>CM039672.1:44715009-50070117 GCA_022496015.1 Hordeum marinum
GTGCCCGCGAGGTGTCGCTCAATTGACTCACGTTCCCCATAATAAAATATGTGAAGTGTAAGACGATTGGGAAAAGTGAATTGTGAAATTCTTAATATCACAGAATAACCTAAAGAAATGCCTTTGATTAGATTTAACTTTTCTTGCATTAGGCAATATTAGAAGGATCAATCTGAATCAGTGAGTTGAGCAAAATTCATGCAGCATTTTCATTAGCACAATGTCTCTTTCAATGGTCAGCTATGTTCCTTTATCTGATCTACATTAACAGAATTTACTGATTAGATTTGGGATGTTTTTTCTGTTGGTGAGACGCTTGGATTAACTCCTGTTGTTTTGGTGAAACGGCCATGCCAACCTTTCTTTTTTCTGTTTTGTCAGAATATTTCACCAAGCATGAAGCTTTGGGGTGTTGTAATCGAAGTTAACCAAAAAGACATTATAGTAAGTCTACCTGGCGGAATGAGAGGGTTTGTTCGCACAAAGGAAGTTTCGGACATTGCTTTGCATGGAAATACCAAGGTATTGATTTTTTTGTATCTTTCTGTTTTCAAGTTTTCCGCAATTTGTATTCTGCCAGTAATAATAAAATTTTAGTTGTGTTCTCGAAGTTGCTATCCATAAAATGCAATTGATGTTGACTGCAGGATAATGAGGGCAGTGTATGTGCTGAAGTTGTTCATGTGGGTCAGCTTGTCCCTTGTATGGTTCTGCAAGTAGATGATGATAAGAAAGAAGGAAAAGTACACAAACGGGTTTGGTTATCATTGCGGTTGAGCCGGATGTACAAGGGTCTTTCTCTGGATGCTATCCAGGATGGAATGGTATTTATATTTGCCTTGGCTTTTGTTTTTAGCCAGGTTCACCTTGGTTCTAGATATGCATGATACCAGCTTAACTCCTAGGACAGATCGGCATGAAATGTGTACATTTTCCTTATCCTTATCAATCTTAGTTCTTGATATGTACAATGTCATAGCCCACAACCGTAATCTCCGACTGCAGATGTACAACTCTAGCATAATGTGCTATTGTTCAGAACTTTGTATGCATGCAAAAATCCACACGCATAAAACAATTACACCCAACAGAACTGTAACATGCCAGAGCATACATCCAAGCATGTTCTCCCTCCAGTCCTCCAACAGTCAAAATGGAAAGAAGACGTGAACATCCAATGAGAACTACTGATGCCATCATGGAAAACTCACTGCTCTTGTTTAATTTTCTTTAGGTAGTCAACATTTTGGTCAAACAATGGCAACTTAATTTCACCCTTCACTCCCACCACCCATCACCCTTTCTATCCTATGGGTAAAGTAAATTTGGTTGACCTGTTTATAAATTTTGTGTATAAACTATAAATGAAGGGGTGTTCTGCTGATAGCCAAGATTAGAATTTTGTTTTTAAATGAAGGGGTGTTTCACTTATAGCCAAGATTACCCCCTACTGTTGCTTGGAAGTTTAGTCAGGGCATGAGCTTTTGACTGGTCAGTCACAGGGGTGTGAGAAATCCAGGCTCAGCATGTGGTGGCAAACTGGCAATCAACTTGCACAAAGGGTTGATATTTCTTTTTAGGGATGAGGTTGTCTCCCTAACCTTGGCCAGCAAACGGAACATCCTTGCAATTGCTTATAAAAAACGAAAACTTAATGGAACTATTGTTGGTAACTATTATTAAATTATTTCTGCGCACCCAGTCACTTTTCCTCTATCAACAGTCAGCTCATCGGTAATCTTCTATGTACGCACTGAATTGACTTGTGTTCATTTGTTGGTAGTTCTATTGAGGTGATATTGCTCACCCAGTAACATGTATGGTGTCCATAATCTGCTCAATCGGCTGTCCCTTATCTACCTACCCTTCTCTTACACTTCTGACAAACTTGATGTGTTAGATTCTTAGCCAATCTTATCTATAATGTTTCTCAGGTGCTCACTGCTCAAGTGAAAAGCGTCGAGGACCATGGTTACATTCTTTATTTCGGAGTATCCACATTTAGTGGATTTATGCCAAAATCTGGCAAAGGTAGACATTACTTAATAAGGTCACAGTTACAATTATTGATTGTTCGTAAATTACATATGCCTAGATAACTGTGCACTTCATGCCAGTTATTGGTCTACATTAGCAGCTTCAGATAGCTGCTAGAACAATGTATTTGTTTACAGGCTTATAACAATATAATTATTTAGTGCTGATAATATCAATAGTCCAATTTCTAGCAATTGCGTTTTGTCAGAAAAAACATTGTCAGGTTGCAACTATTTTTTATTATTATTTGGTGTACTTATAGGCACATTTTTTTATTGCTCAGATGTATCCTTTTGTTGTTCTAAACTATTAAGAACTGCAGTACCTACACTGTATACAAGTCATATTGTGTACAAAATATAGTTAAATAGGAGGAAATTTGTAAACTTTGCTCATGCAGATACTCCTGATTTGGCATATTTGATTATAAGAGTATTTTTTAATAAATTATTGAACTCAAGGCACATAGCACAGTAACACAAAGCTTGCCAGGTTGTCTGCTAGCTTACTACTTATCATTATTTGGAATAAGGTTACTGATGTATGTGTCTGCTGTATTCTTCGAACGATTTACTATTCTCTTTGACCTTCTCCAGCATTGTAAGATGCTGATCAGGATGTTTGTTTTGGGATGTACCTAAGAGCTAATCAACTGTTATTCTTTTGTAGAAACTGTGAAGATTGAGAGCGGACAACTCATACAATGTGTTGTGAATGGGATTGATAAAACTCGCTCTATTATTCACTTGAGTTCTGATGAAGACTTGATCTCTAAATCCATTGTACGCTTATCTATTATTAGTCAATGGATTTTGAGTTTATTCTGTATCATATCAGTTATCGCTAATTTACAAGGTTGTTTTTATCTAGATTAAAGATCTGAAAGGTCTTTCCATTGATCATCTAATTCCTGGCATGATGATGAGTGCACGTGTTCATTCAGTCCTTGAAAATGGAGTTATGCTATCATTTCTTACTTACTTCACTGGAACGGTAACTTTTTATTTCAACACTTCAGTATTTTCTCTTTTAACTTTCCCGTTGTTCGGATTTTACTTATTTAATATTTTACATTGAGCGTATTTTCCTTGTCAGGCTGATATTTTTAATTTGTCGAGCTCCTTCCCTTCTGGTAATTGGAAAGACGATTACAGTAAGAATAAGAAGGTCAGCAATTCTTCCCAATAGATTTGATAATGGTTGTGGGCTTGTGCCCATGGAGTCACTCCTTCAATCCGAGAAACTTTGTTTGGTTACTCACTCCTTTACCTCTTAGGGTGCTCATCTGTCTGCGTGGTTCTTATAGGACAAAAACACTCCATGATTGTGCCCTGTCCCTGTATTTTGTCTCATACCTCGTCAATGTGTTAGAATATACCCCCTCCAAACCGGTTTACATGCCCCATTATTTTGAGCATAACTTTGACCACCGATATATAACCAACAAAATATAATTTACATACCACAAAAAGTATATCATTGATTCACCATTCGGGAGAAGTTTCCGGTGATTTACTTTTTTTGGCATATCACTTACATTTTGTGGTTTAAATCTGGGTCATAGTTAAGCTCAAAGTCCAGGGGGCTTGTAAACCGGTCCAGAGATAGTAACGAATAACCCTGTAACACGGCCAAAAGTCAGTGTATCATATAATGAGTCTAATCATCGTATGACAAGTGACCATATTGCACATGACTTCTGGTATGATAATTTTTTCAACCAAGGCGGTACTATTTTCCCCAGAAGATGCAGAACCCCACTCTCCAGGACACGTGGTCATGTGAGCATGTCACAAGTTGTTAGTGGTGAACTTAAGTGCTATGCAGCGGTATTTACGAATATGACTTGTTACTTTATGTTTAAATGTGTGAAGTGGCGGATTTCTTCAAGTTATACTTCATGCATTCTTTTTATTTGTCCTTTTAAACCTCCGCATAATTAAGTATTTTCAGATTTATCATGAAAAGTACTTCTTTATATTTATCTTTTACTACTAATAATTTATCTAGCATATAGTTTGGAAAAAGGGTCAAAGGCTTGTATTGCAGGCCTTTTAAGCATCCGGATAGAAAGCCGGCAATAAACTGTGGCATCATAACCACAAAAGATTGGCTGGCTAGCCCACCTTTTACCATTCTAATTGGGTCTAAATTGAAAAGGGGCTAATTGGGTCTAAATTGGAAAGGGCGTTGCTTTCTTTACCACATTTACCTGAAGTGGATTTTTGCTAGAAGGCACGTGGCCCACGCATGTTAGAAGGACTGTTTGTTGCTAATTTAATCGAATAATTAAATTGTCTTGGTCTGCATGATGATCTCTCCTCTCTTTTGTTCTGTTCGTCCAGATATCAAATGATGGTCCTGTTGTTGAACATATTGTTAGTTATTGTCTTGGATTGTATGACTTGTGAGTGATTTTTTCATTCTCCTCTGTGCTACAATTTGCAGGTAAATGCCCGCATCTTGTTTGTTGATCCGTCAACAAGAGCAGTTGGGCTACATTGAACCAACACTTACTTCGTCTTAATGTACCCCCTATTGTAAGTTTACTGGTTTTGCCTGACCAATTCTTTTGGTACATTCTTGAATATTTTCATTTATGCCTGCATAGTTGGCTTTAATCTAGTCTATATTCAAAGAGGGGCTTTCCTGTCCTAGTCTTATTCATTTGTGATTGATGATTTTCCTTGTGCAGAATGTTAAGTTGGAGAAATTTATGACAAATCACGTGTGCTGAGGGTGGATAAAAAGGCTGGTCTTTTTCTTGAAATACCTTCTCCAACTCCATCACCTGGATTTGTTAGTGTATGTGTTATTTCAAATATTTTATGTTGCTATTTGCTTGCCATAAATGAAGGCCTTATTCTGCTTTTCATTAAGATCCATCTTAATATTGCGATTGTAATCTTTAGATACACGATGTATCAGACAAGGATGTGAAGAATGTGGAGAAAAAGTTTAGGGAAGGGAGCTTGACACGTGTCCGTGTGCTTGGAGTGCGACATCTTGAAGGAGTTGCACTATGCACCCTAAAAGTAATCACATCTGGCCACTTAAAGTTTTTATTCTGTGCCTTTGTTTACTTTTGAATATCCATACACTTAAGCACTTAGCCCATTTTGATGCTCAGTATTCCTTAGTTGATACTCCCTGGACCGTTGTTACATCTTACCTTTTTTATACCCAGTATGCTCATTCAATGCTTGAACTTTTGTACCATATGCTTTATTTAGCAATTATGTATTTATCTAGCAATATTGTTCTGCATATGATCGATACCATATGTTAGTGCATGTATTCGAAACTTCTGGTACTGAATGTATCATGGAGGGAGTCATTTGTTCATAATTGTTCTGTTAGTTTTTGTGTTGTTGTTTAATGTTCCTGTCACTGTTTACAAGTCGCTTATTTTTCTTAATCATTAGTTATGCTAAAATTGTCTGTGATAGTACTGCATTTATAATTAATATGATAGCAAGGTATGCTCATCCTCTTTCATTAAGCATGTGACTACTTCTATCCTAGCTCCATTGTTTTGAAATGTACTCCCTCTGCTCCTAAATATAAGCCTTTTTAGAGATTCCAAGGACTACACCCGGAGCAAAATGAATGAATCTACGCTCTAATATGTATATATACATCCGTATGTAGTCCGCATTGAAATCTCTAAAAAGGCTTATATTTAGAAAAGGAGGGAGTATTAAGTTGATTCATCTTTATTTTTGACATGCATCTGAGAAATCATTTCGCTTCCAGCTGTTGCATGTGCTTAATTAATATCAAAGCATGCCAGGCAGGCATGTAAATCAGATTTATCCCCTTCTCTTAAACTAGCAAAGGAGGTTGTTTCTGAGGATCTCCATATCGTATCCTTTTCCAGGACAGTGCTTTTGAAGGTTCTGTTTTCACTCATGCTGATGTCAAACCAGGAATGGTAGTGAGAGCTAAGGTTGTTACTGTTGAGCCTTTTGGCGCAATCGTGCAGTTTTCGGGTGGTGTGAAAGCACTTTGCCCACTTCCTCACATGTCTGAGTTAGACCACGTTGTAAAGCCACCGAAGAAATTTAAGGTGCCATTCTGTTCTTTTTGTTTCTCTCATAATTTACATTCATTGCGTATACCATATGACTGGTATATGTGATTAAGATGCATAACATGTCCACCATTGACACATTTGTTTTGTTAATTTTGTGTAGGCTGGAGCTGAACTACTTTTTCGTGTTTTGGGTTGCAAATCCAAGAGAATAACAGTGACATACAAGAAGTCTCTGGTACCTTAACTGCACTCACACCCTTGAATGTTTAGTATACTGCAAATTGTTGTATATTATGTACAGCATGATGGAATATTGTTCTTCTGATTGCTTTCCTTCCCTCTGTGGGAGCTGAATAATAAAATTCTGGATTTCCTTCAGGTCAAATCAAAACTTGAAGTGCTGTCCTCATATGCTGATGCCAAGATTGGTTTAGTGACTCATGGATGGATTACTAAAATAGAAAAGCATGGGTGCTTCGTGAGATTTTACAATGGAGTTCAGGGTTTTGTTAGCAGGTTGACCTCTCATTTTCTTATGAAATTCATCAGCTGTATGTTCTTAACCTGCATATTTTTTCCACACTCGTGTGATGATCTTAATGGTTAAAACATGCTCCTTTTGTCTTTGAACTCTCTGTCTGTTGAGTTTAATGAACTGAAAACCGGATTTGACTGGGATTTTCTCTTGAAAAGGAGTACCCCGGCCACTGCATCGATTGATGCATAAAGCCATGAGTGTGATTTGTCTTATGCTATTTTTGGTAGTGTCAATTTTTTTATTGAATATATGCCTCTGACATATTTCCTTATTTGTACTAGATCTGAACTTGGACTAGAGCCAGGTACTGAAGCTGAAAGTGTTTACCATGTTGGACAAGTTGTCAAATGTAGAATTGTAAGCGTGGTCCCCACTTCAAGGAAACTATATGTTAGTTTTACAATGTCTTCTAATAGGTGAGTGTTCCCTCTTTTTTTTATTGTTTTTTCTGACATCTTGCTCATATCAGTTTTTGTTTTACACGGTTACGGGTAACTGGGCAGTCCATTTATCTGCCATATTAATGCGATTGTGTAAATAAATGTTTATCAAATTCTGTCCGTATTTACCTTATATTTGATAGAAGTTTGGTAAGTAAATTAAAGTGAAATTGGTTCAGAAGGTAAGTAAATTGAGGTGATTGATTATCATACGCGAAGGTTGGACGAAGGGGTGGGGAAAGAAAAGTGAAGCATGGAACCTTACTTTTATTTTAAGTACTAGAGATTAGGTGATTATATTATCTATCATCTTAATATTTCTTTTTGAAAGTTTTTTTTTTTTAAATAGTCCTCAATGTTGTTGGCTTCTGCTGACACCTAGGAACCGAATTTTAACCAGGAAATGTTCTGAGGAGATCCCTGCTTAGTTTGTAGACCGTGCCTGTGTTTTTGGCATGCAATTTTCCTTTTGTATTGTGTAGCTTGACAACTAAAATTTTACTTCCTCATGCAGGGTTATTCAAGCTGATACTGCAAAGGTGGGTACTATTGTCTCTGGTGTTGTCGAGCGACTTACTCCTGCAACTGTTGTTGTCAGTGTCAATGGCTTCTCCAAGGGATCTATACTTAATGAACAGTTGGCAGATCATCATGGTATATCCTTGCTTGTGATTTTCAAATATTTGGTTCATCCGGTCTGGACTCCCCACATGCACACAGACACAGAGACGAACACAGCCTGCACATCCACAATCCTTTTTCTCTGGCTAATCTATACATCTTTATTCTGTTCACCCAATTACCTTTTATTCTTAATTAGGCCAAGCTGCTCAGTTGAAGAATTTGTTGAAGCCTGGCCATGAGTTCAACCAGCTTTTAGTTCTTGGTAAAGTCATTGAAGTTCTGGCTCTTTTTTTATTAAGCAATTTGTATGAACTAATTGACAATTTTTCCATCCGCTGTTCAGTTTCTGGGAGTACAACGTACTACTCCCTCCGTTCCTAAATATAAGTCTTTCTACAGATTCCACTACGGACTACATACGAAGCAAAATGAGTGAATCTACACTCTAAAGTATGACTATATACATCCGTTTGTAGTCCGTAGTGGAATCTCTAAAAAGACTTATATTTAGGAATGGAGGGAGTAGTAATCATTGCTTATAAGGAGGTAAGGCGACCTAAGGCGAGCAGCAACCGCCCTTGTCTCCTAAGCCTTATAGTGATATTTGTACTTCTATATGACAAAGAACTTTGAGCTGTAGCATAACTCAGTCTGTATATAGTAATTTCCTCAAAAAAAACAAACAATTTCATATCCTTCCTGATGCACTTTTGCTTGTTTTATTCATGTGGATATTACTTCACTTGACTAATTATTGCCTTTCGTATTATGCTGTTGCAGATACTGAAGGCCAAAATTTAGTTCTTTCCGCGAAGCACTCACTTATCAACACCGCAAATGACATTCCATCAGAGATATCACAGATGCAAGCAGGAGCTGTAGTTCATGTACAGTTCTTCATTTTGTTTCAGTTACATTATAATTAACGAGCAAGTCAGGTGACATCTCTTTTTACCTTAGGGTTACATTTGCAACATCATCGAAGCTGGTTGTTTTGTTCGCTTTCTTGGACAACTAACTGGTTTCTCTCCCAAGGATAAAGTAAGCATGTATTAGCCCTGCTGCTCTCTCTTTTCTTTATCTCGGAAGAGCCTCTTATCTTGCATGTTTTGGCTTCCTCATTCTCTCTGTTGTCTGAAACAATGCCTAATCTTGTTTTTCCTGAAGGCGGTTGACAGGCCGATAGAAAAGCTTTCTGATGTGTTCTGTGTTGGCCAATCAGTTCGTAGTCATGTCCTCAATGTACGTATAACATAGCGTTGTTGATACTTTCGTGTTTGGATACTAGGTTGTTTTCTTTACTGAATGGTTCATCTTTTATTATAGGTGAATGCAGAATCTGCTCGAGTAAAGCTTTCACTCCAACAGTCCATGTGCTCTTCACCTGATTGTTCATTTATTCAAGGATATTTTCTTCTGGATCAGAAGGTCATAATCTAAATCATTTTTGTCTTCCTCCAAGTTAGGCTGAACCCTGATGAAAAGAAAGATTAAACGGCCGACAGAAAGTCTTATCTAGTACTCCCTCTGTAAACTAATATAAGAGCATTTCGATCACTATTTTAGTGATCTAAACGCTTTTATATTAGTTTACAGAGGGAGTAGCTGCTAGCAGCGTGGTTCTATAGGACCGCGATTTGACCCACAATGTTGTATGGCGTGTTGGCTGACTAAAAGGCTACATGTTCAAAAGTTGAAGGATTGTCCACACATCCATGTCTACATGAACACACAAGGAAGGATCGGTCCTGAATGATGATATACGGGATAGAGTTGGGGAAGCACCGATTGAAGAGGAACTTGTCCAACATTGTCTGAGATGGTTTGGGCATATTCAGCACAGGCCTCCAGAAGCTCTATTGCATAGCGGACGGCTAGAGCGTGCTGATAATGTCAAGAGAGGTCGGGGTAGACCAAACATAACATGGGAGGAGTCCCTAACGAGAGATCTGAAGGATTGGAATATCACCAAAGAACTAGCCATGGATGGGGAAGCGTGGAAGCTAGGTATCCATGTGCCAGAACCACGAGTTTGTTGCGAGATCTTATGGATTTCAGCTCTCGCCTACCCCAACTTGTTTGGGACTAAAGGCTTTGTTGTTGTTGCTAGCAGTGTGGTAATTTGGGCTAGGGTCAATATTAAAAGCTTTCGATGAAAGCAGAGATTGGTGAGGTTTGGGTCGAACTTGCAGGTGCAATCGCTATTTGCTTGTGGATGCCTGTTTGGCTAAGTTAATGTGTGGAGGCTGAGGGGGTAGAGGACTTATCCAAAAGCAGACAAGCATCTTAAGTAGTACACCTACTTTCTGTTTTTTAACTAATTTAAGCCCTGTTCGGTATTGCTCCGCTCCAGAACTCTTCTCCCGGAGCAGGCGGAGCAGGCGGAGCTGCAGTTTCCTCGCTCCGCAGATCCCGGGAGTTGGTGGATTACCGAACAGGGTCTTACTACTTTGTACCTCTGTATTTCTCATACATATTAACCCTTGTTCTAGAATGTGCTTTAACATGTACACTGACCATTGGTGTTACCTTGCTGCTTGTCCAGATTGCGGCATTGAAGTATTCAGGTCCTAGTACTTCTCATGATTGGGTGAAATATTTTGGCATTGGTAGCTTGGTTAAGGGTGAGGTGGGAGCAGTAGAAGAATATGGTGTTATCCTTAACTTCAAAGACCATCCGGATGTTGTTGGTCTAATTGAACATCATCAACGTAAGTAACTCATTTTGTCCCTATATGGCATATTGTCTATTACTGATTACAATCATTCAATTTTTTTCCTTTTCTGCAGTTGGTGGCAGTACTGTAAAAGTGGGTTCTTCTGTGAAGGGTCTTGTTGTGGATTTATCTGATGGAGTTGTAAATTTATCGCTTAAACCTGAACTAGTTGGCAGTGTCAGCAAGGATGGGAAAAAGAAGGTAATAATAGTCGATGCCCTTGTCTCGGCGATATATGTGTCTATTTGGTTAAGGATTGTCTCTTCCATTATCTTTTGGTCACTTGGTACTAGTAGTTGTTTGTGGGTAGCTTAGTAGTTTACCTCCACTGAAATGTTTCTTGCTATTGTGCTATAACATTTGTATCTGAATCTCTGTGTGCATGTTGTTTGTTTTTAGTTCACCAAATAAAACATCTGCATGGCTACTCCCCCTATTGCCTTCTAATGGTACCAATTTCAATTGCTTTAACACTTACTTTACTTACATTGGACCGGTTTTGTTTGTTGCACTTCAGAAACGCCACAGAGCTGCGGTTTTGGACTTGGAACTTCGGGAAGAAGTCAATGCAGTTGTGGAGATAGTCAAAGACAGCTATGTGGTGTGCAAATTACTCATCCGATTAGTTTATTCTTATTACTACCTTAATGGTTGACTGCTGTTCTTTTCTCATCATTTTATTCTATCCAGGTTCTTTCTGTCCCTGAGTATAATCATGCTATAGGCTTTGCACCGTTGATGGATTACAATTCACAATTGCTTCCTCAACATCACTATGATAATGGGCAGTGGTAATCATGTGAATTTACTTCAGTATATTGCTTGATTAGTTACTTATTTTAATGGTCGCACTGACAATACTTCATTTTGCCCTTTTGGTTACGATTGTATTAACTCCATTCCGAATTACTTGTCTTAGATTTGTCTAGATACGGATGTATCTAACATGTTACAATTTGTCTCCGGTTTTTTGGTTCATAGATACGTACATATTACTCTGAACATACTATATTAGTAAACTGTCCTGTTTCCAGGACACGCAGGGCATCTAGGAGCTTAAATGAGTCAAACGTGAGTCAATCTAGCTAAGGCCGTCTTGAATCTGACATTATTATAGATTGAATAAGCTCTAGCTCAGCTTGACTGAACTTGTCAGTGGGTTGACAATGCAACTCAACATTGATTATTGCGCTCAAGACAAGTCTGAACCTCACTTGAATTAGACTTGATTGGACTGCACTACATACTAAATATGTATATATTCAACTATAATTGAGCTCAAGATTTCTCATGAGGTCTTCTAACTCAACTATTGCATTGCTCAAGCCGAGCTCAAGCAGCTTGTTGTGTCCAAGCTTCTTTTGCACATACACATGCCTGGTAGAAATGTTGAGTGCACATGCACACCTTTTCCTGGATTATAATGTTTTGAATATTGTATCTGCATTGTTAATATCATTGTTGATGTCACATTGTCCCTTTAAAATGGAAACTCAATCGAATGATTATTAGTTTAGTCCTATATATACTGCACTGTCTGGACTTTCTGATATGGTTTGATACTGTCTCGTGCGGTGGAGCGTTACATTTTATTTTATGTCGCTGAACAAGGCAAGTTTAGTGTATTATCATGAAAGGGTTAGAGTTCAGTATAAAGCAACATTTATATTGCACCGAACACATGCAAATCGACTAGGAGATGTACCTTTTGTGATTTTTCAAGGTCGGCAGACTATCGAGTGTATATCACTTTGGTGTTATATTTAACAACCGTTCCCTTCTTTTCTTGGTACACATGCAGTTACAGTTCCAAGTACTCTTCTCTTATTTTGTCTTTGTTTTTATTGAAGCATTACCGTTGTCGTTGGAAGCATCCCAAGTTCTGACCCTTCTGGAAGACTTATCCTTCTCCCGAAAGGATCAGCCCAGGATTCTAGCATCTCTAGTTCTAAAAGGGCTAAGAAGAAATCAGACTACAAAGTTGGGTCACTTGTTGAAGCAGAGGTGCAACTATTTTCATAGCAGTCGTATGATTAGTCATTTACTCTCTATTTGTAGTTTGCATATAAATATTAATCATGTTTGGTCGCAGATTATTGATATCAAGCCGCTAGAGGTTATTTTGAAATTTGGTGTCAATCTTCATGGAAGGATTCATATTACTGAGGTATATACTAGACTTTATTAGTTTATTTATAGTGATTTTCATAAGTAATTATGAATCAGTAATTGTTATATGTTTCTCTCAGGTCCTTGAAGAAGATTGCAGCGAGCATCCCTTTAGTAAACTCAAAATCGGGCAAAAGGTCCATGCAAGAATTGTTGCACAAGTTGAACATTCAGGAAAAACTGGCAGACATTTGAAATGGGAACTATCTATTAGGCCGTCCTTGCTCAAAGGTAGGCTGTACCAAAATCTCTCTGTTTGTCCATTTCATATATGAGCATCACCAAAGAACTAGCCATGGACAGGGGTGCGTGGAAGCTTGCTATCCATGTGCCAGAACCATGAGTTTGTCGCGAGATCTTATGGGTTTCACCTCCAGCCTACCCCAACTTGTTTGGGACTAAAGGCTTTGTTGTTGTTGTTGTTGTTGTTGTTGTTGTTGTTGTATATATGGGTAACGCCTTTTAGCCTGACCATCACTATATACTCTTGGTATTTCTTGTGACTTGCGATGACTTGGTTTCCTGATTGCTGTCCTTTCTTTGTCTGGAACAATTTAACAGCAGACTTGGAAGAATTAACTCCATCTGAAGCTGAATTGAATCATTCAATTAATGACATCGTGCATGCTTATGTTGTCAAGGTGGATAGAGAGTGGGTCTGGTTAACTGTATCCAGAAAGGTTATGGCTCACTTATTTATTCTCGATAGTTCAGTTGAGCCGAGCGAACTAAAAGAGTTCCAACAGCGTTATAGTGTCGGTCAAGCAGTGAAAGGACGCATTATTGGGGTGAACAGAGAGAAAATGTTGTTGAGGCTGAAAGCGCTTGATAACCAATACATGCTCGAGAATATAGATGACACACAAAAAACAGTATCTTCTATTGCTGAACACACGAAGGAAGGTGATATCGTTGGTGGACGCATCCAAAGGATTCTACCTGGTGTTGGTGGGCTTTTCGTCCAGATTGGACCTCATCTTCACGGAAGAGTTCATTATACTGAAATTGTTGATTCGTGGGTACCTGAACCCCTATCTGGAATCCATGAAGGCCAATTTGTAAAGTGCAAGGTGCTGGCTGTAAGCCGCCAATCTGAAGGATCTGTCCGAGTTGACCTATCACTTCGCTCAAGAAATCTTGATGATTCGTAAGTCTTGTTTGTTTGCAAAGTATTGTTCATGAGAAGTACAATGATATTTAGTAGCATTAAATATGCTTCTTTTTGTCTAAAGTCATATGGGTACTCGATAACTCAAACAGACCTTAGATATAAGTTAACACTGGCCAGTGGCAACTGCGTTTTTGGATGTGGGGTATTGTGCCGTGATTGTCTTCTCAAACAAAATACCAGCAGTCACCCACACAAGTAGGCCTGGTAGAATGGTGAATTTTATACACAATTTATTTTAGTTGTCCAGAAAAATATTATGTCTGCCATTGTGTGACATCTTTGTTTGTAGGACAACTTGCGCTCCCCGGTTTGAGAAGGTCAACGATCTGTGCCCCGGTACAGAGGTTAAGGTATTTTCTATCTTCATACAACTTTGGAATATAAAACTTGGACGAAGTTCTCTTGAAGCTGTTACAACCGAGAGCAAATGCCTTGCCAAGTTTTTTTGGTTTTAGACTTTTAATTTTAAGCGTTTAAAATTTTTACACTGCATGCTCTTAGCCTTAGGGCTCCTTTAATTCAAAGGAAATCTATAGAATTTTTAAAGGATTGAAATCTTTTGGAAATTTTCCTATGTTTGTCCTTTGATTCATAGGATTGAATCCCATAGGATTTTTTCCTATGGAATTTATGGAATCTTTGTACTACATTTCATAGGAAATCTAACATCCACTCCAACCTCTTTTTACAATTCCTTTGCATCAAGCACTCCTTGCTAATCCTATAGGATTCAAATGGGCATGCCACTTCAACCCTATACGTTTTCTATTCCTGAGTTTTCAAAATCCTGCGAATCAAAGAGGCCCTTAATTGTCGTGCTGTGAGCCACTGGGCATCTGAATGAGCAGAAATTGTTGCTGACGCAGTGCGAAAAAAAGGAAATTAGTTTTTTATTTACCTTACCCTTTTTTGTTATTTAAAGTCGTGACTACGGCGAATTAACATGATTTGCTTCTAAACATTGTAGGGTTATGTGAAGAATGTGAACCCCAAAGGATGTTTCATCATGCTTTCTCGAATGGTTGATGCTAGGATTATTTTGTCAAATCTCTCAGATGAGTATGTCGAGAATCCTCAGAAGGATTTCTCTGTTGGGATGCTTGTACAGGGAAGGTTAGATCTTGCCATTGACAAATGCACATATAACTACAAAAAAATTCTCTCCCCGATCTAATGGAAAAATCCTGCAGGGTATTGTCTGTGGAACCACTATCCGGGAAAGTTGAGGTATCACTTAGGAAGAGCACTGGTAGCAAGTCACAGAAGTTGGATGCCATTAGCTACAGTGATCTACATGTTGGGGACATCGTTGATGGTCAAGTTAAACGGGTTGAATCCTATGGATTATTTGTGGCAATCAAGAGCAGCGAACTGGTACGCTATTGTCCTTTTGGTTCTGCAAGTGTTTATCAGTAATTGGTATCTTATTTATATCATTGTTTTGTAGGTGGGCTTGTGTCATATATCGGAACTTTCTGATGAACCAGTTC
This sequence comes from Hordeum marinum, assembly GCA_022496015.1. Lineage (NCBI taxonomy): Eukaryota > Viridiplantae > Streptophyta > Magnoliopsida > Poales > Poaceae > Hordeum > Hordeum marinum. The sequence goes on from CM039672.1 coordinate 44,730,232, forward strand.
TTGATATCAACGCTTGCTACAAAGCTGGCGATATGGTTAGAGCCAAAATTTTGAAGGCAAGTTTTATCTATAGTCAGACTAGTCTTTTGCACTGTATGTGGTGCTAAATTTCACTTCCATTTTTTGCGTGCAGATTGATGAGGATCGACACCGAGTGTCCCTTGGCCTTAAAGAATCTTACTTTGACTCTGATATGACGGATGATGAAAATGACAACGAGAATGATGGTGAAAGGGTTCCCATGGACGTCAGCCGTACCCCTCAGATGTCTGGAGGTTTGAACAGCACTTCAGTTCTTCCTGGATCAGAACTCAGGGCTTCTGTTCCCGCACTTCAGGTCACCTTGGACGAGTATGAAGGTTCTGACCAAGAGGGTGATCAGAAAGGTCATGAAATTGCTAATGGAAGTGAATCAAATGTAAAAAAGAGCGATAGACGGTTAAAGGAGAAGGCGAGAAAACAAAGGTTTTCACACATTTCATTCTCATACCTTCAACAGTGGCGTCACAGACTCTTACACTATGTTTTTTGCCAGGGAAATAGAAATCAGTGCCTTGGAGGAAAGGGCTTTACAGAAAGATACACCACAGACTCCAGATGAATTCGAGAAGTTGGTGAGGAGCTCCCCAAATAGTAGCTTTGTCTGGATAAAGTATATGGCATTTTTGTTAGACCTTGCGGATGTCGAGAAAGCACGTTCAGTAGCTGAAAGGTATGTCTGCAGTATAAGGATAATTGTTTTGAAATTCTGTTCTGACTAATCATTGGTAATAGGAATTTACTGTCCTGAAAAAAAACATGAAAATTATCATTCTAATATTATAGAAAGATATCTAGCTATGTTTTCTTTGCTGAATATTTGTTTACTTCAAACCTGTTGCATGGATTGTCATCTTAATGCAAGTGCCCCCTCATGTTTGTTAGGGCTTTGAGAACAATAAACATTAGAGAGGAGGAGGAGAAACTCAATGTATGGGTAGCATACTTTAACCTTGAAAATGAGTACGGGAGTCCACGGGAGGTAAGTTGAAAATGACACTACATTATGTTTCTTTCTGCTGCTCCAGTTGATGATACTGATCTGTTGTTGGTATATGCAAGGATGCTGTCAAGAAGATATTCCAAAGAGCTTTGCAGTATTGTGATCCCAAAAAGGTGCACTTGGCTCTTCTTGGAATGTACGAGAGGACTAAACAGAATGAACTGGCAGATGAACTTTTCGATAGAATGACCAAAAGATTCAAAACTTCGTGCAAGGTTAGTTCATCACTTTGTTCTTTTGTATTTGGAGCATATTTATGACTTTCAAAGTTAAAACTTCATGCAAGGTTAGCTTGTCACTTTATTTTTTGTATATGGATCATGTTTTTTGTATATGGAGCAACTTTATGACTTGCATGATGCAATTGTAGATCTGGTTGCGCCGCATTCAGTTTTCTCTCACTCAAGGCAAGGATGTTGAATACATCAAATCCGTCGTAAACCGTGCGCTTCTTAGTCTACCACAAAGCAAGCGTATAAAGTTTCTCACGCAGACTGCTATCCTGGAGTTCAAGTGTGGGGTGGCCGAGGAAGGGAGATCCAGATTTGAGCTGATCCTAAGGGAGTATCCAAAAAGAACAGATATTTGGAGCGTTTACCTAGACCAGGTAATATTGCATTAGCAAACCATCGCCTGTATCTGCTATTCTGTTTTTATCAGTCTCATTGACAAGCATGATCTTTTGTAGGAAATTCGACTTGGTGACACGGAAATTATACGGGCATTGTTTGATAGGGTGACATGCCTTAGTCTTCCTCCAAAAAAGATGAAGGTTTGGCTCATTCTTTGTTTATTATTCTACTCAAAACTTAAACATCATCTCTCTTTCTCTCTCTCTCTTCTCTGTTGTCTGTCCCTAACCTGCATATCTTTTGCTAGTATCTACTCTCTTTCCCCGTGGGATATCATGTGTTATTGTGAAAATGCATTATAAGTTTGACCGAGGACCTTGCCCTACCTGATATTTGCCATTCAGAATTTCATGCCATCGTTTGCTTTATTACCGTTCCATGTTTTGATTTAAGTTTTTTCATACGATGCTTGCCATTTGCAGTTCTTGTTCAAGAAATACCTGCGATATGAGAAGGCTCAGGGCGATGAAGAAAGAATCGAGGATGTGAAGCAGAAGGCAATGGAGTACGTTGAGATTTCTAGAGCCTGATGTGCAAAACCTTGCTAGACATGCGGATGCGCTGCTCCTGCTCCTGCTCCTGCAACGCGCAGGAGGCATCTGCTTGCTGGGGTAAACTATCCATGTGACCTTGGATGGTGATCTGCAGCTCAACTTCTTGAAATGCTGCTAATCAGAGGCCTGCATTCCTTCTTATTTGTGCGATGTGATTGTGGCAGAGAATGTGCCAGTCAGGGCTGCAGCTTTTATGCAGACGTGCGGTCCGCCAATTTTGGTGTTGTTACACTTGTGATATATGTATTTGCTATTAATAGGAAAGACAGATCATTTGATTTTGTTGCAAACACCTCACTCAGTATTCGAGTTGTTTAGAAATTTTGAGTACATACTGAGGAGAAGTTCTTGGGCTACAAACGTGTAGTGCTTGGACATTTGTTCCCTTGGAGACCCGCCAAAGTGTCAATTCCACTAAGATTTGACGTCGGAAAGCTAGCTATTTTGGACTTCATTCTTTTGGGCTTTTCACTGTGTGCTGAAATTGCTGAATATTTGCACAAGGCTTGGGCAGAAACCTGGGGCTTGGCTTGGCTCGGGCTCAGGCTGTTGAAGATACCTTCTACTTCGTATAAATTATTGCATGACTAATTAATATGCATAATTACCTGTTATACTAATTAATTGCAAAAGGAGATTGGGCAAAAGGCAACTGGGATAATTTTTGGGTGTATGCAAAACGAACTAAACAACTATTTTTGGGATAATTTTTGATTACATCGGAGGGTAACACATATTACATTGTTTATAAGGAATCGCCACTTTATTCAAAAATCCATAGCGTCTATTACATGAATGATAACCAGGCTAGTGTTTAACCATACATGTCTATGAGCTGGTACAGACTTTGCTGCCTCTTTCGCTAGATCGTGAGCTTTAAAATTTGCCTCTCTCCCTTCATGCACCACCTGAGCTCTCTCAGAAAGCCGCTGCCTAGCTTGGATGTCTCGTCGCAGCACTGGTGCCTCTATAATTGTGACATGAAATTGCCTCATACACATTAATCTATAATTGTGACATGAAATTGCCTCATCAACATTAATCTTAGCTGGTCTCTTCGGTGCTTTCAACCATCTTGCAACTGCTCGTTCGTGGACATGGATACGAGAGCCGTCTATCCAATGATGTGCCCTAAACGCCACATGCATTTCAAATGTAAATGGAACAAAATGGAGAAATTTCATGCAAGTCAGATAAAAGTTTGATCTATTTGCATGAACCGGGCCATATTTCGTTCATTTAACTGTTTTTTTAAAGCTTAGAAAATACACGTTATACCGGATGGTAACCTCGTATACGTGGACCACCATGTCTGACCGGACCGTCGTCATCGTGCGCTCCATCGCCGATGCTGCTGCCGTCAGAGTCGTCATTGTCATCGCCGATAGGTCGAACCAATCGTAAGTGTTGTGTGGCAGGGAAGAAGGCCCCTCTTTGATGTGGCGTCTGATTTGGACACCGTGGTTGCATCGGACGAGATGTGCGCCTGCTTCACGCGGTCATCGAAGGAGAGCATGATATTCTCCTTGCCCGTCAAAGGGGTGGAGGATGAAGGCCCCAGAGAACATGGCTCGCGGTGCCACGATTTGTTGAGAGAGTCGGATCCAATTGCCGGCACCGAAAACTGGCCACTGTGGACGGATTTCTCTATCTCGGAGGAGAAAAGAGGAGCTACTCAGCTCGTGTGGACAAGATATAAGGTATGCTTTGGCCGACAGCCTGCTTAAATAGCCAGGGCATGCGGAGCGACACCGTTTCAATGCGGCATAACAGACAAAGCACGCTTCTCAATCGTCGCATCCGCATTGAAGCAGCATCGCCCTCCGGTCCGATCTTGTCTCTCTGACCAGCATCAAGGCCGTCAAGTCGCGCCCGCTATGGAGCGGCAAACCGGCATGGATGTGCGGTGATCATTCTAGAGCGGGACGCATGGTGTTGAGTTTGGGTACGTGGTACGAGTCCGTGCGACTGAGCAAATCTTCCTTGGATTTGATGCTGTTTTGCAGGAGTCCTGAATGTAACACCCAAACCTGACATACTCATACATCGAAACGAGCAAAATTGACCCATTTAACCTATTGATAAAACTAATTCACAAACTGAACTGCCCATGAAAAAAATTCACTGGTCTAACCCTTTCATGTGGCGTGACAGACCCGACCCCACCCTCTGTAGTGTGGCGCCTGACGTTAAGGCGCCACAGTATCCAAAGAGCTACATCCATTTACCAAAACCTTCAAAACGCTAAGTGCCTATGTGGCGCCTTAGGCTAAGGTGCCACACTATGTTGTGTGGCACCTGCATGAAAGGCGTCACAATATCAAAAAACAAATGATAGTAGCTATCCAGAGAGCATCTAGAGAGCTACAAATGGCAACAACTATCGAAAAACACAACTTTACAAACAACAAATATGACGAGCTCAACATAACATCAAATTCAACAAACGACTTGTTTTCATGGAACTACAAGTTCAACATGGATAACAAAGACAACAAGTTCAACATTGCTAATAGTTCAACAACAAGTTCAACACCACTACTCTTTCCTCCCCAGCGTACTCTTGCCTCGTCCCCTCTTAGTACGTAGCTTCCCCCTCACAACCGGCTGCGGTTCCTCCAACTCTATTTCCTCCTCATCGTCATCGTGTGTCGTCGTTTTCTCACAGGGGGTCGCGCGAGACGGCAGATGCCATGGGGTGGCTTATCGAGGTCAGAGCAAGGCTGTCATGGATGATTCAGGACGGGTATGCAAATAGCACGCAGTGGTTTACCCAGGTTCGGGGCTCTCCGGAAAGATAATACCTCTACTCCTGCATATCTGTATATCTATGGAATATCTGGTACATGGTTGCTCCTGGAGTTGTATGGGAGAGGAGAGCCATGAGGCTTCTTGCCTCATGTGTGTGTATGTGTGAGCACGTGAGAGTGGAACCCCCGTATGTGGTGGGCATGAGGCCTTTATATAGGCATGAGTGGGTAGCTTGGGATGTAAGCTACAGTGGGTAGCTTACTCCCAAGCAGCTTGAGGTGTAACCTACCATGGATAGCTTACATGTCGAGCCATATGTAGCTTGTGAACTAAGCTAAGTCTGTCTCCTGATGCACTTTATAAATCAGTGTCTAAGGGGCAGGTTACACTGTAGATAGTACTGCATGATGCACGTACGGTGCACTACTGCTTGCCAATAGTGCGTCGCCACAGGATACGGCCATCTGGTCCGCGTGTGTCCGATGGGACGTCGTAGTTGGTTTCGGGTTGCCGGCTGGCGAGCGCAGCCGGCTAGTCGGAGCAGCCGGCCACGGGTGTGAGTCGGAGCAGCTGGCTCGGGCAGGCGTGCACCACATCCGACTTGCCGTCTTTGGGGTACCCGGGGGTCATCCCCCCGACAGTAGCCTCCGAGCCTCCGGGCGACTCGCAGAGTCGGGCGGAGGGTTTTCGTAGTCATTATCGTTGTTGTTGCAGAAGTTGTCGATGACTGTCGTGGATTTGTCACGGCAGATGTCCGGATGAACGGACTTAGGTTCGGGGCGAGACGCAACTACGTGGTGGCTTGAAGGGGTTGATCGGAATTGAGAAGACACGGAGTTTACCCAGGTCCGGCCCCTCCGATGGAGGTAAAAGCCTACGTCCCGCTTGTCTGGTATTGATGATGATGAAGATCTCTCGGTTACAAGGGTGCTAATTGCTACCTCTAATCTCTTGTGCCTCTAATCTCTTGTGTTGTCTAAACTTGTAAACTTGTCCCTCTAGGGGTGCTCTACCCCTCCTTATATAAGTGGAGAGGGTAGGTTTACAAATAGAGTCCTACTAGGAGTAGGATTAGGACTAGTCTTTCACGAATCCTACTCCGAGTCTTATTTCCTTTAAGGGAATCCTTCTCTCTTGTGGGCCTTCTCCTGTGGGCCTTCTCTTGTGAGCCGCCTGGCGCCGGCTCACCCGCCGGGTCTTGGGCTTGGTCATCCTGTGAGTTGCCTGGCCGGGTCATTAATAAGATGTCATGTCTTTGGCCGGGTCTCCTGTGAGTCGCCAGGCTAGGTCATACCATGGGGTATATCCCCGTCATTAGCCCCCAGGTTAGCTTGAATTTATTCATGGTAAGCTCATGAAATAAGAGTAACAAATATGTTAAGTGGCCGGCTTGCTCCTTTGGCCGGCTTATAAAATGGCTTCTCAGAAATTCGGGTCTTTTCTCATATGAATGAGTCGTCTTGATAATCATCTTGCTTGTCAATGTCTTTTGAAAAAATATTGAGAATAGAACATCCATATGCCATTGAGTCGGCTTTCCAATACTCTTGGCGGGTCATCTCCGTCGGGTCATAATCATTGATGATGCCGGGTCATTATCGTTGGCGACTCCGGGTTAAATAACTAGAATCCTGCTGACTTGATAAATATTGGGATGAAAATCCATCTGATGTAGAACCGGACTTCCATTGTTGTGAAGCAGGGCGACTTATATAAACTCTGGCGGGTTATGATCTTTTGATAACACCGGGTCATAAGTGTTGGTGACGCCGGGTCTAACAACTGAACTCCATATTTAATATCTTGAAAATTCCCCTCAGCGTTTTTGATATGTCCATATTACCTGTAGCCCCCAAGCTCCGAGATTATCCATGATAACTTGGTGCTTTGCAAATAACATTTTGGACTGTGTAGCCCCCAAGTGTTGGGTTGTCCTGCCTGCAGCAACCTGGGACTTATAATTGCCTTATATCTTATAATGCTTTGGCGGGTGTAGCCCCCAAGGGCTGGCTCATCAAAAAGCTTCGGCGGGTGTAGCCCCCAAGGGTCGGCTCATCAAAAAGCTTCGGCGGGTGTAGCCCCTAAGGGCCGGCTCATCAGAATGTGATGCGCCGGGTCTTCAATTTGAAGCTCTTAATCTGTTGGAACAGCTGAATACTGTAGCCCCCAAGTGCCAGGTCAGTAAGAATTACTGGGCTGGGACTTTAGAAAAATATAGAAGGGCCGGCTCATCTCCTTGAGATAATATGGTCTTGCTGACAATGTAATGGTTTGAAAACCGGCTTGCATTAGCCCCCAAGTGCCGTGGTGCATGCTTGCAACGACATGGGACTTGCATAATTGATATAAACTTGGACTTGGATAATGTAGCCCCCAAGTTCTGGGTCGTCTGCCTGCGGCGACTCGGGACTATGTGAGAATAATACGTCTCACCATAATTTGTTGAATGAATCTTTGACCGTGGTCGTAACATAACCCGGAATGAATATCCTGGAATAATTCCTTTGTCTTTGACATGAAATTCCTGCTCGTGGTTGCGGTGCAACCCGGCAAATATAAGTTCGAGAAATCCGTAAGTGTTGTAGATTACTATAGATCACAATTAAAGAAATCCGAGAACCGGCCAATTAGATGACATGACATTATATCTGATAGGGCGGCTCTTGAAAGATAATAATTTCTCCGAGCTGGTTTGAAAAAATCCCTATCATTTATTACTGGTTATGATAAACCATGAAGATCCAGCCATATTGCCTATTAAAAGATCCATTTACTCTTGCAAAACACTTAACGGCGGCTCATCTTTTAAGAGATAGCACCTACAAGAAATAAACAAGACAGGATATATTCCGCATTGTTGTAAGGGCGGCTTGAAGAAGCTCAACCCGGAGATGTTTATACCTTTCACAACATTGATCCTTTTCTCATAATCTTGCTCTGACCCAGCTTGATAAGCCGGCATGTTATCTGGAGGTGGGAAGCCCCCTTGAATAATTCACGGCTGACATGTCAACCGGAATGGCATAAAGCCGGCTGTTTTTAGGGTAATGTAAGCTATACCCAAAGGTAAGAAGCCTCCTGTTGACAGCAAATATTGTAAGCATGAACGTCGGCCAAGGTAAGAAGCCTCCTGTTGACAGCAAATATTGTAAGCGTGAACGTCGGCTGTCAATGGGTAATGTAAGCTATACCCAAGGTAAGAAGCCCCCATCGACAGTCGTGGCTACTTATGAGCCAGAACGACATAAAGCCGGTTGTTTGAAGGGAATGCAAGCTATACCCAAAGGCAAGAAGCCTCCTTCAACAACTACAGTTTTAGGCGCGGACGCCGGCTGTCGATGGGTAATGTAAGCTATACCCGAAGGCAAGAAGCCTCCATCGACAACCACGGCTTACTGATAAAGCCGGCTGTTTGAAAGGAGATGTAAGCTATACCCGAAGGCAAGAAGCCTCTTTCAACAGCTACAGTTGTAGGCGCGGACGCCGGCTATCGATGGGTAATGTAAGCTATACCCGAAGGCAAGAAGCCTCCATCGACAACCACGGCTTACTGATAAAGCCGGCTGTTTGAAAGGAGATGTAAGCTATACCCGAAGGCAAGAAGCCTCTTTCAACAGCTACAGTTGATAAGCAACTGAGTTTTGGCGTAAACGCCGGTTGTTAGGGTGAGATAAGCGAACCCGTCGATAAGAAGCCCCCTTCGACAACCGCGGTTAATAAGTAACCGGAAGTGGCATAAAGCCGGCCATTAGGGTGAGATAAGCAAACCCGTCGATAAGAAGCCCCCTTCGATGGCCGCAGTTGATAAGCAACTAGAATTTGGTGTACACGTTGTTGTCTTAGGGTCATGTAAGCTATACCAAAGGTAAGAAGCCTCCATCAACAATAGCGCTTAATGTAACCAAACAAGGCATAAAGCCAACTGTGCAAGGGAGATGTAAGCTATACCCGAAGGCAAGAAGCCTCCTTGCAACATCGCTTGATAGGGCATAAAGCCGGATGATAGATCAGCCGTTTTGACTTTAACCAGTTCAGGGTCTCTTAACGAGATTGACCGTCAACTCCTTTGAGCGGTTCAGGGTCTCTAGGCGAGATTGGCCGTCAATTTCTTGAACCGGCTCAGGGTCTCTAAGCGAGATTGGCCGTCAATTTCTTGAACCGGCTCAGGGTCTCTAGGCGAGATTGACTGGTAAGAGTTCAGCGGGTCACCTCAATCTTAGCTGGTACAGGGTCTCTATCGAGATTGGTCGTCAATTCTTTGAACCGGCTCAGGGTCTCTAGGCGAGATTAACCAGTAAGGCAGGCGAGTCACATAGCGGAGCAGCATCAATCTTGTAATCCGCCATCTTGTATGAAGAAACGACAGAAGCTCCAAGTGTCTTTATGATGATCCAATGACCCGGGCACCCATGTTTGAATGGTGCATCATGGCGGTCCGTCCTCTTGGGCAACTTTTAATCATCCGCCAATAATGCAGTAGCCCCCAGGATTGGGTTTTTCTCTTGCAGATACCCGGGGTTCTCGTTTAAAAACGACCAAATGTGTCTCGCCATGTCTGTAGCCCCCGAGTCTTAAGTTGACTTGAAGAGGCGGCTTGAGAATCTTCACTAGAAGTTTGAGGTTGGCCGTGGCGGGTTATAAATGATCCCGTATGAATTGCTTCAATGATCCGGTCGATGGTTAGTTTCGGCTGTTTGTTGAAGTGAACCAAATTGTAGTGCTGGCGACTCGTGTGCTTGTCCGTTGGGCGGCTCATATCGATGAGCACTGCACCGATATGTTGATGTAGACGTAGAAACCAACCGCGACATTGTAGGCCGGCCCTGTTTGTGAAATACGCCACAGCGTTATAAGCCGGTGCGGATGATGAGAGACGGTCATGGCATTTGTAAGCCGGTGCGGGTGGCGAGAGTCGGCTACGGCATTGTAAGCCGGTCGCTGATGGCGAGAGACGTCCACGACGTTGTAAACCGGTGCTGTCGCGAGAGGTAACCACGGTGTTGTAAGCCGGCGCAGCCACGACACGGACGAATACCAATACAGAATGATGCTGACGTGTGCTCCGTCTCTGCGGTATAATGCCCCTTTTGGCAGTGAATAGTGGCCTTGCGTAAAAACAGCACTAACCAAAGTAATTGTTCTCACAGAAAAGTTAATATATATGATAGAACACATATGATAGACATCACCTGTTTTGTTTGAATGACATATGATCTGTAATCGACGTCTCGCCGGATGCCCTTTCAAAGCAGTAGTAGCACCCACATGGCCTTCCTTCATTTTTTAGCCCCCACTTCTTATCCATCCAACTGGCTTGGTGGCCACAGTGCAGCGGTGGGAGGTGGGCGAGGGGAAAATGGTGCGGGGTGGTGCGCGACGACAGCGGTTTGGAGCACCGGCTCTCGGCCAAAGGCCGAGGCTGCGGCGGTGGCAGGGCGCAGCCAGGGCCACGGCCAGGCCGCGTGAGGGTGGGTTGAGGCGGCGGCGACTTGGGGCCAGGCTGGTGAGCCGGCGCGGTGGCTCACGGGAGCAGCGGAATGTGATACGAGGCCGAGTCTGGCTCAACGTGCGACGACGGATCCCAGTTGGGGCGGAGCTTGCTCCGGTTGCAACGGCGGATCCCGGATCGAGGTGATGTCACGGCGCCGAGGTGAGCCACGGTCGTAGGGGTGGACACGGCGGAGGCGACGGCCGAGCGCGACGGCTCGAGGCAATGCGAGGCGGCGGCCGAGCCGGCCGGGGCGCGCGCGAACGGTAGGAGGCGATGTGGTGGCCGAGCTGACCACAGCGCGGCGAGCGCGGGAGCTCGAGGCGAGGCGAGGCCGAGTCGGCGCCGGCCGGGGCGCGCGAGCGGCAGGCGAGGTGACTCGACGCGTGGACGATGGTCAACGCCACGACGGAGGCGTCCGTCAAACGACCGCAGTGGAGGCCAGCTCAGACACAAATTTGGCTACAGCGATGCGCGCGGAGACAGAGACGGAAACAACTCAGACGCGCACTCTCGAGTCCGTATTTGTAATTCCTTCCGGGTCATGGTCCTTTCTTTTTCTTTGTTTTTGATCTGTTGGTAGCCTTCCTTGCGTGTCCATAGCAATCCGTAACCAAATTTTTTTGTATGTGGACGTAGTAGCCAAAGACAAAAAAGTGTATATCTATGAGAGGTGATGTGTACTAGACGTAGTACTCCTCCGATGAGTATGCTGCCATGGAAAGTTGTACTAATTGCTGAAAATCTCCTCGGGCTAACAGCAGCAACTCGTCGGACCAGGCATTTATCTTGCTCCGAACTGACGGATCACCAGAGTCGCATCAGGTTTCATCCGGCCAATTTGAGAGTTTCGCGTTCCTTTGAAGAGATCCCTCCAAGAACACAATACCATCGTGCGCTTCGCCCCACGGTGGGCGCCAACTGTCGTGGATTTGTCACGGCAGATGTCCGGGTGAACGGACTTAGGTTCGGGGCGAGACGCAACTACGTGGCGGCTTGAAGGGGTTGATCGGAATCGAGAAGACACGGAGTTTACCCAGGTTCGGCCCCTCCGATGGAGGTAAAAGCCTACGTCCTGCTTGTCTGGTATTGATGATGATGAAGATCTCTCGGTTACAAGGGTGCTAATTGCTACCTCTAATCTCTTGTGCCTCTAATCTCTTGTGTTGTCTAAACTTGTAAACTTGTCTCTTGAGAACTTGTCTCTCTAGGGGTGCTCTACCCCTCCTTATATAAGTGGAGAGGGTAAGTTTACAAATAGAGTCCTACTAGGAGTAGGATTAGGACTAGTCTTTCACGAATCCTACTCCGGGTCTTATTTTCTTTAAGGGAATCCTTCTCTCTTGTGGGCCTTCTCCTGTGGGCCTTCTCTTGTGAGCCGCCTGGCGCCGGCTCACCCGCCGGGTCTTGGGCTTGGTCATCCTGTGAGTTGCCTGGCCGGGTCATTAATAAGATGTCATCTCTTCGGCCGGGTCTCCTGTGAGTCGCCAGGCCGGGTCATACCATGGGGTATATCCCCGTCAATGACAGTCGATCGCGGGTTAGGGACGACGCAGCTTGCTTCCAGCGGGGGCGTGCCAGCGCACCCACTGGGTGTAGCCTCCTAGCCTTTGGGCGACTTGAAGAGTTAGACGGAGGGTCTTTGCTATTGCTGAAGTAGACAGTGGTGTCGAGGATGCCGGGCGCGGATGCGGAGTCCGCCGGCTGAAGGGCGCGAGGCGATGCCGGGGGCGAGCGCGGAGTCCACCGACTGGCGCTTTCCAACGGGGGCGCGCCAGCGCACCCGCTGGGTGTAGCCTCCGAGCCTCCGGGCGAATCGAGGAGTCGGGCGGAGGGTCTTTGCTATTGCTGAAGCAGGCGATGGTGTCGAAGATGTCGAGCATAGACGCAGGGTCTGCCGACTGAAGGGCGCAAGGCGCTGCCGTAGGCGGACGCAGGGTCCACCGACTGATGGGCGTGGAGGCCTGCCGAGGGCAGACACGGTGTCCGATGGCTGTCGAGCGCGAGGCGCTGCCGGGCGCGGACGGAGGGTCCGCCGGCTGGTGGGCGTGGAGCCCTGCCGAAGGCGGACGCGGGGTCCACCGACTGTCGAGCGTGAGGCGTTGCCGGGCGCGGGCGGAGGGTCCGCCGGCTGATGGGCGTGGAGCCCTACCGAAGGCGGACGCGGGGTCCGCCGGTTGTCGAGCGTGAGGCGCTGCGGGGCGTAGACGGAGGGTCCGTTGGCTAATGGGCGTGGAGCCCTGCCAAAGGCGGACGCGGGGTCCGCGGCTGTCGAGCGCGAGGCGCTGCCGGGTACGGACGGAGGGTCCGCCGGCCGATGGGTGGGGTGCCCTGCCAGGAGTAGCCTCCAAGCCTCCGGGCGAGGAGGTTCCTCGTTGGAATGATCGTGCAGAAGACAAGGTTAAGTCGGTGCAGATACATCAAATATTTGATTTTGGTAGTGTATCTTTATGCAGAGGATGCCGACTCGGTTTCGTCCGAGCCCCCTTCAATATTTTTCATGTGCCCTCCGCTCTTTGGCTTGTGCTCTCGCTTGCCGGACTTCCGCTTTTTCGTTTGTGGCTGAGAGTGGGCCACAGGGTGGAGCATACAGTACTCGGACTTTCAGGATCGGACTCGACCGAGCAGAGACTCGCAAATAAAATGACCGAGTTGCCCAAGCCGTTTTCTCCCGGGATGCTTTTCGCCTGGGGTGACCTCCAGCTTTTGCTCTCGCTAGCCGGATAGCCGCGGTGCGGTCTGTAGCTAAGACAAAGAGTGGGCCTTCGGTCCGGTGCACGCTACTAAGCCGTCTCGTGGGAACAAATGCATCGGGCCAAGCGGCCAGCCCCGGGCCGAGACTAGCTGGCGCCGGGGCGAATAGTAAAGTTGCAGAATAAACGCAGAGATGGCCCCGAGGGTCGCTCGGGGTTGTGCGGGTGGAGACCTCACATTGCTTTTGGGTGCCGGCAAGGCGGTTTTGTCGATGTCGTCCAATGATGTTTGTAGCCGACGTGGTCCTGCTGACGCGCGCGAGGCGCTGCCGAGCACGGACTTGGGGTCCGCCGGCTGATGGGCGCGAGGCGCTGTCGGGCGCAGACGCGGAGTTCGTCGGCTGATGTGCGCGAGGCGCTGGTGGGGGTCGGCACGGGGTCCACCGGCTGATGGGCGCAGAGCCTTGCCGGGCATGGATGCGGGGTCTGCCGGCTGATGTGCGCGAGACGCTGCCGGGGACGAACATGTGGTCTGCCGGTTCAAAAGCGCGAGGTGCTGCCGGACGCGGACACGGAGTCCTCCGGCTGATGAGCGCGAGGCGCGTCGGGGGCGGACGTGGGGTGCGCCGGCTGAAGAGCGCGAGGCGTTGCCGGGCGTGGACACGGAGTCCGCCAGCTGATGAGCGTGAGGCGCTGCCGGAAGTATCCTCCGAGCCTCTGGATGGGGAGGTTCATTGCTTTTTTGATGCCTATGAGGTGGTTGTTGTCGATGATAGCCGACGCGGCTTTTTATCAACTGAGCGCGCTGGCGCACCCGCTGGGTGTAGCCGTCGAGCCCAGGCGGTCGGCGAGTGTGCCGACCGGACATCGAAATGAGTGGGAAGCTAGAGCCGGTCTGGTGTCGAAGTAGACGGGCAGGCCAGCCAGCCAGACGGTGACGCAGGACGGGCTGGTCGGCCGTCCGAGTGGGAATGTGGGCAGACAGGCGCACAATATTTTTTTTGGAGCCGTCCCCGGCTTCGCTCTTGAGGGCAGCCGACCACGACTTTTGTGAGCAGCGGGAGCCAGGGCAAGCAGGCCGAGGGTAGGGCAGAGCAGCCGGCGGGCCGCGCAGCACAGGCGCGGAGCTGGCGGGAGGCGAGCGGCCGGCCGGCGCGTGGGCACGGTGGGAAAGCGCGGAGGCGATGCCGGAGCCGGGCGGGGCCAAGGCCGTGCGGGCAAGCGACAGGCGGGGGCCGGAGCTAACGGGCGGCGAGCCAGAGCGGGCCGAAGCACGATCGTGGGGAGTCGGGACGTCCGAGGAGCTTGGGAAAGCTGGAGCCGGAGCCGGTTGCTGGGGTATAGGCGCGCGCAGCTGGGCGGAGCCACGGTCGCCCGGGCGTGCGACCGGCGTGGGGCGCACAAGTGCACGGATGAGAGGAGGCAGGGGCCCAGCTCAGGGAGCGGCGGCGCGGTTGGTGCGGCACGGCGAGGCGGAGGAGTCGGCGCGCGCGGGAGGAGCGGCCGACGCAGGGCGGCCAGCCGGCCGAGCGCGGGGCTAGCGGGAAGCGGGGACGGCGCGACACGGGAAGACGCGGAGCCAGCGCAGTCGCATGACCATGGGAGCCGGAGCAGGGCGACCGCGGGCGCGTAGCGATGCGGAGCAGACGCAGGGCATGACGCGAGCGCAGAGGAGGCCAGAGGGGTGGCGGTAAGGCTTGTGCCGGAGCCGGCGACCTCGCGAAGGCGGCGCAAACGGGGCGACCGCTTGTCCGCAGGGGGAAGCGTGGTCAGCGAGCCCACGCAGGCGCGCGGGTGGGGTGTGTTGGAAATATGCCCTAGAGGCAATAATAAAATGATTATTATTGTATTTCCTTGTTCATGATAATTGTCTATTGTTCATGCTATAATTGTGTTAACCGGAAATCGTAATACATGTGTGAATACATAGACCATAACATGTTCCTAGTAAACCTCTAGTTGGCTAGCTCGTTGATCAATAGATGGTCACAGTTTCATGGCCATGGACATTGGATGTCGTTGATAACAGGATCACATCATTGGGAGAATGATGTGATGGACGAGACCCAATCCTAAGCATAGCACAAGATCGTGTAGTTCGTTTGCTAAAGCTTTTCAATGTCAAGTATCGTTTCCTTAGACCACGAGAGTGTGCAACTCCCGGATACCGTAGGAATGCTTTGGGTGTGCCAAACGTCACAACGTAATTGGGTGGCTATAAAGATGCACTACGGGTATCTCCGAATGTGTCTGTTGGGTTGGCACGAATCGAGACTGGGATTTGTCACTCCGTGTGACGGAGAGGTATCTCTGGGCCCACTCGGTAAGACATCATCATAATGAGCTCAATGTGACTAAGGAGTTAGCCACGGGATGATGTATTACGAAACGAGTAAAGAGACTTGCCGGTAACGAGATTGAACAAGGTATAGAGATACCGACGATCGAATCTCGGGCAAGTATCATACCGATAGACAAAGGGAATTGTATACGGGATTGATTGAATCCCTGACATCGTGGTTCATTCGACGAGATCATCGTGGAGCATGTGGGATCCAACATGGGTATCCAGATCCCGCAGTTGGTTATTGACTGGAGAGGTGTCTCGGTCATGTCTACATGTCTCCTGAACCCGTAGGGTCTACACACTTAAGGTTCGATGACGTTAGGGTTATAGGGAAATGGTATACGTGATTACCGAAAGTTGTTAGGAGTCCTGGATGAGATCCCGGACGTCACGAGGAGCTCCGGAATAGTCCAGAGGTAAAGATTGATATATAGGAAGTCCAGTTTTGGTCACCGGAAAGTTTTCGGGCTCATCGGTATTGTACCTGGAGTGCCGGGAGGGTGCCGGAGGACCCTCGGGAGGGGTGTGACGACCATAGGACTTTGTGGGCCCTTAGAGGATGTGTGCCAGCCCAAGCCAAGACCTTCTAGAAAGGCCCATGCGGCTGGAGATCTGGAGATAAAGGGCAAAGGGTTTTAAAAGAGGAGATCCACCTCCCTTGTGGGAGGTGGACTCTATCCCCACTTCGGCGGAAGCCCTACTATTTGGAGGAGGGGCCAAGGCAGCCCTCCCTCTCCCTCCTCCTATATATACTTGAGGTTTTGGCCTTTTGAGAACAGATCCGAACTCTCTCTCTCTCTCTCTCACGGCAAAGCCCTATCTCTCTTCTTCCTCCTTTGCAGCGCTTAGGCGAAACCCTGCCGGAATACCTTGCTACTCCGCCACCACCACGCCATCGTGCTGCTGTTGGAGCCCTTCCCCAACCTCTCCTTCCTCCTTGCTGGAACAAGGCGTAGGAGACGTCATCGGGCTGCACGTGTGTTGAACGCGGAGGCGCCGTTGTTCGGCGCTTAGATCGGAATCCACCGCGATCTGAATCGCTGCGAGTACGACTCCATCAACCGCGTTCTTGTAACGCTTCCGCTTAGCGATCTTCAAAGGTATGAAGATGCAATCTCTCCCACTCGTTGCTGGTTTCTCCATAGATAGATCTTGGTGACACGTAGGAAAATTTTGATTTACTACTACGTCTCCCAACAGTGGCATCATGAGCTAGGTCTATGCGTAGAATCTATGCACGAGTAGAACACAGAGCAGTTGTGGGCGTCGATTTTGTTAATTTGCTTACCACTACTAGTCTTATCTTGATTCGGCGGTATTGTGGGATGAAGCGGCCCGGACCGACTTTACACGTACGGTTACGTGAGACTGGTTCCACCGCCTGACATGCACTTGTTGCATAAGGTGGCTAGCGGGTGTCTGTCTCTCCCACCTTAGTCGGATTGGATTCGATGAAAAGGGTCCTTATGAAGGGTAAATAGCAATTGGCATATCACGTTGTGGTTTTGGCGTAGGTAAGAAACGTTCTTGCTAGTAACCTATAGCAGCCACTTAAAAACTTGCAACTACAAATTAGAGGACGTCTAACTTGTTTTTGCAGCATATGCCTTGTGACGTGATATGTCCAAAGGATGTGATGTGATGCATTGGGATGTATGAGATTGATCATGTTCTTGTAATAGGATTCATGACTTGCATGTCGATGAGTATGACAACTGGCAGGAGCCATAAGGGTTGTCTTATTTTATTGTATGACCTGCGTGTCAATCATAAACGCCATGTAATTACTTTACTTTATTGCTAAACGTTAGCCATAGTGGTAGAAGTAATAGTTGGCGAGACAACTTCATGAAGACACAATGATGGAGATCATGGTGTCGTGCCGGTGACAGTGATGATCATGGTGCCCCGAAGATGGAGATCAAAGGAGCAAGATGATATTGGCCATATCATGTCACTATATTGATTGCATGTGATCTTTATCATGTTTACATCTTATTTGCTTAGAATGACGGTAGTAAATAAGATGATCTCTCACTAAAATTTCAAGAAAAGTGTTCACCCTAACTGTGCACCGTTGCTAAGGATCGTTGTTCCGAAGCACCACGTGATGATCGGGTGTGATAGATTCTAACGTTCGCATACAACGGGTGTAAGCCAGATTTACACACACGAAACACTTAGGTTGACTTGACGAGCCTAGCATGTACAGACATGGCCTCGGAACAAGGAAGACCGAAAGGTCGAACATGAGTCGTATGGAAGATACGATCAACATGGAGATGTTCACCATGGATGACTAGTCCATCTCATGTGATGATCGGACACGGGCTAGTTGACATGGATCATGTGTCACTTGGATAACTAGAGAGATGTCTATCTAAGTGGGAGTTCATTAAATAATTTGATTATGTAAACTTAATTATCATGAACTTAGTCTAAAATTATCTTTACAATCTATATTGTAGATCCAATGGCCAACGCGAATGTCACCCTCAATTTCAACGCGTTCCTAGAGAAAACCAAGCTGAAAGATGATGGAAGCAACTATGCGGACTGGTTCCGTGGCTTGAGGATCATCCTCATAGCTTCCAAGAAATTGTATGTCCTTGATGCACCACTAGGTGACCCACCCCTTCACCCAGCAGAGCAAGACATTGCGAACACTTGGCATTCTCGCTGCGATGATTACTCCCTTGTTCAGGGCGGCATGCTTTACAATTTAGAACCGGAGCTCCAAAAGCGTTTTGAGCAACATGGAGCATATGAGATGTTCCAAGAGCTGAAACTGGTTTTCCAAGCTCATGCCCGGGTCGAGAGATATGACGTCTCCGACAAGTTCTTCAGCTGTAAGATGGAGGAGAATAGTTCTATCAGTGAGCACATCCTCAAGATGTCTGGGCTACACAACCGCTTGACTCAGCTGGGAGTTAATCTCCCGGATGACTCAGTCATTGATAGAATCCTCTAGTCGCTTCCACCTAGCTACAAGAGCTTTGTGATGAACTACAACATGCAAGGGATGGAGAAGTCCATTCCTGAGTTGTACTCGATGCTGAAATCAGCGAAGGTCGAGATCAAAAAGGAGCATCAAGTATTGATGGTGAATAAGACCACTAGTTTCAAGAAAGGCAAGGGTAAGAAGAACTTCAAGAAGGACGGCAAAGCTGTTTCCATGCCCGGTAAGCAAGTTGTCGGGAAGAAGAAGAACAAGAATGGACCCAAGCCTAAGACTGAGTGTTTTTATTGCAAGGGTACCGGGCACTGGAAGCGGAACTGCCCCAAGTACTTAGCGGATAAGAAGGACGGCAACATTAAAGGTATATGTGATATACTTGTTATTGATGTGTACCTAACCAGCGCTCGTAGTAGCTCCTGGGTATTTGATACCGGTGCAGTTGCTCACATTTGTAACTCCAAGCAGGAGCTGCGGAATAAGCGGAGGCTGGCCAAGGACGAGGTGACGATGCGCGTCGGGAATGGTTCCAAGGTCGATGTGATCGCCGTCGGCACGCTGCCTCTACATCTACCTTCGGGATTAGTGTTAAACCTTAATAATTGTTATTTAGCACCAGCTTTGAGCATGAACATTGTATCTGGATCTCGCTTAATGCGAGATGGCTACTCATTTAAATCTGAGAATAATGGTTGTTCTATTTATATGAG
Source organism: Hordeum marinum (assembly GCA_022496015.1). Taxonomy (NCBI): domain Eukaryota; kingdom Viridiplantae; phylum Streptophyta; class Magnoliopsida; order Poales; family Poaceae; genus Hordeum; species Hordeum marinum. The sequence continues at coordinate 44,749,405 of CM039672.1, forward strand.
AGAAATGTTGTATGGTCATGCCCCGCTGGTCAATGGTTTGTTTTTGATGAATCTCGAACGTGATGTTACACATGTCCATAGTGTGAGTACCAAAAAGTGTAAGGTTGATAACTATAGTCCCACTTACATGTGGCACTGTCGCCTTGGTCATATTGGTGTCAAACGCATGAAGAAGCTCCATAATGATGGACTTTTGGAGTCTCTTGATTTCGAATCATTTGACACGTGCGGACCATGCCTCATGGGCAAGATGACCAAGACTCCGTTCGTCGGAACAATGGAGCGAGCAACTTACTTGTTGGAAATAATACATACTGATGTATGCGGTCCAATGAGTGTCGAGGCTCGTGGTGGCTACCGTTATGTTCTCACCCTCACTGATGACTTGAGTAGATATGGGTATGTCTACTTAATGAAACATAAGTCTGAAACTTTTGAAAGGTTCAAGGAATTTCAGAGTGAGGTAGAGAATCAACGTGATAGGAAAATAAAGTGCCTACGATCTGATCGTGTCGAAGAATATTTAAGTCACGAGTTTGGCACGCACCTAAGGAAATGTGAACTTGTTTCACAACTCACGCCGTCTGGCACACCTCAGCGAAATGGTGTGTCTGAACGTCGTAATCGCACTCTATTAGATATGGTACGATCTATGATGTCTCTTACCGACTTACCGCTATCATTTTGGGGATATGCATTAGAGACTGCCGCATTCACTTTAAATAGGGCACCGTCAAAATCCGTTGAGACGACACCGTATGAATTATCGTTTGGAAAGAAACCTAAGCTGTCGTTTCTAAAAGTTTGGGGATGCGATGCTTATGTGAAGAAACTTCAATCTGAGAAGCTCGAACCCAAAGTGGAAAAGTGCGTCTTCATAGGATATCCCAAAGAGACTATTGGGTATACCTTCTACCTACGATCCGAGGGCAAAGTCTTTGTTGCCAAGAATGGATCCTTTCTTGAGAAAGAGTTTCTCTCAGAAGAAGTAAGTGGGAGGAAAATAGAACTTGATGAGGTAATTGTACCTCCACTCGAACCGGAGAGTAGCGCAACACAGGAAGTTGTTTCTGTGGAGCCTACACCGGTTGGAGAGGAAGTTAATGATGATGATCATGAAACTTCAGATCAAGTTACTATTGAACGTCGAAGGTCCACTAGGACACGTTCCGCACCAAAGTGGTACGGCAACCCTGTCCTAGAGATCATGTTGTTAGACAACGGTGAACCTTCGAACTATGAAGAAGCGATGGCGGGCCCGGATTCCAACAAATGGCTTGAAGCCATGAAATCCGAGATAGGATCCATGTATGAGAACAAAGTATGGAATTTGGTGGACTTGCTTGATGATAAGCGAGCCATTGAAAATAAATGAATCTTTAAGAAGAAGACTGACGCGGATGGTAACGTGACCGTCTATAAGGCTCTGCTTGTCGCTAAGGGTTATCGACAAGTTCAAGGATTTGACTATGATGAGACTTTCTCACCCGTAGCGATGCTGAAGTCTGTCCGAATCATGTTAGCAATTGCCGCATTTTATGATTATGAGATCTGGCAAATGGACGTCAAAACGGCATTCCTTAATGGCTTCCTCAAGGAAGAATTGTATATGATGCAGCCGGAAGGTTTTGTCGATCCTAAAGATGCTAACAAGGTATGCAAGCTCCAGCGCTCCATCTATGGGCTGGTGCAAGTATCTCGGAGTTGGAACATTCGCTTTAATGAAGTGATTAAAGCGTCTGGATTTGTGCAGGTTTATGGAGAACCCTGTATTTACAAGAAAGTGAGTGGGAGCTCTGTAGCATTTCTTGTATTATATGTGGATGACATACTGATAATGGGAAATGATATAGAACTCTTGGAAAGTGTAAAGGCCTACTTGAATAAGTGTTTTTCAATGAAGGACCTTGGAGAAGCTGCTTACATATTAGGTATTAAGATCTATAGAGATAGATCGAGACGCCTCATAGGTCTTTCACAAAGCACATACCTTGAAAAGATATTGAAGAAGTTCAATATGGATCAGTCCAAGAAGGGGTTCTTGCCTGTGTTACAAGGTGTGAGACTGAGTACGACTCAATGCCCGACCACGGCAAAGGATAGAGAAGAGATGAGTGTCATCCCCTATGCTTCAGCCATAGGCTCTATTATGTATGCCATGCTGTGTACAAGACCTGATGTGAACCTTGCCATAAGTTTGGTAGGGAGGTACCAAAGTGATCCCGGAGCGGAACACTGGACAACAGTCAAGAATATCCTGAAGTACCTGAAAAGGACAAAGGACATGTTTCTCGTATATGGAGGTGTCGAAGAGCTCGTTGTAAAGGGTTACGTCGATGCTAGCTTCGACACAGATCTGGACGACTCCATGTCGCAAACCAGATACGTGTATGTTTTGAACGGAGGGGCAGTCAGCTGGTGCAGCAGCAAGCAAAGCGTCGTGGCGGCATCTACATGTGAAGCGGAGTACATAGCTACTTCGGAAGTAGCAAAGGAAGGAGTCTGGATGAAGGAGTTCATCACCGACCTAGGAGTAATTCCAAGTGCGTCGGGCCCGATGACTCTATTCTATGACAACACTGGAGCTATTGCCCTTGCGAAGGAGCCCAGGTTTCACAAGAAGACAAGACACATCAAGCGCCGCTTCAACTCCATCCGTGATTACATTCAGGAGGGAGATATAGATATTTGTAAAGTGCATACAGATCTGAATGTCGCAGATCCGTTGACTAAACCTCTCTCACGAGCAAAACATGATCAACACCAGAATGCTATGGGTGTACGATTCATCACAATGTGACTAGATTATTGACTCTACTGCAAGTGGGAGACTCTTGGAAATATGCCCTAGAGGCAATAATAAAATGGTTATTATTGTATTTCCTTGTTCATGATAATTGTCTATTGTTCATGCTATAATTGTGTTAACTGGAAACCGTAATACATGTGTGAATACATATACCATAACATGTCCCTAGTAAGCCTCTAGTTGGCTAGCTCGTTGATCAATAGATGGTCACAGTTTCATGGCCATGGACATTGGATGTCGTTGATAACGGGATCACATCTTTGGGAGAATGATGTGATGGACGAGACCCAATCCTAAGCATAGCACAAGATCGTGTAGTTCGTTTGCTAAAGCTTTTCAATGTCAAGTATCGTTTCCTTAGACCATGAGATTGTGCAACTCCCAGATACCGTAGGAATGCTTTGGGTGTGCCAAACGTCACAACGTAACTGGGTGGCTATAAAGGTGCACTATGGGTATCTCCGAATGTGTCTGTTGGGTTGGCACGAATCGAGACTGGGATTTGTCACTCCGTGTGACGGAAAGGTATCTCTGGGCCCACTCGGTAAGACATCATCATAATGAGCTCAATGTGACTAAGGAGTTAGCCACGGGATGATATATTACGGAACGAGTAAAGAGACTTGCCGGTAACGAGATTGAACAAGGTATAGAGATACCAACGCTCGAATCTCGGGCAAGTATCATACCGATAGACAAAGGGAATTGTATACGGGATTGATTGAATCCACGACATCGTGGTTCATCCGATGAGATCATCGTGGAGCATGTGGGAGCCAACATGGGTATCTAGATCCCGTTGTTGGTTATTGACCGAAGAGGTGTCTCGGTCATGTCTACATGTCTCCCGAACCCGTAGGGTCTACACACTTAAGGTTCGATGACGCTAGGGTTATAGGGAAATGGTATACGTGATTACCGAAAGTTTTTCGGAGTCCCGGATGAGATCCCGGATGTCACGAGGAGCTTCGGAATGGTCCGGAGGTAAACATTGATATATAGGAAGTCCAGTTTTGGTCACCGGAAAGTTTTCGGGCTCATCAGTATTGTACCAGGAGTGCTGGGAGGGTGCCGGAGGACCCCCGAGAGGGGTGTGACGACTATAGGACTTTGTGGGCCCTTAGAGGAGGTGTGCCAGCCCTTATTGGGCTGGCCAAGACCTTTTAGAAAGGCCCATGCGACTGGAGATCTGGAGATAAAGGGCAAAGGGTTTTAAAAGAGGAGATCCACCTCCCTTGTGGGAGGTGGACTCTATCCCCACTTCGGCCGAAGCCCTCCTCTTTGGAGGAGGGGCCAAGGCAGCCCTCCCTCTCCCTCCTCCTATATATACTTGAGGTTTTGGCCTTTTGAGAACAGATCTGAACTCTCTTTATCACGGCAAAGCCCTATCTCTCTTCTTCCTCCTCCGCAGCGCTTAGGCGAAGCCCTGCCGAAATACCTTGCTACTCCACCACCACCATGCCGTCGTGCTGCTGTTGGAGCCCTTCCCCAACCTCTCCTTCCTCCTTGCTGGATCAAGGCGTAGAAGACGTCACCGGGCTGCACGTGTGTTGAACGCGGAGGCGCCGTTGTTCGGCGCTTAGATCGGAATCCACCGCGATCTGAATCGCTGCGAGTACGACTCCATCAACCGCGTTCTTGTAACGCTTCCGCTTAGCGATCTTCAAAGGTATGAAGATGCAATCTCTCCCACTCGTTGCTGGTTTGTCCATAGATAGATCTTGGTGACACGTAGGAAATTTTGATTTACTACTACGTCTCCCAACAGGGTGGTGACGAGTCACGGCGTTGCAAGCGTGGCTGGAAGCCAGTAGGTGGAGAGCTGGCTATGGGGCGAGCGGGGCCGGCGAGCGTGGGAGGCAGCCGGGCACGGCAAGCCGGCCAGGCAACGCATCATGAGCCGGCGCGTGGGAGCGGGTGTAGAAAGGAGGTGCTGGTGCTGCGTAGCCGGTGGGTAGCGCAAAGGTCGGGTGCGGGCACGCGCGTAGTGGTGGTCAGGCCGGCGGTGATGCAATCGGCCCGGTCGATGAGCCGGAGCGCGTGGGGGTAGAGCCGGTCGGAGCTGGCGGGGCCGACGTGCAGGCGAGCCGGCACGTGGGCGCGGGCAGCAGCGGCCGCTGTAGGTAAAGGAGGCGCACGGGTCGTGGAGGACGCTGGAGCCGTCGCGTGGGGAGGCGGAGGTGTACTCCGGCCGGAGCGAGGCACAACCGGCTACGGCGAGCCGGAGCGGGGCAGCCGGTGTTGTCAGCCGGCAGGCCAGCGTAGCCTCACCTGTCGGCCGCCGGCAGATCAGCGCACCGGTCACCGGCCGGCGGGACTGCCTGTAGGCAGATGTGAGCCTCCAAACACAGGGGGCAGCGCATCGTTCACCGGCAGGCCAGCGCAGCCCCCGGTAGAAGGAGGATGTGAGCAGCCAAGCGTAAGGAGGAGGTCGCGGGGAGAGGCGTGGGCGTGCGGGGCACGCTGCTGTGCGAGCGGACGGCCTGAAGCGGGGCGTCGCGCGGATCAGGGCGCACGGCCGAGCGGGCCGAAGCCGCAGGCAGGCGGGGGAACCAAAGAAGGGTGCCGCCGGTCACCGATGGCTAGCCGGGCCGGAGGCGCGCGGAGACCGTGGGCTCGGCTAGGTGGAGCGAGGCAGGATGCCAGGGGCGCGGCCATGGGTGAAGCAGCCGCGATGGCGCGGGACAAAGCCGGTGTTTGTTTTGGAGTATCTGGACAATGTATGGGGAGTATCTGGTCAGATAATGACCATTATACGGGATGCGTATGGGTGGTGTACTTCCTGTGTGTGTGTCTTGCACTTGGACAGTATGTGCATGCACGCATTTAGCCAAGGCCCATGCTCTGTAGGTGCGTGCGTGGCCGAACTCCAGAGGAGTAGAGTGGCAGTCGTCAACGCTGTCGGGACGCGGCCGGCGCAAGCATGAGCGCGACGGCCGGGAGCAGTGCTAGCATGAGGAAGACACGACACCGGCCCGTCATGGCCGCAAGCCATTGGAGGCAGCGTATGTGGTTGGGGAATTAGTCAGTGAGGCAAGCAGGCCAAGGCCGGGCACGGGCAAAGGAACACGTGAGCGGCGACGGGGACCAGCGCCACGGCAGACGAGCTCGAAGATGGCGATGACGGCAAGCGCACCAGTCGCCCCAGCTCGAATTGCCGCTCGGCGAGGAGGGAGTCGACGGTGGAGATGGATGATGCCGAGGTCGATGGTGAGGATGCAGCCGACAACGGCGCGGGCGCCCGAGGGTGTGTTGATGCCGGACCCCCAAGCCCCGCCGGAGAGACGACGACAACGTCGCGGTGATGACGACGAAGAGGGTCCCGCCCGAACCGCGGTTCTAGGAGCAGCTAGCCCCACGGTGGGCGCCAACTGTCGTCGTTTTCTCACGGGGGATCGCACGAGACGGCAAATGCCATGGGGTGGCTTATCGAGATGAGAGCAAGGTTGTCGTGGATGATCCGGGACGGGTATGCGAATAGCACGCAGTGGTTTACCCAGGTTCGGGGCTCTCCGGAGAGATAATACCCCTACTCCTGCATATCTGTATATCTGTGGAATATCTGGTATATGGTTGCTCCTGGAGCTGTATGGGAGAGGAGAGCCATGAGGCTTCTTGCCTCATGTGTGTGTATGTGTGAGCACGTGAGGTGGAACCCCCATATGTGATGGGCATGAAAACTTTATATAGGCATGAGTGGGTAGCTTGGGATGTAAGCTACATTGGGTAGCTTACATCCTAAGCAGCTTGAGGTGTAAGCTACCATGGGTAGCTTACATGTGAAGCCATATGTAGCTTATGAACTAAGCTAAGTCTGTCCCCTGGTGCATTTTATAAATCAGTGTCCAGGGGGCAGGTTACACTGTAGATAGTAATGCATGATGCGCGTACGGTGTGCTACTGCTTGCCAATAGTGCGCAGCCACTGGACATGGCCGTCTGGTCCGCGCGTGTTCGATGGGACGTCGTAGTTGGCTCTGGGCTGCCGACTGGCGGGTGCAGCCGGCTGGTCGGAGCAGCCGGCCACGGGTGTGAGTCGAAGCAGCCGGCCTGGGCGGGCATGCACCCCGTCCGACCCGTCGTCTTTGGGGTACCGGGGGCATCCCCCCGACATCATCCATACCTCTCATCCTCGACATCCCTCTTGTCATACACGAGACCTCGACGACCCGATTCTTTTCTTTGTTGCGAATGTCTTTCGGTGTATACCGTTTGATTCCCGTCCTTGGCTTCAACATGTAAGCGGAGTATTGGAAAGTCTCCAACGTCATGTCATCCTCAACCTTCAATAAAAAAGTGGTATCATCATCTGCACGCGAGGAATGAAAAGTTGAAAGTACCGTATTACCATACCTCTTGAGAGACCACATCATCATCCTCTAAATGAGCTTCCAAGGTAATGTCATCTTCGTCCATACGAGCTTCCGAGGTAATGTCATTGTCTACCATACGAGCTCCCGAGGTAGTAGAATCGTCCAAATTGGCATTCCTATGGGATGAACCGGATCTTTGCGGTTCTGAATATTTGGGGTCACGACAACCTAAAATGTTAGATAATCGCCGCAACCTTTGGCCCTGACGGTGTAACATTACTGATAAATGAGATATACAACTTAGCAAAGAGTACGCAAGTAGGGTATGTTGAAACATGGCAAAGCACCTTGATGAAAAGTCGAAGTGCATATTATTCCTTTTTTCCTCTATAGGTTGTGTCTAGAATAGTCTAAGTTTCATCAGCCTGTTTTTTGACCTCCTTGCACTCAGTGGCGGAGCCAGCTATCTGGCAAGGCTTGGCCTCCGCCGGACCTAAAATTTATCACCCACACATACATGTATACTAGTACCCCTACGTGATGTAAAAGAAATACACCTACGTGATGAGCTGGTTGCTAGTGGGGCTGGTGTAATGGGCTTGCAACTCCACTCCACATGGCTACAAAACATGAATGCAGGCAGAATAAACCATGTGGTGGACTCTCTGTAAGAAAACATAATACGCTATCTGATCACTTACTCCCAACATCTTTTCAGTTCCAAAATCCCAGAACACTCGTGAGTCCTGATCATGCTCTGAGGCGGCAGAGAAAGGACATCCGACGACAACCAGCAAGCCGAGAGCGGCCTGTGATCGGTGCACAACTAGGCAGTTAAGCAGACTAGCAATTAGAGAGCTGGGAGGCTGAACTAAAATTGGATTTCGAATTTCGAATTATTATTTTCAACATCGACTGAAAATAAGCTGCATTATTCTTGTGCTCTTTCATTGTTGAATGACTAATTGATTAGTTTTCTCTTACCAACTTGTGATCAATTTTGTGTAAATTGGTGACCAATCATCTATGTAATGTTCATCGAGTGAGGTATTTCTTGTGCCAGTACTTAAATTCTGTATTTCGGTTGAATTTGCAGAACGCAAAGTAATGCCTATCTAGTATTCTAGTGAATTCTTGCACCGTTGTATATGATTTTTCCTTTATAACTACGCCACACCAATAAGTTATTCCTGCCTCCGCCACTGCTTGCACTATGGATGAAACGAAAATGACATGTAAGGCAAGCAAAGATGTGTAGCAGTGTCCACATATAACAAAGGAATACACACTTACCACAAAGTTGAGAACCGGAGCAAAAGGGGTTTGGTACCCTTCTCGCATAAGCTTGTTGTATTCTTCCTAGGCAAGTCCGTCGAATGTAGTGGGATCTTCCAGGATATCCTCCTCAAAAGTCGGCGGACAAATCTCCAAACGAGTATTCTCCTGAAGTCATCGAACGTAGTTGTTGAACGCAAGTAGACAATACTCGCGAAGCTGGGCTCGTGTCGTACTCTTAGCTCGCTCCACACATTGCTCAAACGAGGTGACGTACTTCTTATGCTGCTTATCCCACTCTTTGATCTTTCGTTGTCTCCTTCTATCCAACCTGCATGTTAAATAGCTCATTATTAGCATCATTTAAAGTTGGACGATGGTAGTTGTTTATTGTTCATGCTTTGTTACCTGTGAAGTTGTGTGTTCGTGTCCACCCACTCCGGCGGGTGATCCTGAAACAAGCCAAATTGACGATACACACGATGGGGGAGACGGAACTCAGCCGCCCAATTGCATATCAGTGGGCACCGCATAAGCCAAAGATGTTTTTCCTGCAAGCACATTGGATTGAGCTAAAAGGTGACTGCATCACCAAAGCCATCCCCGGTACCATATGGCTACGGTTCATCCTGCAAGCAGACTATGTATGGTGTGTACCGTTCATCGTACGACATGAAAGTCGACGCTCCATGAGACCGAATCTTCACGGGCATAAGGTTCTGCAAACATAGAAGTGATATGATTACGGTTTTATATTTTCAAATAAATACAAGATATAAACTAATCAACTAGTATGCTATCATGACCATTCCCTTCGCTGACATCAAATAGGCCCAGTGTTCAACGTCATAGCCATTATCGAAAAGACAAACCATCCTACATATTTCAAGATAATTATATGAGTTATACAATACAATTCATCTCAACAAATAATCATCTAATATATATTCATCTAAACAAACATACATGTACCACAAATGAACAAATCGTATATGAATACTTTTCTGAATAATCATCTACTCATGTATGAATACTCTTATAGGAATGCTCATCTAACAATCTAAATGTTCATCTAGCAATTAGAAAAATCAACAACATTAGGGTTTTACAAATATTATAAATTTCTTATCCTAAATACTCATCTAGTCATCTACGAATTCTAAATACTCATCTACCCATCTAGGAATCCCAAATCACACTTAACTTCTCATGTAAATTTTGAATCCAAGCAAAACAAGGCTTTCATCCTAACCTATACAAATCTGAAAAAATGTGCAATATTTTTTGGATAGAAAAATGGGGAACGGAAGAGATTACCTTCTAGAACGATTTGGGGTAGAAATCCATAGATCTAACGAATTTTGAAGAGAGAATTGCGAGGAGGAGAGAAGGCAGCCGTTGCCACCTTCTGAAAAAGGAGGAACGAATGGGAATGGGGCGAAGGAGGGCCGACCCACGGGTATGATAAGTCAATGTGTGGCGTCTAAGACCTCGGCGCCACACATTACAGGTGCGGCGCCTTTGTCTAAGGCGTCACACTGCGGGGTGGGGTCGGATCTGCCACGGGGCGCCAGCAGGGTCAGAGGTGTGGCGCCTAGCCTTCAAACGCCACCTGACACCACACACGAAAGGGTTAGCCAATGGATTTCTTTAACGGGCAGTTCAGTTTATGAATTACTCCCTCTGTCCCATAATGTAGGATGTTTTTTTGATTATGGGACGGTAGTTGCGTTCAATTTTGCCGTCTAAACGCTGCCAAAGTCACATTCCCTGAATTGAACACGCTCCCGCAGCTGTAACGGCTCCCCTCGCCCGCCCGCCCCGACGGCTCACGGGCCGAGCGTCCCGCCGCCGCCGCCGCCGCCGCTCCTCCTCCTCTACCTAGCCGACGTCCGGCTTGAGCCTCCGCAGCGCCTCCTCCCCCTAGCTGACATCCCTCCGCGGCTGTTCCTCTTCCATCTCGCCGATGTCCCGCATCCGCCTCCGCCACTGCTCCTGCTCCACCACGCCCATGTCCCGCATCCGCCTGCGCCTCCGCCGCCCCCTCTTCTCGTCCACCTCGCGGCCCTCACCCTCCTGGTCTCCCCACGCGGCCTTTGCCACGGCCACGGAGCGTGTCCGCGCCGGAACGCTCAGCCCTCAAGACGCACACCACCTGTTCGACGAATTGCTTCGGCAGGCCACCCCGGTCCCCGAGCGCTCCCTGAACGGATTCCTCGCCGCCCTCGGCCGTGCTGCGCCCTCCGAGGCCTGCAGAGACGGCCCCGCCCTTGTCCTCGCCCTCTTCAACCGTGTCTGCCGGGAAGAAGCCGGCATGCGGGTGGCGCTGCCCACCATCTTCACCTACGGCGTCCTCATGAGCTGCTGCTGCCGCGCGCGTCGTCCGGAACTTGCTCTCGCCTTCTTCGGCCACCTCCTAAGGACGGGCCTGAGGGCAGACAGGACCGTCGCCAACACTGTCCTCAAGTGCCTGTGCTGCGCAAAACGGACAGATGACGCTGTGAAAGTGCTGCTTCATAGGATGAGCGAGTTGGGGTGCGTGCCTGATGCCTTCTCATACGCCATTGTCCTGAAGAGCTTGTGTGATGATAACAGGAGCCAGCAGGCGCTCGGCCTGCTCCGGATGATGGTGAAAGAAGAAGGTGTGTGCTCCCCTGATGTGGTCACATTTAACACGGTCATCCACGGCTTCTTTAAGGAAGGGAAAATAGGCAAGGCCTGCAATCTATTCCATGAAATGATGCAGCAAGGGTTTGTGCCTGATGTGGTGACGTATAACTCGATTATCAATGCATTGTGCAAGGCACGAGCAGTGGACAATGCAGAATTGTTGCTTCGGCAGATGGGTGATAACGGTGTTGCACCGAATAAAGTGACATATACTAGCATGATCCATGGATATTCCACTTTGGGCCGGTGGAAAGAGGCGACTATGATGTTAAGAGAAATGACAAGCAATGGTGTTATACCAGATATTGTCTCTTGGAACTCGTTCATGGACTCCCTTTGCAAGAATGGAAGAAGCAAAGAAGCTGCTGAAATTTTTTATTCCATGGCTGCCAAGGGCCACAGACCTAATATTGTTACGTATGTCATTCTGCTCCACGGGTATGCAACGGAAGGATGCTTTGCTGATATGATGAGTCTCTTTAATACAATGAAAGGCGACGGTATTGTAGCCAACTGCCTTGTTTTCACCATTTTAATTGATGCATATGCTAAACGAGGAATGATGGATGAAGCTATGCTCATACTTAGTGAAATGCGGGGACAAGGACTGAGTCCGGATGTATTCACGTATTCAACTCTAATATCTGCACTTTGCAGAATGGGTAAGCTGGTTGATGCTGTGGATAAGTTCAATCAGATGATTGGTACGGGAGTACAACCGAACACAGTTGTTTATCACTCCCTAATTCAGGGTTTATGTACACATGGTGATTTGGTGAAAGCAAAGGAGTTGGTTTATGAAATGATGAACAAAGGTATTCCTTGTCCAAACATTGCATTCTTCAATTCAATAGTACACAGTATATGCAAAGAAGGAAGGGTTATGGATGCACACCATATCTTAGACTTGGTTAAAGACATAGGAGAGAGATCTGACATCATTATGTTTAATACTCTGATTGATGGATATTGCCTAGTCAGTGAGATGGGCAAAGCATTCAGTTTACTTGATGCCATGGTATCAGATGGCATTGAGCCTGATACCTTTACATATAATACACTCGTCAATGGTTATTTTAAGAGTGGAAGGATCGATGATGGGTTGAATCTGTTCAGAGAAATGTCAGATAAGAAAATTAAACCTACAACTGTTACATATAACATCATACTGGATGGATTATTTCGTGCTGGGAGAACAGTTGCTGCCAAGAAAATGCTCCATGAGATGATCGGATGTGGAACAAAAGTGAGCTTGCCCACATACAACATAATTCTTAGAGGACTTTGTAGAAATAATTGCACCGACGAAGCAATCGTCATGTTCCAGAAATTACGCACGATGAATGTAAAGTTCAATATCACAACACTCAATACCATGATTAATTCAATGTACACTGTTCAGAGAAGAGAAGAAGCTAAAGATTTGTTTGCTGCAATATCTAACAGCGGGTTAGTGCCCAATGCCTCTACATACGGCATAATGATACGGAATCTTCTAAAAGAAGGATCAGTGGAAGAAGCTGACAATATGTTCTCATCAATGGAGAATAGTGGTTGTGCTCCTTGCTCTCGTCTTTTAAATGATACCATTAGAACGTTATTGGAAAAGGGGGAGATAGTCAAGGCAGGAAATTATATGTCTAAAGTTGATGGCAAGAGCATCTCACTCGAAGCTTCAACTAGTTCATTGTTGTTGTCTCTGTTTTCTGGGAAAGGTAAATATCGTGAACAAATACAATTGCTCCCTGTGAAGTACCAATTCTTCGATGGAGCTAGTTGATGCACTGGAATCAGCAGGTAAGTGTTCATGTGGTTTGGAGCTCCCTCTCAACGATGTCGACAAGTGCCTCACCAAGATTGAGCTGGGTGATGGTGCCACACTGCCACCATGGTGTTCTGGTCGGTGCTTAGCTGCTGGGTGTGCATCCTATGGGTATCGCTCCTAATCCGTACGCCACCTCCACGCATGGGCCGTCTGGTGTGTGATGTGTTTGCTAATGGTGAAAGAAATCATGCTATTTGGAGTTCTCTGAACCTCAGCATATCAAGTGTGTGTTGGGCCGATGGCAATTATAGTGAAATTGATGGACTACTATACATTATCAAGCTGTTTGGCATTCTCTGAACCCCCCAGCACCAAGAGCTTGATGATTTTACTACCTGAACAATCTTGAGGTACTGAAACCTGTGTACATGAACTTTGAACTTTCATTCAGTCTCCTGTACATCCTCCAGTTTATGATGAATGGATATTTGCTCCCAGAAAAGACAGAATGAGCATTATGTAGTGATCTAATTTTCTTATGGTTTTGCATATATACCTTTAGTTGTAGCACTAGCTAATTAAAAATTGTAAGTATGTCCACAGTTTATTCTTGTTATCATTCTAATTTTTCCAGGAAGCTTTCCTCCTTGGGAGAGGCAGATCACATCTCTGAAATATCTTGGTATACATATTCAGATTAAAGCCACACGCAGGAGTATGAAATATCTCGAAGTCATAACTGGTGGGAGCTTATTATTTTCTTGCTATTTATACCTTGAGAACATTGTTTTTCATCTTGCTAACTAAACCTGTGCATTTTTCTCCAGATGAAATTTCTCTGAAGAGAAAGTGGATTGGTATCTTGTCATCCAGTGGATTGGTTAGTGAAACTGTCACTTCTGGTCATCTAACGTTGCTCCAACATGTACGTTCTATAAATATATCTTTTCAGACTTCCTCATAGAACATATTCTTGCATTTCTTGACAGTATGGCCATTGACTGCTCGATGCTCTATCTCTTTCTAAAGCACAGTAACGAATTACCATAGGACCTCAAACTACATACTTTTAAAAAGTTTAAATTATCTTTGTATTTTATTGTTAAACAGTATTTGTCTGACTTTTTAAAACATGGTACGCATGTCAAACCTCGAGTTCAGTTCTTTTTTGTTTTTGAGCTTGAGATACTAAACATCTCAATCCAAAAGTTCATTGTGCAAAACAGGGAAATTTATTCTATCATACTTAAACCTTTGTTTCTAAGAGCTTCGTGTTACTTTGCATTTCGAGGGATCTATCTCACCTCAATCTCCCAGGATAATACTACCTGATTTTTTGCCATCACTTATATTTATCTATGTGTCCTTCCTGATCTGACTCCATGTTTCCAAACCATGCAGCACAGAGCCCCTTAAATATGTTATTTCTTCGTCTGTGATGTAGATTGACCCACAAAACAGCAGTGTATCAATCATGTTTTGGGCGGAATTCGTCATGCTGATATGGTGCCCTAACCGAAGCCAGGCTGTCAGTCTACACCTTATTCATGAGCTGCACCTGATAATATATTTAAGGTCTTAAAAGTTTGTATTATGCAATTTCAATTTTTGTTTAGGAAATAATTGCCAAATTCAGCCCTAGTTACCTACTGCAAGATTTTTATGTTTACCGAACTAATATGTTCTACAGAACTGTTCTTATTAGGTTATCAAATTGTTCTCTCATGAGACAAGGATAGTGTTTCGTACGAACAAGTGTTTGCTTGTCATTGGACTGGAGGAATTACCTATTCTTTTTATATAATTTAGCTATTGTACTGTATAAACTTCACTTGGCTCTTCTTTTTCAGACTGATAAATCACAGTGGCTTAATCCGGTATATCCCTTGGATCAATCTGGAGTTGAAAGCTTTCGACTCGGCATGACCGAGTATGTGTTTCGAGCTTACCCCGACAAGTGAGATATGCTATGACACCTGCTACTGCGTAGCGGTGGACTGATTAGGGACAAGGGTATTAAGGGGCTGAGCCCAGTGAGTCCATGGGCCGGCCGTGCCCGTTGTGACCAGGTGTGTAGCGTGTGTGGATCCTTAGCCGATCCCCTCCAGTGTACTGGTTACCGAATGAATGAACAAGTCAGTTCATACCTTTCCCCTTCTCCTACCTCACCTCCTCGTCTACCTCTCCCCATCCCCTTGTTTCGCTCGAGAGATTGATCCCCCTTCGATCGGTCGTCACAATTGGTAATCAAAGCCTCAATTTCCTAGATTTTTTTTCGCTGCCACGACACCCACTAATTCCTGGGCTAGATCGGTAACATCCATCGCCGTAGGTGCGATTCCACTCCTGTGAGGTCGCACAAAATCCTACGCGGGGTGCGATCTGCTAGGGGCGGGTAAAACGACGCCTTCCAAGCTTTCCGTTTAGACATGACAACTTCTTGCCGCCATGGGGGAGCAAACTTCCAATCTCACGGCACCGATGGAGACCCTGATATCCAAGTTCGACGAGGAGAAGGTCTTGGCGGCGCAGACCGCGTTCAACACGCAGGTCTCACTCGAGTTGAAGAGCTTGCAGATCGGTCTCACCCAGGCGGAGGTTGATGATGTACGCAAGGACCGCCGCCGCTGGCTTCCCCGTCAGCGTCGGCTCCGTCGATCAGCTCGCAAGTTGACGATCCTGCAGCGACCCCGCTCCGCACTTTCACAATCCGTGAGGTGCCTATCCAGCCACCGCCCCCAAGTGCCCTCCCAATTCCGCAAGCCATCCGGGCCGCGGCTACCGCCGCATGGCTCACCAATGACGGACCGCCGCCGCTGCCAATCGCAGGGGCACAACCCTTGTTGCAGGAGCATTGCTCCCATAGCAGTGCGTGTAGCGAATGGACAGAAATTGAGTTGCACATCCATGGTGCAACAACTACAGTGGGATGTTCAGAATCATCACTTCATGACGGATATGCGTGTGTTGAACCATGGGGTCTATGATGTTGTGTTCGGCATTGACTGGTTGGCAAAGAACAGTCCAATGAAGTGTGATTGGCAACACAAGACCATAGAATTTGACCGGGAAGGCAAGACAGTACATCTGACAGGAGTGCCGTCTGATGATCAAGCAGTACTTACGGTCATGGATGCAGCGACACTTTGGGAAATGCATGAGACCAATGAGATTTGGGGCGCCGCACCGCTAGAAATACAGTTCACACCGACAAATGCAAACTCAGATGAGCCAATTCCTCCAACAATTCAACATCTGTTGACAGAGACATTTTCGAGGCATTGGCAATATGATCATGCCATCACACTGGAACCAGGTGTTGCGTCGATGATCTACCGACCATATCGTTACTCACCGCTGCAGAAGGATGAAACTAAGCGGCAGGTCAGCGAAATGTTAAAAACTGGAGTGATTACTCATAGTATGAGCCCGTTTGCTGCTCTGGTTTTGCCGGTCAAGAAGAAAGATGGGACGCGGCGTTTTTGTGTGGACTACACGTGTCTCAATCAGGTCACAATCAAAAACAAGTTTCCCCTTCCTATAATCGATGAGCTACTAGATGAATTGGTTGGGGCTGCGTTCTTCTCCAAAATTGATTTGCGCACCGGTTATCACCAGATCAGGATGCGGGAGGGTGATGAAGAAAAGACGACATTCAAAACTCACCATAACCATTTTCAATTTCGGCTCATGCCGTTTGGAGTCACAAATAGACCGTCCACCTTCCAGTGCGTGATGAACTCGGTTTTCTCGGGCCTGAATCGCAAATTCGTCGTCCTCTTCTTGGACGACATTCTGGTCATCAATCATTCACTTCCAGAGCATGAGGAACATTTGTGCACGGTGTTCTCTATTTGCGCCAGCAACAACTGTACGCGAAGCAATCCAAGTACCCTTTTGCACAGCCCGCATCGAGTATCTAGGACATGTCATCTCCAGCGAGGGCATGGCGAGGAAACCACCAAGACAAGCGTCATGCGAGCCTGGCCCACTCCCACAAATGCATCCGAGCTACGCGGATTCCTTGGGCTCACCGGCTATTACCGGAGATTTGTACCACGGTATGGAATTCTTGCCAAGCCTCTTACTCAACTTCTCACCAAGAAGGGTTTCTCCTGGTTAGAGCAGGATCAGACAACTTTCGATCTGCTCAAAGAGGCAATGGTCAACACTCCGGTTCTGGCCCTGCCGAATTTCAGTCGGCCATTCTCCATTGAGACAGACACTTGCGACACTGGTGTGGGCGCCATTCTAGTACAGGACGAGCACCCAATCACGTACCTCAGCAACACCCTTGGAGTGAAGAATCAACAATTATAGATTTATGAGAAGGAATTTCTTGCGGTGACGATGGCGGTGGACAAGTGGTGTGCTTATCTTCAGAGAGCTCCGTTCGCCATTGTCACTGATCACAAAAGTTTGTGCCACCTCGGTGATCAACAACTCAAGACAGAGCTCCAGTGCAAAGCTATGTCGAAGATGGTGGGACTCCAATTTTCCTTCAAGTACCGGCGTGGACCTGACAACGGCGCGACGGACGCTCTATCCGGCGTGCCACCCACGGTGACTGCAAGAGGTTGCTAATTCTTATGAAACAGATGCTGAAAGTCAAGATTTGTTGCAACAACTCGCTCTGAGCAGCCTGGATGATTAGGGATATGAGCTGCGACAAGGAGTGATTCGCTTTCATGACAGGCTTTGGACAGGTGCCAACACAACACTGCACACTAAACTGATCAGTGCTTTCCATGCCAGCGACTTGGGTGGTCACTCTGGGGTAATTGCATCTTATCAATGTATCAAGAAGCTTTTCGCCTAGCGTGGCCTGAAGCAGGCAGTGGAGGATTTTGTGTGTCAATGCGCAACATGCCAATGCGCGAAGCATGAGCATCTCAAGACAGCAGACTTGCCGCAACCGTTACCCATACCAACTACACCCTGGCGTGATCTCACTATGGATTTTGTCAAGGGACTATCGACATCGGAGGGCTACAAGGTCATTATGGTCGTGGTGCATCGTTTCATGAAATATGCTCATTTTGTCCCCCTCAGACACTCATTTTTGGCAGCAACAGTGGCACGGGCATTTTGGGATAACATTATCAAATTGCATGAAGTGCCACAATCAATCGTTTCATACCGCGATCGTGCCTTTACCGGTGCCACGTGGCGTCCTCTTCGCGAGGCTACAGGTACTAAACTCAGTTATTCCATGGCGTATCACCCACAAACAGATGGCCAGAGTGAGTGGGTTAATCAATGTCTGGAGATGTACCTGAGGTATGCAGTACATGATAGCCCCAAGAAATGGTGTCAATGCCTTCCAACTGCAGAATTCCGGTATTATACTACACATCACTCCTCGCTTGATACCTCTCCGTTCAAAGCTCTATATGGTCAAGAACCCAATCTGGGGGGTTTGCCCAACATCTCAGCCCATCTGCCGGAAGGCAAAGATCTAGATTTGGAGTGGCACAAAACAATGAAAGATAGCGTGCTTAGCTGGCACGTGCCGAGAACAGATGCAAACAGAAGGCTGATTGTCATCGCGCTGAGAGAGTGTTTAATGTGGGGGAACAAGTGTTGCTCAAATTGGAACCCTACACTCAATCAACAGTGGCAAATTGTCTTTGTCCCAAGTTGGCCTACAAATTCTTTGACCCTTTCCCAGTGGAGCAACGCATTGGCACCATGGCTTACAAGTTAGCTCTACCGCTTGACAGCCACGTTCACAATGTCTTTCATATGTCCCAGCTGAAGCCGTTCACTCCAGACCAATGTTGAGGATATTGCTTATCGTTAGCGTCTCGGTCAGCTGGGGATAAGAGATAAACCGAAAATCGGCAGATTAATTGATTTTATCGGTCGACTGTTAATCGGCCATTTTTTGCAAATCCCAGGTTCCCAACACTGAAATATGCTATTTTGAACACCAAAAAAATATTGGATTCCTAGCTCTTGAATCCTCGTATAAAGACAAAAAATATGGCAATAGTACATATTGCATAATAAGATCGACAAAAACACAAATAAACATAGTTTTTTACATACATAGTGCTAGGAATAAGCCTAATTTATCGGTAGATCCCCGATAAATCGCTTGCCAGAGTGATAAATCGGCCCAAAAGATAAAGGGTGAAGATAAGGCATAATCTTATCGGACACCCCATGAGTAGTGATAAATCGGGCGATAAATCGCTGAATCGGAAGATTTTTTGAACAATGCTCCAGACTACACTCGAGTGTTCTCTGAACCGCCCAAGACACCTGACCTCACAACTACACCGCTCATACCTGAAGCTATTCTGGGGCGGCGCATGGTCAAGAAAGGGAACGCCTCCATCGTGCAGGTTCGTGTACAATGGTCATCCCTCTCGGCGGCATCAGCAACATGGGAAGATTACACCGTTCTTCAGCAACGCTATGCCGTGGCATCCATCTGTGAGGAAGACGCTCGCGCTCAAGAGGGGGTAATTGTCACCACTGCGTAGCAGTGGACTGATTAGGGAGAAGGGTATTAAGGGGCTGAGCCCAGTGAGTCCATGGGACGACTACTGCCCGTTATGATCAGGTGTGTAGCGTGTGTGGATACTTAGTCGATCCCCTCCAGAGTACTAGTTATCGAATGAATGAACAAGTAAATTCATACCTTTCCCCTTCTCCTACCTCACATCGTCGTCTACCTCTACTCATCCCCTTGTTCTACTTGAGAGATCGACCCCCCTTCGATCGGTCGTCACATATGCTAAAAAGGTGAACTGGAAAAACACGAAACTAACACTGGCTATTTTGGGGATGCCTCTTGGAGACCCTAGCTATCGTGGCCTTGCTAAAACTTGTACAAGGGAATTGGGGAGGACTAACCCCAAAAGTAGTAGAATAGTCCAAATAGAAGAAGTTATACGAGGCAAACCCGTGGGTGTCGATCTTTCACGAATTGGAGGGGGATTCCACGAAGAACACATGGAAGAATGAGGAGAAATCACAAGAGGAAACACTCAGGAACAAGTCAAATCACACATCCACTAGACTCACCACACACAAGATCCACAAGGTACAAGAACAACACAAGGAAAGAGGATGCATGGAAGAGTTCATCCCTAATCCCATAGGGAGATGGGGCCTTGATATCTCGGAGGATCTTCCCTAGATAGGGGCCTTGTCATCCATAGGATCTTCTCACATAGAGGTATCAACTCCAAGGGAGAAGGCTATGAAAGGAGAAATGCTCAACTAGTATATGAGCTAAACCATTGCTAACCCTAAAATGGAGGAGGGAGTGGAGTATATATAGTGGTGGCCACGAAAGGGTAAGTGAGGGCAAAATGGGTACACGGGCCTCGGGCCCTAGTGGCTGCACGCAGGCAGGCCAAAAGTTTCGGGCGGGTTCCGGCCGGGGTTCCGGGCTAAGTCGGAAGTCTGCACGCCTAGGGTCGCCTATGGTTGAGGAGGATGGAAGTTCCGGGGTCCCGAGGTTCCGGGCAGGCTGGAAGGTCCGGGCCTTACAGAGACTTGTCCTCGCTTCTTCTTCCTTCTCTTCCAAGCTTCCCTCATGGATGGTGTAGTTGTTTATTGGTGCATGCACTCCTCGTCGTCATCCTTCAAGATCCGGCAGTACCTATTCATGTACACGAGAGGAGTGTCAAGTAGTATACCATCCTCGAAGGGGTCAAGTGAACACATGTAAAGGAGATGATTCACCTTCATGTATGTGGAGTTGATGTCGCACGTGTCACTTTCCAAACGGACTCTTGTCGTGGTCATGTATGTAGGATGCTCCGCATCATCCCCTCCCCCTTGAGAAAGATCCGTCCTCGGATCAAAATCCAAATCACCATAGGAAGTGGATGGCGTCGCCGTGTAGAAGTGGGCGATCACCAAGCGCTCATCATGTAGAAGTTCGAAAATGGCACTCTCCAATGTCTCACCATCTTGTAATTCCTTCAAAAAGAGCAAGGACAACAAGCACTTGGAAAAACAAGTGTGGTTAGCATTAGTGCAAAACCAAGCATTCAAGCGGTAACTCACTGAACAAGTGTCCTCATCATGCATAGCATATGGTGTGACACTGGTTTGTGTCATGGCATGTAAGCATGTAAATTGAGCGCAAGCAATGTAATCATTGGAACAAGTATGCAAAGGTGAGGTAGGCATGCAAATATGCGTGACAATAGAACGAGCATATACCTCAAGGTCATATCACGCATGCACAAAACAATCAACAAAGGGTCTATGGTAGACATAGGAATCATTCACAACACCAAATAAAATGAAGTGTCTAGACACATGGTGCAAGTGCAAGACAATCCAAGCATAATGTGAACATGGTGTAGTGAAGATAGTGTGGCACTCAACACAATAGAAAAAGTAATTGGTCATCATGTGTGAGGCAATCAAGTCAAGCATGTAGCAAGCAATGTGGCATGACAAATGTGAAGAATGGACATTGTTGCAACCAAGCATATGATAAGAGCAAACAATCCACAATTTGGATGCAACACACAAGGCATATATGTAATGACGCATGGAACAATGGAAATCATGAGTGAAAGCAATATCTCTAACAAGTGTGCAAGTAAGTGGTCCAAGATGACCAATATATGTCATGGTAAAAGCAACACAAGTAGGATGAGCCACAATATCCATGCTCAAGAAGGATGCCACCTCAAAAGCGTGACCTTGTGCGTCCATCACAATGCTGATGCACAAGCAAGTGCGATGTAGAAACGCGTCGGTGTAGCATGACTCGCTCTCAAGAGCTTGAATCGTCAACTCATGTGAAGTGGATGTTGACATGTAGTCGAAGTATACTACATATACACACAACAAAGCAAAGAATGTATGTGCATGGTATACAAACACATCATCCATCATGATGGTTCTCTTCTCTTGTGCATAACCATTAGTATAAAAAGTGCATGAACAATATGATGCAACAATGGCTATATTCATGGCACTAGGCATATGGTGCAAAGAAGGTAGGAAAGCACGCTTCACATGAAAGATGTCAAAAGCTCCAAGAATATGAGAGAAAGCTATGGGGGTAATCTCATTATCAAAATTAATAGCATTGTTGCACTCGATACATGGCAAATCTAGCACGAGAGAGGCAACACATGGAGACATATGACAATATTCAATAGCAATCATGTGCGAAGCATGTCATTGGTTGTCATCAAGCGCATGAAACGAGCAAGTGTGAATCATTGGTGATGCAATATAGGAAAGCATATTGATCATGTCGTGCAAATTAGTAATGTGAAGATGCAATATACTAGAGGAAATAATGACAATCATGTGATGTGAGCAAATAGTAGGCATAAGCAACACGCATGACATATCACGAGCACGGACATAAAA
Organism: Hordeum marinum; assembly: GCA_022496015.1. Taxonomy (NCBI): domain Eukaryota; kingdom Viridiplantae; phylum Streptophyta; class Magnoliopsida; order Poales; family Poaceae; genus Hordeum; species Hordeum marinum. The sequence continues at coordinate 44,771,596 of CM039672.1, forward strand.
CATGATCAATGTATCGTCATAGGCATGGTGCATCAAGCAAACATGGCAATAACAAGTAATATCTCCACCAAGCTTGCAAATACACATACAAGTCATATAATCAAGTGTCATGTGAGATGCAAAGCATGAGTCACAAATGCATGTCAAGGGCATAGAAATGAGCATATCGTGCGAAGTGAACATGACAATATGAGAAAATGACATATAATGGATAATAACCCATAACCATGGGAGGGCCATGTAGAAGATTTGTGCGAAGTCTTTGTGCAAAGTGGGTGGGTGGGGGTAAGCACTCCATGATGGCACACGTCTTTGTTGATCTCTAGAGCTCGTTTTGTCAACTCGTGTGCTTGCAAGGTTGATGAGGAATTATGTGTATATACACAACAAGGAGACACACGAAACAAAGTGTGTGTGGTAAATGTACAAATCATCCGTTAGGATGTGTTGTGCTTGTGTTTGTTAGCACAAAATGTCCAATGCTCAAATAAACGAGATGCATGATATAAGAACGTGTCATCCATCATGAAAGGTTTGTTATTATGTATAGCATAATGGAGACTAGAAACATGTAGTGCATCACTTGAAATATCAAGAACATTGTTATTCATGGTATGCAGATGGTACACACAAGTATTGGGATCATGCAATGGATTGGATGGAACAAAATCTCCTAATATGAGGAAACTATGGAGGTCTCTTCATGTGCAATAGCGGAAGCATAATGCAAGGAGTATGGACGACATCCAAAACAATGCATTTCCAAATCATGGAGATCATGGCATGGCATATAGGAATAATTGCACAAGTGATGCAAAGGAAGCATGGCAATATCATCACAAGAAAAGCAAATGCCAATAACCTTGGGCTTGTCGTCTATGCCATATGAGCAAATGGGATGAATTTTTATGGGATATGCATAGTCGCTAAGGTGAGATTGTAAAGATGCAATATGGGAAATTTCACACATAGCATATGAAAAGTTTAGCGGATTGTTGAACATGATGTGATCAATAGATTTTTCACATGATATCCTATGGAGTATAGCATCACAACTAGGTTAGTCAACATGCTCATCATCATATTAATAAAAAATTGGTGGTATATCTAAGCATGAAGAAGATATAGCATGTGGTGTGTCCATAAGGTGATCAACATCATGTAAGCAATAAATGGCAATATAGTCCACTAGTGGGACAAGCAAAGAACCTTCACCTATGTTACCTTTAGAGCTACGCTCATGTGATGTAGGTGAGGTGGGAAGTACCAACTCGTGGTCAACATCATGATGGAACCATGTGGGGGTGCATCATCGTCCACCATGGCCATCGTAATTCCCATTGGATGAATGGACTCGTCGAGGGTAGGCACGTCATAATGTAGGTGACCTTGCACCAAAGAAGAGGACACAATAGGAGTAGAGGTTAAGTTTTTAGAAATCATAGTGGCCTCACATGCCCTCTCAACTACCTCACCCACTAAGTGTTGTGTCTCACTCACTCCCTCTAGGATGCTCTCACTCATATGGTTGGTTGAGTCACTCAAAGGGTGGTGATGGCTCTCTACCTCACATAGGGAGTTTTGCATATTTTTCGTGTATGGGGCTAGTGGTGGTCATGTTCATCCTCTCATAGGAAATGCACTCAATGTCACATATGGTGGAGTCACTCGTGTCACTCATGTGGTGGTGGCTCTCCTCACATGGAAATTGGGGCATCTCGTCATATGTGGGTGTCAGAGAGATGTAGGTGCAAACGTCTCCATGCTCAACTCCTTACGCCACCTTGGTTGAAGGGAGAGTCCCATGCTCAACCTCCTCGTCCATAATGCCTCCGAATATGAATGTCGTAGGATGTGGCAAAACACCAATGTCCTCCAAGACCGAAGGGAACATCCCAAGCTCAGCCTCGGTACTCGACTCCACGTGGGAGTCCCATATGGTTGTTGTCTTCATGTTGTCGAAGTTGGTCGCACTTGTCGCCGTGGTCGAAGGGAAAATCCCATGCTCCACCATCTTGTTGCCGTTGCCTTGTATGAGGGCCAAAGATGGCACCTCGTCGCGCGCCTCCATGACCGAAGGGAGGTTCCCATGCTCGGCCATCTTCCTTGGGATGCTTCCGAACATGGAAGGGTCATCCATGCATGTATGTGGTCGCCTTGATGTTGGCGTTGAAGCTTGTCCTTGGTGACGTTCATCACGCACTTGTTTCTTGGAGGTGGCTTGCCCTTTGCGATGATGTAGATCACGAGCATGACGATTGTTGTGGTGGTCGTCTCGAAGATGATGACGTGGCCGACTTGTGCTTGCATCGGATGGGCGCTCTGAAGATGTGTGAGTTGAGCGCATCCGCCTTGAAGATGACGAAGGGGAAGAAGACTTGTAGTTGTCCAACACATGTCTAAGTTGCTCCATGTGTGCATCCAACTTGTTGTCGATGTAGTCTCTTTTTGAGCTTCGGAGTGTCATATGCCAGTGGCGAGTCGCTCGAGTTTTTGGTTGATGTAGTTATTCATGCTGATGTAGTCATCTATGAACGGAGATGATGTGCTTTGCCTATTGAAAGTACGTGGATGTTGCCCAGAGGGAGGGGGATAGACGCTTTAAAATAATTACGGTTTAGGCTTGAACAAATGCGAAATAAAACTAACATTTAATATGTCAAGCACAAAACGTAAAACAACTAGGTTCACCTATGTGCACCAACAACTTATGCTAAGCAAGATAAACAACTAAGTGATAGCAAGATATACAACATGAAACAATATGGCTATCACAAAGTTAAATGCATAAGTAAAGGGCTCGGCTAAGAGATAACCGAGGCATGAGGAGACGATGTCGTATCCCGAAGTTCACACCCTTGCGGGTGCTAATCTCTGTTCGAAGCGGTGTGGAGGCACAATGCTCCCCAAGATGCCACTAAGGCCACCGTAATCTCATCACGTCCTCACACAATGCAAGATGCCGTGATTCCACAAAGGGACCCTTGATGGCAGTCACCAAACCCGTACAAACAAGGTTTGGGCATCTCCACAACTTAATTGGAGGCTCCCAAGGACACCATGAAGCTTTACCATAATGAATTGTGGCTCCGAGGTGACCTCAAATGCCCGGGGCAATCTCCACAACCTAATTAGAGACCTCGACGCTTGCCCAGAGCTTTGCACCATAATGATTGAGCTCCGAGCCACCACCAACCGTCTAGGGCTCCAAAGCACCCAAGAGGAACAAGCTCTAGGGTTCTCAAACACCCAAGAGTAATAAGCTTCTCAACTTCTCACTTCCACGTATCACCGTGGAGAACTCAAACCTATGCACCAAATGCAATGTCAAGGACACACGGAGTGCCCAAGTCCTTCTCTCCCAAATCCCATCACAACAACTAATTCTATGGAAGAAAATGAGAGGAAGAACGAAGAAGAACATGAAGAACTCCAAGATCTAGATCCAAGGGGTTCCCCTCACATAGAGGAGAAAGTGATTGGTGGAAATGTGGATCTAGATCTCCTCTCTCTTTTCCCTCAAGAACTAGCAAGAATCATTGGAGGGATTGAGAGTTAGCAAGATCGAAGAAGGTCAACAATGGGGGAAGAACACGAGCTCAAGAGTTAGAGAGCAAAGGGGAAGAGGAGCCCCTTTTATAACCCCCCCCCCCAAATCCAACCGTTATGTGCACATGACGTGCACAAGCGGTACTACCGCTCAGCTAAGCGGTACTACCGCTTAGCACGGTAGTTCCAAGAAAAGCATGCAAAACGGCAGAAAACTCGAGGCGGTAGTTCCGCCAGAGCGGTACTACCGCCCTACCCACTGGTACTTCCGCTGGAAAGCAGTAAGGCTCCAGAACGCGAAAATAAGCGGTAGTAGCAGCGGTACTAGAGAGTGGTAGTACCGTGCGGGCGGTACTACCGCCCACTACTACCGTCCAGAAAAACACCCTGACCAGAGAACAAAAGTAAGTGGAAGTAGCAGCGGTAGTACAGAGCGGAAGTACCGCCCAACCGGTACTACCGTGGTACGAAGCGGTACTACCGCCTGTTCAGAAAAAAACAGCTCTGGCACTGAAACTGCCATCACTTTCGCATACGAGCTCCGAATTGAGCAAATTCAAGCTTGTTTGAATCAAGACGACAAGAGCTATCCAACAGTGACACAGGAGAAATGCATTGGAGCAACCGGGTGCCACACACCCTATATGAAAGAAGCGTAAAAAAATCAGAAAATTTCAAAATATTTTAAAATTTTGGGCTATGAAACATCTACACCCGTGTTTATTTTCACGAGGAATGGATGTAGTGGTATCCATAGGAATTACAGCCTGTCATACGATACATTCAGTTTTGTTTCTATACATACTAATATATTTTTTATCTTTTTTCTTACCCCACGAGCACCCATTCTCCATAAAATTGGACACAGATGTATATCCCAAATTTTACAATTTCAAAATTATCTAACATGTTTTTAATGTTATATTCATATAGGGGAGTATGTCAACCGAAAGCCACAAATTCTCTTTCCGCAACATAGGCACCACCAAGAGGACCCATGTCGGCTTGCTTGTCATCTTGGTCGCCGACTTGCTCCGAAACCCTCCCTCCCCAATGGCGCCCCTCCCCTTTCCTAAAAAAACCCAACAATGACCACGCTTGATCGTACACGGAAACCCCAGGCTGATGATCTCCCTTGCCCCAATTTATATGACACTGACTCCATCTCGCTCCTGTGCAGCCGATGAGCCACATCTCCACCATGGTGTGGTTCAGATCTTAAATTCAACGCATACACGGGGAACAAGGGGAAAGCCCAATTCACTGTAGCTACTTACATAAATACTATAAGACTAATCCTTCTAGAATTGAAGAGCCCACCTTCAATTGATGTCTCTAATTGACATTAGGTCATCCAATTTTGATCGGGTCAATAATTTTTAAAAGCTGTCTTATTCAATTTTTCTATACCATATTTATAAATACAATATGCTCCTTAATTTTAAGGCCTCACAATCAATTGATGCCTTCAATTTATAATTGGGTCATCTGATTTTGACCGGATCAACAATTTCTCGAGGCGCTCTCTTATTTAATTCTCTTAATTCATCTCTCTTAGTAAATTATTTTAATTCATCTATGTTATTATATTCTTTTATTCCTTATGCTCTATAATTTTGAAGCTCTCTCATTTCATCGAGGCATTTAATTTGATTTTGACAGTCCAACAATTTTCTAAATCAACCGACAGCAATCGATGTGTAAAAATATACAATCAACCGGCAAGTCTCTCATCACCTCAAAAAGTGCCACTATGTAATATTATAGCACCAATATAGAACATGCAGTCACTGGTGAAATTTTCACACAAAAATATGATTTGATTAGCAAATAACACTGAATCACACTATCGAAGGCCCACCAAACACGATGCATTATAAAAAAAACACTTCGTTGTCTCCGCCTCTCATGAAAACAAATACTCACTCAGTTTTAAGACATAAGGTGTATTAAGTTTTCGAAAAGTATAATATCTTTAACTTTGATCAAGTTCAGAGCCAAAAATATTGACATCCATAATACTAAATCAACAAAAATAAAAACAATCATGATGAATCTAATAATATCAATTTAATATTATGTATATTGATATATTTCTCTATAAATTTGGTCAAACTTAAAAAGATTTAATTTTTCAGAAAGTTACACCTTATATTTTGAAACAAAGAGAGTATTTTTTATGAAAACCTAGCAACACCCACGGCGCAGCAAAGCGCGTCCAACCCTTCTAGTAAATACGATGTACTAGTAAACAATAAAAAAGACAATTAAATGGTAGCTCATGCCCCCTCTTGCGCGTAAAAAAACACCCGATTCTCGGCGAGGAGTTGCGGATCGTCCTCCGAGGTTCGCCACCAAGGAGGCATCGACGCGCGGTTGACCTTGAGTTGTGCCTATACCTGACGCTATGGGATACCCGGCCTGAACGGCACGGTCCGGCTCAAAAAAGCCCGACCCAATCCGGCACGGTCTTGCCCACGGGCCTAGGCTTGGGCACGGGCCTAGCTTTTGATTCCGAAGGCCTGGCCGAGCTAGGGCCCGCCATTTTGCGATTTAACGATGAGGCCCGGCTCAGAGCCTGACGGGCTTTTACATTGTCGGGCCGGGCTTGGGCTTGATTTCTAGGCCATACGCCTGGGCCGGCTCATATCCGAGCCTGAGTTTTCTACTTCGGTCTTGGTTAGGCCCAACCCGAAGCCCGATCCGGCCCGACGAATGGCCAGTTATAGTTGTGCCTTGGCCTTGCGGTGCTCCTTCTCCTCGTTTCAAGAGACAACCATAATGGGAGGTGCCAGGAAGACCACGAACGGAGCGTTGGCGGGGAAGTTGAGTCTCGCCCGGCTCTTGAAGTATAGCAGAGTCTCGTTGCATCATATGCCCGCACCGCCACCTCTGCGTGTCCACAGTACGGATATCCTCCGCGTAATTTCCCGACGATTAGTGTCTCACACCATGATACAACGAGGAGGAGCTCGGGGCGGTCGGCGCAAAAGCGGAAGCGACTGCAACATCCCCTATGGGTAGAAGGAGCTCAGGGTCGGTCGGCGCGATGAGGAATTGAGTTGTGACGAGGAGCTTGGGGAGCGACTAGAATCGAGGAGGTGGGAGAGGATCCGTGGATGAGAAGCTTGGATCTGGTGGCGAACAATTTGGGCTGTAGGAACAGGCAGCGGGGTAGCGGGTCTCGGTGTAACCGAGGGAGCGGTGAAGGGATTCACACGAGGCGGGAAAACTTCAAGGGGTAGTAGTTGGCATTCATGCGGCTGTGTTTTGCATTTTAGGTATTCAGCCAATGAAGACCCGTATTTCCTAATCCTATAGTGGCTATAATCTAAAAGAAATAAATTTTGTTTGCTATGCAGATGTGGATATGATGTTATAGGGCATCTTCAGTAGCGTCCAGCAGACACACGACCCGTCCACGGACATGGATACGAGTGCCAACTACCCAACTGTATGCCCAAACGAGTTCACATTTTAAAATTTTCTGAACAAAAGGACATATTTCATACAAAACCGGACGTAATTCACACGAAGTTCCACATATATTATATTAAAACCAGACGCTATTTGACAAGTCCAACAATAAAAAATACTACACGATGGACCACACGGTAACCTCGTACCCATGGCCTTCCCGGCCATGGGACCTCCCTCGTTGTCCACTTCATCGTCCTCATCGTGGTCCTTACAAGTTACAAGTTACAACCACAAAAGAGTGTAGGATCGGGCCCATGACAATCCTAATTGGCCGCCGGATGCCGCTCTGCTTCCTCCGCCACTACGCGCATGACCACGCGGGCCACGGATGTCGTCCCGTTTCGCCAGCCCTTGTCTTGCCCTTGTCGACGATGAGGACTGTGCACCAGCAACAAGGCCACACTAATCTTTACGAGTTGGTCGGTAAAGCGACGTAGGTGCCGCGCGGACGTCTCCACGGCGGTGGTCCTGGACTGGTCCTCTGCCCAGGCAAACGCAAGGTCGGCGTTCGCGAGGACCCAGTCCGACTCGACCACCGCTCTCAAGTCTCAACGACATGTCGGCCCGCCCCACTGTGTTGGGCGGCAAAAAATGAAGCGGACACTTCTGTCTGGACATTTGTGGGCCATATTTTTTTGTCAAAATAAAAGATTCTGTTTTAACGGCTGTGTTTTTTGGTGTGCTGCTGGATACGCTTTTACGTTACTTCTTGCGTGCTCATTTCACAGCACAGGCTTGCAAGGCTGCAATGCGGGTCAGCTCACGCGCCCAAGTGTCCTGTGCGCGCGCCTCCCCGGCGGCTCACGCGCCGGAGTGCCCCGCACCCACCTTCGCCTCCGCCGCCGCTCACCCTCCTCCTCCTCTTCTTCTACCTAGCCGACGCCCGGATTCCACCATCGCAGCTCCTCCTCTTCCGTCACGCTCATGTCCAGCATCCGCCTCCGCCCCTGCCGCCGCTCACCCTCCTCCTCCTCTTCTTCTACCTAGCCGACGCCCGGATTCCACCACCGCAGCTCCTCCTCTTCCGTCACGCTCATGTCCAGCATCCGCCTCCGCCCCCGCCGCCGCCACTGCTCCACCACGCCCATGTCCCGCATCTGCCTCCGCCGCCGCATCTCCTCCACCTCGCCACCCTCACCTTCCTGGTCACCCCACGCCGCCTTTGCCGCAGCCACGGAGCGTGTTCGCGCCGGAAGGCTCAGCCCTCAAGACGCACACCACCTGTTCGACGAATTGTTTCGGCAAGCCACTCCGGTTCCCGAGCGCTCCCTTGCTGGCTTCCTTGCCGCACTCAGCCGCGCTACGCCCTCTGAAGCCTGCGGAGACGGCCCAGCCCTCACCATCGCCCTCTTCAACCGTGTCTGCCGAGAAGAAGCCGGCCTGCGGGTGGCGCCACCCACCATCTTCACCTACAACATCCTCATCAACTGCTGCTGCCTCGCGCGTCGCCCGGACCTAGGGCTCGCCTTCTTTGGGCGCATCCTAAGGACCGGCCTCAAAACAAATGAGGTCGTTGCCAGCACCGTCCTCAAGTGCCTCTGCCGTGCAAAACGGACAGATGAAGCTGTGAACGTGCTGCTTCATAGGATGTCCGTCCTCGGCTGTGTGCCTAATGCCTTCTCATACAACATAGTTCTAAAGAGCTTATGTGACGACAACAGGAGCCAGCAAGCACTCGGCCTGCTCCAGGTGATGGCAAAAGGAGATGATTGCTCCCCGGACGTTCTATCATACAGCACGGTTATCCACGGCTTCTTTAAGGAAGGCGAAGTAGGCAAGGCCTGCAGTCTATTCCATGAAATGGTGCAGCAAGGGGTTGTGCCTGATGTGGTGACATATAACTCGATTATCGATGCATTGTGCAAGGCCCGAGCAATGGACAATGCAGAGTTGTTCCTTGGGCAGATGGCTGATAAAGGTGTTCCACCGAATAGCGTGACATATAATAGCATGATCCATGGATATTCCACTTTGGGCCAATGGAAAGAGGCAACTAAAATGTTTAGAGAAATGACAAGCCAGGGTCTTCCACCAGATATTGTCACTTGGAACTCGTTCATGGACTCCCTTTGCAAGCATGGAAAAACCAAAGAAGCTGCAGAAATTTTCTTTTCCATGGCTGCAAAGGGCCATAAGCCTAATATCGTCTCCTACACTATTCTTCTTCATGAGTATGGCAATGAAGGATGCTTTGATGATATGGTTAATCTCTTTGATTCAATGGAAGGCGGCGGTATTGTACCCAACCGCCAAGTCTTCAACATATTAATTGATGCATATGCTAAACGTGAAAAGATGGACGAAGCTATGCTCATACTTACTGAAATGTTGGGGCAAGGACTCAATCCGGATGTAGTCACCTATTCAACTCTAATATCCGCACTTTGCAGAATGGGTAGGCTGGCTGATGCTATGGATAAGTTCAGTCAGATGATTGGTACGGGAGTACAACCGGACACAGTTGTTTATCACTCCCTAATTCAGGGTTTCTCTACACATGGCGATTTGGTCAAAGTGAAAGAATTGATATATGAAATGACGAACAACGGTATTCCTCGTCCTAACATTGTATTTTTCAGTTCAATAGTAAACAGTCTATGCAAAGAGGGAAGGGTTATGGATGCACATCATATCTTTGACTTGGTTAAAGACTTAGGTGAGAGACCTAACATCATTATGTTTACTACGCTGATTGATGGATATTGCTTAGTCGGTGAGATGGACAAAGCATTCAGAGTACTTGATGCCATGATATCAGCCGGCATTGAGCCTAATGTCGTTACATACAGTACACTTGTCAATGGTTATTGTAGGAATGGAAGGATCGATGATGGGTTGATTCTGTTCAGAAAAATGTCAGATAAGAAAGTTAAACCTACAACTGGTACATATAACATCATACTGGATGGATTATTTCGTGCTGGGAGAACAGTTGCTGCAAAGAAAATGCTGCATGAGATGTTTGGAAGTGGAACACCTGTGAGCATGCATACATACGGCATATTTCTTAGAGGACTTTGTAGAAATGATTGCACCGATGATGCAATCGCCCTGTTCCAAAAATTAGGTGCACTAAATGTGAAGCTCAATATTACAATACTCAATACCATGATTAATGCAATGTACAAGGTTCAGAGAAGAGAAGAAGCTAACAAGTTGTTTGCTGCTATATCAACCAGTGGGTTGGTACCTAATGCTTCCACGTATGGAATAATGATAAAAAATCTTCTAAAGGAAGGATCATTTGAAGAAGCTGAAGATATGTTTTCAGCAATGGAGAAGAGTGATTGTGCTCTCAGCTCTCGTCTTATAAATGATATCATCAGAATGTTATTGGAAAAGGGGGAAATAGTCAAGGCCGGAAAATATATGTCTAAAATTGATGGGAACAACATCTCACTTGAAGCTTCAACTAGTTTATTGTTGTTATCTCTCTTTTCAGGGAAAGGGAAATATCGGGAACAAATACAATTGCTCCCTGCAAAGTACCAATTTTTCAATGTAATGGGTTGATGCACTGGACTTGCAGATAAACCTTGGTGATGGTGCCCTCTCAACGATGTGGACAAGTGTCTCTTTCATGCGCTCACCAAGATTGAGCCGGGTGATGGTGCCACCATGGTGTTCTGGGCCGGTGCTTAGCTTCAAGGCGTGCATCCAATGTGCATCGTTCCTAATCTGCTAGTCATCTCTACGCAAGGGCTGTCTGGTGCGTGATGCGTTTGATAATTGCAAAAAGGTTACTAATAGTCAGGAGCATATCACGGTGGATGTTAACACTGAGTTTATTGAGCTCTTTGCTACCGTATTAGGCTATTTTGAGTTATTTGAACCGGAGCATATCTAGTGCATGTTGGGTTCAGGGCAATTATAATGAACCTGTGCGTATTGATGGACTAGTCTACGTTATCAGGCTATTTGGTGTTCTCTGAACCTTCAGCTCCAACAACTTTCAATGATGGAGACAGTTTAATGATTTTACTACCTGAACAAAAACTTGAGCTATTGAAACCTGTGTATATGAACTCTGAACCTTCATCCAGTCTCCTATACATCTTCTGGTTTATGATGAATGAAAATTTACTGCCAGAGAAGACAAGAATGTGCATGGTATAATGGTCTTTTTTTTTATGGTTTGCATTTTTGTATACAGCTTTAGTTTTAGCACTACCATGAAAATAATAGTGTAAGCTTTTCATGGTAAATAATAATATAAGCATGTTGCGTTTGGAAGTAAAGAAATGTTAAGATCTTTGACAATGTGACTCCTAGCTTAGGCTCCTGGTCCTTCCTCTTCAAAAGGGACCTCTTCCTTTCTTTGACGCCACGAGAGGAGCTTGGCTGGACTCTTTTATATAATCCTTTGTACAGCCCTCTCGCTTCAATTCCTAAGGTTTTTGTTTTTCGTACCTCAAGCAAGTTTGGTAATTACTAGTAGTGATCTGAACAGGAAATAGCGAGGTTGAGTTCTTCAGTTTAATACCATGTCTGAATGGCCCTTGCTGACCAATTATTTTTTGCATGTGTAACTTGACACTTCAAAGTTCTCCTTTATTATTCTTGTAGCGAGGCCTATTTTCCTCTAAGTTTACAGTTCCTGGTATGCTTATGTGTGCACAGTTTTGCAACAACCGAATGCATAAAACGATTGAGCTGGACACACAGAGCATCATTACCTTTAATATTTCCTTTGTAGATATCTCAAAAACAAATGAAGACTGTTTTATGTGTGCAGTATCCTTTTATTCTGTCCTGTGACGAGGTACGCACAAGTATTTGCATGTCATTGGACTGGAGGATTTACTTACTCTATTGAATTTAACTGTTCTACTGTGAATTACACTTAGTTGACTTACTCTTCCATATATCATCCGTGCACTGTTTCGCTTAGTTTATCTTTCATCTGAAATCTGAGAGTATCATCCGCTGGTGTTCTTCTCATTTCTTTCCCCTGTTTTTATTTCATTCGAGTTGTTAATCTTCTAAGATTCATAAATTACGGTGGCTCAGTCCTTACCTTGCCCCATCCTTGTCATACTGTTAAATTATCCAGTATGTCAAATTGCCAGCATCTGACAGTGGTTGTTGCCATTCTCCTGTATTACTACTCGGTTCGATCCATATTAATTGACACTCACTTGGTATAACTTTAGCATATGGATTGGAAGGAGTATTATTTTTAACTTCTTTTTCCATTACCTGTTGTTTATTGCAGCATTGATCCATTATAAAAACGAGGATCATCTCCATGCGTATTTTCAGGGCAAACATGCCTCTTTGCTGACCACTTGCAGAATTGCAAATATCTCTGCATCATGGTTTTTATGCTTGCTCCACAAGTGGCTATTCGGTCGATGCTACTTCGATCCTGGGAATAGGAAGAACAACAAATTACCAACGGATTCTAGCGGGGCTATTCTAAAGCTTTATAGCCCCCGAAAGCTTTCCACTCGGGCATGCCTTGGATTGTGTGCTTTATGCTCTAGGATTCTGTGAGACGTGGCGTGACTCTGCCATTCTTCGGTTGTAGAATTAATTCTATTTTTCTCTCAAGGGTTATCATGGCAATTCATATACCACACATACGTGAGGCGGTCGAACAAATGCGGACCCCTGCAGGCGCTATTCGGCCAGCCATGTAGGACGGTGCTTCTGGTTTTGGGAGAGCCCAGTTCTCTTTTTTCTTTCTTTTTTCTTTTTTATCTCTATCGGTTTACTTCTTTTTCTTATTATTTTTTCACGCTCGTTTTCATATCTGTTGTAGAATTAATTTTTGGAAGTTTTTTTTTGCTCTTTATCTCAGTATGTTTTACTTATTTTTCATTTTCCTGTACATTTTCAAATCTGTTTTCTTTCTTCCGTCTGGCATTTTCAAGTTTATAAATATTTTTTATATTCAGGAACATAGTTTTAATTTGTAAACATTGTCCAAAAACATAAAAGTTATATTCAGAATTGTTAACATTTTCCAAAAAGTCATTAAGATTTTTCACATTTGCGAACACTTTTTAAATTTACAAACATTTTCAATCCCATGCATATATTTTTAAATTTTTATTACTCCCTCCGATCAAATTAATTGGCACTGCTTTTGTACAACTTTAGTACATACTTGTACTAAAGCAGCTCAATGAATATAGATCGGAGGGACTTTTTACAAAAAATCATGAACAATTTTAAAACTCATGATCAAATTTTCTAACAACTTTTTAGAATTCATAATTATTTTCTTTATTCAAGAATTTTTTAAATTTTTTATGAAGATTGTTTTAAACCTGCAAATGTTTTTGAAAATTTATGAACATTATTTGTAACTTGAAAAATCTAGAATATTTTAGAAAAAAAATTGAAAGTGTTTTAATGGAAAACCAAACAAAATACAGTTAAATGGCTGAAAAGTGCCGAAAAGAAATCGCCAATGCAACATATACATAACGCTCTATGGGTAGTGGCCCTGCACATTTACTGGAAGGCCTAGATATTATATAAATAGTTTCTCAAAAGAATGATATTATATAATTTTTGTAAAGTGTTTAATAAAAGACGAATCAAATAAAATTAAAAGTCGGTTGAAAAAACAACCGAGAAAAAATGAAAGTGCAATACGCACAAAGCGCTACATGTGTTGCTGCCTAGCGCTTGTTATCCTCCATGCTACATGCGGGACAACAACTCACATTAGTGCAGAATCAAAAATTCTGCAAATAGTTTGAAAAAAATCTGAAGATTCAATTTTTAAAATAAATACATTGAGGCATTTTAATGGATGAGAAGGGTTGAAAGCCCAAATCCATGATAGTACCGTGCCGATTCGCTAGTAGTAGCCGCAACCTGAGACGTGTCGCACCATGTCGAGCTCCGATAGCGAGGCTCATGGGCCTCCTCTCCTCTTCTCGATCATGCCCGCTCCTCCACAAGAAAGCCACCACCGGCTGCCCCTTCTCCCCACTCCTCCACCTGCCTCATGGTCCCTTTTCTCCATCCACAACACCGACGCCCCGTTCTCCACAGAATGTATTGAAAACTGAACGATTTTTAGAGGCAAAAGAGCTCATGATAACATGCAGTAGACTGTTGACCTATGCGAGAGTGTCAGTTTTGGTACTATCATGGGGACCCGTGTGTAGGGTAACGCAGTAGAAACAAAAAAATTCCGACCTACGCACCAGCCCAGGACCACTATGAAGACTGCATACAAGGTTTGATATTTTCGTTACCGACTCGTAGCGCAGCGGAAGTAGAGTCGATGACGAACGGCGGTACAGATACCCGTAGCTAGGATTTTACAACCTCCCAACCGCGAGGATGAATACCCTCATCTGCCCCGCAAACAGCCCTCCGGGAGGCGGTCGGACAGTCCCCCGGACGGTGTCGCGGACAGCCCTTCGGAAGACACTCTCGAACTAAGACCGAAACTACAATCTCTCTACAGAGTTGCACACATACGGTGTCATCTATCCAGCAGGGCTTCGTCGTTCAGAACTAGTTCCCACCGGAACCCAGACAGCCTTTCGGCTCTACAAAACTATTTCGCTGGGAGGGAGAGAGAATGCCAGATCATGCATGGCTTGTGTGAGAGAGTTGGAGTGAGGATGGAGAGCTCCTCTCCACCTCCTTTTATAGGGGAAGGAGGGGGTGGCGGTGGCTGAAATTTCAGCCACATGACAAGCACCCACAAAACAAGGGGAAAGCATGTCCCCTTATCCATGGCACCCCAACATGGGGGCCCCACATGGCGCCCCACCTCCTCCCAACCAGCCTCACCTTTTGTGGGGGTTGCCCCTCACCATGCCCCCCAACACTTTGTCCATCCACAAGGGGGCTAGCCCCTAAAGGGGGCGTCCCCAAAAACAGCCCAAAACAGCCCCCATGAATCGTGGGATCTTGTCCCCTCACGCCGGGACAAGATGTTTTCCGCGACTATTACTTCTAAAAAATTCTGGGAGGTTCCAGAACATTTCCGACACCCTCTAAAATTATCTGGACGCGCTCCGAAACATTTCCGGTATGGTGGTCTAATTTAAAACCATCTTCGTTTACCCGGTAAACAATTCTGGCAGCTCCGAAAACCTTTTTCGGTTTATTCTCCGGAAAAATTCCAGAAATTACCAGACCAATCTGGCAACCTCCAAAACATTCCCGGTTCTTGCCGAAACCTTTTTGGATCAATGGTTTTTGCCGAAACAACTTTTCGATTTTACCAAAACTTTTTCGGTGTTCTCTCCGGAACCTTTCCGTTGTCTTCGAAACTTTTCCAGTGACTTTCTCTCGGACTCCTTGTCTAGTATTCAGCAGATAGATGACCCTTAAGTGTGTGACCCTATAGGTTCGATGAAGTATAGACATGACCCGGAACCCCTTCCGATCAATGATCAACATCGGAGCCGTGGACACCCATATTGACCCCTATACCCACACGAATGAATATTCGAGTGAACCTCCAGTTGCCGTGTGCTATTCCTGTTGCTTCACGATATGTTACAAATACCCGAGGTGAGACATGTTGGCATCCCCGTGGAACAACAACTTGTCCACTATGTCAGTTACCTCGTTACCGGTAGTGTTCTCTTTTCTCGTTCCCGTGTTCCGGCATCCCCGTGATCAAATCACAAAGTGTCTGGCCAGACGATGATGGATACCGTAACACCGAGAGGGCCCAGATATATCTCTCCATCGTCGAAGGAGCAAATCCCAATCTTGAGCTATCAAGTTACTTGACATACTTTTCCATGAACCCGTAAGCTGCCGTAATAGCCACCCATTTACGGATGACGTTTAACAAACCCCAAAGTTCATGGAGCAAGCATGAAGAAACTCGATGCTCTCATGGTCTAAGGAATTATGCAAACATTAACTTCTCTATGTTATTAACCATTAACTTATGACGAATGTATCTCATAACATAACATCAATTCAGGTCGATTCAACACAAATGTTCTTCTAACATTGTGCCCTCAAAATTGTCGGCATAGCCATGCCCATGATCAAGAAAACAGAATCATCATGCAATACTTGAGCCAGTCTTAGAGGCCAGATTAGGAATACATTTTACCGTTTATTATTCCACACGTGCATATGAGTCTTCCTTCAAGCCTCGTTTTATTTGCAGACTCGAGAATCATTGCAGTTATAGCATGGAACATAAACATAATTATGAACAGGGAGATAATCAATAACATTTATTATTTCCTCTAGGGCATATCTCCTACAGATTGCCACTTGCACTAGAGTCAATAATCTAGTCAATGCTAATGCACTTTACACCTATGACATACTGGTGTAAACTATGCTTCGCTTGTGGTATAGCCTGATGCCCAATGGATCTAACAACTTCAGCTCCGTGTGTAACTTTGCATATCCTTGCGTTTTCACGCTTCCACAAAATTCATATTTTGTGTGTACTTGGCTTTGCATATGTGTGAATCATTGGTCAAAACCTGATTCCTCAGACTGAGCTATGGAGCAACTATCTGCAATAGTGTCCCATATATCAAAGCCATCTTGGAACCATACTAAGTTCATGAATGAACTATATGATTCAACAACTTCTTTGTCACTTCTAAAGCGTCAACATACTTAGCCTTTGTTATAGAGTTCGCCATAATATCTTCTTTGGAACAATTTCCAACTACCGTGCCACCATGTTGTGTATTACACAAAACCCTTAATTTAAATCGAAAATCGCATGGAGCATAGATGAAGATTGTATCAATGTAACCTTTTACAACGAACTCTTCATGATCTCCGCTTACGAGAAAACATGTCATCAATGCTACTTTAGTACTCAATGACATATTTCACTGTTGTCCTTTGATCACTTTGGTATCTATACTCGCAACAGTTTGGGAGTATCAGACATATCTGGTTGTTTTTACATACCATGGAATACATGATTAATCCAAACACAAGAGTGTGTGGAATCACCATCATGTATTTTACTCATCAGTGTTTTGGGACACCGAGTCTTGCAAAAACTCTTTCCATGTGACTTCGGCAAGAATCACTCCTTGGCGTTTTAAATGCTAAAAGGTTTTAGCATCTTGTCAATATGTATTGATTGCTTAGCCCTATTAGGTAAATCCATCTCCATAGATCATCATGCCTAATATTAAGGCTATTTAGCCCAAGCACTTCATCGAAAAAACCCTTTTCAAATGAAGTCCTAATTCGTGTCAAGAAATTTATTTCCAATTAACAATGTGTCAAGCACACAAGGTTTTTAGAAATATTATTATGCTCCCACTTAATTTCTTGAATTACAAGCATCTTCGTTACCCATTGATGAAGTCAAACCCCTTTGACCATTTCATCAAAACACGAAGATTCCAACTCCATTTTGCTCTCTTTTGTCCATCACTGGAACTCTGAAGTTTGCACCCTTACTAGCATCCTCTGGACTTTCAAAATACCTTGGACTGTAACACATGCAAGTCCTTGGTTACATTTCCATCAGATGGAAATCCTTTCATCATCCATGTTTCATATCTCATGATTGAAAAATGTATTAATTGCTAGTTCAACCCGAACCGACATTAAGCATCGCTATGGTGAAACAACCTCCTCGTAGTCAACTCCTTGAACTTGTTATTTCAACAAGTCGAGCTTTATGGATAAAACATTTTTATCCGTATCAGTTTTTAGTTCCATAAATATTCGTCAGACTCTAAGTCTTTCGAAAGGTCTATCAAGATTTTAATCTTGAAACATTTATATGGAAATTATCTCGGATTGTATTGGCATTTGGCCAATTCCGGAGTCAGGGGCCATCACCGCTTCCTTGTGTATCGTAGGTATACTTTTGTCCAACAACAATATCTCATTTGCGCACCTGAGAGGTTTGCACGAGCCTTGCCTACGAGGTTCAGCTGCAAGTTCGACTGAAGCCCATACATTTTATTGTAGAGACTTCCGTATCAGTCGCAATAGGAAACCCTGGAATCACTTCCAAGGTTCCTTTCCTTTGAACTGATGACGAAGATATTGTTTATCTCATTGAGTTGCAGTGTTCGCCCACTCACCCCTTTTGAAAGAACTATTTCCTTCAAAAAGCATACCGTCCTTTGTGGCAAACCTATTTGCCTCGGTATAGTTGAGGAAGGAATACCCATTTTCTTGGGATAACCTACAAAGTAGGACTTGTCTGATTTGGAATAGGTTTGTAACCTTTTACACAAGCCCCATATTCCAAATGTTAAGAAAAGATATAACATGGTTGGGTGTACCATACCATGACGTCATTTCAACAAACCTGATGGAGCTCTTTTCAGTGTAAAAGCCGTAGTCTCTAAAGCATCACTTTAAAAGGGGATAATGGAAAATTTATTTATGTCATCTTTGATCTTACCATGTCAAAAATGGTTCGATTACATCTTCACGGACTTTCCACTTTGCAGTGGTTTTCCGGGAGGTGCAAGTTATGAAACTCTTTTCACAACTCATCAGACATTCGCTAAACTTGTAACTCAAATATTCCTTTCTACAATCGAATTGTAGAAACATAATTTTCTTGTTATAATATTTTCTTCTTCATTTTGAAAACCTTTCGAATGATTTCAAAAGGATCCAGACTCATGTCTCATCAAGTAAATATCCATATATCTACTTGAGTCATTTCTGAAGATAGATAAATCCACTACTTACAACAACATTTATTGGACTACACACATCATAATGTATGATTACCAATATGTTCTTTGCTCGTTCCTTATGGCCTATGAACGGTATTTTAGTCACTTCACTTTTCAAAGGAAAGTTACAAGTGTCAGATGATTCAAAATCAAACAACTTCAAAATCCATCATAATGGAATTTTCCATGTTGGTTTCTCCAATGTGACCAAATGCAGTGCAACACCTGTGTGGTATTCTTTTAGTTTTGCGACATTTAGCGTCAGTGTTATGGATGTATCATATTTCCATCAATATTCATAACATACATCCCATCTAGGATGGAAGCATGGCCCTTCATGTTATTCATAACACTGAACAACAATTGTTGTTTTTATGAACACCTCTTTTGCAACAAACATTGTGCAATGGGCTAGAGTGTATGAAACTCTAAAATGAATTATAAAAGTAAACCCGGAGGTAATGTATTATTATCAATATTCATAACATACATCTCATTCATAATGAAAGTATGGCCCTTATGTTATTCATAACACCGAACATGAAAAGTTCTCTTATGAACAACCTTCTTGCAAGATACCTTGCAAAGGGCTAGAGTGTGAAACTCTAAAATGATTTATGAAACTTAATACATAGGGAATACACCGATGGAAGGCATAGTAACATTTACTATGTTCCCTGCGTGTATCTAAACCTCATCCCTGGCTAGTCTTTCAGGCCATAGTAGTTCTTACATCGAGTTGCAACAGAATGCAATCGAGCGGGTATCTTTGTGATTAACTCACAATACCCAAGAATTAGTGATTAACATGTTTAACCATAATTCCCAAGAACTATATATTTGACCAGCCTTCTATACTTCAAAAACTTGTATGACATTCATACATGAGCTGGATATTCCAGTCTTCTTTCCTTTTGTCATTATACTTCTAACAGTTTAACTTTTAGTATTTCTCCTACTCTCAGAAGAAGCATCCAACTTAAGAGTGGCATTAGTCCCGTACTTCCTAGGCGTGAAAGTCTTACTAACACCCTTCGGACACTTCCTTTCTCTTTAAGTTGTTGTGTTATTCACCTTTCATCATATGACAGGCGTTCTCCTGGATCCCTCTCTTATCAGTCTAATGCATAGTAAACTCCTTTACTAATAGTTTGCAAACAAACATTGCTTTGGATATCTCATATCTTTTAGCCTTTGTCTGTCTCTGAAAATGATTTTCAGATTCCATGAATATCACATAACTATCCAAACTTTCGAAGTTCGGGTCTCATGGAAGCAAACGTATTGCACTTGACCGAAACAAAATTCTAGCTTTTGGATTGAAGGACGAGAGTCACATGATCCATAGCATTAGCGGGAGAATACCGAAAATATGTGATAGGACAAAGTCCTTCTCGGCACTATTGAGGACAATCCTCACATGACGTTACCAACAGTAAAGTTTTAACCAGATATTTAACAACTATTCAATTTTAATAGGGAAGGTGGAAACGCGAGCCATTATTCTACAACTATTATGCAAATCACACTTAGACATTTTTCAAAATTAATTGCACAGAGAATTAAAAGAATTCAATTATATAGTGCGCTCCCACTCAAATCAATATCTCTCATAATTGATTGTGAGTGATTCAAGATCCATATTACAATTCAACGCCAAGGATGCATCCATCTCAAGTGTCGAGAATTGTAATTGGTAGGCCAACTTGCCAATCACATCTCTATGCGACTCTTGTTCATCTTTAGATGCGTGTGTTCTGAGCTCATGGCTTTCATGCCTGAACGTCAAGACAACCAAGCGATCACGCTGCGAGGTCTCAACTCACCCGCCTCACACCCGTACAATCGTTCGTACCCATGTATCCATGAGATACCCCGAAAGGAAAGATGCCATGACGGTGTTACACTTGGGAGAACACTAACTACTTGATATTTTGTGAGAGATCACCCTAATAAAAGCGACTACCGCGCAATTAAAAAGGGTGCATCATAAGGGATAAACATCTCAGGCAATTCATAATAGCATGATTTGGTATAGCCCTTTCTGACGGAGAAGTCTTGTATTTCTTCGTCTTCGGCATTCGCATCGGTGTTCACCTTCGTGAAGATTGACACCACCTTGTCGATGCACCAGATAATATTGCTATCTCTATAGCTAATAAAATAAATGCATTACATAAGGTTGACATGCAGGTCATTAAAGTGCAATCATATGGCTCCAGCCATCATGCCGAATCATGACACGCAGGTCAAGTTAATCAATTTACATCATATAGTCATCTCATACATAATCAAATTATTATGAATACTACTATACCACATCACATGCACATGCAAACCATCCTGCAAAACCAAGTTAGACGCCTCTAATCGGTCCATGCAAAAACTTGTTTTACGTGGCTTCTAAGGTTTCGAAACAAACCGAAGCTACCAACGTCCATCATCAAGTATGATAATTCAAGTTGCTAGATTAACTTTTCAGGGTGTATGGAACACGAGATAATAAAATCTCGAGCCCCATACTAAACTTCGTCATACTCGTGACCCCCATGCAGATCACATCTGCATTGTCCTTTCGTCTGCGAAACATCCATCTTTCTTAACTATGATGGAACCCAAAGAACTGTTAGCACTTCGTTGATCTGTCAATCAGCATAGTCAGGAGCAGCATGAAAGGATCGCGGATTGACATAACTTTGTGAGATTATACCATGCCGTCAAGATTAGGACTATGCAAATTCAGGGGAAGCACCAGGAACATCGGCTAACAGATTTCATCTGCTACCCGCATAAATAATTTTCAGTAATAGATCTCATCTACTCCAAAATTATATTATGCAATACCCATACATCTCTATGTATTCTAGATCGCAACCTGCATCTACGCATAGCACGGCTCTTGATGCCACCGTAGGGTAACGCAACAGAAAACAAAAAAAATTGACCTACGCACCAGCCTAGTTCCACTATGAAGACTACATACAAGGTTTGATCTTTTCATTACCGACTCGTATAGCAGCGGAAGTAGAGTCGGTGACGAACGGCAGTGCAGATCCCCGCAGTTAGGATTTTACAACCTCCCAACCGCGAGGATGAATACCCTCATCTGCCCCGCGGACAGCCCTCCGGGAGGCGGTCGGACAGTCCCCCGGACGGTGTCGTGGACAGCCCTTTGGGAGGCACTCTCGAACTAAGACCGAAACTACGATCTCTCTACAGAGTTGCACACATATGGTGTCATCTATCCAGCAGGGATTTGCCGTCCAGAACTAGTTCCCATCGGACCCAGACAGCCTTTCGGCTCTACGAAACTATTTCGCCGGGAGGGAGAGAGAATGCCAGATCATGCGTGGCTTGTGTGAGAGAGTTGGAGTGAGGATGGAGAGCTCCTCTCCACCTCCTTTTATAGGGGAAGGAGGGGGGTGGTGGTGGCTGAAATTTCAGCCACATGACAAGCACCCACAAAACAAGGGGAAAGCATGTCCCCTTGTCCATGGCACCCCAACATGGGGGCCTCACATGGCGTCCCACCTCCTCCCAACCAGCCCCAACTTTTGTGGGGGCTGCCCCCCACCATGGCCCCCCCAACACTTTGTCCAGCCACAAGGGGGCTGCCCCCTAAAGGGGGCGCCCCCCAAAACAGCCCCCATGAATCGTGGGATCTTGTTCCCTCACCCTGGGACAAGATGTTTTCCGCGACTATTACTTCTGAAAAATTCTGGAAGGTTCCAAAACATTTCCGTCACCCTCTAAAATTATCTGGACGCGCTCCGGAACATTTCCGGTATGGTGGTCTAATTTAAAACCATCTTCGTTTACCCGGTAAACAATTCCGGTAGCTCCGAAAACCTTTTCGGTTTATTCTCTGGAAAAATTCCAGAAATTACCAGACCAATCTGGCAACCTCCAAAACATTCCCGGTTCTTGCCGAAACCTTTTTGGATCGATGGTTTTATCCGAAACAACTTTTCGATTTTACCGAAAAAAATTCGGTGTTCTCTGTGGAACCTTTCCGTTGTCTTCGAAACTTTTCCAGTGACTTTCTCTCGGACTCCTTGTCGAGTATTCAGTAGATAGATGACCCTTAAGCATGTCACCCTATAGGTTCGGTGAAGTATAGACATGACCCGGAACCCCTTCGGATCAATGATCAACATCGGAGCCGTGGACACCCATATTGACCCCCTATACCCACACGAATGAATATTCGAGTGAACCTTGAGTTGTCGTGTGCTATTCCTGTTGCTTCACGATATGTTACAAATACCCGAGGTGAGACATGTTGGCATCCCCATGGAACAACAACTTGTCCACTATGCCAGTTACCTCGTTACCGGTATTGTTCTCTTTTCTCGTTCTCGTGTTCCGGCATTCTCGTGATCAAATCACAAAGTGTCTGGCCAGACGATGATGGATACCGTAACACCGAGAGGGCCCAGAGATATCTCTCCATCGTCGGAGGAGCAAATCCCAATCTTGAGCTATCAAGTTACTTGACATACTTTTCCATGAACCCGTAAGCTGCCGTAATAGCCACCCATTTACGGATGACGTTTAACAAACCCCAAAGTTCATGGAGCAAGCATGAAGAAACTCGATGCTCTCATGGTCTAAGGAATTATGCAAACATTAACTTCTCTATGTTATTAACCATTAACTTATGACGAATGTATCTCATAGCATAACATCAATTCAGGTCGATTCAACACAAATGTTCTTCTAACATTGTGCCCTCAAAATTTCTGGCATAGCCATGCCCATGATCAGGAAATCAGGATCATCATGCAATACTTGAGCCAGTCTTAGAGGCCAGACTAGGAATACATTTTACCATTTATTATTCCACACGTGCATATGAGTCTTCCTTCAAGCCTCGTTTTATTTGCAGACTCGAGAATCATTGCAGTTATAGCATGGAACATAAACATAATTATGAACAGGGAGATAATCAATAACATTTATTATTGCCTCTAGGGCATATCTCCTACACCGTGATCTGACCAGACCCTTGCCGGCGGGGTTCACTTCAAGGAAAAGACATTAAATCTCTCGTTAGTAATTGCAAGGTTTCCATCTATCCCTAAATTGATTACCTAGAAAGGTGCTCTGCCAGTTCATCTTGGTCATCGACGTGCTCCAACGTTTAATCCCTCATGACGACAACAGTTGATTTCGTGCGATGCCCCTAGATGACGATCTCCCTTTCCCCTGATCATCCGATGTGCCAATGACTCTATTGTCGGCGCTCCGCCGCATTGCGGTTCAGGGATTAGATTCAAGGAGAACCACAGAAACAATGGGGGTGTGCAATTCACTGTAGTTGGATTTCCTCTCGCATGACTGTAAGGACGAAGAATCCGGCAACTGACTGGTAAGCTGGGAGCGTGTGTACCCCCTTGGAGTTTGGCGGCTTCACCGTGCACGATCTGCATCCCACGGGCATCTCTTTCCCCATGCTCTGGTTATGGATCCAGGCCACTTACTCGAACCGTCCCTGGGGTCACCTCCAACTTCCATGCGATGACAGGACTAGCGAATTCTTCCGCGTGTCCACGATATGGACCACAGGCGATGACAAGACTTTCCGCTTCTGGGGCGATCACTGGCTGGGTGGCCAGTCCATCTTCGAGTTCACCCCTCATCTGATTAACCTCATTCCATGGACTTGCAAATCGAAGCTGGATCGGCGACATCCATGGTACTTTCAGTCCCGAGGCCACGATCAAGTACGTGGACCTCTAGCAGTGCCTTCGCCATGTCCTGCTTAATTCTTCTCCTGACAAAACCGTTTGGAAGTGGTCACGAAACAGCCAGTGCTCCCGCCGATCCTGCTACAAGGCACTCTTTCATGGTTCGGCCACGCCACCAGCCTGGAGTCTGATATAGAAGAGTCGATTGCCCTTAACAACAAATTCTTCCTATGGCTCGTGTCCCCCGAACGTTGTTGGACTGGTGACTGTCGCGCGCATCATGGCCCCCCACATGAATCTGCCTGTCCACCATGTGTTCCCATGAGTTCAAGACGAGTAACTATCTGCTTTGTGGGTTCGTGTTCTCACGGATCCCTTGGCACAAAGTTCTATCTTGGTGTCATCTCCCCATACCACCTTTTGACGACACAACGAGATTCTTCGAATGGTGATTTGAAATTGCTTCATCTTCTCCTGCCCGCATGTGCAAAAACATCAATTTCATCGTCAACCTAATTGTGTGCATCATTTGGAGGCACCACAACGTTGTAGTCTTGGACAGCCCACACCTATCAACCGATGACCTCGTCAACAAGATCAAGGATGAAGCATCGGTTTGGGCTAGAGTGGGTGCTTAAGGGACTGGATACCATCTTTCCTGTAATTTATGATCATATTGTCAAGGCCGAGCAACCTCCTCCGTCTGCTCCTGTTTGCACCTTCTTTGACGCCCACTTGTGTACGTCACCCTATACTTTATTTTACCCACCTATCAATGAATGATACGCTTTTATGTGGATGAGGGTCGGTGGCAATAGAATGAGTGTATTCTGTGAGTAGTCTTGCCAGGTTTTTGGAGTGACAAGTGAGGGAGTCTGGTTATGGTTAGTGTTGTCAGTTGCCTCGTGTGTGTTTGTAACTCTCTTGTATATTACTTTTTACATTCTATCTCTACCTATATTAATAAAGAACGGAGTGCTTGTGCCCGTCCGTCCAAAAAAATACCTCCGAAGTTGCCCTAAATTACCTGCCTTGACATCCATAAGTGAAGAAAATGATTATAAATTTTTCTGTCAAAGTCATCGTCATCCGGTTTCGTTCTTAGACCCTAAATAATCACAAGCACTGTTGAGCTGTAGTGGCTAGACCGTTAGTCCTCCACAACGGAGACCGAAGTTCGATTCCTGGTTTTCTCATCTTTTTCTTCACCCTTTTCTCTATTTGGCATGCACCTCCTCCTCTTCAGAACAGGTTCATAGGCTGGCCCATGTGCCGATATTTTATTAATTTGATTTATTTTTTCTTGATTAAATTAAATCAAGATTTTCGAAATTTAAACAGTTATGTGTGTTGAAAAAATGTTCATAAAATCATAAAATGTTTGAGAATTCAAAAAAAGGTTTAGGAAATCATAAAATGTTCACGGATTCAAAATATGTTGATGATTTTAAAAACTGTTCGCATATTATTAGATTTCGAAAAATATATTCAGAAAATATAAACCTTTCATGATTTTGTAAATGATCATCTATTCAAAATATATTCGTGAATTCGAAGAAAATGTCTATAAATTTTTTAAAAATGTTCTCAAAAACTCAATCGCGAGTTTCAAAATTTCTTTCCCAATTTGAAAAAAGGTTTATCGATTCAAAAAATGTTCGCTGAGCAAAAAATTCTCCATACATTTCATAAAAAAGATAAGTGGACATCAATCGACAAAATTTGATTACATGGACACCGCCGCCATCATTAACGAGGATGGAAAAAAAAGTTAATGTGATAATATGATGGGCCACCGTGTTAAAATATGTTGAGGTATTGAGCCATGCTTATTTAGATAGAACGTAATATTTTTGTCTTCCGTTGGAATGCACGGATATATATATTTAAAAAAAAGTTAAAATGATACGCTCGTATTCAAGAAAAAAAACTTATGGTATGATATGGTAATAAGCAGTAAAATCGACAAAAAGGACTAGATGCACTCATACCTGCCTGCCCATTTAACGGCTCAGCTCACACGACCTACCTCTCAAAAAAAAAAAAAAAACTCACACGACCTGCGCTGTGCGCGCACCTCCCCGCCGGCTCACGCGCCGGAGTGTCACCCGCATCCGCCGCCGCCGCCGCTGCCGCTCACCTTCTCCTCCCCCTCTACCCAGACGACATCCGGCTTGCGCGTCCGCAGCTCCTCCTCTTCGTCACGCTGATGTCCAGCATCCACCTCCGCCACTGCTCCACAATACCCATGTCCCGCATCTGCCTCCGCCGCCGCCTCTCCTCCTCCTCCTCCTTCTCCAACTGCACCTCGCCGCCCTCACCAACCTGGTCTCCCGACGGCGCCTTTGCCGCGGCCACAGAGCGCGTACGAGCCGGGACGCTCAGCCCGCAAGACGCACACCACCTGTTCGACGTATTGTTTCGGCAGGCCACTCCGGTCCCCGAGCGCTCCCTTGATCGATTCCTTGCCGCCCTCAGCCATGCTACGTCCTCTGAAGCCTGCAGAGACGGCCCCGCCCTCGTCCTCGCCCTTTTCAACCGTATCTGCCGAGATTCAGCCGGCATGCGGGTGGCGCCGCCCACGATCTTCACCTACGGCGTCCTCATGAACTGCTGCTGCCGCGTACGTCGTCCGGAACTTGGGCTTGCCTTCTTTGGGCGCATCCTCAGGGCGGGCCTGAAGACGAACCAGATCGCTGCCAACACCGTCCTCAAGTGCCTCTGCAGCGCAAAACATACCGACGAGGCTGTGAATATGCTGCTTCATAGGATGTCCGACCTCGGCTGTGTGCCTGATGCCTTCTCATACAACACGGTTCTAAAGAGCTTGTGTGAAGACGGCAGGAGCTTGCAGGCGTTCGACCTACTGCTTCAGATGGTGTCGATGGGAGGAGGTGCCTGCTCCCCCGACATGGTGGCATATAGCACGGTCATCCACGGCTTCGTTAAGGAAGGCAAAGTAGACAGGGCATGCAATCTATTCAATGAAATGATGCGGCAAGGGGTTGTGCCTGATGTGGTGACATATAGCTCGATTATCGATGCATTGTGCAAAGCCGGAGCAATGTACAAGGCAGAGTCGTTCCTTCGGCAGATGGTTGATAACGGTGTGCGACCGGATGAGGTGACATATACTAGCATGATCCATGGATATTCCACTTTGGGCCGGTGGGAAGAGGTGCGTAAAATGTTCAGAGAAATGACAAGCCGTGGTCTTATACCAGATATTGTCACTTGGAACTCGTACATGGACTCCCTTTGCAAGCATGGAAGAACCAAAGAAGCTGCAGAAGTTTTCTTTTCCATGGCTGCAAAGGGCAACAAGCCTAATATTGTCTCCTACACTATTCTTCTTCATGGGTATGCCAATGAAGGAAGCTTTGCTGATATGATGAGTCTCTTCAATTCAATGAAAGACGGCGGTATTGTAGCCAACTGCAAAGTTTTCAACATATTAATTGATGCATATGCTAAACGGGGATTGATAGAGGAAGCTATCCTCATACTTACTGAAATGCGGGGACAAGGACTGAGTCCGGATGTAGTCACTTATTCAACTCTAATATCTGCACTATGGAGAATGGGTAAGCTGACTGATGCTATGGATAAGTTCACTCAGATGGTTGTTGGTACGGGAGTACAACCGGACACAGTTCTTTATTACTCCCTAGTTCAGTTCTTATGTACACATGGTGATTTGGCGGAAGCGAAGAAGTTGATATCTGAAATGATGAATAAAGGTATTGCTCGTCCAAACACTGCATTCTTCAGTTCAATAATGGACAGTCTATGCAATGGAGGAAGGGTTATAGATGCACACCATATCTTTGACTTGGTTACAGAAATAGGTGAGAAACCTGATATCATTATGTTTGATACGCTGATTGATGGATATTGCTTAGTCGGCGAGATGGACAAAGCATGCGGAGTACTTGATGCCATGGTATCAGCTGGCATTGAGCCTAATGTCATTACATATAGCACACTTGTCAGTAAATATTGTAAAAGTGGAAGGATCGATGATGGGTTGATTCTGTTCAGAGAAATGTTGCATAAGAAAGTTAAACCTACAACTGTTACATATGAAAACATACTGAATGGATTATTTCGTGCTGGGAGAACTTCTGCTGCAAAGGAAATGTTCCATGAGATGATCGAAAGTGGTATAGTGATGAGCATTTCTACATACAATATAATTATTGGAGGACTTTGTAGAAATAATTGCGCGGATGAAGCAATCGTCCTATTCCAGAAATTACGTGCAACGAATGTGAAGTTCAATATCACAACACTCAATACCATGATTAATGCATTGTACAAGGTTGAAAGAAGAGAAGAAGCTAATGATTTGTTTGCTGCATTACCAGCCAGCGGGTTGATGCCTAATGCTTCCACTTACGGAGTAATGGTACAAAATCTTCTAAAAGAAGGAGCAGTGGATGAAGCTGACAGTATGTTCTCGTCAATGGAGAAGAGTGGTTGTGCTCCTAGTTCTCGTCTTATAAATGATGTCATCAGAACTTTATTGGAAAAGGGGGAGATAGTAAAGGCCGGAAAATATATCTCTAAAGTTGATGGGAAGAGCATCTCACTTGAAGCTTCAACTAGTTCATTGTTGTTGTCTCTCTTTTCAGGGAATGGGAAATATCGCAAACAAATACAAAAACTCCCTGCAAAGTACCAATTTTTCGATGGAATTAGTTGATGCGCTGGACTTCGCAGATAAGCCTTGTCATGGTTCGGAGCTCCCTCTCAACGATGTGGGCAAGTGTCTTTTCTGTGCGCTCAATATTGAGCTGGGTGACGGTGCCACCGTGGTGTTCTTGTCGGTGCTTAGCTGCTGGGTGTGCATCCTATGGGCATTGTCCCTCATCCGCAGGCCACCTCCACACAATGGCTGTCTGGTACATACCGCATTTGCTAATAGTGATAAGATTACTAATATTTGGGAGCATATCACGGCCGATGTCATCCCTGAGTTAATCGAGCTGAATTAACAGTGCTTGCATTTTTGGACATGTATGACCATTGACAGCTCAATGCTCTGTCTCTTTCTAAAGTACAGTGACAAATTAGCACAGGACCTCAAAGCTATTTTATAAAAAATTAAAATTATCATTGTATCAGTTGATTTTTTATTGTTAAACAATATCTGTGAGACTTATTCGAACATGGCAAGAAGGCCTAATCTTGGGTTCAGTTCCTTTTGTTTTTTGAGCTTGAATCGGTAAATATCTCGATCAAAAAATTCATGGGTGAAACACATCAGAATTTATTCTATCATGCTTAAACATCTGTTTGTAAGTGCTTCATGTTACTTTGCATTTCCAGGGATGCATCTCACCACAATCTGTCAGGGTCAGTACCTGATTTTTTGAGTCCAGTGTCATCATGTACATTTATGTATGTGACAATCCTCACCTGACTTTGTTTTTCCAAACTGGGCCGCACGGAACCTTTAAATCGTTTATTTCTTCATCCGTCGAGTTTATTCGTCAAGAAAACATCAGTTGATCAATTAGGACTGGTTGCTGACACTAAGGTTTGCGCTTTTTTTCCAACATCATGGATGCTTTGATGGAGGCAATGGATAGCATTAAATGCTTAGTTTTGGGGGGAATTTGTCATGTTGATACGGTGTGGCAGCACCTGATTATATCTTTAAGACCTTTAAAAATTGTATCATGCAATCTAGTTTTTTGTTTAGGAATTATTGCCAAATATGGTCCTGCTTACCTACTGCAAGATTTTTATGTTTGCTGACTTGACATATTTTTAGCTTATACCATGTGATAATTGTACCTGGCCATCTCTTTATTACCAGATTATTCAGAAACCATGGGAATACATCTTAAATCATAAGAATAAGATATTGCAAAATACAAGGTAACTACAACAAACAACAACAACAAAACCTTTAGTCCCAAACAAGTTGGGGTAGGCTAGAGGTGAAACCCATAAGATCTCGCGACCAACTCATGGTTCTGGCACATGGATAGCAAGCTTCCACGCACCCCTGTCCATGGCTAGTTCTTTGGTGATGCTGCAGTCCTTCAGATCTCTCTTTACGGACTCTTCCCATGTCAAGTTCGGTCTACCCCGGCCTCTTTTGACATTATCAGCATGCTTAAGCCGTCCGCTGTGCACTGGGGCTTCTGGAGGCCTGCGCTGAATATGCCCAAACCATCTCAGACGATGTTGGACAAGCTTCTTTTCAATTGGCGCTACCCCAACTCTATCTCGTATATCATCATTTCGGATGCGGTCCTTCCTTGTGTGGCCACACATCCATCTCAACATGCGCATCTCCGCCACACCTAACTGTTGCACATGTCGCCTTTTAGTCGGTCAACCCTCAGCGCCATACAACATTGCGGGTCGAACTGCCGTCCTATAGAACTTGCCTTTTAGCTTTTGTGGCACCCTCTTGTCACAAAGAATGTCAGAAGCTTGGCACCACTTCATCCATCCGGCTTTAATTCGATGGTTCACATCTTCATCGATATCCCCATCCTTTTGCAACATTGACCCCAAATATCGAAAGGTGTCCTTCTGAGGCACCACTTGCCCATCAAGGCTAACATCCTCATCCTCCTCGTTCCTAGTAGTAATGAAAGCGCACCTCATGTACTCAGTTTTAGTCCTACAGTCTAAAACCTTTCGATTCCAAGGTTTGCCTCCATAACTCCAACTTCCTGTTGACCCCCGTCCGGCTCTCATCGACTAGCACCATGTCGTCCGCAAAGAGCATACACCATGGGATATCTCCTTGTATATCCCTTGTGACCTCATCCATCACCAAGGCAAAAAGATAAGGGCTCAAAGCTGACCCTTGATGCGGTCCTATCTTAATTGGGA
The DNA here is from genome assembly GCA_022496015.1 of Hordeum marinum. Taxonomy (NCBI): domain Eukaryota; kingdom Viridiplantae; phylum Streptophyta; class Magnoliopsida; order Poales; family Poaceae; genus Hordeum; species Hordeum marinum. The sequence continues at coordinate 44,802,800 of CM039672.1, forward strand.
AGTCGTCAGTGTCGTCATCACTTGTTCAAACACTTGTCGCAACATTATCATACATTTCCTTGATGAGGGTAATGTACTTTGTTGGGACTTTGTGTTTCTCCAAGGCCCACCACATAACATTCTGCGGAATCTTATCATAGGCCTTCTCCAAGTCAATGAACACCATATGCAGGTCCTTCTTTTGCTCCCTATATCTCTCCATAAGTTGCCGTACCAAGAAAATGGCTTCCATGGTCGATCTCCTAGGCATGAAACCAAACTGATTTTTGGTCACGCTTGTCATTCTTCTTACACGGTGCTCAATGACTTTCTCCCATAGCTTCATTGTATGGCTCATCAGCTTAATTCCATGGTAATTAGTACAAATCTGAACATTCCCCTTGTTCTTGAAGATTGGTACTAATATACTCCGTCTCCATTCTTCTGGCATCTTGTTTGCCCGAAAAATGAGGTTGAAAAGTTTGGTTAGCCATACTATCGCCATGTCCCCGAGGCCTCTCCACACCTCAATGGGGATACAATCGGGGCCCATCGCCTTGCCTCCTTTCATCCTCTTTAAAGCCTCCTTGACCTCCGACTCCTGGATTCGCCTCACAAAACGCCTGCTAGTATCATCAAAGGAGTCATCCAGATCAATGGTAGAGCTCTCACTCTCCCCATTGAACAACTTATCAAAGTACTCCCACCATCTATGCTTAATCTCCTCGTTCTTCACCAGGAGTTGATCTGCTCCGGCCTTGATGCACTTGATTTGGTCAACATCCCTCGTCTTCCTCTCTCGGCTCTTGGCCATCTTATAGATGTTCCTTTCGCCTTCCTTCGTGTCTAACCTTTGGTAGAGGTCCTCATACGCCCGACCCCTTGCTTCACTCACAGCTCGCTTTGCGGCCTTCTTTGCCATCCGGTACTTCTCTATGTTGTCTACACTCCTATTCAGATATAGACGTCTGAAACAATCTTTCTTCTCCTTGATTTCCTTATGGACAACATCATTCCACCACCAGGTATCTTTAGCTTCTCTTCTACTTTCCCTGGACACTCCAAACTCCTCTGAGGCCACCTTACGAATGCAAGTCGCCATCTTCATCCACATGTTGTCTGCATCACCTCCTTCCTCCCAAGGGCCCTCCTTAATGACCCTCTCCTTGAACACCTGAGCTACCTCCCCCTTGAGCTTCCACCACTTCGTTCTAGCGACTTTGGCACGCTTGTCCCGCTGGACACGAATCCGAAAGCGGAGGTCAGCAACCACAAGCTTATGCTGGGGGACAACACTCTCTCTAGGTATGACCTTACAGTCTAGGCATGCACGCCTATCTTCTCTCCTCAAGAGGATGAAATCAATCTGGCTAGAGTGCTGCCCACTACTGTAAGTCACTAGATGTGATTCTCTCTTCTTAAAGAGGGTGTTAGCTACGATCATGTCGTAGGCTAACGCAAAGCTTAAGACATCTTCTCCTTCTTGATTCCTGATGCCATAGCCAAATCCCCCATGCACCCCTTCAAAACATGTGTTAGATGTGCCCACGTGGCCATTGAGGTCTCCTCCTATGAAGAGCCTCTCGCCAATCGATACATTCCTAACCAAGTCCTCCAGGCCTTCCCAGAACTCCCTCTGGTGTTCTCATTGTGGCCTACTTTCATGTAACTGCTTCATGAAATTTCATATTTGCTCCCGAGCTCAAATTCTGTTTCCAACTTTTCATCATTCATTCGTTGCGTTCGACAAAGTGATTGCCCATCACGGAGCGCAGGCTGCATTCACGCGCCATTGAGCGCATTTTACAAGACAATCAAACAAGTGTAGTGCGCTTGTTCTGAGAGTGTCATCTTTTCCCTCTGAGAAGTAAGGCTGGCGTTCTTCTGATCCTGTCATCTCTTTCCCCTGTTTTTTTTTTGTTTCATTTGAGTTGTATTGTCCTTTGCCCCATCCTTTTCATGCTGATAAATCACGGTGGCTTAAGCCAGTGAATCCATTTGCCAGCATATATCCGTGTTTGACGACCCTGCAGAGGGAGAGAATCAATCTGCAGAGGGAGGATGTAAGCACACAGGAGCACCAATCATCTGTGAGGCTCCAGTGGCCTTTCTACCGCCACATGCATGTGACCGTTCAAAACAAAAGAAAGCGCATCCACTAGACTCACTCACTCAGGTAACCCAATAAACATGTGACCCTTATCCAGTGACCAAGGAAACCACTTTAACCATCTCATATAATCAAATCAAACGCTGATAATAACATGGCTCCATCTCGAGCCACCCAGGGGGGAAGGGGGGTGGGGGGGTCCTCCGGATCCCGACGCGTCTCCGGTGCCCCCAAACGTACTTTCACGCCCCGGAGAAGCCGATCCGCCGTCACCCGGGTCTTGGGGCAGCGAAGAAAGATGAAAGGGAAATCTTTAAAAGCATGATGCGCGGTTAGCGGCGCCACATTTTTTGTCATTGGGACAAATCATCTTTAATCCGATTGGCCGCCGGCATCCCGATGAGCTTATCCTGCCCAAAGAGAATAAGCAAACCATCAATCAAAGAGAGAAAGAGAGAAAGAGAGAAAGAGAGAAAAAAAATTAAAGGTGGCGGGCAAAGGATGAAAAAGTGGATGCATTATGCACACGATGCAGCGCTTTCCATTTGCCAACAAGACGACTGGCCTAGAGCCCTCCTTCCATCTTTTTTACTTGCATGCAAAGTGGTATATTATACGGCCATAAAGCAAAGGAAGCAGGCCTGCTTCGTGCAGTCTGATGTAAGGAGAAGGAGAGGAAAGAAAGGGCCATGGTCGTCCGGATGCCCGGCCGGAGTGCCGGACCTATCTCCTGTGTTTTTTGATGTGTTTTTGCTTCATGATTAAGCAATACGGTCGGGCAGCGGCTAAGGCAGCCGAGGACGATTCCGATGCTCTTTTTTTGGTGATGGAGAATCGATGCCGGACATGGAAATCTGTGGGGGGTTTTGTTCTTATATTCCTGCAAATATATATATATATATATATATATATATATATATATATATATATATCCTTGTTTATTGGTGTTACAAGGCTTGATGCTCTTGGATTCTTATATCCTGTGGACGGGCGGAGCTCTAATGGATGTGAAAAAACTGAAAATTGGAGGTGCTTCATACTGTACTATTTTACTGTAAAACGGTTTTTTCGCAAGAAAGAGTGAAATGGAGCGCCGAGGCCGAAAACGCGTCCACGGGTTGAAATCAAACACGTAGCGCGAAAAAAAGCCAAAGTTTCGAATCGAACCGAAACAAAGTAAGTGAAAGGCGAGGGTTAGGCGCCTCAGATTTCCCAAAACCACCACGGCATTATTAAAGAACGGCCTCCACAAAGGCAAAGCCAGCATTAGAATACCCACAAGTAACACCCCATTGTATGCAGGGCAGGGACACATACATGCACAGTCACCAGGATGCAAAACTAGTCCTCCAAGGCAACAAGAAAGCCAAAGCTTGCTTTGCACCAGGCCAACTCCAATCAGTAGAAGAGAGAGTGAGAGTGAGACAAGCCAAATCAAATTAAGGGCAAGAAGAGCCAACAACACCGTAGCTAGCTATCCATATAGTATCATATAAACCAAACCAGAAGGCCAGAAGGCAGCAGTGCACATAAGAACAGAGAAGGAGCAGGAGAAGAAGGAGCAAGAAGAACCTGAGCAGCAGCAGCAGCAGCAGGAGCAGGAGCAGGAAGATGGACGGCATGTACTACCCACAGCGATTCAGCAACATGATGATCGGCTACCTCAACCTGGCGACGCTGCTGGCCTCGATCCCGGTCATCGGGGCGGGGCTCTGGCTCGCCAAGGGCTCGACGACGACGTGCTCCTCCATGCTGCAGACGCCGCTGCTCATCGTCGGCTTCGTCGTGCTCCTCATCTCCCTCGCGGGCTTCGTGGGCGCCTGCTTCCACGTCGCCTGGGCGCTCTGGCTCTACCTCTTCGCCGTGATGCTCCTCATCGGCATGCTCCTCGGACTCACCATGTTCGGCTTCGCCGTCACGGCGGGGGGAGGCGGCACGCAGGTGCCGGGAAGGCCCTACAGGGAGTACCACATCTCGGACTACTCCTCGTGGCTCCAGAAGCATATCCAGGACGTCAAGTACTGGAAGCCTGCGCTGGCCTGCGTCGTCGGCTCCAAGGCCTGCCCCAAGATCGCCAACTGGACTCCCATGGATTACCTCCAGCATGATCTCACGCCAATACAGGTTTGCACTTCAGTTCAGCCACTGGCTCCATTATCTTCCATACTTGCTCCTCTTGCTATTTGTCGCCACTGCTTTCAGCACTTGTAGTTGTGAATTGCAGAAACATAACAAATTGTCAAAGAAATGGGAACATAAAAAAAATAGCTAAACAATTTATTGATCCAGTTCACCAGTTGCATCTGTGTAAATTTATATATCTCAAGCACAGGTTTATGTTCATCGTCTATTTGGACAGAAACATCAGATTTATTGACCACCAAGATTCAAAACCCAGTAAAGAGTGTGTGACCTCAGGACAAAGTTTGAACCCATTTCCAGATAAACTAAACAAACCAGGTCTAGTAAAAATCTCTAGCTCAGAGCATCTTCAGTACTCCTACACCTCTGCTATTTTAATACTACAAGTTGTAGTTCTAACTAATAGCTATCTTTGCTGCTAAAATTACTAATGGAGCTATGCACTATCATCATGCAGTCTGGGTGCTGCAAGCCGCCAACATCATGCACATACAGCGGGGGGATGCCGGTCGGGGCGCAGGACGAGGACTGCTACCAGTGGAACAATGCCCCAAACATCCTGTGCTACCAGTGCAACTCGTGCAAGGCCGGCGTGATGGAGCAGGTGCGCCAGGACTGGCACAAGATCTCCGTGCTCAACGTCATCGTGCTCGTCTTCCTCATCTGCATCTGCGCCTGCGGGTGTTGCGCCTTCAGAAACGCCCGCCGCTCCGTCTCCGAGTACCCATACGGGGTAAACCGCATGTCCAAGATCAATCCACGCTGGGACTACTACTGGTACTTTCAGCCAAAAATAAAAACAAAACAAAAAATTGTCACTCCATTTCTGGCATTTGATTGCTGCTTTTAATTGGCATTTGTTTTCTCTTCAAATGTCTGGTTTCATCAGCCCCAAAAATGCATTTCCACAGTCTCATGATTAAAGCGAAAAAAATGGATTGCCTTATTTCTGAATAGTGCTTATTCAACAGAAAGGGGAGGGATTCTGTTTTCACAACTGCATAATCATGCTTCACTGCTTCTTCACTAACGAAATTCTTTGCACGCATAATAATAAGTAATGATGACACTGCCAATATAACGCAATTTCAGTTTGTGACCATCTATTTGCTGTGGTTTTTGTAACACTGCTTTATGGTTTTTGCTACAGGTGGCGATGGTTCCGCGATAGGAGGGAACAGATGTACTAGGCTAGCCATGAAACTCAACTCATGTATAATATTTTCTTGATGGTAAATGGCCGAGGGGTTGGGTCAGTTCGTCATAGCACTCTGGTAGTGACCAATAATTGATCTTCTGTAGATATTTCAGTATGAGGGAAGTACAAGATGGTGAAGTGGAAGCCATGTGTAGTTTATCCAGTATTGGTAGAATGCTTTGCATTTTGTAGCATATTTAGTTAGAGAATTCAGAAGACAAGAGATTTCTTGTCTACGGTGGGAAATCCAGTCAGCTATGTATATGGCCATATCAGCACATGTACTGTTGGTGTGACTTCTATTTGCCATGTTTTGGCCATGCCTACCTTTTGATATGATATCATATCAGTAAACCCGTAGACTGCAGCTAAATCTAAGACAGGTTCTCCATCTTTAATTTAGCACTCATGGCATGGACCGTCGCATTTTGAAGTGATTTGAAAGCACTTTAGACAGTGGATACAGCTCAGCGATATTTCAGAAAGAACTAAGTTCTAGCTCAAGGAAAAATATATAATAATGAGATGACAAAAGAATGAGAAAAATCAAATAAGTTTATCACAAAAAAGTGCAGTGATCATCTACAACTAGTATTGGTTACACTTACAATAGCATATATTCCCATTAACCTTTCCCCACTATGGCAGCCAAAGTGTTTTACATTTCTTTTAGTACATATCTAGTTGGTGAGTTGGAAAGAGAAGTGATGCCATGTCTATGGAGTAAAATCCACAGAGTCAGCTATATGACTATATCAGCACATGTACTGTTGGTCTGACTTCTATAGTGGTCATGTTTTGGCCTGTCTACCTTCTGATATGATTACCCCTAAACTGGGGCTAAACCTAAGACAGGCTCTCCAACTTCAGCACCCATGGACCATGGTATATCTTTTTTCATGTGTTTGTCTGGTAAGGAAAGACTTTACGACGCAGCAATATTTCTGAAGGCGCTTCTAATACAAGGCAGAATAATGTAACGATAAGACAAACACATGATAAGAACGAAATAACTGTATCACAAGCAATGTGTAGTGAACATGTATGATTAGCATTGGTTAGAATAGAATATATTCTCGTCGACCTTTTTCCCATAAAACTTGATGCCGGATAGGCGGTGCAGCAACTTCGCCAATAAGAATAATAGGTGCAGCAACTTCGCCGATAAGAATAATACTAGACGGAATCTCAAAAGGTGCCAAGTGATTACTGGATTGCAGGTGTTCTGAGTTTTGGGACAATCTGTCTCTAGGAAGCAAAGTATGTAGCGTCTCGTGTCAGCTATGACTGTCTAACAAGATGCTGATTCAATGCAAATTCTGGAACACAACACAAGCAAAGAGACAGTCTGAAATGAACTCACCTCCTTGCAACCCAGGTAGCCTCCAAGTGGGGAATGATTCCGAGAAGTAAGAGCCCGGGGGAGACTCGGCGCTAACCAAACTCTTAATCTCAACCCGCAATGAAGCCATTAGGTGATTTTAGTTGAGTATCATCAAATTCCACTAGAACAAGTCATCTGAGTGGCCCCCTGTTGAAGATTCATGGACTCTCCATTATATGGGGATTATAACAGCAGCAATTGTTCCTGCAAGGAGCATTCTTCCAGTAGGGGAGGTACCCTGCAACAACAGGGATCGTTGTGCATCCACTGCAATTTGCATGTTTGAAAGCACAATTGGCAGGCAACTAAATCTGCAGAAATGGGTGAGAGTGCACCTGACAGGGAAACAGGCAACAACAAAAACATGGAAGCAATGGAAGGCTGGAAGCTATGGAAGAACAATCTGCATCTAATTCATAGATGCTTCTCTAGAACTGTGACATTTATGCAATATTCTGCAACACAACATAAACTGCTCTTCCAGGACATCAGAACTGAGGGGGTTGAATGCAAAGGGAGGTAAGGAACATGAGCAGTGGATCAACAACAAACATTAGTTGTTCCAATACTGATTCCAAACGAACTTCTGCGGCACAAATGTGACAGAAGATTGCACACATTGGTCATTTCCGATTACCAGCACACAACTAAGATCATTTGGTTTATTCTACATACATCATAGAACAGATGTTCCATTACAACGAAGACAAATTTGGGAACATGGTATTAAAACAAAATCAGCAATTTCTGGATTGCTCTCGAGGGAAGGGGTACAGCCAGAGTTCCACAAAGAAGGGTTGAGACATTGTTGCACAGAACATATTCAGGCTATCTAAAAAGAAAAGAAAACATAGTGATGAAACGGAGCAGCAAAAGCAAGTTAGACGCCTTGCCATTTTCCAGGGGAGCTCCTTAAGCCATTGCGGCTTTCTTCTCTGCCTCTATCTGCTTCAACTCTGCCAACCTTTCCACCCATGCCCGGTCTCTTGCCACGGCAGCCATCTTTCTCTCTGTCCGTTCTGCCTCCTTTCTCTTCACAGCAACAGAATACTGTGCTTTGCGCTTCCTCTTTTCAGCCTGCAGAAGCAAGATAAATGAATGCAAGCAAAACCATAAATAGAGAATTCAGGTCTGCGTCATCAATTGGACATGTGGACAGAGCATAAGTGAACATCACACCAAAAGTTTCATATAGAACTACATTATGAAAAGACAGGTTTGTTTTTATAAAGTATATGAAGGTAAGCTGCATGAGACTATTAAGTATTGAAACAGTTGAAACTAACAGCTTCAAGTCCATGACAAGAACATGATAAGGTAAAGCAAAACCAAGGTAACATATAGAATGGTGAGTTACTATAAATGTAGGTGTTGGTATTAGCACGACACTTTTAAAAGACCTACTCGTCTAAACTATGATTAGCTAGCTCCATTACAAACATGGTATTTAGGATTACTCGATAGCATGAAAAAAAATACCTACGTTCTCAGGATTTCATCCACCTGTTAAAAGTACCTATGTTCTCAGAGTTTCACCAGCCTGTTACTTTTTCCACTCCAGAGACAACATACAGGTTTTGATAACCTTGCGTACACCCAACACGGAATTAAAACAGGCATTGCAGGGGGGCTGAACAAATGCACACCATGATAAAGTCCTTGCGCTGCTTGATCCGCTTCTTCTCCTTCCTCCCCTGCACGCTGCCCTCATTCGGCTGGCTCGAAGGGATGGGCTCCCCCGGCGTGCACTTCACCCAGTAATGTGGACCTGTCGACCAATGAAAACAGCAGCAGCAGCAGTGTTAACCAGACTGAACCTGCAAGAGCGGCGCGGCAGTTCGAATGAATGAATAGCACAAATCGGCACAGCAGGGACGCACAATTAAACTAAAATGATGATGATCCAAATCAACCATGCAGATTTTCGAATCGTGACAACTAAGAAAGGCGTGACCTTTGGGTCGCAGGCTGGCCCTCTTGCGCCGGGACACGAACCCCGGCCGCCGCTTGGGGAACCTGGTCTCCGTGAGCCCTCTGAAGAGGCTGGCCCCCATTTCCGGAGCCCGCGCGACGGCGGTGGCGGTAACGGCCGCGGCGGAGAACGGTCGGAACCCGATCGGATCGAGGAGCCGGAGGGGTCGGGAAGGGAGCGGAGGAGGACCCGGGGCGCGCCGGGAAAGAGGCGCCGCTGGCGAGTAGAGCGGCGGGAGGGCTCGCCGGAGGGCTCGGAGGAGCGCCATCTCGAGAAGGTTCTAGAAGGTTGCTGCGTCGGTCTAGGGTTTTGGCGGAGGGAGAAGGCGAGCTGTGCGGCGTGCGCTCTCCAGCGCTGAGAGCCCAGCTGGTGTAGAATCGTTTTGAAGGCGCCTTGGGGAATTACGTAATCAGAAGGGGTTTGTCTCACTGCGAAGACGTAATCAGAGGGGGTTTACGTAGTAGTCAACGGAAAGACAACTTGACACAAAACGACCAGCAAAAATAAAACACGTCAAAATTCATATCGGCCGTATTTCCTTCGATTTCGGTCGTATTTCCTTCGATTGTAAGCCATCTATGGAAGATTTTAAAAAATAAGAAAAAAAGACATTACAGTCCAGTCGGTCTCGTCATGCGAAGCTTTGTAGACAACCTATTCACTCATCGCTAAAAACAATTTAGTAACCGCTAAAGGAATATTGGTTGAGGCATCACTACACGTAACACAGTCTTGCGGAGTTGGAAACTTTGCGGTCAGGCCCCCTCATTGACGAGTCGGCGGATCGGCAGAGACAACTACTGATTGAATTTGAGGAAACAATGAAGGAGGAGGAAATATGCTGGGTGCAACGTAGTAGAGCTAACTGGCTCAAGTAAGGCGATCAAAATATGAACTTTTTCAATAATTTTGCTACTGCTTACAAGAAAAGAAACTTTATTCGTAGACTCATGGATGATAATGAAAACCGGATGGAAGACAACAAATCAATGAAAAATCTGATAGATGCTTACTTTCAGAGTGTGTTTACCTTGGAAGTTGACCAACCTAACGTGGAGGTCCTTGATAAAGTTAATCCAAAAGTTACGGCCTATATAAATGAAGCGCTGCTTGCGCCTTACACTGAGGAGGAGGTGAAACGTGCCCTATTCAGCATAGGCGATCTGAAAGCGCCCGGGTGTGACGAGCTATATGCAATTTTCTACAAAAAAAATGGCACCTTGTAGGAGATGATCCAGTGAAAGAAGTTTTGCAGGCTATTAATAGCGGAGTCATTCCTGAGGGATGGAATTCAACTACTATAGTTATGATTCCTAAAGTTGACACACCAGAGAAGGTAACACAGTTCAGACCCATTAGCTTGTGTAATGTCGTTTATAAGGTGATTGCTAAGATGCTAGCTGCAAGGTTGAAAATCTTCTTGCCAGAAATTATAAGCGAGAATCAAAGTGCTTTTGTGCCAGGTCGTATCATTACTGATAATGTAATTGTGGCGTATGAATGCCTGCATGCGATGAAGAAGAAGAAGAGAGGTAAAATTGGGTCATGTGCAGTTAAATTAGATATGCACAAAGCATATGATTGTGTGGAGTGGGTGTTCCTAAAGGCCATGTTACTAAAGCTAGGCTTTGATGATCGTTGGGTGCAACTCATCATGGCCAGTGTGTCGTCAGTGGAATATAAAGTGAGGTTTAATTCCAACGAGACCGCGCCGTTCAGCCCTACAAGGGGATTGAGACAGGGGTCTCCCTATCTATTCCTGCTTTGTGCTGAAGGCCTGTTTGCTTTAATTGCCCATGAAGAAGAGCTGGGTAACCTCAAGAGAGTTAAGGTCTGTCGTGACTCACCAATAATTTCTCATCTATTGTTTGCTGATGACTCTCTTATATTGATGCAAGCAAATGATGGAAATGCTAATTCCCTGAAGAGAATACTGGATGATTATTGTGCTGCTTCAGGACAGATGGTGAGTGTTGCTAAGTCATCTATTTACTTCAGCCCCAATACTGATGTGGATGATAAAGTGATTGTTTGTCAAATCCCTGATATAATGATTGAATCCCTCTCTGATAGATACCTGGGTCTCCCATCTATGATTGGGGTAGACCGTGTTGACTGTTTCAAGCACCTTATAGAGAGAATTCAAAAACTTGTTAATGGATGGAAAGAAAGAATATTGTCTTATGGGGGTAAGGAGGCCTTGATCAAAGCGGTGACACAGGCCATCCCAACATATGCGATGAGTGTATTCAAATTTCCGAAGAAAATTTGCAAGGGGATCACTGATGCAATATCACATTATTGGTGGGGTGACGGTGAAGACCAACGTAAAATGCATTGGTTTGCGTGGTGGAAGATGTGTGTTCCTAAAACAGAGGTGGAATGGGCTTTCGGGATATCCAGAGTTTTAATTTGGCTATGATTGCTAAATAGTGTTGGCGATTAATTGATAACTATGATTCCTTATGTGCTAGGGTTCTTCGGTCCAAGTATTATCCAAGTGGGGATTTGCTTAACTGTGCTCTCAAGAAAGGCTCATCATATGTATGGCAGAGCATATGGGCAGGCATCCAAACATTCAAGGAGGGTTGTATCTGGAGGGTAGGTAATGGAGTGAAAATTAGTATATGGGATGATTGTTGGATCCCTAACAGCTCTTTGAGGAAAATTATTACACCCAGAGGGAATAGAATGCTATCCAAGGTGCATGAGTTAATAGATCCTGTTACGGGATCTTGGGATGAGAACCTGATTAGAGAGAATTTTTGGAGCATTGATGATGAGCGAATTCTACAGATCCCTATTTTTAACAAGAAACGGAAGATTTTGTGGCGTGGCACCTAACAAAATCAGGCATCTTTACGATACATTCTGCATATTGTAAACAGTGGGAGACGAGCTATTTGCAGCACACAATGGAAGGATTGACTTCTGGTGGATCGGCGCCTCACCATGTATGGGAAAAAATTTGGAGCCTAAAAGCGCCAGGGAAGGTGAAGATTTTTATATGGAGATGCCTCCACAATGCTATCCCGTGCATGTGTGTGTTGGCTAACCGGCATATATCAAAGTCAGGGCAGTGTCCTTTATGCAAAAGGCATGCAAAGGACGTCACACATATGTTATTCAGGTGTGATCGGGCTAAACTGATTTGGCGAGCCCTAGGATTACATGAAATAATGGCCTTTATGCACACCAATGCGAAGTCGGCAGCGGAGATTCTGGAGACGTTGCTATGTGACCCGACTAACCAAAAAAATTACATGAGTGTTGTTGATGTCCCCGAGATGTTGGCGGTGACGTGTTGGTACATATGGTGGCAGCGTCGTTTGATCACACATGATGAGGAGGTGCAATCCCCCATGCGTACGGCTGCTGCAGTTCAAGCCCTAGCTCTCAACTTTGTCAAAGCATTAACCAAACCAGCGTCCATGCCGAGGACCAACCGCTGGATGAGACCGCTAACAAATTTCCTAGCTCTGAATGTTGATGCATCTTATTCAGAGGATGATCATACCGGAGCATGTGGCACAATCATCAGAGATGTTGGGGGCATGTTCGTTGCGGCGTCTACAGCAAAAATCCTACATGTCGCAGATATTGTCTCGGCTGAATCAGCCGCTCTCGTTGAAGGGCTGAAACTCGCCATATCCATTGGGTGCAATGTTGTTTCTGTTCAGATGGATAACCTAGTTGTTGTTGAAGCCCTCAAGCACAACTCTAGACACTCCATGATTGCAACACCCATTCTTGATGAATGTCGACGTCTATTGGGGGAATTCGGGAAAGTGTCTATTGAGCATTGTATTAGGGAATCGAACCAAGTAGCTCATGTGCTAGCTCTTAAGGGTCGGGATGATCCATCGCCAGTGTGGTTGGACTCCCCTCCCTCTTTTATTATTAGTTTGTTAGCGGACGATGTAAGCATGATTTGAAATAATAAAGCTAGCCATGATGGTCTTTCCCATCAAAAAACGTAACACGGTCTTGCGTTGCGTTATCATCAGTCCGGAGGGTTGGATAAATCGAGTCAGCCAGAGGACAACTCGAAATAGGAAGTTGAAGTCGCTACACCAAACCCAGCCAATTGCTTCTTTTGATTTATAGACCAACTGTCAGGATTTGAAGAGGGTCAACAAATATAACAACACCTACCCTTACACGTGATTTGTCGGTGGACAACGTCGAGGCGGGGAAAGGCCAAAGAGACCGCCACCACCTCGTGGATGTCGTCGGGAAAACAAAAAATTTAATGGAAACAAGAATTTACTAGACCTAAGACAAATGAAAGGGATGGTCCCACACGCCTCTCACCATCGACAAAACGACTGACAAGAGAGAGGAGGAGGACTGTGGCGGCGGCGTGGTTGAGACTTTGTGACAACTAGGGTCAGGGCAAGGGTGATTCTATAGGATTCTAACATGGAAAATTTCTTTATGTATTTAGTGCTCTTTTTAAATTTATACGAATGTTCTATGGAGGATTGAAATAATTGTATCAATCCTAAGGTGCCTACCTTCACGGAACGGAACATATACGTTGAAAACGTGCATGTCGTGTGGTAGGACGGTCGGTATCGCAACACATAAACGAAAATAATCTGCAACAACAACATATATACATATACAACAATTTTGGAGAGTCAAATTTAACGAATGAATACAATAAGGGCATATCGACCAAGATACAACTCATACACGAAAGCGATACCATGGATAGGTAAGAATGCAAATTGCCTTAAAAAGGCTTAAATAAAAGCAAAAGGTGCCCACATCCCTGCCCAAACTATTGTCTATGGGATAACCGACTAACATTGTCCATCAACAAATTTGCTTTCTGAACTGTTGTCGGATAGATTGGCGACAATCTGGGAAAGAGTAAATTAAAATAAGATGAATACTCAGTTGTACTCACAAGACTTATACTGACATCAAACTATGGTATACAACATGTTTCAAGGGAAGGTGTCAGGAGCGGTGGTGTAGTTAGGGGGTTGACAGGGACCACCCTGAGATTTTCCTAAAGATAATTAAATCCAAATGAATGTTTAACCCATGGACCATCCTGGCTTATTAGGTTGGCTACTCTATGAGTCTGGGGTTTAGCGGCGCAAGTACTAAGCGTTCTGCAAATACACACCGCAACTTGCGTTTATAAAGAAGAAAAGAAAGCGCGTCAAAAACAAAAGGGTGTGATTAGCTACTATATTCACACACCCAACGCAAAACATACACAATCTTGTATCCCCCTCGCATCTCCCATGAGGAAGCACCCATGGGGCACTCACACAGTTGGCAAGTTCTAATTATTAAGGTTGAGATTATTTTGATTATCAAGTCAACAAGATCAATATTGCCCATAACCAGAGATATGATTATTCGAATAGGTTTATCCCTACAGAGTTTCACCACTATACCCACATGTTTTCCCTCCTAAGCCAGGCGAGAGCATTATATGCCAAACTGACAGGTACAAACAATACAACACTCCCCTGTGCTACATCCAAGTCTAGGCAAGCCACTTGTTAAGTCGACACTTGAATTGAAAGTCTGGTTGAACCTCCAAATTGACCTCATCCATATGCGAGGATGGATGTATGCGTGGACGGCTCGAATGGACATAGCGTCTAACTTGAGGTGTCAAAACATGTCGCAAGTTTGTGAACCACAGAGTGACATTTCTCCTAAATGGGATCAACCACTTTGGCTCGGTGTGGAAAACAGAAGTAGAATCAGATTTTGCCCCTGGAAATGTATGTCATCTTATGGGTACCGGACGAGGGGGGGGGAGCCCAAAAGCAGTCCCTACGCATGGTTAGTACGTCCAGTCTTGAATCAAGTTCCCAAGAACTCGGTTCATAGTCGACTCAAGTGGAAAAAACGCAAGGCTAAATGACCGACATCCCACTATTAACAGCCTAATTACTAACACATGTAACATCATATCATAACCATCATCTCTAGCAATTTTGAATTAAGTGAACCCAACATGAGCATGGCATCAGAAAGGAAACATGGCAATAACTGCAACCTAAGGATGCATACTCAACACAACAGGCTATCAAGCAACATACAAAGCAATATGGTAAGGTAGGTAACATGATATGAGGCAATATATGGGGCTCAATAGACTATGCATGTGATAGGTATCGCAAGTGCAAGCTTAAGAAAGAGAACATGGGTAACACATGGAGAAGGAGGATGTTTGTAATCATTGCCTGGAATCCCGCTGGGTACATCACAGATCTTGCTCGTATGTCATGTGATCCCTAAGTCCTACCCGTGAAGAAGTGAAGCAACACTAGAAAGAACAACATATGCAAACTTACTACAACGATGAAGATCCAGCATGCACATAAGATGTAATGATATGACATTGCATGGATGATATGCAATTGCAACATGGATCATGAAACAAGTTAAATGGGTGGCATCCAAAAAAGATAGCAAGTCTAATTAAATGTAACAATCGTACACTAGTAGAAAATAGACCTTTTGTCTATAGCATTAGTCCGGTCAGGTTTTAAACCGGCACTAATGAGACCATTAGTCCCGGTTCGGGACGGAGATCATTAGTCCCGGTTCGTGCCACGAACTAGGACTAAAGGAGTTGAGGCTTTAGTCATGGTTAGTGTCTTCAAACGGGACTAAAGGTTAGACCTTTAGTCCCGGTTGGAGACACCAACCCGGACTAAAGGGGTTCTAAAAGTTTCTGTTTTAATTGCTTATATATTTTAGGATATTTAATGTTTTTGAGTAGACTTATACGGACATCAAACTATGGTATACAACATGTTTCAAGGGAAGGTGTCAGGAGCGGTGGTGTAGTTAGGGGGTTGACAGGGACCACCCAGAGATTTTCCTAAAGATAATTAAATCCAAATGAATGCTTAACCCATGGACCATCCTGGCTTATTAGGCTGGCTACTCTATTAGTCCAGGGTTTAGCGGCACAAGTACTAAGCGTTCTGCAAATACACACCGCAACTTGCGTTTATAAAGAAGAAAAGAAAGCGCGTAAAAACAAAAGGGCGTGATTAGCTACTATATTCACACACCCAACGCAAAACATACACAATCTTGTATCCCCCTCGCATCTCCCACGAGGAAGCACCCATGGGGCACTCACACAGTTGGCAAGTTCTAATTATTAAGGTTGAGATTATTTTGATTATCAAGTCAACAAGATCAATATTGCCCATAACCAGAGATATGATTATTCGAATAGGTTTATCCCTACAGAGTTTCACCACTATACCCACATGTTTTCCCTCCTAAGCTAGGCGAGAGCATTATATGCCAAACTGACAGGTACAAACAATACAACACTCCCTGTGCTACATCCAAGTCTAGGCAAGCCACTTGTTAAGTCGACACTTGAATTGAAAGTCTAGTTGAACCTCCAAATTGACCTCATCCATATGCGAGGATGGATGTATGCGTGGACGACTCGAATGGACATAGCATCTAACTTGAGGTGTCAAAACATGTCGCAAGTTTGTGAACCATTGAGTAACATTTCTCCTAAATGGGATCAACCACTTTGGCTCGGTGTGGAAAACAGAAGTAGAATTAGATTTTGCCCCTGGAAATGTATGTCATCTTATGGGTACCGGACGAGGGGGGAGCCCAAAAGCAGTCCCTACACATGGTTAGTACGTCCAGTCTTGAATCAGGTTCCCAAGAACACGGTTCATAGTCGACTCAAGTGGAAAAAACGCAAGGCTAAATGCCCGACATCCCACTATTAACAGCCTAATTACTAACACATGTAACATCATATCATAACCATCATCTCTAGCAAATATGAATTAAGTGAACCCAACATGAGCATGTCATCAGAAAGGAAACATGGCAACAACTGCAAGCTAAGGATGCATACTCAACACAACAGGCTGGCAAGCAACATACAAAGCAATATGGTAAGGTAGGTAACATGATATGAGGCAATATATGGGGCTCAATAGACTATGCATGTGATAGGTATCGCAAGTGCAAGCTTAAGAAAGAGAACATGGGTAACACATGGACAAGGAGGATGTTTGTAATCATTGCCTGGAATCCCGCTGGGTACATCACAGATCTTGCTCGTA
This sequence comes from Hordeum marinum, assembly GCA_022496015.1. Classification (NCBI taxonomy): domain Eukaryota; kingdom Viridiplantae; phylum Streptophyta; class Magnoliopsida; order Poales; family Poaceae; genus Hordeum; species Hordeum marinum. The sequence goes on from CM039672.1 coordinate 44,819,678, forward strand.
TGTCATGTGATCCCTAAGTCCTACCCATGAAGAAGTGAAGCAACACTAGAAAGAACAACATATGCAAACTTACTACAACGATGAAGATCCAGCATGCACATGAGATGTAATGATATGACATTGCATGGATGATATGCAATTGCAACATGGATCATGAAACAAGTTAAATGGGTGGCATCCAAAAAAGATAGCAAGTCTAATTAAATGTAACAATCGTACACTAGTAGAAAATAGACCTTTTGTCTATAGCATTAGTCCCGGTCAGGTTTTAAACCGGCACTAATGAGACCATTAGTCCCGGTTCGGGACGGAGATCATTAGTCCCGGTTCGTGCCACGAACTGGGACGGAGTTGAGGCTTTATTCATGGTTGGTGTCTCCAAACAGGACTAAAGGTTAGACCTTTAGTCCCGGTTGGAGACACCAACCCGGACTAAAGGGGTTCTAAAAGTTTCTGTTTTAAATTGCTTATATCTTTTAGGATATTTGATGTTTTTGAGTGATTCTTCTTGCATTAGATTCAAAAAAAATTCTAGTTTCTGTTTATGCCATTAGTTTTCAAATTTGAATGGTTTAAATATGAATTTGTTCAAATTTGCTTCAAACCCTAGATTGTGAATAACTTGAGTTTAAAAATAGTTCGTCCAGTTTGAAGGAGACGGTCCAGTTTGTACACGAAGTGCATCCAGTTTTTGTCATAACCCTCTCAACTTTTTAGCACAAGCTCTATGGCTGAAATGATGATACCATGCCAAGTTTCAACCTTTTCAGAGTTCATTTGTAGTGCATTTCAATTTCAGGGTCATTTAGCTCAAAAAAATCATTGAATGCATGAAAATTAGCAAACGAAGTTAGAAAGGGTTGGACTTTGAGGATTTGACTTTGAATGGTGCATATTGAATGCACAAAAATTCTGGAATTTAAATAAGTTTAAAAAATGAAATGCATTTGTAACAGATGGGTTTTCGTTTGGAACCTTGATACTTCGAAGGAGATGGTCCAGTTTGTACACGAAGTGCATCTAGTTTTTTTCGTTACCCTCTCAACTTTTTAGCACAAGATATGTGGGTGAAATGATGATACCATTCCAAGTTTCAACCTTTTCAGAGTTCATTTGTAGTGCTTTTCAATTTCAGAGTCATTTAGCTCAAAAAAATCATTGAATGCATGAAAATTAGCAAATGAAGTTAGAAAGGGTTGAACTTTGAGGATGTGATTTTTAATGGCGCATATTGAAATCATAAAAAGTCTGGAGTTTGAAATAAGTTAAAAAAATGAAATGCCTTTGTAAGAGATGGGTTTTCGTTTGAAACCTTGATACTTCGAAGGAGATGGTTCAGTTTGTACATGAAGTGCATCCAGTTTTTTCCATAACCCTCTCAACTTTTTAGCACAAGCTATGTGGGTGAAATGATTATACCATGCCAAGTTTCAACCTTTTCAGAGTTCATTTGTAGTGCCTTTCAATTCCAGGGTCATTTGGCTCAAAAAATTATTGAATGCATGAAAATTAGCAAATAAAGTTAGAAAGGGTTAAACTTTGAGGATGTGCATTTGAATGGTGCATATTGAATGCACAAAAAGCCTGGAGTTGAAATAAGTTAAAAAATGAAATGCATTTGTAACAAATGGGTTTTCGTCCGAAACATTGATACTTCGAAGGAGATGGACCGGTTTGTACATGAAGTGCATCTAGTTTTTGCCGTAACCCTCTCAACTTTTTAGAACAAGCTATGTGGGTGAAATGATGATACCATGCCAAGTTTCAACCTTTTCAGAGTTCATTTTAGTGCTTTTCAATTTCAGGGTCATTTAGCTCAAAAAAATCATTGAATGCATGGAAATTAGCAAATGAAGTTAGAAAGGGTTGAACTTTGAGGATGTGGCTTCGAATGGTGCATATTGAATGCACAAAAATTATGGACTTTGAAATAAGTTAAAAAATAAAATGCCTTTGTAACAGATGGCTTTTCGTCTGAAACCTTGATACTTCGAAGGAGATGGTCCAGTTTGCACACGAAGTGCATCCAGTTGTTGCCATAACCCTCTCAACTTTTTAGCACAAGCTATGTGGGTGAAATGATGATACCATGCCAAGTTTCAACATTTTCACAGTTCATTTGTAGTGCTTTTCAGTTTCAGGGTCATTTAGCTCAAAAAAATCATTGAATGCATGAAAATTAGCAAATGAAGTTAGAAATGGTTGAACTTTGACGATGTGGCTTTGAATGGTGCATATTGAATGCACAAAAAGTCTAGAGTTTGAAATAAGTTAAAAAATGAAATGCCTTTGTAAGAGATGGCTTTTCGTCCGAAACCTTGATACTTCGAAGGAGATGGTCCAATTTGTACACGGATTGCATCTAGTTTTTGCCGTAACCCTCTCAACTTTTTAGCACAAGCTATGTGGGTGAAATGATGATAGCATGCCAACTTTCAACCTGTTCACAGTTCATTTGTAGTGCTTTTCAGTTTCAGGGTCATTTAGCTCAAAAAATTCATCGAATGCATGAAAATTAGAAAACAAAGTTAGAAAGGGTTCAACTTTGAGGATGTGGATTTGAATGGTGGATATTGAATGCACAAAAAGCATGGAGTTGAAATAAGTTAAAAAAATGCAATGCCTTTGTAACAGATGAGTTTTCGTCTCAAACCTTGATACTTCGAAGGAGATGGTCCAGTTTGTACACGAAATGCATCTAGTTTTTGTTGTAACCTCTCAACTTTTTATCACAAGTTATGTGGGTGAGATGATGATACCATGCCAAGTTTCAACCTTTTCAGAGTTCATTTGTAGGACTTTTCAATTTCAGGATTTTTGCATATGACATCAAAAAAAATTTAATATATAAAAGAACTAGAGAAAAATTGGGACTCGATTTCACCCGGGTTTACCCGGTGAAGTTTTCTCAGATTCTCAAAATTCCAAAAGTAAAAAAAGTTATTTCAAAAAGATGATTTTTTCCAGAAAATCCAAAAAATATTTTTATTTAAAAATAAATAAATGATATCATATTTGGATTCCTCACATTTTTCTGATAATAACGGATATATTATTTGTCAAATTTCGATTTACAGATTTAAAGATATTAATTATGCCATGTTAAATGAATAAATGGCAAAAAATGAATGAAATCGTATTATTAAGGCTTGCAGGGCTTAAAAAAGAATGAGCTAGATCGCAGGTATTTGGATACGAGGTAGTAGCGGGGTCTAGTCGAAGCGGTGCGCAAAGTGTACAAAGGCGAGTCTCACGTGCAGCGACACGTGAGGGGTCTCCCGAACTTCCTGGAAGACGCAGTTAGGGAGTTGGAAGATGCACTTTGGACTCCTGCACCAGTAAGAATGGAACTGGAATAAAAAGTCGGGGTAGCTAGTCACTCCGTTATCTTTTTTTCAAAAATTCAAATAAGTTCATGTTTTCATAATTTGTTCGCAAATAAAAAAATGTTAGGGGAACTTCATAAAAAGTTTGCGTTTTAAAAATTAGTTCATTATTTGAGAAAAAGTTCATGTTTTTTATATTTGTTCTTGTTGTATTTAAATGTTTGCATTTTCAATTAGTTGTTTGTAGTTTTGAAAAATGTTCTCATTTTTATTATGGTCCACTCATTTCAAAAATTATTTGAGATTCCCATAAAATTTTCAAGTCTTTAAATATTTGTTAACATATTTTTAAAAAAATTGTTATTCCAAAACTATTTACTTTTGTGAAAAATAAAATCACTTTCGAAATTTTTAAAAAGTTTAAATCTTTCGGTGCCTCTAGTTTATCTAACTTGAGCTGTAATGTTAGTCATGAAATCGAGGAACTAAAGTGGGTAGGAATATGCATAACTCACGGGAGGTCTTGTGTTTGATCCCACTAAAAACCCAGTTTTTTGCTAGCTATTTTTTGTTTTGTTTTGCCCTGTCTATTGTTTCTTTAACATTTGCGCTGTTAAGATATCGTTGAAGTCACCTGTCCGTAGTGGCTAGCAGCACTGGTGTAGAGCCTACTAGTCCCAGGTTCGATTACAACTTTGGACCAATTTTTTATACCGGACGAAAAATCAACCTTGCGCAAGAGGATTGCAGACGAACAAAAATCGTTGGTGCTAGCCTCCTAGGACGGACGAAAAAAATAATGGGTCCCACCACAAACAAAAAAAGCGGAAAATCAATCTTCCCTTTAATATTAGGTAAAGATTGAAATTCAATATTATTATTATTTATTTTGAGCAATATGACATATTTTGAGCAAGATGACATCAAGGCCTAAGGGTTAATAGGATTGATAGCTTACTATTGTCAAGAAAACAACAAGTGCAAAGTTAGAAACCAGTGGCGATAGAACCTGAAAATTAAGCGTGTTTGGGCTGGAGCAGTGAGATGATGGGTTACCGACCGAAAAGTTAGACGATTTGGAATGAGTGTTCCACGCTGGAGCAGTGAGTAAGGATGATTAGAGATTAAATTGTCAAATAATTCAAAGATTTGAAAAAAATAAAAAAATCCTTTAGTCTAGGTTGGTAACACCAATCGGGACTAAAGGTCCTCCAGCCCGAGCGTGCCAGGTGGAGGGCCTTTAGTCTCGGTCTATGTTGAACCGGGACTAAAGAGGGGGGGAGCATTTAGTCCCCACCCTTTAGTGCCGGTTGCAAAACCGGGACTAAAGGCCCTCACGAACCGGGACTAAAAACACGTTTTCTACTAGTGGTAGATAACGGTTGAAATGGATTAATATGAGCATCACATATAAGTTGATTAACTTGTATGACACGATAAAGATGGATGTGGTGGATCTAGCTACACAAAATAAAAGGAATATGAAGTCGAAGCACTATATAGGCAATTCCTATTATTTCATACAAAAGAAAGGTTAGTTGATGCAAACATGCGTGATTATGATGTATTACTAATGTATGCATCATGTTGAGCAAGATGACATATTTAACTACTTAATTATGAGCTAGGATTAATTAATTATAAGGCATGTATAATTAATGTATAATTCAAATTAAATGTAAACATAAAGTTAATCATGTCCAATATGGATGAAAATGGCATAATCATGATCTACACATTTTTGTAATCAAGTTTCATATATAATTAGTTGAATCTAAGGTACCGGCGATTTAATATGATTTAGTCAAGATTATGACATTTTTCTATAATAATTAAATTGTCCAAAATATAGATGTACTAACGGGCCGAAACTGAACCGAATGAAAAGTGCAATGGGCACATCTAAACTAAGGGCGTATTCTAATGTCCTCCAGCTTCTAACTTCACAAACTCCAAATTTGGAGTTGGGCCGAACGTTTTATCAAAAAGAAGCTGAATCTAGGAAGTTGAAGCAGCCCGTAGTGTAAAAATTCAAAGATGGGAAAGCCCAGCTCCACCAAACTGAGAAGCTGAGAGTTTGACATAATTACAGAGATTTGCCCCCGCCAAAGAAAACTTTTCGTTCTTCTGCTCTTCGAAACAGAACAACATGACCCTATTCCCCTCGATTCCCTTTGTCGTACGCAAGCTGGCCGACTTGGGCTGGTTATAGACGGCCCATTAAGACGCTTAAACAGGCCACCGATCTTGCTAGCCCATGGTGGCGACGCAAGAAGCCAGCGACGCTGCAGAATAGATTCCCGTCGTTGCGTGGAGCTGGAAGCTACGATGAGAAGCATGATTCGAGGAGTTTGTGGAGTTGGAAGGACATCAGAACATGCCCTAAACAATGTGTGGGCTCCAGATAGTAAAGCAGTGAAATCACTGATTATGGGGTGAGAGAATTCTTTATTTAACACCATGTTTAAATTTTATGCTTTATTTAACATTGACAAACGATTTCTTTCCTATCTAACAACGAGTCTAAATATTATGCCTTTTATGACATTTTTGTACATTTTAAACCTAAATGACATCTAAAAAGACCAAAAACCTGAAATAAGAACAAAAACCAAAAACCAAAAGAGGGAAAAAACCGGAAAAAAATCAAAGCCCAAAAGTAGAGTTGTGCTTTTTTCAAAAAAAAGAAAAGCACAACTATGCTTTTCATTTTTCTGGAACATATTTGTGCATCTCGTAGAAGCACAAGTTATAATTATCCCCTTTTGGGAAGCATAATTGTGCTTATCGCTGGAAGCATAGGCTATGCTTTTCCGATTTTTTAGGAAGCATAATTGTGCCTTTTCTTCTCAGGAAGCACGGTTATGCTTCTCCAAGAAGAAGAATTGTGCTTTTTGTTTTAGCTTGTGGAAGCATAACTGTGCCTTTTCTTTTCATGAAAGCACAAGTTGTGTTTCAGGCGAGAAAAAAACACCATATTTTCCAGAAAAAACATAGGAAAACCAAGCACAATTCAAAACTCAAGAATGCGTGCAGAAAAGAGAAAAGGTCATTGTAACAGTCCGAGACTGACGCTTCAGAAGATTTTCCTTTTATTCCATTGTCATCTTGTGGTTTGTTTGGTTGTTGCATTTATCATCGCATCATTCGCATCATCTGCATAGCATCGTCACTCGTTTTCGAAAACTTGCATCCGTTCGTAGTTGTCGGTTCTCTCTGCTCGTGTTGTCAACCGTTTCGAGACCAACCACAAACGCACGCGCCCGCGGCATCGTTAAAAACCGTTTATAAAGCGCGTGAAAAATATTTTCGGATTGGGTCGAAAGTTGGCATGCAGTCTTGTTATATTGTAGGTAGGCCTGCCAAATTTCTTAGCATTCCGAGTTCGTTTGATACCCCAACGCTCAACTGTAGCGTCACCGCCATTTCTTAATTAGCGGACGTTTTTGGTGTTCTCAAAAATCATGTCACGGGCCAACATCTCCCTCTCTCCTCAGCCCACGCCCCCTCTACGCGGCCCACTACCACCTAGCTAGCCCCTCCGTTTCTGGGCCGTCCGATTAAGATCGAACGGTCCAAAAACGAATGAAAACCTCCCTAAACCTAATCTCATGCTATAAATAGGAGCTGTCCCCTGTCTATTTTGGCCTTCTCCCACCTCTAGCATCTAAATCCACGCCCCTCGAGCCGCCAGCCGCCACTTGTCGCGCCTCCGCCGCCACCCAGCCACTGTGGCGCCGGCCGTAGCCAACCAGTGGCTGACATGGCGCCCCGCAGCCCCCCCAGCCGCCACGGCCCTGCAGAGCCCATCCGAAGCCCGCCCGGGCCCGGATCGCGCCTCCGCTCGCTGCCCCCTCGCGCTCGATCCGTTCTAGATCGAGGGAGGATTCCCTCCGACCACGTAGCCCGACCAGCGCCTCCCCGCGCCCTCACCGGCCGACGGAGGACCTCGCCATCGCACCGGACACCGACCAGGTCACACCCCCTTGCCGCCTCTCTCTTCCCCTTCTTCCCTCTCTCCAATCCCTCTCTACCTCCCGTTCTGCAGCAACCATGGATCTTTGCCGTCCGTCCCGATCTCGCCTCTGCTTCGATCCGGTCAAGAACGAACGGATCCGGGCGGCCCCGAGCCGGATCCCCCGTTTTCCCTCGCCCCGCGCCCCCTCGTCGTCGTCCACGATGAGCACCGCCGCCCCCGACCTGCCTCCTGCTCGGGAGCGAGCAAGGACGAGGACGACGACACGCCCGACCCGACCTGGGCCGGATTCCGCACGGGGGCAGGCCTCCTAGTGCGCGGCCCAGCTCCAACAGCGCCGTGTGGGCCTCCTCCGACTGGGCCAAGGCCCATGGCGAGCTTCCCCGCAAGCCCGGCTGCTCTTTGTTATTAGACGCCATGGGCGCCGTTTAGTTATATTGCGTGCACTTGTTGAGCCCATCAGTACGCAGATTCGGCCCGTTGTATTTTTTTTACGTTCTGTGATTTATCAATTACCCAGTGAATTTCCAGAATTGGAGAAAACCCCCGATTCTTCATGCATTTAATAACTTTTCAACCGTGCATCGTATGTAAAAACTATATATATATAAAATGACTAGAATTTTGTGTAGATTCTAAATATACAACTCTCACATGTGTTTAAAAATTTTAAATTGCTGATTTCATGAAATTTGCGTTAATGTCATGCTAAAATCATTTATGTCATAACTAATTAACCGTAGCTCCGTTAAAAATGTTTTACATATGTAACTTGACTAGAAAAATGCGTAGAATATCATGGTGAAAAATATTTTGTGGTTTAACAACTCTAAAATGGTGGTTAGGGAATAACAATATCGAATCCTTAATTTGCTCATGAGGTCATGTTGGAAATGATATGTGTTGCTTCCGGCCTCATTTAATATGCCTAGATGATGTAGTTGTTTGTGATTCACCTCTTGACATGTATAACAACATTTAACATTGATGTGTAACTAAACGGGAGTGAACTAATTAATTCAAATATGGAGTTTCATCAATATTCAACTCGTTGCATATTGAGCTTCACTTAACGTGTATGAGTTGTTTGATGTGCTTCGCCATGCCTTACATAATTAAATGAACATGCATCATATTGATTTATGCATCATGTAATGTATATGGTTGTGGTGTTATCGTGTGTTGATTGTTTGTTTCGGATTGCTCCTTATCGATAGAGTTCGAAAAGCGTTCGGAGTGTGAGGATTCGTTCGACTACGTTGGCTTGTCTTCTTCATAGATTCGTTCTTCTTCCAAGCGGGATCTCAGTCAAGATGACACATTTCCCTGGATACCACTGCTATCATTGCTATGCTAGTTGTCCCGCTTTTATCATTATGTCTCGCTAACTACCACTTATTTGTCAAGCCTCCCAACTTTTCCATGAAAAGCCTCTAACCCTCCACCTTCCCAGCAAACCTTTGTTTGGCTATGTTACCGCTTGCTCAGCCCTTCTTATAGCGTTTCTAGCTGGAGGTGCAATTGCTTCCATGTGACAACATGAACATTCTTTTGTTATCACAATATTATTGCTATGTAATTTAATGCACATATATACTTGGTAAAAGATGGAAGGCTTGGCCTTTTGCTCGGTGTTTTGTTCGACTTTTGCCGCCCCTAGCTACTAGTGTACCGGTGTTATGTTCCATATTAACGCTCCTAACATGCTCGGGGTTGTTATGGGGACCCCCTTCATTTTCATTTTAGGATAAAGCTTGTCTGGCAAGGCCCAACATTGGTACTACATTTGCCTAATAACTAATAAAATTGCATAGGGACTTTCCGCACCCTATGGATTGATCAACAAACCGGGCTAGTGCTCCTCATGAGTGTTGGTCCAACCGAGAGCAGCTTATTAACGCTATTCGGGGCAACTCGGTGATTGGCGTGGTAACCATCGCTCATCCGTCGTGTCTTGAGAACGAGATACGCGGCTCCTATCAGGATCGTTGACACGCCGAGCAACCTTGCTGGATTTGTTTTACCTTTCTCGAATGTCTTGTGCGAGGAATTCTGCTTTTTCTTCGGGCTATCTCGAGGTGGCGGATTTCCTATGGAATTGCCTAGGAAGATCATGAGATCCGTGGTCGAGGTTATTCCCGTGGCGTGTTGTTAATTTGTGATGGATTAGTTGGAGCACCCCTGCAGGGTTAAATCTTTCGGAAAGCCGTGCCCGCGGTTATGTGGCAACTTGGAAACTTTGTTTAACACTCGGTCATAGCAAACTTGAAGTAAACTCTAATAAAATACACCAACTGTGTGCGGAACCGTGACTATCTCTTCTCGTGAGTTCTTATCCGAGAGAGAACATGGTGGGGTTACGTTTGATGTATGTAGGTGTTCAGGATCAGTTAGTGATCATTGCTAGTTCACGTCTGTTATGCGTAGACCACCATACTTTACTTTATGTATTCGTAAGTTAGCCACTCGAATAAATGCTTAGTCGCTTGCTGCAGCCTTCCCACTTAACCCTACCTCACCTATTAAGCTTTAATAGTCTTGATACCCTTGAAATGAGATTGTTAAGTCCATGTGGCTCACAGATTACTACAACAACAATTGCAGGTATAGGTAATGCGATGATTTGACGTGAGAGCGATGATTTGCTTTATTTCGAGTTCTTCTTCTTCATCGATCTAGGATGGGTTCCAAGCAGCAGCCTGGGAAAGCAAGGATGGATGTCATTTTATCATTTGATTTCGTTCGTAATCGGACCCTGCTCTTATGTATGATGTATGAATATGTTGTTGTATTGATGTGATATTGATGTAGCTTGTGGCGAGTGTAAGCCAATTCCACATACTCATCTCTTCTGTACATGTACTTGTAATGATATCCATTCTTGCAACACGATGAGATGCGCTTTTATCCCTATCGAGGACCTCGTGCCGAATTAGGATAGGATCACATCTTGGGCGCGACAGTCATGCTCCCGCAGGGTGTGCCCAACACGCGACATGTGGCGATGGTGAAGAGCGCTGCCAGCCCACAAAAAGTGCCCAATGGGTTCCCATGAAATGGTACCCATTAATTAGTTGCTCTTGCAAAGTGGCGGACAAGCGACTTATAATACCAAATGCTCATGGGCCAAGACCCACTAGAGAGAGGAGGGGGGCTGGGTTGGACGATATGTGTTACCTGTGTCGGTCTTTTGTGACAATACAAATCCTTGAACTCTAGAAGCACTCGTCTACCGAGTAGCCCTAGCTCTTGCACTTGATCTATCTTTGGATCAAGGTTTTATTGCATGTGATTGCAAACTAGTTGTTTCCGAGATAACAAATGGACCCGATGAAGGATATGGCACGATTATTAGAGAATTCATTACTCATGCAAGATAATTCACTAGCTGTGAATTTATATTTGAAGATCGTGCCATGAACTGTGAAGCTCACAATTTAGCCAAAATCTTGTCCTCTTTAGAAGCAGGTCACCCCATGTAGCTGGGCATACCTCGTGACCCTTTTGTGATTCCTATAAACCTTACAATTGAATAATAAAGTTTAGTCCACCGCTAAAAAACGGTGTAGGTCTTTTAATCATGTTGTTTGAGCCTTTAAATTGGAAAATATACGTTGTGCTGACTATATATATATATATACAACTAAATAATTAATCATAGGAGTAGTTTTACAAATAATGATATGTTTTTTATGAAGGGCACTTTTAATATCTCAAAATGTGGCATCAAGAGGATACAAATAAGGACATATAGAATGGGAACAAATGAATATGTGAAATTACTCACGTATGAGAGGGGAGTAACCAATAAACATGCACGTAGATTAAGCTGGGAGGAATCATATCGAAAATATCACAAAGTACCACAATAGTATGAATGATCGATTCGGTCTCAATCTCCGAATAACCAACCAAATGGCCTGATTCGATCTCAATCTCTGAATAGCCAACTATATGGCCTCTGATCGTCCTCTCCTCTTCACGAAAGTTATTTGGATAGATAAGGGGGAAGCGACGACATCTTGTACCTCATGCTCGTACGAGATGCCGTCTTCTTCTCTGGTGCACCGAATGACAGTTTATTCAAAAGGAAGTTGCTCCAAATTGCTTCAATGACAAGGGTATTGATTGATTTTCCTTCCAGAAGTGTTAGGTCCAGCACATCAAGTAGGGAAATAAGGTTTCTTTGTTCTTGAAGGATTATCTTCAGTAAAAAGGGCAAGAACAAAGAAAACCCTTCGGGAAACCAAATGAATACCCATGTGAAAGTGTCAAAATATCAAACCATCACCCTGATGGTGGAGATCACCCTAGATGACACCTACAACATGCATGCGCTCTTCCCGGTCGATGCGAGTTTCAGCTTCGGCGGGGTTGCATCCTCGCACTTGCCAATCGCGCTAGGTCGACCAGCTCGGTTGGCGAGGCAGATGGTGGTGCCATCGTGGATGAGCTCGACCAACCCGGAAAGTCGCTAGCGAGGGCAGAGGTGGCACCAATGTCGACGGAAGTCGAAACCCTGAACATGGCCATGGCCCACGCTAGGAGAAAGAACGCCGTTGAGGAGGAGGAGACGACTATGGCCGCCAACACGGTTAAATTATTCTGGGCCAAAACATGGGAATCCGACACCGATGAGGGTCACCGACACTACTAGGATAAACATTATAGACAGGACACTATTACTAGCGCTTGAAAAATAAAACCGCTACTGCTAATTAGCAGTAGCGCTGGCTTCTGTTAGCGCTACAAGTGAAGACTTAGCAGTAGCGCTGGAAACAGAAAGAGCGCTACTGCTAAGCTGGACCCGATGAGCCCACCGACACTATTTGTAGTAGCAGCGCTTGCCGCAAAAAAAGGTACTGCTAAAATCTTAGCTACAACGCCGGGCCGAACCGAGTGCTACTGCTATTTTGACCTAACCCCATGCGGGCCGGCTCAAAATTTCGTAAGTCCCCCACTACCCTCTCTCCCTCCTCTCCCCCACTCCTCTCTGTCGCCACCGTCGCCGTCGACCTGCCGCCGCCCGAGGCCGCCCTCGACCTCACCGACCCTGCTGCCCTCTCCCCTGTCACCGTCGCTCCCCTCCCTGAGACCACCGCCGCCGCCACAACCCTCTCCCTTGCCGCCACCGAGGGAGTCCTCGATTAGGGGGTCCTCGGATAGACGATCTATTGCTTATTGGCCGAACTGTATGGGCTGCAAGGTGGGCATTGGATGATCATGGTTACCGTCACCAGGATGGAAGCCTCGAGGAGCCGTGCCATATCCTCCAAGTCGTCGATCATAGATAGGCATGTTTATCTTTTCGGCATGTAACCGATCATGTGTAAACCTTAGACACCCTCGGCGTCTATATAAGCCGAAGGGTTTTAGGGTGTAGAGACAGAACAACTCATCTAGGGTTAGCTATTCGATCTCGAGGTAGATCAACTTTGTAACTCCCCATACCATCAATACAACCAAACAGGATGTAGGGTATTACCTCCATAGGAGGGTCCGAACCTGGGTAAATCTGTGTCCCCTTCGTCTCCTGTTACCATTGATTCTAGTCTCATAGTTCGGGACCCCCTACCCGAGATCCACCGGTTTTGACACCGACATTGGTGCTTTCATTGAGAGTTCCTCTGTGAGCGCCTAAGGAATCGATGGCTCGCCTCGTCATGAGCAATGAGATCTGCATCCAAGGGATTCTCACCTCCGATCAGAATCTTGCAGGTGGTGACATCTTGTCACATGCCAACCCGATCAGCCACCATGGCCATATTGGGAACTTTTCCCCTGATCAGAGGATCAAGTTCGAAACGTTAGAGTTCATCGCTGATTCGGGGGAAATACTTGTTCTAATGGAACCCTCAACCTTTGAGGGGAAGCCTGTAAGCCCGAGCGCCTCGACGCCGAAGACATCAGGCCACACTGCTATACGAAACATTGATCCGCTTTGGCACGGCTCCGGAACTATCACGCCGCTCATAGAATCCACTCGCCTCAGTGACATGCATCCTACCATCGCCTCGTTCTTAAACGAGTTGTTCGATCGGATCGAAGCCATGTGCATGTCAGATGACCAGGTTCCGGTCTTTGACTGGCTCGGGATCAGACCTGATGACAGGGAGATTCATGTCCCTCCGGTCACCCACCTTGTTGCTACCATCGAGTGCCTAACCGAGGATTCATCCCGATAGCCGAAACTGAAAACAGTCTACACTCCGATCTTTGGTCAGCGAGACTTCATCGGCGAATCAAATGCCGGAAACCACCCTCAAGCCGGATCATCATCGGCTCAGGACCTACCACACGATTCAGAATGTACAATTCCGAACACTTAAAGTGGCGTGGAATCGGATTTTTTTCCACCCACCACCCAAGACGATCATCATGGTATCGCACCAAAGCCTGCGTCCTCAGACTTTCGAGATATCAAGCAATTACAGGGAGAATCAGTCCATCAGTTTTGGGATAGACTCCTACTTGCTAGAAGCAAAGAAAAAGGTCTTAGTGACCAAGAGATAATGGAAATTTTCATTCGCAATTGCCATGATGAAGGGGTTCTTAACGCCCTGGCCCGTAGACACATTCGTGACTTTTCGGAGTTATCTGATTTGGTACAGAAATGTTGTGCCATGGAAAGCGCTTGGCAATTTGAACGGTTGTTCTCAGAACTAACTTTCCCCAAGCACCCTAGTGGAGATCGGAAAAAGAGGGTACCTCCAAAGCGGCCAGCAATATACGAACCCGCTGAAAAAAGAAATAGGCCTCCTTCAGGGGCCAGCACTCTCCTTGACGGACTACTGGATAAACCTTGCCTCGTACATTCCGTGTTTCTAAACACAAGCCTGACTCATAGCCTGAGAGCATGCTGGGTCGTCCGACAAGTGGCAAAAAGCGGCAAGGCTATCCTTGAAACACCTCCATCGAATGGGTGCTCCCCATCGTCGCCCGAATACAATGCCGAAGTCCTGACAGTCCATGAAACGTTCCCCTCAAGGAACATGAGGAAAAGGGCTCTTAGAGAGCTCGAATAGGTCTACCATGTGGCAACAACTAGTGCATGGGCAGACATACTGATTACCTTTGGAGGTACTGACCAACCGGCCATTCTTCCCGGTCACTCACCAGCCACACTAGTCTTGAACCCCATTATCGATGGATACATGCTACATAAGGTGCTAATGGACGGCGGTAGTGGTTTAAACCTATTATATGAAGGTACCTTGGAAAAAATGCAATTCGACCGATCTCGCATCGAACATAGCAATACAACTTTCTGGGGAATCATTCCAGGGAAAGAAGCGCGTTGTTCCGGACGTATCGTCCTGGATGTAGTGTTCGGCATGCCTGAAAACTACCGACCCGAAGAACTTCTCTTCCACATCGTACCCTTGCCAAGCGGCTATCACGCCCTATTGGGACGTGATGCCTTCACAAAGTTCCAGCCTATACCCCATTACAGGTACATGAAATTTAAAATGCTAGGACCAAATGGAGTGATCATGATCTTTAGTTTTACTTAACATAGCCCTTTGGGCCGAAAACAAAATGGCAACACTCACCCTCGAGGCATTAGCTGGGACTTTTGTCGCAGAAGAACTGACCGCACTAAGGTCAACAGTTAACAAGGATGATGTGACCCTTAGCAAAAGACCCAAGTCCACGTCCTTCAAACCCGCAGAGGAAATCGCCAAGTTTCAAGTACATCTGACGGACCCCAATAAGACAGCGTCCATCGGATCCCAGCTCGATCGCCTTGTGGACGAGGCACCATGGAATTTTCCTCGAGAAAATTGAGACATTTTTGCCTGGCATCCTTCCGATATGCCCGGAATTCCACGACGGCTTCCCGAACACAGTCTGAACATTATCGTGGGCTTTAAGCCCGTTAAATAGACTCTGCGTCGCTTCTCTGAAGCCAAACGACAAGCTATGGGGGGAGAATTAGCTAAACTGCTAGAGGCCGGTTTTATCCGGGAGATCAAGCACCCCGAATGGTTGGCAAACCAGGTGATGGTACCAAAGAAAGACAAGTCCTGGCGGTTGTGTGTCGACTTCAAAGACCTCAACAAAGCCTGCCCTAAGGACCCTTTCCCCTTACCATGCATAGTCCAGATCATTGACCCCACATCCGGACATGATTTTTTGTGTTTCCTCAATGCTTACTCCGGATACCGTCAGATTAAAATAAAGGAATCCAATCAAGCGGCAACCACATTCATCACCCCCTACGGGCCATTTTGGTTCAACATGATGCCTTTCAGACTAAAAAACGCTGGGACTACATACCAGTGCATGATCCAGACGTGCCTCGCAACACAGGTCGGTAAGACAGTCGAGGCGTACGTGGACGATATGGTAGTCAAAACCAAACACGTCAGCTAGCTGATCGATGACCTACGACAAACCTTTGCTAGCCTACGCGAGTATGGCATACGACTCAATCCAGAAAAATGTGTATTCGGAGTTCCTTCTGGTAAGCTGCTTGGATTCATCGTTTCCCATAGAGGAATACAAGTGAATCCAGCTAAGATCCGCGCCGTATCGGAACTTGCAATTCCTACAAAGCCGAAGCATGTCAAGAGGTTAGATGGGTGTGTAGCGGCGTTAAGCCGCTTTATCTCCCACCTCGGAGAGAAAGCTTTACCGCTCTATAAGCTGTTGAAATGGACCAACAAATTCAAGTGGACCAACGAAGCAGCGGCTGCACTAGAAGAAATTAAAACACTACTCGCAACCAATCCCATACTCACAACACCAGTTGTTATACATATCGGCCACCAATCAAGTGGTGAGCGTGGTGCTCGTCGCTGAATGAGATGAGGAGGGACACAAATTCCGGACTCCGAAACCGGTCTATTACGTGTCAGAAGTGCTAACGCAGTGCAAGTCCAGATATCCGCACTACCAAAAGATAGCCTACACAGTTTTTACGACATCAAGGAAACTCAGACACTACTTCCAAGAGTGTGTGGTAACAGTGGCATCCGAAGTCCCCCTAAACGATATAATCAACAACAGGGATGCCACCGAACGCATAGCCTAGTGGGCCATTGAGCTCCTTCCCTTTGAAATAACCTATAAGCCATGTCGTGCCATAAAATCTCAGGTATTGGCAGATTTCCTGGCTGAATGAATAGAGGCCGAGCTCCCCAAGGAATACAATGCATACTCTCATTGGACAATGTACTTCGATAGATCCAAAACCTTGGCCGGACTGGGTGCTAGAGTTATCCTCACATCCCTCACAGGCGACAATGTGCGATACATGTTGCAAATCATGTATGTCGACTCCAATAATGCAGCCGAATACGAAGCTCTCCTTCATGGTCTTCGTATGGCAGTATCAATGGGCATACGACGGCTAGAGGTACGGGAAGACTCCAACTTGGCTATCTCCCAAATTAATGGCGAATTCGATGCCAAAAACCCGAAGATGGCGGCATATAGAAATGCCATCCTAAAGATATCTGCTCGGTTTGAAGGGTTGGAATTTCACCACGTCGCTCGCGACAACAACCAAGCCACTGACATACTGGCCCGTATGGGAGCCAAGCGCGACCCTGTCCCGAGAAACACCTTCCTGGAACGGCTCTTCAAACCATCCGTGGTGTGGCAGGACAATAACAAAGGCGCCAGTCCAGATATGGCGGACGAGGTTGTTCCCCCTTGTAAACGAACCAGACAATCACATCATCGGCGGCTCTGTAATGGGTGAAACGCCTTCGACTCATGAGTTAATGGCAGTAATTGCGCCATGGACAGAGCCCTTCCTCGCCTACCTTCTTCGCAAGGAACTCCCCGACGATCAGACAGAGGCACGACACACAGTTTGGCGATCCAAGGCCTACAAAGTACACGAGGGCGAGTTATACAAGAAAATCACAACCGGAATATTACAGCAATGCATATCCGAGGAAGAAGGACGGGAGCTCCTTGCCGAAGTCCACGCAGGCATGGGAGGCCATCATGCCGCGACAAGAGCCTTAGTTACCAAGGCCTTCCAAGCTGTTTCTTTTGGCCCACAGCTCGGACGGACGCCCAGTCTCTTGTCAAACAGCTCTTCGGACTAGTCCAATCACTTGGCCTTTCACGGTCTGGGGGCTGGACATGGTCGGACCCCTTAAAGGGGGGACCATGAAAAATAAATACCTAGTGGTCATGGTTGAAAAATTCACCAAATGGATAGAGGCAAAGCCCGTCAAATCGGCCAAGTCCATACCAATGATCGACTTCATCTCCGGCGTGGTACACCGTTACGGTGTCTCGCACAACATAATAACGAATAATGGATCCAACTCCACGGCCTAAGAGGTCAAGGACTGGAGCGCAAAAATGGGCATAAAGCTCGATTACCCGTTAGTCTATCATCCTCAGACCAACGGACAAGTCGAACGAGCAAACGACCTCATTATGAGCGGCATCAAGCCACGTTTGGTCCGATCTCTTCATGACTTCGACTGTCATTGGGTGGAGGAACTCGACTCCATTTTATGGGGCCTGCGCACCACCCCGAACAAATCAACGGGTTACACACCGTTCTTCATGGTCTATGGGGCAGAGGCAGTCCTCCCCTGCGACATTATTCATGAGGCACCAAGAATGTGCATGTACGAGGAAAAGGAGGCCGAGTTGGATCGGCAGGACGACCTAGACACCTTAGAGGGAGAGCGCGACATAGCTCGGGCACGCTCTATGTTTTACTAGCAGCAAGCACGACGCTACAAGAGTAGGGAGGTCAGGGCAAAATCATACAACATAGGCGAACTCGTCCTACGGCTCCCGGAGAAACAGGAGCATAAACTCAACCTCAAATGGGAGGGGCCCTTCATCATCGACGAAGTACTCGCGGGAGGAGCCTATCGTCTTCGGAGCCCGTCGGACAATCGCCTTGAACCAAATGCATGGAACACAACTCGTCTTCGGTGCTTCTGCGGATAAACCGATGTCATCAAATTGTCCAACATTTCTCTTTTTTCTCTTCTTTCCTTTTTCCTTTTTCTTCCCTTACCACTTTGCTGTTTGATAGGATTGATTTCTTTTTCTATGTTCGGTCAAACCAATCTTGTACTAAGGCTATCGACATACACTATAAATTGTTAAATCCAAACACAACACTTGGGGGCTTCTTCTTGAAGCCAACATTTTTATATTATAAGTATTTACTCACACTTATCATGTACACACGTTTCCTTTGTCACGCTCAAGCCATCATATGCATCAATTCGAACTAAGACTTAGCCAACCTGGGTTGCCTCGCTCTTGTGCTTACCCTCTACATTCCCAATTGTTTGGCTAGAGGGTAAAGGGAGCACCTCTGCGATTGTTATGACCAGGTCATCTGGATACATACCTTAGACGGGTGAAGCCGAAAGCTAGCTATCTTATGAAGACAGTTGGTCGGCCGTGACAGAAGCACTTAATATGGCTATTGCCGTTATCACCATTGTTTGGGTTCGTTTTTCCTAAAAGCACCCTTAGCCGCATACTAGCAATATGCGGACTTTTACCTACGATCCTTGTAGGGGCCCGAAGAAAGGTATCGATAGAGGTACTATTTTCCTCAAAAGATGTTTCTTACGCTAAGCAGTGATATAACATATCTCTCTATGTGCTTTCTGTCTGTTCGCACCACATGGCCGGATTGCCTGGTTCCCCAAACACAATCCACTCTTTTGGAATCACAAATTGCTAGGGACACTCCCACGCTCTTCGCACGGGAGGGAGAAGCCGATGGCCGGTTAAGACAAAGTTTACAACACAGATTGTTCATACGAAAGTATAAAGAATTACACATTCGACTGCCGATCTAAGTTATCGATTATGGTGTCTAGGGAGTAGTCTTCCTGTGAAAGGCGGGCGACAGGCATCACTTGGTCATACACCAGGTGGAGGGGCACTTCTTGACCATCCGATCCCACATGACCAACCTGAGCCATCCGCTCGGGGTAAAGTCTGGTGTAGTGGGTCTTGATCATTGCCCACGCCTCCCGTGCTAGCCGATGTCTTCCACAACTCGAACCTGCTTCGAGCTCCCTTGAATCGATTGGTCAGTTCGGACATCCCTCCCGATGGCTGTTCGGCAGGCCATAGCGCTTTTACCATGCCTTTCATTGCTTTCTGAGCACACTCATGGAGGACGGACAACTCCTTTAGCAAGTTCCCCCAGTAGGACCCGAACTCTTCTTCAGGATGCGCGGACAGAAGATCTATACATGAGGGAAAGACATTCTTATCATACTTCCTTTATACGAAGTACTTACTAATATTCGGATCACGCTTACCGAACATGCCCCTTTGAAGTTTTTGATTTTCTTCTTGGGCCTGGGCCAATTGAGCCTTTAAATTCTCAATTTCTTTGGCTTGTTTTTATTCTCCACTTGGATACGGTTCATAACACCACACCGAGCATCGTGTTGGGACTCGATGTACCGCTGAGCTTCTCGGGATTCATCCAGCTCTTTTTTTCATATGCCCTATGGATTCGGCTGCTAAATAGAATCCTTGCGTCAGCATGGAAATTTCCTAGAAATTAACAACACTGGTATACTCACCATGGGCCTCCCGGGTGAAGCTCTTCGCTTGCTCTAGCTTCGCCTTCACAGCTTGAACCTGTGATTGGCTTTGCTTTAGCTCCTTGGTCAGTTGCACGTTCTGTTGCTTCGAAACCTGCATTAGCAGCACAATAGCATTAAAGACCCTTAATTCGGCTGTTCTAAACCAATTTAAGGCTCGGGGGCTACTAGGTTTACATGAGTGTTCGGACTCTATAAAAACCGACTACTTACCTGCATGCTGGCCGATATCAACTTCATAGCTTTGCCAAACCCGGCTCGGGCAGAACCAATGTGCGCATCCGCCGAGTGAAGGGTGCTGGACTCTTGTTTGGAGAATATTGGGTGCCGCATGGCCTCCCATCGCCGCCGATGATTCATGGCACTTTCCACTTCTGATTCAGTAATGGATACACTATCACCAGAATTGGCAGGTACTAGATTGGCCATGGGGGCTCCTGTAGCAGGATCGGCATGAGTTGTGGCTCTGGAATTTTGGGGTTTGCCGGACACCCTGGCGACCTCTTCGGCAAGAGAAGACTGGGCATTTTGCTTAAGTATTTCAATGAAATAAATTGCCGTAAGGCTCTATTGATTATGATAATAAGCGGATAACTGAACAATGTATCTTTGGGTTGAGCGGGCAGGCTGATTTGTCCTCGCGACCGACTCTTTGGTAGGATCCGTGTTGGCTTCCGATTCGGCCACAGTCTCAGTTGCCGACATATGGCGTGCGGATCAAGGACGCTTGGGAGTCGGAGCCGGCGCTTTCAGGGCTTTGATACGTGTCCGTCGTATCCACTTTTCCAAACTCTTTTGCCCTTCTTTTGGACTCTAATTTGCATGATTTGAATGGAACTAACCCGAACTGATGCTGTTTTTAGCATAATTGCCTTGGTGTTATTTTTGTGCAGAAATAAGAGTTCTCGGATTGTGTTGGGGATATAACCCCGTGGTAAGACCCGCCCAAGAGGGTCCGGGTCATACCTGGCGGCTCGCTGTCAAGTGGGATGGAAGAGGAAGGTTAGGCCGCGTGGCAGCTTGCCAGATGGGCTGAGAGAGAGGCCCAGAGATAGAAGATGGGGTAAGACCCGGGCGGATGGGCCTCCCGGAGACGGCTTGCCAAGGAGGCAAGGCGGTTTAGAGACAGGACCAGACACGGTGTAAGAGTCGGTTTGGGACTCGTGTAACCCGGGGCCTTGACCTCTTATATAAAGGAAAGACCTGGGGACGGCTTAGACAGAAACCAATCAATCAAGAGCTAGGTCAAGCGAATACGCTCCCTTATAATCGATAATCCAATCAATACACACAAAGCAGGGCGTAGGCTTTTACCTCTTCTCGAGGGGCTGAACCTGGGTAAACCTGTGTCTTTCGTCCCGATCAACCCCTTTGAGTCCATCGCCTTAGCGATGGCCTCGAACCTCAGTCTTCGGACATCTCCCGTGACAAAACCACGACAGTTGGCGCCCATCATGGGGCTAGCTCCCGATGGTGTTGAGTTTTCAAAGGGCTGACTCACAGGGATCGAAGGATACGCTGTCGGCTTGATGACGAAGAGTCCCCACGGCAAGCTCTACATCAACGATTCAAGATGGGGACCGGAGGCCAGCTCAATCGAGTACGGGTACCAAGTTCCCATTGGCAAGATGCACGTGTTCATCGGCAAGATCGACGGATCCACGCCTGGGCCGGACGTCTGCATCGATCTTGTCGAGCCGGCCCGACGCATGAAATCCGCCCGTGTTCAACCCGGGCGGAAGAGTGTTTTTGTCGGCTTTACGCAGGACAGGGAAGATTCCGTGTCAGGAGGGGAAACCTTGGCTTTCTCGGATGACGGATCCTCAATGGAAGATAAGGAGTCAATCTATCAACTTCACGACGGCGGGTTAGGGGGCTATGCCGATGGAGACAGTATTCCGGAGCCCTACGACCTGCCGAGCCGAGCCGCCGTGTTCATGGCGGGCCAAGCGCCGGCTTTTAATGGCATGACGTCCAAAGCAGCGGCAGGAGCAGCCACACCTGAGGCTGAGCCTCCTAAGCCGCCGGCTCAAGTCCTGCTGGAACTCATGGATGAGCTAACTGCCCTAATGGCCACAGAAGAGACAACCAAAAATCTAGGAGAGCGCAATGTTGAGATTATTCAGATCAAATGACAGATTGCTCAGGCCCAGGAGGATATTAATGCATTGCAAGTTCAGATGAATGCTGAGTCGGAACGCTTGAGGGTGGAGGCTCTCCGTTTCAACTTGGACTAGCGAGCTTCGGAGGCGATTCAGCGAAGGAGGACCCAAGTCGGTCTCCATATTCAGCCTCGAAATCTCTTCAACACTCCTGGAGCCGGACCAAGTACGCCACCAATGGTAACCTGGGCCGCCGAGGCACCGCGGTAGCCAGACCCATGATGAAGGAACTGGACCCCACCACGACACATCGTGACGCCACCTGGCCATTACTCTAACCCGATGGAAACTATGATAGCGGCTGCTGCCAGGCTTGACGCCCTTCCCTTGGCTGATGGAACGCCGTTCGCCGAAGGGGCGCGGAATGCAATTAGTTTGTTGGAGATAGCAGTGTCTCAGCAAGAGAAGTATACATATAGCCGGAACCGGGTGCACTCTATGTCGGTTCATAGCCATAGCTATAGCCGGTGCATAGAGTCGCCGGCGGTTTCCAGCAGCGAGCAGAGGCGAAACCCGTCCAATGATAACATTCCTAAAAGGGATGTTCACGGGATCATGGATAGGGGTTGGGCTCAGCAAGGATCAACAACGGTGACGGATTACCTGGAGATTCCTAAGCCAACACCAACAACCCCCCATCAGCACTTCATCCAGGGGAGTTGGTGTGCCGTGTCTCACGACGGATTTAAGGAACGAACATTTGCCTAAGGACTTCAAAGGGCCACAGAAGGTGCCTAACTACACGGCTGATCTACCCCCAGAGGCCTAGATCAAAAGCTATGAGCTTGCCATGGAGATGTTGGATGCCAGTGAGGCGGTTTGTGCGAAGTACTTCATCATAATGTTAGAAGGACCGGCCCGCACCTGGTTGAAGGGTTTGCCACCTAACACCATCATGTCTTGGGCTGAGTTGAAAGCACGCTTTATCAAGAATTTCAGGGGAACTTGCAAGCAACCCAAGACGGTCGTAGATCTTGACCACTGTGTACACCAGGAAGGTGAGTCAGCCCATCATTGGGTCCGATGGGTCTCGATGGTGATCCACTCGTCTGAGAATATTTTGGCGTCTCAAGTGGTTCTGATTTTGGAAAGGAACTATCACTTTTTACCCTTTAAGTAGAAGCTTGGGCAGCCGAAGCATTCTTGTCAGGATATGGGTGGGCTCATGATGGCTCTCACCAAATATGCAGACTCAGATACCACCAAGGACCCGGGCTCCGGTGATGAGAAATCGGCTCAGGGTAAGAAGAGCAATAATGGCAAGAATCAACAGCAGAACGGGGCTGGGAACGACAACCAGGGCAAAGGAAAGAACCCGAATGGTGGGTCAGAGTTAGTGGCGAACACCAGTGCTGGGAATAATCGTGCCAGGGGTAATGGAAATTTTAGGCCACCGTTTAACAAGGGTAAGGCACCTCAATCTTTCAACTTGGAAGAGGCGCTCGAGAAGCCTTGGCCAGCGTATAGCCGACCTGATAAGCTGGCAAGCCATACATGGAAGGATTGCAACATTATGCGACAGTTCCGGGAATACAACCTTCATCAGCACCATAACAATGGTAATGGTCCGTCGGGCGGCTCAGGTCCGGGTGGCTCAGGATCCGGTTTTGGTGCCAGCGGGTCAGGTTCAGGTTACCAGGGTCAAGGCAATCAAGGAGGTCATCACCAGCAGCCTGGCAATGGCTGTCAGCAGTAGAATAATCAGTCAGGATACCAGAGCAACCCGAAGCAACTTAGCGGAGGGCAATGTCACGTCTTCACTATGAGCCTCGACAATCAAGATCAGAAGCTGCACAAGAGAGCGGTTAATACGGCCACGTCGACTCTACCACGATACTTGAAGTTGTAGAAATATCCAATCACGTGGAGTCGGGAGGATCACCCGCCACGGGTTGATAATCCGAGTCACCTGGCTCTGGTGGTAGCACCTCAGGTTGGGGGTTATAAGTTTACCAAAGTACTGATGGACAGTGGCAGCAGCATCAATATCTTGTACTACGACACTTTTAAGCGGATGGAGTTAACTAACAAGGCTCTTAAGCCGTCATCAATAGTTTTTCATGGGGTGGTGCCAGGTAAGTCGGCCTATCCGGTGGGAAAGATTGCCCTAGAGGTGGCATTTGGAGATGAGTATAACTACAGTGTAGAGACCTTGTGGTTCGAAGTGGTGAAAATTAAGAGCCCCTATCATGCTCTGTTTGGCCGGCCGGATTTCGCAAAGTTTATGGCCAAGCCTTGTTATGTCTATCTGTAGCTCAAGATGCCGGCTCTTAACAGAACGATTACAGTGCACGGTGATCGGAAGGTGGCCATTGAGTGTGAGGAAGGAGACGTGGCTTATGCGGAATAAAGTTGTGCGGAGGCAGAGCTCAAGTTCTACAAAGATAATGTTGACCTGACAGACATGACTCCATTGAAGAAGCCCAACACGGAGTCTGAGACGCCCTTGAAATTTGTGGCGGATGACACCAAGCTGGTGGATTTTACTCCGGGCGACTCATCAAAATAGTTCACTATCGGGGCTAACATGGACCCTGCATAGGAAAGCGTGCTCATCGAATTCATCCGTGAGAATCGGGACATCTTCGCATGGAAGCCATCTGACATGCCGGGTGTACCGAGAGAATTCCCTGTGCACCACCTTAATGTGGATCCTAAGTTTAAGCCGATCAAGCAGTTCCTCCGCCGTTTCAATGAAGAGCGGCGTAAAGCAATTGGAGAAGAGGTGGCCCGGCTCTTGGCGGCAGGGTTCATCGTGGAAGTATTTCACCCGGAATGGTTAGCAAATCCTGTGATGGTGCTTAAGAAGAATGACACGTGGCGTATGTGTGTGGATTACATAGATCTTAACAAGGCCTGTCCAGTTGATCCGTTTGCTCTCCCCCGTATCGACCAGATCATTGATGCAACGACGGGTAGCGAGAGTTTATGCTTCCTGGACGCCTATTCAGGTTATCACCAGATCAAGATGGCAGTTAAAGACCAAGAGAAGACGTCATTTATAACGCCTCTTGGGGCTTTTTACTATGTGTCTATGCCTTTAGGGCTCAAGAGTGCGCATGCGACTTACAAAAGTTGTGTGCAGAATTGCCTTCACGGTCAGATTGGGCGCAATGTTGATACATCTCCAACGTATCTAATTTTCCAAACTCTTTTGCCCTTGTTTTGGACTGTAATTTGCATGATTTGAATGGAACTAACCCGGACTAACACTGTTTTCAGCAGAATTGCCTTGGTGTTATTTTTGTGCAGAAATAAAAGTTCTTGGATTGACCTGAAAATTTACGAAGAATATTTCTGGAATTAATAAAAAACATTGGCGAAAGAATCAACTCAAGGGGTCCCACCACCTGGCCACAAGCCTGGTGGGCGCGACCCCCCCCCCCCTAGGGCACGCCGAGCACGCTTGTGGGCCCCTTGTTGCTCCTCCGACCTCGTTTCCAGTCCTATATATTCCTATTTGGAGAAAAATCAAGGAGAAGAGTTCATCACGTTTCACAATACGGATCCGCTGCCATCTCCTGTTCTTTCTCGGGAGACCAGATCTGGAGTCCGTTTTGGGATCCGGAGAGGGGAAATCAACGCCTTCGTCATCACCAACCATCCTTCATCACCAATTCCATGATGCTCTCTACCGTCAGTGAGTAATCTCATCGTAGGCTTGCTGGACGGTGATGGATTGGATGAGATTTATCATGTAATCGAGTTAGGTTTGTTAGGGTTTGATCCCTAGTATCCACTATGTTCTGAGATTGATGTTGCTATGACTTTGCTATGCTTAATGCTTGTCACTAGGGCCCGAGTGCCATGATTTCAGATCTGAACCTATTATGTTTTCATGAATATATATGTGTTCTTGATCCTATCTTGCAAGTTGTAGACACCTATTACGAGTTATGATCCGCATCCCCCAGGGTGATAATAACTCGGATTCTTTCCGGTGATTACCGTAGTTTGAGGAGTTCATGTATTCACTAAGTGTTAATGCTTTGGTCCGGTTCTCTCTTAAAAGAAGGCCTTAAACTTAGTTACCAATAGGACCCCGCTGCCACGGGAGGGTAGGACAAAAGATGTCATGCAAGTTCTTTTCCATAAGCACGTAAGACTATATATGGAATACATGCCTACATTACATTGATGAATTGGAGCTAATTCTATGTAACCCTATGTTATAACTGTTGCATGATGAATGCCATCCGACATAATTATCCATCACTGATCCATTGCCTACGAGCTTTCTGTTGGAAATATGCCCTAGAGGCAATAATAAATTAGTTATTATCATATTTCCTTGTTCATGATAATTGTTTATTATCCATGCTATAATTGTATTGATTGGAAACTAAATACATGTGTGGGTATATAGACAACATTGTGTCCCTACTATGCCTCTAGTAAACTAGCTCGTTGATCAAAGATGGTCAAGGTTTCCTAGCCATTGACATGAGATGTCATTTGATAACGGGATCACATCATTAGGAGAATGATGTGATGGACAAGACCCAAACTATAAACATAGCATATTATCGTGTCAGTTTATTGCTACAGTTTTCTGGTGTCAAGTATCTGTTCCTATGACCATGAGATCATGCAACTCACTGACACCAGAGGAGTGCCTTGTGCGTATCAAACGTCGCAACATAACTGGGTGACTATAAAGGTGCTCTACAGGTATCTCCGAGGATGTCTGTTGGGTTGGCATGGATCAAGACTGGGATTTGTTACTCCATGTGTCGAAGAGGTATCTCAGGGCACACTCGGTAATACAACATCACAACAAGCCTTGCAAGCAATGTGGCTAAAGTGTTAGCCACATGATCTTGTATTACCGAACGAGTAAAGAGACTTGCCGGTAACGAGGTTGAACTAGGTATGGAGATACCGACGATCGAATCTCGGGCAAGTAACATACCGAAGAACAAAGGGAACGTTATACGTAATTGACTGAATCCTTGACATAGAGGTTCGACCGGTAAAGATCTTCGTAGAATATGTAGGAATCATTATGGGCATCCAGGTCCCGCTATTGGTTATTGACCGTAGAGGTGTCTCGGTCATGTCTACATAGTTCTCGAACCTGTAGGGTCTGCACACTTAAGGTTCGGTGATGCTTCAATAGTATAGAGTTATGTATGGTGGTGACCGAAGGTTGTTCGAAGTCTCGGATGAGATTCCAGATGCCACGAGGAGCTCTAGAATGGTCCGGAGGTAAAGATTGATATATGGGATAATAGTGTTTGGTCTCCGGAAGGGTTCCGAAATTCACCAAAAATAGTTTCGGATGTTTCCCGAAATGTTCGGGGTACAAGGACACTTTATTTGGGCCAAGGGGTAAAGCCCATGAGGCTTTAGGAAGGTGCAAAAGCTATTTCGCGGAGGCTAGGGGCCAGACGCGAGGGACCCTGGCGTGTGGGGCCAGACGCCGAGGACCTTGGCGTCTGGTCCTGGAGTCCCAGAAGGACTCTTGCCTTGCGGGGAAACTGACCTTGAGGAGGATTTTACTCCAAGTTTCGACCCCAAGGCTCAGCATATAAATAAAGGGGAGGGGCTAGCACTTCGAACGCATCAAGAAACCCTAAGCCACGTGCTGCCTCTCCTCTAGTTTGTAGTTTCTGCTCTAGATCGGTTTCAGCAGCAAAGACTTGCTGGAATTGCTCCACCACCATCGCCGCAATGTCGTTGCACTGCCGAAGAACTCGTCTACCTCTCTGCTCCCTCTTGCTGGATCAACAAGGCGGAGATCTTCATCGAGCTGTACGTGTGCTGAACGCGGAGGTGCCATCCGTTCGGCGCTAGATCGGAAGGACCGTGATCAGGATCGCGAGATGATTCGTGATTGGATCGCGGGACGAATCATGATGAGATCGCGAGAAGGATCGTGATTGGATTGCGGGACGGATCGTGATGGGATCACAGGATGCTTGGTGATTTGGATCGCGAAGACGTTCGACTACATCAACTGCGTTTCTTAACGCTTCCCGCTTAGCGATCTACATGGGTATGTAGATCCCCTCTCCCTCTCGTAGATGCTCATCATCATGGATAGATCTTGTGTGTGCGTAGGAAATTTTTTGTTTCCCATGCAACGTTCCCCAACAGTGGCATCATGAGCTAGGTCTATGTGTAGATGAGATCTCGAGTAGAACACAAAGAGTTTGTGGGCGTTGATGCTTAGATTGCTTCCTCCCTTGGTCGTGTTTTGGTTCAGCGGTATTGTGGGATGAAGCGACCCAGACCACCCTTACTCGTACACTTACGAGAGACCGGTTCCATCGACTAATGTGTAACTTCGTTGCACAAAGATGGCTGGCGGGTGTCTGTTTCTCGTACTTTAGTTGGATCGTATTCGACAAAGGCGGTCCTTGAGAAGGTTGAAAAGCAATTTATGTATCTCCATTGTGGTTTTTCGTAGGTGAGAATTGTTCTTGCTAGATACCCGTAGCAGCCACGTAAAACTTGCAACAACAATTAGAGGACGTCTAACTTGTTTTTGCAGGGTATGTTGTGATGTGATATGGCCAATTACATGATGAGATATATGAGATGTATGAGATGATCATGTTTTGTATAGAATATCATGACTTGAATGTCGATGAGTACGGCAACTGGCAGGATCCATAGGGTTGTCTTTAATTATTTTATGACCTGCGCGTCAATCATTAAGTGCTATGTAATGCTTTATTTTATCGCTAAACGGTAGCCATAGTAGTATGATCATGGTGGGCGCGACAACCCCAATGGTGACACAATGATGGAGATCATGATGATGGAGATCATGGTGTTGTGCCAGTGACGATGGAGATCATGCCAGTGCTTTCAAGATGGAGATCAAAAGCACAAGTTCATGGCCATATCATGTCACTTATGATTTGCATGTGATGTTAATCCTTTTATGCACCTTGTTTTCCTTAGGACGACAGTAGCATTATAAGGTGATCCCTCAATTAAATTTCTAGATCAATTGTGTTCTCCCTGAGTGCGCACCTTACGAAATTTCGTCATGTCGAGACACCACGTGATGATCGGGTGTGATAGACTCTACGTTCACATACAACGGGTGCAAGCCAGTGTTGCACATGAAGAACACTCGGGTTAAACTTGACGACCCTAGCATGTGCAGACATGGCCTCGAAACACAAGAGACCGAAAGGTCGAACATGAGTCATATAGCAGATATGATCAACATGATGATGTTCACCATTGAAACCACCTCAACTCATGTGATGATCGGACTTGAGTTGGTGAATTTGGATCATGTATCACTCGAATGACCGGAGGGATGTCAATTTGAGTGGGAGTTCTTAAATAATATGATTAATTGAACTCATTATTATGAACATAGTCAAAATGTCTTTGCAAATTATGTTGTAGATTACTAGCTCGCGCTGTAGCTCCCTTGAATTTTTATATGTTCCTAGAGAAATAGAGTTGAAAGATGATGGTAGCAATATTGCGGACAGGGTCCGTGATCTGAGGATTGTCTTCATTGCTGCACAGAAGGCTTATGTCCTTAATGCACCGTTTAGTGCGCCACCCCCTCTAGCATCGTCTATAGATGTTGTGAACATCTGACAGGCACGTTCCGATGACTACTTGATAGTTTAGTGTGTCATGCATTACGACTTAGAATTGAGGCTCCAAAACATTTTGATCGTCACGGAACATATGAGATGTTCTAAGAGCTAAAATTGGGATCTCAGGCTCGTGCCCGTGTTGTGAGATATGAGATCTCCAACAAAATTCTTTGCCTGCAAGATGAAGGAGAATAGCTCAATCGTTGAGCATGTGCTCAGATTGTCTGGGTGCTACAATCGCTTGAATCGAGTGGGAGTTGATCTTCCAGATAAGAAAGTGATTGATATAGTTTTCCAAGTCACTATCATAAAGCTACTAGAGCTTCGTGATGAACTATAAAATGCCAGGGATGGAAATAATGACCCCTGAGCTGTTCACGATGTTTGACACCGCGAAGGTAGAAATCAAGAAGGAGCATCAAGTGTTGATGGTTAGTAAAACCACTAGTTTCGAGAAGGGCAAGGGCAAGGAGGGAAACTTCATGGATGGCAAGTCAGTTGCTGCTCTAGTGAAGCAACCCAAAGTTGAACCCAAACCCGAGACTAAGTGCTTCTATTATGAGCAGAGCGGTCGCTGAAGCGGAACAACCCTAGATACTTGGTAGATAAGAAGGCTGGCAACGTCGACAGAAGTATATTTGATATACGTGTTATTGATGTGTACCTTGCTAGTACTCCTAGTAGCACCTGGGTATTGGATACCGGTTCAGTTGCTAAATGTTAGTAACTCGAAGTAAAAGCTACGGAATAAACAGAGACTAGCTAAGTGTGAGGTGATGATGTGTGTTGGAAATGTTTCCAAGGTTGATGTGATCAACATCGCATGCTCTCTCTACCTTCGGGATTAGTGACAAACCTAAATGTTATTTGGTGTTTGCGTTAAGCATGAACATGATTAGATCGTGTTTATTGCAACACGGTTATTCATTTAAGTTAGAGAATAATGGTTATTCTATTTACATGAATAACACCTTCAATGGTCATGCACCCAGTGAGAATGGTTTGTTGAATCTTGATCGTAGTAATGCACATGTTCATAACATTGATGCCAAAAGATACAAAGTTAATAATGATAGTACCACATACTTGTGGCACTGTCGCTAAATGTCATATCGGTATAAATCGCATGAAGAAACTCCATGCTAGGGGATCTTTGGACTAATTCGATTTCGAATCGGTTGAGACATGCGAACCATGCCTCTTGGGCAAGATGACTAAGGACCCCATTTTCCGGTTTGATGGAGCGGGCACGTGATTTATTGGAAATGATACATGTTGATGTATGCAATCCAATGAGTCTTGTAGCGTGCGGCGGATATCATTATTTTCTTACCTTCGCTGATGATTTGAGTAGATAATAGTGTATATTTACTTAATGAAACACAAATCTGAATCGTTTGAAAAGTTCAAGCAAATTCAGAGTGAAGTTTAAGATCATCATGACGAGAAGATAAGATATCTACGATATGATCGTGGAGGTGAATATCTGAGTTACGAGTTTGGTATACAACTTAAGATAATGTGAAAGTTGTTTCACAACTCACGCCACCTTGAACACCATAGGGTGATGGTGTGTTCGAACGTCATAGTCATGCTCTGTTGGATATGGTGCAAATTATGATGTCTCTTATCGTTTTACCACTATCGTTTTGGGTTATGCATTAGAGACAACTATATTCACTTTAAATAGGGCACCATCTAAATCCGTTGAGATGACACCATATGGTTTGGCAGAAACCCAAGCTGTCATTTCTTAATGTTTGGGGCTGTGAAACTTATGTGAAAAGGGTTTTCACCTAATGAGCTTGAACCCAAAGCGGACAAAGGCATCTTCATAGAATACCCTAAGAACAGTTGGGTATACCTTCTATCTCAGATCCAAGTGCAAAGTGTTTGTTGCTAAAAACGGGTCCTTTCTCGAGAAAGAGTTTCTCTCGAAAGAATTGAGTGGGAGGAAGATGGAACTTGATGAGGTTGTTGAACCTTTGTTTCAACCAGAGAGTAGCACAACGCAAAAAATTAGTGGGTTTCCTTCCCATCTCCAGCCAACGGTGCCTTATCTCCTCCCCATCTCCGGTCGGCAGTGCACAAGACCTACTCCTCGAAAGGGCCCATCTCCGGCCGGCGGTCACGATTTTTTTTGGTTTTTGAAATTAATAGTAGTAGCGCGGGTCACGGGCATGCGCTATAGATAGTTAGTAGTAGCGCGTGTGGCACGAACGCTACTACTAAGACATGTACTAGTAGTGCGGGATGAACCAGCGCTACTACTACCAGCTAGCTGTAGTGCCATAGTAGTAGCACGGGCACCCGCGCTACTACTAGTTGTTTAACCAGCACTATTATTAGGCTTTTTCCTAGTAGTGTGAAGATGCAGGAGTGATGGGAGGTTTCATTTTCTTAATCACGCAAACGACCAGCGGTGCGGATTTCGATGGCCGACGGTGCGGGTTCCGACGGTGGCAACACAGTTGGGCGAGAGTCGAACGGCTCGTTTATTTTTCTCAGAAACCCCACATCTCGCTAATATTTTGCCCTTCGTTTTATAATATAGGATTTTTTTTGACACGGGTGCAGTATTTTTATTCAAACAGTTTTGCTAAAACACATCTAGATGTGACATAAGTATTGCACATCTAAGTCCTACATTATCAATCTCACGTGGATTTTTTTATGTTTAATTTAGTCATTTAGATATGCAATAACTATGTTATATGTGTTCTACACACCTTCAAATATAGGTTTGGGGGAATCCCACGTTCTTTTTTCCTCATATATATAGATCGATGAAGGGTTCTCTAAGTACCTTGAGTTATTACAGTTCTTCTTTTTTCCTTATACAGTGAGTCATTACAGTTCTTAGTTACAAATTTACAATGGAGTCGTCGCCATTAGCGGCAGCTCGACCTCGTGCGCCCACTCGACGCACCTGGTCTCGAAATGGCGGCTCCTCACCTCGTTGGGCAGGTAGCTCAGCCAGACCTTGAACCCCAGGCGCCACCGCATGGTCCTCCCCTCCGCCTCCCGCCCTACCCTCCACGTCACCTCCTCCGGCAGCTCGTCGCCGGCCACCACCAGCCCCCGCATCTTGCTGAACGCTCTCCCGGGGCCCCCGTACCGGCGCCTCATGCCGCTGCGCGGGTCGGCCTCTCTGCTGCCCGGGCGCCACGACGACACCTCCGTCCCGGTGGCCGGGTCGCACAGCACGCCCTCGAACACGCCGGCGCTGCCCTCCGCCTCCTGCTCCCACCGCCAGCTCCGGTTCCGTGCCCGCGACGACGAGCGCATCTTCGCCTTCACCCTCGGGTCGCCGCCGAGCTTGGTGGCGCCGGAGAAGGCGCCCTTGACGGTGCGCGTCGTCTCGACCTCCCGCTCCGGGTTCCCCGTCGACCGGCCCAGGCTCGGCCCCGTGGCGTAGGACGAGCCGAACTTAGGGCCGACCCAGAGCCGGATACGCGACGGGAAATGCCTCTCGCCGTCCAGCACATGGTCGTCGTCGACGTCGTCTTCCTCCTCAGCTCCAGTGTCGCCCTTCTTGCGATATCCGAGCCGCACGACGCGCACCCGTATGTTGTCGACGCGCACGCCGACGACGATGAAGCTATCGCCGCGCGCGCTCACCGCGTACTCCACCTGCGCGACGGCCTCCAGCTGCTGGTGCACCAGGCCGTACCGCAGCGCCGGCTCCTCCGGCAGCTCATGCGGCAAGGCCGTGATCGTCGCCGTCGACGTTGCACCAGCGACGCGGGGGATGGCGAGCACCGGCGCGTACCCTCTCAGCACCCAGAGCCCGTGCACCTCCGTGGCGTACGACAGGCACGCGACGTCGGGCTTGGCCGGCGACTTGGGCGCCGACTGCATCTCCCGCAGCAGGCACCACTTGGCCAGCATGTAGCCGAGCGACCGCATGAACCGCTCCTCGACGTCCGGGCCGACCACGAGCAGGAGCGCGCCGAGCGCCGCCGGGGCGCAGCCGGCGAGGACGCGCTCGATGTCCTTGCCAAGAGCTTGGAAGAAGAGGAACCCGAGGTCCGCGGGGGCCTCCATGGCGCACAGCCAGAAGAGGCGCATGAGCAGCGCCAGCGAGAAGAAGGGGGAGCCATCGGTGCCCGTGGCCGCGACGACGGCGGACACGACCTCCGCGTCCAGAAGGTTGGACTCCGACGGCGACGCGTCCGGCGTTCTGCTCAAGGAAGGCATGGACGGCGAGAGCGCGGTGACCTCGTCGAGCAGCTGGGCCAGCAGCAGCAGCCGCGGGGCGACCTCGGAGCCCTCCGCGAACGGCTCGGACGTCCAGAGCACGCGGCGTGCCACGCCGTTGGCACTGTCTACGGCGATGGAGAAAGAGACGACGGCCGTGCCGCCGTCCGCGGCGGCGGTGCAGTCGGCCTGCAGGGCGATGGTGGAAGCGCCCTCGGCCTCGGGGGAGGCGGCGAGGGGGATGGACGCCGCGCCGGCGCCGGCGCCGGGAGGAGGGAGGGTGGCCAGCCACGGCCACACCTCGTCCATGGGTTGTGGCTAGGAGGATGACCGGATACGTGGGCGTGATGGCGCGCCGCGGGCTGCGTGCTTCTGTGGACTGTGGTGCGCCGTTGTCCGGTGCAGCTTCTGGCACGAAATGGAGGCTTTGGTTGGTTTGGAGTGTGGAGGCCATGTTGCCCACATAGGGTGCGACGTAGACTAGCAGAAGTGAACAACTGCCTTACATCTGGCTATTTCTTGTCTACTCATTTTGTCAACCGCAAATCTTGCCTTGAGATTCAAGATTGTGCTAATTTCTAAACGTGATTGCAAATGATTTTCTTTATAAATTTCTAATACAAAATTTAAATGGTGTCACATGGGCGAAAAATCCAACGATTACAACTATTTTTTTGTGGGAACAATTACAACTATTTCACAGCAGCCTGTTTTTTTTTATTGGCATTCAAAATCAAATCACTCTCAACCACCCGGTCGAGATCCGAAGGCTCAACCGCCTTCTACTTTCTCTAGCCTTCTTAGTCCCCCTATACTAATACTAAAAAAAAATCTAAGAAAGAACAAATCAGTGACATTGGTATTACACCTAAATAAGAAAGAAAATGACAAATTTGTACACAATTTACATAGGAATTACGCTTTTCATAATGTACAAGAATAAGAATATAATAGTGAAATTTCCGTAAAAAGGAAATATACGAAGGAATGAATTAATGGCATTGGTGTCCTTAAAAAAAGAAATGACATAAAAACTAAAATCAAATCAAACTATGAAGTTTTCTAAGAAAGAATGAATTAGTGGTATTGGTATTGCCCTTTAAGAAGAAAGAAAATACAAAACGTGCAAACAAATTTATATTAAAATCGCCCTTTTTAATATGCAAAGAATAAGTACATAATAGTGCAATTTCGAACTCTAGCATAGTTTACACACACATTGAATAGTACTTGTGTGTATATTTCACCCAACATCTCAAATATAACCATAAAGAAGAAGAAAAATGACTAAAAAGCAAAAGCAAGAAACACATTAAAACAAGAAGAAGGCAACGGGTAATAGGCTCCAAGCCCAGTAAGAGCATCGACTGAATTCAGCCCAAGGAAGTCATGAAATAACTCAAGGGGAAATAACAGCAGTCTTCACAAAAGAATGAACGGTCAGAGAATCAATTGATCCAAATTTAAAAAACAGACAACTTGCATATAGCTAAAGTGAACTGCAGAATAGCAGCTATCGCACTTGTTGTGCTTAATTTTAACAGTACATTCCATACATTTGACAAAAGGATTAATTGAATTCAGGAATAAAGTAGACTATCCCATGATTAATGACATGATGATTTCACGAATTAAGAGCCAAATAACTTGTCATATTATCTGCAAGCAACTTTCACTCTTGTTCAATACAACGAGCGTGCAACCGCTTCCATACTTCTCGCTCAATCTAGGCAATGTGCCCTGCTTCGGAAGCTGTAGGCAATCTACAATCCAAATTCATACAAGAACATAAAATTCATACTCGATTTGGTATTATTATTATTTTGCAGGGAATACTCGATTTGATATGCATATTATTAGAGTAAACGTGTGCTGCGTAAGCGGTACGCTACAAAAGTGTCACATGTGTTGAGCCTCAAGGGAACTTCAGGCTCACCAGACCACCCTCAAAAGGAAAACTGTACCTTGTGAAAGTGTCACAGGATTGGACAACTTCGCTGCACAAGCTCATTGCCATTGGAAAAGGAAATACAGTCGTGTGGCTTGTGGAATAAAATGTGCAAACATCCTGGGGTTCTTGGCTGCATCATCCCTCCAGATGGTTTCTTTTTTTGGCACAGCCTAATGAGTTGAAGAAAAAACATGGCTCTTGCGCAACAATGCATCTCCACGTGTGTGCTCTTTTGTTGAAAATAGCACGAAGAGAAAAAAAAAGTTCTTTACTTAACGAAGATGATCTCAGTCAACCTGCGGGTGTCGCCAATGCGTGCGACAAACAGCGGAAAATCTTAGGTCCTGCTCCTGAAGCAGAGCCTCTGAGCATTGCAGATAGATGCATATTTGTTTTTTGCATTCAGAAACCAAATACCACCTATGCAAATTCATATCAAACTTCAAAGCATCTCAATTTCAATAAACTCGACCCATGATCCAAACAAGAACTAGATCAAAGCATGCTCTGTAGTACAATCAGAGCAAAAGGATTCAAATTTCAGATCAGCAACATACTAGGCAAAATTGCAACATAAACGTCAACCAGCAGCATCCAGGCGTTTGCACCGTAAAAATAGCATCCATCTGATCTCATGGAATTCGAAGACGCCTCAAAGGCCAAAGCACAGTTTAGCAAAAACACTGGAGGAAAAAACACAAGCAGGAAGCATATGGCTGAATTCGATTTTGGCAAGCATGCTCCCATCCCTAATCCCCCCATCTTGCAGCCTGCAACCATATTTACACACAGATCAACTGCAACCAGCAGCAATCAGGACTCAAAAGCCACCACAAAACTGCTTCATTGTTACCTGGCTGGTCATGCTAGTAGACTAGTTTCTCATGTCATCCAAAAATTTCTCAGGACGTCACCAAAAAGTTAAGAACATTACCGGAATTTGGAGACCAGAAGTTGCACGGCAGGATCATCTGCATAATTTAGCTGCAGAAGATTTTCAGTCCTAGTGATGGCAAAGGCTACTCAGTAATCCCTTATCACTGTCAAAACTTCACTGCAACCCTGGCTGGAGTCAGACGACGAGGTTGCCGAACGGTGCCCGGTATGGGATGCCCTTGCGCCGGTGTGCAGGCAGTGGCGGCGGTGGCGTCGAGGTCTGGTCGGCGGCATTGCGCGGTGGGGAGGAAGGGGGGCAGGCGTTGCGGTCGTGGCGGCAGCCAGGGAACTTGCAGCTGAGCGAGCAGAAGCGGTAGGCGTCGCTGAGGCCGCGGCCGCAGCCGCAGTGGTTGACGAAGCTGCTGGCGTGGCGGGCGTGCTTCTGCTGCGGGCCGCGCTCCCTGAGGAAGACGACGCGCGCGCCGTTGATGACGTAGGTCTGCACGCCGTCCACGTCCAGGATCCCCCGCACGTCCGACACGAGGAGCACGCTGCTGTAGGTGGACCGGCGGACCCGGATGACGTGGTGGCCGCGGTGGTCCTGGTCGGCGCACAGCGGGCAGAGCGCGGCGGCGCCGGCGCCGGCGCAGTCGAGGCAGAACATGGCGCGCACGGTGCCCCGGCGCGAGCCTGGGTGCGTCTTGCACGGCGTGTAGAACCGAGCCGACATCATTGGGCGCAGCCACCGTAGCCACCGCTCGCCGCCGTCCGCGGGCACCACCTGCTCCTGCTCCTCCTCCACCTCCGCAGACTCCTCGTCCTCCTCCTCCGCAACCTCCGCAACCTCCCCGTCCTCCTCAGCCTCCTCCTCCGGCTCAGGGCCGTCATCGCCCTGCAGACGACAACAACAAGATTGGTCAGAGAAATTGCTCTCCGTTCGCTCGGAAGAGATTAAGAGACCATGCACACAACGTGTTCGTCCGTGGGAACCAGCCGAAGGAGAAGCAATTACGAACGGATTATTACCCGGCCACGATTCCATTCCATACATTTCGAACCAACGCAACCAAATGCGGTACCGCCCACGCAGGAAATAACGCAGGAACATGAATCGAACCCCTTGAAAATGGTGGGAGAGGGCAAACGAGGGTTTATAATAAATAAGAGGGAAAAAACACCATTTTTTCCGAGATGGCTAGATCAATCTTCCGTCCGTCGCCATTTCACTGCTCCCAGGATACACCCAACGGCTCCGACATAATCAATCCGCCCAATGCAGTAGTAGTAACGCGCGGAAAAGGAAGGAGGAGGACGACAAATCAAATCAAGAAACGGTTTCGTTCTTTCCCGGAGCGGAGCACGAGGAATCGAGAACGCGGGGCACAGGGGGGAGAGGAGCGAGGGAGAAATGGGGAATGGCGTGGCGGGAGGGTAGGGTTTTACCATGCTGCTGCTGCGGCGGCCCTTGGAGTGGAGCTCCTTGAAGGGGGAGTCGTGGTCGATCGCCATGGCGGCGTGGCGTGACACGCGCCGCGCGGCGAGGGCGGAGGAAAAGGTGCGGCGGGGAGGGGCGGGGGGGATCCAAGAGCCGGCGGGTTGGTGGGTTGGGTGGACTCTGGAAGGACGGAGAGGTGGTGGGCCGGGCTTGGATTGGTGGGCTAGCACGAGGATGCAAGATGGGAGGTCAGGTGACAGAAGTACTTTGTCTCAAAAAAAAAAAAAGGTGACAGAAGTACTATTTTCAGACAGAGGAAGTAAATGATGTTAATTTTTTGCACAGCTCATACCGAAACGTATTTCGTCATGAAATTTTAAAGATATGTGGTATGCATTTGTAAGTTCGTGTGTGTTTTTTCTTCAAAAGGAATGAAACTTCAAAATCTGATTTTCGAATTTTTTTGACAAAAACAAGGCCATGGAGCCCAGGCTCTATTTGGCCTTTCCTCTTCCACTTGCTGGTATTAAACTTGCACACCTGTTTATGAGGAAATCGCCATCTCCTTCCTCTCACACTTGCTGATGGCGCATCGCGAGGGAAGTTTGATACACCTCTGGACCTTCGAAACACCAATAGAGCTAGGGAAAAGTTGTTGATGCAGTGGTTGGGTATTGATCGGTCACAACCAAAAGATTCCAGCAACAATGATTTAGGACATAGATCGTCGTCCCAGAGAGACAGAGGCGATGAAGAAGTTTGGAAGACCACCCCAAGTCTGGCCAGCCATATCCACGAAGATATAACCTCACAAGCTTTTCCATCACTCCAAGGCACTTGTATAACTCCAAGGCACAACTAGTTCCATCACTCCAGGAGAGAAATGATCAGACGATCTCCCATCCTCCTATACGTCACCGACGAGGGGGGCCAGGAAAATTGTCTAAACATTACTCTTGATCCATATGACACCGTCATCGCCATTGAGGAACAAAACTCCAATCCTAATAGACCTAACTACATCGCCGCAACATGGATCCAGGGTCTCCACCCCATTCTCACCGCAAGAGTGGCGAGCAGAGGAGGAGGGACTCGTGGCCTCATCGACATGGAGTTGTGACGCCTAGGGTTTTAGGAGAGGGTGGCGACCTGGAAAAGGAACGACTAGTCTAGGTATGTTTTTAGAGCATCCCAGCGAGAGCTCCCATTTTAGAACCCTAAATGAACGTCTATACATATGCTTGTCATGAAAAAAACGTGAAGCTACAACTCTTTGTTCCAACGGCGGATGCTAATAGCGGGCTCTAACTAGGAAGGCCCATCTATCTCGTGCACAAAAAAGAGAGGCAAGTGCTTGGTGCCTTTTATTTGCATTGATGTCACACGAGGTGCTGGGAATTAGTAGCATAACTGCAGATCCACCAAGATTTAATTCTTAGCGCCCTCTCTTAGCGCCTCTAGTTGGAGATGGCCTTAGTGGCTAGGAGTTTCTATTTTCCTTTTTTTCTTGTCTCTCTCCTCGCCCATCTAGTACCGGAGTTGGAAGACAACAGTGACACTCAAGAAGGTGGTGTGGTACGTCATGGGCAAGGTAGTACGGTGCGGTATTGGGAGGAAACCATGTACGGGAGGTGGCGGTTCTTGGAGGTGTGCCATGAAGAAGTCAGGAATGACGAAAGGTGACCAAGTGTGGAGGTGGGCAATGACACAGTCACCATTGCGCGAGAGGAGAAGAACACGGTGAGGGAAGGCGGGGAGTGATATTTCCTCCCGCCATATCACCAACAAAGGCCACCTGACACGAAAACAATACCTAAGGGTGTGAGACAACTCTCTTTAAGGAACTCGGCAAAGTCCCTTATTTTGGGGCCAAAGTATGGGGATTTTGTGCCAATCACAAAGATACTCTTACAAGAATCCCAGATTTTTTTTCCTGTGGCATTATTTAGTCGATCGCATAATTATTATTTATTATTATTTTGAAATGAGTCTCACAATTATATCTCGTCAGTCAAAGCCTAATCTCAGCTACCATAATAGGGAAGCTTTGGGGCTGCTTGGTTTGCGATTAAGTTTGCCAAATGTTGCCTCACCTAAGATTAGGCAAGTCTCACCAATTTAGGTGTGTGTTTGGTTCAAGACACACCTTAGGCAAGCCACACTAAGGCCCCACATTACATAAAGACAAAAGTGTGGCAAGATTCTCTTAGGTTGTGTTGGGGATATAACCCCATGGTAAGACCCGCCCAGGAGGGGCCGGGTCATACCTGGCGGCTCATAGTCAAGACTAGGAAAGTGGGCTGGAAGACGTAGGCCTGGCTATATGGCGGCTTACCAAGTTGGGCCAAGACGAAGGCCCAAACAGAAGATGGTATGAAGACCCGGGCGGTTAAGCCGCCCGGAGACGGCTTGCCCAAGACGGCAAGGCGTCTTAGAGACAGGATTGACTACGTTGTGAGAATCAGTGGACTCGTGTAATCCAGGGCCTCGACCTCCTATATAAAGGCGAGACCCCAGGGCGGCTAAGACAGAAACCAATCAATCGAGAACTAGGTCAAGCGAATCCGCTCCCTTGTAATCGATACACCAATCAATACAACACAAGCAGGACGTTGGCTTTTACCTCCTCTTGAGGGGCCGAATCCAAGTAAACTCGTGTCCCTCGTCTCTACCAACCCCTTCGAGTCCACCACCTTAGCGATGGCCTCGAACCTAAGTCTTCGGACATCTGTCGTGACAAAACCACGACAGTTGGCGCCCACCATGGGGCTAGCGCTTGGTGGTGTTGAGTTCTCAAAGGGCTCTCTCCCAGGGATTGAGGGGTACGCTGTTGGCAGGATGAACAAGAGACGCCGTGGCCGGCTCTACATCGACGACGCCGGCTGGGGGCCCGAGGCCGACTCAGTTGAGTACAGTTTCCGGGTTCCCTTTGGCGAAATCCACGTCTTTGTTGGAAATATGCCCTAGAGGCAATAATAAAATGGTTATTATTGTATTTCCTTGTTAATGATAATTTTCTATTGTTCATGCTATAATTGTATTAACTGGAAACCGTAATGCATGTGTGAATACATAGACCACAACGTGTCCCTAGTGAGCCTCTAGTTGACTAGCTCGTTAATCAATAGATGGTCATGGTTTCATGACCATGGACATTGCATGTCATTGATAACGGGATCACATAATTAGGAGAATGATGTGATGGACAAGACCAAATCCTGAGCATAGCACAAGATCGTATAGTTTGTCTGCTCAAGCTTTTCTAATGTCAAGTATCGTTTCCTTAGACCATGAGATTGTGTAACTCCCGGATACCGTAGGAATACTTTGGGTGTGCCAAACGTCACAACGTAACTGGGTGGCTATAAAGGTATGCTACGGGTATCTCCAAAAGTGTCTGTTGGGTTGGCACGAATCGAGACTGGGATTTGTCACTCCGTGTGACGGAGAGGTATCTCTGGGCCCACTCGATAAGACATCATCATAATGAGCTCAATGTGACTAAGGAGTTAGCCACGGGATGATGTATTACGGAATGAGTAAAGATACTTGCCGATAACGAAATTGAACAAGGTATAGGGATACCGACAATTGAATCTCAGGCAAGTATCATACCGGTAGACAAAGGGAATTGTATACGAGATTGATTGAATCCCCGACATTGTGGTTCATCGGATGAGATCATCGTGGAGCATGTGGGAGCCAACATGGGTATCCAGATCCCGCTGTTGGTTATTGACCGGAGAGTTGTCTCGGTCATGTCTACGTGTCTCCCGAACCCGTAGGGTCTACACACTTAAGGTTCGATGACGCTAGGGTTATAGGGAAATAGTGTACGTGGTTACCGAAGGTTGTTCGGAGTCCCGGATGAGATCCCGGATGTTACGAGGAGTTCCGGAATGGTTCGGAGGTAAAGAATGATATATAGGAACTGAGGATTTGGTCACCGGAAGTGTTTCGGGAATTACCGGTAACGTGTCGGGA
This sequence comes from Hordeum marinum, assembly GCA_022496015.1. Classification (NCBI taxonomy): domain Eukaryota; kingdom Viridiplantae; phylum Streptophyta; class Magnoliopsida; order Poales; family Poaceae; genus Hordeum; species Hordeum marinum. The sequence continues at coordinate 44,861,728 of CM039672.1, forward strand.
CCACCGAAAGAGTTCCGGGGGTCCACCAAGTGGGGCCACTAGCACCAAAGGGCTGCATGGGCCGCAAGTGGGAGGGAACCAGCCCCTAGGTAGGCTGGTGCACCCCCCACAAGGGCCCAAGGCATAGCTGAAGGTGGGAGGGGGGCAAACCCTAGGGCAGATGGGCCCTAAGGCCCACCCTAGGGCAGCTGCACCCCTCTCCCTTTGTGGCCGTCGGCCAGATGGGATCTAGGGCTGCCGAACCACCTTAGGGTGGGAACCCTAGGGTGCATCCCTCCATCCTCCTCCTCCTATATATAGTGGAGCCCTTGGGGTAGCCGGAGATACGCATCTCTCTCTCCCACGGTGCATCCCTACTCCTCCCTCTCCTCGTCCTCGGTAGAGCTTAGCGAAGCTCTGCTGGAGAACCACGCAGCTCCACCGTCACCACGCTGTCGTGCTGCCGGAGCTCTCCCTCAACCTCTCCTTCCTCCTTGCTGGATCAAGGCGTAGGAGATGCCACCAGGATGCACGTGTGTTGAACGCGGAGGCACCGTTGTTCAACACTTAGATCGGATTCTACTGCAATCTGAATCGCTATGAATACGACTCCACCAACCGCGTTCTAGTAACGCTTCCGCTTTGCGATCTTCAAAGGTATGAATATGCACTCTCCCCTTACTCGTTATTGGTTTCTCCGTAGATGGATCTTGGTGAACACGTAGGAAATTTTTTGATTTACTACTACATCTCCCAACAGTGGCATCATGAGCTAGATCTATGCATGGAATCTATGCACGAGTAGAACACAAGTTGTTGTGCGCGTAGATCTTGTTAATTTGCTTACCATTACTAGTCTTATCTTGATTCGGCGGTATTGTGGGATGAAGCGGCCCGGACCAACTTTACACGTACGCTTATGTGAGACCGGTTCCACCGCCTGACATGCACTTGTTGCATAAGGTGGCTAGCGGGTGTCTATCTCTCCCACCTTAGTCGGATTGGATTTGATGAAAAGGGTCCTTATGAAGGGTAAATAGCAATTGGCATATCACGCTGTGGTTTTTGCGTAGGTAAGAAACGTTCTTGCAAGAAACCTATAGCAGCCACGTAAAAACTTGCAACTACAAATTAGAGGACGTCTAACTTATTTTTGCAGCATATGCCTTGTGATGTGATATGGCCAAAGGACGTGATGTGATGCATTGTGATATATGAGATTGATCATGTTGTTCTAATAGGATTCACGACTTGCATATCGATGAGTATGACAACCGGCAGGAGCCATAGGAGTTGTCTTATTTTATTGTATGACTTGTGTGTCAATCATAAACGTTGTAATTACTTTACTTTATTGCTAATCGTTAGCCATAGTAGTAGAAGTAATAGTTGGCGAGACAACTTCATGAATACACGATGATGGAGATCATGATGATGGAGATCATGGTGTCGTGCCGGTGACAGTGATGATCATGGTGCCCCGAAGATGGAGATCAAAGGAGCAAGATGATATTGGCCATATCATGTCATTATATTGATTGCATGTGATGTTTATCATGTTTACATCTTATTTGCTTAGAACGACGGTAGCTAAATAAGATGATATCTCACTAAAATTTCAAGAAAAGTGTTCACCCTAACTGTGCACCATTGCTAAGGATCGTTGTTCCGAAGCACCACGTGATGACTGGGTGTGATAGGTTCTAACGTTTGCATACAACAGGTGTAAACCAGATTTACACACGCGGTACACTTAGGTTGACTTGACAAGCCTATCATGTACAGACATGGCCTCGGAACACGGGAGACCAAAAGGTCGAACATGAGTCGTATAGAAGATACAATCAACATGGAGATGTTCACCATGGATGACTAGTCCGTCTCACGTGATGATCGGACACATGCTAGTTGACGTGGATCATGTGTCACTTGGATGACTAGAGAGATGTCTATCTAAGTGGGAGTTCATTAAATAATTTGATTATGTGAACTTAATTATCATGAACTTAGTCTAAAATTGTCTTTACAATCTATATTGTAGATCCAATGGACAACGCTAATTTCACCCTCAACTTCAATGCATTCCTAGAGAAAACCAAGCTAAAAGATGATGGAAGCAACTATGCGGACTGGGTCCGTAGCTTGAGGATTATCCTCATAGCTTCCAAAAGATTGTATGTCCTTGATGCACCGCTAGGTGACCCACCCATTTTCCCAACGGATCAAGACGTTACGAACGCTTGGCAGTCATGATGTGATGATTACTCCCTGGTTTAGTGCGGCATGCTTTACAGTTTAGAACCGGGGATCCAAAAGCGTTTTGAGCAACATGGAGCATATGAGATGTTCCAAGAGCTGAAACTGGTTTTCCAAGATCATGCCCGGATCGAGAGATATGATGTCTCCGACAAGTTCTTCAACTGTAAGATGGAGGAGAATAGTTCTGTCAGCGAACACATACTCAAAATGTCTGGGTTGCACAACCGCTTGACTCAGCTGGGAGTTAATCTTCCGGATGACTCAGTTATAGACAGAATCCTCTAGTCGCTTCCACCTAGCTACAAGAGCTTTGTGATGAACTACAATATGCAGGGGATGGAGAAGTCCATTCCTGAGTTGTACTCGATGCTGAAATCAGCGGAGGTCGAGATCAAAAAGGAGCATCAAGTGTTGATGGTCAATAAGACCACTAGTTTCAAGAAAGGCAAGGGTGAGAAGAACTTCAAGAAGGACGGCAAAGTAGTTGCCGCGCCCGGTAAGCAAGTTTCCAGGAAGAAGAACAAGAATGGACCCAAGCCTGAGACTAAGTGCTTTTATTGCAAGGGTACCGGTCACTGGAAGCGGAACTGCCCCAAGTACTTAGCGGTTAAGAAGGCCGGTAACATTAAAGGTATATGTGATATACTTGTTATTGATGTGTACCTTACCAGCGCTCATAGTAGCTCCTGGGTATTTGATACTGGTGCAGTTGCTCACATTTGTAACTCCAAGCAGGAGCTGCGGAATAAGCAGAGACTGGCAAAGGACGAGGTGACGATGCGCATCGGGAATGGTTCCAAGGTCGATGTGATCGCCGTCAGCACGCTACCTCTACATCTACCTTCGGGATTAGTTTTAAACCTCAATAATTGTTATTTAGTACCAGTTTTGAGCATCAACATTGTATCTAGATCTTGTTTGATGCGAGATGGCTACTCATTTAAATCTGAGAATAATGGTTGTTCTTTTTATATGAGAGAAATGTTTTATGGTCATGCCCCGCTGGTAAATAGTTTATTTTTGATGAATCTCGAACGTGATGTTACACATGTCCATAGTGTGAGTACCAAAAGATGTAAGGTTGATAACGATAGTCCCACTTACATGTGGCACTGCCGCCTTGGTCATATTGGTGTCAAGCGCATGAAGAAACTCCATGTTGATGGACTTTTGGAGTCTCTTGATTTTGAATCATTTGACACGTGCGAACCATGCCTCATGGGCAAGATGACCAAGACTCCATTCTCCGTAACAATGGAGCGAGCAACTAACTTATTGGAGATAATACATACCGATGTATGCGGTCCAATGAGCGTCGAGGCTCGTGGTGGCTACCGTTATGTTCTCACTCTCACTGATGACTTGAGCATATATGGGTATGTCTTCTTGATGAAACACAAGTCTGGAACCTTTGAAAGGTTCAAGTAATTTCAGAGTGAGGTAGAGAATCAACATGACAGGAAAATAAAGTGCCTACGATCTGATTGTGGTGGAGAATATTTAAGTCACGAGTTTGGCACGCACCTAAGGAAATGTGGAATTGTTTCACAACTCACGCCGCTTGGCACACCTCAGCGAAATGGTCTGTCTAAACTTCGTAATTGCACTCTATTGGATATAGTGCGATCTAGGATGTCCCTTGCCGACTTACCGCTATCATTTTGGGGATATGCATTAGAGACTGCCGCATTCACTTTAAATAGGGCGCCGTCTAAATTCGTTGAGACGACACCGTATGAATTATGGTTTGGAAAGAAACCTAAGCTGTCATTTCTAAAAGTTTGGGGATGCGATGCTTATGTGAAGAAACTTCAACCTGAGAAGCTCGAACCCAAAGCGGAAAAGTGCATCTTCTTAGCATACCCCAAAGAAACTATTGGGTATACCTTCTACCTCAGATCCGAAGGCAAAGTCTTTGTTGGCAAGAATGGATCCTTTCTTGAGAAAGAGTTTCTCTCGAAAGAAGTAAGTGGGAGGAAAATAGAACTTGATGAGGTAATTGTACCTCCACTCGAACCGAAGAGTAGCGCAGCACAGGAAGTTGTTTCTGTGGAGCCTGCACCAGATGGAGAGGAAGTTAATGATGATGATCATGAAACTTCAGATCAAGTTACTATTGAACATCGAAGGTCCACTAGGATACGTTCCGCAATAGAGTGGTACGGCAACCCTGTCCTGGAGATCATGTTGTTGGACAACGGTGAACCTTCAAACTATGAAGAAGCGATGGCGGGCCCGGATTCCAACAAATGGCTTGAAGCCATGAAATCCGAGATAGGATCCATGTATGAGAACAAAGTATGGACTTTCGTGGACTTGCCTGATGATAAGCAAGCCATAGAAAATAAATGGATCTTTAAGAAGAAGACTGACACAGATGGTAACGTGGCCGTCTATAAAGCTCAGCTTGTCGCTAAGGGTTATCGACAAGTTCAAGGAGTTGACTACGATGAGACTTTCTCACCCGTAGCGATGCTAAAGTCCGTCTGAATCATGTTAGCAATTGTCACATTTTATGATTATGAGATCTGGCAAATGGACGTCAAAACGGCATTCCTAAATGGCTTCCTTAAGGAAGAACTGTATATGATGCAGTCGGAAGGTTTTGTCTGTCCTAAGGGCATTAACAAAGTATGCAAGCTCTAGCGCTCCATCTATGGGCTGGTGCAAGCATCTCGAAGTTGGAACGCTCGCTTTAATGAGGTGATTAAAGCGTTTGGATTTATATAGGTTTATGGAGAACCCTCTATTTACAAGAAAGTGAGTGGGAGCTCTGTAGCATTTCTCATATTATATGTGGAGGACATATTGTTGATGGGAAATAATATAGAACTTTTGGAAAGCATAAAGGTCTACTTGAATAAGTGTTTTCAATGAAGGACCTTGGAGAAGCCGCTTACATATTAGGCATCAAGATCTATAGAGATAGATCGAGACGCCTCATAGGTCTTTCACAAAGCACATACCTTGACAAAATATTGAAGAAGTTCAATATGGATCAGTCCAAGAAGGGGTTCTTGCCTGTGCTACAGGGTGTGAGATTGAGTAGGACTCAATGCCCGACCACAAAAAAGGATAGAGAAGAGATGAGTGTCATCCCCTATGCTTCAGCATAGGCTCTATTATGTATGCCATGTTGTGTACCAGACCTGATGTGAACCTTGCCATAAGTATGGTAGGGAGGTACCAAAGTGATCCCGAAGCGAAACATTGGATAGCAGTCAAGAATATCCTGAAGTGCCTGAAAAGGACCAAGGACATGTTTCTAGTTTATGGAGGTGCCGAAGAGCTCGTCGTAAAGGGTTACGTCGATGCTAGCTTTGACACAGATCCGGATGACTCCAAGTCACAAACCGGATACGTGTATATTTTGAACGGAGGGGCAGTAAGCTGGTGTAGTAGCAAGCAAAGCGTCGTGGCGGCATCTACATGTGAAACAGAGTACATAGCTGCTTCGAAAGCAGCAAAGGAAGGAGTCTGGATGAAGGAGTTCATCACCGACCTAGGAGTGATTCCCAATGCGTCAGGACCGATGACTCTATTCTGTGACAACAATGGAGCTATTGCCCTTGCCAAGGAGCCCAGGTTTCACAAGAAGACAAGACACATCAAATGCCGCTTCAACTCCATTCGTGATTACATTCAGGAATGAGATATAGATATTTGTAAAGTGCATGCGGATCTGAATGTCGCAGATCTGTTGACTAAACCTCTCTCACGAACGAAACATGATCAACACCAGAACTCTATGGGTGTTCGATACATCAAAATGTAACTAGATTATTGACTCTAGTGCAAGTGGGAGACTGTTGGAAATATGCCCTAGAGGCAATAATAAAATGGTTATTATTGTATTTCTTTGTTCACGATAATTGTCTATTGTTCATGTTATAATTGTATTAACCAGAAACTGTAATGCATTTGTGAATACATAGACCACAACGTGTCCCTAGTGAGCCTCTAGTTGACTAGCTCGTTGATCAATAGATGGTCATGGTTTCATGACCATGGCCATTGGATGACATTGATAACGGGATCACATCATTAGGAGAATGATGTGATGGACAAGACCCCATCCTAAGCATAGCACAAGATTGTGTAGTTCGTCTGCTAAAGCTTTTCTAATGTCAAGTATCGTTTCCTTAGACCATGAGATTGTGCAACTCCCGAATACCGTAGGAATACTTTGGGTGTGCCAGACATCACAACGTAACTGGGTGGATATAAAGGTACGCTACGGGTATCTCCAAAAGTGTCTGTTGGGTTGGCACGAATCGAGACTGGGATTTGTCACTCCGTGTGATGGAGAGGTATCTCTAGGCCCACTCGGTAAGACATCATCATAATGAGGTCAATGTGACTAAGGAGTTACACGGGATGATGTATTACGGAATGAGTAAAGAGACTTGCCGGTAACAAGATTGAACAAGGTATAGGGATACCGACGATCGAATCTCGGGCAAGTATCATACTGGTACACAAAGGGAACTGTATACGAGATTGATTGAATCCCCGACATCGTGGTTCATCTGATGAGATCATCGTGGAGCATGTGGGAGCCAACATGGGTATCTAGATCCCGCTGTTGGTTATTGACCGGAGAGTTGTCTCGATCATGTCTACGTGTCTCCCGAACCCGTAGGGTCTACACACTTAAGGTTCGATGACTCTAGGGTTATAGGGAAATAGTATACGTGGTTACCGAAGGTTGTTCGGAGTCCCAGATGAGATCCCGGACGTCACGAGGAGTTCCAGAATGGTCCATAGGTAAAGCATGATATATAGGAAGTGAGGATTTGGTCACCGAAGTGTTTTGGGAATTACCGGTAACGTGTCGGGACCACCGGAAGTGTTGCGGGGGTCCACCAAGTGGGGCCACAAGCACCAGAGGGATGCATGGGCCGCAAGTGGGAGGGAACCAGCCCCTAGGTGGGTTGGTGTGCCCCTCACAAGGGCCCAAGGCATAGCTGAAGGTGGGAGGGGGGCAAACCCTAGGGCAGATGGGCCCTAAGGCCCACCCTAGGGCACCTGCACCCCTCTCCCTTTGTGGCCGCTGGCCAGATGGGATCTGGGGCTGCCGCACCACCCTAGGGTGGGAACCCTAGGGTGCAGCCCTCCTCCTCCTCCTCCTATATATAGTGGAGCCCTTGGGGCAGCCGGAGACACGCATCTCTCTCTCCCACGGCGCAGCCCTACTCCTCCCTCTCCTCGTCCTCCGTAGTGCTTAGCGAAGCTCTGCCGGAGAACCACGTAGCTCTACCATCACCATGCCATCATGCTGCCGGAGCTCTCCCTCAACCTCTCCTTCCTCCTTGCTGGATCAAGGTGTAGGAGATGTCACCGGGATGCACGTGTGTTGAACGCGGAGGCACCATTGTTCGGCGCTTAGATCGGATTCTACCGCGGTCTGAATCGCTACGAGTATGACTCCACCAACCGCGTTCTAGTAACGATTTGCAATCTTCAAAGGTATGAAGATGCACTCTCCCCTTACTCGTTGCTAGTTTCTCCATAGATGGATCTTGGTGAACACGTAGGGATTTTTTTGATTTACTACTACGTCTCCCAACAGTCTTCATCGGCAAGATCGTCGGATCTAAACCCGGGCCGGACATCTGCACCAACATCGTCGAGCCGGCCCAGCCTGCCCAACCCGCCCGACACGTGAAATCCGCCCATGCTAATCCGAGTAGGAAGCGTGTTTTCATCGGCTTCACTCAGGGCATGGATCTTGAAGATTCTATATCGCAGGAAACTCTCATCTGCTCGGAGGATGGATCTTCGAGCAGAGAGACGGAATCAATTTACCAGCTTCACAATGGCGGGCTCCGGGGCTACATTGAGCCTTACCCCAAGTCAGAATATCACGAGCCAGAGGATTATGAGTCGCCGAACCGCGCTACCATCTTCATGGTTGGTTCGACATAGGCCCCGAGCAGCATAGCCACCGGCGCAACTGGATCGAGGGCCGGTAGGCCGCTGGCTCAGGTTCTTCTGGATCTGATGAACGAGCTTACAACCCTGATGGCAACCGAGGTCACAACTGAAAATCAAGCGGCCCGGAACACAGAGATCGGCAGGCTGAAGGACCAGATGACCGAGGTCCAACAGGAGATCAATGCGTTGAAGGATCAGATGGATAAGGAGGCGGAACGCCTTAGGGCGAATGATTTCCGCCTTGAGCTGGAGCAGCAGTCTGTAGCGGCGGTTCAGTGGATGAGGCACCAGTCCCGCTTGCCGGATCAGTATGAGGCCAGAAACCTTTTCAACATGCCGGGAACAGGACGGAACGTACCTTTAACCTTAACCCGAACAGCGGAAGTACCTGGAAGCCGGCCGGTGGTTCAGTGTCAGCCTAACCCGCCCCGACGAAACCAGACCTCACCAGGATCTTTCCCAACGCCGGCGGGTCACTATTCCAACCCGATGGAGAACATGGTGGCGGTAGCAACCCAGCTTGGTACAATCCCTATCCCAAACGAGGCGCATTTCGTAGAGGAGGTGCAAAGCACCATTGGATACCTGCAAACGGTGGTGGCCCAGCAGGAGAGGTACACTTATAGCTAGATTTTTGTGCATTCAACCCCCATCCCCAGCCGCAGCTACAACCATCACTATGAGTTGCCGGCGGTTTCCAGCAGTGATTAACATCGGAACCCGCCACAAGTTGGTCAGGCGGATCTGGATGCTCAGGCGCTGGTGGATCAGGCGAGAGCGTAGCAAGAGGCGGCGGCTCTGGCGGCGGCGGCGACTCATCAGGAACCCGCAGACGCACCTTCCATCTCGGTAGGAGCGGGAGTAACCTCCAGAGCTGTGGGAGTGTCGTGCTTAGTGTCGGCTTTGCGTAATGAGCGTCTACCAAAGGATTTCAAGGGCCCTCGCAAGGTCCCAAATTATACTGCTGATCTACCTTCGGAGGCTTGAATTGAAAGCTATGAGCTGGCCATGGAGATGTTAGACATCAATGATGCAGTAGGTGCCAAATATTTCATCATGATGTTGGAAGGGCCGGATCGCACGTGGTTGAAGGGCTTGCCACCCAACACCATTAATTCTTGGGCCGATCTAAAGGCTAAGTTCATCAAAAATTTCTGAGGAACATGCAAGCAGCCCATGACGATTGTGGATTTGGATCATTGCGTGCAACAAGAGGACGAATCGGCTCATCATTGGATCTGGCGGATCTCAACTATCATCCACCCGTCTGAGCAGATCACGGCGGTTCAAGCGGTTTTGATTCTGGAAAAGAATTGCCACTTTACGCCTCTGAAGCAGAAGCTTGGCCGGATCAAGCGCTCATGTAAGGACATGGGGGAACTCATGGTGGCTCTCACCAAGTATGCCGACTCTGATAACACGAAAGTCCCAGGCTCTGATGAGGAGAAATCTGGTCAGGGTAAGAAAAGTAACAATGGCAAGGGTGCGTATGGAAACGGCAACCATGGCAAGCGGAAGAATCCGGATGGCGGGTCAGAGTTGGTGTCAAACACCAGTGCTGGGAACAATCGTGCTAAGGGCAACGGGAACTTCAGGCAGCCCTTTAATAACGGTAAAACTCCTTTCAACCTGGAAGAGATGCCCAACAAACCTTGTCTGGAGCACAGCCGGCCCGATAAGCCGACGGGCAATACATGGAGGAATTGCAGCATTATGCGGCAGTTTCGGGATTACAGCTTGCGGCAACATCATAATAACGATGGTGGCCAGCCAGGCGGCTCAGGGCCAGGTGGGTCAGGAGTCGGTTTTGGTGCTGACGGCTCGGGATGTGGCTATCAGAGTCAGGGCAATCAAGGAGGTCATCATCAACAATCTGACGGTGGTAATCAGCAACAAAATAACCAGTCTGGGTATCAAAGTAACCTGAAGTAGCTCAGCACGGGTCAGTACCATGTTTTCACAACCTACCTTGACAAGCAAGACCAGAAGGTGCACAAGCAGGCGGTTAATGCAGTCACGCCGGCTCTCCTGCAATACTTAAAGTGGTGTGAGTACGGCATAACTTGGAGTAGAGAGGATCACCCGCCGTGTGTTGACAACCCGGGGCAGCTGGCTTTGGTATTTGCCCCCCAAGTGGGAGGATACGTGTTTACTAAAGTACTTATGGATGGCAGTAGCAGCATTAATATCCTATACTATGACACTTTCCGTCGTATGAAGTTGCTTGATAAGGATCTTAGGCCTTCTTCGACAGTCTTTCATGGCGTGGTACTCGGAAAGTCATCTTATCCAGTGGGTAAGATCTCTTTGGAGGTTGCTTTTGGTGATGAATACAACTACAAGGTGGAATCCTTGTGGTTTGAGGTGGTCAAAATCAAAAGTCCGTATCATGCTCTGTTTAGACGACCGGTGTACGCCAAGTTCGTGGCTAGGCCTTGCTATGTCTACTTACAGCTCAAGATGCCCGGGTTGAACGAGATGATTACCGTGCATGGTGATCGGAAGACGACAATTGAGTGTGAGGAAGGAGACGCAACTTACGCAAAATCAAGTTGTGCTGAAGCAGAGCTCAAGTTCTATAAGGAAAATGTTGACCCGGAGGACATGACTCCACTCAAAAAGCCTAACACAGAATCGGAGCCGCCCCTCAAGTTTGCGGCAGACGATACCAAGATGGTGCATTTCACTCTGGGCGACTCATCACAACAGTTCACTATTGGGGCCAATATGGATCCCAAATAGGAAAGCGCGCTCATCGAATTCATCCGTGAGAATCGGGACATGTTCGCATGGAAACCTTCTGACATGCCGGGTGTATCGAGAGAGTTTGCTGAGCACCATCTTAATGTGGATCCTAAGTTTAAGCCGGTTAAACAATTCCTCCGGTGGTTCAATGAAGAAAAGCGCAAGGCTATTGGGGAAGAGGTGGCCCGGCTTCTGGCAGCAGGTTCATCGTTGAAGTGTTTCACCCGGAGTGGCTTGCCAACCCTTTGCTAGTGCTTAATAAGAACGACACATGGCATATGTGTGTGGATTACTCGGATCTTAACAAGGCCTGTCCAGTTGACCCGTTTTCTCTCCCTCGTATCGACCAGATTATTGTTGCAACGGCGGGTTGTGAGAGCTTATGCTTCTTGGACACTTATTCCGGTTATCACCAAATCAAGATGGCAGTCAAGGACCAAGAGAAGACGTCTTTCATCATGCCTTTCGGGCTCAAGAGTGCCTAGGCGACTTACCTGCGTTGTGTGCAGAACTGTCTTCACAGTCAAATTGGACGCAATGTTCATGCATATGTGGATGATATCATGGTCAAGTCAAGGAAGAAGGAGACTCTAATTGATGACTTGAAGGAAACTTTCGATAACTTACGGGTCTACAAGATGATGCTTAACCCGGCTAAGTGTGTTTTTGGAGTTCCTGTAGGCAAGCTCTTGGGTTTTCTAGTGTATGAACGTGGCATTAAGGCTAATACGAACAAAATAAAGGCTATTACTTCCCTATCCGAGCCGGCATGCATCAATGATGTTCAGCGCATGGCGGGTCGAATCGCTGCGTTAAGCCGGTTCATAAGCCGCCTGGGTGAGAAGGCTATTCCTTTATACCAGATGATGAAGAAAACAAACAACTTTGTCTGGAGTAAGGCGGTGGGTGAGGCGTTTGAGGCACTCAATAAGCAACTCACTAAGCCACCGGTCTTGGCTGCTCCGGCTGAGAAAGAACCCTGGCTCCTGTACATGGCAGCTAGGAATAGGGCAGTCAACACCACGATTGTTGTTGAGCTCAAGGAGGCAGGGAAAGAATATATGGTTCAGAGGCCGGTTTACTACGTTAGTGAGGTCCTGATAGAGTCCAAGCAGAGGTACCCGCATTGGCAGAAGCTGATATATGGGGTGTTCATGGCAAATCATAAGTTGAAGCATTACTCCCTGGGACACCAGGTCACAGTGGTTAGCTCTACCCCATTGGGAGACATAATTCAAAACAGAGAAGCCACCGGCAGGATTGCTAAGTGGGCATTGGAGCTTGGACCTCTTAATCTAAAATATGTGCCTCACACGGCGCTCAAGTCTCAAGCTTTGGTGGATTTTATAAATGACTGGACAGAGTGTCAGGCGCCCGAGGAGAAGCCGGACAACACGTACTGGACGATTCACTTTGACGGATCCAGACTGTTGGAAGGATCAAGGGCTGGGGTTGTCTTAACCTCCCCTATAGGCGACAAGTTCTGTTATGTTCTAAGGTTGATGTTTCCTTATACTAACAATACAGCTGAGTATGAAGCTTTACTTCATGGCCTCCGGGTGGATAAGGAGATGAACCTGAGCCGGGTTCGATGTCTCGGCGACTCATATCTTGTGGCCCAGCAAGTTTCAGGCATGTGGGATTCCAAGGACCGTGGATGGCGGCTTATCGTCAGGCGGTAGATTCACCGCTGGTCACTTCAAGGGCTATCAGGTGGATCATTTGATCATCGCAGAAACGAGGCGGCTGACGCATTATCATGGCTGGGCTCCCAGCATAAGCCGGTACCACCTAACGTTTTCTTGGATGTGCTACATCACATGCCAGTTAAGTTACCTTCAGAGGAAGAACTAGCTATACCTGACCCGGAGGGGCAGCTGGTGGCGGCTCTGCATGCTATACCTGACTGGATGTTGCCTTACCTAGCATACCTAACTCGTGGCGAGTTACGTGAGGATGAGACTTTGGCAAGACAGATCATCAGACGATCTAAGTCTATGATGATCATCAATGGTGAGTTACATAAATGCAGTGTTACCGGCATTTTTCAACATTGTGTTTCACCAGAAGAAGGTAAAGAAATCTTGAATGAGATTCATGCTAGCGATTGTGGTCATCACGCCGGCTCAAAAACTCTGGTGGCCAAGGCTTTTTGGCATGGTTTCTTCTGGCCGATGGCTCGTAAGGATGCAGAAGACTTGGTTCTGAAGTGTGATGGATGTCAGAAATTCGGGCGCATGCTCACGTGCCGGCTCAGGAATTGCGAATGATTCTAGTTACCTAGCCGTTTGCGGTCTGGGGGCTTGATATGGTCGGTCCCTTCAAGAGATCCAAGGACAAGAAGACCCACCTCCTGGTGGCGGTGGACAAGTTTGCCAAGTGGGTGGAAGCTGAGCCGGTCAGCAAGTGTGACGCGGGTATGACGGTTCAGTTTGTTAGAAAATTGATCTACTGCTTTGGTTACCCTCATAGTATCATCCTAGATAACGGTACAAACCTATCCAAGGGGGCTATGCAAGCATTCTTTGAAAGTGAGCACATCCGGCTTGACGCTTCTACAGTCGCTCATCCACAATCCAATGGTCAGGCAGAGCGTGCTAACCAGGAGATCTTGAGAGGCATCAAACCCCACCTTATGGTTCCTCTACAACGAACACCGAGTTGTTGGGTGGAGGAGTTGCCATCAGTTTTATGGAGCATCAGAACTACTCCCAACAGATCAACAAGCTATAGGCCTTTCTGCATGGTTTATGGCGTAGAGGTTGTATTACCAAGCGATATACGTCATGACTCGCCGCGGGTGGCGGCTTATGTTGAGGCGGATAATGAGACAGCATGTCAAGACGCGTTGGATGCTTTGGATGAAGAGCGTGATTTAGCGGCGGCTCGATCGGCGATTTATCAACAAGACCTGCGTCGCTATCATAGCCGCAGAGTTAAGACCCAGACATTTCAAGAAGGCGACTTGGTGTTGCGTTTGATTCAAGATCAGACGGATGCGCACAAGTTATCTCCTCCATGGGAAGGACCTTTTGTGGTCAGCAGAAATCTCAACAATGGGTCGTACTATCTCATTGATATACGAGACGAGTCAAGCGCTTCTGGGCAGGAGACCCGCCGGCCATGGAATATAGCTCATCTGCGGCCTTACTATACTTGAGCCATCAACTCCCACCATTGTACATCATCATTGTACATATCACAAATATATATAATAAAGTTGGCATCCCTGCAAGCCGGGGCCTCTGCCGTTTTACGTATCTCAGCTTGTGCAAAAGTTGACTCCGTCAACAAGGTCATTTGGGGGCTTCCAACCCACTGGATTTAGCTTACACACCCTTTTGATCGGCTCTTCAGCCATCGTAAGGCGGGTTATATACCCAAAAGTTGATTCCATCAACAAGGTCATTTGGGGGCTTCCAACCCACCGGATTTAGCTTACACACCCTCTTGATCGGCTCTTCAGCCACCGTAAGGCGGGTTATATACCCAAAAGTTGATTCCGTCAACAAGGTCATTTGGGGGCTTCCAACCCACCGGGTTTAGCTTACACACCCTATTGATCGGCTCTTCAGCCACTGCAAGTTTGAGTTACACCTGCCTGTATGCTGTTGCTGCTCCGCTATGTGACCCACCGAACTCTTGCCAGTTAATCTCGATTAGAGACCCTGAGATGTTCAAACATGTTTGGCAGTCACTCTCGCTAGAGACCCTATACTAGTCAAGGTTAAACCGGCAGCTCTTGTCACGTGAGGGCCGGCTTACGGAAAGCAAGGACAAACTTACCCATCTGCTGCCGACTCTCCGCTATGTGTCCCGTTCGTACTCTTGAACAGTTACTCTTTTAAAGACCCTGCACGGTTTAAGGTTCAAACGACGGATTTGTGTCACGTAAGAGGTAGCTTATGGGATCTAAGGGTACTCATGCCCTGCTACGTCTCTTTCTGGTTTGTTGCGCTCTTGTCGGTTAATATCGCCTAGAGACCCCGAGCCATTCAAAGAAATTGACGGTCACTCTCGATAGAGACCCTGTATTGTTAAAGAGTTCTAGTAGCGAGTCCACCCAGAAGAACCGGCATATGAGTTTTTCGAAAAAGCAAGGTCAGGAAAGATTTAACATCTCCGGGTTGTGCCTTTTTTGAGCCGCCCTCATAGCAATGCAGAACATATTCTGCTGTTTTGTTTTTGTAGGTTTTATCTCTTAAGATAAGCCGCCATGAAGTCTAAGGACAAGACATGAGTGAAACACAAGGCAGCTAAAGATATATCAAGTTGTGAAGTTTCCTACATGCACGATGGCACGGTTCAGGCAATCAAGGTTTTTCTAAGCCTATTACAAAGCTCCCCACAGAGCCCAAAAATCAAGACTTAAGTTTTTGTACACTGCTGAAGTGACGGCGGGTCAAGGAGCCGGGTTATCCCACTACAGGATCAACTTGTTCAGCTTGATGATGCGTCATCCCACGGCGGGTCTTCGACCTCCTCGATCTGAAGATTGTCCATGTCCCAGTTGCAGTTTGTTAATGCTTCAAACTGGGCCTCATCAAAGAGGGGAGACGGGTCAATTTCAGGGGCAAAGAGGTGCTTACAGCATGCAGGAGTTAAGTCCCTGGCTTCAAAAGTTGGGCAGCACACTCATTTGTTGTCTGCGTTGTAAGCCACCTGGTAAGTAGACAGATCAACTTCATCTTCCAGTACCAATGCGAGTACCCTGGAGGCTTTCATACACCAGGCATAGTCAGCTTCTGTGAACTCTGAGCCATCATCTTTCTTGGATAGAAAGCCATCCATCATGTCTTCTACAGTTAGCTCAGGTGCAAAGGCCAAAGCCCGGCTTACCGTAGCAATTGCTCCCTTCCTGGCGGCTGATCGTTTGAGTTCTTCGATTTGCTTAGGCAGAGTTGACAATAGTTCTATCACATCTTTCATGAATTTGGGGATGCTTTCTTTATTCAACATTGCTTTGATAGTGCAAAGGGTCCCACAGTACAGCTGCTCTGACAAGGTGTAGAAGGCTTTCAACTGCAACAGGCTGTCTGAACCAAGCCGGCAGCTTCTTTGACCTGCACAGACGGGTTAGCATTATAAGACGCCTGCATAGTTTTCCCACAAGGAAATTTGCTGAGTTTTCAGCACTTACCAAATATAGCAGCAGTCATCTTCGAGATATGGCGCTTAAGGGTCCGCAACTCATCTGATACAAGCTTGAGCTGCTGGTCAGCATCATCTGCATGCTTAGCCAGGGCGGTTTGATCCGCTTCCGCGATCTTCTTGAAAGCAGCAAAGTCAAATTGAACCTTTGCAAGTTCTTTGACGGCAACCCGGCATTTCTCCTCCGCTTCTCCCTGGGCGGTTTGCTGGGACGCAAGATTGTCCTTTAAGCCGGTCAGATCAGACTCTGCCTTGCTCAATGCTTCCTGTGACATACAAAAACAAAGTTTCCCACAAGGGCTAAGTCGCCAGATTAAATTATTAGTGCATGATCGGCTAAGGGAATATAATACAAGTCTCAAGAAGATTGCAAGCAATATACTTGACACTTGGGGGCTAATGTCCATTCGCTCTCCAATTCTACAATGAAGTTCTAGCTCATCTTCATCAAGTTAAGTCGGCACTTGGGGGCTACATATGGCTCTTCGATTCAAGTGAGTTCCGACTCATCTTTCATAAAGTTAAACCGGCACTTGGGGGCTACATCGATGCTTTCCAAGTTTACAGTGAAGTTCCGGCTCATTATTTATATATTGACTCGAACGTGGGGTCTACCATTGATCAACACATCAAAAACTGAGTACCGACTTAATGTATCCATATTAAAACGATACTTGGGGGCTACATGCCAAATTATTATGAGTTATGACAAGGATTGGAAGACCTGTTTTACCACGGGCAATACTAAACCAACTCTTGGGGGATACATAAGGGTATAAGGGACAAGCAGGAGTACCTCATATTTTTTCTTCATCAAGCCAACAAGTTTGAGCTCCATGTTCCGGCTTGTGGAGAGGCGGTTCAGATAACCAGCATGTAATTCATCTGCAGTTAACTTCTCTAGCATGGGGAATTCAAAGTCAAGCTTATCAGGGGAGGAAGCTCCAACCTTGTCGGTGTGCTTTGTAAATACATGAGGTTTGGGAGATTGAAAACCCGTCCCAGTGATGATGACGTCCGGAAGAACTATGTCTTTGACGGCCGTTGAAGGGCTCAGTGGCTTAGAATCGGCCCTTGGAGGACTATAAGTTGCCATCTCATTGGCCGCCGGCTCAGAGGACTGATGAATATCTTCAGGCGCATCTTTCATAACATTAGTGGGATTAGCATGAGCTGCAGGAGAGTCTGGCTTAGCAGTCTCCGGTTCTTGGGCAGTGGGGGCAGAGGTAGACCCGCCAGTCTTCCTTAGTTATGCTTGAGCCCTGGAAAACACAGAAGATTATTATATAAGGAGCAAGGATGGTAAAAGGATATGATACAGACACAAGGATACGTACTCCGGGTTGATCTTCAGAGGTGGCAGCTTGGTCGCCATAGTCACCTGACGATGGGGGCGTTTCCTGAAGGCAATTAAGGCAATATAAAACATGGTAAGGTTATAATACAAGGTTGAAAAACCTGAATTTAGTTAAATGAGTACCTCAGCAGGTCGTTTTCGCTGAGCCGGAGAATTGGATAACCCGTCCACAAGATCTTCAGAGTCGGCACTCCGGGTTTGGCGTCGTGATGTCACATCCCTAGCTAGATGTCATAGGATAGCATGTGTGTGCATCATGTTTCAATTTTGTATCGACATGAAATGGGGACTAAAAGAAACCCCAAGCTCATATTTGAATCAAATTAATTCAAAGTTGTGAAAACTCAACAAATTCAAAATGCCCTTGCAAAATGTTCCCTATGTCTGATAAATATGGACATGATTATAACAGGGGCCATTTTAAATATTTGAACAATTATAGAAATTTAAAAATAAATAACAAAGCCTTTGAAAATGCCAAATAAAGCATTATCATTATTTTACGTTTCAATATATCCTCAAACTTTTTGAAGGAGTTTGAAATATTCAAACTTAATCCTATAAAATATTTGGGGATATTTTATGATAGCATTTGGCCCAAACATAAATTAAACAAATATCAGAAATAATATAAAGAAGAAAATAAAATATAAAGCAAAGGGAGGATGAACATGAGCCGGCCCAGCTAGCCCAGCTCCATCGTCGTCCTCCTGGCGGCCAAGAGGATGCGCGTGTGCTCGCTGCGCGCGCACGCCGGAGGTGCCATGCACCTCTTTGCGTGCCTGCGTCCCCCTGCCGCGCTGGCGAGAGGATGAGGATGATGTTGCGTCCCCATCCCTCTATCCCCCTCGCATTCTCCCCCTCTGCTCTCTTCCTCCTCTGCTCCGCCATGGCCGATGGTGTCGTTAGCTTGCCGCCGTAGTTCTAGCCGCTCCCCCTCGCTTCTGAGCCCTCCAATCGCTCCACCTCATCGCCTTCTCCCTTCTCGCCGAGCCTCGCATCGCTAGGAGCCCCAAAGCGTCGTCCCCGAGCTCGTATTCCTCCTCGGACCCGATCTTCGCCGCCGTTGAATCGTCGTCTCTAAGCCCTCCCCGAGCAAGCTTTCGATGGCTTCGACCCCGCAGTGAGATTCTGGCTCTTTCCCCTCTCTTCCCCGGCCTTTTCCCCCTCTATAGACCCCGATTGCGCCGGCTCCCGAATGACCCGCCGCACGAGCTCATCACCGGCAATGCTCCGGTGACTAGTTGGTCCATTAGACACCACCATCAAACTCGTGAGGCTGCGTAGTGCTTGTAGGTGCCAAGTTCTGGCCGTGTCGCGCCCTGGTTCGACGAGCCCGTGCTCATCCGAGCTCCGGCAGCCGCCGGGCTCATCGCTGGCGCCGATTCCGGCCATCCCAGCCCCTAGGATGTGTCGGGCTCGACGAGCGCGAGCAAGCAGAGTAGTTTGGTGCCCTCCGCCGTCCGTTTGGTCGTCGAAGGAGGAATCCCAACTCCCTCCACCGTCCCTGACGTTGCCGGCGGCTCAACGTCGGCGAGTCAACCGGCGCTGACCACGGGGTTTGACCCTAGGTCAACTGGCAAGTGAGGCCCACCCCCTTTCTAATTAGAATTAGTTTTAAAAAATAATTAAACTAACTTAATTAAGTTAATGGCCCACTGACCAGTGGGCCCTAACCTAATCTAATTAGTAATTAGCTAATTAGTTAACCCTAATAGTGACTGGGTCACGGACGAGTGGGTCCCACTGGTCAGGTTTAACCTGGCCTGGTCAGCCGACCAACTGACGTCGTAGTGACATCAGTCTCACGTCATATTTCATTTTCCAGTTTTAAAATAATTCCAGAAATTGTTTAAAACTTTAAAAATTCATATAAATTAATCTGTAAATCAGATGAAAATAATTTATATATGAAAAATTATTAGAAAAATCCAATGAATCCATGGTGCTATTATCATGCATGTTAGAGCAATCTATATAGATGAACATTGACATTTACTAATAGGTTAATATATGGAATATGAAATGAAGAACGATTTCGAGCCTATATTCAAACTCACTTCAAATTAACTTGGACACTAGTTGCATTATCTCAACCATACATGCTACCATGTTATGACCATACATCATATTGTTGCACTTGCATGTATTGAATGCTATTTATCTGCATTGCGGTAGGCCCTGCTTCTGAGGATACCCCCAAGTATTCAACCGAAGGAGAGAACCTTCCCGCTACCCAGCAAGGCAAGCAACCCCCCTTGATCATTCTGATAACATCCCACTCTCTCGCTCTTGCTCTTGTTTATTGCATTAGGATAACTGTTCACTTGTCTGTCATACACGGTAGATGAACCTATTCCTTTGCATGACCTGTCATTGTCATAGTAAATAGCTAAACCTTGCAACCTAGCATAACTGGTAGATGCTTGTGCCATGATGTTCTTAGCTTACCATGCTTGCTATGCTTAGAGTTGTGTCAGGTCTGTTTCATTTGGGTGATGAACTAGAGTGAAACCATGATGTTCCAATGTAATAAGCTTATGATGAACCCAATTTGGTAAAGGTAGCCATGAGAGGCTATGTAGGAGTACATAGCGGGTTGTCTCATTGAGACCATTCTTAGGAACTGAGTTCCGTGTTTGTGATCCAAGACTAGTTACTACCACACGTTGGGATACTTAATTGACCCTCTCGACTTATCAATCGCTTAGTCCTTGGTCCAGGAGTTGCAACTAGTTTTTTGTGTTTATAGTATGCTGGAGGCCGTGCGTAGCGCTGACCCTAGGGGTGGGTTATGACACGGTAGGCAGTGGCATGGTGTACCAAGGGTCACCCGAATGGTGGGCTTGGGAACCCTGTGCACATCATTTGGGGCCGTAGCGGAAACTTAGGCCGGACTTCCGTGCGGGTTTAGTCACAAATAGGCGATAGCCTGGACTAGAGCTCTTATGTGATTGATGGTTGTGGCCGACTCCCTCGCTGGGCTTCCGCTTGAAGGTTGCCGAGGTGCATGGTTTTATGAGCACACAATGATAAGTGGCGAGAGCGTGTGTGAAGAAGTACACCCCTGCAAGGTATGAAACTATTCGAATAGCTGCGTCCTCGGATATGTACTACTTGGATAACTTATGTTGTTCATAGATAATCAAATGGATACTCATAAAAATATCAAGACAAGTGTGAGTACCGTGGATGGCACTATCCCAGGAGAGGGAAGTGAATCCATGGTAGTGTATTGTCATGGAGTTAGTGGACTCGTGTGCAATATCTAAAATTTAAACAAAGAGTTAAAATTGTGTAGTGTAGGTTAGCCATGAGTCAAAGCTAGCATTGCTGCATAAACTCCACCACTCCCCTTGTTGATATACGAGCATGGATAGACTAGGTCTGTTTTAAAGACTTGCTGAGTATGTTTGTACTCATGTTTGCTTAATAAATGTTGCAGATGAGACCCAGGACCCATCAGGTGGGTTCTTCCTAGATGTCGACGATGCTGAATAGCTGGTGTCCCAGCTACGACCCTATGCCATGTGGCGGGCTGTAGATAGTCAGGCCACGTGCCTTTTTACCCTTTCATCTGTCTGTACTCAGACAGCTTTATGCTTCCGCTTGGTTTGTATGAACTTGTTTGTATGACTTGAGTGTCGGGTCATGTGACCCCTATCTGTAAGAACATGTTATGTAAGGCTCGTCTGAGCCCCTTAAATAAAAGTTGTTGTATGGTTATGTTGTGATGCCATGGTTGTATCTATGCATATCGGGCATGTCGTGTGTACGTGTGACGTGCAACGGTATGTATGGGATCCGACACCTAGTCGTGTGCCTTTAGTAGTACTCTTTACGGGAAACTGCCTCTTTGTGCTTCCACCGAGCCTTGGTAGCTTGCTACTTCTCCGCACACATTGATTGACCGACAGGTATCCTTCTTTGCTGCTGTGTCTGTCCCTTCAGGGAAATGTCTCACTATGTAATGGAGTCCATGTAGCCTGCTACGACTTGTCTATGCGCAGTGATGGCATTTGTGTCTCACGACGTAATGGAGTCCTTATAGCTTGCTATGACTCGTCTACACACGCTGGAGGCCGGCACCTGCATTGCTGGGTTACGTATGCATGTTTCCGTACGGATGTGCCACTTGGGTTCTATGACTAGTCATGTTGGCTCGGGTTCTCTGTTGTTTGATTGCCAGCGACATGTTCACATACGTGAGCCAAAAGACACAAACGGTACCGGCTAAGGTAAGGTTGCAGCCGTGGAGCTTACCGTGCGTGAGGCCGCAAAGTGATGTGATATGTTACAGTCTGGATTCATATGACTTAGGATCAGGGTCCCGACAGCGTTGGTATCAGAGCCTAACTGACTGTAGGACTAGTAAGCCAAACTTGTCGAAGTTGAGTCTAGAAACACTATAGAAAAGTAGGGGAATTGATTGTGGAAGGGAACATAAGGCTCTTTTTACTCCTCTTCCCAAGTTATTCTATTCGGAGTCATTCTCATCTTTTCTACGGGGATAAGAACTAGGCTTCTCATCTATTGCTTAGGTGATGAGTTACTAACCATGGACTACTAGCTAGCGTGTTTGCAAGTGTAGATCGGTACTTGAGTATTGTTGGTGTGACAAGCAGATGGAGAAGAGATTTGAGTCTAGAAAGTCGAGTGGTTATGCTTTTCCAATCTTTTGCAGTTGTCTCAAAATCCTTTTTGAACAAATACATCTGTTATGTTGTCCAATTTCTGCTAGAGTCTCTAATATCTTTGCATCATTCTCTGTTTTAGATGCCCCCTCGTCCTTCCCGTCAGGTGGTCCGTCTGACCAGGTGCATCGATGTACCGGGTCACATGACCATGTTGGTTAGAGTTATGATGGAGGATGGCTACCGTTGGTACCCAGAGTGCATAGTGGAGGAATAGCATCGAGATTTCAACCAGAGTCAGTATCTGTGTACTGTTAAGATATATCCTTCATATCCTGGAGCTGCAGAGCCACTTCACTGGACTTACGGATTAGGTGTCACCATAGATATGGCAGTTCAGGAGGCCACCTACACCATGCTGACTATCATGAGGTTTCACCATGGTCTGCTTCAGAACACAGAGTTCTGTTATGTTCCTGCTTCCATGGGAGGAGAGTATGGTTATCTTAGCGCAGCCTACTGTGATCATTCCCATGAGGATCCCAGGCTGCAGGTGAACACTTAGATGTTGGAGAACAGGGATCGTGATGCACGTGCCCTTCGCATGGAGCTTTATGCCACCCGTGCACGTCTTTGGACAGCCCTGACGAGTTGGCACCTGTCGTGCAGACAGGCTATGGAGATTTGGAGATGCTGACCCCATCGCGGACTCATCTGCTAGCACACGTAGACTGGCCTGATGTTGGAGGCATCACCCCTCTTCGCGGACCACTATTGCCGCCAACAAGGGGACCAAGGCCACATCTGTGTCCTTACGGTTTCCAGGGATCATAGGCTAGAGTGTTTCCAGATCCTCAGGTTCAGCTCCCAGGTCACGAGGGTAACCTGTATGAGGCATTCTATGGTGATGCTTGAGTACGTGGATGTTAGTACTAGTAGGTTCGTAGTCGTATCGCCATAGTCCTGCGTGTCCTGTGGGATATGATTGGGGTTGAGAGTTGAGTTCCGGAGGTGTAGATAGATAATGTATAGGTAGCTTGTCATGCCTCCGATGAGTTGTGTCATCTCTCTGTAGTTTGTTTTCAGCTTGGGCTTGTACTGATCTATGTCATGGTGTGTATGAATCATGGTGTTCATATGGCAGTTGTTATTACCATGTTGCTTGGGTGTTTACCCTGCATGCCATGTTGTCCAGTACATTCCTTATTTCATGTCTTAGAGTTGTTGTCCTCTATGTTTAAGCTGTGGGTTGTTTTCCCCAGGATGGTGGCCACTAGGAATAGCCCCGTGCCTGCCCCCGAGCAGGGCGAGGGAAGCCAGCCAAGGCAAGAGGATCTGCCACATGTGCCTTCTTTGGCAGAAGCAATGCTTGAAGATGAAAGTAACAAGAGAGAGACCAACAGGGTGTTGGAACGAATTGAGCAGAACACAGCACGTGCTCGCCGCAATGATCACAATGATGGCGTGTCACTCAGTGATTTCGTCAAGCTGTGCCCACCTAAGTATCATCATTCAGTCGACGCACTCGACGCGGATGACTGGCTGACTAGCATGTTCCACAAGATCCGGGCTGCCAATGTATCCGAGGCCAACAAGGTGACCTTTGCTACCTACTTTCTAGAAGGACCCGCCAATCCGTGGTGGGAAAATTATGAAGCTATGCGTCCCGCAGGCCCCGCACCAACTTGGGCAGAATTCAGCGCGGCATTTCGTACCCATCACATCTCGGAAGGGCTGATGGATCGAAAGAGAGAGGAATTCTGTGCTTCACCCAGGGCAGACTATCCGTGGATGTCTATAGCCGTGAGTTCGGCAATCTTGCTCGCTATGCTCCGGAGGAAGTTTCAATCGATGCTAAGAAGCAGGCTAGGTTCCGCAAGGGACTCAATCCTGAGCTCCGTTGAGATCTGCACCTGCATGAGTGCACAACCTTCTAGGCTCTCGTCAACAAGGCTATCAATGCCGAGTCTGGATAGACTGACTATGAGGCCACGAGAAAGCACAACCGTGAGTTCAGCCCCGCATCTGGCTAGGGTTCCAACAAACACCGGGTGTGGGTGCCCAACGCAGCTCTGCCACCAAGATACACCACGAGGCCATCCTTCCAGGCGCCTCGCCCAGCTTAGTCCAACCCTCCAGCCAGGCCATTTGGAGGTCCGCCTGTCAATGTTGCTCCCCGTGCCACCGTGCTTTGTTACAAATGTGGGTAACCAGGGCACTACTCTCGTGATTGTCCTCAGATCAATGCTAAGCCTGCTGGACGTGGGAAGCCGGGAAAAGCCTTCTATGTGAAGCCAGCTCCTGCTCGTGGACGAGTGAATTATGTCTCTGCTGAGGAAGCCTCTGAGGATCCTAATGTTATCCTAGGTGCACTCCTTGTCAATAGTCATCCAGCATCTGTTCTATTTGATACTGGGGAATCTCATTCTTTCATCTCAGAAGGTTATGCACAGTTGCATAACATGTCTTTTTGTGATATGCCTACTCCTTTAGTAGTTCAGACTCCTGGTTCAAAGTGGCAAACTTCTAGAGTGAGCCATGATAATGAGATTCTGGTGGATAGGCTAGTCTTCCTAGCATCTTTGATAGCCCTCAAGTCTTCGGACATCAATCTCATCTTAGGCATGGATTGGATGAAAACCCACTATGCTAAGATTGATACTCATACTAGGAATGTTCAACTTACACATCCATCGGGTGAGATAGTTAATGTCTCTACTCGAACAGCCAAGCGCCAACTCTGTTCCCTCAATGCTATCCCTCTACCAGAGTTAGAAGATATTCCGGTAGTCCGTGACTTTCCGGATGTCTTTCCAGAAGAACTGCTAGGAATTCCTCCTGTCAGAGATGTTGAGTTTGTGATAGAGCTCATTCCAGGGACTGTCCCAATAGCCAGAAGACCCTATAAGATGGCACCCTTAGAACTAGCCGAACTTAAGATCCAACTCGATGAGGCTTTGAAGAAATGTTTCATCAGTCCTAGTTCTTCTCCTTGGGCTTGTTCTGTTCTCTTCGTCAAGAAGAAGGATGGATCGGATCGGATGGTTGTGGATTATTAGCCAGTGAATCTGGTCACCATAAAGAACAAGTATCCTCTCCCCAGGATCAATGATTTGTATGATCAACTCGCTGGATCCTCTATCTTTTCCAAAATGAATTTGAGGTTGGGATACCATCAAATCAGAATTAGAAACGGGGACATTCCAAAAATGGCTTTTGTTACTCGTTACCGATGCTCTAGCCACCTTCTCTCGCTTGATGAATTCGATCTTCATGGAGTATTTAGATAAATTCGCCGTGGTTTACCTCAACGATATATTCATCTACTCGAAGAACGAACAGGAACATGCCGAGCATCTAAGGCTGGTATTAATGAAACTTCGAGAGCACCGTCTGTATGCCAAATTCTCCAAGTGTGAATTTTGGTTGCCACAAGTGACCTATCTGGGTCACGTGATCTCTGGTAAGGGTATTTCTATCAATCCCGAGAGAGTTTAGGCCGTCCTTGATTGGACTCAACCTAAATCGGTTAAGCAAGTTCGGAGTTTCCTTGGCTTAGCGAGCTATTGTCGTCGCTTTGTTGAGAATTTCTCCAAGGTTGCGAAACCTCTGACTGAACTACTCAAGAAAGATAAAAAGTTCGAGTGGACTCCACAATGCAAGCACAATTTTCAGGAGTTGAAAAGACGACTGAGCTCTGCTCCCGTTCTGGTGCCACCAGACTTCTCTAAGGACTTTGTTATCTATTGCAAAGCCTCGCAACAAGGATTAGGTTGTATTCTCATGCAAGATCGTCATGTGATTGCATACGCATCTCGACAGTTGCGTCCACATGAGGATAGTTATCCAACACATGATCTTGAGCTTGCAACTGTAGTCCATGCACTGAAAACTTGGCGACATTACCTTCTGGGTAATCGTTGCGAAATTTACACTGATCACCAAAGTCTGAAATCTATTTTCACCCAGCCGGATTTGAATCTCAGGCAAAGATGGTGGGTTGAGTTGATTACAGACTACGATTTAGGGATAACTTACACCTCGAGGAAAGCCAATGTCATGGTTGATGCACTAAGTCGCAAGTCTTATTGTAACAACCTGATGTTACAACAAGGTCAACCATTTCTCCATGAGGAATTTCGAAAGTTAAACCTCCACATTGTTCCTGAAGGATTCCTATCCAACTTGGTGGCGAAACCTAATCTTAAGGATCAAATAGTAGCTGTCCAGAAATATGATAAGGGTATTTCTCGAATCAAGGAGAATATTGCTAGCGGAAACGCTAAAGATTTCTCCAAGGATGATGAGGGTGTTGTGTTCTTCCAAAACCGGTTGGTGGTTCCCAAGAGCACATGCTTAAGACAGATGATCCTTAAGGAGGCTCATGATTCTCCTCTCACAATTCATCCGAGTAGTACCAAGATGTATCAGGACCTATGCCAGAGGTTCTGGTGGACCAGGATGAAGAGAGAAATTGCTCAGTTTGTTGCTAATTGCGACGTTTGTCGTCGCGTGAAAGCCGAACATCAAAGGCCTGCTGGCACCCTTCAACCTTTAGCTATTCCTGAATGGAAATGGGATAAGGTCGGTATGGATTTCATTACCGTTTTTCGCAGGATTAAGAGAGGGAATAATGCTATCTTTGTGGTCATCGACCGCCTTTCCAAAGTGGCTCATTTTCTTCCTGTTCGGGAGAGTATAACTGCTAGCCAACTAGCGGAGTTATATGTTTCTCGAATAGTTTCTCTTCATGGTGTTCCTTTGGAGATTAACTCAGACCGCAGAAGTATCTTTACTTCCCGATTCTAGGAAAGTTTCCAAACCGCTATGGGGACTCATCTATCCTTTAGCACTGCTTTCCACCTACAATCAAGTGGTCAAGTTGAGTGAGTCAATCAAATTATCGAAGCCATGCTCCGAGCTTGTGTTATATCCTTCAGTATGAATTGGGAGAAATGTCTTCCATTTGCCGAATTTGCATATAACAATAGTTATCAATCAAGCTTGGGCAAAGCCCCTTTTGAAGTTCTCTATGGACAAAGGTGTCGAACACCTCTTAACTGGTCAGAAGCCGGAGAGAGGCAACTCTTTGGCCCAGATATGATCCAGGATGTAGAGGAGCAAGTTCGCATTATTCGTGAAAATATGAAAACAACCCAATCTCGTCAAAAGAGCCAATATGATCGCCATCATAAGGCTGTGACCTATGAAGTTGACGAGAAGGCTTACCTTTGGGTTACGCCTCTGAAGGGTACCCATCGATTCGGTATCAAGGGCAAGTTGGCTCCTTGTTACATTGGACCTTTTCGCATTCTTGCTAAACGAGGATAGGTTGCCTACAAATTGGAACTTCTGCCGCATCTTTCCAAGGTTCATGATGTCTTCCACGTCTCGCAACTCAGGCGTTGCTTCTCGGACCCTGTCCGTGAAGTAGACCACGAAGCGCTTGATCTCCAAGATAACCTTACATATCGAGAATAACCTGTTCGTATTCTTGATCAAGCTGAGCGTACCACTCGGCATCGGAACATCAAGTTTCTCAAGGTTCAGTGGTCACACCATTCTGAAAAGGAGGCCACATGGGAAAGAGAAGATCGTCTTCGACTAGAGTACCCCGCGCTCTTCCCGACGACTTCAAAATCTCGGGACGAGATTCTTTTGAGTGGGGTGAGTTGTCACATCCCTAGCTAGATGTTATAGGATATCATGTGTGTGCATCATGTTTCTATTTTGCATCAATATGAAATGGGGACTAAAAGAAACCCCAAGCTCAAATTAATTCAAAGTTGTGAAAACTCAACAAATTCAAAATGCCCTTGCAAAATGTTCCCTATGTCTGATAAATATGGACATGATTATAACAGGGGCCATTTTAAATATTTCAACAATTATAGCAATTTAAAAATAAATAACAAAGCCTCTGAAAATGCCAAACAAAGCATTATCATTATTTTATGTTTCAATATATCCTGAAACTTTTTGTAGGAGTTTGAAATATTCGAACTTAATCCTATAAAATATTTGGGGATCATTTATGATAGCATTTGGCCCAAACATAAATTAAACAAATATCACAAATTACTATAAAGAAGAAAATAAAATAGAAAGAAAAGGGAGGATGAACCTGAGCCGGTCCAGCTGGCCCAGCTCCATCGTCGTCCTCCTGGCGGCCAGGAGGACGCGCGTGTGCTCGCTACGCGCGCATGCCGAAGCTGCCACACACTTCTCTGCATGCATATATTCCCCTATCACGCTGGCGAGAGGATGAGGACGATGTTGCGTCCCCATCCCTCTCTTCCCCTCGCATTCGCCCCCTCTACTCTCTTCCTCCTCTACTCCGCCATGGCCGACGGTGCCGTTAGCTTGCCGCCATAGTTCTAGCCGCTCCCCCTCGCTTCTGAGCCCTCCAATTGCTCCGCCTCATTGCCTTCTCCCTTCTCGCCGAGCCTCGCAACGCCAGGAGCCCCGAAACGTCGTCCCCGAGCTCGTCTTCCTCCTCAGACCCGATCTTCGCCGCCGTTGGATCGTTGTCTCCGAGCCCTCCCCGAGCAGGCTTTCGACGACTTCGACCCTGCAGTGAGCTTTCGACTCTTTCCCCTCTCTTCCCCGGCCTTTTCCCCCTCTGTAGGCCCTGATTGCGCCGACTCCCGAATGACCCGCCGCATGAGCTCATCACCGGCGATGCTCCGGTGACCAGTTGGTCCATTAGAGACCACCATCGAACTCGTGAGGCTGCGTATTTCTTATAGGTGCCAAGTTCCGGACGTGTCGCGTCCTGGTTCGACAAGCCCGTGCTCGTCCGAGCTCCAGCAGCCGCCGTGCTCATCGCCGGCACCGATTCCGGCCATTCCAGCCCCTGGGAAGTGTCGGGCTTGACGCGCGCGAGCAAGCAGAGTAGGTTGGCGCCCTCCGCCGTCCGTTTGGTCGCCGGAGGAGGAATCCCGACCCCCTCCGCCGTCCTTGATGTCGCCGGCGGCTCAACCCGGCAAGTCAACCGGCGCTGACCACGGGGTTTGACCCCAGGTCAACTGGCAAGTGGGCCCCGCCCCCTTTCTAATTAGAAATAGTTGAAAATAATAATTAAACTAACTTAATTAAGTTAATGGCCCACTGACCAGTGGGTCCTAACCTAATCTAATTAGTAGTTAGATTATTAGTTAACCCTGATAGTGTCTGGGTCACGGACCAGCGGGTCCCACTCGTCAGGTTTGACCTGCCCTGGTCAGTTGACCAGCTGACGTCGTAGTGACGTGAGGCTGACGTCATATTTCATTTTCCAGTTTTAAAATAATTCCATAAATTGTTTAAAACTTTAAAAATTCTTATAAATTAATCTGTAAATCAGATGAAAATAATTTATATATGAATTTTTTTTTAAAAAATTCAATGAATCCAATGGTGATATTATCATGCATGTTAGAGCAATCTATGTAGATGAACATTGACATTTACTAATAGGTTAATATATGGAATATGAAATGAAGAACGATTTTGAACCTATATTCAAACTCACTTCAAATTATGTTGAACTAATAGTTTTTTGTGTTTATAGTATGCTGGAGGCCGTGCGTAGGGCTGACCCTAGGGGTGGGTTATGACACGGTAGGCAGTGGCATGGTGTACCAAGGGTCACCCGAATGGTGGGCTTGGGAACCCTGTGCACATCATTTGGGGCCGTAGCGGAAACTTAGGCCGGACTTCCGTGCGGGTTTAGTCACAAATAGGCGATAGCCTGGACTAGAGCTCTTATGTGATTGACGGTTGTGGCCGACTCCCTCGCTGGGCTTCCGCTTGAAGGTTGCCGAGGTGCATGGTTTTATGAGCACACAATGATAAGTGGCGAGAGCGTGTGTGAAGAAGTACACCCCTGCAAGGTATGAAACTATTCGAATAGCTGCGTCCTCGGATATGTACTACTTGGATAACTTATGTTGTTCATAGATAATCAAATGGATACTCATAAAAATATCAAGACAAGTGTGAGTACCGTGGATGGCACTATCCCAGGAGAGGGAAGTGAATCCATGGTGGTGTATTGTCATGGAGTTAGTGGACTTGTGTGCAATATCTAAAATTTAAACAAAGAGTTAAAATTGTGTAGTGTAGGTTAGCCATGAGTCAAAGCTGACATTGCTGCATAAACTCCACCACTCCCCTTGTTGATACACGAGCATGGATAGACTAGGTCTGTTTTAAAGACTTGCTGAGTACGTTTGTACTCATGTTTGATTAATAAATGTTGCAGATAAGACCCAGGACCCATCAGGTGGGTTCTTCCTAGATGTCCACGATGCCGAATAGCTGGTGTCCCAGCTATGACCCTATGCCCTGTGGCGGGCTGTAGATAGTCAGGCCATGTGCCTTTTTACCCTTTCATCTGTTTATACTCAGATAGCTTTATGCTTCCGCTTGGTTTGTATGAACTTGTTTGTATGACTTGAGTGTCAGGTCATGTGACCCCTATCTGTAAGAACATGTTATGCAAGGATCGTCTGAGCCCCTTAAATAAAAGTTGTTGTATGGTTATGTTGTGATGCCATGGTTATATCTATGCATATCGGGCATGTCGTGCGTATGTGTGACGTGCAACGGTATGTATGGGATCCGACACCTAGTCGTGTGCCTTTAGTAGTACTCTTTACGGGGAAACTGCCTCTTTGTGCTTCCACCGAGCCTTGGTAGCTTGCTACTGCTCCGGACACATTGATTGGTCGGCATGTATCCTTCTTTGCTGCTATGTTTGTCCCTTCGGGAAAATGTCTCGATGTGTAATGGAGTCCCTGTAGCCTACTACGACTCATCTGCGTGCAGTGATGGCATTTGTGTCTCACGATGTAATGGAGTCCTTGTAGCCTGTTATGACTCGTCTACACACGCTTGAGGCCGACACCTGCATTGCTGGGTTATGTATGCCTGTTTCCATACGGATGTGCCACTTGGGTTCTATGACTAGTCATGTCGGCCTGGGTTCTCTGTCGTTTGATTGCCAGCGACATGTTCACATACGTGAGCCAAAAGACGCAAACGATCCCAGCTAAGGTAAGGCTGCAGCCGTGGAGCTTACCATGTGTGAGGCCACAAAGTGATGTGATATGTTACAGTCTGGATTCATATGACTTAGGATCGGGGTCCCGACACGTGAAGTGTGCTGTTGCTTTTTCAAAAGAAAATTGGGGTCTAAATGAGCAAGAGGATGAGAAAATGGGACTTTTCGTATGACCCGCCATATCTTCTTTGGTGGAAGGTGTTCTGAGTCAGAAGAAATTTAGGTTACTTCAGGAGCGTTTGCATGGCCTGTCTCTGATTCTTCCTATGAATAATAATTGTCAATAAGGCGCATAAAGAGACAGTCAAGAGAATCAAGTTCTACCTCTGAGTCATCAACCTCAGGCTGCTCTTGAAGAACAGTTTTCTTCTTACGACCGCCGGTTTTCACATGAGGTTTCTTCTTCGCGGGAGGAGTATATCTTTTCTTCCAAAAGCCGGAATTAGCCTGAAATCAAGAGCCGCCGAAAGAGGTTAAAGATTGATACATATATATAGTTAACACGGAGGTAAAAGAGGTTTGAAAGCCGTCCTTACATCTGGGGCCGGGTTTGCGGCGTAGAAGGGATGTAACCCGAAGGTACGACAAGCTTCTTGGGACTCATAGCAAAGTCCTTTGATGGCATAAACAATGTTCTCTTCGGTCAGGGTGGTGTGATTGAAGCAGAGAGGGTCATTTGAGTCGCCGGTATATTCACACATAAGACGGTCTAGCCGGCTCAGTGGCATGACCTTCCAGGAGATCCAACTGCGGGTTAGGTCAATTCCTGTCAGACCGTTTGCCATGAGGGCTCTAATCTTTGCAAAGGCCGGAGCATACTTCGCTCATGCTGAGGCCGACATCCGGTCCGGAAGCTCGGTCATGGTGTAGAGTCGGGTAGGGCGGTAACCCGACAGTGGATGTTCTCCCTCTGGAGAAGTGTCTTTACAATAAAACCAAGTTCTATTCCAGTCCTTGGGGTGACTTGGCATTCGAACAACCGGAAAAACCATATCCCGTCTCCTTTGGATGAAGACCCTGCCAAATTCTAAGCTTGCGCCAGCCGCCACTTCCGTTTGGCGGTTGACATAGAAAAAATCGCAGAAGAGATCCACAGACGGCTCTTCTTGTAAGTAAACTTCACAAAGGACTTGGAAGTTGCACAAATTGGAGAGAGAGTTGGGTGCAATGTCCTGAGGATGCAACTTAAAGAAATGAAGGACGTCTCAGAAAAATTTAGACCCGGGCGGGCTGAAACCGCGTGCAAGGTGGTCAGCAAAGATAACTATTGCACCCTCCTGAGGGATGGGTTTCTTCTCTTGACCCGGAACCCTCCAATGAATAACATTCTGAGCTGGCAAAGTTCATGCGTCTACAAAATCCCGCAGGAATTCTTTGGAGACCACAGAGCTGACCCAATTACAAGAAGAAGACGCCCGAGACATGGTGGCAAGTTAAGGCTATGAAAAATAGCGGTACATGGTGGGTTAGAAAGTGATTAGACAACTAGGACGGTTGACGACATTAAACACCATGATGCTAAGCCATCGGTACAGTTACTGGAAGAGTCGAAATTTTAGCGGCGGGTTAAGGTGGACAAGGTCGTGATGCGAATATTGCTAAGGACCTATAAACAGGTTTTACGTGATAAACTGAAGTTGCAAGATCTACAAGCAAAGGAAAAAATCAGGTTTATTTCAACCCTAGCAAGGAACTGAGGAAGAATAAGTCTAAGCGCAAAAGGGAGAAACAACTGTAGATTTATGTTGGGCCGTTGGTGATTTTACATGACTTGTCGTTGTAAGAAGACAAACATTGCGAGATCTAGAGTATTGTTTGTCAGTTGGCATTACAGGAAAGAATTTGCGCACTAATGGGGCCGATGAACTCAACGGGGCTTGAAGTACTAAGCTACAGATCTGAGGGAGGAGGAAGGACATACCTGGAAGGACGCGGCGGACACGGGCGAGACTCTGGATCGTTCAGGTTGATGCAGTGGCCTGGGTTGATGAGGGTGATGGAGCTTCACCAGCGCGACGGAGCTCGGGGGCGACAGCGTCGAGAGGAATAATAAGAAGTGGGGGCAGTGGAGAAAATGTGAAAGAACCCCTCACGGTCCTATTTAAGAGGTTGGAAAGCCAAACGGGTGCGGGAATCAAGGCGACAGATACTGACCGACCGAGACGGACGCCTCGATTTTTCGGCCAATGGTTTTAATGAAGGTATCTATTGCGGATGTCATGGAATCTTTTTGGCATATTCGATGTGATGTCATGGCGGGTTACGTATTTTCAATTTCAGGAAATAGAATGTGAGACTCGCTGCCAAGTGAGTTCGAAGATTGACATGAGCAAGCTCAAATCAACCTCGGGCCTAATGTTGGGGATATAACCCCATGGTAAGACCCGCCCAGGAGGGGTCGGGTCATACCTGGAGGCTCATAGTCAAGACTAGTAAAGTGGACCGGCAGACGTAGGCCTGGCTATATGGCGGCTTACCAAGATGGGCCAAGACGAAGGCCTAGACAGAAGATGGTATGAAGACCCGGGCGGTTAAGTCGCCCGAAGACGGCTTGCCCAAGATGACAAGGCTGCTTAGAGACAGGATTGACTACGTTGTGACAATCGGTGTAGGACTCATGTAACCTAGGGCCTCGACCTCCTATACAAAGGCAAGACCCCAGGGCGGCTTAGACAGAAACCAATCAATCGAGAACTAGGTCAAGCGAATCCGCTCCCTTGTAATCGATAAACCAATCAATACAACACAAGCAGGACGTAGGATTTTTCCTCCTCTTGAGGGGGCGAACCTAGGTCAACTCGTGTCCCTCGTCTTGACCAACCCCTTTGAGTCCATCACCTTAGCGATGGCCTCGAATCTAAGTCTTCAGACATCTGCCATGAAAAAACCATGACAGGTTGTGTTTGGTTTCCCGCATAAGGCCCAACCAGGCCTTCACAGGAAGGAAATGGGTTGATTGGTTGCCCACATACACTATTCGGCCTGCATTGCACAAACTTTAAAGCATCTCCGTGTCGGGCCAACAGCTACGCCCAAACATGTAGTTTCTGGAGAGTCAGGTTCGGGTGAAGCAGGGGAGGGGAACACGGTGCTAAGCTCGTGCGACCAGGGAGATGGCGCGAGCTCGCACACTACTCCAAAAAATTGGCGGGTGGATTTCGGCTCACCTCCCGCCAATTCGGTCGCCCCTATTTAGCCCCCTTCCTCTCACCGCCCAAAGTCCCGCCACCCTTCTTCCCCTTTTGAGCTTTCCCGCCGATGCACATCCGCACCGATGAGCAAGTAAGTGAAACTTCTTCGTCGACCAGCGGTCCACGATGACAATGACTCCGGTCCTCAACTTCTCCGATTTTACCCCCCTCGAGATGGAGCCATGGCCTCTGTGAGTTCAATCACCCCTTTCTTAGTGTTTGTTTTATCTAGATCTGAGAGGATATGGTAGTAGGGTTAGATGTGCAAGCATGTGGTAGGGTTGATTCGTGCACCGATCAGTGAGCAGATGGTAGATTGTAATGTTGTGGTAGCTATGTGTGTTGGATTTGTAGCATGGTAGAGTAGTATAATAGTGAAGAACAATATGGATTCATAGCTACTTGTGTAGGATTTGTAGCATGCTAGAGTAGCTATTTATAATGAACAAAATGGATTCATAGCTAGTTGTGATGTTGTGGTAGCTATTGATGATGGATTCATAGCTAGTTGGCATGTATGCTCCTCCTTTAATAGATCGTCCGGCTGTGATGTTGTGGTATTGTGTGTTCTATGCTTACTGTTAATATGTGCTACGACTGTAGGACATGAGCACATAGACGCAAGAGCTTAGCCAGGCCCTTGTCCTGTCCGATAGCCAGCTCGTTGCGTCCTATGTCGAGGACTCACAACTGGCAAGCATGCCATGGGCTCCTATGAGGCTCTCGGTTCTCCCATGCCGCTGGAATTCCTAGGCATTCCAGCTGTAGAGGCAATCCTTGATGGCCCTGACAAGCCATTTGAGTATGTCCCTGTGGTCGATAGGAAGAGGAAGAGGGGCAGCCTGATGGGGGAGGAGATCAGTGTCTTCAACAGCATGACTGCGACCGTGAAGGAGGTGGAAACCTCCATTAGGGAGAGAAAGTCCCTCGACGTCTATCCTTACATGTACAACATTGTCATGGAGCAAGGTGGCTTCGGCAATGAGGCTCTCGTGTCAGCTCAGAGCCACTTGTTCGGAGCTTAGTGCAAGTCTAAGGGGGTCGTGCCCCCCATCCTTAGCCAAAACAATGAAGAAAATTTACTGTCTATGTCTTAAATAAGGAAAAAAATCCATTCTTTGCCTTGGTAGTTGTTCATATTTTGGCTTTGCCCCCTGAGATTGCTCTCTAGCTCTGCCACTGATGACAGATGCCCACAGGGTGCTCTGACTGAGGAGGTGACTAGGCAAGCACTCCTACTAGAGTGTGTTGCTAGTGACTCCGTGCATGATCTTGGACGGCGATGGTGATGGCGATGGCGACGGCACTGGCGACGTATATTTTGTGTAGCTAGGGCTTGAAAAATG
Source organism: Hordeum marinum (assembly GCA_022496015.1). Lineage (NCBI taxonomy): Eukaryota > Viridiplantae > Streptophyta > Magnoliopsida > Poales > Poaceae > Hordeum > Hordeum marinum. The sequence continues at coordinate 44,897,373 of CM039672.1, forward strand.
TTTGATAGTGTGTATATTCTGTTGAGATAGTACATACTAACCCCTCATGATCATGAACTTACGGTGGTAGGATGGCACCTTCTTTTGGATGTGGTGGTAGAATGACACCATTGTAGTGCTAGGTTGAACTTGCTACTTGTGCTTGCTTTTGTGCACTGCAAAGACAAATGATATACAGTGTTCGTAGGGAGGGCGCCGAGGGTTTACAGTTCATGGGAAGCTTGCATTGAACAAAATTCAGTGTATAGCAACAACAGCCATAGAGGGTTTAAGACTAGGCAGTCGGCAGAAGATGCTTATGTCAAGGCGGCGGTGCACTTTGGGGTGAAGAACTTCATCATCATCATGCAGTTTGTCGTCATTGTAGTGATGTGGCGGTGATGTGGTAGATGTTATCATATATAAGGTAATATTACCACATAGGCCACAAGTTTAGAACACCTCGCACCGTGTGTGGAACCAAACATCATGCCCATGTATGAGTTAAGACGATGTAGTCAACCAAACACCGTTTGCAAAGCTATCTCCCAATGCGAGAGACCTAGATATAGGCAACAAAACAATGTGCTGATGTCTATTTATTTTGTCGTATTTTCTTCAACCAGGCTCCATTGAGCTAGACTGAGCTAGCCAGGCCCGACTCACAGGGCTACCAAACACGCCCTTAGGATTGTCAAAGTGTGGCTATGAAGGGATCGATAGAAGAGACATCTAGAGCATGGGTGAATAGACTACTTGCAAGAATTAAAACCTAATATTTTCCCAAGTTAATAGGTTGGCAGATTTTAGCAATGATGACAAGTCTAAAGCACCCTACACATGCTAGTCAACATATATAGCAGCAGAAAGTAAGACAAGCATATGCAAGAGAGTAGAGATAGGAAGATCAAACGAAATTGTAGACACGAAGATTTTTCCCGTGGTTCCAATAGGTGGCGCTATCATACATCCACGTTTATGGAGTCTTCAACCCACAGAGGGTAACGGTCGTGAGAGTCCATGATGACCCACAAGTATAGGGGATCTATCGTAGTCATTTCGATAAGTAAAAGTATAGAACCCAACGAGGAGCAGAAGGAAATGACAAAGCGGTTTCAGTAAGGTATTCTCTGCAAGCACTGAAATTATCAGTAACTAATATTTTTGTGATAAGATAATTTGTAATGGGTAACAAGTAACAAGTGTAGCAAAGGTGCAGCAAAGTAGCCCAATAATTTTGGTAGCAAAGGATAGGCCTGGACAAACTCTTATATAAAGCAAAGCGCTCCCGAGGACACATGGGAATTTCTGTCAAGCTAGTTTTCATCATGCTCATTTGATTTGTGTTCGTTACTTTGATAATTTGATATGTGGGTGGACCGGTGCTTGGGTGGTGCCCTTACTTGGACAAACCTCCCACTTATAATTAACTTCTCTCGCAAGCATCCGCAACTACGAAAGAAAATTAAGATAAATCTAACCATAACATGAAACACATGGATCCAAATCAGCCCCTTACGAAGCAAAAAATAAACTAGGGTTTAAGCTTTTGTCACTCTAGCAACCCATCAATTACTTATTACTTCCCAATGCTTTCCCCTAGGCCCAAATAATGGTGAAGTGTTATGTAATCGACGTTCACATAACACCACTAGAGGAGAGACAACATACATCTCATCAAAATATCGAACGAATACAAAATTCACATGATTACTTATAACAAGACTTATCACATGTCCTCGGGAGCAAACGTAACTACTCACAAAGCATATTCATGTTCATAATCAAAGGAGTATTAATTATCATAAAGGATCTAAACATATGATCTTCCACCAAGTAAACCAACTAGCATCAACTACAAGGAGTAATCAACACTACGAGCAACCCACACGTACCAATCTGAGGTGTTGAGACAAAGATCGGATACAAGAGATGAACTAGGGTTTGGAGAGGAGATGGCGCTGGTGAAGATGTTGATGGAGATTGACCCCCTCTCGATGAGAGGATCGTTGGAGATGACGATGGCTTCGATTCCCCCCTCCGGGAGGAAAGTTTCCCCGACAGAATAGCTCCGCCGGAGCTCTAGATTGCTTCTGCCCAAGTTCCGCTCAAGACAGCGACGCTTCATCCTAAAAGCTCTCTTTTGATTTATTTTTCCAGGTCAAAACCCTTCATATAGCAGAAGATGGGCACCAAAGGCCTGCCAAGGGGCCCACAAGCCACCAGGGCACGAACAAGGGGGTAGGCCACGCCTAGCAGGATTGTGACCTTTTGGTGGGTCCCCTCTGGTATTTGTTTCGCCCAATATTTTTTATATATTCCAAAATAATTCTCTATAACTTTTCAGGACTTTTGGAGTTGTACAGAACATGTCTCTCATATTTGCTCCTTTTCCAGTCTAGAATTCCAGCTGTCGGCATTCTCCCTCTTCATGTAAACCTTGTAAAATAAGAGAGAAAAGGCATAAGTAGTGTGCCATAACGTGTGATAACATCGCATAATGCAATAAATATCAATATAAAAGCATGATGCAAAATGTACGTATCAACTCCCCAAGCTTAGACCTTGCTTGTCCTCAAGCGAAAACCGAGATCGATAAATATGTCCACAAGTTTAGAGATAGAGGTGTCGATAAAATAGAATACAAACATGAGGGCATCACGATCATCTTTAGAACAACAATACTTATTGATATATAATTTATTATATTAGAGTAACAATTCATCCACAAGGTAAAGTATGAACCGAGAATTCTATTGAGAACCAACAAACTATGCCCTTAGTCATCGAAGCAATTGCAATTTATCACAACATCGGAAAGAGTCAATATAAGAGCTTGTAAAGCAAATGCACATACTTAATCATCTTTTAGTCTTTCATAATTTCTAACACTCACGTGGTACTCATGAGGTAAAGCTTCAATTGGACACAGAGAAAGATAGGGGCTTATGGTTTTGCCTCCCAACTATTTATCTCCAGGGTAATGTCAACAGAAATAACTCATGATCACCCACATCCGAGTGGATATATATGTCTAGATCATTCACCAACACATAATGCTTGCCAAGAGAGAAAGGCGAATATAGGAAGTGGTGAAGATCACCATGACTCTTGCATAAAGGTAAGTACTTCTAAAGTAAAAGTAACAGATAGGCCCTCTACAGAGGGAAGCAGAGGTTGTCATGCGCCTTTTGTTTTTGGATGTGCAAACCCTTAATGCAAAGGAACGCCGCGTTGTATTGCCCTTTGTGATAGCAACCTTTATTATGCAGTCCGTCGCTTTTATTTCTTTATCATCACAAGTTTGTATAATGCTTATTTTCCCTTACAATAAAAGATCATACATATTTAGGAGTAATTCTTATTGCTTTTTGCACCGATGACAACTTACTTGAAGGATCTTACTCAATCCATAGGTAGGTATGGTGGAGTCTCATGGCAAAACTGGGTTGAGGGTGTTTGGATGCACAAGTAGTATCTCTACTTGATGCGGAAGTTTTGGCTAGTATGAGGTGGAAGCAAGCACCGCGTGTTGGAGGATCTATAACCATATAACTTCTATTTGGAAATAAGCAAACATAACCCATTATGTTTTCTTCCTTGTCCAACATCAACTTCTTAGCATATAATATTCTAATGAATTCTCACAATCATAAAAGATGTCCAAGATGATATATTTATATGTGAATCTCTCTTTCTTTATTACCGCCTTTTAATTGCACCAATGACCAATCACTATGTTTGTCAATTCTCAAAAAAATTCAATCGACATACTTCTTATATGTGAAGTCATCACTCCTCATAAGATCATCATATATACTCTATGCTTTTATTCTATTATTCTTTCTATTTATTATTTATGTTTCTCAAGATCATAGCAAACAAGCAAAGCCCTCACATCAAAACTACTTTTTATTATATAACTCTCGGACTCGCTTACATAAGGGGAATATAAAGCAAAACTCATAGCTAGATCATACTAAAACTTTATTCTACTAGATCAAGATAAAACCAAAAGGATCAAACTAGAAAAAAAACGAGAAAAGGTAAAAGATGTGATGGTGATACGATATCGGGGCATCTCCCACAAGCTTGGCACAAGCAAAGGGGAGTGCTCATACCCATGTGTTTAGATGTCCTTCTTCGAAGGTGATGGTGGTGGAGAAGGATTTTCAAGCTTGTTTAGTTTCCTCTTAAGCATAAAATTATATTCCCTCAGATCGTCAACTTCTTGCTCGAGCTTCAATATCCTTTGACATAATTATTTCTTGCTCTCCTGCAGAAAATGTGAAGGGATAAATAGAACCTTGGTTTTCTCCTTGTGTTTGGGAGGCTTGATTTCGTGAACTCCACGTGCATATCTCCTAGTTGAGGCAGAGATATATCTTCTTCATCCAAGCTTTCTTCCTCATACTTTCCTTCTTGTTCCTCCTCCAAGAATAATCCATAAGTGTCTAGGTCCCCATAGAGCTTGGGACTGGAAAGATAATGCGATATATAGCTCTCCCCATCGGACTCTTGGGACGACATATTGCTCTAAATCTGCTGCAAAAACACCTGAATTCAAAAACAGGAGGTATTGTCATGATACAAAGGTCCAAACCTTTGGGAGGTTATATAATTATTTTTTATCGTTTTAAAGGAGTATAACACAAGAAAACAGAGTCTGAAGGGTGTACGGCGTGGCCACAACGGCCAGGGGGTAGGCCGCGCCCTGTAGGCTTGTCGCCTCCTCGTGCACTCTTCGTACTGCTTTAATTTTTTATAATTTATTAAATATTCCAAAATGGAGAAAAAATGCTATTGGAAAATTTTTGGTGTCGGTTTGCTTACCGTACCACGTACCTGTTCCTTTTCGGAGTCTGAAACATTCTGGTAGGTCTCCCTAATGTACTCCTCCAGAGTTACGATATTGATAATATTGGTTTCAACATTTATGGGACTACCCGAGATATAAAAGTTTGATTCTTTGCCCATTTACCACCTTTGGGTTAGTGCCCTCGGCATTGTTGATCTTGATGGCATCGGAACAATATACTTCCTCGACAATGTAAGGCCCTTCCCATTTAGATAGAAGTTTTCCTGCAAAAAGTCCTAAACAAGAATTGTATAGCAAGACATGGTCTCCTACATTGAATTCACGCATTCGCATCCTTTTATCATGCCATCTCTTAACCTTTTCTTTAAACAACTTGGAATTCTCATAGGCTTGGGTTCTCCATTCATCAAGTGAGCTAATGTCAAATAACCTCTTCTCACCAGCAAGTTTGAAATCATAGTTGAGCTCTTTAATTGCCCAATAAGCTTTATGTTCTAGTTCAAGAGGTAAGTGACAAGCTTTACCATAAACCATTTTATATGAAGACATACCCATAGGGTTTTTGTACGCAGTTCTATAAGCCCATAATGCATCGTCAAGTTTCTTAGACCAATTCTTTATAGATCTATTAACAGTCATTTGCAATATAAATATAATTTATCTATTGCTTAATTCTACTTAACCAGTAGACTGAGGATGATATGGAGATGCAATGTTATGATTAACATCATACTTTGCAAGCAATTTACGGAAAGCACCATGAATAAAATGTGAACCACCATCCGTCATTAAATATCTAGGGACTCCAAATCTAGGGAAAATAACTTTTTAAAGAATTTTAATAGAAGTGTTATGATCAGCACTACTAGTTGGAATAGCTTCTACCCACCTAGTAACATAATCAATAGCAACTAGAATATGAGTATACCCGTTGGACTTTGGGAAAGGTCCCATATAATCAAAACCCCAAACATCAAATGGATAAATAACAAGTAATTCATAGGCATTTCCTAACGTCTACTAATATTACCGATTCTTTGACATTCAACACAAGACAATACAAACTTACGAGCATCCTTGAAGAGAGTAGGCCAAAAAAACAGATTGTAATACCTCGTGTGCAGTTCTATTTCTAGCATGATGTCCTCCGTAGGCCTCGGAATGACACTTGTGTAGGATCTGTTCCTATTCATGCTCAGGTACACAACGTCTAATAACACCATCTACCCATTCTTTATAAAGGTGTGGGTCATCCCAAAAGTAATGTCTTAAATCATAGAAGAACTTGTTCTTTTGTTGGTATGTGAAACTAGGCGGTATAAATTTAGCAGCAACGTAATTAGCATAATTAGCATATCATGGAGCATTATGCGACGCATTTATGATAGCTAATTGTTCATCAGGAAAGCTATCATCAATATGTAGTGGGTCATCAAGAACATTCTCTAACCTAGACGGGTTATCTGCTACAGGGTTCTCAACACCCTTTCTATCAATAATATGGAAATAAAATTCTTGTAGGAGAAGAACCCATCTAATAAGTATAGGTTTAGCATCTTTATTTTCCATAATATATTTAATAGCAGCATGATCAGTGTGAACAGTTACTTTGGAATCAAAAATATAACATCTAAACTTGTCACAAGCAAAGACAACTGCTAAAAATTCCTTTTCAGTGTTAGCATAGTTTCTTTGAGCATTGTCTAGAGTCTTACTAGCATAATGGATAACATTTAATTTCTTATCAACTATTTTTCCTGGAACAGCACCAACAACATAATCACTAGCATCACACATAATTTCAAAGGGTAGGTTCCAATCAGTCGGTTGAACAACAGGTGCAGAAATCAAGGCATTCTTAAGTATTTCAAATGCTTCTACACAATCATCATCAAAAACAAAAGGAACATCTTTTTGCACGAGATTAGTGAGAGGTCGAGAAATTTTAGAAAAATCATTAATAAATCTCCTGTAGCAACCAGCATGACAAAGGAAACTTCTTATACATCTGATATCCGTGGGACACGACGTTTTTTCAATAGCATCTACTTTATCTTTATCCACCTCAATACCTCTTTCGGATATTTTGTGTCCCAAGAAAATGCCCTCATGAACCATAAAGTGGCACTTCTTCCAATTCAAGACAAGATTAGTTTCTTTAGATCTCTACAAAACTCGATCAAGGTTGCTCAAGCAATCATCAAAAGAAGTTCTATAAATGGAGAAGTCATCCATGAAAACTTGAACAATCTTTTCACAAAAGTTAGAGAATATAGCAGTCATACATCTTTGAAAGGTAGAAGGTGCATTGCATAAGCCAAAAGGCATACGTCTATAAGCAAACGTACAGAAAGGGCAAGTAAAAGTTGTCTTTTTCTTGAACCTCTTTTGACACACGTATTTGAGAGAAACCAGAGTAACCATCTAGAAAGCACAAGTGTGTGTGTTTAGATAGTATTTCTAGCATTTGAAAAATAAAAGGCAAAGGGTAATGATGTTTCCTAGTAGATTTATTTAATTTCCTAAAATCAATTACCATTCTATATCCTATAACAATTCTTTGCGGGATCAATTCATTTTTATCATTAGGAACAATAGTAATGCCTCCCTTCTTAGGAACACAATGAACAGGACTAACCCATCTAGTATTAGCAATAGGATAAATTATACCTTCCTCCAGAAGCTTTAGTATTTCATTTCTTACCACTTCTTTCATTTTAGATTTAACCGTCGTTCATGATCAACAACTAGTTTAGCATTAGGTTCCATATTTATTTTATGCTGACATAGAGTGGGACTAATGCCCTTAAGATCATCAAGAGTATATCCAATAGCAGCACGGTGCTTCTTCAGAGTTTTCAATAATCTCTTTTCTTCGTGCTCTGAAAGGTTAGCAGTAATAATAACGGGATGTATCTTCTTTTCATCAAGATAAGCATATTTCAGAGTATCCGGTAATTGTTTAAGCTCAAATACGGGATCACCCTTGGGTGGAGGAGGATCCCCAAGTATTTCTACAGGCAAGTTTTGTTTCAAAATAGGATGCTGATCAAAGAAAATCCTATCTATTTCATTCCTTTCATTCATATGCATATCTTTTTCATGGTCTAGCAAATATTGTTCTAAAGGATCAGTACGAGGCACAACAATAGAAGCAAGACCAACAATTTCAACCTTACTAGGCAATTCTTTATCATGGGGTTGTCTACGAAACTTAGAGAAATTAAACTCATGGGTCACATCCCCAAAACTTACAGTAACAGTTTCTTTCTCACAATCTATCTTGGCATTAACAGTATTCAAGAACGGCCTACCAAATATAATGGGACAAAAATAATCTCGTGGGGAACCAAGAACAAGAAAATCAGTAGGATATTTATTTTCCCACACAAGACTTCAACATCTCTAATAATCCCAACTGGTGCTATAGTATCTCTATTAGCAAGCTTAATGGCAACATCAATTTCTTCCAATTCAGTTGGTGCAATATCATTCATAATTTCTTTATATAAGGTAAAGGGAATTGCACTCATGCTAGCACCCACATCACAGAGGCTGTGATAACAATGATCTCCTATTTTAATAGAAACAATAGGCATGCCAACAATAGGTCTATGTTTCTCTTTAGCATCAGGTCTAGCAATTCTAGCAGCTTCATCACAGAAATGAAAAACATGCCCATCAATATTATCAACCAAGAGATCTTTAATCATAGAAATACTAGGTTCAACTTTAATTTTCTCAGGGGGTGTAGGTGTTCTAATATAGCTCTTACGAACCACAGTTGAAGCTTTAGCATGTTCCTCTATTCTAATAGGGAAAGGTGGTTTCTCAGTATAAGTAGCAAGAATAAGAGGATCAACATTATAAGTAATAGTTTCTTCTTCAACTTTAATAGGTTCAACTACTTTCACTTCAATGGGAGGATGATATTGAAACCACTTATCTTTAGGGAGATCAACATGAGCAGGAAATGATTCACAAGAAGAAGCTACTATCTCAGAGTCAAGTCCATATTTAGTGCTAACTTCACGAAAAGCATCGGTGTCTATGAAGGATTTAACACAATCAAACTTGAGGTTTATACCTGACTCCTTACCTTTGTCGAGTTCCCAATCTTTAGAGTTGTGTTTAATTCTTTCCAATAAATCCCATTTTAAGTCAATACCTTTCTTCATATAGGAACCAGTACAAGAAGTATCGAGCATGGATTGATCATTATGAGAAAGCCGAGCATAAAAGTTCTGAATAATAATTTCTCTTGAGAGATCATGATTTGGGCATGAATATAACATTTACTTAAGCCTCCCCCAAACTTGAGCAATTCTTTCTCCTTCACAAGGCCAAAAGTTATAGATATAATTCCGATCACGATGAACCAGATGCATAGGATAAAACTTCTGATGAAATTCCAATTTCAATCGGTTGTAGTTCCATGATCCAATATCATCACATATCCTATACCATGTCAATTCCTTCTCCTTCAAAGATAAAGGAAAGACCTTCTTCTTGATATCATCCTTGGGCAAACCTGCAAGCTTAAATAATCCACAAATTTCATCCACATAGATTAGATGCAAATCAGGATGTAGTGTTCCATCTCCTCCATAAGGATTAGCTAGCAGTTTCTCTATCATACCCAAAAGATTTCATAATAAATATTTTCAGTAGGTTCAGTAGGTTGAGGAGCAACTCTTTGCACTTCCGGTCGAGGTGAACATACCCCGAACAAGCCCCTCAAAGGATTATTTTCCATAGTAACAAGTAACAGTAAATTTCAGCACACCATATTTTTTTCCTTACCAGATTCCACTTACCAAAGGCGCTTCACTCCTCGGCAACGGCACCAGAAAAGGGTCTTGATGACCCACAAGTATTGGGGATCTATCTTAGTCCTTTAGATAAGTAAGAGTGTCGAACCCAACAAGGAGCAGAAGGAAATGACAAGTGATTTTCAGTAAGGTATTCTCTGCCAGTATTGAAATTATCGGTAACACATAGTTTTGTGATAAGATAATTTGTAACGGGTAACAAGTAACAAGTGTAGCAAAGGTGCATAAAAGTAGCCCAATCCTTTTTGTAGCAATGGCCATGTCTGGACAAACTCTTATATAAAGCAAAGCGCTCTCGAGGACACATGGGAATTTATGTCAAGCTAGTTTTCATCATGCTCATTTGATTCGCGTTCATTACTTTGATAATTTGATATGTGGGTGGACTGGTGCTTGGCTGCTTCCCTTACTTGTATAAACCTCCCACTTATGATTAACCTCTCATGCAAGCATCCGCAACTATGAAATAAGAATTAAGATAAATTGAACCATAGCATTAAACATATGGATCCAAATCAGCCCCTTATGAAGCAACGCATAAACTAGGGTTTAAGCTTCTTCTCTCTAGCAACCCATCATCTACTTATTACTTCCCATTGCCTTCCCCTAGGACCAATATAATGGTGAAGTGTTATGTAGTCGATGTTCACATAACACCACTAGAGGAGAAACAACATACATCTCATCAAAATATCGAACGAATACCAAATTCACATGATTACTTATAACAAGACTTATCGCATGTCCTTGGGAGCAAACGTAATTACTAACAAAGCATGTTCATGTTCATAATCAGAGGAGTATTAATTATCATAAAGGATCTGAACATATGATCTTCCACCAAGTAAACCAACTATCATCAACTACAAGGAGTAATCAACACTACTAGCAACCCACATGTACCAATCTGAGGTGTTGAGACAAAGATCGGATACAAGAGATGAACTAGGGTTTGGAGAGGAGATGGTGCTAGTGAAGATGTTGATTGATATTGACCCCCTCTCGATGAGAGGATCAGATGGTGCCAGTGAAGATGTTGATTGATATTGATCCCCTCTCGATGAGAGGATCATTGGTGATGACGATGGCTTTGGTTTCCCCCTTCGAGAGGGAAGTTTCCTCGGCAGAACAGCTCCGCCAGAGCTCTAGATTGGTTCTACCTAAGTTCTGCCTCGAGATGGCGGTGCTTCATCCCGAAAGCTCTCTTTTGATTTATTTTTTCCAGGTCAAAACCCTTCATATAGCAGAAGATGGTCACCGGAGGCCTGTCAGGGGGCCCACAAGCCACCAGGGCACGGCCAGGGGGGTTGGTCGCACCCAACAGGCTTTTGACCTCCTGGTGGGTCCCCTTTGGTATTTGTTTCGCCCAATTTTTTGATATAATCCAAAATAATTCTCCATTACTTTTCAGGACTTTTGGAGTTGTGCAGAATAGGTATCTCATATTTGCTCATTTTCCAGTCCAGAATTCCAGCTGTCGTATTCTCCCTCTTCATGTAAACCTTGTAAAATAAGAGAGAAAAGGCATAAGTATTGTGCCATAATGTGTAATAACAGCCCATAATTCAATAAATATCAATATAAAAGCATGATGCAAAATGGACGTATCAGTCCACGAAGGGGCTTCACCCATAATGGTCCACGAAGTAGCAACCTTGACTTTACCATAATAGCTTTTGTCCACAAAGGACTAGACTCACTATGGGTAGATCTTCACGAAGTAGGTGATATCCTTGCCCATACATACTTCTTGGTTCAAGTCCACAACACGAAGTAGGAGGCTCCCAAGCAACACCTAACCAATCTAGGAGGCACCACCCTCCAAAAGGTAATAGGTTTGATAGTGGTGATGAACTCCTTGCTCTTGTGCTTCAAGATGATAGACTCCTCAACACTGAATCACTCTCTCAAAGATTTGGCTTGGTGGAAGAGATTGATTTGGTGGAAAGCAACTATGGGAGGCTAGAAATCAAGATCCATATGGTTGGAGTGGATGATCTTGATCTCAACACAAGGGTAGGTGGTTCTCCCTTAGAAATTTGGATATGGGAAGTGGGGAACTGTTATGAGTGCTTCTCTTTCGGATGGGATGTGGTGGAGGGGTATATATAGGCATATACAAAAATCCAACCGTTACAACATTATTGACCAACTTGGCGAAACCGATGCAAAACTCGGTTGTACCGATCTGTTCAAAATGTGGCAACTTTTGGAATCTCGATGAGACCGATATATGATTCTCGGTAGTACCGGAACTAGTGACCGAGGTAGTTTCCAAAACTCGGTGAGACCGAAGCATAAACTCGGAATTTCTGATTCCATGAAAACAGTCAACCGAATCGTGGTCACCAAATCTTGGTTATGTCGATGCAGTCTCGGTTGTACCGAAAAGCTAAGGTTTGGCTAGGGTTCTATCTTGGGTGAAAAACCGGTAGACCCAGATGGAAACTTGGTGGCACCGATTTTGTGAAGTTGGGTTTATACAGGGTATTTTGTGGGAGAGCTTGTGGGTGCTTTTTGTGGCTAGCACTTGTGCACGTGGAGGAACTTGTTCACCAACAATACCTTACTCCCTTTTAATAGTATTGGCATTCCTATGGACTCAAAGTGACTTCTCACAATGTAAAAAGAGAGTCTTGTAGCTTGAAGCTTTCCCAATCCATTGATTGCTTCTTGGGGTATCTCCTCACAATTTATAGCCATCCCATCATTGGACTTTTCCTGAAATATGCTTAGTGAAAACATGAGTCCAATGATATATATGTTGTTATTAATTACCAAAACCACCAAGAGAGCAAATGTGCTTCAGTCTCCCCCTTTTTGGTAACTGATGACAACATACAGTCAAAGCTTTAAATAAATATATGCAAAGATATAATGAAGACTTTGAGAGCACATAACTAAAACTTGTTCCCCCTAAATGTGTGCAATCCCTTTAGAGAGGTGTTTCTTTGTAATGCATGGATACACATATAGTAGAAGGGATATGGTGATTCATGTGTATATTGGCTATATGCATCAAATATATATATGAATGAGTTGTATCCTTGTTCAAGACTTCATTCTTGCAAACAATATGTGCAAAAAGCAAGAGATTATCGTGATCAAAGATATGATGCATATACTTACCTTGAGTTCTTGAGCATTCTAGTAGTAGAAACACACTTGAGAAAACAATGTTAGGAAACACAAGAGTATTATGTAAACCAAAATGCAATAGAAATCAACAATACCAAGATGAGGAGAACATGTAGAAGATAGTATTCTTTAAGATTGATATGTGTCCAAGATCATTTAGAACTTTCTCCCCTAAATATGAGATTGTAGGTCATCCTCTCCCCCTAAATGTTAACATGTAGATATTGGGAGTGGATAGGCTGAGAATAGCAAATAGGAATGTCAAATAAATCATAGTTTCTTTCCCCTTAAAAGATAGAACAATATTAGACATGCACTCTCCCCCTTTAGTAGTGTTTCTACTTTGGATAGCAATGATTTTCCCCCCTACTTTGGTATTCTCCCCTTGTCTATATAAGCATAAGCTTTTGACATTCTCCCCCTTAAGTGTATCTCCCCCTTTGCACTGAAGCATGTATCTCCCCCTTAGCATTAGCATTGAAGCTTTGGTATTTCTCCCCCTTTGGCATTAATTTCCAAAAAGATTCATACATGAGTCAGACACAGAGATCATTGAGTTAGAAGGGATCCTAACGAATAAGGGTCCTAGAGTGTAGGGTTCATGGAAATGTGAGATTCATGGATAGCATTTAAGACTTAGGGATCATGGAGAATTATTTCTCCCCCTTTCACTGATCTGAAAGTTTGAAATACGTCTCCTCCTTTGACTTAGGGATCCTTGGATAATGCTTATCCCCCTTCAAGATTTTTTTTAAGCAAAGGGATCACTGAAGAAATAAGGATTTTCTAATATGAACACAAACCAGAGAAGAAATCAATATCGATGGCTCCAAGATAAACGAGTCGGTGAAACCGATTTGAGGTCTTGTAGCTCATCTACAGAATCGGTGTGATCGGGAGGTTTGAGTCGGAGACTCCAATGCCTAAACAGAAACTTGGCAATATTTCAGAAACTTATAAATGAGTTTGGAAAACTTGCAATGGAATGAAAAAGATCTGCAAAGAAAGTACAATCTAATTTACAAAGAAGTATCAACTAGAGAGGATTTGAGTGGATCCAAGAAGTCTATCAACTTAAAGATGAACCACACAAGAAGCTTCATCTAGATGATGGTCGGTGACTAGGTCACCTATATTAGAGTATATTGACTTAGGAGCCAAGCAAGAATACTTGATCATTGTCCATACTCATCATTAAGCTCAAAGTGGGGTTGCCATTTTTTGATTAAGCATTTGAATATTTTCATATCTCTTGATTTGCTTTTTCTCATGACTTGGAGTAAAGCTTTTTCAAGAATATGTGCACATACCTTTGAGTGATGTTGAAGACGCGACATGTAGGAGCACTTGTTGTGGATGCTCTATATTGAAGAAGATCATCTTGAGTTGGGAGCAATCCTTGATCGTTTTGGTTCTCTTTTCACCTATATGGGTTAGTAAAGCAAGGAAGAATAAGGTATATCCAAAAGACTTGATACCAATTGAGGAATAGCAATTGTAATCATATCAAATATATGTCAAGGATATGGTTGTGTTGTCTTACTCCTTCCATCATCAAAGAAGGGTTGTGGATACTTGGTCATGAAAATATTACTTATGATTGGAGTTGTTGGAAATCTTGTGGAATGAAGTTCTTCCAAGTACCTAAAAAGGTTAGTTGCAATACAAGTAAGCATATATATTCATGGTATAAGATAGCATGTCAAGTGCATCATGGAGGTATCATGTAAGCTCATGCCCTTGCATGCAACCAAGTGAGTCTAGCTGAAGTTTGAAGCATCGAGGATGTTCAACTCACTCCTCAAGTGAAAAAACACTTTCTCATCAAGTGGCTTAGTAAAGATATCGGCCAATTGTTTCTCAGTACAAACATGCTTGAGATTGATATCTCCTTTGGCAAGATGATCACGAATGAAATGATGTCGAACTTGAATATGCTTGGTTCACGAATGTTGCACGTGATTATAAGCAATTTTGATCGCACTCTCATTATCACATAACAATGGTACATGTCTCACATGTATGCTGATAATCCTTAAGACTTTGAGTCATCCATAGCAATTGAGCACACATGATCCAGCGGCAATGTATTTCGCTTTGGCAGTAGGATACCGAGTTTTGTTTCTTAGAGGACCAAGACACAAGAGATCTACCAAGAAATTGACAAGTAACCGAGGTGGATTTTCTATCAACCTTGTCTCAGGCATAATCCGAGTCGGAATAGCCAACAAGAATAAAGGAAGATCCCTTGGGATACCAAATGCCAAAGTTTGGTGTATGTATCAAGTATCTCACAATTCTTTTCACGGCCTTAAGATGACACTCTTTAGGATTAGCTTGATATCTAGCACACATGCAAACACTAAGCATGATATTGGTACGGGAGGCACATAGATATAGCAATGAACCAAACATTGATCGATAAACTTCTTTATCAATAGGTTTGTCCTCCTTGGTAACATCCACATGTCCAGTAGTAGGCATAGGAGTTTTCATACCTTTACACTCTTGCATGTTGAACTTCTTGATCAAGTCCTTGGTATACTTGGTTTGAGGGATGAAAGTTTCTTCTCACGTTTGCTTGATCTGCAAACCAAGGAAAAATTTCAGCTCACACATCAGGGACATATCATACTTCTCAGAAATCAACCTTCCAAATTTCTCACTAAATTGTGGGTTAGTAGATCCAAAGATAATACGGTCCACATAAATTTTGCACACAAATAATTCATCATTAACTCTCTTAGTGAATAAGGTTGCGCCAATTTTACCAATCTCAAAACCCTTTTCAAGAAGAAACTTCATTAGACATTTATACGAAGCACGAGGGGCTTGGTTAAGTCCATAAAGAGCTTTACGAAGCTTGTAAACATGGTTGGGTTTCTTGGGATTCACAAAATCAGGGGGTTGCTTAACATAGACTTCTTCCTCAATCTCCCCATTTACAAATGCACTTTTAATATCCATTGGTAAGGAGTGATGTCATAATGATTCGCATAAGCAAGAAATATATGAATAGCTTCAAATCTAGCAACAAGGGCATAGGTCTCACCGTAGTCCATACCTTCGACTTGCATGTAGCCTTGATTTACGAGTCGTGCCTTGTTGCGAATGACTTGACCATCTTCGTCTTGCTTGTTTTGAAACACCCATTTGGTTCCTATGATGTTTTGCTCGACCTTTGGCTTCTCTGCAAGTGTCCAAACTTCGTTGCTCTCGAAGTTGTGAAGCTCTTCATGCATAGCATTCACCCAATCCGGATCTTCAAGCGCTTCTTCCACCTTCATAGGCTCAATACTAGAAATGAATGACTAGTGCTCACAGAAGTTAGCTAAGCGGGTTTTAGAGCAAGTGATTCTCCCGGTTAGAATGTCACCGAAGATTTGCTCTAAGGGATGATTCTTGTTCACTCTTGCTCGAACTCGAGGTAGATTTTTCTTGTTGGATGGTGGAGCTTATTCATCGTCATCTTCTTCTTCATTGTTGTTGTTGGTGTCATATCCTTGAGGTGGTGGTGAAGGAGGTTGAGGTGGATCGTCATTATGTACTTCTTCCTCCTCTTCACCTTGTCGTGTACCACTTGTGGATGCTTCCATGTCATGTTGAGGTTCGCCTTGATGCAAAGTAGGGGCTTCCACTTGGGTTGATGAGGTACTTTTTGTCGGTGTCAAAACCGGCGGATCTCGGGTAGGGGGTCCCGAACTATGATACTAGGATCAACGGTAACAGGAGACGAAGGGGACACGAGTTTAAACAGGTTCGAGCCCTCCAATGGAGGTAATACCCTATGTCCTGCTTGATTCTATTGATGGTGAAGGGGTTACAGAGTTGATCTACCTCAAAATTGTATGTCTAACCCTAGGTGAGTTGTTCTCTCTCTAACCCCTAAAACCCTCCGACTTATATAGATGCCGAGGGTGTCCTTAGCCTACACATGGTCGATTACATGCTGAAGAGATAACTTGCCTAACTACAGCTAATAACTTGGAAAATACGTCTTGAATCCATGAGGCTTCAGTCCTGATGCAGGTGGTCCTCGATCTTCCGATGCCTGCCTTGCGGCCCATACAATCCGCCCATGAACAATGGGTGGGCTATCCGAGGACCCCTTAATCTAGGACTCCCTTAGTAGCCGCCGGACTGGCCTTCAACGCCGATTTATATTTGGTTGATTGCTTCACGTCATTGTCTTCGGCTTGCCAGGCGATTCCCTCATCCTTCTATGTTGGACATCGGACCAGTCTTTGGTAAGATCCCAAGCGTCATGGGCGCATGTCATTATAATAACTGCACAAGTTTCTTGATTTTTGTGTGTCGTGAGGAGGTGAGTGGCCAGCGATTTTTACAATCCTACCCCTCCGCAATGGAGGCTGTTGGGGATATAACCCCGTGATATGACCCGGCTGGAAGGTTCCGGTTGATAGCATTGGTTATGAGCCGGCCCACAAAGACATGTATCAGTTGGAGGCCCAAGATGATTGGCGGCTCTTGATGCGGGCCGGACGACAAAGACCCGGATGCGCAAGACCTTCTAAAGGATGGTCTTGGCTAGTAAGATAGAGATGGATTCGAAGATGTAAACATGATCCGACTGTACAATTGTAAGACCCGACGGTTCTGACCTCTTATATAAAGGCAGAGTCGGGGCGGCTTAGAGGCAGGTGATCGAAAACTAGGTCAAGCTTCTAGCCCCTTGTAACCGATACAACAAGCAATAACAACACAAGCAGGACGTAGGCTTTTACCTCGACTTGAGGGGCCGAACCTGGGTAACTCGTGTCCTTCGTCTCGATCAACCCCTTTGAGTCCACTACCATGGCGATGGCTCCGAACTCAAGTCTGGTAACCCGGACATCTGTCGTGACAAAACCACGACAGTTGGCGCCCACCGTGGGGCACGCGTTCGGTGGTGTTGAGTTCTCAAAGGGCTCCCTTCCAAAGCTCGAAGGATACGTAGTTGGGAGGATGAGCAAGAGTCGTCGCGGCCGGCTCTACATCGACGACGACGGCTGGGGGCTTGGTGCTGCTTCCGTGGAGTATGGTTTTAGGGTTCCGTTCAGCGGGATCCAGGTGTTCATCGGGAAGATCGACGGATCTACACCCGGGCCGGACATCTGCACCAACATCGTCGAGCCGGCTCGGCGTCTCCAGCCCGCACGTAAGGTAGGCCCTGCCCGTGTTAACCTGATTCAGGGGCATGTCTTCGTGGGCTTCACCCAAGGGATGGATCTGGAAGCATCCGGATCTCAAGGGACGCTCGTGCACTCCGATGATGAGTCGTCAAGTGGGGAAACTGAATCTGTGTACCAGCTCAGCAATGGTGGCCTTGGGGGCTATGGTGACACCCGCCCCAAGTCAGAGCACGGTGAATCATATGAGCCGGAGCAGCCGTCTCACGCGGCAGTATTCATGGCAGGGCCAGGGGCGGCCGGGTCGGAAGCTAACCCTCCCCAGCCGCCGGCTCAGGGCCTTGTGGAATTGATGGATGAGCTTGAGGCTTTGTTAGGTACAGAGGTCACACCAGATAATCAGGTGGCTCGTAACGCAGAGATCGCAAGGATCAAGGGTCGGATGGCCGAGGAGCGTCAGAGGCTAACTGATTTAAACTCCCAGATGGAGGCCGAGGCAGCACGGCTCAAGGCCGACGCTTTTCGTTTGGGGCTGGAACAGTTTTCAGCGACGGCTGTGCACCGTAGGAGGCATCAATCTCGTCTGCCGGAGCGCTATGAGGCGAGGAATCTCTTCAACACCCCCGGCTTTGGGAGAGCGGCGGCTGCCCCTGGGGAAGGGCGAGCAGCGGCTCACATGGCCCCACCCGGAGGGTTTACGACACCGGCAGGTCATTATTCTAACCCAGCCGAGAACATGATAGCAGCAGCCACCCAGCTTGGAAAGATCCCCATCCCAGATGAGGCACCCTTTGCGGAGGAGGTGAGGAACGCTAACGGATATTTACAGATGGCCGTGTCTCAACAAGAGAAATATGCTCACAGCCGGAGCCGGATCCACTCCACCCCTCTCCATAGTCAAAGTTTCAGCCGGCGCTATGAGTCGGCGGCGGCTTCAAGCAGTGGCCCGTATCATGGGCAAAGGGGACGCGCGGCGCTAGATGCGCCGGCCCTGGTGGACCGGGCAAGAAACAGGCGAGAACAAGAGGCAGCAATAGTTCCTCCGGGTCTTGGGCCCTCAGTGTTGACAAAGGCCGGAGCGGTTGGTGGCGCCAGAGCCGCGGGAGTTCCATGTTTAACTCCGGCTCTACGGAGCGAGAGGTTGCCTAAGGATTTCAAGGGGCCTCGGAAGGTTCCAAATTACATGGCGGATCTCCCTCCCGAGGCTTGGGTCGAAAGCTATGAGCTAGCTATGGAGTTGCTAGACGTCAGTGAGGCTGTCTTTGCAAAATATTTTATCATGATGCTCGAGGGTCCGGCTCGCACATGGTTAAAGGGCCTACCACCCAACACTATAAGCTCTTGGGCCGAATTGAGGGCAAAGTTCATCAAAAATTTCCAAGGGACTTGCAAGCAACCTATGACCATTGTGGATTTGGATCATTGCGTTCAGCACGAGAATGAGTCGGCTCATCATTGGGTTCGGCGGGTGTCGACCATCATTCACTTGTCGGAACATATCACGGCGGCTCAAGCGGTGCTCATTCTGGAGAAGAATTGTCATTACGTTCTAGTAAAGCAGAAGCTTGGCCGGCTTAAACGTACGTGTCAAGACATGGGAGAGCTCATGACGGCTCTAACAAAGTACGCCGACTCAGACAACACCAAAGATCCGGGTTCTGATGAGGAGAAGTCGAATCAGGGAAAGAAGAACAACCAAGGCAAGAGTTTTGGGAACAATGGGAACCAAAGCAGACAGAGGAACGCTAGCGGCGGGTCAGAGCTGGTGGCAAATGCTAACACAGGGCCGAATGTTCCTAAGGGGAATGGGCGTTACAGGCCGTACCAGCGGGATAACAGGCCCCCTTTCAATTTGGAAGCGGTGCTTAGGAAACCCTGCCCAGAGCACAGCACACCTGATAAATCAGCAACGCATGCGTGGGGCGATTGTTTTATCATGCATAGATTTAAGAATCAACACTTTCAACCACCTCATAATCAGGGCGGTGGGCCGACTGGCGGATCAGGGCCTGGCGGTTCAGGCAACGGCGGGTCAGGTGCCGGCTTTGGTGCTGGCGGCTCAGGAGCAGGTCATCCGGGTCAACACCAACACAATAATCAGCAGCATCAACAACATCCTGGCAACAACAATCATAATAACCACCACCAGCAGCAGCAGCAGCAGTAGCGCAATCAATCTGGATTCCAGAGTAACCCGAAGCAGCTTAGTTCGGGGCAGTATCATGTGTTTACGACTGGTAATAGCAAGCGAGATGAGAAGCTACGGAGGCGAGCGGTTAATACAATCGCGCCGGCTCTCCCACGATACCTGCCATGGTCAGAGTATGACATAACGTGGAGCAGGCAAGATCACCCGCCACGGGTGGATGACCCGGGCTGGCTTGCTCTGGTGGTGGCCCCTCAGATACATGGTTATGGAGTAAACAAAGTGCTCATGGACGGAGGTAGCAGTATCAACATCTTGTATTATGACACCTTCCGACGGATGAAGTTGCTAGACAAAGATCTCAAAACTTCTTCTACTGTGTTTCATGGCGTGGTGCCTGGTAAGTTGGCATACCCAATGGGAAAAATCTCTTTGGAGGTGGCTTTCGGCGATGAGTATAATTACAGGGTGGAGACCTTAGGGTTCGAGGTGGTCAAGATCAAGAGCCCTTATAATGCGTTGTTCGGGCGGCCGGCTTACGCCAAGTTCATGGCTAGGCCTTGTTATGTTTATTTGCAGCTTAAGATGCCCGGTCTAAATGGCACGATTACGGTTCGTGGCAATCGAAAAACGGCTCTTGAGTGCGAGGAAGGTGATGCGGCTTATGCTGAGGCTAGCTGTGCACAAGAGGAGTTGAAGTTCTATAAGGACAACGTTGACCCGGAGGACATGACCCCATTGAAGAAACCAAATACAGAGGCAGAGCCGCCACTCAAGTTTTCAGCGGATGATACTAAAACAGTGGACTTTACTCCGGGCGACTCATCCAAGCAGTTCACCATCGGGGCTCACATGGATCCCAAATAGGAAAGTGCGCTCATCGAATTCATCCGTGAGAACCGGGACATCTTTGCATGGAAACCTTCTGACATGCCAGGTGTACCGAGAGAGTTCGCTGAGCACAATCTTAATGTGGATCCAAAGTTTAAGCCGATCAAGCAGTTCCTGCGGCGGTTCAATGAGGAGAGGCGCAAGGCTATCGGGGAGGAAGTCGCCCGGCTCTTAGCTACTGGGTTCATAGTTGAAGTTTTTCACCCGGAATGGTTGGCTAATCCAGTATTAGTGCTTAAAAAGAATAGTAAGTGGCATATGTGCATAGATTACACGGACCTCAACAAGGCTTGTCCGGCTGATCCCTTCGCACTCCCTCGCATTGATCAGATCATTGATGCAACAGCCGGTTGTGAGAATTTGTGTTTTTTGGATGCTTATTCAGGGTATCATCAGATCAAAATGGCAGTCAAGGACCAGGAGAATACATCGTTTATCACACCTTTTGGGGCGTTCTGCTACGTCTCCATGCCTTTTGGGCTCAAGAGTGCCCAGGCGACTTACCAGCGGTGTGTGCAGAATTGTCTCCACAGCCAGATTGGCCGTAATATTCATGCTTATGTGGATGACATAGTGGTGAAGTCTAGGAAGAAGGAAACCCTCTTGCAGGACCTGAAGGAAACTTTTGACAATCTCCGGGTGTACAAAATGATGCTTAACCCGGCAAAATGTGTCTTTGGTGTCCCTGCAGGAAAGCTTTTGGGGTTCTTGGTGTCTGAGCATGGCATCGAGGCTAACCCGGATAAGATCAAGGCTATCACCTCTTTGCGAGAGCCGACATGCATCAATGGCGTTCAGCGTATTGCAGACCGGATTGCGGCGCTGAGCCGGTTCATAAGCCGGCTTGGGGAGAAAGCCATCCCCCTATATCAGATGATGAAGAAGACGGACAAGTTTAAGTGGAGCAAGGCAGCCGCAGAGGCGCTGGAAGCTCTTAAGAAGCAATTGACTGAGCCACCAGTATTAGCCGCTCCGGCTGATAAAGAGTCGCTACTCATATATGTAGCAGCTAACAGCGGGGCGGTTAGTGTGGCGATTGTTGTTGAACGTAAGGAAGCAGGGAAAGAGCATCCCGTTCAGAGGCCTGTGTACTACATTAGTGAGGTCTTGGCTGAGTCCAAGCAGCAATATCCACATTGGCAGAAGCTTGTATACGGGGTCTTTATGGCTAATCGTAAGCTGAAGCACTACTTTTTGGGCCATCCAATAACTGTAGTAAGCTCTGCCCCGTTGGGGGATATTATTCAGAACAGGGAGGCTACGGGAAGGATTGCCAAGTGGGCTTTAGAGTTGGGTCCTCTTAACATCAGTTACACCCCTTGTACAGCAATTAAGTCTCAGGCCTTGGTGGATTTCATAAATGATTGGACAGAGTGCCAGGCGCCTGAAGAGAAGCCGGACAACACATACTAGACTATATATTTTGACGGGTCTAAACAGCTTGAGGGGTCTGGTGCCGGTGTGGTTCTCACCTCCCCGAAAGGCGATAAGTTTTGTTATGTGCTCCGGTTGATGTTCCCCTATACTAATAATGTTGCTGAGTATGAAGCTTTGCTCCATGGTTTGAGAGTCGCTAAAGAGATGAATTTAAGCCGGGTTAGATGCCTGGGTGACTCAGACCTTGTGGCTCAGCAAGTTTCAAGTACTTGGGATTCTAAGGACCCACGGATGGCGGCTTATCGATGGGCGGTTGATGTTGTTGCAGGTTATTTCAAAGGGTATCAGGTGGATCATATTGATCGTCGGCGGAACGAGGCGGCTGATGCATTATCACGACTCGGATCTCAGCGTAAGCCGGTGCCGCCTAATGTTTTTCTTGACGTGTTATATCATCCGACTGTCAAGATGCCTTCTGAGGAGGAGCTGGCAATTCCTGACCCGGAGGCGGCTCTAGTGGCGGCTCTACATGTTATTCCGGATTGGACTACTCCTTATTTAGCGTACTTGACGCGCGGCGAGTTGCCGGATGATGAGAGACGGGCTCGGGAGATCATCCGCCGTTCTAAATCCATGACAATTATCAACGGTGAGTTACACAAATGTAGTATGACAGGTGTCTTCCAACGTTGTGTGTCACCAGAAGAGGGCCAGCAAATCTTAAATGAAATTCATGCTGGCGACTGTGGACATCATGTTGGGTCAAGATCTTTAGTGGCTAAAGCATTTTGGCATGGATTTTTCTGGTTGACGGCTCACAAGGATGCAGAGGATCTGGTTCGTAAGTGTGACGCTTGTCAGAAATTTGGCCGACGTGCTCATGTCCCGGCTCAAGAGTTGAGGATGATACCTATCACTTGGCCGTTTGCAGTCTGGGGGCTTGATATGGTAGGACCCTTCAAGAGGTCCAAAGATAAGAAAACGCACCTCTTGGTGGCGGTTGATAAGTTTACCAAGTGGGTTGAGGCTGAGCCAGTAAGTAAGTGTGATGCAGCTACAGCGGTTGAGTTTGTCAGGAAATTGATCTATCGTTTTGGCTATCCACACAGTATTATCACTGATAATGGTACAAATTTGTCCAAGGGGGCTATGAAGGTGTTCTGTGAGAAGGAGCATATCCGGCTTGATGTTTCAGCCGTGGCACATCCACAGTCCAATGGCCAGGCTGAGCGGGCTAATCAGGAAATCCTACGAGGGGTTAAACCCCGGCTCATGGTCCCTTTGAAACGGACAGCCGGGTGTTGGGTTGATGAGTTGCCTTCTGTCTTATGGAGCATCCGGACTACACCTAACAGGTCTACAGGTTTTACGCCTTTTTTCATGGTCTACGGGGCTGAGGCGGTTCTGCCCAGTGACATCCCGCATGATTCACCACGGGTGGCGGCTTATGTTGAGACAGACAATGAGCTAGCACGTCAAGATGCGTTAGATGCCTTGGACGAAGCACGAGAGTTAGCAACAACCAGATCAGCAATTTACCAGCAAGACCTGCGACGCTATCATAGCCACAGGGTGAAGACCCAGACGTTCCAGGAAGGTGACCTGGTGCTCCGGCTTATTCAAGACCAAACTGGGATGCATAAACTCTCTCCGCCGTGGGAAGGGCCCTTTGTGGTTAGCAGAAACCTTAACAACGGGTCATACTATCTCACTGATATTCGTGATGAGTCAGACACGGCGGGTCAGGAGACTTTACAGCCATGGAACGTGGCACACTTGCGGCCATACTATACTTAAGAGATGATGCAGATCCATTATCATTATGCATATCATAGAGTAGTACTACTACCAAAGATTGGAGACCCGGCTATTATGGGTATTTTTATGATCTCAGGATGAAATTCTTCACTACCAGCAAATTTGCGGTTCCTGTGGTTCTTTGACCCGCCAAGGTCTTGCCGGTTAATCTCCTTTGGAGACCCTGAACCAATTAAAGTGACCTGTTAAAAGTATTCCAGTCAATCTCGCTTTAGAGACCCTAAGCCGGTTCACAAAGTGGACGGCCAATCTCGCTTTAGAGACCCTGAACTGTTGTAAGTTAAAATTTAAGCTCTTATCAGTCAATCTCGCCTTAGAGACCCTGAGCCGGCTCACAGAGTTGACGGCCAATCTCGCTTTAGAGACCCTGAACTGGTATGATGCGCAATTGGCTTTATGCCTAGTTTGAGTACATTAAGCGCTGTTGTTGATGGAGGCTTCCTACCTTTGGTATAGCTTAAAAAATTCCCCTAAGGCACCAGCGTGTACATCAAATTCCAGTTGCTTATCAACTGCGGCCATCAAAGGGGGCTTCTTACCGACGGGTATCGCTTATCTCACCCTAATGGTCGGCTTTATGCCACTTCCGGTTACTTATTAACCGCGGTTGTCAAAGGGGGCTTCTTACTGACGGGTTCGCTTATCTCACCCTAACAACCGGCGTTTACGCCAAAAATAGTTGCGGAAGGAGGCTTCTTTCCCTCGGGTATAGCTTACATAAGCCCTTCACGCAGCCGGCTAGTACAATTACTAGTCGCGGCTGTCGAATGGATGCTTCTTACCATAAGGTATAGCTTACATAATACCATCGGCAGCCGGCCCTATTCAACATTGGCTGATTGGAGGAGGCTTCTTGCCTTCGGGTATAGCTTACATCACCCTCCAACAACAGGTTTTCTTGAGCTGCGGTTGTCAGTAGAGGCTTCTTACCTTTGGTATAGCTTACATAAACCTATTGACAACCGGTGTTGGAATACAATGGATAAAGTATTTGCTGTTAAAAGGAGGGTTTTTTTATCATCATGGTGCAGTTTACATCACCCCTCATGCAGCCGGTTGTAGGCCGCTTTACAATTTTCAACAGTCGTCGTTGTCACATAGAGGCTTCCTACCGTCAGGTATAGCTTACTTTACCTTGTGGCAGCCGGCTCTTCCATGGCATCTCATTATAAGAAAAGGGAAGTCATGCTGCTCCGGTTGATGGAGTAAATTTCCCGGGTCTAGTAACTTCGGGTGAAGGACAGGCATCTCGGACAAATTGCTCATTGGTTTTTCAACAGCTGCGTTTGTTCATGGAGGCTATTTGCCAACAGAGGTATTATCCGGCTCTAAAAAGAGTTTTGAAGACTTCCAAGTGCCTCTCATGAATCATTGGCAGATTTATCAAAGATGGAAGCAAAGTGCTGAGAAAGATGATTGACAGTACTATAAAGTAAACCGCTGGCAAGTGCAATCAGATGTTAAAAGGCTGTTACAAAAGATGTTCTCAGAGGGAACAAACGATGTTTCTGACGAAGTTTCAAAACACCATGGGCGGATGATTACAAGAGCCAATACTTGCTCTGACTATTACAAGGTTCGGTCACTCGGCCGGCTCATCCCGCTCCGGATCTTCCGCGGTTCAGATCTGAAGATTGCCGAGTTCCCAGTTGCAGTTAGAGACGGCAGCAAATGACCCTTCAAAGAAAGGCGCGATGTTAAGCTCACCAGGGAAGAGATCTCTGCTTCGGGCGGGTGTTAGGTCTTTACACTCGTAAAGCGGCCCGCGGATCCATTTATCTTCCTGGTTGTATGCTGCTTGGTAGTTCTTCAAGTCATCCTCCGCCTCATCATCCATTACAGACGCTAGATAGCGGGAGTCCTTGACGACTTTGAAATAGTCTTCGTCGGAGAATTCTGAGCCGTCCACCTTCTTAGAAGGATATCCACCCATCATCTCATCTGGTGTGAGATCCGGCACAAAGGCCATGGCCCGTTTTAAACCCGCAACGGCTCCAGAGCGGAAAGCCGACTTCTTCAGCTCTTGTATTTGCTTGGGCACGGTGGAGAATAGTTCTAACACCCCTTTCAGGGCCTTGGGAATCTTCTCCTTATACTGTATGCTTTTGATGGTGAACATTGCTCCGCAATACAGCTATTCTGTAAAGGTGTATATGGCCTTCAGCGACAGGATGTTGTCGTCTGCAAGCTACCGGCTCAAAGGTCCTACATGACCCGGAAGAGACAGGTTCGTCGTTAGTTGTTTCATAAAAGATATTAAGTAAAAGAGTACAGGAATGACGAACTTACCAAATAAGGCGGCGGACATCTTAGCAACATGCCTTTTGAGCCCTTGGAGCTCCTTAGCAACGGCAATGAGCCGCTGATCGGCATCATCTGCCCATTTGATTAGTGCAGCTTTCTCTGACTCAGCCGTTTCTTTCAATGTTGTCAGCTCGGAGGTGATCTTGGCTACTTCTTCGGCTGAGAGCCGGCATCTCTCGTCAGCAAGGCTTCGTCCTTCCTGTTGAGCTACCAAGTTGGTTTTGAGATCCGTCAGCTGAGAGCCGGCGGTGTTCAGAGCATCCTATGCATATCAAAGGCAAAGTATAAGCTATTGCAGCAACGAGAGTATTCATATGCATAAAGGTTCACAGTTCAAGTTATACAAGTCTCAAACAGATTGCAAGCAATATATTTGACACTTGGGGGCTAATGTATATTTGATCTGTTCACATCTACAGTTCCAGCTCATCTTCCCGAAAATTGACCCGGACCTTGGGGGCTATCCATTGGCTCTCTTTTAAACTCAAAAGTTCCGGTTCAAATAAATTTGCGCCGGCCCTGGGGGGGCTACAGTTGACAAGTGTTGACAGTATCTAAAGCAGAAGTATTTTCTACATAACCTTCAAAGAAGACCTGAATTCAATTCTACATTAGATTAAATCCGGCCCTTGGGGGCTGGGGAAGGTTATGGCTAGGGAAAGGTAACATACCTCGTATTTTCCTTTCATCATGCTGACCAGCCAGAGTTCCAAGTCTCGGTTGGTGTTGACCCGGTTCATGTAGCCGGAGTGGAGTTCTTCGGCTATCATTTTGTTGTACGACGAGTCAAACTCAAGTTTCCGCGAAGCTTCGGACGGCTCCGTATGCCGGGTTAAGACATGCGCTGGTGAAGGAGGTTTTTGAGCAGACCCGATGATGATAACATCCGGAGTCGCCGGGGTCCTGGCGGGTGTAACCGGCCTTGAAGGAGCAGCTGGGGAGTTCTCCTTTGTGACGTCATCTGCCGCCGACTCAGTAGAAGCCGCTGGCCGAGTTTCTTCTTCCGCTGGAGTTTCCTCCGGCTGTTCAATATCCGGTTGAGCCGGGGCCGGCTGTTCAGGCTCTTGATTGTCAACAACAGGGCTGGAGGAAGGTTGATGGGTCTTGCGGCGTTTCGCCTGAGCACTGCAAAGTAAAGGGTTAGCATGTAAAGGAGATTGGTATCTCATCAAAGACATCCGGATATTTTGACACTTACAGAGGATTAATCTTTGGTGGAGGTATGACTGAGGCTGAAGAGTTGCCCGATGAGGGTGTTTTCTAGAAATCAAGACACGGAAATAATAAGACATTCGGACATGAAGAGAAACGAAAAAGGGAAATACGGATATTAACCTGTGCAGGACGCTTCTTAGGAGCTGGCGAATTTGGTAGTCCCGGTGCAAGCTCTGTAGAGCCGGCGCTCCGGGTCTGACGTCGTTCAGTTTGCTGTTTTTGAAAGGAAATCAAGAGCCGGATGAGCGAGAGGGTGAGATAGAGGAAACTTTCTAACAACCCGCCGCGGCTTTCGGAAGAAATATTCTGAGTCGGAATACATGCAAGTTACCTCAGGAGCGTTGGTGTGACTGGTTTCTACTTTGTCCTGTGAGACACGGAAAGATATTATTAAAGAGCCAGCAAGACAAAAAGTCAAGTAAGTAAAGTTCAAGGATCTTACCTCCGACTCTGAAGAAGTCGGGTGTTCGAACCAGTTCTCTTGAGGAGCTGCCTTCTTTGGTTTCTTGGTGGCGACTTTCTTCTTGGTTGTCTTCGGAAGAGGAATGTATTCCTTCTTCCAGAAGTCAGAGTCAGCCTGTACAAATTGAGCCGGAGGAAGAATATCAAGTTTTGAAAAGGAGTATATAAATATACAACAGGCGGAGGCAAGATAAAAATACTTACAAGAGGCGCCGGGTTGGTCGCGCAGAAGGGCGCTAGGACGATGGTGTTGCATGAGCCGGAGGTCTCGTGCACAAGACTTCGGACGGTCATACAGATGTCATCCTCAGGCAAAGTGGTGGCGCTGAAGCACAGTTCGCTATCGTAAAATCCTGGATATTCATACATGAGCCGGTTACGGCGGCTCAGAGGCATGATCCGCCATTGTACCCAGCAGCGGATAAGGTCCGTTCCAATAAGGTCGTTGGCCAAAAGAGCCTTCACTCTGGCGTGGGGCTTCTCATATCTAGCACGATCGGCAGCTGAGAGCCGGTCGGGCAATGAAGTGTCGGTTGAGAGCCGGGAAGGACGATAACCCGGCAGACGATGTTCCGAGTCCGGAGACGTGTCTTTGCAATAGAACCACGTCTTGTTCCAATCCTTTGGGTGGCTGAGCATCTGAATAGCTGGAAAGGTGATACCCCTTCGGCGCTGGATGGTGATTCCCCCGAGTTCTAGACTTGGCCCGCTCTTGTATTCTTTCTGCCGGTTGGCGTAGAAGAACTCACGGAAGAATCCGACTGATGGTCTGGATTGAAGATACGCCTCACAGAGGACTTGGAAATGGCAAATGTTGGACACTGAATTTGGTGTCAGGTCTTGGGGATGCAGCTTGTACAGATGGAGAATGTCACGGAAAAACTTTGACCCGGGTGGTACGAATCCCCACTCGATGTGATCCGTAAAGACTATGACCTCGCCTTTCTTTGGTGCAGGGCGGGTCTCATCACCTGGAACCCGCCAGTTGATCACTTCCTTTGGAGGAAGGGTGCCAGCGGCTACGAGGTCAGACAGGTATTCTTCGGTCACGCAAGAGCCGACCCAATTGCAGGAATTGGTGGCGCGTGTCATATTGGTGGCTTAGAAGTATTGTGCAAAAATAAAATGGTGACTAATCAAACAAGAGCATATAGCTACAGTAGCTTACAAATTACAGGGTTCTAAAAGATTAAGCCTTGAAAGGCCCGGCTGATAAAGAGCCGGAGGGAGTCTAGCGGCTCACTATGGACAGAAGAGCCGGAAGTTAGTCAAGACCCGGACAAACAGGTTTCACAAACTGTTACTAAAATTTTGGATCTACCGAAGCGGAAAAGGGAGTTCTACATCAACCTAAGCCAAGAACAGTGAAGATGAAAAACCGACCTACCGCTTTAACCGACCGCACATTGCGCACGGGCGGGCCATGTACGGTGGCGGCAATGACACTATAGCCTAAAAAGATGCGTGGCGGGCCCCGTGGCTTGGCCGTGCGGCCGTGCCGGAGAATGAAGCACGCGGAGGAGGTCCGCCGGCGGAAACCCTATTTTCTACCGATCTAAAGCTACGGGAAGAGGTACTTACCGGAGGCGGAGACGGCGGCGGGCGAGATTCTGGCGCAAACAGGTTGATGCAGCGGCCTGAGTTAGAGACGGACGAGTGGCGGCACCGGAGCGGAGTGGACGAGCTCAAGCGACGGACGGGCGACAGGAAGAAGAAGAAGAGGCGCACGAGCGGGAATGCACTGGTTTGACCCATGTGGGTCCTATTTAAACAGGGAAACGGTGCGGGTTCCCAGGCATCAATGCCGGTTTTGCCGAATGGACGCCTCGATTTTCGGTAAACGGTTAAATACGAGAGATTTGATGATACGTCAGCGTGTGTGTGACGTCATGCCGGGTCATTTCTGGTGACTCTCAGACAATTGCAAGAGACAGATGAAATGAGCTGGCTCACTTCAGCCTGGGGGCTAATGTTGGGGATATAACCCCGTGATATGACCCGGCTAGAAGGTTCCGGTTGATAGCATTGGTTATGAGCCGGCCCACGAAGACATGTATCAGCTGGAGGCCCAAGATGATTGGCGGCTCTTGATGCGGGCCTGACGACAGAGACCCGGATGTGCAAGACCTTCCAAAGGATGGTCTTGGCTAGTAAGATAGAGATGGATTCGGAGATGTAAACATGATCCGACTGTACAATTGTAAGACCCGACGGTTCTGACCTCTTATATAAAGGCAGAGTCGAGGCGGCTTAGAGGCAGGTGATCGAAAACTAGGTCAAGCTTCTAGCCCCTTGTAACCGATACAACAAGCAATAACAACACAAGTAGGACGTAGGCTTTTACCTCGACTTGAGGGTCCGAACCTGGGTAAACTCGTGTCCTTCGTCTCGATCAACCCCTTTGAGTCCACTACCATGGCGATGGCTCCGAACTCAAGTCTGGTAACCCGGACATCTGCCGTGACAAAACCACGACAGAGGCACCAACCCATTTAATCAAACAAAATCACGGTTCAAAACCACATCTTCTTCCTCACACTCATCAAAAACTCCTAGCGGAATCTCTACACAAAACATGGATAATGCTCCTAGCTCCTCAGCACACCCTTACGGCCAATGACCAGGCGACTGGACTAGATGCTCCATCACTCTCCTACGGCTCCTTAATCTGGAGACCCAAGGATATCTCCCATCATCAGATCTGACGACAAACTGTGTAGGTCTGCTTTCTTATAGTGACGAGGTCTTTGACGAGCGCTTCACTAATCCAAACAAGGGGGGCGCGTTTACTTCATCCCCTTCCTCCTCTGGGGCCTTGGGTTTCCAATCCACCCATTCTTGAGGGGGTTACTGGAGTTCTACGGGATTCAACTCCACCATCTCACCCCAGGGTCGAACTACACATCTCGGGATTTGTCACCCTCTATGAGATGTTCTTAGGGTGCAAAGCTCATTTCGATATGTGGAGGAAATACTTCTGCCTCGTCCCCCGAACTCGGGACAAGGCCATCCTAGAGGTCGGCGGAGCCGAAGTATGTCGCATAGAGGGAACGAGGTATCCGGCAGGCACACCAAAGAAATCCGAAGAATGGACTTTGGAGTGGTTCTATATTGAAGACGTCCCCCTGTTCGAGCCAAATCGGATAGGTCTGCCCGAATACTCTGACCTCCTCCCGAAGAAGAGGTACAACTGGCGACCCAAGATCTCATCTTAGGAGGAGAGCACCAAAGTGCAACACCTTGCCGCGCAAGTGCGGATGCTTGCCCATCACCAGCTGACCATGATGGACGTCATGGACGCTGCTATCTCTCAGTGCGTGCAACCCCTCCAACAAAGGGTGCACCCCTTATGGCAATATAACAGGACAAGCGACGCCACGCATTCTCGAAAACTGGGTCCTACCAATCCAACAGCGTTGGCCGTCGCACTTGCCGACATGTTGTCACTCCCAAGATGTGTGCCTATCCATATTTAGGCACGTGGGCATCGACAGGGATACAGGCGCATCTTGCCGTTTGCAAGCACAGTATCATTACATACATTTATGAAGAGAAGATTTTATGAGTTGGCGTACACTCGCCACATGCTAAATTACAATTCCACACAGTTTATTCAAACATCAATCCAAAGGCAGGGTCCGGCTACAGACAAAAACAAACGATAAAAGGATGCAATGACACTAGCTTGCTAGCCAGAAGATCACGACCACGGCCACTCTACTCGTCTGGATATGTGACGTACATCCTGCCACGCTCCTCGTCATACTCCCACTAGAGATGCGTCACATCATCTGGCATGATCTCATCTGCACCTGCACCTATATTGTTGTAGTAATCTGTGAGCCATAGGGACTCGGCAATCTCGTGCCCGGGTACCGAGACTATTCAAGCTTATAGGTTGGATGGAGGTAAGTGTTTAGTTTGCAGCAGCACTAAGCATTTATGGTGGCTAATCTTACGAGAACATGAAAGTAAATATGTGGTCTACGATAAACGATCGAGAACTAGCACGACCTCTAAGAGATCCTGAACACCTACTTACGTCAAACATAACCCCGTCGTGTTCTCTCTTGGATCATGTTCACGAGCAGAGACGATCACGGTTACTCACATAGTTGGTGCATTTTATTAGAGTTCACTTCAAGTTAACTATAACCGGGTGTTAAACAAATAGCCAAGTTGCCACATAACCGCGGGCACGGATTTCTGAAAGTTTTTAACCCTGTAGGGGTGCTCCAACTAGTCCATCATAAATTAATCACACTCCATGGGAATAACCTCGACCACAGATCTCGTGATCATCCTAGGCAACTCCAAAGGAATTCCGACACCTCGAGATAGCCCGAAGAAAATCAGAGTCCCTCACGCAGACCACTCGAGAAAGGTAAAACGAGTCCAACAAGACCACCCAACGTGTCGACGAACCCGGTAAGAGCCGCGTATCTCGTTCTCAGGACACGACAGATAAGCATAGCGTACAGTGGCCTAATAGAAATCTCCCGAGTTGCCCCGGGTTGGCCCTGCACATGGCTCTAGTTTGGACCAACACTCATGAGGAGCACTGGCCCGGGGGTTGATTAATTATCCATGGGGTTGCAAAGACCTATGCAATTTTATTAAGTTGTTTAAGCAAATAGTACCAATGTTGGGTCTCGCCAGACAAGTTTTAATCTCAACCAAATAATCAAGGGGGTCCCCATAACAACCCCGACCATGTTAGGAGCGCAAAATATGGAAACATAACACCGGTAAGAAGAAACTATGGCGGTAAAAGTGGAACAAAACACCAAGCAAAAGGCCAAGCCTTCCACCATACCAAGATATATATGTGCATTAAATTAAATGGCAGTTAATATTGTGATATGCCAGATATCCATGTTATCACATGGAAACAACCTGCACCTGCAACTAAGAACGCTATAAGAGGGGCTGAGCAGCGGTAACTTAGCCAAACAAGGTTGCTAGGATGCGGAGGGATTAGAGGCTATCATGGAAATGTAGGAGGCTTTACATTCAAGTGGTAGGTAATGCATAGGTAACGACAAGAACGAGACATCTAGCAAAGCAAAAATAGTGTCGGGATTCGGGTACGATCATCTTGCATGTTGGTTCTTCAAAGGAACAAAGAGTGGGGTCCTCGTAGTGGTACTCTCCTGCATCCTCGTACTCGGGTTCAACACTCGCGTCTACCCAAGAGAAACAGCAATAATAAATAACCAACCAAGGCGCAATGCACAAACATGATGATGCATGATTCATTTGAAGTATTTAGCATGGCAATCCTGAACTAGTCATGTTTCACATGCAATAGTTAAGTTATTTACAATTCTAGACATAACCTCATGTCAAGTTGTTTAAACATGCATGATCATGGCAAATATGGATGCTTGATGCAAAATCGATACAAATGCATATGTAGAACGTACGAAACGGAGTTACGGTTCTCAGGCTACGCTCACGACAAGTTACGAAGGCAAAACACAAGACACTGAAGGCCATGGGCTATTCCTTGGCATTCCAAGGTAGCCACTGGTTAGGTAATGAAAACCAACCACAATAGAGTCAAATATCAAGCAATTCCATGGATCATAGCTCCCACAAGCCACAAAACACTATAACAAACAATCTGTCACAAAACAGCAACATGGCAACTGTCACAGCAAATAACTAGAGCTATAGGAAGTCTCCAACCACAAACAAGGTTTTAAAAAAACCACATAGCATCCTTATCAAATCCTCCAACTACACAAACTGTAAAGGAGGCACATATCAAAAAGCATGAAGCTCACAAGTTGGCATGATGAAACAGATTTTAGGGACTTAGTGAAAATCACAGTTTTCTGGAATCTGAGTTAAGTTGATAGCAAGTTGACAGTAGAAACTAATGGTGATAGAGACCACCTCATAGCATGAAAATTAACAGGATGGTAGAGTACAACATCTACTTCAAAATACTAGCACTGAGCTTGAGCTAATTCAAACCATATCACTTGGTAGCATCTACTCAAGAGGGAATAAAAATATTAACAGATTCTCAGACTTGGAAATATTTAGCATGTTGAAAACAGCAACATTTTAATAGTCACTTTAGAGCATGGTTCTCATTTATATGCAAGTTTAACATGATAATAGTAAATACCATGGCATTCTACTCATCAAAGGCTACCATTTTCATGTTGACACAAATATCATAGCATGCATGGATTAACTACCACTAAAAAGACAAAATGGCACTTTGAGAAAAAATGACATTTTTCCAAACTTGCTCAAATGACCAAACAAGTTGCACCAATGAATTCCTTGGGTGATTCTACCCCAAAATCATGTATCACATTCATATGTTTGCATGGAGAAACATGGCAAAACACTAGCTAGCAAAACACCAACAATTCCTATAAGTGAAAACTTACCTAATATGCTCATGTTCAAATATGCACATAACCAGATTTGGAATTATACCATAAATAGAAATATCTATTTATATCACAATAAAACATTAAAACAATAAAAAGAAAAAACAATAAGCAGGGGGCCCACCTGGCATAGTCACCAAGGCCCCCTAGTGGATGACAAGTGGGGCTAGGGCCCACTTGTCATACAATCACAACCACACATACACACACACACACCTGCCACACACACACACTCCAAGCCACACCAGATCCCTGCTGGCCATAGGATATCCTACACACACCAAGCACACACCCGCACACACGCACTAGCTGCACAGCCACACGGGATCCGAGTGTGGCCGCACCAGATCCAACACACGCAACACCACCCGCAGCCAATGGAAAAAAGAAACAAAAGGGGGGATCCTGGGATTCAATCCCGCGACCTCGCGGTCGTCTCCGTAGTGCACACACCACTGCACTACCGTTGTGGATCTTAATAGAAGGGGGCTTCGAGCCCACTACTACTAATAGGCCAAACGCTAACTAACGAAACTGAATCTGCGCACACCCGCTCTGACAGAGAACGGCGCCGGCGATCTCCGGCGAGGGGGAGCTCTCCTGTGGCGTGGACTGGCAGAGGAGAAGCAGGGATCTATGGGGATACATTCCCTGGCTTGTCTCGCGATGAGGGGGACAAAGGCGAGGCCCTCAAGGCCCTGCCTTGGACGGAACGGCGGCGACGCGCAGAGCTACGGCGACCGGACCTGGCCATGCTACGAAGCGGGGACGTGGGGGCTCATCGAGGGGAGGTTGATGATGGCTCTGATCGTGGCAAAGAGGAGGAAGAAGGGTGATGATGCTGGCCTGAAGTAGAGGAAGAACCGGTGCGGGAGCAACCTGTTCGCAACTCCGGCAAGGACGAGGCCGTCGGGGAGAGGAAGCCCGGCCCCTCTTAGCGACGGGAATGGATTGCGGGGACGATCCTCGGCCTCCTCGACATGCCGGGCGCGGAGGAGGACCAGTGGAGACGCGAAGACGACGGCGAGGAAGACCGGCGACAACTCCCTGAACTCGCTCACTCTCTCTAAACCCGAGGGAAAAGAAGAAGAAGAGAGAAGAAGGAGGAGGAAGAGCGGCGGCGGCGAGGAGGGAGAAGGGGGGAACCCTAGGAGTCCGTGCCCTTATAAAGGGGGGCGAAACGGCACCGGCCTCGATGTCCGTGAGCCTCTCACGGTGACGCGACGCGCTCTCTCTCTCTCTAAACCTAACTGACGGAGGAGGACGAGGCAGGTAGCCGTCTGCTACCTAGGCTGGGCCGCGCGGGGAAGGGAAAGGCCCACTTCGCCCTTCTCTCTCTCCAACACACACACAGAATAAAACAACAGGCTTCCTATTTATAAATGAAAGAAAATAAGATAAAAGCCCTAGAGTAAAAGAAAAGGATTTTTTTTTCAAAAAAAAATACTTGACACAAAAGGAAATATTCCCTATTTAAATAAAATACCAAGATGATTTTCAGAGCAAGTAAATTAAATACTTTTAAACATAACAGACCCTATTTTATTGCAAACCCCAAGATCCCAAAGCTCAAACACCAAAGAGAACAACACACATAATCTCAAAATAATATTACCTACACCATGAACATTTTTACTAGAATTATTTAGCAAGTTAATTCTGCTGAAGAAAAACAAAAGGAATAAAAGGTTTAGATAGTTTTGAAAATAAGGGAGAGGGAGGAAGTTGTTGACCACACATGCACACATCCACAATACACCCAACATCCACTAACAACATCACAACAAAAGTCACATAGAAGCACACCACAAAAACATATTATGCATGACATGATGATGAGATGGCATGATGCATGATGCATGAGATGGAAAGGTAATGAGCAAGTCCTTTCATCCAACACATGGCAACAAAGGTCACATAGGTTACAAGACCATAAATGGCAAGGGCAGCACTTGGGCTATTACAACTCTCCCACACTACAAGAGGATCTCGACCCGAGATCTAAGAACGAAAGAACTCTGGATATTCGGAACGGAGAAGATCCTCACGTTCCCAAGTAGCTTCTTTGTCGGAATGATGAGACCACTTCACCTTGAGAAACTTGATTGATTTTTTGCGAGTCTTACGCTTAGTTTCTTCGAGAATAGACACTGGATGCTCACGATAAGAGAGGTCTTCTTGGAGATCAATGTCTTGGAGGTCAATGGTACGCTCGGGAGTCTTGAAGCACCTCCGGAGCTAAGAGACATGGAAGACATCATGCACATTTGCGAAGTTTGGAGGAAGCTCTAGTTGATATGCAAGTTCACCTCTTTTGCCAACAACTCTGAAAGGACCAACAAAGCGAGGAGTTAGCTTCCCTTTAATTCCAAACCGCTGAGTGCCCTTCATGGGAGCAACTCTGAGATAGACTAGATGATCAACTTGAAAGGAGACATCCTAATGTTTGTTATCGTAATAACTCTTCTGTCGGGATTGAGCTGCTTTGAGGTTCTCACGAATGACACGGCACATCTCTTCTGCTTCGGTGATCATGTCATTGCCCAAAATTTGATGCTCACCGGTTTCAGACCAGTTAAGTGGGGTACGGCACTTCCTGCCGTAGAGAATCTCGAAAGGGGCCTTGCCTTAGCTAGCCTGAAATCTATTGTTGTATGAAAATTCAGCGTATGGAAGGCAGTCTTCCCATTTCATGCCAAATGAAATCACATAGGCTCTGAGTATGTCTTCAAGGATTTGATTGACTCTCTCAACTTGACCACTTGTCTGCGGATGGAATGCAGTGCTGAAACGGATCTTGGTATCCATAGCAGTCTGGAAGGACTCCCAAAATTTGGAAGTAAAGAGGCTTCCACGGTCAAATGAGATGAGCTGAGGAATACCGTACAAAGAAATTATCCTTGATGTATACAACTCTGCTAGCTGAGCTGCCGAGATAGATTCTTTGACTTGAAGGAAATGAGCAACTTTGGTCAGCTTGTCGATAACCACAAAGATGGCATCGTTGCCTCTCTTGGACTTGGGAAACCCAGTGACGAAATCCATCTCCACATGATCGAATTTCCACTCTGGAATAGGCAAAGGCTGAAGGAGACCTGCTGGACATTGATGTTCTGCCTTCACTCTATGACAAACATCACACTCGTTTACGAATTAATCAATTTCACGTTTCATGTGAGTCCACCAGAAGGTTTGCTTGAGATTCTGATACATCTTGGAACTACCTGGATGAATGGATAGAAGAGAGTTGTGTGCTTCGTCCATGATAACTTTCCTGAGATCACCTTTTGGAACCACCAGACGGTCCTCAAAGAACAAGGTATCTTTGTAATCAACGCGAAAGCACTTATACTTCGGAATGCCCTTGGCCACACCTTTCTTCACTTTCTTCACCATTGCATCAACAAATTGAGCTTGGTGAACCTGATATTCCAGAGTCGGAGAGACTTGAATATTGGCAAGAAATCCTTGCGGAATCATTTGAAGGTTGAGCTTGCGGAAGGCTTCACAAAGCTCGGGTTGAAGAGGCTTCAGGATGAGACTGTTGCAGTATGCCTTTTGGCTGAGCGCATCTGCAATGACATTTGCTTTTCAAGGAGTATACTCAATGCTTGGATTGAAGTCCTCAAGCATTTCCACCCAACGAGACTACCGAAGATTGAGATTGGGTTGAGTGAAAATGTACTTCAAGCTCTTGTGATCGGTGTACACCTCAACTGGTCTACCCAACAAGAAATGCCTCCAAGTCATCACAGCATGCACAACTGCTGCCAACTCAAGATCATGAGTGTATAAGCAACAATCTTCTTATCTTGCATGAGAACACCACCAAGACCTTGGAGAGAAGCATCATAGAAAACTTGGAAAGGCTTTGATTGCTCAGGAGGGACAAGAACTGGAGCTGAAGTCAGTCTCTGCTTGAGCATATCGAACGCCACATCACACTCAAGAGACCATACACACTTGACATTCTTCTGGAGGAGATTAGACAGAGGCTTAGCAATTTGAGAGAAGTTCTCCATGAAACTCCTGCAATAACTAGCAAGCGCGAGGAAGCTACGAACTGCTTCACATTCTAAGGAGGCTCCCACTTCAAGATTGCCTCAACTTTCTTAGGGTGCACTTTAATGCCCTCGGCATAGATCACATGCCCAAGGTACACCACTTCATTGAGCCAAAACTCACACTTGGGAAACTTGGCATAGAATCGATGCTCTCTTAGCTTGTCAAGCACAAGCCGAAAATGCTCTGTATGCTCTTCCTCGGTCTCCGAGAACACAAGGATATCATCCAAATAAACCAAGACGAACTCATTCTTAAAAGGAGAGAATATGAAGTTCATCATTCTTGAGAAGGTTGGAGGAGCATTGGCAAGACCAAACGACATGACGGTGTACTCATAAGAGCCAAAACTCGTCCTGAAAGCGGTCTTTGGAATATCTTCTTCGCGAATGCGAATTTGATGATAGCCCATGCCAAGATCAAGCTTCGAGAAAACCTTGGCACCTTTCAGTTGTTCAAACAACTCATTGATGTTGGGAAGTGGGTACTTGTTTCTGATTGTCTTCTTGTTCAATGGACGGTAATCGACACAAAGTCGGTCTGTGCCATCCTTCTTCTTGACAACCAAAACACCACAACCCCATGGAGAAGAACTTGGTCTGATCAGACCGAGACGTTCTTATTCATCTAGCTGCTTCTTCAACTCTTTCAGCTCTTCAGGGCCAAGTTTATAAGGGCGCTTGCAAACCGGTTCAGTTCCGGGCTCGAGGTCAATCATGAACTCGACTGGCCGGTGCGGAGGCATTCCTGGCAATTCTTCTGGAAAGACATCTTCATACTCACAAACCACCGGAATTTGGGAAATAGCCGAGATTTCACCCTTCTCATTGAGAGCAAAGAGAAGGATTGTGTTATCGCGAGCTACGAAAATAATCACATCTTCTGAAGGATGAGTCAACTTGACTTCTTTTGTTTGAGAATCAACATATGCCTTGTTCGTAGCCAGGAAGTCCATGCCCAGAATGAGATCAATGTTGGAATTTTCGAGAACAATTGGAGAAGCCAAAAAAGAATAATTGCCCATCTTGATAGAAACATCCGGGACCAAGCAATTGGAATTCATTAACTTCCTGGGAGACACCACTAACACAGGCCTAAGAAGATGTTGACATGCAAACTCATGCATTGCAAAGAATGAACGAGACATGAAACAATGCGATGCACCAGTATCAAACAAAACTTTTGCAGGAATAGAATTAACTGAGAGATTACCATGATCACTTGAGAAGAATCCTCTGCCTCTGCTATGTTCACCATGTTCACCCTTGCTGACTTGGGATTATGCTTCACCACTCCATTGCCTAGAGACCTGACTAGAGGAGGAGGCGGAAGACGCTGCTGGTTGCACTTGTTTGAGTAGTGACCCTTCTGACCACACTTGTGACAAGTAACCTCAGATAGCGGATGGAAGTTGCCTGGAGGAGGAACAAAAGCTGACTTGGGCGCCTAGGGTCTCTGCTGATATCCTGGGTTGGGTGGGTGGGAAGAACCACGACCACCAAACTGCTTCTGCTACTGAGGAGGACGAAACGGAGGAGGATTAGGAACCCAATATTTCTGCTGCTTAGGAACCATCTCAAAGCTGGAAGAAGAAGAATAGGAATCCCTAGAACACTTCCTTGAGTTCTCTAACTTGAGCTGAGTTGCCTTGACCTTCAAGGCCATATTGTAGAACTGATCAAACTCATGAGGCTCTTGAAGGACCAGACCCGGAAGAAGCTCATCCTTGAGACCACCTCTGAACTGATAGATCATGGCTTGTCAACTGGAACATCTTGCTTAGCATAGCGGGCCAGATTCTAGAACTCGATGTTGTACTGATAGACAGACTTGCTTCCCTGCTTCAGGTGCCTGAACTTCTCACGCATCTCCTCGACAAAGCTTGTCGGGATGTAATGGGCCCTGAAGTCACGACAGAAATTGTCCCAAGTAACAACACGATCGCCCCTGTAGTCCTTGTACTGCTGCCACCAATCTGCTACCTGACCCTTGAGCTGGAACGACGCGAATCTGACAAAGTCCTCTGGTCTGACATTGCTGCACTCAAAATGCTTACTCATGTCATGGAGCCAATCATCAACATCAAAAGGCTGCTCACAACCGGTGAAAGACTTGGGCTGGTTGGCAAGGAACTGGTTGAGCGTCGCAAACTGAGGTTGATTCTGAAAATTCCCTTGAAAGCCTTGCTGACCCTGATCTCTTTCTTGCAACAGCCTGAGCAACATCTGAGTATTCGCATTGGTTGCGGCCATCACAGCTTGCCAAGCTTCTAGAGGAGGAGGCGGTGGTGGGGCCGGTGGAACATCAGATTGCTCCCCATCACGACCCGCACTCTCGCGAGTTGTTGGAGCCATCCTGGTGGACAAGAACATCAGCACCTCATTGATAAGATGAATTCAAATGCTGAATCAAATGCTTGAAAGAAATTGAACAATAACATAATAGCCTTCCTACTGAAAAATTAGTAAGAAT
The DNA here is from genome assembly GCA_022496015.1 of Hordeum marinum. Taxonomy (NCBI): domain Eukaryota; kingdom Viridiplantae; phylum Streptophyta; class Magnoliopsida; order Poales; family Poaceae; genus Hordeum; species Hordeum marinum. The sequence continues at coordinate 44,938,430 of CM039672.1, forward strand.
GCCTTCTTCGGTTCACGATAACATCATCAGATATAAGAAGCCACTTGCAATAACACAAAAGTATTGAGCTAATGTTTCTCGGAACAAATGTATATGCCCTCATACATTTGAAGAATATGATCCTAGATAACTACAAGAGTTCCCGCCTAAGAACTTCCGAAAACTTTCTGGTTATGCAATCCGATGTGGGTGATACAAGGAGGAAATATCTCACACAACTAACAAACCTACACCCCAACTATATCCATCCTTCAACACATAACCAGAGGCTTTCGCAAATCCATCTAACTCGAATCCTCGAAAGCACAACGATACTAACCATGGTGGTACCCCGGACGCCTCCCCGGTACTGGGTGACTCTGACCTTATCTCACCACGACAAGTATTGAAGTAATTCCAAACACCCTCCATCCTGAGATACTAAGGAAGCTGAATGATAACGATGTGCCAAGAATTCCCTGGAGCTCAACTCCCCGGAAGAAATAAGGTCAGACAGGAGGCACCAAGATAGAACTCCGTCACATCGGTATCATATAGACTCCAAAATACTGGCGTGATCCTAAAAAAATTTGAGAGATTAGAGGAGTAGAATCAATATTCCTAACTCGGATACCTCACCAGAGCATACAAGAGGAGTAAAAGGAAACCTACTTTCTGATATAACTAGACTCAAAATAGTTTTTACTAGACTCAACTCGGCCAAATTCGATCAAGCAAAGAGCTCCTATGGTCGTATGGCTCTGAATACCAACTTGTCATGCCCAAGATGTGCGCCTATCCATATTTAGGCACGGGGGCCTCGATAGGGATAGAGGCGCATCTTGCCGTTCGCAATGTATCATTACATACATTTAGGAAGAGAAGAGTATATGAGTTGGCTTACACTCACCACATGCTAAATTACAATTCCACACAGTTTATTCAAATATCAATCCAAAGGTAGGGTCCGGCTATGGACGAAAAAAACGGATAAAAGGATGTAATGACACTGGCTTGCGAACCCGAAGATCAAGACCACGGCCACTCTACTCGTCTGGATATGTGACGTACATCCTACCATTCTCCTCGTCATACTCCCACTAGAGCTGCATCACATCATCTGGCACGATCTCATCTACACTTGCACATATATTGTTGTAGTAATCTGTGAGCCACAGGGACTCAGCAATCTCACGCCCGGGTACCGAGACTATTCAAGCTTATAGGTTGGATGGGGGTAAGTGTTTAGTTTGCAGCAACACTAAGCATTTATGGTGGCTAATCTTACGAGAACATGAAAGTAAATATGTGGCCTACGATAAACGATCGAGAACTAGCACGGCCTCTAAGAGATCCTGAACACCTACTTACGTCAAACATAACCCCACTGTGTTCTCTCTCGGATCATGTTCACGGGTAGAGACGATCATGGTTACTCACACAGTTGGTGCATTTTTAGAATTTACTTCAAGTTAACTATAACCGGGTGTTAAACAAATATCCAAGTTGCCACATAACCGTTGGCACGGCTTTCCGAAAGTTTTTAACCCTGCAGGGGTGCTCTAACTAGTCCATCATAAATTAACCACACTCTACGGGAATAACCTCGGCCACGGATCTCGTGATCATCCTAGGCAACTCCAAAGGAATTCCGACACCTCGAGATAGCCCGAAGAAAATCAGAGTCCCTCACGCAAGCCACTCGAGAAAGATAAAACGAGTCCAGCAAGACCACCCGACGTGTCGACGAACCCGATAAGAGCCACGTATCTTGTTCTCAGGACACGACAGATAAGCACAGCGTACAGTGGCCTGATAGAAATCTCCCTAGTTGCCCTAGGTTGTCCCCGCACATGGCTCTAGTTTGGACCAACACTCATGAGGAGCACTGGCCCGGGGGTTGATTAATTATCCACGGGGTTGCAAAGCCCTATGCAATTTATTAAGTTGTTTAAGCATATAGTACCAATGTTGGGTCTTGCCAGGCAAGTTTTAATCTCAACCGAATAATCAAGGGTGTCCCAATAACAACCCCGAGCATGTTAGGAGAGCAAAATATGGAAACATAACACCGGTAACAAGAAACTATGGCGGTAAAAGTGGAACAAAACACCAAGCAAGATGCCAAGCCTTCCACCATACCAAGATATATATGTGCATTAAATTAAATAGCAGTTAATATTGTGATGTGCCAGATATCCATGTTATCACATGGAAACAACTTGCACCTGCAACTACGAACGCTATAAGAGGGGCTGAGCAGCGATAACTTATCCAAACAAGGTTGCTAGGATGTGGAGGGGTTAGAGGCTATCATGGCAATGTAGGAGGCTTGACATCCAAGTGTTAGGTAACGCATAGGTAACGATAAGAACGAGACATCTAGCGAAGCACAAATAGTGTCGAGATCCGGGTATCATCATCTTGCTTGTTGGTTCTTCAAAGGAACAAAGAGTTGGGTCCTCGTAGTGGTACTCTCCTGCATCCTCGTACTCGGGTTCAACACTCGCGTCTACCCAAGAGAAACAGCAACAATAAACAAACAACCAAGGTGCAATGCACAAATATGATTGTGCATGATTCATTTGAAGTATTTAGCATGGCAATCCTGAACTAGTCATGTTTCACATGCAATAGTTAAGTTATTTACAATCCTGGACAGAACCTCATGTCAAGTTGTTTAAACATGCATGATCATGGCAAATATTGATGCTTCCTGCAAAATCAATACAAATGCATATGTAGAACGTAGGAAATGTATTTACGGTTCTCACGCTATGCTCATGGCAAGTTACGAAGGCAAAACACAAAACACTGAAGGCCATGGGCTATTCCTTGGCATTCCAAGGTAGCCACTGATTATACAATGAAAATCCAACCACAATAGAGTCAAAGATCAAGCAATTCCATGGATCATAGCTCCCATAAGCCACAAAACACTATAACAAACAATCTTCCACAAAACAGCAACATGGCAACTTTCACAGGAAATAACTAGAGCTACAGGAAGTCTCCAACCACAAACAAGGCATTTACAGAAACTACATAGCATGCTTATCAAAGCATCCAACTACACAAACTGGAAACGAGGCATATATCAATAAGGATGAAGCTCGCAAGTTGGCATGATGAAACAGATTTTAGGGACTTCATGAAAATCATAGTTTTCTGGAATCTGAGTTAAGCTGATAGCAAGTTGAGAGCACAAACTAATGGTGATAGGGACCACCTCATGGCATGAAAATTAACAGGATGGTAGAGGATAACATCTACTTAAAAACACTAGCACTAAGCTTGAGCTAATTCACAACATATCACTTGGTAGCATCTACTCAAGAGGGCATAAAAATATTAACAGATTTTCAGACTTCGAAATATTTAGCATGTTGAAAATAACAACATTTTAATAGCCGCTTTAGAGCATGGTTCCCATTTATATGCAAGTTTAACATGACAATAGTAAATACCATGGCATTCTACTCATCAAAGGCTACCATTTTCATGTTGACACAAATATCATAGCATGCATGGATTAACTACCACTAAAAAGACAAAATGGCACTTTGAGACAAAATGACATTTTGTCAAACTTGCTCAAATGACCAAAATGTTGCACCAAGGAATTCCTTGGGTGATTCTACCCCAAAATCATGTATCACACTCATATGTTTGCATGGAGCAACATGGCAAAACACTAGCTAGCAAAACACCAACAATTCCTATAAGTGAAAACTTACCTAATATGCTCATGTTCAAATATGCACATAACCAGACTTCGAATTATACCAGAAATAGAAATATCTATTTATATCACAATAAAACATTAAAACGATAAAAATATAAAAACAATAAGCAGGGGGGGCACCTGGCATAGTCACCAGGGCCCCCTAGTGGATGACAAGTGGGGCCAGGGCCCACTTGTCATACACTCACAACCACACACACACACACAGACCTGCCACACACACACACACACTCGAAGCCACACCAGATCCCTGCTGGCCACAGGAGATCCTGCACACGCCAAGCACACACTGGCACACCCTCGCACACACGCACTAGCTGCACAGCCACACGGTATCCGGGTGTGGCCGCACCAGATCCAACAAACGCAACACCACCCGCAGCCAATGGAAAAAGAAACAAAAGGGGGGATCCTGGGATTCGATCCCGCAACCTCGCGGTCGTCTCCCCAGTGCACACACCATTGCACTACCACTTCGAATCTTAACAGAAGGGGGCTTCGAGCCCACTACTACTAACAGGCCAAACGCTAACTGACGAAATTGAATCTGCGCACACCCGCTCTGATAGAGAACGGCGTCGGCGATCTCCGACGAGGGAGAGCTCTCCTGCGGTGCGGACTGGGAGAGGAGAAGCAGGGATCTACGGGGAGACGTTCCCCGGCTCGTCTCGTGACGAGGGGGACAGAGGCGAGGCCCTCAAGGCCCTACCTTGGACAGAACTGTTGGGAGACGTAGTAGTAAATCGAAAAAAAATCCTACGACCACCAAGATCTATCTATGGAGAAACCAGAAATGAGTGGGGAGAGTGCATCTTCATACCTTTGAAGATTGCAAAGCGGAAGCGTTACTAGAACGCGGTTGGTGGAGTCATACTCGTAGTGATTCAGATCGCGGTGGAATCCGATCTAAGCACCGAACAACGACGCCTCCACGTTCCACCCACGTGCAGCCTGGTGACGTCTCCTACACCTTGATCCAGCAAGGAGGAAGGAGAGGTTGAGGGAGAGCTTCGGCAGCACGACGGCATGGTGACGGTGGAGCTATGTGGTCTCTAGCAGGGCTTCGCAAAGCACTATGGAGAACGAGGAGAGGGAGTAGTAGGGCTGCACCGTGGGAGAGAGAGATGCGTGTCTCCGGCTGCCCCAAGGGCTCCACTATATATAGGGGGAGGAGGAGGGAGGGCTGCGCCCTAGGGTTCCCACCCTGGGGTGGTGCGGCAGCCCCAGATCCCATCTGGCCGGTGGCCACACAGGGAGAGAGGGGAGGGCGGCGCCCTAGGTGGGCCTTAGGCCCATCTGGGCCTAGGGTTCCCCCCTTCCCACCTTTCCTGCGCCTTGGGCCAGGGTGGAGGGTGCACCAGCCCACTCTGGGGCTGGTCCCCTCCCACTCTCGGCCCACGCAGCCCTCTGGTGCCGGTGGCCTCACTTGGTGGACCCCCGGAACCCTTCCGGTGGTCCCAGTATGTTACCGGTAATGCCCGAAACACTTCCGGTGACCAAACCCTCGCTTCCTATATATGAATCTTTACCTCCGGACCATTCCGAAACTCCTCGTGATGTCCGGGATCTCATCCGGGACTCCGAAAAACCTTCGGTAACCACGTACACTATTTCCCTATAACCCTAGCGTCATCGAACCTTAAGTGTGTAGACCCTACGGGTTCGGGAGGCACGTAGACATGACCGAGACACCTCTCCGGTCAATAACCAACAACAGGATCTGGATACCCATGTTGGCTCCCACATGCTCCACGATGATCTCATCAGATGAACCATGATGTCGGGGATTCAATCAATCCCGTATACAATTCCCTTTGTCTACCGGTATGATACTTGCCCGAGATTCGATCATCAGTATCCCTATGCCTTGTTCAATCTCATTACTGGCAAGTATCTTTACTCGTTCTGTAACACATCATCCCGTGGCTAACTCCTTAGTCACATTGAGCTCATTATGATGATGTCTTACCGAGTGGGCCCAGAGATACCTCTCCGTCATACGGAGTGACAAATCCCAGTCTCGATTCGTGCCAACCCAGCAGATACTTTTGGGGATACCCATAACATACCTTTATAGCCACCTAGTTACGTTGTGACATTTGGCACACCCAAAGTATTCCTACGGTATCCGGGAGTTGCACAATCTCATGGTCTAAGCAAACGATACTTGACATTAGAAAAGCTTTAGTAGACGAACTACATGATCTTGTGTTATGCTTAGGATTGGGTCTTGTCCATCACATCATTCTCCCAATGATGTGATCCTGTTATCAACGACATCCAATGTCCATGGTCATAAAACCGTGACCATCTATTGATCAATGAGCTAGCCAACTAGAGGCTCACTAGGGACATGTTGTGGTCTATGTATTCACACATGCATTACGGTTTCCGGTTAATACAATTATAGCATGAACAATAGACAATTATCATGAACAAGGAAATACAATAATAACCATTTTATTATTTCCTCTAGGGCATATTTCCAACAGGAACAGCGGCGATGCGCAGAGCTACGGCGACTGGACCTGGCCATGCTACGAAGCGGGGACGCGACGGCACACCGAGGGGAGGTTGACGATGGCTCTGATCGCGGCGAAGAGGAGGAAGAAGGGCGATGACGCTGGCCCGAAGCAGAGGAAGAACCGGCATGGGAGAAACCTGTCCGTAGCTCCGGCGAGGACGAGGCCGTCGGGGAGGGGAAGCCCGGCCCCTCCTAGTGACGGGAATGGATTGCGGGGACGATCCCTGGCCTCCTTGACATACCGGGCGCGGAGGAGGACCACCGGAGACGCGAAGACGACGGCGAGGAAGACCGGCGATGACTCCCTAAACTCGCTCACTCTCTCTGAACCCGAGGGAAAATAAGAAGAAGAAGGGAGAAGAAGGAGGAGGAAGAGCGGCGACGGCAAGGAGGGAGAAGGGGGAACCCTAGGAGTCCATGCCCTTATAAAGGGGGGCGAAACGGTGCCGGCATCGGCGTCCGTGAGCCTCTCACGGCAACGCGACGTGCTCTCTCTCTCTCTGCTCTCTCTCTGAACCTAACTAAAGGAGGAGGACGAGGCAGGTAGTCGTCTGCTACCTGGGCTGGGCCGCGCGGGGAAGGGAAAGGCCCACTTTGCCCTGCTCTCTCTGTCTCTCTCACACACACAGAATAAAACAACAGGCTTCCTATTTATAAATGAAAGAAAACAAGATAAAATCCCTAGAGTAAAAGAAAAGGATTTTTTTAAACAAAAATACTTGACACAAAAGGAAATATGCCCTATTTAAATAAAATACCAAGATGATTTTCACAGCAAGTAAATTAAATACTTTTAAACATAACAGCCCTTGTTTTATTTCAAACCCCAAGAGCCCAAAGCTCAAACACCAAAGAGAGCAACACACATAATCTCAAAATAATATTATCTACACCATGAACACTTTTACCAGAATTATTTAGCAAGTTAATTCTGCTGAATAAAAACAAAAGGAATAAAAGGTTTAGACAGTTTTGAAAATAAGGGAGATGGAGGAAGTTGTTGCCCACACATGCACACATCCACAATACACCCAAGATCCACTAACAACATCACAACAAAAGTCACATAGAAGCACACCACAAAAAACATATTATGCATGACATGATGATGAGATGGCATGATGCATGATGGATGAGATGGAAAGGCAATGAGAAAGTCCTTTCATTCAACACATGGCAACAAGGGTCACATAGGTTACAAGACCATAAATGGCAAGGGCAGCACTTGGGCTGTTACACCTGTACAAAGGAGAGCAAGAAGACTTCATCTGGCGGTCAACCAAGGAAGGGTATTCGGCCCACAATCCCATCGAATAGGTAAACCTTCCTATTTGAATCATGAAATAGTTCGGGGCTTCATTATGTACTCTATTTGACTAAGGCCTTGACGTGAATAGGAATGTAGGAGCTTCGTCGAGACAGTCAACTGTCCGGCTCCCCAGCCCGAGAATCATGCACGTGATAACGATACGGGCATCAACGAGGACCTGGATCTCCTTCTCGACTTCAAAAATGGAGTCCACTACCAGGATAGCATCGTTCAGACCCTGATGGCAATCATAGTCGATTACCCCGAGTCATTCTCCATTCCGTCTACGGGTAAGAAGAAAAACTCCTCCCGCAAGAGGCCTACTACCAAGAGCGCCCCGGACGTGCCGGTCCTAGCCCCCAAGCGTCGTCGATCAGTACGCCATGCGCCAGTAGCCGAAGCCACTGGCGAGTCAGAGGCCGGACGGAATCCTGCAAAGGAGCTGGACATGAGGACGAATCCACCCGTTCGTGCATCCCGGAGGTACATTTTTCAGATATCCACTTTATCAGTGTGCTCAGCATAATCTCATAGCTGCTCATTTTTTACCTAGGCGAACGCCCAATCTTCACCTACCGAGGGGGCTGTCCGGATGTCAGGAGACGCCTAGAGCTCCTGGGCCGCGAGCCATGCGGCTTCCGCTACAGAAGCCCCCATGGCTGGTCTGGCGTCCGCCAAATCTGGCGACGGGGTATCCATCACCAAATCGGAAGTGAAGAGTGCCATGCATCATCGGCACCGATGGGAGGCCATGCCGCATCCAATTTTCTCCGACTAGAAGTTTGGTGCCCTACGCTCGGAGGATGCACATCTCGGGGCCGCCCGAGCTGGATTCGGCGAAGCTATGACGCTGATAACAACCAACATTCAGGTAAGAGGTCGGATTTTATAGAATCTACATACTTGTGTAAGCCTAGTAGCCCCCGAGCCTTAATTTGATTTAGAAAAAAAGAATTAAGGGTCTCCATACTGTTTGACTGCTGACACGGGCCTCAAACCAACAGTCCGAGCAATTGGCCAAGGCCCTCGAGGAGAGTCGTACAGAAGTGCAGTCCGTGAAGGCCGAACTGGCACAAGTGAAGAGTTTCATGTGAGAGGCCCATGGTGAGTATGCTTTTACTGCTGATCTTTTTACATTATCGTTCCTAACATATGGATTCCGTGTAGCAGCCGAATCAATAGGACATATGGAAAGGCAGCTGGAAGAAGCCCGGGATTCACAAAGATATGTGGAATCCAAGCAGCAAGTCGGTTGTATTGTTATACAAAAACAGGCCGAAGAAATAAAGATTTGAAAGACTCAATTGGTCCAAGCTCAAGAAGAGAATCAAAAGCTTTGGAGGGGCGTATTCGATAAATACAATTCCTCTATGAGTAAGTATTTCCGATGGAGAGAATGATAGTAATCGCGCTTGTTATCTTGTGTGCAAGTCTCCTGACCGGACATCCTGAAGAGGAGATCAAATCGTACCAAGGGGACCTGCTGAAGGAGTTGACCTCTCTCCACAAGCATGTGCAAAAAGCGATGAAGGGGATGGTGAAGTCATTATGGCCCACCGAACAGCCACCTAAAGGGCTAGCCGCACTTGTGGATCGATTTAGGGGGGCTCGGGATAGGTTCGAGATGTGGAAGACTTCGGCCTGCCGTGAAGAAGCACAGGAGGCGTGGGCAATGGTCAAGACCCGTTTCACCGGACATAACCCCGAGCATATGGCGCGGGTTGGTCCTATGGGGTTGGATGGAAACGAAGTGCCACCCCGCCTGGTATATGACCAGGTGATGCCAACCGCCCATCTCTCGCAAGCAGATTGTCCCCTCAACACAATAATCGATGATCTCGATTAGCAGCCGCATATGTAATTTACATATACATGTGTAAAACAATTCGTGCTGTAAACTTTGTCTTAACTGGCCATTGGCTTCTCCCTCCCATGCGAAGAGCTTGGAAGTGTTCCTTCTTATTATTCCTTCGCAAAAGAGCGAACTTGTATTCGGGGAACAAGGCAATCCGGCCATGTGGTGCGAACAGACAGAAAGCACACAGAAAGATATGTCATATTACGACATAGCATAAGAAACATCTTCCGATGAAAATAGTACCTCTAGTGATACCTTTCGCCGGGGTTCTACGAAGAGCGTAGATAGGAATCCGCATACTTGTAGTATGCGACTAAGTGTCCTTTGGGAATAAGAGACCCAAACAACAGAAATAGCAACCAGGGCCGTATAAGATGTTTCCGTCATAGTCGACCAATTGTCTACGTAAGATAGCTAGCTTTCGACTTCACCCGTCTGAGGTACGTGTCCGTATGACCCGGTCGTAGCTATCACAGAGGTGCTCCCTTTACTCTCTAGCCGAACAAGCGGGAACGTAGAGAGTAACCACAGGAGCGAGGCAACCCATCTTGGCAAAGTCTTAGTTCTAATTGATGCATATTATGGCTAAAACATGACAAAAGAAACATGCGTGCCCGATAAGTATGAACAATTAAAATACTGGCTATTAAAAGAAGCCCCCACGTGTTGTGTTTGGATTTAATACTTATGGTGTAAGCCGAGTATCCGTAGTACAAGATTGGTTCAGCCGAACATAGGGTATGAAAAGAAATTGTCCCTATCAAACAGCAGAGTGGGAAAGGAAATGGCTAAAAAGGCGAAAAATAACCAAAAAGGACAAAGTGTAGGGGAGTATGGACGACACCGGTTTATCTGTAGAAGCGCCGAAGACAAGTTGCGTTCCATGGGTTTGGTTCAACGCGGTTATCGGATGAATTCCACAAATGGTAAGCCCCTCCCGCGAGCACTTCGTCAATGATGAAAGGACCCTCCCACTTGGGGTTGAGTTTGGGCTTCTGTTTCTCCGGGAGCCGTAGGACGATTTCTCCTACGTTGTATGCTTTTGCCCTGACCTCCCTACTTTGGTACCACCGAGCTTGCTGTTGGTAAAGAGTGGATTGAGCCAGACCTATGTCCCGCTCCCCCTCTAGGGCATCTAAGTCGTCCTGCCGATCTAACTCAGCCTCCTTTTTCTCGTACATGCGCACTCTTGGGGCGTAGTGGATAATATCCCAGGGGAGAACCGCCTCTGCCCCATAGACCATAAAAACAGTGTATACCCCATTGATCTGTTCGGGGTAGTACGCAAGCCCCATAGAACGGAGTCGAGTTCCTCCACCCAATGACAGTCGGACTTGTGAAGAGCTCGGACCAAATGTGGCTTGATGCTGCTCATAATGAGATCATTTACTCGCTCGACCTGTCCATTGGTCTGTGGATGGTAGACCGATGCATAATTGAGCTTTATGCCCATTTTTGCGCACCAATCCTTGACCTTTTGGGCCGTGAAATTGGTTCCATTGTCCGTTATTATACTATGCGGGACACCGTAACGGTGTACTATGCTAGATATAAATTCAAACACTGGTCCGGATTTAGCCGATTTAACAGGCTTTGCTTCTATCCATTTGGTGAACTTGTCAACCATGTCCAGTCCCCGGACCGCAAAAGGCCAGGTGATCAAAATAGTCCGAAGAGCTGTTGGGGGCATGTGACTTTGATTTGTGAAGAATTGACACCTAACACAATGTTGAACGAGTGACTGGGCATCGATCCGAGCTGTAGGCCAAAAGAAACCAACTCGGAAGGCTTTGCCAATAAGAGATCTTGTTTCGACGTGATGCCCGCCCATGCCTGCATGGATTTGCACGAGGAGCTCTTGTCCCTCTTCCTCGGATATACACCTTTGTAGGTTGTCAGAATCACGATTCTGTTGTACGATCCTACAACTTTACGATCCAAACTAACCCTTCTGATTCCACGATTTTGGTTCATAGAATTTACGTTTTTACGATCATGGTAGTGAAGATTCTATGATTTGCAATCCTGCCATCGAACCTCCGATCCGATTTAGAATCGCGATTCTGACAACCTTGTTTGTAATACTACAGTGGTGTTTTTCTTGTATAACTCACCCTCGTGCACTTTGTAAGCCTTCGATCGCCGAACTATGCGTCGTGCCTTAGTTTGATCGTCGGGGAGTTCCTTGTGAAGGAGGTAGGCGAAGAAGGGCTCTGTCCATGGCGCAATTACTGCCATTACCTCATGAGCCAAGGGTGTCTCATTCATCATTGATCCGCCGATGATGCCATCATCTGGTTTGTTTATAGAGGGAACAACCTCGTCCGCTATTTTCGGACCGGTGCCATTTGCGTCATCCTACCACACTATGGAGGGCTTGAAGAGCTGCTACAGGAAGGTGTTTCTCGGGACGGGATCACGCTTGGCTCCCATACGGGCCAATATATCGGCGGCTTGATTATTGTCTCAAGCAACATGGTGGAATTCCAACCCCTCGAACTAAGCAGATATCTTGAGGACAACGTCTTTATATGCCGCCATCTTTAGATTTTTGGCGTCGAATTTTCTGTTAATTTAGGATACGGCCAGGTTTGAGTCACCCCGTACCTCTAGTCATCGTATGCCCATTGACACCGCCATTCGAAGACCACGAGGAAGAGCTTCGTATTCAGCAGCATTGTTGGAATTAGCATACATCATTTGCAACACGTATCTTATGTTGTCGCCTGTGGGGGATGTGAGGATAACTCCAGCCCCTAGACCGGCCAAGGTCTTGGATCCGTCGAAGTACATTGTCCAATGGGAGTATGCACTATACTCCTTGGGGAGCTCGGCCTCTGTCCATTCAGCCAAGAAGTCCGCCAGTACCTGAGATTTAATGGCGCGACGTGGCTTGTAGTTTATTTCAAAGGGAAGGAGCTCAATGGCCCATTTGGCTATGCGACCGGTAGCATCCCTGTTGTTGATTATATCATTCAAGGGGACTTCTGATTCCACCGTTACCGTGCACTCCTGGAAGTAGTGTCGGAGTTTCCTTGATGCCATGAATACTGTATAGGCTATTTTTTGATAATGTGGGTATCTAGACTTGCACTGCGTTAGTACCTCTGACACATAATATACCGACTTCTGAGTTTGGAATTTATGTCCCTCCTCATCTCGTTCGACAACGAGCACCGCGCTGACTCCCTTGTTGGTGGCCGATATGTATAACAACATGGGCTCACCGGCGCCTGGTTCCGTGGGTATGGGATTGGTTGCTAGTATTGTTTTGATTTCTACCAATGCAGCCACTGCTTCATCGGTCCATTTGAAATGGTTTGTCCGTTTTAGCAGCTTATAGAGCGGCAAAGCTTTTTCTCCAAGGCGGGAAATAAAGAGGCTTAATGCGGCTACGCACCCGGCTAGTCTCTGGACATGGTTCAGCTCTATGGGGATTGCAAGTTCTGATAGAGCACGGATTTTAGATGAATTTGCCTCTATTCCTCTATGGGAGACAATGAATCCAAGCAGCTTGCCTGAGGGAACTCCGAATGCACATTTTTCCGGATTGAGACGTATATCATATTCGTCAAATTAGCGAAAGTTTGACGGAGGTCGTCGATCAACTGATCGATGTGTTTTGTTTTGATTACCACATCATCCACATACGCCTCAACAGTCTTTCCGACCTGTGTGGCAAGGTAGGCTTGGATCATGCACTGGTACATGGCCCCGATGTTTTTCAGCCCGAAGGGCATCGTGTTGAAGCAAAATGTCCCGTACGGGGTGATGAATGCGGTAGTCGCCTGCTCGGATTCCTTCATTTTAATTTGATGGTATCCGGAGTAAGCGTCGAGGAAACACAACAAATCGTGTCCGACTGTGGCATCAATGATCTGGTTGATGCGTGGAAAGGGAAAAGGGTCCTTGGGGCATGCTTTGTTGAGGTCTTTGAAATCGACACACAGCCGCCAGGATTTGTCTTTCTTAGGTACCATCATCAGGTTTGCTAGCCACTCGGGGTGTTTGATGTCCCGAATAAATCCGGCCTCGAGTAATTTTGCTAATTCTTCACCCATGACTTGCCGTTTGGGTTCGGAGAAGCGGCGCAGGGTCTGTTTCACGGGCTTAAAGCCTGGAATAATGTTAAGGTTGTGTTTGGCAAGCCGATGTGGGATACCGGGCATATTGGAAAGATGCCAAGCAAAAATGCCCCAATATTTGCGGAGGAAATTCCGCAATGCCTCGTTCGTAAGGGGATCGAGCTGGGCTCCGATGGACGTTGTTTTATTGGGGTTCGTTGGATGCACCTGAAATTTAACGATTTCCTATGCGGGTTTAAAGGACGTGGACTTGGGCCTTTTATTGAGGATCACATAGTCGCTATTAACTGTCGATCGTAGAGCGATCAATTCCTCGGCGATGAAAGTTTCCGCTAATGCCTCGAGGGCGAGCGTTGTCGTCTTGTTCGGCCCGGAGGGCTATATTCGTATCACTGGCGAGCGTGATCACTCCATTTGGTCCTGGCATTTTGAGTTTCATGTACCCGTAATGGGGTATAGCCTGGAACTTTGTAAAGGCGTCGCGTCCTAACAGGGCGTGATAGCCACTTGGGAAGGGGATGATGTGGAACATAAGTTCTTCGGATCGGTAATTTTCGAGCATGCCGAACACAATGTCCAGGATGATACATCCGGAACAACGTGCCCCTTTCCCTTGGATAATTCCCCGGAAGGTTGTGTTGCTATGTTCGATGCGAGATCGGTCGAACTGCATTTTCTCCAGAGTGGCCTCATAAATGAGGTTTAGACCACTGCCGCCGTCCATGAGCACCTTATGCAGTCTGTATCCATCAATGATGAGATTCAAGACTAGAGCGGCCGGTGAGTGACCGGGAAGGATGGGCGGCTGGTCAGTGTCCCCAAAAGTAATCGGTACGTCTGCCCATAGGCTAGTAGCTGCCACGTGGTAGACTTGCTCGTGCTCCCTAAGAGTTCTTTTATGCCTGCTCCTCAAGGGGAAGACCTCATAGATCGTCAGGACTTCGTCATCGAATCTATTTGGCAAAGGAGAGCGCTTGTTCGATGGAGGCGTGTCGAGGATAGCCTCGCCACTTTTTGCGACTTGCCTGACGACCCAGCAAGCTCGAAGGCTATGCATAGGGTTTGTGTTCAACAACACGGAATGAATGGGGCAGCGAGTGTTCGGAAGTGCAGTTTCCGAATCGCACGACGGATCCTGGACCGGTGACGGTTCGGCTTTAAAGCGATTCCCCGCCTTTGATTCTCCGACGGGGTCTTGGAGATTGTGGACGGGGGTATAGATGGTTTTCAATTCCGGCTGTCGGGCAGAATCCATGGACACACACTCGACGGTGGCGACAAGGTGAGTGACCGGAGGGACATGAATCTCCCTATCATCGGGTCTGATCCCGAGCCGATCATAGATCGGAACCTGGTCATCCGATATACTCATAGCTTTGATCCGATCGAACAACTCGTTTAAGAAAGAGGCGATTGCAGGATGTGTGTCGCTGATACGAGTGGATTCGTCAAGCGGTGTGATGGTTTTGGAGTTATGCGGAAGCGGATCCGTGTTCCGTTCCACCGTAAGACCTGATGCATTGGACGTCAAAGCATGCGGATTTACGGGCTTTCCTTTGAAGGTTAAGGGTTCCATTGGAACGAGCATTTCCTGTGAATCAGTCACGAACTCTAGGGTTCCAAACTTAATACACTGATTGGGGGGAAACCCTCCGGTTTGACCATGACGGCCGACCGGGCCGGCTTGCGACAAGATGTCGTTGCCGATGAAATTCTGATCAAGGGCGAGAGTCCCCTCGATACAGATCTCGCTACTTGCGATGGGGCGATCCATCGATTCCTTCGGTGCTCGCAGAACCGGCGGATCTCGGGTAGGGGGTCCCAAACTGTGAGACTAGGATCGACGATAACAGGAGATGAAGGGGACACGAGTTTACTCAGGTTCGGGCCCTCCAATGGAGGTAATACCCTACGTCCTGCTTGATTATATTGATGGTGAAGGGGTTACAGAGTTGATCTACCTCGAGATCGTATGTCTAACCGTAGATGAGTTGTTCTCTCTCTAACCCCTGAAACCCTCCGGCTAATATAGATGTCGAGGGTGTCCTTGGCCTACACATGGTCGGTTACATGCTGAAGAGATAACTTGCCTAACTACAGCTAATAACTTGGAAAACACGTCTTGACTCCATGAGGCTTCCGTCCTGACATGGGTGGTCCTCGATCCCCCGATGCCTGCCTTGCGGCCCATACAGTCCGGCCCATGAACAATGGGTCGGCTATCCGAGGACCCCTTAATCTAGGACTCCCTCACTTTCCTTCAACTCCATGGGACGAGTCTTGCCAATGGACAAGTCTTGGATAGCTTCCGAAGGTTCTTTGTCTCCAACATCATTTGGTAGTTGTTCGACTTGCGAACAATTAGATTCATCAAACTTCACATCTACCGTCTCTTCAACTTTTCAAGTAAAGTTGTTGTAGACATGGTAAGTGTGAGAGTTTGATCTGTAACCAAGTAGGAAACCTTCATGAGATTTAGGAGCAAATTTGGTATGAAGATGCTTATCAAGAATGTAACACTTGGAGCCGAATACTCGAAAGTATCCAACTTGGGGTTTGTTACCAGTGAGTAGCTCATATGTCATTTTACCGAGAAGCTTGTGAAGATAGAGCTTGTTTGTGGCATGACAAGCTGTTTCCATGGCCTTCACCCAAAAGTGTCTCTGCGTCATGTATTCGTCAAGCATCGTTCTTGCCATCTCAATAAGAGTTCGGTTCTTCCTCTCAACAACTCCATTTTGTTGACGTGTGTACGTAGACGAGAACTCATGTAGAATCCCTTCTTCATCAAGAAAGATGTCTACATTTGTGTTCGTGAACTCCGGTCCTTTGTTGCTCCAAACTTTCTTGATCTTCACTTCAAACTGATTTTGAGCTTTGCGAGCAAAGTTCTTGAAGATTTTTTGCACCTGCGACTTATCATCAAGAAAGAATACCCACGTAAATCTGGAAAAATTATCAACTATAACTAGACCAAAGGAATTTCCACCGAGGCTCTTGTAAGCATTGGGACCAAAAAGATCCATATGAAGCAACTAGAGTGGTCTCCTAGTAGTCATGATATTCTTTACGGGATGATTCCACCTACTTGCTTTCCGGCTTGACAAGCGCTACAAAGTCTATCTTTTTCAAAGATAGCATCTTTGACACCAAGAATATGATCACCTTTGATGAGCTTGTCTAGATTACACATACCAACATGACCTAATCTTCTATGTCAAAGCCAACCTTTAGAGGATTTTGCGATAAAACAAGTACGAGGTTTGGATCTCTTAGTGAAATCAACAATGTATAAATCACCTCTATGAAAACCGGTAAATACCATGGTATTGTTATCTTGACGAAACACTCAGCAATCTACTTTGGTAAATAGCACATTAAAACCGAAGTCGGCAAGTCTTGATACGGAGAGAAGATTGTAGCCAAGGGATTCAACAAGCATGACATTTTGAATAGAGCTATCATGAGATATGGCCACATTACCAAGACCAAGTACCTTACCCTTGGAGTTATTTCCAAAAGTTACATACCTTCATGTCCATGGTTTGGTGTGATTTCTTCAAACATGTCTCTATCTCCAGTCATATGATCGGTGCATTCACTATCGAGAATCGATTCCTTTCCTCCGGCCATGTTATCCTTGAAGTTTGCCATGAGACTTAGACTCTTCATAGTCTTATCACACTCGATGTCGAATAACTCATCTTCCTCATAGTAGCCATGTTCCACATCATCATCATCAAGTGGGATATCCTCGTCATAAGAGACAAGAGATTATTTAGGATTGAGATAATGACAATGTTCAAGTTTGTGAATGTGAATGGCTTCAAAGATAATGTTATTGATGGTAGTGACATATCCTTTAGCACGCATGAGATCTCAAATCTCGAATAAGCATTTATCAAAGTTAAGATCACTAGGCTTCATTAAGTGAAAGGCAATAGCTTTATGAAGAATTTTATCAAGACTACTTAATGAATAACTTGGATATCATTTCTCCAAGTCATTCCACAAAGTATAAGCATATTCAAAATTCTTCATTTTATCAAACACAAATCTAGGCAATCCTTTGGTAATGAGAATAACAGTTCTAAGATTGCGAAGCATATCAATTTTCTCTTCGTGTGTGGGATGTAAGGGATCAATGGGAGGTACATATGGGTCTTAGCATACTTGCTCAAATGGAATTCATTGAATAGCTCAAACATCTCATATTTCCATTGACTATAGTAATCCCCATCGAGAATGGGCACTCTACAACTAATACTCCCAAACTAGACGCATCCATCTTCCTCTTCGGTGATGAAACCAAAGCTATGGAGACCAAGACTCTGATACCAATTGAAGGGATAGATAGAAGAGACGTCTAGAGGGGGGATAGACTACTTGCATGGTAGAAGAGATTGATTTGGTGGGAAGCAACTTGATGAGGTTAGAAATCAAGATCCATATGGTTGGAGTGGATGATCTTGATCTCAACACAAGGGTAGGTGGTTCTCTCTTAGAAATTTGGATATGGGAAGTGGGGAACTGTTTTTAGTGCTTCTCTTTCGAGTGGGGTGTGGTGGAGGGGTATATATAGGCATCTCCAAAAATCCAACCGTTATAACATTATTGATCAACTCGGTGAAACCGATGCAAAACTTGGTTGTATCGATCTATTCAACATGTGGCAACTTTTGGAATCTCGGCGAGACCGATATATGATTCTCGGTAGTACCAAAACCAGTGGCCGGGGCAGTTTCCAAAACTCGATGCGACCAAAGCATAAACTCGGAATTTCCGATTCTATGAAAACAGTCAACCTAATCGTGATCATCGAATCTCGGTTACACAAAAGCTAGGGTTTTGCTAGGGTTCTGTCTTGGGTGAAAAATCGATAGACCTGGTTGCAAAATTGGTGGCACCGATTTTGTGAAGTTGGGTTAGACAGGGTATTTTGTGGGAGATCTTGTGGGTGTTTTTGGTGGCTAGCACTTGTGCACGTGGAGCAACTTCACCAACAATATCTTACCCCGTTTTAATAGTATTGGCTTTCCTATGGACTCAAAGTGACTTCTCACAAAGTAAAAAGAGAGTCTTCTAGCTTGAAGCTTTGTCAATCCATTCCTTGCTTTTGGGGGTATCTCCCCACAATTTATAGCCATCCCATCATTGGACTTTTCCTGAAATATGCTTAGTGAAAAAATGAGTCCAATGATATATATGTTGTTATTAATTACCAAAATCACCAAAGAAGCAAATATGCTTCCAGGGTCTCATTTTTTTCAATGACAAAGTGTGGAGATCCAAGGCATAGAACCAAACAACAAATATTTTGTTGGGAGTTTTCAGTGAACGCCACATGACAACTTTCTAGGATTTGTCACGTGTAAATAAATAACAACAACAACAACAACAAAGCCTTTAGTCCCAAACAAGTTGGGGTAGGCTCGAGGTGAAACTCATAAGATCTCGCGACCAACTCATGGTTCTAGCACATGGATAGCAAGCTTCCACGCACCCCTGTCCATGGCTAGTTCTTTGGTGATGCTCCAGTCCTTCAGATCTCTCTTTACGGACTCTTCCCATGTCAAGTTCAGTCTACCCCAGCCTCTTTTGACATTATCAGCATGCTTAACCCGTCCGTTGTGCACTGGGGCTTCTGGAGGCCTACGCTGAATATGCCCAAACCATCTCAGACGATGTTGGACAAGCTTCTCTTCAATTGGCGCTACTCCAACTCTATCTCGTATATCATCATTTCGGATGTGTTCCTTCCTTGTGTGGCCACACATCCATCTCAACATGCGCATATCCGCCACACCTAACTGTTGCACGTGTCGCCTTTTAGTCGGCCAACACTCAGCGCCATACAACATTGCGGGTCGAACTGTCGTCCTATAGAACTCGCCTTTTAGCTTTTGTGGCACCCTCTTGTCACAAAGAATGCCAAAAGCTTGGCGCCACTTTATCCATCCGGCTTTAATTCGATGGTTCACATCTTCATCGATATCCCCATCCTTCTGCAACATTGACCCCAAATATCGAAAGGTGTCCTTCTGAGGCACCACTTGCCCATCAAGGCTAACATCCTTCTCCTCCTCCTCGTTCCTAGTAGTACTGAAAGCGCACCTCACGTACTCGGTTTTAGTCCTACTAAGTCTAAAACATTTCGATTCCAAGGTTTGCCTCCATTACTCCAACTTCCTGTTGACCCCCGTCCAGCTCTCATCGACTAGCACCACATCGTCCGCAAAGAGCATACACCATGGGATATCTCCTTGTATATCCCTTGTGACCTCATCCATCACCAAGGCAAAAAGATAAGGGCTCAAAGCTAACCCTTGATGCAGTCCTATCTTAATTGGGAAGTCGTCAGTGTCGCCATTACTTGTTCGAACACTTGTCACAACATTATCATACATGTCCTTGATGAGGGTAATGTACTTTGTTGGGACTTTGTGTTTCTCCAAGGCCCACCACATAACATTCCGCGGAATCTTATCATAGGCCTTCTCCAAGTCAATGAACACCATATGCAGGTCCTTCTTTTGCTCCCTATATCTTCACGTGTAAATAAATAAAATAATAGAAAATTTGCCACGCCGCACGCTGAAATTCTTGGTATCCCTAAAATATGGTGTTTCGTGTGGTCGTGATAATATCTCGCCTTGGAAATATGCATGCCGACTTTGTAGGATTTTTCATACGTAAATCTGGAAAAAAAAAGACAAAAAAAATTATCATGCCCCACAGAGAAAATGCCGCTCGTTTGATCGTGATCCAACGGCTTTGAGGGCATTAGTTGGGACCCCTAAAAATCGGGTGGTCCCTATGGTCCTAGTGATACATTATGACCTTGCAAATATACTGGTTTCTTGGGGGTGAAGCTAGCAAGCACATGATGGTAGTTTATTTTATTTTGAGGAGAAGCTAGCAAGCACATGTGGTCCTGATGTGCCAACTATGTCTTCACTACACACTGCGCCCTTCTTTCTGAGAGAGATGAATGGTAGTTTATTTTATTATGCTGCGCCCTTGTGTTGACAGACCGCCTGACGGGCATCAAACCTGAGATGCGCAATTCATCCACGGTGTCAAGCAGGCAGGCGGGAACGGTTTAACAGGGCAGCACAGGCTGAAGCATCACTGTACTAGTGACTGCTCCTGCTGCAAACCAGGACACACCCTTTAAGGCCATGTAAAACGGGTGTTTAAAAAAATGCTTAGAAAAATAAATCGGATTTTTTTGAAGCACCAGTCCCTATTTTTATAGAAAAGGCGCCTAGTTAAGTGTCATAAATAAGCACCGGTGCATTAAAAAAATTGGTTTATTTCTTTAAACACGCCTAATATGCTTTGCGAAACTGCCTTGCATACGATTTGCACATTACCCATGCCCCACAGAGAAATTCTTGATGCCTCCGCAGGTTTTTCTCAGTCTCATCTGCAATTAACACTTCTTGGTCGAAGAACCACACCGGAGTTCCTTCCAGGGAGCAAGATATCTCAAAGACACCCACATGGATGAAACCTCAAGAGCAGAAGATTCTTGGCAATGGATCAGAAACCGACATAGCGACGAACTAGGAGAAGAATGCCCGCCAACAACACTTTCATCATCTCAAGCATCATATACCATACCACAATGCACAAACCGCTTAGCCCGCGATCCGCAGCGGGTGCTGGTCATGTCCAACAAGATGGTACCATTTCCCTGCAGGCAGCAGCTGGTTAAAGTGATGCAAGAAACAATGCATCATCATCAAGGCACCAAACTAGAGGACCGCAGCAAAAACACCATATGACCGAAAACCATAGGAAGCTGAGTCGAGCATCAACATTACCATATTACAACGATCTGTCTGTGAGGTTTCTGCATTCATAAAACTGGATACATAAATAACAGAGCCCTACCGACAAAGCACCTTTGTCGCCTCTAGCAAACCTACAGCCACTGCTGGCAACATCCAAAAAGAAGCTAAAATAAGTATGATGGTGGAGCTGCAGAAAAGAAAAGGAGTTAATCCCACAGACAAAACATAACCAACAGCTACCGCAAAGCCCTACGACAACATGACACGACCATGATATGGACAGGAAAGCCATTCGCTTTCCCTACTGTTGTTTCAGTTCCTTCCATCCCAAGTTACAAAAACTAAATATGGTACAGGGAGAGAGAGCAAGAAGAGCATGCACTATTTGCCCCGCCTAATGCTACTACTGGCGCTGCTGCTGCTGCTACCTGTTTCCTATGTCTTTCCAGGGGTGGTCCGCGTCCTTGCCCAGGAACTTGGAGCTCGAGCCGTACTGCGCCTTGAGGGCCGCCACCGGGTCCGACACGGGGCTCACGAGGATCCCGGCACCACCAAGCCGCGCGGCTTTCCCGGGCTGCTGCTGCTGCTGCTGGAACCCTGAGATGAGCTCTATTCCGTTCCTCTTCTGGAGATCGGCGTAGCTTTCCAGCCGCTTCGGATCTGATGGAAGCTGCTGCCGCAAAGGCTGTTGGTACTCTCCAAATACACCCAGTGTGCCATTTTTAGCCGAGTAAAATGGCATGCTGGACAGTGATGACCTCTGACATTTCGCCACCCTGAACAAAGACGACTCGGGCTGTGCTGTGCTCCCATCCAGGTGAGTGTAGCTCCTCACCACCCGCTCGTCCTGCCCCAAGTGGGTGGTATTTGTGGGCCTAGATGAATAAACCATGCGATCCATGCCACTGCCCAACAATCCTGCTGCCGTTGACACAGGAGGCTTGCTTCTTGTTACATTCGGTGATGAGCCAGAACTTTGCAAGGATGATTGATGGCTCAGAATTTTCCCAAATAACTTGACATCACCAGGGCGCTTCACCTGATCACAACTCTCAGTGCTTGCCTTGTGGGAACAAGGCTTCAACTGACCTTCCCGTAATTCTTTGCTGCTCCCATTCATCAGAAACCCAGCAGATGTGCTTGAGAGGCCTGAGCTGCCCGACCTCCCATTCTGGTATTTGGTTATTGTGAACTGATCCGGATGAGAAGTTCCCACACTGCCACTTACAGTGCTATCAGAAAAAGCAGGTATGTCAACTGCCAGACGACGTCTGTGCTGCATGTATCCATCAATATTGCGGAACAGAACATCATGCTGGCTCCGAGATTGTTCATTAAATACTGGGAACTTGTTCATGTCCTTGGGCCCTGCAGTATTGCTGACTCTGTTGGCATGATCACCAAAATTTGGTGAAGTTATGGCGGCTATGCCCTCAAAACGAATTGAGGTAGGATCAGGAAGGTCAGAACTAAACTGAACAGGCATCAAATCCTTTGGAGTAAGAGGGGTAACCTGTGGTTTTGGCTTTGCTGGGAGCAGATCTGTTGGCACACTTTGCTGATAACTTGAAGTAAATGCAGGCCTAATACAGGAGAAATGGGCGCCATTTTCCTTAATGCCACTTTCTCCAGGTAAGCAAACAGAGGGAGTTGAATTTCCAGCTTTCACGTGCGCACTCTCAGGTGCATGTTTTGAAGGTCCTTCGATTCTGGATACCTTACTAGAGTGTTCTCCAGGTAAGCAAACAGAGAGGGTCAAATTTCCAGCCTTCATGGGTGCACTCAAGGGTGCTTGTTGCGAAGGTCCTTCCATACTGGACTCCTTAGTGCAAATCCCTTCATACACCTTGCTCGACTGGATGACTCCAGGTAAGAAAACCGAGGTGGTTAAATTTCCAGCGCTGATGGGTGCACTACTCTTGGGAGCATGTTCCCTGCTGGATACCTGAGTGCAAATCTTTTCAGACGCCTTGCTTGGCTCAATAACTTCAACATTGTGCAGACTGGAGTTGATTTCCAGGTGAGCTCCCACAGGCTGCTCAGTTGAGGAGGCCATGGTTCCGTTGCCATGCACACTCACTTGGTTACTGTGCTCTCTGTTCTCCATACTCCCTGTGCTCTCAGAAGAATTGATATCAATAGGAGGACATGAAGGTGTTGATTGATGAGTGGCTTCACTTGACTGTCTATGATCAACAGGAATGTTACAATTTTTAGTATCCTCTGCCTTGATCTCACCTTCCTCAAATGTTAGGTCCACAATATCTGGCCCATCTGATCTATCAGCTTCTGACTGTTTAAAGGTGATACCAGATAGAAGATGCCCCTGAAGGGTTTTATTAGCAGACGGACAAACTTCCATCTCCATTTCCACAGGAGACTGTGTGTTACAAATAGGAGAATCCATCTCAGCAGCACATGCCTCGTCAGTATCACTCGTACCTCCATTGGCATCACCTGTCAGCAAACCAGCATCGGTAGTCTGCTGATAGATCAAATCCAAACCAAGTGAAATGCGAGCCTTGCTGAAAAATACCTTGCACTGCTCATATGACTTGCTCTTCACATATGAAGAAATTCGAGCAAAATCCTTCCCATGGTTATTCAGAGCCTCAATGAACAATGACTTCTCATTGTCGTTCCAATCAACCGAGTCAACTTCACATTCCTGATCTGAGAGGGTGTCTTCCTCATCAAAGCTCTTGTCGGCCTCTGGAGTTGTCATAAGATACTCCATTCTTGTGGCACCTATCTTTGGGCCATGATCAGCAGAACTGGTAATGCATGAGCCCATTCCTTCAGGGGAGAGAGTTCCACATATACCTGCCAAGACATCAGCAGCTACAGATTCCCTCTCGTGCAGAGATACATTAGCAATGCCATCCTTATCCAAAGATCCTTTGGCCACAGCCGAAACATCAGACCTACAAGAAGTCCGAATAATAGACTTTGCAGTATCTTTCTCCACTCTGTTTGCATAATCAAGACCATGGGCAGCCACGACTGATGCAGCATTTCCAAGCATATCAAGAGATGCAGCATTCTCAGGATTCCATTTCTTTCCAGAATTTGATCCTAGGTAATTGCTGGTGGGTTGTTGCTGCCGAAGATCCAGAAGTTTCTTAACTTCTCGGAAACTGTCAGATTTATGGTGCTTGTAGTAGAACTCAACACAATCAGCTGTTGTCTTGTGCTGTAGAAAATTGGAGATTTTGGAGAAATTCTTGCCAAATGAAGCAAGCATCTGCATAAAAATTTCCTTCTCTTCATGAGTCCATGGATTTATCACTGACCGCTCCTTCTCAACTGAAACGGGATCCTCAATCAAACCATTCTTGCTGACAAAGCTAGCACTTTCTTTCTCTTTTTCATCTATAATTAATGCTGGCATTTTCAAGTAATTTCTGCAGCGCTTGAACTGAAATTCTGTAAACATCTTGTTTGCAACATCTGATATTTCCGTGGTACGAAACGTACTCAGACTACCAGCTGTAAACGGAAAGAACACTAAGTCAAATAGGGCTCAAATACAAATGGTATGAAAATGCATGCATACCATAGATACTCATAAGTAAATAACAGAAATGTGGGGAGTAAATGCATAACAGCGTAAAGGCGGATAAAAGCAAGACAAGGTAGTTGCAAACAAAGTATATTCAAGGGCACATCGAAGAGACATGCAAAGGTAGTGCAAAGAGAAAAGAAAGCAGAACATTGCAGAACTTGTAAAACATATCCCTTTATGTCTGTCATCACGCCATAAAGTATCGATCTGAATTCACTAAGTCATCCTTTATACAAACATTAAGGCAATAAGGCCTACTGCAGTAACTTCGTAAGAGGTAGCCAAAATTATAATATGTTCTAAAACCAACTTATCTATGTGTAGATATCAAGGGGTAAAGGCTAAAGTATACGATCTAAATTCAACTCATCCATGTGTAGATTTCAAGGAAGAATTCCATACATAGGAGATCTGCAATTTTTTATATCTGATAAAGACAAAATGGTAGGTACTACATTTTGATGACAGCTGCTGTCATCGGTTTCTAGGAGTGACTCTTTTCCAAAATCTGCGGCATATTATCAAATATCATCGTTCACAACTTTTTATGCATGAATTGCTTTTCATTAAAGTGCAACAGAAAAATGTGTGGCAGCTTCAACAACAAGAAGGCAGGGTATATATTAGCATAATACTAAAACATTCAAAGGATGTTCCCTTATAGCTTATCTATCATAGCACATTTATTGGACTGACGGCTAAACACCACACAGAACTTTTGAAAGGTCAAAAGGCACCGCTGAAACTATATTTTCTACAAGTAAATCATGGGATAATATGTACTTTGAATAAGTAGAGGGAAATACTCACCAGGCATGCCCAATCGAGAGCGATTAGACGAGCGTTGCCTCTGAGATCCACTCTGTGATGCACGGTTGCTCTGATCAGTGCGTTTATTAGACTTTGGGCGCTGCTTTCTTACAGAGAGGAGCCGCACATCCTCTTTCCACAGGTGTCGCAGCACCTTGAACTTGAAGGTAAGCGCTTGCTCTTTGAATCTTAGTCTATTTTTATGTATGCCAAGCTTCTTTCTGACACTCGGGTCATTCTTCATTTGGCTAGATAAACTAAGACATGGTTGACCAGCAGGCAAAGGTTTGAAAACCAGTTCATTAAACTCTTTGGCTATATCATTGTTCACAGCAATAATTGAAGGGATTAAATTACGGCTGTCGATATGGTGCGGGCACTCCCTGGC
This sequence comes from Hordeum marinum, assembly GCA_022496015.1. Classification (NCBI taxonomy): domain Eukaryota; kingdom Viridiplantae; phylum Streptophyta; class Magnoliopsida; order Poales; family Poaceae; genus Hordeum; species Hordeum marinum. The sequence goes on from CM039672.1 coordinate 44,964,492, forward strand.
TGATAAGTCATTGCCGCCATCTGCTTTCATGGAACTAACATTATCATGGGACGAACTAGGCTCCTGCCTCGGACAGTGGGCATCAATTTGAGACCCAGTTCCTTCAGAAGGCTTCAATGGAGCCACATCTGCAGCTACAGCAACCTGAGCTTCAGCAACAACTCCAGGACATGCAACACTCTCTGCCGATGAGACTGCTGTTAAATTGTGAACAGGAGCTGTAACAATATCCATCAAGTCTACACCGTTGGCATCAGCTTCCTGCTCCACAGAAAGCTTGCAAGGAGTGAGCACCCCTTGTTCTTTAGGGGAAGATGATGTTCCACGGATCTCAGGCTTGGCTAGAACTTTAGATGTCCCACTAGAAGGTGAAGGATTTTTTGCATCTTCAAGATCCTTGTTTCCAGATTCAGTACTCACTGATTTAAGTTCACATTCTAATGAATCAATCTCAAGCTCAGTCTTTTCAAGCTCCCTGGCTATGTTTTCTTTCAGTAGCAACAACTTGCTACTATTGGTCAGTCTTCTCGAATCCCCGGAACAAGAATCTTCATGTTGCAGTAATTCAGCAAGGACATTGGCAAGGGAGCCAATACGATCACCGTCAAGTTGACCTAACTTAATGGGAATTTCATCGTTGTAAGCCTGGACCTCTGCCCCGGGGATATCTTTATTGGACACTGTGACTGTATTTGTCGTCGGTTCGCAGGATTTATCTTCAGGCACTGCAGTTAAACGTGAAGGTAGCAGTCAGTTTTCAAGACATTTGATGTGCAGGGTCTCTCCCGGCTCACTTCCAATAATAAACATGAACAAAGTATCCTGACGCTAGCATGACAAAATGAAGATGGGACCAGCAGAATTAATGTACTGTTGCAACAATATAAATCTAACAGAAAGATGGAACGGACATACTGTGTATATGGTCAGTGCAAAACCAAGGGTAAAAGATGTATTGTGGAGGACCATCTGTTTTTGCTGTGTGCGTGGGGGGGGGGGGGTGGTAATCGAACAAGATGAGTGAAGTATATATGCTATCTCATGGCACATTTATGAAGTTCAAGCATAACACTGTTTTCATCAAATAACCTATACTTGTTCATTCATTCCTAACAGAACTGATTGAGCAACAGCATACTGACCTAGATTAAAACAGGAGTTAAATTTACAGGGAAAACAACTGGGATAAACCAAGGAAAAGAAGGTCAAATCGGGTTGCATACCAGGAGAACTAGATGGAGGTGCAGATGATGGCTCTGCCGGTGCCACCACTGGAGATGCGCAAAGTGCAGGTGCAGATGATGGTGCTGCCTGTGCGGCCACTGGAGATGCACAAAGTGCAGGTGCAGAGGATGGCGCTGCCTGTGCGGCCACTGGAGATGCACAAAGTGCAGGTGTAGATGATGGTGCTGCGGGTGCGGCCACTGGAGATGCACAAAGTGCAGGTGTTGATGCAGGCGCAGCTACAATTTCCTTCTGTTCAACGCCGTCTGGGCTCCCTTCAGCAACAGGTTCAGCAGAATCTGAAGAGCCAGGCACCTTCAGCTTCTCATATTTAGCCAAGCCTTGCCCCCATCCAAGCCGGGGCTTCTTCCTGGGTGCCTCCTCCTCGGCCGTCTGTGAATCCGACGCATCAGCAGACTGCGCTGGGGCGTTCTTCTCTGAAGCAGAGCCTGCTGCAGCGCTCTGACAAACTGACAAAGGTCCAGCGCCAGCTGCATCTGCAGCATCAGATCTGCTCTCCCTCCGGCGCAGCGGCCGCCAAGGGGTCGCCCGGGGTTGGTGTTCTCTATCCTCCCTGTCAGCCCTATCACTGGGAGGGTCGTAACAGATCGGCACAGCAACTGACCTCAGAGGAGACCTCCTCAACGGTGGGGGCGGCGGGGGTTCCTGGTGGCCTCTTGGGAAGTCGCCTCCATAGCTCCTAAACGGAGACCTCCGGTAGGATCCCCGCAGGTCACGGCCGTCCCTCCGGCCGCCGCCGCCACCATAGCGGCTGAAGCCCTTATAGCCGGCGGGAGGGTCCTCCTCCAGCCAGTAGCGGTCAGAGCGCGAGGGCGTGTAGCCTAGCGGCTCGTCGGGGTAGGAGCGGTCATAGGCGCCGGCGCCCTGCCTGTAATAGCCCTCTGAAACAGCGGAAAGGGTGGGGGAAATCAGCGGGGCAGGAGGAAGCAGCGGAGGCGGCGGCCGCATCAGATCTGAGGGCTCGGGGGGCGGAAACCTACCTGAGGAGGCCGAGGACGCGGTCCTGCGGGGCGAGTGCCGGGCGTGGTCGCGCAGGGGCGGCGGCGGCGGCGGCGGGTGGTACGGCGAGTCCCTCCAGCGCGGCGTGGCGGGGGCAGCCGGCGGGGGCGGGTCCCCGGCGGCTGCGTCGTGCCTGCGGCCGTCCCTGTAGAGGAAGTCCCTCCGATCCGGCGGAGGCGGAGGCATCCACGGCGTCGTTGCGGTGGTCGTCCCAGCGGCGCGTATCCCCAGCTCCGGCGGGCGCCGCAAATCACATGCGCGCGGCCGTGCCGAGTGCGCACCGTCGCCTGCCGCCTATCCAGGAGTAGGAACCTACACGAGGACGTGCACACAGGTCAGCGAAAAGAGGCCTCCTGGCCGGAAACGGCCGGCGGCCGGGCGGATTGAGGGGCGTGCTACTTACAATCTCCTGCGGAGGCGGCGGTCAGCGGGTCCCGGGAGTCGCAGGGCGTCGGTCCCCGGAGAAGCAGCGCCACGCGGAGGCTCCGGGAGCGGGGCGGGGAGGGGGAGCAGGCCGTCCGTCGAGTGCCGTCCGCCGGTGCGCAGGCGGCGTGGGGAGATGCGTACCGCAGCGGAGGCCCGGCGCTCCACGAGCAGGGAGGCGGGGCGGGCGGGCGGGCGGGCTGACCGGGCGGGGTCTGATCTGCGGGGATGGGGGCGGGCCGGAGGAGGCGCGGCGGTGGCGGAGGCGGGCGGGAGGGGGTGGGGAGGAAAGAGGGAAGGGAGAAAGAGAGAGAGGCGGAAGGGAAGGGAAGGGAGGCCGTGGCAACGTGAGCCGATAGAGCGGACGCGGCCGGGACTTAACCCCATTTGATTCGCACCCCCCCTCGCGTCCGCCTGCCCCACCCCCACCCCCACCCCGCCCTACCCCAGGCGGCCAGGCCCAGAGCGAGCGGGGAGGAAGGAAAGAAAAAAATCTTTTTCTCCCCGAGATTTTTTTATTGGTTTTGTTCCGCTAATTTATTGCGCGGAGGAGAGGGACAAAAAAAAAGGTGGAAAAGGAAAGGATAAACGCGAGCGGGAGGCGGCCTGCGACGCAAGCAACGGGGCTGGTGCCAGCCGGGCGGGGCGGGGCGGGGTTACCTCGCCTGCCCCTGCCTTGCCGCGGGATTTACGGGCACTGCCACCGGCCCCGCGCGGGCCCGGCCTGCCAGCGGCCGTGGCCGCACCCACCGCTGGCACGGTCCGGATCGGGGACGACGCCATCGCCATCGGCATCTCTCCTTGCCCACGCCAGCGGCACGAGCACGGCAATCGCCGCCGCGCGGTGGACGCCGGCGACGAGAGCCGGGCGATCCAGCTCCCGCGCCGCTCGCCGGCGAGGCCGCGGCCGATCTCCGCGTGCATTAAGCAGCGAGTGAGCGAGCCAGAGGAGAGATCGATCGGAGGTGGCGGGGGAGAGGGAGAGAGGAGAGCAGGCTACTGGAGCCGATGACGGATGGATTCCTGGCGTGGTTGGTTAGGCAGCGGTGGTGAGGTTCGGCGAGAGGGAGATGGACACCGCAGGTGGTGAAGCAGGCCATGTTTACCAGGAAATTTCCACCGCCGTGACAGGGGAGGAGGAGCAGGATCGGGGCGAATCCGGACGCTCGGTTCGGCGACGGACGGCCGCGATGATGACCGCTGGCAGGGGAAACAAGGAAGGAACAAACCCAACCCGAGGCCGGGGTGGGGTGGGGTGGGGTGGCGTAACGTCGTAGCAGCGCTGCTAGGCAGCAAAGGCAGTGGGATATTTGGTAACGGAGGCGATTCGGGGCAGGTTCTGAGTTCTGACGACGGATCGGGCTTTGCGGCGAGATTAGGACGTGGTTCTCGTGGGTCCCGCCGCCTTGATCGTTTTGCTCGCTCCGGGCCCACAACATTTAGTTATATTTGCATTTTTTTCCATTCTCAAACACATTAAGCTACACGAAAGGGACGTTCGCTCAGCGTGCCCACGTAGGCAGCCTGCATTGTGCGGACGAGTTAGATTAATATCTCTCGAGCCTCACCCTGCACGAATTTCTTTTCCCTAAAAAAAACGAAAGCCTTTCTTCCTCACACACGTCTCCTCCTTCTCTTCCTCTCTCGCCTCATCTTCTCTCATGTGGGCCGTCAACGCTGCACATCGCTTGCGTCTCCGCCTATCCGCCGCATGCCGCCTACTCCACTCCCCTTCCATCACAGCTCCACATCACTCTCATCTCGTCCATATCGCTTGTTTCCTCAAAAGGCGTGGCCCTGCTCTTGCCCATGGCGCCGATGGCAAGGCGGGCGGCACCGTGAGCTCTCATCCGAGAGGAAGCCGCAGGAAGACGAGGTCAAGCCGGACCAGGTCGATACGCCCCCTGCCACAACCCCTTCTTCTGCAGGAGGTTGCAAGATTTCTAGATGGTGAGCTTTTCCATTTCTTCCTCTATGGTCATGTCGGTGTTTAGATGTACTCAGATTTTGGATGTGTTCGGATCTGATTAAATTCCTTTGGATCCATTAGCTACTCTTTCTTTGGATGCATTAGGTGGTTGGGTCTGGTTGGATCTTTGGAATTTTTTGTTGCTATGTGGGAGAGTTGTGGCATGCCTATATTCGCACCAGCTTTTTTGTTTCTTTTCTTATTTTGTTTGGTGGCAGTGGGTTAGGCATGGGTTGCTATTGTTGGATTCTATCAGTCAAAACTATTTCATTGGCACATCTATTAGTTTGGGTTAGTCCCTGTTTTAGGTGTCTGGCTTGAGGATTAGACGATGTATTAGTCAAATGTATTTCTCTATTGGTTTTGGGTTGGTGCATGCTTTAGTTCTTTGGCTTGAGGATTAATTACATGGATGCTTAGTTTTTGGGATTATGCCCGCATTAGCTCTTTGGCTTAAGGATTAATTACATAGATGCTTAGTTTTGGGGATTATGCCTGCATTAGCTCTTTGGCTTAAGGATTAATTACATAGATGCTTAGTTCCAGGGATAATGACTGTTATAGTTGCACTTCTTAGATGCTTCATTGATACCTGTTATCATAGTTGAAGTTCTTAGGATCTTGATTGATGCCTGTTAGGCAGAGGGGATGAGATGGGTTATGCATGGCCTTGTGTTCTTTGGAAATTGTCTACCTGAGTTGATTTGATGGTGCCTTGGTTTGGTTGGAAATATAGTGAAGGACGTGTGTTGTGGGTGTTGTCGTGTTAATAAAAAAGAGCTTCTCAAGGGCTGGATTTATTTGTGTTGGATTGAGGTTTCTGAAGGAGAGAGGAAGGGCAGTATGTGATTGTTTAGATGGTGTCACCGTTGATTTATTTTTATTCGGCTGATTTTATTCCGATATCTATCTGATTTCTAAACTGGTTTATATGCTGGCCTAGATAGTACTATTTATTGATTACCTTTTCCCTTCCATTCCTTAATCTCATTTTCCCTGGTCGCTCTTTTTGAGCTCTAATCTAACATCAACAAGAAAATCTACCTAGGTTACTCTTAGGCAATGCCATTCCTATAATATCATATTTGTTGTGCTCTTGACTCTTTTTCTTCTTATCTTGCAGGTAGTCACATAGCTGCCTGATTTCTCCTGTCTGCGAACAAATGTGATAATGGACAACCCTGGGACATAGGGAAAATGGGAGGCAAAGGTTAGACCCATATAAATCACTTCATACTTATGTTTGTGTAATTCATCATGAATGATTATTGTGCAAGATTTTAGATTTGTATATTTCTTCTTTGACATATGAAAGTTACACTGTGCGAGTAAGTAGGTCATAGAACATTGATTTGATTTATCTTCTGTCAGTAAGCATTGTCCTGTAACAAACGTTTAGTAAGGGCTTAATCGGGGGATAAGCAATCTTTTTGCTGAATTCGGAAGATACAGTTCTACCGAGAATCAAGCTTTAGCTCAAAGATATGTGTGTGTTGTGCACTCCCAGCTGGCCTGGATTCAGTCCCTGTTCGATGAATAAAGACTTCGTTACCCTCCTGCTTAAGAACACACAAAGCATTCAGAACTACCATTCCCTGCTAAAAATGAAAATTCAAACTATCACGATGTTGGGTTTTGATTTGCATGATCAGATAGTTGGGTTTTTCTTATATCTTAGATATTTGGTGTGTAGTTGTGACCACAACGGAGATGCAGGAGCATACTGGGAGCCATAGGTTATGCCCGTGGCACACTCTGGATTTTGCCGACCATGATTTCAAGAAGGAGATGTTCGTCATCCGCTTTGGATCGGTGGATAGTGAGCATTGAGCACCCGGTGACCTGTGCAACTTTTGTGTTTTCATCCGCTATCAACATGATATCATCCATGGCTATGAGATATATTAATTATTGAAAATGAGTAGTTGTTTTTTGACTTCTTAGTTTTAATGGACAGCTGGAGGCCATTGATTTTGAATTGTTGGCACATGCTTTGCTTGAGAAAAACCAAGCTACCGAGGTAATTTGTACCCCTAAGTTGATTCTACATATTAATTACATCTATGCAAAACAAAATATTATACGAGCATGAAGGCTCTGACGATTAGGATGTAATTTTTCACGAATTGGGAATATGGTAGCGACCTGGTTGTAGGGCTCAGGTGGCTGTTTAACGTCCTCACCCATCTCAGTTGAGTTCTATGAACTGTTTGGGTGCATGTCGCCTTGAGAGTTGTTGTCAATTTTTGAATATGAATGTTCTCAATTGCTAGCTGATGCTGTAATACGTCAAGTTGATTCCCATCGGTCAAATATAGTTTTGTCAAGAAGTATGATAAATTTTTGGAGCAACACGGATGCATTAATGCATGTTTTTTATGAATGCCGAGGGAGCGTTGATTGCTGCCAATTGTGTGGAAGCCTATCCGAGGCCTATCCGATGCCTTTGTGTTTCTTGCCGAGATGTTGAAGGAGACTAAGCAAGGGTTTCTACATATATTTATGATTTGCATCCTATGTTCTTAAAATTGTGAGTGTAAATCTGTGAACCTGGCTATGTATTAATGAATAAAAATGAGAGCAAATTCTTTCGTGGCATTTATTTGCCTTATTTACTTGTTGTTGATTGCATAAAGAAATAGTGAGTCGTTTAATAATCTACTAATGATCTAAAATCCACATGGATAACAGTGGCCGAACCATGTGCATAACCAAGCTAGGAGCGCACAGGCCCGCCTCAAGAGGCTCCACGAGGTGGCGCCCCAGCCTCTAGTTATATTATTATTCTCATGGAGTTTGATTTTTTCCCGGGGTTGGTCATCATCGTGGTGTTACAGTCAAGAGGCTATAAAACCTTGATGCAAGGGGGTAACCCGTGGAACCATGTAGCAGTGGTACACTCGGTTCGGCCATAGCTGACCGACCAATCGATATGCAACTCTGTTGTTACGGCGTTGATTGGGAGCACGTGGTGTTTAGCATGAATGGTTCAAGAAATTAATGAGAAAAAATTATTGTGAGATTTATGTGTTCATGAAAAACATATCTAGTAAATACTTCTTGCGAAAAAGTGGCATGAGTGAGGGATGGATAAATGATCAGAGATGTTGGGACCTACCCGGTGTTTCATTGTTAAAAACTAACTTGTTTTTCCGTTGTGTAGAAAATATAGTAATATTGTCACCGTTTGCTTTCGTGATAGATATTTATGATATTCTTGGTAGAAAAGCAAGAAAAATATGGTGCATAATATGAATATAGCATGATAAGTTATGCTTGTTTGACTATTTCTTAGTTATGAAAAGGCAGGGTTTCTCTACGTCTTCTTGTGGTAAAAGTTGATGTGGAAGTTGAGCATACCTGGGTGTTTTGTAGGTTATCATGTATCTCTTGGAGCCGGTATAATTCGCACGTTTGTCATTGAGCATATGTCGGTTGAATTTCTACCCTGTTGAATTATTCCTCAAGGTCTGTGTTAGACATCTTCTTTTGCAACGTAGGCAAAAAAAATGTGTGACATAATATGAAGATAACGGGCTGCAAGCCTGCAACATGCTTTCTCACTTCAAAACCTAAGGCCTATATATTACTCCCTCCGTGTTCCGTTTACAGGTTTTTTTAAGTTAAACTTTAGAAATTTTGACCTAATTTGTGGAGAAAAGTATATATACCTAGAATACCAAATACGTATCACTAGATACATTGCAATATGTATTTTTATGTTGTATGTATTTGGTATTGTAGATATAAATGGTTTTCTCTATAAATTTAGTCAAAAAATAAAGTCTGTGTCGTGGTTTTATCACGGCAGATGTTCGGGTAAACGGACTTCGGTTCGAGGCCATTGCTAATGTGATGGACTCAAAGGGGTTGATAGGGACGAGAGACACGGATTTATCCAGGTTCGGCCCCTCAACTCGAGGTAATAGCCTACGTCCTGCTTGTGTTGGTATTGCTTGGTGTATCGATTACAAGGGAGCTGAAACTTGACCTAGTATTCGATAACCTGATCTCTAAGTCGCCCCGGGTCCGCCCTTGTATAGGAGGTCTAGACCACGGGTCATACAATTGGTAACCGACTCCCATTGTCTATCCGAGTCTTCCTCTATCTTCTTGTCCAAGTTGTCCCCGGGCGGCTTACACACCCGGGTCTTCTGGGCCACTGTCCGGCCCACCTTATGAGCCGCCAAGCTTCCTGGGCTTTAGGACCACCGGCTCACCTTGGCTTAGTGTACGAACCGCCAAGCATAACCCGGAGCCCTTAGGGCGGGTCATACCGTGGGGTTATATCCCCAACATTAGGCCCCAGGTTGATTTGAGCTTGCTCACTTCACCCTCTTGTCTTGCTCTTTTGGCGAGTCGCCCCGAATGACCCGCCATGATGTCACGTTGACCCTGCAGGAAAGATTTCGCTGACGTACCCACCAAATCTTCGCATTAAACGACTATCCCGAAAATCGAGGCGTCCGCCTCGACCGAAACGTTTCCGTCGCCTAGATTTTCGCGCTCATTCTACCTTCTCCTTTTAAATAGGACCGCCCCAGGTGATTTACCACTTCTCCCGCTCGCTTCCTCGTCTTCCTCTTCTTGATGCAGCCGCTTCCATCACTTCCAGCTCCGGCGCCGCCTCCGCTCCGTCGACGACAGGCCGCTGCATCAACCTGTGTGAACCAGAGTTTCATCCGTGTTTCACTACGCCGTCGCCGATAAGCCCGTGCTTCTCCTTAGATCCATTACCGTGCCGGTAGGGTTTGTAGGAAGCCCGTCGCTTTTGCGCGGGTTCTTCCGACGCCGTTGCTCAGGGTCCTCCGACGTCGGCCGCACCCTTGACGCTCACGCCGGTCGCGCCGCCGCGCACGGGGCGACCATTCACAATGCACGGGCCCATCGCGGCTCCTTCTCATCATTTCAATTTTCGTCTACTTCGCATGTTCTTCGCTAGGTCTAAAAATAGGAACCTTTTTCCTGCTTTTGTAGATCCATAAATATAGCGGTAGTTTGTGAAACTTGTTTTCCAGGACTTAGCCAAATCCCCCCCCCCTTTGCGTCGGCTCTCATCAGCCGGAGTATATCATCTTATACATAGAATCTTTAAGCTCGTAAGTCGCCATAGATTTTAATCTCCTCTTGACTCGCCATGTTTTAATTTTCACAATCTTTGAACCGGCAGAATGTCTCGTGCCTCCTATAACTGGGTCGGGTCATGCGTTACGGAAGAGTTTTTGATGGACTTTGTTCACGCTAGCAGTCTCCCTTCCAAAGATGCCATCCACTGGCGGGTCCCGGGTGATGAACTGAGGCCCGTTCCCCAAGAAGGAGAGGTGGTCGTTTTCTCGGACCATATTGAGTGGGGTTTCGTGCCTCCTGGCTCAAAATTCTTCCGTGATGTCCTTCATTTTTACAAACTCCATCTTCAAGACCTCGCTCCCAACTCCGTCTCAAACATCTGCAACTTTCAAGTATTGTGTGAAGTCTACCTGCAAGCCAAGCCGTCGGTAGTCCTGTTCCGGGAGTTCTTCTATGCCAACCGTCAAACTGAAGTGAAGGCTGGTCCGAGTCTCAAGCTGGGCGGAATTTCTATCCAAAGGCGCCGGGACATCACCTTTCCGGCTATGTAGCTGCCGAGTCACCCAAAGGACTGGAATAAAATGTGGTTCTATTGCAAAGATACTTCTCTAGAGGGTGAACGTCCACTACCGGGTTACCGTCCTTCCCGGCTCAAGACAACGTCAGAGCTTCCTGGCCGGCTGTCAGCTTTAGAGCGCGCAAGATACGAGCCGGCTCATGCCAAGATTAGGGCCCTCATGGCCAACGGCTTAACCGGACTGGACCTCCGCTGTTGGATCTCTTGGCGGATCATGTCGTTAAGCCACAGAAGCCGCCTTATGTGCGAGTACAAGGGCGAATACGACATCTCACTCTACTTCAGCCGGTTAACCTTGACAGAAGACGACATCACCACTGCTTCCGGAATCTCGTTCATGAGACATCCGGAGCCTGCAGCACTATCGGGTTGATCCCCTTTAGTGCCCTTAATCCGGCCCCAGATGTAAGACAATTTCTTCCCATCCGTCTCTTGGACCTTACTTGTACCTTGCTGATCTACTACCTTTAACCGGCTTATTCTTTCACGCCGACTCTGATTTCTGGAAGAAGGAATACATCCCTCCCTTGAAAAAGACCAAGAAGAAGGCCCCGACTAAGAAGCCCAAGAAGGACGCCCCGCGAGAGGGATGGTTTGACCCGCCACAATCATCCGGTTCAGAGGTACAATTTTAGCTGTTTTCTGAGACTTTGTTTTCTAATTTCACTAACACCTGTTTTACTCACAGGATGATGTGGAGACCATCCACGCCAACGCCCCTGAGGTAATCTATGTTTCTTCCGGCTCACAATATTTTATCCCCCGGAAGCCGCAGCGGGTTATTGGAAAAGTTTCTCTCTCTCACCCTCTTGCTTATCTGGACCCTCAATTTCTTTTTAAAAAACAACAACAGGCTGATCGTCGTCAGACCCGGAGAGCCGGCTCTACAGATCTCGTGTCCGGTTTACCGAACTCCCCGGCTCCAAAGAAGCGCCCTGCAGAGGTATATAGCTCTTGTTTGACTAGTTTGCTTTGCCATTTCAATATTGTCTTATCTTTTCTCAACTATCTCTCAGAGGTCACCTTCCTCTGGCGACTCTATGGCGACCGCCCTGCCGCCTCCTAAGATCAACCCGCTGTAAGTATTTCCTTTAACCGTGCATTTTTGTTCCCTTTGGCGGCTGTAATCCTTGGGTTCTGACATTCGTGCTCTCCAGGGCTCAAGCGAAGCGTCGAAAGATGAACAAGTCCTCCCCTAGCCCTGCGGCCCAAGAGCCGGAGCATGACCAACCGGACGAGTTACGACCGGATGTGGATCCGCTAGCCGCATTTACTGGGCCGGCTGTTGAAGATATCATCCTAAAGAGCCCTCCAAGGGATCCTTCGAAACCACCAAGTCCTGCCCAGATGACCAAAGAACGCTGCCACTTCGGACGTCGTGATCACCGGCTCTGGCTTCCAGTCTCCCCGGCTCACGTGCTGACCAAGCATAAAGAGCCGGCTGAAGCCTCGAAGAAGTTGGAATTTGAATCTTTTGCCGTTGAGAAGATGACAGACGATGAGCTTCACGCCAGTTATGTGAACTGGCTTTCCACCAGCCGGGATCTGGAGTTTCGGCTGGTCAGTCTGATGAAGAAAAAATATGAGGTACTCCTTTTCCTGTTATAACCTTCCTTAGCCCCCAAGGGCCGGCTCAATCTAAAGTTGAGCCGGGTCTTTCATGATCTTCCTTGTAGAAAATCCAAATACATAGCCCCCAAGGGCCGGCTTAATCTAGTCCAAAGTTGAGCCAGGTCTTTCATGATCTTCCTTGTAGAAAATCCAAATCCGTAGCCCCCAAGGGCCGGCTCAATCTAAAGTTGAGCCGGGTCTTTCAGTGCCAAAACGTTTGAAAATAGACATTAGCCCCCAAGTGTCACACATATTGCTTGCGATCTGTTTGGAGACTTGCCTACTAATATTATGCTTTGACATACCGCAGGAAACTTTAGCTGAAGCCGGGTCGCAGTTGACGGATCTGAAGACCAATCTGGCGGCTCAACAAACAGCTCGAAGTGCTACAAACGAGCAGTGCCGGCTCCTCTCTAAGGAGTTGGCTACAATCAAGGCCGACTTGCCTCCTTTAAAAAGTCAGCCGAGTCTAGGAAGGCCTCCTTGACCAAGCAGGCGGATGACGCTGATCAACGGCTGATAGCTGTATCAGATGAACTCCAAGCCTTGAAGCATCATATTACCAGAATGATAGCCACCCTCTTTGTTAAGTTTCTGATAACTTGTGCTTAAATGGTCCTATAATACTTGTACTAGTGACTCACCATGAAATTTTCGACTTATGCAGGCCCTAGGAGCCGGCAACTGGCTTCCGACAGTCTGTTGCCATTGAAGGCTATCTATACCCTGATGGAGCAGCTGTACTGCGATGCGGTGTGCACTATTAAAGTTGTGCAATACAAAGACAAGATTCCTGCAACTCTCAAGGGCGTCTTGGAGCTCTTGTCCACCATGCCCAAGCAGATTGCCGAGTTAAGGAAATCAGCCGCCCACCAAGGGGCGATTGCGGGCATCAGCCGGGCCTTGGCCTTCTCTCCAGAGCTGACATCAACCGAGATGATGGATGGATTCCCTTCAAAGAAAGACGACGGCTCTGAGTTCACCGATGCTGACTACAGCCGGTGCGTAAAAGATTCCAGAGTGCTGGCTTCCGTCTCAGCGGAGGAAGCTGACCTGACGACCTACCAGGCGGCTTATGGCCCTGACCAAAAGAGAATTCGCGGTCCGCTTTTTGAGTGCAAGGGCTTAACACCTACCCGCAGTAAGGACCTCTTCGCTCCTGACCTTGACCCGTCTCCTTACTTTGAAGAAGGCTCTTTTGCGGCTCTAATGAACTGCAACTGGGACTTGGACAATCTCCAGATCGGGGTCACCGAAGAGCCGGAGTAGGATGACCCGGCAGCTAGCTAGTCTACTTTGAAAAACTTTTAACAGCCGACTCTCCATGACTCGCCGTGTGGCATTTGAAAAGACTTGTCCGAAATTTTGGGCTCCTCGGGGAGTGTATGTAATAGACTAGATGTCACTTTTGCTGCTGCTGAATCTTGTTCTATTATGCTGTATAAAATGACCCGGCTCTTCAACTGTCATTGCCTTTGTATGCTGCTTTGAGACCTTATGCTGCTTTGTCAACATAGAAGACATCGGTGGACAAGATTAGGTAAGGTACACCCAGAGGTGGTAAGCCCCCTTGGCAATCATGGCTAATCTGGTTAGCCGGGGATGGCATAAAGCCTGGCCGATAAAGGCATAGAAGCTATACCCGGAGGTAAGAAGCCGCCCTCTGTCGGTTGTTTAAGGTTAGATAAGATACACCCGGAGGTGGGAGGCCCCCTTAACAACCATGGCTAATCCGGTTAGCCGGAGATGGCATAAAGCCTGGCCGATAGGGCGTTAGAAGCTATACCCGGAGGTAAGAAGCCACCCTCCGCCGGTTGTTTAAGGTTAGATAAGCTACACCTGGAGGTGGGAAGCCCCCTTGACAACCATGGCTAATCTGGTTAGCTGGAGATGGCATAAAGCCTGGCCGATAAGGCATTAGAAGCTATACCCGGAGGTAAGAAGCCGCCCTCCACCGGTTGTTAGGGTTAGATACCCGTCGGTAAAAAACTTCCTACAACCATGGCTAATCATGTTAGTCGGGGATTTGGCATGAAGCCGTCCGATAGGATGTTAGAAGCGATACCCGTCGGTAAGAAGCCCCCTTCAGCAATATGGCATAAACGCCGGCCGATAAAGCATTAGAAGCTATACCCAAAGGTAAGAAGCCACCCTCCGCCATGGCTAATCATGTTAGCCTGAGATTTTGGCATAGAGCCGGGCCGATAAGCATTAGAAGCGATACCCGAAGGTAAGAAGCCGCCCTCCGTCGCAGTTGATCTATCAACTGGAATTTTTATGAACTCTTCTTGTATGAACAAAGATGAGTGTAACAAAAGAGGTCCTGTCTTGTGGGGATGTTATCTTATTTATATATGGTATGTACAATGATAGTGTACAATGGCGAGTCTCAACGCCCTCATGTGTAATACGGCCGTAGATGTGCTATGTTCCATGGCCGGCGGGTTTCCTGACCCGCCGTCTCTGAGTCATCCCTAATATCGACGAGATAGTATGACCCATTGTTGAGATTTCTACTGACCACAAAAGGTCCTTCCCAAGGAGGAGATAACTTATGCATGCCTGTCTGGTCTCAGCCACGGTTCTTTCTCAGTCGAAGCAACCAGCACCGACAGCTCAGTCAACTGTTTCTTGAGCACCTCAAGTGCTTCAGTCGCTGCCTTGCTCCAGACGAATTTGTCCATCTTCTTCATCATCCGATATAAAGGAATAGCCTTCTCTCCAAGGCGGCTTATGAAACGGCTCAACGCGGTGATCCGCCCCGCCAAGCGCTGGACATCGTTAATACAGTCTGGCTCTGCCAGAGAAGTGACAGCCTTGATTTTATCCGGGCTAGCCTCAATGCCATGTTCAGAAACCAGAAATCCCAGGAGCTTGCCAGCCGGAACACCAAAGACACATTTAGTCGGGTTAAGCATCATCTTATAGAACCGGAGATTATCAAAGGTTTCCTTTAAGTCGCCCAAAAGGGTCTCCTTCTTCCTGGATTTGATCACGATATCATCTACGTAAACATGGATGTTGCGGCCAATCTGACTGTGAAGGCAGTTCTACACACATCACTGATAAGTCGCATGGGCACTCTTGAGCCCGAAAGGCATAGATACATAATAGAAAGCCCCGAAAGGTGTAATAAAAGTCGTCTTCTCCTAGTATTTAACCACCATCTTGATCTGATGATAGCCTGAGTAAGCGTCCAAGAAACACAAGCTTTCACAACCCGCCGTAGCATCAATGATTTGATCAATACGAGGGAGGGCAAACGAATCAGCCGAGAAAGCCTTATTAAGGTCCGTGTAGTCCACACACATACGCCACGTGCCGTTCTTCTTGAGCACTAGCACCGGGTTAGCCAACCACTCCGGGTGAAAAACCTCAACAATGAAACCCGCTGCCAAGAGCCGGGAAACTTCTTCCCCAATGGCCTTGCATCTCTCCTCATTGAACTGATGTAGAAACCGCTTAATTGGCTTAAACTTCGGATCCACATTAAGGTTGTGCTCAGCGAACTCTCTCGGTACACCTGGCATGTCAGAAGGTTTCATGCGAAAATGTCCCGATTCTCACGGATGAATTCGATGAGCGTGCTTTCCTATTTGGGATCCATGTGAGCTCCAATGATGAACTGTTTGGATGAGTCGCCTGGAGTGAAATCTACCGCCTTAGTATCATCCACTGAAAACTTAAGGGGCGGCTCAACCTCCGTGGTAGGCTTTTTCAGTGGGGTCATATCCTCCGGGTCAACATTCTCCATGTAAAATTTAAGCTCCTCCTGAGCGCAACTAGACTCGGCGTAAGCCGCATCTCCTTCCTCACACTTGATGGCCGTCTTTCGGTCACCATGAACAGTAATGGTACCTTTTAAGCCAGGCATCTTGAGATGTAGGTATACATAGCAAGGCCTAGCCATGAATTTTGCGTAAGCCGGACGTCCAAACAGTGCGTGATAAGGACTCTTGATTTTTACCACCTCAAATCACAAGGACTCCACCCTATAGTTATATTCGTCGCCAAAGGCCACTTCCAAAGAAATCCTACCCACCGAATGTGCCGACTTGCCTGGCACCACACCATGAAAAATGGTGGACGAGGGTTTTAAATCTTTGTCTAGAAATTTCATCCGCCGAAAAGTATCGTAGTAGAGGATATTAATACTGCTGCCTCCATCCATTAACACTTTATTTACCATATACCCTCCCACTTGGGGGGCCACAACCAAAGCCAGTTGCCCTGGATCATCGACCCGCGGCGGAAGATCCTCCCGGCTCCATGTTATATCATACTCAGACCATCGTAAATACTATGGTAGGGCTGGTGCAACCTCATTGACCGCCCGCTTGCGCAACTTCTGATCCCTTTTGTTGAGGCTAGTCGTGAAAACATGATACTAACTGGAGCTAAGCTGCTTTGGATTACTCCGATAACCAAACTAATTTCGCTGTTGCTGATTGTTGTTACCAGGATGTTGCTGATGTCCTCCTTGATTACCTTGACCTGGGTGACCAGACCCTGAACCGCCGGACCCAAAACCGGCCCCTGACCCGCCGTGTCCAGAGCCGCCTGACGGGCCACCGTCCTGATTATTGGGATGTGTAAAGTGATTCTTAAGTTTTCGCATGAAACGACACTCCCTCATGTGTGGTTCACCGGCTTATCGGGCTGGCCATGATCCGGACAAGGACCCTTTAGCGCCTCCTCCAAATTAAAGGCAGGCATGTCTTTATTAAAAGGTGGCCTAAACCTCCTGTTGCCCTTGGGGTGATTCTGATTGGTACTTGCATTGGCCACCAGTTCTGACCCAGCCTCAGGATTCTTACGTTTGTTCTGGCTATCATTGTTTGCCGTACCCTTGCTCTGATTGCCCTTCTTGCCTTGGTCGGCCTTCTCCTCGTCGGAGCCCGGATCCTTCGTGTTATCCGAGTCGGCGTATTTCGTGAGAGCCGTCATGAGCTCTCCCATGTCCTGACATGTACGCTTGAGCCAGCCAAGCTTCTGCTTTAACAGGACAAAGTGGTAGTTCTTCTCTAGGATCAATACTGCCTGAGTTGTCATGATCTGCTCCGAAGAGTGGATGATGGTCGAGACCCGCAGTACCCGATGATGAGCTGACTCATTCTCCTGTTGAACATAGTGATCAAGATCCATGATGGTCATGGGATGTTTACACGTTCCTTGAAAGTTTCTAATGAACCTGGCTCTCAGCTCTGCCCATGAGTTGATGGTATTGGGTGGCAATCCCTTTAACCATGTGCGGGCCAGGCCTTCAAGCATCATGATGAAGTATTTGGCACAAACTGCCTCACTGACGTCCAACATATCCATGGCTAGTTCATAACTTTCCACGCAAGCCTCTGGGGGTAAATCAGCGGTGTAATTTGGAACCTTACGGGGCCCTTTGAAATCCTTTGGCAGCTGCTCACTTCGCAGAGCCGGCGACAAACATGGCACCCCCCACTCTGGTGGTTCCTCCGACTACTACTGACACGGATGGCACGGGCTCCTGGTGAGCCACCTCGGCTAAAGCTGTCACCTCTTGCTGGCCTCTTGTATCCATAGTCGGCCGATGACCCGTTGGAATCTCTCGGTGCCGGTTGCTGCTGGAACCTGCCGGCGACTCGTAGCGTCGGCTAAAACTTCGGCTAGGGAGAGGGGTTGAATGAACGCGGCTCCGACTGTAGGTGTACTTTTCCTGCTGGGCCATCGCCGTCTGCAAGTATCCAATGGCGTTTCGCACATCCTCTGCAAAGGGCGCTTCATCCAGAATAGGAATTGTTTCGAGCCGGGTGGCTGCTGCCACCATATTCTCGGCCGGGTTAGAATAATGACCCGCCAGTGTTGGAAAGGCCGCAGGCGAGGCCTGATTTCGCCGGGTCGGCTGAGTCACTGGACGAGCCACTGTTCGCCCTGTCCCTGGCATGTTGAAGAGGTTTTTTTTGCCTCATAACGTTCCGGCAGATGGGATTGATGCCTCATCCGATGAACCGCGGCTGTCGATTGTTGCTCCAGTCCGAGACGAAAAGCATTTGTCTTGATGCATTCTACCTCTTGCTCCGTCTGGGTTTTTAACTCAACCATCCTCTGCTGCTCTTCCGCCATCCGGTCCTTGATCCTTGCAATCTCCAAGTTCCTAGCCGCTTGATTGTCCGGTGTAACGTCAGTAGCCATTAGGGCCGCGAGCTCGTCCATCAGCTCCAA
Organism: Hordeum marinum; assembly: GCA_022496015.1. Classification (NCBI taxonomy): domain Eukaryota; kingdom Viridiplantae; phylum Streptophyta; class Magnoliopsida; order Poales; family Poaceae; genus Hordeum; species Hordeum marinum. The sequence continues at coordinate 44,982,578 of CM039672.1, forward strand.
AAGAACTTGAGCCGGCGGCGGCGGGTTATCGCTTGAGGTGGCGACCCCTGCGGGCGTACTATTCGTGCCTGGGACTGACCCCGCCATGAACACGACAGCATGAACCGACGGCCCAAGATCGTCCGCCTCAGAGCGATCCGACTCAGGGCAGAGCTTATCAAAGCCCCCGAGCCCGTCGTTATGAAGCCTGTAGACCGACTTTGTTTCTCCGCTTGAAGATTCATCCTATGAGTAAACGAGAGTTTCCTGTGATCCGGAAGCTTCTAGATCCATACCTTGAGTAAAGCCCACGAAGACGTGCTTCTGGCCCGGGCTAACGCGGGTGGGTTGCACACTACGAGCAGGTTGCAGATGCCGAGCCGGCTCGACGAGGTTGGTGCAGACGTCCGGCCCGGGTGTTGCTCCATCAACTTTTCCGATGAACACGTGGATCCCACCAAATGGAACCCGGAAGCCATACTCCACAGAGCCGACATCAAGCCCCCAGCCGGCGTTGTCGATGTAGAGCCGGCTACAGCGACTCTTGCTCATTCTACCAACCACATATCCCTCGAGCCCTGGGAGAGAGCCCTTTGAGAACTCAACACCACCGAGCGCAAGCCCCATGGTGGGCGCCAACTGTCGCGGTTTTGTCACGGCAGATGTCCGGGTAAACGAACTTCAGTTCAAGGCCATTGCTAATGTGATGGACTCAAAGGGGTTGATAGGGACGAGAGACATGGATTTATCCAGGTTCGGCCCCTCAACTCGAGGTAATAGCCTACGTCCTGCTTGTGTTGGTATTGCTTGATGTATCGATTACAAGGGAGCTGAAGCTTGACCTAGTATTCGATAACCTGATCTCTAAGTTGCCCCGGGTCTGCCCTTATATAGGAGGTCTAGACCACGGGTCATACAATTGGTAACCGACTCTCATTGTCTATCCGAGTCTTCCTCTATCTTCTTGTCCAAGTTGTCCCCGGGCGGCTTACACACCCGGGTCTTCTGGGCCACTATCCGGCCCACCTTATGAGCCGCCAAGCTTCCTGGGCTTTAGGACCACTGGCTCACCTTGGGTCAGTGTACGAGCCGCCAAGCATAACCCGGAGCCCTTAGGGTGGGTCATACCGCGGGGTTATATCCCCAACAGTTTGACTTTTCAAAAAATCTATATGCACTAGAGTGTGGAACAGAGGGAGTATGTATGGAGACAAACTTATAATGTTTTACCAAGTTTGTAGAAAAAATGCCAATGTTTGTAATATCAAATCAGTATTGGTAGACCTGTCTATCCTGAAATATTTATATTATAATCCGGAAAAAATGTTTCTATTTTTTTGGAACACTTGATGTTGATTCCTCTCGTAAATTGATCAAAGTTCATACATACCTTTGTCTTGCGTTAATCCATCTGGAGTTGATGATGACATTAATACTTGCTCCAAGATTGAAGCCTTCTCTCGAATCAGTTGATGAACACCATCAGTTTTATAACTTCATCTAACAATATGGGTAGCCTTTTCATGTAAGCACATATTTGCTTGGTCATTGTCACAAAATGCTAGCATGCTTTAAGCCTATATATTCTCGAGGTTAATATCCTGAATTTCCTCTTCATAGCCTTGATGACATTCTATCCTGATGATGTCATTCCTCATGGGTTGATTGGAAATCATCCTTTCTACGCAAGTCCATGGGTGGTACTTGACCTTCAACCATATTTGGTACATACGATGGGTTAGTTCAAAAAGCATAACTAACATTTGCTTACACTTATATATTTCCTAGTCTCATGTGATACATTATACACAAATCTTATAGGAGCCAGTTGTTTTTTCTTCATGAAACACCTAATAGAGGCTTGGTCATCCTTATACAAACTCATGAACTCAACCTTGACATGCCCTTGAAGATATATATCGAATCATCCTCTTTGTTTTGTATTGCCTAAAGGTCTTGGCTATCGCATCTCAGATCATGAGCTCCAATCATGACCTTCTTTGAGTCACACCTTGTATTTTTCTAATTATTTTTCTGGTCTTCCCTATAGTTTCACATTTACCATATTTCAGTCATCAAGTGAACTCGGTCCTAATATTTCATATTTCACTCCATGTGTTTATCGTGGATCATAATAAACTTATCTATCGACCTTGACAACATTGACGCATATCTAGATATGGTAGTGGTCATCTCTTGAATCCAAATGATATGCTTTAAGAATTACCTATATAAACGTAACTTCATATACAACTCAACAAATTGTTACTCCACAAAAAATGATATTAATTGTGTGAACCACTAGTAATGTCCAAGTGCACTGTCAAATCCCCTAATAAGGTTTCCATAGTTCACAAAACACAAACATGTCTTCACCAAAGCACATGAATAACATTAAAAGCTCACCTTAGTCGTTGAGTTCCATGTATGTCTTCACTCATGGAAGCTTCCACTCTGGGCGAGTTGTAGCACACGAGGTATAAAGCTTGAATCCACTCCCCCTCCATTCACCTCTTGACATAGCAACCATGGCGGAGAGCCCTGATTGAGTGGTGGGTGGATTGTTTTTCACTAGATCTAAAGTGTGTTTCCAAAGATCAATCAGGTTGATCTACCGCTTGCTTGAACTGTCGTCTGCAACCCATGTCAAAGTGGAGTCTACCATCCCCAAGATAGTTTTTGCGGATAAGAGATTCATTGATTGAGAGAGAAAGAGGGGGAGTGCTCTTTCATGTGATATTGTAGATCTTGGGGATGTGAAATGTAGGAGATAAGAAACGGGCGCACAACAACAAGTGGCGCAACAAGACACATACTCATATTTTACACTAGTGTGTAATTTGGATGTGAGATGGTAAGTACATCGACCTTTAGAAGATGTATATAGTAGATTGAGTTGTCGCACTCCCAACGAATGTAGTTTCCTAAAATGAGTTAAATATAAGAAATTTCTCAAAAAATTAAAGTATTACCAAAAACATATCACTTAAAGAGAAACGAAAAGGTAAGTAGTATGTAGAAACTATGGTACAAGGACATGCGATGCACGAAATTTTTTTGACACATGAATTTTCTTACCACAACAAGGTAAAAATAACCAAATTTCTAGCTTTTGGAATACTTCACATGTGTACAAGAATGGTGTCATTCACACGTGGTTACACGGAAAAGGTCTTTGTCACTTTCCTTAAAGAGTAAGCATGATACATATGCAGATTTGTCGCATACAATGGGAGATGTATCACATAGTAAACATGTTTGGCAAAGTATTAGCTTAATAAAATACATTTCAATGGCATGACCTACTAAACTTTACTATGCCTACTTCGCCAAAGAAGGGTGTGCTCATGCGGGTACACAAAATAGACTACTTCTTTCCGACTTGTTAGTTTAAAAGAACACATGAATATTTCCATATACCCTAAATTTTTCATGCATGGAAAAGACAAAACATATCTTCACTTGAGCTCATTCATCGTATGAACATGCAAAGCTCACCTTAGTGATTGTGATCCATGTATGCCTTCACTACGGGCGATCCCACTTATGATGGTGATTTGCCGGCCAAAAGGTCTAAATCGTGACTCCACTCCCTCGCCATCAACCTCTTGGAAATCCTGGTGGGGAGATTCGAATGAGTGGTGGGTGGGCTATTTGTCACTAGATATAGAGAGTGTTTTGGAAGTTCAATCATGTTTGTCACTTGCCTGAACTCCCGTGCAACCAACACGCTCCATGTCGGAAGGGGGCCTGCCTCTACCATGGTTGAGTCAGCTTTACTTGTAGCCCAAGTAAAGTTGTCATGTGCATTCAAAATCCGACCGTTGTGACAAGTGTCGGTTGGCCATTGACCCAGAGTCATTTTAGCCATATCAGGCGGGGTTGCCCGCTGGCTATAAATAGCCCCCCCTCCACCATAAGTAGGTGGCTGCTTAGAGAGAGATACGATTGTTGTCATTTTGGAGCAACCCACCTTGAAGACTTTGAGAGATACACATCCTGTGAGGATACACCTAAACACCTAGAGCTAGAGTGTTTGAGCATCACTGAAGACTTTCTGTTCTGAGAGAACTTGGGACTTATTACACTTGAAGGCTGTGATCTTCCAAACGGTTAGGCGTCTGGGTCTAGAGCGTCCAAGAGTCATATTGGACTGTCGGGTGACCAAGTTTGTACGGGTTTTGGAAGTCTCCCGTAAAGACTTACCAGAGTGATTGGGCGTTGTCTAAGTGACTTCAACTCAAGGGGAATAAGATGAAGACGATGTCTTCTGAGTTAAATCTCAGCCTCCCTAACCGAACGTACAGTTGTCATAACAACTGGAACTGGTCCAAAAAATCATGTGTCTTCGTCAAGCAACTAGTTTTGTCCTTCACCTTCTTACATTCCTACTGTGAACTGTGAAGTCCTTGCTTGATCATTACTTGAAGTCTTTCTCTGAAGACATTCATATTAACTATTTATCTTCATACTGTCTAAGTTTGTCGTCGACTCATCTTAGTCTCCATGATGATAATGCTTAACTTGCTTGAATGTCTTCACTGCCTTGCATGCCTTGTCTAGACTCTTGATTGTATCCCTACTTGATCCTGTTTACATTTCCGCTCTATTCGAATACATTCACTGTTTCAAAGACTTTCATAAAAATCGCCTATTCACCCCCCTTTAGTCGATAACTAGCACTTTCAATTGGTATCAGAGCAAGGTACTCCCTTGTTCTATGTTTCGATTTAACCATCGTGGAGTTTTAGCTATGTCGACTGTAGGGATAATCAAGGTCTCCGCTGTGTGCCCCGTCTTCGATGGCACCGACTACCCCTACTAGAAGAACAAGATGCGCATGCATCTCAAAGCCATTGACAACTACCTTTGGTATGTCGTCATGACAGGCATTCCTGAGGTTGGCGAAGGTATCACTATTGCTGATGTGAAGAGGTTCGCGCAACTCGACTCAACCGCCAAGAACGTCATCTGTGGTCATCTGACCAAAGGACAATATGGATGTGTGAGCGCTCTTTGCACATCCAAGGAAATCTGTGAATGGCTGTCCAAAGTGAACGAAGGCGTCTCATCTCAAAGAGACTCCCGTGTTGATGTGCTTCGCAACCTGTTCAACTGTTTCAACAGACTCGACAACGAAAATGTTCAGCTCACCTTTGATCGCCTCACTAACATCTCCAACGAGTTGAATGCACTCGGCGCCACTGATATCACCAAACATGAAGTCATCAAGAAGCTACTCAGATCACTTGACAGTTCCTTTGACACTCTCGCACTTATGATCCAAGAGTGCCCTGACTTCAAGAGTTTGGACCCAGCTGATATACTTGAGAGGTTGAACACCCACGAATTCCAACAAGCTCAGAAGAGAGATATCTACGGACCAAGCTACAGTCGCTCCCGTGCGTTGAAGGCCAAAGTTGTGTCTTCTTCCGAAGACAACTCTTAATGTAGTTCTGATGGTGCTGAAGACTTTAGAAAGGAACTTGCCTTGCTTGTCAGAAAGTTCCGGAAGTTTTCCAAGTCAAAGCGCTATGCTAAATCTTCAAGACGTGATTCCAAGAGGTCTGGAGATATATCTTACAAGGACATAAAGAAGCAAACATATCACAAGTTCAAGAAAACTGGTCACTTCATTGTTGATTGTCCGCAATGGGAGAAGGAATCCAAGAAGAAGAGCAAGAACTACAACTCTGATGACAAGAACAAGAAGTATGCAAAGTCTTCATCACACAATAAGAGTTCATCTGGAAAGGTCCATGCCTTCATCAGAAAGGAGATGGATTCACCGTCTGAGTCTGATTCTGAGGCTGTGGAAGCATCTGAGGAGGAATCTGACGCTGAAGTAGCTGGACTAGCAATGGCTTCGTCATATCTCTCCACATCTGTCTTTGAACCCGAAGACAATGGCTCCTTCTTCAACACCAAAGCCAGTGATGATGACGCTGCTCCGACCTACTGCTTTATGGCTAAAGCCTCTAAGGTATCCTCAAAGCCCTCACGTCATGACTCTAAATCCGAAGATGAATCCGATGATGACGTGAAACCTAGCTATTCCAAACTTGTGAAATTTCCACTAAGCAACAAAATGCTATGGAGAAAATGCAAACCACTCTAGAGAAAAGCGATGACCTGTTATGCGAAGAGATGAGTCTGAACGAAACTATGGCTGAAGACGTGTGTAGTCTTTGATCAAGGTTTGAGGATCTCCAGCATCGTCATGATGCCCTATCAACTGATCATGAGAAGCTTTCTCTTGAGTATCTTTAGAAGACGGTTGATCTTGAGAAGTTGAGGGAAGCACATGATGATCTACGGAAGAAAAATGACTCACTCCTAGCAGAGTAGATCAGTACTGCTTAGGAAGAATTTAATGCTCCATGCTTAAAATGCCTTGCACACAAAGCCAATGATTTCACTACTAAATGTTCAAAGGCTACTGAGAATGCATTATCTTCAACTATATCCATGACAACTAACCCCCCGTCTGAGGAAGCCACTGCTATCACTGATGACAATGACAGGTTGAATACATTGCTTGAAAGTGGCGTGTACAAGAGTCTAAAGGGACATCAGATACTTTGTGATGTCCTGAAAAAGATCATCCTAAACAAAAACCCTGGGAAAGAGGGTGTTGGTTTCGAAAGAAATCTCAATGATGATGGATCCTACTGGACACCTGAGCAGTACCCAAAACCACATGGGTTGCTGCAAGAGGTCCTCCATTTGACAAGAGCAGCAGAAAAGTATTGGGTCTAGGTAGAATATCTATCTCAAGGGACCGATGATAACCCACAAGTATAGGGGATCAATTGTAGCCTTTCTGGATAAGTAAGAGTGTCGAACCCAACGAGGAGCTAAAGGTAGAACTAATATTCCCTCAAGTTCTATCGACCACCGATACAACTCTACACACGCTTAACGTTCACTTTACCTAGAACAAGTATGAAACTAGAAGTACTTTGTAGGTGTAACTGTTGGGGAAAGTCGCATGGGAAACAAAAAATTTCCTACGTTCATGCAAGACCTATCCATGGTGATGAGCATCTAAGAGAGGGAGAGTGGATCTACATACCCTTGTAGATTGCTAAGCGGGAAGTGTTAAGAAACGCGGTTGGTGTAGTCGAACATCTTCATGATCCAAATCGCCGAGCGTCCCATGATCTCATCACGATCCGTCTCGCGATCTTGATCACGGTCCTTCCGATCTAGCGCCGAACGGATGGCACCTCCGCGTTCAGCACACGTATAGCGCGATGACGATCTCGGCCTTCTTGATCCATCAAGAGGGAGCGGAGAGGTAGACGAGTACTCCAGTAGTGTGATGGCGCTCCGGCGAGCTATTCCGGCAGGGCTTCGCGTAAGCACTACAGAAATCCGATCTAGAGGAGAAACTATGCATTGGAGGAACGGGCAGCACGTGGCTGATAATCCGGTGCCAAAACCCTAAAATCCTCTAGTATATATAGGAGGAGAGGAGGAGGAGGCTTGGCTCCCAAGGAGCCAGCCCTTGGGTCGTCCAAACCAAGGAGGATTGGAGGATTCCTCCTCCAATCCTAGTAGGACTAGGACTCCTCCTTATTTTTGCCTTTTTGCCTTTTTCCACCTTTTTCTCTTTGGGATTTTCTTCCCAGCCACATGGGCCTTGTGTGGGACTTCCACCAGCCCAATAAGAGCTGGTATTTACTCTCCCACAGCCCATGTAGCCTCTTGGGTCGAAATACCCCTCCCGATGGTCTCTCGGTACACTATCGACACTCCCGGTACACTACCGATGAGCCCGAAACTTTTCCGGCGACCAAAACAGGACTTCCTATATATCAATATTTACCTCCGGACCATTCCTGAGCTCCTCATGACGTCCGGGATATCATCCGGTACTCCAAACAACCTTCGGTCACCACCATACATAACTCTATACTACCAAAACGTCACCGAACCTTAAGTGTGCAGACCCTGTGGGTTCGAGAACTATGTAGACATGACCGAGACACCTCTACGGTCAATAACCAATAGCGGGACCTGGATGCCCATATTGGTTCCTACATATTCTACGAAGATCTTTATCGGTCGAACCTTTATGTCAAGGATTCAGTTAATCCCGTATGATGTTCCCTTTGTTCTTCGGTATGTTACTTGCCCGAGATTCGATCGTCGGTATCTCCATACCTAGTTCAACCTCGTTACCGGGAAGTCTCTTTACTCGTTTCATAATACAAGATCCCGTGACTAACACTTAGTCACATTGCTTGCAAGGCTTATTGTGATGTTGTATTACTGAGTGGGCCCTGAGATACCTCTCTGTCACACGGAGTAACAAATCCCAGTCTTGATCCATGCCAACCCAATAGACACCCTCGGAGATACCTGTAGAGCACCTTTATAGTCACCCAGTTACGTTGCGACGTTTGATACACACAAGGTACTCCTCTGGTGTCAGTGAGTTCCATGATCTCATGGTCATAGGAACAAATACTTGACATGCAGAAAACAGTAGCAATAAACTGACACGATCATATGCTACATTTGTAGTTTGGGTCTTATCCATCACATCATTCTACTAATGATGTGATCCCGTTATCAAATGATATCTCATGTCCGTGACTAGGAAACCATAGCCATCTTTGATCAACGAGCTAGTCTATTAGAGGCATACTAGGGACATGGTGTTGTCTATGTATCCACACATGTATCTGAGTTTCCGATCAACACAATTATAACATCGATAATAAACGATTATCATGAACAAGGAAATATGATAATAACTAATTTATTATTTCCTCTAGGGCATATTTCCAACAGTCTCCCACTTGCACTAGAGTCAATAATCTAGTTCACATCACCATGTGATTTGCATTGTTATGAATCTAACACCCACTGAGTTCTAGGGCTCGATCATGCTTTGCATGTGAGAGAGGTCTTATAGTCAACGGGTCTGCGACATTCAGATCCGTATGTACTTTGCAAATCTTTATGTCAAACTGTAAACACTGCTACCACACTCCACTTGGTACTATTCCAAATGGCTGCTCCACTATACGTATCCGGATTGCTACTAAGAGTCATCCGGATTATTGTTAAAGCTTGCATCAACATAACTCTTTACGACGAACCCTTTATCACCTCCATAATCAAGAAACGTTTCCTTAGTCTTTTAGTCACTAAGGATAATATTGACCGCTGTCCAGTGATCCACTCCTGGATCACTCTTGTACCCCTTGACGGACTCATGGCAAGGCACACACTAGGTGCGGTACACAGCATGGCATAATATAGAGCCTATGGCTAAGGCATAGGGGACGACATTTGTCCTTTCTCTTTCTTCTGCCGTTGTCGAGCTTTGAGTCTCACTCAACTTCACACCTTACAAATCAGGCGAGAACTCTTTCTCTGACTGATCCATTTTGAACTCTTTCAAAATCTTGTCAAGGTATGTACTCATTGAAAGTCTCATCAAGCGTCTTGATCTATCTCTATAGATCTTGATGCTCAACAATTAGGTAGCTTTATCCAGGTCTTCCTTTGAAAAACTCTTTTCAAACAACTGTTTATGCTTTCCAGAAATTCTACATTATTTCCGATCAACAATATGTCATCCACATATACTTATCAGAAATTCTATAGTGCTCCCACTCACTTTATTGTAAATACAAGTTTCTCGTAAACTTTGTATAAACTAAAAAACTCTGATCACCTCATCAAAGTGTATATTCCAACTCCAAGATGCTTGCTTCAGTCCATAGAAGGATCACTGAAGCTTGCACACCTTTTAGCATCCTTTGGACTGACAAAACCTTCTGGTTGTATCTTATACAACCTTTCCTTAAAGAAGGAAACGATGTTTTGACATCATCTGCCAGATTTCATAATTGAAAAATGCAGCAAACTGCTAACATAATTCCAATAGACTTTAGCATCGCTACGAGTGAGAAAGTCTCATTGCAGTCAACTCCTTGAACTTGGCGAAAACTTCTTTGCGACAAGTCGAGCTTTATAAATTGTGACATTCACCATCAGCGTCTGTATTCATCTTAAAGGTCCATTTGTACTCAATGACCTGCCGTCCAACAAGCAAGTCTACCAAATTCTATACTTGGTTTTCATACATGGATCCTTTCTCGGATTTCATGGCCTCTAACCATTTGTCGAAATCCGGACCCATCATCACTTCTCCACAGCTCATAGGTTCATCGTTGTCCAACAACATGACCTCCAAGACAGGGTTGTCGTACCGCTCAGGAGCAGTACACATCCTTGTCGACCTACGAGGTTCAATAGTAACTTGATCCGAAGCTTCATGATCATCATCATTTACTTCCTCTTCAACTGACGTAGGTTCCACAGAAACATCTTTCTATGATGCGCTACTCTCTGGTTGAAACAAAGGTTCAATAACCTCATCAAGTTCTATCTTCCTCCCACTCAATTCTTTCGAGAGAAACTTTTTCTCGGGAAAGGACCCGTTTTTATCAACAAACACTTTATGCTTGGATCCGAGATAGAAGGTTCACCCAACTGTTCTTAGGGTATTCTATGAAGATGCATTTGTCCGCTTTGGGTTCGAGCTCATTAGGTGAAAACATTTTTCCACACAAGCATCGCAGCCCCAAACATTAAGAAATGACAGCTTAGGTTTCTGCCAAACCATATGGTGTCATCTCAACGGATTTAGATGGTGCCCTATTTAAAGTGAATGTAGTTGTCTCTAATGCATAACCCCAAAACGATAGTGGTAAAAGGATAAGAGACAACATAATTCGCACCATATCCAATAGAGCACGACTATGACGTTCGGACACACCATCACACTATGGTGTTCTAGGTGGCGTGAGTTGTGAAACAACTTTCACATTGTCTTAAGTTGTATACCAAACTCGTAACTCAGATATTCACCTCCACGATCATATCGCGGACATTTTATCTTCTTGTCACGATGATCTTAAACTTCACTCTGAATTTGCTTGAACTTTTTCAAATGATTTTCAGACTTGCGTTTCATTAAGTAAATATACACTATTATCTACTCAAATCATCAGTGAAGGTAAGAAAATAACGATATCCACCGCATGCTACAAGACTCATTGGATTACATACATCAACATGTATCATTTCCAATAAATCACTTGCCCGCTCCATCAAACCAGAAAACGGGGTCCTTAGTCATCTTTCCCAAGAGGCATGGTTCACATGTCTCAACCGACTCGAAAGCGAATGAGTCCAAAGATCCATCAGCATGAAGTTTCTTCATGTGCTTTATACCAATATGACATTTAGCGGCAGTGCCACAAGTATGTGGTACTATCATTATTAACTTTGTATCTTTTGGCATCAATGTTATGAACATGTGTATTACTACGATCAAGATTCAACAAACCATTCTCACTGGGTGCATGACCATTGAAGGTATTATTCATGTAAACAGAATAACCATTATTCTCTAACTTAAATGAATAACCGTGTTGCAATAAACACGATCTAATCACGTTCATGCTCAACGCAAAACACCAAATAACATTTATTTAGGTTCGTCACTAATCCCGAAGGTAGAGAGAGCGTGTGATGTTGATCACATCAACCTTGGAAACATTTCCAACACACATCGTCACCTCACCCTTAGCTAGTGCTCCATTTATTCCGTAGCTTTTATTTCGAGTTACTAACATTTAGCAACCGAACCGGTATCCAATACCCAGGTGCTACTAGGAGTACTAGCAAGGTACACATCAATAACACGTATATCAAATATACTTCTGTCGACGTTGCCAGCCTTCTTATCTACCAAGTATCTAGGGTTGTTCCGCTTCAGCGATCGCTCTCCTCATAATCGAAGCACTTAGTCTCGGGTTTGGGTTCAACTTTGGGTTGCTTCACTAGAGCAGCAACTAACTTGCTATCCATGAAGTTTCCCTCCTTGCTCCTGCCCTTCTCGAAACTAGTGGTTTGACTAACCATCAACACTTGATGCTCCTTCTTGATTTCTACCTTCGCGGTGTCAAACATCGCGAACAGCTCAGGGATCATTATTTCTATCCCTGGCATTTTATAGTTCATCACCAAGTTCTAGTAGCTTAGTGACAGTGACTTGGAGAACTATATCAATCACTATCTTATCTGGAAGATCAACTCCCACTCGATTCAAGCGATTGTAGCACCCAGACAATCTGAGCACATGCTCAACGATTGAGCTATTCTCTTTCATATTACCGGCAAAGAATCTTGTTGGAGATCTCATATCTCACAACACGGGCATGAGCCTGAGATCCTAATTTCAGCTCTTAGAACATCTCATATGTTCCGTGACATTCAAAATGTTTCGGAGCCTCAATTCTAAGCCGTAATGCATGACACACTAAACTATCAAGTAGTCATCAGAACGTGCTGTCAGATGTTCACAACATCTACAAACGACGCTAGAGGGGTTGGCGCACCAAGCGGTGCATTAAGGACATAAGCCTTCTATGCAACAATGAGGACAGTCGTCAGATCACGGACCCAGTCCTCAATATTGCTACCATCATCTTTCAACTCTATTTCTCTAGGAACATATAAAAATTCATGGGAGCTACAGCGTGAGCTAGTAATCTACAACATAATTTTGCAAGGACACTACTGACTATGTTCATGATAATGAGTTCAATTAATCATATTACTTAAGAACTCCCACTCAAATTGACATCCCTTCCAGTCATTCGAGTGATACATGATCCAAATTCACCAACTCAAGTCCGATCATCACGTGAGTTGAGGTGGTTTCAATGGTGAACATCATCATGTTGATCATATCTACTATATGACTCATGTTCGGCCTTTCGTTCTCTTGTGTTCCGAGGCCATGTCTGTACATGCTAGGCTCATCAAGTTTAACCCGAGTGTTCTGCATGTGCAACACTGGCTTGCACCTGTTGTATGTGAACGTAGAGTCTATCACACCCGATCATCACGTGGTGTCTCAACACGACGAACTTTCGCAACGGTGCACACTCGGGGAGAACACAATTCATCTTGAAATTTAATTGAGGGATCACCTTATAATGCTACCATCGTCCTAAGCAAAACAAGGTGCATAAAAGGATTAACATCACATGCAAATCATAAGTGACCTGATATGGCCATGAACTTGTGATTTTGATCTCCATCTTGAAAGCACCGACATGATCTCTACCATCACCAGCACGACACCATGATCTCCATCATCTTGATCTCCATCGATGTGTCGCCATCGGGGTTGTCGCGCCCAACATGCTTCTACTAATATTGCTACCGTTTAGCGATAAAGTAAAGCATTACATAGTGCTTAATGATTGACATGGAGGTCATACAATAATTAAAGACAACCCTAGGGCTCCTGCCGGTTGCCGTACTCATCAACATGCAAGTCGTGATAATCTATACATCACATGATCATCTCATACATCTCATACATCACATCATGTAATTTGCCATATCACATCACAACATACCCTGCAAAAACAAGTTAGACGTCCTCTAATTGTTGTTGCATGTTTTACGTGGCTGCTACGGGTATCTAGCAAGAACAATTCTCATCTACGCAAAAACCACAACAGTGATACACTAGTTGCTTTTCAACCTTCTCAAGGACCGCCTTTCTCGAATCCTATCCAACTAAAGTGAGAGAAACTGGCACCCGCAAGCCATCTATGCAACAAGTTGCGGTTGAGGAAACCAGTCTCTCGTAAGCGTACGAGTAATGTTGGTCCGGGCCGCTTCATCTCACAATACTGCTGAACCAAAACACGACCAAGGGAGGAAGCAATCTAAGCATCAACGCCCACAAACTCTTTGTGTTCTACTCGAGATCTCATCTACACATAAACCTGGCTCTGATACCACTGTTGGGGAAAGTCGCATGGGAAACAAAAAATTTCCTACATTCATGCAAGACCTATCCATGGTGATGAGCATCTACGATAGGGAGAGTGGATGTACATACCCTTGTAGATCGCTAAGCGGGAAGCATTAAGAAACGCGGTTGGTGTAGTCGAACGTCTTCGTGATCCAAATCGCCGAGCGTCCCACGATCTCATCACGATCCATCCCGCGATCTCATCACGATCGATCCCGCAAACTCATCACGGTTCGTCCCGTGATCTCATCACGATCCGTCTCACGATCTTGATCATGGTCCTTCCGATCTAGCGCCGAACGGACGGGACCTCCACGTTTAACACACGTACAACTCGATGACGATCTCCGCCTTCTTGATCCAGCAAGAGGGAGAGGAGAGGTAGATGAGTACTCCGGCAGAGTGACGGCGCTCCGGCGAAGGTGGTGGAGCTATTCTGGCAGGGCTTCGCGTAAGCACTACAGAAATCCGATCTAGAGGAGAAACTATGCATTGGAGGAACAGGCAGCACGTGGCTGAAAATCCGGTGCCAAAACCCTAAAATCCTCTAGTATGTATGAGGAGAGGAGGAGGAGGCTTGGCTCCCAAGGAGCCAGCCCTTGGGTCGGCCGAACCAAGGAGGATTGGAGGAGGAATATCCTCCAATCCTAGTAGGACTAGGACTCCTCCTTATTTTTGCCTTTTTGCCTTTTTCCACCATTTTCTCTTTGGGCTTTTCTTCCCAGCCGCATGGGCCTTGTGTGGGACTTCCACCAGCCCAATAAGGGCTGGTATTTACTTTCCCACAGCCCATGTAGCCTCTTGGGTCGAAATACCCCTCCCGATGGTGTCCCGGTACACTACCGGCACTCCCGGTACACTACCGATGAGCCCGAAACTTTTTCGGCGACCAAAACAAGACTTCCTATATATCAATCTTTACCACCGGACCATTCTGGAGCTCCACGTGACGTCCAGGATCTCATCCGGGACTCCTAACAACCTTCGGTCACCACCATACATAACTCTATACTACCGAAACGTCACCGAACCTTAAGTGTGCAGACCCTGTGGGTTCGAGAACTATGTAGACATGACCGAGACACCTCTACAGTCAATAACCAATAGCGGGACCTGGATGCCCATATTGGTTCCTACATATTCTACAAAGATCTTTATCGGTCGAACCTCTATGTCAAGGATTCAGTTAATCCCGTATGACGTTCCCTTTGTTCTTCGGTATGTTACTTGCCCGAGATTCGATCGTCGGTATCTCCATACCTAGTTCAACCTCGTTACCGGCAAGTCTCTTTACTCGTTCAGTAATACAAGATCCCATGACTAACACTTAGTCACATTGCTTGCAAGGCTTATTGTGATGTTGTATTACCGAGTGGGCCCTGAGATACCTCTCTATCACACGGAGTAACAAATCCCAGTCTTGATCCATGCCAACCCAACAGACACCCTCGGAGATACCTGTAGAGCACCTTTATAGTCACCCAGTTACATCGCGACGCTTGATACACACAAGGTACTCCTCCGGTGTCAGTGAGTTGCATGATCTCATGGTCATAGGAACAAACACTTGACATGCAGAAAACAATAGCAATAAACTGACACGATCATACGCTACGTTTGTAGTTTGGGTCTTGTCCATCACATCATTCTACTAATGATGTGATCCCGTTATCAAATGACATCTCATGTCCGTGACTAGGAAACCATAGCCATCTTTGATCAAGGAGCTATTCTATTAGAGGCATACTAGGGACATGGTGTTGTCTATGTATCCACACATGTATCTGAGTTTCCGATCAACACAATTATAGCATGGATAAGAAACGATTATCATGAACAAGGAAATATGATAATAACTAATTTATTATTGCCTCTAGGGCATATTTCCAACAGTAACGAGATAGGTTTGCAAGATAATAAAGAGCACAGAAATAAAATATAGGGGCTGCTTAGACAAAGTAACAATTAAGTTAGTTTAACGAGTGTGGAAAAGTGGTAGTAGGAGTTGCGGAATTGTACCTAGGCAATCGATAACTAGACCGGTCATCATTATTGCAATTTATATGAGGGAGAGGCATAAGCTAACATACTTTCTCTACTTGGGTCATATGCACTTATGATTGGAACTCTTGCAAGCATACGCAACTACTAAAGATCATCAAGGTAAAACCCAACAACATTATAAGGTATTGAGTCCTCTTTACTCCCATATGCAACAACCTACCTACTCTGGTTTATTCTTCTATCACTCAAGAAACCCACCATAGGCAAATCATGAACACATTGCTGCACCCTACAACGAGGATCCCTCATGCTTGCGCAACACGGAGAGCACCATAGGACAGCACCGGTAATAAAACATGCAACTCAAACCAATCACGATCATCAATCAACCCATAGGACAACAAAAATCTACTCGGACATCATAGGATGGCAACACATCATTGGATAATAATATGAAGCATAAAGCACCATATTCAAGTAGAGGGTACAATGGGTTGCGGGAGAGTGGACCGCCATAGATAGATGGGGGAAGGTGATGGAGGTGTTGGTGAAGATGACAGAGTTGTTGGAGTAGATCGTCGCCACGATGATGGCCCCGGTGGCGTTTCGGTGTCACCAGGAGAGAGGGGGGAGAGCCCCCTCCTTCTTCTTCCTTGACCTTCCCCCTAGATGGGAGAAGGGTTTCCCCTCTGGTCCATGGCCTCCATGTTGGCAGAGGGGCGAGAGCCCCTCCGAGTTTGGATCTCTCTCTCTCCGTTTCCTTCTGTTTCTGCGCTCCCTAATTCTGGACTTTCACCATTTCTTAAATATCCAAAGATCCGTAACTATGATTGGGCTGAAATTTTGAGGAGATATTTATCGAAAAATTAGCTTTCTTGAGGCCAAAGGACAACTCCAACAGACCTAAGGGGTGGCCACAAGCCTGCCAGGCGCGGCCCAGGGGTGGGACGCACCTAGCAGGCTTGCCACCTCCTCGGGCATGTCTCCCATTGATTCTTTTTCCCCAAAATCACATATATTCCAAAAAATCTCCGTAATTTTTTATCGCGTTTGGACTTCATTTGGTATGGATATTCCGCGAAACAAAAAACATGCAACAAACAGGAACTGGCAGTGGGTACTAGATCAATATGTTAGTCCCAAAAATAGTATAAAAAGTTGCCAAAAGTATATGAAAGTTGTAGAATATTGGCATGAAACAATCAAAAATGATAGACACGAGGGAGACGTATCAGCATCCCCAAGCTTAATTCTTTCTCGTCCTCGAGTAGGTAAATGATAAAAAAGATAATTTTTGATGTGGAATGCTACCTAGCATAATCTTGTTCATATAATATAATCATGGCATGAATATTAAGACACGAGTGATTCAAAGCAATAGTCTATCACTTGACATTAAGACAATAATACTTCAAGCATACCAATAAAGAAATTGTATCTCTTTAAAATATAATGGCAAAAGAAAGTTATCCCTATAATATCATATAGTCTGGCTATGCTCCATCTTCCCCACACAAAGTATTTATATCATGCACAACCCCGATGACAAGTCAAGCAATTGTTTCACACCATTTATGTTCTCAAACTTTTTCAACTCTCACACAATACATGAGCATGAGCCATGGATATAGCACTATAGGTGGAGTAGAATATGGTGGAGGTTGTGAAGAAAAAGGAGAAGATAGTCTCACATCAACTAGGCGTATCAACGGGCTATGGAGATGCCCATTAATAGATATTAATGTGAGTGAGTAGGGATTTCCATGCAATGTATGCACTAGAGCTATAAGTGTATGAAAGCTTAAACTGAAAACTAAGTGGGTGTGCATCCAACTTGCTTGCTCACGAAGACCTAGGGAAATTTGAGGAAGCCCATCATTGGAATATACAAGCCAAGTTCTATAATGAAAACTTCCCACTAGTATATTAAAGTGACAAAATAGGAGACTCTCTATCATGAAGATCATGGTGCTACTTTGAAGCACAAGTGTAGAAAAAGGGTAGTAGCATTGTCCCTTCTCTCTTTTCTCTTTTTTTTATTTTTTGGTGGGAATCATTGGCCTCTTTTTTTAATTTGGGCTTCATTGGCCTATTTTATTTTTCATAAAGTCCGGAGTCTCATCCCAACTTGTGAGGGAATCATAGCTTCCATCATCCTTACCTCACATGGGACAATGCTCTAATAATGATGCTCATCACACTTTTATTTACTTACAACTCAAGAATTACAACTCGATATCTAGAACAAAATATGACTCTATATGAATGCCTCCGGCAGTGTACCGGGATATGCAATGATCTAGCATAGAAAATGACATCAAAAAATGGACAAGCCATGAAAACATCATGCTAGCTATCTTACGATCATGCAAAGCAATATGAAAATGATGGTGCGTGTCATAATAAATGAAACGGTGGAAGTTGCATGGCAATATATCTTGGAATGGCTATGGAAGTGCCATAATAGGTAGGTATGGTGGCTGATTTGAGGAAGGATATATGCTGGGTGTAATGCATCGGTGAAAGTTACGCGGTACAAGAAAGGCTAGCAAAGGTGGAAGGGTGAGAGTGTGTATAATCATGTACTCACATTAGTCATAAAGAACTCACATACTTATTGCAAAAGTCTATTAGTCATCAAAGCAAAGTATTAGATGCATGCTCCTAGGGGAGAGGTTGGTAGGAGTTAACCATCGCGCGCTCCCGACCCTCACACAAAGGTTGACAATCAATAAACAAATCATGCTCCGACTTCCTTACATAACGGTTCACCACACGTGCATGCTACGGGAATCACAAACCTTTACACAAGTATTTCTACCAATCCACAATTACTCACTAGCATGACTCTAATATCACCATATTTATATCGCAAAACTATTGCAAGGAATCAAACACATCATATTCAGTGATCTACAAGTTTTATGTAGGATTTTATGACCATGTGAATGACCAACTCATGTTAACCCTATAAATAGATATAAGTGAAGCATGAGAGCTTAATTCTTTCTACGAAAGATATGCCCACGCTCTAACAAATATAAGTGAAGCAAAAGAGCATTCTACAAATGGCGGTTTTCTATGTGTGAGAAACATGCAATCCAAACTTCAAATGGTATAAGTGAAGCACATGAAGCATTCTATAAAGCCATACTCACAAGGTATAAGTGAGGTGCAAAGAGCCTTCTATAAATCAACCAAGGACTTTATCATACCAGCATGGTGCATTATTGAAAGAAAAGCACATGACGCTCCAAGATTTACGCATATCATGTGACGAATAAAAATATATCCCCAAGTAAAATTACCGATGGTTGTTAGAAGAAAGAGGGGATGCCTTCCGGTGCATCCCCAAGCTTAGTTTCTTGGGAGTCCTTGAATATTACCTTGGGGTGCCTTGGGAATCCCCAATCTTAGTCTCTTTCCACTCCTTATTCCTTCATCCATCGTGATCTCACCCAAAACTTGAAAACTTCAATCACACAAAACTTAACAAAACCCTCGTGAGATACATTGGTATAATAAAACAAATCACCACTTTAAGTACTGTTGCAAACCAATTCATATTTTGTTTTTGCATTGTAGATACTATAATATAACTTTTCCATGGCTTATACCACTGATACAATTGATAGTTTCATCAAAACGAGCAAAACAATGCATCAAAAATAGAATCTGTCAAAAACAGGACATTCTGTAGTAATCTAAACATTCACCATACTTCTGTAACTCTAAATTTTTTGAAAAATTAGAAAAAATAAAATAATTGCATATCAGTACTGTGTAAAATTTTCAGAAGCTTTTAAAATTCCAGTAAAAAATGTAAATTCACGCACTACGTCCAAAGTTTCTGTTTTTGCACTGTACACACCAAACAAGCAATCTAATCATCCTAAAGGCAAGTCTTGGCACATTATTTTTATAATACAATGGATTTATAGTAGGGGATAATTATTTTTGTTCAAAAGTTTCTGTAATCAAGATTCACAAAGTTTCCATGGGCATGAACAAAGTTCAAGGCTAGCCCCCCACCTCAACGTTGCTTGTCTATCTCACTTTCACTTTTCTTTTTGAAAAAGTTTTAAGTTCCCCACTTTATTTTTTTGTTTTTAAAACTATATAAAATCACACAAAAGAATAAAATGACTCTCTAAAACTTTCGGGTTGTCTCGCTGGCAGCGCTTTCTTTAGAGCCATTAAGCTAGGCATATAGTGTTCAAGTAATTGATTCACTCGGATCCCAAGGTATATCAAAGCCAATTTTAATTAACAATGATTTGTAATTTAGTAGTGTGAACAAAGTGATATATATCATGTTAAAACAAAGTCTAACTCTCTTCCTATGCATTGGCATGTCATAAAAGAATAATTCGTGCACACAAAGTAAAGGCCAATGCATAGTATAAACAGTTTCTTGCAATTTTATCCTATTGGAAACATATAGAGGTGGAGATGTAGTTCCTCTCTCATAATAATTGCAAGTAGGAGTAGCAAGCACATGCATATTATATCTATCAAAATCATCATGTGTGATAGTAAAAGGCAACACATCTATATAATCCTTAATAAGTGCAAACTTCTCCGATATAGTGTGGGTGGGAGAATTCAAAAAGATAATAGGACTATCATGTGTGGGTGCAACAACAACAATTTCATTCTTAAAATAAGGAACTATAGCAAGTTCATCTCAATAAGCATAATTCATATTGGCATCATGGCCACAAGCATAGCAAGCATCAAGTTCATCAAAAGGGATATTTGAAATGAATCCAAGGGATCATAGCAATTATCAAAGCATTCATCCTTCTATAAGAATGAAGTGAAATTAAACAATGTATGAGTTGAATAGTTACTCTTATTAGAAGGTGGGCACGAGTAGCTAATCCATTCTTCCTCCTTTTGTTCTTCGCTCTCCTCCTCATCTTTTTCATCTAATGAGCTCACAATTTCTTCTTCCATAGATTCCTGCAAAATATTAGTCTCTTCCAAGGCAGTGGTCATTCTTTTAATAAACTCTTTAACATAATCATTAGAAGCATAGTTTTCATAGCAATATCTAAGTATGGCAAATTTTTCAGAATTGTAAAGAGGAGCATCATACTTTTCAATGAAAGAAGCAATTTCATAGGCACGCTTAAAAGCATCAAATTTTTCAATTTGTTCAACATCACTATAGCAATAGGCCTCCTTGACGTAAGAGGATAATATTTCATTACCATTAAACACACATTGGTAGGGAAGGTGTTTTTTAACTTCTTTAGAACAACAAGTAAAATCATAAATTTCACATAGATTCCAAGCATAGCAACACAAAGTATTAATTTGATGCCACAAGAGTTTCCCTTTTTGAGATATGCGGTGTCGCACATAATGAGCATGCTCATTTAATGATTTTCCATCAACTAAGATAGTTGGGTTTTCAGCACGAGCAAAAGTGGATCGAAGATGACCCAAGTAATATTCTTCGGTGGTATGGAATACTAGTGGCTCCTCAACTTTTGGAGCAACAAGTACATCTATTTTTTTGGTATTTTGCATTTCCTACTCATATCTAAAGATAGAAAACAAGTTAGAGCAACAAATAAAATCTACTTAGTGATAAAGCAAACAAGCACACAAGAGAATATTCACCCCACGCTATTGCTCCCTGGCAACGGCGCGAGAAAAAGGTCTTGATAACCCACAAGTATAGGGGATCAATTGTAGCCTTTATCGATAAGTAAGAGTGTCAATCCCAACGAGGAGCTAAAGGTAGAACAAATATTCCCTCAAGTTCTATTGACCACCGATACAACTCTATGCACGCTTAACGTTCGCTTTACCTAGAACAAGTATGAAACTAGAAGTACTTTGTAGGTGTAACAGGGTAGGTTTGCAAGATAATAAAGAGCACGTAAATAAAATCTAGGGACTGCTTAGATAAATTAATAATTAAGTTAGTTTAACAAGTGTGGAAAAGTGGTGGTAGGAGTTGCGGAATTGTCCCTAGGCAATCGAAAACTAGATTGGTCATCATTATTGCAATTTTATATGAGGGAGAGGCATAAGCTAACATACTTTCTCTACTTGGATCATATGCACTTATAATTGGAACTCTACCAAGCTTCCTAAACTACTAAATATCATTAAGGTAAAACCAACCATAGCATTATAAGGTATCAAGTCCTCTTTACTCCCATATGCAACAACCCACCTACTCGGGTTTATGCTTCTGTCACTCAAGCAACCCACCATAGGCAAATCATGAACACATTGTTACACCCTACAATGAGGATCCCTCATGCTTGCGTGACACGGAGAGCACCATAGGACATCACCAATAGTAAAACATGCAACTCAAACCAATCATGATCATCAATCAACTTACAGGACAACAAAAATCTACTTAGACATCATAGGATGGCAACACATCATTGGATAATAATATGAATCATAAAGCACCATGTTCAAGTAGAGGGTACAAAGGGTTACGGGAGAGTACCACCATAGATAGATGGGGGAAGGTGATGGAGGTGTTGGTGAAGATGACATAGTTGTTGGAGTAGATCGTCGTCACGATGATGGCCTCGGTGGCGTTTCGGTGCCACGAGGAGAGAGGGGGGAGAGCCCCCTCCTTCTTCTTCTTTGACCTTCCCCCTAGATGGGAGAAGCGTTTCCCCTCTGGTCCATGGCCTCCATGCTGGTGGAGGGGCGAGAGCCCCTTCGAGTTTGGATCTCTCTCTCTCTCCGTTTCCTTCTGTTTCTGCGCTCCCTAATTCTGGCCTTTCACCATTTCTTAAATATCCGAAGATCCGTAACTCCGATTGGGCTGAAATTTTGAGGGGATCTTTATCGAAAAATTAGCTTTCTTAAGGCCAAAGGATAACTCCAACAGACCTAAGGGGTGACCACAATCCTGCCAGGTGTGCCTAGGGGGTGGGCCACGCCTAGTAGGCTTGTCACCTCCTCGGGCATTGTCTCGCGTTGATTATTTTCCCAAAAATCAAATATATTCCAAAAAAATCTCCGTAAGTTTTATCGCGTTTGGACTTCGTTTGGTATGGATATTCTGCGAAACAAAAAACATGCAACAAATAGGAACTGGCACTGGGCACTGGATCAATATGTTAGTCTCAAAAATAGTATAAAAAGTTGCCAAAAGTATATGAAAGTTGTAGAATATTGGCATGAAACAATCAAAATTTATAGATACGATGGATACGTATCAACCGACACATGGAGAATGTCATGCTTGTTGAATCCCTTGGCTACAACTTAATGTCTGTCTCAATGCTCTGTGACTTAGATATGCTTGTCATATTCGGCAAATTTGTATGTGTGGTACTAATGGCCTCTGAAAAAACCAAAGTCTTCGAAGGTTTTCGAAGAGGTTACTTGTACATGGTAGACTTCTTTGTAGGACCACAGGTTCCATCATGTCTTCTAGCAAAAGGTTCGGAATGCTGGTTATGGCACAGAAGGCTAGGACATGCTGGGATGAGGAATTTGCACACACTCGCCAAGAAGAAGCTTATCATTGGCGTTGAGGGTGTCAAGTTAAAGAAGGACCACCTCTGTGATGCCTGTGAAGCCGGGAAGATGACTAGGGCCAAGCATCCCTCGAAGACAATCATGACTACCTCACGTCCCTTCGAGCTACTACACATGGACTTATTTGGCCCTACTCACTATTCCACCTTCTCTACCACTACAAATCTATATGGCTTCGTGATTGTTTATGATTACTCTCGGTTCACTTGGGTGCATATTATACTCTATAAAAATGAAGTGCAGGATGTCTTCAAATGCTTCGCAAATAGGTGCATGAACAACTACAACATCAAGATCAAGCACATCCGGAGTGACATGGCACTGAATTCAAGAACACAGGCTTGGATACCTATCTTGATACTCTTGTTATCACTCACGAGTTCTTTGCTCCATACACACCATAGCAGAATGGCATCATGGAGCGCAAGAACATGGCACTCATTGAGATGGCTCACACCATGTTTGATGAATGCAAGACACCAAGGAAGCTATGGCCTGAAGCCATTGACACTGCATGTCACATCATCAATAGAGTATATCTTCACAAGTTCTTCAAGAAAACATCCTATGAGCTTCTCACTCATAAGAAACCCAATGTAAGCTATTTCAAAGTCTTTGGTGCAAGATGCTGGATAAGGGATCCACACCACACTTCAAAATTTGCACCAAAAGCACATGAGGGTATCATGCTTGGTTACGGAAAGGATTCGCACACCTACAGAGCCTTCAACACCTTTCATAATAAAGTGGTTGAAACTGTAGATGTGCGATTCGATGAAACTAATGGCTCGCAAACAGAGCACCTGCCTCCTGTGCTAGATGAACTATCTCCTGATGAAGCTATCAGACTGATGGGCATTGGAGAAATTGTGCCCAAAGAACATGTGGTTGAAGAAGTTATCATTCCATCCTCCACTCAGCGCGAAGACAATGTTGAACCCGAAGACAATGCTGCTGACGAAGACAATGCTCAGCAGCCAGAACAAAGTCTTCGACCTGCTCATCCATGTGTGGTGAATGAAGTTGAAATTGAGAGAATGCTTGACAACATAAATGCTCCAGGTCCACTTACTCGCTCAAGAGCTATTCAATTGGCTAACTTTTGTGGACACTTTGCTTTTGTATCTATCACATAACCCACCAAAGTAGATGAAGCCTTCAAGGAATCGGAATGGATTCAAGCCATGCAGGAAGAACTTCACCAGTTCAAGCTGAACAATGTGTGGGAGCTCGTTAAGCGTCCTAATCCGAGGAAGCACAACATCATCCGTACCAAGTGGATCTTTCACAACAAGCAAGATGAGTCTGGACAAGTCGTCAAAAACAAGGCACAACTTGTGGCTCAAGGCTACACACAGGTTGAGGGTATTGACTTCGGTGAAACCTTTACACCTGTGGCTAGACTCGAAGCCATTCGTATATTGCCCGCACATGCTAATCATCATGATATATGCTTGTATCAAATGGATGTCAAAAGTGCATTCTTCTATGGTAAGATTGAGGAAGAAGTATATGTTGCTCAGCCTCCAGGGTTTGAAGATCCAAAGCATCCTGACCATGTCTTCAAGCTCAACAAGGCACTCTATGGCCTCAGGCAAGCACCAAGAGCTTGGTATGACACACTCAAGGATTTCCTCAAGAATGAAGGCTTCAAACCTGGTTCATTCATCCCACACTCTTCACTAAATCTTATGATGGTGAACTATTTGTTTGTCAAATATATGTGGACGACATTATCTTCGGCTGTACTAAGAACACATATAGTGATGAGTTTGCCTATATGATGCAAGAGAAGTACCAAATGTAGATGATGGGAGAACTGAAATTCTTCCTAGGGCTTCATATTCGACAACAACCAAATGACATCTTCATATCTCAGGAGAAGTACCTCAAGGACTATCTCAAGAAGTTTGGCATGAACGAAGCCAAAGGCTACAAGATGCCAATGCCTACCAATGGTCACTTCTGCACTAACGAAAATGGTAAGATTTCGATCAGCAGGTATATCGCTCTATGATTGGATCTTTGTTGTATTTATGTGCATCTAGGCCACATATAATGCTTAGCGTTTACATGTGTGCTCGATTTCAAGTGACACCAAAGGAATCGCATCACCTGGATGTGAAGCGAATACTTAGATATCTGGCTCACACCTCAACGCTAGGATTATGGTATCCAAAGGGTTCGAAGTTTGAGCTGGTCGGCTATTCAGATTCTTATTTCACCAGCGACATAGTTGATCGCAAGTCTACATCAAGCACTTGTCATTTCCTTGGACGATCTCTTGTATGTTGGTCTTCAAAGAAGCAGAACTGTGTTTCGCTCTCCACTACCGAAGCTGAATACATTGTTGTTGGCGCCTGCTGCACTCAGCTTCTCTGGATGAAGCAGACCCTCAAGGACCACGACATCAACCTGAAGTGTGTGCCTCTCTACTGTGACAGTAAGAGTGCCATCCAGATCTCCTACAACCCAGTACAACATCTGAAGACAAAGCACATTTAGATCCGACATCATTTTCTTTGGCATCATGTGATGAAGGGCAACATCCACATCAAGCATGCAGAAATTGAAGATCAACTGACAAATATCTTCACAAAGCCTTTGGATGAGAAGAAGTTTTTCAAGTTACGGTGTGAGCTAAATATCTTAGAATCCTCGAATGTCCTTTGACATGGGAATACATCCTAACGCTTATGCATGTTGACGACTTTGATGCACAACACATGATGTAACGTATGTCTTTAACTCATGAAGATTTACAAGTTGAATGCAGATACATTAACGAAGAATATGACTTCAGAACGCCACGATAATTGTGCGTTGTGTCTGGGTCAAACATTCTTATACGGTGGGTAACGCCACCAATCAATCCAAAGACATTGTTTTCATCTCAACTTTTTCTTATGTCTTCAAAAGCTGGATGTCTTCGAAACAAAATTTGTTGTTTGCACGTGTGTTTCAATTGAAAACTATTTGCAGATCTACATTTGGATTAGAGCTTTGTCCTATATAACATTTGTCCTATAGCTTTGTCTTCAACTTTTTCCTAGGAAAATGTGATCGGACCCGACATTCTCCTTTGTTCTTACCTCGTCAAATCTGTTCTAATCCAGTCATATGCATTCTATTTTGACACGTGTTGTCTATCTTCCCTGCATCCTTGTCGGTTAAAGACAAATCAACCACATATTTAATTCTCAAATCTAAACTGTCTCCGTGTTTTTAGCAACAAACTCCCGCGCTGCAGCTTCAGTTATGGTAGTGGTTGTCAGGTGGTTTGCATGCATGCCATGTGTCCCACTTTAGCTGAAGAGTGAGGGGTATATTCGTCTTATCGGTTCGAACTCCTCCTCCCTTATAAATACAAGTTACCCATTCTATTATTACTTTCCCCTTCCTCTGCCACCCCACGTGCTTAGAACCCTAGCGCCGCCATTGGAATCCATCGTCGCTGGAGACGAAGTGCTTCACTGCCATGACTTCTCCGTCGACGTACTCACGCCGGCCGCATTCATTCTCCGCTCACCACTGTCGTAGTCGTCTGCCTCCACCAAGTCAGGGTGAGGCAGATTGAACCGCTCGGCTTCTCCTCCTCGTCGAGTTGTTCGTCTAGTTCTTCATCACGGTAATTAAAGATCTATTTTCACCCCGCATTTTGATCCAAAATTCTTACTGAAATTTGTCAGTTGTTGTTTCTTCACTTTCTACTCAACCGAATCTGGATCTAGATCTATTCTTACCAAATATATTCACTTTGTAGTCTGAAACTTGGTTTGATTCCTCACTTGTACGAATCCTTGGACTTGTACAAATCTGAAATCACCATATTCTCTATAGAAGTGAATGTCTTCAGTATAAGGTCAATGTCTTAAAAGCTCAGTTATAACTTCAAAATCTTCTGAGAATGCATATGACCTCTCCTCTTTCACGCCTCTAACTCTTTCATAGGTACATGTCCGTAGCAGAATCGCTTGGATCTCATAGTCTGAATTCGTTTGCAGACTACTTGTAGATACATCTGGAATCCCCTGGTGCTTGTTCCTACTTGTGGTCTCCTGTGAAGCCTTTGCCGAAGTCAATGGCTGACGACAAACCAGTCAAGAAGGGTGGGAAGCAGAGGCACAAGAACACTGCTAAGGACCTTCCCCTAGATCTCTATGAGCAGTACAAGTCTGATAAGGAGGAATCCTATCGCCAGCGCAAGAATCGAATCCAATGGATTCGCAGATATTGGAGTGTGGAGTGGTATTACTACCGCTTCCTGACTGATGAGTATGCTGAAAAGTGTGCTGAGAAAGCACCATGGACTGACATCATCTACAGAAATCTTCATCTGAAGACAAAGGTTGATGCAATCAAGATGGGATTCTACCCATGTATGTTCCGAACCCAATGATTGAGAATCCTCATCCATCCAGCATCCTTGGCATCCCAGAACACACTGAGTCTGATTTTGATGATGAAGATGATGAGATCCCTCCAGAGCCGTAGCCTAAGCCTTTGGTGAAGCCAAAGGCTTCAAAGCCAAAAGCGTCCAAGGCTCCACCTCTAGCAGAGTCTTCACCTCAAGCTTCGCGATCTCCCTCCGCCAATCCCGACGAATCTGAGCATGAAGATCGTCTTCACAGGTGCTTGAAAAGGAAAGCTGCTGCCTCTAGAGGTCCGAAGCCTACCATGTATTTGATGGATGCATCCAACACGATTGAGTTGTCAGATGATGAGTTCGATGACGAAGCCCTGGCTAAGCTTATTCAGCAGAAAGAAGAGGAAGCCAAGCGGCTTGAAGACTTGCCTCTGATTGACCCTATCGTGTTCGAACATTTCATTGATGAATGGTTCGCCGACCCCTCCATCAGTATTGATGCTCTTCAGCTCCCAATTGGCATGAATGTCACATTCCAATGACTTATGAACGAGGAACTGATCGTGGCTCAGAAGGCCAAGCAAACCAAGGCCAAGATCAACCATGAGAAGGAGCTCTTCAAGGAAAATGTGCACATACTTGATGCATAGCAGATCGAAGGCTATAGGCTGATGATGGTAGATCTCAAAGATCTGTTTGAGAAGAGATGTGAAGCTGTAAAGGGTGCCCTTGCTCGCCTCAAGAGAAAAACTAGGATCATGGTACAAGCCCAGAATGACATGCTGAAGAGAAAGGTGCTTGGTCAGCCTGCACTTGCGCCCAAAGTCATTGGTCGTTCTTGACAAGCTTCAATGTCTTTGGAACAGCCTACTCCTGATCAGTTTGAAGACCGTGGCATAGTATTCCCCATTGGATTTGCCAACCCATGGCAGCGCCCCTCTACCACTGCTTTGTCAAGCAAGAAGACTAAGCAAGCGGAAGCCGAAGCCAAGAAGTGCAAGGTGTCTGCCTCTGAAGCCCAACCTCCGAAGAGGTTGAAAACGAGAAAATCCAAGACTTCAGGACTAGCACAAGACCCATCACCAGAACCACCCTCTTCTCCATCATCAACACCGGCTCCTCAAGAGCCTCTACTCATTACGCCAATTTCCATGGCACCCCCTACATCAGAAAACTTGGAAAGACAAGTTATACTGCATGAGTCTCCTTCCACAGAGACTCAGAAACCTGAAGAGATTCCAGCTGCCGAAGACACTATTGTAGCTGAAAACAATGCTCACAAAGACATTGGTCCTGAAGACAATGTCGAGCCAGGACCTGTTCTGCAAGTGGATGCTCCAATGGTCCACTCTCCCCAACCAACCAGTGAGTATGTGGACATTGGAACTCCTCTCTGTCCAGATGTGTCTGAAGATGAACATGGTAAACCATCACCTCCATTCTTTCCACCTGTGTCAGCCTCACCGGAATCTCCGTTTGCAGCAAAGGAGATTGAACCTATCAACCGCACTTCACCGCTCAAACATCTTCGTAGAGGACCCTGAGCTCTCATGTCTCCAATTCCTGAAGACGAAGTGCGTGTTTCCCCAACTGCACCAGTCGATGATGTGCTGCGAATTGAAGATGATCCTCCCAACCAACCTGCCATTGAAATTATGGCGTGTTTCCCCTGATGGACCTCATATCCCTGCTGTTGGGGATATAACCCCACGGTATGACCCACCCTGGAGGCTCCGGGTCATGTTACTGGCTCGTGAGCCAGCCCAAAGGTGAGCCATAAGACTGGTGGCCCAGGAAGATAGGAGGCTCAAGGTGTGGGCCGTACGACGGCCCAGACAGAGAAGACCCGGGCGTGTAAGCCGTCTCAAAGACAACTTGGACAAGAAAATAGATAGAGAGACTCGGACATACAATAAGACTCGGTTAACAATTGTAACGACCCGGTGGTCCTGACCTCCTATATAAAGGCAGACCTGGGGCGACTTAGAGGAGAGGTGATCGAGAACTAGGTCAAGCTTATAGCTCCTTGTAATCGATACACAAGCAATACAAGCACAAGCAGGACGTAGGCTATTACCTCGACTTGAGGGGCCAAACCTGGGTAAATCCGTGTCTTTCGTCCCGACTAACCCCTTTGAGTCCACCCCGTTAGCGATGGCCTCGAATCCAAGTCCGTTCACCTGGACATCTGCCATGATAAGTCCACGACAGTTGGCGCCCACCGTGGGGCTAGCGCTTGGTGGTGTTGAGTTCTCAAAGGGCTCTCACCCAGGGCTCGAGGGATACATGGTTGGAAGAATGCGCAAGAGTCACCGTGGCTGGCTCTACATCGACGATGCCGGCTGGGGGCTTGATGCTGATTCTGTGGAGTATGGATTCCGGGTTCCGTTTGGCGGGATCCAGGTTTCATTGGAAAGGTTGATGGATCTACACCCGGGCCGGACATCTGCACCAACATCGTCGAGCCGGCTCGGCGTCTCCAATCTGCGAGTGGTGTGCGACCTGCCCGTGCCCATCCAGGTCAAAAGCATGTTCTCGTGGGCTTCACTCAAGGTATGGACCTGGAAGCGTCCGGGTCACAGGGAACTCTTGTTTGCTCGGAAGATGAGTCCTCCAGTGGGGAGACAGAGTCAGTGTATTAGCTCAGTAACGGTGGCCTTGGGGGCTACTACGACACCTATTCTAAGGTAGAGGGCTTTGAGCCGGATGCTTCGAGACCCCCGGTTCATGCGGCGGTGTTCATGGCAGGATCGGCTTTAGCTGCTGATCACACAGCTGCGGGAGCCGCCGCAGCGGGTGATAGCCCACCGCTGCCGGCTCAGGTTCTAGTGGAATTGATGGACGAGCTTACATCTCTCATGGCCATGGAAGTAACACCAGATAATCAAGCAGCCTGGAATCTAGAGGTGGCACGGATCAAGGGCCAGATGGCAGAGGAACGACAAAGGATGGCTGAGCTGAAGATCCGGATGGAAGAAGAAGCGGAGCGTATCAAGGCGGATGCTTTCCATCTGGAGCTGGAACAAAGGTCAACAGCCGTGGTGCACCGGAGGAGGCATCAATCCCGTCTGCCAGAACATTACGAAGCAAGGAACCTGTTTAATACCCCTGGTGTGGGGCGGGTTATGGGCGCGCCGGAAAGCCGCCCGATGGAACGCCCGGGAACTCATCCACCCCAGCATAACCAAACCTCACCTAGAGTTTTTCCGACACCGGTGGGTCATTACTCTAACCCGACCGAGAACATGGTGGCGGTGGCCACCCGGCTTGAGACGATTCCCATCCCAGATGAAGCACCCTTTGCAGAGGACGTGCGAAACGCCATTGGATATTTACAGACGGCCATGGCCCAGCATGAGAGATATGCTCACGGTCGGAGCCGGGTTCACTCTACCCCCCTCCCCAATCGAAGTTTTAGCCGGCGCTACGAGTCGTCGACATGTTCCAGCAGTCATCCATGTCGTGGACCACCGGAGGATGAGCAGGCGGCTCTAGATGCACAAGCCCTCGCGGACCGGGCAAGGAACAGGCAAGAGGCGGAGATAGCGACAACCCGTCCAAAGCCAGCGCTTTCCGTCTCAATGGGAGTAGTTAGTACCAGAGCCGTAGGGGTGCCATGTTTAACTCCAGCTCTGAGAAGTGAACGACTACCGAAAGATTTTAAGGGGCCTCGAAAAGTTCCAAATTACACTGCTGATCTACCCCCTGAGGCGTGGGTTGAGAGTTATGAGCTGGCCATGGAGATGCTGGACGTCAGTGAGGCGGTATGTGCAAAATATTTCATCATGATGCTTGAGGGTCCGGCTCGCACATGGTTGAAAGGTCTGCCGCCTAACACGATAAGTTCATGGGCGGAGCTGAGAGCGAAGTTTATTAAGAATTTTCAGGGGACCTGTAAGCAGCCTATGACCATTGTAGACTTGGACCATTGTATTCAACAGGAGAATGAGTCGGTCCATCATTGGGTCCAGCGGGTGTCGACCATTATTCACTGTTCGGAGCAGATCACGGCGGCTCAAGCGGTGCTTATTCTGGAAAAGAACTGTCATTTTGTTCCATTGAAATAGAAGCTCGGCCGGCTCAAGCGCACGTGTCAGGATATGGGAGAGCTCATGACGGCCCTAACAAAGTATGCCGACTCAGATAACACCAATGATCCAGGCTCGGATGATGAGAAAGCCAATCAAGGGAAGAAGAACAATCAAGGCAAAGGCTTTGTGAACAATGGGAATCAGAATAAACGAAAGAACGCTGATGGCAGGTCAGAGCTAGTGGCAAACACCAACACAGAACAGAACCATCCCAAGGGGAACGGAAAATTCAGGCCGTTTCACCAAAGGAACAAAGGTCCTTTCAATTTAGAAGAAGCGCTTAGGAAGCCTTGTCCGGAGCACAGCATGCCTGATAAGCCGGCGTTACATGCATGGGGTGATTGCTTTATCATGCAGAGATTCAAAAACCAGCATTCCCATCCACGCAATAACCAGGGCGGTGGCCCGCCTAGCGGCTCAGGGCACGGCGGATCAGGGGATGGATTCGGCGCCGGCGGTTCAGGAGCCGGGCATCCGGGTCAGAATAACCAAGGGGGGCACCAACAGCATCCTGGCAACAACAGCAATAACAACAATCAGCAGCAGCAACATCGCAATCTATCCGGGTTTCAGAGTAACCCGAAGTAGCTCAGCTCAGGACAGTATCACGTGTTCACGACCGGTCACAATAAACGAGACGAGAAGTTGTGGAGGCGAGCGGTTAATGCGGTTGCTCCGGCTCTCCCGCAATACTTATCATGGTCTGAGTATGACATAATGTGGAGCCGGGAGGATCACCCGCTGCGGGTAGATGACCCGGGCTGGTTGGCTTTAGTTGTGGCCCCTCAGGTGAATGGCTATATGGTGAACAAGGTGCTCATGGACGAAGACAGCAGTATCAACATCCTTTATTATGACACCTTCCAGCGGATGAAGTTGCTTGACAAAGACCTTACACCTTCCTCCACCATCTTTCATGGTGTGGTCCCAGGTAAGTCGGCATACCCGATGGACCGGATTTCTTTGGAAGTGGCTTTTGGAGATGAGTATAATTACAGGGTGGAGTCCTTGTGGTTTGAGGTGGTTAAAATCAAAAGTCCCTATAATGCATTGTTTGGGAGGCCGGCTTATGCCAAATTTATGTCTAGGCCTTGCTATGTTTATTTACAACTCAAAATGCCCGGCTTAAATGGTACCATTACTGTTCACGGTAATTGGAAAACGGCTCTTGAGTGTGAGGAAGGAGATGCGGCGTATGCAGAGTCTAGTTGTGCCCAGGAGGAGCTGAAGTTCTACAAGGAGAACGTTGACCCGGAGGATATGACCCCGCTGAACAAGCCTACTACGGAAGTTGAGCCGCCACTCAAGTTTTCAGCGGATGATACCAAGGCAGTAGATTTCAGTCCGGGCGACTCATCCAAGCAGTTCATCATTGGGGCTCACATGGATCCCAAATAGGAAAGCGTGCTCATCGAATTCATCCGTGGGAATCGAGACATCTTTGCATGGAAGCCTTCTGACATGCCGGGTGTACCGAGAGAGTTCGCTGAGCACAACCTTAATGTGGATCCGAAGTTTAAGCCGATTAAACAGTTTCTACGATGATTCAACAAAGAGAGACGTAAAGCTATTGGGGAGGAAGTTGCCTGGCTCTTGGCTGCAGGCTTTATAGTGGAAGTTTTTTACCCGGAGTGGTTGGCTAACCCAGTGCTAGTGCTCAAAAAGAATGGCACCTGGCGTATGTGTATATATTACACAGACCTTAACAAGGCTTGCCCGACTGACCCTTTTGCACTCCCTCGTATCGATCAGATTATTGATGCTATAGCCGGGTGTGAAAGTTTATGTTTCCTGGATGCATATTCAGGTTATCATCAGATCAAGATGGCAATGAAAGATCAGGAGAAGACGGCGTTTATTACACCCTTTGGGGCGTTCGGGCTCAAGAGTGCCCAGGCGACTTACCAACGATGTGTGCAGAACTGCCTTCACAGTCAGATTGGCCGAAATGTTCATGCTTACGTAGACGACATCATAGTTAAATCTATAAAGAAGGAAGCTCTCCTAGAGGATCTGAAGGAAACTTTTGACAATCTCCGGGTCTACAAGATGATGCTTAACCCGACGAAGTGTGTTTTTGGTGTTCCAGCAAGAAAGCTTTTGGGTTTCTTGGTCTCTGAGTGGGGCATCGAGGCTAACCCAGATAAAATTAAGGCTATCACTTCTTTAGGAGAGCCGACGTGCATTAATGACGTTTAGCGCCTTGTAGGACGGATTGCCGCGTTGAGCCGGTTCATAAGCCGGCTTGGGGAGAAGGCCATTCCCTTATACCAGATGATGAAGAAGATAGACAAGTTTAAGTGGAGCAAGGCAGCGGCTAAAGCACTTGAAGCTCTTAAGAAACAGTTGACTGAGCCGCCAGTGTTAGCCGCTCCGGCTGAGAAAGAGCCGTTGCTCCTTTATGTGGCGGCTAACAATAGAGCGGTCAGTGTAGCAGTTCTGGTTGAGCGCAAGGATGCAGGGAAGGAATATCCTATGCAAAGGCCGGTTTATTACATCAGTGAAGTTTTGGCAGAGTCTAAGCAGAGGTATCCGCATTGGCAAAAGCTGGTATACAGAGTTTTCATGGCTAACTGCAAGTTAAAACACTACTTTTTGGGGCACCAGATAACCGTGGTCAGTTCTGCCCCATTGGGAGATATCATTCAAAATAGAGAAGCCACAGGGAGGATTGCCAAGTGGGCCTTGGAGCTAGGTCCTCTTAACATCAAATATGTTCCTCGTTCAACAATAAAATCTCAAGCTTTGGTGGATTTCATAAATGACTAGACAGAATGTCAAGCTCCCGAAGAGAAGCCGGATAACACATATTGGACTATACATTTTGATGGGTCCAAGCAGCTAGAGGGGTCCGGTGCAGGGGTTGTTCTCACCTCCCCGAAGGGTGACAAGTTTTGTTACGTGCTCCGGTTAATGTTTCCTTGTACTAATAATGCAACTGAGTATGAGGCACTGCTCCATGGTCTGAGAGTCGCTAAAGAGATGAACTTAAGCCGGGTCAGATGTTTAGGCGACTCAGATCTTGTGGCTCAGCAAGTTTCAGGTACTTGGGACTCCAAGGATCCGCGGATGGCGGCTTATCGACAGGCGGTTGATATCATTGCCGGTCACTTCAAGGGGTACCAGGTGGATCATATTGATCGTCGCAGGAATGAGGCGGCTGATTCCTTATCACGGTTAGGTTCTCAATGAAAGTCGGTACCACCTAATGCTTTTCTGGACGTATTGCATCATCCGACTGTCAAGATACCCTCTGAGGACGAGCTGGCTATTCCTAACCCGGAGGCGGAATTGGTGGCGGCTCTGCATGCTATCCCAGACTGGACTATTCCTTATTTGGCGTATCTGACGCGCGCCGAGTTGTCTCATGAGGAGGATCTGGCCAGGAAGATCACCCGGCATTCTAAGTCTATGACGATTATCAATGATGAGTTGCATAAGTGTAGTGTGACGGGTGTCTTTCAGCGTTGCGTCTCGCCGGAGGAGGCCCGACAGATCTTGAGTGAAATTCATGCTGGCGACTGTGGACATCATGCCGGGTCAAAATCTTTAGTGGCCAAGGCTTTTCGACATGGGTTTTTCTAGTTGACGGCTCACAAGGATGCAGAAGACTTAGTCCGTAAGTGTGACGGCTGTCAAAAGTTTGGCCGGCGTGCTCACGTTCCGGCTCAAGAGTTGAGGATGATACCAATCACTTGGCCGTTTGCGGTCTGGGGGCTTGATATGGTAGGACCATTCAAGAGATCCAAGGATAAGAAAACACACCTTCTGGTGGCGATTGATAAATTTACTAAGTGGGTAGAGGCAGAGCCAGTCAGCAAATGTGACGCGGCTACAGCGGTTCAATTTATTAAGAAGCTGATCTATCGCTTTGGTTACCCGCATAGTATCATTACGGATAATGGAACAAATCTATCCAAAGGATCTATGAAAACGTTATGTGAGAAGGAGCATATCCGGCTTGATGTTTCAGCCATGGCACATCCACAGTCTAATGGTCAGGCGG
Source organism: Hordeum marinum (assembly GCA_022496015.1). NCBI lineage: Eukaryota > Viridiplantae > Streptophyta > Magnoliopsida > Poales > Poaceae > Hordeum > Hordeum marinum. The sequence goes on from CM039672.1 coordinate 45,018,418, forward strand.
AGCGAGCCAATCAGGAAATTTTAAGAGGAGTCAAACCACGGCTCATGGTTCCTTTGAAGCGGACACCCGGATGTTGGGTGGAGGAGTTGCCTTCCGTCTTATGGAGCATCCGAACTACCCCTAACAGATCTACATGTTTCACGCCTTTCTTCATGGTGTATGGTGCTGAGGCGGTTCTACCTAGCGATATTCGGCACGACTCACCAAGGGTGGCGGCTTATGTTGAGACGGACAATGAGGTAGCACGCCAAGATGCGTTGGACGCCTTGGATGAAGCACGAGAGTTAGCAGCAGCCAGGTCAGCAATTTATCAACAAGACCTGCGACGCTATCATAGCCGCAGGGTGAAGACCCGGACGTTCCAAGAAGGTGACCTGGTGCTCCGGCTGATTCAAGACCAATCTGGAATGCATAAGTTATCTCCACCATGGGAGGGGCCTTTTGTGATTAGTAGAAACCTTAACAATGGGTCATATTACCTCATTGATATCCGAGATGAGTCGGAAACCGCGGGTCAAGAGACGTTGCGGCCATGGAATATCGCACATCTACGACCATACTTTACTTAGCAGGCGTTGAAAGCTACTATCATTGTATATATCATGTTTACATGAGTAAAAGCTAGCATCCCCACAAGGACTGGGGCCTCTGCTCTTATGTATATCTTTGTGCAATCAAGATGAAATTTTTCCGGCTCAAAAATTTGAGTTGAAGTGGTTTGTTCACCGTCAAAACGGCTGATTTATCCTCCGGCTTTATGCCCTATCAAGCGCTGTTGCAGGGAGGCTTCTTGCCTTCGGGTATAGCTTACATCTCCCCAGCACAGTCTGCTTTTACGCTGTTGCAAGGAGGCTTCTTGCCTTCGAGTATAGCTTACATCTCCCTTGCACAGCCGGTGTTATGCCCAATTAAGCATTGTTGCAAAGAGGCTTCTTGCCTTCGGGTATAGCTTACATCTCCTTTGCACAACCAACTGTTATTAAACTGTTGCAAGGAGGCTTCTTGCCTTCGGGTATAGCTTACATCTCCCTTCCACAGTTGGCTTTATGCCTAGTTTGGTTACATTAAGCGCTGTTGTTGATGGAGGCTTCTTACCTTTGGTATAGCTTAGATGACCCTAAGACAACAACGTGTACACCAAATTCCAGTTGCTTATCAACTACGGCCATCGAAGGGGGCTTCTTATCGACGGGTATCGCTTATCTCACCCTAATGGCCGGCTTTATGCCACTTCCGGTTACTTATTAACCGCGGTTGTCGAAGGGGGCTTCTTACCGTCGGGTTCGCTTATCTCACCCTAACAACCGGCGTTTACGCCAAAACTCAGTTGCTTATCAACTGTAGCTGTTGAAAGAGGCTTCTTGCCTTCGGGTATAGCTTACATCTCTTTTCAAACAACCGGCTTTATGCCGTCTCAGGCTAATTATTAGCCGCAGCTGTCGATGGAGGCTTCTTGCCTTGGGGTATAGCTTACATCTCCCATCGACAGCCGACGTTCGCACATACAACATTTGCTGTTAAAAGGAGGCTTCTTACCATCAGGTATAGCTTACATTACCCTTCATACAGCCGGCTTTAGGCCACTTCCGGTTCATCAATAGCCGCAGTTGTCGATAGAGGCTTCTTACCATCATGTATAGCTTACATTATCCTAAGACTACCGGCTCTTTAATGGATTCAGCTGACAAGAGCCGGAGCCATGTTGCTCCGGTTGACAAAATTCAAAGTTGTCAAAGATATTATCCGGCTCTAATCTTCTGGAGAAGGAATGACGTCTTCAAAGACAAACACCCCTCATCAGAAAAGCTCAAGGTATATTTATGCAAAGGAGCGAGCAATCAATGGAGAGCCGGCAATACATAATAGAGAGATGAAAATATATACAGCTGGTAACGGCAGGGTCATCCTTACTCTATTACAAAAAGTACTCTCAGAAGGAGCAAAAGGCATTGCCAAGTTTCTACCGCTCACGTCGGGTCATTACATGAGTCAGTACATGAGTCTGTGCTCAGAAAGATTAAAAGAACAAATTTCAGTTATTGGCCGGCTCATCCCGCTCCGGTTCTTCCGCTGGCTTTATCTGTAGATTTCCCAATTCCCAATTATAGTCAGCCAGAGCAGCGAAAGACCCTTCAAGGAAAGGGGACGCATCAAGCTCACAAGGGAAGGTCCTTACTACGGGTGGGTGTCAGATCCTTCCACTCGTAGAGAGGCCCGCGAATCCTCTTCTCCTCTGCGTCATAAGCCGCCTGATAGGTGTTCAAATCAGCTTCATCCGCCAGCACAGAGGCCAGATAACGCGACTCTTTGACACACCGGATGTAATCTTCTTCGGTGAACTCTGAGCCATCATCTTTTTTGGACGGGTAACCATCCATCATTTCGGCCGGCGTTAGCTCGGGGGCGAAGGCCAGAGCCCGACTCAATCCAGCGACAGCTCCTTGGCAGAAGGCGGACTTCTTCAGCTCCTCTATTTGCTTGGGCATTATGGAGAAGAGTTCCAAGACACCTTTTAGAGCAATGGGGATCTTCTCCTTGTATTGAACCGTCTTAATCGTGAAAATAGCGCTGCAATAAAGCTATTCTGCAAAGGTGTAAATAGCCTTCAGGGGTAAAAGGCTATCTGAAACCAATTGCCGGCTTTCGGGGCCTGTATAGTTCAAACAAAGCAAGATGAGTTGCCATCACAACAGATAAATGAGACATGCTGGAAACATGAAGTGAGTAAGAACTTACCAAAGAGAGCGGCTGCCATCTTGGTTATATGATGCTTTAGGCCTTGAAGCTCATCCTCCACAGCTATCAGCCGCTGGTCGGCGTCATCCGCTCGCTTGGTCAACGCAACTTTCTCCAACTCAGTAGATTCCTTTAGAGAAGCAAGGTCCGCCTTAATATGGACCAGCTCTTCAGACAGCAGCCGACACTTTTCGTCAGAGACGCTGCGGGCCTCTTGTTGAGCCGCTAGGTTTGCCTTCATATCAGATAATTGAGAGCCGGCTTCGTTTAAAGCTTCCTATAATACATCAAAATACATGATAAGTCGCCAAAATACAGGACGAGTGTTAAAAGCAAATTTATGCAAGTCTCAAACAGATTTCAAGCAATATATTTGACACTTGGGGGCTAATGTATGTTTGATCTTTGAGTATGCAGTGTAGTTCCGGTTCATCTTCTTCAAAGTTAATCCGGAACTTGGGGGCTACACTATGGCTCTTCAATTTACTTCTAATGGAAGCCCCGACTCAAACTTTGTTAAGTTTTGAGTCGGCCCTTGGGGGGTGCAGGCGATTCTTCAAGATATCTACACTACAGATCCGACTCAAACTTTATCAAGCTTGAGCTGACCCTTGGGGGCTATGAATGGCGGTCTAAAGTTATCCAAAGGAAGATCCGACTTAATTTTGGCAAATTAAGCCGACTCTAGGGGACAATGGCTATGAATTTTTTCTAACAGAAAGTTAAACTAAGACCCGGTTCAACGATTGAGTACATTGAACCGGCCCTTGGGGGCTAAGCAAGGGTATGGCAACAAGAAGAGTACCTTGTACTTTGTCTTCATTAAAGAGACCAGCCGAAGTTCCAGATCCCGGTTGGTGGTAACCCGGTTTATATACCCGGCGTGGAGCTCCTCGGCGGTCATCTTTTCGTACGAAGAGTCAAAGTTCAGCTTCTTTGAGGCCTCGGACGGCTCTGTATGCTTGGTCAGTACATGAGCCGGAGGAGTTTGATGGCCAGACCCGGTGATAACAACATCTGGAGTTGCAGGGGTCTTGGCAGGAGTCATCGGTTTTGAAGGAGCCCTTGGAGGGCTCTCCATGATGACATCGATAACAGCCGGTTCTATGGAGGCAGCCGGTGGATTTTCTTCTGCTTCAGCCTCCTCCGGTTGTTGTTTGAGCTCCGGCTCTTGGATAACAGGGCCGGGGGAGGGCTTTTTGGTCTTGCGACGCTTGGCTTGAGCACTGCAAAATAGGAGGATCAGCAGTCGAAGATGTTGCTATCATATTAAAGAGCCGGATGTCCGGATATCACAGTAAGGAATGCTTACAGCGGATTGATCTTGGGCGGTGGTAGAACTGATGCCAAAGAGTCGCCGGAGGAAGGGGATTTTTAAAAAGAATAAAACAGAAAGATGAGAAAGTGTCAAGTTTACAAAGGGAAGTCAAAGGAAAAGTAGAGACATAAACCTCTGCGGGGCGTTTCTTTGGAGCCGGAGAGTTTGGTAACCCGGACACGAGCTCAGTAGAGCCGGTGCTTCGAGTATGTCGACGCTCGACCTTCTGTTGCTTTTTCAAGAGAAAATCGGGAGCCAGGTAAGCAAGAGGGTGAGAAAGAGGAACTTTTCTGATAACCCACAGCGGCTTTCGGGGGACGAAACATTCTGAGCCGGAAGAAACATAATTTACCTCAGGAGCATTGGCGCAGCTGGTTTCCACTTCATCCTGCGAGTGAAACAAGCATTAATAAAGCAGGAAGGTAAAAGATCAAGCAAAGCAATTAAAGTATTACCTCTGAGCTGGATGATGGTGGCGGGTCAAACAAATTCTCTCGCGGGGCATCTTTTTTAGCCCTCTTGGTCATGACCTTCTTCCTAGATTTCTTTGGAGGGGCAACATATTCCTTCTTCTAGAAGTTTGAGTCGGCCTACATGAATGACCTGAAGAATGAATAACAAATCAACAAAGTACAAGCAACATCTAAGAGACGGATGGGAAGAGATTAACTTACATCGTGGGCCGGATTATTAATGCAGAAAGGCGCCAGGCCAATGGCACTGCATGAGCCGGAGGCTTCATGGACAAGGCTCCAGATGGTAGTGGTAATATCATCCTCTGTCAGTGTTGACTCGCTGAAGCACAACGAGCTGTCATATTTGCCATCATACTCGCATATAAGCCGACCTCTGCGGCTTAAAGGCATGATCCGCCAGGAAATCTAGCAGCGGATCAAATCCAATCCTATTAAACCGTTGGCCAGGAGCGCTTTGATCTTGGCGTGGAACGGCTCGTATCTGGCACGCTCCGAGGTTGAGAGCCAGCCAGGAAGCTGTGTGTCTGTCCTCTGCCGGGAGGGGCGGTAACCCGCCAACGAGCGCTCTTTCTCAAGAGAGGTCTTTTGCAGTAGAACCACGTCTTATTCCAATCCTTTGGGTGACTTGGCATTGGAGTGGCAGGAAAGATGATGTCTCGGTGGTGTTGAATAGAAATGCCGCCCAACTCCAGACTTGGACCACCCTTCATTTCGGTTTGGCGGTTGGCATAGATGAACTCTCGAAAGAAACCCACAGATGGCTTAGTTTGCAGATAAGCTTCGAAGAAAACTTGGAAGTTGCAGATGTTTGAGACGGAGTTGGGTGCCAAGTCTTGAGGATGCAGCTTGTAGAAATGAAGAACATCCCGGAAAAACTTAGAGCCGGGTGGCACGAACCCTTGCTCGATGTGATCAGTGAAGACTACTATCTCTCCTTTTTGGGGAGAAGGCCGGGTCTCTTTACCCGGAACCCGCCAATTGAGGACCTCTTTGGGAGGGAGAGTACCCGCTTCAACATAACCTGCTAAGTACTCCTCCGTAATGCAAGAACCAACCCAGTTGCATGAGTTGGATGCACGAGACATATTGTTGGCTTAAATACTGTGCAAGGTAAAGAGCGTGATGAGTCAAGCGCAAGCAAATATTTATGACGGCTTACAGGTTTAAAGGTTCTACGGATAATGTGGAAAGACCCGGTTGATGAGAGCCGGAGAAGCTTAGCGACTCAACAGAGGAAAGGAAGATGGAAAATCGGCCAAGTCCTAAAAAACAGATTCCGCAAACTACTACTATGGCTAAGGATCTACAAAAGTGGAGAAAAGGATTTTAATCCTGACCTAGCGATGAAAAGCAGAAGAAAAGAAAATGGACCAGAGCCATCATGGTCCGCGCATTACGCGCGGCCGGCCCGCACGCGGCGGCGAGGCGATAGCGCAGTCTAAAGGCGCCAACGACATCGAGATATACTCGCGATGGCGGTGCCGGAGCCCGAGCGGCAGTGGCAGAGCCCCCGGTGAAAACCCTACTATGATGGTGGGCGATCTAAGAAGAAGAACTCACCAGAGATGTCACGGCGGCGGCGGAAGGTTTTTGGTACGAATCAGGGTGATGCAGCGGCCTGGTCGATGTAGATGCGAAGACGGCGCTGGACGACAAGGATGCTGGAGCGGCGGCGATAGGAAGAAGAAGAAGAGGCGTGAGTGGGAAGAGTGAAAGGCTTCGACCCGCATGGGTCGTATTTAAAGAGGGAATGAGGAAGGCACGAAAATCCAGGCGACAATACCGTTTGACTGAGGCGGACGCCTCGATTCTCAAGATGACTGTTTAATGAAAGATTTGGTGGTACGTCATCAGGATCTCATGACGTCACGCCGGGTCATTTCCGGCGACTCGCCAAAATCAGAAGTGAAGGATGAAGTGAGCAAGCTCAATTCAACCTGGGGCCTAATGTTGGGGATATAACCCTGCGGTATGACCCACCCTGGAGGCTCCGGGTCATGTTACTGGCTTGTGAGCCGGCCCAAAGGTGAGTCGTAAGACTGGTGGCCCAGGAAGATAGGCGGCTCAAGGTGTGGGCCGTACGACGGCCCAAACGGAGAAGACCCGGGCGTGTAAGCCGTCTCAAAGACAGCTTGGACAAGAAGATAGACAGAGAGACTCGGACATACAATAAGAATCGGTTAACAATTGTAACGACCCGGTGGTCCTGACCTCCTATATAAAGGCAGACCCGGGGCGACTTAGAGGAGAGGTGATCGAGAACTAGGTCAAGCTTATAGCTCCTTGTAATCGATACACAAGCAATACAAGCACAAGCAGGACGTAGGCTATTACCTCGACTTGAGGCCGAACCTGGGTAAATCCATGTCTTTTGTCCCGACTAACCCCTTTGAGTCCACCCCGTTAGCGATGGCCTCGAATCCAAGTCTGTTCACCCGGACATCTGTCGTGATAAGTCCACGACACCTGCCAAGCCATCTACTAAAGACAATGAAGACAACATTGTGATGGCTCGCAACAGGGAAGGAGCGATGGTCCCTACAAGATGGCCTCGCCTTGTTGCACCACCAAGAATGGGTCCTCAGTATGAGTTCAACCTAAATCGCCGCCCCTCTATCATGAATCCTATGCCTTGACTTCAAAGTCTTCGACAGTCAGGCCTAGCAAGACCTTTGGTCTTCGAGTTGGAAAGATTCAGGCTGAACAACACTTTCTTCGACTTCGACCGCAATCCATACAAGAGAGCAAAGATACAGTCTGACAGGTTCTGGAGTGCTCCACAATGTCAGTACTACATGTGTATGCTCTATGGCCAGAACATGATCTTTCCCCACAAGCATCTCAACTTTGAAGCTATGAAAGGTCTTCCTTGTTTTGACCAGGCACTGGATTGTCTTTGAGATGTGGGTTTGCTACCTCTCTGTATAGATCATGAAGACTGGAATGAAGAACTCGTCCTCCAGTTCTATGCAACCCTTCACATCTCAGGCTTCGGTTGTGATTTGAACACTTGGCAGATGGAATTTATGATAAGGGATAAACACGTCACTGCTTCACCATTGGGTTTCTTTCCTGCAAAACCTCTTGCTGCCTCTGGTGAAGACTTGGATCCTCACTCTGAATCCTATGTAGCTGCTACTCGAAGCCAATTCCATATGCGAGAACTCAATATGATAGAAATGCTTACACCGATGAAGCCTTTGGCTCAAGATGCAAAATTGCCCACTTCATTCTTCATGGATGATCTTCAGTACTTGCACATGACTATATATCACATACTTCGACACATCATCTGGCTGATTAAAGGGCACAACTCATCTTGCAAGATTCAAGGGCCTCTAAAGACTTTCCTCTACAACATTGTCTACGGCATCAGGTTGAATCTTCAAGATCCATTTCTTCGCAACCTTGCTGCAAATGGAATCAATGTCCTCAATCCGAAGATATATGCTCCTTGGATCATGCGCTTCATCAAGTACAGAACCAACACCAGGTTTCTTCCCTCTTCTCGCAACCATGGTATTTATCTTCCCGATACTGAAGTTGTGCAAGCAGACTTGTATCCATCCAAGGGCAAGAACCCAATTGTCGAAGGCACCAGTGGAACTGCTGATGTTTAGGATCTTCTTATTCCCTCTGATCCGTCAAGGGCAAGACTCATTGATGCCATAAGCCAACCGAGATCCACTGCTACCAACACCGAAGCCACAACCAGCCCTCTGCCTCGAAGAGAGCGTGCACTCACTGATCGTGAGCTTTTAGTCTCACTGATCGAGAAGCAAGATAGGCATCATGAGTGGACTTGACGTCAGATGCACTCAGTTATGCAAGATCTCAACCATGTTTGCAACTTGGCAACCAAAAATGCCTTTGTTGCTTATGAAACAAGTCGTCGCTCATGGAGGACTCTAACTATGCTAGCACCTGAGCACGAGCATCGTGAAAATGGATTTCACCCTTGTTATAGATTTGGTGCACCACTTCCTAATGCGGAGAAGTGGCGCTAGACCCCATCTCTCGAAGACATTGACTACTCTTCGTGAGCTCCTTCTATCAATGTCTGGCTTGCAGATGTAGCTGATGATGCAACTTCCTTGCCTCCATCGACTCGACGTCGCGGCACTGCATCAAGACCCTCTACACCAGCAACTCAATACCTTGCTGCACCGTCTTCATCACCACCTGCTGGGTACGCATAGTTCTCAATGTCTTCATACCTTTTTGATCATTCGATGACAAAAGGGGGAGCAACATTGGGTGATACTCTTCAAACGGGTCTACTTATAAGGGTTGGGTGCTATTTTTCTAAGTTTACAACTCCCGTTTTTGAACATTTGCCTTTTTGGGTTGTAAAACTTAAGTCCTGATGGACGTTTGGACTTTATGTTTACCATACTCTTTGGTGCTTATTCAAGTTATATTATGCGCCCGAAGCCATTCTACAAACGCCCATTTTTCATTGTGCATTTCATTATCTTTGTCATATCTGTTAAATGCATAGTGATTTGATTACAAGATATAGGGGGACTTCTCCACAAACTACAATCTACCATGTGCATTTGCATTCCAAGCAAAATCTTCGTATGCACATCTTCAGGGGGAGCTCTCTATATCTTGCAATCAAAATCTTCAAAACCTTATCTTCACATATTTTTATCCCCATTGGAAACTTCAACCAGTTTGTCACCAATCACCAAAAAGGGGGAGATTGTAAGTGCATCTAGTGCCACCCTTGTTTGGTTTTGGAATATTGAAGACAAACATGGTTGAGGGACTAATGTGTTTGTGAGAGTTCACAGGTTAACACAGAGAGAAGTTCCCGGAGTTTCGGTTTAGCCGTCAAAGACGACCCCCAAAATGTCCAAAGACATTGATGATGGCTGAAGCCACTGGTGGAGGACGAAGACATTCATCCGAAGACAATGAAACGCGAAGACGAAGTCTTTTGGTAGTTTTGTTTCTTCTTTCTTGAGTCATAGGAACCACGATACTATTAAGTGGGGTCGATGTGATCGAAGTCAGATGCCGACGTGATGCTCAACCCATACCCATGTCTTCGAGTGAAGACATTGAGAGGAAAACTCTTCCAGAGCTGGTTGAGTCAGCTTTACTTGTAGCCCAAGTACAGTTGCCATGTGCATTCAAAATCTGACCGTTGTTACACGTGTCGGTTGGCCATTGACCCAGGGTCATTTTGGTCATATCAGGTCGGTTGCTCCCTGGCTATATATAGCCCACCCCCTCCACCATAAGTAGGTGGCTGCTCAGAGAGAGATACGATTGTTGTCGTTTTGGAGCAACTCACCTTGAAGACTTTGAGAGATACACGTCGTGCGAGGATACACCTAAACACCTAGAGCTAGAGTGTTTGAGCATCACTGAAGACTTTTTGTTCTGAGAGAATTTGGGACTTATTACACTTGAAGACTGTGATCTTCTAGACGGTTAGGCGTCTGGGTCTAGTGTGTCCAAGAGTCATTGTGGACTATCGGGTGACCAAGTTTGTACGGGTTTCGGAAGTCTCCCCTGAAGACTTACCAGAGCGATTGGGCATTGTCTAAGTGACTTTGGCTCAAGGGGAATAAGGTGAAGACAAGGTCTTCTGAGTTAAATCTTAGCCTCCCTAACCAGACGTACAATTGTCATAACAATTGGGATTGGTCCAAAAAATCCCGTGTCTTCGTCAAGCGACTGGTTCTATCCTTCACTCTCTTACATTCCTACTCTAAACTATGAAGTCATTGCTTGATCATTACTTGAAGTCTTTTTCTGAATACATTCATATTAACTTTTTATCTTCATACTGTATAAGTTTGTCTTTGACTCATATTAGTCTTCATGACAATAATGCTTAACTTGCTTGAATGTCTTCACTGCCTTGCATGCCCTCCCTAGACTCTTGATTGTATCCCTACTTGATCTTGTTTACGTTTCCGCTCTATTCGAATACATTTATTATTTCGAAGAATTTCATAAAAATCGCCTATTCACCCCCCTCTAGTCGATAACTAGCACTTTCACTTCTATCATGTCTATGTCAATAAAATAGTCCTTATTGTTGATTCCTAGTCATGCGTAATAAGTTGTTGGTTCCTGAAAGGTTTGGTATGCTCGACTAGAAGGGTTTTTAATTAGTGACTAATAACTTTTAACTTCGTTCGCAAATTTAGGTTCAACAATAAAATATGCTGTCTAGATATGCAACTAGGTGGAGAAACTATATGGCAAGCACACCAAAAAGAAGATAAAAGGTTTGCGCAAAGTTAAAGCAAGAAGTAACCGCAAGCAGGAAAGAGAATGTGTTTCAAAGTTCCCTCCTTTCAGGTGTGTGGAGTGATGACCCACAAGTACAGGGGATCAATCATAGTCATTTAGATAATTAAGAGTGTCAAACCCAACGAGGAGCAGAAGGAAATGACAAGCGGTTTTCAGCAAGGTATTATGTGCAAGTGATGTGAGTAACAATAATAGATAGTTTTGTAGCAAGATAATGCATAACAGGTAACAAGTGACAATAGTAACAAAGGTGCAGCAAGGTAGCCCAATCCTTTTGGTAGCAACGGACAAGCCTGAAAGTACTCTTATATTAAGCAAGTACTCCCGAGGACGCATGGGAACTTATGTCTAGTCAGGTTCATCATGTTGAGTTGATTCGCGTTCGCTACTTTGATAATTTGATGTGTGGGTGGACCTGTGCTAAGGTGATGTTCTTAATTGAACTAACAACCTACTTATGATTACCCCCTCTCGCAACCTTCCACAACTACAAAAAGAAGAATTAAGATATATCTAACCATAGCATGAAACATGTGGATCCAAATCAGCCCCTTATGAAGCAATGCATAAACTCTCGCAACCCATCATCTACTTGTTACTCCACAATGACTTCCCTTAGGCCCATAGAATGGTGAAGTGTCATGTAGTCGACTTTCACATGACACCACTAAGATAAGTAACAACATACATATCATCAAAATATCGAACGAATACCAACTTCACAATATTACTTATAACATGACTTCTCTCATGTCCCCAGGAACAATAGTAACTACTCACACATCATCAACATGTTAAAGATCAGAGGTATAAATAATGATGATTAAGGATCTGAACATAATCTCTTCCACCAAGTAATCCAACAAGCATCAACTACAAGATGTAATCAACACAACTAGCAACCCATAGGTACCAATCTGAAGTTTTGGGACAAAGATTGGATACAAGAGATGAACTAGGGTTGGATATGAGATGGTGACGGTGAGTATGTTGATGAAGATTGGTCCTCCCACGAAGGAGGAAGCATTGGTGATGATGATGGCTTTGATCTCCCCTCCCAAAGAGGAGTTTCCCTGGCAGAATTTGACTACAGGAGTGCAAAAGGGACTCTACCCAGGTTTCCGCCTCGAGACGGCGGCGCTTCGTCCCGAAAGGTTGTTTATGATGTTTTATAGGGTAAAACACACCATGTAGGAGAAGAGGGGCGTTGGAGGGCCATCAGGGCGCTCTATTGGATCGTGCCTTGCTAGTGGCCCCCCTCTAGTATATTTTGGTTCCATAAATTTCTAAATATTCCAAATATATTCTCCATGAAGTTTTAGGTCATTTGGAGTCTTGTGATTTTTCTGCCTTTCTCTTGGTTTTCCCGTCTAGAATTCCAGTTTCCAGATATTTCCCTCCTTGTGGTGTACCTTGCATATTCAGAGAGAAAAGGCATACGAATTGTATAATAATGTGGAATAATGAACAAGAATGAAGTAAATAGTAATACAATTCATGATGCAAATTGGACATATCAACTCCCCCAAGCTTAGAGCTCGCCTGTCCTCAAGCGAAAGCCGAACTCTAAAGTAATGACCACATAATTTGAGAGAGAGGTGTCGGTAAAAATAGAATACAGACAAGACAACATCATGAATATCATCATAGCAACAAGCTTTTCATCATATAAATTCTCATAAACAAGTAACAATCTATTCACAACTGAAGATATATGAAGCATAATCTTTATTGAGAATAGACAAGCAATGTAATTAGTCCTTGAGATAATCATAGGTATCGTAATAGAGAGAAGAGTCTATGTAAGAGCTTTGTATTTCTAACAAGTTCACATATTCAACTATAATGTAGGCTTCTATGATTGTTAACACACATTGCATATTTTTGGAACAAGTAATTTCGTGGGACACATAGGAAGATGGGGGCTTTATTGTTCGTGCCACCCAACTTATTTACCTCAAGGGTAATGTCAACAATAATGGAGCATGATCATCTACATTCAACTAGATATATTTGTTTGATTTTTTCCTTAACACATAATGCTTGCCACTAAAGAGTCAAAGAATAGGAATAAGGGGAAATATTATTGACTCTTGCATGAAAATAAAATTTTGTAAGAATGGAAAAGGTAGTCACTTAGCAGAGGGAAGCAGAGGTTGCCATGAGCTTTTATTTGTTTGATATGTTCAATCCCTTAATGCAAAAGAACATCACTTTATATTTCCCCTTGTGATAGTGAACTTTATTATGCATTCCATCGCTTTTATTTTTTCACCATCACAAGATCGTATAAAGCTTACTTTCCCTTACAATAAAATATCTTACATGATTAGAGGCAATTTTTATTGCCTTGTGCAACAATGACAACTTACTCGAAGGATCTTATTCAATCCATAGGTAGTTATGGTGGACTCTCATGGCAAGAAACTGAGTTTTTGGGTTATGGATGCACAAGTAGTATCTCTACTTAGTGAAAATCTTTGGGCTAGCAAAATATCTTAAGCAAGCATCACATGTTAAGGGATCCAATACCATATAACTTCTATGCAAGTGTAAACAACCATGATCATTATGTTGTCTTCGATGTCCAACTTCACACTTGGTCATTATGTAATATTTTGATGGAAGCTCACAATCATAGAAGGTGTTCAAGATAGTATATTTATATGTAAACCTCCTCTTCTCTACCATACCTTTGCATAGATCATACCAATTACTAACATTATGTTTGTTGGTTTTCAACACTTTTTATTGCTTATACCTCTTTTCTGTGTGAAGTTATTACTTGTCATGAGATAAGCATATGATCTTTTTCTATTCTTTTTATTACCATGCTAATATAATGGGTGCAAGTGAGGGTAAGGCACTCAAACTCAACTAACTTTATTATATAACTCTCACAATCGGTTAAAATTATAGGTAGAACTCAAAGCAAAAACTCTAAACAAAGAAAATATGAAACTCTAACTCTCTAAGTCACGAAAAACTAAAGAGCAAACTAAGATAGATAATGGTGATAAAAGTGATGGTGATACGATACCGGGACACCTCCCCAAGCTTGGGACAAGCCAAGGGTGGTGCCCATATCCATGTACTCAAGTGTTCTTCGGTGATGGCGGTGGTATTGTAGTAGTATTCTTCCTCTCCAGTTTATGCTTGAGGATGTAATTTTCTTCCCTTAAATCCTTCTCTTGCTCGAGCTTCAATATCCTTTTGCACAAATTTGCCTTGCTCTCCTGTAGAAAACGAGAAGGGATAAATTGGATATTGGGTTTGTTCCCTCCATTAGGGAGGCTTGACTTCTTGAATTTCACGTGCATATCTCCAGGATGAGATAGTGGAGCTTCATCTTCATCTGAACTAGCATCTAGACCGACATCCTCTATCTCCTCCAAATCAGTGTCTTATTCCTCATCCGTGGACCATAAGTAGGGGTAAAAATATCCCCAAAGATCTTTGGGTCTATAACATAGTGGGAGACATAACTCTCTTCATCTGAATCTTGAGATGACATATTTTCAGATCTGCCAGAAAAACAGCTCAAAACAAGAACAAAGGAGAAACTCGCGATGCGGTGGTCAAAACGTGCGGGAGTATATATAATTATTTTTTCTAGGTCAGAATAAGTGTTCTGGAAGAAATTGGAGTCCAGAGGGCAGACGTGGGCCCCACAAGCCATGAGTCCATTTTATTTTTGTAACTTTTATAAAATACCAAACCTAATAGAAATTGTTTTTTTGGAATTTTTGGAGTCGGTTTACTTACCGTACCACATACCTACCCCTTTTTCACGTTTTTGGAGTGTTCCGGAAGGGCTCCTTGATTTGTTCTTCCGATGTCATAACTTGGATGACATTTGTTTCTTCATTAATGGGTGCACCTGAAATGTAATGCTTGATTCTTTGCCCATTCACCACTCTTGGGTTCTCGCCTTCAAAGTTATTAATTTTTATAGCACCGGAGCGATAAACCTCCTCAACAACGTATGGGCCCTCCCATTTGGAGAGAAGTTTTCCTGCAAAGAATATGAAACGAGAGTTGTACAAAAGCACTAAGTCTCTTACATTGAATTCTTGTTTTTGAATCCTCTTGTCATGCCATCTTTTAACCTTTTCTTTAAACAACTTAGCATTTTCATAAGCTTGCATTCTCCATTCATCAAGTGAGCTAATGTCAAATAACCTCTTTTCAGCGGCAAGATTAAAATCATAGTTAAGTTCTTTAATTGCCCAATAAGCTTTATGTTCTAGCTCAAGAGGTAAATGACAAGCCTTTCCATAGACCATTTTGTATGGGGACATACCCATAGGATTCTTATAAGCAGTTCTATAAGCCCATAGCGCATCATCCAGTTTCTTAGACCAATTCTTCCTAGATCTATTAACAGTCTTTTGCAAGACTAGTTTTATTTATCAATTACTCAATTCAACTTGACCAATATACTGGGTATGATAAGGGGATGCAATCCTATGGTTAACATCATATTTAGCTAGAAGTTTACAGAAATTGCCATGAATAAAATGTGAACCACCATCAGTCATTAAGTATCTAGGGACTCCAAACCTCGGGAAAATGGTATCTTTAAGCATTTGAATAGAGGTGTTATGATCAACACTACTAGTTGGAATAGCCTCTACACACTTAGTAACATAATCAACAACAACTAAAATATGAGTATACCCATTTGAGGAAGGAAAAGGTCCCATAAAGTCAAAACCCCAAATATCAAATGGTTCAATAGCAAGTGAATAGTTCATATGCATTTCCTAACACTTACCGATGTTACCAACTCTCTAGCATTAATTGCATGAAAGGACATACTTACGAGCATCTTTGAAATGACTAGGCCAATAGAAACCAGATTGTAGTAACATGTGTGCAGTTCTGTCACTTGCATTGTGTCCTATGTAAGCTTTGGAATGGCACTACCGAAGAATATGTTCCTGTTCATGCTCAGGTATACATCGTCTAATAATACCGTCTACTCCTTCTTTGTAAAGATGTGGGTCATCCCAAAAGTAATGCCATAAATCATAAAATATTTTTTTCTTTTGTTGATAGGTGAAGCTCTATGGAATATATTTAGCAACAATATAATCAGCATACCAAGGAGCGTAACGCGCGGTGTTTATAGAAGTAAGTTGCTTATCATGAAAACTATCATCGATGGGAAGTGGGTCATCAAGAACATTTTACATCCTAGACAAGTTATCTTCTATGGGGTTTTCAACTCCTTTTCTATCAATGATACGCAAATAAAACTCTTGAAGTAAAAGTACCCACCTAATGAATCTAGGTTTAGCATCTATCTTTTCCATAAGGTATTTAATAGCAGCATGATCGATGTGAATAATTATTTTGGAATCGACAATGTAAGGTAAACTTATCACAAGCAAAAACAACTTCTAAAAATTCCTTTTTGTAGGTAGCATAATTCCTTTGAGCCGAGTCTAAAGTTTTACTTGCATAATGAATAACATTTACATTTTTGTCTACTCTTTGCCCTAGAACAACGCCAACATCACAATCACTAGCATCACACATAATTTCAAATGGTAGGTTCTAATCAAGTGGTTGAACAATGGGTACAGAAATTAAAGCCTTCTTAAGTATTTCAAAAGCTTCTGCGCAATCATCATAAAAAACAAAATGAACATCTTTTTGAAGAATATTAGTTAATGGCCTACAAATCTTTGAGAAATCTTTAATAAAACGCCTATAAAATCCATCATGACCTACGAAACTTCTTATACCTTTGGTATCTCTCGGGCATGGCATTTTCTTTATGGCATCAACTTTAGATTTGTCCACCTCAATGCCTCATTCAGAAATTTTGTGCCCAAGCACTATACCTTAATTTACCATAAAGTGGCACTTCTCCCAATCCAAGACAAGACTAGTTTCTTCACATCTTTGCAAAAAATTATCAAGGTTTCTCAAGCAATCATCAAAAGAAGTCCCATAAATAGAAAAATCATCCATGAAAACCTCAACAATCTTTTCACAAAAGTCAGAGAATATATCAGGCATACATCTTTGAAATGTAGCAGGTGCATTGCATAAACCAAAAGGCATATGCCTGTAAGCATAAGTTTAGAAAGGACATGTAAAGGTTATTTTCTCTTGATCTTCTTTTGATACAAGTATTTGAGAAAATCCAAAATATCCATCAAGAAAGCAAAAGTGTGTGTTCTTAGATAATCTTTCTAGCATTTGATCAATAAAAGGCAAGGGGTAATGATCTTTCTTAGTAGCTTTATTTAATTTCCTAAAATCAATTACCATCCTATAGCCAGTTACGATTCTTTGTGGAATAAGCTCATTTTTATCATTAGGGACGACAACAATATCACCTTTCTTAGAAACACAATGAACATGACTTACCCACATACTACCAGCAATATGATAGGTTATACCTGCCTCCAGAAGCTTTAGTATTTCAGTTCTTACCACTCCCTTCATCTTGGGATTTAAGCGGTGTTGGTGATCAACAACAGGTTTAGCATCTGGTTCCATATTAATGTTGTGCTGACATAGAGTGGGGCTTATGCCCTTTAGATCATTGAGAGTATATCCAATAGCAGCCATGTGCTTCCCCAGAGTTTTAAGTAATCTACTTTCTTCATGCTCTGAAAGGTTAGCACTGATAATAACGAGATATGTCTTCTTTTCATCAAGATAATCGTATTTCAAAGTATCAAGTAAAGTCTTTAGTTCAAACACATATCTCGCTTGGGTGAAGAAGGATCCCCTAAAATATTGATGGGTAAGTTGTGCTTAAGAATAGGTGTTTGTTGAATAAATATGTCATCTATTTCATTACTTCAATTCATATGCATATCATTCTCATGGTCTAGTAAATATTGTTCTAGAGGATCAGTAGGAGGCATGACAATAGAAGCAAGACCAATTATTTCATCCTTACTAGGTAACTCCTTCTCATGTGATAGATTAGTAAACTTGGAGAATTAAATTCATGAGATACATCACCAAAGCTTACTCTAACCTTCTCAGTAGCACAATTGATTTCAACATTAACGGTGTTCAAGAAAGGTCTACCGAATATAATGGAAAAAAATTATCTTGTTTTGAACCAAGTACTAAGAAATCAACGGGGTATTTGACTTTCCCACATAGAACCTCAACATCTCTAACAATCCCAAGTGTCGAAATAGTATCTCTATTTGCAAGTTTAATAGTGACATCAAAATCTTCAATAGTCGGGGGGTGCTATGTCATTCAGAATTTCTTGATATAAGGTAAAAGGTATAGTATTGACACACACCGAGTTCACACAATCCATGATAACAATGATCTCCAATTTTAACTGAAACAATAGGCATGCCAACCACTGGTTTATTTTTTTTCTAACTCATCATGTTTGTTTCTAGCAGGTTTCGCAATCCTAGCATCTTCTCCAAAAAAACCCGACCCTCAATGTTTTTATCTAAAAGACCTTTAGCCATGGCAACCTTAGGATCAACATTTATTTGTTCAGAACGTATATGTGTCCTGACATGACTTTTATTAACCACAATTGTAGTCTTAGCATGTTCCCTAATTCTAACATGAAAAGGAGGTTTCTCAATGTAAGTAGTGGGAACAATTGGATCAGCATGACTGATGTCTACTATGCAACTTTATTCTTGTAGACTCGTGTTGGGCCTCAAAGCACAGAGTTTTGTAGGAGAGTAGCAATTTTCCCTCAAGTGGATGACGTAAGGTTTATCAATCAGTGGGATGTGTAGGATGAAGATGTTCTCTCTCAGACAACCCTGCAATCAAATACAAGAAATCTCTTGTGTCCCAACACACCCAATACAATGGCAAATTGTATAGGTGCACCAGTTCGGCGAAGAGATGGTGATACAAGTGCAATGTGGATGATAGATATAGGTTTTTGTAATCTGAAAACATAAAACAGCAAGGTAGAAAGTGCAAATCAGCGAGCAAAATGGTGTATAAATGCTTGGAAATAAGGCCTAGGGTTCATACTTTCGCTAGTGCAATCTCCCAACAATGCTAAGATAGTTGAATCATATGATCATCCCTCAACGTGCAACAAAGAATCACTCCAAAGTTCCTATCTAGCGGAGAAAAAATAGATGAAATTGGTGTAGGTAATAGAACCAACTCAAAGTTATCCTCTCCGACCAACCTGTTGGGCTATTCCTATAAGTGTCACAAACAGCCCTAGAGTTTGTAGTAAAATAACACCAATGATAAATATCAATCAATCCTAATGTCACGGAGATACTCCAATTTCACCTCAAGTATCCTTGGGTAAATTATGCGACATGCATCAAACAATTTCAGATCTATCATATTCAATCCAACACAAAGAACTTCAAGGAGCACCCCAAGATTTCTAGCGGAGAACGTGGTATGAAAACGTGCAATCTACCCCTATTCATAGATTCATGAGGTCACTGGAATCCACAAGTTGATGCCTTAACATAAATCAAGTGAATCAATGGAATACCCCAATGTCACTACTGGTATCCCTCAGGAGAGTTACATCAAGTGTTCTCAAATCCAATATTCAATCCAACATAACGAGATCTCAAAGGGAAAGATTCAGCTCATCACAACAAGATAGCAAGGGAACACCTCATATGATCCAACTATATTAACAAAGCATGTGATACATCATGATCGTGTCATCTCAAGAACACGAGAGAGAGAGAGAGATTGAACACATAGCTACTGGTACAAACCGTCAACCCCGAGGGTGGACTACTCCCTCCTCGTCATGGCCTCCACCGGGATGATGAATATGGTCACCAGAGATGATCTACCCTCTCTGACAGGGTACTGGAACATCTCCATATTGGTTTTTCGTCGATATAGAGAATTGCGGTGGCGGAACGAGGAGTTTCTATTTATTTCTGGGGTTTCTGGTATTTATGGTATTTCTCAACATTGGAATCATGCCAAACGGAGCCACGAGTGGCCCACCACATATTAGACCACGAGCTTAGGGGGGTCATGGCCTGATGGCTTGTGTCCCAAGGGTGGCCATCCTTCGGTGGTTCTTCGCTCCAATGTGGCTTATTTCCTCCAGAAAAAATCACAAAAAGTTTTGGGCGATTCCAAGAACTTTCATTTTTGGACAAAAAACAACACCACGGTAATTCTGCTGAAAACAACGTCAGTCCGGGTTAGTTCCAAATAAATCATCTAAAGTGCATCAAAACCATATAAAAGTATTGTAAACATGGACAAATATGGCATGAATACTTCATAAATTATCGATAAATTGGAGACGTATCAATGACTGGCAATTATTTCTTCTTTCTTAATATTAATATGTTCCTCTAATGGTTTTGCAATGGGAGGATGATATTTAAACCACTTCTTTTTGGGAAGATCAACATTAGTAGCAAATGATTCACAGAAAGTAGCTACTATTTCAAAGTCAAGACCATATTTATTGCCAAACTCATGGAAAGTAGTAGTTTCCATAAAAGATTTAACACAATCAATATTAAGTTTTATACCTGACTCTTTACCTTCCTCGATTTCCCAATCTTCAGAGTTGCGTTTAATTGTTTCCAAAAGATCCCATTTGAATTCAATAGTTTCATTTATATATGAGCCAGAAGAAGAAGAATCCAATAGTAGACGATCATCATGAGAAAGCGAGCATACATTTTTTGTATAATCATTTCTCTTGAGAGCTCATGGTTGGGGCAGGTGTGCATCATAGATTTAAGCCTCCCCCAAGCTTGAGCGATGCTTTCTCCTTTACGAGGCCGGAGATTATATATAGTTCCAATCACGGTGAACTAGGTGCATTGGATAAAACTACTGATGAAATTCCAGCTTCAAGCGATTCCAGTCGCATGATTCAATATTATCCAATAGCCTATACCACATTAATGATTTTCCCTCCAAAGATAAAGGGAAAGCTTTATTATTAACTTTGTCCCTAAACAAACCTACAAGTTGAAATAATCACAAATCTCATCGACGGATATCAAATGGTAATCAGGATGAGTCATTCCATCATATGGATTGCATAATATTTTTCAAGCATACCCGAAGGAATCACATAATAATTTTTTTCAGTAGGTTGCTACCTCTTGAGCTTGCGTTGGTTTTCCCTTGAAGAGGAAAGGGTGATGCAACAAAGTAGATAAGTATTTCCCTCAGTTGTTGAGAACCAAGGTATCAATCCACTAGGAGGAACAAGCAAGTCACCAATGGATGCACCTACACAAGCAATCAAACTCTTGGACCCAACGCTATAAAGGGGTTGTCAATCCCTTCTTGATCATTTGCAAGGATTAGATCCTATAGAGATAAATGTAAACGAGAACGGGAAGTAAAAGGTAAATAAATTGCACCAAAGTACTTTTTTTTGGTATTTTTGGTTTATAGATCTGAAAATATATTATGGAAAGTAGACCTAAGGGCCATAGGTTTCACTAGAGGCTTCTCTCTCGAAGGCAAATATAATGGTGGGTAAACAAATTACTGTCAAACAATTGATAGAAAAGCGAATACTCATGTAGTTATCAAAGGCAATGATCATGCATATAGGCATCACGTACATATCAAGTAGACCGAAACGATTCTGCATCTACTACTATTACTCCACACATCGACTGACTCGTGCCTGCATCTAGAGTATTAAGTTCATGAAGAACAAAGTAACACATTAAGAAAGATGACATGATGTAGAGGGATAAACTCAAGCAATATGATGAAAACCCCATCTTGTTACCCTTGATGGCAACAATACAATACATGCCTCGCTACCCCTACTATGTCACTGGATGAGGACACCGCAAGATTGAACCCAAAACCAAGCACTTCTCCCATTGCAAGAATTACCAATCTAGTTGGCCAAACTAAACCAATAACTTGAAGAGACTTACAAGGATATGAAATCATGCATATAAGAATTCAGATAAGATTCAAATAAGATTCATGGATAATCTGAGCATAAACTCACAATTCATCGGATCTTGACAAACACACCACAAAAGAGGATTACATCGGATAGATCCCCATGAAGATCACGAAGAACATGGTATTGAAGATCAAAGAGAGAGAAGAATCCATCTAACCACTAGCTATGGACCCGTAGGTCTGTGGTGGACTACTCACGCATCATCGGAGGGGCAATGGAGTTGAGGTAGATGCCCTCAGTGATCGAAACCCCCTCCGGCAGATTACCGGAAAAGGCTCCAAGACTGGATCTCTTGGGAACGGAGGCTTCTGGCGGCAAAAAAGTATTTGCGTGGCTTGTTCGGGTGTTGGGGGAATATTTGGGTATTTATAGGATGAAGAATAGGGTTAGGAGACCTTCCAGGAGACGACAAGCCTGCCAGGCGCGGCCAGGGGATGGCCGCGCCTACCAGGCTTGTGACCTCCAGACAGGTGCCCTAACATGCACTCCAAGCCTGGTTGATTTGTTTCCTTCCAGAAAAATTCATTTCGAAGGTTTTATTCCGTTTGGACTCCGTTTAATATTCCATATCTGCAAAACTCAAAAACAAGGAAAAGCCAGAAACTGACACTAGGCTCTAGATTAATAGGTTCGTCCCAAAATAATATAAAATAGCATATTAATGATATAAAATATCCAAAATAGATAATATAATAGCATGACATCATAAAAAATTATAGATACGTTGGAGACATATTAACATCCCCAAGCTTAATTCCTTCTCGTCCTTGAGTAGGTAAATGATAAAAACAGATTTTTTGATGTGGGGTGCTACCTAACATATTTATCCATGTAATATTCTCTATTGTCGCATGAATATTCAGATCTGTAAGACTCAAAACAAAAGCTTAATATTGATACAAAAACAATAATATTTCAATCATACTGGCCAAGCAATTGTATCTTTTCAAAATATAATGGCAAAAGAAAGTTATCCCTACAATATCGTATGGTCTCGCTATGCTCCATCTTCCCCACACAAAGTATTTATATCATTCACAACCCTGGTGACAAGTCAAGCTATTGTTTGCACACCTTTATTTTCTTAAAAAATTTCAACTCTCACGCAATACATGAGCGTGAGCAATGTATATAGCACTATAGGTGGAATAGAATATGGTGGAGGTTGTCAAGGAAGGGGAGAAGATAGTGTCACATCAACTGGGCGTACTAACGGGCTATGGAGATGCCCATTAATAGATATCAATGTGAGTGAGTAAGGATTGCCATGCAACGGATGCACTAGAGCTATAAGTGTATGAAAGCTGAAGAGGAAACTAAGTGGGTGTGCATCCAACTTGCTTGCTCATGAAGACCTAGGGCAATTTGAGGAAGCCCATCATTGGAATATACAAGCCAAGTTATATAAAGAAAAATTCCCACTAGTATATGAAAGTGACAAAATAGGAGATTCTCTATCATGAAGATCATGGTGCTACTTTGAAGCACAAGTGTGGAAAAAGATAGTAGCAATGCCCCTTCTCTCTTTTTTTTCTTATTTTTATTTATTGGTGGGCATCTAAGGCCTCTTTTATTTTTTCATTTGTGCTTCGCTGGCCTCTTTTATTTTTTTCATAAAGTCCGGAATCTCATCCCCACTTGTGAGGGAATCATAGCTTCCATAATCTTTTCCTCACATGGGAAATGCTCTAATAATGATAATCATCCCACTTTTATTTACTTACAACTCAAAATAAAATTACAACTTGATATCTATGACAAAATATGACTCTATATGCAATATGGAAGTGATGGTGCAAGTCATAAAAGGAAACGGTGGAAGTTGCATGGCTATATATCTCGGAATGGCTATGGAAATGCCATAATAGGTAGGTATGGTGACTGTTTTGAGGAAATGTATATGGTGGCTGTTTTGAGGAAGGTATATGGTGGCTGTTTTCAGGAAGGTGTTTGTTGTACCGGCGAAAGTTGTGCAGTACTAGAGAGGCTAGAAAAGGTGGACGGGTGAGAGTCCGTATATTCCATGGGCTCCACATTAGTCATAAAGAACTCACATACTTATTGCAAAAGTCTATTAGTCATTGAAGCAAAGTATTAAACGCATTCTCCTAGGGGAGAGGTTGGTAGGAGTTAACCATCGCGCGCTCCCGATCCTTGCACAAAGGTTGACAATCTATAAACAAATCATGCTCCAACTTCCTTACATAATAGTTCACCATATGTGCATGCTACGAGAATCACAAACCTTTACACGAGTATTTTTACAAAATAACAATTACTTCCTAACATGACTCTTAGCATTACCATCTTTGTATCTCAAAACTTTATGCAAGGAATCAATCTTCTCATAATATTCAATGCACTTAATATGAAAGTCTTTATTATATCCCTCTTGGATGCCTACCATATTAGGATGAAATTCATAACCTAGACCAATCACCTTGCTATTTATAGACTCTCAAAATAATACAAGTGAGGTACGATAGTTCAATTATTTCTATAAAACGGAAACACCATCGTGCTCTAAAAATATAAGTGAAGCACATAGAGAAAACTTGCCTAACTCAAAATATATAAGTGAAGCACATAGAGTATTCTAATAAGTTCACGATTGAGCGTGTGTCTCTCAAAATATGTGTGCATAAAGGATAATTTTGGCAAACTAAGAATCAAAGACTCATATCATACAAGACGCTCCAAGCAAAAGACATATCATGTGGTGAATAATAATATAGTATCTTTGGCATACTTGAATATCCCCAAGCTTAGGCTCTTGCCACTCCTTATTCCATAGTCCATCAAATCTTTACCCAAAACTTGAAAACTTCACAACACAAAACTTAACAGAAAACTCGTGAGATCCATTAGTATAAGAAAATAAACCACCACTTTAGGTACTGCTGTGAACTCATTATTTATTTATATTGGTGTTATACCTACTATATTCTAACTTCTCCATGGTTCATACCCCATTATACAACCCATAGATTCATCAAAATAGGAAACAACTCAAACAAAACAGAATCTATCAAAAACAGAATAGTCTGTAGCAATCTGAAAACTTCATATACTTTTGTAACTAAAAAAATCTGAAAAATTAGTAAAACTTGGGAAATTTATATTCTAATCTTGTTTAAAACTTTTAGATTCGTTTGAAGCTCTGAAAAATTTATAAATTTTCTGCACTGAGCACAAAATTTTCTGTTTTTCATCAAGATCAAATCAACAACTACCATAGATCAGCCCAAAGGTTTTACTTGGCTCAAACACTAATTGAAACACCAAAACATCAATTAATAAGGAAGTGATAATGTGGGAGACACTCAAAAACATAAGCAAAAATAGAACACAAAAATAAAATTGGTTTGCCTCCCAACAAGCGCTATTGTTTAACGCTCCTAGCTAGGCAAAACACAATAGATATAGGTATTGTCATCTTTGGTATGCAATCCAGAAGTAGCTCTCATAATAGATTCAGAAGGCAATCTTATTTTCTTTCTAGGAAAGTGTTACATGCCTTTCCTTAGTGGAAATTTAAATCTAATGTTTCCTTCTTTCATATCAATAATTGCACCAATCGTTCTAAGGAAAGGTCTACCAAGAATAATAGGACATGTAGGATTGCAATCTATATCAAGAACAATGAAATCTATGGGCACAAAATTCCTATTTGCAACAATAAGAACATCATTAATCCTTCCCATAGGTTTCTTAATAGTGGAATCCGCAAGATGCAAACTTGGAGAGCAATCATCAAGATCATGGTAACCTAGCACATCACATAAAGTTTTCGGAATCATGGAAACACTAGCACCCAAATCACACAAAGCATGTCACTAATAATCTTTTATTTTAATCTTAATAGTAGGTTCCCACTCATCATGAATCTTTCTAGGAGTAGAAACTTCTAGCTCAAGTTTTTCTTCAAAAGATATCATCATACCATCAACGATATGTTTAGTAAAAGCCTTATTTTGACTATAAGCATGTGGAGAATTCATCATGGATTGTAACAAGGAAATAAAATCAATCGAAGAGCAGCTATCATAATTAAAGTCCTTGAAATCCAAAAGAGTTGGTTCATTGCTATTCAAAGTTTTGACCTCTTCTATCCCACTTTTATCAATTTTAGCATAAAGATCTATAGACTCCGAATCATTGGGACTCTCTTTAATTAAGGTTGACTTATTTGCAGCCCCATCTTTATCAAGATTTATATTGGAAAACAAAGATTCAATAGGATTCACACCAATCACTTTGATAACTTCATCATTATTATTACAAGAACACACCTTTTCAAGCCATTCACGCTTAGCACGTATTCTAGCGGTTCTTTCCTTACTTTCATCAATTGAAATTCTCATAGATTTTAAAGACTAATTAATATCATGCTTGGGTGGAGTAGATCTAACTTTCAAAGAATCAACCACGAGCGAATTTCTATCAACGTTCCTAGCCAAATCATCAATCTTGAGATTTTTTTCCAATCATAACATTGGAAACCTTTTGCGAACCAATAAATTATTTAAAAATATTCTAAATATCAAAGGACATATTATTATAATTTACATAGGAATTATTGTAGGAATTACCATAATTATTAGCAGAACTACTAGGAAACGACCTAGGGTTGAAATTACCTCTATACGCGTTATTACCAAAATTGTTCCCACCAAGAAAATTCACATCCATAGATTCATTATTATTTCCAATCAAAGAAGACAAAAGCATATAATTAGGATCAATAGGAGCACTATTACTAGCAAACAATTTCATCAATTCATCCATCTTTTCACTCAAAGCATATATTTCTTCAATATCATGCACTTTTTTACTAGCAGGAGATCTTCCGGTATGCCATTGAGAGTAGTTTGTCATAATATTATATAGGAGTTTAGTAGCTTCTCCTAACGTGATTTCCATAAAATTACAACCCGTGGCAGAATCTAAAATATTCCTAGAAGCAAAATTCAATCTCGCATAAAAAAATTGTATAATCATCCATAAACTCAAACCATGCGCGGGGTAATTCCTAATCATTAATTTCATCCTCTACCAAGATTGTGCAACATGCTCATGATCAAGTTGCTTAAAATTCATTATATCGTTCCTAAGGGAGATGATCTTAGTGGGTGGAAAGTACTTGGAGATAAAAGCATCTTTACACTTATTCCATGAATCAATACTATTTTTAGGCAAAGATGAAAACCAAGTTTTAGCACGATCTCGTAGTGAGAACGAAAATAGCTTCAATATAACAATATCATTATCCACATCTTTCTTATTTTACATATCACAAAACTCAGTGAAAGTATTTAGATGGGATGCGACATCTTCACTAGGAAGGCCAGGAAATTGTTCTTTCATAACAAGATTAAGTAAGTGGCATTGATTTCATAAGATTCCGCACTAGTGGCGGAGCAATCGGAGTACTAATAAAATCATTATTATTAGTATTTGAAAAATCACACAACTTGGTATTCTCAGACATCGTGACAAAGCAAGCAATCAAGCACACAAACAAACGAAAGGCAAACGATAGAACGAACGGAAGAAGGGCGAATGAAAAGGCAAATCTTTTTGGTATTTTCTGAAAATTGTTTTAGAAGTGGGGGAGAGGAAAATGAGAGGCAAATGGAAAATAATGTAAATGCAAGAGACGAGTTTGTGATGGGTACTTGGTAGGCTTGATGTAGATCTCCCTGGCAACAGCGCGAGAAATCCTTCTTGCTACCTCTTGAGCTTGCGTTGGTTTTCCCTTGAAGAGGAAAGGGTGATGCAACGAAGTAGATAAGTGTTTCCCCCAGTTTTTGAGAACCAAGGTATCAATCCAGTAGGAGTAACAAGCAAGTCACCAATGCATGCACCTACTCAAACAATCAAACTCTTGCACCCAACGCTATAAAGGGGTTGTCAATCTCTTCACGATTATTTGCAAGGATTAGATCCGATAGAGATAGATGTAAACGAGAACGGAAAGTAAAAGGTAAATAAATTGCACCAAAGTATTTTTTTGGTATTTTTGGTTTATAGATCTGAAAATATATTACGGAAAGTAGACCCAGGGGCCATAGGTTTCACTAGAGGCTTCTCTCTTGAAGGCAAATAGCATGGTGGGTAGACAAATTGCTGTCAAGCAATTGATAGAAAAGTGAATAATCATGTAGTTATCCAAGGCAATGATCATGCATATAGGCATCATGTCCGTATCAAGTAGACCGAAATGATTCTGTATCGAGTACTATTACTCCACACATAGACCTACTCCTGGCTGCATCTAGAGTATTAAGTTCGTGAAGAACAGTGTAACGCATTAAGAAAGATGACAAGATGTAGAGGGATATACTCAAGCAATATGATGAAAACCCCATCTTGTTACCCTTGATGGCAACAATACAATACGTGCCTCGCTAACCCTACTATGTCACTAGATGAGGAAACCACAAGATTGAACCCAAAACCAAGCACTTCTCCCATTGCAAGAATTACCAATCTAGTTGGCCAAACCAAACCAATAACTTGAAGAGACTTTCAAGGATATGAACTCATGCATATAAGAATTTAGAGAAGATTAAAATAAGATTCATGGATAATCTGAACATAAACTCACAATTCATCGGATCTTGACAAACACACCACAAAAGAGGATTACATAGGATAGATCCCCATGAACATCATGAAGAACATGGTATTGAAGATCAAAGAGAGAGAAGAAGACATCTATCTACTAGTTATGGACCAGTAGGTCTGTGGTGGACTACTCACGCATCATCGGAGGGGCAATGGAGTTGATGTAGATGCCCTTCGTGATCGAAACCCCCTCCGGGAGATTACCGGAAAAGGCTCCAAGATTGGATCTCTCGGGAACGGAGGCATCTGGCGGCAAAAAAGTATTTGCATGGCTCGATCGGGTGTTGGGGGAACATTTGGGTATTTATAGGATGAAGAATAGGGTTAGGAGACCTGCTAGGAGACGGCAAGCCTTCCAGAGGCAACCAGGGGGTGGCCGCGCCTACCAGGCTTGTGACCTCTTGGCAGGTGCCCTGGCATGCACTCCAAGCCTCGTTGATTTGTTTCCTTCTAGAAAAATTCGTTCTGAAGGTTTTATTCCATTTGGAATCTGTTTAATATTCCATATCTACAAAACTCAAAAACAAGGAAAAAACAAAAACTGGCACTAGGCTCTAGATTAATAGGTTATTGCCAAAAGAATATAAAATAGCATATTAATGCATATAAAACATCCAAAACAGATAATATAATAGCATGCCATAATAAAAAATTATAGATACGTTGGAGACGTATCATAGGTTTAGTAGGTTGAGGAACAATTTCCTCATCTTTCGTTCGGGGCGAAGATGCCTCGAACAAGCCACTCAAAGGGCGAGCATTCATAGTGACAACCAATAGTAAATTTCAGCATGTATAGAAAATGTTTCTTACCAATTTCCACTTACCAAAGGTGCTTCACTCCCCGGCAACGATGCTAGAAAAGAGTCTTGATGAACCACAAGTATAGGGAATCAATCATAGTCCTTTCGATAAGTAAGTGTGTCGAACCCAACGAGGAGCAAAAGGAAATGACAAACAATTTTTAGCAAGGTATTCTCTGCAAGTGCTGTGAGTAACAATAATAGATAGTTTTGTAGCAAGATAATTCATAACAAGTAACAAGTGACAATAGTAACAAAGGTCCAGAAAGGTAGCCCAATCCTTTTCGTATCAAAGGACATGCCTGAAACTACTCTTATATTAAGCAAGTGCTCCCGAGGATGCATGGGAATTTCTGTCTAGTCATGTTCATCATGTTGAGTTGATTCACGTTTGCTACTTTGGTAATTTGATATGTGGGTGGACCGGTGCTGAGGTGTTGTTCTTACTTGAACTAACAACCTACTTATGATTACCCCCTCTTGCAAGCATCCACAACTACAAAATAATAATTAAGATAAATCTAACCATAACATGAAACGTGTGGATCCAAATCAGCCCCTTATGAAGCAACGCATAAACTGGGGTTTAAGCTTCTGTCACTCTCGCAAACCATCATCTACTTGTTACTCCACAATGACTTCCCTTAGCCCCATAGCATGGTGAAGTGTCATGTAGTCAAATTTCACATGACACCACTAAGAGAAGTAACAACATACATATCATGAAAATATTGAACGAATACCAAATTCACGAGATTACTTATAACAAGACTTCTCCCATGTCCTCAGGAACAATAATAACTACTCACACATCATCAACATGTTCAAGATCATAGGTATAATAATGATGATTAAGGATCTGAACATAATCTCTTCCACCAAGTAATCCAACAAGCATCAACTACAATATGTAATCAACACAACTAGCAACCAACATGTACCAATCTGAGGTTTTGGAACAAAGATTGAATATAAGAGATGAACTAGGGTTTTAGATGAGATGGTGCTGGTGAAGATGTTGATGAAGATTGGTCCGTCCACAAAGGAGGAAGCGTTGGTGATGACGATGGCTTCGATATCCCCCTCCTAGAGAGGAATTTCCCTGGCAGAATCTGACTACCGGAGTGCAAAAGGGCCTCTGCCCAGGTTTCCGCCTCGAAACAGCAGCGGTTCATCCGAAAGGTTGCTTATGACTTGTTTATAGGGTAAAACACACCATATAGTAGAAGAGGGGCATCAGAGGGCCAACAAGGGGCCCATAAGCCATCAGGGCGCTCCCCGGGGGGTACGCCATATTGGCTTGTGCCCTGCTGGTGGCCCCCCTCGGGTATATTTTGGTTCCAGAAATTCTTAAATATTCCAAAAATATTCTCCATCAAGTTTCAGGTCATTTGGAGTCTGGTGACTTTTTTTACCTTTTTCTCGGTTTCCGGTCCAGAATTCTAGTTTCCAGATATTTCCCTCCTTGTGGTGTACCTTTCATATTTAGAGAGAAAATGCATAAGAATTGTATAATAATGTGGAATAATGGACAAGAATGAAGTAAATATTAATAAGAATTCATGATGCAAAATGGACGTATCATTGAGGCACGATGATCTCCTGTATGAGGAATAGAGAGGGATTTGTGGAATCGATTGATATATTGCTTGAGCCTCGTGAGCATATATATGATTACATAAGCTTCATGGAGTACAAGACACGCTAGAACAAATCCTAGTCTATCGTATGTTTCCTAAACAATCATGTTACTCAACATCCCCCCGCAGTCACAACAATAACAACACATATGGTTAGGCTGGAGAAGAACCCAAAGGTTGGAAGCTTACGGACCCCCCCCCCATAGTTGTAGTAGGCAACACATCACATAAGTTGTGGATGGCGTGAAAACCGGTGAGGCTGCTCAAGAAAGGCGGTAGCCCTTTTGTGCTGATGTTGTTGGAGTCGAGAGTGTAGGGTGGTGTAGTCGTGGTCGGGGTAGACATGCGAGGGATACTGTCGGGGATATACCCCGAGATATGACCCGGCCAGGCGACTCACAGGAGACCCGTTAAGGACATGACATCTCATAAATGACCCGGTTGGCGGACTATAGATGACCAAGGCCCAAGACCCGGGGGGTGAGCCGGCTCGAGGCAGCTCATGAGATAAGACCTGGTGGGTGCGCCGGCTCGAGGCGGCTCACGAGATAAGACCCGGTGGGTGAGCCGGCGTCAGGCTGCTCACGAGATAAGACCCGGTGGGTGAGCCGGCGTCAGGTTGCTCACGAGATAAGACCCGGCGGGTGAGCCGACGCCAGGCGGCTCACAAGAGAAGGCCCACAAGAGAAGGCCCGAAGAGACAAGGATTCCATTAAAGGAAATAAGACCCGGAGTAGGATTCGTGATGAGTCCTAATCCTACTCCTAGTAGGACTCTATTTGTAAGCCTACCCTCTCTACTTATATAAGGAGGGGTAGAGCACCCCTAGAGGGACAGATTCTCAAGGGACACAAGTCCACAAGTTTAGACAACACATGATTAGAGATAGAAAGATTAGAGGCTCTCGTGATTAGAGGTAGCGATTAGCACCCTTGTAACC
Organism: Hordeum marinum; assembly: GCA_022496015.1. Classification (NCBI taxonomy): domain Eukaryota; kingdom Viridiplantae; phylum Streptophyta; class Magnoliopsida; order Poales; family Poaceae; genus Hordeum; species Hordeum marinum. Next base: position 45,050,155 of record CM039672.1, read on the forward strand.
GAGAGATCTTCATCATCATCAATATCAGACAAGCAGGATGTAGGCTTTTACCTCGACTTGAGGGGCCGAACCTGGGTAAAACTCTGTGTCTTCTCGATTCCGATCAACCCCTTCAAGCCGCCACGTAGTTGCGTCTCGCCCCGAACCTAAGTCCATGACCCGGACATCTGCCGTGAACAAACCACGACAGTTGGCGCCCACCGTGGGGCACTATCGATGGTATTGAGTTCTTGGAGGGGGCTTTCCAGGGATCGAGGAGTTCGCGATTAACCTGATGAAGAAAAGACCGGATCAAAGGGATCTACAAAAATCTCCGAGTTCATCAGTCAAAGATCAATCCCGAGCTAATCTAATACTATATTCAAGAAAGGAAAAAACTGGTGGGACTACAGGCACTGCCATGGGTGTTCTGTCTGATCTAATCTGCGCGGCTATCATCAACCGTGGACGGGTCTACTCTGGCGTTAGTTCTCGATAGACTTGCAAGAAGATTCTTTGATAGTGTCTCACACACCATCGTGAGTGGATCAAAACTACATCCATGCGTGTGTTGTGCTAGCTCGTGGAACTGTGACAAGCAATTGACACTCGATGCCTCGAGCCATCCATGCCGGCAGTTTCCACCATTAAAAGCACGATAGTACCCTAGAGATGAAAAAGACGATGGACAGACGAAGCCGGTAGGCGTCGAACAACACATCAAGTCAGACATTGAGTCTCAATCCGACAATCCAATCTGCTGAAACGCCATCATGCGAGCCTGGGGATTCCAAGATTGCAAAGTCGAAGACAGATCCGTTCCAAAACGCTGTGCACTTGCAGTTAGGACTCCTCCCGAGACCTCTTTCGGGCCGGGTTCTGGCTGATCCTTTGGAGATCGACGCGGACTCGATCTTCCCGCGCCACGCCACGGCGCCTCGCCCGTCAACCGCCAGGCCAACTCCGGCTCGCTCGCCTCTGGCCGGCTGAGCTCCTGCGACCCGCCTGCTCCAGCCGTGCCTCGCCGGCTCGCGCGCTGCCCAGCCGCTGAGCTCTCAATCGCGGTGACGCCTCTGCACATCCAAGTCGCTGCTTCCACTTGCATCCGCCGCAGTCGGTTCTCCATCAGAGCCGGTAGTAGGGGAGGCAGGGTGGCTCACCAGTCCACCCTCGCCTAGCAGCCGCATGGCACCCTGCAGCTGCGCCCCCACCGAGTCAGCCTCCTGCCGTCACTCTGCGCCATCGCTCCGCCTTTACCCCCGCTCCTACCTCACACCAGCCCTCCGCTGCTGTTTGCTCGCTGAAGCGCTCCCAGCCTCGGCCTGCTCGCGCTGAGCCGCCTCCGCTGCCGGGCCAACGGCCGCAGCAGGAGCCGCCGCGACCTCCAAATCGCCCCGCCATGGGACGAACCCGCCGCCGTCTCTGCTATGCTCCTGCTTTAGGACGCCCCATGCTGAGCCGCCCAGCTGCCGCCGCCGCCGGCTCTCCCGCGCCCATCGGCCGCCGCTGCCTTGCCTCACCTCCTCGTTGCCCTGCCGGCCGTCTCGCTTCGCCCTGACCCGGCGTTCGGCCGCCGTACTCATCGTTTACTTCATCTCTACGTGTATCATGCGGTCGGGAGAGGATAAGGCAATGGAGAGAGGTGGAGGCTGGTTGGGCTTGCTAAAAAAAGGGACTATGGGGTGTTACTGCTACATTGGAAACACAAGTATCCGGATGTCCGACTATATCCAATGTTATCGAACTCCAGCGTTCGTGTTCATCCAACAAATATATCAGGTGGTGTTTTTCTTATCTATTGTTCCATATACATTAAATTTCCTTGAGGGCAATTACTTTGATTTGTAATATTTTTCCGCAGGGCAAAACTATTCATTGCCGAAGTGGCATCTTATTGCGGAGGCATACCAGCATCATTTAGCGCAAGACACCTGTGCCGGTTTATGATGCCACCATGCCGGATTACAACGCCGTGACCGTCTCTCGCCACTGCGCCGGTTTTCAACGCCGTGGCCGACTCTCACCACCCGCACTGGTTCTCAAATGCCATGGCTGTCTCTTATCATCCGCGCCGACTTACAATGTCGTGGCGTCTTTCAACGCCGTGACCGAGTCTCGACACCCATGCCGGCTTACAATGACCTCGCCGTCTCTCATCATCCGTGCCGGCTTACAACGCCGTGGCGTCTTTCACAAACATCACCGGTTTACAATGCCGCGTGCTCATCGATAGGAGCCGCCCGACGGACAGGCACACAAGTCGCCACTACAATATGTTTCACTTCAAACAAACAACCGGAACGAATCATTGACCGGATCATTAAAGCAATTCATACGGGATCAGTTATAACCCGCCATGGCCAACCTCAATTTTCAATGAAGATTCTCAAGCCGTTTCTTCGAGTCAACTTGAGACTCGGGGGCTACAGACATGGCAAGACACATTTGGTCATTTTCAATGAGAAGCCTAGATCTTTTGCCAAGAGGAAATTTTCCGGCTCAACAAGTTTAAGTCAAAGTGGTTTGTGACCCGCCGAAAGCTCTTACCAGTCAATCTCGCTTTAGAGACCCTGAGCCGGTTCACAGAGTTGACGGCCAATCTCGCCTTAGAGACCCTGAACTAATGTCACTCTTACCAGTCAATCTCGCTTTAGAGACCCCGAGCCGGTTCACATAGTTGATGGCCAATCTCGCTCTAGAGACCCTGAACTGCTGTAAGTTAAACAATTAAGCTCTTATCAGTCAATCTCGCCTTAGAGACCCTGAGCTGGCTCATAGAGTTGACGGCCAATCTCGCTTTAGAGACCCTGAACTGGTATGATGTGCAATTGGCTTTGTGCCTAGTTTGAGTACGTTAAGCGCTATTGTTGATGGAGGCTTCTTACCTTTGGTATAGCTTAAAAAATTCCCCTAAGGCAACAACGTGTACATCAAATTCCAGTTGCTTATCAACTACGGCTATCGAAGGGGGTTTCTTACCGACGGGTATCGCTTATCTCACCCTAATGGTCGGCTTTATGCCACTTCCGGTTACTTATTAACCGCGGTTGTCGAAGGGGGCTTCTTACCGACGGGTTTGCTTATCTCACCCAAACAACCGGCATTTACGCCAAAAATAGTTGCGGAAGGAGGCTTCTTGCCCTTGGGTATAGCTCACATAAGCCCTTTACGCAGCCGGCTAGCACAATTACTAGTCGCGGCTGTCGAATGGATGCTTCATACCATAAGGTATAGCTTACATAATACCATCGGCAGCCGGCCCTATTCAACATTGGCTGATTGGAGGAGGCTTCTTGCCTTCGGGTATAGCTTACATCACCCTCCAACAGTAGGCTTTTTGAGCTGCGGTTGTCAGTAGAGGCTTCTTACCTTTGGTATAGCTTACATAAACCTATTGACAACCGGTGCTGGAATACAATGGATAAGTATTTGCTCTTAAAAGGAGGCTTTTTGCCATCATGGTACAGTTTACATCACCCCTCATGCAGCTGGCTGTAGGCCGCTTCAAGTTCATCAACAATCGCCATTGTCGATAGAGGCTTCCTACCGTCAGGTATAGCTTACATATATCCTAAGACAACCGGCTCTTAAAAGAAATTATTTGCAAAGGGCGACTCATGTTATCCTGAAAAGTTGCTGGCTTTAGGCCGCTTCCGGCTCTTCATTAGCCGCGGTTGTCAATAGAGGCTTCTTACATTGGAGTACAATTCATATTACCCTACGACAACCGGTCATCAACAGAGCTCATAAGACTCGGAGTCATGCTACTCCGGTTGACATCTCACAGGTGGATTATTCAAGGGGGGCTTCCCACCTCCAGATAAACATGCCGGCTTATAAAAGCCGGATCAGAGCAAGATTATGAGAAAGGAGCAATGTTATGAAAGGTATGAACATCCCCGGGTTGAGCTTCTTCAAGCCGCCCTCACAACAATGCAGAATGTATTTTGTATTGTTTATTTTTTGCAGGTATTATCTCTTAATATGAGCCGCCATTAAATATTTGGCAAAAGCAAATGGATCTTTTAATAGCCAACATGGCTGGATCTTCATGGTTATCATAACCAGTGTTAAAATGACTGGGTTTTTTAAGCCACCTTGGAGAAATTAATTATTTTTCAAGAGTCACCCTATCAGATATAATGCCGTGTCATCTAATTGACCGGCTCTCGGATTTCTTCAATTGTGCTCTGTAGTAATCTACAACACTTATGGATTTCTCAAACTTATATTTGCCGGGTTGTACCGCAACCACGAGCAGAAACTTCATATCAGAGACAAAGGAATTATTTCAGGATATTCATTCCGGGTTATATTACAACCACGGTCAAAGATTCATTTAACAAATTATGGTGAGTCATATTATTCTCACATAGTCCCGAGTCGCCGCAGGCAGACGACCCGGCACTTGGGGGCTACACTCTTCAAAGTCTAGTTTATATCAATTATGCAAGTCCCATGTTGCTGCAAGCATGCACCACGACACTTGGGGGCTAATGCAAGTCAGCTTTCAAAATTATTACATTGTCAAGCAAGACCCTATTATCTCAAAGAGATGACCCGGTCCTTCTATATTTTCTCAAGAATATGAGTCGGCCTTTCTATATTTTTATAAGTCCCAACCCAGTAAATTCTTACTGACCTGGCACTTGGGGGCTACACCGCTGAGATCAAAATTTTCTAAAGTCCCAAGTCGCCGCAGGCGTGCGACCCGGCACTTGGGGGCTACAGTATTCAGCTGATCCAACAGATTAAGAGATTCAAATTGAAGACCCGGCACATTACACTCTGATGAGCCAGCCCTTGGGGCTACACCCGCCGAAGCTTTCTGATGAGCCAGCCCTTGGGGGTTACACCCGCCGAAGATTCATAAGGTATAAGACAATTATAAGTCCCAGGTTGCTACAGGCAGGACAACCCGGCACCGGGGGGCTACACAGTCCAAAATGTTATTTGCAAAGCACCAAGTTATCATTGATAATCTTGGAGCTTGGGGGCTACAGGTAATATGGACATATCAAAACTTTTGAGGATAGTTTTTCAAAATGTTAATTATGGACTTGAGCTGTTGGACCCGGTGTTATCAAAAGATCATAACCCGCCAGATTTTATAAGCCGCCTTGTTTTATAACAATGGAAGTCCGACTTTACATCAGATGGATTTTCATCCCAATATTTTTATCAAATCAGCTGGACTCAACTTATTTGACCCGGAGTCACCAACAATAATGACCCGGCATCACCAATAATTATGACCCGGCGGAGATAACCCGCCAAGTGTGTTGGAAGCTGACTCAATGGCATATGAGTATTCTATTCTCAATATTTTTCAAAGGACATTGACAATCAAGATTATCAAGACGGTTCATTCATATATAGAGAAGACCCGGATTCCTGAGAAGCCATTTTATAAGCCGGCCAAAGGAGCAAGCCGGTCACTTAACATATTTGCTATTCCTATTTCAAGAGGTTACCATGAATAAATTCAAGCTAACCTGGGGGATAATGTCGGGGATATACCCCGCGGTATGACCCGGCCAGGCGACTCACAGGAGACCCGTTAAGGACATGACATCTCATAAATGACCCGGCTGGCGGACTATAGATGACCAAGGCCCAAGACCTGGGGGGTGAGCCGGCTCGAGGCAGCTCACGAGATAAGACCCGGTGGGTGAGCCGGCTCGAGGCGGCTCATGAGATAAGACCAGGTGGGTGAGACGGCGTTAGGATGCTCACGAGATAAGACCCGGTGGGTGAGCCGGCGTCAGGCTTCTCACGAGATAAGACCCGGCGGGTGAGCCGGCGCCAGGCGGCTCACAAGAGAAGGCCCACAAGAGAAGGCCCGAAGAGACAAGGATTCCATTAAAGGAAATAAGACCCGGAGTAGGATTCGTGATGAGTCCTACTCCTACTCCTAGTAGGACTCTATTTGTAAGTCTACCCTCTCCACTTATATAAGGAGGGGTAGAGCACCCCTAGAGGGACAGATTCTCAAGGGACACAAGTTCACAAGTTTAGACAACACATGATTAGAGACAGAAAGATTAGAGGCTCTCGTGATTAGAGGTAGCGATTAGCACCCTTGTAACCGAGAGATCTTCATCATCATCAATATCAGACAAGCAGGATGTAGGCTTTTACCTCGACTTGAGGGGCCGAACCTGGGTAAAACTCTGTGTCTTCTCGATTCCGATCAACCCCTTCAAGCCGCCACGTAGTTGCGTCTCGCCCCGAACCTCAGTCCGTGACCCGAACCTCAGTCCGTGACCCGGACCTCTACCGTGACCAAACCACGACAGATACCATGGTCGACGTCGAGTCGGGGTGGATGGTGTCGAGGTAGTTGTCGTGGTGCCATGGATGCAAACAGGGGTCTTGTTAGTCATGGTTGAATAGTGCGCTGGTGGACGAGGTGTCGAGCCTAGTTTGCCAAGCATGGGGAAACGTCGTGGGAGAAGTCATGAATCCGTGTTTCCAACACCGGGCATGTGTGTATGGAAGAAGTCAATGTTGACGAGTCAGTGCACCAAGTTTGCCTGACCCGATTACACGTCATGGACGAAGGCACGCGTCGGTGTTGCCAGCACCAGGCATGCACAGACGGGGTACAACACAAGCAGTATGCAGTGATGGTGTCCTGGATTAAGGGGTGCCCACCACATCGACCTGCCATTCATGGGTCGAGCCGAGGACCCACCAGTAGTTGAAGAATGGCTCGTCAACCCATGGGACCCCGACTTGATCAAGATGGACTCTTCAGAAGACTTGGTGCACACTCCAAGGCGTGTTTGCATGATCAACATGTTATCCCTAGATGTAGCCTACATACTTGTAACCCCTGATACACTTGATGCCTATATAAGCCGATGGGTTTAGACCATATAGGTAGAGTCAATTCATTCATATGATCTCGAGGTAGATCGTCTTGTACTTTGTACCCCATCACAATCAATATAATCAGAAGCAGGACGTATGGTTTTACCTCTTAGTGTTGACCAAAACCTAGGAAAACATTGTGTCTTTCCTACTTCTTGTAACCATCTCGCCAAGACCAACAGCTCAGGACCCCTACCTAAGATGTGTCGGTCTTAGCACCGAGACCATTATACGAGCGTGCACGCTCGTCTAGAAGGCCCCTTTTTGCTCTGAACTGGCCATAGGACTTCCTTCTTACCCCTTTTGATTTTATCTTTTGATTCTAGTTAATTATCACATTGAATAACATGATTCCATCGATACATCCCGAACATATCTACTTTTCCACACACTTTTCTCTTTTTTGAACTCTAATTTGCATGATTTGAATGAAACAAACTTGGACTGATGTTGTTTTCAGCTGAACTACCATGGTGTTGTTTTTGTGTAAAAAAAGTTCTCGGATTGAGATTAAAATTGACGGTGATTATTTTCAAAAAATATAAAAAGTATTGGCAGAAGAAATACCAAAGGGGGACCCACCAGGTGGCCACGAGCCTGGGGGTGCGCTCTACCCCCAAGGCGCGACCTGGTGGCCCGTGGGCCTCCTAGCCAGCCTCCGGTGCCCATCTTCTAATATAAGGAGTCTTTTACCTAGAAAAAATGAAGGAGAAAGAATCATCATGTATGATAAGATGGAGCCGTCGCCACCTCATGTTCTTCCTTTGGAGGGCTGATCTGGAGTCCGTTTGGGGCTCTAGAGAGGGGAATTCATCGTCGTCGACATCACCAACCATTCTCCATCAATAATTCCATGATGCTCACCACCGAGAGTGAGTAATTACTTTGTACGATTGCTGAACGGTGATGGGATTGGATGAGATTTGGCATGTAATTGAGTCGATTTTTAGGGCTTGACCTATAGTATTCACTATGTTATGAGATTGATGTTGTTATGACTTTACTATGTTCAATGCTTGTCACTAGGGCCCGAGTGCCATTATTTCAGATCTGAACATATTATGTTTTAATGAATATGAGAGAGTTTTGGATCCTATCTTTCAAGTTGTATGCACCTATTATTTGTTATGATCCGTAGACCCCAAAGTGACAAAAGTTGGCATCATCTCGGGTGATGATCGTAGTATGAGGAGTTTAAGTTTTCACCATGTGTTAATGCTTTGTTCCAGTTCTTTATTAAAAGGAGGCATTAATATCTCTTAGTTTCCCTTTGGACCCCACTGTCACTGTAGGGTAGGAGAAAAGATGCCATGCAAGTTCTTATCATAAGCATGTATGAATATATACGGAATATATGCCTACATTACATTGATGAATTGGAGCTACTTTTGTGTCGCTCGAGGTTATGACAGCTACATGATGAATGTCATCCAAGTCATATATCCATCACTAATCCAATGACTACGCTTTTTGCATATTGATCTTCGCTAAGTTACTATTGCTATTGTTATTGTTTCAATCACTACAAACTGCTACTTTTTGTTGTTCCTGTTACTTTTGTTCCTGTGCTACTAAACACCTTGCTGCAGAAAGATATTTCCAGGTGTGGTTGAATTGACAACTCAACTTCAAAGGCTCATAAATATTCTTTGGCTCCCCTTATGTGGAATCAACAAATTCGGGTGAAATACTACCCTCAAAAACTGTCGCAATCCCCTATACTTGTGGGTTACCATCCACCATGATTTCCTGGGATTCCTTCCATAGAACTCATTTAGTCCAAAAGAGGTTCCCTAGGAACACTGGCAAAAAGTAGTGCATGAAAAGGTCTTGGTAACCCACAAAAATTACGTGGTGATAAAGCAAATAAGCACACACACACACACGAGAATATTCACCGTACGCTATTGCTTCCTGGCAATGGCGCTAGAAAAGGTCTTGATAACCCACAAGTGTATGGGATCGTTTGTAGGATTTTTGATAAATAACAGTGTTGTATCCAACGAGGATCTAAAGGTAGAATTACTATTCTCTCCAATTATATCGACCACCGATACAACTCTATATGCAAAACAATGTTCACTTTACCTATAAATAAGCAATAAACTATTATGTAGGTGTAATAGGATAGATTTGCAAGATAAAAAAGAACACATAAATAAAAGTTAGCGTATGTTTATATAAAGAAAAATAAGTTAGTATAGCGAGTGTGAAAAAATAGTGGTAGAATTTGCGAGATTGACCTATGTAATTGATAACTAAATTGGTTGTCGTCGTTGCAATTTTGATGAAGGAGAGGCATGAGCTAATATATTTTCCGTACTTCGATCATATGCACTTATGGTTGGAACTGTACCAAGAATCCACAACTAATAAAGATCATTAAAGTCAAAACTAATCATGATTTAAGTATGATGACCCAATTTATCCCATACACAACAACTCACTTACCCGAGTTTTCATGTTATTGTCACCCGCGGACTCAGCCGGTAAGTAAATCATGACATATTGAAACACCCTATAGCGGGAATTCTCCACGTGTGCATGTCACGAAAGGCACAATAGGACAACACCAAAAACATGCAACTTAAACCAATCAAGATCGTCAATCAAACCCATCTGACAAAAACAATCAACTCAAACATCTTAGGATTGCAACACATCATTGTATAATAATATGAAACATAAATCACCATGTTCAAGTATGGGGTACAAGAGGTTGCGGGAGACTGGACTGCTAATAATAGATGAGAGTAGGTGATGGAGGTGTTGAGGAAGATGACGAAGTTGTTAGAGTCGATCACCGTCACACGATGTTTCCCCCAACGATGCTCAGCGCCACCGAGAGAGAGGGGGAGAGGCCGTCTCCTTATTATTCTTCCTTGGCCTCACCCTATATGGGAGGAGGCTTTCCCCTCTGGTCCATGTCCTCCATGCCCCCCCAGAGGGGAGGAGACCCCTCCGATATTGGATCTTTCTCTTTGTTTCTTCTCTGTTTTGCCACCGTGTTTCTAGCTGAAAAACATTTCTTATATTCCCGGAGATCTGTAACTCCGATCGGGCTAAAATTTTAACACAATTTTTGCTCAATATAATATTCCTTGCATCCGAAGGAGATCTCCACCCGACGTAAGAGGTGGCCACAAGGGGTCACCCCGCCCCCTGGGGGTAGGGCGCTCCCCAACCTTGTGAAGTCCGTGGGCCTCCTCTTCTGTTTATTCTTGCACCAGAAAATCACATATATTCTATAAAAAATCTTCATATTTTTTATCATGTTTGGAATTTTGTTGATATGGATTTTCTGCAAAACAAAAAACATGCAAAAGGCAGGAACTGACACTAGGCACTAGATTAACATGTTAGTCCAAGAAATCATATAAATTGTTGCCAAAAGTATGTACAAATAGTAGAATAATGGCATGAAAAACAAAAATTATAGATACAACGGAGACGTATCAGTTCTTAACCGAGGGAAATACTTTGTGCTACTACAATACATCACCCTTCCTCTTCACGGAAATCCCAATGCATTCAGAACTAGCAGGGATCGGCGAGTCGCCCATATGTTCATTTTGCATTATGATTCCCTACTCTTATTTAAAATGTCATTGATCATTATGATGCAATTATTATGCCTTTTTTTGTCTTAATATAAAAGATTTACTTGAAGAGGAAAATTGTCGGCATGTGGAATTCTAGACCTAAAAGAGCTCCAAATGACATGAAATTTCTAGGAGATTTATTTTTGAATATATAAAAAACACTAGAAGAAAGAAGTTCCACGGAAGATCAACTATGGGCCCAGAAGGGCAGGGGCGTGCCCTCCCCCTTGTGAAGCCAGGGGGCTTCGATGCCCGTACTCTGCCACATGAAGGCATTTGCACTAGAATAAAACAAGAGAAGACTTCCAGGACGAAGCACCACCCTCTCGAGGCAGAACCTAGGAAGGAGCACTTTTGCACTCCGACAGAGCAATTCTGATAGGGACACTTTCCTCCGGGAGGGGGAAATCGAAGCCTTCTACATCACAAACGTTCCTCTCATCATGGAAGGACTCATCTCCATCAACATCTTCACCAGCACCATCTTATCTCAAACCCTAGTTCATCTCTTGTATTTAATTCATGTCCCAAAATCACAGATTGGTACTTGTGGGTTGCTAGTAGTGTTGATTACATCTTGTAGTTGATGCTAGTTGGGTTACTTGGTGGAACATTATATGTTCATATTCTTAATCATATACTTATCTCCTTTGGTCATGAACATGAATATGATTTGTGAGTAGTTACATTTGTTCTTGAGGACATGGGAGAAGCCCGGTTATAGACTATCATGTGAAGTTGGTATTCGTTCAATATTTTGATGACATGTATGTTGTTCTTTCTCTAGTGGTATCCTGTGAACATTAACTACATGACACTTCACCATATTTGGGTCAGAGTAGGAAGTAGATGACGGGTTGCGAGAGTGACAAAAGCTTAAACCCTAGTTTATGTACTATTCCATAAGGGGGTGATTTGGATCCATATGTTTCATGTTGTAGTTAGATTTATCTTAATTCCTCTTTCATAGTTGCAGATTCTTGCGAGAGGGGGGTAATCATAAGTAGATTGTTTGTTCAAGTAAGAACAACACCTTAGCACTGGTTCACCCACATTACAATTTATCGAAGTAGTGAACGTGCATAAACTAAAACATGACACACATGACTAGACATAATTCTCATGTGTCCTCGAGAACACTTTGCTCACTATAAAAATTTCTCTTGGCATGTCCTTAGCAATATAGTTATTAGGCTACTAATACATCCATATTACATCATGATTTCTTATTGATATTGATATTGTTCTAGGTCATTACTACATTCTATGATATAATTCTAGCAACTTTTCTCTCTTAATTTGCAAGATCTAACACGGAGAGAGAAATTGCCAGAAGCCGGAATTATGGACCTAAAAGCCATGGAAAAGGCTGGAAATATTCTGGACTCCAAAATACCTAAAACTTCATGAGGATTTTGTGTGGAACATATCTGAATTTCTGAAGCGAACAACCACTAGAGGGGGGCACCTATGGCTCCAAAGCCAACATGGCACGACCACACCCTAGGTGTGCCCTGATATGTCTCTGTCGTATCTACAAGTTTTGATTGTTTCATTCCAATATTCTACATCTTTCATATACTTCTGGCAACTTTTTATACTATTTTTGGGACTAACATATTGATCCAGTGCCCAGTGCCAGTTCTTGTTTGTTGCATGTTTTTTGTTTCGTAGAATATCCATACCAAACGAAGTCCAAATGCGATAAAAACTTATGGAGATTTTTTCAGAATATATGTGATTTTTAGGAAAAAGAATCAACGCGAGATGATGCCTGAGGAGGTGGCAAGCCTGCTAGGCGCGACCCACCCCCTGCCCACGCCTGGCAAGCTTATGGCCACCCCTTAGGTCGGTTGGAGCTTTCCTTTGGCCACAAGAAAGCTAATTTTTGGATAAAGATACCTCAAAATTTCAGCCCAATCGGAGTTACGGATCTCCAGATATTTAAGAAACGGTGAAAGGCCAGAATTGGGGAGCGCAAAAACAGAAGGAAACAGAGAGAGATCTAGTCTCGGAGGGGCTCTCGCTCCTCCGCCACCATGGAGGCCATGGACCAGAGGGGAAACCATTCTCCCATCTAGGGGAAGGTCAAGGAAGAATAATAAGGAGGGGGATCTCTCCCCCTCTCTCCCGGTGGCACCGGAACGCCGCCGCGGCCATCATCGTGACAACGATCTACTCCAACAACCCCATCATCTTCACCAACACCTCCATCACCTTCCCCCATCTATCTACGATGGTCCACTCTCTCGCAACACACTGTACCCTCTACTTGAACATGGTGCTTTATGCTTCATATTATTATCCAATTATGTGTTGCCATCCTATGATGTCTGAGTATATTTTTGTTGTCCTATTGGTTGATTGATGATCATGATTGGTTTGAGTTGCATGTTTTATTATTGGTGCTGTCCTATGGTGCTCTCCGTGTCATGCAAGCATGAGGGATCCTCGCTGTAGGGTGTTGCAATGTGTTTATGATTCGCCTATGGTGGGCTGCTTGAGTGATAGAAGCATAAACCCGAGTAGGTGGGTTGTTGCATATGGGAGTAAAGAGGACTTGATACCTTATAATGCTATGGTTGGGTTTTACCTTAATGATATTTTGTAGTTGCGGATGCTTGCTAGAGTTCCAATCATAAGTGCATATAATCCAAGTAGAGAAAGTATGTTAGCTTATGCCTGTCCCTCATATAAAATTGCAATAATGATGACCGGGCTAGTTATTGATTGCCTAGGGACAATTACGCAACTCCTACCACCACTTATCCACACTCGTTAAACTAACTTAACTGTTAATTTATCTTAGCAGCCCCTAGATTTTATTTACGTGTGCTTTATTATCTTGCAAACCTATCCTGTTACACCTACAAAGTACTTCTAGTTTCATACTTGTTCTAGGTAAAGCGAACATTAAGCATGCGTAGAGTTGTATCGGTGGTCGATAGAACCTGAGGGAATATTTGTTCTACCTTTAGCTCCTCATTGGGTTCGACACTCTTACTTATCTAAAGAGGCTACAACTGATCCCCTATACTTGTGGCAGAGATATTTTGCTAGGGAAACTTCCCTTCGGGAGGGGGAAATTGAAGCCATCATCATCACTGGCGCTCCCTCCTTCGTTGGACGACCATTTTGTTGGAAATATGCCCTAGAGGCAATAATAAAGTGGTTATTATTATATATTGGTTGTTCATGGTAATCGTTCAGAAACTCAAATACATGTGTGGATATATGGACAAACACTGTGTCCCTAGTGAGCCTCTACTATACTAGCTCGCTGATCAAAGATGGCCATGGTTTCATGACCATAAACACGAGTTGTCATTTGATAATGGCATCACATCATTAGGAGAATGATGTGATGAACAAGACCCAACCATAAGCATATCATTTTACCGTGTTAGTTTATTGCTACTTGTTTATCCATGTCAAGTATATGTTCCTACGACCATGATATCACACAACTCCCTGACACCGGAGGAATGCCTTGTGTGTACCAAACGTCGCAACGTAACTGGATGGATATAAAGGTGCTCTACAAGTATCTTCGAGGGTGTCTGTTGGGTTGGCATGGATCGTGTCTGGGATTTATCACTCCATATGACGGAGAGGTATCTCTAGGCCCACTCGGTAATACATTGTCACAAGAAGCTTGCAAGCAATGTGACTAAGGAGTTAGTCATGGGATATTGTATTACAGAACGAGTAAAGAGACTTGCCGGTAACAAGATTGAACTAGTTATGGAGATACCGACGATCTAATCTCAGGCAAGTAACATACCGATGGATAAAGGAACCGCATACGGGATTGATTGAATGCTTGACATCATGGTTCGACCGATAAAGATCTCTATGGAATGTGTAGGAACCAATATGGGCATCCAGGTCCCACTATTGGTTATTAACTGGAGAGTGTCTCGGTCATGTCTACATCATTCTCGAACCCGCGGGCTCTGCGCACTTAACTTTTGGTGACGATATAGTATTGTTGAGTTATATATGTTGGTGAACGAAGGTTGGTTGGAGTCCCGGATGAGACCCCTGACGTCACGAGGAGTTCCGGAATGGTCTAGAGGTAATGATTTATATATGTGAACTTGGTATTCAAGTTCTAGAAAGGTTCTGGGACTTACCGGTTTTCTGACGGGAATGCCAAAAGTGTTCCGTTGGTCCACTAGGTGGGTCAATGGGAGGGCCCCATGGGCTGTGAGAGGGGTCCACCATCTCCTGGTGGGCTGGCCGACCCTCCCACCTAGGGCCCATGCAGACAAGGGATGGGCTGGCCCAAGGGTGTCCGCCGCCCCCGCTGCTTGGGGTTCATGGCAGCCCCTTGGCCGTCGCTCCTAACCCTAGGGTGGCCGATCTCCACCCCTCCCCCTATATATGAGAGGAGAGGGAGGGCAGCTGCACCCGAAGCGACGGCACAACCCTCCCTGTCTCTCTATAGATATGTTTCTCCTCTAGTTCATCGTGGTAGCGCCTGGTGAAGCCCCACCGGGACAGCTCCACCACCACCACCACCATGCCATCTTGTTGTCGGAGAACTCATCTACTACTCCGCCCTCGCTTGCTGGATTGAGGAGGCGGAGACACCATCGAGCTGTACGTGTGCTGAACATCGAGGTGTCGTCTGTTCGGCGCTAGATCGGGACAGATCGTGATTGGATCATGGGACGGATCGTGATTGGATCGTGAAGACGTTCAACTACATCAACCGCATTTCTTAATGCTTCCTGCTTAGCAATCTACAAGGGTATGTAGATGCACTCCCCCTCTCGTAGCTGTTGATCTCCATAGATACACCTTGGGTGTTCGTAGGAATTTTTTTGTTTCCCATGCAACGTTCCCCAACAGTGGCATCATTAGCTAGGTTTATGGGTAGATAACATGCATGAGTAGAATACAAAAGAGTTTATGGGCATTTACATTCATATTGCTTACCTCCTTAGTCTTATCTTGATTTGGCGGTATTTTGGGATGAAGCGGCTTGGACCAACCTTACTTGTCCATGTACGAGAGATCGGTTCCATCGACTGACATGCAACTTGTTGCATAAAGATGGCCGGCAAGTGTCTGTCTCTCCCACTTTAGTTGAATCGGATTTGACAGAGCCGGTCCTTGTAGATGGTTAAAAGGCAACTTGATTATCACTGTTGTGGCTTTGGGTAGGTAAGCACGGTTCTTACTAGTTGCCCATAGCAACCACGTAAAACTTGCAACAACAAAGTAGAGGACTTCTGACTTGTTTTAGCAGGGCATGTTGTGATGTGATATGGCCAAAGACATGATGTGATATATGTGATGTCTGATATGATCATGTTTTTATAGATTATCATGACTTGCATGTCCATGATTACGACAACCGACAGGAGCCATAGGGTTGTCTTTAATTATTTTCGCCCTTTTTTGCTTTACTTTATTGCTATGAGTTAGCGTAGTTGTAGAAGCAATAGTTGGCGAGACAACCATGTGACGACACGATGATGGATATCATGGTGTCATGCCGGTGACGATGGAGATCATGCCGGTGCTTTGGTGATGGAGATCGAAAGCACATGATGATGATGGCCATACCAAGTCACTTATATGATTTGCATGTGATGTTAATCCCTTTTATGCATCTAATTTTGCTTAGGAAGACGGTAGCATTATAAAATTTCAAGATATAATTGTGTTCTCCCCGAGTGTGCACCAGTGCAAAGGATCGTCGTTTTGAAGCACCACGTGATGATCGGGTGTGATAGACTCTACGTTCGCATACAACGGCTGTAAGCCAATTTTGCACATGAAAAACACTTGGGTTAAACTTGATGAGCCTAACATGTACAAACATGCCCTCAAAACACAGGAGACCAAAAGGTCGAACACGAGTCATATAGTAGATATGATCAACATGTAGATGTTCACCATTGAAACCACCTCATCTCACGTGATGATGGGACTTGGGTTGGTGGATTTGGATCATGTCACACTTAGACAACCTGAGGGATGTTGATTTGAGTGGGAGTTCTTAAATAATATGATTAATTGAACTCATTATCATGAACATATTCTAAGTTGTCTTTGCAAAATATGTTGTAGATCAATGGCTCGCGTAGTAGCTCCCCTAAATTTTAATGCGGTCCTAGAGAAAGCTAAGATGAAAGATGATGGAAGTAACTATGCGTACCGGGTCCATAATTTTAGGATTATCCTCATGGCTTCGCAAAAGGCTTATGTCCTTGATGCACCGCTTGTTGCGCCCCCTCTAGTGGCGTGTGTAGAAGTTGTGAACGTCTAGCAGACCCATGTTGATGACTACTTGATAGTTCAGTGCACCATGTTGTATGGCTTAGAATCGGGACTTCAAAAGCATTTTGAACATCATGGATCATATGAGATCTTCCAGGAGTTGGAGTTAGTATTTCAAGCAAATGCCCAGATCGAGAGGTATGAGACGTCCGATAAGTTCTTCGCCTGCAAGATGGAAGACAATAGTTGTGTCAGTGAGCACCTACTCAGAATGTCTGGGTACTACAATCATTAACTGATTTGGGAGTTCAGCTTTCGCTCGAAACGGTCACTGACAGAATTCTCCTGCCACTACCACCTAGCTACAAAGGCTTCGTGATGAACTATATTATGCAAGGGATGAATAAGTTAGTCTCTGAGCTATTCGCGATGCTGAAAGTCGCAGAAGTAGAAATAAAAAAGGAGCACCAAGTGTTGATGGTGAATAAAACCACTAGTTTCAAGAAAGGGAAGGGAAAGAAGGGAAACTTCAAGAAGGGTGGCAAGTGAGTTACCGCTCCCACGAAGAAACCGAAGGCTGGACCCAAGCCTGAGACTAAGTGCTTCTATTGCAAGGGGACTAGCCATTGGAAGCGGAATTGCCCCAAGTACCGGGATGATAAGAAGGCTGTCAACGTCAACAAAGGAATATTTGATATACATTTTATTGATATGTACCTCACTAGCTCTCATAGTAGTGCTTGGGTATTTGGTACCGGTTCAGTTGCTCATATTTGTAACTCAAAACAGGAACTACGGAATAAACAGAAGCTGACGAGGGATGAAGTGACAATGCGCGTTGGAAATGGTTCCAAGGTTGATGTGATTGCCGTAGGCACATTCGCTCATAAATTACCATTGGGATTAGTTTTAAACCTAAATACTTGTTATTTGGTACCTGCGTGAGCATGAACATTATGTCTGGATCTTGCTTATTATCAGATGGTTACTCATTTGAATCAGAGAATAATGGTTGTTCTATTTATCTGAGTAATGTCTTTTATGGGCATGCACCCAGTGCGAATGGTTTATTCTTGTTGAATCTCGATAGTAGTGATACACAAATTTATAACATTGATGCCAAAAGATGCAAAGTTAATAATGATATTACCACTTTCTTGTGGCACTACCGCTTATGCCATATTGGTGTAAAACACATGAGGAAGATCCATGCTGTTGGACTTTTGGAATCACTCAATTTTGAATCGCTTGATACATGTGAACCATGTCTCTTAGGAAAGATGACTAAAACCCCGTTCTTCGGTACAATGGAGCGGGCAACTGACTTGTTGGAGATCATACATATTGATGTGTGCGGTCTGATGAGTATTTTGGCGCGTGGAGGATATCGCTATATTCTTACCTTCACTCGTGATTTGAGTAGATACGGGTATATTTACTTAATGAAACACAAGACTGAAATGTTTGAAAAGTTCAAGCAATTTCAGAGTAAAGTAGAAAATCATCGTAACAAGAAGATAAAATTTCCGCGATCTGATCATGGTGGAGAATGTTTGAGTTATGAGATTGGCATGCATTTGAAACAATGTGGAATTGTTTCAGAGCTTACGCCACATGGAACACCAGAGCGTAATGGTGTGTTCGAGCGTCGTGATCGTACCCTGTTGGATATGGTGCGATCTAGATGTCTCTCGCTGATCTGCTACTATCATTTTGAGGTTATGCATTAGTGACAACCGCATTCACTTTAAATAGGGCACTATCAAAGTCTGTTGAGACGACACCGTATGAATTATTGTTTGGCAAGAAACCTAAGCTATCATTTCTTAAAGTTTGGGGCTGCAATGCTTATGTGAAAAGGCTTGAACCTGATAAGCTCGAACCTGATAAGCTCGAACCCAAAGATGACAAGTGCATGTTCATAGGATACCCTAAGGAAACAGTTGGGTACACCTTCTATCTCAGGTCCGAGGGTAAAGTGTTTTTGCTAAAAAGGGGTCCTTTCTCGAGGAAGAGTTTCTCTCAAAAGAATTGAGTGGGAGGAAAGTAGAACTCGATGAGCTTGTTAAACCGTCACTTCAGTTGGATAGTAGCACGAAGCAGAAAGATGTTTCTGCGGCGCCTACACCAAGTGAAGAGGAAGAAAATGATGATGATCATGAAGCTTCGGATCAAGTGACTACCGGACCTCGTAGGTCGACAAGGACTCGTACCGCCCTAAACTGGTATGACAATCCTATCTTGGAGGTCATGCTGTTGGACAACAGTGAACCTACAAGTTATGAAGAAGCAATGGTGGGCCTGAATTCCAACAACTGGCTAGAGGCCATGAAATCCGAGATAGGATCCATGTATGAGAACAAAGTGTGGGATTTGGAGGACTTACCATATGATCGTAAGGCCATACCGAATAAATGGATCTTTAAGAAAAAGATGGACGCGGGCGGTAATGTGACCATCTATAACGCTCGACTTGTTGCAAAAGCTGATGACCCACAAGTATAGGGTATCAATCGTAGTCCTTTCGATAAGTAAGAGTGCCGAACCCAACGAGGAGCAGAAGGAACTGATAAGCAATTTTCAACAAGGTATTCTCTACAAGTGTTGTAAGTAACAATAGTAGATAGTTTTGTAGCAAGGTAATTCGTAACAAGTAACAAGTGAAAATAGTAACAAAGGTGTAGTAAGGTATCCCAATCCTTTTTGTAGCAAATGACAAGCCTGAAAGTACTCTTATATTAAGGAAGTGCTCTCGAGGACACATAGGAATTTCTGCCTAGTCATGTTCATCATGTTGAGTTGATTTGCGCTTGCTATTTTGATAATTTGATATGTGGGTTGACCATTGCTAAGGTGATGTTCTTACTTGAACTAACAACCTATTTCTGATTAACCCCTCTCGCAAGCATCCGCAACTATGAAAGAAGAATTAAGATAAATCTAACTATAGCATGAAACATGTGGATCCAAATCAGCCCCTTATGAAGCAATGCATAAACTGGGGTTTAAGCTTTTGTCACTCTCGCAACCCATCATATACTTTTTACTCCACAATATCTTCCCTTAGGCACATATAATGGTTAAGTGTCATGTTGTCAATGTTCACATGACACAACCAAGAGAAGTAACAACATACATATCATCAAAATATCGAACGCATACCAACTTCACAAGATTACTTATAACAAGACTTCTCCCATGTCCCCAGGAACAATAGTAACTACTCTCACATCATCAACATGTTCAAGATCAGAGGTGTAATAATAACAATTAAGGATCTGAACATAATCTCTTCCACCAATGTAACATCCCAAAATTTCATTTTGGAATGTTATGATTATAACTATGCATCTAGCAGCATCATTGCTTGAATGTATGTGTTTGTTGAAATGTCTCTTCTGGATTTCAGAAAGCTCTTTCTACTTTTCCCTAAGTTGCTTTCACCTATTTGAAATTTTGGTTAAAAGTTCAAATAAGAGAGGAGGAACATGAAACTCCACACCAGGGACTAATTGGTGATATATTTGAACAATAATAACCAGGAGTTATTTTGAAAATATTTGCAAAAAGGGTTTAAAAACAATTAGGCAATTTCTGAAAATAATATTTTTTCAAAGTGTTCAAATGACAGAATAGAAATGTTAATTAAATAGCATTTATTATTCTGTTAATTTTGATATATAATACCCCTATAGTTATAAACGGTTTGAATGCTTTAAAAGCTTTTGAATGTCTCTGGAAAATTATTAAAAGGAAACGGTACCCGTTTCCGGTATTAAACGGGCCGGCCCACGGCAGTTACTCGCGTATTGATTAGAAGCCGGCCGACCGCGCGTAACGGACACGCCCTCCTCTCACTGATGCTGGACCCCACCCGACCAACCGTTTCACCGAACGGTCATCTTCTCCCTCCCCCGCACGCGCCGGAGACTCGCCGGCCGTTTCCTCCCCTCGCCGGATCTCTCTCCTCTCTTAACTCCCCGCACCCCCGAGCACCTATATAAGAGCCCCACAGCCCCGCCTTTCATTCCCCCCCTAGCCCCTCTGTCCCTCGCCGGAAGACCGCGCAATTGCTCGCCGGAGTTGCGCCATCACCGGACCTCCCGTCGACCGTAGCCACCGATTCCGTCCACCTCTCGCCCAACCGACCTCACCAATCGACTCCGGAGAACCGTCGCCGTCGCCCGGACCACTTCCCCGTCTTCCCCGACCACCGGAGCGCCTCGCCGTCGCATTCACCGCTTTCGGACTCGCCGGAGACCCCGACCCCGGCGACTTTTACTCTGTGAGCATCCCCACTCGTTCGATCTGGAATCAACGTTCCAGATTAGATCGGATTTAATCCGAACCGGTATCCTTTACCGATCGGTCGCCCGCTCGAAACTACCTAACGCACGCGCCAGCCAGCCAGTAGAATCGCGCCACGTCACCCCTGGCCGTCCGTTAGATTTAGTCTCTTTTCTCTGATTTCTTTTAGTAAACAGAACCTATTCTAAATTTGTTTTGCTTATATCTTTTAATCTATTTAGTGTTTTGAGTTGATTCTTTTTGCAATAGCTCACATTTTTCATGTAGTTTCACCCTGTACTTTTAAATTTCAAATTTGAACTATAAAATTTGAATTTAATCAAATTTGCTCAAAATCTTCAAATCTGAATAACTAGAGTTTGAAAATAGTTTTTCAAATGAATCTTTTTGCTACTGTTTGGTATTAGTTAGGACTATCTTCATGTTTAGTTTGAGGATTTTTAGGTTTAATTTGATTAATGTTTTAACCAAAAACAGAATCTGCTTAGTATTATAATATAGTTTTATAAACTCAATTTTAATTAGTTTGATTTAGAATTTGGTTTTATTTGTTTATTAGGTTCTGTTAGTAAACATTTAGTTTTTTCACTTAATGTTAATAAAAATATAAATTTGCTTAGTTTAATTTTATTTAACATAGGAATCACAACTTATTTTCAAATAGGTTTATTTTGATTAAAACAACTAACTAGTAATAGTTTTGTTTTCAAACAAAGTTTTGTATATTTTAATTCTGTTGTCTAAGACAGATTTAATTGTAAATTATTTCCTGTTAAGAACATGTTTTACAAATAAATAATAAGTTTAGTTTTTGATTCTTTTGTTAATATAACTATAGTTGATTCATATAGTGTTTATCACAAACTTGTATAAACTTTACTAAACTTTTCCCAACAAACTTAAATTGATTATATTCTGTTTATTAATAAAATATTCTATTGTTTCCTTGCTGACAACAATTGTTTTGTTATTACAAATGGTTTCATTATGTCAGTAATGTTGTCATCCCTCACCTTTTGAAAACAAAACCTTGTGTGTTTTACTTGCTAGAGATTTTGTGCATTGTTTGCCTTGCTTGTTTAATACTTTTTTCTGAATGTTGTGAGTTACAATATTTTGGTTGTATGCTTATTTGAGTGCTTGTTGCTTCGTTAGATTATCCGGAGTGCGAAGCTTGTTACTTAGAGTCACTCACGTACGAAGATCATCAATCAGGCAAGTCACTTTGACCATGTTTACCCATGTTTTATATGCATTAGTTCTACCATCTCCCCAATTGCATGCAAGATAGGTTAGTTGGAAACTTGGTTACATTGTAGTAGTATCATGTGGTAGGTACCCCCCCTCAACCTCTTTGACACATTGGCCCTGGGAAACGTTGTTTTACCTTTTGCTATGCTATTAGTAGACGGGGTTGGTTGTGTGATTCATGAGAGTTGAGAGAGTTAATAATTTCAAGACCTACATAATGATCATGATTTAAGACTCCGAGTTTTCAACATACCTCTGGGTGGATGATGGTTGAACGGCACCCTGGAGAAACCAGTGGATTTGCCTAGGTGATGCTGGAGATGGCCAGTATTCACGCGGAAAGATCCACCCAGGCACAAAGAGATGGATGGATGCTTTAAAACCCAAGGCTTACCTGCACAGCCACAAGTCATTATGGGCTCTGGCTTGGTTGGATATCGTGGTGACCCTGGACAGGCGGTGCTACGAGAGGTAGAAGAACGGTAGGAAAGGATGGGCACCGACAGAGTCGCAGGGAAACCCTTTGGAAGACCATGTTTTGGTCATCCGTTTCTCAAACACCCTGAAGTGCGAGAAATCAAATGGAGGCGACCAAATCTTGTGGGGAACGTGTGCAAAACTCTGCAGAGTATTCCAAACCTAATCGATTAGCCGTGTCCATGGTCATGGACGACTTGAGCCAAAGGAATTGAAACTTCCGGAACTCTCAACACAATTAATATGATGATGTGGGTATTTAATAATTTTGGGTATGAGAATTGGTTGGTGGAACCATCTCATTAATCAACCAACTTAGTAATATTTTGCTTAGCCCCTCCCTTGATGTAGGAAAAAAAAACTTGGCTTTACGCAAAAACTTACACTACCACCTGCCATATATGCATATAGACTAGCTGATTATTTTCACACCTCTACTGTGACTTTGCCGGCATATTCCATATGCTGACCTACACGGCTGCAACATATCATGTTGCAGAGTACTTTTCCGACCAGGAGTGAGGACACGTTCTATGCTCAGTGAGATGCCCTTGGAGTCAGATGGACTCATCTACCTTCGACGCTTCCGCAAGATTTAGATATTCTCATGAGTTGGCCTTTGGCCACTTTATTGTAATCTTTATTGTAATAAAGGAATCGATATGAGATTTTGATTAATATAATGCTGTGTGATTTCCCTTTGATATATACATTGATGTACCGTGTGTGTACCAGCATGATCTTGGGATGGTACGGAAACACCGGAGACTTGACCTTTCAGGTCGGGTCGCTACAGAAATGGTATCAGAGCACGCGCTGACCGTAGGACGTAACCTCTAGGATTGGAAAGCCTTAGGATTGTTTCTCTTTGTCTCTAAAAATTCTTATACTCTCATCTATTCGTTTCTGACTCCTCTCCGATTATTTCAAAATTTGTAGATGGCCACCTTCATCCCAGTGTTGATCACGGAGTTTTGCCAGCCTGATGTAACGATGCCCTTTGGTAAGGAGCTGATGAGGATCGTCAAGGATGTAAGGATTGCTTTGCCGAGCATCACCGGGACTCCTATCATGTCATTTCCCCAAGATGGACGCTATAGGATCGAGGTGCACATCCCAGGGAAGACCTTTGGGAATCGGAAGAAACCCATCGACTTCAAGTTCGTGGCCCCCAGCTGGATACTTGGAAGAGACATGGCCATTCATCGTGCCCTTGGACGTATTCAGGAGGAATACAGAGGTGGAACCATTTAACCAGGACTCAGCATGGTTTGTCGCAGAGATGCCAATGGAAACATCATAACTCCTCCCACTGGAGACTCCACCATTTCCTATATCCAGACCCTGGAGACTCACATCAGGACTCTGGAGCTTCGAGTTCGTGCTGATACAAAGACAATCAAGAATCTGATGAACCGTGAGCTAGACCTTGAAGCTGATCTGCGAGAGGCCAACTATGAACACGAGCATGAAGTGAAGGACTTCTTAGAGAGGATTGATGAGCAGAATGCACGCATCGCCACTCTGGAGGAGCAGCTAGACATGGGGGAAAACCTTCATCCCGAAGGAGACATGGCACCCTTCATCAGCGACGATGAAGACTATGAGGAAAGCACCACCGGAGGACCTACGACTATGCACTTTTGAGGAGAACCTTAGTTATGCCCTCCAATGTATCTTTTATTTTCGTCGTTAAAGCGTAGGTCGATGCTTAGTTGTTTGAGATTTGTATTCCCGATGTTTGACATTGATTGAATAAATGAATGAGTGTTTGGTGTGATATGTTTGTTGCATTGCATATGGGTAGTGATTTCTTCTTATAGATCCTTGTTCTATTCTAATTCTCATCCCTCTGAAAACAGCAAGATGCCTCCACGACATGAGACCGACTTCACTTTCCCGCCGGAACTCACTCAACTCCTTCAGCAGCAGAATGCACTGATGCAGTTATTGATTCAGAATCAGACCAACAACCAGAACAACCACCATCCACCCCAGACTGACAATCTCACCCGTTTTCTGAGGTTGAACCCTCCAACTTTCTCCAGCAGTACTGAGCCCATTGTGGCAGATGACTGGCTCCGTAAGATGGAGAGAGAACTTGTCACCGCTGGATGTACTGATGCTGAGAAGGTGCGATTTGCCGCACATCAACTTGAAGGACCAGCAGCTTCATGGTGGGAGAATTACATCACCACCTATCCTATTGCTGATGTAACTTGGGAGCAATTCAAGCTTGCTTTTCGCACCGCACATGTTTCAGCTGGAGCCATGAGTCTGAAGAAGCGCGAGTTTCGCAACTTGCGCCAGGGTAATCGCTCCGTGGCCCAATATGTGGAAGAGTTCAGCATGTTGGCCCGTTATGCCCCAGGAGATGTGGCCGATGATGCGGCCAAGCAAGAAAAGTTTCTGGAAGGACTCAACGACGAGTTGAGCATACAACTGGTAGTGGCTGCTTTCAACAACTACCAAGAGCTGGTGGATAAGGCTCTCATTCTGGAGGGTAAACAACAGCAAATTGAGAACCGCAAGCGGAAGTACACACAGGGGAAGTTTAACTCTGGAGCTCATCAGAAACTTCGCTACTCCCCGTACTCAGGGAATACCGGATCAGGAAACAGTAAGTTTGGAAAGCACACTCATGCTGTGCACAACCATGGAGGCCACCATCATGGAGGAAATGGGAACAACCGTCCCAACCATGGTAACTTCAAGAGTGACAATGGGAATGGGAACAACACTCAGCACCGTCAAGTTCCTACACAGAAGGATCTGAGTCACATCACCTGTTTCAAGTGCCAGAAGACAGGGCACTATGCTACTGAGTGTCCCCAGAGCAAGCAAGGCAGTGGAAATGGCAACAACAACGGCAACTCCGCAGCCAAGAAGCCAAACCCTTTTCCTCGTGCCCAGGTGAACCATCTCGACGTGGAAGAAGTCTATGATCAACCCGAGACTATGGTTGGTAAGTTTTTATTGCATTCATGTCCAGTTACAGTACTTTTTGATTCCGGTGCAACTCATTCATTCATATCAAGGGTAGTTGTGGATAAGTATGGCTTGCCCACCAAAACCCTTAGTCAGCCCATTAAGGTCTGTTCCCCAGGAGGTATGATGATGGCAGGGATAGGATGCCATGCCTTGAAACTCAATATAGGAAATCATGTTTTTCCCACCGACCTCATCGTCTTAGAGTCACAAGGACTGGATGTAATCCTAGGCATGGATTGGATGACCAAGTATGAAGGAAATCTTGATTGCCCTAGCAAGTCTATTTCACTCACCACCCCGGAGAACAAGAGGATTAAGTATGTATCCCGACGCACACGTATGAGTGCTAGGTTAAATGCCCTCACGAGAGTTGTTCAGGAGGAAGTACCTGTGGTAAAAGATTATCTGGATGTATTTCCGGAAGAATTACCAGGAATGCCACCAGATAGGGAGATTGAGTTCTTAATAGAGCTATAGCCAGGGACAGCACCAATTTCCAAGAGACCCTATCGGATGCCCGCAAATGATCTGTTGGAAATCAAGAAGCAGATTAAGGAGTTATTGGACAAAGGTTATATACGTCCAAGTTCTTCACCTTGGGGAGCCCCAGTACTTTTGGTGGAGAAGAAGGATAAATCTTTGAGAATGGTAGTTGACTATCGTGCCTTGAACGAGGTGACTATCAAGAACAAGTATCCTCTGCCGATGATTAATGATTTGTTTGATCAGCTCGTAGGAGCCAAAGTATTCTCCAAGATCGATCTTCGATCAGGGTATCACCAGTTGAAAATTCGTGAACAGGATATACCCAAAACAACTTTCACCACGAGGTATGGCTTGTATGAGTATACGGTCATGTCTTTTGGATTGACTAATGCTCCTGCCTACTTCATGAATTTGATGAACAAAGTATTCATGGAATACCTAGACAAGTTTGTTGTGGTGTTCATCGATGACATTTTGATATTCTCCAAGAACAAGGAAGAACATAAGGAACATTTGCGTTTAGTTCTGGAGAAGCTGAGAGAGCATCAACTATATGCCAAGTTCAGCAAATGTGAATTTTGGCTGACGAAAGTCGGATTCCTTGGACATGTTATTTCCGGAGATGGAATAGCAGTGGACCCCGCTAAGGTTGAAGCCGTCACCAAGTGGAAGTCACCCACCTCAGTTAAGGAGATCCGCAGTTTCCTCGGACTTGCCGGTTATTACCGGAGGTTCATTGAGAATTTCTCAAAGATTGCCAAGCCCATGACAGAGTTGTTGAAGAAAGAATCCAAGTATGTTTGGACTGTGGAATGTGAAGCCAGTTTCCAGGAGTTAAAGGAAAGTTTGGTCACAGCTCCAGTATTGATTTTGCCCGATATTCGGAAGGATTTCCAAGTTTATTGTGATGCTTCATGACAAGGACTCGGAGGAGTACTTATGCAGGATGGAAAAGTTGTAGCCTATGCTTCCAGACAGCTACGACCTCATGAGTTGAATTATGCCACTCATGACTTGGAGTTAGCAGCCGTAGTGCACGCACTGAAGACTTGGAGACATTTCCTTATCGGAAATAGTTGTGATGTTTACACCGACCATAAGAGCCTGAAGTATATCTTCACGCAGAAAGAGTTGAACCTCAGACAGAGGAGATGGGTAGAGTTAATCAAGGACTATGACATGAGATTACACTACCATCCAGGTAAGGCTAATGTTGTAGCCGATGCCTTGAGTCGGAAAACTTATGTGAACACACTCACAGCGGGAGGATTACCCCAAGAGTTAGTCGATGATCTCAGAGAGCTCAAGCTAGAGATAGTTCCAAGAGGATATGTTGGTACACTAGAAATCCAGTCCACCTTGACTGAAAGAATTCGAGAAGCCCAGAAATCGGACAAGGAGATAGCTGAGATTAAACAGAGAATGGAAGATGGTAAAGCTAAATGTTTTCGTGAGGATGAACACGGAACTTTGTGGTTTGAGAACCGAATCTATGTGCCCAATGACCCAGAACTCAGGAAGTTGATACTTCAGGAAGCCCACGATTCACCTTACTCGATACACCCAGGCAATACCAAGATGTATCTAGATTTAAAGGAAAATTATTGGTGGACAGGTATGAAGAAAGATATTGTGGAACATGTTGCAATATGTAATGTTTGTCAGCGAGTAAAGGCAGAACATCAGAAACCAGCAGGGTTACTCCAACCTTTGCCAATACCCGAGTGGAAATGGGAAAAGCTTGGTATGTACTTCATCACAGGATTACCCAGGACCCGTTCAGGTTATGATTCCATCTGGGTAGTGGTAGATCGCTTGACCAAGGTAGCTCATTTCATTCCAGTGAAAACCACCTATACCAGTGCTAAGCTAGCCAAGATATATATGACCAGGATCGTATGTCTGC
Organism: Hordeum marinum; assembly: GCA_022496015.1. Lineage (NCBI taxonomy): Eukaryota > Viridiplantae > Streptophyta > Magnoliopsida > Poales > Poaceae > Hordeum > Hordeum marinum. The sequence continues at coordinate 45,078,265 of CM039672.1, forward strand.
ATGGAGTTCCGAGGAGTATCATGTCAGATAGAGGAACACAATTTACCTCAAAGTTTTGGCATCAGTTACATGAAACTTTGGGTACAAGGCTAGAGTTCAGTACAGCCTTTCATCCGTAGACAGATGGACAGACTGAGAGAGTCAATCGGATTTTGGAGGACATGTTGAGAGCTTGTGCACTAGACTATGGTTCTAGTTGGGACGATAACATGCCTTGCGCAGAATTCTCATACAACAACAGTTATCAGACCAGTCTAAAGATGGCCCCTTTCGAAGCTTTATACGGAAGGAGATGCAGAACACCACTGACATGGGATGGTGTTGGAGACCGACAACTTTTTGGTCCCGACCTTATCCGAGATTCTGAAGAGAAAGTCAAGTTGATTCGTGACAGACTCAAGATAGCTCAATCTCGACAGAAGAGTTATGCTGACATTAAACGTAAAGAAGTGACATATGAAGTGGGAGACCGAGCATATCTTCGTGCATCCCCGCTTCGTGGAATCAAGAGATTTGGTGTTAAAGGAAAATTAGCACCCAGATTCATAGCCCCCTACAAAATTCTTGAACGTAGAGGCGAAGTTGCATACAAACTGGAATTGCCGGAAGGATTATCCGAAGTTCATGATGTGTTCCATGTGTCCCAGCTGAAGAAATACCATGCTGAGATGGCTGATATCCCTTTGAGAGATACAGTGCCCCTAGAGGCCATACAGCTTGACAATGACCTGACTTACGAGGAGAAGCCTGTCAGAATCCTCGAGACTGCCAACAGAGTTACCCGCAGCAAGATCATCAAGTTCTGCAAAGTTTTGTGGAGTCACCATACTGAGGAAGAAGCCACCTGGGAACGCGAAGAAGATATTCGTAGAGACCACCCGCACCTATTTTCTAGCCAACCCGAATCTCGAGGGCGAGATTCGTTTTAAGGTGGGTAGGTTTGTAACATCCCAAAATTTCATTTTGGAATGTTATGATTAAAGCTATGCATCTAGCAGCATCATTGCTTGAATGTATGTGTTTGTTGAAATGTCTCTTCTGGATTTCAGAAAGCTCTTTCTACTTTTCCCTAAGTTGCTTTCACCTATTTGAAATTTTGGTTAAAAGTTCAAATAAGAGAGGAGGAACTTGACACTCCACACCAGGGACTAATTGGTGATATATTTGAACAATGATAACCAGGAGTTATTTTGAAAATATTTGCAAAAAGGGTTTAAAAACAATTAGGCAATTTCTGAAAATAATATTTTTTCAAAGTGTTCAAATGACAGAATAGAAATGTTCATTGAATAGCATTTATTATTCTATTAATTTTGATATATAATACCCCTATAGTTATGAATGATTTGAATGCTTTAAAAGCTTTTGAATATCTCTGGAAAATTATTAAAAGGAAACGGTAACCGTTTCCGGTATTAAACGGGCCGGCCCACGGCAATTACTCGCGTATTGATTAGAAGCCGGCCGACCGCCCGTAACGGACACGCCCTCCTCTCACTGACGCTGGACCCCACCCGACCGACCGTTTCACCGAACGGTCATCTTCTCCCTCCCCCGCACGCGCCGGAGACTCGCCGGCCGTTTCCTCCCCTCGCCGGATCTCTCTCCTCTCTTAACTCCCCGCACCCCCGAGCACCTATATAAGAGCCCCATAGCCCCGCCTTTTATTCCCCCCTAGCCCCTCTGTCCCTCGCCGGAAGACCGCGCAATTGCTCGCCGGAGTTGCGCCATCACCGGACCTCCCGTCGACCGTAGCCACCGATTCCGTCCACCTCTCGCCCAACCGACCTCACCAATCGACTCCGGAGAACCATCGCCGTCGCCCGGACCACTTCCCCGTCTTCCCCGACCACCGGAGCACCTTGCCGTTGCATTCACCGCTTCCGGACTCGCCGGAGACCCCGACGCCGGCGACTTTTACTCTGTGAGCATCCCCACTCGTTCGATCTGGAATCAACGTTCCAGATTAGATCGGATTTAATCCGAACCGGTATCCTTTACCGATCGGTCGCCCGCTCGAAACTACCTAACGCACGTGCCAGCCAACCAGTAGAATCGCGCCACGTCACCCCTGGCCGTCCGTTAGATTTAGTCTCTTTTCTCTGATTTCTTTTAGTAAACAGAACCTATTCTAAATTTGTTTTGCTTATATCTTTTAATCTATTTAGTTTTTTGAGTTTATTCTTTTTGCAATAGCTCACATTTTTCATGTAGTTTCACCCTGTACTTTTAAATTTCAAATTTGAACTATAAAATTTGAATTTAATCAAATTTGCTCAAAATCTTCAAATCTGAATAACTAGAGTTTGAAAATAGTTTTTCACACGAATCTTTTTGCTACTGTTTGGTATTAGTTAGGACTATCTTCATGTTTAGTTTGAGGATTTTTAGGTTTAATTTGATTAATGTTTTAACCAAAAACAGAATCTGCTTAGTATTATAATATAGTTTTATAAACTCAATTTTAATTAGTTTGATTTATAATTTGGTTTTATTTGTTCATTAGGTTCTGTTAGTAAACATTTAGTGTTTTCACTTACTGTTAATAAAAATATAAATTTGCTTAGTTTAATTTTATTTAACATAGGAATCACAACTTATTTTCAAATAGGTTTATTTTGATTAAAACAACTAACTAGTAATAGTTTTGTTTTCAAACAAAGTTTTGTATATTTTAATTCTGTTTTCTAAGACAGATTTAATTGTAAATTATTTCCTGTTAAGAACATGTTTTACAAATAAATAATAAGTTTAGTTTTTGATTCTTTTGTTAATATAACTATAGTTGATTCATATAGTGTTTATCACAAACTTGTATAAACTTTACTAAACTTTTCCCAACAAACTTAAATTGATTATATTCTGTTTATTAATAAAATATTCTATTGTTTCCTTGCTGACAACAATTGTTTTGTTATTACAAATGGTTTCATTATGTCAGTAATGTTGTCATCCCTCACCTTTTGAAAACAAAACCTTGTGTGTTTTACTTGCTAGAGATTTTGTGCATTGTTTGCCTTGCTTGTTTAATACTTTTTGCTGAATGTTGTGAGTTACAATATTTTGGTTGTATGCTTATTTGAGTGCTTGTTGCTTCGTTAGATTATCCGGAGTGCGAAGCTTGTTACTTAGAGTCACTCACGTACGAAGATCATCAATCAGGCAAGTCACTTTGACCATGTTTACCCATGTTTTATATGCATTAGTTCTACCATCTCCCCAATTGCATGCAAGATAGGTTAGTTGGAAACTTGGTTACATTGTAGTAGTATCATGTGGTAGGTACCCCCCTCAACCTCTTTGACACATTGGCCCTGGGAAACGTTGTTTTACCTTTTGCTATGCTATTAGTAGACGGGGTTGGTTGTGTGATTCATGAGAGTTGAGAGAGTTAATAATTTCAAGACCTACATAATGATCATGATTTAAGACTCCGAGTTTTCAACATACCTCTGGGTGGATGATGGTTGAACGGCACCCTGGAGAAACCAGTGGATTTGCCTAGGTGATGCTGGAGATGGCCAGTATTCACGCGGAAAGATCCACCCAGGCACAAAGAGATGGATGGATGCTTTATAACCCAAGGCTTACCTGCACAGCCACAAGTCATTATGGGCTCTAGCTTGGTTGGATATCGTGGTGACCCTGGACAGGCGGTGCTACGAGAGGTAGAAGAACGGTAGGAAAGGATGGGCACCGACAGAGTCGCAGGGAAACCCTTTGGAAGACCATGTTTTGGTCATCCGTTTCTCAAACACCCTGAAGTGCGAGAAATCAAATGGAGGCGACCAAATCTTGTGGGGAACGTGTGCAAAACTCTGCAGAGTATTCCAAACCTAATCGATTAGCCGTGTCCACGGTCATGGACGACTTGAGCCAAAGGAATTGAAACTTCCGGAACTCTCAACACAATTAATATTATGATGTGGGTATTTAATAATTTTGGGTATGAGAATTGGTTGGTGGAACCATCTCATTAATCAACCAACTTAGTAATATTTTGCTTAGCCCCTCCCTTGATGTAGGAAAAAAAAACTTGGCTTTACGCAAAAACTTACACTACCACCTGCCATATATGCATATAGACTAGCTGATTATTTTCACACCTCTACTGTGACTTTGCCGGCATATTCCATATGCTGACCTACACGGCTGCAACGTATCATGTTGCAAAGTACTTTTCCGACCAGGAGTGAGGACACGTTCTATGCTCAGTGAGATGCCCTTGGAGTCAGATGGACTCATCTACCTTCGACGCTTCCGCAAGATTTAGATATTCTCATGAGTTGGCCTTTGGCCACTTTATTGTAATCTTTATTGTAATAAAGGACTCGATATGAGATTTCGATTAATATAATGCTGTGTGATTTCCCTTTGATATATACATTGATGTACCGTGTGTGTACCAGCATGATCTTGGGATGGTACGGAAACACCGGAGACTTGACCTTTCAGGTCGGGTCGCTACAACCAAGTAATCCAATAAGCATCAACTACGAGAAGTAATCGACACAACTAGTAACCCACAGGTACCAATCTAAGGTTTTGGGAGAAAGATTGATTACAAGAGATGAACTAGGGTTGGAGATGAGATGGTGCTAGTGAACATGTTGATGAAGATTGATCATCCCACGAAGGAGGAAGTGTTGGTGATGACGATGGCTTCGATCTCCCCCTCTCGGAAAGGGATTTCCCCGGTAGAATCTGACTGCCGGAGTGCAAAAGGGCCTTTGTCCAGGTTTCCGCCTCAAGATGGTGGCGCTTTGTCCTGAAAGGTTTCTTATGATTTTTTCGAGGGTAAAACACACCATATAGGAGAAGGGGGGCATCAGATATCCAACAAGGGACCCACAAGCCATCAAGGTTCACCCGTAGGGGGGCGCCCTATTGGCTTGTGCCCTGCTGGCAGCACCCCTCCGGTATGTTTTACTCCAAAAATTCTTAAATATTACAAAACTATTCTCCGTCAAATTTGAGGTCATTCTGAGTCTGGTGATTTTTCTACCTTTTTCTCGGCTTTCCGGTCCAGAATTCCAGTTTCCAGATATTTCCCTCCTTATGATGCACCTTGCATATTCAGAGAGAAAAATACATCAGAATTGTGTTATAATTAATGTGGAATAATGGTCAAGAATAAAGTGAATAGTAGTAAGAATTCATGGTGCAAAATAGACGTATCAAAGGGTTTTCACAAGTTCAAGGAGTTGACTACGATGAAACTTTCTCTCCCGTAGCGATGCTTAAGTCCGTCAGGATCATGTTAGCAATAGCTGCATTTTTCGATTATGAGATCTAGCAGATGGATGTCAAAATAGCGTTCCTTAATGGTTTCCTTAAGGAAGAGTTGTATATGATGCAACCCGAAGGTTTTGTCAATCCTAAAAATGCTAACCAAGTGTGCAAGCTCCAGAGATCCATTTATGGACTGGTGCACACCTCTCGGAGTTGGAATCTTCACTTTGACTAGGTGATCAAAGCGTTTGGGTTTATACAAGTTTATGGAGAAGCTTGTATTACAAGATAGTGAGTGGGAGCTCTATAGCATTTCTAATATTATATGTGGATGACATATTGTTGACTGGAAACAATATATTACTTTAAGAAAGCGTCAAGATATATTTGAATAAGAGTTTTCAAATGAAAGGCCTCGGAGAAGCTGCTTACATATTGGGCATCAAGATCTTTAGAGATAGATTAAGACACTTAATAGGACTTTCACAAAGCACATATCTTGATAAGGTTTTGAAGAAGTTCAAAATGGACCAGTCCAAGAAGGGGTTCTTGCCTGTCTTACAAGGTGTGAACTTGAGTAAGACTCAATGCCCGATGACTACAGAGGATAGAGAAAAGATGAGTGTCGTTCCCTACGCTTCAGCCATAGGCTCTATCATGTATGTGATGTTGTGCACAAGACAACATGTTAGCCTTGCCATAAGTATGCCAGGGGGGTTTCAAAGTGATCAAGGAATGGAACATGGGACAACGGTCAAGAATATCCTTAAGTACATGGAAAGGACTAAGGACATGTTTCTCGTTTATGGAGGTGATCAAGAGCTCGTCGTAAACGGTTACATCGATGCAAGCTTTGACACATATCTGGATGACTAAGTCTCAAACCAGATACATATTTGTTCTGAATGATGGAACGGTAGGCTGGTGCAATTCCAAGCAAAGCGTGGTAGCAGATTCTACACGTGAAGCGAAGTACATATCTGCTTCGCAAGCAGTGAAGGAAGTTGTCTGGATGAAGCAGTTCATGATGGATCTTGGAGTTGTGCGCACTGCATTGGACCCAATGACCCTTTGCTGTGACAACACGGTGCCATTGCTCTAGCCAAGGAGCCTAGGTTTCACAAAAGGACCAGACACATAAAGCATCATTTCAATTCCTTCCATGATTACATCAAAGAGGAGGGCATAAACATTTGCAAAGTACATACGGATCTGAATGTTGCATATCTATTGACTAAACCTCTTCCACGGGCAAAATGTGATCAACACCAGAACTCTATGAGTATTAGATTCATTACAATGTAAATCACATGGTGATTTGAACTAGATTATTGACTCTAGTGCAAGTGGGAGACTGTTGGAAATATGCCCTAGAGGCAATAATAAAGTGGTTATATTGATCGATAACTCAAATACATGTGTGGATATATAGATAAACACTGTGTCCCTAGTGAGCCTCTACTAGACTAACTCGTTGAACAAAGATGGTCATGGTTTTCTAATCATAAACATGAGTTGTCATTTCATAACAGGATCACATCATTAGGAGAATGATGTGATGGAAAAGACCCAACCATAAGCATATCATTTGATCGTGTTAGTTTATTGGTACTGCTTTATCCATGTCAAGCATCTGTTCCCACGACCATGAGATCACGCAACTCCTTGACACCAGAGGAATGCATTGTGTGTACCAAACATCACAACGTAACAGGGTGGCTATAAAGGTGCTCTAGAGGTATCTTCGAGGGTGTCTATTGGGTTTGCATGGATCGAGACTAGGATTTGTCACTCCGTATGACGGAGAGGAATCTCTGGGCCCACTCGGTAATACAACGTCACAAGAAGCTTGCAAGTAATGTGACTAAGGAGTTAGTCAAGGGATCTTGTATTATGGAACGAGTAAAGAGACTTGCCTATAACTAGATTGAACTAGGTATGGAGATACCGATGATCGAATATCGGGCAAGTAAGATACCGGTGGACAAAGGGAACTACGTACGGGATTGACGTGGCTTGAGACCGCGTCGGTATTTCCCCAAAGAGGAAGGGATGATGCAACAGAACGAGTGTAAGTATTTCCGTAAGTTATGAAATGAAGGTATCAATCCGTAGAGGAAGATCAAGCACCTACGTAAACAACACCTGCATACAAATAACAAATACTTCCAACCCAACGCAAAGGAGAGGTTGTCAATCTCTCTAGGGTAAGATGACAGATTGGATTGCAATATGTATGTTAAATAGATCTCGCAAGAACACGAAACAAACTAAGTAAACAAAAAGTGTAGCAAGGTATTTTTGGGTTTTTGGATTTGTAGAACTGAAAACAAAACGGCAAAATAGCAGATCAGAAAGCAATATGTTGGAAAAGTAGACCCGGGGGCCGCAGGTTTCACTACTGGCTTCTCTCACGAGTATAGCACATGGTGGGTGAACAAATTACCGTTGGGCAATTTATATAAGATGAAATAATCATGACGATATCCAGACAATGATCATTATATAGGCATCACATCCAAGATAAGTAGACCAAAATGATTCTGCATCTGCTTCTATTACTCCACACATCTAGCGCTATCCATCATGCATCTAGTGTATTAAGTTCATGGGGAAACATAGTAATGCAATAAGAACGGTGACATGATATAGAAACGATCTATTCATGTAGGAATATACCCCATCTTGTTAACCTTAATGGAAACGATACATGTGTGCCTTGCTGCCCCTTCTGTCACTGGGAAAGAACACCGCAAGATCAAACCCATCACAAAGCACCTCTTCCCATGGCAAGAAAAATCGATCTAGTCAGCTAACTAAACCAAAGATTCAAAGAATAAATACGAGGCTATAAGTAATCATGCAAATATGAGATCAAAAGACTCAAATCATATTCATGTATATAAACTGATCATGAACTCAAAATTCACCGGATCCCAACAAACACACCACAAAAGTCATTACATCAAATAGGTCTCCAAGAGACCATTGTATTGAGAATCAAAAGAGAGAGAGGAAGACATCTAGCTACAGCCTACGGACCCGTAGGTCTATGGTGGACTACTCACGCATCATCGGAGAAACACCCATGAAGACGGTGCACCCCTCCGTGATGGTGTTAGATTGGATCTCGTGGTTCTAGAACTTGCGGCGGCTGGAATTGTGTTTCGTCGACTCCCCTAGGGTTTTCTGAATATTTGGGAATTTATAGGGATGATAGTCGGTTGAGGGGGTTACCAAGGTGGCCACCCTCCACCAGGCCGCGCTAGGGGCCTCTGGGGTGCCTTGGTGGGTGGTGGGCACCCAGGCCCCCTCTCTGGTAGTTGTTTGGCCCATCTTGGGTCTTCTTGCTCCACAAAAAATCTCCAATTTTTTTAGGAGATTTGGGCTTCGTTTGGTACTGATTTTCTGCAAAGTAAAAAACAAGCAAAAATAACAACAGGCACTTTGTCACTATGCCAATAGGTTAGTCCCAAACAATGATATAAAGTTGCTATAAAATGATTGTAAAACATCCAAGATTGATAATATAACAGCATGAAACAAGCAAAAATTATAGATACGTTGGAGACGTATCAGCATCCCCAAGCTTAATTCCTACTCGCCTCGAGTAGGTAAATGATAAAAACAGAATTTTTGATGTGGAATGCTTCCTAACATGTTCATCACATATTCTTTTCTTTTGTAGCATGGACATTTGGACTTTTAGATGGTTCAAAGCAATAGTCTAGTTTTGACATGAAAGTTTAATACTCAAGCATATCAACAAGCAACCATGTCTTTCAAAATATCAATACTAAAGCAAGTTATCCCTAACCCATCATGCGCAATCATTGATCCATTCATGATACACACTCAAATATTAGCTACACCTTATTCTCAAGTATGATCATAGTGCCTCCTAGTTGGTGCTTTCTAAGAGAAGATGGAGACTCAAAAAATAAAAATTGCATAAAGTAAATAGACAGGCCGTTTGTAGAGGGAAGTAGGGATTTTTAGAGGTGCCAGAGCTCAAGGTTTAAATTGATAGAGAAAAATATTTTGGGTGGCATGCCTTTCCTGTCAACGGAAATGAACGAGAGATTTCAATACCTTTCCGTGATAGATACATCATAGGCGGTTCCCAAACAGAAAATAAAGTTTAGTCCTTTTCCACCATACTTTCTCTTTCCATGGCTAGCTGAATCCACGGTTTCCTTCCATACCAACACTTTCCAAGGAATTTATTATTTGACAACATAAAGTAAATTTCTTTTTCATTTCGGGACTAGGCATCCGTATTATCACCGTACTCTCATGCAATGACAAGTGAATAAACACTCATCTTGAGAATGACAGATCTAGCATGGAAAAATATCAGTCACCCCTTCCGTTTCATGAGCGGTACGAGCACACAAAAAGGAAAATTTGTTTTGAAAAGTAGAGATGGCATGTAGAAATTTTCTTGGAACAACATGAAAATACCGTATATAGGTAGGTATAGTGGACTCATATGGCAAAACTGGGTTTAAGGATTTTGGATGCACAAGTAGTATTTCTACTTAATACAAGTGAAGGCTAGCAAATAGATTGAGAAACATCCAACCAAGAAAGAAAAAATCATACAAGAGAGCGTTAAACATAACTAACACCAAATAATGCACCATAAGTAGGATGTAATTTCATTGCATAACTATTGACTTTCATGCTTGCACAGGGAATCACAAACCTTAACACCAATATTCTTACTAAGCATAATTACTCACTAACATAACTCACATATTACTATCGTCATGTCTCAAAACTATTACAAAGAATCAAGTTTAATTTGTCCAATGATGTTCATGAAAGTTTTTACTGCATCCCTATTGAATATCTATCACTTTGGGACTAGTTTTATATATTGCCATTGCTTTTGATAAGCCCACATAGATATAAGTGAAGATCATGAGCGTAAAAGTTTCATCTCTCAGAATAATATAAGTGAAGCATGAGAGAATTTCTTCAAAATTACTAACTCTCAAAATAATCTAAGTGAAGCATGAGAACATTTCTTCAAACATGTAAAAGCACGCCGTGCTAAAAAAGATAAAGTGAAGCACTAGAGCAATTCCACAACTCAACAGATTTAAGTGAAGCATAAAGAGCAATTCTAAAACAAATCATATTTTGGCTCTCTCAAGTAGGTGTGTCCAGCAACAAGAAAAATCAAAACGGATAAATATATAAGACGCTCCAAGCAAAACTCATGATAGGTGACGAATATAAATATAGTTCCAAGTAAAATACCGATGGTTGTTAGAAAAAATAGGGGATGCCACTCGGGGCATCCCGAAGATTAGTTGCTTGTTACTCTCTGGATATTATCTTGGGGTGTTGTAGCATCCCCAAGATTAGGATATTCTTACTCCTTATTCCTTTATCCATCGTGATCCCACCCAAAACTTGAAAACTTCAATCACACAAAACTTAACAAAATTCTTGTGAGATCTGTTAGTATAATAAAGCAAATCACCACTCTAGGTACTGTTGTAAACCCATTCATATTTTATTATTGCATTATAAATACTTTATTTTAACTTTACCATGACTTATACCCCCCAATACTAGCCATAGATTCATCAAAACAAGCACACAATGCAACAAAAACAGAATCTGTCTCAAACAGAACAGTCTGTAGTAACCATACTTCTGGAACTCTAAAAATTCTGAAAAATTAGGACAACGTAAAAAATTCTTATAGAAATACTGTGTTAAAATTTAAGCTCAATATCTAGTTCCTATGAAAAATTAAAGTTCGTGAATTTGGAACAAAGTTTATGTTTCAGATTGAGCATTGTTTCTACTCATCTTATGGATCATCCTAAAGGATTTACTTGGCACAAACACTAAACGGAACATAAAAACACATTCATAACAGAGGCATAATTGTGCAAACACTCAAAAACAGAAAGGAAGAGATAAAATAAATTTAATTCATTGGGTTGCCTCCCGACAAGCGTACTCGTTTTACGCCCCTTGCTAGGCATAACACATAGATTAAAGTAGTGTTATATTTGGTTTCCAACTCCTTAAGCACACTTCGAAAATTCTTCAAGGACATATCATGCATATTTTCCATGACAATACTTCTAGGAAAAAGATTGAAAAACTTGTTCTTGCCATTAAGGTTGTTTACCACTTCAACAAAATTGGGATGAATACTAATCATTTTAAGATCCTCATTGTTTCTACTAGAAGCGATACCCTTGTTCTTAGGAACTTGCATAGATTTGAAATCTTTGCTAATGGGAGTTTTTTCAATAGTATTAGTGGTAGAAAAAACCGAACTTAAGTTACGAAAGATTTCTTCCAACTTATAAATTCTAGTGGGGCTTTCTTCCATTCTTTTATTGACTATGGGTTCTTTTCCCTTTAGCATTTTAAGAGCCTCTCCCACCTTTGACCCAATTTTATTATCAAGATTATGCATACTTTTATCCAAATTTTTAATATTTTCCTCAGTGAGCATTTTCTTTTCAATAGCATCTAACCTTTTCATAACATGCTCAAGAGTTAAAATTGTTTCATTGGCAATGATAGGTGGGGAACCCACGAAATTTCCTATAGCATTATAAGCATCCAAAGTAGCGCACATCAAGAAATTCCCACCGGCAATCGTATCAAGGACGAATTATACTAAGTGGTGATGCCCACATAAAAACAGGAAAGAAGAACAACGGTAGATTCCTTACGAATAGATCTATTATGAGCATTGCAAATCCTATACCAAGCATCTTTAAGATTCTCTCCTCCCCTTTGTTTAAAGTTAAGAACCTCATAATCAGGGGTGTACATAATAATAGGAGAACTAGCCATGGTGAAAAGGTTGACAGACAAGAGATCTTGCGAGAAAAAGGCAAACAAAAAAGGGAGGGCGAATAAAACGGCAAATTCGTGAAGCGGGGGAGAGGAAAACGAGAGGAAATGGAAAATAATGTAAATTGCGAGGATATGAGATTTGTGATTAGGAACCTGGTAGATGAGACTGCTTCCTCCCCGGCAATGACGCGAGAAATTCCTTTGACGTGGCTTGAGATTGCGTCGGTATTTCCCCGAAGAGGAAGGGATGATGCGACACAGTGACGGTAAGTATTTCCCTCAGTTATGAAACCAAGGTATCATTCCGTAGAGGAAGATCAAGCACCTACGTAAACAGCACATGCACACAAATAACAAATACTTGGAACCTGATGCAAAAGAGAGGTTGTCAATCTCTATACGATAAGATGATAAATTGGATTGCAACAGGTATGGCAAATAGATCTCACAAGAACACAAAATAAACTAAGTAAACAAAAAGTGCAGCAATGTATTTTTGGGTTTTTGGATTTGTAAATCTGAAAATCAAAACAACATGATAGTAGACCTGAAAGCAATATGTTGGAAAAGTAGACCCGGGGCCGTAGGTTTCACTAGTGGCTTCTCTCATGAGTATAGCACACGGTGGGTGAACAAATTACTGTTGGGCAATTGATAGAAGATCAAATAATCATGATGATATCCAGGCAATGATCATTATATAGGCATCACGTCCAAGATAAGTAGACCGAAACAATTCTGCATCTACTTCTATTACTCAAAACATTGACGACTATCCAGTATGCATCTAGTGTATTAAGTTCATGGGGAAACGCAGTAATGCAATAAGAACAGTGACATGATGTAGACAAGATCTATTCATGTAGGAATAAACCCCATCTTGTTATCCTTAATGTCAATGACATATGCGTGCCTTGCTGCCCCTTCTGTCACTGGGAAAGTGTCGTCGTTTTCTCACGACAGATGCCATCGGGTGGCTTATCGTAGGTGGTTGGGGCCGGAGGACGCCGATGGGCTTCGAGTGCGAGATTGGGCACAAGTGGTGATGACACATGATGTACCCAGGTTCAAGGCCCTCCGGGGGTGGTAATACCCCTAGTCCTGCTTGGTTTTGTTGGATGGTTAGGTATGAATACAAGGATGCTCCTGGAGCTGTGTCTAGAGGAGGAAGAAGGGGCAACCGGCTCCTCTTCCTCCACTCCTAGAAGGGGATGTGTGGGGAAGATCGTTCGTGCGTGGATGTGTCTGTCAGTGATCATCCGTCCCCGTTGCATGGGGGGCTCAGAAGGTTTTATAGGACAACCCCCCGGCTCTTACAATATGCTTTAAGTACCAAGGTGGGGGACCTGGCTGGCAGTCTCTCCGGTTGGCCAGAGGGTCCTGCCGCTTGCGCCATCTTGTCGTAGGCGGGCCTGCCGGCCGAGCGGTCCCATCTCCCGTTGGGGCCCGCCAGCCGGCTCTGCGATTGGCCCTCGCCCACCTGCCTCGGCACGGTCCTCCCGGGGGAGCGTCGTCTAGCGCCAGCCGACCGAAGTCTCCGGTACGTTCGGCGGAACTGTAGCCACACCGGGGCAGGTAATCGAGTGGTGAGGGCATGCCGACACTGTTCCCCTTCCCGGTCGCGCTTACCAAGGTCAGTGGCCGGGACGGTTGGACTGTAGCCCCACGCTATAGTGCGTAAGCGGACACTATAGCCACAGGGCCGCCCTCGTGCCGGTCACGTCGCGTCGTCGTACCCACGCGCAGAGGGACGAGATGGGGCATGTCCGTCCAAAGTCAATATAAGAGCTAGCCCGTGGGCATCCGGCCACGCCCAGCCGGCCGAGGGCCCAACTGGCTCCTTGGCCAGCCGCCCGGGGCGCCAGCCGGCACTGGCTTGCGCCGGACGTCCTCCATCCGGCCACGGCCAGCCGGCCGCGTAGTTTTTCTTCGAAGCAAAAGGGGGAAGACCCCGTTGCTTTGGCCTACCTAGGGGTAATAACCCCGTCAGAAAGAACACCACAAGATCGAACCCATCACAAAACACCTCCTCCCATGGCAAGAAAAATCGATCTAGTCGGCCTAACTAAACCAAAGATTCAAATAAGAAATACAAGGATATAAGTAATCATGCAAATAAGATATCAAAAGACTCGAATCATATTGATGGATAGAAACCGATCAGGAACTCAAAATTCATCGGATCCTAACAAACACACTGCAAAAGTCATTACATCAAATAGATATCCAAGAGACCATTGTATTGAGAATCAAAAGAGAGGGAGGAATACATCTAGCTATTGCCTACGTACCCGTATGTCTATGGTGGACTACTCATGCATCATCTGAGAAACACCCATGAAGACGGTGCACTCCTCCATGATAGTGTTAGATTGGATCTCGCAGTTCTGGAACTTGCGGAGGCTGGAATTGTGTTCCGTCGAACCCCCTAGGGTTTTCTGACTATTTGGGAATTAGCTTCCGACAAAACTATCTATCACTGTTATTTACATCACTTGTAGAGAATACCTCACTGAAAACTCCTTGTCACTTACTTCCGCTCCTTGTTGCGTTCGACGCTCTTACTTATCAATAGGACTACGATTGACCCCCTATACTTGTGGGTCATCAAGATTTTTTCTGGCGCCATTGTCGGGGAATGAAGCGCCTTTGGTCAGGGGAATTTGGTAAGGAAACATTTTGGTTACATGCTAACATTTACTACTATTTGTTACTATGGATGATAATCCTTTTAGAGGTTTGTTCGGGGTATCTTCACCTTGAATGGAAGTGGAAAAGGCCGCTCCCCAACCTACCAAACTTTCTGAAAGTATTTATTATGTGATTCCTTCGGGTATGTGATACTTATGACCTGCGTTGGGTTTTCCGTGAAAAGGAGCAGGTGATGCAACACAATATAGATAAGTATTTCCCTAAGTGAGAACCAAGGTTATCGAACCAATTGGAGTAGCACGCAACACCCGTCTTCAGCAACTGCACACAAAGAAACAAACACTAGCACCCAACGCGGGCAAGAGGGTTGTCAATCCCTTTGGACTCGTTACTTGCAAGAAAAGATAGTTGATAAATGTAAATTGCAAAATAAATATAAATCAAATAAATGTCAGCAAAGTAATGAAAGCTTTTGTAAATAGACCCATCTCTCATCTAGTGGGCATACGGTGGTTAAACAAATTACTGTTGGGCAATTGATAGAAAAGCGCATAGTTATGCGATATTTATTCATAACAATGATCATTACATATAGTCATCATGTCCATAAGCAAGTAGACCGACTCCTTCCCGCATTCACATCCAGGGGAACACATTGTGTGTTGGGGAATGTCGCATCGGAAACAAAAATTTTCCTACGCACACGCAAACCTATCAATGGTGATGAGCATCTACGAGAGGGAGAGTGGATCTACATACCCTTGTAGATCGCTAAGCGGGAAGCATTAAGAAACGCGGTTGGTGTAGTCGTACTTCTTTGCGATCCAAATCACCAAGCGTCCCGCGATCTAATCACGAACCGTCACGCGAACCAATCACGAACCGTCCCGCGATCTCGTCACGATCCGTCCCGCGATCCGATCACGAACGTCCCGTGGCCTTGATCACGATCCTTCCGATCTAGTACCGAACGGACGACACCTCCGCGTTCAGCACACGTGCAGTTTGATGACCATCTCCACCGTCTTGATCCAGCAAGAGGAGGTGGAGAGGATAGAGAGTTCACCGGCAGCGTAACGGCGCACCGGTGATGGTGGTGGTGGAGCAATTCTGGCAGGCCTTCGCCTAAGCACTGCGGAAAACCAATCTAGAGGAGCACCGGTGGAACGGGTAGCACGTGGCCATAATTTCTACCAAAACCCTAGCTATTCCACTAGTATATATAGAAGGAGAGGAGAGGATAGTCAGCCAAGGGCCTCTTTGGTTCGGCCGAATAGGAGGGGTGGAGTCCTACTCCACCTCCAATCCTACTTGGAGTTGGATTGCTCCCTACTGGCTGATTTTTGGCCTTTTTCCCTTAGCCTTTTTTCTCCTGCGCCATGGGCCTTCTTGTGGCTGATTTACCAGCCCACTAAGGGCTGGTTATTATTCTCCCACAGCCCATGGACCCTCTAGGGTCGAAATACCGCTCCCGGAGGTCTCCCGGTACACTACCGGCACTCCCGGTACACTACCGATGAGCCCGAAACTTTTCCGGCGACCAAACTGGGACTTCCTATATATGAATATTTACCTCCGGACCATTCTGGAGCTCCTCGTGACGTCCAGGATCTCATCCGGGGCTCCGAACAAACTTCGGTCACCACCATACATAACTCTACACTACCGAAACGTCACCGAACCTTAAGTGTGCAGACCCTGCGGGTTCGAGAACTATGTAGACATGACCGAGACACCTCTACGGTCAGTAACCAATGGCGGGACCTAGACATCCACATTGGTTCCTACATATTCTACGAAGATCTTTATCGGTCGAACCTCTATGTCAAGGATTCAGTTAATCCCGTATAACGTTCCCTTTGTTCTTCGGTATGTTACTTGCCCGAGATTCGATCGTCGGTATCTCCATACCTAGTTCAACCTCGTTACCGACAAGTCTCTTTACTCGTTCCGTAATACAAGATCTCACAACTAACAATTAGTCACATTGCTTGCAAGGCTCATTGTGATGTTGCATTACCGAGTGGGCCCCGAGATACCGAGGTTTACATGGTAATGAATCGAACACCCATACAGTTCTGGTGTTGATCATGTTTAGCCCTTGGAAGAGGTTTAGTCAACGGGCCTGCAACATTCAGATCCGTGTACACTTTGCAAATATTTATGTCCTTCTCCTCGATGTAGAACCGGATGGAGTTGAAGCGTCGCTTTATGTGTCTGGTCCTCTTGTGAAACCTTGGTTCCTTGGCTAGAGCAATGGCACCAGTGTTGTCACAGAACAGGTTTATTGGATTCAGTGCACTGGGCACTACTCCAAGATCTGTCATGAACTGCTTCATCCAGACACCTTCCTTCGCTGCCTCCGAGGCTGCGATGTACTCCGCTTCGCATGTAGAATCATCTACCACGCTTTGCTTGGAACTGCACCAGCTTACCGCTCCCCCGTTAAGAATAAATACGTATCCGGTTTGCGACTTAGAATCGTCCGGATCAGTATCAAAGCTTGCATCGACGTAACCCTTTACGACGAGCTCTTCATCACCTCCATAAACGAGAAACATGTCCTTATTCCTGTTAAGGCACTTAAGGATATTCTTGACCGCTTGCCAGTGCTCCACTCCAAGATCACTTTGAAACCTTCTGGCCATACTTATGGCAAGGCTTACATCGGGTCTTGTGCACAACATTGCATACATGATAGAGCCTATGGACGAAGCATAGGGGATGACGCTCATCTTTTCTTTATCTTCTGTAGTCACTGGGCATTGAGTCTTACTCAACTTCACACCTTGTAACACAGGCAAGAACCCTTTCTTGGACTGCTCCATTTTGAACTTCTTCAAAACTTTATCAAGGTATGTGCTCTGTGAAAGTGCTATTAAGCGTCTCGACCTATCTCTATAGATCTTAATGCCTAATATGAAAGCAGCTTCTCCTAGGTCCTTCATTGAAAAACTCTTATTCAAATATTCCTTCACGCTTTCCAGCATTTCTATATTGTTTCCAATCAGCAATATGTCATCCACATATAACACTAGAAACGCTATAGAGCTCCCACTCACTTTCTTGTAAATACAAGCTTCTCCATAAACTTGTATAAACCCAAACGCTTTGATCACCTCATCAAAACGCTTATTCCAACTCCGAGATGCTTGCACCAATCCATAAATGGATCGCTGGAGTTTGCAAACTTTGTCAGCATTCTCTGGATTGACAAAACCTTCGGGTTGCATCATATGCAACTCTTACTCAAGGAAACCGTTGAGGAATGCCGTTTTGACATCCATCTGCCAAATTTCATAGTCGAAATAAGCAGCTATTGCCAACATGATTCTGACAGACTTAAGCAACGCTACAGGTGAGAAAGTCTCATCGTAGTCAACTCCTTGAACTTGTGAAAAACCCTTTGCCACAAGTCGAGCTTTATGGACGGTGACATTACCGTCCGCGTCCGTCTTCTTCTTATAGATCCATTTGTTCTGAATGGCCTTTCGCCCTTCAGGTAGTACTTCCAAAGTCCATACTTTGTTTTCATACATGGATCCCATCTCGGATTTCATGGCCTCTAACCATTTCTCGGAATCCGGGCCCATCACTGCTCCTCCATAGCTCATAGGTTCATTGTTGTCTAACAACATGACCTCCAAGACAGGGTTGCCGTACCACTCGGGAGTAGTATGCGTCCTTGTCGACCTACGAGGTTCAATAGCAGCTTGATCCGAAGCTTCATGATCATCATCATTAAGTTCCTCTTCTACCGTCGTAGGTTCCACAGAAACATCTTTCTGCGCTGCGCTACTTTCTGGTTGAAGTAAAGGTTCAATAACCTCATTAAGCTCTATTTTCCTCCCACTCAATTCTTTCGAGAGAAACTCTTTCTCAAGAAATGTTCCGTTCTTAGCGACAAACACTTTGCCTTCGGATCTGAGATAGAAGGTATACCCGACTGTCTGTTTCGGGTATCCTATGAAGACGCATTTCTCCGCTTTGAGTTCCAGCTTTTCAGGCTGAAGCTTTTTGACATAAGCATCACATCCCCAAACTTTAAGAAACGACAACTTTGGCCTTTTGCCAAACCACAGTTCATATGGCGTCGTCTCAACGGATTTCGATGGTGCCCTATTTAAAGTGAATGCAGCTGTCTCTAATGCATAACCCCAAAACGATAGTGGCAAATCGGCAAGAGACATCATAGAATGCACCATATCTAATAAGGTACGATTACGACGTTCAGACACACCATTATGCTGTGGAGTTCCGGGCGGTGTCAATTGTGAAACAGTTCCACATTGTCTTAAGTGACTGCCAAACTCATAACTCAGATATTCACCTCCTCGATCAGATCACATAAATTTAATCTTCTTGTTACGATGATTCTCAACTTCACTCTGAAATTGCTTGAACTTTTCAAAAGTTTCAGACTTGTGTTTCATCAAGTAAATATACCCATATCTACTCAAGTCATCAGTGAAGGTGAGAAAGTAATGATATCCACCGCGTGCTGCAACATTCATTGGACCGCACACATCAGTATGTATGATTTCCAACAAGTCACTTGCCCGTTCCGTTGTTCCAGAGAACGGCGTTTTAGTCATCTTGCCCATGAGGCATGGCTCACATGTGTCAAGTGATTCAAAATCAAGTGACTCCAAAAGTCCATCAGCGTGGAGCTTCCTCATGCGTTTTATACCAATATGACCTAAACGGCAGTGCCACAAGAAAGTGGTACTATCATTATCATCTCTACATCTTTTGGCATCAATGTTATGAACATGTGTGTCTTCACTATCAAGATTCAATATGAATAAACCCCTAACATTGGGTGCATGACCATAAAAGATATTACTCATATAAATAGAACAACCTTTATTCTCTGATTTAAACGAGTAACCGTCTTGCAATAAACAAGATCCAGATATAATGTTCATGCTTAACGCAGGCACTAAATAACAATTATTCAGGTTCATCACTAATCTTGATGGTAATCGAAGAGAGAGCGTGCCGATGGCGATCACATCAACCTTGGAACCATTTCCCACGCGCATCGTCACTTCGTCCTTTGCCAGCCTTCGTTTATTTCGTAGTTCCTGCTTTGAGTTGCAAATGTGAGCAACCGAACCGGTATCAAATACCCAGGCACTACTACGAGAACTAGTAAGGTACACATCAATAACATGTATATCATATATACCTTGTTTGTCGTTGGCCGCCTTCTTGTCAGCCAGGTACTTGGGGCAGTTTCGCTTCCAGTGACCAATTCCCTTGCAATGAAAGCACTCAGTTTCTGGCTTAGGTCCATGCTTAGGCTTCTTTGTAGGAGTAGCAACTGCTTTGCCATCCTTCTTAGTTTTACCCTTCTTGCCTTTGCCCTTGCTATTTTTCTGGAAACTAGTGGTTTTATTGACCATCAACACTTGATGTTCTTTCTGGATTTCAGACTCAGCGACTTTCAGCATTGCAAACAGCTCGGCGACTGACTTGTTCATCCCGTGCATGTTATAGTTCATCACAAAGCTCTTGTAACTAGGTGGCAATGATTGAAGAACTCTGTCAGTGATTGCCTCTGGCGGAAGGGTAATTCCCAACTCCGCTAGACGATTTGAATACCCAGACATTCTGAGTATGTGCTCACTGATAGACCCGTTCTCCTCCATCTTGCAAGCATAGAATTTATCAGAGGTCTCATACCTCTCGATTCGGGCATTCTTCTAAAAGATAAACTTCAACTCCTGGAACATCTCATATGCTCCATGACGTTCAAAACGTCTTTGAAGTCCCGGTTCTAAGCCATACAATATTGCACACTAAACTATTGAGTAGTCTCCAGCACGCGCCTCCCAAGCGTTCTTAACGTCTTCGGAGGTCATGTCTTCTGGTTGGTCACCAAGCGGTGCATCAAGGACATATTGTTTCTGGGAAGCCGTGAGGATAATCCTCAGATTACGGGCCCAATCAACAAAGTTACTTCCGTCATCTTTCAACTTAGCTTTCTCTAGGAACGCATTAAAATTCAGGGCTGCTACTGCACGAGCCATTGATCTACAACATAAATATGCCAAGGTTACTTAGACTATTGTTCAAGATAATGAGTTTAGTTAATAAAATTACTAAAGCTCGCACTCAAATTGACATCCCTCAGGTCATCTGAGTGTCACATGATCCAAATTCACCAACTTAAGTCCGATCATCACGTGAGTTAAGGTGGCTTCAATGGTGAACATCATTATGTTGATCATATATACTATATGACTCATGCTCAACCTTTCGGTCTCTTGTGTTCCGAGGCCATGTCTGTACATGCTAGGCTCGTCAAGTTTAACCCGAGTGTTCTGCGCATGCAAATCTGGCTTGCACCCGTTGTATGTGAACGTAGAGTCTATCACACCCGATCATCACGTGGTGTCTCAACACGACGAACTTTCACAACGGTGCACACTCGGGGAGAACACAATTTTATCTTGAAATTTAAGTGAGGGATCTCCTTATAATGCTACCGTCGTACTAAGCAAAACAAGGTGCATAAAAGGATTAACATCACATGCAATTCATAAGTGACATGATATGGCCATGAACTTGTGCTTAAGATCTCCATCTTCAAAGCACCGGCATGATCTCCATCGTCACCGGCACGACACCATGATCTCCATCATCTTGATATCCATCAACGTGTCGCCATCGGGGTTGTGGCGCCAGCCCTACTTCTACTTCTATTGATACCGTTTAGCGATAAAGTAAAGCATTACATAGCGCTTAATGATTAACTCGCATGTCATACAATAATTGAAGACAACCCTATGGCTCCTGCCGGTTGCCGTACTCATCGACGTGCAAGTCATGAAATTCTATACATCACATGATCATCTCATATATCACATATATCACATCATGTAATTGGCCATATCACATCACAACATACCCTGCAAAAACAAGTTAGACGTCCTCTAATTGTTGTTGCATGTTTTACGTGGATGCTATGGGTATCAAGCAAGAACGATTCTCACCTACGCATAAACCACAACGGTGATACATAGTTTGCATTTCAACCTTCTCAAGGACATCCTTTGTCGGATTCGATCCAACTAAAGTGAGAGAAACTGTCACCCGCAAGCCATCTAAGAAACAAGTTGCGTCGAGGGAACCGGTCTCTCGTAAGTGTACGAGTAATGTTGGTCCGGGCCACTTCTTCTCACAATACCGCTGAACCAAAATACGACCAAGGGAGGAAGCAATCTAAGCATCAACGCCCACAAACCTTTTGTGTTCTACTCAAGATCTCATCGAACCATCAACCTAGCTCTGATACCACTGTTGGGGAACGTCGCATGGGAAACAAAATTTTTCCTACGCACATGCAAACCTATCCATGGTGATGAGCATCTACGAGAGGGAGAGTGGATCTACATACCCTTGTAGATCGCTAAGCGGGAAGCGTTAAGAAACGCGGTTGGTGTAGTCGTACTTCTTCGCGATGCAAATTGCCGAGTGTCCCGTGATCTAATCACGAACCGTCCCGCGAACCAATCACGAACCGTCCCGCGATCTCGTCACGATCCGTCCCGCGATCCAATCACGAACGTCCCGTGGCCTTGATCACGATCCTTCCGATCTAGTACCGAACGGACGGCACCTCCGCGTTCAGCACACGTGCAGCTTGATGACGATCTCCACCGTCTTGATCCAGCAAGAGGAGGTGGATAGGATAGAGAGTTCAACGGCAGCGTGACGGCGCTCCGGTGATGGTGGTGGTGGAGCAATTCTGGCTGGGCTTCGCCTAAGCATTGTGGAAAACCAATCTAGAGGAGCACCGGTGGAACGGGTAGCACGTGGCCGTTATTTCTACCAAAACCCTAGCTATTCCACCAGTATATATAGGAGGAGAGGAGAGGAGAGGCAGCCAAGGGACTCTTTGGTTCGGCCGAATAGGAGGGGTGGAGTCCTACTCCACCTCCAATCCTACTTGGAGTTGGATTGCTCCCTATTGGCTGATTTTTGGCCTCTTTCCCTTAGCCTTTTTTCTCCTGCGCCATGGGCCTTCTTGTGGCTGATTTACCAGCCCACTAAGGGCTGGTTATTATTCTCCCACAGCCCATGGACCCTCTAGGGTCGAAATACCGCTCCCGGAGGTCTCCCGGTACAGTATCGGCACTCCCGGTACACTACCGATGAGCCCGAAACTTTTCCGGTGACCAAACTGGGACTTCCTATATATGAATCCTTACCTCCGGACCATTCCGGAGCTCCCCGTGACGTCCAGGATCTCGTCTGGGACTCCGAACAAACTTCGGTCACCACCATACATAACTCTACACTACCGAAACGTCACCGAACCTTAAGTGTGCAAACCCTGCGGGTTCGAGAACTATGTAGACATGACCGAGACACCTCTACGGTCAATAACCAATGGTGGGACCTGGACGTCCACATTGGTTCCTACATATTCTACGAAGATCCTTATCGGTCAAACCTCTATGTCAAGGATTCAGTTAATCCCGTATAACGTTCCTTTGTTCTTCGGTATGTTACTTGCCCAAGATTCGATCGTCGGTATCTCCATACCTAGTTCAACCTCGTTACCGGCAAGTCTCTTTACTCGTTTCGTAATAAAAGATCCCGCAAATAACAATTAGTCACATTGCTTGCAAGGCTCATTGTGATGTTGCATTACCGAGTGGGCCCCGACATACCTCTCCGTCACACGGAGTAACAAATCCCAGTCTTGATCCATGCCAACTCAATAGACACCATCGAAGATACCTGTAGAGCACCTTTATAGTCACCCAGTTACATTGTGATGTTTGATACACACAAGGAACTCCTTCAATATCCGTGAGTTGCATGATCTCATGGTCATAGGAACATATACTTGACATGCGGAAAACAATAGCAATAAAATGACATGATCATATGCTACGTTTGTAGTTTGGGTCTTGTCCATCACATCATTCTCCCAATGATGTGATCCCGTTATCAAATGACATCACATGTCAATGGCTAGGAAACCATGACCATCTTTGATCAACGAGCTAGTTCACTAGAGGCATACTAGGGACACAGTGTTGTCTATTTACCCACACATGCAATGTGTTTCCAATCAATGCCCCGCGCGGTCCCACATATAAACTGGCTAGGGTCTGCCCCGCGCGGCGTGGCCTTGGACGAGCTTGTCCGGCTCGCGCAACTGAAGAGCTCCGAGGGGCTGGTCGCCACCGACCTGGTGGCGGCCTTTGTCTCGTGCCAGGTGTCGCCCCTCTAGATGAGACCACACCGGATTTGTGACATGTCCGGCCGGCACGACCCCTGCCGGCTATCCACCATCAAGCTGACGCAGACTCAGGTGGCGAAGCGGGTGAATGCCCTCATGACGTTCAAGCTAAAGCCCGCCTCATGGTCCCTCGGCATGGAGCCGTACGACCGCATCAACCGGCCTCCCCTGGTGAGTTTTTTCATCGAGGCAGTTCTTTCTTGTTTGGCATTCCCCAACCGGCAACCGACTGGAGAACTTACATTGAAGTACTGACCGCAGATGCTAGTGCGACAGAACATGTCGGACGGCCCTCACCTGCAGATCTTTGAGGCGGAGCGTGAGGACTCCGACTCTGAAGACTACTAGACGGGAGGCCCCCCAAAGGAAGGAGTGGACTCCTCGGGACGAGCCGACGAGCCGGCGGATCCGCGAGGCGGCGCTCCTGGTGGAGCCGGAGGGTCCGGCGCAGCTGGGGAACCCAGCGGAGCGGGTGAGTTCCCTCTTCCCCCCTCCATTAGGGACTGGACGTATGACGATGATGATGATGACGATTTGATGATTCTAGACGGGCCTCCTCCTGCAGCGTGCCAGGACCGGAGGAGCGAGGAGCGCCCGGCTCAAGGCCGGGCAGCCGAAGCGGCCAACCGGTGGAAGAGGCCAGCGCAGGAGGGGCCGGCAGTCCCGCCGCCCGGTCCGAAGCGGGTGAAGGTAGCCGCGCGGAAGCCGCCGCCACGCGCCAAGCGGGCCTTGCCCCTCTTTATCGCATAAGTTCTTTGTTTTTGCGTAAGTTTTGCTTGCGCCTTGCGAGCCGGTTAACGACCGGTTCTTGGATGCTGTAGTGGCCCCATCAAGCTCCACGAGGAGGAGACGGTGGGGGAGACGACGGATGTCTCCAACCGGCTGGCTCACGAGCACGCGGCCACCCAGCAGGAGGAAAAGAGGAGGCTCGCAGAGCTGCGAGCCTCTAGGTCCGGTACGCGAGGAGGGGCGGTGCACTCCGGGACCTCGAGCAGCCGAAGGCGGAGGGGGTCGGCAGACCCCCCACAGGCATTGGACTCGGCAGCAGAGTCAACCTGCATGTCGAGGCCTCCGTCAATCGAGTCGCGGGGGGCGACCATGGACCTACCAGCGCCTCCGCCCGAGCAATAGACGGTCCAAGCGAGGGAGGCAACGACGGAGCCTGCTCCCGAAGTGACCCGGCCTAAGGTGTCGGAGGCGACGCCGCATGCGGCCGAGCCGGCCAGGGTCGAGGTGCCGGAGGTCCCGGTGGCCCCAGAGGCGGCGTCATAGACGGCGGCCATGGAGGTGGAGGAGCCCTCCGTCGTGACCGATGCACCGGAACGACAAGAGGAGGAGGAGGTGAGGGCGACGGGCGGGGGGGGGGGGGGGGCAGGGAGAAACTCCCACACCCTTGCCCTTGTCAATCCGCCCCCGGCGGCTGGCGCCGTGGGGAGCCCGGGCGGCAGCGGCTGCTGGGCCAGGAGGTCCCTGCGATTGATGCAGGAGGTGCTTCGGGACTGGGAGGCACTGGCGAGCGCGTCGGTCCTGCCGGCTCCCCAGGCGGGTGGCCCGGTCCCTTCTTTTGGGGACTTGGGGAGCATCTTGGATCGGTGCCGGCAGGAGCTGGCTCGATTCGCGGAGGCGGCGACCGCCGCCCTACATCGTGCGGAGGTAAGCTGGCACATTGTCTTAGACTTTTCAGTGGGGGCACACGAGCGCACCCACTGGGTGTAGCCCCCGAGATGCAGGCCGGGTGATCGGCTGACGGGCAGCCGGGCCGGATCTCCTTTGAGCATGTCTTGACCTTTGCCTTTTTTGCGACAGGAGGGAACCTTCCTGCGGTAGAAGCTATTCGCGGCAGCAGTCGCCATCCACGACCACGGCAAATACAACTTCCACTGCCTGGAGGAGGAGCTGGCGCACGTGCAAGGTGGGTTGCACTTTGTAGGAGAGACATATAGCCCTCGGGAGTCGGCTGACGTTGGTTGTGTCTTGCAGGTGAGATGGACACCCTTCAGGGGGAGAAGACCGGGCTTGTCGCCAAACGGGACCAGCTGACGTGGGACGTCCTGGCGGCCGTGCAGGAGACGGGCTGGCTGGCCGCGCTGCTGGTCGATGGGGAGGCGGCCCGGTACCGGCTCAAGGCTGAGGCAGCAAAGGAGGTGGCGGCCCGGGAGGCGGCCGTCAAGAAGGCGGCTGATGCCGCCCTGAGGACCGCCGCCCTTCAAGGCGAGGTGACCCGCCTCGAGAGGACACTCGAGGAGGTCAAGGGTTCCCTCTCCACCTTGGAGGTGGCCTGGGAGTCGGAGCGCAAGGCGGCGCTCCTCTTCGCCATTGGGGTGGACGACGCGATCGAAGGTAGGTGCCAATCTTTCTCCTTCCCTAGCCGGTTGTTCTTCCCTTTGTCGTTTCTCGTGTTTCATCTTGCTTTTTCTTTCCTTCTCTTCTTTTTCCTTCCAGGGCATTTCTCAGAAACTCATTGCCGCGCTGCACGCGCCGTTGAGGAGCACCGGGAATACCTTCAGGAGTGCGGTCATTCCATCAAGGAGCATGCTGCGTGGGACATGGACGAGATTGGGCTCGTCGTCGAGATGCGGGTGACCCATCTCGAGTGGAGCGTGGAGTGGCTCAAGACCGCCGGCAAGGAGGTCATTGCCGCGCTATGGTCGGGCCGTGGGGGAGCTCCGACACACGACATGGTTCAGTGGCTAGAGCATGCCGTCCCCCGCCTCGAGGCCTGGAAGGCGTCGACTGCCCGAGCCGGGGCGCAGAT
Source organism: Hordeum marinum (assembly GCA_022496015.1). NCBI lineage: Eukaryota > Viridiplantae > Streptophyta > Magnoliopsida > Poales > Poaceae > Hordeum > Hordeum marinum. The sequence continues at coordinate 45,105,006 of CM039672.1, forward strand.
GGCACTTCGGTTCGTCACGTCTTGGTACCGTGGCGTGGACCTGGGCTGGCTGGCGACCATGCGAGACGTGCCGGCCGCAGAGCGGGAGGCCTGCGAGCCAGCCCTTGTCCAGTGGGCCAATGAGCTTGCATCATATGTTGACGTGGACGAATTCCTGTAGGCCCTTGACGAGGATGGCGAGCCGTTGCCCAAGGACTCCTTCGGCATCCCTCAGGGCCCGGCGGATGACGAAGTCGCCGGCAAGAGCACCGACTCGAGCGGCGACACGGCCGAGACCGAGGAGCTCGCCTCGAAGGCCAAGGAGGCCGACCCGAAGGCCGCAACCACCTCCGAGGCGAGGACCAAGCTGCCTCGCGACGCGCCGGCTGGGGGCACGCCGGCTAGCGACGCGCCGGTGGCCTGAGCCCTCGGGCGTCTTTTTTATCTTTCTATTTTTTCTCCCTACATGTAAAACTTGAATCCACCCACTAGGGGTGTTTGTGTAATGAACTGAATACTGGCCGTGGGACACTTTTGCCTTAATATTTATGCCATGAATATTCTGTCGTGTTTGCCTTGTGACTCATGCCGCCTCGTCCTTATCCCTTTTTGCCCGCCTCGACTCTTTCCGTTTCTATTCCTTTTCCTCTTTGGTTTTGGCCCCGCTAGCCTGCCAACCGGGAACCGATCTGTAGCTGGGTTGGGGCGTCCACCTCAAGGGAGCCGGTTCAAAACTTAGGAATCACGAGGGTTTTTCGGGATAAGTACAGTGGTAGAGACGCGGAGATGGTCCGGCTGGGCCCGAAGGGGTCTCGCTTTGTTTCGACCTTTCGTGTGAGCTAAACCTTGCCGCCCTGGGGCCCCATCAGCCGGACAGCCGGGGGCCGGTTCTGTAGCTGGTAAGGGTGGGGAAGTTGGCCGGCTCACATTACTTTGCCACTTTCCAGAGAGGCGCTTCTAGGCTCAGCCGGCTAGCCCCCGGGCCGGGGAGCCGGGCCGGGGAGCGGGTGAGTGAGGAACACTTTTGAAAGAAATGAAACGAGCCGCGCCCCAAGAGCTGGCTTGGGGCGCCCATTGCATTCATAAGCCTAAAAGGTTGGGGATACATACATACATTGATTTTCCTGAGCAGTAAAATGGGCGCATGAGTGCTGCGTTCCATGGGCGCTCCGTCTCTTCACCGAAAGCATCTCTTTTGCACTTCTGCGGCTTCTGGGCGTCTATCAGGTAGTACGCATTGTTGTGTAGTGCCTTGCTAATGATGAACGGGCCCTCCCATGGGGAGGGTAGCTTGTGTTGTCCAACAGTGGGCTGGATCTGTCTGAGGACTAGGCCCCCCCTCACGGAACGAGAGTGGCCGGATCCGCTTGTTGTGGTATTGCCCGAGCTTCTGCTGGTAGATCACCGTCTGGCTCAATGCCAGTTTGCGAGCTTCCTCGAGTAGATCGACGCCATCTTCACTTCCCTCCTTGGCGTCCTTCTCTGTGTATAGGGTGACCCAAGGCGAATCGAACTCAATGTCGGTTGGGATGATTGCCTCGGACCCATACACAAGGAAGAAGGGAGTGTAGCCGGTTGACCGGTTCGGGGTGGTCCTCAGACTCCAAAGGATGGCCGGCAACTCGTCGATCCAGCAGCTGGCCAACCTTACCAGCGGCGTCATGAGCCGGGGCTTGATGCCGGATAGGATGAGGCCGTTCGCCCTCTCGACCTGGCCGTTTGACTGTGGATGAGCGACGGAGGCCAGGTTGAGCCGGATTCCTTGCTTGGAGCAGAAACGCACGAGTGCGCCCTTGGCGAAGTTGGTGCTGTTGTCGGTGATGATGCTGTGGGGAATGTCATAGCCTACCGTGATGTCTTCGATGAACCGGACGGCCGTGGGGCCGTCCAGCTTCTTGGTTGGTCGCGCCTCGATCCACTTGGTGAATTTGTCAATGGCCACCAGCAAGTGCATCATGCCGTCTCGAGCGGTCTTGAACGGGCCCACCATGTCCAGCTCCCAAACGACGAAAGGCCACGAGAGGGGGATGGTTTGGAGGGCCATTGCCGACAGGTGGCATTGCATGCTGAAGTGTTGGCAGCCCTCGCACTCGTCGACCAACTTCTTGGCCGCCTCGAGGGCCGTTGGCGAGAAGAAGCCATGGCGGAAAGCCTTGGCTACCAGGGTCCGGGAGGCGGCATGATGCATGCACTCGCCCTGGTGAATGCCGAGGAGGATCTCCAGACCCTTTTCCGGCTCGACGCATCGCTGGAAGACGCCGGTGGTGCTACGGTGGATGAGCTCGTTGTTGATGATGCCGTAGGCCGTGGCCCGACGCTAGATTTTGTTGGGAGACGTAGTAGTAAATCAAAAAATTTCCTACGATCACCAAGATCTTGTTGGAAATATGCCCTAGAGCCAATAATAAATTAGTTATTATCATATTTCCTTGTTCATGATAATCGTTTATTATCCATGCTATAAATTGTATTGATCGGAGACTTAGATGCATGTGTGGATACATAGACAAAACCATGTCCCTAGTATGCCTCTAATGGACTAGCTCGTTGATCAAAGATGGTTAAGGTTTCCTAGCCATGGACATGAGATGTCATTTGATAACGGGATCACATCATTAGGAGAATGATGTGATGGACAAGACCCAAAGTACAAACGTAGCATATGATCGTGTCAGTTTATTGCTACTGTTTTCTGCATGTCAAGTATATGTTCCTATGACCATGAGATCATGCAACTCACGGACATCGGAGGAGTGCCTTGTGTGTATCAAATGTCGCAACGTAACTGGGTGACTATAAAGGTGCTCTACAGGTATCTCCGAGGGTGTCTGTTGAGTTGGCATGGATCAAGACTGGGATTTGTTACTCCGTGTGACGGAGAGGTATCTCAGGGCCCACTCGGTAATACAACATCACAACAAGCCTTGCAAGCAATGTGACTAAGTGTTAGTCACGGGATCTTGTCTTACGGAACGAGTAAAGAGACTTGTCGGTAACGAGGTTGAACTAGGTATGGAGATATCGACGATCGAATCTCGGGAAAGTAAACATACCGAAGAACAAAGGGAACATCATACGAGATTAACTGAATCCTTGACATAAAGGTTCGACCGATAAAGATCTTCGTAGAATATGTAGGAACCAATATAGGTATCCAGGTCCCGCTATTGGTTATTGACCGTAGAGGTGTCTCGGTCATGTCTACATAGTTCTCGAACCCGCAGGGTGTACACACTTAAGGTTCGGTGACGTTTCGGTAGTATAGAGTTATGTATGGTGGTGACCGAAGGTTGTTTGGAGTCCCGTATGAGATCCCGGATGTCACGAGGAGCTCCGAAATGGTCCGGAGGTAAGGATTCATATATAGGAAGTCCCAGTTTGGTCGCCGGAAAAGTTTCGGGCTCATCGGTAGTGTACCGGGAGTGCCGGTAGTGTACCGGGAGACCTCTGGGAGGGGTATTTCGACCCAAGAGGCTTCATGGGCTGTGGGAGAGTATTAACCAGCCCTTAGTTGGCTGGTGGAATAGCCACACAAGGCCCATGCGGCAGGAGAGAAAAAGCCCAAAGAGAAAGTTGGAGAAAAGGGCAAAAAAGGAAGAGTCCTACTCCTACTAGGAGTGGAGGAGGAGTAGGACTCCTCCACCTTGGCTGGCCGACTCCTAGAGGCTCTTGTACTTGAGCCAAGGGATGACTCTCCTCTCCTCCTATATATACTGGTGGAATAGAAGGGTTTTGCACAGTTTTTATGGTCATGTGCTACCCGTTCCACCGGTGCTCCTCTAGATCGGTTTTCCGCAGCGCTTAGGCGAAGCCCTGCCGGAATAGCTCCACCACCATCGCCGGAGCGCCGTCACGCTGCCGGTGAAATCTTCCTCCTCTCCACTTCCTCTTGCTGGATCAAGACGGTGGAGATCTTCATCAAGCTGCACGTGTGCTGAACGCGGAGGTGCCGTCCGTTTGGTACTAGATCGGAAGGATCGTGATCAAGGCCACGAGACGATCGTGATTGGATCGCGGGAAGGATCGTGACGAGATCGCGAGACGGTTCATGATTGGATCGCGGGATGGTTCGTGATTGGATCGTGGGACGATTGGAGATTTGGATTGCGAAGAAGTTCGACTACACCAACCGCATTTCTTAACGCTTCCCGCTTAGCGATCTACAAGGGTACGTAGATCAACTCCCCCTCTCGTAGATGCTCATCACCATGGATAGGTTTGAGTGTGCGTAGGAATTTTTTTGTTTCCCATGCAGCATTCCCCAACAAATCTATCCATGGAGAAACCAGCAACGAGAGGGGAGAGATTGCATCTTCATACCTTTGAAGATCGCTAAGCGGAAGCGTTACAAGAACGCGGTTGATGGAGTCGTACTCGCAGCGATTCAGATCGCGGTGGATTCCGATCTTAGCGCCGAACAATGGCGCCTCCATGTCCAACACACATGCAGCCCGGTGACGTATCCTACGCCTTGATCCAGCAAGGAGGAAGGAGAGGTTGAGGGAGAACTCAGGCAGCACGACGGCGTGGTGACGGTGGAGCTACATGAACTCCGGCAGGGCTTCGCCAAGCGCTACAGAGAACGAGGAAGAGGAAGGGTAGGGCTGCACCGAGAGAGAAAGAAGTCGTGTCTCAAAACAGCCCAAACCCTTGCATATATATAGGAGGAGGGAGAGGGAGGGTTGCCTTGGCGCCTCCTCCAAAGAGGAGAGGTTCGGCCGACCCTAGGGAGGAGTCCACCTCCCACAAGGGAGGTGGATCTCTTCCTTTTGAATCCTTTTCAGCCCTATCTCTTATCTCCAGCCATGTGGGCCTTTCTAGAAGGTCTTGGCCAGCCCAAAAAGGGCAGGCACACTTCCTCTAAGGGCCCACAAAATCCTTTGGTCGTCACACCCCTCCCGGGGTTCCTCCGGCACCCTCCCGGCACTCCTGGTACACTACCGATGAGCCCGAAAACTTTCCGGTGACCAAAACTGGACTTCCTATATATCAATCTTTACCTCCGGACCATTCCGGAGCTCCTCGTGACGTCCAAGATCTCATCTGGGACTCCGAAAAACTTTCGGTAATCACGTATACCATTTCCCTATAACCCTAGTGTCATCGAACCTTAAGTGTGTAGACCCTACGGGTTCGGGAGACACGTGGACATGACCGAGACACTTCTCCGGCCAATAACCAACAGAGGGATCTGGATACCCATGTTGGCTCCCACATGCTCCACGATGATCTCATCGGATGAACCACGATGTCGGGGATTCAATCAATCCCGTATACAATTCCCATTGTCTATCGGTATGATACTTGCCCGAGATTCGATCGTCGGTATCTCTGTACCTTGTTCAATCTCGTTACCGGCAAGTCTATTTACTCGTTCCATAATACATCATCCCGTGACTAACTCCTTGGTCACATTGAGCTCATTATGATGATGTCTTACTGAGTGAGCCCAGAGATACCTCTCTGTCACACGAGTGACAAGTCCCAGTCTCGATTCGTGCCAACCCAACAGACACTTTCGGAGATACCCGTAGTGCACCTTTATAGCCACCCAATTACGTTGTGACATTTGGCACACCCAAAGCATTCCTACGGTATCTAGGAGTTGCACAATCTCATGGTCTAAGGAAACGATACTTGACATTGAAAAGCTTTAGCAAACGAACTACACGATCTAGTGCTATGCTTAGGATTGGGTCTTGTCCATCACATCATTCTCCTAATGATGTGATCCCGTTATCAACGGCATCCAATGTCCATGGTCATGAAACCGTGACCATCTATTGATCAATGAGCTAGTCAACTAGAGGCTCACTAGGGACATGTTGTTGTCTATGTATTCACACATGTATTATGGTTTCCGGTTAACACAATTATAGCATGAACAATAGACAATTATCATGAACAAGGAAATACAATAATAACCATTTTATTATTGCCTCTAGGGCATATTTCCAACAGTCTCCCACTTGCACTAGAGTCAATAATCTTGTTACATTGTGATGAATCGTACACCCATAACATTCTGGTGTTGATCATGTTTTTCTCGTGAGAGAGGTTTAGTCAATGGGTCTGCAACATTCAGATCCGTATGCACTTTACAAATATCTATATCTCCCTCCTGAATGTAATCACAGATGGAGTTGAAGCGGCGCTTGATGTGTCTTGTCTTCTTGTGAAACCTGGGCTCCTTCGCAAGGGCAATATCTCTAGTGTTGTCACAGAATAGAGTTATCGGACCTGACGCACTTGGAATTACTCCTAGGTCGGTGATGAACTCCTTCATCCAGACTCCTTCCTTTGCTACTTCCGAAGTAGCTATGTACTCCACTTCACATGTAGATGCCGCCACGACGCTTTGCTTGCTGCTGCACTAGCTGACTGCCCCTCCATTCAAAATATACACGTATCTGGTTTGCGACTTGGAGTCATCCGGATCTGTGTCGAAGCTAGCATCGACGTAACCCTTTACGACGAGCTCTTCGGCACCTCCATATACGAGAAACATGTCCTTTGTCCTTTTCAGGTACTTTAGGATATTCTTGACCGCTGTCCAGTGTTCCGCTCCGAGATCACTTTGGTACCTCCCTACCAAACTTATGGCAAGGTTCACATCAGGTCTGGTACACAGCATGACATACATAATAGAGCCTATGGCTGAAGCATAGGGGATGACACTCATCTCTTCTCTATCCTTTGTCGTGGTTGGGCATTGAGTCGTACTCAATCTCACACCCTGTAACACAGGCAAGAACCCCTTCTTGGACTGATCCATATTGAACTTCAATATCTTTTCAAGTTATGTGCTTTGTGAAAGACCTATGAGGCGTCTCGATCTATCTCTATAGATCTTAATACCTAATATGTAAGCAGCTTCTCCAAGGTCCTTCATTGAAAGACACTTATTCAAGTAGGCCTTTACACTTTCCAAGAGTTCTATATCATTTCCCATTATCAGTATGTCATCCACATAAAAAACGAGAAATGCTACAGAGCTCCCACTCACTTTCTTGTAAATACAGGGTTCTCCATAAACCTGTACAAACCCAAACTCTTTAACCACTTCATTAAAGCGAATGTTCCAACTCCGAGATGCTTGCACCAGCCCATAGATGGAGCGCTGGAGCTTGCATACCTTGTTAGCATCTTTAGGATCGACAAAACCTTCCGGCTGCATCATATACAATTCTTCCTTGAGAAAGCCATTAAGGAATGCCGTTTTGACGTCCATTTGCCAGATCTCATAATCATAAAATGCGGCAATTGCTAACATGATTCGGACAGACTTCAGCATCGCTACGGGTGAGAAAGTCTCATCGTAGTCAACTCCTTGAACTTGTCGATAACCCTTAGCGACAAGTCGAGCCTTATAGACGGTCACATTACCATCCACTTCAGTCTTCTTCTTAAAGATCCATTTATTTTCAATGGCTCGCTTATTATCAGGCAAGTCCACCAAAGTCCATACTTTGTTCTCATACATGGATCCTATCTCGGATTTCATGGCTTCAAGCCATTTGTTGGAATCCATGCCTGCCATCGCTTCTTCATAGTTCGAAGGTTCACCGTTGTCTAACAACATGATCTCTAGGACAGGGTTGCCGTACCACTCTGGTGAGGAACGTGTCCTAGTGGACCTTCGACGTTCAATAGTAACTTGATCTGAAGTTTCATGATCATCATCATTAACTTCCTCTCCAGCCGGTGTAGGCTCCATAGAAACAACTTCCTGTGCTGCGCTACTCTCCGGTTCGAGTGGAGGTACAATTACCTCATCAAGTTCTATTTTCCTCCCACTTACTTCTTTCGAGAGAAACTCTTTCTTGAGAAAGGATCCATTCTTGGCAACAAAGACTTTGCCCTCGGATCGTAGGTAGAAGGCATACCCAATAGTCTCTTTGGGATATCCTATGAAGACGCACTCTTCCGCTTTGGGTTCGAGCTTCTCAGGTTGAAGTTTCTTCACATAAGCATCACATCCCCAAACTTTTAGAAACGATAGCTTAGGTTTCCTTCCAAACCATAATTCATATGGTGTCGTCTCAACGGATTTTGACGGTGCCCTATTTAAAGTGAATGCGGCAGTCTCTAATGCATATCCCCAAAATGATAGCGGTAAGTCGGTAAGAGACATCATAGATCGTACCATATCTAATAAAGTGCGATTACGACGTTCAGACACACCATTTCGCTGAGGTGTGCCAGGCGGCGTGAGTTGTGAAACAATTCCACATTTCCTTAGGTGCGTCCCAAACTCGTGACTTAAATATTCTCCGCCACGATCAGATCGTAGGCACTTTATCTTCCTGTCACGTTGATTCTCTACCTCACTCTGAAATTCCTTGAACCTTTCAAAAGTTTCAGACTTATGCTTCATTAAGTAGACATACCCATATCTACTCAAGTCATCAGTGAGGGTGAGAACATAACGATAGCCACCACGAGCCTCGACACTCATTGGACCGCATACATTGTATGTATTATTTCCAACAAGTCAGTTGCTCGCTCCATTGTTCCGTAGAACGGAGTCTTAGTAATCTTGCCCATGAGGCATGGTTCGCATGTGTCAAATGATTCGAAATCAAGAGACTCCAAAAGTCCATTAGTATGGAGCTTCTTCATACGTTTGACACCAATATGACCAAGGCAGCAGTGCCACATGTAAGTGGGACTATTGTTATCAACCTTACACTTTTTGGTACTCACACTATGGACATGTGTAACGTCACGTTCGAGATTCATCAAAAATAAACCATTGAACAACGGGGCATGACCATAAAACATTTCTCTCATATAAATAGAACAACCATTATTCTCAGATTTAAATGAGTAGCCATCTCGCATCAAGCGAGATCCAGATACAATGTTCATGCTCAAAGCTGGTACTAAATAACAATTATTAAGGTTTAACACTTATTCCGAAGGTAGATGTAGAGGTAGCGTGTCGACGGCAATCGCATCGACCTTGGAACCATTCCCGACGTGCATCGTCACCTCATCCTTTGCCAGCCTCCGTTTTTTCCACAGCTCCTGCTTGGAGTTAAAAATGTGAGCAACTACACCGGTATCAAATACCCAGGAGCTACTACGAGCGCTGGTTAGGTACAAATCAATAACAAGTATATCACATATAACTTTAATGTTGTCGTCCTTCTTATCCGCTAAGTACTTGGGGCAGTTCCGCTTCCATTGACCGGTACCCTTGCAGTAAAAGCACTCAGTCTCAGGCTTGGGTCCATGCTTGTTCTTCTTCTTCCCGGAAACTTGCTTACCGGGCGTGGCAACAGCTTTGCCGTCCTTCTTGAAGTTCTTCTTACCCTTGCCTTTCTTGAAACTAGTGGTCTTATTTACCATCAACACTTGATGCTCCTTTCTGATCTCGACCTCTGCTTATTTCAGCATCGAGTACAACTCAGGAATGGACTTCTCCATCCCTTGCATGTTGTAGTTCATCACAAAGCTCTTGTAGCTAGGTGGAAGCGACTGGAGGATTCTATCAATGGCCGAGTCATCCGGGAGATTAACTCCCAGCTGAGTCAAGCGGTTGTGTAGCCCAAACATCTTGAGGATGTGCTCACTGACAGAACTATTCTCCTCCATCTTACAGCTGAAGAACTTGTCGGAGACGTCATATCTCTCAACCTGGGCATGAGCTTGGAAAACCAGTCTCAGCTCTTGGAACATCTCATATGCTCCATGTTGCTCAAAACGCTTTTGGAGCCCCGGTTCTAAACTGTAAAGCATGCCGCACTAAACAAGGGAGTAATCATCGCAGCAAGAATGCCAAGCGTTCGCAAAGTCTTGCTCTGCTGGGAGAAGGGGTGGGTCACCTAGTGGTGCGTCAAGGACATACAATTTCTTGGAAGCTATGAGGATGATCCTCAAGCCACGGACCCAGTCCGCATAGTTGCTTCCATCATCTTTCAGCTTGGTTTTCTCTAGGAACGCGTTGAAATTGAGGGTGACATTCGTGTTGGCCATTGGATCTACAATATAGATTGTAAAGATAATTTTAGACTAAGTTCATGATAATTAAGTTCACATAATCAAATTATTTAATGAACTCCCACTTAGATAGACATCTCTCTAGTAATCCAAGTGACACATGATCCATGTCAACTAGCCCGTGTCCGATCATCACGTGAGACGGACTAGTCATCCATGGTGAACATCTCCATGTTGATCGTATCTTTCATACGACTCATGTTCGACCTTTCGGTCTTCCGTGTTCCGAGGCCATGTCTGTACATGCTAGGCTCGTCAAGTCAACCTAAGTGTTTTGCGTGTGTAAATCTGGCTTACACCCATTGTATGCGAACGTTAGAACCTATCACACCTGATCATCACGTGGTGCTTCGGAACAACGATCCTTAGCAACGGTGCACAGTTAGGGTGAACACTTTTCTTGAAATTTTAGTGAGAGATCATCTTATTTACTACCGTCGTTCTAGGCAAATAAGATGTAAACATGATAAACATCACATGCAATCAATATAGTGACATGATATGGCCATTATCATCTTTCTCCTTTGATCTCCATCTTCGGGACACCATGATCATCACTGTCACCGGCACGACACCATGATCTCCATCACTGTGTCTTCATGAAGTTGTCTCGCCAACTGTTACTTCTACCACTATGGCTAACGTTTAGCAATAAAGTAAAGTAATTACATGGCGTTTATGATTGACACGCAGGTCATACAATAAAATAAGACAACTCCTATGGCTCCTGGCGGTTGTCATACTCATCGACATGCAAGGCGTGAATCCTATTACAAGAACATGATCAATCTCATACATCACAATGCATCACATCACATCCTTTGGCCATATCACATCACAAGGCATATGCTGCAAAAACAAGTTAGACGTCCTCTAATTTGTAGTTGCAAGTTTTTACGTGGCTGCTATAGGTTACTAGCAAGAACGTTTCTTACCTACGCCAAAACCACAACGTGATATGCCAATTGCTATTTACCCTTCATAAGGACCCTTTTCTTCAAATTCAATCCTTCTAAGGTGGGAGAGACAGACACCAGCTAGCTACCTTATGCAACAAGTGCATGTCAGGCGGTGGAACCAGTCTCACGTAAGCGTACGTGTAAAGTCGGTCCGGGCCGCTTCATCCCACAATACCGCCAAATCAAGATAAGACTAGTAGTGGTAAGCAAATTAACAAAATCGACGCCCACAACTGCTTTGTGTTCTACTCGTGCATAGATTCTATGCATAGACCTACCTCATGATGCCACTGTTGGGAGACGTATTAGTAAATCAAAAAATTTCCTACGATCACCAAGATCTTGTTTCCCATGTAGCGTTCCCCAACAGATCTATCCATGGAGAAACCAGCAACGATAGGGGAGAGATTGCATCTTCATACCTTTGAAAATTGCTAAGCGGAAGCGTTACAAGAACGCGGTTGATGGAGTCGTACTCACAGCGATTCAGATCGCGGTGGATTCCGATCTTAGCGCCGAACAACGGCGCCTTCGCGTTCAACACACGTGCAGCCCAGTGACATATCCTATGCCTTGATCCAGCAAGGAGGAAGGATAGGTTGAGGGAGAGCTCCAGCAGCACGACGGCGTGGTGACGGTGGAGCTACGTGAACTCCGGCAGGGCTTCGCCAAGCGCTACGGAGAACGAGGAAGAGGAAGGGTAGGGCTGCACCGAGAGAGAAAGAAGTCGTGTCTCAAAACAGCCCAAACCCTTGCATATATATAGGAGGAGGGAGAGGGAGGGCTGCCTTGTCCCCTCCTCCAAAGAGGAGAGGTTCGGCCGACCCTAGTGAAGAGTCCACCTCCCACAAGGGAGGTGGATCTCTTCCTTTTGAATCCTTTTCAGCCCTATCTCTTATCTCTAGCCACGTGGGCCTTTCTAGAAGTTCTTGGCCAGCCCAAAAAGGGCTGGCACACTTCCTCTAAGGGCCCACGAAATCCTTTCGTCGTCACACCCCTCCCGGGTTCCACCGGCACCCTCCCAACACTCCCGGTACACTACCGATGAGCCCGAAAACTTTCCGGTGACCAAATCTGGACTTCCTATATATCAATCTTTACCTCTGGACCATTCCGGAGCTCCTCGTGACATCCAGGATCTCATCTGGGACTCCAAACAACTTTCGGTAATCACGTATACCATTTCCCTATAACCCTAGCGTCATCGAACCTTGAGTGTGTACACCCTACGGGTTCGGGAGACACGTGGACATGACCGAGACACTTCTCCGGCCAGTAACCAACAGTGGGATCTGGATACCCATGTTGGCTCCCACATGCTCCACGATGTTCTCATCGGATGAACCACGATGTCGGGGATTCAATCAATCCCGTATACAATTCCCTTTGTCTATCGGTATGATACTTGCCTGAGATTCGATCATCGGTATCTCTATACCTTTTTCAATCTCGTTACCTGCAAGTCTCTTTACTCATTCCATAATACATCATCCCATGACTAACTCCTTGGTCACATTGAGCTCATTATGATGATGTCTTACCGAGTGGGCCCAGAGATACCTCTCCGTCACACGAGTGACAAATCCCAGTCTCGATTCGTGCCAACCCAACAAACACTTTCGGAGATACCCGTAGTGCACCTTTATAGCCACCCAGTTATGTTGTGACGTTTGGCACACCCAAAGCATTCCTATGGTATCCGGGAGTTGCACAATCTCATGGTCTAAGGAAACGATACTTGACATTGAAAAGCTTTAGCAAACGAACTACACGATCTAGTGCTATGCTTAGGATTGGGTCTTGTCCATCACATCATTCTCCTAATAATGTGATCCTGTTATCAACGGCATCCAATGTCCAATGTCATGAAACCGTGACCATCTATTGATCAACGAGCTAGTCAACTAGAGGCTCACTAGGGACATGTCGTGGTCTATGTATTCACACATGTATTATGGTTTCCGGTTAACACAATTATAGCATGAACAATAGACAATTATCTTGAACAAGGAAATACAATAATAACCATTTTGTTATTGCCTCTAGGGCATATTTCCAACAGATTTTTCCTAGCCAGAGCCTCGTCCAGAGGCATCTCACCTTGTAGAAGAAACGCTAAGATGGGTTGGGCCCACGAGGGGGCCGAGACGGCGACCGGCTCAGGAGTCCCCGGGACTGGTTGATAAGCCCCCGGGACCGGCTCGCCAGCCCGAGAGAGCGGCTCGCCAGCCCCGGGACCGGCTCGGGAGCCCCTGAGGCTGGTTGGTCAGCCCCCGGGTTTGGCTCGCTGGCTCCCAGGGCCGGCTGGTTAGTGATCATCATGACGGCCGTGCCGTCAGGGCTGGCCGCTGGCTCGACCGGAGCCGGCTGGGCGGCCGACGGTTCGGGAGCCGGCGGTGAAGTTGCCGGAGAGGCGGCCGGGGCCATAAATGGGCCGGCAACACCCGCCGGCACGAAGATCGACTCTAATTCTAGGGAAGGCTTGATCGACGGCTTGAGCAGCCGTTAGAGGGAGACACCGGCTGGGATGGCCTGTCGGGTGGAGCCGATCTTCGCCCGCGCATCCGCCGTCTCGTTGTCCGCCCGTGGGACGTGATGAAACTCACAACCCTCGAAGGAGCCGGTGAGCTGTTGTACGAGGAAGCAGTAGCTGGCCATGTTGGCGTCCCTGGGGTCCCATTCACCAGAGACTTGCTGCACCACGGGGTCGGAGTCACCGAAACAGAGGATGCGCCTGATACCGATCTCCTTGGCGAGCCGGAGGCCATGGACGATGGCCTCGTACTCAGCCACATTGTTGGAGGCAGCAAAGTGGATCTGGAGGGCGTATTTGAGCTGATCACATTTCGGGGAGGAGAGGACTATGTCAGCATCCAGATGGGTCCTCATTTTCGAGCTGTTGAAGTGCATGCGCCAGTGCGTGGAGTCTGGGGGAGGCGGAACAAACTCCGTCTTCGCCCAGTCGACGAGGAAATCCACCAATGCCTGCGAATTAATGGCGGTTCTTGGCTCATACCGGATCTTATGATCGGTGAGGGTGATGACCCATTTGGCGATCCGGACGGTGGAGTCCCGGCCGCTCATGATCGCGCTGAGCGGGGCCATACTCGCCACTGTAATGGTATGCTCTTGGAAGTATTGCTTGACCTTCTTGGCAGCGAAGTATATGCCGTAGCACATCTTTTGGTAGTGGGGGTAGTTCTGCTTGGATGTGGAGAGGACCTTGCTGAGGTAGTAGACAGGCCGTTGGACCGGCAGGGACTTGCCCTCCTCCGGCCGCTCGACCGCCAAGACGACGCTGATGACACGGGTGGTCGCTGTGATGTAGGCGAGCAGTGGTTCCTTCTCAGCCGGCACGACCAGGATGGGCGCGTGGGTGAGAGCCTTCTTGAGGCCGCGGAAGGCCTCGTCCGCCTTGTCAGGCCAGTCAAACATGCCCGACCTCTTGGTTTGACCTGGCTCGATTAGAGCCGTCTTGCGTAGGAGCCCGTAGAGGGGCAGGGCCTTCTCTCCCAGCCGGCTGATGAACCAACTGAGCGAGGCGAGGCAACCAGTGAACTTCTAGAGGTCACAGAGCCGGGTCAGCTCCGGCCTGCGTTCGATCGCACTAATCTTCTTGGGGTTAGCTTCAATGGTGCGTGTGGACACGATGAAACCTAAGAGTTAACCGGCGGGCACGCCGAAGACACACTTCTCCGGGTTGAGCTTGATCTTGTACTCGCGTAAGTTCGCGACGGTCTCCCGAAGATCATCGAGGAGGCTGAAGTGCTTCTTGGTTTTGACGACGATGTCATCGACGTAGACGTGGACGTTCCTGCCTATCTGAGGCAGGAGGCACTTCTACATGCACCATTGGAAGGTGGCACCCACATTCTTCAGGCCGAAGGACATGGTGATGTAGCAGTAGGCCCCGAAGGGCGTGATGAAGGAGGTCTTGAGCCGGTCTTCCGGATCCAGCTTGATCTGGTGGTATCCTGAGTAGGCGACCAGGAAGGACAGCAAGTCGCAGCCGGCCGTGGAGTCCATGACTTGATCGATCCGCGGCAGGGCAAATGGGTCCTTGGGACACGCCTTGTTCAGGCTGGTGTAGTCGATGCACATGCGCCAGGTCTTGTTCTTCTTCTGTACCAGGACTGGGTTGGCCAGCCAATCCGGGTGGAATACGTCCATGATGAACCTGGCTGCGAGCAGCCGGGCGATCTCTTCTAGTATAGTATGCCGCTTCTCCTCGGAGAAGTGGTGTAGGGGTTGCTTGATCGGCTTGACGTCCGGTCGGACGTGGAGTTTGTGCTCGGCGAACTTCCTTGGAACACCCAACATGTCCTTGGGGGACCACGTGAAGATGTCCCGATTCTCATAGAGGAAGTCGACGAGCTCGCCTTCCTATTTGTTGTTGAGGTGGGAGCCGATGGTGACGCATTGAGCCGGGTTGGCCGTGTCGAGCGGGGTTTGCTTGGTGTCTTTAGACGGCTGGAAGGAGGCCTCGCCGATGGATTGCGAGGGAGGGTCCGGCACGGCCGGCTGGCTGGTAGCAAGGGCCACGAGTTGGTCGATTTGCTGTCTCTCCTCGGCGATCTCCAGGGCCTCGGCCAGCCAGCTGCCATCTCGAGCACACTCGAGTGACATCTTGTAGTCGCCCTTGATGGTGATGATTCCCTTTTGGCCCAACATCTTGAGCTTGAGGTAAGCATAATGGGGGACGGCCATGAAGCTGACAAGAGCCGGCCGGCCCAACAGCGTGTGGTAGGGGCTCACAAGGTCCATGCCTCGAACAACACTGGCTCGTGGCAAAAATGGACAGGTCCACCAAAGAGGACGTTGAGCGTGATCTTGCCGACAGGGGAGCATGACTTCCCAGGCACGATGCCATGGAAAACCGTCCAGCTCGCCTGCAGGTCCTCTATCTTCAGCCCTAGCTTATGCATCGTGTCGAGGTAGAGAATGTTGATGCTGCTGCCGCCGTCTATCAGCACCCGCAAGAAGCGGCAAGCTCGCTCCTTGGTGGCGATGGTGGGGTCAAGGACCAAGGCATAACTGCCGGGATTCGGCATCACGACAGGGTGATCGGCCTGGCTCCAAGTGACCGGCTTCTCCGACCAGTGCATGAACTGGGGAGTTACCGGCATTGTGGCGTTCACCTCATGGCGGAGCTGGCGCTGAGCATGCTTGCCCGTCTCTTCACTGGTGAAGATGACGTAGCAACCGTCTTGGTTGGGGAACTGGTCGATTAGGCGACCGTCGTTCGGAGCCATTGCCGGTGCCGGGGTGGCAGCTTGGGACGAGGCCGGCGCATGGGCTGGCAGCATGGGGGGAGCCGGAAGGCCGTCCCCCCGCGCCAATCGCTATGAGAAGTTGCACTGCCGGAGTGCGTGCGTAGAGGGTTTGGCACCTGAATGGTTCTTGCAGGGGAGATCGAGCATTTGCTCGAAGGTGAGCTTCGACTGCCAGGCAGCCTTGCCGGTGCGCTGGCGCTGGCCGGAAGGCTGGGCAGCCGGTTCCCGATCCTCGATGGTATTGACCTGCTGGCTCCCGTAGTTGGGATCCGGCTGGTCGTGCTTGTGCTTGTTGTTCTGTGGCTGCCGGTTGTCGGCAGCCGGCCGGGTCGTGGCCGACGTTGTCGTTGCCTTCGCGGGCGGGGTCGTCTTGACCCGGATGGCCGAATCGGCCGTGGCGTATTTGTCTGCCTTGGTCATGAGCTCGGCAAGCGTGGCCAGCTCGGAGCACAGGTGCTTATGCTTGAGAGGGGTGCCATCCCGACAGCCCTCGATGAAATACTGCACGGCTTGCACCTCGTGCACCCCCTCGCAGGAGTTGCGGAGCTCGGTCCACCGGGTGAGGTAGTCGCGGAGGGATTCATCCTGCCCCTGAACGCACATGGCGAGTTCATGGGGACGGCCAGGCCGCTTGTAGGTGTCGGTGAAGTTGCGGACGAAGGCCTCCTCGAAGTCCGTCCAGGTGTTGATGCTGCCGACCGCTAGGCTATTGAGCCAGGTGCGGGCCGAGCCGATCAGCATGAGGGGGGCATAGCAAACGTCTACATGCTTATTCCTCCTGGCGATGCCCACCGCGGTGGTGTAGTCAATTAGCCAGTCTTCGGGTTTGGCGGCCCCGTTGTATTTTAGGGTGTCCCTAGGGAGCGTGAATCCGGTTGGGAACAGCTCGGTGCGAATCCGGGGGCCGAAGCAGGCCGGACCAATCGAGCCCTCCTACTCGAGGAGGGCGGATTGCGCGAGTTTGTCGATGCGTTTGCGGGTGTCGTTCTCGCTATGGGGGACGCGTGGTCCGAGCCGAGCCGAGAGTTCGGGACGAACGATAGGTGGCGCCTACTGCCGCGACTCGCGCCATGGAGGCGGCGTGTGCCCCTGGCTGCGCCGGCTACCGGATGATGGTGCTTCGTGGTGGCGGCCGCTCTGAGGTGGCTCGTTGGTGCGCCGGCTGCTAACAGCCGGCTGCTCACTCCCCAGCGTCTGAGAGGGCCGAGGGTTGTTCGCTTCGGCCCGACGGCCCGAGACGCGAGGGGAGTAGGAGTACTGGGCCGCCTGGCATCTGACAGTTCCCATGCCCTCGCGCTCGGGCCGGGGGCCTTCAGTGGCGGCGCCGCCCGTCGCGAGCAGATGCTGCTGCGCATCAGCAACATCGATGAGCTCCTTGATGTGGCGCTCATGGGCGGCACACTCTTCGCCCTCCAAGGTGGCGAATTCCTTGTAGGCCACCTTGAGAGCCCGTAGGTTAGCCGCGGGGGTGTCGTAGACGGGCATTTTGCCACCGAGGATTTCGGCGACCACGAGGCCGCGGTTGCGCACAACCCCACGCCAGCTGGGCTCGGTGCTAGCCGGGGTGAGTCCGTAGGCGGAAGCGCACTCCCACTATGCTCCCTTCATGTGGCGCCGCGTGGCAGCGAGGGCGGTAGCATCCTTGAACAGGATGCGGCGAGCCGCCTCGAGATCGTCCGCGGCGGTGTCGGGGTTCGCCATCAGGGCGATCGGAGTGCTCAAGCCCCGGAGGGCCGCACCGAGTGGGTCGGACGTGCCGACGCGGGCGGCAACAGCGGTAGCCGCGACCCGTGCCCGTTCAGATGTGGTGGAGGAAGTGATGGCCATCACTCCCGTGCGATCATGGGACCCGCTGGGCTGAGCCGTAGGGAGTGCGCCCACTGCCATGGGCGGACCAGCGCAGACGAGCACCCCCGCGGGGTACTTGTTAGCGGCCGGAGCCTCGGCGAGGCTGAGCCTGCCGAAGCGCTCGGTGAGCGCGTCGATGTCGGTCGTGAGGCCGACGGAGTTGCCCGTAGTGCGTGCCGGGGCAAGTCCCACGAGCTCCCCACGGTTTCACCGTTTTCTCATGACAGATGCCAGGTCGTGGCTTATTGTAGGTGGTTGGGGCCAGAGGACGCCGATGGGCTCCGGGTGCGAGATTGGGCACAAGCGGTGATGACACACGATGTACCCAGGTTCAGGGCCCACTGGGGGAGGTAATACCCCTAGTCCTACTTGGTTTTGTTGGATGGTTAGGTATGAGTAGAAGGATGCTCCTGGAGCTGTGTCTAGAGGAGGAAGAAGGGGCAACCGGCTCCTCTTCCTCCACTACTAGAAGGGGATGTGTGGGGAAGATCGTTCGTGCGTGGATGTGCCTGTCCGTGATCATCCGTCCCCATTGCATGGGGGGCTCGGGGGGGTTTATAGGCCAACCCCCCGGCTCTTACAATATGCTTTAAGTACCAAGGTGGGGGGACCCGGCTAGCAGTCTCTCCGGCTGGCCAGAGGGTCCTGTCGCTCGTGCCGTCTTGTCGTAGGTGGGGCCCGCTGGCTGAGCAGTCCCATCTCCCGTTGGGGCCCGCCATCCAGCTCTGCGATTGGCCCTTGCCCACCTGCCACGGCACAGGCCGCCCGGGGGAGCGTCGTCTAGCGCCAGCCGGCCGAAGTCTCTGGTACAGCCGGTGGCACTATAGCCACACCGGGGCAGGTAATCGAGCGGCGAGGGCATGCCGGCACTGTTCCCCCACCAGACCGTGCTCGCCAAGGTCAACGGCCGAGATGGTTGGACTGTAGCCACACGCTGTAGTGCGTAAGCGGTCACTTTAGCCACAGGGCCGCCCATCGTGCCGGTCACGTCGTGTCGTCGTACCCATGCGTAGAGGGACGGGACGGGGCATGTCCGTCCCAAAGTCAACAGAAGAGCCGGCCCGTGGGTAGCCGGCCACGCCCAGCCGGCCGAGGGCCCAACTGACTCCTTGACCAGCCGACCGGGGCGCCAGCCGGCACTGGCTTGCACCGGACGTCCTCCAGTCGGCCAAGGCCAGCCGGCTGCGTAGTTTTTCTTCGAAGCGAAAGGGGGAAGACCCCGTTGCTCTGGCCTACCTAGGGGTAATAACCCCGTCAGAAAAAACACTGCAAGATCGAACCCATCACAAAGCACCTCCTCCCATGGCAAGAAAAATTGATCTAGTCGGCCTAACTAAACCAAAGAATCAAAGAAGAAATACAAGGATATAAGTAATCATGCAAATAAGAGATCAAAAGACTCAAATCATATTCATGGATAGAAACTGATTAGGAACTCAAAATTCATCGGATCCTAACAAACACACCGCAAAAGCCATTACATCAAATAGATCTCCAAGAGACCATTGTATTGAGAATCAAAAGAGAGGGAGGAATCCATCTAGCTATGCCTACGTACCCGTATGTCTATGGTGGACTACTCACGCATCATCTGAGAAACACCCATGAAGACGGTGCACCCCTCCATGATAGTGTTAGATTGGATCTCGCGGTTCTGGAACTTGCGACGGCTGGAATTGTGTTCCGTTGACCCCCTAGGGTTTTCTGACTATTTGGGAATTAGCTTCCTACAAAACTATCTATCACTGTTATTTACATCACTTGTAGAGAATACCTTGCTGAGAACTCCTTGTCATTTACTTGTGCTCCTTGTTGGTTCGACGCTCTTACTTATCAATAGGACTACGATTGACCCCCTATACTTGTGGGTCATCACGATTTTTTCTGTGCCGTTGCCGGGGAATGAAGCACCTTTGGTGTGTGGAATTTAGTAAGGAAACATTTTGGGTACATGCTGAAATTTACTATTGTTTGTTACTATGGATGATAATCCTTTGATAGGTTTGTTCGGGGTATCTTCACCTTGAATGGAAGTGGCAAAGGCCACTCCCCAACCTACCGAACTTTCTGAAAGTATTTATTATGTGATTCCTTCGGGTATGTGATACTTATGACCTGCGTCGGGTTTTCTGTGAAAAGGAGCGGGTGATGCAACACAATATAGATAAGTATTTCCCTAAGTGAGAACCAAGGTTATCGAACCAATTGGAGTAGCACGCAACACCCGTCTTCTGCAACTGCGGACAAAGAAACAAACATTAGCACCCAACGCGAGCAAGAGGGTTGTCAATCCCCTTGGACTCGTTACTTGCAAGAAAAGATAGTTGATTAATGTAAATTGCAAAATAAATAGAAATCAAATAAATGGCAGCAAAGTAATGAAAGATTTTGTAAATATATAAGTGGATAGACCCATCTCTCATCTAGTAGGCATACGGTGGTTAAACAAATTACTGTTGAGAAATTGATAGAAAAGCGCATAGTTATGCAATATTTATTCATAACAATGATCATTACATATAGGCATCATGTCCATAAGCAAGTAGACCGACTCCTTCCTGCATCTACTACTATTACTCCACCCATCGACCGTTATCCAGCATGCATCTAGAGTATTAAGTAAAATAGAGTAATGCTTGGAGAAAAATGACATGTTGTAGACAAAGGAAATCCAGTTAATATGAATGAAACCCATTGTTTTATCCTTAGTGGAAACAATACAAAGACATATCTTGTCCCTTTATGTCACTGGGATATAGAGCACCGCCAGATTGAGCCCACTACAATGCACCTATCCCACCAAAGAAATATCAATTTAATTGGCCCAACATGTAATCTATTGCAGGTATGATCATTGAGAAACGATGAATTAATAAACATCAACATAGTAATTTTCATAAGCATAAGTAACATAATTATCAAGTTTCAAAATATACGATCCTTAAATAATGTTTACCCCCTATTCATTTTATTATATTAGCATGGCATGGCTCCGTCTTAACCACATAAATACAAATGTCAAGCACCAAGCTGTTAATCTAGGTAATTGGACCGTACTTTTTAACGCGCTTCAGCTTTCTATTACTCACTCAATACGTGAGTGTGAACCATGTATATAGCATATAGGTGGAATAGAATATGGTGGTAGGTTTCAAGGGGTAAAAGTGGAGAAGAAAGTCTCGCATCAACTAGGCGTATCAATGGGCTATGGAAATGCCTATCAACAGATATCAATGCGAGTTGTAGGGATTGCCATGCAACGGATGCACTAGAGCTATAAGTGTATGAAAGATCAACTGAAGCTAAGTGGGTGTGCAACCAACTTGCTTCCTCATGAAGACCTCGGACATTTGAGGAAGCCCGTCATCGGAATATACAAGCCAGGTTCCGTAATGAAAAATTACTACTAACATATGAAAGAGACTCTCTATATGAAGAACATGGTGTGTAATATCCCAAAATTTCATTTTGGAATGTTATGATATAGTTATGCATCTATCATCATCATTGCTTGATTGTATGTAATAGTTGAAATGTCTTTTCTGACTTTCTGAAAGTTCTTTCTATCTTTTCCTATATTTGCTTTCACCTATTTGAAATTTTGGTTAAAATTTCAAATTAGAGAGGAGGAACATGACACTCCACACCAGGGACTAATTGATGATATATTTGAACAATAATAACCAGGGGTTATTTTGAAAATATTTGCAAAAAGGGTTTAAAAACAATTAGACAATTTCTGAAAATAATATTTTTTTCAAAGTGTTCAAATGACAGAATAGAAATGTTCATTAAATAGGATTTATTATTCTGTTAATTTTGATGTATAATACCCCTATATTTAGAGACTATTTGAATGCTTTAAATGTACTTGAATGTCTCTGGAAAATTATTAAAAACAAACGGTAACCGTTTCCGGTATTAAACGGGCCGGCCCACCGGCTTTAAAAGCCGAGACCGTTACCGGTCGGCCGACCGAGCGCATTCACGCCCCTATCTCTCTCTGACGCTGGACCCCACCCATCCGAACGTTTTCCTCGCTCGGTCGTCGCCTTCCTCTCCCCCGCGCGCGCCAGAGACGTCGCCGACCGTTTCCCCCTCGCCGGATCTCTCTCCTCTCTCCTCCCCCGCACCCCTCGAGCGCCCTATAAATACCGGACACTTCCCCGCATCCATTTCCCCCCCGAGTCCCTCTCTCTCTCGCCGAGACGCTGCCCCAATTACTTGCCGGAGCTCCCACCCTCACCGGATCTCTCCGTCGAGCGTAGCCACCCCGTCCAACCCCCGTTCGCCCCACCGTCACTACCAATCGACTCCGGAGTACCGTCGCCGTCGCCCGGACCATTTCCCCGTCTTCCCCGACCACCGGAGCGCCTCGCCGTCGCGTTCACCACTTCCGGACTCGTCGGAGTTTCCCCACGCCGGCGACCTTTACACCGTGAGCATTTCCCTCCCTCCGATCCAAATCCAACGGCTCAGATTAGAAGTCACTTATTCCCGAACCGTTTTCTGTTTAGGATCGGTTGACCGCCCGAAGCACCGCTCGGACACCCACCTCAGCCACTCACGGGTCGCCACGTCACCCTAGTCGACCGTTAGTTAGTTTTTCTTTTCAATTTTGTTTTTCAGAAAACAGAATGTATTCCAAATTTGCTTTAGCTATATCTTTTAATCTGTTTAGAGTTTTGAGTTGATTCTTTTTGCAATAACTCACAATTTTCATGTAGTTTCATCCTGTACTTTTAAATTTCAAATTTGAAATATAAAATTTGAATTTAATCAAATTTGCTCAAAATCTTCAAATCTGAATAACTAGAGTTTGAAAATAGATTTTTATATGAATCTTTTTGCTACTGTTTGGTATTAGTTAGGACTACCTTCATGTTTAGTTTGAGGATTTTCAGGATATATTAGATTAATGTTTTTAACCAAAAACAGAATCTGCTTAGTATTATAATATAGTTTTATAAACTCAATTTTGATTAGTTTGGTTTAGAATTAGTTTTATTTGTTTACCAGGCTCTGTTAGTAAACATTTAGTGTTTTCACTCACTGTTAATAAAAAAATATAAATTTGCCTAGTTTAATTTCATTTAACATAGGAATCACAACTTCTTTTCAAATAGGCATAATTTGATTAAAACAACTAACTAGTAATAGTTTTGTTTTCAACAAAGTTTTACATAGTTTAATTCTGTTTTCCTAAAACAAGTTTATTTCTAAAGTATTTCCTGTCAAGAACATGTTTTGCTAATAAATAATAAGTTTAGTTTTCATTCTTTTGTTAATATAACTGTAGTTGATTCATATAGTGTTTATCACAAACTTGTATAAACTCTACTAAAGTTTTCCCAACAAACTTAAATTGATTATATTCTGTTTATTAATAAAATATTCTATTGTTTCTTTGCTGTCAACAATTGTCTTGCTATTTCAAAATAGTTTTATTATGTCAGTAGTGTTTTCATCCCTCACCTTTTGAAAACAAAACTTTGTGTGTTTTTCTTGCTAGAGACTTTTGTGCATTGTTTGCCTTGATTTTTTAGTACTTCTTTGCTGAATGTTATGAGTAGTTATTTTGGTTGTATGCTTATTTGAGAGCATTTGTTTGTTTCGTTAGATTATCCGGAGTGCGAAGCTTGTTACTTAGAGTCACTCTCGTACGAAGATCATCAATCAGGCAAGTCACTTTGATCATGTTTTACCCATGTTTTATATGCATTAGTTCTACCATCTCCCCAGTTGCATGCAAGATAGGTTAGTTGGAAACTTGCTTACATTGTAGTAGTATCATGTGGTAGATACCCCTCTCAAACCCCTTTGACAACATTGGCCCCGGGAAACGTTGTTTTACTTTTGCCATGCTAATAGTAGACGGGGTTGGTTGTGTGATTCATGGGAGTTGAGAGAGTTAATAATTTCAAGACCTACATAATGATCAAGATTTCAAGACTCCAAGTTTTTCAACATACCTCTGGGTGGATGATGGTTGAACGGCACCCTGGAGAAACCAGTGGTTAGCCTAGGTGATGCTGGAGATGGCCAGTATTCACGCGGAAAGGTCCACCCAGGCACAAAGAGATGGATGGATGCTTTAAAACCCAAGGCTTACCTGCACAGCCACAAGTCATTATGGGCTCTGGCTTGGTTGGATATCGTGGTGACCCTGGACAGGCGGTGCTACGAGAGGTAGAAGAACGGTAGGAAAGGATGGGCACCGTCAGAGTCACAGGGAAACCCTTTGGAAGACCATGTTTTGGTCATCCGTTTCTCAAACACCCTGAAGTGCGAGAAATCAAACGGAGGCGACCAAATCTTGTGGGGAACGTGTGCAAAACTCTGCAGAGTATTCCAAACCTAATTGATTAGCCGTGTCCACGGTCATGGACGACTTGAGCCAAAGGAATTGGAACTTCCGGAACTCTCAACACAAATAATATGATGATGTGGGAATTTAATAATTTTGGGTATGAGAATTGGTTGGTGGAACCATCTCATTAATCAACCAACTTAGTAATATTTTGCTTAGCCCCTTTTCTTGATGTAGGAAAAAATTGGCTTTATGCAAAACTTACCACCCCACCTGCCATATATGCATATAGACTAGATGACTACCTTGTTACCCTTCTCTTGTGACTTTGCCGGCATATTCCATATGCTGACCTACACGGCTGCAACGTATCATGTTGCAGAATATTTTTCCGACCAGGAGTGAGGACACGTTCTATGCTCAGTGAGATGCCCTTGGAGTCGGATGGACTCATGTACCGTCGATGCTTCCGCAAGATTTAGATATTCTCATGAGTTGGCTTTTAGCCACTTTATTGTAATTTTTATTGTAATAAAGGACTCGATATGAGATTTCGATTAATATAATGCTGTGTGATTTCCCTTTGATATATACATTGATGTACCGTGTGTGTACCAGCATGATCTTGGGATGGTACGGAAACACCGGAGACTTGACCTTTTAGGTCGGGTCGCTACAGAAATGGTATCAGAGCACACGCTGACCATAGGACGTAACCTCTAGGATTGGAAAGCCTTAGGATTGTTTCTCTTTGTCTTTAAATATCTTATACTCTCATCTATTCGTTTCTGACTCCTCTCCGATTATTTCAAAATTTATAGATGGCCACCTTCATCCCAGTGTTGATCACAGAGTTTTGCCAGCCTGACGCAACGATGCCCTTTGGTAAGGAGCTGATGAGGATCGTCAAGGACGTAAGGATTGCTTTGCCGAGCATCACCGGGATTCCTATCATGTCATTTCCCCAAGATGGACGCTACAGGATCGAGGTGCATATTCCAGGGAAGACTTTTGGAAACCGGAAGGAACCCATCGACCTCAAGTTCGTGGCACCCAGTTGGATAATTGGGAGAGACATGGCCATTCATCGTGCCCTTGGACGTATTCAGGAGGAATACAGAGGTGGAACCATTTCACCAGGACTCAGCATGGTTTGCCGCAGAGATGCCCATGGCAACATCATCACCAATCCCACTGCAGACACCACTATCTCTTATATCCAGACCTTGGAGACTCACATCAGGACTCTGGAGCTTCGAGTTCGTGCTAATACGAAGACAATCAAGAATGTGATGAACCGCGAGCTGGACCTTGAAGCTGATCTGCGAGAGGCCAACTATGAACACGAGCATGAAGTGAAGGACTTCCTAGAGAGGATTGATGAGCAGAATGCACGCATCGCCACTCTGGAGGAGCATCTAGACAAGGGAGAAAACCTTCACCCCGAAGGAGACATGGCACCCTTCATCAGCGACAATGAAGACTATGAGGAAAGCACCACCGGAGGACCTACGACTATGCACTTTTGAGGAAAAACATTAGTTATGCCCTCCATGTATCTTTTATTTTAGTCGTTAAAGCGTAGGTCGATGTTTAGTTTGTCTGAGATTGTATTTCCGTTGTTTGACATTGATTGAATAAATGAATGAGTGTTTGGTGTGATATGTTTGTTGCATTGCATATGGGTAGTGAATTTCTTCTAGACCCTTGTTCTATTCTAATTCTCATCCCTCTGAAAATAGAAAGATGCCTCCACGACGTGAGACCGATTTCACTTTCCCACCGGAACTCACCCAACTCCTTCAGCAACAGAATGCACTGATGCAACTATTGATACAGAATCAGACCAACAACCAGAACAACAACAACAACCACCATCCACCTCAGACTGACAATCTCACCCGTTTTCTGAGGTTGAACCCTCCAACTTTCTCCAGCAGCACTGAACCCATTGTGGCAGATGACTGGCTCCGTAAGATGGAGAGAGAACTTGTCACCGCTGGATGCACTGACGCTGAGAAAGTGCGATTTGCCGCACATCAACTGGAAGGACCAGCAGCATCATGGTGGGAGAATTACACCACCACTTATCCTATTGCAGATGTGACTTGGGAGCAGTTCAAGCTTGCTTTCCGCACCGCTCATGTTTCAGCTGGAGCCATGAGTCTAAAGAAGCGCGAGTTTCGCAACTTGTGCCAGGGTAATCGCTCTGTGGCCCAATATGTGGAAGAGTTCAGCATGTTGGCCCGTTATGCCCCAGGAGATGTGGCCGATGATGCGGCCAAGCAAGAAAAGTTTCTGGAAGGACTCAATGATGAGTTGAGCATACAGCTGGTAGTGGCTAATTTCAACAACTACCAAGAGCTGGTGGATAACGCACTTATTCTGGAAGGTAAACAGCAGCAGATTGAGAACCGCAAGAGGAAGTACACTCAGGGGAAGTTCAACTCTGGAGCTCATCAGAAGCCTCGTTACTCCCCGTACTCCGGGAATACCGGATCAGGAAACAGTAAGTTTGGAAAGCACACTCATACTGTGCATAACCATGGAGGCCACCATCATGGAGGAAATGGGAACAACCGTCCCAACCATGGTAACTTCAAGACTGACAATGGGAATGGGAACAACAACCAGCACCGTCAAGTTCCTGCTCAGAAGGATCTGAGTCACATTACCTGTTTCAAGTGCCAGAAGACAGGGCACTATGCTACTGAGTGTCCCCAGAGCAAGCAAGGCAGTGGAAACGGCAACAACAACGGCAATGCAGCAGTTAAGAAACCCAATCCATTTCCTCGTGCCCAGGTGAACCATCTCGACGTGGAAGAAGTCTATGATCAACCCGAGACTGTGGTTGGTAAGTTTTTATTGCATTCACGTCCTGTTACAGTACTTTTTGATTCCGGTGCAACTCATTCATTCATATCAAGGGTAGTTGTGGATAAATATGGTTTGCCCACCAAAACCCTTAGCCAGCCCATTAAGGTCAGTTCCCCAGGAGGTATGATGATGGCAGGGATAGGATGCCATGCCTTGAAACTCAATATAGGAAACCATGTTTTTCCCACCGATCTCATCGTTTTAGAGTCACAAGGATTGGATGTAATCCTAGGTATGGATTGGATGACCAAGTATGAAGGAAATCTTGATTGCCCTAGCAAGTCTGTTTCACTCACCACCCCGGAGAACAAGAGGATTAAGTATGTATCCCAACGCACATGTATGAGTGCTAGGTTAAACACTCTCACGGGAGTTGTTCAGGAGGAAGTACCTGTGGTAAAAGAATTTCCAGATGTATTTCCGGAAGAATTACCAGGAATGCCACCAGATAGGGAGATTGAGTTCTTAATAGAGCTACAGCCAGGGACAGCCCCAATTTCCAAGAGACCCTATCGGATGCCCGCAAATGATCTGTTGGAAATCAAGAAGCAAATTAAGGAGTTATTGGACAAAGGTTATATTCGCCCAAGTTCTTCACCTTGGGGAGCCCCAGTTCTTTTGGTGGAGAAGAAGGATAAAACCTTGAGAATGGTAGTCGATTATTGTGCCTTGAACGAGGTGACTATCAAGAACAAGTACCCTCTGCCGATGATTAACGATTTGTTTGATCAGCTCGTAGGAGCCAAAGTATTCTCCAAGATCGATCTTCGATCGGGGTATCACCAGTTGAAAATTCGTAAACAGGATATACCCAAAACAGCTTTCACCACGAGGTATGGCTTGTATGAGTATATGGTCATGTCTTTTGGATTGACTAATGCTCCTGCCTACTTCATGAATTTGATGAACAAAGTATTCATGGAATACCTAGACAAGTTTGTTGTGGTGTTCATCGATGACATTCTGATATTCTCCAAGAACGAGGAAGAGCATAAGGAACATTTGCGTTTAGTTCTGGAGAAGCTAAGAGAGCATCAGTTATATGCCAAGTTCAGTAAATGTGAATTTTGGCTGACGGAAGCCGGATTCCTTGGACATGTTATTTCCGGAGATGGAATAGCAGTGGACCCCTCTAAGGTTGAAGCCGTCACCAAGTGGAAGTCACCCACCTCAGTTAAGGAGATCCGCAGTTTCCTCGGACTTGCCGGTTATTACCGGAGGTTCATTGAGAATTTCTCAAAGATTGCCAAGCCCATGACAGAGTTGTTGAAGAAAGAATCCAAGTATGTTTGGACTGTGGAATGTGAAGCCAGTTTCCAGGAGTTAAAGGAACGTTTGGTCACAGCTCCAGTATTGATTTTGCCCGATATTCGGAAGGATTTCCAAGTTTATTGTGATGCTTCACGACAAGGACTCGGAGGAGTACTTATGCAGGATGGAAAAGTTGTAGCCTATGCTTCCAGACAGCTACGACCTCATGAGTTGAATTATGCCACTCATGACTTGGAGTTAGCAGCCGTAGTGCACGCACTGAAGACTTGGAGACATTTCCTTATCGGAAATAGTTGTGATGTTTACACCGACCATAAGAGCCTGAAGTATATCTTCACGCAGAAAGAGTTGAACCTCAGACAGAGGAGATGGTTAGAGTTAATCAAGGACTATGACATGAGATTACACTACCATCCAGGTAAGGCTAATGTTGTAGCCGATGCCTTGAGTCGGAAAACTTATGTGAACACACTCACAGCTGGAGGATTACCTCAAGAGTTAGTCGATGATCTCAGAGAGCTCAAGCTAGAGATAGTTCCAAGGGGATATGTTGGTACACTGGAAATTCAGTCCACCTTGACCGAAAGAATTCGTGAAGCCCAGAAATCGGACAAGGAGATAGCTGAGATTAAACAGAGAATGGAAGATGGTAAAGCTAAAGGTTTTCGTGAGGATGAACACGGAACTTTGTGGTTTGAGAACCGAATCTATGTGCCCAATGACCCAGAGCTCAGGAAGTTGATACTTCAGGAAGCCCACGATTCACCTTACTCGATACACCCAGGCAATACCAAGATGTATCTGGATTTAAAAGAAAGTTATTGGTGGACAGGTATAAAGAAAGATGTTGCGGAACATGTTGCAATATGTGATGTTTGTCAGAGAGTAAAAGCAGAACATCAGAAACCAGCAGGGTTACTCCAACCTTTGCCGATACCCGAGTGGAAATGGGAAAAACTTGGTATGGATTTCATCACAGGATTACCCAGGACCCGTTCAGGTTATGATTCTATCTGGGTAGTGGTTGATCGCTTGACCAAGGTAGCTCATTTCATTCCAGTGAAGACCACCTATACCAGTGCTAAGCTAGCCAAGATATATATGACCAGAATCGTCTGTTTGCATGGAGTTCCGAGGAGTATCGTGTCAGATAGAGGAACACAATTTACCTCAAAGTTTTGGCATCAATTACATGAAACTTTGGGTACAAGGCTAGAGTTCAGTACAACTTTTCATCCGCAGACAGATGGACAGACTGAGAGAGTCAACCAGATTCTGGAAGACATGTTGAGAGCTTGTGCGCTAGATTATGGATCTAGTTGGGACGACAACTTACCTTACGCAGAATTCTCATACAACAACAGTTATCAGACCAGTCTAAAGATGGCCCCTTTCGAAGCTTTATACGAAAGGAGGTGCAGAACACCACTGACGTGGGATGGTGTTGGAGACCGACAACTCTTTGGTCCCGACCTTATCCGAGATTCTGAAGAGAAAGTCAAGTTGATACGTGACAGACTCAAGATAGCTCAATCTCGACAGAAGAGTTACGCTGACAGCAAACGTAAAGAAGTGATGTATGAAGTGGGAGACCGAGCATATCTTCGTATATCCCCGCTTCGTGGAATCAAGAGATTTGGTGTTAAAGGAAAATTAGCACCCAGATTCATAGGCCCCTACAAAATTCTTGAACGTAGAGGCGAAGTTGCATACAAACTGGAATTGCCAGAAGGATTATCCGAAGTTCATAATGTGTTCCATGTGTCCCAGCTGAAGAAATGTCATACAGAGATGGCTGATATCCCTTTGAGAGATACAGTGCCCCTAGAGGGCATACAGCTTGACTATGATCTGACTTACGAGGAGAAGCCTGTCAAGATCCTCGAGACATCCAACAGAGTTACCCGCAGTAAGATCATCAAGTTTTGTAAAGTTTTGTGGAGTCACCATACCGAAGAAGAAGCCACCTGGGAACGCGAAGAAGATCTTCGTAGAGACCATCCGCACCTATTTTCTAGCCAACCCGAATCTCGAGGGCGAGATTCATCTTAAGATGGGTAGGTTTGTAATATCCCAAAATTTCATTTTGGAATGTTATGATATAGTTATGCATATATCATCATCATTGCTTGATTGTATGTAATAGTTGAAATGTCTTTTCTGACTTTCTGAAAGTTCTTTCTATCTTTTCCTATATTTGCTTTCACCTATTTGAAATTTTGGTTAAAAGTTCAAATAAGAGAGGAGGAACATGACACTCCACACCAGGGACTAAATGGTGATATATTTGAACAATAATAACCAGGGGTTATTTTGAAAATATTTGCAAAAAGGGTTTAAAAACAATTAGACAATTTCTGAAAATAATATTTTTTTCAAAGTGTTCAAATGACAGAATAGAAATGTTCATTAAATAGGATTTATTATTCTGTTAATTTTGCTATATAATACCCCTATATTTAGAGACTATTTGAATGCTTTAAATGTATTTGAATGTCTCTGGAAAATTATTAAAAAGAAACGGTAACCGTTTCCGGTATTAAACGGGCCGGCCCACCGGCTTTAAAAGCCGAGACCGTTACCGGTCGGCCGACCGAGCGCATTCACGCCCCTATCTCTCTCTGACGCTGGACCCCACCCATCCGAACGTTTTCCTCGCTCGGTCGTCGCCTTCCTCTCCCCCGCGCGCGCCAGAGACGTCGCCGACCGTTTCCCCCTCGCCGGATCTCTCTCCTCTCTCCTCCCCCGCACCCCTCGAGCGCCCTATAAATACCGGACACTTCCCCGCATCCATTTCCCCCCCGAGTCCCTCTCTCTCTCGCCGAGACGCTGCCCCAATTACTTGCCGGAGCTCCCACCCTCACCGGATCTCTCCGTCGAGCGTAGCCACCCCGTCCGACCCCCGTTCGCCCCACCGTCGCTACCAATCGACTCCGGAGTACCGTCGCCGTCGCCCAGACCATTTCCCTGTCTTCCCCGACCACCGGAGCGCCTCGCCGTCGCGTTCACCACTTCCGGACTCGCCGGAGTTTCCCCACGCCGGCGACCTTTACACCGTGAGCATTTCCCTCCCTCCGATCCAAATCCAACGGCTCAGATTAGAAGTCACTTATTCCCGAACCGTTTTCTGTTTAGGATCGGTTGACCGCCCGAAGCACCGCTCGGACACCCACCTCAGCCACTCACGGGTCGCCACGTCACCCTAGTCGACCGTTAGTTAGTTTTTCTTTTCAATTTTGTTTTTCAGAAAACAGAATGTATTCCAAATTTGCTTTAGCTATATCTTTTAATCTGTTTAGAGTTTTGAGTTGATTCTTTTTGCAATAACTCACAATTTTCATGTAGTTTCATCCTGTACTTTTAAATTTCAAATTTGAACTATAAAATTTGAATTTAATCAAATTTGCTCAAAATCTTCAAATCTGAATAACTAGAGTTTGAAAATAGATTTTTATATGAATCTTTTTGCTACTGTTTGGTATTAGTTAGGACTACCTTCATGTTTAGTTTGAGGATTTTCAGGATATATTAGATTAATGTTTTTAACCAAAAACAGAATATGCTTAGTATTATAATATAGTTTTATAAACTCAATTTTGATTAGTTTGGTTTAGAATTAGTTTTATTTGTTTATTAGGCTCTGTTAGTAAACATTTAGTGTTTTCACTCACTGTTAATAAAAAAATATAAATTTGCCTAGTTTAATTTCATTTAACATAGGAATCACAACTTCTTTTCAAATAGGCATAATTTGATTAAAACAACTAACTAGTAATAGTTTTGTTTTCAACAAAGTTTTACATAGTTTAATTCTGTTTTCCTAAAACAAGTTTATTTGTAAATTATTTCCTGTCAAGAACATGTTTTGCTAATAAATAATAAGTTTAGTTTTCATTCTTTTGTTAATATAACTGTAGTTGATTCATATAGTGTTTATCACAAACTTGTATAAACTCTACTAAAGTTTTCCCAACAAACTTAAATTGATTATATTCTGTTTATTAATAAAATATTCTATTGTTTCTTTGCTGTCAACAATTGTCTTGCTATTTCAAAATAGTTTTATTATGTCAGTAGTGTTTTCATCCCTCACCTTTTGAAAACAAAACTTTGTGTGTTTTTCTTCCTAGAGACTTTTGTGCATTGTTTGCCTTGATTGTTTAGTACTTCTTTGTTGAATGTTATGAGTAGTTATTTTGGTTGTATGCTTATTTGAGAGCATTTGTTTGTTTCGTTAGATTATCCGGAGTGCGAAGCTTGTTACTTAGAGTCACTCTCGTACGAAGATCATCAATCAGGCAAGTCACTTTGATCATGTTTTACCCATGTTTTATATGCATTAGTTCTACCATCTCCCCAGTTGCATGCAAGATAGGTTAGTTGGAAACTTGCTTACATTGTAGTAGTATCATGTGGTAGATACCCCTCTCAAACCCCTTTGACAACATTGGCCCCGGGAAACGTTGTTTTACTTTTGCCATGCTAATAGTAGACGGGGTTGGTTGTGTGATTCATGGGAGTTGAGAGAGTTAATAATTTCAAGACCTACATAATGATCAAGATTTCAAGACTTGTTTTTCAACATACCTCTGGGTGGATGATGGTTGAACGGCACCCTGGAGAAACCAGTGGTTAGCCTAGGTGATGCTGGAGATGGCCAGTATTCACGCGGAAAGGTCCACCCAGGCACAAAGAGATGGATGGATGCTTTTAAAACCCAAGGCTTACCTGCACAGCCACAAGTCATTATGGGCTCTGGCTTGGTTGGATATCGTGGTGACCCTGGACAGGCGGTGCTACGAGAGGTAGAAGAACGGTAGGAAAGGATGGGCACCGTCAGAGTCGCAGGGAAACCCTTTGGAAGACCATGTTTTGGTCATCCGTTTCTCAAACACCCTGAAGTGCGAGAAATCAAACGGAGGCGACCAAATCTTGTGGGGAACGTGTGCAAAACTCTGCAGAGTATTCCAAACCTAATCGATTAGCCGTGTCCACGGTCATGGACGACTTGAGCCAAAGGAATTGGAACTTCCGGAACTCTCAACACAAATAATATGATGATGTGGGAATTTAATAATTTTGGGTATGAGAATTGGTTGGTGGAACCATCTCATTAATCAACCAACTTAGTAATATTTTGCTTAGCCCCTTTTCTTGATGTAGGAAAAAATTGGCTTTATGCAAAACTTACCACCCCACCTGCCATATATGCAGATAGACTAGATGACTACCTTGTTACCCTTCTCTTTTGACTTTGCCGACATATTCCATATGCTGACCTACACGGCTGCAACGTATCATGTTGCAGAATATTTTTCCGACCAGGAGTGAGGACACGTTCTATGCTCAGTGAGATGCCCTTGGAGTCGGATGGACTCATCTACCGTCGACGCTTCCGCAAGATTTAGATATTCTCATGAGTTGGCTTTTAGCCACTTTATTGTAATTTTTATTGTAATAAAGGACTCGATATGATATTTCGATTGATATAATGCTGTGTGATTTCCCTTTGATATATACATTGATGTACCGTGTGTGTACCAGCATGATCTTGGGATGGTACGGAAACACCGGAGACTTGACCTTTTAGGTCGGGTTGCTACATGGTGCCACTTTGAGGCGCAAGTGTGGAAAAAGAGGTAGTAGCACCGTCCTTCTCTTTTTTTCTCTCATTTATTTTTATTTATTTATTTCTTTTCTCTTTTTTTCTTTCCTTTTTGTTTATCTTTTGTCCGGAGTCTCATCCCCACTTGTGGGGGAGTCATTTATATGTCTCCAACG
This sequence comes from Hordeum marinum, assembly GCA_022496015.1. Classification (NCBI taxonomy): domain Eukaryota; kingdom Viridiplantae; phylum Streptophyta; class Magnoliopsida; order Poales; family Poaceae; genus Hordeum; species Hordeum marinum. The sequence continues at coordinate 45,139,310 of CM039672.1, forward strand.
TATCTATAATTTTTGATTGTTCCATGCTGATATTGTTGGTGAACGTTGCATGGGAAGCAAAAAAATTCCTACACACACGCAAGATCTATCCATGGTGATGAGCATCTATGAGAGGGAGAGTGGATCTACATACCCTTGTAGATCTCTAAGCGGGAAGCGTTAAGAAACGCGGTTGATGTAGTCGAACGTCTTCGCGATCCAAATCGCCGAGCGTCCTGCGATCCAATCACGATCCGTCCCGATCTAGCGCCGAACGGACGGCACCTCCGTGTTCAGCACACGTACGACTCGATGACAATCTCCGCCTTCTTGATCTAGCAAGAGGGAGCGGAGAGGTAGAAGAGTTCCCCGGGAGCGCGACAACGTTGCGGCGATGGTGGTGGAGCTATTCCAGCAGGGCTTCGCCTAAGCACCGCTGAAACCGATCTAGAGGAGAAACTACGATCTAGAGGAGAGGTAGCACGTGGCTGTTTTTATGTGTCTCAAAACCTCAAAACCTCTAGTATATATAGGAGGGAGGGGAGAGTAGGCAGCCTTAGGCTCTCCTCCAAGGAGAGCTTCGGCCGAAGCCAAGGGGAGGAGTCCACCTCCCACAAGGGAGGTGGATTCCTAGTAGGACTCCTCGCTAACTTGGCCCTTACTCCTCCTCCTTGCGCATAGGCCTTCTTGTTGGGGAACGTTGCATGGGAAACAAAAAATTTCCTACACACGCAAGATCTATCCATGGTGATGAGCATCTACGAGAGGGAGAGTGAATCTACATACCCTTGTAGATCGCTAAGCGGGAAGCGTTAAGAAACGCGGTTGATGTAGTCGAACGTCTTTGCGATCCAAATCGCTGAGCGTCCTGCGATCCCATCATGATCCGTCCTGCGATCCAATCACGATCCGTCCTGTGATCTCATCACAATCAGTCCCGCAATCCAATCACGAATCGTCTCGCGATCTTGATCACGATCCTTTCGATCTAGCGCCGAACGGACGGTACCTCCGCGTTCAGCACACGTATAGCTCGATGAAGATCTCCGCCTTCTTCATTCAGCAAGAGGGAGCAGAGAGGTAGATGAGTTCTCCGGCAGCACAACGGCGTGGTCGTGATGGTGGTGAACTAATCCTGCAGGGCTTCACCTAAGCATCGCAGAACTAATCTAGAGGAGAAACAGATCTAGAGGAAGAAGAGGGCAGCACGTGGCAATTAGGGTTGAGGCTGCCCTCAAAAACCTTCAATATATATAGGAGCTAGAGGTGAGGAGGAAGCCTAGCCTCTCCTACAAGGAGGGCTTCGGCTGAACCAGAGGGGAGGAGTCCACCTCCCGCAAGGGAGGTGGACTCCTAGTAGGACTCTCTCCTACTTGGCCCCTACTCCTTCCTCCTGCGCATAGGCCTTCTTGGGCTGGCCTCCAAGCCCACCAGGGGATGATGCGCCACCACTAAGGCCCATGTGCCCCCTTGGTGTCTGTGGGCCCACTTGGTGGTCCCCCGGAACCCATTCGTCACTCCCGGTACACTGCCGGAAATGCCCAATACTTTTCCGGAGTTCAAACACCACTTTCATATATATCAATATTTACCTCCAGACCATTCTAGAGCTCTTCGTGACGTCCGGGATCTCATCCAGGACTCCGAACAACCTTCGGTCACCAACATACATAACTCAATACTACCGAAACGTCACTGAACCTTAAGTGTGCAGACCCTGCGGGTTCGAGAACTATGTAGACATGACCGAGACATCACTACGGTCAATAACCAATAGAGGGACCTGGATGCCCATATTGGTTCCTACATATTCTATGAAGATCTTTATCTGTTGAACCTCTATGTCAAGGATTCCGTTAATCCCGTATGATGTTCCCTTTGTTCTTCGGTATGTTACTTGCTCGAGATTCGATCGTCGGAATCTGTATACCTAGTTCAATCCCATTACCGGCAAGCCTCTTTACTCGTTCCATAATAAAAGATCCCGTGGCTAACACTTAGTCACATTGCTTGCAAGGCTTGTTGAGATGTTGTATTACCGAGTGGGCCCTGGGATATCTCTCCATCACATGAATTAACAAATCCCAGTCTTGATCCATGCCAACCCAACAAACACCCTCGCAGATACCTATAGAGCACCTTTATAGTCACCTAGTTACGTTGCGACGTTTGATACACACAAGGTTATATGATCTCATGGTGTCAGTGAGTTGCATGATCTCATGGTCACAGGAACAAATACTTGACATGCAAAAAACAGTAGCAATAAACTGACACGATCATATGCTATGTTTATAATTTGAGTCTTGTCCATCACATCATTCCCGTAATGATGTGATCCCATTATCAAATGACATCTCATGTCCATGACTAGGAAACCAAAGCCATGTTTGATCACCGAGCTATTCTATTAGAGGCATACTAGGGACATGGTGTTGTCTATGTATCCACACATGTCTCTAAGTTTCTGATCAATACAATTCTAGCATGGATAATAAACGATTATCATAAACAAGGAAATATGATAATAACTAATTTATTATTGCCTCTAGGGCATATTTCCAACAGTCTCCCATTTGCACTAGAGTTAATAATCTAGTTCACATCACCATGTGATCCGCATTGTTATGAATCTAACAACCAATGAGTTCCGGGGCTCGATCTTGCTTTGGATGTGAGAGAGGTCTTTTAGTCAATGGGTCTATGACATTTAGATCCATGTGTACTTTGCAAATCTCTATGTCATACTATAGATACTGCTACCACACTCCACTTGGAGCTATTCCAAATGGTTCCCACTATACATATCCGGATTGCTACTAAGAATCATCCGAATTGGTGTTAAAGCTTGCATCGACGTAACTCTTTATCACATCCATAATTGAGAAACATTTCCTTAGTATTTTAGTTTCTAAGGATAATCTGACCACTGTCCAGTGATCCACTCCTAGATCACTCTTGTACCCCTTGACGGACTCATGGCAAGGCACACATAGGTGCGGTACACACCATGGCATACTATATAGAGCCAATGGCTAACACATAGGGGACGACCTTCATCCTTTCTCTTTCTTCTGCCGTGGTCGAGCTTTGAGTCTTACTCAACTTCACACCATACAAATCAGGCAAGAACTCTTTATCTGACTGATCCATTTTGAACTCTTTCAAAATCTTGTCAAGGTATGTACTCATTGAAAGTCTCATCAAGCATCTTGACCTATCTCTATAGATCTTGATGCTCAACAATTAGGTAACTTTATCTAGGTTTTCCTTTGAAAAGCTCTTTTCAAACAACCGTTTATGCTTTCCAGAAATTCTACATCATTTTCGATCAATAATATGTCAACCACATGTGCTTATGAAAAATTCTATAGTCCTCCCACTCACTTTATTGTAAATACAAGTTTCTCATAAACTTTGTATAGACTCAAAAACTTTGATCACGTCATCAAAGCGTATATTCCAACTCCGAGATGCTTGCTCTAGCCCATAGAAGGATTGCTGGAGCTCGCACACCTTTTAGCATCCTTAGGATTGACAAAACCTTCTGGTTGTATCACATACAACCTTTCCTCAAGTAAACCATTAAGGAAACTATGTTTTGACATCCATCTACTAGATTTCATAATTGAAAAATGCAGCAACCGCTAACATAATTCCAACAGACTTTAGAATCGATATGAGTGAGAAAGTCTCATCACAGTCAACTCCTTGAGATTGTTAGAAACTTCTTTGCGACGAGTTGGGCTTTATAAATGGTGACATTTACTATGAGCGTATGTCTTCATCTTAAAGGTCCATTTGTACTCGACGACCTGCCATCCAACGAGCAAGTACCAAAGTCTATACTTGGTTTTCATACATGGATCCTTTCTCGGATTTCATGGCCTCTAACCATTTGTCGGAATCTGGGCCCATCATCGCTTCGCCATATTTCGTAGGTTCATCGTTGTCCAACAACACGACCTCTAAGACAGGGTTGTCGTACCACTCAGGAGTAGTACGCGTCCTTGTCGACCTATGATGTTCAATAGTAACTTGATCCGAAGCTTCATGATCATCATCATTAACTTCCTATTCAACTGACATAGGCTCTAGAGAAACATCTTTCCGTGCTACACTACTCTATGGCTGAAACAAAGGTTCAACAACATCATGAAGTTCTATCTTCCTCCCACTGAATTCTTTTGAGAGAAACTCTTTCTCGAGTAAGGACCCAATTTTAGCAACAAACTCTATGTACTGGGATCTGAGATAGAGGGTATACCCAACTGTTCTTAGGGTATTCTATGAAGATGCATTTGTCCGCTTTGGGTTCTAGCTCTTTAGGTGAAAACCCTTTTCACATAAGCGTCACAGCGCCGAACATTAAGAAATGACCACTTAGGTTTCTGCCAAACCATATGGTGTCATCTCAATGGATTTAGATGGTGCCCTACTAAAAGAGAATGTGGTTGTCTCTAATACATAACCCCAAAATGATAGTGGTAAAACGATAAGCGATATCATAATTCGCACCATATCTAATAGAGCACGACTACGACGTACGGACACACCATCACACTATGGTGTTGCAGGTGGCGAGAGTTGTGAAACAACTTTCACATTGTCTTAAGTTGTATACCAAACTCATAACTCAGATATTCACCTCCACGATCGTAACGTAGATATTTTTATGATGATCTTAAACTTCACTCTGAATTTGTTTGAACTTTTCAAACGTTTGAGACTTGTGTTTCATTAAGCAAATATACTCATATATACTCAAATCATCGGTGAAGGTAAGAAAAATAACGATCCAGTGCATGCTACAACACTCATTGGATCACATACATCAATACGTATTATTTCCAATAAGTTATTAGCCCGCTCCATCATACTAAAAACGGGGTTTGTAGACATCTTGCCCAAGAGGCATGGTCCGCATGTCTCAACCGATTCAAAATCGAATGAGTCCAAAGATCCATCAGCATGGAGTTTCTTCATGCGATTTATACCAATATGACATTTAGCGGCAGTGCCACAAGTATGTGGTACTATCATTATTAACTTTGTATCTTTTGGCATCAATGTTATGAAGATGTGTATTATTATGATCAAGATTCAACAAACCATTCTCACTGGGTGTATGACCATTGAATGTATTATTCATGTAAACAAAATAACCATTATTCTCTAACTTAAATGAATAACCGTATTGCAATAAACACAATCCAATCATGTTCATGCTTAACGCAAACACCAAATAACATTTATTTAGGTTTGTCACTAATCTCGAAGGTAGAGAGAGAGAGTGCGATGTTGATCACATCAACCTTGGAAACATTTCCAACATACATCATCAGCTCACACTTAGCTAGTCTCCGTTTATTTTGTAGCTTTTATTTCGAGTTACTAACATTTAGCAACCGAACCGGTATCCAATACCCAGGTGCTACTAGGAGTACTAGCAAGGTACACATCAATAACACGTATATCAAATATACTTATGTCGACGTTGCCAGCCTTCTTATCTACCAAGTATCTAGGGTTGTTCCACTTCAGCGACCGTTCTCCTCATCATAGAAGCACTTAGTCTCGGGTTTGGGTTCAACGTTGGGTTTCTTCATTGGAGCAACAATTGTCTTGCCATCCATGAAGTTTCCCTCTTAGCCCTTTCCCTTCTCGAAACTAGTGGTTTTTCTAACCATCAACACTTGATGCTCCTTATTGATTTCCACCTTCGCGGTGTCAAACATCGCGAACAGCTCAGGGATCATCATTTCCATCCTTGGCATAATTATAGTTCATCATGAAGGTCTAGTATATTAGTGATAGTGACTCAGAGAACTATATCAATCACTATCTTATTTGGAAGATCAACTCCCACTCGATTCAAGCGATTGTAGCACCCAGACAATCTGAGCACATGCTCAACGATTGAGCTATTCTCCTTCATCTTGCAGGCAAAGAATCTTGTTGGAGATCTCATACCTCACAACCCGGGACGAGCCTGAGATCCCAATTTCAGCTCTTAGAACATCTCATATGTTCCATGACGTTCAAAACATTTTTCGAGCCTCAATTCTAAGCCGTAAAGCATGACGCACTAAACTATCAAGTAGTCATCAGAACGTGCCTGTCAGATGTTCACAACATCTACAGGACGCTAGAGAGGGTGGCGCACCAAGCGGTGCATTAAGGACATAAGCCTTCTGTGCAGCAATGAGGACAATCCTCAGATCACGGACCCAGTCCGCAATATTGCCACCATCATCTTTCAACTTTGTTTCTCTAGGAACATATAAAAAATTCAAGGGAGCTACAGCGTGAGCTATTAGTCTACAGCACAATTTGCAAAGACACTACTGACTATGTTCATTATAATGAGTTCAATTAATCATATTAGTTAAGAACTTCCACTCAAATTGACATCCCTCTGGTCATTCGAGTGATACATGATCCAAATTCACCAAATCAAGTCCGATCATCACGTGAGTTGAGGTGGTTTCAATGGTGAACATCATCATGTTGATCATATCTACTATATGACTCATGTTCGACCTTTCGGTCTCTTGTGTTCCGAGGCCATGTATGTACATGCTAGGCTCGTCAAGTTTAACCCGAGTATTCTGCATGTGCAACAATGGCTTGCACCCGTTGTATGTGAACACAGAGTCTATCACACCTGATCATCACGTGGTGTCTCGACACGACGAACTTTCGCAACGATGCACACTCGGGGAGAACACAATTGATCTTGAAATTTTAGTGAGGGATCACCTTATAATGCTACCATCGTCCTAAGCAAAACAAGGTGTATAAAACGATTAACATCACATGCAAATCATAAGTGACATGATATGGCCATGAACTTGTGCTTTTGATCTCCATCCTTAAAGCACCAACATGATCTCCATCGTCACCGGCATGACACCATGATCTCCATTATCTTGATCTCCATCAACGTGTCTCCATCGGGGTTGTCGCGCCCACCATGCTTCTACTACTATTGCTATCGCTTAGCGATAAAGTAAAGAATTACATAGTGCTTAACGATTGACACACAGGTCATACAATAATTAAAGACAACCCTATGGCTCCTTCCGGTTGCCGTACTCACCGACATGCAATTGATGATATTCTATACAACACATGATTATCTCATACATCACATATATCTCATCATGCAATTGGCCATATAACATCACAACATACCCTGCAAAAACAAGTTAGACGTCCTCTAATTGTTGTTGCAAGTTTTACGTGGCTGCTACGGGTATCTAGTAAGAACAATTCTCACCTACGTAAAACCACAACGGTGATACATAAATTTCTTTTCAACCTTCTCAAGGACCGCCTTTGTCGAATTCGATCCAACTAAAGTAGGACAAATAGACACTCGCCAACCATCTTTGTGCAACGAAGTTACACGTCAGTCGATGGAACCGGTCTCTCGTAAGCTTACGAGTAAGGTTGGTCCGGGCCGCTTCATCCCACAATACCGCTGAACCAAAACACCACAAAGGGAGGAAGCAATCTAAGCATCAACGCCCACAAACTCTTTGTATTCTACTCAAGATCTCATCTACACATAGACATAGCTAATGATGCCACTGTTGGGGAACGTTGCATGGGAAACAAAAAAATTCCTATGCACACGCAAGATCTATGCATGGTGATGAGCATCTACGAGAGGGAGAGTGAATCTACATACTCTTGTAGATCGCTAAGCGGGAGCGTTAAGAAATGCGGTTGACATAGTCAAACGTATTTGCGATCCAAATCGCCGAGCGTCCCGCGATCCCATCACGATCCGTCCCGCGATCCAATCACGATACGTCTCGCGATCTCATCACAATCCATCCCGTGATCCAATCACGAATCATCTTGCAATCTTGATCACGGTCCTTCTGATCTAGCACCGAACGGACGACACCTCCGCGTTCAGCACACGTACAACTCGATGACGATCTCCGCCATCTTGATCCAGCAAGAGCGAGTGGAGAGGTAGATGAGTTCTTTGGCAGCACAACGACGTGGTGGCGATGGTGGTGATGATACGTCTCCAACGTATCTATAATTTATGAAGTATTAATGCTGTTATTTTATCATTCTTGGATGTTTTACAATCATTTTATAGTAACTTTATATCATTTTTTTTGGGACTAACCTATTGACCCAGTGCCCAGTGCCAGTTGCTCTTTTTTGCTTGTTTTTTACATCGTAGGAAATCAATATCAAACGGAGTCCAAACACCACGAAACTTTCTGCAGATTTTTTTGGACCACAAGGAACCTAATGGTCCAGAGCTACACCTGGGGGGGTGCCCTAGGGGGGCACAACCCACCAGGGCGCGCTAGGGACCCCTGGCGCGCCCAGGTGGGTTGTGCCCACCTCGGTGGCCTCCTGCAGCCCCTCTTTGCACTATAAATACCCAAATATTCTAAAACCCTTCGAGGTAGCCCTAGATCAGAAGTTCCGCTGCCGCAAGGCCCTGTAGCCACCAAAAACCAATCTAGACCCCGTTCCGGCACCCTGCCGGAGGGGGGAATCATCTCCGGTGGCCATCTTCATCATCCCAGCGGCCACCACGATGAGGAGGGATTAGTCCACCCTCAGGGCTAAGGGTTTGTACTAGTAGCTATGTGTTTAATCTCTCTCTCTCTCTCTCTCTCGTGATCTATATCATGGGCTTTGTTAATATAGATGGATCATATGATGTTTCTCCCCTCTATACTCTTATTGTGTTGGATTGAATCTTTACCCTTTGAAGTTTTGTTATGTCAGATTGAATGTTCAGATTTGGGAACATATGTTGTATGTCTTGCCGTATGAATACTTGAGGTGACATTGGGGTATCTTATTGGTTCACTTGATATACGTTATGGCACTCAACTTGCGGATTCCCGCGGTGATATTGGGGTAACCTATGCATAGGGGTTGATGCACGTTTTTATTATCTTTTCTCTGATAGAAACTTTGGGGACCCCTTGTAGTTCTTTGAGTGGATTGAGTATTATGAATATGAATTAGCTTTGGTGTTATTCTAGTACGAACTCTTGAGTAGATCGATCGGAAAGAATAGCTTGCGTTATTTTAGTACGAACTCGAGGATAGATCGAATGGAAAGAATAGCTTTGAGGTGGTTTTGTACCCTACAAACAATTTCTATCATTTGTTCTCCGCTAATAGGAACTCAGGAGTGATTCTTTATCACACTTTGAGGGGTGGTCATACGATCCAACTATGTTAGCACTGTTGAGAAATTGCACTAGTGAAAGTACGGACCCTAGGCCTTGTTTTCAAGCAATGCAATACCGTTTTTGTGCCTGTTTACTATTTGCTACCTTGCTGTTTTTATTTATTAAGATTATAAAAATATATTTCTACCATCCATATTACACTTTTATCACCATCTCTTCACCGGACTAGTGCACATATACAATTTGCCATTGTATTGGGTGTGTTGGGGACACAAAAGATTTCTTGTATTTGGTTGCAGGGTCATTCGAGAGAGACCATCTTCATCCTACACTTCTCATGGATTCATAAACCTTAGGTCATCCACTTGAGGGAAAATTGCTACTGTCCTACAAAACTCTGCGCTTGGATGCCCAACACGTGTCTACAAGAATAAAGTTGCGTAGTAGACATCAAGCTCTTTTCTAGCGCCGTTGCTGGGGAGGTGGGTGCATGAAGGTATATCTTTAGATCGTGCAATAAAATCTTTTAGTTTCGTGTTTTATCAGTAGTTTGTTTTATAAAAGAAACTACATAAACAATGGAATTGAGGTTGCATCATATATTTCATCATCTTTATAATATCTTTCTTGAAAATGATGGATCGGAAAATTGTGCTGAGTTGATAGAAGAAGAATTCAATAAAATGATTGGAATGAATGATGAGCATGATTGCAATGTCGTTAGTATGAATTCTTTGAATATCCATGGTGCTAATGATATGCAAAGCCATAAGCTTGGGGATTCTATGTTTGATGAAGATGATATGTTTTGTCCCCCAAGTTTTGATGTGGAAATTTGTTATAATGAAAGCGTGCCTCCTATTTATGATGATTATATTGATGAGAGTGGATTTGGAGAGGTCATGACTTTATTTAATGATGAAGCCACTATTTTGGAAGAGGTTGCTATTGGTTATGAAAACAAAGTTCATATATATGATGATTATGGTGATGACATGTATGCAATAAATAATAATGATAACCATGAAAATTTTCATCATGATCTTAATTTTCAATCACATGATAGTTATTTTGTTGAGTTTTCTCCCACTACTATTGATGAGAATAAATTTGCTTATGTGGAGAGTAACAAAATCTCTATGCTTATGCATCATGAAAAGAATGCTTTATGTGATAGATATATTGTTTAATTCATTCATGATGATACTGAAAATTATTATGAGATAGGAACATATGCTTGTAGGTATTGCAATAATATCAAGCTTCCTCTCTATGTGTTGAAAATCTTGAAGCTATGCTTGTTTTGCCTTCCTATGCTAGTTGATTCTTGCTACCATAAATTGTTTTCTCACAAAATCCCTATGCATAGGAAGTGGGTTAGGATTAAATGTGCTAGTATGCTTCATGATTCTCTCTTTATGTTTTAATTCTTTACTTTTATGTGAGCATCATTGAAATCATCATGCCTAGCTTAAAAGGCATAAAAGAAAAGCGCTTGTTGGGAGACAACCCAACACTTTTACCTACTGTTTTTGTGTGTTGACATGATTAAGATACTGTATTAATCATTTTTTATTGATTTTGTTTCAATAAAGTACCAAGTAAAGCCTTTGGGATCATGTGGGGGTGATAATTGATTTGATCTTGCTGAAAAACAGAAACTTTTGCGCTCACGAAAATAATTCTATTTTTAAAAGAAGAGTGATTTTGAGTTGATTATTTTTAAGAAGATTAATATAAAAATTTCTCACGTGTTACTAATTTTTAAGAATTTTTAGAGTATCATAAGTATGGTTGGAGTACAGATTATTACATACTGTTCTGTTTTTGACAGATTCTGTTTTCAATGCATAGTTTGCTTGTTTTCTAGTTTCTATGGCTTATATTGCTGAATATAAATTGTGGAAATTATACGATACAGTAGGAGTTGTGTGAGAAAAATTATGGATCTTGTATTGACAGTAAAAAAGTGAAATGGTTTGCTCTTTATCATACTAACCCATCTCACGAAGTTCCGTTATGTTTTGTGTGATTGAAGTTTTCTAGTTTTGAGTGAGATATCGATATGAGTAGAATAAGGAGGGACAAGGCCCTAATATTGTGGATTCCCAAGTCACCCCCAAGGTAACATTCAAGTAATATCCAAGCAACTAAGCTTGGGGATGCCCTGGAAGGCATCCCCTCTTTCGTCTCCAACATTATTAGTAACCTCACTTGGAGCTATATTTTCATTGGTCGCATGATATGTGTTTTGCTTGGAGCGTCATTTTACTTTACTATTATTTTATTTATGTCATTTATAATAATGTTTTGCATCTTTATTTTCAATAAAAATGTCAAGGATAGCCCTCACCATGCTTTTTTTTGTAAGTCTACATGTTGCTGTTTGAAAACAGAAAGTTTATCGCTGTTGCAAAAATTCCCTAGAAAAGTCAGAATGTTATAAAATGTTGAAACTTTTTTCATAATAAGATCTGATAAATTTTCTACAGTGTAGTAAATTTTCATAACATTTGGAGTTTAAGAAGTATTGATACTCTTGCATTGTTTACAGAATGTACTGTTTTGGCAGATTGCTGTTAGGTTTGCATTGTTTGCATATGTTTGCTTGTTTAATGATTATATTTGAGTATAGGAGTATTAAATATACATAGGAGTTTAGTATGCAATGTTTAATAATAATTTTAGTGATTTGCTACATTAGATAATTATAAGATTTTTGCATTAGTTTATACTAACTTATCTCACGAGTTCTTGTTGAGTTTTGTGTGGATGAATCTTTTGAGATTTATGAAAACCGTGATATGAGAAGAATTAAGGAGACACAAAATCTCAAGCTTGGGGATGACCAAGGAATACCAAGATAATATTCAAGAAGTCTAAATCATCTAAGCTTGGGGATGCCCCGGTAGGCATCCCACCTTTCTTCTTCAACAATTATCGGTTAGTATTGGTTGAGCCTAAGTTTTTGCTTCTTCACATGAGTTGTGATATTTTTAGAATGTCATTTTATTTTTGTTTTAATTTTTGTTTTAATAAAATAATTATATATTAAAGGTTTTTAAATAAAATGGCATCCTCAAGTAATTTCCACGGAGGCTAAGTAAGCAGCATTCACATTCCATCAACGAAGCTCTTTTCTATGTCATTTACTCTTGTGCTTCACTTATATCCTATGAGTAAATTGTTGAATAAATTGAATGTCATGAAGTTGAAACCATATCATGCCTAGTGGTAGCTTCACATTGGGTCTATAAAGTGAAATCTTTTGAGGCTCGACAATCACAATATTGGCCATACAAGCAATTCATGAATAATTAGTATAAGGAAGAGAACTTTCACATGCAGATACACTATCCTGGAAATCTTTTGTGATTGTGAACCCCCATCAAAATATTATATGACAAAATTGTTTATGTTGGACAAGGAAGACAATGTAATGATTTATGTTTGTTCATATTCACATAGAAGTTATATTGTCATAGATCCTTCAACATGCGGTGCTTGCCCCCATCTTTGCTAGCCAAAAATTCCGCACCAAGTAGATATACTACTTGTGCATCCAAAACCCCTTAAACACAAATCTTATTTTCAGGAGTCCACATACCTACCTAAGGATTGAGCAAGATCCTTCAAGTAAGTTGTCATCGGTGCAATAAGGCAATAAAACATGCTTCTAAAAGTGTTAGATCATTTAGTGTAAGAGAAAATTGAGCGTTGTACGAACTTGTGATGGCAAAGTAATAAAAGCGACAGACTGCATAATAAAGGTTGCTATCGTAAGGGGCAATATGACGTGACATTCTTTTTCACTAAGGGGTTGAGCATACAAACAAATAAGCGCATGTCAACCTCTGCTTCCCTCTACGAAGGGCCTATATTTTACTTTTCAATATTTACTTTTATGCAAGGAGTCAAAGTTTTTTCTCTATTCCTTTTTATTTTTCTCCTTTGGCAAGCATCATGTGGTGAGGAAAGATCTAGGCACATATGTCTGGTTAAATATGGGTAGCATGAGTTATTATTGTTGACATCACCCTTGAGGTGAATACGTTGGGAGGCAAAACAATAAGACCCTATCTTTCTATGTGTTCGGTTGAAAAATTTTACTCATGTGTACGCGATGAGTGTTAGCAATAATAAAAGACCATATGATGGTTGAGTATGTGGAGCTCTTACTTAAAATCTATTGAATAAGTTGAATTGCAATTGCTTGGTGACGAAGAACATAGGTTGTTGAATTTCAAGAGAATTCATGGTTTGAACCTTAACATGTGAATTGGTTGCTACTTTAACATGAGAAGTTTAATAAGAAAGAATTGCTATTATGATGCTAGGAAAAGTGATTGAAATTATCATTGATCAAACTTATGCACTTTGCTAGCATTCAAACTTCATAAATTATTTCTTTTACCATTTACCTACTCGAGGACGAGTAGGAATAAAGCTTGGGGATGCCGATACGTCTCCAACATATCTATAATTTATGAAGTATTCATGCTATTATTTTATCGTTCTTGGATGCTTTACAATCATTTTATATCATTTTTTGGGACTAACCTTTTGACCCAGTGCCCAGTGCGAGTTGCTGTTTTTGCTTGTTTTTTTACATCACAGGAAATCAATATCAAACGGAGTCCAAACACCACAAAACTTTTCGGAGATTTTTTTGGACCAAAAGGAACCCAATGGGCCAGAGCTGCACCTGGGGGGTGCCCCGAGGGGGGCACAACCCACCAGGGCGCGCCAGGGCCCCCTAGCGCGCCCAGGTGGGTTGTGCCTACTTCGGTGGCCTCCCACACCCCCTCTTTGCACTATAAATTCCCATATATTCCAAAACCCTTAGGGGTAGCCCTAGATCAGAAGTCCCACCGCCGCAAGGCTCTATAGACACCAAAAACCAATCTAGACCCCGTTTCGGCACCTTGTTGGAGGGGGGAATCATGTCCGGTGGCCATCTTCATCATCCCGGCAGCCACCACGATGAGGAGGGAGTAGCCCACCCTCGGGGCTGAGGGTTTATACCAGTAGGTATGTGTTTAATCTGTCTCTCTCTCGTGACCTATATCATGGGCTTTGTTAATATAGATGGATCATATGATGTTTCTCCCCTCTATACTGTTATTGTGATGAATTGAATCTTTACCCTTTGAAGTTTTGTTATGTCGGATTGAATGTTTTGATTTGGGAACACATGATGTATGTCTTGCGGTATGAATACTTGAGGTGACATTGGGGAATATTATTGGTTCACTTTATATACGTTATGGCACTCAACTTGCGGATTCCTGCGGTGATATTGGGGTAATCTATGCATAGGGGTTGATGCACGTTTTTATTATCTTTTCTCTGATAGAAACTTTGGGGACTCCTTGTAGTTCTTTGTGTGGACTGAGTATTATGAATATGAATTTTCTTTGGTGTTATTCTAGTACGAACTCTTGAGTAGATTGATCGGAAAGAATAGCTTGCGTTATTTTAGTACGAACTCTAGGATAGATCAAATGGAAAGAATAGCTTTGAGGTGATTTCGTACCCTACAAACAATTTCTTTCTTTTGTTCTCCACTAATAGGAATTCGGGAGTGATTCTTTATCGCACTTTGAGGGGTGGTCATATGATCCAACTATGTTAGCACTGTTGAGAAATTGCACTAGCGAAAGTATGAACCCTAGGCCTTATTTTCAAGCATTGCAATACCGTTTTTGTGCACATTTAATATTTGCTACCTTGCTGTTTTTATTTATTCAGATTATAAAAATATATTTCTACCATCCATATGACACTTTTATCACCATCTCTTCACCGAACTAGTGCACCTATAAAATTTGCCATTGTATTGGGTGTGTTGGGGACACAAGAGATTTCTTGTATTTGGTTGCAGGGTCATTTGAAAGAGACCATCTTCATCCTACACCTCTCACGGATTGATAAACCTTAGGTCATCCACTTGAGGGAAAATTGCTACTGTCCTACAGAACTCTGCACTTGGAGGCCCAACACGTGTCTACAAGAATAAAGTTGCGTTGTAGACATCAGTGAACTAATCCTGCAGGGCTTTGCCTAAGCACCGAAGAACTAATCTAGAGGAAGAAGAGGGCAGCACGTGGCAATTAGGGTTGAGGCTGCCCTCAAAAACCTTAGATATATATAGGAGGGAGAAGATAGGAGGGAGCCTAGCCCCTCCTACAAGGGAGGTGGACTCCTAGTAGGACTCTCTCCTACTTGGCCCCTACTCCTTCCTCCTGCGCATAGGCCTTCTTGGTGGTCCCCCGGAACCCATTCGTCACTCTCGGTACACTACCGGAAATGCCCGAAACTTTTCCGGAGTTCAAACACCACTTTCCTATATATAAATCTTTACCTCCGGACCATTCCGGAGCTCGTTGTGCCGTCCGGGATCTCATCCAGGAATACGAACAATCTTCGGTCACCAGCATACATAACTCAATACTACCGAAACGTCACCGAACCTTAAGTGTGCAGACCCTACGGGTTCGAGAACTATGTAGACATGATCGAGACACCTCTACAGCCAATAACCAATGGCGGGACCTAGATGCCCATATTGGTTCCTACATATTTTACGAAGATATTTATCGATCGAACCTCTATGTCAAGGATTCAGTTAATCCCGTATGATGTTCCCTTTGTTCTTCGGTATGTTACTTGCCCGAGATTCGATCGTCGGTATCTCTATACCTAGTGTAATCCCGTTACAGGCAAGTCTCTTTACTCATTCCGTAATACAAGATCCCATGGCTAACACTTACTCACATTGCTTGCAAGGCTTGTTGTGATGTTGTATTACCGAGTGGGCCCTGAGATACCTCTCCGTCACACGGAGTAAAAAATCCCAGTCTTTATCCATGCCAACCCAACAAAGACCCTCAGAGATACCTGTAGAGAACCTTTATAGTCACCCAATTATGTTGCGACGTTTGATATACACAAGGTACTCCTCCGGTGTCAGTGAGTTGCATGATCTCATGGTCACAGGAACAGATACTTGACATGCAGAAAACATTAGCAATAAACTGACACGATCATATGCTACATTTATAGTTTGGGTCTTGTCCATCACATCATTCTCCTAATGATGTGATCCCGTTAGCAAATGACATCTCATGTCCATGACTAGGAACCATAGCCATCTTTGATCAACGAGCTACTCTATTAGAGGCATACTAGGGACATGGTGTTGTCTATGTATCCACACATGTATCTGAGTTTCCGATCAATACAATTCTAGCATGGATAATAAACAATTATCATGAACAAGGAAATATAATTTATTATTGCCTCTAGGGGATATTTCCAACAATTGCTGGCCTGGATTCCCAGCCCACCAGGGGCTGGTGTGCCACCACTAAGGCTCATATGGCCCCTTGGGGTGTGTGGGCCGCACTTGGTGGTCCCCCGGAACCCATTCGTCACTCCTGATACACTATGGAAATGCTCGAAACATTTATGGAGTTCAAACACCACTTTCCTATATATAAATCTTTACCTTCGGACCATTTCAGAGCACCTTTGATGTCCGGGATCTCATCCGGGACTCCGAACAACCTTCGGTCACCACCATACATAACTCTATACTATCGAAACGTCACCGAACCTTAAGTGTGCAGACCCTGCGGGTTCGAGAACTATGTAGACATGACCGAGACACCTCTACGGTCAATAACCAATAGCGGGACCTGGATGCCATATTGGTTCCTACATATTCTATGAAGATCTTTATCGGTCGAACCTCTATGTCAAGGATTCAGTTAATCCCGTATGTTGTTCCCTTTGTTCTTCGGTATGTTACTTGCTCGAGATTCGATCGTCGGTATCTGTATACCTAGTTCAACCTCATTACCGGCAAGTCTCTTTACTGATTCCATAATACAAGATCCCATGGATAAAACTTAGTCCCATTGCTTGCAAGGCTTGTTGTGATGTTGTATTACCGAGTGGGCCCTGAGATACCTCTCTGTCACACGAAGTAACAAATCCCAGTATTGATCCATGCCAACTCAACAAAAACCCTCCGAGATACCTGTAGAGCACCTTTATAGTAACCTAGTTACTTTGCGATGTTTGATAAACACAAGGTACTCCTCTGGTGTCAGTGAGTTGGATGATCTCATGGTCATAGAAACATATACTTGACATGTGGAAAATTGTAGCAATAAACTAACACGATCAAATGCTACGTTTATAGTTTGGGTCTTGACCATCACATCATTCTCCTAATGATGTGATCCCATTATCAAATGACACCTCATGTCAATGGCTAGGAAACCTTGACCATCTTTGATCAACGAGCTAGTCTACTAGGGGCACACTAGGGAGAAAGTGTTGTCTATATGTCCACACATGCAATGTGTTTCCAGTCAATACAATTATAGCATGGATAATAAACAATTATCATGAACAAGGAAATATAATAATAACCATTTTATTATTGCCTCTAGGGCATATTTCCAAGAGTGTCCCACTTGCACTAGAGTCAGTAATCTAGCTCACATCACTATGTGATTTACACTATAATGAATCGAACACCCATGTAAGAGGTTTAGTCAATGGGTCTGCAACATTCAGATCCGTTTGTACTTTGCAAATTTTTATTTCCTCCTCCTTTATGTACTCGCGGATGCAATTGAAGCGTCGCTTTATGTGTCTGGTCCTCTTGTGAAACCTTGGTTCCTTGGCCAGGGCAATGGCACGAGTGTTATCACGGAACAGATCCACTCGATTCAGTGCACTGGGCGCTACTCCAAGATCTGTCATGAACTCCTTCATCCAGACACCTTCCTTTGCTGCCTCCGAGGCTGCGATGTACTTCGCTTCGCATGTAGAATCGGCTACCACGCTCTGCTTGGAACTGCACCAGCTTACCGCTCCCCCATTGAGAATAAATACGTATCCGGTTTGTGACTTGGAGTCATCTGGATCAGTGTCAAAACTTGCATCAACGTAACCCATTACAACGAGCTCTTGATCACCTCCATAAATGAGAAACTTTTCCTTAGTCCTTTTTAGGTACTTAAGGATATTCTTGACCGCCGTCTAGAGCTCCATTCCTGGATCACTTTGAAACCTTCCGGCCATACTTATGGCAAGGCTGACATCGGGTCTTGTGCACAACATTGCACACATGATAGAGCCTATGGCTGAAGCATAGGGGATGACACTCATCTTTCTCTATCTTCTACAGTCGCTGGGCATTGAGTCTTACTCAAATTTACACCTTGTAACACAGGAAGAACCCCTTCTTGGACTGATCCATTTTGACCTTCTTCAAAACTTTATCAAGGTATGTGCTTTGTGAAAGTCCTATTAAGCGGCTTGATCTATCTCTATAGATCTTAATGCCTAATATGAAAGCAGCTTCTCCTAGGTCCTTCATTGAAAAACTCTTGTTCAAATATTCCTTCACACTTTCCAGCAATTCTATATTGTTTCCAATTAGCAATATGTCATCCACATGTAATATTAGAAATGCTATAGAGCTCCCACTCACTTTATTGTAAATAGAAGCTTCTCGGTAAACTTGTATAAACCCAAACGCTTTGATCACATCATCAAAGCGCAGATTCCAACTCTGAGATGCTTGCACCAGTCCATAAATGGATCATTGGAGTTTGCAAACTTTGTCAGCATTCTCTAGATCGACAAAACCTTCCGGTTGTATCATATACAACTCTCCCTTAAGAAAACTGTTAAGGAACGCTGTTTTGACATCCATCTGCCAAATTTCATAGTCGAAATATGCAACTATTGGTAACATGATTCTGACGGACTTAAGCATTGCTACGGGTGAGAAGGTCCCATAGTAGTCAACTCCTTGAACTTGTGAAAAACTCTTTGCCACAAGTCAAGCTTTATAGACGGTGACATTACCGTCTGCGTCCGTCTTCTTTTTAAAGATCCATTTGTTCTGAATGGCCTTTCGCCCTTCAGGTAGTTCTTCCAAAGTCCATACTTTGTTTTCATACGTAGATCCCATCTTGGATTTCATGGCCTCTAACCGTTTCTCAGAATCCGGGCCCATCATCGCTTCCCCATAGCTCGTAGGTTCATCGTTGTCTAACAACATGACCTTCAAGACAGGGTTGCCGTACCACTCAGGAGCAGCACACGCCCTTGTCGACCTGCGAGGTTCAATAGTAACTTGATCTGAAGTTTCATTATCATCATCATTAAATTCCTCTTCAACTATCATAGGCTCCATAGAAACATCTTTCTGCGCTACGCTACTCTCTGGTTGAACTAAAGGTTCAATAACCTCATCAAGTTCTATTTCCTCCCACTCAATTCTTCCGAGAGAAATCTTTCTCAAGAAATGTTCCATTCTTAGAGACAAACACTTTGCCTTCGGATCTGAGATAGAAGGTATACCCAACTGTGTATTTCGGGTATCCTATGACGACGCATTTCTTCGCTTTGGGTTCCCGCTTTTCAGGCTGAAGCTTTTTGACATAAGCATCACATCCCCAAACTTTAAGAAATGACAACTTTGGCTTCTTGCCAAACTAGAGTTCATATGGCGTTGTCTCAATGGATTTTGATGGTGCCCTATTTAAAGTGAATGCAGCTGTCTCTAATGCATAACCCCAAATCAGCAAGAGACATCGTAGAATGCATCATATCCAATAAGGTTCGATTACGATGTTCGGACACACCATTATGCTGTGGTGTTCCAGGCGGTGTTAATTGTGAAACATTTCCACACTATCTTAAGTGACTGCCAAACTCATCACTCAGATATTCACCTCCTCAATCAGATCGCAGGAATTTAATCTTCTTGTTACGATGATTCTCAACTTCACTCTAAAATTTCTTGAACTTTTCAAACGTTTCAGACTTGTGTTTCATTAAGTGAATATACCCATATATACTTAAGTCATTGGTGAAGGTGAGAAAATAAGGATATCCACCACGCGCCTCAATGCTCATCGGACCGCACACATTAGTATGTATGATTTCCAACAAGTCACTCGCTCGTTCCATTTTTCCAGAGAATGGCGTTTTAGTCATCTTGCCCATGAGGCATGTTCCACATGTGTCAAGTGATTCAAAATCAAGTGACTCTAAAAGTCCATCAGCATGGAGCTTCTTCATGCGTTTTACACCAATATGACCCAAGCGGCAGTGCCACAAGAAAGTGGTACTATCATTATCAACTCTACATCTTTTGGCATCAATGTTATGAACATGTGTATCATCACTATCAAGATTCAACATGAATAAACCCCTCATATTGGGTGCATGACCATAAAAGATATTACTCACAACCATTATTCTCTGATTTAAATGAGTAACCGTCTCGCAACAAACAAGATCCAGATACAATGTTCATGCTTAACGCTGGCACTAAATAACAATTATTCAGGTTCATCACTAATCCCGATGGTAATCGAAGAGAGAGCGTGACGACGGCGATCACATCAACCTTGGAACTATTTCCCACGCGCATCGTCACTTCGTCCTTTGCCAGCCTTCGTCTATTCTGTAGTTTATTTTGAGTTGCAAATGTGAGCAACCGAACCGGTATCAAATACCCAGGCACTATAACGAGAGCTGGTAAGGTACACATCAATAACATGTATATCACATATACCTTCTTTGTTGCGGGCCGCCTTCTAGTCAGCCAGATACTTGGGGTAGTTCCGCTTCCAGTGACCAGTTCCCTTGCAATGAAAGCACTCAGTTTTTGGCTTGGGTCCAGCCTTGGGTTTCTTCACGGGCGGAGCAACTGCTTTGCCACTCTTCTTAAAGTTACCCTTCTTCCCCTTGCCATTCTTCTTGAAACTAGTCGTTTTAGACCATCAACACTTGACGTTCTTTCTGGATTTTGGACTCAGCGACTTTCAGCATCGCAAGCAGCTCGGTGACTGACTTGTTCATCCCATGCATGTTATAGTTCAGCACGAAGCTTTTGTAGCTAGGTGGCAATGATTGAAGAACTCTGTCAGTGATCGCCTCCGACGGAAGGGGCATCCCTAACTTCGCCAGACGGGTCAAATACCCAGACATTCTGAGTATACGTTCACTGTTAGACCCGTTCTCCTCCATCTTGCAAGCATAGAACTTATTGGAGGTCTCATACCTCTCAATCCGGGCATTCTTATTAAAGATAAACTCCAACTCTTGGAACATCTCACATGATCCATGACGTTCAAAACGCCTTTGAAGTCCCAGTTCTAAGCCATACAACATTGCACATTGAACTATTGAGTAATCTCTAGAACGTGCCTCCCAAGCGTTCTTAACATCTTCGGATGACACGAGAGCGGGTGGGCCACCAAGCGGTGCATCAAGGACATAAGCCTTCTAGGAAGCCATGAGGATAATCCTTAGATTACGGGCCCAGTCCGCAAAGTTACTTCCAACATCTTTCAACTTAGCTTTCTCTAGGAACGCATTAAAATTCAGGGGTGCTACTGTGCGAGCCATTGATCTACAACATAAATAAG
This sequence comes from Hordeum marinum, assembly GCA_022496015.1. Classification (NCBI taxonomy): domain Eukaryota; kingdom Viridiplantae; phylum Streptophyta; class Magnoliopsida; order Poales; family Poaceae; genus Hordeum; species Hordeum marinum. The sequence continues at coordinate 45,160,941 of CM039672.1, forward strand.
CAAAGGTTACTAAGAATATTGTTCAAGATAATGAGTTTAGTTAAAAAAATTATTAAAGCTCCCACTCAAATTGACATCCCTCAGGTTATCTGAGTGATACATGATCCAAATTCACCAACTCAAGTCCGATCATCACGTGAGTTGAGGTGGTTTTAATGGTGAACATCATCATGTTGATCATATCTACTATATGACTCATCTTCGACCTTTCAGTCTCTTGTGTTTTGAGGCCATGTCTATACATGCTAGGCTTGTCAAGTTTAAACCAAGTGTTCTGCACGTACAACACTGGCTTGCACCCGTTGTATGTGAACGTAGAGTCTATCACACCTGATCATCACGTGGTGTATCGACATGATGAACTTTCATAACGATGCACACTCCGGGAGAACACAATTTATCTTGAAATTTAAGTGAGGAATCACCTTAAATTTCTACCGTCGTCCTAAGAAAAACAAGGTGCATAAAAGGATTAACATCACATGCAAATCATAAGTGACATGATATGGCCATGAACTTGTGCTTTTGATCTCCATCTCCAAAGCACCGCCATGATCTCCATCGCCACCAGCATAACACCATGATCTCCATCAGCATGATATCCATCATTGTGTCGCCATCGGGGTTGTCACTCCCACCATGCTCTTACTACTATTGCTACCGCTTAGCGATAAGGCAAAGCATTACCTAGCGCTTTGAAAGTGCGTTATATCGACTAGGGGGGGAGGTGAATAGGCGATTTTTACAAATTCATCACTTGGGGAGTTTCAACTTTGAGGAATATGAAATGTGATGAATAACTAGCAGCGGAATAAGTACTCAAGTGCATGAGGAACATAGTAACAACATAGTCTTCATGATGAAATGAAACATGCACTAATAGTAAGTAGCGTGATACAGGATAAGCAGTGATGAACAAGGTAACTTGAAGAATTTGAGGTGAGGAATTTGTGAAAGTCTTCAGTCAAATTCTTCAAACAGTAACAATCAATTTCATCAACAGGTATATGAGGAATAGAGGGGTTGAGGAAATAGAACCAGATAGCTCGATCAAGACAATGGTTTGATGACCCTGTTCCAACTACTGTGACAGTCGTATGTCTGGTTTGGAGTGGCCTTGTATTTAAACCAGAGGACACACAGTCCTTACTGTATTCTCCCTTGAGCTAAGGTCACATAGTCCTCGCCCAACACTCGTGGTAAGTCTTCAGGGTAGACTTCCAAAACCCTCACAAACTAGTCACCCGGTGATCCACAATTTACTATTGGATGCTCTAGACCAAGGTCACTTCGTGATCCCCAATTGAATGCAGGAGCACTAGACCATGACGCCTAACCGTTTGGAGGATGCACAGTCCTCAAAGGTAACAAGCGTCGGATCCACACATGAATTTCTTCAGTGATGCTCAATCACTATGGGTTTGGTGGTTTGGTTGTGGGTTTTTCCTCACTGATGATTTTCTCTCAAAGTCCTCGGAGGATGGGTTGCTCTCAAATGACAAGTGTCATTTCTCTCTTGGAGAAGCCAACCAACTAGTGGTTGTGGGGTGTGGCTATTTATAGCGAGGGTGCAACCTGACATGATAAGACATAAATTCCCCCAAAGATATGACCGTTATATGGATGTTATGATTGGGGATAGCTGGTGCTAAGCACAACAATGGTCGGAATTTCGAACTATGAAAGACCTCAGGCTTATCATGTTCCTCACTTGTAGGAAATTCGCACTGGCGAAATCCTAACTCCTCAGTCAGATGAATTTCCTCAGAGACCAGAAGAACTTCATCTCTATCACTGAAGAACTTGTCTGAACCATATGAGATTTCCAAAGGCTTCACTCGAAGGATTGTATAGGTTGAGGATTTTGGATTTGAGCATTAGTTGGAAATTTTCCTTAGTATTACCTCGCCCCCCTTTAACAGTATGGTGTTTCCTATGACTCAAATAAGGAAATGAAACTACGAAAACAAAAGTCTTCATGCTTCATATTCCTCATTCATATCTTCAAGGTCATACCAACTTCTCCATTTTCAAAGTCTTCACAAAGTCTTCACCAAAGTCTTCAGCAAAGTCTTCAGTTGAAGACATATGTTTTTAGGGGTCGATAATCTCCGGATATATCAAAATCCTCATCGACTTATAGAGCCTGCGTATACTCACAAACACATTAGTGCCTTAACCTATAAGTCTTCAATACACCAAAATCACTAAGGGGCACTAGATGCACTAACAATCTCCCCCTTTTTGGTGATTGATGACAAATAGGTTAAGTTTTAAATGGGGATAAACATATGAAGTGAAAGTACCGAGTTTGAGGAATTTGATTGCAAGATATAGAAGAACTCCCCCTGAAGATGTGCATATTTGAGGAATTTGCTTTGGACTGCAAATGCACATGGCAGGTTGAAACATGGAGAACTCCCCCTATATCTTGTAATTCATACACGCATTTGAACATATGATATGAAGAATTTGAAATGCGTGAGGAAAATGGTGTTTGATGAAATTCAGCATGTATGCATTATGGTACTTGAGGAATTAAACATGCGAGGAAATAGTTGAAAAGTGTTAGACCACCATCGAACTTAAGTTTACAACTCAATCAAAAAAAGCTTCATAAGAGCGAGAGTTGTAACTTAAACAAAAATAGCCCATATATAGAGACCCACTTGAAAACTAACTCAAATTTTCTCCCCCTTTGTCATCAAAGACCGAAAGGGACAAAAAAATGAGGACTAACGCCCCTTATGAAGAATTTCATCGTGTTGGTGATTAAGGAGCGTCATCGTTGTCGAGGTCGCAGTGTTGTCAATGTCTTCATCCTCATCGCGCTCTCGAGATGAAGAATATGAACTTGTGACCATCAAAGGAACTTGGACTTTCTTGAATTTCTTCTATGGTCAACGAGCCCAGTCAGGATGTTCATCAAGATCCAGGTCATTCAGTTCTTCAGAAGACTTGTGGTGAGACAATATGGACCAAGTGCGGTTCAGGTTTTCATGCGCATAGTAGTGATTCCTCTTGAAAGTGTTCTGCGTCACAGTCATGTTTTGCACAATGTAACCAAGTTGATGCTTCACCCACTTGTGATTGCGATCGACCTTTTGATGAAGACATATTAGCAGCTCGCGACCAACTATCACACAAGGGGTAGAATCTTGAGGTTTGTGAGCTGAGGCCTTTGCTTCGGAGTCCTGAGTTGTAGTGTCATTATTGGTGGAGAAGGAACAACTTTGCGAAATTGTCCATCCAATGGACGAGTGCCTTCATCAATGACAGTCTTGCCTTTTCCTTCCACTGAGTCAATTGTGCTCTTGATCACTTCGATTGGAGGCAGGAAGCCAAAGTGGTTCTGGAAATCAGCCTTGAAGGGAACTGAGGACTTTGCCCTGATGAATTTCATGATCCAAGGCGCATAAGGCTTCTGCTCAAATGGAGCTAAAGCAGCATTGGCCAATGTCCTCATGAAGAAATCGTGTAAGTCTATGGGAATCCCATGAATGATGTTGAAGAGCATATTCTTCATGACTCCCTCCACTTCTTCTTCTTCAGAATTGTGGCCCTTCTAAGGACATAGATTATTTGTGAGTATGCGGTAGACCATCCTGGGCACATATAGCGAATCCTTCACAAGGAAGGTTTTCCGTTGAGGCTTTCCAGGAGGCAATGTCTTCATCAGCACTTGCATCAGCTGATTCAGAAGTGCAGGCTCATCAAACAGTCTGCGAGCTTCATCTGAGGGAATTGGAACTAGTACACACTAAAGCATTTCAGAAGCTTGAGCAGTGAAGTGTGTCCATCTTGTCATCCAGTCCAAAACCCAGGAGTTGATGTATGAAGCATTTCCACTGATATGCAGTGTGGCATAGAACTGAAGGATGATTTCCTCATTCCAGTCGCAGATGTCGACGCAAAAAGGAAGAATGCCTGCATCATGAAGAACATGGAGCACCGGTGTGAACAATGGAAGTGTTTCCATGTCCGCATGAGGAATTTGGTGATGCTCGAAGACTTTCTTCTTCTCGAACAGGACTGATGCATAGTAGTTGAGTTGAGTTGCCGTCCAGAATCTGCTATGACCGGCCCTTGCAGAGTCATAAGGATTTGGACCTGTGAAGAACATGCGCTCATTGAAGAAATTGCTCTTGAGGAATTTGGGGCACGCTGAGCCTTTGAATGGCATCCTTGGCTTCGGTTGAAGATTTGGCTTGAAGCGGCCCTTGATCTCCTTTGGCATGGGAGGAACTTGAACAATCTGGAGGGCTGGTTCCTCAGTTATGGGTGGAGCAGCAAAGTCATCAGTTGTTGTAGCTGGAATTTCTTCAGTGACTTGGGTGGTCTGATCGGCAGATTCTTCATGTATATCTTCAGTCGGAGTAGGTGACTGAGGAATCTTTGTCAGAGGAGTAGTCATTGGTGAATTTGGGTGTGCTAATTCCCAATATTCATCATTGATGACAGGAGTTGTGTTGCCAATGTCTACGTCCTCGTCAATTTCTTCAACTCCAGCCTCTTCAGCAGTGAAGTAAGGCTAGGGCGATGATACCTTTGGAGTTGAAGCAATGTCTTCAACTTCAATTTCTTCATCAATCTGCTCTGTCGAAGCAGCATAATGATCTTCATCTTCTTCATCTGGGATGACATAGTAAACCCCAAATGGTACAAGTTCATAGGCAGGTGTAGAGGAAATTGGTATAGCATCAATGGGTCCAATTGAAGAACTTGGCATAGTCTTCAACTTCTTCATAGCTGAGGATTCTGACATTGATGCTTTTCTCTTGAGAGTCTTTTCCTCTGTAGTTTCAGCTTCTTCAGGTACGACTAATGCAGTCGCCCTGGTGGGTTCAGGTTCTTCAGGCGCGGCAAAAGCTTCAGTGGCCCTTTCAGTTTCTTCAGGCACAACATTGATGGTTGTCCTGGCATGGTCATCACTGGTCTTAGTTTTCTCAGCAGCACTGGTCGTTGCTTCTGTTGCAGAAGCATTCTCATCAGCAATCACATTAGGTTCAGTAGTTTCATTAGAAGCCTAAGGAATTTCATCAGACTGAGGACTTTGTGGTTGCGATCGAGCTGCAACCCTAGTGTTGTGATCCTTCACGGTAGCATGAGCAGCCCTGACGAATCTCACCTTGGTGCCCTTCCATTCAGCATCATACCTTTCTTGATCCTCATAGAGTGTGCGAATTTCAGACTGAACTGTGACGAGTTGATTTGGGGTCAAGTTCATCACATTGTCTCTCAGAAACTTTTCTTTCCGAACCCTGTTTCTCTTAGCCCTCAGAGCTTGATCTCTCTTCCATTTTTCTTCAGAGATGAAGTGGGTGAGGACATGATCCACACCAAGAGGCAGATTTAGTGAAGAAAGTGGAGTGTTTGGATCTTCATGCCATATATCGATGAAGTTGAGGATCATCTTGGGATCCAGCATGAGAGGAACAGAGCTGCCATTGGCTATAGCAGCCCTCTGCTGACTTTGCCTGATGATTTCCTCCAATTCTTCATCATCATCATCATCAGATCCTAAGGGTATGGTTACCACAACCTTGCTTGAGTGAGGACTTGTTCTTTGACCTTGTCCAACAGTTTTCTTCAGCTTCAACACTATAGGGCTAGTTGAAGACTTTTGCTATAGTAGAAGGGCTTGCCGGGATCTTTGGAACTTTTCTGAATCACTTAGTCCTCTTACATGATGCCAGATGCACTGGGCTTGAAGACTTTGCAGCTGCAGCTGAGGACTGGGCAGCAACAGTACCAGTATCTGAGGCCTTTGTAGGTTGAGGCCTTTGGACTTGAGGAATCTGCTGCGATGGTCTTGAGGTTGAAGAACTCGTCTTCACATTAGCTTTCTTCATCATTGATTTCTTTGGAGCACTTGCAGAGGCTCCGACAGAGGCAGCAGCAGTAGCAGAATCTTCATTGAATTTCTTCACTGCCTCTTTGGTTTTCCTCGCCAGCTTGGCTTGCTGCTTCTCCCACATATGAGGAAAGTTCTCAATAGTCTTGAGGCTAGTGGGATCAGCAATTTGATTTTGAGCCAGGGGAGGCCTGCTGCAAGGAGGTTTCACAGCGAATTTCATCATGTATTTAGGAGTTACATAACGATATTCCTTCCATTCCCTTGCCCATCTCCTCTCAATTTTCTTCAGACGATTTTTTCTTTGCTTGGTCGTTTCTTTGCCATGAGTTTCTTCATTGGGTGTGCAGTATTCATCATACAAATCATCTGGAATCTCAAAAGCAGTGTGCACATCTGGCTTCTTTGCACCTTTCTGAGGTTTCTTTCCGTGAGCCATTTTCTTCACCTAAGGAATTTGAACTCTTGAGCACTCTGAAGAAGTACACAGTTTTTCCTCAAGGAACGCTTCAAATGAGTTAAGTTGATGAGAACCTAGTGATTCATCAGCGGACATGTTGTACCTGGGAACAGAGTATAGGTGCGAGGAATTTGAAGAGGTCATATGCATTCTCAGAAAATTTTAAATACAAATTGGTGAGGAATTTGACCATGGGTGTCTTGAGGAATTTCACTAAGTGTTCTTTGTCTTAGGTTCCAGAGTTGTGTAAATTTTGAAGATTCACACAATGGAGGAATCTTGAAGAAAACAATTACTTAGGGAAAATCATCAAGTATATGAATATGTAAGGTGCTTTAGAATAAGATTCATGAAGAATAAACACCTTTCGAAGAATATGAAGAGCATTCAAAGATCAAACAAGGGAAGTAAAAATAAATTTTATTTACCCTGGTGAAGAACACAACGAACTAAGAGATGAGATTGGGAAGTTTGTAAGTTCAGATCTCCCACTCCTAGCTTGGCAGAGGGAGACAGCTACAGCGGCGGCGGGATGAAGACTTCCGCGGCCGATGCGAGTACGGCGATAACGAGGTCGAGGCAGTGAAGCTCTTACACACTAGAGTCGATGACATTAGTGGCGGTGCTTGGTTGGAGCTCGGGAGAGAGTAGAGATGAGGAGTAACCAAGCACTGTTGAAGGGGAGGGGGTATTTATAGTGGAAGTGAAACCAATCCGCCCGAAGATTTTGGACAGGATTTCCCCTGACCCTTGCTCTCCACGCGACAGGTGTCACCCACGTTCTGAGTAGAGGAGATTATGGTGGATCGTGGGTTATCCAGTCGTGGGAATCGGAACCGTTTGAGTGGGAACCGGTGAAAATTTTGATAGTGAAAATTTCAAAGTTTTCGTTCGCAAATTCTTCAGCTGTTAAGGACAGAGTGAAGACTTTGAACAAGTTTCAAAGTAGAACGCATATGAAGAATTTGTGAACAGACTCGGTTGAGTTTAGCATAGAGGGGAAAGGGTCCGATCACATTCACTTAGATGAAAATCAACTTGAATAATTTAGCAATAAGTGAATGCTGTTGAGGACATTGAAAACTCAAATATATATATATATATATATATATATAGTCAATGAAGAACATGAGTTTCAAAGTTTGAAGAATTTGAAAAGTTGAGGAATTTGAAAATTTGAAGAATTTGAAAAATGAAGAAAAACTCAATTTTGAAGAATTTCAACTTTGGATGGTGGCATGACCCATCATATAAGAATGATGATTTCATACACTGCGTACAATTGCCGTAGGGTTCTGAGAATCAAATTCTTCATTAATTTCTTCACACTTAGAGGGTTATTCTTCATTGATTGAAGAAAAATGTTACTTCATGTGTTGCAGATCTAAGTCATCAATTTTGCATAAGTGTTAGGATGTGTGTCCTTTTTCAAAGAACATTCGAAGATTCTAAGATATTTAGCTCACACCGCAACTTGCAAAATCTCTTTTCATCCAAGGGCTTTGTGAAGATATCGGCTAGTTGTTCTTCAGTGGGGATGTGGTCGATGGAGATGTCGCCCTTGAGTACATGATCTCGAAGAAAGTGATGAAGAATCTGGGTGTGCTTGGTCTTGGAGTGCTGAACTAGGTTGTAAGCAATCTTGATGGCACTCTCGTTGTCACAGTAGAGAGGAACATTATTCAACTTGATGTTGTAGTCCTTGAGGGTTTGCTTCATCCATAGTAACTAAGCACAACATGAGCCAGCAACAATGTACTCAGCTTCAGCAGTAGAGAGTGAGACGCAGTTCTGCTTCTTCGAGGACCAACAAACTAAGGATAGTTCGAGGAAATGACATGTCCCTGAGGTTGACTTGCGACCCACATGATCTCGAGCATAGTCAGCATTAGAGTATCGGATGAGGTGAAGATTTGAGCCCTTGGGATACCATAATCCAAGTGTTGGTGTGTGAGCTAAGTATCGAAGAATATGTTTCACATCCTTATGGTGTGATTCATTCGGTATTGCATGGAATCGGGCACACATGCAAACACTTAGCATAATATCAGGCCTAGATGCACATAGATACAATAATGAACCAATCATGGAGCGGTATAACTTCTGATCGAAATCTTTAGCATTTTCATCAGTGTAGAGGTGGCCTTTTGAAGGCATTGGAGTATTGATGCCTTTGCAATCTTGCATGTCGAATTTCCTCAAAACATCTTTGAGGTATTTCTCTTGTGAGATGAATATGTCGTTGTCTCACTGACGAATTTGAAGACCTAGGAAGAATTTCAACTCTCCCATCATAGACATTCGATATTGTTCACTCATCATATAGGCAAATTCATCACTGTAACGTTTATCACTACAACCAAAGATAATATCGTCTACATATATTTGGCATATGAACAGTTCATTGTCATAGGATTTTATGAAAAGAGTTGGGTCAAGTGAACCAGGTTTGAAGCCTTAGTTCATGAGGAATTCCTTCAGAGTGTCGTACCATGCTCGAGGGGCCTGCTTGAGGCCATAGAGGGCCTTGTTGAGTCTGAAGACTTTGTCAGGATGCTTAGGGTCTTCAAAACCTGGGGGTTGAGCAACATATACTTCTTCCTCAAGCTTACCATTGAGGAATGTACTTTTCACATCCATTTGATTTAAGATGATATTATGATGGTTAGCATAAGCAAGCAATATGTGAATAGCTTCAAGTCAAGCAACAGGTGCAAACGTTTCATCAAAGTCAATTCCTTCAACCTGTGTGTAGCCTTGAGCTACAAGACGAGCCTTATTCCTCACCACAAGGCCATTTTCATCTTGCTTGTTGCGGTAGATCCACTTGGTACCTATGATGTTATGTTTGCGAGGATCTGGCGCCTTGACAAGTTCCCACACGTTGTTGAGCTTGAACTGATGCAATTCCTCTTGCATAGCTTGAATCCACCCAGGCTCCTTGAATGCTTCATCAACTTTGGTGGGCTCTATGATAGACACAAAGGCAAAGTTCCCACGAAAGTTAGTTAAATGTGAAGCTTTTGAGCGAGTGAGGGGACCTGGTGCATTGATGTCATGGATGATTTTGTCAATCTGTACTTCATTTGCAACTCTAGGATGAGCAGGTTGACGTGGCCGAGGACTTCCTCCAGCACCAGGAGACTGTTGGAATGACTTCCTCAGTGGGTATGATATCTTCAGTTACTTCAGCTTAATGGATTCCTCAGGAGACTGTTCATCAAACACAGAAGGCAGGTGCTCTCTTTGCGAGCCATCAGTTTCATCGAACCGCACATCTACAGTTTCAACAACCTTGTGATGGTAGGTGTTGAAGACTCTGTAGGTGTGCGAGTCCTTTTCGTAACCAAGCATAAAACATTCATGTGCTTTCGGTGCAAACTTAGAACTATGGTGAGGATCTCTGATCCAGCATTTTGCACCGAAGACTTTGAGATAACTTACATTGGGTTTCTTGCCAGTCATAAGTTTATATGAAGTCTTCTTGAAGAATTTGTGAATATATACCCTATTGATGATATGGCATGCAGTATTAATTGCCTCAGGCTAGAAGCGACGAGGAGTCTTGTATTCATCAAGCATGGTGCAAGCCATCTCAACTAGAGTCCTATTCTTGCGCTCCACAACGCCATTCTACTGAGGAGTATAAGGGGCAGCTAACTCATGAGTAATACCAAGTTCATCAAGGTATTCATCAATATTAGTGTTCTTGAACTTAGTCCCATTATCACTCCTAATATGCTTGATCTTGACGCCGAAGTTGGTGGATGCCCTTGAAGCAAATTGTCTGAAGACATCCTACACTTCATTCTTGTACAGAATAATATGCACCCAAGTGTAATGAGAGTAATCATCAACAATGACAAAGCCATACAAACTTGAAGAATTTGTTAGTATGGAGTAATGAGTGGGGCCAAAGAGATCCATGTGAAGCAATTCAAAGGCTCGAGTCATGGTCATGATTGTGTTCGAGGAATGCTTGGATGAGGTCATCTTTCCAGATTCACATGCACCGCACAGGTGGTCCTTGAGGAATTTGACACCCTCGATGCCAATGACGTGCTTTTTCTTCACGAGCGTGTGCAAGTTCCTCATACCCGCATGTCCAAGTCGTCGATGCCACATCCAACCTTCTGAAGACTTTGCAAGTAAGCATGTGGCAGGTTGAGGACCTGTAGAGAAATCAACAATATACAAGTCCCCCCTCCTAAAGCCTTCGAATACTTTGGAATTGTCAGATTCCACGATAACAACACAACGATATTTTCCAAATACGACGATCATATCAAGATCACAAAGCATTGAGAGAGACATAAGGTTGAACCCAAGGGATTCAACAAGCATCACCTTATCCATGGTTCGGTCCTTTGAGATAGCAACCTTACCAAGTCCCAATACCTTGCTTTTTCCTTTGTCCGCGTAGGTGACATGCTTCAGAGGAGATGGAGTGAGTGGCAAATTCATCAGTAGATTCTTGTCACCAGTCATGTGGTTTGTGCATCCACTATCGAGGACCCACGCAGTAGCTTTTGGAGTATCATCCTGTAGATGAATTAGTACAACTTACGAACTCATATGCTTCAGAGTGAAGAATATGACATCAGTTTCATCAGATAGGATTTCATCACAGAAGATAATAAGCAAATAGTGTCAAGACGTGAGAAATGAGGAATTTATTTCATCATGGTTAGCTTGCGTCCTTTCAAGCATTTCCTCGGGTCTCCAGCAAATTCATCAGATGTTCAGTTTCAACTGGAGACCTGACCCCGCATAAGAAATTAGTTCAATTTCTTCACCACCCACATCTGGAGGGGTGGCAAAGAGTTCATCATTCTCCGAGCACCATGTGAGAAGGGAGGCACTGAAGCAAGTGCGCTTCGTTTCATAGGGCGAGGGTTAGAGTACTCAAATGAATAAGCAGAGAAATTCTTTGAGGACTTATGAACATAATGGTTTGAAGAATAATGCACATATTCATAACTCTTAGGTTTTCCCTGCGAAACAGAAGCATTGGTGCGAGAATGATATTTTTGACCATTTGAGGAATTTGGTCCACGTGAGGACTTTGATCTAGGGATCCTATTCTTCATGAGTGATGTCGTGAGGACATTCACTTGAAGATTTTGTAGGTAGCTTTTGGGAACCCAGATTTTGTTCATAGGAGAACCGTTCCTGCAGTTAGCTCCAACAAATCTAGCAAATACTTCACCTTTCTGATTTTTGAAGAATTTGTAGTTGGAGTCAGTGACCCATCAGAGGAATATGAAGTTTCAAAAGTAAAGCCAGATAAAGTAGCAACCCATGAGGTTTTCGGGTACTTCTCAGGTGTCTAGTAGGATCCATCAGCATTGAGTTTCCTCACAAAGGCAATATCCTCTTTCCTAGGGTTCTTGTTCAAAATCTTCTTTTTGAGGACATCGGAAAGGGTTTGATGCCCTTTGAGACTTTTGTACATGCCTGTCACATACAATTCCTTCAACCCTACATTGTCATTAGTGATACTTGTGGTATCCTCAGATGATGAATTTGAGACCACATGAATAGTTGAAGAATTTGCAGCAATAGAAGCATTTGAACATTCAGGTGAAGAATTAGCAGTTTCACGTTCGATGCATTTGAAACAAGGTGGAACAAATTCTTCCTGAGCGGTACTGATCTGTTGAGTCAGTAAGGAATCATTTTCCCATTGGAGATCCTCATGTGACACCCTCAGTTTCTCAAGATCTTGCTTTCTTTGAATAAATTCATAAGAAAGCTTCTCATGATCAGCTAAGAGGTCGCTATGATGACTCTGAAGGTTATCATACTTTGCCTGAAGACTTTTGATATCGACGGACAGAGTTTGAGTACGATCGACTTCATGGTTCAATAGACCATCGCTTTTGTCTAGCATTTTCTGATGCTTTTCAAGTGCACTTTGTTGCTTAGTGGCAAGTTTAACAAGTTTAGCATAGCTACGTTTCACATATTCATCAGATTCACCTTCACTCGATTCAGAAGAGGAATGATGTTTGTGTACGTTTGATCCATTTGCCATGAAGCAATAGGTGGGAGCATAATCATCATTGCTGACGTCAGAGTCGTTGGAGTAGTCATATTCTTCATCGTTGAAGATGGACTTGCTGACGAAAGTAGTAGCGAGAATAGGGCTAGCGACACCAAATTCTGATTCCTCCTCAGATTCTTCCTCTTCTTCATATTCTTCATATTCTTCCTCAGAGCCATTTCCTTGCCGATGAATGCACGAGCCTTTCTGGGACCATTCTTCCTGTGCTTTGAGGACTTTGAAGATGAGGACTTTGCAGATGAGGACTTTGAAGATTTCTTCTTTTTCTTCGAGTCATCAGAACTATCCTCCTTGTACTTCTTATTCTTCTTTGAATCTTTTTCCCAGAGATGACAGACAGAGATAAAGTGACCAGGCTTTTTGCAACGATGACAGTCTTTTCTTGTAGTCTTCTGAGGAATCTGATTTCCTCAAGCAACTTTTTGATGACTTTCCAAATCCACCTCTCCTTGAGAACTTCTGGAATTTCCTCATGAGCATTGCTTGTTCCTGACTTAGTTCTTCAGGATCACCAAGGCTGCTGTCAGAATCTTCTTCTTCGGATGGGGAAATTGCTTTCGCCTTCAGAGCACGAGATCTTCCATAGCTTGGCCCGTAGAGGTCTCTCTTCTCAGCTTGTTGGAATTCATGAGTATTGAGTCTCTCAAGAATATCAGCAGGATCAAGTGACTTGTAGTCTCCACGTTCTTGAATCATCAAAGCCAGAGTATCGAATGAGGAGTCAAGAGATCTTAGCAGTTTCTTCACCACTTCATGGTCAGTGATATCGGTGGCACCCAGTGCTTGAAGATCATTGGAGATATGAGTGAGACGATCAAAAGTTTGGTGAACATTTTCATTGTCAAGTCTCTTGAAGCGGTTGAAAAGATTGCGAAGAACATGAACACGAGAGTCACGTTGAGTGGAAACACCTTCGTTGACTTTGGACAGCCTATCCCAGATAAGCTTAGCAGTCTCCAAAGCACTCACTCTGCCATACTGAGCTTTGTTCACATGGCCACAGATGATATTCTTCCCTTGAGAGTCAAGTTTCTTGAATCTCTTCACATCAGCCATAGTAACAGTGGGAGTGACAGAGGGCACACCATTTTCCACAACGTACCAGAGATTGTTGTCAATAGCTTCAAGGAGCATACACATCTTGTTCTTCCAGTAGGGGTAGTCTGTCCCATCAAAGGTAGGACACACCCCGAAAACCTTGATCATACCTGCAGTCGACATAACTAGAACTCCAGGTGGTTAAACCAAAATCACACAGAGCAAGGGAGTACCTACTCTGATACCAATTGAAAGTTCGTTGTATCGACTAGAGGGGGGTGAACAGGTGATTTTTACAAATTCATCACTTGAGGAATTTCAACTTTGAGGAATTTGAAATGTGATGAATAACTAGCAGCGGAATAAGTACTCAAGTGCATGAGGAACATAGTAACAACATAGTCTTCATGTTGAAATGAAACATGCACTAATAGTAAGTAGCGTGATACAGGATAAGCAGTGATGAACAAGGTAACTTGAAGAATTTTAGGTGAGGAATTTGTGAAAGTCTTCAGTCAAATTCTTCAGACAGTAACAATCAATTTCATCAATAGGTATATGAGGAATAGAGGGGTTGAGGAAATAGAACCAGATAGCTCGATGAAGACAATGGTTTGATGACCTAGTTCCAACTACTATGATAGACGTACGTCTGGTTTGGAGCGGCCTGGTATTTAAACCAGAGGACACACAGTCCCAGGACACACAGTCCTTACTGTATTCTCCTTGAGCTAAGGTCACCCAGTCCTCGCCCAACTGTGACAGCCCGAGACCGACGTTCCAGAAGATTCCAGAAGATTTTCCCCTTTCTTTCCGTTCTCGTCATGTGTGTCGCTGCCTGTCGCATTCATCACCGCATCTTCGCATCATCTGCATAGCATCATCACCCGTTTTTGAAAACTTGCATCCGTTCGTAGTCGTCGGTTCTCGTCGTTCTTGCCGTTGCCCGTTTCGAAACCAGCCACACACGCACGCGCCCGCGGCACCGTTAAATAAAACAGTTTTTAAGCGCGCATAAAAATATTCTCGGATCGAGTTGAAACTTGTCGTGTGGTCTTGTTACAGCTTAGGTAGACCGCCCGTCGATTTTCGTCGCGTTCTGAGTCCGTTAGATACCCCGTCGGTCATTCGTAGCAGTGAGGTTATCGGTTATCGTCGGACGTTTCTCGGTGTTTTCGAACGCAGTGCCACGTGTCACTGCTTCCCTCTCATCTCCTCCTAGTCCCTCTGCACAGCCTATCCATAACCCCTCTCCGTTTCCGGACTGTCGTGTCGACACCTGGCAGTCCGAAAACGGACAGAGCTAACCCTAGCCTCCCTTTCCTATTTAAGCCCCCCCTAGTTCCACCTCGTTCCGCGTGCCACCAAACCCTAGCCAGCCCCTTCTCCCTCCTCCAGCCACCAAGCCCGCCCGAGCCCATCTGGGCCCGTTCGAGCCATCCGGGCCCGAATCGGCCATCCCGGAGCTGCCCGAGCCTCCCATGGCGCAGATCCCGCTCTCCGTGCCCGAGCTCCTCCCTACCCGCAGCTAGCCGGTCGGCCTCGCCGGAGCTGCTCGCCGCCAGCCACCGCCGCGGTCGCCGGACCACCGCCGGCCCCCTCTCCCTCTCCTTCCTCTCCTCCTTCCCTACCTTCCCGCTCCCTCCCTCACCCGCTTCCTCCTCGTCGCAGGTCGCCGTCGCTGCCGCAGCTGGCCCAGCCGCCGCCGGAGCTCCCCGCTGCCCCGCAAGCCGCCGCCGGCCTCCCTCCACGCCGGATCCGGGTAGCCCCGGCCGGATCCGCTCGGTCCCGGCCACCCCATCGCCCGGCCTCGCAGTCCTCCGTCGGAGCCGCCACCCCTGTGCCTGCCGTGCGGGAGCACGAGGACGGGCGCCCGAGCCCCGTTGACCACCCACTCGTGCCCGAGTGGGCCGGCTCCCCCCTCGGCCCACCAGCTCCCCCAGCCACAGCCACCGAGCCGGCCCAGCCGACCCAAGGTGAGCAGACCCCCCCCTTTATCTTTTGTTTTTTTATCTATCTATTTTGCATATTTGTAAAATCATATAAAATTAACCGTAAGTCGGATCGAAATGTTTTGTATATGAAAATTGCTTAGAAAAATGCGTAGATTATTATTATGCCATTTGCATCCGTGTATAAAGTAATTAACATGCCTTTTCCCTACTTTTTTGCATATAGGTCATATTTTGCATTTTTCGCATAAATAATTAACTATGTATCGAAATTAATAAGATCACATATTAAAAATGTCCATCTCTTTTCCATCGCATTTCCATGCTGGAGATAATTGTCGGTATCATGTTTGCATATTATTTGCATTACCGAATTGCTCTAACGTGATTAGGCCTAATACCCGCATATTTAATTGTGATTAATTTTCTACATGAACTTAAACTTATTATATATGTTTTCGGGTAGAATAATTCATAGAAATTATCTGTGCATTTAGTTTTGCCATTTGAGCATTTTGTGTGCATGTCATTTATGTCGTGGTGCCCTTTTGTTATTTTCGTAGGAATTAATCCGTGCATGATATGAATTAATTTTTAACATGAAAGTTGCTCTTTGATATGTGTCTTAGCCCATGGACATTTTGTTTGTCATGGAAAAACATGTTTAGGTGTTGTTTTGTTGTTGTCAACTTGCTATAAAAATCTGCCATTTTTGAGGGTCCTAAATAATTCAAAGTCTGAAATCTGTTATATTTTGTTGCTGTCTTGCCATGTGATTTGCTAGTGATCCAGAACTCTTTTGTGGTAGGTGTAATGTAGTTATTTGTTGATATTTCCCTCTAGCATGCTGTTAAGTTTCGTGCCATAATATGACTTGTAGCATATAGTTTTACTGCTGTCAATATGCCTTCGTGATAAAAACTGCACTGTCTAAAACTGCTATTTTCACCAAGTCTGAAACTGTTATCAAGTAGCCTTCTTGTGAGCTTCCTACCAAGTGATCCATGCATGTTATGAATATGATTTGTGAAGATGAAATGAAGTAGGTGTTTCATACTATTGCCCCATACTTAGTTTGTGCATTTTAGATTATTGAAACTTGTTGTTTTCATATGTTCAAAATGCCATGTTGCTGTTTTTGGCAGATTTCATCAAAAACTTGCTTTGATGATTGTGGTTGAACCGTAGCTCCGTTTTAGACATTCCATATATGAAACTTGCTTAGAATCTCATGTAGTTTCATAATAACTTGTTGCATTCATGATTTGAGATGTTTGTGGTGGTTTTCCCATGCATTTGCATTCATGCCATGTGCATCTTGTGTTGCTCATATCTTTTGAACTGTAGCTCCGTTTGAGATGTTCTATATAAGTAAATCGACTAGAATGATGTGTAGAATAACATGGTAGGCTTTATTCTGTGGTTTAAATATTATAAAATGTGTTTAGTTCAGATCTGGAACAATTTCTAAATTAACATATGAGGTCATTTCGGAAATGCTATAAGTTGTTTCCGGCCTCATTTAACATGCCTAGATAGATAGTTTACTTATGATTCACCTCTTGCCATGTTTAACGACATTTAATATTGTCGTGTACCTAACGGGAGTGAACTAAATAATTTGAATGTGGAGTTTCGTCAATATGCAACTCGTTGCATATTGAGCTTCACTTAATGTGTAGTATTTGATTGTTGCGAATTGTCTTGCGTTGCATATTTAACCGGACATGCATCATATCATTTGTGCATCGTGTCTTGCATATGTTGTGGTGTATCTTGTGTTGATTGTTGTTTCAGATTGCTTCTTCTCGATAGAGTTCCAAAACCGTTCGGAGTGTGAGGATTCGTTCGACTACGTTGGTTCATCTTCTTCATGGGCTCGTTCTTCTTCCGAGCGGGATCTCAGGCAAGATGAAACATTTCCCTGGATGCCATTACTATCATTGCCATGTTAGTTGTCTCGTCTTGTATCGTTGTGTTTCGCTACCTACCACTTGTTTGATAAGCCTCCCAACATTGCCATGATAAGCCTCTAACCTCTCCACCTCCCGGCAAACATTGTTTGGCTATGTTACCGCTTGCTCAACCCTTCTTATAGCGTTGCTAGCTGCAAGTGCAATTGCTTCCATGTGCCAACATGGAAATTCTTTTGTCATATCACAATATTGCTGCTATTTTATTTAATGCAAATATATACTTGGTAAAGGTGGAAGGCTTGGCCTTTTGCTTGGTGTTTTGTTCCACTCTTGCCGCCCCTAGTTACTTGTGAACCGATGTTATGTTCCAGAAATGAGCGCTCCTAACATGCTCGGGGTTGTTATGGGGACCCCCTTGATTTTCGGGTTAGAATAAAACTTGTCTGGCAAGGCCCAACATTGGTACTACATTTGCCTAAAACTAATGAACTTGCAGAGGGCATGATCACCCCATGGATAATTTAATCAACCCCTGGGCCAATGCTCCGCATGAGTGTTGGTCCAAAACTAGAGCAGCTTATTAACGCTACCCGGGGAAACTCGGTGTTTGGCATGGTAACCATCGCTCATCCGGTTGTGCCCTGAGAACGAGATACGCGGCTCCTATCGGGATTGTCGGCACGTCGGGCAGCCTTGCTGGACTTGTTTTACCTTCCTCGAGCATCTTGAGTTAGGAACTCTGATCTTCTTCAGGCTAAATCGAGGTGTCAGATTTTCTTTGGAATTGCCTAGGATGATCACGAGATCCGTGGTTGAGGTTATTCCCACTACGTGTGGTTAATTTGTGATGGATGAGTTGGAGCACCCCTGCAGGGTTAAATCTTCTCGAGAAGCCGTGCCCGCGGTTATGTGGCAAACTTGGATACTTTGTTTAACACCCGGTCATAGCAAACTTGAAGTAAACTCTAATAAAATACACCAACTGTGTGCGTAACCGTGACTGTCTCTTCTCGTGAGTCCTTATCCGGAGGAGAACACGGTGGGGTTATGATTGACGTAAGTAGGTGTTCAGGATCAGTTAGTGATCATTAATAGTTCACGTTCGTTATGCGTAGACCACCATACTTACTTTCTGTACTCGTAAGTTAGCCACTCATATAAATGCTTAGTTGCTTGCTACAGCCTCACCACTTAGCCATACCTTACCTATAAAGCTTTAATAGTCTTGATACCCTTGGAAATGAGATTGATGAGTCCTTGTGGCTCACAGATTACTACAACACCAGTTGTAGGTTCAGGTAATGTGATGATTTGATGTGAGCGCGTTGCTTGATTTGATTTGGAGTTCTTCTTCTTCTTCTTCGTCTTCAATCTTGGATGGGTTCCAGGCGGTAGCCTGGGATAGCAAGGATGGATGTCATTTTATCGTTTGATTTCATCCATAGTTGGACCCTGCTCTTATGTATGATGTTTGAGATGTTATTGTATTGATGTGACTCTGATGTAGCTTGTGGCGAGTCTAAGCCAATTCCATATACTCATCTCTTCTGTACATGTACTTGTAATGATATCCATTCTTGCGAATGCATCGAGATGCGCTTCTATCCCTGTTGAGGCCCTCGTGCCCAAATAAGGATAGGACCGCATCTTGGGCGTGACACCGACACTCGTGGTAAGTCTTCAGGGTAGACTTCCAAAACCCACACAAACTGGTCACCCGACGATCCACAATTTACTGCTGGATGCTCTAGACCGAGGTCACTTCGTG
The DNA here is from genome assembly GCA_022496015.1 of Hordeum marinum. Taxonomy (NCBI): domain Eukaryota; kingdom Viridiplantae; phylum Streptophyta; class Magnoliopsida; order Poales; family Poaceae; genus Hordeum; species Hordeum marinum. The sequence goes on from CM039672.1 coordinate 45,179,996, forward strand.
ATCCCCAATTGACTGCAGGAGCACTAGACCATGACGCCTAACCGTCTGGAGGATACACAGTCCTCAATGGTAACAAGCGTCGGATCCACACAGGAATTTCTTCAGTGATGCTCAATCACTATGGGTTTGGTGGTTTGGTTGTGGGTTTTTCCTCACTGATGATTTTCTCTCAAAGTCCTTGAAGGATGGGTTGCTCTCAATTGACAAGTGTCAGTTCTCTCTCGGAGCAGCCAACCAACTAGTGGTTGTGGGGGGTGTCTATTTATAGCCAGGGTGCAACCTGACATGATAAGACATAAATGCCCCCAATGATATGACCGTTATGTGGATGTTATCATTGGGGACAGCTGGCGTTAAGCACAACAACGGTCAGAATTTCAAACTAGGAAGCTTATCATGTTCCTCACTTGTAGGAAATTCGCACTAGCAAAATCCTAACTCCTCAGTCAGATCAATTTCCTTAGATACCAGAAGAACTTCGTCTCTATCACTGAAGAACTTGTCTGAACCCTAAGAGATTTCCAAAGGCTTCACTCGAAGGATTGTATAGGTTGAGGATTTTGGAGTTGAGCATCACTTGGAAATTTTCCTTAGTATTACCTCGACCCCCTTTAACAGTACGGTGTTTCCTATGACTCAAAGGAAATGAAACTATGAAAAAAAAGTCTTCACTCTTCATATTCCTCATTCATATCTTCAAGGTCACACCAACTTCTTCATTTTCAAAGTCTTCACAAAGTCTCCACCAAAGTCTTCAGCAAAGTCTTCAGTTGAAGACATACATTTTTAGGGGTCGATAATCTCCGGATATATCAAACTCCTCATAAACTTATAGAGCCTGTGTACACTCACAAACACATTAGTGCCTTAACCTATAAGTCTTCAATACACCAAAATCACTAAGGGGCACTAGATGCACTAACACGCTTAATGATTGACACACATGTCATACAATAATTAAAGACAACCCTATGGCTCCTGCCGGTTGCCGTACTCATCGACATGCAAGTCGTGATATTCTATACAATACATGATCATCTCATACATCACATATATCTCAACATGCAATTGGTCATATCACATCACAACATACCCTGCAAAAACAAGTTAGACGTCCTCTAATTGTTGTTGCATGTTTTACGTGGCTGCTATGGGTATCTAGCAAGAACAATTTTCACCTATGCAAAACCACAACGGTGATACATAAGTTGCTTTTCAACCTTCTAAAGGACCGCCTTTGTCAAATCCCATCCAACTAAAGTAGGAGAAACAGACATCCGCTAGCCATGTTTGTGCAACGAAGTTACACGTTAGTCGATGGAACCGGTCTCTCGTAAGCGTACGAGTAAGGTTGGTCCGGGCCGCTTCATCCCACAATACCACTGAACCAAAACACGACCAAGGGAGGAAGAAATCTAAGCATCAACGCCCACAAACTCCTTTGTGTTCTACTCAAGATATCATCTACACATAGGCCTAGCTCATGATGCCACTGTAGGTGAACATTGCATGGGAAACAAAAAATTCCGTATGCACACACAAGATCTATCCATGGTGATGAGCATCTACGAGAGGGAGAGTGGATCTACATACCCTTATAGATCGCTAAGCAGTAAGCATTAAGAAACGCGGTTGATGTAGTCTCACGTCTTCGCGATCCAAATCGCCGAGCGTCTCGCGATCCAATCACGATCCGTCCTGATCTAGCGCCAAACGGACAGCACCTCTGCGTTCAGCACACGTACGGCTCGATGACGATCTCTACCTTGTTGTTCCAGCAAGAGGGAGTGGAGATGTAGAAGAGTTCTCCGATAGCAAGATGGCGTTGCGACGATGGTGGTGGAGCTATTCGAGCAGGGCTTCACCTAAGCACCGCTGAAACCGATCTAGAGGAGAAACTACGATCTAGAGGAGTGGTAGCACGTGGCTGTTTTTCTGTGTCTCAGAAACCTCAAAACCTCTAGTATATATAGGAGGGAGGGGACAGGAGGCTGCCTTAGCCTCTCCTCCAAGGATATCTTCGGCCGAAGCCAAGGGGAGGAGTCCACCTCCCACAAGGGAGGTGGGTTCCTAGTAGGACTCCTCCCTAACTTGGCCCTTACTCCTCCTCCTTGCGCATAGGCCTTCCTGGATTGGCTGCCCAGTCCACCATGGGCTGGTGCACCACCACTAAGGCCCATGTGGCCCCTTGGGGGGTGTGGGCCCCACTTGGTGATCCCCCGGAACCCATTCGTCACTCCCGGTACACTACCGGAAATGCCCGAAACTTTTCCGGAGTTCAAACACCACTTTCCTATATATCAATCTTTACCTATGGACCATTCCGGAGCTCGTCGTGACGTCCAGGATCTCATTCGGGACTCCAAACAACCTTCGGTCACAACCATACATAACTCTATACTACCGAAACGTCATCTATCCTTAAGTGTGCAGACCCTACGGGTTTGAGAACTATGTAGACATGACCGAGACACCTCTATGGTCAATAACCAATAGTGGGACCTATATTCCCATATTGGTTCCTACATATTCTACGAAGATATTTATTGGTCGAACCTCTATGTCATGGATTCACTTAATCCCGTATGGTGTTCCCTTTGTTCTTCATTATGTTACTTGCCCGAGATTCGATCGTCGGTATCTGTATACCTAGTTCAACCTCATTTCCGGCAAGTATCTTTACTCATTCTGTAATACAAGATCCCGTGGCTAACTCTTAGTCACATTGCTTGCAAGTCTTGTTGTGATGTTGTTTTACAGAGTGATCCTTGAGATACCTCTCCGTCACACGGAATAGCAAATCCCAGTATTGATCCATGCCAACTCAACAAACACCCTCGGAGATACCTGTAGAGCACCTTTATAGTCACCTAGTTACGTTGTGACATTTGATACACACAAGGTACTCCCCCGGTGTCAGTGAGTTGCATGATCTCATGGTCATAGGAACAGATACTTGACATGCAAAAAACTGTAGCAAAAAACTGACACGATCAAATGCTACATTTATAGTTTGGGTCTTGTCCATCACATCATTCTCCTAATGATGTGATCTTATTATCAAATGACATCTCATGTCAATGGCTAGGAAACCTTGACCATGTTTGGTCAATGAGCTAGTCTACTAGAGGCACACTAGGGACAAAGTGTTGTCTATATATCCACACATGCAATGTGTTTCAAGTTAATACAATTATAACATGGATAATAAACAATTATCATGAACCAGGAAATATAATAATAACCATTTTATTATTGCTTCTAGGGCATATTTCCAACAGATATATTATCATTCTAGGATACTTTTGGGCATTTGTTTACCAATTTATAATATTTTCGAGCACTAACCTATTGAGCCGGTGCCTAGTGCCAGTTGTTGTTTGCTACATGTTTGACTTTTGAGACTTATAGTACGAAATGAAGTTCAATTGCCATGAAATATTTTGATGATTTTTTTCTCGACCAAAAGAACACCTGGAAGCTTCGGAAGGAGGTCGGGAGCCACACGAGGGCCCCATAAGCCAACATGGCGAGCCCTATGAGGGCGCCCTGATGGCTTGTGCGTCCCTCGTGCGTCTCCCGATGCCCATCTCTGGCCTATAAATTCTCTAATATTCCAAATAACCCAAAAGGAGCTCCAGAAACATTTTTTCCCCACTGCAAGTCTCTGTTCCGATGGGAGCCCATCTAGAGCTCCGTTCTGGCACCCAATCGGAGGGGGATCAATCACGGAGGGTCTCTTCATCAACCTTGTTGTCCTCATGATGATGTGTGAGTAGTTCACCACACACCTACGGGTCCGTAGGTAGTACCTAGATGACAATCTCTCTCTCTCTCTCTCTTCAATACAATGTTCATCGCATCTTTGCTTTGATCTATCCGATGTAATCCCATTGTATGGTGTGTTTGTTGGGATTTGATAAATTATGGGTTTATTGTCAGATTATTCATGAAAAGTATTTGAGTCAAACCTGAATACTAAGATTCTTATTTGCATGATCATCATAGCTTCATAATGCTCTCCGATCTATTGAGATAGTTTGGCCAAATAGATTGATATTTCTTTGGTGGGAGTGGTGCGTTGTAGTAGGTTCAACCTGGCAAGTTTCTATATCCCAGTGAGGTAGAGAGAGAAGGGGACAAGTTGCGTCCTTGTGTTGCTGCTACTAAGGATAAAACGATGGGGTTTATTCATATTGATTGACTTTACTTTGTGTACATCATGTCATTGTTCTCCAAGCATTATTCTATTTTTCTTAATAATCTAGATGCATGTTGGATAGCGGACGATGAGTGGAGTAATAGTAATAGGTGCAGACAGGAGTTGGCCTATTTGCTTATGGATGTGATGCCTATATACACATGATCATTGTTGTGAAAATCGCATAACTATTTGCTTTTCTATCAATTGCCCAACAGTAATTTGTTTACCCACTATTGTAAATTGCAAAATAAAATAAAAGCAAATAAATAAAATCAAGGTAGTAATAGAATTTTTGAATATATAAGTGATTAGACCCGGGGCCCATAGAGTTCTCTAATGGTATCTATATAACGAGATCAGTGTTGGGTGCAAGTCATTTGTTCTTTTGTGTGCAGCCACTGAAGATGGTTGAGGATTGGTGTTCCTATCAGTTCGATATATCGTGGTTTCATAGATGAGGGAAATACTTACCCACTTTGTGCTGCGATAACCCATTACTCTTCACATAAAACCCAACGCAGATCACTAGTATCTTGTAGGATTTCTGGCTCCGTTTGCGGGGAATATAATCACAAACTATCAAGTAACTTCCACAAATTTTCATTCACTTGTTCTTCTTTTTATTTGCACTTATATTTAGTTTATCTCATAAAAATCAAAAATACAAAAATATTTGTCTTTTCTTGTTACTAGTTTTCTTGTTTGAAGTTATGGCTAGTCCTTGTTTTGTTCGCGTTACTCTCAATAACGATGTTGTTAACATTAAAGAAAGGGGAGGAGAAAGTTTGAAAGATGCATGGTATAGGATTAGCCACGCTCAAAATAAAGCAACTAATAAGTTATCCGCCACTTTGTGTCATACTTTTTATGTTGGTGTGACAACTTTGTATAGGTTTGTCCTTGACACCCTCACCGATGGGAAGTTTTTAATGTGTCACACTTTGGATGCTTATAATGCAATTACAAGTCTTGTTGGAACACCACCCATTATCTTTAATGAAACCAATTTAACATTGTAACATGTTATGCAAAGGCTTGGTGCTATTGAAAAGAAAATGATCACTAGTGAACCAATTGAGGAGTTAGATAAAAAAACTTCATAATCATATCACTCAATTTGGGTCACGGGTAGGAATAACTTTGAAAACTTTAAAGGAAAAGGACACTATTATTGATAAGAGGGTGGAACAAGGTTTGAGTAGAATTGATAAAATGGAGGAGGTCATTAACAAAGTGAGTTCTGCTTTCACACAATCTAAGGAGTTGTTTGGTGATCCTCTAGCTCCATGAAATCGGAGGAGCTGCGGAGCACCCTTTTCCCCGCTTTGCAGTTTTTAACTACTGCTCCACCAACTCCGGGAGTGGGGTTGCAGAGCGGAGGGCCTCCGAACAAGCCCTAAAACTAGTGCTAGTACCTCACAAAATAAAAGTCCCAAGTTCATATTCATTCCTAGGAACATTAGTACACGTCCTCCCAAAAGAAACTAAGACCTCAAAATGATTAGTGTTCACCCCAACTTTGTGAACTTGTTAAATAGTATTGTTTCCAAGCCTTCTATTGTACCTATTAATCATGGTTGTGTTATTGAGGAGCTTGGTGTCAAATATGACAACACTTGAAACAATGCATTATGCCTAGCTAGGGGCATAAAACAATAGCGCTTGTCGGGAGGCAGCCCTATATTTATCTTAAATCTTGTTTTTACTTTCTGTTATTTTGTGATAACATGATTATTGCCTCTATAATGATTATGTTTTTATGTTTTATTTAGTGTTTGTGCCAAGTAAAGCCTTTGGGATGACTCACAAGAAGAGTAGAAACAATTCTGAAACATAATAGAAACTTTGATTCCAGTACAGGAATTTGCATTTTTTATTGGAGTGTGCTAATGATCTGAAATTTTTACACAATATTGCTATACAAGTTCTCCACACTGTACAGTTTTTTCAAAAAAATTAGAGTTACATAAGTATGGGCTTTGACAGATAGCTAGAGACCATTCTGTTTTTAAACAAATTCGATTTTGCTTGGATAGTTTGCTAGTTTTGATTATGCTATGGTTTATATCGGGGGCTATATGTCGGAGATATGCCCTAGAGGCAATCATGTATGATGATATTTCCTATGTGTTTATGAATAAATATATTCCTTGGACATTGTCATTGATGCGTATTAAGAAGTACGTGGCTTTTTTGTGAGACTATGCATTGTATGATGACTGTCCTAAATGATCCCTAGTCAAAAGGGTTGTGTGGACACGCAACCAATCAGACTAGCATATGATACGATGGATGGTTCGGTCTCACTGACCATGTAGCATTGGATGCTAGCTGAATAATATGGACTTAGAAAGATCTGGTCGGATTCGACGTAGTCAGATCCGAGTCGGTATAAGGTCTGAGTTGGATAGACCCAACTATAAGATGCATCGATATGTCATCTGTGAGTCTCTAGTACATCATACATTCTATGTCCTAAGACCTGAGCCGGTGCATGTACTCGGGATGGTGACAGACCTGCTTTGGGCCGACTAAATGTTACTCCGTTACTATGTAGTTACAAAGGTAGGTTTCGGGCTTGTCCAGACCCATGCTGCGAGACATGGTCGAGCAAGATGGGATTTGCCCCTCCGATCAGCAGAGATATACTCTGGGACCCTCTGGTGATCCGACCTAGATAAGCATGGCCATGCGATGAGGATTATGAGATATTCCAAATGTTGGTCGGATTCATTGGAACGAGAAAGAGGTCATGCTGCAACAAGGATGACCATGTCGCCTTGAGCATGACAACATATATCATGTGGCAAAGGGAAAAGAAGTGTGAAGTACAGGTTCGCCTAACCAGCTTCATCGGAGACTTCGAGTCAGCACGCTTTGCTAGAGGCCACTACCAAGTGGTCGGGATAGATGTGATCTGACTCGCGACCAAGTGAACCAGAACCTATGGGGTCGCGCGCTTAAGGGAAGGAACACATGGGCTTTAGGATCTGTGCGAGGCCCAAGAGTTGAGCCAGTGACGGATGCCTATATATATTGGAGGTGTGGCACACCCATCTGGTGGAGAGCTTCGGCACCATCATTAGGGCTTTGCATGTGTTGCAACTAGCCACCTCCACTCACTGACGGCTGCGTGATCTGGACCTAGCAGTCCGCCGCACGGTGTTCCTCCTGCACACGCGGATACCGTTAGAGGTGGTGCACTTGCGCCGCTCCAGCGAACATGTGCGCGGGATCCGACGACCGACTATTCAAGGGAGATTGGACGAGGAGGGGACGGACCATGTGAACGCGCTGCCCCAACTCTACTTCTGTTGCACGACACTGTACGTCTAGTGGTAACGATCTGTGATCCATCTCCATAGCATGTTCTTGGATGTTCTGAATGTAGGGAATTTTTAATTTGCATGTGATGCACCTATGGTAGAACTCAAGAGTGGTATCAGAGCTACCTCTATAGGTTTTGGTTTCAGATCAGTAGCATATGTGATATGTGGAGGCAACGGATGAGATGTGTCGTCATTCATCATATCGCCTATGTGCACGGTTGACGAGATTAACTGCACATTGGGATCGTTGAGGCTATGTTTTCTGTCAATCGTAATCAATGAGGTCGTGACACAACCTGACGAGGTTATTACCCCCGGGTAGGCTAGGACTAGGGGTTTCTCGCCCGTTTGAAAAAAACCATATGACCGACTGGTCCGTGGCTACGTGGCGTGCTGCCGGTTGGCCCGAGGACGACAAGCAGACGACCGACTCGTGGCCAGCTGCTCAAGGAGCCGGCCGTCTAGCCCCAGGCTAGCCTGCGGTCGGATGCCCTATGGCCGACTCTCCTGCTAACCTTCAGACGGACAAGCACTCATCCCTTCTCCCTATGACCGAGTACAACGACAAGACAAGACCCCCACAACGGACCCCGGCATGGCTACAACGACCGCTGATGTGCGGACACACATGGCTATAGTCCAGCCGGTCATAACGCTAACCTTGGCTAATCGCGACCGGGTAGGGCAATAGTGACGACATGCCTTAGTCCACTCCATCACCTACCCTCGCGTGGCTACAGCATTGCCGACCGTACCAGAGACTTCGTCCGGCTGGCGCAAGGAAACACCACTTGGGTGGTCCGTGCCACGGCAGGTGAGCGCATGCGAATCGCGAAGCCGGCTAGTGAGCCCTAGCGAGCGGTGGGACCGCATAGCTAGTGGGCCCTATAGGCGATGAGACGGCATGGCGGGCGCCCCCCTGGACGACTATAGAGGCCCCTCTTAGTACTTAAAATATATTGTAAGCCGGGAGGTTGGCCTATAAAACCCCCTCGATCCCCCCATGCATCAGACATAGGCGCACACAGAGGGACTCTCCCCTCATACTCTCATGTAGCATAGAGGAGCCAGCTGCTCCTTCTTCCACCTCTATACAACATCTCAAGGAGCACCATTATAACCTCATCCACCATCTAAACTAGACTAGCAGGACTAGGGGTGTTACCTCCCACGGGGGGCCCTGAACCTTGATACATTGTGTGTCCTTCACCACCCGTGCCTAACCCCGTTCCCGGAGCCTGTCGGCGCCCTTTCAGCCCCAACCACTCTCAATAAGCCTACCCATAGCATCTTTCGTGAAAAGCGACGACACAACCTACCTTTACCGGTCGATATCCGCCATCGGGGTTAACAGTGAAACATAAATCCGAATTGTGTTCGCGATGATCGATAAGATCGGTCAGATCAGAAAATTCGGCGTGATCGAAGGACAAATTTGATCTGTGCTTTCTAAAAATGTTGGGAGCTGCTCGCACCCACGAGGGACCGCCATGTGCATAGCGCCATGTATTTCGTACATGATCACACAAACCGGTAGGATGCAATTCTATGCACAATTTTGTTTTGCAGGTTTGATGTGAATAGCATGGCTCATATGTATGTGATGCATGTGTGTAATTTAACATGACTTGCGTGTCATGATTGTCAGCTGGCAGGAGCCAAAGTGTTGCCATTATATTGTATAATGACCTGCGTGTCGACTTTTGATTCTCTGTAGAATTCATTACTAGTTGTAGTGCTTGGAGGACAGAGATCAAGTTCGAGGCTTTGGCGTCCTGGCATGAAGAACAAGATTGAGTTCTGCCCTCGTCATCAGAGTTGGAGGCGGCTTGGAAGGACGTCCATGAAGGAGCCATACTATTTCCCATATTTATGTTTATATGTGATTGGTGTTGCTTCTTGTTTCTATGCATGTTATAATGGTAGAAAGACCCCTCATTAATATCAAGTATATTGCCATTCCAGATGTTGCACCTTCGCACGTCAAGTACGTCTGGTAGTGTGCTCATAAATTGGAGGTGCTACTAGGTGTCCTTGAACTGGAGGGTTCGTGTCGGACACGGATATGCACTGCATCAAGTTAACTTGACAAGGCTACCACAACGGTTTTGGGCCTTGTTGGAAAGAATGTTGGGGGTTGGGGTATAAGGTACCTACCCGACCTACAGGAATCATCTAGATATACGATTAGCAAGGAGTTTCTTACCGGATAGGCAAGTTGACTAGCAATTATACTAAAGCTCACTAGTCGCTTGCGCTAGTCAGATCCTGAATCCCTGAGAGTTTGCGGAGGGATGCCAACTTCAGTGGGAGTTGTTCAATTTAAGGCTTGAGTTACTCTGCATAAACACATTGTTTAGTGATTGCATATTTTCTGTTGTAGATCAATGTGCACCACCTGCTCAACCTAACTTTGCATTGAGATCAATTTTGGAAAAGGATAAACTGAATGTAACAAATTTTATCACCTAGTATAGAAATTTGAGAATTGTTCTCAAGTACGATAAAAGGAACATGTTCTAGAGGATTCACTTCTAGAGGTACCTGCCGCAACAACCAAGAATGCCTACCGAAAACTCGTTGATGAATCAAACGAGATCAACTGCCTCATGCTGGCTTATATGGAGCCCGATTTGCAACAGAATTTCGAACATGTTGAGGCTTTCGATATTATCGAGAGTCTCAAGTGTATGTTTTAGGTGCAGGCTAGGACAGAAAGGTATAATGTTTGGCTATCCTTGACGGATTGTAAGCTGGAAGATGGTGATCCACTGAGCCCACATGTGATCAAGATGATCGGGTACGTGCAAGCTTTGGATCAGTTAGGCTTCCCACTTGGGGACGAGCTACCCATAGATGCAATTCTGGGTTCTCTTCCACCTAGCTATGTGACGTTCATCTCGAACTATCATATGCACGACATGGACAACAAGCTCACTGAATTGGATGGGATGCTCAAGGTGGCAGAGCAAGATATTAAGAAAGGCACACATCAAGTGTTGATGGTGCAGAACTCAGCTAAGTTCAAGAAGAGTTGGTCTAGGAAAAAGGGAAAGGCAAAGGGCACAGAGAAGGTTGTCTCCACCGCTGAACCAAAGTCTGGACCGAACTCAAAGACCATTTGCTTCCATTGCATGGAAGCTGGTCACTGGAAGAGGAACTGTAACAAGTGGCTTGCTGAGCATGGCAAGAAGGCCGGAAATGCTTCTTTAGGCAAAGGTACACTTGTTACCTATGTTATAGACATTTACCTTGCTAACATACCTAGTAGCTATAAAGTATTTGATACCGGATCGATTGTTCAGATTTGCAACTCGATGCAGGGGCTGATAAGAACTAGGTGTGTGGCACAAGGGGAGATTGACATCAGGGTCGGCAACAAAGCAAGAATTGCTGCGTTGGAGGTCGGCACGATGCAGCTCCAGCTTCCTTCTGGATTTATTTTTGAATTGAATAATTGTTATTACATTTCCACACTTAGTCGGAACATAATTTTTGCCTCATGCTTGATGAGTCAGGGTTATGAATTCAATTTAAAGGACAATGGTTGTTCGTTTTATTTGAATGGAATGTTCCACGGCTATGCACCCATTGTAGATGGGCTATTTATTTTGAATCTAGAAACATAACCGGTCTATAACGTGAATGTCAAGAGTCATAAGCCTAATGAGATAAATCCGACATACTTCTGGCATTGCTAGCTTGGACACATTAGTCTGAAATGCAGGAACAAGCTCCATGATGATGGACTCCTAACTTTGTCCGACTTCAGGTCATTCAAGACATGTGAATCATGCTTGCTAGGCAAGATGACTAAGTCTCCTTTACCAAAGAGTTGTGAAAGGGCGTCTGAACTATTGGAGCTTATACACAGTGATGTGTGTGGTCCAATGAGCACAAGAGCCAGAGGTGGCTATCAGTACTTCATGACTTTTACCGATGACTTAATTAGATATGGATATATCTATTTGATGAGGCACAAGTCGGAAAATTTTGAAAAGTTCAAAGAGTTCCAGAATGAGGTTGAGAATCAAGTCAGCAAGACGATAAAGCTTTTGCAATCAGATCGTGGAGGTGAGTACATGAGCCAAGAGTTTGATGATCATCTAAAAAGCCGAGGTATAGTACCTGAGCTCACACCTCTGGGTACACCATAGAGAAACGACGTGTCAGAACGAAGAAATCAAACCTTGTTAGACTTGGTCCGATCAATGATGAAAAAATCGGACTTACCCTTGTCATTCTGGGGATACGGTCTAGAAACTATAGCTTTAACACTTAACAGGGCACCATCAAAATCTGTAGACAAGACAACACATGAGATGTGGACTGGGAAGAGTCCCAATTTGTCTTTTCTAAAGAGTTAGGGTTGTGAAGAATTTGTCAAGCGACTCATGTCGAAAAAGCTTACACCCAAGTCGGATAAATGCATATTCATGGGATATCCGAGGGAAACCTTGGGATACATCTTCTACAACCAAGAAGAGAACAAAGTGTTTGTTGCTCGAAACGGGGTTTTCCTAGAGAAAGACTTTCTCAGTCAGGAGGCCAGTGGGAGAATGGTGCGACTCAAAGAAATTCTAGAGCCACTCGGGGACGACTCGACTGGTGATGAGATCATACCAGAGTTGGTCAGGCAACCCGTAGTGGAGTCGGCACCGGAGCCACGGAGGTCAGAAAGATTGCGCAGAGTGCGCGATGTGTTGTTGCTACAAAGCGACGAACCGACCACGTATGCAGAAGCGATGGTGAGCCCAAATTCCGAGGCATGGATGGAGGCCATGAGATCCGAGTTAAAGTCCATGGATGACAATCAAGTCCGGGACTTGGTTGATCCGCCGCCTGGCGTTGTAGCCATTGGTTGCAAATGGGTCTTTAAGAAGAAACCGATGTGGATGGAAATGTTCATATCCATAAATCTCGACTTGTCGCTAAAGGTTATGGACAAGTTCAAGGAATTGACTATGACGAGACATAGTCACAGGTAGCGATGCCGAAGTCGGTAAGGATGATACTAGCTATAGCTGCATATTTCGATTATGAGATATGGCAGCTGGATGTCAAAACATATTTCCTTCGTGGAAATTTAAAATAGGATGTATACATGATACAACCCGAAGGTTTTGTCGATCCAACTAACGCTGGTAAAATATGCAAGCTCAAGAGATCCATTTATGGATTGAGGCAAGCGGCTCGGTGTTGGAATATTGCTTTTGATGAAGTCATTGTTAACCTTGGTTTCATCAAGAACGAAGAGGACTATTGTTTATACAAAATGTCTAGTGGGAGCTCGGTAGTATTTTTGATCTTGTTTGTGGATGCCATGGTGCTGATCAGAAATGATGTTCCGATGCCGAACTCAGTCAAGGAATCATTGAATGGCAAGTTTTCGATGAGACACCTTGGAGAGTCAGTGTACATTTTAGGCATCAAGATCTATAGAGATAGATTGTGGAGGCAGCTCGGCTTGAGCCAAAGCATGCACATAAACAAAGTGTTGAAGCGGCTCAACATGAGTGAGGCTAAGAAAGGGTTCTTGCCCATCCCATATGGTATAAGGCTAAGGAAGACTTAGAGTCCTACGACTTCTGATGAGAGAAACTGGATGAGCAGGATTCCATATGCCTCAACAATTGGATCCATCATGTATGTCATGCTATGTACCCGACCTGATGTTGCCTATGCAATAAGCTTAACGAGCAGATACCAGGCCGACCCAGGTGAGTGCCAATGGGCAATGGTCAAAACTATCTTGAAGTAACTGGAAAGGACTAAACAGATGTTCCTAGTTTATGGAGGTGAGGAAGAGCTCTGCGTAAAGGGTTACATTGATGCTAGTTTCCAAACCAACAGGGATGCTTGTCGATCGCAAACTGGATTTGTGTATGTCATGAATGGAGGCGCAGTGTGCTGGACGAGTTCCAAGCAAGATACGGTGGCCGACTCTACAACAAAGGCCGAATACATTGCGGCTTGTGAAGCCGCAAAGTAAGGTGTTTGGATTCTAAAGTTCCTGGAGGATCTTGGTATGTTCCCGGGCTGTTCAAAACCGTTGGACATTATTGCGACAATTCAGGTGCCGTCGCACATGCCAAGGAGCCAAGACAACACCAAAAGACCAGGCACATAGACCGAAAATATCACTTGATACGAAAGCTCGTAGAGAAGGGTGATAGATACTAATTTATCCAAGATTCATACGGATGCTCGTAGGATTGAAAGTAGGTCTAGGGGGGTTATTAGACTACTTAACCAAATAAAAATCTACCTTTTCGCAATTTTAAGTGTTGGCATGTTTTAGCATTCATAGCAAGTCAAGCACACCCTACACATGCATGTCTACGAGGCGGAAAGTAAAGACAAGCATGAGAAAAAAAAGGAAGGGTAGGAGGATCAAACGCAATTTGGAGACACGATGATTTTTCTGGTGGTTCCCATAGGTGGTGCTATCGTATGTCCACATTTATGGAGTTGTCAACCCACAGAGGGTAACGGTCACGAAAGTCCATGAAGGGCTCTACCCATGGAGGTTTCCACGAAGAAGCAACTTGACTATACCATGATGGCCTACGTCCACGGAGGACTAGCCTAACTCAGGGTAGATCATCATGAAGTAGGCGATCTCCTTGCCCTTACAAACTTCTTGGTTCACTCCACAACACGAAGTAGGAGGCTCCCAAGCGACACCTAACCAATCTAGGAGGCGCCACCCTCCAAAAGGTAATAGGCTCGATAATATTGATGAACTCCTTGCTCTTGGGCTTCAAGATGATAGACTCCTCAACACACAATCACTCTCTCACAGATTTGGCTTTGGTGGAAGAGATTGATTGGGTGGGAAGCAACTTGGGGAGGCTAGAGATCAAGATTCATATGGTTGGAATGGAATGGAATGATCTCAACACATGAGTAGGTGGCTCTCTCTCAGAAAATCAGTTGGTATGAGTGGGGATCTGCTCTGAGTGCTTCTCTTACGAGTGAGTGGTGGTGAAGGGGTATATATAGGCATCTCCAAAAATCCAATCGTTACACCTAATAAGTCCAGCTCGGTGACACCTATGTGTTAATCTTGGTGGTACCGAGTTGCCTAAAAGGTAGCAACTTTTGAATCTCGATGAGACCGATACATAAAACTCGGTTGCACCGATAAGGTGACCAATGGTCAGATTGCCTGACTCGGTGACGCCGATTCAACAAACTTGGTGGGACCGATTTGGTGAATTTGTGTAACAGAAAGTTGGCAACCCAAAAGCAGTGGCACCGAATAAGAATTGGTTGCACAAAAGGGCTAGGGTTTGGCTGAGTTTGTCTGAGGCTGAGAATTGGTGGCACCGAGTGGGGAGTGTTGGTTGCATCGATTTTGGATATTTGACTTTGGACAGAGTTTTGTGGAAGTGCTTGTGGGTGTATGTGGTGACTATCACTTGTGCACGTATGAGCATTTTGTTCAACAATAGTACCTTACCCCATTTTGATAGTATTGGCTTTCCTATGGGCTCAAAGTGATGTCTCACAAAGTAAAATGTAGAGTCCTCTTGCTTGAAGCTTTGCCAATCTATTTCCTTGCATCTTGGGGTATTCCACAATCCTTTTGCCAACACATCATTGAACTTTTCCTGAAACATGCTTAGTGGAAACATTAGTTCAATGACATATATGTTGTTATTAATTACCAAAACCACCAAGGGAGCAAATGTTCTTTCAATCTCCCCCTTTTTGGTAATTGATGACAACATATAGATCAAAGCTTCAACATATGATACAATCAATGAATATAATCATCGCTTTGAGGAGTATGTGGTAAGCAAGAGATCCCCCTAAATTTGTGCATTATTTTTAAATTTGCGTTTGAATGCAAATGCACAATTGATGAGGTACATGGGGCACTTCTTCCATGTCACATACAACTAGGTCATGTGCGAGAGTAAATAAGAGTTAATATCATAGGACAACACATCAAGCAAAGTGAATGATCATCACATAATCATCAAAAGGATAGGAAATAGTAGCAACACAGATTAAAGCGTATGATCACACACGAACAAAAGTATAACACAAGCAACCATAAGACCAAGTTTTTAAAACAACAATAAGAATGATACGCTCTCTCACTCGAAGCCTAAAGATGTATATACAACTTCTCCCCCTTTGGCAACAAGTTACCAAAAAGTTCAAAGAGATATAGCTAATCGTCCTTCTGGGGCTGATCTCCTCCGGTGGTCGATGTCGGAGTTGAGAGAAGTGCGTTGGCGAGGACTTCTGCAGATGTCCTGGACAAAGTTGGAGTAGCAACTGGTGGCACTGGAGGAGTTGATGGAGCTGAGGTGATAGTAGCTAGTGCACACTATGAAGGTCTCATCTCTAGAGTTGGCACTATAGGTGTCCTGGCCTATGTCCTGAACTGGACAGTCATCCTGACAGGTGCACAATCCTCATCATCATCATAATCAGACTCTGAAGAGGTGCGACGGATAGGAGCTTCATCTACTTCCTTCTTGAGCTCGTTCACGTTCTTGGTCAGCCCATCCACCTTGTCATTGAGGGTCTTCACTCTATCCTCAAAGATCCTCACAAGTCTGTTCTAATTGTCCAGTATGCCTTTGATAGCCTTCTTCATGTCCATGATAGTAGATATCAAGAGATCCATCTACTCGTTCCTAGACCTAGGGATGGGAGCACTTGTGGCTCTAGTTGCCTCTGCTTGAGCCTGAGATGCAGCTGGTGTGGGATGGTCTTGGTCCATCACCACAACATTGTCCTCGAAGTCTGATTGTAGGAGCAAGTGGAGGAATTTTTTTCAGAAATAGCACCATTTTTACAGCAATTTTTAAAAAAGTGTACGTTTTAAAAAAAATCAGTTTTAGCACCCTGTTGGCCTTCTCTGGGCTGATCGGGGGGTAGTCGGCCGGCCCTGGGCCGAAACCTGGCTGTCGTCCAGGCCCAGGCCGACTCGGCTAGCCCCAGGCCGAGGGCCCACATATCGGCCAGGTGGAGGCCGACAGCTCCTCAGATAAGGCTGTGTCGGCCGGCTCCCTTCTTCCTCCTTCTTCCTTTTTTCTCTTCTATTAGGCCGAATCACCCCCTTGATCTCCCAATCCCTCCACTCATTTTCCTTTTCAATCCGATGAATTGGTAGATCATGTGTTCCTCCCCCGCCCTACGGTTTTATTTTCCGCAACGGTGTACTGGTTTGCTCGTGTGGAGGAGAAGATGGTGTGGTGGTGGATCTTGCAATGGTGAGAAGGTGGAGTGGTGTAGAGGAAGAAGAAGGTGAGAGGAAGAAGGAGTGCACTCACGCGTCGAAGGTATAAAATTTTTGCTGTTAATTTCGTTTTTTTGTTATTTTTGTAATGTACGTACAAATAGTTTATGTTATTTTTAGTAGCGTAGTTATTTTAGGTTACTTGTGTTAGTGTAGTGATTTTAGTGTAGCCATATTAATGTAGTTTTAGTTAGTGTAGTCATATTAGTATCGGGTTTTAGTTTTTATTTCGTAGTATAGGTTTAGTTAGTTTAGTCATAGTAGTGTCGGTTAATTTTTGTGTAGCTCATTTTAATGTAGGTTTTTAGGTACATTACAGTGTATGTTTTATTTTAGTGTCGATATATTCGTTGCGAATAATGAGAAGCTGGCATTGTCTGACCAGGTTAAAATGTCTGAATCCATAAATCTGACTGTGTATTACGGCCCTGGTACTGTTCGATATAATGAGTTGGGGGTTGATCTTAGCGAGTTTAAAACATGCGAGATGACACTTTCAGACCCAGACAGACTGGACATTAGGCAGTTGAAGCACTGGTTGACTACTAGTTTTGGCCTCGATCCTAAAGTTTGTTCAGTCAGTATTCATGCCTTGTGGACCAAATCCTGTAAAAATGTCAAGTGGGATTTGATTCCGATAGATAGGAGCCAGCATTGGTTGTCTCTGTTAAGTCGTTGCAGAGACCAAATAATCCATCCTTATGCCCTAGCGCAACCAATGGCGAAGGAGGAGAACATCGTATCGCCAACCGTGGGGTATGATCCAGGCCAGAGTAGTCAAGTGGCTAACGAGATTTATGTATACGGGTCACAGCCACCTGATGTGAATGATACTCAAGCCGAGAATGAGTCAGATTATGTTAATGCTGGTCAGAGTATTCAATTGGTAGTATTAGCTTCCTCTGGTGTTGCTGATGGGGACGAGGAAGGCGAGGAAATGCAGAGGGTGATGGAGGAAGAGGACGAGGATGGTATTGCAGAGGAACTTGATTCTGAAAATTCCGAGGATGAGGAGGAGGTACCAATTCCTGCTGCATGGGAGCAGGACATATCTGCCGGCTTTACTGTCAACGATGGCCATGAGACTCCATGGCAATATAATCTGAACCAAGTCCAGATCGGGGCTATGTTTGACACAAAGAAGAAATTGAAGTATGCGATGATAAAGTGGTATATGTCTACCCAAAGGGTTTTCCGGACACACATTTCTAGTCCAACGAAATATACCGTCAAGTGTGCTGAATCAGGTTGTCCTGCAAAGCTGCATGCCCACATGCCAAAGTATCACATCCACTAGGTTGTGACAAATGTTGTACCGCATAATTGTGTTAGGAGAAACATGTTGTCTCGTCATCCAAACCTTACTTCAACTCTCATAGCGCAACTCATGTATACTGAGATAGTGACGAAGAAATATATGGAAGCAAAGCACATCCAGACCGCACTGAAGGTCAGATAGAAGTATGACATTCCATATGGGAAGGCTTGGAGAGCTAAGAAGAAGGCTATGGAGGAAAGGTTTGGGACGTTCTTCGGCTCCCATGATAATGTTGTGCGTCTCCTTGACATACTTAAGGAGAGGAATCCCACACTTATGTTAACATTCAGCACACAAGGTTGGAAAGCATACCTGATTACAAGGTGTTGAAACGAGTATTCTTCTCTTTCGGTATGTGCATCGAAGCTTTCAGGCGTTGTCCTCCTGTGATGTTTGTGGATGGTACATTCCTGACTGGTCAGTACAAAGGGCAAATCCTGACTGCTATTGGTGTGGACGAGAACAACCAAATCATCCCACTAGCCATGGCATTTGTGGAGGGTGAGAACTTTCCGAGCTGGGTATGGTTCTTCCGTCAAATTAAAATTGCGATCGTGAAGGACAGACTAAATGTGTGTCTCATTCATGACAGACATCCCGGTAAATTGAAGGCCATGAAGACACTGAGTAATCCAACTGCTGACGAGCCAACACCTTGGAAGGACTTGCAAAGCCGGTGGTGCATGCGCCATCTTGGTGCTAATTTTTTCTCACAGTTCAAGAACAAACGGTTGATGAACTTGTTCAAGAAGTTATGCAAGCAGAACCAGTGGCAAAAATACGATTTTATTTGGTCCAAACTAGATGAGTTCACTAAGAAGCAGGTCGTTGCTAGGAAGAAAATGGAAAAAGACCAGGTTAAATTAACAACACTCATTGCAGAGATGGAGGGGCCAATTGGTCTTTGTGACTTGCCAGCAATTGACCCTCCTAATACAAAGCAAAACAAGGGCAGGGCAATAAAGAATTTTTCTGAGTGGATAGAGAAAGAGCCTCCAGTGAATTGGTCTTTGCTGCATGACACCCATGGAGCTAGGTATGGCCACATGACAACCAATCTTGCAGAGAGCTATAACCTTGTTCTCAGAGGGAATAGAGCATTGCCACTGACAGCTATTGTGGAGGGTGTATTCCAAGGCATCGTGAGGTATTTCAGAGAAAGGCATGAGTTGGCAAGGAAGAATATTGAAGATAATCAGAACACTCCTTACTACAGCCGTGTCATGGAGTATATGGCTGATAACATAAAGAAAGCCAAGAAGCACACCGTCACACTCATAGGTAATCATGAAAGGAGGTACGAGGTTCAGCTTCCTACTGATGGTTTCGGTTCTGGAAAGGAGGTGAGGACGCATGAGGTTACAATTGGAGCAGAATTTTATCCAACTTGTGAGTGTACATGCAACAAGCCGCAGTTGGCTGCCTGTGGCCAGATTCAGTTGGACGCTATCTCCTTCGTGTCTCCGTACTATTCAAAGGAGGCAGTGCTCAATGTCTGGACAGGTGAGATGACAGGGTTTAGAGTCGTCGGCAATTTCAACAAGGTAAACGATGCTGATAGAGTATACATCCCGGATCCTACACTACGACGAACTAGCAGGGGTAGGCGTAAGGTAAAGCGCATCCGAAACGATATGGACTAATCTGAAGCAGGTGGAGCAACCAGGCAATGTTTGCTCTGTGCGGCGTATGGTCATAGGATGAAATATTGCCCCACACTGAAGAAAGACGGTGCTTCCACATCGACGAGTGCTTCTGCATCGATGACTACAACAATAGTTGCAAGAGAAGGTCCTGGCAGTCGTGGTGGACATGGCTCTCGAGGCCGAAGGGGCGAACGAGGAATGAATAACTCAGAAGCTACATAATCTGTGGGACTATGTTTGTATTTGTAATATGTGGGACTATGTTTTTAGTTTTTAATATGTAGGACTATGTTTTTAATTTGTAATATGTCGGATTATGTTTTTATTTGTAATATGTGTGCACTATGTTTTTATTTGTAATATGTGATACTATGTTTTTATGCCTTTCGGATACTAAGTTTTTATTTTTAGTGCGCCCCCTTCTATGTTATATTTTCTAATATGTTTGTACTATGTTCTCATTGCAGATATGGCTTCATATCGGATGCTTAATGGTAATATCGAGAGAGGGCACCGAGCCGCAATTACAGAATCAGGCACGAACTGAGACGTGTTGATCACTCGCACCCCAAAGTCTAACTGGATGATACACCCTGCATGGGTTGATAGGTATGTGTCGATACAATCACATAGCACGTTCGTCATCGTTTTGATAGTAGCTAATTGTAAGCTACATTTTGTTTATTTTGTAGGCTGAATTGGGCTGGACTTCTACCCTTGGCACGACTGGTTGAGGGTACATTGGATGAGTGGGTTGATCACCCAGACTTGGATGACGTGGGCGAACCAATGCAGCTGCACAAGAGGCCAGTATCACGCATCTCTTACGACAGGTCACTCCTTAGCTGCTTAGTAGATAGATGGAGAGAGACACATACGTTCCACTTTCCATGGGGAGAGATGGCTCCTACTTTACAGGAAGTGTCTTACTTGTTGGGATTACCTCTCACCGGTGCTGCCATAGGACCTTTAGAGGTAGAAGATGGTTGGCTAGCATCTATGTATGCCCGTTTTCTGGCTACGGTGCCAACAACCACCGCACTAGAAAACGATCGACACGGGCCTCTTTTCAGGTGGTTGAGCTAGTTTCAGATTGTTGCCTAAGGATATCCCACTTATCAGTTGTCAGAGGCACAGATTGACCGGTCCCTAGAGGCATATATTATGTGGTTGTTTGGCAAGACTATGTTCATAGAGAACCACGTGACCACTATGCATGCACGATTGATCGGCATTGCACGACAGATAGCTAAGGCACGTTCCCCTAAGAACATTGCACGAAGGAGTTTTGGTTCTGTCGTGTTAGCAGCTACGTACAGAGGCCTCTACAAAGCTTGCCAGTTGAGGTCTAGGAAATCTGGTCTTCTCGGATGTCCACTTCTGTTGCAGCTTTGGTCTTATGAGAGATTCCCCATTGGTCGACCCTACGTTAGCATTGACAAACCTTTCGGCAAGGAGGACATTGTTGGACATTACGTGCCTTCTATCGGTGACTTGCCTACTGTGGGATCTGTTTGGGCATGGAGAGAGGTATTTTCATTATTAACAATATGAATTAGTAATGTATATTTCTCGCTATTCAATATTACGTACTAATGTTTGTTGTGATGTGCAGAGACAGTTTACGCCTAGCCAGGTGAGGGGCTGCTACACCTCCTTCATGGCGCAGTTTGATAGTCTGCATGAGGATCAGGTTATATGGGAACCGTACACCTGTAAGGCTATTTCAGATAGATACCCAGGCGGGATTTCTGGAAACTGCACTAGAGATCAGCATTACTGGATGACCAAGGCCAAGCTGGTCTGCGATGTGACAGTTGAGGAGATGGCTATCAATAGGGTGATGAGACAGTTCGATCTGTTCCAAGAGCCTGACATTCCGGTTATTTCACTATTACCAGATCACGTGCACAAGTAAGTAATACAACTTTGGTTCTCATCTCTGCATTAATAGGTTATTGAGACTATTCGGAGTACTTATAGCTAATCATGTAACATGCATTTCAATCTCAGGTATACTCGCAGCGGAGGAAACAAGTCCCATACTTCTTGGGTTCGCGATATCAGACCTTACCTCGAGGAATGGAATATTGCCCCGACAAATATATGGGATGAAGTTCGTGTCTTTGACTTGGACACGTACGGGTTGTATCTGAGGCGTTATAGACAGACCACGAGGATCTACTTGGTTCCATCATCTGCTCCGGAACATATCCCAGTTCCTCTCGCTAGCGATCTCTTCCCAACTTCCTCACTAGTGGGAACCAGACACCACGCGGTATGTAGTCAGTTTGTCTCACATCCTACGTTTTTCCTATACATGAACATGTACAATTGGTTAACTTTCTACGTAAAGGGTGAATTGGGAACTCAGGTGCTAGAGGAGGTTACCACTTTGGTCGACCGTGTTGACAGAGGAGAAAATATCCCACTGAGAGAGCAAGCAACACTGTTGAAGAGTCTTCAAGTGAAGATACGCGGGTTCATCGCAGCTGTTACATGTAGGCGATCTTCCGGTGCTGTTAACACTCATGCAACACATCGTCCGCCACGCCCCTCTCTGTAGCGTTCAGAACCACGGCCTTCACAGCCAGGGAGCTCCTCCTGGCAGCAGGCAGCTCCTTCACAGCCTGGGGGCTCCTCCTGGCAGCAGGTACCTGCTTCACAACCGGGGGGCTACTCCTGGCAGCAGACACCTACTTCACAGCCAGGGAGCTCCTCTTGGCAGCAGGCACCTCCTTTGCAGCCTGGGGGCTCCTCCTGGCAGCAGCCACCTACTTCACAGCCTGGGGGCTACTCCTGGCAGCAGCCACCTACTTCACAGCCCGAGGGCTATTTCTACCAGCAGCCACCTCCTTCGCAGGCCACTGACTCTGCCTGGCTTCACCATATGGACCTAGGTAACTAAACTTCGTACATTCTTGTGCAAAATGTAGTCTCGTAAGTCATTTCTTACATGTTTTAATTCACCAGCAGGCGGCAGCCAATCGCAGCTGATTATGGCTTCAGTTTAGTCACCTATATTTACTGGTCCTAGTTCGTACATACCTGGTGACGGCGAGGACGATGATCGTGCTACATGCACCTACGGTATCTCGAAGACAGTTCTTGCCACTCCACCACCACCATTGACGCAGGAGACACAGACACCGACGGACGAGGTGTTCTATGGTCATGGTCATCGTGACACTCGTCCACCGCCTCAGCGCTTATCGCCTTCCGGTCCACGTCCCAGGAAGCCGAAGATTCGTCGCAAGCCCCAGGAGTGATATGGTCATCTACGTACGAGACATGACTATGTATTTATGTATTAGACATATGTAGCTTTTATGTATTGGACATATTCATGTATTTGACATGCTTAGACTCTACGTATCGGACATATTTATCCTATATGTATTTGACATATTTATTCGGTCTGGAGAGAGAACAATAGCAACACAAACCAAATCAGTCGACATCAATTGCACATTACAAGTGAATTAAACGTTACAACTTAATTAAACCGCACTACATAGAACAACACTACAGAACATAGTACTACATGGAAACATAGTATTACATGAATGCATCGTCGTCATCCTCCGTCGATGCAGATCTCTTCCCCTTCGTCGATGTAGAACTATTGCCCTTCGATGATGCGTTGGTCTTCACCTTGGTACTCGGCATGAAGACGTGGTCTTCATCCTCCGTCGCTGCAGAACTTTTCCCCTTCGTCGATGTAGAACTCCTGCCCTTTGTCGATGTAGAACTCTTGACCTTCGATTCAGAACTCTTGACCTTGCTGCTCGGCATGAAGAGGTCGTCCTCATCCTCACTTTCTGCTGACCATAAACCTGAATTATTCATAGCAATCCTGAGATAAGCATCACTCTTGTGCAGTTGCTTTTGCCATCTGGCGTGCAACCTCAGAAGTTCTTTCTGTATCTCCTCAAAAGTCCTGGGAGGCCACCCAGCCATAGCTAATTGGTGAGACAGCTCATTCATTATAAAGTCACTGCTAATGAGTTCCTCCCATGGTACTGCTCTGTCATTCATCTTGAAATTGGCAGCTAGACGAAGAAGACGGTTGGACATACCCTTGTGGAAACTACGATCAAAAGGATAGTGAGGATGAGGAGGATGAGACATCTCCATGAAAGAATGGCGAGAGCGGAAGGAAGGATGCGGGAGCGACAGGGAAAGGAAGGGCCTGCTCACCCTCCTTACCGCGAATGTAGTTATATAGGCGGGGGACAAAGTGGCGGGAGAGGAAGTGGCGGGAGTGGAAGTGGCGGGAGAGGATCTGGCGGGAGAGGATCTGGCGGGAGAGGAACTGGCGGCAGAGGATCTGGCGGTACATCTTGCTGAAATTAAGATACAATCTGCTGAAATTAAGATACATCTTGCTGAAATTAAGATACAACTTGCTGAAATTGAGTTACTGCAATCTAAATCTACTGGGTCCAACATGGATATTTTCCTTGTCCATCTCCAGCTTCTTCTGCTGCCTGGGCCGCACGAGCCCTTTCTTTCTTTCTCTGCCTCTCTGCTTCACGGGCCTCCTTTCGCTGCCGGTAGACCTCCGCCAGTCGAAGTTGGTTTTCTTGGTTTTTCTTGTTCATCTCAGCAAGAAAAGCCCTCTGCTCCACACAGTGCTCTTGCCAAGCTCTCTCCTGCTCTACTTTCTCCTCTGCTGCCACCTTCTCATGGCGCTCCTCCGTGTCCAAACTTGCCCATGCTCGATGACTTCTTTCACGAATCTCAGTCACCGCCCAGTCCGGCATTTTCGTGTCTATCCAATGATAGTACTGGCACAGGGGCAGATGAGACTACAAAAGAAACACAAATATAACAAATCAAATCAACAGCAATATGAACAACATGTTTATTCTGTGTGACTGAAACTTACCGGAGGCGTGATGTATGGTGAAGGACCAACGAGTGGATCTTCCTCATAATTAGCACACATGAAAAACTTCATGCCCAACCAATCTGAAAAATCCGTCACCTCCTTCACCTTGTAGAGATCACCACACCAACGACGAACTGCTTCCACCCCCTGAGGCAGCTTCGCACTCTTCCATTTTCTAGGCCTAATGCTTTGATCCGAAGAAGGCAAACTCATAATGACTACCTGCTGGTTTTTTTGAGTGTTGGTGGCTGATGGAGGAAGGAAAATACAATGCCTCCTTTTATAAGTGTAACATCCCAAAATTTCATTTTGGAATGTTATGATTATAGCTATGCATCTAACAGCATCATTGCTTGAATGTATGTGTTTGTTGAAATGCCTTTTCTGACTTTCTGAAAGTCCTTTTTACTATTCCCTATGTTGCTTTCACCTATTGGAAATTTTGGTTATAAGTTCAAATAAGAGAGGAGGAACATGACACTCCACACTAGGTACTAATTGGTGATATATTTGAACAGTAATAACCAGGGGTTATTTTGAAAATATTTGCAAAAAGGGTTTAAAAACAATTAGGCAATTTCTGAAAATATTATTTTTTTCAAAATATTCAAATGACAGAATAGAAATGTTCATTAAATAGCATTTATTATTTTGTTAATTTTGATATATAATAACCCTATATTTAGAGATGATTTGAATGCTTTAAATGTATTTGAATGTCTCTGGAAAATTATTAAAAGGAAACGGTAACCGTTTCTGGTATTAAACGGGCCGGCCCACGGCAGTTACTCGCGAATTCACTACCGATCGGCCGACCGACGCGCATTAATATCCTCTCCTCTCATTGACGCTGGACCCCACCCGACCGACCGTTGCCCCGAAACGGTCGTCTTCCCCGCACCCGCGAGCACCGGACCCGACTCGCCGGCCGTTTCCTCCCTCACCGGATCTCTCTCCTCTTAACTCCCCCGCACCCCTCGAGCGCCCTATAAGTAGCCGGCCACTTCCCGCATCCGTTCACCCCGAGTCCCCTTTTTCTCTCTTGCCGAGACACTGTCAATTGCTCGCCGGAGCTACTCCCCCACCGGAGCTCGCCGTCGACCGTAGCCACCACGTCCGACCACCGTTCGCCCCATTGTTGCCACCAGTCGACTCCGGAGAACCGTCGCCGTCACCCGGACCATTTCCCCGTCCTCCCCGACCACCGGAGCGCCTCGCCGTCGTCCTCGCCGCCTTCGGATCGCCGGAGAAACCCCGACGCCGGCAACCTCACTCCGTAAGCTCCCTCGACCATCGGATCCCGAACCAACGACCCAGATTAGAACGGGCTTAAGTCCGAACCGGTATCCTCTTCCAATCGGTCACCCGCTCTAAATCACCTACCGCACGCGCTCACTAGCCAATAAGACAGCGCCACGTAGCCCCCTGACCATCGCAAATCATTTTTCTTTTTCTGTTTTTGTTTTAATTAACAGAATGTTTTCAAAATTTGTTTTGCTTATATCTTTTAATCTATTTAGTGTTTTGAGTTGATTCTTTTTGCAATAGCTCACAATTTTCATGTAGTTTCACCCTGTACTTTTAAATTTCAAATTTTAACTATAAAATTTGAATTGAATCAAATTTGCTTAAAATCTTCAAATCTGTATAACTAGAGTTTGAAAATAGATTTTGACATGAATCTTTTTGCTACTGTTTGGTATTGGTTAGGACTATATCCATGTTTAGTTTGGGGATTTTTAGGATGATTTTGAATAGTGTTTTAGCTATAAACACAATCTGCCTAGTATTATAATATAGTCTTATATACTTAATTTTAATTAGTTTGATTTAGAATTGGTTTTATTTGTTAGGTTCTGTTAGGAAACATTTAGTGTTTTCACTCACTGATAATAAAAATATAAATTTGCTTAGTTTAATTTTATTTAACATAGGAATCACAATGTCTTTTCAAATAGGCTTAATTTGACTAAACAACTAACTAGTAATAGTTTTGTTTTCAAACAAAGTTTTGTATATTTTGTTTCTGTTTTCTAAGACAGATTTAGTAGTAAATTATTTTCTATCAAGAACATGTTTTACTAATAAATAATAAGTTAGTTTTTCATTTCTTTTGTTAGTACAACTATAGTTGATTCATATAGTGTTTATCAAAACTTTTACAAACTTTACAAAAGTTTTCTCAACAAACTTAGATTCTAAATAGTTTTATTAAGATAGTAGTGTTTTATCAATCACCTCCTAGTAAACAAAACTTTGTTTGTTTTCTTACTTGAGATTTGTGCATTGTTTTGTCTTGATTGTTTACTAGTTCTTGGTTGATGTTTGTGAGTTACAATATTTTTGTTGTATGCTTATTGAGTGCTTGTTTGCTTCATTAGATTATCCGGAGTGCGAAGCTTGTTACTTAGAGTCACTCACGTACGAAGATCATCAATCAGGCAAGTCACTTTGATCATGCTTACCCATGTTTTATATGCATTAGTTCTACCATCCCCCCCAATTGCATGCAAGATAGGTTAGTTGGAAACTTGGTTACATTGTAGTAGTATCATGTGGTAGGTACCCCCTCAAACTCTTTGACACATTGGCCCCGGGAAACGTTGTTTTACTTTTTGCTATGCTATTAGTAGACGGGGTTGGTTGTGTGATTCACGAGAGTTGAGAGAGTTAATAATTTCAAGACCTACATAATGATCAAGATTTAAGACTCCGAGTTTTCAACATACCTCTGGGTGGATGATGGTTGAACGGCACCCTGGAGAAACCAGTGGATTTGCCTAGGTGATACTGGAGATGGCCAGTATTCACGTGGAAAGGTCCACCCAGGCACAAAGAGATGGATGGATGCTTTAAAACCCAAGGCTTACCTGCACAGCCACAAGTCATTATGGGCTCTGGCTTGGTTGGATATCGTGGTGACCCTGGACAGGCGGTGCTACGAGAGGTAGAAGAACGGTAGGAAAGGATGGGCACCGACAGAGTCGCAGGGAAACCCTTTGGAAGACCATGTTTCGGTCATCCGTTTCTCAAACACCCTGAAGTGCGAGAAATCAAACGGGGGCGACCAAATCTTGTGGGGAACGTGTGCAAAACTCTGCAGAGTATTTCAAACGGTCATGGACGACTTGAGCCAAAGGAATTGGAACTTCCGGAACTCTCATCACATTTAATATGATGATGTGGGAAATTAACAATTTTGGGTATGAGAATTGGTTGGTGGAACCATCTCATTAATCAACCAACTTAGTAATATTTTGCTTAGCCCCTCTCTTGATGTAGGAAAAACTTGGCTTTACGCAAAAACTTACACCACCACCTGCCATATAAGCATATAGACTAGCTGATTATTTTCACCCCTCTCGTGTGACTTTGCCGGCATATTCCATATGCTGACCTACATGGCTGCAACGTATCATGTTGCAGAGTATTTTTCCGACCAGGAGTGAGGACGCGTTCTATGCTCAGTGAGATGCCCTTGGAGTCGGATGGACTCATCTACCGTCGACGCTTCCGCAAGATTTAGATATTCTCATGAGTTGGCCTTTGGCCACTTTATTGTAATATTTATTGTAATAAAGGACTCGATATGAGATTTCGATTAATATAATGCTGTGGGATTTCCCTTTGATATATACATTGATGTACCGTGTGTGTACCAGCATGATCTTGGGATGGTACGGAAACACCGGAGACTTGACCTTTCAGGTCGGGTCGCTACAGAAATGGTATCAGAGCACACGCTGACCGTAGGACGTAACCTCTAGGATTGGAGAGCCTTAGGATTGTTTCTCTTTGTCTTTAAATATCTTATACTCTCATCTATTCGTTTCTGACTCCTCTCCCATTATTTCAAAATGTATATATGGCCACCTTCATCCCAGTGTTGATCACGGAGTATTGCCAGCCTGACGCAACGATGCCCTTTGGTAAGGAGCTGATGAGGATCGCCAAGGACGTAAGGATTGCTTTGCCGAGCATCACCGGGATTCCTATCATGTCATTTCCCCAAGATGGACGCTACAAGATCGAGGTGCATATCCCAGGGAAGACTTTTGGGAATCGGAAGGAACCCATAGATCTCAAGTTCGTGGCACCCAGTTGGATACTTGGAAGAGACATGGCCATTCATCGTGCCCTTGGACGTATTCAGGAGGAATACAGAGGTGGAACCATTTCACCAGGACTCAGCGTGGTTTGTCGCAGCGATGCCAATGGAAACATCATAACTCCTCCCACTGCAGACACCACTATTTCCTATATCCAGACCCTGGAGACTCACATTAGGACTCTGGAGCTTCGAGTTCGTGCTGATACGAAGACAATCAAGAATCTGATGAACCGCGAGCTGGACCTTGAAGCTGATCTGCGAGAGGCCAACTATGAACACGAGCATGAAGTGAAGGACTTCCTAGAGAGGATTGATGAGCAGAATGCACGCATCGCAACTTTGGAGGAGCAGCTAGACATGGGGGAAAACCTTCATCCCGAAGGAGACATGGCACCCTTCATCAGCGACGATGAAGACTATGAGGAAAGCACCACCGGAGGACCTACGACTATGCACTTTTGAGGAGAACCTTAGTTATGCCCTCCAATGTATCTTTTATTTTAATCATTAAAGCGTAGGTCGATGCTTAGTTGTTTGAGATTTGTATTCTCGATGTTTGACGTTGATTGAATAAATGAATGAGTGTTTGGTGTGATATGTTTGTTGCATTGCATATGGGTAGTGAATTTCTTCTAGACCCTTGTTCTATTCTAATTCTCATCCCTCTGAAAACAGCAAGATGCCTCCACGACGTGAGACCGACTTCACTTTTCCGCCAGAACTCACTCAACTCCTTCAGCAACAGAATGCACTGATGCAACTATTGATTCAGAATCAGACCAACAATCAGAACAACAATAACCACAACCACCATCCACCCCAGTCTGACAATCTCACCCGTTTTCTGAGGTTGAACCCTCCAATTTTCTCCAGCAGCACTGAGCCCATTGTGGCAGATGACTGGCTCCGTAGGATGGAGAGAGAACTTGTCACCGCTGGATGTACTGATGCTGAGAAGGTGCGCTTTGCCGCACATCAACTGGAAGGACCAGCAGCATCATGGTGGGAGAATTACACCACCACATATCCCATTGCAGATGTGACTTGGGAGCAGTTTAAGCTTGCTTTTCGCACCGCACATGTTTCAGCTGGAGCCATGAGTCTGAAGAAGCGCGAGTTTCACAATTTGCACCAGGGTAATCGCTCTGTGGCCCAATATGTGGAAGAGTTCAGCATGTTGGCCCGTTATGCCCCAGGAGATGTGGCCGATGATGCAGCCAAGCAAGAAAAGTTTTTGGAAGGACTCAACGACGAGTTGAGCATACAGCTGGTAGTGGCTACTTTCAACAACTACCAAGAGTTGGTGGACAAAGCCCTCATTTTGGAAGGTAAACAATAGCAGATTGAAAACCGCAAGCGGAAGTACACTCAGGGGAAGTTCAACTCTGGAGCTCATCAGAAGCCTCGCTACTCCCCGTACTCAGGAAATACCGGATCAGGAAACAGTAAGTTTGGAAAGCACACTCATGCTGTGCATAACCATGGAGGCCACCATCATGGAGGAAATGGGAAAAATCGTCCCAACCATGGCAACTTCAAGACTGACAATGGGAATGGGAACAACAACCAGCACCGTCACGCTCCTGCTCAGAAGGATCTGAGTCACATCACCTGTTTCAAGTGTCAGAAGACAGGGCACTATGCTACTGAGTGTCCCAAGAGCAAGCAAAGCAATGGAAACGGCAACTCCGCAGCCAAGAAACCCAATCCGTTTCCCCGTGCTCAAGTGAATCACATCGACGTGGAAGAAGTCTATGATCAACCCGAGACTGTGGTTGGTAAGTTTTTATTGCATTCACGTCCTGTTACAGTACTTTTTGATTCTGGTGCAACTCATTCATTCATATCAAGGGTAGTTGTGGATAAGTATGGTTTTCCCACCAAAACCCTTAGTCAGCCCATTAAGGTTAGTTCTCCAGGAGGTATGATGATGGCAGGGATAGGATGCCATGCCTTGAAACTCAATCTAGGAAATCATGTTTTTCCCACCGACCTCATCGTCTTAGAGTCACAAGGATTGGATGTAATCCTAGGCATGGATTGGATGACCAAGTATGAAGGTAATCTTGATTGCCCCAGCAAGTCTGTTTCACTCACCACCCCGGAGAACAAGAGGATTAAGTATGTATCCCGACGCACACGTATGAGTGCTAGGTTAAATGCCCTCACGGGAGTTGTTCAGGAGGAAGTACCTGTGGTAAAAGATTATCTGGATGTATTTCCGGAAGAATTACCAGGAATGCCACCAGATAGGGAGATTGAGTTCTTAATAGAGTTACTACCAGGAACAGCCCCAATTTCCAAGAGACCCTATCGGATGCCCGCAAATGATCTGTTGGAAATCAAGAAGCAAATCAAGGAGTTATTGGACAAAGGTTATATTCGCCCCAGTTCTTCACCTTGGGGAGCCCCAGTTCTTTTGGTGGAGAAGAAGGATAAAACCTTGAGAATGGTAGTCGATTATCGTGCCTTGAACGAGGTGACTATCAAGAACAAGTACCCTCTGCCGATGATTAATGATTTGTTTGATCAGCTCGTAGGAGCCAAAGTATTCTCCAAGATCGATCTTAGATCAAGGTATCACCAGTTGAAAATTTGTGAATAGGATATACCCAAAACAGCTTTCACCACGAGGTATGGCTTGTATGAGTATACGGTCATGTCTTTTGGATTGACTAATGCTCCTGCCTACTTCATGAATTTGATGAACAAAGTATTCATGGAATATTTGGACAAGTTTGTTGTGGTGTTCATCGATGACATTCTGATATTCTCCAAGAACAAGGAAGAGCACAAGGAACATTTGCGTTTAGTTCTGGAGAAG
The DNA here is from genome assembly GCA_022496015.1 of Hordeum marinum. Taxonomy (NCBI): domain Eukaryota; kingdom Viridiplantae; phylum Streptophyta; class Magnoliopsida; order Poales; family Poaceae; genus Hordeum; species Hordeum marinum. The sequence goes on from CM039672.1 coordinate 45,211,584, forward strand.
CTGAGAGAGCATCAATTATATGCCAAGTTCAGCAAATGTGAATTTTGGCTGACGGAAGTCGGATTCCTTGGACATGTTATTTCCGGAGATGGAATAGCAGTGGACCCCGCTAAGGTTGAAGCCGTCACCGAGTGGAAGTCCCCTACCTCAGTTAAGGAGATCCGCAGTTTCCTCGGACTTGCTGGATATTACCGGAGATTCATTGAGAATTTCTCAAAGATTGCCAAGCCCATGACAGAGTTGTTGAAGAAAGAATCCAAGTATGTTTGGACTGTGGAATGTGAAACCAGTTTCCAAGAGTTGAAGGAACGTTTGGTCACAGCCCCAGTATTGATCTTGCCCGATATTCGGAAGGATTTCCAAGTTTACTGTGATGCCTCACGTCAAGGACTTGGAGGAGTACTCATGCAAGATGGAAAGGTTGTAGCCTATGCTTCCAGACAACTACGACCTCATGAGTTGAATTATGCCACCCATGATTTGGAACTAGCAGCCGTAGTGCACGCACTCAAGACCTGGAGACATTTCCTTATCGGAAATAGTTGTGATGTTTACACCGACCATAAGAGCTTGAAGTATATCTTCACGCAGAAAGAGTTGAACCTCAGACAGAGACGATGGTTAGAGTTAATCAAGGACTATGACATGAGATTACACTACCATCCAGGTAAGGCTAATGTTGTAGCCGATGCCTTGAGTCGGAAAACTTATGTGAACACACTAACAGCTGGAGGATTACCTCAAGAGTTAGTCGATGATCTTAGAGAGCTCAAGCTAGAGATAGTTCCAAGAGGATATGTTGGTACACTGGAAATTCAGTCCACCTTGACCGAAAGAATTCGTGAATCCCAGAAATCGGACAAGGAGATAGCTGAGATTAAACAGAGAATGGAAGATGGTAAAGCTAAAGGTTTTTGTGAGGATGAACACGGAACTTTGTGGTTTGAGAACCGAATCTATGTGCCCAATGACCCCGAGCTCAGGAAGTTGATACTTCAGGAAGCCCACGATTCACCTTACTCGATACACCCAGGCAACACCAAGATGTATCTGGATTTAAAGGAAAGTTATTGGTGGACAGGTATGAAGAAAGATATTGCGGAACATGTTGCAATATGTGATGTTTGTCAGAGAGTAAAGGCAGAACATCAGAAACCAGCAGGGTTACTCCAACCTTTGCAGATACCCGAGTGGAAATGGGAAAAGCTTGGTATGGATTTCATCACAGGATTACCCAGGACCCGTTCAGGTTATGATTCCATCTGGGTAGTGGTAGATCGCTTGACCAAGGTAGCTCATTTCATTCCGGTAAAGACCACCTATACCAGTGCTAAGCTAGCCAAGATATATATGACCAGGATCGTATGTCTGCATGGAGTTCCGAGGAGTATCGTGTCAGATAGAGGAACCCAATTTACCTCAAAGTTTTGGCATCAGTTACATGAAACTTTGGGGACAAGGCTAGAGTTCAGTACAACATTTCATCCGCAGACAGATGGACAGACTGAGAGAGTCAACCAGATTCTGGAAGACATGTTGAGAGCTTGTGCGCTAGATTATGGATCTAGTTCGGACGATAACTTGCCTTACGCAGAATTCTCGTACAACAACAGTTATCAGACCAGTCTAAAGATGGCCCCTTTCGAAGCTCTATACGGAAGGAGGTGCAGAACACCACTGACATGGGATGGTGTTGGAGACCGAAAACTTTTTGGTCCCGACCTTATCCAAGATTCGGAAGAGAAAGTACGGTTGATTCGTGACAGACTCAAGATAGCTCAATCTCGACAGAAGAGTTATGCTGACAGCAAACGTAAAGAAGTGACATATGAAGTGGGAGACAGAGCATATCTTCGTGTATCCCCGCTTCGTGGAATCAAGAGATTTGGTGTTAAAGGAAAATTAGCACCCAGATTCATAGGCCCCTACAAAATTCTTGAACGTAGAGGCGAAGTTGCTTACAAACTGGAATTGCCGGAAGGATTATCCGAAGTTCATGATGTGTTCCATGTTTCCCAGCTGAAGAAATGCCATGCTGAGATGACTGACATCCCTTTGCGAGACACGGTGCCCCTAGAGGCCATACAGCTTGAAAGTGATCTGACTTACGAGGAGAAGCCTGTCAAGATCCTCGAGACATCCAACCGAGTTACCCGCAGCAAGATTATCAAGTTCTGTAAAGTTTTGTGGAGTCACCATACCGAGGAAGAAGCCACCTGGGAACGCGAAGAAGATCTTCGTAGAGACCATCCGCACCTATTTTCTAGCCAACCCGAATCTCGAGGGCGAGATTCATCTTAAGGTGGGTAGGTTTGTAACATCCCAAAATTTCATTTTGGAATGTTATGATTATAGCTATGCATCTAACAGCATCATTGCTTGAATGTATGTGTTTGTTGAAATGCCTTTTCTTACTTTCTGAAAGTCCTTTTTACTATTCCCTATGTTGCTTTCACCTATTGGAAATTTTGGTTATAAGTCAAATAAGAGAGGAGGAACATGACACTCCACACTAGGTACTAATTGGTGATATATTTGAACAGTAATAACCAGGGGTTATTTTGAAAATATTTGCAAAAAGGGTTTAAAAACAATTAGGCAATTTCTGAAAATATTATTTTTTTCAAAGTATTCAAATGACAGAATAGAAATGTTCATTAAATAGCATTTATTATTCTGTTAATTTTGATATATAATACCCCTATATTTAGAGACGATTTGAATGCTTTAAATGTATTTGAATGTCTATGGAAAATTATTAAAAGGAAACGGTAACCATTTCCGGTATTAAACGGGCCGGCCCACGGCAGTTACTCGCGAATTCACTACCGATCGGCCGACCGACGCGCATTAATATCCTCTCCTCTCATTGACGGTGGACCCCACCCGACCGACCGTTGCCCCGAAACGGTCGTCTTCCCCGCACCCGCGAGCACCGGACCCGACTCGCCGGCCGTTTCCTCCCTCACCGGATCTCTCTCCTCTTAACTCCCCCGCACCCCTCGAGCGCCCTATAAGTAGCCGGCCACTTCCCGCATCCGTTCACCCTGAGTCCCCTTTTTCTCTCTTGTCGAGACGCTGTCAATTGCTCGCCGGAGCTACTCCCCCACCGGAGCTCGCCGTCGACCGTAGCCACCACGTCCGACCACCGTTCGCCCCATTGTTGCCACCAGTCGACTCCGGAGAACCGTCGCCGTCGCCCGGACCATTTCCCCGTCCTCCCCAACCACCGGAGCGCCTCGCCGTCGTCCTCGCCGCCTTCGGATCGCCGGAGAAACCCCGACGCCGGCAACCTCACTCCGTAAGCTCCCTCGACCATCGGATCCCGAACCAACGACCCAGATTAGAACGGGCTTAAGTCCGAACCGGTATCCTCTTCCAATCGGTCACCCGCTCTAAATCACCTACCGCACGCGCTCGCTAGCCAATAAGACAGCGCCACGTAGCCCCCTGACCGTCGCAAATCATTTTTCTTTTTCTGTTTTTGTTTTAATTAACAGAATGTTTTCAAAATTTGTTTTGCTTATATCTTTTAATCTATTTAGTGTTTTGAGTTGATTCTTTTTGCAATAGCTCACAATTTTCATGTAGTTTCACCCTGTACTTTTAAATTTCAAATTTTAACTATAAAATGTGAATTGAATCAAATTTGCTTAAAATCTTCAAATCTGTATAACTAGAGTTTGAAAATAGATTTTGACATGAATCTTTTTGCTACTGTTTGGTATTGGTTAGGACTATATCCATGTTTAGTTTGAGGATTTTTAGGATGATTTTGAATAGTGTTTTAGCTATAAACACAATCTGCCTAGTATTATAATATAGTCTTATATACTTAATTTTAATTAGTTTGATTTAGAATTGGTTTTATTTGTTAGGTTCTGTTAGGAAACATTTAGTGTTTTCACTCACTGATAATAAAAATATAAATTTGCTTAGTTTAATTTTATTTAACATAGGAATCACAATGTCTTTTCAAATAGGCTTAATTTGACTAAACAACTAACTAGTAATAGTTTTGTTTTCAAACAAAGTTTTGTATATTTTGTTTCTGTTTTCTAAGACAGATTTAGTAGTAAATTATTTTCTATCAAGAACATGTTTTACTAATAAATAATAATTTAGTTTTTCATTTCTTTTGTTAGTACAACTATAGTTGATTCATATAGTGTTTATCAAAACTTTTACAAACTTTACAAAAGTTTTCTCAACAAACTTAGATTCTAAATAGTTTTATTAAGATAGTAGTGTTTTATCAATCACCTCCTAGTAAACAAAACTTTGTTTGTTTTCTTACTTGAGATTTGTGCATTGTTTTGTCTTGATTGTTTACTAGTTCTTGGTTGATGTTTGTGAGTTACAATATTTTTGTTGTATGCTTATTGAGTGCTTGTTTGCTTCATTAGATTATCCGGAGTGCGAAGCTTGTTACTTAGAGTCACTCACGTACGAAGATCATCAATCAGGCAAGTCACTTTGATCATGCTTACCCATGTTTTATATGCATTAGTTCTACCATCCCCCCCAATTGCATGCAAGATAGGTTAGTTGGAAACTTGGTTACATTGTAGTAGTATCATGTGGTAGGTACCCCCTCAAACTCTTTGACACATTGGCCCCGGGAAACGTTGTTTTACTTTTTGCTATGCTATTAGTAGACGGGGTTGGTTGTGTGATTCACGAGAGTTGAGAGAGTTAATAATTTCAAGACCTACATAATGATCAAGATTTAAGACTCCGAGTTTTCAACATACCTCTGGGTGGATGATGGTTGAACGGCACCCTGGAGAAACCAGTGGATTTGCCTAGGTGATGCTGGAGATGGCCAGTATTCACGCGGAAAGGTCCACCCAGGCACAAAGAGATGGATGGATGCTTTAAAACCCAAGGCTTACCTGCACAGCCACAAGTCATTATGGGCTCTGGCTTGGTTGGATATCGTGGTGACCCTGGACAGGCGATGCTACGAGAGGTAGAAGAACGGTAGGAAAGGATGGGCACCGACAGAGTCATAGGGAAACCCTTTGGAAGACCATGTTTTGGTCATCCGTTTCTCAAACACCCTGAAGTGCGAGAAATCAAACGGGGGCGACCAAATCTTGTGGGGAACGTGTGCAAAACTCTGCAGAGTATTTCAAACCTAATCGATTAGCCGTGTCCACGGTCATGGACGACTTGAGCCAAAGGAATTGGAACTTCCGGAACTCTCAACACATTTAATATGATGATGTGGGAAATTAACAATTTTGGGTATGAGAATTGGTTGGTGGAACCATCTCATTAATCAACCAACTTAGTAATATTTTGCTTAGCCCCTCTCTTGATGTAGGAAAAACTTGGCTTTACGCAAAAACTTACACCACCACCTGCCATATAAGCATATAGACTAGCTGATTATTTTCACCCCTCTCTTGTGACTTTGCCGGCATATTCCATATGCTGACCTACACGGCTGCAACGTATCATGTTGCAGAGTATTTTTCCGACCAGGAGTGAGGACGCGTTCTATGCTCAGTGAGATGCCCTTGGAGTCGGATGGACTCATCTACCGTCGACGCTTCCGCAAGATTTAGATATTCTCATGAGTTGGCCTTTGGCCACTTTATTGTAATATTTATTGTAATAAAGGACTCGATATGAGATTTCGATTAATATAATGTTGTGTGATTTCCCTTTGATATATACATTGATGTACCGTGTGTGTACCAGCATGATCTTGGGATGGTACGGAAACACCGAAGACTTGACCTTTCAGGTCGGGTCGCTACAATAAGCAGATAACAACCGCAATGGCGGGAAATCGGGCGGGAGTGAATGGCGGGACAGAGAATGGCGGGAGAGAATGACGGGAGAAAATGGCGGGATAGAATGGCGGGAGAAATTGGTGGCAAATAAAAACGACAATAGTACGGCTTGCTGAAATTAAGATACATCTTGCTGAAATTAAGATACATCTTGCTGAAATTAAGATACAACTTGCTGAAGTTGAGTTACAAGAATATAAATCTATTGAGTCCAACGTGGATATTTTCCTTATCCATCTCCAGCTTCTTCTGCTGCCTGGGCTGCATGAGACCTTTCTTTCTTTCTCACTATGGCAGATAGCTGAAAACAATATCTAGCTCCTGTTCACGCTGTTTGAATGTTATGAGCACCAAATTGTTGACTTCGATAGACGATGCCAGCAGAAAATTTCCGAAACCTTCCTTCTTCAAAACCATTCAATCACCCAAGCCAATGAAGTAGGCACAAGGTATGCTCACAAATATATCATCATCTTCTGAATCCAAAGTAATTTCAAGAAGTAAAGAGCCAGTCCTAGGAATAGCCACAAATTCCATCAAACTCCTCACAACCATGGTAGGAATAACCTGACAAAAACAAGCAACTTATATGATCCATCTTATGAACCAGCAAATAACAAACAAATAATAAAAAACAGAAACCAAAGCTTACCATATATTGGGAAATAACGTTCATGCGATCCATCCTATGAACGAAAGGAGTACACAGTATGTAGTTGTCATCAAAGAGCTTCCTCGACATGACATACATTTGATGATAATTCAGAGTGACACCACGACTATAAAAACAACTGTCAACAAGTTCCCTCTGAGTTTCACTCAGATCCTCAAGAGCTACAAAAAATTTATTTCAATTACTGACATGAACCGCAAAAAGTATAAGCTCAATCAAATCTGAAAATCTGTCAAACATAAATCCTACCAACATGGGGTAAAGGAAACAACATAACACTATCCCGATGAAATTCGACACTTATATAAGTTCCATAGTGCTCAAGCATAACAGTCATCATGTCATTGTGGCGGAGACCATAATCATTCACGAGTTCCTCCCACAAAGGACCATGGAATTTACTGCTCATGCTACCATGTGTAAATATAACATGGTATTAGTTACCCTTAGTGTTGTGCAGAGCAAGATCAATATCTGTGTCACCCCTCCCAATAGCTAAAGCTCTGCACTCCTCAATGTACCGAGCAAGATGTGATCTAACACTGCACGGAACATACTACAACAAGAATGGAAGCAAGGATCATAAACTTATAAACAAAGGCATTCGAATATGCCACAGTTAGATAATGAAGACATCAAATCTTACAACACGTCTTGCACATCGACGATCCAGCACCACAGTAAATATGGACGCACCGGAATCAACGACAACACAAGGGCCACCTGGAGCACGGCAAAATGGGCAAGCCATTACCTGCATACGGACGGTGACAAATATTAACTAAATCCACTACCGACTTGACAGTTCTCATTCGATTGAGATGGAAGCAAAAAAATATACCGTAGGCCGGTGGAGAACGCCCTGATCTATTGATTAAGCGGGTAGGATAACCGAATGGGTGTTCCAGTGAGGAGATCAGCGAATCGGTGGAACCACCGGAGAGCAACGGTAGTGAGAGGGGAAGAGGGGAAGGGTGAGGGTGAAATGACTGGTCAGAGGAGGAAGAAAAGAGGGTCGGGGCTTAGCCAGGGCTAGTCGGCCTCCCACTGGCCGATAGGTGCCTTTTGGCCTACCCCAGGCCGACAAGCCTATCTCCTAGCCTCTGATAGGCTGACAGGATCCTTTCGGCCTACGGATGGCTGACAGGTCTCCGGTCGACCTGGTGGTGGCCGACAGGTCCCTGCTCGGCCGGCTATTGACCGACAGGGTACTAGTATTGAAATTTTTCCAACTCGCGCACCTGTTTTCAAAATTGCTACAAAATCCGTACTAGTTTTGAAAAAAAGTTCCAAGCGGAGTCTGTCTAGAGCAAAGATGTGCTTCTCCAGCTTGGAGTTGATGAGCATCTGAATGTAGGGTGCATAGAAGCATGAGCGCTTCTGATCAGAAGCAACCCTCTTCACAATCTCCACTACTAGATCCATCATTCCGAATCTCCGGTGCTGGTCAATAAGAAGCAGCAGGTTGATGGAGTAGCCTCGGATCATCTTCTTGTCACCTGACTTGGGCATCAAGGTATGCCTCAAAATAGTGTTGATGGTGCGGAGACCTGCCTGGAGGTGATAGATAGATCCTAGCTTGTGGGACTAAAGCTATGCAGCAAGAATGGCATTATACATGTCCTTCATGGCATTGTGGATTGCCTTGGACTCTGAGTACACGTAGATATGTCCATCATGTGCCTCTGGGACTCCTAAGATGACAGCCATTCATCAACAATTGACTCATATCTTGCTCCTTCTGTCATCCACACAATCCTATCATCTCCATATAAGTGAGCAGTGGAGTCGAATTGCATGATCATCTCATCGTTCCATGTAGTGAATTCTTTGCCAACAAACTTGTGTAAGCCAATGTAGTATAAGTTGTCTTGCACACTTGGGAAGTAGTCTTCATTCTCCTTAATGTAGTTCTAGTCGACATATCTCATGTCACTCACAGTTGGACTCTTGTCAAGCAGCGCAGTCTCATAGAAATCTTGTTGCTCCTTGGTGTAGAACCTGCAGTCCATAGTTGTCTTCTTCCTCTGAGAGTAAGGATTAATGGATCTCCACTCTCTCAAACCTGCATCCTTCTTTTCTTCATATTTGCAGCTAAAGGATGACTGGCATTGTACACTAGAAGATGAGGTCTGAGCTTCATCAATGCAGACACAGTATCCTGATCAGCTTCTCTAAAGGTGGATCCCTTGTTCTTCTTAGAAGCTAGGATGTCTCTGATAGTCCTCTTGGACTTTTCAGCAGCAGCCTTCTTGGGAGCAAACATGGTGGTCTTGGAGGGACCTTGCTTTGGCATAACATCTACCAAAAGCTTCTTCTGCTTCTTCTTGGGGGGGGGGCCTTGACAACTTGCTCTTCCTCCTCCTTCTCCTCAGCACCGACAGCCTCCCAGGGTCTTCAAACATTGAGGTAGGCCTGCCAACAACACGGATAATCCTTTTTGTGGCTTTCTTCTCTCCTGCCTTCTTAGGCAATGACCTCCTTGGGGGCTCAATGGTCATGGTATCCCTAGCATTCTCAGGTGCTCTCATAGACTCTGGAGGGGCATATGTCTTGCTGACCACCCTCCTGGAAGAGGTGGCTTCATTTGCTGACTTCCTGGTATCCTTGTCTTGCTTCTTAGCAAGAACTTCCTCTGGCACAAAGTTTGAGTCCTCCTCATCTGAATTCAACTTCTTCCTGGCCCTAGTAGCAGCCTTGGGCAACCCATGAGAACTGGGGGTGCCTGGATCTGAGAAGGAACTCGACCCAGGGCTAGTGCCTGAACTCATGTCAACGTTCTGCTCTTGCAAATTCTGGCTGTCCTCAGCATCTGATATATCTGACCCCTAGCTTGGTGACAACTTCACTATGGCAGCGACGAGGGTGGAGATTCTGTCGACGGCGTGGACTTCCAATGGCGGAGGTGCTCGAAAACACAAGAACAATGACCAGGGGCCTCTGATTCGGCAGTGTAGGGTTTTGAGGGGGCAACGATTAAAGAAAAATTTCAAAGTTCGGGTCTGCCTCCTTATATACCCGTGGCTGTCGGTGACACCGATTCTAAATTTTCGGTGTCACTGAGTTTCTCAACTGTCAGCTGATAGAGAAACTTTGTGTAACCGAGAATATGTAATCGGTAGTACCGAGATTCAAAACCAGATCAACCCTCGGCATTCGGTGAGACTGAGATTTTTGAGTTGGTTCCACCAAGATGCACTTGGGAGGTTTTAATGGTCAGTCATTTGTCGATACGGAACTCCGAGTGCTCCTCACACAAAGAAATCGAAAAGTACTTGCTGAAATTTTGTGATGCAACATGAATAGAACATGGGTGAGAAAGCATAGATAGCTAGAGGAGTGGTCCTAGGCATTCTTGTACATCCCATTGGCAAATGAAAAATAAAAAGCCAAATAGCAACAATTGGATGTCCTCGAATGAGTAAATAAATGCAGACCAACATGCTCACACAATAAGATGTCAAATGAAAACATGGAAAACATGCACAAACACACTAGCATCTAACAAGCACTTTGGCAATAATGGAGTCATCTATATATGGGTATATTGCCGTAGGAGCCAAATCAGAATACTTGATCATAGGTCATACTCATCTTTTAAGCACAAGTGGGGTTACCCCTTTTACATAAAGCATTTAATGGTGTCCCATACTATGAGATGCTTGACTCAAGTCTTAGAATGAATCTCCCCCTTGATGTGACATCCCCCCATAGGAGGGATAAACTAACCTTGGATTTTGTTGATGAAGACTTCATGTAGGTGAAGTAGTGGTGGATGCTCAAAGTTGATGAAGATCACCATGAGTTTGGAGCATCCTTGTTGTTTCATTACTCTTGTCACCTACATGGGTTAGTCCCAACACAGAAGAGACAAATACAAGGATATCTATGGACATGAAGTGAAAATCATACATGATGATCTCCATTGATTTGTTGATTACCTTGTCCCTTGATTACCTTTGAGGGAATGTGCGACTCCTTGAACTATTGCGTGATGTTGATGTTGATTGCAACTAGTTCTTTCCAATAATGAATATGAGTGAATTTCATTGGCGGAGTCACCCCTGAAGAACTTATCTAGTTCTTCTTCTTGGGGACCCACATCAAGTTTATGGGGATCCTTGGTGTTGAAGTAGCACTTGTAGAAGTTGAACTTGTAGTATCCTTGGGAACCCACTTCACCAAAGCTTGGATTCATCTTCATATGAGTCAATGTCCTCTTGAAGCTTGTTCTTGCCCTTGAGCTTGGGGTCTTGTGGTGGAAGGTCATCTTGATCTTTTGTTCCCTTGGGGAGTGTATTTTCATACTTCTCCTTTTTAGGAACAAACTTGGGATTGGGGTATTGACCTTCTTCCCATTCAACCCCATTAGCATTGAAGTAGCGAATGCCATAGTTCTTTCGGTATCCTCCATGCCTACGTACAATCTCCTCAAATTGTTTGCACCCGGCAAGACTCTTGTAGATACCTTTCTCTATAATCCCTTTCAAAAGTTCATTTTCTTGCTCAAGTGTAACTTGGTTAAGAGAAGAGTTAGTGGGATCAATAGAATTACTAGAAGCAATATCATTGGATTTATCATTTTTATTGCCACTAGTTGAAGAACCTTTCTTGCCTTTGTTACTAGTTTGCTTAGCCTTAACTTGTGGAATGAATGCAGAGAAGAGAATTCATTTGGCTAGATAAGAGGAAGTCGTCTTTCGAAGATCGTCATTGATAGCTTTAAGGAATTCATGCTCTTGCTCCAAATTGAGCTTCTCGAAGCGAAGCTTCTCATGTGTCCTTTCAAGCTCTCTATGATCTTGTAGAGTAGACTCGTGAGCTAAATTAAGAGTGTTTAGTTCTTGAGTTAGTCGTTCTATTTCCATCTTATCATTATCATATGCTTATCTTGACTAGAGTGATTACTAACAAGTTCATCTTGACTAACATTACCTGATTTGTCAAATAGCAAAGTCATCATCTCCTAACAAGTCATCCTCATCACTATTGAAATCAAGATACTCGGGGTGTGATACCCTGTGGACTTTAGCCATGAAGCAACATCCACACCCTTCATTTGGTGAATCAAATAGGTCGTAGGAGTCGGTTGTCACTAGTGCAAGTCTGGCAACACCTTCATCTTGACTATAGTCCGAGTTGGAGTGGTAGCTTCTCTCGGAGTGGTTGCTGGATTCGGAGCGGGAGACCCATTCACCAACATTAGCTTGATGTATTATTCTTGAGTAGCTTTTGGTGTACTTGTCCTTCTTCTTTGAGTCCCTACTTCTCCTTGAGGGTCTTCGTTCATAACGATCATCCCTACTCCTTCTCTCTCTTTGAGGTGACTCGTCTCTTGAGCTTCGTCTTCTTGGTGACTCTTCTTTCCTTTTGTAAGGAGACGTGCACTCAGTGGAGTAGTGTCCGGGCTTCCCACAATTGTAGCAGTTTCAGTCACGACTTGACGAACGCTTCTCTTCATATCTTGAGTTGGAGCTTTGATCTTTGCCTCTATTCTTGTAGAACTTGTTGAATTTCTTGACCATGAGGCTTATCTCTTCATTTGTAACAAGGTTGTCGCTTGAGGTAGCTAGAGCATCACTTGTGGCCTTTTAAGCACCGCTAGACTTGTGGTGAAGCTCTTCCTTGTCCTTGAGTATCATCTCATGAGAAACAATCCTTCCAATCACTTCCGTTGGCTTGAGATCTTTGTAGTTGGGCATCATTTGGATCAATGTGCACACGGTGTCATATCGATCATCCAAAGCTTGAAGTATCTTCTTGATAATGAATTTGTCAGTCATTTCTTCGCTTCCTAAGCCAACAATCTCATTGGTGATGAGAGCTATCCTAGAGTACATCTCAGCGACTCCTTCACCATCCTTCATCTTGAACTTGTCAAGCTAACTCTGAAGAACATCCAACTTGGATTCTCTCACTGATTCGGTACCTTCATGGATATCTACCAACGTATCCCAAATTTCTTTTGCATTCTCAAGACGGTTGATTTCGTTGAATTCTTCGGGGCATATGTAGTTGAAGAGAATGTCACATGATTGATCATTTAATTGCAACATCTTCAATTCATCCATAGTCGCTTCGCGATCCGGTTCCCTTCCATCCACAAAGAATTGACATTGCAATCCAACATGAACGACAGCCCAAACGACGGGGTTATGACCAAGAAGATGTATTTTCATTTTGTGCTTCCAACTAGAAAAATTAGTGCCATCAAAGTATGGACCTCTACGATGATAATTTCCCTCACTAGATGCCATACTCTCCTAGGTTGTGAAACCAATGCAATGGAGACCAAAGCTCTGATACCACTTGTAGGTTCGAAAGTAGGTCTAGAGGGCGGGGGGTGATTAGACTAGTTAACCAAATAAAAATCGACTCTTTCCCAATTTTAAGTGTTGGCAGATTTCAGCATTCATAGCAAGTCAAGCACAACCTACACATGCATGTCTACGAGTATAGCAGCGGAAACTAAAGACAAGCATGAGAAGTAAAGGAAGGGTAGGTGGATCAAACACAATTTGGAGACACGGTGATTTTTCCTGTGGTTCCGATAGGTGGTGCTATCGTACGTCCATGTTTATGGAGTCTTCAACCCACGGAGGGTAACAGTCGCAAGAATTACGAAGGGCTCTACCCATGGAGGGTTACACGTAGAAGCAACCTTGACTATACCATGATGGCCTACGTCCACAGAGGACTAGCCTAACTTGGGGTAGATCTTCACGAAGTAGGCGATCTCCTTGCCCAAAGTCGGTGGCACCAAATCAGAATCGGTTGCACCTAAGGTCTAGGGTTTGGCTGAGTCTGTCTGAGGCTGAGAATTGGTGGCATCGAGTGGTGAGTGTTGGTTGCACCGATTTTGGATATTTGACTCTAGACAAACTTTTGTGGAAGAGCTTGTGGGTGTATGTCGTGACTATCACTTGTGCACATATGAGCATTTTGTTCACCAACAGTACCTTACCCCTTTTTTATAGTATTGGCTTTCCTATGGACCCAAAGTTATTTCTCAAAAATTAAAATGAAGAGTCCTCTTGCTTGAAGCTTTGCCAATCTATTTCCTTGCATCTTGGGGTATTCCACAATCCTTTTGCCAACCCATCATATAACTTTTCTTGAAACATGCATAGTGGAAACATTAGTTCAATGACATATATGTTGTTATTAATTACCAAAACCACCAAGGGAACAAACGTGCTTTCAATGCAAATATTGCAGGTCTATTGACTAAGATGCTTCCACATCCCAAGCATGAGGGGCACGTTAGAGCTATGGGCATTCGATGTCTATTTGATTGACTTTTGTGCAAGTGCGGGACTGTTGGAGATATGCCCTAGAGGCAATCATGTATGATGATATTTCCTATGTGTTTATGAATAAATATATTCCTTGGACATTATCATTGATGTGTATTAACAAGTACGTGACTTGTTTGTGAGACTATGCATTGTATGATGACTGTCTTAAATGGTCCCTAGTCAAAAAGGTTGTGTGGATGCGCAACCAATCAGACTAGAATATGACACGGTGGACGGTTCGGTCTCACTCACCGTATAGCATTGGATGCTAGCCGGATAATATGGGCTCAGAAAGATCGGGTCGGATTCGACTTAGTCGGATCCGAGTTGAGATAAGGTCTGAGTTGGACAGACCCAACCATGAGACGCAGCGATAGGTCGTCTATGAGTCTCTAGTACATCATACGTTATATGTCCTAAGACCTGAGCCGGCGCATGTACTCAAGATGGTGACAAACCTGCTTTGGGACAACCAAACACTACTCCGTGACTGGTTAGTTACAAAGGTAGGTTTCGGGCTTGTCCAGACCCACGCTGCGAGACATGGTCTAGCAAGATGGGATTTGCCCCTCCGATTAGGAGAGATATACTCTAGGCTCCTCAGGTGATCCGACCTAGATAAGCATGGCCATGCGATGAGGATGATGAGATAATCCGAATGTTAGTCGAATTCATTGGAACAAGAAAGAGGTCGTGTTGCAACAAGGATGATCATGTCACCTTGAGCACGACAACATATATCGTGTGGAAAAGGGAACAAAAGCGTGAAGTGGAAGTTCGCCTAACCTGCTTCAGTGAACACTTGGAGTCGGCACGCTTTGCTAAAGGCCGCTACTGATTGGTCGAGCTGGATGTGATCTGACTCGCGACCAAGTGAATGAGAACCTAAGGGGTCATGCGCTTAAGGGAAGGAACATGTGGGATTTAGGATCCAGGCGAGGCCCAAGAGTTGAGCCCGCGACGGATGCCTATATATAGTGGAGGTGCAGCGCACCCATCTGGTGGAGAGCTTCGGTGCCGTTATTAGGGCTTTGCATGTGTTGCAACTAGCCACCTCATCTCACCCCGACTGTGTGATCCGGACCTAGCAGTCCACCGCGTGGTCTTCCTCCTGCATGCGCAGATACCATTAGAGGTGGTGCACTTGCGCCACTCCGGTGAACCTGTAGGCGGGATCTGACAGCAGTCTGTTCGAGGGAGATCAGACAAGGAGGAGACGGACCACGTGGACGCGCTGCCACAACTGTACTTCCATTGCACGGCACCGTGCATCTAGTGTAACGATCTGTGATCCATCTCCGTAGCATGTTCTTGGATGTTTTGCAAGTAGGAAAGTTTTAATTTGCATGCGATGCACCTATGGAAGAACCCAACATTATAAGCCATGGAGAAGTTAGAATACATTGCCTATTATGCAAAAATGAATTAAGAATCAATTTATAACAGTACGTAAAGTTTTCAATATGTTGGTTATACTAATGGATCTCATGAAGTTTTGTAGAGTTTTGTGTGATTGAAGTTTTCAAGTTTTGGGTGTGATCATGATAGACCACGGAATAAGGAGTAGCAAGAGCCTAATCTTGGGGTTGCCCAAGGCACCCCAAGTAATATTATAGGGAAGTCTCAAGCATCTAAGCTTGGGGATGCCCCGGAAGGCATCCCCTCTTTCGTCTCAATCCATCGGTATGTCACTTGGAGCTACATTTTTATTCATCACATGATAGGTGTTTTTCTTGGAATGTTGTTTGCTTTTGTTTCCTTTTACTTTCAATTTGTCACAATCATCATTTGCTGGGCACACCTATTTGAGAGAGACAAACCTTCATCATAATTTACTATAATACTGTGTGTGCTTCACTTATATCTTTTGAGCTTGGCATTTTCTCTAGTAGTTCACTTATATCTTTTTGAGCACGGCGGCATGTAGATTAATAATATTATGCTCTCATTCTTCACTTATATTTGTTTGAGAGTTGAATGAATAGTGACAGTAATTTGCATGGGCCATAAGACTAGTCCAAAAATAATAGGTATTCAATGAGTGATAATCAAAACCACCGTGTAGCACATATAGGGAAATTTGTGGTAAATACATTAATGTGGTAATATGATAAAGGTTTGAGTCCAAATTTATAGATTTGTAGAAGTGTTGAGATTAAGAGGTGATAACATGCTATTCATCTAAAAATTAAAGAGGCATGGACATGATACGTCTCCAACGTATCTATAATTTTTGATTGTTCCATGCTATCATATTATCTGTTTTGGATGTTTTATATGCATTAATATGCTATTTTATATTATTTTTGGGACTAAGCTATTAATCTAGAGCCTAGTGCGAGTTTTTGTTTTTCCTTGTTTTTGAGTATTGTAGATAAGGAATATTAAACGGAGTCGAAATGGAATAAAATCTTCGCGGTGATTTTTCTTGGACCAGAAGATATCTACCAGACTTGGAGGGGAAGGCAAGAGACCTGCTAGGAGGTCACAAGCCAGGGGCACAACCACCTCCCCTGGCCACGCCTGGCAGGCTTGTGGCCCCCCAGCAGGTCTCCTAACCCTATTCTTCGGCCTACAAATTCCCAAATATTCCCCCAATACCAAAGGGAGCCACGAAAATACTTTTCCACTGCCGGAAGCCTCCGTTCCTGAGAGATCTAATCTTAGAGCCTTTTCCGGTAATCTACCAGACGGGGATTCGTTCACAGAGGGCATCTACATCAAGTCCATTGCCCCTCCAATGATGCGTGAGTAGTTTACCACGGACCTTTGGGTCCCTAGCTAGTACCTAGATGGCTTCTTCTCTCTCTCTGTGCTTTAATACCATGTTCTTCATGATCTTCATGGAGATCTATCCGATGTAATACTCTTTTGCGGTGTATTTTCAAGATTCAATGAATTGTGGGTTTATGTTCAGATTATCCGTGAATATTATTTGAGTCTTTTCCAAATTCTTATATGCATGATTTCATATCTTTGCAAGTCTCTTCGAGTTATTGGTTTGGTTTGGCCAACTAGATTTATAATTCTTGCAATGGGAGAAGTGCTTAGTTTTGGGTTCAATCTTGCAGTGTCCTCACCCAGTGACATAGTAAGGGTAGTGAGGCACGTATTTGTATTGTTACCAGGAAGGATAAAAAGATGGGGTTTTCATCATATTGCTTGATTCTATCCTTCTACATCATGTCATCTTACCTAATGTGTTACTCTGTTCTTCATGAACTTAATACTCTAGATGCAGGAAGGAGTCGGTCGATGTGTGGAGTAATAGTAGTAGATGCAGAATCATTTCGGTCTACTTGACACGGACGTGATGCCTATATGCATAATCATTTCCTTGGATATCTTCGTAACTATGCGCTTTTCTATCAATTGCTCGACAGTAATTTGTTCACCACCATGTTATTTTCCTTCAAGAGAGAAGGCTCTAGTGAAACCTATGGCCCCCGGGTCTATTTTCCATATTATATTTTCAGATCTATATACCAAAAATACCAAAAATACCTTCCTGTAATTTTATTTACCTTTTTCTTTCCGCAATCTTTTACATCTATGTCTATCGGATCTACTCCTTGCAAGTAATCGTGAAGGGATTGACAACCCCTTTATAGCGTTGGGTGCAAGTGTTTGATTGTTTGTGTAGGTGCATCTATTGGTGACTTGCTTGTTCCTCCTACTGGATTGATACCTTGGTTCTCAATAACCGAGGGAAATACTTATCTACTTTGCTGCATCACCCTTTCCTCTTCAAGGGAAAACCAACGCAAGCTCAAGAAGTAGCAAGAAGGATTTCAAGCGCCGTTGCCGGGGAGGATACATAGGAAGTCAAGACAAGAACTCTCCCGTCAACTTGCCAATTTCCGGTGACATTGCGGAGGAGATCTACATGAAGCCTACCAAGTACCCGTCACAAACTCATCTCTTGCATTTACATTATTTGCTATTTTCCTCTCGTTTTCCTCTCCCCCACTTCTAAAACGATTTTCAGAAAATACCAAAAAGATTTGCCTTTTTATTCGCCCTTCTTCCATTCGCCTTTTCATTTGCTTTCTAGTTGCTTGTGTGTTAGATCGTTCGCTCGTCTTTATGGATCAACCCAAAAGCTTTGATCCTTATCTTAGGAAGTTGGAAGATATTAAGGATAATGCTCAAAATTTCATGTCACTCCAGTTTGGACATAATAGTTTCTTTCGAAACAAGCTTAAAGAAAAAAAGGGGATGCTGGAATACATGAATAAAGAGCTTGATGATATGTCTAAGGAGTTTTACGGTTGAAATCTTAGTTTGCTCATCTTGAGGATTTAGTAGGCCAAATTTCTGATAAACAAGCTACCTTAGTCAATAAAATGGCCGCGAAGCCAGAATCTTTTAATAATGATGAAGATATTAAAGTGATTGTTGTGACTCCTATCGAATCTTTGTTTTCAAATGTGACTCTTGATAAAGATGGGACTGGAGACGAGTCAACTTTAGTTAAAAGGCATCCCAATGATTCGGAGTTTATAGATCTTAATGCTAAGATTGATAAAAGTGGGATCAAAGAGGTCAAAACTTTAAATAGCAATGAACCCACTCTTTTGGATTTCAAGGACTTTAATTATGATAGCTGCTCTTTGATTGATTGTATTTCGTTTTTGCAATCCATGTTGAATTCTTTGCATGCCTATAATCAAAATAAGGCTTTTACTAAACATATCGTTGATGCTATGATGAAATCTTTTAAAGAAAAACTTGAGTTCAAAGTTTCTATCCCTAGAAAACTTCATGATGAGTGGGAACCTACTATTATGATTAAAATTAAAGATTATGAGTGACATGTTTTGTGTTATTTGGGTGCTAGCATTTCCACGATTCCGAAAACTTTATGTGATGTGCTAGGTTCCCATGATCTTGATGATTGCTCTTTAAATTTGCATCTTGCGGATTCCACTATTAAGAAACCTATGGGAAGGATTAATGATGTGCTTATTGTTACAAATAGGAATTATTTGCCCTTAGATTTCATTGTTCTTGATATCTTATTGTTACAAATAGGAATTATGTGCCCTTAGATTTCATTGTTCTTGATATAGATTGCAATCCTACATGTCCTATTATTCTTGGTAGACCTTTCCTTAGAACGATTGGTGCAATTATTGATATGAAAGAAGGAAGCATTAGATTCCAATTTCTGTTAAATAAAGGCAAGGCACACTTTACAATTTCCATTATTGATATGAATATTTTATGAGATCTACTTTTGGATTGCATATCAAAGATGACAATACCTATATCTATTGCGTTATGCCTAGCTAGGGGCGTTAAACACTAGCGCTTGCTGGGAGGCAACCCAATTTTTATTTTTATGTTTTGTTTTTCCTTATGTTTTTAGTGTTTCACACATTCTTAACTATATAGTAAAAATTTTTGGTGTTTTAATTAGTGTTTGAGCCAAGTAAGACCTTTGGATGGTCTATGGTGATTGTTGATTTGATCTTGCTGAAAAACAGAAACTTTTGCGCCCAGTCCAAGAATTTTATAATTTTATTAGAGCGTCAAATGAGTCTGAATTTTTTACAAAAGATTTATATACTAACTTAACTGATTGTACTAATATTTTAGATATGTAGGAGTTACATAAGTATTCGAAGTCTATACATTTCTACGGACTGTTCTGTTTTTGACAGATTCTGTTTTCTTTGTGTTGTTTGCTTATTTTGATGTATCTATGGGTTGTATCGGGGGGTATGAACCATGGAGAAGTTAGAATATAGTAGATATTACACGAATAGAAATAAATAATGAGTTCACAACAGTACCTAAAGTGGTGATTTATTTTCCTTATACTAACAGATCTCACGAGTTTTCTGTTGAGTTTTGTGTTGTGAAGTTTTCAAGTTTTGTGTAAAGATTTGATGGACTATGGCATAAGGAGTGTCAAGAGCCTAAGATTGGGTATTCACAAGTCACCCCAAGCCATATTTAAGGATACCAATGAGACTAAGGTTGGAGATGCCCCGGAAGGCATCCCCTCTTTCAACTTCAATCCGTCAGTAAATTTACTTGAGGCTATGTTTTTATTCACCACATGATATGTGTTTTGCTTGGAGCGTCTTGTATGATATGAGTCTTTGATTTTTAATTTGCCACAATTATCCTTGCTGCACACATCTTTTGAGAGAGACTCGCGTTAATCGTGAATTTATTAGAATACTCTTTGTGCTTCACTTATATCTTTTGAGCTAGGCAATGTTGCTCAAGTGCTTCACTTATATCTTTTTAGAGCACGGTGGTGTTTTATTTTATAGAAATAATTGAAATATCGTACCTCACCTATATTAGTTTGAGAGTCTTTAAAAATCATGGCAATTGGTTTAGGTTGTAAATTTAGTCCTAATATAATGGCATCGAAGAGGGATATAATAAAAACTTTCATATAAAGTGCATTGAATACTATGAGAAGTTCGATTCCTTGCATATAGTTTTGAGATATAAAGATGGTGATATTAGAGTCATGCTAGTGAGTAAGTGTGGATTGGTAGAAATAATGGTGTTAAATTTGTGATTCCAGTAGCATGCACACATGGTGAATCATTATGTAACGAAGTCAGAGCATGATTTTTTAATGCTTGTCATCCTTTGTGTGAGGGTCGGGAGTGCGCGATGGTTAACTCCTACCAACATCTCACCTAGGAGCATGCGTCTGATACTTTGCTTCAATAACTAATAGACTTTTGCAATAAGTATGTGAGTTCTTTAAGACTAATGTTGAGTCCATGGATTATACACACTCTCACCCTTTCACCTTTGCTAGTCTCTCTAGTACCGCACAACTTTCGCCGGTGCGATAAACCCACCTTCCTCAAAACAACCACCATATACATTTCCTCAAAAGAGCCAACATACCTACCTATTATGGCATTTACATAGCCATTCTAAGATATATTGCCATACAACTTCCACAGTTCCGTTTTGTCACGCCCAACATGCATGCCTATCCATATTAAGGCACGGGGGCCTAGACAGGGATAGAGGCACATCTCGTCATTCGCAAGAAGTACAGTATCATTACATCATACATTTAGGAAGATATGAGTATATGAGTTGGCTTACACTCGCCACATAAATTACAATACCACATCAAAGAGTTCAAGCATCAATCCAAGACATGGTCCGGCTACGGACGAAAAGAAATGGTAAAATGAAGATGCAATAACACTGGCTTGCTAGCCCCAAAGATCACGACCACGGTCCTCTACTCGTCTGGATAAGTCACGTACATCCTGCCATGCTCCTCATCATACTCCCACTAGAGCTGCGTCATGTCATATGGCACGACCTCATCTGTACCTGCACCTAGATTGTTCTAGTAATCTGTGAGCCACGGGGACTCAGCAATCTCGCGCCTGGGTACCGAGACTATTCAAGCTCATAGGTTGGGAAGGGGTATGTGTTTAGTTTGCAGCAACACTAAGCATTTATGGTGGCTAATCTTACGAAAACATGAAAATAAATATGTGGTCTACGATAAACGATCGAATATAGAATGACCTCTATGAGATCCTGAACACTTACTTACGTCAATCATAACCCCACCGTGTTCTCTCTCGGTTCATGTTCACGAGCAGAGACGATCACAGTTACTCACATAGTTGGTGTATTTTATTAGAGTTTACTTCAAGTTAACTATAACCGCGTGTTAAACAAATATCCAAGTTGCCACATAACCGCGGGCATGGCTTTCCGAAAGTTTTAACCCTGTAGGGGTGCTCCAACTAGTCCATCATAAATTAACCACACTCTGCGGGAATAGCCTCGACCACGGATCTCGTGATCATCCTAGGAAATTCCAAAGGAATTCCAACACCTCGAGATAGCCCGAAGAAAGTCAGAGCTCCACATGCAAGACACTCGATAAAGGTAAAACAAATCCAGCAAGACCACCCGACGTGTCGACGAACCCGATAAGAGCCGCGTATCTCGTTCTCAGGACATGACCAGATGAGCAGTATGTACGGTGGCCTGGTAGAAATCCCTCGAGTTGCCCCGAGGTGGCCCCGCAAGTGGCTCTAGTTTGGACCAACACTCATGAGGAGCACTGGCCCGGGAGTTGATTAATTATCCATGGGGTTGCAAAGCCCTATGCAAATTTTATTAACTTGTTAAGCAAATGTAGTACCAAAGTTGGGTCTTGCCAGACAAGTTTTAATCTCAACCTAATAAACAAGGGGGTCCCCATAACAACCCCGAGCATGTTAGGAGCTCAAAGTATGGAAAACATAACACCGGTAATAAGAAACTATGGCGGTAAAAGCGGAACAAAACACCTAGCAAAAGGCCAAGCCTTCCACCATACCAAGATATATATGTGCATTAAATTAAATAACAGATAATAATATTGTGATATGCCAGAAATCCATGTTATCACATAGAAACAACCTGCACCTGCAACTAGAACGCTATAAGAGGGGCTGAGCAGTGGTAACTTAGCCAAAGAATGGTTGCTAGGATGTGGAGGGGTTAGAGGCTACCAAGGCAATGTAGGAGGCTTGACATTCAAGTGGTAGGTAGCGCAATAGTAACGGTAAGAGCGAGACAACTAGCAAGCAAAAATAGTATCGGGATCCGGGTACGATCATCTTGCCTGTTGGTTCTTCAGGGGGGCCAGTAGCGGGATCCTCGTAGTGGTACTCTCCTGGATCTTCGTACTCAGGTTGAACATTCGCGTCTCCCCAAAAGAAACAGCAAGAATAAATAAGAAACCAAGGTGCAATGCTCAAACAAGAAGATGCATGGTTTATGTGAAGAATTTAAAATGGCAATCCTAAACTAGTCATGTTCCACATGCAAGAGTTTGGTTATTTACAATTCTTGACAGAACCTCATGTTAAGTTATTTAAACATGCATGATCATGGCAAATATGGATTCATCGTGCAAAAATGATACAAATGCATATGTCGAATGTAGGAAACGGAGTTACAGTTCTCACGCTACGCTCACGACAAGATACGAAGGCAAAACACAAGACAAGAAGACCATGGGCTATTCTTTGCCATTCCAAGGTACCCAATGGTTAGGCAATGAAAAACCAACCACAATAGAGTCAAATATCAAGAAATTCCATGGAGTATAGCTCCCACAAGTCACAAAACACCAAAACAAACAATCTGCCACAAAACAGCAACATAGCAACTTTCACATCAAATAACTTGAGCTATAGGAACCCTCTAACCACAAACAAGGCACTGACAGAAACTACAAAACATGCTTATCAACTTATCCAACTACACAATCTGGAATGGAGGCACACATTAATAAGCATGAAGCCCACAAGTTGGCATGATGAAACAGATTTCTGGGACTTGGTGAAATAACAGTTTTCTGGAATATGAGTTAAGCTGATAGCAAGTTGACAGCAGAAACTAATGGTGATAGAGACCACCTCATGGTATGAAAATTAACAGGATGGTAGAGGGCAACCTCTACATCAAATCACTAGCAATGAGCTTGAGGTAATTCACAACAGATCACAAGATAGCACCCACTCTTCATGGCATAAAAATATTAACAGATTCTCAGACTTAGAAATATTTAGCATGTTTGAAAACAACAACATTTTAGTGGTTACTTTAGAGCATGATTCCCACTCATATGCAAGTTTAACATGACAAAGATAAATACCATGGCATTCTACTCATCAAAGACTACCATATTCATGTTGGCACAACCATCATAGCATGCAAGGATTAAATACAAAAAATGACAAAATGGCACTTTGGAACAAAATGAAATTTTTGTCAACTTGCTCAAAATACCAAACCAATTGCACCAATGGATTCCTGAGATTTTTCTACCCCAAATTCATGTATCATACTCATATGTTAATATCAAGCATCAAGGCACAACACTAGATAGAAAAATGCCATCAATTCCTATAAGTGAAAACTTACTACAAGTGTCCATGTTCAAAAATGCACATGTCCAGATTGGAAATATTACTATAAATGGAAATACTCTAATAAATCAATTAAAACAAAAAAACAAAAAGAGATAGTGTATGACAAGTGGGGCATGGGCCCACTTGTCACACACACTCTCAACACACACACAACACAGCCACACACACTCACACACATGGATCTGGCACCACACTAGATCCACACACACCCACACACACACAAGAACACACACACACACAGCAGAACCACACCAGGTCTGCACGCAGCCACACTAGATCCTGGCACACACACACAACACACACACGGGATCCGATCATCACAACGGATCCAAACACACAACAACACACCGGCCAATCAGAAAAAAAGAAACCCATAGGAGAGCTGGGGATCGATCCCCCGACCTCATGTTCATCTCCCCCATGCGCTGCACTGTGCTAGGCGGAGTCACTCAATAGAGAGGGAGAATATCTCCTTCTATACTACTTGCAACTAAGCCTGACGAAACTGAACCCGCTGAACACATACACATATCAGAAACACGGCAGCAACTCCGGTGACTACGTGGCTCTCCGGCGAGGGGGGAAGCATGACGGGGATGCGGGATGCTGAGCTCACCTAGGGCCTGCGGGGACAATCGAGGAAGGGCGAAGAAGGAGGGCTCAGGGACAGAGCGGAGGAAGAAGCGCTACCGAAGGGGATTCCAGGAGCGCGAAGGGGACATCGACGGAGCCGACAACGTCAAGGCGCTCTCCACCACCTAGCGGAGGGAACGGGAAGAGGACAGAGACGCGGATGCCCCAGACACCATGGCCAGGGGGAGGGGAGCCTCCATCGGGGTCGACAACGGCGACGAAGGCTGGCCCTTTCTCTGAATCTTCCTGCAGCTCTCTCTGAAACTCACTGGAGGGGGAATAAGAAGGGGGAGAAGGAGATGGCAGTGGCAGAGGGAAAACAGAGGAACCCTAGTGCGCATGCACGTCAAGGAGGACTAAATAAGAGCAGGGTTGACGGACTTCTCGACGTCCGTGAGCCGGCGACGCGCACTCTCTCACACACGCACGCTGGCAGACGGAAAAGGAAGACGGCGACAACGGGGCAGGCGTCTGCACGGGAATGGGCCGGCTACGCGCACTAGCTGGGTCGCGAGGAGAGAACACCGGCCCAGCTCTACTAGCTCTCACAGGAAAAGCACAGAGCTTTATTTCTATTTAAAACAAAACAGCCAAACAATAAAATCCCCCAGAGGAAAAATAAAAGGTTTTTGCAAGAACAAAAATACCTTGACAATGAAATATTATGCACTAATTAATAAAAATAACTAGATGATTTTTAAGGCGAGCAATTTTTAATTCTTGAAGAAACCAACACCTTTGTTATTTAAAACCCCAATACCATCAGGCTCAAAACTCCAAGAGAACAATACACATAGGCTCAAATTAATGCTAACTATAACTTGAACATTTTTAACAATTTTATAAGCATCTTAATTCTGTTGAAGAATAATAATGGAATAAAAGGCTATAGGTTTTTTTTTGAAATAACAAGAGAGGGGGGAAGGAGTTGATCCCACTCAATCACGAACATCCACAAGACCACTCAAAACACCACAAGGTCAAGAAGCACACCACATTCAAAGCATGACATGATGATGAATGATACGATGCGTGATGCATGAATGCATGAGACAATGACATGGCAAGGAGAAACTCAACTACATCCATCACATGACACAAGATCCACATAGGTTACATGCCATAAAAGGTAGGGGCAGCACTTGGGTTGTCACACGTTTTTCATGACACGCACCATCACTTTCATATTGCATTCATATAGAGTCATATTTTGTTCTAGGTATCAAGTTGAAATTTTTTGAGTTGTAAGTAAATAAAAGTGTGATGATGATCATTATTAGAGTATTATCCGGTGAGAGAAAAGGATGATGGAATCTATGATTGCCTCACAAGTTGGGATGAGTCTCTGGACTTTAAAAATAATGAAAGATGCCAATGAAGCCCCAAAAAAGAGGCCAAAGATGCCACCAAAATAATAAAAAAATGAGAGAAATAGAGAAGGGACAATGCTACTATCTTTCCACAGTTGTGCTT
Source organism: Hordeum marinum (assembly GCA_022496015.1). Lineage (NCBI taxonomy): Eukaryota > Viridiplantae > Streptophyta > Magnoliopsida > Poales > Poaceae > Hordeum > Hordeum marinum. Next base: position 45,237,403 of record CM039672.1, read on the forward strand.
CAAAGTAGCTCCATGATCTTTATGATAAAGAGTCTCCTATTTTATCACTTTCATATAACTAATGGAATATTTCATCATGATGCACGCCCACTTAGTTTATTTTTGATCTTTCATACACTTATAGCTCTAGCGCATCCGTTGCATGGCAATCCCTACTCACTCACATTGATATCTATTGATGGGCATATCCATAGCCCGTTGATATGCCTAGTTGATGTGAGACTATCTTCTTCTTTTCCTCACAACCTCTACCATATTCTATTCCACCTATAGTGCTATATCCATGGCTTACGCTCATGTATTGCATGAGAGTTGAAAAGGTTTTAGAACATAAAAGGTGTGAAACAATTGCTTGACTTTTCATCGGGGTTGTACATGATTTAAATACTTTGTGCGGGAAGATGGAGCATAGCCAGACCATATGATTTTGTAGGGATAAATTTCTGAGGACATGTTATTTTGAAAGGACACAATTGCCTTGTTAGTATGCTTGAAGTATTACTATTTTCATGTCAACATTAAAGTTTTGTTTTGAATCTTACGGATCTAAATATTCATGTGACACACCGCTTGGGGTGGGCCGGATCGAGGGGCAGCTGCTTGGTGTCCCTGGACGGTTGGAACGAAGCCTCGCTATCCGACTGGGACAAAGGAGTTGGTACGACCGGCTGCTCGGCAGCGTGAGCCACGAGCCGGTCGAGCTGCCGCCTCTCTTCCGCGATCACCAGTGCTCCAGACAACCGGTTGCTATCCTGCCCGCACTTGATCGACTTCCTATAGTCGCCATCGATAGTGATGATGCCCTTGGGGCCCGGCATCTTCAGCTTGACGTAGGCATAGTGGGTAACCGCCATGAACTTGGCCAGGGTGGGCCTGCCCAGGAGGACATGGTAGGGACTATTGAGGTCCGCTACCACGAACCATATCTGTTCGCAGCGAAAGTGCTGCTTGTTACCGAAGGGGACATCGTACTGGATCTTGCCGGTGGGCATGCAAGACCGACCCGGCACGATGCCATGGAAAACGGTGCAGCTCGGCTGCAGGTCTTTCTCCCTGAGCTCGAGCTTGAGTAGGGTGTCGCGATAGAGGATGTTGATGCTGCTACCACCATCGATCAGGACTTGGAAGAACCAGCAAGAGCATCGGCTCGTGGCGAGGGTAGGGTCGAGGACAAGGGCGTGGCTTTCGGGGTTTGGCATCACGGCCGGGTGGTCCGTCCAGCTCTAGGTGATACGCTTCTCCGACCAGTGCATGAATTGGGGGGCCGAGGGAATGGTGGCGTTCACCTCGTGTCGGTGCTGATGCTCGCTATGCTTGTTAGTGCCCTCGCTGGTGAAGACGACGTAGGTCCCATCCTGCTCGAGGAACACGTCATGGAGGCAGCCATCATCGGAGGCCGCAGCCAGAGCCGGTGCGGGGGCACGAGGATCCAGCGATGGAGGGACCGGAAGACCCTCGGCCCCGGCGAGCCGCTGGGAGAAGCTGCACTGTCGAAGCATGTGTGTAGCTGGCTTCATCCCAGAGTGCATCTTGCAGGGGGCGTCAAGCATCTGCTCAAAGGTGAGCTTGGGCTGCCAGGCAGCCCTGTCGGTTCGTTGGCGCTGGCTGGAGGCCTGGGCAGCCGGCTACTCTTCCTCGACGAAGGCCACCTTCTGGCTCCCGTAACGGGGATCCGGTTGGTCAGTCTTTCCCTTGTTGTTCTGCTATTGCCGGCTGTCGGTAGCCGGCTTGGGGCGGGAGGCTGCTATATGGCCTTGCCGGACATGTTGACCTTGATCCTTGTTGAGGAGTCGGTCGTGGCGTATTTGTCTGCTTTGACCATGAGATCGGCCAAGGAAGTCGGGTCGGAGCACATGAGCTTGTGCTTGAGGAGGGTGCCGTCTCGGCAGCCCTCCATGAAGTATTGGATGACCCGCACCTCGTGTACGCCCTCGCAAGAGTTGCGCAGCTCGGTCCAGCACGTGAGGTAGTCGTGGAGCGGCTCGTCCGGCCCCTGGATGCACATGGAGAGCTCACGGGGGCTGCCAGGGCGCTTGTAGGTCCCAGTAAAGTTTCAAACGAAGGCTTCCTCGAAGTCCATCTAGGTGTTGATGCTGCGGCCACGAGGCTGTTGAGCCAACTCCTGGCCGAACCAAGAAGCATGAGGGGAACGTAGTGCATGACTACGCATTTTTTGCCCCTGGCGATGCCCACCACGGTGGTAATTAAGTACCTGTTGAGCCAAGTCAATCAGCCAGTCCTCTGGCTTGGCGGTGCCGTTGTACTTGGGAGTGTCGCTAGGGAGCAAGAAACCAGTTGGAAATGGATCATTGCGGATCAAGGGATCCGAAGGGCGAAGCATGCCGGCCCAACCGAGCTCTCCTCCTCGAGGAGGGTGGATTGCGCCAGCCTATCGAGGCGGAGGTGCACGTCATTCTCACTGTAGGGGACCCGCGGCCCGAGCCGGGCCGCAAGATCGGCACGGACGGCCGGCGGGTGAGACCGCGCTGGGTCCCGTCATGGAAGTGCGGCGTGTCCGCGGCTGCGCCGGCTAGATCTGGCCGACACCTTGTTGCAACGGCTGCCACTAGCCGGGATGTCGTTGCGCCAGCTGTTCATAGTCGGCTGCTCATTCCCACGCCGCTGGGAATGCCGATCGTGGCTTCCCATGGCCCGCTGGCCGGAGGCGCGAGGGGAGCTGGAGTGTTGTGCTGGCTGACGGCCAACAGACCCGGTGCCCTCGCCCCCGGGACGGGGAGTCTCGAAGATGGCTCCGACCGGGTCGAGACCGGCTTGCTGCGCGTTGGCGGTGTCGATGAGGTCCTTGATGTGCTGCTCATGCAAGGCATGCTCCTCGCCCTCCAAGGCGGCCAGGTTATCATAAGCTACCTTAGCGGCCTGCGTGTTGGCCGTGGGGGTGTCATAGATGGGTTGTCTGCCGCCGAGGATCTCCGCAACAACGCGGCCACGGTTACGTATAGCCCCACGCCGGCTGGGATCGGTGTCGGCCGTGGTTAAGCCATAAGCGGAGATATACTCATGTTGGGCGGCTTCCATCTGGTGCTGCTCGGTCGCGAGGGCGTTGGCATCCTCGAGCAGCTGTTGGCGGGACACCTCCAGTTTGGCATTGGTGGTGGCCCGGTTAGCCGTTGGAGCAATGGGGGTGCTCAGACCCCGAACGGTAGCGCCGAGCGGGTCGAAGGTACCGGCGCAGGCGGCGGCCGTGTCAGCCTCGGCCCGCGCTCACCCAGAGGACGAGGAGGAGACGGTGACCATCACCTCTGCGAGGGTGTGAAAGCTGCCATCACCGTTTGAGGTGACGACACCCGCGCAAGGTGGCGGGTCACTGCAGTCGAGCACCTTGTCAGGGTACTCATCTGGAGCTGGTGTGGCGTCGAGGCGTAGCTCGGCGAAGAGCGCGCCGAGCATGTCGATGGGGGAACCTGTAGAGCAGGAGGAACCAAGGCCTGGCACCGCAGAAGCCTTCGTGGAGGCGAGCTCCACGGGCATGCAGGACGGTCCGGACATGAGGCGGTCGGCGGAGGTGGTGAAGGGTCCCGCCCGGAGTATAACTCCGGCTGACACCGCGGACGGTCCCACGATGGGCACCAACGGTCGTCGTTTTCTCACGACAGATGCCATGGGGGTGTCTTATCGAGAGTGGTTGGGGCCGATGGACGCCGGTGGACTCCGGGAACGGGATCGGGAATAAGCGGTGCGAGACACACGATGTACACAACTTTGGAGCCTTCCATGGGAAGTAATACCCCTAGTCCTGCTTGGCTAGTTGATGATATATGAGGGCTACAATGGTGCTCCTTGAGCTGCTGCTAGAGGAGGAAGAAGGGACGTGGCCGGCTGCTCTCGCCTCTCTACGTGGGTGACTGCCTGAAAGTCCCCCCCCCACGCATGGGGAGCTTCGGGGGGTTTATAGTCCAACGCCCGGCTTACAATATGAGTTGCCGGTAGTACGGGGAGGAACCTAGCCACCAGTCGCACCGTCCCATCGGTGGTATGGCCCGCTGGTAGTGGCGGTTCGTCGCCCGTGGGGCCCAGCAGCCGTGCGGTCCCATCACCGGCTGGGGCCCACCAGCCGGCCGCTGTGATTGGCCCGTGCTCACATGCCGTGACACGGGCCGCCCAAGCGGTGTCGCCTTGCACCAGCCGGCCGAAGTCTCCGGTACGGACGACAGCATTGTAGCCATGCAGAGGCAGGTAATGGAGTGGATAGGGGCGTGACGACACTGTTGCCTCGCCCGGTCGCGATCGACCACGGTCAGCGGTACGACCGGACGAACTATAGCCATGCGTGCCCCGTCGTCAGCGCTCTCTATAGCCATGTGTGGTAGGTCGTGGGGGTGTTGTCTTGTCGTCGTACTTGGACACAATTGGAGGGGCCATAGCTTATTCACCTGCGGGATAGCGGGGGAGGGGGCCGACTGCGGGGCTGCCGGCCATGGGCCTGGTGGCCACAGTGCTGCCGGCCGTGGGCCAGTTGTCCAGGGAGATGCCGGCCGCGGGCCAGCCACCAGGGAGCTAGCTGGCTGCCCGTGGGAGAACCGGCCCAAGACCAGCCGACTGCATTTTTTTAATAGCATGAAGCTCCTTGATTTGGCATATATAGGGGTAACAACCTCGTCAGTATGGTATCATGTGATATGGCCAATTACATGATGAGATATATGTGATGTATGAGATGATCCTATTTTTTATAGAATATCATGACTTGCATGTCGATGAGTATGGCAACCAGCAGGAGCCATAGGGTTGTATTTAATTATTTTTGCCATTTTTGCTTTACTTTATCGCTATGAGTTACCAATAGTCGTAGAAGCAATAGTTGGCATGACAACCTCATGGCGACAAGTTGATGGAGATAAAGATGATGGAGATCATGTTGTCGTGATGGTGACGATGGAGATATGTCGGTGCTTTGGATATGGAGATCAAAAGCACAAGTTCATGGCCATATCATGTCACTTATGATTTGCATGTGATGTTAATCCTTTTATGCACCTTGTTTTGCTTAGGATGACTGTAGCATTATAAGGTGATCCCTCACTAAAATTTGAAGATAAAATTTGTGTTCTCCCTGAGTGTGCACCATTGCGAAAGTTCGTCGTGTCGAGACACCACATGATGATCGGGTGTGATAGACTCTATGTTCACATACAACGGGTGCAAGCTAGTGTTGCACATGCAGAACACTCGGGTTAAATTTGACGAGCCTAGCATGTACAAACATTGCCTCAAAACACAAGAGACCGAAATGTCAAACAAGAGTCATATACTAGATATGATCAACATGATGATGTTCACCATTGAAATCACCTCTACTCACGTGATGATCAGACTTGAGTTGGTGAATTTGGATCATGTTTCACTCGGATGACCAGAGGGATGTCAATTTGAGTGGGAGTTTTTATGTAATTTGATTAACTAAACTCATTATCTTGAACAATAGTCTAAGTAACCTTTGCATATTTATGTTGTAGATCAATGGCTTGCGCAGGAGTTCCCCTGAATTTTAATGCGTTCCTAGAGAAAGCCAAGTTGAAAGATGATGGAAGTAACTTTGTAGAATGGGCCCGTAATATGAGGATTATCCTCATGGCTTCCCAGAAGACTTATGTCCTTAATGCACCGCTTGGTGATCTTGTTAAGCATGAACATTATATCTAGATCTTGTTTATTGTGAGACGGTTACTCATTGAAATCAGAGAATAATGTTTGTTCTATTTATATGAGTAATATCTTTTATGGTCATGCACCCAATGTGAGAGTTTTATTCTTATTAAATCTCGAGAGTGATGATACACATGTTTATAACATTGATGCCAAAAGATGTAGTGTTGATAATGATAGTACCACTTTCTTGTGGCACCGCCGCTTAGGTCATATTGGTGTAAAACACATGAAGAACATCCATGCTGATGGACTTTTGGAGTCACTTGATTTTGAATCGATTGACACATGTGAAGCATGCCTCATTGGCAAGATGACTAAAACCCCGTTCTCTGGAACAATGGAACGGGCAAGTGACTTGTTGGAAATCATACATACTGATTTGCGTGGTCCAATGAGCATTGAGGCGCGCAGTGGATATTGTTATTTTCTCACCTTCACTGATGACTTAAGTAGATATGGGTATATTTACTTAATTAAGCGCAAGTATGAAACACTTAAAAAGTTCAAGCAATTTCAGAGTGAAATTGAGAATCATCATAACAAGAAGATTAAATTCCTACGATCTGATCGAGGAGGAGAATATCTGAGTTATGAGTTTGGCAGTCAGTTAAGACAGTGTGGAGTTGTTTCACAATTAACACCGCCTGGAACACCAGAGCGTAATGGTGTGTTCTAACATCGTAATCGAACCTTATTGGATATGGTGCGTTCTATAATGTCTCCTGCCAATTTGCCACTATCGTTTTGGGGTTATGCATTAGAGACAACTGCATTCACTTTAAATAGGGCACCATCGAAATCTGTTGAGACGATGCCATATGAACAGAGGTTTGGCAAGAAGCCAAAGTTGTCATTTCTTAGAGTTTGGGGATGTGATGCTTATGTCAAAAAGCTCCGGCCTAAAAAGCTTGAACTCAAAGCGGAGAAATGCGTCTTCATAGGATACCCAAAAGAGACAGTTGTGTATACCTTCTATCTCAGATCCGAAGGCAAAGTGTTTGTCACTAAAATGGAACATTTCTTGAGAAAGAGTTTCTCTCAAAAGAATTGAGTGGGAGGAAGATAGAACTTGATGATGTTGTTGAACCTTTGTTTCAACCAGGGAGTAGCACAGCACAGAAAGATGTTTCTGTGGAGCCTACATCAGTTGAAGAGGAAGTTAATGATGATGATCATGAAGCTTCAGATTAAGTTACTATCAAACCTCGTAGGTCGACAAGGGGGCGTACTGCTCCTGAGTGGTATGGCAACCCTGTCTTAGAGGTCACGTTGTTGGACAACGGTGTACCTGGGAGCTATGGAGAAGTGATGATGGGCCCGGATTATGATAAATGGTTAGAGTATATGAAATTCAAGATGGGGTCCATGTATGCAAACAAAGTATGGACTTTGGAAGTATTACCTGAAGGGCGTAAGGCCATTTAGAACAAATGGATCTTTAAGAAGAAGACAGATGCGGACGGTAATGTCACCGTCTATAAAGCTCGACTTGTGGCAAAGGGTTTTTCACAAGTTCAAGGAGTCGACTACGATGAGACCTTCTCACCAGTAGCGATGCTTAAGTCCTTCGCAATCATGTTAGCAATAGCTGCATTTTTCGATTATGAAATTTGGGAGATGGATGTCAAAATAGCGTTCCTTGATGGTTTCCTTAAGGAAGAGATGTATATGATGCAATCAGAATATTTTGTCGATCCAGAGAATGCTAACAAAGTTTGCAAACTCCAACGATCCATTTATGGACTGGTGCAATCATCTCGGAGTTGGAATCTTCGCTTTGATGAGGTGATCAAAGCGTTCGGGTTTATACAAGTTTACGGAGAAGCTTGTATTTACAAGAAAGTGAGGGCGAGCTCTATAGCATTTCTAATGTTATATGTGGATGACGTATTAATGATTGGAAACAATATAGAAATGTTGGAAAGCATGAAGGAATATATGAACAAGATTTTTTCAATGAAGGACCTAGGAGAAGCTGCTTTCATATTACGCATAAAGATCTATAGAGATAGACCGAGACACTTAATAGGACTTTCACAGAGCACATACCTTGACAAAGTTTGGAAGAAGTTCAAAATGGATCAGTCCAAAAAGGGGTTCTTGCCTATATTGCAAGGTGTGAAGTTGAGTAAGACTCAATGCCCAGTGAATGCAGAAGATAGAGAGAAGATGAGTGTCATCCCCTGTGCTTCACCCATAGGCTCTATCATGTATGCAATGTTGTGCACAAGACCAGATGTCATCCTTGCCATAAGTTTGGCCGGAAGGTTTCAAAGTGATCCAGGAGTGGAGCACCCGACGACGGTCAAGAATATCCTTAAGTACCTGAAAAGGACTAAGGAAATGTTTCTCGTTTATGGAGATGATAAAGAGCTCATCGTAAAGGGTTATGTCGATGCAAGCTTTGACACTAATCCGGATGACTCTAAGTCGCAAACATGATACGTATTTATTCTTAATGGGGGAGTGTTAAGCTGGTGCAGTTCCAAGCAAAGCGTGGTAGCTGATTCTGCATGGGAAGTGGAGTATATCGCTTCCTCGAAGGCGGCGAAGGAAGGTGTCTTGATGAAGGACTTCATGACAGATCTTGGAGTAGTGCCCAGTGCTCTGAATCCATTGACTCTCGTCTGTGACAACACTGGTGCCATTGGTCTGGCCAAGGAACCAAGGTTTCACAAGAGGACCAGACACATAAAGAGACGCTTCAATTCCCTCCACGATTACATCAAGGAGAAGGACATAAATATTTGCAAAGTGCACATGGATCTTAATGTCGCAGACCCGTTGACTAAACCTCTTCCAAGGGCTAAACATGATCAACACAAGAACTGTATGAGTGTTAGATTCATTACAATGTGAACCACATAGTTATGTGAACTAGATTATTGACTCTAGTGCAAGTGGGAGACTGTTGGAAATATGCCCTAGAGGCAATAATAAAGTGATAATCATTTATTATCCATGCTATAATTGTATTGATTGGAAATTCAACTGCATGTGTGGACACATAAATTACATTGTGTCCCTAGTATGCCTCTAGTAGACTAGTTCGTTGATCAAAGATGGTCAAGATTTCCTAGCCATGGACATGAAACATCATTTGATAACGGGATCACATCATTAGGAGAATTATGTGATGGACAATACCCAAACTATGAATGTAGCATATGGTCTTGTTAGTTTATTGCTATAGTTTTCTGCATGTCAAGTATTTGTTCCTATGACCATGAGATCATGCAACTCAATGACACTAGATGAATACCTTATGTGTCTCAAATGTCGCAACGTATATGGGTGAGTATAAAGATGCTATACAGGTATCTCCGAGGGTGTCTATTGAGTGGGCATGGATCAAGAGTGGGATTTGTTACTCTGTGTGACGGAGAGGTATCTTAAGGCCCACTCGGTAATACAACATCACTATGAGCCTTGCAAGCAATGTGACTAAAATGTTAGCCACGAGATCTTGTATTACAGAACAGGTAAAGAGACTTGTCGGTAACAAGACTGAACTAGGTATAGAGATACCGACAATCGAATCTCGGGAAAGTAACATACCAAAGAACAAAGGGATCATCATACGAGATTAACTAAATCCTTGACATAGAGGTTCAACCGATAAAGAGCTTCGTAGAATATGTAAGAACCAATATGGGCATCCAGGTCCCGCTATTTGTTATTGACCGTAGAGGTGTCTCGGTCATGTCTACATAGTTTTCTAACCCGCAGGGTCTGCACACTTAACATTCGGTGACGTTTCGGTAGTATTGAGTTATGTATGGTGGTTACCGAAGGTTGTTCAAAGTCTCGAATGAGGTCTCGGATGTCACGAGGAGTTACAGAATGGTTCTATGGTAAAGATTGATATATAGGAAGTCCCGGTTTGGTCACCAGAAAAGTTTCGGGTACTTCGGTAGTGTATCGGGAGTGCCGGGAGGGTTGCGGGGGACCACCGGGAGGGGCCACCCACGCCAGGAGGCCATATGGGCGTTAGGAGTGGCTCACCTGCCCTTATTGGTCTGGGCAAGCCATCCCCTAAGGGACCATGCGGCTAGGAGGTGGGAGAAGGAAAAACCCCCAAGAGGGGGAGGATTCCAAGTGGAATCCTACTAGGAGTAGGATTGGAGGTGGACTCTCCCACCTCCACCACTTCGTTGAATCCTAGAGGGAACCCTAGGGGCACGGGCACCCTCCCCTCCCTCCTATATATATTGGAGGGGAGAGAGGGCAGCCGAACCAGAAAACCCTAAGGCCATGGTGCAGCCCTCTCTCCTCACTAGATCGTCTCCCTAGTTTTCGGTGGTGCTTAGGCGAAGCCCTGCCGGAATAGTTCCACCATAACAGCCGCCGCGCCATCAGGCTGCCCAAGAACTCATCTACCTCTCCGCTCCCTCTTGCTGGATCAAGAAGGCGGAGATCATCATCGAGCTGTACGTGTGTTGAACGTGGAGGTGCCGTCCGTTTGGCGCTAGATCGGGACGGATCGTGATTGGATCGCGGGACGGCTAGCCATTTGGACCGCGAAGATGTTCGACTACATCAACCACGTTTCTTAATGCTTCCCTCTTAGCGATCTACTAGGGTATGTAGATCCACTCTCCCTCTCATAGATGCTCATCACCATGGATAGATCTTGTGTGTGCGTAGGAATTTTTGTGTTTCCCATGCAACATTCCCCAACCTTGAGATAGTTTCCCATGGATAGATCTTCGGTTGGAGTGGTGCGTTGTAGTTCATTCAACCTGACATGTTTCTATATCCCAATGAGAGAAGGGAAAAAATTGCATCTTTGTGCTGCTGCTACTAAGGATTAAACGATGGGGTTTATTCATATTGATTGAGTTTACTTTGTCTACATCATGTCATTGTTCTCCAACCATTACTCTGTTTTACTTAATACTCTAGATGCATGCTGAATAGCGGTGGATGAGTTGATTAATAGTAATAGGTGCAGGCAGGAGTCAACCTATTTTCTTATGGATGTGATGACTATATACACATGATCATTGCCTTGAAAATTGCATAACTATTCGCTTTTCTATCGATTGCCCAACAGAAATTTGTTTACCCACCGTATGCTATTTCTATGACAAATGCCACTAGAGAACTCTACGGCCCCCGGTTCTATTCCTTATATATTCACAAACGATATTAATACTTGCTATTATTTATTTGCTTTATTTTATTTTGCAATTTACAATTATCTACACAAATCACTTGTTTGCAAATAATGAGATCAAGGGGATTGACAACCGTCTTGCTAGCGTTCGGTGCAAGTCGTTTGTTCTTTTGTCTCCAGCTGCTGAAGATGGTTAAGGATTGGTAATCCTATTGGTTCGATAAACCTCGATTTCATAACCGAGGGAAATTCTTACCCACATTATGCTGCGATAACCCATTCCTCTTTACGGAAACCCAACGCAGATCACAAATATCAGTCATTGTCTCCATCATCCTTTCCTCACTGAGGTTGTGTCCTAATAAATATGATAATCAGACTTTTATTTACTTACTACTCGATATGAATAACTGATAAGCAATATGACTCTATATGAATGCCTCTGGCAGTGTACCAGGATGTGCAATGATCAAGCATAACATGTATCAAAAATGGTGAACGGTGGCTTTGCCACAAATACTATGTCAGCTTAGATCATGCAAAGCAATATGACAATGAAAGTACTAGTCATATAATTGGAAGTTGCATGGCAATATATCTCGGAATGGCTATCGAAATTCCATGATAGGTAGGTTTGGTGGCTGTTTTGAGGAAGATATAATGAGGCTTACATGCAACACAGTGTATCATGTCACGGGATTTGGATGTACCGACTAAGGTTGCACCGATCCTCATGGTGAGAATGGGCAATGCACGATACCGAAGAGGCTAGCAACTATGAGGTAGTGAGAATGCATACATACATGGGTTCACATTAGTTATAAAGAACTCAAATATTTATTGCAAGATTTCATTAGCTCTCTTGAAGCAAAGTACTACTCGCATGCCCCGAGGGAGGAGGTTGGGAGGAGTTAACCATTGCGCACCTCCGACTTAGACAACACTAGGATTTCAACGACGAATAAGAATGCTCACGTATTATCACCATGCCATAAACAATATTTAGATGAACAACAAGTTAACATCCTTTAATTTACGATATTTTTACTAGCCAATGATCATTCACTCATGCCCTTTCACATTACCACATTAATATCATTAACTCACAATTTCTCTTTTATGTGCTACATGAAGATTTTGATTATGAAGTCATCGAATACCTATTATTTTTGGACTATTCTTATAACCCATGCAAATTACCATCACTATTTATTAACTCTAAACAAATATAATTTAAGAATGAGAGTGCAATTATTTCTTCAAAATCTATACGCCAACTTGCTCTAAAAAACACACAAAACTCAACAGAAACCTTCGCGATATCCGTTAGTATAATAAACATATCAAATACTTTAGGTACTATTATAAATTGGTTATTATTTTATTATTTCATAAGGTGCTGTATTCCAACTTATCCATGGCTTATACCCCTTCATACAATCCAAAGCATCATCTAAACAAGCAAACTATGCAAGCAAAAACATAATCTGTCTAAAACAGAACAACCTGTAATGATTTGTAAAGAAACTATACTTCTGTAACTCCAAAAATTCTGAAAAAATTAGAACTATGTGGGGAATTAGTATAGAAATATGATGTAAAAATTGTAGATCAAAAAGGCATTCCAGTAAAATAAACAAATTCTGCACTAGACGTAAAGTTTCTGTTTTTGCACCGTATCAATTCTACTTTTCATGCAAGTCATCCCAAAGGCTTTACTTGGCACAAATAGTAATTTAAACATAAAAACATAATAATTACAGTAGCAATAATAATGTTATCTCAAACAAATAGAAATTAAAAGCAATAAAATAAAATAACTATTGGGTTGCCTCCGAACTAGCGCTATTGTTTTATGCACCTAGCTAGGCATATTGCATATGGTCAAGTGTTGCAATCCTTCTTATCAAGATCCTCAATAACAAAACCATGCTTATGAATAACAGGAGGCTTTATAATAGGTTCTGTTAGAAAGTTTATAAAATTTGGATTCACACTAATCATTTTAAGATCCTCGTTTCTTTAGGTAGGAGTGATACTAACATTCTTGGGGACATATACAAACTTGGGATTTTTCTTTTGAGAGGTACTAGCATTAGTTTTGGAGGGAGTGAAAGTGAAACCCACTTTATCATTGATCTCCTCCATTTTATCAATTCTACTCAAACCTTGCTCTACCCGCTCATTAATAGTCGTATATTTATCCTTTAATGTTTTCAAAGTAATTCCTGCCTTTGATCCAAATTGGGTGATATGATTACGAATATTTTTATCCAACTCCACAATTTGTTCTTTATTGGCCACTTTATAAAGCATTTGAAGTGTGAATCATTGATATTGGAGGATTGGTTATGAGTTGATTCATTTTGAGAATTGCAAATCCTATACCATGCATATTTTAAACTTTCTCCTCCCCTTTGTTTAAAATTAAACACCTCATTATTGGGGGTAAAGGGAACAAAAGAAGAACTTGCCATAGGAACTAGCAAACTAGCAAAGATAAATATTTTTGTATTTCTATTTCTATAAAGCAAGCAAAATATAACAACAAATAAAAAGTAGAAGAACTGAATGATAGTTTGTGTGAAGGTATATGATAGTAGTTTGGTGATACTCCCTGACAATGGCGCCAGAAATCCTTCCTAATACTTGTGATCCGCGTTGGATTTTCTGCGAAGAGGAGAAGGCGATTCAACATAATATAGATAAGTAGTCCCTCAGTGAGAACCAAGGTTATAAAACCAATAGGAGTAGCACACAACCCTTGTCTTCAGTGACTACACACAAAGAATCAAACACTTGACCCAACGTGGGCAAGTGGGTTGTCAATCGCCTTGGAGTCATTACTTGCAAGCAAATGAAGTGTGTAGATGATAGTTGATAAATGTAAACTGCAAAATAAATAGAAATCAAAAAAATGGCAGCAAGGTAATGAAAGATTTTTTAAATATATTAGTAGATGTACTCGAGAGCCATAGTTTTCCCTAGTGGCATCTCTCATGTAGTAGGCATACAATGGGTAAACAAATTATTGTTGGGCAATTGATAGAAAAGTGCTTAGTAATGCAATATTTATTCATGGCAATGATCATTACATATAAGCATCATGTCCATAAGCAAGTAGACCAACTCATGACTGCATCTACTACTATTACTCCATCCATCGACCGCTATCTAGCATGCATGTAGAGTATTAAGTAAAACAGAGTAATGCTTGGAGTACAATGAAATGATGTAGACAAAGTTAATCAAATTAATATGAAAGAACCCCATCGTTTTATCCTTAGTGGCAGTAATACAAAGACGTGTCTTGTCCCTTTGTGTCACTGGGATATAGAGCACCACCGGATTGAACCCACTACAACACACCTCTCCCACTAAAGAATTATCAATCTAGTTGGCCAAACTATCTCAATAGATTAGAGAGAATTACGAATCTATCATATAATCATGCATATGTAATGAACGACCAGCAAGGAACTCAATATAATTTCATGAACAATCTAAAAATAAACCCACAACTCATCAGATCCTAACAAACGCGCCGCACAAAGTGATTACATTGAATAGATCACCGCGAAGATGCGGTGAACTTTGTATTGAAGATCAAGAGAGAACAAGATAGCCATCTAGGTCCTAACTACGGACATGTAGGTGGCATGGCTTGAGACTACATCAGTAATTCCCCAAAGAGGAAGGGATGATGCAGCACAACGACGGTATGTATTTCCCTCAGTTATCAAACCAAGGTATCAATCCATAGAGGAAGATCAAGCACCCATGTAAACATCACCTGCACACCAATAACAAATACTTGCAACCCGACATGTAAGAGAGGTTGTCAAGCTCTCAACAATGATAAGATAGATTATATTGCAATAGGTATGTGACGAGGATATACCCCATGGTATGACCTGGCCTGGCGACTCATAGGAGACCCGGCCGAAGACATGACATTCTTATTAAAAGACCCGGTAGGTGAGTCACAGGATGACCAAGCCCAAGACCCGGCAGGTGAGCCGGCGCCAGGCGGCTCACAAGAGAAGGCCCACAGGAGAAGGCTCACAAGAGAGAAGGATTCCCTTAAAGGAAATAAGACCCGGAGTAGGATTCGAGAGAGACTAGTCATAATCCTACTCCTACTAGGACTCTATTTGTAAACCTACCCTCTCCACTTATATAAGGAGGGGTAGAGCACCCCTAGAGGGACAAGTTCTAAAGAGACACAAGTCTACAAGTTTAGACAAGACAAGAGATTAGAGGTAGCAATTAGCACCCTTGTAACCGAGAGATCTTCATCATCATCAATACCAGACAGGCAGGACGTAGGCTTTTACCTCCATCAGAGGGGCCGAACCTGGGTAAAACTCCGTGACTTCTCGATTCTAATCAACCCCTTCAAGCCGCCACGTAGTTGTGTCTCGCCCCAAACCTAAGTCCGTTCACCCGGACATCTTCCGTGACAAATCCACGACAGTTGGCGCCCACCGTGGGGCACATGGTGGTGTTGTGTTCTAGGAGGGAGCAGTTTGAGAGATCGTGAAGCTCGCGATTGATCGGATGAAAAAGGCTCAGCACGTAAAACGCGTCGGATAACCCGGCATGAGACTGCCTTGGACAGAGCCGAGATGAGGGATTTAGGGTTGCACACGTGTCCGCACACGACGAGGCAATCTGTCTGGATCAATTTTTGCCGCGCTGCTCTACGAAGTCATCAGGTCCGATAGGAAGATTCCCTCCGCACCACTGCAGGAATCAATGGAAAGCGTCTTGGATCGGAGGCAAACCTCGCTGCATCTGCGTGTGGCTGGCCAAGGAATACGTCCACATCTTACCATCTACGAACAAATACACAAGACCCAAATTGCTACTACTACTGATACATGTCAAATCAGAAGGCTCCAAGTCCCAAGGGAATCATCCATACTTTGTGACGGGCAGACCGGGTCAAATCTAAGGAACCATCATGTACTACTTCAAACAGCAGTAGTTACTACTACTAGTATGGATTACGTGAAGCTACTGTTTTGGTCTTCAATTTTTATGGTCACACCAAAAGCTACCAGATACAGGTGCACAAACTGACTAGGATGGTACATCGGATAATTTTGGATGAGCAGAGTCCAAGATCGGATTGAGCAAAAATAAAAAAAGGAGGAAAAACAGCTCATGACCCGGAACCGGATTTGGACATGCACTCGGTCTCCACCATTGAGTCTGCCTCCAGACACGGTCTCCACAAACTCACGATTGAGCCGCCGTCGGCCTCCTTGAACAGCCACCGTGTGCTGAGCCGCCGTCGTGCCTGCGTGCTGAGCCGCCCATCCATAACGCCACCAGCCAGCTTCGCGCGGCGCCTCCGCTGCGCACCGTCGCTGAGCCGCCAAGCCGCCATGACCGGCGTAGCTCCTCACCTCCGAGCCGCCTGACCATGAGCTTCTTGGGATCGATCTCCTTCACCTTGAGCATGGCCTCGCCGCACCTCCCCTGCGCGGCGTCGCCCCGCTCCGCACCGCCGGCCATCGGCGCCCTGCCGCTGACGGCTCCTCGCCGCACCTCCCCTGCGTGCCGTCGCCGTGCACCTGCCAGCCGTCGGCTCCCCGCCACCATCAGCTTCGCCCTCGCCTCCACCTCTGACCTCCAGCATGCATACACGTCATCGCCGCACCTGCCGGCCACCATCGACCGGTACCACCACCGCGTAGCCCTGTGCGGCCAGGGTGAAAGGATAAGGAAAAAGTTATAAGAGCCGGAAAAAAACCCGGAGGGTCCGTTTCGAGCCACTCTGCTCTGACCCTGGTGCGATCACGTTTCAAGTCGCCCCGCTGGACTTCTTTTGACGAAAACGCCGTCACTACCAAACCGCCCCGGTCCAGCATCGTCTCCGAGCCGCCGTGGCCGAGTTGCCACCTCCGTTGCGGTTTCGAGATTGGTTCAATCGCTGTTGAAATTACGAGATAACTCAACTCATCGTCGAGATGAAACAGGTGTTATCCACCCAATTTATTTTATCTATACTTTTTTGATTAGGTCGAAGAACAATTACTTCGTCTTTGTAATATTTTTTGACACAGGACAATTAGTCATTGCCAAAGGGGCACTATACCGCGGTGATGGAGGCGTGCCAAAGGTGGTGGTGCGTGTCACGTTATTCAAGGGACTCCCTCGCCATTGCACCGGCTTACAATGCCGCGACCGTCTCTTACCACTGTGTCGGCTTACAATGCCGCGACCATCTCTCACGACCACACCAGCTTACAACCCCGAGGCCGACTCTCGTCACCCGCACCGGCTTACAAATGTAATGGCCGTCTCTCATCATCTGCGCCGGCTTATAACGCCATGGCATATTTCACAAACAGGGTCGGCTTACAATGCCGCGATTGGTTTCTACGTCTACATCAACATATCGGTGTAGTGCTCGCCTGTACGAGCCGCCCAACGGACACGTGCAAGACGCCACCCACACTGCGATTTACATCAACATACGAGCCGCCCGATGGACAGGCGCACAAGTCGCCACCACTACAGTTTGGTTCACTTCAATAACCAGCCGGAACGAACCCTCGATCGGATTATTGAAACAAATCATGCGGGGTCATCTATAACCCGCCACGGCCAACCTCAACTTTCAATGGAGATTCTCAAGCCGCCTCTTCGAGTCAACTTAAGACTCGGGGGCTACAGACATGGCGAGACACATTTGGTCATTTTCAACAAAAACCCCGGGTCTTTGCAAGAGAAAAACCCAATCCTGGGGGCTACTACATTATTGGCGGATGATTAAAAGATTGCCCAAGAGGACGGACCGCCGTGATGCACCATTCAAACATGGGTGCCCGGATCAATGGGTCATCATAAAGACATTTGGAGCTTCTGTTGTTTCTTCATACAAGATGGCGGCTTACAAGATTGATGCTGCTCCGCTATGTGACCCGCCTGCCTTACCGGTTAATCTCGCCTAGAGACCCTGAGCCAGTTCAAAGAAATTGATGTCCAATCTTGCTTAGAGACCCTGAACCGGCTAAGATTGAGGTGACCTGCTGAACTTTTACCAATCAATCTCGCTTAGAGATCCTGAGCCGGTTCAAGAAATTGACGGCCAATCTCGCTTAGAGACCCTGAGCCAGTTCAAGAAATTGACGGCCAATCTCGCTTAGAGACCCTGAGCCGGTTCAAGAAATTGACTGCCAATCTCGCCTAGAGACCCTGAACTGGTATGAATTCAAGCATCGAATCATAGTTTGGTTACATTAAGCGTTGTTGTTGATGGAGGCTTCTTACCTTTGGTATAGCTTACAGTACCCTAAGACAACAGCGTGTACACCAAATTCCAGTTGCTTATCAACTGCGGCCATCGAAGGGGGCTTCTTACCGATGGGTATCGCTTATCTCACCCTAATGGGCGGCTTTATGCCACTTCCGGTTACTTATTAACTGTGGTTGTCGAAGGGGGCTTCTTACCGACGGGTTCGCTTATCTCACCCTAACAACCGGTGTTTACGCCAAAATTCATTTGCTTATCAACTGTAGCTGTTGAAAGAGGCTTCTTGCCTTCGGGTATAACTTACATCTCCTTTCAAACAGCCGGCTTTATGTCGTCTCAGGCTAATCATTAGTCGCGGCTATCGATGGAGGCTTCTTGCCTGAAGGTATAGCTTACATCGCCCATCGACAACCGGTGTTCGCATACAAAGGTGCAGAATTTGCTGTTAAAAGGAGGCTTCTTACCTTCGGGTATAGCTTACATTACCCTTCATACAGCCGGCTTTATGCCATTCCGGTTGACATGTCAGCCGTGGATTATTCAAGGGAGCTTCCCACCTCCAGATAACACGCCAGCTTATCAAGCCAGATCAGAGCAAGATTATGAGAAAGGAGCAATGTTATGAAAGGTATGAACATCTCTGGGTTGAGCTTCTTCAAGCCGCCCTCACAACAATGCAGAATATATTTTGTCCTTTTTGCAGGTATTATCTCTTAAGATGAGCCGCCATTAAGTGTTTGGCAAGAGCAAAGGGATCTTTTAATAACCAACATGGCTGGATCTTCATGGTTATCATAACCAGTTGGGATTTTTCAAACCAGCTCGGAGAAATTACTATTTGTCAGATATAATGTCGTGTCATCTAATTGGCCGGTTCTCGGATTTCTTTAATTGTGCTCTGTAGTAATCTACAACACTCATGGATTTCTCAAACTTATATTTGTCGGGTTGCATTGCAACCACGAGCAGGAATTTCATGTCAAAAGACAAAGGAATTATTCCAGGATGTTCATTCCGGGTTATATTACAACCATGGTCAAAGATTCATTCAACAAATTGTGGTGAGTCGTATTATTCTCACATAGTCCTGAGTCACCGCAGGCAGATGAATCGGCACTTGGGGCTACACTATTCAAGTCCAGTTTTATATCAAATATGCAACGTCCCATGTCGCTGCAAGCATGCACCACGGCACTTGGGGGCTAATGCAAGCCGGCTTTCAAATTATTACATCGTCAGCAAGACCATATTATCTCAAGGAGATGAGCCGGCCCTTCTATATTTTTCTAAAGTCCCAGCCTAGTAATTCTTACTGACCCGGCACTTGGGGGCTACAGTATTCAGCTGTTCCAACAGATTAAGAGATTCAAATTGAAGACCCGGCGCATCACATTCTGATGAGCCGGCCCTTGGGGGCTACACCCGCCGAAGCTTTCTGATGAGCCAGCCCTTGGGGGCTACACCCGCCGAAGCATTATAAGATATAAGGCCATTATAAGTCCCAGGTTGCTGCAGGCAGGACAGCCCCACACTTGGGGGCTACACAGTCCAAAATGTTATTTGCGAAGCACCAAGTTATCATGGATAATCTCGGAGCTTGGGGGCTACATGTAATATGGACATATAAAAAACTTTGAGGAGAATTTTCAAGATATTAAATATGGAATTCAGTTGTTAGACCCGGCGTCACCAATACTTATGACACGGTGTTATCAAAAGATCATAGCCCCCAGAGTTTATATAAGCCGCCCTGCTTCACAACAATGGAAGTCCGGTTCTACATCAGATGGATTTTCATCCCAATGTTTATCAAGTCACCAAGATTCTAGTTATTTAAAACCCGGAGTCACCAACGATAATGACCCGGCATCATCAATGATTATGACCCGGCGGAGATGACCCGCCAAGAGTATCGGAAGCCGACTCAATGGCATATGGGTGTTCTATTCTCAATATTTTTCAAAAGACATTGACAAGCAAGATGATTGTCAACACGACTCATTCATATGGAGAAAAGACTCGGATTTCTCAAGCCATTTTATAAGCCGGCCAAAGGGGCAAGATGGCCACTTAACAAATTTGTTACTCTTATTTCAGGAGCTTAAAATGAATAAATTCAAGCTAACCTAGGGGCTAATGATGGGGATATACCCCATGGTATGACCCGACCTGGCGACTCACAAGAGACCCGGCCGAAGACATGACATTCTTATTAAAACACCCCGTAGGCGAGTCATAGGATGACCAAGCCCAAGACCCGGCAGGTGAGCCGGCACTAGGCGGCTCACAAGAGAAGGCCCACAGGAGAAGGCTCACAAGAGAAGGCCCACAGGAGAAGGCTGACAAGAGAGAAGGATTCCCTTAAAGGAAATAAGACCTGGAGTAGGATTCGTGAGAGACTAGTCCTAATCCTACTCCTAGAAGGACTCTATTTGTAAACCTACCCTCTCCACTTATATAAGGAGGGGTAGAGCATCCCTAGAGGGACAAGTTCTAAAGAGACACAAGTCTACAAGTTTAGACAAGACAAGAGATTAGAGGTAGCAATTAGCACCCTTGTAACCGAGAGATCTTCATCATCATCAATACCAGACAGGCAGGACGTAGGCTTTTACCTCCATCAGAGGGGCCGAACCTGGGTAAAACTCTGTGTCTTCTCGATTCTAATCAACCCCTTCAAGCCGCCACGTAGTTGTGTCTCGCCCCGAACCTAAGTCCGTTCACCCGGACATCTGCCGTGAAAAATCCACGATAGTATGGCAAATAGATCTCGCAAGAACACAAAATAAATGAAGTAAATGAAAAGTGCAGCAATGTATTTTTGTTTTTTGGATTAATGGATCTGAAAACAAACATGGAAAAAAGATAGATCGAAAACCAATATGTTGGCAAAGTAGACCCGGGGTCGTAGGTTTCACTAGTGGCTTCTCTCATGAGTATAGCACATGGTGGGTGAACAAATGATTGTTTGGCAATTGATAGAAGTCAAATAATCATGACGATATCCAGGCAATGATCATTATGTAGGCATCACGTCCAAGATAAGTAGGCCAAAATGATTCTGCATCTACTTCTATTACTCCACACATCGACTGCTATCCAGCATGCATCTAGTGTATTAAGTTCATGGAAAAATGGAGTAATGCAATAAGAACGGTGACTTGATGCCCCTTCTGTCAATGGGAAAGAACACCAAAAGATCGAACCCATCACAAAGCACCTCTTCCCATGACAAGAAAAATCGATCTAGTTGGCATAAATAAACCAAAGATTCAAAGAAGATATAACAGGATATAAGTAATCATGCAAATAAGAGATCAAAGAAGATTCAAATAATGTTGATGGATAGAAACTGATCATGAACTCAAAATTGATCGGATCCCAACAAACACACCACAAAAGTCATTACATCAAATATATCTCCAAGACACCATTGTAGAGAATAAAGAGAGAGAGAGAGAGAGAGAGAGGAAGCCATCTAGCTACTGCCTACGGACCCGTAGGTCTATGGTGTACTAATCACGCATCATCGGAGAGGCACCCATGAAGACAATGCACCCCTCCATGATGGTGTTAGATTGGATCTCGCGGTTCTGGAACTTGTTGCGGCTAGAATTGTGTTTCGTATACTCCTCTAGGGTTTTCTGAATATTTGAGTTTTTGTAGAGTTTATAGATGGTTGAGGGGGTCCTGAGGTGGGCACCACCCACCAGCCGCCTTAGGGGCCTCTGGCACTCCCTGGTGGGTGTTCCCCACCTCGGCCTTCTTCTCTGGCACTTCTCTGACCCACTAGGTGTCTTCTGGCCCAAAACAATTCTCCAAAAAGTTTCATGATGTTTGGGCTTCATTTGGTACTAATGTGCGAAGTAAAAAACAAGCAAAAACAACAACTGGCACTTTGGCACTATGTCAATAGGTTAGTCCCAAAAAATGGTGTAAAGTTGCTATAAAATGAATATAAAACATCTGAGATTGATAATATAACAGCATGGAACAAGCAAAAATTAGAGATACATTGGAGACGTATCAGTAGGTCTGTGGTAGACTACTCACCAAGGTTGTAAGAATCGCGATCCTGTTATACGATTCTATGACTTTATGATCCAAACTAAACCCCTCTAATTCTATAATTTTAGATCATACAATCCACATTTCTAAGATACCGATAGTGAAGATTCTATGATTTGTGATTCTACCATTGAAGTTCTGATCCAATGCAGAATCAGGATTCTGACAACCTTGATACTCACACATCATAATGGGATCAACAAGGTTGCTGTAGAGGCCCTGTGTGATCGATCCCCCTCCGGCACTGCACCGGAACACGGCTCCAGATGGGCCCATGGTAGAATAGAGACTATCTGCAGTGGAAAAAGTGTTTTGGGATGCTTCCTAGGTTTTTTTCCAATATATTAGACTTTATAGGCCATAGAGGGGTGTCAGGAGATGCAAGGCGGAGCCACAAGACAACAGGGCGTGGCCACCCCCTAGGCGTGCCTTGTAATCTTGTGGGGCCCCTGTGTGGCCCCTGACCTCCTTTCTAAGCTTCCATATCTTCTTTTGGTCCAGAAAATTTAATCAAAAAGTTTCATGGCAATTGGACTTTATTCGGTACTGTAAACCTGAAAACCAAAAACATGCGAAAACAACAACTAGTACTGGGCACTGTGTTAATAGTTTAGTGCTCAGAAATAATTTTAATCAGCAAATAAATGCCCCAAAATTATCCTAGAATGATAATATTATGGCATGGAACAATCAAAAATTATGTATACGTTGGAGACGTGTGAGCATGTTAGAGAAACCACTAGCTAATCCTTATGTAGGACATGGACCAACTAATCCTCATTTGCACTTAACATATATATGAGATTTGTTGATTACTTAAGCTTGCAGGTTTATCCGAGGATAAATTCAAGAAGAATGTTTTCTCATTATCTTTGGAGGGAAAGGCATTGATTTGGTACAAGCTATTGGATGATGCTGGAACATGGGACTGGAACCGGTTGAAGCTGGAATTTCACCAGAAGTTTTATCCTATGCATCTAGTTCATCGTGATTGGAGTTATATATATATATATATATATATATATATATATATATATATATATATATATATTGGCATCATGAAGGATAAAGCATGACTCAAGCTTGGGGGACGCTTAAATCTATGATGCACACTTGCCCCAATCATGAGATCTCAAGAAAAATAATTATTACAAAACATTATGCTCGGCTTTCTTATGATGATGAATTAATGCTTCATTCTTCTTCTACTGGTTCCTTCGTGAAGAGAACTATTGAATTAAAATGGGATCTTCTGGAAAGAATTAAATGCAACTCTAAAGATTGGGAGCTCGACAAAGGTATAGATTCAGGTATAAAGCTTGAGTTTGATTGTGTTAAATCTTTTATGGAAATTGATACCTTTCATAAGTTTAACAATAAATATGGGCTTGACTCTGAAATAGTAGCTTCTTTCTATGAATCTTTTTCTACTCATGTTGACCTCCCTAAGGAGAAGTGGTTTTAATATCGTCCAGCCATTGAAGAATTGTTAGAGGAACCTATTACTGCCAAAGAAGAAACTATTATCTACAATGTCGATCCAGTTGTGCCCCCTACTTACATTGATAAACCACATTTCCTATTAGGATTAACTACAACCATGGTTAACAAAAGCAATGTTAGAATACCCAAACCTTATGAACAAATAAATGTAGAACCTAATATTGCTATCGTTAAAGATATCTTGGTTGATAATATTGATGGGCACGTTATTTACTTGTGTGATGAGACTAGCAGAATGGTAACCTATTGACCCGGTGCCCAGTGCCAGTTCCTATTTTGTGTGTGTTTTTACCTTTCAGGTTTACGGTACCAAACGAAGTCCAATTGCCCCAAAACTTTTTTATGATTTTTCTAGACCAAAAGAAGACCTGGAAGCTTTGGGAGAAGACCGGAGGCCGCACGAGGGAGGCACAAGCCAACAGGGCGCGCCCAAGGGGGTGGCCACGCCCTGATGGCTGGTCCCTCCTTGGTGGCCCTCCTACCCCCGTTCTTTGGTCAATAAATTCACATATATTACAAAAACCCTAGGGGACATCCTAAAACACTTTTTTGCCATCGCAAGTATCAGTTCCGTCGTGATCTCATCTGGAACCTCGTTCCCGCACCCTGTCAGAGGGGGGATCGATCACGGAGGGCCTCTTCATCAACCTTGTTACCCTCATGATGATGTGTGAGTAGTTCACCATAGACCTACGGGTCCGTACTTAGTAACTAGATGGCTATCTCTCTCTCTTTTGATCTTCAATACAATGATCATCGCATCTTCGCTTTGATCCATCCGAGGTAGCTCTTTCATGCGGTGCGTTTGTTGGGATCCGATGAATTGTGGGTTTATGTTCAGATTACTCATGAAAAGTATTTGAGTCTTCTCTGAAATTATTATGATTCTTATTTGCATGATCATTATAGCTTCTTAATTCTCTTCGATCAATTGATTTGCTTTGGCCAACTAGATTGATATTTCTTTAGTGAGAGTGTGTGTTGTAGTGGGTTCAACCTGACGGGTTTCTTTATTCCATTGACAGAAGGCGACAAGATACGTCCTTGTGTTGTTGTCACTAAGGATAAAATGATGGGGTTTATTCATATTGAGTGAGTTTACTTTGTCTACATCATGTCATCGTTCTTCATGCATTACTCTGTTTATCATGAACTTAATACGTAGAGAGGCAAGCATAGAAGCGCTATTGAAGTGTAGTAATGATAATAGGTGCAGGCATGAGTCAGCCTATTTGTTTTGGACGTTATGCCTATATACGCATGATCATTGTCGTGAATATCACACAACTATGCGCTTTTCTGTCAATTGCCCAACAATAATTAGTTTACCCATTGTATGCTTATTTTCATGAAAGATGCCGCTAGGAATACTACGGCCCCCAGGTCTATTCGCTAATATATTTACAAATGCTACAATACCTTGTTGTTCTTATTTACTTTTTATTTTATTTTTCAATTTACAATTATCTACTATTATCTACATAATTCACTTGCTTCCAAATAACGACATCAAGGGGATTGACAACCCTCTTGCCTGCATTGGTTGTAAGTTGTTTGCTCTTTTGTGTGCAGCTGTTGAAGACGGTTGTGGATTGACATTCCTATTGGTTCGATAAACCTTGGTTTCATAACTAAGGGAAATACTTACCCGTATTGTGCTTCAATTACCCATTCCTCTCCACGGAAAAACCCAACGCATATCACAAGTATCACCATGCTCAACCACATCATCCATAACGCCTTCGAAGATGAATGTCGTGGTATGTGATACAACATCACTCTCCTCCAAGACCAAAGGTGAAATCCCAAGCTCGACCTCAATGCTCGACTCCGAGTATGGGTCCCATATGGGCGCCGACTTCAAGTTTCGAAGAATTCCTCGCTTGCTGCCTTGGTCGATTAGAAAGTGGTAACCCACAAGTGTAGGGGGTCGCGGCTATCTTCACGGGTAGTATTTCACCCTGATTTATTGGTTTGACACAAGGGGAGCTAAAGAATATTTATTGGACTTGACAGTTGAGTTGTCAATTCAACCGCACTAGGGATATCTCTCTGTAGCAAGGATTTAGTAGCATGGCAAATAGTAGTAGCAAAAGTAACAGAAGTAGTGACAGTAGCAGTTTTGTAGCAGGTGTGACAGCAGCAATAGCAATAATAAATTAGCAAGTTTCAGTATATGTAACATGTAGGCACGTGGATTGGTGATGGATAATGATTTAGATGACATTGATCATATAACAATTACACACTAGGGCGACACCTCCCATGGCGGCGGGGTCCTATTGGAAACTAAGGGATATTAAGGCCTCCTCTTAATAGAGAACCAGAACAAAGCATTACCACATGGTGAATACATGAACTCCTCAAAGTACGACAATCACCTAAAAGAATACCAATTATTGTCACCTTGGGGTATGAATATCATTACACATAATAGGTGCTAATGACCCACAAGTGTAGGGGGTCAATCGTAGTCCTTTTGAACCATAATAGGGTAGAAGAAAACGACTAGCGGTTTTTAGCAAGGTAATTTCTTCAAGCACTAAAACTGTAGGTAATGGGTAGTTTGATAGCAAGATAATTGGTAACGAGCAAGTAACGGTAACAATGAATAAAGTGCAAAAAGTTAGCCCAATCCTTTTGTGGCAAAGGACAAGTCAAAATGATCTCTTATAATAAGCAAAGTATTCTTGAGGGTACACGGGAATTTCATCTAGTCACTTTCACCATGTTGGTTTGATTCGCATTCGCTACTTTGATAATTTGATATGTGGGTGGACCAGTGCTTGGGAGACATTCTTACTTGAACAAACCTCCCACTTATGATTAACCCCCTCGCAAGCATCTGCAACTATGAGAAAAATATTAAGATAGAATCTAACCATAGCATTAAATATTTGGATCCAAATCAGCCCCTTACGAAGTAGCACACAAACTAGGGTTTAAGCTTGTCACTCTAGGAACCCATCATCTAATAACTACTCCACAATGCATTCCCTTAGGCCCAAAGATGGTGAAGTGTTATGTAGTCTACGTTCACATGACACCACTAAGGGAATCACAACATACATATCATCAAAATATCGAACACATATCAAATTCACATGATTACTTGCAACATGACTTCTCCCGCGACCTCAAGAACAAAGGTAACTACTCACAAATGATATTCATGCTCAAGATCAGATGGGTATTAAATAGCATACGGATATGAACATATCATCTTCTACCAAATAAACCATATAGTAATCAAGTATGTAATGCAATCAACACTACTAGTCACCCACAAGTACCAATCTGAGGTTCCGGTACAAAGATTGAACACAAGAGATGAACTAGGGTTTGAGAGGAGATGGTGTTGTTAAAAATGTTGATGAAGATTGTCCTCCCAAAGATGAGAGGGTTGTTGGTGATGACGATGGCCTTGATTTCCCCCTCCGGGAGGGAAATTCGCCCGACGAAATCGTTCAGCGGAGGGCAAAAGTGCTCCTGTCCAAGTTTCGCCTCGAGACGGCGATGCTTCATCCCGAAAGTCTTCTCCTTATTTTTTTTCTTGGTTAAAACATCTTAAATACGAGAAGATGGGAACCAGAGGTGGGCTGGGCTAAGCACAACCCACCAGGGCATGCCTGGGGGGCCTGGCGCACTCTGGTGTCTTGTGCTCACCAGGTAGCCCCCCTCTCGTAGTTATTTTCTCCAGTATTTTTTATTCATTCCAAAATAATTCTCTGTGAAGTTTCAACTCATTTGAAGATGTGCAGGGTATCTCTGGTATGTTTTTTAGGTCCAGAATTTCAGCTGCCGGCATTCTCCCTCTTTGTGCAAACCTTGCATATTATGACAGAAAAGGCATTAGATTACTCCATAAAGCATCATTATGCATAAAAACATTATAAATAACAGTTGGAAATCATGATGCAAAATGGGTGCATCAACTCCCCCAAGCTTAGACTTTGCTTGCCCTCAAGTGAAAGTCGATATTGAAAAACATGTCCACATGGTTTGAGAGAGACGTGTCGATAGAAACAAAATACGGACATAGTAGCATCATGCTTATTATCATAGCAGCAAAAAACTTTATCATAGAACTCTTTCATATAAATTTTATTCTATAACATCATCATATAACTTCTCATGAACAAGTAACAATTCATCAAAACATAGAAGTATAAAGCATAAACCTTATTGGAAATCAACAAACTATGTTCTCAGTCAACTTTGCAACTACAATTCATAATATTTTTAGGAAGGGTCTAGTGTCGGAGCCTTTTGGCAAGTCCACATACTCAACCATCATTTAATCTTCTATGATTGCTAACACTCACAACATACCCATTAGGAAAAAGTTTCAACCGGACACAAACAAAGATAGGGGCTTATAGTTTTGCCTCCCAACATATTCACCTCAAGGGTGATGTGAACAATAACGACTCATGCTCACACATATCCAACTGGATATATATGCCTAGATCTTTCCTCACCACATGATGATTGCAGAAAGAGAAAAAAGGAATATGGAAGAATACTTTGACTCTTGCATGAAAGTAAATACATAAAGGTAAAAGATAGGCCCTTCGTAGAGGGAAGCAGAGGTTTTCATGCGCTTTTTGGTTTGTATGACAAATCCCTTAAGGCAAAAGAACGTCACATTTTGTATTGCCCCCTGTGATGGCAACCACTATTATGCAATCCGTCGCTTTTATTACTTTGCCATCACAAGTTCGTACAATGCTCAATTTTCTCTTACACTAATTGATCAAACACATTTAGAAGCAATTTTTATTGCCTTAGTGCACCGATGACAACTTACTTGAAGGATCTTATTCAATCCATAGGTAGGCATGGTGGACTATCAACATATGATTTTGGGTTTAGGGTTTTTGCATGCACAAGTACTATCTCTACTTAGTGCGGAATTTTTGGCTGGCAAAGATATTGAGCAAGCACCACATGTTGAAGGATCTATGACAATATAACTTATATGTGAATATGAACAATCATAAATCATTACATTGTCTTCCTTGTCCAACGTCAACAATTTTGGCATATAATATTTAATGTGGGCTCACAATCATAAAAGATGTCCAATATAGTGTATTTGCATGTGAATCTTCTCTTCCCTAATTAATTATTTCATGAATTGCATCATTAACCAACGCTGTGTTTGTCAATCTCCAATAAATTTTACCACTTATACTTTTCCTTATGTGATGTCATTACTCACCATAAGATTAGCATATGATCCTTTCCATTTATTTTATTTTTATTAAGATTACAACAAGAAAGTAAAGAGGCAAGGGCTCAAACTAAACTTTATTATATAACTCTCACTCGATTATATAGATAATTAGATCACGAAACTAGCACTCGAAAATAGATCTTACTAAATTTTCATTCAACTAAATCATGAAATAGCTAAGGATCGGAATAAAATAAGTAAAGGTAAAAGGTGATGGTGATACGATACCGGGGCATCTCCCCCAAGCTTGGCTCAAGCCAAGGGGAGTACCCATACCCGTGTACTCAAGTCTCCTTTGGTGGTAAAGATGATGAAGGTGGTGGTGGTGATGAAGTGGGTTTATCCTCCGGCTTCTAGGGTAAGGTCTCACCATCAAAAGTTGATGCACTAGGCCCCCGAGTCTTGCATCTGGCACCTAAACTCATACCTTTAAATCTTGCTTCATATTCAAAAACTTGGTTTTGAAGATCATAAATTTGACTTTGCAGAAAATTGATTTACTCGTTGAAGGTGAATACGATGTCCTTCATTGACCGACCATCCACCATGTGATCACGGGTGAATTCTGTGACCATGGAGTGATTGGCACTAAGTCCATGCTCCACCATTCCTTGGCACTTGGAGATGTCTTGTTCCATCGCTTCAAGCCTATCCTCCATGCTTCCCGTCCTCTTAGGCCCATGCACATGTCGGATGTGGAGCACCCCCTCATGCATCTCAATGGCTTGAGGGTGCTACATCACCTTCGATAAATACGAATTGATGACCTTCTCGAAGAACTTGTCCTTGGGGGAACTTGGTGGAGCCATGGAGATCTAGATCTGACAAGAAAACAACACAAAACAAGAAACGAGGAATATTTCCGTGATGCAGTGGTCAAAACAATCGGGCATCTATATAGAGATTTTTTATCTTGGGAAACAAGAATATGGAAGGAAAACGGAGTCGGGAAGGTACCCAAGGAGGGCACAACCCACTAGGGCGCGCCTGGGAGGGCAGCCGCGCCCTAGTGTATCGTGCTCACCTCAGTTGCTTTCCTATTTATTTCTTATTTTCCTAATTTTTGTAATATTCCAAAACAAAGAGAAAATATTTTTGCGGATTTTCGGAGTCTGTTTACTTACCATACCACGTACCTCCTCTTTTTCACGATTCTGGAGTGTTCCGGAAGTTTTCTTTTATATGTTCCTCTAGTGTCATGGTTTGGATACCATTGCTTTCAACATTAATAGGCGTACCTGACATATAATGTTTAATTCCTTCTCCATTGACCACCTTCGAGTTAGTACCTTTGGCATTATTAATCTTGATAGCTCCAGAACGATAAACCTCTTCGATAACATATGGTCCTTCCCATTTGGAAAGAAGTTTTCCTGCAAAAAAAATCTAAAATGAGAGTTGTTAAAAAGAACATATTCTCCAACTTTGAATTCCCTCTTTTGGATTCTTTTATCATGCCATCTTTTTTTATTTGAATAGTTTGGCATTTTCATATGCTTGGGTTCTCCATTCATATAGTGAGCTGATATCAAATAACCTCTTTTCACTGGCAAGTTTGAAGTCATAGTTGAGTTCTTTAATTTCCCAAAATGCTTTGATCTAACTCTAGAGGCACCTGACAAGCTTTCCCATATACAATTTTGTATGGATACATACCCATAGGATTTTATAAGCTGTTCTATAGACCCAAAGTGCATCATATAGTTTCTTAGACCAATTCTTTCCGGACCTATTAAATGTATTTTGTAATATTAATTTTATTTCTCTATTGCTAAATTCAACTTGACCACTAGATTGAGGATGATATGGTGATGCAATTCTATGGTTAACATCATATTTAGCAAACAATTTACGAAAAGCACCATGAATAAAGTGTGAACCGCCATCAATCATTAGATATCTAGGGACTCCAAACCTCGGGAAGATAACTTATTTAAGCATTTTAATGGAGGTGTTATGACCAGCACTACTAGTTGCAATACCTTCTACCCACTTAGTAACGTAATCAACATCAACCAAAATATGAGTATACCCATTGGAGGAAGGAAAAGGTCCCATATAATCAAAACCCCAAACATCAAATGGTTCAACAACAAGCGAATAATTCATAGGCATTTCTTGATGCTTACCAATATTACCAATTCTTTGACATTCATCATAGGACAAGGCAAACTTACGGGCATCCTTGAAGAGAGGAGACCAATAAAAACCAGATCACAATACCTTGTGAGCAGTTCTGTCTCCCGCATGATGTCCTCGATAGGCTTTGGAGTGACATTTCTGTAGGATTTGTTCCTATTCATGCTCAGGTACACAACGTCTAATAATACCATCTACTCCTTCTTTATAAACATGTGGGTCATCCCAAAAGTAGTGTCTCAAATCATAGAAGAATTTTTTTTCTTTTGTTGGTATGTGAAACTAGGTGGTATATATTTATCAATAATGTAGTTAGCATAATCAGCATACCAAGGAGTGTTTTGAGAAACATTTATTGTAGCTAACAGTTATAAGCCACGGGGTTCTTAACTCCTTTCCTATCAGTAATATGTAAATGAAATTCTTGAAGCAAGAGAACCCACCTAATGAGTCTAGGTTTAGCATCTTTCTTTTCTATAAAATATTTTATAATAGCATGATCAGTGTGAACAATAACCTTGGAATCAACGATGTAAGATCTGAATTATCACAAGCAAACATGACTCCTCCAAATTCTTTTTCAGTACTAACAAAATTTCTTTGGGCAATATCTAGAGTTTTGCTAGCATAATTGATAACATTTAATTTATTATCAACTCTTTGTCCTAGAACAGCACCAACATCACAATCACTAGCATCACACATAATTTCAAAAGGCAGGTCCCTATGAGGTGGTTGAACAATAGGTGCAGAAGTTAAGGCTTTCTTAAGCGTTTCAAAGGCTTCTACGCAATCATCATAAAAAACAAATGGAATATCCTTTTGTAAAAGATTAGTAAGAAGCCTAGAAATTTTAGAGAAGTCTTTAATAAATCTCCTATAGAAACTTCGAATACCTTTAATATCTTTAGGACATAGCATCTTCTCAATTGCATCCACTTTAGCTTGATCCACCCCAATACCTCGTTCAGAGATTTTATGCCCCAAGACAATGCCTTCATTAACCATAAAGTGGCACTTATTCTAATTCAAGACAAGATTAGTTTGTTCACATCCCTGCAAAACTCGTTCAAGATTGCTTAAGCAACCATCAAAAGAAGTCCATAAACGAAAAAATCATCCATGAAAACCTGCACAATCTTTTCACAAAAATCAGATAATATAGCAGTGATACATCTTTGAAAGGTAGCAGGTGGATTGCATAAACCAAAAGGCATATGTCTATAAGCATAGTTCCAAAAGGACAAGTAAAGGTGGGTTTCTCTTGATCAGATTGTGATACGGGTATTTGGGAAAAAGAGAATATCCATCCGGAAAACAGAAGTGTGTGTGCTTGGATAATCTCTCTAGCATTTGATCAATCAAAGGCAGAGGGTAATGATCTTTTCTAGTAACTTTATTTAGTTTTCTAAAATCAATTACCATTCTATGGAGAGTGACAATTCTTTTTTGGACAAGTTCATTTTTATCATTAGGAACAATAGTAATACCTCCCTTCTTAGGGACACAATGAACGGGACTTACCCATCTACTATCAGTTATGGGATAAATTATACCTGCTTCTAGAAGCTTTAATATTTCAGTTCTTACCAATTGTTTCATCTTAGGATTCAGTCGTCATTGGTGATCAACAATGGGTTTAGCATCAGCTTCCATATTAATCGTGTGTATATCGGGATGTTCAGTTTTGTCTCCTGCATACGGATTAGCTAGCAGTTGTTCTATCATACCCGAAGGAATTTCATCACGAATATTTTCAGTAGGTGCAGTAGGTTAAGGGGCAACTAATTGTGGTTCTGGTCGAGGTGAAGATACCTCGAACAAACCCCTCAAAGGATTGTTTTCCATAGTAGCAAGTGACAACAGATTTCAGCACGTAGTATAGATTTTTCCTTACCTGTTTCCACTTACCAAGAGCGCTTCACTCCCCGGCAACGGTGCCAGAAAAGAGTCTTGATGGCCCAAAAGTATAGGGTGCCAATCATAGTCCTTTTGATAAGTAAGAGTGTCGAACCCAACGAGGAGCAAAAGGAAATGACAAGCGGCTTTCAACAAGGTAATTTCTGCAAGCACTGAAATTGTAGGTAATTAGTAGTTTGATAGCAAGATAATTGGTAACGAGCAAGTAACGGTAACGGTGAATAAAGTGCAGCAAGGCAACCCAATCCATTTGTGGAAAATGACAGGCCAAAACAATATCTTATAATAAGAAAAGTGTTCTTGAGGGTACATAGGAATTTCAACTAGTCACTTTCATCATGTTGGTTTGATTCACGTTTGCTACTTTGATAATTTGATATGTGGGTGGACCGGTGCTTGGGTGTTGTTCGTACTTGAACAAACCTCCCACTTATGATTAACCCCCTCGCAAGCATCCGCAACTATGAGAAAAGTATCAAGATAGAATCTAACCATAGCATTAAACATTTGGATCCAAATCAGCCCCTTACGAAGTAGCGCATAAACTAGGGTTTAAGGTTCTGCCACTCTAGCAACCCATCATCTAACAAAAACTCCACAATGCATTCCCTTAGTCCCAAATATGGTGAAGTGTCATGTAGTCGAACATATGATCTTCCACCAAATAAACCATATAGTAATCAACTACGTAATGTAATCAACACTACTAGTCACCCACAAGTACCAATCTAAGGTTCTGGTACAAAGATTGAACACAAGAGATGAACTAGGGTTTGAGAGAGATGGTGCTATTGAATATGTTGATGAAGATTGGCCTCCCAAAGATGAGAGGGTTGTTGGTAATGATGATGGCTTCGATTTCCCCCTCCGGGAGGGAAGTTCCCCTAGCGGAATCGCTCCACCGGAGGGCAAAAGTGCTCCTGCCCAAGTTCTGCCTCGAGACGGCGACGCTTCATCCTGAAAGTCATGTCCTTAATTTTTCTACGTAAAAACACCTTAAATACCAGAAGATGGGCACCGGAGGTGGGTTGGCTG
Organism: Hordeum marinum; assembly: GCA_022496015.1. Classification (NCBI taxonomy): domain Eukaryota; kingdom Viridiplantae; phylum Streptophyta; class Magnoliopsida; order Poales; family Poaceae; genus Hordeum; species Hordeum marinum. The sequence goes on from CM039672.1 coordinate 45,271,360, forward strand.
AGCTCAACCCACTAGGGCGCGCCTGTGGGGCCTAGCGCGCCCTCGTATCTTGTGCTCACCAGGTGTCCCCCTCCGGTAGTTATTTGCTCCAGTATTTTTATATATTCCAAAATAATTCTCCATGAAGTTTTAGCTCATTTGAAGATGCGCATAATAGGTATCTCAGATATGCTTTTTTAGGTCCAGAATTATAGCTGGCGGCATTCTCCCTCTTTGTGCAAACCTTGCCTATTATGAGAGAAAAGGCATTAGAATCACTCCATAAAGCATTATTATGCGTAAAACATTATAAATAGTAGTAGGAATCATGATGTAAAATGGACATATTAGGTGCATGCAATTTGCGAGATAGATCCAAATCACTCTTATATTCATGAAAACATAATAGGTTCAGATCTGAAATCATGGCAGTCGGGCCCTAGTGACAAGCATTAAGCATAGCAAAGTCATAGCAACATAAATCTTAGAACATAGTAGATACTAGGGATCAGGCCCTATCAAACTTAACTCGATTGCATGATCAATCTCATCCAGTCCCACAACTGTCCAACAAGTCTAAAAAAGATTTACTCACTCCCGGTGGTGAGCAGCATGGCGGTGTCGATGGAGAAGGGTTGGTGATGACGAAGGCGACATTTCCCTTCTCCAGAGCCCAAAACAGGCTCTAGATCAGCCCTCCGGAGGAACCGAAGTAGGTGGCGGCAGCTCCGTCTCGTGAAACGCGATGAAAACTTCTCTCTGATTTTTTTGTCCGAGGATGTGATTTTATAGGATTGGAATTAGGGTTGGAGGGGTCACGAGGGCGCCAAAAGCCATCAGGGCACACCCTAGGGGGAGTGCCCCCTTGGCTTGTGCCCCCCTGGCACTCCACCTCCGACAGGTCTTCGCTCCATAACTCATCATTATTCCCAGAAATAATTCAAAAAAAGTTTTGTCCAATTTAGAGAACTTTTATTTCTGCACAAAAATAACACCAAGGTAGTTCTGCTGAATATAGCGTCAGTCCGGGTTAGTTTCATTCAAATCATGCAAATTAGAGGCCAAAACCAGAGTAGAAGTGTTTGGAAAAGTAGATACGTTTAAGACGTATTAACTCCCCCAAGCTTAACTCATTGCTTGTCCTCAAGCAATGCAGTTGATAAACTGAAAGTGATAAAGAAAACTTTTACAAACTCTTTTGTTCTTGTTGTTATACACATGCTTAGCTAGTGCTCAAGTTTTGAGCTTAAATCATAAATAGACACATCCATGACAACAACTAGATATTATGTTAACTCATGGCAATACATAACCAACTATCAAGAAAAAATTAAATATCTCACATGCCAACAATTTGTCAAATCAATCATAATACAATATGGTGACAAGGTGTTTTGCTAGCCCTTTCTAAGACTGCAAAACATGAATGCACAGCACCTCCAAGCTCCAAGCAGTGACTAGACATTATAATTCAGGGTAGAAAAGATCCAGTCATGCTCATATCCAACATTAAATAGACTCAATGCTAAGGATGACAGTAGTGCTCTTGGGTCTGCTGCTTTTAGTAAGAAGGTGATGACTCTGCATAAAATTAAATAGATAGGCCCTTCGCAGAGGAAGCATTGATTTGCAGGGGTGCTAGAGTTCGAAACGTAAAAATAAGTGAAGATATAATTTTTGAGTGGTGCACTTTTCTTGACAACTTTATGACAAAGGTTTTCAACATTTTCCATGCTAAACTCATTATTGATGGTTCCCAAACAGAATAGTAAATATTACCCCTATCCACCATCCATACACAAACCATGCTTGACCGAATCCACGGATGCCTGCCAACATACAACTCTCCCAAGGAGTTTGTTTAATTTATTTGGATTATGTAGGACTAGGCATCCCTGTTACAAGCATCTCTCATGCAATTACGGCGAATAAATGACCGTCCTGACTATAACCCGCTTAGCATGGAAAATATTGACTGCCTTGTCGCTCCATGAGCAAGACGAGTACACAAAATAGATGTCTATTTGAATATTTAGAGATGGCATATGCAAATTTACTTGGAACCGAAGGATAATACCGCATATAGGTAGGTATGGTGGACTCATGTGGAATAACTTGGTTTAAGGGTTTTGGATGCACAAGCAGCACTCCCGCTTAGTACGGATGAAGGCTAGCAATGGGTTGAGAAGCGACCAGCTAGAGAGCAACAATAGTCACAAACATGCATTCTGAATAATTAAAATTGGGCATAGCATGAGTAGGACGTAAACACTCTGAATTTAAACATCATGAAGTCTACATTGATTTTGATTCAACTACATGTTTGCACACGGGCCAAGTCAAACAGCTCGAATTACTCAGAGGGGGGTACCATACTACCATACCATATTATAACCATTTGAACGCATGTTGACATACAAGATAAATCATTATTAACTCCTAGATATTTAGAGATGGCATGAGAAGCTATAATATAGAATTGTCATCATAAACATGTTTACTCATGATATATTGAATCAGGAACAAACTGGCTAAACATATTTACAAAAACGAAAAACAAGATGAGTTCATACTGCCTTCCTTTGCCAGAAGTACTTCATCAAATATCGTAGTTATTGCCTTTAGCTTGCACAATCGAATTATATACTCATAATAATTGTGCAAGAATGTCGTGGACTAAGCAGGAATTTGTAGGGCAGATTTAGACAAAGGAGAAGACAAGGTAAAATTGGCTCTCTGTTAGATGAACAACAGAGCATATAAGAGCCACTCAACTTTTTCATCATGGTCTTCTCCTTCCAAGGATTCAACAAAAATAAAAGAAATTCGGAGAAACACACCGAAATATTTTGGAGTTTTTGTTTTTCTCAAGCAAGGAAACAAACTAAGGGAAAACAAGAACGATAAAAACTATTTACACTGGAAAGCTCCCAACATGCAAAGGAAATCTTTTTGGGTTTTCTATTTATTTCTACAACTAAATAAATGAGGGAATGAAAACCTGAAAAGAAGTGAGAAATATTTTTTGTTTTGAAAGTTTTTCAAACACACAGGCAGAAAACGGGAAAAATAAAGCTAACATGGATATACAATGAAAAAGGATGAACACCGACAATTTGTATGAAGTGTACATGAATGTAATGTTGGTGAGAAATACATACTCCCCCAACGTTAGGCTTTTGCCTAGCTTGGTAATTACCATTGCTGATCCGGGTAATAGTTGAAGTGATAGCTCGTGGAGGTATTCCAGGCCTCCTCCTCTGCCAAACGAGCAGCCTCCGCTGCCAAACGGGCAGCCTTCTCCACAACATTGTACTCTTGCACCTCATCCTCAAGAACATAATATATTTGTCGAGCCTAAAAGTTAAAGAGGGTAGGTGTAGGCAAAATGATATACATAGGAGTATATTTCCCAAATATTAAGTTGTACTCATAACCTCTAGCACGGTTCACAAGAAATTCATGAGAACGCATAGCTTCATAATCTAAATATTTGTCAGGAAAAAATTGGGTCATTTGTTTGAGGTGACACTCCCAATTGTGTAGCTACGTGGAATGAATAAATACCTCCATAAAATTCACCATTACTAGAGTTGGAGTGCAACCTTCAGGCAACAATTGCAGCAAGGTAACATTGTTCGCCAGTCACAATAGTATGTATACGACTAAAGTCACAGGCACATAATGCACCGCACTCTTGTTTTCCTACTATAGTTTTCCCATTGAACAATGCAAAATAACGAATAGAGGGAAGTTGTATACTTTTAATTCTAGCCCGTGTTACTCCCCTATCTTCTCCTACACAAAGACTCTCGAGAAACATATTCTAATCAACTACCGATGGTTTCTCGAGTAGACCCCAAAGGGGAAGTGTGCAAGAAACTAAGAATTCTTCTAGAGTCATGCTAAAAGCTTCATCATACAGGTTAAATAATACTCTAGAGTTATGTGCTTGATAGCGAAATCCGTGCGTGAATGTACGAGTAAGGCTATAGTGTTGAACACACTTATCTGCAAGGAAGTTGGTGAGACCAGTATTATCAATAAAATGCTCGAATTCCTCCTTGATACCTTCACCAACATGATTTTACGTCGGCCGTGACTATTTGATTTGCCTTGGGCTCTATGTAGGCTTGTCGAACCGAACCTCTGCTCGACGACTCGCCCAAAGTATGCCTCTTTGAAGATCTCCTCCTAAAGAAACTCATCTTCCCAACACAAATTTCTGAATTTTTTGAGGCACAAATTTATGTCAACAAAACTTTGCAATAATTGTAGCAACTACTCATAGGGGTGCCTAGAGGACATATCAAGCATTCATAATACTTGGAACTCAAAGAATTCAACATGCAAGCTCATTTTCTATAGCACCAAGTGCAGCAACTTATGCAAAATATAAACCACTAAAATAAAAACTAATTGGAGGAATGGGAGAGTCACATACCAAGGAGCAATTCCTCAAAATAGTTTCAGAAACGGAGTTCCGAGCAAAGAGATCGAAAACTTTAGTTTCAGGTGGAAGAACACGAGAGAGAGAGGGAGAGAGAGAGATAGAACATATTTGTTGGAGGTAGTAGACGAGGTGGGCTAAAGAGAAATGGTTGGGGCCCAATGTGGGCCCCCACAAGCCAACAGGGCGCACCCTAGGGGGCACCCTATTATGTGGTGACCCACTGGCACACACCCCTACTGTAATTTTTATGCCAAAAATCCTAAAATATTCTAGAAAAATTCATATTAAAATTTTGTGGCAATCTGAGACTTTTTATTTTGCAGGTATTTTTTATGCATGGGAAAAACAGAAAACAGGAATTTCATGGTATTTTATTTTATTTGACTAAGAAAAACAGAGAATAACCTTGTGATATAGAGAGTTGTGAATACTCAATTCTTCAAACACATGTCATTCAAAAAGGATTCATTAATAAGGTTGACCAAGTCTTATTAATAATTGTTTCCGACTAACATGAAAACGAAGAATTTTTGTATACCACTAGGTTACCTCAATAGGGATTTGTATTTTCCCAACAATGAGATTATAATATTTCTTTTTCTTGGCAGTAGGTAGAGGAATTATAAAATCTCCAATGATAACCATGGGAATAGGATCGATGATGTTAATATTATTAACCAAAGTTTGCTTCTTAGTAAAGTGCACGGTATGTTGCTTGCCATTGACATGAAAAGTAACCTTGCCTTGCCTTTATTGCAATTAATAACAGCCCCTGCAGTATTTAGAAAGGGTCTACCAAGGATGATTGACATAGTGTCGTCCTCGGGGATATCAAGAATAACAAAGTCTGTTACGATAGTAACATTTGCAACCACAAAGGGAACGTCCTCGCAAATTCCAATAGGTAAAGCGGTGGATTTATCAGCCATCTACAAAGATATGTGAGGAGGTGTGAGTTTACTCAATTCAAGACTTTTATAAAGGGAGAAATACATAACACTAACACCGGCCCTAAATCACATAAAGCAGTTTTGACATAGTTTCTTTTAATAGAGCAAGGTATTGTGGGTATACCCAGATCTCCCAGCTTCTTAGGTACTCCACCATCAAAAAATTAATTAGCGAGCATAGTGGCAATTTTAGTTTCGGGTATATTTCTTTTTTGGTAATAATATCTTTCATATACTTAGCATATGGAGGTATTTTCAATATATTAGTCAGACGAGTGCGCAAAACAAATGTCTAATCATTTCAGCAAAGCATTCAAAATTTTCATCGTCCCTACTTTTAGTAGGCTTACGAGGGAATAACATGGGTTTTTCAACCCATGCCTATCTTTCCTTTCCATGTTTTCTACCCACAAAGTCTCTCTTATCGTAAAGTTTATTTTTAGAAGGTGGGTTATCAAGATCATCGGCAGGTTCAATTTCCAGATCATTATCATTTCCTTTGTTATCATCTGGTTGAGTGCTACTTATTGAGCTTGCATTGGTTTTCCCTTGAAGAGGAAAGGGTGATGCAACGAAGTAGATAACTATTTCCATCAGTTGTTGAGAACCAAGGTATCAATCCAGTAGGAGGAACAAGAAAGTCACCAATAGATGCACCTACACAAACAATCAAACACTTGCACCCAACGCTATAAATGGGTTGACAATTCATGGTTACTTGCAAGGATTAGATTTGATAGAGATAGATGTAAAAGATTGCGGAAAGTAAAAGGTAAATAAAATTGCAGAAAGGTATTTTTTGTATTTTTTCTATATAGATCTGAAAATATAATGTGGAAAATAGACCTGGGGGGCATAGGTTTCACTAGAGGCTTCTCTCTTGAAGGAAAATAACACGGTGGGTGAACAAATTACTGTCGAGCCATTGATAGAAAAGTGCATAGTTATGACGATATCCAAGGCAATGATTATGCATATAGGCATCACGTCCGTGTCAAGTAGACCGAAACAATTCTGCATCAACTACTATTACTCCACACATCGACTGACTCCTGCCTGCATCTAGAGTATTAAGTTCATGAAGAATAGAGTAACACATTAAGTAAGATGACATGATGTAGAAAGATAAACTCAAGTAATGTGATGAAAACCCCATATTTTTATCCTTGATGGCACCAATACAAATACGAGCCTCGCTACCCCTACTATATCACTGGGTGAGGACACTGTAAGATTGAACCCAAAACTAAGCACTTCTCCCATTGCAAGAATTACCAATCTAGTTGGCCAAACCAAACCAATAACTCGAAGAGACTTGCAAATATATGAAATCATGCATATAAGAATTCAAAAAAGACTCAAATAATATTCATGGATAATATGAACATAAACCCACAATTCAACGGATCTCGACAAACACACTGCAAAAGAGTATTACATCGGATAGATCTCCATGAAGATCATGAAGAAGATGGTATTGAAGCACAAAGAGAGAGAAGAAGCCAGATAGCTACTATCTATGGACCCGAAGGTCTGTGGTAAACTACTGACGCATCATCGGAGGGACAATGGAGTTGATGTAGATGCCCTCCGTGATCGAATCCCCCTCCGGCAGATTTCTGGAAATGGCTCCAAGATTGGATCTCTCGGGAACGGAGGCTTCCGGTGGCGGAAAAGTATTTTCGTGGATCCCTTTGCTATTGGGGAATATTTGGGAATTTATATCCCAATAGGGTTGGGAGACCTGCTGGGGGCCACATGCCTTTCAGGCGCGACCATGGGAAGTGGCCGCGCCCCTTGGCTTGTGACCTCCTGGTAGGTCTCTTGCCTTCCCCTCCAAGTCTGGTAGATGTCTTCTAGTCCAAGAAAAATCATCGCAAAGATTTTATTCCGTTTGGACTCCGTTTAATATTCCTTATCTGCAATACTCAAAAACAAGGGAAAAATAGAAACTGGCACTAGGCTCTAGATTAATAGGTTAGTCCCAAAAATAATATGAAATAGCATATTAATGCCTATAAAACATCCAAAACGGATAATATAATAACATGGAACAATCAAAAATTATAGATGTGTTGGAGACGTATCAACATCCCCAAGCTTAATTCCTGCTCGTCCTCGAGTAGGTAAATGATAAAAACAGAATTTTTTATGTGCAATGTTCCCTAACATATTTATCCATGTAATATTCTTTATTGTGGCATGAATATTCAGATCTGTAAGATACAAAACAAAAGTTTAATGTTGACGTAAAAACAGTAATACTTCAAGAATACTAACAAGGAAATTGTTTCCTTTCAAAATAACATGGCCTAAGAAAGTTATCCCTACAAAATCATATGGTTTGGCTATGCTCCATCTTCCCCACACAAATTATTTAAATCATGCAAAACCCCGATGACAAGTCAAGCAATTGTTTCACACCTTTTATGTTCACAAGCCTTTTCAACTCTCGCGCAATACATGAGTGTGAGCCATGGATATAGCACTATAGGTGGAATAGAATATGGTGGAGGTTGTGAGGAAAAGAAGAAGATAGTATCACATCAACTAGGCGTATCTATGGGCTATGGAGATGCACATCAATAGATATCAATCTGAGTGAGTAGGGATTGCCATGCAATGGATGCACTAGAGCTATAAGTGTATAAAAGCTCAAAAAGAAACTAAGTGGACGTGCATCATGATGAAAAAATCCACTAGTTATATGAAAGTGATAAAATAGGAGACTCTTTATCACAAAGATCATGGTGCTACTTTTAAGCACAAGTGTGGAAAACATGGTAGCATTGTCCCTTCTCTCTTTCTCTCATTTTATTTATTTATTTATTTTGGTGGGCATCTTTGGAATCTTTTATTTTTTTATTTGGGCTTCATTGGCCTCTTTAATTATTTGTAACGTCCAGAGACTCATCCCAACTTGTGAGGGAATCATAGCTTCCATCATCCTTTTCTCTCATAGGACAATGCTCTAATAATGATGACCATCACACTTTTATTTACTTACAACTCAAGAAATTAGAACTCGATACCTAGAAGAAAATATGACTCTATATGAATGCAACATGAAAGTGATGGTGCGTGTCATGAAAAATGGAGCGGTAGAAGTTGCATGACAATATATCTCGGAATGGCTATGGAAATGCCATAATAGATAGGTATGGTGGCTGTTTTGAGGAAAGGTATATGGTGGCTGTTTTGAGGAAGGTGGGTTTATCACACCAGCGAATGTTGCGTGGTACTAGAGAGGCTAGAAAAGGTGGAAGGGTAAGAGTGTGTATAATCCATGGACTCAACATTAGTCGTAAAGAACTCACATACTTATTGCAAAAGTCTATTAGTTATCAAAGAGAAGTATTAGGCGCATTCTCCTAGGGGATAGGTTGGTAGCAGTTAACCATCGCGCGCTCCCGACCCTAACAGAAAGGATGACAATCATTAAACAAATCAGGCTCCCACTTTGTTACATAACGGTTCACCATACATGCATGCTACAGGAATTACAAAATTTAACACAAGTATTTCTACCAATCCACAATTACTCACTAGCATGACTCTATGTCACCATCTTTATATCTCAGAACTATCTGCAAGGAATCGAACTTCTCATAGTATTCAATGCACTTTATATGAAAGTTTTTATTATATCCCTCTTGGATGCCCATTATATTAGGACAAAATTCATAACCTAAACCAATTACCATGCTGTTTAAGGACTCTCAAAATAATATAAGTGAGGTATGAGAGTTCAGTTATTTCTATAAAATAAAACACCACCATGCTCTAAAAATATATAAGTGAAGCACTAGAGCAACATTGCCTAGATAAAAACATATAAGTGAAGCACAAAGAGTATTCTAATAAATTCAAGATTAACACATGTCTCTCTCAAAAGAAGTGTGCAGCAAGGATGATTGTGGCAAACTAAAAATCAAAGACTCAAGTAAATTTACCGATGGATCGAAGACGAAAGAGGGGATGCCTACCAGGGCATCCCCAACCTTAGGCTCGTCAGTATCCTTGAATGTGTGTTGGGGTGCCATGGGCATCCCCAAGCTTAGGATCTTGCCACTCCTTATTCCATAGTCCATCAAATTTTTACCCAAAACTTGAAAAGTTCACAACACAAAACTCAACAGAAATCATGAAATCCGTTAGTATAAGAAAATTAAATCACCACTTTAGGTACTGTTGTGAACTCATTATTTATTTATATTGGTGTAATATCTAATGTATTCTAACTTCTCCATGGTTCATACCCCGATACAACCCATAGATACATCAAAATAAGCAAACAACACAAATAAAACAGAATGTGTCAGAAACAGAACAGTCTGTAGAAATCTATAGACTTTGAATACTTCTGTAACTCCACAAATTCTGAAATAGTAGGAAAATAAGGGAAATTTGTATATAAATCTTGTATAAAAATTTCAGACTCATTCGATGTTCTCATAAATTTATAAAATTCCTGGACTGGGCTCAAAAGTTTCCGTTTTTCAGCAAGATCAAATCAACAATCACCATAGACCATCCCAAAGGTCTTAGTTGGATCAAACACTAATTAGAACGCCAAAACACAATTACTATAGAGGTAATAATGTGTTAAACACTCAAAACAGAAGCAAAAACAGAAACATAAAAATAAAATTGGGTTGCCTCCCAACAAGCGCTATTGTTTAACACCCCTAGCTAGGCATAACAGAATAGATCTAGGTATTGTCATCTTTGGTATGCAATCCAAAAGTAGCACTCATAATAGATTCATAATGCAATTTTATTTTATTTCTAGGAAAGTGTTCCATGCCTTTCTTTAACGCAAATTGGAATCTAATGTTTCCTTCTTTCATATCAATAATTGCACCAATCGTTCTAAGGAAAGGTCTACCAAGAATAATAGGACATGTAGGATTGCACAATATATCAAGAACAATAAAATCTACATGGACATAATTCGTATTTGTAACAATAATAACACCATTAATCCTTCCTATAGGTTTCTTAATAGTGGAATCCGCAAGATGCAAATTTAAAGAGCAATCATCAAGATCATGGAAACCTAGCATGTCACATAAAGATTTTGGAATCGTGGAAATGCTAGCACCCAAATCACACAAACCATGGCACTCATAATCTTTAATTTTAATCTTAATAGTAGGTTCCCACTCATCATGGAGTTTTCTAGGGATAGAAACTTCCAACTCAAGTTTTTCTTCAAAAGATTCCATCATAGCATCAAAGATATGTTTAGTAAAAGCCTTATTTTGATTATAAGCATGTGGAGAATTCAACATGGATTGCACCAAGGAAATACAATCAATCAAGGAGCAGCTATCATAATTAAAGTCATTGAAATCCAAAAGAGTGGGATCATTTCTATTTAAAGTTTTGACCTCTTCAATCCCACTTTTATCAATCTTAGCATTAAGATCTATAAACTCCGAATCATTGGGACGCCTTTTAACTAAAGTTTACTCATCTCTAGTCCCATATTAATCAAGATTCACATTAGAAAACAAAGATTCAATAGGAGTCACATCAATCACTTTAAGATCTTCATCATTATTATCACGAGAACACACCTTTTCAAGCCATTCACGCTTAGCACGTATTCTAGCAGTTCTTTCCTTACACTCATCAATAGAAGTTCTCATAGATTTTAAGCACTCATTAATATCATGCTTAGGTGGAGTAGATATAATTTTCAAAGAATCAATCTCAAGTGAAATTCTATCAATGTTCCTAGCCAAATCATCAATCTTGAGCAATTTTTCTTCGACCATAGCACTGAAAACCTTTTGCGAACCAATAAATTATTTAATATTATTCTCAAGATCAAAGGGCATCTTATTATAATTTCCATAAGAATTGTTGTAGGAATTACCATAATTATTAGAGGAATTACTAGGAAACGGCCTAGGGTTGAAATTACCTCTATACGCGTTATTACCAAAATTGTTCCTACCAACAAAACTCACATCCATAGATTCATTATTATTTCCAATCAAATAAGACAAAGGAATATCGTTAGGATCAATAGGAGCACTCTTACTAGCAAAAAGTTTGATCAATTCATCCATATTTTCACTCAAAGTATTTATTTCTTCAATAGCATGATGTCAGTGTACTAAAATTTGGGTCCTTTAGTACCCCTTACTTGTGCATGGACAGTTGTAGCCGCACCAGCGGCAAGGCCTTTTGGGGAGCAACTGAGAGCAAATACAGGAACATCGAGAAGGCATTCAAGTCAATAGTTAGGACCAAAGACCGAAGGCTGGGACCCCGGCATGATCTTGCCAGGATGGCCTATGGAGCCCCGGCAAGAAGTGCACCCGACAATCCCTCGCCATCCTGCCAGCACAGAGACTAGGTGTCATCCCACCTGGGTACATGTCGAGGTGTCGGGGATGGAGGAGGCTAAGTGGTGTCGATGAGACGGGCTCCTGTCCCGTCCCGTAGAAGGTCAGAGATGCGTGACGGAGCATTAAATGCGTTTGTCTTACACCGTCAGTGTTAGGTACGATAACACTATAGCACTTTACACCTCATGTATGCACTGAACGCCACTGTTGGTGACCCCTTTGAAGGTATAAAAGGAGGCCCAAGGCATAGCAACGGGTGGATCTCTCTGGCCCATTCTGCATGAGTAGCAGTTGTGTACTATAGTGCTCCCAAAACCTGAGCTAGAACTCATTTAATACAACCAATCAGGAGTAGGGTTTTATGCATCTTTGCGGCCTGAACCTGGGTAAAATCCCGCGTGTTAATCATCAGATCTGCTCTCTGTGCAAGCCTTCTTACTTGCCAAATCGTAAAAGGATCCTTCCGAACCCATAGGTGTCGTTTCTCCGACATCTTTGGCGCGCCCGGTAGGGGGACTGGTTGCATGGACCTGATCTGGTGACTTGCATGCCAGTTCCTTCATAATCATCATCGCCATGGCCCCCAAGAGGAAGGGTTTTATGGCGGTTGGCCCATCCATGTTTGGTGTCCCTGTAGTTACACAGACAGGCGACGGTGTAGACACGGGTGAAGGAGGCGAAGGTTGAGAGCTTCCATGATGTCCTGATTATCATAGCCAGGCGAGCGGCGTCGTCCGCGCCATTAGATCTAACGACGGCGGTGTACTGCCAGCAGGCGGTGCAGCAAACTCTAGAGACATAAGGTGCCTTCCAAGACACCCACACCGGCACACGCATCGCGACCTTCTCAGGGCGCGCGTGATGAGCATCACCGTAATGTTGGTGGGCCGGAGTTCCTCATGGAAAATCTCCTGAGCATCATCCTCGGGATGTGCAAGACCAACATGCACGTCCACGTGCTGGTGGAAGTGGCATACAGTCGCGGGACCATGATGTAGCTCCTTCCAACATAGTTGGGATTCAGAGCACCTCACGTTCCTCGCACCTGTCGCCGCCGCCTACGCGAGCAGAAGCACTGGCACGAGCACAGTTGCTGCTCAACTTTCCTCCTGCTGCGCACAAGCTCGAAGAATGGAGAGCTGTCATTCAGAGCCTTGTTGGCCTTGCCAACGAAGATAAGCCATAGCAGGCGGAGCCTTCACAGTGACGGTCCATCGAGCTGACACGCGCCAGTGGCGAGAAGACTGGAGGTGGTACAACAACGGTGTACTCTCCTCCACAGTGGCAGCAGTAGTTGCTGACTCGATGGGTCGACACTCGTGATGTAGATTCCGCGGTGCCGTCCGATCTGCAAACTCACCACGACCATTGTCAAGTTCATCGAGAACTTATGTCTACTACACAACCTTCTTCTTGTAGACTCGTGTTGGGCCTCCAAGCGCAGAGTTTTGTAGGACAGCAGCAATTTTCCCTCAAGTGGATGACCTAAGGTTTATCAATCCACGGGAGGTGTAGGATGAAGATGGTCTCTCTCAAACAACCCTGCAACCAAATAACAAAGAGTCTCTTGTGTCCCCAACACACCCAATACAATGGTAGATTGTATAGGTGCACTAGTTCGGCGAAGAGATGGTGCTACAATTGTAATATGGATGGTAGATATAGGTTTTTGTAACCTGAAAATGTAAAAACAGCAAGGAAACAAATAGTAAACAACATGCAAAACGTTATATAAATGCTTGCAAACAAGGCCTAGAGTCCATACTTTCACTGGTGCAATTTCACTCAACATTATTGACATAGTTGAATCATATGTAAATACCTCTCGTGCGACAAAGAGTTCACTCCAAAGCCACAGGTAGCGGAGAACTAATGAAGAAATTATTGTAGGGTATGAAACCACCTCAAATTTATCCTTTCTGATCAATCTTATGAGCTATCCCTATAAGTGTCACAAATAGTCCTAGAGTTCATACTAAAATAACACCTTAAGATACACATCAACCAAAACCCTAATGTCACCTAGATACTACAATGTCACCACAATTACCCATGGGCTTGATTATATGTATCACATAATTTTAGATTCATCATGTTCAATCCAACACAAAGAACTTCAAAGAGTGCCCCAAAGTTTCTACCAGAAAGTCAGGATAAAACATGTGCCAGCGCATATGCATAGATTCCCAACATCATGGAACCCGCAAGTTGATCACCAAAACATACATAAAGTCCATCAATAGAACATCCCATTGTCACCACGGATATCCCATCGCAAGACATACATCAAGTGTTCTCAAATCCCTAAAGACTCAATCCGAAAAGAAAACTTCAAAGGGGAAACTCAATTCATCACAAGAAGATAGAGAGGGGAAAACTTCATATGATTCAATCTATATCAATAAAGCTCACGGTACATCAAGATCATGCCATCTCAAGAACATGAGAGAGAGATATCAAACACATAGCTACTGCTACATACCCTCAGCCCCAAGGGTGAACTACTCCCTCCTCGTCATGGAGAGCGCCGGGATGATGAAGATGGCCTCCAGTGATGGTTTCCCCCTTCGACAGGGTGCCAGAATGGGCTCCCGATTGGGTTTTTGTGGCTCTGGAGGATTGCAGCAGCGGAACTCCCGATCTAGGTTTATTTTCGGAGGTTTCTGTATTTATAGGAATTTATGGCGGTGCAAACAAGTCATGGTGGACCACGAGGAAGTCACAAGCCAGGGGGCGCACCCTAGGGGGTGCGTCGCCCCTGTGGCTTGTGGCTTCCTCGGCCTTCCTCTCCAGTGACTCTTTGCTCCAGTATTTTTTTTATTTTCCAAAAATATTCTCCATAAATTTTCAGCTCATTCCGAGAACTTTTATTTCTGCATAAAAACAACACCACGGTAGTTCTGCTGAAAACAATGTCAGTCCGGGTTAGTTCTAATAAAATCATACCATAATCATATAGAATTATTTTAAACATGGCATGAATACTTCATAAATTATAGATACGTTGGAGACGTATCAGCATCCCGAAGCTTAATTCCTTCTCGTCCTCGAGTAGGTAAATGATAAAAGAAATAATTTATGAAGTGTGAATGCTACCCAACATGTTCATCATATTATTTTCTTGTTTGTATAGCATGGACATTTGGACTTGTAGATGATTCAAAGCAATAGTCTAGTTTTAACATAATGATATCAATACTCAAGCATGTCAACAAGCAAACATGTCTTTCAAAATATCAACACTAAAGAAAGTTATCCCTAGCCCATCATGCTCAATCATTGATCCATTCATGAAACACAGTCAAATATTAGCTATGCCCAATGCTCAAGTACGATCATAGTGCCCCCTAGTTGGTGCTTATAAGAGGATATGGAGACTCAAAGCAAAAATAAAAATTGCATAAAGTAAACAGATAGGCCCTTCGTAGAGGGAAGTAGGGATTTGGAGAGGTGCCACAACTCAAGGTTTAAATTGGGAGAGAAAATTTATTTTGAGTTGCATGCTTTTCCTGTTAACGAAAACGACAAAGTAGCTCACAATAATTTCCATGCTAGATACATTATAGGCGGTTCCCAAACAGAATGGTAAAGTTTTTACTCCCCCTCCACCAATCACACACTCCACGGCGAGCTGAATCCACAGTTACCGTCCATACCAACAACATTCCTGGGGGAGTTTTGTTTCATTATTTTTTGATTTGAATTTTGAGCATGGGTCTGGGCATCCCGAATACCGGCCACTTTCTCATGAATGATAGTGAATCAATACATATCATGAGAATAACACACCTAGCATGGAAACATATTGGATACTCCCCACCGTTTCATGAGCGGTACGGGCACACAGAAGAGAAAAATTATTTTGAAAATTTAGAGATGGTGATGGGAACGTTGCATGGGAAACAAAAAAATTCCTACGCACCTGCAAATCTATCCATGGTGATGAGCATCTACGAGAGGGACAGTGGATCTATGCACCCTTGTACATCGCTAAGCGGGAAGCGTTATGAAACGCGGTTGCTGTAGTCGAACATCTTCGCGATCCAAATCGCCGAGCGTCCCGCGATCACATCACGATCCGTCCCGTGATCCAATCACGATCCGTCCCATGAACTCATCACAATCTGTCCCGTGATCTCATCACGATCCATCCCGCGAACTCGTCACGAACTGTCTCGCGATCTTGACCACGGTCCTTCCGATGTAGCGCCGAACGGATGGCACCTCCGCGTTCAGCACACGTGCAGCTTGATGAAGATCTCCACCGTCTTGATCCAGCAAGAGGAAGTGGAGAGGGATAAGAGTTCACCGGCAGTGTGACGGCGCTCCGGCGATGGTGGTGGAGCAATTCCGGCAGGGCTTCGCCTAAGCACTGCGGAAATCCGATCTAGAGCAGCACCGGTGGAACGGGTAGCACGTGGCCGTAAAATCAAGTGCAAAACACCCAATACCTCCAGTATATATAAGAGGGAGGGAGGAGGAGGGATGGCGCACAAGGCAGCCCTGCCTTGCCTCTTGCGCAAGGAGTCCTCCTCCTCCAATCCTAGTAGGACTAGGATTGCTCGTTTCCTACTTGGAGTCTATTTCCACCTTTTGCGTTTTTTCCTTTCTTTCTCAAGTCCAGCTGCATGGGCCTCTTAAGGTACTTCCACCAGCCCACTAAGGTCTGGTTTCCACCCTCCCACAGCCCATGTAGCCTCTTGGGTCGAAATACCCCTCCCGATGGTCCCCCGGTACACTACCGGCACTCCCGGTACACTACCGATGAGCCCGAAACTTTTCCGACAACCAAAATAGGACTTCCTACATATGAATCTTTACCTCCAGACCATTCTGGAGCTCCTCGTGACGTCTAGGATCTCATCCGGGACTCCGAACAACCTTCGGTCACCACCATACATAACTCTATACTACCAAAACGTCACCAAACCTTAAGTGTGCAGACCCTGCAGGTTCGAGAACTATGTAGACATGACCGAGACACCTCTACGGTCAATAAACAATGGCGGGACCTGGATGTCCACATTGGTTCCTACATATTCTACGAAGATCTTTATCGGTCGAACCTCTATGTCAAGGATTTAGTTAATCCCGTATGATGTTCCCTTTGTCCTTCGGTATGTTACTTGCCCGAGATTCGATCGTGGTATCTCCATACCTAGTTCAACCACGTTACAGGCAAGTCTCTTTACTCGTTCTGTAATACAAGATCCCATGACTAACACTTAGTCACATTGCTTGCAAGGCTTATTGTGATGTTGTATTACCGAGTGGACCCTGAGATACCTCTCCGTCACACGGAGTAACAAATCCCAGTCTTGATCCATGCCAACTCAACAGACACCCTCGGAGATACCTGTAGAGCACCTTTATAGTCACCCAGTTACGTTGCGACGTTTGATACACACAAGGTACTCCTCCGATGTCAGTGAGTTGCATGATCTCATGGTCATAGGAACACATACTTTGACATGCAGAAAACAGTAGCAATAAACTGACACGATCATATGCTACGTTTGTAGTTTGGGTCTTGTCCATCCCATCATTCTCCTAATGATGTGATCCCGTTATCAAATGACATCTCATGTCAATGGCTACGAAAACTTAACCATCTTTGATCAATGAGCTAGTCTATTAGAGGCATACTAGGGACATGGTTTTGTCTATGTATCCACACATGCATCTAAGTCTCCGATCAATACAATTATAGCATGGATAATAAACGATTATCATGAACAAGGAAATATGATAATAACTAATTTATTATTGCCTCTAGGGCATATTTCCAACAGTCTCCCACTTGCACTAGAGTCAATAATTTAGTTCACATCACCATGTGATTTTCATTGTTATGAATCTAACACCCAATGAGTTCTGGGGCTCGATCATGCTTTGCATGTGAGAGAGGTCTTATAGTCAATGGGTCTGCGACATTCAGATCCGTGTGTACTTTGCAAATTTCTATGTCAAACCGTAAACACTGCTACCACACTGCACTTGGTACTATTCCAAATGGCTGCTCCACTATATGTATCCAGATTGCTACTACGAGTCATCCGGATTGGTGTTAAAGCTTGCATCGACGTGACTCTTTACGATGAACTCTTTATCACCTCCATAATCGAGAAACATCTCCTCAGTCTTTTAGTTACTAAGGATAATCTTGACCGTTGTCCAGTGCTCCACTCTAGGATCACTTTGAAACCTTCTGGCCATACTTATGGCAAGGCTCACATCGGGTCTTGTGCACAACATTGCATACATGATAGACCCTATGGCTGAAGCATAGGGGATGACACTCATCTTTTCTCTATCTTCTGCAGTCACTGGGCATTGAGTCTTACTCAACTTTATACCTTACAAATCAGGCGAGAACTCTTTCTCTGACTGATCCATTTTGAACTCTTTCAAAATCTTGTCAAGGTATGTACTCATTGAAAGTCTCATCAAGTATCTTGATCTATCTCTATAGATCTTGATGCTCAACAATTAGGTAGCTTTATCCAGGTCTTCCTTTGAAAAACTCTTTTCAAACAACCGTTTATGCTCTCTAGAAATTCTACATCATTTCCGAATAGCAATATGTCATCCACATATACTTATCAGAAACTCTATAGTGCTCCCACTCACTTTATTGCAAATACAAGTTTCTCGTAAACTTTGTATAGACTCAAAAACTTTGATCACTTCATCAAAGTGTATATTCCAACTCCGAGATGCTTGCTTCAGTTCATACAAGAATCACTGAAGCTTGCACACCTTTTAGCATCCTTAGGACTGACAAAACCTTCTAGTTGTATCTCATACAACCTTTCCTTAAGGAAGGAAACGATGTTTTGGCATCCATCTGCAAGATTTCATAATTGAAAAATGTTGCAACTGCTAATCTTAATTCCAACAGACTTTAGCATCACTACGAGTGAGAAAGTCTCATCGCAGTCAACTCCTTGAACTTGTCGTAAACTACTTTGCAACAAGTCGAGCTTTACAAATGGTAACATTTACCATCAGCGTATGTCTTCATTTTAAAGATCCATTTGTACTTAACGACCTGCCGTCCAACGAGCAAGTCCACCAAAGTCTATACTTGGTTTTCACACATGGATCCTTTCTCGGATTTCATGGCCTCTAACCATTTGTTGGTTTCCGGGCCCCCATCATCGCTTCTCCATAGTTCGTAGGTTCATCGTTGTCCAACAACATGACCTCCAAGACAGGATTGTCGTATCGCTCAGTAGCAGTACATGTCCTTGTCGACCTACGAAGTTCGATAGTAACTTGATCCGAAGCTTCATGATCATCATCATTAACTTCCTCTTCAACTGACGTAGGCTTCATAGAAACATCTTTCTACGCTGCGCTACTTTCTGGTTCAAGTACAGGTTCAATAACCTCATCAAGCTCTATTTTCCTCGTAGGTCGATAGTAACTTGATCCGAAGCTTCATGATCATCATCATTAACTTCCTCTTCAACTGACATAGGCTTCACAGAAACATCTTTCTGCGCTGCGCTACATTCTGGTTGAAGCAGAGGTTCAATAACCTCATCAAGTTCTATCCTCCTCCCACTCAATTCTTTCAACAGAAACCCTTTCTTGAGAAAGGACCCGGTTTTAGCAACAAACATTTTATGCTTGGATCTGAGATAGAAGGTTCACCCAACTGTTCTTAGGGTATTCTATGAATATGTATTGTCCGCTTTGGGTTTGAGCTCATTAGGTGAAAACATTTTCCACACAAGCGTCGCAGCCCCAAACATTAAGAAATGACAGCTTAGGTTTCTATCAAGCCATAGTTCACACAGTGTCATCTCAACGGATTTAGATGGTGCTCTATTTAAAGTGAATGTAGTTGTCTCTAATGCATAACCCCAAAATTACAGTAACAAAACGATAAGAGACATCATAGCATGCACCATATCTAATAGAGCACGACTATGACGTTCGGACACACCATCACACTATGGTGTTCCATGTGGCGTGAGTTGTGAAACAATTCTCACATTGTCTAAAGTTGTATGCCAAACTCGTAACTCAGATATTCACCTTCACGATCATATCGCAAACATTTTTATCTTCTTTTCACGATGATCTTAAAACTTCACTCTGAATTTGCTTGAACCTTTCAAACGATTCAGGCTTGTGTTTCATTAACTAAACATACACTACATCTACTCAAATCATTAGTGAAGGTAAGAAAATAACGATATCCACCGCACACTACAAGGCTCATTGGATTGCATACATCAACATGTATCATTTCCAATAAATCACTTGCCCGCTTCATCAAAACAGAAAACAGGGTCCTTAGTCATCTTGACCAAGAGGCATGGTTCGCATGGATCAACCGATTCGAAATCGAATGAGTCCAAAGATCCATCAGCGGGAGTTTCTTCATGCGCTTTATACCAATATGACATTTAGTGGCAGTGCCACAAGTATGTGGTACTATCATTATTAACTTTGTATCTTTTTGGCATCAATGTTATGAACATGTGTATTACTACGATCAAGTTTCAACAAATCATTCTTACTGGGTCCAAGACCATTGAAGGTATTATTCATGTAAATAGAATAACCATTATTCTCTAACTTCAATGAATAACCGTGTTGCAATGAGGATGATCTAATCACGTTCATGCTCAACGCAAAAACACCAAATAACATTTATTTAGGTTCGTCACTAATCTCGAAGGTAGAGAGAGTATGCGATGTTGATCACATCAACCTTGGAAACATTTCCAACACACATCGTCACCTCACACTTAGCTAGTATCCGTTTACTCCGTAGCTTTTACTTCGAGTTACTAACATTTAGCAACCGAACCGGTATCCAATACCCAGGTGCTACTAGGAGTACTAGCAAGGTACACATCAATAACACGTATATCAAATATACTTCTGTCGACTTTGCCGGCCTTCTTATCTACCAAGTATCCAGGGTTGTTCCGCTTCAGCGACCGTTCTCCTCATAATCGAAGCACTTAGTCTCGGGTTTGGGTTAGACTTTGGGTTGCTTCACTGGAGCTACAACTGACTTGCTATCCATGAAGTTTCCCTCCTTGCTCTTGCCCTTCTCGAAACTAGTGGTTTTAACTAACCATCAACACTTCGACGCTCCTTCTCGATTTCTACCTTCGCGGTGTCAAACATCGCGAATAGCTCAGGGATCATTATTTCTATCCCTGGCATTTTATAGTTCATCACCAAGTTCTAGTAGCTTTAGTGACAGTGACTTGGAGAACTATATCAATCACTATCTTATCTGGAAGATCAACTCCCACTTGATTCAAGCGATTGTAGCACCTAGACAATCTGAGCACATGCTCAACGATTGAGCTATTCTCTTTCATCTTACAGGCAAAGAATCTTGTTGGAGATCTCATATCTCGCAACACGGGCAGGAGCCTGAGATCCTAATTTTAGCTCTTAGAACATCTCATATGTTCCATGACATTCAAAACGTTTCGGAGCCTCAATTCTAAGCTGTAATGCATGACACACTAAACTATCAAGTAGTTATCAAAACGTGTCTGTCAGATGTTCACAACATCTACAAACAATGCTAGAGGGGTTGGCGCACGGAGCAGTGCATTAAGGACATAAGCCTTCTGTGCAGCAATGAGGTCAATCCTCATATCACGGAGCCAGTCCGCAATATTGCTACCATCATCTTTCAACTCTATTTCTCTAGGAACATATAAAAATTCAAGGGAGCTACAGCGCGAGCAAGTAATTTACATAATTTGCAAAGACACTACTGACTATGTTCATGATAATTGGTTCAATTAATCATATTACTTAAGAACTCCCACTCAAATTGACATCCCTCCGGTCATCCGAGTGATTCATGATCCAAATTCACCAACTCAAGTCCGATCATCACGTGAGTTGAGGTGGTTACAATGGTGAACATCATCATGTTGATCATATCTACTATATGACTCATGTTCGACCTTTCGGTCTCTTGTGTTCCGAGGCCATGTCTGTACATGCTAGGCTCGTCAAGTTTAACCCGAGTGTTCTGCATGTGCAACACTGGCTTGCACCCATTGTATGTGAACGTAGAGTCTATCACACCCGATCATCACATGGTGTCTCAACACGACGAACTTTCGCAACGTTGCACACTCGGGGAGAACACAATTTATCTTGAAATTAAGTGAGGGATCACCTTATAATGCTACCATCGTACTAAGCAAAACAACGTGTCGCCATCTCGCAATTCATAAGTGACATGATATGGCCATGAACTTGTGCTTTTGATCTCCATCATGAAAGCACCGACATGATCTCCATCGTCACCAGCATGACACCATGATCTCCATCATCTTGATCTCCATCAACGTGTCGCCATCGGGGTTGTCGCGCCCACCATGCTTCTACTACTATTGCTACCGTTTAGCGATAAGTAAAGCATTACATAGCGCTTAATGATTGACACGCAGGTCATACAATAATTAAAGAGAACCCTATGGCTCCTGTCGGTTGCCATACTCATCGACATGCAAGTCGTGATAATCTATACATCACATGATCATCTCATACATCACATATATCACATCATGTAATTGGCCATATCATATCACAACATACCCTGCAAAAAAAAGTTAGATGTCCTCTAATTGTTGTTGCATGTTTTACGTGGCTGCTACGGGTATCTAGCAAGAACAATTCTCATCTACGCAAAAACCACAACGGTGATACACTAGTTGCTTTTCAACCTTCTCAAGGACCGCCTTTGTCGAATCCGATCCAACTAAAGTGAGAGAAACTGCCACCCGCAAGCCATCTAGGCAACAAGTTGCGTCGAGGGAACCGGTCTCTCGTAAGCATACGAGTAATGTTGGTCCAGGCCGCTTCATCTCACAATACCGCTGAACCAAAATCCGACCAAGGGAGGAAGCAATCTAAGCATCAACGACCACAAACCTTTTGTGTTCTACTCGAGATCTCATCTACACATAGACCTAGCTCATGATGCCACTGATGAGGAACGTTGCATGCGAAACAAAAAATTTCCTACGCACATGCAGATCTATCCATGGTGATGAGCATCTACCAGAGGGAGAGTGGATCTACGTACCCTTGTAGATCGCTAAGCAGGAAGCGTTAAGAAACGCGGTTGGTGTAGTAGAACATCTTCGCGATCCAAATCGCCGAGCGTCCCACGATCACATCACGATCCGTACCGCGATCCAATCACGATCCATCCCGCGAACTCATCACGATCCGTCCCGCGATCTCATCACGATCCGTCCCGCGAACTCGTCACGAACCGTCTCGCGATCTGGATCACGGTCCTTCCGATCTAGCGCCGAACGGTCGACACCTCCGCGTTCAGCACACGTGCAGCTTGATGACGATCTCCACCGTCTTGATCTAGCAAGAGGAAGTGGAGAGGAAGAAGAGTTCACCAGCAGCGTGACGGCGCTCCGGCGATGGTGGTGGAGCAATTCTGGCAGGGCTTCGCCTAAGCACTGCGGAAATCCGATCTAGAGGAGCCTCGGTGGAATGGGTAGCATGTGGCCGTAAAATCAAGTGAAAAACACCCAACACCTCCAGTATATATAAGAGGGAGGGAGGAGGAGTCCTCCTCCAATCCTAGTAGGACTAGGATTGCTCCTTTCCTACTTGGAGTCTATTTCCACCTTTTGCGTTTTTTCTTTCTTTCTCAAGTCCAGCCGCATGGGCCTCTTAGAGGACTTCCACCAGCCCACTAAGGTCTGATTTCCACCCTCCCACAGCCCACGTAGCCTCTTGGGTCGAAATACCCCTCCCGATGGTCCCCCAGTACACTACCGGCACTCCCGGTACACTACCGATGAGCCCGAAACTTTTCCGACAACCAAAATAGGACTTCCTACATATGAATCTTTACCTCCAGACCATTCTGGAGCTCCTCGTGACGTCTAGGATCTCATCCGGGACTCCGAACAACCTTCGGTCACCACCATACATAACTCTATACTACCGAAACGTCACCAAACCTTAAGTGTGCAGACCCTGCAGGTTCGAGAACTATGTAGACATGACCGAGACACCTCTACGGTCAATAAACAATGGCGGGACCTGGATGTCCACATTGGTTCCTACATATTCTACGAAGATCTTTATCGGTCGAACCTCTATGTCAAGGATTTAGTTAATCCCGTATGATGTTCCCTTTGTCCTTCGGTATGTTACTTGCCCGAGATTCGATCGTGGTATCTCCATACCTAGTTCAACCACGTTACAGGCAAGTCTCTTTACTCGTTCTGTAATACAAGATCCCATGACTAACACTTAGTCACATTGCTTGCAAGGCTTATTGTGATGTTGTATTACCGAGTGGACCCTGAGATACCTCTCCGTCACACGGAGTAACAAATCCCAGTCTTGATCCATGCCAACTCAACAGACACCCTCGGAGATACCTGTAGAGCACCTTTATAGTCACCCAGTTACGTTGCGACGTTTGATACACACAAGGTACTCCTCCGATGTCAGTGAGTTGCATGATCTCATGGTCATAGGAACACATACTTTGACATGCAGAAAACAGTAGCAATAAACTGACACGATCATATGCTACGTTTGTAGTTTGGGTCTTGCCCATCCCATCATTCTCCTAATGATGTGATCCCGTTATCAAATGACATCTCATGTCAATGGCTAGGAAACCTTAACCATCTTTGATCAACGAGCTAGTCTATTAGAGGCATACTAGGGACATGGTTTTGTCTATGTATCCACACATGCATCTAAGTCTCCGATCAATACAATTATAGCATGGATAATAAACGATTATCATGAACAAGGAAATATGATAATAACTAATTTATTATTGCCTCTAGGGCAAGCTCAAACAAATTTAAATGCAGCACATGAGCAAATGACAAGCTACTCTCAAAAGATATAAGTGAAGATTAATGAGTAGTCAAACAATTAAGTAGCTATGTGATGACTCTCTCTCTCTCAATAAATATTTTCAGATCTAAAGTACTTTATTCAAACAACAAGCAAGAGAAAAATAGCACTCCAATAATAGCACATATCATGTGAACGAATAAAAATTTAGGCTCAACATAGGCTAACCGATAATTGTTGATGAAGAGAGGTGGGATGCATAGCATCCCCAAGCTTAGGTGCTTGAGACTTCTTGAAATATTTACTTGGGGTGCCTTGGGAATCCCCAAGCTTGAGCCTTTGTATCTCGTTCAATCTTCTCATATCATGGTTTCACCTATTCTCAAAAACTTCATCCACACAAAACTCGAAAAGAACTCGTGAGATAGGTTAGTACACATAATAATAAATCGACCCTTTATGTTCTGCCAAGACATGTTGCATAATAATTTTCAAACATTGGGTACTGTATACTATCATTTCCACAATTTATATCTACCAATATAGGCTATGGAAACTAAAGGATAAGTAGATAACAAAACTATGACATCAATCTGTCCAAACAGAACAGCCTGTAGCAATTTATATAAACAGTGTACTTCTATAATTCAAACAATTATAAAAATTTAGTAAATGTTATAAAATGTATATGGAATCACTGTGTAAAAATTTCAGAAACTTTCCACGTTCCAGTAAAATATGAAAATTCAAACACTATAGCCAAAGTTTCTGCTTTTACACAGCACTCATCAAAACATGCAATGCAAACATCCTAAGGTGATTCTTGGAACTTTTTATTCAAATACAAGATTATAAATAACACCTAACATAGAACAACAAAATAAAATTACGCTCCAAGCAAAACTCATATTATGTGACGAATCAAAATATAGCTCCAAGTAAGATATACCGATAATGTTGAAGACGAAAGAGGGGATGCCTTCCGGGGCATCCCCAAGCTTAGGAGCTTGTCTTCCTTGGATATTACCTTGGGGGTGACTTGGGCATACCCAAGCTTAGGTTATTGTCACTCCTTATTCTCGTCATATCGGTGTCTCACCCAAATCTTGAAAACTTCAATCACACAAAACTTAACGGAACTTCGTGAGAAGGGTTAGTATAATAAACAAAGATCATTCACTTAGGTACTTTCAATACAAGATTCATAATTTTTATAACATCATACCTACTGTAATCTATCATTTCCATAATTTATATCACTGAATATAAGCTATGGGAATACTAAAACAAGCAAATTATCCATGCAAAACAGAATCTGTCAAAAACAGAACAGTCTGTGAAGATCTATAGTATTGCGATACTTCCCTGTCTCTAAAAATTCTGAAAATTTAGTAAAATCTAGGAAATTTGTAGATAAATAATGTGTAAAAAATTCAGATCAAATTCTCATTCCAGTGAATTTACAAAATTCCTGGACAGAGAACAAAAGTTTCTGTTTTGCGCAGAATCAAGTCAACTATCATCCATACCATCCCAAAGGCTTTACTTGGCACTTTATTGAAACAAAAGCTATAAAACATGATCACCACATTAGATTAATCATGTGAACACATGAAAACAGAAAGTAAAACTGTTGGGTTGCCTCCCAACACACGCTTTTTTTAATGTCTTTTTAGCTAGGCATGATGATTTCAATGATGCTCACAAAGGGATAATAATTATAACATGCAAAAGACCATCATGAATCTCATGACAAGCACATTTAAGTCTAACCCACTTACTATGCATAGGGATTTAATGAGCAACAAATTTATGGGAGCAAGAATCAACTAGCATAGGAAGGTAAAACAAATGCAATTTCAAAACTTTAAACACATAGAGAAGAAACTTTATATTAATGCAATTCCTACAAGCATAGTTTCCTTCCTCATAATATTTTTCAGTAGCATCATGAAGGAATTTCATAATATAACCAGCACATAAAGCATTCTTTTCATGATCTACAAGCATAGAAAATTTGTCACTCTCCTCATAAGCATATTTCTTCTCATTCATAATAGTGGGAGTATCATATGAAGCTCGAATACTAAAAATTATTTCCATACTAAAAAAGTAATATTCATTAAAAGGATATTAAAAATTATGGCAATAATAATCACTACTCTTTATAACATAAGTATCATCACAATAATCATCATAAGTAGCAACTTTGTTTTCATCATAGTCAATTAAAACCTCTTCCGAAATAGTGGAATCATTAATAAATAAAGTCGTGACCTCTCCAAATCCATTTTTATCATTATAATAAGATTGAACACCCTCCAAAATAGTGAAATAATTATTATCTAAAGTTGACACTCTTCCAAACCCACTTTCATAAATATTACGATCATAATAAATAGGAGGTATGCTATCATAATAGTTTTGCTTATCAAAACTTGAGGGACTAAAAATAGCATCTTTGTTAAACATAGCATCCCGAAGCTTGGGACTAGGGGTGGGCACTGTCACACCAAAAACCCAAAAACCAAACCGGACCGAACCATTTAAACCGATTTATTTGTTTATTCGGTGCACGGTTTTTTGTTCGGTGGGAACTCCCAGTGTTGTTCGATGTTCGGTGCATATTCGGTTTCCGACGGTCAAAACCCGTATCCACCGAACTAGCCGATCTTCGCGATGGGTGGCTCCTGTATCGTCGTATTGTACACTGCTGTGAGCGCAGGCGCACAACCCATTTGCTGCTCGGCCCAACTAGTGATTTACTGACAAATACCTAATGTAATCACCCACGCCCACATGTACTTAAACCGGCGTTGCCAATCTATAGCATGTTTCCCATAAACAAAACTATCACGTCTTCAGGCCGCGTCCACTTTTCTCAACTTCTCCAGCCTAAGTCGATCAAACACTCATGTGATCTAGAGTTGGCTCCAGTGAGTCGGCGCTCAACCAACAGCAAATTCGTTGGTTGTGCTAGACGTAAGTCATCCTTCGTTGGTTTTTCCAAGTCCTAATCTATTAATATTAGTACACGTAACTCCATGGTATAGATAAATTTGATCTGCAAGGAATATTTTATGATTGTTTTGCATGCAAACAGGTTGCCGTGAGGTAGTTATCCTTATAATAAGTATTTATATGATTTTGATTCATGGCCCTTCTTGTGTATGTGTGTGTCGTGTGGGTGCCTCATGGAGCAAAGTACCAATTACTCTATGGTTTAGTGCATGTGTTTATTCTGATATAAAAATACATGTCAAATTCCCTAAAGATGTACAGTTTAGAGGCATCACATGTAAACTCCCGTGTATAATAATTTTCAAGTTTTCATGCTCCACGTTG
The DNA here is from genome assembly GCA_022496015.1 of Hordeum marinum. Lineage (NCBI taxonomy): Eukaryota > Viridiplantae > Streptophyta > Magnoliopsida > Poales > Poaceae > Hordeum > Hordeum marinum. Next base: position 45,299,298 of record CM039672.1, read on the forward strand.
ACTATTATACTTACTGTTATGCTCTTGTATTTTTTTTCCATGTTGTACAAAGCAAATCAATGCTCATGAGTCATGGCTCTTAGACTTATGGGTTCATGTACTTCGGTTTTCCAATTAACCGAACAAACCGAACCGATATATTTCGGTTAATATGGTTTGGTGGCTAAATTATGTTTGATTATTTCGGTGTCCATTTCTCCAAAATCGAAATTATAAAAAACCAAATAAACCGAACCGTCTTAACCATATAAACTAGATGCCCAACCCTACTTGGGACAAACATTAATTACAGCAAATAAATTCTTAAACATGTCATTCTCATCCAACATAGCATTCCCAAGCTTGTGGCTTTGCATACCATAGACATAATCACTCTCATCATTAATAACATGAATAGCACCAATAGTATAGCAATTATTATCATCACAATTTTCTAAGTTGGTGCCAAAAAGATTTTCAAGATTGTAAGGGGTATCATTATTTGGGAGAGATACCTCTTTATCTTTACTTTTTCTTCTTTTCTTCTTATTCACCACATTATGTGTGGGTTTATTTAATTCCTCCAAGCTTCTTTTTGAAGAGATTGGTTGAATAAAAAGCTCCTCCTCGTTACCTGATTCATCGTAAGAAAAAATAGGAGGATATTGGGAAACCTCTTCCCCTTCATTAGTATTCTCTTCATCTTATATTTGTTTCCTTGTCTTTAAGTAATTGGCAATATAAGGATTCTCAATGCAATTTACCACGCAATACATATAGATTTCATTTAGATCAAAATCAATCATTTTCCTGAGAACCCATGCTGGAACATCCTTGGTTTCATGTTTCATTTCTTCATACCCAAAAAATAGACTAAGTTCATTATGATGCTCAGGGGTAATGAGATTATCACAATTTTTGGACATAATTTGATCATGAAATAATTCACATTGGAAATTATAATGACCATGTTCATTGCAAAGTTCACAAGGACGGCGAGAAATATGAAGTCTTTCAGCACAAACATATAGCCTCTCTTGCAACCATTTAGTTTCTAAATACTTATGCCTATTACAAAATTTATCTTCCCTTTTAGGCATGTCTTGACAAACTCTATGCACTCCACAAAAATTAACATGCTTATAAGAAATATTTTTATCATGACTAGTGCAATCATCATTAGTACTATGGATATTCAAAGAATGCATACTAACAACACTGCAATCATGCTCATCACTCAAAGATTTAGTGCCAAACATTTTAATAACTTATTCTTCTAACACTTGAGCACAATTTTCCTTTCCATCATTTTCACGAAAGACATTAAAAAGATGAATCATATGAGGCAACCTCAATTCCATTTTTTTAGTATTCCTTTAAAGACTAAACTAGTGATAAAACAAGAAACTAAAAGATTCAATTGCAAGATCTAAATATATATATTCAAGCACTCACATCCCCAGCAACAGCGCCAGAAAAGAGCTTGATGTCTACTACACAACCTTCTTCTTGTAGACTCGTGTTGGGTCTCCAAGCGCAAAGTTTTGTAGGACAGCGGCAATTTTCACTCAAGTGGATGACCTAAGGTTTATCATTTCGTGGGAGGTGTAGGATGAAGATGGTCTCTCTCAAACAACACTGCAACCAAATAACAAAGAGTCTCTTGTGTCCCCAACACACCCAATACAACGGTAAATTGTATAGGTACACTAGTTCAGCGAAGAGATGATGTGACAAGTGTAATGTGGATGGTAGATATAGGTTATTGTAATCTGAAAATATAAAAACAGCAAGGTAACAAATAGTAAACAGTGAGCAAAATGTTATATAAATGCTTGGAAACAAGGCCTAGGGTCCATACTTTCACTGGTGCAATTTCTCTCAACATTATTGACATAGTTGAATCATATGTAAATACCTCTCGTGCAACAAAGAGTTTACTCCAAAGTCACAAGTAGCGGAGAACTAACGAAGATATTATTGTAGGGTATGAAACCACCTCAAAGTTATCCTTTCTGGTCAATCTTATGAGCTATCCCTATAAGTGTCACAAACAGCCCTAGAGTTCCTACTAAAATAACACCTTAAGATACACATCAACCAAAACCCTAATTTCACCTAGATACTCCAATGTCACCACAAGTACCCATGGGCTTAATTATACGATATGCATCACATAATTTTAGATTCATCATGTTCAATCCAACACAAAGAACTTCAAAGAGTGCCCCAAAGTATCTACCGGAAAGTCAAGACAAAAACGTGTGCCAACCCCTATGCATAGATTCCCAAGGTCACGGAACCCATAAGTTGATCACCCAAACATACATCAAGTGAATCAATAGAACATCCCATTGTCACCACGGATATCCTATCGCAAGACATACATCAATTGTTCTCAAATTCCTAAAGACTCAATCCGATAAGAAAACTTTAAAGGGAAAACTCAATTCATCACAAGAAGATAGAGAGGGGAAAACTCCATATGATTCAATCTATATCAATAAAGCTCACGGTACATCAAGATCATGCCATCTCAAGAACAAGAGAGAGAGAGAGAGAGAGAGATCAAACACATAGCTACTAGTACATACCCTTAGCCCTGAGGTTGAACTACTCCCTCCTCGTCATGGAGAGTGCCGGGATGATGAAGATGGCCTACAGTGATGATTTCCCCCTCCGGCAGGGTGCCAGAATGGACTCCCGATTGGTTTTTCGTGGCTCTGGAGGCTTGCGACGGCAGAACTCTCAATCTAGGTTTATTTTCGGAGGTTTCTATATTTATAGGAATTTATGGCAGTGGAAACAAGTCATGGTAGGCCACGAGGAAGTCACAAGCCAGGGGGCGCGCCCTAGGGGTGTGCCACGCCCATGTGGCTTGTGGCTTCCTCGGCCTTCCTCTCCGGTGACTCTTCGCTCCAGTATTTTTTATATTTTCCAAAAATATTCTCCATAAATTTTCAGCTCATTTCGAGAACTTTTATTTCTGCACAAAAACAACACCACGTTAGTTCTGTTGAAAACAGCGTTAGTCCGGGTTAGTTCTAATAAAATCATATAGAATTATTGTAAACATGCATGAATACTTCATAAATTATAGATACATTGGAGACGTATCAGGAGCGAGGCAAGGAAGACGCTCGAACTACCATCGAGCGGCGGCGGGAAGCGCGCTATCAGTCCGACAAGCGTGTAGGACCTACTATAGACAAGCCAGCGCTGGGGTATCCTGTCAATCTACCTTACGAGGTGGGTTGTCCAGCGTTTACCTCTGAGCTATGGCTAGTCTAGTGGCCCAATTCCCGCACATTCAAGCTGGAGGTCCCGGAGAAATATGACGGCAAGACTCACTTGTCAGAGTTCTTGAGCATCTACACCATTGTGGTGCAGGCTATCGGGGCTCGCAACGACAAGATACTCGCCAACTACTTCTCGTTGGTGCTTAAGCCCAACGTCAGGTCGTGGTTGATGCTCTTGCCGGGAGGATCCATTTCTTCTTGGGCAGATCTGTGCCATGAGTTTGTTGGCGCCTTTACCGGTGGTCATCAAGCTCCTGGCTAGGAAAGTGATTTACATCTCATCCCCTGGAAGGAGAGCGAGACTTTGCGCAAGTACATCCAGAGGTTCAGCCGCATACACCACAACATACCAGACATTCATCATGTCGTTGTTTTCAGCGCGTTCCATTAGAACGTGCACAACCGGAGGATGCGGGAAGAGATGGCGATGAACAAGGTCAAGGATGTTGCCGAGTTCTATGCTCTAGTAGATAATGTGCTCAAGCCGACGAAGGGAGGAGGCTCCCCGGCGAGCATGCTGGCGCAGGGGTTGACTCTGCGGATGAGGACACCGCCGCCCGATGAAGAAGGGCCGACGGTGTAACAGGAAGCGCAAGGGCAAGGCCGTGCTTGCCGTCGAGGGATTCGGCAACCCCGGCACCGCCAAGAAGGCCAAGGTTGATGATCCCGGCAAGGATGTTGTCGGGTGCGCCTCCTGTCAGGATTTGGCAGCGCTGACAAGCCGAAAGGCTCCGTCAAGCAGTATTGCAAGATCCATCGCACCAAAGGCCACGATCTCCATGACTACTGGCAAGTTGAGCAACTTGTCAAGAAGCAAAAAGCCGAGTACGAGAGGTGAGACTAGGAGAATGGCCAGGATGGAGCGGAAGGGTCCAACAAGAAGCACAGTGGCCGAGGAGGTCACCGTGGCAAGGACAGACAATAGAAGGACCGGCCTGCTCGTGGCCACAACAAGCAAGAGGGGGGTGATGATGACGTTGAAGAGGACGACGAGTCCAGCGAGCAAGAATTCCAGAGAGCTACAGACCCCATGAGCATCAACGGAGGTGTCTCGTTGCATTCTTCCCACCGCCAACTTAAATAGTGGGTGTGAGAGGTTAATGCGACTAAGCCATCTGTCGACGCCCGAAAGCCTTTGAAATGGTCCAACACGCCTATAATTTTCGATGTTGAAGATCACCCTAATCGTGTAATTGGGTGTTTGCCGTTGTTGGTCTCACCAACGATTCGCCACCTCAAAGTGACGAAAATGTTAGTTGACGGCGGGGCTGGCTTGAACTTGATCTCGCCCGAGGTGATCAAGAGATTGCAAATTCCTGATGGAGATCTCGAGGAAACAGGCTCGTTTCAGGGGGTCAATCCAGGAAGGAGCCAGCCCAGGAGAAAGATCACGCTTCCAGTAACATTTGGTAGAATCTAAACTTCAGTACGGAGAAGGTTGTTTTTGACGTGGCCAAGATTCCGTTGCCATACAATGGAATCCTTGGTCGTCTAGCGTTAGCCAAGTTCATGGCGGCGGCGCACTACGCCTACAATGTATTGAAGATGCCCGGGCCGATGAGCGTCATCACTATCAATTCTGACAAGAAAGACGCACTTATCTGCACCGATCAACTCTACCGGGAGGCAATTGCAGCATCTGCCGCCAAGGCACTTGCTCCTGCCGCTGAAACTCCCGGGAGGAAGAAGCCCGGAAAGACCTCTCGCACAGACTCCAGCAAGCGCACTTCCTCGGAGTGTTGCGCTCCTATTGAGCACGTGCTAGAGAGTTCCACCGGCAAGAGCAAGAAGTCCAAGGCAGCTCCACCAGGGACTAAGTGTGGGGAGACGTAGTAGTAAATCAAAATTTTCCTACGTGTCACCAAGATCTATCTATGGAGAAACCAGCAAACGAGCGGGGAGAGATAGGATCTTCATACCTTTGAAGATCGCTAAGCGGAAGCGTTGCTAGAACGCGGTTGATGGAGTCGTACTCGCAGCGATTCAGATCACGGTAGATCCGATCAAGTTCCGAACGGACGGCACCTCCGCGTTCAACACACGTGCAGCCCGATGACGTCTCCTACGCCTTGATCCAGCAAGGAGGGAGGAGAGGTTGAGGGAGAGCTCCGACAACACGACAGCGTGGTGGCGGTGGAGCTGCGTGGTACTCCGACAGAGCTTCGCTAAGCACTACGGAGAAACAAGGAGAGGGAGGAGTAGGGCTGCACCAGGGAGGAGATGAACTCGTGTGTTGTGCAGCCCCAAATACCTCCACTATATATAGGAGGAGGGGAGGAGAGGTGCTGCGCCCTAGGGTTCCACCCTAGGGGTGGCGGCAGCCTCCAGAAACCCATCTGGCCGACGGCTAGGTCAGGGAGAGGTGGAGGCGCCCTAGGGTGGGCCTTAAGGCCCATCTAAGCCTAGGGTTTGCCCCCTCCACCCTTGCTGCGCCTTGGGCTGGGGTGGGAGGCGCACCATCCCACCTAGGGGCTGGCTCCCTCCCACTCTTGGCCCATGGAAGCTTCCGGGGCAGGTGGGCCCACTTGGTGGACCCCCGGAACCCTTCCGGTGGTCCCGGTACACTACCGGAGACACCCGGAATACTTCCGGTAAAGAAAACCTCACTTCCTATATATCAATCTTCGTCTCCGGACCATTCCAGGACTCCTCGTGACGTCCGGGATCTCATCTGGGACTCCGAACAACCTTCGGTAACCACGTACACTATTTCCCTATAACCCTTGCGTCATCGAACCTTAAGTCTGTAGACCCTATGGGTTCGGGAGACACGTAGACATGACTGAGACACCTCTCCGGTCAATAAACAACAGCGGGATCTGGATACCCATGTTGGCTCCCACGTACTCCACGATGATCTCATCGGATGAACCACGATGTCAAGGATTCAATCAATCCCGTATACAATTCCCTTTGTCTATTGGTATGGTACTTGCCCGAGATTCGATCGTCGGTATCCCCATACCTTGTTCAATCTCGTTACCGGCAAGTCTCTTTACTCGTTCCATAATACATCATCCCGTGACTAACTCCTTAGTCACATTGAGCTCATAATGATGATGTCTTACCGAGTGGGCCCAGAGATACCTCTCCGTCACACGGAGTGACAAATCCCAGTCTCATTTCGTGTCAACCCAACAGACACTTTCGGAGATACCCGTAGTGTACCTTTATAGCCACCCAGTTACGTTGTGACGTTTGGCACACCCAAAGCATTCCTACGGTATCCGGGAGTTACACAATCTCATGGTCTAAGGAAACGACACTTGACATTGAAAAGCTTTAGCAAACGAACTACACGATCTTGTGCTATGCTTAGGATTGGGTCTTGTCCATCACATCATTCTCCTAATGATGTGATCCCGTTATCAATGACATCCAATGTCCATGGTCATGAAACCGTGACCATCTATTGATCAACGAGCTAGCCAACTAGAGGCTCACTAGGGACACGTTGTGGTCTATGTATTCACACATGTATTACGGTTTCCGGTTAACACAATTATAGCATGAATAACAGACAATTATCATGAACTAGGAAATACAATAATAACCATTTTATTATTGCCTCTAGGGCATATTTCCAACACTAAGAAGGTGCCCGCCAAGGAAGATGGTACGGGAGGAACTTTCACCATAAGTTCCACCCTTGACGACAAATAGGAAAGCGCACCCGTTGCCTTCGTGCGGGCGAATGTCGATGTGTTTGCATGGCAACCATCTGATATCCCCGGTGTTCCTAGGAAGTTGATTGAGTACCACCTTGCCGTCTGTCCACACGTGCGGCCAGTCAAGCAGAAGGTCAGGAAGCAGGCTTTGGAGCAGCAATAGTTTATTGCCAAAGAAATCAAGAAATTAGAAGCGACTGGCTTGGTTAGAGGAGTACTTCATCCAACATGGTTGGCTACTCCAGTTGTAGTGCGCAAGGCGAATGGGAAATGGAGGCTATGTATTGACTACACATATATCAATAAAGCCTATCCAAAAGATCCTTTTCGCTTGCCGCGCATCGACCAGATTGTGGACTCTACTGCCGGTTGCGACTTGTTATCTTTCCTTGACGTGTATTCAGGTTATCATCAGATTTTCATGGCCAAGGAAGACCGCATTTATCACCCTATGTGGTATGTATTGCTTTTTGCGTATGCCTTTCGGGTTAAAAAGTGCTGGTTCTACATTTGCAAGAGCGGTCCAAATTGGTTTTGAACCCGAGCTACATAGAAATATGGAGGCTTATATAGATGACATGGTGGTCAAAACCAAGGACAAGGCTACGCTCATATGAGACCTAAAAGAAACATTTGCGAGTCTGCGCAAGATCAACTTGAAGCTCAACCCTGAGAAGTGTGTGTTTGGTATCCCATCCGGCAAGCTTCTCAGGTTCTTTGTATCTCAACGTGGAATTGAAGCAAATCCTGACAAGATCAAAGCAATTGAGAAAATTGAAGCGCCAAGACGTGTCAAGGATGTGCGTCGTCTTGTCAGTTGTGTTGCCGCTCTAAGTAGGTTCATTTCAAAAGCTGCTGAGCGCGCCCTGCCCTTTTTCAAAATCTTGAAGAAGGCAGGTCCGATGAAATGGACTCCCGAAGCGGAGGCAGCGCTGCGGGATTTGAAGAAGTACTTCTCCTCCCCGCCAGTCCTAGTCATGCCAAAACCACAAGTCATTGTTGTTATATCTACCAGCAACAAATCAAGTGGTGAGTGTTGCATTAGTGGCTGAAAGTGAAGTTGATGAAGAAGCAGCGGCACTAGCAGGACCGCCAAGCGATAAGTCAGGATCTTCCCTGGCAGGGTCTAGTGCCGACAAAGCAAGATTTGCGCGGTCGAATGAGACAATTCAGAAGAAATAGATGGTGCAGCGCCCAGTCTATTTTGCCAGCTCTCTTTTGTAGGGGGGCTAGGTCAAGATATTCTAGCATGCAGAAGTTGCTCTTTGGCCTCCTTATGGCCTCGAGGAAGCTATGCCATTACTTCTAGGCACATGATATCACCGTTGTCACTCGCTTCCCGTTGCAATGGATTTTACGGAACCCAGATGGTACCGACTGGATTGTGGAGTGGGATTTGGAACTGTCAAGCTTTGGTCTCAAGTTTGAAAGTACTTCGACTATCCAGAGTAGAGCCTTGGTGGAGTTCATTACGGAATGAACCCCCACGCCAGATGAAGAAGTTGTAGAGTCAACTCTCCCCGGCAAGGAAACAAATCAAGAGTGGATCATGTATTTTGATGCAGCTTTCTTGCTGCAAGGCGCCGGTGCTGGAGTGCTGCTTGTCGCACCCACCGGAGAGCACCTCAAATATGTGATTCAGATGCACTTTCCCAGGAGAGGTCAACGAATAATACTACGGAATACGAAGGGCTGCCTGCCGGTCTCAGGAACGCAGCATACCTTGGGATTAAGAAACTTATTGTCAGGGGTGATTCTCACCTTGTCGTCAAGCACGTGAATAAGGATTAAAATAGTCCATTGATGGAAGCTTATGTAGATGAAGTAGGAAACTTGGAAGAACATTTTGATAGTCTGCAAATGGAGCATGTTCCGCATGTAGAGAACAGTGTTGTTGATGGCCTGTCAAAGTGTGTTGCCCTTAAGTTGCCTGTGGAACCAAGAACTTTTGTGCTCTGGCTGACTCAACCATCCGTGACACCATCAATTGGAAAAGAGAAAATAATAAAGTTGACTTCCACGAGTATTTCCTGGAAGACCTCCCAGAAGCCGCCGACAAGGAAGCTGCCGGTAAGTGTCATGCTCCAGGAGGGCCTCAAGCTATTGTAGTGGAAGCACACGCTCCCGCCAAGCTTGTCGGGGGCAACTGGCTCCGGCAGGGCCTCGAGCCCTTCCCGTTGAGACAAATGCTTCCCTGGAAGAGGATATGCATTTGGTCCTTGTTGTCGAGCCCCAGGCTCCAGCATGGGCACAGCACATCGTCCATTTCCTTCAAACAGGAGAACTCCCTGAGGAAAAAGAAGAAGTAGAGAAAGTAGCCCGCCAGTCTAATTTGTACCAGTTCGTGGACAACATCCTGTACAGAAAGAGGCCGAATGGTCTGAAATTCAAGTGCATTTATCAGGAAGATGGACCGGGGCTGTTGGCGGAGATACATGGAGGCATATGTGGCTCCCACACAGGATCAAGAGCACTTGCTGGTAAGGCATTCTGACAAGGTTTCTTTTGGCCCACTGCCCTCCAGGATGCAACTGCACTAGTAACCAAGTGTGAAGCATGCCAGTTTCATTTGAAGAAATTGCATCAACCAGCTCAAGCTCTTCAGACAATCCCTCGCTCCTGGACATTTTTGGTCTAGGGGCTCGACATCTTGGGTCCTTTTCCCCGTGCTACCGAGGGCTTTGAGTACATGTACGTCGCAATCAACAAGTTCACAAAGTGGCCAAAAGTGGAAGCGGTGAGAAAGGTGACATCACAATCGGCCGTCGAGTTCTTTAAGGGAATAGTTTGCCGCCTTGGTGTACCAAACAGGATCATCACCGACAGCAGCACACAGTTCACGAGCCGCACCTTCATGCAATATGTCCAAGACCTTGGCGGCATGATCTGTTTTGCTTCTTTTGCCCACCCAAGGAGCAACGGCCAGGCGGAAAGGGCTAATGTTAAAGTGTTGCGAGGCCTCAAGACAAGAACTTTTGACAAGCTACGCAAGTGTGGAAGGTGCTGGATTGATGAGTTGTTGGTGGTTCTTTGGTCAATCAGGATGACTCCAAATCGAGCTATCGGCCAGACACCATTTTCCCTAGTATTTGGGGCAGAAGCAGTTCTCCCCACGGAACTCACATACGGGTCACCTCGAGTGCTCGCTTATGATGAGCTCGAGCAAGAGTAGTTGTAGCAAGATGATGCTACGCTCCTTGAGGAAGATCGTCTTCAGGCTGCTTTGCGAGCTGCGGGCTGCCAGCAAGCTTTGCGTCGCTATCATAGCCCGCAAGGTTCATGCCCGAAGTCTTGAGGAAGGTGACCTTGTTATTCGGCGCACTTAGTTCGCCAAGAATTCCAACAAGTTGACGCCAAAGTGGGAAGGCCCTTATCAGGTAGTGCGAGTCACTAGGCCTGGCGCAGTCTGCCCGGAGACTGAGGATGGCATCACAGTGAGCAACTCCTGGAATATCGAACATCTTCGTAAGTTCTAACCATGAGGCGCGGTTGACGGGTCTCCCGGCAACCACCTTTTGTACAAGTCTTGCTGCCGAAGCATGTAATCCTTTGTACAAAGCCAGGCGCAGACCCTATGCATAGTTGAATAAAGCTAAGTGTTCTGCAAATCTTGTTGATTCTCGTGTTTACTTATGTACATGTTTGTCTCAGATATTGTATTGCACTTACTCCCGGCAAGAGCTAACGGACCGCCAAGGTTCCATATCCCTATTTTCTCTTCTTTCTTTTTCTGAAAGGATAGAAGGTTACCTCGCGTGCAGCTTTGCCGGGGGGAATGGTGATATGGATACTGATGGGCGACGTTCAAGGAAAACATCTTGTCGGAAGGAGTACGACAACAAAAAGCTAAGTTGCAAAAACTTTAAAACATATTTTTGTGTTGTTATTCTCCTTGAACAGTTTCAACTTTTGTATGGAAAACCTGCACGCGAAGGAACCTTGTTGCGATTGATTACGCCTTTACTCTATTTCAAGTCCGCTCAACAGTCTAGGTGGCTGCACTGAAAACACCAAGGTCTCTTGCCGGTAGCGGCCCCCGCCAGCAGGCTGCTAAAGTCCCGCGCCTAGCGCTTGTGGCAATGGTGTGCGCGCTGCCAAGTCTCCAATAAAGCGTAGAGTGAATGCATACAGAAAGAAATTAAGCAAGGGGAATAGCATATCATTAGTTCAAAGCATAGCAAGTTATATTACACCAATCTTGCCCGATTCTAACATAAGATAAACTTTTCTTGGCATAGATGGTGGCGAGAAGTAAGGCAGCTAATCCCGGCGATCGCCTTCAACCCACTTGACTTGGCTTACCCTATCGACGATGGGTGCGACAAGTTCCTCAAGCACCTTGACGTCTACATCCCTCGGCAAGCAGTCAAAGACGTTGGAGAGGTTGGCCGGGGTTCTTGTGCGCCACCTTGAGGAGCACCTTGCGGAGAACGGCCTGGCAGAGTTTGCGTGATTCGCTGGCTAGATAGGATGTTCGGTCAGAGTGAAGCTACTCCAGGGCTTCAAGCGTGCGGTCGAAGAACATGGTCAGCTTGGTGCTCGTGGCCACTCTGTCGTCAGAAGAGTACCTAAAGCCTTCCAGGCCCATGGTGGACAGTTGTGTGGCAAGCTTCTCCGTGACATCGATGAGCTTCTCATTCTAGACTTGTATTCCCTGCACATAGTCGTTGTGGGCGGCTGTGGCACTCTTCACCAGCTCCTCCTCATCTCGAAGATCCTTGACCAGAGCCTTCTCGCGGGTCCTGGCTGTCTCAAGAGTCTTAGTCAGCATAGCCAGCTTCATTTTCAGATCATCAATGGGTTCACTGGCTGAAGAGAGCTATTTGGTCTTGTCGGATATGGTGACCTGCATCTCCATCAGGTTGTGGAGGGCTTTGTCTCTTTCAGTTTCGAGTGACGAGATCTTCTTGCCGTGATCCTCAAGATCTGCCTCCAACTTCTTCACCCTCTCCTCTAACAAGTTCTTGGCGGCCTCTGCAACTCCAGCAGCATCGACGGCCTCCTTCAACTTGTCGGCGTGATCTGTAGTTAGAGCTTCGAGCGTCTCCTTGTGTTTCTGCTCTAGCTCCTGAGTCTCCCACATGACAAGCCCTTCGATCTCCACTTCCTTGCGGTGAAGCTTGTTGGCAGGCGCCTTCTCGTGAACGACAAGGTCGTCCTCATGGGTATCAAGCCCGATACGGCGCTCCGTCAAGCGAGCTTCTTCTGCAGTAGCATGTTGCTTAGCCTCCTCCTGTGCCTACTCGACGTCGGACTGCTTCAAAAAGAGTTCGCTCCAGCCTTGGCTCGGTTTCTCTTGACCAAACTTCAACTCCTAGAAAGCTTGGGCAAACCAGGCCTGTGTTTCCTCGACGCGCTTCTGAAAGTCGGCCTTAGTCGCTCCCATAACTGCCGCCCTGGAGTCCAGTTTCTCCTTTCGGGCGCGGTAAAGCGCTTGAAGCTTTCGAAAGTTGTCGCCCATGGATTGGAGGAGTTGCTCTTCTTCGGATTTGCTGCTGCTGGCACTTGGTTCATCAACAATCTCGAGCCCGACAGCAGTAATGATCTCCTCGTGAAAAACTTCCCTTCAGATGACACCCCAGTACTTGTCGTGCCGGGGATGCTAACGAACAACTTATCGCCGACCCTGAGGTACCTACTTGACGAAGAGGCTCCAGATGTAGACTGGTGTTCCTCAACGGCTGCCTCCCCGGCAGCTGGGGGCTTCGTGGCCAGTGTAGCGCCTAATGCTCCTACGGCAAGAATGTCATCAGTATGGTCATGGGCCTCCTTGTCGGCCTTCTCAGCAGACTTCTTGGCGGCCTCCTCCTGTGCAGCCTTGGCGGCCTCGATGCTGGCAGCCTCGGCGGCAGCATTCTTGGCGGCTTCGGTGGCTTCAGCGGCGACACTTTTGGCGGCTTCCTCAGCAGCGATCCTATCGGCCTCGGCGATAGCATCCCTGGCGGTCTCCTCGATGACGGTGTCAACATCCATGCGCTCCGTCGAGGGAATGTCTGAAGGACAAGAAAACAAACCAAATGAGATTGAGGTGGAAGTTCAAGAAGACAAAAAAAGAACATAATAACAAGTATATGTGCCAACATCGCTTGTCGGTGTACAGTTGCCGGTGCCCGTGCTTGCCGGCTCTTCCTCGTCACGATAAAGCGCACTAGAGGAAGTCCTTGCTGGATATCCATCTCTAGGCAGCGTAGATGATGGAGGCGCCATATCAGGGATGGCCTTTGATGGTTCTCCTTATCGCTGCTCTCCTCCTGCACGTCTAATGATGTCAGCAGCAAAGATGCACACCCCAGCACTTGCCAGTGGAAAATGAGTAGTAAACTGATGCTGGGGGCTGCATCGGGGCTGAGTCGAGGGTTGTGTTGCGGGATAGCCTCCAGGTTGACGGTGGTCGTCTCTAGCACACCTGAGGTGCTTGCCAGCGGCTCCTCACCCGTCGAGGTCTTTGCCCTCTTTGCTACCCTTTGCGCCAATGTTTCTGGATCCCTCTAGAGACAAGCCAAAGCAAAGAAAATGAGTTAAGTAAAACCAAAGACTTAGAAAGCAAAAGATGCGACAATATCCTTACTTCTCTTCTTCTTCTCCCGAGCTAAGGGCAGTGAGGTCGAAGGTGACTTCTGCCATGGTACCCGGGGGACATGGAGGGGTGCTCCTGGGTCACTTGGCCGCGGCAGGCGTGGGTTGCTGATGAGCTTCTTGCCACTATGTGGCCTTGCTGGCCGCCCCCTTGACGGGGGCTGCACTACTTGAAGAAGCTTGGCAGACCGGAATCCGAGAAGCGGTGCTCCAAAGGACGCGCCTCTTCCTTGGCTCAATAGTCGGGGCCTCCTCGAGCAATTCCTCCTCAGCCGTGTCGTCGGCGGGATGCCCCCCGGCAGATGTGCCGCCCTGCTCCTCAGTGGTCCCATCCTACCCGGCAAGATTCTCATCCAGCAGTGTTTCCCCTCTGTTGGTTTCCTCTTCCAAGAAGCCGGCCTCCGCAGCAAGATTTGCTTCCTCTGCCCTACTGGCAATGTATGCCACATATTCCTCAGTGGTGGCGCGGACGAGGCCCTCTTCTTCACGGATGGCCCTCTCCGTCAGGTTATCAAAGAATTGTCGTGCCTGCTCTTCAGGTGGTTCAAACCAGGTCGCGTCAAGGCTGTGAGCATCAAACACCGGCATCATGGCAATGATTGGACCTAGAGCAGACTTGTTGCCCAAAGGTATTATACTTGCCGATATCCTACATACCTCGTCACCCCTGAATAGTTTCTGGCAGAGTATTGCATGCTGCATAAATCTCAGATTGTTGTTCAGCCCAGGGTGTAGCCTCATGATATCTGCCGCGTTCCGGAACTCCCAAGCTAGCCTCCTCTTGTTTTGTAGAGGGGCGATGCGCCGGTGAAGGAAATCAGCGCTTATCATCTCTATTGTGAGACCGGCAGCTCTGAGCTGGTGAATCCTGGTAGTCGCGACTATGAGCTTCCCATCCTCAGGGTCGAGGGCACTATAGTCATTGCCGTGCACCATCTTGGTTTGTCGCGGTGAGCAGAAAGGCTGAAAGTTCTCCTCCCGAATCCAGCACCATTTGCCTCGCCACTCCTCCCACTTCTCGTGGTAAGCCCCGTCTGGGTAAACCTCCTTGGTTCCTGGCCGTGGAACCCAAGTGATGGAACCATAAAGGGCTTCACCTTTTTGGATGCGGGGAATAAAGTAATGGTAGAAAAGAGTGGTGCTAGGAACTACTCCGGGAAAGTTTTCGCAAAGGTGAGCGAAAACTGACATGCATGTCACGGCATTCGGTGTAAAATCCAATAGTTGGACGCCATAGGTGAGCATGATGTCATTGAAGAAATCCGAGAAAGGGGGCACAGCCTACAGTAAAAATAGTTGGCAAAGAAATGATATTTATCTGGGCCGCCCCTGGAAGAACCTGGACTCATGCGGGTGGCGGGATGCGCTTTTGTCTCTGTCGCCCACATGTTCTGCTATCACTCTGTCAGAGCACCCGTGTAAAGTACCGGTGGAAAGACGGCGTGCTCCTTCCGCATCCTCGCGAGCTTGTTCTCCGAGACGGCAGTTTCCACATCCTTGACCTTGCTAGCCTTGGGCGGCATGGCGGCTATGGAGGTGGAGGCTGAGGGCAGAGAGGGCATGGAGGCGTGGATGAATGGGAGGAGCTCTGTTTCGGGCTGGAGGAGGAAGACGACGGCGGTTCCCAGATTGGAAAAGACAAGAGGTAAATGAGCAGCACTTCCGCGGTTTCCTTTTTATGGGGAAGGCGCAGGGCAACCTCTTTACTAGATTAATATAGAAATGCTTCACAGGCGCACGGCTGTAACGGCCGTGCCGCGAATGTCCCTCACATCCCGCATTCAATGGGCGTCATGGGGGCACAGTAAATCGAATGATTACAACAATTAACACATGCCACGCGTGCCCGTGCACTGTTTGGGCCTAAACCAACAACGCCTCTCGTCGTGTGTGGCCCAGGCCCGGGGTCTCCTGTCGTTGTACTAAAGTTTGAGTCCTTTAGTAGCCCTTACTTGTGCACGGGTAATTGTAGCCGCACCAGCGGCAAGGCCTGTCGAGGAGCAACTGAGAGCAAATACAGCAACATCGAGAAGGCATTCAAGTCAATAGTCAGGACCGAAGACCGAAGGCTGGGACCCCAGCAAGATCTTGTCGGGATGGCCTACGGAGCCCCGGCAAGAAGTGCACCCGGCAAGCCCTCGCCATCCTGCCAGCGCAAAGACCAAGTGTCATCCCACCTGGGTACGTGTCGAGGCGTCGGGGATGGAGGAGGCTAAGTGGTGCCGATAGGACGAGCTCTTGTCCCATCCCGTAGAAGGTTAGAGACGCCTGATGGAGCATTAAATGTGTTTGTCTTAGGTACTTGCCAGCGGCTCCCCACCCGTCGAGGTCTTCACCCTCTTCGCTACCCTTTGCGCCAATGTTTCCGCATCCCTATGGAGACAAGCCAAAGCAAAGCAAATGAGTTAAGTAAAACCAATGACTTAGAAAGCAAAAGATGCGACAATATCTTTACTCCTCTTCTTATTCTCCCAAGCTAAGGGCAATGAGGTCGAAGGCGACTTCCGCCATGGTACCCGTGGGGCGAGGTGGAGGGGTGCTCTTGGGTCGCTTGGCCGCGACAGGCACAGGTTGCTGATGAGCTTCTTGCTGCTACGTGGCCTTGTCGGCTGCCCCTTGACGGGGGCTGCACTACTCGAAGAAGCTTGGTGAACCGGAATCCAGAAGTGGTGCTCCGAAGGACGCACCTCTTCCTTGGCTCAAGAGTCGGGGCCTCCTCGAGCAGTTCCACCTCGGTTGTGTCTTCGGCGGGATGGCCCCTGGCAAATGTGCCGCCCTGCTCCTCAGTGATCTCGCCCTGCTCAGCAAGATTCTCATCCGGCAGCGTTTCCCTCTGCTTGTTTCCTCTTCCAAGAAGCCAGCACTATCGGCCTCCATAGCAAGATTTGCTTCCTCCGCCCTGCTAGCAATGTATGCCACTTCTTCCTCAGTGGTGGCGCGGACGAGGCCCTCTTCTTCGCAGATGGCCCTCTCCGTCAGGTTATCAAAGAATTGCTGCGCCTGCTCTTCAGATGGTTCAATCCATGTCAGGTCAAGGCTGTGAGCATCAAATGTCGTCATCATGGCGATGATTGGATCTACAGTAGAGTTATTGCAAAGAGAGATTATGCTTGCCAGTAGCCTACATACCACGTCACCCCTGAATAGTTTCTGGTAGAGAGCTGCATGCCACTGTTGGGGAACATAGTAACAATTAAAAAAAATCCTACGTCTCACCAAGATCTATCTAGGAGATGCTAGCAATGAGAGAGGGGGAGTGCATCTTCATACCCTTAAAGATTGCTAAGCGGAAGTGTTACAAAGAATGCGGTTGATGGAGTCGTACTCGCGGTGATTCAAACCGCAGAAGATCCGATCCAAGCGCCAAACGGACGGTGCCTCTGCGTTCAACACACGTACAGCCCAGGGACGTCTCCTCCTTGATCCATCAAAAGGGGAGGAGAAGTTGAGGGAGAGCTCCGGCAACACGACGGCATGGTGTCGGTGGATCTCGTGGTTCTTCGGTAGAGCTTCGCTAAGCGCTACGGAGGAGGAGGAGGTCTAGGAAGGGGGAGGGCTGCGCCAGGGAAGGGGATTTTTGCTGCCCTCCCACCGCATCTCTATTTATAGGGGAAAGGGAAGAGGGGGCCGGGCCCCCTAGATCCAATCTAGGGTGGGGTGGCGGCCAAGGGGGGAAACTTGCCCCCCAAGGTAGGTGGGAGGCGCCCCCACCACCTAGGATTTCTAACCCTATGCGCCTTGGGCCCTTGGGGGGGCCACCAGCCCACTAAGGGGCTGGTTCCCACGCAAATTCATGCCATTAGGCCCTCTGGGGCAGGTGGACCCTCCCAGTGGACCCCCGGAACCCCTTCGGTGGTCTCGGTACAATACCGATAAACCCCGAAACCTTTCCGGTGACTAAAACTGGACTTCCCATATGTAAATCTTCACATTCGGACCATTCTGGAACTCCTCGTGACATCCGGGACTCTGAAAAACTTTCGATAACCACATACAATTCCCATTACAACTCTAGCATCACCGAACCTTAAGTGTGTAGACCCTACGGGTTCGTGAACCATGCAGTCATGACCAAGACACCTCTCCGGTCAATAACCAATAGCAGGATCTGGATACCCATATTGGCTCCCACATGTTAATCGATGATCTCATCGGATGAACCACGATGTTGGGGATTCAATTAATCCCGTATACAATTGCCTTTGTGCATCGGTATATTATTTGCCCGAAATTTGATCGTCGGTATCCATATACCTTGTTCAATCTCGTTACCGGCAAGTCTCTTTACTCGTTCCGTAACACATGATCTCGTGACCAACTCCTTAGTCACATTGAGCTCATTATGATGATGTGTTACCAAGTGGGCCCAGAGATACCTCTTCGTTACACGGAGTGACAAATCCCAGTCTCAATTCGTGCCAACCCAATAGACACTTTCGGAGACACCTGTCGTGCACCTTTATAGTCACCCAGTTACGTTGTGACATTTGATACACCCAAAGCATTCCTACGGTATCTGGGAGTTGCAAAATCTCATGGTCTAAGGAAATGATACTTGACATTAGAAAAGCTCTAGCAGACGAACTACATGATCTTGTGCTATGCTTAGGATTGGGTCTTGTCCATCACATCATTCTCCTAAAGATGTGATCCTGTTATCAACAACATCTAATGTCCATGGCCAGGAAACCATGACCATCTATTGATCAACGAGCTAGTCAACTAGAGGCTCACTAGGGACATGGTGTGGTCTATGTATTCACACATGTATTACGGTTTCCAGTTAATACAATTATAGCATGAGCAATAGACAATTATCATGAACAAGCAAATATAGTAATAACCATTTTATTATTGCCTCTAGGGCAGATTTCCAACAGTCTCCCACTTGCACTAGAGTTAATAATCTAGCTCACATCACCATGTGATTAACACTTACATCACCATGTGATTAATACTTAAATCATCATGTGATTAACTCCCAATGAGTTCTGGTTTTTGATCATGTCTTGCTTGTGAGAGAGGTTTTGGTTAATGGGTATGTACCACTCAGATCCGTGTGTACTTTGCAAATCTATATGTCATACTGCAAATGCTACCATGCTCCATTTGGAGCTATTCCAAATGGTTGCTCCATCATACGTATCCTGACTACTACTCAGAGTCGTTCGGATAGGTGTCAAAGCTTGCATCGAGGTAACCCTTTACGAAGAACTCTTTATCACCTCCATAATCGAGAAATATTTCCTTAATCCTCTAGTTACTAAGGATAATCTTGACCATTGTCGAGTGATCCACTCATGGACCACTCTTGAACCCCTTAACAGACTCATGGCAAGGCACACACTAGGTGCGGTACACAACATGGCATACTATACATAGCCTATGGATAAGGCATAGGGGACGACCTTCGTCCTTTCTCTTTCTTCTGCCGTGGTCGAGCTTTGAGTCTTACTCAACTCCACACCTTACAAATCAGGCAAGAACTCCTTCTTTGACTAATCCATTTTGAACTCTTTCAAAATCTTGTCTAGGTATGTACTCATTGAAAGTCTCATCAAGCATCTTGATCTTCTCTCTATAGATCTTGATGCCCAAAATTAGGTAGCTTTCTCCGGGTCTTCCTTTGAAAAACTCTTTTCAAACAAATGTTTATGCTTTCCAGAAATTCTACATCATTTCTGATCAATAGTATGTCAACCACATATACTTATCAGAAATTATATAGTGCTCCCACTCACTTTCTTGTAAATACAAGTTTCTCGTAAACTTTGTATAAACTCAAAAACTTTGACCACCTCATCAAAGTGTATATTCCAACTCCGAGATGCTTTCTACAGTCCATAGAAGGAATGCCAGAGCTTGCATACCTTTTAGCATCCTTAGGATCGGTAAAACTTTCCGGTTGTATCACATACAACTTTTCCTCACGAAACCGTTAAGGAAAGTATGTTTTGACATCCATCTACCAAATCTCATAACCAAAAAATGCAGCAACTGCTAACATAATTTGAACAGACTTTTAGCATCGCTACGGGTGAGAAAATCTCATCGTAGTCAACTCCTTGAACTTGGCAGAAACTTCTTTGTGTCAAGTCGAGCTTTATAAATGGTGACATTCACCATCAGCGTCTGTCTTCATCTTAAAGGTCCATTTGTACTCAACGACCTGCCATTCAACGGGCAATTCTACCAAAGTCCATACTTAGTTTTCACACATGGATACTTTCTCACACTTCATGGCTCCTAGCCATTTGTTGGAATCCGGGCCCACCATCACTACTCCATAGTTTGTAGGTTCATCGTTGTCCAACAACATGACCTCCAAGACAGGGTTGTCGTACCACTCAGGAGCAGTACGCATCCTTGTCGACCTATGAGGTTCGATAGTAACTTGATTCGAAGCTTCATGATATTCATCAATAAATTCCTCTTCAACTGGCGTAGGCTCCATAGAAACATCTTTCTGCACTGTGCTACTCTCTGGTTAAAATAAAGGTTCAACAACCTCATCAAGTTCTATCTTCCTCCCACTCAATTCTTTCGAGAGAAACTCTTTCTCGAGAAAGGACCTGGTTTTAGCAACAAACTCTTTGCACTCGGATCTGAGATACAAGGTATACCCAACTGTTCTTAGGGTATCCTATGAAGTTGCACTTTTCCGCTTTGGTTTCGAGCTTATCAGACATAAGTATCGCATTCCCAAACTCTGAGAAATGACCGCTTAGGTTTCTATCAAACCATTATTCATACGTTCTCATCTCAATGGATTTAGATGGTGCCCTATTTAAAGTGAATGTAGTTGTCTCTA
This sequence comes from Hordeum marinum, assembly GCA_022496015.1. Lineage (NCBI taxonomy): Eukaryota > Viridiplantae > Streptophyta > Magnoliopsida > Poales > Poaceae > Hordeum > Hordeum marinum. The sequence goes on from CM039672.1 coordinate 45,319,631, forward strand.
ATGCATAACCCCCAAAACGATAGTGGAAAAATGATAAGAGACATCATAGTACGCACCATATCCAATAGAGCACGACTACGACATTCGGACACACCATCACACTATGGTGTTCCAGGTGGCGTGAGTTGTGAAACAACTTGCACATTGTCTTAAGGTGTATACCAAACTCTTAACTCAGATATTCACCTCCATGATCATATCATAGACATTTTTATCTTCTTGGCACGATGATCTCAAACTTCACTCTGAATTTGCTTGAACTTTTCAAACGTTTCAGACTTGTGTTTCATTAAGTAAATATGCTCATATCTACTCAAATCATCAGTGAAGGTAAGAAAATAACAATATCCACCGCATGCTACAACACTCATTGGACCGCATACATCAGCATGTAATATTTCCAATAAGTTACTAGCCCGCTCCATCATACCAAAAACGGGGTCTTTAGTCATCTTGCCCATGAGGCATGGTCCGCATGTCTCAACCGATTCAAAATAGAATGAGTCCAAAGATCCATCGGCATGGAGTTTCTTCATGCGATTTATACCAATATGACATTTAGTGGCAGTGCCACAAGTATGTCGTACTATCATTATTAACTTTGTATCTTTTGGTACCAATGTTATGAACATGTGTATTACTACGAACAAGATTCAATAAACTATTCCCATTGGGTGCATGACCATTGAAGGCATTATTCATGTAAACAGAATAACCATTATTCTCTAACTTAAATGAATAACCGTATTGCAATAAACCCAATCTAATCACATTCATGCTCAACGCAAACACCAAATAACATTTATTTAGGTTTATCACTAATCCCAAAGGTAGAGAGAGCGTGCGATGGTGATCACATCAACCTTGGAAACACTTCCAACACATCATCACCTTACACTTATCTAGCCTCTGTTTATTCCATAGCTTTTATTTCGAGTTGCTAACATTTAGCAACCGAACCGATATCCAATACTCAGGTGCTACTAAGAGTACTGGCAAGGTACACGTCAATAACACGTATATCAAATATACTTCTGTCGACGTTGCTAGCCTTCTTATCTACCAAGTATCTAGGGTTGTTCCGCTTCAGCGACCGTTCTCCTCATAATAGAAGCACTTAGTCTCGGGTTTGGGTTCAACCTTGGGTTTCTTTACTAGAGCAGCAACTGGCTTGCCATCCATGAAGTTCCCCTTCTTGCCCTTGCCCTTTGTGAAACTAATGGTTTTACAACCATCAACACTTGATGCACCTTCTTGATTTCTACCTTCGCGGTGTCAAACATCACGAATATCTCAGGGATCATTATTTCCATCCCTGGCATTTTATAGTTCATCACGAAGCTCTAGTAGCTTAGTGACAGTGACTCGGAGAACTATATCAATCACTATCTTATCTAGAAGATCAACTCTCACTCGATTCAAGCGATTGTAGTACCTAGACAGTATGAGCACATGCTCGCCGATTGAGCTATTCTCCTTCATCTTGCAGGCAAAGAATCTTGTTGGAGGTCTCATACCTCTCAACACGGGCACGGGCCTGAGATCCCAATTTCAGCTCTTGGAATATCGCATATGTTCTGTGACGTTCAAAACATTTTGGAGCCTCAATTCTAAGCCGTAATGCATGACGCACTGAACTATCAAGTAGTCATCACAACGTGCACGTCAGATGTTCACAACATCCACAGACGAACCTAGAGGGGGTGGTGCACCGAGCGGTGCATCAAGGACATAAGCCTTCTGTGCAGCAATGAGGACAATCCTCAGATCACGAACCTAGTCTGCATTATTGCTACCATCATTTTTCAACTTATTTTTCTCTAGGAACGTATCAATAAAATAGGGGATCTACAGCGCGAGCTATCTACAACATAATTTGCAAAGACACTTTAGACTATGTTCATGATAATTAAGTTCATCTAATCAAATTATTTAATGAACTCCCACTCAGATAGACATCCCTCTATTCGTCGAAGTTATACATGATCCATATCGACTAGGCCGTGTCCGATCATCACGTGAGACGGACTAGTCATCAATGGTGAACATCTCCATGTTGATCGCATCTACTATACGAATCATGTTCGACCTTTTGGTCTCTCATGTTTCGAGGCCATGTATGTACATGCTAGGCTCGTCAAGTCAACCTAAGTGTTTCGCGTGTGTAAATCTGTCTTACACCCGTTGTATGCGAACGTTAGAATCTATCACACCCGATCATCATGTGGTGCTTCGAAACAACGATCCTTCGCAACGGTGCACACTTAGGGGGAACACATTTCTTGAAATTTTCATGAGGGACCATCTTATTTATGCTACCGGCGTTCTAAGCAAATAATATGTATGAACATGATAAACATCACATGCAAATCATAAAGTGACATGATATGGCCAATATCATCTTGCGCCTTTGATCGCCATCTTTGGGGCGCGGCATTATCACCATCGTCACTGGCACGACACCATGATCTCCATCATCATGATATCCATCATTGTGTCTTAATGAAGTTGTCTCGCCAATTATTACTTCTACTACTATGGCTAACGTTTAGCAATAAAGTAAAGTAATTACATAGCGTTTTTTATTGACACGCAGGTCATACAATAAATTAAGACAACTCCTATGGCTCCTGCCGGTTGTCATACTCATCGACATGAAAGTTGTGATTCCTATTACAAGAACATGATCAATCTCATACATCACATATATTTCATCACATCCTTTTGGCCATATCACATCACATAGCATACTCTGCAAAAACAAGTTAGACGTCCTCTAATTGTTGTTGCAAGTTTTACTTGGCTGCTATGGGTTTCTAGCCAGAATGTTTCTTACCTACGCAAAAGCCACAACGATGATGTGCCAATTGATATTTACCCTTCATAAGGACCCTCTTCATCGAATCCGATCCGACTAAAGTGGGAGAGACAGACACCCGCTAACCACCTTATGCAACAAGTGCATGTCAGGCGGTGGAACTAGTCTCATGTAAGCGTACGTGTAAAGTCGGTCCGGGCCGCTTCATCCCACAATGCCATCGAATCAAGATAGGACTAGTAATGGAAAGCAAATTGACCAAATCATCGCCCACACCTACTTGTGTTCTACCGTGCATAGAATCTACGCATAGACCTAGCTCATGATGCCATTGTTGGGGAACGTAGTAACAATTCAAAAAATTTACTACGTCTTACCAAGATCTATCTAGGAGATGCTAGCAATGAGAGAGGGGGAGTGCATATTCATACCCTTAAAGATTGCTAAGCGGAAGTGTTACAAAGAATGTGGTTGATGGAGTCGTACTCGCGGTGATTCAAATCACGGAAGATCTGATCCAAGCGTTGAACGGATGGCGCCTCCGTGCTCAACACACATACAGCCCGGGGACGTCTCCTCCTTCTTGATCCAGCAAGGGGGGAGGAGAACTTGAGGGAGAGCTCCGGCAGTACGACGGCATGGTTTCAGTGGAGCTCGTGGTTCTGTGGCAGAGCTTTGCTAAGCGCTACGGAGGAGGAGGTGTAGGAAGGGGAAGGGCTGCTCCAGGGAAGGGGTTTTCTGCTGCCCTCCCACCCCCTCTCTACTTATAGGGGAAAGGGAAGATGGCGCCGCCCCCCTAGATCCAATCTAGGGTGGGGCGGCGGCCAAGGGGGGGGAACTTGCCCCCCAAGTTAGGTGGGAGGCGCCCCCGCCCCCTAGGGTTTCTAACCCTAGGCGCCTTGAGCCCTTGGGGGTGCACCAACCCAGTAAGCGGCTGGTTCCCATGCAACTTCATCCCATTAGGCCCTCCGGGGCAGGTTTACCCTCCCGATGGACCCTCGGAACCCCTTCGGTGGTCTCGGTACAATACCTATAAACCCCAAAACTTTTCCGGTGACTGAAACTGGACTTCCCATATATAGATCTTCACCTCCGGACCGTTCCGGAACTCCTTTTGACATCCAGAATCTCATACGGGACTCTAAACAACTTTCGGTAACCACATACAATTCCCATTACAACTCTAGCATCACCGAACCTTAAGTGAGTAGACCCTACGGCTTCGGAAACCATGCAGTCATGACCGAGACACCTCTCCAGCCAATAACCAATAGCGGGATCTGGATACCCATATTGTCTCCCACATGTTCCTCGATGATCTCATCGGATGAACCATGATGTCGGGGATTCAATTAATCCCGTATACAATTCCCTTTGTCCATCATTATATTACTTGCCCGAGATTCAATCATCGGTATCCATATACCTTGTTCAATCTCGTTACCAGCAAGTCTCTTTACTCATTTCGTAACACATGATCCCGTGAATAACTCCTTAGTCACATTGAGCTCATTATGATGATGTATTATCGAGTGGGCCTAGAGATACCTCTCCATTACACGGAGTGACAAATCCTAGTCTCGATTCGTGCCAACCCAACAGACACTTTTGGAGACACCTGTAGTGCATCTTTATACTCACCCAGTTACGTTGTGACGTTTGATACACCCAAAGCATTCCTACGGTATCCAGGAGTCGCACAATCTCATGGTCTAAGGAAATGATACTTGACATTAGAAAAGCTCTAGCAGACAAACTACACGATCTTGTGCTATGCTTAGGATTGGGTCTTGTCCATCACATCATTCTCCTAATGATGTGATCTTGTTATCAACGACATCTAATGTCCATGGCCAGGAAACCATGACCATCTATTGATCAACGAGCTAGTCAACTAGAGGCTTGATATGTCTCCAACGTATCTATAATTTTTGATTGTTCCATGCTGTTATATAATCAATATTGGATGTTTTATAATCATTTTATAGTCATTTTATATCATTTTTTGGTACTAACCTATTGACATAGTGCCAAGTGCCAGCTGCTGTTTTTTCCATGTTTTTTACATCGCAGAAAATCAATATCGGACGAAGCCCAAATGCCGCGAAACTTGATACGTCCATTTTGCAGCATGTTTTCTTGCTATTATTTATAATGTTTTTATCCATAATAATTCTTTTTGGAGTAATTCTAATGCCTTTTCTCTCATAATTTGCAAGGAACACACCAAGAGGGAGAATTCGGACAACTGGAAATCTAGACCTGGAAAAGCTACATCAGGCTACCTATTCTGCACAACTCCAAACAAGCTGAAACTTCACGGAGATTTTTTATGGTTTATTTAAGAATTATTGGAGCAAATAACTACCAGAGGGGGGCCACCAGGTGGGCACAACCCACCTGGGCGCCAGGGAGCCCAGGCGCGCCCTGGTAGGATGTGCCCTCCTCGGCCCACCTCCGATGCCGATCTTCTGGTATATAAGTCATTTTGACCTAGAAAAAAATAAGGAAAAGGCTTTCGGGACGAAGCGCCACCGCCTCAAGGCAAAACTTTGGCAGTAGCACTTTTGCCCTCCGACGGAGCGATTCCGCCGGGGGGAACTTCCCTCCCGGAGGGGGAAATCATCGTCGTCATCATCACCAACAACTCTCCCATCCTGGGGAGGGAAATCTTCATCAACATCTTCAACAGCACCAATTCCTCTCAAACACTAGTTCATCTCTTGAGTTCAATCTTGTTACCGGAACTATAGATTGGTGCTTGTGGGTGACTAGTAGTGTTGATTACGTCTAGTAGTTGATCACTATATGGTTTATTTGGTGTAAGATTATATGTTCAGGTCCATTATGCTATTTAATACCCCTCTGATCTTGATCATGATTATTATTTGTTCTTGAGGTCATGGGAGAAATCATTTTGCAAGTAATCATGTAAATTTGATATGTGTTTGATATTTTGATAGTACGTATGTTGTGATTCCCTTAGTGGTGTCATGTGAACGTCGACTACATGAAACTTCACCATATTTGGGCCTAAGGGAATGCATTGTGGAGTAGAAATTAGATGATGGGTTGCGAAAGTGAGAGAAGCTTAAACCCCAGTTTATGCGCTATTCTGTAAGGGACCGATTGGATCCAAAAGTTTAATGCTATGGTTAGAATTTATTCTTAATACTTTTCTCGTAGTTACGGATGCTTGCGGAGGGTTAATCATAAGTAGGAGGTTTGTTCAAGTAAGAGAAGCACCTAAGCACCGGTCCACCCACATATCTAATTATCAAAGTATCGGACACGAATTAAACCAACATGATGAAAGTGACTAGATGAAATTCCCGTGTACCCTCAAGAACGCTTTGCTTATCATAAGAGACCGCTTTGGCCTGTCCTTTGCCTCAAAAGGATTCAGCTACCTTGCTGCACTTTTGTTACTATATTCGTTACTTGCTCGTTACAAATTATCTTGCTATCAAACTACTTTGCTACTTACAATTTCAGCACTTGCAAATATTACCTTACTGAAAACTACTTGTCATTTCCTTCTGCTCCTTGTTGGGTTCGACACTCTTACTTATCGAAAAGAGCTACAATTGATCCCCTATACTTGTGGGTCATCAAGGCTATTTTTTGGCTCCGTTGCCGGGGAGTGAAGCGACTTTGGTAAGTGGAATTTGGTAAGGAAACATTTATATAGTGTGCTGAAATTTATTGTCACTTGTTACTATGGAAAACAATCCTTTGAGGAGTTTGTTCGGGGTATCTTCACCTCGTCCGGAACCAAAATTAGCTACCCCTCAACCTACTGCACCTACTGAAAATATTGAATATGAAATTCCTTCGGGTATGATAGAACAACTACTAGCTAATCCTTATGCAGGAGATGGAACTGAACATCCTGATATGCACTTGATATATGTGGAACAAATTTCTGGACTGTTTAAGCTTGCAGGTTTACCCAGGGATCAAGTTATGAAAAAGTTTTTCCCTTTATCTTTGAAGGGAAAAGCATTGGCATGGTAAAGGCTATGCGATGATATTGGATCATGGAATTGGAATCATTTGAAATTGGAGTTCCATCAGAAATTTTATCCTATGCATCTAGTTCATCGTGATCGGAACTATATATATAATTTTTGGCCTCATGAAGGAGAAAGTATCGCTCTAGCTTGGGGGACGCTTCAGTCAATGTTATATTCATGCCCCAATCATGAGCTCTCAAGAGAAATTATTATCCAGAATTTTTATGCTCGGCTTTCTCGTAATGATCAAATCATGCTTGATACTTCTTGTGCTGGATCTTTTATGAAGAATACTATTGAATTTCGATGGGATCTTTTGGAAAGAATTAAACGCAACTCTGAAGATTGGGAACTCGACAAAGGTAAAGAGTCAGGTATTAAACTTAAGTATGATTGTGTTAAATCTTTTATGGATACCGATGCTTTTAAAAAGTTTAGCACTAAATATGGACTTGACTTTGAGATCGTAGCCTCCTTTTGTGAATCATTTGCTACTCATGTTGAACTCCCTAAGGAAAAGTGGTTTAAATATCACCCACCTATTGAAGAAGAAATTAAAAACCAGCACCAGTTAAAGAAGAAACTATACTCTATAATGTTGATCCAGTTGTTCCTTTTGCTTATATAGAGAAACCACCTTTCCCTGTTAGGATAAAGGAACATGCGAAAGTTTCAAATGTGGTTACACAAGCTATGTTAGAACACCTAAACCTAAAGAACAAATTAAAGTAGAAACTAGCATTGTTATGGTTAAAGATCTCTTGGAATAAGATATTGATGCGCATGTTATTTACTTCTGTGAAGAAGCTGCTAGAATTGCTAAACCTGATAGAAGAGATAAATGTAGACCTGTTGTGGGCATGCCTATTATTTCAGTTAAAATAGGAGATCACTGTTATCATGGTTTATGTGACATGGGTGCTAGTGTGAGTGCTATTCCTTACAATTTATATGAAGAGATTATGAAAGACATAGCACCTGTTGAGATAGAAGAAATAGATGTTACTATTAAACTTGCTAATAGAGACACTATGTCACCATTTGGGATTATTAGATAAGATAGATTGTAAGAAACAAACTGTGGGGAGTTAGCTTTGGCGATGAGTCTCATGAGTTTAATTTTTCCAAGTTTAGTAGAAATCATCATGAAAAAGAATTGCCTGGTAAGGATGAATTAATTGGTCTTGCTTATATTGCTATACCACCTACTGATCCTTTAGAACAATATTTTTTATACCATAAAAATGATTTACATATGCATGAAAGAAATGAAATAGATAAATTTTTCTTTGAACAACGTCATCTGCCTAAACACAATTTACCTATTGGAACTCTTGGAGGTCCTCCTCCACCTAAAGGTGATCCTGTGTTTGAATTAAAACAATTGTCACACACTTTGAAATATGCTTATCTTGATGAAAAGAAGATATATCCTGTTATTATCAGTGCTAACCTTTCAGAACATGAAGAAGAAAGATTATTGAAAATTCTAAGGAAGCACTAGGCTGCTATTGGATATACTCTTGATGATTTAAAGGGCATTAGTCCCACTCTATGTCAGCACAAAATCAATATGGAACCTGATGCTAAACCAGTTGTTGATCACCAACGTCGGTTAAATCCTAAGATGAAAGAGGTGGTAAGAACGGAAATATTAAAACTTCTGGAAGCAGGTATAATCTATCCTATAGCTGATAGTAGATGGGTAAGTCATGTTCATTGTGTTCCTAAGAAAGGAGGTATTACTGTTGTTCCTAATGATAAAAATGAACTTATTCCACAAAGAATTGTTACAGGCTATAGAATGGTAATTGATTTTAGAAAATTAAACAAAGCAACTAGAAAAGATCATTACCCTTTGCCTTTTATTGATCAAATGCTTGAAATATTATCTAAGCACACACACTTTTGCTTCCTTGATGGATATTCTGGCTTTTCACAAATACCTGTATCCCAACCTGATCAAGAAAAGACCACTTTTACTTGTCCTTTTGGAACCTATGCTTATAGACGTATGCCTTTTGGTTTATGTAATGCACCTGCTACCTTTGAAAGATGCATGATGGCTATATTCTCTGATTTTTGTGAAAAGATTGTTGAGGTTTTCATGGATGACTTCTCTATTTATGGGAAGTCTTTTGATGATTGTTTAAGCAACCTTGAGCGAGTTTTGCAGAGATGTGAACAAACAAATCTTGTCTTGAATTGGGAGAGGTGCCACTTTATGGTTAATGAAGGCATTGTCTTGGGTCATAATATTTCTGAAAGAGGTATTGAAGTGGACCAAGCTAAGGTTGATGCAACTGAGAAAATGCCATGTCCTAAAGATATAAAAGGTATTTGTAGTTTCTTAGGTCATGCTGGTTTCTATAGGAGATTTATCAAAGACTTTTCTAAAATTTCTAGGCCTCTTACTAATCTCTTGCAAAAGGATATCCCTTTTGTTTTTGATGATGATTGTCTTGAAGCCTTTGAAACACTCAAGAAAGCCTTAATTACTGCACCTATTGTTCAACCACCTGATTGGAACTTGCCTTTTGAAATTATGTGTGATGCTAGTGATTATGCTGTTGGTGTTGTTCTAGGACAAAGAGTTGATAAGAAATTTAATGTTATTCATTATGCTAGTAAAACTCTAGACAGTACTCAAAGAAATTATGCTACTACTGAAAAAGAATTCTTAGCAGTTGTGTTTGCTTGTGATATATTTAGACCTTATATTGTTGATTCCAAAGTAACTGTTCACACAGACCATGCTACTATTAAATATCTTATGGAAAATAAAGATGCTAAACCTATACTTATTCATTGGGTTCTATTGTTACAAGAATTTGATTTACATATCATTGATAGAAAAGGAGCTGAGAACCCCGTAGCTGATAATTTGTCTAGGCTTGAAAATGTGCTTGATGACCCACTACCTATTGATGATAGTTTTCCTCATGAGCAGTTAGGTGCAATAAATGTTGCTAATAGTACTCCTTGGTATGCTGACTATGCTAATTGCATTGTTGCTAAATATTTACCACCTAGCTTTACTTACCAACAAAAGAAAAAAATCTTCTATGATTTAAGACATTACTTTTGGGGTGAACCACATCTTTATAAAGAAGGAGTAGATGGTATTATTTGATGTTGTGTACCTGAGCATGAACAAGGACAAATCCTACATAAATGTCACTCCGAGGCTTATGGAGGGCATCATGCTGGAGATAGAACTGCTCATAAGGTATTGCAATCTGGATTTTATTGGCCTACCCTCTTTAAGGATGCTCGTAAATATGTCTCATCTTGCGATGAATGTCAAAGAACAGGTAATATCGCTAAGCGTCAAGAAATGCCTATGAATTATTCACTTGTTGTTGAACCATTTGATGTTTGGGGATTCGATTACATGGGACATTTTCCTTCCACTAATGGGTATACAAATATTTTGGTTGTTGTTGATTATGTTACTAAATGGGTAGAAGCTATTCCAACTAGTAGTGCTAATCACAACACCTCTATTAAAATGCTTAAGGAAGTTATTTTCCCAAGGTGTGGAGTCCCTAGATACTTAATGACTGATGGTGGTTCACACTTTATTCATGATGCTTTCCGTACAATTCTTACCAAGTATGATGTTAACCATAGAATTGCATCACCCTATCATCCTCAGTCTAGTGGTCAAGTTGAACTTAGCAATAGAGAAATAAAATTAATTTTGCAAAAGATTTTCAATAGGTCCAGGAAGAATTGGTCTAAGAAATTAGATGATGCACTTTGGGCTTATAGAACAGCATATAAAAATCATATGGGTATGTCTCCTTGTAAAATGGTTTATGGAAAAGCTTGTCATTTGCCTCTTAAGTTAGAACATAAAGCATTTTGGAGAGTTAAAGAGCTCAATTATGATTTCAAACTTGCTGGTGAGAAGAGGTTATTTGATATTAGCTCATTAGATGAATGGAGAACCCAAGCTTATCAAAATGCAAAATTATTCAAAGAAAAAGTCAAAATATGGCATGACAAAAGAATTCAAAAGCGTGAGTTTACAGTCAGAGAATATGTTCTTTTGTACAACTCTCGTTTTAGATTTTTTTTGCAGGGAAGCTCCTCTCAAAATGGGAAGGCCCGTATGTCATTGACGGGGTTATTACCCCTGGGTAGGCCAAACCAACGGGGTCTCCTCCCTTTTGCTTCTAAGAATAACTATGCGGTCGGCTGGTCGTGGCCGGCTGGAGGACGTCCAATGCCAGCTGGTGCCGGCTAGCGCCCCGGACGGTTGGTCAAGGACCCGGCTCGGCCCTCGGCCGGCTCGGCACGGCCGGCTGCCTCCGGGCCGCCTCTTCCGTTGACCCTAGGATGGACATGTGACGTCATGTCCCTCTGCGCGCAGGTACGACAACACGAAGCGATCGACACGATGGGCGGCCCTATAGCTATAGTGGCCGCTGACGCACTACAACGCGTGGCTACAGTCTAACCATCTCGGCCGCTGACCTCGGCGAGTGCGACCGAGGGAAGGAACAGTGCTGGCATGCCCACGCCCACTCGATGACCTGGCCCGACGTGGCTACAGCGGCCGGCTGTACCGGAGACTTCAGCCGGCTAGCGCTAGACGACGGCCCCCCGGGCAACCCGTGCCGCGGCAGGTGGGCGAGGGCCCATCATAGAGCCGGCTGGTGGGCCCCAATGGGATATGGGACCGCTCAGTCGGCGGACCCCACCGACGACGAGACGGCATGAATGGTGGGACCCCCTAGCCAACCGGAGAGACTGCCAGTCGGGTCCCCCCGCCCCTGTACTTAGAACATATTATAAGAGCCGGGGGTTGGCCTATAAAACCCCCCAATCCCCCCATGCAACGGGGACGAATGATCTCCCGCACGCACACACACACACACACACCAAACCCCTTCTAGAAGCGGAGGAACATGAGCCGGCTGCTCTTTCTTCCTCCTCTAGACACAGCTCCAAGAGCACCATTGTACTCATACCCATCCTTCCAACTAAACCAAGCAGAACTAGGGTTATTACCTCCCTCGGAGGGCCCTGAACCTGGGTACATCGTGTGCCATCACCGCTTGTGCCCAATCTCACACCTGGGGCCCGTCGGCGTCCTTCGGCCCCAACCACCTACGATAAGCCACCCTATGGCATCTATCGTGAGAAAACGACGATAGTTGGCGCCCACCGTGCGGACGTACGCGGCACCGGCCGGATTCATGCTCTGGCACGCCCTACGGGCAATTCCGTCGGCCTCACGGCCAACATCGACGCGCTAACCGAACGCTTCGGCGGGCTCAGCCTCGCCGAGACTCCGGCCACTGACGAGTACCCCGCGCAGGTGCCCGTCTATGCCGGTCCGCCCATCGGCCGTGGGCGCACTCGTTGTGACTCAGTCCAACAGCCCTCACGGTCACGTGGGAGTAATGGCCATCACTTCCTCCACCGCTTCCGGACGAGCGCGGGTCACGGCTAACGCTGCTGCTGCCCGTGTCGGCACGTCCGACCCGCTCGACGCGGCCCTCCGGGGCTTGAGCACTCCGATCGTCTCGATGGCGAACCCCAACACCACCACGGCCGATCTCGAGGGCTCGTCGTGTCCTATTCGATGACGCCACCGCCCTCGCGGCCACGCGGTGCCGCATGGAGGCGGCGTAGCGTGAGTACGCTTCCGCCTACGGACTCACCCCGGCTAGCACCGAGCCCAGCCGGCGTGGAGCTGTGCGCGACCGCGGTTGTGTGGTCGCCGAAATCCTCGGCGGCAAGATGCCTGTCTACGACACACCCGCAGCCAACCTGCGGGCTCTCAAGATGGCCTACGAGGAATTGGCCACCTTGGAGGGCGAAGAGCGTACCGCCCACGAACGCCACATCAAGGAGCTCATCGATGCTGCTGATGCGCAGCAGCATCTGCTCGCAACGGGCGGCGCTGCCACTAAAGGCCCCTAGCCCGAGCGCGAGGGCACGGAAACTGTCGGCCGCCAGGCGGCCTAGTACTCCTTCTCCCCTCGCGTCTCCGGCCGCCGGGACGAGATGAACTACCCCCGGCCCTCTCAGCCGCCGGGGAGCAAGCAGTCGGCTGTTAACAGCCCGCACACCAACAACCCGCCTCGCAGCAGCCGCCATCACGAAGCGCCGGCTGCTGGCAACCAGCGCAGCCGCGGGAACACACTGCCCTTGCGGCACGAGTCAGGACAATTGGTTCCACCTACCGTCCGTCCCGAGCTCTCGGCTCGGCTCGGACCGCGCGTCCCCAGCAGCGAGAACGACGCCCGCAACCGCATCGACAAAATCGCACAATCCGCCCTCCTTGAGGAGGAGGGCTCGATTAGTCCGGCTTGCTTCGGCCCCCGGATCCGCATCGAGCCTTTTCCAACCGGCTTCACGCTCCCTCGAGACACCCCGAAATATAACGTGGCAGCCAAGCCTGAAGACTGGCTGATCGACTATACCACCGCGGTTGGCATCGCCAGGGGGAACAAGCGTGTAGCTGTTCGCTACGTCCCCCTCATGTTGATTGGCTCGGGCTGCACCTGGCTCAACAGCCTGGCGGCTGGCAGCGTCAACACTTGGACGGACTTCGAGGAGGCCTTTCTCCGCAACTTCACCGGTACCTACAAGCGACCCGGGCGTCCCCATGAACTCGCTATGTGCGTTCAAGGGCCGGACGAATCCCTCCGCGACTACCTCACTCGGTGGACCGAGCTTCGCAACTCCTGCAAAGGGGTGCATGAGGTACAAGCCGTGTAGTACTTCATTGAAATCTGCCGAGACGGCACCCCCCTCAAGCACAAGCTTCTATGCTCCGAGCCGGCCACGCTTGCCAAGCTCATGACCAAGGCAGACAAGTACGCCATGGCCGACTCGGCCATCCGGGTCAAGACAATCCCGCCTGCCAAGACGGCGACGACACCGGCCGCGAACCGGCCGATGGCCGACAACCGGCAGCCGCAAAACAACAAGCACAAGAACGACCAGCCGGATCCTCGCTACGAAAGCCGGCGGGTCAATACCATCAAGGAGCAGGAGCTAGCTGCTCAGCCTTCTAGCCAGCACCAGCGCGCTGGCAAGGCTGCCTGGCAGCCGAAGCACACCTTCGAGCAAATGCTCGACCTCACCTGCAAGAACCACTCAGGGGCCAAACCCACACACGCTCCAATAGTGTAGCTTCTCACAGCGATTGGTCCGGGGGGCGGCCTTCTGGCTCCTCCCGTGCCGCCAGCCCATGCGCCGGCCCCAGCCTAAGCTGTCGCCCCGGTGCCAGCTCCGGCTCCGTCCCAGAATGACGATCGTTTGATCGACTAGTTACCCAACCAAGACGGTTGTTACATTGTCTTCACCGGTGAAGAGACGGGCAAACATGCCCAACGCCAGCTCCGACGTGAGGTGAACGCCACCATGCCGACAACTCCCCAGTTCATGCACTGGTCGGAGAAGCCGGTCACTTGGAGCCAGGCCGATCACCCCACTGTGATGTTGAATCCCGGCAGCTACGCCTTGGTCCTCGACCCCACCATCTACACCAAGGAGTGAACTTGCCGCTTCTCGTAGGTGCTAATAGATGGTGGCAGCAGCATCAACATCCTCTACCTCGACACTATGCACAAGCTGGGGCTGAAGATAGAAGACCTGCAGGCGAGCCGGACGATTTTCCATGGCATCGTGCCTGGAAAGTCCTGCTCCCCTGTTGGCAAGATCACACTCGACGTCCTCTTTGGTGGACCCTGCCACTTCCACCACGAGCTAGTGCTATTCGAGGTCATGGACCTCGCGAGCCCCTACCACGCGTTGCTCGGCCGACCGGCTCTTGTCAGCTTCATGGCGGTCCCCCATTATGCCTACCTCAAGCTCAAGATGTCGGGCCGCAAGGGAATCATCACCATCAAGGGTGACTACAAGATGTCGCTCGAGTGCGCTCGAGACGGCAGCCGGCTGGCCGAGGCCCTGGAGATTGCCGAGGAGAAATGGCAGCTCGATGGAGTTCGTGCCGCCTCCCCCAGACTCCACGCATTGGCGCATGCATTTCGACGGTTCGAAAATGAGGACCGACCTGGGTGCCGACATAGTCCTCTCCTCTCCCAAGGGTGACCAGCTCAAGTATGCTCTCCAGATCCACTTTGCCGCCTCCAACAACGTGGCCGAATACAAGGCCATCATCCACGGCCTCTGGCTCGCCAAGGAGATCGGCATCAGGCGCATCATGTGCTTCGGGGACTCCGATCTTCTGGTACAACAAGTCTCTGGCGAATGAGACGCCAGGGACGCCAACATGGCCAGCTACCACTTCCTCGTACAACAGCTCACCGGCTCCTTCGAGGTCTGTGAGTTTCATCACATCCCACGAGCAGACAATGAGGCGCTTGACGCGCTGACAAAGATCGGCTCCACCCGGCAGGCCATCCCAACCGGCGTCTCCCTCGAGCGGCTGCTCAAGCCATCGATCAAGCCTTCCCCAGAGTCAGAGTCAATCTTCATACTAGCGGGCGTCGTCGGCCCGTCGACAGCCCCGGCCGCCCCTCCGGTGTCTTCGCCACCGGCTCCCGCACCATCGGCCGCCCTGCCAGCGCCTATCGAGCCGGTTGCACCCGAGCCGGTCAGACCCAGCGACGCAGCCGTCATGATGATCATCGACCAGCCGGCCCCGGGGGCTGGCAAGCCGGACCCAGGGGCTGATCAACTAGTCTCGGGGGCTCTCGAGCCGGTCCCGGGGGCTGGCGAGCCAGTCCCGGGGCTGATCAACCAGTCCTGGGGGCTCCCGAGCCGGCCCCCGTCTCGGCCCCCTCATGGGCCCAACCCATCCTAGCGTTTCTTCTACGGTGCGAGCTGCCTCCGTACAAAGCTTTGGCAAGGTAAATCCAACACCGGGCCACGGCCTACGGCATCATCAACAACGACCTCGTCCACCGCAGCACCACCGGCATCTTCTAGTGATGTGTCGAGCCAGAAAAGGGTCTGGAGATCACCAGGGTGAGTGCAGGCACCACGCCGCCTCCAGGATCCTAGTGGCCAAGGCTTTCTGCCACGGTTTCTTCTGGCCGACTGCTCTCGAGGCAGCCAAGAAGTTGGTTGACGAGTGCGAGGGCTGCCAATGCTTCAGCATGCAGAGCCACCTACCGGCAACAGCCCTCCAAACCATCCCCCTCTCGTGGCCTTTCATTGTTTGGGGGCTGGACATGGTGGCCCGTTCAAGACCGCTCGAGGCGGCATGACGCACTTGCTGGTGGCTGTTGACAAATTCACCAAGTGGATCGAGGCGTGACCAATCAAGAAGCTGGACGGCCCTATGGCCGTCCGGTTCATCGATGACATAACGGTGCGCTATGGCGTTTCCCACAGCATCGTCACCGACAACGGCACGAACTTCGCCAAGGGCGCACTCGCGCACTTCTGCTCCAAGCAAGGATCCGGATCGATCTGGCCTCCATCGCTCATCCGTAGTCAAACGGCCAGGTCGAGAGGGCAAACGGCCTTATCCTGTCCAGCATCAAGCCTCGGCTCGTAACGCCGCTGGTAAGGTCGGACGGCTGCTGGATCGACGAGCTGTCGGTCGTCCTTTGGAGTCTTCGGACCACCCCGAACCGTTCAACCGGCTACACACCTTTCTTCCTTATGTACGGGTCCGAGGCGATCATCCCCACTGACATCGAGTTCGATTCGCCTTGGGTCGCCCTATACACGGAGAAGGACGCAAAAGAAGCAAGAGAAGATGGCGTCAACCTACTCGAGGAAGCTCGTGAACTAGCCTTGAGCCGAACGGCAATCTACCAGCAGAAGCTCCGGCACTACCACAGCAAGTGGATCCGGCCACTCATCTCGCGAGGGGGACCTGGTCCTCAGGCGGATCCAGCAGACTGCCGGACAACACAAGCTGTCCTCCCCATGGGAGGGCCCATTCATCATCAGCAAGGCACTGCACAACAATGCATACTATCTAATAGATGCCCAGAAGCGCAAAAGAGATGCCTCCGGTGAGGATACGAAGCGCCCATGGAACGCAGCCCTCGTGCGCCCGTTTCATTGCTGAAGAAACCAGTGTATGTATGTACCCTCACCCTTTTGGGCTTATGAATGCAATGGGCGCCCCATGCCGGCTCTTGGAGCGTGCCCCGTTTCATTTCCCTCGAAAGTGTTCCTCACTCACCGGCTCCCCGACCTGGCTCCCGGGCCCGGGGGCTAGCCGGCTGGACCTAGAGCGCCTCTCCCAGAAATTGGCTAAGTAATGTGAGTCAGCCAAACCTCCCCACCCCTACCAGCCACAACACCGGCTCCCGGATGTCCGGCTGACAGGGCCTCGGGGCGGCCAATTTCGCCTCACATGAAAGGTCAAAACAAAGGGATACCTCGGCTAGGCCCAGTCGGACCATCGCCGCATCTCTACCACTCTACTTATCCCGAAAAACCCTCACGATTCCTAAGTTTTGAACCGGCTCCCTTAAGGCAGACGCCCCGACCCAGCTATAGATCGGTTCCCAGCTGTCAGGCTGGCAGGGCCAAAACCAAAGGGGAAAAGGAGAAGAACCGAAAAGAGTCAAGCGGGCAAAAAAAGGATAAGGATGAGGCGGCATGAATAACAAGGCAAACACGCCAAATGTTCACAACATAAATGTTAAGACAAAAGCGGCCGCAACATTAGTTCATTACATAAACACCCCCAGTGGGTGGATTCAAGCTTAACATGCAGGGAGAAAATGAGAAAGATAAAAAAACGCCCGGGGGCTCAGGCCGCCGGCGCGTCGCCAGCCAGCGTGCCCCCAGCCGGAGCGTCGCTGGGCGGCTCGGCTCTTGCCTCGGAGGTAGTCGCGGCCTTCGGGTCGGCCTCCTTGGCCTTCGAGGTGGGATCCTCGGTCTCGGCCGTCTCGCCACTCGAGTCGGTGCTCTCGTCAGCAACTTCATCATCCGTCGGGCCTTGGGGGATGCCGAAGGAGTCCTCGGGCAGCGGCTCGCCGTCCTTGCCATGGGCCGGCAGGAACTTGTCCGCGTCGACATACGACGCGAGCTCGTTGGCCTGGAGGACAAGGGCCGGCTTGCGGGCCTCCCGCTCTATGGCCCACACGTCCCGCATGGTCACCAGCCAACCCAGGTCCACGCCGCAGTACCACGACATGACAAACCGGAGCGCCATCTGCGCCCCGGCTCGGGCAGCCAACGCCTTCCAGGCTTCGAGGCGGGGGACGGCATGCTCCAGCCACTGAGCCACGCAGTTCATCGGAGCTCCCCCATGGCTCGGCCACAGCACGGCGATGACCTCTTTGCCGGCGGTCTTGAGCCGCTCCACGCTCCGCTCAAGATGGGTCATCCGCATCTCGATGGCGAGTCCGATCTCGTCCACGTCCCACGCGGCATCCTCTTCGATGGTGCGACCACACTCCCGAAGGTATTCCCGGTGCTCCTCAACGGCGTGCGCAGAGCGGCGCTGAGTTTCCAGGAAATGCCCTGGAAGAAGAAAGAAGGGAAGAAAAGAAAGGCAAAGTGAAAACACAAGAAACAGCAAAGAAAGGAGCAACCGGCTGAAGAAGAGAAAAACCAGCACCTACCTTCGATCACATCGTCCACCCCAAGGGCGAAGTTGAGCGCCGCCTTGCGCTCCGACACCAGGGCCGCCTCCGAGGTGGCGAGGGAACCCTTGACCTCCTCGAGCGTCCTCTCGAGGCCGGTCACCTCGCCTTGAAGGGCGGCAGTCCTCAGAGCGGCGTCAGCCGCCTCCTTGATGACCGCCTCCCGAGCCGCCACCTCCTTCGCCGCCTCGGCCTTGAGCCGGTCCCGGACCGCCTCCCAATCTATCAGAAGTGCGGCCAGCCGGTCCGTCTCCTGCGTGGCCTTGGACGTCTCGCGCCAGCCGGTCCCGCTCGGAGACAAGCCCGGTCTTCTCCCCCTGAAGCGCGGCCAGGTCATCTGCAAGACACGAGAGGCGTCAGCTGACTCCTGGGGGCTATGTGCCCCTCCTGCGAAGTGCAACTGACCTTGCACTTGAGACAACTCCTCCTCCAGGCGGTAGAAGCCGCATTTGCCTCGGTCATGGATGGCGAACGCCTCCGCCAATAGCTTCTGCCATAGGGAGGTTCCTTCCTGCCACAAAAAGGCAAAGGTCAAGACTCGCTCAAAAGAGATCGGGTCCGGCTGCCCGTGAGCAGGCCAGCCGGGCCGCATCTCGAAGGCTACACCCAGTGGGTGCGCTCACGCGCCCCCACTGAAAATTCTAAGTCAAAGCAGCCGGCTTACCTCCGCACGCTGTAGGGTGGCGTCTGCCGCCTCCGCGAACCGAGCCAGCTCCTGCCGGCACTGGTCTAGGACACTCCCCAAGTCCGCAAAGGAGGGGACCGGGCAGCCTGCCTGGTGGGCGGCAGGGTCGGCGCGCTCGCTAGCGCTTCCCAGTCTCGGAGCACCTCATGCATCGATCGTAGGGGCCTCCTGGCCCGTCCACCACTGCCGCCCGGGCTCACCGTGGCGCCAGCCGCCGGGGGCGGGTTGACGATGGCAAGGGGCCGGGAGTCGCTTCCCCCCTCCCCGCCTGGCGTCGTCGCCGCCTCCACTTCTTGCCGCTCCAGCGCGTCGATCGCGGCGGGTGGCACCTCCACCTCCATGGACGCCGCCTCTGGCGTCGCCTATAGGGACACCGGGGCCTCCGGCACCTTAACCCAGGCCGGCTCGGCCACAGGTGGGGTCACCTCCGGCACCTTGGGCCGGGTCGCCTCGGGAGCCGGCTCCGTTGTTGTCACCCTCGCCGGAGCCGCCTCCTGCATGGACGAAGGCGCCGGCGGGTCCATAACCGCCCCTCATGGCTCGCTCGACGGAGGCCTCGACATGCGGGTTGACTCCGTCGCCGAGTCCGACGCCCGCGGGGGATCCGCGGACCTCCTCCACCTCCGGCTGCTCAAGGTCCCGGAGTGCGAGGCCCCTCCTCGCATCCTAGATTTGGAGGCTCGTAGCTCTGCGAGCCTCCTCTTCTCTTCCCGCTAAGTGGCCGCGTGCTCGCGAGCCAGCCGTCTGGCGGCGTCCGTCGGATCCCCCGTCGGCTCCTCATCATGGATCTTGGTGGGGTCACTGCAGCGCCCAAGGGCCGGTCATCAACCAGCTCGCGAGGCGGAAGAAAAAAATTTGTAAGGTAAAGACTCACCCGATGACGAGGGGCAGGGACCGCTTGGCGCGTGGAGGCGGCTTCTGCGCAACCACCTTCACCCTCTTCGGGCCTGGCGGGGGGGCCGCCGGCCCCCCTGAGCTGGCCTCTTCCCCCGCCAAGCTGCTCCGGCCGCCGGGGCTTGAGCCGGACGCTCCTCCGACCCTGGCGCGCTGAGGGAGGAGGCTCGTTCAGAATCATTAATTCATCATCATCATCGTCGTCGTCCGTCCAGTCCTTGATCGAGGGGGAAAGAGGGAACTCACCCGCTCCGCTGGACTCCCCGGTCGCGCCGGACCCCCCGGCTCCACTGGGAGCGCCGGCTTGCGGGTCAGCCGGCTCGTCGGCTGCTCCCAAGGAGTCCACCCCCTCCTCCGGGGGGCCTCCCATCTCGTAGTCTTCGAAGTCGGAGTTCTCACGCTCCGCCTCGAAGATCTGAGGGTGCGGGTCGTCCGGCGTGTTCTATCACACCAGCATCTGCGGTCAGCACATCAAAGTAAGTTCTCTAGCCGGCTGCCGGCTGGGGAGTATGAAACGAAAAGAAACTGCCTCGACGAAAAACTTACCAGGGAAGGCCGGTTGATGCGGTCGTATGGCTCCATGCCGAATGTCCACGACTTGGGCTTCAGCTTGAACGTCGTGAGGGCGTTCACTCGCTTCGCCACCTGAGCCGGCGTCAGCTCGACGGTGGACAGCCGGCAGGGGTCGCACCAGCCGGACATGTCGCAAATCCGGTGCGGCCTCAGCTTGAGGGGCAATACCCAGTGCGAGATGAAGGCCGCCACCAGGTCGACAACGACTAGTCCTTCGGAGCTCTTCAGCTGCGCAAGCCAGCTGAGCTCCTCCAGGGCCACGCCGCACAAGGCGGACGCCAGCCAGTTGATCTAGGTGGACTGCATGTTGTCGAACGGCGGTAGCCAGATATAGTCCGTCTTCGGGTCGGCGTTATTCACATAAAAGAACGTACGGTGCCACCCCTTGACGGAGTCGATATGGGAAAGAGGAGGAAAGCGAGAAACGCCGCGGCAGCAAACCACCATGCCCCCCGCATGCGTCGCTTTTCAGAGGCTTGAGATAAAAGAGAGTATTGAAGAAATCAATGAAAGGGAGGACCCCGTGGTACCCCTTGCACAGCGTCGCAAAGGCGGAAAGATAGAGAATTGAGTTGGGGCCAAGATTATGTCGTTGAAGATCAAAAGTATCAAGGAAGAGGTGGAAGAAATGACTCACCGAGAGCCCGAAGCCCCGGGAAAAGTACTAGAGGAACACGACGTGTTCCCTGGCTGTGGTGCCGGCACCACCTCGATTGCCCTTTCGGCTCCAAGCCGGAGGCGGGCATAGCTGGGAAGAAGCCGTCGGCTCCCCTCCGTCCACCAGACATGGGGCCCCGCCGGCTTCGGGGACTACTGATGGGGTTATTACCCCTGGGTATGCCAAAGCAACGGGGTCTCCTCCCTTTCTCTTTTGAGAATAACTACCCGGCCAGCTGGAGAACGTCCGGCACCAGCTGGTGTCGACTGGCACCCGGGACGGGTGGTCAAGGAGCCGGCTCGGCCCTCGACCGGTTGGGCATGGCCAGCTGCCTCCAGGGCTCCTCTTCCGTTGATCCCAAGACGGACATGCGACGTCCTGTCCCTCTACGCGCGGGTACGATGACGCGACGCGACCAGCACGATGGGTGGCCCTGTGGCTACAGTGGCCGCTGACGCACTGTAGCACGTAGCTATAGTCTAACCGTCCGAGCCGCTGACCTCGGCGAGTGCGACCGAGCGAAGGAACAGTGCTGGCACGACCATGCCCACTCGATGACCTGCCCCAGCGTGGCTACAGCATGGCCGGCCGTATCGGTGACTTTAGCCGGCTGGCACTAGACGACGCCCCCCGGGCAACCCATGCCGCGGCAGGTGGGCGAGGGCCAATCGCAGAGCCGGCTGGCGGGCCCCAATGGGAGATGGGACCGCTCAGCCGGCGGACCCCACCGATGATGAGATGGCATGAATGGTGGGACCCCCTGGCTAGCCGGAGAGACTGCCAGCCGGGTCCCCCCACCCTGTACTTAGAACATATTATAAGAGTCGGGGGGTTGGCCTATAAAAAAACCTGATCCCCCATGCAACGGGGACGAACGATCACCCGCACGCACACACACACGCCAAACCCCTTCTAGCAGCAGAGGAAGATGAGCCGGTTGCTCTTTCTTCCTCCTCTAGACACAGCTCCAGGAGCACCATTGTACTCATACCCATCCATCCAACTAAACCAAGCACGACTAGGGGTATTACCTCCCTCGGAGGGCCCTGATTCTAGGTACATCGTGTGCCATCACCGCTTGTGCCCAATCTCGCACCCAGGGCCCGTTGGCGTCCTTCGGCCCCAACCACCTACGATAAGCCACCCTATGGTATCTGTCGTGAGAAAATGATGGCAATCATCAAGGAGGTTTACCGGTCTAGTGCCATCAAAATAAATAATTCCGAAGGTACTAGCCCGAACGTTGTAAATGGACAACGAATAAAGCATTATATCTCAGGTACGCCTATTAATGTTGAAAGTAATATTATCCAAACTTTGACATTGGAAGAACACATAAAAGACTCCTTCCGGAACACTCCAGAATCGTGAAAATAAGGAGGTACATGATAAGATAAGTAAACGGACTCTGAAAAATCCACAAAAATATTTTTTATCAATTTTGGACTATTTTAGAATTTTGGAAATAAAGAAACTCCTAGGAAGCATCCCTTGGTGGGCACAAGACACCAGGGCGCGCCAGGCAATCCTGGCGCGCCCAGGTGAGTTGTGCCCACCTAGGACACCTTCCGTACTCCGTTTTTCTTCCATGTACTTGTCCTCCAAGATAAAAAAAATCTATATATACTTCCTGAACCTATTGATCACCGTATCGCGGAGAAATCCTTTGTTCTCTTTTTTCCTTGTTGTTTTTTGTTAGATCCCATCTACCATGGCTGCTTCAATCACCTCCTAGGACAAGTTCTTCAAGAACGTCATCAACCCATATCTTCGGGAGGTGGTGTACCACCCTCAGGTCATTGAATGCATGAGGGGTTACTGCACCTTCGTGATGTGTCCTGTCCCAAGGGGACGCGAACCGTGGAGTCTAGGCTTGAAGTTGTGGAGCAAGATGTCTTCCGATGCAAGGGGATGGTGGAGCGTGGACTCCATGCCAATCACCTCATGATCACGGAACTCTCCCGTGATCTCAAGGTGGATGGCAAGCCCATGAAGGACATCGTCTTCACCTTCAACGAGAAAATCAACTTCCTCCAAAGCCAGATCTATGACCTCCAGAACCAAGTCTTTGAATATGAGGCAAGGTTTAAAGGTACGAGTTTGGCTGCTAGTTGCAGGACCTGTGAGACTCACTCTTCCTCTCATGATGGTGGACCACTGCCATGGAAATCCGAGGACAAGACTTCTACTTCACCATCATCATCTTCTTCACCACCAAAGGAGAACTGAGTATTGGGTATGGGCACTCCCCTTGGCTTCTGCCAAGCTTGGGGGAGGTGCCCCGGTATCGTATCATCCCACTATCTTTTTGCTTTTACTTATCTTAGTTCAATATTTTGCCTAGATGAAATAAAGTTTAGTTCGACCCTTTCTTATTTGAGAGTTTGCTTAGTGATCTATCATTGTAATCGTGTGCAAGTTATATGATAAAGTTTACTTTGAGTTTTTTGCTTTATTTACTTTCATGTTGCAAATAAAGAAAAAGAAATAAGAAAGAAAGGAAAGAAAGGAAATAAATCAATAAGATCATATACTAATCCTATGGTAGGTGATGGCACCACATAAGGAAAAGTATAAGTAGGAAATTTTATTAGAGATTGACGAACATAGCATTAGTCGATGATGCAACTCATGAAAGAATTAATAAGGGAAGAGAAGATTCACATATAAATATACTATCCTAGAAATCTTTTGTAATTGTGAGCCCTCATCAAAATATTATATGCCAAAATTGTTGACGTTGGACAAGGAAGACAACTTAATGGTTTATGTTTGTTTATATTCACATAGAAGTCATATTGTCATAGATCCTTTAACATGTGATGCTTGCCCCCCTACCTTTGCTATCCAAAAGTTCTGCACTAAGTAGAGATACTACTTGTGCATCCAAAAATCCTTAAACCCAAATCCTATTTTCAAGAGTCCACCATACCTACCTATGGATTGAGCAAGATCCTTCAAGTAAGTTGTCATCGGTGCAATAAGGCAATAAAAATTGCTTCTAGAAGTGTAAGATCATTTACTGTAAGAGAAAATTGAGCATTGTGCGAACTTGGATGACAAAGAATAAAAGCGACAAACTGCATAATAAAGGTTGTCATCTTAAGGGGCAATACAACGTGACGTTCTCTTGCACTAAGGGATTGAGCATACAAACAAATAAGCGCATGACAACCTCTGCTTCCCTCTACGAAGGGCCTATCTTTTACTTTTATGCAAGATTCAAAGTTTTTCTCTATTCCTTTTATTTTTCTCCTTTGGTAAGCACCATGTGGTGAGGAAAGATCTAGGCGCATATGTCCAGATGAATATAGATAGCATGGGTTATTATTGTTGACATCACCCTTGAGGTGAGGATGTTGGGGGCGAAACTATAAGCCCCTATCTTTCTATGTGTCCGGTTGAAACGTTTTGCTCATGGGTACGAGGTGAGTGTTAGCAATCATAGAAGACTATATGATGGTTGAGTATGTTGCCTAAAGGCTCCGATACATGACCCTTCCTGAAAATATGATGAACTATAGTTGCAAAGTTGACTCAGAACATAGTTTGTTGGTTTCTAATAGAGTTTTTGCTTTATACTTCGATTGTGTGATGAACTATTACTTATTCATGAGAACTATATGATAAAAGTTCTATGATAAAAGTCCTATGTTTAATTTTGTTGCTATGATAATAATCAGCATGATGCTTCTATGTCCGTATTTTGTTTTTATCGACACCTCTCTCAAAGCATGCAGACATGTTTTTCGATTTCGGTTTTTGCTTGAGGACAAGCGAGGTCTAAGCTTGGGGGAGTTGATACATCCATTTTGCATCATGTTTCCTTGTTGTTATTCATAATGTTTTTATCCATAACAATGCTTTTTTGAGTAATTCTAATGCCTTTTCTCTCATAATTTGCAAGGAACACACCAAGAGGGAGAATTCCGGCAGCTGGAAATCTGGACCTGGAAAAGCTGCGTCAGGCTACCTATTCTACACAACTCCAAATAAGCTGAAACTTCACGGAGATTTTTTATGGATTATTTAAGAATTATTGGAGCAAATAACCACCAGAGGGGCCCACCAGGTGGGCACAACCCACCTGGGCGTGCCAGGGAGCCCAAGCACGCCCTGGTGGGTTGTGCCCTCCTCGGCCCACCTTCGATGCCCATATTCTGGTATATAAGTCATTTTGACCTAGAAAAAATAAGGAGAAGTCTTTCGGGACGAAGCGCCGCCGCCTCGAGGCGGAACTTGGGCAGGGGCACTTTTGCCCTCCGGTGGAGCGATTTCGCCGAGGGAACTTCCCTCCCGGAGGGGGAAATCATCATCGTCATCATCACCAACAACTCTCCCATCTTGGGGAGGGCAATCTTCATTGATATCTTCAACATAACCAACTCCTCTCAAACCCTAGTTCATCTCTTGAGTTCAATCTTGTTACCTGAACTATAGATTGGTGCTTGTGGGCGACTAGTAGTGTTGACTACATCTTGTAGTTGATCACTATATGGTTGATTTGGTGGAAGATTATATGTTCAGATCCATTATGCTATTTAATACCCCTATGATATTGAGCATCATTATTATTTGTGAGTAGTTACTTTTGTTCTTGAGGTCACGGGAGAAATCATGTTGCAAGTAATCATGTGAATTTGATATGTGTTCGATATTTTGATAGTATGTATGTTGTGATTCCCTTAGTGGTGTCATGTGAACGTCGACTACATGACACTTCACCATATTTGGGACTAAGGGAATGCATTGTGGAGTAGCAATTAGATGATGGGTTGTAAGAGTGACAGAAGCTTAAACCCCAGTTTATGCGCTATTCCGTAAGGGACCGATTGGATCCAAAAGTTTAATGCTATGGTTAGAATCTATTCTTAATACTTTTCTCGTAGTTGCGGATGCTTGGGGGGTTAATCATAAGTAGGAGGTCTATTCAAGTAAGAGCGGCACCTAAGCACCGTACACCCACATATTTTATTATCAAAGTACCAAACACGAATTAAACCAACATGATGAAAGTGACTAGATGAAATTCCCATGTACCCTCAAGAATACTTTGCTTATCATAAGAGACCGCTTTGGCCTGTCCTTTGCCTCAAAAGGATTGGGCTACCTTGCTGCACTTTTGTTACTATATTCATTACTTGCTCGTTGCAAATTATCTTGCTATCAAACTACTTCGCTACTTACAATTTCAGCACTTGCAGACATTACCTTACTGAAAACTACTTGTCATTTCCTTCTACTCCTCGTTGGGTTTGACACTCTTACTTATCGAAAAGAGCTACAATTGATCCTCTATACTTGTGGGTCATCAAAACTTCACGATGATTTTTTATGGGCCAGAAGGAACACAACGGGCCCTAGCTGCGCCTACGAGGTGCCCCGAGGGAGGCACAACCCACCAGGGCGCGCCAGGAGGCCCAGGCGCACCCTGGTGGGTTGTGCCCACCTCGGGTGCCCCTTGGACCGCCTCTTTGCTCTATTAATACCCTAATATTCCAGAAGCCCTAGGGGAAGCGACGAAATATTCATCCAGTCACCGTAGAGTCCAGAACCACCAGATGCAATCTAGACACCATCTCGGATGGGGTTCACCACCTCCATTGGTGCCTCTCCGATGATGCGCGAGTAGTTCTTTGTAGACCTTTGGGTCCGTAGTTAGTAGCTAGATGGCTTTCTCTCTCTCGCTGAATTCTCAATACAATGGTCTCTTGGAGATCCATATGATGTAACTCTTTTGCGGTGTGTTTGTTGGGATCGATGAACTTTGAGTTTATGATCAGATCTATGTTTTTATATCCATAAAAGTTATTTGAGTTTCTTTGATCTCTTATATGCATGATTGCTTATAGCCTCGTATTTCTTCTCTGATATTTGGGTTTTGTTTGTCCAACTTGATCTATTTATCTTGCAATGGGAAGAGGTGCTTTGTAGTGGGTTTGATCTTATGATGCTTAATCCCAGTGATAGACAGGGAAACAACGCATATGTATCGTTGCTACTAAGGATAAAATGATGGAGTCTATCTCTACATAGATATATCTTGTCTACATCATGTCATCGTTCTTATTGCATTACTCCGTTTCTCCATGAACTTAATACACTAGATGCATGTTGGATAGCGGTCGATGTGTGGAGTAATAGTAGTAGATGCAGGCAGGAGTCAGTCTACTAATCTTGGACGTGATGCCTATGTAATAATCATTGCCTGGATATCGTCATGAGTATTTTAAGTTCTATCAATTGCCCAACAGTAATTTGTTCACCCACCGTTTGCTATTTTTCTCGAGAGAAGCCACTAGTGAAACCTACGGCCCCGGGTCTCTTTCTCATATTATTTGCCTTTGCGATCTACTTTTCCTTTGCTTTTATTTTCAGATCTATATTTCCAAAAACCCAAAAATACCTTTCTGCACTTCATTTTATTTGGTGTTCGATCTATGAACATTTACAACTTTCTCCCGTCCACGTGCCTTTTTGGCGCCGTTACCCGAAAGGGATTGACAACCCCTTAAACACGTTGGGTTGCGAGTATTTGTTATTTGTGTGCAGGGACTGTTTATGTTGTGTTGCTTGGTTCTCCTACTGGTTCGAGAACCTTGGTTTCATATCTGAAGGAAATACCTACCGCCGTTGTGCTGCATCATCCCTTCCTCTTTGGGGAAATACCGACGTAGCTTCAAGCAACATCAAAAGGAATTTCTGGCGCCGTTGCCGGGGAGGATCTTCAACACATACCAGGTTCCTAATCACAAATCTCATCTCCTTGCAATTTACATTATTTGCCATTTGCCTCTTGTTTTCATCTCCCCTACTTCACAAAAATTGTCGTTTTATTCGCCTTCTTTCCGTTTGCCTTTTTCGTTTCTGATTTCTTGTTTGCTTGTGTTGCCATGTGTCTCTTATTTGCTTGCATCTTCGCTTGCTAAAAATCTATTGATATGGATCCTCATCCACTTGCTAATCTTTTTAAAATACCAAATTATGATGAACCAATTACTAGTAAGTTGAGTGTGCGAGATTATCTTTATGAAGTTTTGCTTGAGATTCATGAATCTGAAAATTGTGATGAAGTGTTAAAAGAAGGAATTTATAAAGTGATTCATGATAGCTCCTTGAATTAAAAGCATGATTGCAATGATGTTATTATAAATTCTATTAATGTCAATTGTGTTAATTATATGCAAAACCCCAAGCTTGGGGATGCTAATTTTGATATGTCCACTACTTATTGCATTGATCATGATTGGGGTGATTCTTCTTATGACCTTGAAAATTTTGTTAAGCCTCATGATGAATATGTTTGCGATAATATTGAAAGTGGGTTTGGAAGAGTGTCAACTCTAGGTAATAATGATCCCACTACTTTGGAGCATGATCAATCTTATGAAAATTTTGATAAAGGTGGGCTTGGAGAGGTCATGACTTTATTTGATGATCCCACTATTTTGGAAGAGTGTCAACTTTGCATGCATGTGGATCATGAAGAGAATATTTTATGTGATAGTTATATTGTTGAATTTTATTATGATCCTACATGTAATTATTATGAGAGAGGAAAATATGGTTGTAGAAATTTTCATGTTACTAAATTACCTCTCATTATGTTGAGATCGTCAATGTTTTATTCCTCTTCTTTGCATATGTTAGAAGTTTCTTGTCTTGATAATTTGACTGCTTATAAAATTCCTATGCATAGGAAGTATGTTAGACTTAAATGTGCTTGCCATACGTTTCATTATTCTCTCTTTGTGTTTCAATTCTTATCTTTCATGTGAGCATCATTGAAATCTCAAAGCCTATCTCAATGGCTATAAAAGAAAGAGCTTGTTGGGAGGCAACCCAATGAATAAATTTTATTTTTGACTTTTTCTTTATGTTCTTGAGTGTTTGCAAAATTATGCTACTGTTATATTGTGTTTTTTGTGTCTTAATTAGTGTTTGTGCCAAGCAAAGCCTTTGGGATCATGTTGGGTGATAGTTGCTTTGATCTTGTTGAAAAACAGAAACTTTGCACGCCAGTCACAGAAATATTAAAAATCACAGAAGCGTGATAAAATTATGACATTTTTACCCATAATTGATATACAAATTTCTCACGTTGTCATAATTTTTCAGAATTTTTTGAGTTACAGAAGTATTCAAAATATCCAGATTGCTACAGACTGTTCTGTTTTTGACACATTCTGTTTTATTTGTGTTGTGTGCTTATTTTGATGTTTCTATGGTTTTATTTGATGAGTTTTTGCCATAGAAAAGTTGTAATACAGTATTTATAATGCAAGAACAAAATATTAATTGGTTTAATACAGTACTTATAGTAGTGATTTGTTTTTCTTATACTAACGGATCTCACGAAGGTTTTGTTGAGTTTTGTGTGATTGAAGTTTTCAAGTTTTGGCTTATCTTACGATGGATGAAGGAAGGATGGAAGAGACTAAGCTTGGGGATGCCCCGGCATCCCAAGCTATTATCCAAAAACGAGCAATCAACTAATCTTGGGGATGCCCCCGAGTGGCATCCCCGCTTTCTTCCAACGATCATCGGTAATTTACTCGAAACTATATTTTTATTCGTCACATGATATGTGTTTTGCTTGGAGCGTCTTGTATGATGTGAGTCTTTGCTTGTTTTTTTTGTGTTTTAAGTCTTCATACCTTGATGGACACACCTATTTGAGAGAGCCAAAATTATGTCATGACTTGTTAGAATCAGTCTCTATGCTTCACTTAATTTTTTTATGAGCAATGGACTCGCTCTAGTGCTTCACTTATATCTTTTTGAGCATGATGTGCTTAGTATTTTTGAAGAAAATTCTCTCTTACTTCACTTAGATTTATTTTATAGTTAGTAAAATTTTCAAGAAATTCTCTCTTGCTTCACTTAAATTATTTTGAGAGAAAGAAGAAAAATTATGCTCTTGATCTTCACTTATATTTGTTTGAGCTTATGAAAAGCAACACATGAAAATTAGTCCCAAAGTGATAGATATACAAGAAGGATATAATAAAAACTTTCATGAAGATCATTGGACAAAATAAACTTGATTCTTAGTAATACTTTTGAGATATGATGATGTGATATGTGAGTTATGTTGATGAGTAATTATGCTTTAGTAAGAATATTGGTGTTAAGGTTTGTGATTCCCTATGCAAGTACGAAAGTCAATAGTTATGCAATGAAATTATATCCTAATTGTGGTGCATTATTCGGTGTTATTTATGCTTAATGCTTGCTTATGAGATTATCCGTTTCTTGCTTAGTCGCTTCTCAATCTTTTCCTAGCCTTCATTTTGCACCAAGTATGAGCTCTACTTGTGCATCCAAACCCTTAAACCCAGTTTTTGCCACATGAGGCCACTATACCTACCTATATGCGGTATTTCCGTGTCGTTCTAAGAAAATTTATATGTGCCATCTCTAATTTTCAAAATAAACTTCTCTTTTGTGTGTTTGATTCGCTCGCGCAGCGGTGAGGGGTGGCTAATATTTTCCATGCTAGATGTGTTATTCTGATGATGAGTGTTTATTCACTTGTCATTACACGAGAGTAAGGAAAAGGTATTAGGGATGCCCAGTCCCGAAATGCAAAAATGAATTTACTTTATGTTGTCAAATAAATAAATGCCATGGAAAGTGAAAGCATGGTGGAAAAAGGAATAAAATTTATTTTCTGTTTGGGAACCGCCTATGATATATCTAGCATGGAAAGTGTTGGGAACTCAAAGTTGTTTTCGTTGGTGGGATGGATACACCCCCCAAAATGTTTTTATCTCTAAGCTTTTCGCTTTGAGATCTGGCACCTCTACAAATCCCTACTTCCCTCTGCGAATGGCCTTTCTTTTACTTTATGCAATTTTTATTTTTGAATTTGAGTCTCCATCTTCTCTTACCAAAGCACCAACTAGGAGGCAATATGATCGTACTTAAGTATTGGGTGTAGCTAATATTCAAGTGTGTTTCATGAATGGATCAATGTTTGAGCATGATGGGCTAGAAATAACTTATTTTAGCGTTGATATTTTGAAATACATGGTTGCTTGTTGATATGCTTGAGTATCTAAATTATTATGTCAAAACTAGACTATTGCTTTGAACAACTAAAAGTCTAAATGTCCATGCTATAAGGAAAAGAATATGATATGACATGTTAGGCAGCATTCCACATCAAAAATTCTGTCTTTTTATCACTTACCTACTCGAGGACGAGTAGGACTTAAGCTTGGGGATGATGATACGTCTCCAACGTATCTATAATTTTTTATTGTTCCATGCTATTATATTATAAATCTTGGATGTTTTATAATCATTTTATAGTCATTTTATATCATTTTTGCTACTAACCTATTGACATAGTGCCAAGTGCTAGTTGTTGTTTTTTCCATGTTTTTTACATCGTAGAAAATCAATACCAGACGAAGCCCAAATGCCACGAAACTTCACAATGATTTTTTATGGGCTAGAAGGAACACAACAGGCCCTGGCTGCGCCTAGGGGATGCCCCGAGGGAGGCACAACCCACCAATGCGCGCTAGGAGGCCCAGGCGCGCCCTGGTGGGTTGTGCCCACCTAGGGTGCCCCCCAGACCGCCTCTTTGCTCTATAAATACCCTAATATTCCACAAACCCTAGGGGAAGCAACGAAATATTCATCCAGCCACCGCAGAGTCCAGAAACACCAGATCCAATCTAGACACCATCTCGGATGGGGTTCACCACCTCCATTGGTGCCTCTCCGATGATGCGTCAGTAGTTCTTTGTATACCTTCGGGTCTGTAGTTAGTAGCTAGATGGATTTCTCTATCTCGCTGAATTCTCAATACAATGGTCTCTTGGAGATCCATATGATGTAACTCTTTTGCGGTGTGTTTGTTGGGATCGATGAACTTTGAGTTTATGATCAGATCTATCTTTTTATATCCATGAAACTTATTTGAGTTTCTTTGGTCTCTTATATGCATTATTGTTTATAGCCTCATATTTCTTCTCCGATATTTGGGTTTTGTTTAGCCAACTTGATCTATTTATCTTGCAATGGGAAGAGGTGCTTTGTAGTGGGTTCGATCTTACGGTGCTTGATCCCAGTGACAGAAAGGGAAACGACACATATGTATCGTTGCTACTAAGGATAAAACAATGGGGTTTATCTCTACATAGATAGATCTTGTCTACATCATG
Source organism: Hordeum marinum (assembly GCA_022496015.1). Lineage (NCBI taxonomy): Eukaryota > Viridiplantae > Streptophyta > Magnoliopsida > Poales > Poaceae > Hordeum > Hordeum marinum. The sequence goes on from CM039672.1 coordinate 45,351,995, forward strand.
TCATCGTTCTTATTGCATTACTCCATTTCTCCATGAACTTAATACACTAGATGCATGCTGGATAGTGGTCGATGTGTGGAGTAATAGTAGTAGATGCAGGCAGGAGTCGGTCTACTAATCTTGGACATGATGCTTATGTAATGATCATTGCCTGGATATCTTCATGCGTATTTGAAGTTCTATCAATTTCCCAATAGTAATTTGTTCACCCACTTTTTGCTATTTTTCTCGAGAGAAGCCACTAGTGAAACCTACGGCCCCGGGTCTCTTTCTCATATTATTTGCCTTTGCAATCTACATTTCCTTTGCTTTTATTTTCAGATCTATATTTCCAAAAAACCCAAAATACCTTGCTGCACTTTATTTTATTTGGCGTTCGATCTCTCAACATTTACAACTTTCTCCTGTCCACGTGCCTTTCTGGCGCCGTTACCCGAAAGGGATTGACAACCCCTTTAACACGTCGGGTTGCGAGTATTTGTTATTTGTGTGCAGGGGCTGTTTACTTTGTGTTGCTTGGTTCTCCTACTGGTTCGATAACCTTAGTTTCATATCCGAGGGAAATACCTACCGCCGCTGTGCTGCATCATCCCTTCCTCTTTGGGGAAATACCGACATAGCTTCAAGCGACATCAAGGCTCACTAGGGACATGGTGTGGTCTATGTATTCACACATGTATTACGGTTTCTGGTTAATACAACTATAGCATGAACAATAGAAAATTATCATGAACAATGAAATATAATAATAACCATTTTATTATTGCCTCTAGGGCATATTTCCAACAGATGTCTACCGCGTTCTGGAACTATCAAGCTGCCCTCCCCTTGTTTTGCAGAGGGGCGATGTGCCGGCGAAGGAAATCAGTGCCTATCATCTCTATGTGAGACCGGCAGCTCTGAGGCGGTGAATCCTGGTAGTCATGATTGTGAGATTCCCATCCTCAGGGTCAAGGGCACTCCATTCATTGTCGAGCACCATCTTGGTTTGCCGCGACGAGCAAAAAGGCTGAAAGTTCTCCTCTCGAATCCAGCAACATTTGCCTCGCCACTCCTCCCACTTCTCACGGTAAGCCCCATCTGGGTAAACCTCCTTGGTTCCTGGCCGTGGAATCCAAGCGATGGAACCAGAAAGGGCTTCGCCTTTTTGGATGCAGGGAATGAAGTAATGGCGCAAAAGGGTGGTGCTAGGAACTACTCCGGTAAAGTTTTCACAAAGGTGAGCGAAAACTGGCATGCATGTCACGGCATTCGGTGTAAAATCCAAGAGTTGGAAGTCGTAGGTGAGCATGATGTCGTTGAAGAAATCCGAGAAAGGGGCAGAGCCCGTAGTAAAAATAGTCAGCAAAGAAGTGATATTTATCTGGGCCGCCCCTGGAAGAACCTCGACTCACGCGGGTGGCGGGATGCGCTTTCATCTCCGTCGCCCACATGTTCTGGTATTGCTCCCTCAGAGCGCCTGCGTCAAGCACCGGCGGAAAGACGGCGTGCTCCTTCTGCATCCTCGCCAGCTTGTTTACCGAGACGGCGGTTTCCACATCCTTGCCCTTGCTGGCCTTGGGTGGCATGGTGGCTATGGAGGAGGAGGCTGAGGATGGAGAGGGCGTGGAGGCGTGGATGAATGGGAGGAGCTCTGTTTCGGGCTTGAGGAGGAAGACGACGGCGATTCCCAAACTGGAAAAGACAAGAGGTAAATGAGCGGCGCCTTTGCGGTTTCCTTTTTATGGGGAAGGCACGGGGCAGCCTCTTTACTAGATTAATATAGAAACGCTTCGAGGGCGCACTGTTGTCCCTCACGTCCCGCATTCAATGGGCGTCGTGGGGGGCACAGTAAATGGAATGATTACAGCAGTTAACCCCTGCCACGTGTGCCCGTGCACTGTTTGGGCCTAGCCCAACAACGCCTCGCGTTGTGTGTGGCCCAGGCCCAGGGGATCCTGTCGGTATACTAAAGTTTGGGCCCTTTAGTACCCCTTGTGCACGGGCAGTTGTAGCCGCACCAGCGACAAGGCTGTCAGGGAGCAACTGAGAGCAAATACAACAACATCGAGAAGGCAGTCAAGTCAACAGTCAGGACCGAAGACCGAAGGCTCGGACCCCGGCAAGATCTTGTCGGGATGGCCTACGGAGCCCCGGCAAGAAGTGCACCCGGCAAGCCCTCGCCCTCCTGCCAGCGCAGAGACCAGGTGTCATCCCACCTGGGTACGTGTCGAGGCGCCAGGGATGGAGGAGGCTAAGCGGTGCTGATGGGACGGTTTCCTGTCTCGTCCCGTAGAAGGTCAGAGACGCCTAACGGAGCATTAAATGTGTTTGTCTTACACCGTCAGTGTTAGGTACGATAACACTGTAGCACTTTACACCTCATCTACGCCACTGTTGGTGACCCCTTCGAAGGTATAAAAGAAGGCCCAAGGCACAACTACAGGGGGATCTTCTCTGGCCCATTTTGCATGAATAGCAGTTGTGTACTATAGCGCTCCTAGAACCTGAGCTAGAACTCATCTAATACAACCAAGGAGGAGTAGGGTTTTACGCTTCTTTGCAGCCTGAACCTGGGTAAAATCCCACGTGTTAATCATTAGATGTGCTCTCTGTGCGAGCCTTCTTCCCTGCCAAATCGTAAAGGGATCCTTCCGATCCCATAGGTGTCATTTCTCCAACACATGCACCTTTTTACTAGTAGGAGATCTTTCAGTATGCCATTGAGAGTAATTTGCCATAATATTATCTAGGAGTTTAGTAGCTTCTCCTAATGTGATTTCCATAAAAATACCACCCGCAGCAGAATCTAAAAGATTTCTAGATGCAAAATTCAATCTCGCAAAAAAATATAATCATCCATAAACTCAAACATGCGCGAGGCAATTTCTAATCATTAATTTCATCCTCTCCCAAGATTGTGCAACATGCTCATGATCAAGTTGCTTAAAATTCATTATATCGTTCCTAAGGGAGATGATCTTGGCGGGCGGAAAGTACTTGGAAATAAAAGCATCTTTACACTTATTCCATGAATCAATACTATTTTTAGGCAAAGATGAAAACCAAGTTTTAGCACGATCTCGTAGTGAGAACGGAAATAGCTTCAATTTAACAATATCATTATCCACATCTTTCTTCTTTTGCATATCACACAACTCAACGAAACTATTTAGATGGGATGCGGCATCTTCACTAGGAAGGCCGGAAAATTGTTTTTTCATAACAAGATTAAGCAAAGCGGCATTAATTTCATAAGATTCTGCACTAGTGGCGGGAGCAATCGGAGTACTAATAACATTATTATTAGTGGTAGTGGAAAAGTCACACAACTTGGTATTCTCTTGAGTCATCATGACAAAGCAAGAAATTTAGCACACAAGCAAACAAAAAGGCAAACGGAAGAAGGGCGAATAAAATGGCAAATCTTTTTGGTATTTTCTAAAAATCGTTTTAGAAGTGGGGGAGAGGAAAATGAGAGGCAAATGGCAAATAATGTAAATGCAAGAGATGAGTTTGTGATGGGTACTTGGTAGGCTTGATGTAGATTTCCCTAGCAACGGCGCCAGAAACTGGCAAGTTGACAGGAGAGTTCTTGTCTTGACTTGCTATGTATCCTCCCCGACAAGGATGCCAGAAATCCTTCTTGCTACTTCTTGAGCTTGTGTTGGTTTTCCCTTGAAGAGGGAAGGCTGATGCAGCGAAGTAGATAAGTATTTCCCTCAGTTGTTGAGAACCAAGGTATCAATCCAGTAGGAGGAACAAGCAATTCACCAATAGATGCACCTACACAAACAATCAAACACTTGCACCCAACGCTATAAAGGGCTTGTCAATCCCTTCACGATTACTTGCAAGGATTAGATCTGATAGAGATAGATGTAAAAGATTGCGAAAGTAAAAGATCAATAAAATTGCAACAAGGTATTTTTAGTATTTTTGGTATATAGATCTGAAAATATAATATGGAAAATAGACCCTGGGGCCATAGGTTTCACTAGACGGCTTCTCTCTTGAAGGAAAATAACACGATGCGTGAACAAATTACTGTCGAGCAATTGATAGAAAAGTGCATAGTTATGATGATATCCAAGGCAATGATTATGCATATACGCATCACGTCCGTGTCAAGTAGACCGAAACGATTCTGCATCTACTACTATTACTTCACACATCGACTGACTCCTACCTACATCTAGAGTATTAAGTTCACAAAGAACAGAGTAACGCATTAAGTAAGATGACATGATGTAGATGGATAAACTCAAGCAATATGATGAAAATCTCATCTTTTTATCCTTGATGGCAACAATACAAATACGTGCCTCGCTACCCTTACTATGTCGCTGGGTGAGGACACCGCAAGTTTGAACCCAAAACTAAGCACTTCTCCCATTGCAAGAATTACCAATCTAGTTGGCCAAACCAAATCAATAACTCGAAGAGACTTGCAAAGATATGAAATCATGCATATAAGAATTCAGAAAAGACTCAAATAATATTCATGGATAATCTGAACATAAACTAATAATTCATCGGATCTCGACAAACACACTGCAAAAGAGTATTACATCGGATAGATCTCCATGAAAATCATGAAGAACATGGTATTGAAGCACAAAGAGAGAGAAGAAGCCATCTAGCTACTAGCTATGGACCCAAAGGTCTGTGGTAAACTACTCACGCATCATCAGAGGGATAATGGAGTTGATGTAGATGCCCTCCTTGATCGAACCCCCCTCCGGCAGATTACCGGAAAAGGCTCCAAGATTGGATCTCTCGGAAACAGAGGCTTCCGGCGGCGGAAAAGTATTTTCGTGGCTCCCTTTGGTATTCGGGAATATTTGGAAATTTATAGGCTGAAGAATAGGGTTAGGAGACCTGTTGGGGGCCACAAGCCTGCTAGGCGCGCCCACGGGAGGTGGTCGTGCCCCCTGGCTTGTGACCTCCTAGCAGGTCTCTTGCCTTCCCCTCCAAGTCAGGTAGATGTTTGCTGATCCAAGAAAAATCATCACGAAGATTTTATTCCATTTGGACTCCGTTTAATATTCCTTATCTGCAATACTCAAAAACAAGCAAAAAAACATAAACTGGCACTAGGCTCTGGATTAATAGGTTAGTCCCAAAATAATATAAAATAGCATATTAATGCATATAAAACATCCAAAACAGATAATATAATAGCATGGAACAATCAAAAATTATAGATACGTTGGAGACGTGTCATTGAGCATCTACGTGAACTTCATCTTGATTATCATTTCATTATCACTAGGTGTATGTTCACTACCATATTGTGTCTCGGCATCAGAAACAGAAACTTCATTATGTTTCTCAACAGGTTTTTCTATAACACGTTCACTAGAAGCATGCAAGTTCCTATCATCTTTCTTTTTCTTCTTATTCTTAGATGAACTAGGTGCATCTTCATTAATTTTCTGAGAATCTTGGTCAATTATTTAAGGGTGACCTTCAGGATAAAGAGGTTCTTGAGTCATTCTACCTCCTCTACTCACTACTCTAACATCATGATCATTCATATTATTATTCATTTCAGCAAGCAAATCATTTTGTGACTTAGAAACTTTCTCTAATTGGGTGTGAACCATAGAAGCATGTTTACCTAGACCCATCACATCATTTGCAATTCTAAACATTAATTCACTTAAGCGGTCTATCATCATGGCATTATGTTGCAATTGATTCTTACATAGTTATTGAAGTGTTCTTGCTTAACAACGTAATTATCAAATCCATCCATGCATTGTTCAGGGGTCTTAGTATAAGGTATATCACTTTCATTAAACGAACGGAGAGAATTTACCTCTCCTACCTGTGTCGGGGCATCAAGTCCATGTATTTCTTCAATAGTCAGTAATTTCTTGACATCATCAGTTTTAATACCTTTCTCTTTCATAGATCTTTTTTTGCTTCTTACATTTTTTCGAGACTAAGGAATGGAATACCTCTCTTCTTTTGACTAGGTTCCAAAGGTGTTTAGGAAGTGTCCAATCATCGACATTTTGCAATATGTTATTCAATAATTATTTCGCTTGTCCAATAGTTCTTTCCCTGAAAACAAACCAGCACAACTATCTAGGAAATCTCTAGAGGCATCAGCTAGTCCATTATAAAAAATATCAAGTATTTCATTATTCTTAGAGGAAAATCAGGTACTTAGTAACCAGAGAAGCCTCCTCCAATATTGAGGGAGATTCTCTTCAATTCGAGCAAAGTTAAATATTTCCTGTAAGGCAGCTTGTTTTTTATGAGCAGGAAAATATTTGTCAGAAAAATAGTAAAGCATATCCTGGGGACTACGCATACAACCAGGAGCAAGTGAAAGGAACCATTCCTTGGCCTCGCCTTTTAGCGAGAAAGGAAAAAAACTTAAGGATATAATAGTAGCGAATCTTTTCATCATTGGTAAACAGAGCGGCAATATCATTCAGTTTCATGAGGTGTTCGACAACCATTTCATTTTCATAACCATGGAAAGGATCAGACTCTAGTATAGTAATTAACTCAGGGTCTAGAGAGAACTCATAATCCTTATCAGTGACAAATATAGGAGAAGTAGCAAACTTAGGGTCACGCTTCATTTTCTCCGTCATAGATTTTTCTTTTAATTTACATAATAGTTTCTTCACGTCATATCTATCCTTACAAGAAAGAGAGTCCCTAGCTACCTCACCATCCATAACATAACCTTTAGGTACATGAGGCAATTCATAACTATTAGGTGAGCGAGGGGTAACAGGTGATTCAATATCTTCCTCAGTTTCAGCGTTTTCAAGTTCTCTAGCTTTAGCAATATGAGCATCAAGTAATTCATTCAGTGGCACAATTTCAGTTTCAACATGTGTAGCAATAGTTTCATCATTAATTTCAGAAGTAGCATCATCAAGTTCATGTGACATATCAGGACAATCAATAGGGATCCAAAACAGTAGGTGAATCTAAAGTAGAGCTAGATGTCAGTTCCTTACCTCCTGTCGTGCGAGAGGGGACGATCTTACTTCGATTGTCTTTCAGATTTCTCATAGTAGCAATTGGATATCCTTCAAGTTGACACAATAAATAGAGCTATGCTCCCCGGCAACAGCGCTAGAAAAAGGTCCTGATAACCCACAAGTGTAGGGGATCGCGATAGTCTTCACGGGTAGTATTTCACCCTGATTTATTGGTCGACACAAGGGGAGCCAAAGAATAATTATTGGCCTTGACAGTTGAGTTGTCAATTCAATTGTACTTGGGATATCTCTCTGCATCAAATATTTAGTAGCACGGCAAATAGTAGTAGCAAAAGTAAGAGTAGTAGTGACAGTAGCAATTTTATAGCAGGTGTGTCAGTAGCAATAGCAATAGTAACTTAGCAAGATTCAGTATATGTAATGCGTAGGCACGTGGATTGGTGATGGATAATGATTTAGATGACATTTATCATATAACAATTACACACTAGGGTGACACTAGGGTGACACAAAACTAGCTCCAATTCATCAATATAATGTAGGCATGTAATCCGTATATAGTCATACGTGCTTGCGATAAGAACTTGCATGACATCTTTTGTCCTACCCTCCCGTGGCAGCGGGGTCCTATTGGAAACTATGGGATATTAAGGCCTCCTTTTAATAGAGAATCGGAACAAAGCATTAACACATGGTAAATACATTAACTCCTCAAACTACGACAATCACGAGAAAGAATCCCAATTATTGTCACCTTGGGGTATGCGGATCATGACACGTAATAGGTGCATACAACTTGCGAGATAGGATCCAAATCACTCTTATATTCATGAAAATATAATAGGTTCAGATCTGAAATGATGGCACTCGGGCCCTAGTGACAAGCATTAAGCATAGCAAATTCATAGCAACATCAATCTTAGAACATAGTGGATACTAGGGATCAAGCCCTATTAAACTTAAGTCTATTGCATGATCAATCTCATCCAATCCCACCACCGTCCAACAAGCCTACAAAGGAATTACTCACTCCTGGTGGTGAGCATCATGGCGGTGTTGATGGAGAAGGGTTGGTGATGAAGAAGGCGACGATTTCCCTTCTCCGGAGCCCAAAACAGGCTCTAGATCAGCCCTCCAGAGGAAGAGAAGGAGGTGGCAGCGGCTCTGTCTCGTGAAATGCGATGAAAGCTTCTCTCTGATTTTTTTCTCCGAGGATGTGATTTTATAGGACTGGAATTAGGGTCGTGGGGCCACGAGGGGCCCACAAGCCATCAGGGCACGCCCTAGGGGGCGCCCTATTGGCTTGTGCCCCCCTAGCACTCCCCCTCCGGTAGTTCTTCGCTCCATAATTCATTATTATTCCCAGAAGTAATTCACAAAAAGTTTCATCCAATTCTGAGAACTTTTATTTCTGCACAAAAAATAACACCAAGGTAGTTCTGCTGAAAACAACGCCAGTCCGGGTTAGTTTCATTCAAATCATTGAAATTAGAGGCCAAAACCAGAGCAAAACTATTTGGAAAAGTATATACATTTGAGACATATCAGAAAGTCTCATGCTCGACCATCTTGTCGTCGTCTCCTTGCATGAGGTACATGTGATATGGCACCTCGTTGCTCGCCTCCATGACCGAAAGGAATTTTGCATGATCAGCAATCTTCCTTGGTGTGCTTCCGAAGATGGAAGTGTTACCCTTTCTTGTGGTCGGACGCCTTGATGTTGGCGTCGAAGCTTATCCTTGTTGGTGGTCCTCGCGCGGTCTTCTCTTGTGCTCATGAAGGTTGGCCATAACGTGATGTAGAGGTTATTGAGACTTGTTGGCGTGCTCCGCTTGAGCGTCTTCAACTTGATGGTGATGTTGTAGTGCTTGCGATTGTTGGCGATGGCGTTCTTCTTTCTCTTGTGCTTGTGGCTTGAAATCATCTGGATGGTCGTCTCAAAGATGAGGACGTTGTCGTGTTATGCTTGCTTCGGTTGGGCACTCCAAATATGCATGACTTGAGCATCTCCGTCTTGAAGATGACAAAGGGGAAGAAGGTTTGTAGTTGGCCAACATGTGTCGAAGTTGCTCCATGTGTGCGTCAAACTTGTTGTCGATGTAGTCCCTTTTCCGAGCTTCAGAGTGTCATATGTCGGCGGCGAGTCACTCAACACGGTCATGCAATTTTGCTTGCATGGCTCGTTGTAGTCCAGAGAGGTGACTTTTGGTGACGTAGTTGTTCGCATCGTCGTTGTCATTGAAGACCGGAGATGATGTGCTTTGCCTAGCCGTCACAAGACTTAAGCAAAGGTGAGTAGGAAATGAGATAAACAACACCACGCTACCTTTTCTCCAAGTTGAGGATGTATCCCATTTCACTCAATGTGAAATAAGATAATAGTGGAATTGGTATCGAACTTGTTCACTCACAGCTACAAAGTAAAGTTTATCAAGTGGCTTGGTTAGGGCAAGTGGCACAAACTTCAAGCAAATGTTAGTCCAAGATGTCTAAAATGTTGAGGAAGATCCACAAAACTACAATGCAAAGCAAATAGATCAATAGCTATGGTGACACTAGGAACACATACGCGGATAGATAAGTGGGATCCGTGCAATCAAGGAATGAGCACACAATGTCAGACCCGGAAAAGCCCGTGTTGCACGGATACTAGAGAGACAATAGCTCGATTGCTCAAATGGGCTAGATACGCGCCTGTGCACCAACATATCAGAGTAAATGTGCCGTCTTCAATCCCAAGTATGATATGTATGTATGATCCAAGAGTATGTACTATGCAAAATGGCTCATTGCTATTGCTATTGCTTATAAGTTATTTTGCATCTCCTTTCTTTGCTCCAAAGCTTTTTCTCATCTTTTTTTAATATGCTTCCTTTGACGCTATGCATGATGCTCGAGCCAAGATATGAGACAAGTATGTTTGATATGTACATAAGGGAATTATGGCACAATGAAGATAGCAAGATGTATGCATGCTAAAAGCATCTATGCAGAGTAAGCGTATCACTACGGTACACAAGTAACGTGGACCGAAAATTCTCAACTCGCTAGTCTTAATAGGTAAGGTACGCAATAGGCTCATGGCGATCAATGCAATGGCAAGGAAATGGACAATGATGTTGTCGAGATTACCGTCCTTGCTTACGGTCGTGGTGCCAAAAAGCAAAGTGGCCATTGTCGATGTAAAGGTCGTGCAATGATGAGTGGCAGCGTTGTTGATGTCGAGCCGTTTCTAATTAGCCAAAACACGTTAGGAAATGGAAACCGCAGTTCAAAATCTCAATCAAAGTTGGGTTATGATGTCGGAAAGGTATGGTGGGAAGGCTACGCTGAAGTTATGGTGGAGGCCTAGAAAAAGATGTCAAAATAGGGAAAATTTGTTTGAGTTAAATGGTGGTGGGGAACTAATTTTGTGGGATGGAGGATGTTAATAGCTACAAAACGAGCTAAAGAACACTGAAATCAAACTATGTATGAATTAGTTATGACCGGAACGATGGAACACGGGAGGCTGAAACCTACAGGGGCCGGGCATCCGGGGTTTGGCCGAAAATCCGGGTAACCGCGTCTGTTTTGGCGCTCAAGGAGTCGGATGTCCGTCCAGGGGCCCGGTTGTCCGACTGGAGCCCCGAATGTCCGGCCTGGGGCCCGGAAATCCGGCCCAACAAATCTAGATCGCGATTTGGGGCTCGAGAACTCGGTTTGGGTGCAAAATTTCGAGTATGGGTGTCAAAATTGATGGGGAAAAGAAACAAAATTTGGGTGGCTTTCGTGGTGGGGAGGTGAGAAATGCCAAGATCCACTTGCCAAATTACAAAATCGTGGATCAAACACAACAAAATCTCACAAGAACCAACAAATTGCAAAAATTTTGGTGAGACTATTTTTGGTGCAGGTTTTTGAATTGGGACAAAAACAAAAAAAAATTAGGCTAGAAAACGAAGGGGAGGACTCCAAATTCATGTCAACCAAAGCTCTGATCCGAGATGATACGGGGCCAAGCCCTAGATATTGATCTTCCACGAATTGGAGGGGGAAACCTCAAAGAACATGAAGAACACGGGGATAAACGGGGAGAAATCACAAGAGAAACACTCAAGAACAAGTCCAATCACACATCCACTAGACTCACATCCACACAACATCCACAAAGATACAAGAACAACAAAAGGAAAAATGATACATGGTAAAGTTCATCCCAAATCCCGTAAGGAGATGGGGTTTTGGAATCCCGAAGGATCGTCCCTATGATAGGGGCCTTGACATCCACTTGGATCTTCTCACATAGAGGCCAACTCCATGGAGGAGGTAAGTGGAAGGAGCAATGCTCAACTAACTAAAGAGCTAATGCATTGCTAACACTAGAAAGGAGGAGGAGATCTATTTATAGTCTGAGGTGAGATGGAGTGGGAGAGGGGGGGTATACGGGCCTTCGGCCCAACTGTGCACGCAGGCAGGCGCCAGATGTCCGGCCCATCATTAGGTTGTCGGATGTCCGGGGCAAGGGCAGGATGTCCGGCTTGGAGTGCCCGCATCTGTGAGGTTCGGGTGCCCTCACGCCGGATTTATGGAGAGGCGCGAGATGTCAGGTCGCTGCAGAGTCACCTGACGTCCGCTTCTCTCTGGTCTTCTCGTGGTTGATGGCGCCTGATGTCCGGGCTTTGGCCGGATGTCCGACCGTTGTAGCTCCACGGCGACTCCATTTGAGGGACTTCTTGCTCTGCATCCATGGTGGCTTGTCCTCCACTCCGGGTGTCTCCATGATCGTCTTATAGGTACCTGAGTATGCACAAGGTCCGCGTTTGAGGTAGCACCGATGTCTCGAGTGCATTGAAAGAGGAAGCACTTAGAAGCGAGTTCACCTTCTGTCCAATGTCACTTGGGGCTTGGGGATTAGTCAAAGTGTACATGGGGATGACCGTAGGATGCTCCGCATCAGTCCCGATGGGACTCATGCTTCGCCTGACTAGTGATGGGGAAGGTAAGAAATATGTGGTATATGCGACAAAAGGACATACATGAGTTTTCTTACCAGAACAAAATAAGTAAAATTTGATAGAATTGCTTGTCCTAGAAAACTTTTCAGGTGTGCCCAAGGATAAAGCACGACACAAAAGGTTTCATTACCCAACTTGAACTTTCATTACACTTGTGAAAAAATTCCACAAAAATAAAAACCTCCCTTGGCTTCTTTCCATAAAAACATATTTTCGATCAAAATAGTGTGAATAGTTACCTACGATAGCAGATAGATTTATGATTTTTGTCCGAAAGTCAATGCTGGTTTTTCATTGGTGAAAACTCACGTACTAATGCAAAAGAAAGTCAAGTCTATTTAACAAAAAACTTCTATACTACTTTGATTTTTTTGTAACTATTAAAAAAAGGTCTGTATCGGATGGAGTAGATATAACCAGGAACCTATAGGATTTCCCGCCTTCTGGTTTAAACCATGAGAGAGGATTGAAACCAGCAGACGATTTTTTAAATCGCGTTGACGGGAGCCCTCCCAACCGCCCACCCACCCACCCGCCCCGTCCTGCCACGGCCACACGAGCGAAGCCACCAGCGCCATGTCCTCGCGTGCGTGCGTGCCATCTCTGTCACCGCCCCCGTACGTGCGGCGCGCGAATCCGAGCTCCCGTCAGCCGCACGCCGGGGCGGTTAGGATCCTGTTCCCGATCGGCGCCGACACGGGGGAATCCGCCCAGAAAATGACCCGGAAAAAGTTCCGAAGCTGGCCAGGGTACAGGGGAGGGATGGGGGAAGGAAGGGGGAGCGCCTGAGCGGGAGACGGCGCCGCCGCCGCGAGGCCATGGCAGTTCCCGGAGCGGCGGCGGCGGCTCCGGCACTAGGCGGCCCGGCGCGCCCGGATCCCGCGCGAGGTTGGTGGCGGCGATCGATCTCGGCGGTTCTTGTCCGGCTCTGTTTGACCTTGCGGGCGCTACGCCACCGCTTGCTGCCACGGCCCGCCGCCCCTCGCTTCGCGGCGGGTCCGTCTCGATCCGTTGGGGCTGGCACACACGCACGGAAGCGCGGTCGGTTGGCTGCTGGTTTCGCTCGGCGGTTCGTCGGTTTGTTGGTCGATCTGTTGGCCGGCACAGCAATCCTGCCCGTTTCTGGCGCCGCAGTAGCCCGGCCGTCTGTCACGGCCCGTGGAGATGGAACGGATCGCCTAGTCCACACACACACATACTAGTATCCCGGCGCCATTAGTTTCTAGCTTCCCTGGAATTGTCCAGACATTAGAGATGCGTAAGCAACTACACAGATACATCTTTTCCTCTCTCTTTTTTGCTTTGAAGCCTTGACAAAAGTTTCTAAACTGAAGACCAGACAACACGCCATGCCACATGTAGTATATATATGCTGGAGTGATAAACTAGGCCAACTTTGTCAGTCTATCCTTAACGCAGAAATCGAAAGGTTAAAATAAGAAGGAAGTCCAATTTCGGAACATAGGAAAAATAGTCCTTTTCAGTTAAAAGTATTTTCGGAATCAATCCCCCTCATTCCAGTTCTGTAGAAGAGAGATGCTTTGTCGAATGAAGTAAGACTCAAAGAGGCAGCTGCGCGTCTAGGTATGTGATGCAGTGATGATCAATGTGTGAAATTAACACAGTAGATGATTTGCATTGCTAATTGATGTAATTCACGCAATGTTTTTCCATGTAGGATCGTTAGAACATCTTATTGCTTCCCGCAAAAAAGAAAAAGAATATGTTATCCCTGCTTCTCCAGAAAAAGAATAACCAATTTCCTTGTCTGAAATCTAGTAGAAGTTCAATAAAGTGATCCCCTCTGCTTTTGTACAGGCAGGCAAGCGTAGAGGAACGATAAATACGGCGAAGTGTGCGGGAAGTCCTTGGACTGCAGAATCTGCATTGGAGGTTATCCTAAACTATTCTGGAGTTTACCAACAACAGCCATCTATTCTTGGTCATATATGCAGCCAGGCAGGTAAATCTCTAACAAGATGCTGCCTATTTGTCCAAGCAATAGATGCTTGAGCAGCTATACTTTCCCATTTTGGTTTTCAGGTCTTATCCCAAGTTTCAAACTGAAGACTAGACAGCACACCATGCTAAATCTATCCCACCACATGTTCAAATAGGCAACTAGTTTCAAGCATGTGTATGCAGCAGTTAGAGATAAATGTGTGACATTAACACAATACATAACTAATTCTCCTAATTTCTGTAATTCATGCAACGTTTTCCCCTGTAAAGTCGTTAGAACATGTTAGTTATGCCTGTGAAGCATCAATAAACAATTTCCTTGTTTGGAATCTAATGTTTGTTTAATAAAGCGACCCCTCTGCTTTTGTACAGACAAGCGTAGAGAAATGATGAATATGGCGGAATGTGGTGAATTCCTTGTAATATGAATTTGCATACGAGGTTGTCGTAAACTATTCAGGAGCTTACGAACAACTTCCCTGTATTCTTGGTCACAAATGCAGTCAGGCAGGTAAATCTCTAACAGGATGCTGCCTACTTGTCTTTTTTAGTGGAATGTCCACAATCACAGTTGGTTTAATGACCAAGGATCTTCAAATACTTTGCAAGTCTACAAACTAGGGGACTGCAGTTATGTAGAACTTTTTAAGGAGATGCATTGTTATTTCCTTAGAAATAAACTGTTGGAATCCTGCTAGCATTTGTTAAGAATCATCTTAAAGGATAAAATTAAAATACCCTTCTTACTTTACAACACAATTTTCTTTAAAGATAAAAACCTAACTGTGTATAAGGGGGAAATATGTTTCCCTTTACTAGTATTCTACCATCTGATGATTAATAGTTTGTTCCTTGTTGTTAATCAAAATAATTCATAAGCAGTTTAGGGCAATTAAAGGTCAGTTCACCTAGAAATACGGTTGGGCTACTATTAGTTCTTTTCGTTCTTCCACCTGCCCCGAGCTTATGCAATATTTTTCTTCTTCACAATGCTAGATTTATCAACCTCCAATGTGGGAAAATAACAACCAACAGACAGAGTCACACAGATACAACACTTGCGTCTGTACAGGCCGTTAAATGTCCTACGGACAAGAAGCATCAACCGGAAGTTGAAGCATAAAAATGCTAAACTGGGATATTGTTAGAGAAACTCCATCCAGTAAACCAAACCATTACTGCTGCCACTAACCTCATCCCTTATTGGGATTTTTTGTTGTTGTCGATTTAGCCTGCAAACAAGCTCTGGCTTACAAACTGCTTCATCCTGCATACAAATTGATTTAGCCTAAATACAAATTACAGTACGGTCTAATTTGTAATTTCAAAAGGTTGAATTAGTTACGCATGACAAATAACTGTGATGCACTGTCGCTCTCATGCCATGCTTACTGCCGTATTTCTTGCTATACCGCGTTAGGTAAAGTTACATGCTATTTTGCTGACTACTTGCATAGTCACACATCTCTTGTTCCTCTAGCTTCTTTTGTTCCAAATGAGCTAGGTGACGTTTTTCTTTTCAGTGAAGAATTTTGCATGAGCTTGTCATTGCATAAATCAATCAGCAATACAATATATTTACATTTACTATTGCACTTTTGTTACTCATGTAGGTCATCTGAACATTATCTGGAATCATAAGTCTCGCATAACAGTGGTAGCTTCAGCTTAAAAAACACAGAGGCAACTTCATTTCCTTTTGTATTTAACTAAGGTAGCATAGGTTAACCAATTATTCAGAAATCAAAATATGACAAGGCAGGATATATCTGGCTGGCCAGTGGCCAGTTAGGCAGCTTTGTTGTCCGGCAGAGTTCATCATGTATTATATGTTCAGGAGCTGCGAGAACAGATAGGAACTGCTTATGAGAGCTGATAAAAGTGCAATGGTTATGATCTTCCCGTGAATTCAAAAACATCACAAGATCTTTTTTTATGAAAAGCACTACAAGAATACGGCATTGCAGCAACATCGGGACATGAACTCGATAACAGGCAATAAGCACAAAACATGTTTTGAAGAAATTTCTGCTATAAGGTAATGGGAAACATGAACAATTAGCAATCTCCTGGTATATTTATAATCTTATATGAACTACTTCAGACTTGAGAACTTCTCTCAAGAGTTTGAATATCTCTCTTCATCATTAAGGTCAAGTAACATGACTGGGAAAAAAAATATTTTGTCTAAATCAGAAACGCCCTGCTTCCTTGCCTCAATCCTCGCTTGTGTCCTTCAGTGTGTAACCTTTAATCTGAGCATTTGCCTTGTAGAAAGTACGTATTAGGGTTTGATAAATTCATCCGTTCTCATGACTGCAAACTGCCAAACTGTCGAGCACCATATAGGGAGGACAAATCACCAACAGTTGATGTTTTAGGCTTGTGGCTGCAAGAGCAAGCACGGGCAGTCTTCAGGCATCCCAATGTTTGGTGTGTGCTTTCCTGCTACTAATCTGGCTCTGCTGTTGGCAAAGTTCAAAACGACATTCCGCATGTCCGGTTACTGATAATAGCCTGTTGCTGCAAGTGTTTAGTTGTTCTGCAGTATCATGTTAGCATTGGATCTCTGTATTTTTTTTCAGTTTGCTTGCATGAAATTGGGGGCTGCCTACCTTCTGAACCACAATACTCAAGACAGAAGCTCTACTTAGCCAAGCACATTCGATGATCCGATTGCTGCAGTCTGTTTACTTATTTCTTCACTGCAATTAATTATCATATGTTTGAGCATTTAACTCATTAATTGGATTTGGTCTGTGCAGACTTAACAACTATGACTTTGGAGGTTCGGTCGACCGTTTTGTTCCATGTTTGCACTGTGATCTTCTGGAAGCATGTTCAAGCCGCAACGGTATTGCGACCGCAGAATTCAGCAGGGCAAATTTCAGTTTTTGCTCGCTCACATCACTTTGATGCAAGCTCATCATTGGAGCTCAGGTTTGCATTATAAAATCTGTAAATTGCAACTCTGGTGTGCAAGGCTGTTGGGTGCACGAGGGTCAGAGGGTGTACTGTCTGCCTGCCAAGTTCTTTTATGTCTGAAAGGGACCGCTGAGCAGACGGTAGTACCGTCTTTACACATTACTGTTGCACAGTAACTTGCACCACTAGATGTGAAACCCCCCACACAGTAACTCACATAAAGCCAATGCGTATGCTCCCCCTCTCTGCCTCTCCAGTTTCTGCTTGCTGATGATGTAGAAGATGATTAGGGGTGCCGGTGTGGCATCCATTTCTTCTGTGTTCAGCCACTTGCATTGCCATCTCCACCGCCGCTCTGCCGTCTTCTTCGATTGTCTTCATTGCGGGCGACATCCATTTCTGAAAAACAATGCTGGTGTCCCAGTGTTTGCAGGTGTTTCGCGAGAAGGTAAACGGCGTGGTGCAGGTATCAATCAAGATATAGCGTATGGTGATTGTGGATCACAATGAGTCGAAGGTAAACGGTGCGGCTTAGCTCAGATTCCACCATGAGCCAAGGTTCCGTTCGGCATGCACATGTACTTTGTTTACTTCAGCCAAACTTCAGACAAACCCGAAGCAAAGCTGTTTTTTCTTCTCCCATACAAACCTGGGACTAACAGCAGCCTTTTGTTACAGGTCATGCCGACTCATGACCTAATCTCGGCTCGCAATTTGATCTTTGGTCTGCAGGGTGTTGCATACAAACGTCGACCAGTCAAATTTCAGTTTTGCTCACGTCACATTGGTACTTATTAGGTTTGCATTGGTAAAATTAGCAAGTTGTAACTCTAGTATGCAAGGCTGTTAGGTGCATGATGGTCAGACTCAAGAGGGTGTGCACTGTCAAATTTCTTTTATATCTGAAAGGGGCCTATGAGCAAATGGTGGAGGTACCTGTGTACAGAGCACCATCTTTACACATCACTAATGCACAGTAGTAATTTGCACCGCTAAGTGCCAAAACCCACACAGTAACTCACATAAAGCCAATGCCTGTGCCCCCCCCCCCCCCCCCCCGCCCCCCTCCTCTCTGCCTCTCCTCCACCCCTCCACCACTGTCTCTGCTTGCTGCTACTGATGTTGGTGAAGATGATTAGGGTTGTTGGTGTCGGTTGGTGGCATCCATTTCTGCTGCCTTTTTTCTTGTTCGGCTACTTGGCATTGTGATCTCCACATCTGCTCTACAGACTCCAGAGTCTGCCTGCAACAGGTGACATCCAATTTTGAAAGCGAAGCTCTTTCTAACTGTTGCTTCAGTGCGCAGGGTGTCCTCGGGGAGAAAGATGATCGCGCTAGACACGAAGAACGGCAGCGGTGATCGGGGATCGCGATCACATTGAGATGAAACACAGGACAGGAGGCAACTTAGATCAGGTTCCACGGCGAGCCAAGGTTCCATTCGGTCATTCCCATGTACTCCTACTTTGTTTTACTTCAGTCCAACTTGGGACGAACCCCAAGCAAGCTGTTTTTTACCACTCACAAACCCTCGGATCACCAACTGGTGACAGATCTGTTTATATTTAAAAGAAAAAAAACATACTAGACAGGTTTTCGTTATAGGTCATGGCTCATGACCTTATATGGGCTCGCAATTACATCTTTGAGCCTGCAGGGTGTTGCTCTGTTGGATTCTGGAGCACACGCACATATCTATATCTGTAACATGGGCATCTCTTTCGCTCTGTTGTTCATAGGATAGAAAATTATCATGAAAACCGGTCCTCTTTTTGTTCATAGGATAGAAATGATAGAAATGTGAAGAAGACTGGAAAACCATAGAAAGTAGTGTAGCGAAAGTGGCTCCCTCCGTAGAGAAATATAAGAGCGTTTGGATCACTACTTTTACAGAGAGAGTAGGATTATTTTTTCAATTGGGTCTGTTTCCTTTGAATTACAGATGGTTGGTGCCTATCCTTTACAGGAACAGGATTCTATTTCCTATATAAGTAAAAGAGGTCCAAAGAAAAAATTCCCAACAAAATCCCAATCCTTTCGAATTTCTACAGAATTCTTGTATGTAAACCAGAGGAGGCGTACGTCAGTTGGTGGATGGATGGACACGAAACTGGTGATTGACGCAGGCTTGATATATATATATGCTGCTGGTGGTCAAGATCATCCCCCATACACGGTCAGTGTCGCCACCAAGCTCAGACTCAGACTGTAACACTAGTACTACGTACACAACTTTTGACTTTGAGGTTCCACAACGCAGCCAAGTCAAGGCCAATAATTCCGCTTAAAAATACTACTGTACTATCAGGAAGCAAAAATCGGATCCCGATCAATCAGCCAGCCCGTGCATGCACGCATGCATGCAATCGAAGATAATCGAGGGAAAACAGGAGAAAGAGACGGAGGCAACCAAAGAATATATGGGAGGCGATCTCGGATCAGGGATCAGGGATCGGACGGCGCGGCGGCGGCGTCGGGGGTGGGGCGGAGGGCGCGGATCTTGATGTGGTAGCTGGGCGGGCGGTCGGCGGCGGCGGTGTCGTGGTAGCCGTAGCCGAGGCGGGCGCCGCACTTGCGGCAGAGCAGGCGCGTGCGGCGCGAGAAGGGGAGGCAGGCGCGCACGTCAAGCCACCGGAACTCCTCGAGGTGGCCGAAGCGCGCGTCGTCGATGGCGTCGAACACCACCTCCGCCGCCGCGCCCACGCACCGCCTCCCGCCGCCCGCGCCCCGCGCGAGGGAGCTTAGCCGCAGGTCGTACCCGCACGCCCCGCAGCTGCATGCACGCACGAGGGAAACACCGGTCAGCCAGCCAGCCAACCTCCATCCATCCACGGCGCGAACGCAGAGAGAGAGAGAGAGAGAGAGAGAGAGAGAGAGAACTGCAGCATCGGATCTAACGGAAACAGCTAGGCGGCGGAGGCAGGCTGCGAGGGAGGGAGGGAGACCGACGGAACGGACCAGTAGGTGACGGTGGAGATGATGCTCGGGATCGGCGGCTTCTCCATGCCCGATTGCCCGCGCCGGTCGATCGCCACGAGCTTTTGCAACTCTGCCAAGATCACTTGGAGCACTAGTACGTACGCACTAGGTTTCTGAGACGTCCGAGGTTGTTTGGTTAGCTGTGCGACGGAGTCATGGCGACTGCGGTAGTGCGCGCGTGTATATAAAGAGGAGGTCTGCAACTGCGGCCGCCCACCGTAGCGAGTCCGGTCCGGGCGGGCGGGCGGGAGGAAGGAAGTAGGAGGGCATGCTCAACCGGGGGCGGTGGCCATCTCCGCCCACGTCGCAGCCGTTAGCGCGCGCCTCTCTGGATCGGAGATTAATTAAAGGATTATTCCTTTTGGACGGTTCCGAGGAGGGTTTCTTCTGGGCTAAGGCTGCTTGTTTGGCTCGCAGGTTAGCGCGCGGTAATACAAAATTACTACGTACCATAGCACGATCTTGAAAATAATTCCATGTCTTCATGTGCGCATCAAAGCATCTGTTCAACCCTGTTGTGTTCAACGTAACGTGATGCCATGATGGCAAAGTAGCTAGTGACCGGAAAAGCTACAAGTTGGAACGTGTATATATAGACAACAAAAGCTACGGAGAACGACGACCACCACCACCATCAACACGTCGCAGCCTCCGGTCCCTCTTTTTCCGAGAAAACTCTCGAATAAGACAGTAGTACAACAACATCAGAAATAATAAAAATTACATCCGGATTCATAGACCACCTAACGACGACTACAAACACCGAAACAAGTCGAGGGCGCAAGCGCCGTCATCATCCTCTCTCACCGAAGCCGAACGAAACATGTTGCAGTATACATCCGAGAAGTTATCGTGCTAAGGCCTCGTAGGACCATCGTGCCCGAACAATAACTGCCACCAATAAAAAAGAAGAGTAAATCGGAAAGATAAAGTCTGAAGACACATGGACGTAGATGGACGAAGACCGGATCCATGTGGATCCACCATGGGCAAACGCCGACCGAATCCTGCGAGATCCATCAGAGACAAACCTTCACACGCCTCCCGACGAGGCTAGAAGCACCGTCGAGACGGGGGGCTAGGTGAGAAGAACTTTATTTCATTTTCAAAGAGCTGCCACAGTCTCGTCTTCCCGAGCAGAACACAAATCTTAACAAAACTCAAAACATTTTAAAACGGATCCTTCCGCTAGCAAAGGTAGGGATTCACCGCGTCCCACGGCCCAGAGGCCATAGGACATGAAGCAGGTCGGTGGTGCTGCCACGGGTGCATCATTGAAGGGTTGGACGAGTTGTTGTAGGGGTCGTCGATTGTAGAGTTGTACCATCATGTCCGTTGATCTCTGCATCACATGAACATGTTAAATTGGGCTTGCACATAATTAGTCGGAGGCACCATCCACACGTCGCCATAGAAAGATGGTGTTGGGGTGACTTCACGTTTTTCCACACAAACATAAGTTTCTTCTTGGAAGTGTGACTATGGGCTTTTTTTATCACTCTCAATGTATACTCAACTATCACAACTCCGCGTCTTTCATTGTCTTGGACCACATTATTCACAAAGTAAGACTACGAAATTTGTGGTATACGGCTCTTATATAGAAATTTCTTTCCGTGCCATTTTAAACAGATAAATATATATCTTCAATCCTTTGAAACTTCCATGGAGTTTGGCTATTATATAGGATTGGAGGGAACCGAATATGAGGTGTTTTCTTCCGTCATGTACTACAATTGACGTGTTTTTATGCGTGTCACCCAAAGTACATCTTTGCGGCCTCTTTGATTCAAAGGAATCGCACATCAAGTTTGGAGGCTCCTATTCCATATGGTATTTTTCTTTTCATAGAACCTGTGTGGTTTGTATAGTTATAAAAGAAACTATGTAAACATTTGTTTGTTTCCACGACAATTATGTCATATACACGTAGCCTCTTAGATGTTTTTTAGTGCTTTCCGTATGGTGTAACCAAATAATTTCTACACATATATGTGTATTCAATTCATTAATACAACAAGCCACAACACTCAATTCCTCTATTTTCTCTATTACCGAATTATTTCATTCACGCGAAACATGAAGACAATTGGTATTTTCGTGGTTTTGGTCCCCCATAGAAATCCAGGATATGTGTCATTAAAATTCATGTTCCTACATTACAAGTTGTTCAGTTCCAATGAGGTTTCTAGTTTATCTTGCTTGTTAGTCAAGGATAACCTCACTAAGTCACCATCTTGTCTCACTGAGAGTATATAATGCAATAATGGATCGGTGACACTTGCTTTAAGAAGTCAAATGCTCAAGATATCGATCATTATCTATAATAAATCAGTAATAGAGATGTGCCACCTATCTTTAGCTTATCTCCACGCCTCCGGACCTAACCAAAACACAACATGGGACGTGGCACCATCGTTGCGTCATTCACGGAGCAATCAATAAAAATATCATAAGTACAATTTGGTTCAAATTTTCAATCGGGACGAACAAGGTGACCAACGCCACTTGAATATGAACGAGACACACCCGCTTCACCAAGAGCACCATTTAAGAGGCACACAACGGCTGGAAGGGGTCATCAATGCTAGAGCCATACCACTAGGGCCAACCAGCACCACACCACATGGACGCACGCCAACCACATTGAGGAGGCCCGTTAAGGAGGGCATACGGTAGGTCGGAGGCACCACCCATATGTCGCTCTAGAAAGAACGGTGTTGGGGTGACTTTGCCTTTTCTCCACACATGTGTTCTTGTATGCCTAGATAGTGGCTTTATAACAATCCTCGGTGTATGCTCAACAATCATCACTTTGCATTTTTCATTGTCTTAACTACGTTACGGATAAAGTAAACATGTAAGAATTTTG
The DNA here is from genome assembly GCA_022496015.1 of Hordeum marinum. Classification (NCBI taxonomy): domain Eukaryota; kingdom Viridiplantae; phylum Streptophyta; class Magnoliopsida; order Poales; family Poaceae; genus Hordeum; species Hordeum marinum. Next base: position 45,374,683 of record CM039672.1, read on the forward strand.
GAGGATAAGATTCTTATCTGAAATATTCTTTAGTACCATTTCAAACAAGTAAATTTATATCTTTAACTCATTTAAATTTCTATGGAGTTTTTGTTGGGAGACGTAGTAGTAAATCAAAAAATTTCCTACGTGTCACCAAGATCTATCTATGGAGAAACCAGCAACGAGTGAGGAGAGATTTCATCTTCATACCTTTGAAGATCGCTAAGCGGAAGCGTTAAAAGAACGCGGTTGGTGGAGTCGTACTCGTACCGATCCAGATCGCGGTGGACTCCGATCTTAACGTGCAGCCCGGTGACGTCTCCTACGCCTTGATCCATCAAGGAGGAAGGAGAGGTTGGGGAAGAGCTCCAACAGCAGCACGACGGCGTGGTGGTGGTGGAGCAGCAAGGTATTCCGGCAGGGCTTCGTCTAAGCACTGCGGAGGAGGAAGAAGAGAGGTAGGGCTGCGCCGTGGGAGAGAGATCAAATCTTGTTCCAAAACAGCCAAAACCTCAAGTATATATAGGAGGAGGGAGAGGGAGGGCTGCCTTGGCCCTTCCTCCAAGGAGGAGAGCTTCGGCCGAAGCTAGGGAGGAGTCCACCTCCCATAAGAGAGGTGGATCTCTTCCTTTTGAATCTCTGTTAGCCTTATCTCTTTATCCCTAGCCGCTTGAGCCTTTCCAGAAGGACTTGGCCAGCCCAACAAGGGCCAGTACACCTCCTCTAACAGCCCACAAAGTCCTTTGGTCGTCACACCCCTCCTGGGGGTCCTCCGGCACCCTCCCAGCACTCCTGGTACACTACCGATGAGCCCGAAAACTTTCCGGTGACCAAAACATGACTTCCTATATATCAATCTTTACCTCCAGACCATTCCGGAGCTCCTCGTGACATCTGGGATCTCATCCGGGACTCCGAACAACCTTCGGTAATCACGTATACCATTTCCCTATAACCCTAGCGTCATCGAACCTTAAGTGTGTAGACCCAACGGGTTCAGGAGACACGTAGACATGACCGAGACACCTCTCCGGTCAATAACCAACAGCGGGACCTGGATACCCATGTTGGCTCCCACATGTCCACGATGATCTCATCGGATGAACCACGATGTCGGGGAGTCAGTCAATCCCGTATACAATTCCCTTTGTCTATCGGTATGATACTTGCCCGAGATTCGATCGTCGGTATCTCTATACCTTGTTCAATCTCGTTGCCGACAAGTCTCTTTACTCGTTCCATAATACCTCATCCCGTGGCTAACTCCTTAGTCACATTGAGCTCATTATGATGATGTCTCACCGAGTGGGCCCAGAGATACCTCTCCGTCACACAGAGTGACAAATCCCAGTCTCGATTCGTGCCAACCCAACAGACACTTTCGAAGATACCCGTAGTGCACCTTTATCGCCACCCAGTTACGTTGTGACGTTTGGCACACCCAAAGCATTCCTACGGTATCCGGGAGTTGCACAATCTCATGGTCTAAGGAAACGATACTTGACATTGAAAAGTTTTAGCAGACGAACTACACGATCTTGTGCTATGCTTAGGATTGGGTCTTGTCCATCACATCATTCTCCTAATGATGTGATCCCGTTATCAATGACATCCAATGTCCATGGTCATGAAACCGTGACCATCTATTGATCAACGAGCTCGCCAACTAGAGGCTCACTAGGGACATGTTGTGGTCTATGTATTCATACATGTATTATGGTTTCCGGTTAACACAATTATAGCATGAACAATAGACAATTATCATGAACAAGGAAATACAATAATAACCATTTTATTATTGCCTCTAGGGCATATTTCCAATAGTTTTTTTATTTCATAAGAATTTTGGAGGGACCCTAATATGAGTTTTTTTTCATTTGTGCCGGTAACCGATGTGTTGTTGATTCAAAGAAATTCCATGTGAATTTCGGAGGATCCTATACCTTATGATTTTATTTCTGTAGAGCATGTTTGGTTTGTTTAACTAGAATCTATAGGAACTTGTGTTTGTTCCCATAACAAGTTCATACACTAATTCATTGGAAAAAAATCCAGTAACTTTCATGTGGTTTAACCAAAAAAACTTCTAATATATATTTCTACGATGTTCAACTCATTTAGGATTCAACAAACCATGTCATCCAATTCCTGCATTTCTTTTTCCTGTCGCAACATTACTTGATAAGTGCGAACCGCCAAGATTGATATTTCTCGTGGTTTTGGTTCCTACGGAAATTCAGGATATATGCCACTTCAATTCATGTTCCTACATTCTAAGTTGTTGGGTTCCAATCAAGTTCCTTGTTCATCTAGCTTAGCTGGTCAACGAGAACCTCACTAAGGCCTTCTACAATGCAAGGCGCTTAGGGAGGTGCTTAGTAAAGTAAATCGAGTTTTGTGCGTTTTTGTTTAGCATCGGTGTTTATTTTTATTGGAGAGGTGCCTGATTAAGCACGAGTGCTTAAGAAAAGTCTGATTTATTTCTCTAAACACCTTCCTAAGCATCCTGCATTGTACAAGACCTAAGTCACTATCTTATCTTAGTGAGGAGTATACAATGCAATAATGTGTCCATCGTCGTACAAGTGACACTTGCTTCAATAAGTCAAATGCTCGTGATCATCAATCATTATCTAAAATACAATCAATAATGGAGATGAGTCAACTCTCTTAAACCTCTCTGTTGGCTTCAGACCTAACCATAACGCAACATGGGACGGCGGCGCCATCGCCGCATCTTCCGGGGAAAATCAAATCAAATTATAAGAAAGGAAAAAATAATTGAAAATGCCAAAATTCAAAATGGAGTCCGAGCACTATGAAGGACTTAATTTGAAAACTTCAAAATTCAAAACTTCCATTTTTGAAAAAATCTGAAAAAATACACATATGCCTAGAGACATAATGTACATGTGTGTAAAATTTCAGGTCAAAACACATTAAAATGAAAGCTGCACAAAAAAGATATAGCCATAGCTTTTTAGCACATGTATTGTTCATTCTCAAAGTCCATGTTTTTTTTTCAACAGTCAAAAGAAAAATCCATGTTTTTTTTGTGCAGCTCGCATTTCAACATTACATTATTGTATACCTGTGTATTTTCTTCAGTACCTTTTTATACCAAAATAATCAAATTTCGAATGTTTCAAAATTTAAGACCTTTATTGTGGAGCTCGGTCTCGAAAAAGCACTGCTCATGAAAAACCGACTCCAATCAATCAGTAGCACTGCTGTACATTAGCGACGCAATCAATTGCCGGGGAGCAATCAATCAATCAGAATATCAGTTTGCAATCAGAAGGAAGATTTGATTCCAATCTCCAATCAATCAGTTTGTACAGTGGCGAGCGCGAACAGCAATTCCCGATCGCGTCGCCACAGAGAAGAGAAAAAAGAAAGAAAATGGAAACACAAAAAGGAAGAGACGGAATGTGCACACGGGCGTATGCCATAATATGGCAACGCGGATCAGGATCGCGGATCCGCCGGCTTGCCGGACGGCGGCGGCGGCGGCGTCGCGGCGCCGGAGAAGGCGGCGTCGGAGGAGGCGGGGTGGAGTGCCCGGATCTTGATGTGGTACCGCGGCGGCCTGGTGGCGGCGGTGTTGTCGTCGTACCCGAAGCCGAGGTGCGCGCCGCACTTGCGGCAGAGCAGGCGCGTGCGGCGCGCGAAGAGGCGGCGCGCGCGCAGGTCGAGGCAGCGGAACTCGTCGAGGTGGCCGAAGCGGGCGTCGTCGATGGCGTCGAACACCACCACGGCCGCGCTCCGCCAGCACCGCCGCCTCGCCCCGCCGGCTCCGGCCCCCACGATGCCCGCCGTGTCCCGCGACGTCGAGCTCAGCTTCAGGTCGTACCCGCACCGGCCGCAGCTGCACAGCACAGCACAGACAGACAAGGCCGCGTCAGCACGAGCGCACGACGGTCCATGGCAGCACGAAGGAACGCATCAAGAAACCAAGAAGCCGAATGCGGTCGGGCGAGAGTGAGAGACGGACGGACCAGTAGGTGACGGTGGAGGCGCTCCGGGGGAGAAGGGGGGACGGCGTCTCCGCGCGCTTGTCGAACTCCATGGATGGATCTTGTGTATCACTCGTTTCCTGATTTGTCTTGTGTCGGATGGGAGATCGACGAAGGTTGTATATATAGCCATTAGGGCACGGCCCGAGGTGGGAGGGTGGGAGAGCGCGTGGGGTCGCGCCGACCGCATGGAGGTCAGGTGGGCGGGCGGGCGGGGGGAACATGGCGATTCGATGGTGGCCGGTGGTGGTGGCCGGCGTGCTGCGGGTCGTCGCCTCTGCTCTGCCTGCCCACATTGCTGCGACCGACCCGGTCCCGGTCATCATCACTGTGTCTGTGTGAGAGCTCGGCCACCAGCCCACCACCAGGCATGCATGCATCTTCCTCTGTCTTACTAATCTATAAGATCTTCTTGTACTAATACTCCTGAAAAAACTATAGTATGCAGCTGGAAACGCGCCGTACAATCAACACTTGGCGCCTTCGTTAAAGTCAATGCTCAAGATCTACCGGTATCATTTATCCTGAAAGGGAAAGTCGATGTCCTTGACAAGTCAACTTTCTTGCACTTCTCTTTGTTCTTGCTTTTATTTAAGAGGTAATAGCATCCCAGGTTGCTGAACTTGTGTGGCTGGTGATGATTTGGTCCCTCAACTTGCAAGACGTGAATAGCTCATTCTCAAACTTGCACAGGAGGTGCAAGTTTAGTCCTGGACCAATCACGCAGCGACAAGTGGATCCAACGTGGCGAGACTGTCAACAAATAGATTTTTACACTTACCCCCTGCCGTTCCCTGGAATCAACCCTCGGTACTCACAACACTACACAACACCCTAAATTGATTTCGCTATTGGAATCGTTCTCTCTCCTCTGGTGATCAGCTCTCTTCTTCGAATCGTTCTCTCTCCTCTGGTGATCAGCTCTCTTCTTCGCCGTCACCGCTGTCGTCCAGGTCGCCCATCGCTAGGTTCAGAAATGGGCTTATCTGCTAGTTTTATTTGCTGAGCAGCAGAGGAGTGACCAGCAATTAACACAACAAATATCGATGCTTGCCAGCACGAGAAAGATCATTAGGACTAACTGTTAGACTGTATATTGTATAGGCTTCTGTACGCAACTGTATTTTGTATCTATGTACATGTTGTACCTCTATATATATAAAGAGATACACCCGTATTAGGGTATTGTGTGCTACTTCCAAAATACCCTAGTGTTTACATGGTATCAAGTTAGGTCTCGATCGATCGCTTCCGCATCTCTCCCAATCGCTCTAGATGGCATCTACCTCGGCCACCGCCTCTCCAGCCGCCGCACCAGCCTCTCCGTTTTGGCATCGAACCCGTTGGCCTCTATGGCCGGCGTCTCCGTAGCCGCCACAGCACACGCGGTTCCAGTGTCGCCGTCTGTAATCTCTAGCGTCATCGCCGCACCGCCGGCGCCCTACGGTGCTGCCGCTCTGCTGCCTCCCGACTTCAACGACTCGACTGTGCCGCCGGTGTTCTACGGCGCCGCTGCCTCGTTCCCGTCTACTGGTCTGGTTCCGCCACCGCCGCATGCATACGGCAGTCCTGCGGTGTATGGCGCCCCGCACACAGCCATCCATGTGGCGTACGGCCCTACGGCTTCCTGGTATACAGGAAGAACACCAGTCCATGCATCCCATGCATCGCCTGGTCTCCAACAGCAGACCGCAGTGCGTGCATCTCCCGGCGCTACAGCAACAACCCCATCCCACAACGCTACCACGGCCAATCCGTGGTCTACGCCAGCCGTGCTGCCGGCGTCCTATGGCTCCTCTGCTCCATTGGCGTACGCTTACCCGGCAGCTCCGGCGACTGCGCCTCCTCATGGCACATCTTCCTCGTATGGGGCACCCTACGGCGGTCCATCAACGGAGTTGGTGGCTTCCTCCGTGCCGCCGAGTGGTTCTTCACCTTCGGGATTTTATGCCCCGCCGCCGTCTTCAGACTATGGTGTACCTAATGCACCGTTCTACTTTGCGCATCTCATTCCGCTGAAGCTGACAACGGATAACTATCTGTCATGGCATGCTTAGGTCTTGCCACTTCTCCACAGTTGCTACTTGGAGGGGTTTGTTGATGGCACTCTACCGTACCCACCGCCATACCATCCGGGGCATCATGCGTGGGTGGCTCAGGACCAGGCCATTCTCTCTGCCATCCAGTCCTCTCTTACGGAGGGGGTCTCGTCACTGGTCATCTTCACCGCTACGTCTCGGGACGCGTGGACGGCTCTTCATATCAGTTTTGCTTCACAGTCTCAGGCGCGGGCTCACGCCATCCGCACTGCGCTTGGGGAGGTGAAGCTTCATGATCTCACCGTCACCGACTACTTCAACAAAGTGATGGGTATGGCTGACACACTTGCCTCCATTGGCAAGGCGCTTGGTCCGGAGGAGTTCACCTCTTATGTGCTCCATGGACTGGATGACGACTATGATAATTTGGTAGAGAATATCAATGGTCGTGACACTCCCATCCAGCCGCGTGAGTTGTATGCGCGTCTTCTTGCCACGGAACAGCGCATCCAGGCTTGCCGCTCTACGTCGAGTTTCTCTTCCGCCAACGCTGCAACGCGTGGGAAGGGCAAGCCCTACAAGCCACCAACTGGTGGCAAACCTCCACTGACTGCGCATAATTCGCGGAACACCACTACCTCCACGGGAGGTCGAGTCCGTGCCTTCTGCCCTTCATGTGGTGCGCATGTCCCCTGTCAGCTGTGTGGACTTGATGGTCACCTTGCCTCCCGTTGTCATCGTCGCTTCAAGCAGGATTTCTTGGGTATCGGGAACAATGGCAAGGGCAATGAGAAGCAGGCTGCCCTGGCGAGTCATGAGCAGGGGCATACTCCTTCCTATCCAATTGATGCATCTTGGTACATGGATACGGGAGCTACCAATCACGTAATGAGCGAGATGGGCAAGCTCTCTACACAGGAGCCGTACCGTGGACACGATCAGGTTCGCACTGCTAATGGGGAAGGTATGCACATCTCACATATTGGTCAGGCATCACTTCTTACCCGTCGATCCACACAATTACGTCTTCTTGATGTCCTTCGTGTTCCCTCTGTTTCACGTAGTTTGCTTTCAGTTCCTAAACTTACTCGTGATAATAATGTTCTTGCTGAATTTCATCCTTTTCATTTTTTTGTTAAGGACCAGGACACGAGGGACATACTCCTTAGAGGTTGACTGCGCAATAATGGTCTTTATGCACTTGATCTGCCACCAGCTCCTAGTGCTTTCAGCGGTGTTCATGTGTCTCCATCGCATTGGCATGCGCACCTTGGTCATCCTGCCACTCCCATCGTTCGCCATGTACTTCATCATCATGAGCTTCCAGTCGTGTCCAACAAACATGTTGATGCAGTTTGTGATGCCTGTCAGCAAGGCAAGAGTCATCAGCTTCCTCTTCCTGAGTCGAGTCGTGTAGTCAATAAACCGCTTGAACTTGTGTTTTCGGATGTATGGGGCCATGCCCAAACCTCTGTCAGTGGTCATAATTACTATGTCAGTTTTATTGATGCTTACAGTCGGTTCACTTGGCTTTATCTTCTTAAATGCAAGTCTGATGTGTTTAATGTTTTCTTGCAATTCCAAACGCATGTTGAGCGTCTGCTCAGTCACACAATCATTCATGTGCAATCCGATTGGGGGGTCAGTATCAAAACCTCAGTGCATTCTTTCATAAGCTTGGGATTACACATCGTGTATCTTGTCCTCATACACATCAGCAAAACGGTGTGGCTGAGCGTAAGCATCACCATATAGTTGAGACTGGTCTTGCTTTGCTTGCCCATGCCTCGGTTCCTTTCCGGTTTTGGAGTGATGCATTTTCCACCACATGCTTTCTCATTAACAGACTCCCTACACGACTACGTTAGATGAAAACACCACTTGAACTCTTGTTGAATGAAATTCCTGATTATACATTTCTCAAGGTCTTTGGGTGCGCGTGTTGGCCACATCTTCGTCCATATAACCAACGCAAGTTGGAGTTTAGGTCAAAACAGTGCATGTTTCTTGGTTATAGTTCTCTCCATAAAGGGTACAAGTGTCTTCATGCTCCCTCTAACCGTGTCTACATCTCTCGTGATGTGGTGTTTGATGAGAATGTTTTTCCTTTTTCCGCACTTCCGGTCATCTCCACCACTCCCACTTCACCTGAGAAATCTGTTTTACCTTTGCCTGGTCAATTTGTTGATGCTGCATATACCCCCTTGTTGCTACCTAACCATAGTGTAGGTACTGGACGAGGAGCACGTCTTGAGCTTCTGGATGAGCAGCCTCCTGTGTCCCCTCGGACGTCCGTCGAGCCATCTCGCGACGCCCCTCCGTCACCTGACTGGCCGACGGAGCTGGCCGAGTCGGGCGCTACCACCTCGGTTCAACATGGGGCTGGGCACGCGTTGGTCGAGCCGAACAAGTTGGTCGAGCTGGCCGAGTCGGGCGCTACCACCTCGGTTCAACATGGGGCTGGGCACGCGTTGGTCGAGCCGAACAAGCCGGTCGAGGTGGCCGAGCCAGCTTTGCCCTCGCCAGCCTTTGCCGCGGGGGCCAAGCCGAATGAGCCGGGCGAGCTGGCCGAGCCAGCTTCGCCCTCGCCAGCCTCTACCACGGGGGCCGAGCCGGCGTCCACGCCAACATTTGTTGAGACGGCGTCCGTGCCTATCTCGCCAGGCCAGCGTTGGTTGAGCTGATCGCCTGACACGACTGGATCTGCATCTGAGGAGCGGTATGCATCGTCACCGCCATCTTCATTGGCTCTGGCTTTGCCGCCACCTCCACCGCCTATCGCTATTTTGCGTCCTCGTACGCAGTCAGAGTGGTATTGTTCGGCCGAAGGAGCGCACTGACGGCATGGTTGCGTGGATTGCGGCGTGTATGGCAAGACAGATGCTAACCCTGCTACTGAGCCTCGACATTTTCAGGCGGCTCTTCGGATTCCTCATTGGCATAGTGCCATGGAGCAGGAGTTTCAGGCACTAAAGAGGAACGACACTTGGCGCTTGGTTCCTCCCGTGTCAGGTGTCAACATCATTGGCTCCAAGTGGGTGTTTAAGGTAAAAAAGCATGCTGATGGTTCTATTGAGCAATACAAGGCACGGTTGGTGGCCAAAGGTTTTAAACAACGGTATGGTCTTGATTATGAGGATACCTTTAGTCCAGTTGTCAAACTGACCACCATTCGTCTGCTTCTGTCCTTGGCTGTTGCCAAAGGGTGGTCTCTGCGTTAGCTTGATGTTTAGAATGCTTTTCTCCATGGGGTCTTGGAAGAAGAGGTTTACATGCAGCAACCTCCAGGTTTTGTGGATCCTGCTCGTCCACATCATTTGTGTCGTCTTGTTAAGGCACTTTATGGACTTAAGCAGGCTCCTCGTGCATGGCATGCCCGACTTGGCTCAGTTCTTCGACGTCTTGGATTTGCTTCGTCCACTGCTGACACATCTCTGTTCCTGTTCCATCGTCCTGAGGTTACTATGTACCTACTAGTTTATGTTGATGACATTATTCTTATCAGCTCCTCCGTGACTGCCGCTGATTGTCTGCTATCTGCTCTGGGTGGTCATTTTGTTGTCAAGGATTTGGGTGCTCTCCATTACTTCCTTGGTCTGGAGGTTTCACGGTCTACTGCTGGCCTGACTCTCACTCAGCATAAATATTCCTTGGACTTGCTGCGACGTGCTGGTATGTTGCAATGCAAGCATGCTACCACTCCTATGTCTACGACTGATCGGTTATCGGCCTTGGATGGTGCCTTGATTCCTTCATATGATTCTACAGAGTATCGTAGTATTGTTGGTGGCCTGCAGTACTTGACTATCATGCGGCCAGATATCTCCTATGCGGTCAACCGTGTGTGCTAGTATCTTCATGCTCCTCGGACTTCACACCGGTCAGCTGTGAAGCGTATACTCCGCTATCTCTCTCATATTGTCTCCTATGGCTTGCATATTCGTTCTACCTCCTCGAGTGCTCTCTCGGCGTTCTTTGATGCAGATTGGGCTGGGAGCCTGGATGACTGACGATCAACGGGGGGCTATGATGTCTTCTTTATTCACAACTTGATCGCCTGGAGTGCGCGCAAGTAGGCCACAGTGTCTCGGAGTAGCACTGAAGTAGAGTACAAGGCGGTTGCCAATGCCACAACTGAGCTCATTTGGGTATAGTCTCTGTTGAGAGAGTTGGGAGTCTCTCAAGAGCAGCCACCGGTTCTTTGGTGTGATAATATTGGTGTGACATATCTTTCATCTAATCCAGTTTTCCATGCTCGTACCAAGCACATCAAAGTTGACTATCACTTTGTGAGAGAACGTGTTGCACAGAAGCTTCTTCATATCAAGTTTATCTCCTCCAAAGATTAACTTGCTGACATCTTCACGAAGCCACTTCCACAACCTCAGTTTGAGGGTTGTAGGCGCAATCTTAACTTGCTCTGTACTTCAGCCCACAGTTAAGATTGAGGGAGGGTGTTAGACTGTATATTGTATAGGCTTATGTACGTAACCGTATTTTGTATTTGTGTACATGTTGTACCTCTATATATATATAAAGAGCCACACCCGTATTAGGGTATTCTGTGCTACTTCCAAAATACCCTAGCGTTTACACTAACAATTGATAAGAACATACTATAGAAATTAGGACAAGATTCGTCCACACTGCAAATTACTCGCAAAACAGAAAGCTCTGATCGTTTTCTTTTCACTGGCTGGTACTTAGTGTCTGAATGCACCGGTCGCCTTCATGCCTTGACTGAATCTTTCTCTCCCTACTTCCTGGCTGTGAGAAACCCAACTAGCCCGAGGAGCGCGATGTCGGCATCCTCGTTCCACAGCAGCATCTCGGACACCTTGGCTGGCGTCATCTCAACCTTGGCAAGCAGTTACTGTATCTCCGGGAACAGAGGGTGATCGTCAACGATGAAGTAGTTCCGATCCAGCATCCTGAACGGCTCTCAGCCACAGTAGCCCATGTAGATGTGCATGTCCATGCGCCCGGGACGCAGCAGCACCGGGTCGAGGCGATCCTTGTAGTTGGTGGTGAAGATGATGACGCGCTCCTTGCCGCTCGTCGACCACAGCCCGTTGATGAAGTTGAGTAGCCCTGACAGTGTGATACTCTGCATTCCATGTTGGCATTCAGAGACAGAATGTTCAGACACTCATCAAAAGATAATTTGTCTGTTCACCAACGGAACTATGAAAGATTGATGCTTCTTTTGTTCCTATGCAACGGACCTGTTGGGCATGCCGATGAGCAGCTTCTGCAGCGCGGCGTTGTAGCGCACCTCAGACAAGTTGAGGTTGTAGAGGTTGAAGTGGAGATAGTTGGCCACGGCGGCCACCAGGATGGACTTGCCGGTGCCGGGCGGGCCGTAGAGAAAGTAACCGCGCTTCCATGCCTTGCCGATCCGCTGGTAGTACTCCTTGCGCTTCAAGAACCTGTCCGGGTCGGCGATGATGGACTGCTTGGTGGGAGGGTCCATGGCGAGCGTGTCGAACGTGGCCGGGTGGTTGTGGCTGATCCCGCTCCACGACAAACCCTAGTTTTGAAGATCTTGTGCGCGCGGTCCCGATGGCGTGCCTACTCCACCGCGACCGTGATGAAGGGCATACTAGTAGAAAACCAACCTTTTATCCGCATCATTAGTCTTGCTTGGCTCTTGAACCGACACTAATGTGATCATTAGTGTCGGTTCGTGATGGAGATCATTAGTTCCGGTTCGTTACGGAACTTTAGTCACGGTTGGTAGCTCCAACCGGCACTAAAGGTGTGGTGGCAGGCTGGCGTCGGCCCGTGGTCCCACGGGAACCTTTAGTCCCGGTTGGTGACTCCAATCGTGACTATAGGCTAACCTTTAGTCGCGGTTGGAGCCACCAACCGGGACTAAAGGTTAGTCATGGCTGTGGTGGGAGTTTAGTCCCACTTCGCCAAGCGAGGGGCGCTTGCACCAATTTATAAGCCCACCCCTCTCTGCCTGGTTGAGTTTCTCTCAAATTGAAAATAGATGCCCTTATATGGGGAAATTTGACCTCAAACCAAACTGAATTCCAGTCTGATTTCAGGTCGAATTTTCCCTACATAAGCGCATCTATGTTCATTTTTGCTATTTATTATGTTATTTCAATTTTTTAAATATATTTTAACTCAAGACTTTTTCTGCATTCAATATGCACCATTCAAAGCCACATCATCACTTTTCAACCCTTTTCTGACCTCATTTACTATTTTTCATGCATTTCATGATTTATTTTGAGCTAAAATGACCCTCAAGTGAAAAGCAGTGCAAATGAACACTGAAATGGTTGAAAGTAGGCATGGTATCATAATTTCACCCATATAGCATGCTATAAAAAGTTGAGAGGGTTACGGCAAAAACTGGATGCACTTCGTGTACGAAATGGACAATCTCTTTCGAAGTATCACGGGTTCGGACGAAAACTCGCCTGTTACAAAGGCATTTCATTTTTTAACTTATTTTAACTCAAGAATTTTTCTGCATTCAATATGCACCATTCAAAGCCACATCATCACTTTTCAACCCTTTTCTGACCTCATTTATTATTTTTCATGCACTTCATGATTTATTTTGAGCTAAAATGACCCTAAAATTGAAAAACACTTCACATAAACTCTGAAATGATTGAAAGTTGGCATGATATCATCATTTCACTCACATATCATGTGTATAAAAAGTTGAGAGGGTTACGGCAAAAACTGGATGCACTTCGCGTACAAAATGGACAATCTCTTTCGAAGTATCACGGTTTCGAACGAAAACTCGCGTGTTACAAAGGCATTTCATTTTTTTAACTTATTTGAACTCCATACTTTTTGTGTGTATAGAATGCACCATTTAAAGCCACATCATCAATTTTCAAACATTTCTGACTTTATTTGGTATTTTTCATGCACTTACTGATTTTTTTAACAACATAACCCAGAAACCGGAAAGCACTTCAAATGAAATCTCAAATGGTTGAAAGTTGGCATGGTATCATCATTTCACCCACATAGCATGTTATAAAAAGTTTAGAGGGTTACGGCAAAAACTGGATGCACTTCGTGTACAAAAGTGACAATCTCTTTCGAAGTATGAGGTTTCGGACGAAAACTCGCCTGTTACAAAGGCATTTCATTTTTTAACTTATTTTAACTCAACACTTTTTCTGCATTCAATATGCACCATTCAAAGCCACATCATCACTTTTCAACCCCTTTCTGACCTCATTTGCTATTTTTCATGCACTTCATGATTTATTTTGAGCTAAAATGACCCTAAAATTGAAAAGCACTTCAAATGAACTCTGAAATGGTTGAAAGTTGGCATGGTATCATCATTTCACCCACATATCATGTTATAAAAAGTTGAGAGGGTTACGGCAAAAACTGGATGCAGTTCGTATAGAAAATGGACAATCTCTTTCGAAGTATCATGGTTTCAGATGAAAACTCGCGTGTTACTAAGGCATTTCATTTTTTAACTTATTTGAACTCCATACTTTTTGTGTGTTAAAAATGCACCATTCAAAGCCACATCATCAATTTTTAACCCTTTCTGACTTCATTTGGTATTTTTCATGCACTTACTGATATTTTTAGCAAAATAACCTTGAAATTGGAAAGCACTTCAAATGAACTATGAAAAGGTTGAAAGTTGGCATGGTATCATAATTTAACCCACATAGCATGTTATAAAAATTTGAGAGCATTACGGCAAAAACTCGATGCACTTCGTGTACAAAATGGACAATCTCTTTCGAAGTATCAAGGTTTCACACGAAAACTCACCTGTTACAAAGGCATTTCATTTTTTAACTTATTTGAACTCCATACTTTTTGTGTGTTAAAAATGCACCATTCAAAGCCACATCATCAATTTTCAACCATTTCTGACTTCATTTGGTATTTTTCATGCACTTAGTGATTTTTCCAGCAAAATAACCCTGAAATAGGAAAGCACTTCAAATGAACTCTGAAAAGGTTGAAAGTTGGCATGGTATCATCATTTCACCCACATAGCATGTTATAAAAAGTTGAGAGGGTTACGACAAAAACTGGATGCACTTCGTGTACAAAATGGACAAACTCTTTCGAAGTATCACAGTTTCAAACGAAAACTCGCGTGTTACAAAGACATTTCATTTTTCAACTTATTTTAACTCCATACTTTTGTGTGTGATCAAAATGCACCATTCAAAGCCACATCATCAATTTTTAACCCTTTCTGACTTCATTTGGTATTTTTCATGCACTTATTGATTTTTTCCAGCAAAAAAACCCTGAAATTGAAAAGCACTTCAAATGAACTCTAAAATGGTTGAAAGTTGGCATGGTATCATAATTTCACCCACATAGCATGTTATAAAAAGTTGAGAGGGTTACGGCAAAAACTGGATGCACTTCGTGTACAAAATGGACAATCTCTTTCGAAGTATCACGGTTTCGGACGAAAACTCGCCTCTTACACAGGCATTTCATTTTTTTAATCTTTTTTTAACTCAAAACTTTTTCTGCATTCAATATGCACCATTCAAAGCCACATCATCACTTTTGAACCCCTTTCTGACCTCATTTGCTATTTTTCATGCACTTCATGATTTATTTTGAGCTAAAATGACCCTGAAATTGAAAAGCACTTCAAATGAACTCTGAAATGGTTGAAAGTTGGCATGGCATCATCATTTCACCCACATATCATGTTATAAAAAGTTGAGAGGGTTAGGGCAAAAATTGGATGCACTTCGTGTACAAAATGGACAATCTCTTTCGAAGTATTAGGGTTTCGGACGAAAACTCGCACGTTACAAAGGCACTTCATTTTTTTAACTTATTTGAATTCCATACTTTTTGTGTGTTCAAAATGCACCATTCAAAGCCACATCATCAATTTTCAACCATTTCTGACTTTATTTGGTATTATTCATGCACTTACTGATTTTTTTCAACAAAATAACCCTGAAATTGAAAAGCACTTCAAATGAACTCTAAAAGGTTGAAAGTTGGCATGGTATCATAATTTCACCCACATAGCATGTTATAAAAAGTTGAGAGGGTTACGACAAAAATTGGATGCACTTCGTGTACAAAATGGACAATCTCTTTCGAAGTGTGATGGTTTCGGACGAAAACTCGCATGTTACAAAGGCATTTTATTTTTGTAAATAACCTAAGAATTAACAAATTGGATATAATGATAAAACACGATAATATTAAACAGTAGAAAAAAGAATCACTGGAAAATCTATTTTTAAAGTAAAGTTATTCACAAACTAGTGATTCACAAAAATTTCAAATAATTCAAATGTAAACTATTCGAATTTGAAAACTACTGCCACTAACAGAAAGTTTATAATTTTTATGACCTAACGCAAAAATATTCACTCATTAACTCTCAATAAAGCACAAAAAAACTCAGAAAAAAAAGAAGATAAATAAAGCAAAAAACAAAAAAATAGGCCGCCTACTGGGCCACCATGGCCTGCATACGACTAGAAACCCAACCTGGGCTAGGATGCAGGCCCGCAGGGCCTAGTAGGCCAAACAGGGCCGCACAGGTTCAGTAGGCCCACATAGGCCTGCTTAGAGAGGAGCTCGAGGGAGCAGCCGCAGCGTGGCTTATAAACCAGTGCGGCTGCCCCTCGGTAGGCGAGGTGGGACTAAAGTTTCCCTGCACCGCACCTGCACAAGCACCACTTTTAGTCGCGGTTGGTGGCTCCAACCGCGACTAAAGGTCAATTTCAGCCAGCCCAAGCGTCGGGAAGCCAAACCTTTAGTCACGGTTGGTGGCTCCAACCGTGACTAAAGGAGGGTCTTTAGTCGCGGTTGGAGCCACCAACCACGACTAAAAGGCATCCTTATATATACTACACTTCAAAAAAAAATCAGTTACTCTACTCTTCGACCTCTTCGCGACATCACCGCTGACGCCGTCTCGCCTCCCCGACGCCGCCCGCGCTGTCGCTGTCTCGCCGCCCGCGCCATCGCCGTCTCACTGCGTCGTCGCCGTCTCACCTCCTCGCGCCGATCTGCGACACCGCCCGTGCCCGTTCCTCCCCGAGCCCGGCCTGACCTTGCCTCGCCTTGCCGTCGCCCCGTTACCCCGCTGTGAGCTCCCCCCCCCTCTCCCTCGCCCCCTATGCCGCCATGGCGGCCGCCGGCCCCTCCATGGCCTGAACCCCCCCCCCCCCCCAATTTTGATGAACACACACACACATAATTTTGTTAATTAGATGATTAATTAGATGTATAGATGATTAGATCGAAGAATTTTGACATTTTTAGAAGAATTTTGACATTTTTGGCATTTGAGGAAATAATTAGTATAATGTATGTATAGAAATATTGAGGAATTTTGACATTTTGTTACAATGTAGGAATTTAGGGTTTAGGGTTTATACAATGTAGAAATTTTGACATTTAGGGTTTAGGAATTTGACATTTGATCCAATATATGTATAGCAATTAGTATATGTATGTATAATGTATAGAAAACATTTGAGGAATTTTGACAAAGCATAGAAAAAAGTTTGTTATGTATTTGCAAAATCAAGTTAAAAAAATTACAAAAATCACAATCAAGCATTTTTTTTAAATTTGCATAGAATTTCTTCTCGGAGTCAATGATGCCTAGCCCCCATCCTCCTCATCGACTCGTTCGCGACGACATCCTGCTTCAGAGGGGCAATGTTCGGGGCTGGGCCCCGCCTGGCTGGCACTGGGAGGTGCTACCTTCAGGGGCGCGCAGCTTGGTGAGGAACTCGGGTCACGTCGTCGACCCGGATCTTCTTTGGTGGCGTTCGCGTGGGCCACTATCGGTGTGGAGGCATCTGGCCCCGTCGGAGGTGGTACGCTGCTGTGTCAGGGAGGAGGACGAGCATGTCTGTCGGTACATGGATGCTTTGGACGTCAGGTTCACCAATACCTGGCAGGTTCTTGAGGGATCTCACCCGAGCTATGATCCTGTCATAGTTCCTTCTCTTTGGGTGTCCACCGCCTGCCACGCGAGATGTCAACTGGATCTATAGTAATGATATTCTATAATTAATAATATTCAAGATGTATTAGTGATAATATTCGAGATGTATTCGATATTATATTCGATAATATTCGAGACAATTTATTCGAGATTATATTCGATGATGCATATTATGTACTATGATTCAGTTTTCCTTATTGATCGCATGTATTCTAATTTGAATACTAAATTGTTTTATCTTTCTTCTGGGTTAGTTAAATATAAGTTATGGACAATACCGGCAGAGAAGGAGAAGGGCTCTGTTTGACATCATACGCTCCACGAGCCCAGAGCATGAACATGAAGATGATGACGGCTCGCAATATCTGAAAAATTCCGGTGAGGGTTGTATGTTTGATGAAGAAGAAAGAATAGATGAATTCGACAACGATGTTGACGTAGAAAATGTTCTTCAAATAACAAAGACCGGCGAGGTATATTTATTATATAAGCCATTCGATGATCATTACATGTCTTAATTGAGTTGTATATCTATTAACGAATCAATCTTTCTTCTTTTAGGCCTCTGGATTGAGAAAATCTTCTACAAGCAACAGGGTAAAGCGAGGCCCGGCTAGAAAGTTGGACGCTGGCGTAAAGTTCAGCATCGATTCCATCAATACATCAACTGGCGAACCGCTTGAACCTAAGAAAAATGTGACCAAGTTCAAGAATCAATGCAGAGTTATTGTCAGGGACCAAGTCCCGATCTCCACACAAGAATGGAAAAAGCCAGCAAATGGATATCGACAAGGAGTTACTTTTGTCGATGAAAGAGCAAAAGATGTGCTTTGGATCGAGCTGATGTCACATTTCACACTACCAGATAACTTGACAGATGCAGATCTGAATAAAGTCAGAAACTATGCTCTTAAAAAGATGGCGATCGCATTCAACACCTTCGAGAAAAATGCATGGGCTGCATACGTCAAAGGAAACAAGACGACTCCAACATTCGAGGGAGCACTGCTAAAGGCAAAAGATCACTGGGACGATTTTGTGAAGTTTAAGGAATCAGAACTAGATAAGGAACGGTCGAGAAAGAACAAGACTAATGCTACGAAAAAGGAGTGGCACCATACTATGGGGCCAGGTGGCTACCAGATGGCCCTGCCTAAGTGGGATCAATCCGAACAAGATATGATTAGTGCAAATGTCACTCCAGTTATAGTGACCTGCCCCCTGAGGTGCAGGACATGGTTTTACGCGCATGGGGGGAAGTTGGACCCAAAGACAGGGGCAATTATTGTGAAGGCAAGTCTTAAAAAGTGACAGATGAAATTCTGATGAAAATAGAAGAAGCTTGAACGGGGGTGTTCACGCCCAACAGAGAGGACGACGAGCTTACGCGCGCCCTGAAGATTCCTGAACACCCGGGACGAACACGAGGGAAAGGCGTTGTTCCGTGATTTGAAGGGTTTGCTGGTTGGAACGACGACTACAGAAGCCGTGCAAGAAAGAAGATGCAGGAGGAGCGGAAGAAGGAGGAAGCACTCCGCCTTGAAGGCCTCGAATCAAAGCACCTGTAGTTGGAATCCAAAGTCAGACGGCAGCAGGAGCAGATCGACTCACTCATCCAGGAAAGGGCGTCTTATCGGCAACATGAGAAGATCAATCCATCATTGGATACCGCCATCCCATCTATGTCGAGAAGCAGCGTGGGTTCCGCCCCGGCCGATTCGATGACGATGCACTGCTATCTAGGTACCCTGTGGATGATATCAAAGACAGGACTAACTGTGAGCTACACATGAAAGTGAAGAACTTATCCATGAAGGTGGCGGACGGCTATGCTTTAGCAAATCCTCCAGAAGCAACCTTCCATTGCAATCCCATTCCAGATGGCTATGCTCGTGTCGGGGTTGATGAAGTGATGTCAACATATCACGAGCTACAACTTGACATTCCTGGAGGTGACGAGGAGAGAACACTGGGAGAGGCCATACATCGTATCATTCTATGGAAAAAGGATTGCATTTTCTTTCCAAGGCCACCGACTCCTCCTCCTCCAAGTCCGCCACTGCGTCAGTTGACTCCGACTCCTCCTCCAAGTCCGGCACGACGTCAGCCAACTCCTCCCCCTCCAAGTCCAGCATCGCATCAGCCGACTCCTCCTCTAGGTCTGGCATGGCGTCAGGCAACTCCTCCTCCTCCAAGTCCGGCACCGCGTCAGCCCACTCCTCCTCCAAGTCCAGCACGGCGTCAGCATGCTCTGTCGACTCAGCGTGCTATGTCGCCGAAGCAACAACGGAATAGAGAGGCTGCAGCTACGAGGACTAGCGGTACAACAGGCAAGAAATCCCCCATAAGCCTCTTTCAAAGTTGCAATACCACCTGACCGACGAGGAACTCGACAGCATAGTGGATGCCAATTTGAAGGCCCATTTTGGACCGAAACCGCCCCAACCCCAAAGGAGAAAGTACCTGAGCATGTCTCACAACACTTCATTGATATGGCTCAACCGGCTCAGAAGGACAGCGACTATATGCGGTCTATCAAGAAGTCATATCTTGCAGGAAAAAAGGAGACGAGCTCCAGCTCGAGCCAAGGAGTTGGCAAAAAAAGCAGGAAAACTATCCCCCAGCTAGGAGAACAGGCAGTGCAATCGATCCCCCCGCTCATTGTACAAACACCTGTGAGTACCGCTGGTCGGCCAGAAGTAACCGGAGAACATATTAGGATGGCTAAAGAGGCCGGTGTCACTATTGAACAACTCCTAGGCCTTGAGGAAATGCCCGTGCTTAAAGAGTCAGAAGTAAAATATCAATATGCCCGCGGCAAACCTCTTGTCAAACCTGAAGATGTCAAGCTTCTACCAATGAGAATGTATGAATTGAATACGTGCTACATGCATATAACAACAAATACCAATGAAGAGTCCCTCATGATGAGAGTCCAAGAGACGCATTACTTTCATAAAAACAATGTGTGGATTCATTATGCAGAGTTGTTCCAGTTATTCAATCAAGACGCACTCGACAAATCTTTAGTCAGTTGCTATTGTCTGTAAGTGATTTCTTTTTATAATTTAAAGTCTCTAGCTAGTTGTGCTCTCGTTCATTACCTGGAATTATCCTCACTATATTCGTTTCTGTGGTATTGTGCAGAATGAAGATGCATGAAATGAAACAAGCTGGACGCTATGGCGTTGGGTTCATCGACCCAAATACGATTAATCAAAAGATATGGGAAACTTCATATTTGAGAGAAGACACAGAGAAAAAAATGCTAGAATTTTTGATCCATCTAAACAACCAATCAGAAATAGTACTTCCTTACAACTTCCGGTGAGTGTTACTATATATATATATCTTGTACTACAAATTCTATTTTTTGCTTACTAGATGTTAATAAGTGTTGTTGATGAGTTATGCAGTTACCACAACATCTTGTTAATCATTGAAGTTGACAAGGGAAAAATTGAAATACTCGACTCGCTATTAAAGGATGCATCCGAATACACAATCGTGAGGGGGCTGCTTGACAAGTAATTTCTATCATTATCGCACTATGTTACACTACTGGAATTGAGAAATTTGTCGTCTGCCGTGCCTTTACCGTCTGTTGACTCATGGCAAAGATCCTCTTTGCCGTTAGCTGGTACAAAGCAGACGGCAAAGAGGTTGCTGATGGCAAAGGTTTTATTTTGCCATCAGCGGACTCTTTGCCGTCGGCTGACGCATGGCAAAGGCCTCACAGGCGGACGGCAAAGCCCACGCAAACGGCAAAGGGGCGCAACCCTAACGGCCGAAGCCCGCCCCACCCCCACCCACCCCTTTGTCGTCTGCCTACCAGCTTCGGCAAAGGAGCACTCCCCCTAACGGCGCCCAGCCCCCACCCCCGCTCCCCTAACGGCGCCCAGCCCCCGCCCGCTCCCCTCGACTGCCTCTCTCGCGCGCGCCCGGCCCCTGCCCACTCAAGCGCCGCCGCCACCACCACCTGAGCCGCTCTGGCCCACCACCGCCGCCCACGGCCGGAGCTCCCCGCGCCCCTCCTCCACGCGCTCTGCCCACCCCAGCGCCGCCGCCACCACCACCTGAGCCGCTCCGGCCCACCACCGCCGCCACCACCTATGGAGCCGCTCCGGCCCACCACCGCCGCCTACGGCCGGAGCTCACCCTCCCCTCCTTCCCGCGCCCCTCCTCCTCCTGCTCTGCCCACCCCAACGCCGCCGCCACCACCACCGGAGCCGCTCTAGCCCACCACCGCCGCCTACGGCAGCTCGCCCTCCCCTCCTCCCCGCGCACCTCCTCCCCACGCCCCTCCTCCCCGCCGCCCAGGGCCGGAGCTCGCCCTCCCCTCCTCCCACTGCCCTCCTCCCACTGCAGGTAAGTTTTTAAATTAGATAGTTAATTTAGATAGTTAGTTTATTTTCTGTTTTTTCTGTTAAATTGGATGGTTAGTTTTTTTCTATTTTTTATGTTAAATTAGATAGTTAGTTTATTAGGTAGAAAAAGTAGATAGAAAATAAAAAAAATAGATAGAAAAAAACTTAGAAGAAAATAAGAGAATAATAAAGTAGAAGAAAAAAGAAGAAGAAGAAGAAGAAGAAGAAGAAGAAGAAGAAGAAGAAGAAGAAAGAGGAGAGGAGGAGAAAGATAAAAGAAAGAAGAAAAAGAAGAAGAGGAAGAGGAGGAGGAGGAGGAGAAAAAAGAATAATAATAATAATAATAAGATGATCAAGAAGAAGAAGAAGAAGAAGAAGAAAAAGAGGAGAGAGGAGAAGAAGAAAGAAGAGGACCCCGACCCCCGACCCCCGGCCCACGACCCCCGACGCCTGACGCCACGAACCCCTGACCCTCGACCCCCAACCTCCGACGCCACTGACACCCGACTCCCGACCCCCGACGCCCGACACCACTGACCCCCGACCCCGACCCCCGACTCCACTAAGCCCCGACCCCCGACGCCCGACGCCATTGACGCTCGGCTCCAAACGCCACTGACCCTCGACCCCCGACCCCCGACGCCCGACGCAACTGACCCTCGACTTCCGACGCCACTGACCCTCGACCCTCGACCCCCGACCCCCGATGCCACTCACCCTCGACCCCCGACCCCCGACCCCCGACGCCCGACGCAACTGACCCACGACTCCCGACGCCACTGACCCTTGACCCCCGACCTCGACCCCCGATGCCACTCACCCTCGACCCCCGACCCCCGACCCCCGACGCCACTGACCCCAACCCCCGACCCCCGACACCTCTTCGGCCTCTTGTTGATCGAAAAGACCCCAACCCCCGACGCTAGTGACCCTCGACCCCCGACGACACTGACCACCGACCACCGACACAACTAACCCCCGACCCCCGACGCCACCGACACCCGACACCACCGACCATCGACGCCACCGATACCCAACACCACCGACCATCGACGCCACTAAGCCGACAGGGTCATAGTTTTGTAAATTATGAGTTAGGTCACATATTTTCCGATTATGTTAATTATAAAAACATCATATTTGTGTTGATCGGGTGAATTTCAATGTCGCCGCCTACTTCAAAACTTTCGGCACGAGGCTCGGGTGCAGGCTGTTCGAGACTACTATGCCTCGCGGCGTATTAGGAAGGACAAGGCAAAGTGCCACGATTCTAAGATGGAGAAGGAGCATTACATGAAGGTAATTACATATTATTAAGGCTTTGTAGTTAGTTTCCTTGATTTGGTTCTTACGCGCTCAAATTTCTCTTTATTAACTTAGGTGCCCCCAAGATGGTGTGTGGATAAGTTGGATTGTTGGGAGGCCTTGGTGGATCAGTGGTGCTCCGAAACATGGGAGGCCAGCCACAACAACGCCAAGGAGAGGCGTGGAAAAATGGTTGGTGTGCCACACCATCAAGGGAGCGTCAACTTAATCCAATTTGGCGAGGACTGGGTATGTGGTTTGCTTCATGCCTCATGCAATTCATTCTTAATGCTATCTTGAGCCCTTTACTAATACAATTTTCCTCTCTCTCTCTATTTTAGGCACATCTAAATAAGACGGAGGTGCCACAAATGTACGACCTGTATGCGATGGCCCATACTGCCTCGTACAAGAAGGTCAAGGCATTCTCTGAGTCTGACCTCGAGCATCCAGAAAACTTCACCAACATCTCCTCCCACCACAAGCTCGTGAAGTACAGAGATCACGGGAAGGCGAGGAAAGGGGAGGACTTTAACCCGAGCGAGGGGCCTATTGATCCAGAGTTGGTGATGATAGCTGGCAACAGGATGCCCCATGGCTCGATCGCCATTGGAGACGGCCTTATACATTGTCCTAGCACTCTCCGGCAGATAAAGGCACGCCAAACGAGCTCCTGTCCTGAGATAACACCTCGTCCACGGCCAGTCGAGCTCGCCATCGAGGTTAGTTTAATGGACTCAACTATCTTTCCGCATTATGTTGTGCGTGGGAACCAATATGATTACAATGCTAACAATGAGTTCTGTTGAAGGCTGCTATTCTGAAGGAGAGAGATGCAATGCAGGCGGCTTTGGCGGAGAAGGATAAGGAGATGAAGGAGCTGGAGGAGAGGACGACTGCATTGCTGGAGGCGGAGAGGGCACAGAATGATGCGTCTAACAGGGCCATGTACGAGCTCTTCGTGGTGAGTTTCTTCTTCATATTATTTCAGATCTTGCATTTTAATGTCCGTTTCATTAATAACTAAAAAGTTTGACTTGTCGAAACCAAATGTACAGTCTATGTAAGAGAAGACCGGCCAAGTCCCTCCGGCGATGCCAGTCATTAACATGGCAGGGACGGTGAGTTTCATTTCAATGCATTGATCTTAAGAGTGTCATCATGCTAACGACACATTGCAAACGATGTTTGGTGCAGAATATCTCCCGAAACGCATCGCACGACCCTTCTACAGTGGAGCGTTCTTCAGGGCAGCCTTCTCCAGGTGAAACAAGCCAGAGCCACCGTGCTTCACCATCGTGATGACGATAATGGTATGTTTGGTGAGAAGAAGGAGAAGAAGAGAAGAAGGAGGAGGAGGAAGAAGAAGGAGAAGAAGGAGAAGAAGGAAGAGAGAAGCTCCTTCTCCTTCTTCTTCTCCTTCTTCTTTTCTTCTTCTTCTCCTCTTCCTTCTCCTTCTTCTCCTCTTCCTTCTCCTTCTTCTCCTCTTCCTTCTCCTTCTCCTTCTTCTCCTCCACCTCCTCCTCCTCCTCCTCCTCCTCCTTCTTCTTTTTCTTCTCCTTCTTCTTCTCCTTCTTGCTTCTTGTCTTTCTTCTTCTACGTAGCTTATTTTCCCCAAAAAAGACATAGTTAGCTAATTATCCTCCAAAATGACATAATTAGCTTAGTTAGTTAAACATCATAAGAACCCTGGTTAGCTCATTGAAATGACTAATTTAGATCCAAAATGACATAATAAGCTCAAAATGGATTAATAATCATCCAAAATGACATAATTAGCTCCAAAAAGGCATAATTAGCTAATTTAGCTCGAAGAAGAGGATAAGAGGAGAAGAAAGAGGACAAATGAAAAGAAGGAAGAAGAAGAAGAAGAAAAGAAGAAGAGAAGAAGAAGGAGAAGGAGAAGGAGGAATAAGAAGGAGAAGAAGGAGGAGAGAAGCTCCTTCTCCTTCTTCTCCTTCTTCTTGTCCTTCTTTTCTTCTTCTTCTCCTCTTCCTTCTCCTTCTCCTTCTCCTTCTCCTTCTCCTTCTCCTCCTCCTCCTTCTTCTTCTTTTACTTGTCCTTCTTCTTCTCTTCTTGCTTCTTCTCTTTCTCTTCTTCTACGTAGCTTAGACTCATCCAATAAAGACTAAATTGGCTAATTATCCAACAAAATGACATAATTAGCTTAGTTAGGTGAAAACATCATAAGAACCTTGGTTAGCTCATTAAAATGACTAATTTAGCTCGAAAATGAAATAATAAGCTCAAAATGGCATAAGAACCTTAGTTAGCTCATGAATATTATATACTTAGCTTGGCTTCCACCTAAATGACATAATTAGCCAATTTAACTCCAAAATGCCTTAATAATCATAGTTGGCTCCAAAATGACATATTTTACCCAAGTTAGCTCTAGAATGGCCTATACTTAGCTTGGCTTCCACCTAAATGACAGAATTAGCTTAGTTAGCTCCAAAATGGCCTATTTAATAATAAATGACCTATACTTAGCTATTTATCCTCCAAAATGAAATAATTAGCTCCAAAAAGGCATAATTAGCTAATTTAGCCCGAATAAGAGGACAAGAGGAGAAGAAAGAGGAAAAAGGAAAAAAAGGAAGAAGAAGAAGAAGAGAAGAAGAAGGAGAAGGAGAAGGAGGAAGAAGAAGGAGAAGAAGGAGAAGGAGGAGGAGAGAAGCTTCTTCTCCTTCTTCTTGTCCTTCTTCTTTTCTTCTTCTTCTCCTCTTCCTTCTCCTTCTCCTTCTCCTTCTCCTCCTCCTACTTCTTTTACTTCTCCTTCTTCTTCTCTTCTTGCTTCTTCTATTTCTCTTCTTCTACGTAGCTTAGACTCATCCAACAAAGACTAAATTGGCTAATTATCCAACAAAATGACATAATTAGCTTAGTTAGCACCAAAATGGCCTATTTAATAAACAATGACCTATACTTAGCTAATTATCCTCCAAAATGACATAATTAGCTCCAAAAGGCATAATTAGCTAATTTAGCCCGAAGAAGGGGACAAGAGGAGAAGAAAGAGGAAAAATGAAAAGAAGGAAGAAGAAGAAGAAGAAGAGAAGAAGAAGGAGAAGGAGAAGAAGGAGAAGGAGGAGAGAAGCTCCTTCTCCTTCTTCTTCTCCTTCTTCTCCTTATTCTTGACCTTCTTCTTTTCTTCTTCTTCTCCTCTTCCTTCTCCTTCTCCTTCTCCTTCTCCTTCTCCTTCTTCTTCTCTTCTTGCTTCTTCTCTTCTTGCTTCTTCTCTTCTTGCTTGTTATCTTTCTTCTTGTACGTAGGTTATTTTCCCCAACAAAGACATACTTAGCTAATTATCCTCCAAAATGACATAATTAGCATAGTTAGGTAAAAACATCATAAGAACCTTGGTTAGATCATTAAAATGACTAATTTAGCTCCAAAATGACATAATAAGGTCAAGATGGATTTAATAATCATAGTTGGCTACAAAATGACATATTTTATCCAAGTTAGCTCTAGAATGACCTATACCTAGCTAAGTTCTCTCCTAAATGACATAATAAGGCTATGTAGCTCCAAGATGACCTATTCCACCTAACTTAGCTATTAAATGGCCTATACTTAGCTAAGTTCTTTCCGAAATAACCTATATATACTTCTCTTCTTCATCTAGTATTCTTCTTCTAACTTTCTTATTTGTCATTTTGCAGATTACATTCACTTCACGGGAAGCTTGGATTATATTGATGGAATGCTTGAATATGATTTCTTGTACCATGGCTTCACGGAGATTGTATTGAAACTATTGTAGTATATGGATATATATGAAACTTTGTATGCATATGGATGAAACTAGTGTAATATATGGTTTGGTACGGATGCAACTTGAATAATATGTATGTACTATGGATGAAAGTTATTTTAATATGGTTATGAGTATGGAAACAAATTTATTTCTGTCAAATATATATATATATCCTGATTATTGTGAAAATTGCTGGATATGATAGAAAATAAAATAGGTGAGGGGGCTGTTTTGAGCCTTTGCCATGAGGGGGCAGACGGCAAAGGGGTGAGGGCAGACAGCAAAGGGGTGAGGGAGAAAGGCTGGGTGCCCCCTTTGCCATGAGGGGGCAGACGGCAAAGGTGTGAGGGCAAACGACAAAGGGGTGAGGGAGAGGGGCTGGGTGCCCCCTTTGCCATGAGGGGGCAGACGGCAAAGGGGGGTAAGGGCAGACGACAAAGAGGAGAAGCCTGTCGTTAGCACTTAACGGGACAGCCTGTTGATCTGCCGTCCCATTTTATTTGCCGTCTGCCCCCTCATGGCAAAGATTCTTTGCCGTCCGCCGTACAAAAAGCTGACGGCAAATAACCTCTTCACCGGATTTTTTTTTGCCGTCTAGTTTGCCGTCAGTTGACTGACGGCAAAGCCTTTGCCGTCCGTGTTTCCCCCCTTTGCCGTCAGCCATAGCAGACGGCAAATTCTCAGATTCCTGTAGTGTTAGCCTCTATAATTATTTCATTTCCTGATATCAACTAGTTAATAACTCATTTATTTATTTTCTTTGCCGACGGGCAGGGCTTAGGCCAAGTTCATCAAACAAGTCCGAGACGACTGGGCACCACAACTGAAATGGGTTTTATCCAAGGTAATTAAGTACTACTAGCTAGCTAGCTACGTCCATGCATCTCTTTAATTGTTGTTTCAATACCATTATCATGCTTGATTAATTATTGCATGATTGAATTTTATTCTCATAAAGTGCATTGTGCAAGAGCAGGGGACTAGTTTATGCGGATACTATGTTAGCGAGTACATTCGCATGATCACGTCTGAAAGGAGCAGAAACCAAAGATATCTTTGGATACGTTTGGCAGAACACTATCCATAATTTTTTTATCATGATCTAGCATATATATATATATATACATACAACTAATATATTCATCTTGATCTCCATCTTGTAGCTGACGTAGGTGCGGGGACAACTCATACCAGAGGCTCGGGTACGAGCAAATCAAGAGAAATTAGGTGGATTTCTGCTCGACCAGGTCATAGATCCCAAAGAAGAATACCATTACAAGATCTCCGGGGATTAGCTGGATTTCCGCGGGGCCTGCATATATATATATATATATATATATATATATATATATATATATATATATATATATATATATGTATATATATAGGGTGTAGTTACTCTCATGTCTCATATATTACCATGTGGTAGTATATATATTAATTTATCACTTTGAATATGTTCACATACTATATATATAAGATACTTCAAAGTGTGTTACATGAAAAAAAAATATAGCTCATCCATAGTTTCTATCATATTACGAAAATATGTACATATTTGTATATAAAAATAAGTATGCCAAAAATATGGTACATACTACCTAAAAAATAGTATATATACTATCTAAATATTCTTATATACCACATATACTACGCGTACATACTCTCCGATACTATAGATACCACCTACAACATATCAAACAAAAGTAAAAGTAACTACACCCGGTCGTACGAAACATTTGTCATATATACATATATATCTGTGTGTGTGCGCGCGCGCGCGCGCATGCACAACGTGTGTACAGTATATACGTAGTAACGTAATATATGTTTGAAATGAAATTAATTAAAAGGAAAATTAAACCATAATTAATTCATAAACCCCTAAAGAATCAAAAGAAAAAATAAAACAAAACTAAAAAAACTAAATACGTTTAGTTCCGGTTGGTGTTACCAACCGGGACTAAAGGCCCCCCAGCCGACGGTGCCGTCGGATGCCACGTGGAGGGCCTTTGGTGCCGGGCCGTGTTGAACCGGCACTAAAGGGGGTAGGCTTTAGTCCCCACCCTTTAGTGCTGGTTCTCCGCCCTTATGACCCGCGACAATAGGCCGGTTTTACACTAGTGACACGTACCTGGTGAGCGCCATTTCCGTGTGTTCCACGATCGAAGGTGAGCTCCAGTGAATCCGGCCCTTTGCGGCCTTCGCCCGAGACGGACGTCCACGTGAAATGGACGCCCTTGAAGACATCGGCCATGGAGTCGCCGTTGTCCATGGGCATGACCTTACTGGTGCTGCCGCCGCTGAGGCAGAGCCGGCGCATGTGATGTTTCAGAAAAATTCTACTACTAGCAGATAAGTTCATTGATGTTTTTCATATTCAGCAAATAAAACTAATAGATAAGCCCATTTCTAAACCTAGCGATGGTCGACCTGGACGGCGACGACGGCGAAGAGCGCTGAGCGGCAGAAGAGTGGGCGAGCTAAGCAACAGCGGAGAGAGAATGATTCCAACAATTAAATCATTTCAGGATGTTGTGTAGTGTTGTGAGTACTGCGGGTTGATTCCGGGAAACGGCTGGGGGTAAGTGCAAAAATCCATTTGTTGATTGTCTCGTCATGTTGGATCCACTTGTCGTTGCGTGATTGGTTCAGGACTAAACTTGTACCTCCTGTACAAATTCGAGGATGAGCTAGTCACGTTTTGCAAGTTCAGGGACCAAACCATCACCAACCACGCAACTTCAGGGACCTCGGGTGCTATTAACTCTTTATTTAAACACGGTATAATCACGGATACTTACATATACGTGCGTATACTTATTCAGCCACTATGAGCGTTTTCGAGATACTGAGCGAACATAATAAATTAAGATTATTTTTGAAACGACGAGATTTTTACATTCATTAAGAAGATAAGGAGTTGCTCGATCAATTAGGAAAAACCAAACGAAAACCAGATTGCCTGATTAATTATGAAAAAAGAGCAAAAAACCAGATTGTTTAGTTATTTATATAAAACGGGAAGAAAACTAATCACAACATCTCAGTGGCACATATAAGATACTTGACACACACCATTGCAAAACGGGCCCGTCAAGACATTACGCATGCATCATCGTCGTCACTCCTCCTATAGAGACATCATCATTATTCCTAAAGTGTGGGCAAACGACTCTGACTTTGTCATAGGTGATCGTCGACTCAACCCACAACAAAGAGGCGATGCGGAATTGTATAAAGATCAATGGCAGAACTCGGCCACATGCGATCAGACTGTGCAACATGGACTCTCTTTGTCGTGTCTTCGACATCACTCCCTCCATTATTGTTGCCACGAAAGTTTGGACACCAAAGCCGATGACCGATGTCGAGCGCAACCTCGTCGACCACACGACATGAGATCAACACCCTCGATACCACCGCCCCAACTTTCATCCGGCACAACCACGTTGTTGCGACCGACCGAATCACCATCACTGTTAGCTCGGCCATCACCGTAAATCATCACTATAAATTTATTTATCCATCCTGTCAATGGGTCAATGAGACATGTAGTTATCCTGTTTTTGTTTGAGTTACTAATGCAATAATGGACCAAAAAATACAGCTAGAAATGCACCCAGCAGGCCAGCAAGCAACACTTGGCACCTTTATTGTAAGTCAATGCTCAAGATATATCATTTATCCAAAAACGGAAAGTCGATGCTCGGGACAAGTCAACTTTCCTGCACTTCTCTTTGTTCGGCTTCTGATAAAACCAAGGGACGAGTGGCTTGATACTGCCATGCAAATAAAAAAGCTCTCAATCCGGATAGTCTGTTTCCGATACTACAATAGTACGCTTTATATGCTCGTACAAATTCTCTAGGTTTCCAGTCGCCTTTTCTTTTTTCTAATGGACGCATGAGCACTTTTTACATTTCATGAACTTCTTTTGAAAGGTCTTCAAATGTAAAACCAGTGAACATTTTATAAATCATCATGATTGTTTTTAGCAGCCATGGTTTTTAATTAAAACATTTATAAACCATGACATTTTTATTCATGATTTTAGAAAACCTGGGAATCGGGAAACTTTTTAAAAATTCACGTTTCCCTTTAAAATTCGTGGATATTTTAAATAAATTATTAATGTTTTAAATCAAAAACAGGTCATGAATATTCTTTAAATTCCATGCTTTAAATTACTATTAGAAATTGTAAAGTCTTTCATGAAAATTCTTTTAAATCCATGTTTTAAATTATTAATTTTAATTGTAAAAACATTCATAAACATTCTTTTAATCCCCATTTTAGAAAGTCGTGAACCTTTTTCAAAAAAATTAAACAAATTCATGAAAAATTTCAACTTTAGTGATCAGTTTTGAAAAAAAAATGAGGATCTTACTTTCTTTTCAATGTGATCAATTTTATAAATCACGATTTTTTATTTTCATGTAAAATTTAAAAATTTGTAAACATTTTTACAGTGATTAGCTGTCATGTTTTTAGCGAATAATGCTTGTTAAGAAACAAAGCTTCCAAACCGTGTAACAAAAACATACACGCCTGGTTTCCCGAGAACGAACACATGACTAACTAGGCTGGCTTCGAGAAAGCCCAAGAGGATAAGAGGTACTACTTCTGTCCCAAAATATAAGAAAAAGGTCTTATATTAGGGGAAGGAGATAGTATACTTTTAGTGATAACTTCATGCTTAGAGCGGGTAATAAGAGCACCTGATCTTATTCGGAAGCTCCAATACGATGCACACTATACTAGTTTTTGTTTTTGAGGATCCGCACACTATACTAGTTTGTCACAAGTAATCACGTGGAATTGCGCTCTGACGACCATGTAGCACAACACGCCGTAGTGAGCTATGCATCTGTTTTACTGCTTGTTTCCATGGTTTTTTGGTGTTTCTAGAAAAAAATGTAGAAATTATTCATTTATTGAAATTGAGCAATTTTTAAAACTATATAACATTTTTTATAAAGTTCCCAAACAGTTTTTAGTTTACTAATTGTAACCGCAATCATTGTTCCAAAAAATTTGAACACTTTAAATTCTGGGAAATATTTTTCATAAAATTCAAACATTTTAATTTGTGATTTAAAAAAATTCTAAACATTTTTAGGATAGAAAACAAAAAATAAAACCAAAATAGGTAGAAAAAATAACTGAGAAAATCTGAAAATAAACCTTCTAGAAGTCACCCTGGGCGTTTGGGGTACCCTAACCCGTTACCCGAACCCGAACCGAACCGAAAGACCCGAATTGTCGGGTAATTTGGGTAGCGGGTTAGGGTTCGGTTCTCATTTCTTGGTAATTCGGTTTTCGGGTTAGGGTTTGGGCTTCAGTCTAGAAAACCCAAAATACCCATACTATCCAAATTATTCATCATATTATTACACTGTCATGTTACCCATACTAGCTAAAATAGCCACACTATCTGAAATACCCATACTAGCCAAATTATTCATAACAAAAGTTCATGTGTGCTCCAAAAATTTCGGGTTTTTTGGGTACCCGAATTACCCGAACCAAAAATTTGGGTAATTTGGGTTTGGATATTTTTTTGACAGAAAAAGTTTCGGTTTCCATTTTTAAATATCCGAATTACCCATAAACCGAACTACCCGAACCGAAATAACCTAAATACCCGAACGACCAGGGTGATCTAGAAGGTTCGCAAAATCTAAACAAATATCAGAGATGATTCCCAAAACAGAATCCTACAGTAAGCTAGCTAGCAAAACAGCCGGCTTGACACTTTGCCCCAATGAGAGGCAAATAGGAAGGTCATCATCTTCTTCCCGACATCTCCATCTCCGTTATGTATGGCAAGTAAAATGTTTGTACAAATAAAAATCTATTTGTCATATTTAAAAATTTATCACGTGTTGTAAATGTAACTAATGTTAACTACTCCATCTGTCCCATAATATAAGGACGTTTTCGACACTTTTGACACTAGTGTAGTGTCGAAAACGATCTTATATTATGGGACAGAGGGAGTAATTTTTAAACCAGTGGGAGGCTCTCCTATTTTCCGAAGTTCCTAATAAAAATGTCACACGTTTCAAAAATATATGTTTTGATCTTTTAAAATGTTTATAAAATGTAAAAAATGTTTTCATATCTTTTTTTTAAATCCTACCATTCAAAAATAAACGTTATGAAATTTTTCAAAAAAAAAATAGGTGTTTCAATAATATTTATGTATGTGTTATTTAAAAAATGTACAATGTTAAGAAAATGTTGAATACTTTTTATAAATGTTTAGTACCATACAAAAAATGTTCATGGGTGTTTAGAAGAATTTTTTAATACTTAGCAAATGCTTTGCACATTTTAAAGAAATGTTCTAGGCATTTATGGTAAATGTTCAACGTGTGTTACAAACATGTTCATCATGTACTACAAAATGTTCAATTTGCATTTGACAAAACAGTCAATGTGTAATTCAAAAAAAATATTTTGCCTGTGTTCAAAAAATATTTAACAAATATTTGAAAAATGTTTAACCTGTATACAAAAAACCCACTGTGTATTCCAGAAAAGTAGATAAAGTACTTGAGAAAAAAAGGATAAAACCGAATAGAATACCCCCGAAAGGAAGCCGATGAAAACCACAAAGAAAACACACGGAAGAAAGGAAAACAAGAAACTAATAAATAAAGAAAACTTATGAAAGATTCTAAAATTGGTCCGCAAAACTTTCTCAAAATACTCTGATGGGCAAACCAACCAAGGCAAGCACGCACCGGCCAAGAGGCGGGACGAGCTACTGGCTCACCGTAGACGTGATATAGATCATGTGTGTGCTAGCACTTCACTGGGTGGTTTGTTCCATCTTTTTTCGATCGACTGGCATAGCCAGAGAATCAATGGACTGATACCCCTATAAACTTGCAATGGAATGATTAGTGCAACGCACCGACACTCGGCTCTGGTTTCCCACCTCTCGAGGGGGCATGAGGTGTGTGAGACTTCGACTCCAACTCCAATGATATTGTCTACATCGACGTCCCTCCCCGTCGTCGGGATGAACAAGAAGAGTCTGATCTTCTTGATGGCCGAGCTCTCTATCCATGACAAGGACAACCATCGAATCCAAGATGTTGAGTGTTGTTGCCGCGACGCCACCCCTTCGACAAGGCAAACGAGCAATGCTAGATGTATCACTAAGAGGACACCCCCTAAGCATCATCGACTGCCAACTTAAAAAACCATCCAGGGTAGTTTTGACTTTTCCTGGTCCCATATGTGGCCCAGTCGGAGTTTTAGTAACACTAGCTAATTCCTCGTGTGTTTCAATGAGGATACATATCCAATGGTTCAACACTATTCATGTTTGGCATATATCTTACAACCATCATATTCTAGATTATAGATAGAGAAAGGCAAGTAAAGTTTTGATTTAGTTGGGACTTTGATCATTTTTTATTGTATTTGGTTATGGGTAGGAGAATGGTGGATTTTTTGAATTTGGTTCAGGTTTCGTAAGATTTGATTGAATTAATGCACGACATGATTGTGGTAAGATTTGGTCAAGAGTTAATGAAGGACATGGTTTCCGGTAAGACAAGAAAAGAAAAATATCATCTTGTCTTAGATTATTCCTTCAAGGGTGGAGAGAAAAAAAAACAGCTTAGAGGGACAGAGGGAGAAAACCATGAAGTCGAGGAGGCGAACGTACCAACACTTTTTAATATTAGAGATACATAGTAATATACTAGCAAAAGCGCCCGTGCGTTGTAACGGGAGAATGAATAATTATGCATTCAAATTTAGTAAAAAATAGCACATCATGTGTGGCAGTAACGGTAGCTATTACCATCGCATTTATAGGTAACGACGGTCCTAACTAGGTAACGACGGTCCTAACTACACGCTTTCAGTGAGCTTGTCCAGAGTGTGGTGTTAAGTCCTGGAGAAACTGGGCTTTACAAAGTAATTTTGAACGAAATAATATAGAAAAATCAGGTTGTAAGGATTCACTTATTTCTGTTCTGAAAATCTACGCATCATGTAAAATGCTAAATAAATGCATAATTTGTACAGTAAAAAATAGCAGACTTGTGACACGCTAATCAGATTATTGTGATGGGGCTCAGACTAATAAGGCATTATAGACGGCAACACTGTCCATGTGAGTGACACAACGTACTTAATGTACCTTCGTCCAAAATTATAGTTTTGCAGGACAATTTGAATGGCTTTAAAATCCAATTGTTCCCTACCCTGCAAGCAGCCAACACTTGTGTTTGAACACAAATATCTCCTGGATGAACCAAGTCGCGGGATACACAAGCATCCAGGTTATGGACAGATAATATATATATAAAACATCTAGTTTGACGATGCACTTGTTCTTGGAGTAATCTGCAACAAAAACAACCATTCCTTTCCATCTGCTATTAAATTTGAGACAGCTGTTTTCTGTACTGCAGGTACTGCTACAATATAAGGATTGAGATTCTCTATGGTTCTTCCTTGTCTAAAAATAGAAAGGAATAAGAAAAAAGATATACTGGTCAATGCTATTGAAAAAATTCTGTGAAACTAACAACGATGTTTTGCTACCACCATGACAGAGGAAGATAAATTAGGAACGTAAATAATCATCTTGCGTAATCTATGACTGTAATCAAATATATTACCACATAACACGAAAAGCCATGGAAATGTCATGTAAACTAAAGTGATCAAGAAATTAACTATAAACTAATTAGGACCATCAACTTTTTATACTGGAAGAATTCATCTCTTATTACCTCCTTGTGTCCTGCTCTGTCCTGGAAAATCCACAACAATGAATCAAATATTTTATCTAGAAACCAAATCAAGATCATTTCATTTGAATTATTTAAGCTTATCTGCAACTATGTTTACTTTCCTTATATTATCCGAACTGATGCTAGATTTGTTAATACAACATAATAGTAGTACATATGGTTTGACCTCTCAAAACAATTGTTGACCCACCTAGTGCATCTCTGAAGCCCTCGACAAAAGGGAAATCTTGTGCTGAAAGATGATGTTGAATTTCCACTTGTTCCAACAGACAAATTATTAGTTGAACACTAAAATTACAAATGAAGTGAGTAAAAGTAAATGTTCAGACAGTCAGAAAATCACAATCAGCTCTTACTGCCACCACTATAAAGCTTGTAAAATTACCAAAACATAAGTTAAAACTGTAATTTAGGAGCTTGGCTGAAAGACTGCAGTGCAACGATGAGGTCAGAGGAACCTTCTTCTGTGTCCATGGGATCATCATCTTCAGTTTCTGATTCATCCTGTGACAAAGAGGGATTTCAATGTGAGCAAGAAATTAAAGTGTATGTATAGACAAAAAAAAAAGTGCAAGGCTACATATAAGAATCTTCCGATAAATAAATCAGGCAACCACTATTTGGCCGATATTCAAAGAGCTATGTGTGAATGACTCTTCTATATGATACGGTGCTCTATGCCAACAAATAAATGGGAGTCAAAAGAGTATTATTAAAATTGCATGCATGCCTCATTCTTGAGAAAATTTGTGGCTCATGCCTCATGACATTTAGAAGAAAATTTTGGATAATATGTGGGTGCTAGCACTTTGCAGAAGGTACAAACCTTACAGGTTCACTCAAGCAAATACCACAAATCATACAATCGCACAACAATGGTCCATAGAATTACAGAAAAATTGAGAGAGAGAGAGAGGGGGGGGGAGAAGCAGCAACATTTTGGAGTTCAGAGAAGAACTGCATCAACGGGTTTGAGAAGAGCTTCGGAAGAAGTGTAGCAGCAGCAACGCTAGGAGAGATGGGACAGCCACAGGCAGCAAGGAGCAGAGAGGAGAGGCAACAGCAGAGAGAGAATCGACAACAGAGAGATGGAGTTAGAGGAGCAGCAGTGGGGACGTGGGGGAAGAGAGATGCAGCAACAAAGCGTTTGGAGAATTCAGAGCAAGCAGGGGCGTCAGATAAGGAGGAGCAGCAGTAGGGTAACTCGCGCAGGTGTCCAAGCACCGTCGGCTCCGTGTCCGGTCGACCGCTGGAGGGAGATCACGAGGATGACCACACACCCTCTTTGTGTCATCGCCAGTTGATGTTTGGTGCTGGCAGCGTTGGTTGTATGCCGGCTCAACAGGAGCTCGCCGCCCTGCCCGCCGGCCGGTCACCGGAAGCGCCACCACTGTCAACCGCCTCCCTCACCCTGTGTCTCTTCTCCTTCTGCTTTCTTCCTCTCTTTCCTCTCTCCTTCACGCCATGTCTCTCTCTTTCTCTGGATGAGCAGGATGCCGCCGCCATCAGAGCAAGCTGCCGCACCAGCCGCCGCCATCGTAGCAAGTTGTCGCACCAGCCGCCAGATCCCTGGACGCCCCCCCCCCCTCCCCGATCTGCCAGTCTTCCTCGCGCCGCTCGTCGACCGCTTGCCCGTTCTGACGAACTTCAACGCCGCCTGCCTGTTTCGACGGAGTTGGCCGGTTGATGAAGAGCGGTGGCGGCAGAGGAGCAGGAGAGAGAGAGAGAGAGCAGTTGGGGGAAGGTGCGGCGCCAGCGTAGAGTGTTGCCGGTGGTGGAAAGCCGTAGGGGTGGGAGCGGCGCACGGCGGGGGCGGCGCGCGGCAGAGGGGCGGGGGACAGATGCGGCGGCGTGGAAGGGGTGGCGGCGCGTTGGAGGTGAAGACGGGGTCGTCATGCAGGGTTTTCCTTTTTCCTCACCCGTACTGGTTGGCGTCCAGGGGGAGGGGGAGGACGTACGAAAACAACCTTGACGTACGAAGACATCTTGATGGACGAAATAATATAGAGAAACGTTCCGTCCTTTAATATTAGGTAGAGATATATTTCTAACGGAAAAGACACCATCTCATGTACGAAATAAACATCTCCTGGGCCCATTATTGTCTCAATGCGATTTACGTGAGCCACTTCATCATCGTGCCCCTAGTTCTTATGATCCTTTTTGTATCCCACAGTTTGTGAATTTTGAACAATAAAGCTAGTTCCCCCCTAAAAAAAAACTTCATCGTGCCCCTAGTTCTCATGGCATTGTGTTCTTGGTCACGAAAAACTCAACCACATAGATTATTTGCCCGTCTCACTCTCGACAAAGCATTGACATTTGCTGCACAAGTATGCTAACCACTACAACAATACATGTTCTTTTCTTTATGAAGTTTGCCGCCGTTACTTGTTGAATAAAAAAAATGGTTCCAATTTTCTCTTGTGTCAGGGCATCTCCAAGGCAGACCAACAAACTTTCCGCAATGGTCCGGACCGCGCGGACCGAACAAGGAAAGCCATCCAACTCCGACCTGTATTGGTCTGCGGAGCGATTTGGACGCGATTTTTCCTACAAAACGAAGACAAGCGTGGAGGGTTTGCGGGAGTCCGGACCACTACTTCGCACGATTCTGGCTGCCTTGGCCCACCAAAAACCCTCACACGCCCTTCCCGCGCCTTCCATCACACGCGTCTCGCCGATTGCCGCACCACATTCATGCTGCCCAGAGCATGCAACGACCATCAATGAAACCGTTATTTGACCGGACAGGAAGGTGGCACAGATGGACGTGACCCCTCAGCCCTCGTCGCTTCAATTTGGATGTCGTGTCCCGAGGAACCAACTCCGGCAACTGCGATGCATTGAAGCAAGATGAGCGCCCCACTGCCTGGCCTGGCCGTGACTATTTAAGCCGCGCTCCGACGCCGTGGAGCAAAACACCAGACCTTCCGCCTCTCCCCAAGGACGCCATGGAGCAGAGCACGGGACCTTCCTCCTCTCCTTCCTTCCCCGGCGCCGTGTAGCGTAGCACCAGACCTTCATCCTCTCTCCCCCTTCCCGCATTCACTCCGTCAGATGGAACCGGTGCCACCATCACCAGCGCGAGTGAAGGACGAGTCACCGCCTGTCACGGGTCCGCGTCAAGAACGAGCTGGCATCCCTACTCCGTCTGATGAAGGACGAGTCGACGTCCCCGCCACGCAACGGCGACCTCCACATCGACGGGCACGTGAAGCAGGAGCCCGCGTCCCCAGTGCTGCTCCGTGTTCGCCAAGACGGACGTGGCGCCGGAATGGGTCCGCAACGACCCGGACCGTGCCACGGCATGGGCGCTCGACCGCTCCGTAACCACTGCGGAGATGGCCGCCAAGCGTCGTTGTCGCCTTGACGACGAGGTCGCCAAGATCGGTGAGGAATGATCGCTCCGCACGGAGCAGCTCCTTCGCGAGCGGCAGGCAGCCGCCGGACAAGCCTGTTGTGGCCCTACGATGTCATTTCGCCGCTGGAGGGACGACGCCGGAACGGACGGAGACGGCGGCCCGACATGGCAGGGCGTCCACGTGTACAAAGAGGTCATCCTATATATGATTTAGTTT
Organism: Hordeum marinum; assembly: GCA_022496015.1. Taxonomy (NCBI): domain Eukaryota; kingdom Viridiplantae; phylum Streptophyta; class Magnoliopsida; order Poales; family Poaceae; genus Hordeum; species Hordeum marinum. The sequence goes on from CM039672.1 coordinate 45,413,488, forward strand.
TTTTTTCTTATTTTCTCTTATCTTTGAACTTGAATGAAATCTGTCTCGCTTGATCGAAATCCGTCAAGTTGGTTTAAGCCATGGTCAAAATGTATGCAGCTAGCATGGGATGCGAAGGAAATTTGCTGGAGATGCCCTCGACTTAATCCGCAGCATTTAATGGCTTTAATAGTAAATTAGGAATACAATAAATTACTACCATATATACAGCGCAATTTATTTGACACCTACCAAATATAAGCGCTGCAATATTGCCGTATATAAACGGCGGCAATTAATGGCTTCAATGACATAAATGAATTAAGAATACAATATTTTCCTTTTGCTCATAATACAGTACCCTGTATACATGGTCCTTGGTTCAAAAATACTGAGCGGACGATACTAGAATTTCTCACCAACGCATCCATCGCCCCGTCTCCTCGCCGCCGTCCAGCTCTCTCTCGCGTCACCGCGGAAGCGACGGTGGGCCTCCAGACCCAGCCGTGGCAAAGGGAAGTGCTTGCGCGCACCTCCACGCGCTCGCTCGTCGGCGTCTACACGCCTGGTCGGGACATCGAGGGCCGCCGCCGTCGAGGTCTTCTCGGCGCTGATTGGAGCTCCTGCTTCCGGTCTTCCCCAAGATCTCCGATGACCACGCCGGCCGCCTTGCCCTAGGTACGAACTCCTCTTGTTCCAAGTAGTACTGCTTTGCTGTTGAGTATTGAGATTGGTGTAGAGATTACAGTAGTACTTCTATTTTTTTGCTGTTAACACGGGAGCCGTGGAAGCCAACCCACGATGACCCATGACCATGAAGCCTGCGTTTTCGGCTTGGGCTTCTCGACCCACCGGCCCGGCCCATTCCCATCCCACGAGGTTTCTTTGTCTCACCGGGCGGGACGCGGGTTGCTTTTAACAGCTTTTCGAAATCATCCACAAGCATGCCACGCTAATTTGGGGATGCAATTTTCGACCAGTGAAATGCTCAACTTTTCCTAACAAATATTGTCCACTTCTGGATATATTCGATGCGTGATTCCCTGATTTGAAATGGCGACGAGGCCGTTCACTGCACAAAGTAGCACCGCTACCATTGCACAAAGTATTTTGCACAGTGCTCGAACTGAACCCTTTTTTGTTTCCTCAACTGCAGCTCGTATTAACTGGAGCAGACAAGTGGCAGCATGGCCATGGGCGCGGGGAGCAAGCAGCCAAGACCACTAGCCATCCGCTGGTACACGGCGAACCGCCGTTCCTTCACTCTGATAGCGTGGTGTCTAGCAGCATTGGCCATGCTTGTTATCTTGCACCTCTTGATCAGCCATAAGGAGGAGCAGATTGTGAGAGGGCTAGAGGAAGTGGAGGAGGAAACTTTCCCGGTGAAGCTGGCCCGGAGCTGGAGGAACCATCCACCGGCTGCGTGTCGCAAGTGGGAGCACAGGACACTCCCCGTGGTCGACGAGTTCTTGGTCGAGTCTTCTGCGGTGCATCATGGGTTCTTCCCGGAAGGAAGCCGATCCAAGCCGGTGACCGTGGATCCGGTGAACGGTGGGAACGGCGACAGGTACTTGTACTACCCGGGGAGGGTTTGGCTTGACACCGATGGGAAGCCGATCCAAGCTGATGGTGGCGGTGTGATGTATGATGAGAAAACCGGGACCTATTTCTGGTATGGAGAGAACAAGGATAGCAAGACCTACAAAGCTCACGGCAAGGGACTGATCGGGTAAGTCACATTGTCCCCGACGCTTTCAGTTTTGGCATCATTCATGTGTTGCAGAATTTTCAGCATTTGGCACTGTAAATTACACAAAGAGAATTATTTCCTTTTCAGAATGATGAAATTCCTCCGTTGACGAACTTCCAACATCTGAAAGTTTAATCACACAAAGAACATTCTAGAAAATAATTACACAAAGAACATTATTCCCTTGTCTGAATGTAATAGCTAAATTTAGAGTTAGGAAGAACATGCAAATTTATCAGCTACTCTCTTCATTTTAGCCCTATAATTTTGTATGAACATAGTTTCTGCTTGAACAAGCCTTGCACACGAACCTAACAAGTGAAAGTATGCTTCATAGTATATATAAATAGAATTGATAGAGCTGCTTTAACAAGACTTGCACATGAACCTAACTAGTGAAATTGTAAAGAGAAAAAATGAGTAAAAACAATCAATATTCATTTGGCGTCACTATAATTGTCAACATCTTTTGCTGCAAGATTAAGGAGTCATGCCACCAGGCTCAATAGATAGCATTATTCACACACAACTATAACCTGTATATGTTACATAACACTGAGCTCGTATTATTCTAAATATGCGTGCAAGGGATTTCAGTACCTCTGGAGTAGTGTGCTCTAATGCATGCCTTTAACTTTCCTGGCCTTTTAGATACTGTCGGTGAGGCATGGCTAGTTTCTAGCTAGGAACATGTTGAAAGTAATGTTCTGTTGGGAAGGTAAGGAAGTTAGCTGTGTGAAGGCAGGTCACTAGAAATATGTATATATAGTAATTATGTTCCGTAGAATTTCCAAATTTGTGATTCTAATAACCTAGACAAACTACTTTTCAGATTGACATTGTTGGAGTAAGTTGCTATTCTTCAAAGGACCAGAGGTCCTGGAAAAATGAGGGAGTTATCCTCCATGGTGAGGAAAATAATGTGTTGCATGACCTCCACAAATCCAATGTCCTGGAGAGGCCTAAGGTGATCTATAACAACCGGACCGGCAAATACATGATGTGGATGCACATAGTGACATAGACGATGCGAACTACACAAAATCCTCTATCGGCGTGGCGACGAGTGCTTCACCCACAGGACCGTTCACTTACCTCTATAGCAAGCGCCCACACAGCTGCGAAAGCAGAGACATGACCATATTCAAGGACGATGACGGGAAGGCCTACCTGATATACTCATCCAAGGGCAACAGCGAGCTCCACATTGCGCGGTTAACCGATGACTACCTCGACGTGACCGACGGCATGCGAAGGATCCTCGTCGCGAAGTATCGAGAAGCTCCCGCGCTCTTCAAGTTCGGCCGCACCTACTACATGGTAACCTCGGGTTGCACCGGCTGGGCACCGAACACCGCAAAGGCTCATGCCGCGACATCGATCATGGGACCTTGGGAGACCCTGGGCAATCCTTTCGTGGGAGGCAACGAGATATACAGATCAACAACGTTCTTCTCCCAGGGTACATTCGTGTTGCCGGTTGCGGGGTTGCCAGGTCTGTTCATCTTCATGGCCGATCGGTGGAAGCCGTCCGATCTGAGGGATTCGCGGTACGTGTGGCTGCCTTTGACGGTAGGCGGACGGCCTGACGACGCTGCGGATTACAGCTTCATGTTCCCGCGCTGGCCCAGGGTGTCGATTTACTGGCACAAAATGTGGCGCCTTCCTGAGCATAGTTACGGAGCGACTTAGCCGTGCATGCATATCTGCTCTCCATTGCAGATCAAATGTATAAGATGAAATAAAGGCAAAGACTATCCAACAGAAGAAACTGAACTTTGTTGTTTTGAGCAATCAACACACAAATATGACAGCAGCCACTTATAATCATGGTTTTAAATACCACGCGCTATAGCACGCTATAACGTTTAGAAGAGGTTTTGCGCTAAGGGTCTTTTGTCCAAACACATAAACAAACAATTTAAATAGCGCGCTATAGCACGCTATAGCATTTTGAAGACGTCCGCCGCTAAAAGGCTTAGCGCGCTATTTAAAACTTTGCTTATAATAGACAAAAACTGGACCGATCATAGGCAAGGATGTCTTTTGAAAACAGACTATGAATGACAAAAACTGAACCAGATTACACAAGGAAAAGTTGAGGAATCATGTAGCATAACATTGAAATTCTCTAGCACGTAATATTGAAAATCTGTACTCCCTCCGTTCGTAAATATTTGTTTTTTTAGAGATTCAGATACGGACTATATACGAAGCAAAATGAATGAATCTACATTTTAAATTATATCTATATACATCCATATGTAATTCATAGTGAAATCTCCAAAAAGACAAATTAATATTTAGGAACGGAGGGAGTACATGCCGTCGATTCAAATTCTGTAGCGCCAAGTGCTAGTGTGATTAAGCCAAAACCAGACAGTCTTCTATGGCTCACAAACAAAAATCTGAACCAAGTGACAGCTTAGTTCACACTTCTTAAACTCCAAAAGCATCTTGGCTTCGGTAGTGCAATGGGAAAACTACATCAGAGGTAGGTACTTGTGTCGCTTTCTACCATCCTCCCACTGACTTTGTCCTGTCATACTCCTTCCAGTTTTAAAATTCATCTTTAAAAAAACTCTATCTTGTTATGCTATATCCACTTCTTCCCCGGAGCATGAATAGACACAATCATGTAATCATGCATGAAAAAGGCAGTATATAGCATACTAAGACAAACACGGCATATATGATATACCCAATTATTTATCCTCCAAATTCAAAAGTTGAAAACAGCCAAATACAGTACTTTAATAAAATCTATCAGGAAAGACACAAAATTCAACCACAGAGAAAAAAATAAAAGCCCAGCACAAACACCACAATATACAAGTACTACTCGCACTATATACTGGAATAACACCGGAAGGTGGCTGGTACGCACGCTAGTTCCAACGCTTCATGCCGCGCTCAGAAGCACCCAAGGAGCAAGGATGGCACACCGCCGCGTCCGCCATTGGTCATAGACGCCGCGGTCTGGTGCAAGCCAGGTGTCTCGATTGGACGACGATGGCGGGGGCTCCTGATGTCTAGCCAGCTCGTCATCCTCGGAGGCCAGCAAGAAGATGACTTCCTTGTGCTTGTGCACCTCTTCATGGTCTTGGACTGGTACACCGGCGGCGGGGTGATTGGCGGCAGCGCGTCGTTGTCCGCCGCGACTACGGGGTCGATGGCGCGCTTGGGCGTACCTGGCTCGGTCTCCCAGAGGAACGGCACGGTGCCGGCGCCGAGGCTGTAGTACACCCTGAAGGACGCCTCGGGTCGAGAGGATCCTTGAGCCAAGCAGCTTATCATCTTTTCCTGAGTACTCGACCTCATGAAATGACAAGGATAGGTCAAGTAGACTGCAAATTGTGCGTGCGCATGTGTGCAAAACACGCACGGACACAGTTGATGGGGTTCGTGAGTGAGAGGCGGAGCATGTATATATAGTCCATTTCTTGCCAGCCGGGTCAGCTTGAGAGGTTGAAGAATACTACGGTTGTTCTGGTGAGGGAGGACAATCAAGTATAGTTATGTAGTAGAGGGAATGAATGTAATGTCAGTATCATGTCAATAGTGCGTTGCAATATGAATAATGTTATGCTGATGGTTATCCTAGTACTACCTTCGTTTCTAAATATAAGTCTTTATAGAGATTTCATTTCACACTACATACGGAGCAAAATGAGTGCATCTATAATTTAAAGTATGTCTATACATCCGTATATAGTCCGTAGTGAATGTCGTATGCATCGTGCTAATACAGAGGCCGGAGGTATTCCTACTTTTCTAAAAAAATGTAATTCCTAGTGAAATATTTTAAAAGACTTATATTTAGAAACGGAAGAAGTAGTGTGGAGTTGTTGTCCGATGAAGTTGATGCAAGCGCTAGCAGGTGTTATGTGTCACTGGGCTCTCTTAATTAACACAAAAAAGAAATGGAAAGCTAAAGGTGACGATGCGTTGGCGGCCTCGCGGCGGAAGCTTGCAATCTGCATGGTGTCCGTCTTTAACCATTTTCTACGGTATGCTCTGCCTTGGATAGATAGGGAAACCGGCCGTCTACACACTGACACGTAGTATATGTGTAGAAACTGTAGGTCAGTAGGTGGATCTATTTGTGCCAAAACTTTTTGACACATGTGTAGAAACTGTTGGTCAGTAGGTGAATCTGTTTTGCGCGAAGACTTAGAGAAGGTGCAAACAACACATGAGTTGAACCTGTAACAACCTGTCCACAAACCAGTAAGTGGTAGTACTACGTAAGGCTGCTTTTATCTTCTGTGACGCCTCATTTCTTTTTTGGTAAAGTCTGTCTCCATTTACTTTTATTGCAATGATTTGGTTCACTTGTGTTTGTGGAACAGACTAGAGTAATTAGCGGTAGCGCGTCTCCTTCTTCCTGCCCCGACCCACCATTTTTGGAGACCACCAAACCCTAGCAAATCCCTGCCAAAATTCCCCCAAAACCTACCCAGGGCGTGACACCTAACCACCACCTCCGGCAGGCTTCACCCTCGCTGGAAAAGAAGCCACGACAATATTTTCATTTGCGACACTGTTCACCGTTCATCCGCTAGCACTGATCATCTTCGATCCCAACGCTATTTAGTGGCAACTGACCAACTGTACACATCCGAAAAATTCTAAGCCTGTTTAGCTTATCACTACCAGAATACAGTCATATGCCGACGGCTCAGGCCGTCGGCATAGCACCGAATCCCGTCGGCATAGACCTATGCCGACGGCCCTCGTCGGCGTAGCACCGTCGGCATCATATATGTCGGCGTACCTCAGGATGTCGTTGTCATAGATGCTATGTCGACGGTGTCCGTACATCGGTACCGACGGCCCCGGCCGTCGGCATAGCTCCATGGCAAACGGCGTCCGACAGCGCTATCGTCAAGAGCGTCGCATCGCCGGCCGCCACGTGTCGCACTATGCCGACGGCCCGGCCGTCGGCATAGACTGCAACGTGGCGTCCGGCGATGGTCCCTGGTGGCATACTCCGCGTGGGGGGTCGATTCCCAGAGCTCTCGGGTCTTAGCCAAAACCCAAAGATCCGGGTGCCTGACTGGATCCGAACAGTACAACCCCGGCCAGTATTCCTTCAGCAAGACGGTGATGATGCCGTTGGGAACACGGGCCCCTTTAGGATGTACCCAGTTACTGCAAAAGATATAAAGAATGAAAATATTAGCATGTGACAAGCAAAAGATTTGAAGAATGAAAATATTAGGATGTGACAAGCAAAAGAATTAAATTATTATTGAAAATATTTAGTGAAACTTACTCTATCCCCTTTGGCTCAATGAGCCACTTCTGCTCCTCGGTAGGAATATGCTTTGGGACCTTTGCGTTACCACGCAACCATCCCTTATTGTTGCCATTCCCGCCACCACCAGCGTCCCCACCACCACCATCATCCCCGCCTGCCTCCTCCTCCTCCTCCTCGTCCCCCTCCCCAACCTACTCGTCGTCCTCCTCCTCCTCACCCCCTCCTCGCGAACCAACTCCTCCTCCTCGTCCTCCTCCTCCTCGGCAGAGGGTACCTCACTAGAGGAGGGCCTCGAAGACAACACCCCTAAGTCGGTGAGGGTGCGCTCTTTCTGGCCGCGACCCCCTCTAGTGGCTCTCCCACCACCCCCTCGCCCTCCGTGGGCTCTCCCACTACCCCCTCGCCCTCCATGGGCTCTCCCTCTCTCTTCCTGTGAGGAGTCATCCTCAAGTAGTCGGGGGTAACAGTACGTGTTCGACCACTCCGACTAGCAAACCCGCGCCGTCGACCTTCCCCTTGCCCATGTTCCACGAACCTGCATTGAAAATAGAATAAACAATTAGTACATTAATAATGAAGGAAAAAGCATAATAATAATGACTAATAAACACATTACAAATAAGCATAAAAAGGCATATTCCTAAACCATAGAGAAAAAAGACATGAAATGTACATTTGCTAGAACCCGTACAAATCATTACTGTTGTAACCGATTTCTCGCTCGGTCTCATCATCAGTATCAATCATATCATATTCGTTGTCTGACGGAGGTGGAGGCTCTTCCTCGTCATCAGCATCTTCGTTTAACTTTTCTGGCATAAGTATGTCATTTTCATTAACAATGGTCTCACCATCATTCCATGCATCTTCATCGTTTGGATCCACATCATCATCGCTTAGTGGTCTAGCGTCATCGTTTCTGACCACATCATCATCGGGTTGCTCTTGATAGAACACTCCCTCGTATGTCATGGGGTTAATGTTGTAGTAATCATCTTCATTCGGGTCCGGTAGCTTACCATGTGGCGACACCTTGAACACAACTTCCCAACCCCGTAGGTACTCTTTCTGGCATGGGTAAGGCAAATAATAAACTTGTGTAGCTTGGGTAGCCGCAATGAAGAGATCAGCTTCAACATAGACGGTTGATGGTTTAACTTAGACCAAACCAATGGAAGGCGTATGTCTCTGCCCCTCCTACGGATCGAACCATCGACATTTGAACACAGGTAGACTTAGGGTTTCGCGCCCTTTGCGGAATGTAATCTCGCATATACTTTGGACCCTTTCGTAGTAGTCTATGGAAATTTGACCAGGGGTGTACACTCCGGTATTTATAGTTTTGGGATCAGGCCGGCTATTAGGGTGCTCCCCTGTATGGAAGCGATACCCATTCACATCATACTTTTTACATGTCATGACGGTAGGGTCAAAACCCATGGAAACCCATCTCAATTCATCATCCATAGATATGTTCGGATATTTTCCCTACAAGTATAATTGAAATTGTTGGGTGCATTAGTTCGGTTAACTAATAAATGTTCAACTACGTATTTAATAGGGGAATGTGGAAAATTACTTTCTCCATGAACCAAGCAACAAAATTTTTATTTCCACGGTTTCCATGACGGAGAAGAGTAAGTGCCTCCGCCTCAGTAGGAGGATTCATTCCCGTCCATTCCTCTTGAACGAAATCACTAAAACAAGATAAGCGGTGTTAGACCGGGATTAAGTGAACATAGAACATGATGATGTGCATAAAGGAATGGTGTAGTGGTATTACCTCATCCACACTTCCTCGACTTCCTTGATGTTGTGCAAGACATAGAACATAAGGTCCTCCCACTCTTGTCATGGCATGTTATAAGATTTTGAGGCCCCAACCCTGCCACCTTGCCCATTGAATAGATGGAGCTTGGGTTGATACTTGGGCTCTTCTATATTGTATCGAGGCACCTTATTATGCAGATGGGGAACGTGGTCTGGATAGTACGATGTCCTGAGGTTTGACACCTCCTCTAGGATAACTGCCTCAGCTATGGAAGCTTCAATCTTAGCTTTGTTTCCACATTTTTGTCGGAGATGCTTGTTCTGTCTCTTAGGGCCATACTGCCAACGATTTTGCACAGGCCCCCCGAACAATACCTCTTTCGCGAGGTGCAGAATGAGATGTGTCATCGGAGTAAAGAATCCTGGCAAAAAGATCTTCTCTAGCTTGACTATCAACTCTGGTGCCTTCTTATGCAATTGTTCAATCACATCTTTACTTACTTCTTTAGCACAGAGCGTGCGGAAGAAATGGCTTAGTTCGGCAAGCACTCGCCAGACATGCTCGGGGACATAGCCTCGAACCATCACCGGCATTATCCGCTCAATCCACACATGGTAGTCATGACTCTTGAGCCCGGTCACTTTTCCCGTTGAAAGATTGACTCCCTTACTTATATTCGATGCATAACCATCGGTGAACTTCAAAATGTGTTTCATCCAGATAAATACTTCCTTCTTTTCTGGCGGTTTAAGGACAAAGTCAGCATCTGGCTTGAACCAGCTTCTTCGATCTCCTGTGGGAGGCTTCATGTTTAGACGTGGTCTATCACAAATTCTCTGTTGATCGGCTCTAGCTTTAAGGTTATCCTTCGTCTTATCAGGAATGTTGAGGATCGTGCGGAAAAGGGACTCTGCGACATTCTTTTCGGTGTGCATCACATCAATGTTGTAAGGAAGTTTGAGGTCCTTGAAATAGGGAAGCTTCGAGAAGGGGGTAATGTGAGTCCAGTTGTGCGTCTCACCATATCCCTCGAAGTGTTTTCCTTTGCCTTTGCCTTTGACTTTAGGCTTGAGAGCTTTTAGCTGAGCAAGAAGATCTGCCCCCGAAAATGTTGGAATCTCGGTTACTTCATGGACAACCCGACCTTTCGTGAAGTTCTTCTTGTCTTCCCTGTCTGGATGGTCTAGAGGGAGGAACTGTCGATGCAGGTCAAAGGCTGAATACTTGCCACCCTTCTGCAGCCAAATCAAACGCAGAGCCTGCATGCACACTGGGCATGGCATCTTCCCACTTGTACACCATCCGTAGAATAGAGCATAGCCGGGAAAGTCATGCATGCAATACATCAACCAAACTTTCATCAAGAATTTTTTTTGCAGATGTCGGTCGTATGTCAACCTTGGGAAGTACCAAGAATGGTGCAAATCATCCACCAGCGGCTGCATAAACACTGCCAAATTCTTCCCCGGGTATTCAGACCCTAGAATAATCAGTGACAAGAACATGGTGTTGCGTTGCATTAGGACACCTAGAGGGAGATTGAGCGGAATAACAAACACGGGTCAGCAGCTGTATGGATTGGTCGACATACCATATGGATTGACCCCATCACCTGTTATTGCAACTCTGACATTCCCAGCCTCTGCTGCTTCCTCGGGGTATTCTTCATCGAATGACTTCCATGCTTCACCTTCTGATGGATGTACGATTTTATTTGGATGATACCTTTTACCTTCCTTGTGCCACTTCATCATTTTGGCAGACTCCTCCGTGTTGAAAAGGCGTTGCAGTCTTTGTATGAAATCGAGATACCGAAGAACCTTAGCGGGGATCGTTAGCTACCTTTTCTCACCATCCTCACCGACCACCTCAAGGTACCGAGACAAACCACACTCCCTATAGTACTTGTCATCCACATACTCGTGCCTAAACAAAAGGCAATTCTTCGGACAAACATGTATTTTCTTATAATCCATAGAGAGTGCCTTCATGATTTTCTTTGTAGCGTACATGCTTTTCGGCAGTTGATGACCCTCGGGAAGGTTGTTAGCCCATACTCCCAGGAATGCTTCAAAGCATTTCTGGTTACAGCCGTACTCAGCCTTGACTGCAATAAGTTGCGAGATGGCGTCTAGCTGAGATATTTTGGCACCCCCATAAAGAGGTTTCTTCGATGAGGCCAAGACCTCCAAGAAGGCCTCTGCGATTGCCTCCGGCTCCTCCAGTTCATTCTTTGAAGGTGTCGCATTTGTCATTTCTACAGCAATGATATCATCTAGCATGTCCCTGACCCCGTCGTCTTCATAACCATCGATGCGTTGTCGCATCACCTCCTCTCTGCCACGGTCATGCTCAGCTAAGTTTATCGGTGGCATGTCAAAGTTTGCCATATATCCGTGCGTGTGAAGGTGGCCAGTCGTGTCCTTCTGATTTTTACGGTGACGTCTGCCACATCTCGCACATGGGCATGGTGGGATAATTCTCATTGGACTATGGAATATATCCTTCAAATACACATCGGTTTTCGCGATCCACTCTGATGTTACTCGATTCCTATGGATAAAACCACTATACATCCACTGATTATCTGCCATCCTCTATTTTATTGGGAGCCACACAACAAAATTAAGGATTCATTTGAATTAATCACATCAAAATTTTATTTTCTTCTGCGGTGAATCCAAAAACATCTCTAATAGGTAAAGATGGGTCCTAATCCCACCCGAGGATGTCTAGATTGAGTATGTTCTCCATGCTCTACCCCGTTCCGAGACAAAATTTTGGCAGCACCTCCCCGCTGTTCTCTAGATACACGTCTCGACAAATAGCCGAGAGAATGTGCTCCGGAGAACAACGGGGAGGTGCCATCGAAATCTTGTCTCCGAACGGGGTAGGGCATGAGAACGTACCCAATCTACACATCCTCGGGCTGTCCGTGGAAAATGCTGGACAATCCAAAAGAGTTGCAGTGATAAATATGCAATTGAATGCATATTTATCGATGCAACCCTTTCGGACGGGAGACTCCTAGGTTACGGGACTTGACGTGAAAAGAAAATCTAGTGACGTAAAAAAGCAGATGAGGAGGTGGTGGATTTGTAGCTCACCCTCGGCTGTAGAGGAAGTAGTCGAACAACAGAGGACGATCGGGGACCAACAGCTCCGACGTCAACGATCACTCCAGGGAGATGCAACACCACAAAGCCTGTAAATTCCAACAAGTGAAAAAAATAGGTCATCACATCTCGTATAGCAATCTTTGATGACAAAATGATAGCATCCATCCATCCAAAAAACCACTCATCAGAGACAACCGGTTCCGACAGGGTCACTCCGGGGAGACCCGACACAATATAGAATGCTAATTCCACCGTGAGAGAAGTATATATGACCACATCACACACAACATTGACACTTCAAACCTGGACAAAAATCATACTGATAATGTCATCCATTGATAACAAATTTGACGAACATTCCATCCATCCATCCTTTCGGTCATAAATATGCAATGTTAGATCATCCATCCATCTATCACAAATCCATCTAACAAAATTTCATCCATCCATCTATCAAAAATTCATCTAACAAATTCATCAATCCATCCATCTATCACAAATGCATCTAACAAAACTTACCAACATTCATCAATCCATCCATCTACCAATATTCATCAATCCATGTAACAAAATTCACCCATGCATCCATGCAGATACCAAACATAAACATAATGCAAAAAATGAAAAAAAAAGCTCACCGGGGGCGTTTTGGGCGCCGGTGCAGCGCACGTGCAGGGAGGCCGGGGGCGGAGCCGAGGAAGGGTGGACGGGGGTCGGGGCCGCCACTGCACGGCGTCGGCGGAAGGGGGCTCCAAACCCCGACCGGCCCAGCAAGGGCCGATGCCCGAGCAGGGGAGGGAGGGCGCGGGACGGCGTGTATGAGCAGGGGCGGTGCAGGGCGGCGGTGCCGTGATGTCGAGGTGGTGGTGGGGTTAGGGGGCGGAGAGGGTGGTGGCGGCGGCGCCGCGATGTCGAGGTGGCGGGGTTGGGACAGGGCTGGGACAGGGGCGGTGGCGGTGCTATGGCAGGCCGGCGGCGCGTGGGGGGGTGAAGCTGGGGCGGTGCAGGGCGGCAGCACGAGGCGGGGCTAGGGCGGTGCGGGGCTGGGGCGGCGACGCTAGGGTTTCATTTGAAAATAGTTTTGCAATGAAGAGCTTACAATAAATAGCCTCAATATTAGGCATGATGATCTATGGAGATAGATTTACCTAATGGGGCTAAGCAATGAATACATATTGACAAGGTGCGAAAACCTTTTAGCATTTAAAACGCCAAGGAGTGATTCTTGCCGAAGTCACATGGAAAGAGTTTTTGCAAGACTCAGTGTCCCAAAACACTGACGAGTAAAATACATGATGGAGATTCCACACACTCTAGTGTTTGGATTAAATCATGTATTCCATGGTATGTAAATACAACCAGATATGTCCGATACTCCCAAGTTGTTGCAAGTATAGATACCAAAGTGATCAAGCACTGATAAAGGGACAAACAGTGAAAGATGTCATTATGTACTAGAGTAGTGTTGATGACATGTTTTCTCGCAAGCAGAGATTATGAAGTGCTCATTGTAAGTAATTATATCGATGTAGTCTCAATCAATGCTCCATGCGATTTTTGATTTAAGTTAAGGGTTTTGTGTAATACACAATATGGTGGCACGATAGTTGGAAATTGTTCCAAACAAGATACTGTGGCGAATTCTGTAACAAAGGCTAAGTATGTTGACGCTTTGGAAGCGACAAAGAAGTTGTTGAATCATGTAGTTCATTCATGAACTTAGTATGGTTCCAAGATGGCTTTGGTCTATGAGACACTATTGCAAATAGTTGCTCCATAGCTCAGTCTGAGGAATCAGGCTTCGACGAATGATTCACACATATGCAAAGCCAAGTTCACACAAAAGACGAATTTTGTGATAGCGTGAAAACGCGAGGATATGCAAAGTTACACACGGAGTTGAAGTTGTCAGATCCGTTGGACATCAGGCTATACCACAAGCGAAGCATACTTTACACCAGTATGCCATAGGTGTAAAGTGCATTAGCATTGACTAGATTATTGACTCTAGTGCAAGTGGGAGTCTATAGGAGATATGCCCTAGAGGCAATAAATGTTACTGATTATCTGCCTGTTCATAATTAGGTTTATGTTCCATGCTATAACTGCTATGGTTCTCGAGTCTACAATAACCACGAGGCTTGAAGGAAGACTCATATGCACGTGTGGAATAATAAACGGTAAATTGTATTCCTAGTCTGGCCTCTAAGACTGGCTCAAGTATTGCATGATGATCCTGTTTTCCTGATCATGGGCATGGCTATGCGGGCAATTTTGAGGGCACAATGTTAGAAGAACATTTGTGTTGAATCGACCCGAATTGATGTTATGCTATGAGATACATTCGTCACAAGTTAATGGTTAATAACACAGAGATGGCTAACGTTTGCATAATTCCTTAGACCATGAGAGTATCGAGTTTCTTCATGCTTGCTTCATGAACTTTGGGGTTTGTTAAACGTCATCCGTAAATGGGTGGCTATTACGACGGCTTACGGGTTCATGGAAAAGTATGTCAAGTAACTTGATAGCTCAAGATTGGGATTTGCTCCTTTGATGATGGAGAGATATCTCTGGGCCCTCTCGGTGTTACGGTATCCATCATCGTCTGGCCAGACACTTTGTGATTTGATCACGGGGATACCGGAACACGGGAATGAGAAAAGAGAACAATACCGGCAATGAGGTAACTGGCATAGTGGACAAGTTGTTGATCCACGAGGATGCCTACATGTCTCACCTCAGGTAATTGTAACATATCGCGAAGCAACAGGAATAGCTCACAGCAACTTGAGGTTCACTCGAATATTCATTTGTGTGGGTATAGGGGTCAATATGGGTGTGCACGGCTCCGATGGTTATCATTGATCGGAAGGGGTTCCGGGTCATGTCTATGCTTCACCGAACCTATAGGGTCACACGCTTAAGGGTCATCTATCTGTTGAATACTGGACAGGGAGTCTGAGAGAATATCACCGAAATGTTTCGGACACCGGAAAAGTTTCGGACAGCGGAAAAGTTCTGTAGACAGGACACCGGAACAGTTTCGGTAAAACTAAAAAGTATTTTTAGGGTATACCATTAAGTCAAATTGGTTTCAGCACATGCTTGATAATTCTTGGAGGGTTCCAAAATCATTCTGGAAACTTCTGGGAATTTTCTGGAAGAAAAAACGGAAATGTTCCGGAGCTGCCGGAACCGCTTCAGATGCTTTTCGCAGATGAAAATCACTATTCCGGAATTGTTCTGGATCGCATTAAAAATTATTTTAGTGGGGTACTAGAATTGTTCTAAGCCCACATAAATATTTTCAGTTCGATCGGACGCTGAAAAATGTCGTCGTGAATAGTGAAAGTGCTTTTTGGATATTTATGGAAAAGCACCTTTTTGGATATTTCCAAAAAGGCTTCTAGAAGGGATTGGGGAGAAAGGTAGCTCCTCATGGGGCCCCCCCAAGGGTTGGCCGGCCAAGGGTGGAGCTCCTCCATGGAGCTCCACATGGCACCCCTTTTCCTTCTTATGATTTTTTATGTGTGACATAAAGTGGGGGTAGTTTGGTATTTTCAAGTCCCAACCCTACCCCTTGGTTTTCCTATAAATAGAGGAGATGTGGGCTGCCATATCTTCATCCTTGTACTCCTTCTCACATACAAGTGCCATTGCAATGATCTGGCTTCTTCTCTCCCTCCTAGCGAAATAGTTTCGTAGAGCCGAAAGGTTGTGTGGGTTCCGGTAGGAACTAGTTCTGGACGGCAAAGCCCTACCGGATAGATGACACCATATGTGTGCAACTCTGTAGAGAGATCGTAGTTTCGGTCTTAGTGCGAGAGTGCCTCCCGAAGGGCGATCCATGTGACCGTCCGAGTTTCAAAGGTCCTCCCGAAGGGCTGTCCGGGTGACAATCCAAGTTTTGGAGGTCCTCCCGAAGGGCTGTCCGCGACATCGCCGGGGGGACTGTCTGACTGCCTCCCAGAGGGCTGTCCGAGGGGCAGATGAGGGTATACATCCTCGCGGTTGGGAGGTTGTATATCCTAGCTGCGGGGATCTGCATCGCCAATCGTCATCGACTCTACTTCCGCTGCGCTACGAGTCGGTAACGAAAAGATCAAACCTTGTATGCAGTCTTCATAGTGGTCCTGGGCTGGTGCATAGGTCAGATTTTTTTTTGTTTTCTATTGTGTTACCCTACAGTGGTATCAGAGCCGTGCTATGCGTAGATACAGGTTGCGATCTAGAATACATAGAGATGTATGGGTGTTGCACAATATAATTAGGTAGTAGATGAGATCTATTACTGAAAATTATTTGTGCGGGTAGCAGATGAAATCTGTAACCCGATGTTCTTGTTGCTTCCCTAGAATTTGCATAGTCCTGATCTTAACGGCATGGTGGAATCTCACAAAGTTCTTGCAATCCGCGATCCTTTCATGCTGCTCCTGAGTATGCTAATTGACAGATCAACGAAGTGCTAACAGTTTTTTGGGTTCCACCATAGTTGAGAAAGATGGATGTTTCATAGACAAAAGGGCAATGTAGATGCGATCTGCACGGAGGTCATGCGTATGACGAAGTTTAGTATGGGGCTCAAGATTTTATTATCTCGTGTTTCATACACCTCGCAATGTTAATCTGGCGACTTGGATTATCATGCTTGATGATGGACGTTGGTAGCTTCAGTTTGTTTTGAAACCTTAGAAGCCACGTAAAACAAGTTTTTGCATGAAGCGATTAGAGGCGTCTAACTTGGTTTTGCAGGATGGTTTGCATGTGCATGTGATGTGGTATAGCAGTGATCATATAAATTTGATTATGTATGAGATGACTATATGATGTAATTTGATTAACATGACCTGCATGTCATGATTCGGCATGATGGCTGGAGCCATATGATTGCACTTTAATGACCTGCATGTCAACCTTATGTAATGCACTTATTTTATTTTCTATAGAGATAGGAATATTATCTGGTGCATCGACAAGGTGGTGGCAATCTTCGCGAAGGTGAACACCGACGCGAATGTCGAAGACGAAGAAATACAATACTTCTCTGTCAGAAAGGGCTATACCATATCATGCTATTATGAATTGCCTGAGATGTTTATCCCTTATGATGCACCCTTTTGATTGCACGGTAGTCGCTTTTATTAGGGTGATCTCTCACAAAATATCAAGTAGTTAGTGTTCTCCCAAGTGTAGCACCGTCACGGCATCTTTCCTTTCGGGGTATCACATGGATACATGGGTACGAAAAATTGTACGGGTGTGAGGCGGGTGAGTTGAGACCTCGCAGCATGATCACTTGGTTGTCTTGACGTTCAGGCATGAAAGTCATGAGCTCCGAACACACGCATCAAAAGATGAACAAGAGTCACATAGAGATGTGATTGGCAAGTTGGCCTACCGATTACAATTCTCGTCACTTGAGATGGATACATCCTTGGCGTTGAATTGTAATATGGATCTTGAATCACTCACAATCAATTATGAGAGATATTGATTTGAGTGGGAGCGCACTGTAGAATTGAATTCTTTTAATTCTCAGTGCAATTCATTTTGAACAATGTCTAAGTGTGATTTGCATAATAGTTGTAGAATAATGGCTCGTGCTTCCACCTTCCCTATTAAAATTGAATAGCTGTTAAATATCTGGTTAAAACTTTACGGTTGGTAACGTAATGTGAGGATTGTCCTCAAGAGTGCCGAGAAGGACTTTGTCCTATTGCATGCTTTTGGTATTCTCCCGCTAATGCTATGGATCGTGTGACTCTCGTCCTTTGATCCAAAAGCTAGAAATCCTTTTCAGTCAAAGTGCAATATGTTTGCTTCCATGAGACCCGAACTTCGAAAGTTTGGATAGTTATGTGATATTCATGGAATCTGAAAATCATTTTCAGAGACAAACAAAGGCTAAAAGATATGATATATCCAAAGCAATGTTTGTTTGCAAACTACTAGTAAAGAAGTTTACTATGCATTAGACTGATAAGAGAGGGTTCTAGGAGAACGCCTGTCATATGATGAAAGGTGAATAAAACAACAACTTAAAGAGAAAGGAAGTGTCTGAAGGGTGTTAGTGAGACTTTCACGCCTAGGAAGTCCAGGGCTAAGGCCACTCTTAAGTTGGATGCTTCTTCTGAGAGTAGGAGAAATACTAAAAAGTTAAACTGTTAGAAGTATAATGGCAAAAGGAAAGAAGACTGGAATATCCAGCTCATGTATGAATGTCATACAAGTTTTTGATGTATAGAAGGCTGGTAAAAGATATAGTTCTTGGGAATTATGGTTAAACATGTTAATCACTTATTCTTGGGTATTGTGAGTTGGTCACAAAGATACCCGCTCGATTGCATTCTATTGCAACTCGATGTAAGAACTACTATGGCCTGAAAGACTAACCAGAGATGAGGTTTAGATACATGCAGGGAACATAGTAAGTGTTACAATGCCTTCCATCGGTGTATTCCCTATGTATTAAGTTTCATAATTCATTTTAGAGTTTCATACTCTAGCCCTTTGCATAAGGTATCTTGAAAGAAGGTTGTTCATAAGAGAAGTTTTCATGTTCGGTGTTATGAATAACATAAGGGCCATACTTTCATTATGAATGAGACGTATGTTATGAATATTGATAGTAATACATTACCTTTGGGTTTACTTTTATAATTCATTTTAGAGTTTCATACACTCTAGCCCATTGCACAATGTTTGTTGCAAAAGAGTTGTTCATAAAAACAACAATTGTTGTTCATTATTATGAATAAACATAAAGGGCCATGCTTCCATCCTAGATGGGATGTATGTTATGAATATTGATGGAAATATGATACATCCATAACACAGATGCTAAATGTCGCAAGACTAAAAGAATACCACATATGTGTGGCACTGCATTTGGTCACATTGGAGAAACCCCCATGGAAAATTCCATTATGATGGATTTTGAAGTCGTTTGATTTTGAATCATCTGAAACTTGCAACTTTCCTCCAAAAGGTGAACTAACTAAAATACCGTTCACAGGCCATAAGGAACGAGCAAAGAACTTATGGTGATCATACATTTGATGTATGTAGTCCGATAAATGTTGTTGCAAACAGTGGATTTGTCTACCTTCAAAAATGACTCAAGTAGATATATGGATATTTACTTGATGAGACGTAAGTCTCGATCTTTTGAAATCATTCGAAAGGTTTTCAAATATGAAGTAGAAGTTATTGTGCCAAGAAAATTATGTTTCTGCAATTTGATTGCGGAAAGGAATATTTGAGTTACAAGTTTAGCGAATGTCTGATGAGTTGTGAAAAGAGTTTCATAACTTGCACCTCCCGGAACACCAGTGCAAGTGGAAAGTCCGTGAAGATGTAATAAAACCATTTATAACATGGTAAGATCAAAGATGACATAAATAGATTTGCCATTACCCCTTTTATAGAGTGATGCTTTAGAGACTGCGGCTTTTACACTGAAAAGATATCCATCAGGTCTGTTGAAATGATGCCATGGTATGGTACGCCCAACCATGTTATATATTTTCTTAACATTTGGAATATGGGGCTTGTGTAAAAGGTTACAAACCTATTCCAAATCAGACAAGTGCTACTTTGTATGGTTATCCCAAGTCATTGGGTATTCCCCCACCACTATACCGAGGCAAAGGGTTTTGCCACAAAACGGTATGCTTTTAAAGAGAATAGTTCTTACAAAAGGTGAGTGGGAGGACAGTGCAACTCGACGAGATAACCAGTATCTTCATCATCAGTTCAAAGGAAAGAAACCATGGAAGTGATTCTGTTGTTTCCTTCTACGACTGATAACGAAGTCTCTACAATAAAATGTATGGACTTCGGTCGAACATGCAGCTGAACCACGTAGGCAAAGCTCGTGCAAACCTATCAGGTGCGCAAACGAGATATTGTTATTAGACAACAATATACCTACAATACACAAGGAAGCGTTGATGGCCCTGACTCCGAGATTGGCTAAATGTCAATACAATCCGAGATAGTTTCCATATAAGTGATTCAAGATTAAAACCTTGATACACCTTTCGGAGGACTTAGAGTCTAACGAATATTTATGGAACTAAAAACTGGTACGGATAAAAATTGTTTTATCCATAAAGCTCAACTTGTTGAAATAACAAGTTCAAGGAGTTGACTACGATGAGGTTGTTTCACCATAGCGATGCTTAAGGTCGGTTCGGATTGAACTAGCAATTAATACATATATAAATCATGAGATATGAAACATGGATGACAAAAGGATTTCCATCTGATGGAAATGAAACCTAGGACTTGTATGTGATACAGTCCGAAGTAATTTGTCAATCCAGAGGATGCTAGTAAGTATGCAAACTTCAGAGTTCCAGCAATGGACAGAAGAGAGCAAAATGGAGTTGGAATCTTTGTGGTTTGACGAAATGGTCAAAAGGATTTTTTTGATTTCATCAATGGGTAACGAAGATGCTTGTGATTCAATAAATTAAGTGGGAGCATAATAATATTTCTAAAAACGTTGTGTGCTTGACACATTGTTAATTAGAAATAAATTTCTTGACACGAATTAGGACTTCATTTGAAAATAGTTTTGCGATGAAGTGCTTAGGCTAAATAGCCTCAATGTTAGGCATGATGATCTATGGAGATAGATTTACCTAATGGGGCTAAGCAATGAATACATATTGACAAGGTGCCAAAACCTTTTAGCATTTAAAACGCCAAGGAGTGATTCTTGCCGAAGTCACATGGAAAGGGTTTTTGCAAGACTCAGTGTCCCAAAACACTGACGAGTAAAATACATGATGGAGATTCCACACACTCTAGTGTTTGGATTAAATCATGTATTCCTTGGTATGTAAATACAACCAGATATGTCCGATACTCCCAAGTTGTTGCGAGTATAGATACCAAAGTGATCAAAGCACTGATAATGGGACAAACAGTGAAAGATGTCATTAAGTACTAGAGTAGTGTTGATGACATGTTTTCTCGCAAGCAGAGATTATGAAGTGCTCACTGTAAGTAATTACATCAATGAAGTCTCAATCAATGCTCCATGCGATTTTCAATTTAAGTTAAGGGTTTTGTGTAATACACAATATGGTGGCACGATAGTTAGAAATTGTTCCAAACAAGATACTATGGCGAATTCTGTAACAAAGGCTAAGTATGTTGACGCTTTGGAAGCGACAAAGAAGTTGTTGAATCATGTAGTTCATTCATGAACTTAGTATGGTTCCAAGATGGCTTTGGTCTATGAGACACTATTGCAAATAGTTGCTCCATAGCTCAGTCTGAGGAATCAGGTTTCGACCAATGATTCACACATATAGAAAGCCAAGTTCAAACAAAATACGAATTTTGTGATAGCGTGAAAACGCGAGGATATGCAAAGTTACACATGGAGCTGAATTTGTCAGATCTGTTGGACATCAGGCTATACCACAAGCGAAGCATACTTTACACCAGTATGCCATAGGTGTAAAGTGCATTAGCATTGACTAGATTATTGACTCTAGTGCAAGTGGGAGTCTGTAGGAGATATGCCCTAGAGGCAATAATAAATGTTACTAATTATCTCCCTATTCATAATTAGGTTTATGTTCCATGTTATAACTGCTATGGTTCTCGAGTCTACAATAACCACGAGGCTTGAAGGAAGACTCATATGCACGTGTGGAATAATAAACGGTAAATTGTATTCCTAGTCTGGCCTCTAAGACTGGCTCAAGTATTGCATGATGATCCAGCTTTCCTGATCATGGGCATGGCTATGCCGGCAATTTTGAGGGCATAATGTTAGAAGAACATTTGTGTTGAATCGACCCAAATTGATGTTATGCTATGAGATACATTCGTCACAAGTTAATGGTTAATAACATAGAGATGGTTAACGTTTGCATAATTCCTTAGACCATGAGAGTATCGAGTTTCTTCATGCTTGATTCATGAACTTTGGGGTTTGTTAAACGTCATCCGTAAATGGGTGGCTATTACGGCAGGTTACAGGTTCATGGAAAAGTATGTCAAGTAACTTGATAGCTCAAGATTGGGATTTGCTCCTTTGACGATGGAGAGATATCTCTGGGCCCTCTCGGTGTTACGGTATCCATCATTGTCTGGCCAGACACTTTGTGATTTGATCACGGGCATGCCGGAACACGGGAACTAGAAAAGAGAACAATACCGGCAACGAGGTAACTGGCATAGTGGACAAGTTGTTGATCCACGAGGATGCCTACATGTATCACCTCGGGTATTTGTAACATATCGCGAAGCAACAGGAATAGCTCACAGCAACTGGAGGATCACTCGAATATTCATTCTTGTGGGTATAGGGGTCAATATGGGTGTCCACGGCTCCAATGTTGATCATTGATCAGAAGGGGTTCTGGGTCATGTCTATGCTTCACCAAACCTATAGGGTCACACGCTTAAGGGTCATCTATCTGTTGAATACTAGACAGGGAGTCTGAGAGAATATCACCGAAAAGTTTCGGACACCGGAAAAGTTTCGGACATCAGAAAAGTTCCGCAGACAAGACACCGGAACAGTTTCGGTAAAACTAAAAAGTAGTTTAAGGGGATACCATTAAGTCATATTGGTTTTGGCACATGCCTTATAATTCTTGGAGAGTGCCAGAATCATTCTGGAAACTTCTGGGAATTTTCCGGAAGAAAAACCGGAAATGTTCCGGAGCTGTCGGAACCGCTTCAGATGCTTTTCGCAGATGAAAATCATTATTCCGGAATTGTTCCGGATTGCATTAAAAATTATTTTAGTGGGGTACTATAATTGTTCTAAGCCCACATAAATATTTTCAATTCGATCGAACGCTAAAAAATGTCGTCGTGAATAGTGAAAGTGTTTTTTGGATATTTATGGAAAAGCACCTTTTTGGATATTTCCAAAAAGGCTTCTAGAAGGCATTGGGGAGCAAGGTAGCTCCTCATGGCCCCCCCAAGGGTTGGTCGGCCAAGGGTGGAGCTCCTCCATGGAGCTCCACATGGCACCCCTTTTCCTTCTTATGATTTTTTATGTGTGACATAAAGTGGGGGTAGTTTGGTATTTTCAAGTCCCAACCCTACCCCTTGGTTTTCCTATAAATAGAGGAGATGTGGGCTGCCATATCTTCATCCTTGTACTCCTTCTCACATAAAAGTGCCATTGCAATGATCTGGCTCTTCTCTCCCTCCTAGTGAAATAGTTTTGTAGAGCCGAAAGGTTGTCTGGGTTCTGGCAGGAACTAGTTCTAGACGGCGAAGCCCTGCCGGATAGATGACACCGTATGTGTGCAACTCTGTAGAGAGATCATAGTTTCGGTCTTAGTTCGAGAGTGCCTCCCTAAGGGCTGTCTGTGTGACCGTCCGAGTTTCGAAGGTCCTCCCGAAGGGCTGTCCGAGTGACAGTCCAAGTTTTGGAGGTCCTCCCGAAGGGCTGTCTGCGACACCGTCCGGGGGGACTGTCTGACCGCCTCCCGGAGGGCTATCCGAGGGGCAGATGAGGGTATACATCCTCGCGGTTGGGAGGTTGTAAATCCTAGCTATGGGGATCTGCACCGCCGATCGTC
Source organism: Hordeum marinum (assembly GCA_022496015.1). NCBI lineage: Eukaryota > Viridiplantae > Streptophyta > Magnoliopsida > Poales > Poaceae > Hordeum > Hordeum marinum. Next base: position 45,436,937 of record CM039672.1, read on the forward strand.
ATCGACTCTACTTCCGCTGCGCTACGAGTCGGTAAAGAAAAGATCAAACCTTGTATGCAGTCTTCATAGTGGTCCTGGGTTGGTGCGTAGGTCGGAAATTTTTTGTTTTCTGCTGCGTTACCCTACACCTTTGACTTTCACCGGACGGGGTTTGACCGATGGACCTTTTCACCTGGTTGTCATAGGCCAGCCAATAGCTACACCCTCGAACACGGTCCGGCCCCAATCCACCACAAGATTCCCTTTTGTGTTTGCCCAATGTGGCCGTTTCCCCTCCATGAGACGGCATCAACGACGTCTGTGAGGGGGGTCACACCATGGAGGCGCGTGTCGGGTGATTGCACCTGCCACCACGCTTCCAGACGTGTAAGAGGGCCTAGCGCAAGACCTGGAGGCATAGCTACCCCCCCCCCCCAAGTACACCGTCCCGTCTAACCGTGCCACAGTTGATCGGCGGATCTAGGCCTTTGACTTTCGCCAGACGGGGTTTGACTGATGGATTGGATCTTTTCACCTGGTTGTGATAGTCAAGCCCATAGGCACACTTCCGAGCTAGGTCCGACCCCAACACACCGCAAGATTTCCTCCGTGTCTGCCCGATGTGGCTGTTTCCCCCCTCCGTGAGACGGTGGCAGCGACGTCCGTGAGGGGGGGGGTCACACTACGGAGTCGCGTGCCTAGTGCTTGCACCTGCCACCACGCTTCCAGACCTATAGGACAGCCCAGCGCAAGACCTGGTGGCGTAGCTACCCCCCCCCCCCCCCAAGTACACCGTCTCGTCTAACCCTATCAAAGTTGACCGGTGGATCTACGCATTTGACTTTCACCGGACGGGGTTTGACCGATGAACCTTTTCACCTGGTTGTCATAGGCCAGCCAATAGCTACACCCCCGAACACGGTCTGGCCCCAATCCACCACAAGATTCCCTTTGTGTTTGCCCGATGTGGCCATTTCCCCTCCGTGAGACGGCATCAACGACGTGTGTGAGGGGGGTCACACCACGGAGGCGCGTGTCGGGTGCTTGCACCTGCCACCATACTTCTAGACGTGTAAGAGGGCCTAGCGCAAGACCTAGAGGCATAGCTACCCCCCCCCCCAAGTACACCGTCCCGTCTAACCGTGCCACAGTTGACCGGCGGATCTAGGCCTTTGACTTTCGCCGGACGGGATTTGACTGATGGATCTTTTCACCTGGTTGTGATAGTCCAGCCCATAGGCACACTTCCGAGCAAGGTCCGACCGCAACACACCGCAAGATTCCCTTCGTGTCTGCCCGACGTGGCCGTTTCCCCCCTCCGTGAGACGGCGGCAGCGACGTCCGTGAGGGGGGTCACACTACGGTGCCGCGTGTCGGGTGCTTGCACCTGCCACCATGCTTCCAGACCTGTAAGAGGGCCCAGCGCAAGACCTGGTGGCGTAGCTACCCACCAAGTACACCGTTCTGTCTAACCCTTGCACAGTTGACCGGCGGATCTACGCCTTTGAGTTTCGCCGGACGGGGTTTGACCGATGGACCTTTTCACCTGGTTGTGATAGGTCAGCCCATAGCTACACTCCCGAACAAGGTCCGGGCCCAGCCCAAGACCTCCCAAGTACATCGTCCCATCTAACCATGGCACGGTTGATCGGCGGATCTAGCACTTTCAAGATGCTTATAAAAAACATATAAAACTTGTCAAACTAATTGTAATTATCAATTTTTTGTGATTTTAATAAAGTATAGGAACCTACATGCAAAAGAACATGTGGTCACATTACTAACATACTCGAAAACAAATACAAACTACATATATATAATATATGAAAAATTCAACACAAATCTATATATAATTTATTATGTATGTTTATGTTTAGATAAGGCACATTTAAGTTAATAAAATTTTAATTTTAAAAAACTAAAATACAAAAATAAGTAAAAAAACAGATAAAACAAAGCTATGCCGACGGCAAAGCCGTCGGCATACGTTTGCCCACGAATCGACCGACAGGCCTTGGATCGATGACGTGGCACGCGTCACGGATCGGTGACGTGGCACGCGTCACGGATCGGTGACGTGGACCACACCTACGTCGACGGACGCCGTCAGGACCGTCGGCACAGGTATGACGGCATCAGACTCCCGTTGGACGAAGGCTCGCCGGTCCCACATCTATGCCGACGGCCACTGTAGGCATATATTACGATATGCCGACGGCCTGGCTACGCCGACGGCCACCGTAGGCATATCGCTAGGTACGCCAACGACTTTTCTGCACCGACGACTTCGCCTAGGCCGTCGGCATACCTCCCTCTATGCCGACGGTGACCGTCGACGTAGATTAGGCCATTGGCGTAAGCAGTTATTCTGGTAGTGTATATGGTTTAATCATTGGACACGAAAGTTTGGCTCGTGGGTGTATGTTCACCCTATATCAAAATAGTAATAATTAGTAAATAAAAAAGTAAAGAAACTCTGAAAATGTTTTTGTAATAAAGTTGACCTTCTACTCTACTCTTAAAAAGAATTATGAAGGGAAAATGTCGTCTGACTTCGTAAACATTTTCATGAAGTTAATTGGGTCTTCTTCTTATTTTTTTCTCATATAGGGTACATACATATATACACCCGAGATCCAAAACATTTCGCAGATTTGGACACGGACGTTTGGTTCTTGGGCATATATACACCTCATATGAAAAAAAAAGAAATTAGTAATGAAAAAAAATTAAAAAGCCTCTAAAAGTATTTTTGTAGTAAATTTGACCTCCTATTGTACCCGTGAAAACCCGGCTGAGTTCAGGATTTTTTTCCATACAGGGTGTACATCCCGAGAATCAAAAGGCATTTCTCAGATTTTCACAGGGTTTTCACATTAACACCGTCGACCTGAAACTGACAGCGTCGGACGCCTATAGAAGCTCTTAGGGAAACTTAAATGAATATGAATTTTATTCGTCTTTTGTCTGTTTAAATCGCTCAACATCGAAGCCCTATTTTATTCATCGGACTACCGGTCATCCCAAGCCTCACTGTTGTTTCCCCGTTGCACGGGGACAAGCTGACGGATAGGTTCTAGCTACATGTGTGTTGGTCGATGCGAGGGCTAGCTATATGTACACGACACATGTGGGCAATTGATCTGTAGCTCTGTCACTCCATGGCTCGAGAGTCCATGCCGCCGACGGTAGCATGTGATCGTGGACATGGACGCGTGCGGACGGAGGAGATGGTTTCGGGAAAATTGCAATGGCCGGGACGAACAACACTGTCACAAGAGACAGAGGGACAAAGAGGAGGTTTTTTTTTCTTTTACAGAGTAGGAAAAAGGTTGTTGAGAAATAAGGGTATGACATATAGGCCCGTATGATCAATGAGAGAAACGAACTATCCCGGTTGGGATTGCCTTCCAAACAGGAATAGAGTCAGTTTAGAGTTACAATTGGTGATCGGTGAATCGGTGATCATGAGGTATGGACTTTGTTTTACTCTACAGCCTCAGGTATCAAATCAGATTTCGCTGCTTAGGCCCTGTTTGATAACAAAGTATTTTTTGAAATATTTTAAAATAGTATATCTCATTTAAATACCGTAGTTTTAATTACTATGAGCTGTTTGGCTAAGAGTAAAAATTGTGGTATTAAAACTATTAAGTATTAACAAAACCTTATTTTTTTTCTCTGTTTTAGAAAAAGAACCCTCCATCTCTTTTTTAAAAACAGAGCATGCGAAAGAAACGCCGCATTGTTATGTTTTTCGTCCCTTTAAGCTGCAGCCACCATGTCGTCTCTAGATATCGTCTCCATCGACGTTGGCCGCTGGCACCTGCCTCTGCGGGGCCGCTTCATTGCCCTTCGTGCCAACTAAGAGGAACGAGGCACTCTTGAACTTGGAGGGCGAGTCCACGTTTAGCCGCCGGCAGCTCCGCGTTGTGTTCAACTGCCTTCTTTTCCTGTATGCTAGTTTTGTGCATGGTAGTTCGCAATGATTGTTATGCATGGACATTTAGTGAAAGTCCGGCTACCTAGCTAGCAACACGCGCATTGCAACTGCTTCCTATGCTAGCTAGTTAATTTACGTTGCTGCATATAAGATTAACTTTAATGAGGCGACCTATTTTGTCAGCCTACGTTTGTTTGGGTCGGCACGAACAAAAGAGAAGGCCCAACGCGCCGACCCAAACTGAAAACGCGTTTGCATCGCGTCCGCGCCGACACATTTGCGGCCCAAATTTGCGGTCGAAATGTGTCGGCGCGGACGCGCGCCTTCTCGGTGTCCGCCGCGTCCTCACCTGGCGGTCGTCCAACCATCCGGCGGCTAGTTTGGCCAGCTTAATTTATGACGACCGCCCACCTCAGGCCATGCGTCAGTGACGATAGTCGTCCTTTTTTAAGCTGACCGTGCGCGGGGTGGGGGGGTGGGGGTCCTCATCCGCTTCCAGAAAGCTCCCATCCCCATCTCGCTCCCCCGTCGGCGGCAACCCTAGCAACCCTAGTCAGCCCAGATGGGACTCTTCTTCGGCGCCGTCAACAGCAAAGCCAAGGGCAAGCCCCCACCATCCCTTTTCCCCCAAAGCTCCCCCCGCCTTCGTCGGCACGAGCTCACCGGCCGAGGCAGTGCGTCAACGTGCCAGTGCATCAGGCAAAGTGGCACTGGCAGAACCACATGCCTCTCACGTACCCCGATGTCACTGAAAGGACGTGGATGTCGCCTAGAAGGGGATGAATAGGCGCTTCAAAATAATTACGGTTTAGGCTTGAACAAATGCGAAAAAAAACTATCGTTTAATTAGTCAAGGACAAAACCTAAAACAATTAGTCTCACCTATGTGCACCAACAACTTATGCTAAGCAAGATATACAACTAAGTGATAGCAAGATATATAACAAGAAACAATATGCCTATCACAAAGTAAAGTGCATAAGTAAAGGGGCTCGGGTAAGAGATAACTGAGGCACGCGGAGACGACGATGTATCCCGAAGTTCACACCCTTGCGGATGCTAATCTCCGTTCGGAGCGGTGTGGAGGCACAATGCTCCCCAAGATGCCACTAAGGCCATCGTAATCTCCTCACGCCCTCGCACAATGCAAGATGCCGTGATTCCACTAAGGGACCCTTGAGGACGGTCACCGAACCCGTACAAACTAGATTGGGGCAATCTCCACAACTTAATTGGAGGTTCCCAACGACACCACGAAGCTTCACCATAACGAACTGTGCCTCCGAGGTGACCTTAAATGCTCGGGGAAATCTCCACAACCTAATTGGAGACCCCGACGCTTACCCGGAGCTTTGCACCATAACGATTGAGCTCCGAGACAACACAAGCGGTCTAGGGCGTCAAGGCACCCAAGAGGTGTTGGGGAACGTTGCATGGGAAACAAAAGTTTTCTTACGCACACGAAGATCTATCCATGGTGATGAGCATCTACGAGAGGGAGAGTGGATCTACATACCCTTGTAGATCGCTAAGCGGGAAGCGTTAAGAAACGCGGTTGGTGTAGTCGAACGTCTTCGCGATCCAAATCGTCGTGCGTCCCGCGATCCAATCACGATCCGTCCCGCGATCCGATCACGATCCGTCCCACAAACTTGATCACGATCCGTCTCACGAACTTGATCACGGTCCTTCCGATCTAGCACCGAACGAACGGCACCTTCACGTTCAGCACACGTACAGCTTGATGACGATCTCCACCGTCTTCATCCAGCAAGAAGGAGTGGAGAGGAAGAAGAGTTCTCCTGCAGCCTAAAGGCGCTCCGGCGATGGTGGCGGAGCAATTCCGGCAGGGCTTCGCCTAAGCACTGCAGAAAACCGATCTAGAGGAGAAACTATGCACTGGAGGAACGGGTAGCACGTGGCTGAAAATCTGGTTCAAAAACCCTCAATACCACCAGTATATATAGGAGGAGTGGAGGAGAGGAGGCAGATTGGCCTCCAAGCCTCCTAGGCTTCGGCCGAACTAGGAGAGGAGGGGTCCACCTCCTCCACTCCTAGTAGGATTAGGATTCATACTTTTTTTCCCTTTTTGCCTTTTTCCACCTTTTTTCCTTTTGGGTTTTCTTCTCCAGCCACATGGGCCTTGTGTGGGAGTTTCCACCAGCCCACTAAGGGCTGATATTCACTCTCCCACAACCCATGAAGCCTCTTGGGTCGAAATACCTGTTGGAAATATGCCCTAGAGGCAATAATAAAATGGTTATTATTGTATTTCCTAGTTCATGATAATTGTCTATTATTCATGCTATAATTGTGTTAACCGGAAACCATAATACATGTGTGAATACATAGACCACAACGTGTCCCTAGTGAGCCTCTAGTTGGCTAGCTCGTTGATCAATAGATGGTCACGGTTTCATGACCATGGATATTGGATGTCGTTGATAACGGGATCACATCATTAGGAGAATGATGTGATGGACAAGACCCAATCCTAAGCATAGCACAAGATCGTGTAGTTCGTTTGCTAAAGCTTTTCAATGTCAAGTGTCATTTCCTTAGACCATGAGATTGTGTAACTCCCGGGTATCGTAGGAATGCTTTGGGTGTGCCAAACGTCACAACGTAACTGGGTGGCTATAAAGGTACGCTACGGGTATCTCCGAAAGTGTCTGTTGGGTCGACACGAATCGAGACTGGGATTTGTCACTCCGTGTGACGGAGAGGTATCTCTGGGCCCACTCGGTAAGACATCATCATTATGAGCTCAATGTGACTAAGGAGTTAGTCACGGGATGATGTATTACGGAACGAGTAAAGAGACTTGCCGGTAACGAGATTGAACAAGGTATGGTGATACCGATGATCGAATCTCGGGCAAGTACCATACCGATAGACAAAGGGAATTGTATACGGGATTGATTGAATCCTTGACATCGTGGTTCATCCGATGAGATCATCGTGGAGTACGTGGGAGCCAACATGGGTATCCAGATCCCGCTGTTGGTTATTGACCGGAGAGGTGTCTCGGTCATGTCTACGTGTCTCCCGAACCCGTAGGGTCTACACACTTAAGGTTCGATGACGCTAGGGTTATAGGGAAATAGTGTACGTGGTTACCGAAGGTTGTTCGGAGTCCCGGATGAGATCTCGGACGTCACGAGGAGTCCCGGAATGGTCCGGAGATGAAGATTGATATATAGGAAGTGAGGTTTTGGTTACCGAAAGTGTTCCGGGTGTCTACGGTAGTGTACCGGGACCACCGGAAGGGTTCGGGGGGGTCCACCAAGTGGGCCCACCTGCCCCGGAAGGTTCCATGGGCTAAGAGTGGGAGGGAACCAGCCCCTAGGTGGGCTGGTGCGCCTCCCACCCTAGCCCAAGGCGCAGCAAGGGTGGAGGGGGCAAACCCTAGGCTTAGATGGGCCTTAAGGCCCACCCTAGGGCGCCTCCACCTTTCCCTGACCTGGCCGCCGGCCAGATGCCATCTGGTGGCTGCCGCCAGCCCTTAGGGTGGAACCCTAGGGCGCAGCACCTCTCCTCCCCTCCTCCTATATATAGTGGAGGTATTTGGGGCTGCACAACACACGAGTTCATCTCCTCCCAGGTGCAGCCCTACTCCTCCCTCTCCTCGTTTCTCCGTAGTGCTTAGCGAAGCTCTGCCGGAGTACCACGCAGCTCCACCGCCACCACGCTGTCGTGCTGCCGGAGCTCTCCCTCAACCTCTCCTCCCTCCTTGCTGGATCAAGGCGTAGGAGACGTCATCGGGCTGCACGTGTGTTGGACGCGGAGGTGCCGTCCGTTCGGCACTTGATCGGATCTACCGCGATCTGAATCGATGCGAGTACGACTCCATCAACCACGTTCTAGCAATGCTTCCCTTAGCGATCTTCAAAGGTATGAAGATCCAATCTCTCCCCGCTCGTTTGCTGGTTTCTCCATAGATAGATCTTGGTGACACGTAGGAAAATTTTGATTTACTACTACGTCTCCCAACAGTGGCATCATGAGCTAGGTCTATGCGTAGAATCTATGCACGAGTAGAACACAAAGCAGTTGTGGGCGTCGATTTTGTTAATATGCTTGTCGTTACTAGTCTTATCTTGATTCGACGGTATTGTGGGATGAAGCGGCCCGGACCAACCTTACACGTACGCTTACGTGAGACTGGTTCCACCGCCTGACATGCACTAGTTGCATAAGGTGGCTAGCGGGTGTCTGTCTCTCCCACCTTAGTCGGATTGGATTCGATGAAAAGGGTCCTTATGAAGGGTAAATAGCAATTGGCATATCACGTTGTGGTTTTGGCGTAGGTAAGAAACGTTCTTGCTAGAATCCTATAGCAACCACGTAAAAAACTTGCAACTACAAATTAGAGGACGTCTAACTTGTTTTTGCAGCATATGCCTTGTGATGTGATATGGCCAGAAGGATGTGATGTGATGCATTGTAATGTATGAGATTGATCATGTTCTTGTAATAGGGTTCACGACTTGCATGTCGATGACTATGACAACCGGCAGGAGCCATAGGAGTTGTCTTATATTATTGTATGACCTGCGTGTCAATCATAAACGCCATGTAATTACTTTACTTTATTGCTAAGCGTTAGCCATAGTAGTAGAAGTAATAGTTGGCGAGACAACTTCATGAAGACACAATGATGGAGATCATGATGATGGAGATCATGGTGTCATGCCGGTGACAATGATGATCATCGTGCCCCGAAGATGGAGATCATAGGAGCAAGATGATATTGGCCATATCATGTCACTATATTGATTGCATGTGATGTTTATCATGTTTACATCTTATTTGCTTAGAACGACGGTAGTAAATAAGATGATCTCTCAATAAAATTTCAAGAGAAGTGTTCACCCTAACTGTGCACCGTTGCTAAGGATCGTTGTTCCGAAGCACCACGTGATGATCGGGTGTGATAGGTTCTAACGTTCGCATACAACGGGTGTAAGCCAGATTTACACACGCGAAACACTTAGGTTGACTTGACGAGCCTAGCATGTACAGACATGGCCTCGGAACACGGAAGACCGAAAGGTCGAACATGAGTCGTATAGAAGATACGATCAACATGGAGATGTTCACCATGGATGACTAGTCCGTCTCACGTGATGATCGGACACGAGCTAGTTGACATGGATCATGTGTCACTTAGATGACTAGAGAGATGTCTATCTGAGTGGGAGTTCATTGAATAATTTGATTATGTGAACTCGATTATCATGAACTTAGTCTAAAAATTGCCTTTAATATCTATATTGTAGATCCAATGGCCAACGCAAATGTCAACCTCAATTTCAACGCGTTCCTAGAGAAAACCAAGCTGAAAGATGATGGAAGCAACTATGCGAACTGGGTCCGTGGCTTGAGGATCATCCTCATAGCTTCCAAGAGATTGTATGTCCTTGATGCACCGCTAGGTGACCCACCCATTCTCCCAGCGGACCAAGACGTTACGAACGCTTGGCAGTCGCGCTGTGATGATTACTCCCTTGTTCAGTGCGACATGCTTTACAGTTTAGAATCGGGGCTCCAAAAGCGTTTTGAGCAACACGGAGCATATGAGATGTTCCAAGAGCTGAAACTGGTTTTCCAAGCTCATGCCCGAGTCGAGAGATATGACATCTCTGACAAGTTCTTCAGCTGTAAGATGGAGGAGAACAGTTATGTTAGTGAGCACATCCTCAAGATGTCTGGGCTTCACAACCGCTTAACTCAGCTGGGAGTTAATCTCCCGGATGACTCAGTCATTGACAGAATCCTCCAGTCGCTTCCACCTAGCTACAAGAGCTTTGTGATGAACTACAACATGCAGGGTATGGAGAAGTCCATTCCCGAGTTGTACTCGATGCTGAAATCAGCGGAGGTCGAGATCAAAAAGGAGCATCAAGTGTTCATGGTAAACAAGACCACTAGTTTCAAGAAAGGCAAGGGTAAGAAGAACTTCAAGAAGGACGGCAAAGCGGTTGCCGTGCCCGGTAAGCAAGTTGCCGGGAAGAAGAAGAACAAGAATGGACCCAAGCCTGAGACTGAGTGTTTCTATTGTAAGGGTACCGGTCACTGGAAGCGGAACTGCCCCAAGTATTTAGCGGATAAGAAGGAAGACAACATTAAAGGTATATGTGATATACTTGTTATTGATGTGTACTTGACCAGCGCTCGTAATAGCTCCTGGGTATTTGATACCGGTGCAGTTGCTCACATTTGTAACTCCAAGCAGGAGCTGCGGAATAAGCGGAGGCTGGCCAAGGACGAGGTGACGATGCGCGTCGGGAATGGTTCCAAGGTCGATGTGATCGCCGTCGGCACACTACCTCTACATCTACCTTCGGGATTAGTTTTAAACCTTAATAATTGTTATTTAGTACCAGCTTTGAGCATGAACATTGTATCTGGATCTCGCTTGATGCGAGATGGCTACTCATTTAAATCCGAGAATAATGTTTGTTCTATTTATATGAGAGAAATGTTTTATGCTCATGCCCCGCTGGTCAATGGTTTATTTTTGATGAATCTCGAACGTGATGTTACACATATCCATAGTGTGAGTACCAAAAAGTGTAAAGTTGATAACGATAGTCCCACTTACATGTGGCACTGCCGTCTTGGCCATATTGGTGTCAAACGCATGAAGAAGCTCCATGCTGATGGACTTTTGGAGTCACTTGATTTCGAATCATTTGACACATGCGAACCATGCCTCATGGGCAAGATGACCAAGACTCCATTCTCCGGAACAATGGAGCGAGCAACTGACTTGTTGGAGATAATACATACCGATGTATGTGGTCCAATGAGTGTCGAGGCTCGCGGTGGCTACCGTTATGTTCTCACCCTCACTGATGACTTGAGCAGATATGGGTATGTCTGCTTAATGAAACACAAGTCTGAAACCTTTGAAAGGTTCAAGGAATTTCAGAGTGAGGTAGAGAATCAACGTGACAGGAAAATAAAATGCCTACAATCTGATCGTGGTGGAGAATATTTAAGTCACGAGTTTGGCACACACCTTAGGAAATGTGGAATTGTTTCACAACTCACGCCGCCCGGCACACCTCAGCGAAATGGTGTGTCTGAACGTCGTAATCGCACTCTATTGGATATGGTGCGATCTATGATGTCTCTTACCGACTTACCGCTATCATTTTGGGGATATGCATTAGAGACAGCCGCATTCACTTTAAATAGGGCACCGTCTAAATCCGTTGAGACGACACCGTATGAATTATGGTTTGGAAAGAAACCTAAGCTGTCGTTTCTAAAAGTTTGGGGATGCGATGCTTATGTGAAGAAACTTCAACCTGAGAAGCTCGAACCCAAAGCGAAAAAGTGCGTCTTCATAGGATATCCCAAAGAGACTATTGGGTATACCTTCTACCTACGATCCGAGGGCAAAGTCTTTGTTGCCAAGAATGGATCCTTTCTGGAGAAAGAGTTTCTCTCGAAAGAAGTAAGTGGAAGGAAAATAGAACTTGATGAGGTAATTGTACCTCCACTCGACCCGGAGAGTAGCGCAGCACAGGAAGTTGTTTCTGTGGAGCCTACACCGGCTAGAGAGGAAGTTAATGATGATGATCATGAAGCTTTAGATCAAGTTGCTACTCGAAGGTCCACTAGGACACGTTCCGCACCAGAGTGGTACGGCAATCCTGTCCTAGAGATCATGTTGTTGGACAACGGTGAACCTTCGAACTATGAAGAAGCAATGGCGGGCCCGGATTCCAACAAATGGCTTGAGGCCATGAAATCCGAGATAGGATCCATGTATGAGAACAAAGTATGGACTTTGGGTGGACTTGCCTGATGATAAGCGAGCCATTGAAAACAAATGGATCTTTAAGAAGAAGACTGACGCAGACGGTAATGTGACCGCCTATAAAGCTCGGCTTGTCGCTAAAGGTTATCGACAAGTTCAAGGAGTTGACTACGATGAGACTTTCTCACCCATAGCGATGCTAAAATCAGTCCGAATCATGTTAGCAGTTGCCGCATTTTATGATTATGAGATCTGGCAAATGGACGTCAAAACGGCATTCCTTAATGGCTTCCTCAAGGAAGAACTGTATATGATGCAGCCGGAAGGTTTTGTCGGTCCTAAAGAAGCTAACAAGGTATGAAAGCTCCAACGCTCCATCTATGGGCTGGTGCAAGCATCTCGGAGTTGGAACATTCGCTTTAATGAGGTGATTAAAGCGTTTGGGTTTGTACAGGTTTATGGAGAACCCTGTATTTACAAGAAAGTGAGTGGGAGCTCTATAGCATTTCTTATACTGTATGTGGATGACATGCTGATAATGGGAAATAATATAGAACTCTTGGAAAGTATAAAGGCCTACTTGAATAAGTGTTTTTCAATGAAGGACCTTGGAGAAGCTGCTTACATATTAGGTATTAAGATCTATAGAGATAGATCGAAATGCCTCATTGGTCTTTCACAAAGCACATACCTTGAAAAGATATTGAAGAAGTTCAATATGGATCAGTCCAAGAAGGGGTTCTTGCCTGTGTTGCAAGGTGTGAGATTGAGTACGACTCAATGCCCGACCACGGCAAAGGATAGAGAAGAGATGAGTGTCATCCCCTATGCTTCAGCCATAGGCTCTATCATGTATGCCATGCTGTGTACCAGGCCTGATGTGAACCTTGCCATAAGTTCGGTAGGGAGGTACCAAAGTGATCCTGGAGCGGAACACTGGACAGCGGTCAAGAATATCCTGAAGTACCTGAAAAGGACAAAGGACATGTTTCTCGTTTATGGAGGTGCCGAAGAGCTCGTCGTAAAGGGTTACGTCGATGCTAGCTTCGACACAGATCCGGACGACTCCAAGTCGCAAACCGGATACGTGTATATTTTGAACGGAGGGGCAGTGAGCTGGAGCAGCAGCAAGCAAAGCGTCGTGGCAGCATCTACATGTGAAGCGGAGTACATAGCTGCTTCGGAAGCAGCAAAGGAGGGAGTCTGGATGAAGGAGTTCATCACCGACCTAGGAGTGATTCCGAATGCGTCGGGCCCGATGACTCTACTCTGTGACAACACTGGAGCTATTGCCCTTGCGAAGGAGCCCAGGTTTCACAAGAAGACAAGACACATAAAGCGCCGTTTCAACTCCATCCGTGATTACATTCAGGAGGGAGACATAGATATTTGTAAAGTGCATACGGATCTGAATGTCGCAGATCCGTTGACTAAACCTCTCTCATGAGCAAAACATGATCAACACCAGAATGCTATGGGTGTTCGATTCATCACAATGTAACTAGATTATTGACTCTAGTGCAAGTGGGAGACTGTTGGAAATATGCCCTAGAGGCAATAATAAAATGGTTATTATTGTATTTCCTAGTTCATGATAATTGTCTGTTATTCATGCTATAATTGTGTTAACCGGAAACCGTAATACATGTGTGAATACATAGACCACAACGTGTCCCTAGTGAGCCTCTAGTTGGCTAGCTCGTTGATCAATAGATGGTCACGGTTTCATGACCATGGACATTGGATGTCGTTGATAATGGGATCACATCATTAGGAGAATGATGTGATGGACAAGACCCAATCCTAAGCATAGCACAAGATCGTGTAGTTCGTTTGCTAAAGCTTTTCAATGTCAAGTGTCATTTCCTTAGACCATGAGATTGTGTAACTCCCGGATATCGTAGGAATGCTTTGGGTGTGCCAAACGTCACAACATAACTGGGTGGCTATAAAGGTACGCTACGGGTATCTCCGAAAGTGTATGTTGGGTTGACACGAATCGAGACTGGGATTTGTCACTCCGTGTGACGGAGAGGTATCTCTGGGCCCACTCGGTAAGACATCATCATTATGAGCTCAATGTGACTAAGGAGTTAGTCACGGGATGATGTATTACGGAACGAGTAAAGAGACTTGCCGGTAACGAGATTGAACAAGGTATGGTGATACCGACGATCGAATCTCGGGCAAGTACCATACCGATAGACAAAGGGAATTGTATACGGGATTGATTGAATCCTTGACATCGTGGTTCATCCGATGAGATCATCGTGGAGTACATGGGAGCCAACATGGGTATCCAGATCCCGCTGTTGGTTATTGACCGGAGAGGTGTCTCGGTCATGTCTACGTGTCTCCCGAACCCGTAGGGCTACACACTTAAGGTTCGATGACGCTAGGGTTATAGGGAAATAGTGTACGTGGTTACCGAAGGTTGTTCGGAGTCCCGGATGAGATCCCGGACGTCACGAGGAGTCCCGGAATGGTCCGGAGACGAAGATTGATATATAGGAAGTGAGGTTTTGGTTACCGGAAGTGTTCCGGGTGTCTACGGTAGTGTACCGGGACCACCGGAAGGGTTCCGGGGGTCCACCAAGTGGGCCCACCTGCCCCGGAAGGTTCCATGGGCTAAGAGTGGGAGGTAACCAGCCCCTAGGTGGGCTGGTGCGCCTCCCACCCCAGCCCAAGGCGCAGCAAGGGTGGAGGGGGCAAACCCTAGGCTTAGATGGGCCTTAAGGCCCACCCTAGGGCGCCTCCACCTTTCCCTGCCCTAGCCGCCGGCCAGATGCCATCTGGTGGCTGCCGCCAGCCCCTAGGGTGGAACCCTAGGGCGCAGCACCTCTCCTCCCCTCCTCCTATATATAGTGGAGGTATTTGGGGCTGCACAACACACGAGTTCATCTCCTCCCAGGTGCAGCCCTACTCCTCCCTCTCCTCGTTTCTCCGTAGTGCTTAGCGAAGCTGTGCCGGAGTACCACGCAGCTCCACCGCCACCACGCCGTCGTGCTGCCGGAGCTCTCCCTCAACCTATCCTCCCTCCTTGCTGGATCAAGGCGTAGGAGACGTCACCGGGCTGCACGTGTGTTGAACGCGGAGGTGCCGTCCGTTCGGCACTTGATCGGATCTACCGCGATCTGAATCGCTGCGAGTACGACTCCATCAACCGCGTTCTAGCAACGCTTCCGCTTAGCGATCTTCAAAGGTATGAAGATCCAATCTCTCCCCGCTCATTTGCTGGTTTCTCCATGGATAGATCTTGGTGACACGTAGGAAAATTTTGATTTACTACTACGTCTCCCAACAATACCCCTCCCGGAGGTCTCCTGGTACACTACCGGCACTCCCGGTACACTACCGATAAGCCCAGCACTTTTCCGGCAACCAAAACAGGACTTCCTATATATGAATCTTTACCTCCGGACCATTTCGGAGCTCCTCGTGACGTCCAGGATCTCATCCGGGACTCCGAACAAACTTCGGTCACCAGCATACATAACTCTATACTACCGAATCGTCACCAAACCTTAAGTGTGTAGACCCTGCGGGTTCGAGAACTATGTAGACATGACCGATACACCTCTACGGTTAATAACCAATGGCGGGACCTGGATGTCCACATTGGTTCCTACATATTCTACAAAGATCTTTATCGGTCGAACCTCTATGTCAAGGATTCAGTTAATCCCGTATGATGTTTCCTTTGTTCTTCGGTATGTTACTTGCCCGAGATTCGATCGTCGGTATCTCCATACCTAGTTCAACCTCGTTACTGGCAAGTCTCTTTACTCGTTCCGTAATACAAGATCCCGTGACCAACACTTAGTCACATTGCTTGCAAGGCTTATTGTGATGTTGTATTACCGAGTGGGCCCTGAGATACCTCTCCGTCACACGGAGTAACAAATCCCAGTCTTGATCCATGCCAACTCAACAGACACCCTCGAAGACACCTGTAGAGCACCTTTATAGTCACCTAGTTACGTTGCGATGTTTGATACACACAAGGTACTCCTCTGATACCTGTGAGTTGCATGATCTCATGGTCATAGGAACATATACTTGACATGCAGAAAATAGTAGCAATAAACTGACAAGATCATAAGCTACGTTTGTAGTTTGGGTCTTGTCCATCACATCATTCTCCTAATGATGTAATCCCGTTATCAAATGACATCTCATGTCCATGGCTAGGAAACATTAACCATCTTTCAATCAACGAGCTAGTTCACTAGAGGCATACTAGGGACATTGTGTTTGTCTATGTATCCACACATGTATCCATGTTTCCAATTAATATAATTATAGCATGGATAATAAACGATTATCATGAACAAAGAAATACAATAATAAACACTTTATTTATTGCCTCTAGGGCATATTTCCAACAGTCTCCCACTTGCACTAGAGTCAATAATCTAGTTCACATCACTATGTGATTTACATTGTAATGAATCGAACACCCATGCAGTTCTGGTGTTGATCATGTTTAGCCCTTGGAAGAGGTTTAGTCAACGAGTCTGCAACATTCAGATCCGTGTGCACTTTGCAAATATTTATGTCTTTCTCCAAGATGTAATCGCGGATGGAGTTGAAGCGTCGCTTTATGTGTCTGGTCCTCTTGTGAAACCTTGGTTCCTTGGCCAGAGCAATGGCACCAGTGTTGTCACAGAACATGTTCATTGGATTTAGTGCACTGGGCACTACTCCAAGATCTGTCATGAACTGCTTCATCCAGACACCTTCCTTCGTTGCCTCCGAGGCTGCGATGTATTCCGCTTCGCACGTAGAATCAGCTACCATGCTTTGCTTGGAACTGCACCAGCTTACCGCTCCCCCGTTAAGAATAAATACGTATCCGGTTTGCGACTTAGAGTCGTCCGGATCAGTGTCAAAGCTTGCATCGACATAACCCTTTACGACGAGCTCTTCATCACCTCCATAAACGAGAAACATTTCCTTAGTCCTTTTCAGGTACTTAAGGATATTCTTGACCGCTTGCCAGTGCTCCATTCCAAGATCACTTTGAAACCTTCCGGCCATACTTATGGCAAGGCTGACATCAGGTCTTGTGCACAACATTACATACATGATAGAGCCTATGGCTGAAGCATAGGGGATGACACTCATCTTTTCTCTATCTTCTGCAGTTACTGGGCATTGAGTCTTACTCAACGTCACACCTTGTAATACAGGAAAGAACCCCTTCTTGGACTGTTCCATTTTGAACTTCTTCAAAACTTTATCAAGGTATGTGCTCTGTGAAAGTGCTATTAAGCGTCTCGATCTATCTCTATAGATCTTAATGCCTAATATGAAAGCAGCTTCTCCTAGGTCCTTCATTAAAAAACTCTTGTTCAAATATTCCTTCACGCTTTCCAGCATTTCTATATTGTTTCCAATCAGCAATATGTCATTCACATATAATACTAGAAACGCTATAGAGCTCCCACTCACTTTCTTGTAAATACAAGTTTCTCCGTAAACTTGTATAAACTCAAACGTTTGATCACCTCATCAAAGCGCTTATTCCAACTCCGAGATGCTTGCACCAGTCCATAAATGGATCGCTGGAGTTTGCAAACTTTGTCAGCATTTTCTTGATCGACAAAACCTTCGAGTTGCATCATATACAACTCTTCCTCAAGGAAACCGTTGAGGAACATTGTTTTTACATCCATCTGCCAAATTTCATAGTCGAAATAGGCAGCTATTGCTAACACGATTCTAACAGACTTAAGCATCGCTACGGGTGAGAAAGTCTCATCGTAGTCAACTCCTTGAACTTGTGAAAAACCCTTTGCCACAAGTCGAGCTTTATAGATGGTGACATTACCGTCCGCATCTGTCTTCTTCTTAAAGATCCATTTATTTTGAATGGCCTTTCGCCCTTCAGGTAATACTTTCAAAGTCCATACTTTGTTTCCATACATGGATCCCATCTCGGATTTCATGGCCTCTAACCATTTCTCGGAATCCGGGCCCATCACTGCTCCTGCATAGCTCGTAGGTTCATTGTTTTCCAACAACATGACCTCCAAGACAGAGTTGCCGTACCACTCAGGGGTAGTACGCGGCCTTGTCGACCTACGAGGTTCAATAGTTGTTTGATCCGAAGCTTCATGATCATCATCATTAACTTCCTCTTCTATCGTCGTAGGTTCCAAAGAAACATCTTTCTGTGCTGCGCTACTTTCTGGTTGTAGTAAAGGTTCAATAACCTCATCAAGCTCTATTTTCCTCACACTCAATTCTTTCGAGAGAAACTCTTTCTCAAGAAATGTTCCGTTTTTAGCGACAAACACTTTGCCTTCGGTTTTGAGATAGAAGGTATACCCGAGTGTCTCTTTCGGGTATCCTATGAAGACGCATTTCTCCGTTTTGGGTTCCAGCTTTACAGGCTGAAGCTTTTTGACATAAGCATCACATCCCCAAACTTTAAGAAACGACAACTTTGGCTTCTTGCCAAACCACAGTTCATATGGCATCGTCTCAACGGATTTTGATGGTGCCCTATTTAAAGTGAATGCAGCTGTCTCTAATGCATAACACCAAAACGATAGTGGCAAATCAGCAAGAGACATCATAAGACGCACCATATCTAATAAGGTTCGATTACGACGTTCGGACACACCATTACACTGTGGTGTTCAGGGCGGTGTCAACTGTGAAACAATTCCACACTGTCTTAAGTGACTGCCAAACTCATAACTCAGATATTCACCTCCTCGATCATATCGTAGGAACTTAATCTTCTTGTTACGATGATTCTCAACTTCACTCTGAAATTGCTTGAACTTTTCAAACGTTTCAGACTTGTGTTTCATTAAGTAAATATACCCATATCTACTTAAGTCATTAGTGAAGGTGAGAAAAACGATATCCACCATGCGCTGTAACATTCATTGGACCGCACACATCAGTGTGTATGATTTCCAATAAGTCACTCACTCGTTCCATTGTTCCAGAGAATGGCGTTTTAGTCATCTTGCCCATGAGGCATGGTTCACATATGTCAAGTGATTCAAAATCAAGTGACTCCAAAAGTCCATCAGCATGGAGCTTCCTCATGCGTTTTACACCAATATGACCTAAACGGCAGTGCCACAAGAAAGTGGTACTATCATTATCAATTCTACATCTTTTGGCATCAATGTTATGAACATGTGTGTCATCACTATCAAGATTCAATATGAATAAACCCCTAACATTGGGTGCATGACCATAAAAGATATTACTCATATAAATAGAACAACCTTTATTCTCTGATTTAAATGAGTAACCGTCTCGCAATAAACAAGATCCAGATATAATGTTCATGCTTAACGCAGGCACTAAATAACAATTATTCAGGTTCATCACTAATCCTGATGGTAATCGAAGAGAGAGCATGTCTACGGCGATCACATCAACCTTGGAACCATTTCCCACGCGCATCATCACTTCCTCCTTTGCCAGCCTTTGTTTATTCCGTAGTTCCTACTTTGAGTTCCAAATGTGAGAAACCAAACCGGTATCAAATACCCAGGTACTACAACGTGAGTTGGTAAGGTACACATCAATAACATGTATATCATATATACCTTGTTTGGTGTTGGCTGCCTTCTTGTCAGCCAGGTACTTGGGGCAGTTCCGCTTCCAGTGACCAGTTCCTTTGCAATGAAAGCACTCAGTTTCTGGCTTGGGTCCATGCTTGGGCTTCTTTGCAGGAGTAGCAACTGCTTTGCCATCCTTCTTGGTTTTACCCTTCTTGCCCTTGCCCTTGACTTTGCCATTTTTCTTGAAACTAGTGGTTTTATTGACCATCAACACTCGATGTTCTTTTTGGATTTCAGACTCAGCGACTTTTAGCATCGCAAACAGCTCGACGGCTGACTTGTTCATCCCGTGCATGTTATAGTTCATCACAAAGCTCTTGTAACTAGGTGACAGTGATTGAAGAACTCTGTTAGTGATCGCCTCTGGCGGAAGGGCAATTCCCAACTCCGCTAGACGAGTTGAATACCCAGACATTCTGAGTATATGTTCACTGATAGACCCGTTCTCCTACATCTTGCAAGCATAGAACTTATCGAAGGTTTCATACCTCTCGATCCGGGCGTTCTTCTGAAAGATAAACTTCAGCTCCTGGAACATCTCATATGCTCCATGACATTCAAAACGTCTTTGAAGTCCCGGTTCTAAGCCATACAATATTGCACACTGAACTATTTAGTAATCTTCAGTATGTGCCTCCCAAGCGTTCTTAACGTCTTCGGAGGTCATGTCTTCTGGTTGGTCACCAAGCGGTGCATCAAGGACATATGATTTCTGGGAAGCCATACAAAAGTTTTCCTACGCACACGAAGATCTATCCATGGTGATGAGCATCTACAAGAGGGAGAGTGGATCTACATACCCTTGTAGATCGCTAAGCGGGAAGCGTTAAGAAACGCGGTTGGTGTAGTCGAACGTCTTCGCGATCCAAATCGCCATGCGTCCCGCGATCCAATCACGATCTGTCCTGCGATCCGATCACGATCCGTCCCACGAACTTGATCACGGTCCTTCCGATCTAGCACCGAACGGACGACACCTCCGCGTTCAGCACACGTACAACTTGATGACGATCTCCACCGTCTTGATCCAGCAAGAAGCAGTGGAGAGGAAGAAGAGTTCTTCAGCAGCCTGACGGCGCTCCGGCGATGGTGGTGGAGCAATTCCGGCAGGGCTTCGCCTAAGCACTGCAGAAAACCGATCTAGAGGAGAAACTATGCACTGGAGGAACGGGTAGCACGTGGCTGAAAATCTGGTTCAAAAACCCTCAATACCACCAGTATATATAGGAGGAGAGGAGGAGAGGAGGCAGCTTGGCCTCCAAGCCTCCTAGGCTTCGGCCGAACTAGGAGAGGAGGGGTCCACCTCCTCCACTCCTAGTAGGATTAGGATTCATCCTTTTTTTCCCTTTTTGCCCTTTTCCACCTTTTTCCTTCTGGGTTTTCTTCTCCAGCCACATGGGCCTTGTGTGGGAGTTTCCACCAGCCCACTAAGGGCTCATATTCACTCTACCACAGCCCATGAAGCCTCTTGGGTCGAAATACCCCTCCCGGAGGTCTCCCGGTACACTACCGGCACTCCCGGTACACTACCGATAAGCCCGAAACTTTTGCGGCGACCAAAACAGGACTTCCTATATATGAATATTTACCTCCGGACCATTCCGGAGCTCCACGTGATGCCTAGGATCTCATCTGGGACTCCAAACAAACTTCGGTCACCACCATACATAACTCTATACTATCGAAACGTCACCAAACCTTAAGTGTGCAGACCCTGCGGGCTCGAGAACTATGTAGACATGACCGAGACACCTCTACGGTCAATAACCAATGGCGGGACCTGGATGTCCACATTGGTCCCTACATATTCTACGAAGATCTTTATCGGTCGAACCTCTATGTCAAGGATTCAGTTACTCCCGTATGATGTTCCCTTTGTTCTTCGGTATGTTACTTGCCCGAGATTCGATCGTCGGTATCTCCATACCTAGTTCAACCTCGTTACTGGCAAGTTTCTTTACTCGTTCCGTAATACAAGATCCCGTGACCAACACTTAGTCACATTGCTTGCAAGGCTTATTGTGATGTTGTATTACCGAGTGGGCCCTGAGATACCTCTCCGTCACACGGAGTAACAAATCCCAATCTTGATCCATGCCAACTCAACAGACACCCTCGGAGACACCTGTAGAGCACCTTTATAGTCACCCAGTTACGTTGCGACGTTTGATACACACAAGGTACTCCTCCGATATATGTGACTTGCATGATCTCATGGTCATAGAAACATATACTTGACATGCAGAAAACAGTAGCAATAAACTGACACGATCACAAGCTACGTTTGTAGTTTGGGTCTTGTCCATCACATCATTCTCCTAATGATGTGATCCCGTTATGAAATGACATCTCATGTCCATGGCTAGGAAACCTTAACCATCTTTCAATCAACGAGCTAGTTCACTAGAGGCATACTAGGGACATTGTGTTTGTCTATGTATCCACACATGTATCCATGTTTCCAATTAATACAATTATAGCATGGATAATAAACGATTATCATGAACAAAGAAATACAATAATAAACACTTTATTTATTGCCTCTAGGGCATATTTTCAACAAGAGGAACAAGCTCTAGGGTGCACAAACACCCAAGAGTAATAAGCTTCTCAAACTTCACTTCCACGTATCACTGTGGAGAACTCAAACATATGCATCAAATGCAATGGTAAGGACACACGGAGAGCCCAAGTCCTTCTCTCCCAAATCCCACCATAACAACTAATTCTATGGAGGAAAGTGAGAGGAAGAACAAAGAAGAACACGAAGAACTCCAAGATCTAGATCCAAGGGGTTCTCCTCACATAGAGGAGAAAGTGATTGGTGGAAATGTGGATCTAGATCTCCTCTCTCTTTTCCCTCAAAAAGGATCAAGAATCATTGGAGGGATTGAGAAATAGCAAGCTCAAAGAGGGTCAACAATGGGGGGCAAACACGAGCTCAAAGGATAAGGTTCAATGGGGAAGAAGACCCCCTTTTATAGGTGGGGAAAAATCCAACCGTTATGCTCACAGCCCGCACAGAGCGGTACTACCGCTCATGTGAGCGGTACTACCGCTAGGGCGGTAGTAGCCATATGGAAAACAACAACGAGGAGGCAAAAGGCCAGTAGAACCGCCGGAGCGGTACTACCGCTCGTCCTCACGGTATTACCGCTAGGGATAGCGGTACTACCGCAAAGGGTAGCGGTACTACTGCTTGCGAGCAGTACTAAAAAAATACATCCGTGTCTACCACTGGTGGACAAAACACGAGATTTTGGTCCGGAGCGGTAGTATTGCTCTTGGAGCCGTGGTAGTACCGCTCCGGAGCGGTAGTAAAAAATTACATCTGCTCTAGACGCGGCAGTACCGCTGCAGCATTTTAAGAACACCAAAATTGCCACAACTTTTGCAAACAGACTCCGAATTCAATGAAACAAAGTTTGTTGGAAATATAACAACATGGGATAACACAATATTGATTGAAAATATCAATAAGAAGTAAATTAGAAAAGGCCCATAAGAAAATGGTGAGAACCCTTCCTCGAATAAGACCGGTAAAACCTCCAACACCGAAAACACAATAGACGAAGCATATGAAATCCGTTTTCGATGTACTACAGCTTGTCATGAAGATAACCACAAGATCAAGAACCCACATAGAGAAAAGCCAACCAAGAACCAAGAAATATGATGATGCCAAGAATGCAATGGTTTGAGCTCTCAACGAACGATACGATCAAGCTACTCACTTGAGAGCCCCCCTTGATATTACGGCAATCAATCCTATAACCCGGCCTGTCAACTACCACCATGAGACTGGTAAAATAGAAAACCCTATCAAGGTCAAACCTTAGCCTTGCGCATAGTCCACTTGAGCTAGATGATGACGATCTTGATTTCCTCAAGATGGACCACTTTTCTTGATTGCGTTGGCTTGATTAAGACTAGGTGATTACTCCCCCATACTCCACTATGGGTGAGCCATACTTTGGCACATCTTCAAGAGTCCATTGTCACCACAATGAACGGCGAGCCTCAAGCATGATCTCTCCATGGTGCTTCACTTGAGCTTGCACATCACAACCTTGATGACAATCTCCACTTGATGTCATCTTCCACGGGATGTATGGGATCTGCCTCTGGATGCAAGCCCATGGAAATATACCTAACCCCACAAAGAACTCTCACGTAGACCATGGGTTAGTACACAAAGCGTAATGGACAATGCTTACCACATCATGGGATCACTTGATTCCTCTCGGTACATCTTGTACGCTTTGTGTGTTGATCAACTTGATTCACTTTTTGACTTTGATAAACCTTGTATCTTAGATTATCTCTTCATAAAGATGATGTCTTGAAGGTAAAAATGAATGCTTACACAATCTTCTTCTTCAAGACATGCTTGCAATAAGCTCAGCTCCCACATGACCAATATTTGGATAAACCTTGAATACCACCTTGGTCACCATATAAACTCCTTGAAACCAACAGATGGACTCCAAGAAGTACCTACGGACAAATCCTTCGAATATAACTCAAGGAAACCATTAGTCCATAGGGATTGTCAACAATTACCCAAAACCACATATGGAGAAATGTGCTCTTACAGTCACCCTGTCGCACGGCTGACATCTGGATCCGGAGAGGATCCCAATGTTGGCGGTGCCGCGGTCGGCTAGGGCGGACGCGGAGGAGGTGCGGCATCGGCGGGCGCAACTAACGCCGAAGCAGCGCAACAACACCGCGTACAACTTCAACTTGCCCAACTGGGCTCGGTGGTTTGCCTTCGAGCACGAGGAGGCCAGGCGGCACGACGTTTGCGAAGTCGGCCATAGGTCGCCGCCGACCCCCTTCGTCGTCCGCGATGAGGACTGGGAGGCGGAGGCCGCCTACCAGGCGGCCATGGCAGCCGTCCTCCGGGAGAGCGAGGAGGAGGAGCGTCGCAGGGAGGAAGAGGAGGCAGCGTACCAAGCGGCCATGACGGAGGCCATGGCCCTCTCTATGGCGGGCGATTGCATCGTGCCGCCGGTGGCCCCGCCTTCCCCCATCAAGGCCGAGCCGGAGCCAGAGCCGAAGCCGACCCCCATCGAGCGCTACTCATGGACCGTGCGAGTGCGCGAGTGGGTCAGTGCTCCGCCGGTCTGGATGGGGGCGACGTCGGTGCAGGAGGCGGCGTACCTCGAACAATGGCGCCAACGACGGTTGGCCGAGGAGCGCCACTACGGCGAATACCTCGAGATGCTCGAGCGCGACGCCGAGGAGCAGCAGCGCGAGGCCGAGGAGGAGGCAGGTCAGGTCCAGGAAGCAGCGACACGGGCAACGACAGCGATGGCATAGCCCGCGCCGACATCAACGTCGTCTAGAACACGTCGTTCCCCTGGGCCGGCCCTGCGCCGACCCTCGTCGACCTCACCGGCCCCAACGACGACGACGAGGACACCTAGGGCAGCGCACCGCCTCGTAGTTAGCTTTTTGTTTATGTGGACGCGTGGACTATCGCCGGCCTTCGTGGCCGGCTTTAATGTTCAATTAATGTTTGTTTTAATTTTCATAATGTATGTACTTTTTTTCGCGCGTCGTCAAAATGAGTCGGACCAGCGTTGAGCGTACGCGCCGACCCAAACATGCAAACAAAAGGATGTTGATGTTCGCCGGACCGACCCAAACGGATAAAAAGCGAACAAAATTCATTGTTCGTTTGGATCGACGCGTTGGAGTTGCTCTAAGCACTTACGAAACGGGTTAGAGTATTTCGAATACTTGAAGATACTTTGGTATGTTAAAATTGTTGTATCGTGTAGTCCCTATTTCTAAATATAAGACTTTTTATATATTTCACTACTATGAATGTATATAAACATATTTTTGCGCGTAGATTTACTCATTTTGCTCCGTATGTAATCTGAAAATCTCTAAAAAATATATATTTAAAAACGAAGAAAATAACTACACTAAAATGCTATGGTTTTCAATATTTTTTCCTAATATCTTATTACCAAACATGGATCGCCGCGTTGTTGCCGTGCATCCAAACGAACGCAGTCCCGGACGAAATGGGTCGTCGCGTCTGCCGGCCCTGGCCCCTGGGCGTGCGGGTACTTGTAGTAGAGTGATGTGACCGCGGAGCAAATGCAACCCGATCCCGATCCAGATCCAGATCTACTCGCGTTCCCTGTTTCCACTTCAGTCCGCGGCGACCACGGGTCTCCTCTCCTCTCCTCTCCTCTCCTCTCCTCCCACACAGATCAGATCTCGCCGGCACTGGCACCAGCGGCAGCGCCAAAGGTAGCTCGCCATCTCCTCGTACACTTCTACAGATCTATTTCATGCTCTCTCTATCTCTCTCGATCCACGCTCTTCTTTTCCGTTTTCCTTTTTTTTCTTCCGTTTCTTGTGGTTCTGATCTGGATTCATGCCTTATGGTCGCTCTCCCAGACGCAGCTTTGTGGTTCACGAGGGGAGGTCGCCGTCTTCGCATCAACTTGAATCACATCGACCAGCTTACTGTTCCATCTGCTTGATCTGACATCGGGAAGCAATTTGCTCCGGTTGGATCTGGCATCGACAAGCGTGCTGTTTCCCCCGGTTTGATCTGCCATCGATCTGGAATCACATCACCTGTTTGAGCTTCCCCGCTCCAGATTTCTCCACCGCATCGATCTGGGCTCTCCCTCCCGACTGCAAGGTAAAGATCCTCCCGAGCTTTCCCTTGAGCAGTTACCGGTTCAACACGAAAGTATGTTTCCATACTTGCTGCGTTTGAGGTATATACGTAAAATCAATTCTTGGTCCTGAACTTATCTCAGTCTGAGCTTATCCGGCGATATATCTGAAGAACGTTTGTGAATATGCTGAATCCCCTGGAACTTGCTAAACTGATTGACCTGTAAGAGCGTTCACATGATTGGGAAATATTTCATTGATTTTGATCTGTATTATCATGCACAGATATAGCTCTACTGGTGATGTTGTTGGTCAGCTCACAGTTCGGAGTGTTTGGTTCTTGTTTGTTTCGGGCCTAGATTAGTCGGTTGCTGGTGTGTGTGTGTATGTGTGTGTGCTTGAGATGCTTATTTTCATTTTTGCCGGCATCTTCTCCTTTTAAATGCATATTGTGGCATTTAATTACCAAATTTTTGGATTGTGGGATGAAATGCTGACGTTCGGTTGGAGAGTTCTATGAATGTTACTGACGAGGAACTGTTGCGCTATGCGGTGTCTTGCATGTGCAGGGTTTGGATACAGTAGGGCACAAAATCGATGCATCTATGTCAGTTAGCAGATCACAATGTTTAAACTCTTGGTAGTTAGGAATTAGCAGCAGTGCTTTCCATGTTCCTTTCTTAGCTACCTGTAGCTGGCACATGTCCAGACTAATGCATCACCATGTAGCAGCATGCGATGAAACTTGTAGCAGTGTAGAAAAATGATTTGTTCATGAGCCAATAAACTTCAGATTCATCTTGTTCTATCGGAACATCTTGGTAGCCAGAGGAGAATAAAGCATAAAGCTGCTCTTCAGAAAATGCGTTTCGAAAACTAGCCGTCTCTGTACAACTATGTTCTCTTTCTATTTCTATGTTTCCTGATCCGGATGTGAATTTATGATGTGCAGAACTGAATCTGTTCCTCAATAGTTTATAAAGGGGCGTTATTGCAAAGGATACTGCTAACTGGAGCTGGAGAGTTGCTATCCAGGGTATTCTTCTTCCTTCAGGTTTTCACATGTGTACTGTTGCTTCCGCGAAGCAAACAACTTCAGATTTTTCTCATTCTTAAAGCTTGATGTGCGTTTTGCAGAGCTCGTTTTACTCTCCACATGTTCCATCGACTGCAAAGGGCATTGCAAGTTGGAGATGAGCATCCTGAATGAAGAACAACTGATTGATGAGGTCAAGAAGTCAAATGAAGAATAATTGAAGAGGATCTCAATTATTGACATTGGCGGGTTGGGCAAGACAACCCTCGTCAAAGCAGTTTATAACAAGTCAAAGCCCGTTTGAATTTTTTTTTGTCCATTTTGGTCAAAATCCTGATTTGGAGAAATTTTTGGAACACATTCTTTGTGGCTTTGATAAACGCAAAATTTTGAACATATATCACAAAAGATAAAAGATACCCATTTACCAACTCGGAGTTTCTAATGGACAAAAGGTACATGCACGTAGTAATTGTCTATTTTATTTAAAAGCGAATCAAATGGCTATGAAATGTCTTTTCTTAATCTCTTAAGCACGTTACTTTCTTTTACCATGACATAGTTCATAAAATGGATCTCTTTCAAACAAGACTACTAAATAATTTCCTGTAGAAGAATATATATTAAAGCGAGAACATATATCCACGTGAATTGGAGGAAATATCGAGGGCTATTTTGAGAAATGTGATTGTGTATCATAGCCATCATTACTATAGCTAGTATTTTATTTATTTAGTAATAATCAAATTGAGCAAGAAAAGATTAGTTCCATTTGCTCAATTTTATGTGTTGTGGGGGTTAAAAAAGATTCCATTTTGAAGGAAATGAAGGGTATACTGTTGCTCAACTGTTATGATCTGCTTCTCGTCTGAAGACTAGTTTATTATATAATCATATTTTCGAAAGATTGAGAGATTGAGAGAGATTGCAAGCCGATACCCAGTGCAAGGGAACATCATTGATACAACTACAATAATTCTTCCACTTCATGAGTCATTGGACAACTGGGAAATATGTTTAGATATAATAAGCATGTCTTTAGATGAGAAGGTAGATCATAATAGCTGAGTAATAATATCCTTTTTTTTAAATAGCGTCTTTTGTAACCCCATGCCCCACTGAATTGAGCAAGTGCAAAAAATCATTGTTTGCTTCATCTGATTATTACTAACCAAAATACTAGCTATAGTAATGATGGCTAATGGTACACCCCCACATTTCTTCAAAATAGCTCTTGATACTCCTCCATTTGTTAGGTGCACATTTGTTCTTGCTAGAAATGTTTTTATATAGACAATTATTAGGGAGTCTTATTTAAAACATCTTCCAGTTTATGACTTGTCATCATAGGTAAGAGTGACATTATCCAAAGACACTGATTTTGTGTTTTTTTATTGTTATCCGATTACAGAGATTGGTTTTTGACAAGCCATACTTAATACATCTCCGCATTTTTATTATCGCATGTCATCAATAATGGTAATGTACCTATGACAATTTTTTGAGGATGTTACTTGGCAAATCAGTTTTAGATACAACTAAAAGCGAACTATAGGAATTTAGAAAATCATGGTAAAAATAATCGATTACCAATACCGTGCTAGCTTAGAAAATAAAAGAAGGCAAATAAAAGGATTAAAAAAATATCATGATAGAAGAGATGAAAATAAGACATCTTCTAGCAATTTGATTCTGTTTTTATTTAAATGAAACAGAAGGCGAGTACTGTGTATGTACCTTTTGTCTATTAGAAATTCACTGAGTTGGTTGATGAGTTGTTTTTCATATCCCTTGTGGGTATCATGAATGTCTTCAACCTTTTGCTTATCAAGGCCATATAGTATGTTCTTTAGAACTTTTGTTCAAATAATTTGCCAAGCAGGGACAAAGGACACAATCAAACCGGGCTTTGATCTTGTCATAAACTGTTTTCGTGAGCCTGCCAATGCCAACAATGAAGGTTGTCTTCAATTGTTCTTCATTAGATGTCTTGTCCTCATTAAGCAGCTATTGGATAAGTTCATTCCTTATGCGGTCAATGCCAACAAGCTCCTCCACATCTTTATATGGCAACCATGTGAGGGTCAATGGTAGCCACACTGCCGGTTCTAGGCATGCCAAGGTTAGTATTTGTAACGTTGTGAGTGATATGAATTAAAAAGGTGCCTCATTACTTCCAGTCTGTTGTAGCGCGTGGTTGAAAAAGGTTTGAAGGCGCTTATGAGAAGAAGGAAAAATAAAGAGACGACACGTGGGGACCTGCCCTTGGGCTGTCGATGAAGCAAGTTTGGTAGGCACACGACACATGCGTTTCTTCTCTCGAGGCATGCCCTTCCTCGCATCTCAAAGTCCAGAGGAACACGAAGATGAACCTACCAGCAGTCAGTCAGAAGCTCAAGTTTGCCGACCCAGGAAAGATATATAGGAACTCTTAGTACATCATAGGGACACCAGTGCAAATCAGAATGGTGTTTCTGGCTTTTGCCAATTTTGTGTTATCAAGAACATGCTGCACTCCCCATTCTGATATGGTTGAATAGCCGGGGGTTGGAACTTTGTTTCTGGTAGATAAGAGTATAGAGCGTGGAAATATCCATGTGTCCCCTTGCTGAGGGCCTGAGCTGTGTCTTGGGCTCTTGGGGACATGAGCTTCATAGTATGTCAGGACACTTCCATGACGCCAAATATCTCTGGAAGTCAATTTACATTGCTTTGTACATGCTGCTGCTGTACATGAGCGTGGAAATATTCATGTGTCCCCTCCTTTTACATGCTGCTGCTGTACATGTGCTCTTTAGTCTTGTTCATGTTGTGCTTACAGATTCTTGTTCAATCTCTTTCCATTTTACCATGACAAATTGCACGTGCTCCCAGGGAAAAGGAGTCTGTAAAATATACTTCTTTTTGTAAGGCTATAAAAACATTACCTGTAGTTTGTTGTAGTGTTTGGTTGAATTTTTTTTGAAGGCGTTTATGGAAACAAAGGTTGTCCTTGTATATGATCCGCTTGCTGTCTTTTGATGATGGCAAATGGGCAGCGGCGGTGGGTGGTTCAAATAATCAATCGGCGATACGAGGAAAAACCCACATCTGCCAAAATGGGCTGAAAGTGTAGTCTGACATTTTTTAAAAAACAAAATCATGCATAAAAAAAGCAGATTTATAAATGAACATAATACAATAAACAGAGATAAGAAAGATAAAAAAAATCCAGCAAAAAATTGAATAGACTGAAAGAAAAAAAAGGAAATAAAAAAAACATGCATAGAACCTTCTAAAATATTTAAAAACAGGATGGAGGAGTATATAGAAAAACAGATGAGGAAGTACCAAAACATACCCAGAACAAAAACCGCTAAGTTGCGGCGCACGAACAGAACATCTGTTATTGGTACGGTCAAATTCGGTCGCCTGCGAGCATCACCGAAACAAAATAAGCACAAACAGATAACCGACAAAACGCTGCGATTCTTTTTTTTTAGGTGAACAAATGCTGCAGTTGCTTTTTTTAGAAGAACTGTACCCTTTATTGCAAGCTCATAAACATGTGGATACAGAAGATATCGGGCAAATTATCAAGCCACACATGACGCCCCGGGAGCAAGGGACGCATCAGCTTTAGCTAGTGCATGGGCCTCTCCATTGAACTTACGATTTTCATGGATAAAAGTAACATCCTGAAAAAGAGCTACTCAAAGCTTTGATATCTCGTAAGATAGCAAAGTATCGACATGGGACCTCCTTCTCGATGTTGGTCACCACTTCAAGGCAGTCCGAGGCTATGCAAACGGAGTGGAGGTTGAGATCCATGGCGAGTGCAAGGGCTTCAAGGCACGCCTGTGCTTCAAGGCTGGTCGGATCCATTAAACCATGAGAGATAACAGCCGAGGCCCCTAGTTAGGCCCCTATTTTGGAGCGGCAAACCACAGCAGAAGCTCCTCGATCCCCAATCTTGGAGAATCTTGCATCAACATTAATCTTGGCTTCATGTGCTTCGGGCGGAAGCCACTTCCTCAATGGCTGGGCTGGAGTGTCGTCGGTATTGTCATGCGTATCCTCCCTCGCTTGCACTGGCCGTTTCCGGAGCTCATGGTTCGACTTCCCTGGTGGTGGGGTCATTGCTAAATCAGCCATGAATTTGTTGATGAAGACATGTGTGCTCATTGGGCTTTGGAACTGCTCGTCGTGGATTGCTCTCCATCACGCCCACCAAATTGCCCACATCGTCACAAGGACCCTGGATAGGTCCATCGAGGGGAGCAATTCAACCAGCCATAGCATCCAAAGCTTTGCATCATCAGTTCGGTTGGAGATCACCGTCTCAGTTAGGTCTTCATCCTCAAGGGCCCAAACACACCTTGCCATCTGACAATCAAAAAGGGCATGCCGCCATGAGTCGGTCGCCGCATGACACAGCGGGCACTCAGCAGTTTCTGCCATGCTTCTGCGCTTCCGCACCTCACCGGTCGGGATCGAGGACCTCACTAACCCCCAAGCAAAAACTCTGACTTTGGATGGTGCCGCAGCGCCCCAGAGGCGTGTCCATGATCGGCGGTCACCAGCAATGTTAGAATGCCCATCGTTGTGCTCTAGCCAGTCCGTTCGCTGCTGCTTGGTAGCAGCCAACAATCTGTAAGCAGACCGAACGATGAAGTTGCCTTTCCTCTGAAAGGTGTATCAAGGTTTTAATCTTGAATCACTTAGATGGAAACTATCTCGGATTGTATTGGCATTTAGCCAATCCCGGAGTCAGGGCCCATCAATGCTTCCTTGTGTATTGTAGGTATACTGTTGTCTAACAACAATATCTCGTTTGCGCACCTGATAGGTTTGCACGAGCTTTGCCTACGTGGTTCAACTGCACGTTCGACCGAAGTCCATACATTTTATTGTAGAGACTTCCGTATCAGTCGTAGTAGGAAACAACAGAATCATTTCCAGGGTTTCTTTCCTTTGAACTGATGACGAAGATACTGGTTATCTCGTCGAGTTGCACTGTCCTCCCACTCACCTTTTGTAAGAACTATTCTCTTTAAAAGCATACCGTTTTGTGGCAAAACCCTTTGCCTCGGTATAGTGGTGGGGGAATACCCAATGACTAGGGATAACCATACAAAGGAGCACTTGTCTGATTTGGAATAGGTTTGTAACCTTTTACACAAGCCCCATATTCCAAATGTTAAGAAAAGATATAACATGGTTGGGCATACCATACCATGATGTTAATTCAACAGACCTGATGGATCTCTTTTCAGTGTAAAAGACGCAGTCTCTAAAGCATCACTCTATAAAAGGGATAATGGCAAATCTATTTGTGTCATCTTTGATCTTACCATGTCATAAATGGTTCAATTACATCTTCACGGACTTTCCACTTGCAGTGGTGTTCCGGGAGGTGCAATTTATGAAACTCTTTTCACAACTCATCAGACATTCGCTAAACTTGTAACTCAAATATTCCTTTCCGCAATCAAATTGCAGAAACATAATTTTCTTGGTACAATAACTTCCACTTCATTTTTGAAAACCTTTTGAATGATTTCAAAAGATCCAGACTTACGTCTCATCAAGTAAATATCCATATATCTACTTGAGTCATTTTTGAAGGTAGACAAATCCACTATTTGCAACAATATTTACCGGACTACATACGTCAAATGTATGATTACCAATAAGTTCTTTGCTCATTCCTTATGGCCCGTGAACGGTATTTTAGTTAGTTCACCTTTTGGAGGAAAGTTGCAAGTATTAGATGATTCAAAATCAAACGACTTAAAAATCCATCATAATGGAATTTTCCATGCAGGTTTCTCCAATGTGACCAAATGCAGTGCCATACATATGTGGTATTCTTTTAGTCTTGCGACATTTAGCGTCAGTGTTATGGATGTATCATATTTCCGTCAATATTCATAACATACATCCCATCTAGGATGGAAGCATGGCCCTTCATGTTATTCATAATACTGAAACACAATTGTTGTTTTTATGAACAACTCTTTTGCAACAAACATTGTGCAATGGGTTAGAGTGTATGAAACTCTAAAATGAATTATAAAAGTAAACCCAGAGGTAATGTATTATTATCAATATTCATAACATACGTCTCATTCATAATGAAAGTATGGCTCTTATGTTATTCATAACACCGAACATGAAAAGTTCTCTTATGATCAACCTTCTTGCAAGATACCTTATGCAAAGGGCTAGAGTGTAAAACTCTAAACTGAATTATGAAACTTAATACATAGGGAATACACCGATGGAAGGCATAGTAACATTTACTATGTTCCTTGCGTGTATCTAAACCTCATCCCTGGTTAGTCTTTCAGGCCATAGTAGTTCTTACATCGAGTTGCAACAGAATGCAATCGAGCGGGTATCTTTGTGATTAACTCACAATACCCAAGAATTTAGTGATTAACATGTTTAACCATAATTCCCAAGAACTATATCTTTGACCAGCCTTCTATACATCAAAAACTTTGTATGACATTCATACATGAGCTGGATATTCCAGTCTTCTTTCCTTTTGCCATTATACTTCTAACACTTTAACTTTTAGTATTTCTCCTACTCTCAGAAGAAGCATCCAACTTAAGAGTGGCATTAGCCCCGGACTTCCTAGGCATGAAAGTCTTACTAACACCCTTGCGACACTTCCTTTCTCTTTAAGTTGTTGTTTTATTCACCTTTCATCATATGACAGGCGTTCTCCTGGATCCCTCTCTCATCAGTCTAATGCATAGTAAACTCCTTTACTAATAGTTTGCAAAAAAAACATTGCTTTGGATATCTCATATCTTTTAGTCTTTGTCTGTCTCTGAAAATGATTTTCAGATTCCATGAATATCACATAACTATCCAAACTTTCGAAGTTCAGGTCTCATGGAAGCAAACATATTACACTTTGACTGAAAATGATTTCTAGCTTTTGGATCGAAGGACGAGAGTCACATGATCCATAGCATTAGCGGGAGAATACCAAAAGCATGCGATAGGACAAAGTCCTTCTCGGCACTCTTGAGGACAATCCTCACATTACGTTACCAACCATAAAGTTTTAACCAGATATTTAACAGCTATTTAATTTTAATAGGGAAGGTGGAAATACGAGCCATTATTCTACAACTATTATGCAAATCACACTTAGACACTCTTCAAAATTAATTGCACTGAGAATTAAAAAAGTTAATTCTACAGTACGCTCCCACTCAAATCAATATCTCTCATAATTGATTTTGAGTGATGCAAGACCCAACTTTCAATTCAACGTCAAGGATGTAACCATCTCAAGTGACGAGAATTTCAATTGGTAGGCCAACTTGCCAATCACATCTCTATGTGACTCTTGTTCATCTTTCGATGCGTGTGTTCCGAACTCATGAGTTTCATGCCTGAACGTCAAGACAACCAAGTGATCTCGCCGCGAGGTCTCAACTCACCTGCCTCACACTTCTCTAATCGTTCGTACCCATGTAACCATGTGATACCCCGAAGAGATAGGTGTCGTGACGGTGCTACACTTGGGAGAATACTAACTACTTGATATTTTGTGAGAGACCACCCTAATAAAAAGCGACTACCGTGCAATCAAGAAGGGTGCATCAAGAGGGATAAACATCTCAGGCAATTCATAATAGGATGATATGGTATAGCCCTTTCTCACGGAGAAGTCTTTCATTCCTTCGTCTTCGGCATTCGCGTCGGTGTTCACCTTCGCGAAGATTGCCACCACCTTGTCGATGCACCAGATAATATTGCTATCTCTATAGCTAATAAAATAAGTGCATTACTTAAGGTTGACACGCAGGTCATTAAAGTGACAATCATATGGCTCCAGCCATCATGCCAAATCATGACACGCATGTCATGTTAATATTACATCATATAGTCATCTCA
The DNA here is from genome assembly GCA_022496015.1 of Hordeum marinum. Classification (NCBI taxonomy): domain Eukaryota; kingdom Viridiplantae; phylum Streptophyta; class Magnoliopsida; order Poales; family Poaceae; genus Hordeum; species Hordeum marinum. The sequence continues at coordinate 45,471,817 of CM039672.1, forward strand.
TACATAATCAAATTAATATGAGCATTGCTATACCACATCACATGCACATGCAAACCATCCTGCAAAACCAAGTTAGACGCCTCTAATCGGTTCATGCAAAAACTTGTTTTACGTGGCTTCTAAGGTTTTGAAACAAACCGAATCTACCAACGTCCATCATCAAGTATGATAATTCAAGTTGCTAGATAAACTTTCTAGGGTGTATAAAACACGAGATAATAAAATCTCGAGCCCCATACTAAACTTCGTCATACGAGTGACCCCCGTGCAGATCACATCTGCATTGCCCTTTCGTCTGCGAAACATCCATTTTTCTCAACTATGGTGGAACCCAAAGAACTGTTAGCACTTCGTTGATCTGTCAATCAGCATACTCAGGAGCAGCATGAAAGGATCGCGGATTGCCAGAATTTTGTGAGATTCGACCATTCCGTCAAGATCAGGACTATGCAAATTCAGGGGAAGCAAAAGGAACATCGGGTAACAGATTTCATATGCTACCCGCACAAATAATTTTCAGCTATAGATCTCATCTACTACCTAATTATATTGTGCAACACCCATACATCTCTATGTATTCTAGATCGCAACCTACATCTACGCATAGCACGGCTCTTGATGCCACTGTTGGGTTACGCAGCAGAAAACAAAAAATTTCCGACCTACGCACCAGCCCAGGACCACTATGGAGACTGCATACAAGGTTTGATCATTTTCGTTACCGACTCGTAGCACAACGGAAGTAGAGTCGATGACGAACGGCGGTGCAGATCTCCGCAGCTAGGATTTTACAACCTCCCAACCGCGAGGATGTATACCCTCATCTGCCCCGCGGACAACCCTTTGGGAGGCGGTCGGACAGTCCCCCGGATGGTGTCGCGGACAGCCCTCCGGGAGGACCTTCGAAACTTGGACTGTCACTCGGACAGCCCTTCGGGAGGACCTCCAAAACTCGAACGGTCACACGGACAGCCCTTCGGGAGGCACTCTCGAACTAAGACCGAAACTACGATCTCTCTACAGAGTTGCACACATACGATGTCATCTATCCGGCAGGGCTTCGCCGTCCAGAACTAGTTCCCACCGGAACCCAAACAACCTTTCGGCTCTACGAAACTCTTTTCGTGGGAGGGAGAGAAGAAGCCAGATAATGCATGGCATGTGTATGAGAGTTCAAGGATGAAGAGATGGCATCCCACATCTCCTCTATTTATAGGAAAACCAAGGGGTAGGGTGGGACTTGAAAATACCAAACTACCCCCACTTTATGTCACACATAAAAAAATCATAAGAAGGAAAAGGGGTGCCATGTGGAGCTCCATGGAGGAGCTCCACCCTTGGCCGGCCAACCCTTGGGTGGGGCCATGAGGAGCTACCTTGCTCTCCAATCCCTTCTAGAAGCCTTTTTGGAAATATCCAAAAAGGTGCTTTTCCATAAATATCCAAAAATTACTTTCACTATTCCCGGCGACATTTTTCAGCGTCCGATCGAACTGAAAATATTTATGTGGGCTTAGAACAATTCTAGTACCCCACTAAAATAATTTTTAATGCGATCCAGAACAATTCTGGAATAGTGATTTTCATCTGCGAAAAGCATCTGAAGCGGTTCCGGCAGCTCCAGAACATTTCCGGTTTTTCTTCCGGAAAATTCCCAGAAGTTTCCAGAATGATTCTGGCACCCTCCAAGAATTATCAGGCATGTGCCGAAACCAATTTGACTTAATGGTATCCCCTGAAACTACTTTTTAGTTTTACCGAAAACGTTCCGGTGTTCTATCTGCGGAACTTTTCCGGTGTCCGAAACTTTTCGGTGATTTTCTCTCAAACTCCCTGTCTAGTATTCAACAGATAGATGACCCTTAAGCGTGTGACCCTATAGGTTCGGTGAAGCATAGACATGACCCGGAACCCCTTCCGATCAATGATCAACATAGGAGCCGTGGATACCCATATTGACCCCTATACCCACACGAACGAATATTCGAGTGAACCTCCAGTTGCCGTGAGCTATTCCTGTTGCTTCGCGATATGTTACAAATACCCGAGGTGAGACATATTTGCATCCCCGTGGATCAACAACTTGTCCACTATGCCAGTTACCTCATTACCGGTGTTGTTCTCTTTTCTCGTTCCCGTGTTCCGGCATCCCCGTGATCAAATCACAAAGTGTCTGGCCAGACGATGATGGATACCGTAACATCGAGAGGGCCCAGAGATATCTCTCCATCGCCGGAGGAGCAAATCCCAATCTTGAGCTATCAAGTTACTTGACATACTTTTCCATGAACCCATAAGCCGCCGTAATAGCCACCCATTTATGGATGACGTTTAACAAACCCCAAAGTTCATGAAGCAAGCATGAAGAAACTCGATACTCTCATGGTCTAAGGAATTATGCAAACATTAACTTCTCTGTGTTATTAACCATTAACTTACGACGAATGTCTCTCATAGCATAACATCAATTCGGGTCGATTCAACACAAATGTTCTTCTAACATTGTGCCCTCAAAATTGTCGGCATAGCCATGCCCATGATCAGGAAAACAGGATCATCATACAATACTTGAGTCAGTCTTAGAGGCCAGACTAGGAATTCAATTTACTGTTTATTATTCCACGCGTGCATATGAGTCTTCCTTCAAGCCTCGTGGTATTGTAGACTCGAGAACCATAGCAGTTATAGCATGGAACATAAACCTGATTATGAACAGGGAGATAATCAATAACATTTATTATTGCCTCTAGGGCATATCTCCTACACTAAGAAAGATAATACACAGCCTTGAGGATGCGGGCACTAAAGAGTTCGGCTCTTGGAGCAAACGCCAAGCCTGCCTGGCCAGCAGCACGAGGTTGAAGAGATCAATATCTCGAAAACCCATACCCCCATGAATTTCGGTTGTGTCATAGTCTCCCAAGAGACCCAATCTGTCTTTCTTTCTCCTTTCTTCGAACCCCACCAAAACTTCCTCAAGAGTCCATTAATGTGTTGGCAAAGGCCTCTAGGGAGCTTGAAACACGCCATGGAATAAGTCGGAATAGCCTGCGCCACGGATTTGATGAGAACCTCTTTTCCCCCCACGGAAAGCGCTTTCTCCATCCAGCCTTGTACTTGCTTCCAGATTCTGTCTTTAGGTACTTGAAAGACCCCTCCTTGGCTCGACTCACATCCGATGGCAGCCCCAAGTATTTTTCAGAGAGCTGCTCCCGCTGCACATCGAGGATCCGTTTAATTTCTATTTTCAAATCTTCAGAACATCCCTTACTGAAAAAGATGGAGGACTTATCCTTGTTTACCCGCTGACTAGACACAACACAATATTTTTGGAGGAGGCAATCAACCCTGCGAGCCATCTCCGGTGTTGCACTAAAGAAGAGGAGACTATCATCGGCAAACAACAAGTGATTTACGAGAGGAGCATCCATAGCCACCGTAATACCATCGATACGGTCATCAGCGTTTGTAGATTTTAACAAGCAGGAAAGTCCTTCAGCTGCCAACAAAAAGAGATACGGGGAGATTGGGTCACCTTGACGGAGGCCCCTGGACGGCCTAAACTCCTCCTGCTTCCCTCCATTAAAGACAATTGAGAAAGACACCGAAGTGACACACCGCATGACTGTTTCGGTGAAGCGGCTGCTAATGCCCAGCTTGATCATGACCTCCTTCAAATAGCTCCACTCAAGTCTATCATAGGCTTTCATCATATCAAGCTTCAACGCACAGTACCTATTCCTCTTCAGCTTCTTAGTTTTCATATAATGCAGGCACTCGTAGGCAGAGATGAAGTTATCAATGATGAGGCGGCCTGGTACAAATGCTGATTGTTCCTCGGAGATGATCTCGAGGAGAATAAGTTTGAGTCGGTTAGCCAGTACCTTGGAAGCAATCTTGAAAATCATGTTGCAAAGACTGATCGGTCGAAACTGTCCTAGGGTTTTTGGACTTGCAATCTTAGGAATTAAAACAATGAACATTTTGTTTATTTCCTCCGAAGAATCTTCTCCATTCAGAACTCTAAGCACCATAGCAGTTACCTCATCGCCACATAAATCCCAATGCCGCTGGGAAAAATGTGCTGGAAATCCATCTGGCACCGGGGCCTTAGTGGGGAACATTTGAAAAAGTGCAGTTTTAACTTCAGCTTCTGAAAAGGGGGCATTCAAGTTGCTGTTCATAGAGTCATCAACCCTATGGGGTATGTGAGAGAGCACTTCTTCCATACCATATGTATTCTCAGAGGTATAAAGATTCCCATAGAAGTTGGTCGCCATTGCTGCCATTTCATCTTCCTCCTTGCAGACCGAACCATCCGCTCTTTGTAGCTCGGTGATATGGTTTTTTGCCTTGCGTGCACTTGCTTTGTGGTGGAATTTTTTTGAGTTGCTGTCCCCTTCCGCTAGCCATTGGATACGCGCCCGTTGGCGCCACATGATCTCGTCCCGCAAGCACAACTCCACCATCCTAGCTTCAGTTACCTCCTCGCCAACCGTAGGTCCAATGCAGTGGGGTGCAGCTCGCAGATTATGCAGTTGAAGCCGAAGTGAGCGTAGCTCGGATCTAACCACACTAAAGGTGGTACGTCCCCACCGTTGCAAACCTCCTGCCACCGTAGCAAGCTTTTGGGACAACGCCGCAACTAACGTAGCTTGACCCGTCGTCTGCCATGCTTCGGCCACCACATCACCGAAGTTTGGGTCCCGTTCCCACATGCACTCATAGCGGAATTGCTTCTGCTTTGCCCTCACACTGCCATCCACCAGGTCGGTCTCAAGAAGAATGGGGCCGTGATCCGACTTAGCTGTAGTCAAGTGCTCCAAAGTGGCAAACAGAAAAAGCGATGACCAACACGAGGACATGATTGCTCTATATAGTGTCCACCAGCGACTTTCTTCTCCCACGTCCAATCAAGGCCTCGATAACCCCAGTCAGCTAGCCCACAAACATCCACGGCTTCCCTGAAGGTTTCAATCCATGCACTGTCACGTTCATTGGGTCCCTGCTGTTCCTCCGGCCTCAAGATTTCGTTGAAGTCGCCAATGCACATCCATGGGAGGGTGCTCATACCCCTCAGGCGCTTCATTGTTTCCCATGTCTTGTAACGTATGCTTCTAGTGGCCTCACCGTAAAAACAGGTCATCCGTCATTGCTCCTTGCCTGGTTCTGCCACCCAAGCATCAACATGATACTCCGAATAGTTCTTTATTGAAACATCTAAAGTATTCTTCCAGAAGATACAGATACCACCACTACGACCACTATTGCTAACTCCAAAACTGAAATCAAAACCTAAAGAAAAATGAAGACCTTCAACATGACTCTTTTGTAATTGAGTTTCAACTAAGCATAAAATTGTAGGCGAGCTGAGTTCCACGAGATCACGGAGTTCCCGAACTGTCGCAGGATCGCCTATCCCACGACAGTTCCAGTAGAGAAGTTTCATTAGGCCTGGCGGCCCTCCTCCTCGGAGTCCGCCAATTTTGCCAACATCTCCTTGCTGTTCTCCGAGGGAGAACCATCCTTTCTTGCTTTATTTCCATCCCGCGGTGAAACATACATCGGGGGTGGCGGCGGGACTCCAAGAGGAGCAATTGCAGCCCCCGATTCTGCCATGTTTTGCGCCCTCTGATCACGAACCACTAGAGCACTTGACAACAGCTGAGGAGCACTCTCTACCAACACCAAGTCCAGACTACGACGCGCAGCAGAATCTTCACGCGTAACACTTGCCCCATCAACTGATTTCAGAGGGATAGTCACCTCGTCCTCATATCCTCCGGCATCGAGACCGGCTTCTTGCGATGAACGCTTGCGTGGAGGCGAATTCTGACGGTGGTTAGGAGCACTCCGTCTCGCTCTACCACGGCCACGCCCGCCAGACCGGCCGCCACGCGAACCCCAATCACCAGCTGGTTGCTCGTGGGGAGTCTCTCTCCTTTGCGCCAACATCCAGTTTCCCCACCGCTTGTGCTTTTCCTCCCAAACTCCATCACCGCATTCCTCGTGGTTATGACCCATAAAGCCACAGACTTGGCAGAAATAAGGGATCTTCTCGTACTTCACCGGGAGAAGCCTCCTTCCCTCGCCAGCAACAGCCAGAGGGACCACCCCCGTGAGAGGTTTATTCACAAAAACCCTAGCACGAACCCTGATGTAATCACCTTCATAGAAGAGTCGGGGCATGAGCTGGGTCTCCTTGACTCGTCCAATACATCGGGCAAGCTGATCAACAACTTTCGCCTTGCGGTACAACTCTGGGATTTTATGGATCCGAGCCCAAACATGGAGACCATCGAAGACAAAAGATGTAGGCTCCTTCCTGCCATCATAATCCTCGATCAGCATACCCATCCCTCTAAACAGCCATGGACAACCATGCACAACTTTCTCCCAATCCCCCAAGCAAAACATCTGAAAGATGACGAGATTTTCACCCGCCTCCCGATACGTTGGGACGTTGGCCAGCCTCCAAATCGATTTGAGGGTTTCAAACATCGCCGACGAACTGAACGGGTGCTGTGTGTTTACCTTGGCAATCGCGAGCCACCTCGCATCCGCCTCGAACTTCTTTGCTTCCGATTCCCCCACCACAACATCATCCAGCTCATCCTCTTGCAAGTCCAGGTGCCGCAGCATCTCCTCCAGGTTCCTCCCTGTCACCCCCGCCGAGGACGACGAAGCTCCCTGAGTCGACATCTCAGCAGCCGCCCGCAAAAACCCAGCAAACCAGCCTAACCCCCCACACCCACGGGCCGGAGCCGGCAGGGCGAGGTTTGGGCAGGTGGCCAGATAGAAGATCCGAGAAATCTCTAGGCGTCGACGGAGATCGCCGCCGCCAGAGGCTTAAACCCTAAACGAGAGGGTAGGTCCGGAGAAAAATCGAAGGTTTCTTGAAACTCAGCTTCGCAACCGTGTTTCTGGGCTCAGATTTTTGTTCCCGTATTTTTTTTTCGATGGATGGTCTTTTTGGTTTTCGTTTTTTCGCATTTTGTTGTTTCGCTTCCGACATTTTCCCGTTTCTGGCTGAGTCCCCCCCCTCCCCCCCCCGGTTTTTACATAAAAAAGTACATCAAGATCTATTAACATGCGATCTAGTTTTGAAGATTTTATCGTGAGAAATCCAACAGCAAAAATGGTTCGTATTTGAAGACACGATTCAAAAGATAAAACATTTTGAATAAATAAATCTAAAAAAACTCCCAGGTTACGTCGATTGGCACACTGCAGTGCATCGCTTGCGCGCACCTGAAGAAGGCCAAAAGTGATCTTTGTAAGTGGTAACCCTTAACTAGTCATTTTGTTGGTTCGTCGATTCAAATTTACTTTGTTTCTGTGCTCCAGGTTTTCAATGGTTTTCCTTCGATTTTTTCTAACATTTTACTTTTTCCTGTTTCTTTTCCTTTTTATTTTTATGTTCCTGTTTTATATTTTTTCTCTATGTTCTTTTATCTCATTTCTGTATTTTCATTCTTTTTTGGCTTTATTTTTTATGAATAATACACGAATATTGTTCAAAACACATGCTACTTTTCTTCAAATAAATAAATTATTTTCCAAGTTAACTGAATATCTTTAGTTGCATGATCATTTTTTCAATACACAATGAACAATTATGAATACATCATAAACATTTCTCGAATTACACTATACGCTTTTTAAAATGCATTTCTTTCTAATAAAGAAGAACAATTTACACGACAAATATTTTGTAATACATTCAAAACATTTAAAAAATACAAGATTGGTGATTTTTTAGTTTATGATCAACAATTTTTAAAACATGAAAGCAAAAGGTAATAAATGATAAATGTTTTCGAAATTTTATGATTAATGTTTTTAAATATATATGATTATAAATGTCAATACATGATTATGTTTTTATAATATACGACGATCATTTTAATACATCATGCATATATATATATATATATATATTAAAATATACATTGAACAATTTTCAAATACATGACAAATAACTTTTAACACATAATAAACAGTTTTTTAATTTTACAAACATTTGAATATGCAATATATTTTTTGTAAATTTGGTAGTATAAAAACTAATATTTAAAATAAGTAATACGTAAAAAATGGAAAATAAAAAACTAGAGACTCTACGTCCTTTTAGAGAACTGTGCATAGTATTTTGAAGCTAACAAAAGTGTACATACCCTTGAAAAAAACTGTTTGTAGCGTATCAAACTAGATATCATACGTGGGTAATGGCTCTGTCTAGCTCGCAAGAGGCGAGATACAGACATACCCAATATTTTTAGACACATATATCTATGTAATACTATGTCCGTCCTGGTTTATTAGCCCTCTCATATATTCAGTCATAATTTGACTAGTGAGTGTTGATGCATATCACAAAAATTATATTGTCAAATTCTTATTTGAATGTAGTTTCTAATGATACTTTTTTGCTATCATATGACTTATATTTTATTTGTTGAAATCATGATCAAAATATAATCCAAAATATAGAAGGACTAGTAAACCAGGACAGAGTTAGTACATCATGTTGTAATACTTTGAGGGCCCCATATCACACATATTTTATTAGTCAAATTTAAAACCCTATAAATCTGGATGGAGTAGTTTTTTTCTTCTCATCTCAATAATGTGGCAAGATCGAGTCAATGCATGTTTTGTAGGACAGCGAATTTCCAGTTGTGCATTGACCCAGTGGCGGATCTAGAAATAAAAAAGAAGGTGTGCATACTTTAAAAAAATTGAGGTCTATTTCAATTAGCTTGCATGGGCCTTAAAAATCAGCTAATTTTTACATGATGAAAAAATGTTTTTAAAAAATGGGACAAATGCTGTCATATTGACATGCATGCCTCTTTTTCTACTGTAATCATTGTTTCATTAATTGATTTTGGTTGAACTTTCTAACTCACTTTTGTGGTGAGCTGGCTGTGTTCTCACTCGTTGCCTCTTTACTCCGTGAGAACGTGGAATAATGTTCTTAGAGGCATGTGTAGCTTAGAGGTGTAGGCACGCCTACTGCACGCATTTAACGACGGCGACATACCTGCTTGGGTTGCACTTGCCACCTCGCTCGATCCATCTTGGCATAGCTGCACCCGCTTGTTTAACTCTTAAGAAATCGTCGCATCAAGCTAAAAAAGCCATAACACATACAAAACCTGGACTCTGTTTAGTTTTTTTTTTTCAAAACGGAGGCAAAAGATTTGCCTCATCGATTAATTAAGCAGAAGAGAGTTGCCCGGTTAATTAATGGAAAACCGGGCGAAAACCGATACAAATCTACCACATAGGGACTACTCACATAACATGTAACCCCATAAGCACACAATCAGCTCGACAATTATACCCAACACATAACGATCACCAACCTCCACACAACTACATCGCAAGCATATACCCAACGAGAGTACCCCGGCCGAAGACCATGAGCACCACCAAGACCACAGCGACAAGTTAGACCATAAGATCAACCGTAGAGACTGATGATCATCCATCAAGCAGTCACAGACGCCTTTTCCACGTCGTCACTCTTCTTACTTTTGCTCTTGATGAGAGCCTCCTCCACAATCGCCTTGCCACATCCAGGACAAGCCGCCTCCAAACACTTGAGCAAGCTGTGAACCTCTAACTCGAAGAGAATCTCATTGACCTTGTCATGCACAGACATCACCTTCCCAACGGTCATGTGCGAGTGGGTGACTGCAACGTCTGAACCTCCGCTGTCCACAAAGGCGAGCGGCTGACTGGGCACCAAGGGGTCAGACGCAACCATACCGACCGCCTCAACATCATCAGCCGTAGAAACCACTGACACGACAACATCGTCCACGGGAGCCACTGACACGATTGACTCACGCACCTCCAGTTGCTCACATGACAAAGGCAAAACATACCCCTCACGCGAGGTCACCGAAGAGTCCACCTCCACGCGCTCCACATACAAAGGCGAAACAGGACACATACATAGCTCTCGTCACTACTAGAAAAACGGCTATAGCTAATATGGACATTAATAGCGTACCATGTATGTGGTGCGTCATTAATGGCCATATTACTAATGACGCACCTGATGTGTGGTGCGCCATTACTATTTTTGTCCTGGCCACACACCCCTTCCCAAACTTAGCAGTGACGCATCAGAGGAAAGTGCGCCATTACTTGTTTTAACTAGTAATGGCGCACCACACCCACGGTGCGCCACTACTAATATTTTTTTTTCAATTTTTTTTTCAAAACTAGTAATGGCGCACCACACACGAGGTGTGTCATTAGTAACCCCTGAGAGCAGCTACTTCACCTGCCTCCTCTCAGTCTCACTACTCCACGACTCCGGCGCTTCGTCTCGCTTTGCACCGGCGGCGACCCACCTCGCCGTCCATCTCGCCTTGCCTCGCGCCGGTGGCGGCTGGTGGTAGGTCGACCTCCACCGCCCCTCACCCCTTGCCCCCTCTCCCAGCACTCACAATCTAGCACCATCAACCCCGCTGCTCCCTCCCGTCCCCCATCTAGATCTAGACGGAGCACTCGAGCAGAGGACGTGCGGTTCGCCGGCGACCCACCTGCAACTCCGGCTGCTGCTCCGCTCTCCTTCTCCCTCTCCATCCCCTCCCTAACTCCCTCTGGATTTCTCCCACACCTCTCACCTCCTTGTATCTGCTCTGTACAGGGAGGAGCACACCCGCGCCATGGATCTCCCACCCCGACGCCCAAGCTCCCATGGCTCTTCAACGACAGATTCGCACCCAGCCTCCTTCCGAGCATGCAAAGGTCTGATGCATATGCCTAGAATCAGTACATTACATGTCTAATGAATCTTGAAAGTTCCAAATTAGGCCATTAATTTTCCATTTAGTACTTACTGATGTTTTTCTTGTTTTGGGTGGTCCAGAGTTGATTTGGGATGTAGAGATTGAAGAACAACAGAATCTTTAGCCATCAGGTCAAGACGCCAGGTTCAGAATTGCCTTGGCATCGAGTGTGGCGACGATGTTGATTGTCGGGATTTGGAGCTAACTCTGCTCCATACGGTTGTTGAGCCGGTCGGGTCCGCAGAGTGGCGGCACTGCTTTGCCTTTTTAATTCCAGCACTTAACTAAGATTTGGAGGGCAGACATTGCACAAATCGATCCTGTGGCATCTACTACTATTATGTTGTATTACCAAATCTAGGATCTCTCTATAAAAAAAATCTAGCATCAGTTCTGAACTTTTGAGGATGTAAGGTAAACACATATGCATATTTTCATGGTGCTCTTGTATGCCTGATCTGTCGAAGGATATACCCGCACTTTCCTGCTAACCTTTTTGCTTACTGCTAGCCTTTAGTCGTTTGTAGTTGTACATCGATTCTACTCTGAAGAAACAATATGAGTCTGATATTATCGTGCGTATTGCTCCCACGAGGCAAGAGATTGCTTGTAGATCTGCTAATATATTTCTGTTGAGTTCTGCTAAAATTTAACACTGCATGCTCTGAATCCGTTAGCTTAGTCTAGCGGATTCTTTGTACTGTGTCCTGGTTTATCTATAGTTTGACGTACTGCAGATTTTCAGTATTCTTTTGGTTTCGGCCCTGTAGCTGCTTGTTTAGTCTTTTGATTCAGCTCTTAAATACATGTGGTTTTGAAGATATTACTGTTGATACGTCCATGCTTGACCAGCTTGTTCTGTTTAACTGATTATATATACCCCCCATAGGCTAGAGACTGTGCTGATAGATCTGCTAATATATTTGTGATCGGGGTTCTTCCATGAGTTAGCATTGTCAATCATTTGATTAGCTTAATTCTAGGCGATTCCTTAGTTACAATTCCATCTCCGTTGTATCATCAGGTTCATGTATTGTTTGATATCCTACAGGCATAGAGACTTTCATGTATTGTTTGATATCCTACAGGCATAGAGACTTTCATGTATTGTTTGATATCCTACAGGCATAGAGACTTGTTCAGAGGGGGTTGCTGCTCCCGTTATAACCAAGGATGGAGGGAGTAGTTATTTTAGTGTTTTACATAATGCATGGACTTTTGAGAACAGAAAGAAGTGAACCTATAACCAAGGTGAGGTTTCCGGAGTCTACGACGACTGGGAGGAGTGTCGAAGACAGGTTCACCGTTTCAACGATAACAGTTACAAAGGGTACACCACTAGGGCGGAGGCGGAAGCTAGATACGCGCGCTATCTAGCGGGAGAGAGAGGAGGGAGCGGAGGAGGAACCGGATGAAGGTCAGTTTCACCGCGATGATGCTCATCGTGACCGCAACCCTCTTTTATGTGATGGTAGTTTAGATATCGACTTGTAATGTGAAGACAAACTCGCTACTCGTGGTCTCGAGACTTGTAATGTTCTAACTTTGTTCGGTATTTTGAATTCGGAGACTAATATGATGAATTGTATTCGGAGACTAATCTTCTATTGTATTCGATAAATCTGCTGTTTATATGTTGTGCTGTCTATATTCTGTGCAGTAATATGTTTTGTAACCTATGCAAATATCAAAAAAGGAAAAAATAATCCCTAATATTCATACTAGTGGCGCACCACTCTACACTTTAGTAACGCACTGCAGTAAGCACACTAGTGACGCATCATCTACAAGTGCGCCATTAGTAAGCCAGAGCACAAGGTAAATATGACCCCCTGGGAGGCATACTAATGGCGCACCATGTGATATACTAATGGCGCACTCCCTGGTGCGTCATTAGTATCTTGTATACTAATGACGCATCAGGGATGCGCCATTAGTATTAATTACTAGTGACGTGATGCTAGTGACGCACCTGTAGTGCGCCATTAGTGGCCAAAACAGATGCGCCACTAGCAGGCCTTTTCCTAGTAGTGCGTAGGCCGGGCATGATCTGTAGAACTGGAGCCTCGGGCACGGCGATGGGCTCACCCTCACTAGTACGCAACACATGAGACAAGGTCAACAATGACGATGAGTTTTCCCCAACACGAGGAGAGAAACATCCATATAGTTCTTGGCTTCCTTCCTCCGTGGAGGCAACACATGCCACATCAAGAAGGCAAGACGTCCGAGTGACCGACAACATAGTCAACACAAGGGTGAGCCTTCCGAGAGCAACCTCTGCTCTCTCTAGAAAGCTCCCGGACCGCGCCATCCAACCTTGTAGGAGTGCGGTCTGATCAACCATTGCAGATTGCAATATCACATCGGGCTGGGTTGTCAAGGCAATGGTAGGAGAGACGACAGACGCCCAAGACCCGCGAGGAAGCATCTTGGGTGGGAGCATGGATTTCATTGGACCCTCACATGAAGCTGCAGCAGGACGATGCACGGTAGCGAGTAATGGTTGCACAGCAAAGCAAGACAATGAGCTTAGAGGACGCCATGGATTGCGACATCCGCGAGCACGGTGACCATTCTCCAAGCAACGGGAGCACCGAAATGGATCTTTGCACTCAGCCGCACGTGCCCGCGAGCGAGGCATCTACAACATCGACCATGCATCCAAGTAGGGATGGGGCGAGGAGCCACTACCGGGGCTGACAATATTGGACGACGCGGACCACGCCGGGGCAACACCCCACGCCGGGACTCTCTTTAGTGAGATGCATATTTGTATGCTATATTGGACACATGAAGTTATGTCATGATACCCAGTAAAGTGAATTTTCCAACACAATGTGTTCTCCGCACAGATATGAAAAAAAGGGTGAACCATGAGAAGCTTAGATATACTTGCACAGTTGCACTAGTAGCAAATTTGTAGAGATTGCACTTATATGATATATGCAGCACAACAAATAACTACGATTGTTACGGTCCCCACAAAAAGGAAAATAAAAATAAGATTGCGGTTATATGTAGAAAGGTACCAAACGACGGAGAACTTTTTCTTTTGCAGAGAATTAGGAAGTTTTATTCCAGTATTGCGTTCAGAACGACTAAAATTTGCCAAACGATTATCCATCCTATTTTGATTCCAGGCTACTTTCTAGGGCACAAACCGCCATTCTTGCATCAACTTTTTGATCTTAGCAACTTGATGTCCGTACACCGAGCAGACCAATGTATCGTCTCACAAGGCAAACAAGACCATTGAGGAATTAGTCTGAACAGTAAACGGGAAATTTATTCATTGAAGGGCCAGGGCCATGCCCTCCATTATCACGGGGATCTCCACTTCAAGAGCTTCATTATCGATATAAAGTGAAAATAACCTTCCTGGCAGATCGAGTTTCAAAGAGTCATGCATGTCTAACCCGGCAGAGCCATCCACCGGATGAAAAAGTTACCGACATAGGGCATGACATGGCACGTACACCGTGCATGGAATTTCTTGTTGTATTACTTACATATTTTTATCTTGGATGTCCTTCGGTAACTATCTTGTGTTCACCTTCTTCCTTTTACAAAGTTTGCTCAATCCAATAATTTTAGACAATTTTTGTGAAATTTGAACTTCCTTCGAATAATTCCAAGTTGTATTTGACTAGTATTATTGGAGAGCGGTCCTACCACATCCCACTGGTTATGTTTCCCAACCCCAAAAAATGTTGGTATTAATTACATAATTTTCCATGAAAACATATTCAGTCCGTTTGAGGTCGCAATGTGATAGATTACTTGTTTATCTAATTAAAGCAGAGTTCATTTTTTTTCTTGCGGGATAAAGTAGAGTTTATTAATGTTCCAGATTGACACCACTCAAGATAAAATTCACAGGTTTGAGAAAAAGAGATAGAATTCACTCCATACCAAAAAAGAAGTTAAAACTCAATACAATCCAAATTTATTAATACATGTGAATTCAATACAATACCAATACATGAACTTAGGACAGTGATGAAATCAACCAAGGACGTACAAACTAAAAACAAGCAATAATAGATCGATCCATATTTCTTTTCCACCTCTTAACTTCTTACATACTATTAGAGTCTTCGGTATATGTATTATTTCATAGATAAAGCACGCCAACTGATGTCCAGATCATTATTCTTCTTCATCAATCCACACGAGAGGTTTAAATTGTATATTTGAATCCGGAATTCAACGCTTTGGAGCCTTGCCGCCTAACAAAATAAAATTTCAGCGTGTCAGGTTTCTGCAGAGCCACACACACAATATATATGCAGATGAACAATTATAGTTCATATACCCGAGTTGGCTGGCTTTGCATGTTTGCTGTTTGGTGCAGGCGTCGGCAGTGGGGCAGTGCTTGGCGCTTTAGCTTTAGCTGCTGCACACATGGGAAATCACAAGAGATCCAGAAATTTAGAGAACCAGTTGATTATTGAGATATCTTGATTATTTGGTCATGTAAAGAAAATGTGCAGCTTTTAGAAGTCAGGGAAAGATATTTGTGTGTGTGGAGAATCAAGGACTTTTATTCCAGTACTGTGGTTAGAACAATCAGAATTTGCTAAACTATTAGCCACCCTATTTTGATCTCAGACTACTTTCTAGGGCATAAACTCCCATTCTTGCATCAACATTTGGATCTCATCAACTATATGTCCATATGCCGAGCGGGCCAAGGTATCGTCTCACAAGGCAAACAAGGGCACCGAAGAATCAGACTGAACGATAAACGGGAGATCTATCCATTGAAGCGACAAGGCCATGCCCTCCATTATCAAATGGATCTCCAATTTGAGAGCTTCATTACAGAAGAACAAATATCAATAGGAAGCGAAAATAATCCTCCTGATAGAGTTCCAGAGAATCATGCCTGACCCCGCATAGCCAACCGTTGGCATGAAAGAACCATTGACAGAGAGCATGTCATGGCACGTGCGTACATTGTGCAAGTAATTTCTTGTTGTATTACTAAGATATTTTTGTCTCAGCATATTCTATGGTAACTGGCTCCTGTTTACCTTTTTTTACAAAGGTTGCTCAAATTCATAAATTCAGTTAATTTTCGAAAAATTTGAAATTCCTTTGAATAATTCCAAGTTGTATTTTGACTATTATTATTGGTAACCGGTCCTACCACGTCCAACTGGTTATTTCTCCCATCCCCCCAATTTTTTTGTATTAATTAATAAATTTCCATGAAAGTATAATCAATTCGTTTGAGGTCAATATGTGATAGATTACTTGTTTATCTGAAGCAGAGTAGATTATTGTTCCAGATTGACACCGCTCAAGATAAAATTCACATGTTGGAGAAAAAAGAGATAAAATTCACTCCATGGCAAAAAAAGAAGATAAAACTCAATGCAATCCAAATTTGTTAATACATGTGAATTCAATTACAATACCAATACATGAACTTAGGACGTACAAACTACAAACATGCAATAGGTCGATCCATATTTCTTTTCCACCTCTTTAACTTCTTACATACTAATAGAGTCTTCGATATGTGTATTATCTCATAGACAAAGCACACCAAATGATGTCCAGATCATTCTTCTTCTTCATCAATCCACACGAGAGGTTTAAATTGTATATATGAATCCGGAATTCACCGCTTTTGAGCCTTGCCGCCTAGCAAATTTAAATTTAACCGTGTCAGGTTTCTGCGGAGCCACACACACTATATATATGCAGATGAACAATTATAGTTCGTATACCTGGGTTGGCTGGCTTTGCATTTTTATTGTTTGGTGCAAGTGTCGGCAGTGTTGCAGTACTTGACGCTTTAGCTTTAGGTACTGCACAGAAATGTGAAATCATAAGAATCCGTCGATTATCTGGTCTCTGGCTGCACATGCGCAGGTTTCTCTGCACGGCAATATCAATCAATTAGTCGATGATGGTGCATGTAGACTTAATTAATCATGCATGCATGTGATTAAGATTTCATAAGGCTGGCTATGCTTTTCAATGTAAAATGAGGCCAAATTATTTTTGAGCTGAAACGGGGCCAAATTTGAAGAGGCCAGCGATGGTGATAGTACCGTATTCACCAGGATGAATACGGTACCAATCGAGCCCAATTGCTATTGCGCCTGATGTCACCTCCCCCAACCGAGCTCCATATTGATTGTCTGGACAAAGAGGAAGCTGACCTCTATGGATGTTTTCCCCCTCGTGGTAGGCACTGCAGATCATCGCTGCCTGCTGTGTCGACTGCCTCTAGGAGTGAGCACATCACCAAGGTTGTTGCTCAGATACTGCAGATCATCTTCGAGCTACCGACGATGTGTGAGGAGCATGCTTTGCCTTTGTCAATGGCACATGAAGACTCGGTTGTGACCTCGATAGTGGTTGCAGCGCCACCCACACCACCATCGTTAGAGACCAGCCCGACACTCATCTTTGTGGAGCGTAGAGGTTTGGGCGGTGTTGTCTTCCAACCACCTAAGCCCATTGTCCAGGTGGTTCCTGTGAGTAATGAGATTGTGGCATATGTTGCGTCATCACCTATTTCTGAGGCTCTCTTCGCTATTTTTTTTGATAATTAATCGCCATATTGGAAGTTACTAACACTAGATCTAGCAAGACGTCCGGTTGCTTTCTGAAGGAGAAAGCAATCAGGGACAAGAGCAAGTGGGTGTGCACTAGCCATCATTTTGAAACCCTAAAGGAGAAATCATTTGAGAGGAAAATCAAGAAGAGTGGCACCATAGGCAAGGCGGGTGTGTCTGCTTGATAGTTTGTTTTCTTCTTTTCGGGTTGTCATGTCTTGTATGATGTATTGGTTTGATGTGTTTTTTATGGTGGTTCTTTTGAAATGACGTGATCCATGAGCCCGAGGTTTGTTGTTGTAGTGGGGCATTTGCTCGTCTGATGGGGTGGTCATGGAGATTCATGCTTTGGGAGTCGACATGTGGGCACATTGTAACGGATTCACCTAGTTTTCCCTCAATCATCTGGGAAATTCTCTTCCGCTTAACTAATCGATGAGGCAAATATTTTGCCTCCATTTGAAAAAAAGGAAAAGGAAACACATATAGTGTATGCCGCCTGGAATTACATAGAATAAGGTGGATAATTATTTTACGCATTATGGTTTTTTGTCCCTTTCAATAATGCAGCATATATATAGTTCAGTTCCGTGATAAACCAAGATGGAAATGTACTATTTTCCGTCACGTATGGATGCGATTCTCTTGTCCATGGTTCAGGATGGCAAATGTCCACCATATTTCACCTAAAAAGCAGATACCTTTCCAAGCTGAAGGAAAATGTACTATTGGATTTTTCGTAGCTTAAGAAAATAGTAGAAATTGCAGATTCGTTATTTAAGGAAACCAACTATTTCTCAAGGCGTGAACATAATATCCTGCAACGAGGGCCTTATCGTGTGTAATTTCTTGGTTTAATGTCTTGCCGTTCAAATTAGCACTATTCTTTTGAGAGTTAATGTAGAAGCTCTCTAGCTAGCTTGGTCTTGATATTCTACATAAACAACTATCGGCATTCAGATGGTACAATTGTCATGGAGGATTTTTCTTGACATGACTAGCTGATGTGTATACATGGTCAGAGTTAAATTTAATTTCTCAATACATCAAGTCAAGTCTTTTACATGTAGAATTTGGACAATATATGTTCCTGCTCATTAATTGGGAAGTTAGGGTGTGTCAATGGGCTATCTTCGTCAAGGCCCACAGGTTAATTGTTGAGTTGGATGAAAGAGAAATCAGAAAAAGCTTGTCTTCTCTTAGCTCTCTCTTACTAAGAAATATAAGATAGTTCCATCTGTTGTAGAAGATGCCATTTCTTAGCTATATATTTTCTAGTATAATTTTAGTCATTCCACAAATTTAGGAGCATGCGATCATTAACTGTTGTAAATAACACTAATATATAATCCATTATTTAATATGTTTTCAATCTAAATGACATACACATGACATAGCATAAGACAAACGGTGGCCTAACTAATGCCCCGAGATGGGTGTAATTACGTCTCCCAACGGTAGATCACGGCCTCCTTATACCCACTCACCGACGGAGGAGTAGCTCCTCTAATATGGCTATCACGATATCCAACCTTTCTTCTTAAACTCGAGAATTCTATCAAAATCACATGTCATGGTTTAGATACATATATAAGCAGGACATCAAACATATAAATAATGATAGTGTGCAGTGCAATGAGTTCAACCCCCTCCCCCTCAAAGCTTGTTGGAATGTAACATGAACCATTTTATTAATTATGTGAGATCAGAAACTCAAAATATATATGAGTTATTGTATATCTATAAAATATTTATTTAATACAAGTATAATAATAGAGTAAAAATGACTAAGATTTTTTCAATGGATGCTTGCATATTGAGGTGGTATGTTTAAATATTTTAAAATATATCAATGAGGATCACCTATTTTATTATCGAGTAAAGTGAATTATGAATGGTAGGAATTTAGGCTTACAAACGGGCTTCTCAAAACTCCTGGACCTCCCATGTCCACATCATCGACGTCCCCAATGACAAATTGCCTAAATGATGGGCTCCCTATCCCTTCGCCACCTCAGCCATGGTATCCCACCGTTGCACATACTGGTAAGGTTGTGCACAATGCCGATGCAAAGCAAGATGCAACAGGGCTGCAAACAGACGGCAATTGCAACTCTAGTCCAGGATTACTGCCTACCCGACCACCCACCACGACCACCTCACCAACATCACCCTCGGCATCCTCTTTTGGGTTGTGGCTACCTAGCTCATCGGCCTCTCCACCACTTTTATACAGGCCGGTGACCTTTGCACTTTTCCATCCATGATTTGCTATTGTACGCGTGTCAGGTTGGAGAACCCATTCCATTACCCTCCCCAAAGCTACAATTTCCACGTAGATTTCTGCTCCAATCCATGGCATGTGATAGGTACAAAGGGTGTCCTGATCTTTCGAAGAGAAATACACATGGACTTGGATGGATTTGACTTTAACGATCCGACTATAAAGTGTGACGAAGTTGTGCATATGCAATCACTAAACTAATTCCACAGCTTTTATTGACCAACCCGGAGCATGATCAACAAGAACATGAAAGTCTAATTTCTCGAAGCAATTGAAAAATAAGAAAAACTATAATATGCAATCTGGGTATTGCGAGTATAGATAAAAATTAGGCTTCCGTAAGCACTCTTTGTTTGGATTAGGGATAAACAAAATAAACGAAGTTGCAGCTATGTTGACGCTTCAATAAACAAAACCCATCAATAATAAAGCCCTATGGAATATATTTATGACGCGACAAAGGGAAAATGCGCCTAGTCCTAGGAGCAGGGCCGAATCTCACCTTAGGTTGGGTTTCTTCACTAATATAGATGCTAAAAACTGCCTATGGTCATGTATTTCAAAAATATATCGGTCTGCATCATAAGTAACATGATGCAACACCTATAAAAACTTCATTCGATGATGAATCTAAATATAATTTTTAGCTTATAATACATGTTTCGCTGGTCAAAATGAATACCTAAAGGCCCTCACCTAGCTTATAAAAGCGGATGGAGGTATTACAAATGTGTAGAATCTTAAAAAAAATGACGCACCATATATACAAAAATTGAACATAGCCTACTGCTAATGACTTGCCACTGCCTCTAAATCCATAAACTCCCTTTCTATATATTTGCTGCTTTAGAAGACGAGAAGGTGCATGCTTAGCAGAACGTTCCCTGGAGTGTGAGTGGTCGAGGACTCCATAATTAGTTGCTACTTAGTATTACCATTCCTTTTTTTCGTTTCTGTAATCTGACACAACCGAGTCAATAGATGTTTTGTCGGACAGGGAACCATCCACTTGACCATCAGTCAATGGAATAGATACCGATATGCCTGCCTGTTTTTCTACTGTAATCAAGGCAATGATAACAGATTTCTCCATCATTGGCAATCTTTGTCCAATTAATTGGTCCTGGCCGGTTGAACTTTCTAACTCGTTTTTGTGGTGATTTAGCTGTGATTTCACTCGCTGACTCCTTACTTCACGGCTGTACATACGTACACACGGACAAATAGATATTCATTCCACTTGAATGTGAGAACATGGAGTTTTCTTACTGTCCTCTGTAGCTTAGCAGCGTAGAACCAACCATTGACGACGACAACATACATGGCAGGGCTGCTCTTGGCCACTGGATCGAGATCGAGCTCCAGTGGCCAAGAACGACAACTACGGTTAAAAACACATTATGGTTGAAATTTCACTTACCATATTTACAGTAGCATGATGGAAGTGCATGTATCCTATCCACAGTCCAATTGTGCATGTAATATTTACCTGTACTAGCTAGTGCAGTTAGAACCGACTCCAGCAACGGCAACTCACGGGCTGCTGCTGCACACCGGTCAGAATCGGAGCGATACACCTGCTATGTTATATATGGATGAGTGAACAAGCGAGTGCAGGCCATGTATTGACATTCATGGAGGTCTGGCCAAAAAAATATTTAAAAATCAATGCTCCCAAAATACTATTGTTGGAAGCCTTTTGAAGCATCGATTTAGTTTTGTTATCACCCAGGCCGCCACAAATGTCATTTTTATAGCAAAATTGTATTAAGATGGGCTCTGTGCACAAAGATTAAGTGAAGATTCAGAACATGCCGTCAATAGAATGTTGCTGATAATAATATGCAAGAATGAACTCCACAGCCAATGACTGAAGCCAAGCACTAATTAACAGACTTGCATATGAACCATTGAATGTTGTTCTCCCTAAACCCCAGGAGTCGAGCTTCTGAATAACAATAGTGAAGCATTGGAGTATTGTGGACTAAATCACCGAAGGTGGAAAAAGGTGGTAAATGGCATGTTTCTTCTGACCGTTCCAACTCATGATATCTAGCTCCACCAAAAATCAAAGAATCAAAAATGTGTGCGCCTACTCAATAATAATCATCTCAATGACATTATAAGGATTTGCTAAATGAACATGATAACAAAATTGCGAGCATGCTTGCCTTGACGCGTAACAATGCGCAAAATGAAGTCTTGGAAAAGTTATGGTCGCATGGGCTGTAGTAAATTGCTGCTCCAAATCGGGCAAGCCGAATGGGACGCGTCATTTGGAATGGTCGAGGTGGGGCATGCATCCGGCTGTCACCATTTCACAATGACCTACATGCGTATGATACCAGATTACCAGTACATCCACCTTGTGTAGAATAGAGAAAAGGAAGGACAAAATAGTTGTTTCACGTACTACCAAAATTCATCCAAGCCTATTCTTTTTAATTAAGTGGCCAGTATGCCTTACATAAATAGAAGAAATAGTACGGTGTAGTCCTTCGTAGATGATTTATTCGAACCAATGCATTTCATGGACTGCAAGGAAACATTGAAACATCACACGTCATGTGTTCATCCAATTCAATAACAAATTTCAGAGATGAGATGCTTATGTATTCATGTGAGCAGCAAGGCACCTATGCAGCACAATCTGCAGCCAATCGTCGAGAAGCTAGCGTCCAAATCTGACAAAATGGAAAACCAGATAAGAGATTGGATTAGGAGAAGCAATGAGGGATGAGGAGGGACCGGATCACTCACCACGTATGGGTCAGGAAGAGTAATCGAAGAGCTGTGTGCAACTGTGGGAGATGACGTTTCTCACCTTTAAGAAAACAATAATGCTACATCTACGAAGGACTTACACAACTTTACCCCAATAACCCTCCTGATTTTAACTGGGATGGGCCCCCTTTTTCCCTAACCCCAATCATTTTCTCTACATCTACATATGACTTACTATATTTGATTATGTATAATTTCAATAATATTTATTAAATATAAGTAGAATAACAGACAACAACAATAACAACAAAGCCTTCAGTCCCAAACAAGTTGGGGTAGGCTAGAGGTGAAACCCATAAGATCTCACGACCAACTCACGGTTCTGACACATGGATAGCAAGCTTCCACGCATCCCTGTCCATGGCTAGTTCTTTGGTGATGCTCCAGTCCTTCAGATCTCTCTTTACGGACTCTTCCCATGTCAAGTTCGGTCTACCCCGGCCTCTTTTGACATTATCAACATGCTTAAGCCGTCCGCTGTGCACTGGGGCTTCTGGAGGCCTGCGTTGAATATGCCCAAACCATCTCAGACGATGCTGGACAAGCTTCTCTTCAATTGACGCTACCCCAACTCTATCTCGTATATCATCATTCCAGATGCGGTCCTTCCTTGTGTGGCCACACATCCATCTCAACATGCGCATCTCCGCCACACCTAACTGTTGCACATGTCGCATTTTAGTCGGCCAACACTCAGCGCAATACAACATTGCGGGTCGAACTGCCGTCCTATAGAACTTGTCTTTGTGGCACCCTCTTGTCACAAAGAATGCCAGAAGCTTGGCGCCACTTCATCCATCCGGATTTAATTCGATGGTTCATATCTTCATCGATATCCCCATCCTTCTGCAATATTGACCCCAAATATCGAAAGGTGTCCTTCTGAGGCACCACTTGCCCATCGAGGCTAACATCCTCCTCCTCCTCGTTCCTAGTAGTACTGAAAGCGCATCTCATGTACTCGGTTTTAGTCCTACTAAGTCTAAAACCTTTCGATTCCAAGGTTTGCCTTCATAACTCCAACTTCCTGTTGACCCCCTTCCGGCTCTCATCGACTAGCACCACATCGTCCGCAAAGAGCATACACCATGGGATATCTCCTTGTATATCCCTTGTGACCTCATCCATCACCAAGGCAAAAAGATAAGGGCTCAAAGCTGACCCTTGATGCAGTCATATCTTAATTGGGAAGTCGTCAGTGTCGCCATCACTTGTTCGAACACTTGTCACAATATTATCGTACATGTCCTTGATGAGGGTAATGTACTTTGTTGGGACTTTGTGTTTCTCCAAGACCCACCACATAACATTCCGTGGTATCTTATCATAAGCCGTCTCCAAGTCAATGAACACCATATGCATGTTCTTCTTTTGCTCCCTATATCTCTCCATAAGTTGTCGTACCAAGAAAATGGCTTCCATGATTGATCTCCCAGAGAGTGAAAAAATATTTTTCATACATGGTTGAATGTTTAGGTTGGCCCCATTGGAATTTATATGGTGAGGTGACATGTTTGCATCTTGAGATAAATAAGTTAGTGGAGATGACTTTCTTAGGTATATAGAACGGTCCATTTTCTCCACTCAATAATGTGACACAATCCAGCCACTGCATACTTTCTAGGACAGTGTCAATCTTCCAATATTCCATCGGTCAATGGAATGGAACCATATGTGCATGACTGTTTTATACGGCAACCAAAGCAATAACATGATGGCTCTATCACTGTAAATCTTCATTTCATTAATTGATCTTGGTTGAAGTTTCTAACAAATTTCTATGGTCACCTTGCTGGTTCGCTACTCAGTGGCTGTAAAAGAATCGAGACAAGTGTTGAAGCGGATACTCTCTAGTCTCTACTTGTGCGTGCGAACATTGAATTTTCTCTTAAGAGACGTCTGTAGGGCATACTTGGCTGTGTTATTCCCTTGGCTACCTGTGCTAGATCACGACACCGTTGTATTCGCTTGTTCATTCATTCATGCTGTTGCTATTTTCTTTGTTTTGTTCCGTTATCTCTTGATAATGGAATCCGATCAATATTTTTCGGTCAAATAGGAAAAATAGAAAAACAAAACTCATCCTTGGTGTAGCCAATTTACTTAATTCTCTCTTGCCCCTGAGTTGCCAATGCAGTGATCTGTTCAAACTGAATTCATGCATTACTACTGCACACATTTGGCGTCAGGACTGGACCCGGTGGTTGTAATGTGGAGCTCACCACCATGCAACATAAAAATACCAAACAGAAACGGACGATGCTGATTGTAATTATGCATAAATAGATCTAGTGAAAATCAGCTATAGATACAGAAATCTGAAATAACAGATTTTTTGCATGCGACCGGGCGGCTTGGCCGGAGGCAGAGCAGACCCAGGTGCAATCGTCGTGCACAGCTCCTCTCGGTCTATCCAATTGTACCGATGGAGTCAAGTCAGAGAACTTTAAACGAGTTAAAAGCGTTCCTTGACGCCGTGCAACATTGTTGTTGCCAGTTTGAAAAATATGCGGACTCGGCTATTTAGGAAGTTTGTCATTTTTATTTGGGCTTGGACTAGAGGCGCTTCAACAATTGGTGTCTTTTCGATACAAATTCTCTACCAAACAACTTGTACTGACAACCCTAATATAACCTCGTTCAAAATTAGTTGGAGTACATCATCGAGAAAAAAAAATCTAATAGTAGCAAGTAAGGAGCACAATGAAAAGTATGTACCGCGCCATTAACACCTCTCATATACCTTCGTTGGTTCTCTACCACCACTTCATAAAAGGGCGAATTAGACTGTCTTGGACAATAATGGCAGAGAATCCCCAGTTATCCTGTGACTCACCAACGGTGTAGATGGTTTCGAGCGCCGCCGTCTTTGGATCATAGTAGCCCAACGACCTCCCTGTGTTGAGCAAAATCTGTCCATCAATTGGATCAGTACACATGAGCATGGCCTCCCCGGATGAGTATTTCGGTGAGAACTTATCGAGTTCGATACGACAGCCCCCATACCAAGCCCCGTCCATGTCCTTCATCCTCCACACGTCAATGGCATTCCTGTCCTCGTCCCACCATGCCATTGATATAGCGTTGTAGAGCTCAAGCATGGACATATGACGACCAACATGGCTGCTCCACAGAGGACCCTGCATAACTTCAAACTCTCTATCTATGACGTCGAACGCTAGGAGTTCACACACCGTAGATCTTGGCCCAAGCGTAGGGTCAACCACCCAATAGATCGTGCTATTCACGTAGGCCCGCAACAAGTCCATGACTTTCCATATATAAATCTTTACCTCCGGACCATTCCAGAACTCTTCGTGACGTCCGGAATCTCATTCGGGACTCCGAACGTCTTTTGGTAACCACATACAATTCTCATTACAACTCTAGTGTCACCGAACCTTAAGTGTGTAGACCCTACGAGTTCGGGAACCATGCAGACATGACCGAGACACCTCTCCGGCCAATAACCAATAGCGGGATCTGAAAAATATAATAATAACCATTTTATTATTGCCTCTAGGGCATATTTCCAACAGATACAACTACCTACGCGGGTTGTTTCAACAACCGAGGCATCATCTTCGTGTTGGCTCTCCCGCTCGTGCGACGCCAACGATCTCGTTGCTTCCGATTATGGCCCCCGATCGATCTCTTGCATGGCTCAATCTTCTTACTGCTTAAATACACACATGGTTGAGGCAGGAATCGGGAAGGAGCAGTGTCGGGGGATGACCCCGGGTACCCCAAAGACGGTGGGTCGGATGGGGTGCACGCCCGCCCGGGCCGGCTACTACGACTCACACCCGTGGCCTGGTGCTCTGACCAGCCGGCTGCGCCTGCCAGTCGGCAACCCGGAGCCAACTATGGGGTCCCATCGGACACGCACGAACCAGACGACTATATCTCGTGGCGGTGCACTAGTGGCGACCAGTAGTGCACTGTAGACGCGTCGTGTAGTACTATCTACAGTGTAACCTGTTCCCTGGACACCGACTTATAAAGTTCCCTAGGGAATAGGCAAAACTTAGTCCGTAAGCTACATGTGGCTTGGCTTATAAGCTACCCATGGTAGCTTACCCCTCAAGCTGCTTGGGATGTAAGCTACCCACTGTGGCTTACATCCCAAGCTACACATCCATGCCTATATAAGAGGCCTCATGCCCACCACGTGTGGGGGGTATTGGCTCACATTCTCTCATCCCCACCCACACACTCTCACATGAGGCACGAAGCCTCATGGCTCTCCTCTCCCATACAGTTCTAGGAGCGACCATGTACCAGATATACCAAAGATATACAGATATGCAGGAGTAGGGATATTATCTCTCCGGAGAGCCCCGAACCTGGGTAAAGCACTGTGTGCTATTCGCATACCCGTCCCGGATCATCCACGACAGCCTTGCTCTCACCTCGATAAGCCACCCTATGGCATCTGCCGTCCCGCGAGACCTCCCGTGAGAAAGCGATGACATTTGGCGCCCACCAGGGGGCTAGCTGCTGTTGGAGCTGCGGTCCAGGCGTAACCATCTTCAACATCACCACGGCGGTGTTGCCGCCGTCTCTCCGGTGGCGCTCGGGGGCTCGACATCAACACGCCCCTAGGGCAAATATGCATGATGCCGCGTCCTTGTTGTCGGTCTCGTCATCACCACCACGGACATGCTGTCGTCTCTCGGGCGGCGCTCGGGGGCTCGACACCAACATGCCCCCAGGGCGGCCGCACGGGACGACATGATCCCGCCGTCGGCCTCGTCCACCTCCGGCCGTCCGCGCGCCGCTCCGGTAGCGGGCCCTCGCACGCGCGGACTCGCTCCGCCACCACACGGGTTGTGCGCCCGCGCCGCCATGACCCTCCGCTCCCATACGACGCCGCGCCCCAAGCACCTTCGCGGCCTCGCACCGCTCTGCCGACTCTGTCTCGGCACCCCTACGTTGCCTCACCGCACCGGCCGATTGCGCGCCGCGCTGCTCCTCGCGTCCGACCATCCACCACACGCCTTGGCCGCCACCGTAGCGATGCTGGAGTCCCTCCTTGCGTCGCTGGTGCAGGCCTCGTGGCTCTAGACGAGGCAGCAGGTGCTACTGCAGCATGCGTCCACGCAAGCACCCATCCTCGCACCCGTCTCGGCCATGCGCGTCTCTCCCGCCTGTCCATCTTCGCTGTTGCGGGCCGCCCGGTTCTGCTCCGCTCGATGCATCCCCGTGTCTGCTCCACGTCTAGCACCCGGAGGGAGCTGCTCTCCGCCAGGCGCACCGGCGCCGCGCCGGGCCACCCACCACACCCGAGGCGCCGATGTGGTCATCCACCCGCGGCTACCGCCTCCACGCCTGCCAGCGGCTCCCACGGCCGGCGGCTCCCGCGCCCGGCCACCTCCTCCCGTGGACGGCTCCTGCGGTCGGCGGCTCCTCCCATGGCGGCCCCCATGGCCGGCGGCTCCTGCGCTTGGCCGCCTCCTCCCGCGGCCAGCTCCCGCGCCCGGCGGCTCCTCCCATGGCGGCTCCCACTGCCGGCGGCTCCCGCGCCTGGCGGCTTCTCCCACGGCCGGCTTCCATGGTCGGCGGCTCTCTTGCTCGGCCACCTCCTCCCACGGCCAACTCCTGCACCCGACAGCTTCTCCCACGGCCGGCTCCCATGGCCGGCGGCTCCCGCGCCCGCCCGCCTCCTCCCCCGGCCGGCTCCCACAGCCGGCGGCTCCCGCGCCTGGCCGCCTCCTCTCACGGTCGGCTCCCGCGCCCGGCCGCCTCCTCCCACGGCCAACTCCCGCGCCCGGCCGCCTCCTCCCACGACAGGCTCCCGTGCCCAGTCGCTGCCCTCTACAGCCACAGCGCCCGCGCGCCTCGCCTCTGCTCTGCCTCCCCGCAGGTCAGCTCAGCCCTCCGGCCCCGCCTGCTCCGCCGTCGCGTGCTCCTGCTGCCGTCTGCACCTCCCGACGCCCCGGTCGGCTCCCTCCGCTCTGCCTCTGGCCCTCAGCCTCGCGGGCTGGCTGCCCAGCCTGGAGGAGGAAAGGAAGAGGAGGGCACGGCTAAGAAGAAATACGCGGGGCCGGCCGCTCGAATAAAAAAAGAGGTGCCGGCTAAAAAAGGAAAAGTGGCAAGTTGTGTTGTCCACACGCGCCTTGACTTGGTCGGCTAACCTGCGCCGCCATGTGGCAGGTTGGCCTGCCCGTCTACTTCGGCATCGAGCTAGTTGCAGCTGCCCATCCGTTTCGACGTTCGGCTGGTCAGGTCCGGCCGGCTGACACACCCGCCGACATCCAAGGACTCGGCGGCTACACCCAGCGGATGCGCGGGCGCGCTCCACTCGCACAAGGCCGCGTCAAACGTCATCGACAACAACCGCTTCGACAACACCCGCCTCACCTATGCGAAAAGCAATGAACCTCCTCACCCGGAGGCTCGGAGGCTACCCTCGGCAGCGCCCTGCGCTCATCAGCCGGCGGACCCCTCATCCGCCCCCTATAGCGCCCCGACGTCATCAGCCGGCGGACCCCGTGTTCGCCCCCGGCAGCACCTCGCGCACAATAGCCGGCGGACTTCACGTCCGCCCCCGATAACACCTCGCGCACATTAGCCGACGGACTCCGCGGCCGCCCTAGGCAGCGCCTCTCGCACATCAGCTAGTGGATTCCGCGTCCGCCCCCGGCAGCACCTCGCGCGCATCAGCCGGTGGACTCCGTGTCTGCCCCCGGCAGTGCCTCGCATTCTTCAGCCGGCGGACTTTGTGTTCGCGCTCGGCAGTGCCTCGCGCTCTTCAGCCGGCGGACTCCGTGTCCGTGCCCGGCAGCGCCTTGCGCTCTTCAACCGAAGGACTCCATGTCCGCGCCCGACAGCGCCTCGCGCTCTTCAACCGGCGGATCCCGCGTCCGTCCCTGGCAGCACCTCGCGCACATGAGCCGGCGGACTCCACGACCGCGCCCGACAGTGTCTTGTGCGCATCGCCAGACCGCGTCGGCTACGGGATGCGCTGATCGACATTGGCAAAATCGCCTCACCGGCACCCAAAAGCAATGTGAGCTCCTCACCCGCATACCCTTGCACCATACACGCAAACGGATATCCATCTCTGCATTTATTCTGCTGCCTTACTGTTCACCCCGGTGCTAGCTAGTCTCGCCCGAGGCTGGCTGCTTGGCCCGATACGTTCGTTTCCACGAGACAGCTTAGTAGCGTGTACGGTACCAAAGGCACACTCTTTGTCTCAGCTACAGCTCGCACCGCGACTATCTGGCTAGCAAGAGCACAAGCTGGAGGTCACCCCACACGAAAAGCATCCCGGGAGAAAACGGCTTGGGCAACCCGGTCTTTTCATTTGTAAGTATCTGCTCGGTCGAGTCTCCTTCTAGAATCCGAGTATTGTATGCTCTACTCTGCGGCCCACTCTCCACCTCAGCTATAGACTGGCTCACGGCTGTCCGGCTGGCAAGAGCAAAAGCCAAAGAGCGGGGAGCACATGAAAAATATTGAAGGGAGATCGGACGAGGCCGAGTCGGGCACCCTCTGCATAAACACGCACTACCAAAATCAAATATGTGATATATCTGCGCCGACATAACCTTGTCTTCTGAATGGTCGTTTCCATGAGGAACATCCTCACCCGGAGGCTCAAAGGCCTTTCGCGGCAGGGCTCTGCGCCCATCAGCCGGCAAACCCTGCATCCGCGCCCGGCAGCATCGCGCGCTCGACTGCCGGCGGACCCCGCGTCCGCCTTCGACAGGGCTCCATGCCCATCAGCCGACGGACCCCGCATCCGCGCCCGGCAGCGCCTCGCGCTCGTCAGCCGGCGGACCCCGTGTCCGCCCTCGGCAGGGCTCCACGATCATTGGCCGGCGGACCCACGTCCGCGTTCGGTAGCACCTCACGCTCGACAGACGGCGGACTCCGCGTCCGCCCTCGGCAGGGCTCCATGCCCATTGGCCGGCGGACCCCGCATCCGCGTCCGGCAGCGCCTTGCGCTCGACAGCCGACGGACCCCGCATCCGCCCACGGCAGGGCTACACGCCAACAGCCAGCGGACCCCGCGTCCGCCTTTGGCGGCGCCTCGCGCCCTTCAGTCGGCGGACCCCCCGTCTGCGCCCGACATCTTCAACACCACCGTCTGCTTCAGCAATAGCAGAGACCCTCCGACCGACTCCTCGAGTCGCCCAGAGGCTCGGAGGCTACACCCAGCGGGTGCACTGGCGCGCCCCCGGAAACCGCCAGCCGGTGGACTCCGCGTTCGCCCCCGGCATCGCCTCGCGCCCTTCAGCCGGCGGACTCTACATCCGCGCCAAGCATCCTTGATGCCATCGCCTGCTTTAGCAACAACAAAGACCCTCCGCCCGACTCCTCGAGTCGCCCGGAGGCTCAGAGGCTAAACCCAACGGGTGCGCTGGCGCGCTCCCGCTGGAAACCGTCAGCCGGTGGACTCTGCATTCGCCCCCGGCATCGCTTGCGCCCTTTAGCCAGCGGACTCCGCATCCGTGCTCGGCATCTCCTTGGTGCCACCGTCTACTTCGGCAATAGCAAAGACCCTCCGCCCAACTCCTCGAGTCGCCCGGAGGCTCGGAAGCTACACCCAGCGGGTGCGCTGGCGTGCCCCCGCTAGCAGCAAGCCGCGTCGCCCCCAACCCGCAATCGACCGTCATCAACAACTTCTGCAACAACAACAACAATGACTACGAAAACCCTCCACCGGACTCCGAGAGTCGCCTGGAGGCTCGGAGGCTACTGTCCGGGGGATGATCCCCGGGTACCCCAAAGACGGCAGGTCGGACTGGGTGCACGCCTGCCTGGGCCGGCTGCTCCGACTCACACCCGTGGCCGGCTGCTCTGACTAGCCGGCTGCACCCGCCAACCGGCAGCCCAGAGCCAACTACGATGTCTCATCGGACACGCACGGACCAGACGACTATATCCCATGGAGGTGCACTAGTGGCGACCAGTAGTGCACTGTACATGCGTCACACAGTACTATCTGCAGTGTAACCTGTCCCTTGGACATTGACTTATAAAGTGCCCCAGGGAATAGGCATAGCTTAGTGCACAAGCTACACGTGTCTTGGCTTGTAAGCTACCCATGGTAGCTTACACCTCAAGCTGCTTGGGATGTAAGCTACCCACTGTGGCTTACATCCCAAGCTACCCATCCATGCCTATATAAGAGGCCTCATGCCCACCACGTGTGGGGGGGCTTGGCTCACATTCTCTCATCCCCACTCACACACTCTCACATGAGGCAAGAAGCCTCATGGCTCTCCTCACTAGTGCAGAACAGGCCTATAGTCGTGGGTCGTAAGGGCCTCTAGTGTCGGTTCTCGAACTGGCACTAAAGGGTGGGGACTAAAGCCTACCCCCCTTTAGTGCGGGTTCAACACGGGCCGGCACCAAAGGCCCTCCATGTGGTATCCGACGACGCCGTGGGCTGGGGGGACCTTTAGTCCCAGTTGGTAACACCAACCGGGACTAAAGGTAGTTAGTTTTTTTAGTTTTGTTTTATTTTTTACTTTTAATTCTTTAGGGGTTTATGAATTAATTATGGTTATACGCCGTTATACAAATTTTGATACAGTACCAATTAAGAGGTTGTTATATCATTATGTTGATGATGAATTATTATATCATTGTGAGGAAGAAACATGGATTTTATTCACTGAAATGAATAAAAAATGATCAAAAGTTGAATTAGTAGGATGACAATCCTACTAATTCAACTTTTGGTCACTTTTGATCCATCCACATGAATCTAATCCGCTTTCCTTCCCCCCAATGATATAACAAATCATCATGATAATCATGATCAACATCATCATCATATTAATATAAAAACTCTTGCATCATATCATCACCAACAACACTATAGCTAATAATTATCACAGTCATTACCACCAACACTATTTAATCATCATTTTCGTCAATGAGACATCATATAACAAGTTGGTCACTGGTCATAATCACAACTCCTACTTCTCATCATCATCATCAACTCTAACACATTGTCGCACATAATAACACATTGTACCCTCTCTTATGTACAATATCATAAAACAAGATAGGCCCTGACTCTCCATTATGGAGAATGCAGATCATCCTGTCTCCAATTCTTGGCCTACGCACAATGTGCTTCCAAGTAGCTCTCTACGATTGACCATACATTTTTTCCAATCTTTGATTATCATGTCTTCATCGGTTTTAGAAATTAGGTATGAACAGGAGTGATGCGTAGGCTGACCTGGACGTGTTGACCGTAAGCTCATAACATCAACGCGACCACTCGGAAACATCAGAGAAGGCACACAATCCTTTGGGATTTTCTGTTGAAAAACATACTAATAACTTTGTAGTTAGCAATGTAGTTTAGTTTTAGAATAATTATGCAAAAGATGCACGGATGTCGTAATAGTAGAAAATCTTACCATGCAATCTCCATGGATGTTACCGTAGTTCACCACGTGCACTAGTGGCACGTATTGACCATAATGTGGAGGAGTTTGATAATAGCTATTGTAATTCTCAAGATCATTAAGAAATGCGATAAGATGATCTTTCTCCTTATAAGTTAATTCTGCTTCATCATTGTAGTCATAGGTTCTGTCTACCATCTTTCACACATTTTTTAAAGAATGAAAATAAGTTGTAGAACTGGAGGAGTCTGCACATCTACTTACTAAATATAATTGAGAAACTCACATAATGGTAGAACTGGAGGAGTCTGCACATCGACCCAGATGTTGATATTACCTTCAATTTCATCTTCCGGACGAATATCAAAGGTGAGAAGAATATTACGCTCAAATGCATAAGCCTTGCATAGTGCTCTCCAACTTTTGCATTCAAAATAGGAGTAATTGTCTGCATTGAACAATTTTACGGCAAAAGTATAACCATGCTCGGTCCTGAAGTGAACTCTCTTTACCTCCATACTATTTTTAGTATTGAAACCAATCTTATCCAAGACATAAATTCTTACATGGCAGGGGATATGCTAGTAGAATAGTAAAAAATTAAAATTATAAGTTGAAGCAAAATAAGCAGAAGTTATGCTTAATTACGAAAAAAGACTTGTCGTTGTGACTTATTGTATCCACTTCGAAGGTCTCATCCAGCATGATGCTGAAGCGCCTACCATCAACTAGGAAAGACTTGTCACACAGGCCGCGCTCGTCTTCGCAGTATTCGCACATAGCGAATTCTCTTTCGTCGTCAGACATTTCCTATGTTCATAGTTGAAACATTTAAAATTGATCGAAGGAAACTACAAGAAAACTGATCAACACACAGATCACTATTACTCAATATGCAACAGGTTGACTTTAGGTCTATCGAGTATTTCCTTCCTAAACTCTCATCTCACGTATATGGTGGTCACTCCTTCTGATATTGCGACTGTCGGTGATGGTGCCTCCTCCATTCGTCCCCGAGTGCATTACACCAAAATGTCTAGCACACGGGATAGAAGGAGAAGAGACCCCCATGACAACAGTCGGGATTCTTCCTCTCTCTCTCATATATATATATATATATATATATATATATATATATATATGGTGGACACTCTCCCTCACTAAAAGACACACAAGGAGCCGTAACAGACGTAAAGTCAACCCGTTCTATATATCGAGCAATGACATAAAAATGCCCTATGTTTTGCCGGAATGACTGACAAATCACAAGCACTCGATATATCCTACATTGTAGCACAAGACATTTCTATATTCATAGTTGAAACAGATGTGCATTCAATAAGCAAAACTAAATCATAAAGCAAATTAGTATTCAAATTAGCATGCATTCAATAAGCAAAACCTAAATCATCTCTTGCATTTGTACATCGTCGAATAGTATCACTAATACATCTCGAATAATACCATACATATAACCCAAAAAACATTAAAATATGGAAAACACAAAATGGAAAACATTAAAATATGCAACTTTTGCAAATACTAATTGCTAGACATTGGATCAAATGTCAAAATTCATCAAATTTTTTCTATACATATATTGGTTCAAAATGTCAAAATTCCTCAAATGTCAAAATTCCTTCACTTTTTTGTACACATCTAACTAATCATCTAGTGAAAAAAATGTCAAAATTCATGCATCTATGTCAAAATTCGTCAAATGTCACAATTCCTTAACTTTTTTCTATACATCAAAATTCTTGCATCTAATCATCTAATCATCTATACATCTAATTAATCTTCTAATTATCAAAATTGTGTGTGTGTTCATCAAAATTGGGGGGGGTCGGGCCGGGGAGGGGCCAGCGGCCACCATGGCGGCACAGGGGGCGAGCGAGACGGGGGAGCTCACAGCGGGGCGACGGCGACATATGAGTCGGGGGCGGCGGCAGTGAGGAGCTTGGGGCTGGAGGAGCGGGCACGGGCGGCGTCTGGACGGCGTCAGGCCGGGCTCGGGGAGGAATGGGAGCGGGCGCCATCGAAGATCAGCGCAAGGAGGCGAGACGGTGATGGCGCGGCGAGACGGCGATGGCGCGGGAGGAGGCAAGACGGCGACGGCGGCGATGTCGCGAAGAGGAGAAGAATGCAGAGTAACAAAAAAATTTTGAAGTGTTGTATATATAAGAATGCCTTTAGTCGCGGTTCGAGCCACGAACCGCGACTAAAGGTGAATTTCAGCGGGCGCGGGCGGTGGGAAGCGAAGACCTTTCGTCGCGGTTGGTGGCTCCAACCGCGACTAAAGGGGGTCTTTAGTCGCAGTTGGAGCCACCAACCGTGACTAAAGGTGTGTTCCTGGCATGGCACACTACGGTGGAAGTTTAGCCCACCTCGCTAGTCGAGGGGCGCCTTGACCAGTTTATAAGCCCTGTCGCGTGCACTACAATGAGCTCCTCTCTAATGCAGGCCTTCTGGGCTACCTTTGCTGCAATTCCCTGTGGGCCTACTGGGCCTTGCGGGCCTGCATCCTGGCCCAGGTTGGGTTTCTAGTCGTATGCAGGCCGTGGCGGCCCACTAGGCGGGATTTTTTTAATTTATTTTTTATTTGTTTTGTTTTTTTCTGTATTCATTTTCTTTTGTTTCTGAGTTTTTTGTGCTTTATTGAGAGTTAATAAGTGAATATTTTTGCGTTAGGTCTAAAAAATTATAAACTTTCTGTTAGTGGCAGTAGTTTTCAAATTCGAATAGTTTAAATTTGAATTATTTGAAATTTGTCTGAATCACTAGTCTGTGAATAACTTTACTTTAAAAATAGATCTTTCAGTGATTCTTTTCTCTACTGTTTAATATTATCGTGTTTTATCATTATATCCAATTTGGTAATTCTTAGGTTATTTAGAAAATGAAATGCCTGTGTAAGAGGCGAGTTTTCGTCTGAAACCCTCATACTTCGAAAGAGATTGTCCATTTTGTACACGAAGTGCATCTAGTTTTTTCCGTAACCCTCTCAACTTTTTAGCACATGTTATGTGGGTCAAATGATGATACCATGCCAACTTTCAACCTTTTCATAGTTCATTTGTAGTGCTTATCAATTTCAGGGTCATTTAGGTCAAAAAATCAGTAAATGCATGAAAAATAGCAAATGAAGTCAGGAAGGATTGAAAATTGATGTCCTCCCTTCGAATGGTGCATACTGAACGTATAAAAAGTCTGGAGTTGAAATAAGTTAAAAAAATGAAATGCCTTTGTAACAGGCGAGTTTTCGTTTGCAACTCTGATACTTCGAAAGAGATTGTCCATTTTGTACACAAGTGCATCCAGTTTTTGCCGTAACCCTCTCAACTTTTTAGCATGCTATGTGGATGAAACAATGATACCATGCCAACTTTCTACCTTTTCAGAGTACATTTGTAGTGCTTATCAATTTCATGGTCATTTAGCTCAAAAAATCAATAAATGCATGAAAAATAGCAATGAAGTCAGAAAAGGCTGAAAATGGATGGCCTCCCTTTGAATGGTGCATACTGAACGCACAAAAATTCTGGAGTTGAAATAAGTTAAAAAATGAAATGCCTTTGTAACAGACGAGTTTTCGTTTGAAACCCTCATACTTCGAAAGAGATTGTCCATTTTGTACACGAAGTGCATCCAGTTTTTTCCGTAACCCTCTCAACTTTTTAGCACATGCTACGTGTGTGAAATGACGATACCATGCGAACTTTCAACCTTTTGAGAGTTCATTTGTAGTGCTTATCAATTTCAGGGACATTTAACTCACAAAAAAGATCAATAAATGCATGAAAAATAGTAAATGAAGTCGAAAAGGGCTAAAAATTGATGGCCTCCCTTCAAATGGTGCATACTGAACGCACTAAAAGTATGGAGTTGCAATACGTTAAAAAAGTGAAGGCGTTTGTAAAAGGCGAGTTTTCGT
Organism: Hordeum marinum; assembly: GCA_022496015.1. NCBI lineage: Eukaryota > Viridiplantae > Streptophyta > Magnoliopsida > Poales > Poaceae > Hordeum > Hordeum marinum. Next base: position 45,508,590 of record CM039672.1, read on the forward strand.
GTGAAACCCTGATACTTCGAATGAGAGTGTCCATTTTGTACACGAAGTGCATCCAGTTTTTGCCGTAACCCTCTCAACTTTTTAGCACATGCTATGTGGGTGAAATTATGATACCATGCCAACTTTCAACCTTTTCAGAGTTCATTTGTACTGCTTATCAATTTCAGGGTCATTTAGCTCACACAAAAAAATCAGTAAATGCATGAAAAATAGTAAATGAAGTCGGAAAGGGCTGAAAATTGATGGCCTCCTTTCGAATGGTGCATACTGAATGCCTTTGTAAAAGGTGAGTTTTCGTGTGAAACCCTGATACTTCGAATGAGATTGTCCATTTTGTACACGAAGTGCATCTAGTTTTAGCCATAACCCTCTCAACTTTTTAGCACATGCTATGTGGGTGAAATGACGATACCATGCCAACTTTCAACCTTTTCAGAGTTCATTTGTAGTGCTTATCAATTTCAGGGTCATTTAGCTCACAAAAAATCAGTAAATGCATGAAAAATAGCAAATGAAGTCGGAAAAGGTTGAAAATTGGTGGCCTCCCTTCGAATGGTGCATACTGAACGCATAAAAATTCTGGAGTTGAAATAATTTAAAAATTGAAATGCCTTTGTAACAAATGAGTTTTCGTCTGAAACCCTCATACTTCGAAAGAGATTGTCCATTTTGTACACGAAGTGCATCCAGTTTTTGCCGTAACCCTCTCAACTTTTTAGCACATGCTATGTGTGTGAAATGATGATACCATGCGAACTTTCAACCTTTTCGGAGGTCATTTGTAGTGCTCATCAATTTTAGGGTCATTTAGCTCACAAAAAAATCAGTAAATGCATGAAAAATAGTAAATGAAGTCGGAAAGGGATGAAAATTGATGGCCTCCCTTCGAATGGTGCATACTGAACACACAAAAAGTCTGGAGTTGAAATAAGTTAAAAATATGAAATGCCTTTGTAAAATGCGAGTTTTCGTGTGAAACCCTGATTCTTCGAGTGAGAGTGTCTATTTTGTACACGAAGTGCATCCAGTTGTTGTCGTAACCCTCTCAACTTTTTAGCACATGCTATGTGGGTGAAATGATGATACCATGCCAACTTTCAACCTTTTCAGAGTTCATTTGTACAGCTTATCAATTTTAGGGTCATTTAGCTCACAAAAAAAATCAGTAGATGCATGAAAAATAGAAAATGAAGTCGGAAAGGGTTGAAAATTGATGGCCTCCCTTCGAATGGTGCATACTGGACGCACAAAAAGTCTGGAGTTGAAATAATTTAAAACAATGAAATGCCTTTGTAAAAGGTGAGTTTTCGTGTGAAACCCTGATACTTCGAATGAGATTGTCCATTTTGTACATGAAGTGCGTCCAGTTTTTGTCATAACCCTCTCAACTTTTTATCACATGCTATCTGGGTGAAATGATGGTACCATGCCAACTTTCAACCTTTTCAGAGTTCATTTGTAGTGCTTATCAATTTCAGGGTCATTTAGCTCACAAAAAAAATCAGTAAATGCATGAAAAATAGAAAATGAAGTCGGAAAGGGTTGAAAATTGATGGCCTCCCTTCGAATGGTGCATACTGGACGCACAAAAAGTCAGGAGTTGAAATAAGTTAAAACAATGAAATGCCTTTGTAAAAGGTGAGTTTTCGTGTGAAACCCTGATACTTCGAATGAGATTGTCCATTTTGTACATGAAGTGCATCCAGTTTTTGTCATAACCCTCTCAACTTTTTATCACATGCTATCTGGGTGAAATGATGGTACCATGCCAACTTTCAACCTTTTCAGAGTTCATTTGTAGTGCTTATCAATTTCAGGGTCATTTAGCTCACAAAAAAATCAGTAAATGCATGAAAAATAGTAAATGAAGTCGGAAATGGTTGAAAATTGATGGCCTCCCTTCGAATGGTGCATAATGAACGCACAAAAAGTCTGGAGTTGAAATAAGTTAATAATGTGAAATGCCTTTGTAAAAGGCTAGTTTTCGTGTGAAACCGTGATACTTCAAATGAGATTGTCCATTTTGGACACGAAGTGCATCCAGTTTTTGCCGTAACCCTCTCAACTTTTTAGCACATGCTATGTGGGTGAAATGATGATACCTTGCCAACTTTCAACATTTTTAGAGTTCATTTGTAGTGCTTATCAATTTCAGGGTCATTTAGCTCAAAAAAATCAGTAAATGCATGAAAAATAGCAAATGAAGTCGGAAAGGGTTGAAAATTGATGGCCTCCCTTCGAATGGTGCATACTGAATGCAGAAAACACATAAGTATACTACTATTACAAAGATTCCCTTCGGTTTGTCCGAAGTGGGACTTTCTAGATATATATGTCCGGAAACTAACTACAGAAGCCATGGGATCTTTGGGTGTAAAACTTTTTCGTCGCGTGTGTCCCTTTGTGTCATAACCATGGGCAATATTCATTGTTTAACTTGATGCTCGGGTCAACATTCACTATGAAGGGAGCAATTTCATGAAACTTTTCATAATCTTTTGACATCTCTGTCTTGTCCTCCACTTCCACGATGTTTCTTTTTCTTGAAAGAACTATGTGGCGCTTTGGCTCATCACATGATGTATTTTCTTCCCTATATTTTGTTTTTCTCGGCTTGGTAGACATGTCCTCCACATAAAAAACCGGTGCCACATCATTGGCTAGGACGAATGGTTCGTCTGCGTACCCAGGATTGTTGAGATCCACTGTTGTCATTCCGTATTGCGGGTCTTCCTTTACCCCGCCTCCTGTCAGATTGACACATTTGCACCTAAACAAAGGGACCTTCAAATCAAGTCCATAGTCAAGTTCCCATATCTCCTCTATGTAACCATAATATGTGTCCTTTGGCCCATTGTTGTTTGCTACATCAAATAGGACACCACTGTTTTGGTTGGCGCTCTTTTTATCTTGGGCGATCGTGTAAAATGTATTCCCATTTATCTCATACCCTTTGAAACTCAATATAGTCGAACATGGTAACTTGGACAACGAGTACAGGTCATCTTCAATAGTGTCGTCATGCATGAGACGTGTCTGCAACCAACCGGCGAAAGTCACCGTTTGTTCATGTGTAATCCAGTCGTCAGAATTCTCCGGGTGTTTGGAGCGTAGAATATTCTTGTGTTGCTCGATATATGGAGCCACGAAGGTGGAACTTTGTAGAATTGTGTAGTGTTCTTGTGCAAAAGAATGCCCATCCCGGCATATTAGTAAAGATTCTTCGTCACATGCATCACATCGATTGCAGAGCGGACCTCGAGGTCTTTCCAATACGGTAGGTCCCAAAATATAAATTTCTTCTTCCACATGGGTGCGCGTTTGTCAGCGTCATTCGAAACAGATTGTGCACGAGGACCCTTGCCAAAGATTACTTTTAAATCCTTGACCATATCAAGTATTTCATCACCCGTACGGTGGCGAGGCTTCTTTCGGTGATCTGCCTCACCTTTGAAATGCTTGCCTTTCTTTCTTATGGGATGCCTACTCTGAAGAAATCGATGATGCCCCAGATACACATTATTCTTACATTTATACAAATATATACTGTTGGTATCATCTAAATAGTGCGTGCATGCGTGGTATCCCTTGTTTGTCTGTCCTGAAAGGTTACTGAGAGCAGGCCAATCATTGATGGTTACAAACAGCAACGCATGTAGGTCAAATTCCTCTTCGTTGTGCCATCACATCAACTTGGCATGCTCTTTGTTTTGGCACAAACGTTTCAACCGTGGTATTATAGGAGCATACCACATCACCTTGGTAAGATTCTTCTTCCTGGGGCGCTCTCCCTCAACATCACCAGGGTCATCATGGACGATCTTATAACACAATGCACGGCATACCGGGCATGCATTCAAATCCTCGTACTCACCTGAGTAGATGATGCAGTCATTAGGGCATGCATGTATCTTCTCGACCTCTAATACTAGAGGGCAGACAACCTTGTTTGCTTTGTATGTACTCTCTGGCAATTCGTTGTCCTTTGATAGCTTCTTCTTTAACATTATCAACAACTTTTGAAATGCCTTGTCAGATACACCATTATGTGCCTTCCATTGCAGCAATTCCAGTGTGGTACCTAGATTTTTATTGTCATCTTCACAATTTGGGTACAACCTTTTTTTGTGATCCTCTAACATGCGTTGCAACTTCAGCTTCTCCTTTTCACTTGCGCAGTTTCTCTTTGCATCGGCAATGGCCCGACAAAGATCATCAGCAGGTTCATCTGATGCCTCTTCTTTAGCTCCTTCCCGCATTGGCGGCTCAGCTTCTTCCCCTATTGTTGTACCATCGTATTCACGGAACCCATGGCCAGGATAGCTGTCGTCATCCCCTTCTTCTTCGTTCTCTTCCATTAGGACCCCTCTTTCTCCATGCTTGGTCCAACAGTTATATCCGGACATGAAACCGGACTCAAACAGGTGGACGTGAATGGTTCTTGAGTTAGAGTAATTTCGATCATTCTTACAGCCAGCACATGGACAATACATAAAACCATCCGGACGCTTGTTTGCGTCAGCCGCAACCAGAAAAGTATGCACACCATTAATGAACTGGGGAGAGCATCGGTCCTCGTACATCCATTGTCGGCTCATCTTCATTACACAACACCGAAAAGACCAAATTAGTACAAGCTCGCACATAAAGTTCATACACACTTGTTCTCATAAAACAACATACAAACTCTCTAGCTAAAACATTTAAATGCAACAACAAATGCGATCAACATCGCAACTAAGGTAACAATTGATCCAGCAACATAGTGATACCAAGCCTCACTATGAGTGGCATATCTTTTAAATTTTCTAATCTTTAAGCGCATTGCACCCATCTTGGTCTTGTGATCATCGACGACATCGGCAACATACAACTCTAGTTTCATCTTCTCTTCTTCAACTCTTTTCAATTTTTCTTTCAAATACTCGTTTTCTTTTTCAACTAAATTTAACTTCTTGACAAGAATATCTATGTCAGTTGGAATCTCCGGTTCACATACCTCCTAGATAAAAAATATCTATGTCAACTTGATTGGTATAATTGTCATAAACACGAAATACAACAAAGAGTTATAAAAGAGAGTATATACCACATCCGCATCATAAACCGGACGAGGGCCGACGGGGACGGATTTCAAAACCATGCCACTATGTATAACAAACAACCATATAGGTAAGAAAACTATACAAGTAACTAACTAAATCTTAGAAACATGGGTTTTTTTTTATAAAAAGGATAAGAACAAGAAGCTCACCAAGGTGGTGCCGGCGACGGGACGGTGCGGGCGATCGACGGTGGTTAGGACGCGGACGGGAAGGCACTAAGTAAACCACACCTACAAATGCAAAGTAAGAATTTAATTTGAGCTCAAATTGCATAAATCAAATAAACTACCAAATACAAACTATAACCCACAAATTACTATTCTTATAGAGCATTGCTAGAGCTAATCTAACAATGATAGATGAATGGACAAAGTTGCTAACCTTTGTGAACACTTGGAAGGATGGGATGCCTCCAAATCTTGACAAATTTTGTCAAAAATGGAGGATGAGCTCGAGGAAGAGAGGAAGAACAGAGGAGAGGAAAGGGGAAGAACAGAGGACTCTGCTCGGGCTGGCGCCGAAGGGTTTCAATATAGGGGGACCTTTAGTCCCGGTTGGTGGCTCCAACCGCGACTAAAGGTTAGCCTATAGTCGCGGTTGGAGCCACCAACCAGGACTAAAGGTTCCCGTGGGGCAGTCAACCTGCCACCACATCTTTAGTGCCGGTTCGTGGCACGAACCAGGACTAAAGGTCTGTAACGAACCGGCACTAATGATCACATTAGTGCCGATTCAAAAGCCAACCGCGACTAATGAGGCAGAAGAAAGGTCTGTTTTCTACTAGTGCCTCTCCCATACAGCTCCAGGAGCGACCATGTATCAGATATACTAGAGATATACATATATGCAGGAGTAGGGACATTATCTCTCCGGAGAGCCCCGAACCTGGGTAAACCACTGCGTGCTATTCGCATACCCATCCCGAATCATCTACGACAACATTTCTCTCACCTCGATAAGCCCCTATGGCATCTGCCGTCCCGCGAGACCCCCCGTGAGAAAACGACAACAAGCAGAAAGGACGGTTCTTTTTATCTATCGGAATTTACATTTCTTTTCTTTTTGAGTTGGAAAGTTGCCCTAGTTTATTTAATGTGTCCAGCTAAATCTGAGTTGTTCTAAAAAAAGAGAGCCTAAATCCGAGTTCAACGCGTTGTGATGCCATACATGGTATTTTATGTTGGGAAACACTTCCTATCATACGTATGATAGGAAGCAAACACCATACTGATCGATTGACGTTGATCTCTGTACTGTCGCACGTCCTAGAGATATGCATATATATATATATATATATATATATATATATATATATATATATATGATAAAGGATGCTTTTAAATAAATATTTTATAGATATACAATAAATCATATATATATATGTATTTATATATTTAGTTAGTTAGTTTCAGTTCTCACAGGATTAATAAAAAAGTTCATGTTTCATTCGAACATGCTTGGAGGGGGGTGACCTCATTGCACTGGACACTATCATTTCTATAGGTTATTTATATGTTCTATGTACGTCTTAGCTATATGTGTATCTAAACCATGACATGTGCTTTTTAGATTTCTTGAGTTTAAGAAGAAAGGTTGGACATCGTGATACCCATATTCAGTGGCGGAGCTTGAAGCCAAACCCTGGGCGGGCTTGGCGAGCCAAAATGGAAGAAATAGCCAGTGGTTGATGTTCTATGGCCCAGCAGTAAAAATAATTACGTACAAATTTTAAAATATTGGGCGGGTCATGGCTAATCCGGCATTGCTATAGCTGCGCCATTGCCCATATTAGAGGAGCTACCCGCCGTCGGTGGGTGGGTACAAAAGAGGCTTGGATCTGCCGGTGGGAGATGTAATTACACCCATCTCAGAGCATTAGGTAGGTCACCGCTTGTCTTATCTTATGTCATGTATGTCATTTAGATTAAAAACATATTACACAATGGATTATATCTTAGTGTTATCTGTAACAGTTACTGATTGCATGCTCCAAAATTTGTGAAATGATTAAAATTATACTAGAAAATATATAACCAAGAAATGGTATCTGCTACAATCAGGTCCCTATTGCATGATATTATATATGTTCACACCTTGAGAAATACATGGTTTTCCGAAATAATGAAATCGCAGTTCTCCTATATCTTTTCTTAAGAGCATCTTCAACAGACCCCGCATAACGCCGACCCGCAAAACGCGTTTGCAGTTTGCGGAAAAACAGCTTTGCGGGCCGGCGCGGATGGCCGTAGAGGCAGACCCCGTAAAATGGACCCATATAAAAGTATAGTCGCGGAATATGCTCTTTAACGGGTCGGCTTTGCGGGGTCTGCTCTTGGGCCGCTGCCGCCGGTCCACAAATATCAATACCACACCACAAAGAGAAATCGGCGCATTCGGTACCTTTCTCGGAAGAGGTGCGGTGGATATGTTGGATTCTCCATACAGTAGTCTTGCATCAACATCTCGTTCCCGAGATGGCGATTTCGAGGAATGCAAAGACGGCCGACGGTCGATCCTCGCCGCCTCTTTTGGTCCTCGTCTTCATTCTCCTTCATGGCAAGGGCCATCACCAATGTCTGCTGGCGATAGTTTGCAAGCAGCGTCTCAACATCCGAGTCATCCGAATCGAACGAATCGTCGAGCAAAAACGTCTCGCACGGGCACAATTCCGTCTACATGAATAGAAATCGCGCGCCGCGTCAACCAACTATGCATAGCGCTCGGCACAAAGCACAAGCAAACACTCACCAGCGGCTCGTTGGGCGGGCGATCCCGGGTGGCGACTAGGGCTGGCTAGAGGGCGGTTGATCCCCGGCGGCGACGGCGACCAGAGGTGGCTCGTCTCGTGATAACCCACAAGTGTAGGGGATCAATTATAGCCTTTCTCGATAAGTAATAGTGTCGAACCCAACGAGGAGCTAAAGGTAGAACAAATATTCCCTCAAGTTCTATCGACCACCGATACAACTCTACGCATGCTTAACGTTCGCTTTACCTAGAACAAGTATGAAACAATAAGTACTTTGTAGGTGTGACGGGATAGGCTCGCAAGATAATAAAGAACACGTAAATAAAAACTAGGGGCTGATAAGATAAAGAAACAACTAAGTTAGTTTAAAGAGTGTGGAAAAAGGGTGCTAGGAGTTGCGGAATTGTCCCTAGGCAATCAATACCTAGACCGGTAATCATTATTGCAATTTTATATGAGGGAGAGGCATAAGCTAAAATACTTTCTCTGCTTGGATCATATGCACTTATGATTGGAATTCTAGCAAGCATCCACAACTACTAAAGATCATTAAGGTAAAACTCAACCATAGCATTATAAGGTATCAAGTCCTCTTTACTCCCATATGCAACAACCCACCTACTCGGATTTATGCTTCTGTCACTCAAGCAACCCACCATAGGCAATTCATGAACACATTGCAACACCCTACAGCGAGGATCCCTCACGCTTGCATGACACGGAGAGCACCATAGGACAGCAGCAATAATAAAACATGCAACTCAAACCAATCATGATCATCAATCAACCCATAGGACAACAAAAATCTACTCAGACATCATAGGATGGCAACACATCATTGGATAATAATATGAAGCATAAAATACCATGTTCAAGTAGAGGGTACAGCGGGTTGCGGGATAGTGGACTGCTATTGATAGATGAGGGAAGGTGATGGAGGTGTCGTTGAAGATGATGGAGTTGTTGGAGTAGATTGTCGTCACGATGATGGCCCCGGCGGTGTTCCGGTGCCATCGGGAGTGAGAGGGAGAGAGCCCCCCTCCTTATTCTTCCTTGACCTTCCCCCTAGATGGGAGATGGGTTTCCCCTCTGGTCCATGGCCTCCATGGCGGCGCAGGGGCGAGAGCCCCTCCGAGCTTGGATCTCTCTCTGTGTTTCCTTCTGTTTCTGCGCTTTCAGATTCTGGCCTTTCACCATTTCTCAAATATCCGGAGATCCGTCACTCCGATCGGGATGGAATTATGAGGGGATCTTTATCCAAAAATTAGCTTTCTTGCGGCAAAAGGAAAGCTCCAACCAACCTAAGGGGTGGCCACAAGCCTGCCAGGCACGGCGAGGGGGGTGGGCTGCTCCTAGCCGGCTTCCCACCTCCTCGGGCATCGTCTCGCGTTGATTCTTTTTCCCAAAAATCACATATATTCCAAAAAAACTCTCTGTAAGTTTTTATCGCGTTTGGACTTTGTTTGGTATGGATATTCTACGAAACAAAAAACATGCAACAAACAGGAACTGGCACAGGGCATTGGATCAATATGTTAGTCCCACAAATAGTATAAAAAGTTGCCAAAAGTATATAAAATTTGTAGAATATTGGCATGAAACAATCAAAAATTATAGATACGACGAAGTCGTATCAGCATCCCCAAGCTTAATCCATGCTCATCCTCGAGTAGGTAAATGATAAAAAAGATAATTTTTGATGTGGAATGCTAACTAGCATAATCTTGTTCATATAATCTAATCATGGCATGAATATTAAGACATGAGTGATTTAAAGCAATAGTATATCATGTGACATTAAGACAATAATACTTCAAGCATACTAATAAAGCAATTGTATCTCTTCAAAATATAATGGCAAAAGAAAGTTATCCCTACAATATCATATAGTCTGGATATGCTCCATCTTCCCCACACAAAGTATTTATATCATCCACAACTCCGATGACAAGACAAGCAATTGTTTCACACCTTTTATGTTCTAAGACTTTTTCAACTCTCACGCAATACATGAGCGTGAGCCATGGATATAGCACTATAGGTGCAAATAGAATATGGTGGAGGTTGTGAAGAAAAAGAAGAAGATAGTCTCACATTAACTAGGCATATCAACGAGCTATGGAGATGCCCATTAATAGATATTTATGTGAGTAAGTAGGGATTGCCATACAACGGATGCACTAGAGCTATAAGTGTATGAAAGCTCAAAAAGAAACTAAGTGGGTGTGCATCCAACTTGCTTGCTCATGAAGACCTAGGGAAATTTGAGGAAGCCCATCATTGGAATATACAAGCCAAGTTATATAACGAAAAAATTCCACTAGTATATGAAAGTGACAAAATAGGAGACTCTCTATCATGAAGATCATGGTGCTACTTTGAAGCACAAGTGTGGAAAAAGATAGTAGCAATGTCCCTTCTCTCTTTTCTCTCATTTTTTTAATTTTTTTAATATTATTATTTTGGTGGGCATCTAAGGCCTCTTTTATTCATTTTTTTATTTGGGCTTCATTGGCCTCTTTTATTTTTCATAAAGTCCGGAATCTCATCCCCACTTGTGAGGGAATCATAGCTTCCATCATCCTTTCCTTGCATGGGACATGCTCTAATAATGATAATCATCACACCTTTATTTACTTACAACTCAAAAGAAAATTACAACTCGAAACCTAGAACAAAATATGACTCTATATGGATGCCTCCGACGGTGTACCGGGATATGCAATGATCTAGCATAGCAAATGACATAAAAACGGACAAGCCATGAAAACATCATGCTAGCTATCTTACGATCATGCAAAGCAATATGAAAATTGATGGTGCGTGTCATAATAAACGGAACGGTGGAAGTTGCATGGCAATATATCTCGGAATGGCTATGGAAATGCCATAATAGGTACGTATGTTGGCTGTTTTGAGGGAGGATATATGGTAGGTTTAATGCATCGACGAAAGTTGCGTGATACTAGAAAGGCTAGAAAAGGTGGAAGGGTGAGAGTGCGTATAATCCATGGACTCACATTAGTCATAAAGAACTCACATACTTATTGCAAAAGTCTATTAGTCATCGAAGCAAAGTATTAGACGCATGATCCTAGGGGAGAGGTTGGTAGGAGTTAACCATCGGGCGTTCCCGACCCTCCACTCGCACAAGGCCGCGTCGAACGTCATCGACAACAACCGCTTCGACAACACCCGCCTCACCTATGCGAAAAGCAATGAACCTCCTCGCCCGAAGGCTCGGAGGCTACCCTCGGTAGCGCCCCGCGCTCATCAGCCGGCAGACCCCGCGTCCGCCCCCGGAAGTGCCCCGCGCTCATCAGCCGCGGACCCCGCGTCCACCCCCGGTAGCGACTCGCGCACACCAGCCAGCGGACTCCGTGTCCGCGCCTGGCAGCACCTCGCGCTCTTCAGCCGGTGGACCCCACGTCCACCTCCGGTAGCGCCTCGCGAACATCAGCCGGCGGACTCCACGTCCGCCCCCGGCAGCGCCTCGCGCACATCACCTGGTGGACTCCGTGTCCGCCCCTGGCAGCGCCTTGCGCACATCAGCCGACGGACTCCGTGTTCGCGCCCGGCAGCGCCTCGCGCTCTTCAGTCGGCGGACTCCGTGTCTATGCCCGGCAGCACCTCGCTCTCTTCAGCCGGTGGACTCCGTGTCCGCGCCCGGCAGCGCCTTGTGCTCTTCAACATACAGACTCCGTGTCCACGCCTGGCAGTGCCTCGCGCTCTTCAGTCGGCAGACCCCGCGTCCGTCCCTGGCAACGCCTCGCATACATCAGCCGGTAGACTCCGCGTCCGCGCCCGGCAGCGCCTCGTGCGCATCAGCCAGACCCTGTCGGCTGCAGGACGCGCTGATCGACATCGAGAAAACTGCCTCGCCGGCACCCAAAAGCAATGTGAGCTCCTCATCCGCATACCGTTGCACCATACACGCAAACGGATACCCGGAGCGACACTCGGGGGCCATCTCTGCATTTATTCTGCTGCCTTACTGTTCACCCCCGCGCCAGCTAGTCTTGCCTGGGGCTGGCCGCTTGGCTCGATACGTTCGTTCCCACGAGACGGCTTAGTAGCATGTATGGTACCAAAGGCCCACTCTCTGCCTCAGCTACAGCTTGCACCGCGACTGTCCGGCTAAGGAGAGCACAAGCTGGAGGTCACCCCACACGAAAAGCATCCCGGGAGAAGACGGCTTGGGCAACCTGGCCATTTCATTTGTGAGTATCTGCTTGGTCGAGTCTGCTTCAAGAATCCAAGTACTGTACGCTCCACTCCGTGGCCAATTCTCCACCTCAGCCACAGACTAGATCCCGGCTGTCCAGCTGGCAAGAGCAAAAGCCAAAGAGCGGAGAGCACATGAAAAAGATTGAAGGGAGTTCGGACGAGGCCGATTCGGGCACCCTCTGCATAAACATGCACTACCAAAATCAAATATTTGATATATCTGCGCCGACTTAACCTTGCCTTCTGCACGGTCGTTTCCATGCGGAACATCCTCACCCGGAGGCTCGGAGGCTACACCCAGCAGGGCTCTGCACCCATCAGCCAGAGGATCCTGCGTCTGTGCCCGGCAGCGCCGCGCGCTCAACATCCGGCGGACCCCACGTCCACCTTCGGTAGGACTCCTCGCCCATCAGCCGACGAACTCTGCATCCGTGCTCGGCACAATCGCGCACTCGATAGCCGGCAGACCCCGCGTTTGCCTTCGACAGGGCTCCGCGCCCATCAGCCGGTGGACCCTACGTCCTTGCCCGGCAGCGCCTCGCGCTAGACATCCAGGTACCCCGCATCCACCTTCGATAGGGCTCCGCGCCCATCACCCGGCGGACCCTCCGTTCGCGCCTGGCAATGCCCCACGTTCAACAGCCGGCGGACCCCACGTCTGCCTTCGGCAGGGCTCCATGCCCATCACCTGGCGGACCCTCCGTTCGCGCCCGGCAACGCCTCGCGCTCGACAGCCGGCAGACCTCGCGTCCGCCTTCAGCAGGGCTCCGTGCCCATCAGCCGCCGGACCCTCCATCTGCGCCCGGCAACGCCTCACGCGTGACAGCCGAAGGACCCCGCGTCCGCCTTCGGCAGGGTTCCACGCCCATTAGCCAGCGGACCCCGCATCCGTGCCCGGCAGTACCTCGCGCTCGACAGCCGGCGGACCCCACGTCCGCCCTCGGCAGGGCTCCACGCCCATTGGCCGGCAGACCCCGCGTCCGCGTCCGGTAGCGCCTTGTGCTAGATGGCCAGCGGACTCCGTGTCCGCCCTTGGCAGGGCTCCATGCCCATTGGCCGATGGACCCCGCGTCCACGTCCGGCGGCGCCTCACGCTCGACAGCTGGCGGACCATCCGCCCTCGACAGGACTACATGCCAATAACCGGCGGACCTCGTATCCGCTTTTGGCGGCGCCTCGCGCCCTTCAGTCGGCGAACCCAGCGTCTGCGCCCGACATCTTCGACACCACCGTCTGCTTCAGCACCAGCAGAGACCCTCCGCTCGAATCCTCGAGTTGCTCGGAGGCTCGGAGGCTACACCCAGAGGGTGCGCTGGCGCGCCCCCGCTGGAAACTGTCAGGCGCTGGACTCCGCGTTCGCCCCCGGCATCGCCTCGCACCCTTCAGCCTGCGGACTCCGCATCCGCGCCCGGCATCCTTGACGCCACCGCCTACTTCAGCAACAGCAAAGACCATCCGCCCGACTCCTCGAGTCCCCCGGAGGCTCAGAGGCTACACCCAGCGGGTGCGCTAGCGTGCCCCCGCTGGAAACCGCCAGCCGGTGGACTCTGTTCGCCCGCGGCATCGCCTCACTCTCTTTAGTCAGCGGACTCCGCATCCGCGCCCGGCATCCTCAGCGCCACCGTCTACTTTAGCAATAGCAAAGATCCTCCGCCCGACTCCTCGAGTCGCCCGGAGGCTCGAAGGTTACACCTAGCGGGTGCGCTGGCGCGCCCCCGCTAGAAGCAAGCCACGTCGCCCCCAACCCGCAATCGACCGTCATCGACAACTTCTGCAACAACAACAACAACAACGACGACTACGAAAACCCTCCGCCCGACTCCGCGATGTGCCCGGAGGCTCGGAGGCTACTGTCCGAGGGATGACCCCAGGGTACCCCAAAGACAGCGGGTCGTACGGGGTGCACGCCCGCCCGGGCTGGCTGCTCCGGCTCACACCCGTGGCCGGCTGCTCTGACTAGCAGGTTGCGCCTGCCAGCCGGCAGCCCGAAGCCAACTACGACGTCCCATCGGACACGCACGGACTAGACGATCGTATCCCGTGGAGGTGCACTAGTGGCGACCAGTAGTGCACTATACACGCGTCACGCAGTACTATCTACAGTGTAACCTGTCCCCTGGAAACTGACTTATAAAGTGCCCCAGGTAATAGGCATAGCTTAGTCCAAAAGCTACGTATGCTTGGCTTGTAAGCTACCAATGATAGCTTACGCCTCAATCTGCTTGGGATGTAAGCTACCCACTATGCCTTACATCCCAAGCTACCCATCCATGCCTATATAAGAGGCCTCATGCCCACCACGTGTGTGGGGGGGGGACTTGGCTCACATTCTCTCATCCCCACTCACACACTCTCACATGAGGCAAGAAGTCTCATGGCTCTCCCATACATCTCCAGGAGCGACCATGTACCAGATATACTACAGAGATACATATATGCAGGAGTAGGGGTATTATCTCTCCGGAAAGCCCCAAACCTGGGTAAACCACTGCATGCTATTCGCATACCCGTCCCAGATCATCCACGACAACATTGCTCTCACCTCGATAAGCCACCCTATGGCATCTGCCGTCCCGCGAGACCCTCCGTGAGAAAACGATAACAAGCAGAAAGGACTGTCATTTTTATCTGCCGGAATTTACATTTTTTTCTTTTTGAGTTGGAAATTTGCCCCAGTTTATTTATTGTGTCCAGCTAAATCTGAGTTGTTCTAAAAAAAGAGAGGCTAAATCCGAGTTCAACGCGTTGTAATGCCATTCAGGGTATTTTATGTTGGGAAACACTTCCTATCATACGTCTGATAGGAAGCAAACGCCATACTGATCGATTGCCGTTGATCTCTGTACCGTCGCACATCCCAGAGATATGCATATGTATTTATTTTTACGATAAAGGATGCTTTTCGATAAATATTTTATAGATATACAATATATATATATATATATATATATATATATATATATATATATTTAGTTAGTTAGTTAGTTAGTTAGTTTCAGTTCTCACATGATTAATAAAAAAGTTCATGTTTCATTCGAACATGCTTGGAGGGGGTGACCTCATTGCACTAGACACTATCATGTCTATAGGTTATTTATATGTTTTATGTATGTCTTAGCTATATGTGTATCTAAACCATGACATGTGCTTTTTAGAATTCTCGAGTTTAAGAAGAAAGGTTGGACATCGTGATACCCAGATTCAGTGGCGCAGCTTGAAGCCTAACCCTGGGCGGGCTTGGCGAGTCAAAATGGAAGAAATAGCCAGTGGTTGATGTTCTATAGCCCAACAGTAAAAATAATTACGTACAAATTTCAAAATGTTGGGCGGTTCATGGCCAATCCGGCCTTGCTATAGCTCCGCACTTGCCCATATTAGAGGAGCTACCCCTCCGTCGGTGGGTGGGTACAAAGGAGGCTTCGATCTGCCGGTGGGAGATGTAATTACACCCATCTCAGAGCATTAGGTAGGTCACTGCTTGTCTTATCTTATGCCATGTATGTCATTTAGATTAAAAACATATTACACGATGGATTATATCTTAATGTTATCTGTAACAGTTAATGATTGCATGATCCTAAATGTGTGAAATGATTAAACTTATACTAGAAAATATATAACCAAGAAATGGTATCTGGTTCAATCAGGCCCCTATTGCATGATATTATATATGTTCACACCTTGAGAAATACATGGTTTTCCTAAATAATGAAATCGCAGTTTCTACTATACCTTTTCTTAAGAGCATTTCCAACAGACCCCGCATAACGCCGACCCGCAAAACGCGTTTGCAGTTTGCGGAAAAACGGCTTTACGTGCCGGCGCGGATGGCCACAGAGGCAGACCCCGTAAAACGGATCCGTATAAAAGGATATTCGCGGAAATGCTCTTTTACATGTCGGCTTTGTGGTGTCTGCTCTTGCGTCGATGCCGCTGGTCCACAAATATCAATACCACACCACAAAGAGAGATTGGCGCATTCGGTACCTTTTCCGGAAGAGGTGCGGTGGATATGTTGGATTCTCCACGAAATACTCTTGCATCAACATCTGGTTCTCAAGATGGCGATTTCGAGGAATACAAAGATGGCCGACGGTCGATCCTCGCCACCTCTTTCGGTTCTTGTCTTCATGCTCCTTCATGGCAAGGGCCATCACCAATGTCTGCTGGCGATAGTTTGCAACCAGCATCTCAACATCCGAGTCGTCCGAATCGGACGAATCGTCGATTAAAAACTTCTCGCACGGGCTCAATTCCGTCTACATGAACAGAAATTGCACGCCGCGTCAACCAACTATGCATAGCGCTCGGC
This sequence comes from Hordeum marinum, assembly GCA_022496015.1. Classification (NCBI taxonomy): domain Eukaryota; kingdom Viridiplantae; phylum Streptophyta; class Magnoliopsida; order Poales; family Poaceae; genus Hordeum; species Hordeum marinum. The sequence goes on from CM039672.1 coordinate 45,524,983, forward strand.
ACAAAGCACAAGCAAATACTCACCAGCGGCTCGTTGGGCGGGCGATCCCGGGCGGTGACTAGGGGCGGCTCGAGGGCGGTCGATCCCCTGCGGCGACGGCGACAAGGGGTGGCTCGTCTCGTGATAACCCACAAGTGTAGGGGATCAATTGTAGCCTTTCTCGATAAGTAAGAGTGTCGAACCCAACGAGGAGCTAAAGGTAGAACAAATATTCCCTCAAATTCTATCGACCACCGATACAACTCTACGCACGCTTAACGTTCGCTTTACCTAGAACAAGTATGAAACTATAAGTACTTTGTAGGTGTGACGGGATAGGCTTGCAAGATAATAAAGAACACGTAAATAAAAACTAGGGGCTGTTAAGATAAAGAAACAACTAAGTTAGTTTAAAGAGTGTGGAAAAAGGGTGGTAGGAGTTGCGGAATTGTCCCTAGGCAATCAATACCTAGACCGGTAATCATTATTGCAATTTTATATGAGGGAGAGGCATAAGCTAAAATACTTTCTCTACTTGGATCATATGCACTTATGATTGGAATTCTAGCAAGCATCCTCAACTACTAAAGATCATTAAGGTAAAACTCAATCATAGCATTATAAGGTATCAAGTCCTCTTTACTCCCATATGCAACAACCCACCTGCTTGGGTTTATGCTTCTGTCACTCAAGCAACCCACCGTAGGAAAATCATGAACACATTGCAACACCCTACAACGAGGATTCCTCATGCTTGCGCGACACAGAGAGCACCATAGGACAGCACCAGTAATAAAACATGCAACTCAAACCAATAATGATCGTCAAATTAACCCATAGGACAACAAAAATCTACTCAGACATCATAGGATGGCAACACATCATTGGATAATAATATGAAGCATAAAGCACCATGTTCAAGTAGAGGGTACTGTTGTAGATAGAAGGGGGAAGGTGATGGAGGTGTTGGTGAAGATGACAAAGTTGTTGGAGTAGATTGTCGTCATGATGATGGCCCCGCCGGCGTTTCGGTGCCACCGGCAGAGAGGGGAGAGAGCCCCCTCGTTCTTCTTCTTCCTTGACCTTCCACCTAGATGGTATAAGGGTTTCCCCTCTGGTCCATGACCTCCATGGCGACGGAGGGGTGAGAGACCCTCCGAGATTGGATCTCTCTCTCTCTCTGTTTTCTTCTATTTCTGCGCTCCCAGATTCTGGCCATTCATCGTTTCTTAAATATCCGAAGATCCGTAACTCCGATCGGGATAAATTTTTGAGGGGATCTTGATCCAAAAATTAGCTTTCTTGCGGCTAAAGGAAAGCTCCAACCGACCTAAGGGGTGGCCACAAGCGTGCCAGGCGCAGCCAGGGGGTGGGTCATGCCTAGCAGGCTTCCCACCTCCTCGGGCATCGTATCGCGTGGAATCTTTTTCCACAAAATCACATATATTCAAAAAAATATTTGTAAGTTTTTATCGCATTTGGACTTCGTTTGGTATCGATATTCTGTGAAACAAAAAACATGCAACAAACAGGAACTGGCACTCGGCACTGGATCAATATGTTAGTCCCAAAAATAGTATAAAAAGTTGCCAAAAGTATATGAAAGTTGTACAATATTGGCCCGAAACATTCAAAAATTATAGATACGACGGGGCCGTATCAGCATCCACAAGCTTAATTCCTGCTCGTCCTCGAGTAGGTAAATGATAAAAAAGATAATTTTTGATGTGGAATGCTACCTAGCTTAATCTTGTTCATATAATCTAATCATGGCATGAATATTAAGACACGAGTGATTTAAAGCAGTAGTATATCATTTGACATTAAGACTATAATACTTCAAGCATACTAATAAAGCAATTGTATCTCTTCAAAATATAATGGCAAAAGAAAGTTATCCCTACAATATCTTATAGTCTGGCTATGCTACATCTTCCCCACACAACATATTTATATCATGCACAACCCTGATGAAAAGTCAAGCAATTACTTCACACCTTTTATGTTCTAAAACTTTTTCAACTCTCACGCAATACATGAGCGTTAGCCATGGATATTGCACTATAGGTGGAATATAATATGGTGGAGGTTGTGAAGAAAAAGAAGAAGATAGTCTCACATTAACTAGGCGTATCAACGGGCTATGGAGATGCCCATTAATATATATTAATATGAGTGAGTAGGGATTACCATGCAACGGATGCACTAGAGCTATAAGTGTATGAAAGCTCAAAAAGAAACTAAGTGGGTGTGCATCCAACTTGCTTGCTCATGAAGACCTAGGGCAATTTGAGGAAGCCCATCATTGGAATATACAAGCCAAGTTATATAATGAAAAATTCCCACTAGTATATGGAAGTGACAAAATAGGAGACTCTCTATCATGAAGATCATGGAGCTACTTTGAAGCACAACTGTGGAAAAAGATAGTAGCAATGTCCCTTCTCTCTTTTATCTCATTTTTTTACTTTTATTATTATTAATATTTTGGTGGGCATCTAAGGCCTCTTTTATTCATTTTTTTATTTTGGCTTCAATTGCCTCTTTTATTTTTCATAAAGTACGGAATCTCATCCCCACTTGTGAAGGAATCATAGCTTCCATCATCCTTTCCTCGCATGGGACATGCTCTAATAATGATAATCATCACACTTTTATTTACTTACAACTCAAAAGAAAATTACATCTCGAAACCTAGAACAAAATATGACTCTATATGGATGCCTCTGGCGGTGTACCGGGATATGCAATGATCTAGCATAGCAAATGACATAAAAAACGGACAAGCCATGAAAACATCATGCTAGCTATCTTACGATCATGCAAAGCAATATGAAAATTGATGGTGCGTGTCATAATAAACGAAACAGTGGAAGTTGCATGGAAATATATCTCGGAGTGGCTATGGAAATGCCACAATAGGTAGGTATGTTGGCTGTTTTGAGGGAGGATATATGGTGAGTTTAATGAACCGATGAAAGTTGCACGGTACTAGAAAGGCTAGGAAACGTGGAAGGGTGAGAGTGCGTATAATCCATGGACTCACATTAGTCATAAAGAACTCACATACTTATTTCAAAAGTCTATTAGTCATCGAAGCAAAGTATTAGACGCATGATCCTAGGGGAGAGGTTGGTAGCAGTTAACCATCGCGCGCTCCCGACCCTCACACAAAGGTTGACAATCAATAAACAAATCATTCTCCCACAAGTATCTGTACCAATACACAATTAATCACTACCATGATTCTAATATCACCATCTTTATATTGCAAAACTATTGCAAGGAATCAAACACATCATATTCAGTGATCTCCATGTTTTATGTAGGATTTTATGACTAACCATGTGAATGACCAACTCATGTTAACTCTCTAAATAGATATAAGTGAAGCATGAGAGTTTAATTCTTTCTACAAAAGATATGCCCATGCTCTAACAAATATAAGTGAAGAAAAAGAGCATTCTACAAATGGCGGTTTTCTATGTGCAGAGAAACAGGCAATCCAAACCTCAAATGATATATGTGAAGGACATGAAGCATTCTATAAATCAACCAAGAAATTTCTCATACCAGCATGGTGCATTATTAAAATAAAGATAAAAATCACACGACGCTCCAAGATTTACGCATATCATGTGACGAATAATAATATAGCTCCAAGTAAAATTACGATGGTTTTTAGAAGAAAGAGGGGATGCCTTCCGGGGCATCCCCAAGCTTAGTTTCTTGGCAGTCCTTGAATATTACCTTGGGGTGCCTCGGGCATCCCCAAGCTTAGTCTCTTTCCACTCCTTATTCCTTCATCCATCGTGATCTCACCCAAAATTTGAAAACTTCAATCACACAAAACTTAACAAAACCCTCGTATAATAAAACAAATCACCACTTTAAGTACTGTTGCCAAACAATTCATATATTGTTTTTTGCATTGTAGCTCCTGTAATATAACTTTTCCATGGCTTATACCACCGATACAATCGATAGTTTCATCAAAACGAGCAAAACAATGCATCAAAAACTAAATCTGTCTTAAACAGGACAGTCTGTAGCTATCTGAACATTTACTATACTTATGTAACTCTAAAAATTCTGACAAATTAGGAAAAAATAAAAACTTGCATGACAGTACTATGTAAAAATTTCAGAAACTTTTGACATTCCAGTAAAAAATGAAAATTCATGCACTACAACCGAAGTTTCTGTTTTTGCACTACACACACCAAACAAGCAATCTATTCATCCTAAAGGCAAATCTTGACACATTGTTTTTATAAAAAAATGGATTTATACAAGGGGATAATTATTTTTGTTGAAAAGTTTCTGAAATTAAGATTCGTAAGGTTTCCATGGGCATGAACAAAGTTCAAGGAGCTCCCCCACTTCGACGGTGCTCGTCCTTCTTACTTTCACTTCTCTTTTTGAAAAAGTTTTAGGTTCCCCTCTTTATTTTTTGTTTTTGAACTATATAAAAGCACACAACATAATAAAATGACTCGCTAAAACTTTCGGGTTGTCTCCCTGGCAGCAGTTTCTTTAAATCCATTAAGCTAGGCATAAAGTGCTCATGTAATGGATCCACCCGGATCCCAAGGTATATGAAAGCCAATTTTAATTAACAATGGTTTGTAATTTAGTATTGAGAAAAGTGATATAGATCGTGCAACAACGAAGTCTAACTCTCTTCCTATGTATTGGTATGTCATACAAGAACAATTATTCACACCAAGTAAGGGCCAATGCATAGCATACGTAGTTTCTTGCAACTTTACCGTATTGGAAACATAGAGAGGTGGAGATGTAGTTCCTCTCTCATAATAATTGCAAGTAGGAGCAGCAAGCACATGCATATTATATTCATTAAAATCATCATGTGCAATAGTGGAATGCAACCCATCAATATAATCCTTAATAAGTGCAAACTTCTCTGATATATTGTAGTTGGGATAATTCAAAAAGATAATAGGACTATTATGTGTGGGTGCAATAGCAACAATTTCATTCTTAACATAAGGAACTATAGCAAGTTCATCTTCATAAGCACAAATCATATTGGCATCATGCCCACAAGAATAGCAGGCATCAATTTCATCAAAAAGGGATATTTCAAATGAATCCAAGGGATCATAGCAATCAACATAGCATTCATCCTTCAGTAAGAACGAAGGGAAATTAAACAATGTATTAGTTGAAGAGTTACTCTCATTAGAAGGTGGGCATGGGTAGCTAATCCGCTCTTCCTCCTTTTGTTCTTCGCTCTCCTCCTCATCTTTTTCATCCAATGAGCTCATAGTGTCATCAATATCTTCTTCCATAGATTCCTGCAAAATATTAGTCTCTTCTTGGATAGCCGAGACTTTATACTTAGTGATAAAGCAAACAAGCACACACGAGAATATTCACCCCACGCTATTGCTCCCCGGCAATGGCGCCAGAAAAAGGTCTTGATAACCCACAAGTGTAGGGGATCAATTGTAGCCTTTATTGATAAGTAAGAGGGTCTAACCCAACAAGGAGCTAAAGGTAGAACAAATATTCCCTCAAGTTCTATCAACCACCGATACAACTCTACGCGCGTCTAACGTTCGCTTTACCTAGAACAACTATGAAACTATAAGTACTTTGTAATTGTGACAAGATAGGCTTGCAAGATAATAAAGAACACATAAAGAAAAACTAGGGGCTGCTATGATAAATAAACAACTAAGTTCGTTTAACGAGTGTGCAAAAGTGGTGGTAGGAGTTGCGGAATTTTCCCTACGCAATCGATACCTAGACCGGTAATCATTATTGCAATTTTATATGAGGGAGAGGCATAAGCTAACATACTTTCTCTACTTGGATCATATGCACTTATGATTGGAACTCTAGCAAGCATCCTCAACTACTAAAGATCATTAAGGTAAAACCCTACCATAGCATTATAAGGTATCAAGTCCTCTTTACTCCCATATGCAGCAACCCACCTACTCGGGTTTATGCTTTTGTCACTCAAGAAACCCACCATAGGCAAATCATAAACACATTGCAACACCCTACAACGAGAATCCCTTCACGGAGAGCACCATAGGACATCACCAATAATAAAACATGCAACTCAAGCCAATCATGATCATCAATCAACCCATAGGACAATAAAAATCTACTCAGACATCATAGGATGGCAACACATCATTGGATAATAATATGAAGCATAAGGCACCATGTTCAAGTAGAGGCTACAGTGGGTTGCGGGAGAGTGGACCGCTGTAGCCTGTTGATAGACGGGGGAAGATGATGGGGGTGTTTGTGAAGATGACGGAGTTGTTGGAGTGAATTGCCGTCACGATGATGGCCCCAACGGTGTTCCGGTGCCACCGGGAGAGAGGGGGAGAGAGCCCCCTACTTATTCTTCTTCCTTGACCTTCCCCTAGATGGGAGAAGGTTTTTGCCTCTGGTACATGGCCTTCATAGCGGCGGAGGGGCGAGAGCCCCTCCGAGATTGGATCTCTCTCTTTGTTTCCTTCTGTTTTTGTGCTCCCAGATTCTGGCCTTTCATCGTTTCTTAAATATCCGGAGATTCCTAACTCCGATCGGGCTGAAATTTTGAGGGGATCTTTATCCAAAAATTAGCTTCCTTGCAGCCAAAGGACAACTGCAACTGACCTAAGGGGTGGCCACAAGCGTACCGGGCGCGACCAGGGGGTGGGTCGTGCCTAGCAGGCTTGCCACCTCCTCGGGCCTCACCTCGCATTGATTCCTTTTTCAAAAAATCACATATATTCCAAAAAAATCTCCGTAAGTTTTTATCGTGCTTGGACTTCATTTGGTATGTATATTCTGCGAAACAAAAAACATGCAACGAACAGGACCTGGCACTAGGCACTGAATCAATATGTTAGTCCCAAAAATATTATAAAATGTTGCCAAAAGTATATGAAAGTTGTAGAATATTGGCATAAAACAATATAATATTATATATAGATGGAGCCGTATCATCTCGTCGGATCCGGGTGATGGTTTCACCTCCAGCAGGGTGCCGGAATGGGCTCCCAATTGCTTTTCCGTGGCTAGAGAGGCTTGCGGCGTTGGAACTCCCGATCTAGGTTTATTTTTGGAGGTTTGGGTATTTATAGGAGTATTTGGCATTTGTCCCATGTCTAGAAGGTTCCCGAGGAGGTCACAACCTCGCTAGGCGCGTCTAGGGGGGTGGTCGTGCCTGGCAGGCTTGTGACTCCCTCGGGACTCATCTCCGGTATCTTTTCGCTCCAGTATTTTTTATATTTTCCAAAAATATTCTCCATGAATTTTCAGCCCATTCCGAGAACTTTTATTTCTGCACAAAAATAACACCATGGTAGTTCTGTTGAAAACAACGACAGTCCGGGTTAGTTCTAATAAAATCATACCAAAATCATATAGAATTATTGTAAACATGGCATGAATACTTCATAAATTATAGATACGTTGGAGACGTATCACTCACAATACCTTAACCCGTCCGGTGAGGGAATTGAGGAAGAACAACCAAGAGACGAAGGCGAACCAGCTGAGAATGACGATGGCGAAGAATTTTTTTTCCATTTAACAGAGTTCGGCAAGGTATTAATTTGCTCTATGGTGATCATTAGATGTATTGATTGATTTTTAGAAATTAACGAATCTTTCTTCCTTTTAGCCCTCTAGATCAAGCAATTCTTCTACAAGGGTTAAACGTAGCCCGAGAAAAAAGTTGAAACAAGGCATGAAGTATAACATCGATCAAATCAGAGCAGATGGCGAACCGATTGCTCCTAAAGAGAATGCAAACAAATTTATACGTCAATGCGGAGTTATTGTTAGGGACCAAATCCCGATCATCGCTCAAGAATGGTATCAGCCAAAGGATCGCGTAGTTCTTTTTGTCAGCCAAAGAGCTAAAGACTGCTTTGGGAGGAGCTCATGAAACATTTCACCCTACCAGTGGGTTTAGAGATTTTCAACAGGAGATAGTCAAGAAGTGTGATCTTAAGAAGATGGCCACACAATTCCAGTCTTGGAAGAAAATATTATGAAACAATTACTTGGAAGCAGAAAAGAAGACTCCAGAATTCAAAGGAGAATATGTGAAGTTAGCAAATGACTGGGACGAATTTGTGAAGTTCAAGGAATCATAAGAATCTAAGAAACGGTCGAGAATAAACAAGAAAAATGCAGGAAAAAAACATGGCACCATCATCTGGGGCCAGGCGGCTACAAGTCTGGGTTGCCTAAGTGGGATGAATCTAAGCAAAACATGAGGGCTGGAGGGGGCTCTCCGGTAACAGATACTTGGCCCGAGAGGTGCAAGACTTGGTTTTATGCACATGGGGGAAAGTTGGACCCAAATAGAGGCTAGGTTCTTGAACAGGCCAGTCTTAAAGATGCCACGAACGAGATAATTAAAGCAGTAGAAGAAGCTCGAGCGGGTGTGTACCAGCCGGATAGAGAGAACAACGAGCTTTCGCGCACCCTCAATAATCCTAAACACCCGAGACGAACACGAGGCAAAGGCATGGTTCCGTGGTATCTCGGGTTTGCGGATTGGAACAACGGCTACAGAAGTCGTGACAGAAAGAAGAAGCATGAAGTAGATCGGATCCAGGACTTGGAACGCAAATATAACATGGAGTAGGAGCAAATCAACAAACTTAGCTAGCAAGGCTGATGACCCACAAGTATAGGGGATCTATCGTAGTCCTTTGGATAAGTAAGAGTGTCAAACCCAACGAGGAGCAGAAGGAAATGACAAGTGGTTTCCAATAAGGTATTCTCTGTAAGCACTTAAATTATCGGTAACAGATAGTTTGGTGATAAGATAATTCGTAACGAGTAACAAGTAACAAGTGTAGCAAAGGTGCAGCAAGGTATCCCAATCCTTTTTGTCGGAAAGGACAGACCTGGACAAACTCTTATATAAAGCAAAGCGCTCCCGCGGACACATGGGAATTTTTGTCAAGCTACTTTTCATCATGCTCATTTGATTCGCGTTCGTTACTTTGATAATTTGATATGTGGGTGGACCGGTGCTTGGGTGCTTCCCTTACTTGGACCAACCTCCCACTTATGATTAACCCCCCTCACAAGCATTCATAACTACTAAAGAAGAATTAAGATAAATCTAACCATAGCATGAAACGTGTGGATCCAATTCAGCCCCTTATGAAGCAACGCATAAACTAGGGTTGCAGCTTCTGCCACTCTAGCAACCCATCATCTACTTATTACTTCCCAATGCCTCCCCCTAGGCCCAAATAATGGTGAAGTGTTATGTATTCAACATTCACATAACACCACTAGAGGAGACACAACATACATCTCATCAAAATATCGAATGAATACCAAATTCACATGATTACTTATAACAAGACGTATCACATGTCCTCAGGAACAAATGTAACTACTCACAAAGCATATTCATGTTCAAGATCAGAGGAGTATTAATTATCATTAAGGATTTGAACATATGATCTTCCACCAAGTAATCCAACTAGCATCAATTACAAGGAGTAATTAACACTACTAGCAACCCACAGGTACCAATCTGAGGTGTTGAGACAAAGATCGGATACAAGAGATGAACTAGGGTTTGGAGAGGAGATGGTGCTGGTGAAGATGTTGATGGGGATTGACCCCCTCTCAATGAGAGGATCGTTGGTGATGACGATCACTTCGATTTACCCCTCTGGGAGGGAGGTTTCCCCGACACAACAGCCCTGCCAGACCTCTAGATTGGTTCTATCCAAGTTCCGCCTCGAAGCGGCAGTGCTTCGTCCGGAAATCTCTCTTCGGAATTTTTCCAGGTCAAAACCCTCCATATAGAAGAAGATGGGCGTCAGAGGCTTTCCAGGGGGCCCACAAGCTTGCTAGGCGCGGCCAGGGGGTGGCCGCGCCTGGCAGGCTTCTGGCCTCCTGGTGGCCCCCCTCAGGTATCTGTTTTGCCTAGTATTTTTTATATATTCCAAAATAATTCTCCGTAAATTTTTAGGACTTTTGGAGTTGTGCAGAATAGGGATCTCAGATTTGGCATGTGATATTTTAATGAGTGGTCACAATCATAAAAGATGTCCAAGATAATATATTTATATGCGAATCTCTCTTTCTTTATCACTTCTTTTCAATCGCACCAACGACCAATTACTATGTTTGTTAACTCCCAACAAATTTCAACCGACATACTTTTTATATGTGAAGTCATCACTCCCCATAAGATCATTATGTATACTCTTTTCTTTTATTTTATTATTCTTTATTCATTACTTTCAAGAGCATAGTAAGCTAGCAAAGCCCTCACACTAGAACTACTTTTTATTATATAACTCTCGAACTTGCTTACATAAGGGGAGCAAAAGCAAAAACTAAAAGGCAGATCATACTAAAACTTTTATCCTACTAGATCAAAACAAAATCAAAATGGTTAGAACTAAGAAAGATAAGAAAAAGGAAAAAGGAAAAAAGGTGTGATGTGATACGATACCGAGGCACCTCCCCCAAGCTTGGCACAAGCCAAGGGGAGTGCCCATACCCATGTGCTCAGGTGTCCTTCTTCAGAGGTGATGGTGGTGGAGTCGATGATGAGGATGGAAACTCGTCCTCCGTCTGCCAAGGCATAGGCACACCATCATAAAAAGATGAACGAGTCTCCGGAATCCTCAAATCTACAGCCAAACTCATTCTCTTAAATTTGTATTCATACTCACAGTTTTGGTTTTGCAGATCAGATCTGGGCTTGGAGATGCTCAATTTTCTCGTAAAGCTTGAAGATGTGCTCGCCGATGTCCTTGGTGTCCAACTTGTGTTTATGGGTAAACTCCGAGATCATCATATGATTGGCATTGAGTCCATGTTCCACCATCCCTTGGCACTTGAAGACTTGTTGCTCCATTGCTTTGAGCCTTGTTTCCATGCTTCCAGTCTTCCTTGGCCCCTCGACGTCATGGATGTGCAGTAGCCCCTCATGCATCTCAATGGTTTGAGGGTGTTGCAGCACCTTCGCAAGATAGGGGTTGATGACCTTCTCGAAAAACTTGTCCTTCAGAACCCCGAGGGACGCCATGACGATCTAGATTTGCTGCAGAAACAACTCAAAATGAAAACGGGAGGTAATGTCCTGATACGAAATTCGAAACCTTTGGGAGATTATATAATGATTTTTTGCTGACCCGAAGGAGTATGCCACAAGAAAACGGAGTCCGGGGGGCGCACGGGGTGGTGACAAGCCCCCTAGGCATGGCCAGGGGGGTGGTCGTGCCTAGCAGGCTTGTCGCCTCCTTGTGCGTCCTTCGGACTACTTTTTATTTTCCAGATTTTTTAAATATTCCAAAACCAAATAAAATTGCTATTGGGAAAGTTTTGGAGTCGGTTTACTTACCGTACCACATACCTATTCCTTTTCGGAGTCTGAAACGTTCCGGTAGGTCTCCCTAATATACTCCTACGGAGTTATGGTATTAATAACATTGTTTTCGACATTTATGGGAGTACCTGAGATATAATGTTTGATTCTTTTCCCATTTACCACCTTCGTATTTGTGCCTTCGGCGTTGTTGATCTTGATGGCACCGGAGCGATATACTTCCTCGATGATGTAAGGTCCTTCCCATTTGGAGAGAAGTTTCCCTACAAAAAAATTTAACTGAGAATTGTATAGCAAGACATGATCACCTACATTAAATTCACGCTTTTGTATCCTTTTATCATGGCATCTCTTAACTTTCTCTTTAAACAGCTTGACGTTCTCATAGGCCTAAGTTCTCCATTCATCAAGTGAGCTAATGTCAAATAACCTCTTCTCACCAGCAAGATTGAAATCATAGTTGAGCTCTTTGATTGCGCAATAAGCTTTATGCTCTAGCTGTAGAGGTAAGTGACATGCTTTACCATAAACCATTTTATACGAAGACATACCCATAGGATTCTTGTAAGCAGTTCTATAAGCCCATAATGCATCGTCAAGTTTCTTAGACTAGTTCTTCCTAGATCTATTAATCGTCTTTTGCAAAATTAATTTAATTTCTCTATTGCTTAATTCTACTTGACCACTAGACTGACGATGATAAGGAGATGCAATTCTATGATTAACATCATACTTAGCAAGCAATTTATAGAAATCACCATAAATAAAATGTGAACCACCATCAGTCATTAAATATCTGGGGACTCCAAATCTAGGGAAAATAACTTCTTTAAGCATCTTAATAGAGGTGTTATGATCAGCACTACTAGTTGGAATAGCTTCTACCCACTTAGTAACATAATCAACAGGAACTAATATATGAGTATACCCGTTGGATGTTGGAAAAGGTCCCATATAATCAAAACCACAAACATCAAATGGTTCAATAACAAGAGAGTAATTCATAGGCATTTCCTGATGTCTACTAATATTTCCAATTCTTTGACATTCATCACATGACAAGACAAACTTACGAGCATCCTTGAAGAGAGTAGGCCAATAAAAACCAGATTGTAATACGTTATGTGTAGTTCTATCTCCAGCGTGGTGTCCTCCGTAGGCCTCGGAATGCACTTCCATAGCATATTTTCCTGTTCATGCTCACATACACAAGGTCTAATAACACCATGTACTCCTTCTTTATAAAGGTGTGGGTCATCCTAGAAATAATGTCTTAAATCATAGAAGAACTTTTTCTTTTGTTGGTATGTGAAACTAGGCGGTATAAATTTGGCAAAAATGTAATTAGCATAATCAGCATACCAAGGAGCATTACGAGAAGCATTTATGACAAATAATTTTTCATCAGGAAAGCTATCATCAATAGGTAGTGGGTCATCAAGAACATTCTCTAACCTAGACAAGTTATCTGCTACGGGGTTATCAGCACCCTTTCTATCAACAATATGCAAATCAAATTCTTGTAGCAGAAGAACCCACCTGATAAGTCTAGGTTTAGCATCTTTCTTTTCCATGAGATATTTAATAGCAGCATGATCAGTTTGAACAGTTACTTTAGAATCAACTATATAGGGTCTAAACTTATCACAAGCGAACACAACTGTTAAATATTCTTTTTCAGTGGTAGCATAGTTTCTTTGAGCACTGTCTAGAGCTTTGCTAGCATAATGAATAACATTTAATTTCTTATCAAGTCTTTGTCCTAGAACAACACCAATGGCATAATCACTAGCATCACACATAATTTGAAAGGTAGGTTCCAATCAGGTGGTTGAACAACAGGTGCAGAAATCAAAGCATTCTTGAGAATTTCAAAAGCTTCTACACAATCATCATCAAAAACGAATGGAACATCTTTTTGCAAAAGATTAGTGAGAGGCCTAGAAATCTTAGAGAAATCTTTCATATATCTTTCCTATAGAAACCAACATGACCAGGGAAACTTCTTATACCTCTGATATCTGTAGGACACGGCATTTTTCAATAGCATCAACTTTAGCCTTGTCAACTTCAATACCTCTTTCGGAAATTTCATGTCCCAAGACAAAGCCTTCATTCAGCATAAAGTGGCACTTGTCCCAATTCAAGACAAGATTAGTTTCTTCACGTCTCTGCAAAACTCGATCAAGGTTGCTCAAACAATCATCAAAAGAAGTTCCGTAAACGGGAAAATCATGCATGAAAACCTCAACAATCCTTTCACAAAAATCAGAGGATATAGCAGTCATGCATCTTTTAAAGGTCGCAGGTGCATTGCATAAACCAAAAGGCATACGTCTATAAGCAAAGGTACCAAAATGGCAGGTAAAGGTTGTCTTCTCTTGGTCCTCTTTTGACACAGATATTTGAGAGAAACTAGAATAACCATCTAGAAAGCAGAAATGAGTGTGTTTGTATAATCTTTCTAGCATTTGATCAATGAAAGGTAGAGGGTAATGATATTTTCTAGTAGATTTATTCAATTTCCTAAAATCAATTACCATTCTATAACCTGTAACAATTCTCTGCGGGATCAATTCATTTTTATCATTAGGAACTACGGTAATACCTCATTTCATAGGAACACAATGAACGGGACTAACCCATCTACTATCAACAATAGGGTAAATGATACCTGCCTCCAGAAGCTTTAATATTTCATTTCTTACCACTTCCTTCATTTTAGGATTTAACCGTCGCTGATGATCAACAACTGGTTTAGCATCTGGCTCCATTTTAATTTTGTGCTGACATAGAGTGGGACTAATGCCCTTAAGATAAATCAAGAGTTTATCCAATAGCAACAAGGTGCTTCCTCAGAGTTTTCAATAATCTCTGTTCTTCATGCTCTGGAAGGTTAGCACTGATAATAACAGGATATATCTTCTTTTCATCAAGATAAGCATATTTCAGAGTATCTGGTAATTGTTTAAGCTCAAACACGGGATCACCCTTGGGTGGAGGAGGATCCCCAAGCATTTCAACAGGCAAGTTGTGTTTCAGAATAGGATGATGATCAAAGAAAATCCTATCGATTTCATTCCTTTCATTCATATGCATGTCATTTTCATGGTCTAGCAAATATTGCTCTAAAGGATCAGTAGGAGGCACAGCAATAGAGGCAAGACCAATAATTTCATCCTTACTAGGCAATTTTTTATCATGGGGTTACCTACGAAATTTAGAGAAATTAAACTCATGAGACGTGTCCCCAAAACTTACGGTAATCGTTTCCTTCTCACAATCTATCCTGGAATTAACAGTATTCAAGAAGGGTCTACCAAATATAATGGGACAAAAATTATCTTGTGGGGAACCAAGAACAAGAAAATCGGTAGGATATTTTATTTTCCCACACAAGACTTCAACATCTCTAATAATCCCAACTGGTGATATAGTGTCTCTATTAGCAAGCTTAATTGTAACATCAATTTCCTCTAATTCAGCTGGTGCAATATCATTCATAATCTCTTTACATAAGGAAAAGGGAATTGCACTCACACTAGCACCCATATCACATAAGCCATGATAACAGTGATCTCCTATTTTAACATAAACAACGGGCGTGCCAACAATGGGTCTATGTTTATCTTTAGCATCAGGTTTAGCAATTCTAGCAGCTTCATCACAAAATTGAATGACATGCCCATCAATATTATCAACCAAGAGATCCTTAACCATAGCAATACTAGGCTCAACTTTAATTTGCTCAGGGGGTGTAGGTGTTCTAGCACAGCTCTTACGAACCACAGTTGAAGCTTTAGCATGTTCCTTTATTCTAACAAGAAAAGGTAGTTTCTCAATATAAGCAGCGGGAATAATAGGATCAACATTATAAGTAATAGTTTTCTGTTCAACTTTAATAGGTTCAACTACTTTCACTTCAATGGGAGGATGATATTTAAACCACTTCTCCTTGGGGAGATCAACATGAGCAGCAAAATATTCACAAAAAGAAGCTACTACTAGAGTCAAGTCCATATTTAGTGCTAAATTCAGGAAAATCATTGGTGTCTATGAAAGATTTAACACAATCAAACTTAAGTTCATATCTGACTCCTTACCTTCATAGAGTTCCCAATCTTCAGAGTTGCATTTAATTCTTTCGAATAAATCCCATTTGAAGTCAATATCTTTCTTCATATAGGAACCAACACAAAAAGTATCGAGCATGGATGGATCACTACAAGAAAGCCGAGCATAAAAATTCTGAATAATAATTCCTCTCAAGAGCTCATGATTGGGACATGAATATAACATTGACTTAATACTCCCCCAAGCTTGAGCGATTCTTTCTCCTTCACGAGGCCAACAATTATAAATATAATTTCGATCATGATGAACTAGATGCATAGGATAGAACTTCTGATGAAATTCCATTTACAATCGATTATAGCTCCATGATCCAATATCATCACATAGCCTATACCATGTCAATGCCTTTTCCTTCAAAGATAAAGGAAATAACTTCTTATTAACGTGATCCTTGGGCAGACTTGCAAGCTTAAATAATCCACAAACTTTATCTACATAGATTAGATGCAAATCAGGATGTAGTGTTTCATCTCCTGCATAAGGATTAGCTAGCAGTTTCTTTATCATACCCGAAAGAATTTCATAATAAAAAATTTCAGTAGGTTCAGTGGGTTGAGGGACAACTCTTTGTGTTTCCGGTCGAGGTGAAGACACCCTGAAGAAGCTCCTCAAAGGATTACTTTCCATATTGACAAGTGACCGTTAATTTCATCACACTATATAAATTTTTCCTTACCAGATTCCACTTACCAAAGGCACTTCATTTCCCGGCAACGGCGCCAGAAAAGAGTCTTGATGACCCACAAGTATAGGGGATCTATCGTAGTCCTTTCGATAATTAAGAGTATAGAATCCAACGAGGAGCAGAAGGAAATGACAAGCGGTTTCCAATAAGGTATTCTCTTCAAGCACTAAAATTATCGGTAACAGATAGTTTGGTGATAAGATAATTCGTAACGAGTAACAAGTAACAAGTGTAGCAAAGGTGCAGCAAGTTAGCCCAATCCTTTTTTTAGCAAAGGACGGGCCTGGACGAACTCTTATATAAAGCAAAGCGCTCCCGAGGACACATGGGAATTTATGTCAAGCTAGTTTTCATCATGCTCATTTGATTCGCGTTCGTTACTTTGATAACTTGATATGTGGCTGGACTGGTGCTTGGGTGCTGCCCTTACTTGGACAAACCTCCCACTTATTATTAACCCCCCTGCAAGCATCCGCAACTACGAAAGAAGAATTAAGATAAATCTAACCATAGCATGAAACGTGTGGATCCAAATCAGCCCCTTACGAAGCAACGCATAAACTAGGGTTTAAGCTTCTGTCACTCTAGCAATCCACCACCTACTTATTACTTCCCAATGCCTTCCCCTAGGCCCAAATAATGGTGAAGTGTTATGTAGTCGACGTTTACATAACACCACTAGAGGAGAGACAACATACATCTCATCAAAAGATCAAACGAATACCAATTTCACATGATTACTTATAACAAGACTTATCACATGTCCTCAGGAACAAACGTAAATACTCACAAAGCATATTCATGTTCAAGATCAGAGGCATATTAATTATCATTAAGGATCTGAACATATGATCTTCCACCAAGTAAACCAACTAGCATCAACTACAAGGAGTAATCAACACTACTAGCAACCCAAGGGTACCAATCTGAGGTGTTGAGACAAAGATCAGCTAAAAGAGATGAACTAGGGTTTGGAGAGGAGATGGTGTTGGTGAAGATGTTGATGGAGATTGACCCCCTCTCGATGAGAGGATCGTTGGTCATGAGGATGGCTTTGATTTCCTCTCTGGGAGGGAAGTTTCCCCGGCACAACAGTCATGCCGGAGCTCTAGATTGGTTTTGTCCAAGTTTCGCCTCGATACGGTGGTGCTTCTCTTCTGATATTTTTATAGGTCAAAACCCTCCATATAGCAGAAGATGGGCGTCGGAGGCCTGCCAGGGGGGCCACAAGCTTGCTAGGCGCGGCCAGGGGAGGCGCGCCTGGCAGGCTAGTGGCCTCCTGGTGGCCCCACTCAGGTATCTGTTTCACCCAGTATTTTTCATATATTCCAAAATAATTCTCTGTAGAACTTCAGGACTTTTGGAGTTGTGCAGAATAGGTATCTCATATTTGCTCCTTTTCCAGTCCAGAATTCCAGCTGGCGGCATTCTCCCTCTTCATGTAAACCTTGTAAAATAAGAGAGAAAAGGCATAAGTATTGTACCATAACGTGTAATAACAGCCCATGATGAAATAAATATCAATATAAAAGCACGATGCAAAATGGACGTATCAAAGGCGCGTCTCAGCATCAGCAGCAACCAGATCCAGCATTGGATGGTACCATTCCATCATTTATGCCGAAAAGCAACATGGGTTCCATAGAGGTCCCGGCGGATGATGCACTGCTGGTTCGCTACCCCATGGATGACATCTTAGAGTCGACACCTTGTAAGCTACACGTGAAACTAAAGAACAAATCCATGTAGGCGGCGGACGACTTTGCTTTACCATGTGGACCTGAAGCAACTTTCCACAAAAATCCGATTCCACCTTCCTATGCTCGTGTCGGGGTGGATCAAGTTTTGTCGGCATATGAAACACTAGATCTTGACTACCTTGGAGGTGAAGGGGAGCGGACACTGGGAGAAGCCAGGCGTTGTGTCATTTTATGGAAAAAGGAATACATCATGTTTGCAAACTCGATGTCAAGGCCACCGACTCCTCCTCCAAGTCCGCCGCGTCAGCACACTCCAACCCTCCTCGAGACGGAGCGCAGGGTGAGTCTGCCAAATCCATCTCCGTCGTGCCAGCCGAATGCATCGTCCCACCCCAAGACGGAGCGCATGGCGAGGCCGCCATATCAAGCTCCGCCACGTCAGCATAGTTCAACCCACCCCGAGACGGAGCCTAGCACGAAGAGTCCGTGATATCGATATCCGCCGTCTCCAAAGTAGAAGCGATCAGCACCAAAGAAGAAATCTGAGCCTCCTATGAAAAAGAAGTTAGCTTACGCGAAGACTGACGAGGAAACCGATGAACAAGTGGCTATCGAATTGAACACCCATTTTGGACCAAAACCACCCCCGGCGCCAAAGGAGAAAGTACCCGATGAGATCGTACAACACTTTATTGATGCAGCTAAACCGGCGGAGAAAAGGCCGGTATCAGACTATGAATGTTGTATCAACAAGTCCTTTGGATCCCGCAACAAACGGAAGGCGTCGAGCGGTAGCAGTAAATGTGGGAAAACTGTTCCCCAGCTCGGAGAACAGCCAGTCCAATCGATCATCCCGCTCAAGGTGAGCGCCAATAAGGTGGTAATAGCCGATGTTGATAGAGAGAATGCTAGAATGCTCGGTATCACTGTTGAACAATTCCTAGAGATCAAGAAATTTCCACCATTGGATCCGAAGGAAATAGCATGGCAATATGCCCCTGGGAAACCTCTGGTCACTCCTGAGGACGAGAAGCTTCTAACAACGCAAATGCGCAATTGGCATGACTGGTACATGAGAGAAGTACAGCTCGGGCAACGATCTAGCCTCATGGTGAAAGTCGAGAAAAAGCATTACATCCATGAAAATGCTTTGTGGATTGATTATCCAGATTTTTTCAGTTATTCGATCAAAGAGCACTGGACAAGTCTATCGTCAGTTGCTATTGTCTGTAAGTGGTTTATTTATGTAATTTAAGTCTCTAGCGATTAGCTCGTTCATTGCCTGTTATTATACTCACTATATTTTTTTGTGTGGTATTATGCAGAATGAAGATTTTTGAATCAAAAAGAGCTGGAGTCTTTGGCATTGGGTTCATTGACTCAAATACCGTTAATGAAGAAGTGTTGAGAATGGGACCCTAAAGACATGGAGAAATAGCTTCTAAGGTTTTTGAGGGCTCTAAAGTATAAAGCAGAAATACTTTTACCTTGGAACTTCCAGTGAGTGTTACTGTCTTGTACTATAAATTCTATTTTTTCTTATATATATACTCGATGTTAAGTGTAGTTGGAGTTATGCATGTCCGCTTATACAAATCGTGTCCGTAGCTACCACTGGATACTTCTAATCATTAGAGTTGACGATGGGAGTGTTGAAGTACTGGACTCACTAAGTAAATACCCTGAAGATTACATAAGCTTGCATTCTTTGCTCGAAAGGTAATTTCAATAATTAACACATTATGTCGGCTTCTTTCTTAGTTCATTTCCTAATATGAAGTAATTAGTAACTCCTTTATTCATTTTTTTGTCGGGCAGGGTTTGGAAATGTTTCATCAAAGAGGTCACCAGTGAATGGAAACCAGAGTTGAGATGGCGAAAGCCCAGGGTAATTAAGTAGTACTAGTTACGGCCGCGCATCTCTTTAATTGTAGTTTCAATAGCATTGTCATGCTTCATTATTATCTGATTGAATTCTATTCTCGTAAAGTGCATGAGGCAGGCACAGGGGACTGAACTATGTGCATATTACGTTTGTGAGAACATTCGCTTTATGACCGAAAGCAGCAAGAGTGCAAGTGATCTTTGGGTACGTAAACATCATTCATATTTTTTTATCATGATCTAACTAATACATATACACACAACTAACATGCATATTCATATTGATCTCCTTATTTATATATAGATGTCGGAGATGCGGGATTAGCTCCTACCAGCGAACCGCATACGAGCAATTCAAGAGGAAATTGCGGGATTTTTGCTTCAGCGGGTCATATCTTCCGACGGAGAATACCATTACCGGATCCCCAAATGATCTGCAAATTATAGGAGAAATTGGATATACCAAATTATATATATGTATATATATGTATATATGTATATATGTATATGTATATGTATATATATATATATATATGTGTGTGTGTGTGTCTGTGTGTGTGTGTTCGTACGAGAAATTCTATGATATATGGTTGTATGGGAAATTTTAGGATATATGATCGGTTGTACGAGAAATTCTATTATATATGCATAAAATATGTTTAAAATAAAAAAGAATTAAATGGAAAACACAAAAGAAAAAAGAAAAATAAACAATAAGCATTAAATCCCTAAACCCCTAAACCCCCAAACCTTTAGTCCCGGTTGATGTTACCAACCGGGACCAAAGGTCCCGATGCCCTGGCGCGCTCTGTCGCCCACGTGGCCATGGTTTAGTATCGGTTCATAGCCAACCGAGACTAAAGACTTAGACCCTTTAGTCTCTATACTTTAGTCATGGTTGGGAAACTGGACTAAAGGTCCTTCCCAACCGAGACTAATAGACTGTTTTCTACTAGTGTCCAGCGCGTCACCACGAAGACGTCGCAGCTCGGAGCATCAACGGAATTAATGTTATTGTGGCTGAAGATACGGACTGCCTTGTACCGATGGCCCTCAGAGCAGTAACCAAGGCCGTGAACTAAATTATTGTATCACGGGAGTGGATACCGGTAAGACATCTTGGATGGCATTCGAGTGTCGGGGAGAGGAAGCAAGGCGATGTCTAACTTTATTATGCGAGCGATGAACTAAGTTTGATACATCCTCTCTTTCACACATCAGGGATTGAATCTCACACATCAGGGATGTTACCATATCTATTTTCTTTTCTTGTAAATTCTATAGCACACACACTTTTTGTGAAATCATAGAAAAGAGATTGCCCATGCCAATGAATGTCAACCAAGGACGGCTTGAACATTATTAAAAAGATAAATTGTAAACTCTAGACCAATTAATTGATTTTTGACGTCCTCAAAGAAAGAAAAAGGAATATAATAGGGACTTACTTGAAAAAGTTAGTTTGCTAATAAAAGGAGACCACTATAAAGGCAAGTAATCTTCTTTTCAAGTTATTAAAAAAATGGGATGTCCACTTAATTTCTTTTCCTTAGAATAGCAAGTGCATGTCATCATCATCGTGGTGTGTGCCTTGTGCCACCTCACTGATCCGCGACATGGCTTTGTGACACCTAACTGATTCACGGTATTGATTGCGCCACGTCACTGAACCGTAGCACAACCTCCTCTTTCACGCTCAACCAACCTTCTGAAGCTATCTTCATCTCTATATATACTAGTAACAATGATCCATCCGCGTACCGGGTGCATGTACGACTTGGACTTGGGGTTTGCACGACCAACGACACGAGGCGAGAGCGGATCACGTTGTCTACTTCTTCGTTTGTTTCCTCAGAAGAGAAAGCTCGGGAGGATGACAACAAGTAGCGGAAGCAACAATGGCGGGCAGCACCGGCCAGCAGCGGGAAGCGGCAGATTGATCTTTTTGGCGTGTTTCCATGTAAGGGCCGGCATTAAAGGTTCCGTCCCTTTTTCCTATACTTTGAGTTGTTCATAGTGCTGCACTCTTTTATTGGTCGTGTATTCTTGTAGAGAGATTTAGTGTATGCATGCATTAATTTTACCGAAGATTTCTAGACCATAGGAAGCGCGGTATCAAAGAACCTTACCGTCACGGAGATCCTGCACGCGGGGGTCGTGGTTCGGGTCGTGGTTTGTTGTTCGGGCCTAATTTCCAGTTGGTTACCACCCTTTCCAAAACCGCAAACAAAAATTACTACCTTATTTTTTGAGGGGGTAAAAATTTACTACCTATAGTAAGTGTTTTGGTACAGCCCACCAATAGATAATACTCCACCGAACCCCTGAGTCGTGACTTTCTGAGACCTTTTACACTATTAAAGAAAAATGTTGCTACATTTTTATCCTGTCGTAGTTTTTACCTAATTTTACATTATTTTCACCTAACTGAAAAACTGGATTTGTCTGTCTAGTCAGTTGTCACATCTTCCTGACACAAGCATCTGTCTCGTTAGTTTGCATGAACAGCTAGGAAAATAAGCTATTGACCTATTACTGTCCATTTTTACACCACGACGTCAGCAAATAGATGGTTTACCGGTGGAGTTTTATAAGAAGTGTTGGCACATTATTAAGGATGATCTTATGCCAATCTTTCATGATCTATGCAATGGCCACCTGCAGCTAATTCACCTAAACTTTGGAACCATAATGTTGTTGCCAAAGAAGGAGAAAGCGGTGCGCATTGAATAGTTCCATCCCATCTGTCTTCTTAATGTGAGCTTTATTTTTTTACTAAAGTTCGGACTAACTGAATGACCAGGATAGCACATTTCGTGGTGCTTCATGCTGGATCAGAACATACTTGAGGGGCCAGGCGCGTGCACGACGCGGGAAAGAAAATTAATCACTCAATTTGACACTTATATTTGATACACAAAATAATCAGATATTTAATGACACCAATAAACTAATATGCCCTTCTTCCGAAAATGTATAGTATTCTCTCCTTCCGACAAATAGGGTCTACTTGACTTTTTATGTTCTTCGTCACACAATTTTGACTATTATTTTCAATTGGTGCATGACTATAAAGTTAATATACACACATGAAATAAAATTATTTTTCAAGAGAAATACTACCATACCTTTTAAACATCCTTATCAAAATAGTACCTTTTAAACATGTTCAATCCACGTAAGTATATACAACGGGTTAAAGTCGTGTCCTCCAAACTAAGTGATTTACATGTTGGGAAGGATGAAGTACATAAAACAAGAGTCTGCTTCATGCCTTCCTAGCTTTAATACTTATAAGGGTGAATGGCAATCCCTTCAAACATAAATCAGGGCTTCTGACCAATAGAATCATATACGAAATGTTTGATATGCTTCGCTACAATTTACACAATATGACAATGACACATAGTGTTCAAGATAGATGGTTTCTCCTTCACTGTTGCAAATAGAAGTAGAAGGTAAAAGAAGTGTCATTTTCCAGCCTCATGACTCCTTACGTTAGTATTCCAACGTGAAACTGGCCTTCTCATGGCTACACAAGTCTTTGATCATGTTCGCTAAATCGTGAAATCAAAGTTGATTTCCTTTTTGCTTGACCTCCAAATATTTGCACAAATCCATCAGTTAATTAGTGAATTTGGACCATGACCATCATGCCTGCAAAACTGGGAGTAAAGGAATGTTGTTAAAGAGCGTTAAAATTATAATATGAAAGCTTAGTAGTTTATTAGCATGTCTACAATAAGTAGTATTAATATGAAAGCTTAGCAGAGCTCATCATGTTTGTTTTGTTGCGCTTGTGAAAGATTCGAAAACCATATTTATAATTTGATGATAAACTCATGTAGAACTGCATATTGAACGCTGCCACTTATCTAGTAGTGCTAAGAGTCAAATTTATTCAAAATGTTTGACAAATAAATGGTACCAAAAACATAACACGTGAGATCATAGATTATGAATCTGCAACAAGTCCCCACTCCATTTGTAGGGAGCATGACAATATGGAATGATGGAGCAGCCTTATGACCTGAAAAGATTGCTAGATAAATATTAGAATTTTCAGTTTAAAGAAAACATCCAAAATATTTAATCTTGTACTTTCTCTGTAAAAAAATATGAGAGCATTTGGATCACTAAAGTAGTGATCTAAACGCTCTTATATTTCTTTACGGAGGGAGTAGCTATTTTCTGTCTCTAGGAAACAAAGACTTTTGGTGCCATAAGTTATAGAGATATTATAATAAGGAAAGTGGTTTGTTAAACAAACTTGATTTTTGTTGACCAGAAAAAAATTACCGTGTACTTCTTCTTCATCAAACTCTCCACCTAGATTTTTCACCTTGAGTTGCACAAGCCGTGCTTAGGGCTACAGGATACAAGAGGCAATGACGTTGCTTGAAAAGTAAAAATACAAGAGGCAAAGGGAGTAGCGTACAGAGGAAGCACATGACACATATGATGGAGAGAGAGGGGAGAGACAATTGACAAACATCAGCACAGCCTGTCGTCGGTCTCGCCCACCGCTCTTGGATGCAGCTGCCTGCCTTGGGCTCGTGCACGTTGCGCCGCAGCCGACCACAAGTGCCGCTCTAAGCCTCCGTGTGCTGCTGCCAGCCCCGCCCTCCGATCGCTCTCGCCTGACCTGAGAATCCGAGACAAGCGGTCCTCCTCTGGGATGGATGGACCTCGATGACCAAGTTGCTGTAGGGACTCCCACGCGCCGATGCCACATGTTGTAAACCAGAGAGAGAGACAGCTTGCCGATGTTACCTGCACAGGGTGCAATTTGCACTTGCTTGTTGATTTAGTGTGTAGGTCATTGAATTATTTGACATGTAGGCATGTGTTTCTCTATGTGGACACCAGGTAATTTCAAGTGTGGGTCCAAGTATGGGTCCGCCCCTAACAATGGCGAGCATGACACGAACGGAGGCCGGCCAGGTAGTGTGGAGGTTCACGTGGATAGGGAGTGCTTATGCCTCATGATGGATCGCCCCTGTGTTCAATGGTTTTCCGATACAAATTCTCGATCACAGAACTTGTACTCACAACCCTAATACGATCTTCTTCATAATTAATCAGAGTAAATCATTAAGAAAAAAAATGTAACAGTAGCAAGTAAGGAGCAGAGTGAAGTAGCTATTGCACCCATAACACCTCTAGTGTGCCTTTGCTTGTTCTCTACCACCGCTTCATAAAAGGGAGAATTAGACTGTCTTGGATAATGACGGTGGAAAACCCACTGTCATGGGCTTGTTGTGGTTCACCAACAGTGTAGATGGTTTCGATCATCTCCGAGTTTGGATCATAGTAGCCTAACGACCTTCCTGTATTGAGCAAAATCCGTCCATCAATTGGGTTAGTGCACATTAACATGATCTTTTCGGACGAGTATTGTGGTGAAAACTTATCGAGTTCGATACGACACTCCACGTACCAAGGCCCATCCATGTCCTTCATCCTCCATACGTCAATGGCATTCATGGCCTCATCCCACCATGCCATGGAGACAGCACCATAGAGCTCGAGGATGGACGTACGGGTACCGCGATGGCTGCTCCACAAAGGACCCTACATGACCTCGAACTCTCTATCTATGACGTCGAACGCTAGGAGCTCGCACACGGCAGATCTTGGCCCAAGCGTAGGTTCGACCACCCAATAGATGTTGCCATTCACGTAGGCTGGCGGCACGTCGAGGGCCACGGGCCTTGGCGGAGGGTCGTATGTACACCAGTCATTATCTCTTTGCAGAGGACGCACATCACACCGCAGTTTGTACTCTCGTGTAGCAATGCTCTTTTCCTCGTAGGCCAGGGATACCATGACATGGTCCTCCACCTCGGAGTCGTACCCCAACGCGACACAGCTGCCGAGGAAGGCTGCATCTGTTTCGACAACTTCTACTCTCTCTTTAATGCCCAAGGTAGGATTGTGTAGGTAGTCACCGCCGTTCCACCTCCCTAAGTTTAGGCCATGACATGGTTGAGAGTATTGGACAGGAATATCGGGTGCTAGACCATAGAAGAGTATTGGGGGGTCGATGTGTGATCATCCATGTAAGTGAATGTACCCGGCAAGGGGTCATCGGTAAACATGATCTGGGGGCGTGTTGCATGGCAGGCGGCGTGCGATTGGATGAAACGATTTGTGGCGAACATGACGCGCCACTCCCTGCACACGAGGTTTAGTCTCAAGATGGACCCTGCTGGCAACCACTTGAGGACGTGGAACCAAGCTTCGGTCACCGGTGAAGAGAAGATCATCTCCTCGATGTCGCGCCCCACGGACACAAGACTCTCCTCAAACAGGCCAAGTGCCGGGTAATAACACGTGTCATGGAAACTGCCGGCGATGGCCTCATCTGGCCGAAAAAGAATCTCTGGTACGCCTCCACCGTTATGGTCTACAGCGAACACCTTGCAAGTAGCAGTGCCCAACATGATCTTCTTGTCTAACAGGCCGAGAGGAGCTATCCACGTCGATTGCAGCTGCGTCCGCTCTGGCTCCGGCCAAGCGGACCGGTCGATGCAACAAATCTGCTCCCACCGTTGTGCCTCGTAATCACGCAGCAGCCATATATGGCAGGGGTCGTCGTCGCTGTCGCCGCAAGCACCGTCCAAGACGCATAGGCACCCGTCATGCTCCGTCATCCTGAGACTGAGAGGATCCGCCTGCTCCAAACCCAGAGGACATGGTGGCAGTGGCAGCGAACGTCTCGTCACTGAGTCTGAAAGTGAGGATGCCACCATCGTCGAGGTCAAGGCAGAGGAAGTGCAGGTGGCCGTTCAAGAACACGGCCGGGTTCGCTTCCTCCACGACGCACATCGGAGGCTGCGAGTTGGCAGGCCGCCAGTATGCCGGCGTGTCACCGCCGAGAACCAAGACGTCGCAGCTCGGGCGAGGCATCATCTTCGTGCTGGTTCTCCTGCTCGTGCGACGCCATCGATCTCGTCGTTTCCGATGATGGCCCCCGATCGATCTCTTGCGTGGCTCAATCTTACTACTTAAATAGGCAAGAAGTCCATGCTCGCTACGTGGTTGAGGCAGGAATCGTGATTGTGTACGCGTAGACGTACGTCGCGAGTTGAGACGATTCAGGAAGGAGCAGAAAAGACGGTTCTTTTTATCTGCCGGAATTTACATTTTTTTTTCCTTTTGAGTTGGAAAGTTGCCCCAGTTTATTCAATGTGTCCAGCTAAATCTGAGTTGTTCTACAAAAAAAGAGGCTAAATCCGAGTTCAACGCATTGTAATGCCATCCGGGGTATTTTATGTTTGGAAACACTTCCTATATATCATACGTCTGATAGGAAGCAAACGCCAGACTGATCGATTGTCGTTGATCTCTGTGCCGTTGCACGTTCCAGAGCTATTGCATATATATATATATATATATTTATACACACATGATCTCTTCTATCCGTGAGTACATGACCATCGTGTCAGGCTGTCCAAGGCGTGGTGGGCGGTGCGAGCTGTGGGGCGGTGTTGTTCTCTTCCGGCCGTGCCTCTCGGCGCCGCGCAGGGATGGTGGCAGTCCTCCCTTTCCTTGGTCTATGGCGAAGGCATGGTGGTGACCAGGGGCTCGTGCTCGGGTGGATCTCTTCGTGACCCGAGGCGAGTCAGAGTTGAGACTCGGTAGGTGTGCTTGGGCTCGATCCGGGAGGTTCCTCTCCTTGCAGGCACAATGGGCGTTGGTGGTGGTCGGGGCTTCACCACATTGTTGGGCTGATCAGTGTCAAGACCACGGACATGGCGTCGTGCGAACATGCTACGACGACCGCCGGTAGTCACGGGGTATAGTGTCTCCTTCGGTCCACCGGGGCCGGCTGGAGACACATGCGTGGGTGCTTCCTACAGTGGAGGCGTCGACCCAGACTTCATGGCTGATGTCGTGTTAGGAGTGAAAGAAGGTCCCTTTTAATCTTCGTACCGTGGTGGATACATCGCGACGTAGGCGATTGGCGGAGTCTTGGACATGGATGCAGGGGTGGCGGCCCCGGATGGTGGTCCGCCTGGTTGGATCTTCGGCAGGCACCATGGCGGCGGGGATGGCCTTACCTCTTTTGGTCGTGTGGAAGACAAGATGTGGTACGGTAGATCACTAGTAGAAAACAAGGCTTCGGTCCAGTCTTGAAAAGCCATTAATCCCGGTTCACTCACAAACCGGGACCCATGGCGGCATCGGTCCCGGTTCATGAGGCCAGGGCATTGACGGGGCCTCGTGGGCCATTGGTCCCGGTTCATCTGACCCCTGTAGTCCCGGTTCCAGGCACGAACCGGGACCAATGGGCCTCGCTCCTGGCCCACAACCATTGGTCCCGGTTTGTAGCTGGAACCAGGAAAAAATGTGGTCCTTTAGTCCCGGTTCTAGCCACAAACCGGGACCAATGATTGGCCTATATATACCCCCCCCCCGCGACCAGACCAGTGCACTGCTCTGTTTTTTTGGCCGGCCGTGTGAGAGCTTTGTGGTGCTCTAGCTCACCTCCTATGCACATGAGGTGTTCGATGAAATGCCCAAGCCACACTTAAGCTTTCTTCCCTTGAAGCTCCTTGTCCAAGCTCCATTTTCCTCGAGATTTGTCTAGGTTTGGCGGTCCGTCCTGTTCCGTCCCCGTCCTCATCGCCGTTGATCGGCCGCGCCCATCACGACGTCGGCAGCACCGTGGTTAGCCTCTTCTTCTTATCTTCTTTCTATAAGAAAAAAGTTCTTACTTGTATTATTTAGATAGATACTTGTGTAATTTTCTTACTTTTATTATTGTTTGTTATTATATAGTGTGATGGTTTTGGTATCCGCCTCCGTCGGCCCTTGTCCTGTCTATTAATACACTTTATTATATAACGCACGCAGATGAACCGGTAATGGATGTACGGTGACTGACGCACCTCCGAGTATATTAAGGGCGTGCATAATTTTCTCGAAGCGGCTGAGGCAAACAAGCAGAATGGTTTTATGCATTGTCCATGTACTGTCTGTGAGAATACGAAGGCTTTATCCAACTCTAAAACCCTACACTTCCACCTGCTTGAGAAGGGTTTTATGCCACTCTATAATGTTTGGACCAAGCACGGAGAAAGAGGGGTTATGATGAAAGACAACGAAGAAGAAGAGGATGATGACAACTATGTTCCTCCTGAATACGGTGATGCTACAACGGGGGAAGATGAAGATCAAGAGGAACCAGACGATGTGCCCGGTGATGATCTTCGCCGGGTCATTGTTGATGCAAAGAGACGATGCGAAAGTGAAAAGGAGAAGTTGAAGTTCGATCGTATGTTAGAGGATCAGAAAAAAGGTTGTACCCCAATTGCGAAGATGGCAACACAAAGACCGATACCACACTGGAATTGCTGTAGTGGAAGGCAGAGAATGGTATACCTAAAAAAGGATTTGAGAAGCTACTGAAAATATTGAAGAAGAAGCTTCCAAAGGATAACAAATTGTCCGACAGTACGTACGCAACAAAGAAGGTTGTATGCCCTCTAGGATTGGAGGTGCAGAAGATACATGCATGCCCTAATGACTGCATCCTTTACCGCGGTGCGTACGAGGATTTGAATGCATGCCCCGTATACGGTGCATTACGGTATAAGATCAGACGTGATGACCCTGGTGATGTTGACGGTGAGCGCCCCAGGAAGAGGGTTCCTGCCAAGGTGATGTGGTATGCTCCTATAATACCACGGTTGAAACGTCTGTTCAGAAACAAAGAGCATGCCAAGTTGATGCGATGTCACAAAAAGGACCGTAAGAAAGACAGGAAGTTAAGAGCACCCGTTGACGGGTCGCAGTGGAGAAAGATCGAGAGAAAGTGGAGCGACTTTACAGTTGATCCAAGGAACGTATGGTTTGGTTTAAGTGCCGACGGCGTTAATCCTTTTGGGGATCAGAGCAGCAAGCATAGCACATGGCCTGTGACTCTATGTATGTATAACCTTCCTCCTTGGTTATGCAGGAAGCAGAAGTTCATTATGATGATCGTGCTCATCCAAGGCCCTAGACAACCCGGCAATGACATTGATGTGTACCTAAGGCCATTAGTTGATGAGCTTTTACAACTAGGGAATGGAAGAGGTGTACGTGTGTGGGATGAGAACGAACAGGGGGAATTTGACCTACATGCGTTGCTGTTTGTAACCATCAACGATTGTCCTGCTCTCAGTAACATTTCAGGACAGACAAACAAGGGATACCACGCATGCACACACTGTTTAGATGACACCGACAATATATATTTGGACAACGCATGAAGAATGTGTACCTCGGGCCACTACAAGAAATAAGTCAACTTGTGACCCTCCGTATTGGTCACTGAAAGGTCGTTGTTTTCCATTTTTTGACCTTTTTTTGACCAAAAACAGTTGGTCAAAAGCTGGTCATCGTTAATGAACTATAACGACCTTTTATATGATATGGTCATAGAAGCTAACGACCAAAACCAAAGGTCGTTGATCCTACGACCAATTGTTTTGGTCACTAGCAGCCTATCCAGGCCACGTCGGATCCAACATGGCAAGCTGATGTGGCAAAATTGCGACCAACTGGATTGGTCGCTGATAAGATTCAGCCCGGTCCAGTTTGGCCATCTATATGGGCCGAGCCCAATAATTCAGCATTTTTAATATATATTTTTCTATTAATTTTGGTTAGCTACATGGGCCAAGCCCAATAAAAGGACGTAGTATTTTCTTTTGGGGCCTCAAGCCTCTTACATTCCATTTCCTTTTGGGGCCATGGCTATTTTACAATCCTTTTTTTGGGCCTCAGCCTTTTCACTCCATTCACTTTTTGGGCCTTGGCCTGGTTAGTCCAACTCATCACTTTTCTATTTCTGACATTTTCACGGTACACAAATGAAAAATAATCCAAATGAGAAAACTGAATTCTTCAAATGATAGCCAAAATTAGCCTACACTACAGGAATCAGACCCTTTGCCGTCAGCCATCCCGGACGGCAAAGGCTTTGCCGTACGCCAGCAGACGGCCAACCGTCTGGCTGAAGAAGCCACTGTAAAGGGCGCTTTGCCGTGTGCTGGCGGACGGCAAAGACCTTTGAATCTTTGCTGTCCGCCAGCGGACGGCAAAGGGCCTGGACGGCACACGTGGCAACTTAGCTCCGTTAAGGGCTTAACGGCATGCTTTGTCGTCCGCTGGCAGACGGCAAAGACCTTATTTCTTTGTCGTCTGCTAGCGGACGGCAAAGAACCCACCTAGGCTAGCCCCAGGTTGCACAGGTAGCCGCCATGTGGCAGCTTTGCCGTCTGCTAGCTGACGGCAAAGACCTTTGTCGTCTGTCAGCAGACGGCAAAGTGGCTATATAGCCCCTGTTTTTTCTGTTTTTTATTAAAATCATTCAATTTGACAGAATATCACATATATATCCAACATATCAACAATACAAGTTTTCAACAAGCATACAACAATAACTCCTCCTCCTCCTCATCATCATCATAACTCCTCCTCCTCCTCATCATCATCATCAACTCTAACACATTCTAGCACATAATAACACATTGTACCTAGGACCTAAGTACTCCTATCTCGTAGGATCTACTCTACCCTCTCTTAGGTACAATAGCATAAAACAAGATAGGCCCTGACTCTCCATTATGGAGAACGGAGATCATCCTGTCTCTCATTCTTGGACTACGCACAATGTTGCTTCCAAGTAGCTCTCTACGATTGAGCATACATTTTTTCCAACCTTTGATTGTCATGAGTCCATCGGTTTTAGAAATCCGATATGGATAGGAGTGATGTGTAGGTTGACCTGGCCGTGGTGGCCCTAAGCTCGTAACAACAACTCGACCTCTCGGAAACATCAGATGAGGCACACAATCCTCTGGGATTTTCTATTGAAAAACATAGTAATGCGTCTGTGACTTTCGGTCCGTCGAGGCTTTCCTTGAGTAACTCTCATATCTCATGGTGTGTTGGTGCACTCTCTCTCACACTAATATGGTGGTGTATATATGTTGTTAGGCATTCTCTCACAGTAATAGTTCGACTACCGGTGATGGACGCCCCACCTCTTCTCTTCTTGCGCAATATATCGACGAGTATATCGCAAGGAAGATAAGAATGATGAGGCGCCCCCCACGACAACAGTCGGGATTCCTCCATCAAGAACACACATGAAAGTCACACAAGGAGCAACGACAGACCGAAAGTCACACACGCATTATACTGATAAAATATCACAAATACATTAATATTTATAATGAACTCGACTATAATATCACTAATACATCATCCTGAATAATCCTGTTAATGCATCATCAAGTATTAACTAATAAATCTTGAATATTATCATATAAGATGACTAATACAGATCGAATATCCTAGAATCCAAAGTGGAGGACGGTGAACTCGGTTCACAAGCGGTCTTTGAGTCGCCGGCGGTGGACACCCAAAGATAAGGAACCATCACAGGATCATAACTCACGTGAGATCCCTGAAGGATCTGCCAGGTATTGTCGAACCGGGCGTCCAACGCCGCCATTTAGCGACGGATGTGCTCGTCCTCCTCCCTGACACGGCGACGTACCACCTTCGCGGGTGCCCGCTCCCTCCGCACCGAAAGTGGCCCGAGTGACCACCACCACAGAAGGTCCGGGTCGACGACGAGACCTAGATTCCTCACCAACCTCCGAGCCCGGGAAGGTAGAAACTCCCAGTGCCAGCCCGACGGAGCCCAGTCCCGGACATGGCGCCTATCAAGGAGGCTCTCGCGGACTACTCGACGACGAGGATGCGCGTCGAGCATCGTCGACAAATTCCTATGAGAAAAATATGATGTTCTCTATAAAAACCTACACATTTAAATCCACCTGATCAACATAGATATCATGTTCTCTATAAAAAATCGAAAAATATATGACCTAACTCATAATTCACAAATATATGACCCGTGTCGTGTAGGGTTCGGGGTGTCGGGGGTGTCGTGTCGGGGTCGGGGTGTCTGGGGTGTCGTGTCGGGGTCAGGGTGTTGGGGGTGTCGTGGTCGGGGTGTCGGGGTGTCGTGTCGGGGTAGGGGTGCTGTGTCGTGGTCGGGGGTGCCATGTTAGAGTGTCGGGGTGTCGTGTCGGGGTCGGGGTGTCGGGGGTGTCGTGTCGGGGTCGGGGTGTCGGGGATGTCGTGTCGGGGTCGGGTATCGGGGTCGGGGGTTGGGGGGCTCCTCTCTTCTTCTTCTTCTTTCCTCTTCCTAAATGTAAACCTAAAACTAAAACTAAAACTAAAACTAAAACTAAAACTAAAACTAAAATAAACTAAACTAAACCTAAACCTAAACCTAAAACTAAAACTAAAACTAAAACTAAAACTAAAACTAAAACTAAACTAAACTAAACGTAAAACTAAAACTAAAACTAAAACTAAAACTAAACTAAACTAAACGTAAAACTAAAACTAAAACTAAAACTAAATCTAAACAAAGCATAAACCTAAAATTAAAAAAAAGGAGGAGGAGGAGCTCACCGTAGGGCGTCGGGAGCACGGCGGCTAGGCGGTGGGTCGGGGAGGCGGGGGCGCGACGGGGGCCGGCGGTGGACGCTTCTCTCAGCCGACAGCGAGTGTGGCGGCGAGGTGGAGGGAGGATCTGGCGGGGACGGGCGGCGGGAGGGTCGGGAGGGGACAGGGAGAAGGCGGGACGGACTAGGAGGCGTCTGCCCGGCGATGGGCGTGGGCGGCGGGGGTGGGGGCGGTGGGGCACGACGAGGGCCGACGGTGGGCACGAGCGGCGGGGGTGGGGGCGGTGAGGGCGCGGGCAGCGGCCGGCGGCGGGGGTGCGACGGGGGCCGGCAGCGGGGGCGCGACGGGGTGCGACGATGGCCGGGAGCACGGGAACGGGGCGGCGGCCGGCACGGGGGCGCGGTGGGGGGGTGGGGGTTGGGAGATGGGTCGGGGGAGAGAGATGAGAGGCGTGGAGGTGCGCCGTTAGCGGGTTAGGTATCCATCTCTTTGCCATCTGCTAGCAGACGGCAAAGAGGTGGGGTGGTGGGCCGTTACAGTAGTGCCGTCAACTGGACCACACCCACCTCTTTGCCGTCCGCTCTCTAATGCCAAAGAATCTTTGCCGTCCGCTAGCAGATGGCAAAGAGCTGGCTGATGGCAAAGCCCCTCTTTGTCGTTTGCTAGCTCTTTGTCGTCTGCTTTGTGCTAGCTGACGGCAAACACAGTCTTTGCCGTCTGCTAGTGGACGGCAAAGAGCTGGCGGATGGAAAATCTTCTGATTCTAGTAGTGTTACAGTCTTTACATAATGTTCATACAACCAGATATGCTACTAAGTACAGTATAGTACACTATTGAAAGGACGTGGATGTCGCCTAGAGGGGGGGTGAATAGGCGCTTTAAAATAATTACGGTTTAGGCTTGAACAAATGCGGAATAAAACTATCGTTTAATTAGTCAAGGACAAAACCTCAAACAACTAGGCTCACCTATGTGCACCAACAACTTATGCTAAGCAAGATAGACAACTAAGTGATAGCAAGATATATAATAAGAAACAATATGGCTATAACAAAGTAAAGTGCATAAGTAAAGGGGCTCGGGTAAGAGATAACCGAGGCACGCGGAGACGGCGATGTATCCCGAAGTTCACACCCTTGCGGATGCTAATCTCCGTTTGGAGCAGTGTGGAGGCACAATGCTCCCCAAGAAGCCACTAGGGCCACTGTAATCTCCTCACGTCCTTGCACAATGCAAGATGCCATGATTCCACTAAGGGACCCTTGAGGGTGGTCACCGAACCCATACAAACAAGGTTGGGGCAATCTCCACAACTGAATTGGAAGCTCCTAACGACACCAAGAAGCTTCACCACAATGGATTGTGGCTCCGAGATGACCTCAAATGCTCGGGGCAATCTCCACAACCTAATTGGAGACCCTGAAGCTTTCCCGGAGCTTTGCACCACAATGATTGAGCTCCGAGGCACCACCAATCGTCTAGGGCGCCAAAGCACCCAAGAGGAACAAGCTCTAGGGTGCCCAAACACCCAAGAGTAATAAGCTTCTCAACTTCTCACTTCCACGTATCACCGTGGAGAACTCAAACCTATGCACCAAGTGCAATGGCAAGGGCACACGGAGTGCCCAAGTCCTTCTCTCCCAAATACCACCAAAGCAAGTAATGCTAGGGAGGAAAATAAGGAAGAACGAAGAAGAACACGAAGAACTCCAAGATCTAGATCCAAGGGGTTCCCCTCACTTAGAGGAGAAAGTGATTGGTGGAAATGTGGATCTAGATCTCCTCTCTCTTTTCCCTCAAAAAGGAACAAGAATCATTGGAGGGATTGAGAGATAGCAAGCTCACAGAAGGTCAACAATGGGGGGGCAAACACGAGCTCAAAGCATAAGGTCCATTGGAGAAGAAGACCCCCTTTTATAGGTGGGGGGAAATCCAACAGTTATCCTCACAGCCCGCACAGAGCGGTACTACCACTCCAAGGAGCGGCACTACGGCTAGGGCAGTAGTACCCCTTTGAAAAACAACACCGAGGAGGCAAAAGGCCAATAGAACCGCCAGAGTGGTACTACCGCTCGTCCTCACGGTACTACCCCTATGGATAGAGGTACTACCACTACGGGTAGGAGTACTACTGCTTGCGAGCGGTACTAAAAAATTACATCCGTGCCTACCACGGCTGGACTTAACACGAGATTTTGGTCCGGAGCGATAGTACCGCTCTTGGAGCCACGGTAGTACCACTCCGGAGCGGTAGTAAAAAATTACATCCGCTCTAGCCGCGGTAGTATCGCTGCAGCCTTTTAAGAACACCAAAACTACCACAACTTTTGCAAACGGACTCCGAATTCAATGAAACAACGTCTGTTGGAAAGCTAACTACATGGGCTAACACAATATTGATTGAAATATCAATAATAAGAAAATGAGAAAGGTGCCATAAGAAAATGGTGAGAACCGTTCCTCGAATAAGACCGGTAAAACATCCAACACCGAAAACACAATAGACGAAGCATATG
This sequence comes from Hordeum marinum, assembly GCA_022496015.1. Taxonomy (NCBI): domain Eukaryota; kingdom Viridiplantae; phylum Streptophyta; class Magnoliopsida; order Poales; family Poaceae; genus Hordeum; species Hordeum marinum. The sequence goes on from CM039672.1 coordinate 45,560,717, forward strand.
AAATCCGTTTTTTGATGAACTAGAGCTTGTCACGAAGATAACCACAAGCTCAAGAACACACATAGAGAAAAGCCAACCAAGAACCAAGAAATATGATGATGCCAAGAATGCAATGGTTTGAGCTCTCAACAAACGATACGATCAAGCTACTCACTTGAGATCCCCCCCTTGATAGTACGGCAATCGATCCTATAACCTGGTCTCTAAACTACCACCATGAGACCGGTAAAATAGAAAACCCTATCAAGGTCAAACCTTAGCCTTGCGCATAGTCCACTTGAGCTAGATGATGACAATCTTGACTTCCTCAAGATGGACCACCTTTCTTGATTGCGTTAGCTTGATGAAGACTAGATGATTGCTCCCCAATACTCCACTATGGGTGAGCCACTCTTCGGCACATCTTCACAAGTCCATTGTCACCACAATGAACGGCGAGCCTCAAGCATGATCTCTCTGTGATGCTTCACTTGATCTTGCACATCGCAACCTTGATGACGATCTCCACTTGATGTCATCCTCCATGGGATGTATGGGATCTGCCTCTTGATGCAAGCTCGTGGAAAAATACCTAAGCCCACAAAGAACTCTCACATAGACCATGGGTTAGTACACAAAGCGTAATGGACAATGCTTACCACATCATGGGATCACTTGATCCCTCTCGGTACATCTTGTACGCCTTGTGTGTTGATCAACTTGATTCACTTTTTTACTTAGTATTGATCAACCTTGTATATTAGCTTCTCTCTTCATAAAGATGATGTCTTGAAAGTAAACATGAATGCTTACACAATCTTTGTCTTGGGAACAAGCCTGACAGTAGATGGTAGGGGTACGAGGGGAGAGGGCAGAGTCCTAGCGACGGCTAGGGTGTACACACGGATGTATGAGTTCAGGCCCCTCTCGTGGAGGTAACAGCCCTACGTCTCATTGCTCGGGACCTTTATGTCGAGTGGAGTATTGATATTACAATGGTTGCGAACCCTTGTGCAGGAGGGGAGGGGCGGCTTGTATAGAGTTTGCTACCCCTCATAATGGCTCCCGCATCAAAGGGTCTGGTCGTTGGGTTTAAAGTTTGCCGTTACAGGTAACATACATAATAAAATTTATTAATGACCATTGAATCAGCGTCTGCCCGTTGGGCTCTTGATGATGGCTCCTGGTCTTCTGGTGTCGAGTGAAAGCGAGGTCTTCTGAGTGACACACGACTGTCGAGTGGGAGCGGGAGTCTCCGAGTGATTTACTATCGAGTGGATTACGTCTCCAGGGATCCACTCGGAAGTTTATCCTTGATCTTCAAGTACTCCCATGTGGTGTATTTAGGTAGGGTATGCGGGCCATGTCTAGGACCCTATCCTAGGTATATATCCTCATCATTAGCCCCCAAATGGATCGGGGTTTGAGTGATGGAAGGAGGTATCCACGTAGACTTTGAGTTAGTGCATCAGATCCTACGAATGATATTTGGGATTTCCATGAAACTTGTGTCGGTTGAGCTCTGAACATTAGCATTCACTCAGGGTCAACAAGCAAAATCTTCTGAATGATATTCGGGGCTTCAACGAAACTTGTGTCGGTTGAACTCCTCCCCGCTCGCCCAGATCGATTCAGCCTTAAAGGTGTCCGAGTGGATGTTCAGCATTTGTTTTGGTCCAAGTGAGCTTGTGGTACCTTGGGAGGTGACGGGTCTGTTGGGAGACGTAGTAGTAAATCAAAATTTTCCTACGTTCACCAAGATCTATCTATGGAGAAACCAGCAACGAGAGGGGAGAGATTGCATCTTCATACCTTTGAAGATCGCTAAGCGGAAGCGTTACAAGAACGCGGTTGATGGAGTCGTACTCGCAGCGATTCAGATCGCGGTAGATCCGATCAAGTGCCGAACGGACGGCACCTCCGCGTTCAACACACGTGCAGCCCGGTGACGTCTCCAACACCTTGATCCAGCAAGGAGGAAGGAGAGGTTGGGGAAGGGCTCCAACAGCAGCACGACGGCGTGGTGGTGGTGGAGTAGCAAGGTATTCCGACAGGGCTTCGCCTAAGCGCTGCGGAGGAGGAAGAAGAGAGGTAGGGCTTCGCCGTGAGAGAGAGAGATCAAATCCTGTCTCAAAACATCCAAAACCTCAAGTATATATAGGAGGAGGGACGTGGAGGGCTGGCTTGGCCTCTACTCCAAAGAGGAGATGGCCGGCTGAATTAAAGGGAGAGTCCACCTCCCACAAGGGAGGTGGATCTCCTCCTTTTAAATCCTTTTTGCCTTATCTCCTTATCTCCAGCCGCATGGGCCTTTAGCAAAAGTCTTGCCCAGCCCAATAAGGGCTGGCACACTTTATCTAACAGCCCATGTGGTCCTTTGGTCGTCACACCCCTCCCGGGGGTCCTCCGGCACCCTCCCGGCACTCCCGGTACACTACCGATGAGCCCGAAAACTTTCCGGTGACCAAAACTGGACTTCCTATATATCAATCTTTACCTCCGGACCATTCCGGAGCTCCTCGTGACGTCCGGGATCTCATCCGGGACTCCGAACAACCTTCGGTAATCACGTATACCTTTTCCCTATAACCCTAGCGTCATCGAACCTTAAGTGTGTAGACCCTACGGGTTCGGGAGACACGTAGACATGACCGAGACACCTCTCCGGCCAATAACCAACAGCGGGATCTGGATACCCATGTTGGCTCCCACGTACTCCACGATGATCTCATCAGATGAACCACGATGTCAGGGATTCAATCAATCCCGTATACAATTCCCTTTGTCTATCGGTATGGTACTTGCCCGAGATTCGATCGTCGGTATCGCCATACCTTGTTCAATCTCGTTACCGGCAAGTCTCTTTACTCGTTTCGTAACACATCATCCCGTGGCTAACTCCTTAGTCACATTGAGCTCATTATGATGATGTCTTACCGAGTGGGCCCAGAGATACCTCTCCGTCACACGGAGTGACAAATCCCAGTCTTGATTCGTGTCAACCCAACAGACACTTTCGGAGATACCCGTAGCGTACCTTTATAGCCACCCAGTTACGTTGTGACGTTTGGCACACCCAAAGCATTCCTATGGTATCCGGGAGTTACACAATCTCATGGTCTAAGGAAATGATACTTGACATTGAAAAGCTTTAGCAAACGAACTACACGATCTTGTGCTATGCTTAGGATTGGGTCTTGTCCATCACATCATTCTCCTAATGATGTGATCCCGTTATCAACGACATCCAATGTCCATGGTCATGAAACCGTGACCATCTATTGATCAACGAGCTAGCCAACTAGAGGCTCACTAGGGACATGTGATGGTCTATGTATTCACACATGTATTACGGTTTCTGGTTAACACAATTGTAGCATGAATAATAGACAATTATCATGAACTAGGAAATACAATAATAACCATTTTATTATTGCCTCTAGGGCATATTTCCAACAGTCTCCCACTTGCACTAGAGTCAATAATCTAGTTACATTGTGATGAATCGAACACCCATAGCGTTCTGGTGTTGATCATGTTTTGCTCGTGAGAGAGGTTTAGTCAACGGATCTGCGACATTCAGATCCGTATGCACTTTACAAATATCTATGTCTCCCTCCTGAATGTAATCACGGATGGAGTTGAAGCGGCGCTTGATGTGTCTTGTCTTCTTGTGAAACCTGGGCTCCTTCGCAAGGGCAATAGCTCCAGTGTTGTCACAGAGTAGAGTCATCGGGCCCGACGCATTTGGAATCACTCCTAGGTCGGTGATGAACTCCTTCATCCAGACTCCCTCCTTTGCTGCTTCCGAAGCAGCTATGTACTCCGCTTCACATGTAGATGCCGCCACGACGCTTTGCTTGCTGCTACTCCAGCTGACTGCCCCTCCATTCAAAATATACACGTATCCGGTTTGCGACTTAGAGTCGTCCGGATCTGTGTCGAAGCTAGCGTCGACGTAACCCTTTACGACGAGCTCTTCGGCACCTCCATATATGAGAAACATGTCCTTTGTCCTTTTCAGGTACTTCAGGATATTCTTGACCGCTGTCCAGTGTTCCGCTCCGGGATCACTTTGGTACCTCCCTACCAAACTTATGGCAAGGTTCACATCAGGTCTGGTACACAGCATGGCATACATGATAGAGCCTATGGCTGAAGCATAGGGGATGACACTCATCTCTTCTCTATCCTTTGCCATGGTCGGGCATTGAGTCGTACTCAATCTCACACCTTGCAACACAGGCAAGAACCCCTTCTTGGACTGATGCATATTGAACTTCTTCAATATCTTTTCAAGGTATGTGCTTTGTGAAAGACCAATGAGGCGTTTCGATCTATCTCTATAGATCTTAATACCTAATATGTAAGCAGCTTCTCCAAGGTCCTTCATTGAAAAACACTTATTCAAGTAGGCCTTGATACTTTCCAAGAGTTCTATATTATTTCCCATTATCAGCATGTCATCAACATACAATATAAGAAATGCTATAGAGCTCCCACTCACTTTCTTGTAAATACAAGGTTCTCCATAAACCTGTACAAACCCAAACGCTTTAGTCACCTCATTAAAGCGAATGTTCCAACTCCGAGATGCTTGCACCAGCCCATAGATGGAGCGCTGGAGCTTGCATACTTTGTTAGCATCTTTAGGATCGACAAAACCTTCCGGCTGCATCATATACAGTTCTTCCTTGAGGAAGCCATTAAGGAATGCCGTTTTGACGTCCATTTGCCAGATCTCATAATCATAAAATGCGGCAACTGCTAACATGATTCGGACTGACTTTAGCATCACTACGGGTGAGAAAGTCTCATCGTAGTCAACTCCTTGAACTTGTCGATAACCCTTAGCGACAAGCCGAGCTTTATAGGCGGTGACATTACCGTCCGCGTCAGTCTTCTTCTTAAAGATCCATTTGTTTTCAATGGCTCGCTTATCATTAGGCAAGTCCACCAAAGTCCATACTTTGTTCTCATACATGGATCCTATCTCGGATTTCATGGCCTCAAGCCATTTGTTGGAATCCGGGCCCGTCATCGCTTCTTCATAGTTCGAAGGTTCACCGTTGTCCAACAACATGATCTCTAGGACAGGATTGCCGTACCACTCTGGTGCGGAACGTGTCCTGGTGGACCTTCGAATAGCAACTTGATCTGAAGTTTCATGATCATCATCATTAACTTCCTCTCTAGCCGGTGTAGGCTCCACAGAAACAACTTCCTGTGCTGCGCTACTCTCCGGTTCGAGTGGAGGTACAATTTCCTCATCAAGTTCTATTTTCCTCCCACTTACTTCTTTCGAGAGAAACTCTTTCTCGAGAAAGGATCCATTCTTGGCAACAAAGACTTTGCCTTCGGATCGTAGGTAGAAGGTATACCCAATAGTCTCCTTGGGATATCCTATGAAGACGCACTTTTCCGCTTTGGGTTCGAGCTTCTCAGGTTGAAGTTTCTTCACATAAGCATCGCATCCCCAAACTTTTAGAAACGACAGCTTAGGTTTCTTTCCAAACCATAATTCATACGGTGTCGTCTCAACGGATTTAGACGGTGCCCTATTTAAAGTGAATGCGGCAGTCTCTAATGCATATCCCCAAAATGATAGCGGTAAGTCGGTAAGAGACATCATAGATCGCACCATATCCAATAGAGTGCGATTACGACGTTCAGACACACCATTTCGCTGGGGTGTGCCGGGCGGCGTGAGTTGTGAAACAATTCCACATTTCCTAAGGTGCGTGCCAAACTCGTGACTTAAATATTCTCCGCCACGATCAGATCGTAGGCATTTTATTTTCCTGTCACGTTGATTCTCGACCTCACTCTGAAATTCCTTGAACCTTTCAAAAGTTTCAGACTTGTGTTTCATTAAGTAGACATAACCATATCTACTTAAGTCATCAGTGAGGGTGAGAACATAACGGTAGCCACCGCGAGCCTCGACGCTCATTGGACCGCATACATCGGTATGTATTATTTCCAACAAGTCAGTTGCTCGCTCCATTGTTCCGGAGAACGGAGTCTTGGTCATCTTGCCCATGAGGCATGGTTCGCATGTGTCAAATGATTCGAAATCAAGTGACTCCAAAATTCCATCAGCATGGAGCTTCTTCATGCGTTTGACACCAATATGGCCAAGACGGCAGTGCCACATGTAAGTCGGACTATCGTTATGAACTTTACACTTTTTGGTACTCACACTATGGACATGTGTAACATCACGTTCGAGATTCATCAAAAATAAACCATTGACCAGCGGGGCATGAGCATAAAACATTTCTCTCATATAAATAGAACAACCATTATTCTCGGATTTAAATGAGTAGCCATCTCGCATCAAGCGAGATCCAGATACAATGTTCATGCTCAAAGCTGGTACTAAATAACAATTATTAAGGTTTAAAACTAATCCCAAAGGTAGATGTAGAGGTAATGTGCCGACGGCGATCACATCGACCTTGGAACCATTCCCGACACGCATCGTCACCTCATCCTTGGCCAGCCTCCGCTTATTCCGTAGCTCCTGCTTGGAGTTACAAATGTGAGCAACTGCACCGGTATCAAATACCCAGGAGCTACTACGAGCGCTGGTCAAGTACACATCAATAACAAGTATATCACATATACCTTTAATGTTGCCGTCCTTCTTATCCGCTAAATACTTGGGGCAGTTCCGCTTCCAGTGACCGGTACCCTTGCAATAAAAGCACTCAGTCTCAGGCTTGGGTCCATTTTTCTTCTTCTTCCCGGCAACTTGCTTACCGGGCGCGGCAACAGCTTTGCCGTCCTTCTTGAAGTTCTTCTTACCCTTGCCTTTCTTGAAACTAGTGGTCTTATTCACCATCAACACTTGATGCTCCTTTTTGATCTCGACCTCCGCTGATTTCAGCATCGAGTACAACTCAGGAATGGACTTCTCCATACCTTGCATGTTGTAGTTCATCACAAAGCTCTTGAAGCTAGGTGGAAGCGACTGGAGGATTCTGTCAATGACCGAGTCATCCGGGATATTAACCCCCAGCTGAGTCAAGCGGCCGTGTAGCCCAGACATCTTGAGGATGTGCTCACTGACAGAACTATGCTCCTCCATCTTACAGCTGAAGAACTTGTCGGAGACATCATATCTCTCGACCCGGGCATGAGCTTGAAAAACCAGTTTCAGCTCCTGGAACATCTCATATGCTCCGTGTTGCTCAAAACGCTTTTGGAGCCCCGGTTCTAGACTGTAAAGCATGCCGCATTGAACAAGGGAGTAATCATCGCAGCGTGATTGCCAAGTGTTCATAACATCTTGTTCCGCTGGGAGAACGGGTGCGTCACCTAGCGGTGCATCTAGGACATACAATCTCTTGGAAGCTATGAGGATGATCCTCAAGCTACGGACCCAGTCCGCATAGTTGCTTCCATCATCTTTCAGCTTGGTTTTCTCTAGGAACGCGTTGAAATTGAGGGTGACATTCGCGTTGGCCATTGGATCTACATCATAGATTGTAAAGACAATTTTAGACTAAGTTCATGATAATTAAGTTCACTTAATCAAATTAATGAACTCCCACTTAGACAGACATCTCTCTAGTCTTCCAAGTGATACATGATCCATGTCAACTAGCCCGTGTCCGATCATCACGTGAGACGGACTAGTCATCCATGGTGAACATCTTCATGTTGATCGTATCTTCTATACGACTCATGTTCGACCTTTCGGTCTTCCGTGTTCCGAGGCCATGTCTGTACATGCTAGGCTCGTCAAGTCAACCTAAGTGTTTCGCGTGTGTAAATCTGGCTTACACCCGTTGTATGCGAACGTTAGAACCTATCACACCCGATCATCACGTGGTGCTTCGGAACAACGATCCTTAGCAACGGTGCACAGTTAGGGTGAACACTTCTCTTGAAATTTTATTGAGAGATCATCTTATTTACTACCGTCGTTCTAAGCAAATAAGATGTAAACATGATAAACATCACATGCAATCAATATAGTGACATGATATGGCCAATATCATTTTGCTCCTATGATCTCCATCTTCGGGGCACCATGATAATCACTGTCACCGGCACGACACCATGATCTCCATCATCATGATCTCCATCATTGTGTCTTCATGAAGTTGTCTCGCCAACTATTACTTCTACTACTATGGCTAACGCTTAGCAATAAAGTAAAGTAATTACATGGCGTTTATGATTGACACGCAGGTCATACAATAAATAAGACAACTCCTATGGCTCCTGCCGGTTGTCATAATCATCGACATGCAAGTCGTGAATCCTATTACAAGAACATGATCAATTCATACATCACAATGCATCACATCACATCCTTTGGCCATATCACATCACAAGGCACATGCTGCAAAAACAAGTTAGACGTCCTCTAATTTGTAGTTGCAAGTTTTTTACGTGGCTGCTATAGGTTACTAGCAAGAACGTTTCTTACCTACGTCAACACCACAACGTGATTTGCCAATTGCTATTTACCCTTCATAAGGACCCTTTTCATCGAATCCGATCCGACTAAGGTAGGAGAGACAGACACCCGCTAGCCACCTTATGCATCTAGTGCATGTCAGGCGGTGGAACCGGTCTCATGTAAGCGTACGTGTAAAGTTGGTCCGGGCCGCTTCATCCCACAATACCGCCGAATCAAGATAAGACTAGTAGCGGCAAGAAAATTAACAAACTCGACGCCCACAACTGCTTTGTGTTCTACTCGTGCATAGATTCTACGCATAGACCTAGCTCATGATGCCACTGTTGGGAGACGTAGTAGTAAATCAAAATTTTCCTACGTTCACCAAGATCTATCTATGGAGAAACCAGCAACGAGAGGGGAGAGATTGCATCTTCATACCTTTGAAGATCGCTAAGCGGAAGCGTTACAAGAACGCGGTTGATGGAGTCGTACTCGCAGCGATTCAGATCGCGGTAGATCCGATCAAGTGCCGAACGGACGGCACCTCCGCGTTCAACACACGTGCAGCCCGGTGACGTCTCCAACACCTTGATCCAGCAAGGAGGAAGGAGAGGTTGGGGAAGGGCTCCAACAGCAGCACGACGGCGTGGTGGTGGTGGAGTAGCAAGGTATTCCGACAGGGCTTCGCCTAAGCGCTGCGGAGGAGGAAGAAGAGAGGTAGGGCTTCGCCGTGAGAGAGAGAGATCAAATCCTGTCTCAAAACATCCAAAACCTCAAGTATATATAGGAGGAGGGACGTGGAGGGCTGGCTTGGCCTCTACTCCAAAGAGGAGATGGCCGGCTGAATTAAAGGGAGAGTCCACCTCCCACAAGGGAGGTGGATCTCCTCCTTTTAAATCCTTTTTGCCTTATCTCCTTATCTCCAGCCGCATGGGCCTTTAGCAAAAGTCTTGCCCAGCCCAATAAGGGCTGGCACACTTTATCTAACAGCCCATGTGGTCCTTTGGTCGTCACACCCCTCCCGGGGGTCCTCCGGCACCCTCCCGGCACTCCCGGTACACTACCGATGAGCCCGAAAACTTTCCGGTGACCAAAACTGGACTTCCTATATATCAATCTTTACCTCCGGACCATTCCGGAGCTCCTCGTGACGTCCGGGATCTCATCCGGGACTCCGAACAACCTTCGGTAATCACGTATACCTTTTCCCTATAACCCTAGCGTCATCGAACCTTAAGTGTGTAGACCCTACGGGTTCGGGAGACACGTAGACATGACCGAGACACCTCTCCGGCCAATAACCAACAGCGGGATCTGGATACCCATGTTGGCTCCCACGTACTCCACGATGATCTCATCAGATGAACCACGATGTCAGGGATTCAATCAATCCCGTATACAATTCCCTTTGTCTATCGGTATGGTACTTGCCCGAGATTCGATCGTCGGTATCGCCATACCTTGTTCAATCTCGTTACCGGCAAGTCTCTTTACTCGTTTCGTAACACATCATCCCGTGGCTAACTCCTTAGTCACATTGAGCTCATTATGATGATGTCTTACCGAGTGGGCCCAGAGATACCTCTCCGTCACACGGAGTGACAAATCCCAGTCTTGATTCGTGTCAACCCAACAGACACTTTCGGAGATACCCGTAGCGTACCTTTATAGCCACCCAGTTACGTTGTGACGTTTGGCACACCCAAAGCATTCCTACGGTATCCGGGAGTTACACAATCTCATGGTCTAAGGAAATGATACTTGACATTGAAAAGCTTTAGCAAACGAACTACACGATCTTGTGCTATGCTTAGGATTGGGTCTTGTCCATCACATCATTCTCCTAATGATGTGATCCCGTTATCAACGACATCCAATGTCCATGGTCATGAAACCGTGACCATCTATTGATCAACGAGCTAGCCAACTAGAGGCTCACTAGGGACATGTGATGGTCTATGTATTCACACATGTATTACGGTTTCTGGTTAACACAATTGTAGCATGAATAATAGACAATTATCATGAACTAGGAAATACAATAATAACCATTTTATTATTGCCTCTAGGGCATATTTCCAACAGGGTCGGTCTGACAGACTCGGATCTTCCAGGATACGAAAATTTGGGAAGCACGCGCGCTCGCGCGAGGATTACGCCACGATCGGGGCAAGTGGAGGCGCGACGCCTCGATTTTCGTGCTGGTCGTATCGCCATGTTCCGAGCGCCGTCAGCGGTTGGCGTGCACAGTAACCTCGCGGGTCCACTGGTCAGTGAGACACTCGGTAGTGTATAAAGTTGTCTTCGCTGCGGTTTGCACAGTACCTCCGCCAGTTCTCTTCTCTTTTCCTCCGCTTCCTTTGCTCCTAGCGCCCAACTCCGACCTCCCTCGACGAGAGCCGCCGCGACGAAGATGAAGAATCTGACGGAGAAGCTAGAGCGAGCGAAGAAGGGGGCGGCGAAGCTCAAGGGCAAGAAGCCCTCGATCACCCGATTCACCGCGCTGGCGGGATGGATGCAGGGGGATTTTCTCCCCTCCGTCATCACCCACGAAGACATGGAGGGCCTCATCTCTGACGGGATCGTGGTGGACGGCGCCTGGAGGCTGTCGGGGGAGGAGCGCGAGCCAGAGCCGCGCGACGGGGAGCGAGTCCTCCTTCTCTCCCACGTCGATCGAGGTTTTTCTCTACCGCCCCACCCGTTCTCTAGGGGCTTTCTGAATTTTTTCGGTGCCCAACTGCACCACTTCTCGCCCAACACCATCGCCTATCTGTCCGCATTCGTTACTCTGTGCGAATGTTTCTTGGGCTGCTCTCCCCACTGGGGATTGTTCAAACACCTCTTCACGGTCAGATCCCAGACTGTGAAGAAAGCCCTCCCCGCTGATGGGAAGACCCATGTGCTCCAGCTGTGCGGTGGGTTAGGGGTTCAAAAAAGAGCTCATAGCTCCTTCCCTAGTATGACCTTTCCTCAGTCCGTAAGAGGTTGGTAGTTGACCTGGTTTTACTGCAAGGATGCAACATCGCCCAATATGTCGACTGGCCTTCCCCCATATACACCCGACCGTCCTGCTGTTCCCAAGTCCCTGAAGGTGACTAAAGAGGAGCACGTCCAAGTAGGCATCTTGGTTGAAGCGGTGGTACAACTGATCCATGGTGGAGTGACTGGTATGGACTTGCTGGAGACGTTTCTTGGTCGACGCATTCAGCCGCTTCAGACCAGGGACCACACCATGTGGCACTATGCGGACCTCGAGGACTCGGCGAGGGCGCATCCTGAGGAAGTTCCTTAGAAAACTGTCAACCAATCGCTTCGTAGCATCACCGAAGCCTGCGACAACCCTTTTGGGAGCCAAGAGGATCCGGCCATACTCGGCCGAAAACCCGCCAAAGAACCTGGTGAGTTGTGTGATGTCGACTGATGCATTGTACTGTCGAGTGCTATATCGAACTGACTTCTTTGCTTGAATCATGCAGGAATGGACGCACATGCGCTCGCCCGAATGGGAACCATGTTGAAGAGGGCGTGGTGAGCGAGGGCGGCAGTGTGGACGGCGACGGTTCTTCCTACTTCGAGGAAGAATACAAGGACTCCAGCGAGGAGGAAGAAGTCGACTCACCTCCCCGCCGCGAAAGTCGTACCAAGTCCCGCCAAGACCCGTCAACTGTTGAGGATAGGGCTCCGGGCCCTAGCGAGAAGAACCTGAAGCACAGCCGCCCCTCGACCGCCGAGCCGAGCGAAAAACTGGCTAAGCAGCCCAAGCAAACCGTCACCAAGCCTCGCAAGGCTCTGCCTCGCATGAGGGTGGCAGTGCCCGTCGTCTCCACGTAAGAGTTTGTTTCCGTACTTGTTTTGTCGACTGAACTCTGGAGTTGTTTTTGACCGAATGCTACTCAATTCGTCAGAGCTGCTACATCTGTGTCTTCGCCTCATCGAGATGGAGGGGACGCAATGGATGTTGACACTACTGACGCGGCCACTTCTCATAGAGGTTAGATAGTTGTTGGTTCATCCAAATGGGACTCGACACATGCGGATGTTAACACCGTCGGTTGTCGATGCAGAGGTCATTCAGGTGGAGGATGACAAGGGGCGCCTGGACGCCTCGCTCCCCCGCATCCAAGGAGCATCATCGGCGCAAGCACTTCAGCGTTTGACTGCAGAGTCTTCCCAGGGGGGAGGTGGCTCGACACAACCCAGGGTTGAATCTGTAGCACCTTCAGCACATGCTCCTCTAGCTGTCTCGACCGTTGTAGCGTCCACTCCAACTTGCCCTATCAGACTGTCTCAGCTGCTCCTGTGACCACGCCGACCCCATCTATGACGGCCTTCCCTCTACATCGCACCCCGGAAGATCAAACCGGAGCTGCGAAGGAAGCCATGATCCAGGCGGAGCAACTCATGCTGAGGACCAAGGAGGCGTTCGAGGCTAGCAAATTGGCTTTTGACGTCAGCGCAGCCCTCCGCACCAATGTCCGAGTAAGTTCGATTGTAAGTCCATTGTCGATTGAATTCTTGTCTTTTGTTGGCTGCTACACACCCACTGTGTGATTGCTGTAGAATGTTTGAACTTTCTCCACTCGAATAGATTAGATCGTTGTCGAGTAGGATTGGGATTGATAGTATGCGTGGTACTAGTGTCACTCGACATGTCGAGTGTATTTCGTGACGAGTTACTCGACGGATCGAGAATTAACCGTCTCAGTGGGGGCGCTCTTAGCGCAGCCACTGGGTGTAGTCCCCGAGACCGCTGTCGAGTGCTTGCATCGACAGGGGTCTTTAGAGTTTATTATATTCGATATGCATTTTGCCTTTGAATCACACCACTCCGTAGTTACCTTGCAGGTTTCATGGATATTATTGGCAAACCATGATATGACGATGCGTAAGGATAGACTGCACTTCACAGAGTAGGGGAAGGGTGCGTCACTCGACGGGTCGAGTGTGACGACAGGGCTGACCTTGTTGAGTGTCTTTCTGATGACTTACTCGATGGATCGGGAATTAACCGTCTCAGTGGTGGCGCTCTTAGCGCACCCACTGGGTATAGTCCCCGAGACCATTGTTGAGTGCTTGCATCGGCAGGGGTCTTAGAGTCTTTCGTCGTACGCATGGTACTAATGTCACTCGACATGTCGAGTGTATTTTCTGACGAGTTACTCGATGGATCGAGAGTTAACCGTCTCAGTGGGGGCGCTCTTAGTGCACCCACTGGGTGTAGTCCCCAAGACCACTATCGAGTGCTTGCGTCGGCAGGGGTCGTAGAGTCTTTTGTCGTACGCGTGGCACTAATGTCACTCAACATGTCGAGTGTATTTTCTGGCGAGTTACTCGACGGATCGAGAGTTAATCGTCTCAGTGGGGGCGCTCTTAGCGCACCCACTAGGTGTAGTCCCCGAGACCACTGTCGAGTGCTTGCGTTGGCAGGGGTCTTTAGTCCAGACAACTTTTGAATTTGTTTATGGTGCGTGGAGCGCCAGAGCCACTCGACATGTCGAGTGGACTTTTCTGTTTGGATTCTTCCACAATGAATCCTTCGCTGGTGTTCATAACTCAGTCGACTGTCCGGGAACAACTTGCTGACTGAACTTCAGTCTTTTTGTTTGTTCCAGATGGCTTGCGAACTTGGAACGCAGTACAAGGACATGAAGGATGAGAGGAACCGGTTGTAGGTGGATCTGGCGATTGCCAACAACGCCCTGGAGCGAGCGCGTGCTGAGCTAAAGTCTCTGGGAGGTAATTACTGTCGACTGTCAGTATTCCCATCTTCATTTTCATGTTTTGAACCGAGTGCTCTCACTCGAACAGACGTGCGCAATGAGAACCACCGACTCCAAGAGCTACTCAACAATGTTGTTTCTTTAGATTCCATGAAGAAGGCACTAGAGGAGAAGGACAAAGCACTCGCCGACGCCCAACAGGTGGCCAGGGACAAAATTGAAGCTACGGATCAGAAGCTGGCGGTCGCCCAGAAGCTGGAAGAGAACAACAAGCTGAAGCAGGAGCGCGCGGACCTCGTCAAAAGGGCCGAGCAACTGAACAAGAGGAGCAATGGCCTGGAGAGGCATCTGGGCAAGTTCTCGAGGAAGATGTATATCTTGCTTGACGATAAGTGTTTCTTGTCGACTAAGCTTTGTAAAATCTTTGATGGTCGCAGTTCACCGATTTTGCTCCCATTTCCCATTCTTCAACAGAATTCTGCCAAGACTTTGAGAAGGAAACGGAGGAGGTTGAGCCCAATCTGGATCCCACCAAGTCTCCTGTCGCAGATGCGGTGGCCATGAACATGCTCCAACTCAATTTCTGGCTCCAGGGCGTCCAGGCATATCTTGTCCGACTGAAGTCTGCGATGGGGAGAATCGACAAAGAGCTTTGGCCTAAGGACACTCTTCAGCTCGACCTCAACTCTATGATGGTTCGCCTGGACGAACTTCCAAGTCGAGTGCAGGCCTGGAAGAAATCTACCGCTCGGTGTGGGCCCGACGTGGTGCTATCACTCGTCAGGGTCCATTGCAGGGACGTGAAGGAGGAGAGGCTGAAGGAGCTTCAGGTGGTCAATATGAAGAAACTCCGATTGCCTTGTGCTTCTCCACTGCGGATCGACGCAAATGCTCCCTGACGGTCTTGGCTTTCGGATCCACTCGTAGATGGTGCTTAGCCAGCTCTCTGGGAATCCTCGGCATGTCAGCAGGCTTCCATGCAAAGATATCCCAGTTCTCATGGAGGAACTGGATGAGCTCGGCTTCCTATTTACTGTCGAGTGTTGTTGAGATGTTTGTCGGGGCAGCAGTTGGATCCGTCGGGTGGATGTGCGCTTTCTTCACTTCCCCTACCGACTGAAATGCCGACTCGGAAGCCGGCTTTTTTGCGTAGAGCAAATCAGCAGGGTCAGCGGTTTTCTTATATTCCTCCAGCTCGACCATGTCTATCTGTTGATCGGCGATCTTGGATCCTTGCTGGAGACACTCTTCAGCCCGCTGTCGATTGCTATTGACCGTGATCACGCCCTTAGGGTCTGGCATTTTCAACTTGAGATACACGTAACATGGTCGGGCCATGAAACGTGCATAAGCAGGTCGACCCAAGATGGTGTGGTAAGCACTCTTGAAATCCATGACTTCAAATGTCAACTTTTCTTTTCAGAAATTTTTGCTATCTCCGAATGTCACATCCAATGCTATCTGGCCGAGTGACTTGGCCTTCTTTCCCGGGATGACCCCGTGAAAATGCATGCTGCTCTCGCTCAGATGGGACATCGAAATGCCCATCCCTTTCAGGGTATCCGCATACAGAATGTTCAGGCCACTACCGCCGTCCATGAGGACCCTTCTGAGTCGAGTCCCCTGCACCACCGGATCAACTACCAGAGCTTGTCGACCGGGAGTGGCCACACGAGCAGGATGGTCTGTTTGGTCGAATATGACGGCATATTGAGACCATTTGAGGTAGGTGGGGGTGTCTAGCACAGCCATGTTGATTTCCCTATTGATGACTTTCAGACGGCTCTTGCTCTCGACATCAGCAAAGATCACCAGCGTAGCCATGACATCCGGGAATGTTTCCTTTTCCTCATCTTCATCTTCTTTTTTAGGAGATTTCGCACTTGACTAGTCCCCCTTGAATTGCCGGATAAGGGTTCGACATTGTCGAGTGGTGTGCTTGGGCAAAATCAGGTTGCCTTCTGCATCTTTTCTCGTGTGAATTACACACGGCTGATCCAAGATGTCAATTCCTGACTGACCTTTCCCCTTCTTGGGGGCATATTGAGCCTTGGCCTTGCCCTTGTTCTTCGACTGAGTTGCTAGTGCCGCTGCCTCTGCCAGAGCCGGGTCTTCAGCCTTTCGCTTCTGCTTCCGACCGTTGCCGCCGCCAGACTCGTTGGCGACCGCTTTTCCTTTGCCGCTACGGAGGCGGTCTTCTTCCTCGCCATTAGCATAGCGAGTGGCAATTTCCATCATCTTGCCGAGTGAAATGTCACCGGTGCGCCCAAACTTCAGGTACAGCTCCCTGTATCTCACACTGGCCTTGAAGGCACAAACATTCTGGTGTTCTGACACATTCTCCACCGTATGATGCAGGGTGGACCATCGCTGAATATAATCCCTTAAGGTTTCATTGGGCTTCTAGACGCAATGTTGTAAGTCGACCAGACCTGCCGGGCGCTTGCAAGTGCCCTCAAAGGTCCGGACAAACCCGCGGGCAAGATCTTCCCAACAATGTATGCTAGAAGGAGCCAAACAATTCAACCAAGCTCGAGCCGAGCCATCCAACATGAGGGGCAGGTGCTTCATTGCGACATTGTCATTTCGGCCGTCAATCTGCACAGCCACTCGGTAATCATCTAACCAAGTCTCTGGTTTTGTTTCACCAGAAAACTTTCCGATCCCCACCGCCATTCTGAAGTTGGGGGGAATCTCTACAGAACGTATAGCTCTGCTAAAACACTCGGGACCAGACACCACAGCTGAGGTTTGACTCGGAACATCTCTATCGAGTCCCTCTCTATAGGCTCTGCTCCTGTCGATCCGCTTCCGAACAAGATAAGCACGGGCGTCAAAGTCCGCGTCCCGCTCATCACCGAGGGAGTGCTTGTCGCCTTGGCGCCGGGGCATGTACGGACCACTCCGCGGAGGAGTGAGCACTCGACGGTGGTCTTCACGGTGATGCCGATCTCTGTCTTGCCCTTCACGAAAACCGCCGCCTCGACAACGCAAGGGCGATCCAGGGCTGTGTGCCGACTGAATGGTCTCTGCCTTGGGTAAATTGTCGTATATCTTGTTACGGGACTGAGAAACTGCTGAATTCTGATGTTGTGCTGCATCCAACAGCGCTCTGATCTGCAATAGCCCTCTACCAGCCATTGACCGGGATGGCTGAATGGAATCCGCTATCCTAGCAGCAACAACAACATTTAGCATAGGAGTTCGGTATACCTCAACGCCATCGTGAGATCTAGTCGAAAACAGTTATCGATGACGTCGACTGGGGCGTGGCGGGCGCTGGCGAGCGCGCTCGCCAATCTCTGCCTGGAGCTCTTCCAGACGAATGCGTGCGGACACCAAGGCTTGTGCCTCGGTATTCGCGCCAACAATGGGGGTGTGAAGGACCTCCTCATCACGACGCATCCGCACGTTCGACGGACCTCCAGCCTCGTGCTTGATACAGCTGAAGCTAGGCGGTGAACTCTGATGAGAGCCCGCCATCAAAACCTCCTTTGCGGGATCGCAGCTTTCGCACTCGGAAGGCACGTTGGACGGGTCGAAATCCGACTCGAACACGCCGTGAAGGGATTCAGCGGGCTCGAGTGCTGCAACCTGCTGAGAAGCTTGACGCGCCGCTGCGTGTTCGACCCACCGCTGGAGCCGCGAGTGGCCGGACCGTTTGTGACCGCGAACGGCGAGAGGAGCCAACGCGCAGGGTGTTGACGACTATCGCAGCAACACGCCACAGGGATTCGTGCAGAAGTGCGTGGCCCCGCGGACCGGGCTCGCCTCGACATCGAGAGGCGCCTCCTGTAGCCATGCCGAATCGTCGGTGATGAAGGTGAGCGCTCCGAAACATATCTCGTGGCCCAGAGCAAAAACGCCACCGGAAGACATGTCGAAGGATAAAAATCGCAACCTCGCCGGAAGTCGCTTAGACGCCTGCCCCACGGTGGGCGCCAACTGTCGTGGGAACGAGCCTGACAATAGATGGTAGGGGTACGAGGGGAGAGGGCAGAGTCCTAGCTACGGCGAGGGTGTACACACGGATGTATGAGTTCGGGCCCCTCTTGTGGAGGTAACAGCCCTACGTCTCAGTGCTCGGGAGCTTTATGTCGAGTGGAGTATTGATATTACAATGGTTGCGAACCCTTGTGCAGGAGGGGAGGTGCGGCTTATATAGAGTTCGCTACCCCTCATAATGGCTCCCGCATCAAAGGGTCTGGTCGTGGGGTTTAAAGTCTGCCGTTACAGGTAACATACGTAATAAAAGTTATTAATGACCATTGAATCAGCATGTGCCCATTGGGCTCTTGATGATGGCTCCTGGTCTTCTGGTGTTGAGTGAAGCGAGGTCTTCTGAGTAACACACGACTGTCGAGTGGGAGCGGGATTCTCTGAGTGACTTACTATCGAGGGGATTACGTCTCCAGGGATCCACTCAAAAGTTTATGCTTGATCTTCAAGTCCTCCCATGTGGTGTCTTTAGGTAGGGTATGCGGGTCGTGTCTAGGACTCTACCCTAGGTATATATCCTCATCAATCTTCTTCTTCAAGACATGCTTGCAATAAGCTCAACTCCCACATGACCAATCTTTGGATAAACCTTGAATACCACCTTGGTCACCATATAAACTCCTTGAAACCCAATAGATGGACTTCAAGAAGTGCCTATGGACAAATCCTTCGAATATAACTCAAGGCAACCATTAGTCCATAGGGGTGTCATCAATTACCCAAAACCACACATGGAGAAATGTGCTCTTACAACTATAACTAGCTACGGAGTATAACCAGAACACAAGGCAGATTGATAGATAACCACCAGGCTTCATCATCTTCCTCTTCCAACTTCTGAACATCGTCTCACAAAATGTCATGTCATTGCTAGCTGGATCCATCTTGTAAAACATATCAAACACAAATAGTTAAGAAGATTAGACGCCGAGACATAATTGGAAGACAATACAAAAACATGAAACAGTAAGGAAGTTTGTTTTGCTTACTGCTACCTAAGAACATGAAACAATAATGAACTTAAAATAAGATAGTGAATGAATCTGGTTCAGAGTTCAGACCCAACATAATCACCAGAGTACAACAAGTTAATGATTGTGCAAACTGAGAATTGATGATTATCAGCACAGGTTTAAGACGTGAACATTTTATGCCATTTTAGGCACTTGCTACACTAAAACGGCAGCACTTGT
This sequence comes from Hordeum marinum, assembly GCA_022496015.1. NCBI lineage: Eukaryota > Viridiplantae > Streptophyta > Magnoliopsida > Poales > Poaceae > Hordeum > Hordeum marinum. The sequence continues at coordinate 45,580,027 of CM039672.1, forward strand.
TGCACTTGTTACACTAAAACCGTAGCAGAAAAGGTTTCGGTACTGATTACTCCTATTGGACTTGCTACACTAAAACAACAGCAAGTCTTGAACATTTTACTCCATTTTAAGCACTCCTAGACAATTTGGAGTAGAACAAAACAACAACAAGTCCAAAATGAATGACATTAAGGTTCGTGCGTGTGTGTGTGTTAGCTTCGTGTTGTAAGAGCCATTGTAACTGCCGTTGTAACTGAATCTCGAACCTGTATCTCCTCTGCTCTCAATACTACATGTTGCTGAATTTCAAACTTTTCAGAGTGTGTGTGTCCAATGGACATGTCATGTGTATCAGCTAATAATTAGTCTAAGCATGCAGGTGTATCGTCATGGCATGGTCAATCATTCAGGGTTGTTTTCCACTATGGATGGTCTCTTCTACAGGCTCGAGCAGAGGCGAGGCATGTCTCTGTTCCTCGAATTAAGCCAATCCAATCTGAGGGAGGAACAGGTCATGAAACGAACGACCAAGCGCGTCTGAGAGCCCAAAGTCCTCCTCCCAGGTCCCCTTTCTCTACCTCCCGTCAGGGTCAACAGACACTACTACAAATTCAGTAAGCAAAATTACTCCTAATATAAAGCTACAACCTGAACCCGTGTTATGACTTCTAAATAAGTGAAACATCTTGGCCTCACACCCAAATGTCATGTTATACGTTCAATTTTATCTTGTTCAGTGACCCTATACAATTACTCCTAATACAAAGCTACAACTTGAACCCGTGTTTTGACTTGTGAATAAGTGAAACATCTTGGACTCACACCCAAATTTCAAGTGTGCGGTTAATCAATCAGTCATGGCAATGCCAGGCACAAAAATCTTATCCATAAGCACTAAGCAAGATAAACTGTGCATGATTGTAGGACATTCAAGTCACAGGTTAGAGTACATATCGTGCAAAGTACTTAGCCTACCGTGTCCCGTCCACAGCCGAACGCAATTTTGAGCGGCTACAAACGCATTGCTCGCACATCATAGAAAAATTGCCCGGTGAAGGCACGGAAAGAATTGCCATGTGGAGGCGCATGTTCGTCCCTCGCCGCCAGATGGATGGACCTGGTGGTGGATGTGGAGTGGTTGAACGGACGACTGGAGGAGAGGAGAAGGGGGGGAGGAGGGATGCGTACCTTGCTAGCTTGCGTCGGCGTCGTCCTGATGTGGTGGCCGGCGCCCTGTCGTCACGAACGCGATGCCATCTGGTGAGCTCGATGGCGCACCGCGCATCATGTGATGTATGTGCGCACTGGAGCTAGGAGGGAGGCTGTGTGGTAGGGGATAAGGAGCTCCATCTTCACGGCGGAGGCCCGTCCCATGGAGGTTTGCCCCTCCTGCCATCGTCCCCGTCCCATCCACAACCATGGCGACCTACTGAAAAGGAACACGAGATGAGGTGATGTGAGGAGGAGATAACAGGAGAAGGAGGAGTGAGGCTTACCCGTGCCAGATCTGGCCACCTTTGGCCTCGCCGTCGTCGGATGTGCCAGATCCCGGTGAAGTTAGGGTTGGCATCCGAAACCCTAACCATGGGTGAGGGTTGCGGGCGCGATAGATGGATCTAACAGGAGGGGGGAGAGCGGCACGAGGGGATCCCGGGGGTGTGCTGCGCACCGACGAGAGCCGCGTCAACTCGTTGGAATCGAGCGGCGCAGGTCACGGCGGCAGAGGAGTCGCGGGAGGGAAATAGAGAGAGGACTCCCGGGGGAGAAGGGGGTTAGTGGTTTTCTTTAGGTTAGGTCGAACGAGAGACATTGGATCCGTAGGGCGTGGACTGCCTAGATCGGTTATGGTAGGGTGATCCGTGGGAGGGTGCTTTCTGCCTCCTGATTGGTTCAAGATATGTGTCATTGAAAATGATGTTTAGTGCTATAAAAACAAAGAATTTTGTGAAGCAGCTACCAAAAATATTTTACAAAATGACAACATCAAATTTTTCACTAAATTTAGACCATGTTTTATGGATGATCACCAACGTTTATGCACTTCTGATATTTCTAGCTATTTTCAATCATTCAAACGGTTTTCTACCGAATCAACTAGAACCGGGTCAAATTTGAACAACAACTGCCTCATAGTTTACTCATTATTTTTTTCCAAAAAATATTTTCAGGTATAAAGATATCTATTTCATCAGAGATACATCAAGAGTTTTTGCAAGGTTCCATCCCTAGCTACAAACGGTCATGCCCGCCGTTTTGACCCCATTCTGAAAGCGGCATAAAAAATTCAAAAAAATAAAAAAATGGAAAACCTTTGCATTGTGTCATTATACGTGACCAAGTTACGAGGAGAAATAATAAACTTGGACTACGACGATTATTTTTGAAAAGTGTTCTCAGAAATGAGTATCATATGTGAAGATTTAAGGCTTTCAAGCCAAATGATCCATCTTATGGCCGCATTTATGACATAGTTTGTTCAAATGATCTCATATTGTGGACGAGGGTGTATCTTGGAATGGCAAACAATGTTGCTAGAGGGAGTTTTCATTTTCTTTGCACGAAAAGATCATTTTCCATTTTTTGAGTGCCTAAAATGAGCTTTTTTTGTGAAGGACCTACCAAATCTTTGTTGCAAAATTGGACCAAATCAATTTTTGGGGAGTTTATGGATTTAGATGTAGTGGCAAGACATTAGCAGTAGGCTATGCTCAATTTTTGTATATGGTGCATCCATTTTTTTTAAAGATTTTACACATTTGTAGCCTCCATCCGCTTTTATAAGTTGGGTGAGGGCCTTTAGGTGTTCATTTTTTAAAAAGATTCTACACATTGTAATGCCTCCATCCGCTTTTATAAGTTGGGTGAGGGCCTTTAGGTGTTCATTTTGACCACCGAAACATGTATTATAAGCTAAAATATATATTTAGATTCGTCGTCAAATGAAGTTTCTCTAGGTGTTGCATCATCTTATTTTTTATGCAGACCAATATATTTTTGAAATACATGACCATAGACAGTTTTTAGCATCTATATTAGTGAAGAAACCCAACCTAAGGTGAGATTCGGCCCTGCTCCTAGGACTAGGCGCATTTTCCCTTTGTCGCGCCATAATATATTCCATAGGGCTTTATTTTTTACGAGTTTTGTTTACTGAAGCGTCAACATAGCTGCAACTTCGTGTATTTTGTTTATGCCTAATCCAAACAAAGAGTGCTTACGGAAGCCTATTTTTTATCCATACTCGCAATACCCAGATTGCATATTATAGTTTTTCTTATTTTTCAATTGCTTCAAGAAATTAGACTTTCATGGTCTTGTTGATCATGCTTCGGCCCGGTTAATAAAAACTACGGAATTAGTTTAGTGATTGCATATGCACAACTTCGTCACACGTTATAGTCGGATCGTTAAAGTGAAATCCATCCAAGTCGATGTATATTTCTCTTGGAAAGATAAGGACACCCTTTATACCTATCACCTGCCATGGATTGGAGCAGAAATCTATGTGGAAATTGGAGCTTTGGGGAGGGTAATGGAATGGGTTCTCCAACCTGACACGCTTACAATAGCAAATCATGGATGGAAACGTGCAAAGGTCACCGGCCTGCATAAAAGTGGTGGAGAGGCCTATGAGCTAGGTAGCCACAACCCAGAAGAGGACGCCGAGGGTGATGTTGGTGAGGTGGTCGTGGTGGGCCGTGGGCGGTCGAGTAGGCGGTAATCCTGGACTAGAGTTGCAATTTCCGTCCGCTTGCAGTCCTGCTGCATCTTGCTTTGCATCGGCATTGTGCACGACCTTACCAGTATGTGCAGCGGTGGGATACCATGGCGGAGGTGGCAAAGGAATAGGGAACCCATCATTTAGGCAATTTGTCATTGGGGGCATCTACGATGTGGACATGGGAGGTCCAGGCGTTTTGAGAAGCGGCCCGATGTTGGAGAAAGTAGTGAAACAAAAAGGCCCGCTAGATCATAACCCACGATGCAAATTGGACAGCGTGTGTGTTCGTCTATAAGCCTAAATTCCTATCATTTATAATTCACTTTACTCGATAATAAAATAGGTGATCCTCATTGATATATTTTTAAATATTTAAACATACCACCTCAATATGCAAGCATCCATTGAAAAAATCTTAGTCATTTTTACTCTATTATTATACTTGTATTAAATAAATATTTTATAGATATACAATAACTCATATATGCGACCAGTATCGGCTCCCTCCTCCCCCCGTGTGGCGGCGCCGCGCCACACCGGGGCAACCTCGCCGGCCGCCTCCGGTCGCCACCAGCGGCCCCTCCTCTCCCGTCGCCGTCACCGAGGGCGTTGCAGGCTAAGCCTGTGGGCGGCGGCGGCGGCAATCCTCCTCGGCCCACAATTGGATTTGGGTGGCGGCGTTCTACTCCGGCCGGATCAAGGGCGGTGGCGCGGGCCGGCGGCGACCAGGGTCAGTGTGTTAGAGCCAGAGTCGGCGAGATCTCCGCGGCGGCGGCTAGGGCGCCCGATCGGGGCCCAGATGGGCTTCAACGGGCCGCTCCATACGCTGTCGTGCATCTTCGCTGATCCGGTGACGTCAAACGGCTTCTGGGTTGGTCCTGCAACACGAGGACGTCGGGGGTTCCGGCCCTGGGCGCGGCGGTGGTGGCCATCTCCTTCGCCGGAGGTGGTCGGCCTGAAGCTGGGTGGTCAGATCTCCAGATTCGTCATCTGGACCCGGCTGCGAGTTGGGGAGACAGAGTTGCCGGTGAAAACCGAGCCGATGGCGGGAGATGGAGGTGTTCTGCGTCGTTACCTTGATGAAGGCATCGTCGTGTAACTATTGTCGACCCACTCGTGCTGCTCCGGGGGAAACCCTAGATCTGGTCATCCAGATCGGACGATGGCGATACTGCGGTGTCGTTACTTTCTTGGGAGTATCATTTGTGGAGCAGCGCTGGATGACAGAGGCAGGAGGTGGAGTGGCTAAGTCTTGCACGGAGCTTCGGCGCAGATGTCAAGTCATGCCTAGCCAACAGGTGCTACGCTGTGTCATGCCTGGTCAGCAGGTGCTACGCACGACAGATCCTTCGGAGTCCTCACATCTGGATGGACGAGCGCGGGGCAGTGGTGCTGTTGGACGTCGTGGTGGCGTCGACGGATGTCTGGACTGGCAAGGACGATGCGGATCTCTATCTTGAAGATGGGTCAGCGGTCCGAGGATGATGGCGGCTTCTGGATTCTACAACATGTGTATGTGGTGCGCGTTTTAGGTCTGCTGCGTCGATTGTTGGTCCCGATACGTTATGTGGATGGATCGGCGACGACACTGGTTTTAGATATAGGAGTGAGAGCACTCCATATTATCGAGTTTGTAGGTGTGACTGGTGGCTTCGGGTGGCTTGATGTAATTTTTTTTGCCAGTCCTTCGTGGAATAATTAATAAAGATGGATGTATGCATCGACTGATGCAGACGCCGGGGGTTTAACCTCCATTTCCAAAAAAAGAATAACTCATATATATTTTGAGTTTCTGATCTCACATAATTAATAAAATGGTTCATGTTACATTCCAACAAGCTTTGTGGGGGAGGGGAGTTGAACTCATTGCACTGCACACTATCATTATTTATATGTTTGATGTCCTGCTTATATATGTATCTAAACCATGACATGTGATTTTTATAGAATTCTCGAGTTTAAGAAGAAAGGTTGGATATCGTGATACCCATATTAGAGGAGCTACTCCTCCGTCGGTGAGTGGGTACAAGGAGACCGCGATCTACCGGTGGGAGACGTAATTACACCCATCTCGGGGCATTAGTTAGGTCGCCGTTTGTCTTATGATATGTCATGTGTATGTCATTTAGATTGAAAACATGTTAAATAATGGATTATATATTAGTGTTATTTACAACAGTTAATGATCGCATGCTCCTAAATTTGTGGAATACTAAAATTATACTAGAAAATGTATAGCTAAGAAATGGCATCTTCTACAACAGATGGAACTATCTTATATTTCTTAGTAAGAGAGAGCTAAGAGAAGACAAGCTTTTTCTGATTTCTCTTTCATCCAACTCAACAATTAACCTGTGGGCCTTGACGAAGATAGCCCATTGACACACCCTAACTTCCCAATTAATGAGCAGGAACATATATTGTCCAAATTCTACATGTAAAAGACTTGACTTGATGTATTGAGAAATTAAATTTAACTCTGATTTGTGATGACCAGGGAAAAATCTACCATGTATACACATCAGCTAGTCATGTCAAGAAAAATCCGCCATGACAATTGTACCATCTGAATGCCGATAGTTTTTTATGTAGAATATCAAGACCAAGCTAGCTAGAGAGCTGCTACATTAACTCTCAAAAGAATAGTGCTCATTTGAACGGCAAGATCAAGGAAATTACACACGATAAGGCCCTCATTGCAGGATATTATGTTCACACCTTGAGAAATAGTTGGTTTCCTTAAATAATGAATCTGCAATTTCTACTATTTTCTTAAGCTAGGAAAAATCCAATAGTACATTTTCCTTCAGCTTGGAAAGGTATCTGCTTTTTAGGTGAAATATGGTGGACATTTGCCATCCTGAACCATGGACAAGAGAATCGCATCCATACGTGACAGAAAATAGTACATTTCCATCTTGGTTTATCACGGAACTGAACTATATATATGGTGCATTATTGAAAGGGACAAAAAACCATAATGCGTAAAATAATTATCCACCTTATTCTATGTAATTCCATGCGGCATACACTATATGTGTTTCCTTTTCCTTTTTTTCAAATGGAGGCAAAATATTTGCCAAATCGATTAGTTAAGCAGAAGAGAATTTTCCAGATGATTGAGGGAAAACTAGGTGAATCCGTTACAATGTGCCCACATGTCGACTCCCAAAGCATGAATCTCCACGACCACCCCATCAGACGAGCAAATGCCCCACTACAACAACAAACCTCAGGCTCATGGATCACGACATTTCAAAAGAACCACCATAAAAAACACATCAAACCAATACATCATACAAGACATGACAACCCGAAAAGAAGAGAACAAACTATCAAGCAGACACACCCGCCTGCCTATGGTGCCACTCTTCTTGATTTTCCTCTCAAATGATTTCTCCTTTAGGGTTTCAGAATGATGGCTAGCGCACACCCTCTTGCTCTTGTCCCTGATTGCTTTCTCCTTCAGAAAGCAACCGGCCGTCTTGCTAGATCTAGCGTTAGTAACTTCCTATATGGCGATTAATTATCAAAAAAAATAGCGAAGAGAGCCCTAGAAATAGGTGATGACGCAACATATGCCACAACCTCATTACTCACAGGAACCACCTGGACAATGGGCTTAGGTGGTTGGAAGGCAACACCGTCCAAACCTCTACGCTCCAATAAGATGAGTGTCGGGCTGGTCTCTAACGATGGTGGTGTGGGTGGCGCTCTAACCACTATCGAGGTCACAACCGAGTCTTCATGTGCCATTGACAAAGGCGAAGCATGCTCCTCACACATCGTCGGTAGCTTGGACATGATCTGCAGTATCTGAGCAACAACCTTGGTGATGTGCTCACTCCTAGAGGCAGTCGACACAGCAGGCAGCGATGATCTACAGTGCCTACCAAGAGGGGGAAAACATCCAGACAATCAATATGGAGCTTGGTAGGGGAGGTGACATCAGGCGCAATTGTGAGCCTGCCAAGGGCAGCCTCCACCGTCACCAGAAAGCTCCTAACCCGCGCCAGGCAACCTTGCAACTCAAGGCAAATCAACTCAGCCTGCTCAGCCAAGACGGACTGCAAATTATCCTGACTAGGATAATCTTGGCAAATCTAAGCGGGTCAAATTAGAAGATTGAATGACATTGGAATCCATCAAAATGCATACGTCAGTGCAATTAATTGGTTTTGTAAGTAAACGGGAATATACAATTTTTTTTCCTCGAGAGGTGTCATGATCACCCTAATGACATGCAATTTCTACAATTCCGCAATCCCCATAATCCTATAAGAGGCGAACTTTTTCAAGAATCTGGCCATCAACAGCTCAAGCTTGCTGGAGACGGCCAGTTACGAAAGAAGGCTTCTCCAACTCCAAACAACATGACGTCAAAGGCGAAAGGTGAGCTAATGATCCTCCAGTTATCATAGTCCCATTCATTAACCAAGTAAAGTAAATTTTATATCATTTTACTTGCCATGCAGCGATGCATACTAAAGGTGTGCCTGGACTGAAAAATCCCGAGGGTGGGAAGAAAGGTAGTATTCATCCTGGTGAATACAGTACTATCACCATCGCTCGCCTCTTCAAATTTGCCTCGTTTCAGCTCAAAAATTATTTGGCCTCATTTTACATTGAAAAGCATAGCCAGCCTTATGAAATCTTAATCACATGCATGCATGATTAATTAAGTCTACATGCACCATCATCGACTGATTGATTGGTATTGCCGTGCAGAGAAACATGCGCATGTGCAGCCAGAGGCATCTTCTACTGGTTAGTACTCCAGCATTCGAGCTTGCTATTAGTCTCGAAGCATGACCATGCAGCTATTGAGCTACGCGTACTCGACGATGGTGTGCGTGCATGCATGCACCATCGTCGACGTCGGGCACCTTTTTGAACTAGCTTTCTTTCCCCTGTCTCCCAAGGCTGCACCTTTTCTTCTTTTTTTTTAGAAAAGGAGGGTATCCCGGCCTCTGCATCTAAGAAATGCATACGGCCACTTTATTAAAAAGGTTCACATGCAGCAAAGTCTGAATGCCAAAGATTACAGTTGCTCGTCACGAACTATATAAAGAGTAATGTAAGAAAGGAAGCAGCCACAACCGGCGATAATGCGTGTAGGAAACTACTCTCCTATCCTATTACATGACCGTCATCTAAACCGGTTGAAGATACCCCGAGCTACCATCTCCCATCGGATAGACCCAGTAACCATACGCTCCCTGGCATCCATCGGAGTGAGTAGCGACCACATACGGATTAATGTTGTGGCTCTGAAGATGACCTGCAAAAAATGAAAGTTTGTTTTCCTGTTAAAAACCAAGTCATTCCGGCAGTTCCATATAGCCCAAAGTAAAGCACAAACGCCAACACGAATGTGATTCGCAGTTTCAACTTCCACTCCATTTAGCCACGTCCCAAATAACGTGTGAATGCTATTAGGTGGCGCAATATTGAAAGCTATATGAACCGATCTCCACAATATCTGTGCCAAAGGGCAGTCCAGAAAGAGGTGTTTGATGGACTCTTCATGATCACAGAAGCTACATCTTCGAGATCCATTCCAATTTCGTTTGGCCAAATTGTCCTTAGTGAGAATAACTTGTTTATGGACAAACCACATAAACACTTTTATTTTTAAAGGAACTTTGACCTTCCAGATGTTCACCGTCCTCGGGATAACTACCGAGCTGATCATGTCCAAATACATAGATTTGACCGTGAACATTCCGTTTTTCGTTAGAGTCCAGTTCAACCGGTCGGGTTGGTTAGATAACCGAACGTCCATCAGCCTTCTAACCAAGTGTAACCACGCTTCCCATCGGTCGCCAATCAGGTTCCTTCTGAACTGAATATTTAGAAGGGTCGATTGTAATACCGTAGCAACATAGGACTCTCTACGTTGTATAATATTATATAGAGCCGGGTATTGGGTAGCTAGAGGCGTCTCCCCTAACCATACATCTTCCCAAAATCTCGTATTAGTACCATCACCCATGACAAACTTGGTCCTATGGAAAAACATTGATTTGACCTTCATCAAACCTTTCCAGAATGGTGAATCCGTTGGTCTGGACGTCACTTGTGCTAAGGTTTTGGACCGAAGGTACTTACTGCGCAAAAATTGCGCCCATGTGGCATCAGTATCACTAAATAACTTAAACAGTCACTTACTGAGTAAGCATTTATTTTTCAGCTCTAAATTCTCAATCCCTAGCCCCCCTTGTTCTTTAGGTGTGCAAATGATATCCCATTTTGCAAGTCTGTATTTACGCGATGACTCATCATTTTGCCAGAAAAACCGCAACCGATAGAAGTCTAATCTCTTACGTACCCCAACTGGCACCTCAAAGAAAGACAATAGAAACATAGGCATACTCGTGGGGACCGAGTTAATGAGGATCAACCGGCCTCCATATGACATGAGCTTACCCTTCCAGCAGCTGAGTTTCTTTTCAAATCGGTCTTCAATACATTTCCATTCAGCATTCGAAAGCTTACGATAGTGGATCGGTATTCCCAAATATGAGAAAGGCATGGAGCCCAATTCACACCCAAATAGATGTTTGTAAGCCTCTTGTTCTTCTTTAGCTTGGCCAAAGCAGAATAGCTCACTTTTATTGAAATTAATTTTTAATCCCGACAGCTGTTCGAATAAGCAAAGCAACAACTTCATGTTCTTTGCTTTCTCTGGGTCATGCTCCATGAAGATGATTGTATCATCGGCATATTGTAAAATGGATATACCCCCATCCACCAAATGCGGTACGAGACCGCCAATTTGACCATTCTCCTTTGCTCTCGCAATTAAAATTGCCAACATATCCACCACGATGTTAAACAGAATGGGTGACATCGGGTCCCCTTGTCGTAAACCCTTGTGTGTCTGGAAATAGTACCCTATATCATCATTCACTTTTATACAGACACTACCTTTTTGTGAAAAAGACTCGACCTGCTTCCTCCAAGACTCGTCGAATCCTTTCATTCTGAGGGTTTGCTGAAGGAAAGGCCACTTGACCTTGTCGTAAGCTTTCTCGAAATCAACTTTGAAGATTACTCCATCTAGTTTTTTAGTGTGAATCTCATATAGTGTTTCATGCAGCACCACCACCCCCTCGAGGATGTTTCTGTCCGGCATGAAAGTTGTTTGAGACGGTTGCACAACAGTATGTGCAATTTGCGTTAGCCTATTCGTCCCAACTTTTGTAAAGATCTTAAAACTCACATTAAGGAGACATATTGGACGGAACTGCTCAATCCGTACAGCCTCCGTCTTCTTCGGGAGAAGTGTAATTGTCCCAAAATTTAAGTGGAATAGCTTCAGATGTCCGGCGAACAAATCTTGAAACATTGGCATCAAGTCACCTTTAATGATGTGCCAACATTTCTTGTAAAACTCAGTTGGGAACCCATCTGGCCAGGCGCTTTACCGTTCTTCATTTGTGAGACAGCTTGAAACACCTCTTTCTCAGTGAATGGGGTGGACAAGATCTCGTTCTCGTCCATTTCAAGCTGTGGAACATCATCTACCCTAGATTCATCTAAGGAGACAAAACTTTTGTCAGGCTCCCCAAACAACTGTTTGTAATAATTTGTGATATACAGCTTAAGATTTTCCTGACCCACTATTGTTCCTTCATCTTGTTCTAGCTGAAATATTTTTTTCTTGCGATGTTTGCCGTTTGCAATCATATGGAAGAATTTTGTGTTATTGTCCCCCTGGACAACTTTTCTCACTTTGGCTCTCAACGCCCATTTTAATTCTTCCTCGCGCAGCAACTCTTTAAGCCGCATCTCGGCAGCCACTTTGGTCTACCACTCAGGATGAGATAGAACAGAAGACTTCGCTTTGAGGTCTAAACTATCGATGCATTGAACAAGATTTTCCTTTTCAATCTTATACACTCCACTCAAGTGTTTTGCCCATCCTCGAAGGAATTGTCGTAAGTGTCTAATCTTATTCTGCCATTTGTCAACACTGGACTTACCGCCCAAATCCGTTGCCCACTCTCGTGTTATCATATCGATAAAACCTTCTCTCTCGAACCACGCCAATTCGAAGGAAAAAGGAGTTTTGTTCCCAGCAAACGTGGACTTCCCGGAATCCACTAGAAGAGGAGCATGATCTGAGATTCCCCTTGTCAAGGCCCTCACTGTAACAAGGGGAAACTTCTTCTCCCATTCAATACTTGTAAGAACCCGGTCTAATTTTTCAAAAGTAGGCGATGGAAGTGTGTTAGCCCAAGTGAATTTACGACCTGAGAGCTCAATCTCCCTCAAGTCCAGGCTTTCTATAATGGCATTAAACATAAAAGACCAACGACCATCGAAGTTATCATTGTTCTTTTCGTACCTCCTTCTGATGATGTTGAAATCACCCCCAACCAGAATAGGGAGTGTCTCCTCACCACATATCCGCACTAGGTCAGCCAGAAAATCGGATTTTAACTCTGGTTGTGCAGCTCCATATACTGCAACCAGCGCCCAATGAAACCCATCAATCTTCGACCTTACACGAAATTTGACGGCAAATTCCCCGAAAAAAACATTTCGAACCTCCAAAGTTTCACGTTTGACCCCAAGTAAAATCCCGCCGGACCTTCCTCTTGGTGGTAAACAATGCCAGTCAAAATCAACTCCTCCTGTGAGTGTGTTGAGAAACTGGGATGTAAAGTTATCTCTACCTGTTTCGGATAGGGCAATAAAATCTAACTTATGATGAATAGACGCATCCGCCAAGAACCTACGTTTAGCCAAGTCTTTGAGACCTCTGCTATTCCAAAAAATTCCTCTCATCTATCATCATAAAAAAATTTAGCAGTCCTATTTCGCATACTCCTCCGTACAGCCGAAGCCGGATAGATTTTTCGGTTCCATTTCCGTTTCTCCCTGTGTGACTCATCAACTTGGTCCAAATGTCCAAGCTCATTGATTATTCTTTCCTCCGGCTTTTTCGATTCCAGGGAATGAATGCCACATTCCAGGGAACGAGCGGGAGACGATATTAAGTCTTCACACAAATTATTGAAAATTCCTAACTCCTCAATTTCCGTATCATTTAAAGGTTTAACCGTTGCTACGCTTCTAATTACTTCCACCGCCCATTCTGCCTCCAGATCAAGCAAATCATTCACTGATTTTGCTATCTCTTTCCCATTACTTCCTAATGACACACCCAACTCATTGGCCTTATGCATAATATCTACCTCAGAGAAATGTAGAATTGAGTTGGAGGTATCGATTGACAAACCTGTCGTGGCTTCAATGCCACGAAGCTTAGCTACCCGCCTGGCTCGTCCAAGATGTAGGTCATCAACGTCTGGCTGATCTTGAAGACGGCTGCTCATCCGCCTACCTTCAGATCGAGGGTCCAAAATCCCTCCAAAAGCCACACACTTGTCCTGCGTAGGTTCAAATGAGCGCTCAAAAACCACGTTCGTCGATAACATAGCATCATTATATGAATACACAGGCGATCCGGTGATCGACGGGTATCCCTTTGCCGCAACCACCGGTCCACATACCTTCGAATTGGGTGCAGTTGTTTTTGGCCCATCCGACGCCATCAAACCAGTCAAGCTGGATTCCGCTCGCAGGTCCTCCGAGCCTAAGGCATTTGTTGTATCATTAACCTGTGTTGCGTTGGGTATCTTAACCCCTGGTCCTTCACTCCTCTGCGCGGTGGACTGAGCAATCGTCTGCCCTCCCGACATGACCAACCGGTTCTTCCCCTCAGTAGAAAGGACCGGAACAGACTGATTTGCACACATGTTAGACTTAGCGATTAAACTTTGATTCATAGAAATTATGGATTGTTCGTTAGTACATACCTTGCTTATGGCAGACCTATATGTCATCATCACATGGTCTCCACTAGGAGCAGTTCCTTCCTTCGCAAGTCCTTGTACCTCCACATGAGCCGAGTGCACCTTCCCCTGACGTTCATGCTTGCACACCCCTGCCGAATCAGTCTCGGTCGTGGGCAGTCCATGGAGACCCCGGGCAGCCTCCGCCCTGGTCGCAAGCCGGCCACCGCCTGCCATAGACGGTCTCGTCTCCATGTGATCATCAGAGAAGCCCATCTTAAGCTTGCAAAGACGGCTAGGAGCTGACATAGTCCCAAAAGATCCAAACCTCAACGAGTTAGCTAGCAAGACGTTAGTCCCATCATTGGTAGAACTAGTGGACTTATCTGATTGCCTCTCCGGACCTTTGGATGTCCCCTTTGGATTATTCTGGTGATCCAAATCCTTACCTCCGGAGGCATCATCCCCCTTCATAGTATCCATGTCCTTTATGCCATCCTCTTGTTGTCCCACCGGAGTGTCCTCCAACTCAACCTCGAGGTCGTACGATACACCCGCATACGTCTAGCCCACAATATCAGGAACAAACTCAAGATTTGTTATGCTGACTAGTATTCGCGCCACTCCATTGGTGCGTGTAAATGGCATATCGACTCTCTCAGTCTTACCAATGAGTGACCCCAAGCTCCACGTGACCAGAAAATTATTAAGGGACTTAGGTGGTGCACCAGAGAACCGGACCCACACCTGAGTCAGCGGCGTACCCTTCGGCTCCTGTAACTTCCACTCGTCGAACTCCAGAATGATGCTGGTTTTGGGTACCCTGCACATGCCAAACTTTAGAATTCGGGCTTGATCCTCCTTAGAAGGGAATTCTAGCTTATAGGTTTGCCCTTCAATTCGCACAACATGCCATTCAAAGGTCCCTGGAGCTAGTTCCCTCATCATCTGCTCAATTTGAGCCTCAGTCATCACACCATTAGTAACCTTGACAATACCCAGGAACGAAGCAACGTTGGCATGTTCAGTTTGCTCGACTTCAGGAGATTCGAAGAACATCAGTTCCGAGCAACATACCCCATAGATGGTAACAACCGGCTTCGGTCCTAGTAGGAGTGGGCACTGAGCAGCCAGGTGTGTTGGCTTTAGACAATACTCACAAAGTTCCGTCTTGCATTCCGCCACAAAGTGACCCGATTCGCCACAACGGAAACAGGTGAGCTTCTCCTTTTTATGCGCCCACTTAGTAGGTTTTTCTCCATCAGATTTTTCAGACCCTCTCTCTGAGCCGGCCTCTCTCCCCTGAGCAGATTGATGGTTCAAATCGGGAACCTTGACAGCAGCAAGCGCCGCCACCGCATCCAACGCCACCCTAGGCAGCGCCGGCTTTGGCACGGCCTTTTGCTTCGTTGCCGACTACTCCGGCTCGGTGCGCGGAACGTCAGGCTGCTGTCTAGGAGGAGGCGGTCTTCTCCCGCCCCCTCTTCCGCCTCAATATGACCTGAAGTTATTCCATCTCTTCCGCAGATTCGAACCTGCTGGTCCTTCGACGAAACCACCCGGCGGTCCCCTAAACTCTCTTGTAGCACCACCATCTCCCTGCCAACCATAACCGCGCCCTCCACCTGAAGAAGAGGACCCGCGATGTTGCCCCTCGCCGTAGACGTCGTAGCCATCGTCGCCCCACTGCCCACGGGGTGGAGCTCTCCTACCATCGGATACAACCCAGTTTCTTGGAGCTTCCTGGTTCGCCCCGTTGGGCTTACCCGCATGCTACACCGGCGGTTTTCTGGGAGGCTGATGCCCTTCGCCCCGACCTGTCATCCCTGCGCCGTCGCCTAGCGCAAGAGCCGCCGCAGGAACTCGAAGTGCACGACCAGCGCGTATGGAAGGGAAACCTGGCCTCGCCCTCGTGCGTGACCTATTTTTCCCAGGGTCCCGATCGGGATCGAAGCAATCCTTTAGCGTTGATCGATTGGACTTCAAACTGTCCGTGGGATCAGATGAGAAACACCGAAAAACTTCTTGGGCCACATACCCATATTTAGAAGTTTCTGGGCCCGACTCCCCTGCCTTTGGCCCATCTAGCCCGAGCAGCGAGTTCAAACGAGACTTTCTCGCAGCGTGGATCTCGCCTGGATCGAACGCCGGCGCCGGCACACTTGCCGCCGCCGGACCTTTGTGTTTGTGGCGACGCTCGACCACCTTCCACGACTTGATAAAGTCTCCTAGCGTTAGGGATGGAAGCTCCACCTTTGGGAGAGGCCCAATCCATGGCCTGATAACCGGCTGTGACGCCCGATGATCAGATCGTCGCATAGCAACATCCTTGGCCTTCCCAGTCCCTCGCGCGCGTTGAGGATAATAATCACTGCTAACCACCGGAATTGGGAACTTCGGCGTGACCGGAGTAACAGGAACCTGCGCTTCGTCGGTGTCAGTATCAGACTCACATGTCGCCAAAGCCCAGAACCTGCTCCCGGTGAAGTTCGGCCGAGACACACCGCTCGATCCTTCAGTCTTCGTCGTTGTTAGGTTCACGATCTCAATCCTTTCTTCCAAGCTGGACAGATCCTGCAACACACGCTCCAGCCGAACATGGTAAATATCAATCCTCAAATCCATACCTTCGGTCAAGATTTCGTCATCCTTGAGATATCTCCCGGTGAGGATATCTCCGTCAAGGTCACGCACTGTCATCCATCTCAATACTGAGTGCGAGATCACCTCCCCCTTGCGCCACCTGGTAGCCCCAGGTTCCGATAAGAGCGCCCCCCGTTTCGTATGATTCGGATCCGGATGACGGAAGTCATCCTCTCCTCCTCGTGGAATAGGCGACAGCTCTGGACGGCAACGAGATCCCGGCGACGCAGATGAGGGCTGGAGCGCCGGCAATAGCCGCCCCTCCGATGGTGGCCTTATCGCTGACCCAGATGCGCCGTTAGAATCGCCCTCCATTTTTCCCTTTAAATGTTTTTCACTTCCCGACCTCTACATGACCAAGTTTTACATGACCAAATAATCGACCGATTCTTTTTTTTTTTTTGAAACAGATGCAAAGATGGCCTCATCTATTAATTAAGCAGAAGAGAATTGCCCATTTAATTACGGAAAATCGGGCAAAAACCAAAACAACAAGGGCCAAGCCCACTCCCAAAGACTGAAACACACAGGGCAAAGCCCACCCTCATCGACGACATGCCGACCTGTGGCTATACAACGCAGCTCCGACTCTGACGGAGAACTTAGAAGAACGAAACCAGGCACGGCTGGCGCCAGGGAAGATCGCCGCAAGGACCGCCTGCAGCCAGTCATCGTATACCACAGGACCCCGCCGCCACAGCTTCGACTCCACAGCAACAAACAAACCGAGGCAGTACCGTGGACACGTCGGAGAAGAGACGACTATCGCAACCATTGTCGCGTCGCCGACATCGCTCCACCATCATCATTGCCACAGAAGTCTGGTCGCCACAGTGATTCTCTTGGGGCCGCCGCCCCGACATCCATCGCTTCGTCGCGCCCAGCGCAATCAACCGGCACCGCCTTCCGGGGCCGTCACCCCGACATACCACCGCTCTCCTCGAGCAGCAACGCCGCACAACCCAGCTGCCCACAACCCACGCTGCTCAGGGCAACTGCTCGCAGACCACGAACGTCGCACCACATTCGGGGCCACCGCCCCGACGTAAAGTCAGATCGCCCCCTCTGGAGCGCGTCGACCGGACCGACAAGCCTGCCACCCAAGCGAAGGCCGAGCTGCCGCCCCGCCCCATGGAGCCGCCCCGCGCGTCACTTTCCGAGGCCGCTGCCTCGGCACACATCAGCCGTCCGGGGCCGCTGCCCCGGCATCCACCAACCCAACGAAGGAGAAAACAGACGCACCAAGCACAAGCTTACTCTCCCAAGAGACGCCCCCAAGGGGGAAACGACGAAGACGCCGCCGTCGCCCGCTCCGGAAACATCTGGAGCTTAGGTTTTCACCTGAAGAGCCTGAGCCCCACGTAAAAGAAGATGAGTTCCACAACGACGCCTCCAAGGAGGGAAACGACGCCCGAAAGAGCCACCGTCGACGGCACCGACAAAGTCGGGTCAAGGCTTTCGCCCGGAACACACACATCCCTATGAAGGCCTGCAGATCTGATCTACCCAAAATCGTGGAGATCGTTGGAGCCGTTCCTGTTGCGCCATGCACTCTCCAACGTCGACCACCAAGCTTCACCGCGCAGCACCCACAGCAGCAGCACCTCAAGCTGCGAATGAGAAGCGAGCGTACACGTCACCACGGCCAAAACGCCATGGCTCCCAGCCCGGGGCCGACGCCTCGGTTTCCTCCTTGCGCCTATTCCGCACCTCCCCGCCAGAGCACCACCAGGCCACGCCCACACCTGCCATGCCCGCGCCACACCGGACCAGATCGGCCGAACCATGGGCCACCGCCCCACAGCGGCAGGGCCGCCGCAACAGGCCAGCCCCGCAAGCACACGACCAGATCCGGGCGCAAGGGCCTCGGATCCCTGGCCGAGGTCCACACGCTCGCCGGTGCCAGCAGGAGCAACCACCATGCATCGAGCCACCTCGCCGCTCTGCTCCAGGCCTCCAAGCTTCCCGAGGACCATCGCGGCAGCACCAGACCGCAACTGCACGCGACCCGGAGACCCATGGTGCTCACACCGCGCCCAGCGCGCGCACGCCACACCTTCCTGCCAGGCCTCGCCGCCGACCAATGCGCTCGCTGCGTCCCCGCGCGGCGCCAGATCCACGCATTGCCCCGCACATGGCCGCGCCGCGCGCCATGCTTGCCCCGCGCCACCCGATAGAAGAGAGCACCGGTGCCACCCCAAGCAGACGTCGCGAGATGTCTCCGCCTGACTTGCCCCGGCGTCGCGCGCAACCACAGGCCCGGCCGTCCCGCGCGGCTCGGAAGCCTCGTGGGGAGGGAAGGGCCCCGCCGCCGCCCACGCGCGCACGGGCTTTGCCCGGCGGCGTCCCCTGGCGGCGGCGAGGGAGGGAAGAGGCGAGGTGAGGGCTGCCGGCGGTGAAGAGCTAGGCTGCCCACGCGCCGCTCGCGGGAGCGGCACGGGCCCTTTTTCCTAATTTTGGGTTAGATTGATTAGTATCGACGGATTCTTATGATTTCACATTTTTGTGCAGTACCTAAAGCTAAAGCGTCAAGTACTGCAACACTGCCGACACTTGCACCAAACAATAAAAATGCAAAGCCAGCCAACCCAGGTATACGAACTATAATTGTTCATCTGCATATATAGTGTGTGTGTGGCTCCGCAGAAACCTGACACGGTTAAATTTATATTTTCTAGGCGGCAAGGCTCAAAAGCGGTGAATTCTGGATTCATATATACAATTTAAACCTCTCGTGTGGATTGATGAAGAAGAAGAATGATCTGGACATCATTTGGTGTGCTTTGTCTATGAAATAATACACATATCGAAGACTCTATTAGTATGTAAGAAGTTAAAGAGGTGGAAAAGAAATATGGATCGACCTATTGCATGTTTATAGTTTGTACGTCCTAAGTTCATGTATTGGTATTGCAATTGAATTTACATGTATTAACAAATTTGGATTGTATTGAGTTTTATCTTCTTTTTTTGCCATGGAGTGAATTTTATCTCTTTTTTCTCCAACATGTGAATTTTATCTTGAGCGGTGTCAATCTGGAACAATAATCAACTCTGCTTCAGATAAACAAGTAATCTATCACATATTGACCTCAAACGAATTGATTATACTTTCATGGAAATTTATTAATTAATACAAAAAAATTGGGGGGATGGGAAAAATAACTAGTGGGACGCGGTAGGACCGGTTACCAATAATAATAGTCAAAATACAACTTGGAATTATTCAAAGTAATTTCATTTTTTTTTTGAAAATTAACTGAATTTGTAGAATTCGAGCAACCTTTGTAAAACAGGGTAAACACAAGTCAGTTACCGGAGAACATGCTGAGACAAAAATATCTTAGTAATACAACAAGAAATTACTTGCACAATATACGCATGTGCCATGTCACGCTCTATGTCAATGGTTCTTTCATGCCAACGGATGGATATGCGGGGTCAGGCATGATTCTTTGGAACTCTTTCAAGAGGAATATTTTCGCTTCATATCAATATTTGTTCTTCTATAATGAATCTCTCGAATTGGAGATCCACTTCATAATGAAGGGCATGGCATTGGCGCTTCACTGGATAGATCTCCCGTTTCTCGTTCAGTCAGATTCTTCGGTGCCCCTATTTGCCTTGTGAGACGATATCATGGCCCACACGGCATATCTATAACACTATATAGTGTATGAGTTTTGAACGGGTCCAGAGCATCAATCCTGATCGCTGGTATCCTCAATCCAACGGTTGAAAGCAACGAGATTCGTATGAACAGTGCCAGAAGCTGCTTCCAATGTATTCTAGAACCATCACTTTATAAAGATGTGCATGCCGCTCAAGGCTGCGGTCAGTAGAGGCCCAAGGACGTGCTGGGTGGCTTGAGATGGGTCTAGAAAGTGAACGGGAAGAGAGAAGAAATCTAAATTAAACAATTAATGAATCTGGATTCCGTTGGTTGTTTTCCTTTACGACTGTCACTATAAATTACACTCTTCCAATATTTAATGTTTAGAACAATAATATTCCTCATTGCATGCATACATAGAGCATATTATTTTGCATTTCCTTTTTGCAGCATAGCCTAATGCTTTTTTCTTTCACCAAAAACACTTATGTTGACGTATCGCACGTGCCTACATACTAGTGGACATATAGTTGATGAGATCAAAATGTTGATGCAAGAATGGGAGTACATGCCTCTAAGAAAATTCCACGTTTTCATGGAGTAAGGAGCCAACGAGTGAGAACACAACCTGCTCAACACAAAAATGAGTTAGAAAGTCCAACCAAGATCAATTAATGAAACAATGATTACAGTAAGAAAAGGAGGCATGCATGTCAATGTGACAGTATCTATTCCATTGACCAATGTACAAATGGAAGATCCGATGTCCTACAAAACAAGCATGGACTCAATCATGTCAGGTTATTGAGATGAGGAAGAAAACTATAGTAAGTAATCCATCCAGATTTGTATAGCGTCGAAGGGTTTTTAATTTGACAAATAAAATATGTGCACTATGGGGCCCTCAGAGTTTTACAACATGATCTACTACCTTCGTTCCAGAAAAAGAATTCAAAAATATATATTTTTGTGACATGCATTAACATTTCGCTAGTCAAATATATAATCAAATTTGGATCCAAAATATACGGGAACTAGTAAATCAGGAAGGAGGTCATAGTACATAGATACATGTGCCTAAAAAGGTGGGTTACGTCTGTCTCTCGCCTCTTGCGAGCTAGAGGGAGTGCTTGCCCATGTCGAGCTGGCTACGCCGGCCCAGCATAGAGGGTATGATCGCTAGTTTTTTCGTCCATCGAATTATAGTCTCTAGTTTGATAACAACGAACAGTTTTTCTTAGGGTATGTAAAGTTTTGTTACCTCTAAAATGGCGTGCAGTTTCTGAAAAAAAAACATAGTTTACATTTTTTGCATATACTAATTATTTGAAAATATTTATTTGTATTCTACTAATGGCATAAAAACATTGTTGTGTATTCAAATGTATCTAAAATTTTAAAACAATTGGCATGTGTTAAAAGTTATTCGTCGTGCATTTTAGAAATGCTCAATGTCTATTTCAAATATATGCATGATGTATTAAAAAGATCGTAGTATATTTCCAAAACTTCATCTTGCATTGAGATTTTTTTAATCATATATATGAAAAAATCGTAGTATATTTTCGCAAATATTTATTGTTCATTACATTTTAGATTTCATGTTCTAAAAACTATTCATCATACATTAAACATATACCCTTCTTGTATTTTACAAAAACAAATGTGTTACAAAATGTTTGTCGTGTATTTATAAATTGTTCTTCTTGTTTTGAGATAATTTCATCATGCATTTCAAAAAGTGTATAGGATAACTCCAAACAATATGATCATGTATTTATAGTTGTTCGTTGTGTATTTTAAAAATGACCATGTAACTAACCAATACTCATTTTAATTCTGAAAGTGCTTGAGTACTTTGAAAAAGTGTTCACATGTTTGAAATAATTTTTATGCAAAAAAGAATGAAAATATAAAAGTGAAGTAAAAGAATACACAGAAGAAAAGATAAAGAAAATACTAAATGAAAGACATGAACATAAAGCCAAAATCGAAGAAGGAAAAGAAACAGGACAAAAAAAGGAAAAAATGGAAAAGTTTTGGACAAATACCCATTGAAAACCCAGACCAAAGAAACAAAGTAAAAACATTGAAACAACAGACCAAAGACACTGGTTAAGGTTTACCCCTTGCAAAGGTCACTCTCCACCTTGGCAAGTGTTGACAAATGACCCACTGCAGTGCAATAGTTATCATAATCTAAGAGTTTTTCATTTTTTGTGGATTCATGTATTGAAAACGTTGTATCTTCTGAACCATGCATCCTAATACCAAATTGTTTTCACTGTTGGATTTCTCACGTCGAGATCATCAAAATTAGATCCCACGTTATTAGGTTTGATGAACATTTTTCCACAAAAAACAAGAAATAACCATTAGACAAAAAACTGGAAACGAAAAAAATAACAATAAAAAACCGAGAAAAAACAGCCACACAAAAAATGAATACTGAAAAACCAAAAGGAAAAAATAGAGCCCGGAAACATGGTTACGGTTTCACCTTTTTAGACCATAAGTTGTCTTTTTCCCGTTTTTCACAGAAGCACGACTGTGCTTTTCCCTTTTCGAGAAACACATCTATACTTCTCGCGATAAGCGAATATTATCTCCATCCTGATTTATTACTCTCACTTATATTTAGGGTCATATTTTAACTATGATTTGTACTAATAAAATACAATTGATACGTAGTGAAAATATATCAATCAATCAGAACTAGGCTCAAATATGAATCTATGATATATTTCTTTTATAACATGCAATGCATTGAGATTTCGTTAGTTAAATATATGATTAAAATTTGGCATAAAATTCGGAAGGAGACAGCAAAATAGGACAGAGATAGTATCTGCTTCTCCTTGAAGCACAAGATGTGTATTTACCCTTTTCAGGAAGCACATTTGTGTTTCTCGCAGAAACATATGTTTTGCCTTTTGCGGAAAAGCAATGCTTCCAAAACAAAAAATTTCCTTCAAAATCTACGGATAATAAGCCAAAAACTATAAGGACAAAGAAACCAAAAATGTATTGGAAACCACAAAATCAAAATAAGCCAAAAACCAAAAGGACAAAGAAACCCAACAAAAACAAAAATGTGTCGGGAAACCCAAAAAGGACAATGAAGGTTATTCGCATGGATTTTTTTATTTTCCCTGTTTTTTCTTTCAGTTCTTTTAGATTTTTCCAGGGTTTTTTATTTTATTTTTCCTGGATTTAGTTGGCATATATATTCACCAAAATTAGAACAACGTAAATGAGCCGCTACCCTTCGAACCATTTTAGCCGATGTGGGTGTTTCCTCGCCTACCTGACGCCTACGTGTGTTATCTAGGAGGACTCATGTATATTGTGCCCTAAGAGCATCTACAACCAGACCCCTTATACCCATCTCAAACGTCCGGGCAGGCCGTCCAGGCAGGCCGTCCGGGCAGCGCCTAGTCAGGAAAAATCGATCTAGACGGACGCCCTAAACGGACCTCGAACACCCGGGCTGACCGGCATCCCACATATCCAGCCCAAATATGTGGCGTATACGGGAAGCCCGTGTTGGAAATATGCCCTAGAGGCAATAATAAATGGGTTATTTTCATATTTCCTTGTTCATGATAATCATTTATTGTCCATGCTAGAATTGTATTGATTGGATACATGTGTGGATACATAGACAACACCATGTCCCTAGTATGTCTCTAATAGACTAGCTCGTTGATCAAAGATGGTTAAGGTTTCCTAGCCATGGACATGAGATGTCATTTGACGACGGGATCACATCATTAGGAGAATGATGTGATGGACAAGACCAAAACTATAAACGTAGCATATGATCATGTCAGTTTATTGCAACAGTTTTCTGCATGTCAAGTATCTGTTCCTATGACCATGAGATCATGCAACTCACTGACACCGGATGAGTACCTTGTGTGTATCAAACATTGCAACGTAATTGGGTGACTATAAAGGTGCTCTACAGGTATCTCTGAGAGTGTCTATTGGGTTGGCATGGATCAAGATTGGGATTTGTTACTCCGTGTGACGGAGAGGTATTTCAGGGCCCACTCGGTAATACAACATCACAATAAGCCTTGCAAGCAATGTGACTAAGTGTTAGCCACGGGATCTTGTATTACGGAATGAGTAAAGAGACTTGCTGGTAATGAGATTGAACTAGGTATAGAGATACCGACGATCAAATCTCGGGCAAGTAACATACCGAAGAACAAAGGGAACATCGTACGGGATTAACTGAATCCTTGACATAGAGGTTCAACCGATAAAGATCTTCGTAGAATATGTAGGAACCAATATGGGCATCCAGGTCCCGCTATTGGTTATTGACCGTAGAGGTGTCCCGGTCATGTCTACATAGTTCTCGAACCCGCAGGGTCTGCACACTTAAGGTTCGGTGACGTTTCGGTAGTATAGAGTTATGTATGGTGGTCACCGAAGGTTGTTCAGAGTCCCGGATGAGATCCCGGACATCATGAGGAGATCCGGAATGGTCCGGAGGTAAAGACTGATATATAGGAAGTCCCGTTTTGACCATCGGAAAAGTTTCGGGTATTTCCGGTAGTGTACCGGGAGTGTTGGAGGGCCATCGGGAGAGGCCACCCAAGCCGGGAGGCCACATGGGCCTGAGGGGTGTTGCACCAGCCCTTATTGGGCTGGGAAAACCAGCCCTACAAGGACCATGCGGCTAGGAAAGAGTGAGAAAGGAAAAACCCCAAAGAAGGGAAGGAAAATCCAAATTAGGAAGGAGTCCTAATAGGATCCCACCTCCCTTGTGGGAGGTGGATTCCCTCCCTTTTTTTGGTTTGGCCGAACCTACTTGGATTAGGGGCCAAGGCTGCCTCCTCTCCCCTTTCTCCTATATATATTGAGGGATTTTGAGGGCAGCCCCTAACCCTATTTGCCATGTGCTGTCCTCTTCTTCCTCTAGATCTGTTTCTCCTCTAGATTGATTCCGTGGTGCTTGGCGAAGCCCTGCCGGATCAGCTCCACCACCGCCGCCGCCGCGCCATCGCGCTGCCGGAGAACTCATCTACCTCTCCACCCTCGTTTGCTGGATCAAGGAGGTGGAGATCGTCATCGAGTTGTACATGTGCTGAACGTGGAGGTGTCGTCCGTTCGGCACTAGATCGGAAGGACCACGATGGGATCGCGGGACGGCTCGTGATGAGATCGTGGGACGAGTCGTGATTGGATCGTGAAGATGTTTGACTACATCAACCGTGTTTCTTAACGCTTCCCGCTTAGCGATCTACAAGGTTATGTAGATCCACTCTCCCTCTTGTAGATGCTCATCACCATGGATAGATCTTGCATGTGTGTAGGAAAATTTTTGTTTCCCATGCAACGTTCCCCAACAGTGGCATCATGAGCTAGGTCTATGTGTAGATGAGATATCGAATAGAACACAAAGGAGTTTGTGGGCGTTGATGCTTAGATTGCTTCCTCCCTTGGTCGTGTTTTGGTTCAGCGGTATTGTGGGATGAAGCGGCCCGGACCAACCTTAAACATACGCTTACGAGAGACCGGTTTCATAGACTGACGTGTAACTTCATTGCACAAAGATGGCTAGCGGGTGTTTGTTTCTCCTACTTTAGTTGGATCGGATTCGACAAAGGCGGTCCTTGACAAGGTTGAAAAGCAACTTATGTATCACCGTTGTGGTTTTTGCATAGGTGAGAATTGTTCTTGCTAGATACCTGTAGCAGCCACGTAAAACTTGCAACAATAATTGGAGGACGTCTAACTTGTTTTTGTAGGGTATGTTGTGATGTGATATGGCCAATTACATGATGAGATATATGTGATGTATGAGATGATCATGTATTGTATAGAATATCACAACTTGCATGTCGATGAGTACGGAAACCGGCAGGAGCCATAGGGTTGTCTTTAATTATTGTATGACCTGCGTGTCAATCATTAAGCGCTATATAATGCTTTACTTTATCGCTAAGTGGTAGCAATAGTAGTAGAAGCATGGTGGGTGCGACAACCCCGATGGCGACACGTTGATGGAGATCAAGATGATGGAGATCATGGTGTCATGTCGATGACGATGGAGATCATGTCGGTGCTTTATAGATGGAGATCAAAAGCACAAGTTCATGGCCATATCATGTCACTTATGATTTGTATGTGATGTTAATCCTTTTATGCACCTTGTTTTTCTTAGGACAATGGTAGCATTATAAGGTGATCCCTCACTTAATTTTCAAGATCAATCGTGTTCTCCCCAAGTGTGCACCGTTACGAAAGTTCGTCGTGTCCAGACACCACATGATGATCAGGTGTGATAGACTCTACATTCCCATACAACGGGTGTAAGCCAGTGTTGCACGTGCAGAACACTCAGTTTAAACTTGACGAGCCTAGCATGTACAGACATGGCCTCGGAACACAAGAGACCGAAAGGTCAAACATGAGTCATATAGTAGATATGATCAACTTGATGATGTTCACCATTGAAACCACCTCAACTCACATGATGATCGGACTGAGTTGGTGAATTTAGATCATGTATCACTCGAATGACCGAAGGAATGTTAATTTGAGTGGGAGTTCCTAAGTAATATGATTAATTGAACTCATTATTATAAACATAGTCAGTAGTGTCTTTGCAAATTATGTTGTAGATTACTAGCTCACGCTGTAACACCCTTGAATTTTTATATGTTCCTAGAAAAATAGAGTCGAAAGATGATGGTAGCAATATTGCGGACTGGGTCCGTGACCTGAGGATTGTCCTCATTTCTGCACAGAAGGCTTATGTCTTTAATGCATTGCTCGGTGCGCCACCCCCCTCTAGCATCATTTGTAGATATTGTGAACATCTGATAGGCACATTCCGATTACTACTTGACAGTTCAGTGCGTCATGCATTACGGCTTAGAATTGAGGCTCCAAAACATTTTAAACATCACGAAACATATGAGATGTTCTAAGAGCTGAAATTGGGATCTCATGCTCGTGCCCGTGTTGTGAGATATGAGATCTCCAACAAGATTTTTTGCCTGCAAGATGAAGGAGAATAGTTCAATCGTTAGGCATGTGCTCAGATTGTCTGGGTGCTACAATTGCTTGAATCGAGTGGGAGTTGATCTTCCAGATAAGATAGTGATTGATATAGTTCTCCAAGTCACTGTCACTAAGCTACTAGAGCTTCGTGATGAACTATAAAATGCCAGGGATGGAAATAATGATCCCTGAGCTTTTCACGATGTTTGACACCGCGAAGGTAGAAATCAAGAAGGAGCATCAAGTGTTGATGGTTAGTGAAACCACTAGTTTCGAGAAGGGCAAGGAGTGAAAATTCATGGATGGCAAGTCAGTTGCTGCTCCAGTGAAGAAACCCAAAGTTGAACCCAAACCCGAGACTAAGTGCTTCTATTGACTAAGTGCTTTTATTGAACCACAAAAACCCGAGACTAAGTGCTTCTATTGAACCACAAAAACGAGTTAGAAAGTTCAACCACAAAGATCACCGGCCTGCATAAAAGTGGTGGAGAGGCCTGTGAACTAGGTAGCCACAACCTAGAAGAGGACGTCGGCGGTGATGTTGGTGAGGTGGTCGTGGTGGGCAGTCGGGTAGGCGGTAATCCTAGACTAGAGTTGCAATTGTCGCCCGCTTGCAGCCCTGTGCATCTTGCTTTGCATCGGCATTGTGCACAACCTTACCAGTATGTGCAACGGTGGGATACCATGGTGGAGGTGGCAAAGGGATAGGGAGCCCATCATTTAGGCAATTTGTCAATGGGGACGTCGACATGTGGGAGTGGGAGGTCCCGGCGTTTTGAGAAGCGGTCCAATGTTGGAGAAAGTAGTGAAACAAAAAAACGCTAGATCAGAACTCACGATGCAAATTGGACAACGCATGAGCTGTTCGTCTATAAGCCTAAATTGCTACCATTCATAATTCACTTTACTAAATAATAAAATAGGTGATCCTCATTGATATATTTTTAAATATTTAAACTTACCACCTCAATATGCAAGCAAGCATTGAAAAATTCTTAATCATTTTTACTC
Organism: Hordeum marinum; assembly: GCA_022496015.1. Taxonomy (NCBI): domain Eukaryota; kingdom Viridiplantae; phylum Streptophyta; class Magnoliopsida; order Poales; family Poaceae; genus Hordeum; species Hordeum marinum. The sequence goes on from CM039672.1 coordinate 45,607,823, forward strand.
TATTATTATACTTGTATTAAATAAATATTTTATAGATATACAATAACTCATATATATTTTTAGTTTCTGATCTCACATAATTAATAAAAAAAAAGTTCATGTCACATTCCAACAAGCTTTATGGGGGAGGGGGTGAACTCATTGCACTGGACACTACCATTATTTATATGCTTGATGTCCTAGCTATATATGTATATAAACCATGACATGTGATTTTGATAGAATTCTTGAGTTTAAGAAGAAAGGTTGGATATCATGCTACCCATATTAGAGGAGCTACTCCTCCGTTGGTGAGTGGTTACAAGGAGGCCGTGATCTACCGGTGGGAGACGTAATTACACCCATCCTGGGGCATTAGTTAGGTCGCCATTTGTCTTATCTTATGTCATGTATGTCACTTAGATTGAAAACATATTAAATAATGGATTATATCTTAGTGTTATCTCCAACAATTAATGATCGCATGCTCCTAAATTGTGGAATGACTGAAATTATACTAGAAAATATATAGCTAAGAAAGGCAGCTTGTACAACAGATGGAGCTATCTTATTAAGGACAGTAAAACTGCAACACATTCCAGCCCTCTCACGCATTCATGCTTCTGGCCATCCGATTTAGTTGGTTGATCGTTGTTGGCCGTTCCATACACCTCCTCTCGCGCATGGGCTGCTCTTGGGCCGACTGTTCTGTGGGCAGCCACTCCCGAAACTAAAACGAGGCCCTCTCGTTCTCCCATACGATGCAACGTCGGATTCCTGATGGACGGTCATCCAGCTTTTCCTCCCATCCCACCCACCCAGACCTCTCCTCTCTCGCACGACCCAGGTTGCGCCGCACACCTCCCTCCTCCCTTCCCTTCCCACGGGAACGCCAACCGCCTCTCGTCGGAGTCCGCCTACTGACGCTACCAAGCCCACGCTCGCCGCCACGTCGCAAGTCGCATACAATCCCTCCTTCCGCTACGAAGGGCCCCTGGTGACCGCCGGCCGTCAGAAGGACGTTGTCCGCGTCTCCGTGTCGACAAACCGACCGCGGGGCCGCTCGGGACCCTCGGCCCACACCGCCGAGACCCGCGTGGTCCGATACCCAGTGGCCGGCGGCGACAAGGTTCGCCTCCCCACCGCCGGAGAAGATGCGACGTTCCGTCCGAGACGCCCGTCTTCAACGTCCCCGCACAACCTGAAAGCAACACTCGGTGTATTACTGTTTCGTACGGCTAGCAGTAGCAGCTACTCGTGGCAAAGCCTTTGTATATAAGCTTCCTCACCTGACACTCTCCCATCACCCTTGCTACTCCGGTAGCAGAACATCTAGCAGAATGGTTCTTAGATTGGTTATTCTCTATTTACATTTGTTTCTCTCCTCTACGGCCCCTTCTTCCACCCAATGACAACAGTGTTCTAATATCCCACCATCCTTGTTTTGTGCAGGTGGTGTACATATTGGTTGTAGTTAATTGATTCGGGTAAATCTTGGAGACTGGTTTTGGGATTTTGATTTGGGGAATGTTTTCGCCTTCAGTCTATAATGGCCATTGGAGAGGTTATTACTAGCACATTTGGGGAATTCTTCAGTTTCCAACTCCCAGTTGGATAGCAGCTGTCATTTTTTTTTTCTCTAAAATCCTCTATCTGTTGATTTGGTTTTCCAGCATGCTCCAAGTTAAATGGATTTGTGCATATTCTCTAAAGTAAATGATTGGTCAAGGCAGATGATTACCAACGTTAGAGTACCAATTGTGATGTTTGATATTGGGAGTGGCTTCTCTTGCAGTGTCCGCATTCATATAGAAACATGTGGAAGTTAGCACAACATTGTTGGATCTATGCCATAACAATAGATCAGCTAGGTATATTTATGTATTGCAGGTTATATTCGTGCTTGGCTTGCACAAAGTTTTGAATTAAAAATCTATACTGATATGCAGTCGGTAAATTTTCTAATAATAATTCTCGTGTTTTTGGACAAGGTACTGTAATGACAGCCAATTCTAAGAGCTACAAAGTCAATGAAATCAGCGACTGCAATGTGTTTGTTATTTTCCAGCCAACAGGTAATGAACGTCAACCATGAAATCAAAGCACTTTGTTCTTAGAGTTCCCGGCTTAAACAGAGAACTTCTAAAGAAAACATATTTGGAAAATTTTATTTCTTGAAATGTTTATTGGGGAACCTCCCAAATGGAACTGTAGTAACTGAATTAAGTTGTTTAACTTTTTTATTCTGTTTTTTTTTCATACTACTATCTAAGAATGACTTCATGATCCCGTTCCTTTTTTATATCATGTGTTGGGAGCATACACAAACCTGTCCAGGGAGTATATATCTTCTCTGAGAAGCAAATGTAAGATCTAATTAAAAGAATGCATGTTCTTAATATGAACACATAACTTCCTTACTGGATTTGCTTTATAGTGTATGTCAAACATGACAGAGCAGCCATTGGATGTGAATATGGATGTTAGGTCAATTTGTTTGCAGTTATCCACTAACCTGGCAAGCACCAGGGAAAGTCTTCACCTCTTAGAATCAGACATCACAGAACAGCCATTCCAGCAATTCACAAATGTTGATGTCCATTCTAAGCTTTACATCGATATCTTTCCTTGAAATAAATAAATTGTAACTTGAAACAAGTCCATCATAAAGGAGGATCTACACGTAGCAATTTTGTCTCCACAATAGATTTAAGAAATAGCTGAAAAACTTGGTTTTTATTTAATATGTGTGTATACTATTTGAATCATGCTTGCTATTTTTATGAAGCATCACTTCTTAATATTACTTCATTTATGGAGCTTCTTTCAGTATAAAAACACTTACCCAAATAAATTACGGAGTATAATTTATTTATACAGGCTGGTGCTGATGTGAGTAAATTCACTATGTAGGCATTACTTGATGGCAGCAATGAACAATGTCCTACCTGCTATGATGAAGTGCTTACGAGATGCTGGTGCTAACCCAAATACTCCTGATAGAGTGAGTTACTGAGTCTTGTATTATTTTCTCCTCTGCCTCTGTGATCCACTTTTCATGCAGTACTGAGATAAAAATAATTTTATGTGTTTGTTTCAGGGATACTAGAAGAGGAGTTGTTGACTGCTAGGTCACTAAAGTACACTTCGCTATTATATTGATAAAGTTGAAACCTGGTCTTACTTCCTGCATTATAGTTCACATTTCCACCAGAGGATTTCACTTTCATTACCAGTGCTATTGTTTTATTTAGCGTGGCCTGGTATATTGCATGCGCATGTATTTTGGCCTACTACATAGTACTGTGTATCATTATTTCCTTCAAATTTCGAAGAAAATAGGTTTACCATCTAGATCATCACACCTGCAGACCTCTAATCTGAATGTTTGTGAGTATCACAGAAACAAGAGTTGCCATTTTATAACTTGGTAGGTGCCAACTTGTCTATGAGCTACCAATTGCGCGTAAAACAGAGATGGAGGTATTGTGCTCTTGTTTCTGACCGAAAATTGGTGCTAATGCACAATTCAGGTGGTGACGGTGCACATAGTTGTACGTGTAGCTCACTGAGGATGACAAATTCCTTCTTAAAGTTTAGTGCTATGACTTGGGGAAGTACCTATGCTAATTTTCTGTCAGTTTGATTTGTATTTTGTCATATTGTTTGATTACAGCTTGAATCAAACAAAGATAGTGGGCTATGTAGGCTATGTAAATGATTTCCTTTAGATATAGTTATAAAGATCCAGTTCCGCCTGATACCAGCTAGCACACCTGCCACTAGGATTGAGAAATATGCACTGTGTTTGTCAGTTTTGTATTGTTCACATTTCATTACAAATATTAACATACACATCTTCCAAGTATCTAAAAATAAGGCACTTAACCGGCCCATTGAAAATGATTAAACTTTCATTGAGGACTCACGTTTAAAAGAAAACAAGGAATATTGCTAAAAAAAGCAACTCCGTGTTTTTTTATATAAATTCATAGCACTTCATACTATATTCAAAAAGGACGGGCACAGCAATGCGCGCCATCGACGGTCTAGTATTTCTTAGTACAAGAGGGCTAAGAGAAGACAAGATTTTTCTGATTTCTCTTCAATCCAACTCAACAATTAACCAGTGGGGCTCGACGAAGATAGCCCATTGACACACCCTAACTTCCCAATTAATGAGCAGCAACATATATCGTCCAAATTCTACATGTAAAAGACTTGACTTGATGTATTGAGAAATTAAATTTAACTCTCATTTGGAGTGACCAAGGAAAAATCTACCATGTATACACATCAGCTAGTCATGTCAAGAAACATCCGCCATGACAATTGTACCATCTGAATGCCGATAGTTTTTGTGTGTAGAATATCAAGACCAACCTAGCTAGAGAGCTGCTACATTAACTCTGAAAAGAATAGTGCTAATTTGAACGGCAAGATCAAGGAAATAACACACGATAAGGCCCTCATTGCAGGATATTATGTTCACACCTTGAGAAATAGTTGGTTTCCTTAAATAACGAATCCGCAGTTTCTACTATTTTCTTAAGCTACCAAAAATCCAATAGTACATTTTCCTTCAGCTTGGAAAGGTATCTGCTTTTTAGGTGAAATACGGTGGACATTTGCCATACTGAACCATGCACAAGAGAATCGCATCCATACATGACGGAAAATAGTACATTTACATCTTGGTTTATCACGAAACTGAACTATATATATGGTGCATTATTAAAAGGTACAAAAAACCATAATGCATAAAATAATTATCCACCTTATGTTGTGTAATTCCAGGCGGCATACACTATATGTGTTTCCTTTTCCTTTTTTTCAAACGGAGACAAAATATTTGCCTCATCGATTAATTAAGCAGAAGAGGATTTCCCGGATGATTGAAGGAAAACTAGGCGAAATCCGTTACAACATGCCCACATGTCGACTACTCCCAAAGCTTAAATCTCCACGACCACACGATCAGACGACCAAATGTCCACTACAACCATAAACCTCAGGCTCATGGATCACGACATTCCTAAAGAACCACCATAAGAAACACATCAAACCAATACATTAGACAAGACATGACAATCCCAAAAGAAGAGAACAAGCTATCAAGCAGACACACCCGCCTTGCCTATGGCGCCACTCTACTTGAGTTTCCTCTCAAATGATTTCTCCTTTATGGTTTCAAAATGATGGCTAGCGCACACCCTCTTGCTCTTGTCCTTGATTGCTTTCTATTTCAGAAAGCAACCGACCGTCTTGCTAGATCTAGCGTTAGTAACTTCCAATATGGAAATTAATTATCAAAAAAATAGCGAAGAGAGCCTCAGAAATAGGTGATGACGCAACATATGCTACAACCTCATTACTCACAGGAACCACCAGAACGATGGGCTTAGGTGGTTGGAAGACAACACCGCCCAAACCTCTACGCTCCACGAAGATGAGTGTCGGGCTGGTCTCTAACGATGGTGGTGTGGATGGCGCTGCAACCACTATTGAGGTCACAACCGAGTCTTATGTGCCATTGACAAAGGCGAAGCATGCTCCTCGCACATCGTCGGTAGCTCGGACATGATCTGCAGCATCTGAGCAACAACCTTGGTGATGTGCTCACTCCTGGAGGCAGTCGACACAGCAGGCAGCGGTGATCGGCAGTGCCTACCATGAGGGAAAAAACATCCATAGAGGCCAGCTTCCCCTTTGTCCACACAATCAATATGGAGCTCGGTCGGGAGAGGTGACATCAGCCGCATTTGTGAGCCTGCCAAGGGCAGCCTCAACCGTCACCAGAAAGCTCCTAACCCGCGCCAGGCAACCTTGCAACTCAAAGCAACACAGCTCAGCCTGCTCAGCCAAGACGGACTGCAAATTATCCTGACCAGGATAATCTTGGCAAATCTAAGTGGGTCAAATTAGAAGATTCGATGACATTGGAATCCATCAAAATGTATACATCGGTGCAATTAATTGGTTCTGTAAGTGGAGTGGAATATACATTTTTTCCTCGAGAGATGTCATGATCATCCTAATGGCATGCAATTTCTACAATTCCGCAATCCCTATAATCCTAAAAGAGGCGAATTTTCCCAAGCATCAACAGCCCAAACTTGCTGGAGACGGCCAAACTTGCTGGAGACGGCCAGTTACGAATGAAGGCTTCTCCAACTCCAAACAACATGACCTCAAAGGCGAAAGGTGAGCCAATGATCATCCAGTTATCATAGTCCCATTCATTAACCAAGTAATATAAATTTTATATCATTTTATTTGCCATGCAGCGATGCATACTAAAGGTGTGCCTGGACTGAAAAATCCTGAGGGTGGGAAGAATGGTTGTATTCATCCTGGTGAATACAGTACTATCACCATCGCTGGCCTCTTCAAATTTGGCCTCGTTTCAGCTCAAAAATAATTTGACCTCATTTTACATTGAAGAGCATAGCCAGCCTGATGAAATTTTAATCACATGCATGCATGATTAATTAAGTCTACATGCACCATCATCGACTAATCACATGCATTCATATTGATTGATAATCGACGGATTCTTATGATTTCACATTTCTGTGCAGTGCCTAAAGCTAGAGCGTCAAGTACTGCAACACTGCCGACACTTGCACCAAAGAATAAAAATGCAAAGCCAGCCAACCCAGGTATACGAACTATAATTGTTCATCTGCATATATAGTGTGTGTGTGGCTCCACAGAAACCTGACACGCTTAAATTTAAATTTGCTAGGCGGCAAGGCTCAAAAGCGGTGAATTCCGGATTCATATATACAATTTAAACCACTCCTGTGGATTGATGAAGAAGAAGAATGATCTGGACATCATTTGGTGTGCTTTTTCTATGAAATAATAGAGATATCGAAGACTCTAATAGTATATAAGAAGTTAAAGAAGTGGAAAATAAATATGGATCGATCTATTGCATGTTTGTAGTTTGTACGTCCTTGGTGGACTTCGTCACTGTCCTAAGTTCATGTATTGGTATTGTATTGAATTCACATGTATTAATAAATTTGGATTGTATTGGGTTCTAACTTTTTTTTGGCATGGAGTGAATTTTATCTCTTTTTCTCAAACCTTTGAATTTTATCTTGAGTGGTGTCAATCTAGAAGATTAATAAACTCTACTTTCTCTCGCAAGGAAAAAAATGAACTCTGCTTCAGATAAACAAGTAAGCTATCACATTGTGGCCTCAAACGGACTGAATATGCTTTAATGGAAAATTTTGCAATTAAAATCAACATTTTTGGGGGTTGGAAAAAATAACCAGTGGGACGCGATAGGGCCGCTCTCCAATAATACTAGTCAAATACAACTTGGAATTATTTGAAGGAATTTCAAATTTCCCAAAAATTATCTAAATTTATTGAATTCAAGCAAACTTTATAAAAGGAAGAAGGTAAACATAAGATAGTTACAGGAAAACATCCGAGTCAAAAATATTTTAGTAATAAAATAAGAAATTCCATGCACAGTGTATGCATGTGCCATGTCATGCTCTATGTCGGTGACTTTTTCATGCCGACGGATGGATCTGCGAGGTCAGGCATTATTCTTTGAAACTCTGCCGGGAGGGTTATTTTCACTTCATATCGATAATGAAGCTCTCGAAGTGGAGATCCACGTGATAATGGAGGGCATGACCATGTCGCTTCAATGGATAAAATTTCTCGTTTATCGTTACTAATTCCTCAATGGCCATGTTTACCTTGTGAGAGGATACATTGGTCCTCTCAGCGTACAGACATCAAGTTGCTAAGATCAAAAAGTTGATGCAAGAATGGCGGTTTATGCCCTAGAAAGTAGCCTGAGATCAAAATAGGCTGGCTAAGTTTGGCAATTTTTGGTCGTTCTGAACGCAATACTTGAATAAAACTCCTTAATTCTCTGCAAAAAGGAAAGTTCTTCGTCGTTTGGTACCATTCTACATATAACCGCAATCTTATTTTTATTTTCCTTTTTGCGGGGACATAACAATCATAGTTATTTGTTGTGCTGCATATATCATATAAGTGCAATCTCTACAAATTTGCTACTAGTGCAACTGTGCAAGTATGTCTAAGCTTCTCCTGGTTCACCCTTTTTTCATATTTGTGTGGCATTGTGTTGGAAAATTCACTTTACCGGGTAGCATGACATAACTTCATGTGTCCAATATAGCATACAAATAGGCATCTTACTAAACAGAGTCCAGGTTTTGTATGTGTTATGGCTGTTTTAGCTTGATGTGACGATTGCTTAAGAGTTAAACAAGCGGGTGCAGCTATGCCAAGATGTTGATCGAGCGAGGTGGCCAAGTGCGACCCAACCAGGTATGTCGTCAACGTCAAATGCGTGCAGTAGGCGGGCCTTTAATCTTACACCTCTAAGCTACACATGGCTCTAAGAACATTCCATGTTCTTACGGAGTAAAGAGCCAACGAGTGAGACCACAGCCAGCTCACCACAAAAATGAGTTAGAAAGTTCAACCGAAATCAATTAATGAGACAATGATTACAGTAGAAAAAGAGGCATGCATGTCAATATGACAATATCTGTCCCATTGGCCAATGCACAACTGGAAATTCGTTGTCCTACAAAAAATGCATTGACTCAATCATGCCACATTATTTAGATGAGAAAAAAAAACTACTCCATCCAGATTTGTAGGGTTTATTAAATTTAACTGAATAAAATATGTGTAATATGGGGCCCTCAAAGTTTTACAACATGACGTACAAATGATGTCCTAGTTTACTAGACTCCTCTGTATTTTGGGTCATATTTTGATCGTGATTTCAACAAATAAAATATAAGGCATACATAGCAAAAATGTATCATTAGAAACTACATTCAAATAAGAATATAACAATATAACTTTTTGTGACATGCATTAACATTCACTAGTCAAATATATGATCAAATTATGACTGAAAATATAGGGGAACTAATAAACCAGGATAGACATAGTAGTACATATGTGTCTAAAAATATTGGCTATGTTTGTATCTCGCCTCTTCCGAGCTAGACGGAGCCATTGCCCACGTCGCTCTGGGTGAGCCGGTCCATCGCGGCTTATGATCGCTAGGCTTTTCTTCTATCAAAGTATAATATCTAGTTTGATACGCTACGAACAGTTTTTTTTAGGGTATGTACAGTTTTTTTTAGGGTATGTACAGTTTTGTTAGCTCTAAAAAATACTATGCGCAGTTTTCTAAAAGGATGTGAAGTCTCTAGTTTTTTTTATTTTCCAGCTTTTTTATATACTGCTTATTTTATGTATTAATTTTTATCCTACCAAATTTACAAAAAATATGCCGCATATGAAAATGTTTCTAAAATTAAAAAAATGTTCGCCATGTGTTAAAAGATATTTATCATGTATTTGAAAATATTCAATGTATATTTTAAAATATATGCATGATGTATTAAAAATGATGGTTGTATATTTGAAAAACAAATAATCTTGTATTGATATTTTTAATATATATATTAAGAACATTAGTAGTACAATTTCTAAATATTTATCATTTGGTTTTCATGTTTTAAAAACTATTTATCATACATTAAAGATAATACCCATCTTGTATTTTCGAAAATGTTGTCAATGTATTATAAAATGTTTGTCATGTATATTGTTCTTCTTGTTTTGACAAAAATTACATTTTCAATAGTGCATAGTGTAATTCCAAAAATGTTTATCATGTATTTATAATTGTTGGTTGTGTATTTAAAAAATGACTGGAACAAACAAATATTAATTTCATTTGGAAAAACTGGTTTAATTGATAAAAAAATCATATCACAAAAGTCATATGTTTTAAAAAATAATGATGGATTTTCATAAAAGGAAAGCCAAAAAAGAATGAAAATGAAAAAAAGGAAATAAAAGAACATAGAGAAACAAACGTAAAACAGGAACATAAAAAGGAAAAGGAAAAGAAACAGGAAAAGGGAATAAAATAATAGGAAAAAGCAGACAAAACCCCATTGAAAACCCAAACCAGAGAAAGAAAGTAAATTTGACTTGACGAACCAACAAAATGACTAGTCAAGGGTTACTGCTTGCAAAGAGCACTTTCCACCTTCTCATGTGCTGACAAATGGTGCACAATTGTCGTAACCTAGAAGTTTTTATCCTATAAATTCATTTATTCAAAATGTTTTATCTCCTGAATCGTCCCTCCAAATATCGAACCATTTTCACTATTGAATTTCTTGCATTGAACTCTTTGAAACTAAATCCCATGTTAATAGGTTTCGACATACTTTTTTACATAAAACCGGGGGGAAACTAAGTCAGAAAGAGGAAAAAACGAAAGATAAAATCCGAAAAAATGAAAACCAAAAAGACCCGCTATCCAAAAAATGATTAAAAATGGGAAGGGAAATGCAGAGCCCGAAAACACGGTTGCGGTGTTGGGAGAATCCTGCGAGTGAGCTAGGCCGGTCCAGGAACAATTTCATATTGTTTTGTACATGCACAGCAACTGCAACGTTTTTCACCTTCAAAAAACTGCAGCGTTTTTCCAGTTATCTGTTTGCCATTATTTTGTTTCGATGATACTTGCAGGGGATCGAATTGAGCCGTACTTCCTTCGGACCTTTTTAGTTCGCATATAAGATTTGTCTGAATCTAACCTCGTAAAGTTTGACCAATTTTATAGAAAAAAATACCAATATTTACAATCTGAAATCAATATTATTATATGTGCCATGACTTTAATTTTCATATAGTATAAGTAGCATTGCAGATGTTGATATTTTTTAATATAAATATGATCAAACCTTACGAAGTTTGACTTTAAACAATTCCTATATGCAGAGTAAAAAGGACCGAAGGAAGTACCAATAACATATGTTCTGTTCGTGCGCAGCAACTAAGCGGTTTTTGTTCTGCTTTTGTTTTGGTACACCCCCATCTGTTTTTTATATACTACTCCATCCTTTTTTTAATATTTTAGAAGGTTCTATGCATGGTTTTTTTATTTCCTTTTGTTTCTTTGGTCTTATAGATTTTTTGCTGGGTTTTCTCTTTTCCCTTTTTCTTTTTTTTATTATGTCCATTTATAAATTTACTTTTTTTGTACGTGATTTTTTTAAAAAAATGGTAGACTGTTTTCAATGTATGCACAGCCGCGAAGTAAGGAGTCAGCGAGTGAAATCACAGCTAGCTCACCACAAAAACGAGTTAGAAAGTTCAACTAAGATCAGTTAATGGGACAAAGATTGCCAATGATGGAGAAATCTATTATCATTGCCTTGATTACAGTAGAAAAACAGGCAGGCACATCAGTATCTATTCCATTGACTGATGGTCAAGTGGATGGTTCACTGTCCGACAAAACATCTATTGACTCGGTTGTGTCACATTACAGAAACGAAAAAATGAACGGTAGTAATAAGTAGAAAAGGTCAGATGTATGCAACTAATTATGGAGTCCTCGACCACTCGCACTCTAGGGAACGTTCTGCTGAGTATACACCTTCTCGTTTTCTAGGGCAGCAGTAGGCTGTGTTCAATATTTATATGGTGCGTCAAAAAAATTTAAAAGATTGTAAACATTCGTAATGCCTCCATACACTTTTATAAGTTGGGTGAGGGTTCTTAGGTGTTCAGTTTGACTAATGAAACATGTATTATTTGCTAAAAAAATATTTAGATTCGTCGTCCTCGAATGAAGTTTCTCTATGTGTTACATCACCTTACTTTTGATGCAGATCCATATGTATTTTAAATACATGGCCATGTGCAGTTTTTAGCATCTATATTAGTGAAGAAACCCGACCTAAGGTGAGATTCGGCCCTGCTCCTAGGACTAGCCTAATTTTCCATTTGTCGCACCATAAATATCGTCCATAGGGCTTTGTTTTTAATGAGTATTGTTTATTTAAGAGTCAACATAGATGCAACTTAGTGTCTTCGTTAATGCCTAATCCAAACAAACAATGCTTACAGAAGCCTGATTTTTATCTATACTCGCAATACTCAGATTACATATTATTTTTCTTAGTTTTCAATTGCTTCGAGAAATTAGGCTTTCATGGTCTTATTGATAATGCTCCGCCCAGTCAATAAAAACGGTGGAATTAGTTTAGTGATTGCATATGCACAACTTCGTCACACGTTATAGTCGAATCGTCAAAGTCAAATCCATCCAAAGCGACGTGTATTTCTCTTTGAAAGATTAGGACACCCTTTGTATCTATCACATGCCATGGATTGGAGTACAAATCTAGGTGGAATGTTGGAGCTTTGGGGAGGGTGATGGGATGGATTCTCCAACCTGACATGCGTACAACAACAAATTATGGATGGAAACGTGCAAAGGTCACCGGCTTGTATAGAAGTGGTGGAGAGGCCTATGAGCTAGGTAGCCACAACCCGGAAGAAGACACAGAGGGTGATGTTGGTGAGGTGGTCGTGGCGGGCGGCCAGGTAGGCGGCAATCCTGGACTAGAGTTGTAATTGTCGTTCGCTTGCAGCCCTGCTGCATCGGCATTGTTCACGACGTTACCAATATGTGCAGCGGTGGGAGACGATGGCGGAGGTGGCAGCAGGATAGGAGATGAGCATTCATGCAATTTTCTATTTGAGACGTCGACGATGTGGATGCGGGAGGTCCAGGCGTTTGAGAAACAGGCCCATGTTGAAGAAAGTAGTGAAACAAAAATGGCCATTAGATCAGAACCCACGATGCAAACTGGAGAACGTGTTCGGCTGTAAGCCTAAATTTCTACCATTCATAATTTACTTTACTCGGTAATAAAATAGGTGATCCTCGTTGATATATCTTCAAATATCTAAACATGCCAGCTAAATATGCAAATATACATTAAAAAATTCTTAGTCATTTTCACTCTATTATTATACATGTACTCCCTCCAACCCATAATATAATAGTCTTTTACACTAGTGTCAACTTCTATTATGGTACGGAGGGAGTACTAAATAAATATTTTATAGATATACAATAAATCTTATATATATATATATGTATATATATGTATATGTATGTATATGTATATGTATGTATATGTATATATATTTAGTTTCAGTTCTCACAGGATTAATAAAAAAGTTCATGTTTCATTCGAACATGCTTGGGGAGGGGGGGGGGGGGTGACCTCGTTGCACTGGACACTATCATGTCTACTGGTTATTTATATGTTTTATGTACGTCTTAGCTATATGTGTATCTAAACCATGACATGTGCTTTTGAATGAATTCTTGAGTTTAAGAAGAAAGGTTGGATATCGTGATACCCATATTCAGTGGCAGAGCTTTGAAGCCTAACCCTGGGCGGGCTGGGCGGGCCAAAATGGAAGAAATAGCCAGTGGTCGATGTTCTATGGCCCAACAGTAAAAATAATTACGTACAAATTTCAAGGTGTTAGGCAGGCCATGGGCAATCCGGCCTTGCTGTAGCTCCGCCATTGCCCATATTAGAGGTGCTACCCCTCTGTCGGCGGGTGGGTACAATGGAGGCTGTGATCTGCCGGTGGGAGATGTAATTACACCCATCTCAGAGCATTAGGTAGGTCATCGCTTGTCTTATCTTATGGCATATATGTCATTTAGATTAAAAACATATTATACAATGGATTATATCTTAGTGTTATCTGTAACAGTTAATGATTGCATGCTCCTAAATTTGTGAAATGATTAAAATTATACTAGAAAATATATAACCAAGAAATGGCATCTGCTACAATCAGGCCCCTATTGTAGGATATTATATATGTTCACACCTTGAGAAATACATGGTTTTCCTAAATAATGAAACCGCAGTTTCTACTGTATCTTTTCTTAAACTATGAAAATCCAATAGTACAATTTCCTTCAGTTTGGAAAGGTATCTGCTTTTTAGGTGAAATATGTGGACATTTTGTTATCCTGAACCATGAACAAGAGGATCACATCCATGCGTGAGGGAAAATAGTACATTCCCCTCTTGGTTTGTCACGGAACTGAACTATATAAGGTGCATTATTGAAAGGGAAAAAAGTCTTAGTGCAGTTTCAAATAAATATTCATCTTATTCTGCGCGATTCCAGGATGGGTACGCGATATATATTTTCTTGACTGGGAAAATCGTTGCAAATCTAACTGGGTCAAATTAAAAGATTCAATGACATTGGAACCCACCAGAGTGTATACATCAGTGCAATTAATTTCTGTAAATAGAGTGGAATATGCATATTTTTTTTCTTCGACAGATGTCATGATCATCCTAATTACATGCAATTTCTACGATTTCGCAATCCGTATAGGCCTATAAGAGGCCAACTTTTCCCAGGCATTTGGCCATCAACAGCTCAAACTTGCTGAAGACGCCCAGTTACGAAGCAAGGCCTCTCCAACTCCAAACAGCATGGAGGCAAAGGCGAAAGGTGAGCTAATTAACCTCCAGTTATCATAGTCCCATTCATTAAGCAAGAAAAATAAATTGTGTATCTTTTATTTGCCATGCAGCGACGAGTAAAGGTGTGCCTGGGCTGAGCACTTATTCTGCGTCCGGGAATAAAGGTTCTGATCCTGGTGGATACTGTCAGCATCGCTAGCCTCTGCAAATTTAGCCTCATTGTTACATTGAAAACTGAATTAATCAAGTCATATCCGTGTGCTACTACTGTTTGACTGATTGATATTGCCGTGCAGGGAAACCACATGCGCCTGTGCAGCCAGAGCCATCTTCTAGTACTGGTTAGTACTCCCAGCACTCAACGATCGTGTGCATGCATGCAATATCGTCGACGTCCGGCACCTTTTTGAACTAGATTTCTTTCCCTGACTCTCAAAGCTGCACATTTTCTTTACATGACCAAATAATTACGGGTTCTCTAAAGTTTATAGATCTCTTGTGATTTCCCATGTGTGCAGCAGCTAAAGCTAAAGCGCCAAGCACTGCCCCACTACCGACGCCTGCACCAAACAACAAACATCCAAAGCCAGCCAACCCAGGTATATGAACTATAATTGTTCATCTGCATATATATATATTGTGTGTGTGGCTCCGCAGAAACCTGACACGCTGAAATTTTATTTTGTTGGGCGGCAAGGCTCCAAAGCGTTGAATTCCGGATTCACATATACAATTTAAACCTCCCGTGTGGATTGATGAAGAAGAAGAATGATCTGTACATCGTTTGGTGTGCTTTGTCTATGAAATATTACATATACGGAAGACTTTTATAGTATGCAAGAAGTTAAAGAGATGGAAAAGAAATATGGATCGATCTATTGCATGTTTGTAGTTTGTACGTCCTTGGTGGATTTCATCACTGTCCTAAGTTCATGTATTGGTATTGTATTGAATTCACATGTATTAATAAATTTGGATTGGATCGAGTTTTAATTTCTTTTTTGGCAAGGAGTGAATTTTATCTCTTTTTGTCAAACCTGTGAATTTTATCTTGAGTGGTGTCAATCTGGAACATTAATAAACTCTACTTTCTCCCCCCCCCCCCCCAAAAAAAAAATGAGCTCTGCTTTCGATAAACAAGTAATCTGTCACATTGGGACCTCAAACGGACTGAATATGATTTCATGGAAAATTAGGTAATTGATATCAACATTTTTGGGGGCTGGGAAAAATAATCAATGGGAAGCAGTAGGACCGCTCTCCAATAATACTAGTCAAATACAACCTGGAATTGTTCGAAGGAATTTCAAGGTTCCCAAAAATTGTCTATGTTTATTGATTCGAGCAAACTTTATAAAAAGAAGGTAAACACAAGATAGTTACCGGAGGACATCCGAGACAAAAAAATATTTTAGTAATACAACAAGAAATTCCATGCACGGTGTACGCATGTGCCATGTCATGCTCTCTGCTGGTGACTTCTTCGTGCCGGATGATGGCTCTGCGGGGCGGGCATGATTCTTTGAAACTTTGCCAGGAGGGTTATTTTCACTTCATATCAACAATGAAGCTCTCGAAGTGGAGATCCACGTGATAATGGAGGGCATGGCCCTGGCGCTTCAATGGATAGATTTCCCGTTTATCGTTCAGACTAATTCTTCAATGGGTTGTTTACCTTGTGAGACGATGCCTTGGTCCGCTTGGCATACAAACATCAAATTGTTGAGATCAAAAGGTTGATGCAAGAATGGGAGTTTATGCCCTAGATAGTAGCCTGAGATGAAAATAGTCTGGCTAATTGTTTGGCAAATTTTGGTCGTTCTGAACAGAATACTAGAATAAAACTCTTTAATTATCTGCAAAAAAAAATGTTCTTCCTCATTTGGTACCTTTCTACATATAACCACAATCTTATTTTTATTTTCCTCTTTGTGGGGACTATAACAATCATAGTTATTTGTTGCACTGCATATATCATATAAGTGCAATCTCTACAAATCTGCTACTAGTGCAACTGTGCAAGTATATCTAAGCTTCTCCTGGTTCACCCTTTTTTCATATCTGTGTGGAGAACACATTGTGTTGGAAAATTCACTTTACCGGGTAGCATGGCATAACTTCATGTGTCCAATATAGCATACAAATATGCATCTCACTAAACAGAGTCCAGGTTTTGTACGTGTTATGGCTGTTTTAGCTTGATGCGACTATTGCTTAAGAGTTAAACAAGCGGGTGCAGCTATGCCAAGATGTTGATCGAGCGAGGTGGCCAAGTGCGACCCAACCAGGTATGTCGTCGTCGTCAAATGCGTGCAGTAGGCGTGCCTTTAATCTTACACCTCTAAGCTACACATGGCTCTAAGAACATTCCACGTTCTTACTGAGTAAAGGAGCCAACGAGTGAGAACACAGCCAGCTCACTACAAAAATGAGTTAGAAAACCGAAATCAATTAATGAGACAATGATTACAGTAGAAAAAGAGGCATGCATGTCAATATGACAATATCTGTCCCATTGGCCAATGCACAACTGGAAATTCGCTGTCCTACAAAACATGCATTGACTCAATCATGCCACATTATTGAGATCAGGAAAAAAACTACTCCATCCAGATTTGTAGGGTTTGTTAAATTTAACTAATAAAATATGTGTAATATGGGGCCCTCAAAGTTTTACAACATGACGTACTAACTATGTCCTAGTTTACTAGACTCCTCTGTATTTTGGGTCATATTTTGATCGTGATTTCAACAAATAAAATATAAGTCATACATAGCAAAAATGTATCATTAGAAACTACATTCAAATAAGAATTTAACAATATAAATTTTTGTGGCATGCATTAACATTCACTAGTCAAATATATGGTCAAATTATGACTGAAAATATAGGGGGACTAATAAATCAGGATAGACATAGTAGTACATATGTCTCTAAAAATATTGGCTATGTTTGTATCTCGCCTCTTGCGAGCTAGACGGGACCATTGCCCACGTCGCTCTGGGTGAGCCCGCCCATCGCGGCGTATGATCGCTAGGCTTTTCTTCCATCAAAGTATAATATCTAGTTTGATACTCTACGAACAGTTTTTTTAGGGTATGTACAGTTTTGTTAGATCTAAAAAATACTAAGCGCAGTTTTCTAAAAGGATGTAAAGTCTGTAGTTTTTTTTTGTTTTCCAGCTTTTTTATATAGTGCTTATTTTATGTATTAATTTTTATCCTACCAAATTTACAAAAAATATGCCACATATGAAAATGTTTCTAAAATTAAAAAAACTGTTCGCCATGTGTTAAAAAATATTTATCATGTATTTGAAAATATCCAATGTATATTTTAAAACATATGCATGATGTATTAAAAATGATCAATGTATATTTGAAAAACAAATAATCCTGTATTGATATTTTTAATATATATATTAAAAACATTAATAGTACAATTTCGAAATATTTATCATTTGGTTTTCATGTTTTAAAAGCTATTTATCATACATTAAACATAATACCATCTTGTATTTTTTTTAAATGTCGTCAATGTATTATAAAATGTCTGTCGTGTAAATTGTTCTTCTTGTTTTGACAAAAACTACATTTTAAATAGTGCATAGTGTAATTCCAAAATTTTTTATCATGTATTTATAATTGTTGGCTGTGTATTTACAAAATGACCGGAACAAACAAATATTAATTTCATTTGGAAAAAATGGTTTATTTGATGAAAAAAATCATATCACCCGCAAAAAGTCATATGTTTTAAAGAATAATGATGGATTTTTCATAAAAGGAAAGCCAAAAAAGAATGAAAATGGAAAAAAGGAAATA
Organism: Hordeum marinum; assembly: GCA_022496015.1. Taxonomy (NCBI): domain Eukaryota; kingdom Viridiplantae; phylum Streptophyta; class Magnoliopsida; order Poales; family Poaceae; genus Hordeum; species Hordeum marinum. Next base: position 45,625,993 of record CM039672.1, read on the forward strand.
AAAAAACATAGAGAAACAAACGTAAAACGGGAACATAAAAAGGAAAAGGAAAAGAAACAGGAAAAAATAATAAAATAATAGGAAAAAGCAGACAAAACCCCATTGAAAACCCGTACCAGAGAAACAAAGTAAATTTGACTTGACAAACCAACAAAATGATTAGTCAAGGGTTACTGCTTGCAAAGAGCACTTTCCACCTGCTCATGTGCTGACAAATGGTGCACAATTGTCGTAACCTGGAAGTTTTTATCCTATAAGTTCATTTATTCAAAATGTTTTATCTCCTGAATCGTCCCTCCAAATACCGAACCATTTTCACTGTTGAATTTCTTGCATTGAAATCTTTGAAACTAAATCCCATGTTAATAGCCAGGGAGGGGACTAAGTCAGAAGCAGGAAAAAAAAGAAAGATAAAATCCGAAAAAATGAAAACCAAAAAGACCCGCTATCAAAAAAATGATTAAAAGCGGGAAGAAAAAAGCAGAGCCGGAAAACACGGTTGCGGTGTTGGGAGAATCCTGCGACTGAGCTAGGCCGGTCCAGGAACAAGTTCATATTGTTTGTACATGGACAGCAACTGCAACGTTTTTCACCTTAAAAGAACTGCAGCGTTTTTCTAGTTATCTGTTTGCCATTATTTTGTTTCGATGATGCTCTCAGCGGATCGAATTGAGCCGTACTTCCTTCGGTCCTTTTTAGTTCGCATATAAGATTTGTCTGAATCTAACCTCGTAAAGTTTGACCAATTTTATAGAAAACAAATACCAATATTTACAATCTGAAATCAATATTATTAGATGTGCCACGACTTTAATTTTCGTATAGTATAAGTAGCATTGCAGATGTTGATACTTTTTAATATAAATATGATCAAACCTTACGAAGTTTAACTTTGAACAATTATTATATGCAAAGTAAAAAGGACCAAAGGGAGTACCAATAACAGATGTTCTGTTCGTGCGCAGAACCTAAGCGGTTTTTGTTCTGCTTTTATTTTGGTACACCCCCATCTGTTTTTTTATATACTCCTCCATCCTGTTTTTTAATATTTTAGAAGGTTCTATGCATGGTTTTTTATTTCCTTTTGTTTCTTTGATCTTTTAGATTTTTTGCTGGGTTCTCCTTTTCTTTTTCCTTTTTCTGTTTATTTTATTATGTTCATTTATAAATTTACTTTTTTGTACGTGTTTTTTTCAAAAGGTAGACTGTTTTCAATGTATGCTTAACATTTTTTTAATATATAGAAATCCTTTTTTATACACTATGAAAAGAAAATAAATAGACACTGCACATTTAATAAACACAAACTGAAGATTGTTTAATATATGGACATTTTCTAAATACACATTGAACATTATTTAAACACGAGATGAATATTCTCTAAATATGTAAAAGAAAATTGAAATATGTTCTACATATGTTAATTTATTTCATCAGTATATTTGTGAATGTATTTTACTATATTTAGTTTATATATATGTATATATGCGCAAAAAATAGAACAACCTAAATGAGCCACTACAGTTTCAGCCCATTTTGGCCGATGGATGTTTCCTCGTCAGGCACACAGATCCAACCAGAACAACCTTTGTTTCCATAAGCGCCTTCAAACTTTTTTCAACTACACGCTACAACAAACTACAAGTAATGTTAATCTCAAAAGAAAAAATAAACTACAAGCAATGTTTTTACAGCCTTAAACAAAAGTAATGCTTTTACAGGCTCCTTTTCCCTGTGAGCATGTGCAATTGGTCATGGTAAAATGGAAAGAGATTGAACAAAAACCTGTAAGCACAACATGAACAAGACTAAAGAGCACATGTACAGCAGCAGCATATATTTCATCTGAAACTGGGAAGGCAGGAGTGTTGGGAACGTTGCATTGAAAACAAAAAATTTCCTACGTACACGCAAGATCTATCCATGGTGATGAGCATCTACGAGAGGGAGAATGGATCTACATACCGTTGTAGATCGCTAACCGAGAAGCGTTAAGAAACGCGGTTGGTGTAGTCGAACGTCTTCGCGATCCAAATCACCGAGCGTCCCGCGATCTCATCACGATCCATCCCGCGATCCAATCATGATCCGTCCCGCGAACTCATCACGATCCGTCCCGCGAACTCGTCACGATCCGTCTCGCGAACTCATCATGATCCGTCTGGCGAACTCATCACGATCCGTCTCGCGATCTTGATCACGGTCCTTCCGATCTAGCACCGAACGGACGGCACCTCCGCGTTCAGCACACGTACAGCTTGATGACGATCTCCTCCGTCTTGATCCAGCAAGAGGGAACGGAGAGGAAGAAGAGTTCTCCGGCAGCGTGACGGCGCTCCAGCGATGGTGGTGGAGCTATTCCGGAAGGGCTTCGCCTAAGAACTACAGAAAATCGATCTAGAGGAGAAACTATGCACTAGAGAAACGGGTAGCACGTGGCTGAAAATTCTGTGCCAAAACCCTAAAATCCTCTAGTATATATATATAGGAGAAGAGCAGGAGGAGGCTTGGCTGCCAAAGAGGCAGCCCTTGGGTCGGCCGAACCTAGTGGGATTGGAGGATTCCTCCTCCAATCCTAGTAGGACTAGGACTCCTCCTTATTTTTGCCTTTTTTGTCTTTTTCCACCTTTTTCTCTTTGGGCTTTTCTTCCTAGCCGCATGGGTCATGTGTGGGACTTCTACCAGCCCACAAAAGGCTAGTATTCACTCTCCCACAGCCCATGTAGCCTATTGGGTCGAAATACCCCTCCTGATGGTCCCCCGGTACACTACCGGCACTCATGGTACATTACCGATTAGCCCGAAACTTTTCCGGCGACCAAAACAGGACTTCCTATATATCAATCTTCACCCGGACCATTCCGGAGATCCTCGTGACGTCCGGGATCTCATTCGGAACTCTGAACAACCTTTGGTCACCACCATGCATAACTCTATACTACCGAAACGTCACCAAACCTTAAGTGTGCAGACCCTGCAGGTTCGAGAACTATGTAGACATGACCGAGACACCTTTACGGTCAATAACCAATAGCGGGACCTGGATTCCCATATTAGTTCCTACATATTCTACGAAGATCTTCATCGGTCGAACCTCTATGTCAAGGATTCAGTTAATCCCGTATGATGTTCCCTTTGTTCTTCGGTATGTTACTTGCCCGAGATTCGATCGTCGGTATCTGTATACCTAGTTCAACCTCGTTACCGGCAAGTCTCTTTACTCGTTCCGTAATACAAAATCTCATGACTAACACTTAGTCACATTGCTTGCAAGGCTTATTGTGATGTTGTATTACCGAGTGGGCCCTAAGATACCTCTCCGTCACACGGAGTAACAAATCCCAGTCTTGATCCATGTCAACTCAACAGACACCCTTGAAGATACTTGTAGAGCACCTTTATAGTCACCCAGTTATGTTGCGATGTTTGATACACACAAGGCACTCCTCCGGTGTCCGTGAGTTACATGATCTCATGGTCATAGGAACATATACTTGATATGCAGAAAACAGTAGCAATAAACTGACACGATCATATGCTACGTTTGTAGTTTGGGTCTTGTCCATCACATCATTCTCCTAATGATGTGATTACGTTTACCAAATTACATCTTATGTCCATGACTAGGAAACCATAGCCATCTTTGATCAACGAGCTAGTGTAATAGAGGCATACTAGGGACATGGTGTTGTCTATGTATCCACACATGTAGTTGAGTTTCCGATCAACACAATTATAGCATGGATAATAAACGATTATCATGAACAAGGAAATATGATAATAACTAATTTATTATTGCCTCTAGGGCATATTTCCAATAGTCTCCCACTTGCACTAGAGTCAATAATCTAGTCCACATCACCATGTGATTCGCATTGTTATGAATCTAACACCCACTGAGTTCTGGGGCTCGATCATGCTTTGCATGTGAGAGAGGTCTTATAGTCAACGGGTCTGCGACATTTAGCTCCGTATGTACTTTGCAAATCTCTATGTCAAACTGTAAACACTGCTACCACACTCCACTTGGTACTATTCCAAATGGCTGCTCCACTATACGTATCCGGATTGCTACTAGAGTCATCCGGATTAGTGTTAAAGCTTGCATCGACGTAACTCTTGACGACGAACCCTTTATCACCTCCATAATCGAGAAACGTTTCCTTAGTCTTTTAGTCACTAAGGATAATATTGACCATTGTCCAGTGATCCACTCCTGGATCACTCTTGCACCCCTTGACGGACTCATGGCAAGGCACACATAGGTGTGGTACACAGCATGGCATACTATACAGAGCCTATGGCTAAGGCATAGGGGACGACATTCGTCATTTCTCTTTCTTCTGCCGTTGTCGAGCTTTGAGTCTCACTCAACTTCACACCTCGCAAATCAGGCGAGAACTCTTTCTCTGACTGATCCATTTTGAACTCTTTCAAAATCTTGTCAAGGTATGTACTCATTGAAAGTCTCATTAAGCATCTTGATCTATCTCTATAGATCTTGATGATCAACAATTAGGTAGCTTTATCCAGGTCTTCCTTTGAAAAACTCTTTTCAAACAACCGCTTATGCTTTCCAGAAATTCTACATCATTTCCGATCAGCAATATGTTATCCACATATACTTATCAGAAATTCTATAGTGCTCCCACTCACTTTATTGTAAATACAAGTTTCTCGTAAACTTTGTATAAACTACAAAACTTTGATCACCTCATCAAAGTGTGTATTCCAACTCCGAGATGCTTGCTCCAGCCCTTAGATGGATTGCTGGAGCTCGCACACCTTTTAGCATCCATAGGACTGACAAAACCTTATGATTGTATCGCATACAACCTTTCCTCAAGTAAACTGTTAAGGAAATAATGTTTTGTCATCCATCTGCCAGATTTCATAATTGAAAAATGCAGCAACTGCTAACATAATTCCAACAGACTTTAGCATCGCTACGAGTGAGAAAGTCTCATCGTAGTCAACTCCTTGAACTTGCCGGAAACTTCTTTGCGACAAATCGAGCTTTATAAATGGTAACATTTACCATCAGCGTCTGTCTTCATCTCAAAGGTCCATTTGTACTCGACGTCCTGCCGTCCAACGAGCAAGTCTACCAAAGTCTACACTTGGTTTTCATACATGGATCCTATCTCGTATTTCATGGCCTTTAACCATTTGTCGGAATCCGGGTCCATCATCGCTTCTCCACAGTTCGTAGGTTCATCGTTGTCCAACAACATGACCTCCAAGAAAGTGTTGTCGTACCGCCCAAGAGCAGTACACATCCTTGTTGACCTACGAGGTTCGATAGTAACTTGATCCGAAGATTCATGATCATCATCATTAACTTCCTCTTCAACTAACGTAGGCTTCACAGAAACATCTTCCTGCGCTGCGCTACTCTCTGGTTGAACAAAGGTTCAACAACCTTATCAAGTTTTATCTTCCTCCCACTCAATTCTTTCGAGAGAAACTCTTTCTCGAGAAAGGACCCAGTTTTAGCAACAAACATTGTATGCTTGGATGTGAGATAGAGGGTTCACCCAACTGTTCTTAGGGTATTCTATGAAGATGCATTTGTCCGCTTTGGGTTTGAGCTTATTCGGTGAAAACATTTTCCACACAAGCGTCGCAGCCCCAAACATTAAGAAATGACAGCTTGGGTTTCTATCAAACCATAATTCACACGGTGTCATCTCAACGGATTTAGATGGTGCCCTATTTAAATTGAATGTAGTTGTCTCTAATGCATAACCCCAAAATTACAGTAGCAAAATGATAAGAGACATCATAGCACGCACCATATCCAATAGAGCACGACTATGACGTTCGGACACACCATCACACTATGGTGTTCCAGGTGGCGTGACTTGTGAAACAACTTTCACATTGTCTAAAGTTGTTTGCCAAACTCGTAACTCAGATATTCAGCTCCATGATCATATCGCAGACATTTTTATCTTCTTGTCACGATGATCTTAAACTTCACTCTGAATTTGCTTGAACCTTTCAAACGATTCAGACTTGTGTTTCATTAAGTAAATATACACTATATCTACTCAAATCATCAGTGAAGGTAAGAAAATAATGATATCCACCGCACGCTACAAGACTCATTGGATTGCATACATCAATATGTATCATTTCCAATAAATCACTTGCCCGCTCCATCCATCTGGAAACGGGGTCCTTAGTCATCTTGCCTAAGAGGCATGGTTCGCATGTCTCAACCGATTCGAAATCGAATGAGTCCAAAGATCCATCAGTATGGAGTTTCTTCACGCGCTTTATCCCAATATGACATTTAGCAGCAGTGCCACAAGTATGTGGTACTATCATTATTAACTTTGTATCTTTTGGCATCAATGTTATGAACATGTGTATTACTACGATTAAGATTCAACAAACCATTCTCACTGGGTGCATGACCATCGAAGGTATTATTCATGTAAACAGAATAACAATTATTCTCTAACTTAAATGAATAACCTTGTTGCAATAAACACGATCTAATCACGTTAATGCTCAACGCAAACCACCAAATAACATTTATTTAGGTTTGTCACTAATCCTGAAGGTAGAGAGAGCGTGTGATGTTAATCACATCAACCTTGGAAATATTTCCAACACACATCGTCACCTCACCCTGAGCTAGTGCTCCGTTTGTAGCTTTTATTTCGAGTTACTAACGTTTAGCAATCGAACCGGTATCCAATACCCAGGTGCTACTAGGAGTATTCGTAAGGTACACATCATTAAAACGTATATCAAATATACTTCTGTCGACGTTGCCAGCCTATCTTATCTACCAAGCATCTAGGGTTGTTCCGCTTCAACGACCGCTCTCCTCATTATCGAAGCACTTAGTCTCGGGTTTGGGTTCAACTTTGGGTTGCTTCACTAGAGTAGCAACTGACTTGCTATCCATGAATTTTCCCTCCTTGCTCTTGCCCTTCTCGAAACTAGTGGTTTGACTAACCATCAACACTTGACGCTCCTTCTTGATTTCTACCTTCGCGGTATCAAATATCGCGAACAGCTTAGGGATCATTATTTCTATCCCTGGCATTTTATAGTTCATCACCAAGTTCTAGTAGCTTACTGACAGTGACTTGGAGAACTATATATATCACTATCTTATCCGGAAGATCAACTCCCACCCGATTCAAGCGATTGTAGCACCCAGACAATCTAAGCACATGCTCAATGATTGAGCTATTCTCCTTCATCTTGCAGGCAAAGAATCTTGTTGGAGATCTCATATCTCGCAACACGGGCACGAGCCTGAGATCCTAATTTCAGCTCTTAGAACATCTCATATGTTCTGTGACGTTCACAATGTTTCGGAGCCTCAATTCTAAGCCGTAATGCATGACGCACTAAACTATCAAGTAGTCATCAGAACGTGTCTGTCACATGTTCACAACATCTACAAACGACGTTAGAGGGGTTGGCGCACCGAGCGGTGCATTAAGGACATAAGTCTTCTGTGCAGCAATGAGGACAATCCTCAGATCACGAAGCCAGTCTGCAATATTGGTACCATCATCTTTCAACTCTATTTCTCTAGGAACATATAAAAATTCAAGGGAGCTACAGCGTGAGCAAGTAATCTACAACATAATTTTGTAAAGACACTACTGACTATGTTCATGATAATGAGTTCAATTAATCATATTACTTAAGAACTCCCACTCAAATTGACATCCCTCTGGTCATTCGAGTGATACATGATCCAAATTCACCAACTCAAGTCCGATCATCACGTGAGTTGAGGTGGTTTCAATGGTGAACATCATCATGTTGATCATATCTACTATATGACTCATGTTTGACCTTTCGGTCTCTTGTGTTCCGAGGCCATGTCTTTACATGCTAGGCTCGTCAAGTTTAGCCCGAGTGTTCTGCATGTGCAACACTGGCTTGCACCCGTTGTATGTGAACGTAGAGTCTATCACACCCGATCATCACGTGGTGTCTCGACACGAAGAACTTTCGCAACGGTGCACACTTGGGGAGAACACAATTTATCTTGAAATTAAGGGAGGCATCACCTTATAATGCTACCGTCGTCCTAAGCAAAATAAGGTGCATAAAAGGATTAACATCACATGCAAATCATAAGTGACATGATATGGCCATGAACTTGTGCTTTTGATCTCCATCATGAAAGCACCGGCATGATCTCCATCGTCACCGGCATGACACCATGATCACCATCATCTTGATCTCCATCAACGTGTCGCCATCGGGGTTGTCGTGCCCACCATGATTCTACTACTATTGCTACCGTTTAGCGATAAAGTAAAGCATTACATAGCGCTTAATGATTGACACGCAGGTCATACAATAATTAAAGACGACCCTATGGCTCCTGCCGGTTGCCGTACTCATCGACATGCAAGTCGTGATAATCTATACATCACATGATCATCTCATACATCACATATATCACATCATGTAATTGGCCATATCACATCACAACATACCCTGCAAAAACAAGTTAGACGTCCTCTAATTGTTGTTGCATATTTTACGTGGCTGCTACGGGTATCTAGCAAGAACAATTCTCATCTACGCAAAAACCACAACGGTGATACACTAGTTGCTTTTCAACCTTCTCAAGGACCGCCTTTGTCGAATCCGATCCAACTAAAGTGAGAGAAACTGGCACCCGCAAGCCATCTATGCAACAAGTTGCGGTCGAGGGAACTGGTCTCTCGTAAGCGTATGAGTAATGTTGGTCCGGGACGCTTCATCTCACAATACCGCTGAACCAAAACACGACCAAGGAAGGAAGCAATCTAAGCATCAGCTCCCACAAACCCTTTGTGTTCTACTCGAGATCTCATCTACACATAGACCTAGCTCATGATGCCACTGTTGGGGAACGTTGCATGGGAAACAAAAAAATTCCTACGCACACGCAAGATCTATCCATGGTGATGAGCATCTACGAGAGGGAGAGTGGATCTACATACCCTTGTAGATCGCTAAGCGGGAAGCGTTAAGAAAGGCGGTTGGTGTAGTCAAACGTCTTCGCGATCCAAATCGCCGGGCGTCCCGCGATCTCAACACGATCCGTCCCGCGATCCAATCACGATCCGTCCCGCGAACTCATCACGGTCCGTCTCGCGAACTCATCACGATCCGTCCCGCAAAATCATCATGATCCGTCTCGCGAACTCATCACGATTCGTCTCGCGATCTTGATCACGGTCCTTCCGATCTAGCGCCGAACGGACGGCACCTCCGCGTTCAGCACACGTATAGCTTGATGACGATCTCTGCCGTCTTGATCCAGCAAGAGGGAACGGAGAGGAAGAAGAGTTCTCCGGTAGCGTGATGGCGCTCCGGCGATGGTGGTGGAGCTATTCCGGCAGGGTTTCGCCTAAGCACTGCAGAAAACCGATCTAGAGGAGAAACTATGCACTAGAGGAACAGGTAGCACGTGGCTGAAAATTCTGTGCCAAACCCTAAAATCCTCTAGTATATATAGGAGGATAGGAGGAGGAGTCTTGGCTGCCAAAGAAGCATCCCTTGGGTCGGCCGAACCTAGTGGGATTGAAGGATTCCTCCTCCAATCCTAGTAGGACTAGGACTCCTCCTTTTTTTTTGCCTTTTTTTGCCTTTTTCCACCTTTTTCTCTTTGGGCTTTTGTTTCCAGTCGCATGGGCCTTGTGTGGGACTTCTACCAGCCCACAAAGGGCTAGTATTCACTCTCCCACAGCCCATGTAGCCTCTTGGGTCGAAATACCCCTCCCGATGGTCCCCCGGTACACTACCGGCACTCACGGTACACTATCGATTAGCCCGAAACTTTTCCGGCGACCAAAACAGGACTTCCTATATATCAATATTTACCTCCAGACCGTTCCGGAGCTCCTTGTGACGTCTGGGATCTCATCCGGGACTCCGAACAACCTTCGGTCACCACCATGCATAACTCTATACTACCGAAACGTCACGAAACCTTAAGTGTGCAGACCCTGCGGGTTCGAGAACTATGTAGACATGACCGAGACACCTCTACGGTCAATAACCAATAGCGGGACCTGGATGTCCATATTGGTTCCTACATATTCTACGAAGATCTTCATCGGTCGAACCTCTTTGTCAAGGATTCAGTTAATCCCGTATGATGTTCCCTTTGTTCTTCGGTATGTTACTTGCCCGAGATTCGATCGTCGGTATCTGTATACCTAGTTCAACCTCGTTACCGTCAAGTCTCTTTACTCGTTTCGTAATACAAGATCTCGTGACTAACACTTAGTCACATTGCTTGCAAGGCTTATTGTGATGTTGTATTACCGAGTGGGCCCGGAGATACCTCTCCATCACACGGAGTAACAAATCCCAGTCTTGATCCATGTCAACTCAACAAGCACCCTCGGAGATACCTGTAGAGCACCTTTATAGTCACCCAGTTATGTTGCGACGTTTGATACACACAAGGCACTCCTCCGGTGTCCGTGAGTTACATGATCTCATGGTCATAGGAACATATACTTGATATGCAGAAAATAGTAGCAATAAACTGACACGATCATATGCCATGTTTGTAGTTTGGGTCTTGTCCATCACATCATTCTCCTAATGATGTGATTACGCTTACCAAATGACATCTTATGTCCATGACTAGGAAACCATAGTCATCTTTGATCAACGAGCTAGTCTATTAGAGGCATACTAGGGACATGGTGTTGTCTATGTATCCACACATGTATCTGAGTTTCCGATCAACAAAATTATAGCATGGATAATAAACGATTATCATGAACAAGGAAATATGATAATAACTAATTTATTGTTGCCTCTAGGGCATATTTCCAACAAGGAGGCCCCTGCGTCGCTCTCCCGCAGGGCGACTCTGACGGTGACCAGATCCGCCCGGACTCGGCCACCACTTCTCAGCCCCCTCCCCTCGCCGCCGCCGGTGGTAAACTCCGGCAAAGCCCGACCTGGTGACGGCGGTGAGGGGACTCGCCCTTCTCGTGGTGGCTACCCGTCGGCCTGCGCTGCTGTTCCGCCAGGGCGGCGACCCTGGTCCGGCCTGGGCTATCGGATCCTTGCCGCGGTGGAGGATGGCCGACGGCTAGCTCGGCCATGATGGCTGGCAATTGCGAGTCTTGGGTTCCAGTCGTGGCAGTCCCGGGCACGCGGCGGTTGGATCCAGGACATGGCCGCACGGCGGATCTTGGCGGCTGCGCTTGGCGGCGCAGGGGTGGGGCTGGGCGTGGCCGGTGGCGGTGGCGGCGGCGGCGGCCAGCCCGGATCTGGTCTTCACGGTGGTGATGGCTATGGCTGGCCGGATCTGACCATGGGGGTGGCGGCGTCCCTTCCGCCGAGGATGACGGGCCAGGTGGTGGGTCCTTGTGGCGGCGGCGGTGGCGGAGGATCTTGGGATCCCGTGACCGGGCTCGTCACAGGATGCGCGTGGCGGCCGGAGCTTCCTCTGGCATCGACGGCGTTGGATGCGGGATCGCAACGACGGTTGCCGTTGTATGGGCGATGACAACGGCCGGCGCAACAGTGGGTGCTCCCTGTAGCGTCCGGAATCGGGGTGGCGGCCCCTCTTCATCAACGGCGGCAGACTAGGGGGTCGTGAGGGTGACTCGGAGTCCGGATCTCGAGATGGTGACGGCCTTCTGAGGCTGGTGGCGGTATGGGGCGTCCCCTCCATCAATAGATCGGGTCGATGCGGCTCGGCAGGTGACACATGAGCCTCTCTCGGAGTTGTCGGGCGATACCTGTCGTCGGCAGGTGAAGCCACCGGTGGATGTGCTAACGGCGGATGCTACGTACGGCGTCTTATGTGGAGACGTCAGGTCATGCCTGTCACCGGCAGGTGATGCACGACGGCTCTGACGGAGGTGTGAGGTTTAGCCTGTTCTTGTTGGATCGAAGGTGGTGCGACAGTAGCAGGAGGCAGGCGGTATGGGACGTCTTTGTCTTCCGTTGTCTCCTCCAGAGGTATCTAGTTATTGAGGTGTCGGTAGATGGATAAAGGCGGATGGTACAGACAGCTTAAACGACGAGCTTATGCATTCCGGTGGAAACACAAGATCACTGATCGGGCTATGTCGTCGCACCTGCGTCGTGTCCTTGCTGAAGGTGGTGCATTGAAGCTTTGCTTTGGGGATGAGAATCCGGAGTTCATCGTTATGGTGGACTCGGCATCATCGGCGCACGTGCGGCGATTCCTTCGTGAAGGGGTAGCTTAGGAGTTGTGTATTTTTTATTTTTGTTGTCTCTTGTATCATAGGGTTAGTGGTTATCTGGGGGAGTTACTGTCGCGAGCTATATGACCTCAGGGTTTGTTTTCCGTTTTATTTCCGTGTCGAAGGTGTTCGACTGCTAGATGTTGCTTTATTAATAATATATGGTTGCATGCATCGTGTTGATGGAAAGATCCTCCTTTTCTAAAAAAATGTAAAAGGAGAGGAGGAAGCACAGTAATGTAAATTGACTTCCAGAGATATTTGGCGTCGTGGAAGTATCCTCAAATACTATGAAGCTCATGTCCCCAAGAGCCCAAGACAACAGATGACAAGCTCAGGCCCTCAGCAAGGGGACACATGAATATTTGCACGCTCCCTATTCTATGTATACTATCTAGTATCTACTGGAAACGAAGTTCCACCCCCCAACGATTCAATCATATCAGAATGGGGAGCGCAGCCAATTCTTGATCACAGTATCATAATAGCAAAATCCAGAAACACTACTTTGATTATGTCCCTATGACATACTACATGTTCCAATGTATCTCTCCTGGGTCGACGAATTTGAGCTTCTGACTGACTGCTGGTAGGTTCATCTTTGTGTTCCTCTGGACTTTGAGATGTGAGGAAAGGCACACCTCGAGAGAAGAAATGCATGTGTCGTGTGCCTACCAAACTTGCTTCATCTACAGCACAAGGGTAGGTCCCCACGTGTCGTTCCTTTATTATTCCTTCTTTTCATAAGCGCCTTCAAACTTTTTTCAACATGCAGGCTCCACCTCAACAGAAATCAAACGAATCGTTAGGTTCCAATCTTTGTGGGATCAATCGCTGACCACATAATACAACTCTATGCCTATATTCTGCATAATTTCACTTTGTCTCCTCGGTAAATAGGTTCCCCCACTACCTAACTCTTTGGCTTCTGGTGCTTCCCCCCGGTAGCTCTCCGCTCCACTAAGCGCTATGCGTGCATGTTCCATTCATGCGTGGCCCATGTGATAGGCATGTGGCTTGCTACCGATATAAGTTGCCACCCTATTGGCACATATGCTAATATATGCCCTAAAGAAAAGCCCACCTGCAATATGCCATGATGTTAGACAGCCTTAGAATCATGTCTGCTCTCCTACCTCTTCCTGTTCGGCTTCTCTTCCCCCACGATCTCCTTCCCTACAAGAAACGGATGGCGGCAAACAAATGAAGGAGGGAATGAGTAATTGGACCGTCAGTTTCTTCTTTAAAGATGGGCCTAGACTGCGGAAGTGGGTGTGGATCTCATTTTCTTAAGAGTAATGCTACACCTGCGAACAGGTTAACGCAATTGCTATGTGATTAGCCAACTGGCATAAAATGATTGGGGTCAGGGAAAAACGGGGCCCATCCCAATTAAAATTGGGGGGGGGGGGTTGGGGAAAAGTTATATTACGTAAGTCCTTCATGACGTAGCATTATTGTTTTCTTAAATGTGAGACACGTCACCCCCCACAGCTGCACACAACTCTTCGATTACTCTTCCTGACCCGTACGTGGTGAGTGATCCGGTCCCTCCTCATCCCTCATTGCTTCTCCTAATCCAATCTCTTACCCGTTTTTTCGTTTTGTCAGATTTGGACGCTAGCTTCTTGACGATTTGCTGCAGATTGTGCTGCATAGGTGCCTTGCTGCTCACATGAATAGATAAGCATCTCATCTCTGAAATTTGTTATTGAATTGGATGAACACATGAGTACATGACGTGTGATGTTTCAATAATTCCTTGCAGTCCATGAAATGCATTGGTTGGAATAAATCATCTACGACCAAGTACACCTTACTATCCCTTCTATTTATGTAAGCCATACTGGCCACTTAATTAAAAAGAATAGGCTTGGATGAATTTAGGTAGTACGCGAAACAACTATTTTGTCTTTCCTTTTGTCTATTGTACACAAAGTGCCCCACCTCGACCAATCCAAATGACGCGCCCCATTCGGCTTGCCTGACTTAGAGCAGCAATTTACTACTGAGATGATTATTATTGAGTAGGCGCACATTTTTTTTATTCTTTGGTTTTTTTTCTGGAGCTAGATATCGTGAGTTGGAACGGTCAGAAGGAAGTTGGAGTTACGAAGGCAAACCTTGGAATCGAAAGGTTTTAGACTTAGTAGGACTAAAACCGAGTACATGAGATGCGCTTTCAGTACTACTAGGAACGAGGAGGAGGAGGATGTTAGCCTTGATGGGCAAGTGGTGCCTCAGAAGGACACCTTTCGATATTTGGGGTCAATATTGCAGAAGGATGGGGATATCGATGAAGATATGAACCATCGAATTAAAGCCGGATGGATGAAGTGGCGCCAAGCTTCTGGCATTCTTTGTGACAAGAGGGTGCCACAAAGACAAGTTCTATAGGACGGCAGTTCGACCCGCAATGTTGTATTGCGCTGAGTGTTGGCCGACTAAAATGCGACATGTGCAACAGTTAGGTGTGGCAGAGATGCGCATGTTGAGATGGATGTGTGGCCACACAAGGAAGGACCGCATCCGGAATGATGATATACGAGATAGAGTTGGGGTAGCGCCAATTGAAGAGAAGCTTGTCCAGCATCGTCTGAGATGGTTTGGGCATATTCAACGCAGGCCTCCAGAAGCCCCGGTGCACAGCGGACGGCTTAAGCATGTTGATAATGTCAAAAGAGGCCGGGGTAGACCGAACTTGACATGGGAAGAGTCCGTAAAGAGAGATCTGAAGGACTGGAGCATCACCAAAGAACTAGCCATGGACAGGGATGCGTGGAAGCTTGCTATCCATGTGTCAGAATCGTGAGTTGGTCGTGAGATCTTATGGGTTTCACCTCTAGCCTACCCCAACTTGTTTGGGACTGAAGGCTTTGTTGTTATTGTTGTTGTCTGTTATTCTACTTATATTTAATAAATATTATTGAAATTATACATAATCAAATATAGTAAGTCATATGTAGATGTAGAGAAAATGATTGGGGTTAGGGAAAAAGGGGGCCCATCCCAGTTAAAATCAGGAGGGTTATTGGGGGGAAGTTGTGTAAGTCCTTCGTAGATGTAGCATTATTGTTTTCTTAAAGGTGAGAAACGTCATCTCCCACAGTTGCACACAGCTCTTCGATTACTCTTCCTGACCCATACGTGGTGAGTGATCCGGTCCCTCCTCATCCCTCATTGCTTCTCCTAATCCAATCTCTTATCTGGTTTTCCATTTTGTCAGATTTGGACGCTAGCTTCTCGACGATTGGCTGCAGATTGTGCTGCATAGGTGCCTTGCTGCTCACATGAATACATAAGCATCTCATCTCTGAAATTTGTTATTGAATTGGATGAACACATGACGTGTGATGTTTCAATGTTTCCTTGCAGTCCATGAAATGCATTGGTTCGAATAAATCATCTACGAAGGACTACACCGTACTATTTCTTCCATTTATGTAAGGCATACTGGCCACTTAATTAAAAAGAATAGGCTTGGATGAATTTTGGTAGTATCGTGAAACAACTATTTTGTCCTTCCTTTTCTCTATTCTACACAAGGTGGATGTACTGGTAATCTGGTATCATACGCATGTAGGTCATTGTGAAATGGTGACAGCCGGATGCATGCCCCACCTCGACCATTCCAAATGACGCGTCCCATTCGGCTTGCCCGATTTGGAGCAGCAATTTACTACAGCCCATGCGACCATAACTTTTCCAAGACTTCATTTTGCGCATTGTTACGCGTCAAGGCAAGCATGCTCGCAATTTTGTTATCATGTTCATTTAGCAAATCCTTATAATGTCATTGAGATGATTATTATTGAGTAGGCGCACACATTTTTGATTCTTTGATTTTTGGTGGAGCTAGATATCATGAGTTGGAACGGTCAGAAGAAACATGCCATTTACCACCTTTTTCCACCTTCGGTGATTTAGTCCACAATACTCCAATGCTTCACTATTGTTATTCAGAAGCTCGACTCCTGGGGTTTAGGGAGAACAACATTCAATGGTTCATATGCAAGTCTGTTAATTAGTGCTTGGCTTCAGTCATTGGCTGTGGAGTTCATTCTTGCATATTATTATCAGCAACATTCTATTGACGGCATGTTCTGAATCTTCACTTAATCTTTGTGCACAGAGCCCATCTTAATACAATTTTGCTATAAAAATGACATTTGTGGCGGCCTGGGTGATAACAAAACTAAATCGATGCTTCAAAAGGCTTCCAACAATAGTATTTTGGGAGCATTGATTTTTAAATATTTTTTTGGCCAGACCTCCATGAATGTCAATACATGGCCTGCACTCGCTTGTTCACTCATCCATATATAACATAGCAGGTGTATCGCTCCGATTCTGACCGGTGTGCAGCAGCAGCCCGTGAGTTGCCGTTGCTGGAGTCGGTTCTAACTGCACTAGCTAGTACAGGTAAATATTACATGCACAATTGGACTGTGGATAGGATACATGCACTTCCATCATGCTACTGTAAATATGGTAAGTGAAATTTCAACCATAATGTGTTTTTAACCGTAGTTGTCGTTCTTGGCCACTGGAGCTCGATCTCGATCCAGTGGCCAAGAGCAGCCCTGCCATGTATGTTGTCGTCGTCAATGGTTGGTTCTACGCTGCTAAGCTACAGAGGACAGTAAGAAAACTCCATGTTCTCACATTCAAGTGGAATGAATATCTATTTGTCCGTGTGTACGTATGTACAGCCGTGAAGTAAGGAGTCAGCGAGTGAAATCACAGCTAAATCACCACAAAAACGAGTTAGAAAGTTCAACCGGCCAGGACCAATTAATTGGACAAAGATTGCCAATGATGGAGAAATCTGTTATCATTGCCTTGATTACAGTAGAAAAACAGGCAGACATATCGGTATCTATTCCATTGACTGATGGTCAAGTGGATGGTTCCCTGTCCGACAAAACATCTATTGACTCGGTTGTGTCAGATTACAGAAACGAAAAAAAGGAATGGTAATACTAAGTAGCAACTAATTATGGAGTCCTCGACCACTCACACTCCAGGGAACGTTCTGCTAAGCATGCACCTTCTCGTCTTCTAAAGCAGCAAATATATAGAAAGGGAGTTTATGGATTTAGAGGCAGTGGCAAGTCATTAGCAGTAGGCTATGTTCAATTTTTGTATATATGGTGCGTCATTTTTTTTAAGATTCTACACATTTGTAATACCTCCATCCGCTTTTATAAGCTAGGTGAGGGCCTTTAGGTATTCATTTTGACCAGCGAAACATGTATTATAAGCTAAAAATTATATTTAGATTCATCATCGAATGAAGTTTTTATAGGTGTTGCATCATGTTACTTATGATGCAGACCGATATATTTTTGAAATACATGACCATAGGCAGTTTTTAGCATCTATATTAGTGAAGAAACCCAACCTAAGGTGAGATTCGGCCCTGCTCCTAGGACTAGGCGCATTTTCCCTTTGTCGCGTCATAAATATATTCCATAGGGCTTTATTATTGATGGGTTTTGTTTATTGAAGCGTCAACATAGCTGCAACTTCGTTTATTTTGTTTATCCCTAATCCAAACAAAGAGTGCTTACGGAAGCCTAATTTTTATCTATACTCGCAATACCTAGATTGCATATTATAGTTTTTCTTATTTTTCAATTGCTTCGAGAAATTAGACTTTCATGTTCTTGTTGATCATGCTCCGGGTTGGTCAATAAAAGCTGTGGAATTAGTTTAATGATTGCATATGCACAACTTCGTCACACGTTATAGTCGGATCGTTAAAGTCAAATCCATCCAAGTCCATGTGTATTTCTCTTCGAAAGATCAGGACACCCTTTGTACCTATCACATGCCATGGATTGGAGCAGAAATCTACGTGGAAATTGTAGCTTTGGGGAGGGCAATGGAATGGGTTCTCCAACCTGACACGCGTACAAAAGCAAATCATGGATGGAAAAGTGCAAAGGTCACCGGCGTGTATAAAAGTGGTGGAGAGGCCGATGAGCTAGGTAGCCACAACCCAAAAGAGGATGCCGAGGGTGATGTTGGTGAGGTGGTCGTGGTGGGTGGTCGGGTAGGCAGTAATCCTGGACTAGAGTTGCAATTGCCGTCTGTTTGCAGCCCTGTTGCATCTTGCTTTGCATCGGCATTGTGCACAACCTTACCAGTATGTGCAACGGTGGGATACCATGGCTGAGGTGGCGAAGGGATAGGGAGCCCATCATTTAGGCAATTTGTCATTGGGGACGTCGATGATGTGGACATGGGAGGTCCAGGAGTTTTGAGAAGCGGCCCGATGTTGGAGAAAGTAGTGAAACAAAACAGCCCGCTAGATCAGAACCCACGATGCAAATTGGAGAACGTGTGAGCTGTTCGTCTGTAAGCCTAAATTCCTACCATTCATAATTCACTTTACTCGATAATAAAATAGGTGATCCTCATTGATATATTTTTAAATATTTAAACATACCACATCAATATGCAAGCATGCATTGAAAAATTCTTAATCATTTTTACTCTATTATTATACTTGTATTAAATAAATATTGTATATATATACAATAACTCATATATATTTTTAGTTTCTGATATCACATAATTAATAAAAAAGTTCATGTTACATTCCAACAAGCTTTGTGCGGGAGGGGGGTGAACTCATTGCACTGGACACTATCATTATATATATGTACCTAAATCATGACATGTGATTTTGATAGAATTCTTGAGTTTAAGAAGAAAGGTTGGATCTCGTGATACCCATATTAGAGGAGCTACTCCTCCGTAGGTGAGTGGGTACAAGGAGGCCGCGATCTACTGATGTGAGACGTAATTACACCCATCTCGGGGCATTAGTTAGGTCGCCGTTGGTCTTATCTCATGTCATGTATGTCATTTAGATTGAAAACATATTAAATAATGGATTATATCTTAGTGTTATCTCCAACAGTTAATGATCGCATGCTCCTAAATTTGTGGAATGGCTAAAATTATACTAGAATATATATAGCTAAGAAATGACATCTTCTACAACATATGGAACTATCTTATATTTCTTAGTAAGAAAGGGCTAACAGAAGGCAAGCCTTTTCTGATTTCTCTTTCATCCAACTCAACAATTAACCGGTGGGGCTTGACGAAGATAGCCCATTGACACACCCTAACTTCCCAATTAATGAGCAGGAACATACATCATCCAAATTCTACACGTAAAAGTCTTGACTTGATGTATTGAGAATTAAATTTAACTCTGATTTGGAATGACCATGGAAAAATCTACCATGTATAAACATCAGCTAGTCATGTCAAGAAAAATCCGCCATGACAATTGTACCATCTGAATGCCGATAGTTGTTTATGTAGAATATCAAGACCAAGCTTGCTAGAGAGCTGCTACATTAACTCTCAAAAGAATAGTGCTAATTTAAACGGCAAGACCAAGGAAATTACACACGATAAGGCCCTCATTGCAGGATATTATGTTCACACCTTGAGAAATACTCCCTCCGTCCGAAAATATTTGTCATAGGAATGAATGTATCTAGATGTATTTTAGTTATAGATACATCTATTTTTATTTATTTGTGCGACAAGTAATTTCGGACGGAGGAAGTAGTTGGTTTCCTTAAATAACGAATCCACAGTTTCTACTATTTTCTTAAGCTACGAAAAATCCAATAGTACGATTTTCCTTCAGCTTCGAAAGTTATCTGCTTTTTAGGTGAAATATGGTGGATATTTGCTATCCTGAACCATGGACAAGAGAATCGCATCCATAAGTGACGGAAAATAGTACATTTCCATCTTGGTTTATCACGGAACTGAACTATATATAGGCTGCATTATCGAATGGGACAAAAAACATAATGCGTAAAATAATTATCCACCTTATTCTGTGTAATTTCAGGCGGCATATACTATATGTGTTTCCTTTTCCTTTTATTCAAACGGAGACAAAATACTTGCATCATTGATTAATTAAGCAGAAGAGAATTTTCCAGATGATTGAGCTAGTACAAAAGAGGGCTTTGGTTGAGGCTATGATAAGAGAAATAATCACGGTTGACTTACGAACCGGGACAAAAGGGTCACCAGTCCTGGTTCGTGAGGCCAGGGCGCCGCCAGGGCCTCGGAGGTCGTTGGTCCCAGGTTTTCTGACACTTTTGGTCCCGGTTCCAACCAAAAACCAGGATCAATGGGCATCGCTCCTCGATCAACACCTTTAGTCCCGGTTGGTAGCTGGAACCGGGACCAGAAGTGTATCTTTCGTCCCGGTTCTGGCCACCAACCGGGACTAAAGATGTAAGCCTATATATACCCCCGCCCCGCTCCTGCCCACTCACACTGTTTTTTTGGACGCCGGCGTGTGGGTGTGTGTTGCTCTAGCTCTCACCTCCTATGCATATGAGGTGTTCGATGAAATGTCCGAGCCACACTTAATCTTTCTCCTCTCCAAGCTCGACCTCCGAGCTTCATTTCCTCAAGATTTGTGTAGGTTTGACGGTCCGTCCTGTCCCGTCCCCATCCTCACTTCCGACGATCGTCCATGCCGATCTCGTCACTGGCACCATCATGGTGAGCCTCTTGTTCTTATCTTCTTTGTAAAAGAAATTTTTTTTACTTGTATGATTTAGATATATGCTTGTACAATTTTCTTACTTTTATTATTGTTTGTTATTATATAGTGCCATGGTTTTGGTATCCTCCCCCATCGGCCCTCGTCCTGCCTATGATTCAGATGTGATATATTATCTTTTATAAATATTTGTTTCATTTAGTGTTTATGAAAATTATGCCGACCAACGTGACATAGATGTTTTTATCAAGGAATTATGTGAACCGGAAATTCCAACCAACATAGAAATTATTGTCGAGAAGTTAAATTTGGTTGAAAAAGAAAATATTTACTTGAAATAAAAATTAAAAAGAGTTGAAGAGGAGAAGATGAAATTGAAGTTGCATGTTGCCGATGTCGTCGACGATCACAAGATCAAGATGGATGCAACGCGCTTGAAGATAAGAAAAAATATGTCATTCATACCGAGGCTTGGTATCATTCTGACGTTGGATCAATTGGTACCTTAGTTGCGGTTATGATCGCATTTGTTGTTACATTTAATTTTTTACATAGTTTCAATGTATGTTTTAATTAGATGCTCTAGAGATCTTTATGTTGTTCAATAATGAGAACTATGTATGAGCTTTATGTATTTATTTTGGTCACTATTGTACTTTGGCTTTAATGTGATGATGAATTTCTATTAATTTGGTCACTTCCCTATTCATGATGTTCTGTAATGGTTTTTAATACATATCATTATATAACGCACACAGATGAACCGGCAATGGATGTACGGTGACCGACGCACCTCCGAGTATATTAAGGGCCTGCATAATTTTCTCGAAGAGGCTGAGGCAAACAAGCAGAATGGTTTTATGCATTATCCATGTACTGTCTGTGAGAATACGAAGGCTTTCTCCAAATATAAAACCCTTCACTTCCACCTGCTTGAGAAGGGTTTTATGCCACACTATAATGTTTGGACCAAGTACGGAGAAAGAGGGGTTATGATGGAAGACAACGAAGAAGAAGAGGATGATGACAACTACCCACACCCTGAATATGGTGATGCTGCAATGGGGGAAGCTGAAGATCAAGAGGAACCAGACGATGTGCCCAATGATGATCTTCGCCAGGTCATTGTTGATGCACAGAGAGAATGTGAAAGTGAAAGGGGAAGTTGAAGTTCAATCGCATGTTAGAGGATCACAAAAAAGGGTTGTACCCAAATTGCGAAGATGACAACAGAAAGCTCGGTACCACACTGGAATTGCTGCAATGGCAGGCAGACAATGGTGTATCTGACAAGGGATTTGGTTCGCTACTGAATATAATGAAGAAGAAGCTTCCAAAGGATAACGAATTGTCCGATAGTACGTACGAAGCAAACAAGGTTCTATGCCCTCTAGGATTGGAGGTGGAGAAGATACATGCATGCCCTAATGACTATATCCTCTACCGCGGTGCGTACGAGGATTTGAACGCATGCCCAGTATGCGGTGCATTGCGGTATAAGATCAGAAGAGATGACCCTGGTGATGTTGTGGGCCAGCGCACCGGGACGAGGGTTCCTACCAAGGTGATGTGGTATGCTCCTATAATACCACGGTTGAAACGTCTGTTCAGAAACAGAAAGCATGCCGAGTTGATGCAATGGCACATAAAAGACCGTAAGAAAGACGGGAAGTTGAGAGCACCCGTTGACGGGTCGTAGTGGAGAAAGATCGAGAGAAAGTAGAGCGACTTTACAAGTGACCCAAGGAACGTAATTTGGTTTAAATGCAGAAGGCGTTAATCCTTTTGGGGAGCAGAGCAGCAAGCATAGCACATGGCCTGTGAATCTATGTATGTATAACCTTACTCCTTGGTTGTGCATGAAGCGGAAGTTTATTATGATGCCAGTGCTCATCCAAGGCCCTAAGAAACCCGGCAATGACATTGATGTGTACCTAAGGCCATTAGTTGATGAACTTTTATAGTTATGGAATGGAAGAGGTGTACGTGTGTGGGGTGAGAACGAACATGAGGATTTTGACCTACATGCGTTGCTGTTTGTAACCATCAACGATTGGCCTGCTCTCGGTAACCTTTCATGACAGACAAACAAGGGATACCACGCATGCACACACTGTTTAGATGACACCGACAATATATATTTGGAGAAATCCAGGAAGAATGTGTACCTAGGGCATCGTCGATTTCTTCCGACCAACCATCAATGTCGAAAGGAAGGAAAACATTTCAAAGGTGAGGCAGATCATCGGAAGAAGCCCGCCCTCCGTACCGGTGATCACATACTTGATATGGTCAATGATTTACATGTAATCTTTGGAAAGGGTCCTGGCGGACTATCTGTTCCGACTGATGATGCAGGACGCGCACCCACGTGGAAGAAGAAATCTATATTTTGGGTCCTACCCTATTGGAAAGACCTAGAGGTCCGCTCTGCAATCGACGTGATGCACGTGACGAAGAATCTTTGCGTGAAACTGCTAGGCTTCTTAGGAGTGTATGGGAAGACAAAAGATACACTGGAGGCATGGGAGGAATAGCAAAATGTGCATGGAAAAGACGGCATGCATCCAAAGCAGTATGAAGGTCCTGCCAGCTACGCTATTACCAAAGAAGAGAAGGAAATCTTTTTTGAATGCCTGCTCAGTATGAAAGTCCCGTCTGGCTTCTCTTCAAATATAAAGGGAATAATAAATATGGCAGAGAAAAAGTTCCAGAACCTAAAGTCTCGTGACCGCCACGTGATTATGATGCAATTGCTTCCGGTTGCATTGAGGGGGCTTCTACCAAAAAACGTTCGATTAGCCATTGTGAAGCTATGTGCATTCCTCAACGCAATCTCTCAGAAGGGAATCGATCCAGAAAACCTGCCAAGGTTAAAGAGTGAATTGGTGCAATGTCTTGTCAGTTTCGAGCTGGTGTTCCCACTATCCTTCTTCAATATCATGACGCACGTCCTAGTTCATCTAGTCGATGAGATTAGCATTCTGGGCCCTGTATTTCTACACAATATGTTCCCCTTTGAGAGGTTCATGGGAGTCTTAAAGAAATATGTTCGTAACCGTGCTAGGCCAGAAAGAATCATCTCCACGGGCCATCAAACATAGGAGGTCATTGTGTTTTGTGTTGACTTCTTTCCTGACCTTAAGCCGATTGGTCTCCCTCAATCGCGGTATGAGGGGAGACCGACTGGAAAAGGCACACTAGGACCGGACTCAATAATATGTAGGGACAGGCATTCTTGGTCTCAAGCACACTACACAGTTCTACGGAATTCTACCTTGCACTAGTGAAAAATGTTGGAAATATGCCCTAGAGGCAATAATAAAATGGTTATTATTGTATTTCCTTGTTCATGATAATTGTCTATTGTTCATTCTATAATTGTGTTAACCGGAAACCGTAATACATGTGTGAATACATAGACCACAACATGTCCCTAGTAAGCCTCTAGTTGGCTAGCTCGTTGATCAATAGATGGTCACGGTTTCATGACCATGGACATTGGATGTCGTTGATAACGGGATCACATCATTAGGAGAATGATGTGATGGACAAGACCCAATCCTAAGCATAGCACAAGATCGTGTAGTTCGTTTGCTAAAGCTTTTCAATGTCAAGTATCGTTTCCTTAGACCATGAGATTGTGCAACTCCCGGATACCGTAGGAATGCTTTGGGTGTGCCAAACGTCACAACGTAACTGGGTGGCTATAAAGGTGCACTACGGGTATCTCCGAAAGTATTGGTTGGGTTGGCACGAATCGAGATTGGGATTTGTCACTCCGTGTGACGGAGAGGTATCTCTGGGCCCACTCGGTAAGACATCATCATAATGAGCTCAATGTGACTAAGGAGTTATCCACGGGATGATGTATTACGAAACGAGTAAAGAGACTTGCCAGTAACGAGATTGAACAAGGTATAGGGATACCGACGATCGAATCTCGGGCAAGTACCATACCGATAGACAAAGGGAATTGTATAAGGGATTAATTGAATCCCCGACATCGTGGTTCATCCGATGAGATCATCATGGAGTACGTGGGAGCCAACATGGGTATCCAGATCCCGCTGTTGGTTATTGGCCGGAGAGGTGTCTCGGTCATGTCTACATGTCTCCCGAACCCGTAGGGTCTACACACTTAAGGTTCGATGACGCTAGGGTTATAGGGAAAAGGTATATGTGATTACCGAAGGTTTTTCGGAGTCCCGGATGAGATCCCGGACGTCACGAGGAGCTCCGGAATGGTCCGGAGGTAAAGATTGATATATAGGAAGTCCAGTTTTGGTCATCGAAAAGTTTTCGGGCTCATCGGTAGTGTACCGGGAGTGCCGGGAGGGTGCCGGAGGACCCCCGGGAGGGGTGTGACGACCAAAGGACCACATGGGCTGTTAGATAAAGTGTGCCAGCCCTTATTGGTCTGGGCAAGACTTTTTCTAAAGGCCCATGCGGCTAGGGATAAGAGATAGGGCCAAAAAGGATTTAAAAGGAGGAGATCCACCTCCCTTGTGGGAAATGGACTCTCCCTTTAATTCGGCCGACCCTCTCCTCTTTGGAGTAGAGGCCAAGCCAGCCCTCCACGTCCCTCCTCCTATATATACTTGAGGTTTTGGATGTTTTGAGACAGGATTTGATCTCTCTCTCTCACGGCAAAGCCCTACCTCTCTTCTTCCTCCTCCGCAGCGCTTAGGCGAAGCCCTGTCGGAATACCTTACTACACCACCACCACGCCGTCGTGCTGCTGTTGGAGCCCTTCCCCAACCTCTCCTTCCTCCTTGCTGGATCAAGGTGTTGGAGACGTCACCGGGCTGCACGTGTGTTGAACGCGGAGGTGCCGTCCGTTCGGCAATTGATCGGATCTACTGCGATCTGAATCGCTGCGAGTACGACTCCATCAACCGCGTTCTTGTAACGCTTCCGCTTAGCGATCTTCAAAGGTATGAAGATCCACTCTCCCCTTGCTCGTTGCTGGTTTCTCCATAGATGGATCTTGGTGAACGCGTAGGAAATTTTTTGATTTACTACGACGTCTCCCAACACACGTGCAGTTCTACGGAATTCTACCTTGCACTAGTGAAAAAGGCCCATTTGTCCTGGTTCCAGAGGCCCAGCTATCCTGGTTCTGGACCTGGGACTAAAGGGTCGGGACTAAAGCCCATGACCTTTAGTCCCGGTTCGCTTACAAACCGGGACAGATGGGGCTACACGTGACCTCTCCACCGAGCCCAGGCAGGAGGGCCTTTGGTCCCGGTTGGTAACACCAACCGGGACCAAAGAGCGTCCACGCGTCAGCAACTCAGGAGCTGTTTTTTTAAAGAGGGGGGGGGGGGTTGAGCGTTTTGGACGGTTAATTTAGGGGTTTCATATATTTTGTTAGCTAGCTAATAGAGAGAAGTGACCTCTCTTATCTCCGTGCTTGGTCGCGACGCTACGTACTATACGTATAGAGAGAACTCGCGACACGCTAGTTAGTAAGAAAATTAAGGAAACCATTAAGTATACAAGATCGTCATGAACATATACAAAGAGAAGTGATTGACCTCCTCCTTCTCCGAGAGATTGGTAAAACAACAAGTTTTCGTATATCTATCCTATCTTACAATCCCTAACATCTAATATCAAGTTCCATATGGTATTCTTCGGCTTTATTGATGACGTGGTCAATAAAGAATCCCGCCAATTCCTCTTGAATTGCTCGTATGCGATCTTGTGGTAGGAGTTCATCCTGCATCGGGGTCAATACATGTATATGAATGAAACTCAACACAAATGATGGTAATAAAACAGAATTGTGAATATTTTTGCTTACTCCGCTTATTAGGATTCGTCGCGTTGAAGATGAACTCGCAAACGTAGTATCCACAAAAATTAGTCCCTTGTTCCCGAAACAAGCACTATACGAGAAATAGAGGTCAATCAAACTGATAAGCAGGCATGCTAAATGGTATATATTGATGAAACTAGATAGAATCAATAGGAGATGGGCGGAACTAGGTAGTATATATTACTTACTTTCGGGTGTCTAAATTGCAGCTCGGTAGGCAGTCCCACAACAATTTTGGTGAAATCTTTCCAAAACCTGCCAGACAAAGAAAATAATTACTTGATATATATCAGGAAATGAACAAAGTTGTCGATATCGTGCGATAATGATTGATTGAACTTACCTCTGGAGCATTTCAGTCAGATTCGCATACAACTTGGGTTTATTTCGTCTCGAGTCTAAGACGGTTACTACTCCCCGGTCAAGCTTAATCTCTAGTAGAATAAAGTGGTGGCGACGCATGCATAGCTCGTCAATTACATTACTATACCCTCAAGTAATAAGAGAGAAACCGAATATGCACAAGATAGTAACACTCACTTGAAGTTGTAAGGAAGGAGTATTTTGTCTTTGTTTTTATTTTTAAGCATCGATTGTAGCAAGTTTTCCTCGGTTTGTTTGGGATACATTTGAATCGTCACTTCATGTATGATATTTGGCTTAATGAACCCCATGTCATACATTTCTGCTTTTCTGCATTCGACGATCTTCAATTTGCATAATATAGTGATGAGGATAATTATATATATACATGCAATGAAAGAGGTGAGCTATATATAGAGACTTAATTATAGAAGTACTTATAGACAGTAGCAAGTCATAATTTGTATGTCGATGTCCTTTTGATTGTAAAACTGGAAAAGCTCGTCAAATTCAACATGAATCAGCTCCTGGACAAAGAAGTCGTGCTCCTCTTTAATACTCATCATCAAACAATCCTTCCCAGACTCGCTGCATGTTTTCATGCACCAATTATGCAATTGTCTCGTCATCGTTCCTAGAGGAGGACTTCCATCTTCGACAAGAGGCTTCCCGTACTGGTATTTGTATTCCACCTCCGCTATTGGGATTTCGACATCGAGGTAATTGCCAATATTGTTATAACCAGGCACCATCCCCTCCACCACCACCCCCGGCGCCAGCAGATTAGGCACGATATCGGTAGACACCTTCAGCGGGGGCATGATTGGTTAGCCTGTTCGCCGAGCTGGGGAATTGTTTTCCCACTTCTTCGTTTTGCTAACCTCTCATCACTGGAAGTAGTTCCCGTCCGCACCGCATTTTGATATGCCTTTTTAGTAGCGTGGACATAGTTGGTATCCAGCGGAGGCGATGGTGGTTGCTTCAGGGCCTCGACAGTGCGCTTCGATGCCACCGGATCTATCGTCTGCTTCGGAGGTGGAGCTTTCTTTGCAAAATGTCCCACACTTGGTCTTGAGAGATATTCGCGGTTTCCTCCGTGGTCCTATGGTATGGAAACTTTTCCAATGGCTTGAGAGACTTAGGACCGTATTCGTATGGCCTCCCGCCACTGGCTGTATTGCTAGCAGCCGGAGCAACGGCGTCTCTCTTTCGTCGTTGCTTACGAGGCGGAGAAGGAGGTGGAGTGCTCTAACGCGCCGAAGGAGGAGCGGCAGCGGCTGTCTTCTACCGTTGCTGAGGCGGAGGAGGAGGCGGACTGCTCGAACGCACCGAAGGAGGCGAAGGAGGAGGCGGACTGCTCGAACGCGCCGGATGAGGCGAAGGAGGAGGCTAAGCGCCTTGATCATCGATGTCACGCGCCGGATGAGGCGAAGGAGGAGGCGGAGTGCCTTGATCCCTCGCCGGAGGAGGAGGAGGAGGATGAGTACCTTCATCACTCCCGGGAGGAGAAGGAGGAGGCGGAGGCGTCCAGTTCAAAAGCTTGATGTGCTCCTTCGGCCATAGACATGTACTCCTTAGAGCAAATCTCAGCTGAGTCTCCCCTTCACCTATAGGGTGGTCAAGCTCGAGCTCCTCAAATCCCCCCATTATTTCATCCACTTGCACAACAGCATAGTCATGTGGAATCTGACTGTGGTGAAAAGTTCCATCGGTTCGAGGAGGTGCAAAAAAGCCGTCAACCGCCTTGAAGGTGAGGTTAACGCATTTTGTCATACCCTCACAATGTTGGCCATCTGTGATAGCATCCACGGGGTATCTAGGAGCCGTGAAGTCAGGCTGCTGAAGAAGCTCCGTGGAAGCCACGCTGGTTCTCCGCTGAGATGGCGGGGTAGCTTCTGGGGTAGCTTCGTGCCCCTGAACAACATGTTGGTCGGGAGCTCACTGGCTCATAACTTCTTCCTCTAGCCTTCGTACTCTTGTATTGAGCTCCTGCACAATGCTCAGCTCCTGTTTCCTCTTCCTCTCCCGGCTTTTGTAACCGCCTGCGCCGGGAAACCCAATCTTCCGTGAAACGGATCCTGGCGTGCCTCGTGTTCATCCAGGGTGCTCAGGATTCCCGAGGGCCTTAGTCATCTCGTCCTTCTCTTTACCGGGAATTAACCTCCCTTCTAGTGCTTCCTTGATAACTTGCTTAAGCTTCCTGACGGGTATTGCAAGTTGCTCGCCCGTCCAAACGCACTTCCCTGTTTCAGGGTCCATAGTTCCCCCAACCCTGAAGAACTAAGTCCTTGAACGGTCTGGCCAGTTCGCTGTCTCTGGTTCGACCCATTTAGCTTGCGGGTCATCCTCCCATTTGGCCCACAACGGCTGGGCTGAAGAACTAAGTCCTTGAACGGTCTGGCCAGTTCGCTGTCTCTGGTTCGACCCATTTAGCTTGCGGGTCATCCTCCCATTTGGCCCACAACAGCTGGGCTCTGAGGTAGCCACCTGACCCCGTGCGAGGGTGATACAGCTTCTTTTCCGCATTTTTCTTGTTTATCGCTGACATTTTCTTACTCTTTTCAGAAGTCTTGTAGGACATGAACGCATCCCATTGATCTCTTTTCCCCGCATATCGGCCGACGAATACGGAAGTATTTTCTTGGTCGACAAACTTAGCTTTCAACTCATTCGTCCACCTCCTGAAAAGATCTGCCATCTTCTTAGGAGCACACGACCTCACCAGTGGCTCTTTAACTGGATTACTCTCATCCTCCTCTGGCGGTAGGGTGAAATTTGCCTTCAGGGCCTTCCAAAGATCTTCTTTCTGTCTATCGGTGACATAAGAAACTTGAGGGTTGTAGTTCTTAGCATTCTTAGCCGGCTCATTCCATTGCTGGATGCTGATCGGGATGCTGTCCCTCACAATAGCTCCACACTAAGCAGAAAATGCATCCTTGGTCTTCTTCGGTTCAATCGGTTGGCCATCGTTCGCGATTAAGGTGATCGGGAACCTTTCTTCCTTGCCCAACCTTTTCTTCGAGCCTTGTCTCGTTACCGAAGTTTGGCACGATCCGGAGGGCTATATAAAAGAAGAAATAAGAGTTAATATATATACATACCAAAACAATTAATGCATCAATTAGTCAACATAGGCTTAATTAATATATATACCTCGTCGGACGACTTTGCAACAGCTCCCTCCGTTCGGTCACCGGAGCTGTCATCATGGTCTCCTTCTTCCTCCGGCTCTCGATCACCGGAGCCATCATCATGGTCTCCATCTTCCTCCATTATTCGGTGACCGGAACCGTCATCATCATGTCCTAGCTCTTCTGTGTCAAAATTGATTAACGAGAAGATATCACCGCCGCCGAGGATTATGTCCCCTAACTACACTTCTCCTTCTAAGTCTCTGTTCATGGTTGGATACATGGTTGGATCCATGGTTTCTGCAAATATTACAACATGGCAATTAATATACAAACATGAGAGATGGATATATTAATTAGTGGCAAACATAGACAAGGGATCATATTAGTGTCCTCGATGCTTCTACGGTTTGGGGTGGCCTCGACAACGCTTCTAGGGATTGGGTGGCCTCGACTCTTCTAGGGATTGGGTGGCCTGGGCAATGCTTCTAGGGTTTTGTCGGACGAGAGGGGGTTGATCGAAGTTACCAGAGTGTTCTTCTAGTTTTTTGGGTGGCCACGAGAGTTTGTCAGGTAGGGGCGAGAGGGGGTAGGACATCGACAACGCTTTTTCAGTCCCAGTTTAGGCGGACTCGAGAGTTTGTCGGGCGAGAGGGCGTTGATCGACGTCCCCCCTCATGTCGAAATTACCGGAGTTTTCTATATTAACAAAAAAAATGTCGGCCGGACATATCATCACGTGGCGGCGGTAACAAAACGTGAAACATTTTTTTGAAGCTCATTGACCGGAGTGGGGTGGCGCGGGACGGGGCGGCCGGAGCGAGGTCGGGGATGGCAGCCGCCAGCAGCGACGGCGACGGAGAGCGCGTGAGATTTGAGAAGCCTGACGGCGTGGGTGGGGATCTGGCCTTCGGGGGAGCGAATGGGTCGAAAACTGCTAAGTGTGGGTTTTTATACAGGGAGCATTGGTCCCGGTTGGTGGCACGAACCGGTACCAATGCCCCCCTTGGTCCTGGTTCGTGCCACCAACCGGAACCAAAGCCCTGTTTTCAGACCAATGCCCTGTTTTCAGCAGCCCAAAGGGCGGGAAAGCACCCCCCCCCCTTTCGTCCCGGTTGGTGGCACGAACCGGGACCAAAGGTGGGTATTGGTCCCGGTTCGTGTCACCAACCGGGACCAAAGGTGAGTATTGGTCTTGGTTGGTGCCACCAACCGGGACGAAAGGGGGTGCTGCCCGAGGACAAATGTTTAGTCCCACCTCGCTAGCTGAGAGGGCTCGAGAGTGGTTTATAAGCGCTGCTGCGCCAACCCTCTCGAGCTCCTCTCAACTATAGGCTTACGGGCCTAATCACACACTCCTCTTCCTATGGGCCTACTGGGCCTGTTGCGAGCCTGAATCCTGGCCCAACTAGCTGGTTGGGTTTCTAGTCATATTCGGGCCGTGGTGGCTCAGTAGACATCATTTTTTTTAAAACAATTCCTGTTTTTTGTTTTGTTTTTTGCTATATTTATTTTGTTTTGTTCCTACTTATAGTTTTTCAGTGATTCTTTTTGCTTTTAGGTCACAAAAATTATAAACTTTCTGTTAGTGCCATTAGTTTTCAAATTTGAATAGTTTAAATTTCAATTCTTTGAAATTTGTGTGAATCACTAGTTTGTGAATAACTTTACTATAAAAATAGATTTTTCAGTGATTCTTTTTTCCTGCTATTTAATATTACCTTGTTTTCACATTATATTCAATTTGGTAATTTTTAGGTTATTTTAAATGGTTGTTTAAATCAAAAACAGATGTTGTTATTTTAGTTTGC
This sequence comes from Hordeum marinum, assembly GCA_022496015.1. Taxonomy (NCBI): domain Eukaryota; kingdom Viridiplantae; phylum Streptophyta; class Magnoliopsida; order Poales; family Poaceae; genus Hordeum; species Hordeum marinum. The sequence continues at coordinate 45,657,894 of CM039672.1, forward strand.
TATTAAAATTTCTAACAAAAAATTTCTTCATAAAATTTCTTTTTTCTATTAATGTTTTAAAAAATACTTTGATAATTTTAGTTGCATAAATTTTATATAATTTTAGTTTCACAAATACTAGAGGTTTATAAAAGCTTTTAGAGTTTCTTTTTGCTATTAGAGTTTTATAAAAGCTTTTTAGTTGATTCATTTTGCTATTGAAGAATATTATAGTTCATAAAATAATATTTAAATTGATTATTTTTAGTTCATTCTTTTTGCTATTAGGTTTTCATAAAAGTTCTTTAGTTGATTCTTTTTGCTATTAGTTCATTCTTTGAGCTAAATGACCCTGAAATTGAAAAGCACTACAAATGAACTCTGAAAAGGTTGAAAGTTGGCATGGTATCATCATTTAACCCACATAGCATGTGATAAAAAGTTGAGAGGGTTACAGAAAAAGCTGGATGCACTTCGTGAACAAAATGGACAATCTCTTTCGAAGTATATATCAGGGTTTCGGACGAAAACTCATCTGTTACAAACGGATTTCCTTTTCTTGAACTTATTTGAACTCCAGAATTTTGGTGTGTTCAAAATGCACTGTTCAAAGCCGCATCATCAATTTTCAACCCTTTCTGACTTCATTTGTTATTTTTTGATGTAGTTATTGATTTTTTTGAGCTAAATGACACTGAAATAGAAAAGCACTACAAATGAACTCTGAAAGGGTTGAAAGTTGGCATGGTATCATCATTTCACCCACATAACATGTGCTAAAAAGTTGAGAGGGTTACGGCAAAAGTTGGATGCACTTTGTGTACAAAACGGATAGTCTCTTTCGAAGTATCAGGGTTTCGGACGGAAACTCATATGTTACAAAAGGCATTTCATTTCTTCACATGTAACTGCAGTGATATTCTAGATCAAAGGCATCATCATAATAGTTGTGGAGAGAAAGTCTTCACTTTTTCATCGCTTGTGTCCTTGGATTATTGCGCTGTAACCATGGATAATCTTCATTGTTTAACAGGGTGCTTGGGTCAGCCTTGACTTTCAAGGGAGGAATTTCCTGAAACTTTTCATAATCTTCAGACATGTCTGTCTTGCCCTCCAATCCCACGATGTCTCTTTTGCCTGGAAGAACTATGTGACGCTTTGGCTCATCGTATGATGTATTCGCTTCCTTATCTTTTCTTTTTCTCGGTTTTGTAGACATATCCTTAACATAGAAAACCTGTGCCACATCAGTGGCTAGGACGAATGGTTCGTCTGTGTACCCAAGATTATTGAGATCCACTGTTGTCATTCCGTAATGTGGGTCTACCTGTACCCTGCCTCTTGTAAGATTGACCCATTTAAATCGAAACAATGGGACCTTCAAATAATATCCATAGTCAAGTTCCCATATCTCCTCTATGTAACCATAATATGTGCCGACCTTCCCATTGGTCGTTGTTGCATCAAAGCGGACACCGCTGTTTTGGTTGGTGCTCCATTGATCTTGGGCGATCGTGTAAATGTATTCTCATTTATCTCGTACCATTTGTAAGTCAATACAGTCAAAGATGGTCTCCTGGCCAACGAGTACAGCTCATCAGAAACAATGTTGTCACACCTGAGACGTGTTTGCAACCAACTGCCGGAAGTCTTGATGTGTTCACATGTAATCCAGTCGTCACACTGCTCTAGGTGTTTGGAGCGCAGAATGTTCTTGTGTTCATCGACATACGGGGTCACCGAGGTAGAATTCTGTAGAACTGTGTAGTGTGCTTGAGAACAAGAATGCTCGTCCCCACATATTATTGACTTCGCTCCTAGTGTGTCTTTTCCAGTCAGTCTCCCCTCATACCGCGATTGAGGGAGACCAATCTTCTTAAGGTCAGGAATGAAGTCAACACAAAACCCAATGACATCCTCTGTTTGATGGCCCATGGAGATGCTTTTTTCTGGCCTAGCGTGGTTACGGACATATTTCTTTAGGACCCCCATGAACCTCTCAAAGGGGAACATGTTGTATAGAAATACAGGGCCCAGAACGACAATCTCGTTGACTGATGAACTAGGACGTGCGTCATGATATTGAAGAAGGATGGTGGGAACACCAGCTCGAAACTAACAAAACATTGCACCCCTTCACTCCTTAACCTTGGTAGGATTTCTGGATCGATCACCATCTGAGAGATTGCATTGAGGAATGCACATAGCTTCACAATGGCTAATCGAACGTTTTCGGTAGAAACCCCCTCAATGCAACCGGAAGCAGTTGCGTCATGATCACGTGGCAGTAATGAGACTTTAGGTTCTGGAACTTTTTCTCAGCCATATTTATTATTCCCTTTATATTAGACGAGAAGCCAGACGGGACCTTCATACTGAGCAGGCATTCAAAGAAGATTTCCTTCTCTTCTTTGGTAAGAGCATAGCTGGCAGGACCTTCATACTGCTTTGGAGGCATGCCGTCCTTTTCGTAAACACGTTTCTAGTCCTCCAGTGCCTCTGGTGTATATTTTGTCTTCCCATACACGCCCAAGAAGCCTAGCAGGTTCACGCAAATATTCTTCATCACGTGCATCACGTCGATTGCAGAGCGGACCTCTAGGTCTTTCCAGCAGGGTAGGTCCCAAAATATAGATTTCTTCTTCCACATGGGTGCGTGTCCCTCAGTGTCATTCGGAACAGATAGTCCGCCGGGACCCTTTCCAAATATTACTTGTAAATCATTGACCATAGCAAGTATGTGATCACCGGTACGGATGGTGGGCTTCTTCCGGTGATCTGCCTTGCCTTTGAAATGCTTGCCTTTCTTTCGACATTGATGGTTGGTCAGAAGAAATCGACGATGCCCTAGGTACACATTCTTCCTGCAATTGTCCAGGTATAGACTTTCGGTGTCATCTAAATAGTGCGTGCATGCGTGGTATCCCTTGTTTGTCTGTCCTGAAAGGTTACTGAGAGCAGGCCAATCATTGATGGTTACAAACAGCAACGCATGCAGGTCAAAATCCTCCTATTTGTGCTCATCCCACACGCGTACACCGTTTCCATTCCACAGTTGTAAAAGTTCTTCAACTAATTGCCTTAGGTACACATGAATGCCGTTGACGGATTGCTTAGGGCCTTGGATGAGAACTGGCATCATAATGAACTTCCGCTTCATGCGCAGCCAAGGAGGAAGGTTTTAGATACATAGAGTCATGGGCTAGGTGCTGTGATTGCTGCTCTGCTCCCCAAAAGGATTAATGCCATTCGCACTTAAACGAAACCATACGTTCCGTGCGTCACCTGCAAACTGTTGAGGAACGTTGCATGGGAAACAAAAAATTTCCTACGCACACGCAAGATCTATCCATGGTGATGAGCATCTACGAGAGGGAGAGTGGATCTACATACCCTTGTAGATCACTAAGCGGGAAGCGTTAAGAAACGCGGTTGGTGTAGTCGAACGTCTTCGCGATCCAAATCGCCGAGCGTCGCGCGATCTCATCACGATCCATCCCGCGATCCAATTACGATCCGTCCCGCGAACTCATCACGATCCGTCCCGCGATCTCATCATGATCCGTCCCACGAACTCATCACGATCCGTCCCGCGATCTCATCACGATCTGTCCTGCGATCTTGTCATGGTCCTTCCGATCTAGCGCCGAACGGACGGCACCTCCGCGTTCAGCACACGTACAGCTTGATGACGATCTCCGCCTTCTTGATCCAGCAAGAGGGAGTGGAGAGCCAGAAGATTTCTCTAGCAGCGTAACGGTGTTGCGGCGATGGTGGTGGAGCTATTCCGGCAGGGCTTCGCCTAAGCACTGCAGAAAACCGATCTAGAGGAGAAACTATGCACTAGAGGAACGGGTAGCACGTGGCTGAAAATTCTGTGCCAAAACCCTAAAATTCTCTAGTACATATAGGAGGAGAGAAGGAGGAGGCTTGGCTGCCAAAATTCAGCCCTTGGGTTGGCCAAAGTGGGGAGGAGAGGAGGACTCCTCCTCCAATCCTAGTAGGACTAGGATTCCTCCTTTTTTCGCCCTTTTCCACCTTTTTCCCTTTGGCCTTTTTCTCCCAGCCGCATGGGCCTTGTGTGGGACTTCCACCAGCCCACAAAAGGCTGGTATTTACTCTCCCACAGCCATGAAGACTCTTGGGTCGAAATACCCCTCCCGGTGGTCTCCCGGTACACTACCGGCACTCCCGGTACATTACCGATTAGCCCGAAACTTTTCTGGCGACCAAACTGGGACTTCCTATATATCAATCTTTACCTCCGGAGCTCCTCGTGACATCTGGGATCTCATCCGGGACTCCGAACAACCTTCAGTCACCACCATACATAACTCTGTACTACCGAAACGTCATCGAACCTTAAGTGTGCAGACCCTGCGGGTTCGAGAACTATGTAGACATGACCGAGACACCTCTACGGTTAATAACCAATAGCTGGACTTGGATGCCCATATTGGTTCCTACATATTCTACGAAGATCTTTATCGGTCGAACCTCTATGTCAAGGATTCAGTTAATCTCGTATGATGTTCCCTTTGTTCTTCGGTATGTTTACTTGCCCGAGATTCGATCGTCGGTATCTCCATACCTAGTTCAACCTTGTTACCGAAAAGTCTCTTTACTTGTTCCGTAATACAAGATCCCGTGACTAACACTTAGTAATTGCTTGCAAGGCTTGTTGTGATGTTGTATTACCGAGTGGGCCCTGAGATACCTCTCCGTCACACGGAGTAACAAATCCCAGTCTTGATCCATGCCAACCCAACAGACACCCTCGGAGATATCTATAGAGTACCTTTATAGTCACCCAATTACATTGTGACGTTTGATACACACAAGGTACTCCTCCGATGTCAGTGAGTTGCATGATCTCATGGTCATAGGAATAGATACTTGACATGCAGAAAACAGTAGCATTAAACTGACACGATCATATGCTACGTTTGTAGTTTAGGTCCTGTCCATCCCATCATTCTCCTAATGATGTGATCCCATTATCAAATGACATCTCATGTCAATGTCTAGGAAACCTTAACCATCTTTGATCAACAAGCTAGTCTATTAGAGGCATACTAGGGACATGGTTTTGTCTATGTATCCACACATGCATCTAAGTCTCCGATCAATACAATTATAGCATGGATAATAAAAGATTATCATGAACAAGGAAATATGATAATAACCAATTTATTATTGCCTCTAGGGCATATTTCCAACAGTCCTTACAGTACTTTCTCTTGATTTTTCTCCACTACGACCCGTCAGCGGGAGCTCTCAACTTCCCGTCTTTCTTACGGTCCTCTGTGTGCTATCGCATATTCTTGGCATGCTCTTTGTTTCTGAACAGACGTTTCAACCGTGGTATTATAGGAGCATACCACATCACCTTGGCAGCAACCCTCTTCCTGGGGTGCTCGCCCTCAACATCACCAGGGTCATCACGTCTGATCTTATAGCGCAATGCACCGCATACCGGGCATGCGTTCCGTTCCTCGTACTCACCGCGGTAGAGGATGCAGTCATTAGGGCATGCATGTATCTTCTGCACCTCCAATCCAAGAGGGCATACAACCTTCTTTGATGCGTACGTACTGTCGGGCAATTCGTTATGCTTTGGAAGCTTCTTCTTCAATATTTTCAGTAACTTCTCAAATCCTTTGTCAAGTACACCATTATGTGCCTTCCACTACAGCAATTCCAGCGTGGTACCGAGCTTTGTGTTGCCATCCTTCGCAATTGGGTTACAACCCTTTTTTGTGATCCTCTAACATGCGATCGAACTTCTGCTTCTCCTTTTCACTTTCGCACTGTCTCTTTGCATCAACAATGACCCGGCGAAGATCATCATCGGGCACATCGTTTGGTTCCTCTTGATCTTCAGCTTCCCCGGTTGCAGCATCACAGTATTTAGGGGGCACATAGTTGTCATCATCCTCTTCTTCTTCGTCGTCTTCCATCATAACCCCTATTTCTCCGTGCTTGGTCCCAACATTATAGTGTGGCATGAAACCCTTCACAAACAGGTGGCTGTGAAGGATTTTCTGGTCAGACTAAGACTTCAAATTCGCACATGTAGGGCATGGACAAGACATATAACCATTCTACTTGTTTGCCTCGGCCACTTCGAGAAAATGATGCACCCCCTTAATGTACTCGTCGGTGCATCTGTTACCATACATCCATTGTCGGTCCATCTATGTGCATTATATATAATTAAGTGTGTCAAAAACCATTACAGAACATCGGGAATAAAGAAGTGACCAAATTAATAGAAGTTCATCATCACATTAAAACCAAAGTAGATACATAGTTCACGTTGACCAACATATAGCTCTCGAGAGCATCTAATTAAACCATACATTGAAACTATTTAAAACATTTCAATGCAACAACAAATGCGATCATAATCAGAACTAAGGTAATAATTGATCCAACGGCATAATGATACCAAGCCTCTTTATCAATGGCATATTTTCGCGTTGCAGCCATCTTGGTCATGTGATCATCGACAATATCGGCAACATGCAACTCCAATCCCATCTTCTCATCTTCAGTTCTTTTCAAATTTTCTTTCAAATGATCGATTTCTTTTTCAGCTTTAGTTAACTTGTCGAGCAGAATTGCATAGTCAGTATCCATTTCTGGCTCAACTACTTCCTATAGATAAATACATCTACGTCAAGTTGGTGGCATAATTAATTGTCATAGACATTAGATGTGTGAAATAGTTATAAAAGATAATATACCACATCTGATTCATAGACTGGACGAGGGCTGACGTGGGCGGATACCATAACCATGGCACTATATAATAACAAACAGTAATAAGAGTAAGAAAATCATACGAGTAAGTATATTTTCTTTTAGTAAGAAGATAAGATCAAGAGGCTCACCATGCGCGGGCGATCGATGTCAGTTTCAGGACGGGGACGGGACAGGACGGACCGCTAAACCTAGACAAATCTTGACGAAAATGGAGTTTGGACAAGGAGCTTCGAGAGGAGAAAGCTTAAGTGTGGCTCGGGCATTTCATCGAACACCTCATGTGCATAGGAGGTGAGCTAGAGCACCACAAAGCTCTAACACTGCTGTCCTGGAAAAACAGAGCACTCCACGGCTCTACTAGCAGCAGGCAAGGGTTTATATAGCCTGGTCATTGGTCCTGATTCGTGGCTGGAACTGGGACAATAGGTCTCCCTTTGGTCCCGGTTCCAGCCACGAACCGGGACCAATGATCGTGGGCCAGGAGCGAGGTGCATTGGTCCCAGTTTGTGCCTGGAACCGGGACCAAAGGGGCCATACGAACTGGGACCAATGGCCCACGTGGCCCAGCCAGCCCCCTGGGCTCACGAACCGGGATGGTTGCCACCTTTGGTCCCGGTTCGTGAGCGAACCGGGATTAATGGGCTTAGGAGGCCCGGACCAATGCCATGTTTTCTACTAGTGTTGGTGACCCCGTATGTCAATGATCACAAGAATATTCTGTGCTCCAAACACCCGGAGCAGTGTGACGACTAGATTACATGTGAACACATCAGGACTTTCCGCAGTTGGTTACAAACACATCTCATGAGTAACACCACTGTTGCAGATGAGTTGTACTCGTTGGCTAGGGGACCATATTCGACTGTATTGACTTACAAAGGGTACGAGATAAATGGGAATACATTTTACACGATCGCCCAAGATCAAAAGAGCACCAACCAAAACAGCCATGTCCGCTTTGATGCAGCAACCAACAGGGGAAAGGACACATATTATGGTTACACAGTGCACATATGGGAACTTGACTATGGACATGATTTTAAGATCCCTTTGTTTCGGTGCAAATGGGTCAATCTGTCAGGAGGCGGGGTACAGGTAGACCCGCAGTACGGAATGACAACTGTGGATCTGAACAATCTTGGGTACACACACGAACCATTCATCCTAGCCAATGATGTGGCGTGGGTTTTCTATGTGAAGGACATGTCTACCAAACCGAGAAAAAGAAAAGATAAGGAAGTGAATACATCATACGATGAGCCAAAGCTACACATGGTTCTTTGAGGGAAAAGAGACATCGTGGGAGTAGAGGGCAAGACAGACATGTGTGCAGATTATGAAAAGTATCATGAAATTCCTCCCTTCAAAGTGAAGGCGGACCCAAGCACCCTGTTGAACGATGAAGATTATCCATGGTTATAGCGCAACAAGCAAGGGACACACGCGAAAAAAAAGTGAAGACTTTCTCTCCACAACTATCTGATGATGTATTTGATCTAGAATATCACTGCAGTTACATGTCAAGAAATGAAATGCCTTTTGTAAGAGACGTGTATTCGTCCGAAACCCTGATACTTCGAAAGAGATTGTCCATTTTGTACGCGAAGTGCATCTTGTTTTTGCCGTAACCCTCTCAACTTTTTAGCACATGCTATGTGGGTGAAATGATGGTACCATGCCAAGTTTCAACCATTTCAGAGTTTATTTGTAGTGCTTTTCAATTTAGGGTCATTTAGCTTAAAATAAATGATGAAATGCATGAAAAATAGCAAATGAAGTCGGAAAAGGGTTCAAAAGGGATGACGTGGCTTCGAATGGTGCACATTGAATGCAGAAAAATTCTTGAGTTCAAATATGTTTCAAAATTGAAATCCTTTTGTAACAGACGTGTTTTCGTCCGAAACCGTGATACTTCGAAAGAGATTGTCCATTTTGTACACGAAGTGCATCCAGTTTTTCTCGTAACCCTCTCAACTTTTTAGCACATCATATGTGGGTGAAATGGCGCTACCATGCCAAGTTTCAACCATTTCAGAGTTCATTTGTAGTGCTTTTCAATTTAGGTCATTGTAGCTCAAAATAAATGATGAAATGCATGAAAAATAGCAAATAAAGTCAGAAAAGGGTTGAAAAGGGATGGTGTGGCTTCGAATGGTGCATGTTCAATGCAGAAAAATTCTTGAGTTCAAATATGTTGAAAAAATTGAAATCCTTTTGTAACAGACGTGTTTTCGTCCGAAACCCTAATACTTCGAAAGAGAACGAAGTGCATCCAATTTTTCCCGTAACCCTCTAAACTTTTTAGCACATGCTATGTGGGTGAAATGATGGTACCATGTCAAGTTTCAACCATTTTAGAGTTCATTTGTAGTGCTTTTTAATTTAGGGTCATTTTAGCTTAAAATAAATGATGAAATGCATGAAAAATAACAAATGAAGTCACTAAAGAGTTGAAAAGGGATGATGTGGCTTCGAATGATGCATATTGAATGCAGAAAAATTCTTGAGTTCAATTACGTTTAAAAAATTGAAATCCTTTTGTAACAGACGTGTTTTCGTCCGATAAAAGTTATATAACTAAACTTGATATTATACAAATTTATGCAAATCAAAGTTTTTTTTGTTGAAAACTTTAATAGCAAAAAGAATATTCAGAAAGTATTTTTTGTTAAGTACTTTTAATATGCAAAAAAGTAACATAAAAATGGCAAAAAAAGGAAATAGATGCGCTTATAGAGAAAAGTCAACCTAAATTCAAAGAGCTAGTTAGGCGCCTTTTAGGTCAAATTTCCGGTATAAGGGCATCTATTTTCAATTTAAGAGGAGCCCAACGTAGCAGCCGCGGCGGGGCTTATAAACAGGTTTGTGCTGCCTTCGCTTGGCGAGGTGGGACTAAACTTTCGACACCGCTGCGCCAGGCCTTTGGTCCCGGTTGGTGGCAGCAACCAGGACTAATGGCCCCCCTTTAGTGCCGGTTGTTGCCACCAACCGGGACTAAAGGCCTGGGCTTCCCGCCCGTTGGGCTGCCGAAATTGGCCTTTTAGTCCCGGTTGGAGCCACCAACCGGGACCAGAGGTGCTCGCATATAAGGCGGGAGTTGTCGATTTCTCCCCCAAGATCTCCAATTTTGCACCAACGCCGACGCCCTGCTCCGACGCCGCCAGGCTGCTCGTCGTTGCCGCTGCCCCCGCCGCCTGTTCTCGTTATCGCCGGCACCCCTGAGCCTGTTCTCGTCGTTGCTGCCGTCGCCGAGCCTGATACTGCGTGCGCATTCTCGTCGCCGCCGCCCCGAGTGCGTCCCCGCGCCACATCGTCGCCATCATCGTCGTCGCCACTCCCACCGCCCGTGCTCATCGTCGCTGCCGTCGCCGTCACCCGTTCTCGTCGTCTCCGCCGTCGCCGAGCATGACGTCGCGTACCTGTTCTCGACGTCGGAAGCCGCCCGTGCCACCTTCCCGAGCCCGTCGTCGTCGGTGAGCATCTCCTCCTCAAATTTTCTTCATTTTTTGTATGTTAGATAAAATGCATATGTGTATGTTAGATAAAATTCATATGTGTATTTGTTTTATATTGATGCATATGTTATATTGATGCATATGTGTATTTGTTTTATATTTGAGGATGTTCTTGTTGATGCATATGTGTATTTGTTTAGATGTTTAGTTGTTTTATCGCCGGTTGTCGGTGACGCGATATCGAGGAGTCCCTGACGATCGTTGATGAGGGAGAGTACCCCCCGACGATCGTCGGTGAGGGAGAGTCCCCGACGATATCGAGGAGTCCCCCACGATCGTCGGTAACGTGATATGATGTTTAATTATAGATGGTTAAATGTTTACTTGCATAGCGTAGCCGTTGAGTCGACGATGCCAGGCCAGCATGCATCCTCGTCGTCGACTCGGTGGCAACCACCTGCTAGAGACTATTGATTAATGCCTTGTATTGATTTCCATATCTCATGTTTTGTATATTGCCATGTCGTACTATTTGCAGAAACTATGGATCACAGAGACATAGAACAAGAAGACTTGTTGGGGGATATAATCCGCACCGGGTATAATCCCTTGGCATATCTCAACAACGCCGATGGTCAGGAAGGAGAGGATGGCTCATCCGGTGATCCAACAATGGAGGAGGCAATAGATAATGATGGCTCCGATGACCGAATGGCGAAGGAAGGAGATCATGATCACGGCTCCGGTGACCGAATGGCGGAGGGAAGAGATGATGATCACGGCTCCGGTGACCGAACGGAGGAGGGATCCTCAACAGTTGCAAAGTCCAGTGAGGTAAGGAGACGAGGCCTGAAGAAAAGGTTGCACCAGGATGAAAGGTTCATGATGACAGAAGTCGCGAACGATGGCCAACCGATTGCTCCCAAGCGGACCAAAGTCGCATTTGTACATCAGTGTGGAGTTCTTGTTAGGGACTACATCTTGATTGCCACCCAGCAATGGAATAAGAATAATAACGACCCCAAAGTTTCTTATGTCCATGATAGACTGAAAGATGATCTTTGGATCAAGCTGATGAGAAATTTCAGCCAACTGCAAGAGGAGGATCCGAATAACCCAGTTATAGAGCGAAAGGTCAAGTTGTGGGCTCTTAAGAAGATGGTAGAACTATTTAGGAACTAGAAGAAAGAGTTGAACACAAAGTTTGTCGAGAAAGATAAGACTCCGGAGTTCTCCGGTCGATATGAGAAGATAAGAGATCAATGGCCTGAATTTGTGGCCTACAAGAATTCAGAGAAGAGTAAGAAAATGTCACTGAGAAACAAGAAAAATTCTGCAGCGAAGCAGTATCACCATCACACAGGGTCAGGTGGCTACTACAAAGCCCGACCGTTGTGGGACAATGTTGAGCAAGACCTACTTGCTAAGAATGTCCACTCAGAGACATTGCACTGGCCAGATCGTTCAAGGACTTGGTTCTTCGGTGTTGGGGGAACTTTGTCCCAGAAACAGGGTGCTGTGTCTGGACAAGAGCTCAACTTGCAATACCCATCACAAAGCTTCAGCCAGCAATCAAGGCAGTGGAGTAAGGGTCGTTCATTCCCGACAGAGAAAAGGACAAGCTGACAGAGGCCCTTGGGAATACTGAACACCCTCAACGAACACGAGGTACATCAGGCTCCTTTCCGTGGAAGCATGGATTTCCCAACAGAGGCGGTTAAAAAGCCGAGAGAGAAAGAGGAAACTAGAAGCAAGCAAAATGCAGAAGCTCAGTGCAAGATTAGCAAAACTAGAGGAACTTGAGAGCCATCGAGCTACCGGCCAACCATTTGAGCGGCACGAAGATCCTTCCTTTGACGCCGCCCCAGAAGCTACCCCACCATCTCAGTGGAGAAGCAGCGTGGCTTCCACTGAGCTTGTTCATCCTGATTTCACAGCACCTCGCTACCCCGTGGATAGTATCACGGAGGCTCAACATTGCGAGCTAATGACGAGATGACATAACCTGACCTTGAAGGCGGTGGTCGGCTCTGTTCTACCTCCTCGAGCTGAGGGAACTTTCCATTGCCGTCCGATTCCACATGGCTATGCTGTTGTGACAGTGGATGAAATAATGGATAGATATGAGGGGGCTGGAGCTTGATAACCCTACAGGTGAAGAGTATATTGTTCTTCTGAAAAATGCTCACAGGAGTACATGTCTATGGAGAAAGGAGTACATCAAGTTTCCAAACTGGATGCCTCAGCAGATTGAGCCTCCTCCGGAGCGTCAGGGCACTCCGCCTCCTCCTCCTCCTCATCCTTTGCCTCCTCCGGCGCGTGAGGCCACTCCGCCTCCTCCTTCGACTCCTCCGAGCGTGTGAGGCCACTCCGCCTCCTCCCCCGCCTCCTCCTTCGCCTCCTCCGGCGTGTGAGGCCACTCCGCCTCATCCTTCGCCTCCTCCGACGCGTGAGGCCGCTCCGCCTCCTCCTCCGCATACTCCGGCGCGTGAGGCCACTCCGCCTCCTCCGTGCGTCAGGACACTCAACCTCCTCCGGCACGTCAAGCCACTCCACCTCCTCCTCCTCCTCCTCCTCCAGCGCATCAGAACACTCCGCCTCCTCCTCCTCATCCTTCGCCTCCTCCAGCGAGTGAGGCCACTCCGCCTCCTCCTTCGCCTCCTCCGATGCGTGAGGCCACTCCACCTCCTCCTCTGCCTCCTCCTTCGTCTCCTCCGGCGCGTGAGGCCACTCCGCCTCCTCCTTCGCCTCCTCCGACACGTGAGGCCGCTCTGCCTCCTCCTCCGCATCCTTCGGCGCGTGAGGCCGCTCTGCCCCCTCTGGTGCGCCAGGCCACTCAGCCTCCTCCGGCACGTCAGGCCACTCCGCCTCCTCCTACTCCTACTCCTCCTTCGGTGCATCAGGACACTCCGCCTCCTCCGACGCATCAGCCATGATAGAAGAGAAACGTCGCCGCCGCTCCGGCGGCTAGCAGTACAATAGGTGGGAATAAATTCAAATTTGGTCCAAGCCTCAAGCCTGTTCCAAAGTTACCATACGAGAGGACTGACAAAGAAAACGATGACATCAGTAAAGCCGAAGTGAAGGCCCATTTTGCATGGAAACATCCACCTCCGAAGGAAACGATAGATCCGGTGAAAGCGAAGCGCATTCTAGATGCCCTGAAGCGACCATCAAGGCCTCCGCCGCCATCAAACTATGACCGCTGTATTATGAAGACATATAATGAAGCGTAATGGTCGGGAAGTACTTCTAGTGCTGCAAGAGTCAAAGAACGGAGAAGTGGGGAAACAATTCCCCAGCTCGGCGAACAGGAGAAGCAATCGTGCCCCCTGCTCAAGGTGTCTAGCGATATCACTAATCATTCGGTACTAGTGCCCGGTACCAAACGTGGTGATTACTTGGAGGATGATCTAATTTTTGAAACAACTGAGGTAACAGTAGAAGAATATAAATACGTGCACGGGAAGCCTCTTGTCAAACCTGATCATCCTCATCTAACAACGATGATGTACAATTTGCATGAGTGGTACATGAAAACCTACAGGGAGTGTGGGAGAGACACTATGTATGTGAGAGTTAAACTAGAGCACGAATTCATTGGACTCAACGTGATGCCTATTGAATTTGTGGAGTTATTTCAGTTATACAATCAATTGGCCCTCAACAAACAACTCATGACTTGCTACTGTGTGTAAGTATTACTTCTATAGGTAAGTCTCTACCTCACCTCGTTCATTGCATGTATATATAATTATCCTTACTATATTATGCAGATTGAAGATCATCGAATGCAAAAAAGCAGGAATCTTCGACGTTGGGTTCATTAGCCCAGATGCCGTAAATGAATGGTCGGTACAAAATGAAATCAAACAGACCGAGGAGAACTTGCTAAAGTCATTCCTCACACATCAAAACAAAAGGGAAATACTCTTTCCTTACAATTTCAAGTGAGTGTTGTTGTCTTCTCTGTATATTCAGTTTTCCTTACTCGAGGTTAAGTAATGTAACTGATGAGTTATATATGCGTGCGCAGTTACCATTTTATTCTGCTATCCATTAAGCTTGACGAGGCATTAGTAACTGTCTTAGACTCGAGATGTAAAGATCCCGAGGATTATGCGGACATGCCTGCAATGCTCAAGAAGTAAGTTCAGTCAATACCGGGACCATATCGGCATGCAACTTTCGATAATTTCCTGATATCAAGTAATAATTTTCTTTTCCTGGCAGGGTTTGGAAAAAGTTCACCCAAAAGGTTCCCGGTCTAAACAAAGAGTTGCGATTTACACACACCAAAGTAAGTAGTACTAGCTAGTTCCGCGCATCTCTAATTGATTCAAATTTTCAACAATATATATATATATATATATATATATATATATATATATATCATTATACCATGCTTGCTTATCAGTTTGATTGAACTCTATTCTCATAAAGTACTTGTACCAGGAAGCCGGGATTGTTTTATGTGGATACTACGTGTGTGAGTTCATTCGCCACTCGACCTTTGAACGGGGCTTCTCTGACAAACAATTTGAAGTATGTAAATAATATTCACAATTTTAGTTTATATATTACCATCAATTGGGTTGAGTTTTATTCATATATATGCATGAATTGACCCCCTTCTTTAAATTAGATATGTCGGATGCGGGATGAACTCCTACCACATGATCGCATACGAGCAATTCAAGAGCAATTTGCGGGATTCTTTCTTGACCACGTCATACCTAAAGACAGAGAATACTATGTGGATTTATGACTGGATCTTAGGTAGATGATGTTAAGGATTGTAAAAGATGTTATATTGTATATATGTAGTAGCATCGGATAGATATACGAAAACTTGTTGTTCGACCAAGCTTATATGTTCAGCATGACGATCTTGTGTAATTAATGGTTTCCTTCATGTGCTTTTTAGCTAGCGTCGAGTTCTCTCTATATGTATAGTAGCTAGCGTCGACCAAGTACAGAGAAAGAGAGGTCACTTCTCTCTATTAGCTAGTTAACACAATATGAAACCTCTAAATTAACCATCCAAAACCCCTAAACCCCCTTCCAAAAAAACCAGCGCCTGACGGATGGCGGCCTTTTGGTCCCGATTGGTGTTGCCAACCGGGACTAAACCAACTCCTTCCTGGGCACCTGGCAGCGACCACGTGGAGCCCTTTTGGTCCTGGTTCGTAAGCAAACCGCTTGGTTTGTCCTGGTTCTAGAACCGGGTCTAAAGGCCCTTTGGAACCGGGACTAGTTCCCTATTTTCTACTAGTGTGAGGGAAAACTAGGCGAAATCTGTTACAGTGTGCCCAGATGTCAGCTACTCCCAAAGCATGAATGTCCACGACCACCCAACCATCACATGAGAAAATGCCCACAAACCCCCATACCTCAGGCTCATGGATCACAACATTTCAAAAGAACCACCATAAAAAAACACATCAAACTAATACATCAGACAAGACATGACAACCCGAAAAGAAGAGAACAATCTATCAAACACACACACCTGCCTTGCCTATGGCGCCACTCTACTTGATTTTCCTTTTAAATGATTTCTCCTTTAGGGTTTCAGAATGATGGCTAGCGTACACCCTGTTGCTCTTGTCACTGATTGCTTTCTCCTTCAGAAATCCACCGACCGAGCGCTAGTAACTTCCAATATGGCGATTAATTATCAAAAATAAATAGCGAAGAGAGCCTCAGAAATAGGTGATGTGCAATATATGCTACAACCTCATTACTCACAGGAACCACCTGGACAATGGGCTTAGGTGGTTGGAAGACAACACCGCCCAAACCTCGACGATCCACAAACATGAGTGTCGGGCTGGTCTCTAACGATGGTGGTGTGGGTGGCGCTGCAACCACTATCGAGGTCACAACCGAGTCTTCATGTGCCATTGACAAAGGTGAAGCATGCTCCTCACACATCGTCGGTAGCTCGGACATGATCTCCAGCATCTGAGCAACAAACTTGGTGATGTGCTCACTCCTAGAGGCAGTCGACACAGCAGGCAACGGTGATCGACAGTGCCTACCACGAGGGGGAAAACATCCATAGAGGTCAGCTTCCTCTTTGTCCACACAAACAATATGGAGCTCGGTCGGGGGAGGTGACATTAGGCGCAATTGTGAGCCTACGAAGGGCAGCCTCCAACGTCACCAGAAAGCTCCTAACCCGTACCAACCTGACAACTCAAGGCAAAGCAACTCAGCCTGCTCAGCCAAGACGGATTGCAAATTATCCTGACCAGGAAAATCTTGGCAAATCTAAGTCGGTCAAATTAGAAGATTCAATGACATTGGAATCCACCAAAATGTATACATCAGTGCAGTTAATTGGTTCTGCAAGTAGAGTGGAATATACATTTTTTTCGTCGAGATGTCATGATCACCCCAATGACATGCAATTTCTACAATTCCGCAATCCCTATAATCCTATAAGAGGCGAAATTTCCAAGCATCAACAGCTCAAACTTGCTCAAACTTGCTGGAGACGGCCAGTTACGAAAGAAGGCTTCTCCAACTCCAGACAACATGACGTCAAAGGGGAAAGGTGAGCTAATGATCCTCCAGTTATCATAGTCTCATTCATTTTTTTTTGCGAGGGTAAAACTAAGTTTATTCCATAGCAACATTCATTAACCAAGTAAATTAAATTTTATATCATTTTATTTGCCCTGCAGCGATGCATACTAAAGGTGTGCCTGGACTGAAAAATCCCGAGGGTGGGAAGAAAGGTATAAGGCATTTTAGAAATTTTACTATGAACTACATACTGATGTATATAAACACATTTTACAGTATAAATTCACTCATTTCGCTCCGTATTTAGTTCATAGTGAAATCTGTAAAAGGTCTTACATTTAGTAACGGAGAGAGTAGTATTCATCCTGGTGAATACAGTACTAGCACCATCGCTGGCCTCTTCGAATTTGGACTCGTTTCAGCTCAAAAATAATTTGGCCTCATTTTACATTGAAAAGCATAGCCAGCCTTATGAAATCTTAATCACATGCATGCATGATTAATTAAGGCTACATGCACCATCATCGACTGATTGATTGGTATTGCCGTGCAGAGAAACATGCGCATGTGCAGCCAGAGGCATCTTCTACTGGTTAGTACTCCAGCATTCGAGCTTGCTATTAGTCTCGAAGCAAGACCATGCAGCTACTGAGCTACGCGTACTCGACGATGGTGTGTGTGCATGCATGCACCATCGTCGGGCACCTTTTTGAACTAGCTTTCTTATCCCTGTCTCCCAAAGCTGCACCTTTTCTTTAGTACCAAGTTTTACATGACCAGATAATCAACGGATTCTTGTGATTTCACATTTCTGTGCAGTACCTAAAGCTAAAGCGTCAAGTACTGCCACACTGCCGATACTGGCACCAAACAACAAAAATGCAAAGCCAGCCAACCCAGGTATACGAACTATAATTGTTCATCTGCATATATAGTGTGTGTGGCTCCGCAGAAACCTGACACGCTTAAATTTAAATTTGTTAGGCGGCAAGGCTCCAAAGCGGTGAATTCCGGATTCATATATACAATTTAAACCTCTCGTGTGGATTGATGAAGAAGAAGAATGATCTGGACATTCGTTTGGTGTGCTTTGTCTATGAAATAATACATATATCAAAGACCCCAATAGTATGTAAGAAGTTAAAGAGGTGGAAAAGAAATATGGATCGATCTATTATTGCATGTTTGTAGTTTGTACGTCCTTGGTGGACTTCGTCACTGTCCTAAGTTGATGTATTGGTATTGTATTGAATTAACATGTATTAATAAATTTGGATTGTATTGGGTTTTAACTTCTTTTTTGGCATGGAGTGAATGTTATCTCTTTTTCTCAAACCTGTGAATTTTATGTTGAATGGTGTCAATCTGGAACATTAATAAACTCTACTTTCTCCCGCAAGAAAAAAAATTGAACTCTGATTCAGAAGACAAGTAATCTATCACATTGCGACATCAAACAGACTGAATATGCTTTCATGGAAAATTATGTAACTAAAATGAACATTCTTGGGCGTTGGGAAAAATAACCAACGGGACGCGGTAGGACCGCTCTCCAATAATACTAGTCAAATACAAGTTGGAATTATTTGAAGGAATTTGAAATTTCCCTAAAATTATCTAAATTTATTGAATTCGAGCAAACTTTGTAAAAGGGAGAAGGTAAACACAAGATAGTTACCGAAAGACATCCGAGACAAGAATATTTTGGTATAATACAACATGAAACTCCATGCACAGTGTATGCATGTGGCATATCATGCTCTACGTCGGTGACTTTTTCATGCCCGTGGATGGCTCTGCGAGGTCAGGCATGATTCTTTGAAACTCTGTCATGAGGGTTGTTTTCACTTCATATCAATAATGAAGCTCTCGAAGTGGAGGTCCACGTGATAATGCAGGGCATGGCCCCGGCGCTTCAATGGATAAAATTTCCCGGTTATCGTTCATACTAATTCCTCAATGGTCATGTTTACCTTGTGAGACGATACATTGGTCCGCTTGGCGTATGGACATCAAGTTGCTAAGATCAAAAAGTTGATGCAAGAATGGTGGTTTATGCCCTAGAAAGTAGCCTGAGATCAAAATAGGCTGGCTAATTCTGTAGCAAATTTTGGTCCTTCTGAATGCAATACTAGAAAGTTCAACGGAATAAAGAAAGTTCAACCGAAATCAATTAATGAAAGAATGATTACAGTAGAAAAAGAGGCATGCATGCCAATATGGCAGTATCTGTCTCGTTGGCCAATGCACAGATGGAACATTCGCTGTCCTACAAAACATGCATTGACTCAATCATGCCACATTATTGAGATGAGAAAAAAACTACTCCCCGCAGATTTGTAGGGTTTTAAATTTGACTAATAAAATATGTATAATATGGGTCCCTCAAAGTTTTACAGAATAGCGTACTAACTCTGTCCTGATTTACTAGTCCCCTCTGTATTTTGGGTCATATTCTGATCATGATTTCAACAAATAAAATATAAGTCATACCTAGCAAAAATGTATCATTAGAAACCACATTAAATAAGAATTCAACAATATAATTTTTGTGATATGCATTAACATTCGCTAGTCAAATTGTGACTAAAAATATGAGGGGCTAATGAACCAGAATGGAAATAGTATTACATAGATATATGTGTCTAAAAATATTTGCTACTTCTGTATAGATCCTCTGGAGTCATTGCCCACGTCCCTCTGGAGGGCCGGCCCAGCATGGCGTATGATCGCTAGGCTTTTCTTCCATCAAAGTATGATGATTGCCTAAAAAAAAATCAAAGTATGATGTCTAGTTTGATACGCTATGAACAGTTTTTTTCAAGGGTATCCACACTTTTTTTAGCTCTGAAAAATATTATGCACAGTTTTCTAAAAGGACGTAGAGTCTCTAGTTTTTTTTATTTTCCATTTTTTTACACACTTTTGTTAGCTCTGAAAAATACTATGCACAGTTTTCTAAAAGGACGTAGAGTCTCTAGTTTTTTTTATTTTCCATTTTTTTACGTAGTACTTATTTTTTGTACTACCAAATTTACAAAAAATATGTTGCATATTAAAATCTTTGTAAAAATAAAAAACTATTTTTCATGTGTTAAAATTTATTTATCATGTATTTGAAAAATGTTCAATGTCTATTTCAAAATGTATGCATGATGTATTAAAAATGATCGTCGTATATTTGAAAAATATAATCTTGTATTGACATTTTTAATCACATATATTTCAAGACATTAATAAAATAATTTCGAAAATGCATTTTAAAAAGTGTATGGTTTAATTCGAGAAATGTTTATGATGTATTCATGATTGTTCATTGTGTAGTTAGAAAATGATCATATATTAAAAATATTCGTTAAACTTGAAAATAATTTATTTATTTGAAGAAAAGTATCGTATGTTTTGAACATTATTCATGTATTATTCATAAAAAAGAAAGCCAGAAAAGAATGAAAATATAAAAATGAAATAAAAGAACTTGAAGAAAAAAAACGTAAAACAGGAACATAAAAATAAAAAGGAAATGATACAGGAAAAAGGAATAAAATGTTTGAAAAAACCGAACAAAAACCAATGAAAACCAGGAGCAGAGAAATAAATAAATTTTAATCGACGAACTAACAAAATAACTAGTTAATGTTTACCACTTACAATGATCACTTTTGACCTTCTTCGGGTGAGCACAAGTGGTGCACTGCAGTGTGCCAATCGACGTAACGTAGGAGTTTTTTTTCTAGATTTATTTATTCAAAATGTTTTATCTCTTGAATCATGCCTTCAAATACCGAACCATTTTCCCTATTGGATT
Source organism: Hordeum marinum (assembly GCA_022496015.1). NCBI lineage: Eukaryota > Viridiplantae > Streptophyta > Magnoliopsida > Poales > Poaceae > Hordeum > Hordeum marinum. Next base: position 45,678,438 of record CM039672.1, read on the forward strand.
TCTCGTGATGAAATTTTCAAAACTACATTGCATGTTAATAGGTTTTGATGTACTCTTTTTATGTAAAACCCGGGAAAAAACCCTCAGCCAGAAACGGAAAATATCGAAAGCGAAACAAAAAAATAGGAAAAAACAAAAACCAAAAAGACCAGCCATCGAATAAATAAATAAATACGGAAGTAAAAATCTGAGCCCGGAAACACGGTTGCGGTGTTCAGGGGCGGTGCCAGAAAATCGAGTTAATGGGTTCACTCATTATTTTTCTGCGAAAATTCAGTATGACTTAATTAAGTATAATGTCCAATTTCACACTATCGTATAACAAGACAAGGACCCTAAAACAACGTAACAAAATATATATTGGGTAGCACTTATATTTTATACATTGAAAACAAATTACTACAACATTTGTAAAATGAAAAAATTGCAAGACATACCATGTGGATGAAATTATAAATTTCTCTTGGTTACATATTGTCTGTAGAGTAATACCAAAATAACTTCATAGCTTCAGGTGTGGCTTCTCCTTCTCGACAACACCGGCAGAATGCCAAGTTAGTTTGATCAGTGTATAATACCATCAATCATAAGAAGCATGTACAATCACTCACATTCCAAAGTATCCCGTGTCAACCGTTTCTCTGTATGGAGGGCTTCATAAGACTACTTGCATCAACAACATTTGACGCACTTTACCATAATCTAACAGGTGGCCTTAAAGTGCCTACATCATAATCAGAATCTGGTGATCAGTTTGTCTTCAAGAAATATCGCTCCACATCCTAGTTTTTTATTCACTATACATCCACATCCTAGATCAATCGATGTTCGGATTTTATTTATTTTTGGCAAAGGCCATCACCGAGCTAGGCTAAATATTAGATGCATAAGAACATGTGGTGATTTGACTCTCATTATCTTGAATTTGCATTGCACGCCGATCTGCTGTTGCTTCCTTGCGGGCTTGCCACTGGAGATTAGGTGATGCGCCCCGGCCGCAGTGTGCGAACAAGATAGGGAGAGGCGTGTTACGACCCCGGAAGAGATCGAACAAGAAGGGGATGAGATCCGGAGGTAGGAGAAGGGTAGGTGAGAAGAGAGTTCAGGGATGAGAAGGAATTTGAATTATCTCAAATGACAATATGCCTACAGTGCCATCGGGGATACACCTTTAACGCCACAGCCTGGCTCAGGCCCACACCTCATACTCACACATTCTAGCGACGACTATTCCATACTAGTAGAAAACAAGGCATCAGCCCCGATTCCACAGAGCCTTTAGTCCGGGTTCTGCAACCGGGACAAAACGATAGGGACTAATGCCGATAACTTTTAGTCCAGGTTGGCTTACGAACCGGGACTAAAGGAGCTTCACGTGGCCGTCGTGGGGCGCTTGGCAGGAGGACCTTTAGTCCCGGTTGGTAACACCGACCAGGACTAAAAGGCAGCCACGCGTCAGCAGCTGCCAGGATCTGTGTTTTTTTCTTCTGAAAGGAGGTTTTTAGGTGTTTTGAAGGGTTTAGGGGTTTTCATATTGTGTTTCTCCCTTTCATTTTTGTGTTTACCATTTTTATTTTATGCTTTTTATTCAACTCGACACTAGCTACTACATATAGCAATGAAAGAACCATTACACAACATCAACATGATCAATATATAGAAAGAATCATCAGTATCACTTGAAAGATGTTCAACATAAGAAACAAACATCAATGTATCACATTTATCTTAACATACTAATTAATTAACTAACAGTTCTCCAACTAATATATTCATGGCTTAGTTCTAAACATGGTCAACAACAACCATCATCTGATAGTCCTTGTGATTGCTCTTCCTTATAGTGATTACCACAAGGGTGTGCACCCTTAGTTCTCTCTTTTGCTTGATGAACTCCTGCCAGCCGACCTTTATATCACCTCTTGCCATCCCATCCCCATCGCCAAGGCCCAAGTCCTAAGTCTAAGTCACACGTGCACCCCGCACGCGGGGTGAATGACTATTCCTTGTATATATAGACATGGTGGCATTGATAGAGAGAACAAGGCCATCACCACGGATCGATGAGGTGGCGCAAATCACACCCTCTCTGGCTGGCCGATGGGCATCCCTAGACGTGCTTTCATTCCATTTATTTCGCATCGGTTTCTCATGGATATGTCACTCCTTTCCACCTAAATTGACAACCAACCCCTCATTAATAAGTCCGCTGTTAACAGCTAACCCATGCAGGCCCACCACATACGCCTTCGCATGCAAACTGGGTTCAATCCCTCACCTAATCAATGCGTTTCTTCTCTCCATATCTGAATTTCATTACGTGCCTCCGAGGGCGTAGTGTTTATCCTCGGCTTTACTCAGGTTTAAAAATTAGTGAAATCATACATGCTATAGTTTTGCTGGCTATTTCTCCGTCAACAAAGAAATTCCGTGTACCAAAATAACGAACCACATGATTCAAGTTTCAAAACACTCTTATAGTTGATTAAAGTTTAGTGGACTAACTTTGGCCAGAATATATGTATCTTGCTTCCAATCCATCATCTTGGCTATTAAACTGCTTTACTCTGCCTAGACCAGAGACGAATTCAATCTATACCATGCTGGCATCTCCTCCAAAAAACAACTTCATAACCAAGCATACATACCAAATCACGGGCAATCCAATGCATATCAATGCATCACAAATTCCACATAAATAAACAAATTCCTTACTGTGGCTCAGCTCAATACGAACAACAAAAGTTTACATACAATCGACAGCTTGAAAGAAAGACGTCTCACTTTTATTGTACATATGTTTCACAAGACTAACTAAACCACGCACCTGCCAAGTTATATTGTGGCTCATCATCGCCCACCATACCACATGTGTGAGCAAAAAAAAACTGGGATCCCTTGAAGGAGGCGCAAAAACTATCGCCAAGGGAGAAAAAACATTCTTCTTCCTAATACTTAGGGATCGATTTCTTTTCATCATATTTTCTTCAACCCCAAGCCCAGATCATCACTCACACAGTCTAGGGGCTGGCTACATCGAGCCCCCCATCAGCTTGACACCGACTCCATGTGGCGTATCAACGTCCCCAGGCCTGTGACTTCCACCATTTTTCTTCCCTTTAGCTATAATCTCGTGTAACATTCAAAGAACAGCCGGACCGAGCCAGGTCAGGTCTCTCTCTAATGCTGCATGAACAGAGGTACATGCTGACAAAAGTATATACAAAAACGTTTCCCAACTAAAGACCATAACCACCGAGAACATGCTACAGAGCAACAAATCTTGTCTATGATAAGATCATTTGCCGTGTCACGAAAAATGTAAACATAGACAGGTAGAATTTATCAATTAGCATGGTCGATAATTTTACAAGGTTCTTCCCTACATCACACATGCTTTACTTTTTGATACAGAATGAACTAAAGGAAGAATTTATACGATTGAGATGTAGTTTGCAGGCTACTTAGGTAGAAATTTTTGAAGGGCGGAATAAAAAGTCATCTCTTATGTTTCTTAGTATCTGCTAAATAACAAGAAAGCTACCAGATAACATTTCCTTGTACTCTGAAGAATGTAATAGTCAGCAAATCAATTGATCGACAAAAAAAACAATTGATTTTCTCTTTTATATTATATGCTTTCAGTTGTACAGTGAATATGGCTTTGCTTTGTGGAATTACTCCACTCAGAGAATACTGGGATGCTAGAACTGAACAAGACCTAGGACACATAATAATTATTTTTCTTTGCAAGTTTCAGGCCCTGATAACTACGACATTTATGTAGCTCTAACATGGTTGTTCACAGACTCATCTTTTTCAATGACCGTGAGTTTTCAATTTCATATACCATCAAAACAAAATATCCAGGGATAGAAAAAAACAAGCAGTCACGCTGCCGACACAGAAACATCACCGAGTCTCAACGACCATAATCTGGACCAACGAACTTGACCAACTATTTGACTCTACCAAAGCACGAATCCACCAACTAACAGACTCTTAAATCCAGGTAAGTTAGTTGTCCCAAACAGGCAATTAATAAGAAACATAATGTAAAAAAGAAGAAGGCTATCAATTCTTGTTGTCAATAACTAAGAAACAATCTGATAAAATATGCAGCCAAACAAAGAATTGTCGATGTCCAATCAAAAGTCATGAAACTTAATCAAAGATTTGGAAATAAGGTTGTGTAATAGAGTGAGATAAAATTACGTTTGTGATGTTGAAGACATCAGTCAGAGCTTGTAGAGTTAGTCGTTGAGTTTTGCTTCTCTACCACATCAGTTCCGCCATGTGCAAGGTTCTTGCACTGGTACGGCTAGCCAGGCCCTGTGCAGCTTTGCCTTTGACATCATCCTTGAGGTCCCACTGCGTGTTCAAAAAAGTGATGTTGGGCGCCTTCTCCCTCTTGCACATGATATCTTCTGCACCTGCACAAAGAAACTACATCAGGGAAAAAGAGAAAACTGGAGATCGATTATTAATATAATATACACACAAACGAAACCCTGCAAGTCTAAACTCTTTTTTATCACAAGAACTCCAAAGTTTAGCATTGCCACTGTTGATCAAGAATGACTAACTGCAGACACGACAGTGAATGTTGAAACTACATACTACACAAGGGTTACCATACTGAAAGAAAGGGTAGGGTTAAGATTGAAAGTATCATGCCAATGCTCAAATAATGTAGATTCCAGAACAACAACACTAGTCTCCTCCAATCAACATAACCGATGGATTATCAGTTACAGAGCATCATGTCCGGCTTACAACCAATACAAATGATCCATTCTTAAACCATTCCTTTAAATTAAAACAAAAAAGCCCTCTACTAGGCCTCAAGTATAGTGCATGAAAGTGAACAGGACAGTTAAATAGGCAACATAAGGGAATAATGTGAGCAAGACAAATAAACTCTAAAAAATCAGCCTCTAGTAGGCCTCGACTATGGTGTGTGAAACCAAGCAAGACAGTTAAATACTAACTAGTAAAAATAAGAATACACTAATCAACCTCTAGAGCGGCATTTTCATCAAGGACCCAACACTAGCCTCTAGGCCTCAAAAATGGTCAACACCAGTCTCAACAACAACAGGCAGAAACCATGCCAAGTGCATGCCAAGAGCCTAAAATACTCTTATGTACAACTATAGCAATGTACCTAAGTGAGAAGGTAGCCCCAAAAGAAAGAAGACTAGATGAGGCCAATGGTTGCACTAGTGCAGAACACACCTATAGTCGCGGGTCGTAAGGGCTAAAGGGTGGGGACTAAAGCCTATCCCCTTTAGTGCCGGTTCAACATGGCCTGACACCAAAGGCCCTCCATGTGGCATCCGATGGTGTCGTGGGCTAGGGGGACCTTTAGTCCCGGTTGGTGTAAAATTATTTAGTTTATTTAGTTTTGTTTTATTTTTCCTTTTAATTCTTTAGGGGTTTATGAATTATCTATGGTTATATACCGTTATACAAATTTTTATACAGTATCAATTAAGTGGTTGTTATATCATTATGTTCATGATGAATTATTATATCATTGTGAGGAAGAAACATGGATTTTATTCATCGAAATGAATAAAAAGTGATCAAAAGTTGAATTAGTAGGATGACGATCCTACTAATTAAACTTTTGGTCACTTTTGATCCATCCACATGAATCTAATCCGCTTTCCGAACCCCAATGATATAACAAATCATCATGATAATCATGATCAACATCATCATCATATTAATATAAAAATTCTTGCATCGTATCATCACCAACAACAGTATAGCTAATAATCATCATAGTCATTACCACCTACACTATTTAATCATCATTTCCATCAATGAGACATCATATACAAGTTGGTCACTGGTCATAATCACAACTCTTCCTCCTCCTCATCATCAACTCTAACACATTGTAGCACATCATAGCACATTGTACCTAGGACCTACTCCTCTCTCATATGACCTACTCTACCCTCTCTTAGGTACAATATCTTAAAACAAGATAGGCCCTGACTCTCCATTATGGAGAATGAAGATCATCCTGTCTCCAATTCTTGGCCTACGCACAATGTTGCTTCCAAGTAGCTCTCTACGATTGACCATACATTTTTTCCAATCTTTGATTGTCATGTCTTTATCGGTTTTAGAAATCCGGTATGGACAGGAGTGATGCTTAGGTTGACCTGGCCGTGTTCGCCGTAAGCTCATAACATCAACGCGACCTCTCGGAAACATCAAAGAAGGCACACAATCCTTCGAAATTTTCTGTTGAAAAACATAGTAATAACTTTATAGTTAGCAATGTAGTTTAGTTTTAAAAGAATTTATGCAAAAGATGCACGGATGTTGTAATAGTAGAAAATCTTACCATGCAATCTTCATGGATGTTATCGTAGTTCACCACGTGTACTAGTGGCACGTATTGATCATAATGTGGAAGAGTTTGATAATAGCTATTGTAATTCTCAAGATGATTAAGAAATACGGTAAGATGATTTTTCTCATTATAAGTTAATTCTGCTTCATCATTGTAGTAGTAGGTTCTGTCTACCATCTTCCGTACATTTTTTGAAGAATGAAAATAAGTTGTCAATGGAAATAAGTTGTCAACTATTTTTAAATAAGCAATATAAATTACTTAATAAATATGGTTGAGAAACTCACGTAATGGTAGAACTGGAGGCGTCTGCACATCGACCCACATGTCGATATTACCTTCAATTTCATTTTCTGAACAAATATCAAAGGTGATAAGCATATTAGACTCAAATGCATAAGCCTTGCATAGTGCTCTCCAACTTTTGCATTCAAAATAGGAGTAGGTATCTGCATTGTACAATTTTACGGCAAAAGTATAACCATGCTCGGTCCTCAAGTAAACTCTCTTTACCTCCATACTTTTTTTAGTATTGAAGCCAATCTTATTCAAGACATAAATTCTTGCATGGCAAGGGATACGCTAGTAGAATAGTAAAAAATTAAAATTATAAGTTGAAGCAAAAGAAGCAGAAGTCATGCTTAATTATGAAAAAAGACTTGTCGTTGTGACTTACTGTATTCATTTCGAATGTCTCATCCAGCATGATGCTGAAGCGCCTACCATCAACTAGCAAAGGCTTTTCACACACATCGCGCTCGTCTTCGTAGTAATCGCACATAGCAAATTCCCTTTCGTCGTCAGACATTTCCTACGTTCATAGTTGAAACATTTAAAATCGATCGAAGGAAACTACGAGAAAACTGATCAACACACAGATCACTATTACTCAATATGCAATAGGTTGACTTTAGGTCTATCGAGTCTTTCCTTCCTAAACTCTCATCTCACGTATATGGTGGGCACTCCTTCCGATATTGCGACCGTCGGTGATGGTGGCTCCTCCATTCATCTCCGAGTGCATTACACCAAAATGTCTAGCACACGGGAACGAAGGAGAAGCGACCCCCATGACAACAATCGGGAATCTTTCTCTCTCATATATATATATATGGTGGACACTCTCCCTCACTGAAATATACACAAGGAGCCGAAACAGACGTAAAGTCAACCCGTTTCATATATCGAGCAATGACATAGAAAAAATGCCCTATCTTTTGCCGGAATGACTGGCAAATCACAAGCACTCGATATGTCATACATTGTAGCACAAGACATTTCGTATGTTCATAGTTGAAACAGACGTGCATTCAATAAGCAAAACTAAATCATAAAACAAACTAGTATTCAAATTAGCATGCATTCAATAAGCAAAACTAAATCATCTCTTGCGTTCATACATCGTCGAATAGTATCCCTAATACATCTCGAATAGTATCATACATATAACCCCAAAAACATGAAAATATGGAAAACACAATATGGAAAACATTAAAATATGCAACTTTTGCAAATACTAATTGCTATATATTGGATCAAATGTCAAAATTCATCAACTTTTTTCTATACATATATTGGATCAAAATGAAAAAATTTCTCAAATGTCAAAATTCCTTTGCTTTTTTGTACACATCTAACTAATCATCTAGTGAAAAATGTCAAAATTCATGCATCTATGTCAAAATTCGTCAAATGTCAAAATTCCTTAACTTTTTTCTATACGTCAAAATTCTTGCATCTAATCATCTAATCATCTATACATCTAATTAATCATCTAATTATCAAAATTGCGTGTGTGTGTGTTCATCAAAATTGGGGTCCGGGGAGGGGCCGGCGGCCGCCATGGCGGCACAGGGGGCGAGGGAGAGGGGGAAGAGGGGGGGAGCTCACAGCAGGGCGACGGGGCGACGGCGAGGCGAGGCGAGTCGGGCACTGGTAGAAAACGGTCCTTTTGTCCTGGTTCGTAAGGGCCTTTAGTCCCAGTTCTAGAACCGGAACTAAAGGGTCAAGACTAAAGGCCTCCACTTTTAGTCCCGGTTGGATTACGAACCGGGACTAAAGAGGCTTCGCGTGGCAGCTTTCTAGAGCGGGACCTTTAGTCCCGATTGGTGTTACCAACCGGTACTAAAGGTATTTTTTAAAATATTTTATTATTTTTATTTTTTCGAATTTCTTTATTTCTTTATTTTTTATTTTTTCTGATTTTCAAATCTTTGAATTATTTGACAATTTAATCTCTAATCACCCTCCTTACTGCTTTGGAATTATTTGACAATTTAATCTCTAATCACCCCTCATTCCAAATCGTCTAACTTCCCGACCGATCACCTAACTTCTCACTGCCCCAAGCCGAGTTCTATCAGCCGTAGTTTCCAAATCTGCATGTGTTGTTTTCTTGACAATAGTAAGCTATCAATCCTATTAACCCTTGGGTCTTGATGTAACATGATTTAATTTTTTGAATTCCAAACAATTATTAAAATACACAACAATAAATTATTAATAATAATATTAAATTTAAATGAAAATAAAATAAGTAATAATATTATTTTATTTATTTTTTGCAATTTATTCATTTAATATGGCAAAATTAATATCTTTAAATCTGTAAATCGAAATTCAACAAATAATATATTCATTATTATCAGAAAAACATGAGGAATCCAGATATGACATCATTTATGTAAAAAGCTTTTTTATAACACTTTTTTCGACATCTTATGCAAAAGTTATAGCCGTTTTACTTTTTCATAACACTTTTTATAATCTTGTTTCAATTCCAGATTTTTTGTTTATTCAACATGCACCATCCAAAGCCACATTATCAATTTTCAAACCTTTCCCACTTCATTCGCTATTTTTCATACATTTATTAATTTTTTTGAGCTAAATGACCCTTAAATTGAAAAGCACTACAAATGAACTCTGAAAAGGTGCAAACTTGGCATTGTATCATCATTTCACCCACATAGCATGTGCTAAAATTTTGATAGGGTTACGGTAAAAACTAGATGCACTTCGTGTACAAACTGGACAATTCCTTTTGAAGTATCAGGGTTTGGACAAAACTCATCTGTTATAAAGGCATTTCGTTTTTTATAACTTATTTAAATACAGAGTTTTTGTGTGTTATGCACCATTCAAAGCCACATCATCTATTTTCAACCCTTTCCGACTTTATTTGCTATTTTTCATGCATTTACTTATTTTTTTGAGCTAAATGACCATGAAATTGATAAGCACTACAAATGAACTCTGAAAAGGATGAAAGTTGGCACGGTATCCATATTTCACCCACATAGCATGTGCTAAAAAGGTAAGAGGGTTACGGTAAAAACTAGATGCACTTCGTTTACAAACTGGACAATCCCTTTCGAAGTGTGAGGGTTTTGGACGAAAAATCATATGTTACAAAGGCATTTCATTTTTTTAAACTTATTTAAACTCCATACTTTTTGTGCGTTCAACATGCACCATTCAAAGCCACATCATCAATTTTCAGCCATTTCCCACTTCATTCGCTATTTTTCTTGCATTTATTAATTTTTTTGAGCTAAATGACCCTTCAATTGAAAAGCACTACAAATGAACTCTAAAAAGGTTGAAACTTGGCATGGTATCATTATTTCACCCACATAGCATGTGCTAAAAATTTGAGAGAGTTACGGTAAAAACAAGATGCACTTCGTGTACAAACTCGATAATCGCTTTCGAAGTATCAGGGTTTTGGACGAAAAATCATCTGTTACAAAGGCATTTTAATTTTTTAAACTTATTTCAACTCCAGACTTTTTGTGCGTTCAACATGCACCATCTAACATGTGCCTAGGAGCAAAAATAATTAAATTAAAAACTATTTTTAAACTCAAGTTATTCACAATCTAGGGTTTGAAGCAAATTTGAACAAATTAAAATTTGAAAACTAATTGCACAAACACAAACTATATAAAAATTTGAATCTAATGCAAAAAGAATCACTCAAAAAAAAGATATAAGCAATTTAAAACAGAAACTAAAAACAGAAAACAAATAGAAAAACAAAAAAAAACTTTCAAAACCCTTTAGTCCCGTTTGGAGACACCAACCGGGACTAAAGCCCCAACCCCTTGAGACCCGGTTCGTGTCTCCATCCGGGGCTAAAGGCTTCACCTTTGGTCCAGGTTGGAGACACGAATTGAGACTAAAGGGTATCGGCCCCTTTAGTCCCGGTTGGTGTCTCCAACCGGGACTAAAGGTCCCATTTGGACCGGGACTAATGCCCGACCGGCGCCCTAGCCGCTCGAACCGGGACTAATGCTCACATTAGTCTCGGTTCGTAAGGCAACCGGGACTAATGTGTAGATCGAGCTATGACAAAAGCCCTGTTTTCTAATAGTGGGGGCGGCGGCGGAGGAGCGGGTGCGGGCGGCGTCAAGACGGGCTCGGGGAGGAACGGGCGCGGGCGGCATCGGAAATCGGAAATTGGCACGAGGAGGCGAGACGGCGACGGCGTGGGCGGCGTCGAGGAGGTGAGACGGTGACGACGGCGATGTCTGGAGGAGGAGAAGAGTGCAGAGTAAGTAAAGTTTTTTGAAGTATTGTATATATAAGGAGACCTTTAGTCGCGGTTGGTGGCTCCAACCGTGACTAAAGACCCCGCCTTTAGTCGCGGTTGGAGCCACCAACCGCGACTAAAGGTGAATTTCAGCGGGCGCGGGCGGCGGGAAGCGAAAACCTTTAGTCGCGGTTGGTGGCTCCAACCGCGACTAAAGGGGGTCTTTAGTCGCGGTTGGAGCTACCAACCGCAACTAAAGGTGTGTTCCTGGCACGACGCACTGTAGTGTAAGTTTAGTCCCACCTCGCTAGTCGAGGGGCGCCTCGACCAGTTTATAAGCCCCGTCGCGGGCACTGCATTAAGCTCCTCTCTAATGCAGCCCTTCTAGGCCTACCTCTGCTGCGATTCCGTGTGGGCCTACTGGGCCTTGCGGGCCTGCATCCTAGCCTAGGTTGGGTTTCTAGTCGTATGCAGGCCGTGGCGGCCCAGTAGGCGGGATTTTTTTAATTTTTTTTTTCTTTCTTTATTTCCTTTTGTTTCTGAGTTTTTTGTGCTTTATTGAGAGTTAATGAGTGAATCTTTTTGCGTTAGGTCAAAAAAATTATAAACTTTCTGTTAGTGGCAGTAGTTTTCAAATTCGAATAGTTTAAATTTGAATTATTTGAAATTTGTGTGAATCACTAGTTTGTGAATAACTTTACTTTAGAAATAGATTTTCCAGTGATTCTTTTATCTATTGTTTAATATTATCGTGTTTTATCATTATATCAAATTTGGTAATTCTTAGGTTATTTAAAAAATGAAATGCCTCTGTAACAGGCGAGTTTTCCTCTCAAACCCTGATACTTCGAAAGAGATTGTCCATTTTGTACACGAAATGCATCCAGTTCTTGCCGTAACCCTCTAAACTTTTTAGCACATGCTATGTGGGTGAAATGATGATACCATGCCAACTTTCAACCTTTTCAGAGTTCATTTGTAGTGCTTATCAATTTTAGGGTCATTTAGCTGAAAAAATCAGTAAATGCATGAAAAAATAGCAAATAAAGTGAGAAAGGGTTGAAAATTGATGGCCTCCTTCAAATGGTGCATACTAAACGCACAAAAAGTCTGGAGTTGAAATAACATAAAAATGAAATGCCTTTGTAACAGGCGAGTTTTCGTCTGAAACCGTGATACTTCGAAAGAGATTGTCCATTTGGTACACGAAGTGGATCCAGTTTTTGCCGTAACCCTCTCAACTTTTTACCACATGCTATGTGGGTGAAATGATGATACATTGCCAACTTTCAACCTTTTCAGAGTTCATTTGTAGTGCTTATCAGGGTCATTTAGCTCAAAAAAAATCAGTAAATGCATTAAAAATAGCAAATGAAGTCAGAAAGGGTTGAAAATTGATGGCCTCCCTTCGAATGGTGCAACAGAACGCACAAAAAGTCTGGAGTTGAAATAAGATAAAAAATATGAAATGCCTTTGTAACAGGAGAGTTTTCGTCTAACCCTGATACTTCGAAAGAGATTGTCCATTTTGTACACGAAGTGCATCCAGTTTTTCTCGTAACCCTCTCAACTTTTTAGCACATGCTATGTGGGTGAAATGATGATACCATGACAACTTTCAACCTTTTCAGAGTTCATTTGTAGTTCTTATCAATTTCAGGCTCATTTAGCTAAAAAAATCAGTAAATGCATGAAAAATAGCAAATGAAGTCAGAAAGGGTTGAAAATTGATGGACACCCTTCGAATGGTGCATACTGAATGCACAGAAAGTCTGGAGTTGAAATAAATTAAAAAATGAAATGCCTTCATAACAGGCGAGTTTTCGTCTAAACCCTGATACTTCGAAAGGGATTGTCTATTTTGTACACGAACTGCATCCAGTTTTTGCTGTAACCCTATCAAATTTTTAGCACATGCTATGTGGGTGAAATGATGATACCATGACAACTTTCAACCTTTTCAGAGTTCATTTGTAGTGCTTATCAATTTCACGGTCATTTAGCTCAAAAAAATAAGTAAATGCATGAAAAATAGCAAATGAAGTCAGAAAGGGTTGAAAGTTGATGGCCTCCCTTCAAATGGTGCATACTGAATGCACAAATCACATAAGTACACTACTATTACAAAGATTCCCCTCGGTTTGTCTGAAGTGGGACTTTCTAGATATATAAGTCCGGAAACTAGCTAGATAAGCCGATCACATCCCAGAGTGGGATCTTTAGGAGTAAAACTTTTTCTTCGCGTGCGTCCCTTTGCGTCGTAACCGTGGGCAATATTCATCGTTTAACTTGATGCTCGGATCAATATTCACTGTGAAGGGAGCAATTTCATGAAACTTTTCAAAATCTTCTGACATGTCTGTCTTGTCCTCCACTCCCACGATGTTTCTTTTCTCTGAAAGAAATATGTGGCGCTTTGCCTCATCACATGTTGTATTTGTTTCCTTATCTTTTGTTTTTCTCGGCTTGGTAGACATGTCCTTCACATAAATAACCTACGCCACGTCATTGGCTAGGACGAATGGTTCGTCTGCGTACCCCAGATTGTTGAGATCCACTGTTGTCATTCCGTACCGCGGGTCTTCCTTTACCCTGCCTCATGTCAGATTGACCCATTTGCACCTAAACAAAGGGAACTTCAAATGAAGTCCATAGTCAAGTTCCCATATCTCCTCTATGTAATCATAGTATGTGTCCTGTGGCCCATTGTTGTTTGCTGCATCAAAGCAGACACCACTGTTTTGGTTGGCGATCTTTTTATCTTGGGCGATTGCGTAAAATGTATTCCCATTTATCTCGTACCCTTTGAAAGTCAATATAGTCGAAGATGGTAACTTGGACAGCAAGTACAGGTCATCTTTAGTAGTGTCATCATGCATGAGACGTGTGTGCAACCAACTGGCAAAAGTCACCGTTTGTTCATGTGTAATCCAGTCGTCAGACTTCTCCGGGTGTTTGGAGCGTAGAATATTCTTGTGTTGCTCAATATATGGAGCCTCCAAGGCGGAACTTCGTAGAACTGTGTAGTGTGATTGCGCCAAAGAATGCGCGTCCCGGTATATCAGTGAATTATTTCCTAGCGTGCCTTTTCCACCTAGTCTGCCCTCATGCCGCGATTTAGGAACACCTATCGGCTTAATGTCAGGAATAAAGTCAACACAAAACTCAATGACCTCCTCTATTTCATGGCCCTTGGATATGCTTCCTTCTAGCCTAGCACAATTATGAACATATTTCTTTAAGACTCCCATGAACCTCTCAAAGGGGAACATATTGTGTAGAAATACAGGACCCAAAATGGCAATCTCCTTGACTAGGTGAACTAGGACACGCGTCATGATATTGAACAAGGATGGTGGGAACACCAACTCGAAAATGACAAGACATTGCACCAAATCATTCTCTAACCTTGGTAGGATTTTTGGACCGATTACCTTTTGAGAGATTGCATTCAGGAATGCACATAGCTTCACAATGGCTAATCAAACGTTTTCCGGTAGAAGCCCCCTCAATGCAACCGGAAGCAGTTGCGTCGTAATCACCTGGCAGTCATGATACTTTAGGTTCCGGAACTTTTTCCCTGCCATATTTATTATTCCCTTTATATTCGACAAGAAGCCAGACGGGACCTTCGTATTGAGTAGGCATTCGAAGAATATTTCCTTCTCTTCTTTGGTAAGAGCGTAGCTGGCATGACCCTAAAACTACTTTGGATCCATGCCGTCTTTTCCGTGCATACGTTGCTGGTCCTGCCATGCCTCCGGCGTATCTTTTGTCTTCCCATACACGCCCAAGAAGCCTAGAAGGTTCACGCAAAGATTCTTCGTCAAGTGCATCACATCGATTGCAGAGCGGACCTCGAGGTCTTTCCAATACGGTAGGTCCCAAAATATAGATTTCTTCTTCCATATGGGTGCGCGTTTGTCAGCGTCATTCAGAATAGATTGTGCCCCAGGACGCTTGCCAAAGATTACTTTTAAATCCTTGACCATATCAAGTATTTCATCACCCGTACGGTGGCGAGGCTTCTTCCGGTGATCTGCCTCACCTTTTAAATGCTTGCCTTTCTTACGGGATGCCTGCTCTCAAGAAATTGACGATGCCCCAGATGCACATTCTTCTTACATTTATCCAAATACATACTTTCGGTATCATCTAAACAGTGTGTGCATGCATGGTATCCCTTGTTTGTCTGTCTTGAAAGGTTACTGAGAGCAGGCCAATCATTGATGGTTACAAACAACAACGCATGTAGGTCAAATTCCTCCTGATCTTTCGCATCCCACACAGGTACACCTTTTCCATTCCACAGCTGTAAAAGTTCTTCAACCAATGGCCTTAGGTACACATCAATGTCGTTGCTGGGTTGCTTGGGGCCTTGTATGAGCACTGGCATCATAATGATCTTCCGCTTCATGCACAACCAAGGAGGAAGGTTATAGATACATAGAGTCATAGGCCATGTGCTATGATTGTTGTTCTGCTCCCCAAAAGGATTAATGCCATCTGTACTTAAACCAAACCATATGTTCCTTGCATACTTTGCAAAGTCCTTCCACTTTCTCTCGATTTTTCTCCACCGCGACCCGTCAGCGAGCACTCTTAACTTCCCATCTTTCTTACGGTCTTCGTTGTGCCATCGCATCAACTTGGCATGCTCTTTGTTTTGGAACAAACGTTTCAACCGTGGTGTTATAGGAGCGTACGACATCACCTTGGAAGGAATCTTCTTCCTGGGGCGCTCACCCTCAACATCACCAGGATCATTGTGGTTGATCTTATAGCGCAATGCACAACATACCGGGCATGCATTCAAATCCTCGTACTCACCGCAGTAGAGGATGCAGTCATTAGGGCATGCATGTATCTTCTCGACCTCTAATCCTAGAGGGAAGACAACCTTCTTTGCTTCGTACGTACTCTCTCGCAATTTGTTGTCCTTTGGTAGCTTCTTATTTAACATTATTAGCAACTTTTGAAATGCCTTGTCAGATACACCATTCTCTGCCTTCCATTGTAGCAATTCCAGTGTGGTACACAGCTTTTTATTGTCATCTTCGCAATTTGGGTAAAACCCTTTTTTGTGATCCTCTAACATGTGCTACAACTTCAGCTTCTTCTTTTCACTTGCGCAGTTTCTCTTTGCATTAGCAATGGCCCGACCAAGATAATCAGTGGGCTCATCTGATGCCTCTTTTTCAGCTCCTTCCCCATTGTCGGCTCAGCTTCTTCCCCCATTTTTGTACCGTCGTATTCATGGAACCCATGGCCAGGATAGCTGTCGTCATCCTCTTCTTATTCATTCTCTTCCATTAGGACCCCTCTTTCTCCGTGCTTGGTCCAGCAGTTATAGTCGGACATGAAACCGGACTCAAACAGGTGGACGTGAATGGTTCTTGAGTTAGAGTAATTTCGATCATTCTTACAGCCAGCACATGGACAATACATAAAACCATCTGGCCGCTTGTTTGCCTCAGTTGCAACCAGAAAAGTATGCACGCCATTAATGAACTGGGGAGAGCATCGGTCCTCGTACATCCATTGCCGGCTCATCTTCATTGCACAACACCGACAAGACCAAATTAATACAAGTTCGTACATAAAGTTCATACACACTAGTTCTCATAAAACAACATAATGACTCTCTAGCTAAAGCATTTAAATGCAACAAAAAATGCGATCAACATCGCAACTAAGGTAACAATTGATCCAACATCATAGTGATACCAAGCCTCACTATCAATGGCATATCTTTTAAATTTTCTAATCTTCAAACGCATTGCACCCATCTTGATCTTGTGATCATCGACGACATCGGCAACATACAACTCCAGTTTCATCTTCTCTTCTTCAACTCTTTTCAATTTTTCTTGCAAATACTCGTTTTCTTTTTCGACTAAATTTAACTTCTTGACAAGAATATCTATGTCGGTTGGAATCTCTGGTTCACATACCTCCTAGATAAAAATATCTATGTGAACTTGATTGGCATAATTGTCATAAACACGAAATGCAACAAAGAGTTATAAAAGAGAGTATATACCACATCCGCATCATAAACCGGATGAGAGCCGACGGGGATGGATTTCAAAACCATGCCACTATGTATAACAAACAACCATATAGGTAAGAAAACTATACAAGTAACTAACTAAATCTTACAAACATGGTTTTTTTATAAAAAGGATAAGAACAAGAAGCTCACCAAGGTGGTGCCGGCGACGGGACGGTGCCGGCGATCGACGGTGGTTAGGACGGGGACAGGAAGGCACTAAGTAAACCACACCTACAAATGCAAAGTAAGAATTTAATTTGATCTCAAATTGCATTAATCAAATAAAATACCACATACAAACTAAAACCCACAAATTACTACACTTATAGAGCATTGCAAGAGCTAATCTAGCAGTGAGAGATGAAAGGACAAAGCTACTAACCTTTGTGAACACTTGGAAGGATGGGATGCCTCCAAATCTTGACAAATTTTGGCAAAAATGGAGGATGAGCTCAAGGAAGAGAGGAAGAACGGAGAGGAGAGGAAAGGGGAAGAATAAAGGACTCTGCTCGGGCTGGCGCCGAAGGGTTTCAATATAGGGGGGCCTTTAGGTTAGCCTATAGTCGCGGTTGGAGCCACCAACCGGGACTAAAGGTTCCCATGGGGCACCAGGCTGACGCCAGCCTGCCACCACACCTTTAGTGCCGGTTCGTGGCACGAACCGGGACTAAAGGTCTGTAACGAACCGGCACTAATGATCCCCGTCACGAACCGACACTAATGATCACATTAGTGCCGGTTCAAAAGCCAACCGTGACTAATGAGGCGGACGAAAGGTCTGTTTTCTTCTAGTGTTGCTGGACTCCGGTTGAACTCTCCTAACCAGGCGCGACGATTTCCATGGCAATCACGTCTTAGACCTCATAGATCCAGTTGTGCTGGCATGACAAACTCCTTTCTGAAATTCACAACTTCCATGGATGACATCCCTGGATGACACATATAAAAAGTTTGAGAATTCATCGAAATAGCACAAATATTAATGGAAATGGGGATGGGTTATGTTTCTCAGATAAAAAAACGGATTAATCTAGGGAAAGCCAAGGGACTATCTATTTGACATTCATCTGACATTGAATTGAGCTTCCCTCAAATCTTACAACCAATAATAAACCAACATTTGTATGTCAACGTGTGTCCTGTCTGTATGTCCTCAAACTACCCCAACATCTAAAATCTAGAATTCACCCTACAAAATTAATCGCAACAGGTTGACATACAACCATCTATTAACGTGGAAATAGCAATTTAACCATGTCTGGCACGAAAATATCTCCGCTAACATGATGTCTAAAAAGCCTACAATCAAACGGTCTTCGAGGGCTGCCAGGAACGCATACGCATAGAAAAACATGCCTATACATGTCAACCAGCAAAAGGTAAAAAGTACAGCTATAAAAGCCTAAAAGCAAGTCCACCTCCTGAATGATCCGTCTTTGCTCTCATCTGTAAGCAAACAGCTAGAGTAACCACATCGAAGGGGAAGGAGATGGAACATGGGGAAGAGAAAGCAGAAGCTATCATATCAAGATATGAAAGCAAAAAAGAATGGAACATTCATCAGACAAAGAAGCTAATATATCAGGTGCAGCAAGCACAAGTTTGGGGGTTAACCTGGAAGAGGACATCGAAGATTATTCACAGGTCAAAAAAATCCCCTTATTCCCTCTAAAATATGAAATCAAAACAGTTCCTCTGCATCTTCTTTCGTGCCAACTTAAGACCTGTACAATCCATGTGTTATTCAAGTTTTCACGGAATTTTCTTGTACTTTGATCAAGAAATCAAAGCAGAAGAAATGGAAAATGACAGCCAAATTAAGAAAATAACAAGAGACACCAGAGAAAATACTAGCAGCTCCATTAAAATTATAGTGTTAGATAATAACAGTAATAACAAAACTTTGAATTACAGTCAAATATGTCAATCACTAGAGTCAACAATAATATATACTAGCAGGAAACTTCAAAAATTACAAGAAAAATGTTGCAAGGCATATATAGTGTCGACTCTAGTGATTGTAGGCTTAGAGGGGTAATGAACTCCAATTGCAATTCATTGATGACTCCAAAGACAAGTAAAAAAACAAGAATGTAACTCAATTTCACCATAATAAGAATTCACATTCAAATAAGATGTTACAACCAATATAGGAACTCCAGTCAAGAATGTAACTCTAGTACTCCCTTCGTCCCATAATATAAGATGCTATTACAACCAATATAGGAGTACAATGATTGCAATAATATCTTATATTATATGATGGAGGGAGTAGTTTAGAACTATAATTGATAGTTCTAGAGAAATAAAGAACAAATCTTTGCGATTGCATCAGTGAAGTGGAGCTAAAATCTCTGGAAATATAACTACGCGGGAGAGAAGATCCAATTGCATGGCTCAGATGAATACAACATGTTTTTCAATCATGAATTCTCAGAAGCTCAACTGACAGCTTTGCTAAAAAAGTGTTTATCATCGCCATCATATCAAACCAGAAAACACAAATCTAAAGAGTGCAAAAAAGATTAATATTCGTATGGCCCATATTAAGAAATTCAACCATGTTTTCCCTTGTACTTCATGAATAAATCAGAAGCGCGGGTAAGATTCAAGTCACTGCGATCAATCAAATTTAAACAAACACATGGCATTGTACAAAAGTTGCGCCGCTAAGCACTTCAAAAACTGGGTTGAAAGTTCAAACTTCAATGGCCACGAGCTCAAAGCAGCCAGAGTCAGTGTGATGAATTATTTATAGAAAGAAGAAAAGAGCATAATCTTGGGTTGTAAGGTAATAACAATCTAGCCATCACTATACAACCAAGACGAAAGATCAAATGTGATGCTATTGTTATTACGCTAAACTGATTGCTACCAAATAGTAGCACAGAAAATCTCTATAGTTCATTCCACATCACAAAACCATAGACCACAAGCACTAGATTATCGGCTCAATGACCAACGCTTAGCACAGCTCAAAGGGTATGTCCCAGAGCAGATAAAAGAGGAGAACAGAGAGACTGACTAGGGACTCACCTAAGTAGTTGTAGATGAGGCCCAAGGGCAAGGGGCGACAACCTCACCGTTTTGTTGGAGCCGGAAGCAAGGCTCCACATCATCGTCGACGGAGATTGTGACAACAACCACCAAGTCAAGCCGACGAGAGGTGAGGGTCTGCGTGCACACAACAGCAGGACCAACCTGCCCATACATCCAAGGTTAGCTGCTACCAAACATCCTGGTCAATGAGAAATATAAAATAAGCAATATGTCTACACTACACTTAACATGCATCATGTTACATTTAAATCTAGTAAAACAAGCTCATCAATCAATACACTTAACATGCACAGCTCCAAGCTATACCACCTAAGATCCAAACCCAATGGATGTAATGAAAAAGTTTGGATCTTCAGCTCACCTTCAGATCCGCTACTAAACTGCAATTTAATGGAGTGCTCTCAAAACATGGCAAAAACGAACTTAGGTGGTATACTTCTTTAACTCTAAAACCAGGATAGTTTGTTCAATCTGAACATCTACCATACTTCTGTAACTCTAAAATTCTGAAAAATTAGGAAAAAATAAAACATTTGCATTGTAGTACCATGTAAAACTTTTAGAAACTTTTGACATTCCAGTAAAAAATGTAAATTCACGCACTACAACCAAAGTTTCTGTTTTTCCACTCCACACACCAAACAAGCAATGTAATCATCCTAAAGGCAAATCTTGGCAAATTATTTTTATAATACAATGGATTTATACAATGGGATAATTATTATTTTTGAAAAGTTTCTGTAATCAAGATTCACAAAGTTTCCATGGGCATGAACAAAGTTCAAGGCTAGCGTCCACTTCAACGTTGCTCGTCTTTCTCACTTCCACTGTTCTTTTTAAAAAAGTTTGATATTCCCCACGTTATTTTTTTGTTTTGAACTATATAAAAGCACACAACAGAATAAAATAACTCTAAAACTTCCGGGTTGTCTCCCTGGCAGCGCTTTCTTTAAAGCCATTAAGCTAGGCATATAGTGCTCAAGTAATGGATCCACCCGGATCCCAAGGTATATCAAAGCCAATTTTAATTAACAATGATTTGTAATTTAGTAGTGAGCACAAAGTGATAAAAACCTTCAACAACGAAGTCTAACTCTCTTCCTATGCATCGGCATGTCATACAAGCATAATTCATTCACACCAAGTAAAGGCCAATGCATAGCATACGTAGTTTCTTGCAATTTTATTTTATCGAAAACTTAGAGAGGTGAAGATGTAGTTCCTCTCTCATAATAATTGCAATTAGGAGCATCAAGCACATGCATATTATATTCATTAAAATCATCATGTGCAATAGGAAAACACAACCCATCAATACAATCATTAATAAGTGCAAACTTCTCCGATGTAGTGTAGTTGAGAGAATTCAAAAAGATAATAGGACTATCATGTGTGGGTGCAATAGCAACAATTTCACATTTAACATAAGGAACTATAGCAAGTTCTCTCCATAAGCATCATTCATATTGGCATCATGGCCATAAGCATAGCAAGCATCAAGTTCATCAAAAAAGGATATTTCAAATGAATCCAAGGGATCATAGCAATTATCATAGCATTCATCCTTCGGTAAGCATGAAGGGAAATTAAACAATGTATGAGTTGAAGAGTTACTCTCATTAGAAGGTGAGCACGGGTAGCTAATCCGCTCTTCCTCCTTTTGTTCTCCGCACTCCTTGTCATCTTTTTCATCTAATGAGCTCATAGTGTCATCAATTTCTTCTTCCATAGATTCTTGCAAAAATATTAGTCTCTTCTTGAGCAGCGGTCATTCTTTCAATAAACTCTTTAACATAAGCATTAGAAGCATAGTTTTCATAGCAATATTTAAGTATGGCAAATTTTACAGAATTGTAAAGAGTAGCATCATACTTTCCAATGAAAGAAACAATTTCATAGGCACCCTTAAAAGCAACAAATTCTTCAATTTGTTCGACATCATTATAGAAATAGGCCTCCTTGGCATAAAAGGATAATATTTCATTATCATTAAACACACATTGGCAGGGAAGGTGTTTTTTAGCTTCTTTAGAACAAGAAGCAAAATCATAAATTTCACATAGATTCCAAGCATAGCAACACAAAGTATTAATTTGATGCCACAAGAGTTTCCCTTTTTGAGATATGCGTTGTCGCACATAATGAGCATGCTCATTTAATGATTTCCCTCAACTAAGCTAGTTGGATTTTCAGCACGAGCATAAGTGGATCGAAGATGACCCAAGTAATATTCATCGGTTGTACGGAACACTAGTGGTTCCACAACTTTTGAAGTAACAAGTACAACTATTTTTTTGGTATTTTGTGTTTCCTACCCATATCTAAAGATAGAAAACAAGTTAATAACAGAAAAATAAAATTACTTAGAGATAAAGCAAACAAGCACATATGAGAATATTCACCCCACGCTATTGCTCCCCGGCAATGGCGCCAGAAAATGGTCTTGATAACCCACAAGTGTAGGGGATCAGTTGTAGCCTTTTTCGATAAGTAAGAGTGTCGAACCCAACGATGAGCTAAAGGTAGAACAAATATTCATTCAAGTTCTATGGACCACCGATACAACTCTACGCACGCTTAACGTCCTCTTTACCTAGAACAAGTATGAAGCTAGAAGTACTTTGTAGGTGTGACATGATAGGTTTGCAAGATAATAAAGAACACGTAAATAAAAACTAGAGGTTGCTAAGATAAAGTAACAATTAAGTTAGTTTAACGAGTGTGGAAAAGTGGTGGTAGGAGTTGCGGAATTGTCCCTAGGCAATCGATAACTAGACCGGTCATCATTATTGCAATTTTATATGAGGGGGAGGCATAAGATAACATACTTTCTCTACTTGGATCATATGCACTTACGATTTGAACTCTAGCAAGCATCCGCAACTACTAAAGATCATTAAGGTAAAACCCAACCATAGCATTATAAGGTATCAAGTCCTCTTTACTCCCATATGAAATAACCCACCTACTCAGGTTTATGCTTCTGTCACTCAAGCAACCCACCATAGGCGAATCATGAACACATTACAACACCCTACAGAGAGGATCCCTCACGCTTGCGCAACACGGAGAGCACCATAGGACAGCACCAATAATAAAACATGCAACTCAAACCAATCATGATCATCAATCAACCCATAGGACAACAAAAATCTACTCACACATCATAGGATGGCAACACATCATTGGATAATAATATCAAGCATAAAGCAACATGTTCAAGTAGAGGGTACAGCGGGTTGCGGGAGAGTGGACCGATGTAGATAGATGGGGGAAGGTGATGGAGGTGTTGGTGAAGATGACGGAGTTGTTGGAGTAGATCGCCGTCACGATGATGGCCCCGACGGCGTTCCGGTGCCACCGAGAGAGAGGTGGAGAGAGCCCCCCTCCTTCTTCTTCCTTGACCTTCCCCCTATATGGGAGAAGGGTTTCCCCTCTGGTGCATGGCCTCCATGGCAGCGGAGGGGCGAGAGCCCCTCCGAGATTGGATCTCTCTCTCTGTTTCCTTCTATTTCTGAGCTACCAGATTCTGGCCTTTCACCGTTTCTTAAATATCCAGAGATCCGTAAATCCGATCAAGCTGAATTTTTGAGGGCATATTTATCCAAAAAATTAGCTTTGTTGCGGACGAAGGACAGCTCCAACCGACCTAAGGGGTGGCCACAAGCCTTCCACGCATGACCGGTGGGGTGGGCCATGCCTAGCAGTCTTGTCACCTCCTCGGGCATCGTCTCGTGTTGATTCCTTTTCCCAAAAATCATATATATTCCAAAACAAATCTCCTTAAGTTTCTATCGCGTTTGGACTTCGTTTGATATGGATTTTCTGTGAAAAAAAACATGCAACAAACAGGAACTGGCACTGGGCACTGGATCAATATGTTAGCCCCAAAAATAGTATAAAAAGTTGTCAAAAGTATATGAAAGTTGTAGAACATTGACATGAAACAATCAAAACTTATACATACGATGGAGACGTATCACTGAGCGGCGCGCATGGAGTAGGGAAAGCGAAGGAAAAGAGAGGATTTGGGGGAGAAGCACTGTGTTGTCCGCAAGGCGGTCTCATCTTATATCAGCCCGAGTAAGTCACTGACTTGCGGGCCCGTTAGATCTCTGTGTATCTCAGTTGCAGAAGTCACGCTGTACGTGGCATAATGGGTGGCATGGAAATCAAGGCATTGTGCTCCCACTTGCCCAGGTCGTGGCGGCATCTTCACGGAGCGCGCGCTTCCCAAATTTTCGAATCCCGTGAAATTCGGGCCTGACGAAGCGACCCGTCGCATCCAGAGATCTTCTTGAGTCACTCGGATTTGAATATGTGCTTGAATTCACTCGGACACTTATCAAGGTTGAATCGATCAGGTCGAATGGTAAAGATTCTAGTCGACGCAAATTTCTGTAAAACCCTGGAATGCATTCGGAATTTTTGTGCTTTATCAGAAGTAGCATCGATACCTTTTTCACTCGAACCCCGATCCATTCGGGGGCTAATGATGAGGATATGTACCTAGGGTAGGGTCCTAGGCCTGACCTACATACCCTACCTAAGGACACTATATTGGAGGACTTAAAGATTACAAGAGAATTTCCGACTGAAGTCATCATGGCGCGTAAGTCACTTGACAATTATTCCACTTGGAGGGTTCTCCCACCACTCGACAGTCTCCTCTCACTCAGAGGAACAAACGGCCAGTTGACAGCAGAAGACCAGGAGGCACCCTAGGGAGGCCAACAGCCAGGCGTTCGACCAGTCGCCATTACTAGCATTTATTGTATACGTTATCAGTAACGTATTCCTTTTTTCCCACGATTGAACCCTTGGTTGCCGGGAATTCATGAGGGGTAGCGTACTCTATATAAGCCGCCCCTCCCCTCTGGCACAAGGGTTCGCACCCCCTGTAACACTCATATTCCACACGACAAGAGCTCCCGAGCACTGAGACGTAGGGATGTTACCTCCACAAGAGGGGCCTGAACTCATACATCTGTGTGTACATCCTTGCCTTAGCTAGGACTCTGCCCTCTCCTTATGTACCCCTATCTTCTACTGTCAGGCTCGTTCCCACAACAACATCACCTTGGCAAGAACCCTCTTCCTAGGGCGCTTGCCCTCAACATCATCAGGGTCATCTCGTCTGATATTATACCGCAATGCACTTCATACCGGACATGCGTTCAATTCCTCGTACTCACCGCGGTAGAGGACGCAATGATTAGGGCATGCATGTATCTTATGCACCTCTAATCCTAGAGGGCAGAGAACCTTCTTTGCTTCGTACGTAGTGTCAGGCAATTCGTTGTCCTTTGGAAGCTTATTCTTTGTTATTTTCATTAACTTTTCAAATCCCTTGTCACATAAACCATTATCTGCCTTCCATTTCAGCAATTCTAGTGTGGTATCGAGCTTTGTGTTGCCATCTTCGCACTTTCGATACAACCCTTATTTGTGATCCTCTAACATGCGATCGAACTTCAACTTCTCCCTTTCACTTTCGCATTCTCTCTGTGCATCAACAATGACCCGGCGAAGATCATCATTAGGCACATCAGGTGCCTCTTGATCTCCGGCCTCTCCCGTTGCAATATCACTGTATTCAGGGTACATAGGACGATAGTTGTCATCATCCTCTTCTTCTTCGTTGTCTTCCATCATAACCCGTCTTTCTCCGTGCTTGGTCCAAACATTATAGTGTGGCACGAAACCCTTCTCAAGCAGGTGGGACTGAAGGGTTTTAGAGTTGGAGTAATCCTTCGTATTCTCACAGACAGTACATGGACAATACATAAAACCATTCTGCTTGTTTACCTCAACCACTTCGAGAAATCTATGCAGGCCCTCAATGTACTCGGAGGTGCGTGGTCACTATACATCCATTGCTGGTTCATCTGTGTGCATTATATAATTAAATGTATCAAAAACCATTACAGAACATCATGAATAGAGAAGTGACCAAATTAATACAAGTTCATCATCACATTAAAACCAAAGTACAGTAGTGATCAAATGTCATTACTAAAACCATGACACTATATAATAACAAACAATAATAAAAGTAAGAAAATTATAAAAGTATCTATATAAATCATACAAGAATTTTTTCTTTTAAAAATAAGATAAGAACAAGAGGCTCACCACGATGGTGTCGACGACGAGATCGGCGTGGGCGAGCGACGGTGGTGAGGATGGGGACGGAGACGTTACCCTACACATGTGTAGACTCTAAGAAGTTAATTTCAGCTCTAACTGTGCGTCTAAATAAAAAGAACTCCCGCATACACTCCTCCACTAAAAGCCACAAACCACACTTTACTTCTAGAGCATTTGAAATGAGCTAAACTAGCAGTTAGAGATGAAACGATGAATTCGTTAACATTTTAGAACACTTGTGTAGTTGGTGCACCGTGAAACCTAAAATTTTGGGGGGGGGGGGAAATGTAGCTTGGACGTCGAGCTTCGAGAGGAGAAAGCTTAAGTGGCTACGGCATTTCATCGAACACCTCATGTGCATAGGAGGTGAGAACAAAGAGCAACACACCTCCCACATGTCGGCCAGCCAAAAAACAGAGGAGTGAGCGGGCAGGGGCGAGCATATATATAGGCATCTCTTAAGTCCCGGTTGGTGGCTAGCACCGGGACTAATGGTGTCCCTTTAGTCCCGGTTGGTGGCTAGCACCAGGACTAAAGGGGCTGGGCCAGGAGCAAGGCCCTTTATTCTCGGTTCGTGTCTGGAACCGGGACTAAAGGGGTCAGACGAACCGGGACTGGTTCTTGCCGCGGCCCGGCCGACGCCCTGTCCGCTCGAACCGGGACAGATGCACCCATTGTTCCGGGTTCGTAACACAACCGGTACTAATGCTCTGATCTGGTCCGGATCAACACACTATTTTCTACTACTGCCACTAGCTCCTCTTGTGGGTCCATTTCTTCTTCTCCTCCAAGTTCTTGTTGATGTATTTATGCCTCGCTGCCCGCCTCTGCTTCAGTCTGGGGCGTGACTGGAGGGGAGGGCGTGACATTCGCCCCTCCTTGAAATGGAGCCCCTCCTACGAGGTTCATCGCCGGAAATATGTGAAAGTTGAGTGTGCGTACAAACATGGATTCACATTAATCATAAAGAACTCATATAATTATTGCAAAGCTTGATTATCTCTCTCGAAGCAAAGTACTACTCGCATGCCCCTAGGGAGGAGGTTCGCAGGAATTAACCACCGCGCCCTCCTAATTATAATGCACAAAGGATTTAAATCAAGGATAAATTATGATGCAACTTCATCGCATAACTAGAGACTATGCGTGCATGCTTCAGAAATCACAAACCTCAACACCAATATTCCTATAATCCACAATCATCTACTAGTGCCCCCATGTATTACTATCTTAATGTCGCAAAACTATTGCAAGGAATCAAACATATCATATTCTGTGATCTACATGTTTTATGTAGGATTTTATGACTAACCATGTGAATGACCAATTCCCGCTAACTCTCTAAATAGGTATAAGTGAAGCATGAGAGTTTAATTTCTTTCTACCAAAAGCCACGTTCTAATAAGTATACGTGAAGCAAAAGAGCATTCTACAAATACCGGTTTTTTATATGTAGAGAAACAGACACCCAAAATTCAAAAGATATAAGTGAAGCACACGAAGCATTCTATAAAACCATACTCAAAAGATACAGGTGAAGTGCATGAAGTATTCTATAAATCAAGCAAGGACTATCCCATACCAGAATGGTGCATTGCTAAAAGTAAAATAAAAGGCACACGACGCTCCAAGAATTTATGCATATCATGTGAATAAAACAACAACCGAGACATATCGATAATTGTTCAAGAAGAAAGATGGGATGTCTTTGGGACATCCCCAAGCTTAAACGCTTGAGTCTTTTTAAATATTTACTTGGGGTGTCTTGGGCATCCCAAGCTCGAACTCTTGTCTATCCTTATTCTTCTCATATCGACACCTCCTCGATCTTTGAACATTTCATCCACACAAAACTTGACAGAACCTTCGTTAAAAAGATTAGTACATATAACATTGAATCTCATCATGTCCTGCCATAATATTATTGTATAATTATAATCCACCATTACCCACTGTATTCTATTATAATTCTATGGCTCCCAGGTCAATGGGGATTAATAAGAATTCAAACATAAGTAGACAAAACAACCATAACAACAATATGTGAAAAACCAAGACAGTTTATGAAGATGTAGATGAAAGCGTATACTTCTGTAACTTAGAGAATTCTAAAAAATTAGTACGTGGTAAACAAGTTGCATAGCAGTACTTTGTAAAAAAAATTATAAACTTTTTGACGTTCCAGTAAAATAGGAAAAAGCAAACACTGTAGCCAAAGTTTCTGTTTTTTGCACAACACATATCAAACAAGCAATTTAAACATCCTAAAAGTAAATCTTGGCACATTATTTTTATAATACAATGTATTTGTACAAGAGAAAAAATTATTTTTGATAAAAAGTTGCTGTAATCAAGATTCACAAAGTTTCCATAGGCATGAACAAAAGTTCAAGTACGTCCCCACTTCAACGGTGCTCATTTTTCTCACTTTCACTTTTCTTTTTGAAAAAGGTTTTAGGTTTCTGACTTTATTTTATTTTTAATTATTTAAAAAACACACAATAGAATAAAATGACCCCCTAAAACATCCGGTTTGTCTTCCTGGCAGCGCTTTCTTTAAACTCATTAAGTTAGCCATATAATGATCAAGTAATTGATCCACCCGGATCCCAAGGTATTTGTGTTATATGCCTATTCTTTATCTTATTAATAATGTCAATAAAAAGATAATATTGAATTACTGTTCTAAAATTTCAGTTATGCTGTCATTTTGGTTAGATCTCGCTGTTATACAGATTTGGTTTAAATCTGAAAATGAAATTGTTGGCGTCGCACTAACATGCAATGCCACTACTGATGTATATTACTACTGGCATTAGCCACGTGGCATGCAATAAACATGTCAAATACTGTTGGCGTCGTCTCCAACGTCAAAGCTCTTTTTTAACAATGGTACCATATTGATGGAGTCGAGTGTTTACGCCAGCAATGTCATTTTTACCATGCCATAGCTAGGCTTTTCTGCATTAATGACGTGTTCTAGTTTCCGGTCATAGCGGATGTGAGATATAGGATACCCACGAATTGTGATGCGAATAGTGTTGGACGTGGCCTCGTTTAAATAGCGGTGACAGCTAGGCCAAGCGGGCAACAGACCTTTTTAATGCCAACAGGCAAACGGATGAGTTGCCCGATTATATGCGGTAGATAGTTGTCTAGGCCTGTCCATCCACGTCGTCCCGACACTGAACATGCATGTCGTCCGCCGCTTGGAAGCGAGCGCGAGTGCGATAGTGGTTTTTTTTTATCAAAAAGGTTCCCGTCCCGTTTTATATTATAAAGCAAACCACCAAACCAGAGATACAAGCAAAAGTCCAAGTCCGCACACACACAAACACACACAGGGAGTACGACACCAAGTATAGAGGGTTCTGTTGAGGACACAGCTCAACAAGCCCTATATAAAACAATAAAACAAAGCAGAGGAGGTGCCTGCATGGAGGAGCTAATCTGGGTGGGTCCGTGATGTCTGAAGCTTACGTGTTAGCGGTTTTGACACCCGCAAAGTGCTCCTGATTTGCCTGTAATTTATGAAAAAATATTTTTTTTAGGGAAAGTTGCCGCTTTATTGAATTAAAAGAAGTTCGGAATGTCGTCGGCGATCACATCCAGAATACAATCTGGAGGTGACCCAAACCAAACCTTACATATTTCTTCTCCTACACCTAATTTTGCTAATTTATGCGCGGCAACATTCGCCGATCGCCTAACCCAAGATACCTTAAATTCTACAAACGATCGAAGCAAAGATTTAATGTCCTCGCGCCAAGGACCAGTCGCTGAGAAGTCCGAGCCTGGCTGTCCAGCTCTAGATGGATCCTTTGAACATTGGTTTTAGAGGCGACACATAGTGCCTGTTTGCAAGCCAAAATCTCCGCTGATGCTGGGTCAACAATGTGTGGGAAAAAGTGGCAGGCCCCTGCCAGAAAACCACCATTGTCATCCCTAAGTACTGCTCCTCCTCCTCCCTTCCCGCCATGCCTAGCTGTGGCTCCATCAGAGTTCACTTTAACCCACCCCTCTTCAGGAACACTCCAGCGCTGCACCATATTTGGTTTTGTTGAAGGTGCTGGTGTATCATGGACTTCTCTCCATTCCCTCATATGCCCACACACCCTTTCTATGATCGTACAAGTTTCTTACCATTTTTGGTCTCGTTGCGCGCCAGCCAAAGTGCATAAACTGCATGTATCATAGCTTCCCTGTCATCAGCCCCGGCCTCGGCGAACCACCCGAGCAGCCAGTTGGCCAACGCACTCTGAGAAGCCGTGATATAGGGTGGAGCAGCGGCTGTGATTCCCTTCTCTAGGCGTAGCTGATCCCAGAATTGCACCGAGTGTTGGCATGTCCAAAAACGGTGCAAGGACGTCTCCTCCCTGCCACAAACATATCAGAAAACACCAGGTTTAATTCTCCTACGGTGGAGCTCTGAGCCCACGGCCAGCCCGTTCCTTATGACTCTCCACATATGTATTTTAGCTTTGTTTGGTGCACTTGTATCCCATAGGCCCAGATAGCCTTTGTGCTTGTTGACAGAACTCGACGCTTCCGGCTGTCCGGACCGTACTTTGTTCATTGCCGTCCTCAGATGATAGGCTGAGCGCACAGAAAACACCCCGTTTTTTGTATAGTTCCATGCCTGGTAGTCCTCCGTCCCTGGTCCACCGACCGGAATCTGTTTAATATCGGCAGCATCATCAGGGGAGAACATCTCACTTATTCGGTTGGAATTCCAGGTTGTACCATCTGGTGACATCAGATCAGCAACTTTTATCACCCCATGTACATAAACTGCTCCTAAAGGCTTCAGACTTCCACTTCTTGGGATCCAGTTGTCGTGATGGATGAAAATCTTGGCTCCATCTCCCACTCTCCATATTAGTCCTTCTCGCAGGAGGTCTCGGCCATGAATTATGCTCCTGAACGGGAAAGACCCTCCCGAGGGGCACGTTGCAGACATGATGGAGCTGTTTGGGAAATATCTCGCCTTTAAGACACGTGCACATAAAGCCAGCTGTAAAATCCTCCAGGCCTGCTTGGCCAAAAGGGCTTGGTTAAAGGCCTCCGGGTCACGAAACCCCAGCCCACCGTCCCGCTTTGCTGCACACATTTTCTCCCAAGAGATCCAATGCACCTTCTTTTTACCATTCTTTGCACCCCACCAGAAATTCGAAGAGATCGAAGTCAGGTTCAGACACATTTTCTTTGTGAGATGAAAACAACTCATGGTATAAGTAGGTGTTGCTTGGAGTACCGATTTAACCAGTACCTCCCGAGCCACCTTGGACAATCCCTGGCCCTTGAAGCCATTAACTTTACCTTTCGAGCTCTCTGTAATATATTTGAAAGTTCTCTCCTTAGACCTTCCAACCAGTGTTGGGAGGCCCAAGTATCTGTCACTGAGAGCTTCGTTATCAACACCAAGTATACTCTTCAGTTCCGCCTTCGCAGCCTCCTGAGTCCCCTTACCAAAAAATATGGAGGACTTCTGTAGATTAATGCGTTGCCCCGAGCCTCTCATATTTCATGAGGATCTCTTTTAGTGCCTCCATGTTAGATGTGGTTCCCTCAAGAAAAACAATGCTATCATCCGCAAAAAGGAGGTGTGTAACCTGGGGACCAGTGTTCCCAAAAGATACCCCCTTGATATGTTATTCTTCTTGAGCCTTCCTTAGCAACGCAGAGAAACCCTCAACACAAAACAAAAATAGGTATGGTGATAATGGATCTCCCTGCCTGAGACCACGAGAGGGAGTGAATCCCCTCGACAGGTCCCCATTGAGTCTCACAGAAAACCTCGCTGTCGTCACGCATCTCATAATCATGAAGGTCCAGTCCGGAGAGAAGCCAAACCGAGCCAATATCTGTTCTAAAAAAATCCATTCTACTCTATCGTAGGCCTTCATCATATCCAACTTGACCGCGCATAATGTTTTCTTTCTTTTCCTGGTACGGATAGCATGGACGCACTCATATGCCACAAGAACAGTGTCAGTAATTAAGCGCTCCGGAAGAAACGCACTTTGCTCCTCTGAAATAAGAAAAGGAAGAAAACATTTTAACCTATTCGCTAATACCTTCGTGGCAATTTTATAGAGCACATTGTACAGGCTGATCGGTCTGAACTGTGAAAGGAGCTCCGGTGAGTTAACTTTCGGGATCATGACAATGACCGTATCATTGAAAGTGTGTGGCGCCGCACATCCTTGTAAAAATTCCCTCACCGCTGTACACACATCATCACGCACCAACGACCAGTGTCGTTGATAGAAAAGTGCCGGTAATCCATCCGGGCCCGACGCCTTTGTGGGGCCCATCTGAAACAATGCTCTTTCTATCTCCTCATCCGAAATCGCTGCCGTAAGTCTTTCATTCATCTCCGCAGATACGCCAGGTACAATATTATCCAACAGCGCATTAGCACCAGCCGATCCTTCCGATGCGAACAGATTTTCATAAAAGGTCGCTGCCATCTCCCGCATATCCTCATTCACCGTACATTTTGTACGGTCATCCCTTTGTAGAGCTCGAACCGTATTTTTCCTCTTTCTGTGAGATGCCCTATTCTGAAAATACTTAGTATTTTGATCTCCCGCTTTCAGCCAGTCCACCCTCTAGCGTTGTCTATACAAGATTTCTTCTCTTGTATAAATCTCACGCAGCTGCTCTTCAATCTCCCGGGTCTCCAGTGAGTACCCAGTCGTTGCAGCTCTTGTTTTTGCATCAACAAGCTGTTTCTTGAGCTTAGATATTTGTCGCCTAATAGATCCAAAGATCTCTCTTGCCCACTTCTGCATGCTGCCTGAGACGTGACCCAGCCTTTGACACAACGCATGTAAGCCTTGATCACCCAGGTCTGAAGAAGCCCAAGCCCCGGCCACCATCTCATCATATTTTTCGTGTCTAGTCCAGGCCTCCTCAAAACGAAAGGGTCTGTCTCCTGACGACCGCTGGCGAGGAGCCGTCTCCATCGCTCGGATCAGTAGAGCTTGGTGGTCTGACTCCTCCGTCATTATATGCTCAACCGTGGTCTCCAGGAACAGGTCGACAAAACTGTCATTGCATGTTGCTCTGTGCAACCGCACCTGTACATTTTCTCCAGCCTCCCTCTTATTATCCCATGTAAATGGGTAGCCGGAAAACCCCAGGTCCACAAGGCCGCAATCGGCCAAGCAGTCCCGAAAGTCCTCCATTTGTGCAAAACTCCTACGGTTACCTCCTTGTTGGTCCGACTGGAACATGGCTTCGTTAAAATCCCCGGTGCAAATCCATGGAAGGTTATCTTGTGCTCTCAAGTAAAGAAGAGCGTCCCATGTTTTCTTGCGCAGCTCTTTCTTGGGTTCCCCATATAATCCAGTGAATCTACGGGTCTTTCCTTCCCACACAATCTCTGCATCTATGAAGTATTGGCTCCAAGGCCTGATAGCTACTTGAACATTATCCCTCCCCCAAAGTGCTAAACCACCACTTCTACCTTGACGGTCCACCGCCACCCCACATCTAAACCCCATACTCCACCTCAGTTTCTCCATAGCCCTTGACTTTTTTTTTGTTTCACATAAACATACCACCGCTGGGTTGTAGGACCGTAACAGGTCCTGCAGTTCGCCCACTGTCGAGTCCAACCCCAGCCCTCGACAGTTCCAGGCCAACAGATTCATTGCGTCCGGCGGCCCTGCGCAGCAGGATCCGCCGATATAACATTATCCTCAGAGATGCGGTCAAACACTGTAAACGTCTTATGCCTAGTATCAACGCATCATGCACAATTTGTCTATCCGGGTCATCCTTTGCCACCCACAGCCGTTTAGGCCTTTTCTTTTCCGGTTTTCCTTCTCCCCACGTGACTGGGATGTGACCTGTTTAGAAGGCCTGTGATCCTGTCTTGGCCTCCTAATGTAGTACCCCCTCGTCCTTTCTCTTGACCCATGAGTGCGCGAGCCTGAGCTTCCGTCCCTCCGTTTATTTATTTCCTCTCGGGGTACATACGAGGAGTGCATATCCTCCCTACCTTTCCTGTCCCCGCTTCCAGGTTTTGGCCTATCTCCTTGTCTCTGTTGGTCGACAAGTCTGTCCCTCAAATTCCGTTCCCTGCGTTGCTCCAGGTCCCACCTCAAATCTCTCTCTCCCGCTTCAGTAGCTGTAGTCCGAGTTTTGTTTGGGCTCATCACTGTTGGAAATATGCCCTAGAGGCGATAATAAATTAGTTATTATCATATTTCCTTGTTCATGGTAATCGTTTATTATCCATGCTATAATTGTATTGATCGGAGACTTAGATGCATGTGTGGATACATAGACAAAACCATGTCCCTAGTATGCCTCTAATGGACTAGCTCGTTGATCAAAGATGGTCAAGGTTTCCTAGCCATTGACATGTGATGTCATTTGATAACGGGATCACATCATTAGGAGAATGATGTGATGGACAAGACCCAAACTACAAACGCAGCATATGATCGTGTCAGTTTGTTGCTACTGCTTTCTGCATGTCAAAGTATGTGTTCCTATGACCATGAGATCATGCAACTCACTAACATCGCAGGAGTACCTTGTGTATATCAAACGTCGCAACGTAACTGAGTGGCTATAAAGGTGCTCTACAGGTATCTCCGAGGGTGTCTGTTGAGTTGGCATGGATCAAGACTGGGATTTGTTACTCCGTGTGACGGAGAGGTATCTCAGGGCCCACTCGGTAATACAACATCACAATAAGCCTTGCAAGCAATGTGACTAAGTGTTAGTCACGAGATCTTGTATTACGAAACGAGTAAAGAGACTTGCCGGTAACGAGGTTGAACTAGGTATGGAGATACCGATGATCGAATCTCGGGCAAGTAACATACCGAAGAACAAAGGGAACATCATACGGGATTAACTGAATCCTTAAGATAGAGGTTTGACCGATAAAGATCTTGGTAGAATATGAAGAAACCAATATGGACATCCAGGTCCCGCCATTGGTTATTGACCATAGAGGTGTCTCGGTCATGTCTACATAGTTCTCGAACCCGCAGGGTCTGCACACTTAAGGTTTGGTGACGTTTCGGTAGTATAGAGTTATGTATGGTGATGAGCGAAGGATATTCGGAGTCCCGGATGAGATCCCGGACGTCACGAGGAGCTCCGCAATGGTCCGGAGGTAAAGATTCATATATAGGAAGTCCTGTTTTGGTCACGGAAAAGTTTTGGGCTCATACGTAGTGTATCGGGAGTGCCGGTAGTGTACCGGGAGACCTCCGGGAGGGGTATTTCGACCCAAGCGGCTTCATGGGCTGTGGGAGAGTATTAACCAGCCCTTAGTGGGCTGGTGGAATAGCCACAACAGGCCCATGCGGCTGGGGGAAGAGTCCCAAAGGAAAAAAGAGTGGAAAAAAGGCAAAAAGGGCGAGTCCTACTCCAACTAGGAGTGAAGGAGGAGTAGGACTCCTCCCCCTTGGCTTTGGACAACTCCAAGAGGGGCTTAGCCCTGCGCCAGCCCTCCTCCTCCTCTCCTGCTATATATACTGGTGGAATAGAAGGGTTTTGGACAGATTTTATGGCCACGTGCTACCTGTTCCACCGGTGCTCCTCTAGATCGGATTTCCGCAGTGCTTAGGCGAAGCCCTGTCGGAATTGCTCCACTACCATCGCCGGAGCGTCGTCACGCTACCGATGAACTCTACTCCCTCTCCACTTCCTCTTGCTGGATCAAGACGGTGGAGATCGTCATCAAGCTGCACATGTGTTGAACGTGGAGGTGCCGTCCGTTCGGCGCTAGATCGGAAGGACCGTGAACAAAATCGCGAGACGATTCGTGATGAGTTCACGAGACGAATCGTGATGAGATCGCGGGACGGATCGTGATGAGATCGCAGGGATGGATCGTGATGAGTTCGCGGGACGGATCGTGATTGAATCGCGGGACGGATCGTGATGTGATCGCGGGACGCTCGGCGATTTGGATCGCGAAGATGTTCGACTACACCAACCGCGTTTCTTCACGCTTCCCGCTTAGCGATCTACAAGGGTACGTAGATCCACTCTCCCTCTCGTAGATGCTCATCACCATGGATGGATCTGTGTGTGCGTAGGAAATTTTTTGTTTCCCATGCAACGTTCCCCAACAGTGGCATCATGAGCTAGGTCTTTGTGTAGATGAGATCTCGAGTAGAACACAAAAGGTTTGTGGGCGTTGATGCTTAGATTGCTTCCTCCCTTGGTCGTGTTTTGGTTCAGCGGTATTGTGAGATGAAGCGGCCCGGACCAACATTACTCGTACGCTTACGAGAGACCGGTTCCCTCGACGCAACTTGTTGCCTAGATGGCTTGCGGGTGGCAGTTTCTCTCACTTTAGTTGGATCGGATTCGACAAAGGCGGTCCTTGAGAAGGTTGAAAATCAACTAGTGTATCACCGTTGTGGTTTTTGCGTAGATGAGAATTGTTCTTGCTAGATACCCGTAGCAGCCACGTAAAATATGTAACAACAATTAGAGGACGTCTAACTTGTTTTTGCAGGGTATGTTGTGATGTGATATGGCCAATTACATGATGTGATATATGTGATGTATGAGATGATCATGTGATGTATAGAATTTCACGACTTGCATGTCGATGAGTACGACAACCGGCAGGAGCCATAGGGTTGTCTTTAATTATTGTATGACGTACGTGTCAATCATTAAGCGCTATGTAATGCTTTACTTTATCGCTAAACGGTAGCAATAGTAGTAGAAGCATGCAGGGCGTGACAACCCCGATGGCGACACATTGATGGAGATCAAGATGATGGAGATCATGGTGTCGTGCCGGTGATGATGGAGATCATGCCGGTGCTTTCAAGATAGGGATCTAAAGCACAAGTTCATGGCCATATCATGTCACTTATGAATTGCATGTGATGTTAATCCTTTTATGCACCTTGTTTTTGTAGGAGATATGCCCTAGAGGCAGTAATAACAGTTATTTTGTATCTCCAAAGTTTGTAATGAATGTTTATGTTCCATGCTATAACTGCAATGATTCTCGAGTCTACAAATTAAACGAGGCTTGGAGGGAAACTCATGTGCACGTGTGGTATAATAAACGGTGAATTGTATTCCTAGTCTTGCCTCTAAGACTGGCTCAAGTGTTGCATGATGGTCCTGTTTTCCTGATCATGGGCATGGCTATGCCAGCAATTTTGAGGATGCGATGTTGGTAGAACACTCGTGTTGAATCGATCCGAATTGATGTTATGCTATGAGATACATTTGTCACAAGTTAATGGTTAATAACACAGAGATGGTTAACGTTTGCATAATTCCTTAGACCATGAGAGTATCGAGTTTCTTCATGCTTGCTTCATGAACTTTGGGGTTTGTTAAACGTCATCCGTAAATGGGTGGCTATTACGGCGGCTTACGGGTTCATGGAAAAGTATGTCAAGTAACTTGATAGCTCAAGATTGGGATTTTCTCCTCCGACGATGGAGAGATATCTCTGGGCCCTCTCGGTGTTACGGTATCCATCATCGTCTGGCCAGACACTTTGTGATTTGATCACGGGGATGCCGGAACACGGGAACGAGAAAAGAGAACAATACCGGCAACGAGGTAACTGGCATAGTGGACAAGTTGTTGATCCACGAGGATGCCTACATGTCTCACCTCGGGTAATTGTTAACATATCGCGAAGCAACAGGAATAGCTCACGACAACTAGAGGTTCACTCGAATATTCATTCGTGTGGGTATAGGGGTCAATATGGGTGTCCACGGCTCCGATGTTGATCATTGATCGGAAGGGGTTCCGGGTCATGTCTATGCTTCACCGAACCTATAGGGTCACACGCTTAAGGTTCATCTATCTGTTGAATACTAGACAGGGAGTCTGAGAGAAAATCACCGAAAAGTTTCGGACACCGGAAAAGTTTCGGACAGCGGAAAAGTTCCGCAGACAGGTCACCGGAACAGTTTCGGTGAAACTGAAAAGTTGTTTCAGGGGATACCAAAAAGTCAAATTGGTTTTGGCACATGCCTGATAATTCTTGAAGGGTGCCAGAATCGTTCTGGAAACTTTCTGGAATTTTCCGGGATGAAAACCGGAAATGTTCCGGAGCTGCCGGAACCACTTCAGATGCTTTTCGCAGATGAAAATCACTA
The DNA here is from genome assembly GCA_022496015.1 of Hordeum marinum. Classification (NCBI taxonomy): domain Eukaryota; kingdom Viridiplantae; phylum Streptophyta; class Magnoliopsida; order Poales; family Poaceae; genus Hordeum; species Hordeum marinum. Next base: position 45,716,732 of record CM039672.1, read on the forward strand.
TTCCGGAATTGTTCCGGATCGCATTGAAAATTATTTTAGTGGGGTACTAGAATTGTTCTAAGCCCACATAAATATTTTTAGTTCGAGCGGACGCTGAAAAATGTCGCCGTGAATAGTGTAAGTGCTTTTTGGACTACTTTATGGAAAAGCCACCTTTTGGGACTTTGCTCCAAAAGATCTTGGGGATGACATGGATGTATTGGGGCCATTTTTGGGGCCCCACATGAGGTTGTGGCCGGCCACATGGTGGACTCCTTCATGGAGTCCCTCTTGTTCCTTGGTTTCACTTTTATGCCCTTGTGGAAGGACTTCATTCATGTGCATTTTGGGTTTTATTGTAAAACCACCCTACCCCTTGGTTTTCCTATAAATAGGAGGTGAGTGGGATGCCATTTCTTCATCCTTGTGCTCTCATACACATGCTTTTCTTTGCAAGCTCTCTCTCTCCCTCCCACGAAAAGAGTCTTTCGTAGAGCCGGAAGGCTGTCTGGGTTCCGGCAGGAACTAGTTCTGGACGGCGAAGCCCTGCCGGATAGATGACACTGTATGTGTGCAACCCCATAGAGAGGTCGTAGTTTCGATCTTTTGCCCGAGGGGCTGTTCGTGTGTCCTCCCGTAGGGCTGTCCGAGTCTTCGTTCGAGTTTCGAGGGTCCTCCCGAAGGGCTGTCCGCGACATTGTCCGGGGGACTGTCCGACCGCCTCCCGAAGGGCTGTCCGACGAGAGAGTACATCCTCGCGGTTGGGAGGTTGTAAAATCCTAGCTGCGGGGATCTGCACCAACGATCTCCACCGACTCTTCTTCCGCTGCGCTTCGAGTCGGTACGGATCAGATCAAACCTTGTATGCAGTCTCCATAGTGGTCCTGGGCGTGCTCGCTATACCGGAAATTTTTGTTTTCTGTCGCGTTCCCCAACAGTGGCATCAAGAGCCAGGCTATGAGTAGATGCATGTTATGATCTAGAATACATGAGATGTATGGGTATTGCATAGTATAATTTTGTAGTAGATGAGATCTATTGCTGAAAATTATTTGTGCGGGTAGTAGATGAAATCTGTTACCCGATGTTCCTGTTGCTTCCCGTGAATTTGCATAGTCCATATCTTGACGGAATGGTGGAATCTTACAAAGTTCTGACAATCCGCGATCCTTTCATGCTGCTCCTGAGTATGCTGATTGACAGATCAACGAAGTGCTAACAGTTCTTTGGGTTCCACCATAGTCAAAAGAAATATGGATGTTTCGCAGATGAAAGGGCAATGCAGATATGATCTACACGGGGGTCACGCGTATGACGAAGTTTAGTATGGGGCTCGAGATTTTATCATCTCGTGTTTCATACACCCTGGAAAGTTAATCTAGCAACTTGAATTATCATACTTGATGATAAACGTTGGTAGCTGCGGTTTGAGTCAAAACCTTAGAAGCCACGTAAAATAAAATTTTGTATAAACCGATTAGAGGCGTCTAACTTGGTGTTGCAGGATGGTTTGCATGTGATTTGGTATAGCAAAGCTCATATTCAATTTTGATTATGTATGAGATGGCTATATGATGTAATTAACATGACCTGCGTGTCATGATTTGGCATGATGGCTGGAGCCATATGATTGCACTTTAATGACCTGCGTGTCAACCTTATGTAATGCACTTATTTTATTAGCTATAGAGATAGCAATATTATCTGGTGCATCGACAAGGTGGTGGCAATCTTCGCAAAGGTGAACACCGAAGCGAATGCCGAAGACGAAGAAATACTTGACTTCTCCGTCAGAAGGGGCTACACCATATCATGCTATTATGAATTGCCTGAGATGTTTATCCCTCTTGATGCACCCTTCTTAATTGCGCGGTAGTCGCTTTTTATTAGGGTGATCTCTCACTTAGAATATCAAGTAGTTAGTGTTCTCCCAAGTGTAGCACCGTCACGGCACCTATCTCTTCGGGGTATCACATGGTTACATGGGTACGAACGATTAGAGAAGTGTGAGGCGGGTGAGTTGAGACCTCGCAGCGAGATCACTTGGTTGTCTTGACGTTCAGGCATGAAAGTCATGAGCTCGAAACACATGCATCGAAAGATGAACAAGAGTCACATAGAGATGTGATTGGCAAGTTGGCCTACCAATTGAAATTCTCGTCACTTGAGATGGTTACATCCTTGACGCTGAATTGAAAGTTGGGTCTTGCATCACTCACAATCAATTATGAGAGATATTGATTTGAGTGGGAGTGCACCTTAGAATAAAAATTATTTATTCACTAGTGCCAAAAATCATTATGAACAAAGTCTAAATGAACTTGTGTTTTCCGTTGTAGATCAAATGGCTCGCAACACCGCGTTCAACTTAGGCCCTATGTTAGAGAAAGAGAAGTTAGCTGCGAATGGAAACAACTATGCGGACTGGGTCCGTACCCTGAGGATTGTCCTCCGGGGTGCTAAGAAAGTGTATGTGCTTGACGGACCTCTTCCTCCTAAACCGGCGGCAACAGCCGCGGCAGACATACAAAATGTCTGGGCCACTAAGGATGATGATTACAACTTAGTGCAGTGCCTCATGCTGTCTTGCATGAGTTCAGAGCTTCAAAAACGTTTTGAATTCCATAACTCCTTTGATATGATCAAGGATCTGGATGCTCTTTACAAGTTTAATGCACGGTCTGAACGTTTTGACATCATGAAAATGATGGCGGAGACCAAGATGGCTGAGGGCACTTCAGTTGGCGAGCACGTAGTCAATATGATTGGCTACGCTGAAAGGCTTAAAATCCTGGAATTCCCACTTCCAGAAGAGCATGTTATGGACTTGTTGCTAGGTTCACTCCCCCCGTCTTATGGCGGTTTTATCATGAACTACAACATGAATGGGATGGACAAAATAGCAAATGAGGTGCTTGCCATGCTAAAAACTGCTGAAGGAGGACTGCAGAAAAATCGCAAGCAAGTGTTGCTTGTGAATAAAACTGCCAGTTTCAAAAAGAAAGGCAAGCCAAAGAAGGGCAAGGGCGCCGGTAAGACTGGTTTCCAACGCAAATCTAAGGGCGGAGCCAAGAATGAAACTGAGTGCTTCTACTGCAAGGGCACAGGACACTGGAAGAGAAACTGCAAGAAGTATCTGGAAGATAAGAAGTCCGGAAAAACCGGAAAAGGTATAATTGTTATACAAGTTAATGTCATTGACGTTTTGCTTGCTAGCGAAAATTCTAAGTCTTGGGTATTTGATACTAGATCGGTTGCTCACATTTGCAACTCGATACAGGGGCTTCAGAAGGTGCGCAAGCTGGCAAAGAATGAAGTCGTGATGCGTGTCGGGAACGGCGCTGGGATCGCCGCTCAAGCCGTCGGCATTATGCCTCTACGTCTCCCTTCAGGATTTATTTTGGAACTTAGTAACTGTTATTTTGTTCCGTTATTGTGTAGAAACATTATCTCTGGATCATGTTTAGTACACGATGGGTACTCCTACAAGTCCGAGAACAATGGTTGTTCACTTTATTGTAAGGATATGTTTTATGGATTTGCACCCATTGTTGGGGGCCTTTTCATACTGAATCTTGATTGTGGAAATGATGTCTTTAACGTGAATGCTAAACGACTTAAGAAGGCTGATACCACCACCACTTACTTGTGGCACTGTCGGCTTGGCCACATCGGAAAGAAACGCATGCAAAGACTCCATAAAGATGGAGTTTTACCGTCCCTTGATTTTGAATCATTTGACACATGTGAAGCTTGCTTGATGGGAAAAATGACCAAGATGCCGTTCACGGGTCATCCTGAACGGGCGGGTGAATTATTGGAAATAATACATAGTGATGTATGTGGTCCAATAAACACGGCCGCACGGGGTGGGTATTTTTACTTCGTGACTTTTACTGATGATTTAAGTCGGTATGGCTATATCTACTTGATGAAGCATAAGTCGGAAACCTTTGAAAAGTTCAAAGATTTTCAGAATGAGGTAGAAAATCATCGTGACAAAAAGATTAAGTTTCTGCGGTCTGATCGCGGAGGCGAATATCTTAGTCATGAGTTTGGCCAACATCTGAGTGACCGTGGAATCGTTTCACAGCTTACGCCTCCCGGAACTCCACAGCGAAACGGAGTGTCGGAACGACGTAACCGAACCCTGCTAGACATGGTAAGGTCGATGATGTCTCTTACAGATCTACCGATATCTTTTTGGGGTCACGCACTACTCACTGCCACTTATACATTAAACAGAGCGCCGTCTAAGTCTGTTGAGACGATACCACATGAGATGTGGTGTGGGAAGATACCTAGTGTGTCGCATCTCAAGGTTTGGGGTTGTGAGGCATACGTAAAATGTTTACAGCTAACCAAACTGGAACCTAGATCAGACAAATGTTACTTTGTAGGTTATCCAAATAACACCATTGGATATTCCTTCTACCACCAGTCCGAAGGCAAAATGTTTGTCGCAAGGGTTGCACACTTTCTCGAGAAAGAATTTCTCGCTAAAGAGTTGAGTGGGAGGACAGTACAACTTAATGAGATTAGTGAATCTTTGGCAACCATTGATATGGCTAAGGAACTGGAAGTAATTCCACAAATTATCCCTACAACCGAGCCGGAAGTTGTCGCATGTGATGCGGAAACTTCAGACAATGTTGTTACTGAACCGCGCAGATCAGGTAGGGCTATCCAGCCACCTGAGTGGTTTCATAACGAAATCTTCATTCTTGAAGACGATGAACCTACGCACTACAAGGAAGTGATGGCGGGGCCTAGCTCAAGGGAATGGCACAAGGCCATGAGATCCGAAATGGAATCCATGTACGAAAACCAAGTTTGGAACTTGGAAGAACTTCCAGATGGCGTAAAACCCATTGGTTGCAAATGGATTTTCAAAAGAAAGACGGACGCGGATGGTAAAATTACTATCCACAAAGCTAGACTTGTCGCGAAAGGGTTCATGCAAGTTCCAGGAGTGGACTACGATGAGACTTTCTCGCCCGTAGCTATGCTTAGGTCTGTTCGGATATTACTAGCAATTGCTGCTTATTTCGATTATGAAATATGGCAGATGGATGTCAAAACGGCTTTCCTAAATGGAAACCTTGAACAGGATGTATACATGATACAGCCAGAAGGTTTTGTCGATCCTAAGAATGCTGGAAAGGTATGTAAGCTTCAGAAAGCCATTTATGGTCTGAAGCAAGCATCAAGGAGCTGGAACATTCGTTTTGATGAAGTGGTCAAAGAGTTTGGCTTCATCAGGAACGATGAAGAATCTTGTGTTTACAAGAAGTTTAGTGGGAGTGCAAAAGCATTTCTAATCTTGTATGTGGATGACATATTGTTGATTGGAAATGATGTGAATTTTCTTAGCGAAATAAAAGACTCATTGAAAAGGAGTTTTTCAATGAAAGACTTAGGTGAAGCGGCATATGTATTGGGCATCAGGATCTATAGAGGTAGATCAAGACGCCTAATAGCTCTTAGCCAAAGCACGTACATTGACAAGGTGTTGAAAAGGTTCAACATGGAGAACTCCAAGAAAGGCCTACTCCCCATGTCACCTGGCACAGTGCTTTGCAAGAATCAGAGTCCTCGGACCCTCGATGAGCGAGTACAAATGAATGATATTCCATATGCTTCGGCAGTTGGTTCTATTATGTATGCCATGCTATGTACAAGACCGGATGTTTCCTATGCGCTAAGTGTTAGCAGCCGGTACCAAGGTGATCCAGGATTGGAACACTGGGCCGCAGTCAAGGGTATTCTTAAGTACCTCAGAAGGACCAAGGATTTACTCCTTGTGTACGGAGGTGATGAAGAGCTCATTGTAAGTTGTTACACTGATGCAGGCTTCATGACAGACCCAGATTGTTGGAAATATGCCCTAGAGGCAATAATAAAATGGTTATTATTGTATTTCCTTGTTCATGATAATTGTCTATTGTTCATGCTATAATTGTGTTAACCGGAAACCATAATACATGTGTGAATACATAGACCACAACATGTCCCTAGTGAGCCTCTAGTTGACTAGCTCGTTGATCAATAGATGGTCACGGTTTCATGGCCATGGACATTGGATGTCGTTGATAACGGGATCACATCATTAGGAGAATGATGTGATGGACAAGACCCAATCCTAAGCATAGCACAAAGATCGTGTAGTTCGTTTGCTAAAGCTTTTCAATGTCAAGTGTCATTTCCTTAGACCATGAGATTGTGTAACTCCCGGATACCGTAGGAATACTTTGGGTGTGCCAAACGTCACAACGTAACTGGGTGGCTATAAAGGTACGCTACGGGTATCTCCGAAAGTGTCTGTTGGGTTGACACGAATCGAGACTGGGATTTGTCACTCCGTGTGACGGAGAGGTATCTCTGGGCCCACTCGGTAAGACATCATCATTATGAGCTCAATGTGACTAAGGAGTTAGTCACGGGATGATGTATTACGGAACGAGTAAAGAGACTTACCAGTAACGAGATTGAACAAGGTATGGGGATACCGACGATCGAATCTCGGGCAAGTACCATACCGATAGACAAAGGGAATTGTATACGGGATTGATTGAATCCTTGACATCGTGGTTCATCCGATGAGATCATCGTGGAGTACGTGGGAGCCAACATGGGTATCCAGATCCCGCTGTTGGTTATTGACCGGAGAGGTGTCTCGGTCATGTCTACGTGTCTCCCGAACCCGTAGGGTCTACACACTTAAGGTTCGATGACGCTAGGGTTATAGGGAAAAGGTATACGTGATTACCGAAGGTTGTTCGGAGTCCCGGATGAGATCCCGGACGTCACGAGGAGCTCCGGAATGGTCCGGAGGTAAAGATTGATATATAGGAAGTCCAGTTTTGGTCACCGGAAAGTTTTAGGGCTCATCGGTAGTGTACCGGGAGTGCCGGGAGGGTGCCGGAGGACCCCCGGGAGGGGTGTGACGACCAGAGGACTTCATGGGCTGTTAGATAAAGTGTGTCAGCCCTTATTGGGCTGGGAAATACTTTTGCTAAAGGCCCATGTGGCTGGAGATAAGGAGATAAGGCAAAAAGGATTTAAAAGGAGGAGATCCACCTCCCTTGTGGGAGGTGGACTCTCCCTTTAATTCGGCCGGCCATCTCCTCTTTGGAGTAGAGGCCAAGCCAGCCCTCCACGTCCCTCCTCCTATATATACTTGAGGTTTTGGATGTTTTGAGACAGGATTTGATCTCTCTCTCTCACGGCGAAGCCCTACCTCTCTTCTTCCTCCTCCGCAGCGCTTAGGCGAAGCCCTGTCGGAATACCTTGCTACTCCACCACCACCACGCCGTCGTGCTGCTGTTGGAGCCCTTCCCCAACCTCTCCTTCCTCCTTGCTGGATCAAGGTGTTGGAGACGTCACCGGGCTGCACGTGTGTTGAACGCGGAGGTGCCGTCCGTTCGGCACTTGATCGGATCTACCGCGATCTGAATCGCTGCGAGTACGACTCCATCAACCGCGTTCTTGTAACGCTTCCGCTTAGCGATCTTCAAAGGTATGAAGATCCAATCTCTCCCCACTCGTTTGCTGGTTTCTCCATAGATAGATCTTGGTGACACGTAGGAAATTTTTGATTTACTACTACGTCTCCCAACACAGATGACTTCAAATCTCAATCTGGCTATGTTTTCATATTGAACGGCGGTGCAGTTGATTGGAAAAGTTCCAAACAAAAGACTGTGGCAGATTCTACGACGGAGGCGGAATATGTTGCTGCTTCTGAAGCCTCCAAGCAAGCTGTCGGTATCAAGCAATTTCTTGAAGACCTTGCTGTGGTTCCAAGTGCTCTGGACCCGGTGGAGATCTATTGTGATAATAGTGGCGCCGTGGCTCAGGCAAGGGAGCCATGTTCGCACCATAAGACAATGCATATTCAACGCAAATATAAACTCATTCGACATCATGTCGAAGAAGGTTTAGTGAAAGTACGCAAAGTTCACACGGATCTGAATGTGTCAGACCCGATGACAAAGCCTCTACCACGAGCAAAGCATGAGCAACACCGGATAGCCATTGGTGTTAGGGAAGCCATGTAACTGGATTATGACTCTAGTGCAAGTGGGAGTCTGTAGGAGATATGCCCTAGAGGCAGTAATAACAGTTATTTTGTATATCCAAAGTTTGTAATGAATGTTTATGTTCCATGCTATAACTGCAATGATTCTCGAGTCTACAAATTAAACGAGGCTTGGAGGGAAACTCATGTGCACGTGTGGTATAATAAACGGTGAATTGTATTCCTAGTCTTGCCTCTAAGACTGGCTCAAGTGTTGCATGATGGTCCTGTTTTCCTGATCATGGGCATGGCTATGCAAGTAATTTTGAGGATGCGATGTTGGTAGAACACTCGTGTTGAATCGATCCGAATTGATGTTATGCTATGAGATACATTTGTCACAAGTTAATGGTTAATAACACAGAGATGGTTAACGTTTGCATAATTCCTTAGACCATGAGAGTATCGAGTTTCTTCATGCTTGCTTCATGAACTTTGGGGTTTGTTAAACGTCATCCGTAAATGGGTGGCTATTACGGCGGCTTACGGGTTCATGGAAAAGTATGTCAAGTAACTTGATAGCTCAAGATTGGGATTTTCTCCTCCGACGATGGAGAGATATCTCTGGGCCCTCTCGGTGTTACGGTATCCATCATCGTCTGGCCAGACACTTTGTGATTTGATCACGGGGATGCCGGAACACGGGAACGAGAAAAGAGAACAATACCGGCAACGAGGTAACTGGCATAGTGGACAAGTTGTTGATCCACGAGGATGCCTACATGTCTCACCTCGGGTAATTGTTAACATATCGCGAAGCAACAGGAATAGCTCACGACAACTAGAGGTTCACTTGAATATTCATTCGTGTGGGTATAGGGGTCAATATGGGTGTCCACGGCTCCGATGTTGATCATTGATCGGAAGGGGTTCCGGGTCATGTCTATGCTTCACCGAACCTATAGGGTCACACGCTTAAGGTTCATCTATCTGTTGAATACTAGACAGGGAGTCTGAGAGAAAATCACCGAAAAGTTTCGGACACCGGAAAAGTTTCGGACAGCGGAAAAGTTCCGCAGACAGGTCACCGGAACAGTTTCGGTGAAACTGAAAAGTTGTTTCAGGGGATACCAAAAAGTCAAATTGGTTTTGGCACATGCCTGATAATTCTTGAAGGGTGCCAGAATCGTTCTGGAAACTTTCTGGAATTTTCCGGGATGAAAACCGGAAATGTTCCGGAGCTGCCGGAACCACTTCAGATGCTTTTCGCAGATGAAAATCACTATTCCGGAATTGTTCTGGATCGCATTGAAAATTATTTTAGTGGGGTACTAGAATTTTTCTAAGCCCACATAAATATTTTTAGTTCGAGCGGACGCTGAAAAATGTCGCCGTGAATAGTGAAAGTGCTTTTTGGACTACTTTATGGAAAGCCACCTTTTGGGGCTTTGCTCCAAGAGATCTTGGGGATGACATGGATGGATTGGGGCCATTTTTTGGGCCCCACATGAGGTTGTGGCCAGCCACATGGTGGACTCCTTCATGGAGTCCCTCTTGTTCCTTGGTTTCACTTTTATGCCCTTGTGGAAGGACTTCATTCATGTGCATTTTGGGTTTTATTGTAAAACCACCCTACCCCTTGGTTTTCCTATAAATAGGAGGTGAGTGGGCTGCCATTTCTTCATCCTTGTGCTCTCATACACATGCTTTGCTTTGCAAGCTCTCTCTCTCCCTCCCACGAAAAGAGTCTTTCGTAGAGCCGGAAGGCTATCTGGGTTCCGGCAGGAACTAGTTCTGGACGGCGAAGCCCTGCCGGATAGATGACACTGTATGTGTGCAACCCCATAGAGAGGTCATAGTTTCGATCTTTTGCCCGAGGGGCTGTTCGTGTGTCCTCCCGTAGGGCTGTCCGAGTCTTCGTTCGAGTTTCGAGGGTCCTCCCGAAGGGCTGTCCGCGACATCGTCCGGGGGACTGTCCGACCGCCTCCCGAAGGGCTGTCCGACGAGAGAGTACATCCTCGCGGTTGGGAGGTTGTAAAATCCTAGCTGCGGGGATCTGCACCAACGATCTCCACCGACTCTTCTTCCGCTGCGCTTCGAGTCGGTACGGATCAGATCAAACCTTGTATCCAGTCTCCATAGTGGTCCTGGGTGTGCTCGCTATACCGGAAATTTTTGTTTTTTGTCGTGTTCCCTAACAGTTTTGCTTAGTACGACGGTAGCATTATAAGGTGATCCCTCACTTAAATTTGAAGATAAATTGTGTTCTCCCCGAGTGTGCACCGTTGCAAAAGTTCGTCGTGTTGAGACACCACGTGATGATCAGGTGTGATAGACTCTACGTTCACATACAACGGGTGCAAGCCAGTGTTGCACGCGCAGAACACTCAGGTTAAACTTGACGAGCCTAGCATGTACAGACATGGCCTCGGAACATGAGAGACCGAAAGGTCGAACATGAGTCATATAGTAGATATGATCAACATGATGATGTTCACCATTGTAACCACCTCAACTCACGTGATGATCGGACTTGAGTTGGTGAATTTGGAATCATGTATCACTCGAATGACCGGAGGGATGTCAATTTGAGTGGGAGTTCTTAAGTAATATGATTAATTGAACTCATTATCATGAACATAGTCAATAGTGTCTTTGCAAATTATATGGTAGATTACTAGCTCGTGCTGTAGCTCCCTTAATTTTTATATGTTCCTAGAGAAATAGAGTTGAAAGATGATGGTAGCAATATTGCGGACTGGGTCCGTGATCTGAGGATTGTCCTCATTGCTACACAGAAGGCTTATGTCCTTAATGCACCGCTCGGTACGCCAACCCCTCTAGCGTCGTCTGTAGATGTTGTGAACATCTGACAGGCACGTTCTGATGACTACTTGATAGTTTAGTGTGTCATGCATTACGGCTTAGAATTGAGGCTCCAAAACGTTTTGAACGTCACGGAACATATGAGATGTTTCTAAGAGCTGAAATTAGGATCTCAGGCTCGTGCCCGTGTTGCGAGATATGAGATCTCCAACAAGATTCTTTGCCTGCAAGATGAAAGAGAATAGCTCAATCGTTGAGCATGTGCTCAGATTGTCTGGGTGCTACAATCGCTTGAATCAATTGGGAGTTGATCTTCCAGATAAGATAGTGATTGATATAGTTCTCCAAGTCACTGTCACTAAAGCTACTAGAACTTAGTGATGAACTATAAAACGCCAGGGATAGAAATATTGATCCCTAAGCTGTTCGCGATGTTTGACACCGCGAAGGTAGAAATCAAGGAAGAGCATCAAGTGTTGATGGTTAGTATAACCACTAGTTTCGAGAAGGGCAAGGGCAAGGTGGAAAACTTCATGGATGGCAAGTCAGTTGCTGCTCCAGTGAAGCAACCCAAAGTTGAATCCAAACCCGAGACTAAGTGCTTCAATTATGAGGAGAGAGGTCGCAGAAGCGGAACAACCCTAGATACTTCGTAGATAAGAAGGCTGGCAACGTCGACAGAAGTATATTTGATATACGGTTTATTGATGTGTACCTTGCTTGTACTCCTAGTAGCACCTGGGTATTGGATACCGGTTCGGTTGCTAAATGTTAGTAACTCGAAATAAATTCTACGGAATAAACGGAGAACTACCTAAGTATGAGGTGACGATGTGTGTTGGAAATCTTTCCAAGGTTGATGTGATCAACATCGCACGCTCTCTCTACCTTCGAGATTAGTGACGGACCTAAAAATAAATGTTATTTGGTGTTTTTGCGTTGAGCATGAACGTGATTAAATCATGTTCATTGCAACATGGTTATTCATTTAAGTTAGAGAATAATGGTTATTCTATTTACATGAATAATACCTTCAATGGTCATGCACCCAGTAAGAATGGTTTGTTGAAACTTGATCGTAGTAATACACATGTTCATAACACTGATGCCAAAAAGATGCAAAGTTAATAATGATAGTATCACATACTTGTGGCACTGCCGCTAAATGTCATATTTGGCATAAAACGCATGAAGAAACTCCATGCTGATGGATTTTTGGACTCATTCGATTTCGAATCGGTTGAGACATGCGAACCATGCCTCTTGGTCAGGATGACTAAGGACCCCCGTTTTCTGTTTTGATGAAGCGGGCAAGTGATTTATTGGAAATGATACATGTTGATGTATGCAATCCAATAAGTCTTGTAGCGTGCGGTGGATATCGTTATTTTCTTACCTTCACTAATAATTTGAGTAGATATAGTGTATATTTACTTAATGAAACACAAGTCTGAATCGTTTGAAAGGTTCAAGCAAATTCAGAGTGAAGTTTAAGATCATCGTGACAAGAAGATAAATATGGTTGCGATATGATCGTGGAGGTGAATATCTAAGTTACAAATTTGGCATACAACTTTAGACAATGTGAAAGTTGTTTCACAACTCACGCCACCTGGAACACCATAGTGTGATGGTGTGTCCGAACGTCATAGTCGTGCTCTATTGGATATGGTGCATGCTATGATGTCTCTTATCGTTTTGTTACTATAATTTTGGGGTTATGCATTAGAGACAACTACATTCACTTTAAATAGGGCACCATCTAAATCCGTTGAGATGATACCGTGTGAATTTTGGTTTGATAGAAACCTAAGCTGTCATTTCTTAAATGCTTGGGGCTACGACGCTTGTGAGGAAAATGGTTTCACCTAATGAGCTCGAACCCAAAGCGGACAAACGCATCTTCATAGAATACCCTAAGAACAGTTGGGTGAACCTTCTATCTCAGATCCAAGCATAAAAAGTTTATTGCTAAAACTGGGTCCTTTCTCGAGAAAAGGTTTCTCTTGAAAGAATTGAGTGGGAGGAGGATAGAACTTGATGAGGTTATTGAACCTCTGCTTCAACCAGAAAGTAGCGCAACGCAGAAAGATTTTTCTATGAAGCCTACGTCATTTGAAGAGGAAGTTAATGATGATGATCATGAAGCCTCCGATCAAGTTACTATCAACCTACGAGGAAAATAGAACTTGATGAGGTTATTGAACCTTTACTTCAACCCGAAAGTTGCGCAACGCAAAATGATGTTTCTGTGAAGCCTACGTCAGTTGAAGAGGAAGTTAATGATGATGATCATGAAGCTTCGGATCAAGTTACTATCGAACTTCGTAGGTCGACAAGGATGTGTACTGCTGCTAAGCGATACGACAACCCCGTCTTGGAGGTCATGTTGTTGGACAACAATGAACCTACGAACTATGGAGAAGCGATGATGGGCCCGGAAACCAACAAATGGTTAGAGGCTATGAAATCGGAGAAAGAATCCATGTATGAAAACCAAGTATAGAATTTGGTGGACTTGCTCATTGGACGGCAGGTCGTTAAGTACAAATGTATCTTTAAAATGAAGACATACGCTGATGGTAAATGTTACCATTTGTAAAGCTCGACTTTTTGCAAAGTAGTTTATGACAAGTTCAAAGAGTTGACTGCGATGACACTTTCTCACTCGTAGCGATACTAAAGTCTGTTGAAATTATGTTAGCAGTTGTTGCATTTTTCAATTATGAAATCTTGGCAGATGGATGCCAAAACATCGTTTCCTTCCTTAAGGAAAGGTTGTATGAGATACAACCAGAAGGTTTTGTCAGTCCTAAGGATGCTAAAAGATGTGCGAGCTTTAGTGATTCTTCTATGAATTGAAGCAAGCATCTCGGAGTTGGAATATACACTTTGATGAGGTGATCAAAGTTTTTGAGTCTATACAAAGTTTACGAGAAACTTGTATTTGCAATAAAGTGAGTGGGAGCACTATAGAGTTTCTGATAAGTATATGTGGATGACATATTGCTATTCGGAAATGATGTAGAATTTCTGGAGAGCATAAACGGGTGTTTGAAAAGAGTTTTTCAAAGGAAGATCTGGATAAAGCTACCTAATTGTTGAGCATCAAGATCTATAGAGATAGATCAAGATACTTGATGAGACTTTCAATGAGTACATACCTTGACAAGATTTTGAAAGAGTTCAAAATGGATCAGTCAGAGAAAGAGTTCTCGCCTGATTTGTAAGGTATAAAGTTGAGTAAGACTCAATGCCCAGCGACTGCAGAAGATAGAGAAAAGATGAGTGTCATCCCCTATGCTTCAGCCATAGGCTCTATCATGTATGCAATGCTGTGCACAAGACCCGATGTCAGCCTTGCCATAAGTATGGCCAGAAGATTTCAAAGTGATCCTGGAATGGAGCACTGGACATCGGTCAAGATTATCCATAGTAACTAAAAGACTAAGGAGATGTTTCTCAATTATGGAGGTGATAAAGAGTTCGTCGTAAAGAGTTACGTCGATGCAAGCTTTAACACCAATCCGGATGACTCGTAGTAGCAATCTGGATACGTGTAGTGGAGCAACCATTTGGAATAGTACCAAGTGGAGTGTGGTACAATGTGTTTACGGTTTGACATAGAAATTTGCAAAGAACACACGGATCTGAATGTCGCAGACCCGTTGACTATAAGACCTCTCTCACATGCAAAGCATGATCGAGCCCCAGAACTCATTGGGTGTTAGATTCATAACAATGCGAATCACATGGTGATGTGAACTAGATTATTGACTCTAGTGCAAGTGGGAGACTGTTGGAAATATGCCCTAGAGGCAATAATAAATTAGTTATTATCATATTTCCTTGTTCATGATAATCGTTTATTATCCATGCTATAATTGTATTGATCGGAGACTTAGATGCATGTGTGGATACATAGACAAAACCATGTCCCTAGTATGCCTCTAATGGACTAGCTCGTTGATCAAAGATTGTCAAGGTTTCCTAGCCATTGACATGTGATGTCATTTGATAACGGGATCATATCATTAGGAGAATGATGTGATGGACAAGACCCAAACTACAAACATAGCATATGATCGTGTCAGTTTGTTGCTAGTGTTTTCTGCATGTCAAAGTATGTGTTCCTATGACCATGAGATCATGCAACTCACTGACATCGGAGGAGTACCTTGTGTGTATCAAACGTCGCAACGTAACTGGGTGACTATAAAGGTGCTCTATAGGTATCTCCGAGGGTGTCTGTTGAGTTGGCATGGATCAAGACTGAGATTTGTTACTCCGTGTGACGGAGAGGTATCTTAGGGCCCACTCGGTAATACAACATCACAATAAGCCTTGCAAGCAATGTGACTAAGTGTTAGTCACGGGATCTTGTATTACGGAATGAGTAAAGAGACTTGTCGGTAACGAGGTTGAACTAGGTATGGAGATACCGACGATCGAATCTCGGGCAAGTAACATACCGAAGAACAAAGGGAACATCATACGGGATTAACTGAATCCTTGACATAGAGGTTCGACCAATAAAGATCTTCGTAGAATATGCAGGAAACAATATGGACATCCAGGTCCCGCCATTGGTTATTGACCATAGAGGTGTCTCGGTCATGTCTACATAGTTCTCGAACCCGCAGGGTCTGCACACTTAAGGTTTGGTGACGTTTCGGTAGTATAGAGTTATGTATGGTGGTGACCGAAGGTTGTTCGGAGTCCCGGATGAGATCCCGGACGTCATGAGGAGCTCCGCAATGGTCCGGAGGTAAAGATTCATATATAGGAAGTCCTGTTTTGGTCAAGGAAAAGTTTTGGGCTCATAGGTAGTGTATCGGGAGTGCCGGTAGTGTACCGGGAGACCTCCGGGAGGGGTATTTCGACCCAAGAGGCTTCATGGGCTATGGAAGAGTATTAACCAGCCCTTAGTGGGCTGGTGGAATAGCCACAACAGGCCCATGCGGCTGGGGGAAGAGTCCCAAAGGAAAAAGAGTGGAAAAAAAGGCAAAAAGGGAGAGTCCTGCTCCTACTAGGTGTGGAGGAGGAGTAGGACTCCTCCCCCTTGGCTTTGGCCGACTCCAAGAGGGGCTTAGCCCTGCGCCAACCCTCCTCCTCCTCTCCTGCTATATATACTGATGGAATAGAAGGGTTTTGGACAGATTTTACGGCCACGTGCTACCTGTTCCACCGGTGTTCCTCTAGATCGGATTTTCGCAGTGCTTAGGCGAAGCCCTGCCGGAATTGCTCCACCACCATCACCAGAGCGCCGTCACGCTGCCGGTGAACTCTACTCCCTCTCCACTTCCTCTTGCTAGATCAAGACGGTGGAGATCGTCATCAAGCTGCACGTGTGTTGAACGTGGAGGTGCCGTCCGTTCGGCGCTAGATCGGAAGGACCGTGAACAAGATCGCAAGACGATTCGTGATGAGTTCACGGGACGGATCGTGATGAGATCGCGGGACGGATCGTGATGAGATCGCAGGGACGGATCGTGATGAGTTTGCGGGACGGATCGTGATTGAATCGCGGGATGGATCGTGATGTGATCGCGGGACACTCGGCGATTTGGATCGCGAAGATGTTCGACTACACCAACCGCGTTTCTTCCCGCTTCCCGCTTAGCGATCTACAAGGGTACGTAGATCCACTCTCCCTCTCGTAGATGCTCATCACCATGGATAGATCTGCGTGTGCGTAGGAAATTTTTTGTTTCCCATGCAACGTTCCCCAACAATCACTTCCCTCTGCCAGGCCTGAACTCAGCGCTAGTGCGTGAGTCGCCTGTTCGGGAAAATTCAGTCTGCAAATTACATTTAGTGGCTAGGTCACAGACCCTTGGCATACCCTGCCTGCTATGCTCACTATCCCGAGTCCTATCGCTGCTGAGACTATTGTTACTGCTCCCTGCACCACCTTGTGACCCCCCTTTTGTCGGACCGAATTTGTTAGTTGACGCCCTAAGCCATCCACCCCACTAGGGCGTGGAGTCCACGGGAGGGTCGCATACTCCATTGACATGCACTAGTCTTCCACACTCAAAACAAAAGTGAGGCACTTTCTCATAGTGAAAATCAAGCCATGTCTTAACCTTGTCCTCCGGTGCGGATTTCAACAAAAGGGTTCATAAACTGAAATTTGTGCCCTGGCCCTTAGATGTTGTCCTCTGGCTTTTCCGTCGTTATCTGCATCCACCTTGACGACCTTCCCCAACCAGTTCCCAAGTGCATTGCCAAAGGCTTCCGTTCTTCGATCAGGAGGTAAATCATGCACCTGTACCCAGATATCGACCTTGTCAAACACCATCTCCGAGGGCCTTGTACCTCCTTCATAATCCTTCACCATCAGGATCAATGTTTTAAATAGCGGGCTATGACAAATAGCGGCGAACCTCCAAATAAGCTATAGCGGGCTATAGCGTGTTATTTTTACACGAAACTATTTAACGACACCGTGCTGAAAAGGCTACAGGAAGGCTATAGCAGGGCTATAGCGGGCTATTTAAAACAATGATCAGATGCTAAAATCATACTGCCATGGACCGTTATTCAGGACGTGTCTCCAATCCCCCTCACTTCCAAAGTGCACCTCAAAGACGTTCCCACCCAGATCTCTAAAACGGGCCTCCTTGTGAAGCCCCCATGCTCTCTGCATAGTACGCTCTAGAAACAGTCTTGTTCAGCTGCCTTGGTAAACAGGCTTTGCCCACCACAGCCCATCTCGCTGTCTTTGGAAGCACTGGTTCCGGAGCTGCAAAAACTATACCTTCCGCCTCCTTATCCATGAGGACCATGCTGCCCAATCTTGCGGACAAGCTTGCAGCAGAATCCGGGGTTTTGCTCTCTACAGGGGACTTGGAAGACCCCCTGCTAGCTGGATCATCCGGCTTCCGCGTTGGCGTCGCCGCCCATGAAGTCCCCGGGGTAGACCTGTTCTTTGGAGTCGCTGCAGCTTTCCCAGCCATCTTCTCCGCCATGAGTCACACTCCCAGCGAAGACGATCCCAAAACCGATCTGCGTCCAGGGATGCGCCGTCGCCCCCCTAGATGCCACCGGAATCGAACCACCCCCGACGGCAAAACCCTAACCCTAGCACAGGAACGAGATCGCCACGCAATCGCCTCCTATCGCCGCAGCGTTTTCCGCATGGTGGACCCAGTCATGTTTCCAGCTGTTTGTGTTGTCGCAATTTATGAAAAATTAGACGTCTAAACCCATCCGTGTGTCATGAGGTATCTAGATGACAAATTACCTCCGGGCTGCTTGATTCGGCTGGGAGCGATTTTAGGGTCCATATTGAAGATGCTCTAAAAACCGTCTTTTCTGTTCCTTGCACTATCCACTGTTTGAACTTGGGACGTACGTCTACGTACGCAGCATGCTTCCTCCTGCACGTAGCGAGCATGGATTTCTTGCCGGTTTAAATAAGATCGAGCCATCAAGGCCTGCCACGCAAGAGATAGATCGGGGGCTATCATCGGAAGTGACCACAGAATAGTTAAGCAGAACGATCGATGGCGCCGCACGAGCAGGAGAACCAGCACGACGATGATGCCTCGCCACCGTGGTCGTCGTTGCCAGACGACGTCGGCAGGGAGATCCTCGCCTGCCTGCCAGCCAAGTCCGCCGGCCGCTTCCGCTGCGTCTGTCGTTCCTGGCACGCCATGCTCTCGTCGGCGGTCTTCGTCAAGCTCCACCTCCGGCGGGCAAACTACCAGTCAGCCGCCGGCCGGCCAAAGCTCTTCTTCAGCCCCACCTACGAGCCCTCGGACGAGTACTTCTTTTACGCCTGGCAGCCCGGCGGTGCGGTCACGAAGCTCATGGACAACGACTTGTTCCTCCCCGCTCCCCTCACCAGGCCCCTCCATGGCCTCATCCTCCTCCGTTGCCTCACTGCTGGCTACTACGTCTGCAACCCATCCACCGGCGCCGTGCTTCCTCTCCCCGACACTCGAGTGCCATGGAAGACGACTTTACGGCATTCACTCTCTTACTACATGGATGTGGTTTACGGCCTTGGTTACTGCTCGGCCACCCACCAATACAAGGCAGTCCGTATCTTTAGCAATGAGAACTCCATGGATGCCCCGTGCTGCTGCGACGTCTTCCTTCTCGGCGGTGACACGCCGGCATACTGGCGGCCGGCCACCTCCGAGCTTCCGACGTGCGTTGTGAAGGAGGCGAACCCGGCCGTGTTCTTCAATGGTCACCTGCACTTTCTCTGCCGCTACGATGGTGGCATCCTCACTTTTAACGTCAGGGACGAGACCTTCGGTTCCATGCCACTGCCCCAGTGTACTTTGGGGCAGGATCCTCTCAGTCTCAGGACGACGGAGCTCGACGGATGCTTATGCGTCTTCGACGGCGGCAGCAACGATGACGACCTGTACCATGTATGGCTGCTGCGCGATTACGCGGCACAACGGTGGGAGCAGCTTTGTTGCATCGACCGTGCGGCTTGGCCGGAGCCACAGCGGACGCAGCTGCAATCCGCGTGGATAGCTCCTCTCAGTATGTCTAATGGTGCCAATGGATCAGAGAAGAAGATCATGTTCGGCACGGGTACTTGCAAGGTGTTCTCCGTAGACCATAATGGTGGAGGTGTACCAGAAATTCTTTTCCAGCCTCGCGAGGCCATCGCCGGCAGTTTCGATGACACGTATGGTCACCCATATAATTACCCTACGCTCGGCCTGTTCGAGGAGAGTCTTGTGCCCATGGGCCGCGACATTGAGGAGATGATCTTCTCGTCACCAATGATGGAAGCTTGGTACAACGTCCTCAAGTGGTTGCCAGCACGGTCCGTCTCGAGGCTCAGCCTCGTGTGCAGGGAATGGGGCGCCATGATCACCACCGTTTGTTTCATCCGATCGCACGTCGCCATCCACGCAACACGCCCACGGATCAAGTTTGCCGTAGACCCCTTGGTGGGTTCATTCAGTGACCTGGATGATCACATTAACAACCGGCTCTTATATGGCAATGGCCTACCATACGATAATCCTGTCCAATTTTCTCAACCATGCCATGGCCTAAACTTAGGGAGGTGGAGCTTTGGCGACTTCCTATACAATCCTACCTTGGGCATTAGTGAGAGAATAGAAGAAGTCGAGAGAGATGCAGTCTTTTTCGGCAGATCTATCGCGTTGGGGTTCGACTCCGAGGTGGATGACCATGTCATGGTGTTGCTTGCGTATGAGGAGAAGAACATGGAAACGCGAGAGTACAAACTGAGGTGTGACGTATATTGTCTGCAAAGAGACAATGAATGGTGCTCGTACGATCCTCCGCCAAGGCCTGTGGCACTTGACTTGCCGCCGGCCTATGTGAATGACAAGATCTATTGGGTGGTTGAACCTATGCTTGGGCCAGAATCTGTGGTGTGCGAACTCCTGGCGTTCCACGTCATAGATAGAGAGTTCGAGGTCATGCATGGTCCTTCACTGAGCAGCCATACCAGCGCCCGTACGTCCATCATCGAGCTCTACGGTGCTATCTGCATGGCATGGTGGGATGAAGACATGAATGCTATTGATGTATGGAGGATGAAGTACATGGGTGAAGCTTGGTACGTGGAGTGTCGTATCGAACTCGATAAGTTCTCACCACAATACTCGTCGGGGGTGACCACGCTGATGTGTGCCGACCCAATTGATGGACGAATTTTGCTCAACACAGGAAGGTCATTGGGATACTATGATCCCAAAGACAGCGGCGCTTGAAACCATCTACATTGTTGGTAAACCACAAGATTACAGGGGGTTCTCTGCTATTATTGTTCAAGACAGTCTAGTTCCGCCTTTAATGAAGTGGTCGTGGTGAACCAACACAATGGCACGCTTATAAACTAGTGATGCTTGAAGAGGGGGAAGGCGTCGAAGGCACATTACCTAACTCATTGTGCTCCTTACCACTGTTAGATTTTTCCTTCAAAAAAAAATACTACCGTTAGATTTTTCCTTCAGAAAAATGCTACTGTTAGACTTTTCCTTCAAAATAATAATACTGTTAGATTATTCTTTCTCCATGATTTACTCTGATTAATTTTCAATGAAATGATATTAGTGTTGTGAGTACAAGTTGTGTGACCGAGAATTTAAATCGAAAAGCCACCTAATTCTGAAGCATTCATTAGGCCAAGAAGCTTCTTTCCTTGTGAGACAAGATAAAAAGACGAACCTCCAAAAAATTCGGGTCTTCATAGCTTTCTTCAAGTTTAGCTACAGCTACTTTCACCAACACGTAATTTCTTGTGACATCTTTACCAGCAATTAATTTAGTACTAGAAGAAGTCAGAACGCAACTAATTCCAGTTGCCATGGAACAAGATAAAGAGAACCGGGTCCAACCTTCCCCACTACTGGGCCAGCTCACTCGCGTTGTAAGCGAGGCGCTTGAAACCCTCACAATAGGTGAGATATACCACTGATAGACCTTGGTAGCCTGGGTGTTTGAGCTTAGAAAGAACAGTCTAAATTGGAGTGAACCAAAGCCACGTTGACTACCTGGACAACAAGAAAATGAGTTCTCCTTGGATCAGCTTTGTTAGAAGTGTGTTATGTATGGGCCAATTCTCGCAATTTCTTTTGGAAATAAATAGATGTGCCCAGACAATCGAATCATATAATACCTCTGTAAATAAATACTATAAAATATTTTAGAACACTATATACAGAGGGAGCATATACAAAGCGTAAATGGGATACATGTGGTCTGTCATGACCAGGATTACTATTTTTACTCAATAGCAAAGCAAAACCCAAAGGACGGCTTGTGAAATTGCACCTGGAGGAGGAGAGGTGAAATCTCAGAGCAACTCTAGCAGAGTCGTTAAAGACGCGTGATCGCTATAAGAACCGACAGTATGACAATTTTTAACTACAAAGACTGCAGCCTACTCGACATGACAACGCTTCCCCGATTTGGGATGTCCTAGGTCATCCAGTCAAACTGATTTCGATCAACCGGAACGCTTTTCACCACAATTACATGTTATTTGAACATGTCTTCCTCCTTTCATCCTGGCAGCTTGGCTCATCAGCTGTCCCCACTCATCATCTTGACGGTTGTACGCAAACGTACAAGACATTCCGTGTAGACGCGGCAACAAGAAACCGGTGAATTGATCTAATGCCAACGGGCTTGCCTTAAGGCATGTGGTTTTGGGTGCATGACATGTGGGCTCACATATCACACACCCAACGGCAGGTGAAGTTACGACACCGAAGATGCAATCAGTGCCAACTGATACAGCAAAGCAGCCAACGAACTCATCTAATGCAGCCGCAAGCAAGCATTCCGTGCACAAGTAGTAGCAACAAGGAAGCTGCTGGTACAACAATCAATCAAGCTGCATGGGTGAAGTTTTTTTAGTCTAAACAGACTTTATTCCTTAAATGTTAATGTTTATAGGAATACAAGATAAGTCCGGATGGTTTAGAAACCACATATGACGTGCTTTTTCCAGAGCAAAGCATGTCTAGCAAAGCTATGTGCCTCGAAGTTGATGTCTTGCCCTTCGAAGATGAAATAGCAACTCTAGAACAATGATGTAGTGTCTATAATTTCCTTGAAAATCGCTGCCTGTACTACATGTACTACCTTGCTTTATATCATTATAATTACACCTTGACAATCTGATGCAATTTGCACATGCGATAATGAAAGGTCAAGGGAAAGGGTCGTAGCTTGCCGACATGCTAATGCCTTCAGGGTCGCCGAGTCTGTGATACCCAAGCATCGTACAACTGAAGCACCCAAGTAGATACATGTAGAATCATGACACACAATGTTCACTAGTAGAAAACAGACCTTTCATCTCAAGCATTAGTCCCGGTCTGGTTACGAGCCGGTTCTAAAGAGTCTATTAGTCCCGGTTCGTGCCGGCTCCAACGGCTAGGAGCAGGGCGACCTTTAGTACCGGCTCGTAAGGGATCTATAGTACCGGTTCGTGTCACGAACTGGTATTAAAGGGGGCGTGACAGACTTTTGGTCGGAGTTGGGCCCCGCATGCCTCTTTAGTACCGGTTGGTGGCACGAACCGGTACTAAAGGTTGCCCTTTAGTACTGGTTGGTGACACCAACCGGTACTAAAGACTTCCTATATATATATATATATATATATATATATATATATATATATATATATATATATATATATATATATATATATATATATATATATATATATATATATGCTCCGTCCTTAGCCGATCGAAGGGGCTCTCATTTCTCTGTTTTCTCCCTGTTCTTCTTCTTGCTCGAAGCTCATCCTCCATTTTGCCAAGGATTTATCAAGATTTGAAGGCACCCCATCTATCCAAGTGTTCACAAAGGTTAGCAACTTTGCCCCTTCATCCCTCATTACTAGATTAACTTGTGGTATGCTCAAAGATATGTGATTTGTGGGTTTTAGCTAGGTTTTGGCGGAGTGATCATTATGTGGGAGTTTATTTGATTTATATGCAATTTGAGCTCAAATTAAATTTTTAGGTTGCATATGTATAGGTGTGGTTTATTTGGTGCCTTCCCATGCCCGTCCTAACCACCATCGATCGTCCGCACCGTCTCGTCGCGGCATCGGCTACCTTGGTGAGCCTCTTGTTCTTCTTAAAACCTTTTTATTAAAAAATTTACTTATATGATTTAGATAGCTGCGTGTATGATTTACTTACTTGTATTATTGTTAGTTATTCTATAGTGTCATGGTTATGGTATCCGCCCACGTCGGTCCTCGTCCAGTCTATGATTCAGATGTGGTATGTCGTTATCTTTTATAACTATTTGACACATCATCTAATGTCTATGACAATTAATTATGCCACCAAATTGACGTAGATGTTTTTATCTATAGGAAGTAGTTGAACCAGAAATTCCAACCGACTATGCAATTCTGCTCGAGAAGTTAACACAAGCTGAAAAAGAAATTGATCATTTGAAAGAAAAATTGAAAAGAACTAAAGATGAGAAGATGGGATTGGAGTTGCATATTGTCGATATCGTCGATGGTCACAAGAACAAGATGGCTGGAATTTACTTGAAGCTTAGAAAGATTAGAAAATATGCCATTGATAAAGAGGCTTGGTATCATTATGTTGTTGGCTCAATTGTTATCTTAGTTGCGATTATGATCACATTCGTTGTTGCATTTATATGTTTTAGATAGTTGTATGTTGTTTTCTGAGATGTATGTATGAACTATAAGTATCTATTATTTGCAATAATAACATTTGGTCACTGCTAGCTCTACTTTGGTTGTAATGTGATGATCAAGTTGTATTAATTTGGTCACTTTGATGTTGTGTAGTGAACATGAGCCGACAATGGATGTATGATGACAGACTAAGTCTAGGGTTCCTTAATGGACTGCATGATTTTATTCGTGTGGCTGAGGCAAATAAGCAGAATGGTTTCATGTGTTATCCATGTTGTGATTATAAGAATGATAAGAATTACTCTACCTCAAAAACCCTTCACTACCACCTGCTGAAGTCCGGTTTCATGTCCGGCTATAGCTGATGGACCAAGCACGGAGAAAGAGGGGTTATAATGGAAGACAATGAAGAAGAAGTGGATGATGACAACTATCCTTTCGCCGATACAACAATGGGGGAAGCTGAAGAAGAGGCATCAATGGGGGAAGCTGAAGAAGAGGCATCAGATGAGCCCGCTGATGATTTGGGTCGGGTCATTGCTGATGCAAAGAGAAACCGCGAAAGTGACAAGGAGAGGTTGAAGTTGAAGCGCATGTTAGAGGATCACAAGAAATTCTTGTATCTAAATTGTGAAGATGACCATAAAAAGCTGGGTACCACACTGGAATTGCTGCAATGGAAGGCGAAGAATGGTGTAACTGACAAGGGATTTCAAGAATTGCCGATAATGATAAAGAAGATGCTTCCAAAAGATAACGAATTGCCTAAAAGTACGTACGAAGCAAAGAAGGTTGTCTGCCGTCTAGGATTAGAGGTGTAGAAGATACATGCATGCCCTAATGACTGCATCCTCTACCGCGGTGAGGAGTACGAGATTTTGGATGCATGCCCGGTATGCGGTGCGCTGCGCTATAAGATCCCCCGCGATGACCCTGGTGATGTGGAGGGTGAACGCCACAGGAAGAGGGTTCCTGCCAAGGTGATGTGGTATGCTCCTATAATACCACGATTGAAACGTTTGTTCCAAAACAAAAAGCATGTCAAGTTGTTGCGATGGCACAAAGAAGAATGTAAGAAAGACGGGATGTTGAGAGCACCCGCTGATGGGTCGCAGTGGAGAAAAATCGAGAGGGAGTTTGAGGACTTTGCAGCTGACACAACGAACTTATGGTTTGGTCTTAGTACAGATGACATGAATCCTTTTGGGGAGCAGAGCTCCAGTCACAGCACCTGGCCCGTAACTCTATGTATCTACAACCTTCCTCCTTGGTTGTGCATGAAGCGGAAGTTCATTATGATGCCAGTGCTTATCCAAGGCCCTAAGCAACCTGACAACGACATTGATGTATACCTAAGGCCACTAGTTGATGAACTTCTACAGTTGTGGAAAAAACCAGGTGTACGTGTGTGAGATGCGCACATACAGAAGGAAATTAACCTACAAGCGTTGCTGTTTGTAACCATCAATGATTAGCCTGCTCTTAGTAACCTTTCAGGACATACAAACAAGGGATACAATGCATGCACGCACTGTTTAGATGATACTGAAAGTATATATTTGGATAAATGTAAGAAGAATATGTACCTGGGACATCGTCGATTTCTACCGATCAAGCATATCTTAAGAAAGGCAGGCAACCATTTCAAAGGTGAGCCATATAACCAGAAGAAGCCTCGCCTCCGTACTAGTGAATATATATTTGATATGGTCAAGGATTTACAAGTAATCCTTGGAAAGTGTCCTAGCGGACAATCTGTTCCGAATGATGCCAACAGACACGCACCCATGTGGAAGAACAAATCTATATTTTGGGAACTTGAATATTGGAAAGCTCTAGAGGTCCGCAATGCAATCAACGTGATGCACGTGACGAAGAATCTTTGTGTGAACCTGCTAGGCTTCTTGGACGTGTATGGAACGACAAAAGATACACCGGAGGCACGGGATGACAAGCAAAGAATTAACAAAAAAGACGGCATGCCTCCAAAGAAATATCAAGGTCCTGCCAGCTATGCTCTTACGAAAGAAGAGAAGGAAATATTTTTTGAATGCCTGCTCAGTATCAAGGTCCCGTTTGGCTTCTCGTCGAATATAAAGGGAATAATAAATATGGCAGGGAAATAATTTCAAAATCTAAAGTCTCAAGACTGCACATGATTATGACGCAATTACTTCCGATTGCACTTAGGGGGCTTCTACCGGAAAATGTTCGATTAGCCATTGTGAAGCTATGCGCATTCCTCAATGCAATTTCTTAGACGGTAATCGATCCAGAAATCCTACCACGGTTACAAAATGACCTGGTCCAATGTCTTGTCAGTTTCGAGTTGGTGTTCCCTCCATCCTTCTTCAATATTATGACGCACGTCCTAGTTCACCTAGTCGAAGAGATTAACATTCTTGGACCTGTATTTCTGCACAATATGTTCCCCTTTGAGAGATTCATGGGAGTCTTAAAGAAATATGTTCATAACCGTGCTAGGCCAGAAGGAAGCATCGCCAAGGGATATGGAACAGAGGAGGTTATTGAGTTTTGTGTTGACTTTGTTGCTGGTATTAAGCCGATTGGTCTTCCTGAATCGCGGCATGAGGGGAGACTATGTGGAAAAGGCACACTAGGAAAGAAAGAAACAATAGATATGGACAGGCATTCTTTCACTCAAGCACACTACATGGTTCTACAAAATTCCACCTTGGTGACTCCGTATATCGAGGAACACAAGGATATTGTCCGGTCCAAGAACCCAGAGCAGTTTGACCCTTGGATTGAATGTAAACACATGGAGACTTTTGCCGGTTGGTTGCAAACAAAGCTCATCAATGACAACGATGTTCCAGATGAACTGTAATGGCTGGCCAAGACACCAAGTTCGATTGTAACGACTTTCAAAGGGTACGAGATAAATGGGAATATATTTTACACGATCGCCCAAGATAAAAAGAGCACCAACCAAAATAGTGGTGTCCACTATGATGCAACCAACTTTCAAGACACATATTATGGTTACATAGAGGAGATATGGGAACTTGACTATGGACCTGATCTTAAGGTCCCTTTGTTTCGGTGCAAATGGGTCAAATATACTGGAGGCGGGGTACAGGTAGACCCATAGTACGGAATGACAACAATGGATCTCAACAATCTTGGGTACACAAACGACTCATTCGTCCTAGCCAATGATGTGGCTCAGGTTTTCTATGTGAAGGACATGTCTAGCAAACCAAGGAGAAAAAAGATAAGGAAGCGAATACATCATACGATGAGCCAAAGCACCACATAGTTCTTTTAGGGAAAAGAAACATTGCGGGAGTGGAGGACAAGACGGACATGTCAGATGATTATGAAAAGTTTCATGAAATCCCTCCCTTCAGAGTGAAGACTGACCCAAGCATCTAGTTAAATGATGAAGATTCTCCATGGTTACGGCGCAATCATAAGCAAGGGACAAATACGTAGAAAAAGTCTTACACCGCGAGATCCCACTCTGGGATGTGACCGGCTTCACCGTCATCACTTTCTATGTTAAGGACATGCATGCATTTTCTAGCATGGTATCTTTGTAACAGTTTGTACACGAAGTGCATCCAGTTTTTGCCAAAACCCTCTCAACTCTTTAGAAGTTGCTATGTGGGTGAAATTATGACGCCATGCCAAGTTTCAACCTTTTCAGAGTTCATTTGTACTGCTTTTCAATTTCAGGGTCATTTAGCTCAAAATAAATCATTAAATGCATGAAAAATATCAAATGAAGTCAGAAAGGGTTGAAAATTGATGATATGCCTTTGAATGGTGCATATTGAACACGCAAAAAGTATGGAGTTAAAATAAGTTATTAAAAATGAAATCCCTTTGTAATAGATGCGCTTTCGTCCGAAACCCTCATACTTCGAAAGAGATTGTCCAGTTTGTACACAAAGTACATCCTATTTTTGCCATAACCCTCTCAACTCTTTAGCAGTTGCTATGTGGGTGAAATTATGATGTCATGCCAAGTTACAACCTTTTCGGAGTTCATTTGTACTGCTTTTCAAACTCCAGATATGACATTTCAAATGTCATTTAATCAAATTGTCTTATACATCAGTTTAAGTTGTTGAAACATGCATGCAAATGCCATAAACAGATTCTTTATATTTTTCTGATATTGTTTCATATATTATTTATTTCCATTGGAGTCATAGATTTTTTTCTATGATTTTCTAAAGTTTAGGTTTTTTTTGAAAATAATAATTAATAATGAATTAAAAAAACTTTAGTACCGGAGCGCACCGGTACTTAATGTCCACCGCCCGCACATTTTTTGGGGAGGACCTTTATACCGTTGCGTGGCTTCCACCGGTACTAAAGGGTCTTTAGTACTGGTCTGAGCCACACACACCGCTACTAAAGGTCCTCTAGGTATAAATAGTATCGCCCTCGTCCCGGGCCGAGCCACGCACCGAGAGAAGCTCGATTTGCACCGCCAGGCTGCCAAAATCCGCCGTCACCGTCGCCCGCCGTCGCCCGCCGCTGCCCGCCGCCCCGAGCCCGCCGCCGCGACCCCGCCGACCTGACGCTGCGTGCCGCCCCGCCGCAGGCCGCCCTGACACCCCAAACCCGCTGCCCCGACGCTACGTGCCGCCCCAACGCCGCGCGCCGCCCCGCCGCCCGCCGCCCCGATATCGCCCGCCGCCCCGACGCCGTGCGCCGCCCCGAGCCTTCCGCCCCGATCCCGCCGCCCCGACGTCGCGCCTCCCTCAAGCAGATTTGCACGGCTACACCCTCCGTGAGCCTCTCCCCTCCCCCTTGCCCCAGCCCCACCCCCAGGGTTTGCGGCTCGCCGGAGCAACTCCGGCGCGGCCTACTAACGTGGCTGGCCAGCCCCACCCCCAGGGTTTGCGGCTCGCCGGAGCAACTCCAGCGCGGCCTACTGACGTGGCCGGCTAGCCCCACCCCCAGGGTTTGCGGCTCGCCAGAGCAACTCCGACGCGGCCTACTGACGTGGTCGGCCAGCCTCACCCCCAGGGTTTGCGGCTCGCTGGAGCAACTCCGGCGCGGCCTACTGACGTGGCCGGCCAGCCCCCCTAATCCACTAACAAGTGGGTCTGCCCCCCTAATCCACTAATTTTGCTAAGTGTTATTTAATTTGTTAGATGCTAAGTGTTAATTTTGCTAAGTGTTATTTTTTTTCATAATTAAGTGTTTCTTCTCGACATCGACGATGCCGATCCCGCATCCTCGTCATCGAGTCGGCGGAGGAGGTCTGTTGCTTGAGCCGAGGGGTCCTGTCTGGGACTGGGCTCCACCGGGGTGGTATTGGGAGGTGTTGCCTTCCGAGCGGCTCAACTTGGTGAGGAGCCAGCCCGTCGTTGACCCGGAGGTTCTATGGTGGCGGCCGCATGGCCACGGACAATTCCGAGGCTTGAGTCCCCCACGGAGGTGGTAAAATACCATGTCAGCAAGGAGAACAAGTGCGTCCGTCGCTAGATGGCAGCTTTGGAGGCCAGCTCCGACAATACCTGGCAGATTCTTTGGGGATCTCACTGGAGCTATGCTCCTGTGATGGTTCCTTCTCTTTGGGTGTCCACCACCCGCCCCGATATCTGTCGGGCGCTAGGATTTTAGCTAGATCGATATATTAGCTACTATATATGTATTATTATTATGATGTATTAGCTAGATCGATGGATTAGCCGATGTATTAACTATTATCTGACATTATGATGAGATCTTTTTTGAGAACTACTATATATGTATTCGATGATGCATTATTAATTAACTATCAGTTATTTTGCTTCTTGAATGCATGTTAATTTGAATACTAATTTTTTTATCTATATTATTATGGATTAGTTATTAAGCTATGGACAATACCGGTAGAGCTCATGAAGAGGACATCTTCGACATGACACGCTCCTCCAAAAACTCAGCGGACCTTCTGGGTGAATGATGATGACGGCTCACAATATCTGAACGATTACGGTGATGGATGTGAGGCCGAGGAAGAACAACTTATGTTCCAAAATCTGGAACAACTAACAATGTCCGCCAAGGTATATACATATTAACCTCTGGTGATCATTACATGTGTATTAATTTATTTCTTTATATATATATTAACAAATATTTCTTATTTTAATTATCATCCCTCCCGATCGAGCCAATCTAGTAGAAAAGTATGAAGCGGTGCCAAAATATTGGACGGCAACGTAAAGCTCAATCTTGATGCTTTCAAACATGATGGCGAACCGACTCACCCTGAAGCCAATGCCAAGACGTTTGTGCGTCAATGCGGAGTGGTTGTTAGGGATGGAGTCCCGATCACAATGCAAGAATGGATTCAGCCAAACCAACCAAAACCAGGAGTGAATTATGTCCATAAAAGAATTAAAGATGCCCTTTGGCGAGAGCTCATGGAGCATTTCATCCTACCAGATTCTCTCTCGGAGTGCCAAAGGGAAAAGGTCAAGGAGTTTGCTCTCCATAAGATGGCTGACGCATTCCAGACTTGGAAGAAAAGATTATGGACCGAGTACAACGCTAGAGGCAAGAAGGCGCCCAAATTCACAGTAATATACGAGAAGGTAAGGAATCACTGGGACGCATTTATCGAGTACAAGACATCAAAAGCTGCTATGGAGAAGTCGGCAAACAATAAGATAAATGCGGAGAAAAAAAGTATCACCATAAACTAGGGATAGGTGGATACAAGTCAGCCATTTCTAAGTGGGATGCATTAGAGAATAAGATGCATGCTGAAGGGATCACTCCAGTAACCTTCCACTGGCTCCGGAGGTGCAGGAATTGTTTTTTTGCGCATGGGGGAAAGTTGGACCTAGCAACAGGGAAGATTATTGCACTGGCCAGTCTGAAGCATGCATCAGATGAGTTGCTTGAAGCAATAGAAGCTGCCCAAGAAGGACGGTTTCACCCCGATAGAGAGAACGACGAGCTTACACGTGCCCTCGGGAATCCCGAACACGTAGGACGAACACGAGGCGTGGGCGTTGTTCTGTGGTATGAGGGGTTTGTGGGCTGGAAGGAAAATTATAAAAGCTGTTGGAGAAAAAAGAAGGTGGAAGCAGGCCGACTTTCAAAGTTGGAACAAAAGTACGAGAAGCAATAGCTACAGATACAGGTACTGACCTAGCAAAGGGCAACTCCGCGACAGGAGGCATCAGAACCCGTCCCATCTACACTGCCAAAAAGCAGCGTGGGTTCCACAGGGGCACCGCTGGGTCACACCCTCGTGGTCTCATGGATGATATCACCGAGAAGACATCTTGTGAGCTAATCCAGAAAATAAAGAACATAACGGGCTATGCTTTACCAAATACACCTGATGTTCTCTGGCATTTTAATCCGGTTCCAGATGGGTATGCTCGTGTTGCGGTGGACGCAATAGAGCCAGGATATGATGAACTACGGCTTGACATCCCTGGAGGTGAGGGCGAGTCCACACTAGCAGAAGCTGGCCCTGGTCTCATTCTATGGAGTAAGGACTGCATCATCTTTCCACACTCGGCGCTAAGGCCACCGGCTCCTCCGAGTATCGATGTCCAGCACGAGGGATCCCAACCAGAGGCATCGCAGCGCCATCAGTCCTCTCCACCTCGAGAGGCGTCCCACTTCGATAGGGATCCCACCGCGAGTCCACCCAACCTCGGGATGGAGAACGACACGAGTCCATATCTTTGATATCGATCTCCGTCGCATGAGCCGACTCCACCCCGCCAGCGGTCCCGCCAGCAGGGCTCCCAAAAGAGGAAGCCCATCAGCAGTCCTCTTCGGAAGAAAGCAAAGAAGAAACCCGAGCCTCCAGCCAAAAAGAAGATGCCTTATGACATGACACCATAGGAAAACAAAATTGAAAGCAATCGCCAAGTGAAAGCCTTTTTTGTGAAGAAGCCCCTGTCGCCAAAGGAGGTAATACCCAAGGAAGTCATAGAGCACTTTAGGGAACACTTTATTGATCGACCCCCAGCATATGTGGAGCGTATGCCGTCAGACTATGAGTGACAAATTCAGAAGGCAAGTGAGCAGAGAATTCGGCCCAGCCCAAGGAAGAAGTCAGGAAGTATGACATCAATGACAGGTGGTACTACTAGCGGGAAAAGAGTTCCCCGGCTCGGAGAACAATCCAAGCAATCGATCTCTCTGCTCAAGGTGAGTACCAATCCAAGCAAGCAATTGATCCAAGCAATCGACGTTGCTATCAACCCAATCGACCTCGAAAGAAGTAGAGGCTACAAGTCTCACTCTTGGCCAAATCCTGGGCACCGAGGAAATCAGCGGTTACGGTGAAGCTGAGTACGCAATGAAATATGCCGTCGGAAAACCACTTGTCACACCCGAGCAGTACAAGGAACTACCAACTGCGATGCAACAGTTCCATGATTGGTACCATTGTGAAGCAAACCGAGGGGAGACGGCAGTCATGGTCAAAGTAAGGAAAGAGCATTACATTAATGGATGTGAAATATGTCTTGAATTCGTAGAACTTTTCGAGTTATACCACATGGACTCTATTGACAAAACTCTCATCAGTTGGTATTGTCTTTAAGTGATTTATATCTTTAATAATTTAAGTCTCTAGCTCAGATATCGTTCATTGGCTTATCCTCACTATATATGTTCTTTTCTATGCTATTATGCACATTGAAGATGTGGGAATTGAAACAAGAGGGAATCGATGACATTGGGTTCATCGACCCAAATACCGTGAATGGTCATGTGGTAAAACATTTTGCCAAGGACGCAGAAGAGCTCTTGGAAAAATATCTAGAGGCAATGAATACCAAATCTACTATAATATTTCCTTACAACATGGGGTGAGTGTTTACTCTCTTGTATACTACAAATTCTATTTTTGCTTACTAGCTCGCTGTCAAGTGTAGTTGATGAGTTATATGCATGCCTGCTTAATTATATAAACTTCTGCGTAGAGACCACTATATCCTCCTAAATATTATCCTCGAGGATGGACTTGTTCAAGTGTACGACTCACTAGATACACTTGAACAATCATACATGGACTTGTATTTAATGATAGAACGGTAATTTCAATCTTTATCGACCTTGCTTTCTTTCTTATTTCTTGATATCAAAAGTAATTATAATAACTCTTTCATTCTTTTCTTTGCCGCGTAGTGTTCAGAAAAAGATCATAGAAAAAAACCATCACGGTCGTCAATGGAAACCAAAGCTGAAGTGAAAAAGGATGCAGGTAATTAAGTAGTACTACTAGGTCCGCACATCTCTTTAATTCTAGTTTCAATACCATTATCATGCTTGATTATTAATTATCTTATTGAATTCTATTCTTTTGCAAAGTGCGCGAAGCAGCCACAGGGGACAAATTTATGTGGATACTTCCTCTGCGAGAACATTCGCATCCAGACCAAATGCCATATACGTCGCAGAAGAGCACATGAAAGAAAACTCGAGGTTTGGCAGATGATGTCGAGGCTCTCACCACAGAAATGCTTTGTAGCGCTTCAAGTGGAATTTGCGGCATTTCTTCTTTGACCTGTCATTGAGGTAAACGGAGAGTACTATTCCTTAGCGTCACCTCAATAATGCTAGCAAATCAGTAGTAGAAAGTGTTGGGGAACGTTGCATGGGAAACAAAAAATTTCCTACGCACACGCAAACCTATCCATGGTGATGAGCATCTACGAGAGGGAGAGTAGATCTACGTACCCGTGTAGATCGCTAAGCGGGAAGCAGTAAGAAACGTGGTTGGTGTAGTCGAACTTCTTCGCGATCCAAATCGCCGAGCGTCCCGCGATCTCATCACGATCCGTCCCGCGGTCCAATCACGAACCATCCCACGATCTCGTCACGATCCGTCCCGCGATCCGATCACGAACGTCCCGTGGCCTTGATCACGATCCTTCCGATCTAGTACCGAACGGACGGCACCTCCGCGTTCAGCACACGTGCAGCTTGATAACGATCTCCACCGTCTTGATCCAGCAAGAGGAGGTGGAGAGGAGAGGGAGTTCACCGGCAGCATGACGGCGCTCCAGTGATGGTGGTGGTGGAGCAATTCCGGCAGGGCTTCGCCTAAGCGCTGCAGAAAACCGATCTAGAGGAGCACCAGTGGAACGGGTAGCACGTGGCCGTAAGTTGTGTCCCGTGTGCTAGCCCTGCCCCTCTATTTATATGTTGAGCCCTGGGGTCTAAACTTGGAGCAAAAACCTCTACAAGGTCGATTTTGCCCGCACAAGGTCGGTTTGGACCGCAAGAAAAGAGTCCAACTCGGATCCCTGCACTCCCGCGCACAAGCGGTAGTACCGCTTCACGAGCAGTAGTATCGCTTGAGCGGTAATACCGCTTCACAAGCGGTAGTACTACCTTACTGCTCAAGGCAACAGCAAAACTTCCTTTCGCCCTTTCCAATACCTCGTGGGTTTTACCCCATTGGTCCATATAAAGTGTTGCTATACCCGAACACTTCGGTAAACATCCGGAACCCCTTCTGGTTAATTCCGGAACTCTTCCAGAGATCAAAACACTATTATCA
Organism: Hordeum marinum; assembly: GCA_022496015.1. Classification (NCBI taxonomy): domain Eukaryota; kingdom Viridiplantae; phylum Streptophyta; class Magnoliopsida; order Poales; family Poaceae; genus Hordeum; species Hordeum marinum. Next base: position 45,751,217 of record CM039672.1, read on the forward strand.
CATATCAATCTTTATCTCCAGACTCTTCCGGAGATCCTCGTCATGTCCGGGATCGTATCCGAGACTCCGAACATCCTTCGGTCACCACCATACATAACTCTATACTACCGAAACATCACCAAACCTTAAGTGTGCAGAACTATGTAGACATGACCGAGACACCTCTACAGCTAATAACCAATGGTGGACCTGGACGTCCACATTGGTTCCTACATATTCTATGAAGATCTATCGGTCGAACCTCTATGTCAAGGATCCAGTTAATCCCATATAACGTTCCCTTTGTTCTTCGGTATGTTACTTGCCCGAGATTCGATTGTCGGTATCTCCATACCTAGTTCAATCTCGTTACCGGCAAGTCTCTTTACTCGTTCCGTAATACAAGATCCCGAAACTAAGAATTAGTCACATTGCTTGCAAGGCTTATTGTGATGTTGCATTACCGAGTGGGCCCCGAGATACCTCTCCGTCACATGGAGTAACAAATCCCAGTCTCGATCCATGCCAACTCAACAGACATCATCGGAGATACCTATAGAGCACCTTTATAGTCACCCAGTTACGTTGCGACGTTTGATACACACAAGGCACTCCTCCGATATCCGTGAGTTGCATGATCTCATGGTCATAGGAACATATACTTGACATTCAGAAAACAGTAGCAATAAACTGACACAATCATATGCTACTGTAGTTTGGGTCTTGTCCATCACATCATTCTCCTAATGATGTGATCCCGTTATCAAATGACATCTTATGTCCATGGCTAGGAAACCTTAATCATCCTTTGATCAACGAGCTAGTCCATTAGAGGCATACTAGGGACATGGTTTTGTCTATGTATCCACACATGCATTTAAGTCTCCGATCAATACAATTATAGCATGGATAATAAACGATTATCATGAACAAGGAAATATGATAATAACTAATTTATTATTGCCTCTAGGGCATATTTCCAACAGTCTCCCACTTGCACTAGAGTCAATAATCTAGTTCACATCACCATGTGATTCGCATTGTTATGAATCTAACACCCAATGAGTTCTGGGGCTCGATCATGCTTTGCATGTGAGAGAGGTCTTATAGTCAATGGGTCTGCGACATTCCCAAATGGCTGCTCCACTATACGTATCCAGATTGCTACTACTAGTCATCCGGATAGGTGTTAAAGCTTGCATCGACGTAACCCTTTACAACGAACTCTTTATCACGTCCATAATCGAGAAACATCTCCTTAGTCTTTTAGTTACTAAGGATAATCTTGACCGCTGTCCAGTGATCCACTCCTGAATCACTCTAGTACCAATTGACGGACTCATGGCAAGGCACACACGGGTGCGGTACACAGCATGGCATACTATACAGAGCCTATGGCTAAGGCATAGGCGACGACATTCGTCCTTTCTCTTTCTTCTGTCGTGGTCGAGCTTTGAGTCTCACTCAACTACACACCTTACAAAGCAGGCGAGAACACTTCTCTCTGACTAATCCAGTTTGAACTCTTTCAAAATCTTGTCAAGGTATCCACTCATTGAAAGTCTCATCAAGCATCTTGATCTATCTCTATAGAATTTGAGGCTCAACAATTAGGTAGCTTTATCCAGGTCTTCCTTTGAAAAACACCTTTCAAACAACCTCTTATGCCTTCCAGAAATTCTACATTATTTCCGATCAACAATATGTCAACCACATATACTTATCAGAAACTCTATAGTGCTCCCACTCACTTTATTGCAAACACAAGTTTCTCGCAAACTTTGTATAGACTCAAAAAACTTTGATCACCTCATCAAAGTGTATATTCCAACTCTAAGATGCTTGCTTCAGTCCATGGAAGGATCACCAAAGCTTGCACACCTTTTAGCATCCTTAGGACTGACAAAACCTTCTGGTTGTATCACATACAACCTTTCCTCAAGTAAACCGTTAAGGAAATGATGTTTTGACATCCGTCTTCCAGATTTCATAATTGAAAACGCAGCAACTGCTAACATAATTCCAACAGACTTTAGCATCGCTATGAGTGAGAAAGTCTCATTGCAGTCAACTCCTTGAACATGTCACAAACAACTTTGCAACAAGTCGAGCTTTACAAATGGTGACATTTACCATCAGTGTCTGTCTTCATTTAAAAGATCCATTTTGTACTCAACGACCTGCCGTCCAACGAGCAAGTCTACCAAAGTCTACACCTTGTTTTCATACATGGATCCTATCTCGGATTTCATGGCCTCCAACCATTTGTCGGAATCCGGGCCCATCATCGCTTCTCCATAGATCATAGGTTCATCATTGTCCAACAACATGACTTCCAAGACAGGGTTGTCGTACCGCTTAGCAGCAGTACACATCCTTGTCGGCCTACGAGGTTCGATAGTAACTTGATCCCGAAGCTTCATGATCATCATCATTAGCTTCCTCTTCAACTAACGTAGGCTTCATAGAAACATCTTTCTGCGTTGTGCTACTCTCTGGTTGAACAAAGGTTTAACAACCTCATCAAGTTCTATCTTCCTCCCACTCAATTCTTTCGAGAGAAACATTTCCTCGAGAAAGGATCCGTTTAAGCAACAAACACTTTGCACTAGGATCTGAGATAGAAGGTTCACCCAACTTAGGGTATTCTATGAAGATGCATTTGTCCGCTTTGGGTTCGACCTCATTAGGTGAAAACATTTTCCACACAAGCGTCGCAGCCCCAAACATTAAGAAATGACAGCTTAGTTTTTTATCAAACCATAAGTCACACGATGTCATCTCAACAGATTTAGATGGTGCCCTATTTAAAATGAATTTAGTTGTCTCTAATGCATAACCCCAAATTATAGTAGTAAAATGATAAGAGACATCATAGCACGCACCATATCCAATAGAGCATGACTATGATGTTCAGACACACCATCACACTATGGTGTACTAGGTGGCGTTAGTTGTGAAACAAATTTCACACTGTCTTAAGTTGTATGCCAAACTCGTAACTCAGATATTCACCTCCATGATCATATCGCAGTCATTTTTATCTTCTTGTCACGATGATCTTAAACTTCACTCTGAATTTGCTTGAACCTTTCAAACGATTCAGACTTGTGTTTCATTAAGTAAATATACACTATATCTACTCAAATCATCAGTGAAGGTAAGAAAATAACGATATCCACTACACGCTACAAGACTCACTAGATTGCATACATCAACATGTATCATTTCCAATGAATCACTTGCCCGCTCCATCCAAGGGGTCCTTCAGTCATCTTGCCCAAGAGGCATGGTTCGCATGTCTCAAATGATTCGAAATCGAATGAGTCCAAATATCCATCAGCATGGAGTTTCTTCATGCGCTTTATACCAATATGACATTTAGTGGCAGTGCCACAAGTATGTGGTACTATCATTATTAACCTTGTATCTTTTGACATCAATGTTATGAACATGTGTACTACTACGATCAAGATTTCAACAAACCATTCTCACTGGGTGCATGACCATTGAAGGTATTATTCATGTAAACAGAATAACCGTTATTCTCTAACTTAAATGAATAACCGTATTTCAATAAACATGATCTAATCATGTTCATGTTCAACGCAAAACACCAAATAACATTTATTTAGGTTTGTCACTAATCCTGAAGGTAGAGAGAGCGTGCAATGTTGATCACATCAACTTTGGAAACATTTCCAACACATATCGTCACCTCACCCTTAGCTAGTTCTCCGTTTATTCCGTAGCTTTTATTTCGAGTTACTAACATTTAGCAACCGAACCGGTATCCAATAGTTAGGTGCTACTAGGAGTACTAGCAAGGTACACATCAATAACTCGTATATCCAATATACTTCTGTCGATGTTGCCAGCCTTCTTATCTACCAAGTATCTAGGGTTGTTCCGCTTCAGCGACCGCTCACCTCATAACAGAAGCACTTAGTCTCGGGTTTGAGTTCAACTTCGGGTTTCTTCAATGGAGCAGCAACTGACTTGCTATCCATGAAGTTTCCCTCCTTGCTCTTGCCCTTCTCAAAACTAGTGGTTTGATTAACCATCAACACTTGACGCTCCTTCTTGATTTCTACCATCGCGGTGTCAAACATCGCGAACAGCTCAGGAATCATTATTTCTATCCCTGGCAATTTATAGTTCATCACCAAGTTATAGTAGCTTACTGACAGTGACTTGGAGAACTATGTCAATCACTATCTTATCTGGAAGATCAACTCCCACTTGATTCAAGCGATTGTAGCACCCAGACAATCTGAGGACATACTCAACGATTGAGCTATTCTCTTTCATCTTGCAGGCAAAGAATCTTGTTGGAGATCTCATATCTCGCAACACGGGCATGAGCCTGAGATCCTAGTTTCAGCTCTTAGAAACATCTCATATGTTCCGTGACGTTCAAAACATTCTGGAGCCTCAATTCTAAGCCGTAATGCATGACGCACTAAACTATCAAGTAGTCATCAGAACGTGCCTGTCAGATGTTCACAACATCTACAGACGATGCTAGAGGGATTGGCGCACCGAGCGGTGCATTAAGGACATAAGCCTTCTGTGCAGCAATGAGGACAATCCTCAGATCACGGACCCAGTCTGCAATATTGCTACCATCATCTTTCAACTCTATTTGTCTAGGAACCTATAAAAATTAAGGGAGCTACAGCGCGAGCTAGTAATCTACAACATAATTTGTAAAGACACTATTGACTATGCTCATGATAATGAGTTCAATTAATCATATTACTTAAGAACTCCCACTCAAATTTACATCCCTCTGATCATTCGAGTGATACATGATCCAAATTCACCAACTCAAGTCCGATCATCACGTGAGTTGAGGTGGCTGCAATGGTGAACATCATTATGTTGATCATATCTACTATATGACTCATGTTCAACCTTTCGGTCTCTTGTGTTCTGAGGCCATGTCTGTACGTGCTAGGCTCGTCAAGTTTAACCCGAGTGTTCTGCACGTGCAAATCCAGCTTGCACCCGTTGTATGTGAACGTAGAGTCTATCACACCCGATCATCACGTGGTGTCTCAGCACGACGAACTTTCGCAACGGTGCACACTCGGGGAGAACACAATTTATCTTGAAATTAAGTGAGGGATCACCTTATAATGCTACCGTCGTCCTAAGAAAAACAAGGTGCATAAAAAGGATTAACATCACATGCAAATCATAAGTGACATGATATGGCCATGAACTTGTGCTTTTGATCTCCATCTAGAAAGCACCGGCATGATCTCCATCGTCACCGGCATGACACCATGATCTCCATCAACGTGTCGCCATCGGGGTTGTCACGCCCTGCATGCTTCTACTACTATTGCTACCGTTTAGCGATAAAGTAAAGAATTACATAGCGCTTAATGATTAACACGCATGTCATACAATAATTAAAGACAACCCTATGGCTCCTGCCGGTTTCCGTATTCACCGACATGCAAGTCGTGATAATCTATACATCACATGATCATCTCATACATCACATATATCACATCATGTAATTGGCCATATCATATCACAACATACCCTGCAAAAACAAGTTAGACATCCTCTAATTGTTGTTGCATGGTTTACGTGGCTGCTATGGGTATCTAGCAAGAACAATTCTCACCTACGCAAAAACCACAACGGTGATACACTAGTTGCTTTTCAACCTTCTCAAGGTCCGCCTTTGTCGAATCCGATCCAACTAAAGTAGGAGAAACTGACACCTGCTAGCCATCTTTTGCAACAAGTGCAGTTGAGGGAACCAGTCTCTCGTAAGCGTACGAGTAAGGTTGGTCCGGGCCGCTTCATCCCACAATACCGCTGAACCAAAACACGACCAAGGGAGGAAGCAATCTAAGCATCAACACCCACAAACCTTTTGTGTTCTACTCGAGATCTCATCGAACCATCAACCTAGCTCATCATCCCAATGTTGGGGAACGTTGCATGGGAAACAAAAATTTTCCTACGCACACGCAAACCTATCCATGGTGTTGAGCATATACGAGAGGGAGAGTAGATCTATGTACCCTTGTAGATCGCTAAGAGGGAAGCGTTAAGAAATGCAGTTGGTGTAGTCGAACTTCTTTGCGATCCAAATCGCCGAGCGTCCCGCGATCTCATCGCGATCCGTCCCACGATCCAATCACGAACCGTCCCGCGATCTCGTCACGATCCGTCCCGCGATCCGATCACGAACGTCCCGTGGCCTTGATCACGATCCTTCCGATCTAGTACCGAACGGAGGGCACCTCCGCGTTCAGCACACGTGCAGCTTGATGACGATCTCCATCGTCTTGATCCAGCAAGAGGAGGTGGAGAGGAGAGGGAGTTCACCGGCAGCATGACGGCGCTCCGGTGATGGTGGTGGTGGAGCAATTCCGACAGGGCTTCGCCTAAGCGCTGCAGAAAACCGATCTAGAGGAGCACCGGTGGAACGGGTAGCACGTGGCCGTAAGTTGTGTCCCGTGTGCTAGCCCTGCCCCTCTATTTATATGTTGAGCCCTGGGGTCTAAACTTGGAGCAAAAACCTCTACAAGGTCGATTTTGCCCGCACAAGGTCAGTTTGGCCCGCAAGAAAAGAGTCCAACTTGGATCCCTGCAGTCTCGCGCACCAGCGGTAGTACCGCTTCACGAGCGGTAGTACCGCTTCACAAGCAGTACTACTGCCTTACTGCTTAAGGCAACAACAAAACATCCTTTCGCCCTTTCCAATACCTCGTGGGTTTTACCCCATTGGTCCATATAAAGTGTTGATGTACCCGAACACTTCGGTAAACATCCGGAACCCCTTCTAGTTAATTCCGAAACTCTTCCAGAGATCAAAACACTATTATCACATATATCAATCTTTATCTCCAGACTCTTCCGGAGATCCTTGTCATGTCCGGGATCGTATCCGAGACTCCGAACATCCTTCGGTCACCACCATACATAACTCTATACTACCGAAACGTCACCAATGGCGGGTTCGAGAACTATGTAGACATGACCGAGACACCTCTACGGCCAATAACCAATGGCGGGACCTAGACGTCCACATTGGTTCCTACATAGTCTACGAAGATCTATCGGTCGAACCTCTATGTAAAGGATTCAGTTAATCTCGTATAACGTTCCCTTTGTTCTTCGGTATGTTACTTGCCCGAGATTCGATCGTCGGTATCTCCATACCTAGTTCAATCTCGTTACCGTCAAGTCTCTTTACTCGTTCCGTAATACAAGATCCCGCAACTAACAATTAGTCACATTGCTTGCAAGGCTTATTGTGATGTTGCATTACCGAGTGGGCCCCGAGATACCTCTCCGTCACACGGAGTAACAAATCCTAGTCTCGATCCATGCCAACTGAACAGACACCATCGGAGATACCTGTAGAGCACCTTTATAGTCACCCAGTTATGTTGCGACGTTTGATACACAGAAGGCACTCCTTCGATATCCGTGAGTTGCATGATCTCATGGTCATAGGAACATATAGTTGACATGCAGAAAACAGTAGCAATAAACTGACACGGTCATATGCTACGTTTGTAGTTTGGGTCTTGTCCATCACATCATTCTCCTAATGATGTGATCCCGTTATCAAATGACATCTTATGTCCATGGCTAGGAAACCTTAACCATCCTTTGATCAACGAGCTAGTCCATTAGAGGCATACTAGGGACATGGTTTTGTCTATGTATCCACACATGCATTTAAGTCTCCGATCAATACAATTATAGCATGGATAATAAACGATTATCGTGAACAAGGAAATATGATAATAACTAATTTATTATTGCCTCTAGGGCATATTTCCAACAGAAAGCTGAGATGTCATCCGGAGCACTAGCTAGCTAGTCCCGGCCGGGTTTTGGGCCTTAATTTATAAGTCCATAATATATATGCATCGACGTGTAATTCCATTTGTATATATACTGTGTATGAGATATTGTATATTATATTACATATATATATATATATGCATCAACTTGTGTACTGTTTACAGTATGTAGCACCGTAAAATAAATTTAAAATGAATGGAAAACATAAAAAATAGATAGGAAAATTAAAACCTAAAAGCTAAAACAAAAAAACAGAACACTTAGTACCGGTTGGTGTTACCAACCGGTACTAAAGGTCCTTCACCACCAGCCCACGCAGGCAGCCACGTGGCGGGCCTTTAGTACCGGTCCGTGGGCCAACCGGTACTAAAGGTCTGGACCTTTAGTCCCGATCCTTTAGTACCGGTTGGGGAACCAGTACTAAAGGCCATCCCGATCGGGACTACAGACAGACATTCTACTAGTGGTTGTAGGCTCCATCATTAAACTCATGCGAGACCGCGCCGTCCACTCTAATCTTGGTCATGCCCACTAGTAGAAAACAGACCTTTTCATCTGCCTCATTAGTCTCGGTCCGGTTTTGAACCGGCTCTAATGTGCTCATTAGTCCCGGTTCGTGATGGGCATCATTACTGCCGGTTCGTTCCGGACCTTTAGTCCTGGTTCGTGCCACGAACCGACACTAAAGGTATGGTGGCAGGGTGGCGTCAGCCTGGGGCTCCACGGAAACCTTTAGTCCTAGTTGGTGGCTCCAAACGCGACTATAGGCTAACCTTTAGTCATGGTTGGAGCCACCAACCGGGACTAACGGTCCCCTATATGAAACCCTTCGGCACCATACCGAGCACACTCATCTTTGTTCTTCACCTTTCCTCTCCTCTTTGTTCTTCCTCTCTTCCTTGAGCTCATCCTCCATTTTTGCCAAAATTTGTCAAGATTTGGAGGCATCCCATCCATCCAAGTATTCACAAAGGTTAACAACTTTGTCCTTTCATCTCTCATTGCTAGATTAGCTCTTGCAATGCTCTATAAATATAGTAATTTATGGGTTTTAGTTTGTATATGGTAGTTTATTTGATTTATGCAATTTGAGCTCAAATTAACTTCTTACTTTGCATTTGTAGGTGTGGTTTACTTAGTGCCTTCCCGTCCCCGTCCTAACCACCGTCGATCGCCTGCATCGTCCCGTCGCCGGCACCACCTTGGTGAGCCTCTTGTTCTTATCCTTTTTTATAAAAAACCATGTTTGTAAGATTTTGTTTGTTACTTGTATAGTTTTCTTACCTATATGGTTGTTTGTTATACATAGTGGCATGGTTTTGAAATCCGTCCCCATCGGCCCTCGTCCGGTTTATGATTCGGATGTGGTATATACTCTCTTTTATAACTCTTTGTTGCATTTTGTGTTTATGACAATTATGCCCATCAAATTGACATAGATTTTTTAATCTAGGAGGTATGTGAACCGGAGATTCCAACCGACATAGATATTCTTGTCAACAAGTAAAATTTAGTTGAAAAAAACAAGTATTTGAAAGAAAAATTGAAAAGAGTTGAAGAAGAGAAGATGAAATTGGAGTTGTATGTTGCTGATGTCGTCGATGATCACAAGATCAAGATGGGTGCAATGCGCTTGAAGATTAGAAAATTTAAAAGATATGCCATTGATAGTGAGGCTTGGTATCACTATGCTGTTGGATCAATTGTTACCTTTCTTGCGATGTTGATCACATTTGTTTTTGCATATAAATGCTTTAGCTAGATACACCGGAGGCACGGGAGGACCAACAACGTATGTACGGAGAAGACGACATGGATCCAAAGCAGTTTCAGGGTCATGCCAGCTACGCTCTTACCAAAGAAGAGAAGGAAATCTTCTTCGAATGCCTGCTCAGTATGAAGGTCCCGTGTGGCATCTTGTCGAATATAAAGGGAATAATAAATATGGCAAAGAAAAATTCCAGAACCTAAAGTCTCATGACTGCCACGTGATTATGATGCAACTGGTTCCGCTTGCATTGAGGGGGCTTCTACCGGAAAACGTTCGATTAGCCATTGTGAAGCTATGTGCATTCCTGAATGCAATCTCTCAAAAGGTAATCGGTCCAGAAATCCTACCAAGGTTAGATAATCATTTGGTGCAATTTCTTGTCAGTTTCGAGTTGGTGTTCCCACCATCCTTCTTCAATATCATGACACACGTCCTAGTTCACCTAGTCGAGGAGATTGCCATTCTAGGTCCTGTATTTCTACACAATATGTTCCCCTTTGAGAGGTTCATGGGGGTCTTAAAAAATATGTTCATAATTGTGCTAGGATAGAAGGAAGCATCTCCAAGGGCCATGAAACAGAGGAGGTCATTAAGTTTTGTGTTGACTTTATTCCTGACATTAAGCCGATTGGTGTTCCTGAATCGCGGCATGAGGGCATACTGGGTGGAAAAGGCACGCTAGGAAAGAATTCAGTAATATGCTAGGATGAGCATTCTTTGGTGCAAGCACACTACACAGTTCTACAAAGTTCCGCCTTGGTGGCTCCGTATATGGGGCAACACAAGAATATTCTACGCTCCAAACATCTGGAGAAGTCTGACGACTGGATTACACATGAACAAACAATGTCTTTCGCCGGTTGGTTGCAGACACGTCTCATGCATGACGACACTGTTGAAGATGACTTGTACTTGCTGTCCAAGTTACCACTTTCGACTATATTGACTTTCAAAGGGTATGAGATAAATGGGAATACATTTTACACGATCGCCCAAGATAAAAAGAGTGCCAACCAAAATAGTGGTGTCCGGTTTGATGCAGCAAACAACAATGGGCCAAAGGACACATATTATGGTTACATATAGGAGATATGGGAACTTGAATATGGACTTGGTTTGAAGGTCCCTTTTTTTACGTGCAAATAGATCAATCTGACAGGAGGCGGGGTAAAGGAAGACCCGCAGTACGAAATGAAAAACATGGGTCTCAACAATCTTGGGTACGCAAATGAACCATTCGTCCTAGCCAATGATGTGGCGCAGGTTTTCTATGTGAAGGACATGTCTACCAAGCCGAGAACAATAAAAGATAAGGAAGTGAATACATCATGCGATGAGCCAAAGCGCCACATAGTTCATTCAGGGAAAAGAAACATCGTGGGAGTGGAGGACAAGACAGACATGTTAGAAGATTATGAAAAGTTTCATGTAATGCTCCCTTCACAGTGGACGATGAAGATTTTCCATGATTACGACGCAAAGGGACACACACAAAGAAAAAGTTTTACACCCAAAGATCCCACTCTGGGATGTGACCAGCTTCTCTAGTTAGTTTCCGGACTTATATATCTGGAAAATCCTACTTCGGACAAACCGAAGGGAATCTTTGTAATAGTAGTGTACTTATCTGTTTTGTGCGTTCAGTATGCACCATTCGAAGGTAGGCCATCAATTTTCAACCCTTTTTGACTTCATTTGCTATTTTTCATGCATTTACTGATTTTCTGAGCTAAATAATCCTGAAATTGATAAGCACTATAAATAAACTCTGAAAAGGTTGAAAGTTAACATGGTATCTTCATTTCACCCACATAACATGTGCTAAAAAATTGAGAGGGTTACGTCAAAAACTGGATGCACTTCGTGTACAAAATGAACAATCTCTTTCGAAGTATCAGGGTTTCAGACGAAAACTCGTCTGTTACAAAGGTATTTCATTTTTTTAAACTTATTTCAACTCTAGACTTTCTGTGCATTCAATATGCACCATTCGAAGACAGCCATAAATTTTCCACCCTTTCTGACTTCATTTACTATTTTTCATGCATTTACTGATTTTTTTTGAGCTAAGTGACCCTAAAATTGATAAGCACTACAAATGAATTCTAAAAAGGTTGAAAGTTGGAATGTTATCATCATTTCAGCCACATAGCATGTGCTAAAAAGTTGAGAGGGTTACGGAAAAAACTGGATGCACTTCGTGTACAAAATGGACAATCTCTTTCGAAGTATCAGGGTTTCAGATGAAAACTCGTCTGTTACAAAGGCATTCATTTTTTTAACTTGTTTCAACTCCAGATTTTTTGTGCGTTCAGTACGCACCATTCGAAGCCACGTCATCAATTTTCAACCCTTTCTGACTTCATTTGCTATTTTTCATGCATTTACTGATTTTTTTTGAGCTAAATGACCCTGAAATTGATAGGCACTACAAATGAACTCTGAAAAGGTTGAAAGTTTTGGCATGGTATCATCATTAAAGCCACATAGCATGTGCTAAAAAGTTGAGAGGGTTACGACAAAAACTAGATGCACTTTGTGTACAAAATGGACAATCACTTTCGAAGTATCAGGGCTTCAGCCGAAAGCTCGTCTGTTACAAAGGCATTTAATTATTTGAAATAACATAAGTATTACTAAATTAAATATAATGATAAACACAGTAAAATTAAACAGAAGAAAAAATAATCAGTGAAAAATCTATTTTTAAAGTAAAGGTATTCACAAACTAGTGATTCACACAAATTTCAAATAATTCAAATTTGAAAACTATTGGCACTAACAGGAAGTTTATATTTCTTACCTAAAGAAAAAGGATTCACAAAGAAACTCTAAATAAATAAAAAAACAATTCAGAAATTAAAAAAGCAGAAAACCAAAAAAATGAAAAATAAATAAATTATAAAAATCCCGCCTACTGGGCCACAACAGCCTGCATACGACTAGAACCCAACCCGTAGTTGGGCCAAGACGCAGGCCCGCAAGGCCCAGTAGGCCCACAGGGAATCGTAGCAGAAGTAGGCCGAGAAGGCCTGCATTAGAGAGGAGCTCAATGCAGTGCCCGTGCCGGGGCTTACAAACTGATCGAGGCGCCCCTCGACTAGCGAGGTGGGACTAAACTTCTACCGGAGTGCGCCGTGCCAGGAACAGGTCTTTAGTCGCGGTTGGTGGCTCCAACCACGACTACAGACCCCCTTTATCCGCGATTGGAGCCACCAACCGTGACTAAAGGGTTTCATTTGCCGCCGCTTCGGCTGGTGAAATTCACCTTTAGTCGCGGTTGGTGGCTCCAACCACGACTAAAGGGGGGGTCTTTAGTCGTGGTTGGAGCCACCAACCACGACTAAAGGTCTCCTTATATATATATACAACACTTCAAAAAATTCAGTTACTCTGCTTTCTTCGACCTCTTCGAGATCGACGTGCGGTTGCCGTCTCGCCTCCCCGACGCCGGAGCTCATCGTCACCCCCGACACCGGCCGCACGCGCCTGCTCCTCCTTGAGCCCAACCTAACACCGCCCGGGACGCCGCCCGTGCCTGCTCCTCCGGCCCCAAGCTCCTCGCCGTTGCTGCCCCCAACTTGCCTCGCCTCACCATCGCTCTATCACCCCGCTGTGAGCTCCCCCCTCTCCCTCGCCCCTGTGCCGCCATGGCGGCCGCCGACCCCTCCCCGAACCCCCCACATGTATATGCATGAACACACACACAATTTTGATGATTAGATGATTAGATGATTAGATGCAAGAATTTTGATGTATAGAAAAAAGTTAAGGACTTTTGACATTTGAGGAATTTTGACATAGATGCAAGAATTTTGACATTCTTTCACTAGATGATTAATTAGATGAATAGAAAAAAGTGAAGGAATTTTACATTTGAGAAATTTTACATTTTGATCCAATATATGTATAGAAATTAGTATATGTATATATATATGAGTACAATGTATAGAAAAAAGCTGATGAATTTTGACATTTGATCCAATGTATAGCAATTAATATTTGCAAAAGTTGCATATTTTAATGTCGTATTTGTAAAAGTTTGTTATGTATTAATTTGCAATTGGTATTTGTTATGTATTTGCAAAAGTCGCGGGTCGTAAGGTTAAGAGATTCCGTTAGGATTCTGAAGGTTCCTCGTATATTAGAAATCACAATCAAGCATTTAAAAAATGTTAAATTTGCATAGAATTTCTTCTCGGAGTCAACGATGCCTCGACCCCATCCTTGTTGTCGACTCATTTGCGACCACGTCCTGCTTTAGAGGCAACATGTCTGGTACTAGGCTCCATCGGGATGGCACTGGGAGGTGCTACCTTCAGGGGGCACAACTTGGTGAGGAACCCGGATCCCGTCGTCAATCCGGAGGTTCTTTGGTGGTGTTCGCATGGGCCACTTTCGGTGCGGAGGCAGCCGACTCTACCGAAGGTTGTACATCACCATGTCAAGGAGGAGGACAAGCACGTCCGTCACTATATGGATGCGTTGGACGTCAGGTGCTCCAATACTTGGCAGGTTCTTCAGGGATCTCACCCGAGCTATGATCCTGTCATAGTTCCTTCTCTTTGGGTGTCCACCGCCTGCCACACAAGACGTCAACTGGATCTGTAGTAGTGATATTATATAATAAATAATATTCTAGATGTATTAGTGATAATATTCGAGATGTATTCGAGATTATATTCGATAATATTTGAGATGATTTATTCGAGATTATATTCGATGATGCATATTATGTACTATGATTCAGTTTTCCTTATTGATTGCATGCATTCTAATTTGAATACTAAATTGTTTTATCTTTCTTCTGGGTTAGTTAAATAAAATCTATGGACAATACCGTAAGAGAAGGAGAAGAGGCTCTGTTCTACATCATACGCTCTGCGAGCCCAGAGCATGAACCTGAAGATGATGACGACTCGCAATATCTAAACAATTTCGGTGAGGGTTGTATGTTTGATGAAGACAAAAGAATAGATGAATTCGACAACGATGTTGACGAAGAAAATGTTCTTGAAATAACAAAGACCGGCGAGGTATATTTATTATATAAGCCATCCGGTGATCATTACATGTATTAATTGAGTTGTATATGTATTAACGAATCGATCTTTCTTCTTTTACGCCTCCGTATCAAGCAAATCTTCTACAAGCGTCAGGGTAGTTCGAGGCCTGGCTAGAAAGTTGTACCCTAGCGTAAAGTTCAACATTGATTCCGTCAATACATCAACTGGCGAACCGCTTGAACCTAAAAAAAATGCGACCAAGTTCAAGAATCAATGTGGAGTTATTGTTAGGGACCAAATCCCGATCTCCACACAAGAATAGAAAAAGGCAGCAAAGGGAGATTGAGAAGGAGTTACTTTTGTGACGAAAGAGCAAAATATGTGCTTTGGACTGAGCTGATGTCACATTTCACACTACCAGATAACTTGACAGATGCAGATCTGAAGAAAGTCAGAAACTATGCTCTTAAAAAGATGGCGAAGCAAACAAGATGAATCCAAAATTCGAGGGAGCACTGGTTAAGGCAAAAGATCACTGGGATGATTTCGTGAAGTTCAAGGAATCGGAACTAGCTAAGGAACGGTCGAGAAAGAACAAGATTAATGCTGCGAAAAAGCAGTGGCACCATACTCTGGGGCCAAGTGGCTACTAGACGGCCCTACCTAAGTGGGATCAATCTGAACAAGAGATGATTAGTGCAGGGGTCGGTCCAGTTATAGTGACCTGGCCCCCGAGGTGCAGGACATGGTTTTATGCGCATGGGGGGAAGTTCGACCCAAAGACATGGGCTATTATGGTGAAGGCAAGTCTTAAAAAAGTGACACACGAAATTTTGATGAAAATAGAATAAGCTCGAACGGGGATGTTCACACCCAACAGAGAGGACGACGAGCTTACGCGCGCCCTGAAGAATCCTGAACACCTGGGAAGAACACGAGGGAAAGGCGGTGTTCCGTGGTTTGAGGGGTTTGTGGGTTGGAATGACGACTACACGAGCCGTTCGAGAAAGAAGATGCAGGAGGAGAAGAATAAGAAGGAGGAAGCACCCCGTCTTGACGGACTAGAATCAAAGCACCTGGAGTTGGAATCGATAGTCAGGCGACAGGAGGAGCAGATCGACTCACTCAGCCAGGAAAGGGCATCTCAGGGGTAGCATGAGCAGATCGATCCGGCATTGCATACCACCGTCCCATCTATGCCGAGAAGCAGCATGGATTCTGCCCCGGCCTATATCAATGACGACGCACTACTGGCTAGCTACCCTGTGGATGATATCCAAGACAGGACAGACTATGAGCTACACATGAAAATGAAGAACTTATCCATGAAGGTGGTGGATGGCTATGCTTTTGCAAATCCCCCAGAAGCAACCTTCCATTGCAATCTCATTCCATTTGGCTATGCTCGTGTCGGGGTTGATGAAGTGATGTCAGGATATCACGAGCTACAACTCGACATTGTTGGAGGTGACGAGGAGAGAACACTGGGAGAGGCCATACATCCTATCATTCTATGGAAAAAGGATTGGATTGTCTGTCCAAGGCCACCGACTCCTCCTCCTCCAAGTCCGCCGCCGCGTCAGTCGACTCGTTCTCCTCCTCCAAGTCTGGCACCGCGTCAGCCAACTCCTCCTCCAAGTCCGGAACGGCGTCAGCCAACTCCTCCTCCTCCAAGTTCGGCATCGCGTCAGCCGACTTCTCGTCCAAGTCCGCACGACATCAGCATGCTCCGTCGACTAAGAAATAGCGGAAGAGAGAGGCCATAGCTACAACGACTAGAGGTACAACATGCAAGAATTCAAATATGGTCCAAGCCTCAATCAGAAGGACAGCGACTATGTGCGATCTATCAAGAAGTCATATCTTGCAGGACAAAAGGAGTCGAGCTCGATCTCGAGCCAAGTAGTTGGCAAAATAGCGGGAAAACTATCCCCCAGGTGGGAGAACAGGCAGTGCAATTGATCCCCCCGCTCAATGTACAAACACCTGTGAGTACCGCCGGTCGGCCAGGAGTAACCGAAGATCATATTAGGATGGCTAAAGAGGTCGGTGTCAGTGTTGAACAACTTCTAGGCCTTGAGGAAATCCCCGGGCTTAAAGAGGAGGAAGTAAAATATCAATATGCCCGCGGCAAACCTCTGGTCAAGCCTGAAGATGTCAACCTTCTACCAACGAGATTGTACAATTTGCATACGTGGTACATGCAAATAACAACAAATATCAATGAAGAGTCCCTCGTGGTGAGAGTCAAAGGGACGCATTACTTTCATAAAAAAAATCTGTGGATGCATTATTTAGAGATGTTTCAGTTATTCAATTAAGACGCACTTGACAAATCTTTAGTCAGTTGCTATTGTCTGTAAGTGATTTTTTTTCTATAATTTAAGTCTCTAGCTAGCTGTGCTCTCGTTCATTACCTGTAATTATCCTCATATATTTGTTTCTGTGGTATTATGCAGAATGAAGATGTATGAAATGAAACAAGATGGACGCTATGGCATTGGGTTCATTAGCCCAAATATGATTAATCAAAGGATACGGGTGTTGGAAATATGCCCTAGAGGCAATAAATAAAGTGTTTATTATTATATTTCCTTGTTCATGATAATCGTTTATTATCCATGCTATAATTGTATTGAATGGAAACACATTGCATGTGTGGGTAAATAGACAACACAATGTCCCTAGTATGCCTCTAGTGAACTAGCTCGTTGATCAAAGGATGGTTAAGGTTTCCTAGCCATGGACATGAGATGTCATTTGATAACGGGATCACATCATTGGGAGAATGATGTGATGGACAAGACCCAAACTACAAACGTAGCATATGATCGTGTCAGTTTATTGCTATTGTTTTCTGCATGTCAATGTATATGTTCCTATGACCATGAGATCATGCAACTCATGGATATCGGAGGAGTGCCTTGTGTGTATCAAACGTCACAACGTAACTGGGTGACTATAAAGGTGCTCTACAGGTATCTCCGATGGTGTATGTTGAGTTGGCATGGATCGAGACTGGGATTTGTTACTCCGTGTAACGGAGAGGTATCTCGGGGCCCACTCGGTAATGCAACATCACAATAAGACTTGCAAGCAATATGACTAATTGTTAGTTGCGGGATCTTGTATTACGGAACGAGTAAAGAGACTTGCCGGTAATGAGGTTGAACTAGGTATGAGATACCGACGATCGAATCTCGGGCAAGTAACATACCGATGAACAAAGGGAACGTTATACGGGATTAACTGAATCCTTGACATAGAGGTTCGACCGATAAAGATCTTCGTAGAATATGTAGGAACCAATGTGTACATCCAGGTCCCGCCATTGGTTATTGACCATAGAGGTGTCTCGGTCATGTCTACATAGTTCTCGAACCCGCAGGGTCTGCACACTTAAGGTTCGGTGACGTTTCGGTAGTGTAGAGTTATGTATGGTGGTGACCGAAGTTTTTTCGGAGTCCCGGATGAGATCCCGGACGTCACGAGAAGCTCCAGAATGTTCCGGAGGTAAAGATTCGTATATAGGAAGTTCCAGTTTGGTTTTGGGAAAAGTTTCGGGCTCATCGGTAGTGTACCGGGAGTGCCGGTAGTGTACCGGGAGACCTCCGGGAGGGGTACTTCGACCCCAAGAGGTCCATGGGCTGTGGGAGAGTATTCACCAGCCCTTAGTGGGCTGGGAAAACAGCCACAAAGGCCCATGGCGCAGGAGAGAAAGTCCTAAAGCAAAAAGTGGAAAATCAGCCAATAGGAGGCAATCCTACTCCAACTAGGATTGGAGGTGAAGTAGGATTGCTTCCCACCTCCTATTTCGGCCGACCCAACTGCCTTGGCTGCCTCTCCTCTCCTCTCCTCCTATATATACTAGTGGATTGGGTGGTTTTTGGACAGAATTTCCGGCCATGTGCTACCCGTTCCACTGGTGCATAGTTTCTCCTCTAGATCGTAGTTCCGCAGTGTTTAGGCGAAGCCCTGCCGGAATTGCTCCACCACCATCACCGGAGCACCGTCACGCTGCCGGTGAACTCTCTCTCCTCTCCACCTTCTCTTGCTGGATCAAGACGGTGGAGATCATCATCAAGCTGCACGTGTGCTGAACGCGGAGGTGTCGTCCGTTCGGTACTAGATCGGAAGGATCGTGATCAAGGCCACGGGACGTTCATGATCGGACCGCGGGACGGATCATGACGAGATCGCGGGACGGTTCATGATTAGATCGCGGGACGCTCGGCGATTTGGATCGCGAAGAAGTTCGACTACACCAACCGTGTTTCTTAACGCTTCCTGCTTAGCGATCTACAAGCGTATGTAGATCCACTCTCCCTCTCGTAGATGCTCATCACCATGGATAGGTTTGCGTGTGCGTAGGAAATTTTTTGTTTCCCATGCGACGTTCCCCAACAGTGGCATCATGAGCTAGGTTGATGGTTCGATGAGATCTCGAGTAGAACACAAATTGTTTGTGGGCGTTGATGCTTAGATTGCTTCCTCCCTTGGTCGGATTTTGTTTCAGCGGGATTGTTAGATGAAGCAGCTCGGACCAACATTACTCGTACACTTATGAGAGAATGGTTCCCTCGACGCAACTTGTTGCTTAGATGGCTTGCGGGTGACAGTTTCTCTTACTTTAGTTGGATCGGATCTGACAAAGGCGGTCCTTTAGAAGGTTGAAAAGCAAACTACGTATCACCGTTGTGGCTTTGCGTAGGTGAGAATCGTTCTAGCTAGATACCCGTAGCAGCCACGTAAAACTTGTAACAACAACTAGAGGACGTCTAACTTGTTTTTGCAGGGTATGTTGTGATATGATATGGCCAATTACGTGATGAGATATATGTGATGTATGAGATGATCATGTGATGTATAGAATTTCACGACTTGCATGTCGATGAGTACGGCAACCGGCAGGAGCCATAGGGTTGTCTTTAATTATTGTATGACCTGCATGTTAATCATTAAGCGCTATGTAATGCTTTACTTTATCGCTACGATAGCAATAGTAGTAGAAGCTTGCAGGGCATGACAACCCCGATGGCGACACGTTGATGGAGATCATGGTGTCATGCCGATGACGATGGAGATCATGCCGATGTTTTGAAGATGGAGATCTTAAACACAAGTTCATGGCCATATCATGTCACTTATGAATTGCATGAGATGTTAATCCTTTTATGCACCTGGTTTTGCTTAGTACGACGGTAGAATTATAAGGTGATCCCTCACTTAAATTTCAAGATAAATTGTGTTCTCCCCGAGTGTGCACCGTTGCGAAAGTTCGTCGTGTCGAGACACCACGTGATGATCGGGTGTGATAGATTCTACGTGCACATACAACGGGTGCAAACCAGATTTGCACGCACAGAACACTCGGGTTAAACTTGACGAGCCTAGCATGTACAGACATGGCCTCGGAACACAAGAGACCGAAAGGTCGAACATGAGTCATATAGTAGATATGATCAACATAATGATGTTCACCATTGAAGCCACCTTAACTCACGTGATGATCGGACTTGAGTTGGTGAATTTGGATCATGTGACACTCAGATGACCTGAGGGATGTCAATTTGAGTGGGAGCTTTAGTAATTTGATTAACTAAACTCATTATCTTGAACAATAGTCTAAGTAACCTTTGCATATTTATGTTGTAGATCAATGGCTCGCGCAGTAGCACCCCTGAATTTTAATGTGTTCCTAGTGAAAGCTAAATTGAAAGATGATGGAAGTAACTTTGTTGACTGGGCCCGTAATCTGAGGATTATCCTCACGGCTTCCCAGAAGTCATATGTCCTTGATGCACCGCTTGGTGACTAGCCAGAAGACATGACCTCCTAAGACGTTAAGAACGCTTGGGAGGCTCGTGCTGGAGACTACTCAATAGTTCAGTGTGCAATATTGTATGGCTTAGAACCAGGACTTCAAAGATGTTTTGAACGTCATGGAGCATATGAGATGTTCCAGGAGTTGAAGTTTATCTTTCAGAAGAATGCCCGGATCGAGAGGTATGAGACCTCCGATAAATTCTATGCTTGCAAGACGGAGGAGAACGGGTCTATTAGTGAGCACATACTCAGCATGTCTGGGTACTGAAACCGTCTAGCGGAGTTGGGAATTACCCTTCCGCTGGAGGCGATTACTGATAGAATTCTTCAATCGCTGCCACCTAGTTACAAGAGCTTTGTGATGAACTATAACATGCACGGGATGAACAAGTCAGTCGCCGAGCTGTTTGCGATGCTGAAAGTCACTGAGTCTGAAATCCAAAAAGAACATCAAGTGTTGATGGTCAATAAAACCACTAGTTTCAAGAAAAACAGCAAAGGCAAAGGCAAGAAGGGTAAAACCAAGAAGGATGGCAAAGGAGTTGCTACTCCTACAAAGAAGCCTAAGCATGGACCTAAGCCAGAAACTGAGTGCTTTCATTGCAAAGGAACTGGTCACTGGAAGCGGAACTGCCCCAAGTACCTGGCTGGCAAGAAGGCGGCCAACGACAAACAAGGTATATATGATATACATGTTATTGATGTGTACCTTACTAGTTCTCGTAGTAGTGCCTGGGTATTTGATACCGGTTCGGTTGCTCACATTTGCAACTCAAAGCAGGAACTACGAAATAAACGAAGACTGGCAAAGGACAAAGTGACGATGCGCGTGGGAAATGGTTCCAAGGTTGATGTGATCGCCGTCGGCACGCTCTCTCTTCGATTACCATCGGGATTAGTGATGAACATGAATAATTGTTATTTAGTGCCTGCGTTAAGCATGAACATTATATTTGGATCTTGTTTATTGCGAGATGGTTACTCATTTAAATCAGAGAATAAAGGTTGTTCTATTTATATGAGTAATATCTTTTATGGTCATGCACCCAATGTTAGGGGTTTATTCATATTGAATCTTGATAGTGATGAGACACATGTTCATAACATTGATGCCAAAAGATGTAGAGTTGATAATGATTGTACCACTTTCTTGTGGCACTGCCGTTTAGGTCATATTGGTGTAAAACGCATGAGGAAGCTCCATGCTGATGGACTTTTGGAGTCACTTGATTTTGAATCACTTGACACATGTGAACCATGCCTCGTGGGCAAGATGGCTAAAACGCCGTTCTCTGGAACAATGGAACGGGTAAGTGACTTGTTGGAAATCATACATACATATGTGTGCGGTCCAATGAATGTCGAAGCATGCGGTGGTTATCGTTACTTTCTCACCTTCACTGATGACTTGAGTAGATATGGATATATTTACTTGATGAAACACAAGTCTAAAACGTTTGAAAAGTTCAAGCAATTTTAGAGTGAAGTTGAGAATCATCGTAACAAGAAGATTAAATTTCTGCGATCTGATCGAGGAGGTGAATATCTGAGTTATGAGTTTGGCAGTCACTTAAGACAATGTGGAATTGTTTCACAGTTGACACCGCCCGGAACACCACAACGTAATGGTGTGTCTGAACGTCGTAATCGGACCTTATTAGATATGGTGCGTTCTATGATGTCTCTTGCCGATTTGCCAGTATCATTTTGGGGTTATGCATTAGAGATAGCTGCATTCACTTTAAATAGGGCACCATCGAAATTCGTTGAGACAACGCCATATGAACTATGGTTTGGCAAAAAGCCGAATCTGTCATTTCTTAAAGTTTGGGGATGTGATGCTTATGTCAAAAAGCTTCAGCCTAAAAAGCTGGAACCCAAAGCGGAGAAATGCGTCTTCATAGGATACCCGAAAGAGACAGTCGGGTATACCTTCTATCTCAGATCCGAGGGCAAAGTGTTTGTCATTAAGAACGGAACATTTCTTGATAAAGAGTTTCTCTCGAAAGAATTGAGTGGGAGAAAAATAGAGCTTGATGAGGTTGTTGAACCTTTGCTTCTACCATAAAGTAGCACAGCACAGAAAGATGTTTCTGTGGAGCCTATGACGGTTGAAGAAGAAGTTAATGATGATGATCATGAAGCTTCGGATCAAGTTACTAATGAACCTCGTAGGTCGACAAGAATGCGTGCTACTCCTAAGTGGTACGGCAATCCTGTCTTAGAGGTCATGTTGTTGGACAACAATGAACCTACGAGCTATGAAGGAGCGGTGATGGGCCTGGATTCCAAGAAATGGTTAGAGGCCATGAAATCCGAGATGGGATCCATGTATGAAAACAAAGTATGGACTTTGGAAGTACTACCTGAAGGGCGAAAGGCCATTCAGAACAAATGGATTTTTAAGAAGACGGACGCAGACGGTAATGTCACCGTCTATAAAGCTCGACTTGTGGCAAAGGGTTTTTCACAAGTTTAAGGAGTTGACTATGATGAGACTTTCTCACCCGTAGCGATGCTTAAGTCTGTCAGAATCATGTTGGCAATAGCTGCTTATTTCGACTATGAAATTTGGCAGATGGATGTCAAAACGGTGTTCCTCAACTGTTTCCTTGAGGAAGAGTTGTATATGATGCAACCCGAAGGTTTTGTCGATCCAGAGAATGCTGACAAAGTTTGCAAACTCCAGTGATCTATTTATGGACTGGTGCAAGCATCTCGGAGTTGGAATAAGCGTTTTGATGAGGTGACCAAAGCGTTTGGGTTTATACAAGTTTATGGAGAAGCTTGTATTTACAAGAAAGTGAGTGGGAGCTCTGTAGCGTTTCTAGTGTTATATGTGGATGACATATTGCTGATTGGAAACGATATAGAAATGCTGGAAAGCGTGAAGGAATATTTGAATAAGAGTTTTTCAATGAAGGACCTAGGAGAAGCTGCTTTCATATTAGGCATTAAGATCTATAGAGATAGGTCGAGACGCTTAATAGCACTTTCACAGAGCACATACCTTGATAAAGTTTTGAAGAAGTTCAAAATGGAGCAGTCCAAGAAGGGGTTCTTGCCTATGTTACAAGGTGTGAAGTTGAGTAAGACTCAATGCCCAGTGACTGCAGAAGATAAAGAAAAGATGAGCGTCATCCCGTATGCTTCAGCCATAGGCTCTATCATGTATGCAATGTTGTGCACAAGACTCGATGTCAGCCTTGCCATAAGTATGGCCGGAAGGTTTCAAAGTGATCCTGGAATGGAGCACTGGCAAGCGGTCAAGAATATCCTTAAGTAGCTTAACAAGACTAAGGACATGTTTCTCGTTTATGGAGGTGATGAAGAGCTCGTCGTAAAGGGTTAGGTCGATGCAAGCTTTGACACTGATCCGAACGATTTTAAATCGCAAACCGGATACGTATTTATTCTTAACGGGGGAGCGGTAAGCTGGTGCAGTTCCAAGCAAAGCGTGGTAGCTGATTCTACATGCGAAGCAGAGTACATCGCAGCCTCGGAGGCAGCGAAGGAAGGTGTCTGGATGAAGCAGTTCATGACAGATCTTGGAGTAGTGCCAAGTGCACTGAATCCAATAAACCTGTTCTGTGACAACACTGGTGCCATTGCTCTAGACAAGGAACCAAGGTTTCACAAGAGGACCAGACACATAAAGGGACGCTTCAACTCCATCCGGTTCGACATCGAGGAGAAGGACATAAATATTTGCAAAGTGCACACGGATCTGAATGTTGCAGACCCGTTGACTAAACTTCTTCCAAGGGCCAAACATGATCAACACCAGAACTGTATGGGTGTTCGATTCATTACCATGTAAATCACATAGTGATGTGAACTAGATTATTGACTCTAGTGCAAGTGGGAGACTGTTGGAAATATGCCCTAGAGGCAATAAATAAAGTGTTTATTATTATATTTCCTTGTTCATGATAATCGTTTATTATCCATGCTATAATTGTATTGAATGGAAACACATTGCATGTGTGGGTAAATAGACAACACAATGTCCCTAGTATGCCTCTAGTGAACTAGCTCGTTGATCAAAGGATGGTTAAGGTTTCCTAGCCATGGACATGAGATGTCATTTGATAACGGGATCACATCATTGGGAGAATGATGTGATGGACAAGACCCAAACTACAAACGTAGCATATGATCGTGTCAGTTTATTGCTACTGTTTTCTGCATGTCAATGTATATGTTCCTATGACCATGAGATCATGCAAATCACGGATATCGGAGGAGTGCCTTGTGTGTATCAAACGTCACAACGTAACTGGGTGACTATAAAGGTGCTCTACAGGTATCTCCGATGGTGTCTGTTGAGTTGGCATGGATCGAGACTGGGATTTGTTACTCCGTGTAACGGAGAGGTATCTCGGGGCCCACTCGGTAATGCAACATCACAATAAGCCTTGCAAGCAATGTGACTAATTGTTAGGTACGGGATCTTGTATTACGGAATGAGTAAAGAGACTTGCCGGTAACGAGGTTGAACTAGGTATGGAGATACCGACGATCGAATCTCGGGCAAGTAACATACCGAAGAACAAAGGGAACGTTATACGGGATTAATTGAATCCTTGACATAGAGGTTCGACCGATAAAGATCTTCGTAGAATATGTAGGAACCAATGTGGACGTCCAGGTCCCGCCATTGGTTATTGACCGTAGAGGTGTCTCGTTCATGTCTACATAGTTCTCGAGCCCGCAGGGTCTGCACACTTAAGGTTCGGTGATGTTTCGGTAGTGTAGAGTTATTTATGGTGGTGACCGAAGTTTGTTCGGAGTCCCGGCTGAGATCCCGGACGTCACGAGAAGCTCCGGAATTGTCCGGAGGTAAAGATTCATATATAGGAAGTCCCAGTTTGGTTTTGGGAAAAGTTTCGGGCTCATCGGTAGTGTACCGGGAGTGCCGGTAGTGTACCGGCAGACCTCTGGGAGGGGTACTTCGACCCCAAGAGGTCCATGGGCTGTGGGAGAGTATTAACCAGCCCTTAGTGGGCTGGGAAAACAGCCACAAAGGCCCATGGCGCAGGAGAGAAAGTCCTAAAGCAAAAAGTGGAAAATCAGCCAATAGGAGGCAATCCTACTCCAACTAGGATTGGAGGTAAAGTAGGATTGCTTCTCACCTCCTATTTCGGCCGACCCAAAGGCCTTGGCTGCCTCTCCTCTCCTCTCCTCCTATATATACTAGTGGATTGGGTGGTTTTTGGACAGAATTTCCGGCCACGTGCTACCCGTTCCACCGGTGCATAGTTTCTCCTCTAGATCGTAGTTCCGCAGTGCTTAGGCGAAGCCCTGCCGGAATTGCTCCACCACCATCACCGGAGCGTCGTCATTCTGCCGGTGAACTCTCTCTCCTCTCCACCTTCTCTTGCTGGATCAAGACGGTGGAGATCGTCGTCAAGCTGCACGTGTGCTGAACGCGGAGGTGCTGTCCGTTCGGTACTAGATCGGAAGGATCGTGATCAAGGCCACGGGACGTTCGTGTTCGGACCGCGGGACGGATCGTGACGAGATCGCGGGACGGTTCGTGATTAGATCGCGGGACGCTCGGCGATTTGGATCGCGAAGAAGTTCGACTACACCAACCGCGTTTCTTAATGCTTCCCGCTTAGCGATCTACAAGGGTATGTAGATCCACTCTCCCTCTCGTAGATGCTCATCACCATGGATAGGTTTGCGTGTGCGTAGGAATTTTTTTGTTTCCCATGCGACGTTCCCCAACAACGGGAAACTGCATATTCGAGAAAAGACACAGAGAAAGCCACGCTAGATTTTTTGAAGCATCTAAACACCCAACCAGAAATACTACTTCCTTACAACTTCGGGTGAGTCTTACTATATATATCTTGTACTACAAATTCTATTTTTTGCTTACTAGATGTTAATAAGTGTTGTTGATGAGTTATGTAGTTACCACTGTATCTTGTTAATCATTGAGGTTGACAAGGGTAAAGTTGAAGTACTCGAATACGCAATCGTGAGGGGGCTGCTTGACAGGTAATTGCAATCATTATCGCACTATGTCGGCCTCTTTAATTACTTTATTTCCTGATATCAACTAATTAATAACTCATTCATTCATTTTCTTTGCCGGCGGGCAGGACTTGACCCAAGTTCATTAAATAGGTCCCAGACGATTGGGTACAACAGCTGAAATGGGTGTGACCCAAGGTAATTAAGTACTACTAGCTAGCTAGCTATGTCCGTGCATCTTTTTAATTCTAATTTCAATATCATTATCATACTTGATTAATTATTACCTGATTGAATTTTATTCTCGTAAAGTGCATGAGGCAGGAGCAAGGGACTAGTTTATGCGCACACTACGTTTGCGAGAACATTCGCATGATCACATCTGAAAGGAGCAGAGATGAAAGAAATCTTTGGATATGTTTGCCAAAACATTATCCATAATTTTTTTTCATGATCTAACTAATATATACACACACAACTAATATATCCATCTTGATCTCCATTTTGAAGCTGACGGAGATGCGGGGCCAGCTTATACCAAAGACTCGGCTACGAGCAATTCAAGAGGAATTAGTTGGATTTTTAGTTGACCAGACTATAGATCTCAAAGGAGAATACTATTACAAGATCAAGACCAAAAAACAGTAATGCCTGCATATATATATATATATATATGTAATGATCCATAAATTGAGAAGAAATTGTATATATATACATATATATACATATATATACATATATATACATATATATATACATATGTATATATATGTATATATATGTGTGTGAATGGTCGTCGTACGAGCAATTCGATGAGATATATATATATATATATATATATATATATATATATATATATATATATATGCGCACAACGTGTGTACAATATATAGTTTTGAAATAAAAATTAATTAAATGGAAAACACAAAATTAAAAGGAAAATTAAACCATAATTAATTCATAAATATCTAAAGAATTAAAAGGAAAAATAAAATAAAATAAAAAAATAAAAATTTTTAGTCCTGGTTGATGTTACTAACCGAGACTAAAGGTCTCCCAGCACACGGCGCCGGCGGATGCCACATAGAGGATCTTTCGTGCCGGGCCGTGTTAAATTGGGACTAAAGGGTTAGGCTTTAGTCCTCACCCTTTAACCGGCACTAAAAGCTCTTACCAACCGTGACAATAGGTCGTTTCTACACTAGTGACCTTTCTCTGGAGGGATCCACCTCGGACAAGGTTTTCTTGTAATAGAGGTCGTTGTCACAGTAGCCTACTTCGGTTTGCAGCCATTAAACTCCTTGATGTAGTTCATTATGAAGCTATAAATAGCTGCATGGACGAAGTAGCTAGCTAGCTATGCACACGTGAAAAAGAAAAGTGTACACGTTCCAGTAATCCATCTGATAATAATTGGGTTCGGTGGAGTATTATCTATTGGTGGGCTGGACCAAAACCCTTAGTATAGGTAGCAATTTTCTTTTTGCAGTTTCGGAAAGGGTGGTCACGACCCGGTTTGTCCACCATGAGGCTCCGTCAGTGCACGTTAGCATGTTAGGTGTTGGTCTTACAAGGCAGTGGGTTGGGTTGTTTCCGTTGGAAAACCGGGTCCATGGCAGGTGTGGCGGCGGTCCGCACCACGTAGGCCTTTCCGGTTTCACACTTTTTGTTAAGTGGATGTTTATTTTTTGACCATCTACTCCTATAAAAAAGATGAATAGCAATCATTGTAACATAGATCAATCATTAATAAAGATAATCTTCTTCTTACCTTTTGTGTTTATCTACATTTTATGTGTTCGACTATTTCGTCTACGATGCTCGCTCTTGCTCCGCAACCTCGGACCGGACTCGTCGGCGAAGTTGCGAAACACGTTATTAGCACGCTTCGCTCCACCAACGCTCCATCGAGCCTGCGTCAAGCCTGCCCCAAGCAGACTTTCGTTGAACCCGCAGAGGTATAAGATCCGATCTCTCTTCTTGCAAAAATGGATTCATCATGTTATCATGATTCCGTTTTTTATGATTAGTTTATTCATTCAGATTTACTGTACCTATGGTGTGGATTTCTCTCCCAAGAACTGCTGACGAATATGTCATCGACCAATGTCGATGTTCTTGGATCAAGAGAGATTTGTCGACTACACCTAGGGAGACGGTTATTACACGTACTCCAGATGAGCATGGCACTGCCGTCACGTACCAAATGTACACGCGTTGTGACGTCCCTATGAAGCACAATTCGTTTTGTCCCAAGCCGATGCATGGATCCGTCGTCGTCACCTTGGCCCTGCTTGCCACAACAGCCGCGTGCCTGGCGTACTCAGTCGCACCTGGACGCGACCCTGCTGGTCGCCTGCACCGCGCCCAGCCATGGCCGCGCTCGCCACACGTCTGGCCCTGCCTACTACAGGTCGCCGTCGCGAGTGCGCGCGCTGGAGACCCCTAGCGTGCCCGCTCCGCCACCTCGCGTGACCCGCGCGTCTGGCTGTCGCGCCTATCTCCCGACGGTCGTCGGGCCCTGCTGCCCGGCTAGCCGCTTGCACCTCGTCCGCGCCGGCCACGCCCGACGCGCCTGCCGCTCGCCTCAGCTAAGCACGCCTCGGCTATGCAGCAAAAGACGGGTAAGGGGTGGCAGAAGCCTTAGGACTGCATCCGGTGTGGATCGTTGGAGCATTTCTCCCGCCAGTGGCGCGCACCACAGGAGGTCGTTGATGCGTACAAGGCTCGGATGGCACAAGAGGCGCACCTCGCCTTGGTTGAGGAGGGAGCACCACCGGCGCCCATGGCGACACCCGTGATGATCCCTACGCCTCCACTTGCGCCCACAGTGCCAACCCCAGATGTGCCCATAGCGGCCGCTTCGGCGGTCTCTAATGACGTCAACGTTGCCATGGAGGTTGAGCATGTTGAAGAATGTTGCATGGGTAACAAAAAATTTCCTACGCTTTACCAAGATCAATCTAGGAGATGAGCATCTACGAGAGGGGAGATTGGATCTACATACCCTTGTAGATCTCTAAGCGGGAAGCATTAAGAAACGCGGTTAATGTAGTCGAAGGTCTTCGCGATCCAAATCGCCGAGCGTCCCGCGATCCAATCACGATCCGTCCCGATCTAGAACCGAATGGACGACACCTCCGCATTCAGCACACGTACGACTTGATGACGATCTCCGCCTTCTTGATCCAGCAAGAGGGAGCAGAGAGGTAGACGAGTTCTCTGACAGCGCGATGGCGTTGCGGCGATGGTGGTGGAGTAATTCCAATAGGGCTGTGCCTAAGCACTGCTGAATCCGATCTAGAGGAGAAACTACAGACCAGAGGAGAGGGTAGCATGTGGCTGAAAATCTGTGTGCAAAAACCCTAAAACCTCTATTATATATAGGAGGAGGAGAGGAGGAGGCTTGGCCACAAAAGCCAGCCCTTTTGGCTTTGGCCGAAGTGGAGGGAGGAGTCCTACTCCTCCACTCCTAGTCGGATTAGGACTCCTTCCTTATATTAGCCTTTTTCCACCTTTTCCACTTTGAATTTCCTTCCCAGCCGCATGGGACCTATGTGGGACTTTGGCCAGCCAACTAAGGGCTGGTATTCATCCTCCCACAGCCCATGTAGCCTCTTGGGTCGGAATACCCCTCCCGATGGTCCCCCGGTACCCTCCCGGTACTCCCGGTACACTACCGATGAGCCCAGAACTTTTCCGGTGACCAAAACAGGACTTCCTATATATCAATCTTTACCTCCGGACCATTCCGGAGCTCATCGTTACATCTGGGATCTCATACGAGACTCCGATCAAACTTCGGTCACCACCATGCATAACTCTGTACTACCTAAACGTCACCAAACCTTAAGTGTGCAGACCTTGCGGGTTCGAGAACTATGTAGACATGACCGAGACACCTCTACGGTCGATAACCAATAGCGGTACCTGGATGCCCATATTAATTCCTACATATTATATGGAGATGTTTATCGGTCGAACCTCTATGTCAAGGATTCAGTTAATCCCGTATGATGTTCCCTTTGTTCTTCGATATGTTACTTGCCCATGATTCGATCATCGGTATCTCCATAGCTAGTTCAACCTCGTTACCGGCAAGTCTCTTTTCTCGTTTCCGTAATACAAGATCACGTGGCTAACACTTAGTCACATTGCTTGCAAGGCTTATTTTGATGTTGTATTACCGAGTGGGCCTTGAGATACCTCTCCGTCACACGGAGTAACATATCCCAGTGTTGATCCATGCCAACCCAATAGACACCCTCGGAGATACCTATAGAGCACCTTTATAGTCACCCAGTTACGTTGTGACATTTTATACAGACAAGGCACTCCTTCGGTGTCCGTGAGTTGCATGATCTCATGGTCATAGGAACATATACTTGACATGCAGAAAAATGTAGCAATAAACTGGCACGATCATATGCTACATTTATAGTTTGGGTCTTGTCCATCCCATCATTCTCCTAATGATGTGATCCTGTTATCAAATGATATATCATGTCAATGGCTAGGAAACCTTGACCATCTTTGATCAACGAGCTAGTCTACTGGAGGCACACTAGGGACAAAGTGTTGTCTATATATCCACACATGCAATGTGTTCCAATCAATACAATTATAGCATGGATAATAAACAATTATCATGAACAAGGAAATATAATAATAAACACTTTATCTAGTGCCTCTAGGGCATATTTCCAACAGAGCACGTGGTCGTCCCTATGGTGCCGCAACTGGATGTTGATGCTGCTTTCAAGATGATCTCTATCGAGCCTGGGATCACCAGTATGGAGATTCAGGCTGATGTGGATGGCTTCTCTATCGAGTCCACTTAGCTTACCTTGTTAGTTATCACAATTCTGTGATTTGATAAAATGTATTCAAATAAATTCGATTTGGTTGTAAGCTCTATGTGAGCACAAACTTACTCTTTATTTTTGGCGCTTGGATGACATTTATATCATTCATTTATTTCATTATTTATACATGATAGTATGTTATGTTCTGAAATATGTACATTTATTATTAATGTAGCTTCTTCCTCATTACATTAATTAGATATCATATTTTAGAATGTGTGTGGCGCCTGAATGGAGGAAATGTGCCTTGTCGATAGTGCCACCACACATACCATTTTACGAGAAACTAAGTACTTTGAGTCTATTAAAAAATCTCTAGGAAGTATTATGACAATTGCCGGCTGCGGTCCGAACATACTTGGATCCGGATGAGCTATTATCATACTTCCTATGGGAACAACTTTGATCATTAGTGACGTGTTGTTGTACCTGGAGTCGACTCATACTCTTTTGAGCTTTAAAGACCTCTGCGCTAATGGTTTCCATATTGAGACTGATGATGACAATGGCAAGGAGTGACTCTTTATCACAAAGAGAGATGCAAATGGTAAACATGTTATTAGAAGGCTTCCTTCGTTCGACACAGGGCTATACAACACCAAGATAATAGCACCGCCCATGTACACTACCCTTAAGACTGTTTTAGAAGCTCCAAACTTTTCTGCCTCTGGCATGATAGGTTAGACACCTCGGACTTAGGATGGTCAGAAATATAATTAACAACTCACATGGTCATAATGCTAACTTGAAGAACTTCTTGAATCCTGATGATTTCATATGCTTCGCATGCACCACGAGGAAGTTAGTCATTAGGATATCACCCCTCAAGGTGAGGGATGAAATCCCTGTGTTCTTGGAACGTATACAAGGGGACATATGCGGTCCAATTCAGCCCCTCACGGGCCATTTCGGTACTTCATGGTGCTCATTGATGCTTCCTCTAAATGGTCCAATGTTTGCCTGCTATCAACACATGGTCATACCTTTGCAAAGTTGATATCTCAGATCATTCAAATGATGAATAATTTCCCTGGTTATCGTATAAAGTCTATTCGAATGGACAATGCCGGAGAATTTACTTCAAAGTCGGTCATTGATTATTGCATGACAATGGGAATCAAAGTTGAGAACTCAGTACCGCACGTTCATACACAAAATGGACTTGTCGATGCATTGATTAAAAGAATTAAATTCATAGCTCGGCCGCTCCTTCTGGGTTGTAATTTACCGACTACATGTTGGGGCCAGTTGGTATTACACGAGGCCGATCTCATCAACTTTAGACCATCGTCCTACATCATCCACTCCCCTGTTCTGCTTGTGCAAGGGTCGGCATCGAAAATACCACCACCCTAGTGATCAGGAATGGGCCCGCTCCGTATGTCGGGGATATACGTTGGCTATGAGACTGTGTCCATAATGAGATATCTGGACCCCATCACACCTGACTGTCACATGACTCATTTTCCTGATTGCATTTTTGACAATGATTTTTCCCCGGCTCTAGGGGGAGAGAATCAACCCCCTGATGCTAAAAGTTGAGAAATCACATGGCCAGCCGCGGGAATCCACGCTCATGACCCGTGCACTGCTGAGACAAAGAGAGAAGTACAAAAGATAATAGATTTGCAGTCATTAGCAAATCAACTGCCTTACCACTATAGTGACTTAAAGACTGTGACAAAACCGCATGTGCACGCGCGTGATGCACCGGAAAGGGTTGAAATACCGAAGAAAAATGATGGTATACCCGCTCCCGTCCAAAGGCCTAAAAGGATGATACTCTCTAACGTATCTACAATTTATGAAGTATTCATTCCATATTCACCTATGTTTACAACACTTTTATATCGTTTTGATGCACTTTATATAATTTATTTAGAACTAACCTGTACTGACATTGTTTTCAATAGAATTACCGTGATGTTGTTTTTATGAAGAAAATGGAAGTTCTCTGAATCACCTGAAATTTTTTGTGATTTTTTCTGTGGGAAATAAGAAATATTGGAGCAAAGAACCACTGGAGGGGAGCCAACCATGGGGCACAAGCCATAAGGGCGCGGCCCTAGTGGGTCGCACCCTGATAACTTGTGGGACACACGTGGCTCCATTGCGCGTGATTCCAACGTTGACAAAGCCAATAAGTCCTAGAACCCCAGAAATAAACACAAACTCTCCGCACTGCCGCCGCAACTCTCTGTATCGACGAAAAACCAATTTGGAGTCGTTCCAGTACCCTATTGGAGAGGGTAACCGATCACTGGTAGCCATCTTTATTATCTCGGTGGAGGCCATGTCGAGGAGGGTGTAGTTCACCCTTGGGGCTAAGGGTATGTACTAGTAGCTAAGGGTATGTATCACGGGCTTTGTTAATGTAGTTGGATCATATGATGTTATTCAGCTGCTACCTTGTTGTGATGAATTGGATCTTTGTTGGAAATATGCCCTAGAGGCAATAATAAATTAGTTATTATCATATTTCCTTGTTCATGATAATCGTTTATTATCCATGCTATAATTGTATTGATTGGAGACTTAGATGCATGTGTGGATACATAGACAAAACCATGTCCCTAGTATGCCTCTAATAGACTAGCTCATTGATCAAAGATGGTTAAGGTTTCCTAGCCATGGACATGAGATGCAATTTGATAACGGGATCACATCATTAGTAGAATGGTGTGATGGACAAGACCCAAACTACAAACATAGCATATGATCATGTCAGTTTATAGGTACTGTTTTCTGCATGTCAAGTATATGTTCCTATGACCATGGGATCATGCAACTCACGGACACTGGAAGAGTGCCTTGTGTGTATAAAACGTCGCAACGTAACTAGGTGACTATAAAGGTACTCTACAGGTATCTCCGAGGGTGTCTGTTGGGTTGGCACGGATGAAGACTGGGATTTGTTACTCCGTGTGATGGAGAGGTATCTTAGGGCCCACTCGATAATACAACATCACAACAAACCTTGCAAGCAATGTGACTAAGTGTTAGTCATGGGATCTTGTATTATAGAATGAGTAAAGAGACTTGTCGGTAACAAGGTTGAACTAGGTATGAAGGTACCGACGATTGAATCTCGGGCAAGTAACATACCGAAGAACAAAGGTAACATCATACGGGATTAACTGAATCGTTGACATAAAGGTTCGACCGATAAAGATCTTCATAGAATATGTAGGAACCAATATGGGCTTCCAGGTCTTGCTATTGGTTATTGACCATAGAGGTGTCTCGGTCATGTCTACATAGTTCTCGAACCCGCAGGGTCTGCACACTTAAGGTTCGGTGATGTTTCAATAGTATAGAGTTATGTATGGTGGTGACCGAAGGTTGTTCGGAGTCCCGGATGAGATCCCGGACATCATGAGGAGCTCCATAATGGTCCAGAAGTAAATATTGATATATAGGAAGTCCTATTTTGGTCGCCGGAAAAGTTTCGGGCTCATCGATAGTGTACCGGGAGTGCCGGTAGTGTACCGGGAGACCATCGGGAGGGGTATTTCGACCCAAGAGGCTACATGGGCTGTGGGAGGATGAATACCAGCCCTTAGTGGGCTGGAGGAAGTCCCACAAAGGGCCCATGCATCTGGGAAGAAAAACCCCAAAAGGAAAAAAGGTGGAAAAAGCCAAAAGGGCTAAATTAGGAAGGACTCCTCCCTCCTGGTTCGGCCGACCCAAGGGCTGTCTCCTTGGGAGCCAAGCCTCCTCCTCCTCTCCTCCTGTATATACTAGAGGGTTTTATGGTTTTGGCACAAGATTTTCAGCCACGTGCTACCTGTTCCTCTAGTGTATAGTTTCTCCTCTAGATTGGATTTGTGTAGTGCTTAGGCGAAGCCCTGCCAGAATAGTTCCACCACCATCGTCGGAGCGCCGTCACGCTGCCAGAGAACTCTTCTACCTCTCTGCTCCCTCTTGCTGGATCAAGAAGGCCGAGATCGTCCTCAAACTATACGTGTGCTGAACGCGGAGGAGCCGTCCGTTCGGCGCTAGACCGGAAGGACCGTGATCAAGATCGCGAGACGGATCGTGATGAGATTGCGAGACGGATCATGATGAGTTCGTAGGACGGATCATGATGAGTTAGTGGGATGGATCGTGATTGGATCGCGGGACAGATCGTGATGAGATCGCGGGATGCTCGGCGCTAGACCGGAAGGATCGTGATCAAGTTCGTGGGACGGATCGTGATCAAGTTCGTGGGACGGATCGTGATCAAGTTCATGGGACGGATTGTGATTAGATCGCGGGACGGATCGTGATTGGATTACGGGACGCTCGGCGATTTGGATCGCGAAGAGGTTCGACTACACCAACCGCGTTTCTTAACGCTTCCCTCTTAGCGATCTACAAGGGCATGTAGATCCACTCTCCCTCTCATTGATGCTCATCACCATGGATAGATCTTGCGTGTGCGTAGGAAATTTTTTATTTCCCATGCGACGTTCCCCAACAGTGGCATCATGAGCTAGGTCTATGTGTAGATGAGATCTCAAGTAGAACACAAAGAGTTTGTGGACATTGATGCTTAGATTGCTTCCTCCCTTGGTCGTGTTTTGGTTCAGCGGTATTGTGGGATGAAGCGGCCCGGACCAACATTACTCGTATGCTTACGAGAGACCGGTTCCCTCAACTGCAACTTGTTGCAAAAGATGGCTGGCGGGTGGCAGTTTCTCCTACTTTAGTTGGATCGGATTCGACAAAGGCGGTCCTTGAGAAGGTTGAAAAGCAACTTATGTATCACCGTTGTGGTTTTTGCAAGGTGAGAATTGTTCTTGCTAGATACCCGTAGCAGCCATGTAAAACATGCAACAACAATTAGAGGACGTCTAACTTGTTTTTGCAGGGTATGTTGTGATGTGATATGGCCAATTACATGATGATATATATGTGATGTATGAGATGATCATGTGTTGTATAGAATATGATGACTTGCATGTCGATGAGTACGGCAACCAGCAGGAGCCATAGGGTTGTCTTTAATTATTGTATGACCTGCGTGTCAATCATTAAGTGCTATGTAATGCTTTACTTTATCGCTAAACAGTACAAATAGTAGTAGAAGCATGGTGGGCGCGACAACCCCGATGGTGACACGTTGATGGAGAGCAAGATGATGGAGATCATGGTGTCATGCCGGTGACGATGGAGCTAATGTCGGTGCTTTCAAGATGGAGATCAAAAGCACAAGTTCATGGCCATATCATGTCACTTATGATTTGCATGTGATGTTAATCCTGTTATGCACCTTGTTTTGCCTACGGTAGCATTATAAGTTGATCCCTCACTTAAATTTCAAGATAAATTGTGTTCTCCCCGAGTGTGCACCGTTGCGGAAGTTCGTCGTGTCGAGACACCATGTGATGATCGGGTGTGATAGACTCTACATTCACATACAACGGGTGCAAGCCAGTGTTGAACATGCAGACACTCGGGTTAAACTTGACGAGCCTAGCATGTATAGACATGGCCTCGGAACACAAGAGACCGAAAGGTTGAACATGAGTCATATAGTAGATATGATCAACATGATGATGTTCACCATTGAAACCACCTCAACTCACGTGATGATCGGACTTGAGTTGGTGAATTTGGATCATGTGTCACTCGAATGACCGGAGGGATGTCAATTTGAGTGGGAGTTCTTCAGTAATATGATTAATTGAACTCATTAACATGAACATAGTCAGTAGTGTCTTTGCAACTTAAGTTGTAGATTACTTGCTCACGCTGTAGCTCCCTTGTATTTTTTATATGTTCCTAGAGAAATAGAGTTGAAAGATGATGGTAGCAATATTGCGGACTGGGTCCGTGATCTGAGGATTGTCCTCATTGCTGCATAGAAGGCTTATGTCCTTAATGCACCGCTCGGTGCGCCACCCCCTCTAGTGTCGTCTATAGATGTTGTGAACATCTGACATGCACGTTCTGATGACTACTTGATAGTTTAGTGCATCATGCATTATGGCTTAGAATTGAGGCTCCGAAACGTTTTGAACGTCACGGAACATATGAGATGTTCTAAGAGCTGAAATTAGGATCTCAGGCTCGTGCCCGTGTTGCGAGATATGAGATCTCCAACAAGATTCTTTGCCTGCAAGATGAAGGAGAATAGTTCAATCCTTGAGCATGTGCTCAGATTGTCTGGGTGCTACAATCGCTTGAATCGAGTGGGAGTTGATCTTCCAGATAAGATAGTGATTGATATAGTTCTCCAAGCCACTGTCACTAAGCTACTAGAGGTTGGTGATGAACCATAAATCGCCAGGGATAGAAATAATGATCCCTGAGTTGTTCGCGATGTTTGATACCGCGAAGGTAGAAATCAAGGAGCGTCAAGTGTTGATGGTTAGTAAAACAACTTGTTTCGAGAAGCGCAAGGGCAAGGAGGGAAACTTCATGGATGGAAAGTCAGTTGCTGCTCCAGTGAAGCAACCCAAAGTTGAACCCAAACCCGAGACTAAGTGCTTCGATTATGAGGAGAGCGGTCACTGAAGCGGAACAACCCTAGATACTTGGTAGATAAGAAGGCTGGCAATGTTGACAGAAGTATATTTGATATAAGTATTATTGATGTGTACCTTGCTAGTACTCCTAGTAGCACCTGGGTATTGGATACCGGTTCAGTTGCTAAATGTTAGTAACTCAAAATAAAAGCTACGGAATAAACGGAGAACTAGCTAAGGGTGAGGTGACGATGTGTGTTGGAAATGTTTCCAAGGTTGATGTGATCAACATCACACACTCTCTCTACCTTCGGGATTAGTGACGAACCTAAATAAATGTTATTTGGTGTTTTGCGTTGAGCATGAACTTGAGATCGTGTTTATTCCAACACGGTTATTCATTTAAGTTAGAGAATAATGGTTATTATATTTAGATGAATAATACGTTCAATGGTCATGCACCCAGTGAGAATGGTTTGTTGAATCTTCATCATAGTAATACACATGTTCATAACATTGATGCCAAAAGATACAAAGTTAATAATAATAGTACCACATACTTGTGGCACTGCCGCTAAATGTTATACTGGTATAAAATGCATGAAGAAACTCCATGCTAGTGGATCTTTGGACCCATTCGATTTCGAATCGGTTGAGACATGCGAACCATGCCTCTTGGTCAAGATGACTAAGGACCCCGTTTTCTGGTTTGATGGAGCGGGCAAGTGATTTATTGGAAATTATACATATTGATGTATGCAGTCTAATGAGTCTTATAGCGTGCGGTGGATATCGTTATTTTCTTACCTTCATTGATGATTTGAGTAGATATAGTGTATATTTACTTAATGAAACACAAGTCTGAATCGTTTGAAAGGTTCAACAAAATTCAGAGTGAAGTTTAAGATCATTGTGACAAGAAGAAATGTCTGCGATATGATCGTGGAGGTAAATGTCTGAGTTACGAGTTTGGCATACAACTTGAGAAAATCTCAAAGTTGTTTCACAACACACGCCACCTGGAAGACCATAGCGTGATGGTGTGTCTGAACGTCATAGTCGTGCTCTATTGGATATGGTGCGTGCTATGATGTCTCTTATCATTTTGCTATTATAAGTTTTGGGTTATACATTAGAGACAACTACATTCACTTTAAATAGGGCACCATCTAAATCCGTTGAGATGACACCGTGTGAATTATGGTTTGATAGAAACCTAAGCTGTCATTTCTTAATGTTTGGGGATGCGACGCTCGTGTGGAAAAATGTTTTCACCTAATGAGCTAGAACCCAAAGCGGACAAATGCATCTTCATAGATTACCCTAAGAACAGTTGGTTGAACCTTCTATCCTAGATCCAAGCGTAAAGTGTTTGTTGCTAAAATGGGTCCTTTCCCGAGAAAAAGTTTCTCTCGAAAGAATTGAGTGAGAGGAAGATAGAACTTGATGAGGTTGTTGAACCTTTTTTTCAACCAGAGAGTAGCGCAGCGCAGAAAGACGTTTCTGTGGAACCTACTTCTGTTGAAGAGGAAGTAAATGATGATGATCATGTAGCTTCGGTCAAGTTACTATCAAACCTCGTAGGTCGACAAGGATTTACTACTCCTGAGCGGTACAACAACCCTGTCTTGGAGGTCATGTTGTTGGACAACGATGAACCTACGAGCTGTGGAGAAGCGATGATGGGCCTAGATTCCGACAAATGGTTAGAGGCCATGAAATCCGAGAAAGGATCCATGTATGAAAACCAAGAATAGACTTTGGTAGACTTGGTCGTTGGACGGCAGGTCATCGAGTACAAATGGACCTTTGAGATGAAGACAGACGCTGATGGTGAATGTCACCATTTATAAAGCTTGACTTGTCGCAAAGAAGTTTCCGCCAAGTTCAAGGAGTTGACTGTGATGAGACTTTCTCACTCGTAGTGATGCTAAAGTCTATTGGAATTATGTTAGCAGTTGCTGCATTTTTTTCAATTATGAAATCTGGCAGATGGGTGCCAAAACATCGTTTACTTCCTTAAGGAAAGGATGTATGAGATACAACCAGAAGGTTTTTTCAGTCCTAAGGATGCTAAAAGGTGTGCAAGCTTCAGTGATCCTTCTATGGACTAAATCAAGCATCTCGGAGTTGGAATATACACTTTGATGAGGTGATCAAAGTTTTTGAGTCTATACAAAGTTTACGAGAAACTTGTATTTACAATAAAGTGAGTGGGAGCACTATAAAATTTCTGATAAGTATATGTGGATGACATATTGTTGATCGGAAATAATGTAGAATTTCTGGAAAGCATAAACAGTTGTTTGAAAAGTGATTTTCAAAGGAAGTCCTGGATAAAGCTACCTAATTTTTGAGCATCAAGATCTATAGAGATAGATCAAGATGCTTGATGAGACTTTCAATGAGTACATACCTTGGCAAGATTTTGAAAGAGTTCAAAATGGATTAGTCAGAGAAAGAGTTCTCTCCTGATTTGTAAGGTGTGAAGTTGAGTGAGACTCAAAGCTCGACAACGGTAGAAGAAAGATAAAGGACGAACGTCGTCCCCTATGCCTTAGCCATAGGCTCTGTATAGTATCTCATGCTGTGTACCGCACCTGTGTGTGCCTTGCCATGAGTCCGTCAAGGGGTACAAGAATGATCCAGGAGTGGATCACTGGACAATGGTCAAGATTATCCTTAGTAACTAAAAGACTAAGGAGATGTTTCTCGATTATGGAGGTGGTAAAGAGTTTGTCGTAAAGTGGTACGTCGATGCAAGCTTTAGCACCAATCCGAATGACTCGTAGTAGCAATCTCGATACGTATAGTGGAGCAGCCATTTGGAATAGTACCAAGTGGAGTGTGATAGCAGCATTTACAGTTTGACATAGAGATTTTCAAAGTACACACGGATCTGAATGTCGCAGACCCGTTGACTATTAGACCTCTCTCACGTGCAAAGCATGATCGAGCCCCAGAACTCATTGGGTGCTAGATTCATACCAATGCGAATCACATGGTGATGTGAACTACATTATTGACTCTATGCAAGTGGGAGACTGTTGGAAATATTCCCTAGAGGCAATAATAAATTAGTTATTATCATATTTCCTAGTTCATGATAATCGTTTATTATCCATGCTATTATTGTATTGACCGGAGACTTAGATGCATGTGTGGATACATAGACAAAACCATGTCCCTAGTATGCCTCTAATAGACTAGCTCGTTGATCAAATATGGTTAAGGTTTCCTAGCCATGGACATGAGATGCCATTTGATAACGGGATCACATCATTAGTAGAATGGTGTGATGGACAAGACCCAAACTACAAACATAGCATATGATCGTGTCAGTTTATTGCTACTGTTTTTTGCATGTCAAGTATATGTTCCTATGACCATGAGATCATGCAACTCACGGACACCGGAAGAGTGCCTCGTGTGTATCAAATGTTGCAACGTAACTGGGTGACTATAAAGGTACTCTACAGGTATCTCCGAGGGTGTCTGTTGGGTTGGCATGGATCAAGACTGGGATTTGTTACTCCGTGTGACAGAGAGGTATCTCACGGCCCACTCGATAATACAACATCACAACAAGCCTTGCAAGCAATGACTAAGTGTTAGTCCCAGGATGTTGTATTATGGAACGAGTAAATAGACTTGTCGGTAACGAGGTTGAACTAGGTATGAAGATACCGACGATCGAGTAACTGAAGAACAAAGGGAACATCATACAGGATTAACTGAATCCTTGACATAGAGGTTCGACCGATAAACATGTTTGTAGAATATGTAGGAACCAATATGGGCATCCAGGTACCGCTATTAGTTTTTGACCGTAGAGGTGTCTCGGTCATGTCTACATAGTTCTCGAACCCGCAGGGTCTGCACACTTAAGGTTCGGTGACGTTTCAGTAGTATAGAGTTGTGTATGGTGGTGACCAAAGGTTGTTCGGAGTCCCGGATGAGATCCCGGGCGTCATGAGGAGCTCCGAATGGTCCGGAGATAAAGATTGATATATAGGAAGTCCTATTTTTGTCGCCGGAAAAGTTTTGGGCTCATCGGTAGTGTACCGGGAGTGTCGGTAGTGCACCGGGAGACCATCGGGAGGGGTATTTCGACCCAAGAGGCTACATGGGCTGTGGGAGGATGAATACCAGGCCTTAGTAGGCTGGAGGAAGTCCCACAAAGGGCCCATGCATCTAGGAAGAAAAATCCCAAACGGAAAAAGGTGGAAAAAGCCAAAAGGGCTAAATTAGGAAGGAGTCCTAATCCTACTAGGAGTGGAGGAGAAGGACTCCTCCCTCCTAGTTCGTCTGACCCAAGGGCTGGCTCCTTGGGATCCAAGCCTCCTCCTCCTCTCCTCCTATATATACTAGAGGGTTTTAGGTTTTGTCACAAGATTTTCAGCCACGTGCTACCCGTTCCTCTAGTGTATAGTTTCACCTCTAGATCGGATTTCTGCAATGCTTAGGCGAAGCCCTGCCAGAATAGTTCCACCACCATCACCGGAGCGATGTCAGTCTACCGAAGAGCTCTTCTACCTCTTCGATCCCTCTTTCTGGATCAAGAAGGCGAAGATCGTCATCAAACTGTAAGTGTGATGAACGCAGAGGTGCCGTTCGTTTGGGGCTAGATCGGAAGGACCATGATCAAGATCGCGAGACGGATCGTGATGAGATCGCGAGACGGATCATGATGAGTTCGTGGGACGGATCGTGATGATTTCGCGGGACGGATCGTGATTGGATCGTGGGACGGATCATGATGGGATCGCGGGATGCTCGGCGATTTGGATCGTGAAGACGTTCGACTACACCAACCGCGTTTCTTAACGCTTCCCGCTTAGGGATCTACAAGGGTATGTAGATCCACTCTCCCTCTCGTAGATGCCCATCACCATGGATAGATCTTGCGTGTGCATTGGAAATTTTTTGTTTCCCATGCGACGTTCCCCAACAATCTTTCCCTTTGAGATCTCGTTATGTTGGATTGAATATTTTGGTTTGGGAACACTTGATGTACGTCTTGCATAGGATACACGTAGTGACATTGGGGT
This sequence comes from Hordeum marinum, assembly GCA_022496015.1. NCBI lineage: Eukaryota > Viridiplantae > Streptophyta > Magnoliopsida > Poales > Poaceae > Hordeum > Hordeum marinum. Next base: position 45,794,000 of record CM039672.1, read on the forward strand.
ATTCTATTGATTCACTTGATATATGTTGAGGAATAAACTTGTGGATTCTAGTGACCTTAGGGATCTATGCATAGGGGTTGATTGCACGTTTTCATACCACATTCTCCGATAGAAATCTTGGGGTGCTCCTTGAAGTTCTTTTTTTTTGGATTGAATATGATAGACCTGAAATTGTTTGATGCATGTTGCATAATTTACCGATGGATACTTGAGGTGACATTGGAGTATCTAGGTGATATTAGGGTTGATTGATCTGTATTATTGGTGTTGCTCTAGTACAAACTCTTGGGTTGTTTGTGACACTTATCGGAATAACCCAAAAGATTGATCAGAAAGAATAACTTTGAGGTGGTTCTACTACATACACCAATTTCATATTATTGTTTTCCACTAGATAGGAACTTTGGAGTCATTGTTTGTTGCACACTGAGGGATGATCATATGATTCAACTATGTTAGCACTATTGGGAGATTGCACTAGTAAAAGTTTGAAGCCTAGGCCTTGTTTCCAAGCATTAATATACCGTTTTGCTTGTTGCTTACTATTTGTTACCTTGGTGTTTTTATATTTTTAGATTACAAAAACATATATCTACCATCCATATTGCACCTGTATCACCATCTCTTCGCCGAACTAATGCCCTTATACAATTTACCATTGTATTGGGTGTGTTGGGAACACAAGAGATTTCTTGTATTTGATTGGAGGGTTGTTTGAGAGAGGCCATATTCATCATACACCTCCCACAGATTGATAAACCTTAGGTCATCCACTTGAGGGAAAATTTCTATTTTCCTACAAAACTCTACGCTTGGAGGCCTTCCATAGTCTACAAGATTAAAGTTACGTAGTAGACATCAAGCTCTTTTCTATAGCGTCGCTGCCAGGGAAGTGAGTGGATGAAGGTATATCTTTAGATCTTGCAATTAAATCTGTTACTTTCTTGTTTAACACTAGTTTGGTTTATAAAAAAAACTACAAAAAGTGGAGTTTAGGTTGCCTCAATTGTTTCTTCCTATTAATGTCTTCCATGAAAATAATGATTTGGAAAATTGTGCTCAATTGGTAGAGGAAGAATTTATGAAAATTCTTAATGAGAATTCCTTGAATGATGAGCATGATTGCAATATTGCTATTGTGAATTCTCTGAATATCCATGATGCTAATGATATGCAAATCCACAAGCTTGGGGATACTATGTTTGATGAAGATGATCTTTTTAGTCCGCCTACTTGTGATGATGATATTTACTATGATTATAGCATGCCTCCTATGTATGATGATTATGATGATGACATGTATGCTATAAAGAGTAATGATAACCATGAAACATGTCATCATGATTTTAGTTTTCATTTGGGTTATGCCAATCAAGTGTCTCATGATAGCTATTTTGTTGAGTTTGCTCCCACTACTATGAATGAGAAGTTTGCTTATGTGGAGAGTAATGAAAATTATATGCTCGTGTATCATGAAAAGAATGCTTTATGCGATAGTTATATTGTGAGATTCCTTCATTATGCTACTGAAAGTTATTATGAGGGAGGAACATATGTTTGTAGGAATTGCAATAATATCAACTTTCCTCCATGTGTCTTGAAAATCTTGAAGATATGCTTGTTTTTCCTTCCTATGATAGTTGATTCTTGCTCCCATAAATTGTTTGCTCACAAAATCCCTATGCATAGGAAGAGGGTTAGATTTTTAAATTTTCTTGTCATATGCTTCATGATGCTCGCATTGTGTTTCACTTCCATACTTTTATGTGATCATCATTGAAATCACCATGCCTAGCAAAAAGGGCATTAAAGAAAAGCACTTGTTGGGAGATAACCCAACACTTTTACTTTCTGTCTTTATGTGTTTACATGACTAAGCTATTGTATTAATATTGTTTTGTCTCTTTTATTTCAATAAATTTCCAAGTAAAGCCTTTGGGATAGTGTGGAAATTTGTTGGTTTGATTCTATGCAAAAACAGAAACTTTTACGTCCAGTGCAGAATTTCTCTGATTTTACTGGAGCTTCAAAAAATTCTTAAATTTTTACAAAATCTTTCTATGCACATCCATTGATTTTTCCTAAGTTTTCAGAATTTTTAGAGATAGATAAATATGGTTATACTACAGATCTACACAGAATGTTCTGTTTTTGACAGATTCTATTTTGCATGCATAGTTTGCTTGTTTTAGTGTTTCCATAGCTTATATTTAGTGACATAAATTGTCTTGACAGTACCTAAGTGAATGATTTATATTTATTATGCTAACCCATCACACGAAGTTCAGTTATGTTTTGTCTGATTGAAGTTTTCATGTTTTGGGTGAGATACCAATATGAGGTGAATAAGGAGCAGAAAGAACTCAAGCTTCAGGATGTCCAATTCACCTCCATGGTAATATACATGGAAGGCATCCCCTCTTTCGTGTTCAACACTATCGGTATATCTTGCTTGGAGCTATCTTTTTACTCATCACATAATATTTGTTTTTCTTGGAGCGTCATTTATTTTGTTAGTTTTTGCTTTCCGTTATTTGTAATCTTTTTTTTTCAATAAAAAGTTCCAAGAATTGCCTTTAGTATGCTTGAATTGCATGTTTGATGTGTGTTGTGTAAAAACAGAAATTTTTGTTGTAATGTTTGAAATTTCATATTTTACTGGAATGTGGAAAGTTTGTGAAATTTTTACAAGGTATTTTTATATAAATTCTTTACCATGTCCTAAACTTCAAGATTGATAGAGATACAGAAGAGCACTTTGTAAATTAATTGCCGCAGGCTGTCCTATTTAGACATATTGATCTCATAGGTATGTTATCTACATATCCTAGAGTTTTTGTGACTTATATTAGTAGATATAAATTGTGGAAATGATAGTATATAGTATATAATGTTTGAAAATTATATACAACTTTTCTTGGCAGTACATAAAGAGTTCATTTATTCTTACATGTACTAACCTATCTCATGATGTCTACTACGCAACTTTATTCTTGTAGACACGTATTGGGCCTCCAAGCGCACAGTTTTGTAGGACAGTAGCAATTTTCCCTCAAGTGGATTACCTATGGTTTATCAATCCATGAGAGGTGTAGGATGAACATGGTCTCTCTCAAACGACCCTGCAACCAAATACAAGAAATCTCTTTGTCCCCAACACACCCAATACAATGGCAAATTGTATAGGTGCACTAGTTCGGCGAAGAGATGGTGATAAAAGTGTAATATGGATGGTAGAAATATATTTTTATAACCTGAATAAATAAAAACAGCAAGGTAGCAAATAGCAAACGGGCACAAAAATAGTATTGCAATGCTTGAAAACAAGGCGTAGGGTCCGTACTTGCACTAGTGCAATTTCTCAACGGTGCTAACATAGTTAGATCATATGATTATCCCTCAAAGTGCAATAAAAAATCACTCCTGATTTCCTATTAGCAGATAACAAAAGATAGCAATTTTTGTAGGGTACGAAACCACCTCAAAACTATTCTTTCCATTTGATCTATCCTAGAGTTCGTACTAGAATAAGGCAAGCTATTCTTTTCGATCGATCTACTCAAGACTTCGTAATAGAATAACACCAAAGCAAATTCATATTCATAATACTCAATCCACACAAAGAACTACAAGGGATCCCCAAAGTTTCTATCGGAGAAAAGATAATAAAAATGTGCATCAACCCCTATGCATAGATTACCCCAATATCACCGCGGGAATCCGCAAGTTGAGTGCCATAACGTATATCAAGTGAACCAATAAGATACCCCAATGTCACCTCAAGTATTCATACCGCAAGACATACATCACGTGTTCCCAAATCTGAACATTCAATCCGACATAACAAAACTTCAAAGGGTAAAGATTCAATTCATCACAATAAGAGTATAGAGGGGAGAAACACCATATGATCCATCTATATTAACAAAGCCCATAATATTGATCATGAGAGAGAGAGAGATTAAACACAAAGCTACTGGTACAAACCCTCAGCCCCGAGGGTTGACTACTCGCTCCTCATCGTGGTGGCCGCCTAGATGATGAAGATGGCCACCGGAGATGATTCCCCCTCCGGCAGGGTGCCGAAACGGGGTATAGATTGGTTTTCGGTGGCTATAGAGCCTTGCGGCGGCGGAACTTCTAATCTAGGGCTCCCCCAAAGGGTTTTGGAATATTTGGGATTTATAGTGCAAAGAGGGGGTGCAGGAGGCCACCGAGGTGGGTACAACCCACCTAGGCGCGCAGGGGGCACAGGCACGCCCTGGTGGGTTGTGCCCCTCGAGGCACCCCCCCAGGTGCAGTTCTGGCCCATTGGGTTCCTTCTGGTCGAAAAAAATCTCCAAAAAGTTTCATGGTGTTCGGACTCCGTTTGATATTGATTTCCTGCGATGTAAAAAAGAAGAAAAAAACTGCAACTGGCACTGGCACTAGGTCAATAGGTTAGTCCCAAAAAATGATGTAAAGTTGCTATAAAATGATTATAAAACATCCAAGAATGATAAAATAACAACATGAATACTTCATAAATTATTGATACGTTGGAGACGTATCAGCATCCCCAAGCTTAATTCCTACTCGTCCCCGAGTAGGTAAATGAAAAAAGAAATAATTTATGAAGTGTTAATGCTAGCAAAGTGCATAAGTTTGATCAATGATAATTTCAATCACTTTTCCTAGCATCATTACAACAATTATTTTCTCATAAAGTTTTCTCATGTTAAAGTAGCATCCAATTCACATGGTAAGGTTCAAACAATGAATTCTCTTGAAACCCAACAACCTATGTTCTCAGTCACCAAGCAATTGCAATTCAACTTATTCAACAGAGTTTAAGTAAGAGCTCCACATACTCAACCATCATATATTCTTCTATGATTGCTAGCACTCACCGCATACACATGGGCAAAAACATTTCAACCGGACACATAGAAAGATAGGGGCTTATTGCTTTGCCTCCCAACGTATTCACCTGAAGGGTGATGTCAACAATAATAACTCATGCTACCCATATTCAACTGGACATATTTGCCTAGATATTTCCTCACCACATGATGCTTGCCAAAGGAGAAAAATAAAAAGGAATAGATAGTAAAACTTTGACTCTTTCATAAAAGGAAATACATAAATTAAAAGATAGGCCCTTCACAGAGGGAAGCAGAGGTTGTCGTGCACTTATTTGTTTGTATGCTCAACCCCTTAGTGAAAAAGAACGTCAAGTTATATTGCCCCTTATGATAGCAACCTTTATTATGCAGTCCGTCGCTTTTATTACTTTGCCACCACAAGTTCGTACAACGCTCAATTTTCTCTTACACTAAATGATCTAACACTTTTAGAAGCAATTTTTATTGCCTTATTGCACCGATAACAACTTACTTGAAGGATCTTGATCAATACTTAGGTAGGTATGGTGGAATATTGAAAATAATATTTGGGTTTAAGGGATTTTGGATGCACAAGTAGTATCTCTACTTGGTGCAGAATTTTTGGCTAGCAAAGATGGGGGGCAAGCACCACATGTTGAAGGATCTATGACAATATAACTTCTATGTGAATATGAACAAACATAAATCATTATGTTGTCTTCCTTGTCCAACGTCAACAATTTTGGCATATAATATTTTGATGGGGGCTCACAATCACAAAATATTTCCAGGATAGAGTATTTGCATGTGAAAGGTCTCTTCCTTATACTAATTATTCGTGAATTGCTTGTATGACCAATATTGTGATTATCAAGCCTCAAAAGATTTCACTTTCTAAACCCAATGTGAAGATACCACTAAGAATGATATGATTTCAACTTCATGACATTAAATTATTCAACAATTTACTCATAGGATATAACTGGAGCACAAGAGCAATTCCAAAGAAAAGAGGTCATTGACGGGATGTGAATGCCGCTTACTTAGCCTCCTTGGTGACTATTTGAAGACTCTATTTTATTTAAAAATTTCAGATCTAAGTATTTTATTAAAACAGCAACTAAAAAAATTACATTCCAAAAATAGCACAACTCATGTGAAGAAGCAAAAACTTTCGATCAACCGATACTAACCGATAATTGTTGAAGAAGAAAGGTGGGATGCCTACCGGGGCATACCCAAGCTTAGATGCTTGAGACTTCTTGAATATTATCTTTGTATGCCTTGGTCATACCCAAGCTTGAGCTTTTGTGTCTCCTTAATTCTTCTCATATCACGTTTTACCTAATACTGAAAACTTCATCCACACAAAACTCAACAAGAACTCGTGAGATAAGTTAGTACACATAATAATAAATCAACTCTTTATGTACTGTCAAGACAAGTTTCATAATAAGTTTGAAACATTAGGTACTGTATACTATCATTTCCACAATTCATATCTACGAATATAGGCTATGGAAACTATAGGATAAGTAGATAACGAAACTATGACAACAATCTGTCTAAACAGAAGAGTCTGTAGCAATTTATGAAAACAATGTACTTCTTTAACTCAAAAAATTATGAAAATTTCTTACATTCTATAACATTTATATGAACATACTGTGTAAAAATTTCAGAAACTTTCCACGTTCCAGTAAAATATGAAAATTCAAACACTATAGCCAAAGTTTCTGTTTTTACACAGCACTCATCAAAACATGCAATGCATGCATCCTAAGGAACTTCTTGGAACTTTTTATTGAAAAATAATAATATAAATAATAACTAACATAAAATAACAAAATATAATGAAGATCCAAGCAAATCACATATTGTGTGACGAAGAAACATATAGCTCCAAGTAAGATATACCGATAGTTTTGAAGACGAAAGAGGGGATGCCTTACCGGGCATCCCCAAGCTTAGTTGCTTGGATATTCCTTGAATGTTACCTTGGGATTGCCTTGGGCATCCCCAGGCTTAGGGACTTGTCACTCCTCATTCTCCTCATATCGACATCTCACCCAAAACATGAGAACTTCAATCACACAAAACTTAACAGAACTTCGTGAGATAGGTTAGTATGATAAAGAGCAAACCATTTCACTTTGGTACTGTCAAGAAAAGATCTATAATTGTTCTCACACAATGCCTACTGTATCATATGATTTCCACAATTTATATTGAGCAATATAAGCACTAGAAACTAGAAAACAAGCAAACTATGCATTGAAAACAGAATCTGTCAAAAACAGAACAGTCTGTAGTAATCTGTACTCCAACCATAATTCTTCTACTCTACAAATTCTGAAAAAATAGTACCACGTGAGAAATCTGTATATTAATCTTCTTCAGAAATAGTCAACTCAAAATCACTCTTCTGTTAAATATTATAATTATTTTCGTGAGGGCAAAAGTTTCTGTTTTTCAGCAAGATCAAATCAATTATCACCCCACATGATCCCAAAGGCTTTACTTGGTACTTTATTGTAACAAAAGCAATAAAACATGATTACTACAGTAGCTTAATCATTTGAACACACAAAAACAGTAGGTAAAAGTGTTGGGTTGTCTCCCAACAAGCGCTTTTCTTTTATGCCTTTAAAGCTAGGCATGATGATTTCAATGATGCTCCCGTAGGAATAGTAATTGAAACTTGCAAAAGAGCATCATGACTCTCATGACAAGCACATTTAAGTCTAAACCACTTCCTATGCATAGGGATTTTTTGAGCAAACAATTTATGGGTGCCAGAATCATCTAGCATAGGAAGGGAAAACAAGCATATCTTCAAGAATTTGAACACATAGAAAGGAAACTTGATATTATTGCAATTCCTATAAGCATATGTTCCTCCCTCATAATAATTTTCAGTATCATGATGAAGAAATTACACAATATAACCATCACATAAATCATTATTTTGATGATGCACAAGCATAGAAAATTTGTCACTCTCCACGTAGGCAATTTTCTTCTCATTCAAAATAGTGGGAGCAAACTCAAAAAATAACTATCATGACATACTTGATTGACATAACCACTTTTAATATTAAAATCATGATGACAAATTTCATGGTTACCATTACTCTTTATATCATACATGTTATCACAATAATCATCATATATAGGAGGCATGTCATAATCATAATAGTTTTGCTCATCAAAACTTGGGGGGCTAAAAATATCATATTCATCAAACATAGCATCCCCAAGCTTGTAGCCTTGCATATCATTAGCACCATGGATATTCAAAGAATTAATACTAAGAACATTGCAATCATTTTCATCATTCATTTCAATCATTTAATTGAATTCTTGTTCTATCAACTGAGCACAATTTTCCGATCCATCATTTTCAAGAAAGATATTTTAAAGATGACCAATAATATGATGCAACCTCAATTCCATTTTTTTCAGTTTTCTTTTATAAAGACCAACTAGTGAAAAACAAGAAACAGAAAGATTCAATTGCAAGATCTAAAGATATACCTTCATGCACTCACCTCCCTGGCAACGGTGCAAAAAAAGATTTTGATGTCTACTACGCAACTTTATTCTTGTAGACACGTGTTGGTCCTCCAAGCGCATAGTTTTGTAGGACAGTAGCAATTTTCCCTAAAGTGGATGACCTAAGGTTTATCAATCCGTGAGAGGTGTAGGATGAATATGGTCTCTCTCAAATGACCCTGCAACCAAATACACGAAAGATCTTGTGTCCCCAACACACCCAATACAATGGCAAATTGTATAGGTGCACTAGTTAGGCGAAGAGATGGTGATAAAAGTGTAATATGGATGGTAGAAATATATTTTATAATCTGAATAAATAAAAATAGCAAGGTAGCAAATAGTAAACAGGCACAAAAACGGTATTGCAATGCTTGAAAACAAGGCCTAGGGTTCGTACTTTCACTAGTGCAATTTCTCAACAGTGCTAACATAGTTGGATCATATGATTATCCCTCAAAGTGCAATAAAGAATCACTCCCGAGTTCCTATTGGCGGAGAACAACAGATAGAAATTGTTTGTGGGGGTACGAAACCACCTCAAAGCTATTCTTTCCGTTCGATCTATCCTAGAGTTCGTACTAGAATAATGCAAGCTATTCTTTCCGAACGATCTACTCAAGAGTTCGTACTAGAATAACACCAAAGAAAATTCATATTCATAATACTCAATCCACACAAAGAACTACAAGGGATCCCCAAAGTTTATATCGGAGAAAAGATAATAAAAACGTGCATCAACCCCTATGCATAGATTACCCCAATATCACCGCGGGAATCCGCAAGTTGAGTGCCATAACGTATATCAAGTGAACCAATAAGATACCCCAATGTCCTCAAGAATTCATACCGCAAGACATACATCATGTGTTCCCAAATCTGAACATTCAATCTGACATAACAAAACTTCAAAGGGTAAAGATTCAATTCATCACAATAAGAGTATAGAGGGGAGAAACATCATATGATCCATCTATATTAACAAAGCCCATGATATAGATCACGAGAGAGAGAGAGAGAGATTAAACACATACCTACTGGTACAAACCCTCATCCCCGAGGGTGGACTACCCCCTCCTCATCGTGGTGGCCGGCTGGATGATTAAGATGGTCACCGGAGATGACTCCCTGCTCCGGCAGGGTGCCGGAACGGGGTCTACATTGGTTTTCGGTGGCTACAGAGCCTTGCGACAGCAGAACTTCTGATCTAGGGCTCCCTTGAAGGGTTTCAGAGTATTTCGGATTTATAGTGCAAAGAGGGGGTGCGGGAGGCCACCGAGGTCGGCACAACCCACCTAGGCGCGCCAGGGGGCCCAGGCATGCCCTGGTGGGTTGTGCCCCCCTAGAGGCACCGCCCAGGTGCAGCTATCGCCCATTGGGTTCCTTCTGGTCCAAACAAAATCTCCAAAAAGTTTCGTGGTGTTTGGACTCCGTTTGATATTGATTTCCTGTGATGTAAAAAACAAGAAAAAACAGCAAGTGGCACTGGGCAGTGGGTCAATAGGTTAGTCCCAAAAAATGAAATAAAGTTGCTATAAAATGATTGTAAAACATCCAAGAATAAAATAACAGCATGAATACTTCATAAATTATAGATACTTCTGTGACGTATCATCTCACGAGTTCTTTTCATGTTTTTGTGGATGAAGTTTTTGAGACTTAAGTGAAACTGGGATATGAGAGGATTGGACGAGATACAAAAGCTCAAACTTGGGGATGCCCAAGGCACCCCAAGTAAATATTCAATAAGTGTCAAGCATCTAAGCTTTGGGATGCTACGCATCCCACCTCTCTTCATCAAACAAATATCGGTTAGCCCATGTTGAGCCTAAATTTCTATTGGTCCACATGATATGTGCTATTCTTGAAGTTCCATATTTCTTTTGTTTTTTGTTTGAATAAAATACTCAGATATGAAAATATTTATTGAGAGATATGGCCCTCACATAGTTACTTGATTGTTTACCTACTCATTGATCTTCACTTATATCTTTTGAGAGTAGTTTCAGGTTTACTCATGTGCTTCACTTATATCCTAAGAGTAAATTGTGAATGAATGAAATATGATAAATCTGAAATTACCATTGTGCTTTATTCTTAGTAGTAGTTTCAAATGTGGTTTGGAAAGCAATAACTATTGAAGTTTAACAATCGTAGTATTGGTCATACAAGCAATTCATGAATTATTAGTATAAGGAAGAGAACTTTCACACACAAATATAGTATCCTGGACATATTTTATAATTTTTAATACCCATCAATTATTTCAAAACTTGATCAAATACTTGAAGTTGAACAAGGAAGACGACGTAATGGTTATGGGGTATATTTGCATAGAAGTTATATTGTTATGGATCCTCCAACATGTGGTGGTTGTTTAGAACCTTTTGCTAGCCAAAAATTCATAGTAAGTAGAGATACTACTTGTGCATCCAAATCCTTGAGCCAAGTTTCGTCCATGGGAGTCCACTATACCTACCTATATATGGTATTTCACTGCCATTCCAAGTAAATTTGCCCGTGCCACCTTTAAACATTCAAATAAACATCTGTTTTGCGTGCCCGTACCACTCATGGAGTGACGGGGTGGTCATTATATTCCATGCTAAGCGAGTTATTCTCAAGATGACTATTTATTCACTTGTTATTGCACAAGAGAGGGTGGTAAAAAGGATTCGCATTCCTGGAGAACACAAAAATAAATAAGGAAAAACTCCCCCAAGAAAGTTAATTGTTTGGAGGGAAACCGTGGATTCGGCCAGCAATGGAATGTGTTTGAGTGGTGGAGGGGGAGTAAAAAAATAAATTCTGTTTGGGAACCTCTAATAATGTGATTAGCATGGAAGATGTTGAAAACTCTATTGTGACGTTGACAGGAAAGGCACACCACTCAAAATTACTTATTCATCTCTGTTTTAAAACAATGAGCGCTGGCACCTATGCAAAAAAACCTTCCCTCTGCGAAGGGTCAATCCATTTACTTCCATGTTAATAACTTTTCATGTTGAGTCAACTTATTATTTCACCTCAATCTATTAGTTGGCAAGCATCATGTGGAGGGTAAAGATCCAAGCACATATATCCAGTCAAATGTATTTGATCATGATTCATTATTGTTGATCATTGTCTTTCCGATAAGTATGTTGGGTGGTGAAACATTAAGCACCTATCTTTCTCTGTGTTCGATGGATGTTATTTGTTCTAAAAATATTTATTGAGTGTTAGCAATCATAGAAGCTTATATGATAATTGAGTATGTGGAGCTCTTACTTAGACTTGATGATCCATTGAAATTGTTTTATGACTAAGAACATTTGTTGTTAAGTTTCAAGAGAATGCATTGTTTAAACCATGACATGTGAATTGATTTCTACTCTATCATGGTGATTTTTAATGAGAAAAAGTTGCTGGTTATGATGCTAAAAAAGTGATTGAAATTATCATTGATCAAAACTATTCACTATGCTAGCATTCACACTTCATAAATTATTTCTTTTATCATTTACCTACTCGAAGAGGAGTGGGAACTAAGCTTGGGGATGATGATACATCTCCAACGTATCTATAATTTATGAAGTATATATATTCCATATTCACCTATGTTTACAATACTTTTATATGGTTTTGATGCACTTTATATGATTTATTTAGAACTAACCTGGGCGGACGTTGTTTTCAGCAGAATTACCATGGTGTTGTTTTTGTGCAAAAAATGAAAGTTCTCGGAATCGCCCAAAACATTTTTGTGATTTTTATGGATAAAATAAGCAATATTGGAGCGAAGAACCACCAGAGGGGAGCCACCCGTGGGCACAAACCATCAGGGTGCAGCCCTGGGGGGTCACGCCTTGATTGCTTGTGGGCCCCACATGGCTCAGTTGCGCGTGATTCCAACACTGAAAACTCCTATAAATCCCAGAAACCCCAGAAATAAATAGAGACTCTCTGCTCCACTGTCGCAACTCCCTGTATCGACGAAAAACCAATATGCACTCGTTCCAGTACTCTACCGGAGAGGGTAAACGATCACCTGTGGACATCTTCATCATTTCGGCGGATGCCTCAATGAGGAGGGAGTAGTTCACCCTCAGGGCTGAGGGTATGTGATGCTCCCAGTTTGACCGTACACTAATCATACATGCAAATGCATACGACCAAGGTTAGGTACAAACTAATCAATATCACAACACAACACTAGACACAAATTAAAGTCATTAAGATTCATATTACAAGCAAAGGGCCTCGAGGGCTCGAATACAAAGCTCGACAAGCACGAGTCAGCGGAAGAAACTAATATCTGTGTGTGGACATAAGTTAAACAAGTTTTGCCTTAAGAAGGCTATCACAAACATAACACAGATCGAAAGAGGCGGGGCCTCCTCCCTGGGAACCTCCTATCCTACTACTGGTCAGGGCCGGCCTCCACATAGTAGTAGGCTCCAGCGGTGGTGTAGCAGTCGTCTCCGGTGTACTCCATGTCCGGGGCTCCTTCGTCTGAACATAGTAATCGTATCGAAGGGGAAAGAGAAAGCAAAGCAGCATTGAGTACTCGTCCAAAGTACTCGCAAGACTGACATCAGATCTATGGTAAGTATGGATTAGTATCACGGGGAGGCGGATATATCTGGACTGACTGTAGAAAGGAAGAATAGGGTGTAAGGCCTACTCCTATCAAAGACTAGCATCTTCAGCATCTTGCAGCATTAGAAGAGAGTAGACTGGTATGTCATATGTAGTCATATTATTGTAGCAATTTTATTAAGTAACCATGCCCATAGATTCTTCCTCGACTCCCTCCGAGGAAGCAATCCCGGAGCCAACATTCATTTCAATTAAAGTCACAATTATAGTTGTAGTAGAATAGGGTAAAACTCCAAGTCGTCATGTTACCATGGACACGGCTATTCGAATAGATGAATTCATCCCTGCAGAGATGCACCACATTTCCAACACGCTTGATCACCTCCAGTTGGACACACTTTTCTGGGTAATGCCCGGCCTCGGGATAGCAACACGTCGTCGCCCCACCTAGGCTCAAAAGAGAGGCCAGCCCGTCGGTCTAAATCCTAAGCACACAATGGTCATGGGCCCACTTACCCTCTGCGCTCCTGCATGATGCGTACGCAGCTGAGGTCAGCCCTAGCACACCCTAATCCAAGAGTTGTACCGTCCAGGCCACTCGGGCATGCGCCTCTCCATTGCTGACATCCGAAGAGCTTCGGCTGATACAACGATGCTGAATACCCATACTTCTCCCAAGTGAAGGTTTAGTGCGTAAAAGGTCAAACAACCAACTTAGATCAAATACCCAACCGTTTAGCATTTTATTAATGTGGGGCAAGCGCGACCCATGAAGTGCGGTCCCGTCACCTCGTCTCGAGGATGTGCGGCAAGGGCCTCTCCTGCCCGTCCACGCATCTTCATCATCACACCGTGGGTACCCCTCAGGACCGACCCATCACCAACATGTTTTTGTAACCATGTCATGGTAACCGTGTGTTTAAAAAATCAAGGCGAGACTGAGAAATCACCCTCAAAGGTCCCCGCTCGATGTAACCGTCAAGGTGGACTTAGAGGACTCACCCTCGAGGGTCCCACAGTTGAGGGGTTGCACGACAGAGACATCGTCGGGAATGGTGAAGGAGGAATTACACTCGATAACCACGACAGACTAGCTGCACTATAGGGCTAGCATCATGAGTACTTCATGAGGTGTCACCCTCGGTACTCGATAATAGCACTGCAGAGTCATACAACTAAGGGGGATGCGGTGATGTAAAGGGCATGGCTTGTTGATCGGTTGATCGAATCTTCAAGTCGTCGATGAAGAACCAGGGGCAACTGGGACTAAGGGGGTCAGTGGTGATTCATTGATCAACCTATACTAAGCAGTTGACATGATTGCGGGTATAGTAGAAGTTTATCAAAAATAGGCTATGCATTAGAATAGGAGCTAACTAACATAGTAGAAAAATCTAATGCAAGAATGAGAGGGAAAGAAATGGGCGATATCGGAATGCTCAAGGGGGGTTGCTTGCCTTGCTGCTCTACAGCAAAGGACTGATCGTTAGCAGTGTAGTCGTACCCGGCAGCACCGTCAGTCTCAGGGTCTATCGGAGAGAAGAAGGGAAAGAAATAATAAATATAAAGCACAGATTCAACACGATGCACGACATGGCAATATGAAGAGCTAGGTATGCACTAACACTGTATTACACATCGCAGACGGTTCGATAGAATATCTGACGATATTTTCCAGGTCTCGGGCTATTATTGCACAGATGAATTCGATGGAAAAGTTCCATGTTCGCTACGCTAGGAGCACGTGACACACAAACAGACTACGTAATCGGATTTGTAGGATTTTTCTGATCAACTTTCGTGTATAAAGTATTTTCATCTCACTTACAATTTATTTTATATTAATTTTTAAAGTTTTATTAATATTCTATAATAAACCAGAATAAATTTAATTTGAAAATAGAATTATGACATCAGCATGATGTCAGGCTGACATCAGGAGTCAATAGTGGGGGTGACTGGTCAAAACTAACAAGTGGGCCCCAGTTGTCATTGACTTAGGGTTTAATCCAAGGTTTAACTAATCTTCATCAGGATTAATTAAGGGGGTGGGTCCCACATGTCATTCACTAATTAAATTAATTAATTAACAAAAATAATTAACTAATGAAATTAACCCTTAATTATCAATTTAATTAATTTCATTAATTTTTATTAATATTTATGTTTGTATTATTTTATTTTTATGGTAAAAATGTTTAGGGGGAGTGCGCCCCCTTGTCAGCCTCACGGGGGGGGTAGTGGGGGGATCAATCCCCCTCTAACCACATTTGGCTCGGGGTCGGGGCATGGCCATGCCGGGGTGGCAGGGCCTCGCCGGGGCTCGGGCACGCACGACGCAAGGCGCCGGTGGTCGTGACCGAAGGATGGTGCAGCACGACGTGTGGGAGGGGCAGGGCACGGGGTGCATGCGTGGCGCGCATGCTTGGGCGACAGGGTGGTGCGCGACATGCGGCGAGCGCGCGTACGTGCGCTTGCGGGGGAGGTCGGGGGGTCGGATGGCGTCAGGCGCCAGGAAGGAAGGGGGGCCTCACATGGGCCAGTAAAGGAGGGGCAGCAGGCGCGGGGAGGTGAGGCGGCCGGCGATGTGGGGGTGACGGGGTGGACCGGCGAGGGGCGAGGAGGAGGCGCTGGCGGTTCCCGTGAGGGACGTCCGACGTGTCGCGGGGGCGGCAGGCGGCACTGGGTGGCGGCAGCGGAGCGGCGTGGGGGGGGCCGACAACAGCGGGCGATGGCATGGTGGCAGCCCAGATCCAGATCTGGATCAGGGGGAAGAGAGCGAGCGAGGTGGGGGGAAGTGAGCGACAGGGGGTGTCGGTGAGGGGGGGGGGTTAACCCGAGAGGCGCTGGGGTGGACCGGCCTGCTGGGCCACGGTCCAGTTGGGCTGGGGGCCTTTTTGTTTTATTTTTATTTTGTTTGATTTTTTTCTATTTTTCTTGTCTGTTTTATTTTAGTTTCTATTTATTTCTTTTTATCCATATTTGTTCATAGGAAAAATGTGAGACATGGCCCAATAAATACATTGCAATATTCTGTATGGCCACAACAAGTTTGAGGATGTTTGGATTCTGTTAGAAATATCCAGATGAATTTAAGAGCACTTTTAAATCCAATTTGTTGCTGGTATTGAAGGTGGGGTCCACACCATAGTTTTGTGATGTTGTTTACCTTAACACCAATTGTTTTGTGAATTATCACAACTGTGCAACGATTTTACCTTGTTGTTTGTGCACTTATTTTATCACAATAAAAGTCAAGTGGCTTTTGAAGTGGAATTTGAATGAGATATGAATTTCAAGTTGATCATATCCCGATTAGCAAAATGGATTAGCATAATCCTCAAATTACTGTACCTTCATTACAAGGATTACTGTAGCTGCAAATCCAGGGCGTCACAACTCTCCCCAACTAAAAAGAATTCTCATCCTGAGAATTAAGAAATAGAAGGAAAGAGCATGGGGTATTCTGTACGAAGATTATCTTCGCGTTCCCAAGTGGCTTCATCCTCAAAATGATTTGCCCACTACACTTTGAAGAACTTGGTAACCTTATGACGAGTCCGACGCTCGGTTTCACCAAGAATATGGACCGGTTGTTCCATGTAAGAAAGGTATTGTTGCATCTCAAGCATATCATGATCCACTGCTTGGATAGGATCCCTGAAGCAGCGATGAAACTGTGACACATGGAACACATCGTGAACATGAGAAAGGTTTGGTGGCAATTCCAGTTGATATGCCACTTTACCAGGCCTTCCGAGAACAGTGAAAGGACCAATATATCGTGGAGCTAGCTTGCCCTTGATTCCAAAACAGTGTGTACATCTCATTGGCATGACTCGAAGATAAGCCTTTTCGCCAGGTTGATAGACCATATCTTTCTGATGATGGTCATACTGACTCTTCTGACGAGACTGAGCAGCCTTCAAATTTGCATGAATAATGTAGACTTGAACTTCGGCATGTTGGATAATATACTGACCAATAAGTGTACGTTCCTAAGTTTCTGACCAATTTTGAGGAGTTCGACACTTACGTCCATATAACACTTCAAAGGGAGCCATCCTCAGACTAGCTTGATAGCTATTGTTGTAGGGGAACTCAGCATACAGGAGAGATTCCTCCCATTTCTTGCCAAAAGAAATGACACAAGCTCGAAGTATGTCTTTGAGAATTTGATTGACTCTTTCAACTTGTCCCTGGGATTGAGGGGGGAAAAGCGGTGCTGAATGACAAATGAGTTCCCATAGCTTCCTGGAAACTTTCCCAGAACCTTGAAGTGAATAAGCTTCCATGGTTTGAACTAATCACCAATGGAATACCGTGTAGTGAAGCAACTATGGACATATATAGATCTGCTAGCTGACTAGCAGTGATAGTTTCCTTGACAGCCAGAAAGTGTGCAACTTTGGACAGTCGGTCAATGACGACAAGGATAGTGTCATTACCTTGGATGGTGGCTCGAGATTTACATATGAAGCCAAGTGCAACAAAAAATTTGGATTTAAATATGTACAAGAGAGTTAGGTTTCCATCGTGTGGAACTTTGGGTTATGGGCCCGCCATGAGGGTTAAGAGTAGGAAGAGCGGTGACATCCTGCACGGTCATGGTAGCAAGACCGGCCAGAGGAGAGCCTGTCAGTTAGGTTGGCAACTCACGAGAATATGAACCTAGGGTAGGGTCCTAGGCTAGACCTACATACCCTACCTAAGGCACTATATTGGAGGACTTAAAGATTACAAGAGAGATTCCGATTGGATTCTTCATGATGTTCAAGTCACTCGACAATTAGTCCACTCGGCATCTTCTCCCTCCAGTTGATAGTCACCTGTCAGTTGGAAGCCCTGTATTTCAGTCGATGCCAGAAGACCAGAAGCCGCTCCTAGGAGGCCAACGGGTAGGCGTTAAGCCAGTCGCCATTAGTAGCAATTATGATGTATGTTACCAGTAATGCTCGTCTTTATACCCACGATCGGACCCTTAGATTCCTCGTGCTTATGAGGGGCAACATACTTTATATAAGCTGCCCCTCCCCTTTGGCACAAGGGTTCGCAACCTCTGTAACTAATACTCTCCACATGACAAAAGCTCCCGAGCACTAACACGTAGGACTATTACCTCCACGAGAGGGGCCTAAACTCATACATCTGTGTGTACATCCTCGCCATAGCTAGGACTCTGCCCTCTCCTTTCGTACACCTATCTTCTACTATTCGACTCGTTCCCACGACAGTTGGTTCCCATCATGGGGTAGGTGTCTAACGGACTTCCGGCGAGGTTGCATTTTCCCCCCTTCGTCATGTCTTCTAGCGGTGTTTTCTCCTTGGGCCACGAGATCCGTTTCGGAGCGCTCACCTTCATCGCCGATGATTCGGCATGGCTCCAGGAAGCGCCTCTCGACGTTGAGGTGCTCCTAGTCTGTGGGGCCGCGCACTTCCGCATGAGTTCCTGTGGTGTACTTCTGTTGTAGCCGTTAGCCCCGTACTCTTCGGCTCTCCCCACCGTTCTCCATCACAAGCAATCCGGTCGGTCACGGCTCCAGCGCTGGGTGAGGCATACGACGGCTCGCCAAGTTTCGTCTATAGATTGCGGCGATCAAACCCGCCAAGTCACTTCACGGCGTGTTCGAGTCGGACTCCGATTAGTCTGACGTTCCCTCCGAGTGCGAGAGCTACGATCCTGCAGCAGGGGTTCTTATGGCTGGTTCTCACTAGAGCCTACCGCCAGGCTTCGGCAACGGCAGGCGTGAGACTGCTGGACCGTCGAATGAGCAGCCGCGTCGAGATGAGGAGGTCCTCCATACTCCCATTGTCGGAGCGGCCGCTGAGGCTCAGGCCTTGGAGGCCACGCGCATTCGGCTCGAAGAGCTCTAGAGAGAGCTCGACGAGTGCGCTCGCCAACATCCACCAGCTCCCAGTCGACGGCAGCATCAGCTATTTCCGAGCGGTTCATAGAACAATGTTGAGGTATACCATACTACAGTCTTAAATGTTGTAGCAGAGGCTAGGATAGCAGATTCCATTCAGTCGTCGCGATCAGAGGCCGGCAGAGGTTTGTTGCCCATTAGAGTATTGCTTGATGCAGCACAACGTCAGAATTCAGTTGTTTTGCAGTCGCGCAATAGGATTCACAGTAATTCACCAACAGTAGAGACTCTTTAGTTGGCACACCGTTCTGATTCACCTTTCCATCGTAGGGGTGGAGGTTTCCATGAGGATCAGTACAGAATCAGTTTCACCGTGATGACCACCGTCGAGTGCGCACTCCTCCGCGGGGTGGTCCACACGTGCCCCGGCACCAAGATGAAAGGCACTCGTTTGGTGATGAGCGGAATGCAGGGTTTGATGCTTGAGACCTTGTCACTCAAAGGCGAATTGACAAAGGCAGAGCCCATAGGGATGGGTATGACAGAGATTTCCCGAGAGACAGCTCTACTGTTATTTCTGGTCCTGAGTGCTTTAGCAGGGCTATTCGTTATGTAGAGATTCCCCCCAACTTCAAGTTGGCGACTAGGATAGGCAAGTTTTCTAGCGAGTTAAAGCCAGAGACATGGTTGGATGATTACCGAGTGGTTGTTCAGATTGGTGGTGGTAACGACAACATTGCAATGAAACACTTGTCCTTGATGTTAGATGGTTCGGCTCATGCATGGCTGAATTGCTTGGCTCCTTCTAACATCCACTGCTAGGAGGATCTTGCTCGAGTGTTCATGAGAATGTTCGAGGGAACTTGCAAGCATCCTGCTGGTTTGATTGATTTGCAACATTGTGTTCCGAAGCCCAACGAGTCTTTGAGAGATTACATTCAGCGCTGGTCCACTGTGCATCATACAGTGGAGAATGTTTCTGAGCATCGGGATGTTTGTGCTTTCAAGGACGGAGTGAAGTACAGAGAGCTTTACTTGAAGTTTGGGTGAACAGGTGATATTTCTCTAAGTAAGATGATGGAAATCGCCGCTCAGTATGCCAATTAGGAAGAAGAAGACCGCCTCAGCGGCAAAGGAAAAGCAGTCGACAATGATGCTGGCAGTAATTCTAGTTGGAAGCACAAGCGGAAGGCTAATGGCCCTGTTCAGGTAGAGGCGGACGCTCTGGCGGCCCAAGGAAAAAAAAGGGGAAGTCCAAGGGACAGTTCAACCCCAAGAAAGGGGAAAATCAGCAAGAACTGATGTTATGGATTTACAGTGTGCAATCCACACGAGGAAAGATGAAGAAGGCAATCTGATATTGCCCAAGCATACTACTCAACAGTGCCGTGTGTTGATCCAGCGGTTCAAGGAGGCCCCGTCGAGTGAGAAAACCCCTTTAAGGGATGATGATGAAGACAAAGAAATTTTTCCCGATGTCAATGCTACGCTGATGATTTTTGCTGATGTTGAAAGCAAGAGTCGATTGAAGGTTATAAACATAGAAGTCAACATGGCCATACCTACAACTCCCTCCTACCTCAAGTGGTCTCAGACTGCCTTCACATTTGATCAGTCTGATCATCCTGCTCATGTGACCACTCTAGGTCGGCAGGCTTTGGTGGTTGATCCCGTTGTGGGAGGCACTCGACTCCAGAAGGTCCTCATGGATGGTGGAAGCGGCTTGAACATTTTGTATTCGGATACCCTTAAAGGAATCGGCATTCCGATGTCCCACCTTAGTGAGAGCAACATGCAGTTCCACGGAGTCATCGAAGAAGGCCAAGTTACTCGGCCAAATTGCATTGGATGTGACATTCGGGATGGATAAAAAAATTCACAAGGAGAAATTGATGTTCGAAGTCATGGACTTCCAAAGTGTGTACCATGGCATTCTTGGTCGACCATCTTATGCTCGTTTCATGGTCCGTCCATGTTCCGTGTATCTCAAACTAAAGATGCCTGGGCCCAAGGGTGTGATCACAGTCACTGGTAATCGATAGAGGGCTGAGGAGTGCCTCTAGCAGGGCTCTAAAATTGCCGATCATCAGATGGCTATGGTCGAGCTAGAAGAGTACAAGAAGAGCGTTGATCCAGCTAATTTGATGCGTGCTAAGAAGCCTGCTTCTGAGTCAGCTTTTCAGTCGGCATGAGAAGTGAAAAAGGTGCACATCCACCTAGCAGTGCTGCCCCGACCAACATATTGTCAACACTTGACAGAAAATAGGGAGCCGAGCTCATCTAGTTCCTCCGTGAGAACTGGGACTTCTTTGCATGGAAGCCTGCTGACATGTCGGGTTTCCTAGGGAACTGGCTGAGCACCGATTGAGTGTTAATCCAAAGGCCAAGCCGGTTAAAGAACATATGTGTCGGTCTGTGGCAGAGAAGCATAAAGCAATCAGTGCAGAGGTGGCTCGTCTCTTGCAGGACAATTCATTCGGGAGATTTACCACTCCGAGTGGCTCTCAAATGTTGTCATCGTTCCCAAGAAGGATAAGTCACTCCGCATGTGTATTGACTTCAAGCATATCAGCCAGGTCTGCCCGAAAGATCACTCCTGCTCCCTCGCATCGATCAGATTGTTGACTCGACTACGAGGTGTGGGTGTTTATCGTTTCTACATGCATACTCTGGTTACCATCAGATCCGTTTGTTTGGTCCAGATGAAATAAAAACAGCCTTCATCACCCCAGTCGGGTGTTTTTGCTATATCACCACCATGCCATTTGGTTTGAAGAATGCCGGCGCTACTTTCATGCGCATGATTCAGAAGTGTTTACTCGACCAAATTCCTCAGAATGTTCAAGCGTACATGGACGATATTGTTGTCAAGTCCCGCAAAGGTTCTGACCTGCTGGCTGACTTGGCTGAGACTTCCGCCAATCTGAGGAGGTATGATATCAAGTTGAATCTGGCTAAGTGTACTTTCGGTGTCCCTGGCGTCAGGTTGCTCAGTTTTCTCGTTTTCGAACGAGGGATCGACGTTAACCCTGAGAAAATTAGCGCCATTACCTGAATGGAGAATCCCGTGCGAATGCACGATGTTCAGAAGCTCACAGGTTGCTTGGTAGCATTGAGTCGATTCATTTCTCATATCGGTGAGAAGCCATTGCCTTTGTAGTGACTGGTGAAGAAGTCTGACATGTTCGAGTGGACTCCAGAAGCTGAAGCAGCGTTTGTGAGCTCAAAGCTCTACTTTCCACCCAGCCGGTGCATCTGCTCCGCCCAGCAAAGAGCCTTTGCTCTTGTACATCGTGGCCACTAATCAGGTCGTCAGTACAGTTTTGACTGTCGAGCGAGAAGAGGAAGGCAAGGCCTACAAAGTCCAATGCCCAGTCTACTACATTTCTGAAGTGTTAACTCCTTCGAAGCAAAGGTACCCGCATTACCAGAAGCTTGTCTATGGCATCTATCTGTCAGCAAAGAAGGTAGCACATTATTTTCAAGACCACTCAATTTTAGTCATCAGTGATGCTCCATTATCTGAGATCCTCAACAATCGAGAAGCGACTAGTCGAGTGGCTAAATGGGCGGTTGAACTCCTATACTTTGACATCAAGTTTGAAGCCAAGAAAGCGATCAAGTCTCAGGTACTTGCCAATTTTATTGCCGAGTGGATTGAACAGCACCAGCCAATCCAGATCCACTCGGCACACTGGACCATGTCCTTTGATGGCCCTAAAATGTTGAATGGGTCCGATGTTGGTGTTGTTTTGGTGTCCCAAAAGGCGACAAACTCAGTTATGTCCTGCAGATTCACTTTGATTCCTCTAACAATGAAGCAGAATACGAAGCACTTTTGTACGGGTTGTTCATGGCTATAACACTCGGTGTCAAGCGCTTGATGGTCTATGGCGACTTAGATTTGGTGGTCAATCAAGTGATGAAAGAGTGGGATGTTCGAAAACCCACTATGACTGGATATTCCAATGCTGTCAGAAAGCTCGAGAAGAAGTTTGAAGGTCTAGAACTCCATCATGTTCCCCGAGTGAAGAATCAAGCGGCCGATAAGCTCGCAAGGATTGGATCCACTCGACGACTTGTCGCCAGCAATGTATTCTTGGAGCATCTTCACACTCCTTCGATGCAGGAGGATCCCTTCACCGAAGAGCCCACGCAAGCTATGAGCCCCTCTGATCCGACTGAAGTTGATATCCCTGCAGTTATTGATTTGGTCATGGAGGTTTTGGTCATCATTCCCTACTGGATAGTGCCCTATATTGCGTATATTCTGAGGCAAGAACTCCCTGAATATGAGACTGAAGCCCGACAGATCGTGCGCAGATCCAAAGTTTTTACTGTGATGGATGATCAGCTGTACAGAGAAAACGTAACTAGTGTGACACTGCGATGCATTTCCCCTGAAGAAGGTCGAATGATCCTCGAAGAAATTCACTCGGGAACTTGCGGTCATCATGCGTCCTCTCGAACAATTGTCGCTAAAGCATATCGAGTTGGTTTCTTCTGGCTGCGTGCCAATGAGATGGCCAAGGACATTGTAGATCATTGTGAAGGATGCCAATTCTATGCAAACTTGTCTCACAAACCTGCGTCTGCTCTGAAGACCATTCCCCTTGCTTGGACGTTTGTTGTCTGGGATCTATATATGGTTGGCCCCTTTCGGACTGGACAAAGTGGATTTACTCATTTGCTTGTTGCAGTCGACAAGTTTACGAAGTGGATCGAGGCCAATCCAATAAAGAAATTGAAATTTCTATTGCAGTCAAATTCCTGAGAGAGATCATTTACCGGTATGGAGTTCCCCACAACATCATCAGAGATAATAGCTCAAACTTTGACTCCGAATAGTTTAGACACTTCTCCTTCTCCCAAGGCACTCAGGTGGATTATGCCTCCGTTGCACACCCCTAAACCAATGGTCAAGCTGACCGAGCTAATGGTCTCATCTTGCAAGGTCTGAAGCCTTGTCTCATGCGACATTGAGAACATGCCGCCGGAGCTTGGGTGTCTGAATTGCCATCTGTTTTATGGGGCTTGAGAACTACTCCTAATCAGTCGACTGGATGAACTCCTTTTTTCCTGATCTACGGAACGAAGCTGTCCTGCCGAGTTACTTGTTTCATAATTCTCCTGAGTGGATCTTTATACTGAAGCTGAAGCTGAACAAGCAAGACAGGATGGCATAGATCTCCTAGAAGAGGAACAAGAGATGGATTTGATTCGGACAACTACCTACCGGCAAGATTTGTGACGCTTCCATGTGAAACGCGTCAAGAGTCAGTTATTTCATGTGGGTGATTTGGTGCTCCGAGTGGATCAACAGCGACCCCACAAGCTTGCTTCGGCGTGGGAAGGTCCTTTTTTCTTCACCAAGGTGTTAAACAACGGAGCCTATCATCTCTACAACCTCAAGAAGAAGATTGACGAGCTTCGAGCCTGGAATGTGGATCTGTTCCGGTGTTTCTATAGCTAAAGACAGAATTGTGTTAATGTAATAAGAGTATTGCAAACAGTGTCATTTATACAAGTATGACTTCTGTAGCCTTTTGTCGATTCCGAGCGCACAATTTCACGCTTGGGAACACTCCGAGTGTCGAGCAACCCTCACACTCGGGGGGCTTAGTTGCGAACATGCTTTTGCCTAAGTTAAAAAAACGGCGAGTGGATAGCAGTCCATTCACTTGGTGACTTAGATGCGAACCAGTCTTCGTCTAAGTTCGAAACTTATCCGAGTATTGAGCAATCCTCACACTCGGGGGCTTAGTTGCGAACATGCTTTCTCCTACGTTAAAAACCATGTCGAGTGGATAGCAGTTCATTCACTTGGTGACTTAGCTGCGAACCAGTCTTCCTCTAAGTTCAAAACTTCTCCGAGTGTTGAGCAATCCTCACACTCGGGGGCTTAGCTGCGAACATGCTTTCGCCTAAGTTAAAGACCCTGCCGAGTGGATAGCAGTCCATTCACTCAGTGACTTACCTACGAACGAGTCTTGGTCTAAGTTCAAAACTTCTCCAAGTGTTGAGCAATCCTCACACTAGGGGGCTTAGCTGCGAACATGATTTCGCCTAAATTAAAAACCCTGTCGAGTGGGTATCAGTCCATTCACCCGGTGACTTAGCTACGAACTAGTCTTTGTCTGAGTTTAAAAATCCT
This sequence comes from Hordeum marinum, assembly GCA_022496015.1. NCBI lineage: Eukaryota > Viridiplantae > Streptophyta > Magnoliopsida > Poales > Poaceae > Hordeum > Hordeum marinum. Next base: position 45,819,022 of record CM039672.1, read on the forward strand.
CCGGGTGTTGAGCAATCTTCACACTCGGGTGCTTAGCTGCGAGCATGCTTTCGCCTAAGTTGCAACCCATTCCGAGTGGATTACGCTCTATTCACTCGGAAACTTAGCTACAAACCGGTCTTCGTCTAAGTTCAAAACTTTTCGGAGCGTTGAGCAATCCTCACACTCGGAGGGCTTAGCTGCGAACCAGCTTTCGGCTAAGTTAGAAATAAATGCCGAGTGGCTTACCATCTATTCACTCAGAAACATAGCTACGAACCAGTATTCGTCTAAGTTAAAAACTTTTCCGAGTGTTGAGCAATCTTCAAACTTGGGGGCTTAGCTGCGAACCAGTTTTCGCCTAAGTTAAAAAACAAATTCAGTCGAGCAAGCGATTGAAAAGAAGAGACATATAAATTCAAAGGTTTCAATGCGCATAAAGGTTTCGCGCACAAGAAAAGGTGCTCGGGCTTAAGGCCCGAATGAAGTTTTACAACCAATACATTTTCACTCGGCATTCCGAGGCAAATAAAGTTTATCGTCGCAAATAAAGTTTTTTCAAGCACCAGACGGACTTGCTGGCTCGACGAAGGTGTCCAAGTCATCCCATCTAGATGGACTTAGTGGGATCCGGATTGGGCTTGATTTCTTTGGTCTCTTTTTCAAAGTCTTGGCAGAATTCTATACGGAAGAAGGAATGGGAGGATGATTACATTTCTAGTCTATGGAAATTGAGGAAATTCATTCGACAAGGGTATTCACCGTTGAGCATGATGAACATCTTCCTCGCAAATTCTCCCAAATGCTTCTCCAGGCCATTGCTCCTCTTGGTTAGCTGCTCAGACTTCTTGATGAGTCCACTCCATTCTAGTTTCAGCTTGGAGATTTCCTCCTCCATCTTCTTGGCAGCGGCCAGCTTCTTCTTGGCGGCATCAGTTTTCTCCCTCGCCACCTTTTGGGCATCACCAAGCGCCTTGTCCTTGTCCTCCAGTGACTTGTTCATGGTATCTAAAGAAATAGCATTGTTGAGTCGCGCTTGGAGTCGACGATTTTCATCACGCACGTCTGTTCGAGTGAGAGCACTCGGTTCAAAGGATGGAAAGTAAGAATAAGAAGGCATTGTGTCGACAAAGATTACCACCCAGAGTCATCATCTCGGTCCGCGCATGTTCTAGGTTGTCCTTGGAGACCTCCAAATCCAATCGCAGCTGGTTCCTTTCCTCCTCCAAGTCCTTGTAGTGGGGGCCAAGTTCACAAGTTCTCTAAAATCAACAAAAATATCCAATTCGGTCGACAGAACTATTCCTTCACTCCCGAGTGGAAAGGGTCGACTGAAGGGCGGCCCGCCACCCCACCCCACACTCCTGAAATAGCGTCATATCATGGTTGATGAAATTATGTCCATGAAACATGTGTTATATCATGGTTAATGGCAAGGATATCCATGAAACCTACAAGGTAGCTTCAGAGTGGTACGTCTAAAATAAAAAAGTTCACTCGACATGTCGAGTGGCAAGCGTACTCCGCGTATGACAAAGAACCCTGAGTTCAAGTTCTTAAGACTACTGCTCATCATCAACGATCAACAATAGTCTCGGGGACAACATCCAGTTGGTGCACTCAACATGCCCCCACTTAGCATGCCCCCAGTTGATAGAGACCATCTTATGCTCAGACAGGGTGTAGTCCCTGTTTGAGCATAAGATGGTCTCTATCAGACCCCCGCCAGTGCAAGCACTCGAGGGCGGTCTCAGGGACTACACCCGGTGGGTGCAGTCAGCGTTCCCCCACTGGATCTGCTAACACTCAATCTGTCGAGTGGCAAAAAAAGTGTGCGCAAGCATATGAACATCATCTCTTTTCAGACCCCCGCCAGTGCAAGCACTCGATGGCGGTCTCAGGGACTACACCCAGTGGGTGCACTCAGCGTGCCCCCACTAGACCTTCTATCAGTCGATCTCTCGAGTGGCTACCAAAATAATTCTAAGACCCCTGCCGATATCTTCACCATTCGACAGCGGTCTCGAGGACTACACCCAGTGGGTGCATTCAGCGTGCCCCCACTGGACCGAAACCTACTCGACTAAGACCTGATCTATTCGAGTGGAGAACTTACAAGTATTCTACAAAAGGAAAACAGCCACTGGGTGTACAATCAAGAAAGACAGGAATTCAATCGGAAATGCACTTACAATCGCACTTACTCGGGCGTTGGTACGAAGCGCTGCACTAGCATCATAAGCTAGCTTGCTGGCATCGTATGCCTCCTTGGTGCAGAGTATTATTTGCTCCGCTTGGATCATGGCTTCCTTCGTAGCTCCGGCCTGATCTTCCGGGATGTGGTGCAGAGGAAAGGTAGTCACTGGCTGAGTTGATGCGGCGGCTGGAGTAGTTGAGGTAGTCTGGGGTGGTTCGATTGGAGTCGATGCCACGATGGTTGAAGCACCTGATGGAGCACTCAACAACGGAACCGCGGTCTCGGTTCTAGCTTGGGACGAGTTGCCTATCCCCTGGGATGATGCAGCAGTCGACCATTGAGGCGTGTGTGCCAATGGTGTTCTTTGGGCACGTACGCGCGAGGTGCCTAAGGTCACACCTTCACCCCTCGTACCCTGGGCAACTTCTTCATCGTCCTCTAGTTGAATGATCTCTGCAAGCATCAATCGACAACATTAGCTTATACAATCGGTGAATCATTTTTCAAGAATCAGAGTTGAATGAAGATTTGTTTACCTCATTCGGAAGTCATTGCGTCGATGGTATCCACATCCATTCGATCCTCTTCATCCCGTGGAGGCAACATCACTGAGGTAGCGGCACTGGTAGACCATGTTCCACTCGGCCAGCAAGAATTTGAAGTCACATTCGATAGCGAAAGATGAAAGCAAGCATTTACGTCGAGACGACGGGCGCAGCGATCTTCATGTGAGTCAAAGCTTTACGAGGTTTAGGCGCATTGGGCTTGGGCTGCTTTGCGGCTCGTTTACTCGACTCAACGGTCGACGTTCGGTCCCGCTTGAGGGCCTTTTTACTCGACACAAAGGCCTTGCCTAGGGCAATTGTAGGGTCCTGACGTAGCTTAGAGCGATACTTCGTGCATGCGGGAGACTCGACTTCCTCCTCGTCCTCATCAGAGTATTCATAGTCATCTTCGATGTCGTCGGCGTTGTCGACGTCCATGCTGCCGCCCTCGCTCTCCCTGCCATCTTCAGGCTGGTTCCCGTTGGGCACGGGCGAGTGCATGTGCGTCGACTCCTGCAAGATTCAAACAATGAAGTCAGACGACGTATGAACCAATCACTCGACAAAATAATATGACAGTCGACAAGATAAAGTTTACCAGATTCTTTGGTGGATTCTCAACAGAGTAAGGGTGGATCCTCTTGGCTCCTAGGGGGTTGTCGCAAGCTCCAGTAATGCTTCGAAGCCATTGCTGGACAATTTTCTATGAAACCTCTTCCGGGTGCGCGGGTCGAGTCCTCAAGGCCTGCGTAATGCCACATAGTGTGGTCCCTTGCCTGGAGCGGTTGGATCCGCCGACTGAGGAACCTTTCCAGGAGATCCATACCAGTCACTCCACCTCGTACAAGGTTCACTATGGCGTCCACCAGGATCCCCACTTGGACTCTGTCCCCATCCGACACTTTCAAGGATTTGGGAACGGCAGGACGATCTAACGTGAAAGTTGTAACACCCCGGGACCGATGCTCTAGAAGATTCCCCTTTTATTTCCATTCTCGTCTGTGTTTCGTTTGGTTGTCGCATTCATCATCGCATCATTCGCATCATATGCATGGCATCATCACTCATTTTCGAAAACCTGCATCCGTTCGTAGTTGCCGGTTCTCTCCATTCGTGTCGTTGACCGTTTCGAGACCAACCACACACGCACGCGCCCGCGACATCGATAAAAATATTGTTTTTAAAGTACGCATAAAATATTCACGGATGGGGTCGAAAGTTGGCGTGCGGTCTTGTTTTATTGTAGGTAGACCACCTGCCAATTATTGTTGCAATCAGAGTTTGTTTGATACCTGAACCATTAACTTATAGTGGCACTATAGCCGGATAATTCGTAGGCGTTTTCGTTTTCCAAAACTTGTTGCCAAGTCGCCCGTCTTCCCTCTCGTCTCAATCATATCCCCTCTACACAGTGCATAGGGACCCCTCGCGCATGTTCGATAGCTTCCCCAAACCCGAAATATATGGTCATGACCGTTCGATCCGGATCAACCCCGTAATACCCCAAACCATCTGCGGTTTCTTGTTTGGACTCCCTAACTTACTTATTCTTGAACGTCCGATCGAATCGGAGGGTTCCAATTTCGCCAACCCCTGCTATTTATATGCAGATTCTGTCTAAGCCTACCCTAACCCTAGTCTAACTCCCTCTTTCCCATCGCTCGCGCCGCCACCCGACCAACCTCCTCCTTCCTCGGGATGTCCTCCCGATCCACCTCGAACCAACCAGATGCCAAAGCACCCGATCCAGAAATCCTCCCTGCCTCCAACCGTAGCCTTTGACCACCTCCTAGTTTTCCAGGCCAATCCAATCAGCTAGCATCCCCACCTCCATGGACATGTCCGAGTGCCCGCAGATGCCCAACGCCGCAGCCGCAACCGCGCCCACTCGGAGCTCCTCGTCTGCATCCTCGCTGCCACAGCCTGTTCGCGCCCGCGTTGAACCAGAGGAGCTCGAGCTCTCTGCTCCAGACTGGCCCCATCGGACCCCTCTCCCTCGCGACGACAACAGGACACCAGCAAATGAGCCCCCCGACCTCCCCTGCTCCCTTCACATCCTCCATTGCTGCTCTCTCTCTCTCTCCCTGTCTCATCTTCTCTCTCGTCTCTCCCTATCTCGTCCTCCCACAACAGCAGTGCCATGGAAGGCACGGGAGGGAGCCTCGATGTTGGGATGCGCCATCAGCCCTACGATCCACCGCCCTGCCAAGTGCCTCATCGTCAGGAGCTCGCCATAGTTGCCATCGGCCATCTCCAACGCCTTCCCGCATGGATCTGCTTCATCCGCTCCCCTTCCGCCGCCCCAAGGAGCTGCCATGGTCGTCGGTGATGAGCCTGTCGGAGACAAGATTGCCATGTCGGTCGCCCTCACCGCAAATTTAGTTGTCATCACTGCATGTGCGTGTCAGGTGGCTGTGTTTGAGGGAGAGACCCATCAGGCGTTGGACAGAATGAGTGCCGCTCCCGCATTGACCCAATCTGCCGCTCGAGGACTCCTCTGCCTCGCCTTCGCTTGGGCCGCCAGCATACCGAGGCCCAGCCTCCTCTGCTCCATGGGCCGAAGCCCATGAGGTGAGGCTCCAGCTCCCCACCCCCTATGTTTCGCCTGCGCATACTATTGCTATCTGCCGCCCAACGGATTCGTCCCAATATATGCTTTCTTTCCGTTCCGTGTTTTTTTGAATTAACCAATGAATTACAATTTTATAGAAAAAAACCATGGTCGTGCATTCAATAACTTTCCATCCGTGCAACATATGTAAAAATTTAAATATGTAAAGTGACTAGAATTTTATGTAGCTTCACAATATCTAACTTTCACATATGATAAAAATGTTTAACCTTGCTTTTGCATTGATTTGCGTAACTATCATGTTAAAATGATCTATATCACAAGTAATTAACCGTAGCTCCGATAAAAATGTTCCACATATGTAACTTGGCTAGAAAAATTTGTAGAATCTCATGGTGACATTTATTTTTCTGTTTAACAACTCTAAAATATGGTTAGTAATAATCTGGACCAAGATCTTAAATTGCATATGAGGTTGTTTCAGAAGTGCTAGATGTTGCTTTCGTCCTCATTTAATATGCCTAGTATTTGTAGTTGTTCTTGCTTCACATCTTACCATGGTAAACAACATTTAATAATGTTGTGCAAATAAACGTGAGTGAACTAATTAATTCAAGCATGGAGTTTTGCCGCTATGCAACTCGTTGCATATTGAACTTCACTAAACGTGTAGTAGTTGCTTGTTGTTCTTGCCATGCCATGCCTTGCATATTAAACCGGACATGCATCATATTGGTTTGTGCATCATGTCATGTATATGTTGTGGTGTTTCTCGTGTGTTGATTGTTGTTTCCGAATTGTTCCTTCTCGATAGAGTTCCGAAAGCGTTTGGAGTGTGAGGATTCGTTCGTCTACTTCACAGATCTTCTTCTTCATGGAATCGTTCTTCTTCCAAGCGGGATCTCAGGCAAGATGAAACATTTCCCTGGATACCACTACTATCATTGCCATGCTAGATGTATCGATTTCTATCGCTATGTCACACTAACTACCACTTGTTTGTCAAGCCTCCCAACATTGACATGATAAGCCTCTAACCTCCACCTCCCAGCAAACCATTGTGTGGCTATGTTACCGCTTGCTCAGCCCTTCTTATATCGTTTCTAGCTGTAGGTGCAATTGCTTCCATGTGACAACATGGACATTTTTTTGTTATCACAATATTATGCTATTTAATTTAATGCACATATATACTTGGTAAAGGGCGGAAGGCTTGGCATTTTGCTTGGTGTTTTGTTCCATCTTTGCCGCCCTAGTTACTTGTGAACCGTTGTTATGTTCCATAACAGAGCGCTCCTAACATGCTCAGGGTTGTTATGGGGACCCCCTTGATTTTTGTTTTAGGATAAAGCTTGTCTGCCAAGGCTCAACATTGGTACTACATTTGCCTAATAACTAATAAAATTGCATAGGGAACCGTCGGCACCTGCAGATAATTTAATCAACCCTCGGGACAGTGCTCCTCATGAGTGTTGGTCCAAAATAGAGCACTGTGCAGGGCCAACCCGGGGCAACTCATCAGGCCACTGTACACTGTACGCGTCGCTCCTATCAGGATTGTTGGCACGTCGGGCGGCCTTGCTGGATTTGTTTTACCTTTCTCGAACGTCTTGAGTGAGGAATTCTGATAATTCTTCGGGCTATCTCGAGGTGGCAGATTTCCTATGGAATTGCCTAGGAAGATCACGAGGTCCATGGTCTAGGTTATTCCTGCTGCGTGTGGTTAATTTATGATGGATGAGTTGGAGCACCACTGCAGGGTTAAATCTTTCGGAAAGCCATCCCCGAGGTTATGTGATAAACTTGGATACTTTTTTTAACACCCGGTTATAGCAAACTTGAAGTAAACACAAATAAAATACACCAATTTTGTGCGTAACCGTGACTGTCTCTTCTCGTGAGTCCTTATCCGAGAGAGAGCATGGTGGGGTTATGTTTGACGTAAGTAGGTGTTCAGAATCAGTTAGTGATCATTACTAGTTCATGTTCGTTATGCGTAGGCCACCCACTTTACTTTCTGTATTCGGAAGTTAGCCACTCAAACAAATTCTTAGTCACTTGCTGCAGCCTCACCACTTAACCAGACCTCACCCGTTGAGCTTTAATAGTCTTGATACCCTTGGAAATGAGATTGTTGACTCCATGTGGCTCATAGATTAGTACAACAACAGTTGCAGGTACAGGTAATGCGATGCTTTGACATGAGCGCGATGCTTGTTTGATTTGGAGTTCTTCTTCTTCTTCTTCACCAATCTAGGATGGGTTCCAGATGGCAGCCTGGGATAGCAAGGATGTATGTCATTTTGTCCTTTGTTTTCGTCCGTAGTCAGACCCTGCTCTTCTGTATGATGTTTGAATATGTTGATGTATTGATGTGATGTTGATGTAGCTTGTGGAGAGTGTAAGCCAATTCCATATACTCATCTCTTTTGGAGATGTACTTGTAACGAAATCCGTTCTTGCAACACAATGAGATGCGCTTCTATCCATGTCGAGGCCCTCATGCCAAAATAAGGAGAGGATCGCATCTTGGGCGTGACAAGTTGGTATCAGAGCATGTACCAACCTAGGAGCCCCCTTGATTGATCGAACCTTGGCCGAGTCGAGTCTAGTGAAAAAATATTTTGAGTCTAGTTACATATCGTAGAGTAGGATTCTTTTTCCTTCTCTTCTATGCTCTGGCAAGGAATTACGACTTAGGAATTTTGATTCTACCCTCTTCTCACTCAATTTTTTTAGGATTGCGTGGGTATTTTGGAAACTATATGATGCCGATGTGACGTAGTTCTGTCTTCGTGCCTCCTGTCTCACTTGATTTCTTCCGGGGAGTTGAGCTCCAGGGGATTCTTGGCACATCGTTATCGTTCAGTTTCCTTAGTATCTCAAGACGGAGGATGTTAGAAATTGCTTCAATACTAGTAGTGGCGAGAGGAGTCAGTCATCCCCAGTACTGGTGGAGAGAGTTCGGATGTACTGCCATTCTTAGTATAGTTGTGTTTTCGATGGTTCGAGATAGATGAATTTCCGAAGCCTCTTGTTATGTGTTGAAGGATGGATACAGTTGGGGTGTAGGACTTGTTAGTTGGGTGAGATATTTTCCTCCTTGTATCCCCAACACCCGATTGCATAACCAAGAAAGATTCAGAAGTTCTTAGGTGGGAATTCAAGTAGTTACATAGGCTATCTTTCAAAAGATCATGGTGTGAGGTTGGGGTTCGACATCTAGTGGATTCGTTTGTTCACGGTCTTTCTTACAACGGTTCTTGTTGTGTCTTAAAGAGTCCTTGTAGCTTGCTATGACTCGGGGACGCATCGTATGTCGTGTGCACTGCCTTGCACATGATGGCTACTATAAGATCGAGCATGTGCGAACCTTACCACGAAAATATCGAGCGGAATCTATGTCATGTATTTGTTCTGTCTTGTTTCATAAGCCACATCCTCTGTTTTGTTCTGTATATGGTAATTCGAGTTGCTTCGATGTCAAGTGGTGATCTCATATATTTCCGAAGTAGTGTTCTCATTATTCTGTGGGATTGCTAATTCTTTTGCTCAATCAAGTTGTCATATCAATTCTTTTATCCGGTGTGCTCCTCTTCAAGTTATTCAATCATCTCCAATATTTGCAAGATCAATCCTCATATTTCGTTCCGAAGTTCTTTTCATCTGTATTAAGTTGTCTTTGTTTTTCCACCACTAGTAGAAAATGACCCATTTTCCTGGTTCTAGAGGCCCATTAGTCCCGGTTCTGCAACCGGGACTAAAGGGTCGGGACTAAAGCCCCAAATATTTAGTCCTGGTTCGCTTACAAACCAGGACATAAGGGTCTCCACGTGGCCTCTACGGGGAGCCCAGGCAGGAGGACCTTTAGTCCCGGTTGGTAACACAAACCGGGACCAAAAGGTATCCACGCGTTAGCATCTAGAGGTTGCTGGGGTGTTTGTTTATTTTTTGAAAGGGGGGTTTTAGGGGGTTTTGGACGGTTAATTTAGGGGTTTTATATTGTGTTAGCTAGCTAATTAATAGAGGGAAGTGTCCTCTCTTTATCCGTTCTTGGTCGACACTAGCTACTATAGAGAGAACTGGACACGCTAGCTAGTAAGCAAATGAAGGAACCAGTAAGTATAGAAGACCGTCATGAACTTATAGAGAGAGAAGTGATCGACCTCTCTTTCTCTGAGAGATTGGTCATACAACAAGTTTTCGTATATCTATCCAACGCTACTAGCTACATATATACAATATAAAATCTCTTACAATCCCTAACATCTAATATCAAATTCCAGATGGTATTCTCCATCTTTATTTATGACGTGGCCAAGAAAGAATCCTACCAATTCTTCTTGAAATTCTCGTGTGCGATCATGTGGTGGGAGTTCATCCTGCATCCGCCACATCTAATTTGAAGAAGGGGGTCAATACATATATATGAATGAAACTCAACACAAATCATTGTAATAAAATAAAATTGTGAATATTATTGCTTACACACTTCATATTGTTTTTCAGACTAGCCCTGCTTAGGGGTTGCCGCGTTGTAGATGAACTCGCAAACATAGTATCCACAAAAATCATTCCCGGCTTCCTGCCACAAGCACTTTACGAGAAATAGAGTTCAATCAAATTGATAATCAAGCATGATAAATGGTATTGATGACACTAGAATCAATGGGAGATGCGTGGAACTAGCTAGTAGTACTTCCTTTCAGGTGTGTAAATCGCAGCTCCCTTAGCAGTGCCGGAACAATTGCGGTGAATTCTTTCCAAACCCTACCAGACAAAGAAAATAATTACTTGATATCAGGAAATGAACAAACTTTCCGATATGATGCGATAATGATCGATTGAACTTACTTCTGGAGCATTTTAGTCATGTCCGCATAATCCTGGGGATCTTTTCGTTTCGAGTCTAAGACGGTTACTACTCCCCGCTCAACCTTAATCTCTAGCAGAATAAAGTGGAAGTTGCGCATGCATGCATAACTCATCAATTACATTACTATAACCTCAAGTAATAAGGGAAACCGAATATGCACAAGACAGTAACACTCACTTGAAGTTGTAAGGAAAGAGTATTGTCCCTTTGTTTTGATTTGCAAGCAACAATCGTAGCAAGTTGTCCTCAGTTTCTATGGCATTCTTTTGAACCGTATACTCATGTATGATATTTGGGTTAATGAACCCAATGTCATAGATCTGTGCTTTTTTGCATTCGACGATCTTCAATTTGCATAATATAGTGAGGATAATTATATATACATGTGATGAAAGAGCTGAGCTATATATAGAGACTTAATTACAGAAGTAGTACTTACAAACAGTAGCATGTCACAATTGTTTTGTCGATGGCCTTTTGATTGTGTAACTAGAATAACTCTTCAAATTCAACAGACAACTGCTCCATTCCAACGAGGTCGTGCTCCTCTTTAATAATCATCATCACAGTACCCAGCCCAGATTCGTGGCAGGTTTTGAGGTACAAATCATGGAATTTTCGCATCATCGTTGTTAGAGGAGGATGATCAGGTTTGACTAGAGGCTGCCATTACCGGTATCTGAAATCGTCCACCTCCAACGGCTCAAACAGTACATCATCGCTCATGTAATCAGTGGGATTGGTACCGGGCACCATCCCCGGATGATCAGCGGCAATATCGCTAGACTACTTGAGCGGGGGGCATGATTGGTTCTCCTGTTTTCCGAGATGGGGAATTTTTTTCCACTTCTTCGTTTTGCTAACCTTGCATCACTAGAAGTACTTCCCGACCGCCGTGCATCTTGATATGTCTTTTAAGATAGCGAACATAGTTGGAATCCGGCGGAGGCGATGGTGGTCGCTTCAAGGCAACAATAGTGTGCTTCCCTTTCACCGGATCTAGCTTCTCCTTCGCAGGTGGTGTTTTCTTTGCAAAATGGTCCCTCACTTGGGCACGACATATGTCCTTGGTTTCCTGCACGGTCATCTCATACGGTAACTTTTCCACAGGTTTGAGAGATGGACCGTGTCTAAATTGCCTCATGTCTCTCCTTGTTCTGCTAGCCGTCGGAGGGGCGGTGTCTCTCTTCCGTCCTTGCTGACAAGGCAGAGCGCTTCGATGTGCCGGAGGAGCCGGAGCGGCGTCGTGTGTCTTTCTCCGTTGCCAACGAGGCAGAGGAGGAGGTGGAATGCTCCGATGCATCGGAGTAGGCGTAGTGTCCTAACGCGCCAGAGGAGGAGGAGGAGGAGGAGGCTGAGTGGCCTGACGCATCGGAGAAGGAGGAGGAGGAGGCAGAGTGGCCTCACGCGCCGGAGTAGGCGAAGGAGGAGGCGGAGTGTCGTCACGCGTCGGAGGAGCCGGAGAAGGTGGCGGAGTGCCGTGATCACTCGCCGGAGGAGGAGGAGGAGGAGGAGGAGTGCCCTCACGCGCTGGAGGAGGAGGAGGAGGAGACGAAGGCATCCGTTTGGAAGCTTGATGTACTCCTTCGGCCATAGGCATGTACTCCTCAGAGCATTAACCAGCTTCTTCTCCCCTTCACTAGTAAGGTGGTCAAGCTTGAGATAATCAAATCCCTCCATTACTTCATCCACCATCACAACAGCATAGCCATGTGGAATCTGACAGCAGTGAAAAGTTTCGTTGGGTTGAGGAGGTGCAACAGAGCCGAGAGCAGCCTTGAAAGTAAGGTTCCGGAATTTTGTCAAAAGCTCGCAATTTTGAACCTCCGTGATAGTATCCACAGAGTAACTAGGAGTCGTGAAGTCAGGTTGAACGAGCTCTGTGGAAGCCACACTACTTCTCCGCTGAGATGGCGGGGTAGCTTCTGGGGTAGCTTTGTGCCGCTGAGATGGTTGGCCCGCAGCTCGCTGGCTCTCAACTTCCTCTAGCTTTTCTAGTCTTGCATTGAGCTTCTGCATTTCGCTCAGCTCCACTTTCCTCTTTCTGTGTCGGCTTCTGTAACCGCCTGTGTCGGGGAACCCAACCTTCCACGAAACGGAGCCTGGTGTGCCTCGTGTTCGTCCAGGGTGCTCAGCATTCCCTAGGGCCTCAGTCAGCTCGTCCTTCTCTCTGTCGGGAATGAATGTCCTTTCCTGGGCTGCAGTGATATAGTTCTGAAGTCTCTTGAAGGGTATTGCAAGTTGCTCGTTCGTCCAACGATACTGCCCTATTTCAGGGTCCAAAGTTCCCCCAACCCCGAAGAACCAAGTCCTTGAACGATCTGCCCTGTTATATGTCTGTGGTTGGACATTCTTAGCAAGCAGGCCATTCTCAGCTTTATCCCACAACGGTCGGGCTTTGAGGTAGCCACCTGACCCCGTGTGATGGTGATACTGCTTCTTTGTAGCATTGATCTTGTTTGTCTCACACATTTTCTTACTCTTCTCCGATGTCTTGTAGGCCACAAATGCGGACCAGTGATCTCTTATCTTCTCAAATCGGCCGATGAATTCTAGAGTCTTCCCTTTGTCGACCAACTTTGATTTCAACTCATTCTTCCACCTCCTGAATAGATCTACCATCTTCTTAAGAGCACACGCCTTGACCAGTGGCTCTATAACTGGCTTATTCAGATCCTCCTCTAGCGGTAGGGTGAAATTTGCCTTCAGCACAGTCCAAAGATCATCTTTCTGTCTATCGGTGACATAATCACCATCATGGGCATCCTCCTTAGGCTTATTCCATTGCTTGATGCTGATCGGGATGTTGTCCCTAACAATAGCTCCGCATTGAGCAGCAAATGCATCCTTGGTCCGCTTTGGTTCAATCGGTACGCCATCGTCCACGAGTGCTGTCATCGTGAACTTTTCTTTGTTTTTCAACCTTTTCTTCGGGCCTCGTCTCATTACCGAAGTTTGGCTCGATCCGGAGGGCTATATAAAATAAGATATAAGAGTTAATATATGTATATACCAAAACAATTAATGCATCCATTAGCTAGTCAGCTCATGCTTAATTAATATATATACCTTGCCAGACTTTGCAACATCTCCCTCCCCCGTTCGGTCACCGGAGTCGTCACCATGGTCTCCTTCTTCCTCCGCCATTCGGTCACCGGAACCATCATGATCATGTCCTTCCTCTCCTTCAAGACCATCGGTCTCGTTGAGATACGCCAATATAGCATCAGTATTGCTTGCTCGTATTATGTCCCCCAACAACCGTTCTTGTTCCAAGTCTCTTTGATCCATAGTTTCTACAAATATTAAAACATGGCAATTAATATACTTCTCGATGATTTGGGGTGGCCTCGACAACGCTTCCAGGGTTAGGGGTGGCCCTCAACGCTTCTAGGGTTTGGTTGGGCCAGAGGGCCGGGATTCTCTTAAACTTTCAGGGATTTAACAAAATGGCACCATTCTGGATGTGCAGAAAATGGTTCATATTTTTCCTGATCTCATCTACCCTTCTATATGTCATGTTGTCTAGTGTCAAAGGATTCAAGAAAACCACAGCTTCATCATTAGCCGGAAGTAACAGGCGCATAATGGTACGAAGCTATCCAAAATTGTTTTCGAACGGTGTCCCGGATAGGATAATTAGATTTTTGGTACGAAGTTCAGCAAGACCATTCAGAATATCGCTATTTGGAAGGCCGTTGCTTAAATTTGTAACAAAAAGGGGATTGTTCTATCCGGAACTCTGTTCCAAAACAACTTTGAAGAGCTTCATAACATCATACGCCGGTTATTTCCGGCTGATGATGAAGCCAAGGATTTCTTCAATACTTTGACACACAACATGACATATAGAACAATATATATATATAGATGGGATCAGAAAAAAATTGGATCAACTTGTGCACATCCATAATGGGGGCATTCTTGATAAATCTATATTACCGGGGAGGGGGTATATCGACAACGCTTTTTTCCTCGGGTTTGGGTGGCCTAGAGAGTTGGTCGCCCGGTATATCAACTGGGCCCCGTGGGACCCAGCGTCAGTGGCTGAGCGGTGGGGCCCACGGTGCCACGTCGGTGCTGAGTCAGCATCAGCCATCGGAGTGCTCCGGAGAGCCCGAGTGCGGCGATGAATTCCGGCGAGCCCAGATTCGCGCTACGGTTAACCGTTTTGCGTAGGCATTGGTGACTACGGGTGCTCGGTGGGGGCGGTTGCACAGCGCGTTTGCAAACGAAACAAGGAGCCAGGAGGGATCTACGAGCATGCGTGAGCTCAATGGACAGTAGTGCGTGACCAAAAGGTCAACAGAAGCTCCCGTGGTGATGGGCTCGGCCACATTGGGGATTGGTGCTAGGGGCCAAATACGATGGCGAGAGAGGAGAGGGGGAATGATGCGGGGCTTACAACGGCCTTGTATACGTGCAAAGCGTGCGCGGGGGAGGCTCGACGACGACGAAATCGGTGACGGTGTATGGAGGCAACCCGAGGAGGAACAAGGCACGGGGATGGCGATGTAGGGGGCGGCGACAAGGGCGGGGGGGCGGCGGCGGCGACTGGGGCGGGGACGACGGCGACGGCGGGGTCGGCGGCCCGAGGAGGAAGAAGGTGCGGGGACGGTAATGTAGGGAGCGGCAACGGGGGCGGGGCAGCGGCGACGGGTGAGGGCGGTGACGACGGCGACGGCAGGGGCGGCAGGCGGCGGTGACGACGGGCTCTGGGATGCCGGTAGGGATGTAAATGGTATGGATAATTTCCTTTCCGAATCCGCTTCTGCATCCGTTTTTAAGGATATGGTATGCACTTACACAAATCCGGCGGATATGGATGCGGATACGGATTTTGGTTAACCGGATATCCGGCAGATATGGTAGAGGATATGGTATTAATGATATCCGGCGGATATGGTAGAGGTTGTCAAATAGGATTATCCGACAAATTTAGCCCAATTGAAAAGCCCAAATGCCCACGTGGACCACTAACAAAAATCACCACATATAAATACACATTGGACGTACATATACGTCTGCAGCACATCAGACGGAGGTCTGTGATTGTGTACATATAGCCGGCGGTCCGTACGAACGGCGGTTTCCATACATATACACCTAGGAATTGTGACTATGAACACTATTAGTGGTTCCTTCTTCCTTGCATGCAGTCACGTACAAGTATAAACATCAAGTTAATTTATAGTAGTCGAGTAGTGTTGGCTTCATCTTAATAAACTACAAGACAATATGAATTTATCGATACTACATATTGTTACTATATTGTATGAGTGATAACTTTAAAATGTCACTTTCCAGTGTTATGCACTTGGGTGGAAACTTATTGTTGCATACTATGGATAAATTGTGTCTCTTTGCATGTATTATCCGATATTTTTTGTCTATTTCCAATCCGAATCCACTCCGCCTCCGATCCGAATCCGTAGTCCGACATAATCCGCATTCGAATCCGCATCCGGTCACTATCCGCTCCGCTCTGAATCCGAAAAAATATATTATAAAGGATATGGTAAAAGCATTATCCGGTCCGATCCGATCCATTTACATCCCTAGATGCCGGCGACAACACGGCGACGGGAATGGGGTATGCGGGCTCGAGATGAAAACTGAAATTTTCTGAGTGCTTCTTATATAGAAGAAGCATTGTTCCCGGTTGGTGGTGCCAACCGGGACCAATGCCCACCTTTAGTCTCGGTTGGTGCCACTAACCGGGACCAAATTAAGGTCTCTTTTTGTCAGCCCAAAGGGCGGGAGGCAGAGACCTTTGGCCCCAGTTGGTGGCACCAACCGGGACTAAAGGTCGGTATTACTCCCGGTTGGCACCACTAACCTAGACCAAAGGGTTGCATTGGTCCCGGTTGTAGCCACCAACCGGGACTAAAGGTTGGTCCTGGCTGTGGTGGGAGTTTTGTCCCACCTCTCCAAGCGAGTGGCGACCGCACCGGTTTATAAACCCACCCCTCTGTGCCTTGTTGAGTTCCTCTCAAATTGAAAATAGATGCCCTTATGTGGGAAATTTGACCTCAAATCAAATTGAATTTCAATCTGATTTCAGGTCGAATTTTACCTACACAAGCGCATCTATGTTCATTTTTTATTTTTATGTTATTTCAAAAAGATTTCATTTTTTTGAACTTATTTGAACTCCATACTTTTTGTGTGTTGAAAATGCACCATTCAAAGCCACATCATCAATTTTCAACCCTTTTTGACTACATTAGGTATTTTTCATGCACTAAATGATTTTTTTGAGCTAAATAACCCATAAATTGAAAAGTACTTCAAATGTACTTTGAAAAGGTTGAAAGTTTTCATGTTATCATCATTCGTGTACGGCAAAAACTGAATGCACTTCGTGTACAAAATGGACAATCTCTTTCGAAGTATCACAGTTTCGAACGAAAACTCATCTGTTACAAAGGGATTTCCTTTTTTGAACTTATTTGAACTCCACACTTTTTGTGTGTTCAAAATGCACCATTCAAAGCCACATCATCAATTTTCAACCCTTTCTGACTACATTAGGTATTTTTCATGCACTTACTGATTTTTTTTGAGCTAAATAACCCTGAAATTGAAAAGCACTTCAAATGAACTCTGAAAAGGTTGAAAGTTAGCATGGTTGCATCATTTAACCCACATAGCATGTTCTAAAAAGTTTGACCTAAAATCAAACTGAATTTTACTCTGATTTCCGATCGAAATTTACTTACATAAGCGCATCTATGTTCATTTTTGTTATTTCTTATGTTATCTAAAGGGATTTCATTTTTGAACTTATTTGAACTCCATACTTTTTGTGTGTTCAAAATGCACCATTCAAAGTCACATCATCAATTTTCAACCCTTTCTGACTACATTAGGTATTTTTCATGCACTTACTGATTTTTTTAGCTAAATAACCCTGAAATTGAAAAGCACTTCAAATGAACTCTGAAAAGGTTGAAAGTTGGCATGGTATCATCATTTCACCCACATAGCATGTGCTAAAAAGTTAAGAGGGTTACGGCAAAAACTGGATGAACTTCGTGTACAAAACGCACAATTTCTTTCGAAGTATCACAGTTTCCAACGAAAACTCATCTGTTATAAAGGGGTTCATTTTTTTTGAACTTATTTGAACTCCATAATTTTTTGTGTTCAAATACACCATTCAAAGCCACAACATCAATTTTTCAACCCTTTCTGACTACATTAGGTATTTTTCATGCACGTACTGATTTTTTTTTGAGCTAAATAACCCTGAAATTGAAAATCACTTCAAATGAACTATGAAAAGGTTGAAAGTTGGCATGTTTGCATCATTTCACCCACATAGCATGTGCTGAAAAGTTGAGAGGGTTATGGCAAAAACTGGATGCACTTCATGTACAAAACGAACAATCTCTTTCGAAGTATCATAGTTTCGAACGAAAACTCATCTGTTACAAAGGGATTTCATTTTTTGAACTTATTTGAAATCCAAACTTTTTGTGTGTTCAAAATGCACCATTCAAAGCCACATCATCAATTTTCAGCCATTTCTGACTACATTTGGTATTTTTCATGCACTTACTAAATTTTTTGAGCTAAATAACCATGAAATTGAAAAGCACTTCAAATAAACTCTCAAAAGGTTGAATTGGCATGGTTGCATCATTTCACCCACATAGCATTATATATACTAAAGTGTATTAAAAACCATTACAACATATCATGAATAGAGAAGTGACCAAATTAATAGAAATTCATCATCACATTAAAGCCAAAGTACAATAGTGACCAAAATAAATACATAAAGTTCATACATAGTTCTCATTATTTAACAACATATATCTCTCTAGAGCATCTAATTAAAACATACATCGAAACTATGTAAAAAAATTAAATGCAACAACAAATGTGATCATAACCACTACTTAGTTACCAATTGATCCAACGGCATAATAATACCAAGCCTCGGTATGAATGGCATATTTTCTAATATTTCTAATCTTCAAGTGCATTGCATCCATCTTGTTCTTGTGATCGTCAACAACATCGTCAACATGAAACTCCAACTTCATCTTCTCCTCTTCAACTCTTTATAATTTTTCTTTCAAGTCATTGTTTTCTTTTTCAACCAAATTTAACTTCTCGACAAGAGTTGCTATGTGGTTTGGAATTTCTGGTTCAACTACCCCCTCTTAGATTAAAAAATCTATATCACGTTGGTTAGCATAATTGTCATAAACACTAAATAAAACAAATAGTTATAAAAGATCCGAATCATAGACAGGACGAGGGCCGACGGAGGCGGATACGAAAACCATCGCACTATATAATAACAAACGGTAATAAAAGTAAGAAAATTACACAAGTATCTATCTAAATCATACAAGTAAAAACTTTTTCCTTTTAGAAAAGAAGATAAGAAGAAGAGGCTAACCATGATGGTGCCGGCACCGAGATGGGCGTGGGCGATCAACGGCGGTGAGGACGGGGACAGGACAGGACGGACCGCCAAACCTAGACAAATCTTGAGGAAAATGGAGCTTGGACAAGGAGCTTTAAGAGGAGAAAGCATAAGTGTGGCTTGGGCATTTCATCAAACACCTCATGTGCATAGGAGGTGAGCCAGAGCACCACAAAGCTCTCCCCTTGCCGGTCAAAAAAACAGAGTAGTGCACTGGTCTGGTCGCAAGAGGGGGCGTATATATAGGCATCTCATTGGTCCTGGTTCGTGGATGGAACCGGGACTAAAGGACTGCACTTAGTCCCGGTTCCAGCCACAAACTAGGACCAATGGTTGTGAGCCAGGAGCGAGGCCCATTGGTCCCGGTTGGTGCCTAGAACTGGGACCAAAGGGGTCCTACGAACCGGGACCAATGCCCCACGTGGCCCGGCCGGCCCCCTGGCCTCACGAAGCAGGACCGTTGCCCCCATTGGTCCCGGTTCGTGACTGAACTGAGACTAATGGGCTGGCCCTACCTAGACCAATGCCCTGTTTTCTACTAGTGCACCTTCCCGCCCTTTTTTCAATGATTAAAATCTCATCCAACTATCTTTTCTATTCATTTGATGCTTCCGCTCTCTTTCTTCCGTATTGTAACCGGTGATTCCTTGTGAAGATGGTCAGTGCTCAAGTTTATCATTTATTACTATTCATCTTTGTTTACTTTTCCAGTGGATACAATTCAATCTCTCAGTGTTCATCCTATCATTTCTCATTCGTTCAATGATTGCACATGATGGAAATGCTTTATCAAGCCTCTCTTGCTTATTCATATCTCTATTCTATCCGGAGTGCTGAAGATATCTCAGAAGACTTTCCTTTTCAATCATATCCTTTCAAATTATTTCAAGGGTCTCATATCATCAAGTTCTTAATTTGTACCGGCGCAATCTCTCTTTTTAAGCAATTGTTTCAACGGTGGTTTCTTTTGAGTGGGCCCATAACCCACAGGTTTTTCCTCGGGATCTTAACTAGCTCTTCTAATCTTTCTGGAGATGTTCTCAAGTTGTTTTGATATGACGTAAGAATGAATTTCATCAGTCATATGCCTTCTCAAAGATAGCTTCTAAATCCTTTTCATTGTTGGCTCAACCTTTCTTCATTCATTATTCCGGAGTATCTTAGTAATTCATGGTGTTGTTTATTGTCATCATTCTCTCCTTTAAGATCGAAGGAGAGTTTCTCTTAAGTTGTTGTTCGTTCTTCCAAAGATTCATGGTTTTAGGTTGTGGTTATCATTTCAAATTTTTCGATCATGAGAATTTCTCCCATATCTCTCCGGTGCATTTCATAGTTGTTGTCAGTTCTTGATCCTCCGAAGGCCATCATTCAGAAGATTTCTTCATTCTCAACTTTCAGCTTTCGTTCGCAAATTCTTCTGAATTGTTGTCTCTTCATTTGTATCTCAATTATTTCAGTGCCTTGTTGAAGTTTTCTGTTAGGTGTATCATGCTCTCTTTGTTCTCATGTTATATCATTCATTTGTATTATCCTCTTTTATTTCTAATTCTTACCGGTGTTCTCGTGCAAGACTTCTGCAAGTTTGTGCTCTATATATCTTTCCTATCTTTTCCAAAATAATAAGTAGTATGCGAAATCCGTTGCTTGTCAGCAATCTAACTTGTTGAAGGATAAGCATAACATAATTCTTATTCTAGTTTCCTCAAGATGATTTCAATCCTTCTTTAGGAGTGTTTATGGCATCAAATTCTCGATTCTAAGTTGTTCAGCTTTTCTTTTCCGGAGTTTTAAGTTTTCTCATATATCTCTCCGCGAAGCTTCATATAATTCATAGCAAGGCCTCAATCTTGTTCTTTTTCTACCTTCAATAACAAGATTCATCCTTCATTCTGGAGTTCATCCCAATGCTTCTTCATGGTGGTTTGTTACGGATGTAATTCTTCTCAATGTGTTCTTCAGGATTCTTGTTGGAGGTGCTCAAGTGTTCTTTATCATGGGTTTCTATGTTCAATTCCTTCTCCATTGTCTTTTGAGATGGTGTTATTAAATTCGTGATTATGAGGAGCCTCGAAGGAAAATTGTGAAGAACGAAATAAGTAAAACCATCTTGTTTTCTCGGAGTTATCTTGGGTTGGATTTCACCTATATCATTTGCTAAGGATTGTTGCTATCAAGGTGTCATAAATGATTCAAGTTTTCACCTCCTCTTCTTCGTGTAAGAAGTTTTGCATATCTTCTTGCTCTCAAGCAATCAATTGTTCCTGTTGTGGTAGGTTGTCACCTCATAATTTCGAGATGTTTTCCATACGACCATAACAAGCTTATTCTCTTCATTGTTAGTTCTCCATCAACTCCGTTCAACCATGCTTTTAAAAATCATTGGTGGTAGAAGTTGTCATTTCTTCTTCGTTCTTTTCCTTCCAATGATCTAGTTTCTATTCTTTTCTTCTAGAGGCGTTGTCATGTTGCTCTCTTTCAACCATCATCTAGTTTGATTAAGATCATGTTGTTTCTTTGCTTATTCATTTTACCGAAGTGTTGTGTTCTATGTTCAAGTTCTTTTCCTTCTTATCAAATTTTGCTCCTCTATCCTACCAAAGTGTTGCCGAAATTTCTTGTGAATTATTGCTTGTTCCTTGTGTCATTATTCATCTCTTGCAATCCTTCAAGTTCATGTGGGTTCACCCGTTTGTCGAAGAAGCAACTAAGTTTTCCTCTTTCTCTTTCTCTTCCCCTTCTCATTCTAGATCTCGGGACGAGATCCTCGTGTAGTGGAGGAGAGTTGTAACAGCCCGGGACCGATGCTCCAGAAGATTCCCCTTTTATTTCCATTGTCGTATGTCTTTTTTTTGGTCGTTACATTCATCATCGCATCATTTGCATTATCTGCATGGCATCGTCACTCGTTTTCGAAAACTTGCATCCGTTCGTAGTTGCCGGTTCTCTCCGTTCGTGTCGATGACCATTTCGAGACCAACCACACACGCATGTGCCCGCGACATCGATAAAAATATTGTTTTTAAAGTGCGCATAAAATATTCACGGATGGGGTCAAAAGTTGGTGTGCGCTCTTGTTTTATTGTAGGTAGACCGCCTGCCAATTTTTGTTGCAATCAAAGTTCGTTTGATACCCGAACCATTAACTTATAGCGGCACTATAGCCGGGCAATTTGTAGGCATTTTCATTTTCCAAAACTTGTTGCTGAGCCGACAGTCTTACCTCTCGTCTCATGCTTATCCCCTCTACACACTGCATAGGGACCCCTCGCGCATGTTCCATAGCTTCCCCAAACCCGAAATATACGGTCGTGACCGTTGGATCCGGATCAACCCCGTAATACCCCAAACCATCTACGATTTCTTATTTGGACTCCCTAACTTATTTATTCTTGACCGTCCGATCGAATCGGAGGGTCCCAATTTAGCCAACCCCTACTATTTATATATAGATTCTGTCTAAGCCTACCCTAACCCTAGTTGAACTACCTCTTTCCCATCGCCCGCGCCGCCACCCGACCAACCTCCTCCTTCCTCGGGATCTCCTCCTGATCCTCCTCGAACCAACCAGATGCCAGAGCCCTCGATCCAGAAATCCTCCCGGCCTCCAACTGTAGCCTCCGACCACCTCCCTATTTTCTAGGCCAATCCAATCAGCTAGCATTCCCACCTCCATGGACACGTCCGAGTGCCCGCAGATGCCCACCGCAGCAGCCGTAGCCACGCCCACTCGTAGCTCCTCGTCCGCATCCTTACCGCCACAGCCTCCTCGTGCCCGCATTGAACAAGAGGAGTTCGATATCTCCCTCGTGACGATAGTAGGACACCAGTAGATGAGCCCCCCGACCTCGCCTGCTCTCTTCCCGCCCTCCTTTGCTGCTCTCTCTCTCTCTCTGTGTGTCTCATATTCTCTCTCGTCTCTCCTTATCCCGTCCTCCCACAGGAGCAGTGCCATGGAAGGCACGGGAGGGAGCCTCGACGCCGGGAAGCGCCACAAGCCCTAGGATCCACTGCGCCGCCAAGTGCCTCATCGTCAGGAGCTCGCCATGGTTGCCGTCGGCCATCTCCAACGCATGCCCGCACGGATCCGCTTCATACGCTCTGCTTCTGCCGCCCCAAGGAGCTACCATGGTCGCCGGTGATGAGCCTGTCGGAGCCAAGGTCGCCATGCCCGTCGCCCTCACCGCAAATTTAGCTGCCGTTGCTACATGTGCATGTCGGGCGGCTATGTTTGAGGGAGAGACCCGTCAGGCGTTGGACAGAATGAGTGACGCTCCCACATTGACCCGATCTCCTACTCGAGGACACCTCTGCCTTGCCTTCGCTTGGGCCGCCAGCATACCGAGGCCCAGCCTCCTCTGCTCCATTGGCCGAATCCCATGAGGTGAGGCTCCAGCTCCCCACCCGCTATGTTTCGCCCGAACATACTATTGCTATCTGCCACCCAACGGATTCGGCCCAATATATGCTTTCTTTCCATTCCGCGTTTTTTCAATTAACCAATGAATTACAGTTTTATAGAAAAAAATATGGTCATGCATTTAATAACATTCCATCCATGCAACATATGTAAAAATTTAAATATGTAAAGTGACTAGAATTTTATGTAGTTTCACAATATCTAACTTTCACATATGATAAAAATGTTTAACCTTGCTGTGGCATTGATTTGCGTAATTGTCATGTTAAAATGATCTATATCATAACTAATTAACCGTAGCTCCGATAAAAATGTTCCACATATGTAACTTGGCTAAAAAATGTGTAGAATCTCATGGTGACATTTATTTTGCTCTTTAAAAACTCTAAAATATGGTTAGTAATAATCTGGACCGAGTCCTTAAATTGCATATGAGGTTGTTTCAAAAGTGCTAGATGTTGCTTTCGTCCTCATTTAATATGCCTGGTTGTTGTAGTTGTTCTTGCTTCACCTCTTGCCATGGTAAACAACATTTAATATTGTTGTGCAAATAAACGAGAGTGAACTAATTAATTTAAGCGTGGAGTTTCGCCGATATGTAAATCGTTGCATATCGAACTTCACTAAACGTGTAGTAGTTGCTTGTTGTTCTTGCCATGCCATGCCTTGCATATTAAACCGGACATGCATCATATTGGTTTGTGCATCATGTCATGCATATGTTGTGGTGTTTCTCGTGTGTGGATTTTTGTTTCCGGATTGTTCCATCTCGATGGAGTTCCTAAAGCGTTCAGAGTGTGAGGATTCGTTCGTCTACTTCATGGATCTCCTTCTTCATGGAATCATTCTTCTTCCAAGCGGGATATCGGGCAAGATGACACATTTCCCTGGATACCACTACTATCATTGCCATGCTAGATGTCTCGTTTTCTATCGCTATGTCATGCTACCTACCACTTGTTTGTCAAACCTCCCAACATTGACATGATAAGCCTCTAACCTCCACCTCCTAGCAAACCATTGTGTGGCTATGTTACCGCTTGCTTAGCCCTTCTTATAGCGTTTCTAGCTGCAGGTGCAATTGCTTCCATGTGACAACATGGACTTTTTTTTGTTATCACAATATTATGCTATTTAATTTAATGCACATATATATTTGGTAAAGGGCGGAAGGCTTGGCCTTTTGCTCGGTGTTTTGTTCCATCTTTGCCGCCCTAGTTACTTGTGAACCGGTGTTATGTTCCATAATTGAGTGCTCCTATCATGCTCAGGGTTGTTATGGGGACCCCCTTGATTTTCGTTTTAGGATAAATCTTGTCTGGCAAGGCCCAACATTGGTACTACATTTGCCTAATAACTAATAAAATTGCATAGGGAACCGCCGGCACCCGCAGATAATTTAATCAACCCTCGGGCCAGTGCTCCTCATGAGTGTTGGTCCAAAATAGAGCACTATGTGGGGCCAGCCTGGGGCAACTCGGGAGATTTCTATTAGGCCACTGTACATGTCGCTCATCTGTCGTGCCCTGAGAATGAGATACACGACTCCTATCGGGATTGTCGGCACGTCGGGCAGCCTTGCTGGATTTGTTTTACCTTTTTCAAACGTCTTGAGTGAGGAATTCCGATTATTCTTCGTGCTATCTCGAGGTGGTAGATTTTCTATGGAATTGTCTAGGAAGATCACGAGGTCCATGGTCGAGGTTATTCCCGCTGCATGTGGATAATTTATGATGGATGAGTTGGAGAACCCCTGCAGGGTTAAATCTTTCGGAAAGCCGTGCTCGTGGTTATGTGGCAAACTTGGATACTTTGTTTAACACCCGGTCATAGCAAACTTGAAGTAAACTCAAATAAAATACACCAACTGTGCGCGTAACTGTGACTGTCTCTTCTCGTGAGTCCTTATCCAAGAGAGAACACGATGGGATTATGTTTGACGTAAGTAGGTGTTCAGGATCAGTTAGTGATCATTACTAGTTCACGTCCGTTATGCATAGGCCACCCACTTTACTTTCTGTATTCATAAGTTAGCCACTCAAACAAATTCTTAGTCGCTTGCTGCAACCTGACCACTTAACCATACCTCACCGATTGAGCTTTAATAGTCTTGATACCCTTGGAAATGAGATTGTTGAGTCCGTGTGGCTCACATATTACCACAACAACAGTTGCAGTTACAGGTAATGCGATGCTTTGACCTGAGCGCGATGCTTGTTTGATTTGGAGTTCTTCTTCTTCATCATCATCAATCTAGGATGGGTTCCAGGCGGCAGCCTGGGATAGCAAGTATGGATGTCATTTTGTCGTTTGTTTTCGTCCGTAGTCGGACCCTGCTCTTCTGTATAATGTTTTAATATGTTGATGTATTGATGCGATGTTGATGTAATTTGTGGCGAGTGTAAGCCAATTCCATATACTCATCTCTTCTAGAACTATACTCGTAATGATATCCATTCTTGCAACACGACGAAATGCGCTTCTATCCATGTCCAGGCCCTCGTGCAAAAATAAGGATAGGCTCGCATCTTGGGCGTGACAAAAGGGGAAAGACTAGTCGACATATTGGGAGAAGCTATATCCTTGCAGTAAAACAATGTCGACTACCAACCCCTAATAGATTTTGGGAAGGTCATAGAAGAAAAAGAACTCCTAGCTCTCTTTTCGATTCCCAAGCCGCCACATAGTAGGACGACATGGATTTTACCATCCTCAGGATTGGCCTTTTTGACCAACAGAGATCTGATGGTGAAAATATCTTTGAACAAACCCCAGTGGGGAGAACAACGTAGGAAGCACTCAAACAGAGTGATGAAAGCAGAAAGATAGGAAATAGCATTCGGAGGAAAATGGTGGAGCTGGGCTCCGAAGAAGTTCAGAAACCCTCTAAAGAATTAATGGGGGCATGGAGAAACCTCTCTCGACGTGGGTGAGGAGGAGGACCCGCTCCCCCTCGTGCGGCTCCGGCTCCAGCTCCCCCTCCGACAGCCTCCATGAACCTTCAGCCATGAGCCCGCCAATGACGAGATTCTCGACGTCCACGCTGGTGACCGTTGACGGGAGAAATTCCCCTTGGATCCACCCCGACGGCACGGTGAACTGCGCGGTCGATGGCTTCTTGGCCTTGCCCTTCGCAACACCCTTCTTGGTGTCCTCTAACTTCTTCGTCTTCCCCTTCGTCATCGCGGCAGTGGTGTTCATCGAGGCGAAGCAGAGTGGTGTGCTGGAAGCAGGGGAGGCGAAGGAAGAGAGAAGATTTGGGGAAGAGTATTATTCATACCGCGGCGCAACGGGACTTATACCCTGTCGATTGTCTTGCTGACTCGTGGGCCCATGGGATCCCCGCATATCTCAACCACAGACGCCTCACAGTACATGGCGAAATGAGAGGCGTGTGAATCGAGGCATCGTGCCTCCACTTGCCCCAGTCATGGCATCATCATTGCAAACGCGCGTGCTTCCCAAATTTTCAAATCCCGCTAAATCCAGGCCTGGTAAAGCGACCCGTCACGTCTAAAGATACCTTCGGGTCACTTAGACCAGAATTGACATTGAGAATTCATTCGGACACTTTCAAGATAGAATCGATCCGGGCGAATGACAAAGATTTCAATGGAAGCAAATTTCGTTGAAGCCCCAAAGTTCATTCGGAAGTTTGGTGCCTTTTTCAGAACTGGCATCGATCCCTTTTTTTCACTCGAACCCTGATCCATTCCGGGGCTAATGACGAGGATATGTACCCTGGGTAGGGTCCTAGGACAGACCTACATACCCTACCTGAGGGCACTATACTAGAGGACTTAAAGATTACAAGAGAGATTCTAATTGGATTCTTCATGATGTTCAAGTCACTCGACAATTAGTCCACTCGGCATCTTCGCCCTCCACTCGATAGTCACCTTTCACTCGGAAGACCTCGCTTTCAGTCGACACCAGAAGACGAGAAGCCGCACCTGGGAGGCCAATAGGCAGTCATTAAGCCAGTCGTCATTAGTAGGAATTATGATGTACGTTACCAGTAACACTCGTCTTTATACCCATGATTGGACCCTTGGATGCCTCGCACTTATGAGGGGCAGCGTACTCTATATAAGCCACCCCTCCCCTTTGGCACAAGGGTTCGCAACCTCTATAACTCATACTCTCCACACGACAAAAGCTCCCAAGCACTAAGATGTAGGGCTGTTACCTCCACGAGAGGGGCCTAAACTCATACATCTGTGTGTACATCCTCGTCGTAGCTAGGACTCTGTCGTCTCCTTTCGTACGCCTATCTTCTACTCTCAGACTCGTTCCCATGACAGCAACAACGTCGGTACCA
Organism: Hordeum marinum; assembly: GCA_022496015.1. Classification (NCBI taxonomy): domain Eukaryota; kingdom Viridiplantae; phylum Streptophyta; class Magnoliopsida; order Poales; family Poaceae; genus Hordeum; species Hordeum marinum. Next base: position 45,846,372 of record CM039672.1, read on the forward strand.
AGGGCGGGGGACGAATAGAACCATTTTCCTACTCGTTGAAACGAGGCGGACCAATAGGCAAAGTTCTCGTCCGCCAGCGATTACCGGAATGTTATCAACAAAAGTAACAGGGTCTTACTGACAGAGTTATTCACAAAGGTGTTTACCTAAGAATGGAATTATTACTTCTTAGATCATATAATCTCAAGAAAGGTTAATCAGACCAATGGAAAAGACAAGGTGGTTATACCCAAGTATTAAGCGTATTACTTTCCCAAGGAAAAGCATAGGATGATAAACATGATAGGGCAGCAATTGCATAACCCTTTGGATAAAAGCGACATGGAGAACCATGATGTTTACCCATACAATGATGTTTGGATAATTGATCAGGAAACATAGACATGGTTATCACATAAGGGTCAAACCTCGGATACACAAAGGACCATCAGGGATAACTTTTTAGAATTAAGTCATACAATATCCTCATGGAAGAATGATTAACCTTACCGCAGAAGATACTACAACAATAGGCCCTCCGACCAGGTGTGCTATGGATGACATCATCTTACCGGGATACAAGGGTAAGTCTGCACTAGACCTTACATAGAACTTCTTCTCCCAGATCAAATCAATCAGTGGCTTGGCGTGTTCGGAAATACATATGGAGTGAAGGCAACAAATCTATCAAACCATAGAATACTTTGCACATGCATGAATGAATTGGACGATTCCAAAGTAAGCGAGACAGTATTTTCCCATAACCACGGGGCAAATGCACGTGAACTTAGAGAAGAACACTTCTTTTATCACACACATTCTTCATGATCTAGGCACAAAGATAATGCCTTCAAGGTTTCAAACAGTAGCTTCAATGTTCATCACGAACCACAAAGGAGCGAGGATGTGGTTGATTGTCTAAACAACAATTTGTCAAGGAGTCCATAAAGATGGATTTCCATGATAGAGTGAACAAGGTGATAGCATTGGTCAAACAATATGACATATTGAGGTATGCCCGAAAGAACATCCACAATTAAACATTAATCGAAAGGTGCACCCAAAATTTGGACTAAGTAGCATGACCAATGTTAGAATGTTGATTCAACAGCCAACACACTATAAGTGGATGTATTGTTCATTTACCCCAAGGTAATAGAGTTGGTATGACATAAGTGTTGAATTTAGACATCACGGTCCATTTGTTGGTAAACCAATTAGAAACAACACGGGAACTAAGAAAAGAAAAGTGATGGCAAGAGGTATCACTATATCAACAATGCTTAAGATGTGTGAAATCCTCCTGACATTCTCGATAAAAGATGGTAATGCCCCAAGATAGAACAAGACACCAAATGGCTAGAAAGGAGCTTAAGGTTCTCCAAAAATATGACCAAGTCTTCACTTGGAAGGAAATCAAAGGTGTCGCCAAAGACAATACCAATTACTGAGGCAAGTATGCTACTTCCCATCATGAATTTAATTGATACCCTAGAAGAGATCAGAATGTTGATGATTGTCACGACACAATTGCAAAGAAGTCTCTCGAAGATGTAATCGATCAGTGACGACATCAAGCAAGGAAATTATGGATTGAAGGGTGGTCGGAACCACATATTAGAGTGCTAGCTCAGAATCAAAATTGCCTTTCAAGACAACCAACCTGACATTGAAAACTTGATGTAAGCTTAGTGTAGTGCTGGAATTATGCTTCAGGGATGAAGGATATAGATAGCATGGTCAAGCTTTAGCATGACGATGATGATGTAGCCGAACAGCTTGGGATGACATGATCGAGTACAAACTCATAAGCAAAGAAGATTACTAAGAGTTGTTGAATCGTAATGCGGACTCGGTTCAATTATCCGTGTCCTTGAGTGTCCGACAATTTAGATCACGAGGAAACTCGAATCAGTGAAGGGAACATAGCTGATGAGGATCATTATAAGAAGCTATGTAGTTCCATGATTTTCTCCAGATACCAGTGGTAATACTTGAATGTAGATTAGAATTAAAGCTTGGACCGATGTATTGATCTATAGAAAAACAATCATGGTCGTAGCCACGGTTGTAAAGTATCAAACCATAGATACAAGGTCAAATTAAACAAAGAGAAAGATTATCCGGCAAAACACCAGAAGAGCAGGACTCGTGAAAACCCCCGGGTTTATGCGGGGTAACGAAGGCATAGGTTCAACCCATCGGGGCATCTTAGGAACATATACCACAAGCTTCAAGAGTAATTATCACATGCTTGACAACAAAGCATGGCTGACAAAAGCATAGGATACAACTTATCAGAGGGAGCAGGCACAATTTACCAATGGCATCATGTATCACGGGAAGAACATCACAATAATTTTGAATGTGAGGGACGCTATCGGATCATAACCCAACAATGGGTCTGGCGATCCACAAAGTACTTGACGTGAGTATCGGTACTCAATCGAGAGAGAAGAATGGAAGGCATCAGGTTGTAGAACATCCAATAATTTGATGATCAAATAACCAAAGGAGTTAAGATTCCCAATTTGGTGTATCAGAATTGGATGCTCCGATAAATACAAATAAGTTTAAAGGACTTAGATGGACAATCAACCAAGGTTGATTTAACGAGAACCAGCTTCTAACTGGAAAGGCGTCTGAGCCGGACAGATAATTTATGTGTATCAAGTGAGGGTTGTGTGCATTTACACATAAGTAGAATCATTAAGGTCGAATGATAATCACAGCAGATTTAATGGATATTTCTAGACATATGGGATTAACCACAATGTTAGAAGGTGATAAAGGTCAAGAGCAATAGGTTACTCCGGATTTCGAAAGATCGAATAGAAATTCGAAGGACTTACAAACCCATGACAACCGAGGATGAACGAATCCCCTATAAGAAAATTTGAGGTCCCTTGTAATAACAAGAGAAACTAGAAATGAGCATGAATGATAGTTGTACGTAGTTATCCATAAGGGTTGATGATGGAAGGGAACCACAAGCACGATGAGCATACGTTCTCTGGAGAATATCAGAGAGTGTGTTCGGAGTATTCTGGTGAATCCAGCCACCATATGAAATGAGGGGCTCTCCGGGAGTAGGTAGTTACGAGAACCTAGAGTTAGAGTTGGCAAAACCTTTAACCCTAAAGAGAAGAGAGATCAAAACCCAGAGTATAGACGAGGAATAAAAGATCCTAATACTACCTGATTGAGATGTGGGCACGTAAGCCACACAACTATGTTAGTAAAAGTTTTTCAATGAATAGACTCAACTTCGTCCAAGGAGTTGGAAAGGGGGCTACCTACAGGCAATTGGCTCTGATACCAACTTGTGACGCCCCTAAGTTGACCGTACGCTAATCATACATGAAAATGCGTACGACCAAGGTTAGGGACTCATTAATCAATATCACAACATAACACTAGACACAAAATAAAGTCATGCAACTTCATATTACAAGCCAGAGGTCTCGAGGGCTCGAATACAAAGCTCGACAAGCACGAGTCAGCAGAAGCAAATAATATCTAAGTATAGACATAAGTTAAATAAGTTTTGCCTTAAGAAGACTAGCACAAACATAACATGGATTGAAAGAGGCGAGGCCTCCTGCCTGGGAATCTCCTATCCTACTACTGGTCGGGGGCGGCCTCCACGTAGTAGTAGGCTCCAGCGATGGTGTAGTAGTCGTCTCTAGCATACTCCATCTCTGGGGCTCCGTCGTCTGAACGCAGTAATCGTATCGAGGGGGAAAGAGAAAATAAAGCAGCGGTGAGTACTCATCCAAAGTACTCGCAAGACTGACATCAGATCTATGCTAAGTAAGCATCAGTATCAAGGGGAGGAGGTTATATCTGGACTGACTGCAGAAAGCAAGAATAGGGGAAGGCCTAGTCCTATCGAAGACTAGCATCTTCAGCATCTTGCAGCATTAGAAGAGAGTCGACTGGTATCTCATATGTCTTCATATTATTGTAGCAATTTTATTAAGTAACCACGCCGAGAGATTCTTCCTCGACTCCCTGCGAGGAAGCAATCCCGGAGCCAACATTAATTTCAATTAAAGTCACAATTATAGTTGTAGTAGATCAAGGTACAACCCCAAGTCGTCCTGTCACCGTGGACATGGCTATTCGAATAGATGAATTCATCCCTACAGGGGTGCATCACATTTCCAACACGCTTGATCACCTCCGGTCAGACACACTTTTCTGGGTAATGCTCGGCCTCAGGATAGCAACACGTCGTCGCCCCACCTAGGCTCAACAGAGAGTCTAGCCTGCCAGTCTAAATCCTAAGCACACAGGGGACATGGGCCCACTTGCCCTCTATGCTCCTGCACGATGCGTACACAGCCTAGGTCAGCCCTAGCACACCCGGATCCAAGAGTTGTACCATCCAGGCCACTCCGGCATGCGCCGCTCCATTGCTGACGTCTGAAGAGCTTCGGTTGATACAACGACGTCGTGTACCCATAACTTCTCCCACATGAAGGTTTAGTAAATAAAAGGTCAAATGACCAACTCAGATCAAATACACAACCCATTAGCATTTTATTAATGCGGGGCAAGCGCGACCCATGAAGTGTGGTCCCGTCGCCCCGTCTCGAGGATGTGTGGCAAGGGCCTCTCCTGCCCGTCCACGCCTCATTATCATCAAACCATGGGTACCCTTAGGGCCGACCCACCACCAACATGTTTCTGTAACCAGGTCATAGTAACCGTGTGTTTAAAACATCAAGGCGGGAACTAAGGAATCACCCTCAATGGTGCCCGCTCGATGTAACCGTCAAGGTGGACTTAGAGGAATCACCCTCGAGGGTCCCACACTTGAGGGGTTGCACGACAGAGACATAATCGGGAATGGTGAAGGAGGAATTACCCTCGATAACCATGACTGACTAGCTGCACTACAGGGCTAGCATCATAAGTATTTCATGAAGTGTCACCCTCAGTACTCGATAATAGCACTATAGAGTCGTACAACTAAGGGGAGTGCGCTAATGTGATGGGCATGGCTTGTCGGTCGGTTGACCAAGTCTTCGAGTCTTCGAGCCATCGAGTCGTCGATGAAGAAGCAGGGGAAACTGGGACTAAGGGGGTCACTAGAGATATTCTTCCCAACCGTGTGCGACATGTAATACTACGCAAACGAATTCGGATGAAAAAGTTCCATCTTCGCTATGCGAGGAGCACGTGACACACAAACGGACTGCATATTCGGATTCGTAGGATTTTTTTAATCAACTTTCATGTATCAAGTATTTTCATCTCACTTACGGTTTATTTTATATTAATTTCGGAAGTTTTATAAATATTATGAACTAAAACATATTAAATTTAATCCAAAAATAGAATTATGACATCAGCATGATGTCATGGTGACATCAGCAGTCAACAGTGGGGTTGACTGGTCAAAACTGACCAGTGCACCCCCGCAGTCGTTGAATCAGGGTTTAATCTAGGGTTTAATTAATCTTAATGAGGATTCATTAAGGGGGTGGGTCCCACATGTCATTCACTAATTAAATTAATTAATTAACTAATCTAATTAACCCTTAATTATCAGTTTAATTAATTACTTAATTAATTTAATTAACATTTTTATTAATATTTATGTTTTTATTCTTTTATTTTTATTTTAAAACGTTTAGGGGGTAGTGAGCCCCCTTGTTAGCCTCACAGGGGATGGTTAGTACGGGGATTAATCCCTCCCTAACCGCATCTGGCTCGGGGCCAGGGCATGGCCATGCCGGGGTGGTAGGGCCTCGCCGAGGCTCAAACACGCATGGTGCAAGGCGCCGGAGGCTGGTGCGACGGGGCACGTGGGAGGGGCTGGGCGCGGGGTGCGTGCGCGGCACGCATGCGCAGGCGGTAGGGTGGTGCGTGCGGCGCGGCGAGTGCGCGTACATGCGCTTGTGGGGGGAGGTCACGAGTGGCCCGAGCGAGTAGTGGCTAGCGCCAGCGACTGTGCGGTGAACGGCAACGGGGCGCGGGGTCGGGGAGGTGCCGGCAAGGTGCTCGGGGGTAGAGGAAGAAAGGGGGCCTTACATCGGCCAGTAGAGGAGGGGCAGCGGGCACGAGGAGGTGCGGCGGCCAGCGACGTGGGGGGCAACGGGGTGGACTAGCGAGGGGCGAGTAGGAGGCGTCGGCGGTTTCGGTGAGAGAGGTCTGGGGCGTCGCGTGGGGGGCACACAGGGTGCCAGGGGCATTGGGTGGCATCAGCGGCGGCGGAGCGGCGTGGGGACTGACGACAACGGGCGGCGGCGCGGTGGCGGCCCCGATCCAGATCTGGATCAGGGGGAAGAGAGCGAGCGAGGTGGGGAGGAAGTGAGCGATGGGGGGTGTCAGTGGGGGGAGGGGGTAGCCCAGAGGCGCTGGGGTGGGCTGGCCTACTGGGCCACGGTCTAGTTGGCGGGGGGGCTTTTTGTTTTTATTTTATTTTGTTTGATTTTTTTTCTTTTTCTTTTTTTCTTTTCTGTTTTGTTTTAGTTTCTATTTATTTCTTTTTAGCCATATTTCTTCACCGCAAAAATGTGAGACATGTCCCAATAAATACTTTGCAATATTCTGTATGGCCACAACAAGTTTGAGGATTTTTGGATTCTGTTAGAAATATCCATATGAAATTAAGAGCACTTCTAAATGCAAATTGCTGCTGTTATTGAAGGTGTGGTCCACAACAAAGTTTTGGTGATGTTGTTTACCTTAAAACCAATTGTTTTATGAATTATCACAAGTGTGCAACAATTTTATCTTGTTGTTTGTGCACTTATTTTATCACAATAAAAGTCAAGTGGCTTTTGAAGTGGAATTTGAATGAGATATGAATTTCAGCTTGATCATATCCGGATTAGCAAAATGGATTAGCATAATCCTTAGATTACTATAGCTTGATTACAAGGATTACTGTAGCTGTAAATCTAGGGCGTCACAGGGTATGTACCAGTAGCTATGTGTTCAATCACTCTCTCTCTCTCTCTCTCTCTCTCTCTTGTGTTCTTGAGATGGCACGATCTTGATGTATCACGGGCTTTGTTAATGTAGTTGTATCATATAATGTTATTCCCTTGCTACCTTGTTGTGATGAATTGAATCTTTCCCTTTGAGATCTCGTTATGTTGGATGGAATATTTTGGTTTGAGAACACTTGATGTACGTCTTGCGTGGGATACCCATAGTGACATTTGGGTATTGTATTGATTCAATTAATATAGGTTGAGGCATCAACTTGCGGATTTCGGTGACCTTGGGGATCTATGCATAGGAGTTGATTGCACATTTTCATGCCACGTTCTCTGATAGTAATCTTGGGGTGCTCAATGAAGTTATTTGTGTTGAATTGGATATGATAGACCTGAAATTGTTTGATGCATGTCGCATAATTTACCCACGGATACTCGAGGTGACATTGGAGTATCTAGGTGACATTAGGGTTGATTGATATGTATCAGGGTGATGTTCTAGTACGAACTCTAGGTTTGTTTGTGACACCTATAGGAATAGCCCAAAAGATTGATCAGAAAGAATAACTTTGAGATGGTTCTACTACCTACAAAAATTTGATCTTATTGTTATCCACTAGATAGAAACTTTGGAGTGATTCTTTGTTGCACGTTGAGGGATGATCATATGATTCAACTATGTTAGCATTGGTGGGAGATTGCACTAGTGAAACTATGAACCCTAGGCCTTGTTTCCAAGCATTAATGTACAGTTTTGCTCGCTGTTTACTATGAGTTACCTTGATGTTTTTATATTTTCAGATTATAAAAACCTATATCTACCATCCATATTGCAGTTATATCACCATCTCTTTGCCAAACTGGTGCACTTATGCAATTTACCATTTTATTGGGTGTGTTGGGGACACAATAGATTTCTTGTATTTGATTGCAGGGTTGTTTGAGAGAGACCATCTTCATCCTACACCTAACACGGATTGATAAACCTTAGTTCATCTACTTGAGGAAAGATTGCTTCTATACTGCAAAACTCTATGCTTGGATTCCCAACATAGTCTACAAGAATAAACTTACGTAGTAGACATCAAAGGACGAGAGATCCGGCTTCTCAATTCCCAAGTACTCAGGGACGCCCTACGAAAAAGGATAAGAGAGATTTATTACAGCATGTCACCAAAGTGCCCCATAGTGAAACAGGGAGCCAGTCGAGACCTGGCACAAGTACGGAAAATTCAGTGCACGAAATTCCGGACTTAAACTTTCCCATAGGGGAAACACCCAATGGAGATGTATGCGCACACATCGGCGCAGGAAATCTAAAGGACCTTGTTCAATGGGAAATTTGGTAGAGCAAGTGTTAGCGCGAGATGCGCTACATGCTGAAATGGTCATAAATTATATTTGTATGAGGTGTCCCTGAACCAAGTAATGTTGATTGTCGACATTAACTTTGCTACGAAAATTGTCTCAATCATAGATCTTGATCGTGAGCCTAACACGCTCACTGATTGCAAGAAAAGGTCGGATTGGAAAGATTGGCAAGAGGTAATTACCGTCGAATTAATATCTCTTAACAAAAGGAAGGTGTTCGAACTAGCTTGTCGAACTCCTCCCCACATGCGCCCAGTTGGCCATAGGTTAGTTCTTGTTCGAAAGAGAGATGAAAATAATAAGGTAGTTCGGTACAAAGCAAGGCTCATCGCTCAAGGGTTCACTCAACGACCTGGTGTCAATTTTGAGGAGACTTATTCCCCAGTCATGGTGAGTTACCTTTACATACTTGATCTCAATGGCAGTACACATCGGCTTGAAAATGAAATTAATGGATGTTGTCACTGCTTACCTGTATGGTAACCTGGATTCGAGCATATACATGAAGGTTCCTGAAGGTATCCCTATTCCGAACCATGATAGAGAAAACAAGAATCTATAAAATGTTCAACTTCAAAAGGCATTGTACGGACTCAGGCAGTCGGGTAGAATGTGGTATGATCGCCTAAGCGATTTCCTTCATCAGAAGGGCTACACGAACAATAAAGATTGCCCATGTGTTTTTATACGATGATCCCAAGATGGTTTTTGTATAATATCGATGTACGTGGACGATTTAAACATAATCGGTATACCTGAGGATATTGAGGAAGCAAGTTCCTACCTGATGTGAGAATTCGAGATGAAGGATTTAGGTAAAACCAAGTTCGGTCTAGGTCTGCAACATGAAAATTCCCTTGATGGGATTGTAGTGCACCAGTCGACCTACGCTCAGAAGGTGTTGGGAATATTTGGATTTGATAAGGCATGTCCATCTAAGACCCCGAAAGTCGGGAGATCTTTACACCCAGACAAGGACCCGTTCAGGCCTAAGTAAGAGGGGGAGGAAACTCTGGAACCAGAGGTTCCTTACCCGAGTGCAGTTGGAGCACTCATGTACGTCGCAAATTGCACGCGGCCAGACATTGCTTTCGCCTTCATTTTGCTTGTTAGGTACAGTTCTGAATCAACCAAGAGACATAGGAAAGGTGTCAAGGATATCTTCCGTTACCCGTGAGAGACCAAAGATCTTGGCCTACTTTATAAAAGGAATCAAGAACTATCTCCTTTAGGCTATGCCGATGCTAGGTACCTATCGGACCCGCATGATTGGAAATCACAGACTAGATATGTTTTCCTTTATGGTGGAACTGCGTTTTCCTGGAAATCGACTCGAACCACTAGGAAATCATGGCACTATTCGAAGAGTCGAAATAATGTGTATCGCTTCGGCGGATGATCAGCCACATGTAGAAGACATGTGGGCTGAACACCGTACAAACTCCTACCATTATCTATGAAGATAGTGTTGGGGAACGTCGCATGGGAAACAAAAAATTTCCTACGCACACGCAAACCTATCCATGGTGATGAGCATCTATGAGAGGGAGAGTGGATATACATACCCTTGTAGATCGCTAAGCGGGAAGCGTTAAGAAACGTGGTTGGTGTAGTCGAAAATCTTCGCGATCCAAATCGCCGAGCGTCCCGCGATCTCATCACGATCCGTCCCGCGATCCAATCACGATCCGTCCCGTGAACTCATCACGATCCGTCCCGCGATCTCATCATGATCCGTCTCACGATCTTGATCACGATCTGTCCCGCGAACTCATCACGATCCGTTTCGCGATCTCATCACGAACTGTCTCGCGATCTCGATCACGGTCCTTCCGATCTAGCGTCGAACGGACGGCACCTCCGCGTTCAGCACACGTGCAACTTGATGACGATCTCCACCGTCTTGATCCAGAAAGAGGAGGTGGAGAGGAGAGAGAGTTCACCGGCAGCGTGATGGCGCTCCGGTGATGGTGGTGGAGCAATTCCGGCAGGGCTTCGCCTAAGCGCTGCAGAAAACCGATCTAGAGGAGAAACTATGCACCGGTGGAACGGGTAGCACGTGGCCGGAAATTCTATCCAAAAACCACCCAATCCACTAGTATATATAGGAGGAGAGGAGAGGAGAGGCAGCCAAGGCCTTTATGTCGGCCGAAATAGGAGGTGGGAGCAATCCTACTTCACCTCCAATCCTAGTTGGAGTAGGATTGCCTCCTATTGGCTGATTTTCCACTTTTTGCTTTAGGACTTTCTCTCCTGCGCCATGGGCATTTGTGGCTGTTTTCCCAGCCCACTAAGGGATGGTTATTATTCTCCCACACCTCATGGACCTCTTGGGGTCGAAATACCCCTCCCGGAGGTCCTCCGGTACACTACCGGCACTCCCGGTACAATACCGATACTCCCGGTACACTACCGATGAGCCCAAAACTTTTCTGGAAACCAAACTAGGACTTCCTATATATGAATCTTTACCTCCGGACCATTCCGGAGCTCCTCGTGACGTCCGGGATCTCATCCGGGACTCCGAACAACCTTTGGTCACCACCATACATAACTCTACACTACCGAAACGTCACCGAACCTTAAGTGTGCAGACCCTGCGGGTTCGAGAACTATGTAGACATGACCGAGACACCTCTACGGTAAATAACCAATGGCAGGACATGGACGTCCACATTGGTTCCTACATATTCTACGAAGATCTTTATCGGTCGAACCTCTATGTCAAGGATTCAGTTAATCCCGTATATCGTTCCCTTTGTTCTTCGGTATGTTACTTGCCCGAGATTCGATCGTCGGTATCTCCATACCTAGTTCAACCTCGTTACCGGCAAGTCTCTTTACTCGTTCCGTAATACAAGATCCCGCAACTAACAATTAGTCACATTGCTTGCAAGGCTCATTGTGATGTTGTATTACCGAGTGGGCCCTGAGATACCTCTCCGTCACACGGAGTAACAAATCCCAGTCTCGATCCATGCCAACTCAACAGACACCATCGGAGATACCTGTATAGCACCTTTATAGTCACCCAGTTACGTTGCGACGTTTGATACACACAAGGCACTCCTCCGATATCCGTGAGTTGCATGATCTCATGGTCATAGGAACATATACTTGACATGCAGAAAACAGTAGCAATAAACTGACACGATCATATGCTATGTTTGTAGTTTGGGTCTTATCCATCACATCATTCTCCTAATGATGTGATCCCGTTATCAAATGACATCTCATGTCCATGGCTAGGAAACCTTAACCATCCTTTGATCAACGAGCTAGTCCATTAGAGGCATACTAGGGACATGGTTTTGTCTATGTATCCACACATGCATTTAAGTCTCCGATCAATACAATTATAGCATGGATAATAAACGATTATCATGAACAAGGAAATATGATAATAACTAATTTATTATTGCCTCTAGGGCATATTTCCAACAGTCTCCCACTTGCACTAGAGTCAATAATCTAGTTCACATCACCATGTGATTCGCATTGTTATGAATCTAACACCCAATGAGTTTTGGGGCTCGATCATGCTTTGCATGTGAGAGAGGTCTTATAGTCAACGGGTCTGCGATATTCAGATCCGTGTGTACTTTGCAAATCTCTATGTCAAACCGTAAACACTGCTACCACACTCCACTTGGTACTATTTCCAAATGGCTGCTCCACTATACGTATCCAGATTGCTACTACTAGTCATCCGGATAGGTGTTAAAGTTTGCATCGACGTAACTCTTTACGACGAACTCTTTATCACCTCCACAATCAAGAAACATTTCCTTAGTCCTCTGGTTACTAAGGATAATTCCGACCGCTGTCCAGTGATCCACTCCTGGACCACTCTTGTACCCCTTGACAGACTCATGGCAAGGCACACATAGGTGCGGTACACAGCATGGCATAATATAGAGCCTATGGCTAAGGCATAGGGGACGACGTTCGTCCTTTCTCTTTCTTCTGCCGTTGTCGAGCTTTGAGTCTCACTCAACTTCACACCTTACAAATCAGACAAGAACTATTTCTCTGGCTGATCCATTTTGAACTCTTTCAAAATATTGTCAAGGTATACACTCATTGAAAGTCTCATCAAGCATCTTGATCTATCTCTATAGATTTTGATGCTCAACAATTAGGTAGCTTTATCCAGGTCTTCCTTTGAAAATCACTTTCCAAATGACCGTTTTATGCTTTCCAGAAACTCTACATTATTTCTGATCAACAATATGTCATCCACATATACTTATCAGAAATTCTATAGTGCTCCCACTCACTTTATTGCAAATACAAGTTTCTCATAAACTTTGTATAAACATCAAAACTTTGATCACCTCATCAAAGCGTATATTCCAGCTCCGAGATGCTTGCTTCAGTCCATGGAAGGATCACCGAAGCTTGCACACCTTTTAGCATCCTTAGGCCTGACAAAACCTTCTGGTTGTATCACATACAACCTTTCCTCAAGTAAACCGTTAAGGAAACGATGTTTTGACATCCATCTGCCAGATTTCATAATTGAAAACACAGCAACTGCTAACATAATTCCAACAGACTTTAGCACCACTACGAGTGAGAAAGTCTCATCGTAGTCAACTCATTGAACTTGTCACAAACATCTTTTCAACAAGTCGAGCTTTACAAATAGTGACATTCACCATCAGTGTCTGTCTTTATTTTAAAGATCCATTTGTACTCAACGACCTGCCGTCCAACGAGCAAGTCTACCAAAGTCTACACTTGGTTTTCATACATGGATCCTATCTCGGATTTCATGGCCTCTAACCATTTGTCGGAATCCGGGCCCCATCATCGCTTCTCCATAGCTCGTAGGTTCATCGTTGTCCAACAACATGATCTCCAAGACAGAGTTGTCGTACCACTTAGGAGCAGTACACATCCTTGTCGACCTACGAAGTTCGATAGTAACTTGATCCTGAAGCTTCATGATCATCATCATTAACTTCCTCTTCAACTAACGTAGGCTTCACAGAAACATCTTTCTGCGCTGCGCTACTCTCTGGTTGAACAAAGGTTCAACAACCTCATCAAGTTCTATCTTCCTCCCACTCAATTCTTTCGAGAGAAACATTTCCTCGAGAAAGGATCCGTTTAAGCAACAAACATTTTGCACTAGGATCTGAGATTGAAGGTTCACCCAACTGATCTTAGGGTATTCTATGAAGATGCAATTTGTCCGCCTTGGGTTCGACCTCATTAGGTGAAAACATTTTCCACACAAGTGTCACATCCCAAAATATTAAGAAATGACACCTTAGGTTTCTATCAAACCCTAATTCACATGGTGTCATCTCAACGGATTTAGATGGTGCCCTATTTAAAGTGAATGTAGTTGTCTCTAATGCATAACCCCAAAATTATAGTAGTAAAACGACAAGAGACATCATATTATGCACCATGTCCAATAGAGCATAACTATGATGTTCGGACACACCATCACACTATGGTGTTCCAGGTGGCGTTTAGTTGTGAAACAACTTTCACATTGTCTTAAGTTGTATGCCAAACTCGTGACTCAGATATTCACCTCCACGATCATATCGCAGTCATTTTTATCTTCTTGTCACGATGATCTTTAAACTTCACTCTGAATTTGCTTGAACCTTTCAAACGATTCAGACTTGTGTTTCATTAAGTAAATATACACTATATCTACTCAAATCATCAGTGAAGGTAAGAAAATAACGATATCCACTGCACGCTACAAGACTCACTAGATTGCATACATCAACATGTATCATTTCCAATGAATCACTTGCCCGCTCCATCCAACAGGGTCCTTTAGTCATCTTGCCCAAGAGGCATGGTTCGCATGTCTCAACCGATTCGAAATCGAATGAGTCCAAATATCCATCAGCATGGAGTTTCCACATGCGCTTTATACCAATATGACATTTAGCGGCAGTGCCACAAGTATGTGGTACTATCATTATTAACTTTGTATCTTTTGACATCAATGTTATGAACATGTGTACTACTACGATCAAGATTTCAACAAACCATTCTCACTGGGTGCATGACCATTAAAGGTATTATTCATGTAACCAGAATAACTATTATTCTCTGACTTAAATGAATAACCGTATTGCAACAAACATGATCTAATCATGTTCATGCTCAACGCAAAACACCAAATAACATTTATTTAGGTTCGTCACTAATCCTGAAGGTAGAGAGAGTGTGCGATGTTGATCACATCAACCTTGGAAACATTTCCAACACACATCGTCACCTCACCCTTAGCTAGTTCTCCGTTTATTCCGTAGCTTTTATTTCGAGTTACTAACATTTAGCAACCGAACCGGTATCCAATACCCAGGTGCTACTAGGAGTACTAGCAAGGTACACATCAATAACTCGTATATCAAATATACTTCTGTCGATGTTGCCAGCCTTCTTATCTACCAAGTATCTAGGGTTGTTCCGCTTCAGCGACCTCTCACCTCATAATAGAAGCACTTAGTCTCAGGTTTGAGTTCAACTTTGGGTTGCTTCACTGGAGCAGCAACTGACTTGCTATCCATGAAGTTTCCCTCCTTGCTCTTGCCCTTTTCGAAACTAGTGGTTTGATTAACCATCAACACTTGACGCTCCTTCTTGATTTCTACCTTCGCGGTGTCAAACATCGCGAACAGCTCAGGGATCAATACTTCTATCCCTGGTGTATTATAGTTCATCACTAAGTTCTAGTAGCTTTAGTGACAGTGACTTGGAGAACTATATCAATCACTATCTTATCTGGAAGATCAACTCCCACTTGATTCAAGCGATTGTAGTACCCAGACAATCTGAGTACATGCTCAACGATTGAGCTATTCTCCTTCATCTTACAGGCAAAGAATCTTGTTGGAGATCTCATATCTCGCAACACAGGCACGAGCCTGAGATCACAATCTCTGCTCCTAGAACATCTCATATGTTCCGTGACGTTCAAAAAGTTTCCGAGCCTCAATTCTAAGCCGTAATGCATGACGCACTAGACTATCAAGTAGTCATCGAAACATGCCTGTCAGATGTTCACAACATCTATAGACGACGCTAGAGGGGGTGGCGCACCGAGCGGTGCATTAAGGACATAAGCCTTCTCTGCAGCAATGAGGACAATCCTCAGATCACGGACCCAGTCCACAATATTGCTACCAACATCTTTCAACTCTATTTCTCTAGGAACATATAAAAATACAAGGGAGCTACAGCGCGAGCTAGTAATCTACAACATAATTTGCAAAGACACTTTGACTATGTTCATGATAATGAGTTCAATTAATCATATTACTTAAGAACTCCCACTCAAATTGACATCCCTCGGGTCATTCGAGTGATACATGATCCAAATTCACCAACTCAAGTCCGATCATCACGTGAGTTAAGGTGGCTTCAATGGTGAACATCATTATGTTGATCATATCCACTATATGACTCATGCTCGACCTTTCGGTCTCTTGTGTTCCGAGGCCATGTCTGTACATGCTAGGCTCGTCAAGTTTAACCCGAGTGTTCTGCGCGTGCAAATCTGGCTTGCACCCGTTGTATGTGAACGTAGAGTCTATCACACCCGATCATCACGTGGTGTCTCAACACGACGAACTTTTGCAACGGTGCACACTCGGGGAGAACACAATTTATCTTGAAATTAAGTGAGGGATCACCTTATAATGCTACCGTCGTCCTAAGCAAAACAAGGTGCATAAAAAGGATTAACATCACATGCAAATCATAAGTGACATGATATGGCCATGAACTTGTGCTTTTGATCTCCATCTAGAAAGCACCGGCATGATCTCCATCGTCACCGGCATGACACCATGATCTCCATCAACGTGTCTCCATCGGGGTTGTCACGCCCTGCATGCTTCTACTACTATTGCTACCGTAGCGATAAAGTAAAGCATTACATAGCGCTTACTGATTGACACGCAGGTCATACAATAATTAAAGACAACCCTATGGCTCCTGCCGGTTGCCGTACTCATCGACATGCAAGTCGTGATAATCTATACATCACATGATCATCTCATACATCACATATATCACATCATGTAATTGGCCATATCACATCACAACATACCCTGCAAAAACAAGTTAGACGTCCTCTAATTGTTGTTGCAAGTTTTACGTGGCTGCTATGGGTATCTAGCAAGAACGATTCTCACCTACGCATAAACCACAACGGTGATACACTAGTTTTCTTTTCAACCTTCTCAAGGACCGCCTTTGTCGAATCCGATCCAACTAAAGTGAGAGAAACTGTCACCCGCAAGCCATCTAAGCAACAAGTTGCATCGAGGGAACCGGTCTCTCGTAAGCGTACGAGTAATGTTGGTCCGGGCCGCTTCATCTCACAATCCCGCTGAACCAAAATCCGACCAAGGGAGGAAGCAATCTAAGCATCAACGCCCACAAACCTTTTGTGTTCTACTCGAGATCTCATCGAACCATCAACCTAGCTCTGATACCACTGTTGGGGAACGTCGCATGGGAAACAAAAAAATTCCTACGCACACGCAAACCTATCCATGGTGATGAGCATCTACGAGAGGGAGAGTGGATCTACATACCCTTGTAGATTGCTAAGCGGGAAGCGTTAAGAAACGCGGTTGGTGTAGTCGAACATCTTCGCGATCCAAATCGCCGAGCGTCCCGCAATCTCATCACGATCCGTCCTGCGATCCAATCACGATCCGTCCCGTGAACTCATCACGATCCGTCCCGCGATCTCATCACAATCCGTCTCACGATCTTGATCACGATCTGTCCCGCGAACTCATAACGATCCGTTCCGCGATCTCATCACGAACTGTCTCGCGATCTCGATCACGGTCCTTCCGATCTAGCGTCGAACGGACGGCACCTCCGCGTTCAGCACACGTGCAACTTGATGACGATCTCCACCGTCTTGATCCAGCAAGAGGAGGTGGAGAGGAGAGAGAGTTCACCGGCAGCGTGATGGCGCTCCGGTGATGGTGGTGGAGCAATTCCGGCAGGGCTTCGCCTAAGCGCTGCAGAAAACCGATCTAGAGGAGAAACTATGCACCGATGGAACGGGTAGCACGTGGCCGGAAATTCTGTCCAAAAACCACCCAATCCACTAGTATATATAGGAGGAGAGGAGAGGAGAGGCAGCCAAGGCCTTTGGGTCGGCCGAAATAGGAGGTGGGAGCAATCCTACTTCACCTCCAATCCTAGTTGGAGTAGGATTGCCTCCTATTGGCTGATTTTCCACTTTTTGCTTTAGGACTTTCTCTCCTGCGCCATGGGCATTTGTGGCTGTTTTCCCAGCCCACTAAGGGATGGTTATTATTCTCCCACAGCCCATGGACCTCTTGGGGTCGAAATACCCCTCCCGGAGGTCCTCCGGTACACTACCGGCACTCCCGGTACAATACCGATACTCCCGGTACACTACCGATGAGCCCAAAACTTTTCCGGAAACCAAACTGGGACTTCCTATATATGAATCTTTGTTACCGGCAAGTCTCTTTACTCGTTCCGTAATACAAGATCCCGCAACTAACACTTAGTCACATTGCTTGCAAGGCTCATTGTGATGTTGTATTACCGAGTGGGCCCTGAGATACCTCTCCGTCACACGGAGTAACAAATCCCAGTCTCGATCCATGCCAACTCAACAGAAACCATCGGAGATACCTGTATAGCACCTTTATAGTCACCCAGTCATGGTGAGTTATCCGAGCTAGTCCATTAGAGGCATACTAGGGACATGGTTTTGTCTATGTATCCACACATGCATTTAAGTCTCCGATCAATACAATTATAGCATGGATAATAAACGATTATCATGAACAAGGAAATATGATAATAACTAATTTATTATTGCCTCTAGGGCATATTTCCAACAGATAGTGCTTTCTGTGTTGCATAAGTCCAGATGGGTTATGTGAAGAGTAACCTCACAAAGCATATAAGTCCCAAGTTCTTCTATGCACATGAACTGCAGCAGTTGAATGAAGTGTGAATTTTGCATACTAAGTCATGTGACAATCTTGCTGATATGTTCGCTAAATCATTACCGGCATCATCCTTCAAGAGGTGTGTGCGTGGAATCGGTATGATGAGACTTAGAGAGATGCTAGGTTTAGGGGGAGAAACTTCACAAACTCGTCGTTAAAATCTCGATCCTGGCGATTGAGTACTCAACTTGATGGTTGAGTGGATTGTACTATTTTTCCCTTGAGTGTGTTTCCTGATGTTTCTTACTTTTGACGAGGCAATTCGTGTAATACAACAACATATACTATGCGTTCTTTCTCCATATTTTCTCCCCTGGATTTTTTGAAGTTTTGAGACATGGATATACAGATAATTACCCAATGAGGAGTGTTGGGAAACCGGGTCCACCGTAGGTTTGGCGGCGGGCGTGTGTGATGTGCACCGCGTAGCCCCTCCCGGTTTGACACTTTTCGTTAAATGGGTACTTATCCCCTAACCCCTACACCTATATAAAGAGATGAGAAGCAACCATTGTAACAGAGATCAATCATTAATAAAGATAGTCTCTTTCCTACTTTTTGTGTTTATCTATTTTTCACGTGATCGACTACTTCATCTACAACACTCACTCTCGCTCCGCAACCTCAGACCGGACTTCCCGGCGAAGTTGCAAAACAGTTTATGTCCTTACGCACATCGTTTCATCTACGACTTCCAGTAGAAGGTCCGAAGCGACTAACCGTGCAAGCGATCCAGCTTATTGTGCAGCGCCCACTTAGGCTCCCCACGAGAGCTAATTCTCCAATTCGCGTGCCAGGGCTATATGTCACCCAAACCGATTACTAATTACATACGTGAATCTCGGTGGTCGTAGTTAATTTTGGATTTGTTTCATGATTTTTGACGATGCGCACTCAGCCGAAGGAGATATTTTCATCGATGAAGAGGTGTCTACGATGACTTCGTAAATTTCAAGATGATATGACGGCTCAGTCTCTTAAAGATGTTAATAGGGATAGAAAGTATGTGTGCGCATTCATAGGGTTGAGTGTATACATAGATATATAAATGATTACGTCTGTACTGTATTTAAAAAAATAAAAATCACATAAGGGGTATGTCTATCGTGATCGCCCTGTAGCGAGGTCCTTCCTTGCGTTTAGGTAAGTTTTTTCATGGTTTTATTTCCCTTTTGATTTTTCGGTTTTTACACCGGTTTCCTTCACTTCTTCATTTTGCTTTGTTTTCTTTTCTCATTGGAGTTTTGGTATTTCTTAAATGTAGGTTCGTGTAGGTCGGGTTTTATACAGTTTTCCTTTTCTCTTTTTTTGTTCTATTTGTTTTGTTTTTCCTTTTTTTATTTGTTTTTTCATCGGTTTTTTATGGTTTTTTTGTTTCCTTCATTTTTCCTTTGGTTTTCTTTTTTCCCCAAGGTTATTTTGGCATTTATTTCTTTCTTTAGTTATACATTGCTTTTTTGTGTTTCTTCCTTATTTTTCTTTGTTTTCTTTATTTTTTCTTTCTTTTGGTTTCTTTCTTCGTTTTCATTGTAGTTTTTACACATCTTTTTTTTAGTTCACAATGTACATTTTTAGAGCATACGTGAATCATTTTTTTGATATACTTTTGACATTTTTAAAATGCATGATGTGTATTTTTTCAAATAAATGTTTTGAACACTTTATTGGATAAACGGTAACATTTTTTCCAAATACTAGTTGTACATTCTTCTAATGAAATATATATATATATATATATATATATATATATATATATATATATATTAATCTGTGGTAACTCTTTTTAACATTGTATAAACATTTTTCTAAATTACACAAACCTTTTTTTGAGTAACCGTGATTTTTATTTAAAGTCACACATATTTTTTTAATGGTACAATACTTTGGTTATACAAAATGAAACGTTTAATTTACATTTTATACATTTTTTTGACAATATCACAATAACATTTCGAAAACTCGTGAATACTTTTTTTTAAATTGTATGTACTTCTTTCTGAATGCATGAAACATTTTTTTCAATTAGTTGAACATTTTTTATACATTGTATAAAGTTTTTATTACTGGAAAGTACATTATTTTAAACTTTTGACATTTTTCTATGTGACAAACATTTTTCGAACAAATCACTAACATTTTTCTTTACGGGTTTAACATTTTTCAATGCGTGATTAACATTTTAGAAATTTATATGTAAAACTCTTTTTTATTATAAATGTTTAAAATGTTACAAAATATAAAGAAAAGTAAAATAATAAAAATAAAATGTGAAGGAAAACTGAAAAAAGTGCATGACATCAGCACAACAGGGCAACTAGTTACTGGGCCGGCCCAATTCCCGTTCCCTGTAGTGAGCTGTTTCTAGACTCAAAAAAGCTGCACTCCAATCGGCGCATGAACTCTTCAGGGGTAAGAAGATGCGGACAAAGCTGTGAATGCCTTTTCTTAAAACAAAGACGCTAGGAGCGTCCGGCTTTAAATTAATAAAGCCACAAGATAGCATTCACAAAGGGTTCGAATCTTACAAACTACATAGTTCAAGTAACCCAGGACAACATAGACGATAAACGGACTATGTCCAAAATACAGGAAGCAAGGAACACAATATAACACCACTAAAGCACCAAATTCTGCCTATCGTCGCCACATGTAGACACCAAAAGTAAAGATCAGCTACGTAGAGTGACGGGCACGCGTGAGAGTGTTGTTGATCATCTTCATGATTGCCCTCATGGGTTCAACATCTCCTTGCTTCCCCAATGGTGTCCACATCTATAGCAAGAGATGACATTTGAAGATAACGTCAGCAGGGCGAGAAGGCAATTTTTCCTTGATCGTAATTTTGTTCCGGATCGTCCATAAAAACCACAGAAGCTCCCTACGCAATGCCACACCATCCTTGCACTGGCCCCCCTCTGGGTTTGCAGCAAAGATAGCAAATATGTACCTGACGTTGGGTTCCAGTTCTGGTGGAACGTGTCGCTAACGGCACTCCAAGCAAACCTAGATAAAGCACAATGAAAGAAAATGTGGTTCGCATCCTCATGTAAACCACAAACGGCGCAAGAACCATCAGATGGGTCGTTACACTTAGCCACATTATCCGCCGTAGAAAGACGATTTCTAAACATTTGCCACAAGAAAATCTTAATGTTGAGTGGTAGACCAACCTTCCAGAGCCCCCGAACAATGTCCAAGACGTTTCCCTCAGTCAACTTGGAGTACAAGAACTTTACCGAGAATTTTTGGGATGTGGCCAGGCCCCAAGTGACCGAATCAGCCCCCAAGCTGAGTTGTATGTTTCCTATTTTGACCACCAACTTGTCCTAGCTAACCGTTTCCAGCGTAGAGAGGGAGCGCATAAAGTGTATCGCCGGCGGTGAGGTACTAAGAGCATCACGAACCACCACTCTGGTGTCTGTGGCTAATTGGTACAGCAGACGGTAGGAGTGCCAAAGCTGACTAGCCTCTAACCAGTTATCTAGCCAAAACGGTGATGACATGCTATTATTAACATAAAAACTGGCCCCTACCGTGAATGCCAGTCAGACCGCTTGGATACCGTTCCAAGACGCCAAGCCCGGAGGTTTGGCTTTAAACAGATTTCCATCCAGGAAGTATTTTGCCCAGAGGAGATCCGCCCAGAGTCTTGACTTGTTTTGGGCTAAGCGCCACCACCACTTACTGAGAAGTGCTATATTCATGAGCTTGGAATTGGTGATCCCCAAGCCTTCAATTTTTTTGGCCTACAAACCGCCGCCCACTTGACCAAGTGATATTTGTGCTTGATGACAGTTCCTTCCCAAAAGAACCTAGAGTAAGGGGTGTCCAACTTCGCGTGAACCCCATCCACAAGCAGGAACATTCCCATAGTGAAGAGTGGGAGGGAGGAGAGGCTAGAGTTAGTAAGAATCAACCTAGCCGCCAATGACATAAACTTCCCTCGCCACGGGCTAACCCTATTCGCCACCTTTCCATAAAGTCTCTCACACACTCGGATATCGATAATTTTTGATGGGAGATCGGAAGGCCGAGGTACTTAATCGGAAAGCCATCAAGCTTGCAATTAAGTAGGTTTGCAACACGTGTACTCTCTTGTTATCCCATCCCCATGGTGATCACCTCACTTTTTAGAAAGTTTATTTCAGCCCCGAAAGGATCTCGAAAGCGAGATCAGCAGCTTGATTGATGTGATACTATGGTTGTCAGGCTCGAAGAGCAGCATCGTATCATCTGCGTATTGCAGGTGAGTCACCCCTTGGGATGAGATGGTTCACCAACCCTTTGATGTGCCCCGCCGCTCTGGCCTTGGCAAGCATTACCGACAAGGCGTCCGCAATGAAATTGAAAATAAGCGGTGAGCTAGGGTCACGTTGTCGAAGGCCCCTTTTGTTGTGGAAGAACTTGCCAACCTCATCGTTTACCGTCACCGTCGTCTGTCTGCAAATGACTAGGTGCATGATACGGTGAACAAAGCCTGCCTCAAAACCCTTTTTGAGGAGCACCTCCCGAACAAACTCCCAGTTCACTCGGTCATAGGCTTTTTCGAAATCGGGCTTAACAAGAACACCCTTCCCTTTGGTGCACTTTAGCTCGTGAACAATCTCAAGTAGCGCAATCGGCCCCTCCAGAATATTGCGTCCCTTAAGAAAGGTGGCTTGCCTGTTGAGGGCCACTCATTGTGCAATGGGCGCCAGACGTGTGGCGTACGCTTTAGCACATAGTTTGAAAGGCACGTTAATAAGTGTGATAGGTCTAAACAACTTAATATTGTCCGCACCCTTAACCTTAGGGATAAGGCTGATAGCACCATAGTTCAGTTGGGATAGGTCTACCAAACCTAGTGCAAAGCTATTATCTAACGCATAGAAGATATGATTAAGACAAGGCTAGAATTTCTTAAAGAACTCCACGGGCCAGCCATCTGGGCCCGACGCCGTGTCCGTCTTCATATCTGTCAGCGCCTTGTCAATCTCCTCCGGCAGGAAGGACAGGGCCAACCCATCGTTCTCCGCCTGCAACATCTGCTTAGAAGGATACAAAGAGGCAATCGGTACAGGATGGTTAGGCTGTGGATTGATCTTCAAGAAACCTAACTAAATCTTAGATTATATCTCAACAGCCTAACAGATATACAACACACACGCACACATACGCATCCTGGACTACTACGGTTTATACATACCATATATACAATGTTTAACACTCCCCCTCAATCATAACTTATCTAAGTTAAGATTGTGTCGAAAAGCCTCTAGCTGCCTCAAAGTGAGCGGTTTAGTAAAGCCATCTGCAACTTGATCACCAGTAGGTACAAAGCGAACGTTCAAAAGTTTGTTGGCCACCCTCTCGAACAAAGTGATAGTCAATCTCGATATGCTTTGTTCGGGCATGAAAAATAGGATTAGCGGATAAATAAGTAGCTCCAAGATTGTCACACCAAAGTGAAGCGGCCTTAGGATGAGGGATACCCAATTCTGTCAATAAATTTTGAACCTAGATAACTTCAGCAGTGGCATTAGCTAGATCTTTGTATTCAGCCTCGATACTAGACCTGGACACAGTAGCTTGTTTGCGAGTAGTCCAGGAAATCAGATTACCTCCAAGAAATATTGCAAAACCACTTGTGGATCTCCTGTCATCAGGACAACCTGCCCAGTCTGCATCAGAAAAAGCACTGACAAGCATAGAATCTGTCTTGCCAAGTCTGAGCCCAACACCTTGCGTACCTTGAAGATATCTAAGTATGTGTTTGACTGCAGTCCAATGAACATGAGTGGGAGCATGCAAGAATTGACAGACTTTGTTAACAGAATATGCAATATCTGGTCTAGTCAAGGTGAGGTACTGTAAAGCTCCCACAACACTTCGATACCTGGTGGAGTCCTCAGACTCGAGCAGTTGTCTATCATGAAGAGTGAGTTTCTCAGAAGTGGAGAGGGGTGTAGGAGATGGTTTGCACCCTTGCATGCCCAGACGTTGAAGTATTTCTTGCACATATTTCCCTTGGGAGAGAAGAATGCCATCCTTTACTTGATTTACCTCAATGCCAAGAAAGAAGTGCAAACTGCCTAAATCTTTGAGAGCAAAGTCCATACTCAGATCCTTGAGAAGAGCTTCAACTGCTTGGGATGAAGAACTAGTAACAACTATATCATCAACATAGATAAGCATAAAAATAGTTACTCCGTGCCGATGATAAAAGAACAACGAGGTATCTCCTTTGGAAGCTGCAAAGCCAAGGGACTGCAACTTGGAATACAAACGATGATACCAGGCTCTGGGTGCTTGTTTTAAGCCATATAATGCTTTACCAAGCTTGCAAACATAGTGAGGGGAGACTGAACTTTCATACCCAGGAGGTTGCCTCATGAATACTTCTTCTTCCAGAACACCATGCAGAAACGCGTTCTTTACATCTAGTTGGCGTATACACCAGTTGTTGGAGACTACAACAGAGAGGATCAACCTGATAGTAGCAGCCTTAACAACTGGACTGAAAGTATCCTCATAGTCAATGCCATACCTTTGTTTAAAGCCTTTTGCCACCAACCGTGCCTTATACCTGTCAATAGAGCCATCGGATTTTCTTTTCACCTTGTACACCCATTTGCAGTCAATCATGTTACGACCCTTGATTGGTGGAACCAAGTGCCATGTCTTGTTCTCAACCAGAGCTGCATGCTCTTCATCCATAGCATGTTTCCATTTGGGATCACTAAGTGCATCAGCCAAATTTCTGGGTTCACCTGTAGCACAAAAGGAGCCCCAACGAATGCAACCATCATGATACACTTTGGGTTTTGCCACACCACTTTGAGACCTGGTATGGAACGTGCAGGAGGGGCGGAGCTAGTTGAGTAGCTTGGATTTATAGACGGTTGGATGAAGCAGACCCAGCCGTGGTGGAGTCCTCTCCAGGAGAAGAATCGCCCGCAGCAGATCCCGAGGCAGAATCCTGTAGCGAATCAGTTGGATTCGGCGCAACAGCCCCTGTAGAACTGCCAGATGGCCGACAGGAAACGTGGCTGTCCTCTGCATGCCCCGCACCGCTGCTGGCGCGCGAAGGCATCCCAGTCGCACCGCTGCGGACACGTGGAGGCATCCCATCCACAGAGACCGGCCGACCAGGCTCATGTGGGGGTGGCCCGCCTGACCGCCCGCCCGCAGGTGGGAATCCAGCGGAAGATGTGCGTGGCCCGCCTGGTCGCTCGAATCCCGCGAAAGGTGCGCCTGGCCCGCCTGACCCGCCTGGTACAGGTGGAGATCCCGCGGTGGATACGCGTGCAGCACCTTCTATGGCAGATCTCGATGCAGAATCAGCATCAAACGTTGTGTCCGGATCCTTTGTGGCTGCAGTGGCTGTGTTACCTGAAGGCTGCATCAAATCATACGAATTATCACCTGTTTCTTCATCACTTGCTTGCCCTATTTCCTGCATACTTTCAGCATGGTCATTAGACATATGGTCAGCAGCATCTACACCCTCATGGAGAAAAGTAGACGATGGTAAAAGGTGGGAGGGCAAAAGAACAAGTTCTTTGCGAAGTTGGGCGCCGGCGTTGGGGTGAAGACTAGCAAAGGGAAAGACTTGCTCATCAAAAACAACATCGCGAGAAATGTAGACAAGAACGGAGGAAATCTCAAGGTACTTATATCCTTTGTGAAGATTGCTATACCCTAAAAAGTCACATTGCTTAGAACGGAACTCAAGTTTGTGCTTGTTGAAAGGCCGCAAATTTCACCAAACGGCACAACCAAAGATATGTAGGAAAGTGTAGTTTGGTTTGGTGCCAAAAAGGCATTCGAGTGGGGTTTGGTTGTTGATGACGCGACTAGGTACACGATTAATGAGGTAAACGGTAGTGAGGAATGCTTCATCCCAAAATTTAAGAGGCATAAAAGCATGCGCAAGAAGTGATAGACCAACTTCCACAATGTGTCTATGTTTCCATTCAACTGAACCGTTTTGTTGATGAGCATGAGGGCATGAGACGTGATGAGAAATACCAATGCGTTCAAAAAAGGAATTTAGCTTTTGATATTCACCACTCCAGTCCATTTGCATGGAAAGAATTTTGCGATCAAAGAGGCATTCAACATGAGCTTGAAAGAGATGAAATTTCTCAAACACGTCAGCTTTATTTTTAAGCAAATATATCCAACTAAACTTGCTGAAATCATCGATAAAGCTAACATAATATTTTTGTCTGCCTACGGAGTGGGGTCCAGGACCCCACACATCAGAGAAAACGAGCTCTAAAGGAGCTTTGGACTCACTATCTGAATGAGAATAGGATAGCTGATGGCTCTTAGCCATATGACATGCATCACAAACTAGGAGGTGATCTTGTTTATTAGACACGGGGAGGTTGAAATCTCGAAGAATTTTCTGAACTATCGGAAGGGAAGGGTGCCCTAGACGCTTGTGCCACCGAGATGTGGAGGGTTTGATTGCTCCAAGTGCTTGGCGTTGAGGGGCACTCTGTCGTCTGGTCATGGGAAACGGACCCCGGCTACTCTTGTTTTGAAGGATTGTTCTCCTGGTAGCCTGATCCTTAACAAGAAAAAGTTCAGGGTGAAGTTCAATAAACGCATGATTATCTTGCATAAGCTGATAGGCAGAGAGGAGACTTTGTTTGGCGCTAGGAGCATGGAGAATATTTTTGAGTTGCAAGGAGCCAAAGGGAGTAGACAAAACTGAATGACCAATATGCTCAATGTCCATACCTTGACCGTTGGCGGTGTGTATTTGTTCATTGCCGGTGTAGCGATCTTTGACGGCGAGCTTCTCCAGCTCACTAGTGACGTGGTCCGTCGCACCGGTATCAAGATACCAGTAGGTATCTATGCCGTAAGCGTGAGCAGCGTTGGCGGAGCGATGGTTGCCATTGCCACCACCATGATCGCCACCTCCATTGTTGCCGGTGCCGCCACCACCTCCGCCTGCAGGGTTGCAGACATTGTTGTTGTAGCCCTTGTCGTAGCATTTATTGCAGCGCCACGCACCGTGGCCTTCTTGCTTGCAGATTTGGCAGCGCTCGCGATCACCGCGATCACCACCAGTCGCCCCGCTCGAGTTGTCGGAGTAGCGAGCAGGGCTGGAGTTGTTGTTAAAGCCACCACGCCCTCCGCCACGGCCGTAGTTCCCGCGGCCTCCATCGCAGGCAGCAAGGTTGGCCGAGTGGTTGGAGAAGAAAGCCGCCTGTTGTGCAGCCATGCGAGCTTTGGCCGCAAGGAGCAGCGAGAACAACTCGCCCAACCCGATCTTCTGATCAAGGGCAGCACGAGTGGAGATAGCAGAGAGAAAACCGTTGTAATCCGGCTCGTAGATGAGACCTTGCAAAATCTGATCAACAAGGTCATCTTCCCCGAGCGGTTTTCCGGCAGCGGCAAGTTCATCACCAATCCCTTTCATCTTGGTGAAGTAAGCGGCTGCAGAGAGGTCTACTTTGCGGGTGTTGCTGAGGGCAGAGCGAAGCTGGATGAGACGTGCCCGGGACTGCGAAGAGAAGCTCTGGAGCAAGGCTGCCCAGATGCTAGCGGCGGTGGTGTAGTTGGAGACTTGCAGTAAAACATCGCGAGAGAGGGAAGCGAGCAGGAACGTGAGCACCTGTTGATCCTGGGTGACCCAGACAGCATGTGCAGGGTTCGGCGTGGTGACGACCTCTTTCTTCCCAGCCACCTCCTTTTCAGCGATGAAGACAGCGTCGGGTTCCTCGATCGAGCCGTCCATAAAGCCCATCATGCCAGCTGCCCGGATGTGCAGCAGCACCTGCGCCTTCCAGACCAGAAAATTCTCTCTGGTAAGCTTCTCGCTGATTGTATGGCCCAGAGATGCGAGGGAAGGGGCAGCCATGGCGACGGGAGAGGAAGAGGACGACATAACCTAGATGTATTGTAAGAACTAGGCTCTGTATACCATGTGAAAATAGAGGCTTAAGCGTATGCGAGGGGCAGGGACGCGTGCGTGCTTATAAAGGGCCAAAGAGGCAATCGGTACAAGGTGGTTAGGCTGTGGATTGATCTTCAAGAAACCTAACTAAATCTTAGATCATATCTCAACAGCCTAACCGATATACAACACACACACGCACGTACGCATCCTGGACTACTACGGTTTATACATACCGTATATACAATGTTTAACAAAATCCTCCCGCAAATACAAGATTTTTTCCTCGGTCGTCCCCAACAGACCAATGAAAAACTCATAAATGTGCCTAGAAATCTCGTTTTGGGTTACTAGAAGGCCATTGTCTGAAGTAAGACGCAAAATAGAGCATTTACACTTCCGGCCATTCGCATATGCATGGAAGTAGCTAGTATTCGCATCACCCTTAGTCACCCATTTCACGCCGCCCCTACGGCGCCAGTACTCCTCTTCTGCTCTCACAAAAGCGAGAGCTTAGTTTTCAAGTGCATATCTATGTGCCCACTCGCTTTCGGAGAAGGGTCTCGCGTCGGCTTGGAGATCCAGCATCGCGATCTCATCTACAATTCTAGCTCGCGCCTTCCTGGATTCACTACCGTGGTTAGCCCCCCCCCCCCCAACAGCGTAAATACGCGCGCATCTTGGCAGCCGCGGCAGTCCAGAACTCCGCCGGGCCATGTTGGTACCCTAACTGTGACGCGATGAGCGACCACGGCTCCTTGACCATGTGTTTGAAGCCCTCTGCCTCAAAGCTTTCCGTTTCGAAGTAGAACCTACTACTATGTCGAATAAATTTCTCTCCCGAGGAGAAAATGAGGGGGAGGTGGTCGGAACCAATCCGAGTCTCCGTCACCAAGGAGCATAGGAGAAAAAGAACTTCCCATTCAGGTGTAAAGAAGACACGGTCGAGCACGCTGCGTACATGCAGCAATTGTTTGTTAGTCCAGGTAAACCTTGCTCTTGTATGTCGGCTTTGCGCAACGTTGCAGCCGTAATCGCGTTGTTGAACATGGTCACCCTAGCCCGGTCCACAGTGTCCTTGTTCTTGTCCACCCCTGAGTGAATCAAGTTAAAATCACCGCCCACAATTGGAGGGAGATTGGCCGCCCTTTTGGCCCTGACCAAATCTTTGAGCTCAGATAGAAACTCAGCTGATCTCGCATGGTCCGCAGGGCCGTACACACATACAACCACCCAAGACAACCCGGATACACGGTGTCGAACCGTAGCAGCAATGTAGAACACATCACACTCTCACACAATTACATCACATACATTACGATTACAACCCATCAGGAGGCCACCGAGTGACCGGTGGACGGCACCCATTGACAATCAAAACGTTGAAGAGGGTCGAACGCAAGTAAATCTGTGAAAGTAAAGTTTGCTTTAATCGTCTCTTACAACACCACTATATCAATGCGCTCTTTATCCATGTACTCTCTAAGCTGCGTACGACGGCTTACGTGTTCACAGCCCCGAATATTCAAAAAATATAACGGATTATATGATTCTGTTTCGAAGGCGAACTCTTCTAGAACTCACCGCTTTAGTCACGCGCTTCCGTGCCGGACCGCAGCTGGAAGAAGGAATATCAGAGGCCTCCCTCGCCTTTGCATCCCCATCGGGCATAGGTCTCGAATCATATAATCCGTTATATTTTTTGGAATATTCGGGGCTGTGAAAGTAAAGTTTGCTTTAATCGTCTCTTACAACACCACTATATCAATGCGCTCTTTATCCATGTACTCTCTAAGCTGCGTACGACGCCTTACGTGTTCACAGCCCCGAATATTCCAAAAAATATAACGGATTATATGATTCTGTTTCGAAGGCGAACTCTTCTAGAACTCACCGCTTTAGTCACGCGCTTCCGTGCCGGACCGCAGCTGGAAGAAGGAATATCAGAGGCCTCCCTCGCCTTTGCATCCCATCGGGCATAGGTCTCGAATCATATAATCCGTTATATTTTTTGGAATATTCGGGGCTGTGAAAGTAAAGTTTGCTTTAATCGTCTCTTACAACACCACTGTATCAATGCGCTCTTTATCCATGTACTCTCTAAGCTGCGTACGACGCCTTACGTGTTCACAGCCCCGAATATTCCAAAAAATATAATGGATTATATGATTCTGTTTCGAAGGCGAACTCTTCTAGAACTCACCGCTTTCGTCACGCGCTTCCGTGCCGGACCGCAGCTGGAAGAAGGAATATCAGAGGCCTCCCTCGCCTTTGCATCCCCATCGGGCATAGGTCTCGAATCATATAATCCGTTATATTTTTTGGAATATTCGAGGCTGTGAAAGTAAAGTTTGCTTTAATCGTCTCTTACAACACCACTGTATCAATGCGTTCTTTATCCATGTACTCTCTAAGCTGCGTACGACGCCTTACGTGTTCACAGCCCCGAATATTCCAAAAAATATAACGGATTATATGATTCTCTTTCGAAGGCGAACTCTTCTAGAACTCACCGCTTTAGTCACGCGCTTCCGTGCCGGACCGCAGTTGGAAGAAGGAATATCAGAGGCCTCCCTCGCCTTTGCATCCCATCGGGCATAGGTCCCATATCATTCCCAACTGGTGCCATGGACCCATCTGTCACTACTGCACACCTAGCAGCAGCCGCGACAAGTGCGGATTGTGCCTCCTCGCACGCGCGCACAAGGGATGGGATATCCCCGCTACTAGCCGTCACCCCCATGCCACTATCGTACAAAATCGAAGCCAGGTGCTCGTCCAAAAAGGCATTTAAAATCCTGAAAGAGGGCAGCGGGTTACCTAAAACTTCCATGTTCTTGTCGGCAAGGCGGAGCTTGGCGTTTTCCATGGACGTCATGTCGCCCAGCTTGGCCTTGGGCCTAGCGCTGGGCTCCCGCTGCACCACCGGGGTCGCCTTGGAGCGCTTGGCCTTGGCACCTGTCCCCGCCGCCGTCAACGTTGTGCCCCGAGCTCGCCCCGCAGGGCCGTCGTCAGTTCAGGGCCGCAGGGGTTGCCCCCTTGGACCCCGACTTCCTTCCCGTCGTCTTCTTGGGCTGCCTACCCGAGCCACTCGAGCCGCGCCGTCCAGATGCAGGCGTCATGTCGGACCCTTCAGTCAGAACGCAACCGGAGTCCAATCCCCTTGCCACTGGGGAAGAGGGCAGAAAGGACCCCCCCCCCTCCCTCCTTACCCCGAGGTGTTTCCACCACCATTGGATCAGTGACCATCTTCAGGACCAGCAGCGACGGGTTGGAGCCATATTCATCAAAAGCTCCAACCAAAGCGCGCGCCAGAAGGGGGACACTCACCGCTGTATCTTGGGTCGCCACCACCATGTCTCCCCTTCCCGTAGCTCGCAGCTTGTCCCATGTTTCAGTGTCAATGGACGTGTCCTGAATACTACCCTCTGATTCATCCTCCTGCACCCCCATCTCCACAACGACATTCTCATAGGTACTAAGGTTCCCACTGACATCATCTTTGTCCTTACTCCCAGCACCACGGGGGGGGGGGGGGGGGGGGGGGTTGTCCGCGCAGCCGGTCCCTTGACCACCACCGACACCCCCGCGCTTGGGCAGGCGCTCGAGCTCCACCTTGATCTGGTAGCCCTCGTGGTTAAACCACACTTCAACGGTGTCGTTGACCTTCTCCAGTGCTTTACACGCAAGTTTCATTCTCACAGGCCCCAACCTAATGAGAAAGAGCTCGTCGACCACAATCGGACGGCTCAACATCTTAAGCCCCTCCATGATGCGTTCCATCCTGTTGTGCTTCTTAGGGATGCTGTGTAGCTTGACCCAGGCCTCAGGCATCGTCATAGGCTTAGTCTCTTCATGCAGTATGTCACGCACGCTAGCCGTGATATCATTGATCGGACCTTCATTGCCTTTGTTTCTATGGCCTGACTGCTCGGCGTGGCGTCCCCTACAGTAGGCAAGGAGGTAGCTATACATAAAAACGAATTCCAATCTCCGTTGTCGACACACGCCTTCATTTATCGTTCCTTGATGAGGTTCGCGGTTCCTTGATGAGGTTCACGGGTCTCAAGGAGATGGCAAAACCTGCAAGCCTGAGTGGTGCAAGATCGAACGGCAAACCCCATGAACCAAACATCCTCAACTTTCAGGTTGATGGCGGGCTCTCCAAAAACAAGCAACAAACAACGAGGTTGATATATGAAAGGGAAGTTTTCACCAGGCCATTTTCAACCACGAACGGCAAGAGTATAACAGGGACGCACATGTTTTGTTGATGGAGCCTCTGGACTCCTATTTGTATCCCTATAACATTTTCTGAGTAATAAAACTCGTTCCTAAAAAGAAAATCTTCGGTTGGGTGTCGGATCCGGTTACTTGGGTGACAAAATTGACGGCTCGCTTGGTACGTGGCCTCGGGGTTGGCGTGTGGGGTTTCCGTATGTACGTTGGAGCGACAGCTTCGGGAATGGTTGTTGGGTGTCGGTGTCGGTGTCGGTTCCGGATGCTCGGACAGCAGAGCAGGCGACTCGTCTGATGCGCGGCCTCAGGATCGACGTGAATGCCAGAGCACAGGCTTTGATTTTGGTTGTAGGGTATCGGCTTTGAGTTGCTCGGATGACGGAGCTGACGGCTCGTCTGGTGCACGGCCTCGGGGTCGGCGTGTGTTGATGATGCCCTTGGATTGTGTGTTGAGGTGTCCTTTGAGGAGTTTTGAGGAGTGTTGTAACAGTTTTTGTCATGTTTTCCGTTAATTAACCGACCAACCTTTCTTTTACCTTTTTTAATTAATCAGGTCCTAAAAAACCGCGTTTAAAGAAACGCAACTCCTCTCTTACACCCGTCATTGATTGCATCCGAAATATGTGGGCCAAAATGACATGAGTCAAATCCGTGCGAGGCGAATCGAAGATGGCAATGCGATCCATACATCAACTCTTTCTTTTTTGCTGGAAGTCCGTATTTCTAATCTTAGCTGCTAATGAATGCATAATCATAGCACTCAAATAATGGAAGTAATTATATGAGTGTATGCTCTTCTTTTTGCCCTCAAAATGAGTATGTACTCCTCAGATTGGCCAGAGTGGGAGTAATTTTAAGATTAACATCGGGTGTAACTCAATAAATTTGCTTATGTGGCAATGTGTTAATGAGATAAGAGGTAAATTAAGTAACTTAGCTAGTTACTCGTTCGATGTGTAACATCACGCATACCAAGATAAAATGAGCTTATTACCTAATAAATGAAGCTTTGCATGATGTTACACATACTCCCTTTGTTTCTTTTTAGTCTGCATATAACTTTTATCTACAGTCTCTTTTGACCAAATTTATAGAAAATAGTATCATGGTTCACAATACCAAATCAATATCATTAGATTCTTTATGGAATGTAGTTTTATATTATATATATTTCATATTATAGCTGTTGATATTTTTTAATATGAATTTGGTCAAACTTGTAAAGTTTGACTTGACACAAATCTTACATGCGGGATAAAAAGAAGTTGGCGGCTTTAGTTGCTTGGGTGACACTGGCGTTGCTTGGGTGACACTGGCGGCTCGCTTGGTGTGTGACCTCGGGGTTGGCATGGGGTTTCCGTCTGGACGTGGGAGCGGCGACTTCGGGGATGGTTGTTGGGTGTTAGTTCCGGTTGCTCGGGCAGCAGAGCAGGTGGCTCGTCTGGTGCGCGGCCTCGGGTCGGCGTGGATGTCGAAGCGCAGGCTTCGGTTTTGGTTGTAGGATGTCGGCTTTGAGTTGCTCGGGTGACGGAGCTGGCGACTCGTTAGGTACGCAGCTTCGGGGTGGGTGTGTGTTGATGGTGCCCTTGGAGGCGTGTTGTAATGGTTTTCGTCCTGTTTTTCGTTAATTAACCAATCAACTCTCTTCTACATATTTTAATGAATCGGGTCCTAAAGACGCGTTTAAAAAAACAAGAGAAGCAACTCTTCCATTACACCTGACCCTGGGCGTTCGGGTATATAGGTTATTTTGGTTTGGGTATTTTGGTTTATGGGTAATTCCGGTAATTAAAAAATGGAAACCGGGACTTTTTCTGTCAAAAAAAATACACGAATCCAAATTAACCAAAATTTTGGTTCGGGTAATTCAAGTACCCAAAAAACCCGAAATATTTGGAGCACACATCAACTTTTGGTATGAATAATTTGAGTAGTATGTGTTTTTAGATAGTATGGCTATTTTAGCTAGTATGGATAACATGACAATGTAATAATATGATAAATAATTTAAATAGTATGAATAATTCGGGTAGTATGGGTATTTTGGATTTTTTAGACTGATATCCGAACCCTAACGCAAAAACCAAATAGTCAAGAAATGAAAACTGAACCCGATACCCGAATTATCCAACAATTGAAATAATTCGATTCGGTTCGGGTTCGGATAGCGGGTTAGGGTATCCAAATGTCCAGAGTGAATTACACCCGCCATTGATTGCAGCCTAAATACGTGGACCAAGATGGCAGGAATCGAATCTGTGCGGGCGAATCGAAGATGGCAATGAGGTCCATACGTCATCTCTATTCTTTTTTGCGGGAAGTCCGTATTTCTAATATTAGCTGCTAATGAATGCATAATCATAGCAGTTAATTAATGGAAGTAATGATATGAGCATATGCTTCTCTTTTTCCAGTCAAAATGAGTATGTACTTCTCAGACTGGTCATAATGGAATAACTTCAAGAGTAACATCGGGTCCAACTCAATAAATTTATCTATGTGACAATGAATTAATATCGAAAGAGAATTAAATAACTTAGCTAGTGTATATCTGTTTTTTTAGGGGGGTGTATATCTGTTGTTTATATATGCATACAAGCATGGACTTGCTCTGGTGGAATCACTTCTTCGCTGCTTGTATCGTGAGATGCGCCTAACTAGTTATAGTAGAGAACATCTAGGCTGCAAGGTAGTGTGGAATTTGTTCGATTCAAACTATGTACTACTCTAATTGCACAATCAATGTCGTAAAGTAATGAAGAATGATATACTCTGAAGTGATGCTGCATGAGTAAATCGTGAATGCTTCCCCGCCAACACAAAAAGAGCTTTCATGTACTGATGTACAGTGTTGAACATGTTTTTGAGACTAAAATCTCTTTCAATGTAGACGTGCTTAGACGAGGTGCTACGTGCATTGAATGGGTTAGCAACTTAACTTTTTAATGCATGGGTGCTTAACTTATTGTTGCTAAGCTTACTTAATTTAATGATTTAGCACATAAACTTTTCCATGCATTGGTCGATTTCTTTCATTTAATTGATTTGCCTAGTTTCATGTGCTTGGCATTGGTTCTTTCTCGATCACCAAAGCGTTATCTCTCCTCTTTAATTGTTGTGTCATGTCATTTTTTCGCTTATGTGACAAGCTTAGCACCCGTCCATCATGGAACACTCGAAAAGGGCCTAACAGGCTTAGTTTGTGGTCACATTAGCTGGAAAAAAGGCGTCCCCTCCTGCTTCGCTCCGACGAGCGACCGGGAGGGCAAACCCAAGTCGTCGGGCCTTGCCCCCTCTCTTCGTCGCAACCGGGCAAAGCCAGGTCGGCGTCATCGGCGGAGGGGCTTCCTCTCCCCCTGCTCGATGGTGCCATTCACTGGTGGCCAGCGACAGGCGGCGGCGGCGGCGCGCTGGCGTGAGGCGCGGCGGTGTGGAGGCGAGTGCAGGCGGCGGGGTCGTGGGCGTTGGTCCTTCATGTGGTGGGCTGCACGGTGGTGTCATTTGTGGCAGTGACGGACTACTCTCGTTCGGCCAGATCCGGACCTCGTCTGCTGCGGGTGGGATGGGTCTCCCCGTCGGTAGTGCCCAGGTGCGGTTGCCCTGAGGTGACGCTCTGATGTCGTGGTTGGGGTATGGTGGTAAGTGGCACTGGCTGGTGCGGTGCATCCCTCTTTGGTGGCTGCGAGTAGGCTATGTTTTGGCCAGATCTGGCGCTGGGATTGATTCCATAGGCTATAGATGTGGCGACGTGTGTGCTCGGTGTCGGCCGTTGGCAGTCACCCAGTTGTGTTCCCCTCGGCCCACCGGGACCGACCAGGGATGCAGGTGTGGATGCCTCCTATGGTGGAGGTGTCAACCCGGGCCTGATGGCTAGGCCTTCCACTCTTCCTATCGTGCCTGGTGCATTGTGATGCGGGTGGTTGGTGGTTTCTAGGGTCGTGGATGCGGGGCGACGGCTCCGGGATGGCGATCCGCATGGTTGGTGATGAGGACATCCCTACTAATGCTACACCCACAACTCTGACTGCTATACATATAGGACCAATTACTAGAGCTTGTGCACGTCAATTGAATTACCAGATACTTTCGTTTCTTGCAAATCCTTCTAATGTTCATGAACATATGATGCTGCCTAAATTAGATACTTTTGCTTTACCTATGAATGAAGGACCTGGCATGGACAAGAAGGATGACCATTGGAGCCGGATCAAGCATGGAGAAGAAGGTGCGCGCGGGGGAAAGAACAATGGAGCTTCCAGTGATGATTTTCGCACTTTGAAGCCACCATAATGGGAGCAAGAAGCCTTGGACGAAATATGCATGATGCCACTTTATAAAATTCGTCCCTAGGCTAATATAGGTGCTGCGCCACCTTATTGTTGGGCCAGGCCCATGTAATTTCGAAATACCATATTATAGGTTGTTTTTAGAGTCCGTATGTATGGGAAAACTGAGTTAGGATCGGTTTCGGACCCCTCCTCCAAGGGGCCATGAAATTCCCCTCTATTCCCCATATATACAGCCCTTAGGGCATCGTTTTAGGTTTGAGTTTTGTTTAGATTACAAGTTCGCCATAGCTGCAACTTCGCGTTCTTTGTTTGTGTTCCACGACCAGACAAAGGCGTCACAGAACCCCACTTCATCAATAAAGCTTTCCTCTTATATTCGCAATATCCAGATTGCAATCTTAGTTTCTTGCTTGTTCTTCGTTTGCGTGCAGGAAATAGATCCTCATGGTCAGGTTGATCGTGCTCCGGTGTGGTCAATAACCTTTCGGAGTTAGTTTAGCGATTGCTAAGGCGCGACGTCATCACACGTTAGTAGTCGGATCGTTAAAGTCTACTCCACCAAAAACGAGAACCACCATCTCATCAAAAGACAGGGACGACTTCGTCTCTATCAAGTGGTATCAGATTTCCAGGTTGCTCGATGAGATTTTACTAGTTTTCGTAGTTTAGATCGCATCTGTTCTTCATACCTTTAGTCTACGAAAAAGCCATAAAAAATTAGGGTTAGATCATCATATCCGAACCAATCTGAGCCTTTGCATAGTCTTTTCAGTACTTTGTTTTGTTGAATTTACGGTTACATCGTCGTGTCGAGTTGCTGGTCTTAGTGTCTAATACTTTAGAGTTTCAAGTTCTATTCACAGGTTGTCACGTCACCACCGCATCGTCTTCATAGTTGCCATATACCACCACCATCATCACCGCTGCCATATATCACCACCCACCATCACTATCTATTGGTGTCCATATATACCACCACAAATCCGCCACCAATCCGAGTCCAACTCGTTTTAGGTTTAGTTTCGAGATCCTTTTGATTTCGGATTCGCGTTTTGCTACCTGCGTAGGTGTCGGGAAAAAAAGTCTGGCACGCTTTGCAGAGCACGTTTTGACCCAAACAAATTTCGGCCAAAAATATGTTTTCCTTATCTTGATTTTAGGTTCTCCGGAGCATTTTGAGACACTTGCCATCATAGTGATTTTTGTCGAAATTTTTGGTCGTCACTGCCCCCGAATTGCTCCAGAAAAAAAATTAGTCCAAAAAATTTTATGCCCATCTTGCTTATATGACATGGGAAGAGTTTTGAGACACTCGCCATTGTAGTGATTTTTTGAGCAAAAAAAAGAGGCGCCAAAAAACGAAAAAAATCAGAGTGTGCTCTTCCCTTGGTTACGTGTAGCGTCGTGATTTTGTTGGTGTTTAAAGCTCGCACCTCTAGCACTGTCTAGCCTAGGACCAGCACAACACCGTCGTTGAGCATTTATTCAACCTTGCATCTCTGAATTGATTATTGCTAATCCTTTTTGCTATCATATTATAAGTCATCCCAGCTCCACATACATCTATGTCATGTGTTTGACACCACCTGGCAATCGCTCTATCCAAGCTTGAGAGTTTTGACTACAACGGTTGTCGATCACCGCCTGCTGCTGGGTAAGAACTGGTAAGAATTTGAGATTCACTTAAAAGATTTATGACACACCACCACCACCACCACCACGTCCCAGTAGTCTGTAGGTTTCGTATTCTTGTGGGTTTCCTATTTCTGCTAACCATGCCAGGATCACACGACGACGGGATCTACTGGGAGAGCATGACCAACAAAGCGCTCTATGATAAATGTCAACAAATGATGGCTGACCAGGTACAAGACTTCGTGGCCAACTTTGGAGAGGCCACGGAGAAGCTAGATGGTTTGGAGAAGACATTCGACACCAAGATGGACGCCAAGTTTAATGAGGTGCTTACCCGTCTACCACCACCAGCTGCAGCTCCTATCCCTTTCGAACGACGAGCGTGATGTGTGCCTCTCGGCCAAGCCCAACATACTGGTACTGTTGATACTGCTCCTACTTCTGTGGCTCCTGCTGCTACTGTCGTTGAGCAGGTTGAAGATTATGATGGTGATTACGATGATGAGGGAGAGGTTGTTCTAGATCAGCTTCAGGGGCAACCACTACCATACGCACCAGGTCGACCACATGGCTACAACTGTAACGGTAGGGCTGCACCACCCCCTCAGGTACGGGATATGACCATCTCCCTAAACTTAAATTGAATATTCCGATGTTTGAGGATACATATGTTCCTGATATATATCTTACATGGGAGTTAGAAACAGAACAACGTTTTACATGCTTAGAATTTCCTGAGGATAGACGTGTTGCTGCTGTTGTTTGTTCATTCACTAGTTTTCCTTGTGTTTGGTGGCCAGAACATTGTAGAATACACCATGCTAATATTCCAACTACTTGGGCTGCTTTGAAAACTGCTATACGTAATCTTTGGGTGCCACCTTATTATCAACGTGAATTGCTTCAAAATTTGCAGCGTTTAAGACAAGGAAAAAATTCTGTAGAAGAATATTATCAGGAATTACAAACTGGCATGATTAGATGTGGTATTGTTGAGGAGAATGAAGCTATATTTGCATGTTTTATGGGTGGATTAAATAGAGAGATTCAGACTATTTTAGAGTATAAGAAGTATAACACTATCACTCGTTTATTTCATCTTGCTTGCAAAGCTGAACATGAAGTGCATGATCGACAGGCAATGGCGAGAACTACTTTTTCTACAGGTCGCACTTCATCATGGACGCCACGTACCTCCTCTACTTCCGCACGTCCTGTTGCAACACAACCTACTTCCACCTTCAACTCCAACCGCGATACTAGGAAACAAGCTCCTACTCCACCCTCTGTGAAGAGCACACTTTCTAGGCCTGCACAGAGCTCTTCTTCATATATTGCATCCACAGGGCAAACACATGAGGTTATATGCCGTCGTTGTAAGAGTGGAGGTCACTTTGCGAGAGAATGCCCTTCCAAGCGTGTAATGATTGTTACTGAGGATGGTGGATATGCGTCCGCTAGTGATTATGGTGAGGAGACTTTGGCTCTCATTGCAAGTGAAGAACAAGGTGGCGAGGATGCAGAACCAGAGACACACTACATGGCTCCTGATTACGCTGACGTGTTCTCAGTGTGCAGGTTACACAGGCTGAGCAAAATCAGAGGCACAACTTGTTCCACACAAAGGGAGTTGTGAAGGAGCGTTTTGTTCGCGTCATCATCGATGGAGGGAGTTGCAATAACTTGGCTAGCATGGAGATGGTGGAGAAGTTGTCTCTAACCACCAGACCACATCTCATCGAAACGACAGCCACCATCTCATCGAAAGACAGGGACAACTTCGCCTCTATCAGTTGGCTCTTCGGTGTGCATCATGTCGACGGTGGTGGTTATGCCTCTTGGTCGTCTGGGTGGCGAGGGGTGTAGCGCCTGGTGGCTCGGGCTCCCTCCCTGTCATTGGCAGTGGTAATGCCCAGATCCGGATCTAGAGGCTTGCTCTCGTCGCAGATATCTTAG
The DNA here is from genome assembly GCA_022496015.1 of Hordeum marinum. Classification (NCBI taxonomy): domain Eukaryota; kingdom Viridiplantae; phylum Streptophyta; class Magnoliopsida; order Poales; family Poaceae; genus Hordeum; species Hordeum marinum. The sequence continues at coordinate 45,886,687 of CM039672.1, forward strand.
GCACCTCATGGTGGCACGGGTGAGCTACCGACGACGACGACACCTGTGGGTGCCGCTTTCCTCTTGAGGCATCGTTGCAGTTCTCCTCTCCATACCAAGGTTTCAGATGAAAGCCCTTGTTCTTCATGGACTCGACGACGACGCTTCGTGTTGTTCCCCGTCCTCAAGGCGTTGTCGTGGAGCTTAGATGTGCTATAGTTTGTCGTGGTGTAGTTTGTCGGCCTGCCTGTGTTAATGTTCGGCAACGTAGTCGCGTGCATTTATGTTGTCCGGTTATTCAGGGATCTATTTTGTAAGAAAGTCGCATCATCATTTTGTATCACTCGACCGTGTACTCTGACTTGTGCTTTATATATAAACCGGGAGAGAGCCTATTTCGAAAAAAAGAAGAAACTGATAATATCATGTTGGGTACACAGAAATAAGGGTAGACAATAATAAATCGGAAAGTGTGCAGTCAAAAGTTTCCATATTTTTTGCTAATATTACTACTTCGAGAAATACTATTATTAGATTTTGCACGGAAAATATTGAATTTTGTTCCAATTTTTACTAAGGGCAGTGCTATTGAATTTTTATTAAGCAACCAAATCTGTAGCTGGATTGATCAGTTGATACGATATTGGTCCCCTTTTCTATACTAACTACAAATACCATTCACCATGAATGGTAAGCTATATCGAGAAAACAATTAAAAAAATATATGCTAACTATAAATACGTATTGGGTCCATAAGACAATAACTAAAGCATCATGTATCTTGGAGCGTAGCTAGTGTCAGTAGCCCCACTTGGGAAAATACATAAAATAGCTTAATTACGAAACATCATTCGGACAATCAAGCAAATAATGCTAACTTAAGCTCACTCACAAATATAGTAACTATTGGCATAACACCTTTTTTTAAAGGAGGATGTCGCCCGGCCTCTGCATCAGCACGATGCATGCAGCCATATATTATTAATAAATTAACATCCAGCAGCTGAACATCTTCGACCCGGAAATAAAACGGAAAACAAACCCTAAGGCCATATACCTCGCGACAGTAACTCCATCAGATAACCATTAATCCTATGATATAAGACACAACAAAAACGAAAAATACACAACTCCTAAGCTATCCTTCAAGAAGGAATCGCCGCACGTGCGCCGATGATGCCGAGTTCGAACTTCGGATTCTCATCCCCAAAGCAAAGCTTCAATGCATCACCTTCAGTAAGGACACAATGCAGGCGCGCGACGACATAGCCCGATCAGTGATTTTTTGTTTCCATCGGAGTGCATAAGCTCGTCATTGAATCTGTTTGTATCATCCGCCTTTATCCATCTACCGACACCTTAATAGCTGGATACCTCTAAAGGAGACAACGGAAGACAAAGACGTCTCATACCGTCTGCCTTCCGCTACTGTCGCATCACCTTCGATTCAACAAGAACAGGCTAAACTTGACACCTCCGCCAGAGCCTGTATTGGCATAACACTTATAGTTGACAATGTCAAATGTACAAAAACATCATATCCTTCACGATTGAAGTAAGCTAGTCTACTAGCCAGCTAGGCATGACCACTCAGTTTGATCCAAAACAACTAGATTTTTTTTAAAAGGAGTGTTATCTTCGACCTTTGCATCAGTGATATGCATACGACCTCAGCAAAACAACTGGATACCATCATTTTTAGGCTAAGCTGACGCTAATTAATCAAGTCGGCGTCGATGAGCTGGTAAACAGTACGAACACACAACGGACCAATCAATCAAGCTGATAATTAGGCCAAATCGAATCACGCAGCTTGATCCTTAATTTGAGCCAAGCGCACGAGCAAGGGACACTTGGACGGCTAAGACATGTGCACGCCCAATGTATTCCCGTCTACTTAGTTTACTATGTTATCACCTAATTAACTATTATTTCCGACAAGATGACTTGACACAGTCCTTGTTAGTAAACTAGCGCATCTCTACCCACTAATTAACTTAGTGTGTACGAATTGTCAAATCAATGGGTCTTCCAATTAATCAACATGGATATCATGTGGACACGTATACACTAATAGAAAACAAGGCATTGATCGAGCTGAGTCAGCACATTAGTTCCGGTTCAGTCACGAAACGGGACCAATGGGGGCCACGGTTCCGGTTCGTGAGGTTAGGGGGCCGGGCGGGCCACGTGGGGCATTGGTTTCGGTTCATCTGAAACCATTGGTTCCGGTTCCAGACACGAACCGAGACCAATGTGCCTCGCTCCTGGCCCACAACTATTGGTCCCGGTTCGTGGCTGGATCTGGGACCAAAGGGGGTCCTTTAGTCCCGGTTCCAGCCACGAACCAGGACCAATGAAATGCCTATATATACCCCCTCGCCAGCGAGCAGAGCACTCCACACTGCTCTGTTTTTTTGGCCGGCAAGGGGAGAGCTTTGTGGTGCTCTAGCTCACCTCCTATGCTTATGAGGTGTTTGATGAAATGCGTAAGCCAAACTTAAGCTTTCTCCTCTTGAAGCTCCTTGTCCAAACTCCATTTTCATCAAGATTTGTCTAGGTTTGGCGGTCCGTCATGTTCCGTCCCCGTTCTGAAACTGCCGTCGATCGCCCGCGCATGGTGAACCTCTTGATCTTATCTTCTTGCTAAAAGAAAATATACTTACTCGTATGATTTTCTTACTTTTATTATTGTTCACTTCTCTATTCATGATATGTTGTAATGGTTTTTAATACACTTGATTATATAATGCACGCAGATGAACCGGCAATGGATGTACGGTGACCGACGCACCTCCGAGTATATTAAGGGCCTGCATAATTTTCTCGAAGCGGCTGAGGCAAACAAGCAGAATGGTTTTATGCCTTGTACATATACTGTCTGTGAGAATACGAAGTCTTTCTCCAACTCTAAAACCCTTCACTTTCACCTGCTTCAGAAGGGTTTTATGCCACACTATAATGTTTGGACCAAGCACGGAGAAAGAGGGGTTATGATGGAAGACAACGAAGAAGAAGAGGATGACGACAACTACCCTCCCCCTGAATACGGTGATGTTGCAATGGGGAAGCTGAAGATCAAAAGGAACCAGACAATGTGCCCGATGATGATCTTTGTCGGGTCATTGTTGATGCACAGAGAGAATGCGAAAGTGAAAGGGAGAAGTTGAAGTTCGATCGCATGTTAGAGGATCACAAAAAAGGGTTGTATCCAAATTATGAAGATGACAACAAAAAGCTCGGTACCACACTGGAATTGCTGCAATGGAAGGCAGACAATGATGTATCAGACAAGGGATTTAGTTTGCTACTGAAAATAATGAAGAAGAAGCTTCCAAAGGATAACGAATTGCCCGACAGTACGTACGCAGCAAAGAAGGTTGTATTCCCTCTAGGATTGGAGGTGCAGAAGATACATGCATGCCCTAATGATTGCATCCTCTACCGCAGTGAGTACCAGGAATGGAACGCATGCCCGGTATGCGGTGCATTGCGGTATAAGATCAGAAGATATGACCCTGGTGATGTTGAGGGCCAGCGCACCGAGAAGAGGGTTCCTGCCAAGGTGATGTGGTATGCTCATATAATACTACGGTTGAAACGTCTGTTCAGAAACAAAAAGCATGCCGAGTTGATGCAATGGCACAAAAAATACCGTAAGAAAGACGGGAAGTTGAGAGCGCCCGCTGACGGGTCGCAGTGGAGAAAGATCAAGAGAAAGTGGAGCGACTTTACAGGTGACCCGAGGAACGTATGGTTTGGTTTAAGTGCAGATGGCGTTAATCCTTTCGGGGAGCAGAACAGCCAGCATAGCACATGGCCTGTGACTCTATGTATGTATAACCTTCCTCCTTGGTTGTGCATGAAGCGGAAGTTCATTATGATGCCAGTGCTCATCCAAGGCCCTAAGCAACCCGACAATGACATTGATGTGTACCTAAGGCCATTAGTTGATAAACTTTTATAGCTATGGAATGGAAGAGGTGTACGTGTTTGGGATGAGAACGAACATGAGGAATTTGACCTATATGCGTTGATGTTTGTAACCATCAACGATTGGCCTCTCTTAGTAACCTTTCAGGATAGACAAACAAGGGATACCACGCATGCACACACTATTCAGATGACACCGACATTATATATTTGGAGAAATGCAGGAAGAATGTGTACCTGGGGCATCGTCGATTTCTTCCGACCAACCATCAATGTCGAAAGAAAGGAAAGCGTTTCAAAGGTGAGGCACATCACCGGAAGAAGCTCGCGCTTCGTACTGGTGATCACATACTTGATATGGTCAATGATTTACAAGTAATATTTGGAAAGGGTCCTGGCGGACTATCTGTTCCGAATGACACTGACAAACGCGCATCCATGTGGAAGGAGAAATCTATATTTTGGGACCTACCCTATTGGAAAGACCTAGAGGTCCGCTCTGCAATCGACGTGATGCACGTGACAAAGAATCTTTGCGTGAACCTGCTAGGCTTCTTGGGAGTGTATGGGAAGACAAAAGATACACTGGAGACACGGGAGGAACAACAATGTGTGCATGAAAAAGACGGCATGCATCCAAAGCAGAATGAAGGTCCTGCTAGCTACGCTCTTACCAAAGAAGAGAAGGAAGTCTTCTTTGAATGCCTGCTCAGTATGAAGGTCCCATCTGGCTTCTCGTCGAATATAAAGGGAATAATAAATATGGCAGAGAAAAAGTTTCAGAACCTAAAGTCTCATGAATGCCACGTGATTATGACGCAACTACTGCCGGTTGCATTGAGGGGGCTTCTACTGGAAAACGTTCGATTAGCCATTGTGAAGCTTTGTGCATTCCTCAATACAATCTCTCAGAAGGTGATCGATCCAGAAATCCTGCCAAGGTTAAGGAGTGATTTGGTGCAGTGTCTTGTTAGTTTCGAGCTGGTGTTCCCATCGTCCTTCTTCAATATCATGACGCACATCCTAGTTCATCTAGTCGACGAGATTGTCGTTTTGGGCCCTGTATTTCTACACAATATGTTCCCCTTTGAGAGGTTCATGGGAGTCTTAAAGAACTATGTTCATAACCGCGCTAGGCCAGAAGCAAGCATCTCCATGGGCCATCAAACAGAGGATGTCATTGGGTTTTGTGTTGACTTCATTCCTGACCTTAAGAAGATTGGTCTCCCTCAATCATGGTATGAGGGGAGACTGGCTGGAAAAGGCACGCTAGGAGCGGACTCAATAATATGTAGGGACGGGCATTCTTGGTCTCAAGCACACTACACAGTTCTACAGAATTCCACCTTGGTGACCCCGTATGTCGATGAACACAAGAATATTCTGCGCTCCAAACACCCGGAGCAATGTGACGACTGGATTACATATGAACACATCAGGACTTTCGGCAGTTGGTTGCAAACACGTCTCATGGGTGACAACACTGTTTCTGATGAGCTATACTCATTGGCCAGGGGACCATCTTCGACTGTATTGACTTACAAAGGGTACGAGATAAATGGGAATACATTTTACACGATCGCCCAAGATGAAAAGAGCACCAACCAAAACAACGGTGTCCGCTTTGATGCAGCAACCAAGAGGGGAAAGGACACATATTATGGTTACATAGTGGACATATGGGAACTTGAATATGGACATGATTTCAAGATCCCTTTGTTTCAGTGCAAATGGGTCAATCTGTCAAGAGGCGGGGTACAGGAAGACCCATAATATGGAATGACAATAGTGGATCTGAACAATCTTGGGTACACACATGAACCATTCGTCCTAGCCAATGATGTGGCACAGATTTTCTATGTGAAGGACATGTCTACGATACCGAGAAAAAGAAAAGATAAGGAAGCGAATACATCATACGATGAGCCACAACGCCACATAGTTCTTTCAGGAAAAATAGACATCGTGGGATTGGAGGGCAAGACAGATATGTCTAAACATTATGAAAAGTTTCATGAAATTCCTCCCTTCAAAGTCAAGGCTGACGCAAGCACCCTGTTAAACGATGAAGATTATCCATGGTTACGGCGCAATAAGCAAAGGACACAAGCAAAGAAAAAGGGAAGACTTTCTCTCCACAATTATATCATTGCAGTGACATGTGAAGAAATGAAATGCCTTTTGTAACACATGAGTTTTCGTTCGAAACCCTAATACTTCGAAAGAGATTTTCTGTTTTGTACATGAAATGCATCCAGTTTTTGCCGTAACCCTCTTAATTTTTTATGACATGCTATGTGGGTGAAATGATGATACCATGCGAAATTTCAACCTTTTTAGAGTTCATTTCAAGTGCTTTTCAATTTCAGGGTTATTTAGCTCAAAAAATCAGTATGTGCATGAAAAATACCAAATGAAGTCAGAAAGGGTTGAAAATTGATGATGTGGCTTTGAATAGTGCATTTTGAACAGACAAAAAGTATGGAGTTCAAATAAGTTCAAAAAATGAAATCTCTTTGTAACAGATGAGTTTTCGTCCAAAATCGTGATACTTCGAAAGAGATTGTCCATTTTGTACACGAAGTGTATCCAGTTTTTGCCGTAACCATCACAACTTTTTAGCACATGCTATGTGGATGAAATTATGATGCCATGCCAACTTTCAACCTTTTCAGAGTTCATTTGAAGTGCTTTTCAATTTCGGGATTATTTAGCTCAAAAAATCAGTATGTGCATAAAAATACCAAATGAAGTCAGAAAGGGTTGAAAATTGATGATGTGGCTTTGAATGGTGCATTATGAACACACAAAAAGTATGGAGTTCAAATAAGTTCAAAAAAATGAAATCCCTTTGTAACAGATGAGTTTTCGTCCGAAACCATCATACTTCAAAAAAGATTGTCCATTTTGTACACGAAGTGCATCCAGTTTTTGTCGTAATCATCTTAACTTTTTAGCACATGCTATGTGGGTGAAATTATGATACCATGCAAAATTTCAACCGTTTCAGAGTTTATGTGAAGTGCTTTTCAATTTCAGGATTATTTAGCTCAAAAAATCAGTATGTGCATAAAAAATACCAAGTGAAGTCAAAAAGGGTTGAAAATTGATGATGTCGTTTTGAATGGTGCATTTTGAACACACAAAAAGTATGGAGTTCAAATAAGTTAAAAAAAATCAAATCCTTTTGTAACAGATGAGTTTCGTCCGAAACCATCATACTTCAAAAGAGATTGTCCATTTTGTACATGAAGTGCATCCAGTTTTTGTCGTAACCATCTCAACTTTTTAGCACATGCTATGTGGGTGAAATTATGATACCATGCGAAATTTCAACCTTTTCAGAGTTCATTTGAAGTGCTTTTCAATTTCAGGATTATTTAGCTCAAAAAAATCAGTATGTGCATGAAAAATACCAAATGAATTCAGAAAGGGTTGGAAATTGATGATGTGGCTTTGAATGGTGCATTTTGAACACACAAAAAGTATGGAGTTCAAATAAGTTCAAAAAAATGAAATCCCTTTAGATAACATAAGAAATAACAAAAATGAACATAGATGCGCTTATGTAAGTAAAATTCGACCGGAAATCAGACTAAAATTCAGTTTGATTTCAGGTCAAACTTTCCCACATGAGGGCATAAGGAACTCAATAAGGCAGGGAGGGGTGGGCTTATAAACCGGTGCGAGTGCCCCTCACTTGGCGAGGTGGGACTAAACTCCCACCACAGCTAGGACTAACCATTTAGTCCTGGTCGGTGGCTACAACTGGGACCAATACCCATCTTTAGTCCCGGTTGGTGGCACCAACCGGGACCAATGCCCACCTTTGGTCCCGGTTGGTGCCACCAACCAAGACCAATGGTGTGTGTATATATGCAGCACTCGTGAAAATTTTCATTTTCATCTCGCAGTTCCCCCTGACGACGCCGACCTCCTCGACGCCGCCAGGCTGCCCCGATGCCGTCACCGTCACCCGTGCACCTGCCCTGCCCCCCGAGCCCACGCCCACGCCGTCTGCCGACCACGTCGTCGCCGTCCGCCGCCCACGTCGTTGCTGTCGCCCGTGCCCCTGCCCTTCCCCCGAGCTGTGATAGCCCAAGTGTTGTCCCTACCTTATTTGGCATGTAACCCCATGTATGAACCTTGTGTCATGAACTATGAGGTGTATGGTTGCTCCTTGCCATTCTATGTGTTTGCAATCATGCATAATCATGCATCATTCTCATTTCAATTCTATGTGCATGTTGGTTTTCTTGTGCTTGCTATGATGTATGGTGGTGAGGTGTGGTTTTGTGATGTGTGAGATGTTTGTGAGTGGTTGGATCCATGGGTGCAACTTATTCCCTTCCCCTCTGTTTTTCCTTTGCAACATTCCCTCCAAAACCCCTTTCCTCCTATTATTTTCATCTTCAGATTCAAGTTGTTTTAAAAATTGTTAAAAAATGTTCATGAGGTGGCCACAAGTGTTTTATGAAATGTGAGTACGTTGGATTTACTGTTTGGGGTTTGTTTGAATTGTGTTTTAAATTAATAGGAGCTGTCATTTTAAATATTAAATAAAATACTTGTTTTATAATTCAACTTAATATTTTAATAATAGGTGCACATTATTTCCTCCTCGGAATTATTTTTGTTTTGCTCAAAACCCTTTTAAATTGCTCTGGGGATTATCTTGTTTGTGACTGGTTTTATTAAATGGGAAAACCCCCTTTTTATTTCTCTCTTTTATTGAGAGTGTGTGAGAGGGAGGCTAGTGGGCCGCGGCCCAGCCCAGCTGGCACAACGGCCACCTGCTCTCGTCTCCTTCTCCGTCAGTGAGCTTCAGAGAGAGCGCGTGTGTTGTCGTCGCTTTTCCGTCGCCGTCGCCGTCAACCAGAGGCTATAAAGCCTCCCCTCGGCGTCCGTGTCACTCCGCTAGGCTTTCTTCTTCCTCCGTCCGCCGCCGTAGCTCCTCTCTTCCTCTCCTTCCTCCTCCTCCCTTCCCCCTTCTTTGGCAGCGAGCACAGGCGCAGGTGTGTTCAGAGAAGTTCAGAGGCGCAGTGCTCGTCGTCGTCATCGCCTCCGACGACCTCGTCCCCGCTGGTGATGGCGTGGAGCTCGCCGCTGCCGTCCGCATCCCGTTCCCGGCGCTAGGAGGCCTCGGGAGGCCTTCTTATTCTTCCTCCTCGTCGCCGGAGCGTCGCCGTACCTTCTTCCTCTCCGATCGCGTTGCCTCCGCATCTCCTTCCCCTTCGTCGTCGCCAGTCGCGTCCCCGTGTCCCCGTGAGACCCTCGGTGAGCAGCCCGTCCTTGCCGTCCCCTCTCCTCGCCGTAATTCGCAGTCGCGTCGCCGTAGTGCCATCGTCACCGCTCGAAAGCCCCGGGCTTGAGCTCACCTCCGGTCCCCCTCGTCGCGAGATGAGGTGAGGGATGGAGCCCCCGTAGCTTCCTCTTTCGATTCCGCTGCTCCCCGTCGCCGGAGACCCCTTGCATCGCCAGGGATCGCCGTCGCCATGCCAATGTTGCTCTGTCATGTGCGTGTGTAGGATTCAGTCTCGTCAGTCTGTATGTGCGCGTGTGTGTATTAGAGCTGCGGATCCCCCTCCCTGTTAAGTTTTGGCGCCGTAGCACAGTGGTGTGGGCGCGTGTGTTCGACCGAGAGGTCAGGGGTTCGACCCCCTGAACCTCCCCCTTTTTTTCTTTTTTTGATTTCCTTCTTCTTTGTTTTTCTTTTCTCTTGCTTGACATACATGTGTGTGTGTGCATCTCCAGCATGTACATGTGTGTGTGTTTTCTTTTCCATGCGAGTGTGTGTGCACATGTGTATGGTGGTGTGTTTAAGCACAAGTGGCATGTATACCCGTGTATGCATTCATATGAGTGTGAGTGAGGTGTGTGTTTTGCCATGTGAGTGTAGAGTGCATGATTGTGAGTTGTGTGTGTGTGTGTATGCTATGCATACATACCTACATGTGTGTGTGTGGTGCACCATGCATGACACATGTGTGTGTGTGCTCTTTGCACACCTATGCATGTGTGTGTTTTGTGGGTGTGTATATGTATAAGTTATATATACACACATGCTTGAGTATGGTGTGCTTGTGTGTGTAGGTGTAGTGAGAGGTGTGTATATGTTATACATACACCCACATGTGCATGTGAGTAGATAGTCATGTGTAGATATGCATGTGTAGGTTGTGGGGTTTTTCTTCTTGCATATTTTTGCCATGATTAGTTAATATGGGTAATTGAGTGGATGCTAAACCTTGTGCATGTGTAGTTCTATGTGTATGTGAGATCTCTCATGTGTATTTGAGCATGTTTCTCTTCTAGCTAGTTTATCCTTGCTATTGTTGCTTTGCCATGATATCATGTTCCTAGGATGCTATGTTTCCATTTCCAACATTTTTCAATAGAGTTCATGCCATTTTGGGACATTTTCATTCATGTGCACAAGTGCCTTAAGTCACCCATGGCTTAATGGGTCAAATTTCAAACTAGCTTTTCCCCCTCTTGCTCCAAGTAAGTATATGGGTATGAATAATGCATTTTGGGTAGAATCAACCCATGAATGCACCTGTGAAGTCAGATTTGACTTTGGGGCAACTTCACAAAACTACATTTTTCTGTTGTGATCCCCTTTTGTCCTTTTTATATGATTTATTCTATGCATGGTTTTAAGTTCTTGCCAACATGAGATTGCTAGTTAAAGTTGTTGGGAATGTCCCAGTATTTTTTTATTTGTGCTAAGTCACCAGATAATTGGGAACCATACTGTTTAGAGAGCAACTTTATATTTCTGTCCAGCTGCTTAAAAATGACTAAGTCTGGGAGAACTGATGTTATTGTTTTGCCATGTGGAGTTGGTTGTAGCTAGTGATGTGTTTGGAATTTGGGCATGCTCACTGCTAGTTATTTGTAGTAGAAATTGCCTTCTACCATCCTGTTAATTTTCATGTAAATAGGAGCTTTCTAGCATATGTAGATACTGCTGTCAACTTGGTATTTTATAATCACAGATTCCAGAAAAACTGTAATTTTCACGAAGTCCCAGAAAACTGATTCATCATGCCAACTTGTTTGCTTCTTGCTTATTTATGTGTGGCTCCTTCCTGGTGGTGTAATTGGATGAATTGATGTGTGTGTGTTGAGTAGGTTCTGTCAACATCTTGTTTGTGGCTGTAGGCTTCCTGTAGCTCCAGATGTGAGCTGTAGAAGTTGCCATGTTGCTTTTTAGTGGCAGATTTAGTGTTTTATTGTTTTGTGGATTGTGGGAGCCATGCTCCATGGAATTGATTGATTCTTGAGTCTATTGTGATTGATTTTTCATCACCTGTCCAGTGGCTGCCTTGGAATGCCAAGAATCAGCCCATGGCTTGGTGATCTTGGGATATTGCCTCTGTACCTTGTCGTGAGCGTATCGTGAGAACCATAACTCCGTTTCTTGCGATCTTTATATGCATTTCTATCGATTTTGCATGCTGAATCCATATTTTCCATGTACATGCATGCCTAAATAACTTAACATGAGGTTCTGTCCAGATTCACAAATATACAAACTTGCATGTGAAACTGGACTAGTTTGTGGTTGCCATGTTATAATTCTTCATAAATGATCATGCATCATTTTGATTGTGCATTGCACCTTGGTTGGATGCTTATTGTTGTTGTTTATCTTGGGTAGAAGAGAGCGTTGATACTGAGTACGAGGAACCAGGAGAGTACCACTACGAGGATCCCGCTACTTGTTTCACTAAAGAACCAACAGGCAAGATGATCGTTTTCGGATCCCGATACTATTTTTGCTTGCTAGTTTCTCGCTCTTATCGTTACAATTGCGCTACCTACCACTTGATATCAGCCCCCATATTGCCATGTCAGCCTCTAACCTCCACATCCTAGCAAACCTTTGATTGGCTAGGTTACCGCTGCTCAGCCCCTCTTATAGCGTTCTTAGTTGCAGGTGCAGGTTGTTCCATGTGATAACATGGATTTGGATATCACAATAAATTCAGTTATTTAATTTAATGCACATATATATCTTGGTATTGGTGGAAGGCTTGGCCTTTTGCTAAGTGATTTGTTCTGCTATTACCGCCAGTAGTTCCTTGTTGCCGGTGTTATGTTTTCCATACTTTGCGTTCCTAACATGCTCGGGTTTGTTATGGGGACCCCCTTGTTTATTCGGTGGAGATTAAAACTTGTCTGGCAAGACCCAACTTTGGTACTACATTTGCTTAACACTTAATAAAATTGCATAGGGTCTTGCAAACCCATGGATAATTAATCAACCCCCGGGCCAGTGCTCCTCATGAGTGTTGGTCAAAACTAGAGCCGTGTGCGGGGCCAACCCGGGGCAACTCGGGAGATTTCTATCTGGCCATCGTACGCTGTGCTTATCCGTCGTGTCCTGAGAATGAGATACGCGACACTTATCGGGTTCGTTGACACGTCGGGTGGTCTTGCTGGATTTGTTTTACCTTTATCGAGTGTCTTACGTGTGGAGTCTGACTTTCTTCGGGTTTACTCGAGGTGTTGGAATTCCTTTGGAATTACCTATGATGATCGCGAGATCCGCGATCGAGGCTTTCCCACGAAGTGTGGTTAATTTTGTAATGAATTAGTTGGAGCACCCCTGCAGGGTTAAATCTTTCAGAAAGCCGTGCCCGCGGTTATGTGGCAACTTGGATATTTGTTTAACACCCGATTATAGCAAACTTGAAGTAAACTCTAATTAAAATACACCAACTGTGTGAGTAACCGTGATCGTCTCTGCTCGTGAACATGATCCGAGAGAGAACACGGTGGGTTTATGATTGACGTAAGTAAGTGTTCAGGATCTCGTAGAGATTATACTAGATTCGATCGTTCTTCGTAGGCCACTCATATTATTCATGGTGCGTAAGCTAGCCACCATATATGCTTAGTGCTGCTACAGACTAAACACTACACCTTCCAAACTTTTAAGCTTGAATAGTCTCGGTACCCGGGCACATGATAGCTGAGTCCTCTGGGGCTCACAGTTTACTACACCAATCCAGGTACAGGTTCAGATGAGTTCGTACGGGATGATCTTATCCAGCTCCAGTGGGAGTATGACGAGGAAAGAGGCAGGATATACGTGACATATCTGGATGAGTAGAGGACCTGGTCGTGATCTTTGGGATAGCTTGATAGTATCAGTTGCAACTTCTTTTATTGTTTGATTTCGTCCGTAGTCGGACCCTATGTTCAACTTGATGTTATGATTTGAGTTGCATTGTAAGTTAGCATGTGGCGAGTGTAAGCCAACTTGTATACTCTTCTCATTCAGTATTGTATGTTGTGACGATACTATTCTTGCTAACGGCAAGATGCGCATCTATCCCTTGCGAGGCCCTCGTGTCTTAAATGGATAGGCGTGCATCTTGGGCGTGACACGAGCCCCCGCCGACGCCGTCCTCCGCCCCCGTCGTCGCCGTACGCCGCCCCCCGAGCGCGCCCCCGCGCCCCGGCCGCCCCCACCGTCACTGTCGTCGCTGGCTCCCTCGTGCGCCGTCCCCGCCGTCGCCCTCGCTAGCCGATGCCGTCCCTATCGTCGCCCCGGCCACGCCCCTGCCCCGACCCGCCCTCACCGTCACTGCCGCCCTCACCGCCCCCGCCGTCGCCCTCGCCGGCCACGCCCGCTGTGAGCCGACGCCGCCGCCCCTTGTATTTTTTTCATGTATATGTTGTATATGTTTTTTCATGTATATGTATATATGTTCATGTATATGTGTCATGTGTGTATATGTTCATGTATATATATGTTTATGTATATGTTTTTTCTCATGTATATGTATATATGTTCATGTATATGTGTGTATATGTTCACGTAAAAAGTCTTCTTGTTTTTTATATCTACAAAAATGTAGAGTGAAAACGAAAAAAACATATAAGAAAAAACAAAATAAAAATGAAGAAGGAAAAGAAAACCGCCCGACCCGGCCACCACCGCATTTTCATAAAGTTTTTCCATCGAGTCCACGTCACACCGAGCACCCACGGCGAAGTAAGTCTTTTTTTGAAGGTAGTTTTTTTGTTAAATGAAAATGTTGGCATCGGTTGTATCATGACATTGGCATCGGCTCTATCTATCAACAAGGCCACGGGAGCACCCCGCCCCCTATCATCACGTTGGTCTCGGTTCCCCGAGAGCTTTCCAACAAATCCGGAATGTATGTCGTTGTTGATATTCCCCATCCCCGATAACTTCGACATGAGAGGGACGTCGGACATGCATGAGAGAGAGGCGGTCTGCTCACCCGACCAACTATTGAGGCCACCCAAACCCTAGAAGAAAGAGCATCATTGTCGATCTACCCCCTCCCCGATAACTTCGACATGAGGGGGGACGTCAGGCATGCATGAGTGAGAGAGGCGGTCCGCTCTCCCGACCAACTATCGACGCCATCCAAACCCTAGAATAAAGAGCGTCGTTGTCGATCTACCCCCTCCCCGATAACTTCGACATGAGAGGGGACGTCGGACATGCATGAGAGAGAGGCGGTCCGCTCACCCGACCAACTATCGAGGCCACCCAAACCCTAGAAGAAAGAGCGTCGTTGTCGATCTACCCCGTCCCTACCCGACCAACCAGCGATATTCGAAAGGCTCTTGCTGAACTTCGTACCAAAAAGCTAATTAATTATCCTATCCGGGAGGCCGTCGGACATTCATGAGAGAGGCGGTCCGGACGTCGGACATTCATGTTTGTATATTAATTGCCATGTTGTAATATTTGCAGAAACTATGGATCCAAGAGACGAAGAACCAGGACAATTGTTGGGGGACATAATCCACGGAGGACGTGATATCTTGTCGTTTCTCAACGACACCGATGGTCTGGAAGGAGAGGATCATGACGACTTCGGTGATCGAACAATGGAGGAGGAAGGACATGATCTTGATGGCTCCGGTGACCGAATGCCGGAGGAAGAAAGACATGATCTTGATGGCTCCGGTGACCGAATGCCGAAGGAAGAAGGAGACCATGATGACGGCTCCGGTGACCGATTGGAGGAGGGAGCTGTTGCAAAGTCCGGCGAGGTATATATATTAATTAAGTCTAGGATCCGATGACTAGCTAATTGATGCATTGATTATTTTGGTATGTACATATATTAATTAACTCTTCTTTCTTCTTTTATAGCCCTCCGGATCGAGCCAAACTTCGGTAACGAGACAGGGCCCGAAGAAGAGGTTGCGCAAGGATGAAAAGTTCACGATCACAGCACTCGCGAACGATGGCCATCCGATTGAACCCAAGCGGACCAAGAACGCATTTTCTGCTCAGTGTGGAGCTATTGTTAGGGACAACATCCCGATCAGCATCAAGCAATGGAATAAGCCTAAGGACGGCGCCCCTGGAGGTGATTATGTCACTGATAGACAGAAAGATGATCTTTGGACCGTGCTGAAGGCAAATTTCACCCTACTGCCAGAGGAGGATCCGAATAAGCCAGTTATAGAGCCACTGGTCAAGGCGTGTGCTCTTAAGAAGATGGCAGATCTATTCAGGAGGTGGAAGAATGAGTTGAAATCAAAGTTTGTCGACAAAGGGAAGACTCCAGAATTCAGAGATATTCCAGTTATACAATCAAAAGGCCCTCGACAAAACAATCATGACTTGCTACTGTCTGTAAGTACTACTTCTGTAATTAAGTCTCTCTATGTATATAGCTCAGCTCTTTCATTGCATGTACATATAATTATCCTCACTACTATATTATGCAGATTGAAGATCGTCGAATGCAGAAAAACACAAATCTATGACATTGGGTTCATTAACCCAAATGTCATACATGAGTATAATTTTCAAAAGTATCCCACACAAACCGAGGACAACTTGCTACAATCGTTGCTCAAAAATCAAAACAAAGGGACAATACTCTTTCATTACAACTTCAAGTGAGTGTTACTGTCTTGTGCATATTCGGTTTTCCTTATTACTCGAGGTTTATAGTAATGTAATTGATGAGTTATGCATGCGTACGCAGTTTTCACTTTATTCTGTTAGAGATTCAGTTTGAGCGGGGAGTAGTAATTGTCTTAGACTCGAAACGAAAAGATCCCTAGGAATATGCGTACATGACTAAAATTCTCCAGAAGTAAGTTCAATCGATCATTATCGCATCATATCGGCAACTTTGTTCATTTCCTGATATCAAGTAATTATTTTCTTTGTCTGGCAGGGTTTGGAAAGAGTTCATAGCAATTGTTCCGGCACTACCGGGGGAGCTGCAATTTACACATCCGAAAGTAAGTACTACTAGCTAGTTCCGCGCATCTCCCATTGATTCTAGTTTCATCAATACCATTTATCATGCTTGATTATCAGTTTGATTGAACTATATTTCTCGTAAAGTGCTTGTGTCAGGAAACTGGGAATAATTTATGTGGATACTATGTTTGCGAGTTCATCTACAACGCGACGACCCCTAAGCGGGGCTACTCTGAAAAACAATTTCAAGTGCGTAAGCAATAATATTCACAATTTTATATTACCATATATATGTATTGACCACCTTCTTCAAATTAGATGTGGCAGATACGGGATGAACTCCTACCATATGATCGCATACGAGCAATTCAAGAAGAATTGGAGGGATTCTTTCTTGACCATGTCATAAATAAAATCGGAGAATACCATCTGGAAGTTTACATTAGATGTTAGGGATTGTAAGAGATCTTATATTGTATATATGTAGCTAGTACCGTCGGATATATATACGAAAACTTGTTATACGACCAATATCTCGGAGAAAGAGAGGTCGGTCACTTCTATCTTTATATGTTCATGACGATCTTCTGTACTTAATGGTTTCTTCATTTGATTACTAGCAAGCGTGTCAAGTTCTCTCTATAGTAGCTAGCGTCGACCAAGCACGGAGAAAGAGAGGACACTTCTCTCTATTAATTAGCTAGCTAAAACAATATAAAACCCCTAAATTAACCGTCCAAAACCCCCTAACCCTCCCTCTCTTTCAAAAAAAAATCAGCAACTGCTAGATGCTGACGCGTGGATGCCTTTTGGTCCCGGTTGGTGTTGCCAACCGGGACTAAAGGTCCTCCTTCCTAGGCTCCCCGCATAGGCCATGTGGAGCCCCTTCTGTCCCGGTTTGTAAGAGAACCGGGACTAAAGGTTTTGCGCTTTAGTCTCGACCCTTTAGTTCCGGTTCCAAAACCGAGACAAATGGGCTTTACGAACCGGAATAAATGGACCTTTTTCTATTAGTAATATTAGAATCTTGTATCTAAGTAGAAGAAACTGTGGTCAGGATTAGTGACGAAAGAATTCAAACAACCAGATGGCACCCTGCGTTCCGCGGAAGCATTCGGTAATTAGTTGCAATATACTCTCTTTGTCTCAAGATAAATGTTTTAACTTTGTATTAATTTTAATATAAATTTATACTGAACTTATGACATTTATTTTGGGATGTAGGGAGTATTTTTTTGATGAGATTTGGCTGATTTGAATTTAAATATAGGACTAAAGATTCAAAATACATTCACACTCCCTCCATTCCCTTTTACAGTGCGTATTAGTTTTTTTTTGCCAAAATTCCGACATGTAATGCATGCATGCAGCCTGGACCTTGCTTGGACGAGTTCATCCTCGTCTAAAATCACAGGAAGCACAGCAGCAGACGCACATGGGTGAGACAGACCTTCATGCAGGGTTAGTTTAGTACATACCACTCCTCCAGCGCATGCATTGGTATAAGGGTTACAGACTATGGGCACTATAAAGTGGACCAGAGGGGGTATGATTTTCTGTATTTGATTATTATATAGTGAAAAAATATTTATCATGCACTTAAGAGGAAAACATTAGCGGGGTAGGGAATTAGTATAGGTAGCATTTTAATGCATGCATGCTAAGAGAAATAAAAGTACTGGAGTTGATGATGTGACAGGTGTGATGGTGTGACAGGTGTGCATGTTGAGATAAATAGAAATAGTGAAGATCAACTATTGAAGTGTATAAGATATAAATTCTATGTTATAAATTGTGGCAACAAATTTAGTCTTAATATTAAAACGCACTGCCAGAAACCAAAGTTTCAACTTGCAAGGATAAGCTTCGGTTTTGCACATCCAAAACATTACAAGCAAGATATATCACAGTTCAGTTTATGTTAGTGACTACTATTATTTGCCTTGTATTACTTGATGTATCCATGAAAGACATGCGTACATCAGCGCATGATACAACCTCATGTCGACGGAGGTAAACATATTCTATATCATATGGCAGACTTTAAGCAACATATATACATGTGAATAACACAAAGACAAAATGCACTAATAGTGAGAGGTGGCCACAAGATGTTGTATGCACCATTATCGAACACATAACGAGCATGTTTCCAACACAAAATACTGAATTTTTTGAACTTACGCTTTTCGTGAGGTGAGGACGTGGGATAGGATTAAGATTGTTTTAGGGCTTTTCTTTTTTGCTAATTTGTTTGTAATTTTTTAGGGTTGATCACAATGCGTGTGTGTGCATATGTACAAATATACATGGTGCTATTTTTCATATCTAAAAACAAGTCTCGAATGGGTATCGGGTCATAGGAATCAGATACCATCCCATTTCCATTGTACCCTACATGGAATAAACTAATTCAGTAAATATCCCTATAGGGAAAGTTTTTGTCTATCCCCACCCCTTAAGAGATGACCCCCCCCCCCCAATTAGTTTGGTGGGTATGGGACCCATTGCCGACTTGTCGCCCCTACATTTAAGGCCTTAAGCAATCTACACCTACACGGTACATCCGTTTAAGCTCAAACTTGCACAATTATGGATTAATGCCTTCTAAGTCTGGTGCATCTGTATTATTCATTTCAATAAGTGGGCACAACCATATTTTTCTCATAAATGTTGATGATATAGAGCATGGTTGGTTTGTAGCAAGATCGTCACGCTTAACCTTAGCCATGCCACAATACCTTAGCCATGTGTTTGGTCCATTGCTCTAGTTATGCCTTGCCACACCATTTTAGCTGTATGGTCTACACGTCAAAGGCTCTGTTTTATTTTTGCCAACATGGCTTCCATGAGAAGTGTGGCGAGCAAAATGACCACCATAAGTGTGAAATGATTTGGCAAAAATAAAACAGAGCCTAATTAGTCTTGAGCCAAACATGCTCATAATTTTACAAGTTCATCAACATTCTTATAGGATTTAATTTACAATGTTGCTCTTAAAGATCCGGCTAGGAGATTTACCTTCCCTTTTGGGAACAGAAGTTAAGAGATTTACCCTATGCCCCCGCTCCTTCCCCATCATAGTTAAGGATTTTCACCTCGGGTGTCGGATCCAACCAATCGAGGCTATAACATCAACATGAAGAAAGTGCCTTCACTAGGGAGACAGAGCAAGTTTTTCTCACCAGGTCCAACTAGTGCAGTCTAGAACGTAGGTTTTCACATCCTCGATATCAAATTTTGTTCCAGTCACCGTCTTGATGGTAGATCTACTAACAATTGTTCCACTCGGTACTATGAGTCAATCAACCATGGTGTCCTCCGGAGATGTCCGCCAAGGCCACCACGATGTTTTCCTTTTCCGAATCGACTCGACGAAGATCATCACCAATCAGACTAAATCATTATTCCTCTGCCTCCAACAGTATGCCTTCACTTGTCAGCATGGGGAGATGGCAACTCAATCAACAACCACTAGAATCCACTAATCCAGCTTATCTCGTGGGAACCGCGATGCATGCTCACAACCATAGTTTATGACATCGTAGCATCGATGCATAAAGACTATATACGGAAAATAATGAGCCATCACCTGCACATCCAAAGAAGGGAAAGCTCCACCACAATCGGTGGTAGCAAGGGTAGAGCAACCTCCAAGGAGCATCAGATCTGACTACATCGACATATCACCATGAACGAACCGAGATCAGATCATGTAACATCGAAGCACAACCGTCCTGGCCTATAATTTGCAAGCAAGCACCTAGACAAAACAGGATCATGTGGTACACCAGCCAAACGAGCGACGCCCCATCGTTTGGTTGTGTGCCACACACTATGGGGCTCATACATCATTTCGTTGGTGTACTACATACACAGCAGGGGCCTAAAGCTCAACACAGGTCCAAAAAACTAGCAAAACCGGTATATAAACTATGGCTAAATAAGATGACAACTAGATGTCGCCGCACCACCATGATGAGTATGTAGGCCTTCGTAGACCTTTTTAGGGATCCATTTCAATATTTAACCCTCACAAGACCAGGCATTGGTTTCTTTGTAAAGAAAATATGTTGATATTCACATGCTCCTACAATTGCTCATTGAATAAGCTAAAGCAATTGTGAGATGTATCAAGAGTACCATGCTTTATCTTCACACGCTCTTTGAAGGTGTTAATAGGGGTAAGATGTGTGTGTGTTCATACAGGCGAGAGTACGTGCACTAGTGCAGAAACGGCCTATTGTCGCGGTTGGTAAGGGGCTTTAGTGCTGGTTCTCGAACCGGCACTAAAGGGTGGTGACTAAAGCCTACCCCCCTTTAGTCCCGGTTCAACACGGCCCGACATCAAAGGCCCTCCACGTGGCATCCATCGGTGCCGTGGGCTGGGGGACCTTTAGTCCCGGTTGTTAACTGATGACCCACAAGTATAGGTGATCTATCGTAGTCCTTTCGATAAGTAAGAGTGTCGAACCCAATGAGGAGCAGAAGGAAATGACAAGCGGTTCTCAGTAAGGTGTTCTCTGCAAGCACTGAAATTATCAGTAACAAATAGTTTTGTGATAAGATAATTCGTAATGGGTAGCAAGTAGCAATAGTAACAAAGGTGTATCAAGGTGGCCCAATCCTTTTTATAGCAAAGGACAAGCCTGGACAAACTCTTATATAGAGCAAAGCACTCCCGAGGACACATGGAAATTTATGCCAAGCTAGTTTTCATCATGCTCATTTGATTCGCGTTCGTGACTTTTATAATTTGATATGTGGGTGGACCGGTGCTTGGGTGCTGTCTTTACTTGGACAAGCCTCCCACTTATGATTAACCCCTCCCGCAAGCATCCGCAACTACGAAAGAAGAATAAGATAAATCTAACCAAAGCATGAAACCTGTGGATCCAAATCAGCCCCTTACGAAGCAACACATAAACTAGGGTTTAAGCTTTTGTCACTCTAGCAACCCATCATCTACTTATTACTTACCAATGCCTTCCTCTAGGCCCAAACAATAGTGAAGTGTTATGTAGTCGATGTTCACATAACACCACTAGAGGAGAGACAACATACATCTCATCAAAATATCGAACGAATACCAAATTCACATGATTACTTATAACAAGACTTATCCCATGTCCTCAGGAACAAACGTAACTACTCACAAAACATATTCATGTTCATAATAAGAGGAATATAAGTGATGATCAAGAATCTAAAAATATAATCTTACACCAAGTAAACCAACTAGCATCAACTACAAGGAGTAATTAACACTACTAGCAACCCACAGGTACCAATCTGAGGTTTTGAGACAAAGATCGGATACAAGAGATGAACTAGGGTTTGGAGAAGAGATGGTGCTGATGAAGATGTTGATGGATATTGACCCCCTCTCGATGAGAGGATCGTTGGTGATGACGATGGCTTTGATTTCTCCTCCCGGAGGGAAGTTTCACCGGCAAGATCGCCTTGTCGGAGCTCTAGATTGGTTTTGCCCAAGTTCCGCCTCGAGACGGCGGCTTTGTCCCGAAAAGTCTCTTATGATTTTTTTCCTCGACGAAACCCTCCATATAGCAGAAGATGGGCACCGGAGGGCTTCCAGGTGGGCCACAAGCTCGCTAGTCGTGGCCAGGGGGTGGCCGCGGCCAGCAGGCTTGTGGCTCCCTGGTGGGCCTCCTGATGTATTTCTTTCGCCTAGTATTTTTATATATTCCAAAATAATTCTCCATAGATTTTTAGGACTTTTGGAGTTGCGCAGAATAGGTATCTCAGATTTGCTCCTTTTCCAGTCCAGAATTCCAGCTGCCGGCATTCTCCCTCTTCATGTAAACCTTGTAAAATAAGAGAGAAAAGGCATAAGTATTGTACCAAAATGTGTAATAACAGCCCATAATGCAATAAATATCAATATGGAATCATGATGCAAAATGGACGTATCAACTCCCCCAAGCTTAGACCTCGCTTGTTCTCAAGCGGAAACCGAAATCAATAAATATGTTCACGTGTTTAGAGATAGAGGTGTCGATAAAATAAAATACGGACATGAAGGCATCATGATCATCTTTAGAACAGCAATATATTTTGACATATAATTTCTTATGCTAAAGTAACAATTCATTCACAATGGCAAAGTATGAATCAAGAACTCTATTGAGAACTGGCAAACTATGATCTCAGGCATTGAAGCAATTCCAATTTATCATAATGTAGGAAAGAATCAATATAAGAGCTTGTAAAGCAAACCCACATACTCAATCATATTTTAGTCTTCCACAATTGATAACACTCACGAGGTACCTATGAGTTCAAAGTTTCAATCAGACACAAAGAAAGATAGGGGCTTATGGTGTTGCCTCCCAACTACTTACCTCAAGGGTAACGTCAATAGTAATAACTCATGCTCACCCACTTCCGAGTGGATATATGTGCCTAGATCATTCCCCAACACGTGACACTTGCCAGAAGATAAAGGCGAAAATAACGAAGGTGATTGAGATCACAACGACTCTTGCATAAAGGTAAGTACTAGAAAATAAAAGTAACAGATCGGCCCTTTGCAGAGGAAAGCAGAGGTTTTCATGCACTTTTATAATTGGATGCACAATCTATTAATGCAAAAGAATGTCAGTTTATATTGCCCCTTTTGATAAAGAACTTTATTATGCAGTCCGTCACTTGTATGTCTTACGTATCACAAGTTTGTATAAAGTTTATTTTCCTCATACTAATAGATCACACATATTTAGAGAGAAATTTTTATTGCTTGCATCTATGACAACTTGCTTGAAGGATCTTATTCTATCCTTAGGTAGGTATGGTGGACTCTCATGGCAAAACTGGGTTAAGGGTGTTTGGATGCACAAGTAGTATCTCTACTTAGTGCGGGAGTTTTGGCTGATATGAGGTGGAAGCAAGAGACACATATTGAGGGATCTATAACAATATAACTTATATTCGGAAATAAGCAAACATAACCCATTATGTTGTCTTCCTTGTCCAACATCAACTTCTTAGCATATAATATTTTAATGAGTGCTCACAATCATAAAAGATGTCCAAGATAATATATTTATATGCGAACCTCTCTTTCTTTATTACTTCATTTTAATTGCCCTAATGACCAACAACCATGTTTGTCAACCCACGATAGGTTTCAATGGACATACTTTTTATATGTGAAGTCATCACTCCCCATAAGATTTTCATATGTACTCTTTGCTTTTATTCTATACTTCTTTCTACTTTATGTTTCTCAAGATTAGGATCATACCAAGCAAGGCCCTCAACTCAAAAGCACTTTTCATTATATAACTCACGGACTTGCTTACATAGGGGGAATCATAAAGCAAAGACTCAAAGCTAGATCACATGAAACTTTATTGTACTAGATCAAGGTATAACCAAAAGGATTGAACTAAGAAAAGATGTTGAAAATAAAAATAAAAATAAAAATAAAAATGAAAGATGTGGTGGTGATACGATACAGGGGCATCTCCCCCAAGCTTGGCACAAGCCAAGGGGAGTGCCCATACCCATGTGTTTAGTTGTCTTGCTTCGGAGGTGATGATGTGGGAGTTGTTGATGGGGTTGGAAGCCTTCCTAGTTTCCTCCTAAGCATAAAATTATGTTCCCTCAAATCGTCCACTTCTTGCTCGAGCTTCAATATCCTTTGACATAATTCTTCCTTGCTCTCCTGCAGGAAACGAGAAGGGATAAATAGAAACTTGGGTTTTCGCCTTGTGTTTGGGAGGCTTTATTTCCTGAACTCCGCGTGCATATCTCCTGGATGAAGTAGGGAGGCCTCTTCTTCATCCGAGCTTTCTTCCTCATACTTGCCTTCTTGTTCCTCCTCTGAGAACAATCCATAAGGGTCCAAGTCTCCATAGAGATTGGGATTGGCAAGATAATGCGACATGAAGCTCTCCCCATCAGAATCTTGGGACGACATATTGCTCTAAATCTGCTGTAGAAATAGTTCAAAAGAGAAAATAGGAGGTATTGTCGTGATACGAGAGTCAAAACCTTCAAGAGATTATATAATGAATTTTTACCGACCCGAAGGAGTATGCCACAAGAAAACAGAGTCCGGGTGGTGCACGAGGTGGCCACAAGCCCTAGTGGCGCGGTCAGGTGGTGGCCATGCCGAGCAGGCTTGTCGCCTCCTCGTGCACTATTCGGACTACTTTAAATTTTCCTAATTTTAAATATTCCAAAACAGATGAAGATTGCTATAGAAAAAGTTTTGGAGTCTTTTTACTTACCGTACCACGTACCTATTCCTTTTCGGAATCTAAAAAGTTTTGGTGAGTCTCCCTAATGTACTCCTTCGGAGTTATGGTATTGATGATATTGGTTTCAACATTTATGGGAGTACCTGAGATATAATGTTTGATTCTTTGACCGTTCACCACCTTCGGTTTTGTGCCTTCGGCGTTGTTAATCTTGATGGCACCGAAACGGTATACCTCTTCGATGACGTAAGGACCTTCCCATTTGGAGAGAAGTTTCCCTGCAAAAAATCTTAAACGAGAATTGTATAGCAATACATGATCACCTACATTGAATTCACACTTTTGTATCCTTCTATCATGCCATCTCTTAACCTTTTCTTTAAACAACTTAGCATTCTCGTAGGCTTGGGTTCTCCATTCATCAAGTGAGCTAATGTCAAACAACCTCTTTTCACTAGCAAGTTTGAAATCATAATTGAGCTCTTTGATTTCCCAATAAGCCTTATGTTCTATCTCTAGAGGTAAGTGACATGCTTTACCATAAACCATCTTATACGGAGACATGCACATAGGATTTTTGTAAGCAGTTCTATAAGCCCACAATGCATCGTCAAGTTCCTTGGACCAATTCTTCCTAGATCTATTAACAGTCTTTTGTAAAATCAATTTAATCTCTCTATTGCTAAATTCTACTTGACCACTAGACTGAGGATCATAAGGAGGTGCAACTCTATGATTAACATTATATTTAGCAAGCAGTTTACGGAAAGCACCATGAATAAAATATGAACCACCATCAGTCATGAAATATATAGGGACTCCAAATCTAGGGAAAATAACTTCTTTAAGCATTTTAATAGAAGTTTTATGATCAGCGCTACTAGTTGGAATAGCTTCTACCCACTTAGTGACATAATCAACAGCAACTAGAATATGAGTATACCTGTTAGATTGTGGAAAAGGCCCCATATAATCAAAGCACCAAACATCAAATGGTTCGATAACAAGAGAGTAATTCATAGGCATTTCCTGACGTCTACTAATATTACCAATTCTTTGACATTCATCACAGGATAAGACAAACTTACGAGCATCCTTGAAGAGATTAGGCCAATAAAACCCAGATTGTAGTACCTTGTGTGCAGTTCTATCTCCAGCGTGATGTCCTCCGTAGGCTTTGGAGTGAAACTTGCATAAGATCTGTTCCTATTCATGCTCAGGTACACAACATCTATTAATACCATCTACTCCTTGTTTATAAAGATGTGGGTCATCCCAAAAGTAATGCCTTAAATCATAGAAGAACTTTTTCTTTTGTTGGTATGTGAAACTAGGAGGTATAAATTTAGCAACATTGTAATTGGCGTAATCAGCATACCAAGGAGCATTATGTGAAGTATTCATGACAACTAATTGTTCATCAGGAAAGGTATCATCAATAGGTAGTGGGTCATCAAGAACATTTTCTAACCTAGACAAGTTATCTGCTACAGGGTTGTCAGCACCCTTTCTATCAATGATATGCAAATCAAATTCTTGTAGCAGAAGGACCCACCTAATAAGTCTAGGTTGAGCATCTTTCTTCTCCATAAGGTATTTAATAGCAGCATGATCGGTGTGAACAGTTACTTTGGAATCAACAATATAAGGTCTAAATTATAACAAGCAAACACAACTGCTAGAAATTCCTTTTCAGTAGTAGCATAGTTTGTTTGAGCATTGTCTAGAGTTTTACTAGCATAATGGATAACATTTAGTTTCTTATAGATTCTTTGTCCTATAACAGCACAAACAACATAATTACTAGCATCACACATAATTTCAAAAGGTAGGTTCTAGTCGGGGGGTTGAACAACAGGTGTGGTAATCAAGGCATTCTTACGAATTTCAAATGCTTCTACGCAATCATCATAAAAAACAGAGCATCTTTTTGCAGAAGGTTTGTGAGAGGCCTAGAAATCTTAGAGAAATCTTTGATAAACCTCCTATAGAAACCAACATGACCAAGGAAACTTCTTATACCTTTGATATTCGTAGGGCACGACATTTTCTCAATAGCATCAACTTTAGCTTTATCAGCTTCAATACCTCTTTCAGAGATCTTATGCCCCAAGACAATACCTTCATTAACCATAAAGTGGCACTTTTCCCAATTCAAGACAAGATTAGTTTCTTCACATCCCTACGAAACTCGATCAAGGTTGCTCAAACAATCATCAAATGAAGTTCTGTAAATGGAAAAATCATCCATGAAACCTCAAGAATATTTTCACAAAAGTCAGAGAATATAGCCATCATGCATCTTTGAAAGGTAGCAGGTGCATTGCATAAACCAAAAGGCATACGTCTATAAGCAAAGGTACCGAAAGGGCAAGTGAAATTGGTTTTTCTTGATCCTAGCTTGATGCAGGTATTTAAGAGAAACTAGAGTAACCATCAAGAAAGCAAAAATGAGTATGTTTGGATAATCTTTCTAGCATTTGATCAATAAAAGGTAAAGGGTAATGATATTTATTAGTAGCTTTATTTAATTTCCTAAAATCAATTACCATTCTATAACATGTAACAATTCTTTGCGGGGTCAATTCATTTTTATCATTAGGAACAACAGTAATACCTCCCTTCTTAGGGACACAATGGATGGGACTAACCCATCTACTATCAGCAATAGGATAAATTATACCTACCTCCATAGGATTTAGTACTTCTTTTCTTACCACTTCTTTCATCTTAGGGTTCAATCGTCATTGGTGATCAACAACTGGTTTGGCATCAGGCTCCATATTAATTTTATGCTGGCATAGAGTGGGACTGATGCCCTTAAGATCATCAAGAGTATAACCAATAGCAGCATGGTGCTTCCTTAGAGCTTTCAATAATCTCTTTTCTTCGTGCTCTGAAAGGTTAGCACTAATAATAACAGGATATATCTCTTTTTCATCAAGATAAGCATATTTCAACGTATCGGGTAATTGCTTGAGCTCAAACACGGGATCACCCTTTGGTGCAGGAGGATCCCCAAGTATTTCAATAGGTAAGTTATGTTTCAAGATAGGCTGTTGCTCAAAGAAAATTTCATCTATTTCATTCATCTCATTCGTATGCATATCATTTTCATGGTCTAGCAAATATTGTTCTAAGGGATCGGTAGGAGGCATAGCAATAGAAGCGAGACCAATAATTTTATCTTTACTAGGCAATTCCTTGTCATGGGGTTGTCTACGAAACTTAGAGAAATTAAACTCATGAGACACATCCCCAAAGCTCATAGTAACAATTTCCTTCTCACAATCAATCTTAGCATTAACAGTATTCAAGAAGGGTCTGCCAAATATAAAGGGACAAAAATTATCTTGTAGGGAGCCAAGAACAAGAAAATCAGCAGGATACTTTACTTTCCCACACAGGACTTGAACATCTCTGACA
Organism: Hordeum marinum; assembly: GCA_022496015.1. NCBI lineage: Eukaryota > Viridiplantae > Streptophyta > Magnoliopsida > Poales > Poaceae > Hordeum > Hordeum marinum. The sequence continues at coordinate 45,914,473 of CM039672.1, forward strand.
CTCCCCATTGGTGCAATAGTGTCTCTATTAGCAAGCTTAATAGTAACATCAATATCCTCTAGTTCAACTGGTGCAATATCATGCATGATTTCTTCGTATAAGAAACAGGGAATTGCACTTATGCTAGCACCCATATCACATAAGCCATGATAACAATGATATCCTATTTTAACAAAAACAACACGCATGCCAACAACTGGTCTATGTTTATGCTTAGTGTCAGGTCTAGCAATTCCAGCAGCTTCATCACAGAAATGAATAACATGCCCATCAATATTATCAACCAAGAGATCTTTAACCATAGCAATACTAGGTTCATCTTTAATTTGTTCAGGTGGTGTAGGTGTTCTAATACAACTCTTACGAACCACAGTTGAAGCTTTGGCATGTTCCTTTATCCTAACAGGGAAAGGTGGTTTCTTGATGTAAGCAGTAGGGATAACAGGATCAGCATTGTAAGTAATAATTTTCTCTTCAACTTTAGTAGGTTCCACTACTTTCAATTCAATGGGAGGATGATATTTAAACCACTTCTCCTTAGGGAGATCAACATGAGTAGCAAAAGATTCACAGAAAGAAGCTACTATATCAGAGTCAAGTCCATATTTAGTGCTAAATTCACGAAAAGCATCGGTGTCCATGAAGGATTTAACACAATCAAACTAAAGTTTTGTATCTGATTCCTTACCTTCGTCGAGTTCCCAATCTTCAGAGTTGTGTTTAATTCTTTCCAATAAATTCCATTTGAATTCAATATCTTTCTTCATAAAAGAACCAGCACAAGAAGTATCGAGCATGGATTGATCATTACGAGAAAGCCGAGCATAAAAATTCTGAATAATAATTTCTCTCAAGAGCTCATGATTGGGGCATGAATATAACATTGACTTAAGCCTCCCCCAAGCTTGAGCGATTCTTTCTCCCTCACGAAGCCAAAAATTATAAATATAATTCCAATCACGATGAACTAGATGCATAGGATAGAACTTCTGATGAAATTCTGTTTTCAACCGGTTGTAGCTCCATGATCCAATATCATCACATAGCATGTACCATGTCAATGCCTTATCCTTCAAAGATAAAGGAAATACCTGCTTCTTGACGTGATTCTCGGGCAGACCTACAAGCTTAAATAATCCACAAACTTCATCTGCATAGATTAGATGCAAATCAAGATGTAGTGTTCCATCTCCTCCACAAGGATTAGCTAGCACTTTCTCTACCATACCCGAAGGAATTTCATAATAAATATTTCTAGTAGGTTCAATAGGTTGAGGGACAACTCTTTGTGTTTTCGGTCGAGGTAAAGGTACCCCGAACAAGCCCCTCAAAGTATTACTTTCCATAGTAATAAGTGACAGTAAATTTCAGCACACTATATAAAAAAATTCTTACCAAGTTACACTCACCAAAGGCGCTTCACTCCCCGACAATGGCACCGGAAAAGAGTCTTGATGAACCACGCGTATAGGGGATCTATCGTAGTCCTTTAGATAAGTAAGAGTGTCGAACCCAACGAGGAGCAGAAGGAAATGAACATATAATCAGAGGAGCATAAGTGATGATCAAGGATCTGAACATATAATCTTCCACCAAGTAAACCAACTAGCATCAACTACAAGGAGTAATCAACACTACTAGCAACCCATACGTACCAATCTGAGATTTTGAGACAAAGATCAGATACAAGAGATGAACTAGGGTTTGGACAAGAGATGGTGCTGATGAAGATGTTGATGGAGATTGACCCCCTCTCAATGAGAGGATCATTGGTGATGACGATAGATTTGATTTCCCCTCCCGGAGTGAAGTTTCACTAGCAGGATCGCCCTGCCGGAGCTCTAGATTGGTTCTGCCCAAGTTCCTCCTCGAGACGGCGGCGCTTCGTCCCGAAAGGTCTCTTATGAATTTTTTTCCTTGACGAAGCCCTCCATATAGCAGAAGATGGGCACCGGAGGGCTTCCAGGTGGGCCACAAGCTTGCTAGCCGCGGCCAGGGGTGATGGTCGCGGCTAGCATGCAGGCTTGTGGCTCCCTGGTGGACCTCCTGATGTATTTCTTTCGCCCAGTATTTTTTATATATTCCAAAATAATTCTCCGTAGATTTTCAGGACTTTTGGAATTGCGCAGAATAGGTATCTTAGATTTGCTCCTTTTCCAGTCTAGAATCCCAGCTGCCGGCATTCTCCCTCTTCATGTAAACCATGTAAAATAACAGAGAAAAGACATAAGTATTGTACCAAAATGTGTAATAACAGCCCATAATGCAATAAATTACAATATAAAATCATGATGCAAAATGGACGTATCAGTAACCCCAACCAGGACTAAAAGTATTTAGTTTTTAAATTTTGTTTTATTTTTCCTTTTAATTATTTAGGGGTTTATGAATTAATTATGGTTTAATTTTCCTTTTAATTTTATGTTTTCCATTTATTTCATTTTCATTTCAAACATATATTACGCTTCTACATACTGTACACACGTTGTGCATATATATATATATAGAGAGAGAGAGAATTTCTCCTACAATTTGAGGATCATTACATATAGATGCAGGCATTACTGCTTCTTTTTCTTGATCTTGTAATGATATTCTCCTTTGGGATCGACCTTGTCGACCAGAAATCCAACTAATTCCTCTTGAATTGCTCGTACCCGAGTCTCTGGTATGAGCTGGCCCCGCATCTCCGTCAGCTACAAGATGGAGATCAAGATGAATATATTAGTTGTATGTATATATATTAGCAACATCATGATAAAAAAATTATGGATAGTGTTCTGACAAATGTATCCAAAGATTTCTTTCGTTTCTACTCCTTTTAGACGTGATCATTCGAATGTTCTCGCAAACATAGTATGCGCATAAAGTAGTCCCCTGCTCCTACCTCATGCACTTTACGAGAATAAAATTCAATCAGCTAATAACTAATCAAGCATGATAATGATATTGAAACTAGAATTAAAGAGATGCACGGACGTAACTAGATAGCTAGTAGTACTTAATTACATTGGGTCGCACCCATTTTAGCTGTTGTGCCTAGTTGCCTGGGACCTGTTTGATGAACTTTGCCCAAGCCCTGCCCATCAGCAAAGAAAATGAATAAATGAATTATTAACTAGTTGATATCGGGAAATGAAGTATTAAAGAGGCCGACATAGTGCGATAATGATTGAAATTACATGTTAAGCAGCCCCCTCACGATTGCGTATTCGGATGGATCCTTAAATAGCGAGTCGAGTACTTCAACTTTTCCCTTGTCAATTTCAATGATTAACAAGATCCAGTGATAATTGCATAACTCATCCACAACACTTATTAACATCTAGTAAGCAAAAAATAGAATTTGTAGTACAAGATATATATAGTAACACTCACCCAAAGTTGTAAGGAAGTAGTATTTCTGGTTGGGTGTTTAGATGCTTCAAAATCTAGCATGGCTTTCTCTGTGTCTTTTCTCGAATACGCAGTTTCCCATATCTTTTGATTAATCGTATTTGGGTCAATGAACCCAATGCCATAGCGTCCAGCTTGTTTCATTTCATACATCTTCATTCTGCATAATACCATAGAAACAAATATAGTGAGGATAATTATAGGTAATGAACGAGAGCACAACTAGTTAGAGACTTAAATTATAGAAAGAATCACTTACAAAAAATAGCAATTGACTAAAGATTTGTCGAGTGCGTCTTGATTGAATAACTGAAACAACTCTGAATAATGAATCCACGGATCTTTTTTATGGTAGTAATGCACCCCTTTGACTCTCACCATGAGGGACTCTGTATTGGTATTTGCTGTTATTTGCATGTACCACGTATGCAAATTGTACAATCTCGTTGGTAGAAGCTTGACATCTTCAGGCTTGACCAGAGGTTTGCCGCGGGCATATTGATATTTTACTTCCTCCTCTTTAAGCCCGGGGATTTCCTCAAGGCCTAGGAGTTGTTCAACACTGACACGGGCCTCTTTAGCCATCCTTATATGACCGTCGGTTACTCCTGGCCGATTGGCAGTACTCACACGTGTTTGTATAATGAGCGGGGGGGGTCGATTGCACAGCCTGTTCTCCTAGCTGGGGGATAGTTTTTCTGCTTTTTTGCCAACTCCTTGGCTCGAGCTCGAGCTCGACTCCTTTTGTCCTACAAGATATGACTTCTTGATAGACCTCACATAGTCGTTGTCCTTCTGATTGACAGTCGGTCGAGCCATATCAATAAAGTGTTGTGAGACATGCTCAGGTACTTTCTCCTTTGGCGGCTAGGGTGGTTTCGGTCCAAAATGGGCCTTCACTTTGGCATCCACTGCGCTCTCGAGTTCCTCGTCAGTCAGGTGGTAAGGCAACTTCGGAAGAGGCTTGAGGCTTGGACCATATTTGAATTTCTTGCTTGTTGTATCGCTAGTGGTCGTAGTTGTGGCCTCTCTCTTCCGCTGTTGCTTAGGCGACGGAGCATGCTAAGTCGATGGAGTGCGCTGACGTCGTCCCTAACTTGGAGGAGGAGTCGGCTAACGCGGTGCTAGACCTGGAGGAGGAGGAGTTGGCTAACGGCGTGTCGGACTTGGAGGAGGAGTCGGCTGACGCGGTGCCAGACTTGGAGGAGGAGGAGTCGACTGACGCGGCGGCGGACTTGTAGGAGGAGGAGTCGGTGGCCTTGGAAAGACGATGTAATCCTTTTCCCCTAGAATGATACGATGTACGGCCTCTCCCATTGTTCTCTCCTCGTCACCTCCAAGAATGTCAAGTTGTAGCTCATGGTATCCTGCCATCACTTCATCAACCCCGACACAAGCATAGCCAGCTGGAATGGGATTGCAATGGAAGGTTGCTTCTGGGGAATTTGCTAAAGCATAGTCGTCCACCACCTTCATGTATAAGTTCTTCACTTTCATGTGTAGCTCATAGTTAGTCCTGTCTTTGATATCATGCATAGGGTAGCTAGCTAGCAGTGCATCGTCATCGATATCGGTCGGGACGGAACCCACGCTGCTTCTCGGCATAGATGGGACGGTGGTATCCAATGCTGGATCGATCTGCTCATGCTAGCATTGAGACGCCCTTTCCTGGCTGAGTGAGTCGATCTGCACATGTTGTCGCCCCACTCTGGATTCTAGGACTTCAAGGCGGAGTGCTTCATCCTTATTCTTCCGCTCCTCCTGCATCTTCTTTCTCGCACGGCTTCTGTAGTCGTCGTTCCAACCCGTAAACCCCTCAAACCACGGAACAACGCATTTCCCTCGTGTTCTTCCTGGGTGTTCAGGATTATTCAAGGTGAGCGTAAGCTCGTCGTCCTCTCTGTTGGGCGTGAACACCCCCATTCGAGCTTCTTCTATTTTCATCAGAATTTCGTCTGCCACTTTTTTAAGACTTGCCTTCACCATAATAGCCCATGTCTTTGGGTCCAACTCCCCCCCATGCGCATAAAACCATGTCCTGCACCTCGGGGGCCAGGTCATTGTAACTAGAGTGACCCCTGCACTAATCATCTCTTGTTTGGATTGATCCCACTTAGGCAGGGTCGTCTGGTAGCCACCTGGCCCCAGAGTATGGTGCCACTGCTTTTTTGCAACATTAATCTTGTTCTTTCTCGACCGTTCCTTAGCTAGTTTCGATTCCTTGAACTTCACGAAATCTTCCCAGTGATCCTTTGCCTTCACTAGTGATCCCTCCAATTTTGGAGTCGTCCTGTTTGCTTTGACGTATGCAGCCCATGCATTTTTCTTGAAGGTGTTGAATGTGATCGCCATCTTTTTAAGAGCATAGTTTCTAAATTTCTTCAGATCTACATCTGTAAAGTTATCTGGTAGTGTGAAATGTGACATCATCTCAGTCCAAAGCACATCTTTTTCTCTTTCATCGACAAAAGTAACTCTTTCTCAATCTCCCTTTGCTGGCTTTTTCCATTCTTGTGTGGAGATCGGGATTTGGTCCCTGAAAATAACTCCGCATTGATTCTTGAACTTGGTTGCATTTTTCTTAAGTTCAAGCGGTTCGCCAGTTGATGTATTGATGGAATCAATGTTGAATTTTACGCTAGGGTCCAACTTTCTGGCCGGTCCTCGAACTACCATGTCGCTTGTAGAAGATTTGCTCGATCCGGAGGCCTAAAAGAAGAAAGATCGATTCGTTAATACATATACAACTCAATTAAGACATGTAATGATCACCGGATGGCTTATATAATAAATATACCTCATCGGTCTTTGTTATTTGAAGAACATTTTCTTCGTCAACATCGTTGTCGAATTCATCTATTCTTTCGTCTTCATTAAACATGCAACCCTCACCGGAATTGTTTAGATATTGCGAGCCGTCATCATCTTCAGGTTCATGCTCTGGGCTCGTGGAGCATTTGATGTTGAACAGAGCCTCTTGTCTTTCTCTGATGGTATTGTTCATAGCTTTTATTTAACTAACCCAGAAGAAAGATAAAACAATTTAGTATTCAAATTAGAATGCATGCAATCAATAAGGAAAACTGAATCATAGTACACAATATGCATCATCGATTATAATCTTGAATAAATTGTCTCGAATATTACGAATATAATCTCGAATACATCTCAAATATTATCACTAATACATCTCAAATATTATTAATTATATAATGTCACTACTACAGATCCAGTTGACGTCTCGCGCGGCAGGCGGTGGACACCCAAAGAGAAGCAACTATGACAGGATCATAGCTTGGATGAGATCCCTGAAGAACCTGCCAGGTATTGGAGAACCTAACATCCAACGCATCCATGTAGCGATGGACATGCTTGCCCTCCTCCCTAACACGACGACGTACCACCTCCGGCGGGGCTGGCTGCCTCCGCACCAAAAGTGGCCCATGCGAACGCCACCAAAGAAGCTTCGGGTCGACGACGGGACCCGGGTTCCTCACCAAGCTGCATGCCCCTGAAGGTAGCACCTCCCAGTGCCAGCCCGGTGGAGCCTAGTCCCGGACGTTGGCCCTCTAAAGCAGGACGTCATCGCGAACGAGTCAACGACGAGGATGGAGGTCAGGCATCGTTGACTTCGAGAAAAAATTCTTATAAAACAAATTCCTAGGTTATAACTACCCTAATAATATTCCTTTCTAAATAAAATATTCTGACAAACTTCTCAATTATAATTTCCTATGCAACATTTTAGTATGCAAAAAAATTCTGTAATATGATATACAACATTATATACTTCTAAGCAACATTTTAATAGGTTAGGGCATTATATACTTCTAATTAAGCAAAAAAAACTAATTAAGCATATATACTAATTCAACATATATATTAATTAAACACTAATTATAGAAAAACAACATTATATAAAAAATCAAAATTTATCTAATTAACATTTATATATCTAAAATTCATGTAACATTTCTATACATCTAATTAACATCTAATTAACATTATATACATCTAATTAACATTTATAAAAAATCCATGGCGGCAGGGGCTCATAGCGGGGCGACCGCCGGCGAGGCGAGGTGAGTCGTCGACGACGGCGAAACTGCGACGGTGACGGCGACGGGAGGACGGCGCGCGACGGGGGCGGCGACGGCGTGGGCGGCGCGTCGGGGGCGGCGACGGCGTGGGCGGCGCGTCGGGGCGGTGATGGCGTCGGGGCAGGTGATGCGTCGGGGGCGCACGGCGGCGATCTCCTCTGTTCAGTGGTCAAAGAAACGAAGAAGCAGAGGGAAAATGAAAAAAATTCAACTGTTGCTTACATAGGAGGACCTTTAGTCGCGGTTGGAGCCACCAATCGCGACTAAAAGTGAATTTCACCAGCCGAAGCGATGGGAAGCGAAACCTTTAGTTGCGGTTGGTGGCTCCAACCGACACTAAAGAGGGGTCTTTAGTCACGGTTGGAGCCACCAACCGTGACTAAAGACATGTTCCTGACACGGCGCACTACGATGGATGTTTAGTCTCACCTCGCTAGTCGAGGGGTGCCTCGACCTGTTTATAAGCCCCGGCACGGGCACTGCATTGAGCTCTTCTCTAATGCAGGCCTTCTGGGCCTACCTCTACTGTGATTCCTAGGTAGGCCTACTAGGCCTTGCAGACCTGCATCCTGGCCCAACTACAGATTGGGTTTCTAGTCGTATGCAGGCCGTTGTGGCCCAGTAGGCAGGATTTTTTTAATTTATTTATTTTTCTTTTTTTTGTTTTCTGCTTTTTTTTTAGTTGTTTTTTTATTCAGAGTTTCTTTGTGAATCCTTTTGCTTTAGGTAAACATATATAAACTTTCTGTTAGTGCAAGTAGTTTTCAAATTTGAATAGTTTAAATTTGAATTATTCGAAATTTTTGTGAATCACTAGTTTGTGAATAACTTTACTTTAATAATAGATTTTTCAATGATTATTTTTTCTTCTGTTTAATTTTACTGTGTTTCATCATTATATTCAGTTTGGTAATACTTGGGTTATTTATAAAAATGAAATACCTTTGTAACACACGAGTTTTCGTCTGAAACCCTGATACTTCGAAAGAGATTGCCCATTTTGTAGACGAAATGTGTTCAGTTTTTGTCGTAACCCTCTCAATTTTTTAGCACATGTGGGTGAAATGATGATGCCATGCCAAATTTCAACCTTTTCAGAGTTCATTTGTAGTGCTTATCAATTTCAGGGTCATTTAGCTGAATTTTTTTAGTAAATGCATAAAAAATAGCAAATGGAGTCAAAAGGGTTGAAAATTGATGATGTGGCTTCGAATGGAGCATACTGAATGCACAAAAAGTTTGGAGTTGAAATAATCTTAAAAAAATGAAATGCCTTTGTAACAGACGAGTTTTCGTCTGAAACCCTGATACTTCGAAAGAGATTGTCCATTTTGTACACGAAGTGCATCCAGTTTTTCCCGTAACCCTCTCAACTTTTTAGCACATGCTATGTTGGTGAAATGATGATACCATGCCAACTTTCAACCTTTTCAGAGTTCATTTGTAGTGCTTATCAATTTCAGGGTCATTTAGCTCAAAAAAAATAGTAAATGCATGAAAATAGCAAATGAAGTCAGAAAGGGTTAAAAATTGATGGCCTGCCTTCGAATGGTGTATACTGAACGCACAAAACACATAAGTACACTACTATTACAAAGGTTCCCTTCGGTTTGTCCGAAGTGAGACTTTCCAGATATATAAGTCCGGAAACTAACTAGAGAAGCCGGTCACATCATAAAGTGGGATCTTTGGGTGTAAAACTTTTTCTTCACGTGTGTCCCTTTGCGTTGTAACCATGGACAATATTCATCGTTTAACTTGATGCTCGGGTCAACATTCACTGTGAAGGTAGTAATTTAATGAAACTTTTCATAATCTTCTGACATGTCTGTCTTGTCCTCCACTCCCACGATGTTTCTTTTCCCTGAATGAACTATGTAGCGCTTTGGCACATCGCATGATGTATTTGCTTTCTTATCTTCTCTTTTTCTCGGCTTAGTAGACATGTCCTTCACATAGAAAACTTGTGCCACATCATTGGCTAGGACGAATGGTTCGTCTGCGTACCCAAGATTGTTGAGATCCACTGTTGTCATTTCGTACTGCGGGTCTTCCTTTACCCCGCCTCCTGTCAGATTGACCCATTTGCACCTAAACAAAGGGACCTTCAAACCAAGTCCATAGTCAAGTTCCCATATCTCCTCTATGTAACCATAATATGTGTCCTTTGGCCCATTGTTGATTGCTGCATCAAAGCGGACACCACTATTTTGGTTGGCGCTCTTTTAATCTTGGGCGGTCGTGTAAAATGTATTCCCATTTATCTCGTACCCTTTGAAAGCCAATATAGTCGAAGATGGTAACTTGGACAGCAAGTACAGGTCATCTTCAACAATGTCGTCATGCATGAGACGTGTTTGGAACCAACTGGCGAAAGTCATCGTTTGTTCATGTGTAATCTAGTCGTCAGACTTCTCTGGGTGTTTGGAGCATAGAATACTCTTGTGTTGCTCGATATACGGAGCCACCAAGGCGGAACTCTGTAGAACTGTGTAGTGTGCTTGTGCCAAAGAATGCCCGTCCCGACATATTAGTGAATTCTTTCCTAGCATGCCTTTTCCACCCAGTCTGCCCTCATGCCGCGATTCAGGAACACCAATCGACTTAATGTCAGGAATAAAGTCAACACGAAACTCAATGACCTCCTCTGTTTCATGGCCCTTGGAGATGCTTCCTTCTGTCCTAGCACGATTATGAACACGTTTCTTTAAGACTCCCATGAACCTCTCAAAGGGGAACATATTGTGTAGAAATATAGGACCCAGAATGGCAATCTCCTCGACTAGGTGAACTAGGACGTGCGTCATGATATTGAAGAAGGATGGTGGGAACACCAACTTGAAACTGACAAGACATTGCACCAAATCATTCTCTAACCTTGGTAGGATTTCCGGATCGATTACCTTCTGAGAGATTGCATTTAGGAATGCACGTAGCTTCACAATGGCTAATCGAACGTTTTCCCATAGAAACCCCCTCAATGCAACCGGAAGCAGTTGCGTCATAATCACGTGGTAGTCATGAGACTTTAGGCTCTGGAACATTTTCTCTGCCATATTTATTATTCCCTTATATATTTGACGAGAAGCTAGATGGGACCTTCATACTGAGCAGACATTCGAAGAAGATTTCCTTCTCTTCTTTGGTAAGAGCATAGCTGGCATGACCCTGAAACTGCTTTGGATCCATGTCGTCTTCTCCGTGCATACGTTGCTGGTCCTCCCGTGCCTCCGGCGTATCTTTTGTCTTCCCATACATGCCCAAGAAGCCTAACAGGTAAAGATTCTTCGTCACGTGCATCACATTGATTGCAGAGCAGACCTCGAGGTCTTTCCAATAGGGTAGGTCCCAAAATATAGATTTGTTCTTCCACATGGGTGCGTGTTTGTCAGTGTCATTCGGAACAGATTGTGCGCCAGGACCCTTGCCCAAGATTACTTTTAAATCCTTGACCATATCAAGTATGTCATCACCCGTACGGTGGCAAGGCTTCTTCCGGTGATCTGCCTCACCTTTGAAATGCTTGCCTTTCTTTCTTACGGGATGCCTCCTCTGAAGAAATCGATGATGCCTCAGATACACATTCTTCTTACATTTATCCAAATATATACTGTCAGTATCATCTAAACAGTGCGTGCATGCGTGGTATCCCTTGTTTGTCTGTCCTAAAACGTTACTGAGAGCAGGCCAATCATTGATGGTTACAAACAACAACGCATGTAGGTCAAATTCCTCTTGATCTTTCGCATCCCACGTATGTACACCTTTTCCATTCCATAGCTATAAAAGCTCTTCAACCAATGGCCTTAGGTACACATCAATGTCGTCGCCGGGTTGCTTGGGGCCTTGGATAAGCACTGGCATCATAATGAACTTCCGCTTCATGCACAACAAGGAGGAAGGTTATAGATACATAGAGTCATAGGCCATGTGCTATGATTGTTGTTATGCTCCCCAAAAGGATTAATGCCATCTACACTTAAACCAAACCATACGTTACTTGCGTCCTTTGCAAAGTCCTTCCACTTTCTCTCGATTTTTCTCCATTGCGATCCATCGGCGAGCACTCTCAACTTCCCGTCTTTCTTACGGTCTTCGTTGTGCCATCACATCAATTTGGCATGCTCTTTGTTTTGGAACAAACGTTTCAAGCATGGTATTATCGAAGCATACCACATCACCTTGGCAGGAATCTTCTTCCTGGGGCGCTTGCCCTGAACATCACCAAGGTCATCGTGGACGGTCTTATAGCGCAATGCATAGCATACCGGGCATGCATTCAAATCCTTGTACTCACCGCGGCAGAGGATGCACTCATTAGGGCATGCATGTATCTTCTCCACCTCTAATCCTAGAGGGTAGACAACCTTCTTTGCTTCATACGTACTCTTTGGCAGTTTGTTGTCCTTTGCTAGCTTCTTCTTTAACATTATCAGCAACTTTTGAAATGCCTTGTCAGATACACCATTCTCTGCCTTCCATTGCAGCAATTCCAGTGTGGTACCTAGCTTTTTCTTGCCATCTTCGCAATTTGGGTACAACCCTTTTTTGTGATCCTCTAACATGCACTGCAACTTCAGCTTCTCCTTTTCACTTGCGCAGTTTCTCTTTGCATCGGAAATGGCCCAACCAAGATCATCAACGGGCTCATCTGATGCCTCTTCTTCAGCTCCTTACTGCATTGTCGGCTCAACTTCTTCCCCCATTGTTGTACCATCTTATTCATGGAACCCATGGCTAGGATAGTTGTCATCATCCTCTTCTTCTTCATTCTCTTCCATTAGGACTCCTCTTTCTTCGTGCTTGGTCCAACAGTTATAGCCGGACATGAAACCAAACTCAAAACAGGTGGACATGAATGGTTCTTGAGTTAGAGTAATTTCGATCATTCTTACAGCCAGCACATGGACAATACATAAAACCATACAACCGCTTGTTTCCCTCAGACGCAACCAAAAAAGTATGCATGCCATTAATGAACTGGGGAGAGCATCGGTCGCCGTACATCCATTGTCGGCTCATCTTCATTACACAACACTAAAAGGACCAAATTAATACAAGTTCGTACATAAAGTTCATACACACTTGTTCTCATAAAACAACATACAAACTCTGTAGCTAAAGCATTTAAATGCAAGAACAAATGCGATCAACATCACAACTAAGGAGAACAATTGATCCAACAACATAGCGATACCAAGCCTCACTATCAATGGCATGTCTTTTAAATTTTCTAATCTTCAAGCGCATTGCACCCATCTTGATCTTGTGATCATCGACGACATCGACAACATACAACTCCAATTTCATCTTCTCTTCTTCAACTCTTTTCAATTTTTGTTTCAAATACTCGTTTTCTTTTTCAACTAAATTTAACTTCTTGACAAGAATATCTATGTCGGTTGGAATCTCCCGTGCACATACCTCCTAGATAAAAATATCTATGTCAACTTGATGGGCATAATTGTCATAAACACGAAATGCAACAAAGAGTTATAAAAGAGAGTATATACCACATCCGGATCATAAACCGGACGAGGGCCGATGGGGATGGATTTCAATACCATGCCACTATGTATAACAAACAACCATATAGGTAAGAAAACTATACAAGTAACTAACTAAATCTTATAAACATGGTTTTTTTATAAAAAGGATAAGAAGAAGAGGCTCACCAAGGTGGCGTCGGCGACGGGACGGTGCGGGCGATCGACAGTGGTTAGGACGGGGACGGGAAGGTACTAAGTAAACCACACCTATAAATACAAAGTAAGAAGTTAATTTCAGCTCAAATTGCATAAATCAAATAAACTACCACATGCAAACTAAAAACCACAAATTACTATACTTGTAGAGCATTGCAAGAGCTAATCTAACAATGAGATATGAAAGGACAAAGTTGCTAACCTTTGTGAACACTTGGATGGATGGGATGCCTCCAAATCTTGACAAATTTTGGCAAAAATGGAGGATGAGCTCAAGGAAGAGAGGAAGAACAGATAGGAAAGGAAAGGGGAAGAACAGAGAGGAGTGTGCTTGGGCTGGCCGAAGGATTTCATATAGGGGACCTTGAGTCCCGGTTGGTGGCTCCAACCGCGACTAAAGGTTAGCCTATAGTCACGGTTGGAGCCACCAACCGAGACTAAAGGTTTCCGTGGGGCCCCAGGCTGACGCCAGCCTGCCACCACACCTTTAGTGCCTGTTTGTGGCACGAACCGGGACTAAAGGTCCAGAATGAACCAGCACTAATAATGCCCGTCACGAACCGGGACTAATGAGCACATTAGTGCCGGTTCAAAATCAGACTGGGACTAATGAGTTGGACGAAAGCTTTGTTTTCTACTAGTGGTGTGTGTATGTGACCATCTGTCTCTACAGTTTTTTCTCTAGAAAGAAGCCTAAAATGGAACTTACATCATCGATCCTCCTTCCGGCATCCTCACGAAAGTCGGTTTCAGCTACCATGCCATTGCTTGTCATCAAGTTAGGACGGTAGCTAGGTTAACTAGTTTTTGTCCTAAGTCAAAGTTTTAAGACCTTGATCAACTTTATAGGGAAACGTAACAGCATTTTATGACACTAAATTAGTATTAGTAGATCGATTTTGAAATGTACTTTCATGATATATAAATTTTATGTCATATATGTTACTACTCTTTTCTACTCCCTCCATTCCTAAATATTTGTCCTTTTCAAGATCTTACTATGAACTACATACGGATCTATATAGACATAATTTAGAGTGTAGATTCATTCATTTTGCTTTGTATGTGGTCCATAGTTGAATCTCTAGAGAGACAAAAAAATTGAACAGCCGGTTGTCGCCGGTTTTCATTTCGATTAGCACAAGAGAGGTTACAAAACCGATCAAGTGACCGGTGGGTGGAAAAATAGCTACACTACAATGAACCGCTGCAGCCTCTAGGCCTCCTAAAAGGAAAAAATGAAGGAAAACAATTCCTCACGTTACATCCCCGAAAGGTGTTGGGGAACATTGCATGGGAAACAAAAAAATTCCTACACACACGAAGATCTATCCATGGTGATGAGCATCTACGAGAGGGAGAGTGGATCTACATACCCTTGTAGATCGCTAAGCGGGAAGCGTTAAGAAACGCGGTTGGTGTAGTCGAACGTCTTCGCGATCCAAATCGCCATGCGTCCCGCGATCCAATCACGATCCGTCTCGCGATCCAATCACGATCCGTCCCGTGATCCAATCACGATCCGTCCCAAGAACTTGATCATGATCCGTCTCACGAACTTGATCACGGTCCTTCCGATCTAGCACCGAACGGACGACACCTCCGCGTTCAGCACACGTATAGCTTGATGACGATCTACACTGTCTTGATCCAGCAAGAAGGAGTGGACAGGAAGAAGAGTTCTCCGGCAGCCTGACGGCGCTCCGGCGATGGTGGTGGAGCAATTCCGGCAGGGCTTCGCCTAAGCACTGCAGAAAACCGATCTAGAGGAGAAACTATGCACTGGAGGAACGGGTAGCACGTGGCTGAAAATCTAGTGCAAAAACCCTCAATACCACCAGTATATATAGGAGGAGAGGAGGAGAGGAGGCAGCTTGGCCTCCAAGCCTCCTAGGATTCGGCCGAACTAGGAGAGGAGGAGTCCACCTCCTCCACTCCTAGTAGGATTAGGATTCATCCTTTTTTTCCGTTGTTGCCTTTTTCCACCTTTTTCCTTTTGGGTTTTCTTCTCCAGCCACATGGGCCTTGTGTGGGAGTTTCCACCAGCCCACTAAGGGCTGATATTCACTCTCCCACAGCCCATGAAGCCTCTTGGGTCGAAACACCCCTCCCGGAGGTCTCCCGGTACACTACCCGCACTCCCGGTACACTACCGATAAGCCCGGAACTTTTCCGGTGACCAAAACAGGACATCCTATATATGAATCTTTACCTCCGGACCATTCCGGAGCTCCTCGTGACATCCTGGATCTCATCCGGGACTCCGAACAAACTTCAGTCACCACCATACATAACTCTCTACTACCAAAACGTCACCAAACCTTAAGTGTGCAGACCCTGCGGGTTCGAGAACTATGTAGACATGACCGAGACACCTCTACGGTCAATAACCAATGGCGGGACCTGGATGTCCACATTGGTTCCTACATATTATACGAAGATCTTTATCAGTCGAACCTCTACGTCAAGGATTCAATTAATCTCGTATGATGTTCCCTTTGTTCTTCGGTATGTTACTTGCCCGAGATTCGATCGTCGGTATCTCCATACCTAGTTCAACCTCGTTACTGGCAAGTCTCTTTACTCGTTCCATAATACAAGATCCCATGACCAACACTTAGTCACATTGCTTGCAAGGCTTACTATGATGTTGTATTACCGAGTGGGCCCTGAGATACCTCTCCGTCACACGGAGTAACAAATCCCAGTCTTGATCCATGCCAACTCAACAGACACCCTCACAGACACCTGTAGAGCACCTTTATAGTCACCCAGTTATGTTGCGACGTTTGATACACACAAGGTACTCCTACGATATCTGTGAGTTGCATGATCTCATGGTCATAGGAGCATATACTTGACATGCAAAAAACAGTAGCAATAAACTGACACGATCATAAGCTACGTTTGTAGTTTGGGTCTTGTCCATCACATCATACTCCTAATGATGTGATCCCGTTATCAAATGACATCTCATGTCCATGGCTAGGAAACCTTAACCATCTTTCAATCAACGAGTTAGTTCACTAGAGGCATACTAGGGACATTGTGTTTGTCTATGTATCCACACATGTATCCATGTTTCCAATTAATACAATTATAGCATGGATAATAAACGATTATCATGAACAAAGAAATACAATAATAAACACTTTATTTATTGCCTCTAGAGCATATTTCCAACAGTCTCCCACTTGCACTAGAGTCAATAATCTAGTTCACATCACTATGTGATTTACATTGTAATGAATCGAACAACCATGCAGTTCTGGTGTTGATCATGTTTAGCCCTTGGAAGAGGTTTAGTCAACAGGTCTGCAACATTCAGATCCATGTGCACTTTGCAAATATTTATGTCTTTCTCCAAGATGTAATCGCGGATGGAGTTGAAGCATCGCTTTATGTGTCTGGTCCTTTTGTGAAACCTTGGTTCCTTGGCCAGAGCAATGGCACTAGTGTTCTCACAGAACAGGTTCATTGGATTCAGTGCACTGGGCACTACTCCAAGATTTGTCATGAACTGCTTCATCCAGACACCTTCCTTCGCCGCCTCCGAGGCTGCGATGTATTCCGCTTCGCACGTAGAATCAGCTACCACGCTTTGCTTGGAACTGCACTAGCTTACGGCTCCCCCGTTAAGAATAAATACGTATCCGGTTTGCGACTTAGAGTCGTCCGGATCAGTGTCAAAGCTTGCATCGACGTAACCCTTTACGACGAGCTCTTCATCACCTCCATAAACGAGAAACATTTCCTTAGTCCTTTTCGGGTACTTAAGGATATTCTTGACCGCTTGCCAGTGCTCCATTCCAGGATCACTTTGAAACCTTCCGGCCATACTTATAGCAAGGCTGACATCGGGTCTTGTGCACAGCATTGCATACATGATAGAGCCTATGGCTGAAGCATAGGGGATGACACTCATCTTTTCTCTATCTTCTGCAGTTACTGGGCATTGAGTCTTACACAACTTCACACCCTGTAATACAGGCAAGAACCCCTTCTTGTATTGTTCCATTTTGAACTTCTTCAAAACTTTATCAAGGTATGTGCCCTGTGAAAGTGCTATTAAGCGTCTCGATCTATCTCTATAGATCTTAATACCTAATATGAAAGCAGCTTCTCCTAGGTCCTTCATTGAAAAACTCTTGTTCAAATATTCCTTCACGCTTTCCAGCATTTCTATATTGTTTCCAATCAGCAATATGGCATCCACATATAATACTAGAAACGCTATAGAGCTCCCACTCACTTTCTTGTAAATACAAGCTTCTCCGTAAACTTGTATAAACTCAAACGCTTTGATCACCTCATCAAAGCGCTTATTCCAACTCCGAGATGCTTGCACCATTCCATAAATGGATCGCTGGAGTTTGCAAACTTTGTCAACATTCTCTGGATCGACAAAACTTTCAGGTTGCATCATATACAACTCTTCCTCAAGGAAACCGTTGAGGAACGCTGTTTTTACATCCATCTGCCAAATTTCATAGTCGAAATAGGCAGCTATTGCTAACATGATTCTGACAGACTTAACCATCGCTACGGGTGAGAAAGTCTCATCGTAGTCAACTCCTTGAACTTGTGAAAAACCCTTTGCCACAAGTCGAGCTTTATAGACGGTGACATTACGGTCCGCGTCTGTCTTCTTCTTAAAGATCCATTTGTTCTGAATGGCCTTTCGCCCTTCAGGTAATACTTCCAAAGTCCATACTTTGTTTTCATACATGGATCCCATCTCGGATTTCATGGCCTCTAACCATTTCTCAGAATCCGGACCCATCACTGCTCCTCCATAGCTCGTAGGTTCATTGTTGTCCAACAACATGACCTCCAAGACAGGGTTGCCGTACCACTCAGGGGTAGTACACGGCCTTGTCGACCTACGAGGTCCAATAGCTGCTTGATCTGAAGCTTCATGATCATCATCATTAACTTCCTCTTCTACCGTCGTAGGTTCCACAGAAATATCTTTCTGTGCTGCGCTACTTTCTGGTTGAAGTAAAGGTTCAATAACCTCATCAAGCTCTATTTTCCTCCCACTCAATTCTTTCGAGAGAAACTCTTTCTCAAGAAATGTTCCGTTTTAGAGACAAACACTTTGCCTTCGGTTCTGAGATAGAAGGTATACCCGACTGTCTCTTTCGGGTATCCTATGAAGACGCATTTCTCCGCTTTGGGTTCCAGCTTTTCAGGCTGAAGCTTTTTGACATAAGCATCACATCCCCAAACTTTAAGAAACGACAACTTTGGCTTCTTGCCAAACCACAGTTCATATGGCGTCGTCTCAACGGATTTTGATGGTACCCTATTTAAAGTGAATGCAGCTGTCTCTAATGCATAACCCCAAAACGATAGTGGCAAATCAGCAAGAGACATCATAGAACGCACCATATCTAATAAGGTTCGATTACGACGTTCGGACACAACATTATGCTGTGGTGTTCCAGGCGGTGTCAACTGTGAAACAATTCCGCACTGTCTTAAGTGACTGCCAAACTCATAACTCAGATATTCACCTCCTCGATTAGATCGCAGGAACTTAATCTTCTTGTTACGATGATTCTCAACTTCACTTTGAAATTGCTTGAACTTTTCAAACGTTTTAGACTTGTGGTTCATTAAGTAAATATACCCATATCTACTTAAGTCATCAGTGAAGGTGAGAAAATAACGATATCCACCACGCGCTGTAACATTCATTGAACCGCACACATCAGTGTGTATGATTTCCAATAAGTCACTCGCCCGTTCCATTGTTCCAGAGAACGACATTTTAGTCATCTTGACCATGAGGCATGGTTCACATGTGTCAAGTCATTCAAAATCAAGTGACTCCAAAAGTCCATCAGCATGGAGCTTCCTCATGCGTTTTACACCAATATGACCTAAACGGCAGTGCCACAAGAAAGTGGTACTATCATTATCAATTCTACATCTTTTGGCATCAATGTTATGAACATGTGTGTCATCACTATCTAGATTCAATATGAATAAACCCCTAACATTGGGTGCATGACCATAATAGATATTACTCATATAAATAGAACAACCGTTATTCTCTGATTTAAATGAGTAACCGTCTCGCAATAAACAAGATCCAGATATAATGTTCATGCTTAACGCAGGCACTAAATAACAATTATTCAGGTTCATCACTAATCCCGATGGTAATCGAAGAGAGAGCGTGCCGACGGCGATCACATCAACCTTGGAACCATTTCCCACGCGCATCGTCACTTCGTCCTTTGCCAGCCTTCGTTTATTCCGTAGTTCCTGCTTTGAGTTGCAAATGTGAGCAACCGAACCGGTATCAAATACCCAGGCACTACTACGAGAGCTAGTAAGGTACACATCAATAACATGTGTATCATATATACCTTGTTTGTCGTTGGCCGCCTTCTTGTTAGCCAGGTACTTGGGGCAGTTCCGCTTCCAGTAACCAGTTCCTTTGCAATGAAAGCACTCAGTTTCTGGCTTGGGTCCATGCTCGGGCTTCTTTGCAGGAGTAGCAACTGCTTTGCCATCCTTCTTGGTTTTACCCTTCTTGCCCTTGCCCTTGACTTTGCCATTTTTCTTGAAACTAGTGGTTTTATTGACCATCAACACTTGAAGTTCTTTCTGGATTTCAGACTCAGCAACTTTTAGCATCGCAAACAGCTCGGCGACTGACTTGTTCATCCCGTGCAATGTTATAGTTCATCACAAAGCTCTTGTAACTAGGTGGCAGTGATTGAAGAACTTTGTCAGTGATCGCCTCTGGCGGAAGGGTAATTCCCAACTCCTCTAGATGAGTTGAATACCCAGACATTCTGAGTATATGTTCACTGATAGACCCGTTCTCCTCCATCTTGCAAGCATAGAACTTATCGGAGGTTTCATACCTCTCGATCCGGGCGTTCTTTTGAAAGATAAACTTCAACTCCTGGAACATATCATATGCTCCATGACGTTCAAAACGTCTTTGAAGTCCCGGTTCTAAGCCATACAATATTGCACACTGAACTATTGAGTAATCTCCAGTACGTGCCTCCCAAGCATTCTTAACGTCTTCGGAGGTCATGTCTTCTGGTTGGTCACCAAGCGGTGCATCAAGGACATATGATTTCTGGGAAGCCGTGAGGATAATCCTCAGATTATGGGCCCAGTCAACAAAGTTACTTCCATCATCTTTCAGTTTAGCTTTCTCTAGGAACGCATTAAAATTCAGGGGTGCTACTACGCGAGCCATTGATCTACAACATAAATATGCAAACTTCACTTAGACTATTGTTCAAGATAATGAGTTTAGTTAATCAAATTACTAAAGCTCCCACTCAAATTGACATCCCTCAGGTCATCTGAGTGTCACATGATCCAAATCCACCAACTCAAGTCCGATCATCACGTGAGTTGAGGTGTCTTCAATGGTGAACATCATTATGTTGATCATATCTACTATATGACTCATGTTCGACCTTTCGGTCTCTTGTGTTTCGAGGCCATGTCTGTACATGCTAGGCTCGTCAAGTTTAACCCGAGTGTTCTGTGCGTGCAACACTGGCTTGCACCCGTTGTATGTGAACGTAGAGTCGATCACACCCGATCATCACTTGGTCTCTCAACACGACGAACTTTCACAATGGTACACACTCGGGGAGAACACAATTTTATCTTGAAATTTAAGTGAGAGATCACCTTATAATGCTACCGTCGTACTAAGCATAACAAGGTGCATAAAAGGATTAACATCACATGCAATTCATAAGTGACATGATATGGCCATGAACTTGTGCTTCACCGGCATGATCTTCATCATCACCGGCATGACACCATGATCTTCATCATCTTGATCTCCATCAACGTGTCGCCATCGAGGTTGTCCCGCCCTGCATGCTTCTACTACTATTGCTACCGTTTAGCGATAAAGTAAAGCATTACATAGTGCTTAATGATTGACATGTAGGTCATACAATAATTAAAGACAACCCTATGGCTCCTGTCGGTTGCTGTACTCATCGACATGCAAGTCGTGAAATTCTATACATCACATGATCATCTCATATATCACATCATGTAATTGGCCATATCACATCACAACATACCTTGCAAAAACAAGTTAGATGTCCTCTAATTGTTGTTAAATGTTTTACGTGGCTGCTACGGGTTTCTAGCAAGAACGATTCTCACCTACGCATAAACCACAACGGTGATACATAATTTGCTTTGCAACCTTCTCAAGGACCTCCTTTGTTGAATCCGATCCAACTAAAGTGAGAGAAACTACCACCCGCAAGCCATCTAGGCAACAAGTTGCGTCGAGGGAACCGGTCTCTCATAAGCGTACGAGTAATGTTGGTCCGGGCCGCTTCATCTCACAATACCGCTGAACCAAAATCCGACCAAGAGAGGAAACAATCTAAGCATCAACGCCCACAAACCTTTTGTGTTCTACTCGAGATCTCATCTACACATAGACCTAGCTCATGATGCCACTATTTGGGAACATTGCATGGGAAACAAAAAAATTCCTACGCACATGAAGATCTATCCATGGTGATGAGCATCTACGAGAGGGAGAGTGGATCTACATACCCTTGTAGATCGCTAAGCGGGAAGCGTTAAGAAACGCGGTTGGTGTAGTCGAACATCTTCGCGATCCAAATCGCCGTGCGTCCCGCGATCCAATCACGATCTGTCCCACGATCCAATCACGATCCGTCCCGCGATCCGATCACGATCCGTCCCACGAACTTGATCACGATCTGTCTCACGAACTTGATCACGGTCCTTCCGATCTAGCACTGAACGGATGGCACCTCCGCGTTCAGCACACGTATAGCTTGATGACGATCTCCACCGTCTTGATTCAGCAAGAAGGAGTGGAGAGGAAGAAGAGTTCTCCGGCAGCCTGACGGCGCTCCGGCGATGGTGGTGGAGCAATTCCGGCAGGGCTTCGCCTAAGCACTGCAGAAAATCGATCTAGAGGAGAAACTATGCACTGGAGGAACGGGTAGCATGCGGCTGAAAATCTAGTGCAAAAACCCTCAATACCACCAGTATATATAGGAGGAGAGGAGGAGAGGAGGCAGCTTGGCCTCAAAGCCTCCTAGGCTTCAGCCGAACTAGGAGAGGAGGAGTCCACCTCCTCCACTCCTAGTAGGATTAGGATTCATCCTCTTTTTTTCCTTTTTGCCTTTTTCCACCTTTTTCCTTTTGGGTTTTCTTCTCCAGCCACATGGGCCTTGTGTGGGAGTTTCCACCATCCCACTAAGGGCTGATATTCACTCTCCCACAGCCCATGAAGCCTCTTGGGTCGAAACACCCCTCCCGGAGGTCTCCCGGTACACTACCGGCACTCCCGGTACACTACCGATAAGCCCGGAACTTTTCCGGTGACCAAAACAGGACTTCCTATATATGAATCTTTACCTTCAGACCATTCCGGAGCTCCTCGTGATGTCCAGGGTCTCATCCGGGACTCCAAACAAACTTCGGTCACCACCATACATAACTCTATACTACCGAAACGTCACCAAACCTTAAGTGTGCAGACCCTGCGGGTTCGAGAACTATGTAGACATGAGCGAGACACCTCTACGGTCAATAACCAATGGCGGGACCTGGATGTCCACATTGGTTCCTACATATTCTACGAAGATCTTTATCGGTCGAACCTCTATGTCAAGGATTCAGTTAATCCCGTATGATGTTCCCTTTGTTCTTGGTATGTTACTTGCCCGAGATTCGATCGTCGGTATCTCCATACCTAGTTCAACCTCGTTACTGGAAAGTCTCTTTACTCGTTCCATAATACAAGATCCCGTGACCAACACTTAGTCACATTGCTTGCAAGGCTTATTGTGATGTTGTATTACCGAGTGGGCCCTGAGATACCTCTCCGTCACACGGAGTAACAAATCCCAATCTTGATCCATGCCAACTCAACAGACACCCTCAGAGCCACTTGTAGAGCACCTTTATAGTCACCCAGTTACATTGCGACGTTTGATACACACAAGGTACTCCTCTGATATCTGTGAGTTGCATGATCTCATGGTCATAGGAACATATACTTGACATGCAGAAAACAGTAGCAATAAACCGACACGATCATAAGCTACGTTTGTAGTTTGGGTCTTGTCCATCACATCATACTCCTAATGATGTGATCCCGTTATCAAATGACATCTCATGTCCATGGCTAGGAAACCTTAACCATCTTTCAATCAATGAGTTAGTTCACTAGAGGCATACTAGGGACATTGTGTTTGTCTATGTATCCACACATGTATCCATGTTTCCAATTAATACAATTATAGCATGGATAATAAACGATTATCATGAACAAAGAAATACAATAATAAACACTTTATTTATTGCCTCTAGAGCATATTTCCAACAAAAGGGTGCTCTATGCAATTTGCACCTGCTAATCTTCATTGTTCCATGTCACTCCTACAAGCATATGTGATTTGCCGCGCGTCCGCCTGCGTTCCTCTAAAAACGCAGGAGTTGCGCTCCATCCAAATGTGCCAGGCAATGAGGGCGAATATGGTTTTGGCACCTTTTTTGTGGTCCGAAACCGCGGCGAACGTGATCCTCTGGATTTTGCCTCTCGTTGTTACTCCCCTGCTCCACACCTCCTGGTTCAAAGTGCTGCAACCGGCCCATGTAGAAGAAGTTCTCCATACCTGCAGCGATATTGGGCATTCCCAGATGAGATGGGAGGAGGTCTCGAGGTTGCGTATGCACATAGGGCAGAAATATCCATTCTCCCATCCTTGCCATTGCAGACGGTTGTTGCACCAGAGCTTGTCATGGTGTAGCAGCCAGAGGAAGATCTTGATCTTATCCAGGGCCCATGTCTTCCAAATGAGTTTCTTGAGATTGCAGTGTTGGTTGCTGTTGAACTGGGCATTGTATGTAGATCTTGTGGAGTAGATTCTGGTGCCGGTGTGCTTCCATCTGATTGTGTCCAGTGTCCCTGGTTGCAAATTGATCGCCGCTTGCCTAATTGCCCTCGCTAACTGGACTACTTGGAGAGCGATGGTGTTGTAGTCGCCGCATCATAGGTCCAGGATCTAGCGGTCTCCCCGGAGTGCATCTCGCACAGTTCTATTTTTCGGGATGGACCTCGCGAAGACAGTGGGGTAGCCGAGGCGTAGTGGCCTTCCTTCTAGCTAAGGGCATGACTAGAATGAAGCCTTGTTCCCATCGCCGATGTCGACCATGGTTGAGTTTGCAAATATCTTGCGGTTTGTGTTGTCGCATGGCGTGTCGGTGCCTACCCATGGTATGTTCGGCTGTTGCTAGGCCTGCCACAGCTATCGCAGTTGAAGCGCCGTGGCAAACCAATTGAGGTCGGGGATGCCTAGCCCGTCATGTTGCTCTGGCTTGGTAACCACGCTCCAGCACACTTTGCATTTTCCGCCTGTGATCTCTTCGCCCAACGCCTAGAGAAAATGTCGTCATGATTTATCTATGTCTTTGAAGAACTTCATGGGCACCCTAAGGGCTGTGAGTGCAAAAGTTGGGATGGCTGATATTACGCATCGCATGAGTACGCGTCGTCCTACTAGTGGCATAAGTCTGCCTTTCCAACCCGCTAGCCGCAATCGAATCCTATCCAGTATGTGTTGTAGGTGCACTAGCCTAACTCTTCCTAAGACAACAGGTAGCCCTAGATATCTAATTGGGGATGCTTTCGTGGTGCCACTGAAGTTTTGCAGAGTAGCATGAACGTCAATGTCGCCACAGCTAATTGGGACCGTCGATGACTTGGGAAGATTGACGCGAAGACCCGTCGCATCACCAAAAAGACTAGGTAGTTCTAGGAGATTGTCTATTTCTAACTGATTGGGGTCGATGAAGATGACAGCATCGTCGGTGTAGAGACTTGTGCGCAGCCGTGCCACCGTGCCTAGGATGGCGGTCAGCACCCCCGTCCTGGTGGCATCCTCTAGCAACTGGTACAGACACTACTGGAATCAGAAGATTTGCCATCTGCCACATCTTTGTCATCTACTAGCGGGTGGCAAAGAGTGGCTTTGCCGCTAGCCAAAAACGGACGGCAAAGAGCTAGCAGACGGCAAAGGATGGCTTTGCCATCAGACACTTCTTTGGCGTCTGCTAGCGGACGGCAAAGGAGGTTTGCCGTCAGCTAGCAGATGACAAAGAGGGAGGGGCCCCCACTAACGAGCCACTTAGAACTTAACCTAACGGCCCCCCTCTTTGTCGTCCGCTAGCGGACGACAAAGAGGGGGGTTAACTAATGGCAACGCCCCAACCTGGCCCGCCTCTCTCTCTCGATCTCTGTTTCTCTCCCTCTCCTCCCTGCCGCCCACCGCATGCGTGCCGCCGCCCCGTCGCCCCACCACCTCGCCGCCCCATTGACCCACCGCCCGATTGGCCCACTGCCCCCCGACGCCCCCGCCATCGCGCGCCCGGGCCCCCCTATGGCCCACCGCCCCGGAACCGTCTATCGCGTCGCCACCGCCGCCCATCGCCCGCCAGCACAGCCCGTCGCCCGCGCCCGCCGCCCCACCGGCCTGGCCAGTGCCCTGCAGCCCCCTTGCGCCCCCACTGGCCTTGCGGCCCCCGGTGCTCCCCGACCCTCCCCGTCCCTCCCCGGTCCTCCCCC
Organism: Hordeum marinum; assembly: GCA_022496015.1. Taxonomy (NCBI): domain Eukaryota; kingdom Viridiplantae; phylum Streptophyta; class Magnoliopsida; order Poales; family Poaceae; genus Hordeum; species Hordeum marinum. Next base: position 45,940,296 of record CM039672.1, read on the forward strand.
AACCCTCCCCGACGCCCCTTGCCCTGCACCCCTCTGGTAAGCTCTTCACCCTCCTCTTTTTTTTGTTTTTTTATTTTATTTTAGGTTTAGATTATATTATTAGGTTAGTGTTAATTAGGTTAGTGTTAGTTTAGGTTAGTGATAGTTAGGTTAGTCTTAGTTTAGGTTTATTAGGTTAGTGTTAATTAGGTTAGTGTTAGTGTAGGTTTATTAGGTTAGTGCAAAAAGGAGAAGAAGAAGAAGAAGAAGAAGAAGAAGATGAGGAGGAGGAGGAGGAGGAGAAGAGGAGAAGAAGAAGAAGAAGAAGAAGAAGAAGAAGAAGAAGAAGAAGAGAAGAGCCCCTGATCCCCGACGCCACTAACCCCTAACCTCCGACGCCACCGACCCCCGATGCCCCGGACCCCCGACCACCGACGCCATCGCCCCCCGATCACCGACACCATCGACCCCCGACCGCCAACGCCACTGACCCCCGACACCACCGACACCCCGACCCCCGACACGACACCCCAACACCCCGACAAGGCACCCCAGACCCCGACACATCACTCCTACCCTGACACGACACCCCCGACACCCCCACCCTGACACGACACCCCCGACACCCCGATCCCGAAAAAGGTGCTCTTCGGCCTTCCAGAGGCCGACGGGTCATATATTTGTGAATTATGAGTTAGGTCATATATTTTTCGATTTTGTTATACAGAACATCATATTTATGTTGATCAGGTGGATTTAAATGTGCAGTTGTTTTGTCGCTGCGAGGTCCTGGTGTTCGACGACCTCCCCGTGCATTCGACAAGCTCCGCCCCTGCGTTCGTGGGTGAGCACAAATGACATCTCCTCTTGCCCCTTCATTTTCTATGTTTCGGTCTTTGTGCCGATGAAACTTGCTATCCTAAGGTGTCTTCAATCATCAGTATGCGTGACCACTATGCATCTCCCGTTTGAAAGGGTTGCATATATAAGTATGCATTCATTAGCATATTTATAACCGGGATTCTTTTGAATTGTCCAACATTATCCATGGACAGCCCGAGTATGTGTAGATTGGGTTCGTTTTCCCATATGCTTTGCTCCGGATCCGATGCCAAATTTTGTCAGTGCCTCCCTGTTGTTCTCTCGGTACACATCCTCTCTGCTTATTGCCGAGACATGTATCACGAGAACAGCGGGGAGGTGCTGCCGAAATTGTGCGTGGGATCTGGAGCAGAGCATGGGAAAACGAACCCAATCTACACATACTCAGGTGGGATTAGGACCTATCTTTACCTACTAGCGTCTAGGTTGCATCGACGTAATAAAACTAACAAACTCTATTAACTGATGAATATGGTTTGCTGAATTGTGTATATATTTTTTGTGTGTCCAGTAGCTAGGCAAGATGAGTGATCGTGGGTGGATGTACACCGGTCACACTAGTCAGAAAGACATGACCCGTGAATGGATAACAAAAACCAAGGAGTTTGTGAGAGTCGCATTTGCAAATGGACAGAAAACAACCTGGTGCCCTTGTGTCGATTGCGACAACTATAAGAAGAAGTCAGAGTTTGAAATGATCAAACACCTACAGAAGTGGGGTTTTACGCCTAATTATACGGTCTGGACATTTCATGGTGAGTCTGCCCAACGTGCCAGAGCTGAGGTGGTTCATCGTCACACCGACGAGCATGGTACCGGGATCGAAGACATGGTGAAAGACTTTGATGATGCTCGGGATTCGGACGATGAGATGGAGGAATCTGCAAAGGCCTTTTATGAAATGTTGGAGTCTTCAAAACATCCTCTCCACGAGCACATTGAGCTTTGTCAGCTGGATGCCATCGCGCAAGTAATGGCTCTGAAGGCTCAGTTCAACCTGGGCAGAGAGTGCTACGACGCGATGATGACGATATTTGGACGCTTTCTACCCAAAGGCCATGTATTGCCACCAAACATGTACCAGTCGGACAAAATCCTACGTGCGCTTAAGATGCCCTATGAGAAGATAGATTCCTGTGAGAATGGATGTGCCTTATTTAGGCTTGAGTATGCGGGCTTGAACTATTGCCCCATTTGCAATGCTTCCAGGTATGTTCTGGTAGACAATGGTATGGGTGAGAAGAGTCAGACCAAAATCCACACTAATGTTCTTCGGTATCTGCCAATCATACCAAGACTTCAACGTCTTTTCATGGTCGAAGAGACGGCCAGACAGATGACGTGGCATAAATTGGGCAAAAGAACAGAACTAGATGCAGATGGGAATCCGATGTTGGGACACACTTCAGACGCTTTTGCGTGGAAGCACTTCGATGCATTACATAAGGATAAAGCGGCAGACCCAAGGCATCCTCGAGTTGCACTCAATCCCCCCCCCCCGGAGAGATTATGAAAAGAAAGAACATTTTCTTGACGTTGATAATTCCAGGGCCCAAATATCCGGGGAAGAATATGAATGTCTACATGCAACCGCTTAAGGATGAATTGCAAGAAGCCTGGGATAATGGGATCAAGACATACGACGCCGCTACAAAAAAGAACTTCAAAATGCATGTGTGGTACATGTACTCGATGCATGACTTGCCGGTGTATGCGCTATTCGCTGGCTGGTGTGTGCATGGAAGGTTTCCGTGCCCCACATGCAAGGCAGCTCTTCAGTTCCGTTGGCTGGAGGCGGGTCGCAAGTTTTTTTGCTTCGACATGCATAGACAGTTCTTGGATCCTAACCATAAGTTCAGAAAAGACAAGAAGAATTTCATCAAAGGTAGAGTTGTCAAAAACACTGCACCACCTGCGTTGACAGGCCAACAGATCCTGGATCAGATAAACGCTCTCGAGCCGGGTCCAGATCGTCCAGGGTATTTCAAAGGGTATAATACGGAACACGCCTCGACTCACAAGATATGTTTGTGGGATCTACCTTACTTTAAAGACCTCCTTTGCCCACACAACATCGACATGATGCACACTGAAAAGAATATCGCGGAGGCCCTTTTGGTACATTGTTCGGCATAGAGGGGAAGTCGAAGGATAATCCTAAGGCTAGAGTCGACCAGGAGGCTCTATGTGATAGACCGTTACAAAACATTCAACAACCGAAAGGAATGAAGAACTGGGGGAAGCCAAAGGCTTGGTTCAATCTTGGAAGGCCAGCTATGAGGGAAATGATCTTGTGGGTGAAAATGTAGTTGATGTTCCCCGATGGGTATGCATCGAATCTAAAGAGGGGAGCGAGTCTTGACAAATTGAAAATATTTGGTATCAAGAGTCATGATTGGCACATATGGCTTGAGCGGGTAATGTCGGTGATGTTCTGTGGCTTTATCCCTGAGGATGAATGGCTAGTACTGGCAGAGCTGAGCTATTTCTTCCGTGCTCTTTGTGCGAAAGAACTACCGCCTGACGTGCTAGACGAACTGGAAGAGTTGGCGCCGGAGTTGATATGCAAGTTATAAAAGATCTTTCCACCGGGCTTCTTTAATCCAATGCAGCATTTGATTTTGCATCTCCCGATCGAGGCAAGATTGGGGGGGCATGCAAAAACGTTGGTGCTTCGCAACTGAGAGGATGCAGAAGACGCTTCGAGCAAAATGTAAAAATAAACATAGAGTTGAAGCATCGATGGCCGAGGCATTCATTACTGAGGAGGCGGCAAACTTCGTGACAGCACACTACAAATCCAAGAATTGTCATTTGCATAATCCGAAGCCTCGGTACAATGATGGCAACCGTGAAAAAGGTCGATCCAACCTCAGCCTATTCAAAGGGAAGCTCGCACCAGCCGGTGCTTCGAAATCAATAGCGTGGATGTCGAAGAATGCCGGACCATTTCGTTGTATATCTTCAACAACCTAACAGAAGTGTGGCCGTACATCGAGTAAGTTCTCGGTACATTGTTTTGCAACTTCTAATTCCTTTCAAATGCTCTTATTCCCGGATATGTGATACAGTCGATACATCGCCAAATTCTTGGATGGAGCGGTGATCCAAAAGGATTCCATCGAAAGCATGAGCTTCTGGCAAAGCATGGAGGCGGATATCCCGGTTTCATGTCTTGGTTCAAGCAAACGGTAATTTCCATTAATTAGATGATTTCATTTCTTCGCCTAGTTTGCGGCTAATGCAACAATCCTTTCGTATTAAACTTGTAGGCTAATGCAGAGTCTATGGACTCCGAACTGAGACAAGTCGCTAATGGTTTGGACTATAAGGTCCATTCATTTGACAAATACGACATCAACGGGTATCGCTTTCGTACTTTTGGCGAAGAGCTATCTATGGCTGACCAAAAGTCTACAAATTGTTGTGTCTCCGCTGTTGGCGAAGGAGGGGTCGAGTATTACGGAAGAGTTGAAGCAATTTATGAACTTACATTCTTTGGTGAAAACCCACCAAACGTCATAGTCTTCAAATGTTATTGGTTCCAACCGAAGGAGACTAGAAGGACTCATGAACATATAGGGCTAGTCAAAATCAAACAAAGCACCCATTTAGATGTTCTCGATGTCTATATTACGGCTCAACAGGCGACCCAAGTTTTCTATCTACCGTGGCCTGCCTAACGGATCCAAATTTGAAAGGTTGGGATGTTGTTTATGATGTGTCGCCACATTTTAGACCACCTCCCCTCAATGAAGATGATTATGAACCTCACATTAACCCAGACACATATGAAGGAGAATTCTTCCAAGAAACACGTGTTTCCAAAAAACGTTTCAACAACCGCTCTACTTCACCCCAGAACATTGAGGTTGACAGCGACAGTGAACCCGACTTCACCCCTAAGCCGGAACAAGAAGAGACGGAAGAAGAAGAGGTTACTGTTGCAGATGACCTGACAATGCTTGACCGATTACATAGAGGTCTTCCACATGTTGATGCATTTATTGATGATGCTGATGAGCACGTCATTACTGATAGTGATGATGATTATGCATTTATTGATCCCGGAGCATATATAGACGACGAAGATTAATATTAGTAATGTGAGGTATTCAATTATTATTATGTACATATATATTACTAATTAGTTCATGTTATTAGGTATTCAATTTTTTATGTTGAACTAATTTCGGTCACTCTTTGTCATTGCAGTGTTGACAGATGGTGGGCTCGGGTCGAGAGCGCTCTGAGCCTCCTTCCTCGGCGCGTGCTGGGAGGGGTTCTATTATTACACCCCAACAACTCCGGAGAGCACTGGTACAATGCATGTAGACACCGGCGGGCGCTTCTTCTTCGACCGGGAGAGGACGGGGGAAGAGGAAGAGAGGTGCTAGAGGTAGGAAGGCTGCTGCGCCTTCCTCGCCGCCACCCCCAGCTGATTCTCCCGACCACAGGAGTGCTCCGTCTCAGGTGGACCCGTCTGACTTGGACCCGTCTCGGACTTCGGTCCACAAGCCTCGGGTTGACGAGCCTCGGGTCACCGAGCCTTCGTCCCAAGAGACTTCGGTCCCAAAGTCTTCGTCCCAGGAGACTTGGGTCCCAGAGTCTTCGTCCCACGTGACTCCGGAGGTTAGTGGCCATGCTGATGGTGGCAAGGACAACTTGTCTGAGGACACCTATAGCGAGGGCGAGTTGGTTGAGCAGGGCAAGAAGGTATACCAGTGTGCTTGTACAAAGCTCCTGCCCATGCCGACGACCCCCGAGCAGAGGTGGTTGATTGCGCCTAATGCGGAGAAGTAAGTGCATTTACTCTTTTTTAACCTTTTGCCTTTATGTTTCTTCAAATTAATATCTAATGTGTTGGCCTTGTCATACTACAGGGGTTGGAAACACGAGTGTGGTGTCCGCAGGCCCAACCAGGTCCTTGTTGTGCTTCTCCGGCACCACTTCCCAGGGAAGGTCCAGTTGCCCGGTGAGGGTGAGGCTCCACAGGTAGCACTGACCTGGGAGCTGTACATGGCTGCCCCGGCCCCGCCGGAGGATATGGTCGACGGTGTCTTGTGCGAGACGGTGGCTGACATTGTGATCCGTCGCTTTTGGGTAATTTCTCCTTTACATAATTAAAAATCAACAGCACCTACTGATTGTACTAATCAGTGTTGTCTTGTTTGATTGCAGACCTTCTACAGGTGTCTTGAGGAACACGAGGCGAAAGCGGCTGTTGTTCTCGAAGCCGAGTGCAAGCGCCTACTTCAGAACTTACGGCACGAGGCTCGGGTGCGGGCTATTCGAGACTACTATGCCTCGACTAACATTAAGAGGGCCAAGAAGAAGTGTCGTAAAAATTATCTGAGTAAGGAGAAGTTAATGAAGGTAATTATCTATTATTAAGGCCTTGTACTTAGTTTCTTTGATTTGATTTGTAGGCGTAGCGCTGAAATTTCTCTTGTCTAACTTAGGTACCCTCGAGATGGTGTGCGGATAGGATGGACTGTTGGGAGGCATTGGTGGATGAGTGGTGCTCTCCCGAATGGCTAGCCGAACACAACAAGGCCAAGGATAAGCGTGCCCAAATGAGAGGTGTGCCACACCATCAAGGGAGCTCCAACCTGTTTGAGTACAGGGATCACTGGGTATGTGGTTTGCTTCATGATTCATGCAATTTCATTCTTCATGCTAGCTTGAGCCCTTAGCTAATATTTTGTTCCTCTCTTTTAGGCACGAGAAAACAAGAAGGAGGTGCCACCTCTGTTCGACCTCTATGCCATGACCCATACTGCCTCATACAAGAAGGCCAAGGCATTCTCTGAGGATGACCTCGATCATCCAGAGAGCTTCAACAACATCTCCTCCCACAACAAGCTCGTGAGGTATAGAGATGAGGGGAAGGCGAGGAAAGGGGAGGGCTTCAACCCGAGCCAGAGTCCTTTTGATCCAGAGCTCATGATGATATCTGGTGGTGAGAGGCCTCATGGCTCGATAGCCATTGGGGATGGACTGATACGTTGTCCTAGAACTCTCCCGGAGATCAAGAAGCGCCAGACGAGCTCTAATCCTGAGATAAGGCCTCGTCCACGGCCAATGGACCTCGCCATTAAGGCTAGGGCCCAGGAGCTTCTGGTGGAGGCAAACAGGTAGGCGGCGCAGAGGGAGAGGGACATGGAGCAGAGGATGGCTAGGCTCTTGGAGGAGGAGAGGAACCAGAACGACGCGTCTCACCGGGCCCTATACGAGCTCCTCGTGGTAAGTTTCCCCTGTATATTAGCCAAATCATGCAATGTTCATTTCATCACTAACTAATATGAATGACTCGTGAAAACAAAATGTGTAGACCGTGTGCCAGAACAATGGTCACACCCCTCAGTCAATGCCCCATATTGCTATAGCACCCACGGTGAGTTTCATTTGAATGGTCATTAGTTACTAGTATTCACGTTTGAGTTGCATCATGCTAAGGAGACATTGCTTGCAAATGATCTTTGGTGCAGCGTGCCTCCCGACAAGCATCGACCGATCCTTCTGCGTCTGCCGCAACCCCGACCGGTCCTTCTATGTCTCACCCTGGCGCAAACCCGACCGGTCCTTCACCTCCGTGATGATGGTAACTTTTCCCAAGTGTTTTGCTTAACAAATGCATACTTAGCTTAAGAAATGACCTAATTAGCTCCAAAATGACCTATACTTAGCTTATTTTCCTCAAAAATGACATAATAACCTTAATTACCTCCAAAATGATATATTCTACCTAGGATAGCTATAAAATGACCTATACTTAGCATTTTTTCCTCCAAAATGACTTGATATGCTTAGTTAGCTAGAAAATGGCATAACTACCTAGGATAGCTCAATAATTATCTATAGCTAGCTTAGCTAGTTCATTTATGACATAATTAGCTCACTTAGGTACAAAATGGCATAACTACCTAGGATAGCTCAATAATGATCTATAATTAGCTTAGCTAGTTCATTTATGACATAATTAGCTCACTTAGGTAAATAAATGGCATAATAGCCTTAGTTCTTTGCCGTCTGCCGGCGGACAACAAAGAACCCACCTAGGCCGGTAAAGAAACAGGTGCTTTGTCGTCCACTGGCAGACGACAAAGAACTAAGGTCTTTGCCGTCTGCCAGCGGACGACAAAGCACGCCGTTAAGCCCTTAACGGACCGAAGTTGCCACGTGTGTCGTCCATGCCCTTTGCCATCCGATAGCAGACGACAAAGATGCAAAGGTCTTTGCCGTCTGCCAGCAGACGGCAAAGCGCCCTTTACCGTGGCTTATTCAGCCGGACGGTTGGCCGTCTGCTGGCGGAGAGCAAAGCCTTTGCCATCCGGAATGGCTGACGGCAAAGTGCCTGATTCCTGTAGTGAGAGGGTCAATGTAGAGGATGAAGAGCAGCGGCGACAGTAGGTCCCCTCGCCGAAGTCCTCGCTGATGCTGAATCTTCTCTTCGGCGGCGCCATTGATCAAGCAGGCCGAGGAAGCAGTCGATAGGAGAAGCGCAATCCAATCTCTCCACTGAGGAGAGAAAGCCAACTGTTGAAGCAGCTACATCATGTACTCCCACAAAACACTGTCAAAAGCTCTGGCAATGTCGAGCTTGAGGAGAAGAGCCGGTGTTTTGTTTCTGTGGAGTGCCTTGACCGTGTTTTGGACATATAAATAGCTATTGTGGATGGACTTGTTGTTCTAAAAGGTTGTTTGTGCGGGGGAGATAATTGTGTGAATAGCAGCTGTCAATCTTATGGACAGAACCTTGGCGATGAGCTTTGATATGGAGTGGACAAGGCTGATTGGTCTAAATTCAGTTATTCTCGTTGCCCCATCTTTCTTCGGGATGAGCGCAATCATGGCTGTGTTTAGCTCGGCAAAATTCCCATCTGCCAACCTGTAGAACTGATCGAACACAGCCATGATGTCCCTCTTTATTGTGCCCTAGCATGATCTGAAGAAAATCCCCGTGAAGCCGTTAGGACCAGGAGCTTTCTCTGCTAGGGAAGCCATTATAGCAGCCCAAACCTCTTGCTCAGTAAACGGGTTATCAAGCCCATCATTTTGCACTCTCGACATGTCCAGATCCTCCCAAATGATTGAATGATGTATGATCTCTTTCCTACCCAGCAGGTTCATGAAGTGTTGGTTGGCAACAGAGGCTTTGTCTTCGTGAGCGATGGTCGTGACCGAGTCTGTTTGCAGTGAGTGTATGAAATTCTTCCTTCTTCTTGAATTTATCTTTGCTTGAAAAAATGTTGTGCGCGCGTCTCCAGCCTTAAGCCAGGTGATCCTAGATGCATGTCTTTTTCTTGCTCTTTCCACTGCAGCTAGCCCCAGGATCTTCATCTTCAGCTGCTTTCTTAGGAGGAATTCACCCTGTGACAGTCTTCTTTTCTCTTGCGCCACATCTAGACGTAGTAACACTTCATAGGCTAGGTGGAATTGCACTTTTGCATCATTGAAGAGTGTCTTGGCCCAGATGTTTCAGATCGTAGGCCATCCTTCTCATCTTCTTTTCCATCCTGACTAAAGGGCAAGAGTGGTTGATGGGCCGTTGCCAAGCTCTAGCAACAGTCTCCTGGAAGTGAGGGAAACTAGGCCGGAAATTTTCGAAGCGGAAGGTCGGTCTTCTGCGTGGTGCAGCAGAGTTGGCGTAGCAGAGTTGGCAAGCAAAAGAGGACAGTGGTCGGAGCAAGCCGTTGTCGCACCCATGAGCATGAAAGAAGGGAAAAGGGCTTCCCATTCCAAGTTGCAGAAAACCTTGTCGATGGAAACCATTGTTGGAATTTCCCTCTCATTTGTCCAAGTGAACCTTCTGTTTTTGCACTTGATCTCTCTAAGGTCCGCTCTATCAATTGTTGTCCTAAACATCCTCATAATTCTCCTGTTAAGATTGAGGTTGTTCTTGTTGCAGGCTTCTAGATGATGTTGAAGTCCCTGTTGATCAACCACGGTACTCCTGTAGGAGGAGGAGCATGAGCAAGAGTATATAGTTGATTAAAGTTTTAAAACTTTAACTTGAGACAAAAGCTAGATATATATTTATTCGTCAACAGAAGGAGTAACAATTAACAGTACCATCAATGGTACCCTGACCTCCATGCATTGTACCTGAGGAGGAGCGTGTGCTGCAAAACGCGCGATCAGAGGCTCAGAGCAGTGACCCGCGAAGGGGACATTACTGACCCCGTGCTAATTGGGGCTATTTGGTTGGTAGGCGATATGGAAAGCCCGCGAGAAAGCGCTCCACGCCATGTGTTCCACCCCGCATTCGGCCCCAGCTCCCTTGCCCCGATTGATATATGCTGACGATAACGATGGGCGCAGAATTGGCGTGCATGCACCGATGCACGATCGAGCTGCGTGGGGCAGGCGATCCATCTCTGTGATCTGTCCTTTGTGCCGCCGCTGTATTTTGATAACGGCCATTTAAATTTGGACAGGTCGCTCTCGCTTCAGCTTGCGTCTAGCCAGAAACGGGTAACAAACAAACGCATGCTGCGTACGGCTGCGTGGGCGGTGGGCCCACTTGTCAGCGATACAGAGTGGATCGTCGTACGTCGCCTGAGAGTGTGGCCGACCGGCCGGGGCCGCCATGGCGTACGCACCGTGCACTCGCCGTTAACCAGCCGGAACGATGCTTGAGGGCGGCCCGAATAGATTGATTGCTAATGCTAAACGTTGCCGTCAAATATATACTCATTGTGTGAGTGTGATCTTTGCATGGTCCCATGCAGCACCGATGCACACACTCGTGATCCAGGATGCAACCACACCCAACACCGGAACGTGGTCGTGACTGGCTGACTGCATGCCTTATCCGCTCCACTCACTCGCGTGTATACAACTTTCCATTTCTTTTGGCGGAAAGTCATCTACATATATATGGTGCCGATCGAGACAAAAGCACACGATAAACAATTTGACACGACCCATCGAATCGACCGGAGAGCGGCCGATGACCCTCCTTCGCTAGCGAGTCTTCCACATGACCGGGAGCGCGCGCGTGAGAACGAGAGGGATCTTTTCTTATATTAAAGTACCATCGAAATGGAAAGTGCTCTTCTACACCCGAGCTCATAAACAGTAAATTCGAAAAATATTTAAAAATGTTTAAAAAAATCTGAATTTTTTACAGTAAACTTTGACAAAAATTCTATGAGCTCGCAAAATTTCAATACGAAATCACATTTGTGGAAGTCGTGACAAAAAATACAAAATTGATGTTTCAAAATGCTTTCAAAAGTAGAATTTTCAGAGTTTCGATTTTTTTCCGCAACTTTCACAAATGTTATTTCAAGATGTAATTTTGCGAGCACCTAGAAAAGTTGTCAAAGTTTGCCCAGGAAAAAATTCCGAATTTTTTGAGCATTTTTACAGAAAAAAAACGTATTTACTGTTCACCCGAGCTCATCATGTCGCATCAAAATCGTTCAGAACATACAGTTATTTTTATAAACGTACGTACGAATATCTTATTCCTATGAACATCTTTGAGAGACAGTTGATACATCATTATGAGATTTGTTCAAGTCGTCATAGACGTCTTCGTAGTCGATGGAGACCTCTCCTCCTATTGAATGCACATCACTGGAAGGCCTGAAAAAATTCAGAAAAATGCAAGCATAAATGTAAGTCTGGGACTTAAATTCTGATGGACAAAGAATATCACTGTTCTCCTAACCATTCAACCATAGATTGGTTTGCGGATCGAGAAAGATCCGGTAGATGAGTAGTCACTCCATGGTTAAAAAATGTTACAAATTATGTTTGTTGTTAAACGATGATATTTCCATTTTATTCTGATCTTTGTTGTTCGACGGCGTACTTATGGCAGTCCTATTTTTTCCCGGTCAATACACCAGAGCTCACATGAGATCCAGATAGATATAATAATAATAACATATTTTATTACGTACGTAATGATATAATTTAGTATTGTAGTTGTTGATATATTTTTATAACTTTGATTAAATTTTTCAATTGTGTAATTTAAATAAATTTATATGTTTTTTAAGTACAGAGGGATACCTTAGAGCATCTACAGTCGGACTTAATAAATATGACCCTGAAATGTCCGCAGAAGCATTCGGTCAGTGACCGAACATGTCCTCTATTTATCTGTCCCCGCAATCACACTCTGTATTTTATTATTTTTGTATGTTCGGTCACTTGCACGTGATTGATAGAGAGAATGAGAGAAAAGGAAAAATATGAATAAAGAAAAAGAAAAGGTGATCTAGGATGGGGTCACGTCCTATGTAATGGACTGACCGGACACGCCCGGACGCGTCCGCGAATCCTTATATCCTTTCTATATTTATTCTCAATATGAGGGTTCACGGACAACCTCGACATATAATTAAAGATAATGTGAGAGATCTGATTAGGTCACTTGTTTCCTTCTTTTTTAGAGCCTTTTTGATTAGCGGGATTCACAAAACAAATGGAAAAAATACGGGAATAGGATGTCATGCCCTATGGTCCCCTACAGGATTTGAAAATATGTTTGATAGCGCAGAAAAAACAAATGAGTTCTACACAAAGTTCTGAGTGGATGAAATTTTTCTTTCAAAATGTAGTACAAATGCATCCTATGAAAAAAAATTAAGGATGCCAATCCTACGAATCAAATGAGCATCAAAAGAAAAAATCCTAAGGATCTAAATCCTCCGAAAAATACTATGCAATTTCTTTAAATCAAAGTAGATCTTATCCGGTCACTGATCGGGTCCGTACGCGAAACGTACAAGAAATCGTTTGAGACGTTTGGTTGTAGATGCTTTTACAGATATATACTCTACATTCACCTGGAAAATTATCCAGAGGCAGATGACATGTGAGGTCTAGAGCCACGTGTCAGTGATACTCTGAACTGTTTCTCTTACCTGCCACACCTGTACCTTTTTTTTTGGTGAGGAGCTGCTTTTAATATTGTCGCCAACCAACGAGACACTGGACACATAACAAGAACCTTGCTAGCACACACACCATATACACTAGAGATATGCACCAGCTAGCTAGCACTCACAGACGCGCCAAACCAGAATCAGTTCACTCTTCCTAGCTACCTGTACATAGAAGGCGAGAGAGGCCCATGACGACCTACAGGGTGTGCTGCTTCCTCCGGCGGTTCCGGCCGGCGTCCAACGAGCCGTCGGAGGCCATCGGCGACGTGTTCGAGGCGTATGCCGGCGCCGACAGCGCGCTCGGGGAGGAGGCGCTCCGGAGGTTCCTACGGGAGGTGCAGGGGGAGACCGGCGACGACGACGTGGAGGCGGCGGCGAGGGAGGTCATGGCCTTCGCGGCGGAGCACCGGCTGCTCAAGAAGGGCGGCGGGCTCACCGTCGAGGGCTTCCACCGGTGGCTCTGCAGCGACGCCAACGCCGCCCTCCATCCTCGCCGTGGGGTAAGCTCGCTAGCTGCCTCTCTACACCTCGATCCATCCGGCCGTACTAATCAAAACAGTTATCTTCTTCCTCCTTAAAAAATGTCAGAAAGAACTTTTCCAAGAAAACAGCTTCTGCGATTTTCCATGGTTTGAACTGCACAAACATCCTGAAATATTTTCCTACTAGGAAATACATAAACTATGCTCTCGCTTCTCAGCAGTGCCATCGAATTTTCTAAACATATTGATTAATGGTGGTCTGATTTTATTGAGTTCTCTTTTCAAAATCACTTATGTTCATTGATTGATTCCTGGTAAGATATGGCTAGGCCAGTAACAAAGTCGACTACATAATAATTTTATAGATAATTGGGGTGGTTTCTGCAAAAATGATTTAGATCCTCCATTTATGTCAACACGGTACAACACAGTCATAAATTGAGTCACCAGTACTGTCGACAAGCAGTTTAGGCACATGTGCAATGTCCCTGATGTATGGATCATGCGGCAGTGTTAAGCTTGTGTGGTGCCCCCCATGCTAGAGAGTGACACCAAAATTAGGATCTTTTCCACGTACTCCTACTAGCTCTACCTAGCTACAACGATTTCTGTCTTTTGTTTCTGCTTCTCTCGGTTATTTGGCAGAAACCTAGCTAGAACGTTTGGCAATCATCGTCATAAGATGATAAAGATGTTTAATACCCATGATGCTAGTTTTGCTTTTGTAACTTGTGAGATTGTTGTTCTGTCGGAAAATTATGAAATTGATTGATGGATTGATTGATTGATTGATTGATTGATTGAAGGGCATCTATTGTGTAAACTTGACAGAGAATATGTCAAGTCTTAGTTATGAAATCCGAGTCAGACCATACAAGCCGTAGGAATTAGATTCCACATCAATTAGGTAGGTGCGATGACGGTGCAAGAACTGCACGGCTACATTTTCTAATTCTTGAAACTACAGAGTTGTGTGCGACTTTAAGTTTCACGATATGCATGTAATAACTCTATCAATTCAGAACTACAACTACTTTATAGTCGAATAAGAATCGGTAGAGGAGTTCTTAAGCTTATCTACTTCTTCTGCTGGACATGCGTGAGACGGATAAGGTTCTGCTTGTATACAAGCAAACACTTTACACTTTGGAGCAGTTTTGACCAGCTGCCAGTGCGTAAAGCTATCAAATTGGACCACTTCCCACGTTTTCGCAAGCAATTTACTTGTATATATAGATTCAAGCTTTTCCCAAAAAGCATGCTAAAACAATCATGCATGCAACATGTGAGGTTAAAGTAAACAACTAAAGGACACTAGGTACAGATACTTAGTGAACTAAATCACCTGCCCCCACGCTTTGAGCTAGTGTCATTGACTGCTTAACTCACTATGCCTAGTGATTATTTGTTTATCAAAAAGTGTCCTAATGAAATGATCATATTATTAGAGCGTCCTTAAACAAGTATTCCCGCTGTACCTAAATAATTGTTGTTGGAGAGAACAAACTAGTTTTCTCCAACAACAATTATTTAGGTACAGAGAAAGTACATCTATTTCCGTCTAGAATAAAAAGTAAATATAAAAAGCAGCAAAATAAGAACGCGACATGTTGGGTCAACATGGCAACATGCTTGGATACCAAGCTCGTCATCTGTGCAGAATTTTTATGACTCTCACATGGTCTGGTCTTGAAGTGTGGGTGGGTTATTTGTTATTGGACATACATCCAGCCACAACTGCCCTTGGAACAGAGCGATAAAAAACAGATATATGTCATACACTGCTCTATGTCATATCATTACTGTTCCGTTAGCTACGGACCAAACTAGCATTCGTCGATCAACTTGAATACTTCAAGTTTGTTGAACTCGGTATACAGTTTTCCTTTTACCAGATACAATCGATGGACCAAACTGGTCGCGACGTTTAGGCTGTCGCGTGTATCCGCACCCAAGGTGAACAGTAAATTCCTTTAAAATAGTAAAAAAATCAAAAAACAATGTGGTGCTAGATGCTCACGTGCGTGAAGTCCGTGTCAAATTTCATGGAGTTTGGACATTTCCTTAGCTCTCAGCAAAAAGAGACAAATTTTGGAATTGTAAGAAAGTTTATTGTTCACATACTGCTTTGATCTGATTTTGTCTTTTTTGTCATGAGCTCCTCAGATATGTCCGAACAAGATAAAATTTAGCACGAACATCACGCACTGGAACATCTTCCATCTAAAAAAACATAATGTTTTACAAAAAATTAGTTTTTTTTTTGAATTTGTTGTTCAACGGATGCAGATGAGCTTGGGCACCGAATTGAATATCCGGACCAATCTATCATATACTGAACCATAAGGCCGATGGGCCAAAACAAAGTCTGCCCCAAAAATGATGGAAATGACTTATTTCAGAACTCATATGAATTGTTCTTTCTTTTTGCGGAATGAATTAATTATTCAATAGCGATGTTTGGATATACCCCACCTATATGTGTAGATCCTTCGGTCCATCCCTAAATTATTGGCTTGGTTAATATTTCCTCGTGAACATTCTTTTCGCAAAAAACATTCTTCGCTCAGCCGCTAAAGCTATTTATGTCACGGAGAGTATATATTAATTTGTTGGAAAATAGCATGACTTGTTCAGTATAGTACAGAAAAAAGACCATACATGAATTAAGTATTTATAAGTGGCCCATATAGAATGTTTGGACGGTTGTGTGCGTGGATCCTTCGGCCCGACTCTGACCTGTCCGACGTCGACGTATGATTGCATGTTATTGGATGTATTCGGTAGGTGCAACCGTACTTTCCTCTTGGCCGTATGTATGTATCTAAATTCTCACAGTTGGTGCCGAGGAGCTTTCTCCAACCATCCTTCTGTTTTTGTTCCTGCATATCTCTGGATTATTTACCAAATTTGGTGTGTGCGTACGTCCGTGCAGGTTCACCATGACATGGGTCTGCCGCTGTCGCACTACTTCATCTACACGGGCCACAACTCGTACCTCACCGGGAACCAGCTGAGCAGCGGGTGCAGCGAGGCGCCCATAGCCAAGGCCCTCCACGACGGCGTCCGGGTCATCGAGCTCGACCTCTGGCCCAACGCCGCCAAGGACGACGTCGAGGTCCTCCATGGCAGGTATGATCGAGTTGCATGCATGGGCAGTCTCTCTTCTTTGCCCCTACACTTGTTGGTAAAATTGGCTACGGGACGACACCGACATACACACCTGAAAAAATTGATGCTCATTCATTCGTTCGCAATCCGATGAAAAATGAAACAAGAACAAACACATGATTAGACACCGGTCGATCGATGATGAGGCTGAAGACAACGTCTCCTTCATCCAGAGATAACGTGATTAAAAACGATGGAATGTTTTGTTGGGGCACGTATGGCACGTTAGAATAATTTTGGTGCTCTGAATGACACCAGGGCCCAGCTTAAGCCTAATGGTGTGAACCTCTAAAAAGGTGAAAATGAAGTTTCCTATTCTTGAGAACAACTGACAGTGAAGTGCCTTATTTCTTGAAGAACAAGTGAAAACTAAGTTTTTTTTAGAAGTAAGTGGAAACGAAATTTTAAATATAGAACTTTACTGTAGTTTATTGATTAACAACGAACGTTCAGAGGAATTATATTACAGGATCATGTTGATTAGGGATACATGATCATGTTGAAATGGCCAGAGATAATGTTGGCGTAGGCCCAAGTTACCATAGAATCGATCCAGTTACAGGCCCAAGTTACCGAACGTGCGGCTGGTGACGCCGCAACGGCGACTGACGGCGGTGGTCGTTGTGGGCTTGTGGCAAACCTTTGATCAGTGAGGTGACACGGATTTGCGTTTTTCAGGACATGGACGTCGCCGGTGGACCTGATGAAATGTCTGGAGACCGTCAAGGAGCACGCCTTCGCCTCCTCCCCATACCCGGTCATCCTCACCCTCGAAGATCACCTCACTCCCCATCTTCAAGCCAGAGTAGCAAAGGTATCTCCCTGGATTCCCCAATAACATATTGTCCTTTTCCTCATCTGCACTCTTCAACTCCGAAATTCAGGGGGAGATTCGATTAAAAAAATGCCAAGTCTTCTTTTCCTTTTTGCGGGGAATCTTAGTTTGGTCTTCGATAAAAATGTCATGCCTTATCAACCAGATTAGGCTGGAGCATTTTAAAAATGTTTTATTTTATGGGAGCTATATTTTGGACCCAAATATCCAGCGAAAGTCACATTTTTGGGCATGACAAATCGAACGTTTTTTCATGGCAAGTTATGTTCGTCGAAGATGGCAAGTTTAGTTGGCGAGCGTCGCAAATCCGGCTCAGCTCATTTTTTTGGCCAGGAAATGGCCGCGCATGCAAATAAATTTGCAATCCTCACCCCAATATAAATTGCCATGAAAAATGTTCGGCTTGCCATGCCTAAAAATCTGAGGTCCGATTTTAGCATTTCCATATATTTTTGGGAGGAAAAGGTTTAAAACAGTATTTGAAGAGCATTGAACTTCCCTGTAATGTTTGGAGGATTGGATGATGACCGTGCGTGTTTGATCATGTCGCAGATGATCAAGGAGACATTCGGGGACTTGCTCCACCTCTCGGAGTCCGAGGCAATGCCCGTATTCCCTTCCCCCGAGGACCTAAGGGGCAAGATCATAATATCAACCAAACCGCCAAAAGAGTACCTCGAAACTAAGAGCAGCAAGGAGGAGGCCCAAAACGGTAGAATAGAGGAGGAGAGCGTATGGGGGGACGAAATCCCCGACAACAAGGCTCAGGTGGCCACTGCTCGCCAGGTATTAACTTTTACTTGGATGGTCTCCAGTATGCCTTACTTGCCTTTTATGATTTTACTACATGTGGAAAATATGAAATATATAAGTAATAATATAGCTTTGACAAAATATATAAATAAATCATGAAACAAGATTCAAGGTTTTACCTTCTAGTTGCAATCTTGTGACAAAATTTACCCCGTTTAGTTTCTTTCCGCCACATTTTACCTTTGGTTGTGACTTTCTGATGACTATTGCCCTATTTCATTATTATTTTGCAAACTAACGAGACAGATGCATGTGTCAGGAAGATGTGATAACTGACTAGACAGACAGATCCAGTTTTTCAGTTTGGTGAAAATAATGTAAAATTAGGTAAAAACTGCGACAGGATAAAAATGTAGCAAGACTTTTCTTTAATAGTGTAAAAGCTCTCAGAAAGTCACGACTCAGGGGTAAAAAGATGAATTTACTTAAATTATTACATTGATCTAAACATTCTCTGAAATGATGAAATGGTCACAAATTTTGCACTAGAACAGCCTAAATATATTCAGGTCTATGATGTAACAGCTGTGAATCCGATTTGCAGGTTTCAGAGAAGGACACCGAGCGGTATGTGGAAGAGGATGAAGAGATGGAGAAGAAGGTACAGTTGGGGGTAAACGCGGAGTATAAAAGTCTCATCTCAATCAGCCTCACCCGGAGAAAGCACGACATGGATCAGGATCTCAAGGTCGATCCCGAGAAAGTGTCTCGGATGAGCTTAGGGGAGGCGGCATACGAGAAGGCCACCATTACTCATGGATCTGAAATTATAAAGTGAGATGAATTTAAGTGTCTTTCTGTGACATTTTGTTTCTTCAGCGCTTGCCGAATAAAACTTAAGTTAATACGGTAGATTAACGAATCTTCGGTAACTTTCTTTCAGGTTTACACAGAGGAACTTGCTACGGATTTTCCCAAAGACAACGCGCATTACTTCGTCCAATTACAATCCACTGATGGGATGGAGATATGGAGCTCAGATGGTTGCAGCAAATATGCAGGTAGCATCTATCATTTTCTTCAGGCTTCTGCAGTATTGATCTTATTTGTCCACAAAACTAAGGTTACCGAATCTAAGTGTTTCCCAACTTGACTTTAAAATTTTCTGGCATTCCGCAGGGCCATGGAAGGAAACTATGGCTGACTCAAGGGATGTTCCGGGCAAATGGCGGTTGTGGTTATGTGAAAAAGCCTGATTTTCTTATGAACACGGATAAAATGTTTGACCCTAGATCCAAACTACCAGTGAAGACAAGGCTCAAGGTGAAGTGAAGTTTTCCTTTTTACATTATGACGAACCAAATGAACAAAAATTACCACACACATTGCTAAATTGCTGCCAGTACGCTGTACGCAACACTTTCTATTTTCCGGATTTGCTACAGTAACTTCAGTACATAACTTGTTTTCTTCTCAATGTTGTTACCATCTGAAGGTGACTGTCTACATGGGAGACGGATGGCGATTTGATTTCCGCAAGACACATTTCGACAAGTGCTCGCCACCAGACTTTTACGCAAGGGTCAGTCCTGGCCTCATGCATCAGATAATTTATCGGCGATGTAATTACTTACTGAAAAAATGTATGTCTAATGTCTGAAAAATAAGCGCAGGTGGGTATTGCAGGGGTTGTTGCAGACACAACGATGAAGGAGACCAAGGTGATCATGGATAACTGGATACCGACATGGGACCACGAGTTCGAGTTCCCGTTGGCCGTGCCGGAGCTCGCACTGCTGCGCGTCGAGGTGCACGAGTCCGACAACCACCAGAAGGACGACTTCGCCGGCCAGACCTGCCTGCCGGTGTGGGAGCTCCGGTCTGGGATACGCTCCGTCAGGCTCTACGCCCGCGACGGAGAGGTGCTGCGCTCGGTCAAGCTCCTCATGCGCTTCGAGTTCTCATAAAGGATCGAGCTCGCGGGCGTTTCCCTTATGATCCTGGCGATGTTGGTGGTGTGTGTAAAAAGATTGGAAATTTTTGTTCGTTGGTGCCCTGTCATTGTGCGCGTGCTGGTGCTGTATATGATGTGATTAGAACTCAATGTGCGACTATTATTTGTCATTGGGTGTTTGTTGAGTGAGCTAATGAAAGATCAAAGATTGTTCAGCTAGTGTACTCAAGCCAACACAAAGGCTTTCTGCTGCATATGGACTTCACTTCTGAAGACCTAAGATTAGTTCTCCGGTTCCATTAACTTTGAATGAGACCATACATCGATTCAGGCAAGTTTGAAGCATGAACAAATCCAAAGGGAAAGTAAATTAAACCATTTTACATGGCCCGGGCGACCAAAACTGTACTCAAGCACACACAGGTACGATGCTATCAGGTGGGACTAGGAGTAGCTCTTCAGACGATAAAAGCTCAGCTGAAGACCCATGCACACCTGAACTTCAGGGGCGGCGCCGCGTCCGGTTGTGGCGACGAGGTTCATAGGAAGGATGCAGGGCCGGTTGCTCGCTCTTATCATAAGATTTAGACAGGATATCCGATTGATAAGAAACGTTGGGCATATCACTGAGTGGAATTCAGTTTGTAGTTCAGCCTCAACCCAATCGCTGCGACGGAATTCAGTTTGGAGTTCAGCCTCAAACCATCTCGAGGGCAGAGAAAAACCACAAACACATCGGCAAAGTCACAGGAACATAACAAAATTATCTGGGCATGATTTAAGTACTGAAATGATAACTCATACTCCCTCTTAAAATAAGTGACTTAACTTTGTACTAACTTTAATATGAAATTAGCATTAAACATAAAATCAAACTAATTAAGAACTGTCCTTTCACCTGAAGAAGGCGAATGCCTGGTAGCGGCCATAGAGCGTGCTGAGCCGGCCGGTGTGGGCGAAGGCGTGGTAGAGGCTGAAGAGCGGCACCTTGTGGCCGCTCTCAAGGTCGTACCGCAGCAAGCGCTTGCCCTTGTCCACCACGATGAACTCGCCGCTCGCACCGGCAAAGTCCACCGGCGTCTCGTGGTTATGCAGCGACAGGAAGTACCACACCGATATGTCCTCCACCAACGCCTCGTGCATGCGCTCCCACGACGGGCGCGCAGCCGCCGACATGCCCTCCATCACCCACACGCCGTGCACGCCCTCCAGGCCGTCGTGCGGGAGCATCGAGTCGCCCTTCTCGTCGCGGATGTCGAACGCGCACAGTCGGAGCCGCGCGCCCACCGTGCCCAGCGCGCGCTCCACCCGGCACTTGTACTGCTCCGCCTCCGGCGGCTCGCGTAGCACCGAGGCCCGGCGGGATGCGCCGTCGTAGCGGACGATGCGGCCCTTGCGCCGGCTCAGCCAGTAGAAACAAGTGCCGACGTGGACACCGGGGGACGCGGCGCCGAGGCACCGCGCCACGCTTTCCGAGCGGAGCTCCCTCATGTTCCACGTGCCGGTCGTGGATGAGAAGGTCTCCACGAGCCCGCGGCGGAGCCTGCGCCGGAGGAGAAGGACCACGGTGAAGACCGTGTTACCAGTGGACACGTCGACGTGGTACTGGAAGCCGGAGTTGGCGTCACGGTCCGGTGCGATGGTTGATGGCGGGAGCGCTAGCCAGCGGTTCGCCGCTGGGTCGCATACATAGTACCGGCTCTGGCTGCGGGCCAGCAGGAGCCGGCCATGGGATTCAACGGCGGAGCCAGGAAATAAACACAAGGGGGGCCGAACATTGGCCACAACTCCGAAATTTAACAAGGTGTACGGAATTTAGAAGAATTTGATATGAGATAGCAAAATACGTACTATATAACCAACCAAGTGTTCATAACATAGGCATATCTCTACACCTCGATAGATTGAAGCAAAATATACAATTAGGCGTTGATGAACTAACAGTTATCACTGTAACTCCACGCGATGGCTCTCGTATTGAATTCATCAATAATTGCATCGGTTAAGAATCCTATTGTGATCTCTTTTTCGATGTAGATCAACAAGCAATCTCTTAGAAACATGTCCTCCATTTTATTTCGAAGTCTTGTTTTAACAAGTTTCATTGTCGAAAATGCACGTTCTACTGTTGCCGTTGAGACAGGTAAATTAAGAACAAGTCGAATTAACCTGCAAACAAAATCAATTATTTTTTAGCTGAGTTACAACTATTTTCCATATGAGTTAAGAAAGCACAATTCTTTCCGTTGTTAACATTTCTCCAATTCTTGAACCCTTTCACAGTGAACACATCTGATCCAACTTTCCCAAGTGGCTTCTTAGAAAACAGGAAGCATGGAAAGCAAAAGACTGCATTTTCTGTAGGTGAGTATTCTAACCAAGAAAATGCCTTGAACCAATGATATTGAAACCTGCGTGGGTGGCTTGTTGTACCTGTTGGAGGGTATATGTCCTTTTTAAAGTGATATGCTCCATACTTGACATATGATTTTTTTGCTTTCTCTTGGTCATTGACAGGAAGATCCCAAAGTTGGCAACGCAACCCTGGATCTCTTTCCACTACCAGAACACCACTACCATCATTGACTCTATTAATTCTAAGTGGAGCCTCTTCTTCCTCTTCCTCCTCCTCAAAGGGTTGCTCCTCCTCCCGTCCATCTTCTTCTTTTTCTTCTTCCTCCTCCTCTCCCCCTCCTCCTCCCTCTTCTTCTTCCAAATCAGGACAACCAACAGCTGAAACCTGGCCTCATCGAGTGTAATTTTCTTCTTATAGAAAGAATCCATAGTCTTCATTTTATTTTTAGCCATGAGTATCCTACAAAGATTAACCATAGTTCGAGTAAAAAATAGATCCACAAATAAATAATACAGATAAGAACAAGATGACAGATCTATGGCCTTTTACCTGAATGTGTGCTTCCTAATGTGCTCCAAACACAGAGAAAGAGAAAAGGAGAGGTTCTTGGGGATTTTCCTCCTCTAGTTGCCCTTGTCTTGGAAGAACACAGAAGGAGAGAGAGCGTGGAGCTTCAGGATGAGAAAGAAACAAATGGGGATGGCTCGTGTGTGTGGCTAAGGAGTGAGTACAAAAGTCAACAAAGCAAGACACTTTCAGTGAAATCTTATGTGCATAATCTAGTAGTACCTACTTTCTCAAAATTCACTGTTAGAGAGAGACATACAACAGACCATATGGTTCTCTACATAAATAAGCATAGGTATTAAAAAGATCTGCATGTTGGGGGAGCCGTGGCCCCTGCTAGCTCCGCCGTTGATGGGATGCGAGGATGGAGATGTCGAGCACGGGGACGGTCTTCTCAAAGAAGACGACGTAGTCCTCCACGTGCACTTCTGACGTCGGCGGCGGCGAATCGGGATGCTCCGAGGGCACAACGTCCGGCTCAGCGACATCCATCACCGTCGCGGTAGGGGCGACGACCCCAGCTTGCTGTTCTGCGGCGTTGTCCTCAGAGTCGGAGTCGTCAAACAAGCCGCCGACCGCCGGTAGTTCTGCTTCAGCATCGCCGTCCTCGGACTCGGACACATAAGGAACGTCGTCTTCGTAGTCGGCACCGGTGGAGTAGAGAAGGCGGAGAACTGATTTTTCGGTGCCCTTGTCGAGGAGGGCGGGCGTCGGATCTGGCCGTGGAACTCGGACGATTTGCCGTTGCCAAGGACGGCGATCCATGTACCTATCGAGGACGGGGAATTTGACGGGGAAGCCGTCGCCAGGGTTGGTGGCGACGAGAGTGAGGTGCGTGTACCCGATCTTGCCGCGTGGCTGGACGATGAAGGCGGACGGGCCGTCGTCGAGGAGCGGCAGCGGCCGCGGGGAGAGGTGGCGGCAGAGGAACGTGGGCTGGCAGAGCACCGCGCGCCACCGCCGGCAGACGGCGGCGAGACGGTACGCATCTTTGGTGGGGAGCCGATGCAGGATCTCGGAGACGATGCCGTCGTCCAGGTGCGGCACGGCTTCCATGGCGGCGGCGCTGGAGATCCAGCCCAACGTGCGTCTGTGTGTACCTCCCAAGACCCCAATGTATATATGTAGTATAATCGTTCTTGATCGTTGTGTTTTAATTTCAACGGGCCAGATTGAGCGGCCGACGGCTCGCGAACATGCGTGCGGGTTAAAGCAACTCCAGACGGAATTCCCTATTTGCGCCTCCTTGCGTCATACTGTCGCAATTCGCAGAAGCGAGCGAGCGACCGACCAGCGACTCGATAGGCCGACCCAGTTTTGGGTAGACAGTGCACGCACAACCGTTTTTTTTCTTTTTTTCAGATTCTTTTTCTTCTTTCTTTTTTCTTTTTTCTTTATTATTTGTTAAGGTTTTTCTATCCATTTTAAACTAAATTCGAGTTCGAAAATTGTTTTTAAATTTCCAAAAATGTCTTGCTTTTATTTCTTTTAAGTGCCATTTTTCACAAAAATCAAAATTGATATGCATGCTTTTGTTCATATGTTCACAAAATGTTCTGGCGCTAATAAAATTATTCTCGTTTTCAAAAAAATAATTAAATTGCAAATACCAAATAATTATTATTTTTCTGGAGTTTCAAAAGATGTCCTGGTTTCATAAATTGTTCGCAAGTTGCAAAAAGAAGTCAATTTTTTATTTTTTCCGGAGTTTCAAAAGATGTCCCACTTTCATAAATTGTTCACAAGTTTCAAAAATGTTCCCGTTTACTATTTTTTTTTTCGTTTTCTGTTTCTTTTCTCCTTTTTATTTTTCAAGGTTAATTTTATTTTTTTAAATAAGTTCATATTTGAAATTTGTTCTTAAATTTTCAAAAATATTCTAGCTTGTAAAAAATGTTGTAAATTTCAAAAAATTGAAATGTTTCAAAATTTGTTCATAAATTAAAAACATGTTCTTGTTTTTTCAAAATATGTTGCGAATGCTTTTGGTCAAAATTTTCATAAAATGTTCTGGAGTAAAAAAATGTTTCTGTTTTTTAAAATTGTTCCCAAATTCCAAAAAATGTTCACGTTTTTATTTTTTCCGGAGTGCCAAAATATGTCCCGGTTTCATAAATTGTTCACAAGTTTCAAAACATGTCCCTGTTTCCTTTTTCCTTTTTTTCTTCTTTTTCCCATTTTATTTTTCAAGGTTATTTTTGTTTTTAAAAACTAATTTCATGTTCGAAAATTGTTCTTAAAATTTCAAAAAAAATCCTGTTAAACAAAAATGTTCCAAATTTCAAAACATTGTAGTTTTGCAAAAATGATTCATTAATTCAAAAAAATCTGGATTATAAAAATTGTTCTTCTTTTTTCAAAAACAATTGCGAATGCTTTTGTTCAAAAAAAATTATAAACTTTTTTGGTGTAAAATAATGTTCCTGTTTTAAAAAATTGCTCGCAATTTGCAAAAAATGTTCACTTTTTTCCAGACTTTCATAAATTGTTCACACGTTTCAAGAAATGTTTGTGTTTTTAAATTTTGTTCAGGAGTTGCAAAATACGTTCGCGTTTCAAGAAAATGGAAAATTGCTCCCATTTCAAGAAATCTTCATGATTTTCAAAAAAAGTTCCTATATTTTGAAAGTGTATAGCTTTAAAAAAAATTGTTCACGAATTTGGAAAGTTTTCGTGTTTCATAGAACATTCCTTTTTCGAAAAAAAATGCTTCCGGAATTCCTAAAATAATTCGGATTTGCGCAGCATGTTGGTTCTTTATTTGTTGACATTATTGTATTCTCAGATACGACTGTTGGCTGAACTGGTAGTAGCAGGTCGTGTTTAGCACACGATCTCGTGTTTGAATCCCCGCGGCACCAAAAAAAATTTGCATCGCACTGGGTGTTTGATGTCGGTCGGTCTTCATGGGCTGGCCAGGTCGTTGAGTCGTCTGTGCGAAATGGCAGCTCTTTGCGGCAAAGAGCGGACTATAGGACGTCGCACTAGACCGACAGAAGGATCAACAACTTTTTGTGTTGTGAAACTTGGGCTTTTTGAGCATCTTCGACGCAACCCTTCAACCAACCACATATATCCGACCCACCATGTTCTTCAGATAGTGGAACCCATTCAATATGAGCCTCTATCGATTCGCAAGACGGTTCAGACGTGTTTTCTTTTACATATCGAAAATAAACTTTGGGTGGGGGTGGGGGCTTTACGGACGTCTGGACACCATCCATGGTCGCTTCTAACCGTCCTGGCCCATCCAAACCCCTTTCTCCCTCACCCGCATGTGTTCCCGCCCGACATCAGGTGCCTGCATTCATGCCGCTACAGAGCGCGCCGCTCCATATTAAAGACAAATCAGGACAGACGCGGCCTCTCATTGCCCGCGCCATTGAAGCGAAGCACCGGCCGACCACGCCGCTAGTGACGCGTCTTCGGTGTCCGCGCCCGTTCTATGTCGGAGACGCGGTACTAGACGGGACGGGACGGATATGTATCACACTCGTTGAATGTCACGTCCATCCGTAAGCCGCCATCAAGCAGGTTCACCGGCCGAGAAACAAACTCCGACAGCGCGCATTGACGCACTGCATCGGAATTCGCTAGTTAAAGATGTCCACATCCGGCTAACTCCACGTCACAAAAGAGAGAGGGGGAAAGAGGGTCCCTTTGTCGAAATCCGCTGCCGTGGTTTATGTATAGCTTTTATGCTTCCTGAACGACAACCCCACCTACACGACTGAACTATTATTCCCTTCCCCGCTGCAGGTCAGATATATCTTCAGAAAGCGAAGAAATCCAAAACATGCAATCCACTGTTCCTTGTGCAATTATCTTGGACAGAGTGACGTGTATTGTATGGGGATCCCAACATCACTCTGCTCCTGTAGCTTAACCTTCTTTTAGTGTTAGCTTTTCCTTCTCTAATATGCAGAAAATACATGATGGTTGTTTTGTATTCTGAGAAGTGAATAAATTTCCTGTTCTTTCATCTGGTACTTGCAAACTGAAACTGTCTCAACTCGGAAATAGCATGGAAGATGGTTGAATCATATGATGGAATCCATCGGATCACCGGCTGCTCTATACTCCCTTCATTTCTAAACATAAGCCTTTTTAGAGCTTTCAATACAAGCAACATACAGATGTATATAGATGTATTTTAAAGCGTAGATTCACTCGTATGTAGTCCATATTGGAATCTTTAAAAAGGCTTATATTTAGGGACGGAAGGAGTATTTCTATTGGTGATGCCAAATGAGAACCCGAAATGAGGATTTTAGGACAGTGGCAATCTTGTTTGAAGCTGCATTCTTTTTTTGTTGACAAACATTGCGGACGTACAAAGCTACCATGTGCTCAACATTGCCACTCTCAGCATGTTATGGGACAAACATTACGCACGTACAAAGCTACCATTGCCACTCAGCATGTTTCAAGAAAAGGAAGATCATATGAACACGAATCCAAACGAGTAATGACTGTATATCCTTGGAGTAATGAACGAACAATCGCTTCTGCATTACTACTGCAAGAGCCACATCTAAGGCATTTTGTTCTGGGGCTATAGCAGAGTGAGGATGACGATGGGCTTCAACTGATCATGACATTATGCTACACGAGATCAACGACATCAGCCAGCGTCCTCAAATGCTTTGTGCTTCTCAAAATCAAAGATACCAGAGTTTTGAGTCATGGTGCTAAATCTTCACATATGTGTCGGTGCGTGCCCTCAGAGCCTCGGTGCGCCTACTCTTTCCCATTCCTTCTACCAACCAGTCGATACCCAGTTTGATCCCCGTCCTGCCATAAAAAGGTCATTAAAAAAGAGAGGTATGCACAAAATTCTTCATGTCTACCTTCCAAGTGGCTAGTTCAATGTATCCTTGACTATCATATATTCATAGAAGAAACATATATTAAGTGATGTATATTTAAATAAGAATGAGTTAAGCAATGTGGTTGCTAGCCTAAACTGAATCATTGAAACTCCATCTTGATAAGAAATTAGTAGAAATATGCATAATAATGGATCATCCTTCAGTATGAAGCAAATAAGTCTGGGAACTGAAGGGATTGCTCTACTTACCCATCATATGCAGATCCCGCAACAAACATATATGGCCTCTCATCAAACTCTTTAAGGTGAAGATGTCTATCCAATTCTTCTTCTGTGACAGCTGCTGGTAAATCCTGTTGAGAGGAGCATCCAAACATGAAAAATATAAGAGACACGAGGAAAATGGCTAAAGCAACATATCAATATGAAATGAACTTGCAGGGGACTAAATTAATAATATGGACAGTCTATTTTTCCTGCGGCATGTCTCTCATCTTCAAAATGTTACGAATAACACCGAGTGCGATAATGCGTCAATTCTTGAACAATTTCATTTATGCGCAAGCACATGGTTAAAGCATGTTTCACCTCTTCCATCCTCGAGTTCTACATATGATGCATATTCATGGCCTAGGGAGCATGGAAACTGATATCCTCTGACATTTAAACAGTTGTGGATTGGTTTACAGTTACAACTACTGTGCATTGTATGCACGTGAAAAAGAATTTTCCCAGAAGTGCCAATTTTCATCCAAGTAATTGCAGTTTTCAGTTCAGATTGAATGCATTGTGTTTTGCCAGGTAATTTAAGTATGGTGTATATTACTCCACCTGTTTGTTGGCGAATACGAGCAGTGGTGCCTCTTGCAGATCCTCGTGACGAAGCACTTTCTCTGCAACAAAAATGTTTGAGTCACCATTCACTCCAGTAATGATCCTAACTTTTCCAGTCCTTGACAGACTTTACTAGAACATACAGTTAACGGCACAAGTTACACAAATGTTTTGTGACGAAAGAAATGGAAGCAACTTACCAAGAGCAGATTTGGCATCTTCAAATGTTGATGCGGAGGCAGAGTCGATAACATATACTATAGCATGAGCCTCATCATAATATTTCTCCCATATAGTTCTTAGGCCAGGCTGTCAAAAAAATGTAGTTAGCATTAGAATCTGCAATGTCTGGAAAAAGAATGCTATCTAAATTGTAGTATTTGTGAAATTATGAAATGAAGTTTATTTTTGCATGTTAGCTTTCACAAAGTGAAGGTCATAACTACAGTTTAGTATGCTTCCTTAAGCAAAACTTAAACCACTTAATGGAAAGGTCTAACTTGTCAATTATCAGTATTACCAAAGCTTGTGTCATGGTCTACGTTCGTGATCATGTACCTAATATTTTTGCAGAAGTTTCTCTCTTACTGCTCCTGCTGTCTGATGTACTTAAGATAAGCATTCGCTCCAGTTTTGCCATAAACGTGAAAAAACTTATAAACATGATGGTTACATGCCTTCAGTATAAGCATCAACTCTAATGTTCTACCCCCTCTGTCCCAAAATAAGTGTCGATGATCTAGTACAAATTTGCGACACTTATTTTGGGACGGAGGGAGTAATAGTTTGCATGTCCAGAGCAAACTTTTACGTTTGAGGATTCTAAATAAGGGATGAAAACTGGCCTACACTTGTCATTTATCTAATCAAGGTACTTTGGTTGCAAAACGAAGCGTATTTTATCTCCAGGTATTAAAATAAGATCATGAAAGAAGTAAAGTACAAATCGATTTGATCTTAACGTCAATTAGTTCCTTTTTTCCTTACACGGGAATGGGATCTTTATTCCTCAGTTAAAGGTTTAGAAAGCAGTGAAACACAATCCATTAACCAGTGCGGCCCGGTTCTAGCAAAATTAGATACAACATGTGCAGCTCTACCATGGTTACGATTAATTTTCTTGAGAAAGAATCTCGATTTCCAGATTTCATCATTTTGATCTCCATTAATGAAAATGGAGATAGGAGAAATGAGCAAATATCAACCTATCTTTGATGAAATGAAATTAGTCCTGGATGATGAATGGAGAAATTTCATTGAAGAGCTTGTCAACCAGAAATTCTGGACAATAGCACAAGAAACCATACCTGACCTCCCAGATCCCAGAAAACAAGTTTTACATTTGCATCTTCAATACGTCCAATATTAAGCCCCACAGTTGGACCAATACGATCATGTGGAAGACCTTCTCCTTTCAAATAGATTGACTTCAACTTTTCTAGCAAAGTCTACATAGTCATTATTAGAAGCACATCAAGTTTTGATACGGATACAAATAAACTCAATCTTCAATACATAAGGGAGATGGTTGACTCAACACTTCATACATGTAAACATAAGTTTGAGATGAATTACCGTCTTCCCAGCCTTATGGACTCCAAGGATGAGCACACGGAACTCTGTCTTGCTGAACACATGGTTCCATAGACCATGGAACAAGGAGAACATTGCTGGTATTCCCCTCTTCTCAATCAGCTACCAGCTTACGGTGCAGATGATCCCTGAAACTGAAAAGTCAACCTCGTGTTACAAACATATGCCTTGAGGGATGATCAAACATATGAAACGGCACCAATTCGGCCCAAGCAGAACCGATTGGACACGGCTTCACCGATAGAGATCTCCCACCGGCACCACTACGTCCTTCCCCTCCCAGATCCCAATTCCGTCCAGGAGCGGGATCGGACTCAAAATTCCTGTAAATCCGAGCCACTCCGCGAAATCGCGCCACCATTTCTAAACCCCCGCACGCATACAGCCGAAACAAACCAATGCGCGTCAAATCGGGGCCGGCTAAAACCAAAAAAAAAAAAAAATCGAGGAGAAGAGGGTAAAACACGCAAATCCGGCGCGGAAGAGATCGTGGCCACGCAGCCGCGCCAGTCGGTCACCCCCCTGCCCCCTGGCGACCCCGCGTAGACAGCTGCGGATCCCACCCCAACCCAAATCGAACGGATCTGCTCGAAACCACGACGGGGAAGGCGGAAGAAGCCGCGGCGGGATGGGCAGGAACTCTTCGGGCGAGCAAATTTTCCCTGTGCGATCTGAGAGAAGAGAGTGGGTGAAACGATCGCACCTTGCCGGCCGCCGCGCGGATCTGCAGGGAGACTGGGCGCGCTCGCCGTCGTCGCCGCGTCGTTGGTCCTGGCTGCCGGGTTTGTTTTTTTGTTTTTTTGAGGGGTTGGTCCTGGCTGCCGAGTGCACTGCGCTGAAACCACCGAGCTGCGGAGAGCCCGGACGGAGAGGAAGAGCAGAAGAAGACGTGGGCCGGGGTTAGGGTCTCATGACTCTGCATTTTTTTTTCTGGAGGGGTTGACTCCGCTTTTGTTGGGCCGGCTGAGTTCATCCGTTGGGCCTTAGGCACTCTGTGTCTGCAGCCCACGTGACTTTGACGGGAGAGGGGGATGTTAACGCTCCACTGCTGTGAGAACACCCCCTCAAGAAAAATGTGTTGTGAGAACAAGTCGCATTCTCGGCGGCTCCGGAGGCCAGTCAAGACAAAGTCATCGCAAACGTCCAGAGCCTAAGGGTGTGTTTGGTTTTTTCTATTGCACCTAACTCGCACCCATCATGCAATTATCTCGATGTTTGGTATGATGCATGTCTAGTTGGTCCTGATTCGACGGATGCAAAAAGGACCCCCAGTCCAGCTGAGCGGAAACGCAAGTTTCAGCCATTTTCATGAGCTAGCACCCGCGCGGTCAAGAGGACTAGGGTTTCCCTACACGTCGATTCACACCTGCATTTGTGTCGCTCTCCTTGCTCGTCTCCTCTCTCCTACGACACGGGGCTCACTGCCCCGACGCCTTCGAGCTTGCCGGCGGCACGCATCCTCACTGCTGTAGAGGTAGCACTCTCTTCCTCCTGTTCCTCTTCCATTTGTCCCCATCTTTCTAAGATCCCCCTTTGTCGCCCGCGTTGCTTCTTCCATGCGGATGGGTGAGAAGGCGGCGGGGCAGGGTGCTCCCGTTAGCGCGGATGGGGAGACGGCCAAAGATGGGATCCCCATGCTCGCAGTTTGGTTGGAGTCGAGCTCCTGGGCATGGTCACCATGGCCATGGAAGTTTCTCCCCCTCGCTCATGTACACGGGCGAGCACACACAACACTCACACGCATTCACTCATGACTCATGTGCACACACATGCCTCACATGCACACATCTATCCGAGACCTCGAAATATGTCCTAAAGGCAATAATATTGTATTATTATATGTCCATATTCATAATTAAGTGTTTGTATTTCATGCTATAACTGCTATAATCCGGAAATATGTGATTCAATGGAAAACTCATATGCATGTGTGAAATGATAAACGGATAAAATAAAGGTTCCTAGTCTCGTCTCTACGACTAGCTCAAGTATTGCTGGTGATCACATTTTTCATATCTTAGGATATTGTTAAGTGTAACGATGGTCTTAAAATAACATTGAGATTATGACTTTGAAGAATGGTCATATTGAATCGATCCAAACTTGTTTGTTATGAATTGAGATAATATCGTATGTAATCAATTGTAATAGCATGGAGTGTTAACGTGTGATTTTGCTCGTTAGACCATGAGAGTATCATAGTCACTTCTTACTATACGATGGGCTTTGGGGTTGCTCAAATGTCACCTGTAACACGGTGATCATTACGACGACTTGCAGGTGCATCAGAAAGTTCGACAAGGCACTAGATAGCCTGAGAGGGGGATTTGCTCCTTCGACAATGGAGAGATATTCTTAGTGCCCGATCGGTGTGACAACATCAATAATCGTCTAGCCACACACAGGTGACTTCGTCAAAGGGGATGCTGAAACACGATAACAAGAAAGAAGAATAAAATCGGTAACGAGGATATCGGTATAGTGAGTGATACATCTCCAACATATCTATAATTTTTGATTGTTTTATGCTATGATATTGTAGCGACCTGACTCAAAATGAGTCAAGCCTCTGTGTTTTCTGTGCCATCCCTGGATCAGTATGCTGGCACACACAGTACATCAATGTATATATCAAAGTGCAATCACATGTAAATAACGTAAAACTGATATATACCTTAAAATAGCAGCGGATACAGTCAACGGGAGTGAAGTCCCAATAACACCAACGGCAAGTTGAGTGCGGACCGTAACCCTGAATCGTACTCTTACCCGTCGTAGAAGAGTATCTGCAACATAAGACGTTGCAGCCGTGTAGGTCAGTACATTGAATGTACTGGCAAGATCACCATAGTAGAACAGAAAAAAATAAAGACTATTCTATATGCAAAGGCTTTGTGGCTCTGTGTCTGAGTTTTTGCGTAAAAGCTGATTTTATTTTCCTACAACAAAGAAATATCAGGAATTTCACTATGGAGTTACCTATCATGACATGGTTCCGCCAACCAATGTCTCAATGCCCATAAGTATCATAAGTTGCCCACAATTAGTTATCAGTCCAGTGTTGAGAGTTCAGAGATAGATCCAAGTCTAGAAGCTCAAATTGTCCGTAACCGGGGACACGGCTAATCGATTAGGTTTAACTCTACAGAGTGTTGTGTACTTTACCCACAAGATTCGTTCCCTCCTGGTAAGTCCTCGCACTGCCTGGTGTTTGAGAACAGGATGAAAGAAACATGGTCTTTCAGAGTGCTTCCCTGACTGTCCGACAGTGCCCATCCCAATCCTAACGTCGACTACATCTCGTAGCACTGCCCAGCAGAGTCACAACAAAGATCAACCAAGCCAGAGCCCATAATGACTTGTGGCTACACAGGTAAGCTTCCGGGCATGAAGTATTCATCCTTCTCTTTGAGTCTGGGTGAAGCTTTCCGCAAGATGTCATGGCGCTTCTCCATGCATCCCGGCCATCCACTGGTTTCTCCAGGGATGCCCAATCAACCATCCTTCACCCAGTAGTGTGTATTGAAAACTTGTCTTCTCGAGTCTTGAAGTCTTGAGGACTTGAAGATGCAGGACTTGAAAATGTCTTCATGAAGTTGTCGTCTTGACGTAGAGTCCTTCTTCACACCACTCACGAACGCTCATACCAAACCCCGTCTACTTTAGCATAGCATAAAAGTAACTAACGTTCCCGGGGCTTTAGTAACCAGTGGTGGGTTCCTACCTCATGCATTCTACTCAACTACAAGAATTTCAATAACACTACGGGAGGGATGTGCTGAATGATGTCACTACATGCAATAAAAACATAGGTATGAAATAGATGGTCAAGGTGAACTTGCCTGTACTGTTGATGAAGATAAGATATCGCTCTCAGAAATAACTTGATAGAACTATTCGTCACTCTCCGATGAAAATCTATCGTAAGCAAATAACATTCAATAAACATTCATGCCAAAACAAAGAACTGAAAAACGCAAGAACAAAACATGTCTTGGTGCGAAAATAACAACATACTAAGGTTAAATAAGAAAAGATAGGTTCTAACTGTGTTGTAAAGTGAAAGTGGAGGAATCAACTTCAAAAGAGTTAATGGATGATGAGCTATTGCTATATAAGCTTAGGTTGGAGAGACTACGAAAGACGATCCAAAGTATGGGAGAACAACATGAACGTTGTTTGACACATAGTATAAGGCATAAGAATTTATTTGTAGAAAGAATTTAATTGAAAAGGTCAAAAGAAGTTGAACTGTAAATTCAAGTATGAATTGAATCTGAATTCACAAAGGTCAAAAGAAGTTGAACCGACGTAAGATGGTTATGAATAAAAATATATGACACGGGTATTTAGGGACAAAAGGAATCAATTAAAAAGGTGTTACAGTTTGCAAGATATGATCAAATGAAGGTTCGGATTCAAATTGAATCGCTCCAATTTGAAAGGTTCAAAGATTGAAACTAATGATGTTACTATATATGGGAAGTCAATATGAACGTGTAGAAAAAGAATTACTAGGTTCAGAATGACGGATCAAAAGTTATAAGCAATTCAATATGGCATTGAGTTAGCTTAGTACAGTGTGTGAACACATTTTGGGAACTAATAGAGAAGTATGAGCAAGATCAAAATTATATGTTGAAACGATAACACTAATGATGTGAATGGAAGGATTACTTTGATACGAATCCGACGCAATTGGATTCATCGGAAACGGAGCTACAGATAAAAAGATATGATCAAAAGAAGTTTGAATATAAATCTAAATAAATTTCGAAATTTGAAATTTGAAAAAAGTTGACGTGATAGGTTGATTGGGTAGGTGAGGTCAAGACGAAAATCTAGACGTTGGTTTCATCTAATTCTGATAAACGAGTAAAAAGTTATGACTATTTGAAAAATCTGGGCCAAGCTGTTTTACGGAGGAAAAATGCTATGTCTAAAATAATTCTAGGACTAATGAGTAAATACGGAGACTAATTAATAATCTAATTACTCTACCGTATACTACTATAGAAATACTGGTCTAGGGATATTAAACTACAGGAGTATAAAAGAAAATACGAAGAAAATACCTTTATATGCAGAGAAGATATAAATCCAAAGAGGAGACGACTTTCAGAAATCCCGCCGGAGAGAAGAAAATATTTTTTTTATAAAGCTAGTCAAACCGAAACGATTCGATTCAACCCGAAGTGGATGACTTTTGGGTGCACCTATGGGTCTATATTTATAGGTGGAAGGAAGGTACAAAGGTCTAAAGCTAAGCAAAGTGGGACTAAAATCATACACAAAGAGGAAAAGAGAGAAGAAAAGGGCCACATGGGCAGCCGGCCGGGGCGCAGCCCAGTTTTTTTTTTTTTTTATTTCACGGATGAACAGTGTTCCGGTATGAACAGTGTTCTCTGTTTTTTTTTTAAAAAAACAGCAAAGAAATACAAATAAACAAGAATAGAAAAACAATTTATATAGGTATATTATATATCAAAAAATTTCAGAAAAATATTTCCTAAAATATGAACATTTTTTTAAGGCCGAATAAAATAGTTTGAGAAATAGTATTTTTTTTGCAATAACTCCAAAATGAAAAGAAACTAGAATTTCAAATAAATGGCAAATAGTTTTTTTTTTATTTTAAAATTTGAGTCAAAACATTGTATCTGATTTTTTTTTGAGTGTCATTTACCTCCTCTCATTTTAGAAATTTTATAAGAGGGTTTTGAAAATATTCGAACTCAAAATTGAATAGGGATCCGGAATTGAAAATTTTGGGAAAGTCATTTTATTCCCTCTCATTAAAAT
Organism: Hordeum marinum; assembly: GCA_022496015.1. Lineage (NCBI taxonomy): Eukaryota > Viridiplantae > Streptophyta > Magnoliopsida > Poales > Poaceae > Hordeum > Hordeum marinum. Next base: position 45,976,241 of record CM039672.1, read on the forward strand.
TTCAAAAGTTTCAAAATTCCACTCAATTTCACACAATCAATCACACAAAATTCAAGCAAACAATCCTACTTATTTATTTAATATAACATTCCAAAATTTAGAATTTTGGGATGTTACAGATATTACCAATCTTGGATGCTTTATATGCCTTTATATGCTATTTTATATCATTATTTGGGATTAACCTATTAACTCAGTACCTAGTGCTAGTTGGTGTTTTTATTCGTTTTTAGCTTTTCAGAAAATAAGTACCAAACAAAGTCCAAAGACGATGAAACTTTACGGTGATTTTTCTGCACCAAAAGGGAGCCTAGAAGGTTCGGGAGGAGGCCAGAAGACTTACGGGAGAGCCACGATCTCAAAGGGCGCGCCCTAGGGGATAGGGCATGCCCCCTGAGCTCGTGACTCCCACACAACTTCGTTTGACCTAATTCCATCTCTATAAATTCCCAAATATTCCGAAACCAACAAAGAGCCACCCAAGACATTTTTTCGCCGCGATACTTGTGATCTACGTTGGGTTTTCCCGCGAAGAGGAGCGGATGATGCAGCACAATATAGATAAGTATTTCCCTCAGTGAGAACTAATTATATCGACCCAATAGGAGTAACACGCAACCCCCGTCTTCAGGGACTACACACAAAATAGAAAACACTTGCACCCAACGCGGACAAAAGGGTTGTTAATTCCCTTGAACTCGTTACTTGGAAGCAAATGAGTTGTGTAGATGATAGTTGATAATTATAAATTACAAAATAAATAAAGAGTAAATAATAGCAACAAGGTAATTAAACCTTTTATAAATATATAAGTTTATAGACTCGGGGGGCATAGTTTCCCTAGTGGCACCTCTCATGTAGAAGACATACGGTGGGTAAACAAATTACTGTTAGGCAGTTGATAGAAAAGCACATAGTTATGCAATATTTATTCATGGAAATAATCATTACATATAGGCATCACATCCGTAAGCAAGTAGACCAAGTCCTGCCTACATCTACTACTATTACTCCATCCACATCAACTGCTATCCAACATATGCATCTAGAGTATTAAGCAAAACAGAGTAATGCTTGGAAAACAATGACATGATATAGACAAAGTAAATTCAATTAATATGAATGAACACCATTATTTTATCCTTAGTGGCAATAATACAAAGACGTGTCTTGTCCCTTTCTGTCACTGGATATAGAGCACCGCCAAATTGAACCCACTACAACGCACCTCTCCCACTGAAGAAATATCAATCTAGTTGGCGAGAATATTTTAATAGATCAAAGAGAATTACGAAGCTACATATAATCATGCATATGTAAATAAGGATCAGCAAGGAACTCAATATAATTTCATGAACAATCTGAACATAAACCCACAATTCGTCAGATCCCAACAAACGCACCGCACAAAGTGATTACATTGAATAGATCATCGCAAAGATGTGATGAACTTTGTATTGAAGATCAGAGAGAGAGAGAGAGAGAGAGCCATCTAGGTACTAAGGACTCGTGGGTCTGTGATGAACTACTCATCACTACTGCAGGAAGGTCCAAACACGACACATTAATCAGAGACACTTTGACCAAACTGTGTGTGATCGAGCTATCATAAACGGTATAGTTATAGCTCCATCGCCAATAAATAAAACTATGTGCAATGACTGGTCCATCGGGCATGTTTGGTATGATACTAGCATGTGCGATGTAGGGCATACAGTTGGTCCTCATGAACTATTTGCGATTAGACAAGATAACACAAACGGTTCATAGAAAGCATATGTATGTGAAGTACGGCATACAGCTCACTCGGACAAACGATTTGTGTTGATCCAGCTAGAACACAAATGAGTACCATAACAAGGTGTGTGTGATATCAGCCAAACAGTTCATTCATCCGAATTGTGTGGGGAGACCAATAATAACCCAAATGATTCATACTGACAAGTTGTGTGTGTTGTGGGCAGACAGTTGCTGCCAAACAATTGTCAGCGATGGATGAAATCATTACCAACGCTACGTTGGGAAGTGTCCGTTGCATGTGTTAATATCGCATATATTTTATTATTATGACCTGTCACGCCCAAGATGCGACCCTATCCTTATTTTAGCTCGAGGGCCTCAACAGGGATAGGAGCGCATCTCATCGTGTTGCAAGAATGGATATCATTACAAGTACATGTATAGAAGAGATGAGTATATGGAATTGGCTTACACTCGCCACAAGCTACGACAAGATCACATCAATACAACAACATATTCTAACATCATACTGTTAGTGCATCTAGTGCCCCTTAGTGATTTTGGTGTATTGAAGACTTATAGGTTAAGGAACTAATGTGTTTGTGAGTGTACACATGCTCTACAAGTCGATGAGGAGTTTGATATATTCGGAGATTACCGACCCCTAAAAATGTATGTCTTCAACTGAAGACTTTGGTGAAGGCTTTGCTGAAGACTTTGGTATTCCCTGAAGACTTTGAAAATGAAGAAGTTGGTGTGACCTTGAAGATATGAACGAGGACTATGAAGCATGAAGACTTTTGTTTTCGTAGTTTCATTTCCTTATTCGAGTCATAGGAAATACAATACTGTTAAAGGAGGCCGAGGTAATACTAAGGAAAATTTCCAACTGATGCTCAACTCCAAAAGCCTCAACCTATCCAATCCTTTGAGTGAAGCCTTTGGAAATCTCTTATAATTCAGTCAAGTTCTTCAGTGACAGAGATGATGTTCTTCTGGTCTCTGATGAAATTGATCTGACCGAGGAGTTAGGATTTCGGCAATGCGAATTGCCTACAAGTGAGGAACATGATAAGACTGAGGACTTTCATGGTTCGAAATTCCGACCGTTGCTGTGCTTAGCGCCAGTTGTCCCCAATCATAACATTCACATAACAGTCATATCATTGGGGGCATTTATGTCTTATCATGTGAGGTTGCACCCTGGCTATAAATAGCCACCCCCACAACCACTAGTTGGTTGGCTGCTCCGAGAGAGAACTGACACTTGTCATTCGAGAGCAACCCATCCTCCGAGGACTTTGAGAGAAAATCATCATTGAGGAAAAACCCAAAGCACCAAACCCAAAGTGATTGAGCATCACTAAAGAAATTCCTGTCTAGAACAAAAAGGTGGAAAGAAAGCTGAACAAAACACTGCTTTTGAGATACCTGAACATTTGTGTGCTGGCTACTGTACATCGGATGAGTCCATACACGGCAAAGAGATGAAAGAACAGAGGAAAATCAGAATTCAAAGGATTGAACGTAGGTGGGTGAGGGAGTGGAAAGAATATCGCTATGTCACTCCCAAGTATGTGAAGAAATTCGCTCTCAAACCCCCTTGCAATAGGGCCCCTCCTGCTGATGATCAAGAAGTTGATCCCACAAGTGTTGCTCGCGGTGAAGACTTTCTCGATGAGTGGGCAAAGCGTCAACTCAAGCTTCAGAGGACTGCCGAAGCTTCAGTGAAGAAATTCAATGAAGACTCTGTTGCTGCTGCTACCACTGTCGAAGCCTCTGCAAGTGCTTCGAAGAAATCTATGGCGAAGAAATCTGCTGTGAAGTCAAATTCTTCAACTTCAAAATCATCACAGTAGATTGCTCAAGCTCAAAGGCCTTAGCCTTCAAAGGCATCAGCTGCTGGTTCCGTTGCTGCTCAGTCCTCTACTACTGCTGCAAAATCCTCAACTCTTGTGAATCTTGCATCTTGTCAGAGGACATAGGGATACTCAAATGCTTCAAAGATCTTTGCAAGTCCCTCTACTCAAGCAAAGTCTTCAACAAGTCCTACTATGTTGAAACTGAAGAAAACTGTTGGACGAAGTCCAAGAACAAGTCCTCAGACAAGCAAAGTTGTAGTGACAATACCGTCAGGATCTGAGGATGATGATGAAGCTGATGATGAAGAACTGGAAGAAATCATCAAAGAAAGTCAGCAAAAGGCTGCATTAGCCAAAGGCAGCTCTATTCCACTTCTGCTGGATCCCAAGATGATTCTCAACTTCATAGACATATGGCATGAGGATCCCAACACTCCAATTTCCTCACTGAACCTGCCTCTCAGTGTGGACCATGTCCTCACCCACTTTATTGCTGAGGAAAAATGGAAAAGAGAACAAGCTCAGAGAGCTAAGAGGAACAGGGCTCGAAAGAAAAATTTCTGAGGAATAACGTGATGAATTTGACTCCAAATCAACTCATCACCGTTCAGTCTCAAATTCGCTACCTCTCTGAAGAACAGGAAAGGTATGATGCTGAATGGTAAGGCACCAAAGTGAGATTCGTCAGGGCTGTCCAAGCTGCTGTTAAGGACCACAACACAAGGGTTGCAGCTCGATCAAAACCACAAATTCATCGGGCTGATGAATCTGCTCAGCCTGCTGAAGAAAATCCAAGCGCAGCTGAAGAAAGTCAGACTACTGAAGAACATATACTAGGACAACCTCCACTATTGTGCCTGAAGAAACTGACAAGCCAGCTGAAGCTTTTGCTGCGCGTGATGAAATTGATACCTCAAGGGCGACTGCATCAGTCGTGCCTGAAGAAAATGTACCACCTTCACCTTCAGCTGAAACAGCCAAATCATCAAAGGTGAAGACAATCAATCTTCCTTCTGCATCAGATGTGAAGAAAACTAAGGCTACTGAGAAGAAGGCTCTAAAGAGAAAAGCTTCAACTTCAAATTCCTCAGCCGTGAAGAAGTTGAAGACCCTGCCAAAATCTTCAACTGAACCATTAGATGCCACTCCAATCTCCTCAGCACCAGCCTATGAGATAATTCCTTTTGGTGTTGACTCATCCCAAATGATGAAGATGAAGAAGATCATTATGCTGCTTCAACAGAGCAGATTGATGAAGAAATTGAAGTGGAAGCAAATGCTTCAACTCCACGAGTATCATGGCCCTAGCCTCGGTTGACCGCTGAAGAGGCCGGCGTTGAAGAAATTGATGAGGATGTGGACATTAGCAATACAACTCCTATCATCAACGATGAATATTGGGAAGCTGCTCACCCAAATTCTCTAATGACCCCTCCTCTGTCACTGATTCCTCAGTCCTCAGCCCAAACTAAAGAAATTCATGAAGAATCTAATGACTTGGCCGCTCCAGCCGCTGAAGAAATTCCAACCGCATCAGTTGATGACTTCGCATCTCCACCTGACACTGAGGAAACTGCTCCACAAATTCCTCAGTCTGAAGAAATTCCTGCTATGCCTAAAGAGATCAAGGGCCGCTTCAAGCCAAACTTTCAACCGAAGCCAAGGATGCCATTCAAAGGCTCAAAGCGTCCCAAATTCCTCAAGTCAAATTTCTTCAATGAGCACATATTCTTCGCTGGTCCCAATCCATATGACTCAGCAAGAGCCGGTCGAACCAGATTCTGGACTCCAACTCAGATGAATTACTATGCATCAATTCTATTTGACAAGAAGGAAATCTTTGAGCACCATCAAATTCCTCATGCTGATATGGAAACAATTCCATCCTTCACACCGGTGCTCGCCGTTCTTCATGATGCAGGACTTCTTCCTTTTTGTGTGGACATCTGCGATTGGAATAAAGAACTCATTCTTCAATTTTATGCCACTTTGCACATCACAGGTGATGCTTCTGACATCAACACTTGGGTCTTGGACTGGATGACCGAATCTACTCACCTCACTGCTCCAGCATCTGAATTGCTTTGGTCAATCCCTGTCCCAATTCCTTCAGAAGAAGCACGCCGCTTGTTTGATGTACCTGCACTACCCAATCAAATGATGCAAGTGCTGATGAAGCCCTTTGGCTCCTGGAAAACCTCAACGGACAACCTTCCTAGTGAAGGATTTGCTCTATGTGCCTAGGACGGTCTACCGCATTCTCACGAATACCCTATGTCCTCAGAAGGGCCACAACTCTGAAGAAGAAGAAGTGAAGGCAGTCATGAAGAATATGCTGTTTAACATCATTCATGGGATTCCCATCAACTTCCATGATTTCTTCATGAGGACATTGGCGAATGATGCTCTAGGCCCGTTTGAACTAAAGCCTTATGCTCCTTGGATCATGAAGTTCATCAGATCAAGGTCTTCAGTTCCCTTCAAGGCGGACTTCCGGAACCACTTCGGCTTCTTGCCCCCGATTGAAGTCCTCAAGAGCACAATTGCCTCAGTTGAAGGAAAAGGCAAGGCTGTCATTGATGAAGGCACTTGTCCATTGGAGGGTCTATTTCACAAAGCTGCATCCTTCTCCACCAATGATGACACTGCAACCCAGGATTCTGCTGCAAAGGCCTCAGCGCAAAAACCTCAAGAGTTTGCCCCTCGTGTGATGACTGATCGAGAGCTTCTCATATGTCTTTATCAGAAGGTTGATCGCAATCACAAGTGGGTAAAGCGTCAGTTTGCTTCAATTCTTCAGAACATGATTGTGACGCAGAACTCTATGAAGAAAAATCACTACTATGTGCATGAAATCCTCAACCGCACTTGGCCCATTCTGTCTCACCTCAAGACCCCTGAAGAACTGAAGGAGCTGGATCTTGAGGAAAATCTTGACTGGGCTCATCAACCACAGAAGAAATTCAAGAAAGTTCAAGTTCCTCAGCTAGTAACAACTTCATATTCTTCATCGCGCGAAACTGATGAAGCTGAGGACATTGGCGACACTGCGACGGGCCCTACATCGACAAACGACCCCGACACTGTTGGCACTCCTTCCTCACTAACAAGATAAAATTCTTCAAGGGGCATTAGTCCTCACTTTTTCGTCCATTTTGGTCTTCGATGGCAAAGGGGGAGAAAATTTGAGTTAGTCTTCAAGTGGGTCTCTATATATGGACTTATTTTTGTTTAAGTTATAACTCTCTCTCTTCTGAAGCTTTTGTTGGTTGAGTTGTAAACTTAAGTCTGATGGTGGTCTGACTCTTTTGAACTGCTTTCTGCATGCTTATTTCCTCAAGCACCTTAATGTATGCATGCTGAATTTCGTCAGACACCATTTTCATCACGTATTTCAAATTCTTCATATCATATGTTAAATGCGTGTATGAATTACAAGATATAGGGGGAGTTCTCCATATTCTTAACCTGCCATGTGCATTTGCAGTCCAAAGCAAATTCCTCAAATATGCACATCTTCAGGGGGAGTTCTTCTATATCTTGCAATCAAATTCCTCAAACTCAGTATTTACACTTCATAGTATTATCCCCATTGAAAACTTAACTGATTTGTCATCAGTCACCAAAAAGGGGGAGATTGTTAGTGCATCTAGTGCCCCTTAGTGATTTTGGTGTATTGAAGACTTATAGGTTAAGGAACTGATGTGTTTGTGGGTGTACACAGGCTCTACAAGCCGATGAGGAGTTTGATATATTCGAAGATTACTGACCCCTAAAAATGTATGTCTTCAACTGAAGATTTTGGTGAAGACTTTGCTGAAGACTTTGGTATTCCCTGAAGACTTTGAAAATGAAGAAGTTGGTGTGACCTTGAAGATATGAACGAGGACTATGAAGCATGAAGACTTTTGTTTTCGTAGTTTCATTTCCTTCTTTGAGTCATAGGAAACATCGTACTGTTAAAGGGGGCCGAGGTAATACTAAGAAAAATTTCCAACTGATGCTCAACTCCAAAAGCCTCAACCTATCCAATCCTTCGAGTGAAGCCTTTGGAAATCTCTTGCAGTTCAGTCAAGTTCATCAGTGACAGAGACGATGTTCTTCTGGTCTCTGATGAAATTGATCTGACTGAGGAGTTAGGATTTCGCGAGTGCGAATTGCCTACAAGTGAGGAACATGATAAGCCTGAGGACTTTCATTGTTCGAAATTCCGACCGTTGTTGTGCTTAGCGCCAGCTGTCCCCAATCATAGCATCCACATAACGGTCATATCATTGGGGGCATTTATGTCTTATCATGTGAGGTTGCACCTTTGTTGTAAATAGCCACCCCCACAACCACTAGTTGGTTGGCTGCTCTGAGAGAGAACTGACACTTGTCATTTTAGAGCAACCCATCCTACGAGGACTTTGAGAGAAAATCATCAGTGAGGAAATACCCAAACCACCAAACCCAAAGTGATTGAGCATCACTGAAGAAATTCCTGTGTGGAACCGACGCTTGTTACCTTTGAGGACTGTGCATCCTCCAAACGGTTAGGCGTCATGGTCTAGTGCATCATGCAGTCAATTGGTGATCATGAAGTGACCTTGGTCTAGAGCATCTAGCAGTCAATTATGGATCATCGGGTGACCAGTTTGTGAGGGTTTTGGAAGTCTACCCTAAAGACCTACCACGAGTGTTGTCGAGGACCGTGTGACCTTAGCTCAAGGAGAATACGGTAAGGACTATGTGTCTTGGGATTGTGTGTCCTCTGGTTTAAATACCAGGATGCTCCAAACCAGACGTACGACTCGCAACAGTTGGAACTGGGTCATCAAACCATTGTCTTCATCGAGCTACCTGGTTCTATTTCCTCAACCCCTCTATTCCTCGTATACTTGTTGATGAAATTGATCGTTACTGTTTGAATAATTTGACTGAAGAATTTCACAATTTCCTCACCTCAAATTCTTCAAGTTACCTTGTTCCTCACCTTCTTATCTTGTATCACGCTACTTGTAATCTATGCATGTTTCATTTCATCATGATGACTATGCTATCGCTATGTTTCTCATGCACTTGAGTACTTAATCCGCTGCTAGTTATTCATCACATTTCAAATTCCTCAAGTTGAAATTCCTCAAGTGATGAATTTGTAAAAATCGCCTATTCACCCCCCTCTAGTCGATATAACGCACTTTCACATACAAAAGAGCGGCGTCCGACTACGGACAAAAGCAAACGACAAAATGACATACATCTTTGCTATCCCAGGCTGCTACTTGGAACCCATCCTAGATTGATGAAGAAGAAGAAGAATAACTCCAAACAAAACAAGCATCTCGCTCATGTCAACGCATCGCATTACCTGTACGTGCAATTGTTGTTGTAGTAATTTGTGAGCCACAGGGACTCAGCAATCTCATTTCCAAGGGTATCAAGATTATTAAAGCTTTATGGGTGAGGTATGGTTAAGTGGTGAGGCTGCAGCAAGCGACTAAGCATTTATTTAAGTGGCTAACTTTTGAATACAGAAAGTAAAGTGTGGTTGTCTACGCATAACGGACATGAACTAGTAATGATCACTAACTAATCCTGAACGCCTACCTTCGTCAAACATAACCCTACCGTGTTCTCTCTCGGATAAGGACTCACGAGAAGAGACAATCACGGTTACGCACACAATTGGTTTATTTTATTTGAGTTTACTTCAAGTTTGCTATGACCGGGTGTTAAACAAAGTTTCCAAGTTGCCACATGACCGCGGGCACGGCTTTCCGAAATATTTAACCCTGCAGGGGTGCTCCAACTCGTCCATCACAAATTAACCACACACCGTGAGAACAACCTTGACCACGAATCTCGTGATCTTCATAAGCAATTCCACAGGAAAACCACACCTGAGATAGCCCGAAGTATTTTCGGAATTCCTCACTCAAGACGTTTGAGAAAGGTAAAACAAATCCAGCAAGGTCGCCCGCGTACCGACAAAACCCGATAGGATCCACGTCTCTCGTTCTCAGGGTACGACCGAATGGGCAAGACGTTGGGTTGGCTGAGACCCCGGGTGACAAGGGGGCGCCGGACATCGCCCGATTTGGACCAACACTCATGAGGAGCATTGGCCCGGGTTGTTGATTAATTATCCACGGGGTCCGGAAAGTCCCTATGCAAGTTTTTAGTTATTAGGCAAATGTAGTACCAACGTTGGGCCTTGCCAGACAAGCTTTATCCTAAAATGAAAATCAAGGGGGCCCCATAACAACCCCGAGCATGTTAGGAGCGCTCCATACCGAACATAACACCGGTACACAAGTAACTACGGGCGACAAAAGTGGAACAAAACACTGAGCAAAAGGCCAAGCCTTCCACATTTTACCAAGTATATATGTGCATTAAACTAAATAGCAATAATATTGTGATATAACAAAATAATGTCCATGTTGACACATGGAAGCAATTGCACCTGTAGCTAGAAACGCTATAAGAGGGGCTGAGCAAGCGGTAACATAGCCAAACAAAGGTTTGCTGGGAGGTGGAGATTAGAGGCTTATCATGGCAAAGTTGGGAGGCTTGTCAAACAAGTGGTAGGTAGCGCGACATAGCGATAGAAAACGAGACATCTAGCATGGCAATGATAGTAGTGGTATCCAGGGAAATGTGTCATCTTGCTTGAGATCCGCTTGGAAGAAGATCGAGTCCATGAAGAAGACGAGCCAACATAGTCGAACAAATACTCACACTCCGAACGCTTTCGGAACTCTGTCGAGAAGAAGCAATCCGGAACAAACAATCAACACACTGTACACCACAACATATGCATGACATGATGCGCAAACCGATATGATGCATGTTATGCATGACATGGAAAATCTCAACAATCAACTCCTACACATTAAGTGAAGCTCAATATGCAACGGGTTGCATATTGAAGAGACTCCACACTTGAGTAACTTAGTTCATTCTCGTTTAGGTACTCATCAATATTAAATGTTGTTTAACAAGGATGGTCATGGCATACGGTGAAGAGGGAATTAAAGCAATTTTAACTGGAAAAGGAGAACACACATATAACAAAATAATAACTCTTCATATTATGAGAACTGTGGTTAATGTTGTTTAACTAAATAACCATATTAAATGTTTTTTATCATGGCAAGAGGTGAAGCATGAACAACTACATCACCTAGGCATTTTAAATGAGGCCGGAAGCAACATATAGCATTTCCAAAATGACCCGACATGCATATTATGAATTTGGTCCGGATCTATACTAAACATGTTTTATATTTATTAAATATGAAAATAAAGTGCGGCATGTGATTCTACTCGTTTTTCTAGTCAAGTTACATATGTTGGTCATTTCTATCGGACCTACGGTTTATTAGTTATGAAATAAATCATCCTAACATGGCATTGACGCAAATTACATGAAAACAACAAGTTAATCATTTTAAAGAGGGTTAAAAATTGGATATTGAATCTACACAAAATTTGAGACAAGTTACATATATAAAGTTTTTTAATCCAATGCCCGGTTGAGAAGCTATTGAATGCATGAGGTCTAGGTTTTTTTTTTGCAATTCTGTTTTTTGTGGATAATTAGAAAATTCGCATAATCTAAAAAAACAGGTTACGGGCCTAATCTGGCATACGGGCTAAAACAGTGCAAGGCGCAAGATATAATATTGCACACATGGCGGAAGATAGGGAAATGGGCACTTACCTTGTGGGGCAAGCCCATGGAGGAGAGGAGGCCAGTGGACCTGGGCCTTGCCTGGCCCACGTGGGCACCGAAGCGAGCGGGTGAGAAAGGCATCGAGGCGGTCAACGCGAGGGACCGAGCGGCGCTTGAGCTCCTCGATCCAAAGGCGGTGGCGTGGCTTGGAACTCTGGCGGCTGGGCTCCCTGGCCTCGGATCCGGGATGAGAGGGCAGGCCGGCGATGGATCCGGGCAAGGAGCGGCCGGACCTAGGCTTGGGGAGGATGGGAGGAGGCAGGGGACGAGGCCACGAGCGATGGGTCGCGAGGTCGGCGGCGGCGCGCATGCGATGACCGGGCGGCGCGGCGAGCTCCTCACGGCACGACGACTTGCTCCGGGGCCGTCAGCGACGGAGCCAAGTGGCCGGAGGCGGGGCACTCAAGGGCACGCTCGCCCCTGGCGCATGCGTTCGCACGCTATGGCGGGAGCAGTGGTTCGGGCCCAGATGGGCTTCCCAAGGCCCGATATGGGTCTTGGTGGGCCCGCGGCTGGAAGAGGGAGAAGGCGCGGTGGAGGTGGCGGCTGGGGGTTGATCCGGCACGGGTTTCATGTAGGGGTTAGGGTTTCCATTAGGGGTAGGTTAGGGGGTGTTTAAATAGGAAAGGGGTGATAGGTTAGAAGTTTTTGCACCGATTCGAGCCGTACGATCGGGATCGGACGGCTCCAGTCGCGGGAATAGGATAGGCTGGGCTAGGTGGGTTGTGTAGAGGGGATGTGGGCTGAGGAGAGAGGGAGGTTTGCGGCCCGTGACATGAGTTTGAAACATCAAGAAAACGTTCAATAATTTGACCGACTAGTGCCGCTATATATTTAACCACTAGGGTATCAAATGACCTCAGAATGCGACTAAACTTGGCAGGCGGTCTACCTGCAATAAAATAAGACTGCACGCCAACTTTCGACCCAATCTGAGAAAGTTTTATACTCACTTTAAAAACAATATTTTATCGGTGTCGTGGGTGCGTGCGTGTGTGGTTGGTCTCAAAACGCTCAATGACACGGACGGAGAGAACCGACAGCTACAAATAGATGCAAGTTTTCGAAAACGAGTGGCGATGCCATGCAGATGATGCGAATGATGCGATGATGAATATCGACAACCATACGGAACACATGACAACACTAGAATAAAAGGGGAATGTTCTGGAGCGTCGGTCCCGAGCTGTTACAACTCTCCTCCACTACACAAGGATCCCGTCCCGAGATCTAAGAATGAGAAGGGGAAGAGAAAGAGAAAGAGGTAAACTTAGTTGCTTCTCTGACAAATGAGTGAAACCAATGATCATTGAAGGTTTCAAGGAGATGAAAGATAACACAAGGAACAAGGAAGGATTCATAAGAAATTTGGACAACGCTTTAGTAGGAAAGACTGTCAAAATTTGATATGATGGAAAGAAATTGAAAGAGAGACACCAAACTTCGGTTGGATTACAATCAAAACTTCATAGGATGGAAGGATCATGAAATGATTTCACAGCACTCCGGTAAATGGACAAGCAAGGGAAGAACATGATCTTAATCAAACTATATGTGAGTTGAAAAGAGCAAAACCACAGTGCCTTCGGAACAAAAGAATAGAAGCTAGATCTTTGGAGAGAAGAGAACTGAGAAGAAAAATGACAACTTCTACCACCATTGATTTTGAAAAGCATGGCTTAACGGAGTTGATGTATAATTAACAATGAAAAGAATAGCTTGTTATGGGCTTATGGAAAACATCTCAAAATTATGAGGTGACAACCTACCACAACCGAAACAATCGATTTCTTGAGAGCAACAAGATATGCAAAACTTCTTTCACCAAGAGAACAAGGAGAAAACTTGGACCATTTTTTATGACACCATGATAGCAACAATCCTGAGGAAATGCTTTAGGTGAAATTCAACCCAAGATAACTCTAAGAAGACATGATGGGTTTACTTATATCATTCTTGACAAATTTCCCTTCGAGACTCCTCATAATCAAGAATTTAATAACACCATCTTAAAAGACAATTAAGAAGGAATTGAACTTAGAAATCCAAGATAAAGAACACTTGAGCACCTCCAACAAGAATCTTGAAGAACACTTTGAGAATAATTACATCCTCAACATACCACCATAAAACCCATCGGGATGAACTCCGGAATGAAAAGATGAATCTTGACATTGAAGGTTTACGAAACGACAAGATTGAGGCCTTGCTAAGCTTAAGATGAAGCTTCGCGGAGAGATATTTGATAATGACTTGAAACTCCGGAAGAAAAAGATAGGCAACTTAGAATTGAGAATTGATACCATGAACAACTCCGGAATAGGGATTGAGATCACCTTGACCAACAAAAATAAGAATTATGTTATGCTTATCCTTCATCAAGTTGAATTGATGACAAGCAATGGATTTCGCACACCACTTATTCTTCTTGCAAAGAATTGAAGGGGAAGCGAGAGATAGATCACAAACTTGAAAAAGTCTTGCACGAGAACACCGGTAAGGATTCACAAACAAATGAGGATACAACGATTGAACGAAGATACATGGCAATGAAGAGATCATGATCCACCCAATGGAAAACTTCACAAGGCATCGAAATAATTGAGATACGAACGAAGGGACAACAATTGAGAAGAATTTGAGAACGAAAGCTGAAAGCTAAGAACAAGGAAATCTTCTGAAATGATGGCCTTTAGAAGGATCGATAAATTAAAACAACTCTGAATGCACCGGGTAGATATGGGAGAAATTTCTCATGAATGGAAACAATTTAAGAGGAAAGCATCAAGATGAGATGAGAAATCTTCAAGAGAATGGACCAAGATTAAGAGAAACTCTCCTTCGGTCTTCAATACTGATAATAATGACGAGAAGCAACACCATGAATTATTGAGACACTCCGGAATAATGAATAAAGAATGTTGATCCAACAACGAAAATGATTTAGAAGTGATCTTCGAGAAGGCATATGAATGATGAAATTCATTCTTACAACAGATTTGAAGAGAACTTGAGAACATCTCTGGAAAGATTAAAAGAGCCAAGTAAGATCCTAGGGAAAACCTATGGGTTATGGGCCCACTCAAAGAAACACCGTTGAAACGATTGCTTAGAAGGAGAGATTGCACCGGTACAAGCTGAAACTTGATGAGGTGAGAACCCCGAAATAATCGAAAAGATTTTGAACGGAAAACATGAATCTTCTGAGATATCTTCAGAACTCCGAGTAGAACAGAGAGAGTCAAATAAACAAGAGAGGCTTGGATAAGAATTTCCAACATGGAAACCATTGAACGAATGAGAAAGGATATGATGAATACCAAGAGGTTGAATCGAATCCATCGGAGTATATTAACAACGAGAACAAGGAATATGAGGATAGATCTTGAAACTGAAACTCCTGAGAATCTCACAAGAATTCACTGGATACAATACGGAAGGAATGAATGTGAAAGCATTGATGAAGAGAAAAGCACTTGGGTGAGAATTTAATCATTGAATAAAAAGGGCGGGTGGGTGGGAAAAACAAAGACAACTTAGTACGGATGAAAAGAACTCCGAAAGAAACATGAGGATTGATCTTGCAAATATTGGAGATGATTGAATATCTTGAAGAGGAGCGCATCGGTTGATAAGAATTTCACAACTCCAGTTGAACAAAAGGATTAGCATTCCCGTAAAATTTGAGAACACTACTTAGAAAAGATATGAAATCACGAATTGACATCGAAGCAACTTGAATTACCATATTCAAAAATAAAACAAAGGATGAGGCTTACGAAGCAAGCCAGAACAAATTCATGACAGAGATTCCGCTCGATATCTTCATGGTAAGGTTCACACAGGCTCGATCGTACATTGGATTGTCATATTGAAATGACGCTCGAATATGCTCCCTAGGCGTAGCGAACTACAAGGCTTGACTAAGCATACCTGATGACATATATCGAGACTATCCTCTATAAGAAAGACCATGAACAAACGAATCCACTAGATGTCAAACCCCAACCTTACATCACACATTTGTAGAAACATAGCCTAGGTAACTACTTGAATTCCCACCTAAGAATTTCTGAAATCTTTGGCTTTGCAATCGGGTGTTGGGGATACAGGGAAGCAAAATATCTCACACAACTAACAAGCCCTACACTCCAACTGTATCCATCCGTCAACACATAACCAGAGGCTTCGGAATTCCATCTATCTCGGACCCTTGAAAACACAACAATACCAAACATGGCAGTACCCCGGACGCCTCCCCAGTACTGGGTGACTCCAGCCTTATCTCGCCACGAAAAGTATTGAAGTAATTTCGAACATCCTCCATCCTAAGATACTAAGGAAACAGAACGATAACGATGTGTCAAGAATCCCCTGGAGCTCAACTCCCCGGAAGAAATCAAGTCAGACAGGAGGCACTAAGACAGAACTCCGTTACATCAGCATCATATAGTTTCCAAAATACCTGCGTGATCCTAATTTTTTTTTGAGTGAGAAGAGGGTAGAATCAGAATTCCTAAGCCGTAATTCCTCACCAGAGTATAGAAGAGAAGTAAAAAGAATCCTACTCTTCGATATAACTAGACTCAAAATAGTTTTTTCTCTAGACTCGACTCGGCCAAGTTCGATTAATCAAGGGGGCTCCTAGGTCGATACAGGCTCTGATACCAACTTGTCACGCCCAAGATGCGACCCTATCCTTATTTTGGCTCGAGGGCCTCGACAGGGATAGGAGCACATCTCGTCATGTTGCAAGAATGGATATCATTACAAGCACATGTACAGAAGAGATGAGTATATGGAATTGGCTTACACTCGCCACAAGCTACAACAAGATCACATCAATACAACAACATATTCTAACATCATACAGAAGAGCAGGGTCCGACTACGGACGAAAACAAACGACAAAATGACATCCATCCTTTCTATCCTAGGCTGCCTCCTGGAACCCATCCTAGATTGATGAAGAATAAGAAGAATAACTCCAAACAGAACAAGCATCGCGCTCACGTCAACGCATTGTATTATCTGTACCTACAACTATTGTTGTGGTAATCTATGAGCCACAGGGACTCAACAATCTCATTTCCAAGGGTATCAAGACTATTAAAGCTTTATGGGTGAGGTATGGTTAAGTGGTGAGGCTGCAACAAGCGACTAAGCATTTATTTAAGTGGCTAACCTTCGAATACAGAAAGTAAAGTATGATTGTCTACGCATAACAGACGTGAACTAGTAATGATCACTAACTGATCCTAAACACCTAGCTTCGTCAAACATAACTCCACCGTGTTCTCTCTCGGATAAGGACTCACGAGAAGAGATAGTCACGGTTACGCACACAGTTGGTGTATTTTATTTGAGTTTACTTCAAGTTTGCTATGTGAAAGCACAACATGCTCCCTTGGTGGTTTTGATAATTCATGACAACATACATTGTCTCTTGGACTGATATTTTCACCTAGTGTATTTCAGATACAGTCTACAGAGAGGATTGGCAAAAAGAGATTGTGGACATACCCCAAGATGCAAGGAAATAGGTTGGCCAAGCTTCAAGCAAAAGGACTCTACATTTCATATTTGTGAGAAATCACTTTGAGTCTATAGGAAAGCCAATACTATTAAAAGGGGGTAAGGTTTTGTTGGTGAACAATATGCTCAAACGTGCACAAGTGATAGTCGCCAAAAACATCCACAAACTCTCCCACCAAAGTTTGTTCCTTACATAACACTCAAAATTGGTGCAACCAATTTTCCCACTTCGGTGCCACCGATTCCAAAACCTAGACAGACTCATGCCAAACGCTAGCCACTTCGGTGCAACCGATTCCATACCGGTGCCACCGAGTTTAGGTTGCCAACTTTCTATTACGCAAATTCACATTTTCGGTCCCATCGAAAATGTTGGATCAGCGTCATCGAGATTGGAAATCTGACTGTTGGTCACCTTATCGGTGCAACCGAGATTCCTATATCGGTCTCACCGAGATTCAAAAGTTACCACCTTTTGGTCACTTCGGTACCACCGAGTTTAACACATCGGTGTCACCGAGTTGGTCATTTTGTGTGTAACGGTTGGATTTTTGGGGATGCCTATATATACTCCTTCACCACCACTTACCCGAGAGAGAAGCACTCAGAACTATTCCATACCTATCCTATTAGATTTTCTGAGAGAGAACCACCTACCCTTGTGTTGAGGTCAAGATCTTCCACTCCAATCATATGGATCTTGATTTCTAGCCTCCCCAAGTAGCTTTCCACCAATCTCATCTCTTCCACCATGCCAAATCTGTGAGAGGGTGATTGTGTGTTGAGGAGTCTATCATCTTGAAGCACAAGAGCAAGGAGTTCATCGTCATTACCGAGCCTATTACCTTTTGGAGGGTGGTGCCTCCTAGATTGGTTAGGTGTCGCTTGGGAGCCTCCTACTTCATATTGTGGAGTGAACCAAGAAGTTTGTAAGGGCAAGGAAATCGCCTACTTCGTGAAGATCTACCCATAGTGAGGCTAGTCCTTCGTGGACGAAAGCCGTTATGGAATAGTCAAGGTTGCTACTTCGTGGACCCTTTTGGGTGGAGCCCTCCATGGACTCTCGCGACCATTACCCTCCGTGGGTTGAAGACTCCATAAACGTGGATGTACGATAGCGCCACCTATCGGAACCACGGGAAAAATCCTTGCGTCTCCAACTGCCTTTGATCTACCTATCTCAACTCTTTACTTCATATACAATGTCTTTACTTTCCGCTGCCATA
Organism: Hordeum marinum; assembly: GCA_022496015.1. Taxonomy (NCBI): domain Eukaryota; kingdom Viridiplantae; phylum Streptophyta; class Magnoliopsida; order Poales; family Poaceae; genus Hordeum; species Hordeum marinum. The sequence continues at coordinate 45,994,324 of CM039672.1, forward strand.
TTTGTTGACATGCATGTGTAGGGCTGTTAGACTTGCTAGCATTGCTAAAAACTGTTAAAATCTGCCAACCAATTAACTTGGGAAAAGGTTAAGTTTTAAATGACTGCTAGTAGTCTATTCACCCCCCCTCTAGACACTCTACTAGTGATCCTTCAATTGGTATCAGAGCATTGGTCTCCATTGCTTCGGTTTAATCACCGAGGAGGAACATGGATGTGTCTATTTATAGGGAGTTTGAGTTGTAGAGTGCCCATTCTTGATGGAGAGTACTATAGTCAATGGAAATCTTTGATGCTTGAGCTGTTTAATGAATTTCAATTGAGCAAATATGTTATGCGCCCCTATGAGCCTCCTATTGATGAATTGCATCCCACACACGAAGAGGAAATTAACATGCTTGGTAACCTAAGAACTGTCAATCTTATTGTTAGAGGTTTATCAAGATTCGTGCTTTCTCAAATGAAGAACTTTGCATGTGCATATACCTTATGGACTGATTTGGAGAAATGATATCCAAATCTTTCCTTAGGGAATCTAGATGAAATTCTTCATAAAGCCATTGGTTTTCACAAAATGAAGCCTAGTGATCCAAACTTTGATAAATGCCTATTTGAACTCCATGATCTTATGCGTGCTAAAGGAGATGTCACCACTATCAACAACATTATCTTTGAAGCCATTCGCACTCATTAACTTGAACATTGTCATGATCACTATTCTAACGAATCTCTTGTTCTTTATGACGAGGATTTCCCACTCGATGGTGACAATGTGGAACATGGATATTATAAGAAGATGAGTTGTTTGACATCAAGTATGAGAAGATCATGAAGAATCTGAGTCTTATGGCAAACCTTAAGTATTACATGTCCAAAGGAAAAGAGTGGATTCTCGACAGCGGATGTACGGATCATATGACTGGTGACAAAGACATGTTCCAAGAAATCACGCCTAATCAAGGCCCTCGACGGTACGTGACCTTTGGAGACAACTCTAAGGGTAAGGTACTCGGCCTTGGTAAGGTGGCCATATCCCATGATAGCTCGATTCAAAATGGTATGCTTGTTGAATCCCTTGGTTACAATCTTCTTTCTGTATCTAGACTTGCTGATTTCGGTTTCAATGTTCTATTCAGGAAAGTAGATTGCCAAGTGTTTCGTGAAGATAATCATAAAATTGTCTTTACCGGTATCCGTAGAGGTGATCTATACATTGTCGATTTCACTAAAAGATCCAAGCCTCGCACTTGTTTAATTGCTAAATCTTCTAAAGGTTGGCTTTGGCATAGAAGATTAGGACATGTTGGTATGCGTAATTTAGACAAAGTTATCAAAGGAGATCATATACTTGGTGTTAAAGATGTTATCTTTGACAAAGATAGACTTTGTAGTGCTTGTCAAGCTGGAAAGCAAGTAGGTGGAAGTCATCCTGTTAAGAATATCATGACTACTAGGCGACCACTCGAGTTACTTCACATGGATCTTTTCGGTCCCAATGCTTACAAGAGTCTCGGTGGAAATACCTATGGTCTAGTTATAGTTGATGATTTTTTCAGATTTACGTGGGTATTCTTTGTTGATGATAAGTCGCAGGTTCAAAAGATCTTCAAGAACTTCGCTCGCAAAGTGCAAAATCAGTTTGAAGTGAAGATCAAGAAGGTTCGGAGCGATAACTGATCTGAGTTCAAGAACACCCATGTGGATACCTTTCTTGACGAAGAAGGTGTCTCACATGAGTTCTCGGCTACGTACACGCCTCAACAAAATGGAGTTGTTGAGAGGAAGAACCGGACACTCATTGAGATGGGAAGAACAATGCTTGACGAATACAAGACGCCAAACACTTCTGGGCAGAAGCCGTGGAAACAACATGTCATGCCACAAACCGACTCTACTTGCACAAGCTTCTCGGTAAAACGTCATACGAGCTACTCACCGGTAACAAACCCCAAGTTGGATACTTTCGGGTATTCGGCTCCAAGTGCTACATTCTTGATAAGCATCGTCGTACTAAATTTGCTCCTAAATCTCATGAAGGATTCCTACTTGGTTATGGATCGAACTCTCACACCTACCGTGTCTATAACAACTTCACTCGAAAAGTTGAAGAGACGGTAGATGTGAAGTTTGATGAATCTAATGGTTCGCAAGTCGAACAATTGCCAAATGATGTAGGTGATAAAAACCCTTCAGAAGCTATCCTAGATTTACCCATCGGCAAGATTCGTCCCATGGAGGTGAAGGAAAGTACATCATCAACTCAAGCGGAAGCCCCCACCTCATGACAAGGTGAACTACAACATGATATGGAGGCATCCACTAGCGGTACACGGCAAGATGATGAAGAGGCGGAAGTGCATCATGAAGATCCACCACAACCCCTTCACCACCACCTTAAGGGAACGACACCTTCAACAACAATGAAGAAGAAGGAGATGATGATGAAGAATAAGCTCCACCAACCAATAATCGGAAGTTGACCCGAGTTCGAGCACAAGTGACCAACAACCATCCCCTAAACCAAATCTTTGGCGATATACAAATAGGGAGAATCACTCGCTCTAAAACTCGTCTAGCAAACTTCCGTGAGCATTATTCTTTCATCTCTAGCATTGAGCCCTTGAAGGTAGAACAAGCTCTTGAAGATGCGGATTGGGTGAACGCTATGCATGAAGAGCTTCACAACTACGAAAGGAACGAAGTGTGGACACTCGTGGAGAAACCCAAGGATGAACACAACATCATCGAAACCAAATGGGTATTTCAAAATAAGCAAGACGAAGACGGTCAAGTCGTGCACAACAAGGCTCGCCTCGTAGCTCAAGGATATACGCAGGTCGAAGGTATGGACTACGGTGAGACCTACGCCCCTGTCGCTAGTCTTGAAGCTATTCGCATTCTTCTTGCTTATGCCAATCACCATGATATCATGCTTTATCAAATGGATATTAAAAGTGCATTTTTAAATGGTGAGATTGAAGAAGAGATTTATGTTAAGCAACCACCTAGCTTTGTTAATCCTAAGAAACCTAATCATGTCTACAAGCTTCGTAAAGCTCTTTATGGTCTTAAGCAAGCCCCTCGTGCTTGGTACAAATGTTTAACGAAGTTTCTTATCGAAAAAGGTTTTGAAATTGGTAAAATTGATGCAACCTTATTCACTAAGAGAGTTAATGGTGAACTATTTGTTTGCCAAATTTATGTGGATGATATTATCTTTGGTTCCACTGACCCTCAATTTAGTGAAACGTTTGGGAGGTTGATGTCTGAGAAGTACGAGATGTCTATGATGTGTGAGCTGAAATTCTTTCTTGGGTTGCAAATCAAACAATCGAAAGAAGGAACTTTCATCTCTCAAACTAGGTATACCAAGGACTTGATCAAAAAGTTCAACATGCAGGAATGCAAAGGTATGAAAACCCCTATGCCTACTAGTGGACATATTGATCTTACCAGAGCGGATGAACCGGTTGATCAGAAAGTTTATCGATCTATGATTGGTTCACTTTTATATCTATGTGCATCTTGTCCCGATATTATGCTGAGTGTTTGCATGTGTGCTAGATATCAAGCTGCACCAAAAGAATGTCATCTTTCAGCTGTTAAACGCATTGTGAGATACTTGATACAAACATCAAATTTTGGCATTTGGTATCCCAAGGGATCTTCCTTTGACCTTGTTGGCTATTCTGATTTGGACTATGCCGGTGACAAGGTTGATAGAAAATCCACCTTGGGTACTTGTCAATTTTTGGGCAGATCTATTATATCTTGGTCCTCTAAGAAACAAAACTCGATATCACTATCGACTGCCGAAGCTGAGTATATTGCTGCTGGATCTTGTTGTGCGCAATTACTTTGGATGACACAAACACTTAAGGATTATGGAATTCTTGTTAAAAATGTTCCATTACTTTATGACAATGAAAGTGCTATTAAAATTGGTCATAATCCTATGCAACATTCTCGAACTAAGCATATTCAAGTTCGACATCATTTCATTCGTGATCATGTTGCCAAAGGAGATATTAATCTTAAGCATGTTCGTACTAACAAGCAATTGGCAGATATCTTTACTAAGCCACTTGATGAGAAGACATTTTGTCACTTGAGGAGTGAGTTGAACATCATCGATGCTTCAAACTTGAGCTAGACTCACTCGATTGCATGCAAGGGCACGAGCTTTCTTGATATTTCCATGTATCTTAACATTTCATCTTATGACATGGAATTCTATGCTCCCTTGTATTGCATCTAATCTCTTGTAGGTACTTGGAAAAACTTCATTCCACAAGATTGCCATCAACTCCAATCATAAGCAATCTTGTCATTACCAAATATCTACAACCCCTCTTGATGATGGAAGGAAGAAGGCCACTCAACCATATCCTTGACATATACTTGACCAAAATTGCACACTCTCAATTGGTATCATGTCAATTGGATATATCTATTGTTCTTCCTTGCATGACTAATCTTTGTAGGTAACCAGTGTACTAGAACAAGAAGGATTGCTCAAAACTCAAGATGGTCTTCATCAACCTCGAGCATTCTCAACAAGTTCATCTACAAGCTACGTCATCAACATCACTCAAAGGTATGTACTCATGTCCTTGAAAAGGCTTTACTCCAAGAAATGAGCTGAAGCAACTCAAGTGATATGAAGACATTAAAATGCTTAATCAAAAAATGGTAACCCCATTTTGAGCTTACCGTAGAGTATGACCTATGATCAAGTATTCTTGCTTGGCTCCTAAGTCGATATACTCTAATATATGTGACCTAGTCATCGCCCATCATCTAGTTAAGAATCTGGTAAGGTTTGCTCTTAATTGCATGATTTCTCATAACTACTCCAATCTTATCTAGTTGATGTCCCTTGTGAAAACTTCATATTTCACTGAAAATCTTTCTCTAGATTTTGTAAAAACAGAAACTTGGTTTCTCTTTCGGAGCTGCCGACTCAGATATCTCGGTTCTACCGAAATTGCGGACAAGCTACACTGCAACATCTCGGTACCACCGATTTATCTATCTCGGAGTCACCGGTTTCCTTTCTGTTTCATTTGAATTCGCTTTTGCAATTCTGTGTTTTCTTAGTGATCATTCTGGTAAAACATCTATTACTTTGATGATCCCAACTCTCTCTCCTCAAAAAACTTAGAGGGAGAAGAACTAAAAGTAATCTTGCGAAGAGAATTTTTTTTATTCAAGGATCCCTATCTTCAATGAAGAAAGGAGGACAAGAACAAATCATTTTCCATTATTCTCTCAGTTTTCGTTACTATGAATCCTACATTTCGATGACCCTTGTTCTCACGAATCCCTTCCCAGTCAATGATTCCTGTTTTCAACCTTTTTGGTAATTTATGCCAAAGGGGGAGAAGACCAAAGCAAGACCAAACCTTCACCATTTTGGGAGAAGACCAAAGCTTATGCAAAGGGGGAGATATGATCAAGGGGGAGAGCCAATATCAATACTCATATCTTTATAAACAGGGGGACAATATCAAAGTAGGGAGAAGAAAATCTTTGACCTTTCTCACCTTATCCTATCCTAAAATCTACATGCTAAGATTCAGGGGGAGAGGATAACCTATTTTAATATTTACGGTGAGAAAATTCTAAATGATTTCGGAGACATATCAATTCTAAGGAATATTATCTTCTATATGTCCTCCATATCTTGGCAATTTTGAGTTTTATTGCTTTACGGTTTGATAGAATAATCTTGTGTTTCCTAACATTGTTTTCTCAAGTGTGTTTCTATTACCAAGATGCTCAAGAACTCAAGGTAAGTATATGCATCATATCCTTGATCAAGATGATCTCTTGCTTCTTGCACATATTGTTTGCAAGAGTGATGTCTTGAACAAAGATACTTCTCATTCATATATATTTGATGCATATAGTCAAGATACACATGACCTAGTTTATCGCTTCTACCTTTTGTGTGTTCATGCATTCAAAAGAAACTATCCTTTAAAGGACTACACACATTTAGCGGGAGCAAGTCTAAGTCACGTGTCTCTCAAAGTCATCAGTATAACCATGCATATCTTTATTTGAAGCTTTGATTGTATGTTGTAATCAATTACCAAAAAGGGGGAGATTGAAAGCACAACATGCTCCCTTGGTGGTTTTGATAATTCATGACAACATACATTGTCTCTTGGACTGATATTTTCACCTAGTGTATTTTAGATACAGTCCACAGAGAGGATTGGCAAAAGGAGATTGTGGACATACCCCAAGATGCAAGGAAATAGGTTGGCCAAGCTTCAAGCAAAAGGACTCTACATTTCATATTTGTGAGAAATCACTTTGAGTCTATAGGAAAGCCAATACTATTAAAAGGGGGTAAGGTTTTGTTGGTGAACAATATGCTCAAATGTGCACAAGTGATAGTCGCCAAAAACATCCACAAACTCTCCCACCAAAGTCTGTTCCTTACCTAACACTCAAAATCGATGCAACCAATTTTCCCACTTTGGTGCCACCGATTCTAGAACCTAGACAGACTCATGCCAAACCCTAGCCACTTCGGTGCAACCGATTCCATACCTGTGCCACCGAGTTTAGGTTGCCAACTTTCTGTTACGCAAATTCACATTTTCGGTCCCATCGAAAATGTTGGATCGGCGTCACCAAGATTGGAAATCTGGCCGTTGGTCACCTTATCGGTGCAACCGAGATTCCTATCGGTCTCACCGAGATTCAAAAGTTGACACCTTTTGGTCACTTCGGTACCACCGAGTTTAATACATCGGTGTCACCGAGTTGGTCATTTTGTGTGTAACGGTTGGATTTTTGGGGATGCCTATATATACACCTTCACCACCACTTACTCGAGAGAGAAGCACTCAAAACTATTCCATACCTATCCTATCAGATTTTCTGAGAGAGAACCACCTACCCTTGTGTTGAGATTAAGATCTTCCACTTTAATCATATGGATCTTGATTTCTAGCCTACCCAAGTAGCTTTCGACCAATCTCATCTCTTCCACCATGCCAAATCTATGAGAGAATGTGTTGAGGAGTCTATCATCTTGAAGCACAAGAGCAAGGAGTTCATCGTCATTACCGAGCCTATTACCTTTTGGAGGGTGGTGCCTCCTAGATTGGTTAGGTGTCGCTTGGGAGCCTCCTACTTCGTGTTATGGAGTGAACCAATAAGTTTGTAAGGGCAAGGAGATCACCTACTTCGTGAAGATCTATCCATAGTGAGGCTAGTCCTTCGTGGATGGAAGCCGTTATGGAATAGCCAAGGTTTCTACTTCGTGGACCCTTTTGGGTGGAGCCCTCCGTGGACTCTCGCGACCGTTACCCTCCGTGGGTTGAAGACTCCATAAACGTGGATGTATGATAGTGCCACCTATTGGAACCACGGGAAAAATCCTTGCGTCTCCAACTGCATTTGATCTACCTATCTCAACTCTTTACTTCATATGCAATGTCTTTACTTTCCGCTGCCATATTTGTTGACATGCATGTGTAGGGCTGTTAGACTTGCTAGCTTTGCTAAAAATTGTTAAAATCTACCAACCAATTAACTTGGGAAAATGTTAGGTTTTAAATTACTGCTAGTAGTCTATTTACCCCCCCCCCCTCTGGTCACTCTTGTAGTGATCCTTCACTATGACCGGGTGTTAAACAAAGTTTCCAAGTTGCCACATAACCGCGGGCACGACTTTCCAAAAGATTTAATCCTGTAGGGGTGCTCCAAGTCGTCCATCACAAATTGTAGCGACCCGACTCAAAACGAGTCAAGCCTCTGTGTTTTCTGTGCCATCCCTGGATCAGTATGCTGGCACACACAGTACATCAATGTATATATCAAAGTGCAATCACATGTAATTAACGTAAAACCGATATATACCTTAAAATAGCAACGGATACAATCAACGGGAGTGGAGTCCCAATAACACCAACGGCAGGTTGAGTGCGGACCGTAACCCTGAATCGTACTCTTACCCGTCGTAGAAGAGTATCTGCAACATAAGACGTTGCAGCCGTGTAGGTCAGTACATGGAATGTACTGGCAAGATCACCATAGTAGAACAGAAGAATAAACTATACTATATGCAATAAGGCTTTATGGCTCTGTGGCTAAGTTTTTGCATAAAAGCTGATTTTGTTTTCCTACAACAAAGGAATATCAGGAATTTCACTATGGAGTTACCTATCATGACATGGTTCCACCAACCAATGTCTCAATGCCCATAAGTATCATTAAGTTGCCCACAATTAGTTATCAGTCCAGTGTTGAGAGTTCAGAGATAGATCCAAGTCTAGAAGCTCAAATTGTCCATAACCAGGGACACGGCTAATCGATTAGGTTTAAACTCTGCAGAGTGTTGTGTACTTTACCCACAAGATTCATTCCCTCCTGGTAAGTCCTCGCACTGCATGGTGTTTGAGAACAGGATGAACGAAACATGGTCTTTCAGAGTGCTTCCCTGACTGTCCGACAGTGCCCATCCAATCCTAACGTCGACTACATCTCGTAGCACTGCCCAGCAGAGTCACAACAAAGATCAACCAAGCCAGAGCCCATATTGACTTGTGGCTACACAGGTAAGCTTCTGGGCATGAAGTATTCATCCTTCTCTTTGAGTCTGGGTGAAGCTTTCCGCAAGATGTCATGGCGCTTCTCCATGCATCCCGGCCACTCACTGGTTTCTCCAGGGTGCCCAATCAACCATCCTTCACCCAGTAGTGTGTATTGAAAACTTGTCTTCTCGAGTCTTGAAGTCTTGAGGTCTTGAAGATGCAGGACTTGAAGATGTCTTCATGAAGTTGTCGTCTTGACGTAGAGTCCTTCTTCACACCACTCACGAACACTCATACCAATCCCCGTCTACTTTAGCATAGCATAAAAATAACTAACGTTCCCGGGGCTTTAGTAACCAGTGGTGGGTTCCTACCTCATGCATTCTACTCAACTACAAGAATTTCAATAACACTACGGGAGGGATTTGTTGAATTATGTCACTACATGCAAATAAAAACATGGGTATGAAATAGATGGTCAAAGTGAACTTGCCTGTACTGTTGATGAAGAGAAAGATCGCTCTCAAAAATAACTTGATAGACTATACGTCACTCTCCGACGAAAATCTATATAACAAACATTGCATTCATAAGCAAACATTTCTAGCAATCAAAACTGACAATCACAATGTAACACAAGAACAAAAGCAACAAGGTTGATGAAGGAAACACTTAAGACAAAACTCAAAGTCAAGAAAGTTTTCATAAAAACAACTAAGGTAGTTTTCCTCTACAACAACTAGTAACAAAACAAAAACAAAGTAAAATATAACAAAAGGATTTTAGTAAATATTTTACTAGCAAAAAGAATTACTTTTTGAAGAACAAGTAAAACTATGAAAACAACATCCTAAACAACATAAGTGTTTGCCCACTAAGCTTAACAACAAGTAAAACAATGCAATATTAAAATAAGGGAAAAACAAAGTACAAAACAATTAAGTTAACAGAAAATAAAACTTATAAAACAAGTTATGAAAATATTTTCAAATAAGAGTTCCAACTAGCAATGGAAATCCCATTGCAAGTTATAATTGAACTAGAATTGATTCCATGCAATCCACTAATAAAATAATATTTGTTTTGAAGGACTACTATCTTCTAACAGAAAACTTTATAAAATTTATCAACTAATATAAAAGAAAATAATTATTATAACATTTCAAAGTTTGGGATGTTACACAAATTAACCACACGTCGCGATAACAACCTCGACCACGAATCTCGTGATTTTCATAAGCAATTCCACAGGAAAACCACACCTCGAGATAGCCCGAAGTATTTTCGGAATTCCTCACTCAAGAAATGCGTGAAAGGTAAAAGAAATCCAGCAAGGTCGCCGACGTACCGACAAAACCCGATAGGAGCCGCGTCTCTCATTCTCAGGGTACGGCCGGATGGGAAAGACGTCGGGTTGGCTGAGACCCCGGGTGACCAGGGGGCGTCGGACATTGCCCGGTTTGGACCAACACTCATGAGGAGCACTGGCCCAGGTTGTTGATTAATTATTCACGGGGTCCGAAAAATCCCTATGCAAGTTTTTAGTTATTAGGCAAATATAGTACCAATGTTGGGCCTTGCCAGACAAGCTTTATCCTAAAACGAAAATCAAGGGGGTTCCATAACAACCCCGATCATGTAAGGAGCGCTCAATATGGAACATAACACCGGTACACAAGTAACTAGGGCGGAAAAAGTGGAACAAAACACCGAGCAAAATGCCAATCCTTTCACCTTTTACCAAGTATATATGTAGATTAAATTACATAGCAATAAAATTGTGATATAACAAAAGAATGTTCATGTTGACACATGGAAGCAATTGCACCTGCAGCTACAAACGCTATAAGAGCAGCTGAGCAAATGGTAACATAGCCAAACAAAGGTTTGCTAGGAGGTGGAGGTTAGAGGCTTATCATGGCAAAGTTGGGAGGCTTGTCAAACAAGTGGTAGATACCGCGACATAGCGATAGAAAACGAGACATCTAGCATGACAATGATAGTAGTGGTATATAGGGAAATGTGTCATCTTGCCTGAGATCCCGCTTGGAAGAAGATTGAGTCCATGAAGAAGACGAGCCAACATAGTCGAACAAATACTCACACTCCGAACGATTTCGGAACTCTATCGAGAAGAAGCAATCCGGAACAAACAATCAACACACGGTACACCCGAACATATGCATGACATGATGCGCAAACCAATATGATGCATGTTATGCATGACATGGAAAATCTCAACAATCAACTCCTACACATTAAGTGAAGCTCAATATGCAATAGGTTGCATATTGACGAGACTCCACGCTTGAGTAACTTAGTTCATTCTCGTTTAGGTACTCGTCAATATTAAATATTGTTTAACAAGGATGGTCATGGCATACGGTGAAGAGGGAATTAAAGCAATTTTAACTGGAAAAGGAGAACACACATAACAAAATAATAACTCTCCATATTATGAGAATTGTGGTTAATGTTGTTTAACTAAATAACCATGATAAATGTTTTTTTATCATGGCAAGAGGTGAAGCATGAACAACTACGCCGTCTAGGCATTTTAAATGAGGCCGGAAGCAACATATAGAATTTCCAAAATGACCCCACATGCATATTATGAATTTGGTCCAGATCTGTGCTAAACATGTTTTATATTTATTAAACATAAAAATAAAATGCGTCATGTGATTCTACTCATTTTTCTAGTCAAGTTACATATGTTGGTCATTTTTATCGGACCTACGATTTATTAGTTATGAAATAAATCATCCTAACATGGCATTGACGCAAATTACATGAAAACGACAAGTTAATCATTTTAAACAGGGTTGAAAAATTGGATATTGAATCTACACAAAATTTAGACAAGTTTCATATATAAATTTCTTTAATCTAGTGCTTGGTTGAGAAGCTATTGAATGCATGAAGTCTAGGGGGTTTTCTGCAATTCTGTTTTTCTGTGGATAATTACCAAATTCGCAGAATCTGAAACAAAAAACAGGTTACGGGCCTAATCTGGCATGCGAGATGAAACAGTGCAAAGCGCAGGATATAATATTGCGCACATGGCGGAAGATAGGGAAATGGGCCCTCACCTTGTGAGCCAAGCCCATGGAGCAGAGGAGGCCGGTGGACCTGGGCCTTGCCTGGCCCACGTGGGCACCGAAGCGAGTGGGCGAGCAGGGCATCGAGGCGGTCAACGCAAGGGACCGAGCGGCGCTCAAGCTCCTCGATCAAGAGGCGGCGACGCGGCTTGGAATTCCGGCGGCTGGGCTCGCCGGCCTCAGATCCGGGACGAGAGGTTAGGCCGGCGACGGATCCGAGCAAGGGGTGGCCGGACCTGGGCTTGGAGAGGACGGGGCGGAGGCAGGGGACGAGGCCGTGAGCGATGGGTCACGAGGTCGACGTCGGCGCGCATGCGGTAACCGGGCGACGCGGCGAGCTCCTCACGGCACGACGGCTTGCTCCGAGGCCGTCAGCGGCGGAGCCAAGTGGTCGGAGGCGAGGCGCTCGGGCGCATGGGGGAGCTCCGGCGGGAGCGGCGGTTCGGGCCCAGATGGGCTTCGCAGGGGCCGATCTGGGTCTTGGCGGGCCCGCGACTGGAGGAGAGAGAAGGCGCGGTGGAGGTGGCGGCTGGGGGTTGATCCGGCGCGGGTTTTGAGAAGGGGTTAGGGTTTTCATTAGGGGCAGGGGGTGTTTAAATAGGAAAGGGGATATGTTAGCAGTTTTTGCACCAATTCGAGCCGTACGATTGAGATCGGACGGTTCTGGTCGTGGGAATAGGATAGGGTGGCTGGATGGGCTGTGTAGAGGGGGTGTGGGCTGAGGAGAGAGGGAGGTTTGCGGCCCGTGACATGAGTTTGAAACACCGAAAAAACGTTCGATAATTTGATCGGCTAGTGCCGCTATATATTTAACCGCTAGGGTATAAAATGACCTCGGAATGCAACAAAACTTGGCAGACGGTCTACCTGCAATAAAAAAAGACCGCACGCCAACTTTCGACCCAATTCGAGAAAGTACTCACTTTAAAAACAAAATTTTATCGATGCCGCAAGCGCATGCGTGTGTGGTTGGTCTCGAAAAGATCAACAACACGAATGGAGAGAACCGGTAGCTACGAACGGATGCAAGTTTTCAAAAACGAGTGACGATGCCATGCAGATGATGCGAATGATGCGATGATGAATGCGACAACTAGACGGAACACACGACAACATTAGAATAAAAGAGGAATCTTCTAGAGTGTCGGTCCCGGGCTGTTACATGACCCGTCTGCCTGCGCATCACCCCGTCCTCCTCTCTCAAGTCTTGTCACCGCGTTGCCACGTGAGGATTTTAGTGCACGCTTCGGTAACACTTTCTCCATGCATCGGCTCGATGATTCCGTTCCCGCGAACAACCGAGCATGTTCCTACGCACAGAACCGTGCTACGGCTCTAGCTTCCCACCCACCTCGGCGAACTCCCCCAAATCTCCAATGATTGTCGGCCTGCTATATAAACTCTCACGGCTGGTGACTCCACACATTGCCTTCATCCCCTCCCTCCACGTAGCTTATCTAGTTTGCTTCTCCCCCCAATTGCCAATGGCATCGACCATTCGTTGTCGCTCAGCCACTCCGCCAGAGAACAGCTCCAGTTGGGAGGCTTCACCGCATAGGCACGACAGTCCTCTGAAGTGTGATGTCCACATGGCGTCCCAAGTGGGTGTGCGCACGCCACCCACTACACGCTCCACCACCGTCTCCCCGAAGGCAGCTACTGCCGGTGGCTGCCACCACACCAGCGGCCGCCTTAGCCGCCACCACACCATCATCCGTCTTTTCATCACCCGCTCTGCCCACTGTGGACTGATTCCGGGAGGTGGAGGCTGCCAAAGGCCCGCTGCCGGGCTTCTGCATCGCAAACCTTGCGCGCTGCATCTACTTCCTAGAGAAGGAGGTGGAGCGTTAGGTCGCGCGCGATAAGAAGCTCACCGAGTCCATGGCCGCAGGAGAAGCAGTTGCGGCGGCACGGAATGCAGCACTGGCAGTCAACGGACACGACTCCACCAACTCGTCGGCAGGCTCCTCCTCCACTGCCTCTTACTAAACGCGCTCGACAAATAAGAGGCTACTGGAAGTAGTACAAAGCCCCTCCTTGGTACTAGTATTTAGGGGCTATTTTGTTTAGTTCATCTAACTATAGAAATGGTTGAACTGTACCACATACTTTAAATTAGCTAGTATATATAGCTAAACTAACTATTTCAGTACATGGTTGGTAACAATTTGGAAAAAGTTTGTTTAATTCAACTATCGAATTGAACTGTTTTGTATAAACTACAAAGACCACTGCTTAATGCATGAATGAAATCCATGTTTAGTGAATTTCAGTTGCAAAATTGAATTGTGATTTTGTTCCTGTAAATTTTTACAAATGCCAATGCTACAATGTTGACGAATGCCAATGTCACTAGATCAACAAATGCCAATCTTTCCTATTTGACAAATAACCTAGTATGATAGATGCAAATCTTTTCGGGTTGTTTGTACTAAGCACATGGATCATATTAGAGAAATGTTTGTGATAACGCATTGCACCAACGCTTTGCGCCAATTTTTCACTTGGCTTACGCGCGAAGGAAACATGGTTGTCGACCTGCAAACGGGTATTCAACCCGAACCGTTTGTGATGAGTGCTTATTCAACATAGTCAGCCTTTATCTCGGGGAGATTGATAACTGACAACATCAAATCATCCTATTAGTGCCTACATTTCATGAAGAAATGGAGGTCCAAAAATAACAGTTCTGCAGCTGTAAAATTAGACATGATGAAAGCTTATAATAAAGTAGAATAGAATTATCTGAAGGTTGTAATGGAGAGGCTATGATTTGCTACACCTTTGATCTCAACTATCATGCATATGGTGAACTCAGATTCATTTTTTGTTCTGTTTAATGGAAGTAATTGGAGGACTTTAAGCCTAGTGGTGTAATCGAGAGGGAGATCATGTCTCTCCAAATATTTTCTTGATTTGAACAAAGGGTCTTTTGTGCCTCTTAAAATCCCAAGTTATGTCATCCAACCTAAGTGAAATTAATGTGAAACCATTGGCACCGTTGGTGAACCACCTTTTATTCGCGGATGATACCATGTTGTTTTTTAGAGCAAGCATCAATGCAGCAGAAAAAGTATCAAACCTAGTGGAATCTTATTGTAGGGCGTGAGGACAGAGGATAAATACGAACAAATCAACAATCTTTTTCATCAAGGGTTGTCCTCAGATTGTTCGTGATGCAATTAAGGGACACTTGCAGGTGCCCAATGAATCTTTGAATGGCACGTACTCGGGTATTCCAACTGACATGGGGCATTCCAAGTGAGGGACCTTCAAATATTTGGGTGATCGGAACAAGGTGAAAGGTTGGATGGGTAAGTTGTTATCATTGAGACAGAAGGATGTTTTAATCAAATCGGTTGCTCGGAAAATTCCAATATACTCGATGGCATGTTTTGAACTACCTAGAGGTCTTTGTGAACACTTGAATTCGGTCATTGTGAAATTTGGTGGGGCTGCAAAGAAGGCCAGAGAAAACTTGCGTGGGTCTCATGGGAAGTCATGACGAAGCGCAAATATTTGGGTGGTTTGGGATTCAGAGACATGGAATTATTAACCTAAAGTTGATAGCCAGACAGTCATGGCGAATTATTCAGGATCCTACCTCCCTGTGGCACTCTTCAAACAACGGAACTTGGCACTTGACCTTCTCAGGTTTAGCATGCTATCTTGGAGGAGGAGGGGGGGGACATACTGAAGCAGGGTATTGTACGAAGGATAGGTAATGGACAAGATACTAATATATGGACAAATAATAACTAGATACCCAAAGAATCTTATATACGGTCGATCATGTCACTTGTTGAGAATCCACCACAAATGGTCTCGGAATTGATGGTGTCGGCAACAGCCACATGGGACGAAAATTTAGTTCGCAATATTTTCTTGTCCATGGACCCTGATAAGTGCTGGATTTTGCTAAGGCCTTTGGCCCAAAGCCCATCCTAAAAATCTGAAATTCTCATGGCCCATGTGTGTGGTGTGGTTAGGACCAAAGTTTAGTCCCACATTGCTAGTGGAGGGAGAGCAACACCTCTTTATAAGGTGAGCTTTTCTAGCACTTGTAAGAGAGTGAGAAGAGAAGAGGCCCTCGCGCACTCCTCCTCCTCGCTCGCCTCGCCACGCCACGTCTCGTCACGACGCGACGCGACGCGGGTTGAGCCGAGCCGAGCTCATATCTACGCACTTATTTTTGCCGGTCAGGAACGGAGAGTCCTTAACAGACACGACACGATTTGAGACGTCGGATCGTGGGCTGTAACCGACTCGGACGTGGGTCTAGACCACGTCTCTCCACCGCCGCGCATATATATACGTGAGGTCCCTGTCAACCCTAGCCGTCACCGCCAACATATGGTTTCGCATCGTTCCAGAATATTGCGCCGCCATCTAGGTCTTCTCCATCCCTCCTTTCGGCGTGCACCGCGAGAAGGGACAGCAGGCCTCCGGAACCCCGCCTCTTGTGATCCTGTACGGGAGAGGGGCGATCAGGTTTTTGGGGAGCGCGTTTGCGCGACTGCTGGCAGCAACGACTTCCCGGACGACGACTTCTTCCCCAGCTTCGCCAACCTCTTCATCAACGACATGGATGACAACGGCAACGCTGGTGGTCCTGCTCCCGCTGCACCGTACGAAACCTTGCCCTCTCTGTTTCAGATCATGTTGCAATTTCTTTGTCTACTCCGTGTCGTAGATTCGTTTTATGCGGTTACTATGCTGGTCTGCATGATAAGTTTAGTTTATGCTTTTGTCGTCGTGATCTACTTTCTGTTTATTCGGATTAAACTTTGTAGTAACTTGCTTATCTATTCATCAATCCAAAAACCTGATTATAGGCAATTTACTCCAAGTGGTTTTGCTGCGCATCTAAAGCCGCCCGTCTTCAAGGGGGCGCAATATAAGAGGTGGCGCACGAGAGCAGTCTACTGGTTTCAGACCATGTCCTGCTATGATGCCACCAAGGGCAAGCCCGAGGGCGATCTTACTCCTGCACAGCAGGAGGCTTATGAGAAGATCGATACCCTCTTTAAGGCTGCCCTTCTGAGTATTCTTGACGATTCCATTGTGGATTCGTATATGTCATTTGACAACAGCAAGGACATGTGGGCTGCGCTCGAGGCCAAGTTTGGAGCCTCGGACGCTGGCAGCGAGTTGTACGTCATGGAGCAATTCTATGATTACAAGATGACTGATGAGCGCCCTGTGGTTCAACAAGCTCATGAGATACAGTCGCTCGCGAAGGAACTTGAGTACTTCAAGTGTGTGTTACCGGACAAGTTTGTGGCCGGAGGCATCATTGCCAAGCTTCCACCGTCATGGAACAATTTTGCTACTTCTCTGAAACACAAGAGACATGAGTTTTCCGTTTCGGATCTCATTGGGACTCTTGATGTTGAAGAAAAGGCGAGAACAAAAGACACACGTGCTCGAGTGGTTGAGGGAGCTTCTAGTGCCCATGTGGTGCAGAAGAAGAACTTCCATCTCAACAAGCCCCAGAACAACAAGAACAAAACTCAGGGCAAAGGCAAGTTTGTTGCAAAGAACAAGCCGTTTCAATCTACCAACTTCAAGAATAACTCTCATAAGAAGGGGAAGGGACTATGCCATGTCTGCGGTGATCCAAATCACTGGGCTCCGAGATGTCCTAACCGCTATGAGGAGCGCGAACATGAGAAGAGCGGCAAGTCTGCTAATGTGGTCATTGGTGATACTGATATGAAAGATTCTGGGTACGGTATTCTCCCTACCATCTTTTCAGTTTGTCATTCTCTAGATTGGTTAATTGACACCGGTGCCAATGTACATGTTTGTGCTGATGCCTCTATGTTTTCTTCTTATCAGGTCACAGGGACTTCCCCCGTGCTGATGGGGAACGGGTCACATGCTACTGTTCGAGGGATCGGTACGGTCGATCTGAAGTTTACTTCGGGAAAGATCGTGCGTCTGAAGAACGTTCATCATGTGCCCTCTATCAATAAAAATCTCGTCAGTGGTTCCCGTCTGTGTCGAGATGGTTTTAAGTTGGTTTTCGAGTCCAATAAAGTTGTTATTTCTAAGTGTGGACAATTTGTTGGAAAAGGCTATGAGTGCGGAGGCTTGTTCCGCTTATCTTTGTCAGATATTTGCACTAAAGTTATTAATAATGTTTGCCATGATAATGAGTCCAATATTTGGCATTCGCGACTTTGTCATATTAACTTTGGTTGCATGACGCGGCTAGCAAATATGAGTTTAATTCCGAAATTCACTACTGTCAAGGGCTCCAAGTGCCAAGTGTGTGTGCAAGCTAAGCAACCTCGCAAGTCCCACAAGACTGCAGAGACGAGAGACTTGGCACCACTAGAGCTTATACATTCTGATCTTTGTGAGATGAATGGCGTGTTGACAAAGGGTGGAAAGAAATATTTCATGACGTTAATTGATGACTCCACTAGATATTGTTATGTGTATCTTCTGAAATCGAAAGATGAGGCTTTAAACTTTTTCAAAAACTATAAAGCTGAAGCAGAGAACCAACTTAATCGGAAAATTAAACGGCTTAGGTCCGATCGTGGTGGAGAGTATTTTTCCAATGAATTTGATTCTTTTTGTGCGGAACATGGTATAATTCATGAGAGGACGCCTCCCTATTCACCTCAATCAAATGGGGTGGCCGAAAGAAAGAACCGAACTCTAACTGATCTGGTTAACACCATGTTAGACACATCGGGTCTCTCCAAGGCATGGTGGGGGGAGGCGCTAATGACTGCTTGTCATGTCCTAAACCGAGTTCCCACAAAGGATAAAACCATTACTCCATTTGGGGAATGGGAAAGGAAAAGGCTGAAACTCTCCTATCTACGTACTTGGGGTTGTTTGGCGAAGGTCAATATACCAATTCCCAAGAAGCGCAAGCTTGGACCAAAAACCGTGGATTGTGTTCTTCTGGGCTATGCTTTTCATAGCATTGGCTATAGATTTTTGATAATAAATTCTGAGGTATCCGACATGCATGTTGGTACGATTATGGAGTCGAATGATGCGACTTTCTTTGAGAACATATTTCCTATGAAGGATATGCCTAACTCATCAAATCAGGAGATACCTGATCTATCTACTCAGGAAGTTTCTATGATTCCTGAACCCACCATTGCGATGGAACATGTTGAGAATCCTGAGGAGGATGACAATGAAACTCCTATACGGAGTAAGAGACGAAGGACTACAAAGTCATTTGGTGACGATTTCATTGTGTACCTCGTGGATGACACACCCAAGACCCTTTCAGAAGCTTATGCATCATCTGATGCTGACTACTGGAAGGAAGCTGTCCATAGCGATATGGATTCCATCTTAGCTAATGGAACTTGGGAAATCACCGATCGTCCTTATGGGTGTAAACCTGTAGGATGTAAGTGGGTGTTCAAGAAAAAGCTTAGGCCTGATGGTACAATTCAAAAGTACAAGGCGTGGCTTGTGGCCAAGGGTTATACGCAGAAAGAAGGTGAAGACTTCTTTGATACTTACTCACCTGTGGCTAGACTTACCACTATTCGAGTGCTACTGTCGTTGGCTGCCTCACATGGTCTTCTCGTTCATCAAATGGACGTCAAGATGGCTTTCCTCAATGGAGAGTTGGACGAGGAAATTTACATGGATCAGCCCGATGGGTATGTAGTACCTGGTCATGAAGGAAAGGTGTGCAAGTTATTGAAGTCTTTATATGGTCTTAAACAAGCTCCTAAGCAGTGGCATGAGAAGTTCGAAAGAACATTAACTGCTGCAGGTTTTGTCGTTAATGAAGCTGACAAGTGTGTATACTATCGCCATGGTGGGGGCGAAGGAGTTATTCTCTGTCTGTATGTCGACGACATACTGATCTTTGGAACCAACCTTGATTTAATCAAGGAAGTTAAGGATTTCTTCTCACTGTTTTGAGATGAAGGACCTTGGTGTGGCTGACGTTATACTAAACATCAAGCTGCTGAGAGATGAGAATGGTGGGATTACACTTCTCCAGTCTCACTATGTGAAAAAGGTTTTGAGTCGTTTTGGGTATAGCGACTGCAAGCCCTCTCCTACTCCTTATGATGCTAGTGTGTTGCTTCGAAAGAATCGACGGATTGCTAGAGATCAACTGAGATATTCTCAGATTATTGGCTCGCTTATGTACTTGGTGAGTGCCACGAGGCCTGACATCTCGTTTGCTGTGAGCAAACTAAGAAGGTTTGTTTCAAAACCAGGAGATGATCATTGGAATGCGCTTGAGAAAGTTATGCGCTATTTGAAAGGCACCGCAAGCTATGGGATTCACTACACCGGGTACCCAAGGGTACTGGAGGGTTATAGTGACTCAAACTGGATATCTGATGCTGATGAGATTAAAGCCACAAGTGGTTATGTTTTTACACTTGGTGGTGGTGCTGTTTCCTAGAAGTCTTGCAAGCAGACCATCTTAACGAGGTCAACTATGGAAGCAGAACTCACAGCGTTAGACACAGCTACTGTTGAAGCAGATTGGCTTCGTCAGCTCTTGATGGACCTACCTGTGGTTGAAAAACCAATACCCGCTATCCTGATGAACTGTGATAATCAAACTGTGATCATAAAGATAAACAGTTCTAAGGATAATATGAAGTCCTCAAGGCATGTGAAGAGGAGATTGAAATCTATCAGAAAAATGAAGAATTCCGGAGTTATTGCGTTGGATTATATTCAAATGTCTAAAAACTTGGCAGACCCCTTCACAAAGGGTTTATCACGTAATGTGATAGATAATGCATCGATGGAGATGGGTTTGAGACCCGTCGTATGAGTTGTCCATAGTGGTAACCTACTCTATGTGACCGGAGATCCCGTGAAGTAGAAGTGAGAGACAAACTGTTGGACAGCTAGAAGGAGAGTATCCCTATACTTGATATCCCACTCCGCGAAGATGCAATACTCTCGTAATCTGCATGGCAGGTTGATACCTATCTTAATGTGTTCCAAGTGGCTTATTTGGGTAGGCAGAGATGTTGTCCTGCAGGACATCTCCTGAGGAACACACCTATATGAATTTGACTGTAAACGTCGCAGTCTATGGGAATCGGGTGTTCTCTAATAAATTCACGAAAGGCCTTGGAGTATGACGTATATGCTCCACCCGCGGGGAAGCCTTGCGGTAGCCTAGTATCGGTCAAGGATTTGTGTAAAACTAGACTCGCAGAAAACTTGTAGTTCAAGGCATAGTCCACTATTCAAGTTGTGATCTAGTTTAGCATAAATCTCTAGATGGAAGTTCAACTTAACAGTCTCCGTCAAGGACCGGTATATAAACAATGTTTTGGAACTAAGCAATAATGAGATGTGCCAATGAGACTTTGTGGGGGATTGCTGGATTTTGCTAAGGCCTTTGGCCCAAAGCCCATCCTAAAAATCTGAAATTCTCATGGCCCATGTGTGTGGTGTGGTTGGGACCAAAGTTTAGTCCCACATTGCTAGTGGAGGGAGAGCAACACCTCTTTATAAGGTGAGCTTTTCTAGCACTTGTAAGAGAGTGAGAAGAGAAGAGGCCCTCGCGCACTCCTCCTCCTCGCTCGCCTCACCACGCCACGCCACGTCACGCCGCGCCGCGCCGCGCCGCGCCGCGCCGCGGGTTGCGGGATTGAGCCGAACCGAGCTCATATCTACACGCTTATTTTTGTCGGTCAGGAACGGAGAGTCCTTAACAGACACGACACGATCTGAGACGTCGGATCGTGGGCTGTAACCGACTCGGACGTGGGTCTAGACCACGTCTCTCCACCGCCGCGCATATATATACGTGAGGTCCCTGTCAACCCTAGCCGTCACCGCCAACATATGGTTTCGCATCGTTCCAGAATATTGCGCCGCCATCTAGGTCTTCTCCATCCCTCCTTTCGGCTTGCACCGCGAGAAGGGACAGCAGGCCTCCGGAACCCCGCCTCTTGTGATCCTGTACGGGAGAGGGGCGATCAGGTTTTTGGGGAGCGCGCTTGCGCGACTGCTGGCAGCAACGACTTCCCGGACGACGACTTCTTCCCCAGCTTCGCCAACCTCTTCATCAACGACATGGATGACAACGGCAACGCTGGTGGTCCTGCTCCCGCTGCACCGTACGAAACCTTGCCCTCTCTGTTTCAGATCATGTTGCAATTTCTTTGTCTACTCCGTGTCGTAGATTCGTTTTATGCGGTTACTATGCTGGTCTGCATGATAAGTTTAGTTTATGCTTTTGTCGTCGTGATCTACTTTCTGTTTATTCGGATTAAACTTTGTAGTAACTTGCTTATCTATTCATCAATAAGATCCTCGAGATCCCGATCTGCACACAAATTAATGTGACTGGTTTCTGGGAGTGGCACCCGGACAAGCGAGGACAATCTGCATATAAATTGATGATCAAGACAAAAATTCAGAGGGAAAACTAACTTGATGGCCGCGGTCTCATCGAACAATGGTAGAGAGGAGAGTTCATGGACCTCTCTTTGGAAGATTTCCGTGTTGTCAAAGATCAAGGTGTTTCTCTAGAGACTGTCGAAGCACTCTTTACCAACTACGGCTGTTTTCAAATGCAGGAATATGTTCATGGCCGATGCGTGCCCACTTTGTGGAGCGGATGACTTTTGGAGACATGTGCTCATTAGCTACACTGTGGCACGACGCGTGTGGGCTATGTCGGACGAGAATCTAGTGTAGAAGAAGACCGAGAACCGTGCGCAAAGAATTGATTATTCGAGCTACATGATGAACTGAGCCACGAGCTATTTACTACGTTGGGTGTTATGCTTTGAACAATTTGTTACGCGCGACATAAAGCAGTATACGAGGTGATCTTCCAGATCCCTCGCCGAGTCCAAACAGACGCGTTCATCAATTGTTACTTGCATGATCTAATGGCAAGTACGGTGTCGTCCAGAACGCAGAATTCTCTATCAAGGAAAGCAACAGCCGAGACCGGATGTTGGCTCCCTCCTCCGTTGGGCACTTCCAAATTTAATGTGCAGGGAGTTGTTGCAAACGATGGTACACGAGGGGCAGCAACAATAATCTGTAAGTACCAGGCGGTAGATTACCTAGGCTCATCGGCTGTGGTATTTCATCATGTGACTAACCCAATGATCTTCGAGAGTTTTGCAGTATGGGAAGCTCTTGCCCTAGCTAAAGAGCCCTACCTTCAACCAGGGCCGAGCCAGCAAAATCCGGGACCCTGTGCCAAACTAAAAATTAGGGCCCTTTAAAAAAAACTAACAAACAACTATAATGTATATATATGTCACAGAAAAGATTTATAATTTTATGTAATATAATGTCTTACATAACATGATAACAATTGGACATATAAAAAAATCATACCTATTCAACTCGTGGTTGCTATTTATTTAAATATCCTCATTCAACTCGTGGTTCAAAATCCGGTACCGATGCTGAACGGATGAATGCTAGCGGAAATTACGGTGCCCCTGTCGGGGCGATAGAGGGGCGATCGGCGGGGAGACCTACCGGGGCTGGATCATGAGAGGAAATCCGAGATACCAAGAGCGCAAAGACAGGATTGGAAGTGAATAGGAGGACTGCGGATGTAGAGGATCCGCTAGGATTGAGGGAATCATGGATCAAGGCTAGGAACGGGGTGCGCAGGTATGCGATGAGGAGCAATGCTATCAAAGGGACTCAAGGAATCAAGGGAGAGTTTCGGTGCGATGAAGGGATGGCAAGAATCACAGACAAGATGAGACAGATGAGAAAGGATCTGATGGGGAGATTTGGAGAAGGAAATCAGAAGACAAAGAAAGACGAGATTGACGAAGCGCAGCTCGACGATCCGCCTGACGGGGGAGGGAGATCAGATCCAAAAATTGGTGATTTGCGTGCTTGTTTATCGGATGGAGATCGGATCTTTCCAAACCAAGGGACAGAGGAGGTACTGATGGAGGAAAATATCCGGTGTATAAAAGTCCTCAGCGGTGAGAGGTCCTCCACATGAAACAAACCCCCACACCCACGCACAAGAAAGAAGCCACGGCGGACCAGTACCCTCGGAAGAACAAGGCGGTCATGAACCAGAGTGAGGAGGTTGAGTCCAACACCGGGACCGGCCTTGGTGCAAGATCGATGGAGCGCGGGGGCTCGTCCCGCGGCCGCAACGACCTGTACCGCACCCCAGCGGCGCAGGGAGGAGCCGACGCCCAGAGAGCCGGGCACGGTGACGCCAGGAACATGGTGACCCCGGTGTTCCCTGTTGACATGGGGGTGCAAGTCCCCAATGTGGTTGCTCTGGACCTGTCCAGAGAGAGGGAGGACATGAGGTCGAGATGGATCGCCATTGGCTTGTTCTTCTCTGTCCAGCTGTTTAGTGTTGGTGGACTCTTCCAAGAGCTGAAGAACAAGTGGGGGTTGAGAGGACGGCTCAACTATGCGCCACTCAAGAACAACAGGTTCCTCCTCGATTTCGAGCGCGAGGGGGACCTCAAATTCATCCTCAACAACGGGCCCTGGACGCACCAGGGAGACCCGTTCCTGATGGTTACCTTTGATGGGAGCGCCAGGCCGGGCGACGTGGAAGTCACTCATATGCCGATCTGGGCGCGTATCTTCGATGCTCCCCCAGTTATGTTCTTTGATTCTGTGGCTCGTGTGCTAGGAGGGGAGCTGGGAAAAGTCATCGAGGTAGACTCAAACAAAGATGGTAGAATTTGGGGTGAGTCTATTAGGGTCAGGATCAGTCATGATGTTGATGAACCCCTTCGTAGAAAAATAGAATTCCATGATTATGGGGAGGATGTGATGTATCGCCTCAATGTAAAATACGAGAGGATCCCCCATTTTTGTAGGTTTTGTGGGCATCTAGGGCATGGTCAACGCGAATGTAAGCTGCCTGCGAACCTCCAAGAGATGAGGTTCTCAGCGGCGCTGCGCGCATCCCCGTTCAAGAGAAGTAACATGAGAGGGGGTTTTGTGGTCCCAGAGGTGGCCAGTGCTAGGCGGTTTTTGCATTTTGACTCCGAGGCCATGGGAGATGATCGATCTGCACCGCCTAGGCTCGGCATAGAGAAGTATAGAGGGATCCCGAAGGAAGTGTTAGCCGACCCACTGGTACAGGAAGCAATTGCTGCATTTAGCGCCATCAAGCTGGGACCGGAGCGGGAATCAAAGGATGAGACATGCAAGCAAGACAAGCAGGTTGCACTAGATGAAGGTCTCCAGCTGAAAGATAGGGAGGGGGTCGACAACGAGAAAACCCCTCTGTGCATTGTCGAACAGGCAAAAAGAGTTTGTGCACAGACCCCGGAATTCCCGCCGGGTTTTGAACCTCTGTCAATCCAAAAGCAGAAGGTGAATGTTGTGAACACAGTGCATCAGGAGGTGTTCGCTACTGCAAGTATCGGAGAGGGGCGGAGCAACCAGATGGGCAATACCAAACTGCCAGAGGCAAAGGTGGGCAACACCGAAGATGAGGGACATGATGAGCAGGCACTGCAGATCTTAGAGGTAGAAGAGGGTCAGGGCGGAAAGACAGTGCAGCTCAATGTTGGGATCTATGAAAAGGCCCCAACAATTAGAGGAAAGGATCAGAAACAGGGTCAATGAGGGAGGAAGCGGGTAGAGGAAAAGGCCAAGACAGAGGGATCGGTGTTAGGAAAGAGAGGGGACCGAAAGGGTGATGGAAACTCGGATACAAAGAAAGGTTTTGTAGGGGGGAAGCCTGACATGTACAAAGGCGATGCAGAACAGGAAGGACAGGGGGAAACTGGGCACGAGGGAGAAGCGGAGGCAACCGGGCCTGGGGCTCCCGGTGAACTGACGGACGCGAATGTCAGCGTCCGTCGGGAGCCATGAAGATCCTGAGCTGGAACTGCCAGGGCCTGGGGCAGCCTCGGACAGTTCAAGAGTTGGTGTGCTTGGTTGGCACACATCGTCCCTCGGTCGTTTTCCTTTCTGAAACTAGACAGAATAAAGAGCGGGTGAGCAATCTGAGATGGAGGCTGGGCCTCAAGAACTGCATGCTTCATGATGGTAGGGGTAAGGGTGCTGGAATTGCGTTGTACTGGGACGAATCAGTTGAAATAAAAAAGCTCTCTATTGGCCCGCATTATATTGATGTGTCGCAACAACCCAAACGAACAATGGTGGAGAGGTACTTTCATCTATGGAGAACCGAAAGCACATGAGAGAATACACATGTGGAATCTGCTACGGAGGATCAAAAGTAATTCGAATGCACCATGGCTTGTAATAGGTGACTTTAATGAAACACTTTGGCAAAGCGAACACTTCTCAGCATCTAAGAGATCAGAGAAGCAAATGGCAGACTTCAGAGAGGTTTTGGACTGGTGCAATTTATCTGACCTGGGCTACCGTGGTCCTGGGTGGACGTACGACAACAAATAGGGAGGAAGTAAAAATGTCAAAGCACGGCTGGATCGCGGGGTGGCTACACCGGAGTGGATCGGGCGATTTCAGAACGCACGGGTGGAACACATCTGCTCCACTAGATCAGATCATCTACCGCTACTCCTGCAGTTTGGACGGAGGTTGGAATACAGAAGAAAGAAAGAGTTTAGGTACGAAGCTCTGTGGGAAAGAGAGGGATCACTTCAATCAGTAATAGAAGCTAATTGGAACAACACAGCTCCGGCTGGGAACCTAACGGACATACAGGGAAAACTGAAAGTCATGCAACAATGCCTGAGCAAATGGAGTTCAGAGAAAATTGGGTCAATCATACGACAAACAAAAGAGGTGAGGAAACGTGTGCAAAGCCTGATGAATAAACCAGTGAGCGTGTAGAATGATAGAGATATAAGAAGGGCTGCGAGTGAGCTAGATGAGCTGCTGCTAAGGGAAGAGCTTTTATGGCGCTAGCGCTCCCGACCTACGTACATACGAGAAGGGGACAGAAACACAGAATGGTTCCACCATCAGGCAACCTGGAGGAAAAAACAGAACACCATCACCAAACTCATGAAAGAGAATGGACAGTGGGTGGAACAGAAGGAAGAACTACATAAAATGTCAACTGATTTTTTTAGAGAACTATATTCAGTGGATACAAACATTAACCCCAATGGCTTGCTAGAGTTGTTCACTGAATTGGTGTCCCAGGAGATGAATGATGACCTTGAGAAGGAGTTCACAGAGAAAGAGATAAGTGATGCTCTGTTTCAGATCGGCCCATTGAAAGCTCCAGGGCCTGACGGTTTTCATGCACGCTTCTATCAGAGGAATTGGGGAGTCCTAAAGGATGAGGTGGTCGGGCAGTCAACAATTTTTTCGCGGATGGTACAATGCCCGAGGGAGTGAATGACACAGTTATCGTCCTTATCCCCAATGGAAACGACCCCAAAAACCTGAAAGATCTCAGACCCATTAGCCTTTGCAATGTGTTGTACAAGGTGATATCAAAATGTTTAGTGAACCAGCTCAGGCCCCTGCTGGACGAGCTCATCACGGAGACCCAAAGTGCCTTCATCCCCGGTAGCATGATTACGGACAACACCCTGATTGCCTTTGAGTGCTTCCACAAAATCCATCAAAGTAGGTCGTCGCAAAACACACATTGTGCCTACAAACTAGACCTGGCCAAAGCATATGACAGGGTAGACTGGTATTTCCTAGAGGGTGTGCTAAGGAAATATGGTTTCAGCAGCAAGTGGATCCCCTAGATCATGGTGTGCGTTCGGTCAGTCGGGTACACAGTGAAGTTCAATGGGGAACTGTTGGAGAGGTTTAAACCATCAAGAGGACTGAGACAGGGGGATCCCCTTAGCCCATATCTGTTTTTGTTTGTAGCCAAAGGCCTAACCAGGATACTATGGAAAGAGGTGGAAAGTGGAAATATTACCCCGATCAAAATCGCTCGGAAGAGCCCAGGCATTTCTAACCTCCTTTCTGCGGATGATAGTTTGCTGTTCTTCAAAGCATCGGTCGATCAAGCAAAGGTGGTCAAGCAGGCTCTAAATACCTTTCAGATGGGCACTGGCCAACTTTTAAGCGCAACCAAGTGTTCATTACTCTTTAGTGAGAAGTGCCCAAGTGCCACTCAGTCGGGAATCAGAGATGTACTGCAGGTAGAGACGTCAACCTTCGAGAGTAAATATCTTGGGTTACCGACACCGGAAGGTAGGATGAAAGAAGAGAACTTCCAGCCCATAATGGAAAGATTCATGAAAAGGTGTAACAACTGGGCGGGAAGACACATGTCCTATGCGGCGAAGGAGGTGCACGTAAAATCAGTTGTGCACGCATTGCCAACCTTCACCATTGGCGTGTTCAAGATGTCTGTTGGTTTTTGTGAAAAATATGAGAGGCTGATAAGAGAATTTTGGTGGGGCGAGGAAGATGGCCAATGAAAGGTACACTGGATGTCTTGGGACGGAATGACGAAGCCGAAGAGGGATGGATGCATCGGGTTCAGAGATATGCACTTGTTTAACCAAGCCTTGCTGGCCAGGCAAGGGTGGCGGCTGATCCAAAAACCAGATAGCCTATGTGCGCGGGTACTCAAGTCTAAGTACTACCCCAATGGTGAGCTGCTTGACACAGTGTTTGCCTCGGATGCGTCTCAGTCATGGAGAGGTATCGAGTTTGGGTTGGAGCTCCTCAAGAAGGGGCTGATATGGCGAGTTGGGAATGGTAAAAACATCCAGGTGCAGAGAGACCAGTGGATACCAAGGAGAGAAGGCCTCAAAGCGGCTAGCTTCATATGCAGATCAAGAATTAGATGGGTAAATCAACTAATTGACCCTATTTCAAAAAACTGGAAACACCAGCTCATTACCAGGATTTTTAGCCCTTTTGACGCCACGGAAATTCTCAAGATCCGGATCCCACATTGGGAGACGGAGGATTGCGTCGCATGGCACTATGAAAATTCGGGGGTCTTCACAGTGAGGAGTGCCTACAAACTGGCCATGCAGGAAAAGGGAATCAGTCCACAAACCTCCAGTTCATCTGCTAATATCGATGATCGGAGCAGCTGGGACCTTATTTGGAAAGCGAGAGTCCCGGGAAAGATAAAGATTTTTTCCTGGAGGGTGGCCACCAATACTCTT
Source organism: Hordeum marinum (assembly GCA_022496015.1). Lineage (NCBI taxonomy): Eukaryota > Viridiplantae > Streptophyta > Magnoliopsida > Poales > Poaceae > Hordeum > Hordeum marinum. Next base: position 46,023,015 of record CM039672.1, read on the forward strand.
GCAGCCAAAACGAATAAGTGTAAGAGGACACTAACGACTGACAATACTTGTGACATCTGCGGGAACGCAGACGAGAATGAGTATCATGCGACCGTGTCTTGTACTAAAAGCAAAGCTCTACGACAGGAAATGAGGAGTCACTGGAACCTACCAAAAGAGAATGCCTTCTGGTACATGGGGGAGGATTGGCTCCAAGGTCTCCTGAACTCATGCGATGGTGACACGAGGGACAAAATCCTTCTTCTGTTGTGGCGAGCTTGGCATCTCCGAGAGAACATCGTGCATGGAAGTGGCAAGGAGACAATCTCAGGTTCTGTAGCATTTCTTCTTAAGTATGACATGGAAATCAGGACGGCCAAGGACAAGTCAGAGTCGGGGATAAATACCTGTCTTCAGGGTCTCTATGGGGACCAGAAACTGTCATCGCCAGCGACAATCACAGCGAGATGGGTTTTGCCACCGGAGGGAGTGGCCAAGCTAAATACAGACGCAACTTTCGAGATTTCCTCTGAAGCGAGCGCGGGTGGGGCTATCGCCAGAAACACCCAGGGCTAGGCCATGTTCACGATGGGAATGACACTGAACCATTGTGAGTCGGTGGAGGAGGCAGAAGGTTTGGCCTTGCTGCAGGGTCTAAGAGAGCTAGCAAAGCATTTTAATGGACTAGTCCAAATCGAGGTCGACAATCTATCGCTAGCTAATGCGCTATCCCCGGGATCCATGAATAAATCCAGGCTCTTCCCTGTCATTGTGGACATCAACTCGGCACTGCGTGGATTCAGTTCTGTCGAGATTGGATGGATCGGAAGAGATCAAAACAAGGCTGCCCATAGCCTGGCAGCTAACGTCAGGAAGACTAGGGATTTTCTTCACATTGGAAGGGCTCCTGATGACATGAAACAGATAGTCCTGGAGGACTGTAACAAGTCTGACTAACCCCTGTTGGGTGTTTCTCAAAAAAAATATCCTCATTCTTTTAGTATTTTTTGAAATGAAATGTTGAATCATATCCTCATAATCAATCTTCTCCAACACTTCACTCCCAACTGCTATTGTGGTCAAATCATTGAGTCTTTGATGTGTCATAGTAGTACACATACAAGACTTCAATAGCTTATATTAATTGGAGATCATATATCTATGTTTGGTAATTAGACGAATTGTCTAACTCACTTAGCTTTGGGTCCTGTACGGTAAAATGGTTATACTGTAATCTTTAATCGAGAAGATAAAAGTCAATCTCTCACGAAGTAACGATTCCTGTCATGTCAATAGTTAATTACAAAATCAGAAATTAGAAGTAAGACCTGAAGTTAATCAAAAGAAATCCGCTAAGCACCTGTACCCTGAAGCTGGAGGCTGGAACCGTCGGAATTGTAAATTCCAATTAACTGGAGTGGGTTGCAACGGCAGGAACGACGAACGAGCAGGGGAAAAGCCAACGAGGACAATCGCCGCACAAGCTTCGAGGCGACAGCGACAAGACGACTCGTACACCGGCCCAGCGTAGCTACTAGGCGACAGGAGGCGGCGGCGTTCGGCTTATTCCTGTCGCACAAGACGATCAGACGAGCCACGATCGAGGGATCCCGTCTCTCCCGATTCCTTTTCTTGTCGCGAATGGAAACAGTGCACCGCCCTCGATGGCCTCGCCCTCGCGAGCGGTCCAGGCCTGGCCCCTCATCTGTCGCTGCTATGGCCCAGCTCCAGTGGGAGGATGCACACCGGCCCAGTACAATTTACGGTTTTTTTCTAATACTAGGCCTATGTAATATTTTTAGGCCCCCCAGAATCGTGGGCCCTATGCGGGCCGCACACATGGCACCACTATGGGCCCAGCCTTGCCTTCAACATCTTCACATCGCGTCGGGCTATTTGGTACCTTCAAGATCCAACAGAGAACTAGCGGTCGTCACGGAGCCATTGTCCAAGAGATAGTTAGTTGTTTGACAAAATTTCTTTCATGGAATTTCATTCATGAACGTAGACACTTCAAGTTTGAAACTCATAATCTCGTCAAATATTCTTGTAATTAAAAGTAGGCCGGCATTTATGGATGGGTACTCTACACCCGTGACCAGGCTCTTGCAAATATGAACATCCCTGAAATTTAGTAAACTCGGGCAAGATTTCTCAAAATTATATATGGTTGATTTTCCAGCTGATATTTTTTTATTTTCAGTTGGTTATTTATTTTCCATTCAGATTTTAGTTAATTAGATATATTTCAAAAGTACATTAATTTAAAGGAACAAATTAATTTGGGAATGCTCAAAAATTTTAAAACATTCATGAATTTAAACAAACCACGAATTTTAAAAATATATCTGAATTTTAAAAGGCTGAAAAGTAAACTTTTAAAAATTATAAAAAAGTTCAGCGAAATTTATAAAAAAAGTAAGAGGAAAATAAATAAGGCAAACAAAAACTGACTTGGAGTTTTGGCTCTAGGTACATATGCGCCTTGGTGATAAATTAACAACAAATAGGATATACATTAAAAAATCTGAATTTCTTTGTAGATGTTTATGTTAGTTTAACAAGCATGCTTGCCAATTTTCGTGTGAAGCCGAATAATAGGGCTTCGTCGGTGAAAAAAATAAGTATACCATTTGAAGGTAACATGTGTAATTCGATTTTGTTAACACAGGTCAGCATGCTTAATGTTTCTCAAAATTTTGCTTGGACCATTTGGGTGTGACAATGAACACATGTGTATTTTAATAAAGGTAACCATACCAAAATACTTTTTTGATGCGCACGAGCATATATTCCCTAGAACCAAAAGCAATATCCACGCAAGAACCCATTAAGAACCGGGAGCATACAAAGAATAAAAAGAAGTTACATAAAGCTTCGGCAAACATCTCAAAACCAAGGAAAGAAAGTCTACGTGGCCCAGCCCACTTACAAACAAAATTGTGGGTGGGTTATAGGTGATGTCTATATCTCGCTTATTGCGAGATGCACTGAGCGCAAATCTGCATGCGCCTGTGTCTGGGCCGACAAAACAACTGTTACGGTTTTACGACCATTTTGTCTACAGTTAGCATCGGAACCTTCCATCCTGTTTTCAAAGGTTCCGTTGGGATATAATTTTTTTAATATTTATTCTTTTTTGCGTCTTCTGCTATATTTTTTCTGTTTATTTTTCCCTTCTCTTTGTTATTTTTATTTTTTCCTCTTCTTTTTCTCATTTTTTCCCTATTTTAAAAGTACACATGAAATATTTTTCATATACACGTTGAATATTTTAAAGTATACATTAAATATTTATCAAATTCTTGTTGAACATTTACAAATTTACGTTCAACATTTTTTAGATACAGGATGAACATTATCAACACATGTTGAATATTTTGTAAAAAAAATCATCAACATAGTTTTAACCATGTGAAAATCTTTTGAATGTCACAAAAAATTTGTTGACTGGTACCCAACTGTTTGGAAAATTTATGCTGACAATTGTTTTTATTTGCAGAAACTATTCCAAAACATTATAAATATACTTTGTAAATGCTTAAAAACTAAATGTTATCAACATATTATTGAATAGTGTGGAAATTTGTTCACAAAATACGCGAATGAACTTTAACATTTGCATTACATATGCCATGAACAACTTTTTTAGACATGTGGACATTTTCAAAATATCATGAACAGTTCGTTGAATTGTATGAAGTTTTAGTTTTGAACCACGCGAATGAGTTTTACATTCCACATGCTTTTTTTAATGTGTGATGAATATTTTTTAATGTTCCTTCTATATATAATCATAATATAACGAAAATTAGTTAAGGAGAAGGTGTATAAAAAGAAACTACTAGAGGCAAACAAGTCCAACGGTGCAGCAGTAGCCTAGTGATTGGTCCGTATAAGATCAACCGGAGGCGAGTGTTCCGTCTCACAGTAAGCGATGTATAGACAAGCCCAACACCTTGAAGCACTCATAATTTTGTTTTTCTGTTGCCCCTAAGCACGCTCTCTCTATGTGTGTGTGGTAGTCTCTATACATTATACCACTTGCCTTAAAAAAAGCCAACATCGCCTCACCCTCTAACGGTAGATGTTTCCCTAAAATCTAAACTATCCATTCAGTCCCACTTGTTAGCCTTAGGAAGGCACAAAAAAGTACAAGAGACTGATGATTAGTTGGACAAATGTGATGCGACTTAACATTTTCTAAACTTTTGCTAGCGTCCATCTCGGAGGCTCTTATGATATTTTGGGCCAACCTTTAATAAAGGGTCTTTTACATTCCAGGTATCACTATCTGGGGTAACAAAAGAAAAACCAAATGTCTTAAAGTTGAGGTTGCGCCTTAAGCATCAAATAGCATATTCCTCGTATACTAGATATTTTTTGATAAAAGGATGTTTTTTTTTCTCAAAAGGAGCATTACGAGGATACAAATACAAAGAGCTCACACTCAGCGTATGCATAACTAAAACGCACATACATAACACCAATACGCACACACAAAAAACACGTAGGCAAATTGCAACATCTTCAATTCTTTCGCGGTCGCTTTGCGATCCGGTTCTCTTCCATCCGCAAATAATTCACCTTAGAATCCAACACGAACAACATGCCAAATGGCGGGGTTATGACCGAGGATATGCATTTTCATTTTGTGCTTCCAACTAGCAAAATTAGTGCCATCAAAGTACGGACCTCTACGGTGATACTTTCCCTCGCTAGACGTCATACTCTCCTAGGTTGTGAAACCAATGCAATGGAGATAAAAGTCCTGATACCACTTGTAGGATCGAAAGTAGTTCTAGAGGGGGGGAGTGTTGGCAGATTTTAACAATTGTAGCAAATCAAGCACACCCTACATATGCATGTCTACGAGTATAGCAGCGGAAAGTAAAGACAATCATGAGTAGTAAAGGAAGGGTAGGAAAATCAAACACAATTTGGAGACACGAAGATTTTTCCCGTAGTTCCGATAGGGGGTGCTATCGTACGTCCATGTTTATGGAGTCTTCAACCCACGGAGGGCTCTACCCACGAAGGGTTGCACGAAGAAGCAACCTTGACTATACCATGATGGCCTATGTCCATGGAGGACTAGCCTAACTCGGGGTAGATCTTCACGAAGTAAGCGATCTCCTTGCCCTTGCGAACTTCTTGTTCACTCCACAATACGAAGTAGGAGGCTCCCAAGCGACACCTAACCAATCTAGGAGGCACCACCCTCCAAAAGGTAATAGGCTCGATAATGTCGATGAACTCCTTGCTCTTGTGCTTCAAGATGATAGACTCCTCAACACTCAATCACTCTCTAACAGATTTGGCTTTGGTGGAAGAGATTGATTGGGTGGAAAGCAACTTGGGGAGGCTAGAGATCAAGATTCATATGGTTGAAATGGAATGGCAGGATCTCAACACATGAGTAGGTGGCTCTTTCTCAGAATATCTGATGAGATAAGTGGGGATTTGTTTTGAGTGCTTCTCTTGCGAGTGAGTGGTGGTGAAGGGGTATATATAGGCATCTCCAAAAATCCAACCATTACACTTTAAGTGACCAACTCGGTGATACCGATGTGTGAATCTCGATGGTACCGAGTTGCTCCAAAGGTAGCAACTTTCGAATCTCGATGGGACCGATATATAATTCTCGGTGGTACCGATGAGGTGTTCAACGGTCAGAATCCACTTCTCGGTGACACCAATCCAAAAACTCGGAAATTCTGATTTTATAAATCGAGGCAACCGAAAGTTGGCAGCATGAACCTGGTGGGACCGGTTGCACCGATGTGCTAGGGTTTGGCATGGGTCTGTCTGAGTTTGGGAATCGGTGGACTGAGTGAAAATAGTTGGTTTCACCGATTTGAGTGATAGGGCTCTAGACAGAGTACGTGGGGAGTTTGTGGGTGTTTTTGGTGACTATCACGTGTGCACGTTTGAGCATCTTGTTCACCAACAGTATCTTACCCCCTTTTAGTAGTACTGGCTTTTCCTATGGACTCAAAGTGATTTCTCACAAATTAAATGTAGAGTCCTCTTTGCTTGAAGCTTTGCCAATCCATTTCCTTGCATCTATGGGTTTCTCCACAATCCTTTTGCCAACCCATCATTGAACTTTTCCTGAAATATGCTTGGTGGAAATGGAAATATTAGTTCAATGTTGTTATTAATTACCAAAACCACCAAGGGAGCAAATGTGCTTTCAATCTCCGCCTTTTTGGTAATTGATGACAACATATAGATCAAAGCTTCGACATATGATATAATCAATGAATATAATCATCGCTTTGAGAAGTATGTGATAAGCAAATGCTCCCCCTAAATTTGTGCATTATTTTGAATTTGCGTTTGAATGAAAATGCACAATCAATTAGGTACATAGGGCACTTCTTCCATGTCACAGACATCTTGGTGGTGTGCGAGAATAATAAGAGCGAATATCATAGCACAACACAATCAAGCAGAGTGAATGATCATCTCATAAGCATCGTAAGAATAGGAAATAGTAGCAACACACATTAAGTGTATGATAAAACACCAACAAATTTTAACACATCCAAACCGAAAGATAGCAAATGTTTTGGAAAAAGCAATAAAAACCAACTCTCTCTCTCTCTCTCTAAGCCCTAATGATCTATACAACTTCTCCCCCTTTGGCAACAAGTTACCGAAAACTTCAAGGTATATAGCTAATCGTACTTTTTGGGCTGATCTCCTCTAGTAGCTGAAGTTGGAGTTGAGAGAACTGCATTGGCGAAGACCTCTGGTAATTTCATGGATGGAGTCGGTGTGGCAACATGAGGAACAGGTGGAGCTAATGGAGCTGAAGTAACTGTAGCTGGTGTCGATGAAGACGGTCTCATCTCTGGTGCCGTCACTGTGGGTGTCTTGGCCTGAGTCCTGAACTGAGCAGTCGTCCTCACAGGTGCATTATCCTCATCATCACAAGAATCATCATCAGTGTAGTGTGGGATAGGCACAACATCACCTTCCTTCTTGAGCTCATTCACTATCACTAAGAGCTCATCCACCTTGTTGTTGAGACTATGGAACTTGTCGTCAACAATCCTCGAGAGTCTCTCTTGGTTCTTCAGGATGTTGGTGATGTCCTTTTGCATACTGAGCATAGAGCTGACAAGTAGATCCATCTGCTCACTCCTAGTTGATAACCCACAAGTATAGGGGGTCAATTGTAGCCTTTCCTGATAAGTAAGAGTGTCGAACCTAATGAGGATCTAAAGGTAGAACAAATATTACCTCAAGTTCTACCGACCACCGATACAACTCTATGCACACTTAACGTTCGCTTTACCTAGAACAAGTATGAAACTAGAAGTACTTTGTACGTGTGATAGGATAGGTTTGCAAGCTAATAAAGAGCACATAAATAAAAACTAGGGGCTGCTAATATAAAGAAACAACCAAGTTAGTTTAACGAGTGTGGAAAAGTGGTGGTAGGATTTGTGGGGTTGTCCCTAGGCAATCGATAACTAGATCGGTCATCATTATTGCAATTTTATATGAGGAAGAGGCATAAGCTAACATACTTTCTCTACTTGGATCATATGCACTTATGATTGGAACTCTAGAAACCATCCGCAACTACTAAAGATCATTAAGGAAAAAACCGAACCATATCACTACAAGCTATCAAGTCCTCTTTACTCCCATATGCAACAACCCACCTACTCGGGTTTATGCTTCTGTCACTCAAGCAACCCACCATAGGCGAATCATGAACACATTGAAACACCCTACAACGAGGATCCCTCGCGCTTGCACGACATGGAGAGCATCATAGGACAGCACCAATAATAAAACTTGCGACTCAAACCAATCATGATCATCAATCAACCCATAGCACAACAAAAATCTACTCAGAAATCATAGGATGATAACACATCATTGGATAATAACATGAAGCATAAAGCACCATGTTCAAGTAGAGGGTACAACGGGTTGCGGGAGAGTGGACCGCTGTAGATAGATGGCGGAAGGTGATGGAGGTGTTGGTGAAGATGACGAAGTTGTTGGAGTAGATCGCCGTCACGATGATGGCCCCGACGGCGCTTCGGTGCCACCGGGAGAAAGGGGGAGAGAGCCCCCTCCTTCTTATTCCTTGAACTTCCCCCTAGATGGGAGAAGAGTTTCCCCTCTAGTTCATGGTCTCCGTGGCGGCGGAGGGGCGAGAGCCCCTCCGAGATTGGATCTCTCTCTCTCTCTCTCTCTCTCTCTCTCTCTCTATTTCCTTCTGTTTCTGTGCTCCTAGATCCTGGCCTTTCACCATTTCTTAAATATCCGGAGATCCATAACTTCGATCGGGCTGAAATTTTGAGGGGATTTTTATTATAAAAATATCTTCCTTGCGACCAAAGGACAACACCAACCGACCTAAGGGGTGGCCATAGGCCTACCAGGCGCGACCAGGGGGTGGGCCGCGCCTAGCAGGCTTGCCACCTCCTCAGGCATCGTCTCGCGTTGATTCTTTTACCCAAAAATCACATATATTCCAAAAAAATCTTTGTAAGTTTTTACCGCGTTTGGACTTCGTTTGGTATGGATATTCTGCGAAACAAAAAACATGCAACAAACAGGAACTGGCACTGGGTACCGGATCAATATGTTAGCCCCAAAAATAGTATAAAAAGTTGCTAAAAGTATATGAAAGTTGTAGAGTATTGGCATGAAACAATCAAACATTATAGATACGATGGATACGTATCAACATCCCCAAGCTTAATTCCTGCTCGTCCTCGAGTAGGTAAATGGTAAAAAAGATAATTTTTGATGTGGAATGCTACCTAGCATAATCTTGTTCATATAATCTAATCATGGCATGAATATTAAGACACGAGTGATTCAAAGCAATAATCTATCATTTGACATTAAGACAATAATAATTCAAGCATACTAACAAAGCAATTGTATCTCTTCAAAATATAATGGCAAAAGAAAGTTATCCCTACAATATCATATAGTCTGGCAACGCTCCTTCTTTCTGACACAAAGTATTTATATCATGCACAACCCCGATGACAAGTCAAGCAATTGTTTCACACCTTTTATGTTCTCAAACTTTTTTAACTCTCATGCAATACATGAGCGTGACCCATGGATATAGCACTATAGGTTGAATATAATATGGTGGAGGTTATGAAGAAAAAGGAGAAGATAGTCTCACATCAAATAGGAGTATCAACGGGCAATGGAGATGCCCATTAATAGATCTTAATGTGAGTGAGTAGGTATTGCCATGCAATGGATGCACTAGAGCTATAAGTGTATGAAAGCTCAAAAATAAACTAAGTGGGTGTGCATCCAACTTGCTTGCTCATGAAGACCTAGGGAAACTTGAGGAAGCCCATCATTGGAATATACAAGCCAAGTTATATAATGAAAAAATCCCACTAGTATATGAAAGTGACCAAATAGGAGACTCTCTATCATGAAGATCATGATCCCACTTTGAAGCACAAGTGTGGAAAAAAGAATAGTAGCATTGTTCCTTCTCTCTTTTCTCTCTTTTTTATTTTTTCATTTTTTTATTTTTGGTGGGCATCTAAGGCCTCTTTTTTTTATTTGGGCTTCGCTGGCCTCTTTTATTTTTCATAAAGTCCAGAGTCTCATCCAGGGTCGGGCCCATAGTGGTGCCATCTGTGCGGCCCACACAGGGCCCACGGTTTTGGGGGCCAATAAATCACATAGGCCTAGTATTGGAAAAAAACGTAAACTGTACTGGGCCGGTGTGCATCCTCCCACTGGAGCATGGCCATAGCAACGACAGACGAGGGGTGAAGCCTCGACCGCTCGCGAGGGCGAGGCCATCGAGGGCGGTGTGCTGTTTCCATTCGCGATAGGAAAAGGAATCGAGAGAGATGGGATCCCTCGATCGTGGCTCGTCTGATCGTCTCATGCGACAGGAATAAGCCGAACGCCGCCGCCTCCTATCGCCTAGTAGCTACGCTGGGCCGGTGTACGAGTCGTCTTGTCACTGTCGCCTCGAAGCTTGTGCGGCGGTTGTTGTCGTTGGCTTTTCCCCTGCTCGTTCGTCGTTCCTGCCGCTGCAACCCGCTCCAGTTAATTGGAAGTTACGATTCCTGCGGTTCCAGCCTCCAGCTTCAGGGTACAGGTGCTTAGCGAATTTATTTTGATTAACTTCGGGTCTTACTCCTAATTTCTGATTTTGTAATTAACTATTGACATGACAGGAATCGTTACTTCGTTAGAGATTGATTTTTACCTTCTCGGTTAAAGATTATAGTGTAGCCGTTTTATCGACAGGACCCAAAGCTAAGTGAGTTAGACAATTCGTCTAATTACCAAACATAGATACATGATCTCCAATTAATATAAGCTATTGAAGTCCTATATGCGTACTACTATGACACAGCAAAGACTCAATGATTTGACCACAATATCACTTGGGAGTGAAGTGCTGGAGAAGATTGATTATGAGGATATGATTGAACATTTCATTTCAAAGAATACTAAAAGAATGAGGATATTAATAGTGCATGCTTTATTTTAGCTTATATAACTAGATGGTGATTAGTCTACAACATTTGTGATGTGAGGCTATGTCTATAGTTTTTACGGTTCTTTCTAGATATGCCCAGGGTTACTCAGGGCTTTGTAGGTGGATTTATATCTAAATCCTCTTTGTTGAAATAATATACACTAATGTCACGTTATTATTTTAGCTTTCACCTACTTGATGATGAGAATGTGAGCAATAGGAACAAAGAAGAATGTGCAGTATCAAATTTGCAGCTGGATGTAGTAATTTTTGTCTTAACCTTTTTTGTTATAGAAGAACTATTTTGTTTGTCCCCAGTACATTTAATCATCATATGCTCACGTTCTATTTCTCATGCATTGTTTGACATTGATATTTATGAATTTTTTATTTACTCAACTCCATAGGGGTTGGTGTTCTTATATTGTTGAGCAAGAGGTCTCTGAATTCCCTTTGATATGCTACACTGTAGAGTTTTTGTTCAAGGTTGCTTTTTTCAGCTTTTGATACCAACAGAGCACATAGCACAAACATAACACAATTTAATATTTTCTGATTCGGTCATTTCTTGGTGTAGATCTATAGAGCTTTGGTATGGAGTTCTAAGTTACCATTAATTTAAGAGATTGCAAATAATGGAAAATTCCAGACCAACAATCTCCAGTTTCCGTGGCAATTTATATAAGATGCTCTCATCATGCTTTAACATTTGTGGATTGAATCCACCAAATAAATGGTTCATGGTATATAAATGTTTCTTGCATTACAAAAAAGTCATTTTTCTACAACAAGTGAGCATCACATAGCTATCCCAAGGAAGTTTCCAAGTTTATCTATTGAGTTAGGATTATAGCTGGTTAGAATATTATTATAGTTCATTATTTTTTGTTCACAAACATTCCATCGTTTTAGTATGCTAACGGGTTTACAACTTTGTTAGATTGATCTCATGACAATTTTTTTATTTACATTGTGTACGCAACATGACTCTTCATAGTAACCCTTTGACACATCCAATAGCCAGTTTATGATTTCTCCTATGATCTATAGAGATGCTCATCCCAAGATACAAATTGCCACAGCAACGCGCGGGGTATCTACTAGTTCAAATAAATAGCAACCACGAGTTGAATAGGTATGATTTTTTATATGTCCAATTGTAATCATGTTATGTAAGACATTATATTACATAAATTATAAATCTTTTTTGCGACATATATATACATTACAATTGCTTGTTAGTTTTTTAAAGGGCCCTAATTTTTAGTTTGGCATAGGGCCCTGGATTTTGCCGGCCTGGCCCTGGTCTCATCCCAACTTCTGAGGGAATTATAGCTTCCATCATCATTTCCTCACATGGGACAATGCTCTAATAATGATGGTTATCACACTTTTATTTACTTACAACTCAAGAATTACAACTCGATATCTAAAAAAATTTATGACCCTATATGAATACCTTTGGCGGTGTACCGGGATATGCAATGATCTAGCATAGCAAATGGCATTAAAAAATGGACAAGCCATGAAAACATCATGCTAGCTATCATACGATCATGCAAGCACTATGAAAAATGATGGTGCGTGTCATAATAAACGGAACGGTGGAAGCTGCATGGCAATATATCTCGGAATGGCTATGGAAATGCCATAATAGGTAGGTATGGTGGCTGTTTTGAGGAATGATATATTGTGGGTTTAGTGCACCAACGAAACTTAGGTGGAAGGATGAGAGTGCGTATAATCCATGGACTCACATTAGTCATAAAGAACTCATATACTTATTGCAAAAGTCTATTTATCATCGAAGAAAAGTACTAGACGCATGCTCCTAGGGGAGATGTTGGTAGGAGGTAACTATTGTGCACTCCCGACCCTCACACAAAGGTTGACAATCAATAAAAAAATCATGCTCCAACTTCCTTACATAACGGTTCACTATACGTGCATGCTACGGGAATCATAAACCTTTACACAAGTATTTCTATCAATCCACAATTACTCACTAGCATGACTCTAATATCATCATCTTTATATCGCAAAATTATTGCACGGAATCAAACACATCATATTCAGTGATCTACAAGTTTTATGTACGATTTTATGACTAACCATGTGAATGACTAACTCATGTTAACTCTCTAAATAGATATAAGTGAAGAATGAGAGTTTAATTCTTTCTAGAAAAGACATGTCCACGCTCTAACAAATATAAGTGAAGCAGAAGAGCATTCTACAAATGGTGGTTTTCTATGTGTAGAGAAACAGGCAGTCCAAACTTCAAATGATATAAGTGAAGCATATGAAGCATTCTATAAAGCCATACTCAAAAGATATAAGTGAGGTGCAAAGAGCCTTCTATAAATCAAACGAGGAATTTATCATACCAGCATGGTGCATTATTAAAAGAAAAATAAAAGCACACGACTCTCCAAGATTTACGCATATCATGTGACGAATAAAAATATAGCTCCAAGTAAAATTACCAATGGTTGTTAGAAGAAAGAGGGGATGCCTTCCGGGGTATCCCCAAGCTTAGTTTCTTGGGAGTCCTTGAATATTACCTTGGGGTGACTCGAACATCCCCAAGCTTAGTCTCTTTCCACTCCTTATTCCTTCATCCATCGTGATCTCACTCAAAACTCAAAAACTTCAATCACACAAAACTTAACAAAACTCTCGTGAGATCCGTTAGTATGATAAAGCAAATTACCACTTTAAGTATTGTTGAAAACCAATTCATATTTTGTTTTTTCATTGTATCTACTGTATTATAACTTCTTTATGGCTGATACCAAGGATAAAATCGATAGTTTCATCAAAACTAGCAAAATAATGCATCAAAAATAGAATATGTCTTAAACAGGATAGTCTATAGCAATCTGAACATTTACTATACTTATGTAACTCTAAAAATTCTGAAAAAATAGAAAAAAATAAAACAAATCCATATCATTACTATGCAAAAAATTTAGAAACTTTTGACACTCCAGTAAAAAATGAAAATTCACGCACTACATCCAAAGTTTCTGTACTTGCACTGCACACACCAAACAAGCAATCTAATCATCCTAAAGGCAAATCTTGGCACATCATTTTTATAATACAATGGATTTATACAAGGGGATAAAAAAATTGAAATTTTTCTGTAATTAAGATTCGCAAAGTTTCCATGGGCATGAACAAAGTTCAAGGAGCTCCCCCACTTCAACGGTGCTCGTCCTTCTTACTTTCACTTCTCTTTTTGAAAAAATTTTAGGTTACCCTAGATTATTGACTAGATTATTGACTCTAGTGCAAGTGGGAGACTGTTGGAAATATGCCCTAGAGGCAATAAATAAAGTGTTTATTATTATATTTCCTTGTTCATGATAATCGTTTATTATCCATGCTATAATTGTATTGAATGGAAACACATTGCATGTGTGGGTAAATAGACAACACAATGTCCCTAGTATGCCTCTAGTGAACTAGCTCGTTGATCAAAGGATGGTTAAGGTTTCCTAGCCATGGACATGAGATGTCATTTGATAACGGGATCACATCATTGGGAGAATGATGTGATGGACAAGACCCAAACTACAAACGTAGCATATGATCGTGTCAGGTTATTGCTACTGTTTTCTGCATGTCAATGTATATGTTCCTATGACCATGAGATCATGCAACTCACGGATATCGGAGGAGTGCCTTGTGTGTATCAAACGTCACAACGTAACTGGGTGACTATAAAGGTGCTCTATAGGTATCTCCGATGGTGTCTGTTGAGTTGGCATGGATCGAGACTGGGTTTTGTTACTCCGTGTAACGGAGAGGTATCTCGGGGCCCACTCGGTAATGCAACATCACAATAAGCCTTGCAAGCAATGTGACTAATTGTTAGTTGCGGGATATTGTATTACGGAACGAGTAAAGAGACTTGCCGGTAACAAGGTTGAACTAGGTATGGAGATACCGACGATCGAATCTCGGGCAAGTAACATACCGAAGAACAAAGGGAACGTTATACAGGATTAACTGAATCCTTGACATAGAGGTTCGACCGATAAAGATCTTTATAGAATATGTAGGAACCAATGTGGACGTCCAGGTCCCGCCATTGGTTATTTACCGTAGAGGTGTCTCGGTCATGTCTACATAGTTCTCGAACCCGCAGGGTCTGCACACTTAAGGTTCGGTGACGTTTCGGTAGTGTAGAGTTATGTATGGTGGTGACCGAAGTTTGTTCGGAGTCCCGGATGAGATCCCGGAAGTCACGAGGAGCTCCGGAATGGTCCGGAGGTAAAGATTCATATATAGGAAGTCCCAGTTTGGTTTCCGGAAAAGTTTCGGGCTCATCGGTAGTGTACCGGGAGTGCCGGTAGTGTACCGGGAGACCTCCGGGAGGGGTACTTCGACCCCAAGAGGTCCATGGGCTGTGGGAGAGTATTAACCAGCCCTTAGTGTGCTGGGAAAACAGCCACAAAGGCCCATGGCACAGGAGAGAAAGTCCTAAAGCAAAAAGTGGAAAATCAGCCAATAGGAGGCAATCCTACTCCAACTAGGATTGGAGGTGAAGTAGGATTGCTTCCCACCTCCTATTTTGGCCGACCCAAAGGCCTTGGCTGCCTCTCCTATCCTCTCCTCCTATATATACTAGTGGATTGGGTGGTTTTTGGACAGAATTTCCGGCCACGTGCTACCCGTTCCACCGGTGCATAGTTTCTCCTCTAGATCGTAGTTCCGCAGTGCTTAGGCGAAGCCCTGCCGGAATTGCTCCACCACCATCACTGGAGCGCCGTCACGCTGCCGGTGAACTCTCTCTCCTCTCCACCTTCTCTTGCTGGATCAAGACGGTGGAGATCGTCATCAAGCTGCACGTGTGCTGAACGCGGAGGTGTCGTCCGTTCGGTACTAGATCGGAAGGATCGTGATCAAGGCCACGGGACGTTCGTGATCGGATCGCGGGACGGATCGTGACGAGATCACGGGACGGTTCGTGATTAGATCGCGGGACGCTCGGCAATTTGGATCGCGAAGAAGTTCGACTACACCAACCGCGTTTCTTAACGCTTCCCGCTTAGCGATCTACAAGGGTATGTAGATCCACTCTCCCTCTCGTAAATGCTCATCACCATGGATAGATTTGCGTGTGCGTAGGAAATTATTTGTTTCCCATGCGACGTTCCCCAATAGTGGCATCATGAGCTAGGTTGATGGTTCGATGAGATCTCGAGTAGAACACAAAAGGTTTGTGGGCGTTGATGCTTAGATTGCTTCCTTCCTTGGTCGGATTTTGTTTTAGCGGGATTGTGAGATGAAGCGGCCCGGACCAACATTACTCGTACGCTTACGAGAGACCGGTTCCCTCAACGCAACTTGTTGCTTAGATGGCTTGCGGGTGACAGTTTCTCTTACTTTAGTTGGATCGGATCCGACAAAGGCGGTCCTTGAGAAGGTTGAAAAGCAAACTACGTATCACCGTTGTGGCTTTGCGTAGGTGAGAATCGTTCTTGCTAGATACCCGTAGCAGCCACGTAAAACTTGCAACAACAACTAGAGGACGTCTAACTTGTTTTTGCAGGGTATTTTGTGATATGATATGGCCAATTACATGATGTGATATATGTGATGTATGAGATGATCATGTGATGTATAGAATTTCACGACTTGCATGTCGATGAGTACGGCAACCGGCAGGAGCCATAGGGTTGTCTTTAATTATTGTATGACCTGCGTGTCAATCATTAAGTGCTATGTAATGCTTTACTTTATCGCTATGGTAGCAATAGTAGTAGAAAGCAGGGCGTGACAACCCCGATGGCGACACGTTGATGGAGATCATGGTGTTGTGCCGGTGACGATGGAGATCATGCCGATGTTTTGAAGATGGAGATCTTAAACACAAGTTCATGGCCATATCATGTCACTTATGAATTGCATGAGATGTTAATCCTTTTATGCACCGCTGTATATAGGTGGGGGAAGGTGATGGAGGTGTTGGTGAAGATGACAGAGTTGTTGGATTAGATTGTTGTCACGATGATGGTCCTAGTAGCGTTTCGGTGCCACCGGGAGAGAGGGAGAGAGAGCCGCACTAATTTTTCTTATTCCTTGACCTTCCCCCTAGATGGGAGAAGGGTTTCCCCTCTGGTCTATGGTCTCCATGGCGGGGAAGGGGCGAGAGCCCTTCCGAGATTGGATCTCTCTCTCTATTTCCTTATGTTTCTGTGCTCCTAGATTCTGGCCTTTCAGCGTTTCTTAAATATCCGGAGATCCATAACTTCGACCAGGCTAAAATTTTGAGGGGATTTTATTATAAAAATATCTTCCTTGCGGCCAAAGAACAGCACCAACCGACCTAAGGGGTGGCCACAGGCCTGCCAGGCACGACCAGGGGTTGGGTCGAGCCTAGCAGGCTTGCCACCTCCTCAGTCATCGTCTTGCCTTGATTATGTTTCGCCAAAAATCACATGTATTCCAAAAAATCAGCGTAAGTTTTTATCGCGTTTGTACATCGTTTGGTATGGATATTCTGTGAAACAAAAAACATGCAACAAACAGGAACTGGCACCGGGCACTGGATCAATATGTTAGTCCCAAAAATAGTATAAAAAGTTGCTAAAAGTATATGAAAGTTGTAGAATATTGGCATGACACAATAAAAAATTATAGATACGATGGAGACGTATCAGCATCCCCAAGCTTAATTCCTTCTCGTCCTCGAGTAGGTAAATGATAAAAAAGATAATTTTTGATGTGGAATGCTACTTAGCATAATCATGTTCATATAATCTAATCATGGAATGAATATTAAGACACGAGTGATTCAAAGCAATAGTCTATCATTCGATATTAAGACAATAATAATTCAAGCATACTAACAAAGCAATTGTATCTCTTCAAAATATAATGGCAAAAGAAAGTTATCCCTACAATATCATATAGTCTGCCTATGCTCCATCTTCCCGACACAAAGTATTTATATCATGCACAACCCTGATGACAAGTCAAGCAATTGCTTCACACCTTTTATGTTCTCAAACTTTTTCAACTCTCACGCAATACATGAGCGTGAGCCATGGATATAGCACTATAGGTCGAATAGAATATGGTGGAGGTTATGAAGAAAAAGGAGAAGATAGTCTCACATCAACAAGGCATATCAACGGGCTATGGAGATGCCCATTAATAGATCTTAATGTGAGTGAGTAGGGATTGCCATGCAATGGATGCACTAGAGCTATAAGTGTATGAAAGCTCAAAAAGAAACTAAGTGGGTGTGCATCCAACTTGCTTGCTCATGAAAACCTAGGGCAATCTGAGGAAGCCCATCATTGGAATATACAAGCCAAGTTATATAATGAAAAATTCCCACTAGTATATGAAAGTGACCAAATAGGAGACTCTCTATCATGAAGATCATGGTCCTACTTTGAAGCACAAGTGTGGAAAAAGAATAGTAGCATTGTCCCTTCTCTCTTTTCTCTCTTTTTTTATTTTTGGTGGGCATCTAAGGCCTCTCATTTATTATTTGGGCTTCGCTGGACTCTTTTATTTTTCAAAAAGTCCGGAGTCTCATCCAGGGTCGGGCCCATAATGGTGCCATCTGTGCAGCCCACACAAGGCCCACGATCCTCGGGGGCCCCAAAAAATTACATAGGCCTAGTGATACGTCTCCAACGTATCTATAATTTTTGTTTGTTCCATGCTGTTATATTATCATTCTTGAATGTTTTACAATCATTTTACCACAACTTTATATTATTTTTGGGACTAACCTATTAACCTAGAGCCAAGTGCCAGTTCCGGTTTTTTCCTTGTTTTGGGGTTTTACAGAAAAGGAATATCGAATGGAGTCCAAACGGAATAAAAATTTACGGTGATTTTTTTATGGACCATAAGAGACGCATGGAGCATCGGAGTTGGGCCAGAAGACCCACAAGGCAGTCAAAAGCCTCAGGGGCGTGGCCACCCCCTGGCCATGCCCTACAGGCTTGTGACTCCCTCGTGGCCCATCCGGACTTATTTGCACCGCCATAATTTCCTATAAATACCAAAAAACCCAATGGAGAACCTAGATCGAGAGTTCCGCCACCGCAAACCTCCAGAGCCATGAAAAACCAATCGAGAGCCCGTTCTGGCACACTACCGGAGGCCATCTTCATCATCCCGGCGGTCTCCATGACGAGGCGGGAGTAGTTCACCCTTGGGGCTGAGGGTATGTACCAGTAGCTATGTGTTTGATGTCTCTCTCTCGTGTTCTTGAGATGGCACAATCTTGATGTACCGCGAGCTTTGTTGATATAGATTGAACCATATGGAGTTTTCCCCTCTCTATCCAGTTGTGATGAATTGAGTTTTCCCTTTGAAGTTTACTTATCGGATTGAGTCTTTAATGATTTAAGAACACTTGATGTATGTCTTGTGATGGGATATCTGTGGTGACAATGGGATGTTCTATTGATCTACTTGATGTATGTTTTGGTGATCAACTTGCGGGTTCGTGACCTTGGCAATCTATGCATAGGGGTTGGCACATGTTTTTGTCTTGACTTTCCGGTAGAAACTTCGGGGCACTCTTTGAAGTTCTTTGTGTTTGGTTGAATATAATGAATCTGAAATTATGTGGCATATCATATAATCAAGCCCACGAGTACTTGTGGTGACATTGGAGTATCTAGGTGACATTAGGTTTTGGTTGATGTGTATCTTAAGGTGTTATCTTAGTATGAACTCTAGGGCTGTTCATGACACTTATGGGGATAGCTCATAAGATTGATCAGAAAAGATAACTTTGAGGTGGTTTTGTATCCTACAATAATTTCTTCGTTAGTTCTCCACTATTTGTGACTTTCGAGTGAACTCTTTGTCACACGTGAGGTATTTACATATGATTCAACTATGCCAATACTGTTGAGAGAAATTGCACTAGTGAAAGTATGGACCCTAGGCCTTGTTTCCAAGCATTTATACAACATTTTGCTCACCGTTTACTATTTGTTACCTTGCTGTTTTTATATTTTCAGATTACAAAGACCTATATCTACCATCCATATTGCACTTGTATCACCATCTCTTCGCCGAACTAGTGCACCTATACAATTTACCATTGTATTGGGTGTGTTGGGGACACAAGAGACTCTTTTTTATTTGGTTGCAGGGTTGCTTGACAGATACCATCTTCATCCTACACCTCTCATGGATTGATAAACCTTAGGTCATCCACTTGAGGGAAAATTGCTACTGTCCTACAAAACTCTACGCTTGGAGGCCCAACACGAGTCTACAAGAAGAAGGTTGTGTAGTAGACATCACCTAGTATTGGAAAAAATTGTAAAATGTACTGGGCCGATGTGCATACTCCCACTAGAGCTGGGACATAGCAGCGACAGACGAGGGGCCAGGCCTCGACCGCTCGTGAGGGCGAGGCCATCGAGGGCGGTGCGCTATTTCCGATCGCGACAGGAAAAGGAATCGGGAGAGACGGGATCCCTTGATCATGGCTCGTCTGATCGTCTCGTGGGATAGGAAAAGACGAATGCTGCCACTTCCTATCGCCTAGTAGCTATGCTGGGCCGGTGTACGAGTCGTCTTGTCGTTGTCGCCTCGAAGCTTGTGCGGCGGTTGTCCTCGTTGGCTTTCCCCCGCGTGTTCGTCGTTCCTGCCGCTACAACCCGCTCTAGATAATTGGAAGTTGCGATTCCTACGGTTCCAGCCTCCAGCTTCAGGGTACAGGTGCTTAGCGAATTTCTTTTGATTAACTTCGGGTCTTACTCCTAATTTCTGATTTTGTAATTAACTATTGACATGACAGGAATCGTTACTTCGTTAGAGATTGATATTTACCTTCTCAGTTAAAGATTACAGTGTAGCCATTTTATCGTACAGGACCCAAAGCTAAGTGAGTTAGACAATTTGTCTAATTACCAAACATAGATACATGATCTCCAATTAATATAAGCTATTGAAGCCGTATATGCGTACTACTATGACACATCAAAGACTCAATGATTTGACCACAATAGCACTTGGGAGTGAAGTGTTGGAGAAGATTGATTATGAGGATATGATTGAACATTTCATTTCAAAGAATACTAAAAGAATGAGGATATTCAAATAAATAGCAACCACGAGTTGAATAGGTATGATTTTCTATATGTCCAATTGTTATCATGTTATGTAAGACATTATATTACATAAATTATAAATCTTTTCTGTGACATCTATATACATTATAATTGCTTGTTGGTTTTTTCTAAAAAGGGCCCTATTTTTTAGTTTGGCACAGGGCCCCAGATTTTGTCGGCCCGGCCCTGGTCTAATCCCAACTTTTAAGGGAATTATAGCTTCCATCATCCTTTCCTCACATGGTACAATGCTCTAATAATGATGGTCATCACACTTTTATTTACTTGAAACTCAAGAATGACAACTCGATATATAGAACAATATATGACTCTATATGAATGCCTCCGCAGGTGTACCGGGATATGCAATGATCTAGCATAGCAAATGACATCAAAAAATGGACAAGCCATGAAAACATCATGCTAGCTATCTTACGATCATGCAAGCAATATGAAAAATGATGGTGCATGTCAAAATAAACAGAACGGTGGAAGCTACATGGCATATATTTCGGAATGGCTATGGAAATGCCATAATAGGTAGGTATGGTGACTGTTTTGAGGGAGGATATATGGTGGGTTTAGTGCACCGACGAAAGTTGCGCGGTACTAGAAAGGCTAGCAAAGGTGGAAGGGTGAGACTGCGTATAATCCATGGACTCACATTAGTCATAAAGAACTCACATACTTATTGCAAAAGTCTATTAGTCATCAAAGCAAAGTATTAGACGCATGCTCCTAGGGGAGATGTTGGTAGGACTTAACCATCGCGCGCTCCCGACCCTCACACAAAGTTTGACAATCAATAAACAAATCATGCTCTGACTTCCTTACATAACGGTTCACTATACATGCATGCTACGAGAATCACAAACCTTTACACAAGTATTTCTACCAATCCACAATTTCTCACTAGCATGACTCTAATTTCACCATCTTTATATCGCAAAACTATTGCAAGGAATCAAACACATCATATTCGGTGATTTACAAGTTTTATGTAGGATTTTATGACTAACCATGTGAATGACCAACTCATGTTAACTCTCTAAATAGATATAAGTGAAGCATGAGAGTTTAATTATTTCTATAAAAGATATTCCCACGCTCTAACAAATATAAGTGAAGCATAAGAGCATTCTACAAATGGCGGTTTTCTATGTGTAGAGAAACAGGCAATCCAAACTTCAAATGATATAAGTGAAGCATATGAAGCATTCTATAAAGCCATACTCTAAAGATATAATTGAGGTGCAAAGAAACTTATATAAATCAACCAAGGACTTTCTCATACCAGCATGGTGCATTATTAAAATAAAAATAAAAATCACACGACGCTCCAAGATTTACGCATATCATGTGACGAATAAAAATATAGCTCCAAGTAAAATTACCGATGGTTGTTAGAAGAAAGAGGGGATGCCTTCCGGGGTATACCCAAGCTTAGTTTCTTGGGAGTACTTGAATATTACCTTGGGGTTCCTCGGTCATCCCCAAGCTTAGTCTCTTACCACTTCTTATTCCTTCATCCATCGTGATCTCACCCAAAACTAGAAAACTTCAATCACACAAAACTTAACAAAACTCTCGTGAGATCCGTTACTATAATAAAGCAAATTACCACTTTAAGTAATCTTGAAAACTAATTCATATTTTGTTTTTTTCATTGTATATACTGTATTTTAACTTCTTTATGGCTTATACCAATGATAAAATCGATAGTTTCATCCAAACTAGCAAAACAATGCATCCAAAACAGAATCTGTCTTAAACAGGACAGTCTATAGAAATCTGAACATTTAGTATAATTCTGTAGCTCTAAAAATTCTGAAAAATTAGGAAAAAATAAAAAATTGCATATCATTACTGTGTAAAAATTTCAGAAACGTTTGACGCTCCAGTAAAAAATGAAAATTCACGTACTACAGCCAAAGTTTCTGTTTTTGCACTGCACACACCAAACAAGCAATCTAATTATCCTAAAGGCAAATATTGGCACATTATTTTTATAATACAATGTATTTATACAAGGGGATAATTATTTTTATTGAAATTTTTCTGTAATTAATATTCGCAAAGTTTCCATGGGCATGAACAAAGTTCAAGGAGCTCCCCCACTTCAACGGTGCTCGTCCTTCTTACTTTCACTTCTCTTTTTGAAAAAGTTTTAGGTTACCCTCTTTATTTTTTTTGTTTTTGAACTATATAAAAGCACACAAAATTATAAAATGACCCTCTAAAACTTCCAAGTTGTCTCCCTGGCAGCGCTTTCTTTAAAGCCATTAAGCTAGGCATAAAGTGCTCAAGTAATGGATCCACCCGGATCCTAAGGTATATCAAAGCCAATTTTAATTAACAATGATTTGTAATTTAGTAGTGAGCACAAAGTTATATATATCATGTGACAACGAACTCTAACTCTCTTCCTATTCATTGGCATGTCATAAAAGAACAATTCATGCACACAAAGTAAAGGCCAATGCATAGTATAAACAGTTTTTTTGCAATTTTATCATGTTGGAAACATAGAGAGGCAGAGATGTAGTTCCTCTCTTATAATAATTTCAAGTAGGAGCAGCAAGCACATGCATATTATATTTATCAAAATCATCATTTGCAATAGTAGAACGCGACCCATCAATATAATCCTTAATAAGTGCAAAGTTCTCCGATATAGTGTAGTTGGGAGAATTCAAAAAGATAATATGACTATCATGTGTGGGTGCAATAGCAACAATTTCATGCTTAACATAAAGAACTATAGAAAGTTCATCTTCATAGGCACAATTCATATTGGCATCATGACCACAAGAATAGAAAGCATCAAGTTCGTCAAAAAGGGATATTTCAAAAGAATCCAAGGGATCATGGGAATTATCATAGCATTCATTCTTCGGTAAGAACGAAGGGAAATTAAACAATGTATGATTTGAAGAGTTACTCTCATTAGAAGGTGGGCACGGGTAGCTAATCCGCTCTTCCTCCTTTTGTTCTTCGTTCTCCTCCTCATCTTTTTCATCTAATGAGCTTACAATTTCGGCAACTTCCTCTTCCATAGATTCCTGCAAAATATTAGTCTCTTCCAAGGCAGCGGTCATTCTTTCAATAAACTCTTTAACATAATCATTAGAAGCATAGTTTTCATAGGAATATTTAAGCATGGCAAAACTTTCAGAATTGTCAACGAAAGAAGCAATTTCATAGGCACCCTTAAAAGCAACAAATTCTTCAATTTGTTCAACATCATTATAGCAATAGGCCTCCTTGGCATAAGAGGATAATATTTCATTATCATTAAACACACATTCGTAGGTAAGGTGTTTTTTAGCTTCTTTAGAACAACAAGTAAAATCATAAATTTCACATAGATTCCAAGCATAGCAACACAAAGTATTAATTTGATGCCACAAGAGTTTCCCTTTTTGAGATATGCGGTGTCGCACATAATGAGCATGCTCATTTAATGATTTTCCCTCAACTAAGCTACTTGGGTTTTCAGCACGAGCACAAGTGGATCGAAGATGACCCAAGTAATATTCTTCGGTGGTACGAAACACTAGTGGTTCCTCAACTTTTGGAGCAGCAAGTACAACTAATTTTTTTGGTATTTTGCATTTCCTACCCACATATAAAGATAGAAAACAAGTTAAAACAGGAAAAAAATCTACTTAGTGATAAAGCAAACAAGCACACATGAGAATATTCACCCCACGCTATTGCTCACCAGCAACGGCGCCAGAAAAAGGTCTTGATAACCCACAAGTATAGAGGATCAATTGTAGCCTTTCTCGATAAGTAAGAGTGTCGAACCCAACGAGGAGCTAAAGGTAGAACAAATATTCCCTCAAGTTCTATCGACCATCGATACAACTCCACGCACGCTTGACGTTCGCTTTACCTAGAACAAGTATGAAACTAGAAGTACTTTGTAGGTGTGATAGGATAGGTTTGCAAGATAATAAAGAGCACGTAAATAAAAACTAGGGGCTGCTAATACAAATAATAGCTAAGTTAGTTTAACAAGTGTGGAAAAGTGGTGGTAGGAGTTGTGGAATTGTCCCTAGGCAATTGATAACTAGATCGGTCATCATTATTGCAATTTTATATGAGGGAGAGGCATAAGCTAATTTAATTTCTCTACTAGGATCATATGCACTTATGATTGGAACTCTAGCAAGCATCCGCAACTACTAAATATGATTAAGGAAAAACCCAACCATAGCATTATAAGGTACCAAGTCCTCTTTACTCCCATATGCAATAACCCACCTACTCGGGTTTATGCTTCTGTCACTCAAGCAACCCACCATAGGCTAATCATGAACACATTGCAACACCCTATAACAAGGATCCCTCATGCTTGCATGACACGGCGAGCACCATAGTACAACACCAATAATAAAACATGCAACTCAAACAAATCATGATCATCAATCAACCCATAGGACAACAAAAATGTACTCAGACATCATAGGATGACAACACATCATTGGATAATAACATGAAGCATAAAGCACCATGTTCAAGTTGAGGGTACAGCGGGTTGCGGGAGAGTGGACCACTGTATATAGATGGGGGAAGGTGATGGAGGTGTTGGTGAAGATGACGGAGTTGTTGGAGTAGATCGCCGTCATGATGATGGCCCCGGTGGCGTTCCGGTGCCACCCGGAGAGAGGGGGAGAGAGACCCCATCCTTTTTATTATTCCTTGACCTCCCCCCTAGATGGGAGAAGTGTTTCCCCTCTGGTCCATGGCCTCCATGGCGGCGGAGGGGCGAGAGCCCCTCCGAGATTGGATCTCTCTCTCTCTATGTTTCCTTCTGTTTCTAAGCTCCTAGATTCTGGCCTTTCACCGTTTCTTAAATATCCAGAGATCCATAACTTCGATCGGGCTGAAATTTTGAGGGGGGTTTTATTATAAAAATATATTCCTTGCGGCCAAAGGATAGCACCAACTGACCTAAGGGGTGGCCACAAGCTTGCCAGGCGCGGCCAGGGACTGGGTTGCGCCTAGCAGGCTTGCCACCTCCTCAAGCATCGTCTCGCGTTGATTAGTTTTCCAAAAAATCTCATATGTTCCAAAAAATCTCCGCAAGTTTTTATCGCGTTTGTACTTCATTTGGTATTGATATTCTGTGAAACAAAAAACATGCAACAAACAGGAACTGGCACTGGGCAGTGGATCAATATGTTAGTCCCAAAAATAGTATAAAAAGTTGCCAAAAGTTTGTGAAAGTTGTAGAATATTGGCATGAAACAATAAAAAATTATAGATACAATGGAGACTTATCACTATTCATGGGTGAGGAAGCCCTGGTTTCAGGGGTCCTCGGGTGGCCGACCTATTTCTCATGGGCTGGACTATATGGGCCGATTATCGAGCATTGGATTGATCGAAGGCCCTGTCTCCAGGAAGGAAGCTTCGGGAATCGTGGGGTGTCCGCCATGATTGGAATAGTGAATAGGCATGTTTTTCCTTCTATGTGTAATCGACCATGTGTAAACCATAGGTACCCTCGGCATCTATATAAGCTGGAGGGTTTTAGGTTGTAGGAGAGAGGGCAACTCATATAGGTTTTAGCTATTCGATCTTGAGGTAGATCAACTGTGTAACCTATGCATCATCAACATAATCAAGCAGGACGTAGGGTTTTACCTCTTTAGGAGGGACCAAACCTGGGCAAACATCGTCTCCTTTGTCCCCTGTTACCATCGATCCAAGTCTCACACCTCGGGACCCCCTACCCGAGATCCGCCGGTTTTGACACCTACATTGGTGCTTTCACTAAGAGTTTCGCTGTGATCGCCAAGGGAATCGATGGCCCACGTCGTCACAATGAAGAAGTCCGCAACATGGACACTTTTGTCCTCGGACGGATCTTCGCTTTCGGCAACATTGTGCTGCATGCTGACCCGATTGGCCATCTAGGCCGGGTCGGAAGCTTCCCCTGATCAAGAGGTCAGATTTGGGAACCTAGAGTTCTGCGTAGACTCTCGGGGCGATCTTTTGCTAGCCGGGCTCGCATTCTCGCCTGCCACGCCCGAAGACTGTGAGGCTTTAACCTCGGATCCCTCTTTCGGTCACGCCCACAGGATTTACCCCAACGATGACCTAACTCTTAGTCTGAATCCGGCCATAGTGCCACATGCCCAGACACTTGTTCTTGCCAAACACTCTCCTTGCACGAACCGATATGTCTCCAACATATCTATAATTTTTGATGATGGCATGCTATTATGTTATCTATTTTGGATGTTTTATATGCATTAATATGCTATTTTATATGATTTTTGGGACTAACCTATTAATCTAGAGCCTAGTGCCAGTTTTTGTTTTTTCCTTCTTTTTGAGTTTTGCAGATATGGAATATTAAACGGAGTCCAAACAGAATCAAACCTTCGGAAGGAATTTTTCTAGAAGGAAACAAGTCAACAAGGCTTGGAGTGCACGGCAGGCAACTTGCCAGGGAGTCACAAGCCTGCTAGGCGCGGCCCCCCTGGCCGCGCCTAGCAGGCTTGCCGTCTCCCAGCTGGTCTCCTAACCCTAATCTTGGGCAAAAAAATTCCCAAATATTTCCCCAGCATCAAAAAGAGCCACGCAAATACTTTTCCGCCGCCACAAACCTCCGTTCCCGAGAGATCCAATCTTGGAGCCTTTTCCGGTAATCTGCCAGAGGGGGTTTCGATCACGGAGGAAATCCACATCAACTCCATTGCCCCTCCGATGATGCGTGAGTAGTCCACCACAGACCTACGGTTCCATATCTAGTAGCTAGATGGCTTCTTCTCTCTCTTTGATCTTCGATACCATGTTCTTCATGATCTTCATGGAGATCTATCTGATGTAATCCTGTTTTGTGGTGTGTTTGTCAAGATCCGATGAATTGTGAGTTTATGTTCAGATTATCCATGAATCTTCTTTGAATCTTCTCTGAATTCTTATATGCATGATTTCATATTCTTGCAAGTCTCTTCGAGTTATTGGTTTGGTTTGGCCAACTAGATTGGTAATTCTTGCAATGGGAGAAGTGCTTAGTTTTGGGTTCAATCTTCCGGTGTCCTCATCGAGTGACATAGTAGGGGTAGCGAGGCACGTATTGTATTGTTGCCATAAAGGGTAACAAGATGGGGTTTTCATCATATTGCTTGAGTTTATCCCTTTACACCATGTCATCTTTCTTAATGCGTTACTCTGTTCTTCATGAACATAATACTCTAGATGTAGGCAGGAGTCGGTCGATGTGTGGAGTAATAGTACTAGATGCAGAATCATTTTGGTCTACTTGATACGGACGTGATGCCTATATGCATGATCATTGCCTTGGATAACTACATGATTATTTGCTTTTCTATCAATTGCTTGACTGTAACTTGTTTACCCACCATGATATTTTCCTTCGAGAGAGAAGCCTCTAGTGAAACCTATGGCCCCGGGGTCTACTTTCCATAATATACTTTGAGATCTATAAACCAAAAATACTTTGCTGCAATTTATTTACCTTTTACTATCCGTTCTTTTTTACATCTATCTCTATTGGATCTAATCGTTGCAAATAATCGTGAAGGGATTGACAACCCCTTTATAGTGATGGGTGCAAGAGTTTGATTGTTTGTGTAGGTGCATCCATTGGTGCGACTTGCTTGTTCCTCCTACTGGATTGATACCTTGGTTCTCAACAACTGAGGGAAATACTATCTACTTTGCTGCATCACCCTTTCCTCTTCAAGGGGAAACCAACGCGTAGGTTACCATAATAAACTTTATGTGATGTGCTAGGTTACCATGATCTTGATGATTGCTCTCTAAATTTGCATCCTGTGGATTCCACTATTAAGAAACCTATGGGAAGGATTAATGATGTTCTTATTGTTGCAAATAGGAATTATGTGCCCGTAGATTTGATTGTTCTTGATATAGATTGCAATCCTACATGTCCTATTATTCTTGGTAGACCTTTCCTTAGAACGATTGGTGCAATGATGGACATGAAAGAAGGAAACATTAGATTCCAATTTCCATTAAGGAAAGCATGGAACAATTTCCTACAAATAAAATAAGATTGCATTATTAATATATTATGAAAGATACTTCTGGTTTGCATACCAAAGATGACAATACCTAGATCTATTGTGTTTTGCCTAGCTAGGGGTGTTAAACAATAACACTTGTTGGGAGGCAACCCAATTTTATTTTTGTGTTATTTTTTTCTTCCGTTTCTGAGTGTTTCCCACATTATGAATTCTGTAGTAATTGTGTTTTGGTGTTTTAATTAGTGTTTGAGACAAGTAAAACCTTTGGGGTGATCTATGGTAGTTGTTGATTTGATCTTGCTGAAAAACAGAAACTTTTGCGCTCAGTCCAGGAATTTTCTAAAATTTTCAGAGTGTCGAATGAGTATGGAATTTTTACACAATATTTATATATCAATATCTCTAGTTTTACTATTTTTTCATAAGTTATTGACTTACATAAGTATACAAAGTTTTCAGATTGCTACAGACTGTTCTGTTTTTGACAGATTCTGTTTTCTTTGAGTTGTTTGCCTATTTTGAAGAATCTTTGGGTTGTATCATGGGGTATGAACCATGGAGAAGTTACAATACAGTAGTTATAACACCAATATAAATAAAGAATGAGTTCACAACAGTACCTAAAGTGGTGATTTATTTTCTTATACTAACGGACTCACGAGTTTTCTATTAAGTTTTGTGTTGTGAAGTTTTCAAGTTTTGGGTAAAGATTTGATGGACTATGGAATAAGGAGTGGCAAGAGCCTAAGCTTGGGGAGGCCCAAGGAATTCCAAGTCATATTCAAGTATACCAAATAGCCTAAGCTAAAATTTCAAGATAAATTGTGTTCTCCCCGAGTGTGCACCGTTGCGAAAGTTCGTTGTGTCGAGACACCACGTGATGATTGGGTGTGATAGACTCTACGTTCACATACAACGGGTGAAAGCCAGTGTTGCACATGCGGGACACTCGGGTTAAGCTTGACGAGCCTATCATGTACATACATGGCCTCGGAACACATGAGATTGAAAGGTCAAACATGAGTCATATAGCAGATATGATCAACATGATGATGTTCACCATTGAACCACCTCAACTCACGTGATGATCGGACTTGAGTTGGTGAAACTGGATCATGTATCACTCGAATGACTGAAGGGGTGTCAATTTGAGTGGGAGTTCTTAGGTAATATGATTAAATTGAACTCATTATCATGAACATAGTCAGTAGTGTCTTTGCAACTTATGTTGTAGATTACTAGCTCACGTTGTAGCTCCCTTGAATTTTTATATGTTCCTAGAGAAATACAGTTGAAAGATGATGGTAGCAATATTGCGGTCTGGGTCCGTGATCTGAGGATTGTCCTCATTGCTGCACAGAAGGCTTATGTCCTTAATGCACCGCTCGGTGTGCCACCACCTCTAGCGTCGTCTGTAGATGTTGTGAACATCTGACAGGCACGTTCCGATAACTACTTGGTAGTTTAGTGTGTCATGCATTACGACTTAGAATTGAGGCTCCAAAATGTTTTGAACGTCACGGAACATATGAGATGTTCTAAGAGCTGAAATTGCGATCTCAGGCTCATGCCCGTGTTGTGAGATATGAGATCTCCAACAAGATTCTTTTCCTGCAATATGAAGGAGAATAGCTCGATCGTTGAGCATGTGCTCAGATTGTCTGCGTACTGCAATCACTTGAATCAAGTGGGAGGTTATCTTCCAGATAAGATAGTGATTGATATAGTTCTCCAAGTCACTTTCACTAAGCTGCTAGAGCTTCGTGATGAACTATAAAATGCCAGGGATGGAAATAATGATCCCTGAGCTATTCGCGATGTTTGATACCATGAAGGTAGAAATCAAGAAGGGGCATCAAGTGTCGATGGTTAGTGAAACCACTAGTTTCGAGAAGGGAAAGGGCTAGGAGGGAGACTTCATGGATGGCAAGTCAGTTACTGCTCGAGTGAAGAAACCCAAAGTTGAACCCAAACCCGAGACTAAGTGCTTCTATTATGAGGGGAACAATCGTTGAAGTGGAAAAACCTTAGATACTTGGTAGATAAGAAGGCTGGCAACGTCGACAGAAGTATATTTGATATATGTGTTATTGATGTGTACCTTGCTAGTACTCCTAGTAGCACCTGGGTATTGGATACCTGTTTGATTGCTAAATGTTAGTAACTCGAAATAAAAGCTACGGAATAAACGGAGACTAGCTAAGGGTGAGGTGACGATGTGTGTTGGAAATGTCTCCAAGGTTGATGTGATCAGCATCGCACGCTCTCTCTACCTTTGGTATTAGTGACAAACCTAAATAAATGTTATTTGGTGTTTGTGTTTAGCATGAACATGATTAGATCGTGTTTATTGGAACACGGTTATTCATTTAAGTTAGAGCATAATGGTTATTCTGTTTACATGAATAATACCTTCAATGGTCATGCACCCAATGAGAATGGTTTGTTGAATCTTGATCGTAGTAATACACATGTTCATAACATTGATGCCAAAAGATACAAAGTTAATAATGATAGTACCACATACCTATGGCACTACCGCTAAATGTCATATTGGTATAAATCGCATGAAGAAACTCCATGTTGATGGATCTTTGGACTCATTCGATTTCGAATCGGTTGAGACATGCGGACCATGCCTCATGGGCAAGATGACTAAAGACCCCGTTTTCGGTATGATGGAGCGAGCTAGTAACTTACTGGAAATGATACATGTTGATGTATGTAGTCCAATGAGTATTGTAGCATGCGATGGGTATTGTTCTTAATGTGTCACTCTATTCTTCATGAACTTAATACTCTAGATGCAGGCAGGAGTCGGTCGATGTGTGCAGTAATAGTACTATATGCAGAATCGTTTCGGTCATACGGACGTGATGCTATATGCATGATCATTGCCTTGGATAACTACATGATTATTCGCCTTTCTATCAATTGCTTGACTGTAATTTGTTTACCCACCATGATATTTTCCTTCGAGAGAGAAGCCTCTAGTGAAACCTATGGCCCTCTGGTCTACTTTCCATAATATACTTTCAGATCTATAAACCAAAACTACCAAAATTACTTTGCTACAATTTATTTACCTTTTACTTTCTGTTCTTGTTTACATCTATCTCTATCGGATCTAATCTTTGCAAATAATCGTGAAGGGATTGACAACCCCTTTATAGCGTTGGGTGCAAGAGTTTGATTGTTTGTGTAGGTCCATCCATTGGTGACTTGCTTGTTCCTCCTACTAGATTGATACCTTAGGTCTCAACAACTCAGGGAAATACTTATCTACTTTTCTATATCACCCTTTCCTCTTCAACAGAAAACCAACGCAAGCTCAAGAGGTAGCACGGATGCACCAGAGGTCAACTCTGAACGCTCCGAGTAGGTCGGCCTGATCGAGCTCTCGGAACTCAACGAGGCCCTAGATCCGATCTCGTCGATGAAAATTATCAACAAACCAACCCCGATCTATGCTTAGATCAATCTCAAGACGGGTCAGGACGAAATTTTCATCCCACCCACCACCCACTTCATAGCCTCTATAGAGGATTTAACCGACATGTTGGATTATGCCTCCGAGGAGGCAGAATACATGGATGAAGAAGATTGTGCTCCCGCCCCAGTTAACACCGAGTGATGGGCTGCCACCTCCACGTACGACATCTACATGGTAGACACTCCAGCCGCTAACGGCAAGCACACACCTAACAACGATGGCGACAGATCGGGTGAAGCACCGTCAAGGCGCCGGAAGCCGCATAAACGATCAAAAGGAAAAAAGGGCAGAAAAGCTATTGTCAGCACCACGGAGATACCCTGGAAGACCTCGGAGATCCCGATATCCCCAAACACCTGCTAGAGGGTCAAGAGAGATCGGAAGATCAGCTCAACCTCGATGACCTAAATGATTCCGAGGATGACAATTATCTCCCCCTATTAAGGAGGAAGACATCTGATAAGCCGATGACTTCGCCATCCCTGATAATCTTGAAGATCAGGAACTGTTTAGGCAACAGCTTATAGCCACGGTCCGCAGCCTGAAAGCAAAAGAACGGCAACTTAAAGCGGAACAGGACAACCTCAACGATCGATGGACAAAAGTCCTCTCAGCTAAGGAAGGATACGGTACCAGTCTTTTGGACCAACCTAAAAGCTATCCACGCAGAAGGCTGCTGCCACAATTCGACGACGAGCTCACTAACACGCTGTCTCCGAAACATACCCCATACGACAAGCCAGACCGCCCCCCTCGAGGATGAGACACGACGGCTGACGACACCGGTTATAGGCCGACCATACCCCGAAGGCAGGGAAAAGAGCCAATAGAGCCCGATCACAGGTTTGACCTGCGACATGACCTGGACCATAGGGCAGATCGCACAAGATCCATCTATGGATCCAGAGGGTACTCACTCGGTCGATGAGACGGGTACTGGCCTTGGCTCAACCGCAACAATCGAGACCGGGAACGAAACCGGGCTAGAGCAGATGCCGACTACCGGTGTGACATAGCTCGGGTCAAAGGCGCTACCCACCCGTTGTGCTTCACGGACGAGGTGATACAGCACCAGTTCCCGGAGGGGTTTAAACCCGTGAACATATAGCAATACAATGGGACAACTGACCCAACCGTATGGATTGAGGATTTCATCCTCCACATCCACATGGCGTGAGGAGATGATCTCCACGCTATCAAGTATCTACCCCTAAAGCTTAAGGGGCCAACTAGGCACTGGTTAAACAGCCTACCCAAAAACTTGATTGGATGCTGGGTGGATCTAGAGGATGCATTCTGATCTAACTTCCAGGGCACCTATGTTTGGCCACAGGACTCCTCTGACCTAAGTAACATCGTTCAGAAGCCAGGAGAGTCCGCGCGGAAATTCTTGAATCGGTTCTTGACCAAGAAAAACCAGATCGTTGACTGCCCAGACGCTGAGGCAACAGCCTCCTTCAGGCACAATATTCGGGATGAATGGTTGGCTCGCCAGCTCGGCTAGGATAAACCTAGGACAATATCCGTCCATACATCACTCATGACCAGCTTTTGCGCGTGCGAGGATAACTGGCTAACAAGACGGAGCCACAACCCCAAGGACCCCAGAAACTCCGAAGTTCGGGACGGAAACGGGAAACCAAAACTCAACAAGAAAAAGCGCCGGCATAGTAATAGTGATGCCAATCACACGGTCGTTAATGTCGGCTTCCACAACTCCCGACCAGGGTAGCAGAAGAAGCCTCCTAAAGGTAATCGCGACGGACCCACCCTTCTGGACAAGATCATGGAGAGGCCTTGCCGGATCCATGGCACTCAAGAGAATCCCGCCAATCACACCAACCGTAACTGTTGGGTATTCAAACTAGTCGACAAACTCGCAACCGAGGACCAAGTCAAGGGCCCACACAGCAAGGACGAGGATGAGCCTCGCGGTCGGATTGGCGGAGGACAAAAAAAATTCCCTCCAGAAGTAAAAATTGTAAATATGATATACGTTACTCATATACCCCCAAAAGGAGAGGAAGTGTGCCCTTCGAGAGGTCTACGTCGTAGATCCAGTAGCCCCGAAGTACAACCCATGGTCGGTGTACCCGATCACCTTCGATCGGCGAGGCCACCCGACCAGTATCCATCATGGGGGCTCGTCCGCCCTCATCCTAGACCCCATCATAGATGGGTATCACCTCACTAAAGTCCTAATGGACGGAGGAAGTAGCCTTAATCTGATTTACGCAGACACGGTGAAAATATGGGTATAGATCCGTCAAGGATCAAAGCCAGCAACACTACCTTTAAAGGAGTGATTCCAGGCGTCGAAGCCTGGTGCACATGCTTTGTAAGCCTGGAAGTAGTGTTCAGTTCGCCCGACAACTTTCGAAGCGAAGACTTGATCTTCGACATTATACCTTTCTGCATCGGCTATCACACCCTGCTAGGTCTTACAACGTTCGCTCGCTTTAATGCCGTCCCACACTACGCGTACCTCAAGCTCAAGATGCCCGGCCCCATAGGGGGTCATTACTGTCAACGGCAACATAGAGCGCAATCTCCGAACTGAGGAACATGCATCGGCCCTGGCAGCCGAATTCCATTACAATGATGATCGGCAAACACCGACATCCATCATAAAGGCACGTAAGGCTGGGAAGCGAGCTCGATCTCAGGCCGAACTCCCAGAACCTTCCTCTGCCCATAAATAGGGACTCGCCCCCTATCGGTGCATTAGAGTTTTGGGCTTCCTAGTGCCCCTTTACTCGTGCATAGGCAGTGGTAGCCACCCTAGCGACAAGGCCCAGCAGAGACTTGCCAGGTACAAGTACAGAAAAATCAAGACCCCCGGCAAGACCTTGCCGGGGTGACTGTCAAACCCTCAGGCAAGGACAAGGCCTCGGCAAGCCCTGGCAAGGTGAAGCCCCGGCAAGGCCACGCCAGCGCATAGTCCAGGTGTCGCCTCGCCTAGGCATGTGTTGCGGTGTGGGCACTTGAGGGGGCTAAGCGGTGCCGATGGGACGGGCTCCTGTCCCGTCCCACCGACAGATAGAGATGCCTGACGGAGCATTAAATGTGACTGTCCTACTCCGTCAGTGTTAGGTATGATAGCATTGTAGCTCTATAGACCCCGTGTACGCACTGTACGCCACTGTTGGGATCCCCTTCAGAGAATAAAAGGAGGCCCGGGGCGATACAGTGGAGGACTTTTGGATCCTCAGACTTTTGGCTTTCGGTCTTAGGGACCTTCTAGCCCGCACACGTGGCAGCGGCTCACAGCGCTCCTATAGCTAGAACCCTAAGAACACTCTCAATACAACCATGCAGGAGTAGGGTTTTATGCATCCTGGCGGCCCGAACCTGGGTAAATCCCCCGCGTGCTTTTCATCAGACCTCCTATTTGTGCGAGCCTTCACCCCTGCCGAACGGAAAGGGGTCCCTCCGATCCCATAGGTGCTCGTTCCCCACGAAACCCCCCATTGCAGATCCCTAGGACCAACAAAGCACGTGCCGAGGAGGCACAACTTCACGTTAAGATTCCATGGGTGGTGGTGGGGAAAACTATCGAAGTGTACGTGTTCGGCTGGACCAAACTACTACCATTAAATGTCTTCGGACACAATGCATGTACCATCAAGGGCCTGCTAAAAGTATAAAGCTCATCCACACATCGGTGGCTTCTCAAGATTTTGTTTCCAAGGTCCGCTCATCGAACATCAACAGCCATAGAGGTATACAACTCCCTAGGAGGCACAGGGTGGACAAGCGACAGGGCACATCGAGGACGTCGGGTCACCCATTGAAGACCCCTGGTACAACCCCTCCTATAAAATTTTCATTTTCGAATACCTATAAACAGTCGCTTTGGCAATTTGAATAATAGAGAGTGGTTGAGAAAAATAGAAAACCATTATACATGGTCGATCCGCTGTCCTTTTTTTGGCACATACACTATTTTCTCTCTCTCCTTGCGCAACTGTTCGGTACACGTTACGATGCAACCGGCTAATAGACCGGGGGCTCTATTTACAAAAAAAATCATCCTATGCACAATTGATTATGCGTTCAGCATCTTGGAATTCGCTTTATATGCATTGGTTCCGAACTATGTCTTGGGTCAATAGTTGGGTTGCCCGGCTCCTGTGCTTGCCCCTTTACGTTTCGCTCGTTCGCCTACAAGGGCAAGGGGAGAACCATTGTGATTTTGTTTCTAGCTAGCCTGGTCAAGCACCTCAGGGGAGAAAGCCGAAAACTGACTGTCATAGTATGTGAGAACTGGTTTGTGAATCCGAGATTAAGTATCATACTAAAAACCTCTTTAGAGGTTATTCCGTGTCATACGTTGGGTTTGGTATTCGTCCAAACCATGTGATATCGGCTTTAGCTGCGGTTTATCCGAACATCACAAACCACTGGGGGCTAGTCATCAGCCCCCCGTATTCCTTTCGCGCTCCTACGACTAAGCGAAAGTAATAAATCACTATGGTCTGATTGCCTTGTCCGCCTCACACTACCGCCTTCGGGTACCGATAACTTGGCTAAGGGTCACAGTGCGTAGGAAGAGACACCTTGTGTAGTATCTACATGGGGGCTAAAGCCGACGACTCGCAACTTTCAGTTTCAACGGCCACACAGGAGTTAAAACCAACGCAAAACATAAAAGACATAATAAACCATGCATCATAAACATACAAGCGTTAAAAGGTCTTTGGACATATTACAACACATTTACTCGCAAATGTTTTCTTTCGAACACTGAGCCTCTATTGCCCGAGCACCTTCCATAACTACGGAGAAGGATCGCTTAGGGCACGTATGCTCCTTTCAGAGAGGGCAGAGGAGCGGAGGCTATCTTCATCGGATCAAGCCACGGCCAGTGCACCTTGGCCCTCGCAAAGGCCATCCGAGCTCCCTCGATACAGGAGGAACGCCTTAGCACGTCGATCTGGGGCGAGGCATCGCTCATCTTCTGCACCAGGCCGAAGTAGCTGCTCGGCAATGGCTCGTTGGGCCATAGCCGGATACAGAGATCCTTCATGGCCGGCTCCGCCATCCGGTGTAGCTCCATCAGCTGCTTAAGCTGCTTAATAAGGAGACAAGAGCGCTCGGGGGCTTCAAATTGCGGCCAGAATAGCCGAGCTTCATCTCCTTCTCCCCGCGAAGCATAGCACCGATTCGCATCCGCTATGCTCTTCTGGACGTCCGAGCAGGCGCATGAGGAACGCCACACTTGGGTGAGCAATGCGAACTTGCTATCGCCAAAGACACACTACAGTAAATACGGCTTACCATCTATGATATCCTTAACTTGGTGGACTTTCTCTTCAAAGAACTGCCTATCTACCCGCTCCTTTTGGAGATTGGATTTCAGGGTGGATAGTTCGTTGGCCTGTGCTACCTCTTGAGCTTGCGTTGGTTTTCCCTTGAAGAGGAAAGGGTGATGCAGCAAAGTAGATAGTATTTCCCTCAGTTGATGATAACCAAGGTATCAATCCAGTAGGAGGAACAAGCAAGTCACCTATGGATGCACCTACACAAACAATCAAACTCTTGCACCCAACGCTATAAAGGAGTTGCCAATCCCTTCACGATTATTTGCAAGGATTAGATCCGATAGATATAGATGTACACGAGAATGGAAAGTAAAAGGTAAATAAATTACAGCAAAGTATTTTTGATATTTTTGGTTTATAGATCTGAAAGTATATCGAAAGTAGACCCGGGGGCCATAGGTTTCACTACAGGCTTCTCTCTCGAATGAAAAAAACATGGTGGGTAAACAAATTACTGTCAACCAGTTGATAGAAAAGCGAATACTCATGTAGTTATCCAAGGTAATGATCATGCATATAGGCATCACGTCTGTATCAAGTAGACCGAAACGATTCTGCATCTACTACTATTACTCCACACATCGACCGACTCCTGCCTGAACCTAGAGTATTTAGTTCATGAAGAACAGAGTGATGCATTAAGAAAGATGACATGATGTAGAGGGATAAACTCAAGCAATATGATGAAAACCCCATCTTGTTACCCTTGATGGCAACAATACAATACGTGCCTCGCTACCCCTACTATGTCACTAGGTGAGGACACCGCAAGATTGAACCCAAAACCAAGCACTTCTCCCATTGCAACAATTACCAATCTAGTTGGCCAAACCAAACCAATAACTTGAAGAGATTTGAAAGGATATGAAATCATGCATATAATAATTCAGAGAATAATCAAATAAGATTCATGGATAATCTGAACATAAACTCACAATACATCGGATCTTGACAAACACACCACAAAAGAGGATTACATCGGATAGATCCCCATGAACATCATGAAGAACATGGTATTGAAGATCAAAGAGAGAGAAGAACCATCTAGCTACTAGCTATGGACCCGTAGGTCTGTGGTGGACTAATCACGCAGCATCGAAGGGGCAATGGAGTTGATGTAGATGCGCTTCGTGATTGAAACCCCCTCCGACAGATTACCGAAAAAGGCTCCAAGATTGGATCTCTCGGGAACAGAGGCTTCTCGCGGCAAAAAAGTATTTGCGTGGCTCATTCTGATGTTGGCGGGATATTTGGGAATTTATAAGACAGAGAATAGGGTTAGGAGACCTGCCAGGAGACTGCAAGACTGTTAGGCTCGGCTAAGGGGGTTGTGCCTACCAGGCTTGTGGCTCCCTGGCAGGTGCCGTGGCATGCACTCCAAGCCTGGTTGATTTGTTTCCTTCCAGAAAAAATCCTTTCGAAGGTTTTATTCCGTTTGGACTCCGTTTAATATTCCATATCTGCAAAACTAAAAAAAAAAGGGAAAACAGAAACTGGATTAATAGGCTAGTCCCAAAAATAATATAAAATAGCATATAAATGCATATAAAACATCCAAAACACGTAATATAATAGCATGCCATCATAAAAAATTATAGATACGTTGGAGACGTATCAGCATCCCCAAGCTTAATTCATGCTCGTCCTCGAGTAGGTAAATGATAAAAACAGAATTTCTGATGTGGAGTGCTACCTAACATATTTATCCATGTAATATTCTTTATTGTGGCATGCATATTCAAATCCGTAAGACTCAAAAGAAAAGCTTAATATTTATATAAAAACAATAACGTTTCAAGCATACTAGTAAAGCAATTGTATCGCTTCAAAATATACTGGCAAAAGAAAGTTATCCCCACAATATCATATTGGTCTGGCTATGCTCCATCTTCCCCACACAAAGTATTTATATCATGCACAACCCCGATGAAAAGTCAAGCAATTGTTTTCACACCTTTATTTTCTCAAACTTTTTCAACTCTCACGCGATACATGAGCGTGAGCCATGGATATAACACTATAGGTGGAATAGAATATGGTGAAGGTTGTCAAGGATAGGGAGAAGATAGTCTCACATCAACTAGGCGTATCAAGGGGCTATGGAGATGCCCACTAATAGATATCAATGTGAGTGAGTAGGCATTGCCATGCAACGGATGCACTAGAGTTATAAGTGTATGAAAGCTCAAAAAGGAACTAAGTGGACGTGCATCATGAAAATTCCACTAGTTATATGAAAGTGACAAAATAGGAGACTCTCTATCATGAAGATCATGGTGCTACTTTGAAGCACAAGTGTGGAAAAAGATAGTAGCAATGTCCCTTCTCTCTTTTCTCTCATTTTTTATTTTTTTATTGGTGGGCATCTAAGGCCTCTTTTATTATTATTTTTATTTGGGCTTCGCTGGCCTATTTTATTTTTTTCATAAAGTCTGGAATCTCATCCCCACTTGTGAGGAAATTATAGCTTCCATCATCCTTTCCTCACATGGGACATGCTCTAATAATGATAATCATCACACTTTTATTTACTTACAACTTGATACCTGTGACAAAATATGACTCTATATGCACTATGGAAGTGATGGTGTATGTCATAAAAGGAAACGGTGGAAATTGCATGGCAATATATCTTGGAATGGCTATGGAAATGCCATAATAGGTTGGTATGGTGGCTGTTTTGAGGAAGGTATATGGTGTCTGTTTTGAGGAAGGTATATGGTGGTTGTTTTGAGGAAGGTGTTTGTTGTACCTGCGAAAGTTGCGCGGTACTAGAGAGGCTAGCAAAGGTGGAAGGGTGAGAGTGCGTATAATCCATGGACTCAACATTAGTCATAAAGAACTCACATACTTATTGCAAAAGCCTATTAGTCATTGAAGCAAAGTATTAAACGCATGCTCCTAGGGGAGAGGTTGGTATGAGTTAACCATCGCATGCTCCCGACCCTCACACAAAGGTCGACAATCTATAAACAAGTCATGCTCTGACTTCCTTACATAACGGTTCACCATACGTGCATGCTAAGGGAATCACAAACCTTTATACAAGTATTTTTACCAAATCAAAATTACTTCCTAACATGACTCTTAACATTACCATATTTATATCTCAAAACTTTATGCAAGGAATCAAACTTCTCATAAATACTCAATGCATTTAATATGGAAGTTTTTATTATATCCCTCTTGGATGCCTATCATATTAGGACTAAATTAATAACCTAGACCAATTACCATGATATTTAGAGACTCTCAAAATAATATAAGTGAGGTACGAGAGTTCAAGTATTTCTATAAAACGCAAACACCACCTTGCTCTAAAAAAATATATAAGTGAAGCACATAGAGCAAAATTTCCTAACAAAAAGATATAAGTGAAGCACATAGAGCATTCTAAAAAATTCACGATTCAGCGTGTGTGTCTCAAAAGATGTGTGCAGCAAGGATGATTGTGGCAAAATAACAAGCAAAGACTCATATCATACAAGATGCTCCAAGCAAAAAAAATATCATGTGGTGAATAAAAATATTGCCTCAAGTAAATTTACCGATGGATTGAAGACGAAAGAGGGGATGCCTTCCAGGGCGTCCCAAAGATTAGGATCTTTGGAATCCTTGAATATGACTTGGGGTTCCTTGGGCATCCCCAAGCTTAGGCTCTTGCCACACCTTATTCCATAGTCCATCAAATCTTTACCCAAAACTTGAAAACTTCACAACACAAAACTTAACAGAAAACTTGTGAGATCTGTTAGTATAAGAAAATAAATCGCCACTTTACGTACTGTTGTGAACTTTATATTGGTGTTATAAATATTGTATTCTAACTTCTCCATGGTTCATCCCCCATGATACACCCCATAGATTCATCAAAATAGGCAAACAACTCAAAGAAAATAGAATCTGTCAAAAACAGAACAGTCTATAGCAATCTGAAAACTTTGTATACTTATGTAACTCAAACAATTCTGAAAAAATAGGAAACCTGTAAAATTTATATATAAATCTTGTGTAAAAAATTCAAACTCATTCGACGCTCTGAAACATTTAGAAAATTCCTGGACTGAGCGCAAAAGTTTCTGTTTTTCAGCAGGATCAAATCAACAACTACCATAGATCACCCCAAAGGTTTTACTTGGCTCAAACACTAATTAAAACACGAAAACACAATTAATACATAATTAGTAATGTGGAAACACTCAAAAATAGAAGCAAAAACAGAACACAAAAATAAAATTGGGTTGCCTACCAACAAGCGCTATTGTTTAACGCCCCAGTCTAGGCCAAACGCAAAAGATCTAGGTATTGTCATCTTTGGTATTGGCAACTTTTGTGGGGACCTTCTCGAATCCAGGGGTTATTTCCTTTTTCCCACATTTGTGGAGGAAGGATCCATCTTGATATCCAAAATGTCCAAACGCTTATTGCAAAGGGTAAGCAAAGTATTCAAGCGATTGAGGTTCCCATTGATATGTTTAAGGGGTTCGCGATATTCTTGTAACTCGACCAAGTGCTTATGTAAGTCACCCAATTTGTCGAGAACTTTAACACCCTCTTGTGAGAAATCAAACCCCTTTTTTGGTGGTGGAACCCCTGAAATCCCTTCCAAAGCTTCATAAGCGGCATTCGCATCTAGCTCAATAAAATTTCCTTTTGAGGCAAAATCTAGAAGATCTCTGTGATGCAAAGTTAATCCAATGTAAAAATTTCTAAGCAACACTTTTGCATCTCCTTTTAGATTGGAAATACGATAAAATTCCATTAGCCTATACCAGGCATCTTTCAAATCTTCCCTTTGTTTTTGTTTAAAGTAAAGAACTTCAAAATCTGGTGACAAAGGGGACATAGTAACGCTAGACATAGCAACAAGGAGAAGATCTTGGCAAGAAAAGAAGGCAAACAAAATAAGGGCGAACAATAAGGCAAATATTTTTGGTATTTTCTGAAAAATGTTTTAGAAGTGGGGAGAGGAAAACGAGAGGCAAATGGCAAATAATATAAATGCAAGAGATGAGTTTGTGATGGGTACTTGGTAGGCTTGATATGTATCCTCCCCGGCAACGGCGCTAGAAATTGGCAAGTTGACGGGAGAGATCTTGTCTTGACTTGCTATGTATCCTCCCCGGCACCGGCGCCATAAATCCTTCTTGCTACCTCTTGAGCTTACGATGGTTTTTCCTGGAAGAGGAAAGGGTGATGCATCAAAGTAGATAAGTATTTCCCTCAGTTGATGAGAACAAAGGTATCAATCCATTAGGAGGAACAAGCAAGTCACCAGTGGATGCACCTACACAAACAACCAAACTCTTGCACCCAACTCTATAAAGGGGTTGTCAATCCCTTCACGATTATTTGCAAGGATTAGATCCGATAGATATATATGTAAACAAGAACGAAAAGTAAAAAGTAAATAAATTACAGCAAAGTATTTTTGGTTTATAGATCTTAAAGTATATTATGGAAAGTAGACCCAAGGGACATAGGTTTCATTGGGGGCTTCTCTCTCGAAGGAAAATATCATGGTGGGTAAACAAATTACTGTCAAACAATTGCTAGAAAACCAAATAATCATGTAGTTATACAAGGCAATGATCATGCATATAGGCATCACGTCTGCATTAAGTAGACCGAAACGATTCTACATCTACTACTATTACTCCACACATCGACCGACTCCTGTCTGCATCTAGAGTATTAAGTTCATGAAGAACATAGTAACACATTAAGAGAGATGACATGATGTAGAGGGATAAAGTCAAGCAATATGATGAAAACCAAATCTTGTTACCCTTGATGGCAAAAATACAATACGTGCATTGCTACCCCTACTATGTCACTGGGTGAGGACAGCGCAAGATTGAACCCAAAACCAAGCACTTCTCCCATTGCAAGAATTACCAATCTAGTTGGCCAAACCAAACCAATAACTCAAAGAGACTTACAAGGATATGAAATCATGCATATAAGAATTCATAGAAGAATTAAATAAGATTCATGGATGATCTGAACATAAACTCACAATTCATCGGATCTTGAGAAACACACCACAAAAGAGGATTACATCGGATAGCTCCCCACGAAGGTCATGAAGAACATGGTATTGAAGATCAAAGAGAGAGAGAAGAAGCCATCTAGCTACTAGCTATGGACCCGTAGTTCTGTGATGGACTACTCATGCATCATTGGAGGGGCAATGGAGTTGATGTAGATGCCCTCCATGATCAAAAACCCCTCCGACAGATTACCGGAAATGGCTCCAAGATTGGATCTCTCGGGAATGGAGGCTTCTGGCGGCGGAAAAGTATTTATGTTGCTCGTTCTGATGTTGGGGGAATATTTGGGAATTTATAGGATGAAGAATAGGGTTAGGAGACCTTCGAGGAGACAGCAAGCCTGCTAGGCGCGGCCAGGGGGCTGCGCCTACCAGGCTTATGGCTGCT
Source organism: Hordeum marinum (assembly GCA_022496015.1). Taxonomy (NCBI): domain Eukaryota; kingdom Viridiplantae; phylum Streptophyta; class Magnoliopsida; order Poales; family Poaceae; genus Hordeum; species Hordeum marinum. Next base: position 46,066,900 of record CM039672.1, read on the forward strand.
TGGCAGGTGCCCTGGCATGCACTCCAAGGCTGGTTGATTTTTTTCCATCCAGAAAAATCTTTCTGAAGGTTTTATTCCGTTTGGACTCCCTTTAATATTCCATATCTGGAAAACTCAAAAACAAGGAAAAAAACAGAAAACTGGCACTAGGCTCTAGATTAATAGGTTAGTCCCAAAAAATATAAAATAGCATATTAATGCATATAAAACATCCAAAACATATAATATAATAGCATGCCATCATCAAAAATTATAGATACGTTGGAGACGTATCATCCTACTCCTTGCCTTTCTTCTCAAGGTCCTCGCACTTTTGACCAGCGTCCTTGAGCTCCTGCTGGATTTCCTCCACTCGAGCCTCATGCGTGACGCTCGTGTCTTTTAGAGCGGAAAGTGCAGCAGACGCTTGTTCGGCCGTCGCCTTCTCGGTCGCGGCCTCTTGCTTAGCCTTCTGAAGCTCGGCCTTGAGCTTCTCAATTTCCTTCGCCAAGGTTGTGTAAGTATCAAAGATGTAACCATACTACGTCGACAGTACAAATCACTAGTGATGAAAAATTCGGACATTACAATCCGGCTTACCTTGGGCCTCGTCGAATCTATTGTTCAGAGCATCAATCTTGTCCTCGGAGATGTTGAGCTTCTGATTTAGCTCGTCTAGCTCGGCGACATTAGCTGCCGTTGCCGATGACAAAGCCTACAAATAATAAACCCCTATCAAATTACATGGGTTTAAACCTCCAAACTATCATAAACATGACCCTATGTTCAGTCCTCTTAAGGGTTGTTAGAACATTCCGAATAAATATACTATTGTACATTGTCCGAACAATGTCTATGACTGATCTGAGGTGAGTTTTCCAAACCCACCTAGGGCTCGGGGGCTGCTATATATAATGATGGCACAAATGTAATCAATATTTCAGAAACTGAACATTATGTGGCTCACCTGGAAGCCCGTTAGGAGACCGTTAAAGGCCTCCTTGAGTCTGTCATCAACGAACTGAATGCTCTGCAAAACCGCACCCATAAGGGTGTGGTGATCCTCGGGGATGGAGACACCTGATAGAGCCTCCCCCATGACCGGCCACCCATTGGTCGGTGGTGCCGGTGGTGATCGGTTAGCCCGATCTCCAACCAGGATTGAACCGGTAGCTACGGACGTGTGGCACGCTCCAAAGATGCCCTTGGAGGGGACTGGACATCCATCCGTCCAGCCTCCTCAGTATCCGGGAGGGCCTCCTCCCCCCCGGGCTTCGGCGGCTGAGGCATTAACCTTGACCATGACGTTGTCTCCCCCGCCGCTGGTGCCTAGGTCCATAGGAGTCTGGTTGGATGATACCTCCGCGGCGCCTGGAGGGGTGGGATGCGACGCGGTCCTGCTCTCTGCTAGCTCGGCAAGTGGGGTCTCCCATCCGAAACTTGGTTGGTGGGGAGAACTCGTGGTAGGCTGCAGATCAATAGGCGCTCACATGTTAGTAACATCTAAAACTTGACATAAATAGCTAGGGAGTTTTTGGATCCTTACCTTCGAGCTGGGGGCTTGACCCTTAGGCTCCTTTGAGGAACCTTCTCGAAGTCTTCGGACTCAGTATCCGAGTCCGAACTATCGTCGAGCAAAACCAACCGTGGCCGACGCGCCTTCTTCGGGGCAGGAGGAGGTACTTCCTCTACGGTGTCCGATGACATCACCCTCTTTCTCGCGAGGGGGGAATTTCCTTCCCCCTCGTCCTCATGCTCCTCCTCTTGATTAGAGGAAGCATGGGTTTCCTCGGACGCAGCATCCGGCTGGTCCTTGATACGGAGGCCTCCTCGGCATGTCTTCTTCTTCTCCTCCTTCTTTTCCGGTGCCTTGTAAGGCGCCACGACAAGCATCTCCGACAACAGCTTGGACCTGGGGTCTTCGGGCTGTGGTGCCGGGCAATTGATGCCCGTGGCTTTGCTCGCAGAGGTGTTCGGAAAGGTGCTTAGATTTTCTTTCAAAAAATAGAGCCGATCTATTAAAACTATGTTATACCTGGGAAGGAGGGTTATCAGCATGAAGGCCAGGATCCTCCTCCTCGGCTGGCCAGTTCTCGTGGGCCTTGAACAACGCCTTCCACAGCTTCTCCGGAGTGGTGCGGAGGAGCCAACGAATGGTAGGCTCATCGTAAAGCCGATAAGCCCATATGGGAGAGGCCCGGCGCTGACAGGGGAGGATGCGCCATCGAAGCTTGATCTGAACTATGTTGGCTAGCTCGAACTTGCCTTTGATCATTGACGCAATACGCCTCTGCAGGTTATCCACCTTAGCATCCGACCCCGAGTTGAGGCCCTTTCGGAGCCATGAGGTCAATCTGGTGGGGGGCACATCTGAATTCATCCGGGGAAGCCCGACCTTCCTCCCTTGGCTCGGTGATATAAAACCACTCTTTTTGCCAAATTTTGATGGTGTCGATGAAAGTGCCGGATGGCCATCCAACGCGGGGGAGCTTGCTAATGGCCGCCCCGCCGCAGTCTGCGTGTTTGCCTGCCACGCACTTCGGCTTGATATTAAATACCTTGAGCCATAGTTCGAAGTGCAATTCGACCCGCAAGAAGGCCTCGCAGACGATGATGAAGGACGATATTTGCATGAGAGAGTTCGGCGAGAGGTCGTGGAAGTTGAGTTCGTAGAAGAACATGAGGCCCCTAATGAAGGGGTCGAGTGGGAAGCTCATGTTGGGGAACGTTGCATGGGAAACAAAAAATTTCCTACGCACACGAAGATCTATCCATGGTGATGAGCATCTACGACATGGAGAGTGCATCTACATACCCTTGTAGATCGCTAAGCGGGAAGCGTTAAGAAACGTGGTTGGTGTAGTCGAACGTCTTCGCGATCCAAATCGCCGTGCGTCCTGCGATCCAATCACGATCCGTCCCGCGATCCAATCATGAACCGTCCCGCAATCCGATCACGATCCGTCCCACGAACTTGATCACGATCCGTCTCACGAACTTGATCACGATCCTTCCGATCTAGCACCGAACGGACGGCACCTCCGTGTTTAGCACACGTACACCTTGATGACGATCTCCACCGTCTTGATCCAGCAAGAAGGAGTGGAGAGGAAGAAGAGTTCTCCGGCAGCCTGACGGCGCTCCGGCGATGGTGGTGGAGCAATTCCGGCAGAGCTTCGCCTAAGCACTGCATAAAACCGATCTAGAGGAGAAACTATGCACTGGAGGAACGGGTAGCACGTGGCTGAAAATCTAGTGCAAAAACCCTCAAACCACGAGTATATATAGGAGGAGAGGAGGAGAGGAGGCAGCTTTGTCTTTTTTCCACCTTTTTCCTTTTGGGTTTTCTTCTCCAGCTACATGGGCCTTGTGTGGGAGTTTCCACCAGCCCACTAAGGTCTGATATTCACTCTCCCACAGCCCATGAAGCCTCTTGGGTCGAAATACCCCTCCCGGAGGTCTCCCGGTACACTACCGGCACTCCCCGTACACTACCGATAAGCCCGGAACTTTTCCGGCGACCAAAATAGGACTTCCTATATATGAATCTTTACCTCCGGACCATTCCGGAGCTCCTCGTCACGTCCAGGATCTCATCCGGAACTCCAAACAAACTTCGGTCACCACCATACATAACTCTATACTACCGAAACGTCACCAAACCATAAGTGTGCAAACCCTGCGGGTTCGAGAACTATGTAGACATGACCGAGACACCTCTACGGTCAATAACCAATGGCGGGACCTGGATGTCCACATTGGTTCCTACATATTCTACGAAGATCTTTATCGGTCGAACCTCTATGTCATGGATTCCGTTAATCCTGTATGATGTTCCCTTTGTTCTTCGGTATGTTACTTGCCCGAGATTCGATCGTCGGTATCTCCATACCTAGTTCAACCTTGTTACTGGCAAGTCTCTTTACTCGTTCCGTAATACAAGATCCCGAGACCAACACTTATTCACATTGCTTGCAAGGCTTATTGTGATGTTGTATTACCAAGTGGGCCCTAAGATACCTCTCCGTCACACGGAGTAACAAATCCCAGTCTTGATCCATGCCAACTCAACAGACACCCTCGGAGACACCTGTAAAGCACCTTTATAGTCACCCAGTTACGTTGCCATGTTTGATACACACAAGGTACTCCTCCGATATCTGTGAGTTGCATGATCTCATGGTCATAGGAACATATACTTGACATGCAGAAAACAGTAGCAATAAACTGACACGATCATAAGCTACGTTTGTGGTTTGGGTCTTGTCCATCACATCATTCTCCTAATGATGTGATCCCGTTATCAAATGACATCTCATGTCCATGGCTAGGAAACCTTAAACCATCTTTCAATCAACGAGCTAGTTCACTAGAGGCATACTAGGGACATTGTGTTTGTCTATGTATCCACACATGTATCCATGTTTCCAATTAATACAATTATAGCATGGATAATAAACGATTATCATGAACAAGGAAATACAATAATAAACACTTTATTTATTGCCTCTAGGGCATATTTCCAACAGTCTCCCACTTGCACTAGAGTCAATAATCTAGTTCACATCACTATGTGATTTACATTGTAATGAATCGAACACCCATGCAGTTCTGGTGTTGATCATGTTTAGCCCTTGGAAGAGGTTTAGTCAACGGGTCTGCAACATTCAGATCCGTGTGCACTTTGCAAATATTTATGTCTTTCTCCAAGATGTAATCGCGGATGGAGTTGAAGCGTCGCTTTATGTGTCTGGTCCTCTTGTGAAACCTTGGTTCCTTGGCCAGAGCAATGGCACCAGTGTTGTCACAGAACAGGTTCATTGAATTCAGTGCACTGGGCACTACTCCAAGATCTGTCATGAACTGCTTCATCCAGACACCTTCCTTCGCCGCCTCCGAGGCTGCGATGTATTCCGCTTCGCATGTAGAATCGGCTACCACGCTTTGCTTGGAACTGCACCAGCTTACCGCTCCCCCGTTAAGAATAAATACCTATCCGGTTTGCGACTTAGAGTCGTCCGGATCAGTGTCCAAGCTTGCATCGACGTAACCCTTTACGACGAGCTCTTCATCACCTCCATAAACGAGAAACATTTCCTTAGTCCTTTTCAGGTACTTAAGGATATTCTTGACCGCTAGCCAGTGCTCCATTCTAGGATCACTTTGAAACCTTCCGGCCATACTTATGGCAAGGCTGACATCGGGTCTTGTGCAAAGCATTGCATACATGATAGAGCCTATGGCTGAAGCATAGGGGATGACACTCATCTTTTCTCTATCTTCTGCAGTTACTGGGCATTGAGTCTTACTCAACTTCACACCTTGTAATACAGGCAAGAACCCCTTCTTGGACTGTTCCATTTTGAACTTCTTCAAAACTTTATCAACGTATGTGCTTTGTGAAAGTGCTATTAAGCTTCTCGATCTATCTCTATAGATCTTAATGCCTAATATGAAAGCAGCTTCTCCTAGGTCCTTCATTGAAAACTCTTGTTCAAATATTCCTTCATGCTTTCCAGCATTTCTATATTGTTTCCAATCGGCAATATGTCATCCACATATAATACTAGAAACGCTATAGAGCTCCCACTCACTTTCTTGTAAATACAAGCTTCTCCGTAAACTTGTATAAACTCAAACGCTTTGATCACCTCATCAAAGTGCTTATTCCAACTCCGAGATGCTTGCACCAGTCCATAAATGGATCGCTAGAGTTTGCAAAGTTTGTTAGCATTTTCTGGATCGACAAAACCTTCAGGTTGCATCATATACAACCCTTGCTCAAGGAAACCGTTGAGGAACGCTGTTTTGACATCCATCTGCCAAATTTCATGGTCGAAATAGGCAGCTATTGCTAACATGATTCTGACAGACTTAAGCATTGCTACGGGTGAGAAAGTCTCATCGTAGTCAACTCCTTGAACTTGTGAAAAACCCTTTGCCACAAGTCGAGCTTTATAGACGGTGACATTACCGTCTGCGTCTGTTTTCTTCTTAAAGATCCATTTGTTCTGAATGGCCTTTCGCCCTTCAGGTAATACTTCCAAAGTCCATACTTTGTTTTCATACATGGATCCCATCTCGGATTTCATGGCCTCTAACCATTTCTTGGAATTCGGGCCCATCACTGCCCCTCCATAGCTTGTAGGTTCATTGTTGTCCAACAACATGACCTCCAAGACAAGGTTGTCGTACCACTCAGGGGTAGTACGCGGCCTTGTCGACCTACAAGGTTCAATAGCTGCTTGATCCGCAGCTTCATGGTCATCATCATTAACTTCCTCTTCTGCCGTCGCAGGTTCCACAGAAACATCTTTCTACGCTGCGCTACTTTCTGGTTGAAGTAAAGGTTCAATAACCTCATCAAGCTCTATTTTCCTCCCACTCAATTCTTTCGAGAGAAACTCTTTCTCAAGAAATGTTCCGTTTTTAGTGACAAACACTTTGCCTTCGGATCTGAGATAGAAGGTATACCCGACTGTCTCTTTCGTGTATCCTATGAAGACGCATTCCTCCGCTTTGGGTTCCAGCTTTTCAGGCTGAAGCTTTTTGACATAAGCATCACATCCCCAAACTTTAAGAAACGACAACTTTGGCTTCTTGCCAAACCACAGTTCATATGGCGTCGTCTCAACGGATTTTGATGGTGCCCTATTTAAAGTGAATGCAGCTGTCTCTAATGCATAACCCGAAAACGATAGTGGCAAATCAGCAAGAGACATCATAAAACGCACCATATCTAATAAGGTTCGATTATGACGTCCGGACACACCATTATGCTATGGTGTTCTGGGCGGTGTCAACTGTGAAACAATTCCACACTGTCTTAAGTGACTGCCAAACTCATAACTCAGATATTCACCTCCTCGATCAAATCGCAGGAACTTAATCTTCTTGTTACGATGATTCTCAACTTCACTCTGAAATTGCTTGAACTTTTCAAATGTTTCAGACTCGTGTTTCATTAAGTAAATATACCCATATCTACTTAAGTCATCAGTGAAGGTGAGAAAATAACGATATCCACCACGCGTTGTAACATTCATTGGACCGCACACATCAGTGTGTATGATTTCCAATAAGTCACTCGCCCGTTCCATTGTTCTAGAGAACGGCGTTTTAGTCATCTTGCCCATGAGGCATGGTTCACATGTGTCAAGTGATTCAAAATCAAGTGACTCCAAAAGTCCATCAGCATGGAGCTTCCTCATGTGTTTTACACCAATATGACCTAAACGGTAGTGCCACAAGAAAGTGGTACTATCATTATCAATTCTACATCTTTTGGCATCAATGTTATGAACATGTGTGTCATCACTATCAAGATTCAATATGAATAAACCCCTAACATTGGGTGCATGACCATAAAAGATATTACTCATATAAATAGAACAACCTTTATTCTCTGATTTAAATGAGTAACCGTCTCGCAATAAACAAGATCCAGATATAATGTTCATGCTTAACGCAGGCACTAAATAACAATTATTCAGGTTCATCACTAATCCCGATGGTAATTGAAGAGAGAGCGTGCCGACGGCGATCACATCAACCTTGGAACCATTTCCCACGCGCATCGTCACTTCGTCCTTTGCCAGCCTTCGTTTATTCCGTAGTTCCTGCTTTGAGTTGCAAATGTGAGCAACCGAACTGGTATCAAATACCCAGGCACTACTATGAGAGCTAGTAAGGTACACATCAATAACATGTATATCATATATACCTTGTTTGTCGTTGGCCGCCTTCTTGTCAGCCAGGTACTTGGGGCAGTTCCGCTTCTAGTGACCAGTTCCTTTGCAATGAAAGCACTCAGTTTCTGGCTTGGATCCATGCTTGGGCTTCTTTGCAGGAGTAGCAACTGCTTTTCCATCCTTCTTGATTTTACCCTTCTTGCCCTTGCCCTTGACTTTGCCATTTTTCTTGAAACTAGTGGTTTTATTGACCATCAACACTTGATGTTCTTTCTGGATTTCAGACTCAGCGACTTTTAGCATCGCAAACAGCTTGGCGACTGACTTGTTCATCCCGTGCATGTTATAGTTCATCACAAAGCTCTTGTAACTAGGTGGCAGTGATTGAAGAACTCTGTCAGTGATCGCCTCTGGCGGAAGGGCAATTCCCAACTCCGCTAGACGAGTTGAATACCCAGACATTCTGAGTATATGTTCACCGATAGACCCGTTCTCCTCCATCTTGCAAGCATAGAACTTATCGAAGGTTTCAGACCTCTCGATCCGGGCGTTCTTCTGAAAGATAAACTTAAACTCCTGGAACATCTCATATGCTCCATGATGTTCAAAACGTCTTTGAAGTCCCGGTTCTAAGCCATACAATATTGCACACTGAACTATTGAGTAATCTCCAATATGTGCCTCCCAAGCGTTCTTAACGTCTTCAAAGGTCATGTCTTCTGGTTGGTCACCAAGCGGTGCATCAAGGACATATGATTTCTGGGAAGCCGTGAGGATAATCCTCAGATTACGGGCCCAGTCAACAAAGTTACTTCCATCATCTTTCAGTTTAGCTTTCTCTAGGAACACATTAAAATTCAGGGGTGCTACTGCGCGAGCCATTGATCTACAACATAAATATGCAAAGTTCACTTAGACTATTGTTCAAGATAATGAGTTTAGTTAATCAAATTACTAAAGCTCCCACTCAAATTGACATCCCTCAGGTCATCTGAGTGTCACATGATCCAAATCCACCAACTCAAGTCCGATCATCACGTGAGTTGAGGTGGCTTCAATGGTGAACATCATTATGTTGATCATATCTACTATATGACTCATGTTCGACCTTTCGGTCTCTTGTGTTCCGAGGCCATGTCTGTGCATGCTAGGCTCGTCAAGTTTAACCCGAGTGTTCTGCGCGTGCAACACTGGCTTGCACCCGTTGTATGTGAACGTAGAGTCTATCACACCCGATCATCACGTGGTGTCTCAACACGACGAACTTTCACAACGGTGCACACTCGGGGAGAACACAATTTTATCTTGAAATTTAAGTGAGGGATCACCTTATAATGCTACTGTCGTACTAAGCATAACAAGGTGCATAAAAGGATTAACATCACATGCAATTCATAAGTGACATGGTATGGCCATGAACTTGTGCTTTAGATCTCCATCTTGAAAGCACCGGCATGATCTTCATCGTCACCGGCACGACACCATGATCTCCATCATCTTGATCTCCATCAACATGTTGCCATCGAGGTTGTCACGCCCAGCATGCTTCTACTAGTATTGCTATTGTTTAGCGATAAAGTAAAGCATTACATAGCGCTTAATGATTGACACGCAGGTCATACAATAATTAAAGACAACCCTATGGCTCCTGTCGGTTGCCGTACTCATCGACATGCAAGTCGTGAAATTCTATACATCACATGATCATCTCATACATCACATATATCACATCATGTAATTGGCCATATCACATCACAACATACCCTACAAAAACAAGTTAGACGTCCTCTAATTGTTGTTGCATGTTTTACGTGGCTGCTACGGGTTTCTAGCAAGAACGATTCTCACCTACGCATAAACCACAATGGTGATACATAATTTGCTTTTCAACCTTCTCAAGGGCCGCCTTTGTCGAATCCGATCCAACTAAAGTGAGAGAAACTGCCACCCGCAAGCCATCTAGGCAACAAGTTGCGTCGAGGGAACCGGTCTCTCATAAGCGTACGAGTAATGTTGGTCCGGGCCGCTTCATCTCACAATACCGTTGAACCAAAATCCGACCAAGGGAGGAACCAATCTAAGCATCAACACCCACAAACCTTTTGTGTTCTACTCGAGATCTCATCTACACATAAACCTAGCTCATGATGCCACTGTTGGGGAACGTTGCATGGGAAACAAAAAATTTCCTACGCACACGAAGATCTATCCATGGTGATGAGCATCTACGAGATGGAGAGTGGATCTACATACCCTTGTAGATCGCTAAGCGGGAAGCGTTAAGAAACGCGGTTGGTGTAGTCAAACGTCTTCGCGATCCAAATCGCCGTGCGTCCCGCGATCCAATCACGATCCGTCCCGCGATCCAATCACAAACCGTCCCGCGATCCGATCACGATCCGTCCCACAAACTTGATCACGATCCGTCTCATGAACTTGATCACGATCCTTCCGATCTAGCACCGAACGGACGGCACCTCCGCATTCAGCACACGTACAGCTTGATGACGATCTCCACCGTCTTGATCCAGCAAGAAGGAGTGGAGAGGAAGAAGAGTTCTTCGGCAGCCTGACGGCGCTCCGGCGATGGTGGTGGAGCAATTCCGGAAGGGCTTCGCCTAAGCACTGCAGAAAACCGATCTAGAGGAGAAACTATGCACGGGGGGAATGGGTAGCACGTGGCTGAAAATCTAGTGCAAAAACCCTCAATACCACCAGTATATATAGGAGGAGAGGAGGAGAGGAGGCAGCTTTGCCTTTTTCCACCTTTTTCCTTTTGGGTTTTCTTCTCCAGCTACATGGGCCTTGTATGGGAGTTTCCACCAGCCCACTAAGAGCTGATATTCACTCTCCCACAGCCCATGAAGCCTCTTGGGTCGAAATACCCCTCCCAGAGGTCTCCCGGTACACTATCGATAAGCCCGGAACTTTTCCGGCGACCAAAACAGGACTTCCTATATATGAATCTTTACCTTCGGACCATTCCGGAGCTCCTCCTGACGTCCAGGATCTCATCCGGGACTCCGAACAAACTTCGGTCGCCACCATACATAACTCTATACTACCGAAACGTCACCAAACCTTAAGTGTGCAGACCCTGCGGGTTTGAGAACTATGTAGACATGACCGAGACACCTCTACGGTCAATAACCAATGGCGGGACCTGGATGTCCACATTGGTTCCTACATATTCTACGAAGATCTTTATCGGTCGAACCTCTATGTCAAGGATTCAGTTAATCCCGTATGATGTTCCCTTTGTTCTTCGGTATGTTACTTGCCCGAGATTCGATCGTTGGTATCTCCATACCTAGTTCAACCTCATTATTGGCAAGTCTCTTTACTCATTCCGTAATACAAGATCTCGTGACCAACACTTAGTCACATTGCTTGCAAGGCTTATTGTGATGTTGTATTACCAAGTGGGCCCTGAGATACCTCTCCGTCACACGGAGTAACAAATCCCAGTCTTGATCCATGCCAACTCAACACACACCCTCGGAGACACCTGTAGAGCACCTTTATATTCACCCAGTTACGTTGCGACGTTTGATACACACAAGGTACTCCTCCGATATCTGTGAGTTGCATGATCTCATGGTCATAGGAACATATACTTGACATGCAGAAAACAGTAGCAATAAACTGACACGATCATAAGCTACGTTTGTGGTTTGGGTCTTGTCCATCACATCATTCTCCTAATGATGTGATCCCGTTATCAAAAGACATCTCATGTCCATGGCCAGGAAACCTTAACCATCTTTCAATCAACGAGCTAGTTCACTAGAGGCATACTAGGGACATTGTGTTTGTCTATGTATCCACACATGTATCCATGTTCCAATTAATACAATTATAGCATGGATAATAAACGATTATCATGAACAAGGAAATACAATAATAAACACTTTATTTATTACCTCTAGGGAATATTTCCAACAGCTCAGTCCCCGAATGAAGTGAGGGATGAACACCACCCTCTCGCCTGGCTTGGGAATGGGGACCATCTGGTTCTTCTCCGGAGCACGGTGGTCGATGTTGGCGGGGTGGTAGGCGGCGTCCTTCAGGTCCCGGATATCTTGGTCGGTGACCGTCGAGGCCTCCCACTTGCCGTTGGAACCAAAACCAGCCATGGTCGAGATCGGAGGGGGAGTTGTGGAAAACCTAGATCTGTGCTCTGGAGGCTCAAGAGATTGGGGAAGCATAGGATGCGAATGGGAAGCGTGGTTTTGCCTTGGGGTTTTTTCCCTTCTTATGGGGCTGGTCGCTGGTTAGCCTCCCTTTACTTTGTCGTGTATCCCTCCGCTTCCCAAGACGTGCGTGTCGTTATACGCGCATGATTAAACATATCCCGTGTGAAACGGAGCATGATTTGTGCATTGATGGATCGCACTGATGAAAACGGCCTCGAACCGCGAATCGAGTTTTTGCGACCGGTCCAATGGTCATGGTGGGCTGTGACCTTTAGAAAGGTTGTTAGAGAATTCTATTTGCTCCTTTATGCTTAACCTTCGGGGCTAAGCTATTCATGGTGTTCGGGCGATTCACAGATCGAGAAAAATTACATGTCATCGGAGGTCAAACTAAACTCGGTCGATCACTGATTGAGGAGAGGAACTCGCCTCGCAAGGCGAAGACTCTGATCAAGCAAAGCTGGAGCTAAGACCCTTGGCGTTGGAGGCTAGTTTGGGGGCTACTAAGGGAGTCCTATTTTCAGGGGTCCTCGGGTGGCCGACCTTATTCTCATGGTCCGGACTATAGGGGCCGATTATCGAGCATTGGATTGATTGAAGGCCCTGTCTCCAAGAAGGAAGCTTCAGAAATCATGGGGTGTCCTCCAAGATTGGAATAGTGAATAGGCATGTTTTTCCTTCTATCTGTAATCGACCATGTGTAAACCCTAGGTACCCTCGACGTCTATATAAGCCGGAGGGTTTTAGGTTGTAGGAGAGAGGACAACTCATCTAGGGTTTAGCTATTCGATCTCGAGGTAGATCAACTCTGTAACCTATACATCATCAATATAATCAAGAAGTATGTAGGGTTTTAGCTCTATAGGAGGGCCCGAACCTGGGTAAACATCGTCTCCTTCATCCCCTGTTACAACCGATCCAAGTCTCACAGCTCGGGACCCCCTACCCGAGATCCACCGGTTTTGACACCGACAATGGGCGGCTCAGCACTAGTGTCTCTTGTTGCCTCAACATGTGCCTACGATGCAGCTGATGTGGGATAATCTGGGTTCATCACCACAACGTTGTCTTCGAACTCCGGCGACAATTGAAAATGTGGTCGATTGATACGTCTCCAACGTATCTATAATTTTTTATTGTCTCATGCTATCATATTATCTGTTTTGGATGTTTTATATGCATTAATATACTATTTTATATTATTTTTGGGACTAACCTATTAATCTAGAGCCTAGTGCAAGTTTATGTTTTTTCCTTGTTTTGAGTATTGCAAATATGGAATATTAAACGGAGTCCAAACGGAATAAAATCTTCGCGATGGTTTTTTCTGGAACAAAAGAGATCTACCAGGCTTGGAGTGCAAGGCAAGGAACTTGCCACGAAGTCACAAGCTAGGGGGCGCGGCCACCCCCTGGCCGCGCCTGGCAGGCTTGTGACTCCCTGGTAGGAGTCATAGCCCTAATCTTCATCCTATAAATACCCAAATATTCCCCCAATACCAAAAACAGCCACGCAAATACTTCTCCGCCGCTAGAAGCCTCCGTTCCTGAGAGATCCAATCTTGGAGCCTTTTCCAATAATCTGTCGGAGGGGGATCCGACCACGGAGGGCATCTACATCAAGTCCATTGCCCCTCCGATGATGCATGAGTAGTCCAACACAGACCTATGGGTCCATAGCTAGTAGCTAGAGGGCTTATTCTCTCTCTTTGTGCTTCAATGCCATGTTCTTCATGATCTTCATGGAGATCTATCCGATGTAATACTCTTCTGCAGTGTGTTTGTTGAGATTCGATGAATTGTGGGTTTATGTTCAGATTATCCATGAATATTATTTGAGTATTTACTGAATTCTTATGCATGATTTCATATCTTTGCAAGTCTCTTCGACTTATTGGTTTGGTTTGGCCAACTAGATTGGTAATTCTTGCAATGGGAGAAGTGCTTAGTTTTGGTTCAATCTTGTGGTGTCCTCACCCAGTGACAAAGTAGGGGTAGCGAGGCACGTATTGTATTGTTGCCATCAAGGGTAACTAGATGGGGTTTTCATCATATTACTTGAGTTTATCCCTCTACATCATGTCATCTTACCTAATGCGTTACTCTGTTCTTCATGAACTTAATACTCTAGATGCAGGCAAGAGTTAGTTGGTGTGTGGAGTAACAGTAGTAGATGCAAAATCGTTTCGGTCTACTTGACACGGACGTTATGCCTATATGCATAATCATTGCCTTGGATATCTTCACAATTATTCGCTTTTCTATCAATTGCTCGACAGTAATATGTTCACCCACCATGATACTTTCCTTCAAGAGAGAAGCCTCTAGTGAAAACTATGGCCCCCGGTCTACTTTCCATAATATATTTTCAGATCTATAAACCAAAAATACCTTGTTACAATTTATTTACCTTTTACTTTCTACAATCCATTACATCTATCTCTATCAAATCTAATCCTTGCATATAACCCTGAAGGGATTGACAACCCCTTTATAGCGTTGGGTGCAAGAGTTTGATTGTTTGTGTAGGTGCATCCATTGGTGACTTGCTTGTTCGCCCTACTGGATTGATACCTTGGTTCTCATCAACTGAGGGAAATACTTATCTACTTCGCTGCATCACCCTTTCCTCTTCAAGGGGAAACCAGCGCAAGCTCAAGAGGTAGCAAGAAGGATTTCTGGCGCTGTTGCCGGGGAGGATACACATCAAGCCTACCAAGTACTCATCACAAACTCATCTGTTGCATTTACATTATTTTCCATTTGCCTCTTGTTTTCCTCTCCCCCACTTCTAAGACGATTTTTAGAAAATACTAAAAAGATTTGCCTTTTTATTCGCCCTTCTTTCGTTCGCCTTTTCGTTTGCCCTTTGTTTGCTCGTGTGTTGGATTGCTTGAACTCATGGCTAGCCTTACCACTATAGCTAGTACCCCCGAGAATGAAGTTCATAATTGTAAGCAAAGGGAGGGAGAAAATTTAAAAGATGCTTGGTATAGAATTTGCAATGCCCAAAATAGATCTATTTGTAAGCAATCTACTACCGTTCTCCTTCTCAATTTTTATGTGGGTATTTCTCCATGGAATAGATATGTTCTATATACCATTATGGGAGGAAATTTCTTGGGAAGTCATACCTGTGATTCTTATAGTGCTATGATAAATTTGGTAGGTTCACCCCCAATCATGGTTAATGGAACAATCTTAATTTTGGAACATGTGATGCGAAGGCTTGATATTATTGAAAAAAAAGGTTGCTACTGTTGAGCTTATTGAAAACTTGGATAAAAAGATTCATAATCACATTACTCAATATGGATCTAAGGTAGGAATTACTTTAAAAAATCTAAGGGAAAAAGAACCCATAGTTAATGAAAAATTGGATAACGATTCCTCTAGAATTGGCAAGATAGAGGACATTATTACCAACTTGGGATCCTCTTTTGCCTTGGTTCAAACCACTCCAAATCCTTCTCCTCCTAAATCTGCCAAGTTTGTTTATGTTCCTAAAAATAAGGGTGAATCTTCTAGTAAAGGAGATGAAGATCTTAAGATGAAAAGTATTCACCCTAACTTTTTCAATATCGTTAAGGAACCAATTGCTACAATTGAATATCTTGACTTCTTGCCTAGGAGAATTATTATTGATGAGAACAGTGGACCTCCTAGGGCTCATAAGTGTGCAATTGAGGAGATGCATACCAAAGATATAAATACCTAGATCTATTATGTTTTGCCTAGCTAGGGGTGTTAAACAATAGCGCTTGTTGGGAGGCAACCCAATTTTATTTTTATGTTCTGTTTTTGAGTGTTTCCCACATTACTACTTCTGTAGTAATTGTGTTTTTGTGTTTTAATTAGTGTTTGAGCCAAGTAAGACCTTTGGGATGGTCTATGGTGGTTGTTGATTTGATCTTGCTGAAAAATAGAAACTTTTGCTCCCAATCCAGGAAAATTATAATTTTTTCAGAGCGTCTAATGAGTCTGAAATTTTTACACAAGATTTATATACAAATTTCCCAGGTTTTCATAATTGTTCAAATTTTTTTGAGTTACTGAAGTATACGAAGTTTTCAGATTGCTACAGACTGTTCTGTTTTTGATAGATTCTATTTTCTTTGAGTTGTTTACCTATTTTGATGTATCTATGGGTTGTATCGGGCATTGTTCAAAAAACCTTCCGATTCAGTGACTTATCATCCGATTTATGGCTACTCCTGGGGTGACCGATAAGATTATGCCTTATCTTCACCGTTTATCTTTTGGGCCGATTTATCACTCTCACAAGCCTATTTCTAGCACTATGTTCGCAAAAATTATGTTTATTTGTGTTTTTGTGGACTTTGTTATGTAATATGTACTATTTTGTTATTTTGTTTTTCATTATACGAGGATTCGGAGGCTAGGAATCAAGGTAACACTTCTGTCCAATATATTTTTGGTGTTAAATATAGCATATTTCAGTGTTGGGAACCTGGGATTTGCAAAAAATGGTCGATTAATAGTCGACCTACAAAATCGATTAATCAGCTAATTTCTTATTAATCTCTAATTCCCAGCTGACCGAGACGATAACGATAAGCGATATCCTCAACATTGGTATCGGGGGGTATGAACCATGGAGAAGTTAGAATACAGTAGGTATTACACCAATATAAATAAAGAATGAGTTCATAGTAGTACCTAAAGTGGTGATTTATTTTATTATAATAACGGATCTCACGAGTTTTCTGTTAAGTTTTGTGTTGTGAAGTGTTCAAGTTCTGGGTAAAGATTTGATGGACTATGGAATAAGGAGTGGCAAGATACTAAGCTTGGGGATGCACAAGGCACCCCAAGTTATATTCAAGTATTCTAAAGGTCCTAAGCTTGGGGATGCCCCGGAAGGCATCCCCTCTTTCGTAAATTTACTTGAGGCTATATTTTTATTCACCACATGATATGTGTTTTGCTTGGAGCGTCTTGTATGATATGAGTCCTTGCTTTTTAGTTTGCCACAATCAACCTTGCTGCACACATCTTTTGAGAGAGACATGCATTAATCATGAATTCATGAGAATAGACTTTGTGCTTCACTTATATCTTTTGAGATAGGCAATTTTGCTCTAGTGCTTCACTTATATTTTTTAGAGCATGGTGGTGTTTGGTTTTATAAAAATAATTGAACTCTCATACCTCACTTATATTATTTTCAGAGTCTTTAAACAGCGTGGTAATTGGTTTAGGTTATTAATTTAGTCCTAATATAATAGGCATCCAAGAGGGATATAATAAAAACTTCCATATTAAGTGTATGGAATATTATGAGAAGTTTGATTCCTTGCATAAAGTTTTGAGATATAAAGATGGTAATGTTAAGAGTCATGTTAGGAAGTAATTGTGAATTGGTAAAAATACTTGTGTAAAGGTTTGTGATTCTCATAGCATGCACGTATGGTGAACCATTATGTAAGGAAGTCGGAGAATGATTTGTTTATAGATTTTCGACCTTTGTGTGAGGGTCGGGAGCATGCGATGGTTTAATCCTACCAACCTCTCCCCTAGGGGCATGCGTATAAGGCTTTGCTTCGATGACTAATAGACTTTTGCAATAAGTATGTGAGTTCTTTATGACTAATGCGAGTCCATGTATTATACGCACTCTCACCCTTCCACCTTTGCTAGCCTCTCTAGTACCGTGCAACTTTTATCGGTACGATAAACCCACCTTCCTCAAAACAGCCACCATATATATTTCCTCAAAACAACCACCATACCTACCTATTATGGCATTTCCATAGCCACTCCGAGATATATTGCCATGCAACTTCCATCGTTCCGTATATTATGACATGCACAATCATTTTTGTATTGCCTTGCATGATCATAAGATAGCTAGCATGATGTTTTCATGGCTTGTCCATTTTTTGATGTCATTTGCTAAGCTATATCACATCCCGGTACACCATCGGAGGCATTCATAGAGAGTCATAATTTGTTCTAGTTATCGAGTTGTAATTCTTGAGTTGTAAGTAAATAAAAGTGTGATGACCATCATTATTAGAGCATTGTCCCATGTGAGGAAAGGATGATGGAAGCTATGATTCCCTCACAAGTGGGGATGAGACTTCGGACTTTATGTAAAATAAAAGAGGCCAGCGAAGCCCAAAAAAAGAAGAGGCCTTAGATGCCCACCAAACAAATAGGGAAAAGACAGAAGGGACAATGCTACTATCGTTTTTTCCTCAGTTGTGCTCCAAAGTAGTACCATGATCTTCATGATAGAGAGTCTCCTATTTTGTCACTTTCATATACTAGTGGGAATTTTTCATTATATAACTTGGCTTGTATATTCCAATGATGGGCTTCCTCAAATTACCCTAGGTCTTCATGAGCAAGCAAGTTGGATGCACACCCACTTAGTTTCCTTTTGAGCTTTCATACACTTATAGCTCTAGTGCATCTGTTGCATGGCAATTCCTACTCACTCACATTGATATCTATTAATGGGCATCTCCATAGCCCGTTGATATGCCTAGTTGATGTGAGACTATCTTCTCCTTTTCTTCACAACCTCGACCATATTCTATTCCACCTATAGTGCTATATCCATGGCTCACGCTCATGTATTGCATGAGAGTTGAAAAAGTTTGAGAAAATAGAAGTGAGAAACAATTGCTTGACTTGTCATAGGGGTTGTGCATGATATAAATACTTTGTGTGGGGAAGATGGAGCATAGCCAGACTATATGATATTGTAGGGATAACTTTCTTTTGCCATTATATTTTGAAGAGATACAACTGCTTTGCTAGTATGCTTGAAATATTATTGTTTTTATGTCAACATTAAGCTTTTATTTTGAGTCTTATGGATCTGAATATTCATGCCACAATAAACAATATTATATGGATAAATATGTTAGGTAGCATTCCACATCAAAAATTCTGTTTTTATCATTTACCTACTCGAGGACGAGCAGGAATTAAGATTGGGGATGCTGATACGTCTCCAACGTATCTATAATTTTTATTGTGTCATGCTATTATATTATCTATTTTGGATGTTTTATATGCATTAATATGCTATTTTATATTATTTTTGGGCCTAACCTATTAATCGAGAGCCTAGTGCCAGTTTTTGTTTTTTCCTTGTTTTTGAGTATTGCAGATATGGAATAATAAATGGAATCCAAACGGAATAAAATCTTCGCGGTGATTTTTTTTGGAACAAAAGAGATCTAACAGGCTTGGAGTTCAAGGCAAGGACCTTGCCAGGAAGTCACAAGCCAGGGGGTGCGGCCACCCCCCCTGGCTGCGCCTGGCAGGCTTGTGACTCCCTGGCAAGAGTCCTAGCCCTAATCTTCATCCTATAAATACCCAAATAATCCCCCAATACCAAAAAGAGCCATGCAAATACTTTTCTGCTGCCAGAAGCCTCCGTTCCCAAGAGATCCAATCTTGGATCCTTCTTCGGTAATCTGGCGAACGGGGATTCGATCACGGAGGGCACCTACATCAACTCCGTTGCCCCTCCGATGATGCGTGAGTAGTCCACCACAGACCTACGGGTCCATAGCTAGTAGCTAGATGGTTTTTTCTCTCTCTTTGTGCTTCAATACCATGTTCTTCATGATCTTCATGGAGATCTATCCGATGTAATACTCTTTTGCGGTGTGTTTGTCAAGATCCGATGAATTGTGGGTTTATGTTCAGATTATCCATGAATATTATTTGAGTCTTTTTTGAATTCTTATGTGCATGCTTTCATATCTTTGCAAGTCTCTTCGAGTTATTGGTTTGGTTTGGCCAACTAGATTGGTAATTCTTGCAATGGGAGAAGTGCTTAGTTTTGGGTTCAATCTTGCAGTGTCCTCATCGAGTGACAAGGTAGGAGTGGCGAGGCACGTATTATATTGTTGCGATAAAGGGTAACAAGATGGGGTTTTCATCATATTGCTTGAGTTTATCCCTCTACATCATGTCATCGTACCTAATGCGTTACTCTGTTCTTCATGAACTTAATACTCTAGATGCAGGCAGGAATCGGTCGACGTGTGGAGTAATAGTAGTAGATGCAGAATCGTTTCGGTCTACTTGACACAGATGTGATGCCTATATGCATAATCATTGCCTTGGATATCTTCTTAATTATTCGCTTTTCTATCAATTGCTTGAAAGTAATTTGTTTACCCACCATGATATTTTCCTTCGAGAGAGAAGCCTCTAGTGAAACCTATGGCCCCCGGGTCTACTTTCCATAATATGCTTTCAGATCTATAAACCAAAAATACTTTGCGGTAATTCTTTTACCTTTTACTTTTCGTTCTTGTTTACATCTATCTTTATCGGATCTAATCCTTGCAAATAATCGTGAAGGGATTGACAACCCCTTTATAGTGTTGGGTACAAGAGTTTGATTGTTTGTGTAGGTGCATCCATTGGTGACTTGTTTGTTCCTCCTACTGGATTGATACCTTGGTTCTCATCAACTGAGGGAAATACTTATCTACTTTGCTGCATTACCCTTTCCTCTTCAAGGGAAAACCAACGCAAGCTCAAGAGGTAGCATCGATCAAGCACAAAGATATGCTTCTCCAACTTGGAGTTGATGAGCATCTGGATCTAGGGTGCATAGCAACATGAGCGCTACTGATCAGCAGCAACCTTCTTCACTGTCTTCACAATCAGGTCCATCACTTTGAATCTCGTATGCTGGTATAGATGGAGCAGCATATTGATGGAGTAGCCTCGGGTCATCTTCTCATCTTCTGCCTTATGCATCAAGGTATGCCTCAGAATGGTGTTGATTGTGCGAAGACCTGCCTGGAGGAAATAGATTGATCCTAGCTTGTGAGACTTCATGTGTGCAGCAGGGATCTCATTGTACATGTTCTTCATCTAATTGTGGCTTGCCTTGGGCTCAGAGTACACGCAAATATCTCCATCTTCCACTTCTAGGACTCCTAAGATGGCAGCCCACTCCTCAACAATGGACTCATACCTGGCACCTTTAGTCATCCATACAATTCTACCATCTTCGTAGAAATGAGTAGTAGAGTAGAATTGCATGATCATCTCGTCATTACTGGCTGTGAACTCCTTGCCAACAAACTCATCTAGGCCAATGAAATGAAAGTTGTCTTGCACACTCGGGAAGTAATCTTCATTCTACTTGATATACTTCCAATCCACATATCTCATATCACCTACAACAGGGCTCTTGTCAAGCAATATGGTCTCATAGAAGTCTTGTTGTTCTTTGGTGTAGAACATGTAGTCCACAACAGTCTTCCTCCTCTGTGAGTATGGATCAGCAACTCTCCAATCTCTCAGCCCTTGATTCTTCCTTTTCTTCATGTCCTCAGCCTGCAGGTGGCTGGCATTATGCACTGGAAGGTGTGGTCTCGGCTTCATCAAGGCAGACATAGCATCCGCATCTGGATCTCTGGATGATGATCCCTTGTTCTTCTCAAAAGCTGGAATCTCTCTGGAGAACCTCTTGGGCTTGGGTGCAGAAGGCTTCTTGGAACCAGTTGGCTTGCCCTTAGGTGCTGCTTGGCTGGGCACAGCATCAGATAGCAGTTTCTTCTTTTTCTTAGGAGGAGCCTTTGCAGCTGGCTCTTCCTCATCCTCCTCAGCAGCAGCAGTCTCTTCTGGGTCCTGAAACATGGAGGTAGGCCTGCCAACAACACGGATGATCCTCTTTCCACTCTTCTTCTCTCCAGCCTTCTTGGGCACATATTTCTTGGGAGGATCAATGGTTATTGTGCCCCTGGAGCTCTCAGGTGCCTTCATAGTGTCAGAGGGGGCATACTCCTTCCTGAACACCTTCTTCTTGGAAGATGTAGCCTCAGTTGTGGGCTTCCTGGCAATCTTGTCCTGCTTGGTCTTGGGAGGAACTTCATCAGGTATGAAATCCTCATCCTCTTCATCTGAACTGAGCTTCCTCCTTGTCGTGGTAGATGCCTTGGGCAGATTAGGTGAGCTTGGAACATCATCATATGAGGATGAGCTCTTGTTTGGACTAGTGCCAGAATCTGTGTCAACACTGAGCTCCTTCAAGTTGTTCTGGTTGTCCTCTGAAACTGACATCTCAGACCCTGTGAATAGAATATAGAGGAGTAGAAGGGTTGAGTCATCACAAAATGCAGACAATTTTCAAAGTTTGAACAAAGATTGCTTAAGATTTCCATTCTGACAAATGAATTTCGGTACCATCGAGGCAAAAATTTCGGATCCACCGAGACTGACAACCTGCTAAACAGAAACTTGGCACCACATTTCGGTGAGACCGAAAATGGGCACTCGGTTTCACTAAGGTTGTTCTTAGTTGACCTAAAAAGCGAATCGGTGAAACCGATTCTTTTGCTTTGGTGTCATCGAGATTCCAGTGGCGGATGGCAAACCCTAAAAAATCAATCGTTCTCTAGTCTAAGGAGTTTCTAGTGGATCGATGCGATTGCAAGTAGTGGCTCATTGATAAATAACTTCCTAGTGTGCAAGAATCAAAGGGGAAATGCACAAGGGATTGGATTCGTACCCTATCTCGGTGACGAATCCCAACGGCGATGGCGGCGGTGAAGATGCTCGTCGACGGCGAGGACTTCCAATGGCGGAGGCACTCTGGAAGATGAAGGCGATGACCAGGGGTCCTTTTCGGCAGCTAGGGTTTTGGAACGCAATGGTTTGAATATTGGAATTCAAAGCATTGGGTCCACAGTATATATACCCCTTGCTGTTGGTGACACTAATTCTAAGTTTTCGATGTCACCGAGTTTCTCAACTGTCAGCTGACAGGGAAACTTGGTGTAACCGAGAAAGTTGAATCGGTGATACCGAGGTGAAAAATAAGATCAACCCTAGGAATTTGGTGAGACCGAGAATTTTGGATTGGTTCCACCGAGATGCACTTGGGAGGTTTTAATGGTCAGTCCTTTGTCGATACGGAACTCCAAGTGCTCCTCACACAGAGAGATCGAAAAGTACTTGTTCAAATTTTGTGATGCAGCATGAATAGAATTTGAGACAAGAAAGCATAGATAGCTAGAGAAGGGTCCTAGGCATTCTTGTCCATCCAATTGGAAAAAACAAAATCAAAGTTCAAATAGTAGCAATCGTATTTCCTCGAATGGATAAAGAAATGCAGTCCAACATGCTCACACAATAAGATGTCAAATGAAATCATGGCAAACATGCACATACATACTAACATCTATCAAGCATTTTTGCGATAACGTAGTCATCTATATATTAGTATATTGACTTAGGGTCCAAGTAAGAATACTTGATCATAGGTCATACTCATCGTTTAAGCACGAGTGGGGTTACCACTTTTACATAAAGCTTGTTAATGTTGTCACATACTATGAGATGCTTTGACTCGAGTCTTAGAGTAAAGCTCCCCCTTGATGTGACATCCCTTTGAGAGGGATAAACTAACCTTGGGTTTTGTCGATGAAGACTTCATGTAGGTGATGTAGTGGTGGATGCTCAAGGTTGATGAACATCACCATGAGTTGGGAGCATCCTTGTTGTTTCTTACTCTTCTCACCTACATGGGTTAGTCCCAACACAAGAGACAAATACAAGGATATCTATGGACATGGAGTGCAAAGCATACATGATGATGTCCATGGATTTGTTGATTACCTTGTCCCTTGCTTACCTTTGAGGGAATGTGTGACTCCTTGAACTATTGCATTATGTTGATGTTGATTGCAACTAGTTCTTGCCAATAATGAATGTGAGTGAAATTCGTTGGCGGAGTCACCCCTCAAGAACTTCTCTAGTTCTTCTTCTTGGGGACCCACATCAAGTTGATGGGGATCCTTGGTGTTGAAGTGGCACTTGTAGAATTTGAGCTTGAAGTAGCCTTGGGAACCCACTTCACATAAGCTCGGGATTCATCTTCATACGAGTCAATGTCCTCTTGAAGCTTGTTCTTGCCCTTCAGCTTGTGATCTTGTGGTGGAAGGTCATCTTGAGCTTTTGTTCCCTTGGGAAGAGTATTTTCATACTTGTCCTTTTGAGGAACAAACTTGGGCTTGGGGTATTGACCTTCTTCCCATTCAACTCCATTAGCGTTGAAGTAACCAATGCCATGGTTCTTCCGGTGTCCTTTGTGCTTGCGAAAAATTTCCTCAAATTGCTTACACCCGGCAAGACTCTTGTAGATACCTTTCTCTATAATCCCTTTCAAAAGTTCATTTTCTTGCTCAAGTGTAACTTGGCTAAGAGAAGTATTGGTGGGATCAATAGAACTACTAGAAGAAATATCATTGGATTTATCATTTTTATTGCTACTAGTTGAAGAACCTTTATTGCCTTTGTTACAAGTTTGCTTAGCCTTAACTTGTGGAATGAATGTAGACAAGAGAAGTCGTTTGGCTAGATAAGAGGAAGTCTTCTTTCGAAGATCATTATTGATAGCTTTATGGAACTCATGCTCTTGCTCTAAATTGACCTTCTCGAAGTGCAGCTTCTCATGTGCCCTTTCAAGCTCTCTATGATCTTGTAGAGTAGACTCATGATGTTTAGTTCTTGAGCTAGTCGTTCTATTTCTTACTAGCAAGTTCATCTTGACTAACATTACTAGATTTGTCAAATAGCAAGTCATCATCTCCTAATAAGTCATCCTCGTCACTATTGAAATCAAGATACTCGGGGTGTGATACCTTGGGGCCTTTAGCCATGAAGCAACTTCCACTCCTTTCATTTGGTGAATTAAATATGCCGTAGGAGTCGATCGTCACTAGTGCAAGTCCGGTAACACCTTCATCTTGACTATAGTCGGAGTTGGAGTGATAGCTTCTCTCGGAGTTGTTGTCGGATTCGAACCGGAAACCCATTCACCAACATGATCTTGATGTCTTCTTATTGAGTAGCTCTTGGTGTACTTGTACTTCTTTTCCGAGTCCCTTCTTCTCCTTGAGGGTCTTTGTTCATAATGATCATCTCTACTCCTTCTCTCTCTTAGAGGTGACTCATCTCTTGAGCTTCGTCTTGTTGGTGACTCTTCTTTCCTTTTGTAGGGAGTCGTGCACTCATTGGAGTAGTGTCCGGGCTTCCCACAATTGTAGCAGTTTTGGTCACGACTTGATGAACGCTTCTCTTCATATCTTGAGTTGGAGCTTCGATCTTTGCCTCTATTCTTGTAGAACTTGTTGAATTTCTTGAGCATGAGGCTTATCTCTTCATTTGTGACAAGGTTGTCGCTTGAAGTTGTGGGAGCATCACTTGTGGCTTTATAAGCAGTGCTAGACTTGTTGTGAAGCTCTTTGTTGTCCTTGACTGTCATCTCATGAGCAACACTCCTTCCAATCACTTCCATAGGCTTGAGATCTTTGTAGTTGGGCATCATTTGGATCAATGTGCATACGGTGTCATATCTATCATCCAAAGCTCGAAGTATCTTCTTGATGATGAATTTATCAGTCATTTCTTTGCTTCCTAAGCCGAAAATCTCATTGGTGATGAGAGTTAGCCTAGAGTACATCTTTGCGACTCCTTCACCATCCTTCATCTTGAATTTGTCAAGCTGACTCTGAAGAACATCCAACTTGGATTCTCTCATGGATTCGGTACCTTCATGCATATCAACCAAAGTATCCCAAATCTCTTTTGCATTCTCAAGACTATTGATTTTGTTGAATTCTTCGGGGCATAGGCAGTTCAAGACAATGTCACATGCTTGAGCATTGTATTGCAACCTATTCAATTCTTCCGCGGTCGCTTCACGATCCGGTTCCCTTCCATCCGCAAAGAATTCACCTTGCAATCCAACACGAACAACAGGTTAAACGGCATGGTTATGACCAAGGATATGCATTTTCATTTTCTGCTTCCAACTAGCAAAATTAGTGCCATCAAAGTACGGACCTCTATGGTGATACTTTCCCTTGCTAGACGCCATACTCTCCTAGGTTGTGAAACCAAGGCAATGGAGACCAAAGCTCTGATACCACTTGTAGGATCGGAAGTAGGTCTAGAGGGGGGTGATTAGACTACTTGACTAAATAAAAATTCTACCTTTTCCTAGTTTTAAGTGTTGGCAGATTTTAGCAATAGTAGCAAGTCAAGCACACCCTACACATGCATGTCTATGAGTATAGCAGCGGAAAGTAAAGACAAGCATGAGTAGGAAAGGAAGGGTAGGAAAATCAAACGCAATTTGGATACACGGAGATTTTTCCCGTAGTTCCGATAGGTGGTGCTATCGTACGTCCACATTTATAGAGTCTTCAACACATGGAGGGTAACGGTCGCGAGAGTCCATGGAGGGCTCTACCCACGAAGGGTTCCACGAAGAAGCAACCTTGACTATACCATAATGGCCCACGTCCATGGAGGATTAGCCTAACTCGGGGTAGATCTTCACGAAGTAGGCGATCTCCTTGCCCTTACAAACTTCTTGGTTCACTCCACAACACGAAGTAGAAGGCTCCCAAGTGACACCCAGCCAATCTAGGAGGCACCACCCTCCAAAAGGTAATAGGCTTGATAATGTTGATGAACTCCTTGCTCCTATGCTTCAAGATGATAGACTCCTCAACACTCAATCACTCTCTCACAGATTTGGCTTTGGTGGAAGATATTGATTGGGTGGAAAGCAACTTGGGGAGGCTAGGGATCAAGATTCATATGGTTGGAATGGAATGGCATGATCTCAACACATGAGTAGGTAGCTCGCTCTCAGAAAATCTGATGGGATAAGTGGGGATCTGTTCTCAGTGCTTCCCTTGCGAGTGAGTGGTGATGGAGGAGTATATATAGGCATCTCCAAAAATCCAACCGTTACACCTTAAGACCAACTCGGTGACACTGATGTGTGAATCTTGGTGGTACCGAGTGTTGGAAATATGCCCTAGAGGCAACAATATAATGGTTATTATTGTATTTCCTTGTTCATGATAATTGTCTATTGTTCATGCTATAATTGTGTTAACCGGAAACCGTAATGCATGTGTGAATACATAGACCACAACGTGTCCCTAGTGAGCCTCTAGTTGGATAGCTCGTTGATCAATAGATGGTCACGGTTTCATGACCATGGACATTGGATGTCATTGATAACGGGATCACATCATTAGGAGAATGATGTGATGGACAAGACCCAATCCTAAGCAAAGCACAAGATTGTGTAGTTCGTCTGTTAAAGCTTTTCCAATGTCAAGTATCATTTCCTTAGACCATGAGATTGTGCAACTCCCGGATATCGTAGGAATGCTTTGGGTGTGCCAAACGTCACAACGTAACTGGGTGGCTATAAAGGTACATTACAGGTATCTCCGAAAATGTCTGTTGGGTTGGCACGAATTGAGACTGGGATTTGTCACTCCGTGTGACGGAGAGGTATCTCTGGGCCCACTCGGTAAGACATCATCATAATGAGCTCAATGTGACTAAGGAGTTAGCCACGGGGTGATGTGTTACGGAACGAGTAAAGAGACTTGTCGGTAACGAGATTGAACAAGGTATAGGGATACCAACGGTTGAATCTCGGGCAAGTGTCATACCGGTAGACAAAGGGAATTGTATACGGGATTGATTGAATCCCCGACATTGTGATTCATCCGATGAGATCATCATGGAGCATGTGGGATCCAACATGGGTATCCAGATCCCGCTATCGGTTATTGACCGGAGAGGTGTCTCGGTCATGTCTACGTGCCTCCCGAACCCGTAGGGTCTACACACTTAAGGTTCGATGACGCTAGGGTTATAGGGAAATGTTGTACGTGGTTACCGACGGTTGTTTGGAGTCTCGAATGAGATCCTGGAGTCACGAGGAGTTCCGTAATGGTCCAGAGGTAAAGATTGATATATAGGAAGTCCAATTTTGGTCACCGGAAAGTTTTCGGGCTCATTGGTAGTGTACCGGGAGTGCCGGGAGGGTGTCGGAGGACCCCCGGGAGGGGTGTGACGACCAAAGGACTTCGTGGGATGTTAGAGGAGGTGGACCAGCCCTTATTGGGCTGGCCCAGTCCTTCCCTAAAGGTCCATGCGGCTAGGGATAAAGAGATAAGGCAAAAGGAGATTCAAAAGGAAGAGATCCACCTCCCTTGTGGGAGGTGGACTCCTCCCTTATCTCGTCCGAACCTCTCCTCCTTGGAGGAGGGGCCAAGGCGGCCCTACCTCTCCCTCCTCCTATATATACCCAAGGTATTGGGGCTGATTTGAGACACGAGTTCTCTCTTTCTCGGCGCAGCCCTACCCTTCCTCTTCCTCGCTCTCTGTAGCGCTTGGCGAAGCCCTGCCGGAGTCCACGTAGCTCCACCGTCACCACGCCATCGTGCTGCCGGAGATCTCCCTCAACCTCTCCTTCCTCCTTGCTGGATCAAGGCGTCGGAGACGTCACCGGGCTGCACGTGTGTTGAACGCGGAGGCCCGTTGTTCGGCGCTTAGATCGGAATCCATCGCGATCTGAATCGCTGCGAGTACGACTCCACCAACCGCGTTCTAGTAACGCTTCCGATTTGGGATCTTCAAAGGTATGAAGATGCACTATCCCCACTCGTTGCTGGTTTCTCCATAGATAGATCTTGGTGAGCACGTAGGAAATTTTTTGATTTACTACTATGTCTCCCAACAGTGGCATCATGAGCTAGGTCTATGCGTAGAATCTATGCACGAATAGAACACAAAGTTGTTGTGGGTGTCAATCTTGTTAATTTTCTTACCAGTACTAGTCTTATCTTGATTCGGCGGTATTGTGGGATGAAGCGACCCGGACCAACTTTACACGTACACTTACGTGAGACCGGTTCCACCGCCTGACATGCACTTGTTGCATAAGGTGGCTAGCGGGTGTCTGTCTCTCCCACCTTAGTCGGATTGGATTCGATGAAAAGGGTCCTTATGAAGGGTAAATAGAAATTGGCATATCACGTTGTGGTTTTGGCGTAGGTAAGAAACGTTCTTGCTAGTAACCTATAGCAGCCACGTAAAAACTTGCAACTACAAATTAGAGGACGTCTAACTTGTTTTTGCAGCATATGCCTTGTGATGTGATATGGCCAACGGATGTGATGTGATGCATTGTGATGTATGAGATTGATCATGTTCTTGTAATAGGATTCACGACTTGCATGTCGATGAGTATGACAACCGGCAGGAGCCATAGGAGTTGTCTTAATTTATTCTATGAGATGCGTGTCAATCATAAACGCCATGTAATTACTTTACTTTATTGCTAATCGTTAGCCATAGTAGTAGAAGTAATAGTTGGCGAGAAAACTTCATGAAGACACGATGATGAAGATCATGATGATGGAGATCATGGTGTCGTACCGGTGACAGTGATGATCATGGTGCCCCGAAGATGGAGATCAAAGGAGCAAGATGATATTGGCCATATCATGTCACTATATTGATTGCATGTGATGTCTATCATGTTTACATCTTATCTGCTTAGAACGATGGTAGTTAATAAGATGATCTCTCAATAAAATTTTAAGAAATGTGTTCACCCTAACTGTGCACCATTGCTAAGGATTGTTGTTCCGAAGCACCACGTGGTGATCGGGTGTGATAGGTTCTAACGTTCGCATACAACGGGTGTAAGCCAGATTTACACACGCGATACACTTAGGTTGACTTGACGAACCTGCCATGTACAGGCATGGCCTTGGAACACGGAAGACCGAAAGGTCGAACATGAGTCGTATAGAAGATACGATCAACATGGAGATGTTCACCATGGATGACTAGTCCGTCTCACGTGATGATCGGACACGGGCTAGTCGACGTGGATCATGTGTCACTTGGATGACTAGAGAGATGTCTATCTAAGTGGGAGTTCATTAAATAATTTGATTATGTGAACTTAATTATCATGAACTTAGTCTAAAAATTGTCTTTGCAATCTATATTGTAGATCCAATGGCCAACGCTAATGTCACCCTCAATTTCAATGCGTTCCTAGAGAAAACCAAGCTGAAAGATGATGGAAGCAACTATGCAGACTGGGTCCGTGGCTTGAGGATCATCCTCATAGCTTCCAAAAGATTATATGTCCTTGATGCACCGCTAGGTGACGCACCCATTTCCCAGCAGATCAAGACGTTATGAACGCTTGGCGGTCATGCTACGATGATTACTCCCTTGTTTAGTGTGGCATGCTTTACAGTTTAGAACCAGGGCTCCAAAAGTGTTTTGAGCAACATGGAGCATATGAGATGTTCCAAGAGCTGAAACTGGTTTTCCAAGCTTAGTTGTAAGATGGAGGAAAACAGTTCTGTCAGTGAGCACATACTCAAAATGTCTGGGTTGCACAACCGCTTGACTCAGCTGGGAGTTAATCTCCCGGATGACTCGGTCATTGACAGAATCCTCCAGTAGCTTCCACCTAACTACAAGAGCTTTGTGATGAACTACAACATGTAGGGCATGGAGAAGTCCATTCCTGAGTTGTACTCGATGCTGAAATCAGCGGAGGTCGAGATCAAAAAGGAGCATCAAGTGTTGATGGTTCATAAGACCACTAGTTTCAAGAAAGGCAAGAGTAAGAAGAACTTCAAGAAGGACGGCAAAGCTGTTGCCGCATCCGGTAAGCAAGTTGCCGGGAAGAAGAACAAGCATGGACCCAAGCCTGAGACTGAGTGCTTTTATTGCAAGGGTACCGGTCATTGGAAGCGGAACTGCCCCAAGTACTTAGCGGATAAGAAGGCCAGCAACGTTAAAGGTATATGTGATATACTTGTTATTGATGTGTACCTAACCAGCGCTCGTAGTAGCTCCTGGGTATTTGATACCGGTGCAGTTGCTCACATTTGTAACTCCAAGCAGGAGCTGTGGAATAAGCGGAGACTGGCAAAGGACGAGGTGACGATGCGCGTCGGGAATGGTTCCAAGGTCGATGTGATCGCCGTCGGCACGCTACCTCTACATCTACCTTCGGGATTAGTTTTAAACCTCAATAATTGCTATTTAGTACCAGCTTTGAGCATGAATATTGTATATGGATCTCGTTTGATGCGAGATGGCTACTCATTTAAATCTGAGAATAATGGTTGTTGTATTTATATAAGAGAAATGTTGTATGGTCATGCCCTGCTGGTCAATGGTTTATTTTTGATGAATCTCGAACGTGATGTTACACGTGTCCATAGTGTGAGTACCAAAAGATGTAAGATTGATAACGATAGTCCCACTTACATGTGGCACTGCCGCCTTGGTCATATTGGTGTCAAACGCATGAAGAAACTCCATGCTAATGGACTTTTGGAGTCTTGATTTTGAATCATTTGACACGTGCGAACCATGCCTCATGGGAAAGATGACCAAGACTCCGTTCTCCGAAACAATGGAGCGAGCAACTGACTTATTGTAGATAATACATACCGATGTATGCGGTCCAATGAGCGTCAAGGCTCGCGGTGGCTACCGTTATGTTCTCACCCTCACTGATGACTTGAGAATATATGGGTATGTCTACTTAATGAAACACAAGTCTGAAAGCTTTGAAAAGTTCAAGTAATTTCAGAGTGAGGTAGAGAATCAACATGACAGGAAAATAAAGTGCCTACAATCTGATCGTGGCGGAGAATATTTAATTCACGAGTTTGGCACGCACCTAAGGAAATGTGGAATTGTTTCACAACTCATGCCGCCTGGCACACCTCAGCGAAATGGTGTGTCTGAACGTCGTAATCGCACTCTATTGGATATGGTGCGATCTATGATGTCTCTTACCGACTTATCGCTATCATTTTGGGGATATGCATTAGAGACTGCCGCATTTATTTTAAATAGGGCACCATCTAAATCCGTTGAGACGACACTGTATGAATTATGGTTTGGAAAGAAACCTAAGTTGTCGTTTCTAAAAGTTTGGGGATGTGATGCTTATGTGAAGAAACTTCAACCTGAGAAGCTCGAACCCAAAACAGAAAAGTGCGTCTTCATAGGATACCCCAAAGAAACTATTGGGTATACCTTCTACCTCAGATCTGAAGGCAAAGTCTTTGTTGCCAAGAATGGATCCTTTCTTGAGAAAGAGTTTCTCTCGAAAGAAGTAAGTGGGAGGAAAATAGAACTTGATGAGGTAATTGTACCTCCACTCGAAACGGAAAGTAGTACATCACAGGAAGTTATTTCTGTGGAGCCTGCACCGGCTGGAGAGGAAGTTAATGATGATGATCATGAAACTTCAGATCAAGTTACTATTGAACGTCGAAGGTCCACTAGGACACGTTCCGCACTAGAGTGGTATAGAAACCCTGTCCTAAAGATCATGTTGTTGGACAACGATGAACCTTCGAACCAAGGTTGTCAGAATTGCGACTCTGTTATACGATTCTACGACTTTACGATCCAAACTAACCCCTCTGATTCTATGATTTTAGTTCATAGAATCTACATTTCTACGATCCTGATAGTGAGATTCTATGATTTGCGATCCTACCATCGGAGTTCCGATCCGATTCAAAATCACGATTCTGACAACCTTGCTTCGAACTATGAAGAAGCGATGGCGGGCCCGGATTCCAACAAATGGCTTGAAGCCATGAAATCCGAGATAGGATCCATGTATGAGAACAAAGTATGGACTTTGGTGGACTTGCCTGATGATAAGCGATCCATAGAAAATAAATGGATCTTTAAGAAGAATACTGACGCGGATGGTAATGTGACCGTCTATAAGGTTCGGCTTGTCGCTAAGGGTTATCGACAAGTTCAAGGAGTTGACTACGATGAGACTTTCTCACCCGTAGCGATGTCAAAGTATGTCCGAATCATGTTAGCAATTGCCGCATTTTATGATTATGAGATCTGGCAAATGGACGTCAAAACGGCATTCCTTAATGGCTTCCTTAAGGAAGAACTGTATATGATGCAGCCGGAAGGTTTTGTCAATCCTAAAGATGCTAACAAAGTATGCAAGCTCCAACGCTCCATCTATGGGTTGGTGCAAGCATCTCGGAGTTGGAACATTCGCTTTAATGAGGTGATTAAAGCATTTGGGTTTATACAGGTTTATGGAGAACCTTGTATTTACAAGAAAGTGAGTGGGAGCTCTGTAGCATTTCTCGTATTATATGTGGATGACATATTGTTGATGGGAAATAATATAGAACTTTTGGAAAGCATAAAGGCCTACTTGAATAAGTGTTTTTCAATGAAGGACCTTAGAGAAGTTGCTTACATATTAGGCATTAAGATCTATAGAGATAGATCGAGACGCCTCATAGGTCTTTCACAAAGCACATACCTTGACAAGATATTGAAGAAGTTCAATATGGATCAGTCCAAGAAGGGGTTCTTGCCTATGTTACAGGGTGTGAGATTGAGTATGACTCAATGCCCAACCATGGCAAAGGATAGAGAAGAGATAAGTGTCATTCCCTATGCTTCAGACATAGGCTCTATTATGTATGCCATGCTGTGCACCAGACCTGATGTGAACCTTGCCATAAGTATGGTAGGGAGGTACCAAAGTGATACCGGAGCAGAACACTGGACAGCGGTCAAGAATATCCTGAAGTACCTGAAAAGGACAAGGGACATATTTCTCGTATATGGAGGTGCCGAAGAGCTCGTCGTAAAGGGTTACATCGATGCTAGCTTCGACACATATCCGGACGAATCCAAGTCGCAAACCGGATACGTGTATATTTGAACGGAGGGGCAGTCAGCTGGTGTAGCAGCAAACAAAGCATCGTGACGGCATCTACATGTGAAGCGGAGTACAAAGCTGCTTCGGAAGCAGCAAAGGAAGGAGTCTGGATGAAGGAGTTCATCACCGACCCAGGAGTGATTCCCAATGCGTCGGGCCCGATGACTCTATTCTGTGACAACACTTGAGCTATTGCCCTTGCGAAGGAGCCCAGGTTTCACAAGAAGATAAGACACATCAAACGCCGCTTCAACTCCATTCATGATTACATTTAGGAAGGAGATATAGATATTTGTAAAGTACATACGGATCTGAATATCGCAGATCCGTTGACTAAACCTCTCTCACGAGCAAAACATGATCAACAACAGAATGCTATGGGTGTTCGGTCCATCATAATGTAACTAGATTATTGACTCTAGTGCAAGTGGGAGACTATTGGAAGTATGCCCTAGAGATAATAATAAAATGGTTATTATTGTATTTCCTTGTTCATGATAATTGTCTATTGTTCATGCTATAATTGTGTTAACCGGAAAGCGTAATACATGTGTGAATACATAGACCACAACGTGTCCCTAGTGAGCCTCTAGTTGGCTAGCTCATTGATCAATAGATGGTCACGGTTTCATGACCATGGACATTGGATGTCGTTGATAACGGGATCACATCATTAGGAGAATGATGTGATGGACAAGACCCAATCCTAAGCATAGCACAAGATCGTGTAGTTCGTCTGCTAAAGCTTTTCCAATGTCAAGTATCATTTCCTTAGACCATGAGATTGTGCAACTTCCGGATACCGTAGGAATGCTTTGGGTGTGCCAAACATCACAACGTAACTGGGTGGCTATAAAGGTGCATTATAGGTATCTCCGAAAGTGTCTGTTGGGTTGGCACGAATCAAGACTGGGATTTGTCACTCCGTGTGACGGAGAGGTACCTCTGGGCCCACTCAGTAAGACATCATCATAATGATCTCAATGTGACTAAGGAGTTAGCCACGGGATGATGTGTTACGGAACGAGTAAAGAGACTTGTCGGTAACGAGATTGAACAAGGTATAGGGATACCGACGGTCGAATCTCGCGCAAGTGTCATACCGGTAGACAAAGGGAATTGTATACGGGATTGATTGAATCCCCGACATCGTGGTTCATCCGATGAGATCATCGTGGAGCATGTGGGAGCCAACATGGGTATCCAGATCCCGCTGTTGGTTATTGATCGGAGAGGTGTCTCGGTCATGTCTACGTGCCTCCCGAACCCGTAGGATCTACACACTTAAGGTTCGACGCTAGGGTTATAGGGAAATATTGTACGTGGTTACTGAAGGTTGTTCGGAGTCTTGTATGAGATCCCGGACATCACGAGGAGTTTCGGAATGGTCCGGAGGTAAAGATTGATATATAGGAAGTCCAATTTTGGTCACCGGAAAGTTTTTGGGCTCATCGGTAGTGTACCGGGAGTGCCGGGAGGGTGCCAGAGGACCCCCGGGAGGGGTGTGACGACCAAAGGACTTTGTGGGCTGTTAGAGGAGGTGTACCAGCCCTTATTAGGCTGTCCAAGTCCTTCCCTAAAGGCCCATGCGGCTAGGGATAAAGAGATAAGGCAAAAGGAGATTTAAAAGGAAGAGATCCACCTCCCTTGTGGGAGGTGGACTCCTCCCTTATCTCGGCCGAACCTCTCCTCCTTGGAGGAGGGTCCAAGGCATCCCTCCCTCTCCCTCCTCCTATATATACACGAGGTATTGGGGTTGATTTGAGATACGAGTTTTCTCTCTCTCGGCGCAGCCCTACCCTTCCTCTTCCTCGTTCTTCGTAGCGCTTGGCAAAGCCCTGCCGGAGTGCACGTAGCTCCACCGTCACCACGCCGTCGTGCTGCCGGAGCTCTCCCTCAACCTCTCCTTCCTCCTTGCTGGATCAAGGCGTAGGAGACGTCACAGGGTTGCACGTGTGTTGAACGCGGAGGCGCCGTTGTTCGGCGCTTAGATCGGAATCCACCGCGATCTGAATCGCTGCGAGTACGACTCCACCAACCGCGTTCTAGTAACGCTTCCGCTTTGCGATCTTCAAAGGTATGAAGATGCACTCTCCCCACTCGTTGCTGGTTTCTCCATAGATAGATCTTGGTGAACACGTAGGAAATTTTTTGATTTACTACTACGTCTCCCAACACCGAGTTGCTCCAAATGTAGCAACTTTCGAATCTCGGTGAGACTGATATATAATTCTTGGTGGTACCGATCAGGTGTGCAACGGTCAGAATCCACATCTTGGTGGCACCGATCCAAAAACTCGGAAATTCCGATTTTATGAATCGAGGCAACCGAAAGTTGGCAGCCTGAACTTGGTGGCACCAATGTGGGACCGGTTGCACCGATGTGCTAGGGTTTGGCATGGGTTTGTATGAGTTTGGGAATCAATGGGACCAAGTGGAAATAGTTGGTTTCACCGATTTGAGTGGTAGGGATCTAGACAGAGTATGTGGGTAGTTTGTGGGTGTTTTGGGTGACTATCACTTGTGCACGTTTGAGCATCTTGTTTACCAACAGTACCTTACCCCCTTTTAATAGTATTGGCTTTTCCTATGGACTCAAAGTGATTTCTCACAAAGTAAAATGTAGAGTCCTCTTTGCTTGAAGCTTTGCCAATCCATTTCCTTGCATCTAGGGGGTTTTCCACAATCCTTTTGCCAACCCATCATTGAATTTTTCCTAAAATATGCTTGGTGGAAATATTAGTTCAATGATACATGTGTTGTTATTAATTACCAAAACCACCAAGGGAACAAATGTGCTTTCACATGATTCGTCTGACCTCCCTATCACGCTGTCCAGGAAGGTCGCCGCCAGATCCGCAAACAAAGGGCCGCCGTCATGGCTTCCGTTGTTGTCCCATGAGTTTGTCGCGTAGGTTAGGGCGGCGCATCACACCAGAACGATCTCTTCCTATTGCTATAGTCCGGCGAGGCATACTTTGCATGCCCGTGTCATCCGACGTGGCCAGGGCCGGAGTGAGGATGGAACAGACTGAGCGGTGGCTATTTGGGACCCCCTGTGCTATCGCTCCTCCCCTTCCACCCTCGGACAGCGAGCGTCTTTTCTTTGAGGGTCTCGTATATAAGATACAGAAAAAAACAAGGGATTAGAAAGTGGGGCTACATGTCGGGGGGTGTCGGCATGTAATGTTCTTTTACGGCGAGGTGGCTCATCCACCTCGGTCAACATGGACCATGGTGTTGGACCGCATGATCCACTTTTAGAGCGGAAAAATGTCCATAGAGAAACTCAAACTTGTAGACGAAAACTAAATTGAACAATGAATGTCAATCCATGAAATCGGAACACTAAACTCTATGATACCGGTCTATTTTGAACCATGAGAGCATTTACCTTGTATTCACTGACGTGGCAAGCGAAATCCTAGGACCATTGACTGGCTGGATAGACATTAGGACGGATCAGGCCGGCCCATTAACGCAGTTGCTCACACATGGCTGTAGGTTAGCTCGCTTTTCTCTGGGGATATTTTCTTTATTTTTTTCACCGCTTTCTTTTTTTCCTTCATCATACTTTGTTTTTTCACTGGTATTCTTTAGCATTTATTTCTTCATTATACTCTTTGTTTGATTTCGTTTATATTTTGTCTTTATTCGTATAGTTGTTGTTTTTGTTTCTTTGCCGGTTTTAACCGATTTTCTTTGACACATGTATACTTAATGACAATAAACATTTTTTTAAACTACACGAAGACACTTGTGTTCTACAATGAGTGGAGAAAAATACTGTTTTTATTTGTCGGTTTTAAATGGTTTTCCTTGACACATGTCTACTTAATGACAATAAACAATTTTAAAAAAATTAAACGAGGCCACTTTTCTTCTATATCGAGAACGTAAAAAATATGGGGAGAGAAGTGAGATTGCGAAGACTCGAAGTCGGCACAATTGTGACCAATTTTTAAATCACCAATCATTTTTAAAACGCAAACATGATTTCA
Source organism: Hordeum marinum (assembly GCA_022496015.1). Classification (NCBI taxonomy): domain Eukaryota; kingdom Viridiplantae; phylum Streptophyta; class Magnoliopsida; order Poales; family Poaceae; genus Hordeum; species Hordeum marinum. The sequence goes on from CM039672.1 coordinate 46,104,358, forward strand.
AAATTCTGAGATTTTTTTAAGAAACATTTCTGATTTTTTTGACCAAAAATAGAAAACATGACCATTTTTAACATTGGAATAAAAATTTAAAAACACAGTCGGTTTTTGAATTTATGAACAAAAATTTATAAAAACAAACAATTATCTATATTCCGAACAAAAAATCTAAAAACACGTTCGAAAACCGGCTACCATGTTGCGGTTTAGATTGGCGGCCCATATCCATGCCGTGCCCCTCCCTCAGCCGCGCCCTGCCACATCGTCAAGACAACCCCTGTTTGAAAACGCTTGCAAGGTTTCAAAAGAGTCGGGTGGTGAGGAACTCGGATGCGTTGATTTCGGAGATCGGGAGTTCAAGGTTTATTTTAGCTTTTGTCAACAGTTTAAAGTTTGTTTTGCATTTCCTTCGTTTCTCAAAATAAATGTCTTAATTCCATATTAACATTCATTTTAGAACGGAGGGAGTGTTTTTTTTTATTGAGAAACTGATGGTCCTATGCAATGTTTGCAATTTCCGCAAGGAGACGCAGAGAAGCCAAGCTCCGAAACCGAACCCACAGCTGATGGTCCTATACACGCGGAGGCGACGACTGCTGCGGTTAATAAAGACCTCGGTCGAACCGACGGGCAGCCCGGCGAGATGACCGGACCGGACCAGGCTCGCTGGCAGCAGCAGCCACTGGCAGTGTCAGCAGTAGAGTAGAAGCAGCCTCGCTGTTGAGACCTACGCTGCTGCCGCTTGCCCAGTGGCCCGCAGCCTTGGGTGACTTGACCCCATCAATCCAATCCAATCCCACCCGTCGCCTCGCTCGCTCGCCGCGACAGGAAGCTGCGCCCCAAGGCGCGGAAGACGCCGGACGGTCCCGGGCCCCGAGGCCGCGCGGGCCCGGCCCGCGACCATGTGTCAACCCCGTAACGGCCCTCCCCTCCTTTTCCTTCTCCGTCCTACAGCCAGCCACAGCCCACAGGACACGCCAAAGTTCGCCGTCGCGTACTCGTACGTCACGTACTCCCCGTTTCAAACGCCGAGCCCGCCACCCGCTGTGCGCCGCCACCTTTCCTTCGTGCCGTTCCCCGTTCCTTCACCCGTTTCACACCTGCCTCCAACTTTTCCTTGGCCGGACGTACGTACGTACGTGCGCTTTTGTTCTCTCTTTTTTTTTTGCCTCCTCATCAATTCTCAAAGACGTCCGCAAAGCCGACCATCATCCTCGCTTATTATCAATTCCGTCAATGTCCTTTCTCAAAGAAAAGAGTATATTTCAAATTTCGAATTTGTAGCGATCGTGGTGAGAGCCACATTTTCGAAACCAAGCGGTGGTACTACTAGCAAAGGTTCCAACTGCTCCACGTTCTTCTTCAAGGAAAGATCGCACTGACTGGGCAGACACCTTTTTTTTTTTGAGTGACTGGGCAGACAGCTTTGAGAGACGGCAGCAGTCGGGAGCTACTCCGGCCTATGGCGGTGAAACCGTGGAGAGGAGTACCGTTTTCTTTTCACGCCTTCAACCTTTCCCGTTACACAAAAGTGGTAAAAATGCAGCGGGTAAAACAGTGGGGTGTCCACTCAAAAAAAAAACAGTGGGGTAATGAATGCCGAGCATTTATGTCGCCAGTGAACCCATGGTATGGACGTAGTAGCTTCCATTAATCCTTCCCTCCACCCGCAATTCGAAACAGGAACCGACATTCCCCCATCCTCCCCTCACTATCTCCACCTCCGACTCCGGCTCCATGCCGAGCAGCTTCGAGCTGTGAGTGCCTCGCTCGCATGGCAAAGCTCGCGCAGTCCTCCTTCGCGCTCGACCTCCTGCGCCGCCTCCTCTGCGCGCACGCCGCCGGCAATGCGGGCAACACCGTCCACGCCGACGCCGACGCTCTACGGCCAAAGGAGGAGGAGGGGGAGGGGGGGGCGGCGGCGAGGAGCCCCTGCATTGTGGCCAGGCTGATGGGCTTGGAAGAGATGCCGACGCCGCCGCGCGAGCGCGACCAGCAGGCGACGCTGCGGCGGAGCCGCTCGGCCAGCTCCGCGGAGGGCGGCTGGTCGTCGCCCACGCCGTGCTGCTTCGGGGACGCGCCGCGGCGCAGGGTGGTCAGGACCACGTCCGCGTCGTTCTGGGACAGGCCCACGTACCTGCGGCGGGAGAACGACCAGTTCCTGCTCCTCAGCTTCAGCCCCGACGACGACGGCGGCGACGACTTCGAGGCCGCCGGGTTGTCGATAAGCGACGACGACGACGCGGAGAAGGCCGGGAGCAGGCGCGGCAAGAGTACCGTGGACGGCGAGGGAGCCAAGAAACAGAGGCGGGGGCGCCGGAGGCTCCCGAGGCGGCGGCGCGGCGACGAGGAGGCCGAGTCGGAGCATGGCCGGAGCAGGAGGCCGGCAGCGTCGGCGGAGGAGGAATGCGGCCTGGAGAACTCCAGCCCGGTGTCGGTGCTGGAGGCGCGAGACGGGCAGGAGGAGTCGTCGACGACCACCACCGCTTCGTCATCTTCGGTGGAAGAATTGGAGCCGCCGTGCTCGCCTAGCTCAGGTTAGTTGTCCTCACCTCCTGCCCATTTTAATGCTTCTTCAGTTGCTTACTTCACGGCACAAGCTCAGTGACATCAGTACAGGTTAAAATCAGGGTAGCATTCACCTTCAGAAAAGGAAAATCACCTTCAGAAAAAAAAAACTTCAGAGATTATTAAAAAGACAGAGATCAGTTAAAATGGAAGCGGAATTCACCTTCAGAAAAAGAAAACTACAGTGAAAAAAAAATAGCTGGAACCAAATACTACTGTCTATTTTTTGAGAGAGAGAGAGAAGAAATACTACTGTCTTTAGTGCACTGTGAAAGTTCAGGTGATTGAACTGCTAACTTCATGAGAATGACAGCCCAGTTCCTCACTTAATTTGCAAAAGAGGAAACCCAAAAAGAAACGATTATTTCTCAGAGTTTATAGGCTAATAATAAATAAACCAATTGCCCAGGGAATATATTTCTTTTCAATTTTGGGCATCAACCAACAGTTTCAACAGGGACAAGTCTGTGGTCCTTGTATATGATGCTTGGTTTTCTAAGTCAGCAAGTGTACAGTACTTGGTGTTCAAAAGTCTTCTGAGCTTCTGGAGCTTGGTCTTCTTGTGCCCTAATCACTTGTCCCTATCAACTCTGTAAACTGCACAAGCTCTGGTGCAGATTGTAACACATTACTGGGACAGTTAGATGCACATAAAGCCCCAGAAAAAAAAATGAAAGGAGAGTTGAATTTGCAATTACCATGTGGCCCATCTGAATTATTAGCACAGTAACTGGGAAAAGGCCATAGTTTAACAGTGACAGGCCATTTCCTCACTTATTTGCAGATAAGGCACCAGCTAAAATTCGTAGTTTATGAGAATTTATGTGCTACTAGTAGAATCTAGCGAAAAAGATTATACCTAAGGCCTCCTTTGGTTTACAGGGATTTCATAAGAACGGAATCTTATTTATGTACATGATAGCAACCAATCCTTTGTACTCCCTCGGTTCCAAAATAAGCGTCATGTTTGAACTAAAACCACTACACTTATTTTGCAACGGAGAGAGTATTTCATAAGGAAAATTCATAGCCTCGACCCAATGGAAAAAATCCTGTCTTATGGATCAAATGACATATCTTTCCCTATAGGATTTGAGATACATGTCATCTCGTTTTTCATGATTTTTCTATTCCTATGATATTCCCTATCCTATGAACCAAAGGACGCCTAAAGTCGAAACTAAAGGAACGAGCCAGGAAAAATATTCCTTCTTCAGTTGGTGCATCCGTAGTTGCATCAAGCACAGTTTTGGTGGTCCAAGTCTGAAGCTTGGTTATGCAAGTAATCTATTCCAGTGTCTTAAACCAGGTGTAATCTAACTTCTGAGACCTCGTCTTCCTGCGCCTTAATTACCCTGTCCCTGTCCACCCAGTCTGCTATCTGCACAAGATCTGGAACCAGCTCTCTGATTGCAACACATCACTGATGCCTCCAGATTCACATGTTGTAGCTAGTAACCAATTTGACTTGGTCATCAGACTCGTTTCGACAATCCGTGGAACGAAAGGAAAAAGGGCGATAATCGAGTGGTCATCGATCAATTTGAGTCTGAAAACACTATTGAGTTTTATGCACTGACCAGCTCACCCAACCCTGCCGTGTACTGCTTACTACTTACATGTTGATCAGTTTTTTTGTTCATGTACTGATGAGGCATCATTGTCACTGAATTTACCAGATGGAGGCGAAACCCGGCCGGCGCCGAGGCAGCAGCAGCAGCAAAGATCAAGGAGGAAGCCACGGCAAGCCGACTCCGACAATCTCGGTGGCGACCCGCGTCATGCAGCAGCGAGTTCCTCCTCCTGCCGTGTCTCGAAATGTTCAGACAGGGAGAGGAGGGACCGGAGAGTGGTGAAGGACAAGGCCGAGGCGATCGCCCCGGATGCGACCGGCATTTGGCGAATCATCTGCAGGATGGTTGAGCAAGATATATGCGGCATCAACTGGCACGCTAGGGGTGGTGGCGACATTGCAGCGGAGATGGGGTCAGAGATCCTTGATCAGCTCATATGGGAGCAAACAGCTGAGCTGATGCAGCTGATCGTGGTCTGAATAACTGTACATGACATGGTTACCCCTTCTGCTCTCCCATCTGCAAGAAGCACCCAACATGTTGCAAAAATCCTCAGCATACTGAACAAGGATGAACCGTCAGCCGCTCAGGATGCAGATACTTTCTTGTTACAGAAGCTGATGATGATGATGATGATGATGATGCCAACAGCATGAAGTGAATATCCAAGCATTACAGTGGAGATTTGTACATGTTCAGTGACTCTTGAGCCTGAAGGTCTGAAGAACCTGAACGCCGTTCCTCTCCATACAGCCATGCTATGAAACTGTACATGTTTTCCCTCCCTATTTCAGCTTGGTAGCCCCTGAATAACCTAACAATATGTTAGTATGAGTCAGTTGACATAATCTCCTGTCCTGTGGTGCTGAATTTCCCATCACTCACTGCACTAAACCGAGTCCTGATCTGGGCACATAACTTAACAATTTCCCGATCCCGCGAGATTTACCGGAGACTCCGTGGATCGGAACAGATCAAGGTTCAACGAACAGCATCCCGATAAGAAGATGCCGGGGAAACTTTCAGGGAAGGGTCGGAGTCGGACGCTCCGAATTTTCCTCCCCGGCGCGCAAGAACCAAAGCCCAGAAAACGACTTGCCGGAAAGTTTCCGCGGAGATGAGGTCAATGATGGGGCCATTCTTTCCTCAAAAAAATATATATATATATATGATGTGGCCATTCCTTTAAGAAATGTCATCGCCGCGTCGCCGTCGGCGACAATGGCGATGCCCCCATGATCAGGCCGGTGAGCAGGAGAGCTCCAGTTTTCTATCTAAAGAACCAAGGGGGACGAAAGGTGCTCTGCCATTTCTTAATCTGGGTTTGGAGATAACTACTACTCCTGGGGCTGGTTTTGGATCGGATGTGACGACGATCTGGAAACCTATCTGGAACAGGATTTGTCGCCGTTCATCGAACCGATGATTAAACTAGGATTATGATTGCTTTCAGAGGGAGGTTTGAACGTCTCACATGGAAAAGGAGACCGAATTGCAGCCACGAGACAGACATAATCAAACCCTCCTCTTGTGACGCAAACATGTTTTGCACTAGTTTAATCGGTTGTTTTGTGTCGTTTGGGCATGTTGCCCAAGCAACTGGATCAGTCTCGCAGACAATGGTTTGACTGCATCCACGTTTAGCCCTTAAGCAAGCATGATCAGAAGAGATCTTTAGCTCAATCATTAATTAGTAGGTAAACAGCGTGTTGCCCATCTGGTTACGTTGTAAATTGCCGCCTCAATTGGGTGAACGGAAATAAATTAGCTTAGGGCGCATTCGTGTAAAATGGTACTCCAAGATACGAAGCAAGAAAACATAATACCGAGGTCGAGTAGAGTACAAGCAAGTACACAAGAATATATAATAATAATAATAACTAAGTAATAAACTCACTGATACATATCGCGGTGGAAAACAACTGTGGCAAGTCTATTATTCATGGCAAGTCTATTATTCAGTGAGATAAATGAAGCTATATGAAGATAATTTCTGTCAATCAGTGACAGTCCTCTCACCTTTCATGTCATATGTTTTGAACCTTGAAACATATCCATTCTGTAAGAACATCTACAGCGAGACCCTTACTCTCCCCCTTGTGATTGACGGGCAATCCGGACGTTGCCCGGACCAATAAAGCGCACTCAACCAGACCCTGCAAACCTAGCACAACCAATGAGTAAAAGCAAGCAAATATGACGAGGTCTGCACACACCCGGACGCGACCGTCACGCCCAACCGCCCATGCTCGCCTACCCTGACCCCACATAATCCCCACACCGTCACTTAGACGAAACTCTAGCCTAAACTCTCGACCGCTTTGCTCCTCTTCCACACTCCGCTTCCCTCCCCGCACTACCTTGGCCGGCTCTGGCAGCGAGGCGACCCGATTGTCTGGGATGCTCTCGCCGCCATGTCGGATTCGAGCTTTGCCCCGCATAATGAGGAGCTTGCCCTCCCCCGAACCCCGAATGGACATGGGCTGCAGCTTGAGCATTGCGTCCTCCTCCGTGGCCAAAGTGGCACTGCAAGAATCACGCCCGCCGCGTCAGCCCGAGGAGGTCCGCGCTCTCCCTAGTGAGGCGACAAGGCGTGCAATGGCGTCTGACACCTCTAGCCCCTGCCCCTCCTGAATGACATTGGGTGCTCGTACCCGCACTGCCAAGCATCCGGCCACGGCTCCCTTAGTAGGAGGTGCTTGCCACGCAAGGCAGAGGGCGACACATGACGTATCTAGTTGGCCTGGCTGCGTGTTGTGTAGATCCGCTATCTGCTCTCGAGTCACTACCGCCCGCTGACTCAGATGATGACCTCCTCCGTGTCTCGCCGGCCGGTACTTGGTCGGCCTCTCCCTCGTCCTCATCCTCCCTCGTTGAAGGCGGCAACACAACCGACGACCACAACGCCTTTTTGTTCGCCGACGCCTGTGTCGAGGAGTACTACCGCCGCTCCAGAGACCCCAAGGGGAAGGGGTCGTGGAGAAAGTGGTGAAGTTGCGGCTCATCATCTATCATAGTCATTCGATGAACTAGCTAGGTTTGATCTTTTGTGAGCTTGCTATGCTATGTCCGGTTGTAATTAAACTAGCTATGTCCGATCTATGTTACGTTGAATTTATCTACGTACTGTTTTGATCACGTTACATGGGTTGCATGCATCTGGGGTTTGGATATGAGGGGGTGGCTGCGGCGGAGAAATGAGGGGTATATAGGGGGCAAATCTGTCAAGTCGGATTATGGATGCTCTAACTTGGATAGGGAATAAGCAGGTATACATACAATAAACTATCTAAAATCACATCCATACGATAAATTATCTAAAACCATCTCAATTAAACGGGAATGTGATAGTACAACTGCTATAGCAAAATAAGATTAAGTGCAATGATATAAAAAAATGCTATAGGATGGACAAATAAACATAAGCAGCAGCAACAATAGAGAGATGCTGCTGGAGATTACGTTGTTAATGGCCCAGACATCTGGATGCGCATTTGTCGAGCTAGGATAGTCCAAAATCTGCCCCAACTGCAGGAACAATGCTTGAACAAAAATAATTGAATACTAGAATACAGCTGCAAATAATTGAGAACACAACAGCTGCACTCGCACATACAAAAATAAACAAGAGACAGCATGGACAGCAACACTTTTTTGTTTCATCATATTCTAACCAACAGGAGAACAAAAAACAAACCAAGAAAAGTAATGCCCCAGGTCCAATGTTCTAGAAGGAAAATGCCCTTGTCAAAGGAGGAAAAGATCAACATTGGCAGCACTAATATAATTGAGCAGATAATCAAAGCTTATCCCGTGACGCTTGTGCCCAGATTTTTGGGCCTAATTTCTGTGCCCTGCGCCTAACCCACAGCCAAGAACAACAATAATTACCTACTCTATGTGCTTGCTTTCGGTGCATGGCACTTCCCTTTCTGATGATAGTTTAGTATCGTCAGCACTGATAATATAATTGGTGCATGACGCCTCCATCTCCACTAAACTAAGCTGTGATTGCTCTGCAGTTCACATCCTGTGGCCCACCAGCCACTTCAGGAGAAGCCATATCAAATTGTGCCAATTGGTTTATGATCCACTCCTTTGGAGAATGGAATGGAATGGAATCAAATAAAGGGAGGTGTGATCATGGAGTGGAGGAACCAAGAACATATACTATATATGCTGATGAACACATCCCTTGATGTGTATACTTTGGCATGAGAAGAGTAGTACAATATTGCACAAGTTTGATTAATCAATCAAGAGACACTGAAGCACACAAAACAAATCTTGCTAGTCTCAAAGTATGTATAGATATCAAGTAAATAAACTCTTGATGGAATTCTTGTAGAGTATACAGCTATTTATAAACCGAAGGTGAAAGGGGAACAAAAAAGAGGTAAAATATTGGCTGTTCTTCATCAACCTAAGGCTCCCTTTGGGCATCCATGCTGGTATTGCTGATGAGCAATATTTTTTTTTTGTGAACAGCATATATGTATGTACTAATAAAGAACCGTCTCATATGAATCAAATTAAGCAAATAAAAAGGGTGGTAAAAAATTTGAAGGAAAGAACTTTGGTCAGCTAGACGCTATGAGCCGGTGATCGATCGGACGTCGACGAGGGGGGAATGGATCAGGCCACCATCTGCTCCTGCTCCAGCCACTGCGGAAAATGGTCGCCTGTGTGGCCATCCTTGACAAGAGAGTTCACCCATGAGACGTCGGGTTCGGCCGCGGTGGCCGGGGCGGCCGCCGGCATGGCGGACTGCCCGCGGAACCCAAAGGACGCCGACTTGCGGAACTTGTGCAGCTCGTCTCCCTGCATGCCCCAGTCCAGCTTGCCGCCGGGTGAGCCCCAGTCGAGGTTGCCGCCGCCGCCGCTGGGAGAGCCCCAGTCGGCGAGCATGGATGGCTCGCCGATCGTCGTGGCCGGCGACATGAGGGAGCGCGCGGCCGGGGCGCGCGCGCCGCGGTCGATGAAGCTCTGGCTACGCTTGGCGAACGCTGAGGCGCGGGAGGTCATGATGGCCTTGGCCATGGAGTGGTCTAGGCCGAACGAGTTGTTCGCGCCCACCATCGGCGAGGTCGGCATGTGCAGCTGCGTGTCCGGCATGGAGCTGTACGGCGACATGTCGCCCGCCTGCTTAAGGGAGAGCGCGTGCAGCTGGGAGAGCATGGCCGGGTCCATGGAGCCCAGCAGGTCGGTGTAGTCCGGCATGTTTCTTGCGGGCGACCCGGCCGCGGCGTGCGGCGAGCCGAGGCCGCCGTTGGGCGCGCCCCAGCTTGCCCTCGGCGAGTGCGCGCTGTTGGACACCTTGTCGAACAGCTTCTGCTGGTACTGGTCCAGCGCGAGCATCTCCAGGTCGAAGTCGAGCTCCCGCGCCGTCTTGAGCCGGCCCGCCGGGGACGAGGGCCACCCCGCGGGGCTGAGCATCCCCATGTCCATCCCGTTAGGCGGCGAGGAGCGCGGGGACACGGGCTGCATCATGCCGACGGAGACGGCAGAGGGGTTGACGGAGCGGAGCTCGTCGCGCCTGTGCGCGAAGAAGCAGATGCGGCGCGCGCAGCCGACCTCGTCCTTGCAGAGGCGCGTCCGGTACTGCGCCGGGTGGAGCCAGCACTCGAAGACGCCGTGCGCGTACTCGCAGCCGTCGCCCTTGCGGCACGACCCGCCCTTGCGGAACTCCGGGCAGGGCACGCAGCTGTAGGAGTAGCGGCGCGGGTCGCGGCGGCGCGCGTTCTCGCCGGGGTGCACGAAGGGGCACTCCGTCCAGTCGTGGGAGTAGGCGCGGGAGCAGGGCTTCACCTTGAAGCTGTACATGCGGAACTCGTCGGTGCTGAAGAGCCCGCTCTTGAGGTCCGGCAGCGTGAGGTCCGGCGGGTACTCCTTCCTTGGCTCCTGCGCGGCGGCCACCGTCGCCGGCGGCGAGGCGGACTTCTTGGGCGACGACGAGGGCGACACGGCGGGAGACTTGAGCAGCAGGCGGAGAGGTTTCTCGGCCACGCCCGCGGCGCGCGGGAGCAGGTCCCCGGCGCGGAGCCCGGACACCGAGAGCGCCTCCGTGGAGGCCCCCGCGGCGAGCAGCAGGTGCGTGGCCGCGACGGCGTTCGCCGCGCCACCGGCCGCAGCCATGTGGAGCGCGGTGGCGCCGTCCGTGTCGGAGGCGCGGCAGGCCTCGCCCGGCGCGACGGACAGCGCGTGCGCCAGCACGGCCGTGCTCCCGTAGAGCGCGGCGACCATGGCCGGCGTCCGGCTCTCCGCGGCCAGCCGCCCCTGGCCAACAGCTGACGGCCCATACCACGAGCCCGCGGCATCAATACACGCCTTCTCCTCCTCGACAACCCTCCTGAACTCCACCACGTCGTCCGCCGCCGCCAGCTCGAGAAGAAGCGAGGCCATGGCCGCCGAATCCTTGGGCGCCGGCGCCGCCAGCGGCGGGGTCGACGGCTTGCGCGGGCCGGAGCACATGACGGAAGAAGGCCTGTCCTCTGCCACAAAGATTCAAGAGAAACTCTGCGTTCTCGTTAAGAGAGGCACGATTCTTTCTCGGTTCTTCCTCCTCTTTCTTCCTTCCAGTACGTTCTTGATTGATGGTGACAAGAGAAAGGAGGGGGGAGTGGGAGGGGTGGGTAGTGTGGAATGGAGGACGGCGAGGGGTATATGTAGAGAGGGAGAGGCGCGAGGTGGGGGAGGGGGGAATAATGGAGGTGGTGGAGAAAAGGAGGTGGTGGTGGTGGGATTGATGAAAGAGATAAGGGGAGGTAGGAGACGAAGAAGCTGCCATGGTCTCTCCCTCTCTCGATCGAGGTGGCTTTCGCTCTCGTGTGCGCATTGCCCCCCATTGTTTAACAGAAAAAAATGCCGTCTTTCTCTCTCGCCTCCGCTTTCCGATTGTTTTTGTGTGTGTGCCGCTGCGGTCTCGTGGTCAAAAGGAGGGCGGGCGGGCGAGCGAGCCAACGCGCACAAGTCGTAGCTTCCCTCTCGTTTCGTCTCTCATGATTTGTTTTTGTGTGTTTTTTGTGGAGGGAAGGAGTGGAGCTGCGGGTACAACGCATTGTTGCCACGGATTTGGGTACACATGTTTCTTCTGTGTGTGTGTTTTTTTCTTTTGTGTGTAGCAATGTTTTGTGTGGTTATCTTGAGAGAGGGGTCATATTTTCTCGCTTGATTACCCGGTTGTGGGTTCAGGATAAAGGTATGTGATGCCGTGGTTGGAATCCGTCGATTTAAGAGTATGGTGGTGGTCGATTCGGAGAGGAAAATAGTGAACCCGATTCCATCCTATTAAGGTTGTGGTTACGTGTTGTCGCGAAAGTGTTGCCATGAGGTGGAGATTGGGTGACTGTTGGTTGCCTTGATCTTTGAGCGGACGAATCACTAGCAACAACATAGGAAAGAATGGCATGCTAGATCTATGGTTATATTGATACCAATCAAGAAAGAGAGAGCGAGACAAAGAGATATTTATAAGAAAAGTAGTTATCGTAGTATTTTTCTCGCTTAATTACCCCGTGATGGATTGGGGATAAATGCATATGTGATACCGTGGTTGGAATTGATCGACATCCAACTATGGTGGGGGTCAATTCCGAGAGATGATAGCGAACCTGATTCCATCCTTCTGAGGTTGTGATTGCGTGTTGTCGGGCCTCGGTGGAGATGAATAACTAACAATTCCTTGTAGAAAAGATGATATTAGATTCAAGGGAAGATCGATATCGACCAAGGAAGAGACAAAATACTACAACGGATTGTTGCCACGGATTTGGGTAGACAAGCTTCTTCTATGTGTGGACAATGCTTTAGTACTTGGTTATCCAGAGGGGGAGTGGGGTGTGTTTTCTCCATTAACTACCTGGTGGTGGATTCAGGATAAAAGCGCATAAGATATTGTGGTTGGAATCGGTCGATCTATGACTATGGTGGTGGTCGATTCAGAGAGAAAATAGTGAACCGAATTCCATCTGATTGAGGTTGTGGTTACGTGTTGTCGCGAAAGTGTTGCCATGAGGTGGAGATTGGGTGACTGTTCGTTGCCTTGATCTTTGAGCGGATGAATCACTCGCGACAAAATGGGAGAGAATGTCATATTCGATATGTGGTTATATCGATACTAATCAAGAAAGAGAGAGAGGGGGGAGAGAGAGAGATTTATAAGAAAAGTGGTTGTCATAGTATTTTCTCGCTTAATTAACTAGTGGATAAATGCATATGTATACGTTGATACTCTGGCTGGAATAGGTCGACACCCAACTGTGGTGAGGGTCAATCTCGGGAGAAGATAGTGAACCTGATTCCATCTGTTTGAGTTGTGATTGCGTGTTGTTGGACCTCGTTGAATATGAATCACTAGCAACACCTTGCAGAAAAGATGATATTTGATTCAAGGGAAAATCGACATCGACCAAGGAAGAGACAAATGACTACAACAGATTGTTGCCACGGATTTGGGCAGACAAGCTTCTTCTGTGTGTGGACAATACTTTGGTGTTTGGCTATCCTAAGGGAGTGTGTGTGGGGGGGGGGTGTTCTCCCTTAATTACCCGATGGTGGATTCAAGATAAGAGCATATATGATATCGTGGTTGGAATTGGTCAATCTATGACTATGGTGGTGGTTGATTCAGAGAGAGAAATAGTGAAGTTGATTCTATCCGATTGAGGTTGTGATCGTGTGTTGTTGCATATATGCTGCCATGAGGTGGATTTTGTGTTGTTGATGGTTGCTTGGTCTTTTCAAAAATGAATCACTAGGGACAATATGGAAAGAATGTGATATTAGATCCATGGTAAGATCTACTCCGATAGAGATAGGGGTCTTCGCAAAAGTGGTTATCGTAGTATTTTATCACTTAATTATCTAGTGGATCGAGGACAAATGGGTATGTTTGTGCATGGTTGTGTGTTGTCGAAACTCGCTGACATTGTGGTTGGAGTTGATCAACATCTAGACATGGTGGGGTCAATTTAGAGATAAAACAGTGAATGTGATTCCATACGTCTATGTTTGTGCATGGTTGTGTGTTGTCGAACCTCACCGGGGATGAATCATAAACATCGCCTTGCAGAAAATATAATGTTAGATTCAAAAAATATTAGCGACCAAGGAATGGAGAAACGAGCACCCTATAGGGGCATCTCCAAATTGAATCCTCAAACTGCCTGCATCCGTCCGCACGGTCCGAACATGTTGCGTCATCCAACGCAGTTCCATATCAATGCGTCGAGTGGTCCAAACCACGTTTTTTCCTACAAACAGAAATGTTTTGCGGGCGTCCGAACATCCACATCGCCAATCAAAAGCCACCACGTACCCACATCCTGGTTTGGCTGAGAATAGTTTAGGATTGTCCATCAATTACTCTGCATTAAAAACACATATTTCTTCCTCGTTTGTTAATACTTCGCATTAAAAATGTAGGTTTTGTAATTACTCCAGATTAATTAGCTTGTTGGATTAAAAGAGGAAAGTAATCCACATTAACTACCACACCTAAAATTACGTGAGTAATTTATTTTCTATAATTATACCTCAAATGGCAGAAGATTGATTCAAATGAAGAGAAATGGATTTCTATTCTCTGGAAGGTGGGTTTTCTATTGGTCGAAGGTTAATTTGGTGGAGTTAATTTCTTTAAAGCCATTAATAGAAGTGGATGTTTGCGGCTACGGTTGGATGGTCGGCTCTCACGTTATGTCTGGACATAAAAACGGGTATACATCAGAGCTGTTTGCGAGTCAGTTTTGGAGATGCCCTAAAAAAATTGTTATTGTACATTTTAATTTTATTTTTGGATTTTGGTACATAGTGGGACGACTATGGTGGATAGATTAGTTCTATGCATTAGAGAGAATATCGTATGATCTCAAACCATATCCTAAAAGTGCCTGAACAATCCTGGTTAGGCGTGGTCCTAGCAACTTAAGTGGTGCTAATGATTGTTCGTGTATAACTATATTGGTAAAAGACATATGCATTCAAGCAATACACTATGGTCTTAATGGTGTGAAGGTATTTAGGTTGACAAGTGGGTAAGTGCAATTCAAAACAAGTTCATTTGTAGATTTAATTTTTGTACATTTGTATAAATCGCAAAGTCCAACTAGTTTTTCACATGCAAGAGGTTTGATGCATTTTGTACATGTATCTCTCTCCCCCCCCCCTCTTACAGAATGTCTCATGTGCCTTCGCATCATATAACATTTGTTATGCCATGGCATTTGAGACACATGTTCTTGTTATGTTACATTTCCAAAGAGGTCGTGTGGTCTCTGCTTAACCTATAAAGTTAATTTTAAACATTACAAATCCCCAAAATGGAATCTAACATAACTAGAATTTTGTATGTTGCCTTGGAAGCCCAACTTTACAACTCGTTTGGTTGGAGGCAATTCAACACGCATTTTGAATTTAGACAATGTGGGGTATACAACCATATTTGTTTGGGGATGTAAGAATTTATGAGGGAATAGGCCATGCACATTATTTTAGTAAGAAAACATGGAGGGTTGCGAATTTAGACAAAATTGTTTTGAAGTTAATATCTTGACTTATGCTATCATCCCTTAGCGAGTCATCTAGTGGTCCGCTTGGTAAGCTGTCAATTAAAATTTACAGACAATACCCAATAACCAAACATGTGAATAAACTTTCCCATTCAATCCCCACAGTAATTCACGTTATAGACCAAAAAGTGAGACAGAAACTACGCATCACATGTCTAATCTCGCTAGGATTCTCTCATTTAAGCTTGCATTCATCTCCCCAACAGTTTGCCAAAATGCGATGGCAGAGATTGTTACACCCTCATCCGAATAAATTTGGAATCACCATCATGCGTATTTCTATCTAGTGACTAGGTCAAAAAATGAAGAAGAAAAACAGTCAAAACACACAACCTCATGAGAATGACAAGGAGCATACAAGAAAAATAAACCGAAACCATAAATTGATTGATGATGATACGTGCATCACATATCACGTGTTCAGGATTCTACGCCCCATCGTCAAAGGTCGTTAACGCAGATGCTCTGAGCTCTCGCAATGTCACCTATCAGGCTATCAATCGAAAACCCTACCATAATAAACATTTAGGAGCACACATCAACATACTATAAGTTATGTAACAAAATATAATCAGAACAGCCCAACCATAAAATTGCCATTGTTTTCACTAAACCTCGGTCGACAGCTACACCATCAACTCTTTAATGGTATCTTCTGTCCCCGCCCGTGTGCACCAGCTCGTGTGGCCGTAGTAATACCAGCGCATCACAGACACACGGCTGCAGCTGGCAGATGCGCCCCACGGCCGGCAGATGGAGGCTGCAGATTGGCTCTCTCAATCCCTATCTAACCCTGCCGCGCGGGCCCCACCGAAAACCGAAAGGCAACGAGGTTCACGCGTCCTGTACACCCGCGCGCTGCGAGCCGATGGGGGCGACGTCGCTTCCTCCGTGTGCGCGCGCGCACGGCGGCTCAGCTAACGCCGTTAGCCGGTGACGTGCCCTCCAGGACTCATTCAAAGCGCCTCGCGCGGTGTGGGGGCCAGGCAGCGGCGTCGGACGTCGACCGCGTCACCCTCACCCCCCCCGCTGCCGGAAAAGATCGGGCGGGGCCGCGCCACGTGGCGCGCGCGCGCCCGTGCCTTTGACTTCCGGTTCGGAGGCCGCCGTGGCTCCCTCCCGCTGGCAGGGTGGGACCGGAGGCTCCAATGGATGTGCGTACGCGTGGGCCCGGTGGGCCCCGGCGGTGGCTTTCCGAGTCAGTCTTCCACCGCGCCGCGCCGTCGCCCGCCCGCTTTCCGGTCCGGCTAGCTAGACGGGCCTCGCTCGCTCGCCCGCCCGCCAGCGCGACGCGACGACCGGGTCCACGCCTGACGCCGCCTCCCTCCCTTCCTTTTTCAGCACGGAACAGCGTCAGCAGTAGATTAATCCAAGTGGAGTATTCCTGCAACTTGATTAGTTTATGTTCAGTTTCCGTGGCTTATCCGGTGCTGGTCTCCGCTGGTCGGGCTCGAACAGCCGTGGGATCATGCCCCGGCTGGCTGTTCGTGCGGACCCAACTGGCGTTAATAAAGGAATTTTGTAGGCTTTTATTTAATAACGTTTTCTTATTGTGGAAGTATGGTGGTCGAGGGAATGAGATCTGCAAAAAAATAAAAAATCACGTGGATCGATTCATTCCAGTTTTATACTGACGCCCTAGCTTTGCCGTGGCTCTTCTTGTTTTTTGTTTTTGTTTTTTTGCGTTCATGAAATTTGGGCTTTTCTAGATATTTTCCATCCTGCTTTTTGGCGGAATATTTACCGTCGAACGCCGAGCACAGCTGTCGATCGTCAGCGGTTTAGCTCACGCTTTACCGAACCTTAATCCTTGCCTGCGTGAGAATGAGAACCATTCGTGTGGAAGATGACGGAGATCCAGGATGCTGGAATATATGCAGTGCAGGTGGACATGTGGTGATTGTTACCGTGCGCCGTCACTGATTCGAGTCCAACCGGTGATCGATCTTCCTACTGTCCCAAAAGTAAAACTGAGTTGCGTGAAACGACTTGATCGTAGGAGAGGTCAAGCAGCAGGGTCGCATGCAAGATGCAACCCGGGAGCAGTGCGGGAATGAAGAAAGAAGAAATGGACTGGAAATCTTCTTATCCAGTTACCAGCTGGTACTTCAGATGGCCGAAAATTTCTACTACCACTTCAGTGAAAATGCTGTCTGCCCAGCTGCGCCGTGCAGGAGGTTTTCCAAGTTCCAACCGCAACAACAATAATAGACAGGGGGAATTTAAAGCGGCCTGGGACGCACGGCAAGACGCGCCCGTCGCGGTCACCGGCCCTGCCTTGCGCGCTGCCTCTGCACGCACCGGGCATCCCCTCCACTTGGATGGATTGACGGATGGCTAGCACGCACGCAAAGTCAGCGTTCCGTAATAAATCGTCTCGCAGCCTGACTGACAGAGGTGCTAAACCTTCCTTGTTTCCTCCCAATAATGGCACTTCTCCTGAATGAGTTCAGGAGACAGTCCAGTATAGCGGTCTCAGTCCAGGCCAGGACACAGAGAATTGCACGCTGTCGGGTATTATGAAGTTTACTGTCGAGAGGTAGATCCGGGTCGTTTGTTTCAGATCCACCGGTTTTCGCTCATGGCGGAAGGTGTGGTGTGCCGCGGTTTCGTCTGCGCCACAGATCCGCGGAAGTTTCGAGTCCAAACGCATGCGTGTATGGTCAGCAGTGTGCGGAACCGGGATGGGGTCGGTCGGTCGATAGGCTAGTCCACGGTCACCGGCCACTGATGATTGATGCCTCGCCGTTCTCGAGCTGCAGCAGTATACCAGCAAACAGCAGCTCGTGGTACGCTCGTACTGACGTGAGATTCCCGTGAGAGCTGGACGAGAGTAAACCCGGGCATTGTAAAGCTCGGCCTCAGAATCCCAAGCCCGAGCCCGGCTGGCCCGGCCCAAAGCACATGAACACTGTCATTTTGATTAAAATGGTATTTTTTAGCATACTTAAAATATACATTATACCTATTTTATCATAAAATGATGGGGGCCTTATTTTCGGGCTTCCCGGCTAAGCTTCGGACGAAAAAAGTGAGCCTGAGCCCGACCCTGGTGTCGGCTTTTTGGGCCGGACCGTTCATGCCTCGGTCTAGATGGTAGGACGAGTCCTACGTGAGCTGTGAGCAAGAAGCAACAAGCGGTCCGGTCGAGCGTATCAACTTTCGACGAGACATCTTTTGCATTGCCATTTGCGTTTGAGGTTGCGATAGATCATGTATTTATAGCGAATACATCAAATTCTGGCTTCTCAAACATTTGCGTCCAGGCGTGTCCTCACGCAATGATCGATCACACCTTAAATTTATGTTTGCACAACCAGATACCTCAATTAGAAAATCTCAAATTCATACAAATACATGCACAGTGGTTTGTGTAGCACACATACGCTGGCGGGATGGAGATGGGGCGGGAGACGAGCCACGAGCCTCCAGCCTCGACGGATCTGAGCGCCCGTTGTGCCGACGCAATGGATTAGCGTCGCACAGATCCCAATGTCAGTCGGGCGCACTCCTCCTGGGAGCGATGGAGGGCAATGCGGTCAGCCATAGCCTCGTCCATCCCACACGGGATGTCACCCCAATCGAGGGATTCGGAGTGGTCGGAATCAAATCTGTCGTCATCATGCCGAAGAGGGCTGAAGATCGTCGAAAGGGAGCTTGGAGGCTGAGCGGAGTGAAGTGGCTATGGTTTGGTCCAGTGAACGGATTGGGATGAATATAGGTGTGGTCGGGATGGGCCCGAGTGGGCCAGATCCAATGTGACAGGCGCGTGGGGCGGATATGAGGGGTGTTGGTCAGCCCGAATGTTTGGGCCAGTATGAGGCATCCATCCGGGTCGCATTCTTTTGCCCCGTGAGTGACCGGGCCAACCACTGAGTGTAAGGGTCGGGGGTTGGAGAGCCCTGCTATAGATGCTCTTAGATTGTTGAATATTGTTCAACTATTCTTTACATTTTCATGTGAAACTAAACTTTCTTTCATCTAAAAGTGTCGTTTAGCTTCGCATGTACCATTTCATGACAAATTGTTGAATAAGTTGCAAATGAACCTCCTATACCCCTCGGCAGCTACGTCAGACTCTCCCCTCCAGGCTTCCGGCGAGTCTATTGATTCACATCCCCTCTGCTTGCAGCTCCGACGACTGGTGGCAGGTGCTGGAATCTTGGTGCCTTCGATTAGTAGTCTATGTTAGGGATTTTTAGTCCTCACAGGTGCGACGTTTGGACAGATGGTGGCGCTTTGCTTCTTCTCAAGTTTGTCCTCCCGACCCCGATCCTCCTTGTGTTCGTCCGTGTGGACACAATTGGCACAGCTCCAACGTAGGTTTCCTATCGTCTCCTTGGGGCAATGAGGATAGGCTTCCTCGCCGTATGGCAAGATTTGATGTTCGATACTTCAGATCTATTCAAGGGTTCCACGATGACGAGTGAGACTTCAGGGCACTGGTCTTAGGATCACATGCATAAAGACTTCTCGACTGTCATCGATAAGGTCAAGCCGGTTCCGGTAGGGGAGTGAGGACAACAACGCATCGACGGCTAATTCTGATGGGAATAGTGGTCGTTCAGTGGTCTTAGAATCTTGATATAATTTTTATTAGGCTTTTGGTGTACTTTGTTAATATATCAGAATCATTTTTGCTAAAAACAAGTTGCAGGTTGAGAAAAAAAACAAGCATGAAACTTCTTATAAAAAGAAGGAAAGGCCTGACCTGTGCATCGAATGATGCACGTAATCATATAATTTAATTTTAAATAATGTCAAACAAATAGACGTATAAAGAAGAAACATAAATTTTTTGAGGCCATCCACACAAGGAATGACATGTCTCGCTACACCAGTCCAAATCATACCACCAAACGTACGATGACATATGAGCAGACAAATGAGGCAACATTCCAAGACAAAAGTAAGCTTGATACACATGGCGAAATGCGGACTTGTAACAGACTAGAGACAATTTGGTAGTAACATACACGCCTCGAAATTAATGGCAAATAGGAGACTGGAGACTAATTTATTAGGATGTCTATGACAGAATTATTGGCAAATGGGAGACTAGAGAATAATTTGGTATAAATATTGCCCCCAAAAGCAGCTGATCCACATATACAAAGAAGGGAGTTATGTGACCTAATGTAACACATGGCGGAAGAATAGAACTATGATGCCTAATCTTTCGTTGTTTTCTACAAATATTTTGTGTCCTTTCTTCCAAATTGCATCATTGATAGCACTCAATGATTACCAATAGTGGTGACCTAGCTAGTGGCCGCTACGCATAAACATTATAACATCTCAAATTGGCTCCTAAGAATTGAATCCAGTCATTTGATTGAATTCCACATCCAATTCTTTCTTATAAAATTCGAATTTAAATTATATAATATTCCAATTCTAAAATTTATGTGTTGGATTCGCATGGAAATTGAGGTTATCCATTCTACGAATTTTGATGTTTAGAAAACGAACTTTGTGTCCACATATATAATTTTTCATAATACATTACATGTAGTATTGAACTCATTCTGAGACGTTCATTTTATTGGTGAAACCTACCAAGCATAACAAAAATCCAACTGTCAAATTCTTAGTAAATGACAAATGTATAGACTCCTTTGCTCTAGGAAAACAAAAGTGAGAACCAAAAAGCCCAAAAATTCACCTAATAAAAACATTACACACAAAAAGCAGGTGGTCCTCACATAGAGAGAGGGTGAGTTATTGGATTAGGACCAGATGGAACTCATGCCGGGCCAACAACCTATTCTTTTGGTACGTTTTCCACAAATAAGTTTGGAGTCCTTTGCTTTAATTTGCATCAATGGAAGATACTCAATTATTGGCAATTGTGGTCAGCTGGCTAGTGGCCCTACGCGTAAATGGGAGCCGGCCTACAATGCGTGATTATGGGCGTTCTCTTTGCAAAGACATGAGCGAAATCCATGACCCTACCCAAGTTAGCACTGGCTTCCTCCTTCAATCACTAAGCTTTGCCATTTTAGTGCCTATGGCACGGGCTTCTTTCCTCTCAAGTCTCAAGCAACATATATACTCCCTCCATTCCTTTATGTAAGGTGTATTATTTTTGGCACGGTGACCAAGGCGCATAATTATAAACATGTAAAGACTAAATTATCCATGGTAAATTTGTTGGTTAGTGGAAAGTGAATCAATTAGTCCAGGATATATGCAATCGACAAAGAGATTGTTTCCTTCTTTTGCTGTAAAAAGAGATACAAACAATCAGAAAATAGATTCTTTCCTTTTTTCGAAGGGCTAACAAGGAAATTATGGAGAATCAAAAGAAATGCACCTTACATTCTGAAATTTTATCAAAAAACAAATACACCTTATATAGAGAAACGGAGGGAATAGAAACTTAATATAGTGCTCCATTTATTTTGGGCCATAGTGTAGTAGGAGCAAACTCTCAAACAAACAGATGATAAAGAGACCACCCAACATCCAAATAAAATATATGATAAACAGATAATCAAGTCTGTCGGGACAGCCTTCTCGCTCCATTAATGTGGCACAGCAAAATTGTAGTAACTTATTTCACAAAAGCCACCGTAGTAATCATAATCTAGATTACTAAAATCCTTGTGCTGGGCCACAAAGACCAGCTTAGCAGCTTCCACAAGTAGCACTGCATTGTCCAGTGGACCAACTGCTCCGTACAACACAAACTGATTAATACTACATTTCTACTACTAATCCGCTAAAATATACTAACGATGCCAACCATTTCGTTCGTTTCATGCATGCATGGATTCGTTGGGTTCATCATGATTTTGGCGCAGGAAAAGGCCGTATGTTTGTGCTAGCTTAGCTAGAGGGGAACAAGCCAAGACATACCCAACCAACTTGGATTTGAGGCGAGACCGGCGCCCGTGTTGTGTTGTGCGGCTCAATCACCTTTGTTTTCTGGTCGCATGAGCCAACCCCACTTTGGCTAGATGGTGTGTGCCCATAGTGGGTAGTGGATTCGGCTATCGTGGTTCTGTTGGTTGTGGTTCTCCATTTGCCTTAATAATTCTATTTCCACCTTTGAAACATATGAATCAATAAGTATTTGTTACACATTACATATAGTTATATAGATGATTGCTTGGCATTAAGGTGAATATGTTGATCAATTTTTTGACCGGCTTTTGGCTATTTTTCTTGTTCTCCTATGGCCTCGGTGTCTATTTATTTTCATGTTGTAAAATAAATTCAGCATAACTCAGTTCAACGCCAACAAACAGAGCCTAAGAACACCCCCTCGCAAAAAGGTGCATAAGGGTTGTCGAGTCGGTAGGCACCATAGCACGAGGAGTCTCCATCGATCTGCTCGCTAGCTCCATGGCTATTATGCACATCCAATTGTTGTTAAACTTTTCCCTCTAGACTTCACCGACGAGCCCATGGATTCGCCTCCCCTCTGCACGTCGCTCCGGTGGTGGCATGGAGGGGACTCCCGGTGCCTCCGCTCTGGCTAGTAGTTTATGTTAGGCTTTTTTTACTCCTCACATGTACGACGCTCGGGCGGAGGACGACACTTCTTCGTTGTGTTTGTCTTCCGAGCTACAACCCCTCTCGAGTTCGTTTGTTTGGACGCAGTCGACGGAGCTTTGGCATAGATTCTTGTCATTTCATTGGAGTGGTGAGGTTAGGGTTTCTCATCATGTGTCCAGATTTGGTGCCAGATGTGTCAGATCTATGCAAAGGTTCAATGTACTATGGCTTCATGGTGCTGGTCCTTTGGGGCACGTGCATGAACAGCGGCGCGTCGGCGGCAGTGGTCGTTCGATAGAGTCGGAATCTCAATGTAATTTTTATTATATTTGAGATACTTTGTACTTCCCATGAACTTTTATAATATCCGATTGGCTATTGTGCATAACTGCATATTCGACTTTTGTTAAAACTCCTACTATTTAAATGCTTTTTGCCAAGACAAGGTTTGGTAAAAAGAACTTCTAAAGATAAGCTTTGTGCTTGACCGAGAAAGTAACTCTTATATATGCCACAAGCTCTTGATGGTGTCCGTTGATTTTTTGTCGAAAGATACCACCTGCGCAATCGAATTGCTAGAAAAGATCCCTTCTGAGACGATTTAACAAAAAGGACCCCCCCTCGGCCTTGGCGGTAGGCGCGCCAGGCAACACGTGGCACCTGCTGTCACGGCGCGAGACGACAGCCCCTGCCGCCACTGTGTCAGGCGGCAGGCTGCCTGGAACGGGAATCGACTGGCGCGACGGAACGGGCTGGCGTTGTGGGCCCTTGCCGCTTGAGGGGCTCGCGACAGGACTGTAGCAGCCAGTCCCGACCACCTCAGGGGCCGGCGGCAGGTCTGTTCATTTGATGCTGCCCACTACGCATGCGTGCACACGTTTCCGTCCAGTACTGTAATATATAATCAGCTATACCTATTGCAATACTACGTACGTACGTACGTGCGAACATGCAAATACTAAGTACTGCATGTACAACCGGCCACCCGTTGGCATGCAAGTACATAAAGCACGTACGCGTATAATGCAGTAGCAAGGTACGCCTGCCTGCCTAAACAGGTGCTTATAGCTACACCATTGGCGATGACGAGTACGTAGATGTATGGGGTGTTGGAAATATGCCATAAAGACAATAATAAATTAGTTATTATCATATTTCCTTATTCATCATAATCGTTTATTATCCATACTATAATTGTATTGATCGGAGACTTAGATGCATGTGTAGATACATAGACAAAACCATGTCCCTAGTATGCCTCTAATAGACTAGCTCGTTGATCAAAGATGGTTAAGGTTTCCTAGCCATGGACATGAGATGTCATTTGATAACGGGATCACATCATTAGGAGAATGGTGTGATGGACAAGACCCAAACTACAAACGTAGCATATGATCGTGTCAGTTTATTGCTACTGTTTTCTGCATGTCAAGTATATGTTCCTTTGACCATGAGATCATGCAACTCACGGACACCGGAGGAGTGCCTTGTGTGTATCAAACGTCGCAACTTAACCGGGTGACTATAAAAGTGCATTACAGGTATCTCCGAAGTTGTCCGTTGGGTTGGCATGGATCAAAACTGAGATTTGTTACTCCGTGTGACGAAGAGTTATCTCAGGGCCCACTCGGTAATAAAACATCACAATAAGCTTTGCAAGCAATGTGACTAAGTGTTAGCCATGAGATCTTGTATTACGGAACAAGTAAAGAGACTTGCCAGTAACGAGGTTGAACTAGGTATACAGATACCGACGATCGAATCTTGGGCAAGTAACATACCGAAGAACAAAGGGAAACATCATATAGGATTAACTGAATCCTTGACATAGAGGTTCGACCGATAAAGATCTTCATAGAATATGTAGGAACCAATATGGGCATCCAGGTCCCGCTATTGGTTATTGACCGTAGAGGTGTCTCGATCATGTCTACATAGTTCTCGAACCCGTAGGGTCTGCACACTTAAGGGTTGGTGACGTTTTGATAGTATAGAATTATGCATGGTGGTGACGGAAGGTTGTTTGGAGTCCCGGATGAGATCCCGGGCGTCACGAGGAGCTCTGGAATGGTCCGGAGGTAAAGATTGATATATAGGAAGTCCTATTTTGGTCGCCGGAAAAGTTTCGGGCTCATCGGTAGTGTACCGAGAGTGCCGGTAGTGTACCGGGGGACCATCGGGAGGGGTATTTCGACCCAAGAGGCTATATGGGCTGTGGGAGAGTAAATACCATCTCTTTGTGGGCTGGTGGAAGTCCCACACAAGGCCCATGCGGCTGGGAAGAAAAGCCCAAAAGGAAAAAGGTGGAAAAAGACAAAAAAAGGGCCAAATAAGGAAGGAGTCCTAATCCTACTAGGAGTGGAGGAGGAGGACTCCTCCCTCCTTGGTTCGGCCGACCCAAGGTCTGCCTCTTTGGCAGACAAGCCTCCTCCTCCTCTCCTCCTATATATACTAGAGGATTTTAGGGTTTTGGCACAAGATTTTCAGCCACGTGCCACCCGTTCCTCTAGTGCATAGCTTCTCCTCTAGATCGGTTTTCTGCAGTGCTTAGGCGAAGCCCTGCCGGAATAGCTCCACCACCATCACCGCAACATCGTCACGTTGCCGGAGAACTCTTCTACCTCTCTGCTCCCTCTTTCTAGATCAAGAAGGCGGAGATCGTCATCAAGCTGTACGTGTGCTGAACGCGGAGGTGCCGTCCGTTCGGCGCTAGATCGGAAGGATCGTGATAAGATCGCGGGACGGATCATGATGAGATCGCGGGACGGATCGTGATGAGATCGCGGGACACTCGGCGATGTGGATCGCGAAGACGTTCGACTACACCAACCACGTTTCTTAACGCTTCCCGCTTAGCGATCTATAAGGGTATGTAGATCCACTCTCCCTCTCGTAGATGCTCATCACCATGGATAGATCTTGCGTGTGCGTAGGAAATTTTTTGTTTCCCATGCAACATTCCCCAAAAGTGGTATCAGAGCTTGGTCTATGTGTAGATGAGATCTCGAGTAGAACACAAAGAGTTTGTGGGTGTTGATGCTTGTATTGCTTCCTCCCTTGGTCGTGTTTTGGTTCGGCGGTATTGTGGGATGAAGCGGTCCGGACCAACATTACCCGTACACTTACGAGAGACCGGTTCCATCGACTAACGTGTAACTCCGTTGCACAAAGATGGCTGGCGGGTGTCTGTTTCTCCTACTTTAGTTGGATCAGATTCGACTAAGGCGATCCTTGAGAAGGTTGAAAAGCAACTTATGTATCACCGTTGTGGTTTATGCGTAGGTGAGAATTGTTCTTGCTAGATACCCGTAGCAGCCACGTAAAACATGCAACAACAATTAGAGGACGTCTAACTTGTTTTTGCAGGGCATGTTGTAATGTGATATGGCCAATTACATGATGTGATATATGTGATGTATGAGATGATCATGTGTTGTATAGAATATCACGACTTGCATGTCGATGAGTACGACAACCGGCAGGAGCCATAGGGTTGTCTTTAATTATTGTATGACCTGCGTGTCAATCATTAAGCGCTATGTAATGATTTACTTTATCGCTAAATGGTAGCAATAGTAGTAGAAGCATGGTGGGCGCGAAAACCCCGTTGGCGACACATTGATGGAGATCAAGATGCTGAAGATCATGGTGTCGTGCCGGTGACGATGGAGATCATGCCGGTGCTTTCATGATGGAGATCAAAAGCACAAGTTCATGACCATGTCATGTCACTTATGATTTGCATGTGATGTTAATACTTTTATGCACCTTGTTTTGCTTAGGACGACGGTAGCATTATAAGGTGATCCCTCACTTAAATTTCAAGATGAATTTTGTTCTCCCCGAATGTGCACCGTTGCGAAAGTTCGTCGTGTTGAGACACTACGTGATGATCGGGTGTGATAGACTCTACGTTCACATACAACGGGTGCAAGCCAGTGTTGCACGTGCAGAACACTCGGGTTAAACTTGAGGAGCCTAGCATGTACAGACATGGCCTCGGAACACAAGAGACCGAAAGGTCGAACATGAGTCATATAGTAGATATGATCAACATGATGATGTTCACCATTTAAACCACCTCAACTCACGTGATGATCGGACTTGAGTTGGTGAATTTGGATCATGTATCACTCGAATGACCGGAGGGATGTCAATTTGAATGGGAGTTCTTAAGTAATATGATTAATTGAACTCATTATCATGAACATAGTTAGTAGTGTCTTTGTAAACTGTGTTATAGATTACTAGCTCACGTTGTAGCTCCCTTGAATTTTATATGTTCCTAGAGAAATAGAGTTGAAAGACGATGGTAGCATTATTGCGGACTGGTTCCGTGATCTGAGGATTGTCCTCGTTGCTGCACAGAAGGCTTATGTCCTTAATGCACCGCTCGGTGCGCCAACCCCTCTAGCGTTGTTTGTAGATGTTGTGAACATTTGACAGGCACGTTCTAATGACTACTTGATAGTTTAGTGCGTCATGCATTACTACTTAGAATTGAGGCTCCGAAACGTTTTGAACGTCACGGAACATATGAGATGTTCTAAGAGCTGAAATTAGGATCTCAGGCTAATGCCCATGTTGCGAGATATGAGATCTCCAACAAGATGCTTTGCCTGCAAGATGAAGGAGAATAGCTCAATCGTTGAGCATGTGCTCAGATTGTCTGGGTGCTACAATCGCTTGAATCGAGTGGGAGTTGATCTTCCAGATAGGATAGTGATCGATATAGTTCTCCAAGTCACTGTCACTAAGCTACTAGAACTTGATGATGAACTATAAAACTCCAGGGATAGAAATAATGATCCCTGATCTGTTCGCGATGTTTGACACCGCGAAGGTAGAAATCGAGAAGGAGCGTTAAGTGTTGATGGTTAGTTAAAACCACTAGTTTCGAGAAGGGCAAAAGCAAGGAGGGAAACTTCATGGATAGTAAGTCAGTTGCAGCTCCAGTGAAGCAACCCAAAATCTAACCCAAACCCGAGACTAAGTGCTTCGATTATGAGGAGAACGGTCGCTGAAGCGGAACAACCCTAGATACTTGGTAGGTAAGAAGGCTGGCAAAGTCGACAGAAGTATATTTGATATACGTGTTATTGATGTGTACCTTGCTAGTACTCCTAGTAGCACCTGGGTATTGGATACCGGTTCGGTTGCTAAATGTTAGTAACTCAAAGTAAAAGCTACGGAATAAACGAATACTAGCTAAGTGTGAGGTGACGATGTGTGTTGGAAATGTTTCCAAGGTTGATGTGATCAACATCGCACGCTCTCTCTACCTTTGAGATTAGTGACGAACTTAAATAAATGTTATTTGGTGTTTTTGCGTTGAGCATGAACGTGATTAGATCATGTTCATTGCAACACGGTTATTCATTTAAGTTAGAGAATAATGGTTATTCTATTTACATGAATAATACCTTCAATGGTCATGCACCCAGTAAGAATTGTTTGTTGAAACTTGATCGTAGTAATACACATGTTCATAACATTGATGCCAAAAAGATACAAAGTTAATAATAATAGTACCACATAATTGTGGCACTCCCGCTAAACGTCATATTGGTATAAAACGCATGAAGAAACTCCATGCTGATGGATCTTTGGACTCATTCGATTTCGAATCGGTTGAGACATGCGAACCATGCCTCTTGGTCTAGATGACTAAGGACCCCGTTTTCTGTTTCGATGAAGCGGGCAAGTGATTTATTAGAAATGATACATGTTGATGTATGCAATACAATGAGTCTTGTAGCGTGCGGTGGATATCGTTATTTTCTTACCTTCACTGATGATTTGAATAGATATAGTGTATATTTACTTAATGAAACACAAGTCTGAATCGTTTGAAAGGTTTAAGCAAATTCAGAGTGAAGTTTAAGATCATCGTGACAAGAAGATAAAAATGTTTGCGATATGGTCGTGGAGGTGAATATTTGAGTTACAAGTTTGGCATACAATTTTAGACAATGTGAAAGTTGTTTCACAACTCACGCCACCTGGAACACCATAGTGTGATGGTGTGTCCGAACGTCATAGTCGTGCTCTATTGGATATGGTGCATGCTATGATGTCTATTATCGTTTTGTTAGTATAATTTTGGGGTTATGCATTAGAGACAACTACATTCACTTTAAATAGGGCACCATCTAAATCCATTGAGATGACACCGTGTGAATTATGATCACCTCATCAAAACTTTGATCACCTGATCAAAGCGTATATTCCAACTCCGAGATGCTTGCTTCAGTCCATGGAAGGATCACCGAAGCTTGCACACCTTTTAGCATCCTTAGGCCTGACAAAACCTTCTGGTTGTATCACATACAACCTTTCCTCAAGTAAACCGTTAAGGAAACGATGATTTGACATCCATCTGCCAGATTTCATAATTGAAAACACAGCAACTGCTAACATAATTCCAACAGACTTTAGCACCACTACGAGTGAGAAAGTCTCATCGTAGTCAACTCCTTGAACTTGTCACAAACATCTTTGCAACAAGTCGAGCTTTACAAATAGTGACATTCACCATCAGTGTCTGTCTTCATTTTAAAGATCCATTTGTACTCAACGACCTGCCGTCCAACGAGCAAGTCTACCAAAGTCTACACTTGGTTTTCATACATGGATCCTATCTCGGATTTCATGGCCTCCAACCATTTGTCGGAATCCGGGCCCATCATCGCTTATCCATAGCTCGTAGGTTCATCGTTGTCCAACAACGTGACCTCCAAGAGAGGGTTGTCGTACCGCTCTGGAGCAGTACACATCCTTGTCGACCTACGAAGTTTGATAGTAACTTGATCCTGAAGCTTCATGATCATCATCATTAACTTCCTCTTCAACTAACGTAGGCTTCACAGAAACAACATCCTGCGCTGCGCTACTCTCTGGTTGAACAAAGTTTTAACAACCTCATCAAGTTCTATCTTCCTCCCACTCAATTCTTTCGAGAGAAACATTTCCTCGAGAAAGGATCCGTTTAACCAACAAACACTTTGCACTTGGATCTGAGATAGAAGGTTCACCCAACTGATCTTAGGGTATTCTATGAAGATGCATTTGTCCGCCTTGGGTTCGACCTCATTAGGTGAAAACATTTTCCACACAAGCATCGCAGACCCAAACATTAAGAAATGACAGCTTAGGTTTCTATCAAACCATAATTCACGCGGTGTCATCTCAACGGATTTAGATGGTGCCCTTTTTAAAGTGAATGTAGTTGTCTCTAATGCATAACCCCAAAATTATAGTAGTAAAACGACAAGAGACATCATAGCACGCACCATGTCCAATAGAGCATAACTATGCTGTTCGGACACACCATCACACTATGGTGTTCCAGGTGGCGTTTAGTTGTGAAACAACTTTCACATTGTATTAAGTTGTATGCCAAACTCGTGAATCAGATATTCACCTCCACGATCATATCGCAGTCATTTTTATCTTCTTGTCACGATGATCTTTAAACTTCACTCTGAATTTGCTTGAACCTTTCAAACGATTCAGACTTGTGTTTCATTAAGTAAATATACACTATATCTACTCAAATCATCAGTGAAGGTAAGAAAATAACGATATCCACTGCACGCTACAAGACTCACTAGATTGCATACATCAACATGTATCATTTCCAATGAATCACTTGTAGGAGATATGCCCTAGAGGCAGTAATATCAGTTACTTTTGTATCTCCAAGTTTGTAATGAATGTTTATGATCCATGCTATAACTGCAATGATTCTCGAGTCTGCAAATAAAACGAGGCTTGGAGGGAAACTCATGTGCACGTGTGGTATAATAAATGGTAAATTGTATTCCTAGTCTTGCCTCTAAGACTGGCTTAAGTATTGCATGATGATCCTGTTTTCCTGATCATGGGCATGGCCATGCCGGCAATTTTGAGGGCACGATGTTGGTAGAACACTTGTGTTGAATCGATCCGAATTGATGTTATGCTATGAGATACATTCGTCATAAGTTTATGGTTAATAACACAGAGAAGTTAATGTTTGCATAATTCCTTAGACCATGCGAGTATCGAGTTTCTTCATGCTTGCTTCATGAACTTTGGGGTTTGTTAAACGTCATCCGTAAATGGTGGCTATTACGGCGGCTTACGGGTTCATGGAAAAGTATGTCAAGTAACTTGATAGCTCAAGATTGGGATTTGCTCCTTCGATGATGGAGAGATATCTCTGGGCCCTCTCGGTGTTACGGTATCCATCATCGTCTGGCCAGACACTTTGTGATTTGATCACGGGGATGCCAAAACATGGGAACGAGAAAAGAGAACAATACCGGCAACGAGGTAACTGGCATCGTGGACAAGTGTTGATCCACGAGGATGCCGATGTTTCTCACCTCGGGTAATTGTAACATATCGCGAAGCAACAGGAATAGCTCACGGCAACTGGAGGTTCACTCGAATATTTATTCGTGTGGGTATAGGGATCGATATGGGTGTCCACGGCTCCGATGCTGATCATTGATCGGAAGGTGTTCCGGGTCATGTCTATACTTCACCGAACCTATAGGGTCACACGCTTAAGGGTCATCTATCTGCTGAATACTAGACAGGGAGTCTGAGAGAAAATCACCGAAAAAGTTTCGGAGACAACGAAAGAGTTCCGGAGAGAGAACATTGGAATAGTTCCGGTAAAACCGAAAAGTTGTTTCGGAGTATACCATTAAGTCAAAATGGTTTCGTCACACGTCTGGAAATTCTTGGAGGGTGCCATAATGATTCTGGGGACTTCTGGGATTTTTCGGAGGAAAAAACCGGAAGTGTTCCGGAGCCGCCGGAACCGCTATGGTAGCTTTTCGCTGAAGAAAAACATTGTTCCGGAATTGTTTCGGAACGCGTCCAAAATTGTTTTAGTGGGTACTGGAATTATTCTAGGCACACAGAAATAATTTGGGATTTAATGGACGCAGAAAAATGTCTTCGTGAATAGTGAAAACACTATTTTGAATAGTAGAAACACTATATATATAAATAGTGGAAACACTATATATGTATAGTGGAAACACTATTGTAAATAGTGGAAACACTATTGTGAATAGTGGAAATACTATTAGGGGATGATGCAGGCATGGTGATGCAGGCATGGTGATGCAGGCAACACTATTTGGAGGCTTTCCCTTTATGCCCTTGTGGTGTGCTCACCTCATGGGCATTTTGGGTATTTCAAGTGCCACCCTACCCCTTGGGTTTTCCTATAAATAGAGGTGGATATGCACTCTCCACACTCATCCTTTGCTCTCATACACATGCTTTGCTTTGCAAGCTCTCTCTCTCCCTCCCACGAAAAGAGTTTTTCGTAGAGCCGAAAGGCTGTCTGGGTTCCGGCAGGAACTAGTTCTGGACGGCGAAGCCCTGTCGGATAGATGACACCGTATGTGTGCAACCCCGTAGAGAGTTCGTAGTTTCGATCTTTTGCCCGAGGGGCTGTTCGAGTGTCCTCCCGAAGGGCTGTCCGAGTCTCGGGTCGAGTTTCGAGAGTCCTCCCGAAGGGCCGTCCGAGTCTCCGTTCGAGTTTCGAGGGTCCTCCCGAAGGGCTGTCCGCGACATTGTCTGGGGGACTGTCCGACCGCCTCCCGAAGGGCTGTCCGACGAGGGAGTACATCCTCGCGGTTGGGAGGTTGTAAATCCTAGCTGCGGGGATCTGCACCAACGATCTCCACCGACTCTTCTTCCGCTGCGCTACGAGTCGGTACGGATCAGATCAAACCTTGTATGCATTCTCCATAGTGGTCCTGGGCGTGCTCGCTATACCGAAATTTTGTTTTCTGTCGCGTTCCCCTACAGTGGCATCAGAGCCAGGCTATGAGTAGATGCATGGTATGATCTAGAATACATGAGATGTATGAGTATTGCATAGTATAATTTTGTAGTAGATGAGATCTATTGCTGAAAATTATTTGTGCGGGTAGCAGATGAAATCTGTTACCCGATGTTCTTGTTGCTTCCCGTGAATTTGCGTACTCCTGATCTTGACGGAATGGTGGAATCTTACAAAGTTCTGGCAATCCGCGATCCTTTCATGCTGCTCCTGAGTATGCTGATTGACAGATCAACGAAGTGCTTCAGTGTCTTTGGGTTCCACCATAGTTAAAGAAAGATGGATGTTTCGCAGACGAAGGGCAATGCAGATATGATATGCACGGGGGTCACGCGTATGACGAAGTTTAGTATGGGGCTCGAGATTTTACTATCTCGTGTTTCATACACCCTGGAAAGTTAATCTAGCAACTTGAAGTATCATACTTGATGATAAACGTTGGTAGCTGCGGTTTAAGTCAAAACCTTAGAAGCCACGTAAAATAAATTTTTGCATAAACCGATTAGAGGCGTCTAACTTGGTTTTGCAGGATGGTTTGCATGTGATGTGGTATAGCAATGCTCATATTCAATTTGATTATGTATGAGATGGCTATATGATGTAATTAACATGACCTGCGTGTCATGATTCGGCATGACGGCTGGAGCCATATGATTGCACTTTAATGACCTGCGTTTCAACCTTATGTAATGCACTTATTTTATTAGCTATAGAGATAGCAATATTATTTGGTGCATCGACAAGGTGGTGGCAATCTTCGCAAAGGTGAACACCGACGCAAATGCCGAAGACGAAGAAATACTTGACTTCTCCGTCAGAAGGGGCTATATCATATCATGCTATTATGAATTGCCTGAGATGTTTATCCCTCTTGATGCACCCTTCTTAATTGCGCGGTAGTCGCTTTTTATTAGGGTGATCTCTCACAAAAATATCAAGTAGATAGTGTTCTCCCAAGTGTAGCACCGTCACGGCACCTATCTCTTCGGGGTATCACATGGTTACATGGATACGAACGATTAGAGAAGTGTGAGGCGGGTGAGTTGAGACCTCGTAGCGAGATCACTTGGTTGTCTTGACGTTCAGGCATGAAAGTCATGAGCTCGGAACACACGCATCGAAAGATGAACAAGAGTCACATAGAGATGTGATTGGCAAGTTGGCCTACCAATTGAAATTCTCGTCACTTGAGATGGTTACATCCTTGACGCTAAATAGAAAGTTGGATCTTGCATCACTCACAATCAATTATGAGAGATATTGATTTGAGTGGGAGCGCACTTTTGAATAAAATTGTTTATTCACTAGTGCCAAAAATCATTATGAACAATGTCTAAAATGAACTTGTGTTTTCCGTTGTAGATCAAATGGCTCGCAATAGCGCGTTCAACTTAGGCCCGATGTTAGAGAAAGAGAAGTTAGCTGCGAATGGAAACAACTATGTGGACTGGGTCCGTACCCTGAGGATTGTCCTCAGGAGCGCTAAGAAAGTGTACGTGCTTGATGGAGCTCTTCCACCAAAGCCGGCGGCAACAGCCGCGGTAGACATACAGAATGTCTGGGCCACTAAGGATGATGATTACAACTTAGTGCAGTGCCTCATGCTGTCTTGCATGAGTTCAGAGCTTCAAAAACGTTTTGAATTCCATAACTCCTTTGATATGATCAAGGATCTGGATGCTCTTTACAAGTTTAATGCAAGGTCTGAATGTTTTGATATCATGAAGATGATGTCGGAGACCAAGATGGCTGAGGGCAGTTCAGTTGGCGAGCACGTAGTCAATATGATTGGCTACGCTGAAAGGCTTAAAACCCTGGAATTTCCACTTCCAGAAGAGCATGTAATGGACATGTTGCTCTGTTCACTCCCCCCTTCTTACGGAGGTTTTGTCATGAACTACAACATGAATGGGATGGACAAAACACCTAATGAGGTGCTTGCCATGCTGAAAACTGTTGAAGGAGGACTGCAGAAAAATCGCAAGCAAGTGTTGCTTGTGAATAAAACTGTCAGTTTCAAAAAGAAAGGCAAGCCAAAGAAAGGCAAGGGCGCCGGTAAGACCGGCTTCCAACGCAAATCTAAGGGCGGAGCCAAGAATGAAACTGAGTGCTTCTACTGCAAGGGCACAGGACACTGGAAGAGAAACTGCAAGAAGTATCTGGAAGATAAGAAATCCGGGAAAACCGGAAAAGGTATAATTGTTATACAAGTTAATTTCATTGACGTTTTGCTTTCTAGCGAAAATTCTAAGTCTTGGGTATTTGATACCGGATCGGTTGCTCACATTTGCAACTCGATACAGGGGCTTCAGAAGGTGCGCAAGCTGGCAAAGAATGAAGTCGTGATGCGTGTCGGGAATGGCGTTGGGATCGCCGCTCAAGCCGTCGGCATTATGCCTTTACGTCTCCCTTCAGGATTTATTTTGGAACTTAGTAACTGTTATTTTGTTCCGTTGTTGTGTAGAAACATTATCTCTGGATCATGTTTAGTGCACGACGGGTACTCCTACAAGTCTGAGAACAATGGTTGTTCACTTTATTGTAAGGATATGTTTTATGGATTTGCACCCATTGTTGGGGGCCTTTTCATACTAAATCTTGAATGTGGAAATGATGTCTTTAACGTGAATGCTAAACGCCTTAAGAAGGCTGATACCACCGCCACTTACTTGTGGCACTGTCGGCTTGGCCACATCGGAAAGAAACGCATGCAAAGACTCCATAAAGATGGAGTTTTACCGTCCCTTGATTTTGAATTATTTGACACATGTGAAGCTTGCTTGATGGGAAAAATGACCAAGACGCCGTTCACGGGTCATTCTGAACGGGCGGGTGAATTATTGGAAATAATACATAGTGATGTATGTGGTCCAATGAACACGGCCGCACGGGGTGGGTATTTTTACTTCGTGACTTTTACTGATGATTTGAGTCGGTATGGCTATATCTACTTGATGAAGCATAAGTCAGAAACCTTTGAAAAGTTCAAAGAATTTCAGAATGAGGTAGAAAATCATCGTAACAAAAAGATTAAGTTTCTGCGGTCTGATCGCGGAGGCGAATATCTTAGTCACGAGTTTGGCCAACATCTGAGTGATCGTGGAATCGTTTCACAGCTTACGCCTCCCGGAACTCCACAGCGAAACGGAGTGTCGGAACGACGTAACCGAACCCTGTTAGACATGGTAAGGTCGATGATGTCTCTTACAGATCTACCGATATCTTTTTGGGGTCACGCACTAGAAACTGCTGCTTATACATTAAACAGAGCACCGTCTAAGTCTGTTGAGACGACACCACATGAGATGTGGTATGGGAAGATACCTAGTGTGTCACATCTCAAGGTTTGGGGTTGTGAGGCATACGTAAAACGTTTACAGCCAACCAAGCTAGAACCTAGATCAGACAAATGTTACTTTGTAGGTTATCCAAATAACACCATTGGATATTCCTTCTACCACCAAACCGAGGGCAAAGTGTTTGTCTTAAAGGTTGCACATTTTCTCGAGAAAGAGTTTCTCGCTAAAGAATTGAGTAGGAGGACAGTACAGCTTAATGAGATCAGTGAATCTTCGGCAACCGTTGATATGGCTAAGGAACCGGAAGTAATTCCGCAAATTATCCCTACAACCGAGCCGGAAGTTGTCGCATGTGATGCGGAAACTTCAGACAATGTTGTAACTGAACCGCGCAGATCAGGTAGGGCTATCCAGCCACCTGAATGGTTTCATAACGAAATCTTCATTCTTGAAGATGATGAACCTGCGCACTACAAGGAAGCGATGGCGGGGCCTAGCTCAAGGGAATGGCACAAGGCCATGAGATCCGAGATGGAATCCATGTACGAAAACCAAGTTTGGAACTTGGAAGAACTTCCAGATGGCGTAAAACCCATTGATTGTAAATGGATTTTCAAAAGAAAGACGGACGCGGATGGTAACATTACTATCCACAAAGCTAGACTTGTCGCGAAAGGGTTCACGCAAGTTCTAGGAGTTGACTACGACGAGACTTTCTCGCCCGTAGCCATGCTCAGGTCTGTTCGGATATTACTAGCAATTGCTGCTTATTTCGATTATGAAATATGGCAGATGGATGTCAAAACGGCTTTCCTAAATGGAAACCTTGAACAGGATGTATACATGATACAGCCAGAAGGTTTTGTCGATCCTAAGAATGCTAGAAAGGTATGCAAGCTTCAGAAAGCCATTTATGGTCTGAAGCAAGCATCAAGGAGCTGGAACATTCGTTTTGATGAAATGGTCAAAGAGTTTGGCTTCATCAGGAACGATGAAGAATCTTGTGTTTACAAGAAGTTTAGTGGGAGCGCAAAAGCATTTCTAATCTTGTATGTGGATGACATATTGTTGATTGGAAATGATGTGAAATTTCTTAGCGAAATAAAAGACTCATTGAAGAAGAGTTTTTCAATGAAAGACTTAGGCGAAGCGGCATATGTATTGGGCATCAGGATCTATAGAGATAGATCAAGACGCCTGATAGCGCTAAGCCAAAGCACGTACATTGACAAGGTGTTGAAAAGGTTCAACATGGAGAACTCCAAGAAAGGCCTACTCCCCATGTCACCTGGCACAGTGCTTTGCAAGAATCAGTGTCCTCGGACCCTCGATGAGAGAGTACAAAAGAATGATATTCCATATGCTTCGGCAGTTGGTTCTATTATGTATGCCATGCTATGTACAAGACCGGATGTTTCCTATGCGCTAAGTGTTAGCAGCCGGTACCAAGGTGATCCAGGATTGGAACACTGGGCCGCAGTTAAGGGTATTCTTAGGTACCTCAGGAGGACCAAGGATTTACTCCTTGTGTACGGAGGTGATGAAGAGCTCATTGTAAGTTGTTACACTGATGCAGGCTTCATGACTGACCCAGATGACTTCAAATCTCAATCGGGCTATGTTTTCTTATTGAACGGCGGTGCAGTTGATTGGAAAAGTTCCAAACAAAAGACTGTGGCGGATTCTACAACGGAGGCGGAATATGTGGCTGCTTCACAAGCCTCCAAGAAAGCTGTCGGTATCAAGCAATTCCTTGAAGACCTTGGTGTGGTTCCAAGTGCTCTAGACCCGGTGGAGATCTATTGTGACAATAGTGGCGCCATGGCTCAGGCAAGGGAGCCATGTTCGCACCATAAGACAATGCATATTCAACGCAAATTTAAACTCATTCGACATCATGTCGAAGAAGGTTTAGTGAAAGTACGCAAAGTTCACACGGATCTGAATGTGTCAGACCCGATGACGAAGCCTCTACCACGAGCAAAGCATGAGCAACACCGGATTGCCATTGGTGTTAGGGAAGCCATGTAACTAGATTATGACTCTAGTGCAAGTGGGAGTCTGTAGGAGATATGCCCTAGAGGCAGTAATATCAGTTACTTTTGTATCTCCAAGTTTGTAATGAATGTTTATGATCCATGCTATAACTGCAATGATTCTCGAGTCTGCAAATAAAACGAGGCTTGGAGGGAAACTCATGTGCACGTGTGGTATAATAAATGGTAAATTGTATTCCTAGTCTTGCCTCTAAGACTGGCTCAAGTATTGCATGATGATCCTGTTTTCCTGATCATGGGCATGGCCATGCCGGCAATTTTGAGGGCACGATGTTGGTAGAACACTTGTGTTGAATCGATCCGAATTGATGTTATGCTATGAGATACATTCGTCATAATTTTATGGTTAATAACACAGAGAAGTTAATGTTTGCATAATTCCTTAGACCATGCGAGTATCGAGTTTCTTCATGCTTGCTTCATGAACTTTGGGGTTTGTTAAACGTCATCCGTAAATGGGTGGCTATTACGGCGGCTTACGGGTTCATGGAAAAGTATGTCAAGTAACTTGATAGCTCAAGATTGGGATTTGCTCCTTCGGTGATGGAGAGATATCTCTGGGCCCTCTCGGTGTTACGGTATCCATCATCGTCTGGCCAGACACTTTGTGATTTGATCACGGGGATGCCAAAACATGGGAACGAGAAAAGAGAACAATACCGGCAACGAGGTAACTGGCATTGTGGACAAGTGTTGATCCACGAGGATGTCGATGTTTCTCACCTCGGGTAATTGTAACATATCGCGAAGCAACAGGAATAGCTCACGGCAACTGGAGGTTCACTCGAATATTTATTCGTGTGGGTATAGGGATCGATATGGGTGTCCACGGCTCCGATGCTGATCATTGATCGGAAGGTGTTCCGGGTCATGTCTATACTTCACCGAACCTATAGGGTCACACGCTTAAGGGTCATCTATCTGCTGAATACTAGACAGGGAGTCTGAGAGAAAATCACCGAAAAAGTTTCGGAGACAACGGAAGAGTTCCGAAGAGAGAACATTGGAATAGTTCCGGTAAAACCGAAAAGTTGTTTCGGAGTATACCATTAAGTCAAAATGGTTTCGTCACACGTCTGGAAATTCTTGGAGGGTGCCATAATGATTCTGGGGACTTCTGGGATTTTTCGGAGGAAAAAACCGGAAGTGTTCCGGAGCCGCCGGAACCGCTATGGTAGCTTTTCGCTGAAGAAAAACATTGTTCCGGAATTGTTTCGGAACGCGTCCAAAATTGTTTTAGTGGGTACTGGAATTATTCTAGGCACACAGAAATAATTTGGGATTTAACGGACGCAGAAAAATGTCTTCGTGAATAGTGAAAACACTATTTTGAATAGTAGAAACACTATATATATAAATAGTGGAAACACTATATATGTATAGTGGAAACACTATTGTAAATAGTGGAAACACTATTGTGAATAGTGGAAATACTATTAGGGGATGATGCAGGCATGGTGATGCAGGCAACACTATTTGGAGGCTTTCCCTTTATGCCCTTGTGGTGTGCTCACCTCATGGGCATTTTGGGTATTTCAAGTGCCACCCTACCCCTTGGGTTTTCCTATAAATAGAGGTGGAGATGCACTCTCCACACTCATCCTTTGCTCTCATACACATGCTTTGCTTTGCAAGCTCTCTCTCTCCCTCCCACGAAAAGAGTTTTTCGTAGAGCCGAAAGGCTGTCTGGGTTCCGGCAGGAACTAGTTCTGGACGGCGAAGCCCTGCCGGATAGATGACACCGTATGTGTGCAACCCCGTAGAGAGTTCGTAGTTTCGATCTTTTGCCCGAGGGGCTGTTCGAGTGTCCTCCCGAAGGGCTGTCCGAGTCTCGGGTCGAGTTTCGAGAGTCCTCCCGAAGGGCCGTCCGAGTCTCCGTTCGAGTTTCGAGGGTCCTCCCGAAGGGCTGTCCGCGACATCATCCGGGGGACTGTCCGACCGCCTCCCGAAGGGCTGTCCGACGAGGGAGTACATCCTCGCGGTTGGGAGGTTGTAAATCCTAGCTGCGGGGATCTGCACCAACGATCTCCACCGACTCTTCTTCCGCTGCGCTACGAGTCGGTACGGATCAGATCAAACCTTGTATGCATTCTCCATAGTGGTCCTGGGCGTGCTCGCTATACCGAAATTTTTGTTTTCTGTCGCGTTCCCCTACATCACTTGCCCGCTCCATCCAACGGGGTCCTTTAGTCATCTTGCCCAAGAGGCATGGTTCGCATGCCTCAATGATTCAAAATCGAATGAGTCCAAATATCCATCACCATGGAGTTTCTTCATGCGCTTTATACCAATATGACATTTTACGGCAGTGCCACAAGTATGTGGTACTATCTTTATTTAACTTTGTATCTTTTGACATCAATGTTATGAACATGTGTATTACTACGATCAAGATTTCAACAAACCATTCTCACTAGGTGCATGACCATTGAAGGTATTATTCATGTAAACAGAATAACTATTATTCTCTGACTTAAATGAATAACCGTATTGCAACAAACATGATCTAATCATGTTCATGCTCAACGCAAAACACCAAATAACATTTATTTAGGTTCGTCACTAATCCTGAAGGTAGAGAGAGTGTGCGATGTTGATCACATCAACCTTGGAAACATTTCCAACACACATCGTCACCTCCCCCTTAGCTAGTTCTCCGTTTATTCCGTAGCTTTTATTTCGAGTTACTAACATTTAGCAACCGAACCGGTATCCAATACCCAGGTGCTACTAGGAGTACTAGCAAGGTACACATCAATAACTCGTATATCAAATATACTTCTGTCGATGTTGCCAGCCTTCTTATCTACCAAGTATCTAGGGTTGTTCTGCTTCAGCGACCTCTCACCTCATAATAGAAGCACTTAGTCTCGGGTTTGAGTTCAACTTTGGGTTGCTTCACTGGAGCAGCAACTGACTTGCTATCCATGAAGTTTCCCTCCTTGCTCTTGTCCTTTTAGAAACTAGTGGTTTGATTAACCATCAACACTTGACACCCCTTCTTGATTTCTACCTTCGCGGTGTCAAACATCGCGGACAGCTCAGGGATCAATACTTCTATCCCTGGTGTATTATAGTTCATCACTAAGTTCTAGTAGCTTTAGTGATAGTGACTTGGAGAACTATATCAATCACTATCTTATCTGGAAGATCAACTCCCACTTGATTCAAGCGATTGTAGTACCCAGACAATCTGAGTACACGCTCAACGATTGAGCTATTCTCCTTCATCTTACAGGCAAAGAATCTTTGTTGGAGATCTCATATCTCGCAACACAGGCACGAGCCTGAGATCACAATCTCTGCTCCTAGAACATCTCATATGTTCCGTGACGTTCAA
This sequence comes from Hordeum marinum, assembly GCA_022496015.1. NCBI lineage: Eukaryota > Viridiplantae > Streptophyta > Magnoliopsida > Poales > Poaceae > Hordeum > Hordeum marinum. The sequence goes on from CM039672.1 coordinate 46,145,114, forward strand.
AACGTTTCGGAGCCTCGATTCTAAGCCATAATGCATGACGCACTAAACTATCAAGTAGTCATCAAAACGTGCCTGTTAGATGTTCACAACATCTATAGACGACGGTAGAGGGGGTGGCGCACCGAGCGGTGCATTAAGGACATAAGCCTTCTGTGCAGCAATGAGGACAATCCTCAGATCACGGACCCAGTCCTCAATATTGCTACCAACATCTTTCAACTCTATTTCTCTAGGAACATATAAAAATTGAAGGGAGCTACAGCGCGAGCTAGTAATCTACAACATAATTTGCAAAGACACTTTGACTATGTTCATGATAATGAGTTCAATTAATCATATTACTTAAGAACTCCCACTCAAATTGACATCCCTCGGGTCATTCGACTGATACATGATCCAAATTCACCAACTCAAGTCCGATCACCACGTGAGTTAAGGTGGCTTCAATGGTGAACATCATTATGTTGATCATATCCACTATATGACTCATGCTCGACCTTTCGGTCTCTTGTGTTCCGAGGCCATGTCTGTACATGTTAGGCTCGTCAAGTTTAACCCGAGTGTTCTGCGCGTGCAAATCTGGCTTGCACCCGTTGTATGTGAACGTAGAGTCTATCACACCCGATCATCACGTGGTGTCTCAACACGACGAACTTTCGCAATGGTGCACACTCGGGGAGAACACAGTTCATCTTGAAATTCAAGTGAGGGATCACCTTATAATGCTACCGCCGTACTAAGCAAAACAAGGTGCATAAAAGGATTAACATCTCATGCAATTCATAAGTGACATGATATGGCCATGAACTTGTGTTTAAGATCTCCATCTTCGAAACACCGGCATGATCTCCATCGTCACCGGCACAACACCATGATCTCCATCATCTTGATCTCCATCAATGTGTTGCCATTGGGGTTGTGGCGCCAGCCCTACTTCTACTTCTATTGCCACCGCTTAGCGATAAAGTAAAGCATTACATAGCGCTTAATGATTGACATGCAGGTCATACAATAATTAAAGACAACCCTATGGCTCCTGCCGGTTGCCATACTCAACGACATGCAAGTCGTGAAATTCTATACATCACATGATCATCTCATACATCACATATATCTCATCATGTAATTGGCCATATCACATCACAACATACCCTGCAAAAACAAGTTAGACGTGCTCTAATTGTTGTTGCAAGTTTTACGTGGCTGCTACGGGTATCTAGCAAGAACGATTCTCACCTACGCATAAACCACAACGGTGATACATAGATTGCTTTTCAACCTTCTCAAGGACCGCCTTTGTCGGATCTGATCCAACTAAAGTGAGAGAAACTGTCACCCGCAAGCCATCTAAGCAACAAGTTGCATCGAGGGAACCGGTCTCTCGTAAGCATACGAGTAATGTTGGTCCGGGCCGCTTCATCTCACAATCCCGCTGAACCAAAATCCGACCAAGGGAGGAAGCAATCTAAGCATCAACGCCCACAAACCTTTTGTGTTCTACTCGAGATCTCATCGAACCATCAACCTAGCTCATGATGCCACTGTTGGGGAACGTCACATGGGAAACACAAATTTTCCTACGCACACGCAAACCTATCCATGGTGATGAGCATCTACGAGAGGTAGAGTGGATCTACGTACCCTTGTAGATCGCTAAGCGGGAAGCGTTAAGAAACGCGGTTGGTGTAGTCGAACTTCTTCGCGATCCAAATCGCCGAGCGTCCCGCGATCCAATCACGAACCGTCCCGCGAACACATCATGATCCGTCCTGCGAACTCATCACGATCCGTCTCACGATCTTGATCACGATCTGTCCCGCAAACTCATCATGATCCGTTCCGTGATCACATCACGAACCGTCTCGCGATCTCGATCACGGTCCTTCCGATCTAGCGCCGAACGGACGGCACCTCCGCGTTCAGCACACGTGCAGCTTGATGACGATCTCCACCGTATCGATCCAGCGAGAGGAGGTGGATAGGAGAAAGAGTTCACCGACAGCGTGACGGTGCTCCGGTGATGGTGGTGGAGCAATTCCGGCAGGGCTTTGCCTAAGCGTTGCAGAAAACCGATCTGGAGGAGAAACTGTGCACCGGTGTAACGGGTAGCACGTGGCCGGAAATTCTGTCCAAAAACCACCCAATCCACTAGTATATATAGGAGGAGAGGAGAGGAGAGGCAGCCAAGGCCTTTGGTTCGTCCGAAATAGGAGGTGGGAAGCAATCCTACTTCACCTCCAATCCTAGTTGGAGTAGGATTGCCTCTTATTGGCTGATTTTCCACTTTTTGCTTTAGGACTTTCTCTACTGCGCCATGGGCCTTTGTGGCTGTTTCCCCAGCCCACTAAGGGCTGGTTATTATTCTCCCACAGCCCATGGACCTCTTGGGGTCGAAATACCCCTCCCGGAGGCCTCCCGGTACACTACCGGCACTCCCGATACACTACCGATGAGCCCGAAACATTTCTAGAAACCAAACTGGGACTTCCTATATATGAATCTTTACCTCCGGACCATTTCGGAGCTCCTCGTGACGTCCGGGATCTCATCCGGGACTCCGAACAAACTTCGGTCACCACCATACATAACTCTACACTACCGAAACGTCACCGAACCTTAAGTGTGCAGACCCTGCGGGTTCAAGAACTATGTAGACATGACCGAGACACCTCTACGGTCAATAACCAATGGCGGGACCTAGACGTCCATATTGGTTCCTACATATTCTACTAAGAACTTTATCGGTCGAACCTCTATGTCAAGGATTCAGTTAATCCCGTATAACGTTCCCTTTGTTCTTCGGTATGTTACTTGCCCGAGATTCGATCGTCGGTATCTCCATACTTAGTTCAACCTCGTTACCGGCAAGTCTCTTTACTCGTTCCGTAATACAAGATCCCGCAACTAACAATTAGTCACATTGCTTGCAAGGCTTATTGTGATGTTGCATTACCGAGTGGGCCCCGAGATACCTCTCCGTCACACGGAGTAACAAATCCCAGTCTCGATCCATGCCAACTCAACAGACACCATCAGAGATACCTGTAGAGCACCTTTATAGTCACCCAGTTACGTTGCGACGTTTGATACACACAAGGCACTCCTCCGATATCTGTGAGTTGCATGATCTCATGGTCATAGGAACACATACTTGACATGCAGAAAACAGTAGCAATAAACTGACACGATCATATGCTACGTTTGCAGTTTGGGTCTTGTCCATCACATCATTCTCCTAATGATGTGACCCCATTATCAAATGACATCTTATGTCCATGGCTAGGAAACCTTAACCATCTTTTGATCAACGAGCTAGTCTATTAGAGGCATACTAAGGACATGGTTTTGTCTATGTATCCACATATGCATCTAAGTCTCCGATCAGTACAATTATAGCATGGATAATAAACGATTATCATGAACAAGGAAATATGATAATAACTAATTTATTATTGCCTCTAGGGCATATTTCCAACAGATGCATGTGTGGATACATAGACAAAACCATGTCCCTAGTATGCCTCTAATAGACTAGCTCATTGATCAAAGATGGTTAAGGTTTCCTAGCCATGGACATGAGATGCCATTTGATAACGGGATCACATCATTAGGAGAATGGTGTGATGGACAAGACCCAAACAACAAACGTAGCATATGATCGTGTCAGTTTATTGCTACTGTTTTCTACATGTCAAGTAGATGTTCCTTTGACCATGAGATCATGCAACTCACGGACACCGGAGGAGTGTCTTGTGTGTATCAAACGTTGCAACGTAACTGGGTGACTATAAAGGTGCATTACATGTATCTCCGAAGGTGTCTGTTGGGTTGGCATGGATCAAAACTGGGATTTGTTACTCCGTGTGACGGAGAGGTATCTTAGGGCCCACTCGGTAATACAACATCACAATAAGCCTTGCAAGCAATGTGACTAAGTGTTAGCCACGAGATCTTGTATTACGGAACAAGTAAAGAGACTTGCCGGTAACGAGGTTGAACTAGGTATACAGATACCGACGATCGAATCTCGGGCAAGTAACATACCGAAGAACAAAGGGAAACATCATATGGGATTAACTGAATCCTTGACATAGAGGTTTGACCGATAAAGATCTTTGTAGAATATGTAGAAACCAATATGGGCATCCAGGTCCCGCTATTGGTTATTGACCATAGAGGTGTCTCGGTCATGTCTACATAGTTCTCGAACCCGTAGGGTCTGCACACTTAAGGTTTGGTGACGTTTTGGTAGTATAGAATTATGCATGGTGGTGAACGAAGGTTGTTCAGAGTCCCGGATGAGATCCCGGACGTCACGAGTAGCTCCAGAATGGTCCGGAGGTAAATATTGATATATAGGAAGTCCTATTTTGGTCGCCGAAAAAGTTTCGGGCTCATCGGTAGTGTACCGAGAGTGCCGGTAGTGTACCGGGGGACCATCGGGAGGGGTATTTCGACCCAAGAGGCTATATGGGCTGTGGGAGAGTAAATACCATCTCTTTGTGGGCTGGTGGAAGTCCCACACAAGGCCCATGCGGCTGGAAAGAAAAGCCCAAAAGGAAAAAGGTGGAAAAAGGCAAAAAAGGGCCAAATAAGGAAGGAGTCATAATCCTACTAGGAGTGGAGGAGGAGGACTCCTCCCTCCTTGGTTCGGCCGACCCAAGGGCTACCTCTTTGGCAGACAAGCCTCCTCCTCCTCTCCTCCTATATATACTAGAGGATTTTAGGGTTTTGGCACAAGATTTTCAGCCACGTGCCACCCGTTCCTCTAGTGCATAGCTTCTCCTCTAGATCGGTTTTCTGCAATGCTTAGGCGAAGCCCTGCCGGAATAGCTCCACCACCATCGCCGCAACATCGTCACGTTGCCGGAGAACTCTTCAACCTCTCCGCTCCGTCTTGCTGGATCAAGAAGGCAGAGATTGTCATCAAGCTGTACGTGTGCTGAACGCGGAGGTGTCGTCCGTTCGGCGCTAGATCGGAAGGATCGTGATGAGATCACGGGACGGATCGTGATGAGTTCGTGGGACGGATCGTGATTGGATCGTGAGACGGATCGTGATGAGATCGCGGGACATTCGACGATTTGGATCGCGAAGACGTTCGACTACACCAACCACGTTTCTTAACGCTTCCCGCTTAGCGATCTATAAGGGTATGTAGATCCACTCTTCCTCTCGTAGATGCTCATCACCATGGATAGATCTTGCGTGTGCGTAGGAAATTTTTGGTTTTCCATGCAACGTTCACCAACATGGAGACCTGCCGCCAGCCCCTGAGGCGGCCGGGCCCAGATGCTACAGTTCTGCCGCCAGCCCCTCAGGCGACAGGGGCCCACAGCGCCATCCCGTTCCGTCACGCCAGCTGATTCCTGTTCCAGGCAGGGGCTGCCGCCTCGCACCGTGGCGACAGGTGCCACATGTCGCCTGGCGCGCCTGCCGCCATGGCCGAGGAGGTCTTTTTTATCAAATCGTCTTAAAGGAGGTCTTTTCTGGCAATTCGATTACGTAGGTGGTCTCTTTTGACAAAAGTTCGTCAAAATGAGGTAGTGTTGGCGGGTAGGTCGTTGATGAGCATTGGCTGATGAAGGACATAATCAATTAGGAGGTAGGGTGGTGGCATATGGCAACAACAGCAATGAGAGGGATAGACTATCAAAGAAATGGTAAAAATGATAGAGGTGATGGTGTGGGGAGATGAAAAGAAGAGCAATGGCAACAACGACAATGGGAAGGGGTAGACTGTATTAGAGAAATGGTGAAGATGATAGAGGTGATGGTGTAGCAAAATGAAAAGAAGAGCAGAAAGTCGCAAATTTGCAAAGATAGTGTGGGAGTGGGAAAAATGTTTGCTAGGGTACCAATGCCGGAATGTGTGTATTGAATTTTTTTGGGGGGGAGGTAAACGGTAAGAAGTGCAAAACGTCAGGAGAGTATAACTACTCTTGAAAAATCTGGTACTACGAATCTAAATTAGTAAAAGGCACCGTTTCTTAAAAATAAATTCATAAAAAAATTAATAGAAAAATGAATAAAATATTAAAAACTGTAGTACAAAGTAGGATCTTTTGAAAAATTATAGTGCATAGTTGAAATAACCTTTTGCAATAATTCATGCTTTTTATTTCCTCTATTTAGAATTCTGGCATGATTGTTACGTGTGTGAAAAATACTTCCATGCCATCACGAAAACTTCCTTAAGTGGTGATTAAATATAGATGGTTTGGATGTTTAAGTAACCAATAATTGGTGTCCTATACTGAACTCCCGAGGTGAAAGTAGACTTCTCCCCTAATATATAGTCCCTCCGTCCTGATTTGCTCATCCCTTCGTATTTTATGTTAATTTTTTTATCATGTTGTATTTACTAATCTATACATATTAATAAAGCAAATAGATATTATCTATTTTATAGAAAAAAAAATGATGTTTCTAATATTAAACCCACGGTACATATCAAATGTTTTTAAAAATATTCATATCTTCTAAATCGTAGCTTCAAATTTAATATGTAATATATGAAATTTGAGTAGAAAAATATGTAAAAACTAAATATGATATTATTTTATCTGTTAACAATTTTAAAAAATACTATCTGGGGTGCAATCTTAATCAATAATGCATTATCCGTCTTTCTTTCATACCGGTATTGATTCGGATTGGGGATGAACACCTTAGCAAAATCAGAATTGGACACGAATTGAAGATAAATTTTCTAAAGACACCCAATAAATAAGGACATGCATGACAAAAAATGAAAAAAAGGACTCAATAAATATGGGATGTCCACTATAAAGGAAAGAGAAGAGAAAATGCAAAGGAGATCCGATAAACATGAGATGTTGCGCTATTCTCCTATATATAAGAAAAAGAAAGAGATGACATGCATGATAAAAAGTTATAATGAGGCATGCATGATAAAAAATAAAATAAAAACATGTTTGATATATAAGATATAAATAGTGATGAAATAGGGACCAATACATATGATATGTATGACAAGAAATAAGGATGAAATAGGGGGCGCAAGTACCTGCGTCCACAGGAGACCATACAAAAATGTTTTTTTAGACAATTTTCTCTCTCTTTATGATTAAAAAATCATGTATCCTTTTAACAACTCTTCATGTATTTAAGAAATATGTATGTGAAAAAAAGTGTTCAAGAGTTACCTTAAGTTGGTGATGTTTAAACTGAAAACCGTCCTTGATGCACGCATGTCTCCGTAGTGTGCTAATGTGTCATCGTCTGTTTTTGCCATTTTCCTTTACTGGCCTGTAATAACACCCCATTTCGCACATGACATGAATAAATATATGATCATTTGCTCGTTTTTTTTGCACAAATTAAATCAACATGCAAGCCGTGTTGAAATAGAATATATATGGAATCTTGAAATACGCATTTGTAGGCTAAGATTGTTTTTGTTTGGGCTGTATCTACAAGTTATCAGATTATAGACCATTTTTTATAAATTAAGAGCGGATGGTATTTTCTGTCCCGTTGCACTGCACGGGCCTTTTTGCTAATAAAATATTAATGTATGTCATAAATAATTATGTCATTAGATTCGTATTTGAACAGAGTTTCCAATTATATTATTTTGTATGATATGCATTAACATTTTGTTAGTTAATTCTATTGTTAAAATTTAGCACAAAATACGAAGGGTGTAGTTTAGAAAAAACACATACATATCGTCATCCAAATCGCTTTGAATGGCTTATAAGCGGGTGTAAAGGCATCTTCAACGGTAACCCATAAATTTCCTCCCGCATTCCTTTGCGGACACGGGGCCAGTCCGCGGATATGGATGCGGGAGGACAACATCTAACCGTAGCAGCATATATTTTGACAACAACTCAGACTAACCGGACGAAATACGTGCAAACACAACCGGATTTCATGCAAACATAACGGATTTGATACAAACTCGACGAATTTCTGTACATTTCGATCATATTTTAACTAAAAAGTTAAAACTATGTGCATGTACGGTCGTACAGAGCTCCACTCCCATGACCCGGATATGCTACACTAGTCTATGGCCAGCCGTGGCGAATCCCTTTGTCTTCCCCATGTCCGGCAGCCTATTCACCGGACTGTCGACAGCCCTCAGGCATATGCTTCAGCGCAAAGGACGCCTCGATTCCCCATCACTCATCGGAGCGGAAGCCTCGACTGATGCTTCAGAGGAAGGGGAAGGGGCACCTGCGCTTCCGTGCACCCCATGTGGGATCGATGAAGGTCCTCGCAAGAGAAGAACCGGGCAAGCCACAGGCTGTGTACGCCGGCATCGCCTTGGCGGTGACCTTCATGGGACCCAAGCAGAGGCGCCCTTCGTGTTCTACTTCTCCTTGATGATGGCGGCAAACACGAAGGCGCTGGCCACCGACTCGTCGCTCTTCGTGCACCCGACTTTCTATCTCTGCCTGCATAGCGCGTGAGGTGTGGTCATAGTTATGGGAGTCGCAGACGCGGGCACGAAAAGCATGTTCGCAGACACGAGAGGTGTGGTCGCTATCATGCTCCCCGTCGTGCTGGCGTGGAGAAACTCGACACTCCTCATCGAGCTGGCCTGGAGCGGCGAGTTGCTAAACCAAGAGTCGGCCTGGGGCGGCAACTGGCTCCGTCAGGCTAGGTGAGGGAGGTGGAGTAGTGAGTTATCTCGCTCATACTTGTATCCGGCGGGCTCGGCGGACCATCCAACCGGCTTGGATGCTAGAGAACTGCTCTTCTGAAGCCATTAGAAGAGTGAAGAAAATGACGAGGAGGAGATAGGGGAGCGGCGGAGGGGTGTGATTTTTACCCAAGCCTCATTTAAACGGAGGGCGATGGGAGGAGCTGGGCCGGCGTTGCATATAATGTCGGCACGTTCATGAACGGACGTGTGGCCGGAGGAGGTTTCTTCGCTTCCACATGGGTTTAATGAAGGCGTTTGAATGCGGCAAGGAGGCATGTTCAGCTGGGCGTGCATCTAGCGGCACCCTCGGCCGGCGGGCCGCTTCAATGGTGGAGGCGACGAGAGGTCGCTTCGTCCCTGAGCCGACTTCAATGTGGAGCGACGCGCTCTACAACGGCATGAAGTGCAGGGCGGGAAGCGTGCGGGGCGGGTGTGTTTTTTTGGTGGTCCAAGACGGTCAGAATTAGGCAAAGTAACGGTTTGGGCTTCCGCAAAGCTCCCCATGTATGTCATTGGTTTGCGGAAGAAATCGCATCTGGATTGCGCCGCGGACCGATACATGACCACATTAGATGGCTTCCGTGATCCGAACCACGAGATACTGACGTTTGCAGGAGGTTTGCGGGTCCGACTTGAAGATACCCTAACCCTTGAGAAACCAAAGTTAATACCATATTTCTTTCCCATCTCAAAATAAATGTCTTAATTTTGTATTAACTTTAGCATAAAGTTGTACTAAATTTGAGGTATTTATTTTGGAACGTAGGGAGTAGTATATTGAAATCAAAGAGTATTTTTTTCCATTAGTCTAGTGATGACTAAAAAATAATAATACTATAACCACTTTCCTTTTAGTCCCATGGTGCTATTTTCGTCACAGAGCAAAAATCCACGTGCGTAGCTAACAGGATAGAGCACGCAAAGCAGTGGCGAGCATAAACGAGCCACCTTTTATTTCCAAAGCTCGCACAAATTTATGAAAAGAAATTCATCCTTGCCCTTCCACGCTCTCTGAACTCCAATCGGATCGATCGAATCGTACGTTTCTATTTCCAAGCGTACATAAATTTCTCGAGGAATTTCTCGTCGGGCACGAGAGCGACGCGCACTCGCTAGGCGGCAAGCGCGTGCGGCCAAGCCACCACCGGCCGGCGCCCGCGCGCCTAGCTAGCTATCCAGCGATGGACGTCGGCATCGGCGAACGCGCGCACGTACGCGTGTGACCCGACGACGGCGACGGTAATGGCCACGATCGTTCGCGGTGCGGATGTCACCACCGGCCGGCCGGCCGGCCGGCCGGCGAGCGAACCGTCTCGTCGACGACTGACTGACCGGTCGACCTTTACCATACAGCCATGGAAGATGCCCTGGTCTCTCCGGTGGCGTCCGCTGTCCTGGGCACCTTTCCCACCACAAAAAAAGAAGAAGTTACAACCGGCTAATTTTTATTTTTTTTGCCTGTTCTTGCTTTTGTTGACATCAATCAAGGAGCACATAGGTTGTTTCATCTTGACAGATTTTGAAGCAATCTCTTCCTTCCTTTTGGGGAGAGCCCCGGATCTTGCGGCCATGTCACAGAAGTCCCGTGCTCTTTCCATGACAGCGGCACTTAGCTCTGCCTCGTTCCACTCAAGACATGGATGCGCCTCTACTCCAGTTTTGTTTTTCCCGAACCACGCAAGAAAGAAGATCTTTCTTTTCCCAATAACCTATTTCGAGAGCCATAGTGGTCTGCATTCAGAAGCGAAGTGCGTCATGTTGTTATGTACCAGTGGACTTGCCTACCTATCTGTGATCGAAATGTTATGGACGGGAGCGGATAGACGCACGCACGGACGGACGCCGGTTTTCTTCTTCTTTTGCTTGCTTGAAAGCAAGAAACGGAATTTATCTTTTCCAGTTTCCCTGTACATATATGTATATATGCAAGAATTGGGTATGGCTGCGAGTGGTTATAATTCCGTGGCCACTCTCTCATCAGCTACTCTAGAATGGCGTGGCCGTATCCAAAAGCGTCCCTGTCAAAACATAAATGAAAATGGCAGCACTGTGGTGCATGTTAGATTTACCCTCAAGTCAAATTTCTGCAACAGGTGCACACTGTTTCTGATGAGATTTGCCCCCGTCAAATCCGTGGACTTCGTTCACGGGATCACAAGGCTCACATAGTAAAAAGAACTTGTGTTTGGGTGGCTTTCGGTGATGCTAAATTGTATTTTAGCTCTCCCCGGTCGGCTGATGCTGATTAGTTAATAAATATAAGTGGAAAAAAAAAGGAAGAGGTGCTTGCATGGTTGGGCGTCAGAGAGACAGAGACCGGCGCTTCTGTGGGAGCAGGAAACAGACTGGATCCTGCATGCATCAACTGGGAATGCAACCTCGTGATCCTGCTGGCTGGAATGCCTTTTCATCATGTACGCGGTTGTCGTTCGATGGCAACAAGTGCTGGTAGCTACCTCGCTTGATGGAGGATGGTGGTAATAGTCGGGTTTAGCCCACCACGCCACCGGTACCAGCACTCTCCTTTGGTGAACACCGGTCTCCGAACTCAATAAAGGCAGCACTATGCGCTTTCGGCCGGCACCATACAGCCACACGATTAGGGCTTAAGAGCATCTCCAACGGCGTCCACAACACATCCTTCCACGCTTTTTTTTATCACCGGTGTTCAAAAAATGTTCCGATCGGGCTCACAGGACCTCGTAAACCACACGATTAGGGCTTAAGTGCACCAATCAAAAGCAAAAAAAGAACATGCATGGACGACCGACCGGGAATAAACTACCCCCGGACCAAAACTTTCGCCAGCTCATCTCTCGTCGGTGTAAAAAATGCTCCTGGGGAGGTCAGACGGCTGGAGATGCTCTTAAATGACCACACGATTCCCAAGCAATCACTGCACATCTCTTTCTTTTTGGTTGCTTCAGATCCACCGCATCCCTCGGATCATTGCTCGTCGCCCCCGCCCCGTCATTCGCCAGCTCACCGCTTCCGCTCGCTGGCTCATCGTGGCCGCCCGCTGTTGTAGCATGCCCTGTCCGCTCGCCTCACTGCACGGTCATAGCAAAGTTGATTGCCGGTGGTAGCTTTTTCTGCTGCCGGTTGCAACAAAAATAGCAGCTCCGTCGTTGTCATCACAAACTTCGTCGTGGCCGTTGCAGCAAATCGCGTTTCCGATGGTAGCTTTTTTGTTGCCGGTTGTAGCAAAAATGACCATCGGTGGTAGCTTTTCCCGCTTCCGGCTGCAGCAAAAATCGCAGCACCGTCGTCGTCACCACAAAACTTCGTCGTCGCCGTTGCAGTAAATCACGTTGCCAGAGGTAGCTTTTTTGGTTGCCGGTTGTAGCAAAAATCACAAAGCCATGTGCGACAAAATGCGACACCGATGGTAGCAAAACGCGATGCCGGTTGAACCATGTACTAGCAAACATCAATGTTGGTTCCAGCAACCCTGCGTCGTGGATGTGCCTCGCCGTCGCAGTTACGCTGCCTATCCGCCAGAGCTGGAGACGTTGTGTTGAAATAGCCGGAGCTGCGGATAAGAGGTGGTCGTGTGTGCGGAGACAGGGAAGACGGCGGCGTCACCGGGGCCACTCGTCGTCGCTGCTTGCCGGGGCTGCTCGTCATTGCAGCTCATCGTCGCCGCTCGCCGGGGTTGCTCGTTGTTGGTGCAGGGGTAGATGGCGCCCTCGCCGGGGGCGCGCGACTTCGCCGCTCGCTCGTCGATACTACTCGCCGCCGCAATGGTGGGAGCGGGGAAGAAGCAGGAGCATGGTAGCGGGCGACCAGGCGAAGCTTCGACCGGCGCTCCGTATCCAAACGTTTTCCGTTCAACGAGTCCCTTCATGTAGAAGTTCGATTATGGAATGAGCTACTCAAGTTTTGAAGTACATGTTGTCTCTACGATTTTTTTGGTTTTGAAAACACGCGTATCGACTTTAGGGTATGTTGAAAAATAGATTTTTTTTCCCGACTACACGAATTTTGTCTCTCCTCTATTCAGCATGGATTTGGTTAGCCAAAACTTGGGTTCGCTATTGGAGACGCTCGAGCATCTTCAAACAGCTCTTCTTTCTCCATTTTTTGCACGGTTGGGCCAAAAAACGGCTACAACTCAACCTTTTCCTAATACTTTTTGATGAAAAAAGAATAGACCGTATCCAAGGGAGCTGGCCCTCTTCCAATATCCTCACAATACACGCCACATCGGCAGCTACGTGAAAAATCCCTCACGTTGCCACCCGGCGCCCCACCATCGCCACCGCTAGGTGTCGTGCCACCATTGAGAGAGATATATCTCACTGACAAGTTGGCCCCCCTATGTCATGTTTGGATATTAGGAAAGTGATTATTTGGGACCTACGAAATCATTCATCCCCATGACCGGTAAAGTAACTCATATTTTCCTTTCCCTCACACCTATGAACGATGGCTAGTGTTTAGGAGGGGAACCTCGATGCCTTCGTTCTGACTAGTAATTCACGTAAGGGTTTTCTAGTACTCATAGGGGTGGCACTCGGACAAATGGTTACACTTCATCTTTGAGTTGGTCTTTTGAGCTTCGTTCCTCCTCGAATTCGTCCGTCAGGACGGAGTCAAAGGAGCTCCGATATAGAAACAGGTCGTTCCCTTGCGACAACAAGGTTAGGGGTTTCATGTTGTACGTTCAGAACAATGAGATCAGATGTCAAACACTTCATATCGACTCAAGGGTTTAGTGGCGACGGCTGCGACTCTAGGGCATTGGCTCTTACGGACATATGCATGAAGACTTTCCGTGTGTCATCGATAATATAAAGCCGGCTCCGGTATGGTAGCAACAACAACGGCATGTTGTGGCTCATTTTGGCAACGGTAGTGGTCGTTTGGTGGCCGAGGGACCTCAATACATTTTTTTATGTTTAGGAGACGATGTGGTGCTAGTCGATGATAGCCGGACGGGGGTCAACAGGAAGTTGGAGTTATGGAGGCAAACCTTGGAATCAAAAGGTTTTAGACTTAGTAGGACTAAAACCGAGTACATGAGGTGCGCTTTCAGTACTACTCGGAACGAGGAGGAGGAGGATGTTAGCCTTGATGGGGAAGTGGTGCCTCAGAAGGACACCTTTCGATATTTAGGGTTAATGTTGCAGAAGGATGGGGATATCGATGAAGATGTGAACCATCGAATTAAAGCCGGATGGATGAAGTGGCACCAAGCTTCTGGCATTCTTTATGACAAGAAGGTGCCACAAAAGCTAAAAGGCAAGTTTTATAGGACGGCAGTTCGACCCACAATGTTGTATGGCGCTGAGTGTTGACTGACTAAAATGCAACATGTGCAACAGTTAGGTGCGGCGGAGATGCGCATGTTGAGATGGATGTGTGGGAACACAAGGAAGGACCGCATCCACAATGATGATATACGAGACAGAGTTGGGGTGGCGCCAATTAAAGAGAAGCTTGTCCAACATCGTCTGAGATGGTTTGGGCATATTCAACGCAGGCCTCCAGAAGCCCCAGTGCACAGCGGACGGCTTAAGTATGACGATAATGTCAAAAGAGATCGGGGTAGGCCAAACTTGACATGGGAAGAGTCCGTAGAGAGAGATTTGAAGGACTAGAGCATCACCAAAGAACTAGCCATGAACAAGGGGTGCGTGGAAGCTTGCCATCCATGTGCCAGAACCATGAGTTAGTCGCGAGATCTTATGGGTTTCACCTCTAGCCTACCCCAACTTGTTTGGGACTAAAGGCTTTGTTGTTGTTGTTGTTGTTGTTGTTGGATGCTTTGTACTTCACCCGAACTTTTATAATAAAGCTATGTTTACTCAGAAAAGAGGCTCAGAAAAATGCTATTAGGAAGCCCTCATAAATGATTATTGTGAAAGTTTTTCTAGATAAAGCTATATCCACCCACAAAAAACCCTAGAAAAATGAGGGGTGGACACTTTTTACCGCACCCAAACCCGTATAGCCCGGACAATTTTCCTCCATCTTCATCAGATGCGAAAACCCAAATTTATTTTGAAAAAATTGGGTTTCAATTCTCTTATCTCGGCGCCGTTATGTATCGGTTACAACGATCCCAAGTCGCTGACGCTCCCTAAATGGTCCGGCCCAAGAAGCATAGCTGAGTTGGGTGCTGCTTCGTTTGCTCGTTTGTTTCGATTTTGTTCTTTTTTCTTTTCCTTTTCTTTTTATTTATATTTTGAAATATTATAAAATCTAAATATTTACATTTAAAATGTTTACGTAGTGCTAAAAAATGCTAATGCAGTGCTTAAAAAATGTCTCTGGAACTTTTAAAATGTTAATGGCATTAAAAAATGTACATAAAGAGGTGTTTACATGTTTCAATTTTTTTTCGTGATGTTGAATTTTTTTGTTCATTGTTAATATGTATATATATATATATATTTATATTTATATAATTCAACTTTTAAGAAATGTTAATGGCATTAAAATGCACTTAAAACGTTTTAAGCGCTTCTTTAAAATGTTGTGACATTTTAAAAGATATTATAGAATGTAAAAAATATTCATATAATTATAATAATGTTTCTAAGCATTAAAAAATATAAGTGACTTTTTTAATTGGTCACATATTTCAGTTTTATGGTGACATTTAAGAATAAATATTTATACAATGTAACGAGAATGTTAGCCTTGTTAAATAAATTATCTTGTATAATTTAAAATATATTTTAAGATTTACTTATTTTTAACACATATTTATTTTAAAAAACATGAATTTGAAAAAAACATAGATCATGCATTTGAAAAATGTTTAACGTGTATCAAAAAATGGTCACATGTATATTTTTTTTCATTGTATACTGAAAAAATGTATTCACGCTTTGGAAAGATAATTAAAAATCCCATAAAAAACAAATGAAGAGAAAAGCACATACAACCAGAGAAAGCCGGTGAAAGAAACACATAAACCACTAAGGCCTTATTCGGTTCCTTCAGATTTGAAAGGGTTTGGAGGGGATTGAGAGGGATTAATTTTCCTACAAGTCAAATTCCATCCCAATCCCCTTCAATCCTCTTCAATCCCCTCTTCGGAGGGATTAACCGAACAATCCCTAAAGAAACAAACAGGAAAAACCCGCCGCAAAAATCGGTCAAAACCATCAAAATAAATACAAGGAAAAATCATGACAAAACTGTTTAAAACAACCTCAGAAACAAACAGGAAAAAAGAAAATCCTTTTGACAAGAAAAACTGGTATTTTTTTTCCGGTTCCCGTGATAAAGGTCAAAAACTGCTCCCCCAGGACCCGTATCGGACCGGCTCAGCTCATCTGCCTCCGGCCGATGAAGGACTACCTAGGTCTAGCAGCAGCGGCCCATTTCCTTTGCTTTTAGCCCAGCCCAGGGCAACATAAACCCTAAATCCTATATCCCCGTTCCCCAATTCCCTATCGCGCGAGTACCGCCGCTACTACCACTCGACGGCGAGCTCACCAAGTCCGCCACCGCCGCAAGCTAGGCTAACCGTCGTCACTGACCTGCAAAGGAAGGGGAGGCCGCCGACGAGAGGCAGAACCCACAACCCGAACCCTAACGGGCTCCATCCATGGCGGACGCCCCCGCGCAACCCGCGCCGGCCGCCGCCGCCGCCGCCGGGAACCCCCACAAGCGCAAGAACAAGGGGAAGGGCAACCCCAACAACAAGAAGAAGAAGCTGAAGGGCCCCGACGACGCCACCCGCCGCCGCCGCAAGCCGAGCGCCAAGTTCCTCAAGCTGCTCGAGAAGCGCGCCCGCGACTACAACTCCGACGACGACGACGCCGCCCCCCAACCCCGGCCACGGAAGTCACAGCCACGGCCGCCGAAGCAGCGTGACGCGGCCCTCGACGGCGGCGACGTCGAAGCGGCCCCCTCGTCCGAGGAGGAGGAGGAGGCCTCTAGCTCCGGCGGGGAATCCGACGGGGAAAAGGCGTTCACCATGTTCCAGGAAGGCTGCAGGGCTTTCCAGGTCGCCTTCACCAAGATCATGGAGAAGAAGCTCGGCGACAACCCATTGGTTGGTTGTTACTCCCCTAGTTCTCAACGTTTTTACATTTCTATCATGGTGATGCTTAGCATAAAAGGGGGCACTAACACGTTTTCTTCTTGTTGCTAGGGTCCAATCCTGTCAGCGGACAAGAAATTGGTCGCCGCCAAGTTGGCCGAGGAGGCGGACGAGCACAAGTCCAAGGGAGAGGCCCGCAAGGAGAAACGCATTGTATGCAACGCGTCATTCGCTTGCTCGCTAATTCGACACGCCATTAGTACGTTTTTGTGTTCAGGGCATGACCTCTTGTTTTGTGGCAAATGCAGGCTGCGCAGAAGGGTCATAAAATACCTGAGAATGCTATTGACAACAAGGAAAGGATGCTTATCAAGGTTGCAACCCAAGGAGGTAATGTTCCGTTTTCTACCGTGTCATGTTGCTTGCGTCTAATATCAATCTTCTCTAAACTCATGCCTTGCCCTCCAACATCTTTTCATGTACTCTATTGATGATGCAGTTGTCAGGTTGTTCAACGAGGTAAGCACACTTGTCTTTTTCTTAACTGCTAGATGTTGCTCTGTTTGTTGTGAATGTAATTATTCATTATAGGCAGCTTCTATGGATTCTTATCCTAATGCAAAGTTGTGGTTCTAATTTTTGTGGGCATTCAGCAAAATACGCTATGCAACGCGCTAGTTATTTCCTAAAACTTGGACGATGCTCTATCATACCTCTCATACATATCATATTCACACTTGGTTGAATTGTGTGTATCTATTCAAGAAAGCGATTTGCTTACTTCAAGCCGCAAATAGTTCCACACTTAGTTACCTACCTACTAAGTGCTTATTTGGTTCAAACGAATTTCATTAGGGTTTTGGAGGATTTGAATTCTTGGGAATTCTTGTGGTGTAGGTTACTTGATTAACTTCTACTCTAGTGCTCGAATGCCTAACACTTCTTGATCATCGACGAGGAGAATTGTTTACAATTGCTTGGCAAGGTTCTTCAGCTGGGCTTTAGATAGGTTTGCATTCCTTTGTGTATGTGTTCCTTTCATAGGCCCTGCGTGAGACTTTGTTGCTGCGGTGCAGATGTAATAATTCCCTTGCAGTTACTTTGGCTGCAGCCGAGAGCTGTGGAACATTATTTGTTTGTTGCCTTGGCTTTAATAAAAGTTGGGGCGGTGGGAAGCCCCTTTGATTAAAAAAAAACTTGATTGGAATCCTTAAGAATTGGAACTTATTTGAACCTCTAGGATCTTTCCTTATTATTCCTTTGCACTTTATTTTGTATATACTTTGGAAAAAATCGTGTTAGCTAATTAGTAAGTCTTAAAATTTGATTTTTATTTCCAGGTGAGCAAGCGACAGACTAGGAAAGGTTTGAATCCATCAAGAAGTAAAGATGTCAAATGTATGACCTTCTCCATTTCAATGCTATTGACTCCTCTAATATTTTAAGATTCATTTGACTCATTCGCCTAATTTTTTGTATTTCTAATTTGTGGATGACCAAACTTTGTATTATCGTTGTCTATTCATTATCTGGAAAGAAAAGCGTTAGTGGGCATGGGACAATTCAAATAATTTGTGGACTGGATGATAACACATGTTTCTTGTTAGATACTCCCTCCGTAAAGCAATATAACATCATTTAAATCACTACTTTAGTGATCTAGACGCTCTTATATTTCTTTACGGAGGGAGTAGAACAGTAGTCTGAAATACAATTTGCTGTATGAAATGCCAGTTAGTCACCACTATTACAAGCTGGTTATCTTTATCCAGTTTTGTTGCTGTCTGAGACAGATCACTCTTATGCAAAACATGTTAACTGCCTCTTCTTTCCTTTCCGCTTTCAATCTCTATCCAAGAATGAAATATCAGCATGCACCCATGTCATGACAATATGACATATAAATTGGTGATGCGGGTGTTATTATTTCGAAAGTCTTGTAAGAATAATTGTTTTAATCAAGCTTGAAAAGAATTATGTGAAATCTTCTTGTCAAACATCTCATTTGCAGAGTGAAACTTGTGAAAAACAGTGAAATTTGGTGACCTGGACTCATAGTTTATCAAGATTTTAGCTAATTAGGTGCAGTCTGGAGCTTCAAAGCTCAGGTTGATGTTAGTTAGAGTTGCAATAGACATGATACAGGTCTGCTTTCTATTCTATAAACACCAGCATTTCATGGACCACTGAAGGACCAAGTTTTGGGAGAGGCATATAACTGCTTACATTTTAGAGGGTTTGAATTTGGTGACTTGATGAATGTAAGAACAATAGATGTACATTTGTTTGATAATCTTGAAAATCTATTAGAACTGAAAACAGCTGGAGATGCCACATGCTATAGTTCTTTTGATGCTAGCACACCATCATATTGACTCATGATTGTGCACATCATGACTATCTTCTGCGTTCAGTTTTGATGCTCATAACCATTTCTATACTCGTATCCAAATGGGCTCATTGGTTTCCTGTTCGTGCTAGCAGCTTTGGCGAAGCACTCTGTACCATCTAACGAAGGACAACAAGACCAGGGATCTTCCAAGTTCTCTAAGGTAGTTATATCTAATTCTTTCTTCACTAAGTGATTGCTTGTATAAGTAGTATTTTGGAACAAGTATTAGCAAACCAGTTTTAAGAGGATTTTTACGAAAACCAGTTTTACGTTGTTGTTTTGTTGAAGCCGATTTATAGGATACTTTGTTTGGACTTGCAAACTTCAAATATCGATGAGAGTATTAAATAGATTTCCTTTCATCTCTGAACTCTCTCTCCCTCGACGGATACACATGTAATCGTCAACTCCGTGCAACTTTTTTGTCCGAGCATGATGATGATGAAGGGGAGCCTTGGCGCAGTGGTAAAGCTGCTGCCTTGTGACCATGAGGTCATGGGTTCAAGTCCTGGAAACAGCCTCTTGCAGAAATGCAGGGGAAGGCTGCGTACTATAGACCCAGAATGGTCGGACCCTTCCCCGGACCCTGCACAAGCGGGAGCTACATGCACTGGGCTGCCCATGATGATGATGATGCTATTGAAGAAATACTATTTTTCTGATTGTGAGGCCGCTGCGATAAGCACCTGCTTCCTGCTGAAACCATTATCTCGCTGAGATCAAAATCACAGCTTTGGCTGAGCAAGATGTTCTCCATCTGCCACTGTGACCTGAGAGCAGCACCATGAAAAGTGTAGGACGTTGCATCAGCGTTGCTGGTGGTCAGCAACATCCAGCTAGGGTCTCCCGTGCTAGTCCACATTTTTTTGCTAGCTTGCTTATAGTGTTCCTGAAGTACTCACACTTCGGCCCCAAGCACTAACAGTTCGGGCTAACAACCTCCGGGTGAAATCAGTTTTACACTTTTACTGATACGGATTCTGTCAAAACATGTTGCTAGGTATTAATGTTTAGGGGCTTATGGTACTAGGTATTAATGTTGGGTTTTCCGATTAAATTTGTGGACAATGGAAGTCATCGTTGCTATTGTATCAAACAATCCCACTAAACCTCAAACAAGACTTGATTTTTGGAACTAGTTATCTGGTGTACAAAGTAAATGAAACTATGCATGGTCGAAACATGTAAGTTAATAGCTGGAAAAAATTAACACAGTGCAACTTGACATGAAACAAAGCAAAGCCCATTGCACACCTCTTCTCTTTTGCATATGAATTTGACCGTGGTGGCATAGACGCAGCGGAGTTTGAACACTATATCTAATTTATTGACGTTAGCTTTTGAAAAATGAGGATTGCCATGAGCCATAAGACATAAAAAGCTGCAGGATATATGAGTAGTTGGGTGATAAATACCAGTATACCTACCATAATCATCGGGTAAACAGGGGATCCTAACAGTAGTAAAAAAAGTTGGATCATTGGTTTATCCAATTAAGCTGCTAGTTCACTTGTTGGAGACTTGGAGTAATTAACTAGCTCAACTGCAGGTTTCTAAGTATTTTGCAACATATTTTTAATACAGTGTTGCATTTATACCTGAACTTTACTTGTGGATTTCTGAGCATTTAACTCATAATTGATCTGCTTATTAGAATATTGGCAAAGGTGAAGATGGGCCAGGGTGGGCTCCTCTACGTGACACATACATGCTTGGTTCCAAATTGAAGGACTGGGATAAAGCACAGGTAAAAATCCTCTTGTTATAGCATTATTTGTGTGAGTACAACAACCCATGCTCCTGTATAATTAATTATGTTTTGTTTACCGTGCAGGATTCTGATATGGCGAAACCGAGTGAGGTCCCTTTGGACAACTTTTCTGATGATGAATAGGAAGCAAAATCTATTGCACGGTTGGCTGAGGGGCTACATTTTCAAAAGGGGGAATGGAGGGCGGTTGATGCTTTTGGACGCATCCGAGAACCGAAGATTTTGGAGAAGGGGAAGAATGGCGTCTTTGATGTGGTTTTCGTTTACTAAGTTTCATTGCGTGCATCCAGGAGCGCAAGATTTCTACATGCAAACCTTGTAGTTTTAGTTTCTCTTCATCCTTGTATCACAATGATTTTTTTGCAGAACTGCTTTCACAGCTTAATGAGTATAGTTGTTTTGCCCAGAATTCCTTGTAGCGCATTAAGACAAAGCTGATATTTTGGCGCTGCAATGATTTGTTGTTGAAAAACCTACTAATTTGTCCGAAGAGTTTATTCTGGCATACAAACAATTGTAACTCGAATAGCTGTATGATTTGATTTCAAAATGTACAAGTCAGGGTTAACAAACATCGGGACCAGCTAGCTACTGAATGCTATGCTATGATGTGACACCGATCCTGATTTCATATAGGAAAATGGACCAGGAGTCCAGGAAGCAGTGCCAGCCACCAACACTTACTTTACCTCTATCATCCATCCTTGTTTCTCTTGTTGCCCATCAAAAAGTGTACCAGGAAGCAGTGGCAGACAATCTGATCGTGCATGTTCTCGTTTCAGCTACTCATCGAAAATTCCTGATGCCTTCT
This sequence comes from Hordeum marinum, assembly GCA_022496015.1. Taxonomy (NCBI): domain Eukaryota; kingdom Viridiplantae; phylum Streptophyta; class Magnoliopsida; order Poales; family Poaceae; genus Hordeum; species Hordeum marinum. The sequence goes on from CM039672.1 coordinate 46,166,770, forward strand.
ATGCCTATGGATATCAAATTCACATCTCCAGTAAGTACACCACATATAACCCACAAAGCTATTCATTGAAAATTCCTGGTGCCTTCTATGCCTATGGATATCAAATTCACATTTCCAGTAAGTACACCACACATAACCCACAAAATAGGAAACCTGCAACACAAATAAGAATGAGCTATTTATCCTTTGCATAGAAAAGCCGCTCCCTTTATAAAAGACTTGGGCGGTTGACATTGACATAAGTTATTCGCCTCCGGTGGGTGATTGGCAAAGTATCTCTTTGTTGTGACTTTGTCCTTAGGTAGCTGAGCGGGAACTTTATCAACCATTAATTTCATCAGCCTTTCGGGTAGGCCAGATGCTATAAGAACTTTACCAACCATTCATACAGGCGGTGATTTATCTCGAAAATCAGTTTTAGAACACATAGTTTTTTGGGGTTTACACATATACACCATACAAGCCAACACTTGCAACGCCACAAAAAACAACCTTGAAACATAAACACGCAATTTGTAACAATGCCCATGATCATCCCAACATGTTGTCCATGTGTTTGCAGCAAAACATCACATAAAGAGAGATCATATCATGCCTATCTTCTGCGATCAGTTTTGATGCTGACAACCATTTCTATATTAATATCCAAATGGCTGATTGGTTTCCTGTTCGTCCTAACAGCTTTGACAAAACACTCTATACCATCTAATGAAGGACAACAAGGTCAGGGATCTTGCAAGTTCTCAAAGGTAGTTATACCTAATTATTTCTTCACTAAGTGATTGTTTGGATAACTAGTATTTGGAACAAGTATTAGCAAAACCAGTTTTAGGAGGAGTTTTAGGAAAATCAGTTTTAGGTTGTTGTTTTGTTGAAGCTGATTTATAGGATACTTCGTTTGGACTTAAAAACTTCAAATATCGACGAGAGTAATAAAATATTTTCCTTCGTCCCTGAACTCTCTCCCACGACGTGTACACATGTAATTGTCAACGTTGTGCAACAACTTTGGCCGAGCATGATGATAATGATGATGCTATTGAAGAACACTTCTGCTTCGGTACCCCCTAAAACACAGGAACGGTTTAGATTAGCCCATACCTCTACATAAGAAAGGATATGATGATCACATTAAGAAACTTCCCTAAAAAAACTATTCGCCGGCCGTATTCTTATGCTCTGTACACATGTGAGATGAGCCGGCCCATCTATCTTCTTTTCTGATTTTAAATGAAAAGAAAAATTGTCAGCACGCCATGATTTGAAACAACAACTTCTGGTCCACAACTAGACACATTAACCAAACAACCAACGCCAGTTGGCATTATATCAAACCTCTTTACTATTCTTTTCTTCTCTCCTCCTTAATTTTTCTTTTTTTTCTTTTTTTCTTTTTTTCGGTTTCCCTTTTTCCTCTTTTCTGGTTCTTTCAAACGATTTTTTGGTTTCCTTTTTCTTTTTTTCCTTTTAGTGTCTTTTTATTAGCACATTAACGTCACGGCAAGAAACTATCTGAGACTGGCTTTTGCTTGTTCATGAGAGAATGTGTCTCTGTAAAAACGATCATTAGTGGATTTTGCATAAACGCAAAATTACGAGATTAGGCAAAACAAGTCCTAGTAATCGACGGGTTGACTACGATATGCAAACAGAGTTTGCGCTAACCTCTGTTGATTAAACCCTGTCAACAAAAGTCTCTTCAACGCAGACAAGTCCTAGTACTCGACGGGTTGACTACGATATGCAAACAAAGTTTGCGCTAACCTCTGTGGATTAAACCCTGTCAACAGAAGTCTCTTCAAAGCATTAACATAAGTCAAAATATGCTGCTAGAATCAAATATCTTATCCTAGCAGCATTTCAGGATGAGATACAGATTAGCTAGAGCTCTCTTAGTAAGGAAGCGAATGTATTTAGACAGGTAGTAGTAAATTCAGGTTTTGCTTGTACTAGCAGCCATAGTCAGTTTAAATTCCAGGAACCGACCCTCCCTTGTACTATAAATACAACCCAAGTGCTGGCAATAGAAATCCGCTTTTTACTCACCAATCAAGAGTCTCTCCCGTGCTAGTCCACAATTGTTTTGCTAGCTTGCTCATAGTGTCCCCCGAGTACTCGCAGTTCGTGTTAGCAACCTCGGGTTGAAATCAGTTTTACTTAAATGGATTCTGTCAAAACATGCTATCCAAACAATCCCTAAAAGTATGTCCCTTAAGTTTAGGGGCTTATGGTACTAGTATTAATGTTGTGTTGTCCGATTAAATTTGCGGAAATGGAATTCATTGTTGCTAGTGTATCAAGCCAGTCACACTAAACTTCAACCAAGACTCGATTTTGAAACTAGTTATTTAGTGTAGAAAGTAAATGAAACTATGCATGGACGAAATATGTAATCTAATAGCTAGAAAAAGTTACAACAGTACAAATTGACATGAAACATTAAAGCAAAGATGTTGTGCACCCCTCCTCTATTGCATATGAATGTGACCGTGGTGGCATAGTAGAGTTTGAACACCATGTCTAATTTATTGAGGCTAGCAATTTTGAAAAATGAGGATTGACATGAGCCATAAGACAGTTAAAACTGCAGGATATACGAGTAGTTGGTGGTAAATACCAGTATACCTACCATAGTCATAGGGTGAACATGGGATCCTGACACTAATTAAAATCTGGATCATCGGTTTATCCAACTAAGCTGCTACTTCGCTGGTTGGTGTAATAACTAGGTTTCTAAGTATTTTCCAACATATATTTGATACTGTGTTGCATATATAACTAAGTTTTACTTGTGGATTTCTATGCATGTAACTCATAATTGATCTGCTTATTAGAATACTGGCAAAGGTGAAGATGAGCCAAGGTGGGCCCCTCTACATGACACTTACATGCTTGGTTCCAAATTGAAGGACTGGGATAAAGAGCATGTAAAACTCCTCTGGATATAACACTATTTGTGTGAGTACAACAACACATGCACCTGTATAATTAACTTATGTTTTGTTTACCGTGCAGGATTCTGATATGGCTAAACCAAGTGAGGTGCCTTTGGACAACTTTTTCGATGATGAATAGGAAACAAAATCTATCGCACGGTTGGCTGAGGGGCTACATTTTGAAGGGGGGAATGGAGGACGGTTGATGCTTTTGGACGCATCCAAGAACTGAAGATTTTGGAGAAGGGGAAGATTGTCGTCTTTGATGTGGTTTTCATTTACTAAGCTCCATTGCGTGCATCCATGAGCGCAAGATTTTTACATGCAAACCTTGTAGTTTTAGTTTCTCTTCATCCTTGTATCACAACAAAATTCTTGCAGAATTGTTGGTCACAACTTAATGAGTATAATTGTTTTTCCCAGAATTCTTTGTAGTGCATTAAGATAGACCTGATATTTTGGTGCTGCAATGATTTGTTGTTGAAAATCCTACTCCCGAAGAGGTTTTTCTGGCATACAAAGAATTGTAACTGGAATAGCTGTATGAACTGCTTTGCTAGGACGAAACTTTAAGCTGCACATATACACAAACGATACATTGCCTATAGGAAAATGGACCAGGAGTCCAGGAAGCAGCGACAACCACTCTTCTTTTGATTCCAGAAATTGCCAATCAGAAAGTGTAAGAATCAGCGACACTGGATTTTGCAGGGCATGTTTTAATTCTGGCGAGTCATCCAAAATTCCTGGTGCCTTCTATGCCTATGGATATCAAATTCACATCTCCAGTAAATACACAACATATAACCCACACAACAGAAACCTGCAAAAATAAGAATGAGCTATTTTATCCTTTGCATAGAGAAGCCGCTGCCTTTATAAAGACTTGGGCGGTTGACATTGACATAAAGTTATTCTCCTTTGGTGGGTGACTAGCTAATTATCTCTTCGTTGTGACTTTGTCCTTAGGTAGCTGAGTGGGAACTTTATCAACTATTGATTTCATTAGCTTTTCGGGTAGGCCATATGCTATAAGAACTTTACCAACCATTCATACAGGCGGTGATTTATCTCGAAAATCAGTTTTAGAATACACAATTTTTTTGGGGGTTATACATATACAACATACACGCCAACACTTGCAACACCGCAAAAACAACCTTGCAACATAAACACACAATTTGTAACAATGCCCATGATCATCTCACCATGTTGTCCATATGTGTCGTGGTTTTATCACGGTAGATGTCCGATGACTTAGGTTCGAGGCCATCGCTAAGGTGATGGATTCAAAGGGGTTGGTTGGGACGAAGGACACGAGTTTACCCAGGTTTGGCCCCTCAAGAAGAAGTAAAAGCCTACGCCCTGCTTGTGTTGTATTGATTGGAGTATAGATTACAAGGGAGCGAATTCGCTTGACCTAGTTCTCGATTCGTTGGTTTCTATCTAAGTCGCCCCGGGTCTCGCCTTTATATAGGAGGTCAAGACCATGGGTTACACAAGTCTCATACCGACTCTTACAACGTATCTGAGTCTATCTCTATGTCGTCTTGCCTTCCCGGGTAAGCCGTCTTCGGGCGGCTTAACCGCCCGGGTCTTCATGCCTTCTCCCGTCTGGGTCTTCATCTTGGTCCATCTTGGTAAGCCGCCATACGGCCAGGCCTATGTCCTTTCGGTCCATCTCATCGGTCTTGATTATGAGCCGCCAGGTATGACCCGGCCCCACCTGGGCGGGTCTTACCACGGGGTTATATCCCCAACATTAGGCCCCAGGTTGATTTGAGCCTGCTCAGGTCAATCTTCAAACTCACTTGGCGGCGAGTCTCACACTCCATCGCCTGAAAGAAAATACGTAACCCGCCGTGACGTCACACCGGATATGCCAAAAATATTCCATGACGTTCACAACAGATCTTTTCATTAAACTGTTGGCCCGAAAATCGAGGCGTTCGTCTCGGTCGGTCAGGTTCTGCCGCCTCAATTCTCGCCCCCGTTTCAACCTTCCAGCCTCTTAAATAGGACCGCGAAGGGTCCTTTTCATTTCCTCCGTCGCCTACGCTTCTTTTTCTTCCTCTCGACGCCATCGACTCCGAGCTCCCTCACTCCGATGAAGCTCCGTCGCTGTCGTCACCCTAGGCCGCTGCATCAACCTGAACGGATCAGAGTTTTGCCTGCGTCCACCGCGTCACTTTCGATAAGTCCGTCTCCATCTCCTAGATCCGTAGCTTAGTGCGACAAATCCATGGAGTTCTTCGCCCCCGTTAGAGCGCAAGTTCTTCGTAATGCCAAATGACACATAGCCCAGTAGATCTTGTAATGGTCATATTCCCATTGCGGTAAATCATGTGAAATCATCAATAGCCTAGTACAGATCTGTAGTTGCTTCCTTTTACTACCCTCGAACATTGCCAGTTCCTCCTCAGTTCGTCATTAGGTTTAAAATAAATCAATTTTTCCTCTGTTTGTAGATCCGCAATTATAAAGATAGCATGTGAAACCTGTTTTCCACACTTAGTTGTATTTTGCTTCGTTGCTCTGCCAACTTAACCCGCCATTAGTTTTCCGGCTCTCACCATAAGCTGCACTGGCGGCTTTAGCTCATAGTGCTTAAATTCATTAGACGCCTTTGGTTGTCTGTCGCTTTCTAACTCGCCGCGTACTGTTACTTTTCATAGTTTAAAGACGCCATTATGCCTCGTGCATCCTCTTCCTATAATTGGGTTGGTTCTGCGGTCTCTGAGGAGTTCCTGCAAGACTTCATAGACGCAGGAACCTTGCCAGCCAAAAATGTCATTCATTGGCGGGTTCCGGGCAATGAGAAGAAACCCATCCCCCAAGAGGGCGAAGTAGTCATATTTGCGGACCACCTTGCGCTCGGATTCAGCCTGCCCGGCTCTAAATTTTTTTGAGACGTCCTCCATTTCTTCAAGTTGCATCCTCAGGATATCGCACCCAACTCCGTCTCAAATATGTGCAATTTCCAAATCCTCTGTGAAGCTTACTTACAAGAAGAGTTGTTAGTTGATCTCTTCTGTGAGTTTTTCTACGTAAACCGCCAGACAGAAGTGGCGGCTGGCCCAAGCCTGGAGCTCAGCGGAGTCTCCATTCAAAGAAGACGGGATATGACCTTTCCAACTGTTCGGATGCCAAGTCACCCCAAGGACTGGAACCAAACCTGGTTTTATTGTAAAGACACTTCCCTAGAGGGAGAACGTACATTGCCGGGTTATCGTCTGACCCGGCTCCGCACCACAACTGAACTCCCTGACCGGATGTCAGCCTCCGAACTGGCGAAGTACGCTCCGGCTTTCACCAAAATTAGAGCCCTCATGGCTAATGGTCTGAAAGGGATCGACCTGACCCCCTGCTGGATCTCCTGGAAGGTCATGCCTCTGAGCCGGCGAGACCAGCTCATGTGTGAATACACGGGTGACATCGATGACCCCTTATGCTTTAATCATACCGTTTTGATAGAGGAGAACATCGTTGCTGCCATCAAGGGTCTTATCCATGAGTCCCAAGAATCTTGCCGCACTGTTGGGTTACCATCATTCTGTGCCGCAAACCCGGCCCCAGATGTAAGGGCGACTTTCAAACCTCCTTTCCTCCGTGTTAACTATCCATGTGTGTTGCAACCTTTAACCTCCTTCGGCGGCTTCTGCTTTCAGGCTAACTCCGACTTCTGGAAGAAGAAATATATCCCCCCTCCGAAGAAGTCTAAGGAGAAGGCCGGCGGCCGAAAGAAGAAAACTGTACCTCAAGAGCAGCCTGAGGTTGACGACTCAGAGGTAGAATTTGACTCTCTTGATCGTCTTACTATGCACCTTACTAACAGTAATAACTCACAGGACGAGACGGAAACAAGCCACGCCAACATTCCTGAGGTAACCTATGTTTCATCTGACTCAGAACATCTTCCACCAACGGCGGGTCGTCCGAAAAGTCCCATTTTCTCATCCTCTTGCTTATTTAGACCCCTAATTTCTTTTGAAAAAGCAACAACACCTCTCCCGATGCCAAACCCGGAGCGCCGTCTCTGAAGATCTTATGGCCGGGTTGTCCAACTCTCCGGTTCAGCGGAAGCGGCCGACTGAGGTATTTGTTTAACTTGGTTTAGTTTCGTCAACCTTGCCTTACAACTTTACTCTGTCTTTATACTGCTTTAACTGCTTTCATGAATCGCCCCCTTCATCAGGCGACTCTACGACAACTAAGCTGCCGCCTCTGAAGATCAACCCAGAGTACGTGCTTTCATACTTGCATCATATCCTTTTTCATCTTTGAACTTTATATAATAACCTTCTGTGCTTTCCAGGGCTCAAGCGAAACGAAGGAAGACCGACGGGTCTACCTCTGCCCCCACTGCCCAAAAGCCGGAGCCTGCCAAGCCGGACTCTCCTGTAGCACCCGCTGATCCCTCTGTAGCGTCAAAGGATGCGCCTGAAGACGCTCATCGTTCTGTCGAGCCGACAACCCATGAGACGGCAACTGAGAGTCGTCCAAGGACCAACTCTAAAACGCCAAGCCCTTCAACGGCTGTCGACGATCCAATTCTTCTGGACGTCATCGTTACTGGTACCGGCTTTCAAACTCCTCAACCTCATGTGCTGACAAAGCACACTGAGAAAACTAAAGCTTCTGATCAACTGAACTTTGAGTTCCCCGTGCTGGAGAAATTGACCACCGATGAACTACATGTCGGTTATCTGAACTGTCTCTCCACAAGCTGGAACATGGAGCTCAAACTTGTTAATCTAATGAAGAAAAAATATGAGGTACTCCTTCCCTTCCTTATACCCTTATGTAGCCCCCAAGAGCCGGTTTAATATTTGCTAATGGTAAACCGGGTCTTCCAATCCATGTCATAAGTAGAACCACTTAGCATGTAGCCCCCAAATATTGGCTTAATATGTAAATATTGAGCTGGTACTCAGTGTTAAGTAATTGATCAATGGTAGCCCCCAAGTTCGGGTTAGTATAGAAATAATGGGCCGGAACTTCCCTGTAGATTGAACGAAGAGCCATATGTAGCCCCCAAGTGTCGGCTTATCCTTGACGAATATGAGCCGGAACTTCATTGTAGACATAGAAAGCATCGCTGTAGCCCCCAAGTGCTGGCTTAACTTGATGATGGTGAGCCGAAACTTACTTGTAGTCTTAGAGAACAAACAGACATTAGCCCCCAAGTGTCGAGTATATTGCTTGTAATCTTCTTGAGACTTGCATTATTTTTTCTTAACTTAACCATCTGATAATATGTTATCCTGGCGACTTACCCCTCATGTCCTTTATGTATGTCACAGGAAGCTTTGATCAATGCCGAGTCTGAACTGACCGGCTTAAAGAGCAATCTGGCCTCCCAGCAAGCCGCCCGAAGTGAAGCAGAGGAGAAGTGCCGGCTTGTCGCCGAAGAACTTGTAAAAGTTAAATCTGATTTTGCTGCCTTCAAGAAAGCTGCCGAGACGGAGCAAATTGCCCTGGCCAAACGTGCACACGATGCTGACCAGCGGCTCATGGTTGTATCCAACGAGCTGGACTCCCTGAAGCGCCATATGTCAAAGATGACTGCCTCTATCTTTGGTAAGTACTAAAGACTTAGCCAATATCCTTTCTTGAAAAGTTGCACATGTGGCTTATAACATAAAATCCGTCTTATGTAGGTCAAAGAAGCCGTCAACTTGGTGCTGACAGCCTGTTGCAGCTGAAAGCTGTCTACACCTTGTCAGAACAATTGTACTGCGGGACTCTTTGCACTATCAGAGCTATGCTGAACAAAGAAAGCATCCCCAAGTTCATGAAAGGAGTCATAGAAGTGTTGTCAACTCTGCCAAAGCAAATCCAAGAACTCAAAAGATCAGCCCCCCGGAAGGGAGCCATTGCAGCAATAAGTCGGGCTTTGGCCTTTGCCCCGGAGCTAACTCCTGAAGAGATGATGGATGGCTTTCCGTCAAAGAAGGATGACAACTAAGAATTCACAGAAGCCAACTATGCTCGTTGTATGAAGGCCTCTAGGGTCCTTGCATCAGTGTTGGCGGAAGAAGTGAATCTGTCAACATATCAGGCGGCTTACAATATTGAGAACAAGCGAGTGCGTGGCCCAACCTTCGAGGCCAAGGATTTAACTCCTGCACGCCGTAAGCATCTCTTTGCCCCTGAATTGACCCATCTCCCCTCTTTGAAGAGGCCAACTTTGAAGCTTTAACCAACTGCAACTGGGATGTGGACAATCTTCAGATCGAGGAGGTCGAAGACCCGCCACAGGATGACCCGCTGTCCAGCTGGTTAACTTTATCTTGCCATGGTATAACCCGGCTTCTTTGACCCGCCGAAACTTTGAGCGGTGTAAAAAACTTTAAGTCTTGCTTTTTGAGCTCTGTGGAGAGCATTGTAATAGACCTTAGGAAAAACCTTGTCTTGCCTGAACTGTGCCATCGTGCACATAGGAAATCGCACGGCTTAATATATTATGTCCGCCTTGTTCTTCAATTCATACCAGATGTCGTGGCGGCTCTTCTTAAGAAAATAGCCTATAAGAGCAGAATATTTTCTACACCGTTGTGAGGGCGGCTTAGAATAGCACAACCCGGAGATGTTAAATCTTTCCTGACTTGCTTTTTCAATAACTCATGAGCCGGTTCCTCTGGGTGGACTCGCTACTAGAACTCCTTATCAGTACAGGGTCTCTATCGAGATTGGCCGTCAATCTCTTTGAATGCCTTAGGGTTTCTAAGCGAGATTAACTGATAGGAGCGCAACGTCTCAGAAAGAGACGCGACAGGGCATGAGTACCCTGGTAGCCCATAAACTGCCTCTCACATGACATAAATCCGTCGTTTTAACCTTAAACAATGCATGGTCTTTAAAAGATTAACTGTCTAAGAGTACAAAATGGGCCACATAGCGGAGAGTCGTAGTAGATGAGAGAGTTTATCCTTGCTTTCCGCAAGCCGGCCCTCACGTGACAAGAGCCGCCGATTTAACCTTAACCAGTACAGGGTCTCTATCGAGATTGGCCATCAATCTCTTTGAACCGGCTCAGGGTCTCCAAGCGAGATTAACTGGTAAGAGTTCGACGGGTCATATAGCAGAGCAACATCAGCTTACAGGCAGGTTTAACTCGAGCTTGCAGTGGCTTAAGAACCAATCAAGAGGGTATGTAAGCTAGAACCGGTGGGTTGGAAGCCCCCAAATGACCTTGTTGATGGAGTCAACTTTTTGGGTGTATAACCCGCCTGACTTTGGCTTAAGAGCCAATCAATAGGGTCTGCTAAGCTAAATCCGGTGGGTTGGAAGCCCCCTAGATGACCTATTGACAGAGTCACCTTTTTGGGTATATAACCCGCCTGACTTTGGCTTAAGAGCAGATCAATAGGGTCTGATAAGCTAAACCCGATGGGTTGGAAGCCCCCTAGATGACCTGTTGACGGAGTCAACTTTTTGGGTATATAACCCGCTTGACTTTGGCTTAAGAGCCGATCAATAGGGTCTGATAAGCTAAACCCGGTGGGTTGGAAGCCCCCTAGATGACCTTGTTGCGCAAATTGAGATACGCGAAATGGCAGAGGCCCCGGCTTGCAGGGATGCCAACTTTATTCATATATATATATATGATATGTACAATGATGGTGTACAATGTCATGTCTTGACGACAAGTATAGTAGGCCGCAGATGAGCTATGTTCCACGGCCGGCGGGTCTCCTGCCCAGAAGTGCTTGATTCGTCTCGTATGTCATTGAGGTAATACAACCCGTTGTTGAGATTTCTGCTGACCATGAAAGGTCCTTCCCATGGAGGGGATAACTTGTGTGCATCTGTCTGATCTTGAATCAACCGCAACACTAAGTCGCCTTCTTGAAATGTCAGGGTCTTAACTCTGCGGCTATGATAGCGACACAGGTCTTGCTGATAAATCGCCGATCGAGCCGCCGCCAGATCACGCTCTTCCTACAAGGCAGCCAACGCGTCTTGACGTGCTGTTTCATTATCCACCTCAACGTAAGCCGCCACCCATGGAGAGTCATGACATATATCGCTTGGTAACACGGCTTCTGCGCCATAAACCATGAAAAAAGGCGTATAGCCTGTTGATCTGTTGGGAGTAGTTCTGATGCTCCATAAGACGGACGACAACTCCTCTACCCAACAACCCGACGTTCGCTGCAAAGAACCATAAGCCAGGGTTTGATACCTCTCAAGATTTCCTGGTTAGCACACTCTGCCTGACCATTCGATTGTGGATGAGCAACCGCAGAAATGTCAAGTTGGATGTGCTCACTTTCACAGAACGCTTGCATAGCCCCCTTGGATAAGTTTGTACCATTATCTGTGATGACACTATGAGGGTAACCAAAGCAGTAGATTAGCTTTTTAACAAACTGAACTGCCGTAGCGGCATCACACTTGCTGACCGGCTCAACTTCTACCCACTTGGTAAATTTGTCCACCGCCACCAAGAGGTGGATCTTCTTGTCCTTGGATCTCTTGAAAGGCCCGACCATATCAAGCCCCGAGACTGCAAACGGCCAGGTAATTGGAATCATGCACAACTCCTGAGCCGGGATGCGAGCACGCCGGCCGAACTTCTGACATCCATCACACTTGCGAACCAAGTCCTCCCCATACTTATGAGCCGACAGCCATAAGAAGCCATGTCGAAAAGCCTTGGCCACCAGAGTTTTTGAGCCGGCGTGATGACCACAGTCGCCAGCATGAATTTCATTCAAGATTTCCTTGCCTTCTTCAGGCGAGACACAACGTTGAAAGATGCCAGTGACGCTGCACTTATGTAACTCACCATTGATGATTGTCATAGACTTAGACCGCCTGATTATCTGCCTTGCCAAGTTTTCATCCTTAGGTAACTGGCTGTGAGTCAAGTACGCCAGGTAAGGCACGGTCCAATCAGGAATAACATATAGAGCCGCCACCATCTGCCCCTCCGGGTCAGGTATAGCCAAGTCTTCCTCTGAAGGTAACTTAACTGACGGGTGACGTAGTACGTCTAAGAAAACGTTAGGTGGTACCGGCTTACATTGAGAGCCCAACCTTGACAGTGCGTCAGCCGCCTCGTTCCTGCGACGATCAACATGATCCACTTGATAACCCTTGAAATGACCAGCAATGACATCCACCGCCTGACAATAAGCCGCCATCCGCGGGTCCTTGAAATCCCAAGTGCCTGAAACTTGCTGGGCTACGAGGTCTGAGCCGCCGAGACATCTAACCTGGCTCAGGTTCATCTCCTTAGCCACCCGGAGGCCATAAAGCAAAGCTTCATACTCAGCTGCATTGTTAGTACAAGGAAACATTAACCTTAGCACATAACAAAACTTGTCACCTTTAGGGGAAGTTAAGACAACCCCTGCCCCTGATCCTTCCACTTGCCTGGATCCATCAAAGTGGATTGTCCAATATGTGTTATCCGGCTTTTCCTCGAGCGCCTGACACTCCGTCTAGTCATTTATGAAATCCACCAAGGCTTGAGACTTGACCGCTGCTCGAGGCATGTATTTCAGATTAAGAGGTCCAAGCTCCAATGCCCACTTAGCAATCCTCCCGGTGGCTTCTCTGTTTTGAATTATGTCTCCCAACGGGGCAGAGCTAACCATTGTGATCTGGTGCCCCAGGAAGTAATGCTTCAACTTACGATTGGCCATGAATACCCCGTATATCAGCTTCTGCCAATGTGGATACCTCTGCTTGGACTCTGTCAGGACTTCACTGATGTAGTAAACCGGCCTCTGAACTGGATATTCCTTCCCTGCCTCCTTATGCTCAACGACGATCACGGCGCTGACTGCCCTATTATTGGCCACCACGTTAAGAGCAAGGGTTCCTTCTCAGCCAGAGCCGCTAAGACTGGCGGCTCAGTGAGCTATTTCTTGAGTGCCTCAAATGCCTCACCCGCTGCCGTACTCCAGACAAAGTTGTCTGTCTTCTTCATCATCTGGTACAAAGGGATGGCTTTCTCACCAAGGCGACTTATGAACCGGCTTAACGCAGCGATCCGTCCCGTCAGGCACTGAACATCATTGATGCATGCTGGCTCAGACAGGGAAGTAATAGCTTTGATTTTATATAGATTAGCCTCAATGCCATGCTTGGAGACTAGAAACCCCAAGAGCTTGCCCACAGGAACACCAAAAACACACTTAGCCGGATTAAGCATCATCTTGTAGACCCGTAAGTTGTTGAAAGTTTCCTTCAGGTCGTCAAGCAGAGTCTCCTTCTTCCTTGACTTGATCATAATATCATCCAGATATGTATGAACATTGCGTCCAATTTGACTGTGAAGACAGTTCTGTACACAACGTTGATAAGTCACCTGGGCACTCTTGAGCCCAAAAGGCATAGACACATAGCAGAAAACACCAAAAGGTGTGATGAAAGCCGTCTTCTCTTGGTCCTTGACTGCCATCTTGATCTGATGATAACCGGAATAAGCGTCCAGGAAGCATAAACTCTCACAACACGCCGTTGCATCAATAATCTGGTCGACACGAGGGAGAGCAAATGGGTCAACCGGATAGGCCTTGTTAAGATCCATGTAATCCACACACATACGCCACGTGCCGTTCTTCTTAAGTACTAGCACTGGATTAGCAAGCCATTTTGGGTGAAACACTTCAACGATGAAACCCACCGCCAGAAGCTGGGCCACCCCTTCCCCAATGGCCTTGCGCCTCTCTTCATTGAACCGCCGTAGGAACTGTTTGACTGGCTTAAACTTGGGATCCACATTAAGGTGGTGCTCAGTGAACTCTCTCGGTATACCCGGCATGTCAGAAGGCTTCCATGCAAAGATGTCCCGATTCTCACAGATGAATTCGATGAGCGCGCTTTCCTATTTGGGATCCATATTGGCCCCAATAGTGAACTGTTGAGATGAGTCGCCCGGAGTGAAATCCACCAACTTGGTATCATCCGCCGAAAACTTGAGGGGTGGCTCAGATTCTGTGGTGGGCTTCTTGAGCGGAGTCACGTCCTCTGGGTCAACATTTTCCTTATAGAACTTAAGCTCTACTTCAGCGCAACTTGACTCTGCATAAGCTGCGTCTCCTTCCTCACACTCAATAGCCGTCTTCCGATCACAATGCACAGTAATCATCCCGTTCAACCTGGGCATCTTGAGCTGTAAGTAGACATAGCAAGGACTAGCCATGAACTTGGCATAAGCCGGTCGTCCAAACAGAGCATGATATGGACTTTTTATTTTTACCACCTCAAACCACAAGGATTCCACCCTGTAGTTGTATTCGTCACCAAAGGCAACTTCCAAAGAGATCTTACCCACTAGGTAGGCCGACTTGCCAGGCACCACACCATGAAAGACTGTCGAGGAAGGCCTAAGATCTTTATCAAGCAACTTCATCCGGTGGTAAGTGTCATAATACAAGATATTGATGCTGTTGCCACCATCCATAAGTACCTTAGTGAACACGTATCCTCCCACTTGGGGGGGGGGGGGGGCAACCACCAGAGCTAACCACCCCAGGTCATCAACACGCGGCGGCTGATCCTCTCTAGTCCAAGTTATATCGTACTCAGACCACTTCAAGTATTGCAGGAGAGCCAGTGTGACCGTATTAACCACCTGCTTGTGCAGCTTCTGATCTCGCCTGTCAAGGCTGGCTGTAAAAACATGATACTGACCCGAGCTGAGCTGCTTCGGATTACTCTAATACATGGACTGGTTACTCTGCTACTGATTATTACCACCAGATTGCTGCTGATGCCCTCCTCGATTTCCCTGGCCCTGATAGCTAGATCCTGAGCCGCCAGGACCAAGGCCAGCTCCTGACCCGCCTGGCCCTGATCCGCCTGGTAGGCCGCCACCATTGTTGTGATGCTACCGCAAGCTGTAATCCCGAAACTGTCGCATAATGTGGCAATTCCTCCACATATGACCCACCACCCTATCGGGCTGGCTGTGCTCTGGACAAGGCTTATTAAGCATCTCTTCCAAGTTGAAAGGAGTTTTACCCTTATTAAAAGGTTGTCTGAAGTTCCCATTGCCCTTAGCACGATTGTTCCTGGCGCTGGTGTTTGCCACCAATTCTGACCCGCCTTCTGGATTCTTCCTCTTGCCATGGTTGCCATTGCCTGCCGCACCCTTGCCATTGTTATTCTTCTTACCATGACTAGGCTTATCGTCATCAGAGCCTGGATCCTTCGTATTGTCAGAGTCGGCGTATTTCGTGAGAGCCGCCATGAGCTCCCCCATGTCTTGACACGAGCACTTGAGCTAGCCAAGCTTCTGCTTCAGAGGCGTAAAGTGGCAATTCTTTTCCAGAATTAAAACTTCTTGAGCCTCTGTAATCTATTCAGACGAGTGGATGATAGTTGAGACCCTCCGGACCCAATGATGAGCCGACTCATCCTCCTGTTGCACACAATGATCCAAATCCACAATCGTCATGGGCTGCTTGCACATTCCTTGGAAATTTTTAATGAACTTCGCCTTTTATTCGGCCCATGAATTAATGGTGTTGGATGGCAAGACCTTCAACCACGTGCGAGCCAACCCTTCCAGCATCATGATGAAATACTTGGCACACACTACACCGCTGACGTCTAACATCTCCATGGCCAGCTCATAGCTTTCAATCCAAGCCTCCAGAGGCAGGCCAGCAGTGTAATTTGGAACCTTGCGAGGGCCCTTGAAATCTTTGACAGACGCTCGTTCCACAAAGCCGGCACTAAGAACAACACTCCCACGGCCCTGGTGGTTACTCCTGCTCCTACCGAGATGGAAGGTGCATGTTCCTGACGAGTCATCGCCACCGCTAGAGCCACCGCATCTCGCTATGCTCTCGCCCGGTCCACAAGCGCCTGAGCATCCAGAACCGCCTGATCGTCTCGTGGCGGGTCCCGGTGCCGATCACTGCTAGAAACCGCCGGTGACTCATAACGTTGGCTGAAGCTGCGGCTGGGGATGGGGGTTGAATGCATGCGACTCCGGCTGTAGGTGTACTTCTCCTGCTGGGCCATCGCCGTCTATAGGTATCCAATAGCGTTCTGCACCTCTTCTTCGAAAGGTGCCTCGTCCGGGATATGGATCGTTCCAAGCTGGGTTGCTGCTGCCACCATGTTCTCCGCCGGGTTTGAGTAATGACCCGCTGGCGTTGGGAAAGCTATTGGTGAGGTTTGGTTCCGTCGGGGCGGGTTAAGCTTCTGCCGAGCCGCCGCCCGACTTCCAGGTGCTTCCGCTGTCCATCCTGTTCCCGGCATGTTGAAAAGGTTTCTAGCCTCATACTATTCTGGCAAGCGGGATTGATGCCTCATCCGCCGAACTGCCGCTGCAGATTGCTGCCCTAGCTCAAGGCGGAAGGCATCCGTCCTAAGGCGCTCCGCCTTCGCATCCATCCGAGCCTTTAACGCGCCGATCCCCTGTTGGACTTCAGTCATCTGGTCCTTCAGTCTTGCGATCTCTGCGTTCCGGGCTGCTTGATTCTCAGACGTGACTTTAGTTGCCATCAGGGCTATAAGCTTGTTCATCAGATCCAGAAGAACCTGAGCTGGCGGCGGGTCAGCCCCCGACCCTGTCGCCCTGGCGGCTATACTGCTCGGGCCCGGCACTGATCCCGCGATGAAAACGACTGCATGAGTCAGCGACCCATGATCCTCTGGCTCATGAAACTCTGACTCAGGGTAAAGATCGTCGTAGCCCCCGAGCCTACCATCACGAAGCTGGTAGATTGTTTCTGTCTCTTCGCTCGAAGACTCATCCTCCGAGCAGACGAGAGTTTCTTGTGACATGGAACCCTCAAGATCCATGCCCTGAGTGAAGTCCACGAAGACATGCTTCCTGCCCGGGTTAGCACGGGCGGGTTGCATGTGTTGGGCAGGTTGCGTGCGCCGAGCCGGCTCGACGATGTCGGTGCAGACATCCGGCCAGGGTATAGATCCACCGATCTTGCCGATGAAGATGTGGATTCCACCGAAGGGAACCCGGAAACCGTACTCAACAGAGTCAGCCTCGGGGCCCCAGCCGGCGTCGTCGATGTAGAGCCGGCCGCGGCGACTCTTGTTCATCCTGCCAACAACATACCCCTCGATCCTTGGGAGAGAGCCCTTTGAGAACTCAACACCACCGAGCGCTAGCCTCACGGTGGGCGCCAACTGTCGTGGTTTTATCATGGTAGATGTCCGAGGACTTAGGTTTGAGGTCATCGCTAAGGTGATGGACTCAAAGGGGTTGGTTGGGATGAAGGACACGAGTTTAACCAGGTTCGGCCCCTCAAGAAGAGGTAAAAGCCTATGTACCGCTTGTATTGTATTGATTGGGGTATCGATTACAAGGGAGCGGATTCGCTTGACCTAGTTCTCGATTCATTGGTTTTTGCCTAAGTCGCCCCTAGTCTCGCCTTTATATAGGAGGTCAAGACCACGGGTTACACAAGTCTCATACCAACTCTTACAACGTATCTGATTCTATCTCTATGTCGTCTTGCCTTCTCCCCTCCGGGTCTTCATGCCTTCTCCCGTCTGGGTCTTCATCTTGGCCCATCTTGGTAAGCCGCCATACAACAAGGCCTATGTCCTTTTGGCCCATCTCATCGGTCTTGATTATGAGCCGCCAGGTATGACCCAACCCCACCTATGCGGGTCTTACCATGGGGTTATATCCCCAACAATGTGTTTGCAGCAAAACACCAGAGAGAGAGAGAGAGGGAGAGGGAGAGGGGAGAGAGAGGGAGCACATCATGCCTATCTTCCGTTTCAACCCGTTTGGATATCAGTACAGAAATGGTTGTGAGCATCTTTGGAAAACACTCTGTACCATCTAACGATGGACAACAAGCCACGAATCTTCCAAGTTCTCAAAGGTAGTTATACCTAATTATTTCTTCACCAAGTGATTATTTGGATAACTAGTATGTGAAATAAGTATTAGCAAAATCAGTTTTAAGAGGATTTTTAGGAAACCAGTTTTACGTTGTTGTTTTGTTAATGCTGATTTATAGGATATTTCGTTTGGACTTAAAAGCTTCAAATACTGACGACAGTATTAAATAGGTTTTCCTTCGTCCCTGAATTCTCTCTCCCTCGGCGAGTACACATGTAATTGTCAACTCCGTGTAACAGCTTTGGCCGAGCATGATGATGATGATGCTATTGAAGAACACTTCTACTTTGATACACCCCCCTAAAACAGAAGGACAACTTAGATTAGCCCATACCTCTTCATAAAAAAGGACACGATGGTCATATTAAGAAACTTCTCCTAAAAAAAACTATTCACCGACCGTATTCGTATACTTTGTACACATGCGAGATGGGCCGGCTCATCTATCTTCTCTTTTGATTTTAAATGGAAAAAAATTGCGAGCACACCAGGGTTCAAAACAACAACTTTTGGTCCACAATTGGATGCAACAACCAAACAGCCAACGCCAGTTGGCGTTACATTAAACCTCTTTACCATTCTTTTCTTCTCTCCTCCTTTTTATTTTTTCTGTTTCCCTTGTCCCTTTTTTCTGGTTCTTTTTTTCTCATTCTTCCAAAAGTTTTTTTGGTTTTCTTTTTAGTTTTCCTTTTAGTTTCTTTTTATTAGCACATTAACGTCACGACAAAAACTATATGAGACTGACTTTTGCTGCTTCGTGAGAGAATGTGTTTCTGTAAAAATAATTATTTGTCAATTTTCCATAAATGCAAAATTACGAGTTTAGACAAAACAAGTTATAGTAATCCATAGATTGACTTCAATATGCAAACAGAGTTTGCGCTAACCTCTGTGGGTTAAACCATGTCAATAGATCTCTTCAATGCAGCAACATAAGTCAAAATATGCTGCTAGGAGCAAGTTATCTTATCCTAGCAGCATTTCAGGATAATATCATAATATACATGTTAGCTAGAGCTCTCTTAATTAGTAAGGTAGTGAATGTATCTAGACAGGTAGTGCTAAATTCAGGTTTTGCTTGTACTAGCAGCCATAGTCGGTTCAAACTTCAGGAACCGACCCTCCCTTGTACTATGAATGCTGCCCAAGTGCTAGTAATAGAAATCAGTTTTTCACTCCAATCAAGAGTCTCTCCCGTGCTACTCCACAATTGTTTTTCTAGCTTAGTGTCCCCCGAGCACTCATAGTTCGTCCCTGAGCACTCACACTTCGGTGAAGCAACCTAGGGGTGTAATCAGTTTTACTTAAACGGATTCTGTCAAAACATGCTATCCAAACAATCCCTAAAAGTATGTCCCTTAAGTTTAGGGACTTATGGTACAAGTATTAATGTTGTTTTGTACGATTATTGGAAATGGAATTCATTGTTGCTAGTGTATCAAGCAGTCACACTAAACTTCAAACTAGTCATGATTTTGAAACTAGTTATTTGTTGTACAAATCCTCTATTCTTAAATAGCTACAACCCACAACCTAATTTTCCTCTCCATGCAACAATGCCATATCACCAGGCCATGCATGGAGTCATAAGTTACTTTTTCCATTAATCTCATCATGCAAATCATACCACCTCATGCATGCCTTTTTTCCAAGGAATTAAGTCATGTAAGATACTTCTATATATTTTTTGCACTAATTTTGGTCTTATATTACTTAATCATACATTGTTTCAACAAGGTTCCCGCAGCAACGCGCGGGGCATCGTCTAGTTAAGTAAATGAGACATGGCATTAAACATTAAAGCAAAGCCCGTTGCGCACCCCTTCTCTTTAGATATGAATGTGACTGCAGTGGCATAATGGAGTTTAAACACTTCATGTCTAATTTATTGAAGCTAGGAATTTTGAAAAATGAGGATTGCCATGAGCCATAATACAATAAAAGCTGCATGATTAACAAACATGCGGACCAACTAGCTCCTGCTTTGCTACGACCAAACTTTAAGTTGCACATGTACACAAACGATTGATTGCCTATATGAAAATGGACGAGGAGTCTAGGAAGCAGCGACAACCACTCTTCTTTTGATTTCAAACCTCTATCACTCATCCTGGTTGCCAATCAGAAAATGTACCATGGAGCAGCGATAGCCAATCTGACTATGCATGTTTTCATTTTGACGATTCATCAAAAATTCATGGTGCCTTCTATGCCTATGGATATCAAGTTACATCTGTAGTAAGCAGGAACACAACTAATAGCCCACAAAATAGGAAAACTGTAACACAAGTAAGAATGAGCTATTTATCCTCTGCATAGAAAAGCCTACGCCTTTATAAAACACTTTGGGTGATTGACATCGACATAAAGTTATTCGCCTCCGTTGGGTGACTGGCTAAGTATCTCTTTGTTGTGACTTTGTCCTTGGGTAGCTGAGCAGGAAACCATTAATTTTATCAGCCTGGCGGGTAGATCAAATGCTGTAAGAACTTCACCATCCATTCATACATCATACTAGCGGTGATTTGTCTCGAAAATCATTTTTAGAATACATAGTATTTTGGGGCTTATACATATACAACATACAAGCCAACACTTGCAACACCGCAAAAAACAACCTTGCAATATAAACACGCAATTTGTAACAATGCCCATGATCATCACAACATGTTGTCCATGTGTTTGAAGGAAAACACATGAGCTTCCAACATGTAAAAAATGTAGGCAAGTTTAAAAAAACTCTAACCTTCATTTGGAGCACCGACCTCGATGTCTTGGGCTCATGGGAGCCCGTTTGGAGCCGGATTAAGCAACCACCAAACCATCTTCCGCCAAGGTCGACCATAACATTGACCTCCTCCACCCACCTCCACCCGAAGAGAGGATAGAAAAAACACACAAACTAGGGCATTGAGAAGTGGAGATCCATGAGTACCGAGGTAGAGTAGTAGCAACGGCTATCGGCTATGGGGCCTAGCATCAGTGGCTCCCACGATAGTGCATGAGGTTGCTTTTATTCGAACAAAGGAACATATAGATAGATGGAGATAGAGAGCGGAGCATGCACATGGTCACGGGACACATGGCGGTCATACTAACTGTGGAAATATTCCCTAGAGGAAGTAATAAAGTTACTATTTAGTTCCATGTTTGTAATTAATGCTTATATTCTATGTTATAATTGATATGCATGGTTCTGTAGTCTGCAATAATCACGAGGCTCAAAGAAAAACTCATATGCATGTTTGGAATAATAAACTTACCAAATGATGCACCCTCTTGATGGTCATCGCTTACATCCATGGGGACGTCCTCACCATCCATATTTACTTGGAAGACAATCCCCGATGTCACGCGGTTGTGATGAAAGGGTCATCGGATAGGAGGTGGTCCATCGCTTTCGGTGCCTCCTCGTCGAGTTGGGGCGATGGAAAGTTGAGGTTGACCGACCACAACCTCCATTATTGTTGAAAAGGAAGGAAGATAACTAATTACCTTTTGAGAAAAATAAGACTCGCCATCGAAAGGCATTGAGACGACAAGCACGTACCGCCCGAATAGGCTTGTAGGCGCAAATCCGATGCCTCTGAGCTTCTTGGAGAAATAGGATCCCCTCCATTCGAACATTGATGCGAGCATGTACTTGAGAGACTAACTTTTAGAAAACATGGCCCGAATAGCCCAAGTAGAGTCGTCCGCTCCATTGTATTCCCACAACAGATGGGCCCGAGCCTGGATTGGACGGATTCCTCAGTTAAGTGCCACCACCATAACCTCGACTAGCATAATGTCGTTCTAACGTATCCGTGTCACCTGCCCGGCCAAACCTGGGCATAGTGGGAGAATCTTCCTGTAGCCGGCTCCTCGGTCGCCAGGAGTACCTTTTCTTGGGCAGAGTTGGTGTGAAGGGGGTAACGATACTAGGACGAGGATGATCCTCGAGATGCACGTCAGAGATGTAAAACCATTCTTCCTGCCAGTTTATGTTTGTCCCCTCGAGGAAACCATCCAGATACCCTCGACTACCCTACATATGACGACCCCACCACAATCTAGCAACATTGCCACTTTTTTGCGGTTTGGCACAAAGTATTTGTGCCACAAACCAAAGTGTGGTGTGCATTCAAAGAAAGCCTCACATAGCCTCACATAACATGTTATGTGGCTGATGTAATTCAGGGATAGAAGATGCAACTAAAGGAAGTAGAAGTGAAGGAGACTTCACAGAAAAGGGTGTTGGAAAACCCAGACTTCGAATAAGAAAAGGGATAAAGCATACTCACTCATTCTCTTGAGGATTAGGGATGGATTTCTAAATGCTATCCTGGCTAATGGCGACGAGACCTGGACGTGCATATGCGACCGTTGGTCTTGGCAGGTACTTGACATCAAAGAGTCGGTCTAGTTGACCCTACTATAATGTGCAAGGCTTCCAATCCCCCTTTGTGGCGATTGAAGCTCGGGGATGAAAGCACATTTGCTCCCTTGGTGGTTTTGGTAATTAATAACAACATATATGTCATTGAACTAATGTTTCCACTAAGCATGTTTCACGAAAAGTTCAATGATGGATTGGCAAAAGGATTGTGGAATACCCCAAAATGCAAGGAAATAGATTGGCAAAGCTTCAAGCAAAAGGACTCTACATTTTACTTTACGAGAAATCACTTTGAGTCCATAGGAAAGCCAATACTATCAAAAGGGGGTAAGGTATTGTTGGTGAACAAAATGCTCATACGTGCACAAGTGATAGTCACCACATACATTCACAAGCTTTTCCACAAAAGTCTGTCCAAAGCCAAATATCCAAAATCGGTGCAACCAACACTTTCCACTTGGTGCCACCAATTCTCTGCCTCAGACAGACTCAGCCAAACCCTATCCACTTCGGTGCAACCGATTCCATTTTGGTGCCGCCGAGTTTGGATTGCCAACTTTGTGTTATGCAAATTCACAAAATCGGTCCCACCGAGTTTGTTGAATCGGCGTCACCGAGTTTGGCAATCTGATCGTTGGTCACCTTATTGGTGCAACCAAATTTTATGTATCGGTCTCACCAAGATTCAAAAGTTGCTAACTTTGAGGTAACTCGGTACCACCGAGATTAACACATCGGTATCACCGAGTCTGACTTATTAGGTGTAACGGTTGGATTTTTGGAGATGCCTATATATACCCCTCCACCACCACCTACTCATAAGAGAAGCACTCAGAATAGATCCCTACCTATCCTATCAGATTTTTTGAGAGAGAGCCACCTACTCATGTGTTGATATCATGCCATTCCATTCCAACCACATGAATCTTGATCTCTAGCCTTCCCAAGTTGCTTTACACCCAATCAATCTCTCCCACCAAAGCCAAATCTATGAGAGAGTGATTGTGTGTTGAGGAGTCTATCATCTTGAAGCACAAGAGCAAGGAGTTCATCGACATTATCGAGCCTATTACCTTTTGGAGGGTGGTGCCTCCTTGGTTAGGTGTCGCTTGGGAGCCTCCTACTTCGTGTTGCGGAGTGAACCAAGAAGTTTGTAAGGGCAAGGAGATCGCCTACTTTGTGGAGATCTACCTCGAGTTAGGCTAGTCCTTCGTGGACGTAGGCCATCATGGTATAGTCAAGGTTGCTTCTTCGTGGAACCCTCCGTGGGTAGAGCCCTCTGTGGTCTCTCGCGATCGTTACCCTCCGTCTGTTGAAGACGCCATAAACGTGGATGTACGACAACATCACCTATCGGAACCATGGGAAAAATCATCGTGTCTTCAAATCTCATTTGATCTTCCTACCCTTCCTTTACTTACATGCTTGTCTTTACTTTCCGCTGCAATACTCGTAGACATGCATGTGTAGGGTGTACTTGACTTGCTATGAATGCTAAAATCTGTCTACACTTAAAATTGGGAAAAAGTAGATTTTTATTTGGTCAAGTAGTCTAATCACCCCCCTCTAGCACTACTTTCGATCCTACAAGTGGTATCAGAGCTTTGGTCTCCATTGCATTGGTTTCACAACCTAGGAGAGTATGGCGTCTAGTGAGGGAAATTATCACAGTAGAGGTCCGTACTTTGATGGCACTAATTTTGCTAGTTGGAAGCACAAAATCAAAATGCATCTACTTGGTCATAACCCCGCCGTTTGGGCTGTTGTTCGTGTTGGATTGCAAGGTGAATTCTTTGCGGATGGAAGGGAACCAGATCGCGAAGCGACTGCAGAAGAATTGAATATGTTCCAACTCAATGCTAAAGCATGTGACATTCTCTTCAACTGTCTATGCCCTGAAGAATTCAACAAAATCAACCGTCTTGAGAATGCAAAAGCGATTTGGGACACTTTGGTTGATATGCATGAAGGTACCGAATCTGTGAGAGAATCCAAGTTGGATGTTCTTCAAAGTCAGCTTGACAAGTTCAAGATGAAGGATGGTGAAGGAGTCGCTGAGATGTACTCTAGGCTAGCTCTGTTGACCAATGATATTGCCGGCTTAGGAAGCGAAGAAATGACCGATAAGTTCATCATTAAGAAGATACTTCGAGCTTTGTATGATTGATATGACATTGTATGCACATTGATCCAAATGATGCCCAACTACAAAGATCTCAAGCCAAAGAAAGTGATTGAAAAGATTATTGCTCACGAGATGACACTCAAGGACAAGGAAGAGCTTCACCATAAGTCTAGCGGTGCTTACAAAGCCACAAGTGATGCTCTCGCAACTTCAAGCAACAACCTTGTCCCAAATAAATAAATAAGCCTCATGGTCAAGAAATTTAACAAGTTCTACAGGAATAGAAGCAAAGATCGAAGCTCCAACTCAAGATATGAAGAGAAGCATTCTTCAAGTCGTGATCGAAACTGCTACAATTGTGGGAATCCCGGACACTACTCCAATGAGTGCACGACTCCTTACAAAAGGAAAGAAGAGTCACCAATAAGACGAAGCTCAAGAGACGAGTCACCTCGAAGAGAGAGAAGGAGTAGGGATGATCGTTATGAACGAAGACCCTCAAGGAGAAGTAGGGACTCAGAGAAGGACAAGTACACCAAGAGCTACTCAAGAAGAAGACATCAAGCTCATGTTGGTGAATGGGTTTCCGGCTCCAATTCCGACAACCACTCTAAGAGAAGCTATCAATCCAACTTCGACTATAGTAAAGATGAAGGTGTTGCCGAACTTGCACTAGTGACAACTGACTCCTATGACTTATTTGATTCACTAAATGAAGGGAGTGGATGTGCTTCATGGCTAAGGGCCCCAAGGTATCACACCCCAAGTATCTTGATTTCAATAGTGATGAAGATGACTTGTTAATTGAAGATGACTTGCTATTTGACAAATGTAGTAATTTTAGTCAAGATTAACTTGCTAGTAATCACTCTAGTCTAGATAAGTCATGCGATGATGATAAGTTGGAAATAGAATGACTAACTCAAGAACTAAAAACTCTTAAGTTAGCTCATGAGTCTACTCTACAATATCATAAAGAGCTTGAAAGGACACATGAGAAGCTTCGCTTCGAGAAACTCAATTTAGGACAAGAGCATAAGTTCCTAAAAGCTATGAATGACGCTCTTCGAAAGAAGACTTCCTCTTATCTAGCCAAATGACTTCTCTTGTCTACATTCATGCCACAAGTTAAGACTAAGCAAACTAGTAACAAAGGCAAGAAAGGTTCTTCAACTATTAGCAATAAAAATGTTAAAATCCAATGATATTGCTTCTAGTAGTTCTATTAATCCCACTAACTCTTCTCTTAGTCAAGTTACACTTGAGAAAGAAAATCAACTTTTGAAAAGGATTAGAGAGAAAGGTATATACAAGAGTCTTGAAGGGTGCAAACAATTTGAGGAGATTGTACGCAAGCACGAAGGATACCGGAAGAACCGTGGTGTTGACTACTTCAACGCTAATGGAGTTGAATGGGAAGAAGGTCAATATCCCAATCCCAACTTTCTTCCTCAAAAGGAGAAGTATGAAAATACTCTCCCTGATGAGGATATGTACCTAGGGTAGGGTCCTAGGCCTGACCTACATACCCTACCTAAGGACACTATATTGGAGGACTTAAAGATTACAAGAGAGATTCTAACTGGATTCACCATGGTGCTCAAGTCACTCGACATTTAATCCACTCGGTATCTTCTCCCTCCACTCGACAGTCACGTGTCATTTGGAAGACCTCACTTCCAGTCGACACCAAAAGACTAGAAGCCACCCCTGGGAGGCAACGGGCAGGCGTTAGGCCGGTCGTCATTAGTAGTAACTATGATGTACGTTACCAGTAATGCTCGTCTTTATACCCACGATCGAACCCTTGGATGCCTAGCACTTATGAGGGGCAGCACACTCTATATAAGCCGCCCCTCCCCTCTGGCACAAGGGTTCACAACCTCTGTAACTCATACTCTCCACATGACAAAAAGCTCCCGAGCACTGAGACGTAGGGCTGTTACCTCCATGAGAGGGGCCTGAACTCATACATCCGTGTGTACACCCTCACCGTAGCTAGGACTCGACCCTCTCCTTTCGTAGTCCTATCTCCACCCAGCCAGTGCTTGCTGCTCCACGCAACAAAGAGCCTTTGCTCCTATACATCACGACCACTAATCAGGTTATCAGTATAGTTTTGACTGTCGAACGGGAAGAGGAAGGCAAGGCCTACAAAGTCCAATGCCCAGTCTACTACATTTCTGAAGTGTTGACTCCTTTGAAGCAAAGGTACCCGCATTACCAGAAGCTTGTCTATGGTATCTATTTGTCAACGAAGAAGGTGGCACACTATTTTCAAGACCACTCAATTTCAGTCGTCAGTGATGCTCCATTATCTGAGATTCTCAACAATATAGATGCGACCGGTTGAGTGGCTAAATGGGCGATTGAACTCCTATACTTTGGCATCAAGTTCGAAGCCAAGAAAGCGATCAAGTCTCAGGCACTTGCTGATTTCATGTTCGAGTGGATTGAATAGCAGCAGCCAATCTAGATCCACTCGACACACTGGACCATGTTCTTTGATGGCTCTAAAATGTTGAATGGGTCTGGTGCTGGCATTGTTTTGGTGTCCCCAAAAGGCGACAAACTCAGTTATGTCCTGTAGATTCACATCGATTCATCCAACAATGAAGCATAATATGAAGCACTCTTGTATGGGTTGCGCATGGCTATCTCACTCGGCGTCAAGCGCCTGATGGTTTATGGCGACTCAGATTTGGTGGTCAATCAAGTGATGAAAGAGTGGGATGTTCGGAATCCCTCTATGACTGGATACTGCAATGCTGCCAGAAAACTTGAGAAGAGGTTTGAAGGTCTGGAATTCCATCATGGTCCTCGAGTGAAGAATCAAGAGACCGATGAGATGGCAAAGATTGGATCCACTCGGCGACCTGTCCCCAGCAATGTATTCTTAGAGCATCTTCACACTCTTTCGGTGCAGGAGGATCCCTTCACCGAAGAGCCCCCACAAGCTATGAGCTCCTTTGATCCGACTGAGGTCGATGTACCTGCAGTTATTGATTTGGTCATGGAGGTTTTGGTCATCATTCCCGACTGGACAGTGCCCTATATTGCGTATATTCTGAGGCAAGAACTCCCTGAAGATGAGACTGAAGCCCAATAGATCGTGCGCAGATACAAAGCTTTTACTGTGGTGGATGATCAGCTGTATAGAGAAAGTGTAACTGGCATGATGCAGCGATGCATTTCCCCTGAAGAGGGTCAAACGATCCTGGATGAAATCCACTCGAGAACTTGCGGCCATCATGCATCCTCTCGGACAATCGTCGCTAAAGCGTATCGAGCTGGTTTCTTCTGGCCGCGTGCCAATGAGATGGCCAAGGACATTGTTGATCACTGTGAAGGGTGCCAGTTCTATGCATACTTGTCTCACAAACATGCGTCTACTCTGAAGACCATTCCCCTCGCTTGGTCGTTCGCTGTCTGGGGTTTAAATATGGTTTGTCCCTTTCAGAATGGTCAGAGTGGATTTACTCATTTGCTTGTTGCTGTTGAAAAGTTTACGAAGTGGATTGAGGCCAATCCTATAAAGTAATTGATCTCTCGCACTGCAGTCAAATTCATGAGAGAAATAATCTACCGGTATGGAGTTCCCCACAACATCATGACAGATAATGGCAAAAACTTTGTCTCGAAAGAGTTCAGACACTTCTGCTTCTCCCAAGGCACTCGGGTGGATTATGCCTCCGTTGCACACCCCCAAACCAATGGTCAAGTTGAGCGAGCCAATGGTCTCATCTTACAAGGTCTGAAGCCTCGTCTCATGTGAGATCTAGAACATGCTGCCGGAGCTTGGGTGTCTGAGTTGCCATCTGTTTTATGGGGCTTAAGAACAACACCTAATCGGTCAACTGGATGAACTCCTTTTTTCCTGGTCTATGGAGCCGAAGCTGTCCTGCCGAGTGATTTGTTTCATAATTCTCCTCGAGTGGATCTTTATTCTAAAGCTAAAGATCTCCTAGAAGAGGAACGAGAGATGGTTTTGATTCGGATGACTACATACTAGCAAGATCTTCGGCGCTTCCATGCGAACCACATCAGGAGTCGGTCGTTTCATGAAGGTGACTTGGTCCTCCGAGTGGATCAACAGCGACCCCACAAGCTCACTCCAGCATGGGAAGGTCCTTTCGTTGTCACTAAGGTGTTGAACAACGGAGCTTACCACCTCTACAACCTCAAAAGGCAGATTGATGAGCCACGAGCCTGGAATGCAGATCTGCTTCAGCATTTCTATACCTAAAAACAGAGTTGTGCTGATGTAATAAAAGTATTTCAGACAATGTCATTTATGCAAGTATGACTTCCGCAGTCTTTCATCAATTCTGATCACGCAATTTCACACTTGGGAACGCTCCGAGTGTCGAGCAGTCCTCACACCCCGGGGCTTAGCTGCGAACATGCTTTCGCCTAAGTTAAAACCCCTGTCGAGTGGATAACAGTCCATTCACTTGGTGACTTAGCTACGAACCAGTCTTCGTCTAAGTTCAAAACTTCTCTGAGTGTTGAGCGATCCTCACACTCGGGGGCTTAGTTGCGAACATGCTTTCGCCTAAGTTAAAAACCCTGCCGAGTGGATAGCAGTCCATTCACTCGTTAACTTAGCTGCGAACCAGTCTTCGTCTAAGTTCAAAACTTCTCCGAGTGTTGAGCGATCCTCACACTCGGGGGCTTAGCTGCGAACATGCTTTCACCTAAATTAAAAACCCTGCCGAGTGGATAGCAGTCCATTCAGTCGGTAACTTAGCTGCGAACCAGTCTTCGTCTAAGTTCAAAACTTCTTCGAGTGTAGAGCGATCCTCACACTCGGGGGCTTAGCTGCGAACTAGCTTTCGCCTAAGTTAAAACCCATTTTGAGTGGATTACAATCTATTCACTCGGAAACTTGGCTACGAACCAGTCTTCGTCTAAGTTCCAGACTTCTCCGAGTGTTGAGCTATCCTCACACTTGGGGGCTTAGCTGCGAACCAGCTTTCGCGCAAGTTAAAAATAAATTCCAAGTGGATTACGATCTATTCACTCAGAAACTTAGCTATGAACCAGTATTCATCTAAGTTCAAAACTTCTCCAAGTGTTGAGCAATCCTCACACACAGGGGCTTAACTACGAACCAACTTTGGCCTAACTTAAAAACAAATTCAATCGAGCAAATGATTGAAAACAAAATATGGATAAATCCAAAGGTTTTAGCACGAATAAAAGCCTGAATGAAGTTTTATGACCAATACAGTTTCACTCGGCATTCCGAGGCAAATAAAGTTTTCACTACGAATGAAGTTTTTTAAGCACCAGACGGACTCGCTGGCTCGACGAAGGTGTCCAAGTCTATCCCATCTTTGATCTGAATGGCTGTGTTAATGAAGGTCTCCATGAAATCTTCAAACTGAAGCTTCTTCGTGTTCATCACTTGGAGATCCTTCAACTTGTCCTCTCTTGCTTCCTTGCAATGGACTCTGACAAGGGAGAGCGCCACATCGACTCCGCAGCGGACAGCTGACTTCTTCCAAGCTTGCACTCGACCGGGGATATCATTGAGACGGGCCATCATGGATGCAAGGTCAATCTGGAGAGTGTCTTCGGGCCACAGTTCCTTGTCAATCTTTCCAGTGCAGCCTTCAGTCGGAGGATATATGCTTGAACACCCTAGAGTCGAACGTTGAGACGGAACATGTTCATGGCCACGACATCTCCAACAGGCGATTTAGTGGGATCCAGATTGGGCTCGATTTCTTCGGTATCTTTTTCGAAGTCCTGGTAGAATTCTATATGGAGAAAGGCATGGAAAGATGATTACATTTCTAGCCTGTGGGAATTGAGGAAATTCATTCGACAAGGGCAATCACCATCGAGCATGATGAACATCTTCCTCGCAAACTCTCCCAAGTGCTTCTCCAGGCCATTGCTCCTCTTGGTCAGCTGCTCGGTCTTCTTGATGATTTCATTCCGTTCCAGTTTCAGCTTGGAGTTTTCCTCCTCTATCTTCTTGGCGGCGGCCAGTTTCTTCTCGGCGGCATCAGTTTTCTCCCTCGCCACCATTTGGGCATCAGCAAGCGCCTTGTCCTTGTCCTCCAGCGCCTTCTTCATGGTATCTAAAGAAATAACATTGTTGAGTCGCGCTTGGAGTCGACGATTTTCATCATGCACGTCAGTTCGAGTGAGAGCACTTGGTTCAAAGGATGGAAAGTGAGAGTAGGAATGCATTGGGTCAAAAAGATTACCTCCCAGAGTCTTCAGTTCGGTCTGCGCACGTTCCAGGCTGTTCTTGGAGGCCTCCAGATCCAATCACAGTTGATTCCTTTCCTCCTCCAAGTCCTTGTACTTGGTGACAAGTTCACAAGGTCTCTGAAATCAACAAAAAACCAGTTCAGTCGACATGGAAATTCCTCCACTCCTGAGTGAAAAAGGTCAAGAACAGTCGACTGGATGGCGGCCCCGCCCCACCCACTCTCTTGAAATAGCATCATATCATGGTTGATGAAATGATGTGCATGAAACCTGCGTCATATCATGGTTGATGGAAATAATATCCATGAAACCTGCATTCAGGAAAGGAAGAACTAAAGGAAAAAGATTCCACTCGACACGTCGAGTGGCAAGCATACTCCACGTATGACAAAGAACCCTGAGTTCAAGTTCTTAAGACTACTGCTCAGCGTTAACGATCAACAGTAGTCTCAGGGACTACACCCAGTGGGTGCACTTAGCGTGCCCCCACTGGTTCCTAAATCACTCGACAAGGTCTGCCCTATCCAAGCACAAGATGGTCTCTATCAGACCCCCACCGAGGCAAGCCCTCAACGACGGTCTTAGGGACTACACCCAGTGGGTGCACTCAGTGTGTCCTCACTGGATCTGCTAACACTCGATCTGTCGAGTGGCAGAAAAAAATGTGCGCAAGCATATGAACATCGTCTCTTTTAAGACCCCCCGCTAGTGCAAGCACTTGACGGCGGTCTCGGGGACTACACCCAGTGGGTGCACTCAACGTGCCCCCACTGGACCTTCTATCACTCGATCTGTACCAAAACAATTCTAAGACTCCTACCGATGGCTTCATCATTCGACAACGGTCTTGGGGACTACACCCAGTGGGTGCACTCAGCGTGCCCCTAGTGGACCGAAGTCTACTCGACTAAGACCTGACGTATTCGAGTGGAGAACTTACAAGTATTCTACAAAAGGAAAACACCCACTGGGTGTACAATCAAGGAAGACAGGAATTCAATTGGAAATGCACTTACAATCGCACTTACTCGGACGTTGGTACGAAGTGCCGCGCTGGCATCATAAACTAGCTTGCTGGCCTCGTACACCTCCTTGGTGCGCATCATTATTTGCTTCGGCTGGATCATGGCTTCCTTTGCAGCTCCAGTTTGGTCTTCCGGGACGTGGTGCAGAGGAAAGGCAGTCACCAGCTAAATTGATGCTGCGGCTGGAGTAGTTGAGGTAGTCTGGGTTTTTTCGATTGGAGTCGACGCCACGATGGTTGAAGCAGCTGGTGGAGCACTCAACAACGAAGCCACGAGCTCGGTTCTGGCTCGGGACGAGTCGCCTATCCCCTGGGATTATGCAGCAGTCGACCGCTGAGGCGTTTGCACCGATGGTGTTCTTTGGGCATGTACGCGCGCGGATTCGGATGTCCATGCTGCCGCCCTCACTCTCTCCACCGTCTTCAGGCTCATTCTTGTTTGGCATGGGCGAGTGCATGTGCGTCCACTCCTGCAAGATTCAGACAATGAAGTCAGTTGACATATGAACCAACCACTCGAGAAAATAATATGACAGTCGACAAGATAAAGTTTACCAGATTGTTCGGCGGATTCTTAGCAGAGTAAGGCTTGATCCTCTTGGCTCCCAGGGGGTTGTCGCATGCTCCAGTAATGCTTCAAAGCCATTGCTCGACAGTTGCCTATGAGACTTCTTATGGGTGTGTCCGGGTCGTGTCCTCAGGGCCTGAGTAATGCCACATAGCATGGTCCCTTGCCTAGAGTGGCTGGATCCATTGACTGAGGAACATCTCTAGAAGGTCCATACCAGTCACTCCACCATGGACAAGGGCCACTACGACGTCCACCAAGATCCCCACTTGGACTTTCTCTCCATCCGACACTTTCAAGGATTTGGGAACTGCATGACGATCTAACGTGAAAGGGGAAAGACCAGTCGACATATTGGGAGATGCTACATCTTTGCAGTAAAACCAGGTCGACTGCCAACCCCTATCAGATTCTGGGAAGGTCATGGAGGGAAAGGAACTCCTAGCTCTGTTCTGGACTCCCAAGCCACCACAGAATTGGATGACATGGGTTTTATCAT
Organism: Hordeum marinum; assembly: GCA_022496015.1. Taxonomy (NCBI): domain Eukaryota; kingdom Viridiplantae; phylum Streptophyta; class Magnoliopsida; order Poales; family Poaceae; genus Hordeum; species Hordeum marinum. The sequence continues at coordinate 46,199,376 of CM039672.1, forward strand.
CCTCAGGATTGGCCTTTTTGACCGACTGAGATCTGATGGTGAAGATATGTTTGAACTGACCCAGTGGGGAGGACAACCCAAGAAACACTCACACATAGTGATGAAAGCAGAAAGATAAGAAATGGCATTCGGAGGAAAGTGATGGAGCTGGGCTCCGAAGAAATTTAGAAACCCTCGGAAGAATGGATGGGGGGCATGGAGAAACCTCTCTCGACGTGGGTGAGGAGGAGGACCCGCTCCCCCTCGCGCGGCTCCGGCTCGAGTTCTCCCTCTGACAGCCTCCATGAACCTTCCTCCACGAGCCCATCGACGACGAGGTTCTCGACGTCCGCGGTGGTGACCGTTGACGGAAAAAAATCCGCCTAGATCCACCCCACCGGCGCGATGAACCACGCAGTTGATGACTTCTTGGCCTTGCCCTTCGCGGCCCCCTTCTTGGCGCGCTCCAACTTCTCAGTCTTCCCCTTCGTCATTGCAACAGCGGCGTTCGTCGGGGCGAAGCAGAGCTGTGTGCTGGAAGCAGGGGAGGCGGAGGAAGAGAGAAGATTTGGGGAGAAGACTGTTTAGACCGTGACGCGGTGGGATTTATACTCTGTCGAGTGTCTTGCTGACTCGTGGGCCCATCGGATCCCCGCATATCTCGACCGCAGACGCCGCACAATATGTGGTGAAATGGGCGGCGCGTGAATCGAGGCGTCGTGCTCCCGCTTGTCCTAGTTGTGGCGTCATCATCGCGGACGCGCGCGCTTCCCAAATTTTCAAATCCCGCAAAATTTGGGCCTGACAGAGCGACCCGTCACGTCTAAAGATCCCTTCAGGTCACTCGGAACAGAATTGACGTTGAGAATTCATTCAGACACTTTCAAGGCAGAATTGATCCAGGCGAATGTCAAAGATTTCAATCGACGCAAATTTCATTGAAGCCCCAAAGTTCATTCAGAAGTTTGGTGCCTTTTTCATAACTGCCATCGATCCCCCTTTACCACTCGAACCCCGATCCATTCGGGGGATAATGACGAGGATATGTACCTAGGGTAGGGTCCTAGGCCTGACCTACATACCCTACCTAAGGACACTATATTGGAGGACTTAAAGATTACAAGAGAGATTCCGACTGGATTCACCATGGTACTCAAGTCACTCGACATTTAATCCACTCGGTATCTTCTCCCTCCACTCGACAGTCACCTATCATTCGGAAGACCTCACTTCCAGTCAACACCAAAAGACCAGAAGCCACCCCTGGGAAGCCAACAGGCAGACATTAGGACAATTGTCATTAGTAGCAATTATGATGTACGTTACCAGTAACACCCGTCTTAATACCCACGATCAAACCCTTGGATGCCTGGCACTTATGAGGGGTAGTGCACTCTATATAAGCCGCCCCTCCCCTCTGGCACAAGGGTTCGCAACCTCTGTAACTCAATACTCTCCACACGACAAAAAGCTCCTGAGCACTGAGACGTAGGGCTGTTACCTCCACGAGAGGGGCTTGAACTCATACATCCGTGTGTACACCCTCGCCGTAGCTAGGACTCTGCCCTCTCCTTTCGTACCCCTATCTTCTACTATCAGACTCGTTCCCACGACACTCCCTAAGGTAACAAAAGCTCAAGATGACCTTCCACCACAAGACCCCAAGCTCAAGGGCAAGAACAAGCTTCAAGAGGACATTGACTCAGATGAAGATGAATCCCAAGCTTTGGTGAAGTGGATTCCCAAGGCTACTACAAGCTCAACTTCTACAAGTGCTACTTCAACACCAAGGATCCCCATCAACTTGACGTGGGTTCCCAAGAAGAAGAACTAGAGAAGTTCTTGAGGGGTGACTCCGCCAATGAAGTTCACTCATATTCATTATTGGCAAGAACTAGTTGCAATCAACATCAACATCATGCAATAGTTCAAGGAGTCACACATTCCCTCAAAGGTAAGCAAGGGACAAGGTAATCAACAAATCAATGGACATCATCATGTATGCTTTGCACTCCATGTCCATAGATATCCTTGTATTTCTCTCTTGGGTGTTGGGACTAACCCATGTAGTTGAGAAGAGTAATGAAACAACAAGGATGCTCCCAACTCATGGTGATCTTCATCAACTTTGAGCATCCACCACTACTTCACCTACATGAAGTCTTCATTGACAAAACCCAAGGTTAGTTTATCCCTCCTATGGGGGGATGTCACATCAAGGGAGAACTTTACTCTAAGACTTGAGTCAAAGCATCTCATAGTATGTGACAACATTAAATGCTTTATGTAAAAGTGGTAACCCCACTTGTGCTTAAATGATGAGTATGACCTATGATCAAGTATTCTTACTTGGCTCCTAAGTCAATATACTCATATATAGATGACTCCGTCATCGCCAAAGTGCTTGTTAGATGCTATTGTGTTTGAGCATGTTTGCCATGTTTTCATTTGACGTCTTATTGTGTGAGCATGTTGGTCTGCATTTATTTACTCATTTGAAGATATCTAATTGTTGCTATTTGGTTTTTGATTTTTCATTTGCCAATATGATGTACAAGAATGCTAGGACCACTTCTCTAGCTATCTATGCTTTCTCACCTCATAGTCTATTCATGTTGCATCACAAAATTTGAGCAAGTACTTTTCAATCTCTCTGTGTGAGGAGCACTCATAGTTCCGTATCGACAAAGGACTGACCATTGAAACCTCCCAAGTGCATCTCGGTGGAACCAACTCAAAAGTCTCGGTCTCACCGAATGCCTAGGGTTGATCAGGTTTTCAATCTCAGTACTACCAATTCCATATTCTCGGTTACACCAAGTTTCCCTGTCAGCTGAAAGTTGAGAAACTCGATGACACCGAATATTTAGAATTGGTGTCACCGACACTGAAGGGTATATAGGTTTGTGGACCCCGACGCTTTTAAATTCACTCTTCAATCGCCACGCTCCAAAACCCTAAGTTGCCGTTTCGAAGACCCCTGGTCATCGCCTTGCCTCCCCGAGCGTCTCTGCCTCTGGGAATTGCTGTCGTCGACGAATCGTCGTCGCCATAGCGGATCCATCGCCAAGTTAGGGTATGGATTCGCCCCCTCTTGCGCTCCATCCTCTGATTCATGCGCAGTAGGGCTTTTCCATCGTCTAGCCTCTATTTGAGATTGTTCAATCCACAAGAAAATTCCTTTAGATAGCGAACAATTGATTTTCTAGGGTTTGCCGTCCGCCTGATGAAACTCGATGGAACCGAAGCGAACAAATTGGTGTCACTGATTTGCCCTCTGTGTTGCTGAGAAATATCTCGGTGAAACCGAGTACTCCTTTTCGGTCTCACCGAAAGGAGTGCCAAGTTTCTGTTAATGAGAAAGTCATTCGTGGTAGCACCGAAATTTTTGGTTCGACTGTACCAATTTTCATGTGACAGAATGCAAACCTTGAAAATCTTTCGTTCAAACTTTCAAAAACTCTGCACTTTGTGATGACTTATCCTATTCCACTCTTGAATACTCTATTCACAGGGTTAGTATGTCAGATGCTGAGGACAACCAGAACTTGCAGGAGCAGAACATTGACACGAGTTCAGACACTAGCCCTGGGTCCAGCTCATTTTCACATCCAGGCACCCCTAGTTCTCATGGGTTTCCTAAGGCTGCTATAAGGACCAAGAAGAGACTGAATTTAGATGAGGATGATTCAGATTTTGTGCGAGAGGAGGTTCTTTCTAATAAGCAAGCGAAGGCTGCCAAGAAGTCAGCTAATGAGGCCACCTCATCCAGGAGGGTAGTCAGCAAGGTATATGCACCTCCACAGTCTATGAGAGCACCTAAGAGTGCTAGGGCTACCAGGACTATTGAGGCCCCAAGGAAGTCTTTTCCTAAGAAGGCAGGAGAGAAGAAGGCCAGGAAGAGGATCATTCATGTTGGTAGCAACCCTAGTGCCACTTCTCGAGCATGCGTTGGTTTCCCGTGAAGAGGAACGGTTTGATGCAGCAAAGTAGATAAGTATTTCCCTCAGTTTTTGAGAACCAAGATATCAATCCAGTAGGAGATGCAAGTGAGTCATCAATAGATGTACCTGCACAAAGAATCAAACTCTTGCACCCAACACTATAAAGGGTTATCAATCCCTTCACGGTTACTTGCAAGGATGAGATCTAATAGAGATAGATATAATAGGATGCTTGAACGGAAAGTAAAATTAAAAGTAAAAATAATGCAACAAGTATTTTTGGTATTTTTGGTTTTAGATCTGAAAGTATAATATGGAAAATAGACCTAGGGGCCATAGGTTTCACTAGATGGCTTCTCTCATGATAGCAAGTATTACGGTGGGTAAACAAATTACTGTCGAGCAATTTATAGAAAAGTGAATAAGTATGAAGATATCCAAGGCAATGATTATGCATATAGGCATCACACCTGTGTCAAGTAGACTGAAACGATTCTGCACCGACTCCTGCTTGCATCTAGAGTATTAAGTTCATGAAGAACAGAGTAACACATTAGGTAAGATGACATGATGTAGAGGGATAAACTCAAGAAATATGCTAAAAACACCATCTTGTTATCCTTGATGGCAACAATACAATACATGCCATGCTACCCCTACTTTGTCACTGGGTGAGGACACCGCAAGATTGAACCCAAAACTAAGAACTTCTCCCGTTGCAAGAATTACCAATCTAGTTGGCCAAACCAAACAAATAAATCAAAGATACTTGCAAAGATATGAAATCATGCATATAAGAATTCAGAAAAGACTCAAATAATATTCATGGATAATCTGAACATAAACCCACAATTCATCGGATCTTGACAAACACACCACAAAAGATTATTACATCAGATAGATCTCCATGAAGATCATGAAGAACATGGTATTGAAGAGCAAAGAGAGAGAAGAAGCCATCTAGCTATTAGCTGTGGACCCGAAGGTCTGTGGTGAACTACTCACGCATCATCAGAGGGACAATGGAGTTGATGTAGATGCCCTTCGTGATCGAATCCCCCTCCGGCAGATTACCGGAAAAGGCTCCAAGATTGGATCTCTCAGGGACGGAGGCTTCTGGCATTGGAAAAGTGTTTTTGTGGCTTATTCTGATAATGATGGAATATTTGGGAGTTTATAGGCCGAAGATTAGGGTTGGGAGAGCTGCCGTGGGCTCACAAGCCTTCCCAACACGCCCTACCCCCCTGGGCGCGTCCCTAGGGCTTGTGGCCCCACGGTGGCTCTCCTGTCTTGGTTCTCAAGTCTCCTGGTTTTCTTTTGTTCCAGAAAAAAATCAGTTTGAAGGTTTTATTCCATTTGGACTCCGTTTAATATTCCTTATATGCAAATCTCAAAAACAAGGAAAAAAATAGAAAGTGACACTAGGCTCTAGATTAATAGGTTAGTCCCAAAAATAATATAAAATAGCATATTAATGCATATAAAACATCCAAAACAAATAATATAATAGCATGGAACAATCAAAAATTATAGATACGTTGGAGACGTATCAGCATCCCCAAGCTTAATTCCTGCTCGTCCTCGAGTAGGTAAATGGTAAAAAAACAATTTTTTTGATGTGTAATGCTACCTAACATATTTATCCATGTAATATTCTTTATTTTGGCATGAATATTCAGATCCGTAAGAGTCAAAACAATAGTCTAATATTGACATAAAAACAGTAACACTTCGAGCACACCAACAAGGTAGTCGTGTCCTTTCGAAATAACATGGCCTTAGAAAGTTATCCCTACAAAATCATATGGTGTGGCTATGTTGCATCTTCCCCACACAAAGTATCTAAATCATGCACAACCCCGATGAACAAGTCAAGCAACTGTTTCACACTTTTGGTGTTCTCAAACCTTTTAAACTCTCACGCAATACATGAGCGCGAGCCATGTATATAGGATTATAGGTGGAATAGAATATGGATTAGGATCAAGGAAAAAAAAAGGAGAAGATAGTCTCACATCAACTAGGTGTATCAACGGGCTATGGAGATGCCCGTCAATAGATATTAATGTGAGTGAGTAGGGATTGCCATGCAAAAAATGCACTTAGAGCTATAAGTGTATGAAAGCTCAAAAATAAAACTAAGTGGTCATGCATAATGAATATCCACTAGTTATATGAAAGTGAAAAAATAGGAGACTCTCTATCATGAAGATCATGGTGCTACTTTGAAGCACAAGTGTGGAAAAAGGTAGTAGCAATTGTCCCTTCTCTATTTCTCTCATTTTTTCTCCTTTTTATTTATTTTGGTGGGCTTCTTTGGCCTCTTTTATTTTTTGTTTGGGCTTTGCTGGCCTCTTTTATTTTTTGTTTGGGCTTTGCTGGCCTCTTTTATTTTTTGTAAAGTCCGGATACTCATCCCAGCTTGTGAGGGAGTCATAGCCTCCATCATCCTTTTCTCTCACGGAATAATGCTTTATTAATGAAAAATCATCACACTTTTATTTACTTATAACTCAAAGAAAAATAAATTACAACTCAATTCCTATGACAAAATATGACTCTATATGCAATATGAAGTGATGATGCAAGTCATAAAAAACTACATGGTGGAAGTTGCATGGCAATATATCTTAGAATGACTATGGAAATGCCATAATAGATAGGTATGGTGGATGTTTTGAGGAATATATGGTAGCTGTTTTGAGGAAGGAAGGTTTGGTGTATCGGCAAAAGTTGCGCGGTACTAGCGAGGCTAGCAAAGATGGAAGGGTGAGAGTGCGTATAATCCATGGACTGAACATTAGTCATAAAGAACTCACATACTTATTGCAAAAGTCTATTAGTCATCAAACAAAGCATTAGATGCATGCTCCTAGGGGATAGGTTGGTAGGAGTTAACCATCGCGCGCTCCCGACCCTCACACAAAGGTCGACAACCATTAAACAAATCATGCTCCGACTTCGTTACATAACGGTTCACGATACGTGCATGCTACGAGAATCACAAGCTTTAACACAAGTATCTCTTCCAATTAACAACTAATCACTAGCATGACTCTCATATTACTATCTCTATTATCTCAAAACTATATGCAAGGAATCAAATTTCTCATAGTTTTTAATGCACTTAATATGAAAGTTTTTATTATATCGCTCTTGGATGCCCATTATATTAGGACTAAATTGATAACCTAAACACCATGATGTTTTAAGAAACTCTCAAAATAATATAAGTGAGGAACGAGAGCTCAATAATTTCTATAAAATATAACACCACCATGCTCTATAAAGATATAAGTGAAGCACTAGAGCAACATTGCCTAGCTCAAAAGATGTAAGTGAAGCATATAGAGTATTCTAATAAATTCAAGATTCAGCGTGTCTCTCTCAAAAGACATGTGCATAAAGGATGATTGTGGAAAACTAAAAAGCAAAGACTCATATCATATAAGACGCTCCAAGAAAAACACATATCATGTGGTGAATAAAAATATAGCCTCAAGTAAATTTACCGATGGATTGAAGACGAAAGAGGGGACGCCTTTCGGGGCATCCAAAAGCTTAGGATTTTTGGTATCCTTGAATATGACTTGGGGTGCCTTGGGCATCCCCAATCTTAGGCTCTTGCCACTCTTTATTCCATAGTCCATCAAAGCTTCACCCAAAACTTGAAAACTTCAGAACACAAAACTCAACAGAAAACTCATGAGATCGCATAAAAAGATAAACCACCACTTTAGGTAGTGTTGTGAACTCCTTATTTGGTTGTATTTGTGTAATACCTACTGTATTCTAACTTCTTCATGACTCATGCCCCCCGATACGACCCATAGATACAACAAAATAAGCAAACAATACAAAGAAAACAGAATTTGTCAAAAATAGAACAGTCTGTAGAAATCTGTAAACTTAGAATACTTATGGAACTCTAAAAATTATTAAAAATTAGGAAAATCAGGAAAATTTGTATATAAATCTTTTTTAAAAATTTCAGATCAATTCGACGCTCTTAAAAAATTATAAAATTCCTGGACTGAGCGCAAAAGTTTCTGTTTTTCAGCAAGATCAAATCAACAATTACCATAGATCAACCCAAAGGTTTTACTTGGCTCAAACACTAATTAAACACAAAAACACAATTACTACAGAAGTATAATTTGCCAAACACACCAAAATAGAAGCAAAAAGCAGAAAGCAAAATAGAATTGGGTTGCCTCCCAACAAGCGCTATTGTTTAACGCTCCTAGCTAGGCAAAACACAATAGATCTAGGTATTGTCATCTTTGGTATTCGCAACTTTTGTGAGGACCTTCTCAAATCCAGGAGGTTCTGTCCTCTTTCCCCCACTTATAGGGGGAGCATCCATCTTGGTGTCCAAAATGTCCAAACGCTTATTACAAAGGGTAATCAAAGTATTCAAGCGATTAAGGTTCCCGTTAATATGTTTGAGGGGTTCATGATATTTTTGTAACTCAACCAAGTGATAATGTAAGTCACTCAATTTGTTGAGAACTTGAACTACCTCTTGAGAAAGCAAACCCCCTTATTGGAGGAGGAACCCCCAAAATCCCTTCTAAAACTTCATAGGCGGCATTTGTGTCAAGCTCAATAAAATTTCCTTTTGATGCAAAATCTAAAAGCTCCCTATGATGCAAAGCTAAACCAATGTAAAAATTTCTAAGCAAAGCTTTTGCATACCCTTTTAGATTGGAAACACGATAAGATTCCATTATCCTGTATCAATCATCCTTCAAATTTTCCCCTTGTTTTTGTTTGAAGTAAAGGACTTCAAAGTCCGGTGACAAGGGGGATGTGGTGATGTTAGACATAGTTCATGTAATCAAAAGTTAAGCGAAAGAAGGGCGAATAAAAATGGCAAATCTTTTTGTTATTTTCTTAAAATCATTTTAGAAACGGGGGAGAGGAAAACGAGAGGCAAATGTCAAATAAAGTAAATGCAAGAGATGAGTTTGTGATGGGTACTCGGTAGGCCTGACTTGCTATGTATCTCCCCGGCAACGGCACTAGAAATCCTTCTTGCTACTTCTCGAGCATGCGTTGGTTTCCCATGAAGAGGAAAGGTTTGATGCAGCAAAGTATATAAGTATTTCCCTTAGTTTTTGAGAACCAAGGTATCAATCCAGTAGGAGATACAAGCGAGTCACTAATAGATGTACCTGCACAAAGAATCAAACTCTTGCACCCAACGCTATAAAGGGGTTGTCAATCCCTTCACGGTTACTTGCAAGGATGAGATCTAACAGAGAAAGATATAATAGGATGCTTGAACGGAAAGTAAAACTAAAAGTAAAAATAATGTAGCAAGTATTTTTGGTATTTTTGGTTTTAGATCTGAAAGTATAATATGGAAAATAAACCCGGGGCCATAGGTTTCACTAGATGGCTTCTCTCATGATAGCAAGTATTACGGTGGGTAAACAAATTACTGTCGAGCAATTGATAGAAAAGCGAATAATTATGAAGATATCCAAGGCAATGATTATGCATATAGGCATCACGTCCGTGTCAAGTAGACCGAAACGATTCTACATCTACTACTATTACTCCATACATCGACCGACTCCTGCCTGCATCTAGAGTATTAAGTTCATGAAGAACAGAATAACGCATTAGGTAAGATGACATGAAGTAGAGGGATAAACTCAAGCAATATGATGAAAACCCCATCTGGTTATCCTTGAGGGCAACAATACAATACGTGCCTCGCCACCCTTACTTTGTCACTGGGTGAGGACACCGCAAGATTGAACCCAAAACTAAGCACTTCTCCCATTGCAAGAATTACCAATCTAGTTGACCAAACCAAACCAATAAATCGAAGAGAGTTGCAAAGATATGAAATCATGCATATAAGAATTTAGAAAAGACTCAAATAATATTCATGGATAATCTGAACATAAACCCACAATTCATCGGATCTCGACAAACACACCGCAAAAGAGAATTACATCGGATAGATCTCCATGAAGATCATGAAGAACATGGTATTGAAGAGCAAAGAGAGAGAATAAGCCATCTAGCTATTAGCTATGGACCCAAAGGTCTGTGGTGAACTAATCACGCATCATCGGAGGGGGAAATGGAGTTGATGTAGATGCCCTCCGTGATCGAACCCCCCTCCGGCAGATTATCGGAAAAGGCCGCAAGATCGGATCTCTCGGGAACGGAGGCTTGTGGCAGCGGAAAAGTGTATTCGTGGCTTGTTCTGATAATGATGGAATATTTGGGAATTTATAGGCCGAAGATTAGGGTTGGGTGAGCTACCGTGGGCCCACAAGCCTGCCCGGCGCGCCCTACCCCCTGGGCGCGCCCCTAGGGCTTGTGGCCCCACGGTGGTTGATGATGAAGCTTTGACTTATTTGATGCAGCTTAGACCTCACCTGCCTGAACACAATGCTAGCCATCCACTTGCTGAAGACCCGAAGAAGAGGAAGGATTCTGGTTTGAGTGCATGGAGATCTATTGATCCATATGCCCATAGGAGAAAAACAACTATAGGTTCTACACCAAGGAACAACAAGATTTCTATGAGACAATCTTGCTTTACAAGAGTCCAGCTGTCAGTGATATGAGATACGTTGACTGGAAGTAGGCTAATGAAGATTACTTTCCAAATGTTCAAGACAACTTTCACTGCATTGGCCTAGATGAGTTTGTTGGCAAAGAGTTCACTTCTTGGAATGACGAGATGATTATGCAATTCTACTCGAGTGCTCACTTCTATGGAGATGGCAGGATAGTCTGGATGACAGAAGTAGCAAGATACGAGTCTTCAGTTGATGAATGGGCTACCATCTTAGGATTCCCATAGGTGCAAGCTGGTGACTTGGATGTCTACTCCGAATCCAAGGAGAGCCATGATGCTATGAAGGATATGTACAATGATATCCTAGCTGCTAACTTGAAATCACACAAGTTAGGATCTATTTACCTCCTCCAGGCTGGCCTCCGTACCATGAACACCATCTTGAGGCATACACTGATGCCTAAGTATGGAGTTGAGAAGATGATTCGAGACCATTCAAGCAACATGATGATCCATCTTGATAGACATAGCAGGATTCGAGTGATGGACTTGATAGTAGAAACTATGAAGAGCATTGCTGCTGATCAGAAGCGCTCATGCTGCTATGAACCCTACATTCAGATGCTCATCAACTCCAAACTTGAGAAGCACATGTTTGCTCTGGATATACCACACTTGCTACTACAGCCAGACTTCAAGGACAACATTGTGGTGATGGACCCAGATCATCCAACATCAGCTGCAGCTCATGCAGGGGTAGAGGCAGCTAGAGCCACTAGTGCTCAGGTCCCCAGATTCAAGAACGAGCAGATGGATCTCTTGATCTCTACTGTCATGGACATGAAGAAGGACATCACAAGGATTCTGGATAGTCAAGAGAGCCTTGTGAACATCTTTGAGGATAGAGTGAAGACTCTTAATGACAAGGTGGATGGGCTGACCAAGACCGTCAACGAGGTCAAGAAGGAAGTAGATGAAGCTCTTCAGAGTCTGACTCTTATGATGTTGATGAGGATAGTGCACCTGTTAGAATGACTGCCCAGTTCAGGATACAAGCCAGGACACCTATAGTGCCAGCTCCGAAGATGAGACCTTCATTTTTTGCTCCAGCTACAGTGACTTCAGCTCCATCAGCTCCTCCAGTGCATCCAATTGCTACACCAACTCCGTCCAGGACATCTGCAGAGGTCTTCGCCTACGCAGTTCTCTCGACTCCGATATCGACCACCGGAGGAGATCGGCCGCAGAAGAACGATTAGCTATATCTCTTCGAACTTTTTGGTAACTTGTTGCCAAAGGGGGAGAAGTTGTATATAGATCTTTAGGCTTCGAGTGAGAGAGCGTCTGTGTTTTTATTGCTATTTTCAACACATTTGGTATTTTGGTTTGGATGTGATATACTTTTGGTTGCGTTTGATCACATGCTTTAGTGTGTGTTGCTACTATTTCCTATCCTTTTGATGGTTATGAGATGACCATTCACTTTGCTTGATGTGTTGTGCTATGTTATTAACTCTTATTACTCTCGCACTCCACCAAGTTGTATGTGACATGGAAGAAGTGCCCCATGTACCTAATCGATTGTGCATTTGCATTCAAATGCAAATTTTAAATAATGCACAAATTTAGGGGGAGATCTTGCTTATCACATACTTCTCAAAGCGACGATTATATTCATTGATTATATCATATGTCGAAGCTTTGATCTATATGTTGCCATCAATTACCAAAAAGGGGGAGACTGAAAGCACATTGGATCCCTTGGTGGCTTTGGTAATTAATAACAACATATATGTCATTAACTAATGTTTCCACTAAGCATGTTTCAGCAAAAGTTCAATGATGGATTGGCAAAAGGATTGTGGAATACCCCAAGATGCAAGGAAATAGATTGGCAAAGCTTCAAGAAAAAGGACTCTACATTTTACTTTGTGAGAAATCACTTTCAGTCCATAGGAAAGCCAATACTATCAAAAGGGGGTAAGGTACTTGTCGTGGGAACGATTCTGACATTAGAGAGGGTTAGGATAACGGAGCATGATCTATCGATATGCAAATGGGTGGCATGAGTGTTTTTGCGAGTTCGGGCCTCCCGCGGTGGAGATAATAGCCCTATGTCTCATGCTCCGGAGAGGCTTTGCTTATCTGTCATGAACACGGAGTTACATGGTGTATTTTATAGAGAGAAGGGAGAACAGATATCCATGCCTGAGCTAAGTCCTGAGACTAATGACAAGGGGGCCAAGGAAGAAAGTGCCCGCCGGAGGGAGAAGAAGCTAGCCCCGAGCTATGTGGTGGGGGTGGCTTATATAGAGTGCGCCACCCCGTCACATCTTGTGTTTACAATGTGGAGCATTGATGCCATAACGTCAGCCCACTACAAAACCTCCACTATGAGGATGATGCTTCGACTGCCTTTTGGGTTGCTGGTCATCGCATATCCGAGTGAGTCAGGATGGCCGAGTGGTTGACTATCGTCCGAGTGGATGGAGTGTACCTGTCCGAGTGGATAGTATGTATGCATTTATCTAGACCCACCTGATGTGTGGACCCCATCCTATTATGATATTTTGACCCTTCGTGGGCCTACCTATTTTCTGTAACCCCAACAGTAGCCCCTAAGACTCTAACTGAGTGCTGGTAGTCGGTTGGATCCTGTAGAGTTTGTTGCCAGACCCGACCGACGATAATGTTTTTTTATTTCTCTTCTAGTGGGGGCACGTTGAGTGCACTCACTGGGTGTAGTCCTCGAGCCTTTGTTGGACTAGATGAGTCGCGCAGAGGGTTTAAGTCTTCCAATGCGGAACTGAACTAAACAAGTGAACTCTGATGCGCTTGGCGTAGTAAATTGTTGCAATCTGGAGCTGAATCAGTAGGACTGATCTTTGTGCGCCGGGCACGGTAAATAAGTATAGCCTCGAACTGGGCTAGTCAGGTAAATCTTCGTGTGCTTGGCGTGTTTAATGCTTATTGAGTATGCCTTATATGATTTCTGGATCAAGGCTAAGTCCTCGAGTGGGGATGATGTCCTCACTCGGAGTGGTTTTTAACTTAGGTGATACGAAGTCGCAGCTAAGCCCCCGAGTGTGGATGATGTCCACACTCGGAGTGGATTTTAACTTAGGCGATACAGAGTCGCAGCTAAGCCCCCGAGTGTGGATGATATCCTCACTCGGAGTAGTTTTTAACTTAGGCGATGCGGAGTCGCAGCTAAGCACCCGAGTGTGGATGATATCCTCACTCGGAGCAGTTTTTAACTTAGGTGATATGGAGTCACAACTAAGCCCCCGAGTGTGGATGATGTCCTCGCTCGGAGTGGTTTTTAACTTAGGTGATACGGAATCACAACTAAGCCCCCGAGTGTGTATGATGTCCTCACTCGGAGTAGTTTTTAACTTAGGTGATACTGAATCGCAGCTAAGCCCTCGGGTGTGGATGATGTCCTCACCTAGAGTGTTTTTAACTAAGGCGATACGGAATTACAGCTAAGCCCCCGAGTGTGGATGATGTCCTCACCCGAAATGGTTTTTAACTTAGGTGATATGGAATCACAGCTAAGCCCCCGAGTGTGGATGATGTCCTCACTCGGAGTGGTTTTTAACTTAGGCAATACGAGATCGCAGCTAAGCCTTCGAGTGTGGATGTTATCCTCACTCGGAGTAGTTTTAGCTTAGGCGATACGGGTTCACAACTAAGTCGTTCACCCACTGAGGGTTGTGGTGTAGATGTGTGCAGCTGAGCGATGGCGCGTGGGAGGGCCAAGTGATGAAGACGCGTCACATGGAGCAGCGACGCGCGGAGCATCCAAATGTTGTAGATGCATCCATCAAAGTGGCAATGCGCGGGGCGGCCAAGTCTTGTAGACGCATCCATCAGAGTGGCGACGCGTGGGGAGGCCAAGTGATGAAGACGGATCCAACAGAGTGGCGACGCGTGGGGTGACCAAGTGATGTAGATGCATCCGTAAGAGAGGAAACACACGGGGCGGCCGAGTGCTGTAGACGCATCCGTTAGAGTTGCGACGCGCGGGGAGGTCGAGTGATGAATACGCATCCGTCGGAGTGGCGAAGCATGGGGCGACCGAATGTTGTAGATGCATTCAGCAGAGTGGCGACACGTGAGGCAGTTGAGTGATGAAGATGCCTCCATTGGAGTGGCGATGCGCGGGGATGCCAAGTGATGTAGACGCATCCGTCGGAGTGGCGACACGTGGGGAGGCCGAGTGATGAAGACGGATCCAACGGAGTGGCGACGCGCGGGGCGACCAAGTGATGTAGACACATCCGTAAGAGAGGCGACGCATGGGGTGGCCGAGTGCTGTAGATGCATCCGTTAGAGTTGCGACGCGTGGGGCGGTCGAGTGATGAAGACACATCCGTTGTAGTGGCAACGCATGGGGCGGCCGAATGTTTTCGATGCATCCAGCGGAGTGGCAACGCGCGGGGCAGCTAAGTGATGAAGACGCCTCCATCGGAGTGGTGACGCATGGGGCGGCCAAGTGCCGTAGACGCATCCATAAGAGAGGCGACGCACGGGGAGGTCGAGTGTTGAAGACGCCTCAGTCGGAGTGGTGACGCGCAGGGCGGTCGAGCGATGAAGACGCATCCAACAGAGTGACGACGCATGGGGCTGCCGAGTGTTGTAGACGCATACGTAAGAGTTGCGACACACGAGGCGGTCGAGTGATGAAGACGCATCCGTCGAAGTGGTGACACGCGGGGCGGCCGAATGTTGTAGATGCATCCAGCGGAGTGGCGATGCGCGGGGCAGTCGGCTACGTCGCGGACGAGGTCGGAGACGATGATGATGCTAGTTGCTGTGCGTCAAGACCGATGCGACGAGTAAGCCTAAGTAGCGATGAAGATGGCGCACCAGAGGCGCCGAGTGATTTTGTAACCTGTGTGCGTAAAATAGCACAACCCAACATAAAAAGTTCTCGGAGTAATCTGAGTTTGCTAAAATGATTTGTGTAAATAACATCCATATACACCCACTGGGTCTGCCAGGTGGTTGCTGGTTTGAAACCAGCTAGAGTCTAAATGAGTGAAGGATCCGACTGAACTTGTCGAAGTGAAGGATCCGACTGAACTACTTTAAGTAGTGGACCTAAATGAAGCGGAAGTGAAGTGTTCCGACATGAAGATAAAGAACCGAGCGCAGAGGTACACTCGATGATGTGGCCTCCGAGTGAACGTCATTTGCAACTTACTTGACACTTAGTAATGCGGAAATAACTATTTAATTGAATGATGTTTGAGAAGAATGACTTAGCTATCTGACAGTGCACGATCGGCGGAGCGATGAAGACGTGCCTCACTAACTGGCGATGCGCGGAGCGACCAGGTGATGAAGGTGTGTCTCACCGAGTGATGACGCGTGGAGTGGCCGAGTGAAGAAGGAGCGTATAGCTGAGTGATGGCGCGCGGATCTGCCGAGTGACGAAGGAGCGTCGAGCTGAGTGACGGTGCGCGGAGCGGCCGAGTGACGAAGGAGCATCTAGCTGAGTGACGGCATGCAGAGCGGCCGAGTGATGAAGGAGCGTCCAGCTGAGTGACGACGCGCGGAGAGGCCGAGTGATGAAGGAACATCCGGCTGAGTGACGACGTGCGGAGCGGCCGAGTGATGAAGGAACATCCAGCTGAGTGACGGCGCGCGGAGCGGCCGAGTGATGAAGGAGCATCTAGCTAAGTGATGGCACGCAGAGCGGCCGAATGACGATGGAGCGTCCAGCTAAGTGACGGAGCGCGGAGCGGCCGAGTGACAAAGGAGCGTCCAGCTGAATGACGATTCGCGGAGCGGACGAATGATGAAGAAGCATACGGCTGCGCGACGGCGCGTGGGGCGGCCGAATGATGATGGAGAGCCCTACGTCTCGTGCTCCGGAGAGGCTTTGCTTATCTGACATGAACACGGAGTTACATGGTGTATTTTAGAGAGAGAAGGGAGAACAAATCTCCATGCGTGAGCTAAGTCCTGAGACTAATGACGAGAGGGCCAAGGAAGAAAGTGCCCGCCGGGGGAGAAGAAGCTAGCCCTGAGCTATGTGGTGGGGGTGGCTTATATAGAGTGCGCCACCCCATCACATCTTGTGTTTACAATGTGAAGCATTAATGCCATAACGTCATCCCACTACGAAACCTCCACTATGAGGATGATGCTTCGACTGCCTTTTGGGTTGCTAGTCATCGCATATCCGAGTGAGTCAGGATGGCCGAGTGGTTGACTGTCGTCCGAGTGGATGGAGTGTACCTGTCCGAGTGGATAGTATGTATGTATTTATCTGGACCCACCTGATGTGTGGACCCCATGCTATTATGATATTTCGACCCTTCATGGGCCTACCTATTTTCTGTATCCCCAACAATACCGTTGGTGAAAAAAATGCTCATACGTGCACAAGTGATAGTCACCACATTAACTTACAAGCTGTTCCACAAAAGTCTACCCAAAGCCAAATATCCAAAATCGGTGCAGCCAACACTTTCCACTCGGTGCCACCGATTCTCAGCCTTAGACAGACTCAGCCAAACCCTAGCCACGCCGGTGCAACCGATTCCATTTTGGTGCCACTGAGTTTGGGTTGCCAACTTTTTGTTACGCAAATTCACAAAATCGGTCCCACCAAGTTTGTTAAATCGACGTCACCGAGTTTGGCAATCTGACCCTTGGTCACCTTATTGGTGCAACCGAATTTTATGCATCAGTCTCACTGAGATTTAAAAGTTGCTACCTTTGAGGCAACTCGGTACCACCGAGATTAACACATCGGTGTCATCGAGTCTGACTTATTAGGTGTAACGGTTGGATTTTTGGAGATGCCTATATATACCCATCCACCACCACCTACTCGTAAGAGAAGCACTTAGAACAGATCTCTACCTATCCTATCAGATTTTCTGAGAGAGAGCCACCTACTCATGTGTTGAGATCATGCCACTCCATTCCAACCATATGAATCTTGATCTCTACCCTCCCCAAGTTGCTTTCCACCTAATCAATCACTTCCACCAAAGCCAAATCTATGAGAGAGTGATTGTGTGTTGAGGAGTCTATCATCTTGAAGCACAAGAGCAAGGAGTTCATCGACATTATCGAGCCTATTACCTTTTGGAGGGTGGTGCCTCCTAGATTGGTCAGGTGTCGCTTGGGAGCCTCCTACTTTGTGTTGTGGAGTGAACCAAGAAGTTTGTAAGGGCAAGGAGATTGCCTACTTTGTGAAGATCTACCCCGAGTTAGGCTAGTCCTTCATGGACGTAGGCCATCATGGTATAGTTAAGGTTGCTTCTTCGTGGAACCCTCCGTGGGTAGAGCCCTCCATGGACTCTTGCGACCGTTACCCTCCGTGGGTTGAAGACTCCATAAACGTGAACGTACGATAGCACCACCTATCGGAACCGCGGGAAAAATCATCGTGTCTTCAAATTGTGTTTGATCTTCCTACCCTTCCTTTACTTACATGCTTGTCTTTATTTCCGCTGCAATACTCGTATACATGCATGTGTATGGTGTACTTGACTTGCTATGAATGCTAAAATCTGCCTACACTTAAAATTGGGAAAAAGTAGATTTTTATTTGGTCAAGTAGTCTAATCACCCCCCTTTACCACTACTTTGGATCCTACAGGGGAGGATGAGGCAATATCATTACTCTTGACCGTGGATTGCCTTTGCTAATGACCATCGGCCATATGGGGCAGCGGAGGTGGAGCCTGTTTGAGAATAATAGGGCTAAGAAGAAGGTTTGAGTGCTAGAGCTCATGGAGGAAGACGAAGGCGAAAGGTTGAACGGGAGTGCAAGACTCTCCCTCTTAGTGCCTCCCACCTTTTATAGGAAGGGTGGAACACAATGTGGCGACAACATATGTGTGTCGCATGGTAGTAACCCCCCACTTCCCCATACTTTGTCCATTAGTTGCACGAGGATCGAGGGGGTGGCTCCTAATTACCATGCTCATTGATACACATGATCATTTTTTGATGGGACGTGACGATGGTGGTCCCTCAAACCACGTCCACACATCATGTTGACTGATGGGCTAGAGACCCCAAGTGGCCAGGTGGGTCCTTATATAAGACCGGTCATGTTAGCCTAGGACGGATCATCCTCAAGTCTCGAGTGCGGAATACTTTGCAACTAAGGAATGGCCATGCGGGAACATTTTTGACAAGTAGTGTCGATGCTAAAACTAGCGAATCTTGGGTAGGGGGGTCCCGAGTTGGTGGTATTGTTGGAAATATGACCTAGAGGCAATAATAAATTAGTCATTATCATATTTCCTTGTTCATGATAATCGTTTATTGTCCATTCTAGGATTGTATTGATCAGAAACTCAGATACATGTGGGGACACATAGACAACACCATGTCCCTAGTATTCCTCTAATAGACTAGCTCGTTAATCAAAGATGGTCAAGGTTTCCTAGCCATGGACATGAGATGTCATTTGATAACGGGATCACATCATTTGGAGAATGATGTGATGGACAAGACCCAAACTATAAACATAGCATATGATCGTGTCAGTTTATTGCTATAGTTTTCTGCATGTCAAGTATCTGTTCCGATGACCATGAGATCATGCAACCCACACTAATGGAAACAGGGAATTTGCCATCAGTCATTTCTTTGCCATCTGCCAACGGATGGCAAAGAACGTCTTTGCCGTCTGCCAAAGGAAAACAGACGGCAAAGAACTAACAGACGGCAACAAACCTGGTTGCCATCAGCCAATTATTTGCCGTCCGCTGGCAGACGACAAAGAGGTTGGTGGGGTCCAGTGGATGATGTTGCTGCAAACGGAGTATCAACCCACCTCTTTGCCGTCTCCTAGCGGATGGCAAAGAATCTTTGCTGTCTGCTAGCAGACGGCAAAGAGGTGGATGGGTCCAGTGGACGACGGCGTTGTAACGGACCACTAACCCCACTTCTTTGCCATCTGCCAGCAGATGGCAAAGACTCTTTGCCAACCGCTGGTAGATGGCAAAGAGGTTGGGAGGTGGGGCTATCCCAACCCGGCCCACAGAATTGGCCACCGAGTGATCCTCAAAAAAAAATCGCCACCGAGCCCCCGCTCGCTTCGGCCGCACCCGCTCTCTCCCTCCTCGCGCTCTAGGTTTTCCCCCAACACCCAAGGGCACCGCCAGCCGTCTCCCTAGATCCTCCCCCACCCCTTGCCGCCGGCCATCTCCTTCGCCCCGTCCCGTCCCTCACCGCCGCACCCTGCTCCAACCCGACCCTGCCGTGCCCTCACCGCCAGGCGCTGCCGGTTGTCTCCCTAGCTCTGCCCCACACCAACCGCTGCCATCCGTCTCCTTCGTCCCTGCCCCGTCCCTCGCTGCCACACCCCGCTCCAGCCCGACCCCGCCCCACCCTCGCCGCCGGCCGCCGGTGAGGAAAGATTCACCGACCATTCTTTCATAAGAAGATTTTTTACCAGCATTGGCCGGCAGTATAATGTTTCTGTTATGGATGTCTGCCAGGTTTAGTGTTACTGTTATATGGTGTCATAGTTTTGATTGTTTAAAATAAGAATGATTAAATTGTAAATTCCGGTATGCAGGTGAAAGTTCTCTCCCTAACAGATCATGATACCATTGCTGGTATACCGGAAGCTATGTCTGCAACTCACAAATGTGGCATAAGAATAATTCCTGAAGTAGAAATTAGTGCACTACATTCTCCATGGTAAGAGCCTTTTTTACTTTTCTTATGAAGGCATTTCTCATGTTCAAAGTGAAAATAAACAATACAATACAAATTTTTTTAGAGAGAATATATGCAACAAATCAGTCAGCATATTGCATAAATACCCTCATCTGTGAACTATGATTTTCCAAAGTTTTACCTGCCTTGTTTCTGTATGGGAGGGTTCATTCGTATTATGTGTCGCTCAGCAAAGCCATAAATCTAGTGCCTGAAGTTGATAAATTTGCTCATGAGCTGGTGCACTTATTGCATAAAAAGGTATCATTTAAAGTGAAATATATAGTTCCTAAAAAAGTGAAATATATGAGTTAAATCACTTTTTATTAGCAGCCGTTTGCTATTTTATCTTGGACAGAATGCTGATCCCAAGCATTATTGTTTGTATAGATCATTTTTCACCTATTAAATGATCCTTTTAGGACCACCTTGCTCCTTTCATGTATTTTTCGTATTTATATTACTGATGATCATTGATCAAAAGTCAAATCATATTGTCTGATATGGTATAAGTGATTTCTGTCAAAATAACGATACATTGGCCACTATTTCTTTCCGTTCACTATACATATGTTGCCTTTTGCCATTTGGGCCTTAACATCCACGGAAACTATTTACTAAAAGGGAAATTCCTGGTGTTGGCGAACCTGTTCATATTCTTGCATACTATGGTATGTGTGGCCCATCAAGGTTGGATGAGTTGGACAACATGCTCTTGAACATTAGAGAAGGGCGATACCTACGTGCAAAGAATATGCTGGCAAAGCTAAACAGTTTGAAGGTGCCAATAAAGTGGGAGCATGTAACTAAGATTGCTAGTGAGGGAGTGGCACCTGGTCGACTCCATATTGCAAGGGCTTTGGTTGAAGTAGGTCATGTAGATAATGTCAGACAAGCGTTTAATAAGTATCTTGGTGATGATGGCCCTTCATATGCCACGCAAGTCGTACAAGTAATACTTCATTTTATTGAGCATTTCACAGCTGAGAAAAATGCTTAGTGAACAACTGTGCATGTATTTTATGCAGAGGGAGTGAACCATTTACTGAAACTGTGGTGCAGATGATTAGCCGTACTAGAGGTATATCTGCATTAGCCCACCCATGGTCATTGAAGAATCTGGATGTGGTCATTAGGTCCTTGAAAGGTGCTGGTCTTCATGCTATGGAGGTTTACAAAAGTGATGGGAAGGTTGATGGTACATATTTTTCTTGCACAATTGTAGTACATAAATAGGTGATTCAAAATAAAAGGAGATTCTCCTATCACGTGCCAAATATTTATTTCGTTAGCATTAACTCTACAGGGTTTAGTCCATTAGCTGAGAAGTATGGACTTCTGAAGCTTGGAGGTTCAGATTTTCATGGAAAAGGAACGAAAGCATCGACTGATGTTGTTAATCTGTGCTTATCTTCATGGTTAAGTTATGATGATATGGAAGATGTTGAGCTTGAGGAAGTACGGGCAAAGCTTGTTTGCTATGCAGCAAAAACATAACATCAACTACATGACCATGTCCAACAATGTATTTTTCCCTATCCAGAATGTGTTCCTCAACTCAATACCCACATTTTACTCAGTTCTGTTAACAACCCATCAGAGCTCTTTTTTTGTTTGTTAGCTGATGATGTTTCTGAAAGTAGAAAATATATTAAACGGTTCTTTGATATTTTAACGAAGAATTCCTATTACTCAATGGTAATTAAGTACACTCAAATAGGCACCATTAGAGCATGCAAGTATGCAAGTATTTTTTTAGCGAGCATATCAGCTGTCTATAACCACACGAAACATATCAATTACTCTACTAGCGCAATTTCATTTTCAAAATCATATTCATTGTGCATCTTCAATATCTTCTATTGCAGACATTTCGGATTGAGGACTAACATGATTATTTATGTTGTTCCACTCAGTGTCTAGCACACAAATTCTCTTTGAGGAATTTGGTCTTTCATGTGCTTTTCAGTTAATACTTGTGACTATATGCTTTGCTAATAAGTTCCTATAACTTCACATAAGATTTCCTTACAGCTGTAGTTTTGTTAGTGAAATGAATTTGACTGGCCAAATAAGTTATGTACCGCTTAGCTTCTTATTCAACGTAATTTAAGGGGCGAGGTAGCTCTACAAATAACTCAAGTGTTGATGTATGCAAATAGGTTCATGGAATCCAACCTTTTATCACTGCATAATAAAGCAAAGGGAAGTGATAAAAGGTTGGATTCCATGTACACATTCTAGATAGGGAAAAATACATTGTTGGACATGGTCATCGTGGTAAGTTTCTTCTGCATATTAGCCAAATCATGCACGTAATGTTCCTTTCATTACTAACTAATATGACCGAGTCGAGAAAACCAAATGTGCAGACCATGTGCCAGAACAATGGCATGACCCCTCCGCCGATGCCAGTCATTGCTCCGGCGGGCACAGTGAGTTTAATTTGAATGGTCATTAGTTACTAGTCTTCACATTTGAGTTGCATCATGCTAATGATACATTGCAAATGATCTTTGGTGCAGCATAACTCCCGACAAGCATCGACCGATCCTTCTCCGTCTGCCACTGGCGCAACCGGTCCTACACCTACACCTTCGTGATGACGGTAAGTTTTCCCAAGTGTTTTGCTTAACAAATGCATACTTAGATTAAGAAATGACCTATTTATCTCCGAAATGCCGTATACTTAGCTTAGCATTTTTTCCTCCAAAATGACTTGATATGCTTAGCTAGCTCAAAAATGACCTATTTAACCTAGGATAGCTCTAAAATGACCTATACTTAGCATCGTTTCCTCCAAAATGACTTAATATGCTTAGCTATCTCTAAAATGACATAATATACTTAAGAAATGATATATTTTAGCTCCTAAATGACTTCATATGCTTAACTAGCTCCAACATGACATAATAACCTTACTTAGCTCCAAAATGACCTTACTTAGCATTTTTTACACCAAAATGACTTAGTATGCTTAGCTAGCTCAAAAATGACCTATTTAACCTAGGATAGCTCTAAAATGACCTATACTTAGCATCTTTTCCTCCAAAATGACTTAATATGCTATGATAGCTCTAAAATGACATAATATACTTAAGAAATGACATATTTTAGCTCCTAAATGACTTCATATGCTAAGCTAGCTCCAACATGACATAATAACCTTACTTAGCTTCAAGATGACCATACTTAGCATTTTTTACACCAAAATGACTTAGTATGCTTAGATAGCTCAAAAATGACCTATTTAACCTAGGATAGCTCTAAAATGACCTATACTTAGCATCTTTTCCTCCAAAATGACTTAGTATGCTATGCTAGCTCTAAAATGACATAATATACTTAAGAAATGACATATTTTAGCTCCTAAATGACTTCATATGCTTAGCTAGCTCCAAGATGACATAATAACCTTACTTAGCTCCAAGATGACCTTACTTAGCATTTTTTACACCAAAATGACTTAGTATGCTTAGCTAGCTCAAAAATGACCTATTTAACCTAGGATAGCTCTAAAATGACCTATACTTAACAACTTTTCCACCAAAATGACTTAATATGCTTAGCTAGATCTAAATGATATAATATACTTAAGAAATGACATATTTTAGCTCCTAAATGACATCATATGTTTAGCTAGCTCCAACATGACATAGGGTGCGTTTGGTTTGTTAGCTAGCCTTACTTATCTAGACTAGATTGTCCAAGACAGATATAAGTTGCATCATAATAATCTTCACATTTTAGTTGCATCATAATAATCTTCTTATTCTAGTCTTCTTCTTATAACTTTCTTCTTTCCCATTTTGCAGATTTGCTTCAGATCACGGAAGCTTGGGTTGATGGAGTGCTTATCTTTAGTTTTTGTTTTGATTTGTGAAACTTGCTACCTATGGATGAAACTATGTAATATTGATGAAACTATGAATATGTGTGGATGAAACTTGCTACTATTGGTAACATGTGTTGCATATGTGTTGGATATATATGTGTTCATGACTACTCGTAATATGTGTTGAATATGCTATATTGGTCATATATATATCTCTGTGTTTGATTTTCTATGAAAATGAATTGATATAAGAAAAAATAGAATTAAATGGGGCAATATAGGCACTTTGCCATCCGCTGGCTGATGGCAAAGAAGCCATGTGGCAGCTACTTGTTCAACCTGGAAACCACCTATTTTGGTCTCTTTGCCAACTGCTGGCAGATGGTAAAGCGCCGGCAGCCTTTGCCATCCGCTGACAGATGGCAAAGAGCCTGCGGCCTTTGCCATTTGCTGGCAGACAACAAACAGCCTGCAGCCTTTGCCATCTGCTGGCAGACGACAAAGGGCCTGCAGCCTTTGCCATTAGCTGGTGGACGGCAGAGCACGTCGTTAGCCTCCTAACGAGGCTAACCCCGTCCCTCGGTCATACAGTGTCTTTGCCATTTGCCAGCTGACGGCAAAGGTGCAAAGTTCTTTGCCAACTGCCAGCAGACGACAAAGAATCCTTTACCGTAGCTTATTCAGCCGGAAGTTTGCTAACTGGTGGTAGTTGGCAAAGCCCTTTGCCGTCTGCCGTCCATGCCTTTGCCGTCTGCCATGGCGTATGGCAAATTACCTGATTCATATAGTACCAATGACATCGTAGGAGTATCTTGTGTGTATCAAACGTCGCAACGTAACTGGGTGACTATAAAGGTGCTCTACAGGTATCTCCGTGGGTGTCTGTTGGGTTGGCATGGATCAAGACTGGGATTTGTTACTCCGTGTGACGGAGAGGTATCTCGGTGCCCACTCGGTAATACAACATCAAAACAAATCTTTCAAGCAAAGTGACTAAAGTGATAGCCACATGACCTTGTATTACAGAATGAGTAAAGAGACTTGCCGGTAACGAGATTGAACTAGGTATGGAGATACGGACGACTGAATCTCGGGCAAGTAACATACCGAAGAACAAATGGAACATCATATGAGATTAACTGTATCCTTGACATAGAGGTTCAACCGATAAAGATCTTCATATAATATGTAGGAACCAATATGGGCATCCAGGTCCCGCTATTGGTTATTGACAGCAGAGGTGTCTCGGTCATGTCTACATAGTTCTCGAACCCGTAATGCCTGCACACTTAAGGTTCAGTGACGTTTTGGTAGTATTGAGTTATGTATGTTGGTGAACGAAGGTTGTTCGTAGTCCCAGATGAGATCTCGGACATCACGCCGGAATGGTCCGGAGGTAAAGATCAATATATAGGAAAGTGGTATTTGAGTTCCGGAAAAGTTTTGGGCACTACCGGTAGTGTACCAGGAGTGACAAATGGGTTCCGAGGGTCCACCAAGTGGGGCCCACCCACCATAGGGGCCACATGGGACTAGGAGGAGGTGCACCAGCCCTTGGTGGGATGGGCTGCTAACCCATAGAGGCCCATGCACAAGGGGTGTGAGAGGAGGCCAAGTGGGAAGGAGCCCCACTAGGATTCCACCTCCCTTGTGGGAGGTGGACTCCTCCCCTATCTTGTGTGCCAAGGCCTGATGTTTACTACGCAACATTCTTCTTGTATACTCATGTTGGGCCTACAAGCATAGAGTTTTGTAGGACAATGGCAATTTTCCCTCAAGTGGATGACCTAAGGTTTATCAATCCGTAGGAGGTGTAGGATGAAGATGGTCTCTCTCAAACAACCCTGCAACCAAATAACAAAGAGTCTCTTGTGTCCCCAACACACTCAATACAATGGTAAGTTGTGTAGGTGCACTAGTTCGGCAAATAGATGGTGATACAAGTGTAATATGGATGGTAGATATAGGTTTTTGTAATCTGAAAATATAAAAACAGCAAGGTAGCTAATGATAAAAGTGAGCACAAACGGTATTGCAATGCTTGAAAACAAGGCCTGGGGTTCATACTTTCACTAGTGCAATTTCTCTCAACAATACTGACATAGTTGAATCATATGTAAATACCTCTCGTGCGACAAAGAGTTCATTCCAAAGTCACAAATAGCGGAGAACAAACTAAGAAATTATTGTAGGGTATGAACCCACCTCAAAGTTATCTTTTCCGATCAATCTTATGAGCCGTCCCTATAAGTGTCACGAACAGCCCTAGAGTTCATACTAAAATAACACCTTAAGACACACATCAACCAAAACCCTAATGTCACCTAGATACTCCAGTATCACCACAAGTACCCATGGGCTTCATTATACGACATGCATCAGATAATTTCAGATTCATCACGTTCAATCCAACACAAAGAACTTCAAAGAGTGCCCAAAGTTTCTACCCGAGATTAAAGACGAAAACGTGTGCCAACCCCGATGATTAGATTTCCAAGGTCACGGAACCCGCAAGTTGATCACCAAAACATACATCAAGTGGATCAATAGAACATCCCATTGTCACCATGGATATCCCATCGCAAGACATACATCAAGTGTTCTAAAATCCTTAAAGAATCAATCCGATAAGAAAAGTTCAAATGGAAAACTCAATTCATCACAAGATAGAGAGGGGAAAACTCCGTATGATTCATCTAAATAAAGCTTGCGGTACATCAAGATCGTGCCATCTCAAGAACACGAGAGAGAGTGATCAAACACAAAGCAACTGGTACATTCCCTCAGCCCCGAGGGTGAACTACTCCCTCCTCGTCATGGAGACCACAACATGATGAAGATGGCCTCCGGTGATGGTTTCCCCCTCCGGCAGGGTGCCGGAACGGGCTCCCGATTAGTTTTTTGTGGCTCTTGAGGCTTGCGATGATGGAACTCCCGATCTAGGTTTCTTTTCGGAGGTTGTATTTATAGAAGTATTTGGCGTTGGTCCCACGTTCAGAAGGTTCCCGAGGAGGTCACAAGCCAGCTAGGCGCGGCTAGGGAGTGGTCGTGCCCTGGTGGCTTGTGACTCCCTAGGGACTCTTCTCCAGTATCTTTTCTCTCCAGTATTTTTAATATTTTCCAAAAATATTCTCCATAAATTTTCAGCCCATTCCGAGAACTTTTATTTCTGCACAAAAACAACCCCACGGTAGTTCTGCTGAAAACAACGTCAGTCCGGGTTAGTTCTAATAAAATCATAACAAAATCATATAAAATTATTGTAAACATGGCATGAATACTTCATAAATTATAGATATGTTGGAGACGTATCAGCATCCCCAAGCTTAATTCCTGCTCGTCCTCGAGTAGGTAAATGATAAAAGAAATAATTTATGAAGTGTGAATTCTACCTAACATATTTATAAATGCAATCTTCTTTATTGTGGCAAGAATGTTCATATCCATAAGACTCAAAACAAAAGCTTATTGTTGACATAAAAATAGTAAGATTTCAAGCATACTAACAAAGCAATTGTGTCTCTTCAAAATAACATGGCAAAATAAAGTTACCCCTACAAAATCATATGGTATGCCTATGCTCCATCTTCCCCACACAAAGTATTTATATCATGCACAACCCTGATGACAAGTCAAGCAATTGTTTCACACCTTTTATGTTCTCAAACTTTTTCAACTCTCACGCAATACATGAGCGTGATCCATGGATATAACACTATAGGTGGAATAGAATATGGTGAAGGTTGTGAAGAAAAGGAGAAGATAGTCTCACATCAACTAGGCATAACAGGCTATGGAGATGCCCATTAATAGATATCAATGTGAGTGAGTAGGGATTGACATGCAACAGATGCACTAGAGCTAGAAGTGTATGAAAGCTCAAAAAGAAACTAAGTGGGTGTGCATCCAACTCGCTTGCTCACGAAGATCTAGGGCAATTTGAGGAAGCCCATCATTGGAATATACAAGACAAGTTCTATAATAAAAAATTCCCACTAGTATATGAAAGTGACAATATAGGAGACTCTCTATATGAAAAACATGGTGCTACTCTGAAGAACAACTGTGGTAAAGGATAGTACCATTGCCCCTTCTCTCTTTTCTCTCATTTTTATTTCCTTTTTTTGGTGGGCATCTTTGGCATCTTTTTTATTTGGGATTCTCTGGCCTCTTTTATTTTTTGTAAAGTTCGGAGACTCATTCCAACTCATGTGGTAATCATAGCTTCCATCATCCTTTCCTCACATGGGACAATGCTCTAATAATGATGATCATCACACTTTTATTTACTTAAACCTCAAGAATTACAACTCGATACTTAGAACAAAATATGACTCTATATGAATGCCTCTGGCGGTGTATCGGGATGTGCAATGCTAGCATATCAAATGACATCAAAAAATGGACAAACCATGAAAACATCATGCTAGCTATCTTATGATCATGCCAAGCAATATGACAATGATGATGCATGTCATAAATGGAACGGTGGAAGTTGCATGGCAATATATCTCGGAATGGCTATGGAAATGCCATAATAGGTAGGTATGGTGGCTATTTTTAGGAAGAATATATGGTGGGTTTGTCGCACCGGCAGAAGTTGTGCGGTACTAGATAGTCTAGCAAAGGTGGAAGGGTGAGAGTGCGTATAATCCATGGACTCACATTACTCATAAAGAACTCACATACTTATTGCAAAAGTCTATTAATCATTGAAGTAAAGTATTAGATGCATGCCCCTAGGGGAGAGGTTGTTAGGAGTAAACCATCATGTGCTCCCGACCCTCACACAAAGGTTGACAATCAATAAACAAATCATGCTCCGACTTCCTTACATAACGGTTCACCATACGTGCATGCTACGGGAATCACAAACCTTTACACAAGTATTTTCACCAATTCACAATTACTTCCGAACATGACTCTTAATATTACCATCTTTATATCTCAAAACTTTACGCAAGGAATCAAACTTCTCATAGTATTCAATGCACTTTATATGAAAGTTTTTATTATATCCCTCTAGGATGCCCTATATATTATGACTATTCATAACCTAAGAAAATTACCATGCTGTTTAGAGACTCTCAAGATAATGTAAATGAAGAATGATAGTTCATCAATTTCTATAAAATCAAACCACCGCCGCACTCTACAAAGATATAAGTGAAGCACTAGAGCAAACTGACAAACTACTCCAAATAGATATAAGTGAAGATCAATGAGTAGGTAAAGAATTAAGTAGTTATGTGAGGACTCTATCTCTCAATAAATATTTTCAGATCTTATTATTTTATTCATAAGCAAGCAAAAGAAAATAGCACTCCAAGAATAGCACGCATCATGTGAACGAATTAAAATTTAGGCTCAACATAGGCTAACCGATAATTGTTGATGAAGAGAGGTGGGATGCCTAGCATCCCCAAGATTAGATGCTTGATACTTATTAAAATATTTACTTGGGGTGCCTTGGGAATCCCCAATCTTGATATTTTGTATCTTGTTCAATCCTCTCATATTCCGGTTCCACCTATTCTCAAAAACTTCATCCACATAAAACTCAAAAAGAACTCGTGAGATAGGTTAGTACACATAAGAACAAATCAACACTTCATGTATTTCCAACACAAGTTTCACAATAATTTTCAAACATTAGGTACTGTATACTATCATTTCCACAATTTATATCTACCAATATAGGCTATGGAAACTATAGGATAAGTAGATAACAAAACTATGACAGCAATCTGTCCAAACAGAATAGTCTGTAGCAATTTATGAAAACAATGTACTTATTTAAATCAAAAAATTATAAAAACTTAGGACATTCTATAAAATTTATATTAAAACACCATGTAAAAATTTAAGAAACTTTCCACGTTCCAGTAAACTATGAAAATTCAAACACTACAACAGAAGTTTCTGTTTTTACCAAGCACATATCAAAACATGCAATGAAAGCATCCTAAGGCAATTATTGGAACTTTTTATTGAAAAAAATATTATAAATAACACCTAGAATATAAAAAATAAATAAAATGATGCTCCAAGCAAAACTCATATTATGCGGTGAATAAAAATATAGCTCCAAGTAAGATATACCGATAGTGTTGAAGACGAAAGAGGGGATGCCTTCTGGGGCATCCCCAAGCATATGTGCTTGAGTACTCCTTGCATATTACCTTGGGGTGACTTTTGAATCCCCAAGATTAGGTTCTTGTCACTCCTTATTCTCCTCATATCGGCGTCTCACCCAAAACTTAAAAACTTCAATCACACAAAACTTAACGGAACTTCGTGAGAAGGGTTAGTGTAGTAAAGATAAATCATTCACGTAGGAAATGTCTAGACAAGGTTCATAATTGTTACCACATCATAACTACTGTATTATATAATTCCCATAATTTATACCACTCAATATAAGCTATAGGAACACTTGAAACAAGCAAACTATGCATGCAAAACAGAATCTATCAAAAACAGAACAGTATGTAAAGATCTGAATGATCACCATACTTCAACGACTCTAAAAAATTCTGAAAACTTAGGAAAACTCAAAGAATTTTCGTATAAATGTTTTGTAAAAATTTCAGAATTTTTTGATGCTCCAGTAAATTCATATAATTCATGTACTGGACGCAAAACTTTCTGTTTTTGCACGGAATCAAATAAGAAAGCATCCACACTATCCCAAAGGCTTTATTTGGTAATTTATTGAAATAAAAGACACAAAACATTATTAATAAAGTATCTTAATCATGTGAACACATAAAAAAATAAGGTAAAAGTGTTGGTTTGTCTCCCAACAAGTGCTTTTCTTTAATGCCTTTTAGCTAGGCATGATGATTTCACTGATGCTCACATAGGAATAATAATTGAAACATGCAAAAGTGCATCATGAATCTCATGACAAGAACATTTAAGTCTAACACACTTCCTATTCATAGGGATTTTGTGAGAAAACAATTTATGGGATCAATAATCAACTAACATAGGAAGGCAAAACAAGCATAACTTCAAAACCTTGAACACATAGAGAGGAAACTTGATATTATTGCAATTCCTACAAGCATATGTTCCTCCCTCCTAATAATTTTCAGTAGCATCATGAAGGAATTCCATAATATAACCAGCACATAAATCATTCTTTTCATGATCTACAAGCATAGTAATTTTACTACTCTCCACACAAGAAAATTTCTTCTCATGACTAATAGTGGGAGTAAACTCGACAAAATAACTATCATGAGATACTCGATTGACATAACCACATTGAATATTAAAATCGTGATGGCAAGTTTCAAGCTTTTCATTACTCTTTATAGCATACATGTCATCACAATAATAATCATATATAGGAGGCATGCCATCATCATAATAGTTTTCCTCATCAAAACTTGTGGGGCTAAAAATATCATATTCATCAAATATAGTATCCCCAAGCTTGTGGCTTTACGTATCATTAGCATCATGGATATTCAATGAATTCATACTAACAACATTGAAATCATGCTCATCACTCAAATATTTAGTGCCAAACATTTTAATAACTTCTTCTTATAACACTTGAGCACAATTTTCCTTTCCATCATTTTCATGAAAGACATTAAAAAGATGAAGCATATGAGGCAACCTCAATTCCATTTTTAGGTTTTTTATAAAACCAAACTAGTGAAAAAAAAGAAACTAAAAGATTTGATTGCAAGATCTAAAGATATACCTTCAATCACTCACCTCCCCAGCAACGGCGCCAGAAAAGAGCTTGATGTCTACTACGCAACCTTCTTCTTCTAGACTCGTGTTGGGCCTCCAAGCGTAGAGTTTTGTAGAACAGTGGAAATTTTCCCTCAAGTGGATGACCTAAGATTTATCAATCCGTGGTAGGTGTAGGATGAATATGGTCTCTCTCAAACAACCCTGCAACCAAAGAACAAAGAGTCTCTTGTGTCCCCAACACACCCAATACAATGGTAAGTTGTATAGGTGCACTACTTCGGTGAAGAGATGGTGATACAAGTGTAATATGGATGGTAGATATAGGTTTTTGTAATCTGAAAATATAAAAACAGCAAGGTAACTAATGATAAAAGTGAGCACAAATGGTATTGCAATGCTTGAAAACAAGGCCTCGGGTTCATACTTTCACTAGTGCAATTTCTCTCAACAATACTGACATAGTTGAATCATATGTAAATACCTCTCGTGCGATAAAGAGTTCACTCCAAAGTCACAAATAGTGGAGAACAAATGAATAAATTATTGTAGGGTAAGAAACCACCTCAAAGTTATCTTTTCCGATCAATCTTATGAGCTATCCCTATAAGTGTCACAACAGCCCTAGAGTTCATACTAAAATAACACCTTAAGACACACATCAACCAAAACCCTAATGTCACCTAGATACTCCAATGTCACCACAAGTACCCATGGGATTGATTATATGATATGCATCACATAATTGCAGATTCATCATATTCAATCCAACACAAAGAACTTCAAAGAGTGCCCCAAAGTTTCTACCAGAGATTCAAGACGAAAACGTGTGCCAACCCCTATGCATAGATTCCCAAGGTCACGAAACCCGCAAGTTGATCACCAAAACATACATCAAGTGGATCAATAGAACATCCCATTGTCCCCACGGATATCCCATCACAAGACATACATCAAGTGTTGTCAAATCCTTGAAGACCCAATCCGATAAGAACACTTCAAATGGAAAACTCAATTCGTCACAAGAAGATAGAGAGGGGAAAACTCCATAGGATTCATCTATATCAATAAAGCTCACGGTACATCAAGATCGTGCCATCTCAAGAACACGAGAGAGAGAGAGAGATCAAACACATAGCTACTGGTACATACCCTCAGCCCCGAGGGTGAACTACTCCCTCCTCGTCACGGAGACCGTCAGGATGATCAAGATGGCCTCCGGTGATGGTTTCCCCCTCCGACAGGGTGCCGGAATGGGCTCCCGATTGGTTTTTCGTGGCTCTGGAGGCTTGCAGCGGCGGAACTCCCGATCTAGGTTTATTTTTGAAGGTTTGGGTATTTATAGGAGTATTTGGCATTGGTCTCACGTCCCGAAGGTTCCCGAGGAGGTCACAAGCCAGCTAGGCGCGACTAGGGGGTGGCCGTGCCCTAGTGGCTTGTGACTCCCTCAGGACTCTTCTCCGGTATCTTTTCGCTCCAGTATTATTTATGTTTTCCAGAAATATTCTTTGTAAATTTTCAGCCCATTCCAAGAACTTTAATTCCCGCACAAAAACAACACCACGGTAGTTCTGCTGAAAACAGCGTCAGTCCAGGTTAGTTCTAATAAAATCATACCAAAATCATATAAAATTATTGTAAACATGGCATGAATACTTCATAAATTATAGATACGTTGGAGACGTATCAAGACCCTAGGTTTTTCCCTAGGGCGCCTCCCACCTACCACCTCTCCTCCTATATATATTGGAGGGTTTGGAGGGCGGCCACCACCTGAAAAGCCAAGTGTTACCCTCTCTCCCCTCTAGATTGCTTCTCCTATAGATCTGTTCGGTATAGCTTAGCGAAGCTCTACCAGATCAGCTCCACCACCACCGCCACCACGTCGTTGTGCTGCTGAAGAACTCGTCTACCTCTCCGCTCCCTCTTGCTGGAACAACAAGGCAGAGATCGTCATTGAGCCGTACATGTTCTGAACGCGGAGGTGTCGTCCGTTCGGCGCTAGATCGGAAGGACCGCGACTGGATCGCGAGACGTATCGTGATTGGATCGCAGGACAAATTGTGATGGGATCGCGGGACGGCTTCTGATTTGGCTCTCGAAGACGTTCGACTACATCAACCGTGTTTCTTAATGCTTCTCGCTTAGAGATCTACAAGGGTATGTAGATCCACTCTCCGTCTCGTAGATGCTCATCACCATGGATAGGTCTTGCGTGTGCGTAGGATTTTTTTTGTTTCCCATGCAACATTCCCGAACAGTGACATCATGAGCTAGGTCTATGTGTAGATGAGATCACGAGTAGAACACAAAGGAGTTTGTGGGCGTTGATGTTCAGATTGCTTCCTCCCTAGGTTGGTTTTTGATTCAGCAGTATTGTGGGATGAAACGGCCCGAACCGACCTTACTCGTACGCTTACGAGAGACCGGTTCCATCGACTGACATGTAACATTGTTGCATAAAGATGGCTGGCGGGTGTCTGTCTCTCCTACTCTAGTTGGATCAGATTCGCCAA
The DNA here is from genome assembly GCA_022496015.1 of Hordeum marinum. Taxonomy (NCBI): domain Eukaryota; kingdom Viridiplantae; phylum Streptophyta; class Magnoliopsida; order Poales; family Poaceae; genus Hordeum; species Hordeum marinum. Next base: position 46,233,612 of record CM039672.1, read on the forward strand.
AGGCGGTCCTTGAGAAGGTTGAATAGCAATTTGTTTACCACCGTTGTGGTTTTTGCGTAGGTGAAAATTGCTCTTGCTAGATACCCGTAGCAGCCACATAAAACATGCAACAACAATTAGAGGACGCCTAACTTGTTTTTGCAGGGTATGTTGTGATGTGATATGGCCAATTACATGATGAGATATATGTGATGTATGAGATGATCATGTTTTGTATAGAATATCACAACTTGCATGTCGATGAGTACGGCAACCGACAGGAGCCATAGGGTCGTCTTTAATTATTGTATGACCTGTGTGTCAATCTTTAAGCGCTATGTAATGCTTTACTTTATCGCTAATCGGTAGCAATAGTAGTAGAAGCATGGTGGGCGCGACAACACCGATGGCGGCACGTTGATGGATGAGTGGGTTCCGAGGGTCCATGAAGTGGGACCCATCTACCCCATGGGCCTAGGAGGTGGCACACCAGCCCCTAGTGGGTTGGGCAGCCAACCCATAGAGGCCTATGCGCAAGGGGTGGGAAAGGAGGCCTAGTGGGAAGGAGTCCCACTAGGATTCCACCTCCCTTGTGGGAGGTGGACTCCTCCCCTATCTTGTGTGCCCAGGCCCTAGGGTTTTCCCTATGGCGTCTCCCACCTACCACCTATCCTCCTACATATATTGGAGGGTTTTGAGGGCAGCCACCACCCGAAAAGCCACGTGCTGCCCTCTATCCCTCTAGATTGCTTCTCCTCTAGATCTGTTCGGCATAGCTTAGAGAAGCTCTGCCGGATCAACTCCACCACCGTCGCCACCATGCTGTTGTGCTGCCGAAGAACTCATCTACCTCTCTGCCCCCTCTTGCTAGATCAAGAAGGTGGAGATCGTCATCGAGCCGTACGTGTGCTGAACGCGGAGGTGCCGTCCATTCGGTGCTAGATCGGAAGGACCACGACTGGATCGCGGGACGGATTGTGATTGGATCGCGGGACGGATCGTGATGGGATCGCGGGTAGGCTCGTGATTTGGATCGTGAAGATGTTCGACTACATCAACTGCGTTTCTTAACACTCCCCTCTTAGCGATCTACAAGGGTATTTAGATCCACTCTCCCTCTCGTAGATGCTCATCACCATGGATAGATCTTGCATGTGCGTAGGAATTTTTTTGTTTCCCATGCAACGTTCCCCAACAGGTCTCGGCTAGATGGTAACATGATGTAGGAAAAACATGATGTTTACCCAGGTTCGGGCCCTCTCTAAGAGGTAAAACGCTATGTCCTATGTCTGATTATATTGATTTTAATGGGGTACAAAGTACATGATGATCTACCTCGATATCATATGAATGAATTGACTCAGCCTCTACAGTCTTAACCGCTCAGCTTATATAGGCACTGGGGGTATCTAGGGTTACAAGTATGTCGGCTACACCTAGGAATAAACATACTGACCATTCAAATATGCCTTGGAGATGCGCCAAGTCTTCGGAACATTCCATCTTGAGTACGCAGGGGTCCATGGGTACATGGCCCATTCTTCAATTGTCGGTGGGTCCTTGGCCCAATCCATGAATGGCAGGCCGACATGGTGAGTACCCCATAATCCAGGACACCGCTAAGTAGTTCGTCACGAATACATCTAGACCCTTGTCAAAAACCGAGGTGGTCCTAAAACACATCAGATATAATCCGACGATCAAAGAATCGGATGTAGAGTACAAATTTGATGAACCAGTTTTCAAGACCGACAACCAAAGAAGATGAAGAAACAACTTCGTGAGCCAAGAAGAGTTCAGAATTGAAGACATGTTCATGGGCCACTAAAGGTGTCCCAGATAGGGGTCTCTAACCACGTCATCTCCCTGCCAGGTGGCCCGGACCGAGGACCCCCATGTCGGTTAAGTGGATCACATCGGGTGGCCCATAATGAAAGAAATTGAAGGCTCCAGAAGACTTGGCATGTACTCCGAGGTGTTGGATCCATTGAAGGCTTTGTTTCCTCTTACGTAGCGTACTAGGATACTGTAACCCCAGACCCCCTGGTATCTATATAAACCGAGGGATAGGGATCGTAGAAACAAGACAACACTCCTAGGATAGATCATCTGTACTTTGCACTTCAATCCAAAGCAATAAACACAAGCATGTCGTAGGGTGTTATCTCTTTGAAGAGCCCGAACCTAGGTAAACACCATGTCCTTGTTACCATCGTATCTAGTCGTCTAGCTCGGGATCCGCTAACCTGAAATCAATCGGATTTAGCTTCGTCGGGTAGTGGGAGGGGTGTGCATTAGTTATGTTTAGTCTTGCAGGTAAACTACCGCAGTGATAAAAAGTAAAAAAAAAGTCACATAGTGTATTATTGCCACTAAATATAAATGTTTATAGAAGGACTAGAATGAGTCATGTAGACAACCGTATGTCATCATGCTTACAGTAATTATCTGCTTTTACACTTTAGGTTTGGATGGTGTAGAGAGAATCTCAACACTTATGAACACACTAGTAGCCTTGTGATGAGAGGGTATTCTGGTCTATGAAATTTGGACGCGACTATATATAATCAACATATCTCATATGTCTGAACATGAGTATGAAATATTATATTCTATACCTTTCACAAGACTTTGTTACTTACTCCACTTTTATGTATTGAAGAGTTACAGTCGTTGAAACTGTAACCCCAATTCATTTTTTAGCATAGGAATCACCTTCAACAATTTCTGTACGCATTTTTTATTTCATTTTTCCAAAAATACCAAAATATTATCTACCACTATATCTTTTAATTATCTCGTGCAACTAGCAAGCCTAGCAGCCTTGTTAGCTCTGCTGGGGACTCACATGAAGTTTTATTTGTGTTGCACACATTACCACTATTGCGAGATGCATCTGCGTTCAAAGACACATATGAAGTTTTATTTGTGTTTATCACTTTGGAAAAAGTTGTTGCTTATTAAAAAATCACACCAAAGCCCAACAATGAACTTGTGTAGATTTCATTGCAGCAGTGACCGATCAATACAGAGGTGGAGATGACGCAGTCGCTGGAAACCAAGAAGTGGCTAGTCATAGCACCACATACAAATATTGATAACTGATGTTGAGGCCCAGAAATCATGAATGTTGGAGAAGGGGTGTTTAGAGGGATGGCCAGGACGAGACCGGTTGGAGAAGACGCCATTTAGAGAACAAGAACTTACACGATGCCCACTCGTGGGGCGCAAGCGAGTCTTCCGCAACCAGCTGCCTACACTCGATTCCTTGCACGCTCTTTTTTCCCGCTCGCATGTCAACCAAGATCGTTGACTTTTCAAGAGTACTTTGAGGAATTTCAAAAATTCCATGAATTCAAAAAATGTTTACAATGTTAAAAAAATGTTCACAAACTATAAAAAGTGCGCGTGCATTTAAAAAAGATAATTTGAAAAACCACTTGCAAGTTTGATTTTTTGAATGAATTTTAAAAATGTTCTCGAATTTTTAAAAATTGCGTGAATTTGAAATAAAATCATGGATTATTTGAACTTAAAAATGAAGATAAAAAAACACAGAAAAAACACACAAAGCTCATCCTGGAAAGCGTCCAGGACTGCTGCAAGCCTGCAACCAAGAAGACCGGAGAGATTCTAAGAAAAACACACACACAAGAAGGCCGGAGTATGTAATCAAAAACCCCTCGAAAAAAAAGGTGATCACGAACACGCCTTCCACCCCTCTAGGGTTTCACCAGAGAGGAAAGGGGATCTTAGATCAGTTGGTTGAGCACCGCCACCTGCCTTGTGCCGAGTTCCCCCCTCGCGCCGTCGTCGTTGCCGTCACCGTCGCCTTCGCCGTCGCCACCAAGATCCGGAGGAGACGAGTTCACGGCAACTCGTGAGCCTTCAGTTACCCAATTCTTCTCGGGCCGCGGCTGCTCTACTCGGGAGCAATGGGGGCAGTTCATTGTTCTCTTTTCCTTGCTGATCTTCTATTTTCAGAGAGAATCCTTTTCATAGAATCTAATCAAAGCTGAAAATTTGCACTTCTACATCAAAATTACATGTCAGGACTGAAGTTTGCCTGTCTAAGTTCAGTTACAGGTTTAGTTATATCAACAGCTACGATCACGTCTCACTTTACCGTTCGCCCTGACCGTTAGATATTTACTGTTACCGCTGAGCTGGTATTCTCCTACCTTCTTACCTATTCGCCTATAAGACAGCCAGGATATGACTGGGATGAATTATTCTGCATTGTCATCATTCTTATTGCCAAGATGGCCAAGTATCATACGTTCCGCTGATACATCTCTGGGAAATATAATAGATTGCTTCCATCTTGTTCCTTTTCTCTTGATTTTTTCCTTCAGTCTCGAACCAAATCCCAACTAGATCCTAACAAATTGGTATCAGATGCCAGCATTCCTCGGACAAGAGCGCTAGGAGTGATGAATTCTCGCGTCGATCTACGATTCCCACCCTTCTTCGATGAGCGGAGGCAAGAATTGGAGGCGGTGAGGAGGCGCTGGGGCGGAGAGTGTTCGGGTGCAGATCAGTCGAGCCGGAGCGGTTGGACGGGCACCTTGCCTGTTCAGTAAAATTCCGCGTCTGAGCACTGATCCGTGCAACGCGGCGGCGTGGATCGAGGCGGCGACAGGATCGGGGACAGGGCCGGGCGGAGGAATAACCTTGTGGTAAAAGTCCTCCCTCTGTCTCAGATCGTGGTGATGGGGCGATCCAAGGCGATCGACGATGCTGATCCGCAGGATTTACTTTCTCTGAGAGATGATTTTGGGACCTTGCAGAGTAGTAATGACCAGATGCAGGCTGAGGTGTCCAAATTACAGGATGAGGTACAGTCCATTGGGGCTAAACAAGGTGAAATTTCTTTGCAAGTGGGTGGAGTAGAGAAAGTGGTATTGGATTTGAGCAAGCACTTATCTACTATGAGTGATGTTCTCCAGACATTAGTGAAGCCACCGGATCAAGCCAATCGTGCAGAGATTCCTTCCAGTTCTCAACAAGTTCCAAAATCACCTACTCTGTTGCATGCACAAATGCAGGATCAAATTCATAGGACTTAACAACTGAGAAGACAACTTGATGCAGAGAAAGAGAAAACCAAGCAACTGGAAGAACTTACCTCCTATCAGGACCAATGGCCCTCCTGGGTTCGCTAATCAGGGCAGAAATGAGACTGCAAATGTTGTGGGAACACCAGTTACAGCTAGGGATCAACCTCATACTCCCGCTTTTCAACAATACTATCAACAGGGCAGAGATAGACAAGTTTGGCAAGGGTATTTCAGAACATATGAACAGGATAAGCAGGCTCAATTCATGAAATCTCTGACCAAGGGACCAAAGATGGAGTTTCCTAAGTTCTATGGAGATGATCCTGTGGGTTGGATCAGGCAGTGCAACAAATATTTTCAGATGTCTGCAGCTCCAGAAGAATATATAAGTATCCTTGGCTCAGTTATATGTTATGGGAGAGGCTGATGTATGGCTAAGAAGATCTAATCTACTAAAAATAAAGGTGACTTGGAAAGAGTTCTGTACTGAAATTACAAGAAGATTTTCTGAGCAAGGTTCATATGATTTGACAGAAAAGTTTAATTCAGTCAAACAGTTGAACAGTTCAGTTTCTGAATATACAAAAACTTTTGAGGATTTAATGGCAGATGTGCAAGAGGAATACCCTGAGTTGGGAGAATCCTGGTTTGTCAGATGTTATGTGAATGGTCTGAGGGATGGAATCAAATTTCAGATTAGACCATTTAGGCCTTTGACACCTACTGATGCTTATTGTTTGGCTAAAGATGTAGAACCTTGTCATCCTCCTATAATATTAACTCCAAAGAAGACAGGTGTGTCTTATACAAATTTTTACCAAAAAAATACAGTTGTTGTTCCTAGTAAACAACCTCATACTCCTTACCAGCAACAATTACCAGTCAGACATGGAGAAATTCCTGCTACCAACAACCCAAAAATCAGGAAATTAGGAGAATGTTGGAGATATGGAGACAAATGGGTGCATGGCCACAAATGCAGATTAGTTCCCAATGTGCATTTGTTACAACAGGAAGCAGATGAACTAGTGTTGGATGAGGTTGATGATCAACAACAGTTGGAACAAGTAGAACCAACAAATGATGGGGAACAAGTCATGTTTGTATGAGCTTTTGCAGTGGGTCAACAGTTAGTAGTACCCACTCCAACAGTTATAATTCATATTAATGGAAAAAAAGCTGTAGCTCTCCTAGACTCTGGTAGCACCACATCTTTCTTGAATCAAGATTTTGCATTCAAGGCTAATTGTCATATGCTGCCTGTTAAACCAAGAAGCATCACAGTAGCTGGGGGTGGTACTTTACTCTCTTCAGCAGTGGTACCCAACTATGAGTTCCAAATTGCCAAACTTAAGGCATTTCATGATTTCAGGGTATTATCATTACCTAGACATGATGTGATTTTGGGATATGATTGGTTTTCCATAGTGAGTCCAGTATCTTTTGACATTCCTGTGAAAACATTTAGTTTTACACAAGAGGGCAAGCAGACCATCTCCACTGCAATGTTCACAAATGCTGAAAGTCTAAGAGAAACACCTGCCAAGAAGATCGAGAAGGTGATTGAAAAAGGAGCTGAGGTTTTTCTCTGCCAAGTTCATAACATCTTATTGGAAGCACCAGAGGGCACTAAAACCCCACCGCAAATACAACAATTGTTGTTGAAATATGCTGACCTGTTTGAAGAACCAAAAGAACTGCCTCCTCATCGAGCTTTAGATCAAACTATCCCTCTTCTTCCTGGAGCTGATCCACCATAGGTTAGACCTTACAGAGTTCCTCAACATCAGAAGCAGGAAATGGAGGAACAAATCAAGAAGCTATTGGCTACTCACCTTATAAGACACAACCAAAGTCCTTTTGCAGCTCCTGTTCTATTGGTCAAGAAAAAAGATGGTTCAATGAGACTATGCACTGATTTTAGAAAGCTCAATGCATTAACAATCAAAAATAAATTTCCAATTCCAGTGATTGAAGATCTGCTTGATGAATTACATGGAGCAAATTTTTTCACTAAATTAGATTTGAGATCAGGTTACCATCAGATTAGAATGGCTCCTGAAGATATTCACAAAACAAGCTTTAGGACATTTCTAGGGCATTTTGAATACCTGGTTATGCCTTTTGGCCTTTCCAATGCACCTGGTACATTCCAAGAGCTCACGAACAACATTTTTGGCCCATACTTAAGGAAGTTTGTTCTGGTATTCTTTGATGACATCTTGATTTACAGCAAAGACATTAAAGAGCATTTGGAGCATATTAGGTTGGTGTTGGACCTATTGAAGAAACATCAACTGTTTGCTAGAATGTCTAAATGTGTATTTGCTCTTCAACAAGTGGAGTATTTGGGTCATGTTATTTCTACTAAGGGTGTAGCTACTGACCCTCAGAAGATCACAACTATTGCAGATTGGCCAGTTCCTGATACTGTCACAAAATTGAGAAGGTTCTTAGGCCTGGCAGGGTATTATAGGAGATTTATCCAAGGGTACGGGGTTATTTGTAGACCTTTGCATGATATATTAAAGAAATGGAATTTTGCTTGGAAAGAGGAACAAGACAAAGCTTTCCACCAATTGAAACAAGCACTAATCACTGCCCCAGTGTTAGCCTTGCCCAATTTTTCACAACCTTTTGTGCTGGAAACTGATGCCTCTGGAAAAGGGATTGGATCAGTATTAATGCAACAGGGAAGACCAATCTCTTATTTCAGTTCATCCTTGTGCCCCAGAAATGCAGTTTTATCTACTTATGAAAAGGAGGCTTTAGCTATTCTGGAAGCTTTGAAAAGGTGGAGACACTATCTGTTAGGTAATGCACTAACAATCAAAACAGATCAACAATCTCTGAAGTTTATTACTGATCAGAAGATCACTGAGGGAGTGCAAAATAAATTGATGATGAAATTGTTGGAATTCAATTTTACAATACAGTATAAGAAAGGAGTGCAGAATAAAGTGGCTGATGCTTTGTCTAGGGTTCTGCCCAAATGCATGTCAATCACAACTGCTACTCCAACATGGGCAGAGGATCTTATTTGTAGTTATCAGCAAGATGAAGACAGTAAAAAACTGCTGGAAAAATTGCTAGTGGCCAAGGATAATTCAGTTGCTGATTATTCCTTGACTGGAGGTATTATTAGATACAAGGGTAAGATTTTGGTAGGCAATGCTGCTCAATTAAGGCAAAAGTTGGTATCAGCCCTGCACAGTTCTCCAGTGGGGGGCCATTCTGGTAGGAGAGCAACTTATCACAGAGTGAAAAGTATTTTCTATTGGCCTGGATTAAAATCAGATGTGGAGGCTTTCATTGCTGCTTGTCCAATATGTCAGAGAGCTAAACATGAAACTTGTTTACAACCTGGTTTGCTAGAACCTTTACCTGTGGCTGACATGGCTTGGCAACATTTATCAATGGATTTTATTGAAGGTTTACCAAAATCTCAAGGCAAGGATGTGATCATGGTGGTAGTGGATAGATTCACTAAGTACTCCCACTTTATTCCTCTATCTCACCCATATACTATGCTCAGTGTGGCTCAAGCTTTTGTTGATCAGATTATCAGACTGCATGGACCTCCCAAGTTAATTATATCTGATAGGGATCGTATCTTCACAAGTCAGTTATGGAAAGGAATTTTCTCTGCTCTTAAAGTGGAATTAAGATATAGCACAACCTATCACCCACAAACAGATGGTCAAACCGAAAGAATCAATCAATGTTTGGAAACATATTTAAGGTGTATGACCACTTCTGCTCCAACTAAATGGATGTCCTGGCTGTCATTGGCAGAATTCTGGTATAATTCCACTTATCATACGGCCATCAAGATGTCTCCCTTTCAAGCCCTATATGGATTTCCTCCTCCCCTCATTTTTGAGTTGGCAATTCCGGGTCCAGAAGACACTGAAGCTCAAGATTTTGTAACAGCTAAACATCAAATGTTGGACCATTTGAAAGAAAATTTGCTCTTGGCTCAGAATCGTATGAAGAAATATGCAGATACCAAACGAGTGGAACGATCGTTTGAAGTGGGTGATCCAGTTTACCTAAAAATGGCTCCCTACGGATTGGCTGCTTTTGGGTTTAGGGGAGCCCTCAAGTTGCAAAACAAATTCTACGGCCCATTTCTGGTGACACAAAAAGTGGGCAAAGCTGCGTACAAGTTACAGTTACCTTCTTATGTCCAAATCCACCCAGTTTTCCATGTGAGCCAACTGAAGAAGCACATTGGTGCAAAGTCCATTCCAAGCCCCAATCTGCCGATGGTCAATTCTGATGGAACAGTCAAAACTGGACCAGCTGGGGTGTTACAAGTTCGACAGGTGCCAAGGAACAATTTGCTGGTCGTTCAATGGCTCATTCAATGGGAGAATCTACCTCCTGAAGATGCATCTTGGGAAGATGCGGATTTCATCAAGTATACGTTTCCGGAGTTCTTCCACAAGACAACTCACGAGTGGCTAAGTAATACGTTATCGCCATGAGGACACGTCGATTCTCAGAAGGGGGCAATGTCAGGACTGAAGTTTGCCTGTCTAAGTTCAGTTACAGGTTCAGTTATATCAACGGCTACGATCACGTCTCACTTTACCGTTCGCCCTGACCGTTAGATATTTACTGTTACCGCTGAGCTGGTATTCTCCTACCTTCTTACCTATTCGCCTATAAGACAGCCGGGATATGACTGGGATGAATTATTCTGCATTGTCATCATTCTTATCGCCAAGATGGCCAAGTATCATACGTTCCGCTGATACATCTCTGGGAAATATAATAGATTGCTTCCCTCTTGTTCCTTTTCTCTTGATTTTTCCTTCGGTCTCGAACCAAATCTCAACTAGATCCTGACATTGCATCTCTGATAATTGCTATTTTTGGGTGGCAAAAGAATATGTGAAGTCTGACTGTCTTGCATTGCAACATTGAAATTACATGCTTGCGACTGTCTAGATGTTGCATATCTGAGAATACAAGTTTGCTTGTTTGTGACTAGTGTGAAATCAACTCTTATTTGTCTTCATTCATGCCAAATGCAGAAAGGCAAGAAAGTTGATGCGCTCAGTGCATTGCCTGATGACGTTCTGGTCAACATTCTCGACCGACTCACTGTCCGTGAGGCTGCAAGAACCAGCATCCTCTCCAAGCGGTGGACTCAGCTCTGCGCCAAGCTGTCCCGGCTTATAGTAAGTGCTCAGCACTTCCTGCCCAAGGGCGTGTCATGCACCGACATCTCTGATGATGAATTGGTTCGCATCAACAAAGCCGTGGTTCAAGCGGTAGGGAGCATATTGACACGCAGAAATCCTGGGGAACACACCATCCGCCTTCTGTCGACCACGTTCTACTTGAGAGATGATGTCCCCATATCCATTGGACAAGCTGTTGGTCATGCAATGGCGGCGCACTTGGTTGAGAATGTCAAATTCAGCGTTATGACAGGGACGTATGACATCATTGATATGGTTGAGGATGATATGGTCACCTCTGCGAGAAAGTTCATGCTGTTCTTTGATGCCTGTCCAAATGCATTTAGTGGTCTCACTGACCTCGACCTCGAGAATTTGAGATTTGGTGAATCAGACATATCCAATGTTTTCATCACTTGCAAGCGGTTGAAGCTTCTTCGTTTGTACAATTGTGACTCTGGTGATTGCAGCATACTCCCAGTTGAACACGCTCATCTCAGTGAGCTTAGTATTGTCCACTGTAGGCTCGAACAAGTCATGCTGAACTGGCTCCCTCAACTCACAAGGATGGTCTTTGAAGGCTGGCTGGATTTCCAAGATCCACTGTTCATTGGTCATGTCCCATTGCTGGAGGCTGTAAGCCTCACAAATCTTGGCCTTAGTTACAACAAGATGGTGAAGTTAAGTGAGTTTCTTAGTGGTACCTCTATACGAGATCTGAAGTTGGGATTTGACTCCGAAATGGTAAGTCGAGATTGTTGCTCCGCGAGCTGTGTGCCTTCACTTCTTCTCTGCCCATCTCATCATGTGCTTGTTCGTTCAGATTTGGGTTCAGCCAGAATGTCCGACGCTATGTTTGTCATCTGTTTTCCGCCAACTAAGGTTTTTGAATATAGTTAATCTTCCTGAAGGGTATGATCTTACCTGGACAATGTATTTTCTTGAAGCTGCGCCCTTACTGAAGGAGCTATACATAACGGTATGTGTTTACCTAAAGATCTTTTTTTGCCACACGGGCTTAAGGTTTTGCAAGATTGTCTCACCAGATACCAAAGGTGGCTGCTCCATTGATAATTTATTTTTGTCTGTGCCCTTTTTACTGCCATGCAGGTATGGGATCATGAATGTAAAATGGAAATGGACGAGGAGAAGAGGAAAGAAGAATCATATAGTGAGAACAAGGGTGTAGAGTGGGACTCAGCCGCAGCAGATTTCCAACACCACAGTTTGGTCACACTCGTCATGTTTGGCTTTGAATCTGAAGATTGCTTTGTGAGTTATGTCAGACGTGTTCTAGCGGCTGCGGTCAATCTAGAGCATGCGTTCCTGTATTGTGGGTTGGAGTGTGACGATTGCCCGTACAAGAAGCTTGGCAGGTACCCCTGGACTAAAAGGCAGAGGATCTCACTGAAGAAGAGACCGCTGGGATTGAGTGTTTGCCATATTGCGCTATGATAACATGAGGCTTGATCATATAAAAAGAAGGGAGTACCCAAAGTGCTCACTGCTTGAGGCAAAAAATGATTTTCTCTGAGGCAAAAAGGTGTTGATTTAACAGTGAAGTGTGTTACCAGTGTTGTTACTTTTGGTTGAGAGTTCGTTTTAGTTTTTATTCTGAACGCATGAACCGTATCATTAAGTTGTTAACTGTGCATGTAGAGAAAATTGGTAGTAGTGGGATCAACTTCTTAAGAACATAGGATTTGCTTGCGCTTTGTATCCAAGAACATCAGCACACAGCCATTGATTATTGATGCATATTTCTGGAGTCTTGAGAATAGTTTTGTTTAATCAAGCTTGAAAATGATAATATGAAATCTTGTTCTCAAATATGTCAACGGCAGAGTTCAACTTGTGACCACTGAAATTTGGTGACCCAGAAGCCTTTACCTAATTTGGTGCAGTCTGGAGCTTCAAAGTTCAGTTTGGGATTGCTTAGAGTTTTAATGGAGCAGGATACGTTTCCCCTAACTACCCTATGAAAACCACACCATTTCATGGGCCATTGAAGGAACTAGTGTTGGGGGAGGCATAAAACTGGTAGCATCTTAGAAGGTTTGAATTTGACAACCTGATGTTTGACTGTAAGAATAGCGCACACACGTTTGTTTGATAGCTTGCACAGAATCTTGAAAATCAAGCAGAGCTGAAAACCATCATATCAAATGCAGCATACCATCATATCGAATGCAGCATACCATCATATCGAATTATTGACCTATGATTGTGCACATCATGCATGTTTTCTGCATTCAGTTTTGATGTACGCAACCATTTCTAATTTTCTATACTGATTTCCAAATGGGCTGATGACTTTCATGTTACTGTAGCAGAAAACTCCAATGAATTAAAAGAAGCGAGCTGTGCTTTTCTTCAATTGTAACTGGATTAGCTATATGAATTTGATTTCAAAATATATAACAAACTCAGAACTAACATGCCCAGTAGCTCATGCTGGTTTCTCATTCTTTGCGGCGAGACGACGAGGTTTTGCAACTTGCAATCAGTGCAGTGTCACCGTGTCCCAATCTTATTATTTGGCTACCACACAAAATTTGCTGAACAAGTCATAGGAGGATGTATAGTAGGGACAATGTGACTGATGGCTAATCCCGCTGCATAAACATCACTAGGAACCAACTATATTTTGCCACACATAGTCCCTTGCCCACCATATCTCTCCACTCTTCTAGCATCATTAGGTCTTATTAGTGATCTCTCCACACACCTGGCACAAAATGAAGAAGCTAATCTTTTGCCCATGTGTCCCCATTTGTTACATCCAAGCCAAGTGACTGAATTCCCCCTTGTTGATTCTTCAAGATCACATTAGAGTGTGGCGTATATGCTAGTCGGAGCCGAATTGCTTGGTGGTAAGCGAAGGGACGAGGCAAAGAGAAAATAATTGGGTCGGCAGAATAGGAGGGAGAGGCACGATGAGGACACATTTCTACATGTGCATGCTGTAGTTCTGACGATCCATTGGAAATTCCTGGTGCCTTCTATGCCTAATAACACAGCAATTAGGATTGAAATATTGTAAGACACACGAGTAAAATGAGGAATGCACTTCTTATCATTTGCTTGCAAAAGCCTAGCCCCTTATAAAAGACATGGGTAGTGGAACGGTGACATAAAGCCGCCGGTCCTCTGGCAGGTCAATATCTAAGAATCTCGTGACTCTGTCCTCTGGTAGGAAGAAGTATGAGAGTTTGCTTTAGTATGACGATCTGGCCAACACATAATTTACTACTACAAAGTTCATGATAATAAAGCCCACCACCTAAGTAAAACAACTTCATCTAGATATGCTCATATGTGATTGTGGACTACATTCATGCATTTTCAACAACTGTATAATTTATGTATATATAATCACAGTGGCTGAAATCCCAAGATTTTAGGCTACTCATACTTTTTCATTACAAGAATTATGATGACCCGCATACTTGAACATTATACTACACACTCAAGGGACGAAAATACAAAGGTGAACATGGTTCCACGCCCACCCACATGACCAGTAAATTCACAAAAATACTACAAAAGTCAAAATATTCTAAAATTTTGAGGTATCAATCTTGGTCGACCATGCTACTGATGTATGGAGTTTCATGAGGAAACGACACCCAACATATTCCATAGTATCGAAAAAACTATCCAACATCACTATTCCTTCAAACAGTGTTTACGAATATAGTTTTGATTTTATGAATTTTGCCCAGAATATCATGGATGTCATTCCTTGGTGACTTCATACACGAGTATACCAGTCGACCATGCATGTTCCAAAATAAAAATTTCAGTTTTTCTTATTTTATTCTTAATATTTTTTTGGATTAACTATTTATAAGGGGTTTTCATGGAACCCTTTAATCAAGGACTAGTGTTGACAGAGACAAGACGTAATGAGTGGACCTTACTTAGGGTACCTCCAACGCTAACCTACAAATTTGCTTCCGCATCCGTCTACAGACACAGGGTCCAGTCCATGGACAAGGATGCAGGAGCCGGTCATCAAATGTTGCCCGCATACAATTGAAACCACATTTGAACTAATCGGACAAATTCTTATAAACACTACGGTTTTCATTAAAATTCAGAATTAACTTACATAAAAAGATCGATATTTTGACCGTTTGACTTAAATATATATTAAAAACTAAACCATATACCAGAAAAAACCTTGAACCTTGTACGCGTGATCGCCCTGTCCTGTAGCTCCGCCGTCGCCATTCGTGCCGTCGTCGTGGTCATCCCTCCAGCGGCAGAAGGGTGCCGGAGGACCGCGACAGCCTTGTCCGACGGCTGCCTACCGCTTGCGAAGGAGCCTCTTTGCCTCCTGCTACACGGTGCGAAGGGCCGCCTTAGCCACTGCCGACGGTGCCGGTGGAGCCTTGATGGTGGCCTTGCCCCTGCCGGTGTTGACGGAGTAGTTGCTAAGAGACCACCCCTTGCTGATCTTGATGAGCTCGCCATCAAGGCGGCGGCGGCGCTTGGCGGCCGTCACCGCGGTGGTGACGGAGCGGTCGAAAGGCCATGTAGCGGCGAGGTCCGGGTTAGGGGTGTGACGATTGCCCGGACAAGGAGCTTGGCAGGTACTCCTCGACTAAAAGGCAGAGGATCTCACTGAAGAAAATGACCGCTGGGATTGAGTCGTTTGCCATATTTCACTATGATAACATGAGGACTGATCATGTAAAAAGAAGGGAGTACCCAAAGTGCTCACTGCTTGAGGGGAACAATGATTTTCTCTGAGGCAAAAAGGTGTTGACTTAACAGTGAAGTGTGTTACCAGTGTTATTACTTTTGGTTGAGAGTTTGTTTTAGTTTTTATTTCGACCGCATGAACCATATCATTAAGTTGTTAACTCAATAACTCTTGTTATTTGCTTGCATTTTGTATCCAAGAACATCAGCACACAGCCATTATTAATGATGCGTATTTTTTGAGTTGAGAATAATTTTTGTTTAATCAAGCTTGAAAAGGATTATGTGAAATCTTGTTTTCAAATATCTCAACGGCAGAGTTCAACTTGTGAACACTGAAATTTGGTGACCCAGAAGCCTTGAAAGTTCAGGTTGAGATTGCTTAGAGTTTTAATGGAGTAGGATACAATTCTGCTTTCTACGCTATGAAAACCACACCATTTCATGGACCACTGAATGAACATGTGTTGGGAGAGGCATAGAACTGCTAGCATCTTAGAAGGTTTGAATTTGACAACCTGATGTTTGACTGTAAGAGTAGCACACACACATTTGTTTGATAGTTTGCACAGAATCTTGAAAAATCAAGTAGAACTGAAAACACCTGGAGATGTCGCATGCTACAGTCCTTAAATGCAGCGTACCATCATATCGAGTTATCAACCTATGATTGTGCACATCATGCTTATTTTCTGCATTCAGTTTTGATGCACGCAACCATTTCTATACTGATTTCCAAATGGGCTGATAACTTTCATGTTCATCCTAGCAGCTTTGACAAAACACTCTACCATCTAAACAAGGACAGCAAAAGGCCAGACATCTTCCAATTTATCAAAGGTAGTTATACGTAACTCTTTCTTCCCTAAAAGTATGTCCCTTCAGTTTGTGGGCTTATGGTACTAAGTATTATTTTGTGTCTTCCCATTCAAATAAGTGGACCGTGGAAGTCATTGTTGGTAGTGTATCAAGCAGTCACACGAAACTTCAAACAAGACTCGATTTTGAAATTAGTTACTTGTATTAGAGCATATTCCTTCGGTCTAGTTTTGGTAGTTTGAATTGTAATCTATCTCTTCTATACTTGGACTCCAAGACTTTGTACTTATATATACAGCCCATTAAGGTATCAATCAATACACAATTATTATCAAATATCATGGTATCAGACATCTAGGTTTCCGCCCTCATCATGGCTTCGCCGCCAACTCCTCCCTCGCTGCCGCCGCGGCGACTCTACACCATCACCGAGTTCCGCGCAGCTGGCGCAACTACTCTACCGTCTTCAACCCTTACCCCAAACCCTACTCCACCCCAACCACCTCAGCTCTCTCTCGCCGATACTAGCGCCGATGTTTCCCTTTCATCCCGATAACCCTAGACCTCGCCGCCCACAACTTCTACCATTGGCGCCATCTCTTCCATGTTCACCTCGGCCGTTGCGGTCTCCTCCATCACATCAATCCAGCCGCCCCCCCCCCCCCCCCCCGCGCGGCTGACCGACCCTCGGTGGATCAAGGATGATCTCACCGTCATCCAATGGATATATACTCGCATCTCCACCGAGCTTTTCAACCTCGTCTCCAACGACGACGTCACCACCGCTGAACTATGGGCCTCTCTTCAGCAGCGATGGAGGATGGTTGTTGCTTCTTTGGAGGCTGGAGAATTGCGTTTGTTACTAGATTTCATTGCATTGCATGCATCCAAGAGCGCAAGAACTATGTATGCAAAAGCTGTAGTTTTGTCCCCCCCTTTTTTTGAACACAGTATTGTTTCTCCTTGTTGTGTGCATGCTTTGTACCACAACAAAATTCTTGAAACCTGTTTTTCACAGCTTATTGAGTATAATTTTTTGCCCATAATTGTTTGCAGTGCATTTAGCCGAACCTGATATCTTGATGCTGCAATGAATTGTTCTAAGAAAGACTATCGAAGAGGTGTTGTTAGCATACAAGCAAACTTCCAAAGGGCCACTAGTTGTGGGCAAACTCCAATGAATTGAAAGAAGCGAGCTGTGTTTTTGCTGTAACAGTAACTATAATAGCTATATGAAATTTGATTTCGAAATGTATAACAAAATCAGAACTAACAAACATGCCCAATTGCCCATGATGACGTTCATCAGAGAGAGTATCAGGAAGTGGCGGCAGCTGGTGCGCTAGCTTCGCAGCCTGTGTGTGGGCAGAAGTGATGATGGAGCTTGCAACATGTATGGAGGCGGAAGCGATGATGGAGCTTCGCCAGCACGGTTAGACGACAAGGTTTTGCTACCTAATAACACAATGGATTGGACTGCAAATTGCATTAGTGTCCTCGATCTTATTATTTGGCTACTAGCCAAAATTGATTGATGTCACAAGATGTATAGCAGGGACGGTTTGACTGATGGCTAATCATGCTGCATAAACACCATCGATCTGCTGGAAACTGTGGTTTGCACTTTTGCTAGACGTGGTCCTGAGCCCACCGGGTGTCTCCTAGCATCATTAGGTCTTAGCGGACCAGTTTAGAAAGCATCCACAATTAACATTATCCGCCTACAACTTACCCGAAGATGCACATACCCGTCACAAAATGAAGATACTAATCTTTCGCCCGTGTTCCCTGCATGCAAGCCAAGTGAGGCTTCTCCACCAAGCTGTTTCCTTGAGAAGTCCAGTTGGAGCATGATTTCTTTGTGGCGAGAGAAGGGATGAGGAAAAGGGAAAATAGTTGGGTCGGAGAAGTAGGAGGGAGCGGCATGGCGTTGATGCTACTATCCCTGGGCATGCTGTAGTTCTGGCGATTCTTTGGAAATTCCTGGTGCCTTCTATGTCTATGGATATCAAGTTCAGATCTCTACTGAGTAGAGACAAAACAAACAATACTGCAATTAGGATTGAAATATTATAAGACACTCAAGTAAAATGAGGAATGCACTATTTATCATTTGCTTGAAGAAGTCTTGCCCCCTATAAAAGTCTTGGCTTATAAAAGACATGGGCAGTGTGGACAAGTGACATTAAGCCATTGGCCCTCCGGTAGGTCAATATATAGGAATCTTGTGACTTTGTCCTTTGGTATGTCAGAAGTATGAGAGTTTGCTTTATTAAACATTCGTTCATACAAGTGATGAATTTTCTTAGCCTTTCCTTTTGAAAAGAAAGTTTTTTTCATGATTAGTGTGATGTGTCTAGCCAACAAATAATCTACTACTACAAAGTTCATGAAAATAAAGCCCATTGGTTAATGTTTCATCTTCACGAGAAAAAAGCGAGCTAAGTAGAACACCATTCATACATTTTTAAGAACTATATTATTTATGCATATAATTACAGCCGCATAAATCCCAAGATTTCAGGCTACTTATACTTTTAATTACATGAATTTTGACCATCCCCATATATACTTGGACATTATACTAACACACTCAGACTCAGGGGAGGATTTCTTTACCTAACTGCTAGTATTGACGGAGACCGGACGTATTACATGGATCTCACTTAGTTAATTCCTACTTTTTTGTCTAAAAAAGGGTTAATTCGTACCACGTTTTGATCTCCGGTGGGTGCAGTCGAGTGATTTATATCCATGTACCTCCTACCAGGAAAAAAATCCTACGAGACCAGGTCTCATAGGCGAGCCTGTGAGACCTCACCGGATGAGCGACACGTGGCATGAACAATCTCAAAGCATGCTAATCCCAGTTATGTGTATTCTCAATCCCAAATTGCTGATTCCCGATTCCAAAGCCACGCTTACGATGCTTCATCACGCTCTAACAAGTACGTGGGAGTAGGGTTTTCTTATTTTCCTTGCGTATATGGCGGCCACGCCAAAGGGCCTTGACGGCGGCGGCCAAACGGCACGACGCAGCGACAACCTCGTCCATGACCTCGTTGAAGAAGCTCGTCGCCGGTGGCCTGTCGGACGCCTCGTTCATGGCGGATGCACACCACGTTGTTGGCCCGGTGGACAGCATGTTCATGACGACCGTGCGCCAAGGCGTCGCCACAGATGGCCGGACCAACTCCCCGACGGCGGCCACGCGTCACGATAGCCGCACAACCGCCGGCTCGGCGGACAGCATGTTCACGACGACCCGTGCGCGAAGGTGTCTTCGCGGACGGCCAGACCAACTCCCCGTCGGCGGCCACCGCCACGGCAGCCGCACGAGAACAGCGACCATACGAGACGCTCAGCCGGTGGCTGGTCGCATTCCTTGTCGGGGACTACTCCGTCCAGGCCTCCAGGGTGAGCGTGAGATGCATACCAGCATATAGAATATGCATGTGAATAGCCATGTGTTAGCTTGGTTGATCCATTCTTACTCCCATGCACAATAGAAAGGTGTAGTAAGTGTACCATCGTTGCTCCCATGCATGCCTACTTCGTCATGCTAACCAAAATCATCATTAAGTGTGTACTGTGTAAAGTATGATTTATGAGAAGCAGCACATGAACAAGAACACAATAAGCAAGTGATCAGCGGAATCCAACAACCAACCGTCCCATGCAGCAGGAAGAGAAACACATTGATGAGCGACATGGAGCAGCCTGATGCGTCTGGGCACTGCTGTCGGCGAGGAGTTGGTACGAGCAGTCAGGCCAACAAAACACACAGCGTCTTGGCATGCGGGTGGCATGACCGTGGAGTCCGGCCAACCAGTAATCGTGGCGTGCGGCTTCCATGGACGATCAATCCGTCCCGCCGCGATAGACAGCAGCAAGCTCAGGCGCGAGCGGGTGTAGTGCGAAGGAGCAGTATGGCTGCTGTCTTGGCGCGCAGATGCTGTCGACGGAGAGTTGGTCCGCTCGTCCGCGACACGCCTTAGCACATGGCCGCCGTGAACGTCCAGTGCTCCTGTCCGCCGGGTCAACAACGTGCCGTGCATACGCCATGGACGAGCCGTCGGACTGGCCGTCGGCGACGAGCTCCTTCGGCGTGGCCATGGACGATAGGTCGTCGTTGCGTCGAGTGCCGTTTGGTCGCCGCCGTCGACGCCTTTCGGCATGGCCGCCATAAACGCAATGGAAATAAGACCTAACAGTCGTACCTGTTAGAATCGGGAATCAGCTGCTTGGGATTGTGAATGAACGTAAATGGGATTATCATGCTTTAAGATTGTTCACATCACGTGTCGTTCATCCGATAGGGTCTCACAGGCTCGTCTATAAGACCTGGTCTCATAGGATTTTTCTCCCTCCTACCAAGATGTGTACATCAGACCAAGCTTTTATGGAAAGCACTCATGTTTGTGTAACATGAGCATAACAAGAGGTGGCTCTAGGTCATACTAAATGTTATCTTATTGTATGCACACCCTTGACAATGCCCACAATCTATAGGCTCCGACAAGTTCTCCGATTGAGAGGATGCCCGTTTTTGTCGCCAATTCACTCAGTTGATGAGGTGCAGTCTGATGGAGTAAGGTTCATATAACCTCATGAGTAATGACAATGAATTTCTTTTCTGCAAACCATGAATATCTTATTCAATTACCAGTAGAAGAGCCTCGCAAAAAAAATCCGCTAGAAGAGGAAACGACAAGGATACTCTTGGCAAGAAGGCTTTGTTTGTTTCTCTTTCGTACTTGAATTGTTCTAAGAACCAGAGTGTTCCAGATTCAGAAGCAAAGTACGAAAGATCAGCTTGCCTGCTATATTTGTGACTGAAGAGCCAACTAAGTTACTAGTTCATTGTTCGGTGTAGTTTAACTACCTGAAGTTCCAGTTTACATGAAAAATGTATCAAGTGTTAACCAGAATCACCATGCTTCTGTGCATACCATGCTATACGTACCGATTCCAATGAAGAAAAAAAATTCTCAATTTCCAATAGGCTAGCTGTCAAAATGAAATCCAGCAAGAGTAATTATTGGTGAGCAGAAGCAAGACCTGATGAGCTTCACTGCTCCTCCAAGTCCAACACCGACCCCATGGTTCCTACAGATCACACGCAAGGATGTTGTATCGGAGTATCGAATGGTTAGGGTAGGATTGCTTGATGGTCACTGAAGGACGAGGGAGATGGAAACTAGCTGAGGCTGTAGAGCACAAGAAAACCCCAGAATAGCTATATGAATCCGGGAGTGCAAATTATAATTAATTCCGGACTTCCACCAGTAATTCCTGGTGTCTTCTATGCCTATAGATATTATATTCAAATCCCTAATGCACATAGACACAATTTTTTTTTCTTTTTCGAAAAGGAAGTTATCCCCGGCCTCTGCATCAGAACAATGCATGCGGCCATCTTATTAATAAGCAAAAGGTTCAACAAAGTCTCCAGGTCTCAAAAAAAGGGTAAAAAGGCTCACAAAGAGCAAGAAGAACATAAAACAGGATAGCCACGACCGGCGGAATAAAAGTAGATAGGAAACTAAACACCTATCCTATTACATGACATCCATCCAAACCGGTTGAAGATAACCCGTGCTACCGTCTCCCACCGGACAGACCCAGTAACCATACGCTCCCTGGCATTCGTCGGAGTGAGTAGCGACCACATACTGATCAGTGTAGTGGCCCGGAAGATAACCTGCAATAAATGAATGTGTGTTGTTCTGTTAAAAACTAAATCGTTCCTGCATTTCCATACTGCCCATAATAAAGCACATACTCCTACACGGATATGTTTCGCTATTTCTAACTCTACACCATCAAGCCACGTCCCAAATAACATGTGGATGGTAGTCGGAGGAGTAATGTTAAACGCTATGTGAACAGACCGTCGTAATTTTTTTTGCCATTGGGCAATTAAGAAAGAGGTGTTTGATAGATTTATCATGATCACAAAAGCTACATTTTCGAGATCCCGTCTAGTTGCGTTTAGCCAAATTGTCCTTAGTTAGAATGACTTGTTTATGTACAAACCACATAAACACTTTAATTTTTAAGGGCACTTTGACTTTCCAAATATGCATCGATCAAGGGATAGCGCCAGCATTGATAATATCCAAATACATGGATTTAACCGAAAACACTCCATTCTTGGTTAGTTTCCAGTATAACTGATCTGGCTGTTGAGAAAGGTGAACATCCATCAATCTTCTCACAAGATGGAGCCAAACTTCCCAACGGTTTCTCGCTAAAGTTCTCCTGAATTGAATATTGAGAGGGTTGGACCGTAATACTATTGCAACTTAAGCATCTCTACGCTAAACAATATTATAGAGAGAAGGATATTGGATAGCTAGGGGCGTCTCCCCTAGCCATGTATCCTCCCAGAATCTCATGGTAGTACCATTTCCAACGATAAATTTTGTCCTGTGGAAGAAGGCTAATTTCACTCTCATCAGTCCTTTCCAAAATGGTGAATCAGTCGGTCAGACCGTCACCTGGGATAAGGTTTTAGAATCTGTACTTATTACGCGGAATCTGAGACCATGTGGCTTCGGTCTCTACAGATAGCCTATACAGCCACTTGCTAAGAAGACATCTGTTCTTCACCTCTAAATTTTCAATACCAAGACCTCCTTGGTCTTTTGGCCTATAGATAATATCCCATTTAGCGAGTCTGTACTTTCGTTTTGACTCATCGCTCTGCTAGAAGAAGCGCGATCGGTTGAAGTTCAGTCTTTTCCGAACTCCAACTGGTACCTCTAAAAAAGACAAGAGAAACATTGGCATACTCGTGAGCACCGAATTGATGAGAATTAGTCAGCCTCCATATGACATAAGCTTGCCCTTCCAGCAGCTTAGTTTCTTTTCAAATCGATCCTCAATACACTTCCATTCTTTGTTAGAAAGCTTACAATGGTGAATTGGTATGCCCAAATACGTAAAGGGCAATGAACCTAATCCACACCCGAACAATTGTTTGTAAGCCTCTTGTTCGTCTTTAGCCCTTCCAAAACAGAACAATTCACTTTTATGGAAGTTAATCTTTAACCCCGACAACTGTTCGAATAAGCATAACATAAGCTTCATGTTTTTTTGCTTTTGCTAGATCATGCTCTATAAATATGATAGTATCATCAGCGTACTGTAAAATGGACACTCCTCCGTCCACTAAATGCGGGACGAGCCCGCCTACCTGGCCATTGTCCTTAGCTCTTCCTATTAAGATCATCAACATGTCTACTACTATGTTGAACAAAATAGGTGACATCGGGTCTCCTTGCCTCAGACCCTTGTGTGTCTGGAAATAATGACCTATGTCATTATTCACTTTGATTCCGACACTTTCTTTTTGTGTGAAAGAATCTACCTGGTTTCTCCAGGACTGATCGAATCCTTTCATCCGCAAGGCCTGCTGTAGAAATGGCCATTTAACCTTATCGTATGCCTTCTCAAAATACACCTTAAAAACCACTCCATCTAGTTTTTTCGTGTGGATTTCATGGGGCATTTCATGTAGGACCATAACCCCTTCTAGGATGTTTCTGTCCGGCATAAAAGCAGTTTGAGATGGCTGCACCATGGAATGTGCAATCTGCGTAAGCCTATTAGTTCCCACCTTGGTGAAGATTTTAAAGCTCACATTAAGAAGATAGATCGGTCTGAACTACTCAATCTGCATCGCCTCTGTTTTCTTCGGAAGTAACGTAATCGTTCCGAAATTTAAGTGAAATAGCTGCAAATTTCCAGAAAACAAATCATGGAACATTGGAAGCAAATCACCCTTAATGATGTGCCAGCACTTTTTATAAAACTCGGCCGGAAAACCATCCGGCCCAGGAGCTTTATTATTCTTCATTTGAGAAATTGCCTCAAACACCTCTTTCTCCGAAAATGGGGTGGTCAAAATATCGTTCTCATCCGTTGCAAGTTGAGGGATATTCTCCACCCTCGACTCGTCTAAGGACACAAAATTATCCTCAGGTGGCCCAAAAAGCTACTTGTAGTAATTTGTGATGTATAGTTTTAGGTTCTCCTGTCCTAAAATCGTCCCCTCATCTTGCTCGAGCTGAAAGATTCTCTTTTTTCGATGCTTGCCATTCGCAATCATATGAAAGAATTGAGTATTGTCATCCCCTTGGATGACTTTTCGTACTTTAGCTCTTAGCGCCCACTTCAATTCTTCCTCTCGAAGCAATTCTTTCAGTCTCATCTCCGCCTCCATTTTAGTTTCCAGCTCTTTGGTATCTAGAATGGAAGACTCGGCTTTCAATTCAAAGGAATTAATCAGGTGAAGGAGCCTTTCCTTTTCAACCTTATATACCCCGCTCAAATGTTTGGCCCAACCACGTAAGAACTGTCTTAAGTGCGTAATCTTATTCTGCCATCTTTCTACTCTCGATCTCCCTCCTAAATATTTAGCCCACTCCCGTGCTATCAGATCTAAGAAACCTTCTCTTTCAAACCATGCTAATTCAAATGAGAAGATGTTTTTATTTCCCACATGAGTTGCCTCCCAGAGTCAACAAGCAATGGGGTTCGGTCGGAGATCGCGCGCGACAACGCTTGGACTGTCACCAGAGGAAACTTCTGCTCCCATTCGACGCTGGCGAGGACACGATCCAACTTCTCATACGTTAGATATGGTAAAGTGTTGGCCCAAGTAAATTTTCTACCAGAAAGCTCGATCTCTCTAAGATCCATGCTTTCAATAATTGTATTGAACATAAACGACCATCTACCGTCAAAGTTATTATTGTTTTTTTTCTTCCCGTCTTCGAATAATGTTAAAATCGCCCCCAACCAAAATTGGGAGGTGTTCACTACCGCAAATACGAACTAAGTCTGCCAAAAAAATCTGGTTTGAGTTCAGGCTGTGCGGCTCCATAAACTGCCAACAATGCCCATTGGAAACCATCAACCTTCGATCTGACACAAAACTTAACTGCAAAATCTCCCATGACAACATTCCGGACTTCCAACGTGTCACATTTAACCCCTAGTAAAATCCCACTAGATCTTCCTCTTGGGGGTAGGCAATGCCAATCAAAATTAACTCCTCCCGATAAGGTGCTAAGAAACTGAGGGGTAAAATTGTCCCTTCCGATTTCAGAGAGGGCGATAAAATCCAACTTGTGTTCTATAGAAGCATCCGCCAGAAACCTTCGTTTAGCCAAGTCTGTTAGACCTCTGCTATTCCAAAAGATTCCCTTCATATTTCATCATGAAATTTTTTAGTGGTTCAGATCCTAGCACTTCTACACAGCCAAAGTCGGATAAATCTTCCGGTTCCACTTGCGCTTAGGCTTGTTTTGGTCCTCTAGCCAGTCCACACAACCATCCTCAGTGGGCCTAACCGGTTGAGAATCTACATGATTCGAACCCCGTGGAGACATAGAACACTCATCCTCCTCTGTCTCGGGATGTGAGGGTGCAAGATCCGCACAAAAGCTATCAAGTACCCTAACACCCAAAGCATCTATATCTGAATCGGTCATAGGTTTAACAACCGCTAAATTTCGAATCATCTCTAAAGCTCGCTCCGCTTCAAGATCAAGGATATCATTAATTTTTTTAGCAATTTCTTGTTCATTACTACCTAGTGAAACTCCCAATTGATTTTCATTATGTATAATCTCATCATCAGAAAAATGCAAAATAGAATTGGAAGTGTTGACAGACATACCGGTGTTGACCTCAACGTCACGAAGCTTGGCCGCCCGCATGGCGTGCCCTAGCTGCAAGTCATCAACATCCGGCTGATCCTGTAGACGACAGCTCATCCGTCGACCTTTAGAGACAGGATCTGGGATCCCTCCGAAGGCGACGACCTCGTCCCGCGTCGGCCCACTTGGGTTAAGGCCTCCTGCCCGACCCTCAAGTGGGCTAACCTCTCCCAGTCCAGTCGAGGGAAGGGCATCTGTCATCAGCCCGATCGGAGAAGTTGTGCCCTGCTACTTCTCGAGCATGCGTTGGTTTCCCGTGAAGAGGAACGGTTTGATGCGGCAAAGTAGATAAGTATTTCCCTCAGTTTTTGAGAACCAAGGTATCAATCCAGTAGGAGATACAAGCGAATCACCAATAGATGTACCTTCACAAAGAATCGAACTCTTGAACCCAATGCTATAAAGGGGTTGTCAATCCCTTCATAGTTACTTGCAAGGATGAGATCTAATAGAGATAGATATGATAGGATGCTTGAACGGAAAGTAAAACTAAAAGTAAAAATAATGTAGCAAGTATTTTTGGTATTTTTGGTTTTAGATCTGAAAAATATAATATGGAAAATAGACCTGAGGGCCATAGGTTTCACTAGATGGCTTCTCTCATGATGGCAAGTATTACGGTGGGTGAACAAATTACTATCGAGCAATTGATAGAAAAGCTAATAATTATGAAGATATCCAAGGCAATGATTATGCATATAGGCATCACGTCCGTGTCAAGTAGACCGAAATGATTCTGCATCTACTACTATTACTCCACACATTGATCGACTCCTGCTTGCATCTAGAGTATTAAGTTCATGAAGAACAGAGTAACACATTAGGTAAGATGACATGATGTAGAGGGATAAACTCAAGCAATATGATAAAAACCCCATCTTTTTACCCTTGATGGCAACAATACAATACATGCCTCGCTACTCCTACTTTGTCACTGGGTGAGGACACTGGAAGATTGAACCCAAAACTAAGCACTTCTCCTATTGCAAGAATTACCAATCTAGTTGGCCAAACCAAACCAATAACTTGAAGAGACTTGCAAAGATATGAAATCATGCATAAAGAATTCAGGAAAGACTCAAATAATATTCATGGATGAACATAAACCCACAATTCATCGGATCTCGACAAACACACTGCAAAAGAGTATTACATCGGGTAGATATCCATGAAGATCATGAAGAACATGGTATTAAGAAGCAAAGAGAGAGAAGAAGCCATCTAGCTACTAGCTATGGACCGTAGGTCCATTGTGAACTACTCACGCATCATCGGAGGGGCAATGGAGTTGATGTAGATGCCCTCCGTGATTGAATCCCCCTCCGGAAGATTACAGGAAAAGGATCGAAGATTGGATCTCTCAGGAACGGAGGCTGCGGAAAAGTGTTTTCGTGTCTCTCTTTGAGAATCATTGGAGGGGCAATGGAGTTGATGTAGATGCCCTCCGTGATTGAATCCCCCTCTGGTAGATTACCAGAAAAGGCTCCGAGATTGGATCTCTCGGGAACGGAGGCATCGGAAAAGTGTTTTCGTGGCTCTCTTTGATAATGATGGAATATTTGGGAATTTATAGGCCGAAGATTAGGGTTAGGGGAGCAGCCGTGGGCCCACAACTCTGCCCGGCGCGGCCACCCCCTGGTCGCGATCCTAGGGCTTGTGGCCCCACGGTGGTTCCTGTATCTAGGTTCTCAAGTCTCTTTGATTCCTTTTGTCCCAGAAAAATTCCTTCCGAAGGTTTTATTCCGTTTGGACTTCGTTTAATATTCCTTATCTACGAAACTCAAAAACAAGGAAAAAACAGAAACTGGCACTAGGCTCTAGATTAATAGGTTAGTCCAAAAATAATATAAAATAGCATATTAATGTATATAAAACATGCGAAACAGATAATATAATAGCATGGAACAATAAAAAATTATAGATACGTTGGAGACGTATCAGCATCCCCAAGCTTAATTCCTGCTTGTCCTCGAGTAGGTAAATGATAAAAACTGAATTTTTGACGTGGAATGGTACCCAACATATTTATCCATGTAATATTCTTTATTGTGGCATGAATATTCAGATCCGTAAGATTCAAAGCAATAGTCTAATATCGACATAAAAACAATAATACTTCGAGCACATCAACAAGGTAGTCGTGTCCTTTCGAAATAACATGGCCTGAGAAATTTATCCCTACAAAATCATATGGTCTGGCTATGCTCCATCTTCCCCACACAAAGTATCTAAATCATGCACAACCCCGATGAACAAGTCAAGCAATTTTTTCACACTTTTGGTGTTCTCAAACCTTTTCAACTCTCACGCAATACATGATCGTGAGCCATGGATATAGCATTATAGGTGGAATAGAATATGGAGGAGGTGGAAAGGAAAAAGGAGAAGATAGTCTCACATCAACTAGGCGTATCAACGGGTTATGAAGATGCTCGTCAATAGATATCAATGTGAGTGAGTAGGGATTGCCATGCAACAAATGCACTTAGAGCTATAAGTGTATGAAAGCTCAAAAAGAAAACTAAGTGGTCGTGCAAGATGAATATGCACTAGTTATATGAAAGTGACAAAATAGGAGACTCTCTATCATGAAGATCATGGTGCTACTTTGAAGCAAAAGTGTGGAAAAACGTAGTAGCAATTGTCCCTTTCCTCTTTCTCTCATATTTTTTTTCTTTTTGGTGGGCTTCTTTGGCCTCTTTTATTTTTTTGTTTGGGCTTTGCTGCCCTCTTTTATTTTTTGTAAAGTCCGGATACTTCTCAACTTGTGAGGGATTCATAGCCTCCATCATCCTTTTCTCTCATGGGACAATGCTCTATTAATGAAAAATAAGCACACTTTTATTTACTTATAACTCAAAGAAAAATAAATTACAACTCGATTCCTATGACAAGATATAACTCTATATGCAATATGAAGTGATGATGCAAGTCATAGAAAAACTACATGATGGAAGTTGCATGGCAATATATCTCGGAATGGCTATGGAAATGCCATAATAGGTAGGTATGGTGGCTGTTTTGAGGAATATACGGTGACTGTTTTGAGGAAGGAGGGTTTGGTGTACCGGCGAAAGTTATGAAGTACTAGAGAGGCTAGCAAAGATGGAAGGGCGAGAGTGCGTATAATCCATGGACTCACATTAGTCATGAAGAACTCACATACTTATTGCAAAAGTCTATTAGTTATCAGACAAAGCATTAGACGCATTCTCCTAGGGGAGAGGTTGGTAGGAGTTAACCATCACATGCTCCCGACCCTCACACAATGGTCGACAATCATTAAACAAATCATGCTCCGACTTCGTTACATAATGGTTCACTATACGTGCATGCTACGGGAATCACAAGATTTAACACACGTATCTCTTCCAATTCACAACTACTGACTAGCATGAGTCTCATATTACCATCCCTATTATCTCAAAACTACATGCAAGGAATCAAACTTCTCATAGTTTTAATGCACTTAATATGAAAGTTTTTATTATATTCCTCTTGGATGCCCATTATATTAGGACTAAATTCATAACCTAAACAAATTACCATGCTGTTTTAAGAAACTCTCAAAATAATATAAGTGAGGAATGAGAGTTCAATAATTTCTATGAAATATAACACCACCATGCTCTATAAGGATATAAGTGAAGCACTAGAGCAATATTGCCTATCTCAAAAGATATAAGTGAAGCACATAGAGTATTCTAACAAATTCACGATTCAGCCTGTCTCTCTCAAAAGATGTGTGCAACAAGGATGATTGTGGCAAACTAACAA
Organism: Hordeum marinum; assembly: GCA_022496015.1. Lineage (NCBI taxonomy): Eukaryota > Viridiplantae > Streptophyta > Magnoliopsida > Poales > Poaceae > Hordeum > Hordeum marinum. The sequence continues at coordinate 46,262,880 of CM039672.1, forward strand.
GCAAAGACTCATATCATACAAGACGCTCCAAGCAAAACACATATCATGTGGTGAATAAAAATATAGCCTCAAGTAAATTTACCGATGGATTGAAGACGAAAGAGGGGATGCCTTCTGGGGCATCCCCAAGCTTAGGCTTTTTGGTATCCTTGAATATGAATTGTGGTGCCTTGGGAATCCCCAATCCTAGGTTCTTTCCACTCTTCATTCCATAGTCCATCAAATCTTCACCCAAAACTTGAAAACTTCACAACACAAAACTCAACAAAAAACTCATGAGATCCGTTAGTATAAGAAAAATAAATCACTACTTTAGGTACTGTTGTGAACTAACTATTTATTTATATTTGCATAATACCTACTGTATTCTAACTTTTCCATGACTCATATCATACAAGACGCTCCAAGCAAAACACATATCATGTGGTGAATAAAAATATAGCCTCAAGTAAATTTACCGATGGATTGAAGACGAAAGAGGGGATGCCTTCCGGAGCATCCTCAAGCTTAGGATTTTTGGTATCCTTGAATATGACTTGGGGTGCCTTGGTAATCCCCAAGATTAGGCTCTTGCCACTCTTTATTCCATAGTCCATCAAATCTTCACCCAAAACTTGAAAACTTCACAACACAAAACTCAACAGAAAACTCATGAGATCTGTTAGTATAAAAAGATAAATCACCACTTTAGGTACTGTTGTGAACTCCTTCTTTAGTTTTATTTGTATAATACCTACTGTATTCTAACTTTTCCATGACTCATACCCCCTGATATGACCCATAGATGCATCAAAATAAGCAAACAACACAAAGAAAACAGAATCTGTTAAAACAGAATAGTCTGTAGCAATCTGTAAACTTAGAATACTTATGGAACTCTAAAAATTCTAAAAAATTAGGACAATCGGTTAAATTTGTATATAAATCTTGTGTAATAATTTCAGATCAATTTAACTCTCTAAATTTTTTGGAAAATTCATGGACTGAGCGCAAAATTTTCTGTTTTTCAGCAGGATCAAATCAACAACTACCATAGATCACCCCAAAGGTTTTACTTGGCTCAAACACTAATTAAAACACAAAAACACAATTAATACAGAATTAATATTTTTCCAAACACACCAAAATGGAAGCAAAAAGCAGAAAGCAGAATAAAATTGGGTTGCCTCCCAACAAGCGCTATTGTTTAACGCCCCTAGCTAGGCAAAACGCAATAGATGTAGGTATTGTTATCTTTGGTATGCAATCCATAAGTATCTCTCATGATAGATTCATAAGGTAATTTTATTTTCTTTCTAGTAAATTGTTCCATGCCCTTCCTTAATGGAAATTGTAATCTAATATTCCGTTACTTCATATCAATAATTGCATCAATCATTTTAAGGAAAGGTCTACCAAGAATAATAGGACATGTAGGATTGCAATCTATATCAAGAACAATGAAATATACGAGCACATAATTCCTATTTGCAACAATAAGAACATCATTAATTCTTCCCATAGGTTTCTTTATAGTGGAATCCGAAAGATGCAAATTGAAGGAACAATCATCATGTTCACGGAAACCTAACACATCACATAAAGTTTTTGGAATCATGAAAACGCTAGCACCCAAATCATACAAAGCATGGCACTCATAATATTTAATATTAATCTTAATAGTAGGTTCCCACTCATCATAGAGCTTTCTAGGTATAGAAACTTCCAACTCCAATTTTTATTCAAAAGCTTTCATCATGGCATCAACAATATGTTTAGTAGAAGCCTTGTTTTGATTAAAAGCATGAGGAGAGTTTACCATGGATTGCAATAAGGAAATACAATCAATGAAGTAGCAGCCATCATGATTAACGTCCTTGAAATCCAAAAGAGTGGGTTCATTGCTATTTAAAGTTTTGACCTCTTCAATCCCACTTTTATCAATCTTAGCATCAAGATCTATAAACTCCGAATCATTGTGACACATTTTTAACTAAAGTTGACTCATATCCAGTCCCATACTTACCAAGATTAATATTGGAAAACAAATATTCAATTGGAGTCACATCAATCACTTTAAGATATTTATCAATATTATCACGAGAGCATACTTTTTCAAGCCATTCACGCTTAGCACGAACTCTAGCGGTTCTTTTCTTACACTCATCAATAGAAATTCTCATAGATTTTAAAGACTCATTAATATCATGTTTGGGTGGAATAGGTCTAATTTTTAAAGAGTCAATCAAGACAAATTCTGTCAACATTCCTAGCCAAATCATCAATCTTGAGCAATTTTTGTTCAATCGTAGCATTGAAACCTTTTTGCGTACTAACGAATTCTTTAATATTACTATCAAAATAAGAGGGTATTTTATTATAATTTCCATAATAATTTCTGTAGGAATTACCATAATTATTAGATGAATTACTAGGAAATGGCGTAGCATTGAAATTACCTCTATAAGTGTTACTACCAAAATTGTTCCTACCAACAAAATTTACATCCATAGATTCATTATTATTTCCAATCAAAGAAGACAGAGGCATATCATTAGGATCAATAGGAACACTCTTACTAGCAAAAAATTTCATCAATTTATCTATCTTTTCACTCAAAGTATTAATCTCTTCAATAGCATGCACTTTTTTACTAGTAGGAGATCTTTCGGTGTGCCATTGAGAGTAGTTTGCCATAATATTATTTAGGAGTTTAGTAGCTTCTTCTAATGTGATTTCCATAAAACTACCACCTGCGGCAGAATCTAAGAGATTCTTAGAAGAAAAATTCAATCCATCATAGAAAATTTGTATAATCATCCATAAACGCAAACCATGCGCGGGGCAATTTCTAATCATATGTTTCACCCTCTCCCAAGATTGTGCAACATGTTCATGATCAAGTTGCTTGAAATTCATTATATAGTTCCTAAGGGAGATGATCTTAGTGGGCGGAAAGTACTTGGAAATAAAAGCATCTTTACACTTATTCCAGGAATCAATACTATTTTTAAGCAAAGATGAAAACCAAGTTTTAGCACGACCCCGTAGTGAGAACAGAAATAGCTTCAATTTAACAATATAATTATCCACATATTTCTTCTTTTGCATATCACACAACTCAACGAAAGTACTTAGATGGGATGCGGCATCTTCATTAGCAAGGCCGGAAAATTGTTCTTTCATAACAAGATTGAGAAAAGCAGCATTAATTTCATAAGATTCCGCACTAGTGGCGGGAGCGATTGGAGTACTAATAAAATCATTATTATTAGTATTGGAAAAGTCACACAACTTGGTATTCTCTTGAGTCATCGTGACAAAGCAAGCAATCACGCACACGAGCAAGCAAAAAGCAAACGAGAGGACGAACGAAAAGGGTGAAAGGCACATCTTTTTGGTATTTTTTGAAAATTGTTTTAGAAGTGGGGGAGAGGAAAATGGAAAATAATGTAAATGCAAGAGATGAGTTTGTGATGGGTACTTGGTATCTTGACTTGCTATGTATCTCCCCAGCAACGGCGCTAGAAATCCTTCTTGCTACTTCTCGAGCATGCGTTGGTTTCCCATGAAGAGGAACGGTTTGATGCAGCAAAGTAGATAAGTATTTCCCTAAGTTTTTGAGAACCAAGGTATCAATCCAGTAGGAGATACAAGCAAATCACCAATAGATGTACCTGCACAAAGAATCAAACTCTTGCACCCAATGCTATAAAGGGGTTGTTAATCCCTTCACGGTTACTTGCAAGGATGAGATCTAATAGAGATAGATATAATAGGATGCTTGAACGGAAAGTAAAACTAAAAGTAAAAATACCGCAGCAAGTGTTTTTGGTATCTTTGGTTTTAGATCTGAAAATATAATATGGAAAATAGACCCGGGGGCCATAGGTTTCACTAGATGGCTTCTCTCATGATGGCAAGTACTACGGTGGGTGAACAAATTACCGTCGAGCAATTGATAAAAAAGCAAATAATTATGAAGATATCCAAGGCAATGATTATGCATATAGGCATCACGTCCATGTCAAGTAGACCGAAACGATTATGCATCTACTACTATTACAACACACATCGACCGACTCCTGCCTGCATCTAGAGTATTAAGTTCATGAAGAACAGAGTAACACATTAGGTAAGATGACATGATGTAGAGGGATAAACTCAAGCAATATGATAAAAACCCCATATTTTTATCCTTGATGGCAACAATACAATACGTGCCTTGCTACCCCTACTTTGTCACTGGGTGAGGACACCGCAAGATTGAACCCAAAACTAAGCACTTCTCCTATTGAAAGAATTACCAATCTAGTTGGCCAAACCAAACCAATAACTCGAAGAGACTTGCAAAGATATGAAATCATGCATAAAAGAATTCAGGAAAGACTCAAATATTATTCGTGGATAATTTGAACATAAACCCACAATTCATCGGATCTCGACAAACACATCGCAAAAGAGTATTACATCGGATAGATCTCCATGAAGATCATGAAGAACATGGTATTGAGAAGCAAAGAGAGAGAACAAGCAATCTAGCTACTAGCTATGGCACCGTAGGTCTATGGTGAACTACTCACGCATCATCGGAGGGGCAATGGACTTGATGTAGATGCCCTCCATGATCGAATCCCCCTTTGGCAGATTACCGCAAAAGGCTCCAACATTGGATCTCTCAAGAACGGAGGTTTCTGGCGGCGGAAAAGTGTTTTCGTGGCTCTCTTTGATAATGATGGAATATTTGGGAATTTATAGGCCGAAGATTAGGGTTAGGGGAGCAGCCGTGGGCCCACAAGCCTGCCCGACGCGGCCACCCCTTGACCGCGCCCCTAGGGCTTGTGGCCCCACGGCGGCTCCTCTGCCTTGGTTCTCAAGTCTCGTAGATTCCTTTTGTTCTAGAAAAATTCCTTCCGAAGGTTTTATTCCGTTTGGACTCCGTTTAATATTCCTTATCTGTGAAACTCAAAAACAAGGAAAAAACAGAAACTGGCACTAGGCTCTAGATTAATAGGTTAGTCCAAAATAATATAAAATAGCATATTAATGCATATAAAACATCCAAAACAGATAATATAATAGCATGGAACAATCAAAAATTCTAGATACGTTGGATATGTATCATGCCTGCCTCCACCTCTAAAGGTGTCGTAGAACCCGAAGGCGTCGACCGTGGGCTGCAAGCGGCAGCCGTCAGCGGATACACAATGGGAGGACGGGCGTGCAGAGCCTCCTACTCCGGTGGCCCGCCCCCCATCAGACTGGCCGAGCTCCAAAGGGGCACCTCGGGGGAGGCTGAAGAGAGGGCCTCCTGCCCGCACCCCCCAGACCTGGCGCCCATACTAGTGTCTCGACCACCACCAGCAGGGCCTGAAACTGACCCTCTCATCGTAGGTGGCGAGGCATGGCCCCGAGAGTGCACAATGGGGGAAACGGGGGCCACCTTCCCACGCTTCTCCCCATCATAGACGCCTAATTCGACATCCTGAACAAGCACTGCCGCAGGTACCACTGGGCTAGGTGTATGCGCCACCAAGGTCTCCCCTCGAGCAACCAAATCCGAGTGACCACAAGCAAAAATCTCAGGCCCAATAGAATCAAGCGGAGGTAACAAGTTTTCAAAAAGATCGTCACTGTCAATACGATCACTCCAAAGTCTAGGAGGTGTGGAGGTAGCCTCAAAAGAGCCAAATCTCAAAGAGTTCATGGGCGTAGAGGAAGGTAAAGGCGCACCCTTCCCTGGCATAGCCGAGGTGCGTTTTGCACCCGGGGTGTGAGACTTATCTCGAGCACTGTCCTCCTCACGCTGCTCCTTGTTACCCGAGACGTCATCCTTATCAGTCATGTCCACATCATCTCCAGCCATGGCCTCCGCGAATAGATCAGAGTCCTCAAGCTCAATCTCTTGGTTGTAGATCATGCCCGCATGTGTCCATCTAACCACATCCAGTAAAAGCTCAATATCCAATACATTCTCGAGCAACCTTGCCACCCCATATGCTCGGGTAAACGGCATGTCCACCCGCTCAGTCTTCCCAATGAGTATCCCCAAGCTTGCCGCAACCCGAACATCATTCGGAGGCTTAGATGGTGCCCCCGAGAAATGTAACCAAACCTGAAGAAGGGTCGTACCCTTTGGCTCGACCTTCTTCCACTCATCAAACTCAAGGACGCACACCGTGCCAGGCACCCTACACATACCAAAGCCCAGGAGCTTCTTCAGGTCCTTTGCTGAAGGAAAGTCTACCTTGTACACATTGGCATCGAGTCTAATAAGCTCCCACTGAAAGTTCCCTGGAGCAAGCTCATTTAACCTCTGTAAGATCTGTGCCTCCGACAAGTCACCTAATAATACTTAAAATGTGATTGGGAAGTTTTAAGATTGAGGAGTAAGATGAATGCAATGCACTACTTATCCGACTCCTTATAGAATACTTGCTCCTTATAGACGACTCGAATGGTACGCAGCGATATAAGTCGCTAGTCCTTCATTATGTCAATAGCGAAGAACTCTTTGTTATGAAATTTGTCCTTGGGTAGGTGAGGGGCAATAGATCTTACATGTCCTTGATAAAAATGATGGACTTTATATGTCGTTGAGACAAACGATGCCCCTAGCCAACACAAAATATCATTTCAAAGTTCATGAAAAATCAAATCCAAGGGCTAATATTTCATTCTCAAGAGAAAAGGCAAGCTATCCAGAACCAGTGTCGTTTAGGTATCACTAGTGCAGAATCGGCCTTTAGTGCCGGTTCGTAAGGGCCTTTAGTGCCGGTTCTCAAACTGGCATTAAAGGGTGGAGACTAAAGGCCACCCCCTTTAGTCTCGGTTCAACACGGCCCGGCACCAAAGGCCCACCACGTGGCACCTGCCGGCGCCATCGGTTGGAGGACCTTTAGTACCGATTGGTAACACCAACCGGGACTAAAAGTATTTAGTTCTTTTAATTTTGTTTTCTTTTTTCTTTTAATCCTTTAGGGGTTTATGAATTAATTAAGTTTATGTTCCTTTTAATTTTGTGTTTTCCATTTAATTATTTTTCATTTCAAACATATATTACGCTACTACATACTGTACACGTTGTGCATATATTTATAAATAGAATTTCTCGTAGAACCGATCATATATATATCATCTAATTTCTCGTACGATGACCATTCATACGCACACACACACACACACACACACACACATATACACACAATTTGAGCTACAATTTGCTTCCATTACATATGCACGCATTACATCTTGATTTTGTAATGGTATTCTCCTTTGGGATCTATGCCTGGTCGACTAGAAATCTAGCTATTTCCTCTTGAATTGCTCGTATGCAAGCCGTTGGTAGGAGCTGGACCCGCATCTCCGTCAGCTATAAAAAGGAGATCAAAATGAATATATTAGTTGTGTGTATATATATTAGCTAGATCATGATAAAACAATTATGGATAGTGCTCTGGTAAACGTACCCAAAGATTTCTTTCGTTTCTGCTCCTTTCAGACGTGATCATGCGAATGTTCTCGCAAACGTACTATGTGCATAAACTATTCCCATGCTCCTGCCTCATGCACTTTACGAGAATAAAATTCAATCAGGTAATAATTAATCAAGCATGATAATAGTATTGAAACTACAATTAAAGAGATGCATGGACGTAGCTAGCTAGTACTACTTAATTACCTTGCGTCGCACCCATGTCAGCTTTTGTGACCAGTCGCCTAGGACCTGTTTGTTGAACTTGGCCCAAACCCTACCCGCCGACAAAGAAAATGAATAAAGGAGTTATTAACTAGTTGATACCAGGAAATGAAGTAAAGAGGCCGATATAGTGCGATAATGATTGAAATTACCTGTCGACCATCCCCCTCATGGTTGCGTATTCGGATGGATCCTTATATAGTGAGTCCAGTAATTCAACTTTTCCCTTGTCAACTTAAATGATTAACAAGATCCAGTGGTAACTGCATGCGCACACATTTTGTATAATTAAGCGGCCATGTGCATAACTCATCAACTACACTTATTAACATCTACTAAGCAAACAAAAGAATTTGTAGTACAAGATATAGTAACACCCACCCGAAGTTGTAATGAAGTAGTATTTCTGGTTGGGTGTTTAGATGTTTCAAAAACTCTAGCAGGAATCTCTCTGTGTCTTTTCTCGAATATTCAGTTTCACATATCTTTTGATTAACCATATTTGGGTCAATGAACCCAATGCCATAGCGTCCAGCCTTTTCATTTCATACATCTTCATTCTTCATAATACCACAAAAAAGAATATAGTGAGGATAATTACAGGTAATGAACGAGAGCATAGCTAGCTAGAGGCTTAAATTACAAAAAGAAATCACTTACAAACAATAGCAACTGACTAATTTTTTTCCGAGTGCGTCTTGATTGAATAACTGAAACAACTCTGAATAATGAATCCATAAATCTTTTTTATGGAAGTAATGCTTCTTCTTGACTCTCACCATGAGGGACTCTTGATTGGTATTTGTTGTTTCTTCCATGTACCGTTTCTTGCATGTACCACGTATGCAAATTGTACAATCTTGTTGGTAGAAGCATGACATCATCAGGCTTGACCAGAGGTTTGCCACGGACATATTGATATTTAAGTTCCTCCTCTTTAAGCCCAGGGATATCCTCAAGGCCTAGGAGATGTTCAACAGTGACACCGGCCTCTTTAGCCTGCCTTCTATGATCGTCGGTTACTACCAGCCGATCGGCGATACTCATAGCTGTTTGTACGATGAGCGGGGGGATCGATTGCACTGCCTGTTCTCCTAGCTGGGGAACAGTTTTCCCGCTTTTTGGCAACTCATTGGCTCGAGTTCGAGCTCGACTCCTTTTGTCCTGCAAGATATGACTTCTTGATAGACCGCACATAGTCGCAGTCCTTCTGGTTGACATTCGATCGAGCCATATCAATAAAGTGTTGTGAGACATGCTTAGGTACTTTCTCCTTTGGCGGCGGGGGCGGCTTCGGTCCAAAATGGGCCTTCACTTTGGCATCCACTACGGTGTCGAGTTCCTCCTTAGTCAGGTGGTAAGGCAACTTCATAAGAGGTTTGAGGCTTGGACCATATTTGAATTTCTTGCCTGTTGTACCGCTAGCCGTTGTAGCTGTGGCCTCTCTGTTCCATTGTTGATTAGGCGACAGAGCATGCCGAGTCGACGGAGATGGCAGACGCGGTGCCGGACTTGGAGTCGACGGAGCATGCTTACACTGTGGTTCTGGACTTGGAGGAGGAGTCGGCTGACACGGTGCCGGACTTCGAGGAGGAGGAAGAGTTGGCTGACATCGTGCCGAACTTGGAGGAGTCGGCTGACGCGGTGCCGGACTTGGAGGAGGAGGAGTCGACTAATGCGATGGTGGACTTGGAGGAGTTGGCTTGGAGGAGTCGCATAAGCTACTGAAGGAGGAGGTGCTACCTTCAGGGGCGCGCATAAGATCGTTGTCCTCTCTGTTGATCTCCCAGTCGATCTCCCTTTGTTGGCTTTTTCCATTCTTGAACGAAGATCGGGATTTGGTCCCTTACAATAACTCCGCATTGATTCTTGAACTTGGTCGCATTTTTCCTAGGTTCAAGTGGTTCGCGAGTTGATGTTTTGATGGAATCGATGTTGAACTTTATGCCAGCGTCCAACTTTCTGTCCGAGCATCGAACTACCCTGTCAGTTGTAGAAGATTTGCTCGATCCAGAGGCCTAAAAGAAGAAAGATCGATTCATTAATACATACAACTCAATTAAGACATGTAATGATCACCGGATGGCTTATATAATAAATATACCTTGCCGGTATTTTTTATTTGAAGAACATTTTCTTTGTCAACATCGTTGTCAACTTCATCTATCTGTTCGTCTTCATCAAATATCATACAACCCTCGCCGGAATTGTTCATCTATTGTGAGCCTTCGTCATCTTCAGGTTCATGCTCTGGGCTCGGGGAGCGTATGATGTCGAACATAGCCTCTTCTCCTTCTTTGACGGTATTTTCCATAGCATTTATTTAACTAACCCAGAAGAAAGATAAAACAATTTAATATTCAAATTAGAATGCATGCAATCAATAAGGAAAAACTGAATCATAGTACATAATATGTATCTCGAATAATTCATATAATATGCATCATCGAATATAATCTTGAATAAATCGTCTCAAATATTATCGAATATAATCTCGAATACATCTCGAGTATTATCACTAATACATCTTGAATATTATTATATAATATCACTAATACAGATGTAGTTGACGTCTAGCGGCGCATGCGGTGGACACCCAAAGAGAAGGAACTATGACAGGATCATAGCTCGGGTGAGATCCCCTGAAGAACCTACCAGGTATTAGAGAACCTGACGTCCAACGCATCCATATAGAGACAGATGTGCTTGTCCTCCTCCCTAACATGGCGGCGTACCACCTCCAACGGGGCCGGCTGCCTCCGTACCGAAAGTGGCCCACACGAACGCCACCAAAAAAGCTCCGAGTCGACGACGGGACCTGGGTTCCTCACAAAGATGCGCGCCCCTGAAGGTAGCACCTCCCAGTGCTAGCCCGACGGAGCCCACTCCTGCACATGGCGCCTCTGAAGCAGGACGTCGTCGTGAACGAGTCGATGACAAGGATGGGGGTCGGGCATCGTTGACATTGAGAACAAATTCTATACAAATTTAACATTTTTAAATGCTTGATTTTGATTTCTTATATACGAGGAACCTTCAGAATCTTAACAGATTCTCTTAACCTTTAAGGGATTTAACAAAATGGTGCCATTGTGGATGTGCACAAAAAGGTCCATATTTTTCCAGATATCATCTACCCTTCTATATGTCACGTTGTCTAGCTAGTGTCAATGGAAGAAAACCATGGTTTCATCATTAGCCGAAAGTAACACGCGCATGATGGTACGAAGCTATCCAAAGTTGTTTTGGAACGGAGTCCCGGATAGGATAATTAGCTTTTTAGTACAAAGTTCAGCAAGAGCCTTTCGAATATCGCTATTTGGAAGGCATTTTTGCTGAACTTCGTAACAAAAAGATAATTATCCTATCCGGGACTCCGTTCCAAAATAACTTTGGACAGCTTCTCGTACCATCATGCGCATGTTACTTCCGGCTAATGATGAAGCCATGATTTTCTTGAATCCTTTGACACGAGCTAGACAAAACGTGACATATAGAAGGTTAGATGCATGTGATTAGAAAAAATTGGATCAACCAGTGCACATCCTAAATCCCTTAAAGGACTAAGAGAATAATATATTGTATACACACATATACTAATTGCAAATCTAATATTCATCTAACATTTCTATATCTTTTTTATATCTAAAATTTATATAGCAATAAAAAAGTATAAAAAACATTTCTATATCTTTTTTATATCTAGCTATAACTAAAAGTATTAAAAACTAAAAAACATTCATCTAACATTTATATATCTAACATTTTATCTAACATTTATATAACTAAAAGTATAAAAACTAGAAAACAAAAAAACAGAAAATAAAAATGTGTGTGTGTGTGTTCATGCATGCATGTGTGTGTGTGCGAGCTCGATCGGCGAGGGGCGCGGCCATGGCGGCAGGGGGGCGAGGGAGAGGAGGGAGAGGGAGGAAAAGGGCTCACAGTAGGGCGACAGCCGGCGACGCGAAACGATTCGACGGCGGCGGCGACTGGGACGGCGAAGGCAACAACGCGCGAGGTCGAGGAGGATCGGGGGCGGCGAGGTCGACGTGCGACGAGGAGAGGGCGACGGCAAGGCGAGGGCGACGACGAGTCGACGGCAACGGCAACGACGCGACGGGAAGCGGCAGTGTCGATGCGGTGCGTCGAAGGGAAGATGGAAACTGAGTTCTAAATATTTTCGAAGTTGCTGCTTCTATAGAACGATCTTTAGTCACGGTTGGTGGCTGCAATCACGACTAAAGACTACGTTTAGTCGCGGTTTCAGCCATCAACCGCGACTAAAGGTCTGGTGCTCGCGCAGGCGCGGTGCAGGCCAAGTTTAGTCCCATCTCGCTTGGCGAGAGGCGCCGGCACCAGTTTATAAGTCCCGTCGCAGCCTCTCCATCGAGCTCCTCTCTAATGCAGGCCTTCTGGGCCTACCGAACATGTGCTTCCCTATGGGGCCTACTGAGCCTTGCGGGCCTACATCCTGGTACTTCGAAAGAGATTGTCCATTTTGTACACGAAGTGCATCCAGTTTTTGCCGTAAACCCTCTCAACTTTCTAGCACATGCTATGTTGGTGAAATGATGATACCATGCCAACTTTCAACATTTTCAGAGTTCATTTGTAGTGCTTTTCAATTTCAGGGTCATTTAGCTAAAAAAAATCAGTAAATGCATGAAAAACAACAAATGAAGTCAGAAAGGGTTGGAAATTGGTGGGTGGCTTCGAATGGTGCATACTGAACGCACAGAAAGTTTGGAGTTGAAATAAGTTTAAAAAATGAAATGCCTTTGTAACAGACGAGTTTTCGTTTGAAACCCTGATACTTCGAACGAGATTGTCCATTTTGTACACAATGTTCATCCAGTTTTTGCTTAACCCTCTCAAATTTTTAGCACATGCTATGTGGGTGAAATGATAATACCATGCCAACTTTCAACCTTTTCAGAGTTCATTTGTAGTGCTTTTCAATATCAAGGTCATTTAGCTAAAAAAATGAGTAAATGCATGAAAAACAACAATTGAAGTAAGAAAGGATTGAAAATTGATGGCGTGGCTTTGAATGGTGCATACTGAACGCACAAAAAGTTTGGAGTTGAAATAAGTTTAAAAATGAAATGCCTTTGTAACAGACGAGTTTTCGTCTGAAACCTTGGTACTTCGAAAGAGATTGTCCATTTTGTACACGAAGTGCATCCAGTTTTTGCCGTAAACCTCTCAACTTTTTAGCACATGCTATGTCGGTGAAATGATGATACTGTTGGGGAACGTCGCATGGGAAACAAAAAATTTCCTACGCACACGCAAACCTATCCATGGTGATGAGATTCTACGAGAGGGAGAGTGGATCTATGTGCCCTTGTAGATCGCTAAGCGGGAAGCGTTAAGAAACGCGGTTGGTGTAGTCGAACATCTTCGCGATCCAAATCGCCGAGCGTCCCGCGATCTCATCACGATCCGTCCCACGATCCCATCACGATCCGTCCCGCGATCTCATCACGATCCGTCTCATGATCTTGATCACAATCTATCCCGCGAACTCATCACAATCCGTCCCGCGATCTCATCACGATCCGTCCCGTGATCTCATCACGATCCGTCTCTTGATCTCGATCACGGTCCTTCCGATCTAGCGCCGAACGGACGGCACCTCCGCGTTCAGCACACGTGCAGCTTGATGACGATCTCCACCGTCTTGATCCAGCAAGAGGAGGTGGAGAGGAGAGAGAGTTCACCGGCAGCGTGACGGTGCTCCGGTGATGCTGGTGGAGTGATTCCGGCAGGGCTTCGCCTAAGCACTGCAGAAAACCGATCTAGAGGAGCACCGGTGGAACGGGTAGCACGTGGCCGTAAATTCTGTGCAAAAACCCTCTATTCCACCAGTATATATAGGAGGGAGGGAGAGGAGGGCGCAGCCTTGGCCTCCAAGGCCTGCTGGCTCGGCCGAACCAAGTGGAGGAAGAGTCCTCCTCCACCTGAGAGTCCACCTCTCACACGAGAGGTGGAACTTGGGGAGGACTCCACCCCAATTCGGTTTGGGCCTCTCTCCCTGCGCCCAGGCCACCTTGGCCGACCCCACCAGCCCACTAGGGGCTGGTCGGTCTCCACTTTGGCCCATGGGGTGGGTGGGCCCCACTGGTGGACCCCCGGGACCCATTCGTCACTCCCGGTACACGACCGAAAGTGCCCGTAATCTTTTCGGAGTCCAAACACCACCTTCCTATATATCAATCTTTACCTACGGACCATTCCGGAGCTACTCGTGACGTCCGAGATCTCATTCGAGACTCCGAACAACCGTCGGTCACCACCATACATAACTCTACACTACTGAAACGTCACCGAACCTTAAGTGTGCAGACCCTGCGGGTTCGAGAACTATGTAGACATGACCGAGACACCTCTATGGTCAATAACCAATGGAGGGACCTAGACGTCCACATTGGTTCCTACATATTCTACGAAGATCTTTATCGGTCGAACCTCTATGTTAAGGATTCAGTCAATCCCGTATAACGTTCCCTTTGTTCTTCGGTATGTTACTTGCCCAAGATTCGATTGTCGGTATCTCCATACCTAGTTCAATCTCGTTACTGGCAAGTCTCTTTACTCGTTCCGTAACACAAGATCCCGCAACTAACAATTAGTCACATTGCTTGCAAGGCTTATTGTGATGTTGTATTACCGAGTGGGCCCTGAGATACCTCTCCATCACACGGAGTAACAAATCCCAGTCTCGATCCATGCCAACTCAACAGACACCATCGGAGATACCTGTAGAGCACCTTTATAGTCACCCAGTTACGTTGTGACGTTTGATACACACAAGGCACTCCTCCGATATCCGTGATTTGCATGATCTCATGGTCATAGGAACATATACTTGACATGCAGAAAACAGTAGCAGTAAACTGACACGATCATATGCTACGTTTGTAGTTTGGGTCTTGTCCATCACATCATTCTCCTAATGATGTGATCCCGTTATCAAATGACATCTCATGTCCATGGCTAGGAAACCTTAACCATCTTTTGATCAACGAGCTAGTCTACTAGAGGCATACTAGGGACATGGTTTTGTCTATGTATCCACACATGCATTTAAGTTTCCGATCAATAGAATTATAGCATGGATAATAAACGATTATCATGAACAAGGAAATATGATAACAACTAATTTATTATTGCCTCTAGGGCATATTTCCAACAGTCTCCCACTTGCACTAGAGTCAATAATCTAGTTCACATCACCATGTGATTCGCATTGTTATGAATCTAACACCCAACGAGTTCTGGGGTTCGATCATGCTTTGCATGTGAGAGAGGTCTTATAGTCAACGGGTTTGTAACATTCAGATCCGTGTGCACTTTGCAAATACCTATGTCAAACTGTAAACACTGCTACCACACTCCACTTGGTACTATTCCAAATGGCTGCTCCACTATACGTATCCAGATTGCTACTACGAGTCATCCGGATTAGTGTTAAAGCTTGTATCGACGTAACTCCTTACGACAAACTCTTTATCACCTCCATAATCGAGAAACATATCCTCAGTCGCTTAGTTACTGAGGATAATCTTGACCGCTGTCCAGTGATCCACTCCTGGTTCACTCTTGTACCCCCTGACGGACTCATGGCAAGGCACACAAAGGTGCGGTACACAGCATGGCATAATATAGAGCCTATGGCTAAGGCATAGGGGACGACGTTCGTCCTTTCTCTTTCTTCTGCCGTTGTCGAGCTTTGAGTCTCACTCAACTTTCACATCTTACAAATCAGGCGAGAACTCTTTCTCTGACTGATCCATTTTGAACTCTTTCAAAATCTTGTCAAGGTATGCACTCATTGAAAGTCTCATCGAGCATCTTGATCTATCTCCATAGATTTTGATGCTCAACAATTAGGTAGCTTCATCCAGGTCTTCCTTTGAAAATCACTTTCCAAATAACCGTTTTATGCTTTCCAGAAATTCTACATTATTTCTGATCAACAATATGTCATCCACATATACTTATCAGAAATTCTATAGTGCTCCCACTCACTTTATTGCAAATACAAGTTTCTCGTAAACTTTGTATAAACATCAAAAACTTTGATCACCTCATCAAAGCGTATATTCCAACTCCGAGATGCTTGCTTCAGTCCATGGAAGGATCACCGAATCTTGCACACCTTTTAGCATCCTTAGGACTGACAAAACCTTCTGGTTGTATCACATACAACCTTTCCTCAAGTAAACCGTTAAGGAAACGATGTTTTGACATCCATCTGCCAGATTTTATAATTGAAAATACAGCAACTGCTAACATAATTCCAACAGACTTTATCACCACTACGAGTGAGAAAGTCTCATCGTAGTCAACTCCTTGAACTTGCCACAAACATCTTTGCAACAAGTCGAGCTTTACAAATAGTGACATTCACCATCAGTGTCTGTCTTCATTTTAAAGATCCATTTGTACTCAACGACCTGCCGTCCAACGAGCAAGTCTACCAAAGTCTACACTTGGTTTTCATACATGGATCCTATCTCAGATTTCATGGCCTCCAACCATTTGTCAGAATCCGGGCCCATCATCGCTTCTCCATAGCTCATAGGTTCATCCTTGTCCAACAACATGACCTCATGACAGGGTTGTCGTACCGCTCAGGAGCAGTATACATCCTTGTCGCCCTACGAGGTTTGATAGTAACTTGATCCGAAGCTTCATGATCATCATCATTAACTTCCTCTTCAACTAACGTAGGCTTCACAGAAACAACTTCCTGCGCTGCGCTACTCTCTGGTTGAAGTAAAGGTTCAATAACCTTATCAAGCCCTAATTTCCTCGTAGGTCGATAGTAACTTGATCCGAAGCTTTCATGATCATCATCATTAACTTCCTCTTCAACTGACGTAGGCTTCACAGAAACATGTTTCTGTGCTGCGCTACTTTCTGGTTGAAGTAGAGGTTCAATAACCTCATCAAGTTCTATCCTCCTCCCACTCAATTCTTTCGAGAGAAACTTTTTCTCGAGAAAGGACCTAGTTTTAGCAAAAAACACTTTGCACTCGGATCTGAGATAGAAGGTTCACCCAACTGTTCTTAGGTATTCTATGAAGATGCATTTGTCCGCCATGGGTTCGACCTCATTAGGTGAAAACATTTTCCACACAAGTGTCGCAGCCCCAAACATTAAGAAATGACAGCTTAGGTTTCTATCAAACCATAATTCACACGGTGTCATCTCAACGGATTTAGATGGTGCCCTATTTAAAGTGAATGTAGTTGTCTCTAATGTATAACCCCAAACTTATAGTAGAAAACGATAAGAGACATCATAGCACGCACTATATCCAATAGAGCATGACTATGACGTTCGGACACACCATCACGCTATGGTGTTCCAGGTGGCGTTAGTTGTGAAACAAATTTCACATTGTCTTAAGTTGTATGGCAAACTCGTAACTCAGATATTCACCTCCACGATCATATCGCAGTTATTTTTATCTTCTTGTCACGATGATCTTAAACTTCATTCTGAATTTGCTTGAACCTTTCAAACGATTCAGACTTGTGTTTCATTAAGTAAATATACACTATATCTACTCAAATCATCAAATCATCAGTGAAGGTAAGAAAATAACGATATCCACTACACGCTACAAGACTCACTGGATTGCATACATCAACATGTATCATTTCCAATGAATAACTTGCCCGCTCCATCCAACGGGGTTTTTAGTCATCTTTCCCAAGAGGCATGGTTCACATGTCTCAACCCATTAAAAATCGAATGAGTCCAAAGATCCATCAGCATGGAGTTTCTTCATGCGCTTTATACCAATATGACATTTTGCGGCAGTGCCACAAGTATGTGGTACTATCATTATTAACTGTGTATCTTTTGACATCAATGTTATGAACATGTGTATTACTACAATCAAGATTTCAACAAACCATTTTCACTGGGTGCATGACCATTGAAGGTATTATTCATGTAAACATAATAACCATTATTCTCTAACTTAAATGAATAACCGTATTGCAATAAACATGATCTAATCATGTTCATGCTCAACGCAAAAACACCAAATAACATTTATTTAGGTTCGTCACTAATCCTGAAGGTAGAGAGAGCGTGCGATCTTGATCACATCAACCTTGGAAACAGTTCCAATACATATCCTCACCTCACCCTTAGCTAGTTCTCCGTTTATTCCGTAGCTTTTATTTCGAGTTACTAACATTTAGCAACTGAACCGGTATCCAATACCCAGGTGCTACTAGGAGTACTAGCAAGGTACACATCAATAACTCGTATATCAAATATACTTCCGTCGACGTTGCCAGCCTTCTTATCTACCAAGCATCTAGGGTTGTTCCGCTTCAGCGACCGCTCACCTCATAACAGAAGCACTTAGTCTCGGGTTTGAGTTCAACTTTGGGTTGCTTCACTGGAGCAGCAACTGACTTGCTATCCATGAAGTTTCCCTCCTTGCTCTTGCCCTTCTCGAAACTAGTGGTTTTACTAACCATCAACACTTGATGCTCCTTCTTGATTTCTACCTTCGCGGTGTCAAAACATTGTGAACAACTCAGGGATCAATATTTCTATCCCTGGTGTTTTATAGTTCATCACCAAGTTCTAGTAGCTTAGTGACAGTGACTTGGAGAACTATATCAATCACTATCTTATCTGGAAGATCAACTCCCACTCGATTCAAGCGATTGTAGCACCCAGACAATCTGAGCACATGCTCAACGATTGAGCTATTCTCTTTCATCTTGCAGGCAAAGAATCTTGTTAGAGATCTCATATCTTGCAACACGGGCACGAGCCTGAGATCACAATCTCAGCTCTTAGAACATGTCATATGTTCCGTGACGTTCAAAACGTTTCAGAGCCTCAATTCTAAGCCATAATGAATGACGCACTAAACTATTTCTAAAAATCCGCAATATTGCTACCATCATCTTTCAACTCTATTTCTCTAGGAACATATAAAAACAAGTGAGCTACAGCGTGAGCTACTAATCTACAACATAATTTGCAAAGACACTATTGACTATGTTCATGATAATGAGTTCAATTAATCATATTACTTAAGAACTCCCACTCAAAATGACATCCCTCCGATCATTCGAGTGATACATGATCCAAATTCACCAACTCAAGTCCGATCATCACGTGAGTTGAGGTGGCTACAATGGTGAACATCATCATGTTGATCATATCTACTATATGACTCATGTTCGACCTTTCGGTCTCTTGTGTTCCGAGGCCATGTCTGTACATGCTAGGCTCGTCAAGTTTAACCCGAGTGTTCTGCACGTGCAAATCTGGCTTGCACCCGTTGTATGTGAACGTAGAGTCTATCACACCCGATCATCACGTGGTGTCTCAACACGACGAACTTTCGCAACGGTGCACACTCGGGGAGAACACAATTTATCTTGAAATTAAGTGAGGGATCACCTTATAATGCTACCGTCGTACTAAGCAAAACAAGGTGCATAAAAGGATTAACATCACATGCAAATCATAAGTGACATGATATGGCCATGAACTCGTGCTTTAGATCTCCATCTTGAAAGCACCGGCATGATCTTCATCGTCACCGGCATGAAACCATGATCTCCATCATCTTGATCTCCATCAACGTGTCGCCATCGGGGTTGTCACGCCTTGCATGCTTGTACTACTATTGCTACCGTAGCGATAAAGTAAAGCATTACATAGCGCTTAATGATTGACACGCAGGTCATACAATAATTAAAGACAACCCTATGGCTCCTGCCGGTTGTCATACTCATCGACATGCAAGTCGTGATAATCTATACATCACATGATCATCTCATACATCACATATATCATATCATGTAATTGGCCATATCATATCACAACATACCCTGCAAAAACAAGTTAGACGTCCTCTAATTGTTGTTGCATGTTTTACGTGGCTTCTACGGGTATCTAGCAAGAACAATTCTCACCTACGCAAAAACCACAACGGTGATACACTAGTTGCTTTTCAACCTTCTCAAGGACCGCCTTTGTCAGATCCGATACAACTAAAGTGAGAGAAACTGTCACCCGCAAGCCATCTAGGCAACAAGTTGCGTCGAGGGAACCGGTCTCTCGTAAGCGTACGAGTAATGTTGGTCCGGGCCGCTTCATCTCACAATCCCGTTGAACCAAAATACGACCAAGGGAGGAAGCAATCTAAGCATCAACGCCCACAAACCTTTTGTGTTCTACTCGAGATCTCATCGAACCATCAACCTAGCTCATGATGCCACTGTTGGGGAACGTCGCATGGGAAACAAAATTTTTCCTACGCACACGCAAACCTATCCATGGTGATGAGCATCTACGAGAGGGAGAGTGGATCTATGTACCCTTGTAGATCGCTAAGTGGGAAGCGTTAAGAAACGCGGTTGGTGTAGTCGAACATCTTCGCGATCCAAATCGCCGAG
Source organism: Hordeum marinum (assembly GCA_022496015.1). Lineage (NCBI taxonomy): Eukaryota > Viridiplantae > Streptophyta > Magnoliopsida > Poales > Poaceae > Hordeum > Hordeum marinum. Next base: position 46,283,014 of record CM039672.1, read on the forward strand.
CGTCCCGCGATCTCATCACGATCCGTCGCACGATCCCATCACAATCCGTCCCGCGATCTCATCACGATCCATCTCACGATCTTGATCACGATCTGTCCCGCGAACTCATCACGATCCGTCCCGCGATCTCATCACGATCCGTCTCTTGATCTCGATCACGGTCCTTCCGATCTAGCGCTGAACGGATGGCACCTCCGCGTTCAGCACACGTGCAGCTTGATGACGATCTCCACTGTCTTGATCCAGCAAGAGGAGGTGGAGAGGAGAGAGAGTTCACCGGCAGCGTGACGGTGCTCCGGTGATGGTGGTGGAGTGATTCCGGCAGGGCTTCGCCTAAGCACTGTAGAAAACCGATCTAGAGGAGCACCGGTGGAACGGGTAGCACGTGGCCGTAAATTCTGTGGAAAAACCCTCTATTCCACCAGTATATATAGGAGGGAGGGAGAGGAGGGAGCAGCCTTGGCCTCCAAGGCCTGCTGGCTCGGCCGAACCAAGTGGAGGAAGAGTTCTCCTCCACCTGAGAGTCCACCTCTCACACGACAGGTGGAACTTGGGGAGGACTCCACCCCAATTCGGTTTGGGCCTCTCTCCCTGCGCCCAGGCCACCTTGGCCGACCCCACCAGCCCACTAGGCTGGTGGGTCGCCACTTTGTCCCATGGGGTGGGTGGGCCCCACTGGTGGACCCCCGGGACCCATTCGTCACTCCCGGTACACTACCGAAAGTGCCCGAAATCTTTCTGGAGTCCAAACACCACCTTCCTATATATCAATCTTTACCTCCGGACCATTCCGGAGCTCCTCGTGACGTCCGGGATCTCATCCGGGACTCCGAACAACCTTCGGTCACCACCATACATAACTCTACACTACTGAAACGTCACCGAACCTTAAGTGTGTAGACCCTGCGGGTTCGAGAACTATGTAGACATGACCGAGACACCTCTACGGTCAATAACCAATGGCGGGACCTGGACGTCCACATTGGTTCCTACATATTCTACGAAGATCTTTATCGGTCGAACCTCTATGTCAAGGATTCAGTCAATCCCGTATAACGTTCTCTTTGTTCTTCGGTATGTTACTTGCCTGAGATTCGATCGTCGGTATCTCCATACCTAGTTCAATCTCGTTACTGGCAAGTCTCTTTACTCGTTCCGTAACACAAGATCCCGCAACTAACAATTAGTCACATTGCTTGCAAGGCTTATTGTGATGTTGTATTACCGAGTGGGCCCTGAGATACCTCTCCGTCACACGGAGTAACAAATCCCAGTCTCGATCCATGCCAACTCAACAGACACCATCAGAGATACCTGTAGAGCACCTTTATAGTCACCCAGTTACGTTGTGACGTTTGATACACACAAGGCACTCCTCCGATATCCGTGAGTTGCATGATCTCATGGTCATAGGAACATATACTTGACATGCAGAAAACAGTAGTAGTAAACTGACACGATCATATGCTACGTTTGTAGTTTGGGTCTTGTCCATCACATCATTCTCCTAATGATGTGATCCCGTTATCAAATGACATCTCATGTCCATGGCTAGGAAACCTTAACCATCTTTTGATCAACGAGCTAGTCTATTAGAGGCATACTAGGGACATGGTTTTGTCTATGTATACACACATGCATTTAAGTTTCCGATCAATACAATTATAGCATGGATAATAAACGATTATCACGAACAAGGAAATATGATAACAACTAATTTATTATTGCCTCTAGGGCATATTTCCAACAGATACCATGCCAACTTTCAACCTTTTTAGAGTTCATTTGTAGTGCTTTTCAATATCAGGGTCATTTAGCTCAAAAAAATTAGTAAATGCATGAAAAATAGCAAATGAAGTCACAAAGGATTGAAAATTGATGACGTGGCTTCGAATGGTGCATACTGAACGCACAAAAATGAAATGCCTTTGTAACAAACAAGTTTTCGTCTGAAACCCTGATACTTCGACATAATATTTCTTCGCGTTTCAAATGCCAAAACAAATAAGTACACTACTATTAAAAAGATTCCCTCCGGTATGTCCGAAGTGGGACTTTCCAGATAAATAAGTCTAGAAACTAACTAGAGAAGACGGTCACATCCCAGAGTGGGATCTTTGGGTATAGAACTTTTTCTTCGCGTGTGTCCCATGGACAATCTTCATCGTTTAACTTGATGCTCGGGTCAACATTCACTGTGAAGGGAGCAATTTCATGAAACTTTTTATAATTTTCTGACATGTCTGTCTTGTCCTCCATTTCCATGATGTTTCTTTTCTCTGAAAGAACTATGTGGCGCTTTGGCTCATCGTATGATGTATTCGCTTCCTTATCTTTTCTTTTTCTCGGCTTGGTAGACATGTCCTTCACATAGAAAACCTGGGCCACATCATTCGCTAGGACGAATGGTTCATCTGCGTATCCAAGATTGTTGAGATCCACTGTTGTCATTCCGTACTACGGGTCTTCCTTTACCCCGCCTCCTGTCAGATTAACCCATTTGCACCGAAACAAAGGGACCTTCAAACCAAGTCCATAGTCAAGTTCCCATATCTCCTCTATGTAACCATAATATGTGTACTTTGGCCCATTGGTGTTTGCTGCATCAAAACAGACACCATTGTTTTGGTTGGCGCTCTTTTTATCTTGGGCGATCGTGTAAAATGTATTCCCATTTATCTCGTACCCTTTGAAAGTCAATATAGTCGAAGATGGTACCTTGGATAGCAAGTACATGTCATCTTCAATAGTGTCATCATGCATGAGACGTTTCTGCAACCAACCGGCAAAAGTCACCGTTTGTTCATGTGTAATCCAGTCGTCAGACTGCTCCGGGTGTTTGGAGCATAGAATATTCTTGTGTTGCTCGATATACGGAGCCACCAAGGCGGAACTTTGTAGAACTATGTAGTGTGCTTCCGCCAAAGAATGCTCGTCTTGGCATATTAGTGAATTCTGTTCTAGCGTGCCTTTTCCACCTAGTCTGCCCTCATGTCGCGATTCAGGAACACCAATCGGCTTAATGTCAGGAATAAAGTCAACACAAAACTGAATGACCTCCTCTGTTTCATGGCCCTTGGAGATGCTTCCTTCTGGCCTAGCACGATTATGAACATATTTCTTTAAGACTCCCATGAACCACTCAAAGGGGAACATATTGTGTAGAAATACAAGACCCAGAATGGCAATCTCCTCGACTAGGTGAACTAGGATGTGCATCATGATATTGAAGAAGGATGGTGGGAACACCAACTCGAAACTTACAAGACATTGCACCAAATCATTCTTTAACCTTGGTAGGATTTCTGGATCGATTAGCTTCTGAGAGATTGCATTTAGGAATGCACATAGCTTCACAATGGCTAATCGAATGTTTTCCGATAGAAGCCCCCTCAATGCAACCGAAAGCAGTTGCGTCATAATCATGTGGCAATCATGAGACTTTAGGTTCTGGAACTTTTTCTCTTCCTTATTTATTAATCCCTTTATATTCGACGAGAAGCCGTACGGGACCTTCAGACTGAGCAGGCATTCGAAGAAGATTTCCTTCTTTTCTTTGGTAAGAGCGTAGTTGTCATAACCCTGAAACTGCTTTGGATCCATGCCACCTTCTCCATGCATACGGTGTTGGTCCTCCTGTGCCTTCAGTGTATCTTTTGTCTTCCCATACACGCCCAAGAATCCTAGAAGGTTCACGCAAAGATTCTTTGTCACGTGCATCACGTCGATTGCAAAGTGGACCTCTAGGTCTTTTTGGTAGGGTAGGTCCCAAAATATAGATTTCTTCTTCCACATGGGTGTGCGTTTGACAGTGTCATTCGGAACAGATTGTCTGCCAGGACCCTTTCCAAAGATTACTTTTAAATCCTTGACCATATCAAGTATATCATCGCCAGCACGGTGGTGAGGCTTCTTCCGATGATCTGCCTCACCTTTGAAATGCTTGCCTTTCTTTCTTACGGGATGCCTGCTCTGAAGAAATCGACGACGCCACAGGTAAACATTCTTCTTAAATTTATCCAAATATATAATGTCAGTATCATCTAAACAATGTGTGCATGCGTGGTATCCCTTGTTTGTCTGTCCTGAAAGGTTACTGAGAGCAGGCCAATCATTGATGGTTACAAACAGCAACGCATGCAGGTCAAATTCCTCCTGTTCTTTCGCATCCCACGCACATACACCTTTTCCATTCCACAGATGTAAAAGTTCTTCAACTAATGGCATTAGGTACACGTCAATGTCGTTGCCAGGTTGCTTGGGGCCTTGGATGAGCACTGGCATCATAATGAACTTCCACTTCATGCACAACCAAGGAGGAAGTTTATAGATACATAGAGTCACATGCCATGTGCTATGATTGTTGTTCTGCTCCCCAAAAGGATTAATGCCATCTGCACTTAAACCAAACCATACGTTCCTTGCGTCATTTGCAAAGTCCTTCCACTTTCTCTTGATTTTTCTTCACTGCGATCCGTCAGCGGGTACTCTCAACTTCCCGTCTTTCTTACGGTCTTCGTTGTGCCATCGCATTAACTTGTAATGTTCTTTGTTTTGGAACAAACGTTTCAACCGTGGTATTATAGGAGCATAGCACATAATCTTGGCAAGAATCTTCTTCCTTGGGCGCTTGCCCTGAACATCACTAGGGTCATCGTGGCCGATCTTATAGCGCAATGCACAACATATAGGGCATGCATTCAAATCCTCGTACTCACCGCGGTAGAGGATGCAGTCATTAGGGTATGCATGTATCTTATTGTTGGAAATATGCCCTAGAGGCAATAATAAATTGGTCATTATCATATTTCCTTGCTCATGATAATCGTTTATTATCCATTCTATAATTGTATTGATCGGAAACTCGGATACATGTGTAGATACATAGACAACACCATGTCCCTAGTATGCCTCTAATAGACTAGCTTGTTGATCAAAGATGGCTATGGTTTCCTAGTCATGGACATGAGATGTCATTTGATAACGGTATCACATCATTAGGAGAATGATGTGATGGACAAGACCCAAACTACAAATGTAGCATATGATCGTGTCAGTTTATTGCTACTGTTTTCTGCATGTCAAGTATATGTTCCTATGACCATGAGATCATGCAACTCACTGATGCCAGAGGAGTACCTTGTGTGTATCAAACGTCGCAACGTAACTGGGTGACTATAAAGCTGCTCTACAGGTATCTCCGAGGGTGTCTATTGGGTTGGAATGGATCAAGACTAGGATTTGTTACTCTGTGACACGAAGAGGTATCGCAGGGCCCACTCGGTAATACAACATCACAATAAGCGTTGCAAGCAATGTGACTAAGTGTTAGTCACATGATCTTGTATTACGTAACGAGTAAAGAGACTTGCCGGTAACGACATTGAACTAGGTATGGAGATACCGATGATAGAATCTCGGGCAAGTAACATACCGAAGAACAAAGGAAACATCATACGGGATTAACTGAATCCTTGACATAGAGGTTCCACCGATAAAGATCTTCGTAGAATATGTAGGAACCAATATGGGAATCTAGGTCCCGCTATTGTTTATTGACCGTAGAGGTGTCTCGGTCATGTCTACATAGTTCTCGAACCCACAGGGTCTGCACACTTAAGGTTCGTTGAAGTTTCAGTAGTATAGAGTTATGTATGGTGGTGACCGAAGGTTTTTTAGAGTCCCGGATGAGATCCCGGACGTCACGAGGAGCTCCGGAATGGTCCGGAGGTAAATATTTATATATAGGAAGTCCTGTTTTGGTCGCCGGAAAAATTTCGGGCTCATCGGTAGTATACCGGGAGTGCCGGTCGTGTACCGGGGGACCATCGGGAGAGGTATTTCGACCCAAGAGGCTACATGGGCTGTGGTAGGAGGTAAACCAGCCCTTAGTGGGCTGGCCAAAGCCTCCTCTAAGGACCCATGCAGACGGAGTGGCTTGAGAAGGAAAAAATCCAAAGGTGGAGAGGTGGAAAGGGTTTCCAAGTGGAAAGGAGGAATCCTACTCCTAATAGGATTGGAGTAGGACTCCTCCACCTCCAATTTAGACCAAACCTTGAGGGTTTGAGGCTGCCTCCTCCCCTCCCTGCCTCCTATATATACTAGAGGATTTAGAGGAAAAAGCTAACCCTAATAGCCACGTGCTACCTCTCCTCTAGATCGCAGTTTCTCCTCTAGATCGGTTTTCAGCAGTGCTTAGGCGAAGCCTTGGTGGAATAGCTCCACCACCATCGCCACAACACCGTCGCGATGCCGAAGAACTCATCTACCTCTCCGCTCCCTCTTGCTGGATCAAGAAGGCGGAGATCGTCATCGAGCTGTACGTGTGCTGAATGCGGAGGTGTCGTTCGTTCGGCGCTAGATCGGAAGGACCGTGATCAAGATCCCGAGACGGATCGTGATGAGATCGCAGGACGGATCGTGATGAGTTCACGGGCCAGATCGTCATTGGATCGCGGGACGGATCATGATGAGATCGTGGGATGCTCGGCGATTTGGATCGCGAAGACGTTCGACTACACAAACCGCGTTTCTTAATGCTTCCCGCTTAGTGATCTACAAGGGTACGTAGATCCACTCTCCCTCCCGTAGATGCACCATGGATAGATCTTGCATGTGTGTAGGAAATTTTTTGTTTTCCATGCAACGTTCCCCAACAGTGGCATCATGAGCTAGGTCTATGTGTAGATGAGATCTCGAGTATAACACAAAGAGTTTGTGGGCATTAATGCTTAGATTGCTTCCTACCTTGGTCGTGTTTTGGTTCATCGGTATTGTGGGATGAAGCGGCCCGGACCAACCTTACTCGTATGCTTACGAGAGACCGGTTCCATCGACTGACGTGTAACTTCGTTGCACAAAGATGGCTGGCGGGTGCCTGTTTCTCCTACTTTAGTTGGATCGGATTCGACAAAGGCGGTCCTTGAGAAGGTTGAAAAGCAATTTATGTATCACCGTTCTGGTTTTTGCGCAGGTGAGAATTGTTTTTGCTAGATACCCATAGCAGCCATGTAAAACTTGCAACAACAATTAGAGGACGTCTAACTTGTTTTTGCAGGGTATGTTGTGATGTGATATGGCCAATTACACGATGAGATATATGTGATGTATGAGATGATCATATATTGTATAGAATATCACGACTTGCATGTTGATGAGTACGACAACCGGTAGGAGCCATAGGGTTGTCTTTTATTATTGTATGCCCTACATTTCAATCATTAAGCGCTATGTAATGCTTCACTTTATCGCTAAGCGGTAGTAATAGTAGTAGAAGCATGGTGGGTGCGACAACCCCGATGGCGACACGTTGATGGATATCAACATGATGGAGATCATGGTGTCATGGCGGTGACGATGGAGATCATGTCGGTGCTTTAAGGATGGAGATCAAAAGCACAAGTTCATGGCCATAACATGTCACTTATGATTTGCATGTGATGTTAATCCTTTTATGCACCTTGTTTTGCTTAGGACGATGGTAGCATTATAAGGTGATCCCTCACTTAATTTCAAGATAAATTGTGTTCTCCCCAAGTGTGCATCGTTGCGAAAGTTCGTCGTGTCGAGACACCATGTGATGATCGGGTGTGATAGACTCTACGTTCACATACAACGGGTGCAAGCCAATTTTGCACATGCAGAACACTCGGGCTAAACTTGACGAGCCTAGCATGTATAGACATGGCCTCGGAACACAAGAGACCGAAAGGTCGAACATGAGTCATATAGTAGATATGATCAACATGATGATGTTCACCATTGAAACCACCTCAACTCACATGATGATCGGACTTGAGTTGGTGAATTTGGATCATGTATCACTCGAATGACCGGAGGGATGTCAATTTGAGTGGGAGTTCTTTAGCAATATGATTAATTGAACTCATTATCATGAACATAGTCACTTGTGTCTTTGCAAATTATGTTGTATATTACTTGCTCGCGCTGTAGCTCCCTTGATTTTTTATATGTTCCTAGAGAAACAGAGTTTAAAGATGATGGTAGCAATATTGCGGATTGGGTCCGTGATCTGAGGATTGTCCTCATTGATGCACAGAAGGCTTATGTCCTTAATGCATCGCTCGGTGCGCCAACCCCTCTAGCATCATCTATAGATGTTGTGAACATCTGACAGGCACGTTCTGATGGCTGCTTGATAGTTTAGTGTGTCATGCATTACGGCTTAGAATTGAGGCTCCGAAACGTTTTGAACGTCACGGAACATATGAGATGTTCTAAGAGCTGAAATTGGGATCTCAGGCTCGTGCTCGTGTGGTTGAGATATGAGATCTCCAACAAGATTCTTTGCCTGCAAGATGAAAGAGTATAGCTCAATCGTTGAGCATGTGCTCAGATTGTCTAGGTGGTACAATCGCAGGAATCGAGTGGGAGTTGATCTTGTAGATACGATAGTGATTGATATAGTTATCCAAGTCACTGTCACTAAGCTACTAGAACTTGGTGATGAACTATAAAATGCCAGGGTTAGAAATAATGATCCCTGAGCTGTTCGCCATGTTTGACACCGCGAAGGTAGAAATCAAGAAGGAGCGTCAAGTGTTGATGGTTAGTAAAAACCACTAGTTTCGAGAAGGGCAAGGGAAAGGAGGGAAACTTCATGGATGGCAAGTCAGTTGGTGCTCCGGTGAAGCAACCCAAAGTTGAACCCAAACCCGAGACTAAGTGCTTCAATTATGAGGAGAGTGGTCGCTGAAGTGGAACAACCCTAGATACTTGGTAGATAAGAAGGTTGGCAATGTCGAAAAGAAGTATATTTGATATATGTGTTATTGATGTGTACCTTGCTAGTACTCCTAGTAGCACCTGGGTATTGGATACCAGTTCAGTTGCTAAATGTTAGTAACTCGAAATAAAAGCTACGGAATAAACAGAGAACGAGCTAGCTAAGGGTGAGGTGACAATGTGTGTTGGAAATGTTTCCAAGGTTGATGTGATCAACATCGCATGCTCTCTCTACCTTCGGGATTAGTGACGAACCTAAATAAATGTTATTTGGTGTTTTGCGTTGAGCATGAACGTGATTAGATCGTATTTATTGCAACACGGTTATTAAGTTTAAGTTAGAGAATAATGGTTATTCTGTTTACATGAATAATACCTTCAATGGTCATGCACCCAGTGAGAATGGTTTGTTGAATCTTGATCGTAGTAATACACATGTTCATAACATTGATGCCAAAAGATACAAAGTTAATAATGATAGTACCACATACTTGTGGCACTGCCACTAAATGTCGTATTGGTATAAAGCGCATGAAGAAAATCCATGCTGATGGATCTTTGGACTCATTCGATTTTGAATCAGTTGGGACATGTGAACCATGCCTCTTGGGCAAGATGACTAAGGACCCCATTTTCCGGATTGATAAAGCGGGCAAGTGATTTATTGAAAATGATACATGTTGATGTATGCAATCCAATGAGTCTTGTAGCGTGCGGTGGATATCGTTATTTTCTTACCTTCACTGATGATTTGAGTACATATAGTGTATACTTACTTAGTGAAACACAAGTCTTAATCGTTTGAAAGGTTCAAGCAAATTCAGAGTGAAGTTTAAGATCATTGTGACAAGAAGATAAAAATGTCTGTGATATGATCGTGGAAGTGAATATCTGAGTTACGAGTTTGGCATACAACTTTAGACAATGTGAAAGTTGTTTCACAACTCACGCCACCTGGAACATCATAGTGTGATGGTGTGTCCGAACGTCATAGTCGTGATCTATTGGATATGGGGCGTGCTATGATGTCTCTTATCATTTTGTTACTATAATTTTGGGGTTATGTATTAGAGACAACCACATTCACTTTAAATAGGGCACCATCTAAATCCGTTGAGATGACACCGTGTGAATTATGGTTTGATAGAAACCTAAACTGTCATTTCTTAATGTTTGGGGCTGCGACGCTTGTGTGGAAAATGTTTTCACCTAATGAGCTCGAACCCAAAGCGGACAAATGCATCTTCATAGAATACCCTAAGAACAGTTGGGTGAACCTTCTATATTAGATCCAAGCATAAAATGTTTGTTGCTAAAACTGGGTTCTTTCTCGAGAAAAAGTTTCTCTCGAAAGAATTGAGTGGGAGGAGGATAGAACTTGATGAGGTTATTGAACCTTTGTTTCAACGAGAGAGTAGCGCAGCGCAGGAAGATGTTTCTGTGAAGCCTACGTTACTTGAAGAGGAAGTTAATGATGATGATCATGAAGCTTCGGATCAAGTTACTATCGAACCTCGTAGGTCGACAAGGACATGTATTGCTCCTGAGTGGTACTACAACCCTGTCTTAGAGGTCATGTTGTTGGACAACGATGAACCTACAAGCTATGGATAAGCGATGATGGGCCCGGAATCCGACAAATGGTTAGAGGCCATGAAATCCGAGAAAGGATCCATGTATGAAAACCAAGTATAGACTTTGGTGGACTTGCTCGTTGGACGGTAGGTCATTGAGTACAAATGGATCTTTAAAATGAAGACAGACGCTGATGGTGAATGTCCCCATTAATAAAGCTCGACTTGTCGCAAAGAAGTTTCCAGCAAGTTCAAGGAGTTGACTATGGTGAGACTTTCTCACTCGTAGCGATGCTAAAGTCTGTTGGAATTATGTTAGCATTTGCTGCATTTTTTAATTATGAAATCTGGCAGATGGATGTCAAAACATCGTTTCCTTAATGGTTTACTTGAGGAAAGGTTGTATGTGATACAACCAGAAGGTTTTGTCAGTCCTAAGGATGCTAAAAGGTGAGCAAGCTTCAGTGATCCTTCTATGGACTGAAGCAAGCATCTCGGAGTTGGAATATACACTTTGATGAGGTGATCAATTTTTTGAGTCTATACAAAGTTTATGAGAAACTTGTATTTACAATAAAGTGAGTGGGAGCACTATAGAGTTTCTGATAAGCATATGTGGTTGACATATTGTTGATCGGAAATGATGTAGAATTTCTAGAAAGCATAAAGGGTTGTTTGAAAGGAGTTTTTCAAAGGAAGACCTGGATAAAGCTACCTAATTGTTGAGCATCAAGATCTATAGAGATAGATCAAGATGCTTGATGAGACTTTCAATGAGTACATACCTTGACAAGATTTTGAAAGAGTTCAAAATGGATCAGTCAGAGAGAAGTGTTCTCGCGTGCTTTGTAAGGTGTGAAGTTGAGTGAGACTCAAAGCTCGACCACGGCAGAAGAAATATAAAGGACGAACATCGTCCCCTATGCCTTAGCCATAGGCTCTGTATAGTATGCCATGCTGTGTACCGCACCTGTGTGTGCCTTGCCATGAGTTCATCAACGGGTACAAGAGTGATCCAGGAGTGGATCACTGGACATCGGTTAAGATTATACTTAGTGACTAAAAGACTAAGGAAATGTTTCTCGATTATTGAGGTGATAAAGAGTTTGTCGTAAAGAGTTACATCGATGCAAGCTTTAACACCAATCCGGATGACTCTTAGTAGCAATTCGGATACGTATAGTGGAGCAGCCATTTGGAATAGCTCAAAGTGGAGTGTGGTAGCAGTATTTACAGTTTAACATAGAGATTTGCAAAGTACACACGGGTCTGAATGTCGCAGACCCGTTGACTAAAAGACCTCTCTCACATGCAAAGCATGATCGAGCCCCAGAACTCATTGGGTGTTAGATTCATAACAATGCAGATCACATGGTGATGTGAACTAGATTATTGACTCTAGTGCAAGTGGGAGACTGTTGGAAATATGCCCTAGAGGCAATAATAAATTGGTTATTATCATATTTCCTTGCTCATGATAATCGTTTATTATCCATGCTATAATTGTATTGATCGGAAACTCGGATACATGTGTGGATACATAGACAACACCATGTCCCTAGTATGCCTCTAATAGACTAGCTCATTGGTCAAAGATGGCTATGGTTTCCTAGTCATGGACATGAGATGTCATTTGATAACGGGATCACATCATTAGGAGAATGATGTGATGGACAAGACCAAAACTACAAATGTAGCATATGATCGTGTCAGTTTATTACTACTGTTTTCTGCATGTCAAGTATATGTTCCTATGACCATGAGATCATGCAACTCACTGACGCCGGAGGAGTACCTTGTGTGTATCAAATGTCGCAACGTAACTGGGTGACTATAAAGGTGCTCTACAGGTATCACCGAGGGTGTCTATTGGGTTGGCATGGATCAAGACTGGGATTTGTTACTCCGTGTGACGGAAAGGTATCTCAGGGCCCACTCAGTAATACAACATCACAATAAGCCTTGCAAGCAATGTGACTAAGTGTTAGTCATGGGATCTTGTATTACGTAACGAGTAAAGAGACTTGCCGGTAACGACATTGAACTAGGTATGGAGATACCGACGATAGAATCTCGGGCAAGTAACATACCGAAGAAAAAAGGAAACATCATACGGGATTAACTGAATCCTTGACATAGAGGTTCCGCCGATAAAGATCTTCATAGAATATGTAGGAACCAATATGGGAATCTAGGTCCCGCTATTGTTTATTGACCGTAGAGGTGTCTCGGTCATGTCTACATAGTTCTCGAACCCACAGGGTCTGCACACTTAAGGTTCGTTGAAGTTTCAGTAGTATAGATTTATATATAGGAAGTCCTGTTTTGGTCGCCGGAAAAGTTTCGGGCTCATCGGTAGTATACCGGGAGTGCCGGTCGTGTACCGGGGGACCATCGGGAGAGGTATTTCGACCCAAGAGGCTACATGGTCTGTGGGAGGAGGTAAACCAGCCCCTGGTGGGCTGGCCGAAGCCTCCTCTAAGGGCCCATGCGGCTGGAGTGGTTTGAGAAGGAAAAAATCCAAAGGTGGAGAGGTGGAAAGGGTTTCCAAGTGGAAAGGAGGAATCCTACTCCTAATAGGATTGGAATAGAACTCCTCCACCTCCAATTTCGACCAAACCTTGAGGGTTTGAGGCTGCCTCCTCCCCTCCCTCCCTCCTATATATACTAGAGGATTTAGAGGAAAAAGCTAACCCTAATAGCCACTTGCTACCTCTCCTCTAGATCAGTTTTCAGCGGTGCTTAGGCGAAGCCCTGCTGGAATAGCTCCACCACCATCGCTGCAATGTCGTCGCGCTGCCAGAGAACTCATGTACCTCTCCGCTCCCTCTTGCTGGATCAAGAAGGCAGAGATCATCATCAAGCTATACGTGTGCTGAACGAGGAGGTGTCGTCCGTTCGGCGCTAGATGGGAAGGACCGTGATCAAGATCGCGAGACGGATCGTGATGAGATCACGGGACGAATCGTGATGAGTTCGCGGGACGGATCGTGATTGGATCACGGGACAGATCGTGATGAGATTACGGGATGCTCGGCGATTTGGATCGCGAAAACGTTCGACTACACCAACCGCGTTTCTTAACGCTTCCCGCTTAGCGATCTACCAGGGTATGTAGATCCACTCTCCCTCTCGTAGATGCTCATCACCATGGATAGATCTTGCGTGTGTGTAGGAAATTTTTTGTTTCCCATGCAACGTTCCCCAACACTTCTCCACCTCTAATCATAGAGGGAATACAACTTTGTTTGCTTCGTACGTACTGTCGGGCAATTCGTTGTCCTTTGGTAGCTTCTTATTTAACATTATCAGCAACTTTTCAAATGCCTTGTCAGATACACCATTCCCTGCTTTCCATTGCAGCAATTCCAGTATGGTACCCATCTTTTTCTTGTCATCTTCGCAATTTGGGTACAACCCTTTTTGGTGATCCTCTCACATGCGCTGCAACTTCAGCTTCTCCTTCACTTGCGCAGTTTCTCTTTGCATCGACAATGACCCGACCAAGATCATCAACGGGCTCATCTAATGCCTCTTCTTCAGCTCCTTCCCGCATTGCTGGCTCAGCTTCTTCCCCCATTGTTGTACCATCGTATTCATGGAACCCATGGCCAGGATAGCCGTTGTCATCCTTTTCTTCTTCATTCTCTTCCATTAGGACCCCTCTTTCTTCGTGCTTGGTCCAACAGTTATAGACGGACATGAAACTAGACTCAAATAGGTGGACGTGAATGGTTCTTGAGTTAGAGTAATTTTTCTCATTCTTATAGCCAGCACATGGACAATACATAAAACCATCTGCCCGCTTGTTCGCCTCAGCCGCAACCAGAAAAGTATGCACGCCATTAATGAACTGGGGAGAGCATCGGTCATCATACATCCATTGCTGGCTCATCTTCATTACACAACATCGAAAAGACCAAATTAATACAAGTTCATACATAAAGTTCATACACACTTGTTCTCATCGCAATAAACAACATACAAACTCTCTAGCTAAAGCATTTAAATGCAATAAAAAATGCGATCAACATCGCAACTAAGGTAACAATTGATCCAACAATATAGTGAACCAAGCCTCACTATCAATGGCATATTTTTTAAATTTTCTAATCTTCAAGCGCATTGCATCCATCTTGATCTTGTGATCATCGACGACATCGGCAACATACAACTCGAGTTTCATCTTCTGTTCTTCAACTCTTTTCAAATTTTCTTTCAAATACTCGCTTTCTTTTTCAACTAAATTTAACTTCTTGACAAGAATATCTATGTCGGTTGGAATTTCTGATTCACATACCTCCTAGATAAAAATATCTATGTCAACTTGATGGGCATAATTTTCATAAACACGAAGTGCAACAAATAGTTATAAAAGAGAGTATATACCACATCCGATAAACCGGACGAGGGCCGACGGGGACGGATATCAAAACCATGCCACTATGTATAACAAACAACCATATAGGTAAGAAAACTATACAAGTAACTATCTAAATCTTACAAACATGATTTTTTATAAAAAAAAGGATAAGAACAAGAGGCTCACCAAGGTGGTGCCGGCGACAGGACGGTGCGGGCGATCGACGATGGTTAGGACGGGGACGGGAAAGCACTAAGTAAACCACACCTACACATGCAAAGTAAGAAGTTAATTTGAGCTCAAATTTCATATAAATCAAATAAATTACCACATAAAAATACTACCAAACTAAAACCCACAAATCACTATACTTATAGAGCATTGCAAGAGCTAATCTAGCAATGAGAGATGAAAGGACAAAGTTGCTAACCTTTGTGAACACTTGGATGGATGGAGTGCCTCCAAATCTTGACAAATTTTGGCAAAAATGTAGGTGACCTCGAGCAAGGGGAAGAACAAAGGAGAGGAAGAAGGGGAAAAACAGGGAGGAGTGTGCTCGGGCTGGCCGAAGGGTTCATATAGGGGACCTTTAGTCCCGGTTCGAAATACAAACCGGTACTAAAGGTAAGCCTATAGTCCCGGTTCGTGCCAACTAAAGGTTATCGTGGGGCCCCAGGCTGACACCAGCCTGCCATCACCCCTTTAGTCCCGGTTCGTGTTACGAACCGGGACTAAAGGTCCGGAACGAACTAGGACTAATGATGCCCGTCCCGAACCGGGACTAATGGTCACATTAGTGCCGGTTCAAAACCTGACCGGGACTAATGCTATGGACAAAAGGTCTGTTTTCTACTAGTGTATGCTCATATTTGACCACTGTGTCATTTTACCCTGACCTATTTAGGAGAACCATACTTTATTTATTTACATAATCATAGTCGTAGGGATCCCAAGAATCTAGATTACCTGTGTTTTTTTACTTACATGAAATATGGTCACACACATACTTGAACATTATACTAAGCTCTCGGACGAGAGTGTTCTTTAATCAACCGCTTGTATTGACCAAGGCTAGACACATTTACGATGGGAAGACTTGTATATGATCTGTCCTTATGTGAGATCAATGAGATCAATTTTTTTGAAGATACAAAACATGTTCAAAAATTCTGATTTTTTTTGGAGACACACATTCATGTGTGATGCACAAGCTCAAAAAGATTCAGCTCCTAATTCGAACTACACTTAGAGGACCAAAAAGACAAAATCAGATGTAAATAGTGTCAAATGCTATTCATCTCAAAGCTGACACTATTCATAATCGAATTTGTCTTTTTGGAATCTCTAACTGTGGATCGAGTTTTGAGCTGATTTTTTTAAAGTTGTAGACATACCTTGCAGGAATGTTGTACATTTTTTCTTCATATTTTTGAATTGTCTAAATATGAAATGTTTGGGTTGGTCCTACGATCTCACCTAAAGGGCTGATCCTATTCTAGTCTCCCACCATTTAGGCCTTGGTCGGTTAATCCACTGTCCAATTGGATTGAGATGAATTGGAAGGGAATGGGATGGAATTTGTACCAGATGGCTTTAATCCTCGTCAATCCATGCCAAGCCCCCTCATTTTCGGTGGAACCAAACACAACCTTACGATGATCTCACTTGGTTAATTCCTGTGAGCTCACAATAGTATAAACATGAGTGTGATGGTTTGAACTCTCGTGGGTGGTGTCGCGTGGTTCTGCTTGTCATTTTTTACCAACAGGAAAACAAAATCACACACATACACACATCCGTCTTTGAAGCATGCTTCTAGTATTGATAAGGACCTAACATATATTCGTAAATCACACTAAGTTTTTAGTGAAAACACACATGGGTGTGTCAATGTGGGCATATGAAAAGAAAAGGTGGCTCTCAGTCGTACCAAATCCTCTCTCATTGTATAGATGCCCATGACTGTCTTCACAAACTTCGGTGGCGAGTCCTTCGGTGAGATGATCACGTCTTTGTCGCCGAGTCACTTCACTTGATGAGCTACAACATGGTTGTGTAGGTCTTTATACGACATCCAAAACAATCCAAAAGTACTTTGTCTACCAAAATGAGTAGTTTTTTTCGCTTCCTCCTACTTGAGGTTTTGGAAGCCCATAACCATAGAACAATAAGTCTATTATATTTTTCTGTATCAACTGCGAAATATGTTCAAAAGGTTACAAAGAGAAGGAATAAAAGAAAGCAACTATCCAACCCCTGTTTTAGGAAACATAATGATCAATAGAAGAGTCTCAGAACCCTCCCCCCTCCCCAGTTATTGTAGTGGTTTCAAGAACCAAAGAGTTACCAGTTTAGAAGCAAAGTGCGAATAAGATCGACTTGCCTTGCTATTTGTGATTGAAACATTATGACCACGGGAGGATGGACATATGAATCAATGCTGGTTCTCTTTTGCTTGCTTGAAAATAGCACTTTTGCTATATGTAAGTTGCTTGCTTTTTAAATTTGGGTAAGTCGATTTTTTGATCATTGATTCTTCTGTAAAAGATTTGTGTTCGGAAATGCAATTCGGTTCCTGGGAGCACGTGCTCCTGCCTGTGGAAAATAATTTTTAAAATGTCAAAAAAATCATAAGAATATTTTTATGTGTTCTTCGTCACATTCAAATACTACCTGAAATTTTTAGGCAAAAAGCTCAAATATTTTGGCCTGTGCAAAAAAAATGAAACACCAAATGTTACCTCAAAATGTCACGCCAAATATGTTTTTTCATTGACGAAGCACTACTGCTCCGTTTTGCACGAATTTTGGCAGGCATGCTTATGACACTAACAAAAACACCCACAAAAAAATTCACGGTTTTTTGAATTTTTTTCTGTTACTGTTCATCCGGGAGCAAATGCTCCCGATAGCCAAAACGCCTCCCCCGTTGTCTTTTTTTCCCTTGTGTTGTTTCAGGCTTCTTGGGCTGAACTTTTGACTTGCCACAGTTTGGGTTCAATTAATTTTCCTATTGGGCTTGAAGCCCATTATCCATTGCGTGTCTTTTTCTGTATGCACGGGTTTTTCTTTTCTTTTTTAGCAGTTTTTTCTTTTTCTATATGGTTATTTTCTGGATGTTGGGTGAGTGTAAATATATACATGCAAGTATCATATAATGTGTGTATGTAAATTATACTGGAGTGTGAAAATCACACTATGATAAACTTATTCTTCGGATATTACACAAAAACAATGTAATTTCAGTGCAAAGTTGTGTGCAAGTTTTTTCAAGGTATTTTTTTTTCTTTTTTTTCTTCATAAAGGATAATACCAATACCATTAATTTATTATTCCATAGAAAATTTCATTTTTTAATTTTTTTGTAGTTTTTGTATTATTTTCGTTACAGAAGGTTCACTTTTGTCTTAAAATTTTGTCATTTTTCATTTTCTTTCTTGTTAAAGTGTAATAGCAATACCAATGGTCACAATACAAAAATACCAATACCAATGCTATATAAAATTTGATTGCCAAATGTATAACAAACTCAGATCTAACGAACATGCCCAATGGCCCATGCTTATTGGAGTGCGGACTTTTGGTGGTCGACCACTAAGGCAAAATATTTTTTCAAAAAATAATAATGAAAAAGCCCATTTAAAAGTGTTGAAAAAATTCGAAAATAATTCCATTGAAACTTATATGTGTTCCGCACGAATGTGTGAAAATTTGTTTGAAACATGTGATTTTTTGGGTGTAAGAAAGAACTTCCAGCCCAACAACAAAAGGCCGGCCCATCTTGGAAATACGTATTTGTCCATTTTGTGTATGCCACGTGTGGAAAGTATTATGTTATGAACCCCTAAAAAAGGTATACTATTAAGCAATTATGCATATACGTGGTATAAATGTGTAAGTGTGTTCACAAAAAACTCCGGATTTTTTGACACAGTGGAAAGTTGTATTTTGAGAACGTCCAAAATGGTGGTCGACCACCATCACTAGTAAAAAACGGGCCTTTTGTCCTGGTTCGATAACGGCCTTTAGTCCCGGGGACTAAAGGGTCGGGACTAAAGGCCTCCACTTTTATTCCTGGTTGGACTACGAACCGGGACTAAAGGGGCTCCGCATGGCACCTTTTTATAGCGAGACCATTACCAACTGATAATAAAGGTATTTTTTAAAATAATTTTTATATTTTGATTTTTTTGATTTTTGATTTTTGATTTTTGATTTTTGATTTTTGATTTTTGATTTTTTTTATGATTTTCAAAATTTCAAATTATTTGACAATTTAATCCCTAATCACCCCTCCTCGCTGCTCTGGATTTATTTAACAATTTAATCTCTAATCACCCCTCATTCCAAATCGTCTAACTTTCCGTCCGGTCACCCATCCTCTCACTGCTCCAACCCGAGCACGCTTAACTTTCGAGTTCTGTCACCCCTGATTTCCAAGTCTGTACTTGTTATTTTCTTGACAATAATAAGCTATCAATCCTATTAACCCTTGGGTCTTGATGTAACATGATTTAATTTTTTGAAATCCAAACAATTATTAAAATAAAAAACAATAGACGATTAATAATAATATTGAATTTCAATGAAAATAAAATAAGTAATAATACTATTTTATTCATTTTTTGCAATTTATTCATTTAATATGGCATAATTAATATCTTTTAATCTGTAAATCGAAATTCAACAAATAATATATCCATTATTATCAGAAAAATGTGAGGAATCCAAATATGACATCATTTATGTTAACAAAATTATTTTCATAACACTTTTTTTTGACATCGTATGCAAAATTTATAGTCGTTTTACTTTTTCATAACACTTTTTTTAATCTTGTTTCAAACCTTTCCCACTTCATTCGTCATTTTTCATACATTTATTAATTTTTTGAGTTAAGTAATCCTAAAATTGAAAAACACTACAAATAAACTCTGAAAAGGTTGAAACTTGGCAATGTATCATTATTTCACCCACATATCATGTGCTAAAAAGTTGCGAGGATTATGGTAAAAAACTAGATGCACTTCATGTACAAACTGGACAATCCCTTTCGAAATATCAGGGTTTTGGACGAAAAATCATCTGTTACAAAGGCATTTTATTTTTTTAAAACTTATTTTAACTCCATACTTTTTGTGCATTCAACATGCACCATCTAAAATGTGCCTAGAAGCAAAAAGAATTAAATTAAAAACTATTGTTAAACTCAAGTTATTCACAATCTAGGGTTTGAAGCAAATTTGAATAAATTCAAATGTAAACCATTCAAATTTGAAAAATAATTGCACAAACACAAACTAGACAAAATTTTGAATCTAATGCAAAAAGAATCACTCAAAAACATCAAATATCCTAAAAGATATAAGCAATTTGAAACAGAAACTAAAAACAAAAAACAAATAGAAAAAAACAAAAAAACTTTCAAAACCCTTTAGTACCGGTTGGAGATACGAATCGGGACTAAAGCCCCAACCCCTTAAGTCCCGGTTCATGTCTCCAACCGGGACTAAAGGCCCAGTTGGAGACACGAACCGGGACTAAAGGGTATCGGCCCCTTTAGTCCCGGTTGGTGTCTCCAACCGGGACTAAAGGTCCCATTTGAACCGGGACTAATGCCCGACCGGCGCCCTAGCCGCTCGAACCGGGACTAATGCTCATATTAGTCCCGGTTCGTAAGGCAACCGGGACTAATGTGTAGATCGAGCTATGACGAAAGCCCTGTTTTCTATTAGTGCATTGACTTTATTCGATGCTTGTAGTTGTTACTTATCAGGAAGTAGTGGGAGCTAGAGCGTTAGTCTCACGACATGTGTGAGGACATAAGCAACGATGGAGCTCGCTTGTGCTGTGCGACAACCAAAGGTTTTGCAACTATCAAGCTATGCAGTATGACCGTGTGGGAATGGAATTAATAGACTCCAAATGGAACTAGTGTCCTTGATCATATTATGGGCTTATGGTACTAAGTATTAATTTGTGTCTTCCCATTCAAATAAGTGAACCGTGGAACGTTTTTGTTAGTGTATCAGGCAGTCACACGAAACTTCAAACAAGGCTCGATTTTGAAATTAGGTATTTGGTTTACAGAGTAATTGAATAATTTGCATAGCTGAAACATGTAAAATAATAATAGCTTGAAATTTTTTCCGCGTTGCAGTTGGCATGAAACATTAAAGCAAGCCCATTACTCACCCCTGCTCTCTTGCATATGCTAAAGTACAGTGCAGTTTGATGTTTTTTTTTGCGAAAATAATAATAATTCGAGAATACAAAGTTAGCAATTTTGAAAAAAAATAAGAGATTTTGACATGGTCCCTAAGAGATAAGAGAGCTGCACGATATATCCAATAGTTATTAAGAGATAAATACCAGTATACCCACCAGAACCACCGGGTGAACAGGGGATCCTCATAGTAGTCATAAAAGGTGGATCACTGATTAAGCCAATTACACTTCTAGTTCGCTAGTTGGTGTAGTTAACAAGCTGAATTGCTAGTTTCTAAGTATTTTGCAACATATTTTCTATGAAATATTGCATATATGACTGAAATTGAACTCGTGGATTTCTGTGCATTTAATTTCTCATAATTGATCTGCTTATTAGGATATTGGCAAAGGTGAAGATGAGCCAGGACGGGCACCTCTACGTGACACATGTTTGGTTCCAAATTGAAAGACTGGGACAAAGCATAGGCAAAAACCTCTCAGATCAGCTTTATTATTTGTGTCACTGCGACAACACAAGTACCTTTAGAAGCAACTAATGTTTTTGTTTACTGTGCTGGATTCTGATGTGGGTAAACAGACTGAGGCCCCTTTCGACAACTTCTCTGATGATGAATAGGAAACATAATCTATTGTATGGTTGGCTGAGGGACTGTCTTTTTTTCCTTTTTGCAAATATGCAAAAGACTCACGTATCATTGTATTGATAGGAGGAAATAGAGTTTGAAAGTTATAGCGATAGTCTCGCAAGCACATACGCGAAATAGAGCTTAAAAGTTACAGAGGCTATGGTTTTAATGGGGGAATGGAGGTTGGTTGATGCTTCTTGGTAGCAGGAGAAGAATGGCGTCTCTGATGTGGTTTTCTGCTAGTACCAGTTTTTTCTTTTTGTGGGATGCTAGTACTAGATTTTCTGCTAGTACTAGATTTGAAGAGCGCAAGATTTCTTAATGTGAAGCCAGTAGTTTTCATCCAAGGAAAACATGTACTCCCTCCGTTCCTAAATATAAGTCTTTTTAGAAATTTCACTAGGGACTAAATATGAAGCAAAATGAGTGAATCTGTATTTAAAATATGTCTATATATATATCCGTATGTAGTCTGCTAGTGAAATCTCTAAAAAGACTTATATTTAGAAAACGGGGGAGTAGTTTTAGTTTCTCTTCATCCTTTGTATTACAACCTCTTGCAAATCTGTTTGTCACAGCTTATGAGTATTTTTTTTTTGCCAGAATTCTTTGTAGTGCACTAAGCCAACCTGATATCTGTTGCAAATTGCAATGATGTGTTGTAAAAGAGCCCAGTTTCCTCGCAGAGATGTTGTTTTTTTTTGGCATAAAAGCAATCTTCTGTAGAGCCATTGGCTATGGGCAAACTCCAATGAATTAAAAGAAGCGAGCTGTGCTTTGCCGTAATTATAACTGGATTAGCTATATGAATTTGATTTCAAAATATATAACAAACTCAGAACTAACGAACATGCCCAATAGCTCATGCTGATTGCTCATTCTTCACGGCATGTGTGGGGGGACAGAAGCAACGAATTGAGCTGCGCCGCAACGATGGAGCTGCGGCGAGAGGACCAGGTTTTGCAACTTGCAAGCAGTGCCGTGTCACCGTGTCCTCGATCTTATTATTTGGTTACGAGACAAAGTTTGCTGAACAAGTCATAGGAGGATGTATAGTAGGGACAATGTGATTGATGGCTAATCGTGTTGCATAAACATCACTAGGAACCAACTATATTTCGCCACACGTAGTCCCTTGCCCACCAGATCTCTCCACTCTCCTGGCATCATTAGGTCTTGGTGATCTCTCCATACACCTGGCACAAAATGAATATGCTAATCTTTTGTCCATGTATCCCCCATTTGTTACATCCTAGCCAAGTGACTGAATTCCCCCTTGTTGATTCTTGGAGTTCACATTAAAGTGTGACATATATGCTAGTTGGAGCAGAATTGCTTGGTGGTGAGGGAAGGGACGAGGCAAAGAGAAAATAATTGGGTCGGCAAGTAGGAGGGAGAGGCACGATGAGGACACGTTTATACATGTGCATGCTGTAGTTCTGGCGATTCATTGAAAATTCCTGGTGCCTTCTATGCCTATGGATATATCAAACTCAAACCTCTAAGGAGTAGAGACGAAGCAAATAGCACACCAATTAGGATTGAAATATTGTAAGGCACATGAGTAGAATGAGGAATGCGCCTTTTATCATTTGCTTGCAAAAGCCTTGCCCCTTATAGAAGACATGGGCGGTGGAACAGTGGCAGAAAGCCATTGGTCATCTGGTATGTCGATATCTAAGAATCTCGTACTTTGTCCTTTGGTAGGTCAGAAGCATGAAAGTTTGCTTTATTAATCGTTCCTTCATATAAGCGATGAATTTTCTTAGCCTTTCCTTTGAAAAGAAAGGTTTTCTTGATTAGTATGACTTTTCTTGAGTACTACAAAGTTCATGAAAATATCACGAGAAAAAGAGTGAGCTAAGTATGTGATTAAGAACTATATTCATACCTTTTGGAGAACTATATTATTTCTGTATATAGTTAGATTCATAGTTGCAGAAATCCCAAGAGTTTAGGCTACTCATACTTTTTAATTACAAGAAAAATGATTACTAGGCCTACCGCTGATTGATGTACGCTTGAGGAAAGAGGACCTGCAGCCTATCATTGATGTGCTTGCGAAGAGGTTGAGAGGATGGAAAGCCAAACTGATTGCGCTGCCAGGGAGAATTGAGCTAGTGCGAACTGTGTTGTCGGCCATGGCCATCTACCGGATCATGGCGCTGGCTCCGCCCAAGTGGTTTATCAAGATGGTGGACAAATTGCGGAGAGGGTTCCTTTGGGCGGAGGATGAGACTTCACCGGGCGGCCAATGCCTCGTGCGGTGGCGTGATGTGTGCAAGCCAAGGGAGCTAGGCGGGCTGGGGATCAGTGAGCTGCAACTTCATGGGGCTGCGCTACGGGCGCGTTGGCAGTGGAGGAGGTGGTCAGATGACGGCAGATCATGGCAACAGCTCAGCCTACCAACTGACCCGACGGCTCACTGTGTATTCAGAGCCTCCACATCAATCATCATCGGTGACGGCTTCAAAGCAAATTTTTGGCACTCTCACTGGGTTGACGATTGCCGGCCAGCCGATCTTTGGCCGAACCTCTATGGCCACTGCAATGGGCGACGGCTCTCCTTGCGTCTGGCTATCAATGAGGACACATGGATGCAGTACGTCAAGGTCAACCCCTCCCCGGATGTCCTTCGCAAGCTTTGCCAGCTATGGGAGGCCACGCAGGTGATCACCTTCCAGGACGACACGACAGACTCACTGCGTTGGAAGTGGACTGCATCGGGTGGGTACACGGCGGCTTTAGCATACCACATGCTGTTCCAGGGATCCATCCCCTCCAACGACAACACCGTCATTTGGAGGGCCAAGGTGGCGCCACGAGCCAAGGCCTTCGCCTGGATTCTGCTGAAGGGGAAGTGCCTGACGGCGGACAACCTGGCTAAACGGCAGATACCGCACGACCCCTTATGCCCCCTCTGCCAGCAGGCCCCAGAAACAGTCATGCACCTCATTGCCAACTGCACATTCTCGGCTCAGGTTTGGGAGAAAACGGCGAGCTCTCTGTGACCTCCATATGCAGACATCCAGATGCAGGCAACCGAACATTTCCGAGATCAATTTCGAAGACAGGTGGCCTCGCTGCCAAAAAGGCAGACAGATCCACCTGACGGGCATCGTGCCTCTTGGTCGCATGGTGCTTATGGAAGGAGCGAAACACAAGGATTTTCGACGCCACAACGAGCTCGGTGAACCAGGTCCATTGCCGAATTTTAGATGAGGCATGGTGCTGGCTACACGCTGGGCTAAAGCCGATGTTCAAGTTTTTTGATCCGCCTTGAGTGTGACAAAGCCGGCCTGTATAGATGGTCGCCGGTGCCAAACCCTGTATTTGTAACAAACAGCTACTCTCTGTTTCTTCTTCATCAATGAAAATCAGCTCTAGCTACTTTTTCGTCAAAAAGAAAATTGATTACTCCTTATGTACTTGGACATTAATACAACATGATCGGGTAAATTTCATACGACCTCATGAGTAATGACCATGAATTTCTTATTCAATTACCTCTAGAAGAGCCTCTAAAAAAACCACTAGAAGAGGAAAATACAAGGATACTCTTCGCAAGAAAGATTAGATTTTTCTGTTTCTCTTTCCAACTTGAGTTGTTCCAAGAACCAGCGCTTTCCAGATTGATTCAGAAGCAAAGTGCGTAAGATCGGCTTGCCTAGCTATATATATGATCGAAATACTAGGATAGTCGGATAAATGCTAATAGTAGTCATAAAAGCTGGATTATTGAACGGGCCAACTAAGTTACTAGCTAGTTCATTGTTCGGTGTAGTTAACTAGTTGAAGTTCCAGTTTACATGGAAAATCTCTCAAGTGTTTAAACCTGAGATTGGTTATTAAAAAACCGGGTGAAATGGTCCGGTTCTCATTTTGGGTTTGATTGGTTGAGGTTTTATTGGGCTGAGCCTTTTTTTGTTTGGTTTTGGTTTGGGTACGTGGAAAAACCAGTTTGGGTATAGCTGGTTATGGATTTAAACGGTTTGGTTATTAACGGTTATAAACTATGGGTCCAAGCCGGTTTCTCGACATTGGTTATGTGCAATAATCAACGACGCATCAGCAACGAGTATCTTTGATCCGCGTGCATGCTGTGATGCATTATGTAATTATGTATTATAAGGAAACACCACATGCAAATCGAAAGTATTTGCTTGTGCTTTGGCTAAGCAATTGACTTAAATACATTTGTGAGTGAGCTTTTCAGCTGCGTGCATTGTCTTTTTGCCTCTTACCGTGTGTTGACTGTATCTTAAGGATAACTTTATTCCCAAGCCGTTGTAGATGCGCTTATGCCTTTTCTATCTCATTTGCTTCTTAACATGTTAATTTGTGCAATCATATGTACATTGAAATAAACCGATAGTATGCATTCGGTTTAAACCCACGGTTATGTACTGAGTTGAAATTGATTTGAGTGGAAAAAATAGTGGGTTTAGTTTTGGTTGGGCTGAAAATGACATTAAACGGTATGATTTTGAGAGATACATGTACAGGCATGGTTTAAGTATTAAACTTTGTATGGATTCCTAGGACGAAAGTTCTCTTTCTTAATTTTCTATAGGCTATCTGTGAAGAACAAATTTAGCGAGAGTAATTATTGGTCGGCAGAAGCAAGACCTGATCACGAGCCTGGTTCCTATAGGCTAGCTGCTCCTCCAAATCCAAGTCCAACACCAACGCCATGGTTCCAACAGATCACACACGAGCGTGGTGTATCAGAGTATGGGACGGTTGCAGCACGATTGCTTCACGGAGAATAGCTGAGGCTGGAGAGCAGGTAAAAATTACAGAACAACGATATGAATCCGGGAGCGCAAGTTGTAATTAATTCCGGCAATCCATCAGTAATTCCCTATGTCTTCTATGGCGCCTATAGATATTATATTCAAATTCCTAACGTGCAGAGACACAACAAATAACACTTGAAATGTGATTGATTTTTTTGAGGAGTAAAATGAGGAATGCGCTATGTATCCCTTGCTTAACGAGTCCTTGCTCTTATAGACGCCTTGATTGGTATGCAGTGATATATAAGTCATCAGTCCTTCGCTAGGTCAATAGAGAAGAACTCTTTTGTCATGAAATTTGTCCTTGGGTACATGAGGGGCAATAGAGCTTATATCTTGTCGAGGACTAATGCTCATATAAGTGGCGAATCTAGAAAAAAATTGGAGGGTGGGCTCAAAGTTTACGCCGAAAATACTAACATTACTAGGAAAAGGGCTATAAATAAAAGAGACACTAATGACGCACCAGACAAGTGGTGTGCCACTACTATATAGCAGTGGCGTATCAGGTGCTGGTGCGTCATTAGTGTGATGGGCACTAATGGCGCACCACACACCTGGTGCGTCACTACTAAAAACTTTTTTTTTGTTATTTTTCCAAAAGTATTAATGGCGCACCAGGTCAGAGTGCGTCATTAGTAGTTTAACTACTAATGGCGCACGACAAGCCCAGTGCGCCACTACTATTTTTTTTTTGTGTGCAAAAACTACTAATGGCGCACCTCCAACTGGTGTGCCATTAGTAAGTGCGTCATTAGTAATCAGGGAACCCCGTTGAAGATTTTTAGAATCCCCAAAAACCTAACAGAATAAAAGATACGGGGCTTTTAAGATCTAGAGGGGAAATTTAACAGAAAAAAATTGTTTTGATTTTTTTTTGGAAAACATGTTCAAAATATGATACGTAATATGACCGGGAAGTTTGAAATATTTTTTCAAAATTTCATCACACTCATGAACACTCATGAACATGAACAAAGTCCCAGACATCAACAAGGTTTAATAGGATTGATATGATAGATATATCAACAAGTGCCTGCTGGAGTAGTGTGAGGATGGGTGACCTTCCGGGAAGTTTGACCACGGAGCTCGGGCTGAAGCATATTGACCCAAGATTAAGCCATAGTGACCCGGCATTAAGAAAAAACAAAAACAAAATTTCTGAAAAAAAATATTTGAAAAAAATTTGATTTTTTTAAAAAAAACATTTGAAAAAAATTTATTAGTAATGGCGTACTCGTATGTGGTGCGCCATAGTAAAACATCTTATATACGGGGCTTTTAAGATCTGTGATGCGCCATTAGTAAAAAAATTGTAATGACGTGGTGCTAGTGGCACACCTGTAGTGCGTCATTATTAGGCAAAACAGGTGCGCCACTAGCAGCCTTTTTTCTAGTAGTGTAAAGACTCTTAAAAAACCCAACCATATTCTAACTCTTTCGTGTAAATAAACTGTAGTTTTTCCAGATAAATACTAAAAATATGTACTCTCTCTGTAAAGTACTTCCTCCGTAAACTAATATAAGAGTGTTTAGAATACTACTTTAGTAATCTAAACGCTCTTATATTAGTTTACAGAGAAAGTAATATAAGATGTTTTAGATCATTTTTTTTTCATCTAAAAAGATGAAACAATCAAATAAGGATAGAAATTAGTTCATGGATTAATTATATCTAGAACTTAACTAGGTGTTGACTAGAAGTCTAGAACTAAACTAGCTAAGGCCTGAACTAGCTAAACTGCTAAAGCACTGTACTGGACTTAAGTCGCTGAACTAAGAAAGGAAATAGACACAGAAGAAAACAACCTGCACTTTCCGTGGACCGGGCCTCTGGACTGGGCGGCAGCGGAGCTGCGGCTGTCCCTGACAAGCGACCGCGGAGCCCGCGAGCTGTAGAGTACCTGACCGCCTAGTCCAAGGGCGACGAGCTCCCCGGCTCCTCGATGGTTGGTGCCTCCGTTGATGATGGCGTCCGGCAACCGACGGGGAGGTGGCGTCCGACGGCTAGGCTTCGTGGCTGGCTGCTCGTGCGCGCGTGCTGTTGGCTAGATGCTCGTGTGCGTGTTGGTGGACTCGCGGTCACCTAATTTGCGTTGATGGGCTGGTTTGACAAGTTTTTTTGGGCTGGATCTGCCAAATAGTCTGAAGCATAGTACTACAAAAATATTCATGAATTTGGAGGGTAGACTCGAGCCTATCGAAGCCCCCCTGATGGATTCACCACTGTTCATATGTGAAAGCTGGGTCAGTTTATCCTGGAAAGAAGTCTATATAACCCTCCTGTGGTTTCAGAAACCGGCTAACCCACCCCAGCTCTAAAACCAGTTAATTAACCTCCTGAGATCTTTAATACTGTACCAGGCAAATCACATCCTTGCGCTGATTTTAGTGGTTTCTGCAGGCGGTTTTGCTTGCGTGGCGCTGGCGATTGCCAGATCAGCTTGAGGGGAGGTGCCAAGCGATATTATGAGGGCGCCCCAAGTTTCACCCCTGCTCAATAATTCCCCAATTCCCCACCGTATCCCTAGTTTTCTCCTCCCACGTTTGTGGCCATGGCCGCCATCTCAAGCTCGTCCTCCCCTGTTCTCTGGTTCAACTCCTCCTCTGTTCGTCACCATGGCAGCCAGCTGAAGTTCGTCCTCCCATGTTCCCCTTCCGGCAGCTTGCGTACGCGTACAATCCCCTACCAGCAGCTTCCGGCGTACAATTCAACGTTTGCAGGCGGCCGGAGGTAACGCAATTTCCTAGTAACATTCACATGATTCCAGTTTACATGATTCCGGCAGCTTGTGTACGCGTAGATTCGGAGACCATGACTGCAGCCCGCCGGAGGTATTGGTAATACTTAGATTACTAATTTTTGGTAATTATTCCATCAGGAGATTTGATTTGCTTTTTTTGTGTTCAAGATTGCTACACTGGTGGATGTAAGTACTTCTACTAGCTGGACGTAAGCTGGACACACGACCTGGAGTTGAGATAGCAAGCCAAAGGAGCTGGAGTATGAAGAAAAGCTCGCTGCAGAGAAGCTTTTTTAAAATTACAAAATGAAGAAACTTGCAGTGTTGTTCCGGCTTGTTTCAGTTGTTTTAGCATTTGTTTGTGGAATGGCAGTGTCGGTTTTGTTAGTATGAGAATGAATGAAGCAGTATTTTGGCATTGTGGCAGTACGAGAGATAATAAAAAGTTAAAAACAGTGAATGTAATGTGGAATTAGTACTGAATTTTGGCTATATCATGTTTCTTTTTCTTCTTCTTTCAAATAAGCAGTATTTGGGGTTATATGATGTTGCTCACTTCTCATGTGAATTTGCAGTATTCTCGATGTTATATTAGCTGACAAAAAACTGAACATGTTCTGGGAGCATGCCCATTCTTCTTGCAAAATTCACGACACAGTAGCGTATACCAGAATATGTAACAGTATCATAGATTCAGAAACAATAGATGCTCAGATTTATTTGTATAGTTTCATCTAACTTTGAAAGAAAATATTTTGTCTGAACACGAAAGGGAACATATATCACATAAGAACACGTGTCTGACACCACAAAATATAGCATTATCCCCAGCATGCTTGAACTTCAAGTTCGGTTTTGTTTCACTGTAGCTAAACAACTAGAAGTCCAGTTATTACCATATAACCACCATTCGAATGTTGATCGGTTTGGCATTGACTGAGATGTTGACCCAGATGTTGGTTGATAAGACGTTGCGGATGGAGCTTGTTGTGTTGAGCAGAACTTTGCTATGTTGACGGAATAGGAGCTTGCTGTGTTGATGGACCCTGAGCAAAACTTTGCTGTGTGCTACCTCTTGAGCTTGTGTTGGTTTTTTCTTCAAGAAAAAAGTATGATGCAATGAAGTAGATAAGTATTTTCCTCAGTTGTTGAGAAACCAAGGTACCAATTCAGTAGGAAGAACAAGCAAGTCATCAATGGATACATCTACACAAACAATCAAACTCTTACACCCAATGTTATAAAAGGGTTGTCAATCCCTTCATGGTTATTTCCAAGGATTAGATCTGATAGAGATAGATGTAAAATATTGCGGAAAGTAAAAAGGTAAATAAATTGCAGCAAGGTATTTTTGATATTTTTGGTTTATAGATCTGAAAATATATTATGGAAAGTAGACCGGGGGGCCATAGGTTTCACTAGAGGCTTCTCTCTTGAAGGAAAGTATCACGATGGGTAAATTTTTTACTGTCGAGCAACTGATAGAAAAGCGAATAATTATGAAGATATCCAAGGCAATGATTATACATATTGGCATCACGTCCGTGTCAAGTAGACCGAAACAATTCTGCATTTACTATTATTACTCCACACATCGACCGACTCATGTCTGCATCTAGAGTATTAAGTTCATGAAGAACAAAGTAACACATTAGGTAAGATGACATGATGTACGTAGAGGGATAAACTCAAGCAATATGATGAAAACCTCATCTTGTTATCCTTGATGGCAATAATACAATACGTGCCTAGCTATCCCTACTTTGTCACTGGGTGAGGACACCGCAAGATTGAAGCCAAAACTAAGCACTTCTCCCATTGCAAGAATGACCAATCTACTTGGCCAAACCAAACCAACAACTCGAAGAGACTTGCAAAGATATAAAATCATGCATATAGGAATACAAAAAAGACTCAAATAATATTTATGGATAATCTGAACATAAACCCACAATTCATCGGATCTCGACAAACACACCGCAAAAGAGTATTACATCGGATAGATCTCCGTAAAGATCATGAAAAACATGGTATTGAAGCACAAAGAGAGAAACGAAGCCATCTAGCTACTAGCTATGGACCCGTAGGTCTGTGCTGGACTATTCATGCATCATCGGATGGGCAATGGAATTGATGTAGATGTCTTCCGTGATCAGATCCCCCTTCGACTGATTACCGAAAAAGGCTACAAGATTGGATCTCTCGGGAACGGAGGCTTCTGGCGGCGGAAAAGTATTTGCGTGGCTCCTTTTGGTATTGGGGGAATATTTAGGTATTTATAGGATGAAGAATAGGGCTAGGACTCCTGCCAGGGAGTCACAAGCCTGCCAGGCGCGGCCAGGGGGGTGGCCGCGCCCCCTGGCTTGTGACTTACTGGCAAGTGTCTTGCCTTGCACTCCAAGCTTGGTAGGTCTCTTTCGTTCCAAAAAATTCATCGCGAAGATTTTATTCCGTTTGGACTCCGTTTAATATTCCATATCTGCAATACTCAAAAACAAGGAAAAAAATTAGAAACTAGCACTAAGCTCTAGATTAATAGGCTAGTCCCAAAAATAATAATAAATAACATATTAATGCATATAAAACATCCAAAACAGATAATATAATAGCATGACACAATCAAAAATTATAGATACGTTGGAGACGTATCACTGTTTTGATGGAATAGGAGCTTGTTGTGTTAAAAAAAGTAAATATTAGCACATTTGCACATGTCAGCAAGAAAATGCAAGAAAAAGAAGAGAGAAAGGGGGCACCTTTGCTATAGCTTGCTTTGCATTTCTCCTTGTAGCTACTCTTGTGAAGTTGGCATGCTCTTTATTACCAACATTATTGTTGTTAGTATGTTTTCTTTTGTTGTGACCCTTAGTTCCACAACTTGAACATGTGACCTGAGTGCCTGCTCTTGACATTTTTGATTGGTCCCTAGGTTTCTCTCCTTCTCCCTGTCTTCTCTTTGTCTGGGGCCTGCCTGTCTTTGTTCTTTTCTTAGGTGGAAGAGGTCTAGGATTTTCAAAATTGGCCAATCTTCTGGCCCATTCACTGGCTGAAGAACATGATCATAAATTCCGTTGTACTCAACTAATGAGTAGCAAGGTGAAATATAGAGATCCAAATCTCTAGAGCATGTGTACTTGCACTAACTACATGACAACAAGGCAATCCAGAAAGTTGCCAATATCTACATGAACATGTCCAGCTTTCCATATTTACCGTGTATCTCCTGTGATCACCTTCCTATACTTCAAATCCATCCTTTCCATTCCACAAAATTTGACACCTAACAGATCTTTCAATGTTGACCTTCAATTTCTTAAAAATATTTGGATAGATGGTTCCTTGGCACTTGTCAAACTTTGCTCTATTTTGTTGGATCCTCACAGTGACCTTCTTTCTAATGATTTTCATTGCGGTTACTACAGGATAGAACCTAGACCGCGTGATGGCATTATTAAATTATTCACACATGTTGTTCTCAACTGAGTCACAGAAAGAGCCAATCCTGAAGTATGCCCTACACCAATGCTCTGGTGTAGTTTTCATGATGTCTCTGCCACCTTCGACTATCTTCTGTGCAACCTTAGCCCTATTGTAATTGAATTGGCTTCTATCTGATGACTTCGCACATGCCCAAAACATTTTCTGAAAGACCTTGTCCCTATGTTTTTTTCTCCAGTTAGCATAAATATGTCTTGCACACATCCTATGCTCTGCTTGGGGCACAAGCTCATTGACTGCCCTGATGAGACCCGCATAAGAGAACAAAACATTGAGGGAGGGAGTAAGAAAAGTATATCTTGATTATCTACAAAATAAAAATATATTTATCTCACCTTCTGTTGATCGGAGATGAAAACCCATCCTTCACCATTGTTGTTTATCCAAGGATCTTTCTAAAGAAATCTAATGAACCAATACCAGAAATCATATCTCTCAACCTCTACTATAGCCCAAGCTATTGGATACATCTGGTTATTGGCATCTTTGCCAATTGCAGAAAGCAGTTATCTCTTGAATGCGCCTTTAAGAAAACATCCATCTAGTCCCACAACTCTTCTACATCCTGCTAGAAATCCTTTTTTGCAACCATCTAAACACATATACATTCTCTCGAATACATTGCGCTCAAGAATTTCTGGATTTAATGTCACTGCAATAGTGCTACCAGGGTTGCTTCTAAGCAACTCAAGCTAATAATCATAAACCCTAGCATACTCACCATCAGATAGATCAATTATCTTCTCCATAACAAGTTTCTTTGCTCTTTTGCACTTGGAGATGGACACATCAGCCACTAGATCCCAAAGAACAACTTGTTGAATGTGCTCTGCTTTCCATGATGGATTGTCCCTGATTTGTCTGAAGTACTATTTTGCAATGACACTACATGTGACCAGTTTGTTGTCCCTTCTTGGGATGCATGTGCGTTCATTGTTGTACCTCCATACTTGCGACCAATCAGACCTACTTGTAATGGATAGGTAAATACTCCAAGGACATCTAGGCCAACTACATTTTGCACTTACTCTCTTCTTCTCATCTTTTGGAAATAACAAGTGGTGATATGTTTTCAGTCCATAATTTACCAATGCATTCTTGAACTCCCTACTGTCATGGAAGACCATACCAACAAAGAATAAAGGAATTTCAGAAGTACTATCATAAACCTTGTGCTTTGTCTTCTTCCTCTTAAGCATGTCATCCCCATCACTTGCTTCATCGTAAGATAAATCATCTCCACTATCAAAATAGGGTGTCACATCACCTTCACCATCATCAAGCTTGCAATCCTCTGGGACGAGGAATGTTGGGGAATGTTGCATGCAGGGGCGGGTCCACCTCAATTCAAGGGTATTCAGTTGAATACCCATTAATTTTAACAAAAAATTAGGTATATATGATATATATATATATATTGTGTCTATATAAGGAAAAACAAAATTGGTACGCTACAGGTGCTAGTGAAGCAATTAAGCCCAAAACATAGGCTCCTCAGTCCCCACGGATGGGCGCACACGTACTTGGTCCAGCGCTACTTGGCCCATGAGTGCATCGTGGCCCAAAAAGAAGAATAGATCGATCAGAAGCTAGGGGAACCGGTAGTCCGACACCTCCCCTGTTCTGTTCGCATACGGCATCCATCGACCAGATCGCGAGACGAAACGCAGGTCCGCGACCGCAGCTACTCCACCAGGGCCCCGGCAACGCTGATGCTGTCGCCTCGAGCGCGTGCGCATCGCCCGCCGCCGCCACGAATCCCTCGCTCTATGTGAGGTTGCGACCCTGCATCCCTTATGTTATGTAGTAGTGCTCTCTATTCTGATCTCTAAACCTGAAGAAGTAGGCAACGGGCAGCAGGCAACAGCAACAGGTCTCACTGATTTAGGTTTAAAGCCACGACCAGAAATTGAATTGAAGGTATAATTGCTAATTAGATGTACTGCTTTGATTTTTAGAATTGGTATATATCTTCTCATGCCGATTCTTAGTGGCACTAAAATCTGAATTCATCCCATAAAAAAGAAATCTGAATTCATCTATGTCTGCAGGTACAGGCACGGTTTCTTCTCACTGTCCAGCAGGCCGTTGCACGTCCCAAACTTGAGAAGTCTAGCATAGTTATCTATGATGCTTGTTAAAACAGGGAGGAATCTTTGGTATAATATTGTTTACAAACTTTTCAAATTGGTGCTAGTTCTTCCTGTTGCAATAGCCGATGTTAAAAGAGTCTTTTCATTAATGAACTAAAAACAAGCTAAGAAGCAAGATGGGGCAAAAGTACTTGAATGATTGCTTGGTCAAGACGGTCTTTTCATCAATGAACTAAAAACAAGCTAAGAAGCAAGATGGGGCAAAAGTACTTGAATGCTTGGTTGGTCGCATTTGTTGAAAGGGATTTCTTCTTGCAAGTTAAGGATGAGGACATCATCACTCATTTTGAAAGCATCAAGGATCGCAAAGTTATCCTGTAATTTTTAAGTTTTTATCTTTTACTATTTTCTATCCTCTATATATTTTAGATGTTGTCATGATATGTTGAACTATGTTTTACTTCCATACTCTGAAGAATACCAAGTTATGATCAATATTTATGAATATATTATATTATGTGGTATCTTTTATATAGTTCAAAACTAGTATAATATGCTTTTAGAATTGGATATATGCCTAAAAGGAAGGCCATGGACTATCAAATAGTATATTTTCCCCAAAATTGAGTTAATTCCTAGGCCCGCCCCTGGTTGCATGGGAAACAAAAAAAATCCTAGCTTCACCAAGATCAATCTAGGAGATGAGCATCTACGAGAGAAGAAATTGCATCTACATACCCTTGTAGATCGCTAAGAGGAAGGGTTAAGAAATGCGGTTGATGTAGTCGAACGTCTTCGCGATCCAATCGCAAGCCGGCCCGCGGTCCAATCACGATCTAGTGCTGAATGGACGGCAACTCCGCGTTCAACACACGTATAGCTTGATGACGTCCTCGCCTTCTTGATCTAGCAAGAGGGGCAAGTAGTAGATGAGTTTTGGCAGCACGACGACGTGGTGACGGTGGTGGTGAAGAACAATCTTCGCAGGGCGTCGCCAAGCACAACAGAAACTATGACGGAGGATAAACTAGAGGGTGCGGGGTTACCGGCACACGGCTTGGGGAAATCTTGATGTGTTCTGGGTGCTAGCCTTGCCCCTCCATTTATATGTTGAGCCCTGGGGTCGTTTCTTGGAGAAAGAGCCTCCTCAAAGTCGGTTTGGCACGCAAGGCAAGAGTCCTCCTCGGACTCCAAGACCAGATGCCAGGGTCCTTGGCATCTGGCCCTAGAGGCCAAGGTCCCTAGCGTCTGGCCCCTATCCTTCACAAAACTCCTTTTGCACCTTCCTAAAGCCTCGTGGGCTTTATCCCTTGGCCCAAATAAAGTGTTCTCGTACCCGAACATTTTGGAAAACATCCGAAAACCCTTCTGATGAATTCCGGAACCCTTTCGGAGACCAAACACTATTATCCCATATATCAATCTTTACCTCCGGACTATTCAGGAGCTCCTCGTCATGTCCATGATCTCATCTGGAACACCTAACAACCACCAACATAATAACTCAACTGTATTTATATCATCACCAAACATTAAGTGTGTAGACCCTGCGGGTTCAAGAACTATGCAGACATGACCGAGACACCTCTACAGTCAATAACCAATAGCGGGATCTAGATGCCCATATTGGTTTCTACATATTCTACGAAGATCTTTATGGTTTGAACCTCTGTGCCAAGGATTCAGTTAATGCCATATGCAATTCCCTTTGTTCATCGGTATGTTACTTGCCTGAGATTCGATCATCGGTATCTCCATACCCAGTTCAATCTCATTACCGGCAAGTCTCTTTACTCGTTCCATAATATAAGATCCCGTGGCTAACTCTTTAGTCACTTTGCTTGCAAGCTCATTATGATGCTGTATTACCGAGTGGGCCATGAGATACCTCTCCGTCATACGGAGTTACAAATCCCAGTCTCGATCCACGCCAACCCAACAGACACCCTCGAAGATACCTGTAGAGCACCTTTATAGTCACCTAGTTACGTTGCGGCATTTGATACACAGAAGGTACTCCTCCGGTGTCAGTGAGTTGCATGATCTCATGGTCGTAGGAACAGATACTTGACATGCAGAAAACAATAGCAATAAACTGACACGATCATATACTACGTTCATAGTTTGTGTCTTGTTCATCACATCATTCTCCTAATGATGTGATCCCATTATCAAATGACAACTCATGTCTATGGTCAGGAAACCTCGACAATCTTTGATAGATGAGCTAGCCAACTAGAGGCTCACTAGGGACACAATGTTTGTCTATAGATCCACACATGTATCTGAGTTTCTGATCAATACAATTATAGCATGGATAATAGACATTTATCATGAACAAGGAAATATGATAATAACCAATTTATTATTGCTTCTAAGGCACATTTCCAACAGTCTCCCACTTGCACTAGAGTCAATAATATAGTTCACACCACCATGTGCCCAATGAGTTCTAGGGTTTTATCATGTTTTGCTTGTGAGAGAGGTTTTAGTCAACGGGTCTGCAACATTCAGATCCATGTGTACTTTGAAAATCTCTATGTCATACTGTAGATGCTGCTACCACACTCCACTTGGAGCTATTCCAAACGGCTGCTCCACTATACATATCCGGATTGCTATCCAGTGTGATCCGGATTGGTGTCAATGTTTGCATCGACGTAACCCTTTACGATGATCTCCTTATCACCTCCATAATCGAGAAACATCTTATTAGTCCTCTAGTTACTAAGGATAATTTTGACCGCTGTCCAGTGATCCACTCCTGGATCACTTTTGTACCCTCTCGCCAGACACGTGGCAAGGCACACATCAAGTGCGGTACATAGCATGACATACCGTATAGAGCCTATGCCTAAGACATAGGGGACGACCTTTGTCCTTTCTCTTTCTTCTACCATGGTCGAGTTTTGAGTCTTACTCAACTTCACACCTTACAAATCAGGAAAGAACTCCTTCTTTGACTGATCCATTTTGAACCTTTTCATAATCTTGTCAAGGTATGTACTCATTGAAAGTCTTATCAAGCGTCTTAATATATCTCTATAGATCTTGATGCCCAATATTTAAGTAGCTTTATCCAGGTCTTCCTTTGGAAAACTCCTTTCAAACAACCCTCTATGCTTTCCAGTAATTCTATATTATTTCCGATCAACATTATGTCAACCACATATACATATCAGAAATTCTATAGTGCTCCCAGTCACTTTCTTGTAAATACAAGTTTCTTATAAACTTTTTATAAACCCAAAATCTTTGATTACCTCATCAAAGCGTATATTCCAACTCCGAGATGCTTTCTGTACTCCATAGAAGGATCGCTAGAGTTTGCATACCTTTTAGCATCCTTAGGACCGACAAAACCTTCTGGTTCTATCACATACAACCTTTCCTCACAAAAACCGTTAAGGAAACTCTATTTTGACACCCATCTGTCA
The DNA here is from genome assembly GCA_022496015.1 of Hordeum marinum. Taxonomy (NCBI): domain Eukaryota; kingdom Viridiplantae; phylum Streptophyta; class Magnoliopsida; order Poales; family Poaceae; genus Hordeum; species Hordeum marinum. The sequence continues at coordinate 46,321,124 of CM039672.1, forward strand.
AATTTCATAATCGAAAAATGCAACAACTGCTAACATAATTCCAACTGACTTTAGGATCGCTATGGGTGAGAAAGTCTCATCGCAGTCAACTCCTTGAACTTGTCGGAAACTTCTTTGCGACAAGTCCAGCTTTATAAATGGTGACATTTACCATCTGTGTCTATCTTCTTCTTAAAGGTCCATTTGTACTCAACGGCCTGCCGTTCATCGGGCAAGTCTACCAAAGTCCATACTTGATTTTCATACATGGAACCTTTCTCGGATTTCATGGCTCCTAGACATTTGTTGGAATCCGAGCCCACCATCGCTTCTTCATAGCTCGTAGGCTCACCGTCGTCTAACAACATGACCTCCAAGACAAGTTTGTCGTGCCACTTAGGGGCGACACGCGTCCTTGTCGACCTATGAGGCTTGGTAGTAACTTGATCTGATGCTTCATGATCATCATCATTTGCTTCCTCTTCACTTCGTATAGGTGCCACAGAAACATCTTTATGTGTCGTGCTACTCTCCAACTGAAATGACGGTTCAACAACCTCATCAAGTTCTACTTTCCTCCCACTCGATTCTTTCGAGAGAATCTCTTTCTTGAGAAATGACCCATTTTTAGCAACAAGCACTTTGCCCTCGAACCTGAGATAGAAGGCATACCCAACTATTTCCTTAGGGTATCCTATGAAGATGGACTATTTCGCTTTGGGTTCGAGCTTATCAGACATAAGTGTCGCATTTCCAAACTCTAAGAAATGACAACTTAGTTTTCTTCCAAACCATGATTCATGCGGTGTCATATCAAGGAATTTTGATGGTGCCCCATTTAAAGTGAATGTAGTTGTCTCTAATGCATAACCCCAAAACGATAGTGGCAAAACGATAAGAGACATCATAGCACGCACCATATCCAATAGAGCATGAGTACGACGTTCGGACACACCATTACACTATGGTTTTCCAGGTGGCGTGAGTTGTGAAACAATTTTCACATTGTCTTAAGTTGCATATCATACTCGTAACTCAGATATTCACCTCCATGATCATATCGTAAACATTTTATCTTCTTGTCACGACGATCTTAAACTTCAATCTGAATTTGCTTGAACTTTTTAAATGTTTCAGACTTGTGTTTTATTAAGTAAATATACCCATACCTACTCAAATCATCAGTGAAGGTAAGAAAATAACGATATCCACCGCATGCTTCAACACTCATTGGACCGCATACATCAACATGTATCATTTCCAATAATTCATTTGTCCGCTCCAGCATACCGGAAAACGGGGTCTCAGTCATCTTGTCCGTGAGGCATGGTCCGCATGTCTCAACCGGTTCTAAATCGAGTGAGCCCAAAGATCCGCCAGCATGGAGTTTCTTCATGCGCTTCACACCAATATGACCTTAGCGACAGTGCCACAAGTATGCGGTACTATCATTATTAACTTTGCATATTTTGACATGAATATTATGAAAATGTGTATTACTACGATCGAGATTCAATAAACCATTCACATTGGGTGCATGACCATTGAAGGTATTATTCATGTAAACATAATAACCATTATTCTCTGACTTAAATGAATAACCCTATTACGATAAACATGATATAATCATGTTCATGCTCTACACAAACATCAAATACCATTTATTTAGGTTTAACACTAATTCCGAAGGTAGAGGGAGCATGCGATGGTGATCACATCAACCTTGGAAACACTTTCAGCACACATTGTCACCTCGCCCTTTGCTAGTCTCCATTTATTCCGTATCTTTTATTTCGAGTTACTAACATTAGCAACTGAACAGGTATCTAATATCCATGTGCTGCTAGGAGTACTAGTAAGGTACACATCAATAACACGTATATCAAATATACTTCTGTTGACGTTGCCAGCCTTCTTATCTACCAAGTATCTAGGGTTGTTCCTCTTGAGTGACCGTTCTCCTCATAATAGAAGCACTTAGTCTCGGATTTGGGTTCAACCTTGGGTTTCTTCACTGGAGCAGCAGCTGACTTGCCATTCATGAAGTTTTCTTTCTTACCCTTCTCGAAACTAGTGGTTTATTAACATTTGATGCTCCTTGAATTCTACCTTCGCGGTGTCAAACATCGTGAATAGCTCAGGGATCATCTTTTCCATCCCTGGCATGTTTATAGTTCATCACGGAGCTCTAGTAGCTTTGTGGTAGTGACTTGGAGAACTATATCAATCATTATCAACTACCACTTGATTCAAGCGATTGTAGCACCCAGACAATCTGAGCATACGCTCATCGATTAAGCTATTCTCCTTCATCTTGTAGGCAAAGAATCTTGTTGGAGGTCTCATATCTCTCAACACGGGCATGAGCCTGAAATCCGAATTTCAGCACTTGGAACATCTCATATGCTCTGTGACGTTCAAAACATCTTTGGAGCCTCAATCCTAAGACGTAATGCATGACGCACTGAACTATCAAGTAGTCATCAGAACGTGTCTGTCAGATGTTCACAACATCCACAGACGACACTAGAGGGGATGACACACTGAGTGCATCAAGGACATAAGTCTTTTGTGCAACAACTGAGGACAATCCTCAGATCACGGACCTACTCCGCATAATTCCTATCATCACCTTTCAACTTATCTTTTCTCTAGGAATGTATCAAAACTCAGGGGAGCTACAACGCGGGCTATTTGATCTACAACATAATATGTACAGACATTTTGACTATGTTCATGTTAACGAGTTCAATTAATCATATTACTTAAGAACTCCCACTCAAATCAACATCCCTCAGGTTCTAAGTGTGACATGATTCAAATCCACCAACCCAAGTCCGATCATCCTGTGAGATGAGGTGGTTTCAATGGTGAACATCTCCATGTTGATCATATCTACTATATGACTCATGTTCGACCTTTTGGTTTCCTGTGTTTCGAGGCAATGTCTGTACATGCTAGGCTCATCAAGTTTAACCCAAGTGTTCTGCATGTGCATGCTATGTAGATGTCTGTACATGCTATGATGCGAATGTCTGTATATGTATGCAGATGATGCGATGATGAATATGACAACCAAATAAATCACACAATGACAATGGAATAGAAGGGGAATCTTCTGGAGTGTCGGCCTCGGGCCGTTACACTTATGCTTGATTGCTTGCTCCTAGAGTTCTTCATTGATTGTTGTTTGTGTGTTCCAATGCTTGTTGCTTGAACTTATTGCTCGTTTGCACCGCCAGGGCAAGTGGTATGGGGTGTTCGAAGGTAGGGTTCCAGGGGTTTACAGTTCATGGAAAGCTTGCAACAAACAAGTTTCAGGGCACAACGACAGCAACCACAGAGGAGGGTTTAAGACTAGGCACGCGGTAGAAGATGCTTACTCCAAGTATGTGTGAGAGCATTCATGCAGGAAGGTAGTGGTTGGCAAAAAGGTGGGTCGTCTGTTAGGGCTGAAGAACTTCGTCATCTTCGTCCAGTTCATCGTCATAGCGTGTTGTGGTGTTGGTGTGCTCGTTGTGATCGTGTGTAAGGTGTAGTAGTATTGGTAAGCTCACCAAGTAGGATACAAGGTCAGCACAACTCTATGCTCGCATGTAACCAAACAATGTGCATCCGTGTGAACACATACAATGCGAGCACAACTCTATGCTCGTATGTAACCAAACAACGAGCACCCATGTGAACACATAAAATGCGAGCACAACTCTATGCTCGTATGTAACCAAACAACATGCACCCGTGTGAACACATACAATGCGAGAAACCAAACGTTGTGCGTAGAGGCATCGCTATGATGTAGGGAGGAGACATGCAGACAACCAAACTAAGTGCAGAAGTTGGTTTTTGGCTTGCATTTGTTCAGTCAGGCCCAACTGAGACAAGTATGCACATGGACAAAAAAACGATGCAGGTAACCAAACACGCCCTGAATGGCAAGATTTGTACATTATGGTTGTAGATGCTCTTAGTATCCTGCGTTGCGTTTCAACTTCTCCTCTGCTCTTTGGAGCTCTCTGAACTGGAGCATAATAAGCACGAACTCGAGAATGCAGGGACTGAATTAATTCTCTCAAATCCAATCATATTTAACTTCAAATGAGCAAGAAAGCATCGTGGGTGGCCTAGGTAGTTAGTGCTCTACTACCTCGCCTGCAGCAACAGCAGCAGCTGAAGAAGAACCTCGTCCATTGTCTGTCCAACGACATTGGTAAAGCTCTAAAGTCATCTCCAACAACGGACCCAAGATATAAAGTAGCCCAATGTGCTCTCACAACAAGCGTGCATGCCATCATCAGGATTCCTTCATTCAGCAAGAGCACACGTCTTCGGTCTTGGTAGGTTTTCAATTCGGGAACACAACTCATTCATTCAAGCCGAACAAACTAGAAACTCTTATGTTTTGGGGCAGAGGGAGTACAAACCTAAAAGAGCAGCTACATCCGGAGAGCTTTACAATAACAGTATATGCAGCTTGCAGCAACGCACACAACACAATTACAAACTAGCAGACACGCTCCGGAAGAGCAGAGTAAACAGAGCAAGCCACACCCTGGCTTCACCTTTGTTCCAATTATGGCAGATAGACATCAATTTGCACCTTAATAAGGAAGTAAGGTGCTTCGAACGTCTAGGATTTTCCCTTGAAAACTTGATGGCAGTTCCCTGAATTTTTTAACTGCTAAAGTAGATTTCATGCTACCATCCTCCCAAACTAGCTTGTCCCACCAGTCTTGTGCGCCCAGTAATACCGGCATGCGCTCTTCCTTTTGTAACCAGGATGGCAATGTGGCCAGCATATCACATTTATACACAAGCAAGCGCTGCAAACAAGGAAACACAAGAGTGCCATCACATATGTTGCTCAGTTCCTTAAGACCACTTAGTCCAAGTACCTTGAGCCGGGGAAACAAATCCGCAACGGATGACATGGTTCCTCCTTCTTTAGCATCAGCCACCAACTCCATTGACTTGCAGTCAACCAAATATACCTCTTCTAGGCATGTGAGATGCTTGATCCATGAAACTGTCCTGATGTTGTCGCAGTCATTGATCATTAGCACGCAAAGTTTAGGAAAGCAAGCATGATGCACCACCCCTTTCCATAGGACAACTTCCAACTTTATCAGGCCCGATAATCTGAGCTCTTCAAGTTTCTTGAAGTGCCAATCTGAATCCATGCCGGTATCCCCTATGGACAACTCCTTCAAATTTTCCACAGCTTCCAATGTCAATGCCTCAAATTCATGCACCCTCGTTTTGGTAAAAAGAGGAGGTGCAATATGGAGGTGTGACAAGCTATTTACTCCGTCCAAACAGAGGCATTTCAAGGAGGCCTTACTTGGTGAGTTGAGTATCATTTGAAGAGAATTAGGATCCGTAACTGTGAACCCCAGAGATTGTAACCATACCAGACTATCCAATTCCCTAATGTGTTCCTGTATTGTGTCCGCTGGGAAAGTCACACTACCACTACAGTATAAATCAAGGACTCTCAACATTGTTAGAGCAGAAAAGGTCCCACCTGGGATTGCTACCAGATTATAGGTGTATCCCAAATACAGGTACCTCAAACTTTTCAGCAGTTGAAGCTCCCCTGGGATCGATTGGATTTGGGTCGCTGAAAGATCAAGGTACTGTAAATTCACTAATTCTCCGACATCTGATGGGAGTTCCCCTAGATTTGTTTCACTTAAATCCAAGAAGGTGAGGGATGGAGCAGCTGTAAAGAAGCCTTTAGGAACATCGCCAATAATACTGCTTTTTATGACTATGAGTGTTAATAGTACATGGCAGGGGACAGAACAAGGGATTATCAGATTTGTCAAGTTACCGAGGGAAATCCTATGGGCAGTGCACCACTCTTCTGATTTGATGGTTTCATCTCCTTTACGTACTAGCCAGTTCTTACTAGCTCCATCTCCTTGCTTATTTTTTACGATCCAAAGAGCTAGACCTTTGATTGTATCATGCAACCTTACATAATTTTGCCTGCTTGCATGTTCTTCTAACAGACAAGCTCTTTTTAGACATCCAACAATAGAACGACCTCTTAAATCACTGGTTCTCATATCATCATCTCCATCTAGTAACCCATGTCCCATCCAATGATCTATTGCAAATGGCACATATGCATAATCTTCTGGTTTCAAGGCAAAGGAGAGGAAACATTGTTTTGTCCTTGTGTCCGGAAGATGCTCATAACTGATGTACAATACCTCATATAGTTTACTTTCTGCATATGCATCTGGAACTTCTTGGAACTGAGACTGTTGAAGCAACATCACAGCGAGTTCCCAATCGTGTTCACCTTCTTTTGATGCCATAGCCTTACCAACTATCTTAAGAGCTAGCGGAAGGCCTCCACACTTGTGAACAATGCTCTCAGCATAAACTCTGATTTGTGAATTGGTGTTGGTTAGTCTACGGCTGCCTGCATTCACTTTGAAGAGACTCCACGCTTCTTCGAACTTGAGCTTTTGTAACACAAATACCTCACTATGTGCTTCCATGCTTCGACATATATGTTGATCACGTGTTGTGATTACAATCATCTGTCTATTTTGATGACCATTTTGCTCTTGTGGTATCCCAACCTCCTCTAGGTCTAGTGGTTTCCAAAGGTTATCCATCAACAATAAAAATTTCCTTTCCTTCAAGAACTTGAAGAGGGATGCAGATGTAGATGTGGTGTGCTCGTCTTGACCAACTGTTACGCCAAGTTGGCATGAGATGTCCTTCCGAACATCGTCTAGATTTCGTTGCTGACCGATTTCCACATAGACCACATGATCAAACATGTGCATTTCTGCAGTGCAACTGAAGGTGTTGTTTAATTGCTTAAGCAGAGTAGTTTTTCCAGCCCCTCCCATGGCACATATCCCAACCAAGCGCGACGAACCTTGTTTAATGCAACCAACAATCTTGTTCATATACTCATTTTGCCCCACAATATTAGGCGGCAGAGGCAGTTCTCTGCCAACTGGCGGTAGCAAAGTGAACATATCATCCTTCTGGGGAGTTCCCTCCTCGAGTTCATCAACTTGTTTCTTTCTCTTTCTAGCAGCATAACCAATCCTGTAGTTGAACCAACAATTCCAAGAGCAACCCAACATATGTTTGGTCCGTCCCTCGAACTTGCTTATGATTGTGCGTGATTTGACTTCAATTGATTGGGCACTTTCTATCCATGCTGTTGTTCGATCCCTTGGTCTCTTGCCCAATTGTATTTGCTCAGAAATAGTGTCTATGTGGACTCTTAAACCGTCCGTGGGTGTTGCCAGCTTACGAACTTTCCTTCCAGGCTTGAGGCAGTAACCACAATGCTTCTTTATGGGCTTCCACATCTCATCCATAAACAGTCCTATAACTGGGGAGAGCAATCCATACGGAGAGGAAGCCATGTTACTGGAAAAATAAAAAAGAAGTTAGGTTCCAGAAGAGTACATAGACTGGATTGCTCTCATGGACATTCAGAACTAGGTAAAGTACAATAACCGGGGAAAAGTGCATTCAGAACAATTCAGCACGTTTGCGGAAGTAATTCCGAGCCGATCTCTCATGGAAAAGAAACCGAGTTTCCTTGAAGATGTCTCCTGCTGAGAACTAACATACTATATAATATGGAGAACTCAAAATAAAATCTGCCATACGGAGAGGAAGCAGAAATTAGTGGGTAAATTATGGGATGGTCAGAGATTTTAGAGATGCACTGACGACAAGTCAATAACCATACTAAGAACAAAGTTTCTTGTCTTTTGGAAGAATGAATGGGCGAGAATCTTGATCTTAGGGGGTTCCCCCTTAGTTGTAAAATGTAAACTATGCTATTATTAAATATAATACCTCTTCTACTACTCTTCCAATTAAAAAAAAATACCATGAATGAATAAACAAATTTGTGAATTGATTCTGTTTAATTAAACTTTGTGTTAGAGACTGAATTCAACAATACTGGCAAAGATGGAGCAGTAGTACCTTGGACGAAGAGAGAGAGAGTGAGAGAGAGAGAACAGGTAGGATCGGAGATGCTAAAGATTCAGGCTCAAGCAAGAGGAGCCTTTCCTTGTGCGTGCTGCACCAAATGGCGCGCTCTTCATGCTATAGATGCAGAAGAAATTAATAGTTTTTTTTAGAAAAAGAGAAATACCTCTGTCCTCCACATCAGTGCGATGCATGCAGCCCCTTTATTAATGAAAGCAAACTAAAAATCCGCGATTCCGAACAATCTCCAACGGAGCAGCAAAGTAAATGAAAAAGCAAAAGTGCCACAACCGGTTAAAATAGGCCTAGATGCATAACCATCTATCCTATTACTGTACCGTCATCCAAACCGGTTGTAGATATCCCGAGCTACCATCTTCCATCGGATAGACCTATTAACCAAAGGCTTCCTGGTTTCCGCAGGAGTGAGTAAGGATCATGTACGGATCAACGCCGATGTTCTGTGTAGTACCTACAAAAAATTTATATGTTTTTGTATGTTAAAAACCATGTCATTCCTACAGTTTCATATAGTCCAAAGAAATGCACATACTCCTATACGAATGTGTCTGACGTTAATCGTGTCATCTTTATTTAGCCACGTATCAAACAACAACGTGTCAATATTATCTAAAGGTATGATACTGAAAGCTATGTGAACTGTTTATCATAAAATTCTTAAAAACGGACATTGGAGAAATAGGTGTTGAAGACTGACAGGTCGTCTTTCAAGTCCTCCCGTTTTCGTTTCCATTCTGATGCTACCGAAACAATCCTTGTCATCAGTTGCAGCTTGTAGCTGCTAAGAAACAACTCTGGATGGGTCCAAGTTCATTAGGACAAATAATCATTATGAACATCTGATAGCCACGGGAAAAGAAAATTCCACGCGTCACGAGAGGATGACTGTGTGCTTGACTTTGAAAAGCAGGTCAACACATTACTCCATCCGTCTCAAAATATGAGAGTTTCTAGTTTGTTTCTAAGTCGAACCATCTTGAGTTTGAGCAAGGCTATAGAAAACATAGCAACACTCGTGCTACCAAATTAGAAAGAGTAACAACACAACCTGATTGTTTGAAACCGGCTTTTGCCCTGCTTTATAAATAAAGCAACATTCAAAGACATACACGTTCGAATGGTACAAGATGGTGAGGTAGCCTTCTTACAAAGCCGATCTAAGATATCCGACACACGCACAATGCAGGCGACTATGCTATCAGCAACGGGCACCGAAAAAAAACACCTCGACGCTACGACCTAGCACACCTAAGCTCCACAACAATACCTCCAAGAGGGATAACACACAAAGCGTCGCCACTACCGTGCCCACACCGGACACAGGTCTTCACCCGGAGCCCTGACACGGAGAGAAGAACTACAAAGATGTCTAGAAGAGCGCGACACCAACGGGAGTCACCGTCGTCAGCGCCAAGGCATTGAGCTTTTGCTCGGTAACTCACCAATGCCACCACGAGACTGTCAGGAGGAGCGTTATGATATCAGAACCCTAGATCCCGATAAGTACTCCACCCCTTTGAGAAAGAGGGCAGGCCCGAGCTACCCGCCGCAACACCTCTTGCTGCCCACACAACCAGGGAGGACAACCACCACCACCGATGAACAACCATGTGGACCGTCATCCGGGGTCGCTACCCGGCATCCCTGTCGCGACATACCGTATGCCGCTCACATCACAACGCACACAACCACGGTAGGAAGAGCGACAACATTGCATCTACTCGTAGCCCGACATTAGTCCCCAAGTATGGGTAGACGCCTCCACCATAGGAGGCACCTGCACATGCGCCCCCAACCAATGCCCGATGGACTAGGGGGGAGGGTGGGGGGACACGACTCTGAGATTACCACTGGCGAGCCAGCCCCGAACCAATGACCACACAAGATCACACGACGCCATTTTCGTGCCATCGTGGTCGCCGGCGCCGATCCGCGCACTGACGAAATGCTAACACGACCACCTAGCTAGCCCGCAAGGCGAGAACGAGCCCGTCCTACGAGCTCATCCCAGGCCACGCCCAACCTCCCCTACCCGATCCACAAGCCTTGATTCACCCCGGGCCTTGACCTGACCTGCCAAGCACAAACTATAGATCCAAGCCATCTCCGGCTTTGATCCAAGAAAAGGAGAAGCACAAATGACACCCTAAGCCACCTGCCGGACCATGACCAACACATTCGAATTTTGCCCGTCCACGACAGAGAGGCGCACAGTGAGGTCTAGCAGAAATTCATAGCAGTAGTACATTAAGAAGCATGGTACACATACAATAATTTTGGTACGATTTTTGTATGACGAATCTGATCTCAGTAAAGGGATTCTATTAAATGTGTTTTAGGCCATCATTGGATAAGCTTGAAGATTAATAAAAAAAATCTACGTCTGAATGAAACGACGCTAGTTTGTTTCATACAACTCGATGATCTTATTTATGTTGCACATAACGGCCGCACCCTGCACAGTATATGCGTGCATCTCCCACGTCCCTCGGTATTAATTTCCTTTCTATTATTGCATTGCATGTATGCCACGTCTTTGGTATTAATACTAATTTCTTTGTGTTATTCTCTCCTTTATATTTCTTTTGAATCTCCTGTTCTTTTTTATCCCTAATGATCACACCCTATTCTCTCCTTTCTTTATTACTACTATATGCCCATTGAAATCGATCATTCATACTCCCTCCGGTCCATATAAGCCCTTGTAACATATTTCATAATATATAAAGATGCTATAAACGTTATATTGTGTGTTAGCATTTTTCAAAGTGCACCATAACAACTAATTAGGTTATTTAAGTTTATGCCTTCAACAAAATTTCAAAGTAGTTAGCAAGAACAAATAATGGCATGGTTGGAAACTATGCATTTTTTCTAATGAAATTAGATAGACAAATTATTTCAATCCGAATTATGGTTGCAAAGTTATAGTATAACCACAACATATTCTGTGTCAATAATAAAATTCAAGATCTAATAGCCTGAAAACAGAATGAACTGCGCCTACTACAGTTGAACGCGAAATACTAACCGCCGCCTAGACACGAGAGACAGCGGCTGCAACAGTTGGGATTAAGCCCAACAGAGAAAGTACACTTAATCTTGAACCACTGTTTACTTGAAGAAAAAAAAATCAGGGGCTTTTTATAAAATATGTGACGACAGATGGGTAAAAACACTCTGTACTTTATTAATACTTATAGATTATGCGAACAGTCTAATTTACAATGTATATATATTTTCAAAAAATGTTACGAACATATTTATGAAATGGGCGAACATTCTTTTAAATGCTATCAACATTTTGTTTAAAAGTACGCAAGCGAATGATAAACTTTCTTGTGAAGAAATTATAAATATGTTCCTTTTTTGTTTTTGTGGGTTGGAATATGTTCCTTCTGTCTATTTTATTTGCTGGTCTCCTGAAACAAAGCAAGGCATACACCCCCCCCACCCACTTAGACTATCAGAAGTGGAAGTAACATAAAAAATAACATAGATGATATGTAAAAGAAAAAAAATGATGTGGTAACTAATTAATGCGGAGAGAAACAAATTGAGTAACATAGCTAGTTCCATACTATGAGATGAGTCTACAACCTAATAAATGAGATGTTGTATGACACCACACGTATGTTACTCCCTATTATGGACAGTCTTAGGCCTTGTTTGGTATTAGTGTTTCATGTTTAGCAGCGCGATTTTTTATTTTTAAATACAAGTCTTATTTTAAGGTGAGTATTTCTTATGGATTGATGGAAATTATCCCATATCCCCTCCTATCCATAAAAGTCCGTTTGGTTCTAGTGTATTTGGCTGATTTTATCTCCACTTTTCCCTAGAATTCCCTAAACTCAGGGCCGTTTGATTCCATAAAAGTCTAGTTCATTATTTCTTGTATTTTTCTCAATACTCAATACACTACCAACTCCCTAGTGAATTGGAGATAAATGGGGATTTGATGGGATTTGGTGAAGGGGAGGATTTCACATAATACCCGTGGATATTATCCCCTCAAATACTCCATTACCAAAAAAGTCCTTAATGTGGCAAGCCAGCCCATCTACAATTGAAACGTCAGCGAACAAGGCCACCATCATCACTCGCTCTATACACTTGGAACTCGGTAGGTTTCTCTCACCCTGAATGAATTAAGCCTGCCCTCTCTGTCTTGAGGTGTTCAGCTGAAGAGAGAAACATGCCTTCTTGTGATGTGTCATTTTGTTTTTTAAAAGAAGAATTTTCTCCGGCTTCTGCATCATGATGATGCATACAACCATTTATTAATTAAAACAAGGTTTCATAAAAGTGCAATATCCAACAAGAGTTCACGGATAGAGCACGTAGAAATAAAAGAGAAATAAATGCCACATCCGGCCAAGCAAAAACAGGCTACGATGACTAAACAGCTAGCCTATTAGTTATCCGCCATCCAAATCGGTTGAAGATAATCCGTGCTATTGATAACCCACAAGTGCAGAGGTTCGTTTGTGGCTGTTCACAATAAGTAAGAGTGTCGAACGCAACAAGGACCTAAAGGTAGAATTAATGTTATGTTCTATCGACCACCGATACAACTCCGCGCACACTAACCCTTATTTTTACCTAGAACAAATATGAAACTATTTTGCGGAAAGAAAACTAGAAATACTTAGTAGGTGTAATAGATAGTTTTGCAAGGTAATAAAGAACATGAACATAAAACTTAGGTATTGTTTTAGATAAATAATAATTAATTTAGTTATTTAGTAGAAACCTTTTTGTAACACAAGAGAAAGATTTGTCCTTAGGCAATCGATAACTAGAGCGGTAATCATTATTGTTGTTTTATACGAGGGAGAGGCATGAGCTAACATACTTTCCGTACTGGGATCATATCCACTTATGATTGGAACTCCAGCAAGCATCCGCAACTACTAAAGATCATTAAGGTAAAATCCAACCATAACACATCAAGTCCTCTTTCCTCTCATACACAACAATTCATTCAGTCGGGTGTAAGCTTTTGTCACTGTAGCCATCCACTATAAGCGAATCATGAACGTATTGCAACACCCTACAGCGGGAATCCCCCACGTGCGCGCGGCACGGAAGGCACCATAGGATAACACCAATATAAAACATACAACTCAAACCCATCATGATCTTGAATCAACCCATAGGGCAAAAAGTATCTACTCAAAAATCATTGGATAGCCACATATCATTGGTTAATAATACATAGCATTAAACACCATGATACGGGGCAAACCCGTGGTGGTCGATCTTTCACGAATTGGAGGGGGAAAACATGAAGAACAAGGGGAAGAACGAGGAGAAATCACAAGAGGAAACACTCAAGAACAAGTCCAATCACACATCCACTAGACTCACCACACACATTATCCACAAGGTACATGAACAACAAAGGGAAAGAAGGATACATGGTAGAGTTCATCTCAAATCCCATGGGGAGATGGGGCCTTGATATCCCGGAGGATCTTCCCTCACAAGGGGCCTTGACATCCACTAGGGGATCTTCTCCTATAGAAGCATCTACTCCATGGGAGAGGTAGTGGAAGGAGCTAGGCTCAACTTACTAAGAGAAAACCATAGCTAACCCTAGAAAGAGGAGGGGGTGAGGTTTATATAGTCTGAGGCGAGGTGGAGGGATACATTGCCGACACCCGTGGGCCTGTGCACAAACAGCGTCCGGACGTCCGGACGGGGTCGGACATCCGACGATCAGGATGATTCGGACATCCGGAGGAGGCCGGAAGTCCGAGATTTTGGCACGGGTGCGGCTTGGCCAGATTTCTGGACACGGTCAGACGTCCGATGGCTTAGGATGGTCCGGACATCCAAGGAGATCGGAATTCCGAGGATTCGACGCGGGTGCTTGGCGGTCGGATTTCCGAGGCGGCCCGTACGTCCATGCGCTGGGACCTGTCGGACATATGGATGGTGTCGGTCGTCCGACCGCTATAGACTTCGTAGCTCCTTCTTCTTCCGTCTCCGTTTTCAAGCTTCCCTCGTGGATGGTGTAGGTGTACACTTGCGCTCGCACTCCTCGTCATCCGTGATGCTCCGGCAATACCTATGCATGCACATGGGTGGAGTGTCAAGTAGTATACCATCCTCGAAGGGGTCATGTGAACACACGTAAAGGAGAAGATTCACCTTTATGTATATGGAGTTGATGTCTCACGTGTCACTTGCCCAACGGATTCTTTTCATGGTGATGTCCTTAGGATGCTCCGTATCATCCCCTCCCCCTTGGGAAAGATCCGTCCTTGGATCAAAATCCAAATCACCATGGGAAAGAGATGGCGTCGTCGTCTAGAAGTGGACGGTCACCAAACGCCCGTCATCATCAAGCTCACAATGGGCACTCTCCAATGTCTCACTAGCTAGTAATTCCTTCAAAAGGAGCAAACACGAGAAACACTTGGAAAAACAAATGTGGTTAGCATTAGTGGAAAACCAAGCATTCAAGTGGTGAATCACCGCACAAGTGTTGTCATCATGCATAACATGTGGCGTGACAAGGGATTGTGACATGGCATGTAAGCATACAAATTGAACACAAGCAATGTAGTCATGGGAGCAAGTATGCCAAGGTGAGGTAGGGATGCAAATATGTGTGATAATATAAAAAGCATCTACCTCATGGTCATAGCAAGTATGCACAAAGCAAGCAATGAAAGGTCTATGATAGTCATAGGAATCAGTCACTACACCAAGTAATATGAAGTGTCTAAACACATGGGGCAAGTTCAAGACAATCCAAGCATAATCTACACATGGTGTAGTGAAGATGGTGAGGCACTCAACACAATAGAAAGAGCAATTGGTCATCATGTGTGAGGCAATCAAGTCAAGCATGTAGCAAGCAATCGAGCATGACATATGTGAAGAATGGACATTGTTGCAACCAAGCATATGATAAGAGCAAAAAATCCACAAGTTGGATGCAACAGACAAGGGAGCTAAATCATGAGGCATGGCTAGATGGAAGACAAGATGATCCCCAATACCCATGCTCAAGAGGGATGTCACCTTGAAAACTTGTCCTTGTGCGTCCTTCACAATGTCGATGCGCAAGCAAGTGCGATGTTGAAACGCGTCGGTGTAGCAAGGGTCGCTCTCAAGAGCTCGAATCATCAACTCACGTGAAGTGGAAGTTGACATGTAGTCAAAGTATCCTACACATACACTCAACAAAGCAAAGAATGTATGGGCATGGTAGAGAAACACATCATCCATCATGATGGCTCTCCTCTCTTGCACATAACCATTAGGAACAAAAATGCATGAACAATATGA
Organism: Hordeum marinum; assembly: GCA_022496015.1. Classification (NCBI taxonomy): domain Eukaryota; kingdom Viridiplantae; phylum Streptophyta; class Magnoliopsida; order Poales; family Poaceae; genus Hordeum; species Hordeum marinum. The sequence goes on from CM039672.1 coordinate 46,336,412, forward strand.
TGCAATGGCTAAATTCATGGCACTAGGCATATGATGCAAAGAAGTTAGGAAAGCATGCTTCACATGAAAGATGTCAAAAGCTCCAAAAATATGGGAGAAAGTTATGGGGGCAATCTCATTAGCAAGAGTAGAAGCATTGTTGCACTCAATACATGGCAAATCATCTAGCATTAGCGAGGCAACACATGGATACATACGACAACACGTAATATCAAGTATGTGCGAAGCATGGCAATGGTTGTCATCAACTGCACAAAAGGAGCACATCGGTGATGCCACATAAGCAAGCATAGTGATCATGTAGTGCAAACTAGGAGTGTGAAGATGCAAACTAGGAGAAAACCCCCGGGCGAGTTGAGCAGACAGAGTAGTTCGGCAGCGTGACGGTGAAGCCCCTAGTCCGTCGGCCATGTCAACGACACAATTTGGTTGATGGAGGCGGGACAACAATGTATGCACGCCAAGGTGACCGCATGACACACCCGAAGTTGATTAACTATGCACACAATATAGTGCAAGCCACGAGTATAAAAAATAAAGGTAATTTTTTTTAAAATCGTCTACTTAATTAATTTAAGTGAAGCAAATAAGTAAAGGAATATGGCCTGGGCACCGGTGCCTGAACAAAGAGTTTGGCTTGGCGAAGTGCCGACCCTGCACGGTCGATGTGGCGAGATGAAGTCCTCGGTCCAGGTAACATGGCGAGGCCGTGATCGGCAGGCGCCGAAGTCTCATGCAGGTGGGCTAGTGACGCCGAAGTCTCATGCTAGCCGAGGTGTTTAAGCAGGTCGGCTGGTGACGCCGAAGTCTCATGCCAGCCGAGGTGTTGAAGCAGGTCGGCCTCGTGGACGCCAACTTGAAAAAGTAACGGCGCGGCGATGCCGACACAGGTTGGAATTTGTGACGAGGTCGATGCTGGCTTGAAGAAGCAACAACGCACACTTCCCGTTGCACCCGTGGGGCAACAAGGTTTTATTAATGATAACTCGGCCCTTGCGATGCCGAATTGTGGTCTGATGACCAAGATGATGAGAAAATTTCCTTCAAAAAGGATGTCCGGCAACTCGTTCATGAAAAAAGATGAACTCGGGTCGAATTTGTTTTAACGCAGAAAATATATCCAAAATTCTTTGTACACATCGGATGTTTCACGGAGTTTGAACGGTCGGATCGAGCTAAAATTCTGAGGGGTGATCGGTATAGGAATTCCGCAGCCGATGAACGGTGGGATTTTCCAATGGAAGTCCGAGCTACATACTGAACCCCTCGCCCCAAAGACATCTAGATTCTCGTCAAGATTTGACAGGGCTCCGGTATATTATAGATTGTCGGATATTCCTCCACCGGAACGCGACGAAATTTTTCAGGGTTATTCTAGACTCAATTCCGCACAATTCCACCAAAGCAATAGTCAAAACGACACTCGAGGAGGCGGGGACGACGAATACCGGTCCGCTGTCAAGAAAAACTGCATGATCGCGCGAGGGTAGTGTTGACGTTGAGCCCCCGAGTACCATGGAGGATTCTTCCATGATCTTGGTGGAGATTTCAGTTGATGTTGATGAAGACACCCGTCCGATCTATATGATCCGATGTGGAGCGTAGTCCTCGACATAGCCGAGGTGACTAGTCAAGCCGGCAAGGAAGATGTCGACGTTGACGATGTAGCTCGGTTCCGACGCGTAGATCGCGATGGAGCCGATCTGAATTCCCATCGCACCGTGGCGACTACCCAGCAGGTTCTCAATGAAAGCACCATTGTCGGTGTCAAAACCGGCGTATCTCGTAGTAGGGGTCCTAAGCTAGGCGTCTTGGAGCGATGGTAACATGGACACATGATTTTACCCAGGTTCGGGCTCTCTCAAGGAGATAATTCCCTACGTCCTTCTTTTGATTGTATGTATTGATATGGGGATAGTATAGAGTACATGTATCTACCACAAGATTGTAGTAATGAATATATTCATCTATTGACTATCCTGGCCTCGGTCTATATATGCACCGTAGGCCTAGGGTTTAGAGGAGTCCTTGTCTTGTGCGCCAAGTCTTGTGGAATCCTCCTTGTATTCCGTATGTGCTGCCCGAAGTGGCCCATTAGTGAATCATCATGGGGGTCCTCGGCCCGACCCACTGGCCGAGAGACGACGTGGTGAGTACACCCTAGTCCAGGACACTGTCAGTAGCCCCCTGAACCGGTCTTCAAGTTGGGGACGCTCCTCGGTTCTTCCAAACAGTTCTTTGTATTCCGTCCTCGGCCTTGGAAACCGGTTCAACAAATCTTCCCATCTTCGATCTTGAGGATCGCTGACCTGAATCCAAAGAGTTCACACGTCGGGCATCCGAGGAGTCCCTTTAAGTTATCGGCCTTTATCAATGCCTTACTATTTTTACGCCACTCTTCAGGTTTGAAGTGTTTCCCGTGCGGCGGTGCCTTTTGCGTCCAAGCTCCAATGCCGAAGTGCATTTGAGGCGTCTTTTTACAACCGAGTTCTAATGCCGGACTATGCCCGAGCTCCAACACCGGACTATATCCGAGGTATCTTTTTGCAGCCGAGCACCAACACCGGCCTGTGTCCGAGCTCCAACCCCCGGATGATACGTCTCCGTCGTATCTATAATTTTTGATTGTTTCATGCCAATATTCTACAACTTTCATATACTTTTGGCAACTTTTTATACTATTTTTGGGACTAACATATTGATCCAGTGCCCAGTGCTAGTTCCTGTTTGTTGCATGGTTTTTGTTTCACAAAAAATCTATATCAAACAAATTCCAAACAGGATAAAAACTTACGGAGATTTTTTTGGAATATATCTGAATTTTGGGAAGTGGAATCAACAGAAGGCAATGCAGAGGGGCCCATAAGCCTGCCAGGCGCGCCCTGGGGGTAGGGCGCGCCCAGAGGGCTTGTGGCCACCCCTTAGATCGGTTGGATCTTTCCTTTGGATGCAAGAAAGCTAATTTTTGGATAAGTATCCCCTCAAAATTTCAGCCCGATCGGAGTTACGGATCTCCGGATATTTAAGAAACGGTGAAAGGCGAGAATCTAGGAGCGCAGAAACAGAGGGAGAGATCCAATCTCGAAGGGGATCTGTCCCCTCCGCCGCCATGAAGGCCAAGGACCAGAGGGGAAACCCTCCTCCCATCTAGGGAGGAGGTCAAGGAATAAGAAGAAGGAGGGGGCTCTCTCCCCCTCTCTCCCGGTGGCACCGGAACGCCGCCGGGGCCATCATCATGACGCCGATCTACTCCAACAACTCCGTCATCTTCACCAACACCTCCATCACCTTCCCCCATCTATCTACAATGGTCCACCCTCTCGCAACCCATTGTGCCCTCTACTTTAACATGGTTCTTTGTGCTTCATATTATTATCCAATGATGTGTTGCCATCCTATGATGTCTGAGTAGATCTATTTTGTCCTATTGGTTGATTGATGATCATGATTGGTTTGAGTTGCATGTTTTATTATTGGTGCTGTTCTATGGTGCTCTCTGTATCGCGCAAGCGTGAGGAATACCCGCTGTAGGGTTTGCAATATTCTTATGATTCGCTTATGGTGGGTGGCATGAGTGATAGAAACACAGACCTGAGTGAGTAGGTTTTTGCGTATGGGAATAAAGAGGACTTGATACCTTATAATGCTATGGTTGGGTTTTACCTTAATGATCTTTAGTAGTTGCGGATGCTTGCTAGAGTTCCAATCATAAGTGCATATGATCCAAGTATAGAAAGGATGTTATCTTATGCCTCTCCCTCATATAAAATTGCAATAATGATTACCGGTCTAGTTATCAATTGCCTAGGGACAATTCCGCAACTCCTACCACCACTTTTCCACACTCGTGAAACTAACTTAGTTGTTTATTTATATTAGTAGGCCCTAGTTTTTATTTACGTGTTCTTTATTATGTAGCAAACCTATCCTATCATACCTACAAAGTACTTCTAGTTTCATACTTGTTCTAGGTAAAGCGAACGTTAAGCGTGCGTAGAGTTGTTTTGGTGGTCGATAGAACTTGAGGGAATATTTTTTATACCCTTAGCTCCTAGTTGGGTTCGACACTCTTACTTATCGAGAAAGGCTACAATTAATCCCCTATACTTGTGGGTTATCAAGTCCTTTTTCTTGCGCCGTTGCCGGGGAGCAATAGCGTGGGGTGAATATTCTCGTGTGTGCTTGTTTGCTTTATCACTAAGTAGATTTTATTTGTTGTTCTAAGTTGTTCTCTATCTTTAGTTATGGATACAGAACACGAAATACCAAAAACAAATAGGTGTACTTGCTACTCATGGAGATGGGGAACCTCCTAAAACCCTCGATGCTCGTTATATGAAAGATATTATGAACTACTTTGATAATCCTGAGAAAACCCCATTCAACTTGATAATGGGATACACGTTGGATCAATGTGAATACTTTAGGGATTATCGCTTATCTCAAAAAGGGAAACTGTTATGGGATCAGATTTATATGTTGAAATGGTATGCTTGGAATCTATGCCAGAGATATGATTATACTTGTTGCTCTAGGATGAAGGCTCAACACCTTACTTTTTCATGTAAATTTAATGATAATGAAGCCTTGGATTCTTATGATAATGGCATTTATGATTACTATGATGTGGAATGAATAGAAGAATTCATTGCTTTTAAGGGTGCTTATGAAATTGAATCTTTGTTTGAGAAGTGTGAAAATTATGATGATGCATTTTATAGACCTGGAAATTTTGCTATACTTAAATATTTCTATGAGAATTATGAATATAGTTCCGATATTGATGCATTTATTGAGAGAATGTATGCTGCCTTGGAGGAGACTAATAGTTTGCAGGAATCTATGGAAGAATAAATTGTTGAAACTATGAACTCATTAGATGAAAAAGATGAGGAGGAGAGCGAAGAACAAAAGGAGGAAGAGCGGATTAGCTACCCGTGCCCACCTTCTAATGAGAGTAACTCTTCAACTCATACATTGTTTAATTTCCCTTCGTGCTTACCGAAGGATGAATGCTATGTTGATTGCTATGATCCCTTGGATTCATTTGAAATATCCCTTTTTGGTGAACTTGATGCTTGCTATGCTTGTGGCCATGATGCCAATATGAATGATGCTTATGGAGATGAACTTGATATAGTTCCTTATGTTAAGAAATAAATTGTTGCTATTGCACCCACACATGATAGTCCTATTATCCTTTTGATTTCACCCAACTACACTATATCGGAGAAGTTTGCACTTTTTAAGGTTTGTATAGATGGGTTGCCTTTTACCATTACACATGATGATTTTGATAGATATAATATGCATGTGCTTGATGATTCTACTTGAAATTATTATGAGAGAGGAACTACATCTCCACCTCTCTATGTTTCCAATATGATAAAATTGCAAGAAACTGTTTATGCTATGGATTGGCCTTTACTTTGTGTGCATGAATTGTTCTTTTATGACATGCCAATGCATAGGAACAGAGTTAGACTTCGTTGTTCCATGATTTATATTACTTTGATCTCACTACTAAATTATAAATCATTTTTAATTAAAATTGGCTTTGATATACCTTGGGATCCGGGTGGATGCATTACTTGGGCACTTTATGCCTAGCTTAATGGCTTTAAAGAAAGCGCTGTCAGGGAGACAACCCGGAAGTTTTAGAGAGTCATTTAATTATGTTATGTGCTTTTATATAGTTTAAAAAATAAATAAAATAAATAGGAGAACCTAAAACTTTTTCAAAAAGAAAAGTGAAAGTGAGAGAGACGAGCATTGTGAAAGTGAAAGCTAGCCTTGAACTTTGTTCATGCCCATGGAAACCTTGTGAATCTTAACTACAGAAACTTTTCAACAAAAATAATTATCCCCTTGTATAAATCCATTGTATTATTAAAATAATGTGCCAAGATTTTCCTTTAGGATGATTAGATTGCTTGTTTGGTGTGTGCAATGCAAAAACAGAAACTTTGGTTGTAGTGCATGAATTTACATTTTTTACTGGAATGTCAAAACTTTCTGAATTTTGTACACAGTACTGCTATGCAAATGTTTTATTTTTTCCTATTTGTTAAGAATTTTTAGAGTTACATAAGTATGGTGAATATCCAGATTACTACAGACTGTCCTGTTTAAGACAGATTCTGTTTTTGATGCATTGTTTTGCTCGTTTTGACGAAACTATCGATTGTATCAGTGGTATAAGCCATGGAAAAATTATAATACAGTAGCTACAATTCAAAAACAAAATATGAATTGGTTTACGACAGTACTTAAAGTTGTGATTTGCTTTATTATACTAACGGATCTCACGAGGGTTTTGTTAAGTTTTGTGTGATTGAAGTTTTCAAGTTTTGGGTGAGATCACGATGGATGAAGGAATAAGGAGTGGAAAGAGACTAAGCTTGGGGATGCCCAAGGCACCCCAAGGTAATATTCAAGGACTCCCAAGAAACTAAGCTTGGGGATGCCCCGGAAGGCATCCCCTCTTTCTTCTAACAACCATCGGTAATTTTATTTGGAGCTATATTTTTATTCGTCACATGATATGTGGAAATCTTGGAGCGTCGTGTGCTTTTTATTTTTCTCTTAATAATGCACCATGATGGTATGAGAAATTCCTTGTTCGATTTATAGAATGCTTCATGCACTTCACTTATATCTTTTGAGTGTGGCTTTGTAGAATGCTTCATGTGCTTCACTTATATCATTAGAAGTTTGGATTACCTATTTCTCTACACATAGAAAACCGCCATTTGTAGAATGCTCTTTTGATTCACTTATATTTGTTAGAGCTTGGGCATATCTTTTGTAGAAAGAATTAAGCTCTCATGCTTCACTTATATCTATTTAGAGAGTCAACATGAGTTGGTCATTCACATGGTTAGTCATAAAATCCTACATAAAACTTGTAGATCACTGAGTATGATATGTTTGATTCCTTGCAATATTTTTGCGATATGGAGATGGTAATATGAGAGTCATGCTAGTGAGTATTTGTGAATTGGAGAAATACATGTGTTGAAGTTTGTGATTCCCATAGCATGCATGCATGGTGAACCGTTATGTAACGAAGTCGGAGCATGATTTGTTTAATGATTCTCAACCTTTGTGTGAGGGTTGGGAGCGCGCGATGGTTAAGTCCTACGAGGAGCATGCGTCTAATGCTTTGTTTGATTACTAATAGACTTTTGCAATAAGTATGTGAGTTCTTTATGACTAATGTTGAGTCCATGGATTATACGCACTCTTACCCTTCCACCCTTGCTAGTCTCTATAGTACCGCGCAACTTTCGCCGGTGCATCAAACCCACCTTCCTCAAAACAGCCACCATACCTACCTATTATGACATTTCCATAGTCATTCTGAGATATATTGCCATGCAACCTCCACCGTTCCGTTTAGTATGACATGCACCATCATTTTCATATTGCTTTGCATGATCGTAAGACAGTTGGCATGATGTTTTCATGGTTTGTCCGTTTTTGATGTCATTTGCTAGGCTAGATCGTTGCACATCCCGGTATCCTCATGAAAGCATCCATATAGAGTCATATTTTTGTTCTAGGTATCTAGTTGTAAGTAAATAAAAGTGTGGTGATTTTCATTATTAGAGCATTGTCCCGTGTGATAAAAGGATGATGGAAGCTATGATTCCCTCACAAGTTGCATGGCAATCCCTACACACTCACATTGATATCTATTGATGGGCATCTGCATAGCCCGTTGATACGCCTAGTTGATGTGAGACTATCCTCTCCTTTTTCCTCATCACCTCCACCATATTCTATTCCACCTATATTGCTATATCCATGGCTCACACTCATGTATTGTGTGAGAGTTGAAAAGGTTTGAGAACTTAAAAGTGTGAAACAATTGCTTGACTTGTTCATCGGGTTTGTGCATGATTTAGATACATTGTCTGAGGAAGATGGAGCATAGCCAGACCAAATGATTTTGTAGTGATAAGTTTCTAAGGCCATGTTATTTCGAAAGGACACGATTGCCTTGTTGGTGTGCTCGAAGTATTATTGTTTTTATGTCAATATAGACTATTGTTTTGAATCACTTGTATCTTAATATTCATGCCATGATTATATTATATGGTCAAGAATATTCTAGGTAGCATTCCACATCAAAATTACCTTTTTATCATTTACCTACTCGAGGACGAGCAGGAATTAAGCTTGGGGATGCTAATACGTCTCCGTCGTATCTATAATTTTTGATTGTTTCATGCCAATATTCTACAACTTTCATATACTTTTGGCAACTTTTTATACTATTTATGGGACTAACATATTGATCCAGTGCCCAGTGCCAGTTCCTGTTTGTTGCATGTTTTTTGTTTCGCAGAAAATCCATATCAAACAAACTCCAAACAGGATAAAAACTTATGGAGATTTTTTTGGAATATATGTGAATTTTGGGAAGTGGAATCAAAAGAAGGCGGTGCCAGAGGGGCCCACAAGCCTACCAAGTGCGCCCTGGGGGGTAGGGCGCGCCCAGAGGGGCGTGGCCACCCCTTAGGTCGGTTGGAGCTTTCCTTTCGCCACAAGGAATCTAATTTTTGGATAAAGATACCCTCAAAATTTCAGCCCGATCGGAATTATGGATCTCCGGATATTTAAGAAACGATGAAAGGCCACAATCTGGGAGCGCAGAAACAGAAGGAAACAAAGAGAGAGATCCAATCTCGAAGGGGCTCTCGCCCCTCCGCCACCATGGAGGCCAAGGACCAGAGGGGAAACCCTCCTCCCATCTAGGGAGGAGGTCAAGGAAGAATAAGATGGAGGGGGCCTCTCCCCCTCTCTCCCGGTGGCCCCGAAACGTCGTCGGGGCCATCATCTTGACGGCGATCTACTCCAACAACTCCGTAATCTTCACCAACACCTCCATCACCTTCCTCCATCTATCTAAAGCGGTCCACTCTCCTGCAACCCGATGTACCCTCTTCTTGAACATGGTTCTTTATGCTTCATATTATTATCCAATGATGTATTTCCATCCTATGATGTCTGAGTAGATCTATTTTGTCCTATTGGTTGATTGATGATCATGATTGGTTTGGGTTGCATGTTTTATTATTGGTGCTTTCCTATGGTGCTCTTAGTGTCATGCAAGCATGAGGGATCCCCGCTGTAGTGTTTGCAATATGCTTATGATTCGCTTATGGTGGATGGCGTGAGTGATAGAAACACATACCCGAGTAAGTAGTTTTTTGCGTATGGGAATAAAGAGGACTTGATACCTTATAATGCTATGGTTGGGTTTTACCTTAATGATCTTTAGTAGTTGCGGATGCTTGCTAGAGTTCCAATAATAAGTGAATATGATCCAAGTAGAGAAATTATGTTAGCTTATGACTCTCCCTCATATTAAATTGCAATAATGATTACCGGTCTAGTTATCAATTGCCTAGGGACAATTCCGCAACTCCTACCACCACTTTTCCACACTTGTTAAACTAACTTAGTTGTTTCTTTATCTTAGCAGGCCCTAGTTTTTATTTACGTGTTCTTTATTATGTAGCAAACCTATCCTATCACACCTACAAAGTACTTATAGTTTCATACTTGTTCTAGGTAAAGCGAACGTTAAGCGTGCGTAGAGTTGTATCGGTGGTCTATAGAACTTGAGGGAATATTTGTTCTACCTTTAGCTCCTCGTTGGGTTCGACACTCTCACTTATCGAGAAAGTCTACATTTGATCCCCTATACTTGTGGGTTATCACCGGACTGTGTTCGAGGTGTATTGAGCTCCAACGCTGGTCGGCATCCGAGGTGTCAGAGAGTACCTCGGTCATGGAAAGTTTGGAGTACTTCATTCGAGCTTAAATGCCAGAATAGCCTTTTATGGAGCCAGCCATTCACATCCGAGCTTTATGTCGTACTGCTTCTGAGGCGTCTCCAATCTTGAGCTTCATTCTGGACTAAATCCGAGCTCTGATGATGATCCGAGTCCGAGGTATCATAAACTACCTTGGACCTTAAAAATTAATTGAATTCGTCCGAGCTTAATGCCGGAAACGCTCTCTATGGAGCCAACCACTTGTGCCTGAGCTTTATGCCGGACTGCTTTCGAGGTGGTGCACCACCCCGACCATGGGCTGATTTTCGTAAATTTAATTCCGATTTATGCAATGCATTCTTTGCCGAGATATAGAGCTAGTAGCCTTCAAGATGTGCATCCGTTGAATGTCCGGCATGCACCTGAAGGAAAACATAAAACCACTGATCCTAGTAGCCCCTGAGACTCAGGTCAATTCACAAACTCGGCCTGAGGATCAACTCCTAGCTCTGCAGCATACTTAGGAATAGGAAAGCGGTGCAATATATTAGAGGAAATAGTGATCGGCACGCGGGCCCTTGAGAGAGGGTCTTGAGAAGTTGCCATAATATATTAGCTTGATGTCGGATAGGTCCAGATGGTACCTATTGTTGTCCAAAGACACGTTTACCCATAGCTCGGTCAAGCCGAACATTGAGCATTTTGAATTTTCTGCATTGAATAGGCAATGCAGTAGCCCCCGAGCCACTGGTCGGGTGGCAACACTTGATCAAGGGATCGATATGCCCCTTTAATATTTGTAAATGATAAGCGCGAAGCCCAGTAGCCCCCGGGACTTAATGTGGGCACGGGTGGCCGAATTAAGGATCGATATCCGGAGTAAATTGACTTTAATCACAATTTATGTGTAATGATTCTATGTATCCAATTACTTTACATCATTAATGCTCGGATCCGCATTGGACAAAGCTTTGTCGACCGACCATCGGCTTCAACCTCCTCGGCCAATGGTCGGGGAGTGTTTGTCCTACTTTATTAAGCCTTTATGAGGACAAATATTTATGGAAAACAAGGCAATCCGGCCATATGGTTTTATAAACAAAGGTACGCGGAGAGATATGTTATATTACAATTTAACATAAGAAACATCTTCTAAATAAAATAGTCCCTTTATCGGTTCCTTTCTTTGGGTTGTCATGCTGACCATGATCATGAAACCTCATCTCCGATCAATGTGGGAGGAAAATATTGAGGATTTAGTTGGGGGGAAGTTCCCGAACTCTATGGTTCATAATGAACCGAAATTTTCACTTCCATCGTGGCCGACCAATTATATCCTTTAATATGGCTAGCTTTCAGGTTCACCCAGTCTAAGGTACTAACCCGGATGACCCGGTAGGAACAATCACAGAGGTGCTCCCTTTACAGCCTAGCCGAACAATCGGGAACATAGGTGTAAGCACAGGAGCCAGGCAACCCAGCTTGGCCAAAATCTTAAATCAAATTAATGCATATTTATGGCTTTATTACAATAATTATGGAAGGCAAATTCTCCACTGAGACTATTTATAACTTGAAAGTGGCTCATCGTCAGCTTCCACCCCTTTGTAGATGCTACACTGGGTGTTTTCGTACTAACAATACAACCCTTAGCCAATGTCTCAGTGCCCGAAGGTGGTTGTGTTAACAGAAACGAGGCAATCAGATATGCATGCTTTATAACTTTCACGTAGTCATACAATTTTAAAGTTCGGGGCCAGTTACTAGCCCCCGAATACTGTTCGACATCAGCCAAGGTCAAACCAGTGATACTTCGGCCAATCTTATGAAAGGCCCGTTGTTTAATACTGTCATCGGATTGCCGACCAGTTTACGCCCATTGTGATAGTCGGTTTTCGGCTTTCTCCACTGAGGTACTTGACCAGTTAATCCGGAAGTACAATAAGAGTGGTTCTCCCTTTGCACTCCTAGTCGAACAAAGCGGAACGTAGGAGGCAAGCACACGAGCCGGGAAACCCAACTATTGACCGAAGACACAATTCAAAGCGGATGCATATAGAGCAATATCCGAGACGCCGAGGTGGAGGTCGACAAGAAAGATGCCAAACAGCGGGTCAAAAAAGATTTCCCGAGCTGAATTATTATGTAGGGCACCTCGGTCAAGATGATGTCCCTCCTCCGAAAACAACAACATTCAAATAACTTAAAAGTGCCATAAGATCGAAAAGCCAAAAAGCTTATGTAAAAACTTTTGACGTTCGAACTAAATCAAGGGTTTTGGTGCCAATCTGAAAATTGGTCTTAAAATTAACATGTGCTTCGGTCGCGCTTTAACATGATACATCCGATCTCTCAAACTTCAAGTGGGTCAGCCTTTGGCTTCAACCTCCATATCCCGAGGGCGGAATGTTTCTCCGAAGCTTGTTTAGCGAACTAAACTCAAGCGGCTTTAGAGAGAAACTAGGCTACCCGGCTATTGACCGAACACTCGTGTCGGAAAAAGGAGTAGTAGTATGTACCGAAGTACTTATATCATATATGTGTTTGCTCGAACTTTAAACGCGTCTTAACTGACCGTCGACTTCTCCCTATTCGGCCAAGGGCCTAAAAGTGTTATCTACTACGCCATCCGAGGATATCGGAGGTGTTTCGAATAACCAGGCAATCAGGCCATTAGGCTATAACAGACAAAACACGCCTAGGGAACTTATGCTATAGTACTAATTAACGTAAGAAGCACCTTCAAAGAAAATAGTTATGCCAACGGTTCCTTTCTTTGGGTTCTCATGATTACCATGAGGGGTGTGCAATAGATTTATGTATGCTGTCTTCCGTCATGGCCGACCATAGTTGAAGACAGTAAGAGCGCTAGCTTTCGACTTCACCCGTTCGAGGTACGAGTTCGGATGACCCAATCATAACAATCGCAGAGGTGCTCCCTTTACTCCCTAGCCGAACAATCGGGAATGTAGGGGTAAGCACATGAGCAAGGCAACCCAGCTTTGCGGAACACTTAAGTCAACATGATGCATATATTGGCGTAAACACAAACAAGAAAGGGTGTGATACATTAATAATCATATGCAAGAAGAATGGCTTCATAAAGGATGCCCCCAAGTAAACGGGGTATTTGATTTTGTTTGTAAGAAAAAGAGTTTTGGCAAAGAAAGTTTTTCACAAACAACTTTTTGTAAAAAAGTACAATGACTGGTCGAACCAAACAAAAATAATAAATAAATAAGTTGAGCATGAAAGTGACTTAGCTGATTAATGTGCTCGGTGTTGATGATGTGGTCCGAACTTGCGGTGGGTCAAGGTCCCAGCCCCCAAGCCGGTCACGAGGTAGCCGAAGAAGAGCTCGGCTTGATGAAGTGACAACACAACACTTGTGAAGGCCGAGGAGAAAACCCCCGGGCGAGTTGAGCAGACAGAGTAGTTCGGCAGCGTGACGGTGAAGCCCCCAGTCCGTCGGCCATGTCAACGACATAATTTGGTTGATGGAGGCGGGACAACAATGTATGCACGCCAAGGTGACCGCATGACACACCCGAAGTCGATTAACTATGCACACAATATAGTGCAAGCCACGAGTATAAAAAATAAAGGTATTTTTTTTAAATCGTCTACTTAATTAATTTAAGTGAAGCAAATAAGTAAAGGAATATGGCCTGGGCACCGAGGTGCCTGAACAAATAGTTTGGCTTGGCGAAGTGCCGACCCTGCACGGTCGATATGGCGAGATGAAGTCCTCGGTCCAGGTAACATGGCGAGGCCGTGATCGGCAGGCGCCGAAGTCTCATGCAGGTGGGCTAGTGACGCCGAAGTCTCATGCTAGCCAAGGTGTTTAAGCAGGTCGGCTGGTGACGCCGAAGTCTCATGCCAGCCGAGGTGTTGAAGCAGGTCGGCCTGGTGGACGTCAACTTGAAAAAGTAACGGCGCGGCGATGCCGACACAGGTTGGAATTTGTGACGAGGTCGATGCTGGCTTGAAGAAGCAACAACGCACACTTCCCGTTGCACCCGTGGGGCAACAAGGTTTTATTAATGATAGTTCGGCCCTTGCGATGCCGAATTGTGGTCTGATGACCAAGATGATGAGAAAATTTCCTTCAAAAAGGATGTCCGGCAACTCGTTCATGAAAAAAGATGAACTCGGGTCGAATTTGTTTTAACGCAGAAAATATATCCAAAATTCTTTGTACACATCGGATGTTTCACGGAGTTTGAACGGTCGGATTGAGCTAAAATTCTGAGGGGTGATCGGTATAGGAATTCCGCAGCCGATGAACGGTGGGATTTTCCAATGAAAGTCTGAGCTAGATACTGGACCCCTCGCCCCAAAGACATCTAGATTCTCGTCAAGATTTGACAGGGCTCCGGTATATTATAGATTGTCGGATATTCCTCCACCGGAACGCGACAAAATTTTTCAGGGTTATTCTAAACTCAATTCCGCACAATTCCACCAAAGCAATAGTCAAAACGACACTCGAGGAGGCGGGGACGACGAATACCGGTCCGCTGTCCAGAAAAACTGCATGATCGCGCGAGGGTAGTGTTGACGTTGAGCCCCCGAGTACCATGGAGGATTCTTCCATGATCTTGGTGGAGATTTCAGTTGATGTTGATGAAGACACCCGTCCGATCTATATGATCCGATGTGGAGCGTAGTCCTCGGCATAGCCGAGGTGACTAGTCAAGCCGGCAAGGAAGATGTCGACGTTGACGATGTAGCTCGGTTCCGACGCGTAGATCGTGATGGAGCCGATCTGAATTCCCATCGCACCGCGGCGACTACCCAGCAGGTTCTCAATGAAAGCACCATTGTCGGTGTCAAAACCGGCGTATCTCATAGTAGGGGTCCTAAGCTAGGCGTCTTGGAGCGATGGTAACATGGACACATGATTTTACCCAGGTTCGGGCTCTCTCAAGGAGATAATTCCCTACGTCCTTCTTTTGATTGTATGTATTGATATGGGGATAGTATAGAGTACATGTATCTACCACAAGATTGTAGTAATGAATATATTCATCTATTGACTATCCTGGCCTCGGTCTATATATGCACCGTAGGCCTAGGGTTTAGAGGAGTCCTTGTCTTGTGCGCCAAGTCTTGTGGAATCCTCCTTGTATTCGGCATGGGCTGCCCAAAGTGGCCCATTAGTGAATCATCACGGGGGTCCTTGGCCCGACCCACTGGTCCAGAGATGACGTGGTGAGTACCCCCTAGTCTAGGACACCGTTAGTAGGCATGGGGCACAAAGCAAACATGGCATAACTAGTAATATCTCCACCAAACTTGCAAATACACATACAAATGCGAGAGTCATGGTTCATGTGTAATGCAAAGCATGGGTCACAAATGCATGACAAAGGCATAGAAATGAGCTTATCATGCAAAGTGAACATGACAATATGTGCAAAGGATAGATAATGCACAATAAGCCGTAACCATGTGAGGGCCATGTAGAACAGATGCACGTAGTCCCTATGTGAGGGGAATGGTTGGAGACACATTCCGATGATTCCCAAAGCGTCGTTGCTCTCAAGAGCTCTCTTCGTCAACTCATGGTATCGTGAGGTTGACGAGTGTTCATGCGTACCTACACATAACAAAGACAAAGGGAAAATTATGTGCGCGTGGTATATGTACACATCATCCATTAGGATGTGCATGTGCTTGTGTTCGTTAGCACAAAATGTCCAATGCTCGAATAAATGAGATGCATGATATAGGAACATGTCATCTATCATGAAAGGTTTGTTATGATGTATATCATAATGGAGACTAGAAATATGTAGTGCATCACATGAACTAAGAGCATTGTTGTTCATGGCATCCGGATGGTGCACATAAGTAGTGGGATCATGCAATGTATGGGATGGAACAAAATCTCCTATAATGTATGAGGAAACTATGGAGGTCTCCTCATGTGTAATAGTAGAAGCATAATGCGGAGAATATGGACAACATCCAAAACAATGCATTTCCTCATCATGGAGATCATGGCATGGCATATGAGAATTATTGCGCAAATTATGCAAAGGGAGCATGGCAATGTTATCACAATAGAAGCAAATGTCAATAACCATGGGTTTGTCGTCTATGCCATATGAGCAAATGGGATTAATTTTTATGGGATATGCATAGGCACTACAGTGAGATTGCAATGATGCAATATGGGTAATCTCACTCATAGCATGTGACAAGTTTATGGGATTATCAAACATGATGTGACCAATAGAATTCTCACAAGATATCCTATGGAGTATAGCATCACAACTAGGTGATTCGACATGCTCATCATCATATTCATCATAAATAGGGGTCACATCTAAGCATGAATAAGACATAGCATGTGAAGTATCCTAAGGTGATCAACATAATGCAAGCAATCATTGTCAATATAGTCCACTAGTGGGACAAGAGCATGACCTTCACCTATTTTACCTTTCTCATTCCATTCATGTGGTGTAGGTGAGGTGGGAGAAACCAACTCGTGGTCCTCGTCATCCTGATGAAACCATGTGTGTGTGTGTGGGGGGGGGGTGCATCATCATCCACCATGGACATCATCATTCCCATTGGAGGGATGGAATCGTCGAGGGTCGGCACATCGTCATGTAGGGGACCTATCACCAAAGAAGAAGACACAATAGGAGTAGTGGTTAAGTTGTTAGAAATCATAGTGGCCTCACGTGCCATCTCAACTACCTCACTCACTAAGTGTCATGGCTCACTCACTCCCTCTAGGTAGTTGCACTCATAGTCACATATGGTGGAGTTACTCATCTCACTCAAGTGGTGGGGGTTGTGTCTCTCCTCACAGGGAAATTGTGGCAACTCATCATATACGGGGCTAGTGGTGGTCTCACTTATCCTCTCATAGGAAATGCACTCAATGTCACATATGGTGGAGTCACTCATCTCACACATGTGGTGGTGACTCTCCTCAGAAGGAAATTGGGGCATCTCATCATATGAGGGTGTCGGAGAGATGTAGGTGCAAACGTCTCCATGATCAACTCCTTTCGCCGCCATGGTTGAAGGGATAGTCCCATGCTCAACCGTCTTGTCGTCGTCATGGATGAAGGCCGAAGATGTCACATCATCACTCGCCTCCATGACCGAAGGGAAAATCCCATGCTCGACCATCTTCCTTGGGATGCTTCCGAATATGGAAGGGTCATCCATGCATGTAGTCGATCGCCTTGATCTTGGCGTCAAAGCTTATCCTTGCTGGTTATCTTGGTCTTCGCGCACTTGTTTCTTCGAAGATGTGTGACTTGAGTGTCTACGCCGTGACTATGACGAAGGGGAAAAAGACTTGTAGTTGTCCACCATGTGTCGAAGTTACTCCATGTGTGCGGCCACCATGTCTCTTTTCCGAGCTTTGGAGTGTCGTATGTTGATGGCGAGTCGCTTGAGTTTTTGGGTGATGTGGTTGCTCATGTCAATGTAGTCGTCGAAGACCGAAGATGATGTGCTTTGCCTAGCCATCATAAGACTCGAGCAAAGGTGAGTGGGAAATGAGATAAACAATACCAAGATACTATTCCCAAAGTTGAGGATGTGTCCTGTTTCACTCAATGTGAATTGAGAGAATAGTGGAATTGGTACCGAACTAGTTCACTCATACCTACAATGTAAAGCTTATCGAGTGGCTTGGTTAGGACAAGTGGCACAAAATTCAAGCAAAATGTGAGTCGAGATATTGAAAATGTTGAGGAAGATTCACAAAATTGCAATGCAAAGAAAATATATCAATAACTATGGTGGCACTAGGAACAAGATGGATAGATAAATGGGATCCATGCAATCAAGGAATGAGCACCAAAATATGATAGACCCGGGAAAAGCTCGTGTTGCACGTATACTTGAAGAGACAATAGCTCGATTGCTCAAATGGTCTAGATAAGCGCTTGTGCACCAACCTAAGAGAGTAAGCGTGCCGTCTTCAATCCCAAGTATGCTATGTATGTATGATCCTAGTGTATGAACTATGCAAAATGGCGCAATGATATTTCTATTGCTTATAAGCTCTCTTGTATCTCCTCTTTTGCTTAAAAGCCTTTTCTTTTTTATTTTCTTCTTTTTTCTATGCTTGATGCTCGAACCAAGATATGAGGTGAGTATGATGGATATGCATGGGAGAGACTTATGGCACAAGATGTTTGCATGCTAAATGTAGCTATGTGGCACAAGAGTAAGACGACGGTGCACAAGTAACGTGGCCTGGCAATTCACAACTCTCTAGTCTCAATGGGTAAGGTATGCAATAGGCTCGAAGCGATCAAAGCAATGGCAAGAAAACAGACAATGATGTCATCGAGGTTACCGTCCTTGCTTACGGTTGAGGTGCCAAAAGGCGAAGTGGCCGTTGTCGATGTCGAGGTGGAGGCGATGATGAGCGGCGGCATTGTCGATGTAGAACCGTCCCTAATTGGACGAAACACCTTAGGAAACGGAAACCACAACTCAAAATCTCAAACAAAATTGGGTTAGGTTGGCGAAAGTTTTTGGTGGCAAAGCTATGCGGAAGTTATGGTGGCGGCCTACACAAACTTGCCAAACTTTCAAAACTTTGATGGAGTCAAATGGTTTTGGAATTTTTTTTGTGGGATGGAGGGTGTCAATAGCTACAAAACGAGTTAAAGAACGTCAAAATCGGAGTTCAGATCAATTATTTATGGATGAAACAAAATTCCAGCCGAGTCGGTTTCTACAGGTTATGGACGTCCGAGAGATGTCAGGCATCCGAGCGTTGGACGTCCGGACGGTCCGGAAATCCGAGATTTCGGGTATGTTTAGGGGTTCCGGACGTCCGGAGGCTGTCGAATGTCCGAGGCTTCGGATGGGTCCGGACGTCCAAGGGGTCTCGGTCAGCTCGAGATCTGAGATCCGAGATGTGATTTTGTGCGGAAATATGGATTTTCGGGGTCAGAACTGATTGGGAAAAAATTAGGTGGATTTGGTGGTGGGGAAATTAGATCTACTTGCCAAACACGAAATCCATGGATCAAAATCAACAAAATCCCACAAGAACCAACAAATCACAAAAAATTTGGTGAGGCTATTTTTGGTGGGGATTTTTAAATTGGGACGAAATAAAGCAAAATTAGGCTAGAAAATGTTGGGGGAGACTCCAAATTCGTGATAACCGTGGCTCATGATACCATATGATACGGGGCAAACCCGTGGTGGTCGATCTTTCACGAATTGGAGGCGGAAAACACGAAGAACACGAAGAACATAGGAAAGAACAAGGAGAAATCACAAGAGGAAACACTCAAGAACAAGTCCAATCATACATCCACTAGACTCACCACACACAAATCCACAAGGTACATGAACAACAAAGGGAAAGAAGCAAAAATGGTAGAGTTCATCCCAAATCCCACGGGGAGATGGGGCCTTGATTTATCGGAGGATCTTCCCTCGCAAGGGACCTTGACATCCACTAGGGGATCTTCCCGTATAGAGGCATCTACTCCATGGGAGAGGTAGTGGAAGGAGCTAGGCTGAACTTACGAAGAGCAAACCATAGCTAACCCTAGAAAGAGAAGGGGGTGAGGTTTATATAGTCTGAGGTCAGGTGGAGGAATACATGGGCCGAAACCCGTGGGCTTGTGCGCAGACAGGGTCCGGACGTCCGAACGGGGTCGGACGTCCGATGACTCAGGATGATCCGGACGTCCGGAGGAGGCCGGAAGTCCGAGGTTTTGGCGCGGGTGTGTCTTAGCCGGATTTCCGGACACGGCCGGATGCCCGACGGCTTAGGACGGTCCGGATGTCTAGAGGAGGCCAGAATTCCGAGGATTCGGCGCGGGTGTTGGCGGTCATTTTTCCGGGGCGGCCCGGACATCCGTGCGCTGGGACCTGTCGGATGTCCGGATGGCGTTAGTCGTCCGGCTGCTGTAGACTTTGCAACTCCTTCTTCTTCCGTCTCCGCTTCCAAGCGTCCCTCGCGGATGGTGTAGGTGTACACTTGCGCTCGTACTGCTCCTCATCATCCGTGATGCTCTGGCAATACCTATGCATGCACACGGGTGGAGTGTCAAGTAGTACACCATCCTCGAAGGGGTCAAGTGAACACGCATAAATGAGAAGAATCACCTTTATGTATATGGAGTTGATGTCACACGTGTCACTTGCCCAACGAACTCTTGTCATGGTGATGTTCGTAGGATGCTCCGCATCACACCATGTTTAAGTAGAGATTACAGCGGGGAAGAGCGGTTTCACACCGCTGCATAGAGGGGGAGAGAATTGGTGATGACGGCGGCGAAGTTGTTGGTGTAGATCGCCGTCATGATAGTTGCCCCGATGGCGCTCCGGCGCCATCCGGAGAGAGGAGGAGAGAAGCACCCCTCCTTCTTCTTCCTTTTTCTCCCCCCTAGATAGGAGGAGAGTTTTCCCTCTGGTCCATGGCCGCCATGGCTCCCGTAGGGCAGCAGCCCCTCCGAGATTGGATCTCTCTCTCTATTTCTCACCTGTTTCGCGACTGTTTTCTGACCCCTTTACCTTTTCTTAAATACCCGGAGATACGTAACTCCGATTGGGCTGAAATTTTGTGGCGATTTTTTTATCGGGAATTTATCTTTCTTGCGGCGAAAGAAGGGCCTTAACTGACCTAAGGGGTAGCCACAAGCTATCAGGGCGCGACCACCCCCCTGGCCGTGGCTTGTTGGCTTGTGGGCCCCTCGGGCACCATGTTGCGTTGATTCTTCTTCAAAACATTGACATATATTCCAAAACTAATATATGTAAAAAAATCGTGTTTGAACTTTATGAATTTTCTGTGAAACAAAAAAACACACAAAAACAAGAACTGACACTGAGCACTGGATCATTAAGTTAGTCCCAAAAATAATATAAAATGTTGTCAAAATTATATGAAAGTTATGGAATATTGACATGAAACAATCAGAAATTATAGATACGATAGAGACGTATCAACATCCCCAAGCTTAATTCCTGCTCGTCCTCGAGTAGGTAAATGATAAAAAAATAATTTTTGAAGTGGAATGTTATCTAACATAATCTTGAACAAATGTCTAAGCATGTCTATGACATGGATATTAAGATACAAGTGGTTCAAGGCAATAGTCTATCATTTGACATAAGGACATACTCTTACATTATGGGACAGAGGGAGTACATACTCAAGTTTACTAGCAAAGAATCATGTCCTTTCAAAATAACAATGCTAAAGGATGCTATACCCTACAATCTTTACTCCTAATTTTGCAGTTGGTAGCTGACGTTCACCAGGTTTTTTCGTCTCTTCTCCCATCATCGATTGGTTTTTTTCGTCTCACCTCTCACCACTCCGTCCCACTAGTTTATTTTCATCTCACCTCCCACCATCATCCCCACTCGATTTTTTCCCTCTCCCACTAAAATTCAAATCAATTTGTATGATCCTCCTTTCATTTTGTCTGTTTGCTTTGGATGATGCCCATTCAATTAAATCATGTAAGGTAATTAAGAATTTAAAAACCGGCCATGTATGTGAGATCACGTTCCTAAAATGTTGACCGATTTTTTTTCTTAATAACCTTCCAAAATAAATCAAATAGTTAACAATAAAGTATATTTAATCCCATGCATCACGACATTCATTTTATATCATTATCTATACTATGGAATCACAATCACGTTTTTCTTAATACAATTTTTTACATGTCTTTTCTTATCTTGACAAATCTCTACTCCTAAGGTCTCGATACCTAAGTGGTGGCTCGTTTCGTTCGTATGTAGTCGTTGGTACTCCCTCATCGATCCCTTCTCCCACCATCGATTTTTGTTCAGTCATAAGCCCCCGCCCCGTTGATTTGTGGAGTCATAAGCCACACCGGTTTTTTACCAGTAGCATGCGTGAATCATGCCCGAGATCGAAGAATCATTCTCGACAACAAGGAAAGCACAAGACCCCTGCTCGCACGGTCTCTGTGATCTCTCCTGCCGAACCCATCTGATGCGACACCGTCTACGGAGAAGTATGTCGTACCAGCTAAGCGCCGTGACAAAAGGAATCACATTGTTACTGCCAGCTCTATGCATAAACAAAGTACGACCATGCCGTGTTTAGCTTCGGACGTACGGGTACTACAGATTGGCACGATGAAATTTCAGATTATACCGGAGAAAGAAGTGAAACCTACCTTTCGAACATCATCCAATCGGTATCATGATGGAAAATATTCAGTCCAACTATTTTTGAAGTAACAGTATCAAGGACTCACACGGCTGCATGCATATCGTTTGTCAAAGTACTAGTACGTTTTGGACTTTTGGGTTCAACGTGGCCGGCGGATACTTAAAGGGAAAAGCTATTTGACCACGCATTCGTTACTATTCATTTTGCTATGTCAAATTAGATGACATCAACGATTTTTTTTTGGTTTTTGCTTAAAAATGTTTTATTTTCTAATTAAAAAATTCAAATAAAAATCCGTTTTCATTATTAAATCCGTCTCGACGAGATCTTTAAAACAAGATCTCATGTTGATATGTTTCGATGAATTTTTTTAGGCAATAATTACCATGATGTTACACTGTAGTTGTCATAGTGTTTACATTAAAGTTGTCATGACATGTTCTATCTATTTTTTCTTCTACATTTAAAACTATCGGTATATTTTCAACTATTTTTTATGGTAATTTTTAATTATTGATCATGAATTTTTTTAATAATTAACCACGGCAAATTTAATGCATGGATCATGACAATTCTTTACTAATCCATCAAAATTTATTTTTAAAGGTAGAAGAAAAAATACCTGAAACATATCATGGCAACTTCAATGTAAACACCATGGCAATTCATGTGCAATAGACATGGCAACTTTTACCAAAAAAAGTCGTCGAAACATATTGATATGAGATCTAGTTTCGAAGATCTCGTCGTGATAGATTTAATGATGAAAACGGATCTTCAATCGATTTTTTCATTTAAGAGATAAAACATTTTAAAAACTGGAAATAAAAAAATATCCCCACATGCATGCATGCGGTGACGTGGCGCAATCTGTGTGTTATAGACGTGTGGACGAATGTTGCTCCCACCACACGTGTGGGCGTTATCGCGACCCTACTTAAATTAGTTAAGATTTAATTTGTTAGGATCGGAGAGAGAGTCAGTATGTTGTTTTTTTCTTGTTTAAGTCAGTCCAGTTTGTATCACCTATATAAAAGAACGACCACGATTGAGGAGTTGTCTTCAAATATTGTAGGCATCGAGGACAGGTTGAACGAGCGTTTGACTGCCAGTGACCGACAGCGCACCGATAGTCTACAAATGGTGACTGAGAGTCTAAATCGACTCACCGCAGCAGTTTAGCGCCTTCAGGCGAGAGATGTGGCACCCCGACAGTCCCGCTCACCACGGCAAGTCGTGACCATGACAACGACGGTGATGGTGATTTTTCTGGGGACTCTGATGCACATGGAGGATTATCTCACCGGCCACGGCATGAGGCGGAGGCTCACCACCATGCGGGGCGGCGCCGAGACCGTGGTGGCAATGGTGCCTAGGAGGATGATGGTTTAGGTCGAATCAAGATAACCATACCTATTCTCGGGACGTTGTTCTGACCCGAAGAAGTATTTGGAGTGGGAGATACGCGTAAATCAGATTTTTGATGGCCACAACTACTCCGAAGAAAAGAAGGTTCGTGTTGCATCAGTGGAATTTACAGAGTATGCTTTTGTATGGTGGGATAATAAGAACCGTACTAACAAGCGACCAGCGACATGGGCGGAGATGAAGCAAATCATGAGGGAACGTTTTGTGCGTGCTTATTACACTCGCCAGCTTCATGGTAGATTGCGTTGTCTAGTGCAAGGTACAAAATCAGTTGACGAGTACCACAAAAAGATGCAAGTTTTGATGATCCGTACAGCTGTACGCGAGTCTGCGGAGGCGACCATGGTACGTTTCTTTGAGGGGTTAGAAGAAAATATTCGTTACCGTCTTGATTTAATACAATATAATGACATTCATGAGTTACTTCATCAAGCGGAGTGTGCTGAACGTTGGGTATTGAAGAAGCAAGCTTCAAAGACTCGTCTAGCTTACAATATCGGGGGACGTGGTTCTTCTCCTATTGATGGTGGGTTTAGTGCTAAACTGGCTACTTCTTATAAGTTGGAAAACATTGAACAAAGCAATATTATTGTAAGTTGGTTGTGACTTCATCTCATCGTCGTAATATTATTTGTCACAAGTGTGGAGGACGTGGACACATGAAGCATGAATGTTCCAATCAACGAAGGGTTCTACTTGTTAATGCGGAATGTATTTCAGAATCTGAAGATGAGACACCTAAGTTAGAGGATGGAATTTAAAGAGGTCATAGTGATACCATACTATGTTATCCTCAAGATAATCCTGATATGAAGAGTTTGCTAGCACATATGGTCCAGCGAGATGACAAGACCATTATTGAACAAGGACAACGACGAAGTATTTTTCAAACTGCACGTACCATCAAGGGAGAAGTGTGCAAACTGATAATTTGTGGCGGCAGTGCTAGAAATATGATTAGCAAGGTTGTGGTGGAGTCTTTGTTTGCCAACATGGGAACACTCGAAACCATACTATATGAAGTGGATAAATGATGTGGGCAAAGTGAAGGTAACCCATGGAGTGAACGTGCCTTTTTTTGTTGATGGCTATGTTGATAAAGTAGAGTGTGATGTTATGCCACTACATGTTTGTCATCTTATTTTAGGGTGTCAATGGTAGCATGATGTTAACGCTCTTCATCATGAATGAGCAAATAGATACACTTTTATGCATAAGGGTGAGTTCTATGCTTTTCTCTCCAAGGATGCAAAGAATATAAAGTGCACTGTGGAAATGTTTGAGAAGAAATCTACAAGGCATAGGTTAAAACCGATGACGGTTTTTCTCCAAGGGAGGGAGAATGATACGGCACCGTCTACGAAGACCGATGTTTCGTTGCTAGAGAAGTACGTCGTACCAGCAAATTAAGCGCCGTGACAAAATGAATCATATTGTTACTGCCAGCTCTATGCATAAACAAAGTACGACCATGCTGTGTTTAGCTTCGGACGTACCGATACTACAGATTGGCACGATGAAATTTCAGATTATACCGGAGAAAGAAGTGAAGTCTACCTTTTGAACACCATGCAATCGCATCATGATGGAAAATATTCAGTCCAACTATTTTTAAAGTAATAGTATCAAGGACTCACATGGGTGCATGCATATCGTTTGTCAAAGTACTAGTACGTTTTGGACTTTTATGTTCAACGTGACCGGTTTTGGACTTCAACGTGGCCGGATACTTAAATTAGTTAAGATTTAATTTGTTATGATAGAAGAGAGAGTCCATATGTTTTTTTTTTAGTTTAAGTCGGTCCAGTTTGTATCGCCTATATAAAAGGACGGCCACGGCCGTGTACGAGGAAGGTTTTGCTGTTTAGGTTATTTGCCATTGTCATGGACAGAATCAAGTCGGGGTATCTTCCCTTGACGAATTAATGCTAGTTGAGAGTTGAATACTTTGTGTGTTTGGCAAGGAGATTGGAGGCATCGACTTATAATTTGCTGTTGATCTTTTCAAGATCGTCCACGTACTTGTTTATCAAGGTGTGCGGGTTATTTTCATGGTGATTGCATCTATAAGATTGCGAGCGTCACATCGATTCAGGTGACACGGTATTGTGAAAGATTGGCAAATTATTTATGTCATCGTTTTTCTATCGACGGTCACATCACCATCTCTAGGGTTCGGGCGCCGCCAACTCCGCCCACGCCACCGCGTCTACAACGTGATGGAGAAGGACGCCAAGGTGGTGGCCATGGCCCCCTTGTTCCTCTCACTCTCGGAACATCGGTGGCCGGCGAAGGCATCGTTTGGCGGCGATGATGAGTCATTGAATCATGTAGGAGCCCCTCTCTCCCAAGCCTATACCACTTGTCCTCTCACTGAAGCACTTGACCAGAGGTGAATTCCCGTGTGTTGTGGATTCTTTATCGTAATGCGATGATATATTTACATGCGACTCAGAGAAAGAATTGCTTTGCAGGTATGCACTTGTTACAAACTGATGTATTGAACTTTTAAGGACTTTGGTTGGTCGCGCAAATAACACAGTCTCCTTTTGTTGATATTTATGAAGGAGATCATTATTTCCCTTTTTGTTTCAGGTTTCCAACACCATGAATTTCATACTTATGGAGTGGATCTATCAAAATATCGATGAGGTAAAATCAATATATACATATTATTTTCCCACCGCTGCGTCAAGCGACACGCATCCGTTGCAAAGAAATCGACATCACCTGCATGTTTGCTTGTGTTCGTTTCTAGCCGGCAAGAATCTATCGAGTCTTCCTCTATGTGTGCAACCTTGCCACAATGTGTAAATCAATCAAGGCAGGGGCAACCAACATTATGTATGTGCGATTCTTGCCGGCATCTGATCTATCATCTCCTTTAGCCAGCTTTGCACTATGGGCACGTCGTCCATGCTAAAAAACCAATTGGCAAGTGGACGGCTGCACCGCCCTGGGTCAACAATTCAAATCCTTATCTATACTGGCTAGATAGAAACATACTTTTTGATGCAATTCTGAATTTATGGAAGTTGAAGAACTGACTATGTGAATTAAATATATAATCCATGCGTATGCGCTATCCAAGTGTTGTGAGTATTTATGCACACATAACTTGCATGTAGACAACTCTATAATATTAAGACTTAAAATATGCGTGCATGTCGAGTTGGTGTTTTTGAAATCATCTTCCATCACTTCTAATACTTTTGTTTTACATAATAGTAATTTTTTAGCATTTACTGACATATCGATGGTGTTTGTAATATAGTTCTTTCTTCCATATTACAAGGAAATATGTCGAAGCACCGAATGTATTCCATTTCCAGTGGACTAACAAAACAACACATAAACATAAATAGAGGAATGTAAGTGCAAACCTTTCTTTCTCTTTAAATTCTTGAGGACAGTAACATTTTGTTACAAGTATTAAAGATTCAGTTCTAACATTTTGGGGTTGCTAATCCATAGCAAGTAATCATTCCTTATCTGCAATGTTAGCCAAAGTTCATGTGACTTCAGTGGTTGTTGGCACCCAAATTTTCTAATAACTTGGAAAACTATTGTATACGTTATCATATGGCCTCTGAAAAATGATGTCGTCAGATATACAGTCACCTTCAAGTCCATCCATAAGCATTTTAAGCAATTGATTTTAAATGGGCTATATAAATAGCTTTCAAAGAGACATCTACTAGGAGTAGAATGAATTCTCCTTATAGTAACTCTGTGTGAAAGAATTGCTATAAAAAACCAGAAATATAGAAGTAATATTTAGAAGGAAGAACCATAGAGAGATGTGTATGTTTAATTGAGATATTTCCAGTAGTACCTTTGTGAAGCTGATATATCTTTCTTTTATAGGACATAGTTTGCTCTCGCTTCATCAAATAGGCTGTCTGGAATGGCATGACACCAGGATTGGTGTAGGCAATCTTAAAAGCTATTATGTTGGTCTCAAGAAACTTGCAATACATCAATGCACTATTCTATCTATTTTTCTACCGATAGGACAACCATCACATCTTCACTAAATGACAAAGGTTGATAGCAACTCCACATGGAATGCTTGCATGTGATATTATGTCTATTTATCAATAGTGTATTACTAAAACTACATATTTATGCTTTTTTAGTTATGCATCAGATAGTATTGTCCCCAATTTGTACTACATTATTCGCTGGAGGTAGCATCGCGATGACACAGAATTAAGAACTCGTATTAATTGGGAGTGTCTAATTTTTTTTCCAACTATTCTGATGTTCCATAAATCGTTAGTTTACTGAGAAAGGAAGGAGCTACCATCGCGGTTTGATTGCGCTCATCCTGGATTAATCATCATCAATTTGATGAGGCCTCCTTTGGTCTAATGAGTAAGCTGTCTAGCTAATTCTTTCTTTTGAGCGTATTTGTTAAATGTCAATTTTAAGATATGCAACAATTTCATGTCTTTATTTCTCTACAAGGTTATGAATTATTTATTTCATACTCTTATTATCTTGTGTTCGAGTAAGTAATCTTTATCATTGTATAATTTCTTCTGATTTAACTGTATCTAAATGAAGTTGCTTTTTGGTTTTGAAGGAAGCAGCTTAAGGGAGTGACAGGCAAGTACTTTGTCGGAAATGAGGAGAGTAGGAGCAATATGGTAAAGAGTGACTCATTGGTGATGAAACTTTATGAATTCATTGAAGTAGTTGATGTTGTAATTTCCGCGTCGTAGTTTTCTTTGTTGTAGAAAAGATAAGGATGTACACACAATAGAGCGAATATGTTTATCGATTCTTTGCATCCTACCTATTGGCGATGAGTGAATATACCACTATTTATTTGAGTGATGTGACCTATCAACTTCCCTTCGTTTTGCATTGTAGTATTCTGGTTTTGATGCCATAAGGGTACACAAGGTTTTCCATTTAGTTGCGTTCAACACTGAAAATTGTGTACAAGTTTATTGGAGTTCTGTTTTTATCCTTCCATAAACTAGAAGGCCACAATAGAGACCCTAAATTTTATTTTATTTCTGTAAAATATCAAGGTTTTTTTAATTTTGTATTCAGAGAGAGAGAGAGAGAGAGAGAGAGATGTGCTATTGGCAGGACAGTTATGACTCTCTATTTAGGTATTCATGTATGATTCCATTGTCGTGTTTCTCATGTTCACCTGGAAAATTATTGATGGGTCGGAAGCCACTTTTGCTTTGATGATTTCTTGGATTTTTGTATAGCAGTGCAACTCATAGGCTTACTTGTATTTATTTTTGTTGTTACCTACAAGGTACTTGAACAAAATAAGCATTACATAGGCTTACTGTGTATACTTGTATTATATATGAACCCTATATACAAGTCAGGTTGTTTGAGAGAGAATTTATATATGAGTACTTATAATTTAGCTCTGAGTCTATTATTACAAAAATCCATCGAATCCTTTGTTGTGGTAGTTATGTCTCCAAGTCGTCGATCCCTATCGGCTTACTGAAGTAAACTTATTAATTTTTCGGTGTGGACTTCTACACTAGTCGAAAACGGCCCATTTGTCCCGGTTCCAGAGGCCCATTAGCCCCGGTTCTGGAACCGGGACTAAAAGGTCGGGACTAAAGCCCCAAACCTTTAGTCCCGGTTCGCTTACGAACCAGAACAGAAGGGGCTCCACGTGGCCTCTGCAGGGAGCCTAGGCAGGAGGACCTTTAGTTCCGGTTGGTAACACCAACCGGAACCAAAATGTGTCCACACGTCAGGATCTGGCAGGAGCTGGGGTTTTTGTTTTTTTTGAAGGGGGGGGGGTTAGGGGGGTTTGGAGGGTTAATTTAGGGGTTTCATATTGTGTTAGCTAGCTAATAGAGAGAAGTGTCCTTTCTTTTTCCGTTCTTGGTTGACGCTAGCTACGATAGAGAGAACTCGACACACTAGATAGTAAGTGAAGGAACCATTAAGTACACAAGATCGTCATGAACATATACAGAGAGAAGTGATCGACCTCTCTTTCTTCGAGAGATTGGTCAAACAACAAGTTTCATATATCTATCCGACGCTACTGGCTACATATATACAATATAAGATCTCTTACAATCCCTAAGATCCAATCAAAAATCCACATAGTATTCTCTGTCTTCATCTATAACGTGGTCAAAAAACAATCTCGCCAATTCCTCTTGAATTGCTCGTATGCGATCATGTGGTAGGAGTTCATCCCGCATCTGCCAGATCTAATTTAAAGAAGGGTGTCAATACATGCATATATATGAATAAAACTCAACACAGTTTATGGTAAGGTAATATATAAAATAAAATTATGAATATTATTTATCTACTTCAAATTGGTTGTCAGAGAAGCCCCGCTCATAGGTCGAGTGGCGAATGAAGTCGCATACGTAGTATCCACATACAACAGTCCCTTCTTCCTGGTATAAGAACTTTACGAGAATAGAGTTCAATCAAACTCATAAGCAAGCATGGTAATGATATATTGAAGAAATTTTGAATCAATTAGAGATGCACGCAACTAGCAAGTACTACTTACTTTGGGGTGTGTAAATCGCAACTCTTCGTGTAGATCGGGAACCTTACGGGTGAACTTCTTCAAAACCCTGTCAAGCAATGAAAATGATTACTTGATATCAGGAAATGAACGAAAGTTGCATGCCGATATGGTCCCGGTATTGACTGAACTTACTTCTTGAGCATTGCAGTCATGTCCACATAATTCTCAAGATCTTTACGTCTCGAGTCTAAGACAGTTACTAATGCCCCGTCAAGCTTAATGGATAGCAGAATATAGTGGTAACTGCGCATGCATATATAACTCATCAATTACATTACTTAACCTCGAGTAAGCGAAACCGAGTATACAGAGAAGACAACAACACTCACTTGAAGTTGTAAGGAAAGAGTATTTCCATTTTGTTTTGATGTGTAAAGAACGACTTTAGCAAGTTCTTCTCGGTCTCTTTGGTTTCATTTCGTATCGACCTTTCATTTACGACATCTGTGCTAATGAACCCAACGTCGAAGATTCCTTTTTTTGCATTCGACAATCTTCAATCTACATAATATAGTGATCATAATTATATATACATGCAATGAACGAGCTGAGCTAGAGACTTAACTATAGAAGTAATACTTACAGACAGTAGGCAGTCATGAGTTGTTTGTCGAGGGCCCGTTAACTGAATAACTGAAATAACTCCATAAATTCAATAGGCATCATGCTGAGTCCAATGAATTCATGCTCTGGTTTCACTGCCACATACATAGTGTCTCTCCCAAACTCCCTGCAGGTTTACATGTACCACTCATGCAATTTGTACATCATCGTTGTTAGGGGAGGCTGATCAGGTTTGACGAGAGGCTTCCCATTTACGTATTCGTGTTCTTCTTTAGTTACCTCAGCCGTTTCAAAATATACATCATCCCCCAAGTAATCACCAAGTTTGGTACCGGGCAGTAGCACCGGATGATCAATATCGCTAGAAACCTTGAGCGGGGGGCACGATTGCTGCTCCTGTTCGCCAAGCTAGGGAATTGTTTTCCCACTTCTTCGTTCTTTGACTCGGGCAGCACTAGAAGTACTTCCTGACCGTTGCACTTCATTGTATGTCTTTATAATACAACGGTCATAGTTTGATGGCAGCGGAGGCGGTTATGGTCACTTCAGGGCATCTAGAGTGCACTTCGCTTTCACCGGATCTATCGTTTCCTTCGGAGGTGTCTGTTTCTGTGCAAGATGGGCCTTCACTTTGGCTTTACTGATGTCAGCGCTTTCTTCATCAGTCCTCTCGTATGGTAACTTTGTAACAGGCTTGAGGCTTGGACCAAATTTGAATTTCTCCTGCCTATTGTACTGCCAGCCGCCGAAGTGGAGGCGGCATCTCTCTTCCGTCGTGGAGGAGGTGGAGTGGCCTGACACACCAGAGGAGGTTGAGTGGCCTCACGCACCGTAGGAGGCGGAGTGGCCTCACGTGCCGAAGGAGGAGGCTGAGTGGCCTCACACGCCAGAGGAGGCGGACTGCTCCGACGCGCCGGAGTAGGCGGAGTGCCCTCACGCGCCGGAGGAGGCAAAGTGGCCTCACGCGTCGGAGGAGGCAGACTGCTCCGACGCGCCGGAGTAGGCGGAGTGCCCTCACGCGTCGGAGAAGCCGTAGAAGGAGGTGGAGTGCCCTGGTCACTCGCCGGAGGAGGACGAGGAGGAGGAGGCAGAGTGCCCTGACTTGCCATAGGAGGAGGAGGAGGAGGCGAAGGCGTCTAGTTTGGAAGCTTGATGTATTCCTTCCGCCATAGACATGTACTCCTGAGAGCATGAACCAGCTGATTCTCCCCTTCACCTATACAGTGGTCAAGCTCGAGCTCCTCAAATCCCTCCATTACTTCATCCACCGTCACAATAGCATAGCCACATGGAATCAGATTGAAGTGAAAAGTTCCGTTGGGTTAAGGAGGTGCAACAGAGCCGACAACCACCTTGAAAGTGAGGTTCCGGAATTTTTTCATAAGTTCGCAATGTTGAACCTCCTTGATAGTATCCACGGGGTAGCTAGGAGCCGTGAAGTCAGGCTGAACGAGCTCCGTGGAAGCCACGCTGCTTCTTTGCTGAGATGGCGGGGTAGCTTCGTGCCGCTGAGATGGTTAGCCGGCAGCTCGCTGGCTCTCAAGTTCCTCTAGCTTTTCTACTCTTGCATTAAGCTTCTGCATGTCGCTCAACTCCGCTTTCTTCTTTCTCTACCGGCTTCTGTAATCGCCTGCTTTGGGAAACCCAACCTTCCACGAAACGGAGCCTAGTGTGCCTCGTGTTCGTCCAGGGTGCTCAGGATTCCCGAGGGCCTCAGTCAGCTCGTCCTTCTCTCTGTTGGGAATGAATGTCCCTTCCTGTGCTGCGGTGATATACTTCTGAAGCCTCTTAACGGGTATTGCAAGTTGCTCGTTCGTCCAACGACACTTCCCTGTTTTAGGGTCCAAAGTTCCCCCAACCCCGAAGAACCAAGTCCTTGAACGGTCTGGCCAGTTCAATGTCTGTGGTTTGACCCCTTTAGCAATCAGGTCATTCTCAGCTTTGTCCCACAACGACTGGGCTTTGAGGTAACCAGCTGACCCCGTGTGATGGTGATACTGCTTCTTTGCAGCATTGTTCTTGTTTATCTCAAACATTTTCTTACTCTTGTCCAATGTCTTGTAGGCCACAAATTCGGGCCAGTAATCTCTTATCTTCTCAAATCGGCCGATGAATTCTAGAGTCTTCCCTTTGTCGGCAAACTTTGATTTCAACTCATTCTTCCACCTCCGAAATAAATTTGCCATCTTCTTAAGAGCACACGCCTTGACCAGTGGCTCTATAACCAGGTTATTTGGATCCTCCTCTGATGGTAGGGTGAAATTTGCCTTCAGCGAGGTCCAAAGATCATCTTTCTGTCTATCGGTGACATAAGAAATTTCAGGGTCGTTGTCCTTAGGCTTATTCCATTGGTCAATGTTGATCGGGGTGCTGTCCCTAACAATAGCTCCACACTGAGCAGCAAATATGTCCTTGGTTTGCTTTGGTTCAATCGGCAGGTCATCATCCGCGAGTGTTGTGATCATGAACCTTTCTTGCTTAGCCAACCTTATCTTCGGGCCTCGGATCGTTACCGAAGTTTGGCTCGATCCAGAGGGCTATAAAAGAAGAAATAAGGGTTAATATATGTACATACCGAATCAAATAATGCATCAATTAGCTAGTCAGCACATCCTTAATTAATATATATACCTCGTCGGACTTTGCAACATCTCCCTCCTCCGTTCGGTCACCGGAGCCATCATGATCATGTCCTTCCTCCTCCATTGTTCGATCACTGGAGCAGTAATCCTCTCCTTCAATACCATCGGTGTCATGGATTTATCACGGCAGATGTCCGGGTGAACGGACTTGGATTCGAGGGCATCGCTGACAGGGTGGACTCAAAGGGGTTGATCGGGACGAAAGATACGGATTTACCCAGGTTCGGCCCCTCAAGTCAAGGTAATAGCCTACGTCCTGCTTGTGTTTGTATTGCTTGTGTATCAATTACAAGGAGCTAGAAGCTTGACCTAGTTCTCAATAACCTATCCTCTAAGTCGCCCCATGTCTGCCTTTATATAGGAGGTTAGGATCATCGGGTCTTTACAATTATCTATCCGGGTCTTCTTGTGATTCCGAGTCTCTTTCTATCTTTCTGTCCAAGTTGTCCTTGAGGCGGCTTACACACCCGGGTCTTCTACATCTGGGCCATCATGCGGCCCACATCTTGAGCCGTCTATCTTCCTGGGCCACCAGTCTTACGGATCACCCATGGGCCGGCTTACAAGTAATCAATATGAACCGGAGCCTCTAAGGCGGCTCATATTGCGGGGTTATATCCCCAACATTAGGCCCCAGGTTGAATTGAGCTTGCTCACTTCATCCTTCTCTTCTGATTTTGGCGAGCTGCCTGGAAATGACCTGGCATGACGTCATGAGATCTGCTGACGTATCACCGAATCTTTCATTAACTGTCATCCTGAGAATCGAGGCGTCCGCCTCGGTCAAACGTTGTCGTCGCCTGGATTTTGCGCCTTCCTCGTTCCTTCTTTAAATATGACTTGTGTGGGTCGAAGCTTTTCATCCTCCTGCTTGTGCCTCTTCTTCTTCTTCCTGTCGCTGCCCCAACGTCTTCGAGCTTTGCTCCGGCGCCGTCCGTACGTCGTCCCCAACTTGGCCGCTGCATCACCTTGAACGTACCAGAGATGCTTCCTCCTCCACCGCGCCTTGTCAGGTGAGTTCTCCTGTTTTCTAGATCACCACCGTTGTACTAGGGTTTTCACTGGGAGCTCCGCCGCCGCTGCTCGGGCTTCGGCGTCCCCGTCTACGGGTATACCCCGACGTCGTAGGCGTTTTTAGAACGTGCGCTCGCTCCGCCGCCCCGCGCGGGCCGGCCGCATGCAATGCGTGGACTGCGATGGCTGCGGTCCATTTCTTTCCTTCTTTTGTTCGTCGCTAGGTCAGGATAAAATCTTTTCCTCCATTTTTCTAGATCCGTAGCCATAGCAATAGCTTGCGGAATCTGTTTTTTAGGACTTAGCCGATTTTCAATCTTCCTTTCCCTGGATGAGTCGCTAAGCCACGTCCGGCTCTTGTCACTCGGACGGAAGCGTGATATCGTAGAGTCCTTAAAATTGTAAGCCGCCGTAGATTCCTGCTTGTTCTTGCCTTGCCGTCTTTATCTCCTTTGTACAGTAGTTAAGCCACCATCATGTCTCGTGCATCCAACTCATGCAAGTGGGTTGGCTCCTGCGTCGAGGAAGAATATTTAGCAGATCTTGTCGAAGCGGGCACTCTCCCTCCCAAAGAGGTTCTTCACTGGCGGGTTCCGGGTAATGAGACCCGGCCTGCACCCAAGAAAGGAGAAGTAGTCGTTTTCACCGACCACATTGAGCGAGGGTTCGTGCCGCCCAGCTCTAAATTTTTCCGGGACGTTCTTCACTTGTATAAGCTGCACCCTCAAGACTTGGCCCCCAACTCTATCTCGAATATATGCAACTTCCAAGTTCTCTGCGAAGCTTTTTTGCAATCTAGAGCGTCTGTTGGTTTCTTTCGGGAGTTCTTCTATGCCAACTGCCAAACTGAGGTGAAGGGTGGTCCGAGTCTGGAGCTTGGAGGGATTTCTATTTAGCGGCGCAGAGACATTACCTTCCCGGCTATGAGGATGTCGAGTCACCCAAAGGACTGGAATAAAACTTGGTTCTAATGCAAGGATACTTCTCCTGAGGGTGAATGCCCCTTGCCGGGTTATCGTGCTTCCCGGCTCAAGACAGATGCGGAACTTCCGGGCCGGCTCTCAGTATCAGAACGCGCCAAGTTTAAACCGGCTCACGCGAGGCTCAAGGCGCTCATGGCAACGGATTAACAGGAATAGATTTGATCCGCTGCTGGGTTTCTTGGCGGATCATGCCCTTCAGCCGTAGGGGCCGGCTAATGTACGAGTATGAAGGCAAGTATGACAGGTCCTTGTGCTTCAGCAAATCGACCTTGACAGAGGATGATATCGCCATGACCGTCTGGAGTCTTGTTCACGAAGCCTCTGGCTCCTGCAGCACCATCGGGCTGGCGCCTTTCTGCGTCACTAACCCCGCTCCAGACGTAAGTTGATCTCTTCACGTCCGTCTCTTGTATGTTGCTTGTAACTTGCTGATTCATTCCCCTTTTTCCGGGTCGCTTTTCTAGGCCGACTCAGACTTCTGGAAGAAGAAGTACGTCCCTCCTCCAAAGAAGGCCAAAAAGAAAACTGCGGACAAGAAGCCAAAGAAGAGCGCTCCACAGGAAAACTGGCTTGAGCCGCCTCCGTCGTCAGACTCAGAGGTAAAGTCTTGATTTGCCTGCTTGACCCTTTGCCCCCTTAACTTGTTATTGATGTTTATTGTATTCGCAGGATGAAGTGGAAACTAGCCATGCCGATGCTCCTGAGGTAACTTATATTTCTTCCGACTCAGAACGTTTTGTCCCCCGAAAGCCACGACGAGTTATCCAAAAAGTTCCTCTTTCTCATCCTCTAGCTTACCTGGCTCCCGGCTTTCTTTTGAAAAAGCAATAGCAGGCCGAGTGTCGACAGACTCAGAGTACCGGCTCTACTGAGCTCGTGTCCGGGTTACCAAACTCTCTGGCTCCCAAGAAGCGCCCCGCGGAGGTCTACGTATCTACTTTTCTTTGTCTTTCCTTTGTATCTTGATGCTTTCTCATTTTTCCTGTTTCATTCTTTTAGAAAACCGCATCCTTTGGCAACTCTTCGGCGTCGGTTCTACCACGGCCCAAGATCAATCCGCTGTAAGTATTCTTTATCATGGCAGCCGGATCTCCGGCTCTTAATATGATAGTAACCTCTTCAAATGCTGCTCTTTCCATTTTGCAGTGCTCAAGCGAAGCGTCATAAGACCAACAAGCCCTCCCCTGACCCTGTCATCCAAGACCAGGAAATCGAACACCCGGAGGAGGTTCATCCGGAAGCAACTACACCGGGTGCCTCTGTGGAGCCGGCCGCTGAAGATGTCATTATGGAGAGTCCTCCCAGAACTCCTTCCAAGCCGCCGACTCCTGCAAAAACTCCTGCAACCCCGAACGTTGTCATCACCGGGTCAGCTCAGCAGACGCCTTCGGCTCATGTGCTGACTAAACATACCGAACTATCAAAGGCCTCGAGGAACTTAAACTTTGCTTCTTCATACGAGAAGATGACAGCTGATGAGCTCCATGCCGGATATATGAACCGGCTAAATACCAGTCGTGACTTGGAGCTTCGGCTGGTGACTTTGATGAAAACCAAATATGAGGTACCTTTCCTTCTTACCATATCCTTACTTAGCCCCCAAGAGCCGGTTTAATCTAGTTGATAGTTAAACCGGGTCTTTCTGTGACCTCTGTAGATATTGTCATGCCAAATTCACTTAGAATTGCTTTAGCTTAGTACTGTAGATAAAGTGAACCGCCAATCGTAGCCCCCAAGCGCCGTCTCAGATTTTATTTGATTCGGGTCTTTAATGTAGATAGCTTGAAGATCTAATCATAGCCCCCAAGGGCTGAGTCAACTTTAAAAAAATGAGTTGGATCTTCCATCAGAAGTAGTCTTTGAAGAGCCAAATTGTAGCCCCCAAGTTCCAGATTAGCTTCGAAGGAGATGAACGAGAACTGTACTGCATACTAAAAAAGCAAATATACATTAGCCCCCAAGTGTCAAATATATTGCTTGCAATCTGTTTGAGACTTGCAGAAATTCGCTTATAGCACTCGTCCTATATTTTGGCGACTTATCCTGTATTTTGATGTGTTATAGGAAGCCTTAAACGAAGCCGGGTCTCAGTTGACGGATCTGAAGGCCAACTTGGTGGCTCAGCAAGAAGCCCGAAGCATTGCTGACGAAAAGTGTCGGCTTCTCTCTGATGAGCTGGCCAATGCCACTGCTGAGCTTATCTCTTTGAAAGAGACGGCAGAATCTGAAAAGGCCGCTCTGACCAAACGGGTGGACGACGCCGACCAGCGGCTTATAGCTCTGGCGGAGGAACTCCAAGGCCTGAAGTGACACATAGCGAAGATGTCAGCCGCCCTATTTGGTAAGCTTCTGTTGTACTTTGTATTTTAACATTGCTATTGAAAAACTAGCGACTCATTAGCTTTATTCGGCTTATCCAGGTCCCAGAGCCGGCAGTTGGCTTCTGATAGCCTTCTACCACTGAAGGCCATCTACACCTTTGCGGAACAACTATACTGCGCCGCCATCTTCACAATCAAGAGTGTTCAATATAAGGAGAAGATCCCCACCTCTCTGAAAGGGGTCTTGGAACTCTTCTCCACCATGCCAAAACAGATTGAAGAACTGAAGAAATCAGCTTTTCGTCAAGGAGCAGTCGCCGGATTGAGACGGGCTCTAGCCTTCGCCCCTGAGCTGACGCCGGCTGAAATGATGGATGGCTATCCATCGAAGAAAGATGACGGCTCAGAATTCACAGAGGCGGACTACATCCAGTGTGTGAAGGACTCCCACTTCTTGGCGTCTGTACTTGCAGATGAAGCCAACTTAAATGTCTACCAGGCGGCTTATGAAGGCGAGGATAAGAGGATCCGCGGGCCTCTCTACGAGTGGAAATCTCTAACACCCGCCCACAGTAAGGAACTCTTTCCTAATGATCTCGACACGTCTCCCTTTTTTGAAGAAGGGTCCTTCGCCGCGCTGGCTGACTGCAGCTGGGATTTGGAAACTCTCCAGATGAAGCCAGTAGAAGAGCCGGAGCAGGATGATCCGGCTGTCTGACTTTGCATTTTGTAACCTTCTGAGCGATGGCTCATGCAATGACCCGCCGTGGGCAGTTGAAACTTGGTAATGCCTTTGCTCCTTCTGAGAGCAATTTTTAGAATAGCTTAAGGATGACTCTGCCGTTCTAAATATAGTGCCGGCTGTATATATTTCCATCTCTTTGTGTATACTTTCCGTCTCTCCATGTTTCAATTTGATGTGTTGACGGCTCTCCATTGATTGATCGCTCCTTTGCACAAATATACCTTGAGCTTTTCTGATGAGGGGTGTTTGTCTTTGAAGACGTCATTCCTTCTCCAGAAGATTAGAGCCGGATAATATCTTTGAAAACATGAATTTTGTCAACTGGAGCAACATGGCTCCGGCTCTTGTCGGATGAATCCATTAAGGAGCCGGTTGTCTTAGGATAATATAAGCTATACCTGATGGTAAGAAGCCTCTATCGACAACTGCGGCTATTGATGAACCAGAAGCGGCCTAAAGCCGGCTGTATGAAGGGTAATGTAAGTTATACCTGACGGTAAGAAGCCTCCTTTTAACAGCAAATGTTGTATGCGCGAACGTCGGCTGTCGATGGGAGATGTAAGCTATACCCCAAGGCAAGAAGCCTCCATTGACAGCCACGGCTAATAATTAGCCTGAGTCGGCATAAAGCCGGCTGTTTGAAAAGGAGATGTAAGCTATACCCGAAGGCAAGAAGCCTCTTTCAACAACTACAGTTGATAAGCAACTGAGTTTTGGTGTAAACGCCGGTTGTTAGGGTGAGATAAGCGAACCCGTCGGTAAGAAGCCCCCTTTGACAACCGCGGTTAATAAGTAACCGGAAGTGGCATAAAGCCATCCATTAGGGTGAGATAAGCGATACCCGTCGGTGAGAAGCCCCCTTCGATGGCCGCGGTTGATAAGCAACTGGAATTTGGTGTACACGCTGTTGTCTTAGGGTCATGTAATTTATATACCAAAGGTAAGAAGCCTCCATCAACAATAGCGCTTAATGTAACCAAACTAGGCATAAAGCCAACTGTGCAAGCGAGATGTAAGCTATACCCGAAGGCAAGAAGCCTCCTTGCAACAGTTTAATAACAGCTGGCTGTGCAAAGGAGATGTAAGCTATACCCGAAGGCAAGAAGCCTCTTTGCAACAGTGCTTAATTGGGCATAACGCCGGCTGTGCAAGGGAGATGTAAGCTATACCCGAAGGTAAGAAGCCTCCTTGCAACAGCGTAAAAGCAGACTGTGTAGGGGAGATGTAAGCTATACCTGAAGGCAAGAAGCCTCCCTGCAACAACGCTTGATAGGGTATAAAGCCGGATGATAGATCAGCCGTTTTGACGGCGAACAAACTACTTCAACTCAAATTTTTGAGCCAAAAAAATTTCGTCTTGATTGCACAAAGATATACATAAGAGCAGAGGCCCCAGTCTTTGCGGGGATGCTAGCTTTTACTCATGTAAACATGATATATACAATGATAGCGGCATTCAATGCCTGCTAAGTAAAGTATGATCGCAGATGCGCGATATTCCATGGCCGCAACGTCTCTTGACCCGCGGTTTCTGACTCATTTCGGATATCAATGAGGTAATATGACCCATTGTTAAGGTTTCTACTGATCACAAAAGGCCCCTCCCATGGTGGAGATAACTTATGCGTTCCAGATTGGTCTTGAATCAACCGGAGCACCAGGTCACCTTCCTGGAACGTCCGGGTCTTCACCCTGCGGTTATGATAGCGTCGCATGTATTGTTGATAAATTGCTGACCTGGCTGTTGCTAACTCTCGTGCTTCATCCAAGGCGTCCAACGCATCTTGGCGTGCTACCTCATTGTCCGTCTCAACATAAGCCGCCACCCTTGGTGAGTCATGCCGGATATCGCTGGGTAGAATCGCCTCAGCACCATACACCATGAAGAAAGGCATGAAACCTGTAGATCTGTTAGGGGTAGTTCTGATGCTCCATAAGACGGAAGGCAACTCCTCAACCCAACATCCGGGTGTCTGCTTCAAAGGAACCATGAGCCGTGGTTTGACTCCTCTTAAAATTTCCTGATTGGCTCGCTCCGCCTAACCATTAGACTGTGGATGTGCCACGGCTGAAACATCAAGACGGATATGCTCCTTCTCACAAAACGCTTTC
Organism: Hordeum marinum; assembly: GCA_022496015.1. Classification (NCBI taxonomy): domain Eukaryota; kingdom Viridiplantae; phylum Streptophyta; class Magnoliopsida; order Poales; family Poaceae; genus Hordeum; species Hordeum marinum. The sequence continues at coordinate 46,376,719 of CM039672.1, forward strand.
ATAGCTCCTTTGGATAGATTTGTTCCATTGTCCGTAATGATACTGTGTGGGTAACCAAAGCGATAGATCAGCTTCTTAATAAATTGAACCGCTGTAGCCGCGTCACATTTGCTGACCGGCTCTGCCTCTACCCACTTAGTAAATTTATCAATCGCCACCAGAAGGTGTGTTTTCTTATCCTTGGATCTCTTGAAAGGTCCTACCATATCAAGCTCCCAGACCGCAAATGGCCAAGTGATTGGTATCATCCTCAACTCTTGAGCCAGAACGTGAGCACGCCGGCCAAACTTCTGACAACCGTCACACTTACGGACTAAGTCTTCTACATCCTTGTGAGCCGTCAACCAGAAAAACACATGTCGAAAAGCCTTGGCCACTATAGATTTTGACCCGACATGATGTCCACAGTCGCCAGCATGAATTTCACTCAAGATCTGCTGGCCCTCATCCGGTGAAATGCAGCGCTGAAAGACACCCGTCACACTACACTTATGTAACTCACCATTGATAACCGTCATAGACTTAGAATGCCGGGTGATCTTCCTGGCCAGATCCTCCTCCTGAGGCAACTCACTGCGTGTCAGATACGCCAAATAAGGAATAGTCCAGTCTGGGATAGCATGTAGAGCCGCCACCAATTCCGCCTCCGGGTCAGGAATAGCCAGATCCTCCTTAGAGGGTATCTTGACAGTCGGATGATGCAATACGTCCAAAAAAACATTAGGTGGTACCGGCTTTCGTTGAGAACCTAACCGTGATAAGGCATCGGCCGCCTCATTCCTGCGACGATCAATATGATCCACCTGGTACCCCTTGAAGTGACCGGCAATGATATCAACCGCCTGTCGATAAGCCGCCATCCGCGGATCCTTGGAGTCCCAAGTACCTGAAACTTGCTGAGCCACAAGATCTGAGTCGCCTAAACATCTGACCCGGCTTAAGTTCATCTCTTTAGCGACTCTGAGACCATGGAGCAGTGCCTCATACTCAGCTGCATTATTAGTACAAGGAAACATTAACCGGAGCACATAACAAAACTTGTCACCCTTCGGGGAGGTGAGAACAACCCCTACACCGGACCCCTCTAGCTGCTTGGACCCATCAAAGTATATAGTCCAATATGTGTTATCCGGCTTCTCCTCGGGAGCTTGACATTCTGTCCAATCATTTATGAAATCCACCAAAGCTTGAGACTTTATTGCTGTACGAGGAACATATTTGATGTTAAGAGGACCCATCTCTAAGGCCCACTTGGCAATCCTCCCTGTGGCTTCTCTATTTTGAATGATATCTCCCAACGGGGCAGAACTGACCACGGTTATCTGGTGCCCCAAAGAGTAGTGTTTTAACTTGCGGTTAGGCATGAAAACTTCGTATACCAGCTTCTGCCAATGCGGAAACCTCTGCTTAGACTTTGCCAAAACTTCATTAATGTAATAAACCAGCCTTTGCACAGGATATTCCTTCCCTGCCTCCTTGCGATCAACCACAATTGCTACACTGACCGCTCTGTTGTTAGCCGCCACATAAAGGAGCAATGGCCCTTTCTCAGCCGGAGTGGCTAACACTGGCGGCTCAATCAACTGTTTTTAAGAGCTTCAAGTGCTTCAGCCACTTCTTTGCTATACTTAAACTTGTTTGTCTTCTTCATCATCTGGTATAAGGGAATGGACTTCTCCCCAAGCTGTCTTATGAACCGGCTCAACGCAGCAATCTGTCCTACAAGGCGCTGAATGTCATTAATGCACGTCGGCTCTCCTAAAGAAGTGATAGCCTTAATTTTATCTGGGTTAGCCTCGATGCCCCGCTCAGAGACCAAGAAACCCAAAAGCTTTCCTGCTGGAACACCAAAAACACACTTCGTCAGGTTAGGCATCATCTTGTAGACCCGGAGATTGTCAAAAGTTTCCTTCAGATCCTCTAGGAGAGTTTCCTTCTTTCTAGATTTAACCACGATGTCGTCTACGTAAGCATGAACATTTCGGCCAATCTGACTGTGAAGGAAGTTCTGCACACATCATTGGTAAGTCGCCTGGGCACTCTTGAGCCTGAAAGGCATGGAGACATAGCAGAACGCCCCAAAGGGTGTAATAAATGCCGTCTTCTCCTGATCTTTCATTGCCATCTTGATCTGATGATAACCTGAATATGCATCTAGGAAGCATAAACTTTCACACCCGGCTGTAGCATCAATAATCTGATCGATACGAGGGAGTGCAAAAGGGTCAGCCGGGCAAGCCTTGTTAAGGTCCGTGTAATCTATACACATACACCAGGTGCCGTTCTTTTTGAGCACTAGCACCGGGTTAGCCAACCACTCCGGGTGAAAAACTTCCACTATAAATCCTGCAGCCAAGAGTCGGGCAACTTCCTCCCCAATAGTTTTACGTCTCTCTTTGTTGAACCATCGTAGAAACTGTTTAATCGGCTTAAACTTCGGATCCACATGAAGGTTGTGCTCAGCGAACTCTCTCGGTACACCTGGCATGTCAGAAGGCTTCCATGCAAAGATGTCTCGATTCTCACGGATGAATTCGATGAGCGCACTTTCCTATTTGGGATCCATGTGAGGCCCAATGATGAACTGCTTGGATGAGTCGCCTAGATTGAAATCTACTGCCTTGGTATCATCCGCCAAAAACTTGAGTGGCGGCTCAACTTCCGTAGTAGGCTTCTTCAGCGGGGTCATATCCTTCGAGTCAACGTTCTCCTTGTAGAACTTCAGCTCCTCCTGGGCACAACTAGATTCTGCATACACCGCATCTCCTTCCTCACACTCGAGAGCCGTTTTCCGATTACCGTGAACGGTAATTGTACTATTTAAGCCGGGAATTTTGAGTTGTAAATAAACATATCAAGGCCTAGCCATAAATTTGGCATAAGACGGCCTCCCAAATAGTGCATTATAGGGACTTTTGATTTTAACCACCTCAAACCACAAGGACTCCACCCTGTAATTATACTCATCGCCAAAAGCCAGTTCCAAAGAAATTCGGCCCACCGGGTATGCCGACTTACCCGGGACCACACCGTGAAAGACGGTGGAGGAAGGTTTAAGGTCTGTGTCAAGCAACTTCATCTGCCGGAAAGTGTCATAATAAAGGATGTTGATACTGCTGCCTCCGTCCATGAGCACCTTGTTCACCATATAGCCATTCACCTAAGGGGCCACAACTAAAGCCAGCCGGCCCGAGTCATCTTCCCGCGGCGGGTGATCCTCCCGGCTCCACATTATGTCATACTCAGACCATGGTAAGTACCGCGGGAGAGCCGGAACAACCGCATTAACCGCTCGCCTCCGCAACTTCTCGTCTCGTTTACTGTAACCGGTCGTTAAGACGTGATGCTGTCCAGAACTGAGCTGCTTCGGGTTACTCTGAAACCCGGATTGATTGCGCTGCTGCTGCTGATTGTTATTATTGCTGTGGTTGCCAGGATGCTATTGGTGCCCCCCTTGGTTATTCTGACCCGGATGCCCGGCTCGTGAACTGTTGGCGCCGAATCCAGCCCCTAATCCGCCGTGCCCTGAGCCGCCAGGCGGGCCACCGCCCTGGTTATTGCGTGGTTGGGAATGCTGGTTTTTGAATCTCTGCATGATAAAGCAATCACCCCATGCATGTAACGCCGGCTTATCAGGCGTGCCGTGCTCCGGACAAGGCTTCTTAAGCACTTCTTCTAAATTGAAAGGACCTCTGTTCCTTTGGTGAAACGGCCTAATTTTCCGTTCCCCTTGGGATGGTTCTGTTCTATGTTGGTGTTTGCCACTAGCTCTGACCCGCCATCAGCATTCTTCCGTTTATTCTGAATCCCATTGTTCACAAAGCCTTTGCCTTGATTGTTCTTCTTCCCTTGATTGGCTTTCTCATCATCCGAGCCTGGATCCTTGGTGTTATCTGAGTCGGCATACTTTTCTCAGGGCCATCATGAGCTCTCCCATATCCTGACACGTGCGCTTGAGCCGGCCGAGCTTCTGTTTCAATGGAACAAAATGATAGTTATTTTCCAGAATAAGCACCGCTTGAGCCTCCGTGATCTGCTCTGAAGAGTGAATAATGGTCGACACCCGCCAGACCCAATGATCGGCTGACTCATTTTCCAGTTGAACACAATGGTCCAAGTCTGCAATGGTCAGAGGCTGCTTACAGGTCCCCTAAAAATTCTTAATAAACTTCGCTCTCAGCTCCGCCCATGAACTTATCGTGTTAGGCGGCAGACCTTTCAACCATGTGCGAGCCGCACCCTCAAGCATCATGATGAAATATTTTGCACATACCGCCTCACTAACGTCCAGCATCTCCTTGGCCAGCTCATAACTCTCAAGCCAAGCCTCAGGGGGTAGATCAGCTGTGTAATTTGGAACTTTTCGAGGCCCCTTAAAATCTTTCGGTAGTTGTTCACTTCTCAGAGCCGGAGTTAAACATGGCACCCCTACGGCTCTAGTACTAACTACTCCCATTGAGACGGAAAGCGCCGGCTCTGGACGGGTTGCCACTATCTCCGCCTCTCGCCTGTTCCTCGCCCGGTCCACGAGGGCTTGTGCATCTAGAGCCACCTGCTCATCCTCTGGTGGTCCCCGACGTGGATGACTGCTGGAACACGCCGATGACTCGTAACGCCGGCTAAAACTTCGACTGGGGAGGGGGCTAGGGTGAACCCGGCTCCGACTGTGAGCATATCTCTCTTGCTGGGCCATGGCCGTCTGTAAATATCCAATGGCGTTTTGCACGTCCTCCGCAAAGGGTGCTTCATCTGGGATGGGAATCGTCCCAATCTGGGTGGCCGCCGCCACCATGTTCTCGGCCGGGTTAGAGTAATGACCCGCCGGTGTCGGAAAAGCTCTAGGTGAAGTTTGGTTATGCTGGGGTGGATGAGTTGCCAGGCGTTCCATCGTGCAGCTTTCGGGCGCACCCACAACCCTCCCCGCACCAGGGGTATTAAATAGGTTCCTTGCTTCGTAACGTTCTGGCAGACGGGATTGATGCCTCCTCCGGTGCATCGCGGCTGCTCACCTTTGTTCCAGCTCCAGATGGAAAGCATCTGCCTTGGTACGCTCCGCTTCTTCCTCCATCCGGATCTTTAGCTCAGCAATCCTTTGTCGTTCCTCTGCCATCCGACCCTTGATCCGTGACACCTCTAGATTCCGGGCTGCTTGATTATCCAGTGTTACTTCCGTGGCCATGAGAGTTTTAAGCTCGTCCATCAATTCCACTAGAACCTGAGCCGGCGGCGGCGGGCTATCACCCGCTGCGGCGGCTCCCGCAGCTGTGTGACCGGCGGCTGGAGTCGATCCCGCCATGAACACCGCCGCATGAACCGGGGGTCTCGGAGCATCCGAGTCAAAGCCCTCTACCTTAGAATAGGTGTCGTAGTAGCCCCCAAGGCCACCATTACTGAGCTGATACACTGACTCTGTCTCCCCACTGGAGGACTCATCTTCCGAGCAAACAAGAGTTCCCTGTGACCCGGACGTTTCCAGGTCCATACCTTGAGTGAAGCCCACGAGAACATGCTTTTGACCTGGATGGGCACGGGCAGGCCGCACACCACTCGCAGATTGGAGACGTCGAGCCGGCTCGACGATGTTGGTGCAAATGTGCTGCCCGGGTGTAGATCCATCAACCTTTCCAATGAAAACCTGGATCCCGCCAAACGGAACCCATAATCCATAATCCACAGAATCAGCATCAAGCCCCCAGCCGGCGTCGTTGATGTAGAGCCGTCTGAGGCGACTCTTGCTCATCCTTCCAAGTACGTATCCCTCAAGCCCTAGGGGAGAGCCCTTTGAGAATTCAACACCACCAAGCACTAGCCCCACGGTGGGCGCCAACTGTCGTGGATTTATCATGGGAGATGTCCGGGTGAACGGACTTGGATTTGAGGCCATCGCTAACGTGGTGGACTCAAAGGGGTTGATCGGGACGAAAGACACGGATTTACCCAGGTTCAGCCTCTCAAGTCGAGGTAATAGCCTACGTCCTGCTTGTGTTTGTATTGCTTGTGTATCTATTACAAGGAGCTAGAAGCTTGACCTAGTTCTCGATAACCTATCCTCTAAGTCGCCCCGGGTCTGCCTTTATATAGGAGGTCAGGACCACCGGGTCTTTACAATTATCTATCTGGGTCTTCTTGTGATTCCGAGTCTCTTTCTATCTTTCTGTCCAAGTTGTCCTTGAGGCGGCTTACACACCCGGGTCTTCTACGTCCGGGCCATCATGCGGCCCACATCTTGAGCCGTCTATCTTCCTGCGCCACCAGTCTTACGGCTCACCCATGGGCCGACTTACAAGTCATAAATATGAACCGGAGCCTCTAAGGCGGGTCATATTGCGGGGTTATATCCCCAACAATCGGTGTCATTGAGAAACGACAAGACAACAACAGGATCGCCTCAGATTATGTCCCCCAACAACTATTCTTGTTCCAAGTCTCTTTGATCCATAGTTTCTGAAAATATTAAAACATGGCAATTAATATACAAACATGAGAGATGGATATATTAGTGTCAAACATAGACCTAGCTAGCTAATCACAACAAGGAATCATATAACTGGCCTCGACGCTTCTACGGTTTGGTTGGACTCAACAACGCTTCTAGGGTTAGGGGAGTTGGAAATATGCCCTAGAGGCAATTAATAATGTGTTTATTATTATATTTCCTTGTTCATGATAATCGTTTATTATCCATGCTATAATTGTATTAATTGGAAAAACATTACATGTGTGGGTAAATAGACAATACTTTGTCCCTAGTATGCCTCTAGTGAACTAGCTCGTTGATCAAACATGGTCAAGGTTTCCTAGCCATTGACATGAGATGTCATTTGATAACGGGATCACATCATTAGGAGAATTATGTGATGGACAAGACCCGAACTACAAACGTAGCACTTGATCGTGTCAGTTTATTGCTACTGTTTTCCGCATGTCAAGTATATGTTCCTATGACCGTGAGATCATGCAACTCATGGATACTAGAGGAGTGCCTTGTGTGTATCAAATGCCGCAATGTAACTAGGTGACTATAAAGGTGCTCTACAGGTATCTTCGAGGGTGTTTGTTGAGTTGGCATGGATCAAGACTGGGATTTGTTACTCCGTGTGACAGAGAGGTATCTCAGGGCCCACTCGGTAATACAACATCATGATAAGCCTTGCAAGCAATGTGACTAATTATTAGTTGTGGGATCTTGTATTACGGAACAAGTAAAGAGACTTGCCGATAACGAGGTTGAACTAGGTATGGAGATACCGACGATCGAATCTCGGGCAACTAACATACCGAAGAACAAAGGGAACACCATACGGGATTAACTGAATCCTTGACATAGAGGTTCGACCGATAAAGATCTTCGTATAATATGTAGGAACCAATATGGGCATCCAGGTGCCGCTATTGGTTATTGATCGTAGAGGTGTCTCGGTCATGTCGACATAGTTCTCGAACCCGCAGGGTCTACACACTTAAGGTTTGGTGACGTTTTGGTAGTATAGAGTTATGTATGGTGGTGACCGCATGTTGTTCGGAGTCCCAGATGAGATCCCTGATGTCATGAGGAGCTCCAAAATGGTCCAGAGGTAAAGATTCATATATAGGAAGTCCTGGTTTGGTCGCCGGAAAAGTTTCGGGCTCATCGGTAGTGTACCGGGAGTGCCGATAGTGTACCGGGAGACCATCAGGAGGGGTATTTCGACCCAAGAGGCTCCATGGGCTGTGGGAGAGTGTTTACCAGCCCTTAGTGGGCTGGTAGAAGTCCCACACAGCGCCCATGCGGTTTGGGAAAAAAGCCCTAAAGAGAAAAAGTGGAAAAAGGCAAAAATAGGGTGAATCCTAGTCCTACTAGGATTGGAGGTGGAGTCCACCTCCTCCACCTGGTTCGGCCGACTCCTTGGAGGCTTGGCCCTTTTTCCAAGCCTCCTCCTATCTTCCTCTTATATATACTGGAGGTTTTAGGGTTTTTGCACAGAATTTTCAGCCACGTGCTGCCCGTTCCTCCAGTGCATAGTTTCTCCTCAAGATCGGTTTTCTGCAGCGCTTAGGCGAAGCCCTATGGGAATAGCTCCACCACCATCGCCGGAGCACCATCACGCTGCCGGAGAACTTTTCCTCCTCTCCGCTCCCTCTTGGTGGATCAAGACGCCGGAGATCGTCATCAATCTGTACGTGTGCTGAACGCGGAGGTGCCGTCCGTTCGGCGCTAGATCGGAAGGATCGTGATCAAGTTCGTGGGACGGATCGTGATTGGATCATGGGACAGATCGTGATTGGATCGCGGGATGGATCGTTATTGGATCGCGGGATGCACGGCTAGTTGGATCGCGAAGATGTTCGACTACACCAACCACGTTTCTCAACGCTTCCCGCTTAGCGATCTACAAGGGTACGGAGATCCACTCTCCCTCTCGTATATGCTCATCACCATGGATAGATCTGCGTGTGCATAGGAATTTTTTTGTTTCCAATGCGATGTTCCCCAATAGTGGCATCATGAGCTAGGTCTATGTGTAGATGAGATCTCGAGTAGAACACAAAAGGTTTGTGGGCGTTGATGCTTAGATTGCTTCCTCCCTTGGTCGGATTTTGGTTCAGCGGTATTGTGAGATGAAGCGGCCCGGACCAACATTACTCGTACGCTTACGAGAGACTGGTACCCTCGACTGCAACTTGTTGCATAGATGGCTTGCGGGTGCCAGTTTCTCTCACTTTAGTTGTATTGGATTCGACAAAGGCGGTCCTTGAGAAGGTTGAAAAGCAACTAGTGTATCACCGTTGTGGCTTTTGCATAGATGAGAATTGTTCTTGCTAGATACCCATAGCATCCACGTAAAACATGCAACAACAATTAGAGGACGTCTAACTTGTTTTTGCAGGGTTTGTTGTGATGTGATGTGGCCAATTACATGATGTGATATATGTGATGTATGAGATGATCATGTGATGTATAGATTATCACGACTTGCATGTCGATGAGTACGGCAACCGACATGAGCCATAGGGTTGTCTTTAATTATTGTATGACCTGAGTGTCAATCATTAAGTGCTATGTAATGCTTTACTTTATCGCTAAACAGTAGCAATACTAGTAGAAGCATGTTGGGCGCGACAACCTCGATGGCGACACGTTGATGGAGATCATGGTGTCTTGCCGGTGATGGTGGAGATCATGCCGGTGCTTTCAAGATGGAGATCAAAAGCACAAGTTCATGGCCATATCATGTCACTTATGATATGCATGTGATGTTAATCCTTTTATGCACCTTGTTTTGCTTAGGACGACGGTAGCATTATAAGGTGATCCATCACTTAATTTCAAGATAAATTGTGTTCTCCCCGAGTGGGCACCGTTGCGAAAGTTCGTCGTGTCGAGACACCACGTGATGATCGGGTGTGATAGACTCTACATTCACATACAACAGGTGCAAACCAGTGTTGCACATGCAGAACACTCGGGTTAAACTTGACGAGCCTAGCATGTACAGACATGGCCTCAGAACACAAGAGACCGAAAGGTCGAATATGAGTCATAAAGTAGATATGATCAACATAATGATGTTCACCATTGAAGCCACCTCAACTCACGTGATGATCGGACTTGAGTTGGTGGATTTCGATCATGTGACACTCAGATGACCTGAGGGATGTTGATTTGAGTGGGAGCTTTAGTAATTTGAATAACTAAACTCATTATCTTGAACAATAGTCTAAGTAAACTTTGCATATTTATGTTGTAGATCAATGGCTCGCGCAGTAGCACCCCTGAATTTTAATGCGTTCCTAGAGAAAGCTAAGTTGAAAGATGATGGAAGTAACTTTGTTGACTGGGCCCATAATCTGAGGATTATCCTCACGACTTCCTAGAAATCATAAGTCCTTGATGCACCGCTTGGTGACCAACCATAAGACATGACCTCTGAAGACGTTAAGAACGCTTGGGAGGCACGTACTGGAGATTACTCAATACTTCAGTGTGGAATATTGTATGTCTTAGAACCGGGACTTCAAAGACATTTTGAATGTCATGGAGCATATGAGATGTTCCAGGAGTTGAAGTTTATCTTTCAGAAGAACGCCCAGATCGAGAGGTATGAAACCTCCGATAAGTTCTATGCTTGCAAGATGGAGGAGAACGGGTCTATCATTGAACATATACTCAGAATGTCTAGGTATTCAACCCGTATGGCGGAGTTGGGAATTGCCCTTCCGCCAGAGGCGATCACTGACAGAGTTCTTCAATCATTGCCACCTAGTTACAAGAGCTTTGTGATGAACTATAACATGCACGGGATGAACAAATCAGTCGCCGAGCTGTTTGGGATGCTAAATTCGCTGAGTTTGAAATCCAGAAGGAACATCAAGTGTTGATGGTCAATAAAACCACTAGTTTCAAGAAAAATGAGAAGTTCAAGGGCAGAGGCAAGAAGGGTAAAACCAAGAAGGAGGGCAAAGCAATTGCTACTCCTATAAAGAAGCCCAAGCATGGACCCAAGCCAGAAACTGAGTGCTTTCATTGCAAGGGAACTGGTTAATAGAAGCGGAACTGCCCCAAGTACCTAGCTGACAAGAAGGCGGCCAACGACAAACAAGGTATATATGATATACATGTTATTGATGTGTATCTTACTAGCTCTGGTAGTAGTGCCTGGATATTTGATACCAGTTTGGTTGCTCACATTTGCAACTCAAAGCAGGAACTACGAAATAAACAAAGGCTGGCGAAGGACGAAGTGACGATGCGCGTGGGAAATGGTTCCAAGGTTGATGTGATCGCCATCGGCATGCTCTCTCTTCGATTACCATCGGGATTAGTGATGAACCTGAATAATTGTTATTTAGTGCCTGCGTTAAGCATGAACATTATATCTGGATCTTGTTTATTGCGAGGTGGTTACTCATTTAAATCAGAGAATAAAGGTTGTTCTATTTATATGAGTAATATCTTTTATGGTCATGCACCCAATGTTAGGGGTTTATTCATATTGAATCTTGATAGTGATGACACACATGTTCATAACATTGATGCCAAAAGATGTAGATGTAGAGTTGATAATGATAGTACCACTTTCTTGTGGCACTACCGTTTAGGTCATATTGGTGTAAAACGCATGAGGAAGCTCCATGCTGACGGACTTTTGGAGTCCCTTGATTTTGAATCACTTGACACATGTGAACCATGCCTCATGGGCAAGATGACTAAAACACCGTTCTCTAGAACAATGGAACGGGCAAGTGACTTATTGGAAATCATACATACTGATGTGTGCGGTCCAATGAATGTTACAGCACGTGGTGGATATCGTTATTTTCTCACCTTCATTGATGACTTAAGTAGATATGGGTATATTTACTTAATGAAACACAAGTCTGAAACATTTGAAAAGTTCAAGCAATTTCAGAGTGAAGTTGAGAATCATCATAACAAGAAGGTTAAGTTCCCGCGATCTGATCGAGGAGATGAATACCTGAGTTATGAGTTTGGCAGTCACTTAAGACAATGTGGAATTGTTTCACAGTTGACACCGCCCGGAACACCATAGCGTAATGGTGTGTCCGAACGTCGTAATCGAACCTTACTAGATATGGTGCGTTCTATGATGTCTCTTGCTGATTTGCCACTATCGTTTTGGGGCTATGCATTAGAAACAGCTGCATTCACTTTAAATACGGCACCATCGAAATCCGTTCAGATGACGCCATATGAACTATGGTTTGGCAAGAGGCCAAAGTTGTCGTTTCTTAAAGTTTGGGGATGTGAGGTTTATGTCAAAAACCTTCAGCCTGAAAAGCTAGAACCCAAAGCGGAGAAATGCGTCTTCATAGGATACCTGAAAGAGACAGTCGGGTATACCTTCTATCTCAGATCCGAAGGCAACGTATTTGTCGCTAAGAACAGAACATTTCTTGAGAAAGAGTTTCTCTCGAAAGAATTGAGTGGGAGGAAAATAGCGCTTGATGAGGTTATTGAACCATTACTTCAACTAGAGAGTAACGCAGCGTAGAAAGATGTTTCTATGGATCCTACGACAGTTGAAGAGGAAGTTAATGATGATGATCATGAAGCTTCGGATCAAGTTAGTATTGAACCTCGTAGGTCGACAAGGGCGCGTACTGCTCCTGAGTGGTATGGCAACCCTGTCTTGGTGGTCATGTTGTTGGACAACAATGAACCTACGAGCTAGGAAGGACCAATGATGGGCCTGGATTCCGAAAAATGGTTAGAGGCCATAAATCCGAGATGGGATCCATGTATGAAAACAAAGTGTGGACTTTGGAAGAATTACCTGAAGGGCGAAAGGCCATTCAGAACAAATGGATCTTTAAGAAGAAGACGACGTGGACGGTAATGTCACCGTCTATAAAGCTCGACTTGTGGCAAAGGGTTTTTCACAAGTTCAAGGAGTTGACTACAATGAGACCTTCTCACCCATAGCAATTCTTAAGTCCGTCAGAATCATGTTAGCAATAGCTGCATATTTCGACTATGAAATTTGGCAGATGGATGTCAAAACAGCGTTCCTCAACGGTTTCCTTGAGGAAGAGTTGTATATGATGCAACCGAAAGGTTTTGTCGATCCAGAGAATGCTCACAAAGTTTGCAAACTCCAGCGATCCATTTATGGGCTGGTGCAAGCATCTCGGAGTTGGAATAAGCGTTTTGGTGAGGTGATCAAAGCGTTTGAGTTTATACAAGTTTATGGAGAAGCTTGTATTTACAAGAAAGTGAGTGGGAGCTCTATAGCGTTTCTAATATTATATGTGGATGCCATATTGCTGATTGGAAACAATATAGAAATGCTAGAAAGCCTGAAGGAATATTTGAACAAGAGTTTTTCGATGAAGGACCTAGGAGAAGCTGCTTTCATATTAGGCATTAAGATCTATAGAGATAGATCGAGACGCTTAATAGCACTTTCACAGAGCACATACCTTGACAAAGTTTTGAAGAAGTTCAAAATGGATCAGTCCAAGAAGGCGTTCTTGCCTGTGTTACAAGGTGTGACGTTGAGTAAGACTCAATGCCCAGTGACTGCAGAAGATAGAGAAAAGACGAGTGTCATCCCCTATGCTTCAGCCATAGGATCTATCATGTATGCAATGCTATGCACAAGACTGGATGTCAGCCTTGCCATAAGTATGGTCGGAAGGTTTCAAAGTGATCCTGGAATGGAACACTGGGCAGCGGTCAAGAATATCCTTAAGTACTTGAAAAGGACTAAGGAAATGTTTCTCGTTTATGGAGGTGATGAAGAGCTCGTCGTAAAGGGTTACGTTGATGCATGGTTTGACACTGATCCGGATGACTCCAAGTCACAAACCGGATACGTATTTATTCATAATGGGGAAGCGGTAAGATGGTGCAGTTCCAAGAAAAGCGTGGTAGCCGATTCTACATGTGAAGCGGAGTACATCGCAGCCTCGGAGGCGGCGAAGGAAGGTGGCTAGATGAAGCAGTTCATGACAGATCTTGGAGTAGTGCCTAGTGCACTGAATCCAATGAACCTGTTCTGTGACAACACTGGTGCCATTGCTCTGGCCAAGGAACCAAGGTTTCACAAGAGGACCAGACACATAAAGTGACGCTTCAACTCCATCCGCGATTACATCGAGGAGAAGGACATAAATATTTGCAAAGTGCACACGGATCTGAATGTTACAGACTCGTTAACTAAACCTCATCCAAGGGCTAAACATGATCAACACCATAACTGCATGGGTGTTCGATTCATTACAATGTAACTCACATAGTGATGTGAGCTAGATTATTGACACTAGTGCAAGTGCGAGACTGTTGGAAATATGCCCTAGAGGCAATAAATAAAGTGTTTATTATTATATTTCCTTGTTCATGATAATCGTTTATTATCCATGCTATAATTGTATTAATTGGAAACACATTACATGTGTGGGTAAATAGACAATACTTTGTCCCTAGTATGCCTCTAGTGAACTAGCTCGTTGATCAAAGATGGTCAAGGTTTCCTAGCCATTGACATGAGATGTCATCTGATAATGGGATCACATCATTAGGAGAATGATGTGATGGACAAGACCCGAACTACAAACATAGCATTTGATCTTGTCATTTTATTGCTAAGGTTTTCCGCATGTCAAGTATATGTTCCTATGACCATGAGATCATGCAACTCACGGATACCGGAGGAGTGCCTTGTGTGTATCAAACATCGCAATGTAACTGGGTGACTATAAAAGTGCTCTACAGGTATCTCCGAGGGTGTCTATTGAGTTGGCATGGATCAAAACTGGGATTTGTTACTCCGTGTGACGGAGAGGTATCTCAGGGCCCACTCGGTAATACAACATCACGATAAGCCTTGCAAGCAATGTGATTAATTGTCAGTTGCGGGATCTTGTATTACGAAACGAGTAAAGAGACTTGCCGATAACGAGGTTGAACTAGCTATGGAGATACCGACGGTCAAATCTCGGGCAAGTAACATATCGAAGAACAAAGGGAAGATCATATGGGATTAATTGAATCCTTGACATAGAGGTTCGACCGATAAAGATCTTTGTAGAATATGTAGGAACCAATATGAGCATCCAGGTCCCGCTATTGGTTATTGACCGTAGAGGTGTCTCGGTCATGTCTACATAGTTCTCGAACCCGCAGGGTCTACACACTTAAGGTTTGGTGACGTTTTGGTACTATAGAGTTATGTATGGTGGTGACCGAATGTTGTTCAGAGTCCCGGATGCAATCCCGAACTTCACGAGGAGTTCCGGAATGGTCCGGAGGTAAAGATTCATATATAGGAAGTCCTGTTTTGGTCGCCGGAAAAGTTTTGGGCTCATCGGTAGTGTACCGAGAGTGCCGGTAGTGTACCGGGAGACCATCGGGAGGGGTATTTCGACCCAAAAGGATCCATGGGCTGTGGGAGAGTGTTTACCAGCCCTTAGTGGGCTGGTGGAAGTCCCACACAAGGCCCATGCGGTTTGGGAAAAAGGGCCTAAAGAGAAAAAGTGGAAAAAAGCAAAAATAGGTGAATCCTAGTCCTACTAGGATTGGAGGTGGAGTCCACCTCCTCCACCTGGTTCGGCCAACTCCTTGGAGGCTTGGCCCTTGTGACAATACTCCTACTCTCTTACTCTTATATATACTGGAGGTTTTAGGGTATTTGCATGGAATTTTCATCCACGTGCTGCCCGTTCCTCCAGTGCATAGTTTCTCCTCTGGATCGGTTTTCTACAGCGCTTAGGCGAAGCCCTGCCGGAACAGCTCCACCACCATCGCCAGAGCGCCATCATGCTGCCGGAGAACTCTTCCTCCTATCCGCTCCCTCTTGCTGGATCAAGATGGCGGAGATCGTCATCAAGCTGTACGTGTGCTGAACGCGAAGGTGCAATCCATTCGGCGCTAGATCAGAAGGATCGTGATCAAGTTCGTGGGACGGATCGTGAATGGATCGCAAGACGGATCGTGTTTGGATCGCAGGACGCATGGCGATTTGGATTGCGCAGACATTCGACTACACCAACCGCGTTTCTTAACGCTTCCCGCTTAGGGATCTACAAGGGTACGTAGATCCACTCTCCCTCTCGTAGATGCTCATCACCATGGATAGATCTGCATGTGCGTAGGAATTTTTTTGTTTCCTATGCGACATTCCCCAACAAGGGGTGGCCTCGATGCTTCTAGGGTTTGGTCGGGCGAGAGGGGTTTGATCGACGTCCCCCCTCATGTTGAAGAGTTACCAGATTTTCTATGGACCAAAAAAACTACTTATCACATGACTGTCCGACGTCCGGATCGGCTATCTAATGAATGTTAAACAAGGAATTATCTTAACCTTTAAGGGATTTAACAAAATGGCACCATTCTGGATGTGCAGAAAATGGTCCATATTTTTCCTGATCTCATCTACCCTTCTACATGTCATGTTGTGTAGTGTCAAAGGATTCAAGAAAACCATGGCTTCATCATTAGCCGGAAGTAACAGCCGCATAATTCTACGAAGCTCTCCAAAATTGTTTTGGAATGGAGTTGCGGATAGGATAATTCGCTTTTTGGCACGAAGTTCAGCAAGAGCCTTCCGAAGATCGCTATTTGGAAGGCCTTTGTTGAAATTCGTACCAAAAAGCAAATTATTCTATCCGGAACTCTGTTCCAAAACAACTTCGAAGAGCTTCGTAGCATCATGCGCCTGTTACTTCCGGCTAATGATGAAGCCATGGATTTCTTCAATACTTTGACAGACAACATGACATATAGAAGAATATATATAGATGAGGTCAGAAAAAAATGGATCAACTTGTGCACACCCATAATGGGGGCATTCTTGATAAATCTATGTTACCGAAGTTTTCTATATAAACAAAAAAATCGACAGCGACGCTCTTTCTTCTAGGGTTTGGGTGGCCTCGATAGTTGGTCGGGCGAGCTGACCCCCTCTCTCACTCATGCAAGTCCGATCTCCCCCCTCATGTCGAAGTTATCGGGGAGGGGGTAGATCGACAACGACGGTCTTTCTTCTAGGGTCTGGGTGGCCTCGATAGTTGTTCGGGCGAGCGGACCGCCTCTCCCACTCATGCATGTCCGATGTCCCCTCTCATGTCGAAGTTATCGGGGAGGGGGGTAGATCGACAATGACGCTCTTTCCTCTAAGGTTTGGGTGGCCTTGATAGTTGGTTGGGCGAGCGGACCGCCTCTCTCTCATGCATGTCCGACGTCCCCCCTCATGCCGAAGTTATCGGGGAGGGGGTAGATCAACAACGACACTCATTCTTCTAGGGTTTGGGTGCCCTCGATAGTTGGTCGGGCCAGCGGACCGCCTCTCTCACTCATGCATGTCCGACGTCCCCCCTCATGTCGAAGTTATCGGCGAGTCTTTTAATTAACTCATTTTGAATATATGAACATTTTAACTTAGTAACTTAGTAACTTGGTAAATTTTAACTAATTTCTATGAACAAAAAATTGACCAAGTTTTCATACAATCAAAAAACTCTCTCTATATATAAATCATATCATCATCATCAAAGAACTATATATCATATCATATCATCATTTCATCAAAGAACTCATATCATCAACAACACCATCATTGCTCATATATCCATGGATCATATATCAAAACTTTCTATGATCAAAAAAATTCTATGAACAAAAAATAATTCTATAAACAAAAAAAGTTATATGAACAAAAAAATTATACATCAATGCATACATATCCATGGATCGTCCATATACATCTGCATACATATGAACAAAAAAAGGCAGAGGCGGTGGCGGCAAGCAGAGCGTGGGTGGGGCGGCGGGGACGGCGGTGGCAAGCAGAGTGCGAGTGGCTTGAGCGCGGGTGACGTCGGCATCATGGCGGGTGGTGGTGTCGGGGAGCGGGGGGTGGGGTGGAGGAGAGGATGGGAACGGTGCGGTGGCTCACAGTGGGAGCGGGGACGGCGTCGGGGCAGCTCGGCGATGGCGACGACGGCGAGGTGGAGCAACCTGACGGCATCGGGGCAGGACTCGACGACGATGGCGGGGCGGTGGGAGGCGTCTTGGCAGCTTGGCAGCGTCGATTTCGTCAGGCGTCGGGGGCGAGATG
This sequence comes from Hordeum marinum, assembly GCA_022496015.1. Taxonomy (NCBI): domain Eukaryota; kingdom Viridiplantae; phylum Streptophyta; class Magnoliopsida; order Poales; family Poaceae; genus Hordeum; species Hordeum marinum. Next base: position 46,394,277 of record CM039672.1, read on the forward strand.
AAACCGAAAATTTCTAAGTGTTGGCTTATATAGCCAGACCTTTGGTCTCGGTTGGTGGCACCAGCCGAGACCATTGCCCGCCTTTGGTCCTGGTTGGTGCCACCAACCGGGACCAAAGGTCAATTTTCAGCAGCCAAAGGGCGGGAAACAGGGACCTTTGGTCCCGGTTGGTGGCACCAACCGAGACTAAAGGTGTGCATTGGTCCCGGTTAGCACCGCCAACCGGGACCAAAGGTTGGTGCTGCCTAGTGCCAAATTTTTAGTCCCACCTCGCTAGAGGAGAGAGCTCAAGAGTGGTTTATAAGCGTTGCTGCGCACACCCTCTCGAGGTCCTCTCAACTGCAGGCTTCCGGGCCTAATCTGTCACTGCCTGTGGGCCTATTGGGCCTTCTGCGGGCCGGAATCCTAGCCCAACAAGCTGGTTGGGTTTCTAGTCGTATTCAAGCCGTGGTGGCCGAGTAGGTGGCATTTATAAAAATCAATTTTTTGTTTTTTTGCTCTATTTATTTTATTTTGATCCTACTTACTGTTTTTCACTGATTCTTTTTGCTTTTAGGTCACAAAAATTATAAACTTTCTCTTAGTGCCACTAGTTTTCAAATTTGAATAGTTTAAATTTCAATTTTTTGAAATTTGTGTGAATCACTAGTTTGTGAATAACTTTACTTAAAAAATAGATTTTTGAGTGATTCTTTTACCTGCTATTTAATATTACTGTGTTTTATCATTATATTCAATTTGGTAAGTTTTAGGTTATTTTAAATTTCTGTTTTAATCAAAAACAGATTTGGTTATTTTAGTTTTCTATTAAAGTTTCTAATAAAAAAATCGTTATGAAAATTATTTTGCTATTAATGTTTTGAACAAAAAATTCTTTTTGCATAAATTTCATATAATTTTAGTTTCAAAAATACTAGAGGTTTATAAAAGCTTTTTAGTTGATTCCTTTTGCTATTAAAGTTTTATAAAATCTTTTTAGTTGATTCTTTTTGCTATTGTAGAATTTTATAGTTTTGTTTTAGTTGATCATAATAGAATATTCTAATTGATTATTTTTAGTTCATTCTTTTTGCTATTAGAGTTTCATAAATGTTTTTTCCAGTTCATTGTTTTTGCTATTAGTTCATTCTTTGAGCTAAATGACCCTGAAATTGAAAAGCACTACAAATAACTCTGAAAAGGTTAAAAGTTGGCATGGTATCATCATTTGACCCACCCAGCATGTGCTAAAAAGTTGAAAGGGTTACGGCAAAAACTGGATGCACTTCGTGTGCAAAATGGACAATCTCTTTCGAAGTATTAGGGTTTCGGATGAAAACTCATCTGTTACAAAGAGATTTCATTTTTTTGAACTTATTTGAACTCCTGACTTTTTGTGTTTTCAAATTGAACCATTCTAAGCCACACCATCAATTTTCAACCCTTTCTAACTTCATTTGGTATTTTTCATGCATTTACTAATTTTTTTTGAGCTAAATGACCCTGAAATTGAAAAGCACTACAAATGAACTCTGGAAAGGTTGAAAATTGGCATGGTATCATCATTTGACCCACATAACACGTGCTAAAAAGTTGAGAGGGTTACGACAAAACCTGGATGCACTTCGTGTGCAAAATGGACAATCTCTTTCGAAGTATTAGGGTTTCGGACAAAAACTCATCTGTTACAAAGGGATTTCATTTTTTTGAACTTATTTGCACTCTAGACTTTTTGTGTGTTCAAAATGAACCATTCAAAGCCACATCATCAATTTTCAACCCTTTCTAACTTTATTTGGTATTTTTCATGCATTTACTGATTTTTTGAGCTAAATAACCCTGAAATTGAAAAGCACTACAAATGAACTCTGAAAAGGTTGAAAGTTGGCATGGTATCATCATTTCACCCACATATCATGTTCTAAAAAGTTGAGAGGGTTATAACAAAAACTGGATGCACTTCATGTGCAAAATGGACAATCTCTTTCAAAGTATCAGGGTTTCGGACGAAAACTCATCTGTTACAAACGGATTTCATTTTTTGAACTTATTTGAACTCCTGACTTTTTGTGCCATTAAAAGCCACATCATCAATTTTTAACCTTTATGACTTCATTTGGTATTTTTCATGCATTTACTAATTTTTTTGAGCTAAATGACCCTGAAATTGAAAAGCACTAAAAATGAACTCTTAAAAGGTTGAAAGTTGGCATGGTATCATTATTTCACCCACATAGCATGTGCTGGAAAGTTGAGAGGGTTACGGAAAACACTGGATGCACTTCGTGTGCAAAATGGACAATCTCTTTCAAAGTATGAGTGTTTCGGACGAAAACTCATCTATTACAAAGGGTTTCATTTCTTTGAACTTATTTGAACTCCTGACTTTTTGCGTGTTCAAAATGGACCATTCAAAGCCACATCATCAATTTTCAACCCTTTCTGACTTCATTTGGTATTTTTCATGCATTTACTGATTTCATTTCGTATTCTCACAGACAGTACATGGGCAATGCATAAAACCATTTTGCTGGTTTGCCTCAGCAGAAAGTACAGTAGCGATCAAAATAAATACATAATGTTCATACATAGTTTTCATTATTTAACAACATAATGATCTCTAGAGCATCTCATTAAAACATACATTGAAACTATGTAAAAAAATTAAATGCCACAACAAATGCGATCATAACAGCTACTAAGGTACCAATTTATCCAACGGCATAATGATACCAAGCCTCAGTATGAATTGCATATTTTCTAATCTTTCTAATTTTCAAGTGCATTGCATCCATCTTGATCTTATGATCATGGACGACATCGGCAACATGCAACTCCAACTTCATCTTCTCCTCTTCAACTCTTTGTAATTTTTCTTTCAAGTCATTGTTTTCTTTTCAACCAAATTTAACTTCTCGACAAGAATTTCTATGTGGGTTGGAATTTCTGGTTCACATACTTCCTAGATTAAAAAATCTATGTCACGTTGGTCAACATAGTTGTCATAAATAGTAAATAAAACAAATAGTTATAAAAGATAATATATATCACATCTGAATCATAGACAGGACGAGGGCCAACGGAGGCAGATACCAGAACTATCGCATTATATAATAAGAAACAATAATAAAATTAAGAAAATTACAAAAGTATTTATCTAAATAATACAAGTAAGAACTTTTTTCTTTTAGAAAGAAGATAAGAAGAAGAGGCTAACCACGGTGCTGCCGGCGCCGAGATGGGCACGGGCGATCGATGATGGTGAGGAAGGGGCTGGGACATGACGGACCACCAAACCTAGACAAATCTTGAGGAAAATGGAGCTTGGACAAGGAGCTTCGAGAGGAGAAAACTTAAATGTGGCTTGGTCTGGTGAGCTAGAGCACCACAAAGCTCACCCACGGTCGGCCAAAAAAAATAGAGCAGTGCATTGGTCTTGTCGCAGGCAAGGGGTATATATAGGCCAACCAGTGGTCCCGGTTTGTGGCTGGAACCGGGACTAAAGGACCACCTTTGGTCCCGGTTCCAGCCACAAACCGGGACCAATGGTTGTGGGCCAGGAGCGAGGCCCATTGGCCCCGGTTCGTGTCTGGAACCAGGACCAAATGGGTCAGACGAATCGGGAGCAATGGCCCACGAGGCCCGGCCGATGCCTTGACCTCACGAACCGGGACCAGTGCCCCCATGGGTCCCGGTTCGTGAGTGAACCGGGATTAATGGGATTTCACGCATGGATCAAAGCCCTGTTTTCTACTAGTGCCATAGGCTTACTTAAGTACAAATTATATATCCTTTTAGGAAATTAGTTCCTTGGTCTTTGCAACTGCCCATCTACATATCACAAAGAAGGTTCTCAGTGCAATGCATTGTGTAGTGATTCCATGATAGGAATTAGGAACAAGTATTGAAAACTGGAAGAATCAGTCTTCCTTTGTATTAGTACTTTGTTTGATCCTAAAGGAGGAAGTAGCTGAGTGGTCGTCACTTTTTCACCATCAATCATAATTAAAATATTATCCTATAGAATTCATGGTGGGAGGTAGTGGAAGGTCATTCTTCTATAGAATTGGTCGGATGAAGGCGATGTCACGAGAGGTAAATACTACATAATTCAGCTAATTACTTGCAGCAACTCACTTCTTTATTATTCCATTTTTTGACCCAAAAGGTTATTTCTACAACATAACTTAATGAGAATATAAACACAGCTAGATGTGCTCACATTACCTTGTAGTGTCATACTATAGCAATAGAAACGATCTTTCATACTCTTCAGTTTTGTATAGGTCGTGCTAAGGATTCAACAAATTATAACAAACATGACGTCCAAAGATAGAGTGATAGACCATCTGATTTAGTTTACTTTATGTTCTTGTCTTTACCATTGTTCTACTGCATGTTTTTCTTATACCATGTTGATATTCACGTAAAGTGCAAGTTATGCATGAAAAACTAGACATTTATTTATTTATTTCAAATTTGGCAACAAAAATTACAGCCTTACCAATCATGTTGTGTGGGTGCTCACCGATGTTGTAGAAGGGGGAGGGGATCTAGAGGTATGGTTAGGGGAAACGTTGGCGTTGAAGAAGGATCCTTGGCTAGGGGGGCACACGACATCGACAACAGCCACAACCAGTGTCAAAAGGCGGGTCATGGGGACGGAAGGAGGAATAAGACGACAAAGAGCATATAATTTTAGAAGAGGGGCAGAGGGATGGTCAGGGGTAATGATGAATCTATGGAGGAAGTGGCTCGGGCAAGGTGGCACATGACATCGGCGCTGACAACAACATGTGTTGGAGGATCGGTCGTGGGGGCCGAAGGAGGAAGAGAAAGAGGAAGAAGACGACAATCACTTTATTTTACCACGAAAAAAGTAAACAAGCGATTGGTGCATAGTTTGTCTCATGTATCCACTAAATAAATAGATAAAAGATGATATATATTTGAAGACTTCACTCCTTTCACTTAGTCATTAGTTTGGTTTGTTTTTTGTATTTTGCCCATAGCGATGCACGGGCATTTTACTAGTATCATATAGCTTGTCATGCTTAGTCTTCCTAGCATAAAATATAAATCATGAGCACGACGGTGTTAAACCAAACCATTGGATCGTACTTTTTAACGTGCCTCATCATTTTATACCTCACTAAATACATGAGCGTGCATCATGGACATAGCATACCAGTGGAATATAGTACGATGGTAGGTTTCAAAGGAGTTAAAGTGCAGAAGAAAGTCTCGCATCAACTAGGCGGATCAATGGGATATGGAGATGTCCATCAATCGATATCAATGCGAGGAGTAGGGATTGCCATGCAACGGATTCACTAGAGCTATAAGTGTATGAAAGCTAATGAATAGAAAACTGTGAAAAATGATGACGATATTATGCAATCCCTGAAAATTAGCTATAATTACCTTACTTTCCATCTTAAAAAAGGTTTTTCATATTTCGCGCACTATCCATATGATCATAGGTTTTATAATCTTGGAAATTACTTTTGTTTGGATTTTAATATGTAACGTAGAATGTAGTTTCCAATTTTTTTTACTTAGAAGAACTAATGGACTATGTTTTCTCATGAAGGAAGGTGATGGGTTTGGTCAATACTATGTGATGCATGAGTTATTGCATGAATTATCTTGGAATGTTTCATCGTAAGAGTGTCAATATAAGTAGTTTATGTTTTAGATGTGATGACATCCCACAAGTCTATTTAGCGGTTATCACTCATCGTTCAGAATGTATATGATGAAAGTTTTGGAGAGGAAATGGGTAAATTGAAGGCAGGATAGACATTAAACATTTGCAAACTTTGATGGTCTTTGGATACCATGATTCAGGAATCACTAATAGTTTAAGAGATATATTTGAAGATAGAAAGGATCCCCGATTTTTATTTATAGCAATGAACATTCCACACTCTTTACCAAACAATTTTTTCAATCTTATCCACCTCCAATACCATAAAATTATTTCACCTTATGGCCCAGAAATGAGTTTACCTAGCACATTGTCTAGATTTTACCACTTGAAATTCTTGGATTTCTAATACTGGCGTCGTAAAGTTGAAATTCTTGGATTTTACCACTTGAAATTCTTGGACTTCTAATCTTGGATTTTACCACGGTGTATAAAAATGCCTAAAGACACTAGTCACCTTGTGTATTTACGCAATTTCCATTCTTCTAGAGAACTCCAATCCCATATTCCTTAGGTTGGAAAGATGAAATGTTTACAAGAGCTATTAGAGTTCCATGTTAAGAAATAGTGGGTTGGATTTGAATTGAGAGAGCTGGGAGAATTAAGAGAGCTTGGAGGAGAACTCTCTTTTTGTAATCTTGAGATGGTGTCATCTAAGGGAGAAGCTAGTGATGCTAGATTCAAGAACAAAAGAAATATTGAAGTGTTGGGATTAGATTGGGGTAGAAATCACCACACTATTAATGATGATGTTGTTGATGGTCTTGATCCATCAAATGATCTTAGAGTGATTTACATTATAAATTCAGGTTTCCCCCGGGTCTAGCTGGTTCTGCGGTGACATTAGCACAAAAGGGTTGGAGTCTCTCCATATGGAGGGTGTATCTTGGAGTAATTTTCCACATTTTGGGCAATTAATGCACCTCTCCAAAATCTCTTTCAAGAATGTTGTTGGATTGTGCTTGTTCGTGCCTGACTTTGGTGGTGTTTTAGAGGGAAGTTTAATGCACTTGAAGACTATGGTCTTTGATAATGCGCCGGAACTTGTCGAGTGGGTTGGAGTACCTAATAGCATTTATTTTCAAGGCTTGAGCATCAAATGCATAGAGCTTCCCTTTCTCTACTTGTTTCCCTTGGAGTTCCTTGGTCCTTTTACCAACCTATGTGTTCTTGATATTAGTAATTGCCCTAAGTTGTCTCTGTTGCCCCCTCTGTCTTAAACTTCAGCTCTAACATATATTAGTCTGGGAGAAAATGGTAGGTCGAAGTTATTATACAATTTAAATAAATTGACCGTTGAAGAGTATAACAATGCTTTGGACGTTCAGAATAGGGATTTCTATTTATGCGCCCCTCCTTCCTTAGTTGTGCTCAGTTTTTCCCCGCCCATCTAACTTTGCTCAATTTTCCCTCCTCTACTGACCCCGCCTCACAAGAGCCCAAATAGTGGCTTGCCGTCGGGTCAAAGTCATTAACCGTTACTTCGCCCGGTACTCACTCGTTAGACCCCTTCACTGATTAAAAAGGCCTTGGGCCTACAGTTAGAGGAAGCTGCGTGGTTGGTGATAACCCACAAGTGTAGGGGATCGTTTGTAGCCATTTTTGATAATTAAGAGTGTAGAACCCAATGAGGAGCTAAAGGTATAATTAATATTCCCTCAAGTTATATTGACCACCAATGCAACTCTACACATGACAACACTTACTTTACCTAGAACAAGAATAAAACTACTTTGCGGGAATAAAACTAGAAGTACTTTGTAGGCGTTGTATGATAGGTTTACAAGATAATAAGGAACAAGTAAATAAAAGTTAGGTGTTGTTTTAATAAAAGAACAAGAAATTACATATAGAGAGTATGGAAAAGTGGTGGTAGGATTTGCGAGATTGTCCTAGGCAATTGATAACTAGACCAATATCATTGTTGTAGTTTTATATGAGGGAGAGGCATGAGCTAACATACTATTCGTACTTGGATCACATGCACTTGTGATTGGAACTCTAGAAAGCATCCGCAAGTACTAAAGATCATTAAGGTAAAGAGAATATCTCTCTGTCTCTCTCTTGTTTGCTTCACCTTCCGCAAGTACTAAAGATCATTAAGGTATGCACTAAAGATCATCCGCAAGTACTCTCTCTCACTCTCTTGCTCTTTCTCTTCTGTTTTTTGGCCCTTGACCATTTGTTAAATATCTGGAGATCCATATCTCCGACCGGGCTGAAATTTTGAGGGGATTTTTATCGGAAAATTATCTTTCTTGCAGCGAAAGTAGTAACCCACCGACTTAACGGGGAGGCATGAGATAACAAGGCGCAGTCAACCCCCCTGGTCATGCCCTGTTGCCTGGTGGGGCCCTTGGGCACCGTGTTGTGTTGATTCTTCTTCCCAAAATTCACATATATCCCAAACAAATCTCCATCATGTTTTATTGCGTTTGGAATTCGTTCGATACGGATATTCTACGAAACAAAAAATACACAAAAAAATAGGAATTAGCACTAGGTAATGGATAAGTAAGTTAGTCCGAAAAATAATATAATATGTTGTCAAAAGTGTATGAAAGTTGTAGAACATTGGCATGAAACAATAAAAAATTATAGATATGACGAAAACATATCAGCTCCGTGGTTGGTTGTTGGTTCGAAGTCCTATAGCAGCCCAGTAAATTAGGAAAATAGTCTTTCTTTTTTATCTTAAACTCCAAGAAACTATTTTGGCCCCAAACTAGTTCAAAGCAATTCATAAAAATTAGGAAAACTTACGAAACTAAATATACACCTATAGATCTTAGTGAATATTTCATAATCAAAGTAAAATCTCAATCAATTTTGTGGATAATACATACAATCCTACTTGATTTTTGCCAATTGTTTGGACCAAACTATAACACATTGTATTTCAATTTTGAATTACTTCCTTTAAATGCCCAGAAATTCATATAATCAATGGAACATGGAAAAAGGCTAAATATTAAATCTTTTGTCGACAATTAAAAAAACTCATCGTATTCCTAGTTTATCATTTTTCGTGGAACCAGTACACGCAGAGCAAGATAATGCCCATATGTACAAGAAAAGTGACAATATTAGCTGCAGGGGCTGATGTAGATGCACACCATGGTTGTCATGGTGTTGCAAGGGTTGGTAGTGTTGATTGGGATTTAGTACAATTATACACTACATGGAAAGGGCTTAGAGGTGACCCTAAATAAGTGGTGGGCGCAGTCTAGCACCCGCCACTGCAACTAGTAGTGGGGGGCTCAAAATATCATCCGCCACTGCTATTGGCTCACCAGTGGCGTGTGCTAGTTTGCGCTCTCCACTCACAACAATTGTCCAGATTTGTCGTGGGACAAATGTTATCAGTGACAGGCACAAACTAGTGCCCACCACTGTTGGTTGAGTTAGAAGTGGCGGGATTTTATGCGTACCCACCACTGTTATTTTTGTGCCTGCCACTTCATTTACCTTTGGCGGGCCGGAAGTGGCACCCGCCACTCAAACAAAAAATCTGACTCGCACCACCAATCCCACAAAGGCCCGCCAAAATAGAAAGATAGAGCTAACACTATCATTTCCCATACATATCCTTCTCTCTAGTGTTGCTCCATCTCATCTCTCTCTCTACCCGATGCCCTCATCTTCGTTCGCTAGATCCATCGTGTCCCTCCCCGAGACCTATCTCCCGCCTTTGCTATCATCCGGCCCGCACGACGCCGCCCCTCGCCTCTCCAGCCAGCACCGCTCTCCACATACGCCACCTGATTCCCATGGCCAGGGTTTGGGTGTGGCGTCTCCTCCAACTCTGATGCGGCACCGGTGCCTCTTCGACATCTACCTCCCCTCCGACGCGCAGATCCACGTCATTGAAGGTGCTCCTTTACCCGGTGGCTGCGGGTGATACGTCTCCAATGTATCTATAATTTTTGATGATGGCATGCTATTATATTATCTGTTCTGGATGTTTTATATGCATTAAGATGCTATTTTATATTAATTTTGGTACTAACCTATTAATCTAGAGCCTAGTGCCAGTTTCTTATTTTTCCTTGTTTTTGAGTTTTGCAGATATGGAATATTAAACGGAGTCCAAACGAAATAAAACCATCGGATGGAATTTTTTGGAAGGAAACAAGTCATCCAAGTTTGGAGTGCACGACAAGGGGAGGTGCTAGGGAGCCACAAGCCTACTAGGCCGCCCCCCTGGCCATGCCTAGGAGGCTTGTCGCCTCCCGGCAGGTCTCCTAACCCTAATACTTGGCCTATAAATACCCAAATATTCCCCCCAACATAAAAAAGAACCACACAAATACTTTTCCGCCGCCAGAAGTCTCCGTTCCCGAGAGATCCAATCTTGGAGCCTTTTCCGGTAATCTGGCGGAGGGGGTTTCGATCACGGAGGGCATCAACATCAACTCCATTACCCCTCTGATGATGTGTGAGTAGTCCACCATAGACCTACGGGTCCGTAGTTAGTATCTAGATGGCTTCTTCGCTCTCCTTGATCTTCAATACCATGTTCTTCATGATCTTCATGGAGAACTATCCGATGTAACCCTATTTTATGGTGTGTTTGTCAAGATCTGATGAATTGTGAGTTTATGTTCAGATTAGCCATGGATCTTATTTGAATCTCCTATGAATTCGTATTTGTATGATTTCATATCCTTGCAAGTCTCTTTGAGTTATTGGTTTGGTTTGGCCAACTATATTGGTAATTCTTGCAATGGGAGAAGTGCTTGGTTTCGGGTTCAATCTTGCGGTGTCCTCACCCAGTGACATAGTAGGGGTAGCGAGGCACATATTGTATTGTTGCCATCAAGGGTAACAAGATGGGGTTTTCATCATATTCTTGAGTTTGTCCCTCTACATCATGTCATCTTTCTTAATGCGTTACTCTGTTCTTCATGAACTTAATAGTCTAGATGCAGGCAGGAGTCGGTCGATGTGTGGAGTAATAGTAGTCCATGCATAATCATTTCGGCCTACTTGATACGGACGTGATGCCTATATGCATGATCATTGACTTTGATAAGTACATGATTATTAGCTTTTCTATCAACTGGTTGACAGTAATTTCTTACCCACCAAGATATTTTCCTTCGAGAGAGAAGCCTCTAGTGAAACCTATGGCCCCCGGGTCTACTTTCCAGAATCTACTTTCAAATCAATAAAAAAAAAATACTTTACTATAATTTATTTACCTTTTACTTTCCATTCTTGTTTACTTCTATATCTATCAGATCTAATCCTTGCAAATAATCATGAAGGGATTGACAACCCATTTATAGCGTTGGGTGCAAGGGTTTGATTGTTTGTGTAGGTGCATCCATTGGTGACTTGCTTGTTCCTCCTACTGTATTGATACCTTGGTTCTCAACAACTGAGGGAAATACTTATCTACTTCCCTATATCACCCTTTCCTCTTCAAGGGAAAACCAACGCACGCTCAAGAGGTAGCAAGAAGGATTTCTGGCACCGTTCCTGGGGAGGATACATAGCAAGTCAAGACAAGATCTCTCCCGTCAACTTCCCGATTTCTGGCGCCGTTGCCGGGGAGGTACACATCAAGCCTACCAAGTACCCATCACAAACTCATCTCTTGCATTTAGATTATTTGCCATATTCCTCTCATTTTCCTATCCGCCACTATTAAAATGATTTTCAGAAAATACCAAAAAGATTTGCCTTTTTATTTGCCCTTCTTTTGTTTGCCTTTCGTTTTCTTGTGTGCTTGATTGCTTGCTTTGTCACGATGCCTGAAAATACCAAGTTGTGTGATTTTTCCAATACTAATAATAATGATTTTATTAGTACTCCAATTGCTCCCGCCACTAGTGTAGAATCATATGAAATCAATGCTGCCTTGCTTAATCTTGTTACAAAAGAACAATTTTCTCGCCTTCCTATATAAATACCTTTATTGAGTTGTGTGATATGTAAAAGAAGAAACATGTGGACAGTGATATTGTTAAATTGAAGCTATTCCCATTCTCTCTATGAGATTGTGCTAAAACTTGGTTTTCATCTTTGCCTGAAAATAGTATTGATTCTTGGAGCAAGTGTAAAGATGCTTTTATTTCCAAGTACTTTCCGCCCGCTAAGATCATCTCCCTTAGGAACGATATAATGAATTTTAAGCAACTTGATCATGATCATGTTGCACAATTTTGGGAGAGGATGAAATTAATGATTGGGAATTGCCCTCTGATCTTGGTTTGAGTTTATGGATAATTATACAAATTATTTATGCGGGATTGAATTTTGCTTCTATGAATCTTTTAGATTCACCCACGGGTGGTACTTTTGTGGAAATCACGTTAGGATAAGCTACTAAACTCCTAGATAATATCATGACAAACTACTCTCAATGGCATACCGAAAGATCTCATACTAGTAAGAAAGTGCATGCTATTGAAGAAATAAATACTTTGAGTGAAAAGATGGATGAATTGATGAAATTTCTTGCTAGTAAGAGCGCTCCTATTGATCCTAATGATATGCCTTTGTCTTCTTTGATTGTAAATAATAATGAATCTATGGATGTGAATTTTGTTGGCAGGAACAATTTTGGTAATAACGCGTATAGAGGTAAATTTCAACCCTAGGCTGTTTCCTAGTAATTCCTCTAATAATTATTTTAATGCCTAAAACAATTCCTATGGAAATTATGATAATATGCCCTCTGACCTTTAGAATATTGATAAAGAATTTATTGGTTCACAAAAAGTCTTTAATGCTACTATTGAAGAAAAAGTGCTCAAGATTGATGATTTGGCTAGGAACCTTGATAGAATTTCTCTTGAGATTGATTCTTTGAAAGTTAGATCTACTCCACCCAATCATGATATTAATTAGTCTTTAAAAGCTATGAGAATTTCTATTGATGAAAGTAAGGAAAGAACCGCTAGAATACGGGCTAAGCGTGAATGGCTTGAAAAGGTGTGTTCTCGTGATAATATTGATGAAGATCTTAAAGTGATTGATGTGACTCCTATTGAATCTTTGCTTTCCAATATAAATCTTGATAATGATGGAACTGGATATAAGTCAACTTTAGTGAAAAGGCGTCCTAATGATTCGAAGTTTATTGATCTTAATGCTAAGATTGATAAAAGTGGGGTGGAAGAGGTTAAAACTTTAAATAGCAATGAACCCACTCTTTTGGATTTCAAGGGCTTTAATTATGATTCTTGCTCTTTGATTGATTTTACTTCCTTGATTCAATCCATGTTGAATTCTCCTCATGCTTATAGTCAAAATAAGGCTTTTATTAAACATATAGTTGATGCTATGATGAAATCTTTTGAAGAAAAACTTGAGTTAGAAGTTTCTATTCCTAGAAAGCTTCATGATGAGTGGGAACCTACTATCAAGATGAAAATCAAAGATTATTAGTGCCATGCTTTGTGTGATTTGGGTGCTAGTGTTTCCCTGATTCGGAAAACTTTATGTGATGTGCCAGATTACCATGATCTTGATGATTGCTCTCTTAATTTGCATCTTGCGGATTCCACTATAAAGAAACCTATGGGAAGGATTAATGATTTTATTATTGTTGCAAATAGGAATTATGTGCCCATAGATTTCATTGTTCTTTATATAGATTGCAATCCTACATGTCATATTATTCTTGGTAGACCTTTCCTTAGAACGATTGGTGCAATCATTGACATGAAAGAAGGAAACATTATATTCCAATTTCTAGTAAGGAAAGGCCTAGAAAACTTTGATAGAAATAAAATAAGATTACCTTTTGAATCTATTATGAGAGGTACTTTTGGATTTCATACCAAAGATGACAATACCTAGACCTATTGTGTTTTGCCTAGCTAGGGGCGTTAAACAATAGCGCTTGTTGGGAGGCAACCCAATTTTATTTTTGTGTTCTGTTTTGGCTTCTGTTTTTGAGTGTTTCCCACATTATTAATTCATTATTAATTGTGTTTTGGTGTTTGAATTACTGTTTGAGCCAAGTGAAACCTTTGGAGTGATCTATGGTAGTTGTTGATTTGATCTTGGTGAAAAACAGAATTTTTTGCGCCCAGTCTAGGAATTTTCAGATTTTTCAGAGCGTCGAATGTGTCTGAAATTTTTAAAAAAGATGTACATATAAATTTCCCAGGTTTTACTAATTTTTGATAATTGTTTGAGTTACAGAAGTATACGAAGTTTCCATATTGCTACAGACTGTTCTGTTTTTGACAGATTCTGTTTTCTTTTAATTGTTTGCCTATTTTGATGAACCTTTCGGTTGTATCATGTGGTATGAACCATGTAGAAGTTAGATTAAAGTAGTTATAACACCAATATATATAAATAAATAATGAGTTGACAACAGTATCTAAAGTGGTAATGTATTCTTATACTAACGGATCTCACGAGTTTTCTATTAAGTTTTGTGTTGTGAAGTTTTCAAGTTTTGGGTAAAGATTTGATGGACTATGGAATAAGAGTGGCAAGAGCCTAAGCTTGGTGATTCCCAAGGCACCCCAAGTCATATTAAAGGATGCAAAGATCCTAAGCTTGGGGATGCCCTGGAAGGCATCCCCTCTTTTGTCTTCAATCCATCGGTGAATTTACTTGAGGCTCTATTTTTATTCACCACATGATATGTGTTTTGCTTGGAGCGTATTGTATGATATGATTCTTTGCTTATTAGTTTTCCACAATCATCCTTTCTGCACACATTTTTTATAAGAACACGCTGAATCGTGAATTTATTAGAATGCTCTATGTGTTTCACTCATATCTTTTGAGTTAGGAAATTTTGCTCTATGTGCTTCACTTATATGTTTTAGAGCACGGTGGTGTTTGCGTTTTATAGAAATAATTGAACTCTCGTACCTCACATATATTATTTTGAGAGTTTCCAAAAAAGCATGGTAATTTGTCTAGGTTATGAATTTAGTACTAATATGATAGGCATCCAAAAGGGATATAATAAAAACTTCCATATTAAGTGTATTGAGTATTTATGAGAGGTTTGATTCCTTGCATAAAGTTTTGAGATATAAAGATGGTAATGATAAGATACATGTTAGGAAGTAATTGTGATTTGGTAAAAATATTTGTGCAAAGGTTTGTGATTCCCGTAGCATGCACGTATGGTGAACTATTATGTAAGGAAGTAAGAGCATGACTTGTTGATAGATTCTAGACCTTTGTGTGAGGGTCGGGGGGGCAATGGTTAACTCCTACCCCCCTAGGAGCATGCATTTAATACTTTGCTTCAATGACTAATAGACTTTTGCAATAAGCATGCGAGTTCTTTATGACTAATTTTGAGTCCATGGATTATATGCACTCTCACCCTTCCACCTTTGCTAGCCTCTCTATTACCGCGCAACTTCCCCCGGTAAATCAAAGACCTTCCTGTAAACAGCCACCATATACCTTCCTCAAAACAACCACCATATATCTTTCCAGAAAAGCTTAATGTTGATATAAAAACAATAAAATTTCAAGCATACTAGCACTATATACCTTCCTCAAAACAACCACCATATAGCTTCCTCAAAACAACCACCATATCTCTCTCTATTATGGCATTTCCATAGCCATTCCGAGATGTATTGCCATGCAACTTCCACCGTTTCCTTTTATGACATGCACCATCACTTCCATATTGCATATAGAGTCATATTTTGTCATAGGTATCGATTTGTAATTTTATTTTGAGTTGTAAGTAAATAAAAATGTGATGATTATCATTAATAGAGCATGTCCCATGTGAGGAAAGGATGATGGAAGCTATGATTCCCTCACAAGTGGGGATGAGATTCCGGACTTTATGAAAAACAAGAGGCTAGCGAAGCCCAAATAAAAATAATAATAAAAGAGGCTTTAGATGCCCACAAAAAATGAGATAAAAGAGAGAAGGAACACTGCTACTACCTTTTTCCACACTTGTGCTTGAAAGTAGCACCATGATCTTCATGATAGAGAGTCTCCTATTTTGTCACTTTCATATAGCTAGTGGATTTTTTCTTCATGATGCACGTCCACTTAGTTCCTTTTCGAGCTTTCATACACTTATAGCTCTAGTGCATCCGTTGCATGGCAATCCCTAATCATTCACATTGATATCTATTAATGGGCATCACCATGGCCTGTTGATATGCCTAGTTGATGTGAGACTATCTTATCCCTTTCCTTGACAACCTCCACCATATTCTATTCCACCTATAGTGCTATATCCATGGCTCACGCTCATGTATTGCGTGAGAGTTGAAAAAGTTTGAGAACATAAAGGTTTGAAACCAATTGCTTGAATTTTCATCGGGGTTGTGCATGATCTAAATACATTGTGTTGGGATGATGGAGCATAGCCACACCATATGATATTGTAGGGATAACTTTTTTTGCCATTATATTTTGAAGAGATATAATTGCTTTGCTAGCATGCTTGAAATGTTATTGTTTTTATATCAACATTAAGATTTTGTTTTGAGTATTACGGATCTGAATATTTATGCCACAATTAAGAATATTACATGGATAAATATATTAGGTAGCACTCCACATAAAAAAATCTGTTTTTATCACCTAGAGGATGAGCAGGAGTTAAGCTTGGGGATGCTGATACGTCTCCAACGTATCTATAATTTTTCATGATGGCATGCTACTATATTATCTATTTTGGATGTTTTATATGCATTAATACGCTATTTTATATTATTTTTGGGACTAACCTATTAATCTAGAGCCTAGTGCCAATTTCTGTTTTTCCTTGTTTTTGAGTTTTGCTGATATGGAATATTAAACGGATTCCACACGGAATAAAACCTTCGAAAGAAATTTTTTGGAAGGAAACAAGTCATCCAAGCTTGGAGTGCATGGCAGGGGAGGTGCCAGGGAGCCACAAGCCTGCTAGGCGCGGGCCCTCCTGGCCACGCCTATCAGGCTTGTCGCCTCCCGGCAGGTCTCCTAACCCTAATTCTTGGCCTATAAATACCCTAATATCCCCCAACATTAAAAATAGACAGACAAATACTTTTCCGCCACTGGAATCCTCCATTCTCGAGAGATCCAATCTTGGAGCCTTTTCCGGTAATCTTCGGGAGGGGGTTTCGATCACGGAGGGCATCTACATCAACTCTTGCCCCTCAGATGACGTGTGAGTAGTCCACCACAGACCTACGGGTCCATAGAGTAGCTAGATGGCTTATTCTCTCTCTTTGATCTTCAATACCATGTTCTTCATGATCTTCATGGAGATTTATCCGATGTAACCCTCTTTTGTGGTGTGTTTGTAAAGATCCGATGAATTGTAAGTTTATGTTCATATTATCCATGAATCTTATTTGAATATCCTCAGAATTCGTATTTTCGTGATTTCATATCCATGCAAGTCTCTTCGGGTTATTGGTTTAGTTTGGCCAACTAGATTAGTAAGTCTTGCAATGGCAGAAGTGCTTGGTTTTGGGTTCAATCTTGCATGTATTGTATTGTTGCCATAGTATTGTATTGTTGCCATCAAGGGTAATAAGATGGGGTTTTCATCATATTGCTTGAGTTTATCCATCTACATCATGTCATCTTACCTAATGTGTTACTATGTTCTTCATGAACTTAATACTCTAGATGCAGGCAGGAGTCGGTCGATGTGTGGAGTAATAGTAGTAGATGCATAATCATTTCGGTCTACTTGATATGTATGTGATGCCTATATGCATGATCATTGCCTTGGATAACAACATGATTACTCTATTTTCTATCAATTGCTTGACAGTAGTTTGTTTACCCACCATGATATTTTCCTTCGAGAGAGAAGCCTCTAGTGAGACCTATGGACCCCCGGTCTACTTTCCATAATATACTTTCAGATCTATAAACCAAAAATACCAAAAATACTTTGCTACAATTAATTTACCGTTTACTATCCGTTCTTGTTTACATCTATATCTATCGGATCTAATCCTTGCAAATAATCATGAAGGGATTGACAACCCCTTTATAGCATTGGGTGGAAGAGTTTGATTGTTTGTGCAGGTGCATCCATTGGTGACTTGCTTGTTCCTCCTACTGGATGCATACCTTTGTTCTTAACAACCGATAGAAATACTTATCTACTTCGCTACATCACCCTTTCCTCTTCATGGGAAAACCAACACACACTCAAAAGGTAGCGGCAGGACGGACGCGTGCGGTGGACCAACTCTAGCAGCTTCCTCCATGGTGTGATGGTGGTATATCACAATCTTAACATCCTGGCTATAGCTATATCTTCTGCTTGAAAGATAAATTCTCATATTGTGCAGTAAACCTATTAGAATAATCTTTCCTAATTGGTGGAGCCAGATACGAGTTAGTTTGGGCTAGTTTCCTACGTGTGCTAGTATTCAATGTCAAATGTTTTATGAATATGATTTGTGCCAAGTTTTTTTAATAAGAAATCATATGCTAAGTGCAAATGTTTTGGCAAAAAGTTGACTAAATTATTTTTCGCCATATTTCACGAACGTAACATGTCCATTGTTAAGCAAATGTCATGCGAAGATTTGCACATGTAAGGATTTAATGATATGCATTCCGTATGACAACATTTATAGGGTTTCCGTGGCTCCTAGATGCTCTCTTGAAATGGAGTTGAAGTGGCGCAGGAAGTTGGTGGCGCAGGGAAAAGGATTAATGATAGAGTTTTCAAATTTAGACATTGGCCGCAGGAGCTAAAAGAGGCAGAAAATATGTTCCAGTAGACTCGTGTAGTTAATAGGAGAATGAAGTCAGTATGTGCAAGAGTTATGTCGAAACACAACTAAAAGTTACAGTGGACGTCATCTTCGTGCCAATGCTGCAGAGCATGCTCGGATGCTGCCTCTGAGTAGTCCCCATTTGGTTATGGAATGGGCTCCACAAAAGGTGAAATCTTCGTGCGCGGATCAGAGAGCCCGATGGGGAAGTGTTGTGGGGATACTTCCGCTGAGAATGCCCCCACAACCATCAAATTCTGCACCACCAAATTCTGCTCATTAATAGTATTGTAGTAAAATTAGGCTCTCGTTTAAGGTTTATTAGTTTTATCATTATTGGTCTAGCAGTTCTGTCCGTACTTGTAAGGTTTTTGACATCTAATTATCTGTTTGAACTCAAGTTGTCATCAATAATGATGTATGTAAACCCATCCGCATGTTTCATTCATTTATGCTAATGTATGTTAACAACGACCACTTTCGGATATTAATTTAATCCCAGTGAATGGATCAATGCACTCACTAGCAACAACCCGCCACTACAGATTGCACTAACAGTGGCGGGCCATCTAGCACCTCCTGCCACTATAGAGGATCTACTAGTGGCGGGCGGGTGCCCGCCACAGATGAGATTATAGAAGTGGCAGAAGTTTAGTGGCAGGCGCCCCTGGAGCCTGGCTTGCCACTGATGGCCTTTTTGTGCCCACCACTGCTAGACATTCCTTCATTAGTGATATCATAAGTCTGTGTGTTGTAGACTCAAAAACAAGGATCGATAAGAAGAACAAATCGACTGGTAAGAAGAAGTAGAAGTGAATACTTCAGTGTCGACTAGTGTCGCTTAGTCACGATTAGTCTCCTTCTCAACTTATGTGAAATAATGCTATTTGTATTTTGATGTGTATTGCACTTAGAAAACTATGTGCCATATTTGAAAGTCGAGCTATATTTCAAATTTGAGCCATATTTGAAATTTAAGCCGACTTTCAAATTTGAGCAAGATTTCAAATTTGTACTCTGATGTGCATTGATGTTGCAATGCTTTTTCAACCATTATGCACGTTAGGTGATCAATATGAGAACTTTTGTTATGAAAATGTGCTCCGAATGAGATGTGAAGCTAGAGTAAACAACCCCATGTGTACGCAAGGTTTTAATCGACCTTCTCTAAATGAGCCAAAAATTATTCCTTGACATTCACTGGGCAAATATAGGTTCCATGCCCAATATCGGATCGTTTCGACAAACTATGCTTGGTTAACCCTAAACCCTAGCCCATTTCCCTTGAAAACCATTCAACCTTGTTGGTGATAGCTAAGTTTTATGAAGAGAATTTCATGAACATATCCGTGGATGTGGTTTCTTATTTTTCCTACCAACCTAGTAACATAAAACAATGATGTGCGCAAGTTTCATATTTTTTGATTTTTTAAATTAGTATGCGAGAGGCGGCCTGATTGGTTGGATCGGTAGGGGTGCTCTATGGCTTATAGAAGGAGCTGACGCGAGTGGCCCACCCGGCAACGATAGAAGAGGGCAAAGTGACACCGGTCATGCACCGAAAGTGGAGGTAGGTCCCGCTTTGAGGTGGATATCTGATGGGTCCCGTGCTCAATGGACAAGCTATGGGTCCCATGTCAAGGTCGACAAGTTGTAGGTCCCGCTTGGCTTCGATAAGTGTGAAACTGTAAAATACGAATAATTGTTGTGAACAATATCACTTTTCTTCCAATATGCATGAAATATGTCACATATGAGATATTTGCTTGTTGTGGTGGCCCCAGCTTTCATAACTCGCCTCGGCCCCACCTGTCAGGATTTTACAGTGTCAGCACTATGGGGAGAGAGAGTAGCCCGACCCCACCTGTCAGAATATCACATGGCCTCATATGTCATAAGTTGACTCGACCCCACATGTCAACACTGTAGTGAGAGAGACTAGACCGGCTCCACCTATCAGGATATCATGCGGCCCCACTAGTTAGGAGGTAACAGTCAAAGGCTTTGATCGGACGGAAGAGCTCCATTTGGAATTTTGTGAGCAGCCGGTCGAGTAGGGAGGGCAAAAGTGAGCAATGTTAGTTGCAGGCCAAAGCAACAAGGGGAACAAAAATACAAAGGCCTTATAAATATGGTAAGGTAGAATACTTGAAACTTTGTGAGGCATCACATGTTGCATTGTAGGGCCTCCAAAATTAAAACTCCCTCTGAAGTCTAGATATCAAAAGATGTGAGAGCATGTTCTCTATACAGCTGGATGACAGTGTTATCTTCCGTGCAGTTTACAATGTTGCCCTAGAGGAATCATGTTTCACCAGAGAATTGTTTTCAAACGTGTTGAAGATTTTCCCATCTCTTTCCAAGCTAACCATCAGGTATTGCTGGAACCTGGATCTTCTACTTGCCGATGGAGGACTCCCTGACCTCACGACGCTGCAATCATTTATGAACATTTTGTAGAAACCTGTTCTTTCAGTGGCCTATAGGGGAAGCAAGAGGAGCTCGCTCCTACCATCAAGCCTTTCCCTACTTCTCTCAGGGAACTTGATATTTTCTGTGAATCATGCATGAAGTCGATGGACTTGATCTCAAACCTCACATCTCTCACCCTTCTACATTTGATAGCCTGTAAAAGCTTAACAATGGTATGTTTCTAGGAGTCATACATCAACTATGAGAGATAGAAAGGGCCAGATTAATGCATGCAGGTCCATTCCAATTGGAAAAATTTGAGGTGGATAGCATCTCAGCGGTGCTTGTTTCTCCCATTTGTAGCTATTTTGCTGCTATGCTCCACACATTACAGTTCCGCTATGATCAGCAGGTGGAAATCTTCACGGAAGAGCAAAAGAAAGCACTTCAACTCCTCACCTCCCTCCAACTGCTAGAACTTAGAAATTGTAATGGTCTACAATCTCTCCCTAGAGGGTTACATCGGCTTTGCATTAACTTTGTTGTTGGTTGTGTGCATCTTAGCTATGTAGAGGCCGGTTGTAATGCTTAAATTCTTCAGTAATAAAAGCGCCCCTTTTAGAAAAACACCAGCTTTGTTCTCCCAGGAAATTCGCGATCTCTTATTATCCAAAAAAATCAATCGCTGCCGCCCTAGGAAAGCTTCCCGGCTTCCCTGCAAAGAGTATGACTATGGTATTGTGATACGTATTTGTTGTATCTATAATTTTTGATTGTTTCATGCCAACACTCTACAACTTTCATATACTTTTGGCAACTTTTTACACTATTTTTGGGACTAACATATTGATCTAGTGCCTACTGCCAGTTCATGTTTGTTGCATGTTTTTTGTTTCGAAGAAAATCCATATCAAACAAAGTCCAAACGCGCTAAGAACTAACAAAGATATTTATTTGGAATATATGTGATTTTTGGGAAAAAGAATCAAAAAGAGACGATGCCCGAGGGGCCCACAAGCCAAGGGGCTTGGCCTACCCCCTAGTCACGCCAGGGTAGCTGGTGGTCACACCTTAAGGAGGTTGGTGCCCTTCTTTCTATGCAAGAAACCTAATATCAGGATAAAAACATGTTAAAATTTCAGCCCAATCGGTGTTACGGATCTCCAGGAATTTATGAAACGATGAAAGGCCGGAATTTGGGAACGCAGAAACAGAAGAAAACAGAGAGAGATCCAATCTCGGAGGGGCTCCCGCCCCTCCGCCACCATGGAGGCCAAGGACCAGAGGGGAAACCCTCCTCCCATCTATGGGGGAGGTTAAGGAAGAAAAAGAAGGAGGGGGCTCTCTCCCCCTCTTTCCTAGTAGCACCGAAATGCCATCGGGGTCATCATCATGACGGCGATCTACACAAATAACTTTGTCGCCGTCATCACCAACTCTCCTCCTCTATGCAGCTGTTCAACACCTGTTCTCCCCGCTTTAATCTTTACTTAAACATGGTGCTCAATGCTATATATTATGTCCCAATGATGTATCGCTATCCTATGATGTTTGAGTAGATTCGTTTTGTCCTATGGGTTGATTGATGATCATGATTGGTTTGAGTTGTATGTTTTATTATTGTTGCTGTTCTATGGTGCTCTCCGTGTTGAGAAAGCATGAGGGATCCCCACTATAGGGTTTGCAATATGTTTATGATTCGCTTATAGTGGGTGGCGTGAGTGATAGAAGCACATACCCGAGGAAGTAGGTAGTTTGCGTATGGGAACAAAGAGAACTTGATACCTTATAATGCTATGGATGGGTTTTACCTTAATGATATTTAGTAGTTGCGGATTCTTGCAAGAGTTCCAATCATAAGTGCATATCATCCAAGTAGAGAAAGTATGTTAGCTTATGCCTCTTCCTCATATAAAATTACGATAGTGATTATCGGTCTAGTTATCGATTGCCTAGGGACAAATAACTTTCTTGTGAAAATAAGCTCTCTACTAAGACTATCTTAGTTGTTTCTTTATCTTAGAAGCCCCTAGTTTTTATTTATGTGCTCTTTATTATCTTGCAAAGCTATCCCATGACACCTACAAAGTACTTCTAGTTTCATACTTGTTCTAGGTAAAGCGAATATTAAGCGTGCGTAGAGTTGTATCAGTTGTCGATATAACTTGAGGGAATATTTGTTCTACCTTTGGATCCTCGTTGCGTTCGACACTATTGCTTATCTAAAGAAGCTACAACTGATCACCTACACTTGTGGGTTTTCAAGACCATTTTCTGGCGCCATTGCCGAGGAGCAATAGCATAGGCTGTATATTCTCGTGTGTGCTTGTTTGCTTTATCACTAAGTAATTTTTATTTTCTACTCTAAGTTGTTTTATATCTTGAGATATGTGTAGGAAACGTAAAGTACCAAAAAAATAGTTGTACTTGCTGCTCCAAAAGTTGAGAAAACACTAGTGTTCCGTACCACCGAAGAATAGTACTTGGGTCATCTTCGATCCACTCGTGCTCGTGCTGAAAACCCAACTAGCTTAGTTGAGGCAAAGTCATTAAATGAGCATGCTTGTTGTGTGCGACAACGAATATCTCAAAAAGGGAAACTCTCGTGGCATCAAATTAATACTTTGTATTGTTATGCTTGGAACTTGTGTGAATTGCTTGATTTTACTTGTTGTTCTAAAGTAGCTAAAAAACACATTCCCTACCAACGTGTGTTTAATGATAATGAAATATTATCCTCTTATGCCAAGGAGGCATGTTGATATAATGATGTTGAACAAATTGAAGAATTTGTTGCTTTCAAGGGTGCCTATGAAATTGCTTCTTTCATTGAAAAGTATGATGCTACTCTTTACAAATCTAAAAAATTTGCCATACTTAAATATTTCTATGAAAAGTATGCTTCTAATGCTTATGTTAAAGAGTTTATTAAAAGAATGACTGCTTCCTTGGAAGAGACTAAATTTTGCAGGAATCTGTGGAATAAGAAATTCCTGACACTGTGAGTTCATTAGATGAAAAAGATGACGAGGAGAGCGGAGAACAATAGGAGGAAGAGCAGATTAGCTACCCATGCCCACCTTCTAATGAGAGTAACTCTTCAACTCATACATTGTTTAATTTCCCTTCGTGCTCACCGAAGGATGAATGCTATGATGATTGCTATGATCCCTTGAATTTGTTGGAAATATCCCTTTTTGATGAACTTGATGCTTGCTATGCTTTTGGCCATGATGCCAATATGAATTATGGTTATGGAGATGAACTTGCTATAGTTCCTTATGTTAAGAATGAAATTCATTTTATTGCACCCACACATGATTGTCCTATTATCTTTTTGAAATCTCTGGACTACACTATATCGGAGAAGTTTGCACTTATTAAGGATTATATAGATGGGTTGCCTTTTACTATTACACATGATGATTTTGATAGATATAATATTCATGTGCTTGCTGCTCCTACTTGAAATTATTATAAGATAGGAACTACATCTCCACCTCTCTATATTTCCAATACGATAAAATTGCAAGAAACTATTTATGCTATGCATTGGCCATTACTTTGTGTGCATGAATTGTTCTTTTATGACATGCCGATGCATAGAAAGAGAGTTAGACTTCGTTGTTGCATGATATATGTTACTTTGTGCTCACTACTAAATTAAAAATCATTTTTAATTAAAATTGGCTTTGATATACTTTCGGATCTGGGTGGATCCATTACTTGAGCACTTTTTGCCAAGCTTAATGTCTTTAAAGAAAGCACTGCCACGGAGACAACCCGGAAGTTTTTGGGAGTCATATTAATTATGTTTTATTATTTTATATAGTTCAAAAATAAAAAAATAAAGAGGGGAACCTAAAACTTTCAAAATGAAAAGTGAAAGTAAAAAGGATGAGCACCATTAAAGTGGGGGAGTTCCTTGAATTTTGTTCATGCCCATGGAAATTTTGTGAATCTCGACTACAGAAACTTTTCAACAAAAATAATTACCCCCTTGTATAAATCCATGGTATTATAATAATAATGTGCAAAGATTTGCCTTTAGGATGATTAGATTGCTTGTTTGGTGTGTGCAGTGTAAAAACAGAAACTTTGGCTGTAGTGCGTGAATTTACATATTTTTTACCGGAATGTCAAAAGTTTCTAAAATTTTAACATAGTACTTCTATGCAATTTTTTCATTTTGTCCCAATTTTTCAGAATTTTAGAGTTACATAAGTATAGTAAATGTTCAGATTGCTACAGAATATTCTGTTTAAGGCAGATTATGTTTTTGATGCACTGTTTTGCTTGTTTTGATGAAACTACCGATTGTATCGGTGGTATAAGCCATAAAGAAGTTATAATAAAGTAGCTACATGATACGTCCATTTTGAACCATGATTTTATATTGATATTTATTGCATTATGGAGCGTTATTACACATTTTGGTACAATACTTATGGGGAAACAGTTTACACCAGTAGTCTGATACTTTTCATGGGCTCAGACGTCTTTTGCACCGTCCATCTAGTTCCATATCCAGTGGCTCGTTTGGTTGGCTTCTAATATCCTGAAATTCCTCATAACTTCCCTCCTCAAATTACATGGTTTCAGTAATGATTGAAGTCGTGTCAGTCTTCTCACGGCCAACAAATAGGCCGACTCTTTTGTCCGTCTTTGTCGCCCATGACGATCGTGCCTTTGTCCACCTGTCGCTCTTCCTTTTCTTCTGTCCCTGTTACCCATCCATGGCAATGACCTCCCCTAGATGAGCATACCATTCCACATAGATGAACACAAACACCTTCAATCTTCTCCTTGGTGCATCTTTATTCTCCACCATGACGCCATAGGTGATCTATAAAGGCCGGGAGAGGACAGTGATGAACGACATGCTGGTGCTCACTCGACGGTGTAGACCGCACTGCTCCTTGCCGCTCATCGGCGTTGACACACAACTTTTGGGTAGAAGCTATGGAAAACATGTCGGCCGGACCGAAGTATCAAAGCACGGGTTGGCGTTGACAAAGCACACATGAAGCATGAATGCTTCCTTACATGGGATCCCCTGCTTCTCCATGTGTGACCATTGCTTCCCACCCCCGGCCTCGCTCATGTATGAGGAATCGATTAGGCATGTCAAGTCTTCCCCGTGGCCTTATCTTACCACCATCGTTCGAAAAGTGTCGCAAGTCGGTCTGATCTCAACATTGTTATTCTGATCTGGACATCTCATCGACGCTAGTCCTCGAAGACATCCCTCTTTGGGTGGTGCTCATGTTCCAGTAGGGGCTTCATCCTCTTGTGCTTCAATATTCATGTCTTGTTGTATGGAAGCAATGTCCAATATGTACAGGAAGAAAAGTTTGTTTTCTTTGGAAGCAAATTATGATCTCATTTAGAAGGAATGTTGATGGGGAAATATATCAGAAAGTTTGTCGTTGAAAGTATGTACATGCAACATTGGAAATAACAATCAACTTATTTAGAAGCACAAGCTCATTATGTTTAAAGCACATGCAATGTCACGTGGCACATGTATGTTGCACCATCCTCTTAATTTTGTATCAGACATATCTCTATTTCGCTTACTTCACACAAATCAGAAGCTCCGATTACACAATGACCAAATGTTATTGGGTTCACGCTTCGTACACAGTTGAGCAAAGTTTTTTTGGACACTAATCATGCTTATAACACTAGCACACTATGCTTGCAATGAATCCAAATAAATAGAGCTTATCTACACAATAATCAGACATGCTTCCACTATTACTGCATGATGCTTCCAGCGTCCACATTACATGTTGTTTACAACCCAACATTTCAGTTTAGACATCCACGAATATATAGAGTGGGAACGAAAAAAAAGAATTTTGGAGTATTTTTATTTTGGAAACATTTTTTGAATAATATGTTCCCATGGCATGGGTTTCCATGATAAAATGCTATAAAATTTCCATGCCATGTTTGCATTGCAAAAAAGAAAAAAACTGGAAGCAAATCCGCAATTACTGGGGAGCAAATCCACGATTAGTAGGAATCATTATTTTTTGTATTTGTTTGTTGGAAGCAATCACGTAATTTCTAGAAACAATTATCTATTAGAACAACAGATAAGGAAGGATGGAGAGGTCAGTGGGAGGAGGTGCTATATATACGTGAGAGTGGTTATTAGAAGCGCTTAATTAGGAAGGAAATAACTCAGCGCCTAACAATAGTGTCAGATCGGATGAATCACATGATGTTAATCCGATGGTCAACCAGTGGTCTGATGGGAAATTCCAAAAGTCCTGATCCCTAGCGGTTCCCATACTTATGCCTTTTCTCTCTTATTTTACAAGGTTTACATGAAGAGGGAGAATGTCGACAGCTGGAATTCTGGACTAGAAAAGGAACAAATCTGAGTTACCTATTTTGGGACATTCCAAAAGTCCTAAAAATCTATGGAGAATTATTTTGGCATATATAAAAAATACTGGGTGAAAGAAATACATCAGGAGGCCCACCAGGGAGCCACAAGCCTGCCCGCCGTGACCACCCCCTGGTCGCGGCTAGCGAGCTTGTGGCCCACCTGGCATCCCTCCAGTGCCCATCTTCTGCTATATGGAGGGTTTCGTTGAGGAAAAATTCATAAGAGACCTTTCGGGATGAAGCGCCGCCGTCTCGAGGCAGAACTTGGGCAGAACCAATCTAGAGCTCTGGCAGGGCGATCCTGCCGATGAAACTTCGCTCTGGGAGGGGGAAATCGAAGACCTCGTCATCACCAACGATCCTCTCATCGAGAGGGGGTCAATCTCTATCAACATCTTCATCAACACCATCTCCTCTCCAAACCCTAGTTCATCTCTTGTATCCAATCTTTGTCTCAAAACCTTAGATTGGTACCTATGGGTTGCTAGTAGTGTTGATTACTTCTTGTAGTTCATGCTAGTTGGTTTACTTGGTGGAAGATTATATGTTAAGATCCTTGATCATCACTTATACTCCTCTGATTATGAACATGAATATTTTTTGTGAGTATTTACGTTTGTTCCTGAGGACATGGGATAAGTCTTGTTATAAGTAATCATGTGAATTTGGTATTCGTTCGATATTTCGATGAGATGTATGTTGTGTCTCCTCTAGTGGTGTTATGTGAACGTCGACTTCATAACACTTCACCATTGTTTGGGCCTAGAGGAAGGCATTGGGAAGTAATAAGTAGATGATGGGTTGCTAGAGTGACAGAAGCTTAAACCCTAGTTCATGTGTTGCTTCGTAAGGGGCTGATTTGGATCCACATGTCTCATGCTATGGTTAGATTTATCTTAATTCTTCTTTCGTAGTTGTTGATGCTTGTGGGAGGGGTTAATTATAAGTGGGAGGCTTGTCCAACTAATGACAGCACCCAAGCACCGGTGCATACACATATCAAATTATCAAAGTAGCGAATGCGAATCAAGTGAACATGATGAAAACTAACTTGGCATAAATTCCCATGTGTCCTCGGGAGCGCTTTGCTTTATATAAGAGTTTGTCCAGGCTTGTCCTTTGCTATGAAAAGGATTGGGCCAACTTTCTGCACTTTTGTTACAATTGTTACTTGCTACCCGTTACGAATTATCTTATCACAAAACTATGTGTTACCGATAATTTCAGTACTTGCAGAGAATACCTTACTGGGAACCGCTTGCCATTTCCTTCTCCTCCTCTTTGGGTTTGACACTCTTACTTATCGAAAGGACTACGATAGATCCCCTATATTTGAGGTCATCAAGACTCTTTTCTGGCAGCGTTGCCAGGGAGGCTTGCGCCTTTGGTGAGTGGAACTTGGTAAGGAAAAAATTATATAGTGTGCTGAAATTTACTGTCACTTGTTACTGTGGAAAGTAATACTTTGAGGGGCTTGTTCGGGGTATCTTCACCTCGACCGGAAACACAAAGAGTTGTACCTCAACCTACTGAACCTAATGAAAATATTTATTATGAAATTCCTTCGAGTATGATTGAGAAACTGCTAGCTAATCCTTATGCAGGAGATGGAACACTACATCCTGATTTGCATCTAATCTATGTAGATGAAATTTGTGGATTATTTAAGCTTGCAGGTCTGCCCAAGGATCATGTCAAGAAGAAGGTCTTTTGTTTATCTTTGAAGGAGAATGTATTGACATGGTATAGGCCATGTGATGATATTGGATCGTGGAGCTACAACCGGTTGAAAATGGAATTTCATCCGAAGTTCTATCCTATGCATCTAGTTCATCGTGATCGGCATTATATTTATAATTTTTGGCCTCATGAAGGAGAAAGAATCGCTCAAGCTTGGGCGAGGCTTAAGTCAATGTTATATTCATGCCCCAATCATGAGCTCTCGAGAGAAATTATTATTCAGAATTTTTATGCTCGGCATTCTCGTAATGATCAATCCATCCTCGATACTTCTTGTGCTAGTTCTTTTATGAAGAAAGATATTGAATTCAAATGTAATTTATTGGAAAGAATTAAATGCAACTCTGAATATTGGGAACTCGACGAAGGTAAGGAGTCAGGTATGAACCTTAAGTTTGATTGTGTTAAATCCTTCATAGACCCAAATGCTTTTCGTGAATTTAGCACTAAATATGGACTTGACTCTAAGATAGTAGCTTCTTTCTGTGAATCTTTTGCTACTCATGTTGATCTCCCTAAGGAGAAGTGGTTTAAATAGCACCCTCCCATTGAAGTGAAAGTAGTGGAACCCATTAAAGTTGAAGAGAACATTATTTCTTATAATGTTGATCCTGTTATCGCTACTACTTACATTGAGAAACCACCTTTCCCTGTTAGGATAAAGGAACATGCTAAAGCTTCAACTGTGGTTCGTAAGAGTTGTATTAGAACACCTACACCCCCTAAAAAAATTAAAGTTGAACCTGGTATTGCTATGGTTAAAGATCTCTTGGTTGATAATACTGAAGGGCATATTATTCACTTTTGTGATGAAGCTACTAGAATTTCTAGACCTGATACTAAGCATAAACATAGACCAGCTGTTGGCATGCCTCTTGTTTCTGTTAAAATAGGAGATCATTGTTATCATGGCTTATGTGATATGGGTGCTAGTGTAAGTGCAATTCCTCATTCCTTATACAAAGAAATCATGCATGATATTGCACCAGTTGAACTAGAGGATACTGATGTTACTATTAAGCTCGCTAATAGAGACACTATTGCACCGATAGGGATTGTTGGAGATGTTGTAGTCTTGTGCGGGAAAATAAAGTATCCTACTGATTTTCTTGTTCTTGGTTCCCCACAAGATAATTTTTGTCCCATTATATTCGGCAGACCCTTCTTGAATACTGTTAATGCTAAGATTGATTGTGAGAAGGAAATAGTTACTATGAGCTTTGGGGATGTGTCCCATGAGTTTAATTTCCCTAAATTTCGAAAACAACCCCATGACAAGGAATTTCCTAGTAAAGATGAAATTATTGGTCTCGATTCTATTGATGTGCCTCCTACTGATCCATTAGAACAACATTTGCTAGACTATGAGAATGATATGCATATGAATGAGAAGAATGAAATAGATGAAATTTTCTTTGAGCAGCAGCCTATTTTGAAGCATAACTTACCTGTTGAAATACTTGGGGATCCTCCTCCACCGTGTGATCCCGTGTTTGAGCTCAAGCAATTACCCGATATGTTGAAACATGCTTATCTTGATGAAAACGAGATATATCATGGTATTATTAGTGCTAACCTTTCAGAGCATGAAGAAAAGAGATTATTGAAAACTCTGAGGAAGCACCGTGCTGCTATTGGTTATACTCTTGATGATCTTAAGGGCATTAGTCCCACTCTATGCCAGCATAAAATTAATATGGAGCTTGATGCCAAACCAGTTATTGATCACCAACGATGATTGAACCCTAAGATGAAAAAAGTGGTAAGAAAAGAAGTACTAAAGCTTCTGGAGGCAGGTATAATTTATCCTGTTGCTAATAGTAGATGGGTTAGTCCTGTCCATTGTGTCCCTAAGAAGGGAGGTATTACTGTTGTTCCTAATGATAAAAATGAATTGATCCCGCAAAGAATTGTTACAGGTTATAGAATGGTAATTGATTTTAGGAAATTAAATAAAGCTACTAATAAATATCATTACCCTTTGCCTTATATTGATCAAATGCTAGAAAGATTATCCAAACATACTCATTTTACCTTCCTAGATGGTTACTCTAGCTTCTCTCAAATACCTGTATCAAGCCAGATCAAGAAAAAACACTTTTACTTTCCCTTCCGGTACCTTTTCTTATAGACGTATGCCTTTTGGTTTATGCAATGCACCTGCTACCTTTCAAAGATGTATTATGGCTATATTCTCTGACTTTTGTGAAAAGATTCTTGAGGTTTTTAAGGATGATTTTTCCATTTACAGAACTTCATTTAATGATTGTTTGAGCAACCTTGATCGAGATTTGCAGAGATGTGAAGAAACTAATCTTGTCTTGAATTGGGAAAAGTGCCACTTTATGGTTAATGAAGGTATTGTCTTGGGGCACAAGATCTTCAAAAGAGGTATTGAAGTTGATAAAGCTAAAGTTGATGCTATTGAAAAAATGTCGTGCCCTACGGATACCAAAGGTATACGAAGTTTCCTTGGCCATGCTGGTTTCTATAGGAGGTTTATCAAAGATTTCTCTAAGATTTCTAGGCTTCTCACAAACCTTTTGCAAAAAGATGTTCCGTTTGTTTCTGATGATGATTGCGTAGAACCATTTGAAATTCTTAAGAATGCCTTGATTACCACACCTGTTGTTCAACCACCTGACTGGAACCTACCTTTTGAAATTATGTGTGATGCTAGTGATTATGCTGTTGGTGCTGTTCTAGGACAAAGAGTCGATAAGAAATTAAATGTTATCCATTATGCCAGTAAGACTCTAGAGAGTGCCGAAAGAAACTATGCTACTACTAAAAAAGAATTTTTAGCAGCCGTGTTTGCTTGTGATAAGTTTAGACCTTATATTGTTGATTCCAAATTAACTGTTCACACCGATCATGCTGCTATTAAATACCTTATGGAGAAGAAAGATGCTAAACCTGCACTTATTAGGTGGGTCCTTCTGCTAGAAGAATTTGATTTGCATATCATTGATAGAAAGGGTGCTGATAACCCTGTGGTAGATAACTTGTCTAGGTTAGAAAATGTTCTTGATGAACCACTACCTATTGATGATAGCTTTGCTAATGAACAATTAGCTATCGTGAATATTTCACATATTGCTCCTTGGTATGCTGATTACGCCAATTACATTGTTGCTAAATTTATACCTCCTAGTTTCACATGCCAAAAAAGGAAAAGTTCTTTTATGATTTAAGGCATTACTTTTGGGATGACCCACATATTTATAAAGAAGGGGTAGATGGTATTATTAGACGTTGTGTACCTGAGCATGAACAAGGATAGATCCTACGCAAGTGTCACTCCGAAGCCTACGGAGGACATCCCGTTGGAGATAGAACTGTACACATGGTACTATAGTCTAGGTTTTATTGGCCTACTCTCTTCAGGGATGCTCGTAAGTTTGTCTTATCCTCTGATGAATGTCAAAGAATTGGTAATATTAGTAGACGTCAGGAAATGCCTATGAATTACTCTCTGTTATCGAACTATTTGATGTTTGGGGCTTTGATCATATGGGGCCTTTTTCACAATCTAATGGGTATACTCATATTCTAGTTGTTGTTGATTATGTCACTAAGTGGCTAGAAGCTATTCCAACTAGTAGCGCTGATCATAATAGTTCTACTAAAATGCTTAAAGAAGTTATTTTCCCTGGATTTGGAGTCCCTAGATATTTGATGACTGATGGTGTTTCACATTTTATTCATGGTGCTTTCCGTAAACTATTCGCTAAATATGATGTTAATCATAGAGTTGCATCTCCTTATCATCCTCAGTCCAGTGGTCAAGTAGAATTGAGAAATAGAGAGATTAAATTGATTTTGCAAACGACTGTTAATAGATCTAGGAAGAATTGGTCTAAGAAACTCGACGATGCATTGTGGGCTTATAGAACTACTTACAAAAATCCTATGGGTATGCCTCCGTATAAGATGGTTTATGGTAAACCATGTCACTTACCACTAGAGCTAGAACATAAGGCTTATTGGGCAATCAAAGAGCTCAATTATGATTTCAAACTTGCTGGTGAGAAGAGGTTATTTGAAATTAGCTCACTTGATGAATGGAGAACCCAAGCCTATGAGAATGCTAAGTTTTTTAAAGAAAAGGTTAAGAGGTGGCATGATAGCAGGATACAACAGAGTGAATTTAATGTAGATGATCATGTCTTGATATGCAATTCTCGTATAAGATTTTTTTGCAGGAAAACTTCTCTCCAAATGGGAAGGTCCTTAGGTCATCGAAGAGGTATACCGTTCCGGTGCCATCAAGATTAACAACGCCGAAGGCACAAACCCGAAGGTGGTGAACGGTCAAAGAATTAAACATTATATTTCAGGTACTCCCATAAATGTTGAAACCAATATCATCAATACCATAACTCCGGAGGAGTACATTAGGGAGACTTACGAGAACGTTTCAGACTCCGAAAATGAATAGGTACGTGGTGCGGTAAGTAAAAACACTCCAAAACTTTTTCCATGTTAATTTTTATCTGTTTTGGAATATTTAAAAAATTAGGAAAATTTAAAGTAGTCCAAATAGTGCACGAGGAGGTGACAAGCCTGCTCGGCGCGGCCAGGGGCTTGTGGCCACCTCGTGCACCACCCGGACTCCATTTTCTTGTGGCATACTCCTTCGGGTCGGTAAAAATTCATTATATAATCTCCCAAGGGTTTTGTCTCTTGTATCATGACAATACCTCCTGTTTTCTCTTTTGAGGTGTTTCTGCAAAAGATTTAGAGCAATATGTCATCCCAAGATTCTAATGGGGAGAGCTTGATATCGCATTATCTTGCCAATCCGAAGCTCTATGGAGACTTGGACCCCTATGGATTGTTCTCAGAGGAGGAACAAGAAGGCAAGTACGAGGAAGAAAGCTCGGATGAAGAAGAGGCCTCCCTACTTCAGCCAGGAGATATGCACGTGGAGTTTAGGAAATCAAGCCTCCCAAACACAAGGCGAAAACCCAAGGTTCTATTTATCCCTTCTCGTTTCCTCCAGGAGAGCAAGGAAGAATTATGTCAATGGATATTGAAGCTCGAGCAGGAAGTGGACGATTTGAGGGAACAGAATTTTATGCTTAGGAGGAAACTAGAAAGGCTTACAACTCCATCAACAATCACTATTAGGGAAAACCTTATACACATAATCTTAGCAGCATCGCGGGACATGAAGAGGCGATGCTACTAATTATCAGTAGTGCGGTCCAAGGACACGCGCTACTGCTACAAACTTAGCAATAGCGCGGCTCGGTAGAACAGCGCTGCTACTAAAATTGACCGACCGTTCCCGTCATGCTAGGTTTAGAAGTAGCACGCCCAGAATAACCACACTACTGCTAATGTAATAGTAGTAGCGCACTTTTCTTTCATGTCACTAGTGCTAATTCTAAAACTAGCCATATGGAGGGCCCCGCTTAGCAGTAGCGCGTGTGCCAGAGGAGCGCTACTGCTAGATTATTAGCATCATCGCATTTTGAGCCCCGTGCTACTGCTATGCCGCAGCCATACCACCTTTTCCCTCCCTTTCCCCTCCTCTCTTCCTCACTTTCCCCTAGCTCCCACCTCCTCTCTCCCTCACTTTGCTTTATCCTCACTACTTCTCTCCCCATTACTCTACTTCTTATACCTATCTTTCTCTCTCTTTATTATTCCTAGCTAACTACACCAACCTCCATTAATGCATCTCCTTTCTCTTTTTCCTTCCCCCTCCACTAGTTGAACTTGTCTCCTCCAAAACTAGCAAGCTAGGTAGATCTAGCTAGCATTTAGTGAAGTGACCTATGTACCTCCCTGACTAGATTTATAGTCTTGTCAAGAAGAGATTTGTCCACTTTTGATCATTCCATAGGTGTGTGTGGCGACACCTATCGACATCATCATCACCGTGCTCGATCTCGAGATAGGTGATTAAAAATTTATGCTTTTGCAAGAATGGAAATATGTGTATGTGTGAGATATGACATAATAGGGCGATATGATGGAAATTGTGTATGTGGCATGAGTTGCCACGGAATTGTGCTTGTGAGTTGCCTATGTTTTGCCGATATGTCGATTTATTTTTGTTTCGGCGAATTCCGGGCAATCTCTAGATGCCCTTTTTTAGGGAAGGTCATGCTGAATTTTTGAATGACTTCTATGCATGCATGCATTTTTATAAATGAATTTGTTTATTATTACCGTTCAGGCGTTCATGATGGTCAGTGGAACAGTGGTGGACAGGTGGAGATGATCCAAAGCTGAGACACGTCGTGGATGGAAGCCAGTGGAGAGCGTTCAACGACGAATATTGGTATTTCGCATGTGATGTAAGGCACATCATTCTTGGCGCGTGTACCGATGGCAACCAGAACACCAACCATAGCACATGGCCGTGTTTGTATGGATGTACAACCTCCCCACCCGGTTGTGCATGAAGTCGAAGTACATACACATGAGCATGCTGATTCAAGGGCTGAAACAACCAGGAAATAATATTAATCTATATCTGGGGCTACTTCAATAGGAGTTAGACACGTTATGGAAAACACTGGCCAAGAAATGGGACGCCAACAAAGGCGAGTATTTCTATATGAGAGTCGCGTTGATCACGACGGTGCACGACTATCTCGGTTACGAATATGTCATAGGACAGGTGTGCCATGGATATTGTGGATGCACGCGATGCATGGATGATACGACGTCTCAGCAGCTAACGTCGAGGAAAGATGGCGGGTTTGGGAAAATAGTGTACATGGGGCATCGAAGATGGCTCGAGAAGGATGACCAGTGGAGAAACCGTGGAGATCTATTCAATGGTGAGGCTGAGCATCGAGGACCTCCACATCAGCGGAGCAGCGCCGAAATCAATGAGCTGTTGAAAAACTCGGAACAGAGCCCCGCGCCGGGAAAGACGATGAAAAAGGCACTAGAGCTGCTGTTGAAGGTATGGAAAACGAGGTCTGTTTTCTGGGACTTGGAGTACTGGCACAAACTCGACACGCCGCCCCGTAAAAAGACTTGCAAGATTTGGAGGTCAGGGCAGATCTGCACATGCCGCCCCGTAACAAGTCAGAGGAGACAGAGACGGAGACAGAGGCGCGGGAGAAGAAGAGAAAAATAGTAAAGGAAGAGGATTACTGCCCCCCTTCTTGCTTCACCTTAAGTCCGACTGAGATCGAGCAATTCTTCAAGTGCCTTACCGAAATCAAAGTTAGTTCCGGTTACTGTGGCAAGATAAGCAGATATCTAGACACGAAGAAGAAAAGGTTCAGTGGGATGAAGTCCCATGACTGTCATGTGATGATGGCGCAGATAGTACCTGTTGCCCTTAGAGGGATAATGGACAAGCACATCCGTGACACGCTTATTGGTCTGTGCAGCTTTTTCGACTTCATCTCTGGAAAGTCGATCAGTGGGAAGCAGCTCCGAAGGCTACAGGAAGAGATCATTGTCATACTAAATGAGCTTGAGATGTACTTTCCGCCCACGTTCTTTGACGTCATGGTGCATCTATGTGTCCATATTGTGGACGACATAATAGACCTGGTGCCGTCATTCCTGCACAACATGATGCCATTTGAGAGGATGAATGGGATCATCAAAGGATTCGTTCGTAACATTTCTCGTCCGGATGGAAGCATCGTCCACGGCTATGTGACACAAGAATGCATCTCTTTCTGCAAGAATTTTCTATATGGCGCAGACCGGCCTCCTGTAGTTGGTTTGCCCTTTAACAAGCACGATGGGAGGCTCGAAGGAGAAGGTCACTCCAATGGTCGCAGGGAACTGCATGTAGCCTACTCAGATTGACGCAACGACTTTGACATAGCAAACTTGGTAGTGCTACAACACCTACACCAGGTAGATCCTTTTGCGACACTTCACAAAGAAACTATCGCAAAGAAGTATCGTGACCGAAGTTACGAGAGAGCACAACTCCACTTTCCTGCATTGGTTCAAAGAGCATATTATTGCTAATCCCCCGGAAGAGGGCTCTAAGGACAGATTGCTCATATACGCCTTAGCACATGGCCACTCGCCCAACCTCGTCACCTATTAGGCACACAATATCAACGGATACACGTTATACATGGAGGCCAAAGATATGAATAGTGATGATCAAAACTCAGGCATGATGATGGAATGCATGACTGACAGTGACAACGGCGCAACTGAGAGATATTACAGAAGGGTCGAGGCGATCTAGGAGCTTGACTACTCTGGACTACACAAGCGACAATGTTCCGTGTCAGGTGGGCTAAGAATGTCGAAAGAGAAAACTGGTATTTCACTACCATGACTATACCCGACGCCAAGAGCGGTACCGTGAATGCTATCGCATAAAACGAGCCATGGGTACACGCTAAGCACGTGACACCATGCTTCTTCATAACCAACCCATGCAATCCCAGCCGTGTTGTCGTGAGGAGAGACAAAAGGAACATCATTGGAATGGATGGAGTCACCAACGAGGAAGACTAAGACCAGTACGGCAACCCAATGAGGGAAGATGAAGATGACGATGAAGTATACGTCAAAACAAGAATCAATACTATATTACCTAAGAAAGATCGTACTCCATGAAAAAGGAAAAGTCACAATAAGGGGCTCAATTATTCTTCAACGAACAAGAAGGAAAAGAAGCTCACTAAAAAACGCAAATGTCAACGCTGAGGAACCGTTATCTGTCAAATGATGTAATATATATGTTCCTATTTTGTGTACACACTTAACCGTTATGCATGGGTCAAATGATGTAATCTATATGTTCATATTTTGTATACATACTTAACCGTCAAATGATGCAATATATATCGCCTTAGTTATATACATTGTATCACCCTCCCTTCGTTCCTGCTCTTGAAAAAAGGAAAAGAAAAGAAAAGAAAGAGAAGAAAAGAAAAGGAAAAGACAATTGAAGAAACAAAGAGGAAAACTGGTATAGGTACTGGTTATAGCAGTAGCGCTTTTCCGAAAAAGAGCTATAGCTAGACGAGATAGCAGTAGCGCCATTGGGAGAAATGCGGTATAGCTACCTGTGATCGTAGTAGCACTACTTGGATAAACGCGCTATATATAACTTAGCTATAGAGTGTTTTTAGTAAACGCGCTACTGCTACATTGACTTAACCCTCAAATCTACTTCCCGCCTCTGCTTCTTCCCTCAAATCCCCACTCTCCCCCCTCGTCGACCATTGTATCACCCTCTCTTCGACCCCGGCGCTCGCCCCCGACCCCCTGACCCGGCAACCTCGCCCTCACCCCCGACCCCGACCCTGGTGCTCGGCGCTCGCCACCGACCCCGGCGCTCGCCCCCGACCCCCTGACACCGGCGATCTCGCCCTCGCCCCCGACCTCGGCGTGCCATGCCTTCCTCCTCTGCTTCCTCTCCACCCAACCTCGCCCGTCGTCGGGCCTGCCTCCTCGACCCTGCACCCTCTGTAAGCACCCCACAACTCCTCCTCTCTCTTATTGCTAGGGTTTGTTGGTTAATTTACTTAGGTTTTAGTTAGTGCAGTTGGTTAATTAGGTTATCTATTTAGTTATGAACCCTAGTTATCAAACTAGTAGGTTAATTTGTCTATATTATGAACCCTAGTTAGTATGAACCCTAGTTAGTTAGGGCAGTAGGTTAATTAGGTTCTTTGTCAAATTAGGACAGAAATTTAGGGTTAGGTGTTTTAGGTGTAGTTAAAAGAAAAAACAGAATTGATTATATAGGTTTCTTGCATTTTTTTAGTTTAAGCAATTGTTGCTATTTAAATTTTGTAGTGCTAGTTAGTTAATTAGAATTAGTATGAAACCGAGGACATATTAGTTGAAGCAACTGTTGCTATTTAAAAAAACAGAATTTCAAGTGGACATGTGATTTGGACATGTCATATTTGGAATTTGGACATGCCATATTTGGACATGTGATGTTTTGGACATGTCATATTTGAAAAATGATGATTATGTGCAGGGTAAATGATCCGAGTGGCCTATGTTTTGTTGGAATGTTGATTCATTTCCGTTCCGATGAATTTCAGGCGCTCGATATGTCCACTTTTTAGCAAAGGTCATGCCGAAAGTTTCCATAAAGTTTGGCATGACTTGTGCTAGACAGTAGGCATATCGAGTGCCAGGATTTGCTAGGAAACAACATTCCGGCAAACATAGATCTTTTTTATGTCATTTCTCATTTTTTATAGTTTTAGAATTAAACGAGGAGACTTAATAATAGGAAACATGTCGAACAACGAAGAAACCGGGCCTTCTAACCAAGATGCAGACGAGATGGATTATGAGGGTCAACAACAGTACCTCGAGTTTTTGTCTCCTAAGCACAGTCATGGTTTGCAGGTCGGCCTAGATGATGATGCTGACGCCGACATCGACGCTGATGGTGCCGGCATCAATGGCGGCGCCGAGACCGGCGGGGAAGATACCGGTGGGGAAGTTACCGAAAAGAAGAAGCAGAAGAAGCAGAGGATACAAAAACCTAACAAACTCGGCATCAGACGACTGGTGATCACAAAGATGGCCCCTAGCAAGTTTGAGCCATTAGAGCCAGAAGAACCTCGCAAGTGCTATGGGAACTAAGTAGGATGCATCCTACGGGAATCCGCGAGCATCAACGATGATGACATAAGGGGTAAAGAACATCTGATGCAGTTGCTCCTAATGAAGCTGCACAAGAGATTCAAGTTCCCCGACCGGGATGATGCCATAGAACACCCATGGGATGATAAGAAGATGAAAAGGATTAACAATCACGCCCTAGGCATGTTCAGCAATGATTTGACCTCCTGGAAAGGGAGGGTGAAACGAGCTATAGATGCTGAGGAACCCCTGTCCAAGATTCTGGAGGAAAATCCGACACTTACGGAAGAGGAGTTCGAAAAGTTCAAGGACACTTGCGCTACCGAGGCAGCCAAGGCTAAGGGTGCAAAATTCAAGAGCCTTCAGCAAAGGATCATGGGGAAGCATCGCCTCGGAAGCCATGGCTACCTTGGCAAAAGGCCCATATGGGATAAGGAAGACGCGGAACGTGAAGCCGCAGATCTCCCAAACCCCTTCGTGAAGTTCACCAACCCCTTGGAGCATGACTTCATCAGGGCCCGCTACAAGTGGGACAAGCAAATAAAGTTTTTTACACGGACCAGATCACGAGAAAATTGATCAGAATACTGGTAATTATTATTTTGCCACCTTACATTTAGCTTCTGATCAAGTCGACTACACATTCGTAAACGGTTCATGTTCCTTCTGTAGGAGAAGCAACACCAGCTTGTAGCCGAAAGCCCTACTTCGCCGATGAGGCCCAAGTGGGACACCCCTCTCAACCGGGCCTTGAACGAACTTAAGGGACTCCCTTTGGAACATCGGCCGCAATATGGACGTGTGCACGGCACCGGAGACGGCGCCACGTGGAAGGTGTTTTACAACGAGGGCCCGGAGGCCAAGAAGCAGAAAAAGAAGTTTAGTCAGACGGACATCAATGAGAAGGTGAAGCTTGCGTTCGAGAAAAAAGCAGCTGAGGATGCAGAAAAAGAAGCCGATGAGAAAAATGAGTTGCTACAGCAGGCAGTCGACGCAGCTGTACATGCCCGTAGAAATGATTTCGCTACTAACTTGATCCCGGCTATCATCAACTGGATGAAGGAAAATCCAAACAAGATGGTACATGATTTCTCCATGCCCAGTTTCGTCGGGAGCAACTTGGTGAACAACAGCACTGCACCATCACCTGCTCGCGCAACCGGGCCTGCTCCCGCACCCGAACCCGCAACCGCTCATAGCAGCCCGTCCTTAGTCTCTGGCGCGCTAGGCGGGCCTTCGTCTTTGGCTGAGCTCGACGACCTCACGGTAATTACATGTCGCACCAACATATATCTAGAATATTCCATTTTCATTGCCTTTCGGATGTTTTACGCTGCGGACATGTGTTTGCAGGCCGAGGAAACCCCGTCCACCGTACTCTACTTGATCAAAGGCCAGAAGGTGGACGCGGGAAAGGGGGTGATAATGAAGCCCTTGGAACTCACGTTCCATGACCAGCCGATGCCCGATGGGCACTTCTGGGTTACCTTGTCGAGTGTGAAATCGGGGCACAAGGATTTGCCTCCTCCAGTACGGCTGGGGGGAGAGGACGACAAGACCCTGTCACGGATTGGAAGCTGCAAGGGTTGGGTGCTGCGATGGCCGAAGAATCTTCTTCGTTTGGAGCCGGCCGAGAGCACACCAATAACTACACATCAACAAGCAGGTATGGACACCACCACCCCGCCTACGCAATTACCAACGCCTATAGTGATGGGTGAGAGTGGC
This sequence comes from Hordeum marinum, assembly GCA_022496015.1. NCBI lineage: Eukaryota > Viridiplantae > Streptophyta > Magnoliopsida > Poales > Poaceae > Hordeum > Hordeum marinum. The sequence goes on from CM039672.1 coordinate 46,435,509, forward strand.
GGACGACGTGATGAAGGGGGTCCAATAGTGGTTGATGTAATCGCTCCCATAGAACAAAGAATGGATGATGATGAGATGGAGGAGAACCCTCTTCGGTTCCTCAATACAGGCACCTATGAAGGTGACGTAGATATGATGAGTCAGGCATATGACGACTCGGGCTATCAGCATGCTAATGAGGATATGGATGATCTGCCTGGGCAAGAACGTCCTAGAAGGGATTGCAAGAAGTCTCTCTTCATGCAATCATCATAGGACACGCCTGAAGATGCACGGGGTCGTACAGTAGTGCTTAACCCGACAACACTAGGGCAGGGGTTAAGGAAGGGTCTAGAAGGTCATTCGAAGAAAAAGGAGAGGAAGAGATCAGGGAAGATAGGCTCAGCTACCTACAAACAAGCCGGAGCACATAGCAGCCAGACGGTGGCCATGTTCCATGTCACGGGCGAGCCGATGCTACCATCGAAACCGCTGGAGGCAATATCCGGGGATCTCAGGAGACTGCACGACCATGTGTTGTCGACTGAGAAAATTCTACTAGCCTCGAAGGATCCAGGATATCCGACATACGCGGAGCGTGTGCCTGAGGGGAAGTGCTACACCGACACACAGCCCGCGGAGGTGGTCTTCCTGCGGTTTGATCATATCTTCGAGATGTTTCTGACAAGGCGGCTCGATTGTACAATCGTCCACCTTTTTGCGCTACATATGAGCTCGGTCATGAAGAGAGAACAAGGCTCGCAAATCTGTGTGGTGGATCCATACTACATGCACGAGTCCTTCTTGGGTCTAGGCGACTTTGAGCGTAAAACTATTAGGGAGTACCTCGAAAACTTCATGGTACAGAACAAGGACCAGTAAATTGTCCTCCTGCCGTATCATCCAAAGTAAGTCTCGGACAACCCTTTCGTACATTTCAATCATTCCTTCTTGCTCATATAGAGAATAATTTGAGTTGTTTTTTCCCTACAGCAACGGTTGTGCCGTCCTTATCGTTCTTTACCCACGAGTCTCCCAAGCCGTGTATTTCGACCCTACCAGAAACAATGAGAAGATGGACTACACCCACGGAATGAATATTCTAGATGATGCTTTCCAAGGCGTCAGCTTCAGGGGTGGCCACATGTAGATCAGGAAACAAAGGAACCGCAAGACGGGTTTCTCGCATAAAACCAAATTCTATTGCATCCATGCCCCGAAATCAAGTACGAACGATGGATTCTACCTCCTCCATCTCATGATGGAGTTCGGAAGGGATCACCAAAAGCTTCGCATGACAACCAAAAAGGATGATCATATCCGCAAGTGGGTAGAATCTCAAGGAGAAGCGGATTATAAACTTAAAGATGACTTCTTTCGCATCCAGAGGGACATTGCCATGATCATCATGAAAGAAGTGGTCGAAGTGAATGGGATGTTCCAACACGACCCTATATCGTGAGCTGAGGTCTGAACTTACATAGGCATGAAACATCAGGACCTCATGTCGTTCAAGAAGCTAGGGTCCATCCTTGATGATCTGGAAGGATGGAAGTGTTGGAAATATGCCCTAGAGGCAATAAATAAAGTGTTTATTATTATATTTCCTTGTTCATGATATTTTTTTATTATCCATGCTATAATTGTATTGATTGGAAACACATTACATGTGTGGATAAGTAGACAACACTTTGTCCCTAGTATGCCTCTAGTAGACTAGCTCGTTGATCAAAGATGGTCAAGGTTTCCTAGACATTAACATGAGATGTCATTTGATAACGGGATCACATCATTAGGAGAATGATGTGATGGACAAGACCCAAACTATAAACGTAGCATATGATCATCTCAGTTTATTTGCTACAGTTTTCTACAAGTCAAGTATATGTTCCTATGACCATGAGATCATGCAAATCACGCACACCGTAGGAGTGCCTTGTGTGTATCAAACGTTGCAATGTAACTAGGTGACTATAAAGAAGCATTACAGGTCTCTCCGAGGGTGTTTGTTGGGTTGGCATGGATCAAGACTGGGATTTGTTACTCCGTGTGACGGAGAGGTATCTAAAGGCCCACTCGCTAATACAACATCACAATAAGCCTTGCAAACAATGTGACTAAGTGTTAGCCAAGAGATCTTGTATTACGGAACGAGTAAAGAGACTTGCCGGTAATGATGTTGAACTAGGTATACAGATACCGACGATTGAATCTCGGGCAAGTAACATACCGAAGAACAAATTAACTGAATCCTTGACATAGAGGTTCTACCAATAAAGATATTCATAGAATATGTAGGAACTAATATCTGCATCTAGGGCCCACTATTGGTATTGACCGTAGAGGTGTCTCGGTCATGTCTACATAGTTCTCGAGCCCGCAGGGTCTACACACTTAAGGTTCGGTGACGTTTCGGTAGTGTAGATTTATGCATGGTGGTGACCAAAGCTTTTTCGGAGTCCTGGATGAGATCTTGGACGTAACGAGGAGCTCTGGAATGGTTCAGAGGTAAATATTGATATATAGGAAGTCCTGTTTTGGTCATCAGAAAAGTTTCGGGCTCATCGGTAGTGTACCGGGAGTACCGGGAGTGTACCGGGGGACCATCGGGAGGGGCATTTCGACCCAAGAGGATACATGGGCTGCGGGAGGGTGAATACCAGCCCTTAGTGGGCTGGTGGAAGTCCCACACAAGTCCCATGCGGCTGGGAAGAAAAGCCCAAAAGGAAGAAGGAGGAAAAAGGCAAAAAGGGCCAGATAAGGAAGGAGTCCTAATCCTACTAGGAGTGGAGGAGGAGGACTCCTCCCTCCTAGTTCGGCCGAAGCCTAGGGCTGGACCCTTGAGAGCCAGGCCTCCTCCTCCCCTCCTCCTATATATACTAGTGGTTTTGAGGGTTTTTGCACAAGATTTTCTGCCACGTGCTGCCCTTTCCTCTAGTGCATAGTTTCTCCTCTAGATTGCTTTTCTGCAGTGCTTAGGTGAAGCCCTGCTAGAATAGCTCCACCACCATCACCGCAAAGCCGTCGTGCTGCCGTAGAACTAGTCTGCCTCTCCGCTCCCTCTTGCTGGATCAAGAAGGCGGAGATCGTCATCAAGTCGTACGTGTGCTGAACGCGGAGGTGCCATCCGTTCGGTGCTAGGTCGGGACGGGTCGTGATTGGACCGCGGGACGCTCGGCGATTTGGATCGCGAAGACGTTCGACTACATCAACCACGTTTCTTAACGCCTCCCTCTTAGCGATCTACAAGGGTACGTAGATCAACTCTCCCTCTCGTAGATGCTCATCACCATGGATAGATCTTGCGTGTGCATAGGAATTTTTTTGTTTCCCATGCAACATTCCCCAACAGTGGTATCAGAGCTAGGTCTATGTGTAGATGAGAGCTCGAGTAGAACACAAAGAGTTTGTGGGCGTTGATGCTTAGATTGCTTCCTCCCTTGGTCGTGTTTAGGTTCAGCGGTATTGTTGGATGTAGCGGCCCGGACCAACATTACTCGTACGCTTACGAGAGACCGGTTCCATCGACTGACGTGTAACTTCGTTACACAAAGGTGGCTGGCGGGTGTCTGTTTCTCCTACTTTAGTTGGATCGGATTCGACAAAGGTGGTTCTTGAGAAGGTTGAAAAGCAACTTATGAATCACTTTTGTTGTTTATGCATACGTGAGAATTGTTCTTGCTAGATACCCGTAGCATCCACGTAAACCTGCAACAATTAGAGGACGTCTAACTTCTTTTGCAGGGTATGTTGTGATGTGATATGGCCAATTACATGATGAGATATATGTGATGTATGAGATGATCATGTGTTGTATAGAATATCACGACTTGCATGTCGATGAGTACGGCAACCGCCAGGAGCCATAGGGTTGTCTTTAATTATTGTATGACCTGTGTGTCAACCATTAAGCGCTATGTAATTCTTTACTTTATCGCTAAACGGTAGCAATAGTAGTAGAAGCATGGTGGGCGCAACAACCCCGATGGTAACACGTTGATGGAGATCAAGATGATGGAGATCATGGTGTCGTGCCGGTGACGATGGAGATCATGCTGGTGCTTTCAAGATGGAGATCAAAAGCACAAGTTCATGGCCATATCATGTCACTTATGATTTGCATGTGATGTTAATCCTTTTATGCACCCTGTTTTTGCTTAGGACGACGGTAGCATTATAAGGTGATCCCTCACTTAAATTTCAAGATGAATTGTGTTCTCCCCGAGTGTGCACCGTTGCAAAAGTTCATCGTGTCGAGACACCACGTGATGATCGGGTGTGATAGACTCTACGTTCACATACAACGGGTGCAAGCCAATGTTGCACATGCTGAACACTCGGGTTAAATTGACGAGCCTAGCATGTACAGACATGGCCTCGGAACACAAGAGACCGAAAGGTCGAACATGAGTCATATAGTATATATGATCAACATGATGATGTTCACCATTGAAACCACCACAACTCACGTGATGATCGGACTTGAGTTGGTGAATTTGGATAATGTGACACTCATATGACCTGAGGGATGTCAATTTGAGTGGGAGCTTTAGTAATTTGATTAACTAAACTCATTATCTCGAACACTAGTCTAAGTAACCTTTGCATATTTATGTTGTAGATCAATGGCTCGCGCAGTAGCACCCCTGAATTTTAATGCATTCCTAGAGAAAGCTAAGTTGAAAGATGATGGAAGTAACTTTTTTGACTGGGCCCGTAATCTGAGGATTATCCTCACGGCTTCCCAGAAATCATATGTCCTTGATGCACCACTTGGTGACCAACTAGAAGACTTGTCATCCGAAGACGTTAAGAATGCTTGGGAGGCACGTTCTGGAGATTACTCAATAGTTCAGTGTGCAATATTGTATGGCTGAGAACTGGGACTTCAAAGATGTTTTGAACGTCATGGAGCATATGAGATGTTCCAAGAGTTGAAGTTTATCTTTTAGAAGAATGCCCGGATCGAGAGGTATGAGACCTCCGATAAGTTCTATGCTTGCAAAATGGAGGAGAATGGGTCTATCAGTGAACATATACTCAGAATGTCTGGGTACTCAACTCTTCTGGCGGAGTTGGGAATTGCCCTTCCACCAAAGTCAATCACTGATAGAGTTCTTCAATCACTGCCACCTAGTTACAAGAGCTTTGTGATGAACTATAACATGCATGGGATCAACAAGTCAGTCGCCGAGCTATTTGCGATGCTAAAAGTCGTTGAGTCTGAAATCCAGAAAGAACATCAAGTGTTGATGGTCAATAAAACCACTAGTTTCAAGAAGAGTGGCAAGGGCAAGGGCAAGGGCAAGAAGGGTAAAACCAAGAAGTATGGCAAAGCAGTTGCTACTCCTATAAAGAAGCCCAAGGCTGGACCCAAGCCAGAAACTGAGTGCTTTCATTGCTAGGGAACTGGTCACTGGAAGCGGAACTGCCCCAAGTACCTGGCTGACAAGAAGGTGGCCAATGACAAACAAGGTATATATGATATACATGTTATTGATGTGTACCTTACTAGCTCTCGTTGTAACGCCTGGGTTTTTTATACCGGTTCGGTTGCTCACATTTGCAACTCAAAACAGGAACTACGGAATAGACGAAGGCTAGCAAAGGACGAAGTGACGATGTGCGTGGGAAATGGCTCCAAGGTTGATGTGATCTCCATCGGCACGCTCTCTCTTCGATTACCATCGGGATTAGTGATGAACCTGAATAATTGTTATTTAGTGCCTGCGTTAAGCATGAACATTATATCTGGATCTTGTTTATTGCGAGACAGTTACACATTTAAATCAGAGAATAATGGTTGTTCTATTTATATGAGTAATATGTTTTATGGTCATGCACCCAATGTAAGGGGTTTAGTCATATTGAATCTTGATAGTAATGATACACATGTTCATAACATTGATGCCAAAAGATGTAGAGTTGATAATGATAGTACCATTTTCTTGTGGCACTGCCGTTTAGGTCATATTGGTGTAAAACGCATGAGGAAGCTCCATACTGATGGGCTTTTGGAGTCACTTGATTTTGAATCACTTGACATATGTGAACCATGCCTCATGGGCAAGATGACTAAAATGCCATTCTCAGGAACAATGGAACGGGCAAGTGTCTTATTGGAAATCATACATACTGATGTGTGCGGTCCAATGAATGTTACAGTGCACGATGGATATTGTTATTTTCTCACCTTCACTGATGACTTAAGTAGATATGGGTATATTTACTTAATGAAACACAAGTCTGAAACATTTGAAAAGTTCAAGCAATTTTAGAGTGAAGTTGAGAATCATCATAACAAGAAGATTAAATTCCTGCGATCTGATCGAGGAGGTGAATATCTGAGTTATGAGTTTGGCAGTCACTTAAGACAGTGTGGAATTGTTTCACAGTTGACACCGCCTGGAACACCACAGCGTAATGGTGTGTCCGAACATCGTAATTGAACCTTATTAGATATGGTGTGTTCTATGATGTCTCTTGCTGATTTGCCACTATCGTTTTGGGGTTATGCATTAGAGATGGCTGCATTCACTTTAAATAGGGCACCATCGAAATCCCTTGAGACAATGCCATATGAGCTATGGTTTGGCAAGAGGCCAAAGTTGTCGTTTCTTAAAGTTTGGGGATGTTATGCTTATGTCAAAAAGCTTCAGCCTGAAAAGCTAGAACCCAAAGCGGAGAAATGTGTCTTCATAGGATACCCGAAAGAGACAGTCGAGTATACCTTCTATCTCAGATCTGAAGGCAAAGTGTTTGTCGCTAAGAACGGAACATTTCTTGAGAAAGAGTTTCTCTCGAAAGAATTGAGTGGGAGGAAAATAGAGCCTGATGAGGTTATTGAACCTTTACTTCAATCAGAGAGTAGGGCAGCGCAGAAAGATGTTTCTGTGGAGCCTACGATAGTTGAAGAGGAAGTTAATGATGATGATCATGAAGCTTCGGATCAAGTTACTATTGAACCTCGTAGGTCGACAAGGGCGCGTACTGCTCCTGAGTGGTACAGCAACCCCGTCTTGGAGATCATGTTGTTAGACAACAATGAACCTACAAGCTATGGAGGAGCGATGATGGGACCGGATTTTGAGAAATGGTTAGAGGCCATGAAACCCGAGATGGGATCCATGTATGAAAACAAATTATGGACTTTGGAAGTATTACCTTAAGGGCGAAAGGCCATTCAGAACAAATGGATCTTTAAGAAGAAGAAGGACGCGGACAGTAATGTCACCGTCTATAAAGCTCGACTTGTGGCAAAGGGTTTTTCACAAGTTCAAAGAGTTGACTACGATGAGACCTTCTCACCCGTAGCAATGCTTAAGTCCGTTAGAATCATGTTAGCAATAGCTGGTTATTTCAACTATGAAATTTGGCAAATGGATATCAAAACAATGTTCCTCCATGGTTTTCTTGAGGAAGAGTTGTATATGATGCAACTAGAAGGTTTTGTCTATCCAGAGAATGCTGACAAAATTTGCAAACTCCAGCGATCCATTTATGGACTGGTGCAAGCATCTCGGAGTTGGAATAAGCATTTTGGTGAGGTGATCAAAGCGTTTGAGTATATACAAGTTTATGGAGAAGCTTGTATTTACAAGAAAGTGAGTGGGAGCTCTATAGCGTTTCTAATATTATATGTGGATGACATATTGCTGATTGGAAACAATATAGAAATGCTAGAAAGCCTGAAGGAATATTTGAACAAGAGTTTTTCAATGAAGGACCTAGGAGAAGCTGCTTTCATATTAGGCATTAAGATCTATAGAGATAGATCGAGACACTTAATAGCACTTTCACAGAGCACATACCTTGACAAAGTTTTGAAGAAGTTCAAAATGGATCAGTCCAGGAAGGCGTTCTTGCCTGTGTTACAAGGTGTGACGTTGAGTAAGACTCAATGCCCAATGACTACAGAAGATAGAGAAAAGATGAGTGTCATCCCCTATGCTTCAGCCATAGGATCTATCATGTATGCAATGCTGTGCACAAGACCCGATGTCAACCTTGCCATAAGTATGGCCGGAAGGTTTCAAAGTGATCCTGGAATGGAACACTGGGCAGCGGTCAAGAATATCCTAATGTACTTGAAAAGGACTAAGGAAATGTTTCTCATTTATGGAGGTGATGAAGAGCTCGTCGTAAAGGGTTACGTTGATGCAAGCTTTGACACTGATCCGGATGACTCTAAGTCACAAACCGGATACGTATTTATTCTTAATGGGGAAGCGGTAAGATGGTGCAGTTCCAAGCAAAGCGTGGTAGCCGATTCTACATGTGAAGCGAAGTACATCGCAGCCTCGGAGGCGGCGAAGGAAGGTGTCTAGATGAAGCAGTTCATGACAGATCTTGGAGTAGTGCCCAGTGCACTGAATCCAATGAACCTGTTCTGTGACAACACTGGTGCCATTGCTCCGGCCAAGGAACCAAGGTTTCACAAGAGGACCAGACACATAAAGCGACATTTCAATTCCATCCGTGATTACATCAAGGAGAAGGACATAAATATTTGCAAAGTGCACACGGATGTGAATGTTGCAGACCAGTTGACTAAACCTCTTCCAAGGGCTAAACATGATCAACACCAGAACTGCATGGGTGTTCGATTCATTACAATATAAATCACATAGTGATGTGAACTAGATTATTGACTCTAGTACAAGTGGGAGACTGTTGGAAATATGCCCTAGAGGCAACAAATAAAGTGTTTATTATTATATTTCCTTGTTCATGATAATTGTTTATTATCCATGCTATAATTGTATTGATTGGAAACACATTACATGTGTGGATAAGTAGACAACACTTTGTCCCTAGTATGCCTCTAGTCGACTAGCTCATTGATTAAAGATGGTCAAGGTTTCCTAGCCATTGACATGAGATGTCAGTTGATAACGGGATCACATTATTAGGAGAAGGATGTGATGGACAAGACCCAAACTATAAACATAGCATATGATCGTCTTACTTTATTGCTCCAGTTTTCTGCATGTCAAGTATATGTTCCTATGACCATGAGATCATGCAACTCATGGACACCGGAGGAGTGCCTTGTGTGTATCAAATGTCACAAAGTAACTGGGTGACTATAAAGGTGTATTACATGTATCTCCGAGGGTGTCTGTTGGGTTGGCATGGATCAAGACTGGGATTTGTTACTCCGTGTGACGGAGAGGTATCTTAGGGCCCACTCGGTAATACAACATCACGATAAGCCTTGCAAGAAATTTGACTAATTGTTAGCCACGTGATCTTGTATTACGGAACGAGCAAAGAGACTTTCCGGTAACAAGGTTGAACTAGGTATACAGATACCGACGATAGAATCATGGGCAAGTAACATACCGAAGAACAAAGGGAACATCATACAGGATTAACTGAATCCTTGACATAGAGGTTCAACCGATAAAGATCTTCGTAGAATATGTAGGAACCAATATGGTCATCCAGATCCCGCTATTCGTTATTGACCATAGAGGTGTCTCGGTCCTGTCTACATAGTTCTCGAGCCCGCAGGGTCTGCACATTTAAGGTTCGGTGACGTTTCGCTAGTGTAGAGTTTTGCATGGTTGTGACCGAAGGTTGTTCGGAGTCCCAGATGAGATCTCGGACGTCACAAGTAGCTCCAGAATGGTTCGAAGGTAAAGATTGATATATAGGAAGTCCTGTTTTGGTCGCCGGAAAAGTTTTGGGCTCATCGGTAGTGTATCGGAAGTGCCGGTAGTGTACCGGGGGACCATCGGGAGGGGTATTTCGACCCAAGAGGCTACATGGGCTGTGGGAGGGTGAATACCAGCCCTTAGTGGGCTGGTGGAAGTCCCACACAAGGGCCATGCGGCTGGGAAGAAAAGCCCAAAAGGAAAAAGGAGGACAAAGGTAAAAAGGGCCAGATAAGGAAGGAGTCCTAATCCTACTAGGAGTGGAGGAGGAGGACTCCTCCCTCCTGGTTTGGCCGAAGCCTAGGTCTGGCCCCTTGAGGACCAGGCCTCCTCCTCCCCTCCTCCTATATATACTAGTGGTTTTGAGGGTTTTTGCACAAGATTCACTGCCACGTGCTGCCCTCTCCTCTAGTGCATTGTTTCTCCTCTAGATCGCTTTTCTGCAGTGCTTAGGCGAAGCCCTACCGGAATAGCTCCACCACCATCGCCGCAACGTCGTCACACTGCCGGAGAACTCGTCTACCTCTCCGCTCCCTCTAGCTGGATCAAGAAGGCGGAGATCGTCATCAAGCCGTATGTGTGCTGAACGCGGAGGTGCCGTCCGTTCGGTGCTAGATCGTGACGGATCGTGATTCGATCGCGGGACGCTCGGCGATTTCGATCACGAAGACGTTTGACTACATCAACTGCGTTTCTTAACGCTTCCTGCTTAGCGATCTACAAGGGTACATAGATCAACTCTCCCTCTCGTAGAAGCTCATCAGCATGGATAGATCTTGCGTGTGCGTAGGAATTTTTTTTATTTCCCATGCAACGTTCCCCAACAGGAAGTTCTAGTGATTTTCGATGCCGATGATGATGATATGTGTCGGTTGAACTTGTATATACTTTCTGTAGTGATAAAACTTTGTGATGTCCATGGTTCCTACCGAACTTGCGTAACGCTACTTTGTTAGTTTGGGTACGATGACCTGCGTACCTCTAGTTAATTATTTTGCATACGATGAAACTATGTTGATTATTTATGTTTACTATATGTTGCATCTAGTTGCTAACCCTTTCTTTTTTGTGTTGCTCAAGTATATTTTGTTGCATATGATCGTACATTCTCTTGATGAAGATGCATCTCTAACAGGTACCTAGATTCTTGATGGGGGAGTACCGGTGCTATGTCATGGACAAAGGAAAGGTTCCGGGAGTATATGATGAGTGGTCCGAGTGTCAGGCGCAAGTGGAGGGGGTCTCGGACGCCTGCCATAAAGGCTTCAAAAGCAGACAAGAAGCAGAAGATAGTTACATGAGGAGGCTCACGCTAGCGCGAGATAGGGCTAATAATCACCGCCTCATGTACTACATAGTGTCGCTCTCACTCATAGTGATCGCTCTTGTCGCGTATATCATTGTTTAGATGGATGACAATGTAGTTGCAAGTATTCGAGACTTGTATCGCTATTTTCGAGATGATGACGAGAGACCACTTTGTGTTGGATGATGATTGTGATCAGACTATTTGTATGTATATGCTATGATTACATTCGTGGTCTCGCAGCCATTTGTATGTGTATGATGATGACATTTGTATGTGCTAAAGATTCTTGTGTAGAGCCTGTTCAAATACAAATCAAATATGCAGAAAAAAAATCAAACTAATAAAGTTAGTAGTAGCATGTGGTGTAAAGTTAGCAGCAGCATGCCATTACCAGTAGCGTGTTATAATATAAGGCGCTAAAGATAGTAGCAGTAGCGCTTTGTTTTGGCGCTCGCTACTGCTATGCATGTATAGCAGTAGCGCGGGCCAACACGCGCTGCTGCTACAGTTTAGCTGTAGCGCCATATCAGTAGAGCGTGTTCCCATGCTACTGCTACACATAATACCTGCGCTACTGCTAGGCTTTTCCCTAGTAGTGAACTCGCACATCATCACCTCCGAAGCCAGACAACTAAACACATGGGTGTGGGCACTCCCCTTGGCTTGTGCCAAGCTTGGGGGAGGTGCCCCGGTACCATATCACCACCACATCTTTAGTTTTTATTATTATTTTCATCATCTTTTCTTAGTTCAATCCTTTTGGTTATGTCTTGATCTAGTAGAATAAAGCTTTCATGTGATCTAGCTATGAGTCTTTGCTTTATGATTCCTCCTATGTAAGCAAGTCCATGAGTTATATAATGAAAAGTTCTTTTGAGTTGAGGGCCTTTCTTGGTATGATCTTAATCTTGATAAAGATGAAGTAGAAAGAAGTGTAGAATAAAAGCAAAGAGTACATATGAAAATCTTATGAGGAGTGATGACTTCATGTATAAAAAGTATGTCGATTGAAACATGTTGTGGGTTGACAAACATATATATTGGTCATTGGGGCAATTAAAAGGAAGTGATAAAGAAAGAGAGGTTCACATATCAATATATTATCTTGGACATCTTTTATGATTGTGAGAACTCATTAAAATATTCTATGTTGATAAGTTGATGTTGGACAAGGAAGATAACATAATGGGTTATGTCTGCTTATTTCCGAATAGAAGTTATATTGTTATAGATCCCTCAACATGTGTTGCTAGCTTCCACCTCATATCAGCCAAAACTCTTGCACCAAGTAGAGATACTACTTGTGCATCCAAACACCCTTAACCCAGTTTTTCCATGAGAGTCCACCATACCTACCTAAGGATAGAATAAGATCCTTCAAGTAAGTTGTCATCGGTGCAAGCAATAAAAATTGTTCCCTAAATATGTGTGATCTATTAGTGTGAGGAAAATAAACTTTATATGAACTTGTGATAGGGAAGACATAAAAGCGACGGACTGCATAATAAAGTTCTCTATCACAAGGGGCAATATAAAGCGACGTTCTTTTGCATTAAGAGATTGTGCATCCAATTATAAAAGCACATGACAACCTCTACTTCCCTCTGCGAAGGGCCTATCAGTTACTTTTATTTTCTAGTATTTACCTTTATGCAAGAGTCGTGGTGATCTCAATCACCTTCGTTATTTTTGCCTTTATCGTCTGCCAAGTGCCACATGTTTGGTAATGATCTAGGCACATATATCCAGTCGGAAGTGGGTGAGCATGAGTTATTACTGTTGACGTTACCCTTGAGGTAAATAGTTGGGAGGCAACACTATAAGCCCCTATCTTTCTCTGTGTTTGATTGAAACTTTGAACTCATAGGTACCTCGTGAGTGTTAGCAATTGTGAAAGACTAAAAGATGATTGAGTATGTGGGTTTGCTTTACAAGCTCTTATATTGACTCTTTCCCACGTTATGATAAATTGGAATTGCTTCAATGACTGAGATCATAGTTTGTCAGTTCTCAATAGAGTACTTGATTCATACTTTGCCATCGTGAATGAATTGTTACTTTAGCATAAGAAATTATATGTCAATATATTGTTGTTCTAAATATGATCATGATGCCTTCATGTCCGTATTTTATTTTTATCGACACCTCTATCTCTAAACATGTGGGCATATTTATCAATTTCGGCTTTCGCTTCAGGACAAGCAAGGTCTAAGCTTGGGGGTGTTGATTCTATTTTGCATCACGATTTTATATTGATATTTATTGCATTACGAATTTTTATTACACATTTTGGTACAATACTTATGCCTTTTCTCTCTTATTTTACAAGGTTTACATGAAGAGGGAGAATGCCGGCAGCTGGAATTTTGGACTGGAAAAGGAACAAATCTGAGATACCTATACTGCACAATTCCAAATGTCCTGAAAATCTATGGAGAATTATTTTGGAATATATAAAAACTACTGGGCAAGAAAAATACATCAGGAGGGCCACCAGGGAGCCACAAGCCTGCTGGCCACGGCCACCCCCTGGCCACGGCTAGAGAGCTTGTGGGCCGCTTGGCAGCCCTCCGGTGCCCATCTTTTTCTATATGGAGGGTTTCGTCGAGGAAAAAAATCATAAGAGACCTTTCGGGATGAAGCGCCATCATCTCGAGGCTGAACTTGGGTAGAACCAATCTAGAGCTCCGGCAGGGCGATCCTGCCGGTGAAACTTCCCTCCGGTAGGGGGAAATCGAAGCCCTCATCATCACCAAAGATCCGCTCATCAAGAGGGGTTCAATATCCATGAATGTATTCATCAGCACCATATCCTCTCCTAACCCTAGTTCATCTCTTGTATCCAATCTTTGTCTCAAAACCTCAGATTGGTACCTGTGGGTTGCTAGTAGTGTTGATTACTCCTTGTTGTTGATGCTAGTTGGTTTACTTGGTGGAAGATTATATATTCAGATCCTTGTTCATCACTTGTACTCCTCTGATTATGAACATGAATATGTTTTTTAAGTAGTTACATTTGTTCCTGGGGACATGGGATAAGTCTTGTTATAAGTAATCATGTGAATTTGGTATTCGTTTGATATTTTGATGAGATGTATGTTGTCTCTCCTCTAGTGGTGTTATGTGAACGTTGACTACATAACACTTTACCATTGTTTGGGCCTAGAGGAAGGCATTGAGAAGTAATAAATTAATGATGGGTTGCTAGAGTGACAGAAGCTTAAACCCTAGTTTATTCGTTGCTTCGTAAGGGGCTGATTTGGATCCACATGTTTCATGCTATGGTTAGATTTATCTTAATTCTTCTTTCATAGTTGCGGATGCTTGCGGGAGGGGTTAATCATAAGTGAGAGGCCTGTCCAAGTAAGGACAACAGCCAAGCACCGGTCCGCCCACATATCAAATTATCAAAGTAGGGAACGCGAATCAAGTGAGCATGATGAAAACTAACTTGACATAAATTCCCATGTGTCCTCGGGAGCGCTTTGCTTTATATAAGAGTTTGTCCAGGCTTGTCCTTTGCTATAAAAAGGATTTGGCCACCTTGCTGCACATTTGTTACAATTGTTACTTGTTACCCGTTATGAATTATCTTCTTACAAAACAATCTGTTACCGATAATTTCAGTACTTGCAGAGAATACCTTACTGAGAACAGCTTGTCATTTCCTTCTTCTCCTCATTGGGTTCGACACTCTTACTTATCGAAAGGACTACGATAGATCCCCTATACTTGTGGGTCATCACTACAATGCGAAAATAAAATGTGAATGGGTTTGCAACAGTACTTAAAGTGGTAATTTGCTTTATTATACTAATGGATCTCATGAGGGTTTTGTTAAGTTTTGTGTGATTGAAGTTTCAAGTTTTGGGTGAGATCACGATGGATGAATGATTAAGGAGTGGAAATAGACCAAGCTTGGGGATGCCCAAAGTACCCCAAGGTAATATTCAAGGACTCCCAAGAAACTAAGCTTGGGGATGCCTCGAAATTCATCCCCTCTTTCTTCTAACAACCATCGGTAATTTTACTTGGAGCTATATTTTTATTCGTCACATGATATGCGTAAATCTTGGAGCGTCGTGTGATTTTTCTTTTTCTTTTAATAACACACCATGCTGGTATGATAAAGTTCTTGGTTGATTTATAGAAGGCTCTTTGCACCTCACTTATATCTTTTGAGTATGACTTTATAGAATGCTTCATGTGCTTCACTTATATCATTTGAAGTTTGGATTGCCTGTTTCTCACACATACAAAAGCACCATTTGTAGAATGCTCTTTTGCCTCCCTTATATTTGTTAGAGCGTGGGCATATCTTTTGTAGAAATAATTAACTCTCATGCTTCACTTACATCTATTTAGAGAGTTAACACGAGTTGGTCATTCACATGGTTAGTCCTAAAATTCTACATAAAACCAGTAGATCACTGAATATCATGTGTTTGATTCCTTTCAATAGTTTTGCGATATAAACATGGTAATATGAGAGTCATGCTAGGGAGTAATTATGGATTGGTAGAAACATTTGTGTTAAAGTTTGTGATTCCCGTAGCATGCACATATGGTGAACCGTTATGTGAAGAAGTCGGAGCATGATTTATTTATTGATTGTCATCCTTTGCGTGGAGGTCGGGAGTTAACTTCCAAGTCATCCAGACATGGGAAGCGTTCGGCAAGAACACGTGTCCGATCATCTGGCTTAATGGCCGGGCCAGCATAAGAGATCGGTTTGCCGCTATGGGTGACGCTATCAGCATATCCGAAGAAAGGGCTCGAGGTTAAAGCCTCAGAGTCCTCTGGGGCTATAGGAAGAGTTGCAAGCCCGATTAATGACAAGCTGCCCCGAGAGTTGATGGAGAACTCTAAGTTTCCAAATCTAACCTATTGATCCGAGGCGAAGTTCTGAACGCGGCCTAGATGGCGAGCGGAGTCAGCATGCAGCACAACGCTGCCGAAGGCGAAGATTTTTCCGGGGAAAAAAGTGTCCATGTTGCGGACCTCCTCATTGATTACAAGGCGAGACGTCGATTCCATCTTGATCACAGAGGAACTCTCAATGAAAGCACCAATGTCGGTGTCAAAACCGGCGGATCTCGGGTAGGGGTTCCCGAATTGTGAGACTAGAATCAACGGTAACAGGAGACGAAGGGGACATAGATTTATCCAGGTTCGGGCCCTCCTATGGAGGTAATACCCTACGTCCTACTTGATTGTATTGATGGTATGGGGGGTTATAGAGTTGATCTACCTCGAGATCGAATAGCTAACCCTAGATGAGTTGTTCTGTCTACACCCTAAAACCCTCCGGCTTATATAGATGCCGAAGATGTCTAGGGTTTACACATGGTCGGTTACATGCCAAAGAGATAAACATGCCTATTTACGACGTCAATCATGGAGCACAAGCCATGCTTCCCGAAGCTTCCAACCTGGAGACTGGGCCTTCAAATCTTCCAGTGTTCGGTAAGTACCCCATATAGTGCAGCCCATACAAAATAGCTCGGCTATCCGAGGACCCCCTAATCCAGGACTCCCTCATCAAGGAAGAAGAAGGAGAGGGGCTCTCTCCCCCTATCTCCCGGTAGGACCGAAACGTCGCTCGGGCCATCATCATGATGACGATTTACACCAACAACTTCGCCGCCGTCATCACCAACTCTCTCCGCCTCTATGCAGCGGTTCAACACCTCTTCTCCCCGCTGTAATCGCTACTTAAACATGGTGCTCAATGATATATATTATTTCCCAATGATATATGGCTATCCTAGGATGTTTGAGTAGATCCATTTTGTCCTATAGGTTGATTGATGACCATGATTGGTTTAACTTGCATGTTTTATTATTGGTGTTGTCCTATGGTGCTCTCTGTGTCACGCAAGCGTGAGGTATCCCCTCTGTAGGGTTTGCAATATCTTTAAGATTCACTTATGTTGGGTGGCACGAGTGACAGAAGCACAGACCCGAGTAAGTAGGTTGTTTGCATATAGGAATAAAGAGGACTGGATACCTTATAATGCTATGGTTGGGTTTTACCTTAGTGATCTTTAGTAGTTGCGGATGCTTGCTAGAGTTCCAATCATAAGTGCATATGATCCAAGTAGAGAAAGTATGTTAGGTTATGCCTCTCCCTCATATAAAATTGCAATAGTGATTATCGGTCTAGTTATCGGTTGCCTAGGGAAAAATAACTTTCTGGTGGCAAAAAGGTCTCTACTAAGACTATCTTAGTTGTTCCTTTATCTAAGAAGCCCCTAGTTTTTATTTACGTGCTCTTTATTATCTTGCAAACCTATCCCGTTACACCTACAAAGTACTTCTAGTTTCATACTTGTTCTAGGTAAAGCGAACATTAAGCGTGCGTAGAGTTGTATCGGTCGTCGACAAAACTTCTAGTTTCATACTTGTTCTAGGTAAAGCGAACATTAAGCATGCGTAGAGTTGTATCGGTGGTTTGTTCTACCTTTAGATCCTCGTTGGGTTCGACACTCTTACTTATCGAAAGAGGCTAAAACTAACCCCCTACACTTGTGGGTTATCATATTGTAGTCATGAGCTAACTGCGAAAGCGTAGAAATTAAAATGAGTTGACCATATTTTTTAGCAAGACTATCTAGTACATAACTCTCTCTCTCTCCCACCCCTTTTTTCTTATAATTTGAGGAGATCGATTCCTATCATCTGATCTTGAACATGTTGATGAGGTGTGAGTAGTTAATGTTGTTCCCGAGGACATAGGAGAAGTCTTGTTATAAGTAATCATGTGAAGTTGGTATTCGTTTGATATTTTTTGATTATATGTATGTTGTTACTTCTCTTACCGATGTCATGTGAAAATCGGCTACAAAACACTTCACCATGTTATGGGCCTAAGGGAAGGCATTGTGGAGTAACAAGTAGGTGATGGGTTGCGAGAGTGACAAAAGCTCAAACCCTAGTTTATGCGTTTCTTCATAAGGGTTTAATTTGAATCCACATGTTTCATGTTGTGGTTAGATTTAATTTAATTCTTGTTTCATACTTGCGGATGCTTGCAAGAGGGGTAATCATTAGTGGGTTGCTTGTTCAAGCGAGAACAACACCCACATACCAAATTATCAAAGTAGCGAATGCGATTCAACTCAACATGATGAACATGACTAGACAGTAATTCCCATGTGTCCTCGGGAGAATTTCCTTTGTATAGGTGTACTTTCCGGCCTGTTGTTTGCTATAAAACGAATTGGGCTAGCTTGATGCACACTTTCTACTATTGTTACTTGTCACTTGTTATGAATTAGCTTACTGCAAAATGCTACCTCTTGAGCTTGCGTTGGTTTTCCCTTAAAGAGGAAAGGGTGACGCAGCGAAGTAGATAAGTATTTCCCTCAGTGGATGAGAACCAAGGTATCAATCTAGTAGGAGGAACAAGCAAGTTACCAATAGATGCACCTACAAAAACAATCAAACTCTTGCAACCATCGCTATAAAGGGGGCGTCAATCCCTTCACGGTTATTTGCAAGGATTAGATCTGAAGGAGATAGATGTGAAAGATTGCGGAAAGTAAAAAGTGAACAAATTGCAGAGAGGTATTTTTGGTATTTTTGGTTTATAGATCTGAATTTTTTTTTAATATGGAAAGTAGACTCGGGGGCCATAGCTTTCACTAGAGGCTTCTCTCTTGAAGGAAAATAACACGATGGGTGAACAAATTACTGTCGAGCAATTGATAGAAAAGCGAATAATTATGACGATATCCAAGGCAATGATTGTGAATATAGGCATCACATCTGTGTCAAGTAGACCGAAACGATTCTGCATCTACTACTATTACTCCACACATCGAGCGACTCCTGCCTGCATCTAGAGTATTAAGTTCATGAAGAACAGAGTAACACATTAGGTAAGATGACATGATGTAGAGGGATAAACTCAAGCAATATGATGAAAACCCCATCTTATTACCCTTGATGGCAATAGTACAATACGTTCCTCGCTACCGTTACTGTCACTAGGTTAGGACACCGCAAGATTGAACCCAAAACTAAGCACTTCTCCCAGTGCAAGAATTACCAATCTAGTTAGCCAAACCAAATCAATAACTCAAAGAGACTTACAAAGATATGAAATCATGCATATAAGAATTTAGAGAAGAACCAAATAATATTCATAGATAAGCTGGTCATAAATCCACAATTCATCGGATCTCGACAAACACACCGCAAAAGAGTACTACATCAGATAGATCTCCATGAAGATCATGAAGAACATGGTATTGAATCACAAAGAGAGAGAAGAAGCCATCTAGCTACTAGCTATGGACCTGTAAGTCTGTGTTGAACTACTCATGCATCATGGGAGGGGCAATGCAATTGATGTATGATGACCCACAAGTATAGGGGGTCTATCGTAGTCCTGTCGAAAAATAAGAGTGTCGAACCCAACGAGGAGCAGATGGAAATGACAAGCGGTTTCCAGTAAGGTATTCTCTGCAAGCACTTAAATTATCGGTAACATATAGTTTTGTGATAAGATAATTTGTAACGAGTAAAAAGTAACAAGTGTAGCAAAGGTGCAGCAAGGTAGCCCAATCCTTTTTGTAGCAAAGGACACGCCTGGAAAAACTCTTATATAAAGTGAAGCGCTCCCGAGGACACATGGGAATTCCCGTCAAGCTAGTTTTCATCATGCTCATTTGGTTCCTGTTCGTTACTTTGATAATTTGATATGTGGGTGGACCGGTGCTTGGCTGCTGCCCTTACCTGGACAAAGCTCCCACTTATTATTAACCTCTCTCGCAAGCATCTACAACTACGAAAGAAGAATTAAGATAAATCTAACCATAGCATGAAACATATGGATCCAACTCAGCCCCTTACGAAGCAACGCATAAACTAGGATTTAAGCTTCTGTCACTCTAGCAACCCATCATATAGTTATTAATTCCCAATGCCTTCCCCTAGACCCAAATAATGGTGAAGTGTTATGTAGTCGACGTTCACATAACACCACTAGAGGAGTGACAACATACATTTCATCAAAATATCGAACGAATACCAAATTCACATGATTACTTATAACAAGACTAATCCCATGTCCCCAGGAACAAACATAACTACTCACAAGCATGTTCAAGTTCATAATCATAGGAGTTTTAATTATCATAAAGGATCTGAACATATGATCTTCCACCAAGTAAACCAACTAGCATCAACTACAAGGAGTAATCAACACTACTAGCAACCCACAGGTACCAATCTGAGGTTTGAGACAAAGATCGGATATAAGAGATGAACTAGGGTTTGAAGAGGAGATGGTGTTGCTGAACATGTTGATGGAGATTGACCCCCTCTCGATGATAGGATCGTTGGTGATGACGATGGCTTTGATTTACCCCTCCGGGAGGGAAGTTTCCCCGGCAGAATAGCTCCGCCGGATCTCTAGATTGGTTCTGCCCATGTTCCGCCTCGAGATGGCGGCACTTCATATCGAAATCTCTCGTATAATTTTTTCAGGTCAAGACCCTTCATATAGCAGAAGATGGGCGTCGAGGACCTGCCAGGTGGGTCATAACCCACCTAGGCGCGACCATGGGGTTACCGTGCCTGGCAGGCTTGTGACCTCTTGGTGGGCCCCCTCTAGTATTTGTTTCACCCAATATTTTTTATATATTCCAAAACAATTCTCTGTAACTTTTCAGGACTTTTGGATTTGTGCAGAATAGGTGTCTCAGATTTGCTCCTTTCCTAGTCCAGAATTCCAGCTGCCGGCATTCTCCCTATTCATGTAAAACTTGTAAAATAGGCGAGAAAAGGCATAAGTATTGTAACATAACGTGTAATAACATCCCATAATGCAATAAATATGAATACAAAAACATGATGCAAAATGGACGTATCAACCCTCCCAAGCTTAGACCTCACTTGTCCTCAAGCGAAAACCGAGATCAATAAATATGTCCACATGTTTAGAGATAGAGGTGTCGATAAAATAAAATACGAACATGAGGGCATCATGATCATCTTGAGAATGGCAACACTTATTGATATATAATTTCTTATACTAGAGTAATAATTCATTCACAGGGTAAAAGTATGAACCAAGAACTCTATTGACAACCAACAAACTATGCTCTCAGTCATTGAAGTAATTTGCAATTTATCATAACATCAGAAAGAGTCAATGTAAGATCTTGTAAAGCAAATGCACACACTCAATCATCTTTTACTATTTCATAATTGCTATCACTCACGCGGTACTCATGAGATCGAAGCTTCAGTTGAACACAGAGAAAGACAGGGGCTTATAGTTTTGCCTCCCAACTACTCACCTCAAGGGTGATGTCAACGATAACAACTCATGATCACCCACATTCAAGTGGATATATGTATTTAGATCATTGCCCAACACATAATGCTTGCCAAGCGAAAAAGGCAAAATATAGTGGTGAAGATCACCATGACTCTTGCATGAAGGTAAGTATTAGGCCCTTCGTAGAGGGAAGCAGAGGTTGTCATGCGTTTTTTTGTTTTTGGATGTGCAAACCCTTAATGTAAAGGAACGCTGCGTTGTATTGCCCTTTGTGATTGCAACCTTTATTACACAGTATGTTGCTTTTATTTCTTTACTATCACAAGTTCGTACATAGCTTGTTTCTCGTATAATAAAAGATCATAGATATTTAGGGCCAATTCTTATCGCTTTATGCATCGATGAAAACTTACTTGAAGGATCTTACTCAATCCATGGGTATGTATGGTGGACTCTCATGGCAAAACTAGGTTGAGGGTATTTGCATGCACAAGTAGTATCTCTACTTGGTGCGGAAGTTTTGACTAGTGTGAGGTGGAAGAAAGCACTACATGTTGGAGGATCTATAACCATATAACTTCTATTCGGAAATAAGCAAACATAACCCATTATGTTATCTTCCTTGTCCAACATCAACTTCTTAGCATGTAATATTTTAATGCATGCTCACAATCATAAAATATGTGCAAGATAATATATTTATATGTGAACCTCTCTTTCTTTATTACTTCCTTTTCATTGCCCCACTGACCAATCGCTGTGTTTGTCAACTCCCAACAAATTTCAGCCGACATACTTCTTGTATGTGAAGTCATCACTCCCCATAAGATCATCATATATACTCTTTGCTTTTATTCTATTCTGTAACATCCCAAAATTCTATTTTGGAATGTTATGAAATATAACTATGCATCATCATCGTCATTTCTTGAATATATGAAATAGTTGAAATGCTCCTTCTAAATTTCTGAAAAGCCCTTTCTACTTTCAATGTGCTTCTTTCACCTAATTGAAATTCTTGGTAAAAAGTTCAAATAAGAGGGGAGTAATATGGCACTCCACACCAGGGTCATCTTGGTGATATATTTGAACAATAAGAACCAAGGGGTCTTTTGAAAAATATTTGCAAAAAGGATTTAAAAACAATTAGGCAATTTCTAAAAATATTTTTTTTCAAAGTGCTTAAATGACAGAACAAAAATGTTCAATAATTGGCATTTATTATTCTGTTAATTTTGATATATAATACTCCTATATTTAGAAATGTTTTGAATGTTTTTAAAGACGTTTTACTACTGTGGTTATTAAAAACAGTAACGGTTTTGTAATTAAACGGGCCGGCCCACGGGCATTTATTCGCGAATTGATTAGGAGCCGGTCGACCGACGCGCAGTTGACGCCCCCTCTCTCTCTGACACTGGGTCCCACCCCGACCGACCGTTCGCACCCGCGCGGTCATCCCTCTCCTCCCGCACGCGCTGACGACCTCGCCGACAGTTTCTTCTTCTCCCCGGATCTCTCTCTCCTCTCTTCCCCCGCACCCACCCGAGCACCCTATAAGTAGCCCTGCCCCTCCTCTCTCCATTTCCTCCCCGAACCCCTCTCTCCCTTGCCGAGACACTGCCCAAACACCTCGCCGGAGCTGCTCCGACCACCGAAGCTCTCTCCACTTGTGCCCGTCGCCTCGGTTGCCCCTTCACCCCTCCGACCCCACCGTTCGACGCCGGACCTCGCCCGCCGTCGCCTGAACCCCTCCACTGCCTCCCTCGACCACCGAAGCTCCTCATCGACGTCGTCACCATTTCGGACTCGCCAGAGATCCCTCGCCGGTGACCACCTACTCGGTGAGCCCCCCCCCCATCCGTTCGATCTGGATCTTACGATCCAGATTTGATCGTTTTTATTCGCGAACCGGTATCCTCTTACGATTGGTCAACCGCCCGTAATCACCCGCGCGCACACTAGCCTAGCCACTTACAGGTCGCCACGTGGCCCCTGGCCGACCGTTTGTTTAGTTTTTTTTCGGTTTTGTTTTTCAAAAACAGAATGAGTTCAAATTTTGTTTTGTTTATATCTTTTAATCTGTTTAGTGTTTTGAATTGATTTTTTTGCATTAGCTCAAATTTTTCATGTAGTATCACCCTGTACTTTTAAATTTTAAATTTGACCTATAAATTTGAATTGAATCAAATTTGCTCAAATCATTCAAATCTGAATAACTAGAGTTTGAAAATAGATTTTGATATGAATCTTTTTGCTACTGTTTGGTCTTAGTTAGTACTATCTTCACGCTTAGTTTGAGGATTTTTAGGATGATTTTGATTAGTGTTCTAGCTATAAACAGATTCTGCCTATTGGTTAGTATAGTTTTATTTATTTAGTTTTTAGTTAGTTTAAATTAGATTTAGTTTTATTTTGTTTAGTAGGTGTTGTTGCTTGAACATTTAGTGTTTTACTTACTGTTAAAAAAACGTAAATTTGCTTAGTTTGTTTCTTTATTAACATAGGAATCACAACTTCTTTTCAAATAGGTTTAATTTGATTAAAACAACTAGTTAGTAAGAGTTTTTCTTTCAACAAAGTTTTATATAATTTAATTCTGTTTTCTAAGACAAGTTTAATTGGAAATTCTTTCCTGTTAAGAACATGTTTTGTTAATAAATAATAAGTTTAGTTTCATTCTTTTGTTAGTAAAACTATAGTTGATTCATATAGTGTTTATCAAAACTTTTATAAACATTACTAAAGTTTTTCTCAACAAACTTTAAATTTATTTAATTCTGTTATTAATAAAAAATTTATTGTTTTCTTGCTGTCAACTATTGTTTTGGTTAATACAAATGGTTTCATTATGTTAGTAATGTTTTATCCATCACTTTTTTTTTGAAAACAAAACTTTGTGTGTTTTCTTGCTTGTGATTTGTGCATTGTTTTGTCTTGATTGTTTACTAGTTCATGGTTGATGTTTGTGAGTTGCATTATTTTGTTGTATGCTTATTGAGTGCTCTTGTTTGCTTCGTTAGATTATCCGGAGTGTGAGGCTTGTTACTTAGAGTCACTCACGTACGAAGATCATCAATCAGGCAAGTCACTTTGATCATCTTTACCCATGTTTTTATTGCATTAGTTCTTCCATCACCCCAATTGCATGCAAAGTAGGTTAGTTGGAAACATGGTCACATTGTTGTAGTATCATGTGGTAGGTACCCCCTCAACACTTGACACATTGGCCCCGGGAAACGTTGTTTTACTTTTTGCTATGCTATTAGTAGACGGGGTTGGTTGTGTGATTCATTAGAGTTGAGAGAGTTAAAAATTTCAAGACCTACATAATGATCAAGACTTCAAGACTCCGAGTTTTCAACATACCTCTCGGTGGATGATGGTTGAACAGCACCCTGGAGAAACCAGTGGATTTGCCTAGGTGTTGCTGGAGATGGCCAGTATTCACGCGGAAAGGTCCACCCAGACACAAAGAGATGGATGGATGCTTCAAAACCCAAGGCTTACCTGCACAGCCACAAGTCATTATGGGCTCTGGCTTGGTTGGATATCATGGTGATCCTGGACAGGCGGTGCTACGAGATGTAGAAGAACGGTAGGAAAGGATGGGCACCGACAGAGTTGCAGGGAAACCCTTTGGAAGACCATGTTTTGGTCATCCGTTTCTCAAACACCCTGAAGTGCGAGAAATCAAACGGAGGCGACCAAATCTTGTGGGGAACGTGTGCAAAGCTCTGCAGAGTACTCAAACCTAATCGATTAGCCGTGTCCACGGTCATGGACGACTTGAGCCAAAGGAACTGAAACTTCTAGAAACTCTCAACACAACTAATATGATGATGTGGGTATTAATAACTCGGGTATGAGAATTGGTTGGTGGAACCATCTCATTAATCAACCAACTTAGTAATATTTTTGCTTAGCCCTCTCTTGATGTAGGAAAAATTGGCTTTTTCGCAAAAACTTATCACCCCACCTGCGACATAAGCATGTAGACTAGATGATTATCTTTTCACCCCTCTTTTGTGAATTTGCCGGCATATTCCATATGCTGACCTACACAGCTGCAACGTATCATTGTTGCAGAGTACTTTTCCGACTAGGAGTGAGGATACGCTCTACGCTCGATGAGATGCCCTTGGAATCAGATGGACTCATCTACCTTCGACGCTTCCGCAAGACTTAGTTATTCTCATGAGTTGGCCTTCGGCCACTTTATTGTAATGATTATTGTAATAAAGGACTCGATATGAGATTTCGTTAATATAATGTTGTGTGATTTCCCTTTGATATATACATTGATGTACCGTGTGTGTACCAGCATGATCTTGGGATGGTACGGAAACACCGGAGATTCGACCTTTCAGGTCGGGTCGTTACATATTCTTTCTTTATTTCTTTTTTTCCTCAAGATCATAGCAATCAAGCAAATCCCTCACATCGAAACTACCTTTCATTATATAACTCTCGGACTTGCTTTCATAAAGAGAAAATCAAGCAAAACTCCAAGCTAGATCATACTAAAATTTCATTATACTAGATCAAGATAAAACCAAAAGGACCGAACTAAGAAAAACAAGAAAAGAAAAAGGTGTGATGGTGATACGATACCGGGGCACCTCCCCCAAGCTTTGCACAAGCCAAGGGGAGTGCGCACTCCCATGTATTTAGATGTCCTTCTTCGGAGGTGGTGCTGTGATATTCTTGGTGATGATGCCCCTCTGAATGCGATTCTCCTCCTGAAACTTGTTATTTTGCTGTCTAAGATCCATTATTTCCTTGCGAAGTTTTCCAGTGATGGTTAGAGATCCTTTCACCCATGGATGTTTCATTGCTGCAGAGGAAAAAGCAACACTCTTTTTCATGTTTTCATAAGTAAGAACTTTACCATTGGGAGGAAGGACCGAATTCGGGATTGCTGAGCTCTGAAGTTCCTCCAACATGGCTCCAGGTTGTGGATGAGAGTTAACTTCTTGGTCTTCTTCCATGGCATTCACTCTTTTCAAGTCGGCCTCCATATCTTCCTCCATGTCCTTCCTAAAGTGATTGGCTTCGCTGTATGCTCCAGGCCACGGTGGCGGGTGAGAGACACGCCTCTCCCAGATCGACTCTTGGGACGACATCTTTCTCTAAATCTACTGTAGAAACAATGCAAAAAGAAAACATGAGGTATTGTTGTGATACGGAAGTACAAGCCTTCGGGAGATTATATAATGAATTTTTACAGACCCAAAGGAGTGTCCTACAAGAAAACAGAGTCAAAAGGGTGCACGAAGTGGTCACAAGGCACCTAGGCGGGGCCAGGGGGTGGCCGCGCGTGGCAGGCTTGTCACCTCCTCATGCGTCTTTCGGACTACTTTAAATTTTCCTAATTTATTAAATATTCTTAAACTGGGAAAACTTGCTATTGGGAAAGTTTTGGAGTCGGTTTGCTTATCGTACCACATACCTATTCCTTTTTGGAGTCTGAAACGTTCCGGTAGGTCTCCCTAATGTACTCCTCCGGAGTTATGGTATGGATAATATTGGTTTCAACATTTATGGGAGTACCTGATATATAATGTTTGATTATTTTCCCGTTTACCACCTTCGTATTTGTGCCTTCGGCGTTGTTAATCTTGATGGCACCAGAACGATATACTTCCTCGACAATGTAGGGCCCTTCCCATGTAGAGAGAAGTTTAACTGCAAAAAATCTTAAACGAGAATTGTATAGCAAGACACGGTCACCTACATTGAATTCACGCTTTTGTATCCTTTTATCATGTCATCTCCTAACTTTTTCTTTAAACAACTTGGCATTCTCATATGCCTGGGTCCTCCACTCATTATGTGAGATAATGTGAAATAACCTCTTCTCACGAGCAAGTTTGAAATCATAATTGACCTCTTTGATTGACCAATAAGATTTATGCTCTAATTCCAAAGGTAAGTGACATGCTTTACCATAAACCATTTTACACGGAGACATACCCATAGGGTTTTTATAAGCAGTTCTATAAGCCCATAATGCATCGTCCAGTTTCTTAGACCAATTCTATCTAGATCTATTAACAGTCTTTTGCAAGATCGATTTAATTTCTCTATTGCTTAATTCTACTTGACCACTAGACTGAGGGTGATAAGTTATGCAATCCTATGATTAATGTCATACTTAGCAAGCAATTTACGGAAGGCACCATGAATAAAGTGTGAACCACCATCAGTCATTACATATTGAGGGACTCCAAATCTAGGGAAAATAACTTCTTTGAGCATTTTAATAGAGGTGTTATGATCAAAACTACTAGTTGGAATAGCTTCTACCCACTTAGTAACAAAATCAACAGCAACTAGAATATGAGTATACGCATTGGAGTTTCGAGAAGGTCCCATATAATCAAAACCCCAAACATCAAATGGTCCAATAACAAGAGAGTAATTCATAGGTATTCCTGATGTCTACTAATGTTGCTAAATCTTTGACACTCATCACATGACAAGACAAACTTACGAGCGTCCTTGAAGAGAGTAGGCCAATAGAAACCAGATTGTAATAGCTTGTGTGCAGTTCTATCTCTAGCGTGATGTGCTCCGTAGGCCTCGAAATGACACTTGTGTAGGATCTATTCCTGTTCATGATCAGGTACACAATGTCTAATAACACCATCTACTATTTCTTTATAAAGGTGTGGATCATCCCAAAAGTTATGTCTTAAATCATAAAAGAACTTTTTCTTTTGTTGGTATGTGAAACTAGGCGGTATAAACTTAGCAATGTAATTAGCATAATCAGCATACCATGGAGCACTACGTGAAGCATTTATGACAACTAATTGTTCATGTGGAAATCTATCATCAATAGGTAGTGGGTCATCAAGAACATTTTCTAACCTAGACAAGTTATCCGCTATGGGGTGATCAACACCCTTTCTATCAACAATATGCAAATCAAATTCTTGTAGCAGAAGAACCCATCTGATAAGTCTAGGTTTAGCATCTTTCTTTTCCATAAAGTATTTAAGAGTAGCATGATCAGTGTGAACAATTACTTTGGAATCAACAATATAAGGTTTGAACTTATCACAAGCAAACACAACTGCCAAAAATTCCTTTTCGGTGGTAGCATAGTTTCTTTGAGTGTTGTCTAGAGTTTTACTAGCATAATGGATAACATTTACTAGAACAACCCCGACGGAATAATCACTAGCATCACTCATAATTTCAAAGGGTAGGTTCCAATCAGGTGGTTGAACAACAGGTGCAGAAATCAAGGCATTCTTAAGGATATCAAATGCTTCTACACAATCATCATCAAAAAACGAATGGTACTTCTTTTTATAAAAGATTAGTGAGAGGCCTAGAAATCTTAGAGAAGTCTTTAATAAACCTCCTATAGAAACCAGCATGACCAAGGAAACTTCTTATACCTTTGATATCCGTAGGACATGACATTTTTTCAATGGCATCAACTTTGGCTTTGTCAACTTGAATACCTATTTCGGAGATTTTTTGTCCCAAGACAATACCTTCATTCACCATAAAGTGGCACTTCTCCCAATTCAAGACAAGATTAGTTTTTTCGCATCTTTGCAAAACTCGATCAAGGTTGCTCAAACAATCATCAAAAGAAGTTTCATAAATGGAAAAATCATCCATGAAAACCTCAACAATCCTTTCACAAATATCAAAGAATATAGCAGTCATACATCTTTGAAAGGTAGCAGGTGCATTGCATAAACCAAAAGGCATACGTCTATAAGCAAAAGTACCGAAAGGGCAAGTAAAAGTGGTCTTCTCTTGGTCCTCTTTCGACACGGGTATTTGAGAGAAACCTGAATAACCATCTAGAAAGAAAAAATATGTGTGTTTGGATAATCTTTCTAGCATGTGATCAATAAAAGGTAGAGGGTAATGATCTTTCCTAGTAGCTTTATTTAATTTCCTAAAATCAATTACAATTGTATACCCTGTAACAATTCTTTGGAGAATCAATTTATTTTTACCATTGGGAACTATGGTAATACCTCCTTTCTTAGGGACACAATGAACGGGACTAACCCATCTACTATCAGAAATAGGATAAATAATTCCTGCCTCCAGAAGCTTTAATATTCCATTTCTTACCACCTCTTTCATTTTTGGATTTGACCAACGTTGGTGATCAACAACCAGTTTAGCATCTGGCTCCATATTGATTTTATGCTGACATAGACTGGGACTAATGCCCTTAAGATCATCAAGAGTATATCAAATAGCAGCATGGTGCTTCCTCGGAGTTTTCAATAATCTACTTTCTTCATGCTCTGAAAGGTTAGCACTAATAATAATAGGATATATCTTCTTTTCATCGAGATAAGCATATTTCAGAGTATCCGGTAATTGTTTCAGCTCAAACACGGGATCACCCTTGGGTGCAGGAGGATCCCCAGGTATTTCAACAGGAAAGTTGTGTTTCAAAATAGGATGATGATCAATGAAAATCTTATCTATCTCATTCATTTCATTTATTTGCATATCGTTTTCATGGTCTAGCAGATATTGTTCTAAGGGGTCCGTAGGAGGCATATCAATATAAGCAAGACCAATAATTTCATCATTAATAGGCAATTCTTTATCATGGGGTTGTTTATCAAATTTAGAGAAATTAAACTCATGAGACATGTCCCCAAAATGTACAGTAATAGTTTCCTTCACACAATCTATCCTGGCATTAACAATATTCAAGAAAGTTCTACCAAATATAATGGGAAAAAATCATCTTGTGGGGAACCAAGGACAAGAAAATTAGTAGGATATTTAATTTTCCCACACAAGAGTTCAACTAACAATCCCAACTGGCACTATGGTATGTCTATTAGCAAGCTTCATTGTAACATCAATTTACTCTAACTCAGCTGGTGTAGTATCATTCATAATTTCTTTATATAAGGTAAAGGGAATTGCACTCACACTGGCACCCACATCACATAAGCCATGATAACAATGATCTCCTATTTTAATAGAAACAACAAGTGTGCCAACAACAGGTCTATGTTTATCTTTAGCATCAGTTCTAGCAATTCTAGCAGCTTCATCACAGAAATGAATAACATGCCCATATATATTATCAACCAAGAGATCTTTAACCATAGAAATACTAGGTTCAACTTTAATTTGTTTAGCAGGTGTAAGTGTTCTAACATAGCTCTTACGAACCATAGTTGAAGCTTTAGCATGTTCCTTTATTCTAACAGGCAAAGGTGGTTTCTCAATGTAAGCAACAGGAATAACAGGATCAACATTATAAGTGATAGTTTCTTCTTCAACTTTAATAGGTTCAACTACTTTCACTTTAATGGGAGGACGATATTTAAACCACTTCTCCTCATGGAAGTCAACATGAGCAGCAAAAGATTCACAGAAAGAAGCTACTATCTTAGACTCAAGTCCATATTTAGTGCTAAATGCACGAAAAGCATTTGTATCTACAAAGGATTTAACACAATCAAACTTAAGGTTTATACCTAACTCCTTACCTTCGTCGAGTTCCCAATACTCAGAGTTGCATTTAATCTCTCCAATAAATCCCATTTGAAGTCAATATCTTTCTTCATATAGGAACCAGTACAAGAAGTATCGAGCATGGATTGATCATTACGAGAAGGCCAAGCATAAAAATTCTGAATAATAATTTCTCTTCAGAGCTCATAATTCGGGAATGAATATAAAATTGACTTAAGCCTCCCTCAAGATTCAGAAATTCTTTATCCTTCACGAGGCCAAAAGTTATAGATATAATTCCGATCATGATGAACTAGATGTATAGGATAGAACTTCTGATGAAATTCCATTTTCATTCGGTTGTAGCTCCATGATCCAATATCATCACATAGCCTATTCGATATCAATGTCTTATCCTTCAAAGATAAAGGAAATACCTTCTTCTTGAAGTGATCCTCGGGTAGACCTGCAAGCTTAAATAATCCAAAAACTTCATCCACATAGATTAGATGCAAATCAGGATGTAGTGTTCCATCTCCTGCGTAAGGATTAGGCAGAAGTTTCTCTTTCATACCCGAAGGATTTTCATAATAAATATTTTCAGTAGGTTCAGTTGGTTGAGGGGCAACTCTTTATGCTTCCGGTCGAGGTGAAGATACCCCGAACAAACCCCTCAAAGGATTACTTTCCATAGTAACAAGTGACAATAAATTTCAGCTCACGTTATAAATTTTTCCTTAACATATTCCAATTACCAAAGGCGCTTCACTCCCCGGCAACGAAGCCAGAAAAGAGCCTTGATGACCCATAAGTATAGGGGATCTATCGTAGTCCTTTCGATAAGTAAGAGTGGCGAACCCAACGAGAAGTAGAAGGAAATGACAAGCGGTTTCCAGTAAGGTATTCTTTCCAAGCACTGAAATTAGCGGTAACAGATAGTTTTGTGATAAGATAATTTGTAACGAGTAACAAGTAACAAGTGTAGAAAAGGTGCAGCAAGGTGGCCCAATACTTTTTGTAGCAAAGGACGGGACTGGACATACTCTTATATAAAGTGAAGTGCTCCCGAGGACACATGGGAATTTCCATCAAGCTAGTTTTCATCATGCTCATTTGATTCACGTTCGTGACTTTCATAATTTGATATGTGGGTGGACCGGTGCTTGGGTGCTGCCCTTACTTTTACAAACCCCCCCCCCCACTTATGATTAACCTCTCTCACAAGCATCCGCAACTACGAAAGAAGAATTAAGATAAATCTAACCATAGCATGAAACATATGGATCCAAATCAACCCCTTACGAAGCAACGCATAAACTAGGGTTTAAGCTTCTATATATCACTCTAGCAACCCATCATCTAGTTATTACTTCCCAATGCCTTCCACGAGGCCCAAATATGGTGAAGTTTTATGTAGTTGATGTTCACATAACACCACTAGAGGAGAGGCAACATACATCTCATCAAAATATCGAACGAATACCAAATTCGCATGATTACTTATAACAAGACTAATCCCATGTCCTCAAGAACAAACGTAACTACTCACAAAGCATGTTCATGTTCATAATCAGAGGAGTATTATTTATCATAAAGGATCCGAACATGTGATCTTCCACCAAGTAAACCAACTAGCATCAACTAGAAGGAGTAATCAACACTACTAGCAACCCAGAGGTACCAATCTCAGGTTTGAGACAAAGATCGGATACAAGAGATGAACTACGGTTTGAAGAGGAGATGGTGCTGGTAAAGATGTTGATGGAGATGAACCCCTCTCGACGAGAGGATCGTTGGTGATGACAATGGCTTCGATTTCCCCCTCCAGGAGGGAAGTTTCCTCGGCAGAATAGCTCCATCGGACCTCTAGATTTGTTCTCCCCAAGGTCCGCCTCGAGACGTTGGAGCTTCATACCGAAAGCTCTCTTATCATTTTTTCTAGGCCAAAAACCTTCATATAGCAGAAGATGGGCATCAGGGACCTGCCAGGTGGGTCACAAGCCACCTAGGCGCGGCCATGGACGGTGGTCGCGCCTGGCAGGCTTGTGACCTCCTGGTGGCCCCCTATGTTATTTGTTTTTCCCAATACATTTTATATATTTCAAAACAATTCTTTGTAACTTTTTAGGACTTTTGGAGTTGTGCAGAATACGTTTCTCAGATTTGCTCCTTTCCTAGTCCAGAATTACACCTGCCGGCATTCTCCCTCTTCATGTAAACCTTGTAAAATTGGAGAGAAAAGGCATAAGTATTGTACCATAACGTGTAATAATAGCCCATAATGCAATAAATATCAATAGAAAACATGATGCGGAATGTACGTATCAATATACATGCCCTCCGTGATCGAATCCCACTCCGACAGATTAACGGAAAAGGCTCCAAGATTGGATCTCTCGAGAACAGAAGGTTGCGGTGGTGGAAAAGTATTTGTGTGCCTCTTTTTGGTATTGGGGGAATATTTAGGTATTTATAGGATGAAGATTAGGTTTAGGAGTCATGTCGAGGAGTCACAAGCCTACCAGGAACCGCCAGGGGGGGTGGTCGCACCCCCTGGCTTGTGACCTCCTGGCAGGTCCCTTGACTTGCACTCCAAGTCTGCTAGGTGCCTTATGGTCCAAAATAATCATCGCGACAATTTTATTCCATTTGGACTCCGTTTAATATTCCTCATATGCAATACTCAAAAACAAGGAAAAAAAGAAACTGGCACTAGGTTCTAGATTAATAGGTTAGTCCCAAAAATAATATAAAATAACATAGTAATGTATATAAAACGTCCAAAACAGATAATATAATAGCATGGAACAATCAAAAATTATACGTACGTTGGAGACGTATCACAAAACTATCTATGACTGTTACTTACAACCCTTGTAGAGAATACCTTGCTGAAAACCGCTTGTCATTTCTTCTGCTCCTTGTTGGGTTCGACACTCTTACATATCGAAAGGACTACAATTGATCCCCTATACTTGTGGGTTATCACATGTCTGCAGGCGGGGATCCCGGGGCGGATCTCTCTGTCGCGTTTGTCTCGCCTGCAGGTAATGATCCCGAAGGCAATTTTCTCCCTGAGCCATGGCACATGAAATTTGGCCCGATAAATAGGATCATTTTCTGAAGTAGTTTCACATCTGTTTTTGTCACATACTCTCCTGTGACATCACAAGGCTCATGCAACTCGATACATCTCCAATGTATCGGTAATTTATGAAGTATTCATGCCATATTCATCTATGTTTACAATACTTTTATATGATTTTGATGCACTTTATATGATTTATTTAGAACTAACCCAGAATGACGTTGTTTTCAATAGAATTACCGTGGTGTTGTTTTTCTACACAAAATGAAAGTTCTGGAAATCACCCGAAACTTTTTTGTGTTTTTTCTAAAGGAAATGAGCAACATTGGATCGAAGAACCACTAGAGGGGGCACCCTTAGGCCACAAGCCATTAGGGGCATGCCCCTGGGGGTGTGGCACCCTGATATTTGGTGGGCCCCACGTGGGTCCGTTTGGCGTGATCACAATAGTGGAAAATTCTATAAATCGTGCAAGCCCTGGAAATATGGAGAGACTCCTTGTTCCGCCACCGCAACTCTCTGTATCGACGAAAATACAATCTGGAGGTGTTCCAGTACCCTGCCAGAGAGGCAGATCATCATCAGGCGACCATCTTCATCATCCCGGTGGAGGCTGTGACGAGGAGGGAGTAGTCCAGCATTTGGGCTAACGGTTTGTACCAGTAGCTATGTGTTCAATCGCTCTCTCTCTCGTGTTCATGAGATGACACAATCTTGATGTATCACGGGCTTTGTTAATATAGTTGGATGATATGGTGTTCTTCCCCTGTCATCTTGTTGTGATGAATTGAATCGTTCCCTTTGACATCTCATTATGTTGGATTGAATATCTTGGTTTCAGAACACTTGATGCACGTCTTGTGTCGGATACCCATAGCGACATTGGGGTATTCTATTGACTCACTTGATATCTGTTAAGGCATCAACTTGCGGATTCCGTTGACCTTGGTGATCTATGCATAGGGGTTGATAGCATGATTTCATACCACATTCTCTGATAGAAATCTTGGGTTCCTCCTTGAAGTTCTTTCTATTGGATTGAATATGATAGATCTGAAATTGTCTGATGCATGTCACATAATTTACCCACGGATACTTGAGGTGACATTGGAGTATCTAGGTGACATTAGGGTTTATTGATATGTATCGTCGGTCTTATTTTACTATGTACTCTAGGGTTGTTTATCACACTTATAGGAATAGCCCAAAAGATTGATCGAAAGGATAACATTAAGGTGGTTCTACTACCTACACCAATTCCATCTATTTGTTCTCCTCTAGATAGGAACTTTGGAGTGATTCTTTGTTGCACGTTGAGGTATGATCATATGATTCAACTATCCTAGCATTGTTGGGAGATTGCACTAGTGAAAGTATGAACCCTAGGCCTTCCTTCCAAGAATTTATACAACGTTTTGCTTGCTATTTTACACTTGTTATCTTGCTGTTTTTATATTTTCAGATTACCAAATCCTATTTCTATCATCCATATTGCACTTGTATAACCATCTCTTCGCCGAACTAGTGCACCTATTCAATTTGCCATTGTATTGGGTGTGTTGGGGACACAAGAGATTTCTTGGATTTTATTGTAGGGTTGTTTGAGAGAGACCATCTTCATCCTACACCTCCCACGGATTGATAAACCTTAGGTTATCCACTTGAGGGGAAATTGCTACTGTCCTACAAAACTCCGCGCTTGGAGGCCCAACATAGCTATCAAGAATAAAGTTGCATAGTAGACATCACAACTCGGCGAGAGGATTAGTTAACATATGATCATCACAATTATGTTACCTAAGTGCAATATTAGTGAGATGGGGTGGCAATAAGAGGATTTCTTTGTGAAGCAAGGCACCAACATAAGGGTGTAGATCAGAAAATGGAAATTTAGTCTCACTAAAAACAACATCACGAGAGCTGTAGACACGACCAGTGGAGACATTAAGACATTTGACACCTTTGTACTGAGCACTATACCCAAGGAAGACACACTGTTTGGAATAGAACATAAGTTTGTGATTGTTGTAGGGAAAAAGATTCGGCCAACAAGCGGAACCAAAAACTTGTAAGGAAGTGTAGTATGGTTTGACATTGAGGAGCCGTTCTATAGGAGTTTCACCGTTAATGACACGACTAGGAAGCATATTTATGATGTGAACAGCTGTAAGAAAAGCTTCATCCCAAAATTTGAGAGGCATGCAAGTTCCTGCCAAGAGGGCCAACCCAACTTCACCTATATGCCTATGTTTGTGTTTGCAAGAACTGTTCTATTGGTGAGGATGAGGACATGATACATGATGTGAGATGCCAAGTGTTTGGACAGATGAATTTAGTTTCTCATATTCCCCTCCCCACTCAGATTGGACGGCAAGGATTTTGCTATCACATTCAACAAGTGTTGGAAGTTTTGGAATACATGAAGAACGTCGGATCTCTTCTTAAGAAGGTATATCCAAGAAATTTACTATAATCATAAATGAAACTGATGAAATATGTGTGTCTACCGACTGAGCTAGGAGCAAGACCCCACACATCAAAAAATATTAATTGCAATGGACGAGTGGAGATACTAGTGGAAATAGATAAGATAATTGATGACATTTTGCCCTTTCACAAGAATCACAAATGGTTTCAATATTACGCTCACCAACAAATGGGAGCTTATTCTCTTTAAGAAAATGCTCAATTAGAGAAAATGAAACATGTCCTAAACAATCGTGCCATCGTGTGGACAAAAGCTTGATAGCACCACAAGCTTGTTTATTGAATCTTCTAAGCTCCGGAATCAACGGGTAAAGACCTCAAACACATCTACCTCAATAGAGTACTTTCTTCATGGCCTAGTCCTTTATAACAAAGAAAGAAAGGATGAAACTCAATGAAAACATGGTTATCAATGGTGATGCGATGAACAGAGAGAAGATTTTTGTGGGCACTAGGGACATGCGAAAATTTAAGATGAATTTTGTGAGAAGGGGTACGAACAACTGAATGATCAACGTGATGGGTCTACATACCTGCACCACTGGCCATGCGAATTTGTTCCTTTTTGTGGTATTTCTCCCGGAGAGTTACCTTCTCAAGTTCACCAGGAGATGGTTCGTTGCATCGCTGTCAAGGTACCGGTTGGTGTCAACGCCATAGGATCCATTGGCTGCAGCAACAACCTTCATGTCATCCTCAAACGAACCATCGTCTTTATCAAATCTATAGTAGCAGTCCTCGACGGTATGCCCAGGCTTGCCAGAGATCTGGCAGCGCACAACATTCGGACAGGACTGGCTAGAGCCACCGCGATGACCCCTGTTGTTGGTGGAGGAGGGGCAGACGTTTTGGGATTTGGTGTTGTTGGTGCCGCCAGGATTGCCCTTGGAGCGAGGAGGACCATGGGAAGGGGGGGAGGGGGAACCACCACATCCACGAGTCATCGTGTTTGCTGACGACTTCAAGTCGCCGCCCGAGCTGTGGAACTAGGGGACCCACTGGTCGAAGTTGCTCAGCATGGAGTACATCTTGTCGACGGTGATCGGTGTCACGCGGGCATCAAGGGCGGAGATGAGGGCCTATTAATCCATGTCCAGCCCATGGCGGAGGTACGAGATCAGCTTGTCATCCTGGATGGGCTTGCCGGCCGCGGCGAGTTCATCGGTGAGGCTGCACATGAAGGCAAAGTATGTGGCCACCAATTGGTTGCCCTTCTATGCATTGATCAAAGCAGTGCAGATGTTGTTGACATGACAGAGAGACTATGACGAGAACATGCCTGTCAGTGCCACCCAAAGTTCATGCGCCATGGTGACTGCAGTCATCGTGATGAGCACCTCTTTGGTGAGATTGTTGAGTAGGTAGTCGAGCACCTGCTGGTCCTTCCTAACCCAGATAGGGTGGATAGGGTTGGGCTCAGCGGTTTCCTTATCATCCTTGTGCTTGGCGACGAGAAACTTGGTCGGCTCCGGCATGGTGTCGTCGATGTAGCCGAAGACACCGGTACCCCCACAACATGAAGTTCGTGCGGGAGAGCTTCTCCATGACCAGCTCATTGAGGATCGACTGGGAAGCATAGGAGGAAGACATTGCTAGCGCTTGGTTTAGGGTTTTGGAGAGTGGGAGATTGGAAGAGGAGGCTCTGTTACCATGTTTGATTTGCGATGAGCGTCTTGCCTCGTTAGAGGAATGCGTTGCATGCTAAATAACAGGGGCACACCTCCCTGGATAGGGCATACATTGTTGGCTAGGATTACAAGCTTGAGGATCAAGGAAAGAAGAGATAGAGCATGCTACAGTTGAGAGAAGATAAACCTCATTCGGGTGATCAATAACCTCTCAACCGAAGTCCATATATCTAACCAATGTATTTATGTTACATCTTATGTGTACATGTTTAACAGTATGAAGTATTAATGTTGTGTCTTCCCATTCAGGTAAGTGGACCGTGGAAGTCATTGTTGGTAGTGTATCAAGCAGTCACACAAAACTTCAAACAAGACTTGATTTTGAAATAGTTATTTGGTTTGCAGAGTAAATGAATAATTTGTATAGCCAAAACATGTAAATAATAGCTTGAGAAAATTACCACAGTGCAAATCGTCATGAAACAGTAAGGCAAGCCCACCCATGCACTCTTCCATATGTTGAAGTACAATACATTTTGAAGTTGAACACATCATGTGTCATCTTCTTTGCTGAAGTTGGCAATTTTGAAAGAAAAAGTGATTTTTTTAAAGGTGGAAAAAGATTTGTCTCATCTCATTAAATAAGGAGTAACACAAGGTTTTTATGGTTGCAGCCGAATAAAAGGGACGACTCTCCAAAATTAAATTGCCTAATCTAGCCCCAGCGATAACCCGAGAATTCTCCTCATCCTTAATCATTGCGACCATTCTGGAAGGAAAGGAAGCTATGGAGCGAAACACCCTAGTATTTCTCTCATTCCAAATCTCCTAACATATAAGTATCTCTAAAGAGTTGTTTGCCTTCCTGGAATACCTGGTAGGTTTTGACATGGGCCATAAAAGACAATAAGGCTGTAGGATATAACCAATAGTCATTAAGAGATAAATACCAGTATACCTACCAAAACCATCGGGT
Organism: Hordeum marinum; assembly: GCA_022496015.1. Lineage (NCBI taxonomy): Eukaryota > Viridiplantae > Streptophyta > Magnoliopsida > Poales > Poaceae > Hordeum > Hordeum marinum. Next base: position 46,474,391 of record CM039672.1, read on the forward strand.
GAACAATGTTCCTAATAGTAGTCATAAAACATGAATCATTCCTTAAGCCAATTACGCTCCTATTTCGCTGGTTGGTGTACTTAACTAGATAAACTGCTGGTTTCTAAAAAAATGCAATATACTTTTGGACAACACTGTGTATATAACTGAAATATTACTTGTGGATTTATGTGTGTGTACTTTCTTATAATTGATCTTCTTATTAAAATATTGGCAAAGGTGAAGATGATCCATATTCCAAGGTGGGCCCCTCTACGTGACACATACATGCTTGGCTCCAAAGGATTGGGATAAAGCACAGGTTAAAACCCTATGTATATAGCATTACTATTTCCAATGCAACAACACATGCACCTGTACAGTTTTTCGATAAAGGACATTTCATTGAATTGATTTATCAAAGTGATACAACCACATTGAAAGATTGCCCGGCCACATAGCATGATGCACATAGCCAACAAGTCCAAAAGACCAAAAAAATAAAAATAAAATTGTAGCAAAAATAAAACAATCCAGCCTAGGGCAGGGAAGATCCTATTCGGAGATTACATCGCCATCCATGTAGGAAGAAAACCTCCCTGGCCATACGCTCCAGCCGGGTAAACGCCATCATAGAAAGGTCTCTATCCTCCGGCCTCTTCAAGATAGACCAAGTACGGAACCATCGTGTGCATGCATGAATAACCTGCACAGGAGAAGAAACACATTTATTATTAAAAATCACCTGTACAGTTAACTGATGTTTTGTTTACTGGGCAGCATTTTGATGTGCCTAAACCGAGTGAGGTCCCTTTGGACAACTTCTCTGATGATGAATAGGAAACATAATACATTGTACGAGTTGGCTGAGTGGGATACATTTTAAGGGGGGGTGGGTATATATATTGATATGTTGTTTAGGGTTACAAGAGTTGGTTGAGAGAACAACCAGATTACATCCGAGGAGATATGCAAGCAGGAGAGGATATGCGAAGAGGAGATAGAGATAGATACACACAGTTAAACAGAAAAGAATATCTACCTAACTCAACCTAGCATGCAGGATACAAGATGTTTAACACCCTCCCATAATCCGAATTTTACTCAGTTCACATTATGCTTAAACTCCTCAAACATTCTTGTAGGTAACACCTTTGTGAACCCATCTGCAACTTGATATCTTGTGTGAACAAAACGAATCTCCAGTTCCTTGCTAGCAACTCTTTCACGTACAAAGTGATAATCTATTTCAATATGTTTAGTCCTTGCATGAAAGACAGGGTTAGCAAACAAATATGTGTCTCTGAGCTGGGTAGTGGTGTTGGTGATGGTTTGCATCCCTGTAGTCCAAACCTATTCAAGAGACCAGTTGCATATTTTTCCTAAGAAAGGTGAAGACCACCTTCTCGGATCTTTCTAACCTCGATATTAAGGAAGAAGTGCAAGTCTCCTAAATCCTTAAGTGCAAATTCTGAGTTTAGATCCCTCAGCAGAGATGTCACAACCTCTTTGGATAAGCTAGGAACAATAATATCATGAACATATATAAGCACAAATATGGAGGTATTTTACTTATTATAAATGAATAATGATGTATCAAATTTTCTGGGAATGAAACCAAGTGCTTGTAGCTTTGAGCTCAAACAAGAGTACCATGCCCTAGGAGCTTGCTTCAATCCATAAAGAGTTTTGTCAAGCCTACATACGTGAGAGGGTTTATTTCTGTCCTTAAAACTAGGAGGTTAATTCATATACACTTCTTCTTCGAGAACACTAGGAAGAAACGCATTCTGCACATCTAGATGTCTAAGACACCAATCTCTGGATACAACAATAGACAAAACAAGACGAACGGTGGCAGCTTTAACAACAGGACTAAAGGTGTTCTCATAGTCTATGTCGTACCTCTGTTCGAAACCTTTTGCAACGAGCCTTGCCTTGTATCTATCTATAGTGCCATCTGACTTTTTCTTTATCTTGAATACCCATTTGCAATCAATCAATTTTTTACCTTGACGAGCAGGAACTAAGTGCCCTGTCTTGATCCTTTGGAGGGCTTGAAATTCCTCTTCCATAGCATTCCTCCACTTCGGATCCTTACATGCTTCATTAAATGTGCTAGGTTCACCTGTGGAACAATTCAAACCATATTTAGTTTTGTAGTTCATAGGTTGTATTAACCCTGCTTGAAGTCACGTGCGCAGTGGAGTATTTTATTGCACATTTGTAGGAGAACCAGCCACGGAAGATCCAGAATTATGCCCCGAAACAGGAGATGATGGTGATCCCAGGCTGATCTGCTGGTATCTGTGTGCACCTGATCCTCTGTGGCCACTTCAGGCGCCGGAGAACCGGCGGGTGGCACAGAAGATCTAGGCGCTGGAGCGGCCGAATCTGGATGGGATCTTGAGCCCTCCGCTGACTGGCGCTAGCCTCGTCTGGAGTAGACGCTTGTCTCCGCACCGAACCACATGATGTGTTGGTTCTTGGGCGGAGAAGTATGCGCGTGGCCGGCTGTGGCCCTGGTTGCCGCGTGGCCGCGTCCTGTTAGCTAGGCGGGGCTGGAGTGCCACCGCTGTCGCTGGCGTCATGGCGGGGCACAAATCCCATAGTAGATTCGCTACAGGGCCTGCGCACCTGGTCAAACACCAATCCCGAGGAGGATCCTTCAACAGGGATGTCACTATGAAGTGGACACATGAAATATGGCCCGTTTTGGACGGTTTGTCCACTACTAGGGAAAACCTTATACACAGAATCTTAGCAGCAGCGCGAGACAGGAAGAGGCGCCACTGTTAATTAGCAGTAGCGCGGTCCACGGACAGGCGCTACTGCTACAAACTTAGCAGTAGCGCGGCTCGGAAGAATAGTGCTGCTACTAAAATTGAGCGACCGTTCCCGCCACACTAGGTTTAGAAGTAGTGCGCCCAGAATAACTGCAGTACTGCTAATATAATAGTAGTAGCGCGCTTTTCTTTCATGTCGCTACTACTAATTCTGAAAGTGGCCACATGGAGGGCCCCATTTAGCAGTAGCGCGTGTGCTAGAGGAGCGCTACTGCTAGCTTATTAGCAGCAGCGCGTTTTGAGCCCAGCACTACTGCTAAGCCGCAGCTATACCACCTTTAACCTCCCCCCTCCCCTCCTCTCTTCCTCACTTTCCCCTAGCTCCCACCTCCTCTCTCCCTCACTTTACTTCTTCCTCTATACTTCTCCCCCCATTACTCTCCTTCTCCTACCTATTTTCTCCCAGTTTATTACTCCTAGCTAACTACACCAACCTCCATTAATGCATCTCCTTTCTCTTTTTCTTCCCCCTCCACTAGTTGAACTTGTCTCCTCCAAAACTAGCAAGCTAGGTACATCTTGCTAGCAATTAGTGAAGTGACCAATGTACCTCCCTAACTAGATCTATAGCCTTGTCAAGAAGAGCTTTGTCCACCTTTGATCATTCCATAGGTGTGTGTGGCGACACCTATCGACATCATCATCACCGTGCTCGATCTCGAGATAGGTGATTAAAAATTTATGCTTTTGCAAGAATAGAAATATGTATATGTGTGCGATACGACATAATCGGGCGATATGATGGAAATTGTGTGTGTGGCATGAGTTGCCGCCGAATTGTGCTTGGGAGTTTCCTATGTTTTGCCGAAATGTCAATTTATTTCCATTTCGACGAATTCCGGGAAACTCTATATGTCCTATTTTTAGGGAAGGTCATGCCGAATTTTTGTATGACTTTGATGCATGCATGCATTTTTATAATCAATTTGTTTATTAGTACCGTTCAGGCGTTCATGATGGTTAGTGGAACGGTGGTGGACAGGTGGTTGCGGTCGGCGGTGCAGGACATGAAAGAAAGTAACCTGACAAAGGTTTTATGTCTATGTCGAAGATGCAAAGGACGAGCTTGGCTCAACCCCTATGACGATGGCCGTGTGATGGCGCACCTGCTCATGACTGGTTTCATGGATGGCTATACTCGATGGATAATTGAAGATGAAGATGTTGATGTTGAGGATGCCGGCGGGGCAGGCAATGACGACACGGGGCAAGACGAAGAGATGATCGATAATGGCGACACAGAAGAGGCCGGACATGGAGGCGGCAAAGAGGCCGGATATGGCGGCAGAGAAGGGGCCGGACATGGCAGCTGAGAAGGGGCCGAATATGGCGGTGTGGAAGAGGCCGGACATGGCAGCGGAGAACGGGTGGGACATGGCAGCGGAGAAAACGTGGACTCCACACCATAGATTTCGTCGGTACTAAGTTCAATTGTGCGGGACCCTCATGTTCAAGCACTGCTTCATAAGGAGACGAGTATTGAGAGAGCTGCTTCTAGAGAGGAGGCCAAGTTGCCGCAATTGGTGGTAGACTCGAACACTCCATTGTATCATGGTTGCAATCCCGAGGTGACCCGCTTGAGTTTCACGCTCCAACTCCTGAAGACAAAGGCTAAAAACAAATGGACCGAAACTAGTCTCGATGAGCTTCTCAAGTACCTAAAGGATGTTCTCCCGCGGGGAATCTATGACCTACTAGTATGGAGGAGGCCAAGAAGATCGTGTGCCCTCTTGATCTGCCACATGTTAGATACCATGCATGCATCAACGATTGCATAATTTATCGGAAGGAGCATGCGGAAAAACAAGCTATCCGGTGTGCAATACTTCTTGATACAAGAAGGCCGGGAAGAAATATCCCAGAAAATTATATGGTACTTACCGATCACTCCCCGTCTCCAGCGGTTTTTCGTATATCCCAAGGAAGCAAAGCTCATGCGCTGGCACGCAGAGAGGAAGAAGCCCGACGATGGAGATGATCCGAATTTGAGACATGTCGTGCATGGAAGCCAGTGGAGAGCGTTCAATGGCAAATATCGGTATTTCGCATGTGATGCAAGGAACATCATGTTCGACACATGTACCGATGGCATGAATCCGTTTGGCAACCAGAACACCAACCCTAGCACATGGCCTGTGTTTGTATGGATGTACAACCTCCCCCCTGGTTGTGCATGAAGTCGAAGTACATACACATGAGCATGCTGATTCAAGGGCCAAAACAACCGGGAAATAATATTAATCTATATCTGGGCCTACTTAAGAGGAGTTAGACACGTTATGGAAAACACCAGTCAAGACATGGGACACCAGCAAAGGCGAGTATTTCTATATGAGAGTCGCGTTGATCACGGCGGTGCATGACTATCTCGGTTACGGATATGTCACAGGACAGGTGTGCCAAGGATATTGCAGATGCACACGGTGCATGGATGATACAACGTCTAAGCAGCTAACGTCAAGGAAAGATGGCGGGCCTAGGAAAATCGTGTACATGGGGCATTGAAGATGGCTCGAGAAGGACGGCCCATGGAGAAACCATGGAGATCTATTCAATAATGAGGTTGAGCATTGAGGACCTGCACGTAAGCGGAGCAGTAGGTTAATTAGGTTATCCATTTAGTTATGAACCCTAATTATCACTAGTAGGTTAATTTGGGTATGTTATGAACCCTAGTTAGTATGAACCCTAGTTAGTTAGGGAAGTATGTTAATTAGGTTCTTTGTCAAATTAGGACAGAAATTTAGGGTTAGGTGTTTTAGGTGTAGTTAAAAGAAAAACAGAATTGGTTATATAGGTGTCTTGCATTTTTTTTAGTTTAAGCAATTTTTGCTATTTAAATTTCATAGTGTTAGTTAGTTAATGAGAATTAGTGTGAAACCTAGGATAGATTAGTTAAAGCAACTGTTGCTATTGAAAAAATAGAATTTGAAGTGGACAAATTAGTTAAAGCAACTGTTGCTATTTAAAAAAATTAGTTAAAGAAATTGTTGCTATTTTTAATTTCAAATTTAGGCAGGCTGAATTTAGTTTCAAATATTGTGAAGAAAAATGACTTCTTGCATTTTTCTTCAAGTTCTATATTTTTCTTCCTTTTATATGCAAATTTGAAGTGGACATATGATATGTCGACATTGTATTTGGACATGTAATATTTGAAATTTGGACATGTCATATTTGGACATGTGATGTTTTGGACATGTCATATTTGGAAAATGATGATTATGTGCAGGGTAAATGATCCGAGTGGCCTATGTTTCGCCGGAATGTTGATTCATTTCTGTTCCGGTGAATTTCAGGCGCTCAATATGTCCACTTTTTAGCAAAGGTCATGCTGAAATTGCTGTGAATTTTGGCATGACTTGTGCTAGAAAGTAGGCATATCGAGTGCCAGGATTTGCTGGGAAACGACATTCCGGAAAACATAGATCTTATTTATGTCATTCTCATTTTTTATAGTTTTAGAATTAAACGAGGAGACTTAATCATAGGAAACATGTCGAACAACAAAGAAACTGGGCCTTTTGACCAAGATGCAGACGAGATGGATTATCATGGTGAACAACAGTACCTCGACTTTTTGTCTGCTAAGCACAGTCAAGGTTTGTAGGTCGGCCTCGATGATGGTACTGACGCCGACATTGACCCCGACGGCGCCAGCCCCGATGGCGGCGCCGAGACCGGCGGGGAAGATACCGGCGCGGAAGGTACTGGCACCGATGCCGCTACCGAAAAGAAGAAGCAGAAGAAGCAGAGGATACAAAAACCTAACAAACTCGGTATCGGACGACTGGTGATCACAAAGATGGCCCCTGGCAAATTTGAGCCATTAGAGCCGGAAGAACCTCGCAAGTGCTATGGGAACCAAGTAGGTTGCATCCTATGGGAATGCGTGAGCATCAATGACGATGACTTAAGGAGTAAAGAACATAAATGTTTCAACATAAAGGCTTCAAAAGCAGACAAGAAGCAGAAGCTAGTTACGTGAGGAGGCTCGCGCTAGCGCGAGAGAGGGCTCATAACCGCTACCACATGTACTACATAGTTTCACTCTCACTCATAGTGATAGCTCTTCTCGCGTATATCATTGTTTAGATGGATGACGATGTAGTTGTAAGTAATCGAGACTTGTATCACTATTTTTGAGATGATGACGAGAGACCTCTTTGTGTTGGATGATGATTATGATGATGACATGATTTGATGAGACTATTTGTATGTATATGCTATGATTACATTTATGGTCTCACAGCCATTTGTATGTGTATGATCATGACATTTTTATGTGCTAAATATTCTTGTATAAAGCTTCTTCAAATACAATACAAATATGCCGAAAAAATCAGAAACTAATAAAGTTAGCAGTAGCACGTGGAGTAAAGTTAGCAGCAACGTGCCATTACCAGTAGCGCGGTATAATACGAGGCGCTACAAATACTAGCAGTAGCGTTCTTATTTGGAGCTCGCTGCTGCTATGTATGTATAGCAGGTGCGTGGGCCAACAAGCGCTACTGCTAAAGGTTAGCTATAGCAATTTATCAGTAGCGCGGGTGCGCGCGCTACTGATATACATGATAGCCGCGCTATTGCTTGGATTTGCCCTAGTAGTGGTAAACCGATTTGCGCCAAAGTTTTTTCTGCTGCCTGTGGTTCATCATCACCTGTAGCATCACAAAGCTCATGTGCACTATTGGAGGACTTATTCATGTGGTCATAATTATCGTCCCCTTGATGAAAACCGAATAAGTTCAAAGGAAGGAGTAAGATTTCCTTGCGAAGTACAGCACCAGCATTTGGATGCAAAACACCAAAAGGAAATACGGCTTGATCAAAAACAACATCACGGGAAATGTAAACATGACCCGTAGATACATGTAGGCATTTGGCACCCTTATGTTGAGCACTATAACTGAGCAAAACATATTGCTTGGAGCGGAAAATAAACTTGTTATTGTTGTAGGGTCGGAGATTAGGCCAACAAGCACAACCAAACACACGAAGGGAGTGATAGTTGGGATGAGTGTGGGGTAGCCTTTGCATGGGTGTTTCATTCATAATGTCACGGCTGGGAAGCATGTTTATAAGATGTAAAGAAGTAAGGAAAGCCTGATCCCAAAATTTAAGGGCCATACACTAGTAGAAAACAGGGAACTAGTCCCGGTTCCGGAGGGCCTTTAGTCCCGGTTCAGGAACCGGGACAAAACAAGCGTGACTAATACCCAAAACCTTTAGTCCCGGTTCGCTTACGAGCCGGGACCAAAGGGGATCCATGTGGCCGCTACGCGGCACTAAGGCAGGAGGACAAAAAGGCAGCCACGCGTCAGGCGCTGGGGTTTTTATTTTTTGTTTGGAAGGGGTTTTACAGGTTTTGGAGGGTTAATTTAGGGGTTTCGTATTGTGTTAGCTAGCTAATAGAGAGAAGTGACCTCTCTTTCTCCGTGCTTGGTCGATGCTAGCTACTATACATATAGAGAGAACTCGACACTAGCTAATAAGCAAATGAAGGAAACCATTAATTACACAATATCGTCATGCTGAACATATATAGAGAGAAGTGACATCTCTTTCTTCGTGCTTGGTCGAACAACAAGTTTTCGTATATCTATCCGACGCTACTACATATATACAATATAACATCTCTTACAATCCCTAACATCATCTACCTAAGATCTGGCACGACCCTTTCCAAAGATTACTTGTAAATCATTGATCATATCAAGTATGTGATCACTAGTATAGAAGGCGGGCTTCTTATGGTGATCTGCCTCACCTTTGAAATGCTTTCCTTTCTTTCGACATTGATGATTGGAAGAAATCGACGATGCCCCAGGTACAAGTTCTTCAAGCATTTGTCCTAATATATAATTTCGGTGTCATATAAATAGTGCGTGCATGCATGGTATCCCTTGTTTGTCTGTCCTCAGAGGTTATTGAGAGCTAGACAATCGTTAATGGTTACAAACAGCAATGCATGTAGGTCAAATTCCTCCTATTCATTCTCATCCCACACACGTACACCTTTTTCCATTCCATCGATGTAAAAGTTCATCAACTAATGGCCTTAGGTACACATCAATGTCATTGTCGGATTGCTTAGGGCCTTGGATGAGCACTGGCATCATAATGAACTTTCGCTTCATGCACAACCAAGGAGGTAGGTTATACATACATGGAGTCATAGGCCATGTGTTATGCATGTTGCTCTGCTCCCTGATGTCGCTTGAAGCTACGTCGGTATTTCCCAAAGAGGAAGGGATGATGCAGCACAGCGGTGGTAGGTATTTCCCTCAGATATGAAACCAAGGTTATTGAACCAGTAGGAGAACCAAGCAACACAATGTAAACATCCCCTACACACAAATAACAAATACTCGCAACCCGACGTGTTAAAGGGGTTGACAATCCCTTTCGGGGTACGGCGCCAGAAAGGCACGTGGACGGGAGAAAGTTGTAAATGTTGATAGATCAAACGCTAAATAAAATAAAGTGTAGCAAGGTATTTTTGGGTTTTTGTAAATATAGATCTGAAAATAAATGCAAAGGAAAAGTAGATCGCAAAGTCAAATAATATGAGAAAGAGACCCGGGGGGCGTAGGTTTCACTAATGGCTTCTCTCGAGAAAAATAGCAAACGGTGGGTGAACCAAATTACTGTTGGGCAATTGATAGAAGTTCAAATACTCATGTAGAAATCTAGGAAATGATCATTACATAGGCATCACGTCCAAGATTAGTAGACCGACTCCTACCTGCATCTACTACTATTACTCCACACATTGACCGCTATCCAGCATGCATCTAGTGTATTAAGTTCATGGAGAAACGGAGTAATGCAATAAGAAGGATGACATGATGTATACAAGATCTATCTATGTAGAGATAGACCCCATCATTTTATCCTTAGTAGCAATGATACATACGTGCCGTTTCCCTTTCTGTCAGTGGGATCAAGCACCGTAAGATCGAACCCACTACAAAGCACCTCTTGGCATTGCAAGATAAATAGATCAAGTTGGCCAAACAAAACCCAAATATCGGAGAAGAAATATGAGTCTATAAGCAACCATGTATATAAGAGATCAAAGAAACTCAAATAACTTTCATGGATATAAAAAGATAGATCTGATCATAAACTCAAAGTACATCGATCCCAACAAACACACCGCAAAATAGTTACATCATATGGATCTCCAAGAGACCATTGTATTGAGAATTCAGAGAGAGAGAAAGCCATCTAGCTACTAACTACGGACCCGAAGGTCTACAAAGAACTACTCACGCATCATCGGAGAGGCACCAATGGAGGTGGTGAACCCCATCTAAGATGGTGTCTAGATTGGATCTGGTGGTTCTGGACTCTGCGGCGGCTGGATGAATATTTTGTTTGTTGCCCTAGGGTTTCTGGAATATTGGGGTATTTATAGAGCAAAGAGGTTGTCCGAGGGGCACCCGAGGTGGACACAACCCACCAGGGCACGCCTGGTCCTCTTGGCGCGCCCTGGTGGGTTGTGCCTCCCTCGGGGCACCCCGCAGGCGCAGCCAGGGCCCGTTGTGTTCCTTCTGGCCCAGAGAAAATCACCGTGAAGTTTCGTGGCATTTGGACTTCGTCTGATATTGATGTTCTATGATGTAAAAAACATGGAAAATACAGCAACTGCACTTGGCACTATGTCAATAGGTTAGTACCAAAAAATGATATAAAATGACTATAAAATGATTATAAAACATCCAAGATTGATAATATAACAGCATGGAACAATCAAAAATTATAGATACATTGGAGATGTATCAGCATCCCCAAGCTTAACTCCTACTCGACCTCGAGTAGGTAAGTGATAAAAATAGAATTTTTGATGTGGAATACTGCCTAACATGTCATATCATATTCTTTTTCTTATAGCATGGACATTTGGACTTTTAGTTGTTCAAAGCAATAGTCTAGTTTTGACATAATAATTTAGATACTCAAGCAGATCAACAAGCAACCATGTCTTTCAAAATATCAACGCTAAAATAAGTTATCCCTAGCCCATCATGCTCAAACATTGATCCATTCATGAAACACACTCGAATATTAGCTACACCCAATACTTAAGTACAATCATATTGCCTCCTAGTTGGTGCTTTGGTAAGAGAAGATGGAGACTCAAATTCAAAAATAAAAATTGCATAAAGTAAAACAAAGGCCCTTCGCAGAGGGAAGTAGGGATTTGTAGAGGTGCCAGAGCTCAAAGTGAAAAGCTTAGAGATAAAAACATTTTGGGAGGTGTATCCATCCCACCAACGAAAACGACTTAGAGTTCCCAACACTTTCCATGCTAGATATATCATAGGTGGTTCCCAAACAGAAAATAAAGGTTATTCCTTTTTCCACCATACTTTCACTTTCCATGGCTAACCGTATTCACGGATGTCCTCCATACCAACACTTTCCAAGGAATTTATTATTTGACAACATAAAGTAAATTCATTTTTCCATTTCGGCACTGGGCATCCCTAATACCTTTGCCTTACTCTCGTGCAATCACAAGTGAATAAACACTCATCATGAGAATAACACATCTAGCATGGAAAATATTAGCCACCCCTCACCGCTCCGCGAGCAAAACAAACACACAAAAGAGAAGATTATTTTGAATTAGATATGGCACATACAAATTTGCTTGGACAACACGGAAATACCGCATATAGGTAGGTATAGTGGACTCATGTGGCAAAAACTGGGTTTAAGGATTTGGATGCACAAGTAGAGCTTATACTTGGTGCAAAATGAAGGCTAGCAAAATATTGAGAAGCGACCAACCAAGAAACAGATAATCTCATAAGAAAGCATTAAGCATAAATAACACCGAATAATGCACCACAAGTAGGATATAATTTCATTGCATGACTATTGACTTTCGTACTTGCATAGGGAATCACAAACCTTAACACCAATATTCTTACTAAAGCATAATTACTCATCAACATAACTCACATATCACATCATCATATCTCAAAACTATTACTAAGAATCAAGTTTATTTTGTCCAATGATCTTCATGGAAGTATTTATTATATCCTTCTTGGATATCTATCACTTTGGGACTAATTTTCATGTGTTGCTTTTCATAAGCTCAAACAAATATAAGTGAAGATCAAGAGCATAATTTTTCTTCTTTCTCTCAAAATAATTTAAGTGATGCAAGAGAGAATTTCTTGAACATTTTACTAACTCTCAAATAAATCTAAGTGAGGTAAGAGAGAATTTCTTCAAAAATACTAAGCACACCGTGCTCAAAAAGATATAAATGAAGCACTAGAGCAAGTCCATTGCTCATAAAAATTTTATGTGAAGCATAGAGAGCAATTCTAACAAATCATGACATAATTTTGGCTCTCTCAAATGGGTGTGTCCAGCAAGGGATCAAAAATTAAAACACAAAATAAAACAAGCAAAGACTCATATCATACAATACGCTCCAAGAAAATCACATATCATGTGACGAAAAAAAATATAGTTTCGAGTAAAATACCGATGATTGTTGGAAGAAAGCGGGGATTTCACTTGGGGGCACTCCCAACCTTAGTTGGTTGCTCATTTTGGAAAATAGCTTGGGATGCCGGGGCATCCCAATCATAGGCTCTTCCATCCTTCCTTCATCCATCGTAAGATAACCCAAAACTTGAAACTTTTAATCACACAAAACTCAACAAAACCTTCATGAGATCCGTTAGTATAAGAAAAAATAAATCACTACTATAAGTACTGTATTAAACCAATTCATATTTTGTTCTTGCATTATACCTACTCTATTCCAACTTTTCTATGGCAAAAACTCATCAAAGAAAACCATAGAGCCATCAAAATAAGCACACAACACAAACAAAACACAAACTGTCAAAAACAGAACAGTCTGTAGCAATCTGGATATTTCGAATACTTCTGGAACTCATAAATTTCTGAAAAATTAGGACAACGTGGGAAATTTTTATATCAATCTTTTGTAAAACATTCAGAATTTTATCATGCTTCTGTGATTTTAAATAATTATGTGATTGGAGCACAAAGTTTCTGTTTTTCAACAACATCAAAGCAACTATCACCCAACATGATCCCAAAGGCTTTGCTTCGCACAAACACTAATTAAAACACAAAAAACACAATCATAACAATAGCATAATTGTGTGAAAACTCAAGAACAGAAAGCAAAAGGCAAAAATATTTTTTATTCATTGGGTTGCCTCCCAACAATCGCTATTGTTTTACACCCTTAGCTAGGCATAAAGCAAGGATCTAAGTTTTGTCATCCTTCTTCTTAACTTTCTTAGAGGTATTTTCATCATGAGGCCATGTAAACACAACATAAAACATGTTATCCATAGAAGCCTTAGATATCCTAAGTTGGTTTTCATCATACCCCTTTTGATTTCCCGCAACAATCCAGGAGTAATGTTGATTAACATTGTTGAAGACTTGTTGGATTATATCTTGAATTGGGACTTCCTTCTTAAGATTATCATCAAAGATTTTATTGTACCCAAGCAAATGTCTTAAATCATAATCACTATTGTAAAGAATTTCATCTATCACAGGTTTTTCTCGATTCATACCATAAAAATCAAAGATTTCCCTAGCTTCCCGTATTATGCAGTCAAACTCATTCATAAGAACAAAAGTGGCCAACCTTTTAGCCCTAGGATTCTTTATAACGGGAATCTCGAAAACAATCTTTTCAAGGTAGGATGGGTACGAATAAATTTACTTTCAAGTTTCAGAACTAGTGATGAAATAGCATCTACATAAGATCTAGTAGTTTTAAGTATAGGAGCATCATCAAGACTTAGATTCCCAACACAATTGAAAAATTCTTGGATACGTTCTTTTCCCATAATGTTTCCTTGCCCCAAGATAAAAGTTTTAGCATCCAGATTGCTCGTGCGTCCAATTTTAGGAGTTAGGCCATCATCTGTTGGTGGCATACCGAAATCACTCATGATTGCAAACAAAGGGTAGATCTGACAAGAAAACGGCGAACAGAAAAAGAGAGTTGGATAAAACGCCAATTTTTTGTGAAGTGGGGAAGAGGAAAATGACAGGAAAAAGGAAAATAATGTAAATTGCAAGGATATGAGATTTGTCATTAGGAACCTGGTATATATTGAAGATCCTCCCCGACAACGGCGCCAAAAATTCCTTTTGATGTCGCTGGAAGCTACGTCGGTATTTCCCCAAAGAGGAAGGGATGATGCAGAACAGCGGTGGTAGGTATTTTCCTCAGATATGAAACCAAGGTTATTGAACCAGTAGGAGAACCAAGCAACACAACGTAAACAGCCCCTGCACACAAATAAAAAATACTCGCAACCCGACGTGTTAAAGGGGTTGTCAATCCCTTTCGGGGTACGGCACCAGAAAGGCACGTGGATGGGAGAAAGTTGTAAATGTTGATAGATCGAACGCCAAATAAAATAAAGTGCAGCAAGGTAATTTTTGGTTTTTGGAAATATAGATCTGAAAATAAATGCAAAGGAAAAGTAGACCGCAAAGGCAAATAATATGAGAAAGAGACCCGGAGGCCGTAGGTTTCACTAGTGGCTTCTCTCGAGAAAAATAGGAAACGGTGGGTGAACAAATTACAGTTGGGCAATTGATAGAACTTCAAATACTCATGACGATATCTAGGCAATGATCATTACACAGGCATCACATCCAAGATTAGTAGACCGACTCCTGCATGCATCTACTACTATTACTCCACACATCGACCACGATCCAGCATGCATCTAGCATATTAAGTTCATGGAGAAACTGAGTAATGCAATAAGAACGATGACATGATGTAGACAAGATCTATCTATGTAGAGATAGACCCCATCATTTTATCCTTAGTAGCAACGGTACATAGATGTCGTTTCCCTTTCTGTCACTCGGATCAAGCACCGTAAGATCGAACCCACTACAAAGCACCTCTTGTCATCAAGATAAACAGATCAAGTTGGCCAAACAAAACCAAAATATCAGAGAAGAAATACGAGGCTATAAGAAATCATGCATATAAGAGATCAAAGAAACTCAAATAACTTTCATGGATATAAAAAGATACATCTGATCATAAACTCAAAGTTCATCGATCCCAACAAACACACCGCAGAAGAGTTACATCATATGGATCTCCTAGAGACCATTGTATTGAGAATTCAGCGAGAGAGAGAAAGTCATCTAGCTACTAACTAAGGACCCGAAGGTCTACAAAGAACTACTCACGCATCATCGGAGAGGCACCAATGGAGGTGGTGAACCCCATCCGAGATGGTGTCTAGATTGGATCTGGTGGTTCTGGACTCTGAGGCGGCTGGATGAATATTTCATCTATTGCCCTAGGATTTCTGGAATATTGGGGTATTTATAGAGCAAAGAGGCGGTCCGGGGGCACCCGAGGTGGGCACAACCCACCAGGGCGCGCCCTGGTCGGTTGTGCCTCCCTCGGGGCACCCCTAGTTGCAGCCAGGGCCCGTTGTGTTCCTTCTGGCCCATAAAAAATCATCATGAAGTTTCGTGGCATGTGGACTTCATCTGGTATTGATTTTCTGTGATGTAAAAAACATGGAAAAAATAGCAAGTGGCACTTGGTACTATGTCAATAGGTTAGTAACAAAAAATGATATAAAATGAATATAAAATTATTATAAAACATCCAAGATTGATAATATAACAACATGGAACCATCTAAAATTATAGATACGTTGGAGACGTGTCACTCCCCAAAAGGATTAACGCCATCTGCACTTAAACCAAACCATATGTTCCTTGGGTCACCTGTAAAGTCCCTCCACTTTCTGTCGTTCTTTCTTCACTGTGACCCCTCGGTAGGTGATCTCAACTTCCCGTCTTTCTTACGGTCTTTTATGTGCAATCGCATCAACTCGTCATGCTTTTTGTTTCTGAACAGACATTTCAACCGTGGTATTATAGGAGCATACCACATCATCGTGGTAGGAACCCTCTTCCCGGAGCGCTGACCCTGAACATCACTAGGGTCATCTCGTCTGATCTTATACCGCAATGCACTGCATACCGGGCATGCGTTCAAATCCTCATACACACCACGATAGAGATGTAGTCATTAGGGCATGCATGTATCTTGTGCACCTCGAATCCTAGAGGGCATAGAACCTTCTTTGCTTCGTACATACTTTCAGGCAATTCGTTATCCTTTGGAAGCTTCTTCTTCATTATTTTCAGTAGCAAACCAAATCCCTTGTCAGCTACACCATTATCTGCCTTCCATTGCAGCAATTCCAATGTGGTACCGAGCTTTGTGTTGTCATCTTTGCAATTTGGGTACAACCCTTTTGTGATCCTCTAACATGTGATCGAACTTCAACTTCTCCCTTTCACTTTCGCATTCTCTCTGTGCATCAACAATGACCCGGCGAAGATCATCATCGGGCACATTGTCTGGTTCCTCTTGATCTTCAGCTTCCCCCATTGTAGCATCACCGTATTCAGGGGGCGGGTAGTTGTGATCATCCTCTTCTTCTTCGTTGTCCTCCATCGTAACCCCTCTTTCTCCGTGCTTGGTCCAAACATTATAGTGTGGCATGAAACCTTTCTCAAGCAGGTCGAAGTGAAGGGTTTTAGAGTTGGAGTAATCCTTCATATTCCCACAGATAGTACATGGACAATGCATAAAACCATTCTGCTCGTTTCCCTCAGCCACTTCGAGAAAATTATGCAGGCCCTTAATATACTCGGAGGTGCGTCGGTCACCGTACATCCATTGCCGATTCATCTACGTGTATTATATATTTAAGTGTATCAAAAACTAAAGAACATCATGAATAGATAAGTGACCAAATTAATAGAAATTCATATTCACATTAAAGCCAAATTATAGTAGTGACCAAAATAAATACATAAAGTCCATACATAGTTCTCATTGAACAACATATAGCTCTCTAGAGCATCTAATTAAAACATACATTGGAACTATGTAAATAAATTAAATGCAACAACAAATGGGATCATAACCGCAACTAAGGTACCAATTGATCCAATGGCATAATGATACCAAGCCTCAGTACGAATGGCATATTTTCTAATCTTTCTAATCTTTAAGCGCATTGCATCCATCTTGATCTTGTGATCGTCGATGACATCGGCAACATGCAACTCCAATTTCATCTTCAAATCTTCAAATCTTTTTAATTTTTCTTTCAATTAATTGTTTTCTTTTTCAACAAAATTTAACTTCTCGACAAGAATTTCTATGTCGGTTGGAATTTCCTATTCACATAACTCCTAGATAAAAACATCAATTTTCATAAACACTAACTAAAACAAATAGTAATAAAATATAATATACCACATCCGAATCATAGACAGGACGAGGGCCAATGGGGGTGGATACCAGAACGGTCATGGATTTAACACGGCAAGATGTCCTCGTTGAGAGTACTTAGGTGTGAGGCCATCGCAACTATGTGGTGGCTTGAGAGGGGTTGGTCGGAATCCAGAGACGTGATTTTACCCAGGTTCGGCCCCTCTTGATGGAGGTAAAAGCATATATCCTGCTTTGTGTCTATATTTATGATGATGACGATCTCGATTACAAGGGTGCGGAATTTCTACCTCTAATCTCGAGTGTCCCTAATCTGTCTATCTCTCATGACCTGTCTATTGAGACGTCTAAAAAGTTGACCCTCTTGGGGCGACCCACCCCTCCTTATATAAGTTGAAGGGGCGGTTTACATGTAGAGTCTAAGTCGGATTGAGACTTAACTTATTATGACTTCCCATCGCGGGCTTCTCTTCATGGGCTTCTGAGTCACGGGCTTCTTATCTCTAACGGGTGGCTTACAACCAGGCTTATCTTCAAGACTCGTCTTTAGGGACTCATCTCCGGGACTTAACTGTCTGTTGGGTCATAACTGTTTGACGGGTCATAACTGTCTGCCGGGTCATAACTGTCTGTCGGGTTATAACTTCTGTCGGGTTATAACTGTTTGTTGTCTTACAACTGGCTGCCGGCTTATAACTGTCTCCTGGGTTAGAACTGTCCGTCTACTTACAACTGTCTGTCGGGTTACAACTGCGGGGTATATCCCCGACATTGCCCCCCCCCCAGGTTAGCTTGAATTAATTCATGGTAAGCTCTTGAAACAAGAATATGTAAAGGGACCGGTTCACTCAAGATACCAGCTAACCAATTGCTGAAAATTCTGAATCTCTGACATATCCATAAACTGATGTTGGCTCCTTAGAAAAAAAACCTTATTATGTTCATCAGCCTTGTCTTGATAAAAATTCATCTCATGTTGTGCCAATTTTCAATACTTCACACTTCCTTATATCCATATTACCTTTAGGCCCCAAGTCTTAAGAGGGGGAACGTAGTGATAGCCTTAAGACTTGCTTTAAAAATATTGCAAACCTAGAGAAATCCATATTGTTTATCTCAGTGACCAGTCATAAGTTGAATGTTCCACATATGTAGCCCCAAGTATCAGGTTGTCTTGCATGCAGCAACGTGGGACTTGTAAATGTCTTGTGCTCATAAAACTTCAACCAGTGTAGCCCCCAAGGGCCAGATCATTATGCAATAATGATTAGGAACTTGTTACAGATCTGATCATATAGACTTGAGGAGTGATGTGTAGCCCCCAAGGGCCAGCTCAGTAAGACAATACTGTGCTGGGACTTAGAAAATGATATAAAGGTCGGCTCATCTCCTTGAGATAAGAGGGTCTGTTGACAATGTAATGACTTGAAAAAACATCTTCCATTAGCCCCCCAAGTGTCTTGGTGCGTGCTTGCAGTGACATGGGACTTGCATAGTAGATATAAATTGGATTTGAATAATGTAGCCCCTAAGTGTTGGGTTGTCTGCCTGCGGCGATTTGGGACTGCGTGAGAATAATATGACTCATCATAATTTGTTGCATGAATCCTTGACCGTGGTTGTAACCCGATAGAATATCTTGGAAAATGCCTTTATCCTTGAAATGAAAATCCCTGATCGTGGTTGCGGTGCAACCCGGCAAATATATGTTTGAGAAATCCATAAGTGTTGTAAAGCCGGACAATTAAATGACACGACATTATATCTGATAGGACGGCTCTTCAAGAATAATCAATTCTCTGAGATGGCTTAAAAAACCAATCATTTAATACTGGTTATGATAAACCATGGTGAAGATCCATCCATTTTGACTATCAAAGATCTATTTGTTCATGTAGAAGTTTATGCTTTGACCCGGTTTGAAGACCGGCATGATATGTATGTATGATGCATGATGCAATGCATGATGATGTATGCATATGATAAGAACAATTAACTTGTATATGTTCCTACCTTTTGTTTTTCAAAAACTCATATGTCGTCTCTCCATGGAATTCGTTGTTTGAACTCTTAATAGTACAGGGTCTCTGGTGAGAGTGACCGTCAAATACTTCGAGCAGCTCAGGGTCTCTGGTCGAGATTAACCCGTAAGAGCACAACGAGCCATATAGTGGAAAGGCACAGCAAGGCATGAGTACCCCCAGGTCCATAAGCTACTTCTCACGTGAGTACGAACGGGCACAAGGCGGAGAGTCTGCAGCAGATGGGTGAGTTTATCCTCGCTTTCCGTAAGCCGTCCCTCACGTGACAAGAGCCACCAGTTTAACCTTGACCAGTACAGGGTCTCTAGTGAGAGTGACTGTCAAATACTTTGAACAGCTCAGTGTCTCTAGTCGAGATTAACTGGTAATAGTTTGGCGGGTCACCTAGCGGAGCAGCAGTAGTAGCATACAGGCAGGTTTAACTCGAACTTGCAGCGGCTGAAGAGCCGATCAATAGTGTGTGTAAGCTAAACCCGGTGGGTTTGTAAGCTAATTTTGATATAATAATCATCTCAATCTGAATTCTTATGCAAAAGTTAGAGCTATCAAGATGCAGCCCTGCTAGGAGGCAAAATATGGCTTGCCCCACCAGACACGTGTCTGATGGGTAGCGCCACCAATCAAATGTTTTGCGTAAGAGATTCGGTCCTCAAGATGGCTTCCAATCGAAAAACGTTCAGCATGATAGTTGTTCGTCTCGTCGAAGCGGTCAAAATTACTTTTGGGATCATCTTCATCCGTGGTCGTTTATGGCCTGTGGAACGTAAAAACCGAACTAATGTCTCAGACATACCTAAATCCGAGTTCGGCTAATTTTGGAAAGATTTGGACGTGATTTGGAGTCCTTTTCATGTACGGGAAGTCTAGCCGCCTCATAAATAGATGAGAGGTGATGGTCGATGGAACAACACACAATCAAATAAATCAATCTACACTTTTTACCCTAGTTTTTACATCTCTCCCTTGTTCTTCTGTCTGGTTCTTCGTTCGTTCTTCGTGTTGGAGAGCAGCGATCCACGAGGCTCTAGGGGCGGGCGAACTGACCTAGGGCAGCCCATAGCCGCCGTGCGTCCAGACGGGGTCCCTCCCGGGCGTGTGGGGTTTCGTGTCTGCAAAAGCACCCGTTGACTGTCTTGTGTATCACACTGTTGGTCGGGTCTCCTTCGACATGAGCTCGGTGCATCACCCCCGGCATCGAGCGTACACATGATGTGTTCGTGTGTCAACACACTTTTTGGCGACTCCGCTGGGGAAGAAAGATCAAGAAATCATCATCAACCATGTCTAATCTCCCCCAGCCCTCAGAAGTTAACGCTGATAACATCATTAAACCCAGTCTTGATGAACTATCAGAGGAACATCTTCAAGCCTACGAAGCGCACAAGAAATAGCGCAAAGAGGCTTTTGAGGCGCTCAAGAAAAAGCGCGAGGAGGAGGATTTGTAGGCGTTTCTTGCAAGTGTCAAGAAGGACCGTCATGTCAACATCACTCCGGTTGGAAAAGTTAATTTCCCTCCTCTCATTGTGGAACAAGATGAAATCACTGTGAGTAAAGTTTTTTCTCGAAAGCAAGTGGATGTGAATGAATGTCTTGTTAGTAAGGGTAATGTGATTGACGCACAATTCTGTCATAGAAACTGCTATTGCTCAAAAAAATATGCCTTCGTGATCTATTGGTATTGTTAGTATATCTGGAAACCCTAGTCCAACTTTACCTATTTTATCGGCACCTCCAATGCAACAACAATATAATATGCCATTGATTTTTTACCCTAGCCAAACCAACCAGCTTGTGGCTGCACCTACATATCCTAATCCTATTATGAGTGTGCTCAATTCGGCGTTAATGCCGAATCACTTTATCACACCACCCATAGTTACAAGCAGGTTTGGTCTTCCGTCGAATTATGGTTCGGCACCCATCCCACAAGTTGCACCACTAGCTAGTACCCAAGTGGCTCCTATGTCATTGCCACAGGCATCTTCAGCCACCTCGGATCCAATTTTAGCCAAATTGAGGGAGGATTTGCATAATATGTTTCAAGAAACTTTCGGAAACGAGCTGAAAGTAAAGAGTCGTGTGTACCAAAAGCCTTATCCTGAACACTTTGATGCAGTTTTGTACCCTCAAGGTTACAAGGTTCCTGATTTTGTTAAATTTAGTGGAGAGGGCACGAAAACAACTTGGGAGCATGTCTGCCAATATCTAGCACTGTTGGGTGAAGCAGGTTCCATACAGGAATTAAAAGTGCGTTTATTTTCCTTATCTTTAACTGGCACCGCATTTTCATGGTTTGCTGCTTTACCACATGGCTCAATTCTCTTTTGGTCGCAATTAGAGAAAAAGTTTCATGGTCACCTTTGTAGCGGCGATAATGAGCTTAAGTTGTCACATCTTACATCGGTTAGGCAAAAACATGATGAATCGGTCACCGATTATGTCAAGAGATTTAGAGATATAAAAAGCCGATGTTATAGATTAGTGATAACCGAAAGAGACTTCATGGATCTTGTTCTCAATGGTTTCAAACTCACATTAAAGATAGGCTAAAAAGTTATGAGTTTTTAAGTATTAACCAAGTCCTACAAAAGGCTTTGACTCAAGAGAGTCGAAGTGAAGTGGTTCATAGGTCTACAGCCGATCGTCCTAGAATGCATATGGTTTAGTATGGTGATGATAACTCGGACGATGAGGTTGATGTCTATACTACTGAATTTGTTTGGTCTTCAAAGGCCAAATCCTATACCTGCAACGCTCTTAAGCCGATTCACAAGAATCATGATGAGGAGATGAAGTTTACTTTTGATATATCTAAGTGTGATAAAATATTTGATGCTCTATTGCAAGATAAGATGATCCGAATATCACAAACCATTTCGTCGTTTCAGGAGCTAAAACGGCATGCTTATTGCAAGTACCATAATTCATTTTCTCATGCTACTAACGTTTGCAATGTTTTTCGACGACAGATACAATCGGCCATTAATGACGGGCCATTGAAGTTTTCAGAGATGCAAGTTGATAAACAACCCTTCCCGATAAACACCATGGATTTGGAAGGGAAGAAAATGTTAATTCGGCCTAACATAGACGAATCTGCTAATAATGATAATATTGTTATCGGTGAACCCAAGAAAAGCAAGGAGTGTGGCAAAGTCTTGGGAAGAGAGGTTGTGCTTGAGAAGCAACCCGATGGCAAGGAAGTATTGAAGATCACCATGAAAAATCCTGCACTCGGGGGGCAACCGCAAGTACAAGAGGATACTCATGCTAAAACTATCAAGCCCATGAATCCAGAAGTTGGCAAGTGGAAAAAGAATGAAGCTGAGGGTAAGCGAGTCAAGCCAACTTTTGATATGTTGCTATCCAAATATGCCAATCAAGCGGCCAATTCTAGCCCTAATCGTCCATCACATTTAAAGCATTCAAGATCACCTCCGAAGCAAGAATTTCGACGCTATGCAAGGCCATATGGGTCATGGGCATCAACACCGTGGATGTCACCAACCCCCTATGCGCCATATTACAAAGGAGACTTCAATGGAGGATGGGGGCAACCCCCAATCCCTCCTTATACTTTTCATATGAGGTGGGCAGCGCCTAGAAGGCTTACTCGCGAGAGGCTTTATTATCCCACAAAAGGTCGTTTGAGCTATGGTGCTAATCGGCCAACGAAAATTTCTCCAACCAAGGTCAATAAAAAAGTGTGGCATATTAAGTCATCTAAGGCAGAAATTTCAGAATACGACAAGCAAAAGGAGATAAAAGAGACGATTGTTGGTAATCTGGCTAGTTCCAATGGTGTATTGTTATTGTTCAGCAGGGTTCCATGGCTAATGATCATGAGGCTAGCACAAGCAAGGCCAAACATAGGGATCCCAAATATGCTCAACCTAGGTGGTGTCCTCCGGGATTAACTAATACCATGAAAAGGAGATTACAATGCATGATGAATCACGAGAAGGTAGAGAGCAAAGAAGAGAAGCAAAGGCCGATATAGAATTCGGCCCATGCCACTCACAAAACAAGTGGGGAGACCTAAACAGAAACAAAACGCAGATGCTTCTACGTTAGCTACAACCACACCTACACCACCAAAAGAGGATGATGCAACCGCTATTACATTGTCCGCACCACCGGAAGCATCCCCTTCAATTGAGGAAACTTCAAGTCTAATATTCACATTGGGAGATGAAGATGAGATGGTGGATTATGAATCTAAGCCGGTTCGGGAAGGTATGGATATTAATATGGTGTATTACTTACCTGCCGACTTTCGTGATATAGGTGAAGAAGGGGAGGTGGCCGAGCTAGATTTTGGTCCTAAGAACGCTGTCTTCGAGAAGCCAAAAGAACCGGTGAAACACTTGAAGCCATTGACCTCAAGGGTCATATTAACGGATCACCGGTTGCTAGGATGCTCGTAGATGGTGGTGATGTGGTAAATCTTATGCCTTATTCGGTCTTCACGAAGTTGGGGTTACATGATGATGCATTTATGAAGACCAATATGGTACTTAAGGGATTTGAGGGTAAAGAAAAGACAGAGACCAAAGGTGTGATGTGCATGCAACTCACTGTGGGAAGCAAAACTTTGGCCACCACATTCTTCATCGTTGAGGTGCAAGGTAACTATAATGTTATATTAGGTCGTGATTGGGTTCATGCTAACCAGTGTGTGCCATCTACCATGCATAAACTCTTAATACAATGGGTCGGTGATGAAGTAGAAGTCATTCACACGGATATTTTGGCTTGTGTTGCTTTGGCCGATGCATCAGTGGATTGGAATCATCCCGATGTTACCTGCTTAACAGGGCGTGACCTCTCAGAGTTTGATTTCCTTAGTGCTACAAGGAACGGGTTCATTCCCATCTCTTTAAAGTCGATTGGTGGTAACCGGTTCCAAGGTATGATGTAAGCAAAAATTTAAAGTCAATGACCGATATAGAATTATCGCCCTAAGCATATAAATGGCCGATAGAGTGTTGACATCGTCCTTAGAACAAACTCTAAACAAGTTATTTTTCGGCACGCAAGCTTCGCCGAAAAACAGGGGGGCATGTGTTGACACCAGATTTTGGCATGGTCGAAAACATAATTAAGAAGGCCTCAAATGGAAAAGTGCTCAAAGTGAGAAATTTCTGTATCGTCCAAAGGAGAAAGTTTGATTTTTGTGCCATAGCCATCCGATCTCATCTGTAAGGCCGAAGTTGTGTTCGAAGTACTGAGATTTTATATGTAGAATACTATTCGGCTGATTATGCCACCCAGACGGCCTTATATGAGAAAAGTTTCTACAGGGATTGTCTTCGTCTCGTAGAAACGGTCGATTTTGACATAAAAATCGTCTCAATTCGAGTTCGTATGCATAAGTTAGAGCTATCGGAATGCAATCCTACTAGGAGGCAAAATATGGCGTGCCCCACCAGACACGTGTCTGATGGATAGAGCCACCAATCAGCTATTTTACATAAGATATTCGGCCCTCAAAATGGCTTCGAATCGAAAAACGTTCAACATGAAAGTTGTTCGTCTCGTCGAAGCGGTCAAATTTGCTTTTGGGATCATCTTCATCCGAGGGTCCGCTCGGATCCGGCTCTCGTGCTGGGAACCCTGCACGCTGTATTGTGCAGGGCCAACCAATGGGTGACACATGTATTGGTAGGCCCCACATCTCTAAATCATTTTCCTTTTTCTATCTCCTCTCCGACGGATTCTTTGAGCAGCCATTACTCCATTATTAGTGCCTCTGTGAGAGAATTTCTCTGAGCTCCAACCGGGCGTAGCATCCATCGACCATCTCGCAGCGCCATGGCCATGGCCAGCAGTTATGGCGTCCGTCAACAAAGTGCCACGCAAAACCCGTCCGGCCAGCCGGCCGGTCGCCATGTAGCACCCATTCGCTTCTCGTTCAGGTGATTAGGTCCAACGAGCTGCACGCCGGTGAAGAAGGCTTCCAACCAGTTGCCCACGTCCAGCAAGGCCGACGAGCGCGTTTGTGGTGGTTTGGGTAAATCTGTAGGGAGGAGGACGACTAGAGCGAAGCCCGCGAATGCCGGTCGACGGATGGACAGGGTGTCGAAGGGGAAGCACACCGTGACACCAGCGACGGCCGCGGCGGTGCGCGGGCTATCCATGGACTGGTCCATGACGCCGTTCCTACCCAGGCGAAACCCCTCTATTACTTTTCGTCTACGAGAATCACTAGCGCGTGCGCGGGCAACGTCGACGGCAATAGCTGCCGGCCATGGGCAGTTGGACTCTACCTCATGCCATGTACAAGCTCACAAGGAATCTTTCACGGAGGCACTAATGGCTGCTCAAAGAGTCTGCGGGGAGAGAAAATAAGAAAAGGAAAAGGATTTTGAGAGGTGGGGCCTACTCACATGTGTCCCCCGTTGGTTGGCCCTGCACAATACAACGTGCAGGGTTCCCAGAGGAGAGCCGGACCCTTCATCCGAGGTCTTTTGTGTCATGTGAGACCTAAAAACCGAACTAATGTGTTAGACACATCCAAATTCAAGTTCGACTATTTTTGGAAAGATTTGGACGTGATTTGGAGTCATTTTCTTGTACGGGAAGTCCAGCCGCCTCATAAATAGATGAGAGGTGACGGCCAATTGAACAACAACACACAATCGAACAAATCAATCTACACTTTTTATCCTAGTTTTTACATATCTCCTTTGTTCTTCTCTCTCGTTCTTCGTTTGTTCTTCGTATTGGAGAGCAGCGATCCACGAGGCTCTAGGGACGGGCGAACCGACCTAGGGCAGCCCATAGCTAGCCGCGGTGCGTCCAGACGGGGTCCCTCCCGGACGTGTGGGGTTTTGGGTCTGTAAAAGCACCCGTCGACTGTCTTGCGTATCGCGCTGTCGGTCGGGTCTCCTTCGACGTGAGCTGCGGTGCATCACCCCCAGCGTCGAGGGTACACGTGACGTGTTCGTGTGTCAACAGTGTGTAAGCGGGGTTGGGGACAACTTGGTCCTTCCCGTTAGAGGTTTTGATGATGATAGTTTTGGATGGCTCGGCTATGGTTTCATCTATGTACCCATATAGACCCGCCCCCATGATTTGGAAGCGAGCTTGAGCTCGCCATAGGATGTAGTTTGCTCAGGAGAGAGGCTCGAATGTGGTGAAGTTTAGGCCAGTGGAGTTGTTTTGGCTGGTAGAACCCATGATGGTTGCGGTGGATGTGGTGTAGATTGGAGGAAGCTAGATGGGTGAGGGTGGATGAGATCGGAGGTTGAAGAAATCTTTGGATAGGTGCGGCGGCGGTGAGAGAAGCTAGATGTGGGGGAAGAAGTCGGCTTTGATTACCATGCTCGATGTGTATGAAACGTCTCAACCTCTATACACAGAGGCCCACGGTATATATATTGATATGTTGTTTAGGGTTACAAGAATTGGTTAAGAGAACAACCAGATTACATGCGAGGAGATATGCGAGGAGGAGAGGATATGCGAAGAGAAGATAGAGATAGGTACACGCGGTTAAACAGAAAAGAATATCTACCTAACTCTACCTACCACGCAGGATACAAGATGTTTAAAAGATTGCTCATCAGAGAGAGTATCAGGAGTGTGTATCAGCTTCGTGGCGTGTGTGGAGACAAAAATGATGATGGAGCTGCGCTGATGCTGCGAGATGGAGCTGCGCTGACGCTCCAAATCAGAGAGAGTATCAGCTTCGTGGCGTGAGTGGACACAAAATTGATGATGGAGCTGCGCTGACGCTGCGAGATGACCAGGTTTTTCAATTCGACAGCGCAAAGAAATGGACTGCAAATGACATTAGTGTCATCGATCCTATTTTTTGGCTACTAAAAATTGGTCGAACAAGTCACCTGAATCTGCTGACAATTGTGTTTTGTTGGACGTAACTCACTAGGTCTCTCCTGTAGAGAATAGATGCACGTATATATATAATATAAGGGGGGTCATATCCTCAACTATACAAGGAAGGAGGAAGGCTTGTTGTACAAGAAATATGTTAGCACTAATCTTGTCATGATGTATCTGCATATTTGTTTGTAAGTTATGCATGTAGTAGTAGCTTCGGCAGTGTGCACACGTAGAGATGTGTTCATATGTGTGCATGCAAGCTACAACAGTATTGTGTTTAGCCGAGTCAAAGGCATTCATGCATAGGTTATTTAGTGGCTGCATGGATAAGTTGTTCGCTGGCCGGAGAGATTCCAGGTTACGTGGTGTTAGTGGCCGAAGCTGCCGGCTAGTAAGTGCGTGCGGTAGGCCTATCCATGTTGTATATATGTTGCATATCAAGCCATAAGGCTGTGAGGGCTGAAGGAAAAATGTAGCATTTGTCGTGTCATCGGGAGTTAGAAGGCAAAGCAGTTTTTCTCCATGGTGAGGTGTGTGTGTTCTTGACACAAACCATGAAAGAGAGAGCTGCGAGATAGAAGAAGAGCGGCGCTGCAAGGAGGCGGCGCCGACAATTGACATCAAAGCCTTATCGATCTGAGCCGGTGGTGGCGGCGCGGCGGACTTCATGAGAGGTGGGGGTCGTCGGCGCAAGGTGGACGCCATTGGCGGCACGATGCTGCTAGCGGCCAGTGCGTGTCTTCATCCTCGTCAAGCTGCGTCACGAGCGATGGAGAAAAGTATGTCGCCCGGTAAGTTGTGTCACCGGTGTCAAGGAGGTGATGGCCATGGAGCGGAGGCCATTGTCGTGAGTCGTCGACAAGGTGCGTCATCATCGACAATATGGAGGTCAGTCACCGGCGAGTTGTGGCACCGGTGCCGAATATGCGGTTGTGGTGCAATGCCGCAAGATAATGAGGACGTCATGATCGGCGTCGTGATGGTGTCGTCCACGTCAAGAGGTGGCTGCCATGTGCGGCAAGTGGACGTGGTGATGGGCGCTTCGACGGCGTCGGCCACGGCAAGATGGAGACGGTGTGGTCTACGACAAGGTATTGCGGGTGATCCGCGTGGCATTTTGATGAGTTAGCATGACAAGATTAGGGAGGTGATTGTTAGCACTAAACTTGTGATGATGTATCTGCATATTTGTTTGTAAGTTATGCATGTAGTAGTAGCTCCGGCAGTGTGCACACATAGAGATGTGTTCATGTGTGTGCAGCATTCATGCATAGGTTAGTTAGTGGCTGCATGGATAATTTGTTCGCTGGCTGGAGAGATTCCAGGGTAGTTAGCTGGGCATGCGTGTATTACGTGGTGTTAGTGGCGGAAGCTGCCGGCTAGTAAGTGCGTGCGGTAGGCCTATCCCTGTTGTATATATGTTGCATATCAAGTCATAAGGCTGTGAGGGTCGAAGGAAAAATGTAGCACTTGTGGTGTCACCGGGAGTTAGAAGGCAAAGCAGTTTTTCTCCACTGTGAGGTGTGTGTGTCAGTTCTTGAGACAAACCATGAAAGAGAGAGCTGCGAGGTAGAAGAAGAGCGGCGCTACAAGGAGGTGGCGCCGACAATTGACATCAGAGCCTTATTGATCAGAGGCGGCGGTGGCGGCGCGGCGAACTCCATGAGAGGTGGGGGGCGTCGGCGCAAGGTGGACGCCGTTGGCGGCACGATGCTGCTAGCGGCCAGTGCGTGTCTTCATCCTCGTCATGCTGTGTCACGAGTGATGGAGAAAAGTATGTCACCCGGTAAGTTGTGTCACCGGCATCAAGAAGGTGATGGTCATGGTGCGGAGGCCAATGTCGTGAGGAGTTCCATGTGCGAGTCGTCGACAAGGTGCGTCATCGTCAACAACATGGAGGTCAGTCACCGGCAAGTTGTGGCACCGGTGGCGAATATGCGGTTGTGGTGTGATGCCGCAAGATAATGAGGGCGTCATGATCGGCGTCGTGATGTCGCCGTCCACGTCAAGAAGTGTCTGCCATGTGCGGCAAGTGGACGTGGTGATGGGCGCTGCAACGGCGTCGGCCAAGGCAAGATGGAGACGGTGTGGTCTACGGCAAGGTATTGTGGGTGATCCGTGTGGCATTTTGATGAGTTAGCATGACAAGATTAGGGAGGTGATGGTTAGCACTAATCTTGTGATGATGTATCTGCATATTTGTTTGTAAGTTGTGCATGTAGTAGTAGCTCCGGCAGTGTGCACACATAGAGATGTATTCATGTGTGTGCATGCAAGCTATAACAGTATTGTGTTTATCCGAGTCAAACGCATTCATGCATAGGTTAGTTAGTGGCTGCATGGATAAGTTGTTCGCTGGCTGGAGTGATTCCAGGGTAGTTAGCTGGGCATGCGTGTATTACGTGGTGTTAGTGGCGGAAGCTGCCGGCTAGTAAGTGCGTGCGGTAGGGCTATCCTTGTTGTATACGTTGTTGGAAATATGTCCTAGAGACAATAATAATTTAGTTATTAACATATTTTCTTGTTCATGATAATTGTTTATTATCCATGCTAGAATTGTATTGATCGGAAACTCGGATACATATGTGAATACATAGACAACACTGTGTCCCTAGTATGACTCTAATAGAATAGCTCGTTGATCAAAGATGATTAAGGTTTCTAGCCATGTACATGAGATGTCATTTGATAACGGGATCACGTCATTAGGAGAATGATGTGATAGACAAGACCCAAACTATAAACGTAACATATGATCATGTCAGTTTATTGCTACAGTTTTCTGCATGTCAAGTATATGTTCCTATGACCATGAGATCATGCAACTCACTAACACCGGAGGAGTGCCTTGTGTGTATCAAACGTCGTAACGTAACTAGGTGACTATAAAGGTGCTCTACAGGTATCTCCGAGGGTGTCTGTTGGGTTGGCATGGATCAAGACTGGCATTTTTAACTCCGTGTGACGGAGAGGTATCTCAGGGCCCACTCGGTAATACAACATCACAACAATCCTTGCAAGCAATGTGACTAAGTGTTAGCCACGGGATCTTGTATTACGGAACGAGTAAAGAGACTTGCCGGTAATGAGATTGCACTAGGTATAGAGATACCGACTATCGAATCTCGGGCAAGTAACATACCGAAGAATAAAGGGAACATCATACGGGATTAACTGAATACTTGACATAGAGGTTCGACCGATAAAGATCTTCGTAGAATATGTAGGAACCAATATGGGTATCCAGGTCCTACTATTGGTTATTGACCGTAGAGGTGTCACGGTCATGTCTACATAGTTCTTGAACCCGTAGGGTCTGCACACTTAAGGTTCGGTGACGTTTCGGTAGTATAGAGTTATGTATGGTGGTGACTGAAGGTTGTTCGGAATCCCGGATGAGATCCTAGACATCATGAGGAGCTCCGGAATGGTTCGGAGGTGAAGATTGATATATAGGAAGTCCCGTTTTGGTCGCCGGAAAAGTTTCGGGCTCATCGATAGTGTACCGAGAGTGTCGGGAGGGTACCGAAGGACCATCGGGAGGGATGTCACGCCCCGAGGGGCCTCATGGGATGTGGGAGGAGACAAACCAGGCCCTGGTGGTCTGGCCGAAGCCTCCACTAAAGCCCATGAGGTTTGAGAAGGAAAAAATCCAAAGGGGGAGAGGTGGAAAGAGTTTACAAGTGGAAAGGAGGAATCCTACTCCTAATAGGATTGGAGTAGGACTCCTCCACCCCCAATTTCGGTCAGATCTTGAGGGTTTGAGGCTGCCTCCTCCCCTCCCTCCCTCCTATATATACTAGAGGATTTAGAGGGGAAAGCTAACTCTAATTGCCACGTGCTGCCCTCTTCTTCCTCTAGATCTGTTTCTCCTCTAGATTAGTTCTGCGGTGCTTAGACGAAGCCCTGCAGGATTAGTTCACCATCACCGCCACCATGCCGTTGTGCTGCCCGATAACTCTTCTACCTCTCCGCTCCCTCTTGCTGGATCAAGAAGGCGGAGATCGTCATCGAGCTGTACGTGTGTTGAACGCGGAGGTGTCGTCCATTCGCCACAGGATCGGAAGTACCGTGATCAAGATCGCGAGACGATTCGTGATTGGATCGCGGGACGGATCGTGATTGGATCGCGGGACGGATCGTGATTGGATCGCAGGACGGATCGTGATGGGATCGCGGGACGCTCGGCGATTTGGATCGCGAAGACGTTCGACTACATCAACCGTGTTTCTTAACGCTTCCCGCTTAGTGATCTACAAGGGTATGTAGATCCACTCTCCCTCTCGTAGATGCTCATCACCATGGATAGATCTTGCATGTGCGTAGGAAATGTTTTGTTTCCTATGCAACGTTCCCCAACAGTGGTATCAGAGCTAGGTCTATGTATAGATGGGATCTCGAGTAGAACACAAAGAGTTTGTGGGCGTTGATGCTTAGATTGCTTCCTCCCTTGGTCGTGTTTTGGTTCAGAGATATTGTGGGATGAAGCGGCCCAGACCAACCTTACTCGTATGCTTACGAGAGACCGGTTCCATGGACAGGCGTGTAACCTCATTGCACAAAGATGGATGGCGGGTGACTATTTTTCTTACTTTAGTTGGATCGGATTCGATAAAGGCGGTCCTTGAGAAGGTTGAAAAGCAACTTATGTATCACTGTTGTGGTTTTTGCGTAGGTGAGAATTGTTCTTGCTAGATACCCGTAGCAGCCACGTAAAACATGCAACAACAATTAGAGGACGTCTAACTTGTTTTTGCAGGGTATGTTGTGATGTGATATGGCCAATTACACGATGAGATATATGTGATATATGAGATGATCATGTGTTGTATAGAATATCACGACTTGCATGTCGATGAGTACGCCAACCAGCAGGAGCCATAGGTTTGTCTTTAATTATTGTATGACCTGCGTGTCAATCATTAAGCGCTATGTAATGCTTTACTTTATCGCTAAACGGTAGCAATAGTAGTAGAAGCATGCTGGGCGCGACAACCCCGATGGCGACACGTTGATGGAGATCAAGATGATGGAGATCATGGTGTCATGCCGGTGACGATGGAGATCATGCCGGTGCTTTCAAGATGAAGATCAAAACCACAAGTTCATGGCCATATCATGTCACTTATGATTTGCATGTGATGTTAATCCTTTTATGCACCTTGTTTTGCTTAGGACGATGATAGCACTATAAGATGATCCCTCACTTAATTTCAAGATAAATTGTGTTCTCCCCGAGTGTGCACCGTTGCGAAAGTTCGTCGTGTCGAGACACCACGTGATGATCGGGTGTGATAGACTCTACGTTCACATACAACGGGTGCAAACCAGTGTTGCACATGCAGAACACTCGGGTTAAACTTGACGAGCCTAGCATGTACAGACATGGCCTCGGAACACAAGACACCAAAAGGTCGAACATGAGTCATATAGTAGATATGATCAACATGATGATGTTCACCATTGAAACCACCTCAACTCACGTGATGATCGGACTTGAGTTGGTGAATGTGGATCATGTATCACTCGAATGACTGGAGGGATGTCAATTTGAGTGGGAGTTCTTAGGTAATATGATTAATTGAACTCATTATCATGAACATAGTCAAAGTGTCATTGCAAATTATGTTGTAGATTACTAGCTCACGCGGTAGGTCCCTTGATTTTTATATGTTCCTAGAGAAGTAAGTTGAAAGATAATGGTAGCAATAATGCGGACTGGATCCGTGATCTGAAGATTGTCCTCATTGCTGCATAGAAGGCTTATGTCCTTAATGCACCGCTCCGTGTGCCACCCCCTCAAACGGCGACTGTGGATGTTGTGAACATCTGACAGTCACGTTCTGATGACTACTTGATAGTTTAGTTCGTCTTGCATTACGACTTAGAATTGAGGCTCCAAAACGTTTTGAACGTCACGGAACATATGAGATGTTCTAAGAGCTGAAATTGGGATCTCAGGATCATGCCCGTGTTGTGAGAGATGAGATCTCCAACAAGATTCTTTGCCTGCAAGATGAAGGAGAATAGCTCAATCGTTGAGCATGTGCTCAGATTGTCTGGGTGCTACAATCGCTTGAATTGAGTGGGAGTTGATTTTCCAGATAAGATAGTGATTGATATAGTTTCCAATTCACTGTCACTAAGCTACTAGAGCTTCGTGATGAACTATGAAATGCCAGGGATAGAAATGATGATCCTTGAGCTATTCGTGATGTTTGACACTGCGAAGGTAGAAATCAAGAAGGAGCATCAAGTGTTGATGGTTAGTAAAACCACTAGTTTCGAGAAGGGCAAGGGCAAGGAGGGAAACTTCATGGATAGCAAGACAGTTGCTACTCCAGTGAAGCAACCCAAAGTTGAACCCAAACCAGAGACTAAGTGCTTCTATTATGAGGAGAGCGGTCGCTGAAGCGGAACAACACTAGATACTTGGTAGATAATAAGGCTCGCAACGTCGACAAAAGTATATTTGATATACGTGTTATTGATGTGTACCTTGCTAGTACTCCTAGTAGCACCTGGGTATTGGATACCGGTTCGGTTGCTAAATGTTAGTAACAAGGATAAAATCTACGGAATAAACGGAGACTATCTTAGTGTGAGGTGATGATGTGTGTTGGAAATATTTCGAAGGTTGATGTGATCAACAACGCACGCTTTCTCTACCTTCGGGATTAGTGACAAACCTAAATAAATGTTATTTGGTGTTTACGTTAAGCATGAATGTGATTAGATCGTGTTTATTGCAATACGATTATTCATTTAAGTGAGAGAATAATGGTTATTCTATTTACATAAATAATACCTTCAATGGTCATGCACCCAATGAGAATGGTTTGTTGAATCTTGATCGTAGTAATACACATGTTCAAAACATTGATGCCAAAAGATACAAAGTTAATAATGATAGTACCCCATACTTGTGGCACTGCCGCTAAATGTCATATTGGTATAAATCGCATGAAGAAACTCCATGCTGATGGATTTTTGGACTCATTCGATTTCGAATCGGTTGAGACATGCGAACCATGCCTCTTGGGCAAGATGACTAAAACCCCGTTTTTCGGCTTGATGGAACGGGCAAGTAACTTATTGGAAATGATACATATTGATGTATACGGTCCAATGAGTGTTGTAGCGTGTGGTGTATATCGTTGTTCTCTTACCTTCACTGATGATTTGAGTAGATATAGTGTATATTTACTTAATGAAACACAAGTCTGCATTGTTTGAAAAGTTCAAGCAGAATCGGAGTAAAGTTATAGATCATCGTGACGAGAAGATAAAAATTCTACGATGTGATCGTGGAGGTGAATATCTAAGTTACGAGTTTGGTATACAACTTACGACAATGTGAAAAGTTGTTTCACAACTCACGCCACCTGGAAGACCATAGTGTGATGGTGTGTCCGAACGTCATAGTCGTGCTCTATTGGATATGGTGCGAACTATGATGTCTCTTATTGTTTTGCCACTATCGTTTTGGGGTTATGCATTAGAGACAACTACATTCACTTTAAATAGGGCACCATCTAAATCCGTCGAAATGACACCATATGAATTATGGTTTCATAGAAACCTAAGCTGTCATTTCTTAATGTTTGGTGCTGCAACGCTTATGTGAAAAAGGTTTTCACCTAATGAGCTCGAACCCAAAGCGGACAAATGCATCTTCATGGAATACCCTAAGAACAGTTGGGGATACCTTCTATCTCAGATCCGAGTGCAAAGTGTTTGTTGCTAAAAACGGTTCATTTCTCGAGAAAGAGTTTCTCTCGAAAGAATTGAGTGGGAGGAAGATAGAACTTGATGAGGTTGTTGAACCTTTGTTTCAACCAGAGAGTAGCGTAGCTCAGAAAGAAATTTTTGTGGAGAGTTGAAGAGGAAGATACTATCGAACCTCGTAGGTCGACAAGGACGCATACTACTCCTGAGTGGTACGACAATCCTGTCGTCGAGGTCATGTTGCTGGACAACGATGAACCTACGAACTATGGAGAAGTGATTATGGGCCCGAATTCCGACAAATGGTTAGAGGCCATGAAATCTGAGAAAGGATCCATGTATGAAAACCAAGTATAGACTTTGGTAGACTTGCTCATTGGACGACAGGTCGTCACGTACAAATGGACCTTTGAGATGAAGACAAACGCTGAAGGTAAATGTTACAATTTATAAAGCTCGACTTGTCGCAAAGAAGTTTCCGACAAAGTTCAAGGAGTTGACTGCGATGAGACTTTCTCACTCGTAGCGATGCTAAAGTCTGTTGAAATTATGTTAGCAGTTGCTGCATTTTTCAATTATGAAATCTGGCAGATGGATGTCAAAACATCGTTTCCTTAACGGTTTACTTGAGGAAAGGTTGTATGTGATACAACCAGAAGGTTTTGACAGCCTAAGGATGCTAAAAGGTGTGCAAGCTCTAGTGATCCTTCTATGCACTGGAGCAAGCATCTCGGAGTTGGAATATACGCTTTAATGAGGTGATCAAAGTTTATGAGTATATACAAAGTTTATGAGAAACTTGTATTTACAATAAAGTGAGTGGGAGCACTATAGAATTTTTGATAAACATATGTGGTTGACACATTATTGATCAAAAATGATGTAGAATTTCTAGAAAGCATAAACGGTTGTTTGAAAAGAGTTTTTCAAAGGAAGACCTGGATAAAGCTACCTAATTGTTGAGCATCAAGATCTATAGAGATAGATCAAGATGCTTGATGAGACTTTCAATGAGTACATACCTTTACAAGATTTTGAAAGAGTTCAAAATAGATCAGTCAGAGAAAGAGTTCTTGACTGATTTGTAAGGTGTGAAGTTGAGTAAGACTCAAATCTCGACCATGGCAGAAGAAAGAGCAAGGACGAAGGTCGTCCCCTATGCTTTAGCCATAGGCTCTATATAGTATGCCATGTTGTGTATCGTACCTGTGTGTGCCTTGCCATGAGTTCGTCAAGGGGTACAAGAGTGATCCAGGAGTGGATCACTGGACAGCGGTAAAGATTATCCTTAGTAACTAAAAGACTAAGGAAATGTTTTTCGATTATGGTGGTGATAAAGAGTTTGCCGTAAATAGTTATGTCGATGCAAGCTTTAACACCAATCCGGATCACACTGGGTAGCAATCCGGATATGTATAGTGGAGCAGCCATTTGGAATAGCTCCAAGTGGAGTGTGGTAGCAATGTCGACAGTATGACATAGAGATTTGAAAAGTACACATGGATCTGAATGTCATAGATCCATTGACTAAAATACCTCTCTCACATGCAAAGCATGATCGAACCCCAGAACTCATTGGGTGTGAGATTCATAAGCAAATCACATGGCGATGTGAGCTAGATTATTGACTCTAGTGCAAGTGGAAGACTGTTGGAAATATGCCCTAGAGGCAATAATAAATTAGTTATTATCATATTTCCTTGTTCGTGGTAATCGTTTATTATCCATGCTAGAATTGTATTGATCGGAAACTCAGATACATGTGTGGATACATAGACAACACTATGTCTCTAGTGTGCCTCTAATAGACTAGCTCGTTAATCAAAGATGGTTAAGGTTTCCTAGCCATGGACATGAGATGTCATTTGATAATGGGATCACGTCATTAGGAGAATGATGTGATGGACAAGACCCAAACTATAAACGTAGCATATGATCATGTCAGTTTATTGCTACAGTTTACTGCATGTCAAGTATATGTTCCTATGACCATGAGATCATGCAACTCACTGACACCGGAGGAGTGCCTTGTGTGTATCAAACGTCGCAACATAACTGGATGACTATAAAGATGCTCTATAGGAATCTCCGAGGGTGCTTGTTGGGTTGGCATGGATCAAGACTGGAATTTTTTACTCCGTGTGACGGAGAGGTATCTCAGGGCCCACTCGGTAATACAACATCACAACAAACCTTGCAAGCAATGTGACTAAGTGTTATCCGCGGGATCTTGTATTACGGAACGAGTAAGAGACTTGCCGGTAACGATATTGAGCTAGGTATAGAGATACCGACGATTGAATCTCGGGCAAGTAACATACCGAAGAACAAAGGGAATAGCATACGGGATTAACTGAATCCTTGACATAGAGGTTCAACCGATAAAGATCTTCGTCGAATATGTAGGAACCAATATGGGCATCCAGGTCCCGCTATTGGTTATTGACCGTAGAGGTGTCTCGGTTATGTCGACATAGTTCTCGAACCCACAGGGTCTGCACACTTAAGGTTCGGTGACGTTTCGGTAGTATAGAGTTATGTATGGTGGTCACCGAAGGTTTTTCGGAGTCCTGGATGAGATCCTGGACATCACGAGGAGCTCCGGAACGGTCCGTAGGTAAATATTGATATATAGGAAGTCCTGTTTTGGTCGCCGGAAAAGTTTCGGGCTCATCGGTAGTGTACCGAGAGTGTCGGGAGGGTACCGGAGAACCATCGGGAGGGATGTCACGCCCCGAGGGGCCTCATGGGCTGTGGGAGGAGACAAACCAGCCCCTGGTGGTCTGGCCGAAGCCCATGAGGTTTGAGAAGGAAAAATCCAAAGGTGGAGAGGTGGAAGAGTTTCCAAGTGGAAAGGAGGAATCCTACTCCTAATAGGATTGGAGTAGGACTCCTCCACCTCCAATTTCGGCCAGATCTTGAGGGTTTGAGGCTGCGTCCTCTCCTCCCTCCCTCCTATATATACTAGAGGATTTAGAGGGGAAAGCTAACCCTAATTGCCACGTGTTGCCCTCTTCTTCCTCTAGATCGGTTTCTCCTCTAGATTAGTTCTGCGGTGCTTAGACGAAGCCCTGCAGGATTAGTTCACCACCACCGCCACCATGACGTTGTGCTACCGGAGAACTCTTCTACCTCTCCGCCCCCTCTTGCGGGATCAAGAAGGTGGAGATCTTCATCGAGTTGTACGTGTGTTGAACGCGGAGGTGTCGTCCGTTCGGCACTGGATCGGAAGGACCGTGATCAAGATCGCGAGACGATTCGTGATTGGATCACGGGACGGATCGTGATTGGATCGCGGGACGGATCGTGATTGGATTTCGGGACGGATCATGATTGGATCATGGGACGGATCGTGATGGGATTGCGGGACGCTCGGCGATTTGGATCGCGAAGACGTTCGACTACATCGACCGTGTTTCTTAACGCTTCCCGCTTAGCGATCTACAAGGGTATGTAGATCCACTCTCCCTCTCATAGATGCTCATCACCATGGATAGATCTTGCGTGTGTGTAGGAATTTTTTTGTTTCCCATGCAACGTTCCCCAAAATATGTTGCATATCAAGTCATAAGGCTATGAGGGCTGAAGGAAAAATGTAGCACTTGTGGTGTCACCGGGAGTTAGAAGGCAAAGCAGTTTTTCTCCACGGTGAGGTGTGTGTGTGTTATTGAGACAAACCATGAAAGAGAGAGCTGCGAGGTAGAAGAAGAGCGGCGCTGCAAGGGGGAGGCACCAACAAAATACACATGCAATATATACATCTCAACACCCCCCGCGGTCACAGCGTCTCCAGAGCGAACGCAAAGACTGGACCGGAACTCCTCAAAAGACGCAGTAGGCAACCTTTTTGTCATGACATCGGCAAATTGTTGGGAGGTAGGAACATGTAGAACATGTATATGCCCAAGAGCTACCTGTTCCTGAACAAAATGAATATCAGGCTCAATGTGTTTGGTGCATCGATGATGAACCAGATTGGAGGAGAGGTAGACGGCGGAGATGTTGTCACAGTAGACAATGGTAGCCTTGTCAACCGGTGTAGAAACGT
Organism: Hordeum marinum; assembly: GCA_022496015.1. NCBI lineage: Eukaryota > Viridiplantae > Streptophyta > Magnoliopsida > Poales > Poaceae > Hordeum > Hordeum marinum. The sequence goes on from CM039672.1 coordinate 46,513,205, forward strand.
CCTGTAGAAGTTGGCGAAGCGAGGAGCATTCAGCGATGGCATTATCCATGGCGTGATATTCTGCCTCAGCACTGGATTGCGAGACAATGGGCTGCCATTTAGAAGACCAAGATATCACGGACGGACCAAGATAGACACAGTATCCCGAGGTGAAACGTCGTGTATCAGGGCAGCCGGCCCAGTCATCATCCGAGTAGGCAGTGATGTCCATAGAGGATGAAGCATGAAGAGAGAGACCAAGGTCCATATTACCGTGAACGTAATGAAGGATCCTCTTCATAGCAGTCCAGTGAGCATCACGCGGGGCATGCATATCTAGGCACACTTGCTGAACATCGTACTGTAGCTTCGGTCTGGTGAGAGTGAGATACTGGAGAGCACCAACAATAGACCGGTAGAAACTGTGCATCCGAAGCACGGACACCATCGGTAGCAGAGAGCTCAGCTCTTGTGTCGACAGGTGTGGTCGCGGGTTTGCAATTAACATCCTAGCGCGACCAAGAAGCTCATGAGCGTACTTCCGCTGATCAAGGAAGAAGCCATCGGCGCGACGAACAACCTCAATCCTGAGGAAGTAGTGTAGACGACACAAGTCCTTAATGGCGAACTCAGCGCGTAGACGATCTGTGAGTTGTCGAAGAAGATCTGAAGAGCATGCTATCAGGATGTTGTCGTCAACATAGAGCAGTAGAAAAGCGGTGGCAGCGCCCTGGCAATAGACAAATAGCGAAGCATCGGACCGAGTGGAGTGAAAACTAAGCTAATGAAGAAACGCTGTGATGCATTGGTACCAAGCGCGAGGGGCCTGCTTGAGCCCATACAATGAGCAAGAAAGCAGGCAGACATGCTCCGGGTGAGTGTCGTCGACGAATCTGGTGTGCTATTGACAGTACACTTGTTCCTGAAGATGGCCGTGAAGGAAAGCATTGGACACGTCCATCTGGTGCACTGGCCAGGCACAGGAAGCCGTGAGTTGAAGGACAGTATGGATCGTCCCAGGCTTGACAATCGGGGCAAAGGTGTCTGTGAATTCGATGTCGGTCCGCTCACAGAAACCATGAACCACCCAACGTGCTTTGTAGCGGTTGAGTGTGCCACCCGGACGCAGCTTATGCTTGAAGACCCACTTCCCGATGATGATGTTGGCGTGACGGGGTCGTGGGACAAACTATGATGTGTGATTGCGTTGTAGGGCATCGAATGCCTCCTACATGGCTGCAAGCCAGAGAGGGTCGCGAAGATCCTCACGAATAGACGTTGGAAACGGCGAGGGCACGGCAGGAGGTGTCGCGGCAGTAGCTGCACATGCATACTCGTTGGCGGAATACCGGTGACTCGGGCAGCGAATGCCAGTGCGTACCCGAGTGACAAGACCAGTCGGCTGCGGTCGAGGCGCGGACGAGGTAGCCGGTGGAGCCAGTGTAGCCGGCACAGCAAGCAGAGCTGGCTCAACTGCAGTTGGTGCTGACAGAGCTGATGTAGAAGCCGACAGAGCGGCCGGCACAAGAGCCGGCGCTGATGTAGAAGTCGGCACAGCGGCCGGCTAGGCCGCCGAGCCCGGCGGAGTAGCCGCGGGGGGGAGCCGACACCGGCACTACTAGGGAAAACCTTATACACACAGGATTATCAGCAGCGCTGGTCAAAAGAGTGCGCTACTACTATCTAACAGTAGCGCGGGGAGACAAACATCACTACTGCTATGTAAATAGCAATAGCGCATCGCAGACAAAAAGCGCTACTACTATAACTGGCACACCGTTGCCAACAGGCTAGGTATGTTAGTAGCGCCCTATTTTGACAAGCAATGCTACTAAGAAAATATTAGCAGCGCATTTTCCTTAAAAGCGCTACCGCTAAGTTTGACCTGCCCCTTCGTGATTATCCCTCCTTCCCCAATTCCCCATTCTTCTCGCATCCCTCTCCCCTCGTCGCCCCTGCTCCCTCTCGTCGCCCCTGCTCCCTCGTCGGCACTGCCTCTGTCGCCATCACCAGGGCTACCACCGGAGCCGCGTGCTGTCACCGCCACCAGAGCCATGCGTCCTCGACGCCCCCAAGAGCCACCCTCGTCCCCTCCTCGCCACCCTGCCTCCATCCACGGCCTGGCCTCCCTCACCATCATGGGGCCTCCGTGCCTCCCTCCACGGCCCTGCCACCCTCGACACCCTCCTCGCCACCGTCTCCCCCGAGCACCCTCTCTGTAAGACCCCACCCCTCCTCTCTAGGTTAATTTACTTAGGTGAATTTAGTTATGAACCCTAGCTAGGTATAAGAAGAGTAGTATTGGTACAATAGGTGAATACTTTGCAAGAGGGCAGTAGGTTAGTTTACTTAGGTGAATTTAGGTATGAACCCTAGGTTTATGTATGAACCCTAGGTTTTGGTATGAACCCTAGGTAGCTAGGTTTTGGTATAAACCCTAGGTAGCTATTTTGATATATATGAATTTAGCTAGATATCAAATTAGGACAGAAATATTATTCTAGGGCAGTATATTTGGACTTGTGGTTGCTCGTGTATATGACATGTGTTGCGGTGTTGAAGATGGACATTTGAAAATTGTTTGTAGGGAATGATTCCGAGTGGCCTATGTTTTGCCGGAATGTTGATTCATTTCCGTTCCGGCAAATTTCAGGTGCTTCATTTGTCTAGTTTGTAGCAAAGGTCATGCCGAAATATTCCGTGAATTTCGGCATGACTTGTTCTACAAACTAGGACAAATCGAGTGCCCGGGATTTGCCGCAACGGGAACGAATCAACATTCCTGCAAAACGTTGTCCTTTTTTATGTCATTATTAATTTTATTAGGTCTAGAATTAACTGACTAGATTTAATCGTAGGAAACATGGCTAGCAACGATGAAGGACAGGGTTCTGGTGATTGCAACGTCTACGCGGTGGCAGACGCCTATTTGAACCTTCTCGATGAGCAACGATTGTTGCAGGCCCACCTGTCACATCCGAGACAAAGACCGACATCGAGACTGGCGCCGAGACCGGCGCTGAGACTGACATGGGCGCCACACCGGCGAAGCCGGTATAGAACCAAAACCAAAGAGTCAACGGCGCCCAAACCAGCTCATGACTATTAGACTGGTGGTCACGGAGGTGGACGACGGCAATTTTGAGCCAAAAGAGCCTGCGGAAGCGAGCGCGTGCTACGGCAATCAAATAGGCTGCATCCTACGGGCAACCGCCACCATCAACAATGTGAAACTAAGGAACATATAAGATATGAAGCACTCCCTCCTAACGAAGTTGCACCAGGTGTTCTTGTTCCCAGGCCGGGATGAAAGCAAATATAAAAATCCAGATAAAGACCCGGAAATGAAGAAGATAAACAGACGCGCCATGGGCAAGTTTAGCGGCGCGTTGTCCGCCTGGAAAGTAAGGGTAAAAGCATGGATCATCGACAAAAAGGAACCCTACTCCAAGATTGTAAAGGATAATCCGACAATTACGGAAGTGCAGTTTGAAATATTCAAGGCGGCTTGTGTTGCCGAAGCTGCCAAAGAAAAGTTGGAGTACATGAAGGGGCTTCAAGAGAGGAACATGGGGTGCCACACCTTGGAAGCCATGGTTACGCGGGGAAGAGGTCCATTTGGGACAAGGAGGACGTGGAACGTGAAATCTGGGCATCCCAGACCCCTTGGCGGAGTTCACCATCCCGTAGGAGCGTGACATCCTCAAGGCCCGGTACCATTAGGACCCAGTCAAGAAGGTTTTCAAGACGGACGCGGTCACGATGGAGTTCATGAGACTGCTGGTAATTTTTAATTTACCCCCTAATTTTAGCTTTTGATCAATTCGACTACATGTTTAATCATATTTGTAAACGATCCTTGTTCCTTCTACAGAGAGAGCAGCACAGGATTGTGGCTGAAAGCGACTCGCCATCTGAGGCGTTGGCGAGGCCCAAGTGGGACACCCCATTCAACTAGGCCTTGAACATATTGAAAGGACTCCCGGTGGACACTCGGCCGTCATATGGACGCGTGCAAAGCGTCGGAGACGGCGCCACGTGGAAGAAGTACTACCGTGAGACCACGAAGGAGAGAAAGGAAAGACGGAGGTTAAATGAAGAAAACATCGACAAGAAGGTTGCGATTGCGGTCGCAGTAGCGGTAGCTGCCACAAAACAGGAGATTGCAGCTTCGTATGGTGTCTCGGTTATGGATATCGTCAGTTGGGGCAAGCAAAATCCAAATAAAGAGGCAGCGGACTTTCCCCTTTCCAACTTCTTCAGGAGCAGCTCGACTAGTGTTCCACCAGCACCTGCTCCTGCACCGGCTCCCGCACCTACTCCTGCACGAGCTCCTGCACCGGCTCCTGCACCAGCTTCTGCACCGGCTCCCGCACCTGCTCATAGCAGCCCGTCCTCCGTCTCGGATGTGCTCGGCGGTGCTTCATATTTGGCTGAGCTCGACGACCTCACAGTACCTGTCACACCGGCCCTCTGTTGGAAATATGCCCTAGAGGCAATAAATAAAGTGTTTATTATTATATTTCCTTGTTCATGATAATTGTTTATTGTCCATGCTATAATTTTATTGATTGGAAACACATTACATGTGTGGATAAATAGACAACACTTTGTCCCTAGTATGCCTCTAGTGAACTAGCTCGTTGATCAAAGATGGTCAAGGTTTCCTAGCCATTGACATGTGATGTCATTTGATAACGGGATCGCATCATTAGGAGAATTATGAGATGGACAAGACCCAAACTAAAAACATAGCATATGATCATGTCAGTTTATTGCTACTGTTTCTCCATGTCAAGTATATGTTCCTATGACCATGAGATCATGCAACTCACAGACACCGGAGGAGTGCCTTGTGTGTATCAAATGTCGCAACGTAACTGGGTGACTATAAAGGTGCTCTACAGGTATATCTGAGGGTGTCTATTGGGTTGGCATGGATCAAGACTGGGATTTGTTACTCCGTGTGACGGAGAGGTATCTCAGGGCCCACTCGGTAATACAACATCACAATAAGCCTTGCAAGCAATGTGACTAAGTGTTAGTCACGGGGTCATGTATTACGGAACGAGTAAAGAGACTTGCCCATAACGAGGTTGAACTAGGTATGGAGATACCGACGATCGAATCTCGGGCAAGTAACATACCGAAGAACAAAGGGAACATCATACGGGATTAACTAAATCCTTGACATAAAGGTTCGACCGATAAAGATCTTTGTAGAATATGTAGGAACCAATATGTGCATCTAGGTCCCGCTATTGCTTATTGACTATAGAGGTGTCTCGGTCATATCTACATAGTTCTCGAACCCGCAGGGTCTGCACACTTAAGGTTCGGTGACGTTTCGGTAGTATAGAGTTATGTATGGTGGTGACCAAAGGTTGTTCGGAGTCCCGGATGAGATCCCGGACGTCATGAGGAGCTCCTGAATGGTCTGGATGTAAAGATTGATATATAGGAAGTCCTATTTTGGTCGCCGGAAAAGTTTCGGGCTCATAGGTAGTGTACCGGGAGTGCCGGTAGTGTACCGGGAGACCATCGGGAGGGGTATTTCGACCCAAGAGGCTACATGGGCTGTGGGAGAGTGAATACCATCCCTTAGTGCGCTGGTGGAAGTCCTACACAAGGCCCATGCGTCTGGGAAAGAAAATCCCAAAGAGAAAAGGTGGAAAAAAGGCAAAAAGGCAAAAAAGGAAGGAGTCCTAGTCCTACTAGGATTGGAGGAGGAATCCTCCTCTCCTCCTTGGTTCGGCCGAAGCAAGGGTTGGCCCCTTGAGGGCCAAGCCTCCTCTTCTCTTCCTCTTATATATACTAGAGGTTTTAGGGTTTATGGCACTTGATTTTCAGCCACGTGCTACCCGTTCCTCTAGTGCAAAGTTTCTCCTCTAGATCGGTTTTCTGCACTGCTTAGGCGAAGCCCTGTCAGAATTGCTCCACCACCATTGCCGCGGCACCATCACGCTGCTAGAGAACTCATATACCTCTCCGCTCCCTCTTGCTGGATCAAGAAGGCGGAGATCGTCATCAAGCTATACGTGTGCTGAACGCGGAGGTGCCGTCCGTTCGGTGCTTGATCGGGACGGATCGTGATTGGATCGCGGGACGCTCAGCGATTTGGATCACGAAGACGTTTGACTACACCAACCGCATTTCTTAATGCTTCCCGCTTAGCGATCTACAAGGGTATGTAGATCCACTCTCCCTCTCGTAGATGCTCATCACCATGGATAGATCTTGCGTGTGCGTAGGAAATTTTGGATTCCCATGCAACGTTCCCCAACAGTGGCATCATGAGATAGGTCTATGTGTAGATCAAATCTCGAGTAGAACACAAAGAGTTTGTGGACGTTGATGCTTAGATTGCTTCCTCCCTTGGTCATGTTTTGGTTCAGCGGTATTGTAGGATGTGTTGGGGAACGTCGCATGGGAAACAAAAATTTTCCTACGCACACGCAAACCTATCCATGGTGATGAGCATCTACGAGAGGGAGAGTGGATCTACATACCCTTGTAGATCGCTAAGCGGGAAGCGTTAAGAAACGCGGTTGGTGTAGTCGAACATCTTCGCGATCCAAATCGCCGAGCGTCCCGCGATCTCATCACGATCCGTCCCGCGATCCAATCATGATCCGTCCCGTGAACTCATCACGATCCGTCCCGCGATCTCATCACGATCCATCTCACGATCTTGATCACGATCTATCCCGCGAACTCATCACGATCCGTTCCGTGATCACATCACGAACCGTCTCGCGATCTCGATCACGGTCCTTCCGATCTAGCGCCGAACGGACGGCACCTCCGCGTTCAGCACACGTGCAGCTTGATGACGATCTCCACCATCTTGATCCAGCAAGAGGAGGTGGAGAGGAGAGAGAGTTCACCGGCAGCGTGACGGCGCTCCGGTGATGGTGGTGGAGTGATTCCGGCAGGGCTTCGCCTAAGCGCTGCGGAAAACCGATCTAGAGGAGAAACTGTGCACCGGTGTAACGGGTAGCACGTGGCCGGAAATTCTGTCCAAAAACCACCCAATCCACTAGTATATATAGGAGGAGAGGAGAGGAGAGGCAGCCAAGGCCTTTGGGTCGGCCGAAATAGGAGGTGGGAGCAATCCTACTTCACCTCCAATCCTAGTTGGAGTAGGATTGCCTCCTATTGGCTGATTTTCCACTTTTTGCTTTAGGACTTTCTCTCCTGCGCCATGGGCCTTTGTGGCTGTTTTCCCAGCCCACTAAGGGCTGGTTATTATTCTCCCACAGCCCATGGACCTCTTGGGGTCGAAATACCCCTCCCGGAGGTCCTCCGGTACACTACCGGCACTCCCGGTACAATACCGATACTCCCGGTACACTACCGATGAGCCCGAAACTTTTCCGGAAACCAAACTGGGACTTCCTATATATGAATCTTTACCTCCGGACCATTCCGGAGCTCCTCGTGACGTCCGGGATCTCATCCGGGACTCCGAACAACCTTCGGTCACCACCATACATAACTCTACACTACCGAAACGTCACCGAACCTTAAGTGTGCAGACCCTGCGGGTTCGAGAACTATGTAGACATGACCGAGACACCTCTACGGTCAATAACCAATGGCGGGACCTGGACGTCCACATTGGTTCCTACATATTCTACGAAGATCTTTATCGGTCGAACCTCTATGTCAAGGATTCAGTCAATCCCGTATATCGTTCCCTTTGTTCTTCGGTATGTTACTTGCCCGAGATTCGATCGTCGGTATCTCCATACCTAGTTCAACCTCGTTACCGGCAAGTCTCTTTACTCGTTCCGTAATACAAGATCCCGCAACTAACAATTAGTCACATTGCTTGCAAGGCTTATTGTGATGTTGCATTACCGAGTGGGCCCCGAGATACCTCTCCGTTACACGGAGTAACAAATCCCAGTCTCGATCCATGCCAACTCAACAAACACCATCGGAGATACCTGTAGAGCACCTTTATAGTCACCCAGTTACGTTGCGACGTTTGATACACACAAGGCACTCCTCCGATATCCGTGAGTTGCATGATCTCATGGTCATAGGAACATATACTTGACATGCAGAAAACAGTAGCAATAAACTGAAACGATCATATGCTATGTTTGTAGTTTGGGTCTTATCCATCACATCATTCTCCTAATGATGTGATCCCGTTATCAAATGACATCTCATGTCCATGGCTAGGAAACCTTAACCATCCTTTGATCAACGAGCTAGTCTACTAGAGGCATACTAGGGACATGGTGTTGTCTATGTATCCACACATGTATCTGAGTTTCCGATCAATACAATTATAGCATGGATAATAAACGATTATCACGAACAAGGAAATATGATAATAACTAATCTATTATTGCCTCTAGGGCATATTTCCAACAGTCTCCCACTTGCACTAGAGTCAATAATCTAGTTCACATCACCATGTGATTCGCATTGTTATGAATCTAACACCCAATGAGTTTTGGGGCTCGATCATGCTTTGCATGTGAGAGAGGTCTTATAGTCAACGGGTCTGCGATATTCAGATCCGTGTGTACTTTGCAAATCTCTATGTCAAACCGTAAACACTGCTACCACACTCCACTTGGTACTATTTCCAAATGGCTGCTCCACTATACGTATCCAGATTGCTACTACTAGTCATCCGGATAGGTGTTAAAGCTTGCATCGACGTAACTATTTACGACGAACTCTTTATCACCTCCATAATCAAGAAACATTTCCTTAGTCCTCTGGTTACTAAGGATAATTCCGACCGCTGTCCAGTGATCCACTCCTGGACCACTCTTGTACCCCTTGACAAACTCATGGCAAGGCACACATAGGTGCGGTACACAGCATGGCATAATATAGAGCCTATGGCTAAGGCATAGGGGACGACGTTCGTCCTTTCTCTTTCTTCTGCCGTTGTCGAGCTTTGAGTCTCACTCAACTTCACACCTTACAAATCAGACGAGAACTATTTCTCTGGCTGATCCATTTTGAACTCTTTCAAAATCTTGTGAAGGCATGCACTCATTGAAAGTCTCATCAAGCATCTTGATCTATCTCTATAGATTTTGATGCTCAACAATTAGGTAGCTTTATCCAGGTCTTCCTTTGAAAATCACTTTCCAAATAACCGTTTTATGCTTTCCAGAAACTCTACATTATTTCTGAACAACAATATGTCATCCACATATACTGATCAGAAATTCTATAGTGCTCCCACTCACTTTATTGCAAATACAAGTTTCTCATAAACTTTGTATAAACATCAAAACTTAGTTCACCTCATCAAAGCATATATTCCAACTCCGAGATGCTTGCTTCAGTCCATGGAAGGATCACCGAAGCTTGCACACCTTTTAGCATCCTTAGGCCTGACAAAACCTTCTGGTTGTATCACATACAACCTTTCCTCAAGTAAACCATTAAGGAAACGATGTTTTGACATCCATCTGCCAGATTTCATAATTGAAAACACAGCAACTGCTAACACAATTCCAACAGACTTTTAGCATCGCTACGAGTGAGAAAGTCTCATCGTAGTCAACTCCTTGAACTTGTCACAAACATCTTTGCAACAAGTCGAGCTTTACAAATAGTGACATTCACCATCAGTGTCTGTCTTCATTTTAAAGATCCATTTGTACTCAACGACCTGCCGTCCAACGAGCAAGTCTACCAAAGTCTACACTTGGTTTTAATACATGGATCCTATCTCGGATTTCATGGCCTCCAACCATTTGTCGGAATCCGGGCCCATCATCGCTTATCCATAGCTCGTAGGTTCATCGTTGTCCAACAACATGACCTCCAAGACAGAGCTGTCGTACCGCTCAGGAGCAGTACACATCCTTGTCGACCTACGGAGTTCGATAGTAACTTGATCCTGAAGCTTCATGATCATCATCATTAACTTCCTCTTCAACTAACGTAGGCTTCACAGAAACATCTTTCTGCGCTGCGCTACTCTCTGGTTGAACAAAGGTTTAACAACCTCATCAAGTTCTATCTTCCTCCCACTCAATTCTTTTCAGAGAAACTTTTTCTCGAGAAAGGACCCAGTTCTAGCAACAAACACTTTGCACTCGGATCTGAGATAGAAGGCATACCCATCTGTTCTTAGGGTATTCTATGAAGATACATTTGTCCGCTTTGGGTTCTAGCTTATTATGTGAAAACATTTTCCACACAAGCATCGCAGCCCCAAACATTAAGAAATGACAGCTTAGGTTTCTATCAAACCATAATTCACACGGTGTCATCTCAACGGATTTAGATGATGCCCTATTTAAAGTGAATGTAGTTGTCTCTAATGCATAACCCCAAAAATTATAGTAGTAAAATGATAAGAGACATCACAGTATGCACTATATCAATAGAGCATGACTATGATGTTCGGACACACCATCACAGCATGGTGTTCCAGGTGGCGTTAGTTGTGAAACAAATTTCACGTTGTCTTAAGTTGTATGCCAAACTCGTAACTCAGATATTCACCTCCACGATCATATCGCGGTCATTTTTATCTTCTTGTCACGATGATCTTTAAACTTCACTCTGAATTTGCTTGAACCTTTCAAACGATTCAGACTTGTGTTTCATTAAGTAAATATACACTATATCTACTCAAATCATCAGTGAAGGTAAGAAAATAACGATATCCACTGCACGCTACAAGACTCACTAGATTGCATACATCAACATGTATCATTTCCAATGAATCACTTGCTTGCTCCATCCAACGGGGTCCTTTAGTCATCTTGCCCAAGAGGCATGGTTCGCATGTCTCAACCGATTCGAAATCGATGAGTCCAAATATCCATCAGCATGGAGTTTCTACATGCGCTTTATACCAATATGACATTTAACGGCAGTGCCACAAGTATGTGGTACTATCATTATTAACTTTGTATCTTTTGACATCAATGTTATGAACATGTGTACTACTACGATCAAGATTTCAACAAACCATTCTCACTTGGTGCATGACCATTGAAGGTATTATTCATGTAACCAGAATAACTATTATTCTCTGACTTAAATGAATAATCGTATTGCAACAAACATGATCTAATCATGTTCATGCTCAACGCAAAACACCAAATAACATTTATTTAGGTTCGTTACTAATCCTGAAGGTAGAGAGAGCGTGCGATGTTGATCACATCAACCTTGGAAACATTTCCAACACACATCGTCACCTCACCCTTAGCTAGTTCTCCGTTTATTCCGTAGCTTTTATTTCGAGTTACTAACATTTAGCAACCGAACCGGTATCCAATACCCAGGTGCTACTAGGAGTACTAGCAAGGTACACATCAATAACTCGTATATCAAATATACTTCTGTCGATGTTGCCAGCCTTCTTATATACCAAGTATCTAGGGTTGTTCCGCTTCAGCGACCTCTCACCTCATAATAGAAGCACTTAGTCTCGGGTTTGAGTTCAACTTTGGGTTGCTTCACTGGAGCAGCAATTGACTTGCTATCCATGAAGTTTCCCTCCTTGCTCTTGCCCTTTTCGAAACTAGTGGTTTGATTAACCATCAACACTTGACGCTCCTTCTTGATTTCTACCTTCGCGGTGTCAAACATCGCGAACAGCTCAGGGATCAATACTTCTATCCCTGGTGTATTATAGTTCATCACTAAGTTCTAGTAGCTTTAGTGACAGTGACTTGGAGAACTATATCAATCACTATCTTATCTGGAAGATCAACTCCCACTTGATTCAAGCGATTGTAGTACCCAGACAATCTGAGTACATGCTCAACGATTGAGCTATTCTCCTTCATCTTACAAGCAAAGAATCTTGTTGGAGATCTCATATCTCGCAACAAAGGCACGAGCCTGAGATCACAATCTCTGCTCCTAGAACATCTCATATGTTCCATGACGTTCAAAACGTTTTGGAGCCTCAATTCTAAGCCGTAATGCATGACGCACTAAACTATCAAGTAGTCATCGAAACGTGCCTGTTAGATGTTCACAACATCTATAGACGACGCTAGAGGGGGTGGCGCACCGAGCGGTGCATTAAGGACATAAGCCTTCTGTGCAGCAGTGAGGACAATCCTCAGATCACGGACCCAGTCCGCAATTTTGCTACGAACATCTTTCAATTCTATTTCTCTAGGAACATATAAAAATACAAGGGAGCTACAGCGCGAGCTAGTAATCTACAACATAATTTGCAAAGACACTTTGACTATGTTCATGATAATGAGTTCAATTAATCATATTACTTAAGAACTCCCACTCAAATTGACATCCCTCCGATCATTCGAGTGATACATGATCCAAATTCACCAACTCAAGTCCGATCATCACGTGAGTTGAGGTGGCTGCAATGGTGAACATCATTATGTTGATCATATCTACTATATGACTCATGTTCGACCTTTCGGTCTCTCGTGTTCCGAGGCCATGTCTGTACATGCTAGGCTCGTCAAGTTTAACCCGAGTGTTCTGCGCGTGCAAATCTGGCTTGCACCCGTTGTATGTGAACGTAGAGTCTATCACACCCGATCATCACGTGGTGTCTCAACACGACGAACTTTCGCAACGGTGCACACTCGGGGAGAACACAGTTCATCTTGAAATTCAAGTGAGGGATCACCTTATAATGCTACCGCCGTACTAAGCAAAACAAGGTGCATAAAAGGATTAACATCTCATGCAATTCATAAGTGACATGATATGGCCATGAACTTGTGTTTAAGATCTCCATCTTCGAAACCCCGGCATGATCTCCATCGTCACCGGCACAACACCATGATCTCCATCATCTTGATCTCCATCAATGTGTTGCCATTGGGGTTGTCACGCCCTGCATGCTTCTACTACTATTGCTACCGTAGCGATAAAGTAAAGCATTACATAGCGCTTAATGATTGACACGCAGGTCATACAATAATTAAAGACAACCCTATGGCTCCTGCCGGTTGCCGTACTCATCGACATGCAAGTCGTGATAATCTATACATCACATGATCATCTCATACATCACATATATCTCATCATGTAATTGGCCATATCACATCACAACATACCCTGCAAAAACAAGTTAGACGTCCTCTAATTGTTGTTGCATATTTTACGTGGCTGCTATGGGTATCTAGCAAGAACGATTCTCACCTACGCATAAACCACAACGGTGATACACTAGTTTGCTTTTCAACCTTCTCAAGGACCGCCTTTGTCGAATCCGATCCAACTAAAGTGAGAGAAACTGTCACCCGCAAGCCATCTAGGCAACAAGTTGCGTCGAGGGAACCGGTCTCTCGTAAGCGTACGAGTAATGTTGGTCCGGGCCGCTTCATCTCACAATCCCGCTGAACCAAAATACGACCAAGGGAGGAAGCAATCTAAGCATCAACGCCCACAAACCTTTTGTGTTCTACTCGAGATCTCATCGAACCATCAACCTAGCTCTGATACCACTGTTGGGGAACGTCGCATGGGAAACAAAAATTTTCCTACGCACACGCAAACCTATCCATGGTGATGAGCATCTACGAGAGGGAGAGTGGATCTACATACCCTTGTAGATTGCTAAGCGGGAAGCGTTAAGAAACGCGGTTGGTGTAGTCGAACATCTTCGCGATCCAAATCGCCGAGCGTCCCGCGATCTCATCACGATCCGTCCCGCGATCCAATCATGATCCGTCCCGTGAACTCATCACGATCCGTCCCGCGATCTCATCACGATCCATCTCACGATCTTGATCACGATCTATCCCGCGAACTCATCACGATCCGTTCCGTGATCACATCACGAACCGTCTCGCGATCTCGATCACGGTCCTTCCGATCTAGCGCCGAACGGACGGCACCTCCGCGTTCAGCACACGTGCAGCTTGATGACGATCTCCACCATCTTGATCCAGCAAGAGGAGGTGGAGAGGAGAGAGAGTTCACCGGCAGCGTGACGGCGCTCCGGTGATGGTGGTGGAGTGATTCCGGCAGGGCTTCGCCTAAGCGCTGCGGAAAACCGATCTAGAGGAGAAACTGTGCACCGGTGTAACGGGTAGCACGTGGCCGGAAATTCTGTCCAAAAACCACCCAATCCACTAGTATATATAGGAGGAGAGGAGAGGAGAGGCAGCCAAGGCCTTTGGGTCGGCCGAAATAGGAGGTGGGAGCAATCCTACTTCACCTCCAATCCTAGTTGGAGTAGGATTGCCTCCTATTGGCTGATTTTCCACTTTTTGCTTTAGGACTTTCTCTCCTGCGCCATGGGCCTTTGTGGCTGTTTTCCCAGCCCACTAAGGGCTGGTTATTATTCTCCCACAGCCCATGGACCTCTTGGGGTCGAAATACCCCTCCCGGAGGTCCTCCGGTACACTACCGGCACTCCCGGTACAATACCGATACTCCCGGTACACTACCGATGAGCCCGAAACTTTTCCGGAAACCAAACTGGGACTTCCTATATATGAATCTTTACCTCCGGACCATTCCGGAGCTCCTCGTGACGTCCGGGATCTCATCCGGGACTCCGAACAACCTTCGGTCACCACCATACATAACTCTACACTACCGAAACGTCACCGAACCTTAAGTGTGCAGACCCTGCGGGTTCGAGAACTATGTAGACATGACCGAGACACCTCTACGGTCAATAACCAATGGCGGGACCTGGACGTCCACATTGGTTCCTACATATTCTACGAAGATCTTTATCGGTCGAACCTCTATGTCAAGGATTCAGTCAATCCCGTATATCGTTCCCTTTGTTCTTCGGTATGTTACTTGCCCGAGATTCGATCGTCGGTATCTCCATACCTAGTTCAACCTCGTTACCGGCAAGTCTCTTTACTCGTTCCGTAATACAAGATCCCGCAACTAACAATTAGTCACATTGCTTGCAAGGCTTATTGTGATGTTGCATTACCGAGTGGGCCCCGAGATACCTCTCCGTTACACGGAGTAACAAATCCCAGTCTCGATCCATGCCAACTCAACAAACACCATCGGAGATACCTGTAGAGCACCTTTATAGTCACCCAGTTACGTTGCGACGTTTGATACACACAAGGCACTCCTCCGATATCCGTGAGTTGCATGATCTCATGGTCATAGGAACATATACTTGACATGCAGAAAACAGTAGCAATAAACTGAAACGATCATATGCTATGTTTGTAGTTTGGGTCTTATCCATCACATCATTCTCCTAATGATGTGATCCCGTTATCAAATGACATCTCATGTCCATGGCTAGGAAACCTTAACCATCCTTTGATCAACGAGCTAGTCTACTAGAGGCATACTAGGGACATGGTGTTGTCTATGTATCCACACATGTATCTGAGTTTCCGATCAATACAATTATAGCATGGATAATAAACGATTATCACGAACAAGGAAATATGATAATAACTAATCTATTATTGCCTCTAGGGCATATTTCCAACAGGATGAAGCGGCCCGGACCAACATTACTCGTACGCTTACGAGTGACCAATTCCCTCAACTGCAACTTGTTGCATAGATGGCTGGCGGGTAACGGTTTATCCTATTTTAGTTGGATCGGATTCGACAAAGGCAGTCCTTGAGAAGGTTGAAAAGCAACTTACGTATCACCGTTGTGGTTTATGTGTAGGTGAGAATTGTTCTTGCTAGATACCCGTAGCAACCACGTAGAACATGCAACAACAATTAGAGGACATCTAACTTGTTTTTGCATTACATGATGAGATATATGTGATGTATGAGATGATCATGTGTTGTATAGATATCATGACTTTCATGTCGATGAGTACGGCAACCGGCAGGAGCCATAGGGTTGTCTTTAATTATTGTATGACATGTGTGTCAATCATTAAGCGCTATGTAATGCTTTACTTTATCGCTAAATAGTAGCAATAGTAGTAGAAGCATGGTGGGCGTGACAACCCCGATGGCGACACGTTGATGGAGATCAAGATGATGGAGATCATGGTGTCGTGCCGGTGATGATGGAGATCATGTCGGTGCTTTCAAGATGGAGATCAAAAGCACAAGTTCATGGCCATATCATGTCACTTATGATTTGCATGTGATGTTAATCCTTTTATGTACCTTGTTTTTCTTAGGATGACGGTAGCATTATAAGGTGATCCCTCACTTAAATTTCAAGATGAATTGTATTCTCCCCGAGTGTGCGCCGTTGCGAAAGTTTGTCGTGTCGAGACACCACGTGATGATCGGGTGTGATAGACTCTACGTTCACATACAATGGGTGCAAGCCAGTGTTGCACATGCAGAACACTCGGGTTAAACTTGTCGAGCCTAGCATGTACAAACATGGCCTCGGAACACAAGAGACCGAAAGGTCGAACATGAGTCATATAGTAGATATGATCAACATGATGATGTTCACCATTGAAACCACCTCAACTCACGTGATGATCAGACTTGAGTTGGTGAATTTGGATCATGAGACACTCAGATAACCTGAGGGATGTCAATTTGAGTGGGAGCTTTAGTAATTTGATTCACTAAACTCATTATCTTGAACAATAGTCTAAGCAACCTTTGCATATTTATGTTGTAGATCAATGGCTCGCGCAGTAGCACCCCTGAATTTTAATGCGTTCCTAGAGAAAGCTAAGTTGAAAGATGATGGAAGTAACTTTGTTGACTGGGCCCGTAATGTGAGGATTATCCTCACGGCTTCCCAGAAATCATATGTCCTTGATGCATCGCTTGGTGACCAACCAGAAGACCTGTCATCCGAAGAAGTTAAGAACACTTGGGAGACACGTTCTGGAGATTACTCAATAGTTTAGTGTGCAATATTGTATGGCTTAGAACCGGGACTTCAAAGACGTTTTGAACGTTATGGAGCATATGAGATGTTCCAGCAGTTGAAGTTTATCTTTCAGAAGAATGCCCGGATCAAGAGGTATGAGACCTCCGATAAGTTTTGTACTTGCAAAATGGAAGAGAATGGGTCTATCAGTGAACATATACTCGGAATGTCTGGGTACTCGACTCGTTTGGCAGAGTTGGGAATTGCCCTTCCGCTAGAGGCAATCACTGACAGAGTTCTTCAATCACTGCCACCTAGTTACAAGAGCTTTGTGATGAACTATAACATGCACGGGATGAACAAGTCAGTCACCGAGCTGTTTGCGATGCTAAAAGTTGTTGAGTCTGAAATCCAGAAAGAACATCAAGTGTTGATGGTCAATAAAACCACTAGTTTCAAGAAGAATGGCAAGGGCAAGGGAAAGAAGGGTAAAACGAAGAAGGATGGCAAAACAGTTGCTACTCCTATAAAGAAGCCCAAGGCTGGCCCCAAGCCAAAAATTGAGTGCTTTCATTGCAAGGGAACTGGTCACTAGAAGCGGAACTGCCCCAAGTACCTGGCTGACAAGAAGGCGGCCAATGACAAGCAAGGTATATATGATATACATGTTATTGATGTGTACCTTACTAGTTCTCGTTGTAGTGCCTGGGTATTTGATACCGGTTCAGTTGCTCACATTTGCAACTCAAAACAGGAACTACGGAATAGACGAATGCTGGCAAAGGACAAAGTGACGATGCGCGTGGGAAATGGTTCCAAGGTTGATGTAATCGCCGTCTGCACGCTCTCTCTTCGATTACCATCGGGATTAGTGATGAACCTGAATAATTATTATTTAGTGCCTGTGTTAAGCATGAACATTATATCTGGATCTTGTTTATTGCGAGACGGTTACTCATTTAAATCAGAGAATAATAGTTGTTCTATTTATATTAGTAATACCTTTTATGGTCATGCACCCAATGTGAGGGGTTTATTCATATTGAATCTTGATAGTGATGATACACCTGTTCATAACATTGATGCCAAAAGATGTAGAGTTGATAATGATAGTACCACTTTCTTGTGGCACTGCTGTTTAGGTCATATTGGTGTAAAATGCATGAGGAAGCTCCGTGCTGATGAACTTTTGGAGTCACTTGATTTTGAATCACTTGACACATGCGAACCATGCCTCATGGGCAAGATGACTAAAACGTCGTTCTCTGGAACAATGGAACGGGCAAGTGACTTATTGGAAATCATACATACTAATGTGTGCGGTCCAATGAATGTTACGGCGCGCGATGGATGTCATTATTTTCTCACCTTCACTGATGACTTAAGTAGATATGGGTATATTTACTCAATGAAACACAAGTCTGAAACGTTTGAAAAGTTCAAGCAATTTCAGAGTGAAGTTGAGAATCATCGTAACAAGAAGATTAAATTCCTGCGATCTGATCGAGGAGGTGAGTATCTGAGTTATGAGTTTGGCAGTCATTTAAGACAGTGTGGAATTGTTTCATAGTTGACACCTCCTGGAACACCGCAGCGTAATGGTGTGTCCGAACGTCATAATCAAACCTTATTAGATATGGTGCATTCTATGATGTCTCTTGCTGATTTGCCACTATCGTTTTGGGGCTATGCATTAGAAACAGCTGCATTCACTTTAAATACGGCACCATCGAAATCCGTTCAGATGACGCCATATGAACTATGGTTTGGCAAGAGGCCAAAGTTGTCGTTTCTTAAAGTTTGGGGATGTGAGGTTTATGTCAAAAAGCTTCAGCCTGAAAAGCTAGAACCCAAAGCGGAGAAATGCGTCTTCATAGGATACCTGAAAGAGACAGTCGGGTATACCTTCTATCTCAGATCCAAAGGCAACGTATTTGTCGCTAAGAACAGAACATTTCTTGAGAAAGAGTTTCTCTCGAAAGAATTGAGTGGGAGGAAAATAGCGCTTGATGAGGTTATTGAACCATTACTTCAACTAGAGAGTAACGCAGCGTAGAAAGATGTTTCTATGGATCCTACGACAGTTGAAGAGGAAGTTAATGATGATGATCATGAAGCTTCGGATCAAGTTACTATTGAACCTCGTAGGTCGACAAGGGCGCGTACTGCTCCTGAGTGGTATGGCAACCCTGTCTTGGAGGTCATGTTGTTGGACAACAATGAACCTACGAGCTAGGAAGGACCAATGATGGGCCTGGATTCCGAAAAATGGTTAGAGGCCATAAATCCGAGATGGGATCCATGTATGAAAACAAAGTGTGGACTTTGGAAGAATTACCTAAAGGGAGAAAGGCCATTCAGAACAAATGGATCTTTAAGAAGAAGACGACGTGGACGGTAATGTCACCGTCTATAAAGCTCGACTTGTGGCAAAGGGTTTTTCACAAGTTCAAGGAGTTGACTACAATGAGACCTTCTCACCCATAGCAATGCTTAAGTCCGTCAGAATCATGTTAGCAATAGCTGCATATTTCGACTATGAAATTTGGCAGATGGATGTCAAAACAGCGTTCCTCAACGGTTTCCTTGAGGAAGAGTTGTATATGATGCAACCGAAAGGTTTTGTCGATCCAGAGAATGCTCACAAAGTTTGCAAACTCCAGCGATCCATTTATGGATTGGTGCAAGCATCTTGGAGTTGGAATAAGCGCTTTGATGAGGTGATCAAAGCTTTTGGGTTTATACAAGTTTATGAAGAAGCTTGTATTTACAAGAAAGTGAGTGGGAGCTCTATAGCGTTTCTAATATTATATGTGGATGACATATTGCTGCTTGGAAACAATATAGGAATGCTAGAAAGCGTGAAGGAATATTTGAACAAGAGTTTTTCAATGAAGGGCCTAGGAGAGGCTGCTTTCATATTAGGCATTAAGATCTATAGAGATAGATCGAGACGCTTAATAGCACTTTCATAGAGCACATACCTTGAGAAAGTTTTGAAGAAGTTCAAAATGGATTAGTCCAAGAGGGGGTTCTTGCCTGTATTACAAGGTGTGAAGTTGAGTAAGACTCAATGCCCAGTGACTGCAAAAGATAGAGAAAAGATGAGTGTCATCCCCTATGCTTCACCCATAGGCTATATCATGTATGCAATGTTGTGCACAAGACCCGATGTCAGCCTTGTATGGCCGGAAGGTTTCAAAGTGATCCTGGAATGGAGCACTAGGCAGCGGTCAAGAATATCCTTAAGTACCTGAAAAGGACTAAGGAAATGTTTCTCGTTTATGGAGGTGATGAAGATCTCAGTGTAAAGGGTTACGTCGATGCAAGCTTTGACACTGATTCGGATGACTCTAAGTCACAAACCAGATACGTATTTATTCTCAATGGGGGGAGGTAAGCTGGTGCAGTTCCAAGCAAAGCGTGGTAGCCGATTCTACATGCGAAGCAGAGTACATCGCAGCCTCGGAGGCGGCGAAGGAAGGTGTCTGGATGAAGCAGTTCATGACAGATCTTGCAGTAGTGCCCAGTGCACTGAATCCAATGAATTTGTTCTATGACAACACTGGTGCCATTGCTCTGGCCAAGGAACCAAGGTTTCACAAGAGGACCAGACACATAAAGCGACACTTCAACTCCATCCGCGATTACATCGAGAAGAAGGACATAAATATTTGCAAAGTGCACACGGATCTGAATGTTGCAGACCCGTTGACTAAACCTCTTCCAAGGGATAAACATGATCAACACCAGAACTGCATGGGTGTTCGATTCATTACAATGTAACTCACATAGTGATGTGAACTAGATTATTAACTCTAGTGCAAGTGGGAGACTGTTGGAAATATGCCCTAGAGGCAATAAATAAAGTTTTTTTTATTATATTTCCTTGTTCATGATAATTGTTTATTGTCCATGCTATAATTGTATTGATTGGAAACACATTACATGTGTGGATAAATAGACAACACTTTGTCCCTAGTATGCCTCTAGTGAACTAGCTCGTTAATCAAAGATGGTCAAGGTTTCCTAGCCATTGACATGTGATGTCATTTGATAACGGGATCGCATCATTAGGAGAATGATGACATGGACAAGACCCAAACTACAAACATAGCATATGATCGTGTCAGTTTATTGCTACTGTTTTCTGCATGTCAAGTATATGTTCCTATGATCATAAGATCATGCAACTCACGGACACCGGAGGAGTGCCTTGTGTGTATCAAACGTCGCAACGTACCTGGGTGACTATAAAGATGCTCTAAAGGTATATCCGAGGGTGTCTGTTGGGTTGGCATGGATCAAGACTGGGATTTGTTACTCCATGTGACGGAGAGGTATCTCAGGGCCCACTCGGTAATACAACATCACAATTAGCCTTGCAAGCAATGTGACTAAGTGTTAGTCACGGGGTCTTGTATTATGGAACGAGTAAAGAGACTTGCCGGTAACGAGGTTGAACTAAGTATGGAGATACCGACGATCGAATCTCGGGCAAGTAGCATACCGAAGAACAAAGGGAACATCATACGGGATTAACTAAATCCTTGACATAGAAGTTCGACCGATAAAGATCTTTGTAGAATATGTAGGAACCAATATGGGCATACAGGTCCCGCTATTGGTTATTGACTGTAGAGGTGTCTCAGTCATGTCTACATAGTTCTCGAACCCACAGGGTCTGCACACTTAAGGTTCGGTGACGTTTGGGTAGTATAGAGTTATGTATGGTGGTGACCGAAGGTTGTTCGGAGTCCCAGATGAGATCCCGGACATCACAAGGAGATCTGAAATGGTCCGGATGTAAAGATTGATATATAGGAAGTCCTATTTTGGTCACCGGAAAAGTTATGGGCTCATCGGTAGTGTACCGGGAGTGCCGGGAGTGTACTGGGAGACCATCGGGAGGGGTATTTCGACCCAAGAGGCTACATGGGTTGTGGGAGAGTGAATACCAGCACTTAGTGGGCTGGTGGAAGTCCCACACAAGGCCCATGCGGCTGGGAAAGAAAATCCCAAAGAGAAAAGGTGGAAAAAAGGCAAAAAGGCAAAAAAGGAAGGTGTCCTAGTCCTACTAGGATTGGAGGAGGAATCCTCCTCTCCTCCTTGGTTTGGCCGAAGAAAGGGCTGGCCCCTTGAGGGCCAAGCCTCCTCCTCTCTTCCTCTTATATATACTAGAGGTTTTGGGGGTTTTGGCACTTGATTTTCAGCCACGTGCTACCCATTCCTCTAGTGCATAGTTTCTTCTCTAGATCGGTTTTCTGCAGTGCTTAGGCGAAGCCCTGCCAGAATTGCTCCACCACCATTGCCGCAGTGCCATCATGCTGCCTGAGAACTCATCTACCTCTCCGCTCCCTCTTGCTAGATCAAGAAGGTGGAGATCGTCATCATGTTGTACGTGTGCTGAACGCGGAAGTGTCGTCCGTTCGGTGCTTGATCGAGACGGATCGTGATTGGATCACGGGACGCTCAGCGATTTGGATCGCAAAGATAACAGCACCAACCAAGTTTCTTAACGCTTCCCGCTTAGCAATCTACAAGGGTATGTAGATCCACTCTCCTCTCGTAGATGCTCATCACCATGGATAGATCTTGCATGTGCGTCGGAAAAATTTTGTTTCCCATGCAACGTTCCCCAACACACTCTTCAATAAATGTGTAATCTCTCATTTCCATTGCCTTTTGGATGTCTCACGTCGTAGACATGTCTTTGCAGGCTGACGTAACCCCATGCAGCATATTGTACACCATCAACGGCCAGAAGGTGGACGTGGGGAAGGCGACGATAGTGAAGCCGAAGTAACAATTGTTCCATAGCCGGTCGATCCCCCCTGACATCTTCAAGGTTTCCGTGGCCAGTGTCAAACCGGGCCACGAGAATTTGGCTCCTCCGGTACTAGGGGAGACGACGACGAGACCCCGCGGTGGCTTGCCGATTGGAAGAGGTGGGTCCTGTTGTGGCCAAAGAGTCTGCTTCGTCTGGAGGCGGTCGGGAGCACGCCCATGACCATGCAGCCTCAGCAAGGTATGAACATCAACACCCCACCTACCCAATTAGCGTCGCCTATCGTGCCGGGTGATAGCGGACGGGGTGAGGAAGAGGCTCCATTAGTCGCTGATGACGTCGCCGCCGCCGAAGAAGCAATGCATGATATCGATGCCATCGATGAGGATGACGATGACACTCTATAGTATCTCAATACAGGCGCCTATGACGATGGAGGATTGATGGCTTAGCGTCATGAGTCGGTGCCTGAATAGCCACCTCCGGAGGCTGAACGTATTATAGATGACCTTCCAATAGCAAAGAAGCATAGGAAGAGAGCGAGGAAAGGCAACAAAGTTTCTTTTATGATCCAGCCGCCTCTTCAGCCTCGGGTTCAAGACCGTATACCTGTCATGGGTGCGGCGAAATACCATATCCCCAGTGAATAAATCCTACCTAAGGTAGCGGTAAAGGCCATATACGATGATCTCAGGAGACTTCATGACGATGTGCTGAAATCCAGGATACCCGCTCTACGTGGTTAATGTGCGGCAGCAATGGTTGTACGTCGACACATTCCTCGCGGAAAAGTTCTTCCTTCGATTCGATTACATCTTCGACATGTTTCACTTGAAAAAGCTGGATTTTACGCTCGTCCGCCTTTTTGCCTTGTACATGAACTACATCATCAGGATTGACAAGATACCTTATATCTATGTTGATCACCCGTACTTCATGCACGAGAGCTTCTTGGCAGTCTGCCAAAAGCACCGTGAAAATGCGAGTAACTACATCGCCGATTTCATGGTCGGCAATAAGGACAAGGAGACGATTCTCGTGCCTTATCATCCCATGTAAGTCATCCACGCGGATATCCTTCCTTCGATTTCAATCATTTCATTTGCATGCGTGGAGGTTAATTTGAGGTGTACTTAGTTTTGTGCAGCGACGGGCGCGCCGTCCTCATCATCCTTTACCCCGGAGTCTCCCACGCTCTTTACTTGGACTCGTTGAAGAAAATGAAGAAAAAGGATTACACCCACATCAAGTCTGTTCTCGATAGTGCTATCTTTACATATGGCGTACAGGGTGGAGAGATCACGCTCAAGAAGACAAGGAACCTCGCGCCCTACTTCGGCCATAAGACTGACTTCTGCTGCATCCAGCAACCGAGTGGTACTATCAGTGATGGATTCTATGTGTTCCACCACATGCAGGAGTTCAAACGAGATCAGCAGAACCTTCGCATGTCACCTAGATCCAGCGATGCCCATATTCTGCAATGGGCAAAGAACCTAGGACATATCCCGGATCATCGACTCCGAGCTGAGTTCTATCACATCCAGCGTGAACTTGCGCAAATCATCATGAAGGAGGTCCTCGAAAAAACAGGGATGTTCTATGAAGAAGGGCAAATGTCGCGGGAAGACGTCCGAACACGCGTAGTGCTCAGCGTCTTGACCTGAAGTCTTTCACTGTGCTCGGGGACTATCTCCCTCACTTGCAAGGATGGCATGACATGTTGGAGTGATTGACGATATATGACAATGTGTCCGTTTAGTCCATACTTTCTCTATGACAAAACTTTGAGTTATGCACGACAAAACTTTATTTGTGATGTAATTAAACCGTCCTCCTCAACTAGCGAAGATCGCTCTAGTTAGAGCATTTTGGGTACAATGAACTTTGTATGCTTATGATATGTTGCTTCTATTTTTGCCGAGTCTATCTCTTTCTGTTGCTCAACTATATATGTTGCATATCATCAACTCATGTGACGATGCAGGTGCATAGATCATCGATGGGAAGAAGTGCTACGCCATAAGTATACGACGAGTGGCCGGAATGTTAGGCCCAGGTGTACCGGTTTCCAGTTTCCGAGCGACAGCCAGTAGTTAGTTTAGGTTCACGCTAGTGCGAGAGAGGGATACGAACCGACGCCTTAAGAAGTACTACATTATGTATGATGAGACATGTCATGTAACTTGTATAGCTATATCGTGATTATGACATGACGACATGATTTGTGTTGGATGATATGATGAGACTATTATGTGTATGATATGATGAGCATATTGCATGTTTATGATATGATTAGAATATTGTATGAAACCTATACGGAAACATCGGAGATACGTAGCAAAAAATGATATGGGAAAATATATTAGTAGCGCTCTTTAGTGCTGGACAGGAAAACGCTACTGCTAAAGGACTTAGCAGTAGCGCTGGTACGGAAAGCGCTACTACTAAGTAGGTATAGCAGTAGCACGTGACAAAACGCGCTACTAATAAACATTAGCTATAGCGTCGTATCAGTAGCGCGGGTACCCGCGCTACTAATACACCAAAAACCTGCGCTACTGTTAGGGTTTTCCCTAGTAGTGCGGGGCCTACGAAGACGGAGCGGAGCCGGCCGTTATGGGAGCCGGCAGGGCCAGCAGTGTCGTCGTGTGAGCCGGCAGGGCCGGCGGTGGCGTAGCCTTGGGGTCCAGGGGTACACCACCCATAGAGACAGACCCAAGGTGAGAGGAGTCGGCCAGCACCTGTTCCTGTCGAAAAGGAAAACACAACTCATCAAAGTAAACATGCCGCGAGGTGATGACACAATGAGAGGACGGGTCGTAGCAGTAATAGCCCTTAGTGTTAGCCGGGTAACCAAGAGGAAGACACAAGGAAGGGATCACGGGGCAAGTTTATGAGGAGTGGTGGTGGCGATGCTAGGATAGCAGAGACAGCCCAAAATCCTAAGACTATCATAAGAGGGAGGAGAACCGGAGAGGATGTGGTGGGGAGTGTATTGCTAACGTGTTCGGCAGGGCCGGAGGTTGACAAGGAGAGTGGCGGTGGAGAGAGCATCAGGCCAAAACTGTGAGGGCATATAGGCATGAAATAGTAAGGTGCGAAAACAATGATTGAGAGTGCGAAGGATGTGCTCGGCATGGCCATTCTGTTGGGAGGTATAGGGGCAAGTTAAGCGAAAAAACAGTGTCGTGAATGGATAGAAGATTGCGAATGGTGATGTTATCGAACTCTTTCCCGTTATCGGTTTGAAGAGTGAGCATCGGACGACCGAATTGTGTGGCGACATAATAGTAAAAGGCGGCTAAGGTGGCGGCAACATCAGACTTCTTGCGTAACGGGAAGGTCCACACAAAGTGAGAGAAGTCGTCCAAAATGGCAAGATAGTAAAGATAACCAGTATGACTAGAAACAGGAGATGTCCAAACATTACTATGAATCAAAGCAAAGGGGAAAGACGCAACTGTGGAGGAAGAACTAAAGGGAAGGCGAACATGTTTGCCTAGACGGCATGCTTGACGAGAGTGAGCATCCGTTTTATTACATGCAAAAGAAAAATCCTTCATTATTTGACGAAGTGCGGTGGAGCTGGGATGACCAAGGCGCACATGACAGAGATCGACGCCGGCAGAGAGAGCAAGGGGTCCAGCGCGTGATGATGAAGGTGGCTGGATGGGGTACATATCTCCGGGATAGTCACAGCGCTGAAGAACCATCCGGGTAAGGGTGTCCTAAACAGAAAAATCAACTTTGTCAAATTCCACAGTTATAGAGTTATCACGAGAAAGTTTACGAACACAAACGAGATTCTGAATAAGTTAAGGAGAAACAGGAACATCGTGGAGAGTAAGTGATCGAGAGGTGGATGGAAAACTTGTGGAGCCAACATGGGTGATGGGAAGGATGACACCGTTACCGACATGATACGAGTAGAGGTATGGACAGGAGACGCAGAAGAGAGGTTACCCGGATAAGCAGCCATGTGCGACGAGGCACCCGTGTCCATGAACCGGTCCCCGCCACCAGAGTAGGTGCCCGGCTATGGAGGGGACTGAAGCGCGGCGAGGAGAGCCAGGTCATAGGGGACCGGCGCTGGCTGAGGAGCAGGGTAGCCGGTGTAGCCCAGCGCCCCACCACTGTGGTGCTGCCCTGCATAGCTGGACGGAGGCAGTGCGACCGGACCCGGCTGTGGAGCGGTGAAGAAGGCCTGGTGACCGTACGGGCTTGGCCCGAGGAGACTCGATGCAGGGGCCCGGGGAACAGGCATGGTGTAGGCGTGCACAACCCCGGTCCAGGGATTATGGCCGCTGCTCCAGGGCGGGGTTGGCTGCTGTGGGCCAGCACGCTGCTGTTGGCTGGGAGCGGCAGGGTTGCGCTGCTGTCCACCCCCGCGACCGTGGCGGCACTGCCCCTGGCGCTACTGTTGTTGCTATGGAGGAGGCGCGCCAGGTGCGGGTGGGCGTGGTGGGAAGGAGTCTCTGTAGGAGGCGGCCTGAGGAGCAGGAGCCGGCGGGCGCGGCAGCTGGTAGGAAGCCCCGTTGGAGCCGACAGGTGAAGGAGCGGGGCCGATACGCGAGATGCCAACAGTGAATGCAGAACGGCGCGGGCACGGAGATTCTTGATCCGCCGCTCCTTGAGGCGAAGATAGGCCACCGCCCGCTCATAGGTAGGGTTTACCATGAGGGTGAGGTTGGAGGCGGCGTTCCCGAGATCTTCGTTGAGGCCGGCGGTGAGGGTGGAGAGAAGGATATCATCGTCGATCTTGAAGCCAACGTCATTGAGATTGTCAAAGAGAGTCTTGAGGCGCATGCAGTAGGCGTCGACGGAGGAGTCGTTTTGGTGAGAGCCAAAAAACTCCTGCTGCAAGAAGACGATCCGTTGGAGCTTGTTGTCAGTGAAGAGCCCAACGATCTTGTTCCACACCATGGAGGCATCGTCCCCATCGCAAACGATGGTGTGGGAGATGTCCTTCGACACAGTGAGGAAGAGCCACCGGATGATGGTGGCATCGATCGCCATCTAGTCGGCGTCGCGGGTCATGGAGAGCAGGTTGGCAGTGTCGTCGATGTGATCCCGGAGATTGTACTCACGGAAGAGGAAGTTGAAGTAGGTCTTCCATGCATAGAAGTTCGCCTCCGTGTGGGAGAGGGTGACGGGGACGCGGCGCTCGAACGGTACGTCGCGGATGTAGGCAGGATCGGGAGCTGAAGACGCGGAGGAGGCGGAGGAGGAGTCGAACGGGTTCCCATTGGAGAGATCGGAGAAGGACATGTTCACGGCGGCGCAGAGAAGGAGGCGGCGGGGCGGATATATATGTATGTATGTATGTATATATATATATATATATATATATATATATATATATATATATATATATTGCCATATCCTCAACTATACAATGAAGGAGGAAGGCTTGTTGTACAAGAAATACACATCTCAGCATCTCCTACGGTCCTAGCATCATTAGGCCTTAATGGACCAGTCTAGAAGGTGTCCACAATTAGCACTATCCGCTTACAGCATACCCAAAGATGCACATACCCGCCAGATAATGAAAGTACTAATCGTTCGCTCGTGTATCCGTAGTCATTCCATGCAAGCCTGCACCAAATTGGTTTTTCGATATCACATTAGAGTGTGGCGTATAGGCTAGTTGCAGCAGAATTGCTTAGTGCTGAGGGAAGGGACGATGCAAATGGAACATAATTGGGTCGAAGGGAGCGGTATGACGTTGATGCTACTATACTTGTGCATGTTGTAGTTCTGGCGATTCTTTGGAAATTCCTGGTGCCCTATGCCTATGGATATCAAATTCAATTCTCTAGTAAGTAGAGATAAAGCAAATAACACAACAATTAGGATTGAAATATTATACGACACTCAAGTAAACTGAGGAATGCGCTATTTATCATTTGCTTGCAGGAGTCTTGCCTCATATGAAAGACTTGGCTTATGAAAGACATGGGCAATGTGGACCAGTGACATTAAGCCATTTGCCCTCCGGTAGGTCAATATCTAGGAATCTTGTGACTTTGTCCTTTGGTATGTCAGAAGTATGAGAGTTTGCTTTATTAAACGTTTGTTCATACAAGTGATGAATTTTCTTAGCCTTTTCTTTGGAAAATAAAGTTTTTTCTTGATTACTGTGATGTGTCTAGCCAACAAATAATTTACTACTACAAAGTTCATGAAAATAAAGCCCATCGGCTAATGTTTCATCCTGGCGAGAAAAGGCAAGCTAAGTAGAACAACATCATCTAGGTCTGATCATATGTGATTGTAGACTACATTCATACATTTTGGAGAACTATATCATTTACGTATATAATTACGGTCGCAGAAATCCCAAGATTTTAGGCTACTTGTACTTTTAATTACATGAAATTTGACCACCGATATATATACTTTTGGCTACAGAGTTTATATATGTGATGATTTATTACACGTAGAGGGAGTTGAAGAGGATGAGGAAGACACGGGATCAGAGGGGTATATGGCCTCTTCGATTGCGTCGTCCACATGAAACATAATCACAGAGTAATACAGAAAACATACAGGATAAACCTAAAAGACCTTGGAAAAGGAGGATTTATCATGTATCAGCGGTACAGAGAAGTGCGAGAGTGAAGCAGAAGAAAAAATTCCATGATGAAAAATGAAAGGAATCTTTTGGAATAGCAGAGGTCTAGCAGACTTGGCTAAAAGGAGGTTCCTTAGAGATGCATCGTTAGAGCATAAGCTTAATTTCGTGGCTTTACAAGAGACAGGTAGAGATAACTTCACATCACAATTTCTCAACACTTTATCAGGAGGAGTTGATTTTGATTGGCACTGTTTACCGCCAAGGGGTCAATCTGGGGGGGGGGGGATCTTGCTTGGGGTAAAGTGTGAAACATTAGAGGTATTGAGTGTGGTATATGGTGAGTTTTCCGTCAAATTTCGTGTGAGGTCGAAAGTTGATGGATTCAGGTGGGCTCTGGTGGCCGTATATGGGGCGGCGTAACCTGAGCTGAAATCTGAGTTTCTCGCCAATTTACTGAGAATTTGTGGAGAAGAAAGACTTCCCATTATGGTTGGTGGAGACTTTAATATCATTAGAAGACAAGGCGAAAAAAATAATGACAACTTCGATGGAAGATGGTCACTTATGTTTAACATGGTTATCGAGAGTCTCGATTTGAGGGAGATTGACCTCACTGGTAGACAATTCACATGGGCAAACTCACTACCAGTACCAACATATGAGAAGTTGGACCGGGTACCGACCAGTGTAGAATGGGAACAGAAGTACCCGCTGGTTTCAGTACATGCTTTACAAAGAGCCATCTCAGATCACACGCCACTCATGGTTGATTATGGGGAAGCGAATCATGTGGGTAATAGAAATATCTTCTCTTTTGAATTAAGTTGGTTCGAGAGAGAAGGATTCATGGATCTCATAGCTATCGAATGGGCTAGGGATGCTGGCGGATCTTCTAGCATGGAAAGATGGCAAAACAAAATCCGACACTTGCGCTAGTTCTTGAGAGGTTGGGCCAAGAATCAAAGCGGAATTTACAAAGTGGAGAAAGCTAGACTTATTCAGATGATTGATGAGTTAGACGTGAAAGCTGAGTCTACTCTTCTCAGCATGTCAGATCGGAATAATAAGATTGAGGCTGAGAAGAAATTACAAACTCTTCTGAGAGAGGAAGAGATGAAATGGGCACTTAGAGCTAAGGTGGCGAAGGTGGTTCAAGGGGATGATAACACATAATTCTTCCATATGATTGCAAATGGCAAACATAGGAAGAAGAGAATAATTCAATTGGAGCAAGACGAGGGTACAACTGTAGGACATGAGAACCTGAAATTGTACATTTCTGAGTATTATAAGAAATTATTCGGTGCACCCAATTTTGTTTCTTTGGATGAGAGCACAACACATGACATACCTCAACTAAATGCTGATGAGAATGAGATATTATCAGCTCCCTTTACCGAGAAAGAGGTGTTCGACGCAATAGCACAAATGAAACAAAACAAGGCACCAGGGCCGGATGGATTTCCGGCAGAATTCTACAAAAAATGCTGGCATATTATCAAGAGTGATCTTTTGCCTATGTTCCATGATTTATTTGATGGTCATTTACAGCTATTCCACCTTAATTTTGGAACAATAACGTTGTTGTCAAAGAAGATGGAGGTTGTTCGTATTGAGCAGTTCAGACCTATTTGTTTGCTCAATGTCAGCTTCAAATTTTTTACAAAGGTGGGCACGAATAGGTTGACGTAGATAGCTCATTCGGTTGTCCAACCAACACAAACAGCGTTCATGCCTGGGAGACACATCTTAGAGGGGGTTGTTGTCTTACATGAAACGTTGCACGAAATCCATACAAAGAAACTTGATGGGGTTATCTTTAAGGTGGATTTCGAGAAAGCGTATGATAAAGTCAAATGGCCATTTCTTCAACAGGTCTTGCGTATGAAGGGGTTCAAGGAGTCCTGGAGAGATCAGGTGGATGCTTTCATACAAAAAGGTAGTGTGGGGGTTACAGTCAATGATGACATAGGTCATTTCTTTCCAACACATAAGGGATTGAGACATGGAGACTCCATGTCTCCGGTGTTGTTCAATATAGTAGCAGATATATTGGCAATACTTATTGGTAAGGCTAAGAAAAGGGACAAGTAGGAGGACTTGTTCCTCACCTGGTAGAGGGGGAGTATCCATACTTCAATACGCAGATGATACGATAATCTTCATGGAACACGATATGGCAAAAGCAAGGAATATGAAACTAGTTCTTTGCTTATTCGAAAAGCTATCTTGGCTAAAAATTAATTTTAACAAAAGTGAATTGTTCTGCTTTTGGAAGGCAAAGGAGGAGCAAGACGCTTACAGGCAGTTATTTGGATGTGAAATGGGATCACTACCATTTAGCTACCTTGGGATTCCTATTCATCATAGGCGTTTGGGAAATAAGGAATGGAAATGTATCAAGGAACGATTTGAAAAAAGATTAAGTTGCTGGAAGGACAAGCTTATGTCATATGGAGGGAGGCTAGTGTTAATAAATTCGGTTTTAACAAGCATGTCGATGTTCCTCTTGTCTTTCTTTGAAATGCCGATAGGGGTACAAAAAAGATTAGACTTTTACCAATCTCGTTTCTTCTGGCAAAGTGATGAGGCTAAGAAGAAATACAGATCGACACGGTGGGATATTATATGCAGACCCAAAGACCAACGGGGTCTTGGCATCAAAAATCTAGAAGTGAAGAATAGATGCTTGCTTAGCAAATGGCTATACATGTTATCTACGGAGACCGAAGGGATGTGGGTTCAAATACTGAAGAATAAATACCTACAATCCAAAACACTAGCCCAGGTTACAGCCAGGCCAAATGATTCACCTTTCTGGAAGGGGTTAATGAAGATGAAGGTAATTTTCTTTCAGAGGGTGAAATTTGTAGTTGGGCATGGTTCCACTACAAGATTTTGGGAAGATACATGGCTTGGGGATACTCCATTAGCACTTCAATATCCTACTCTGTATAATATTGCACAAAGTAAGGAAGACTATGTGTCCAATGTTCTACAATCGGTACCTCTCAATATGCAATTCAGGAGAGCTTTAGTGGGAGCACGATGGAACTCGTGGTTACACCTGGTTAGGCAACTGATGCATGTTCAGCTTTCTGACCA
Source organism: Hordeum marinum (assembly GCA_022496015.1). Lineage (NCBI taxonomy): Eukaryota > Viridiplantae > Streptophyta > Magnoliopsida > Poales > Poaceae > Hordeum > Hordeum marinum. The sequence continues at coordinate 46,545,395 of CM039672.1, forward strand.
GCCGGATAGTTTTCGTTGGAATTTAGTTGTGAATGGTATATTCTCGGTAAAGTCTATATACACGGATCTGATAAACATTGGACCCCTCGAGTTCATTGCATATTTGGAGAATCAAAGTACCGCTTAGAATCAAAATTTTCATGTGGTTCGTACACAAGGGTGTGGTATTAACCAAAGATAACTTGACAAAACGAAGATGGGTAGGCAGGCCTAATTATTGCTATTGTGATCAAAATAAAACAATAAAACATCTCTTTCTAGATTGTCTTCTTGCAAAACTATTATGGCAAACTGTTCATATAGCCTTTAATGTTAATCCACCAACATGTATTAGTTCGTTATTTGGAACGTGGCTCGATGGAGTAGACGTTGCTATAGCGAATCTTATCCGGATCGGGATATGTGCTCTATTTTGGGCTATATGGAATACCAGGAATGATATGATTTTTAATGGCAAGAATTTCAATAACTTTTTACAGATTATTTTCAGAGCAACGTCTTGGATCCGTGTGTGGTCTTACTCATCCATGCGGACTCCAAAGAGCTTATGGATATTGGGTGCAACCAGTGGGAGATGATCGCACGGGTTATGCTCAACCGGTTTGGACGGCGTGCTAACAATAAGCTAGGTGTATAGGCATCGTAGTCTTCTTTTAGTTACGCCGGATGTGGTAGTTTATTTATCTTTGCTTCGTGCTTTTTGTTAAGCGCTTGAGCGCTTTGTGGATCTAAGACCTTTTTTTGAACTTGTTTAATAAGATGGCTGCATGCATCGATTGATGCAGAGGCCGGGGGCTTCGTTCCTCCTTTTTCAAAAAAAAAAATCCATGTAACGTGTTTCAAGTTGTTACCCTTTTTTGCATTTGAAGGATGCTTCTAGCATTGATAGGGAAATAAAAAAGAGTATATTTGTACATCAGACCAAGTTTTTATGGAAAGCACTCATGTTTGTGTAATGTGAGCATAACAAAAGGTGGCTCTAAGTCATACAAAATGTTATCTTATTATATGACCCTTGACAATGCCCACAACCTCTAGGCTCCAACGAGTTCTCCGATGAGAGGATGCCCGTTTTCGTCGCCGATTCACTCAGTTGATGAGGTACAAAGGTTCATATGACCTAATGAGTAATGACCATGAATTTCTTTCCCACACAAAAAATGACCATGAATATCTTATTAAATTACCGCTAGAAGAGCCTCGCAAAAAAAAACGCTAGAAGAGAAAACGACAATGATACTCTTGGCAAAAAGACTATCTTTCGTACTTGAGTTGTTCCAAGAACAAGAGTGTTCCAGATTCAGGAGCAAAGTACGAAAGATCAGCTTGCCTGGCTATATTTTGTGACTGAATGAGCCAACTAAGTTACTAGTTCATTGTTCGGTGTAGTTAACTTGCTGACGTTCCAGTTTACTAGAAAAACCTGTATTGACCAGAATCACCATGCTGCTCTGCATACCATGGTGCTATTTATGTATCGATTCCTATGAGGAAGAAAAATTCTTTCTCAATTTAATATAGGCTAGTTGCGAAAAACAAACCTAACGAGAGTAATTATTGGTGAGCAGAAACAAGACCTGATGAGCTTCATTGCTCCTCCAAGTCCAACACTGACCCCTGGTTCCTGCAGATCACACACGAACATGTTGTATCGGAGTATCGAATCGTTGGAGTCGGATTGCTTGATGGTCACTGAAGGACGAGGCAGATGGAGACTAGCTGGGGCTGCACAGCAGGTGGAAATCCCAGAGTAGCGATATGAAACCGGGAGTGCAAGTTGTAATTAATTCCGGAATTCCACCAGTAATTCCCAGTCTCTTCTATGCCTATAGATATTATATCCAAATCCCCAATGCACAAAGACACAACAAATAATACTTGAAATGCGATTGGGAAGTTTTAAGATTGAGGAGTAAGATGAGGAATGCAATGCACTATTTATCCGACTCCTTATAGAGTCCTTGCTCCTTATAGATGACTCAAATGGTATGCAGCGATATAAGTCATCGGTCCTTCGTTAGGTCAATAGCGAAGAACTCTTTTGTTATGAAATTTGTTCTTGGGTAGGTTAGAGGTAATAGAGCTTATATGTCTTTGAGACAAATGATGGGCTTTAATTTATATGTGGTTGAGACAAACGGTGCACCTAGCCAACATAGAACATCATTTCGATGTTCATGAAAAATGAAATCCAAGGGCTAATGTTTCGTTCTCAAGAGAAAAAGCAAGCTAAGCACCGCTGTCGTCTAGGTATGCTCATATGTGAGCGCAGGGTCAGTTTATCCTGACCCATTTAGGAGAACCATACTTTATTTATTTACATAAGATAATCATAGTCATAGAGATCCCAAGATTCTAGATTACTTGTGCTTTTTTACTTACAAGAAATATGGTCACAACTCACAAGCATGCTTCAACATTATACTAATCTCTTGGACGAGAGTGTTCTTTAATCAACCACTTGTGTTGACCAAGGCTACACACATTTACGAGGATCTCACTTGGTTAATTCCCGCGAAATCACTATACTATAAACATGAGTGTGATGGTTTGAACTCTTGTGGGTGGTATCGCGTGGTTCTACTTATCATTTTCTTTACTAAGAGGAAAACACAATCACACACATACACATGTCCATCTTTGAAGCATGCTTCTAGCATTGATAAGGACCGAAAATATAATGTATTCGTCAGTCACACTAAGTTTTTAGTGAAAACACGTATGTGCGTGGTCAACTTGGTAAGCAATCCACAAAAATTTGCAATCAATGAAAAGAAAAGGTGGCTCTCAGTCCTACCAAATCCTCTCTCACAGTATGCATGCCCATGACTGTCTTCACAAACTTTGGTGCTGAATCCTTAGGTGAGAGGATCACGTGTTTGTCGCTGAGTCACTCCACTTGATGAGCTACAACATGGTTGCGTAGGGATTTATACGACCCCCAAACCAAACCAAATGTACTTATTCTACCAAAATGAGTAGTTTTTTCGCTTTCCCCACTACTCGAGTTTTTGGAGCCCAGACTATAGAACAATAACTCTATTGTATTTTTTCTGTATTAACTCAAAATATGTTCAAAAGATTACAAAAAGAAGGGAATATAAGAAAACAATTAACCAATGTATGCTTTACGTAACATAATGATCAATAGAAGAGCCTCAGATTCCGTTGTGTTGTTTCATGGCTTCTCGGGCTGAATTTTTTACTTGCCGCAGTTTTGGTTCCATTGATTTTCCTATTGGGCTTGAAGCCCATTACCCATTGCCTGTTTTTTCTATTTGTATGCTTTTTTTTCTTCCTTTTTTCGTAGTTTTTCCTTTTTCTATATGGGAATTTTCTGGATGTTGTGTGAGTGTAAATATATACACGCAAGTACTATACAATTTGTGTGTAAATTATACTAGAGTGCAAATCGCAATGTAATAAGCTTATTCTTTGCATATTACAGAAAATGCAATTTTAGTGCAAAGTTGTGTGCAAGTTTTGTTTGTCTTCTGAAAGGATAATACGAATGCCACTAATTTATTCTTCCACAGATTTTTTTTTGATTTTGTTGTAGTTTTTGTATCATTTTCTTTCTTTGACAATGCCATTAATTTATTCCTTCTTAGTTTTTTTGTTGCAAATTTTTCACTATCGTGTACAATTATTTTCATTTTTCATTTTGTTTCTTGTTATGTGTAATTCCATTACCAATGGTCACACCAAAAAAAATACCAATACCAATGCTATATAAATTTTGATTTCAAAATGTATAACAAACTCAAACTAGCGAACATGCCCAATAGTCCATGCTTATCATCAGAGAGTATCCGGAAGTAGTGGGTGCTAGTGAGTGAGCTAGCCTCATCACGGCTTGTGCGGGGACAGAAGCAATGGTGGAATTCGCTTGCGCGGTGAGATAGCCAGAGATTTTGCAACTTTCAAGCAGTGCGGTGTGACCGTGTGGGAATGGATACAAATGGAACTAGTGTCCTCGATCTTATTATCTTGCTACCAGCCAAAATTTGTTGAACAAATCACATGATGGCTTATGGCTAAGTGTGCTTCATAAACATCACCAGGAACCAGTTGGTAACTATATTTTGCTAGATGTAGCCGCAAACCCACCAGGTCTCTCCAAGCATCCTTAGGTCTTAACAAACCATTTTAACAAATGTCCACAATTACCATTATTCGCTAACGACATACCCAAAGACGCACACACCTGTCAGGAAATGAAGATGTACCAATCTTCGCCATGTATATCCTAATTCATTCTATCCTAGCTAAGTTAACCAATTCCTCTCAGCTGTCGGTTCTTCCAAATCACAGTAGAGCATGGAGTATAGGCTAGGTGGAGCATAATTTCTTGGTGGTGACCAAAGAGACAAGGCAGAGGGAAAATAGTTGGGTTGGCAGAGTAGGAGGGAGAGGCACAAAGATCATGCTGTTTTACTAGTGCATGTTGTAGTTATGGCGATTCATTGGAAATTCCTGATGCCTTCTATGCCTAAGTAGAGACAAAGCAAAATATATCGATAATGATCAAAACATTGTGAGATACATGATTAAAATGAGGAATGCAATATTTATCATTTAATTGGAAAAGCCATGCCCATTATAAAAGACGCTTACAAAACACTTGGGCGGTGGAACAGTGACATCAATCCATTGGTCCTCCGGTAGGTGAATCTATAAGAATCTTACTTTTTAGTCTTTTTGGTAGGTCAGAAGTATGAGAGTTGTCTTTATTAATCATTCGTTCATACAACCAATGAATTTTCTTAGCCTTTCCTAGTCTAAGGGGCTAGTGTGGAGGATACACGTAGGTCCATGAAGGATCGAAATATCATAAAAACATGAGTCCATACATGAGGTGGACTCAGGCAAATACATACATACTATTCACTCGGATAAGCAGCGTCCCATCCACTCGGATGACAGTCGACCACTCGGACGTATGACTCACCCGGATATGCAAGGACCAACAGTCAACAAGGCAGTCGGAGCATCATCGAAGGTTTCGTAGTGGGCTGATATTTGGCATTAACGCCACCATCTTGTAACATAAGAGATGAGGGAGTGGCGCACTCTATATAAGCCACCCCCACCACATAGCTCGGGCTAGCTTCTTCTCCCCCTGGGGGCTCATTCTTCTCCCTTGGCTCTCTCGTCATTAGTCTCAGGACTTAGCTCAGGCATGGAGATCCGTTCTCCCTTCTTCCTCTCTCAAATACATATCATGTAACTCCGTGTTCATGACAGATAAGCAAAGCCTTTCCTGAGCACTAGACGTAGGGTTGTTATCTCCACCGCGAGAGGCCCGAACTCGCTAGAACACTCGTGTCACCCGTTTGCATCTCAATAGATCATGCTCCTTTACACTACCCCTCTCTATTGTCGGAATCGTTCCCACGACAGTTGGCGTACACCTTGAGGCATGGCATCTATCGAGCCATGATGGAGATGGTTCTTTCTTCATTCATCATCATCATCTCTGGTCTCGTCTACAACACCAACATCGAGCTCCAATATATTAGAGTATAGGTTAGTTACGGATACTATCGCCGACAGGTTTTGGATTGTAATCTATCTCTCTTAGTCTTGGAGTCCAAGTTTTGTAATCTATATAAACAGCCCTTTGAGGCCTCAATCAATATAGTTATTATTGTTCAATTCTCATGGTATCAGACGCCTAGGTTTTCCGCACCTGGCATGGCACCGCCAACCGCGCCGCCGCCCCGGCCGACTCGGTCCCTCTTCTCCATGGTCGAGTTCCGCGTCGTCGGTGCCCCTACTCAACTACCCAACCAACCCCTCCTCAAATCCCAACGATCTCCCTAGACGACACCATTGCCGACGTCTCCCCCTTCATCCCGATCTCATTAGATCTTGGCGCCCACAACTACTATCATTGGCGCCACCTCTTTACCATCCACCTCGGCCGTTGCGGCCTCCGCCACCACATAGATCCATCTTACCCTCCGCAGCACGCCGATCCTCGCTGGGTGAAAGATGATCTCGCCATCATCCAGTGGATTTACACACGCATCTCCACGAAGCTCTTCAATCTCGTCTCCTCTGACGACGCCACCGCCGCCGAGCTTTGGGCTTCTCTCTAGCAGGCGTTCCAGGACAACTCTGACGTGCGCATCAACGCCCTCAACACCGAGCTCCGTACGACCGTCCAAGGAGATGCCCCGGTCACCGTTTTCTGCCAGCGGATCAAGGCTATCGACGACGAACTTCGTGAACTCGGTGATCACGTCGATGATCGCGCCCTCATCAACACCCTCCTCGTCGGCCTCGGGGAGCAGTTCGAGAAGCAGCAGTCCTTCATCCCCATGCTCAAGCCCTACCCCACCTTCAAGGAGGTTCGCTCCCTCCTCTAGCAAGAAGAGAAGAATCAAGCTCGCAAGGCGCAACGGCCGTCGTAGGTGTTTCACATTGTTGGTCCTGCCGCGGCCGCGCCTCCCGTGCCTGGGCTGCCGCGCCAATCTGTCACACCCTCCCCTCCTACCGTGGCGGCAGCAACTCCTCCACCGCCCCTAGGCTGGCACCCGAGCCCGAACTACCGGGGCAAGAATCCGATCTACTGCCCCCCTGCATCTCGCTCTGCCGGCGCTGCACAAGCTCCGCCATCGGGCGCTCCATCCCCACTGGCTCCCTCGACATGGCAGCCTCAGCACGATCCTTGGACCGACCTTGTTCAAGCTTGGCCGATGCCCTGGTCGGCCCCTTCGCCGTACGGCACCCTGCCTGCTTACACAGGCGCGTGGAGCCCTGGTCTCCGCCCGGTCACCGGCTCTCCTGGCCTCCTTGGGCCCAAGCCGCCCGTGCATGTCTACACCGTCACTCCTACTCCACCTCCAAGCGCGCTAGGACAACCGCCACCCTACCACACCTTGCCGGCTTCTTACGGCACCTTGCCGGGCCCGGCAGCATACTACCAATCATCGACCCTGCGTTACGCTCCCATGCACGCTCCTAGCCCCTCTACTCCTCCACAGCAGCCGGCCTGGGATCAAACCGCCTTCATCAATGCCATGAACAACTTTACTCTCAATAACGAAGGTACAGATTGGATTTTCAATTCTGGTGCATCCTCACATATGTCTTCAAATATGAATTTGTTGTCAGCTTGTTTCCCTTATGTTTTCTCTATGATCACCATTGGTGATGGTTCCACCATACATGTTTCCTGCACCGGTCATTCTTACATCTCTTCCTCTTATGCAAATTTTCTTCTCCGCAATATTCTTGTTGTCCCTTCCCTCATCAAAAATCTTATTTCTATTCGCCAATTTTGCATTGACAATAAAGTTATTTTGGATTTTGGCCCATTTGGTTTGTTTGCGAAGGATCTGACAACGGGGGAGGTCCTCGCTCGGTACAATAGCACGACTTACCTTTATCCGCTTCATGTCGCACCTACATCCACTCCCCGAGCCATGCTTGCATCAGTTGATTTGTGGCATCGTGATCTAGGACACCCCAATAAAACCACATTGTCATTTTTGCTTCAAGAATTTTGTATTCCTAGTTCTAGTGCTCCTCATAATCCCTCTCTTTGTAATGCCTGTCAATGCGGGAAACATGTTAGATTACCTTTTGGAACCTCTACTACCCTTAGCACTTTTCCATTCGAATTAATTCATTGTGATTTATGGACCTCTCCCGTCCCTAGTGTCTCTGGTTACAAATATTATATTGCGATTTTGGATGACTATTCTCACTATATTTTGACTTTTCCTATTCGTGCTAAATCTGAAGTACATGCCATCTTTCTCAATTTTCGACAAGATGTTCTTACACACTTTGGCTTGCCAATTAGATTTATTCAATGTGATAATGGTCGAGAATTTGACAACACTCAAAACCGCACCTTCTTTCTCTCTCAAGGCATTCTTCTTCGTTTTTCATGTCCTTATACCTCCCCTCAAAACGGTAAAGTTGAATGCTCTCTTCGCTCCATTAATAATATTCTTCTCACCTTGCTATTACAAGCTTCTCTTCCCTCTCGTTTTTGGGACGAAGCCCTTCACACTACCACACTACTTCTAAATATTCGACCAACTAAGACATCTCCTCTTCATTCGCCTTTTCAATCTCTTTTTCTCTCCCATCCCGATTATTCTTTTTTGCGTGTTTTTGGCTGTCTTTGTTTTTCGAACACCGCCTCCAACAAACTTGAACCACGTTCACTACCTTGCATTCATCTTGGTCTTTCTGACGATCACAAAGGATATCACTGTTTTGATCCATCTTCTGGTCGTGTGCTTGTCTCTCGCCATGTCATATTCGATGAAAACACTTTTCTTATTCTATCACTAACACCGCATCAATCCCTACCACCACCACCTCTATTGTGGCCTCTTCCTCTCCCGCGGCGAGGCCGGCAAGCCTGAGGCAGCCGGCAGGCCCGGCAAGCCCGGCCCCGGCAGGCCTCGTAAGTCCGCCAAGTCCGGCAAGTCCGGCAACCACGGCAACCCCGACAAGTCCGGCCCTGGCAAGCCCGGTCCCGCCAAGTCCGGCAAGTCTGGCAAGCCCGGCGAGCTCCCACCCACCACTACCACCCAACGCCGTGCCCATTCCACCACCCACTAATGATCACGTCATGTGTACCCGCGGCAAACGCGGATTCCTTCTACCCACACAACACCTCAACCTCACAGCCACACCAACCCTCTCTCCTATTCCCACTTCTTACAAACAAGCTCTTCCTGATCCTCTTTGGCTCTCAGCTATGCGCGATGAATTTAACGCTCTTCAGCAAAATAATACATGGACTCTTGTTCCCAAACCTCCTGGTGTTAATGTTGTTTCTGAAAAATGGGTTTTTCGTCATAAATTTCATTTTGATGGCACTCTTGCTCGTTACAAAGCCAGATGGGTTTGTCGTGCTTTCTCTCAACAACATGGCATTGATTTTGATGAAACTTTCTCTCCCGTTGTTAAATCGAGTACTATTCGCGTTGTTCTTAGTCTTGCTGCTTCCTCCTCTTGTCCCATTCATCAGCTAGACGTCAAAAATGCTTTTCTTCATGGTACTCTTAATGAAACAGTTTATTGTCAGCAACCATCTAGTTTTGAGAATCCCTCTTCTCCCAATTCGGTTTGCCTTCTTAACAAATCTCTTTATGGTCTTAAACAAGCTTCTCGTGCATGGTTTCGACGTTTTGCTGCCTTTACTTCATTCCCTCCAAATATGATGCTTCATTATTTAATTTTCGCTCCTCTTCACACACTGCCTATCTCTTGCTTTATGTTGATGATATAGTTCTCACGGCTAGCTCTGACTCTTTTCTCCAACATATAGTCTTTTCTCTTAGTCATGAATTTTTCATGACTGATCTTGGTCCTCTTCATCATTTTCTTGGCGTTGCCGTTTCTCGCACACAGGCTACCATTTTTCTCTCTCAACCATCCTATCTTTTAGACTTGCTTTCTCGTTCTGGTATGTCTGATTGTCAACCCTCTTGCACACAGGCCGACATTGGTGCCAAATTGTCGGTTGTTAGTGATCCTGTTTCTGACCCCACTTTGTATCATAGCATCACCGGTGCCCTTCAATACGCCACTCTTACTAGGCCTGACATTTCATACTCCGTTCAGTAAGCCTGTCTTTTTATGCATGATCCTCGTGTTCCTTATCTTGCTCACGTCCACCGCATTCTTCGCTATTTAAAAGGAACTCTAGATCATGGTCTTCTCATGAATTCTTCTTCTCCAACAAGCTTGACAGTTTATTCTGATGCAGACTGTACGGGTTGTCCAGATACTTGACGGTCCACATCCGGATTTTGTGTTTATTTGGATGATAATTTTATTTCCTAGTGTTCTAAAAGGGAGGCAACAGTTTCCAGGTCTTCTGCTAAGGCTGAGTATAGGTCGGTTGCTCATATTGTAGCTGAAGCGATGTGGCTGCGTCAACGTCTCGTGAAACTTCATCGCCCACTTGATCGTGCAACCATCGTTTATTGTGATAACATCTCTGCGGTATACATGGCTTCCAATCGGTTAGTTCGGCATCGTCGCACCAAGCACATTGAGATTGACATACACTTCGTTCGAGAGAAGGTGGCTCTTGGCGAGGTCCGTATTCTTCATGTACCTATCAGTGTTCAATTTGCTGACATTTTCACCAAAGGACTTCCGACTGCATCTTTCACCGACATACGCTCCAGTCATAACATTGTTACTCCTAATGCTGAGACTGCGGGGGGATATTAGAGTATAGGTCGGTTACGGATACTATGGCCGACAGATTTTAGATTGTAATATATCTCTCTTAGTCTTGAAGTCCAAGTTTTGTAATCCTTCCCTAATAATAAAAGGGCTACTGCTTCTGGTCACAGGGGTCATCGTACGTCGCGGCAAATTTGCAAAAAAGCCCTTGCGGTTTTCTGAAATCAACCCACAGTACTACAGGAATCAAGTAAAAAAATTCTCGTTGGTACAATTCCTCGCTCTAGACCGAGGCCACTGCTGCTGCCCTGCTCGGCCTTTACAGGCCGCGCGCGCCTGCCGCCCTGCGTTCCATTGGCCCACGCTCGCCTAGCTCCGCTCGCGCCACCACCGGCCACGCCCTCGCCGGCCTCCATGCCCGGCCTCGCCCGCGCCGCCGTGGCCCTGCCCGGCCTCGCCCGCCTCCATGCTCGCGCCTCTATGGCCCTGCCCGAACTTGCCTGCGCCACCGCAGCCCTGCCCAGCCTTGCTTGGGTCCTTTCCCCGCCGCACCGACCCGTGGTCTGAGGCTGACCCGATGCAAGGCTACAAGGAGGTGCTCGCCGGCGCTTGGCGGGGGGCCTAGAGGAGCAGCAGAGCTCGGCAAGGTAGGCAACGGGAGGAAGGTGGCGCAGCTCGGGACGGTCTGGACAAGCTCGACGGAAGGAAGCAGATGAGAGGCCGGAGGGAGAGAGAATGAAGCGGTGAGGTGCGGCGGTTGTCCTGCTGCTGCTCGTCGGTGGCTCACCGGCCATCGGCGCGAGGTGGGCTCGGGTGCGCGAAGGCATCTGGGATCGAGGGAGCTCTCCTCCCTCACGACTGGAGGCGCTCGGGGATACGCGAGTGGGCGAGGGGATCGAGCTCCCTGGTGGTGGCGACTGCATGAGTTGCTGAAAAATAGGTAAGGTGAAGCTTGGTGGGGGAGGAGAGGAGGGGGCGGCTCAGCCATGGCAGCAAGCTACCGGAGAGATGTGGTCGGAGGAGCTGGCCATGGATAGGCCAGCAGCGGAGCGAGGGGGCTAGGCCGGAGCGAGCGCACCCATCCCGTTAGAGGCCAAGAGCACGAGGTCCAAGGCGGCGGGGGAGTGCTACGGGGATGACGAGCACAGGGAAAGGAAGCAGCAGGCTCCCCTGCACCGCCCTGCTACAGCGCGGCCTCACCACCATGCGCCAGCACACCTCCAGCTCAGCACGGCACTACCGGGGCAGCTGTTGCCTTCACCCTGGCTAGACACCTTGCGGCCGCGCACCCGAAGGCGGGAGAGGGAGCCGCCATGGCAGAGAAGGGGGAGGTGTGGCGGAGGGGTAGGAGAAAGAGGGGAAGAAGGTTGTTGCTGCCTTCGCCCTGGCCGGGCACCTCGCGAACGCGCACTCCTCACGGAGTCGTGGTGGCAACGGCGGGAGAGGGAGCCACCATGGCACAAGGAGGAGGGAGGTGTGGCGGAGGGGTAGGAGGAAGAGGGGAAGAAGAGGAAGGGAGAGCAGGAGTGGTGGAGGAGCAAGGCAACGAAGGATCGCCATTAATTCGAAGTAGAGAGAGATGTGAGTCTGGTGGGTGGGTGAGATGTGTGTGAGAGAGAGATCCAGATGGGTGGGATGGATAATACATCCTTTTTCACGCATGGGTTTGGAGGCAGCAGCGAGCCAGCAACTGTGCTGACTCGTGGCTGTGCGTGTTGTGTGTGTGGCTAACGTGCGGAGGCGTCGGAGGCTTTGTCCAGTCAACGTGGTGTGTGACGTGTGTTGTGTGTGTGTTGTATGTGATGTGTGATGTCTAGATTATTGGCCGACTGCGTGCGTGCCGTGCGTCTTTGGCGCGGCGTCTGTTTGGCATAGGAAGACGGCAAATCGCTGGCTGTAACTTTGAATATGATCCAAAGAAAAGCATATATCACAGATTCATTGAAATTCAACATTTTGATACGAATCTATACCTAATATTAAAAGGAGGAGCAATGCTACACTCACGGAAGGATTTTTACAGATTTAACGGACATGCACGGGTGACATCATTTGATTGTGATTAAGGAGAAAATGGCCCCACCCACAAGTTAATTAGCACTAGAGGGGTCCGTAAAACGTCTGTGTTTGCTCGTGAGTGTAGGATTATTGTAAAGGGAGGACCGTTTCTTCATTTTTTTTCACCCTCCTGTTTATTTCTTACGTCTACCTATCAGCCCATAAAATTAAACTAAATTATCCACCACGCTATTCATAAGTGAAAAAAACTCTTCGTTAATTGTTTCTCTGATTTTTTTACATGTCACTGAAACTGTCCTTAAAGTTGAAGTAAATTACCGACCCCGCCACCCGTAAGTGAAAAAAAAACTCTTTGTGAATTGTTTCTTTAGATGTTTCGTCTATCGTAGAACTGCCCCTGAAGTTGAAGTAAATTACACACCCCGCCATTTGTCAAAAAAATTACACACCCCGTCATCTGTAAAAGTGAAAAAAAAACGAGCGTTCCTCTGAAATATTCGTTCGTCCTAGGGCCCTACAGTTTTTCATCTATCGAGAGACTTATCTTTTCTTTTCCTTCTCATACACTCATCAAAGATATACTAAAAAATACATACATCAAGGATCAAGTTCAACACCAATACATTGTGAGCATGTTAGAATGCACGTGTCTTACGTTCACATTTGTGCGGTTGGTGCACAAATATTCAGATACGTGTATATACATAGAGTGCAAATATTTAAAACTTAATTTAAACACCACAATTTTATTATCCCGTTGTAACGCACGGACACTTTTGCTAGTCTATATAAACAGTCCTTTGAGGATTCAATCAATATGTAATTATTCTCCAATTATTACTATAAACTCCCACCGGCGCGGTCTGGCTCGTCGTCTCCGGCCTCGTCTACGACGTCACGGTCGAGCTCCTACCAACGACCACCAAGCACGATTCGTTCCGTTGTCTCCGGCCTCGTGTACAACGCCACCGTCGAGCTCCCAACAGGGCAGGTTCGTTCTCTGCCATCGACTATCTGACGATGGTCTCCGCGGCGAAGGCTCGCTGCAGCGACGATCACCCCCGCCTGCATCCAATGCATGGCACTCCAAGCAATCAGCTATGCCCCACGTCATGCGTGGGGTAAAGCATGCAGCCACGGCGTTCAGCCGGCCTCTCCGTATCATGGAAGACGACCACTCCATGGCAGCTCAGCGCGGCCCGCTGTAGCAGGTGTTGGGGCAGCTCTCTCGCACACCGGACAGAGGTAGACGAAGGTAGGAGCACAACGAACTGGTTTGTTTTCTGGCGACTCACGCCCGGGCAACAAGCGCCCTGTTTCTTTGATTGCTCCGCCCACTACTGTGCAACTAACACAGCCGGCTTTGTAGTGTGTCAGCAACGCAACGCCCAAGTTCCCATCACGCACGCACCCACGCACACCTAGCAGCGCCCACGAGCGATCCGCTCGGCTAGAGCGCACGATGCGTACAGCGCGTATGACTCGGCCAGCTCCACATCGCTACTAACTATTATTATTGGCGCGCACACACTAATACTATTACTACTACGAGCGTGCACATACACGCTACATCCGTACGCACATACGTACACACCGTCATGACCCAGTCTACGGACCCGATCTGACTCGTCGACATCGGTCGCACCGCCACGGACCCGACCTGACACATTAACACCGGTCGCACCGTGCTTCGTCACGACTTTATTACCAACAGTAGGGTTATCCAAAATGGATTGGCTTCTCGAGTGATGAGGCAACAGCTGCACGACGGCGGTGCGGACGCACTGCAGCTCCACCCTCCGAATCTCCCTCCATCATGGATTGTCTGACACGCCGGCGCGGACACGCGACAGCCGTACCTCGCCTGTCGGCTGTTCGACTCAATGCGGGCAGCGGCGACGCCCTTCACCCATCGGCTGCCCGGCAAAGCATACCGACGGCTCGACGACGGCACCAGCAGAGGTCGTCGGTGTCGGGGCCGTTGTGGAGGCCATGTCAAAGGTCGCTGCCTCAGCAACAGGGTCGAAAACTCTCGAGCGGAGTCAATTAAGTAGCCCCTTCTCTGTACTCTAAAAAAAATAGCCCCTTCTCTCTCCTAGATTATTAACTACATGGCCACCTCATGCAACCTCTTCGTTGATGAAGTGCATGCAGAAGAAGAAACGGAAGGAGGTAAATCTCATAAGAACATGGTTAATAATATAGACAAGAGCCGGCTATATGAACATGTCATGTCATTTATAGCCAACCTAATAGCCCATCCATACAATAGTTAATCATACTAGTATGCTATATTATTAATATGTGGCCCATCTGTTTCTTTCACAAAGGTTGTCGGGTTTCGTGCTACATCCGGCTGTAAGCTTGTAGCCCGCTTCTCTTCTTTTTTTCTCCTCTCTCCTCCAACTAGACACAAATATGATGTGGCATCTCTTATAGTCCGCCTACGTTACTCTATTGTACTTGCTCTAACTCAACGAGCATTTATTTGACGGCCTCATCAAGCGCTTCATTAGGTGAGCAAAATGCGCCAGGTAATCCTGCATGCATGCATAACCATCCGTAGACTTTAATTGTTGCAAAATAGCATCTGTGCACGAACACTTTGTCCACCAAAATATATTTGTAGGTATGCTTGCTACTAACTTGCAGGTCATACGTCCGTCATCATCTTCGGACAGCGGTTCACTCGGACGGACATTCCGTTTGAGCTATGTAGAGACGACCAACATGCAGTGACTTGGCTGCCCCACGCGTCGGCACTTGTTCGGATGCCTTCTCGACGACATTCTCGACTCGGTCGTCCCGCGTGCTATCACTCTGCCAGAAGCTCCGTCATCACTCAGCCGCCCCGCGCGCAGTCGCGCTGCTGGACGCTCCTTCGTCACTCGGCCGTCCCGCACGCCGTCACTTTGCTAGACGCTCTGTTGTCACTTGGCCGCCCTGCGTGCCGTCACGCTGATGGGCGCTCCTTCGTCACTTGGCCGTCACGCTGTCGGACGCTCCTTCGTCACTCGGCGGCCAAGCGCGCGTCACTCTTCTAGACGCCTCCTTGACGACATTCTCGACTCGGTCGTCCCGCGCGCCATCACTCTACTGGAAGCTCCATCGTCACACAGCCGCCTCACGCGCAGTCACTCTGTTGGAAGCTCCATCGTCACTCGGCTGCCCCGCGCTTCGTCACTCTGCTGGACACTCCTTCATCACTCGGTCGTCCCGCGCGCCGTCACACTGCTGGACGCTCCTTCGTCACTTGGCCTCCACGCATGTTGTCGTGGATTGGTCACGGTAGATGTCCGGATGAATGGACTTAAGTTCGGGACGGTCGCAATTATGTGGCGGCTTGAGAGGGGTTGGTCAGAATCGAGAGATGCGAATTTACCCAGGTTCGGCCCCTCCGATGGAGGTAAAAGTGTAAGTGCATCTAGTGCCCCTTAGTGATTTTGGTGTATAGAAGACTTATAGGTTAAGGAACTAATGTGTTTATGAGTGTACACAGGCTCTATAAGTCGATGAGGAGTTTGATATATTCGGAAATTATCGACCCCTAAAAATGTATGTCTTCAACTGAAGACTTTGGTGAAGACTTTGTGAAGACTTTGCTGAAGACTTTGGTATTCCCTGAAGACTTTGAAAATGAAGAAGTTGGTGTGACCTTGAAGATATGAACGAGGACTATGAAGCGTGAAGAGTTTTGTTTTTGTAGTTTCATTTCCTTTCATTGAGTCATAGGAAACACCGTACTATTAAAGGGGGCCGAGGTAATACCAAGGAAAATTTCCAACTGATGCTCAACTCAAAATCCTCAACCTATCCAATCCTTTAAGTGAAACCTTTGGAAATCTCTTGTGGCTCAGTCAAGTTCTTCAGTGACAGAGACGAAGTTCTTCTGGTCTCTGAGGAAATTGATCTGACTAAGAAGTTAGGATTTCGCCAATGCGAATTGCCTACAAGTGAGGAATATGATAAGCCTGAGGACTTTCATAGTTCAAAATTCCGACTGTTGCTGTGCTTAGCGCCATCTGGACCCAATCACAAATATCCACATAATGGCCATATCATTGGGGGCATTTATGTCTTATCATGTCAGGTTGCACCCTGGCTATAAATAGCCACCCCCTACAACCACTAGTTGGTTGGCTGCTCCGAGAGAGAACTGACACTTGTCATTTGAGAGCAACCCATCTTCCGAGAACTTTGAGAAAAAATCATCAGTGAGGAAAAACCCAAATCCAAACCACCAAACCCAAAGTGATTGAGCATCACTGAAGAAATTCCTGTATGGAACCGACGCTTGTTACCTTTGAGGACTGTGTATCCTCCAGACGATTAGGCGTCATGGTCTAGTTCATCATGCAGTCAATTAGGAATCATGGAGTGATCTTGGTCTAGATCATCCAGTAGTCAATTGTGGATCGTCGGGTGACCAGTTTGTGAGGGTTTTGGAAGTCTACCCTGAAGACTTACCACGAATGTTGGGCGAGGAATTTGTGACCTTAGCTCAAGGAGAATACGGTAAGGACTGTGTGTCCTCTGGTTTAAATACTAGGCCGCTCCAAACCAGACGTACGACTGTCACAGCAGTTGGAATTGGGTCATCAAACCATTGTCTTCATCGAGCTACCTGGTTCTATTTCCTCAACCCCTCTATTCCTCATATACTTGTTGATGAAATTGATCGTTACTTTTTGAAGAATTTGACTGAAGACTTTCACTATTTCCTCACCTCGAATTCTTCAAGTTACCTTGTTCCTCACATGCTTATCATGTATCACGCTACTTGTAATCTATGCATGTTTTATTTCATCATGATGATTATGCAGTCACTGTGTTCCTCATGCACTTGAGTACTTATTCCGCTGCTAGTTATTCATCACATTTCAAATTCCTCAAGTTGAAGTTCCTCAAGTGATGAATTTTTAAAAATCGCCTATTCACCCCCCCCCCCTCTAGTCGATATAACGCACTTTCAAAAAGCCTACGTCCTGCTTGTCTGGTATTGATAATGAGGAAGATCTCTCGGTTACAAGGGTGTTGTCTAATCTCTAAAACTTGTAGCTTGTCTATTGAGACGTCTGAAAACTTGTCTCTCTAGGGGTGCTCTACCCCTCCTTATATAGGTGAAAAGGATAGGTTTACAAATAGAGTCCTACCGGGAGTAGGATTAGGACTAGTCTCTCTAGAATCCTAATCCGGGTCTTGTTTCCTTCGTGAGGGAGTCTTTCTCTCTTTAAGCCTTCTCTTGTGAGCCGCCTGGCACCGGCTTACATGTTAGGCCTTGGGCCTTGTCACCCGTCTGACCCGCCCGCTGGGTTA
This sequence comes from Hordeum marinum, assembly GCA_022496015.1. Lineage (NCBI taxonomy): Eukaryota > Viridiplantae > Streptophyta > Magnoliopsida > Poales > Poaceae > Hordeum > Hordeum marinum. The sequence continues at coordinate 46,562,900 of CM039672.1, forward strand.
GTAATAAATCGTCAAGTCTCGACCGGGTCTCCCGTGAGTCGCCAAGTCCTGGTCAGGTCATACTTCCGGCCGGGTTATACCGCGGGGTATATCCCCGACATTAGCCCCCAGGTTAGCTTGAATTTATTCATGGTAACCTCCTAAAATAAGAATAGTAAATATGTTAAGTGGCCGGCTTGCTCCCTTGGCCGGCTTATGAAATGGCTCCTCAGAAATTCGGGTCTTTTCTACATATGAATGAGTCGTCTTGAGAATCTTCTTGCTTGTCAATGTCCTTTGAAAAATATTAGGAATAGAATACTCATATGTCATTGAGTCGGCTTCCAATACTTTGGCTTAATGAAAATCTTGAAAATAAGAAATCCTCATGATGTAGATCCGGACTTCCATTGTTGTGAAGCAGGGCGGCTTATATAAACTTTGGCGAGTTATGATCTTTTGATAACGCCGGGTCATGAATATTGGTCACGCCGGGTCTAACAACTGAACCCCATGGTATGCCCCGGCCTGGCGACTCACAGGAGACCCGGCCAAAGACATGACATTCTTATTAAAGACCCGGCAGGTGAGTCATAGGATGACCAAGCCCAAGACCCGGCGGGTAAGCCGGCGCCAGGCGACTCACAAGAGAAGGCCCACAAGAGAAGACCCGGAGAGAGAAGGATTCCCTTAAAGGAAATAAGACCCGGAGTAGGATTCGTGAGAGACTAGTCCTAATCCTACTCCTAGTAGGACTCTATTTGTAAACCTACCCTCTCCACTTATATAAGGAGGGGTAGAGCACCCCTAGAAGGACAAGTTCTCAAGAGACACAAGTCTACAAGTTTAGACAACACAAGAGATTAGAGGCACAAGAGATTAGAGGTAGCAATTAGCACCCTTGTAACCGAGATATCTTCATCATCATCAATACCAGACAAGCAGGACGTAGACTTTTACCTCCATCGGAGGGGCCGAACCTGGGTAAAACTCCGTGTCTTCTCGATTCCGATCAACCCCTTCAAGCCACCACGTAGTTGCGTCTCGTCCCGAACCTAAGTCCGTTGACCCGGACATCTGCCGTGACAAATCCACGACATTACCTGTAGCCCCCAAGCTCCGAGATTATCCATGATGACTTGGTGATTTGCAATAATATATTGGACTGTGTAGCCCCCAAGTGTCGGGTTGTCCTGCCTGCAGCAACCTGGGACTTATAACTGTCTTTATACCTTTATGAAACTTCAGCAGGTGTATCCTCCAAGGGCCGGCTCATCAGAATGTGATGCGTCGGGTCTTCAATTTGAACCTCTTAATCTGTTAAACAATTGAATACTGTAGCCCCCAAGTGTCGGCTGGGTCACATGCCTGCAGCGACTTGGGACTTTAAATTTTTTGACCTGAGCGATGTAGCTCCCAAGTGTCGGGTCAGTAAGAATTACTGGGCTAGGACTTAGAAAAATATAGAAAGGCCGGTTCATCTCCTTGAAACAACAATATCTGTTGACCATGTAATGATTTGAAAACCAGCTTGCATTATCCCCCCAAGTGTCGTGGTCCGTGCTTGCAGCGACATGGGACTTGCATATTTGATATAAACTGGACTTGAATAGTGTAGCCCCCAAGTGTTGGGTTCTACCGTAGGTGTATCGCATGCAAATTAAAAAAAATCTACGCGCAGAACATCCAAGAACATGCTACGAAGATGGATCGCAGTTCGTTACCACTAGACGCGCAGTGTCGTGCAGTGGAAGTAGAGTTGGGGCAGCGCATTCGTGTGGTCCATCTCCTCCTCGTCCTACCTCCCTTGAACAGCCGTTCCGATCTCCCTCGAACAGCTGATCGTCGGATCCCATGTACAAGTTCACCGGAGCGGCGCAAGTGCACCGCCTCTAACAGTATCCGCGCGTGCAGGAGGAACACCCGTGCGGCGGACTGCTAGGTCCGATCACACGGTCGGCGGCGGCGAGTGGAGGTGGCTAGTTGTAACTCATGCAAAGCCCTAATGACGGCGCCGAAGCGATCAACCGGATGGGTGTGCCGCACCTTCACTATATATAGGCATCCGGCGCGGGCTCAACTCTTGGGCCTAGCACGGATCCTAAAGCTCACGTGTTCCTTCCGTTAAGCGTGAGACCCTTTAGGTTCTCGTCCACTTGGTCGTGAGCCAGATCACATCTGACTCGACTGGTCGGTAGCGGCCTCTAGCAAGACGTGCCGACTCCAAGTGTCCGATAAAGCTGTTTAGGCGAACATGTACCTCACACTTCTGTTCCCGTTGCCACACGATATATGTTGTCATGCACAAGGCGACATGGTCATCCTTATTGCAGCACGACCTCTTTCTCATTCCGGTTAATTCGACCAACATTCGGATTATCTCATAATCCTCATCGCATGGCCATGTTTATCCAGGTCAGATGACCCGAGGGGCCCAGAGTATATCTCTTCTGATCGGAGGGGCAAATCCCATCTTCCTCGACCATGTCTCGCAGCATGGGTCTGGACAAGCCCGAAACCTACCTTTGTAACTACCCAGTCACGGAGTAGCGTTTGGTCGACCCAAGGCAAGTCTGTCACCATCCCGAGTACATGCACCAGCTCAGGTCTTAGGACATAAAATGTATGTTGTACTAGAGACTCATAGATGACCTATCGCTGCGTCTCATAGTTGGGTCTGTCCAACTCAGACCTTATCTCAACTCGGATTCGACTATATCGAATCCGACTAGACCTTTCCGAGTCCATATTATCCGGCTAGCATCCAATGCTACATGGTCAGTGAGACCGAACCATCCACCGTGTCATATGCTAGTCTGATTAGTTGTGCGTCCACACAACCCTTTCGACTAGGGACCATTTAGGACAGTTATCATACAATGCATAGTCTCACAAACAAGTCACGTACTTATTAATACACATCACTGATAATGTTCAAGGACTATCTTTATTCATAAACACATAGGAAATATCATCATACATGATTGCCTCTAGGGCATATCTCCAACACCAAGGGCCAGGCCGCACGCCTGCGGCGACTTGCAAACTTTAGCAATTTTGAACTGAATAGGGTAGCCCCCAAGTGTCGGGTTGCACGCCTACGGCAACTTGGGACTGTGTGATAATAACCCATCATAATGCACCTCAAAAGTTCTCTTGAACTGATATTGATCTGATTTGAAAGAGTCCTTGATCGTGGTTGTAATATAATCCGGAATGAATATCCTGAAATAACTCTTTTGTATTTGACATAAAATCCCTGCTCACGGTTGCAGTGCAACCGGCAAATATATATTTGATAAATTCACGAGTGTTGTAGATTACTATAGAGCACAATTGAAGAAATTCGAGAACCGGTCAATTAGATGACACGACATTATATCTGATAGGACGGCTCTTCAAGAATAATCAACTTTCCAATTTAACGGTGGCTCATCTTAATAGGCAAGACCTGCAAAAATAAACAAGACAGAATATGTTCTGCATTGCTGTGAGGGCGGCTTGAAAAAGCATGACCCGGATATCTTAATATAGCCTTGCTTCATCTTTCACAATCTTGCTCTCGTCCGACTTATAACATGAATGCCATGTATGATGCAACATATGATGCAATGTATGATGCAATATGTATGATGCAATATGCGATGTAATGCATGATGGTCTTGCTTTCCCCTTCTTTTTTGTTTTTCGAAAAACTAATATTCTGGCCCTTCTGAAGGGGGACTGTTGCTTTGAACCGCTTAACAGTGCAGGGTCTTTGACGAGAGTGATCGCTAATCTTGCACAGCTCAGGGTCTCTAGGCGAGATTAACTGTTAAGGGTGCAACAGACCAGAATTTATAACGGAGTGAGTGCCCCGGGGCCCATAAGCTACTTCTCACGTGACATAAATCCGTCGTTTGAACCTTAAACAACGTCACTTGTTAAGAGTACGACGGGCCACTTGGCAGAGAGAACGTAGCAAATGAGAGAGAGCTTCCCTCGCCTTTGTATGAGGCCCTCAGAGGGGGTGAGTTGACAGCTCCCTGCACTCCTGCACGAGCGGCAACTACATACAGGCAGGTACGACTCTACCAAGAGTGGGGGCGGCCTTCACCCACTCTGGCGCCTTGCTCTGGTCCACGACCCGTCTTGCATCATGGGACATATGTTTAAACGGCTCACATCCTGGCGGCTCATCCTGGCTCCCATGGCACCCATGTTTGAACGGCTCGCATCATGGCGGCTCGTCCTCTTGAGCGACTTAGCGCCCATGTTTGAACGGCTCGCATCATGGCGGCTCGTCCTCTTGAGCGGCATGGCACCCATGTTTGAACGGCTCGCATCATGGCGACTCGCCCTCTTGAGCGACTTTAAGCCTCTCACCATCTTGCACGCCATAATCTCTTGGGTCGTCGTTTTGTAAGCCGCCATCTTGTACATCGTCGCATGACGATGCTATTTTGGCTGAAAAGCCGGCCAAAGGATGAGCAAGGTAAACCCGGCGGGTTGGAAGCCCCCAAGTGACCATGTAGAAATATCCGCCTTTGCACAATCGTCGGGTTAGCACGCGCGGTACCGACGCGTTGATGTAGACCGGGTCGTGGCGGCGGCGGCGCTATACGCGTCCATTAAGCCACGCGACACGGACTAATACCAGCTCCATCTCCGTGGTATAATGTCACTTGAATAATTGTCCCGCATACAAATATTACAGGCCAAAGTGATTTGTTCTCGTAGAAAATGACATGTGTTAATAAAATAGATTGAATGGATATCACGTGATTCATTTGGACGATAGGAGAAACATCTATTAGGAGGTTCAGTTGATGAGACTCGTTGTCGTATATCTTGTTACATGGGGCGGTGAATTTTTTGCTGGCGTTTGACGTGTATCGGATCACGGGGACGGCTGGAGCGTTCGTCGGATTGCCAAACATATTCGGATATTTACTCGGCCTCTGGCATATGGATCTAGACCGGACTATCGGGAGGACATGTTTTGCATGTATTCATCAGAGACCTCGGCGTGGTGCAGACGTTGGTGAGGCCTCCGATATGGAAGTCGGACCGTCGTCATTTTTTACCGGTAAATGAATCTGCATACATGTCCGGGCAAGCTGATGATTTTTCAGGTAGAATTCGTAACCACCGGAGGATGCGACTACCAATAGCACTCTATCTGAATCTGGCACATATTCATTAGGTCCTCAAGGAACATTTCCATCACTTTGGTGCTTCACGTGAGACCTTTTGACTTGTTGTCATCCCGTAGACTAGTAATACATCAGCCCCTTATCCTCTTATTTCCAGGCAGCTCCACAGCCACACACTTTCTCCTCATTGTGTTGACCTCTTCGTCCTCTACCTCTCTCTTTATCTAAAGAATTTGAGCAGATGAATTTTTCCTCTATGATTCCACTCTGGCAACTCCCTTTGCCACAACGCTGTTTGAAACTGCCATGTGCATCCAGTCACCATCCCGTCCTCTGCTGCTATTGCAACGTAGCACGGTTGGGGATTCTCTCATGCTGCAAGCCATCATCAGAAGCATCGAGGGCTGTTGTGAGCCGCTGCCGGAAGCGGCGAGGCGGTGGTTTCCAGGAAACGGCTCTCGGTGGTGAGGCTCCGGCAGGTGTGGGAACAAGAACGATGGTCCGGGGGGTTGTTGCCGGCTCAGACGCGAGTCGAGACTGCGGCGGAGGCGGAGCTGGCGAGGTGAGGCCGCGGTCAAGAGGGAGCCGCAGGTGCGGCTGCGGCAAGGCCGGCTCGAGGTGGCCTAAGGAGAAGCCGGAGATATAAGCGGCGGAGGCGAGATGGAGTCAGCAGGGAGAGCGGAGAGTACGGAGGCGGGGGCACGGCGGAGGCACGCGGCGGCTCAAGGTAAGGCGAGTCGCGCGGCGGAGGCACGCGGCGAGGCGGTGGCAGAGGTGAGCAGGCAAGCAAGGCTCAGACGCAGCCGAGGAAGGGCCGGCTCGGACGCGAAACGGCGGAGCACGGCCGGCCCGGAGCGGGGTGAGGACGACTCGGACACCACGATGGTGAAGGCAAGTGAGGCGAGACGAGGCTGGAGGGACGACGCCGCGGGGGATGAGGCACGGATGCGGCAAGGCCGATCCGCGTACTGCTCCAGTCCGTGTTCGTGCCTGTTTACAGCTGCAACCGTTGACTAATCCCTGTGTTTTTCTCTTCTCTCCTTTTCTTTTTCGACTGCCAGCGTTTGTTGTATTGACGATGGATTTCAGCAGTGCCTGATCTGCAGCCACGCGCACGACGGGGCAACCTGACCACCAAGCTGCTTTCTTCGTCGGAGTCACCGCTGTCTTCACTATGCGTGGATTGTGGCCCTAGTAATTGCCGTAGGATGCTCTGTGTTGATCTGGCTGTATGTTTGTCATCGTCTAACCCTTAAATCGGATAGGTTGATCAAGACTGGATAGCCACCGCAAAAAGTTTCTTTCCTTTTGATATTTGAAATTGGAGTTGATGTAGATCTTCCGAGCCGACTCTTTTTCATCCGGCTGATCGCAAAACTTCTCGATCCCCGGAATAGCTCCCTTCAAGAACACAATACCACCGTGCGATGGCCCCACGGTGGGCATCAACTGTCGTGGATTGGTCACGGCAGATGTCCGGGTGAACGGACTTAGGTTCGGGGCAGTTGCAATTATGTGGCGGCTTGAGAGGGGTTGGTAAGAATCGAGAGACGCGAATTTACCCAGGTTTGCCTCCTCCGATGGAGGTAAAATCCTATGTCCTGCTTGTCTGGTATTGATGATGAGGAAAATCTCTCGGTTACAAGGGTGTTGTCTAATCTCTAAAACTTGTAGCATGTCTATTGAGACGTCTAAAAACTTGTCTCTCTAGGGGTGCTCTACCCCTCCTTATATAGGTGAAAAGGGTAGGTTTACAAATAGAGTCCTACCGGGAGTAGGATTAGGACTAGTCTCTCTAGAATCATAATTTGGGTCTTGTTTCTTTCGTGAGGGACTCTTTCTCTCTTTGAGCCTTCTCTTGTGAGCCGCCTGGCGCCGGCTTACACGCTGGGCCTTGGGCCTTGTCGCCCGTCTGACCCGCCCGCCGGTTTACTAATAAATCGTCAAGTCTCGACCGGGTCTCCCGTGAGTCGCCAAGTCCTGGCTGGGTCATACTTCTGGCCGGGTTATGCCGTGGGGTATATCCCCGACACGTGTCGTCACTCTTCCGGACGCTTTGTCGTCACTCGGTCGCCCCTCGCACCGTCACTCTGTTGGACGCTCCATCGTCACTCGGCCGCCACGCACGCCGTCACTTTTCTGGACGCTCCGTCATCACTCGGTCGCCCCGCGCGCCGTCACTCTATTGGACGCTTCATCGTCATTCGGTCGCGCCGCGCGCGGTCACGCTGCTGGACGCTCCTTCCTCACTCGGCCGCCCCGCGCGCCGTCACTCTGCTGGACGCTCCGTCGTCACCCCGCCACCCTGCACTGCGTGTGCGTGTGCGCGTGCGTGTGCGCGTGCGTGTGCATACGATCCCCCAAAATTTTAAGCTACTCGTTCTTTATAATGACAAGAATTATGATCACTGGCATACTTAGGCATTATACTATTACTAACACACTCGGGGGACGAAAACACAAAATTAAAGTGAACATGATTCCACGCGCACTCACGTATGAAGTTTGTGAAGGAATGACACCCGGGATATTCCACAGTGAATAAAATACAACCCGACCACTATTCCTTCAAACGGTGTTTTTAAATATAGCTTCAATTTTATCAGTTTTACCCAGAATATCACAGAACTTTGTTTTTTTGTGAAACTTCATACACTAGTTTACCAGTCGACCATGTATGTTCATGTTTTTTTCTTCAGATTTTTAATATTTTTCGTAATATGCTTCTTTGAATTTACTATTCATAAGGGATTTCCATGGAACCATGTTCCACAATCCGCATCCATTCAGGGGAGGACTTCTTCAGTCAACTATTAATATTGATGGAGACCGATCATACTGTATATGGATCTCGTAGTTAATTCCTACCACGTTTTGAACGTGATTTATATCGACTAGATGACCCGTTGTGTCAATGACGCAAAGGACGAGAGGGGACCAAGTATTGTGAGAATATTCAGACACCCAAGTCTGTACTATTGGTACATAAATGCTTAGTTACAATGTGATACATAAGGAAAGTCGATAGAAAAAGGTACATTATATAGGTGGTATGAAGCAATGAACAACAACTACAAGTTAAGGAAGCCTCTCATAGATCTTCATACTGCTGCATCGATTTCATGAATGGATTTGTTCAATAGCCAAGAGACTCTGCAGTTTTTGAGTGGCATTGTGTTACTTCTTGTGCGCATTTTCTTGTAGAACAGAAAATGAGTGCAGACTTCCCTCTTGAATGTTGCAACAGTATAGCTGCCTATATTCGACAAATGATAAAAACAATTTATGATTTTGTATCATTGGAACAAATCAGGAAGCATGCCTTTTGTAACTTTTAGGTGATCCCAAAGTTCTATCAAGATGGTTGGGGCAAAACAAAGCAATTTTTTCTTGCAAAAATATGCACTGTTTTATATTTGAGCTCTGAAAACTTCATAGTGTGCAACATCTTCACCGAGTGCATAAAATAACTTAAATGGTAAGGAAACATATTTAGAATGCGAGCCCTTGCTACTCAAGTTATTTATTTTTCTTTCGTCGTGTTTTTTCTTTTTTGCTCCAAACGGTCATTTTTGTAATAATGTATTGTGATGGCATATACAGATGCGCAACGAAACTTGCTAATCCAAGCAGAAGGAAAAAGTAAACACAAAATCAAGCAAACATAGTCTCAGCCTGATTGTTTTGTAGAGGCCCAAATTTGCACGATTCTGAATAGAGATGACACTATAAACGGACTATAAAAACCATCATTTTGTACCACAACCCAAAGACTAACAACAAATATCTCTAACAGCATCTTGCCACAAAGGGGGATAAAGTTAGTGCTTGAACTTTGTGCCAAGATTCATCTACAGGTTTATAGCTTCAGTCTTACGCACAGAGTGACATTGCAGTGCCAACAAATTCAGCTATATAATTTGTGCTGCCAGCGTGTGCACTTACTGTCTTAATTACATCATCATGAGGAAGAGGCAGCATGGCAGTAGCATGTATAACAACTGATAAATGTAATCACATTTGTATCCTAAGACACAAACACATTCAATAAGCAAATCAGAGAAAGGCACCATGCATCATACCTTTAGAATGCCAAGCGATTAAATAGTTATGCCCAAAATCTACTGCTTCTGTTGGACAATGAACATCTGCTAACAAGAAAAGTAGACTTCAAGAAATCTAATTAAGTGTCTATTAATTTTTGGCATGGCCACAACATACTTACCGACAGTGTAAGTCGTGCCCAGGCGGAGGCCGAGGAAGAGCTCCTTTTAATAGAAAGGATAAGGGGAATGAGCTAAATGTTAGGAGTAAAAATGAGCAGAGAATCAAGCATAAATTAGTTGTCACATATTCCTCGCCCGTGGCTGTTAAAAGCACAGAGATTACTGAGTGAAGCAATGTTTAGCATAAATGGTAATGGAACAATCACTCGCCCATGGTGGCCTGTTCTGGCTGCTGCATTGTGCAACATGATGCACAAAGCGCTGCGCTCCTTATCTACTACTCCTCTGGAGAAAAAAGAATGTCAGAGGAGGTGCAACAAAGTGAGGCAAAAAATGTTAAAGAGTGAAAAATCATTAATCTTGGAAGAAAACTAAATATTAGGAAGAAAACTTTGTCTATAAAAAATAGCAAGAACATGATGATGGTCACCTCTAGCTCATACAAAATTAGCAACTTCCAATGACAATCAATTATAATTCATATTAAATATTTGCACCAATCAAATATCTGCATAAGAATCTACAAGAAAACAAAACTACAACCACATGGATCTTTCAATGTACATATGCATCTAAATATACACTTAGAGGTTGGTATTAGCAATGAGGCATAGTTAGTTTACTATACAGAGCATTTTGTGCGTGCTGCAATCTCCAAGTATATTCTGTAAGGAAGAACTACATGTGCAGCTGAGAGGACGGTGGTAAGGGGGTGGCTTGGATACATCAAAATCCAATCTTGTTCAGTGCTGGGAGTAGCATGTGTTGCCAAATAAAACAACCAACAACGAACTATGTAACAAAACAAAACCAGTCAGTAAAAATCAATCAGTTCTAATTTAGCAATGTAAATCAAATACATTGTGACTGAGATCCCAATCCCAATTTCACATCAATGTTTCTTTAGAGCAATATATCAACCATCAATGAATTATGGAAGAAAATTTAGAGGAACCTACATGAGTTCTTCTGCATCTTCCATGGCTGACAAATCTCACAGAGAATGTTGAGATCCATCTTGGCCTGACCTTCTGTCGAGGCCAATGACGACGGCACCATGTACCACCGCTTCGTCAGCATTGCCGCCTGCTGCGGCTGCTGCTCGCATTCCCAACACCACGTCCGCTACTCACGTTCGCGAGTAGAAACTGAAAAGCAGAAAATTTTGGTTTGCACAAACAAATCAAGTAAGGAAAAAACTCATGGCACCGCGACCATATCCTCATACGAGTTATGTACACCCAGATACTAAATGATTTGACCAGTCTACCATTGTAAAAATGTAGCTAGAAATTATAATACCTTCTAACATTCCGACCGAGTAATTGAGCGACAGCAAGGAGGAAGAGGCGGACTGCAGATTGGAGTTAGGGAAGGAGGAGGGGAATGGCTGCTACCTGTAGACGTGTGTGGCTCCATAGAGTTGCTCGCCCCCACCGCTTGCTTGTGCTGCAGTGGCCATGTCCAGATCGATCTGAGAAGCTCAGGTGGTCACCATCTTCCCAACGGACGAACGCCCCCAGATTCTCCTGCCTGCACGGTCCTGCGGACCGTTCCCCTGCATCGAGGTCGCTGCCGGTCTGGTGGCCACCCCACAGGCTGTTGCTGCCTTTCCAGCTGCAGCCATGCCCGCCAGATCGCCGTTGGCCGCCAGATCGCCGTCGGCCGTCATGCCCGCCAGACCAGCGCCGGCCGCCTGCACCTAGGTCGCCAACGCCCTCCTCCTTGACTTGGTCCCTGCTTCCGTCGGCTCTCTCTCACGGCCGGCCGTGGATGTAGGTGGAGGAGGTGAGAGGCGAATGGGAACTCGAGGGGAAACGGGGCTTGAGGACGAAAGCGATTGGTGCCCAGGGCTTTCACCGCACGCCCCGCAGGCTTTTCACCGAAGAGGCACGCGACCCACACACCAGACGCACACTGCGAATCTATCCCGTGAGGAACAGAGGCCCACCGGTCATTCACCTGAGCAGAAAATAGCAACGTATATAGTAACGAGCGGCTGGATTTTCGACAGCAGGGTGAAAAGTTGCCAGCGAGGTGAATCGGTCGAGCCAGATCGCGCGCGCGACGCAAGCACACCAGAATGGCGGGTAGCCTAGCGTCCTTTATATGTTCCATGTAACTTCTACTGAGATGTGTTCCCATTTATCACTTTTTTTTACATCTAAAGTATGCTTCTAGCATAGACAGGGAAATAAAATATATTTGTAAATCACATTAAGTTTTTGTGGAAAGCACCCATGTTTGCGTAATGTGAGCTTTAGAAAAGGTGCCTCCAAGTCATATTAAATGTTATCTCATTGCTTGCACGCCCTTGAATATCTCCACAACCGACAGGCACCGACGAGTTCTCCGATGAGAAGATGCCTGTTTTCATCGCTAGTTCACTCCACTTGATGAGGTACAGTATGGTCGAGTAAGGTTCATATGACCTCATGAGTAACGACCATAAATTTCTTATTCAATTGTAGCTAGAATAACTTTACAAAAAGAAATCCGCCAGAAGACGAAAAGACAAGGATACTCTTTGCGAGAAAGACTAGGCTTTTGTCTTTCTCTTTCCTACTTGAGTTATTCCAAGAACAAGAGCGTTTCAAATTCAAAAGCAAAGCATGTAAGATTGGCTTGCTTGGCCATTTTTTTATCGAAATACTAAGACACAGGCGGATGAATCCTCATAGTTTTCATAACACATAAAAGCTGGATCATTGAATGCCAACTAAGTTACTGGTTCATTTTCCGGTGCCAAAATCATCATGCTTCTGTGTTTCCTGTATGATGGTGCTATTTTTGTATCGATTCCTGCTATGAGAATTTTCTTTCTCAATTTCCTATAGGCTAGATGTGAAAAGCAAAGCTCATGAGAGTAATTTTTGGTGAGCAGAAGCAAGACCTGATGAGCTTCACTGCTCATCCAAGTCCAACACCAACCCCATAGTTCCTACATATGACACACACAAGCATGCTGTATCGGAATATCGAATGGTTGGAGTAGGATTACTTGATAGTTACTGAAGAACGAGGCTGATGGAGACTAGCTGAGGCTGCAGAACATGCGAGAATCGCAGAATGACAATATGAATCTGGGAATGAAAGTTGTAATTAATTCCGGCAACCCAACAGTAATTCCCTATGTCTTCTATGCCTATAGATATTATATTCAAACCCCTAATGCACAAACACACAACAAATAATACTTGAATTGTGATTGGGAAGTTTTAGGATTGAGGAGTAAGATGTGGAATGCAATGCACTATTTATCCCTTGCTTAATGAGTCCTTGCTCCTTATTGACGACTCGAATGGTACACGGTGATATAAGTCATCAGTCCTTCATTAGGTCAATAGCGAAGAACTCTTCTATTATGAAATTTGTCCTTGGGTAGGTTAGAGGCAGTGTAACTTATATGTTATCGAGACAAACGATGAGCTTTATATGTTGTTGAGACAAATGATTCACCTAGCCAACACAAAAGTACCATTCCTAATTCATGAAAAATAAAATCGCAGGGCTAATGTTTCATTCTTAAGAGAAAAAGTGAGCTAACTAGAACCAGTGTCATCTAGGTATGCTAATATGTGACCACCGGGTCAATTCATCCTGATACATTTAGGAGAAATCATAGTTGTAGAAATCTCAAGATTCTAGAATACATGCGTTTTGCTTGGACATTATACTAATCTCTCGGACAAGAGTGTATCAACCGCATGTACTGACCGAGGCTAGACACGTCACTTGATTAATCCCTGTGAACTCGCTATAGTATAAACATGAGTGTGATGGTTTGAACTCTGGTGGGTGGTCTCGAGTGGTTCTACTTGTCAATTTCTATACTAAAGAGGAAAACACAGTCACACACATACACACGTCCACCTTTGAAACATGCTTCTAGCATTGCTAAGGACCGAACATATATTCGTAAATCACACTAAGTTTTTAGTGAAAATACACATGTGTATACAAATGTGGGCATAAGAAAAGAAAAAGGTAGCTCTCAGCCATACCGAATCCTCTCTCACTGTATGCATGCCCATGAACATCTACACAACCTCCATCGGTGAGTCCTTCGGTGAGAGGATCTCGTCTTTGTCGATGAGTCACTACACTTGATGAGCTACAACTTGGTTGTGTAGGGTTTTGTATGACCTCCAAACACAAAATAGCATTTCTACCAAGAAGAGTACTTTTTTTTTTGCTTTCCCCCCTACTTGAGTTTTTGGAAGCCCAAAACCGTAGAACAATAGTTCTATTGTGTTTCTTTTACTATAATAACTCAAAATATGCACAAATAAGTAAAATAAGAAATTTTCCAATGTTTGCTTTAGGAACCAGAAGAGTCTCAGAAAAAAAACTACTTGATTATTTTCAAGAACCAAAGAGTTATTGATTCGGAAACAAAATGCGTAAGATCGGCTTGCCTGCCTACTTGTGATTGAAGCATTATTACCACGGGTGGATGGACATATGCATGGATGCCGGTTTTCTTTTGCTTTTTTGAATATATATTTTCTTCTCTCATGAGAGCAAGTATAATTAGGTGATGTAAATAGATAATAAGGGTTTAATTATTGTATTTGTGCTGAGTAGGGCCGAGAGAAAAGAGAAGCAGGTTGTAGATTAAAAGGCAATTTGTGATATTAATATATTTCTTTTTTCAAAAAAAGATTAAAGGGCAACTGCAGTATGGGTTCCAAAAAACTCTTCTTCGGTCTGCTAGCGTTGATCCGTTGCTTTGTTTGGAGCCTAAGAGACAGAGATCGATGCTTGTGTGGAAGCATGAAGCAGCTGGGTCCTTCATCCGTGTGTCTGGTTGCAAGTTAACGATCGTTATGTTTGTATCCTTTTGATGCTTTAAGCTAATAAATTTGAGAGAGGCGTTTTGGTGTCCGAGCTCAGATGCATCTGATATCATGTTCTTTCGATGCTGTTTTGGGATTCGGGAATGGGGCCACCAGTCGGCAGTCGTGGTGCGTTGGAAAATCGCGAAACAGGGAAAATACGTGAGTGAATAATGGGATACGGTGGGTCCAACGCGTAGAGCGGGAGGGCTGTTCGAGCCATGGTTAAACGGCGCCGTCTGGCTCTGGATTCTGATCCATGGCTCGGGAGTTTCGTGTTCTATCTGATCCGTGGCTCAGTCTGGTAGTGGTAGCCCATGATGCATGTTTTGAATCTGGTCCGCGGCACAGAAATTGACCGAAGCTTTTCAGCCGGCGGGTTCCAAACATCTGGAGGTTGGGGATGAAGAGTGAAGACTACAGTCAGGCGGCGCTGCTCATTCTTGTTTTCGGAGTGTTCGCCGCAAATCGAAGGGGGTCGCGGCGGTGGAATCTCACTGGATAGGCATGGCGGGGGAGGACGGGTTGGAGCTCCTAGGAGCATCTCCAACAGCAGCCGCCGACGCTGTTCCTCCCCATGGCCGGCTATTCCCCTCGAAGCAGTCCAAGAGCAGCGCTGCCGCCGCGTGCCCAGGTTGGCCCGCCGGCCAACGAGCAGTACCACACCCCGGCGCGAGCCCAAGCCGACGAGCAGTAAAGGATTGGCCGCAGACGGCGGCGAGATCAAGCGCGGCAGCGGGAGAAGCTTTGGCGGCGGCGGATCTGGCGACCGCCGGGCGGCTCGTCGTTCGTGGCCAGCTGGAGTCGCGGCGAGGCGCTGTAGTCCATGGAGTCGGGTGGCTGGCTGACGAGCAATTGCTCTTGGACGCCGCTGCGGCTACTCGTTTTCTGATTTTTCTGAATTTGACATGCAACACTATTTTACACCAATCAGTTTAGCGGCTAGCGGTGCGTTCGATGCTCTTGGATGCTTGATGCTGGTTTTCCGAATTTTCTGAATTTGCGATTGCTCTTGGCTTTGTCAAGTGCATTTTCGGAATTTTCAGTTCTGCGGCTAGCTATGGCAAGTGTGTTATCTGAATTTTCAGTTCCGCGGCTAGCTATGCCAAGTGCGTTTTCTGAATTTTCGCAAGTGCAACGGCCAAGTTCAGTTTAGTTGAGGGCACTACTAGTGCAGGTTTGGAAGATCAGTTATAGTTCAGTATAGTACTAGTGTATGACCAACAAATTAAATGTTAGCGGATAGATGCACAGTTAGTTTAGCAATGTCAAGTTCAGTTTTAGTTCAGTGTAGTGCTGCTCAAGTTAAGTTTAGTTCAGGTATAAAATTATCTGTTCATGACTGACGAGCATACATACCTGGGTAGGGTCCTAGGTCTGACCTACATACCCTACCTAAGGACACTGCATTGGAGGACTTAAAGATCACAAGAAAGATTCCGACTGGATTCACCATGGCGCTTAAGTCACTCGACAGTCAATCCATTCGGAGGGTTCTTCCTCCACTAGACAGTCACCTGTCACTCGGAAGACCTCGCTTCCAGTCGACACCGGAAGACTAGAAGCCACCCCGGGAGGCCAACAGGAAGGCGTTAGGCCAGTCATCATTAGTAGCAATTATGATGTACGTTACCAGTAACGCTCGTCTTTATACCCACGATCGGACCCTTGGATGCCTCGCACTTATGAGGGGCAGCGTACTTTATATAACCCGCCCCTCCCCTCTGGCACAAGGGTTTGCAACCTTTGTAACTCACACTCTCCACACGACAAAAGATTCAGAGCACTGAGACGTAGGGTTGTTACCTCCACGAGAGGGGTCTGAACTCATACATCTGTGTGTACATCCTCGCCGTAGCTAGGACTCTGCCCTCTCCTTTCGTACCCCTAACTTTTACTGTCAGACTCGTTCCCACGACAGTTGGCGCCCACCGTGGGGCCGGCGTCTAAGCGACTTCCGGCAAGGTTGCATTTTTCTCCCTTCGTCATGTCTTCCGAAGGTGTCTTCTCCTTGGGCCACGAGATCCATTTCGGAGCGCTCACCTTCATCGCCGACGATTCGGCATGGCTCCAAGAAGCGCCTCTTGACGTCGAGGCACTCCCAGTTTGCGGGGTCGCGCACTTTCGTGCGAGTTCCTGCGGTGTGCTTCTGCGGCAGCCGTCGACTTCGTACTCTTCGGCTCTCCCCGATGTTCATCGTCACAAGTGATCCGGTCGCTCACAGCTCCAGCGCTGGGTCAGGCATGCAACGGCCAGCCAAATTTCGTCTCCGCAGATTGCGGTGATCGAGCCTGCCGAGTCCCTTCATGGCGTGTTCGAGTCGGACTCCGATCAGTCGGACGTTCCCTCCAAGTGCGAGAGTTGCGATCCTATAGCGGAGGTCCATATGGCTGGCTCTCATCAAAGCCCGTCGCCGGGCTACAGCCACGGCAGGCGGGAGGCTGGCGGACCGTCGAGTGAACAGCCGCGCCACGATGAGGAGGTCCTCCATACACCCATCGTCGGTGCGACTGTTGAGGCCCAGGCCTTGGAGGCCACACGCATTCGGCTGGAAGAACTCCAGAGAGAACTCGACGAGCGTGCTCGCCAGCGCCCACTAGCTCCCAGTCGACGTCAACGATAGCTGTTTCTTACTGGTTCGCATAACAATGTTGAGGTATACCGTACTCCTGTTTTAAATGTTGTAGTTGCGGCTAGGATAGCAGATTTCATTCAACCGCCACGGTCAAAGGCTGGTAGAGGGTTGTTGCAGATTAGAGCATTGGTGGATGCAGCGCAGCGTCAAAATTCTGTAGTCTCGCAGTCGCGTAATAAGATTCACAGTAATTCCCCAAGAGCAGAGACTGTTCAGTCGGCACATAGTCCTGGATCACCCTTGCGCCGAAGGGGCGGAGGTTTTCGTGAAGATCAGCACAGAGATCAGTTTCACCGTGACGACCACCGTCGAGTGCCCACTCCTCCGCGGGGTGGTCCTTACGTGCCCCGGCACCAAGACGAAAGGGGCTCGTTCGGTGATGAGCGGAACACAGGTTTTGATGCTCGAGACCTCCTCACTCAGAGGCGGGTCGACAAAGGCAGAGCCCACAGGGATGGGTATGATAGAGATGTTCCGAGTGGGAAGTACTGCTGTTATTTCTGGTCCAGAGTGTTTTAGCAGGGTTATTCAGTCTGTAGAGATTCTCCCCAACTTTAGGTTGGCGCCTGGGATCGGCAAGTTTTCTGGCGAGTCAAAGCCAGAGACATGGTTGGATGATTACCGAGTGGCAGTTCAGATTGGCGGTGGTAATGATAACATAGCAATGAAGCATTTGTCCTTGATGTTGGATGGTTTGGCTCGTGCGTGGCTGAATCGTTTGGCCCCTTGTAGCATCCACTACTGGGAGGATCTCGCCCGAGTGTTCATCAGAACGTTCGAGGGTACTTGCAAGCGTCCTGCCGAGCTGATTGATTTGCAACATTGTGTTCAGAAGCCCAACGAGGCTTTGAGAGATTACATTCAGCGCTGGTCCACTCTGCATCATACTGTGGAAAATATTTCTGAGCATCAGGCTGTTTGTGCTTTCAAGGCTGGAGTGAAATACCGAGAGCTCTGTCTGAAGTTTGGGAGTACGGGTGACATCTCGCTGAGCAAAATGATTGAAATCGCCACTCGGTACGCCAATGGTGAAGAAGAAGACCGCCTTCGCAGCGGCAAAGGAAAGGCAATCGACAACGATACTGGTGGCAATGCCAGTCGGAAGCAGAAGCGGAAGGCTAATGGCCCTGTCCAGACAGAGGCAGCTCTGGCGGCTCAAGGAAAGAACAAGGGGAAGTCCAAGGGACAATTTAACCCCAAGAAACGAAAGAACCAGTCAGGGACTGATGTGATGGATCTACCATGTGCAATCCACACGAGGAAAGACGAAGAAGGCAACTTGATATTGCCCAAGCATACCACTCAGTAGTGTCGACTGCTGATTCAGCAGTTCAAGGAGACTCCGTCGAGTGAGAAAACTCCTGAGAAGGATGATGAAGACAAAGAAACGTTTCCTGATGTCACCGCTACACTGATGATTTTTTCTAATGTTGAAAGCAAGAGTCGATTGAAGGTCATCAACAGGGAGTTCAACATGGCCGTGCCTACAACCCCCACCTACCTCAAGTGGTCTCAGACTGTCATCACATTTGATCAGTCGGATCATCCTACTCATGTGGCCACTCCCGGTCGGCAGGCTTTGGTAGTCGATCCGGTTGTGGGAGGCACTCGACTCCGCAAGGTCCTCATGGACGGTGGCAGTGGCTTGAACATCCTTTACGCAGATCCGAAGGCCAAGCCGGTGAAAGAACATTTGCATCGGTCAGCAGTAGAGAAGCGCAAAGCAATCGGTGAAGAGGTGGCTCGTCTCTTGCAGGTCAAGTTCATTCGGGAGATTTACCACTCCGAGTGGCTCTCGAATGTCGTCATGGTTCCCAAGAAGGACAAGTCACTACGCATGTGTATCGACTTCAAGCATATCAATCGGGCATGCCCGAAGGATCATTTTCCGCTCCCCCACATAGATCGGATTGTTGACTCGACTGCGAAATGCGAGCATTTATCATTTCTGGATGCTTACTCAGGTTACCATCAGATCCGTCTATATGGCTCGGATGAAATAAAAACAGTCTTCATCACCCCATTTGGGTGTTTTTGCTATATCACCATGCCATTCAGTTTGAAGAATGTCGGCGCTACTTTTATGCGCATGATTCAGAAATGTTTACTCAACTAGATCCCTTGGAATGTCGAGGCGTACATGGATGATATCGTCATCAAGTCCTGCAAAGGTTCTGACCTGCTGGCTGACTTGGCCGAGACATTCGCCAATCTGAGGAGATACGACATAAAGCTGAATCCGGCTAAGTGTACTTTCGGTGTCCCTGGCGGCAAGTTACTCGGTTTTCTCGTTTCCGAGCGAGGGATCGACATCAACCCCAAGAAAATCAGTGCCATTACCCGAATGAAAAGTCCCATGCGGGTGGACGATGTTCAGAAGCTCGTTGCTTAGCAGCATTGAGTCGATTCATTTCTTGTCTCGGTGAGAAGGCATTGCCTCTATACCGACTGATGAAGAAGTCTGACACATTTGAGTGGACTCCTGAAGCTGAAGCAGCGTTTGTCGAGCTCAAAGCCCTGCTTTCCACCTAGTCGGTGCTTGCTGCTCCGCATAGCAAAGAGCCTTTGCTTCTGTACATCGCGGCCACTAATCAGGTCGTCAGTACAGTTCTGACTGTCGAGCGGGAAGAGGAAGGCAAGGCCTACAAAGTTCAACGCCCAGTATATTATATTTCTGAAGTGTTAACACCTTCAAAGGAGAGGTATCCGCATTACCAGAAGCTTGTCTATAGCATTTATCTGTCAGCAAAGAAGGTAGCACATTATTTCCAAGATCACTCAATTTCAGTCATCAGTGATGCTCTGTTATGTGAGATTCTCAACAATCGGGACACAACTGGTCGAGTGGCTAAGTGGGCAATCGAACTCCTATACTTTGACATCAAGTTTGAAGCCAAGACAACGATCAAGTCTCAGGCACTTGTAGATTTTATGGCCGAGTGGATTGAACAGCAACAGCCAATCCAAGTTCACTCGGCACATTGGACCATGTTCTTTGACGGCTCTAAAATGTTGAGTGGTTCCGGCGCTGGCGTTGTCTTGGTGTCCCCGAAAGGTGACAAACTCAGCTATGTTCTACAGATTCACTTCGATTCCTCCAACAATGAGGCAGAATATGAGGCACTCTTATATGGGTTGCGTATGGCCATCTCACTCGGCGTCAAGCGCTTGATGGTTTATGGCGACTCGGATTTGGTGGTCAATCAAGTGATGAAAGAGTGGGACGTTCGAAACCCTGCTATGATTGGATACTGCAACACTGTTAGAAAGCTCGAGAAGAAGTTTGAAGGTCTGGAACTTCATAATGTTACCTGAGTGAAGAATCAAGCGGCTGATGAGTTGGCAAAGATTGGATCCACTCGACGACCTATCCCTAGCAATGTATTCTTAGAGCATATCCACACTCCTTCGGTGCAGGAGGATCCTTTCACCAAAGAGCCCCCGCAAGCTATGAGCTCCTCTGATCCGAACATTGTCGATCACTGTGAAGGGTGCCAGTTCTATGCAAATTTATCTCACAAGCATGCATCTACTCTAAAGACAATCCCTCTTGCCTGGCTGTTTGCTGTCTGGGGTCTAGATATGGTTGGTCCCTTCCGTACTGGACAAAGCGGATTCACTCATTTGCTCGTTGCAGTCGACAAGTTTATAAAGTGGGTTGAGGCCAAGCCGATAAATAAATTGAACTCTCATACTGCACTCACATTCATGAGAGAAATAATCTTCCGGTATGGGGTTCCCCACAACATCATCATAGATAATGGCACCAACTTCAACTCGGAAGCATTCAGACGTTTCTGCTCCTCCCAGGGCACTCGGGTGGATTATGCTTCTGTTGCGCACCCTCAAACCAATGGTCAAGTTGAGCAAGCCAACGGCCTCATCCTGCAAGGTCTAAAGCCTCGTCTCATGCGCAACCTCGAACAGGCTGCCGGGGCCTGGGTGTCGGAGTTTCCATCTGGTTTATGGGGCCTGAGAACAACACCTAATCGGTCGACTGGACGAACTCCCTTTTTCCTGGTCTATGGGTCTGAAGCTGTCCTGCAAAGTGATTTGTTTCACAACTCTCCCCGAGTGGACCTTTACTCTGAAGTTGAAGCTGAGCAAGCAAGACAAGATGGCATAGACCTCCTGGAGGAAGAGTGAGAGATGGTTCTGATCTGGACCGCAACTTATTAGCAAGTTCTGTGACGCTTCCATGCGAAACATGTTAAGAGTCGATCGTTTCATGAGGGAGATTTGGTGCTCCGAGTGGATCAACGGCGACCCCACAAGCTTGCTCCTGTGTGGGAGGGTCCCTTTATCGTCACCAAGGTGTTGAACAATGGAGCTTATCATCTATACAACCTCAAGAAGCAGATTGACGAGCCGCGAGCCTGTAATGCAGATTTGCTCCAACGTTTCTATACTTAAAAACAAAGTGGTTTTGATGAAATAAAAGCATTTCAGACCATGCCATTTATGCAAGTTTGACTTCCGCAGTCTTTTCGTCGATTCCGATCGTATAATTTCTCACTTGGGAACACTCCGAGTGTTGAGCAATCCTCACACTCGGAGGCTTAGCCGCGAACATGCTTTCGCCTAAGTTAAAAACCCTGTCGAGTGGATAGCAGTCTATTCACTCGGTGACTTAGCTGCGAACTAGTCTTCGCCTAAGTTCAAAACTACTCCGAGTGTTGAGCAATCCTCACACTCGGGGGCTTAGCTGCAAACCAGTCTTCGCCTAAGTTCAAAACTACTCCGAGTGTTGAGCAATCTTCACACTCGGGGGCTTAGCTACGAACCAGTCTTCGCCTAAGTTCAAAACTACTCCGAGTGTTGAGAAATCCTCACACTCGGGGGGCTTAGCCGTGAACATGCTTTTGCCTAAGTTAGAAACCCTGCCAAGTGGATAGCAGTCCATTCACTCGGTTACTTAGCTGTGAACCAGTCTTCGCCTAAGTTCAAAACTTCTCTGAGTGTTGAGCAATCCTCAGACTTGGGGGCTTAGCTGCGAACCAGCTTTCGCCTAAGACAAAGATAAACTTCGAGTGGATTATTATCTATTCACTCGAAAACTTAGATGCGAACCAATCTTTGCCTAAGTTCAAAACTTCTCCGAGTGTTGAGCAATCCTCACACTCAGTGGCTTAGCTGCGAACCAGCTTTCGCCTAAGACAAAAACAAATTCAGTTGAACAAATGATTGAAAGCCAAATGCGGATAAATTCAAAGGTTTCGTCATGGATAAATGTTTTGCGCACAAGCAAATGTGCTCAGGCTTAAGGCCCGAAGGAAGTTTTACGACTGATACATTTTCACTCAGCACACCGAGGCAAATAAAGTTTTCTCCATGAATCAAGTTTTTCAAGCACCGGACGGCCTTGCTGGCTCAACGAAGGTGTCCAAGTCGATCCCATCCGCGATCCTCGTGGCCGCGTCAATGAAGGTCTCCATGAAATCTTCAAACTGAAGCTTCTTCGTGTTCATCACTTGGAGCTCCTTCAACTTGTCCTCCCTTGCCTCCTTGCAATGGACTCTAACAAGGGAGAACGCCACATCGGCTCCGCAACAGGCGGCTGACTTCTTCCAAGCCTGCACTCGACTGGGAAGATCATTAAGGCGTGCCATCATGGATGCAAGATCAATCTGAAGGGTGTCTTCGGGCCAAAGTTCCTTGTCAATCTTCTCCATCGCAGCTTTCAGTCGGAGGATATACGCTTGAACGCCCTGGAGCCTAACGTTGAGTCGGAACATGTTCATGGCCACTCCGTCACCTACAGGCGACTTGGTGGGATCCAGACTGGGCTCGATTTCTTCGGCCTCCTTTTCAAAGTCTTGATAGAATTCTGTTGGGAAGAAGGAATGGGAGGAGGTTTAATGAAATATAGTCAACAAGGATTAATGAAATTCAGTTGACAAAGATGGTTACCGTCGAGCATGATGTACATCTTCCTCGTGAACTCCCCCAAGTGCTTCTCCAAGCCATTGCTCATCTTGGTCAGTTGTCGATCTTCTTGATGAGCTCTACCTGTTCTAGCTTCAGCTTGGAGTTTTCCTCCTCCATCTTGTTCGCGGCAACCAGTTTCTGCTCAGCAGCTTTAGTCTTCTCCCTCGCCACCCGCTGAGCATCAGCAAGCACCTTGTCTTTGTCCTCTAATGCCTTCTTCATGGTATCTAAAGAAATAGAATTACCGAGTTGCGCTTGGAGTCGATGATTTACATCTCATACGTCTGTTCGAGCGAAAACACTCGGTTCAAAGCATGAAAAGTGAGGATAGGAATGCATTGGGTCGACAGAGTACCTCCCAGAGTCTTCAGTTTAGTACGCACTCGCTCCAAACTGCCGTTGGAGACCTCCAAGTCCACTCGTAGCTGGTTCCTTTCCTCCTCAAGGTCCTTGTATTGCGTGCCAAGTTCACAAGCTCTCTGAAATTAACAAACAAAAAAATTAGTCGACAGGAAACCCCGCCACTCCCGAGTACAGAAGGTCAAGAACAGTCGACTGGATGGCAGACCCCGCCCCACCCCACTCCCCTGAAATAGTGTCATATCATGGTTGATGGAAATAATATCCATGAAACATGCATTCAGGAGAGGAAGAATTCAAGCAAAAAGTCCACCCGACATGTCGAGTGGCAAGCGTACTCCTCATACCGTAAAGAACCCTGTGTTCAAGATGGTCTCTATCAGACCTCCACCAGGGCAAGCACTCGATGGCGGTCTCGGGGACTACACCAAGTGGCTCCACTCAGCGTGCCCCCACTGGACCTGTTAACACTCGATCTGTCGAGTGGTCCGCAACCCCACTTCGCACCTTTGAAGTAGCGTCATGTCATGGTTTACTAAATGATGTCCATGAAACCTACAAGGTAGCTTCGGAGTGGTACGGCTAAGGTAAAAAAATCCCACTCGACATGTCGAGTGGTAAGTGTACTCCGCGTACGACAAAAAAAATACTGAGTTCAAGTTCTTAAGACTACTGCTCATCGTTAACGATCAACAGTAGCCTCAGGGACTACACCCAGTGGGTGCACTCAGTGTGTCCTCACTGGTTCCTAAATAACTTGACAAGGTGTGCTCTGTACGAGCATACGACAGTCTCTATCAGACCCTGGCCAGTGCAAGCACTCGACGATGGTCTCGGGGACTACACCCAGTGGGTGCACTCAACGTGCCCCCACTGGATCTGCTAACTCTCGATCTGTCGAGTGGAAGAAAATAAAAATAAAAACATGCACAAGCATATGAATATCGTTTCTTCTAAGACCCCTGCCAGTGCAAGCACTCGACAGCGGTCTCGAGGACTACACCTAGTGGGTGCACTCAGCGTGCCCCCAGTAAACCATCTAACACTCGATCTATTGAGTGGCCCGCCACGCCACCCTGCACCCTTGAAGTAGCGTCATATCATGGTTGATGGAAATTATGTCCATAAAACCTACAAGGAAGCTTCAGAGTGGTGCGGACGAGGCAAGAAGCCCACTCGACATGTCGAGTGGCAAGCGTATTCCGCATACGACAAACTCTAAGACCCCTGCCAGTGCAAGCACTCGACAGCAGTCTCGGGGACTACATCCAGTGGGTGCACTGAGCATGCCCCCACTGGACCGAAATCTACTCGATTAAGAACTGATCTATTCGAGTGGAGAACTTACAAATATTCTACAAACAGAAAACACCCAGTGGGTGTACAATCAAATAAGACAGGAATTCAATCGGAAATGCACTTATAATCGAACTTTCTCGGACATTGGTGCGAAGCGCTGTGCTGGCATCATAAGCCAACTTGCTGGCCTCGTATGCCTCCTTGGTGCGTAGCAGCATCTGTTCCGCTTGGATCATGGCTTCCTTCGTGGCTCGGGTCTGGTCTTCCAGGACGTGGTGCAGAGGAAAGGCAATCACCGGTGGGATCGACACTGCGGCGGGGATAGTTGGGGTAGTCTAAGGTGGTCCAGTTGGAGTCGACGTCACGATGGTTGAAACAGCTAGTGGAGCACTCGACAGCGGTGCCGTGAGATCGGTTCTGACCCGTGTCGAGTTGCCTATCCCCCGAGAGGATCCAGCAGTCGACCGCTGAGGCGTCTGTGTTGACGGAGTTCTTCGGGCGCGTACGCGCGGGGTGCCTAAGGTCTCACCTTCACCCCCGTACCCCGAGGTTGTTCTTCATCATTTTCCAGTTGAATGATTTCTACAAATATCAATCGGCAATGTTAACTCTTGCAATCGACGAATCTCATTCGAGAAACAGGGCTGAGTAAAGGTTTGTTTACCTCTTTGGGAAGTGGCCGCAAGAGCAGTATCCACATCCATTTGCTCCTCTCCGTCTTGTGGAGGCGACGTCACTGAGGTAGCGGCACTGGTAGATCAAATTCCACTCGGTCAACAAGAATTTGAAGTCACAATCGACAGCGAAAGATGAAAGCAAACACTTACGTTGAGACGTCAGGCACAACCATCTTCATGCGGGGCAGAGCTTTGCGAGGTTATACTGTGTTGGGCTTGGGCTGCTTCGCCGATCGTTCACTCAACTCGACGGTCGAGGGTCGGTTCCGCTTCGGGTTCCTTTCACTCGGAGTCAGGGCCTTGCCCACGGCAATTGCAGGGTCCTGACGTGACTTGGAGCGATGTTCGGTGCATGGAGGAGACTCGACTTCCTCCTTGTTCTCACCCGAGTCTTCTTATTCATCTTCATTGTCATAAGCGCAGTCGACGTCCATGCTACCACCCTCGCTTTCCCCACCGTCTTTAGGCTGGTTCCCGTTGGGGACGGGTGAGTGCATGTGCGACCACTCCTACATGATTCAAACAATGAAGTTAGTCAACAAATTAATGAATCACATGCAGAATAGTATGACGGTCGACAAGATCAAATTTACCAGATTCCTCGGCAGATTCTCAACAGAGTAGGGTTGGATCCTCTTGGCTCCCAGGGGATTATCACAAGCTCCGGTGATACTGCGAAGCCACTGCTCGATAGTTTTCTATGAAACCTCCTCCGGGTTCGTCCTGGTTGAGTCCTCAGGGCCTACATAATGCCACATAGTGTGGTCCCTTTCTTGAAGCGGCTGGATCCGTCGACTAAGGAATGTATCCAAGAGATCCGTACTAGTGACTCCACCACATATTGGGAGAAGCTACGTCCTTGCAAGAAAACTAGGTCGACTGCCAACCTCTAACAGATTCAGGGAGAGTCATGGAAGGAAAAGAACTACGAGCTCTCTTCTGGATTCCTAAACCTCCACACAGCTGGACTACATGAGTTTTTTCATCCTTAGGGTGGGCCTTTTTCACCAACTGCGATCTGACGGTGAAAATGTGCTTGAACGGACCCTAGTGGGGAGGGAAGCCCAAGAAGCACTCACACAGAGTGATGAAGGCAGACAAGTAGGAAATGGCATTTGGAGAAAAGTGATGGAGCTGAGCTCTGAAGAAGTTCAAAAACCCTCTAAAGAATGGATGGGGGCATGGAGAAACCTCTTTTGACATGGGAGAGGAGAAGAACCCGCTCCCCCTTGCGCGGCTCCGGCTCGCGCTCTCCCTTCGACAGCCTCCAAGAATCGTCCTCCACGAGCCCGTCGACGACAAGATTCTCGACGTCCACGGTGGTGACTGTCGATGGGAGAAAGTCCCCTGGATCCACCCCGCCGGCACGGTGAACCGGGCGATCGAGGGCTTCTTGGCCTTGCCCTTCACGACCCCCTTCTTGGCACGCTCCAGCTGTTGGAAATATGTCCTAGAGGCAATAATAAATTAGTTATTATCATATTTCCTTGTTCATGATAATCGTTTATTATCCATGCTATAATTGTATTGATCGGAGACTTAGATGCATGTGTAGATACATAGACAAAACCATGTCCCTAGTATGCCTCTAATAGACTAGCTCGTTGATCAAAGATGGTTAAGGTTTCCTAGCCATTGACATGAGATGTCATTGGATAACAGGATCACATCATTAGGAGAATGATGGGATGGACAAGACCCAAACTACAAACATAGCATATGATCGTGTCAGTTTAATGCTATTGTTTTCTGCATGTCAAGTATTTGTTCCTATGACCATGAGATCATGCAACTCACTGACACCTGAGGAGTGCCTTGTGTGTATCAAACGTTGCAATGTAACTGGGTGACTATAAAGGTACTCTATAGCTATCTCTGAGGGTGTCTGTTGGGTTGGCATGGATCAAGACTAGGATTTGTTACTCCGTGTGACGGAAAGGTATCTCAGGGCCCACTCGGTAATACAACATCACAACAAGCCTTGCAAGTAATGTGACTAAGTGTTAGTCACGGGATCTTGTATTACGGAATGAGTAAAGAGACTTGCCGGTAACGAGGTTGAACTAGGTATGGAGATACCGACGATCGAATCTCGGGCAAGTAACATACCGAAGAACAAAGGGAACATCATACAAGATTAGCTGAATCCTTGACATAGAGGTTCAACCGATAAAGATCTTCGTAGAATATGTAGGAACCAATATGGGCATATAGGTCCCTCTATTGGTTATTGACCGCAGAGGTGTCTCGGTCATGTCTACATAGTTCTCGAACCCGCAGGGTCTGCACACTTAAGGTTCGGTGACGTTTCGGTAGTATAGAGTTATGTATGGTGGTGACCGAAGGTTGTTCAGAGTCCCGGATGAGATCTCGGACGTCATGAGGAGCTCCAAAATGGTTCGGAGGTAAAGATTCATATATAGGAAGTCCCATTTTGGTCGCCGGAAAAGTTTCGGGCTAATCGGTAATGTACTGGGAGTGCCGGTAGTGTACCGGGAGACCACCGGGAGGGGTATTTCGACCTAAGAGGCTTCATGGGCTGTGGGAGAGTAAATACTAGCCTTTTTTGGGCTGGTAGAAGTCCCACACAAGGCCCATGCGGCTGGGAGAAAAATCCCAAAGGGAAAAAGGTGGGAAAAGGCCAAAAAAAAGGAGGAATCCTAGTCCTACTGGGATTGGAGGAGGAGTCCTCCTCTCCTCCCCACTTTGGCCGACCCAAGGGCTGGCTTTTTGGCAGCCAATCCTCCTCATACTCTCCTCCTATATATACTAGAGGATTTTAGGGTTTTGGAACAGAATTTTCAGCCACGTGCTACCCGTTCCTCTAGTGCATAGTTTCTCCTCTAGATCGGTTTTCTGCAGTGCTTAGGCGAAGCCCTGTCGGAATTGCTCCACCACCATCACCGCAGCACCGTCACGCTGCCGGAGAACTATTCTACCTCTCCGCTCCCTCTTTCTGGATCAAGAAGGCGGAGATCGTCATCAAGCTGTACGTGTGCTGAACGCGGAGGTGCCGTCCGTTCGGCGCTAGATCGGAAGGACCATGATCAAGATTGCGAGACGGATCGTGACGAGATCACAGGACGGATCGTGACGAGATCGCGGGACGGATCGTGATGAGTTCGCGAGATGGATCGTGATGAGATCACGGGATGGATCGTGATGAGTTCGCGGGACGGATCGTGATTGGATCGTGGGACGGATCATGATGAGATCGCGGGAGGCTCGGCGATTTGGACCGACGTTCGACTACACCAATCGTGTTTCTTAACGCTTCCCGCTTAGTGATCTACAAGGGTACGTAGATCCAATCTCCCTCTCGTAGATGCTCATCACCATGGATAGATCTGTGTGTGCGTATGAATTTTTTGGTTTCCCATGCAACGTTCCCCAACAGTGGTATCAGAGCTAGGTCTATGTATAGATGAGATCACGAGTAGAACACAAAGAGTTTGTGGGCGTTGATGCTTAGATTGCTTCCTCCCTTGGTCAGATTTTGGTTCGGCGGTATTGTGAGATGAAGTGGCCCGGACCAACATTACTCGTACGCTTACGAGAGACCGGTTCCCTCGATCGCAACTTGTTGCATAGATGGCTTGCGGGTGCCAGTTTCTCTCACTTTAGTTGGATCGGATTCGACAAAGGCGGTCCTTGAGAAGGTTGAAAAGCAACTAGTGTATCACCGTTGTGGTTTTTGCGTAGATGAGAATTGTTCTTGCTAGATACCCATAGCAGCCACGTAAAACATGCAACAACAATTAAAGGACGTCTAACTTGTTTTTGCAGGGGTATGTTGTGATATGATATGGCCAGTTACATGATGTGATATATGTGATGTATGAGATGATCATGTGATGTATAGATTAACGACTTGCATGTCGATGAGTACGGCAACTGGCAGGAGCCATAGGGTTGTCTTTAATTATTGTATGACCTGCGTGTCAATCATTAAGCGCTATGTAATGCTTTACTTTATCGCTAAATGGTAGCAATAGTAGTAGAAGCATGTTGGGCGCGGCAACCCCGATGGCGACACGTTGATGGAGATCAAGATGATGGAGATCATGGTGTCATGCCGATGACGATGGAGATCATGCCGGTGCTTTCATGATGGAGATCAAAAGCACAAGTTCATGGCCATATCATGTCACTTATGATTTGCATGTGATGTTAATCCTTTTATGCACCTTGTTTTGCTTAGGATGACGGTAGCATTATAAGGTGATCCCTCACTTAATTTCAAGATAAATTGTGTTCTCCCCGAGTGTGCACCGTTGCGAAAGTTCTTCGTGTCGAGACACCACGTGATGATCGGGTGTGAT
Organism: Hordeum marinum; assembly: GCA_022496015.1. Taxonomy (NCBI): domain Eukaryota; kingdom Viridiplantae; phylum Streptophyta; class Magnoliopsida; order Poales; family Poaceae; genus Hordeum; species Hordeum marinum. Next base: position 46,592,299 of record CM039672.1, read on the forward strand.
AGACTCTACGTTCACATACAACGGGTGCAAGCCAGTGTTGCACATGCAAAACACTCGGATTAAACTTGACGAGCCTAGCATGTACAGACATGGCCTCGGAACACAAGAGACCAAAAGGTCGAACATGAGTCATATAGTAGATATGATCAACATGATGATGTTCACCATTGAAACCACCTCAACTCACGTGATGATCGGACTTGAGTTGATGAATTTGGATCATGTATCACTCGAATGACTGGAGGGATGTCAACTTGAGTGGGAGTTCTTAAGTAATATGATTAATTGAACTCATTATAATGAACATAGTCAATAGTGTCTGTGCAAATTATGTTGTAGATTACTTGCTCGCGCTGTAGCTCCCTTGAATTTTTATATGTTCCTAGAGAAATAGAGTTGAAAGATGATGGTAGAAATATTGCGGAGTAGGTCCATGATCTGAGGATTGTCCTCATTGCTGCACAGAAGGCTTATGTCCTTAATGCACTGCTCAGTGCGCCAACCCCTCTAGCGTTGTTTGTAGATGTTGTGAACATCTGACAGGCATGTTCTGATGACTACTTGATAGTTTAGTGCGTCATGCATTACGGCTTAGAATTGAGGCTCCAAAATGTTTTGAACGTCACAGAACATATGAGATGTTCTAAGAGCTGAAATTAGGATCTCAGGCTCGTGCCCATGTTGCAAGATATGAGATCTCCAATAAGATTCTTTGCCTGCAAGATGAAGGAGAATAGCTCAATCGTTGAGCATGTGCTCAGATTGTGTGGGTGGTACAATCGCTTGAATTGAGTGGGGGTTGATATTCCAGATAAGATAGTGATTGATATAGTTCTCCAAGTCACTCTCACTAAGCTACTAGAACTTGGTGATGAACTATAAAACGCTAGGGATAGAAATAATGATCCCTGAGCTGTTCGCGATGTTTGACACCGCGAAGGTAGAAATCAAGAAGGAGCGTTAAGTGTTGATGGTTAGTAAAACCACTAGTTTCGAGAAGAGCAAGGAGGGAAACTTCATGGATGGTAAGTCAGTTGCTGCTCCAGTGAAGCAACCCAAAGTTGAACTCAAACCCGAGACTAAGTGCTTCGATTATGAGGAGAGCGGTCGCTGAAGCGGAACAACCCTAGATACTTGGTAGATAAGAAGGCTGGCAACGTCAACAGAAGTATATTTGATATACGTGTTATTGATGTGTACCTTGCTAGTACTCCTAGTAGCACCTGGGTATTGGATACCGGTTCGGTTGCTAAATGTTAGTAACTCAAAATAAAAGCTACGGAATAAACGGAGAACTAGCTAAGGGTGAGGTGACGATGTGTGTTGGAAGTGTTTCCAAAGTTGATGTGATCGACATCGCACGCTCTCTCTACCTTCGGGATTAGTAACAAACCTAAATAAGTGTTATTTGGTGTTTTGCATTGAGCATGAACGTGATTAGATCATGTTTATTGCAACACGGTTATTCATTTAAGTTAGAGAATAATGGTTATTCTGTTTACATGAATAATACCTTCAATGGTCATGCACCCAGTGAGAATGGTTTGTTGAATCTTGATCGTAGTAATACACATGTTCATAACATTGATGCCAAAAGATGCGAAGTTAATAATGATAGTACCACATACTTGTGGCACTGCCGCTAAATGTCATATTGGTATAAAACGCATGAAGAAACTCCATGCTGATGGATCTTTGGACTCTTTCGATTTCGAATCGGTTGAGACATGCGAACCATGCCTGTTGGTCAAAGATGACTAAGGACCCCGTTTTCTGGTTTGACGGAGCGGGCAAGTGATTTATTGGAAATGATACATGTTGATGTATGCAATCCAATGAGTCTTGTAGTGTGCGGTGGATATTGTTATTTTCTTACCTTCACTGATGATTTGGGTAGATATAGTGTATGTTTACTTAATGAAACACAAGTCTGAATTGTTCGAAAAGTTCAAGCAAATTCAGAGTGAAGTTTAAGATCGTTGTGACAAGAAGATAAAAATATCCGCGATATGATCGTGGAGGTGAATATCTGAGTTACGAGTTTGGCATACAACTTTAGACAATGTGAAAGTTGTTTCACAACACACGCCACCTGGAACACCATAGTGTGATGGTATGCCCGAACGTCATAGTCGTGCTTTATTTGATATGGTGCATGTTATGATGTCTCTTATCATTTTGCTACTATAATTTTGGGGTTGTGCATTAGAGACAACTATATTCACTTTAAATAGGGCACCATCTAAATCCGTTGAGATGACACCATGTGAATTATGGTTCGATAGAAACCTAAGTTGTCATTTCTTGATGTTTGGGGCTGCGACGCTTGTGTGGAAAATGTTTTCACCTAATGAGCTCGAACCCAAAGCGGATAAATGCATCTTCGTAGAATACCCTAAGAACAGTTGGGTGAACCTTGTTGGGGAACGTCGCATGGGAAACAAAATTTTCCTACGCACATGCAAACCTATCCATGGTGATGAGCATCTACGAGAGGGAGAGTGGATCTACATACCCTTGTAGATCGCTAAGCGGGAAGCGTTAAGAAACGCGGTTGGTGTAGTCGAACATCTTCGCGATCCAAATCGCCGAGCGTCCCGCGATCTCATCACGATCCGTCCCGCGATCCAATCACGATCCGTCCCGTGAACTCATCACGATCCGTCCCGCGATCTCATCACGATCCATCTCACGATCTTGATCACGGTCTATCCCGCGAACTCATCACGATCCGTTCCGTGATCACATCACGAACCGTCTCGCGATCTCGATCACGGTCCTTCCGATCTAGCGCCGAACGGACGGCACCTCCGCGTTCAGCACACGTGCAGCTTGATGACGATCTCCACTGTCTTGAACCAGCAAGAGGAGGTGGAGAGGATACAGAGTTCACCGGCAGCGTGACGGCGCTCCGGTGATGGTGGTGGAGCAATTCCCGCAGGGCTTCGCCTAAGCGCTGCAGAAAACTGATCTAGAGGAGAAACTATGCACCGGTGGAACGGGTAGCACGTGGCCGGAAATTCTGTCCAAAAACCACCCAATCCACTAGTATATATAGGAGGAGAGGAGAGGAGAGGCAGCCAAGGCCTTTGGGTCGGCCGAAATAGGAGGTGGGAGCAATCCTACTTCACCTCCAATCCTAGTTGGAGTAGGATTGCCTCCTATTGGCTGATTTTCCACTTTTTGCTTTAGGACTTTCTCTCCTGCGCCATGGGCCTTTGTGGCTGTTTTCCAAGCCCACTAAGGGCTGGTTATTATTCTCCCACAGCCCATGGACCTCTTGGGGTCGAAATACCCCTGCCGGAGGTCCTCCGGTACACTACCGGCACTCCCGGTACAATACCGATACTCCCGGTACACTACCGATGAGCCCGAAACTTTTCCGGAAACCAAACTGGGACTTCCTATATATGAATCTTTACCTCCGGACCATTCCGGAGCTCCTCGTGACGTCCAGGATCTCATCCGGGACTCCGAACAACCTTCGGTCACCACCATACATAACTCTACACTACCGAAACGTCACCGAACCTTAAGTGTGCAGACCCTGCGGGTTCGAGAACTATGTAGACATGACCGAGACACCTCTACGGTCAATAGCCAATGGCGGGACCTGGACGTCCACATTGGTTCCTACATATTCTACGAAGATCTTTATCGGTCGAACCTCTATGTCAAGGATTTAGTTAATCCCGTATAACGTTCCCTTTGTTCTTCGGTATGTTACTTGCCCGAGATTCGATTGTCGGTATCTCCATACCTAGTTCAACCTCGTTACCGGCAAGTCTCTTTACTCGTTCCATAATACAAGATCCCGCAACTAACAATTAGTCACATTGCTTGCAAGGCTCATTGTGATGTTGTATTACCAAGTGGGCCCTGAGATACCTCTCCGTCACACGGAGTAACAAATCCCAGTCTCGATCCATGCCAACTCAACAGACACCATCGGAGATACCTGTAGAGCACCTTTATAGTCACCCAGTTATGTTGCGACGTTTGATACACACAAGGCACTCCTCTGATATCCGTGAGTTGCATGATCTCATGGTCATAGGAACATATACTTGACATGCAGAAAACAGTAGCAATAAACTGACACGATCATATGCTATGTTTGTAGTTTGGGTCTTATCCATCACATCATTCTCCTAATGATGTGATCCCGTTATCAAATGACATCTCATGTCCATGGCTAGGAAACCTTAACCATCCTTTGATCAACGAGCTAGTCCATTAGAGGCATACTAGGGACATGGTTTTGTCTATGTATCCACACATGCATTTAAGTCTCCGATCAATACAATTATAGCATGGATAATAAACGATTATCATGAACAAGGAAATATGATAATAACTAATTTATTATTGGCTCTAGGGCATATTTCCAACAAACCTTCTATCTCAGATCCAAGCATAAAGTGTTTGTTGCTAAAACGGGTCCTTTCCCGAGAAAAAGTTTCTCTCGAAAGAATTGAGTGGGAGGAAGATAGAACTTGATGAGGTTGTTGAACCTTTGTTTCAACCAGAGAGTAGCGCAGCGCAGAAAGATGTTTCTGTGGAACCTACGTCAGTTGAAGAGGAAGTAAATGATGATGATCATGAAGCTTCGGATCAAGTTACTATCGAACCTCGTAGGTCGACAACGATGTGTACTGCTCTTGAGCAATACGACAACCCTATCTTGGAGGTCATGTTGTTGGACAACAATGAACCTACGAGCTGTGGAGAAGCGATGATGGGCCTGGATTCCGACAAATGGTTAGAGGCCATGAAATCCGAGAAAGGATCCATATATGAAAACCAAGTATAGACTTTGGTAGACTTGCTTGTTGGACAGCAGGTCGTTGATTACAAATGGATCTTTAAAATGAAGACAGACGCTGATGGTGAATGCCACCATTTATAAAGCTCGATTTGTCGCAAAGAAGTTTCTGGCAAGTTCAAGGAGTTGACTGTGATGAGACTTTCTCTCGTAGTGATGCTAAAGTCTGTTAGAATTATGTTAGTAGTTGCTGCATTTTCAATTATGAAATATGGCAGATGGGTGCCAAAACATCGTTTCCTTTCTTGAGGAAAGGTTGTATGTGATACAACCAGAAGGTTTTGTCAGTCCTAAGGATGCTAAAAGGTGTGCAAGCTTCAGTGATCCTTCTATGAACTGAAGCAAGCATCTCAGAGTTGGAATATACACTTTGATGAGGTGATTAAAGTTTTTGAGTCTATACAAAGTTTACGAGAAACTTGTATTTACAATAAAGTTAGTGGGAGCACTGTAGAGTTTCTAATAAGCATATGTGGTTGACATATTGTTGATCGGAAATGATATAGAATTTCTGGAAAGCATAAAGGGTTGTTTGAAAAGAGTTTTTCAAAGGAAGACCTGGATAAAGCTACCTAATTGTTGAGCATCAAGATCTATAGAGATAGATCAAGATACTTGATGAGACTTTCAATGAGTACATACCTTGACAAGATTTTGAAAGAGTTCAAAATGGATCAGTCAGAGAAAGAGTTCTCGCCTGATTTGTAAGGTATAAAGTTGAGTAAGACTCAATGCCCAGTGACTGTAGATGATAGAGAAAAGATGAGTGTCATCCCCTATGCTTCAGCCATAGGCTCTATCATGTATGCAATGCTGTGCACAAGACCCGATGTCAGCCTTGCCATAAGTTTGGCTGGAAGGTTTCAAAGTGATCCTGGAATGGAGCACTGGACAGCGGTCAAGATTATCCTTAGTAACTAAAAGACTAAGGAGATGTTTCTCGATTATGGAGGTGATAAGGAGTTCATCGTAAAGAGTCACGTCGATGCAAGCTTTAACACCAATCCGGATGACTCGTAGTAGCAATCTAGATACGTATAGTGGAGCAGCCATTTGGAATAGTACCAAGTGGAGTGTGGTAGCAGTGTTTACGGTTTGACATAGAAATTTGCAAAGTACACACGGATCTGAATGTCGCAGACCTGTTGACTATAAGACCTCTCTCACATGCAAAGCATGATCGAGCCCCAGAACTCATTGGGTGTTAGATTCATAACAATGCAAATCACATAGTGATGTGAACTAGATTATTGACTCTAGTGCAAGTGGGAGACTGTTGGAAATATGCCCTAGAGGCAATAATAAATTAGTTATTATCATATTTCCTTGTTCATGATAATATTTTATTATCCATGCTATAATTGTATTGATCGGAGACTTAGATGCATGTGTGGATACATAGACAAAACCATGTCCCTAGTATGCCTCTAATAGACTAGCTCGTTGATCAAAGATGGTTAAGGTTTCCTAGCCATTGATATGAGATGTCATTTGATAACATGATCACATCATTAGGAGAATGATGGGATGGACAAGACCCAAACTACAAACATAGCATATGAGCATGTCAGTTTAATGCTACTGTTTTCTGCATGTCAAGTATTTGTTCCTATGACCATGAGATCATGCAACTCACTGACACCCGAGGAGTGCCTTGTGTGTATCAAATGTTGCAACGTAACTGGGTGACTATAAAGGTACTCTATAGGTATCTCTGAGGGTGTCTGTTGGGTTGGCATGGATCAAGACTGTGATTTGTTACTCCGTGTGACGGAGAGGTATCTCAGGGCCCACTCGGTGATACAACATCACAACAAGCCTTGCAAGTAATGTGACTAAGTGTTAGTCATGGGATCTTGTATTACGGAACGAGTAAAGAGACTTGACGATAACGAGGTTGAACTAGGTATGGAGATACCGACGATCGAATCTCGGGCAAGTAACATACCGAAGAACAAAGGGAACATCATACGGGATTAACTGAATCCTTGACATAGAGGTTCAACCGATAAAGATATTCGTAGAATATGTAGGAACCAATATGGGCATATAGGTTCCTCTATTGGTTATTGACCACAGAGGTGTCTCGGTCATGTCTACATAGTTCTCGAACCCGCAGGGTCTGCACACTTAAGGTTCGGTGACGTTTCGGTAGTATAGAGTTATGTATGGTGGTGATCGAAGGTTGTTAGGAGTCCCAAATGAGATCCTGGACGTCACGAGGAGCTCCGTAATGGTCTGGAGGTAAAGATTGATATATAGGAAGTCCCATTTTGGTCTCCGGAAAAGTTTCGGGCTAATCGGTAATGTACCGGGAGAGCATCGGGAGGGGTATTTCGACCCAAGAGGCTTCACGGGCTGTGGGAGAGTAAATACCAGCATTTTGTGGGCTGGTGGAAGTCCCACACAAGGCCCATGCGGCTGGGAGAAAAATCCCAAAGGGAAAAAGGTGGAAAAAGGCCAAAAAAAGGAGGAATCCTAGTCCTACTAGGATTGGAGGAGGAGTCCTCCTCTCCTCCCCACTTTGGCCGACCCATGGGCTGGATCTTTGGCAGCCAAGCCTCCTCCTCCTCTCCTCCTATATATACTAGAGGATTTTAGGGTTTTGGCACAGAATTTTCAGCCACGTGCTACCCGTTCCTCTAGTGCGTAGTTTCTCCTCTAGATCGGTTTTCTGCAGTGCTTAGGTGAAGCCCTGCCGAAATAGCTCCACCACCATCACCGCAGCGCCGTCACGCTACCGGAGAACACTTCTACCTCTCTGCTCCCTCTTGCTGGATCAAGAAGTCGGAGATCATCATCAAGTTGTACGTGTGCTGAACGCGGAGGTGCCGTCCGTTCGGCGCTAGATCGGAAGGACCATGATCAAGATTGCGAGACAGATCATGCCGAGATCGCGGGACGGATCGTGATGAGATCACGGGACAGATCATGATGAGTTCGCGAGACGGATCGTGATGAGATCGCGGGACGGATCGTGATGAGTTCGCGTGACGGATCGTGATTGGATCGCAGGACGGATCGTGATGAGATCGCGGGACGCTCGGCGATTTGGATCGCGAAGACGTTCGACTACACCAACCGCATTTCTTAACGCTTCCCGCTTAGCGATCTACAAGGATACGTAGACCCACTCTCCCTCTCGTAGATGCTCATCACCATGGATAGATCTGCGTGTGCATAGGAAATTTTTTGTTTCCCATGCAACGTTCCCCAACACCAGCTTCTCGGTTGCTCCCTTCGTCATCGCGGCGGCGGAGCTCGTCGGAGCGAAGCAGAGTGGCGTGTTGGAGACAGGGGAGGCGTAGGAAGAGAGGAGATTTTGGGGAAAAGTATTGTGCAAAACGCGACAGTTCGGGATTTATACCCCGTCGAGTGTCTCACTGACATATGGGCTCGCGAGATCCCTGCATATCTTAACCGCAGACGGCACCCTGTACGTGGCGAAATGAGTGGCACGCGAATCAAGGCGTCATGCCCCCACTTGCTCCGGTTGTGGCGTCATCATCGCAGACACACGCGCTTCCCAAATTTTCGTATCCCGCAAGATCCGGGCCTGACAGAGTGACCCGTCACGTCCAAAGATACCTTTAGGTCACCCGAAACAAAATTGACATTGAACATTCACTCGGACACTTTCTAGATAGAATCGATCCGGGCGAATGACGAAGAGTTCAGTCGACGCAAGTTTCGTTGAAGCCTCGAAAATCATTCGGAAGATTCGGTGCCTTGTTCTGAACTGGCATCGATACCCCCCTTCACCACTCGAACCCTGATCCATTCGGGGGCTAATGATGAGGATACATACCTGAGGTAGGGTCCTAGGCCTAACCTACATACCCTACCTAAGGACACTGTATTGGAGGACTTAAAGATCACAAGAAAGATTCCAACTGGATTCACCATGGCGCTCAAGTCATTTGACAGTCAATCCACTCAGAGGATTCTTCCTCCACTAGACGGTCACCTGTCACTCAGATGACCTCACTTCCAGTCGACACCAGAAGACCAGAAGCCACCACCGGGAGGCCAACAGGAAGGCGTTAGGCCAGTCGTCATTAGTAGCAATTATGATGTACATTACCAGTAACGCTCGTCTTTATAGCCACGATTGGACCCTTGGATGCCTCACACTTATGAGGGGTAACATACTCTATATAAGCCGCCCCTCCCCTCTGGCACAAGGGTTCGCAACCTTTGTAACTCACACTCTCCAGACGACAAAAGCTCTAGAGCACTGAGACGTAGGGCTGTTACCTCCACGAGAGGAGGCTGAACTCATACATCCGTGTGTACATCCTCGCCGTAGCTAGGACTCTGCCCTCTCCTTTCGTACCCCTAACTTCTACTGTCAGACTCGTTCTCACAACAATACCTATGTTGCAGCAGTCCGCACGATTATGGTTCTCGTGTCGCTAGTACTTTGGAGTAGCCGGATCTGGCCTGTCTATTGCTCGTGACTGGGAAGGAAGGTGTCTAGCCTTTGCCGCGTGAGTCCAATGGGGTGTCCGCCTACGCCGAAGTTGTTGGAGACCGTGGACTTCCTGTGAGCAGGGCGAGAACTGAAACGGAGGAAGAAAACATCGTTGAGGGAGTCTGTTGAATTCACGAGCAACGTGAATCCTGAAGACCCGAGATGGACCAAGAGGTAATATCATCTGGAGAGTTAATTCTCACTTATGTGAACCTTAATCACTGATATTTCTGCTATAGCTTAGTAGTTGGTTCCTATAGATCTGTGTTCATACCAGATTGCTCAACACATGGGGTGTTGAAGAAATCGATTGATGTAATTCATGTGTTTCTTTTGATATTTGTTATGATTTGCCTAGTAAAAGTGTTAGCCATGTTTGGTAGGAAAATTGGGTATATTGGATCGAACCATTGATGGTAGTCCGTTCTTGTCTTGTTGAGGCTGTCATTGTTTGTCTAATTAGGAAGTTTCAGAATTTCTATGTGCAACTGAATGTTGGAAACATTTTGTGTGATTTGATTTCTAGGTTGAGGCTGGGTAGTGCACCACCTGACAGGCCGTCGTGTCATGGAGAATTCGATCAGAATGTTCACTGAGGATCTGAATGATAATATGGTCAAACAAGAGATCAAGACTAGTTTTGACTCTGTACGACTTCTACAACATGTACCGCCGAAAATCTGTGGTTTTAGAAGGGCACCATCGCACCACTTGTACCAGACCTGTCAAAGCCATTGTGGTGTAAGGAATTGGACTAGTTTTCCAATTGAGGAACATTTCATTAATTCTGAGGATTTTCGACTATGTGTTGTGGGCTTCTGCTGTACGCGTGTTCCTCTTGTTGTCCGTGTAATAATGTAATTGTTTGCGTCATATTACAATGATCTAATTTAGAATCTGGAGTTTGCGTTTGAGGTACATGGTCGTTGATGTGGTGACAAATTTTATTTGATCTCGTGATTTGGTTGACTATGTTGAGTTGATGAACATGTAAGATCAACAATGAGTTGATCAACATGTGGATGTGGGATCAGCACTAGCTGGAAGAAGCGCGGGAGGTGGGTGAGATTTGAGCACTCGCGGGAAGAAACATGTGGGATCAGCACTCGCTGGAAGAAGCAACACTCAGGCCTGGCGATCAAGTCCAACGGCGACGTGAAATAAGAAATATTTTATTTGCCTACTAGACGGCCGTTTGGGTTGCCATCCGTGCGCGACGGCTGGCACGGCTCAGGAAATTGTCTGGGCCGGTGGACATTCGGTTGGGCCGTGAAGCAATGAACGACACCTACCAGTAATGAATGATCTGAACAGATTTCAATTTGAAGGAACATACGAAGCAGATACAACTGGTAATACGAAATCACTAGTTAGGGAGTACACCTCGCAAAGGTCACGCAGGGAGTTCTCCGTGCGCGACAAGTGTTGCGTTGTGGGCACGTTGGAGATCTTTTAGGGTGTGTTTGGTAGGGTGCATGAGGGCAAAAGTTCTCAATCCGATCCACTTTTGCTTGTTTGTTAGAGTGCATGAACTCACCTGAGCTATGCTCATCTGATGCATAAAGGGTGTGTTTGGTAGCATTCCCAACCTAGCATGGTTGTTCTTCTTTAATACATGCTAAGTGTAGCCATGCTGATTACATGCATTTGATGTTGTTTGGTAGTGATATATGTGCTAAGACATGCTAAGTTAAGACTATGTTTGGTAGCTTGCATCTGTTTAGACGTGTCGGTCGGTACTGTAGCAATCGTTATTTTCGAACAAGTGAACAAAATATTTCAAAATTGTGAACAATTTTTTGAAACATGGAAAAATATTTTTTTGTGAAATTTTAAACATTTTTTGAATTTTTAAAGTTTTTTTGAAAAATTGAACACGTTTTTAAATATTGATATTTTTAGAATTTTAAACAAAATTTGAACATATTTTAAAAAATCAAAATTTAAAAAAAATCATTTTTTTTGGAAAATTTAAACATATTTTGAAAATTTAGACAAATATGAATTCATGTACATTTTTGAAAATTTTAACATATTTGAAAATCCCGTCATTTTTTGAAAATGTGAACAAATTTTGAAAATCTGAACATTTTTTGAAAATTAAATTATTTTTTAGAAATCCTCAACATTATTTGAAACACGTTGTCGCTCGTTTCGCTCATGCATGCTGACCAGTGAACGACTATTGGGGTGTTCTCTCTTCATGCATGCTAAGAGGGTATTTGGGTTGAGGTCGTGCATGCTGAGAAGGCACCATACAGGCTACCAAACACCCAAAAGTGGGTCGAGAAGGAAACTGTTGAGGTCATGCACCCTCCAGGCACTCTACCAAACACATCCAAAAGGAGCCTCAACCATACCCATCTCACGTGTGGAGGCAGCCATGCTGTCCTTAACCCTCGTCCCCACCAACCAGACCACGTATAGATATGTTTAAATTTTCAAAAAATGCTCATAATCTCAAAATTTGTTTAAATTTTTGAAAAATATTCAGATTTTCAAAATTTGTTCCAAATTTCAAAAATGTTCACAATTTCAAAATTTGTTTAAAATTTTGAAAATGTTTAGAATTTCAAAATTGTTTAAATTCTAAAAAAAGTTTAGAATAAAAAACATATTTAAAAAATGTTTAGAATTCCATTTTTTCAGAAAACGTTTAGAATTTATTTTTTTTATAAATTTTTAAAAAATGTTTAGAATTTCATTTTTTTACTTTTTATAAAATATTCAAAATTTCAAAATTTGATTATTTTTTTAAAATCATAATTTCAAATATCTTCAATTTTTTAAACAATGTTCAAAATTTCAAAAAAATGTTCAGCATGTCTAAACACATGCAAGCTGCCAAACAAAGTTTCATTTCAGCATGTCTCAATGAATACATCACTGCCAAACAAGGGCAACTGCATGGACTCGGCATGTCTACACTCAACGTGGATGAGAGAAGAACAACTAAGCTAGGTCCATACATGCTACCAAACACACCCTTAAGCGTGCTCCGTGCATGACACTTGTCGGTCGGAGAACACCCCGCGTGATATTCGGTTTTCGGTTTTCTTTTTCTAGTTTTCCCTTTTGCAATTAAGTCCTTAAACAATTTAGTGTTTATAAATAATGCTCCGATCTATTTCTTCAGATTTGTTTCTCTGTTGTGTTCGTCGTCACGCCGGACAAGTCCCGCTCCGTCTTCTCGCTATCGTCTTGCTTCGGCCGTCACCCCGCCGTTGTTGCCCTGCTGTGGTCTTGCTTCAACCGTCACCCTGCTATGGTCTTTGCTTCCGTTGTCGCCGCCCCGTCGTCGCCCCACTATGGTCGCTTGGCCGTCGTTCCCCCACTGTGGTCGTCCCCTGGTAATCGTGTAGTTGGGGTTTCCTTTTTCGTGTTTTCTTTTTTCCCATTATATTTCCGGGAAATTGAGATTTCAGGGGAAATTACGGGTGGGGGCTTACAACACAATCAAATGTCAACTTTCAACTCGGTTGTGGTATCAGATCTTATTGGTCACCATTTCTATGCAGGTAATGGCTTGCCCCTTCTGTCGAGTTCCAGGTGGCCGTTGTTCTTCCTTTGATTCTTGTGCGTCTGTCTTCACTATGGTGCTGGATCATCGTTGTTCAAGGCGTGTTGTAAGATTCTATTTCTTGTGTTATCTGATAGTCGCATATGGTTGATGTTATCTGATAATGCCTTTGTTTATATGATTATGATGTTTGCTTCCATTCTTTTTGTAGTATGTTCCGTGCAGTGTTAGATCACATCTTGCTCGGTACATTGAGGAGTGTAGAGCTTTAGCTATTCGGAGGGGTGACAAAGATATTGATCTTGCTCTTCACAGTAGTGAGGGTTACTTATATGGTGTTCTGTTTAGACATGTCCGGGTGAGCAGTAAATTCCATGGTCCTTCCTGGGAGAAGCTTGTGAGTGATTATGGTCTCCATCATCGTGACATTATGACTGTTAGGCTTGACCACTATGGAACTATGATTGGTGTTGATTTTCATCGAGATGGTGTTATGTTCTTTCCTTTACCCTCTGTTGGTAAGGTTTTTTGAGTTATTTTATATTTTGTTTCAGCTTATACGTTTTGTTGTTCTGCTGAACTTGTGAAAATATTTTTTTGTAGCTCTTCAGTATCTGAGTGAAACCGAGAGGGAACTTGTTGAGAGTTGTTTTTATAGTCGTGGTGTCATTATGAATTATCAGCAAATGTATTTCATGTTGCGACGGCTCTTTGATGACAACTACATATTGTGTACTCCTTTTGTTCATAGGATTGATTCCATGAATGTTAATTGTCAACATATGACGAGCTTTGTTTCTGTCTACTGTTTATTTATTTGTTCTTTGCTCTAGTGTACTATTTTATATTTGTAAGCTGAACACCATATAACTTGATGTTTTTTTCAGGTTATTTCAAGCATGGTTGTGAGGAGTTTGAAGGATTTTTTGTCAATTCATAGGACTGGTTCTTTGACTCTTGAAATTACTTTGGATTCTGAAGATGATGATATATCTGTGAGCATTCCTTGTTCCTACTTTATTGGCTTGGGTGGTAGAATGATGTTCAAGAAGGAAGGTTTCGGTGATTTTCTTTGGGCATTGTCTATTGAAGTCAATAATTTGGTGCTCATAACCTTCAAAGATTGTGATCAGAAGCTTGCTGTCATTTTCAGCCCTCCGCCGCACTGATCCTACTTATAGACTGTGAAGTGAAACATTTATGTGGCGTATAGTTGTATGCAGATGTTTTTAATAAAATCTATGGTACAAAAGATTGTTATTCGTCATTATTGATATTCACATATGTAAGACTTATATATCTATAGGTGGACTGTGCTTCTTGTCTCCCAGCGAGTCGTGCGTCTCTCACATTGTACATCCGTGCACCTTCCTAGTATAAAATTGTACTGTAGTTTTACATCACGCATGGTGTTTTCGTGTCTCACTATGAGGCGTGCATATCCTGTTTACAGATACATGCATCTTCCTATTATGAATCCGTGCTTCCGTTTTGCATCATGGACGTTCCTGTCTAAAAACCGTGTATCATGTTTCCAATCAGCCGTGCCTCTCGTGCACGCGCCGCCATGAATGTACTGTGTACAAATACGGTGCATGTTACTAATATAAAACAATCATCTGTCTTACATATGAGTCGTGCCTCTCGTGCACGTACCGTCGTGGATGTGCTGTGTACAGATACGGTGCATGTTACTAATATAAAACAGTGCTCTGTCTTACATATGAGCCGTGCCTCTCGTGCATGCACCGCCGTGGACGTGTTGTGTACAGATATGGTGGATGTTACTAATACAAAACAGTGCTCTGTCTTACATATGAGCCATGCCTCTCGTGTACGCATCACCATGGACATGTTGTGTATAGATACGGTGCATGTTACTAATATAAAACAGTGCTCTGTCTTACATATGAGTCGTGCCTCTCGTGCACGCACCGCCGTGAACGTGCTGTGTACAGATACGGTGCATGTTACTAATATAAAACAGTGCTATGTCTTACATATGATCCGTGCCTCTCGTGCACGCACCGCCACGGACGTGTTATGTACAGATACGATGCATGTTACTAATATAAAACAATGCTCTGTCTTGCATATGAGCCATGCTTCTCGTGCACGCACCGCCGTGGACGTGTTGTGTACAGATATGGTGCATGTTACTAATATAAAAAAGTGCTCTGTCTTGCATATGAGCCATGCTTCTCGTGCACGCACCGTCGTGGACGTGCTGTGTACAGATATGATGCATGTTACTGATATAAAAAAGTGCTCTGTCTTACATATAAGCCGTGCCTCTCGTTCACGCATCGCCGTGAACGTGCTGTGTACAGATACGGTGCATGTTACTAATATAAAATAGTGCTTTGTCTTACATATGAGTCGTGTCTCTCGTGCATGTACCGTCGTGGACATCCTGTGTACAGATACGGTGCATGTTACTAATATAAAACAGTGCTCTGTCTTACATATGAGTCATGTCTTTCGTGCACGCACCGTCGTGGACGTGTTGTGTATAGATACGGTGCATGCTACTAATATAAAACAGTGTTCTGTCTTACATATGAGCCGTGCCTCTCGTGCACGCACCGCTATGGACGTGTTGTGTACAGATATGGTGCATGTTACTAATATAAAACAATGCTTTGTCTTACATATGAGCCGTGTCTCTCGTGCACGCACCGCCGTGGACGTGCTGTGTATAGATACGGTGCATGTTACTAATATAAAACAGTGTTCTGTCTTACATATAAGCCGTGCCTCTCGTGCATGCACCGCCATGGACGTGTTGTGTACAGATACGGTGCATGTTAATAATATAAAACAATGCTCTGTCTTACATGTGAACCATGCCTCTCCTGCACGCACCGCCGTGGAGGTGTTGTATATATTATATGATCAATGAAGGTTCTGGAGAAAGAACGGAATGGAGACTATTTTGTACCGGCGAACAATATGAGTGAAGAATTAAAAGGTAAAAATAGAGCCTGGACAGAAATAATATAATGTACAGTATCTAGCACCATAGAAATATTGCTACGGCTTCCAAAAATATACCCATGACTAATTATTCTGATTTTTGTTTTTTGCCGTTTATTACTTTTTAATAGGAGAACGGTGAGGAAGTATGGAAAATATGTGTAGATTTGGAGAAAGAAGAATGGATATCTGAATTTTCAAAAATCAGTACCATCTGTTGTAGCAAAGTGTCTTGTAAGTTTTCTTGTGTCTGCAGGAGAGGAAGGGACAACAAGATTTATTTTTCTTGTGGCCTTAGGGTTTATGACATGTAGGGCCAACAGATGGGTTACGGTTCGTATACATAGAGGCAGTGAAGACCTAACCGTCTTTCCAGATCCACCGTACACATCGTTGTCTTACCTCGACAATGGAGATGGGGATGTGCGCTGCCCCTAGCACCAAGATGGCGAGGTGCGCTTCACCGGCGATGCCGTCCTCTGGGTGTGCGGTGGTGGTCGAAGGTGCAAGAGGCGGCGATTGCCGCCCCCCTTGACCGGACGAACACGGAGAGGGATCTGGTTTGGACATCATCAGCAGCCTATCGAATGCCGTCCTAGGTGAGATCGTCTCCCATCTCCCTACCAAGGATGTCGTCCGCATGCAAGTTCTTGCCTCGCGGTGGCGGCCCGTATGGCGCACCGCTCCTCTGAATCTCGACTACCATGAGATCCCTGCTTCTCGTCTTTTTAAACATCTAGAAACAGTTCATATAGAGACCACCTCTTGTGTATCCTGCTATAGCAAGGAGGTCGTCCACAAAAGTTACTCCGGAACTTGGGTTAGTGGAGAACCTGTAGCTAATGATTTGAGCCTTCCTAAAGTCATCCTCTCCGATCATGAGGGCACAGTCCGCCGGTTATGCATCCCGGCGTGCTACCTCTAGTGCAGACCATCTACCATCGATGCCTGGATTCGATCGCCAAAACTCGACAATATTATTCAGGTGCTTGAGTTCTACTTCTTGATCCCGCAATTCATGAATCACGAGGTCACATTACTAGACGCATGCCCTTCACCAACGCCTCCACCACTGATGTCCATCTTCCGGTTTTCCTCTTCTTTGCACACCATCAGCTTCGCTCTTTGCCAGATAGGTGACAACTATGTCCAAATGCTTGAACTGCCGCTGCTCAAGAGGCTTTCCCTTGTGCTGGTTGACATATGAGACACCTCTCTAGACAACATAATCCACTCTAGTTGTCCTTCACTCGAGTTACTGCTGCTTGTTTTGAATGAAAAAAACATTGCATCAGAATAAACTGAGCTAAGCTTGTAAGCATTGGCATCTCCTGTGGGAATTTTGAACTCATTATCCAGGATGCCTCTGCACTTCAACGACTGATTTATGATTTGGATAGCAGACCCCTCAGTTAACCATTGTCTCTGCACCTAATTTGGAGACATTGGGTGAATTCATTAACCCGGGTGACTACGATTCTCTCGAGGTACTGAATTTCCACAATACTTTCACCTTGTTTCATTGGAGGAAACGAGATTGATGTCATCCAACCTTTTATTTTATTAACTTTGTTCTATTTGTCCTGAAGGGTTCGATGGCTGTTGGGCTAACAAAAATACGGCAATCCATCAAGACTTTTTTTTATACTGCAACATTATAAAGTTGAACAAGCTTTTCAATTGTTGGACCTATTTCTAAACCTGGAGAACTTGTTTGTTGCGGTAATGGTTTTCACAAACATTTCATAGTGTAGCATTCATACCTCCGTCTCAAATTTTTTTTGTCGTACATTTATCAGGATTAGTATACCCGTGTCTACAAAAGCTTTACTGATAGATACATCCGGATCTAGACAAATATATGACAAGCTTTTGGGGATGAACATAATATAATTAATCGTTCTTTTGCTGTCTCCACTTATATTAAGTTTTTTCAACATACTTGCATGTTTTAGGGAGGATTTAATCATTCTGGTGGTAAACGAAAATTTTGGCGCTGTAAGTTCCAACTATTTGTCAAAGACCATCCCATTCGTCTCAAGACAGTAACACTGGAAGATTACGAAAGCTGTGAGGAACACATTGAATTCACGACATTCTTTATTTTGAATGCAAGAGAGTTGGAGACCATCAAGATTAAGTTTCGCTACCTTCCAGGCTTCACGTCCTCAGAAACCAGGTTATATTTTTATGCAGAGCAACGAAAGGTGTTTAAGTGGGACAAGAGGGCTTCTAAATGCGCTTGCCTTATATTAACTTCAAGTTGCAAACACACCAGGCCGGATTTAACAAACAAAAGTGTTGAATACCTGGACTTGACCAATCCATTCAGCTGTGAATGCTAAAAACAACTCTCTGCGGGGAAGATTTCAGAGTTACATGTTGTAGCGTCTTCTGTGGGGAAACTTACGGAGCTTAGAGATTTAGACATGATAAAAAAACCTTTGTAATTTTTGCATTGTCTATAAGGTTGTTTGTTTTTGTCCTTGTAAGGTTGTTTGTTGTACTCAACGAAGCAGTTCACATGTCCTAAAATCAATCCAGTTTTTCTCGTTTTCTCTTGACGTTTTAAAGAGTCTCTAGTCCCGTGGAAACGACGTGATGAACGTTTGCTTTGTTAATGTGACATAATAGATGAGGGCAGTTCACATGTAGTCACGACATTGTGTTACTGGCATGGAGAACCATGTACCTCATGGCCATCTCTGCAACAATGAACTGTGCATTCCATGGAGCACACACTAGAATCTAGCTAGTAGTGTGCGTTTGCTCTAGTAGCAATAGTGCAGATTCTCCGACACGTCCATGCTCTTCCTAGTATACATTCTAATAACGCCTGATGAATGAGTGACATAGGAAAGCACACCTACCCACTCCTCCCCTATTCCCCCTTCCCATTTAACCTTTGGATTTTCTCTATCGACGCAGTCAATACCTAACTATCTTTTTAGATCCATCACACATAGTGTTGCTCTGGGGCGCCGCGACAAGATGGAGGTGGAGGTGGAGTCCGCTGCCCCTACTGTGAAGAGATCGAGGCTCGCACCACTGGTGATGCCGTCCTCTGTGTGAGTGGTGGTGGTCGAGGGGGCAAGGAGTGCCGAGGGTCCGCGTACTGGATCTTGGGAGCAAGATCAATCTTGTCCCGACTACATCAGTGACGTCCCGAACGCAATCCTAGGTGATATCATCTTCCGTCTCACCATGAAAGAAGCCATACGAACTCAAGTGCTGGCACATAGGTTTCGCCATCTCTGGCGCACCACTCCTCTGAATCTCGACTGCAGCATGATCCCTGCGGACATATTTTTAACCCTCTAGAAGCAGTGCATATCAACACAATCTCCATGCTCCACACCAAGGAGTTGATCCAAATAAGATACTTTGGAACTCGATGCCGTGGACAATCTGTCGTTGATGATGTGAGCCTTCCTGAAGTCATCCTCTCCGGTCATGAGGGCGCAGTTCACCGCTTCTGCATCCCAGCATGTTACCCCTCTACCGTCGACGCCTGGCTTCGATCTCCCAAACTGGACAATCTCCAGGTGCTTGAGTTCTACTACATGTTCCCGCATTTCTTGCGAAAGACTGTGAGTCTACCATTCATGGGCCCTTCATCTATGTCCTCATCATCGACGTCCAGCTTGCGGTTTTCCTCGTCTCTTCACACTATCACCTTTGCTCTTTGCCAAATACTAGACACCTATGTTGGAACACTTGAACTACCAATAGTCAAGAGACTTCCGCTTCTTGACGTTGATATATCAGATGTATCGCTGCATAGAATAATCCATTCTAGTTGCCCTGCCCTGAGGTGGCTGCTTCTTGTCTATAATAACCTAGATCACTACATCAGAATAAACTATCCTATGCTTGAAAGCATTAGCATCCTTTGTGACAATGGCAAACTCATTATCGAGGATGCCCCCTCACTTGTATGGCTGATTCATGACATCCGTAGCAGACACTTGGAGATAAATGTTGTCTCAGCCCCTAAACTTGAGGCACTGGGTAAATTTTATTCAGGGTACCCTGACTCCAAGATTGCGTTTGGCTCTACGGTTATTCAGGTACCGATATTACGCCTTACTATGATCTGCTTATTTTTGAGCACATAAGTTTCATGTCATGCAACGTTTCTACTCTTTTAATTTTATGTTATATGCTCAATGAAGGCCTTGTCCATAGTCAGCATATCAACAGTGGTTCATTCTGTCAAGACGTTGCTTATCCACATGTCATTCGACCTCGACAAGGCCATTGCCTTGATGCAATGCTTTCCAAGCTTGCAGAACCTGCTTATGGAGGCAATGATTTTCAAACATGTTGGAAAGCCCATACTCTGCATATTGTAGTATAATTAATCATTGGTTTACCATTTTTGCACTCTCTCTCTCTCTCTTTATAGGCATTATTGAGTTTTTTTGCTCTTCATGTATGCTTAGGGAGGATTCAGTCATCAAGAAGGTGTAACAAATAGGTGGCGTCATAGGTACGGGCTGTTCCATAGGCATCATGACATTCGCCTGAAGACAGTAACGCTGGAAAAGTACTGGCATTGCCAGAAAAACATTGATTTTGTGATGTTCTTTATCCATAATGCAAAGGAGCTAGAGACAATGAGGCTTAAGTTTCGTTCCCCCGGTCGTGACGGAAAACTTTTACAAACAACAACGGAGAGCCCTTCTGTGGGATAACAAGGCCTCTAGGCGTGCTCGGCTAATGTTATCAACATCCTGCAACCACATGGACTTGGACTTGGTAACATATATGTGGGAGAAACAGTGCCCAGGCCTCGATTTACCAGATCCATTCAACTGTTGTTGTTGATAACAGTGCTCAGGCTGGTAGAGTTAGGTGTTGTTGCGCCCTTTTTAGTCCCAGTTTTATCTAAACATGTCTTTTGAACATCATCCCACTGTCTGGATTGTTGTTATGACGCTGTTATGCCTGGATGTTTATGTGTTTTTGATTTCATGTCAATCTATGGAAATGCACAAAATCACACATTTGACACAACACAAATTCAGACACACCGATATGGTTGTCGTCTTACATGACAGAGCTAGCTTTTAGTTGCAACAGATTTGGTTCTCATGCGCCTCTCCCGAGTTAAACATGTTGCTCTGTGGGAATTAAACGTGTGACCGGGAAGGCCTTCCCTACACGTGTTGCTCGTTATATCGTGACCGTACCTCTATCGTAGCAGCACATTCTTTTCTCTGTTTGTGCGGTGTTTTAGCGGAAAAACCGTGCTTCGTGTTTCCCTCTAACATACCATGGCCATACAACCTCCTTTATTTGTCACTTCCTTCGAAGGCCTCTGCCGTAGCAGCATGTCTTTTCCTCTGTTTTAATGGAACTGCTTTACAAAAAACTACGCTGCTAGTAAATGCACAGTCACGCTTTTTGTTTTACATCACAAAATTTCGCTGCAAAAAACCGTGCTTCATGTTTCCCTCTAGCATACGCAGACCCGTGGATCTAAGGCGTGCACACCTATGCGTCTGGTTAGCATAGATTCGTGCTTTCCTTTTTACATTGAGGAAGTTCGCTGCAAAAAACCGTGCTTCGTGTTTCTCTATAGCATACACAGAGCCATGGATCTAACGCGTACAGACCCATGCATCTGGTTAGCATATATCCGTGCTTTCCTTTTTACATCGCGGAAGTTTGCTGTAAAAAACGTGCTTCGTGTTTCGCTCTAGCATACGCAAACCCGTGGATCTAACGCGTGCAAACCTGTGCGTCTGGTTAGCATAGATCCATGCTTTCCTTTTTACATCGTGGAAGTTCGCTGCAAAAAACCGTGTTTCGTGTTTCCCTCTAGCATACGTAGACCCTTGGATCTAACGTGTGCAAACTCGTGCGTCTGGTTAGCATAGATCTGTGCTTTCCATTTTACATCACGGAAGTTTGCTACAAAAAACCGTGCTTTGTGTTTCTTTCTAGCATACACAGACCCGTGGATCTAACGCGTGCAGACCCGTGCGTTTGGTTAGCATAGATCCGTGCTTTCCGTTTACATGAGGGAAGTTTGCTACAAAAAACCGTGCTTCGTGTTTACCTCTAGCATACGCAGACCCGTGGATCTAGCGCATGCAGACCTGTGCGTATGTTTAGCATATAACCGTGCTTTCTGTTTTACATCACGTTAGTTCACTGCAAAAAACCATGCTTCATGTTTCCCTCTAGCATACGCAGACCCGTGGACCTAACGCGTGTAGACCCGTGCGTCTGGTTAGCATAGATCCGTGCTTTCCATCTTATATCGCGGAAGTTCCTGGCTAAAAACCGTGTTTCATGTTTCCCTCTAGCACAAGCACACCGGTGGACCTAACGCATGCAGACCCGTGTGTATGTCTACCATGGATCTGCTTTTTCTAAAACCATGCTTCGTTTCTAGAACTGTGTCTAAAACCGTGATTCGTTTCTC
This sequence comes from Hordeum marinum, assembly GCA_022496015.1. Lineage (NCBI taxonomy): Eukaryota > Viridiplantae > Streptophyta > Magnoliopsida > Poales > Poaceae > Hordeum > Hordeum marinum. Next base: position 46,614,530 of record CM039672.1, read on the forward strand.
GCCATCAGCGGTGCTTTGTGCACGACTGCACGCACCACCATGGAGATGTGCTATGTAGAGATACGGTGCTTTGTACAAATACTGGTTGCAGGAAATGTTGGTTCGTATCTTGCCAGCCATGTCTTTCGCAAACAAAGCACAATGCATATCCACATTAGACATACATGCTTTCTTTTTGCATCCCCAACTTTCCTACTTAAAACTATGTTTTATGTCTCCGTGACAGCCGTTCGTCCCGTATACTCACCACTGTGTATCTGCCGTGTACACATACAATGCATCTTCCTGATATAAATCCGTGCTTTCGATTTACATCACGGAAATTGTGTGTAGAACCGTTCTTTGTGATTCCCTGCCAGGCGTGCGTGTTGCACACAAAGCACCGGGTGCAGTTTTATTCTTCCCAACCGTCTTGCATACAAATTCAGATTACAGGACGTTGTCAGACTTCAAATATCCAGTTGGTTCATATGAGCTTCATAAGTGCCATTACAGTTACCAATATAGCACCATCTTGATATGGGGAAAAGATAACTTCAATCTAACAAACAAAGCAGTCCTTAGGCGCAGCGTTTTAATTGCGGCACTAACATCAGCTATACAATACACTGAAAGATAATGGACATAGAATGATCATTGCGCTCTTTGAAGGTTATCAGAAGAATGTCCTTTTCAGCAAAGCCTGTATCGAACAGGAATTCTTCGAAAGAATACTTCTCAATCACCATCCTTCCGTCTTTTTTGCAGATGGAGTATGATGAAGGTGTGATGACACATAATTCTTTTTCTGCAGCTTCAAGGGTCATACTAGCATTGGCAGGCACATCCACCCACGTTTTTAATGTTGAGACAACACTCCTTGGAATTTTCTAAAGGAAATAGATATAAATAAATAGAAAAAATGGTTATTTTGTCGTTGAATTCAATAGTGGGAATGTTCAGTGTGGAAACAATCTAATTTATTTAATTGAAAGTAAGCTTACATAAATCTAATTTGTTATGGAACAAGTAATTGAAAAAAAACAATAGATAGATCAAGAAAGGAGAACAACAGCATAGTGATATGTATTTTTAGTACACTGCAGGCATAATAGAAATGCAGAGCTTGTTAGGATGTGAGTAGGTCTAAAGTTATCACTACTTGCAGGTATAATAGATTGTCAGCATGTCAAAAGTCATGTTTGAACTTCATACTTGTAGGTATAATAGATTGCCATCAGTTCAAAAGTCATGTGTGAACTTCATACTGAATGGTGAAAACATCGAGTTCTACAAATAAATTTCGTTGAAAAGCAGTAAATACGGAGAGTGATAACTAACCATGATAGCATCTTTTGTGTTTGTTGTTGTCAACACATGGACAAACGGGCGGCGACGGATGAATGTATCTCCAAAAAGGCAACGCAAAAAGAACCATGTCTGGTTGTACGTAAGCTCAATATCACGCGTGTAGACATAGCATTGAACGTACTCGTGGTCATTGGAAGAAAGATCGTCCAGAGTTGGAATAACAAGATGTATAAAATTAGTACTAAATCATTCCTGATTATAAAAACTGGCAAAAAAATTAATTGAAACTTTATAGTCTTACCGAGATGAGGCATTGGAAAGAGCCTTCGAATTCTGCGATAAGGTATGACCCCCAGATTCAGTCCATGGTCAGGTGTGAAACATTCTATGTGGTCTCCAGGCTGAAGACCATATCAATAGCAAATTTCATCCAACCATCACCCTGTAGCTTTGTGTGTTTTGGATTGTGCTTAAAGGTAACTTGATAGGACCTGTTTTCTGGGGTAACAAGTGTAAGCTCAATCTGCTTGCCATGATATTTTTATTGATGCTCCTTCTGTGTATTTATGTAATCAGCAAGAAATGCTCTGGCATTGCAAGGCACATACCGTGAAAATTATTAAAAATGAAAAACTGTAAGTAAAAATTCAAACTCTTTGGACATTCGCTAGTTAAAGAATTTGTGTAATTCACAACGATATAGTATGATAGATTAATGACTAGAATGTTTTGCATGGTTTAATTTGTATATATGGAGACAGAGAAGTGATTGTGAGAGGCAAAGAGATATAATAAGATATAAAAAACTTGATAGTCCAAAAGTGGACATCAAAAGTGGATCATGTTTAGTGTCTTCTGAATAAGATACAGAGATAAGTATGGTAAATTTGTCCACTAACCATGCGTCTCGAGCAATTCTCGTCTAGAATAAGATCAAACTCCTGCGTTTCTCCAGCATAATGTCCGCAACGACCTTTTGGATTGCGGCAAGTACGGCAAACCATACCTGGTTAAATTAAGAGCAAAAAAGTTATGGAACAACTAGAAATTGGTGAAATTAGATAACAATAAACACATTAGGTTAAACAAATAGCTACTTCAAATTCATCCTTGCTTCTTTTCATAAAAGAAATCTGACCAACTTTGTGGCCAAATAATTAGAAACTGAGCAGCAAATGTATTTTCACATTCCCCTCGTCAGTACAGAAATACAGGAGTGATGAATAGTTGACTAATTTATTTTTCTAACTGTCTTAGATTTCTTTAGGGAAGATTAATTTGTATCACATCTAGTTGATGATTAACAAAACTAACTGAAACCCTAAACTTAAAACAAGAAAAATGAAATGAACCTGTTGAAAAAACATAACCAAGGATTTGATTATGGAGCGGATGGATACATTTTAATAGGATCCATACCTTTGGAAGCCATATCTGTGAAAGCAGATAAGCAGCCGGTGCGAACACGGATGGACCAGAGCAATAAAAAGGAAATGAACTGTGTGCAAGTTCTATACAAGTACAACATAGAAATTAGTAAACAATAAGAAAGTGTAGAGCAGAAGACGATCGGGGAAGATCTACGAACCCTAAAGGTGCACCAATGGGGATCGACGAAGAACAACGAACCCTAATGGAGGACCAATGGGGATCGATGAAGAACCTCGAACCCTGGAGGCGAACCAATTGGGATCGGTGAAGAACCTCGAACCCTGGAGGCGGACCAATTGGGATCGGTGAAGAACTTCGAACCCTAGAGGCGGACCCTAGAGGCGCGCAATGGTGAGAGGGATAGTTTCGGACTCATGAGGAGGGAGATATGGAGGTAGCAAAGTGTTTGAGTGAGCCTGAGGAATGGAATAATATATAAAGAACCTTGTATTTTCATTTGCTGTGTCTATAGAGGTTCATGCCCGTGCCTATAGTGGCTTCACTCGCATGTGTATAGAGGTTCACTTCCGTGCCTGTAGATGCTACACCGCCGTGCCTCTAGCCCACGTCCCTGCAGGTTCAGGCTTCACTCTCCCTTGTCTCTTGTGCCTACACACCCGTGCTGTACACAGTGGCTACGTCCGTGCCTATAGTGCTTTGACTTCCACGGCTCGGGTGCCTATAGTACAATATGCCCATGGGTATAGAGAGTTTACAACTCTCTAGCTGGGTATTCGGACGCATGGCACTTGTATCACATTATTGTGTATGCAGAGGGTGCATCGAGAACCCCCACGTGCGTGCCTATAGAGGCTTGAACCGCGTGCCTCTTTTGCATACACACCCGTGCATAAATCTATAGGCTATATGAGGTTGTACACATAGAGGCTAGGAGAGCCATGTGTGTGGTGCCGTCGGATCTAAGATGGATAATAGGGTGTCCCTTAGCATTCTTGCACTCTTCTCTAGGTGTGTACACTGGTCAAAGGACCAACTCATGAATGATGTCGCGCTTGTTTGATGTGACTATTCAGTTACCTTGCCATGATTAATTTGGATGTGACGCAATTAAATTGTTTGCCCAGCGGTGAGTGTAGGAGGATTCATGACTCGACGCTCTTGGGAAGCACAACCGTCTATTGACGGTTTGTAATTCACATTGATGGACATGGTAATTGAGGTTGTCTTCCATCAAGTTTATATACCAGTCGGTTCCTGCAGGTCACCACATGTCCCCATTATCTTGACGGAAGCGATGCGTGTAGCCATTTCCCCATCGTCCTCACCACGCCCAATTCTTTTCACAGAACCTCAACTCTAGATTCCAGCATCACCTTTGTTGTTTGGCATGGATGACGGGAAGAACACTACGAAGTATCATGAGATACGGGCTGATGAGAACACGAAGCTCGACATCTGGTACACCAATGAGCCTTACAAGGTCGAGGAGTTCATTGCCATGTATGAGCAATGGTTGTGGGAGGACGAGTACAAGTTTGTTGGTCTGGACCTGGAGTACACTCGGAAGGATTATTGGGGGAATAGGGAAGTTGCAGTGATTCAACTGGCGATGCGCAAGCATGTTTTGCTCTATCACATGTGCAAGGAGAGATTGCAGTGTCCAGCTTTGAAGTATTTCCTCGAAAACAGAGGTATAACATTCACTAGCGTCGATGTCAGGATGGACAGAAGGGTTCTCTTTCAAAGTGACATTAATATTCCAAGAGAGTATCACATCGACATTCAAGAGGAGTATATGATCAAAGGCGGCCAAGAAAGGGACTCCATGGCAGACCTAGCGGCAGACATCATAGATGAATCTTACAGGGATATGAAGTCAACGTTCCCAAGAGATAAGCATCACCACTGGGATTGGAAGCCACTTTCTCCGGAGCATTTGAAATATGCAGCAATTGTATGTGATTTTTTAAATTTGAATTTTTGTTTTCGCAAAGATGCTTGTTCTTATTCTAAATTTTCATGTCCATTCACTTTTTCTTCAGGACGAGTACGTTAGCTATGAGCTTTAACGCCGTATTCTTAAGATGAAGTACCGTCTGTATAAGCGCTTGCTGCCTTGCTACAAGCGTCGACGTTTTTGAGCAATCTGCTTCTGGATGGGGTCTCAAGAGAAATACGTAGTGGTTAACTTCCATCACTTGCAGTTAGTTACTTTTTTATTTTGTGTAAAATGTTGTGGTGTTTGTTCACCCGGAGGAAGTTGTACTTTGAAAAATTGTGACTTCCTGACTCCATGGTAGCCATGCTTCTCGCACACGCACCCCCGTTCACACTCTGCATGGACATTAGTGCATCTTCCTATTATAAAACCGTGCTCTTGTTTTGCATCATGGACCTTTGCTTTATGTCTTCATGTCAGCCGTGTATTTCGCACACGAAGCACAATGCCTATCTAGAGTGCCCATACATGTATTTTTCTTCATATGAACCGAGCTTCAGTTTTGCATCATCGACTTTCCTCGCTAAAACAGTTCTTCAAGTTTCCATATTCATTGTGCCTCTTGGAGACGCACCCCCGTGGACCCTCTGAGTACACAAATGTGCATTTTGCGACTATAAAACCATGCTCTGGTTTTGCATGACGGACCTTTGCTTTGTGTTGTATGCCAGGCGTGGATTTCACACACGAATCATGTGCATATCCATAATATCCATATGTGCAGCTTCCTGGTATGAATATGTGCTTCTATGATGCATCATGTATGTTCTTGTCGAAAAATGTCCTCCATGCCTGTCGCTCACTCACGACCCTGACACGGGAGTTAAAGTGTTTTTTTATCGGTCATTAGTTAAAGTGTTTAGAATGGCACTTTGAGAAGCTAAGGCGGAAGAAACATAGTTGTACAGACACTAGTGGAACTGAAGGACGACAATATCGAAGCATTCAGATTTTTTCGTGGGTACGGCAGTGAAGTTAGGAGAGGCATCGAATTCTGTTATTTAGAGTCACGATCTCTCGTGATTGTGCCGAACGTTTGTTCTGAGACATTTCCTCGGAGAAACACTGTCCCTTGTTATGAGGAGCCACTGACCTATGATAGGAATAGTCACGGTCTTGTTTCTCTATGCTAAAATTTTACCACCTTTTTATATGACAAACATACTTTTTATATGACAGATATCTGGTATAGAAATAAATGTATATTGAATCACAGAGCACGAGACAAAATAGTTTCTTGTTCTGACAACTAGGTGTTAGAATAGTAGACTTCAAATGTTTGGTCTTCTACGTTGTATGTTGTGCTGGTTGAAGACATTTTGCAATTCTTCGAATATTTTGCCCTTGTTGTGGCCAGTTGTCATCATTTTGTAAGTTAGTTGTTCTCGCAACGGCTTCACATAGATCTGCAAGGAGAGAAATAACAAATTTAAGAAAAAATATTCTAAATCTCAATGGTACAGTTCGTCTGTTTCAACAGTATATAGTGTAACATCTTGTGATTTGACAGAAACCAAACTTACTTTGTTGATGAAAAAGGATGACCTTGTATCAATGAGTGGCATCTAGTGCATTATGAATATACCGCTATCGTCCTTGTCAACTGAGAGTAATATATCAGTGATTACAGGATGAATAACACATATGAATTATGAATTACAGGTTGACAAGCACATATTGATGTATAGGTACAGTAAGAGACTCACTCTCTTTCGGAGTTAGTTATGCATGTCACAGGTTGTACGCTGAAACCGTTTATTCTGTGAGGATAGGTATTGTAAGCTGAATGGTACGCTCTCTTGAAGTTTTCAATCACAATGTCTGAATGTTCCTTTATACCCTCACAATTGATAAAAGGACACAGGATCTCGAAGCATTTCTTCTCGAAATTAACGATTATCAAGTATATAAAGTGGCCTTGTCTCACAAGAATTAACACCTAAAACAGTCAGCAGGAATATATGTGAGGGGAAATAATAGGAAAAACTAGATAAACAAAGACCAACACAGTAGAGCGAAGTTAGCAAGATCAACTCACAGAGTTGCAGACGTTTGACATCCTGTAGCCAATTGTTTTTTCTATAATGTATTGTTTTAGAAGTTCAATGCTTACATCTTTGACCTGAAATTTGTCCTGCAAAAGATAGATGCTTCCTTACTATTCTTTGGTAGAGTTTTTTATTCATATTTAAAAAAGTAGAGAATTAAATTAAAACTTACTGAAGCTTCGATGTACATTATGTTCTTGTGTAAGTTGTGTCTACTGTAAAATTGTTCTTGCAACAACAACTCTGAGTAAGCATCCAACATGTATTCGTTGATATAACCATAGACCTTCATCGATAGACCAAAGGTTCGATGGTCTGCCCAGCGTCGTTTGATGAAAAATATCCTCTTGCTGCCAAAAAAAGGCCCATTAAATTTTATGAATTACTTATTTTAACATTTCACTTGATTAGAGGAGACGAGTTTTCAAGATGCAAGTATAGCCCTAATCTAAAGTGACAAGAAGAACATCAGTGTGATCAAACTACACGGACAGTTTTGTTGAAACATTGTGAAACCAAATCTTTGTTTCGAAGTAATATGTAAACAACAAAAATGAAAACTACAGGCTAACCACTTGAATGTCTTAGCTCCAAGTTTCTAGTCATAATAATAATAATAATAATAATAATAATAATAATAATAATATTTCAATTGAGCAAAAGTTTTCTACAGCGGGAACAATGATCTCGTTACCTGTCATCTCTGCCTGGTGGTGGCGTGTTCTCCATAATTGTTTCGTAGACGAGTTTCTCTATGAGTGTAGGATCTCTTATATCCAACAATCTGAAGGAATCATGTTGGTTATTTGTTGGACTAGTTAGCCAGGGTTGTTGCTGCAGATCATAATGATTGTTCTGGGAGTGAGGTGCAATGGAACCGACTTGACCATTACTGATATGTTGTTGGCCATGGTAATGGTTTTGGTGCGGGCCCTCATTGTAACGGCTATTTCTCTATAGTACAGGCCCTCTTGTTTGCTGCTGTTGCATCTGTGTTGTAGACATACCGATGCCTGGTTTGCTGATTTGATTTGGAGCAATCTCTACTAATGTATTGTGTTGATGTGGGCATGAAGAATGTGTATTATTCGTCTATGAATGTGAGCTGCTATAACTTTGCCGATGGTTATGCTGATGGTTGTATTCATTGGGTGGGCACTGTTGGCTGTGCAAGCGATCATTATTTTGGACATTTCTATGATGGGAGGATTGGAAATTACAATCAGAAGGTTGTTGCTAGTATTGTTGGTTGAAGAACTAGAGATTATAATCAGAGGGGGGTTGTTCCTGGCAATGTGTGGACAGAGTATTTGGTCTGGGAGTTTGTGACCAGGCAGACTGGGTTAAATCCACTGAGTGTGACGTAGCAATGGGAGATTGTGACCAAGGAGATTGGGTTAAACCCACGGAGTATGTCGTAACAATGGGCTGTGAGAGGCAACTAACGTTTAGCATTGACTTAGGAGCTGATGTGGTAGCTATAGTTGACCCTTCAGTGTAAGTAAGCGCGGACCTCGCTGATGAGCTTGTAGGCCCGTATATGTGCATTGGAGTATTAGGTTGACATTATTTGAAGCCTACGTTCTCAGAGTTGGCTGGCCTGTCCTATTGATTTGTTGCCTTGTCAATTTCTTCATATATTGTTGGGTCAGACCATATGCTATCATCTTCAATGAATGCAGCATCATGCAGGGCTTTTTGGTTGTCAACAACTTGTCGCTTATTGGAAAGATCTTCGGGTGACTATTCTAAAGGCTCTATTATCCTTACTCTTTTCTTCGTTTTTGGCATGGCCTCGTTTGCTGCATTGGGCATCATCAGTGAGGGTCTCTTGTCAGCTATCGTTCATTCGTTGGCTTGGTTTACATGCTGGCTCTTGAAGACTTTAGCGCTCACACTGTTAGTTGGATTCTCTATAGCTGGTGCCCATATTTGTACAATAGCATCTTTCCTTGTGCTGTTAAAAGTGGCAGAAATGGATTGAGTATCACTGGTGGATGTAGGTTTTTTTTGTTGAGCATGTTCACCTGTTGTGTGAACCAGTTCAATTCCAGAACTGCTGTCGGAACTGTAGGGGACAACTGCTGTATTAGTGGGCGTGTGGCTGAACTTGGAGTCTAATGCAAATTCATATGATTTGGATCCACCAATCTTGTTCTCATCACTCAAATTGCTAGTATCATTGACCTGGGCTTTCGTGGTGGGAGAAGAGCATTTCTCGGTAGCAGTGTCTATCTTGTTAACAGCTCCGGATATAATGAGCTTCTCCGTGCTTTTTGGAAAATTTTGAACAATTGTGTCATTGGCATTGGAATGTGCAATACTATCTGGCATTTGAATAACAAGAGAAGCAGGCTGCTCAATAGTCTCACTTGTCAATGGAGCGACGGTGTTTAACTGTTTCTCATCTGTATAGTGTGAGGTGTGAGCTTCAGCAGCAGTAAATTTGCTTCATTGTGTTGGTTCTGTGATTACATGTTCCCGTTCTGTGGAAGCTATGTTGCAGATGTTGGCTGCAGTTGGTGCAGTGTTCTCGGATGAATTTTTGCTAGTTAGTATCATTCCTGTGTTCTTGTCCAACAAGTCAGATGTTGACATGAAATGTTCATGAATAGGTATCCCATCAAGGCAGGCATTATAAAAGTCTCTTAAAGTTTCTAGATGTGACCTAGCATTAGCATCCAAGTCATTGGTCTTGAGGTCTATCTCAATCACCTCCAAGTGCAATTTAAGCTCGGTTGATGTTTGACACTGTAAGGATAGCTGGGTATTGAATTGTTCCTTATCATACTGGTTTTGGGAGGGTGACCCAGGAGTACCGCAACAACCATTTAGATTATCCATCGAGTATGATGAGGCACGTGCAAAATTGCTTGAGACACCGCTACATGATCTTTGAGGATTTTCTTTGTGGTAATAAGGAAGTGATGGAAAAGTGGAAGGAACTGATGAAAAGGTTTCTTCTCCATTAGATTCATCTTTCTATAAGTTACAATATACGCCGCGGTCAGGTCGTTTGACTTCCTGCACACCAAATTCCCTACCAACAGAAAGAAACTTTTCCAGTTTCTGCTCAATGACGGGTTGAATCACAGAGAAAAAATATGTGTACATCTCGTTAATGATTTTGCCAATATCTGCTTTAGCCTACAAACGAGACATAAAAAAACAGCATCTCATATTAATATAACGTTAAATGAATAATAACGTGCAAAAAATCTTTATGGAATGCTGGACTGCAAGAAGCATAGTTAAGACTACTGCATGAAGCATACGAGGAATCACACACGGCCTATCCAAGAATCACAGTTATAAAAATCACATAATCACAGCTGGACTACTGTTGGGTAACACAGCTAGCCTACTGTACGAAGCACAACTAATTTATCGTGTGAGGAAGGGCTATAACCATCATAGAACCATAAACTACCTACTGTTTGTTCTCAAGCAGCACAACTAACCTACTGTAGGTAGGAGGCACATGTAACGTAAATGAAGCATGCTGTAGAAAGCACGACCAACATGTAACCTATTGCAGGTAGCACACCTAAAATGATTGAGTAGTGGCAGTTATATCTTAATGCAGCGAACCCAGGCACTTGTTTCCTATATATGCTAACTTATATGTTAAATCAGTTTGAAAACTCACAGGGTGTGAAATTATTTACAATTTAAAACAAAAAATATGGGCCATGGGTTCGACATGACTCACCGAAGATAATTTGCATTCTGGCACAAACTGTTCTAAGTAGGCTTCTAGTTTGGCACCCATTCGAAAGAATGACCCTTCAGAGCCATTTGGTGGGTAGAAAGGTGTGCACCTTATATCCTTCAGCTGTGATAATGGGCAAAAAAACAAATAAGTACAGGTCAAATTAAATTAAGGTATGGAAGCTAAATCATTCTGCTGAGAGGTAAGAGTCCAGAGAGTAACAAAGAATGAACTTCACTCACAGGGTGTTTGCCAAAATTTCCTTCCTCTGATGACAGTCTATCTAGGTTAGTATAATTCTTAACAGCGTCTTTATCCCAAATAGGTAGCCTCAATGGTAAATCATTTTTCATATGCATGACCTTGATATCCAGGTACTCAAAGTAGCTTATCTGTCGGAGATAAAAAGGTTAAAAATGGATCAGATGCTCAACACTTATGACGGAAGAGAATTCAAAAGAAAAAAGTAGTGAACCAACCACGGGTATCAGGAGGCAGCCACACAATGCGCCGATGAATTCCTTATCCTTGAATGTCTGGAGTGATGTCACCAACTTGTCTAGAGGAGCTCCAGACCAATCATATGTTGGGATATCTGATGTTGGTCCTTCAAGAGCTGCTAGGTAATCCGGGCTTACACATTCATATGTCGTCGGGCATAGAAATACTGAAGTTGCAAACATCACAAAAACCCGCTGAAATAATTCTCCTGTCAGTTCCGGGGTCATGAGATCAATCAGTTCTCTAATGCTTGGAGTCTGCGCGACACAATTTGTCTCAGACTTAACCTGACATCTGAAAGCTTCTGAGCACCTTTTAGCAATAATTTTGCCTCCGAGTGGAATTCCCAGTATGCGGTGCACGGTGTAAGAGTTTATAAGGAATGTGAATCCACTAGGTAATACGGAAGAAATTGAGCTGCTGTCAAAGTAACGTACAAGCCATTGAATGAAACACCTTGGGAGCTCTTGGCAGCACAAGTCTAGTAGATTCCCGAAACCAATGTCTCTGACAAGTTGCTTCTGGTCGTGTGTCAGCTTGTCACAAACAGATATGAACTTCTTAAGGCTCAGTTTTGTACTGAAATCTTCTTCATGCCCGGCCATTCTAACTGCTCTACGAACAAAATTAAGAATTGGATTTCAAAAAATGTATTGAATCTTCAGTATAAACGTCTTGAGAATAAGAAACACGCATGAGACAATTATTAATCATTTTTTGAAAGCAAATGCAACAAGACACATGGGAATCACTGAAAAAAGAACCTACTGTGAGCCTGATATTTGCTTCTTCCTTCTATACTCCCGAACGAGCTTTTCATGTGATGTATGTTTGGACTCGTTCTTTATCCTTTCCTTTTCTAGTTGTTCAGGGACCATGAAATCTTGTGTCACGAGCTCTGTGCCATCGACAGACTGAGACTGGGTCTCTGAGAGCTGTGGAGTGGAGTCCATCCCATCCATTGCTACATAACAGGCCATGAGACATGATGATTACTACCTCAACTAGCTAGGACAGTTGTTAACAGTTGCCGTGACATTATCATTGACATCTGAATTAATTGAGAGATATATTTAGTCTGAGTTAACTAGCGTAAGTACTATCTGACTATTATAGAGGATGAAAGGTGTTCGTAACACTTTGAATAGGAGGATCGAAATTAAAATCAGCATACAGCTGACAGGTTAGAACTGTGGGTCAGTCGAGTGAAACCTTGGTCGGAACTGTAAATAACGCCCATCAACTCTTTCATGTGAAGCAATTCCGCGACCCCAACCAGCGACCCTGACCCCTAGGATTTCGAAAAATATTTCGATAAATTTAATTCGTGCCCCATCTCTCTCGTGTTGTGTTCCTCATCCAATGTGAATTTAGCTGGTCTTGCCGAAATTTTTTCGTTCAAAAATTGAAACAACATGTGAAGCGCTGCGACGAGGAAGAAATAGCAGGTACAAGGTGTAATGTGTAACCTCAACAGGAGGCTCACGGCGTGGAGGAAGAGGGTGGGCGATTTCTCAGGGGAAGAGGGAGGAGTAGAGAGAAATTATATGAGCAATCAACAGGAATTCCTCGGGGGAGATAGGATATCCAGCCCCAAATTGCTTTCAACGACGCCAGATGGGGAGTGAACGAACTGAGATCTGGAATTCATTGACGACCGACCCCACTGGCCAGATGCGGGTCAGTAAGAGCAACCATTATAGAGCCCGCATGTCAGTACGTCTCGACTGTATCTAGGACTTTCCGTGTTGTTGCATGAAAAGTGACCCCACTTTTTAGTCAAAGAAACCTTTGGAGGGCCCATGTGTCAGTACGACGGCTCAGGTTTAGCTCCAGACTTTTCCTATAGGCCAAGAGAGAAGAATTCTCTCTTTATTTTTTCGCGTCTCTATCCCTTTTCCCGCGTCTCGTTCAAATTAAAAATCACCCATGGAGATTTGAGAGTTGCCTTGATCAAGAAAGTAGATCGTGCACAAAATTGAAGTGGATCCGGGTCCGAGCGGTCTAGGATTTAGATTCATCAAACAAAGGTTAGCTAAAAAACGATCAAGTCATCCCGTGATGTTTCCTGACGCACATGGTAGATTGGATTTTTGCCGCTCGGCGTTTTTAATACTTCCTGATGAACTAGCACGGTCACCACAATATATTTATGTTTTGGTTATGCGTCTTCGATTTTCTCGTTGGTTTTATGTATCCTTATTTTTTTAAGCATGGTTTCAGTTTGCTCGTAGCAGGAGGTAGCATGTGCCATAATTCGTATTGGATCCCTTCTTATGTAATCGACGATGCAACCGCCTTAGTTGGTCTTCACAGCGGTGCAGAGAGAATCTTCAGGCCGTAATTGTTGTGTCATGGATGTTAATTTCCCTAGCGATGTGGTGTGTGAGGAATAAAAATGATCTGTTCCGTGGTGGCTTTTGAGCATTGATACTTTTGCAGGAACAGGATGTTTTTTGACCATATTTCATGGATATCTATTGTTATATTATGACGTAGTGCCAGATTAGCACAAGGATCTTACATGTGTTTGGCATCTTGTGTAGTATGTTAAATAAAATATATTCTACACGTCAATTCTATTTAACTAAAATTACTATTGCAGTGAACAAAAGTTATTTAGATGTCACCTAAAAAAATTATCATGTTCAAATAGCACTGTATAACAATTTTTAGGTCTTTGTATAACTTTTTTCCCCTGCAGATGTTCAGGATCGGACCAGTTAATCAGGGCAGTAAGGTTGGCGTATCTGTAAATGATATTGCAAAGGCATATGAAAAGAAGGTAACAATAACAAGTGAATCACACTAGAGTCATTTGCGGCGACATCAATTGAACCTTAGGTTTTGGATGCTATCTTGTCTTTCTTTCTCTGCATTATATACTCTCAAGGCGTAACATGTCACTATTGATTAATGTAATGCTTAGGACCATGGGCATCAATAAAAGGTAGAAAAAATCATGAATATTTCTTGGTTGAGTGATGTAACGCGTCACTGTTCCATCTATGTTCTCCACAGTTAAATATCGATAGATGGAAGACAAAGAAACTGTTGCAAATGGAGAACAAAAAAAGAGTGCAGACGACGTTCAACATGTACATGCCAGGCGGGCTGGGGTAAATGTAGTGAAGGTTGAGAAACAAATGCCCAGTAAGCATCCCAACCAGGAAGAAGCTGTGCAGCAGACACATGCTAAAAGGAGCATTCTAAGCAGCAGAGTAAATTTTGTTGCAATGTCCCCGACTTCGGCCTGTAATCCAAAGTCGCAACACAGAAACCATAGCAACGAGTTGCTCCAGGTAATGATAAAAAACTTGAAAACTCATCCTTAATTTGCAAATCTGGACAGACAAGATCATTTCATATGTTTTATTTTTAAATTCCTAATGCTTCATAATACACACATGTGCGTCTAATGACAATATGTTTCAAAACTCAAGGTTGTGGTGAAGAGGTACATGGTAACAGAAGAATTGTTTATGTCGGCACTTTGAATGTTGCCAATAAAGGCATAAATGATGAATCATCAAGCATGATTGACAGAAGCAGTACCCCAACAATTGGAGGAAGAATCTTTACTGATCTACATCATCAGAAGATAGCAGAGGTGATAGCAAAGTCGAACAACCAAAAAATATGTCAAACCGTTGTGTTATTTTAATTTAATCGTGAAAATTTCTTTGTCTTTTTGTGTGCCATAGGCCTGCGAGCAAAGAAACAAGGATCAAGCAAGGGAACAAAGGCTCCAATGGATTGGATATACTGGTGACAATTTAAAGTTGACGACGCAAGGTCCTTTGAGAGGATCTTCATTGGCGTTCAGCATGAGAGGTCCTTCTAGAGGATCTCCGATGGTATTCAGGATTGTCATAGAGATCTCTAATGCACGGAGGATGTCGCCAAAATGTGCTGAGTAGGAGAGACATGAGGAAAGAAAGGTAACTACACAACTATGTTCTCACCTGCTTTAGATTGTAGAGTGCAAGCAGAAGCATGGCCGTGCCCCTATGATTATAAAGTGCAAACAAAATCACGGTCGTGCCTTCGGCTCGCCCACCGATGCGGATTTCGTGCGTCCACATCCGTGCATCTTAGCTGATATAAATCCGTGCTTCTGGTTTACATCACTGATGTTCCTGTCAAAAACCTACTGCTAAATCCTGGTAGATGTTTCTCCAAACAACGGAGTGGAACAAATGATGGACCATACAAACAACTGTTTTAGAAGTTTCTATACGAGAAAATAACATGCATATGTCTCAGGTGCCTCTGATATCTAATTTGTTGCAACCTTCATGTGCAGGGCTTGACAGAGAGCATGACAGATGAGCCAAATAACTGCAAGATTCCTTTACCCACAGTTAAGGAAAAACAACCTGCAGAAAAGCAAGTAGTATACAAAGACGGCTATGGTGACAACACAAATGTTATGGTGGAAGCACCACATGTCCTCGGGTTTCCGGGTACCGGAGGTACAAAGAACATCATTCGTGAAGATGACGAGAGAGAAGGAGGCAACAACATTCAGGAATTAGTGATGGACTGGACCTCAAGCAGTGATGGCGCTGCCGCATCTGACAAACAAGCGAGCTGCAACAGCTCTGTCAGAAACGAGCTAACGCCTGGTCATGAAAGTATTGATATCTCAAGTGACAATGATGACCGCAATGGAGACACGTTAGACAACATTGATATGGGTAAGGTAATGCAAGAAGAGAAAGATATGGACGAAATGTTCAAAGGAAGTGCATTCCCATCGATTGAGGAAGTGACACAAGCACATGAACCAGAGGATGGCTTGCATTTCAAAACAAGGGACGATGCCTTCCTTTTCTTCTGCACATATGCCAGAAAGGTTGGTTTTTCTATGAAGCAATCAACCACTAGAAGAGCAGGTACCAAGCATCAGAATGACAAGCAAGTGTTCCGGTGCACAAAGGAAGGTGCTAATAAAACAACTGAGAGACTTGTGAAGCATAGAAGGAGCAATTGCTTGATTAGGACAGGCTGTCTCATTGAGATAACAACAAAGAGAGATACAGAGAGAGGTATATGGTACTTGAGGAATGTACACCTAGAGCACAACCACGTGCTACACCCGTCTGACTGGATGCTGAAATTTATGAGGTGCTATAAGAACATGAGACCCGAGGAGAAATTTTTTATCCAGGTTCTTTAGAAGCAAAGGCTAGAGCCAAGGAAAGTCATGCAGATCTTTGTATACAGCGTTGTATATTTTTTCGATGGTTTCTATTGTGGGCTCACTGTCTTTGCTGCCTTTTGTACCTGAAGGCATTATACTACTTGGTACTTTGTGTTTATGTAATTAGAGGGGTTGAAATAATATTTTTTAATTACCTGATTCGCTGCAACTAGTTGTACCTTGTCCTTGGTCATCACTTTCCTGCCTTGGTGTGCCATGAGGTGCCTGGGTTCCTATTGCATCGTTGTTTTTGTCCAGAACACTCTGAAGATTTGCTTCAACTTATATATGTGTGAGCTCATCTTCTTGGGCTTCCTGCCTTGATGTGCCATGAGCAGCCTTGGTTTCTGTTCTGTCCTTGTTTTTGTCTAGAACACTCCGAAGATTTGCTTCAATTTGTATATGTGTGAGCTCATCTTGTTGGGTTTTCTCTACCACGATAGAGATTTGTAGTTAAATCAAAATAAAATTCCAATATTTATTTTTATGAAAGCAGCTTGTGGAATACCACCTCTTCGAATGTTGTCGCCGGTGTCGTGTCCTGGGATCCTGTTATTTGTTCCTCACTGCCAGTGTCCTCTCATTTCTCTTGCGGCTGATCAAAGAAAGAGGTAACTTAATGTGATTTTGTTTGTGCTTGAGGAGCTATTTTTTTCAATTCAGAGAAGTAGCTTATGTAAATTTGCCTCTTCAGAAGCTGTTGCCATTGTAGTCCTTGATATTTCCTTCTCACCGAGTGAATGTTTTGTACCTCCAGTTTCAGCGATGTATGCCATTGCAATAATATGTTTGTTGACCTCTTCTGGTTGCTTGCTCACGTGTACAACATAGGTACTCTCCTTTGTTTCTTGTGGCTTTTCAAACTAAAAAGAAATTATTAGAGACTGTATTTCTTCACCAATTATTTTTTAAATGTTGTAGAAACAGTAATTGTTAGTTGGTGGTGTTGACCTTGTCGGTGTTTCTCAGCTGGGCTGTGCCTTGCACTCTCGCTTCTTCTTCCTCATATACTGAAGTTCTTGGCTTTGTTTTTTGCATGTCTTCTACTCCGGCGACATCACTGTCTTGCTGTTCCATCCTGATGCTTTCATTTGTTTCTTATTCCTGTTTGATGAACCAAAAATATAAATAACGATGTAACTTCATTTGGAATGTGCGATCTCTTCTAGTTCTTATCCAACTTTACCTCTTCACCCATTCATGCCTGTGCGATCTCTCCTAGTTTTTGTGTGTCAAGTGAAGATTGCTCTTCGGTTACAACACTTGGTTCTGTTGTATTGACAAGCTCCCTTGATTTTTTGGCTTTATCAACTGTCATGTCTAAAGCTTCTATCTTCGTGTCAGGACGAACTTCGTCTTGAGTGTAGCTTTGATGTGAATTAAATTCGTCATGGGATCTAGGTTCGACCTGCGTTGCCTGTTGTATTTCATGTTCTTGTAGTACCTGTAGATGAAAGATGGTGAGTTTAGCGGTTCATTTTTCTTTGGAAGTGATGAGGCTACAGTATGTGTACAACATCGATACTCTCATTTCTTTCTCATGGCTCTTGAAGCTGAAAAGTAATTATTAGGGATTGTATTTCTTCCTTGACTACCAATTTTTTTAAATGATACAGAAACATGAATTGTTGGTTCGTTGGCGTTCACCTGTTCAATGTTTGTGTCCTCCTGTAGGGTTTTCTCCTGTAGGCTTTGTAGTTGTTCCTTTGCAGCAGTGGTGTCCTCCTGTAGGGTTTGATCATGTAGGCTTTCTAGTTGCCCTTTTGCAGCAGTGGTGTTGTTTGTTTCCTATGTTCATTCAGATAAAAAATGTTACTGTAATTAACCAGAACCCCAGTATAAATCTCCGAGATAAGTTTTTTCTTATCATTTTATTTTACCAGTCTATTAGTCATTGTGGTGTTTGTATCTGCCTGCACTGCTATTTCTTTTTGAGGTAAAAGAGGTTCCAGGAGCTTCTCAACAACTGCCATCTCTAAGGCTTGTATCTCCTTGTCAGGACCAACTTCGTCTTGAGTGTAGCTTTGATGTGACTTAGATTCATCATGAGATCCGGGTTTGACCTACGTTGCCTGTTGTCTTCCTTGTTCTTGTAGTACCTATAGATGAAAGATGGTGAGTTTAGCGGTTCATTTTTTCTTTGGAAATGATGAGGCTACAATATGTGTACAACATCGGTAGTCTCCTTTGTTTCTCATGAATTATTAGGGATTGTATCATCTAGTGCTTCTTCAAAACGTGTCTAAACATAAACAGGAAAAGAAATAAACGAAACAATTGGCATAGAACATCAATTGGTGCCTGTGGATCTCGTTTGGAATGTGTGATCGACATAAAACAATAGACCTTCATTTGGAATGTGTGATCTCTATAACTCTTGTCCAACTTTACCTCTTCAGTCATTGGTGCCTGTGAGATCTCTCCTAGATTTTCTGTGTCAAGTGAAGCATGTTCTTCTGTTACAGCAATTCGTTTTGTTGTACTGACAAGCTCCCCTGAAATTTTGGTTTCCTCCTGTTCTGTTGCTTGTCGTTCTTTTGCAGCAGTGGTCTCGTTCGTTTCCTATGTCCATTCAGATAAAAAAATGTTAGTGTAATAAACTGCATCGTAGGATAAATCTCTGAGATAGGTTTTTTTCTTGTCGTTTGATTTTACCCGTCCTTCAGTACTTGTGGTGTTTGTCTCTACATCCACTGCTATTTCTTTTTGAGAAAAAAAATAGTTTTGACCTTGTCATCAACTGCCATCTCTGAGGCTTCTATCTCTGTATCAGCAGCAACTTCATCATGAGTGTGCCTTTGCACATCATCCTCTACTATTTCCTCTTCTTGTAATACCTGGGTATGAAACATGGTAAGTTTTGTGGCACATTTTGTTGAGAAGGCCTGTTGTACGTGGGTAAGTTGGTTATGGAAGGTCACCTCATTACTGTTTTCTTATTGATCTTGTTCATCTTGTGATCTGTCGCTGCTTGAGCCTATCTCTGTTGGACTTGTTTGTTGTTTCTTGTCTAGCCAAGTCTACATTTTTTCCAGGTCTGTTAGCTTGTAAAACACGTACGTATCCAACTTACAAGAATAAAAGGTTTTTTATACTCACTTTTTGGCTGATTACGATGCACGAGGATGAGCCTTTCCTTCTCAGTTCTCTCGTATCTTCAGAGATGAAAAGTGATTTCTTCTTTGGATGCTCGTGTTCACTGTTGTTGCCATCTTTTATCTGCTTCTTCTTTGTTCTGGCCCGGTTTGCATCTGTTGTCTTTTGTGTTCTGGTTCTTTTCGTTCTCCGTTCTTTCTCTTCTACTTCATTAGTTTTTCTTTTCAGTCTTCTCGGTGGTTCTTCTACTGTTTTCACTATTGCTGTCAGGTTCCTGTTGTGAATCATGCGGTGATAGGCATTGTGTCGATCGAAATTACCAATCAGTGTCATAGTTTGGTTTATCAGACTTTCTTCGGCTAATTGGTCATAACTTGCCTCATCTTCGGTGCATCCTGCCACATTATTCTGCCTTATCTCGGGTAACTATCTTGCTTCATCAAGCACTTTTTCTAATAATTTGTTGATCTTGTTGAAGGCTTCTTCAGATCCTTTGCTGGTGCTTGTGTCATGTTCGCTTCTCATTCTGGTGCTGGATGTTGCTTCACGCCTAAGCTTGGGTTGATCTTATAGCAGTTTTGACATTTGCTGGTCATGTCTCTTACTCTGTGATGGTACCAATTGCATTGAAGTTGAAGGTGACCCTGCATTTCCATGATCAGTGTAGAATATACTATCTGCTGTCCTTTCGATGTCTTCATTGTTTCGATAAGATGAAGTTTGTTAGAATAAGAAGTGTTTTTAAACAGTATGAGGAATTCATAGACAACAGAGATACCTTTATCCTGCCAAATTCATAGTCATCTGGACGTCCTTTTTCATCCTTCTTCATGTCTTCTTTAGCTATCTTCTTTAGAACCTTCTCCTCAAGGTAGTTCGCTCTAGGTGTTGAAGTATTGTTCATACTCTTAGATAATATGTTCATTTCTCTTGTGTTTGGTAACAACAGGGAGTCGAGGTACATGATTACTGGTGCCTGCGCCAAGCCATAGAGGTGTTGTTGTTTTCTTTTCACACCCTTTTTCATTTGTTGCCAATCAATGTCTCCAGCCTGGATTCTTTCGACAATGACCTGACAGAAATCCATCTCCGCCATTTCTTCATAATTCATATTCTTGACCATTATTGCTTGTTTGCTATAGCGAGGGAAGGTTGTTCCACAGACAACCTTGTTGAAAAATATGAGGAAAAATATTTTGACAACCTTCTTGTTTTCTTCTTCTCGATCTATTTGTACAAGCTCCCTTAGTTTCCTAATCAGATCTGAATGTGTGAAGTCAGTATTTCTGAAGCCAAGGTCTGACTAGAGCTCCTTCATTGATTCGTTGCAAAGCATTGGCCTTGGTGCTGACTTTTTGTTGTCGTTTGGGTATCCAAAAACTTTATGGCTCCCTTCCTTGGTAATCCTTATTTCCTTGTCCCCATCGCCGTCACCGAAGCTTAT
Source organism: Hordeum marinum (assembly GCA_022496015.1). Taxonomy (NCBI): domain Eukaryota; kingdom Viridiplantae; phylum Streptophyta; class Magnoliopsida; order Poales; family Poaceae; genus Hordeum; species Hordeum marinum. Next base: position 46,635,218 of record CM039672.1, read on the forward strand.
CGTCAAGTTATTTGTGTCCATATTTTTGTAGATGTATGCTGCGAGGTTCCTATTGATTGACCCTGTTATTTTGCAGCCCTCTATGTTGTCAAAGCCAGCCGTCTTAACATATTTTCGGTGAAGTTGTTTGAGAATTGCCCATGCTTCCCTGATCTGATGAAATGTAGCTCCAGCCTTGATTGACATTTTTTGTCAGTCTCTGTTTTATCTGCTTCGTTGACTATCATCGGTAGTGATTGTTTCCGCTCGCCCTTTTCCTCTTTCTCCTCTTTTGGCTTGTATTTCCCTGATTCAAAAAAATAGAAACAAATGTTTTGTTAGTAAGCACCGTTCTATTTTTAGTAGCAACAAATACTTGTAGAGAAATCATCTCTTACATGAGCGACGTCGTCCTCTTCGGCTTCGCCGTCGTGTGCAGGATTGAAATCATTGTCTCTTTCTGTGTTGGCGTTGGCACCGCTGGACTCCTCCGAAACTCTGTTTTTCGAATCCTCTCCTTCTTCGTGTCGTTGTCGTTTGTTTCTGTTTTTCATGTCAATTTGTTTTTTCATTGTAGATGGTTTTGCTTGATGATGAGCTGGTGGGATTACCATTAGAGGCTTCTGCTGTTGCTTCAAGGTATCACTAATGACTAAGGGCTTAGTGCTTTTCTTTCTCTTATGTGTCTTTTCCACAACATTAACACCATCTGTTCTTTCTAGCTGTATCTTTGCTTTTTGCCTGCTGTAAGTTACCGTGGTTTTTCTATGGCTGTGATACGACGGCAGGTCCCTTTTTGTGCTTGCTTGGTCCCGTCCTTGTTCCTGGTTGGCCAGGAGACATGTTGGGTCTATCTAGATATTTTGTATTAATTTCAGAAATGATTGTTTGAATATCAGCGTCTACATGCCCTACTTAATAACGAGTTAGGACATAAGGTTTGTGACGCAATATTTACTATAAATAGTAAGACATAGTTCTAAATCATACTGATGGGTTATACAGGACATATACTGCCTTTTGGTGATAATAAGGTACTATGCAAGCATTCTAAAAGAGTTGTCATAGGAATGCATCATCTCTTTGTCATTGGAATCACAGTACAACTGAAAAGAGTTGTTACTTATAAGCACAGTTGGACGACAACAGTTACCTTTATTGACTGCATGATGTGGATGTATAACTGTTGAATCAACAATATTACCTATTTTCTCTTGCTCAATTTCCATGAAGTCCTTCGCACCAGCGACTTCTGCATGTAAAATGACGTGCTGTGAGGGACCTACTTGGATTTGACAACAAATTAGGTCACGGTTTGTTTGATTCTTGAAGCACGCATTATCTAAACATGGAGCACGGATTTTGAAAAACAAGGTCACGTAATTTGGAATCCATAAAATGTAGGTACGTATACAATCGTCGATAACTTTTTTCCTATCCTATTTCTACTTGTTAGATAAGTTGAGACAAAGTATTCGAAAGTAGATTTGGCGCGGATGCTAGGGTTTCTGTTCATCCAAGGTGGGGGGAATAGATACTATGAGCGACCTGCTGCAACGGGATGGAATGCAAAAATGTTTACCTCTGATTACGCGTGCAGGACTCCTCGAATCCATCCACTCGTTCTGTCAGTGCTCTTTGTAGTTATCTCCGCTGCCGGTTTTGCAAGCATAGTTCTTCATGGACCGTCGCCACCAGCGGGAGGGATCTTGTGGCGGGCACCTTTCGAGTGCATGTGTCGGAGTGCAAGGTGGTTGGAGAACCGCGGCGGCAGTTACCGGTGAGGCTTGCCGCGGTTTCGAATTCCGTGTGCTTGAGAACAAGAAGAGCAGAGCGTGCACGAGGGGAAGTGTTTGAGATTTTTCGATTGGGGGAAGAAGGAACGTAGTACTAGAGAGAGCGAGGGAACCGACGAAACCGTCCTGAATCTTGCATCAAGATTGGTGAAGAGTCGGTTTTTTTTTGCTTTATTGTTGAATCTTGCATCAAGATTGGCGAAGAGACGGATTGCTCTTTGCTTTATTCTCAACCGTCCTGAATCTTGCATCAACATAGATGAAGATCCCGGGTGTGTAGTGGCACAAAAGTCACGTAATAGACATTTAGAATAGCCACAGCGTAAAGCACAGGTGTGTAGGCACAAGAATCATGGTAGTGTAGGCACAAGAGTCACAGAATAGACATTTAGAATAGCCACAACGTAAAGCACGGGTGTGTAGGGGCAAGAATCACGGTAGTGTAGGCACAAGAGTCATGGAATAGACATTTAGAATAGACACAACATAAAGCACGGGCGTGTAGGGGCAAGAGTCACGGGCTAGACATTTGGATAGCCACCGTGAAAAGCACAGGTACTGTAGGCACAAGAGTCATGGAATAGACAATTAGGTAGCCACAACGTAAAGTATGAGTGTGTAGACACAAGAATCACGGTAGTGTAGGCACAAGAGTCATGGAATAGACATTTAGAATAGCCACAGCATAAAGCACGGGTGTGTAGTGGCAAGAGTCACGGGTTAGACATTTGGATAGCCACCATGAAAAGAACATATAGTGTAGGCACAAAAGTCATGGAATAGACAATTAGATAGCCATAGCGTAAAGCATGAGTGCATAGGAACAAGAATCATGTTAGTGTAGGCACAAGAGTCACGGAATAGACATTTAGAATATCCACAGCGTAAAGCACGGGTGTGTAGGCACAAGAATCACGGTAGTGTAGGCACAAGAGTCACCGAATAGACATTTAGAATAGCCACAACGTAAAGTACGGGTCTATAGGGGCAAGAGTCATGGGCTAGACATTTACTGAACAACGAAACACACGCTACGACCTATGACCCCCCTTCAAGGTTTATATGAATGCTAACTGAGCCGAAGGTGAGCCGGGGTTGCGCCGCCGGAGGTGCCGTTTGCAAGCGGCACGACAAAACACGCGCTATGACCTATGACCCCCTCCTTCAAGGTTTATATGAATGCTAATCGAGCCAAAAGCTAGCCGGGGCTGCGCCACCGGAGGCGCCATTTGCACGCGGCACGAGGAAACAAGCTGCATGATGAAAAATGCGTTGTGACCTATGACCCCGCCCCTTCAAGGTTTATATGAATGCGAATCGAGCCGAAGCCGAGCCGGGGCTGCGCCGCCGGAGGCGCCGTTTACACGCGGCACGACAAAACATGCTGCACGACGAAACACGCGCTACGACCTATGACCCCCTACAAGGTTTATATGAATGCTAACCGAGCGAAAGGCGAGCCGTGGCTGCGCCACCGGAGGCGGCGTTTGCACGCACCACGGTGAAACACGCTGCACGACGAACCATGCGCATGACCGATGAAGCCCCCCTTCAAGGTTTATATGAATTCTAACTGAGGCGAAGGCGAGCTGGGTTCCGCCGTCGGAGGCGCCGTTTGCATGCGGCACGACAAAAGATGCTGCAGGACGAAACACGCGCTACGACCTATGACCCCCCCCTTCAAGGTTTATATGAATGCTAACCAAAGCCGAAGACGAACCGGGGCTGCGCCGTCGGAGGCGCCGTTTGCACTCGGCACGACAAAAGACGCTGCAGGACGAAACACGCGCTACGACCTTTGACCCTCCTTCAAGGTTTATATGAATGCTAACCGAGCCAAAGGCAAGCCGGGGCTGCGCTTGCGGAGGCGTCGTTTGCATGTGACACGACGAAACATGCTGCACGACGAAACACGCGCTATGACCGATGACCCCCCCTTCAATGTTTATATGAATGCTAACCGAGCCGAAGGCGAGGTGGGGCCGAGCCGAAGGCGAGGTCGGGCTGCGCCGCCGGAAGCACCGTTTGCACGCGGCATGACGAAACACGCTGCACGATGAAGGACGCGCTACGAGGCTATGACCCCCCTTCAATGTTTATATGAATGCTAACCGAGCCGAAGGCGAGCCGTGGTTGCGCCACCGAAGGCGTCGTTTGCACGCGGCACAACGAAACATGTTGCACGACAAAACACGCGCTACGACTTATGACCTCCCTTCAAGGTTTATATGAATGCTAACCGAGCCGAAGGCGAGCCGGGGCCGCACTGCCGGAGGCGGCGTTTGCACGCGGCGCGACGAAACACGCTGCACGACGAAGCACGTACTACGACCTATGATCCCCCCTTCAAGGTTTGTATGAATGCTAACCGAACCGAAGGCGAGCCGGGACTGCGCCGCTAGAGGCGCCATTTTAACGCGCACGACAAAACAGGCACTACAACTTATGACCCCTCTCTTCAAGGTTTATATGAATGCTAATCGAGCCGAGGGCAAGCCAAGGCTGTACCGCCGGAGGCGCCGTTTGCACGCGGCATGACAAAACACGTTGCACGACAAAATACGCGCTATGACCTATGCCACCCCCGTTCAAGGTTTATATGAATGCTAACCGAGCCGGGGCTGCACTGCCAGAGGCGCCCTTTGCACTTGGCACGACGAAACAAGCTGTACGACGAAACACACGCTATGACCTCTGACCCCCCTTTAAGGTTTATATGAATGCTAACCGAGCCGAAGGCAAGCCGGGGCTGCGCCGCCGAAGGCACCGTTTGCACGCGGCACGATGAAACACACTGCTTGGCGAAACACGCGCACGACCTATGAACCCCCCTTCAAGGTTATTATGAATTCTAACCGAGCCGAATGCGAGCCGGGGTTGCCTCGCCGGAGGCACCATTTGCACGTGGCACGATGAAATATGATGCACAATGAAACACGCGCTACGACCTATGACCCCCTTCAAGGTTTATATGAATGCTAACTGAGCCGAAGGCGAGCCGGGGCTACGCCGTCGGAGGCGCCATTAGCATTCGGCACGACGAAACATGCTGCACGATTAAACATGCGCTACGACCAGTGACCCCCCTTTCAAGGTTTATATGAATGCTAATCGAGCCAAAGGCGAGCTGGGGTTGCACTACCGGAGGCGTCGTTTGCACGCGGCATGACGAAGCACGCTGCACGACGAAACACGTGCTACAACCTATGACCACCCTTCAAGGTTTATATGAATGCTAACCAAGCCGAATGCGAGCCGGGGCTGCACCGTCAGAGGCGCCGTTTGCACGCGGCACGACGAAATACGCTGCACGACGAAACACGTGCTACGACCTATGAACCCCCTTCAAGGTTTATATGAATGCTAACCGAGCCGAAGGCGAGCCAGGGCTGCGCTGCCGGAGGCGCCGTTTGCACGCGGCACGACGAAACATGCGGTACGACCTATGACCCCCCTTCAAGGTTTATATGAATGCTAACCGAGCCGAAGGCGAGCTGGGGCTGCGCCACCGGAAGTGCCGTTTGCACGCGGCATGACGAAACACGCTGCACGACAAAAAACGCGCTATGACCTATAACACCACTTCAAGGTTTATATGAATGCTAACCGAGCCGAAGGCGAGACGGGGCTGCGCCACCGGAGACGTCGCTTGCATGCGGTACGACTAAACATGCTGCATGACAAAGCACGCGCTATGACTTATGACCCCCCTTCAAGGTTTATATGAATGCTAACCGAGCCGAAGGCAAGCCAGGGTTGCGCCATCGGAGGCGCCGTTTTAGCGTGGCACGACGAAACATGCTGCATGACAAAACACGCGCTATGACCTATGACCCCCTTTCAAGGTTTATATGAATGTTAACCGAGCCGACGGCGAGCCGAGGCTGCGCTGCTGAAGGCGTCATTTGCACGCGGCACGACAAAACACGCTGCATGACGAAACATGCGCTATGACCTATGACACCCCCTTCAAGGTTTATATGAATGCTAACTGAGCTGGGGCTACATCGCCGGAGGCGCCATTTGGACGCGGCACGACGGAAGACGCGCTATGACCTCTGACCCCCCCTTCAATGTTTATATGAATGCTAACCGAGCCGAAGGCGAGTCGGGGCTGCGCTGCCGGAGGCACCATTTGCGCGTGGCACAACAAAACACGCTGCACGACGAAAAACGCTGAATGACGAAACACGCGCTACGACCATTGACCCTCCTTCAAGGTTTGTATGAATGCTAACCGAGCCGAAGGCGAGCCGGGGCTGCGCCAACGGAGGCGGTATTTGCACGCGACACGACGAAACATGCTCCACGACCAACACGCGCAACGACCTATGACCCCCCTTCAAGGTTTATATGAATGCTAACCAAGCCAAAGGTGAGCCGGGGCTGCGCCGCTGGAGGCGTCATTTGCACGCGGCATGATGAAACACGCTGCACGACAAAACACGCGCTACGACTTATGACCCCCCTTCAAGGTTTATATGAATTCTAACCGAGTCGAAGACGAGCCAGGTTGCGCCGCCGGAGGTGCTGTTTGCATGTGGCACGACGAAAGACACTTCACGACGAAACACGTGCTACGACGTATGACCCCCCCTTAAGGGTTTATATGAATGCTAATCGAGCCAAAGGCGAGCCGGGGCTGCGCCACCAGAGGCGCCGTTTGCACTCGGCACGACAAAACACGGTGCACGACGAAACACGCGCTATGACCTATGACCCCCCATTCAAGGTTTACATGAATATTAAACGAGCCGAAGGCGAGCCGGGGCTGCGCCGGCGGAGGTACCGTTTTAACGCGGCACGACGAAACACGCTCCATGACAAATCACATGCTACGACCTATGACCCCCCTTCAAGGTTTATATGAATGCTAACCGAGCCGAAGGAGAGCCGGGGCTGCGCTGTCGGAGGCGCCATTTGCGCGCGGCACGACGAAACACGCTGCACGACAAAACACGCGCTATGACCTATGACCACCCTTCAAGGTTTATATGAATGCTAACCAAGCCAATGGCGAGTCGGGGCTGCGCCGCCGGAGGCGCCATTTGTACGCGACACGATGAAACATGCTCCACGACAAACACGCGTTACGACCTATGACCCCCCTTCAAGGTTTATATGAATGCTAACTGAACCGAATGCGAGCCGGGGCTGCGCCGCTGGAGGCGTCGTTTGCACGCGGCACGACGAAACACGGTGCACGATGAAACACACGCTACAACTTATGACCCCCCTTCAAGATTTATATGAGTTCTAACCGAGCCGAAGACGAGCCAGGTTGCGCCGCTGGAGGCGCTGTTTGCATGTGGCACGACAAAAGACACTACATGACAAAACACGCGCCACGATCTATGACCCCCTTCAAGGTTTATATGAATGCTAACCGAGCCAAAGGCGAGCCGGGGCTGCGCCACCGGAGGCGCCGTTTGCACTCGGCACGACAACACACGCTGCACGACGAAACACGCGCTACGACCTATGACAACCCCTTCAAGGTTTATATGAATGCTAACCAAGCCAAAGGCAAGCTGGGGCTGCGTCACCGGAGGCGCCGTTTGCACGCGGCACGACGAAACACGTTGCACGACGAAACACACGCTATGACCTATGATCCCCCCTTGAAGGTTTGTATAAATGGTAACCGAGCTGAAGGCGAGCCTGGGCTGCGCCGCCGGAGGTACCGTTTTAACGCGGCACGACGAAACACGCTCCATGAAAAATCACGCGCTACGACCTATGACCCCCCCTTCAAGGTTTATATCAATGCTAACCGAGCTGAAGTTGAGCGTGGGCTGTGCTGCCGGAGGCGCCATTTGCGCGCGGCACGACGGAACACACAGCACGACGAAACACGCGCTACGACCTATGACCGCCCTTCAAGGTTTATATGAATGCTAACCGAGCCATAGGCGAGCCGGGGCTGCGCCGTCGGAGGCGCCATTTGTACGCGACACGACAAAACACGCTCCATGAGAAACACGCGCAACGACCTATGACCCCCCTTCAAGGTTCATATGAATGCTAACCGAGCCGAAGGCGAGCCGGGGATGCGCTGCTGGAGCCGCCGTTTGCACGCGGCGTGACGAAACACGCGTCGCGATGAAACACACTGCACGACGGAGCACGCACTATGACCTATGACTCCCCCTTCAAGGTTTATATGAATGCTAACAGAGCCAAAGGCAAGCCGGGGCTGCGCCACCGGAGGCGCTGTTTTAACGCGGCACTTTGAAACACGCTGCATGACAAAACAAGCGCTATGACCTATGACCTCCCGTTCAAGGTTTATATGAATGCTAACCATGCCGATGGCGAGCTAGGGCTGCGCCGCCGGAGGCGCCGTTTGCACGCGGCACGACGAAACACGTTGCACGACGAAACACACGCTATGACCTATGATCCCCCCTTCAAGGTTTATATGAATGGTAACCGAGCCGAAGGCGAGCCTTGGCTGCACCGCCGGAGGTACCGATTTAACACGGCACGACGAAACACGCTCCATGACAAATCACACGCTACGACCTATGAGCCCCCCTTCAAGGTTTATATGAATGCTAACCGAGCTGAAGGCGAGCCGGGGCTGCGCTGCCGGAGGCGCCATTTGCACGCGGCACGACGAAACACACTGCACGACGAAACACGCGCTACGACCTATGACCGCCCTTCAAGGTTTATATGAATGCTAACCGAACCAAAGGCGAGCCGGGGCTGCGCTGCCGGAGGCACCATTTGTACACGACACGACGAAACACGCTCCACGACAAACACGCGCTACGACCTATGACCCCCCTTCAAGGTTTATATGAATGCTAACCGAGCCGAAGGCGAGCCGGGGCTGCGCTGCTGGAGGCGTCGTTTGCACGCGGCACGACGAAACATGCTGCACGACGAAACACGCGCTACGACTTATGACCCCCCTTCAAGGTTTATATGAATTCTAACCGAGCCGAAGACAAGCCAGGTTGCACCGCTGGAGGCGCTGTTTGCATGTGGCACGACAAAAGACACTACACGACGAAACACGCGCTACGACCTATGACCTCCCTTCCAGGTTTATATGAATGCTAACCGAGCGAAAGGCGAGCCAGGGCTGCGCCACCGGAGGCGCCGTTTGCATTCGGCACGAGAAAACACGCTGCACGACGAAACACGCGCTACGACCTATGATCCCCCCCTCAAGGTTTATATGAATGCTAACCGAGCCAAAGGGGAGCCGGGGCTGCGCAGCCGGAGGCACCGTTTGCACGCGGCACGACGAAACACGCTGCACGATGAAACACGCGCTACGCCTTATGACCCCCCTTCAGTGTTTAGATGAGTACTAACCGAGCCGAAGGCAAGCCGGGGCTGCCCCGCCGGAGTCGTCGTTTGCACGCGGCACGATGAAACATGTTGCACGACAAAACAAGCGCTACGACTTATGACCCCCCTTCAAGGTTTATATGAATGCTAATCGAGCCGAAGGGGGCCCGGGGCTGCGCCGCCGGAGGCGCTGTTTGCAGGTGGCATGATGAAACACGCGGCGCGATGAAACACGCTGCATGATGAAGCACGCACTACGACCTATGACTCCCCCTTCAAGATTTATATGAATGCTAATCGAGCCAAATGCAAGCCGGGGCTGCGCCGTCGGAGGCGTCGTTTTAACGCGGCACTTTGAAACACGCTACACGACAAAACACGCGCTATGACCTATGACCTCCCGTTCAAGGTTTATATGAATGCTAACCAAGCCGACGGCGAGCTGGGGCTGTGCCGCCGGAGGCGCCGTTTGCATGCGGCACGACGAAACACACGCTATGACCTATGATCCCCCCTTCAAGGTTTATATGAATGGTAACCGAGCCGAAGGCGAGCCTGGGCTGCATCGCCGGAGGTACCGTTTTAATGCGGCAAGATGAAACACGCTCCATGACAAATCATCCGCTACGACCTATGACCCCCCATTCAAGGTTTATATGAATGCTAACCAAGCCGAAGGCGAGCCGGGGCTGCGCGGCCGGAGGCGCCATTTGCGCGTGGCACGACGAAACATGCTGCACGACGAAACACGCGCTACGACCTATGATCCCCCTTCAAGGTTTATATGAATGCTAACGGAGCCAAAGGCGAGCCGGGGCTGCGCCACTGGAGGCGCCATTTGTACGCGACACGACGAAACACGCTCCACGACAAACACGTGCTACGAGCTATGACCCCCCTTCAAGGTTTATATGAATGCTAACCGAGCCGAAGGCGAGCCGGGGCAGCGCCGCTGGAGGCGTCGTGTGCACGCGGCACGACGAAACACGTTGCACGATGAAACACGCGCTACGACTTATGACCCCCCTTCAAGGTTTATATGAATTCTAACCGAGGCGAAGACTTGCCAGGTTGCGCCGCCAGAGGCGCCGTTTGCATGTGGCGCGACAAAAGACACTACACGACGAAACACGCGCTACGACCTATGACCCCCCCTTCAAGGTTTATATGAATGCTAACCGAGCCAAAGGCGAGCTGGGGCTGTGCCACCGGAGGCGCCATTTGCACTCGGCACGACAAAACACGCTGCACGACGAAACACGCGATACGACCTATGAGCTCCCCCTTCAAGGTTTATATGATTGCTAACCGAGCCGAAGGCGAGCCGGGGCTGCGCAGCTGGAGGCGCCATTTGCACGCGGGACGACGAAACACGTTGCACGATGAAACACGTGCTATGCCTTATGACCCCCCTTCAAGGTTTATATGAATACTAACCGAGTCGAAGGCGGACCGGGGCTGCGCCGCCAAAGGCGACGTTTACACGTGGCGTGACAAAACACGCGGTGCGACGAAACACACTGCACAACGAAGCACGCACTACGACCTATGACTCCCTCTTCAAAGTTTATATGAATGCTAACCGAGCCAAAGGCAAGCCAGGGGTATGCCGCCGGAGGCGCCGTTTTAACGCGGCACTTTGAAACAGGCTGCACGACAAACCACGCGCTATGACCTATGACCCCCCGTTCAAGGTTTATATGAATGCTAACCAAGCCGACGGCGAGCTGGGGCTGCGCCGCCGGAGGCACCGTTTGCACGCGACAAGACAAAACACGCTGCATGACGAAAGACACGCTACGACCTATGACACCCCCTTCAAGGTTTAAGCTAACCAAGCTGGGGCTGCGCCGCCGGAGGCGCCGTTTGCAAGCGGCACGACAAAACACGCTGAACGACGAAACTCGTGCTACGACCTATGACACCCTCCTTCAAGGTTTATATGAATGCTAACCAAGCGAAAGGCGAGCTGGGGCTGCGCCACCGGAGGCGCCGTTTGCATGCGGCACGACGAAACACGTTGCACGACGAAACACACGCTATGATCTACGACCCCCCCTTCAAGGTTTATATGAATGCTAACCGAGGCGAAGGCCAGCCGAGGCTGCGCCGTCAGAGGCGTGATTTGTACGCGGCACGACGAAATACGCTGCACAACGAAACACGCTGCACGACGAAGGACACACTTCACCTATGACTCCCCCTTCAAAGTTTATATGAATGCTAACCGAGCCGAAGGCAAGCCTGGGCTGCGCCGCCAGAGCCGCCGTTTTAACACGGCACGACGAAACACACTGCATGACAAAACAGGCGCTACGACCTCTGACCCCCCTTCAAGGTTTATATGTCTGCTGACCAAGCCGACGGCGAGCCGGGGCTGCGCTGCCGGAGGCGCCATTTGCATGCGGCACGAAAAAACACGCTGCACGACAAAACACGCGCTACGACCAATGACACCCCCTTCAAGGTTTATATGAATGCTAACCGAGCCGGGGCTGCGTCGCCGGAGGCGCCGTTTGCATGGTGCACGATGAAAGACGCGCTATGACCTCTGAGACACCCCTTCAAGGTTTATGTGAATGGTAACCGAGCCAAAGGAGAGCCGGGGCTGCGCTACTAGAGGCGCCGTTTGTGTGCGGCACGACAAAACACTGTGCATGATGAAACACGCGCTACGACCTATGACCCCCCCTTCAAGCTTTATATGAATGCTAACTGAGCCGAAGGCGAGCCGTGGCTGCGCCGCCACAGGCGCCATTTGCACGCGGCACGATGAAACACGTTGCATGACAAATACGCGCTACGACCTATGACCCCCCTTCAAGGTTTATATGAATGCTAACCGAGCGAATGAGAGCCGTGGTCGCACCGCTGGAGGCGTCGTTTGCACGCGGCACGACGAAGCACTCTGGACGACGAAACACGTGCTACGACTTATGACCCCCCGTCATGGTTTATATGAATTCTAACCGAGCCGAAGACGAGCCAGGTTGCGCCGCCAGAGGCGCTGTTTGCACACAGCACGACGAAAGACGCTGCAGGACGAAACACGCGCTATGACCTATGACACCCCCTTCAAGGTTTATATGAATGCTAATCGAGCCAAAGGCGAGCCGGGGCTGCACCGCCGGAGGCGCCGTTTGCACTCGGCACGACGAAACACGCTGCACGATGAAACACGCGCTACATCCGGTGACCCCGCCTTCAAGGTTTATATGAATGCTAACCAAGCAGAGGTGAGCCAGGGCAGCGCCACCGGAGGTGCCGTTTACACGCGGCACGACGAAACACGATGCACGGTGAAACACGCGCTATGACCTATGACCCCCTCCTTCAAGGTTTATATGAATCCTAACCAAGCCAAAGGCGAGCTGGGGCTGTGCCACCGGAGGCGCCGTTTGCATGCGGCACGACGAACCACGTTGCACAACGAAACACATGCTATGATCTACGACCCTCCCTTCAAGGTTTATATGAATGCTAACCGAGGCGAAGGCCAGCCGAGGCTGCGCCGTCAGAGGCGTCATTTGTACGCGGCACGACGAAATACACTGCACAACGAAACACGCTGCACGACGAAGCAAACACTTCGACCTATGACTCCCCCTTCAAAGTTTATGTGGATGCTAACCGAGCCGAAGGCAATCCTGGGCTGCGCCGCCAGAGCCGCCGTTTTAACACGGCACGACGAAACACGCTGCACGACAAAACACGCACTACGACCTATGACCCCCCTTCAAGGTTTATATGTATGCTAACCAAGCCGACGGCGAGCCGGGGCTGCGCCGCCAGAGGCGCCATTTGCATGCGGCAAGAAAAAACACGCTGCACGATGAAACACGCGCTACGACCAATGACACCCCCTTCAAGGTTTATATGAATGCTAACCGAGCCGTGGCTGCGTCGCCGGAGGCGCCGTTTGCACGGTGCACGACGAAAGACGCGCTATGACCTCTGACCCACTCCTTCAAGGTTTATGTGAATGCTAACCGAGCCGAAGGAGAGCCGGGGCTGCGCTACTGGAGGCGCCGTTTGTGTGCGACACGACAAAACACGCTGCATGACGAAACACGCGCTACGACCTATGACCCCCCCTTCAAGCTTTATATGAATGCTAACTGAGCCGAAGGCAAGCCGTGGCTATGCCGCCAGAGGTGCCATTTGCATGCGGCACGATGAAACACGTTGCATGACAAATACGCGCTACGACCTATGACCCCCCCTTCAAGGTTTATATGAATGCTAACCGAGCGAAGGCGAGCCGGGGTCGCGCCGCTAGAGGCGTCGGTTGCACGCGGCACGACGAAGCACTCTGCATGATGAAACACGCGCTACGACTTATGACCCCCCTTCATGGTTTATATGAATTCTAACCGAGCCGAAGACGAGCCAGGTTGCGCCGCCGGAGGCACTGTTTGCACACGGCACGACGAAAGACGCTGCGCGACGAAACACGTGCTATGACCTATGACACCCCCTTCAAGGTTTATATGAATGCTAACCGAGCCAAAGGCGAGCCGGGGCGGCACCGCCGAAGGCGCCGTTTGAACTCGGCACGACGAAACACGCTGCACAATGAAACACGCGCTACATCCTATGACCCCCCCTTCAAAGTTTATATGAATGCTAACCAAGACGAAGGTGAGCCAGGGCAGCGCCACCGGAGATGCCGTTTGCACGCGGCACGATGAAACACGCTGCACGACTAAGCAAGTACTACGACCTATGACCCCCCTTAAGGGTTTATATGAATGCTAACCGAGCCGAAGGCGAGCCGGGGCTGCGCTGCAGGAGGCGCCGTTTGCACGCGGCATGATGAAATACGTTGCACGAGGAAACACACGCTACGACTTATGACCCCCCTTCAAGATTTATATGAATGCTAACCGAGCCGAAGGTGAGCCGAAGCTGCATCGCCGGAGTCGTCGTTTGCATGCGGCACGACGAAACATGCTGCACGAGAAACACACGCTACGACTTATGACCCCCCTTTAAGGTTTATATGAATGCTAACTGAGCCGAAGGCAAGACGGGGCTGCGCCGCCGGAGGCGCCGTTTGCACGTGGCGCGACAAAACACGCTGCACGACGAAGCATGCACTACGACCTATGACTCCCCTTCAAGGTTTATATGAATGCTAAACGAGCCAAAGGCAAACCGGGGTTGCGCTACCAAAGACGCCGTTTTAACACGTTACTACAAAACACGCTGCTCGACGAAACACGTGATACGACCTATGACCCGCCCTTCAAGGTTTATATGAATGCTAACCGAGCCAACGACAAGCTGGGGCTGCGCCGCCGGAGGTGTCGTTTGCACGCGGCACTACAAAACACACTTCACGATGAAAGTCGCGCTACGACCTATGACACCCCATTCAAGGTTTATATGAATGCTTACCGAGCTGGGGCTGCGCCGCCGGAGGCGCTGTTTGCACGCTGCACGACGAAACACGCGCTACGACCTATGACCCCTCCCCTTCAAGGTTTATATGAATTCTAACCGAGCCGAAGGCGAGCCGAGGCTATGCCGCCGGAGGCGACATTTGCACACGGCACGACGAAACGCGCTGCACGAGGAAACACGCACTACGACTTATGACCCTCCTTCAAGGTTTATATGAATGCTAACCGAGCCAAAGACGATTCGGGGTTGCGCCGCCAGAGGCGTCATTTGCACGCGGCATGACGAAACATGCCTTATGACCTATGACACCCCTTTCAAGGTTGATATGAATGCTAACCGAGGCGAAGGCGGGCTGGGCTGCACCGCTGGAGGCACCATTTGCACACAGCACGACAAAACACGTTGCTCGACGAAACACGGTATGTGTCCTATGACCCCCCTTCAAGGTTTATATGAATGCTAACCGAGCCGGGGCTGCGTCGCCGGAGGCGCCGTTTGCATGGTGCACGATGAAAGACGCGCTATGACCTCTGAGACACCCCTTCAAGGTTTATGTGAATGGTAACCGAGCCAAAGGAGAGCCGGGGCTGCGCTACTAGAGGCGCCGTTTGTGTGCGGCACGACAAAACACTGTGCATGACGAAACACGCGCTACGACCTATGACCCCCCCTTCAAGCTTTATATGAATGCTAACTGAGCCGAAGGCGAGCCGTGGCTGCGCCGCCACAGGCGCCATTTGCACGCGGCACGATGAAACACGTTGCACGACAAATACGCGCTACGACCTATGACCCCCCTTCAAGGTTTATATGAATGCTAACCGAGCGAATGAGAGCCGTGGTCGCACCGCTGGAGGCGTCGTTTGCACGCGGCACGACGAAGCACTCTGGACGACGAAACACGTGCTACGACTTATGACCCCCCGTCATGGTTTATATGAATTCTAACCGAGCCGAAGACGAGCCAGGTTGCGCCGCCAGAGGCGCTGTTTGCACACAGCACGACGAAAGACGCTGCAGGACGAAACACGCGCTATGACCTATGACACCCCCTTCAAGGTTTATATGAATGCTAATCGAGCCAAAGGCGAGCCGGGGCTGCACCACCGGAGGCGCCGTTTGCACTCGGCACGACGAAACACGCTGCACGATGAAACACGCGCTACATCCGGTGACCCCGCCTTCAAGGTTTATATGAATGCTAACCAAGCAGAGGTGAGCCAGGGCAGCGCCACCGGAGGTGCCGTTTACACGCGGCATGACGAAACACGATGCACGGTGAAACACGCGCTATGACCTATGACCCCCTCCTTCAAGGTTTATATGAATCCTAACCAAGCCAAAGGCGAGCTGGGGCTGTGCCACCGGAGGCGCCGTTTGCATGCGGCACGACGAACCACGTTGCACAACGAAACACATGCTATGATCTATGACCCTCCCTTCAAGGTTTATATGAATGCTAACCGAGGCGAAGGCCAGCCGAGGCTGCGCCGTCAGAGGCGTCATTTGTACGCGGCACGACGAAATACACTGCACAACGAAACACGCTGCACGACGAAGCAAACACTTCGACCTATGACTCCCCCTTCAAAGTTTATGTGGATGCTAACCGAGCCGAAGGCAATCCTGGGCTGCGCCGCCAGAGCCGCCGTTTTAACACGGCACGACGAAACACGCTGCACGACAAAACACGCACTACGACCTATGACCCCCCTTCAAGGTTTATATGTATGCTAACCAAGCCGACGGCGAGCCGGGGCTGCGCCGCCGGAGGCGCCATTTGCATGCGGCAAGAAAAAACACGCTGCACGACGAAACACGCGCTACGACCAATGACACCCCCTTCAAGGTTTATATGAATGCTAACCGAGCCGGGGCTGCGTCGCCGGAGGCGCCGTTTGCACGGTGCACGACGAAAGACGCGCTATGACCTCTGACCCACTCCTTCAAGGTTTATGTGAATGCTAACCGAGCCGAAGGAGAGCCGGGGCTGCGCTACTGGAGGCGCCGTTTGTGTGCGACACGACAAAACACGCTGCATGACGAAACACGCGCTACGACCTATGACCCCCCCTTCAAGCTTTATATGAATGCTAACTGAGCCGAAGGCGAGCCGTGGCTATGCCGCCAGAGGTGCCATTTGCATGCGGCACGATGAAACACGTTGCATGACAAATACGCGCTACGACCTATGACCCCCCCTTCAAGGTTTATATGAATGCTAACCGAGCGAAGGCGAGCCGGGGTCGCGCCGCTAGAGGCGTCGGTTGCACGCGGCACGACGAAGCACTCTGCACGATGAAACACGCGCTACGACTTATGACCCCCCTTCATGGTTTATATGAATTCTAACCGAGCCGAAGACGAGCCAGGTTGCGCCGCCGGAGGCACTGTTTGCACACGGCACGACGAAAGACGCTGCGCGACGAAACACGTGCTATGACCTATGACACCCCCTTCAAGGTTTATATGAATGCTAACCGAGCCAAAGGCGAGCCGGGGCGGCACCGCCGAAGGCGCCGTTTGAACTCGGCACGACGAAACACGCTGCACAATGAAACACGCGCTACATCCTATGACCCCCCCTTCAAAGTTTATATGAATGCTAACCAAGACGAAGGTGAGCCAGGGCAGCGCCACCGGAGATGCCGTTTGCACGCGGCACGATGAAACACGCTGCACGACTAAGCAAGTACTACGACCTATGACCCCCCTTAAGGGTTTATATGAATGCTAACCGAGCCGAAGGCGAGCCGGGGCTGCGCTGCAGGAGGCGCCGTTTGCACGCGGCATGATGAAATACGTTGCACGAGGAAACACACGCTACGACTTATGACCCCCCTTCAAGATTTATATGAATGCTAACCGAGCCGAAGGTGAGCCGAAGCTGCATCGCTGGAGTCGTCGTTTGCATGCGGCACGACGAAACATGCTGCACGAGAAACACACGCTACGACTTATGACCCCCCTTTAAGGTTTATATGAATGCTAACTGAGCCGAAGGCAAGACGGGGCTGCGCCGCCGGAGGCGCCGTTTGCACGTGGCGCGACAAAACACGCTGCACGACGAAGCACGCACTACGACCTATGACTCCCCTTCAAGGTTTATATGAATGCTAAACGAGCCAAAGGCAAACCGGGGTTGCGCTACCAAAGACGCCGTTTTAACACGTTACTACAAAACACGCTGCTCGACGAAACACGTGATACGACCTATGACCTGCCCTTCAAGGTTTATATGAATGCTAACCGAGCCAACGACAAGCTGGGGCTGCGCCGCCGGAGGTGTCGTTTGCACGCGGCACTACAAAACACACTTCACGATGAAAGTCGCGCTACGACCTATGACACCCCATTCAAGGTTTATATGAATGCTTACCGAGCTGGGGCTGCGCCGCCGGAGGCGCTGTTTGCATGCTGCACGACGAAACACGCGCTACGACCTATGACCCCTCCCCTTCAAGGTTTATATGAATTCTAACCGAGCCGAAGGTGAGCCGAGGCTATGCCGCCGGAGGCGACATTTGCACACGGCACGACGAAACGCGCTGCACGAGGAAACACGCACTACGACTTATGACCCTCCTTCAAGGTTTATATGAATGCTAACCGAGCCAAAGACGATTCGGGGTTGCGCCGCCAGAGGCGTCATTTGCACGCGGCATGACGAAACATGCGTTATGACCTATGACACCCCTTTCAAGGTTGATATGAATGCTAACCGAGGCGAAGGCGGGCTGGGCTGCACCGCTGGAGGCACCATTTGCACACAGCACGACAAAACACGTTGCACGACGAAACACGGTATGTGTCCTATGACCCCCCTTCAAGGTTTATATTAATCCTAACCGAGCCGAAGGCGAGCCGGGGCTGCGCCGCCGGAGGCGCCGTATGCATGTGACATGACAAAACACGCTGCACGACAAAACACGTGCTACGACCTATGACCCCCTTCAAGGTTTATATGAATGCTAACCGAGCCAAAAGCGAGCCGGGGCTGCGCCGCCGGAGGCGCCGTTTGCACGTGACACGATGAAACACGCTGCACGACAAAACACGCGCTACGATTTATGACCCCCCTTCAAGGTTTATATGAATTCTAACCGAGTCGAAGGCGAGCTGGGGCTGCGCTGCTGGAGGTGCCATTTGCATGCGGCACGATGAAACATGCTGCACGACAAAACACGCGCTACGACCTATGACCCACCTTCAAGGTTTTTAATAATGCTAACCGAGCCAAAGGCGAGCCGGCACTGTACCACTAGAGCCGTTGTTTGCACGCGGCACGACGAAACACGCTGCACGACGAAACACGTGCTACGAGTAATGACCCCTCCTTCAAGGTTTATATGAATTCTAACTGAGCCGAAGGCGAGCCGAGGCTGCGCCGCCAGAGTCGTCGTTTGCACGCGGCACGACAGAATACGCTGTATGACGAAACACGCTCTACGACTTATGACACCCCTTCAAGGTTTATATGAATGCTAACCGAGCCGGGGCTGCGTTGCCGGAGGCGCCGTTTGCACGCGGCATGACGAGACAGGCTGCATGACAAAACACGCGCTATGACCTCTGACCCCCCCCTTCAAGGTTTATATGAATGCTAACCGAGCCGAAGGCGAGTCGGGGTTGCGCTGCCAGAGGCTTCATTTGCACGCGGCACGACGAAACACGCGTTATGAGCTATGACACCCCTTTCAAAGTTTATATGAATGCTAACCGAGCCAAAGGCGAGCCCGGGCTGCACCACTGGAGGCACCATTTTCATGCATCACGACAAAACACGCAGCACGACGAAACACGTGTTGTGTCTTATGACCCCTCTTGAAGGTTTATATGAATGCTAACCGAGCCGAAGGCGAGCCGGGGCTACGTCGCCGGAGGCGCCGTTTCCACGTGGCATGACAAAACACGCTGCACGAGAAAACACGCGCTACGACCTATGACCCCCTTCAAGGTTTAGATGAATGCTAACCGAGCCGAAAGCAAGCCGGGGCTACGCCACCGGAGGCACCGTTTGCATGCGACACAATGAAAGACGCTGCATGACGAAACACACGCTATGACTTATGACCCCCCTTCAAGGTTTATATGAATCCTAACCGAGCCGAAGTCGAGCCGGGTTGCTCTGCCGTAGGCGCCGTTTACAGGCGGCACGATGAAAGACGCTGCACGACGAAACACGCGCTACGACCTATGACCCCCCCTTCAAGGTTTATATGAATGCTAACCGAGCCAAAGGCGAGCCGAGGCTGTGCCACAGGAGGCGCCGTTTGCAATCGGCACGACGAAACACGCTGCACGATGAAACACGCGCTACGACCTATGACCTCCCTTCAAGGTTTATATGAATGCTAACCGAGCCGAAGGCGAGCCCGGTCTGCACCAGTGGAGGCACCATTTGCAAGCACCACGACAAAACACGCGGCACAACGAAACACGCGTTGTGTCCTATGACCCCTCTTCAAGGTTTATATGAATGCTAACCGAGCCGAAGGCGAGCCGGGGCTGCGCCACCGGAGGCGCCGTTTCCACGTGGCACTACAAACCACGATGCACGACAAAACACGCGCTACGACCTATGACCCCCTTCAAGGTTTAGATGAATGCTAACCGAGCCGAAAGCAAGCCGGGGCTACGCCACCGGAGGCGCCGTTTGCATGCAACACGATGAAAGACGCTGCATGACGAAACACGCGCTACAACTTATGACCCCCCCTTCAAGGTTTATATGAATCCTAACCGAGTCGAAGTCGAGCTGGGTTGCTCTGCCGGAGGCGCCGTTTACACACAACACGATGAAAGACGCTGCACGACGAAACACGCGCTACGACCTATGATCCCCCTTCAAGGTTTGTATGAATGCTAACCGAGCCAAAGGCGAGCTGAGGCTGCACCACCGGAGGCGTCGTTTGCACTCGGCACGACGAAACACGCTGCACGATGAAACACGCGGTACGACCAATGACCTCCCCTTCAAGGTTTATATGAATGTTAACCGAGCCGTAGGCGAGCCGGGGCTGCGCTGCCGGAGGCGCCGTTTTTACGCGGCACGACGAAACACGCTGCACGACGAAACATGCGCTATGACCTATGACCCCCCTTCAAGGTTTATAATAATGCTAACCGATCCGAAGGCGTGCCGGCACTGCGCTGGCAGAGCCGCCGTTTGCACGTGGCACAACGAAACACGCTGCACGATGAAACACGCGGTACAACTTATGACCCCTCCTTCAAGGTTTATATGAATTCTGACCGAGCCGAAGGCGAGCCGTTGCTGCGCCGCCGGAGTCGTCGTTTGCACACGGCACGAAAAAATACGCTGCATGATAAAAAAGGCGCTACGACCTATGACACCCCCTTTAAGGTTTATATGAATGCTAACCGAGCCGGGGCCGCGTTGCCGGAGGCGTCGTTTGCAGGCGGCACGACGAAACATGCTGCATGACGAAACACGCACTATGACCTCTTACCCCCCTTCAAGGTTAATATGAATGCTAACTGAGCAGACGACGAGCCGGGGCTACGCCGCCGGAGGCGCTGTTTGCACGCGGCACGACAAAACATGCTACACAACGAAAGACGCGCTACGACCTATGACAACCCCTTCAAGGTTTATATGAATGCTAACCGAGCTGGGGCTGCTCGGCCGGAGGCGCCATTTGCACGCGGCATAACGTAACACGCTGCACGACGAAACACGCGCTGTGACCTATGATCCCCCCATCAAGGTTTATTTGAATGCTAATCGAGCCAAAGGCGAGCCGGGGCTACGTCGTTGGAGGCGCCGTTTGCACGCGGCACGACAAAACACGCTGCACGATGAAACACTCGCTATGACCTATGACCCCCCTTCAAGGTTTATATGAAGGCTAACCGAGCCGAAGGCGAGCCGGGGCTGCGCCGCCTGAGGCGCCGTTTGCACGCGGCACGACAAAATACGCTGCACGATGAAACACACGCTATGACTTATGACCCTCCTTTCAAGATTTATATGAATGCTAACCGAGCCGAAGGCGAGCCGGGGCTACGCCACCGGAGTCGTCGTTTGCACGCGGCATGACGAAACATGTTGCACGACAAAACAAGCGCTACGACTTATGACCCCCCTTCAAGGTTTATATGAAAGCTAACCGAGCCGAAGAGGAGCCGGGGCTGCGCCGCCGGAGGCGTCGTTTGCACGCGGCCTGACGAAACACGCGACGCGATGAAACACGCTGCATGACGAAGCACGCATTACGACCTATGACTCCCCCTTCATGGTTTATATGAATGCTAACCGAGCCAAAGGCAAGGCGGGGGTACGCCACCGGAGGCGCCGTTTTAATGCGTCACTTTTAAACACGCTGCACGACAAAACACGCTCTATGACCTATGACCTCCCGTTCAAGGTTTATATGAATGCTAGCCAAGCCGATGGCTAGCTGGGGCTGCGCCGCCGGAGGCGCCGTTTGCACGCGGCACGACCAAACATGCTGTACGACGAAAGACGCGCTATGACCTATGACACCCCCTTCAAGGTTTATATGAATGCTAACCAAGCCAAAGGCGAGCTGGGGCTGCGCCATCGGAGGTGCCGTTTGCACGCGACACGACGAAACACGCTGCACGACGAAAGACGCGCTATGACCTCTGACCCACTCCTTCAAGGTTTATGTGAATGCTAACCGAGCCGAAGGCGAGCCATGGGTATGCCGCCAGAGGTGCCATTTGCATGCGGCACGATGAAACACGTTGCATGACAAATACGCGCTACGACCTATGACCCCCCCCCCCTTCAAGGTTTATATGAATGCTAACCGAGCGAAGACGAGCCGGGGTCGCGTCGCTGGAGGCGTCGGTTGCACGCGGCATGACGAAGCACTCTGCACGATGAATCACGCGCTACGACTTATGACCCCCCTTCATGGTTTATATGAATTCTAACCGAGCCGAAGACGGGCCAGGTTGCGCCGCCGGAGGCACTGTTTGCACACGGCACGACGAAAGACGCTGCGCGACGAAACACGTGCTATGACCTATCACACCCCCTTCAAGGTTTATATGAATGCTAACCGAGCCAAAGGCGAGCCGGGGCGGCATCGCCGGAGGCGCCATTTGCACTCGGCACGACGAAACACGCTGCATGATGAAACACGCGCTACATCCTATGACCCCCCTTCAAGGTTTATATGAATGCTAACCAAGCCGAAGGTGAGCCGGGGCAGCGCCACCGGAGGTGCCGTTTGCACGCGGCACGATGAAACACGCTGCACGACTAAGCAAGTACTACGACCTATGACCCCCCTTAAGGGTTCATATGAATGCTAACCGAGCCGAAGGCGAGCCGGGGCTGCGCTGCCGGAGGCGCCGTTTGCACGCGGCATGATGAAATACGTTGCACGAGGAAACACATGCTACGACTTATGACCCCCCTTCAAGATTTATATGAATGCTAATCGAGCCGAAGGTGAGCCGAAGCTGCATCGCCGGAGTCGTCGTTTGCATGTGGCACGATGAAATATGCTGCACGAGAAACACGCGCTACGACTTATGACCCCCCTTTGAGGTATATATGAATGCTAACAGAGCCGAAGGCGAGACGGGGCTGCGCCGCCGGAGGCGCCGTTTGCACGTGGCGCGACAAAACACGCTGCACGACGAAGCACGCACTACGACCTATGACTCCCCTTCAAGGTTTATATGAATGCTAAACGAGCCAAAGGCAAACCGGGGTTGCGCTACCAAAGGCGCCGTTTTAACACGTTACTACAAAACACGTTGCACGACAAAACACGTGATACGACCTATGACCCGCCCTTCAAGGTTTATATAAATGCTAACCGAGCCAACGACAAGCTGGGGCTGCGCCGCCGGAGGTGTCGTTTGCACGCGGCACTACAAAACACACTGCACGATGAAAGTCGCGCTACGACCTATGACACCCCATTCAAGGTTTATATGAATGCTTACCGAGCTGGGGCTGCGCCGCCGGAGACGCCGTTTGCACACTGCACGACGAAACACGCGCTACAACCTATGACCCCTCCCCTTCAAGGTTTATATGAATTCTAACCGAGCCGAAGGCGGAGGCGACATTTGCACACGGCACGACGAAACGCGCTGCACGAGGAAACACGCACTACGACTTATGACCCTCCTTCAAGGTTTATATGAATGCTAACCGAGCCAAAGGCGATTCGGGGTTGCGCCGCCAGAGGCGTCATTTGCACGCGGCACGACGAAACATGCGTTATCACCTATGACACCCCTTTCAAGGTTTATATGAATGCTAACCGAGTCGAAGGCGGGCCGGGCTGCACCGCTAGAGGCACCATTTGCACACAGCACGACAAAACACGTTGCACGACGAAACACGGTATGTGTCCTATGACCCCCTTCAAGGTTTATATGAATCCTAACAGAGCCGAAGGCGAGCCGGGGCTGCGCCGCCGGAGGCGCCGTATGCATGCGACACGACAAAACACGCTGCACGACAAAACACGTGCTACGACCTATGACCCCCTTCAAGGGTTATATGAATGCTAACCGAGCCAAAAGCGAGCCGGGGCTGCGCCGCCGGAGGCGCCGTTTGCACGTGACACGATGAAACACGCTGCACGAGAAAACACGCGCTACGATTTATGACCCCCCTTCAAGGTTTACATGAATTCTAACCGAGCCGAAGGCGAGCTGGGGCTGCGCCGCTGGAGGTGCCATTTGCACGCGGCACGATGAAACACGCTGCAAGACAAAACACGCGCTACGACCTATGACCCACCTTCAAGGTTTATAATAATGCTAACCGAGCCAAAGGCGAGCCCGGTACTATGCCACTAGAGCCGTTGTTTGCACGCGGCACGACGAAACACGCTGCACGACGAAACACGCGCTACGACTAATGACCCCTCCTTCAAGGTTTATATGAATTCTAACTGAGCCGAAGGCGAGCCGAGGCTGCGCCGCCAGAGTCGTCGTTTGCACGCGGCACGACAGAATACGCTTCACGACGAAACACGCTCTACGACTTATGACACCCCTTCAAGGTTTATATCAATGTTAACCGAGCCGGGGCTGCGTTGCCGGAGGCGTCATTTGCACGCGGCATGACGAAACAGGCTGCATGACAAAACACGCGCTATGACCTCTGACACCCCCTTCAAGGTTTATATGAATGCTAACCGAGCCGAAGGCGAGTCGGGGTTTCGCTGCCAGAGGCTTCATTTGCACGCGGCACGACGAAACACGCGTTATGACCTATGACACCCCTTTCAAAGTTTATATGAATGCTAACCGAGCCGAAGGCGAGCCCGGGCTGCACCACTGGAGGCACCATTTGCATGCATCACGACAAAACAGGCAGCACGACGAAACACGTGTTGTGTCCTATGACCCCTATTGAAGGTTTATATGAATGCTAACCAAGACGAAGGCGAGCCGGGGCTACGCCGCCGGAGGCGCCGTTTCCATGTGGCATGACAAAAGACGCTGCACGAGAAAACACGCGCTACGACCTATGACCCCCTTCAAGGTTTAGATGAATGCTAACCGAGCCGAAAGCAAGCCGGGGCTACACCACTGGAGGCGCCGTTTGCATGCGACACGATGAAAGACGCTGCACGACGAAACACGCGCTATGACTTATGACCCCCCTTCAAGGTTGATATGAATCCTAACCGAGCCGAAGTCGAGCCGGGTTGCTCTGCCGGAGGCGCCGTTTACAGGCGGCACGATGAAAGACGCTGCACGACGAAACACGCGCTACGACCTATGACCCCCCCTTCAAGGTTTATATGAATGCTAACCGAGCCAAAGGCGAGCCGACGCTGCGCCACAGGAGGCGCCGTTTGCACTCGGCACGACGAAACACGCTGCACGATGAAACACACGCTACGACCTATGACCCCCCTTCAAGGTTTATATGAATGCTAACCGAGCCGAAGGCGAGCCCGGTCTGCACCAGTGGAGGCACCATTTGCACGCACCACGACAAAACACGCAGCACAACGAAACACGCGTTGTGTCCTATGACCCCTCTTCAAGGTTTATATGAATGCTAACCGAGCCGAAGGCGAGCCGGGGCTGCGCCACCGGAGGCGCCGTTTCCACGTGGCACTACAAACCACGATGCACGACAAAACACGCGCTACGACCTATGACCCCCTTGAAGGTTTAGATGAATGCTAACCGAGCCGAAAGCAAGCCGGGGCTACGCCACCGGAGGCGCCGTTTGCATGCGACACGATGAAAGACGCTGCATGACGAAACATGCGCTACAACTTATGACCCCCCCTTCAAGGTTTATATGAATCCTAACCGAGTCAAAGTCGAGCCGGGTTGCTCTGCCGGAGGCGCCGTTTACACACAACACGATGAAAGACGCTGCACGACGAAATACGCGCTACGACCTATGACCCCCCTTCAAGGTTTGTATGAATGCTAACCGAGCCAAAGGCGAGCCGAGGCTGCGCCACCGGAGGCGTCGTTTGCACTCAGCACGATGAAACACGCTGCACGATGAAACACGCGGTACGACCAATGATCTCCCCTTCAAGGTTTATATGAATGTTAACCGAGCCGTAGGCGAGCCGGGGCTGCGCTGCCGGAGGCGCCGTTTTTACGCGGCACGACGAAACACGCTGCACGACGAAACATGCGCTATGACCTATGACCCCCCTTCAAGGTTTATAATAATGCTAACCGAGCCGAAGGCGTGCCGGCACTGCGCTGGCAGAGCCGCCGTTTGCACGTGGCACAACGAAACACGCTACACGATGAAACACGTGGTACGACTTATGACCCCTCCTTCAAGGTTTATATGAATTCTGACCGAGCCAAAGGCGAGCCGGGGCTGCGCCGTCGGAGTCGTCGTTTGCACACGGCACGAAAAAATACGCTGCATGATAAAATAGGCGCTACGACCTATGACACCCCCTTTAAGGTTTATATGAATGCTAACCGAGACGGGGCCGCGTTGCCGGAGGCGTCGTTTGCAGGCGGCACGACGAAACAGGCTGCATGACGAAACACGCACTATGACCTCTGACCCCCCTTCAAGGTTAATATGAATGCTAACCGAGTCGACGACGAGCCAGGGCTACGCCGCCGGAGGCGCTATTTGCACGCGGCACGACAAAACATGGTACACAACGAAAGACGCGCTACGACCTATGACAACCCCTTCAAGGTTTATATGAATGCTAACCGAGCTGGGGCTGCGTGGCCGGAGGCGCCATTTGCACGCGGCATGACGTAACACGCTGCACGACGAAACACGCGCTGTGACCTATGATCCCCCCATCAAGGTTTATTTGAATGCTAATCGAGCCGAAGGCGAGCCGGGGCTACGCCGTTGGAGGCGCCGTTTGCACGCGGCACGACAAAACACGCTGCACGATGAAACACTCGCTATGACCTATGACCCCCCTTCAAGGTTTATATGAATGCTAACCGAGCCGAAGGCGAGCCGGGGTGCGCCGCCTGAGGCGCCGTTTGCACGCGGCACGACAAAACACGCTGCACTATGAAACACGCGCTACATCCTATGACCCCCCCTTCAAGGTTTATATGAATGCTAACCGAGCCAAAGGCGAGCCGGGGCTGCGCCACCGCAGGTGCCATTTGAATGCGGCACGACGAAGCATGCTGCACAATGAAATAAGCGCTACGACCTTTGACCCGCCCTTGATGGTTTATATGAATGCTAATCGAGCCGAAGGCGAGCCAGGGTTGCGCTGCCGGAGGCGCCATTTGCACGCGGCACGACGAAATACGTTGCACGATGAAACACACGCAACGACTTATGACCCCCCTTCAAGGTTTATACGAATGCTAACCGAGCCGAAGGCAAGACGGGGCTGCGCCGCCGGAGGCGCCGTTTGCACGTGGCGCGACGAAACACGTGGCGCGAGAAAACACGCTGCACGACGAAGCACGCACTATGACCTATGACTCCCCCTTCAAGATTTATATGAATGCTAACCGAGCCGAAGGCAAGCCGGGGCTGCGCTACCGAAGGCGCCGTTTTAATGCGTTACTACGAAACACGCTGCATGACAAAACACGCCCTATGACCTATGACCCACCCTTCAAGGTTTATATGAATGCTAACCGAGCCAACGACAAGCTGGGGCTACACCACCGGAGGTGCCGTTTGCACGCGGCACGACAAAGCGCGCTACACGATGAAAGACGGGCTATGACCTATGACACCCCATTCAAGGGTTATATGAATGCTTACCGAGCTGGGGCTGCGCCGCCAGAGGTGCCGTTTTCATGCGGCACGACGAAACATGCGCTATGACCTATGACCCCCCTTCAAGGTTTATACGAATGCTAACCGAGCCGAAGGCGAGCCGGGGCTATGCCGCCGGAGGCGCCATTTGCACGCGGCACGACGAAACACGCTGCACGACAAAACACGCGCTATGACTTATGACCCCCCTTCAAGGTTTATATGAATGCTAACCGAGCCAAAGGCTAGTCGGGGTTGCGCTTCCAAAGGCGTCATTTGCACGCGGCACGACGAAACACACGTTATGACCTGTGACACCCTTTCAAGGTTTATATGAATGCTAACCGAGCCAAAGGCAGGCCGGGCTGCACCGCTCGAGACACCATTTGCACACCGCATGACAAAACACGCTGCATAACGAAACACGCGTTGTGTCCTATGATCCCCTTCAAGTTTATATGAATGCTAACCGAGCCGAAGGCGAGCCGGGACTGCGCCCCCGGAGGCGGCATATTCACGCGACACGACAAAACACGTTGCACAACAAAACACGTGCTACGACCTATGACCCCCTTCAAGGTTTATATGAATGCTAGCCGAGCCGAAAGCGAGTCGGAGGCGCCGTTTGCACGTGGCACGATGAAACACGCTGCACGACGAAACATGCGCTACAATTTATGACCCCCCTTCAAAGTTTATATGAATTCTAACCGAGCCGAAGGCGAGCCGGGGCTTCGCTGCCGGAGGCGCCGTTTGCACGCGGAACGATGAAACACGCTGCACGACAAAACAAGCGGTACGACCTATGACCCACCTTCAAGGTTTATAATAATGCTAACCGAGCCGAAGGCGAGCCGGCGCTGTGCCGCTAGAGCTGCCGTTTGCACGCGGCACGACGAAACACGCTGCACGACAGAACACGCGCTACGACTAATGACCCCTCCTTCCAGGTTTATATGAATTGTAACTAAGCCGAAGGCGAGCCGGGGCTGCGCCGCCGGAGTCGTCGTTTGCACGCGGCACGACAAAACACGCTGCATGACGAAACACGTGCTACGACCTATGACACCCCCTTCAAGGTTTATATGAATGCTAACCGAGCCGGGGCTGCGTTGCCGGAGGCATCGTTTGCATGCGGCACAACGAAACAGGCTGCATGATGAAACACGCGCTATGACCTCTGAACCCCCCTTCAAGGTTTATATGAAGTCTAACCGAGTCGAAGGTGAGCCGGGGCTGTGCCGCGGAGGCGCCGTTTGCACGCGGCGCGACAAAACACGCAGCATGACGAAGCACGCACTACGACCTACGACTCCCCCTTCAAGGTTTATATGAATGCTAACCGAGCCGAAGGCAAGCCGAGGATGCGCCGCGGGAGGCTGCGCTGCCGGAGGCGCCGTTTGCACGCGGCACGATGAAACACGTTGCACGATGAAACACGCGCTACGACCTATGACCCCCCTTCAAGGTTTATATGAATGTTAACCGAGCTGGGGTTGCGCCGCCGGAGGCACCGTTTGCACGCGGCACGACAAAATACGCTGCATGACGAAACACGCGCTACGACCTATGACACCCCGTTCAAGGTTTATATGAATGCTAACCGAGCCGGGGCTGCGTTGCCGGAGGCATCGTTTGGACGCGGCACGACGAAACAGGCTGCATGACGAAACACGCGCTATGACCTCTGACACCCCCCTTCAAGGTTAATATGAATGCTAACCGAGCCGACGGCGAGCCGGGGCAATGCCGCTAGAGGCGCCGTTTGCACGCGACACGACAAAACATGCTGCACGATGAAAGACGTGCTACGACCTATGACAACCCCTTTAAGGTTTATATGAATGCTAACCGAGCTGTGGTTGGGCCGCTGAAGGCGCCGTTTGCACGCGGCATGACGTAACACGCTGCACGAGGAAACACGCGCTGTGACCTATGACCTCCCATCAAGGTTTATATGAATGCTAATCGAGCCGAAGGCGAGCCGGGGCTACGCCGTTGGAGGCGCCGTTTGCACGCAGCACGACAAAACACGCGCTACGACCTATGACCCCCCTTCAAGGTTTATATGAATGCTAACCGAGCCGAAGGTGAGCCGGGGTTGCGCCACCTGAGGCGCCATTTGCACGTGGCACGACGAAATACGCTGCACGACGAAGCACATGCTATGACTTATGACCCCCGTTCAAGATTTATATGAATGCTAACCGAGCCGAAGGCAAGCTGGGGCTGCGTCGTTGGAGTCGTCGTTTGCACGCGGCACGACGAAACATGCTGCACGAGTAACACGCGCTACGACTTATGACCCCCCTTCAAAGTTTATACGAATGCTAACCGAGCCGAAGGCAAGTCGAGGCTGCGCTGCCGGAGGCGCCGTTTGCAAGTGGCAGGACGAAACACACTGCACGATGAAACACGCGCTATGACCTATGACCCCCCTTCAAGGTTTATATGAATGCTAACCGAGCCAAAGGCGAGCCGGGGCTATGCCGCCGGAAGCGCTGTTTGCACGCGGCACGATGAAATACGTTACACGACGAAACACACCTTACGACTTATGACCCCCCTTCAAGATTTATATGAATGCTAACCGCGCCAACGACAAGCTGGGGCTGCGCCGCTGGAGGTGTCGTTTGCACACGGCACGACAAAACACGCTGCGCAATGAAAGACGCGCTACGACCTATGACACCCCCTTCAAGGTTTATATGAATGCTTACCGAGCTGGGGTTGCGCCGCCGGAGGCGTCGTTTGCATGCGGCATGATGAAACACGCTGCACGATGAAACATGCGGTACGAGCTATGACCCCCACCTTCAAGGTTTATATGAATGCTAACCAAGCCGAAGGCGAGCCGGGGCTGCGCCGCTGGAGGCGTCGTTTCCACGCTGCACGACGAAACACGCGCTACGACTTATCACCCCCCTTCAAGGTTTATATGAATGCTAACTAACCCGAAGGTGAGTCGGGGTTGCGCTCCCTGAGGCGTCATTTGCACGCGGCATGATGAAACACGCGTTATGACCTATGACACCCCTTTCAAGGTTTATATGAATGCTAACCGAGCCGAAAGCGAGCCCGGGCCGCGCCACTGGAGGCACCATTTGCACGCAGCACGACGAAACACGCGCTGTGTCCTATGACCCCCCTTCAAGGTTTATATGAATGCTAACCGAGCCGAAGGCGAGCCGGGGCTGCACCGCCGGAGGCGCCGTTTTCATGTGGCACAACAAAACACACTGCACGACAAAACACGCGCTACGACCTATGACCCCCTTCAAGATTTATATGAATGCTAACCGAGCTGAAAGCAAGCCGGGGCTACGCCGCCGGAGGCGGCGTTTGCATGCGACACGATGAAAGACGCTGCACGACGAAACACGTGCTATGACTTATGACCCCCCTTCAAGGTTTATATGAATCCTAACCGATCCGAAGGCGAGCCGGGTTGCGCTGCCGGAGGCGCTGTTTACACGCGGCACGATGAAAGACGCTGCAGGACAAAACACGTGCTACGACCTATGACCCGCCCTTCAAGGTTTATATGAATGCTAACCGAGCCAAAGGCGAGCCGAGGCTGCGCCACCGGAGGCGCCATTTGTACTCGACACAACGAAACACGCTGCACGATGAAATACGCGCTACGACCTATGACCTTCCCTTCAAGGTTTATATGAATGTTAACCGAGCCGAAGGCGAGCCAGGGCTGCGCTGCCGGAGGCGCCGTTTGCACGCGGCACGACGAAACACGATTCATGACGAAACATGCGCTATGACCTATGACCCCCCTTCAAGGCTTATAATAATGCTAACCGAGCCGAAGGCGAGCCGGCGCTGTGCCGGCAGAGCCGCCGTTTGCACGCAGCACGACGAAACACGCTGCACGATGAAACACGCGGTACGACTTATGACCCCTCCTTCAAGATTTATATGAATTCTGACCGAGCCGAAGGCGAGCCGGGGCTGCGCCGCCAGAGTCGTTGTTTGCACGCGGCACGACAAAATACGCTGCATGACGAAACACGTGCTACGACCTATGACACCCCCTTCAAGGTTTATATGAATGCTAACCGAGCCGGGGCTGCGTTGCCGGAGGCGTCGTTTGCACGCGGCACGATGAAACAGGCAGCATGACGAAACACGCGCTATGACCTCTGACACCCCCCTTCAAGGTTAATATGAATGCTAACCGAGCCGACGGCGAGCCGGGGCAATGCCGCTAGAGGCGCCGTTTGCACGCGACACGACAAAACATGCTGCACGATGAAAGACGTGCTACGACCTATGACAACCGGAGGCGCCGTTTGCACGCGGCATGACGTAACACGCTGCACGAGGAAACACGCGCTGTGACCTATGACCTCCCATCAAGGTTTATATGAATGCTAATCGAGCCGAAGGCGAGCCGGGGCTACGCCGTTGGAGGCGCCATTTGCACGCAACACGACAAAACACGCGCTACGACCTATGACCCCCCTTCAAGGTTTATATGAATGCTAACCGAGCCGAAGGTGAGCCGGGGTTGCGCCGCCTAAGGCGCCGTTTGCACGTGGCACGACGAAATACGCTGCACGACGAAGCACATGCTATGACTTATGACCCCCCTTCAAGATTTATATGAATGCTAACCGAGCCGAAGGCAAGCCGGGGCTGCGACGCTGGAGTCGTCGTTTGCACGCGGCACGACGAAACATGCTGCACGAGAAACACGCGCTACAACTTATGACCCCCCTTCAAAGTTTGTATGAATGCTAACCGAGCCGAAGGCGAGCCGAGGCTGCGCCGCCGGAGGCGCCGTTTGCACGCGGCGCGACGAAACACGCTGCACGAGGAAGCACGCACTACGACCAATGACTCCCCCTTCAAGGTTTATATGAATGCTAACTGAGCCGAAGGCAAGCCAAGGCTGCGCCGCCGGAGGCGCCATTTTAACGCGGCACTACGAAACACGTTGCACGACCAAACATGCACTACGACCTATGAGCCCCCTTCAAGGTTTATATGAATGCTAACCGAGCCAATGGCGAGCTGGGGCTGCGCCATCGGAGGCGCCCTGTGCACGTGGCACGACAAAACACACTGCACGGCGAAAGACGCGCTACGACCTATGACCCCCCTTCAAGGTTTATATGAATGCTAACAGAGCCAAAGGCGAGCCAAGGCTGCCCCACCGGAGGCGCCAGTTGCACTCGGCACGACGAAACACGTGCTATGACCTATGACCTCCCCTTCAAGGTTTATATGAATGCTATCCGAGCCGAAGGCGAGTCGGGCCTGCGCTGCCGCAGGCGCCGTTTGCATGCGGCACGACGAAACACGCTGCACGACAAAACACGCGCTACGACCTATGACCTCCCTTCAAGGTTTATAATAATGCTAACCGAGCCGAATGCAAGCCGGCACTGCGCCGCGAGAGCCGCCGTTTGCACGCGGCATGACGAAACACGCGCTACGACTTATGACCCCTCCTTCAAGGTTTATATGAATTCTAACCGAGCCGAAGGCGAGCCAGGGCTGCACCGCCGGAGATGTTGTTTGCGTGCGGCATGACGAAACAGGCTGCATAACGAAACACGCGCTATGACCTCTGACCCCCTCCTTCAAGGTTTATATGATTGCTAACAGAGCCGAAGGCGAGCCAGGGCTGTGCTGCAGGAGGCGCTGTTTGCGCGCGGCACGATGAATAGCGCGCGGCGACCTATGACCGCCCCTTCTAGGTTTATATGAATGCTAACCCGAGCCGAAGGCTAGCCGGGGCTGCGCCGCTGGAGGCGCCGTTTGCATGCGGCACGACAAAACATGCTGCACGACAAACACGAGCTACGATCTATGACCCCTCCCCTTCAAGGTTTATATGAATGCTAACCGTGTTGAAGGCGAGCCGGGGTTACGCCGCCGGAGGTGTCTTTTGCACGCGGAACGACGAAACTTGCTACATGACGATACACACACTACGACTTATGACCCCCCCTTCATGATTTATATGAATGCTAACCGAGCCGAAGGTGAGCCGGGTTGCGCCGCCAGAGGCGTCGTTTCTACGCGGCATGACGAAAGACGATGCACGACGAAACACGCGCTATGACCTATGACACCCCCCCTTCAAGGTTTATATGAATGCTAACCGAGCAAAAGCCGAGCCGGGGCTGTGCCGCCGAAGGCGCCATTTGCCCTCGGCACGACGAAACACGCTGCATGACAAAAGATGCACTACGACCAATGACCCACCCCTTCAAATTTATATGAATGCTAATCGAGCTGAAGGCGAGGTGGGGCTGCGCCGTCGGAGGCGCCGTTTGCACATGGCACGTTGAAACACGTTGCATGATGAAACACGTGCTACGACCTATGACCCCCCCTTCAAGGTTTATATGAATGCTAACCGAGCCGAAGGCGAGCCGGGGTTGCACCGCCAGAGGCGCCGTTTGCACGCGACACAACAAAACACGCTGCACGACGATACACTCGCTACAACTTATGACGCCCTCTTCAAGGTTTATATGAATGTTAACCGAGCCGAAGGCGAGCCAGGGCTGCGCTGCCGGAGTCATCGTTTACACGCGGCACGACGAAACACGCTGCACAACAAAACACACGCTATGACTTATGCCCCCCTTCAAGGTTTATATGAATGCTAACCGAGCCAAAGGCGGGCCGGGGCTGCGCCACGAAGGTGCCGTTTGCACGCAGCACGACAAAACACGATGCATGACGAATCACACACTACGACCTATGACCCCCCCTTCAACGTTTATACGAATGCTAACCGAGCTGAAGGCAAGCAGGGGATGCGCCGCGGGAGGCGCCGTTTTAATGCGGCACGACAAAACACGAGCTACAACCTATGACCCCTCCTTCAAGGTTTATATGAATTCTAACCGAGCCGGCGGCAATCCGGGGCTGCGCCGCTGGAGGCACCGTTTGCACGCGGCACGACAAAACACACGCTACAACCTATAACACCCCCTTTTAGGTTTATATGAATACTAACCGAGCCGGGGCTGCGTCGCCGGAGGCACAGTTTGCACGTGGCACGATGAAACACACTGCATGACGAAACATGCGCTATGACCTCTGACCCCCCTTCAAGGTTTATATGAAGGTTAACCGAGCCGAAGGCGAGGCGGGGCTGCGCTGCGGGAGGCGCCATTTAGACGTGGCACGACGAAACACGCTGCACGACGAAACACGCACTAACACCTATCACTCCACCTTCAAGGTTTATATGAATGATAACCGAGCCGAAGGCGAGCCGGGGCTGCGCCGCCTGAGGCCCCGTTTGCACGCGGCACGATGAAATACGTTGCACGACGAAACAGACGCTATGACATATGAACCCCCTTCAGGATTTATATGAATGCTAACCAAGCCGAAGGCAAGCCGAGGCTATGACGCCGGAGTCGTCGTTTGCACACGGCACGATGAATCATGCTGCACGAGAAACATGCGCTACGACTTATGACCCCCCCTTCAAGGTTTATATGAATGCTAACCGAGCGGAAGGCAAGCTGGGGCTGCGCCACCGGAGGTGCCATTTGCATGCGGTGCGACAAAACAAGCTGCACGACGAAGCACGCAGTACGACCTATGACTCCCCCTACCTAGTTTATATGAATGCTAACCGAGCCGAAGGCAAGCCGACGCTGCACCGCCGTAGGCGCCATTTTAACGCGGCAGTAGGAAACACGCTGTATGACAAAACACGCGCTACGACCTATGACCCCCCTTCAGGGTTTATATGAATGCTAAACGAGCCGACGGCGAGCTGGGGCTGCGCCACTGGAGGCGCCCTTTGCACGTGGCACGACAAAACACGCTGCACGACGAAAGACGCGCTACGACCTATGACCCCTCCCCCGCCCTTAAAGGTTTATATGAATGCTAACCGAGACAAAGGCGAGCCGAGGCTGCACCACCTGAGGCGCCGTTTGCACTCGGCACGACGAAACACGATGCATGACGAAACACGCGCTATGACCTATGACCTCCCCTTGAAGGTTTACATGAATGCTAAACGAGCCGAAGGCGAGCCGGGGCTGTGCTGTCGGAGGCGCCGTTTGCACGCGGCACGACGAAACACGTTGCACGAAAAAACACGCGCTATGACCTATGACCTCCCTCTTAGGTTTATAATAGTGCTAACCGAGCTGAAGGCGAGCCGACACTACGCCGCCAGAGCTGCCGTTTGCACGCGGCATGACGAAACACGCTACACGAAGAAACACGCGCTATGACTTATGACCCCTCCTTCAAGGTTTATATGAATTCTAACCGAGTCGAAGGCGAGCCGAGGATGCGCCACCTGAGGCGCCGTTTGCATTCGGCACGACGAAACACGCGCTAGGACCTCTGACCTCCCCTTCAAGGTTTATATGAATGCTAACCGAGCCGAAGGCGAGTCGGGGCTGCGCTGCCAGAGGCGCCATTTGCACGTGGCACGACGAAACATGTTGCACGACAAAACACGCGCTACAACCTATGACCTCCCTTCAAGGTTTATAATAATGCTAAACGAGCCAAAGGCGAGTCGGCACTACGCCGCCCGAGCCGCCGTTTGCACGTGGCACGACGAAACACGCTGCACGATGAAACACGCGCTACGACATATGACCCCTCCTTCAAGGTTTATATGAATTCTAACCGAGCCGAAGGCGAGCCGGAGCTGCGCCGCCGGAGACGTCATTTGCATGCGGCACGACGAAACAGGTTGCTTGACGAAACATGAGCTATGACCTCTGACACCCCTTCAAAGTTTATATGAATGCTAATCGAGCCGAAGGCGAGCCGAGGTTACGTTGCCGGAGGCGCCGTTTGCGTGCGGCACGATGAATAGCGCGGTGTGACCTATGACCCCCACTTCAAGGTTTATATGAGTGCTAACCGAGCCGAAGGCGAGCCGGGGCTGCGCCGCTGGAGGTGTCGTTTGCACGCGACATGACAAAAACACGCTGCACGACAAACACGAGCTACAACCTATGACCCGTCCCCTTCAAGGTTTATATGAATGGTAATCGTGCCGAAGGCGAGCCGGGGCTGCGCCACCGGAGGCATCATTTGCACGCGGCACGACGAAACACGCTTCATGACGATACACGCACTATGACTTATGATGATACACGCACTGTCGGAGGCGCCGTTTGCACGCGACACGACAAAAGTCGCTGCACGATGAAACACGCGCTACGACCTATGACCCTGTCCTTCAAGGTTTATAATAATGTTAACCAAGCCGAAGGCAAGCCGGCGCTACGCCGCCAGAGCCGCCGTTTGCCCGCGCCATGACGAAACATGCTGCTTGACAAAACA
Organism: Hordeum marinum; assembly: GCA_022496015.1. NCBI lineage: Eukaryota > Viridiplantae > Streptophyta > Magnoliopsida > Poales > Poaceae > Hordeum > Hordeum marinum. The sequence goes on from CM039672.1 coordinate 46,672,223, forward strand.
AGCGCTACGACCTATGACCCCCCTTCAAGGTTTATATGAATGCTAACCGAGCCAAAGGCGAGCCGGGGCTGCGCCGCAGGATTCGTCGTTTACACGTGGCACGACGAAACACGCTGCACGACAAAACATGCGCTACGACTTATGCCCCCCTTCAAGGTTTATATGAATGCTAACCGAGCAGAAGGCGAGCCGAGGCTGTGCCGCGAAGGTGCCGTTTGCACGCGGCGCGACGAAACACGATGCACGACGAATCACGCACTATGACCTATGACTCCCCCTTCAAGGTTTATATGAATGCTAACTTAGCCGAAGGCAAGCCGGGGATGCGCCGCGGGAGGCGCCGCTTTAATGCGGCAGGACAAAACACGCGCTATTACCTATGACCCTCCGTTCAAGGTTTATATGAATGCTAACCGAGCCGACGACAATCCGGGGCTGCGCCGCAGGAGGCGCCATTTGCACGTGGCATGACAAAGTACGCTGCACGACAAAACACGCGCTACAACCTATGACACCCCCTTTTAGGTTTATACGAATGCTAACCGAGCCGGGGCTGCGCCGCCGGAGGCGCCGTTTGCACGCGACACGACGAAACACACTGCACGACAAAACATGCGCTATGACCTCTGACCCCCCTTCAAGGTTTATATGAATGTTAACCAAGCCGAAGGCGAGGTGGGGCTGCGCTACGGGATGCACCGTTTACACACGGCACGACGAAACACGCTGCACGACAAAACATGCAGTATGACCTATGACTCCCCGTTCAAGGTTTATATGAATGCTAACCGAGCCGAAGGCAAGCCGAGGCTATGCCGTCGGAGGCGCCATTTTAACGCGGCACTACGAAACATGCTACACGACAAAACACTCACTACGACGTATGACCCACCTTCAAGGTTTATACGAATGGTAACCGAGCCGATGCCCGAGCTGGGGCTGCACCGCCGGAGGCGCCCTTTGCACGTGGCACGACAAAACACGCTGCACGATGAAAGACGCGCTACGACCTATGACACCTCCTTCAAGGTTCATATGAATGCTAACCGAGCCAAAGGCGAGCCGAAGCTGCACCACCGAAGGTGCCGTTTGCACTCGGCACGACGAAACATGCTGCACGAGGAAACACGCGCTACAACCTATGACCTCCCCTTCAAGGTTTATATGAATACTAACCGAGCCGAAGGCGATCTGGGGCTGTGCTGCCGGAGGTGCCGTTTGCACGCGGTACGATGAAACACGCTACACGACAAAACACGCGCTACGACCTATGACCTCCCTTTGGCTCGGTTTGCACGCGGCACGACGAAAGACGTTGCACGATGAAACACGTGCTACGACCTATGACCCCCCTTCACGGTTTATATGAATGCTAACTGAGCCAAATGCGAGCTGAGGCTGCGCCACCGAAGGTGCCGTTTGCACTCGGCACGACAAAATACGCTGCATGACGAAACATGCGCTACGACCTATGACCTCCCCTTCAAGGTTTATATGAATGCTGACCAAGCCGAAGGCGAGCCGGGGCTGCGGTGTCGGAGGCGCCGTTTGCATGCGACACGACAAAAGTCGCTGGACGATGAAACACGCGCTATGACCTATGACCCGCTCCTTCAAGGTTTATAATAATGTTAACCAAGCCGAAGGCAAGCCGCCGCTACGCCGCCAGAGCCGCCGTTTGCACGCGCAATGACGAAACATGCTGCCTGACAAAACACGCGCTACGACTTATGACCCCCCTTCACGGTTTATATGAAGTCTATCCGAGCCGAAGGTGAGCCGGGGCTGCGCCGCCGGAGTCGTCGTTACCACGCGGCACGACAAAATACACTGCACGAGGAAACACGCGCTATGACCTATGACACCCCCTTCAAGCTTTATACGAATGCTAACCGAGCCGGCACTGCGCCGCCATAGCCGCCGTTTGCACGCGGCACGACGAAACACGCGCTACGACTTATGAGCCCTCCTTCAAGGTTTATATGAATTCTAACCGAGCTGAAGGCGAGCAGGAGCTGGGTGCCAGAGGCGCCATTTGCGTGTCGCACGACAAAACACGCTGCACAACGAAACGCGCGCCGTGACCTATGACCCCCCTTTCAAGGTTTATATGAATGCTAACCGAGCCAAAGGCCGGCCGGGGCTGCGCAGCTGGAGGCACCGTTTGCACACGGCATGACAAAACACGCTGCATGACAAACACGAGCTATGACCTACGACCCCTTCCCTTCAAGGTTTATATGAATGCTAACCTTCCCGAAGGCGAGCCGAAGCTGCGCCGCCGGAGGCATCATTTGCACGTGGCACGATGAAACACGTTGCGCGGTGAAACATGCGCTACGACTTATGACCCCCCTACAAAGTTTATATGAATTCTAACCGAGCCGAAGATGAGCCGGGTTGCGCCGGTGGAGGCGCTGTTTGCACGCGGCACAACGAAAGATGATGCACGATGAAACACGCGCTACGACCTATGACCCCCCTTCAACGTTTATATGAATGCTAACCGAGCCAAAGGCGAGCCGGGGCTGCGCCGCCGGAGGCGCCGTTTGCACTCGGCACGACAAAACAGGTTGCACGATGAAACACGCGCTACGACCAATGACCCCCCTTTGAGGATTATATGAATGCTAATCGAGCCGAAGGCGAGCCGGGCCTACGCCGACGAAGGCGCCATTTGCACGCGGCACAACGAAACACGCTGCATGACAAAACACGTGCTACGACCTATGACCCCCCTTTCAAGGTTTATATGAATGCTAACCGAGCCGAAGGCGAGCCAGGGCTGCGACGCCGGAGGCGCCGTTTGCACGCGACATGACAAAACATGATGCACGACGATACACGCGCTACGACTTATGACCCCCCCTTCAAGGTGTATATGAATGCTAATCGAGCCGAAGGTGAGCCGGGACTGTGCCGCGGAGGCGCCGTTTGCACGAGGCGCGACAAAACACGCAGCATGACGAAGCACGCACTACGACCTACGACTCCCCCTTCAAGGTTTATATGAATCCTAACCGAGCCGAAGGCAAGCCGGGGATGCGCCGCGGGAGGCGCTGTTTTAATGCGGCATGACAAAACACGCTGCATGACAAAACACGCGCTACGACCTATGACCCCTCCTTCAAGGTTTATATGAATGCTAACCGAGCCGACGGCGATCCAGGGATGCGCTGCTGGAGGCGCCGTTTGCACGCAGTATGACAAAGCATGCTGCATGATAAAACATGCGCTACAACCAATGACACTCCCTTTTAGGTTTATATGAATGCTAACCGAACCGGGGCTACACCGCCGGAGGTGTCGTTTGCACGCGGCACAACAAAACACACTGCATGAAAAAACACGCGCTATGACCTCTGACAGCCCTTCAAGGTTTATATGAATGTTAACCGAGCCGAAGGCGAGGCGGGGCTGCGCTGCCGGAGGCGCCGTTTACACACGGCACGATGAAACACGCTGCACGACGAAACACGCTCTACGACCTATGACCCCCCTTTAAGGTTTATATGAACGCTAACGGAGCCGAAGGCGAGACGGGGCTGCGCTGACGGAGGCGTCGTTTGCACGCGACACGACGAAACACGCTTCACGATGGAACACGCGCTGCAACCTATGACCCCCGCCTTCAAGGTTTATATGAATGCTAACCGAGCCGAAGGCGAACCGTGCGCCCCCGAAGGCGTGGTTTGCACGCGGCACGACAAAACACGCTGCACGACGAAACACGCGCTACAACTTATTACCCAACTTCAAGGTTTATATGAATGCTAACCGAGCCGAAAGTGAGCCGAGGCTACGCTGCCGGAGGCGCCGTTTGCACGTGGTGCGACGAAACACGCTGCACGACAAAAGACGCTGCACGACGAAACACGCGCTACGACCTATGACCCCCCCTTCAAGGTTTATATGAATGCTAACCGAGCCAAAGGCGAGCCAAGGCTGCGCCACAGGAGGCGCCGTTTGCACTCGGCACGACGAAACACGCTGCACGATGAAACACACACTATGACCTATGACCCCCCCTTCAAGGTTTATATGAATTCTAACCGAGCCGAAGGCGAGTTGGGGCTGCGCCGCCGGAGGTACAGTTTTAACGCGGCACGACGAAAAACGCTGCATGACAAAACACGCGCTATGACCTATGACCCCCCCCTTCAAGGTTTATATGAATGCTAACCGAGTCGAAGGCGAGCCGGGTTGCGCCGCCAGAGGCGTTGTTTGCAGGCGGCATGACCAAACACGCTGCACGATGAAACACGCGCAACGACTTATGACCCCCCTTCAAGGTTTATATGAATGCTAACCAAGCCAAAGGCGAGCCGGGGCTACGCCGCCGAAGGCGCCATTTGCGCGCGGCATGATGAAACACGTTGCACGATGAAACACGTGCTACGACCTATGACCCCCCTTCAAGGTTTATATGAATGCTAACCGAGCCGAAGGCGAGCCGGGGCTGCGCCGTCGGAGTCATCGTTTGCATGCGGCACGACAAAACATGCTGCATGACGAAACATGCGCTACGACCTATGACCCCACCTGCAAGGTTTATATGAATGCTAACTGAGCCGATGGCGAGCCGGGGCTACAGCGCGAGAGGCGGCGTTTGCACGTGGTGCGATGAAACACGTTGCACGACGAAGCATGCACTATGACCTATGACCCCCCCTTCAAGGTTTATATGGATGCTAACCGAGCCGACGGCGAGTCGGGGCTGCGCCGCAGGAGGCGCCGTTTGCACACGGCTAGACAAAACACGCTGCACGACGAAACACGAGCTACGACCTATGAGACCCCCCTTGAAGGTTTATATGGATGCTAACCGATACGGGGCTGCGTCGCAAGAGGCGCCGTTTGCACGCAGCACGACGAAACACGCCGCATGACGAAACACGCACTACGACCATTGACCCCCCCCCCCCTTCAAGGTTTATATGAATGCTAACCGAGCCGAAGGCGAGCCGAGGCTGCGCCACCGGAGGCGCCGTTTGCATGCGGCACGACGAAACACGCTGCCCGATGAAACACGTGCTACGACGTATGACCCCCCTTCAAGGTTTATATGAATGTTAACTGAGCGGAAGGCGAGCCAGGGCTGCACCGCTGGAGGTGCCCTTTGCTACAAAGATACGTGAAACATGACTTTGTAGATTCCTAGACTGTACTTCTGTGAATTGTTTAAACGTGCCTCTAAATATTAATCGTTGATCCCATACAGACGAGTCATGCCTGTGCCTGTGTAGATTCTTGAAGCGTGCCTCAGAAGATTCACAAACCGTGCCTTGGAACATCGAGTTGAAAGTTGACATTCGATTGTGTTGTAAGCCCCCACCCGTAGCTTCCGCTGGAATCTCAATTTCCCAAAAATATAATGGGAAAAGAACCAAAAAGTGAAACACAACGTCCCGTGTCACGGAAAGGGAAAACAAAAAACCAAGATATAGTTCAAGGGGTTAAGTGAAAAATGTATGTAACCAGAATCCGAAAAGGGAAAACCGGGATTCCTTAGAGGTTCGTTCCACGCGTGACACTTGTCGCGCGTGGAGCGCTACCGGAATGTTCCTTCGTTTCTTGCGCAACGAGCCCTCGTCAACTAGTTGCTCTCTTGGTAATACAGCAAACATCACGGATCCTTAGGTAACTTGATGGCAGTGATTTGAGGTTCATCTGAGCCTGGGCACCAAAACAAATTTTCCAATAAATTCATCTTTTATCTAAAAATAAATGTTTCGTAGTACTAATACGATACACATAAAATAAGCACGGACGTTTCCTGATCACACAGAGCAAGTCATTCACTATCACTCTGCTCTTCTCTTACGGGACAAAAAAGACTGTTGTCCTGACCTTTTAATATTACTACCAGAGCATGAGGAGTCTATTCTGAATTATGATAAGAGGTAATAACACCGCAGGTCCCTGAACTTGCACGTGGCACGACAAAACATGCTGCACGATGAAAGACCCACTACGACCTATGACCCCTCCTTCAAGGTTTATATGAATGCTAACCAAGCCAAAGGCGAGCCGAGGCTGCGCCACCGAAGGCGTCGTTTGCACTCGGCACGACGAAACATGTTGCATGAAGAAACACGCGCTACGACCTATGACCTCCCTTCAAGGTTTATAATAATGCTAACCGAGCGGAAGGCGAGCCGGCACTTCGCCGCCATAGCCGTCGTTTGCACGCGGCACGATGAAACACGCTGCATGATGAAACACGCGCTACGACTTATGACCCCTCCTTCAAGGTTTATATGAATTCTAACCGAGCCAAAGGCGAGCCGGTGCTGCGCCGCCAGAGGCGCCATTTGTACACGGCACGACGAAACGCGCGCTGCGACCTATGACCCCTCCTTCAAGGTTTATATGAATGCTAACCGAGCCGAAGCCGAGCCGGGGCTGCGCTGCTGGAGGCGCCGTTTGCACGCGGCACGACAAAACACGCAACACGACAAACACGAGCTACGACCTATGACCCCTCCCCTTCAAGGTTTATATGAATGCTAACCATGCCGAAGGCGAGCCGGGGCTGTGCCCCGGAGGCGTCGTTTGCACGTGGCACGATAAAACACGCCGCACGACGATACATCCACTACGACTTATGACCCCCCCTTCAAGGTTTATATGAATGCTACGAACGTGAGCCGGGTTGCGCCGCCGGAGGTGCCGTTTCTACGCGGCACGACGAAAGACGATGCACGACGAAACACGCGCTACAACCTATGACCCCCCCTTCAAGGATTATATGAATGCTAACCGAGCCAAAGGCGAGCCGGGGCTGCGCAACCGGAGGCGCCGTTTGCACTCGGCACGACGAAACACGTTGCACGACGAAAGACGCACTACGACGAATGACCCCCCCTTCAAGGTTTATATGAATGCTAATCGAGCCGAAGGCGAGCTGGGGCTGCGCCGTCGGAGGCGCCGTTTGCACGCGGCACCACGAAACACATTGCACGATTAAACACGTGCTACGACCTATGACCCCCCTTCAAGGATTATATGAATGCTAACCGAGCCGAAGGTGAGCCGGGGCTACACCGCCAGAGGCGCCGTTTGCATGCGGCACGACGAAACACACTGCACGACGATACACGCGCTATGACTTATGACCCCCCCTTCAAGGTTTATATGAATGTTAACCGAGCCGAAGGCGAGCCGAGGCTGCGCCCCCGGAGTCATCGTTTACACGCGGCACGACGAAACACACTGCACGAAGAAACATGCAGTACGACTTATGACCCCCCTTCAAGGTTTATATGAATGCTAACCGAGCCGAAGGCGAGCCGAGGCTGCACCACGAAGGCGTCCTTTGCACGCGGCACAACGAAACATGCTGCACAACGAAACATGCGCTACGACCTATGACCTCCCCTTCGAGGTTTATATGAATGCCGAGCGAGCCGAAGGCGAGCCGGGGCTGCACTGTCGGAGGCGCCGTTTGCACGCGACATGACAAAAGATGCTGCACGATTAAACACGCGCTACGACCTATGACCCGCTCCTTCAAGGTTTATAATAATGTTAACCAAGCCGAAGGCGAGCCGGCGTTGCTCCGCCAGAGCTGCCGTTTGCACACGCCATGACGAAACACGCTGCCTGACAAAACACGCGCTACGACTTATGACCCCCCTTCAAGGTTTATATGAATTCTATCCGAGCCGAAGGCGAGCCGGGGCTGCGCCGCCGGAGTCATCGTTACCACACGGCACGACAAAATACGCTGCACGACGAAACACACGCTACGACCTATGACACCACCTTCAAGGTTTATATGAATGCTAACCGAGCCGGCACTGCGCTGCCATAGCCGCCGTTTGCACGCGGCACGACAAAACACGCTGCACGATGAAAGACGCGCTACGACTTATGACCTTCCTTCAAGGTTTATATGAATTCTAACCGAGCTGAAGGCGAGCCGGGGCTGCGCTGCCGGAGGCACCGTTTGCGCGTCGCACGACGAAACACGCTGCACAACGAAACGCGCGCCGTGACCTATGACCCCTCTTTCAAGGTTTATATGAATGCTAACCGAGCCAAAGGCGGGCCGGGGCTGCGGAGCTGGAGGCGCCGGTTGCATGCGGCACGACAAAACACGCTGCATGACAAACACGAGCTATGACCTACAACCCCTTCCCTTCAAGGTTTATATGAATGCTTACCGTGCCGAAGGCGAGCCGGAGCTGCGCCGCCAGAGGCATCATTTGCACGTGGCACGACGAAACACGCTGCACGGTGAAACACGCGCTATGACTTATGAACCCCCTACAAGGTTTATATGAATTCTAACCGAGCCGAAGATGAGCCGGGTTGCGCCGCCGGAGGCGCCGTTTGCACGCGGCACGACGAAAGACGATGCACGACGAAACACACGCTATGACCTATGACCCCCCTTCAAGGTTTATATGAATGTTAACAGAGCCGAAGGCGAGGCGGGGCTGCGCTGCCAGAGGCGCCGTTTACACATGGCGCGATAAAACACGCCGCACGACGAAACACGCTCTACGACCTATAACCCCCTTCAAGGTTTATATGAATGCTAACCGAGCCGAAGGCGAGCCGGGGCTGCGCCGCCGGAGGCGCCGTTTGCACGCGGCACGATGAAACACGCTGCAGTACGGAATACGCGCTGCGACTTATGACCCCCCCTTCAAGGTTTATATGAATGCTAACCGAGTCAAAGGCGAACCGGGGCTGCGCCCCCATAGGCGTCATTTCCACGCAGCACGACAAAACACGCGCTACAACTTATGACCCACCTTCAAGGTTTATATGAATGCTAACCGAGCCGAAAGTGAGCCGGGGCTACGCTGCCGGAGGCGCCGTTTGCACGCGACGCGACGAAACAGGCTGCATGACGAAGCACACACTACGACCTATGACCCCCCTTCATGGTTTATATGAATGCTAACCGAGCCGAAGGCCAGCCGGGGCTGCGCCGCCGGAGGTACCGTTTTAACTCGGCACGACGAAACACGTTGCATGACAAAACACGCGCTACGACCTATGACCCCCCCCCCTTCAAGGTTTATGTGAATGCTAACCGAGCCGAAGGCGAGCCGGGGCTACGCTGCCGGAGGCGCCGTTTGCACGCGACAAGACGAAACACGTTGCACGATGAAACATGTGCTATGACCTATGACCCCACCTTCAAGGTTTATATGAATGCTAACCAAGTCGAAGGTGAGCCGAGGCTACGCCACCGGAGGCGCCATTTGCACACGGCACGACGAAACCCGCTGCATGACGAAACATGCGCTAGACCTATAACCCCCCCCCCTTCAAGGTTTATATGAATACTAACCGAGCCGAAGGCGAGCCGGGGCTGCGCCGCCGGAGTCATCGTTTGCATGCGGCACGATGAAACACACTGCATGACGAAAGATGCGCAACGACTTATGACCCCCCTACAAGGTTTATTTAAATTCTAACCAAGCCGAAGACGAGCTGGGTTGCGCTGCCGGAGGCGCCGTTTGCATGCGGCACGGCGAAAGACGATGCACGACGAAACACGCGCTACGACCTATGACCCCCCTTCAAGGTTTATATGAATGCTAACTGAGCCAAAGGCGAGTCGGGGCTACGCCGCCGGAGGCGCTGTTTGCACTCGGCACGACGAAACAGGCTGCACGGCGAAACACAGGCTACGACCAATGACCCCCCTTGGAGGTTTATATGAATACTAATCGAGCCGAAGGCGAGACGGGGCTACACCGACGGAAGGGCAATTTGCACGTGGCACAACGAAACATGCTGCACGACGAAACACGTGCTACGACCTATGACCCCCTTCAAGGTTTATATGAATGCTAACCGAGCCGAAGGCGAGCTGGGGCTGCGACGCCGGAGGCACCGTTTGCACGCGACACGACAAGACATGATGCACGATGATACACACGCTATGACTTATGACCCCCCCTTCAAGGTTTATATGAATGCTAACCGAGTCGAAGGGGAGCCGGGGCTGCACCGCCGGAGTCGTCGTTTATACGCGGCACGACGAAACACGTTGGACGACGAAACACGCGCTATGACTTATGACCCCCCTTCAAGGTTTATATGAATGCTAATCGAGCCGAAGGCGAGCCAGGGCTGCACCGCGAAGGCGTCGTGTGCACGCGGCACGACGAAACACGCAGCACGACGAAGCACGCACTACGACCTACGACTCCTCCTCAAGGTTTATACGAATGCTAACAGAGCCGAAGGCAAGCCGGGGATGCGCCGTGGGAGGCGTTGTTTTAATGCGGCACGACAAAAGCCATTCCATGACAAAACACGCGCTATGACCTATGATCCCCCCTTCAAGGTTTATATGAATGCTAACCAAGCCGACGACGATCCTGGGATGCGCTGCTGGAGGCGCCGTTTGCACGCGGTACGACAAAGTACGCTGCATGACAAAACATGTGCTACAACCTATGACACTCCCTTTTAGGGGTATATGAATGTTAACCGAGCAGGGGCTTCGCCGCCAGAGGTGCTGTTTGCACGCGGCACGACAAAACACACTGCATGAAAAAACACGCGCTATGACCTCTGACCCCCCTTCAAGGTTTATATGAATGTTAACCGAGCCGAAGGCGAGGTGGGGCTACGCTGCTAGAGGCACCATTTACATGCGGCACGACGAAACACGCTGCACGACGAAACTCGCTCTACGACCTATAACCCCCCTTCAAGGTTTATATGAATGCTAACCGAGCCGAAGGCGAGCCGGGGTTGCACCGCCGGAGGCGCCGTTTGCACACAGCTCGATGAAACACGCTGCACGACGGAATACGCGCTGCGACCTATGCCCCCCCCCCTTCAAGTTTTATATGAATGCTAACCGAGTCGAAGGCGAACCGGGGCTGCGCCCCCGGAGGCGTCGTTTGCACGCGGCACGACAAAACACGCTCTACAAGTTATGACCCACCTTCAAGGTTTATATGAATGCTAACCGAGCCGAAAGTGAGCCGGGGCTACGCTGCCGGAGGCGCCGTTTGCACGCGGCGCGACAAAACAGGCTGCACGACGAAGCACACACTACGACCTATGACGCCCCCTTCAAGGTTTATATGAATGCTAACCGAGCCAAAGGCGAGCCGGGGCTGCGCCGCCGGAGGTACCGTTTTAATGCGGCACGACGAAACACGCTGCATGACAAAACACGCACTACGACCTATGACCACCCCTTCAAGGTTAATATGAATGTTAACCGAGCCGAAGGCGAGCCGGGGTTGCGCTGTTGGAGGCGCCATTTGCACGCGACAAGACAAAACACGTTGCACGATAAAACATGTGCTACAACCTATGACCCCCCCTTCAAGGTTTATATGAATGCTAACCAAGCCGAAGGTGAGCCGGGGCTACGCCACCGGAGGCGCCATTTGCACGCGGCACAATGAAACACGTTGCATGACGAAACACGCGCTACGACCAATAACCCCCCTTAAAGGTTTATATGAATGCTAACCGAGCCGAAGGCGAGCCGGGGTTGCACCGCCGGAGTCATTGTTTGCACGCGGCACGACGAAACACGCTGCATGACGAAACATGCGCTACGACCTATGACCCTCCCCTTCAAGGTTTATATGAATGCTAATCGAGCCGATGGCGAGCCGGGGCTGCACCGCCGGAGGTGCCGTTTGCACGCGGTGCGACGAAACACGCCGCATGACGAAGCATGCACTACGACCTATGACCCCCCCCCCCCTTCAAGGTTTATATGAATGCTAACCGAGCCGATGGCGAGTCCGGGCTGCACTGCTGGAGGCGTCGTTTGCACGCGGCACGACAAAACACGCTGCACTACGAAACACGGGCTACGACCTATGAGACCCCCCTTGAAGGTTTATATGAATGCTAACCGATCCGAGGCTACGTCGCCGGAGGTGCCGTTTGCACGTGGCACGACGAAACACGCTGCATGACGAAACACGCACTACGCCCATTGACCCCCCCTTCAAAGTTTATATGAATGCTAACCGAGCCGAAGGCGAGCCGGGGCTGCGCCACCGGAGGCGCCGTTTGCACACGGCATGACGAAACACGCTGCCCGATGAAACACGTGCTACGACCTATGACCCCCCCTACAAGGTTTATATGAATGTTAACCGAGCCGAAGGCGAGCCAGGGCTGCGCCGCTGGAGGTGCCCTTTGCTACAAAGATACGTGAAACATGACTTTGTAGATTCCTGGACTGTGCTTCTGTGAATTGTTGAAACGTGCCTCTAAACATTAATCGTGGAGCCCATACAGACGAGTCATGCCTGTGCCTGTGTAGATTCTTGAAGCGTGCCTCCGAAGATTCACAAACCGTGCCTCGGAACATCGAGTTGAAAGTTGACATTTGATTGTGTTGTAAGCCCCCACTTGTAGCTTCCCCTGAAATCTCAATTTCCCAGAAATATAATGGGAAAAGAACCAAAAAAGTGAAACACAACGTCCCGTGTCACGGAAAGGGAAAACAGAAAACCAAGATATAGTTCAAGGGGTTAAGTGAAAAATGTATGAAACCAGAATCCGAAAAGGGAAAACCGGGATTCCTCAGAGGTTCGTTCCGCGCGTGACACTTGCCGCGCGTGGAGCGCTACCGGAACGTTCCTTTGTTTCTCGCGCAGCGAGCGCTCGTCAACTAGTTGCTCTCCTGGTAATACAGCAAACATCACGGATCCCTAGGTAACTTGATGGTAGTGATTTGAGGTTCATCTGAGCCTGGGCACCGAAACACATTTTCCAATAAATTCATCTTTTATCTAAAAATAAATGTTTCGTAGTACTAATATGATACACAAAAAATAAGCACGGACGTTTCCTGATCACACAGAGTAAGTCGTTCACTATCACTCTGCTCTTCTCTTACGGGACAAAAAGACTGTTGTCCCGACCTTTTAATATTACTGTCAGAGCATGAGGAGTCTACTCTGAATTCTGATAAGAGATAATAGCACCGCAGGTCCCTGAACTTGCACCTCAGGTGATGGTTTAGTCCCTGTACTTGCAAAATGGGACTGGCTAGTCCCTGAACTTGCACCTGAGGTGCAACTACAGTCCTAGGCCAATAACGCTTCGCCAAATGGATCTAATGTGTCCTCCCAGTCAGCAAATGACATTTTGCAATTACCCCCTGGGGTTTCCTAGAATCACCACTAAGTAATCACAACACACTACACAACGCACTACACAAAGGGCACGAGCATCGTTGGAATCTTTCCCCTCCCTCTCTGCTGCGCACTTACTCCACCTCGCCGTTCTTCGCCGCCGCCGCCACCGTCCATTTCCCCATGGCCTTCCAGGCCACCTTGACAGCATGCCTTCGTGGAATGACCTGTCAAGCTCCTCGTCGGATGGGGAATCTGTCACCAGTCAGGTATGCAGCGCTCCCCTCTCCCGCAGTTAGGGTTTGTCAAGTTGGGGAATTTTACTTAGCCCATCTACCTGCTACCATTTTTAGCCCCCTGCTACCATTTTCTGCTCGGAATGGTGTGGCCTAGCTATAGATCTACCTACTAGATGTGAACACTATGTTGTTTGTGAGAGATTTGTGGCATTTGAGTCAATGGATAGTGGCAGGAGATTCTTGGGTTGTGCCCAGAAGGTTAGTGCATATTCAGTGAGTTGTAAAATCAGTTATCTGAACTATAGTTGTAAAATCAGTTGCATATTCAAAGTTATGTAGTCAATTGATGGTTAGTGCAAAATGCAGTTAAACTGAATCTGGCCCACTAAACTGAAGATATTCAGTTATGTGAAGATTCAGTTAACTGAATATCTCCAGTTAACTAAACATATTCAGTTAACTGAAGATATTCTGTTAACTGAACATCTACAGTTAAAGTGCATATCTTCAATTAACTGAACATATTCAGTTATCTGAATATGTCCAGTTGAACTGCATATCTTCAGTTAACTGAATATGTCCAGTTAAACTGCATATCTTTAGTTAACTGAACATATTCAGTTAACTGAACATCTTTAGTTAACTGAATATGTCCAGTTAAATTGCATATCTTCAGTTAATTGAACATATTCAGTTAACTTCATATCTTCAGTTAACTGAATATTTTTAGTTCCACTTAATATGTTGATTTTGCATAGTTCTTTGTTAACATCCTTATATTTTTACTGAATTTGTAGGAAGGACCTAAATGCCCCTTTGTGCAGTGGGTTGATCCTAAGTGGTCTACACCTTTGAAGATGAGTCTAGCTAGGGTCTGGGATATGTTTGATGATGAGAATAGTTTGAGTCTTAGGCAGAATGTAGTTAATGCAGAAGAACTTAGTTTTTTTAAGGTTGACTTTGCTAAGATGGTGGGTGACAATGAGCAGGCATTGGCCCAGTTAGGCAAAGCACAACTTGCTCTTAGTGACCTAAAGGAAGAGCTGGAGAAGAAGAGCCTCTGTGATAAGTCTGCCACAAACATTCACCGGGTGTTAATGGCCAAGGCAGAGAAAGAAATGGAACAGATGAAGCAGCAGATGGACTCATTCATGCATGAGAAGAAGAAACTTCTTGAAGACATGGACAATTTGATGTTACAGAGGGAGTAGTTGAAGAAAGATAAGAAGCAATTGGAGTACACCATTGGAGCTATGTTCAAACATAAGGAGGAAACCAAAGAGAAGGTAATGAAGCTAAAGGAAATCCTTGATGAATTTTAGCTCTTCATTAGGTCAACTTTAAGTAATTTGTCTAATGATGTACTTTAAGCTCTGAATTTGAGTGTGTACTCCTTGATTAACTGATCTTAGTGTAATTATGTACTTGAAGCTATGAATTTGACTGTCATTTTCCTTTTTGACTTCTTAACTGAATTAATATAGCTAACTGAATTTAGTTAGTTAATTGAAGAGTTGACTTGATCTAATTCGGTTAACTGAATTTTGTACAAGTCAGTCAACAAACTGAATTCGGTTAGTTAACTGAACTGTTGATTTGCTATAATTCAGTTAACTTAACTGAATATCTGAACATTTGCCTACATTTGAACATCTACCTACATCTTGCTACATGCTATTTTAGGAAAGTACCACACATGGGCATATCATGTTGAACCCATAGAGCACATGCACATGGAAACAAAGTAATCACACAGTAGCAACATAGTACCATGGTAGCATAACAACATTATAGATAACGTAGCATCCTAGCAGTTCAACATGGCAGCATATCAGTTCATCATGGACCACTCCATTACATATAACTTATGTGCTGAAATATACCAGCACACCAAAACAAAATATGCACTAACTTATATGCTGACATAGCAGCATACCTAACCATTGCTTGAGTTACTTCTTCAGTAGCATACCTAAGTTACTTCTTCAGTACCTCCATTGCTTCAATTGTTCTTGAGCAGCTTCAGGCGCTCGGAGTGGCGCACCACCTAGACTGCAATTGCCCTCTTCTTAGTGCCCCTCTTCTTATTCTTGTCCTCCTCTTCCTTGGCCCCCTCTGCATCCATCACCTCCTGCTTGATGACAGCCGGCGCATCTGGGATGCCAGGTAGCTCCTCCACTTCTATGGGGTGACTGGCATCACCTCTCTTACAGTGACTGCTGGCGCAACAATCTGCAGCTCGGGCTCGTCGTTGGAGTAAGCGGCGTTGATGGTTGCAGGGAGGGAGACGACGACATCGGTGACGCCCTCCGTCCTCGAGGCAAGGCGGCTCGGATCCGACTGTGGCGTCATCATCTTGGTGGATCGATACATCCACCACCTTGCGTGCTGCTTCGGGCAGGGGGAGTGTTGCACCTCCTACATCGCCCAAAGGAGGACGGCCGATGGAGGGATGCCATGGCCGTTGGGGAAGGCACGGGACTTCTCGTCGTCGCGCATGACCTTGATTAGCCCACGCGCGTGGTTGCGCATCATGGCGACGGTCGGGATCCAGCGCACGATTTTGCAAAGCTGCTCGCGGATCTCGGTGTTGTCATCGGCGAGGTCTTGACGGCCTTCTGCCAGCCAAGGCTACTGTCCATGGCGTCGACGGCGTCCTCGTCGCCGGCGGTTGCGTGGGTGGGTTTTCTCTGCAGTGAATTTACGGACCGGTGGGGGGAGCGAGGAGTTCGAAGCGACGTGACTGGGAGGGGAGCGGTGGGTGGCCACGTATTTAGAGCAGTGGGAAACCCAACCGTCCACGGACGCTCCACGCACTAAGGGTACTAGTACACTAAGATAGCAAATCACTACAAATCACTACTACTATCCCACTGGCCTAGCGAGCAGCATATCAAATCTGATGTCCTGGGTTCGAGCCCTAGGCCTCCCACATTTTTTTTTATATTTTGCATCCAGATAACATGCACACCACATTCAGTTAACTGAATTTAACTGAACATGCACACCAAATTTAACTGAACATGCATACCACATTCAGTTACCTGAATTTCACTGAACATGCACACCACATTCAGTTACCTGAATTTAACTGAACATGCACACCACATTAAGATGCCTGAATCTAACTGGATTTAACTTAACTGAAATTAACAGAAGTTTACTTGAGATTTAGTTATCTATTACAAAAAAATGGCAATGACTACCATAGTTTGTCACCAAAAAATATGTCAGTGAATGCCACTGTTTGACATCCATAAAGGACAGTTTATGATTTACATCACTGTAGGCCTTTTCCAAAAAATGGGTATAAAAATTGCCATTAGATCAGGGATGAGGTGCGAGGAAACAATCTTCACGAGGAGCATTGAGATCAGGAATTTGGCCCCTCAATTCTTCTCCAAAAAGCAGCCAATATGCCCTTTCCCCTGGAATGTTTCCCCTGCCACCATCTAGAATTCTTCCACCTTCAACTTCATCTGGAATTCTTCCACCTCTGCCTCTCCTTGCATTTCTTGATCCTCTTCCTCTCCAAGCATGAACATTTATGCCCCCTCTCCCACCACCAGGATTTCTTACAGAACCACTAGCACCTCCTTCTGCATTTCTCCCCCTCTCCCACCACCAGGATTTCTTCCTCTCCCACCATCTTCATTTCTTTATCTCTTCCTTCCTCCCCCCTGCCAGCAATATCAGCTCTTGTGGTTGCCCTTGTTTGCCTTGCTATGTTCATTTCTGTTGTCAATACTGGCTGAGGAACTGAAGCACCAGTAGCAGCAACAAATGAAGATAGGTCAAGCAGTGGGCCATGAACCATGTGAGGAGCTCTTCTTGCCAGCTCTCTGTGAGCCATGTTGAAAACCATGCTGGTTGGTGACTCAGCTGGACCTAACAGTGGATCTGACTGCTAGGGAAAGATGTTCTGCGGAAGACATACAGTTAAGTTCAGTTAAGGTTTCATACCTAGAGGAAAGTTGGGTCATCATAGTTTTCATCAACCACCTCCACCCCTTCTTGAATCTGAGCTTCCTACCATCTGTAATGCCCTTTTCTGTTGTGATCAGCTCTTCCACAAATGAAGCAGTCCATTGTAATACCTTTTCTGTTCAAAACCCTAACACCATTCCTTCTGCATATCTCCTCTGGTGTCTTCTTCCTATTCTTCATGGGTTTGCCCAACTGTTTTGTGAACATTGGTGGAAACACCTTGTAACCATTCTGTTTCTCCCACTTTTGGGGTCTGCAAGATGAACCAAGGTATATCCATAAGCTTTAAGATATTTCTCAATAGTGTAGCATTCATGAACCATTATCTCTAGATCAATTCTCTCCTCCCCGCAGCATGCTATACAATGCCCACATGGTACCCCAGAAAGTTGCCATCTCCTACAATCACATGTGTGCAAGCACAGATCTACTATGTAGGTTGAGTTACCAGACATAACTTTGAAAAATTGTTGACCAGTTTCTGATACATGACAATTTGTAGCAAATTCAGTGTTTTTTCCAACTTCTTCTTAATCTTTGGGCAGATTCTATGCCCTATCCACTTTTCAATGGCTTCTCTGTGTTTGCTTACTAACATGTGCATGATCTTGTAGAATATGTATTCAAGCATACTAAGAACTGCCATCTCTCTGCCCTCAAGGATGTAGTTGTTGAACATTTCAGAGTTATTGTTAAGAAGGATATCACATTTGGGAAATTCACTGAAAAAGGCCTTGCACCAAGTCTTTGTCTCTAGCCTTTCAGTCCAATGGAAAACAGAAGAGCAGTGATCATCCATTTTCTGGCAGTTTTCCCTCCACCTCAGCTTGTTTGTTGATCTTGCAACGGTCCACAGGTCTTGCCTCAACACCTCTCCTTTGTGCTTTTCATTAAAATTCTGGTAAATATGTCTCACACAAAACCTGTGCTCTGAATCTGGCCAAACCTTGTGCACAACATTTATTAAACCCTTCTGTTTGTCACTCATGATTGTGAAAGGAGCAATGTTTATGATGTTCAGATCATCTTTCAAAGTGGTCAGAAACCACTCTCAGGAACCTGTGCATTCAACTTCAACCCAACCCGTTGCTATTGGGAAAATGCAATCATTAGGATCAATTCCAATAGCACTAAGCAAAACTCATTTGTACCTAGTTTTCATGTGACATCCATCAATGAAGATAATAGGCCTGCAGCCCTTTACCAACCTCTTTTACATGCATCATATGACCGGTAGAGGGTTTTCAAACATTTCCTGCCCAATGGAAATTTTGTGTCCTTCACTAAAGTAATAGATAGTAGAAATGTAGACCCAGGGTTCTTGCTTCTTAATTCATGCCCATAGTCCCAGAGCTTACTAAACTGCTCTGCCTCATCACCATGTATCTCATTCAGTGCTTGCTTTCTAGCCCTAGACAACTTCCATCTGTTAGGAGTCACATTATATTCCTTAGTGATTTTCCTAGCAAATGTTGCAAGTGACATCTTCTGGTCATCCCTGAACTCTTCAATGAATGCCTTGCAAAGGAATCTAGCTGTCAAATCCTTCAATTTCCATTTCTTCTGGCACACATGAACTCCATTGTAAGTCTTGATGACAAAACCTCCAGTCATGTTGTCATTGCTTGCCTTAAGTACCCATGGGAAACCTTTCTGACACACTGCCTCCAGTCTTATCTTGCCATTCTTCAACTTCTTGATTTGCACTCTGTTCCTTATTGCATATGCAGTAAGAGCTCTCCTCAGCTCAATCACATCACCAAATACCATTCCTAAAGAAAATATAGGGGAGGTCATGTCCACCTTGGAATTGAAAGCTTTGAACTTGTACTTGAGCTGCTCTTGTTCCTGCATGGATAGGTTGAGATCTTCATCTTCAAGTACATAATCAGGCTCCACCTCTTCCTCCTATTGCTCTGCTTCTTCATCAACATCAAAATCAATGTTGTCTTCATACAGATCATCATCTCCATCATCTATGTCATAATCACTATCACTGAATTCAGAATCTGAAACCACAACATCTCATGACTCCAAATTTTATGATATTGATCCATTTCCACCATCAGCAAATACATTCTCTGCACCAGTAGTAAGCAAATTGTCTGCACCATCAATAAGAAAGTTTTGAGCAGCGGGAGTAATCAAATTCTCTGCACCTTTAGTCAAAAATAAGCCATCTGTTGGGATCACTGAAATTGGCTCTTCAACATTGGCAGAGACTATGTTGTGGGAAGATTGTGCATTGACTGCACCAGCATTTGAGTTGGAAATTTTGACAGGACTCTTAGCCAATGGCAGCTGCAGTAACAAATCTTGTCTGAAATTACTCATGAAATCTGAATGGTCAACCATGATTGCAAGAACTTTATGATGAGCACTAGCTCTGAGCATATGCTGGAAATCCTCATCACCTCTTATTCTCATAATCCCATTTGAATTTTTTTCTCTAGTCTGCACCAATATATGATGTGCTTCCTAACAGGATATCCCAGCCATAATAAGTGCCCTTCAAGGACAGCATATGTGAAACTGGTAGAATCAACATAGTCAAGCACCTCAACAGAAGGATTATAGTACTCCATGTCATTGCTTGCTCCACACAATAGGCCACCATAGTTCCAGTGTAAAAAAGGAGTATCCACACTTTTCCCCATGACTGAATCACATACTATAAGAAAACATTAAAACAGTTAACTGAATATGTGAACTGAATATGTGAACTGAATATGTGAACTGAATATGTTCAGTTAACTGAAGATCTTCAATTAACTATAGATGTTCAGTTAACTGTAGATGTTCAGTTAACTGAATATGTTCAGTTAACTGAAGATGTAGACACTGAATATGTTCAGTTAACTATATCTTCAGTTAACTGAATATGTAGACATTGTATCTTAACAATGGACTGAACATATGCAGTTATCTGTCAACATATCCACCATTCATACATTACACTACTCCATGTCATTACTCCATTATTGTACATTTAACGTATGAACTACAAAGTTTAGATTTTTTGGTAGCCTAACTTCTTAAACACAACTAAGTACAAACCCTAGGAACAATTTCATAGGAATTGCAGAAATATAACACAAATATTGACATCATCAACTAGCCCGTGCTTACAATGACCGATTCTTCCAACCAAATCATTGAATTCATAAGTATAAACCCTAGAGTCAAAACAACGGCGACCATACACGATCTGCTTTGCATGCAACATCCAACAACACAGCCAACAACGGACACTACAAAAAACTGTTGGGAGACGTAGTAGTAAATCAAAATTTTCCTACGTTCACCAAGATCTATCTATGGAGAAACCAGCAACGAGAGGGGAGAGATTGCATCTTCATACCTTTGAAGATCGCTAAGCGGAAGCGTTACAAGAACGCGGTTGATGGAGTCGTACTCGCGGCGATTCAGATCGCGGTAGATCCGATCAAGTGCCGAACGGACGGCACCTCCGCGTTCAACACACGTGCAGCCCGATGACGTCTCCAACACCTTGATCCAGCAAGGAGGAAGGAGAGGTTGGGGAAGGGCTCCAACAGCAGCACGACGGCGTGGTGGTGGTGGAGTAGCAAGGTATTCCGACAGGGCTTCGCCTAAGCGCTGCGGAGGAGGAAGAAGAGAGGTAGGGCTTCGCCGTGAGAGAGAGAGATCAAATCCTGTCTCAAAACATCCAAAACCTCAAGTATATATAGGAGGAGGGACGTGGAGGGCTGGCTTGGCCTCTACTCCAAAGAGGAGATGGCCGGCTGAATTAAAGGGAGAGTCCACCTCCCACAAGGGAGGTGGATCTCCTCCTTTTAAATCCTTTTTGCCTTATCTCCTTATCTCCAGCCGCATGGGCCTTTAGCAAAAGTCTTGCCCAGCCCAATAAGGGCTGGCACACTTTATCTAACAGCCCATGTGGTCCTTTGGTCGTCACACCCCTCCCGGGGGTCCTCCGGCACCCTCCCGGCACTCCCGGTACACTACCGATGAGCCCGAAAACTTTCCGGTGACCAAAACTGGACTTCCTATATATCAATCTTTACCTCTGGACCATTCCGGAGCTCCTCGTGACATCCGGGATCTCATCCGGGACTCCGAACAACCTTCGTTAATCACGTATACCTTTTCCCTATAACCCTAGCGTCATCGAACCTTAAGTGTGTAGACCCTACGGGTTCGGGAGACACATAGACATGACCGAGACACCTCTCCGGCCAATAACCAACAGCGGGATCTGGATACCCATGTTGGCTCCCACGTACTCCACGATGATCTCATCGGATGAACCACGATGTCAGGGATTCAATCAATCCCGTATACAATTCCCTTTGTCTATCGGTATGGTACTTGCCCGAGATTCGATCGTCGGTATCGCCATACCTTGTTCAATCTCGTTATCGGCAAGTCTCTTTACTCGTTCCGTAACACATCATCCCGTGGCTAACTCCTTAGTCACATTGAGCTCATTATGATGATGTCTTACCGAGTGGGCCCAGAGATACCTCTCCGTCACACGGAGTGACAAATCCCAGTCTTGATTCGTGTCAACCCAACAGACACTTTCGGAGATACCCGTAGCGTACCTTTATAGCCACCCAGTTACGTTGTGACGTTTGGCACACCCAAAGCATTCCTACGGTATCCGGGAGTTACACAATCTCATGGTCTAAGGAAATGATATTTGACATTGAAAAGCTTTAGCAAACGAACTACACGATCTTGTGCTATGCTTAGGATTGGGTCTTGTCCATCACATCATTCTCCTAATGATGTGATCCCGTTATCAACGACATCCAATGTCCATGGTCATGAAACCGTGACCATCTATTGATCAACGAGCTAGCCAACTAGAGGCTCACTAGGGACATGTGATGGTCTATGTATTCACACATGTATTACGGTTTCTGGTTAACACAATTGTAGCATGAATAATAGACAATTATCATGAACTAGGAAATACAATAATAACCATTTTATTATTGCCTCTAGGGCATATTTCCAACAAAAACTATCTTTCCGCCCGACCAGAGCAACAAAATCAGGTGGGGCAGAGGAAGAACAAAGCGGCGGAGGAGCAACAGAGGAAACGGAGAAGGAAGTGAGGAGGCACCATAATCAGGAGGGCAGACACCCAGCGGCCAGACTAGGTGAGCGGAGGGAGGCGGATCCACGCCGTCGGTCCACTCCGGCGAGGAGGTCACCATGCGTGTGAACGACAACCACTTCTGACAGCCGGAGTTGCTGTCGTGCCGAGAGGAAGGAGGAAGGGGACAAGTGGGCGAATGATTGAGGGGGGCAATAATTTCAGGTGTGGATATGTTCGACCTGGACGAGGTAAACTTCGTGGTGATTCTAGGAAACGCCGGGGGGTAATTGCAAAATGTCATTTGCTAACTGGGAGGTCAAGTTGGATCCATTTGGCGCAACGTGATTGGCCTAGGACTAAAATTACACCTTAGCTGCAAGTTGAGGGACTAGCCAGTCCCACTTTGCAAGTTAAAGAACTAAACCATCACCTATGATGCAAGTTCAATGACTTATGGTGCTATTACCATTTCTGATAAGGCCTTTCTGAAGACATGCATACGCAGGTTACCCTTTCTCGTTGGTGCGCTGCACGAGGCACATGTCCGATGGGTCCTATTTGACGCTTAAGCGCACGTTCACAAACAGGCGCCTGTAGGGCGCGTCTAGTTGGACTCAGCCCATCTAACATATTTTTCAACGCAATAAAGAGAGCTCATGCTGAATCGAAACGGCAAACACATTTTGCTAACGGGTGCATACAACGCACAACCCCTGTCATGATTTTGAGCCGGCCAAGTTGCTTTCCTTCATTTTTTCTATAAAAACTGGGAAAAAGGGTGGGCAACGATGGATTCAAACCTGAGACCTAGACCATACGGAAGTAAGAGCAATTTCAGCCGGGCGACCCATTTCGTTCGGCACCATTTGTTTGGATCGCCGCGGACAAAAGCGGAGGCCCAACGCGCCGATCCATTTCCAAAACACATAGGCTTCCCGTCGCGTGGACCCATTTCAGGCCCAATCTTGGGGCGGAAATGTGTCGGCACAGACGCGAAACGGACGCCGCACGCGTTCTCTCGACGTCTGCCCCGTTCTCACATGGTGGCCGGTCAACTACCACCTACGTCCTTATTAACGACGACCGCTCAGCACGGGCCCACGCGTCAGCGACCACGGGCGTCCTTTTTCAATCTGACCGTGGGGGGACATCCCCATCCTCTTCCAGAAGCCGTCCCCATCTATCCACCCGTGCTCCCCCACCGGCGAAAAACCCTAGCCGGTAGCTCAAGCTCCACCATGGGCATCTTCTCAGGGGCTGGCTCGAGCTCCACCAAGAACAAGGCCCTACCGTCCCTTGGCACGCACTACCATCACCGTCGTCTTCCCATCCGCCTCGACAACGGATTAGCGTCCCAGTGCACCAAGCGAGGTGGCACTGGGAGCACCGCATTCGTCTTCCTATCCCGACGTCACCCTGCCACATGACTGGCATATGGATCCGAAGAGGATCCCAGTGCCGACGGTGCCACGGTCAGCGCGGGAGCATGCAAAGGAGCTAAGGCGCTGGCGGCAGCAGCTCATGCTTGAGTAGCGGCTCAACCCGGCCTACGCTGCAGACTCCCCCGATTGGGAGGTTTGGTTTGCGTTTGAGCACGAGGAGCAGCGTCGGCGTGGCGTCCGCGATGTGCGGGCTAGCACCCCATCGCCCCTCGTCGTGCGCAACGAGGACCAGGAGGTGGAGGCCGCCTACTATGAAGCGCTAGCTGCTATCCTCTGTGAAAGCGATGAGGAAGAGCGACGCAAGGAGGAGGAGGAGGAGGCGACTTACGCGGAGGCCATTGCGCTCTCCGCTGCCGGTGACTACGGCGTGCCGCCGCTGGCACCGTCGTCCCCCACCAAGCTCGAGCCGACGCCGATCCCCTCAAGCCCCAAGAGTATGTCTAGGACGGGGTGGTGCGCGAGTGGGTGAGCGCGCCACCCGTCTGGATGATGGCGACACCGTAGCAGGAGCAGATCTACCTAGAGCAGTGGCGGCAGCAACACCTAGTGGCGGAGCGTCACAAGGGCTGGCGGCTGGAGTTGTTAGAGCGCAAGGCCGAGGCGGAGGAGGAGGAGCGTCGTGCCGAAGCCCAAGCAACGGCGGTGCAGCCACCGATGGACGACGTCGCCATTGCTTGGGAGACAACGTTCCCCTGGGCTGGCCCATCACCGACGCTCTTCGACCTCACCGGCCCCGACGACAACAACGAGGACGCCTAGGGCAACGCACCTCACCGTTTTCATTTAAGTTTTTAATGTTTTTAGTTAATGCATGAGAGAGTTGCGAACAATCGTCGTCCTCGATGGCCCGGCATCAATGTTTTATTAAAAAAAATTCTATTTAAAAAAAACCGTGGCAGCGTTGGACGCAAGCACCAAAAAAGCAAACATGGATGTCCGCCGGCGCGACCCAAACGAACAAAACGCGCGTTTGTGTGGATCGTCCGGTTAAAGTTGCTCTAACGCAGCAACCACTTGGGACAGCCCACCATGTGACAAGTAACTCGTTTTTCTACTTCTGTTCTTTCTCCTCATCCGGGTTTTGTTGGTTACTTTCTTTTTCTTATCATTTTTTATGTTCCGCTTTTGCAATTTGTTTTTAAAATCGATTAATTCTTTTTAAAATTTGTCAACTCTTTTTGAAATCAATAAAAAATTCAAATTTTATGAACTTTTTTTCAAAATTGATGAAATTTTCCGAATTTAAAGACTTTTTTTCAAACCCGACGAACTTTTTCGAATTCGATGAACTTTTCTAAAATTTATGAACTTGTTTCAAAATTAATAAACTTATTTTGAAATGAACTTTTCTTCAAAATTGAATAAATATTTTCAAATTTACCAACTTTCGTTCAGTCAGTGAACTTTTTGATTTGTGTGGAAAAAAACTGAATTTTTTTCCACCGGAAGTCAACGGGTCGAACGGTCTGGTCAACCAACCCGATCAACTTCGCCGGTCAACCGCGAACACCCGTGCAAGCCTCGCTAGGCAAAAAAACATGCAAGCGTTGAGAATTCCTTATTTGGCCTTTTCTTAAATTTTGATTGCCTTTTTAGCCCTCAAAAATATTTTTTCCCTTTTTGACACTCAATTTTCATTTTGTTCCCTACATGACACTTCCGTCAATGTTGGTACATAAAAATGTTAAGTCTAATGTGAAAATATCGTTTTACCCCTGGTATATTATGTGACCAAAATTATTAACAAGTCAAAAGAAGCGGCAATGTGATATGTTTTGTCTTGACTACATGAGCAAATGAAAAAATCTACATTTTTTTTACCAATGAGCGAAAGCGGGGGTAAAAACGACCTTTCATGTTGCACTTCACGTTGTTTGTTGTCAAAACTGATAGAAGTGTCATGAAGAGAACAAAATAAAATTAAAGTATCAAAAAGGAAAAAATGTCTTTAAGGGCCAAAATAGGAAGAATTTTTTTAAGAAGGGCGAGATAAGGAATTCTCTCTATTACAAGCGAGCGAGCGAGCACAAGAAGCGCTTAATGGGCCACGGCCCGCTTAAGACTCGTGTGAGCCCTAGCCTCGCTAGTTGGTGCCGAAGGCGCTGAATAGGAGCTCCTAATCGAAATAGAGACCTCCATCTCCGCGGTAAGCTGGTATAACCACCACGCCACCAAGCAAGATGTCGTAAACTATCGTTTTTCTTTCTTTTCATATTTTTTTTTGTTTTCCTTTTTCGGAATCGTTTTTCTTCTTTCAGGCAAATAAATTGTTTGCAGATACTTGAATGTATTCTTCA
The DNA here is from genome assembly GCA_022496015.1 of Hordeum marinum. Classification (NCBI taxonomy): domain Eukaryota; kingdom Viridiplantae; phylum Streptophyta; class Magnoliopsida; order Poales; family Poaceae; genus Hordeum; species Hordeum marinum. The sequence goes on from CM039672.1 coordinate 46,698,368, forward strand.
AATTGAATATTTTTATGGAATTCTATGAACCCTTTCGAATTCAATGATTTTTTTCAATTTTTATGAACTTTTTTCTAAAAATCAATCGACTTTTTTCAATTTAATGGACTGTTTTTCAAATTCAACGATTTTCTTTTTCAATTTTGACGAATTGTTTGCTGAATCGATATTTTTTTCAAAATTGACGAACTTTTTTCAAAAGCAATGAACTAATTTTGAAATTCATGAACTGTTTTCTAAAATTGATGAACTTTATAAAAATTGGTGTTTTTTGTTCAAAATTGGTGAACTTCTTTAGAAACCAATGAAATTTTCCAAATTTGAGATTTTTTTTCAAAATTTCATGTAATTTAACCTAAATTTGCGAATTTTTTCAAATTCATGAAGTTTTCTCAAATTCATGATTTATTTATTCAATTCTATTTTAAATTACAAATACCGTTGATCAATTTTTTCACCTTCAAGTGATGATCAAATTGTTAGTTGTAGATTATGTCCTTCTGAAGTACTGTTTCAGACGATATATTTTGTAGATGATATTCGCTCGAAAATAATAATTTAGTGTGCTAACTTTTTTACTTTTTATTCTGATTGTTTTTCCTCTGCCATCTAGTACTTTAGAATCCAGCGGAAAATAGTTCATGAAAACAGTAACAAATCGAGACCTCGATATAGCGAATGAATTTTTTTCCCACTAAAACACTTCCAGAACCAGTCATAAGTTTGCCCAAAGTTGATGCATCTCACAAGTTATTGCTACAGGCGCTGCTTCTCCTAATAGACGATAAAGGTGCCGATTAGGAGCTCCCCACACGTCCAGCTGGCCGTTGTTTGTCATGGATGAGAGAGGCTTCTTTGGCCAGCCATCAATTGGTCTTTTTTCCTATGAGCAAGCAGGGCGGGTGGTGGGTGGGTTATGGGCTTTTTAATTTGTTTTGTTTTGTTCCTGTTTGCAAAGCGACATTTTTTCTTCTTGTTTTCCATAGCATTGGTTTTTTGAAACACTAGAGTTGTCTTGTCTAAATGATTTTTTTCTTGTAATTCTAGTATTAGACATGTAACTTCAACGGTTGTAAGCCAACCGTAACTGCATGAACCATAAAGCAACAACAACTAGGAGGCTAGGGGTGGAGGGAGGGAGTTGTTGGGCAGTTGCATGTCCACCATAAAAAATGCAACTTCAAGTGTTGTAATTTGACCACAACTGCATGACCCATAAGATGATCGTAACTAGGTGGCATGAAGGTTTTGGTTCGACAGTTGCATGTATATAACACTACATATGTAACTATGTCTTGTAACCTGACTACAAGCACGTGACCCTCAAAGTGATTGCAACCGATGCAGTAGGGAGTTGTCGCCAGTTGCATGTCCACTAACAAACATCCAACTTCGAGGGTATACAACTGCAAGTGTTGTAACCCAAATGTAACTACGCGGCCATCAAGGCGATTGCAATTGCTGTGATAAGGGGTTATTGGACAGTTGCATGTCCATCACCATACATGCAACTACAAATGTTTGTAATCCAACCATAATTGCATGGTCCATAAAGTGATCCTAACCGGGGGCCGACAAGGGTTTTTTTATCGGTCACGATCGTTGCATGTCCAACACTACACATGCAACTGCAAGTGTTGTAAACACGATGAGCATTTTTTTACATATCCGTTGACCTTTCTTAACATGGGGCGGATATACTTTTTGCAGGAAATGTGCCGAATATGTTAGCACTTTTGAATACGCGGGGCAAACACTTTTCATGTAGAAACATTTATTGAATAAGTGACAACTTTTTTAAAAAAATGCGACAAGTATTTTTAGTACGAATATATGAACTTATTATGCATTAAAAATGTTTTGTTTTGTTCCTTATATATATTTTAAAAATATTCGATTCTTTAATATAAATAAATAGATAATTTGTGATACAAAACCGGGATTGATCATATGCGCCCAAGGCATCATGCTGACCATTAATGCAGAATTGGACATTCCTGATTTGACGCCTTCAGCGCCTATTAATGTGTTTTGCAAACCGGTGCACAGCATCTCCGCGCCTGGGCCGGCCCATTTCCTCCACTACGACATCGCACAGCCTGTGATTGTTAACTTTGTTTTCCTCCTTTATTATTTCTCCAGTTCTTCTCCAAAATTTATATTATTTCTCCAGTTCGCGAAGTCCCCGATTTTGGGTAGCTTCCAAAACGTATTTTTTTCTCTTTTTCGAAACAGTTTGTTCGTTTGGTTTTTTCTATTCCTTTTTTTTATTTTGCAAATGCGTGAACTTTTTATTTTTTGTAATTTTGGTTTATAAAACAGAATATATTTTTAAGAAAATTTGTTAACTTTGTTAAAAATTGATGAACGTTTTCAAGATTGATGAATTAATGTTTTCAAAATCGTTGAACTTTTTCCAAAATCGCTGAACACTTTTCTATATTTTTGAATTTTTCTGCAAAAATGAATGAATGTTTTCCATAATCAATAACTTTTTTATAAAATGTTGAGCTTTTTCACATGCATGAACTTTTTCACAGTTTTAGAACTTTTTTTTAGTTTAATTAACTTTTTCAATATTTGAAACTTTTTTACCATGCCGGTGAACTTTTTGTATTGTAAAACTATATAAAAAATTAAAAATACGATTTACGTTTTCAAATGGTTTACATGGGTATGTTAGTGTTGTACTAAAAGAAGTACTTCCTCCCTAAACTAATATAACAATGTTTAGATAACTAAAAGAGTGATCTAAAAGCTCTTATATTAGTTTACAGAGGAGTATTAACTAGCGATGTTTTCAGATTATAGACAACTAAGTAGTCTTGTTTCAGGTGCTTGTTCTGCTAAGACTTTGGCCGACGAATGGTGGCCATCATCTAAGTTGGAGAACTTTTGATACTTAAAGGCTGCTGCACATGCTAGTATTTATTCTGAATTCGTTTTTTCTTTTCGCGTCTTGTCTTTTAGGAGGTTGCTGGGCCGGCCCTAGCTAGAGTCGTGCACGAGCCCTAAGGGGCGCTTTCAGCGATAGCAGCTCCCGCATGATAGAGTAAAAACTGAAAACAAACAACGGTGAAAACACTCGAAAACTGGGGGAACAACTAATTAAGAAGCGTTTCTTTGGAAGCCTCCCAAAGGTCATCTGATGTGGGTTGAGTGGATTGGTGCGCTCTGAGCCGTCAGCATGAGTTGCGTTCTAGTTGTTCCCTTTGAATTTTTAGATGGTTTTTTCATTGGTTTTTGGGGTTTTAGTTTTCCATCGGTCTTTCTTCACTTTTGAACGCAAAAATTCAAAGAAGAAAAGTTGCGTGAAAAAATGTGTTTTTTCTAACTCCACGAGACGCACGGATTTGTTTCCTTGAGAGGCGCAACTTTGATTCCGCGAGAGGCATGATTGTGCCTCTCGAAACCGGAACAAAACACGTTTTCTTATTATTCCTTCTCCGAGAGGTATAGATTTGCTTTCGCGAGAGGCACGACCGTGCCTTTGGAAACGAGAAATATGCATTTTTCTTCTTCTGTGAGGGGCATGGATTTTCTTCCTAATGACCCACAAGTGTAGGAGGTCAATCATAGTCCTTTCGATAAGTAAGAGTATCGAACCCGACGAGGAGCAGAAGGAAATGACAAGCGGTTTTCAGCAAGGTAATTTCTGCAAGCACTGAAATTATAGGTAACAGGTAGTTTGATAGCAAGATAATTGGTAACGAGCAAGTAACGGTAATGGTAAATAAAGTGCAGCAAGATAGCCCAATCCTTTTGTGGCAAAGGACATGCCAAACAGTCTCTTAAAAGAAGGAAAGCGTTTTTGAGGGTACACGGGAATTTCATCTAGTCACTTTTCATCATGTTGGTTTGATTTGTGTTCGCTACTTTGATAATTTGATATGTGGGTGGACCGGTGCTTGGGTGTTGTTCTTACTTGAACAACCTCCCACTTATGATTACCCCCCCCCCCCCCCGCAAACATCCGCAACTACGAGAAAAATATTAAGATAAAATCTAACCATAGCATTAAACATGTGGATCCAAATCAGCTCCTTACGAAGTAACGCATAAAATAGGGTTTAAGCTTCTGTCACTCTAGCAACCCATCATCTAATAACTACTCCACAATGCATTCCCTTAGGCCCAAGGATGGTGAAGTTTCATGTATTCAACGTTCGCATAACACCACTAAGGGAATCACAACATACATATCATCAAAATATCGAACACATATCAAATTCACAGGATTACTTGCAACATGATTTCTCCCGTGACCTCAAGAACAAAGATAACTACTAACAAATAATATTGTTGATCAAGATCAGAGGGGTATTAAATAGCATAATGGATCTTAACATATAATCTGCTACCAAATAAACCATACAGTGATCAACTACGTAATGTAATCAACACTACTAGTCATCCACAAGTACCAATCTTAGGTTTCGGTACAAACATTGAACACAAGAGATGAACTAGGGTTTGAGAGGATATGGTGTTGTTGAATATGTTGATGAAGAATGGCCTCCCAAAGATGAGAGAGTTGTTGATGATGACGATGGCTTCGATTTCCCCCTCCGGGAGGGAAGTTCTCCCGGTGGAATCGCTTCGCTGGAGGGCAAAAGTGCTCCTGCCCAAGTTTCGCCTCGAGACGGCGGCATTCCGTCCCAAAAGTACCCTCTTGATTTTTTTCCTAAGTCAAAATACCTTAAATACCAGAAGATGGGCACCGGAGGTGGGCCGGGTAGAGCACAACCCACCAGGGCGTGCCTAGGGGGGCCGGCCCGGCGGTGTCTTGTGCTCACCAGGTGGCACCCCTCCGATAGTTATTTGCTCCGGTATCTTTTATATATTCCAAAATAATTCTCCGTGAAGTTTCATATCATTTGAAGATGTTCAGAATAGGTATCTCTGATATGCTTTTTCAGGTCCAGAATTCCAACTGCGGCATTCTCCCTCTTTGTGCAAACCTTGCATATTATGAAAGAAAGGCACTAGAATTACTCCATAAAGCATTATTACGCATAAAACATTATAAATAACTTTAGTAAATCATGATGCAAAATGGACGTATCAACTCCCCCAAGCATAGACCTCGCTTGTCCTCAAGCGAAAGCCGATATCGAAAAACATGTCCACATGGTTTGAGATAGAGGTGTCGATAAAAAAAATACGGACATAGTGGCATCATGCTTATTTTCATAGCAGCAACAAACTTTATCATAAGACTTTTTCATATAACTTTTAGTCTATAACGTCCTCATATGACTTCTCATGAACAAGTAACAGTTCATCACAACATAGAAGTATAAAGCATAAACCTTATTGGAAACCAACAAACTATGTTCTCAGTCAAATTTGCAACTACAATTCATCATATTTTCAGGAATGGTCTTGTGTCGGAGCCTTTTGTCAAGTCCACATACTCAACCATCATTTAATCTTGTATGATTGCTAACAATCATAGCATACCCATGAGCAAAAAGTTTCAACCGGATACATAGAAAAATAGGGGCTTAGAGTTTCGCTACCCAGCGTATTCACCTCAAGGGTGATGTCAACAATAATAACTCATGCTCACTCATATCCAACTTTATATATGTGCCTAGATCTTTCCTCATCACATGGTGCTTACAAAAACAGAAAAAATAAAAAGGAATAGGGAAGAATACTTTGACTATTGCATAAAAGTAAATACATAAAAGTAAAAGATAGGCCCTTCGCAGAGAGAAGCAGTGGTTCTAATGTGCTTTTTAGTTTGTATGTGTCGTCGTTTTCTCACGGGAGGTCACGCGAGACGACAGATGCCATGGGGTGGCTTATCAAGGTGAGGGCAAGGCTGTCGTGGATGATACGGGACGGGTATGCGAATAGCACGTAGTGGTTTACCCTGGTTCGGGGCTCTCCATAGAGATAATACCTCTACTCCTGCATATCTGTATAATTGAGGTACATTTGGTACATGGTTGCTCCTGGAGCTGTTTGAGGAGGAGAGCCATGAGGCTTCTTTCCTCGTACATGAGTGTGAGAGTGGGGATGAGAGGATGTGAGGGAAGCTAGCTCCCTTGAGAGCGTGAGAGGGGGCCTTTATATAGGCATGGATGGGTAGCTTGAGATGTAAGCCATAGTGGATAGCTTACATCCCAAGCAGCTTGAGGTGTAGGTAGCTTACATGTCAAGCCACATGTAGCTTGTGGACTAAGCTATGTTTGTCCCCTGGTGCACTTTATAAATCAGTGTCCAGGGGACAGGTTACACTGTAGAGAGTACTACATGACGCGTGTACAGTGTGCTCCTACTCGCCAATAATGCACCGCCATGAGATAGGGTCGTTGGTCCGCGCGTGTCTGATGGGACGTCGGGAGCTGACTTCGTCAGGCCGTAGCCGGACAAGAGGAGCCGGATGGGAGGAGCCGCGCAGGAGGAGCCATACAGGAGGAGCCGGACAGGAGGAGCCAGACAGGAGGAGCCGGACAGGAGGAGCCGGACAGGGGGAGCCAGACAGGAGCAGCCGGACAACTACAGTGTCGTCAGCTCACTTCTTCGTTTGTCTTGTTGATTCATGGGGCTTCACATACTGGGGGTGTAGTCCCCCGATGTTTTAAAATGTTGAGTCGTCTCCTTGAGCCTACCCGGGGGTAATCCCCCCAACAGTATGCCAAATCCCTTAGTGCAAAAGAACATCACGTTGTATTGCCCCCTCTGATAGCAACCTTTATTATGCAGTCTGTCGCTTTTATTACTTTGCCATCAGAAGTTTGTACAACACTCAATTTTCCCTTACACTAATTGATCAAACACATTTAGAAGCAATTTTTATTGCCTTAGTGCACCGATGACAACTTACTTGAAGTATCTTATTTAATCCATAGGTAGGTATGGTGGACTCTCAAAACAAGAGTTTGGGTTTAGGGATTTTGGATGCACAAGTAGTATCTCTACTTAGTGATAAATTTTAGGCTAGCAAAGATATTGAGCAAGCACCACATGTTGAAGGATCTATGACAATATAACTTCAATGTATAAACAAGCATAAATCATTACATTTTCTTCCGTGTCCAACTTCAACAATTTTGGCATATAATATGTAATGGGGGCTCACAATTATAAAAGATGTCCAAGATAGTGTATTTGCACGTGGATCTTATCTTCCCTAATTAGTTCTTTAATGAGTTGCACCATTGACCAATGCTACGTTTATCAATCTCCAATAAATTTTACCACTTATACTTTTCCTTATGTGATGTCATTACTCACCATAAGATTAGAATATGATCCTTTTCATTTATTTTCTTTTTATTATGATTGCAACAGGAAAGTAAAGAGGCAAGAGCTCAAACCAAACTCTATTATATAACTCTCACTCGATTACATAGATAGATAGATCACGCAAGTAGCACTCAAGAATAGGTCATACTAAACTTTTATTCAACCAAATCACGAAAAATCTAAGGATCGAAATAAGATAAGTAAAGGTAAAAGTGATGGTGATACGATACCGGAGCATCTCCCCCCAGGCTTGGAGCCGGACAGGAGCCAGACTAGAGGAGCCGGACAGGGGGAGCCAGACTAGAGGAGCCAGACAGGAGGAGCCGGACAGGCGGAGCCGGACAGGAGCAGCCGGACAGCTACAGTGTCGTCAGCTACAGTGTCGTCAGCTCACTTCTTCGTTTGTCTTGTTGATTCGTGGGGCTTCGCATACCGGGGGTGGGCCACCTGATGTTTTAAAATGTTGAGTCGTCTTCTTAAGCCTACATGGGGGTAATACTGCCGACAGTAGCCTCCGAGCCTTCGGGCGACTAGGAGAGTCGGGCGGAGGGTTTATGCTGATGGAGTTGTGGTTGCAGAAGTTCTCGATGACGGTCCATCACGGGTTGGGGATGACGCGGCTTGCTTCCAGCGGGGCACGCCAACGCACCCGCTGGGTGTAGCCTCCGAGCCTCCGGGCGACTCGACTAGTCGGGCGGAGGGTCTTTGCTGTTGCTAAAGTAGTCAGTGGCGTCGAGAATGCCGGGCGCGGAAGCGGAGTCCGTTGGCCAAAGGGCGTGAGGCGCTGCCGAGGGCGAACACGAAGTCAACCAGCTGTCGGTTTCCAGCGGGGGCGCGCTAGCGCACCCGCTGGTTGTAGCCTCCGAGCCTCCGAGCGACTCGAGGAGTCAGGTGGAGGGTCTTTGCTGTTGCTGAAGCAGGTGGTGGTGTCGAAGATGTCGGGCGTAGACGCGAGGTCCGTCGATTGAAGGGCGCGAGGCGCTACTGAAGGCGGATGCGGGGTCTGCTGGCCGACGGGCATGGAGCCCTGCCGAGGGTGGACGCAAGGTCCGCTGGCTGTCGAGCGCGAGGCGCTGCTGGGCGTGGACGAAGGGTCCATTGGTTGGTGGGCGCGAAGCCCCACCGAAGGTGGACATGGGGTCCGCCAGCTGTCGAGCGTGGAGCCCTGCCGAAGGCGGACACGGGGTCCGCCGGCTGTTGAGCGCGAGGCGTTGCCGGGCGCGGACGGAGGGTCCCTAGCTGGTGGGCGTGGAGCCCTGCCGAAGGCGGACGCGGGGATGTACCGGCTGTTGAGCGCGAGGCGCTGCTGGGCGCGGACAGAGGGTCCGCTAGCTGGTGGGCATGGAGGCCTGCCGAAGGCGAACGCGGGGTCCGCCAGCTGTTGAGCGCGAGGTGCTGCCGGGCGCGGACGGAGGGTCCGCTAGCTGGTGGGCGTGGAGCCCTGCCAAAGGCAGACGCGGGTTCTGCCGGCTGTTGAGCGCGAGGCATTGGCGGACGCGTACGGAGGGTCCGCTAGCTGGTGGGCGTGAAGCCCTGTCGAAGGTGGTCGCGGGGTCCGCCGGCTGCCGGGCGCGAGGCGCTGCCGGGCGCGGACGGAGGGTCCGCCGGCTGATGGGCGTGGAGCGCTGCCGAAGGTGGACGCGGGATCCGCCAACTGTCGAGCGCGAGGCATTGCCGGGCATGGACGGAGGGTCTGCCGGCTGATGGGCATGGAGCGCTGCCGAAGGCGAACGCGGGGTCCGCCGGCTGTCGAGCGCGAGGCGCTGCCGGGTGCGGACGGAGGGTCCACCGGCAGATGGGCATGGAGCCCTGCCGAAGGCGGATGCGGGGTCTGCCGACAGTCGAGCACGAGGCACTGTCGGGCACGGACAGAGTGTCTGCCGGCTGATGGGCATGGAGCCCTGCCACAAACGGACGTGGGTCCGCTGGCTGTCGAGTGCGGTGCCCTGCCAGGAGTAGCCTCCGAGCCTCCGAGCGAGGAGGTTCCTCATGGAAATTATCGTGGAAAAGACAAGGTTAAGTCGGCACAGATATATCAAATATTTGATTTTAGCAGTGCAAGTTGGTGCAGAGGGTGCCGACTCGGTTTCGTCCGAGTCCCCTTAAGTCTTTTTCGTGTTCTCTCCGCTCTTTGGCTTTTGCTCTTGCTAGCCAGACAGCCGGGAGCCGGTCTGTAGCTGAGAGAAAGAGTGGGCCGCGTAATGGAGCGTACGGTACTCGGACTCTGGGAGAAGACTCGACCGAGCAGATATTCATAAATGAAAACGACCGGGTCTCCCAAGCCGTTTTCTCCCTGGATGCTTTTCGCGTGTGGTGACCTCAAGCGTTTGGTCTCGCTAGCCGGACAGCCGCAACACGGTCTATAGCTGAGACAAAGAGTAGGTCTTCGGTCCCGTGCACGCTACTAATCCATCCCCTGGGAACGAACGCATCGGGCCAAGCGGCCAGTCTTGGGCCAAGACTAGCTGGCACCGGGGCGAACAGTAGGGCAGCAGAATAAGTGCGGAAATGGCCCCCAAGGGTCGCTCAGGGTTATTTGTTTTGTGTGCACGGTGCAAGGGTATGCACGTGGAGATCTCACATTGCTTTTGGGTGCCGGTGAGTTGGTTTTGTCGAAGATGGTCATCAAGGTTTGTAGCCAACGTGGTCCTGCTGACATGCGCGAGGCGCTGCCGGGCGCGGACTTGGGGTCCGCCGGCTGATTGGCGCGAGGCGTTGCCGGGCACGGACGCGGGGTCCACCGGCTGATGTGCGCGAGGCACTGTCAGGGGTGGATGCGAGGTCCCCCGGCTGATGAGCGCGGGGCACTGCCGAGGGCGGACGCGGGGTCTGCCGGCTGATGCGCGCGAGGTACTACCGGGGCAGACGCGGGGTCCGCCTGGCTGATATGCGCGGGGCGCTGCCAAGGGAGGACGCGGGGTCCGCCGGCTGATGAGCACGAGGCACTGTTGAGGGCGAACGTGGGGTCCGCCGGCTGATAAGCACGGGGCGCTGCCGAGGGCGGCCGCGGGGTCGGCCGGTTGATGAGCGCGAGGCGCTGCCGGAGGCAGACGCGGGGTCCGCCGACTAATGAGCGCGAGGCGCTGCCAGAAGTAGCCTCCACGCCTCCGGGCGGGGAGGCTTGTTGATTTGCGCGTAGGCGAGGCGGTTGTTGTTGACGAGAACCAGCGCGGCTTGGCGCTTGCGGAGCGCGCCGGCACACCCGCTGGGTGTAGCCTTCGAGCCTCCGGGTGCTCGAAGGGGTCCCGGCCGGTCAGATCCAACCAAACGGGTGTCGAGGTGGACGGGCGGCCGTGTCGGCTCCTTAGCCGGCCAGGCGTCGGAGGCGGCAGCCAGACCGGTCGGCCAGACGGGATAGGTCGCGGCTGGCCGTCCAAGTGGTGAGGCAGGCGGACGGGCATGAGGAAGTTTTTCTTTTCTTCCCTTTTTTATCGCACAGGCGGCCCCCTTTTTACTCTCTTTTTGTAGCCGGGCCATGGTCAGAGGCGCGGTGCAGCCGGACCCCGGGCACGCCTGGTTGCGGGGCGCAGCCGGAGCATTCAGCAGTGGCGGGCCGGGTGAAGCGAGGCAGCAAGCTGGTGGGGCCATGCGGAGGCGCGGGCCGAAGTGAGGGCCTGGCCAGAGCCGACAGGAGGCGCGGAGCTGGCCGGGCAGGGGTGAGGAGCTGGCCACGGGTGGAGCCGCCATGCGGCAGTCGGCCCTAGGTGGCACAGGCGTGCGAGGGCCGTGAGCGGGCGGAGCCGGTGCGCTAGGCGGCGAGCCGACCAACTGGCGTGCGAAAAGCCGGTTGGGCGAGGCGGCCCAGAGGAGGCCAACGCACAAGAGGTCCGGAGTCGGGCGGAAGGCCGGCGCAGTCGGCAAGCGCGCCCAGCCGGTGGGCAGGGCACGGACAAGGCCGGAGCGACGCGGACGGGCGTGGTCGCGCTAGTGCGGGGAGGCGGCGGGGAGCCGCAGTCGGCACAACAGGCAACGCGGCCCCGCGGCCGGGTGGAGGCGGAGCATCGCGGATGCGCGTGGCCGGGCCGGCACGGGGCGAAGCCGGGCATGGGGCAGCCGGCGATGGGCGGAGCCGGGCGCGGGGAAGCCAGCGACGGGCGGAGGAGCAGCCCATGCGCGGGAGGTCTGGAGATGGGCGGAGAGCAGAGGACTGGTTCCCCTGTGCCAGCGCGCGCAGAGGGAGAGGTGGCGGTTGGCCCGGCATGGCGCTGGTGCATCTGGCGGAGAGGAGCCCTGTCGGGCACTCGGAGGCGGGAGCAGGGAGGCCTCAGGCGGAGGGGAGCCACAGCCGCGGGGAGTGAGGCCGTGGTGCAGCGCATGGAGGTCCGAGCGACGTGGCGGGGGTGAGAAGCCGGAGGCGGCCCGAGTACGCGGAGCGGGCGCGACCGGCACGCGCAGGTGGAGCCGGGAAGGCAGGGCCTCACGAAACCTGGGCGGTCGGACCAGGCACGCCTGAGCCGCGTGGGCGCACTGTGGAGCTGGCAAGCCCCAAAGACAACCGGGCCGTGCGTGGGCTGACATGGTGCGAGGCGCACGGCCGATTGTTGGAGCGGGGAAGCGCAAGGGTGACCGGGGCGACTGGGCATCACAGAGCCGGAGCCGGCGAGGCACGCGACAGAGGGGGTCCGTGGGGGTGGCCGGAGCGCAGGCGGCGGCCGGCTGAGGCGAAGGCGGCAACGGTGTTGCGCGAGGAGGCGCGGATGCGCGGGCGCGAGACGACCGCACGCGTAAGGCTGGGACGACGCAGGGGTGGCGACGAGGCGCCGTCTGCACACGGCCAGAGATGGACGCGCGGAGGCCGAAATAGGTAAGTGCGGGCGGCCGCGCTTGGTGGAGGTGCGTTGTTGCCGGCGCACGAACGGCGCGGCGATGGCGACACAGGCAGCCCGGCCAGCAGAACGCGGATGGTACCGGCAGAAGCGCAACGACCGGGAACAACGCCGACACAAGGAGGAGCCAGCAGCGACCCGCCATGGCCGGGAGCCACGAAAGGCGGCGCGCGGGGTTGGAGGAGCGGTCGTCGAAGACCAGACCCGTAGCAAGGACACGGCGTCACGCGCATTCGCCCCGGGGGCGCATTGAAGTCGAGCCCCTGGAAAGATAGCGGCGACGCTGCAGTGGCGGCGACGCCGCAGTGGCGGCGACGAGACCGGCAGCGAGGACGCGACATCGCAAGCATTCGCCCTGGGGGCATGTTGAAGTCAAGCCCCCAGAAAGATAGCGGCGACGTAGCGGTGGCAGCGATGAGACCGGCAGCGAGGACGCGACGTCGCATGCATTTGCCCTGGGGGTGTGTTGAAGTCGAGCCCCCGGAAAGATAGCGGCGACGCCGTGGTGGCGGTGACGAAGAGGGTCCCGCCTGAACCATGGTTCCAACAGCAGCGAGCCCCACGGTGGGCGCCAACTGTCGTCGTTTTCTCACCGGGGGTCACGCGAGACGACAGATGCCATGGGGTGGCTTATCGAGGTGAGGGCAAGACTGCCGTGGATGATCCGGGACGGGTATGCGAATAGCACACAGCGGTTTACCCAGGTTCGGGGCTCTCCGGAGAGATAATACCCCTACTCCTGCATATCTATATAACTGAGGTACATTTCGTACATGGTTGCTCCTGGAGCTGTTTGGGGAGGAGAGCCATGAGGCTTCTTGCCTCATACATGAGTGTGAGAGTGGGGATGAGAGGATGTGAGGGAAGCTAGCTCCCTTGAGAGAGTGAGAGGGGGCCTTTATATAGGCATGGATGGGTAGCTTGGGATGTAAGCCATAGTGGGTAGCTTACATCCCAAGCAGCTTGAGGTGTAAGCTACCATGGGTAGCTTACTTGTCAAGCCACATGTAGCTTGTGGACTAAGCTATGTGTGTCCCCTAGTGCACTTTATAAATCAGTGTCCAGGGGGCAGGTTACACTGTAGAGAGTACTACATGAAGCATGTACAGTGTGCTCCTGCTCTCCAATAATGCGCCGCCATGAGATAGGGCCGTTTGGTTCACGCGTGTCCGATGGGACGTCGGGAGCCGACTTCATCAGGCAGTAGCCGGATAGGAGAAGCCGGACTGGAGGAGCCGGACTGGAGGAGCCGGACGGGAGGAGCCGGGCAGGGGGAGCCGGACAGGAGGAGCCGGACAGGAGGAACCGGACCGGAGGAGCCGGGCGGGAGGAGCCGGACAGGAGGAGCTGGACAGGAGGAGCCGGACAGGAGGAGCCAGATAGGAGGAGCCGAGCAGGAGGAGCCGGACAGGAGGAGCCAGACAGGGGGAGCCGGACAGGAGCAGCCGGACAGCTACAGTGTCATCAGCTATGGTGTTGTCAGCTCACTTCTTCGTTTGTCTTGTTGATTCGTGGGGCTTCGCATACCGGGGGTGGGTCCCCCGATGTTTTAAAATGTTGGGTCGTCTCCTTGAGCCTACCCGGGGGTAATCCCCCAACAGTATGAAAATCCCTTAGTGCAAAAGAACGTCACGTTGTATTGCCCCCTCTAATAGCAACCTTTATTATGCAGTCCGTCGCTTTTATTACTTTGCCATCACAAGTTTGTACACCACTCAATTTTCCCTTGCACTTGTTAGTGCATCTAGTGCCCCTTAGTGATTTTTGTGTATTGAAGACTTATAGGTTAAGGAACTAATGCGTTTGTGAGTGTACACAGGCTCTATAAGTCGATGAGGAGTTTGATATATCCGTAGATTACCGACTCCTAAAAATGTATGTCTTCAACTGAAGACTTTGGTGAAGACTTTGTGAAGACTTTGCTGAAGACTTTGGTATTCTCTAAAGACTTTGAAAATGAAGAAGTTGGTGTGACCTTGAAGATATGAACGGGAAGTATGAAGCGTGAAGACTTTTGTTTTCGTAGTTTCATTTCCTTTCTTTGAGTCATAGGAAACACCGTACTGTTAAAGGGGGCCGATGTAATACTAAGGAAAATTTCCAACTGATGCTCAACTCCAAAATCCTCAACCTATCCAATCCTTCGAGTGAAGACTTTGGAAATCTCTTGCGGTTCAGTCAAGTTCTTCAGTGACAGAGACGAAGTTCTTCTGGTCTCTGAGGAAATTGGTCTGACTGAGGAGTTAGGATTTCGCCAGTGCGAATTGCCTACAAGTGAGGAACATGATATGTCTGAGGACTTTCATAGTTCAAAATTCTGACCGTTGTTGTGCTTAGCGCGAGTTGTCCCCAATCACAACATCCACATAACGGTCATATCATTGGGGGCATTTATGTCTTATCATGTCAGGTTGCACCCTGGCTATAAATAGCCACCCCCCACAACCACTAGATGGTTGGCTACTCCGAGAGAGAACTAACACTTGTCATTTGAGAGCAATCCATCCTCCGAGGACTTTGAGAAAAATCATCAGTGAGGAATAACCCACAACCAAACCACCAAACAAAAGTGATTGAGCATCACTGAAGAAATTCTTGTGGGGAACCGACGCTTGTTACCTTTGAGGACTATGCATCCTCCAAATGGTTAGGCGTCATGGTCTAGTGCATCATGCAGTCAATAGGGGGATCATGAAGTGACCTTGGTCTAGAGCATCTAACAGTAAATTGTGGATCATTGGGTGACCAGTTTGGGAGGGTTTTGGAAGTCTACCCTGAAGATTTACCACGAGTGTTGTGCGAGGACTGTGTGACCTTAGCTCAAGGAGAATATGGTAAGGACTGTGTGTCTTGTGGTTTAAATACCAGGCCGCTCCAAACCAGACATACGACTGTCACAACAGTTGGAACTGGGTCATCAAACCATTGTCTTCATCGAGCTACCTGGTTCTATTTCCTCAACCCCTCTATTCCTCGTATACTTGTTGATGAAATTGATCGTTACTGTTTGAAGAATTTGTCTGAAGACTTTCTCAATTTCCTCACCTCAAAATCTTCAAGTTACCTTGTTCATCACTGCTTATCCTGTATCACGCTACTTGTAATTTGTGCATGTTTCATTTTGTCATGATGACTATGCTATTGCTATGTTCCTCATGCACTTGAGTACTTATTCTGCTGCTAGTTATTCATCACACTTCAAATTCCTTAAGTTGAAATTCCTCAAGTGATGAATTTGTAAAAATAGTCTATTCACCCCCCTCTAGTCGATAGAATGCACTTTCAATTGGTATCAGAGCAGGTACGCCCTCGCTCCGTGTGATTTTGCTTTAACCACCTAGAGTTCTATTTATGTCGACTGCAGGTATGATCAAGGTCTCCGCAGGATGTCCTACCTTCGGTGGGACAGACTACCCCTACTGGAAGAACAAGATGTGCAGGCACCTTGAAGCTATTGACAACGATCTCTGGTACGTTGTGGAAAATGGTATTCCCTCTGTTACTCCCACGATCAACACTGCTGATGTGAAGAGATTCAAGCAACTCGATTCTCAAGCGAAGAATATCATATGTGGCCATCTGAGCAAAGGTCAGTATGGCAGAGTGAGTGCTTTGGAGTCTGCTAAGCTTATCTGAGATAGGTTGTCCAAAGTCAACGAAGGTGTTTCCACTCAACATGACTCTCGTGTTGATGTTCTCCACAATCTCTTAAATCGCTTCAAGAGACTCGACAATGAAAATGTTCAGCAAACTTTTGATCATCTCATTGATATCTCCAATGAGCTTCAAGCACTGGGTGCCACCGATATCACTGACCATGAAGTGGTGAAGAAACTGCTAAGATCTCTTGACTCCTCATTCGATACTCTGGCCTTGATGATCCAAGAATGTGGAGACTACAAGTCACTTGATCCTGCTGATATTCTTGAGAGACTCAATACTCATGAATTCCAACAAGCTGAGAAGAGAGATCTCTACGGGCCAAGCTATGAAAGATCTCGTGCTCTGAAGGCAAAAGTAATTTCCTCATCCGAAGAAGAAGATTCTGACAGGAGTCGTGGTGATCCTGAAGAACTAAGTCAGGAGCTAGCAATGCTCGTGAGGAAATTCCAGAAGTTCTCAAGGAGAGGTGGATTTGGAAAGTCATCAAAAAGTGGTTTGAGGAAATCAGATTCCTCAGAAGACTAAAAGAAAAGAACCTGTCATCGTTGCAAGAAGCCTGGTCACTTTATCTCTGACTGCCTCTCCGGGAAAAAGATTCAAAGAAGAAGAAAAAAAATACAAGAATGATAGTTCTGATGACTCAAAGAAAAAGAAGAAATCTGCAAAGTCCTCATCTTCAAAGTTCTCAAAGCACAAGAAGAATGGTTCTAGAAAGGCTCGAGCATTCATTGGCAAGGAAATGGATTCTGAGGAAGAATCTGAAGAATATGAAGAAGAGGAAGAATCTGAGGTGGAATCTGAATCTGGTGTTGCTAGCCTGGTTCTCGTTACTGCTTTCATCAGCAAGTCCATATTCAACGATGAAGAATATGACTACTCCAACGAGTCTGACATCAGCAATGATGATTATGCTCCCACCTATTGCTTCATGGAAAAAGACTCAAAGGTACACAAACATCATTCCTCTTCTGAATCAAGTGAAGGTGAATCTGATGAATATGTGAAACCTAGCTATGCTAAACTTGTTAAACTTGCCACTAAGCAACAAATTGCACTTGAAAAGCTTCAAAAAGTGCTAGATAAAAGCGATGATCTGTTGAACTATGAAGTGGATCGGACTCAAACTCTGTGTGACGATCTCAAAAGTCTTCAGACAAAGTATGATAAGCTTCAGAGTCGTCATAATGACCTCGTAGCCGATCATGAGAAGCTCTCTTATGAATTTCTTCAAATATATCAAGATCTTGAGAAACTAAGGGTATCACATGAGGATCTCCAAAGGGAAAACGATTCCTTACTGGCTCAACAGATTAGTACCGCTCAGGAAGAATTAATTCCACCTTGTTTGAAATGCATCGAACGTGAAACTGCTAATTCTTCACCTGAATGTTCAAATGCTTCTATTGCTGCAAATTCTTCAACTATTCCAGTGGTCTCAAATTCCTCATCTGAGGATACCACAAGTATCACTGACGAAAATGCAGGGTTGAAGGAATTGTATGTGACAGGCATGTACAAAAGTCTCAAAGGGCATCAAACCCTTTGCGATGTCCTCAAAAAGCAGATTCTGAACAGGAACCCTAGGAAAGATGGTATTGCCTTTGTGAGGAAACTCAACGCTGATGGATCCTATTGGACACCTGAGCAGTACCCCAAAACCTCATGGGTTGCTACGAAAGGACCTCCTGTAGATCCATCCACTTAATCTGGCTTTACTTTTGAAACTTCATATTCCTCTGATGAGTCACTTGACTCCAACTACAAATTCTTCAAAAATTAGAAAGGTGAAGTATTTGCTAGATTTGTTGGAACTAACTGCAGGAACGGTTCACCTATGAAGAAAATCTAGGTTCCCAAGAGCTACCTACAAAATCTTCAAGTGAATGTCCTCACAACACCACTCATGAAGAACAGGAACTCCAGATCAAATTCCTCATATGGACCAAAGTCTTCACTTGGAACAAATTCCTCAAATGGTCAAAAATATCATTCTCGTGCTAATGCCTCTGTTTCCCAGGGAAAATGTAAGAGTTATGAATATGTGCATTATTCTTCAAACCATTATGTTCATAAGTCCTCGAAGAATTTCTATGCTTATTCATATGAGTACTCTAACCCTCGCCCTGTGAAACGAGGCGCACTTGCTTCAATGCCTCCCTTCTCATATGGTGCTCACAGAATGATGAACTCTTTGCCATCCCTCCAGATGTGGGTGGTGAAGAAATTGAACTAATCTCTTATGCAGGGTTAGGTCTCCAGATGAACTTAAACATCTGATGGATTTGCTGGAGACCTGAGGAAATGCTTGAATGGACGCAACCTAACTTTGTAGAAATGAATTTCTCATTTATCATGTCCTCACACTACTTGCTTACTATCTTGTGTGATGAAATTCTGTATGATCAAATTGATGTCATATTCTTCACTCTGAAGCATACGAGTTCGTAAGTTGTACTAATTCATCTGCAGGATGATACTCCAAAAGCTACTGAGTGGGTCCTCGACAGTGGATGCACAAACCACATGACTGGTGACAAGAATCTTCTAATGAATTTGCCACTTGCTCCATCTCATCTGAAGCATATTACCTACGTAGACAAAGGAAAAAGCAAGGTATTGGGTCTAGGTAAGGTTGCAATGTCAAAGGACCGAACCATGGATAAGGTGATGCTTGTCGAATCCCTAGGGTTCAAGCTTATGTCTGTCTCAATGCTTTGTGATCTTGATATGATTGTCATATTTGGAAAATATCACTGTGTTGTCATCATGGAATCTGACAACTCCAAAGTCTTCGAAGGCTTTAGGAGAGGAGACTTGTATATTGTTGATTTGTCTATAGGTCCTCAGCCTGCCACATGCCTACTTGCAAAGTCCTTAGAAGGCTGGTTGTGGCATCGACGACTTGGACATGCTGATATGAGGAACTTGCACATGCTTGTGAAGAAAAAGCACGTCATTGGCATTGAAGGTGTCAAATTCCTCAAGGACCATCTCTGTGGTGCATGTGAGTCTGGGAAGATGACCAGATCCAAGTATCCCTCAAAGACAATCATGACCACGACTCAACCCTTTGAATTTCTTCACATGGATCTCTTTGGCCCCACTCATTACTCCACACTAACAAATTCTTCAAGTTTGTATGGCTTTGTCATTGTTGATGATTACTCTCGTTACACTTGGGTGCATATTATTCTGTACAAGTATGAAGTGCATGATGTCTTCAGACGATTTGCTTCAAGGGCCTCCACCAACTTTGGCGTCAAGATCAAGCATATCAGGAGTGATAATGGGACTGAGTTCAAGAACACCAATCTTGATGAATATCTTGATGAACTTGGTATTACTCATGAGTTATCTGCCCCTTATACTCCTCAGCAGAACGACATCGTAGAGCGCAAGAACATGACTCTTGTTGAGATGGCTTGCACCATGCTTGATGAATACAAGACTCCTCGTCGCTTCTGGCCTGAGGCAATTGATACTGCATGCCACATCATCAACAGGGTATATCTTCACAAATTCTTCAAGAAGACTTCGTATGAACTTATGACTGGCAAGAAACCCAATGTAAGTTATCTCAAAGTCTTCGGTGCAAAATGCTGGATTAGAGATCCTCACCATAGTTCTAAATTTGCACCGAAAGCACATGAAGGTTTTATGCTTGGTTACGGAAAGGACTCGCACACCTATAGAGTCTTCAACACCTACCACCACAAGGTTGTTGAAATTGTGGATGTGCGGTTTGATAAAACTGATGGCTCGTAAAGAGAGCACCTGCCTTCTATGGTAGATGAACAGTCTCCTGAGGAATCCATTAAGCTGAAGGCCACTGAAGATTTCATACCCACTAAGGAAGTCATTCCAACGAATGAAGACATTCATGCTGATACACCTGAAGAAAATGGTGCTGAAGAAAATTCTCAGCCACGTCAACCTGCTCATCCAAGAGTTGCAAATGACGTGCAGATTGACAAAATCATCGATGACATCAATGCACCAGGTCCTCTCACTCACTCAAAAGCTTCACATTTTACTAACTTTTGTGGGTACTTTGCCTTTGTCTCTATCATAGAGCCCACCAAAGTTGATGAAGCATTCAAGGAGCCTAAGTGGATTCAAGCTATGCAAGAGGAATTGCATCAATTCAAGCTCAACAACGTGTAGGAACTTGTCAGGCGGCCAGATCCTCGCAAGCATAACATCATAGGTACCAAGTGGATCTACCGCAACAAGCAAGATGAAAATGGCCTTGTGGTAAGGAATAAGGCGCGTCTTGTAGCTCAAGGCTACACACAGGTTGAGGGAATTGACTCTGATGAAACTTTTGCACCTGTTGCTAGACTTGAAGCTATTCGCATATTGCTTGCTTATGCTAACCATCATGATATCATCTTATATCAAATGGATGTGAAAAGTGCATTTCCTCAATGGTAATCTTGAGTAAGAAGTATATGTTGCTCAACCCCCAGGTTTTGAAGACCCTAAGCATCCTGACAAAGTCTTCAGACTCAAAAAGGCCCTTTATGTCCTCAAGCAGGCCCCTTGGGGGTGGTATGACACTCTGAAGGAATTCCTCGTGAAGAAAGGCTTCAAACCCAGTTCACTCGACCCAACTCTTTTCACAAAATCCTATGAAAATGAACTGTTCATATGCCAAATATACGTAGATGATATTATCTTTGGTTGTACTGACAAACGTTATAGTGATGAATTTGCCTATATGATATGTGAAGAATATCAAATTTCTATGATGGGAGAGTTGAAATTCTTCTTAGGTCTTCAAATTCGTCAGCAAGACAACGACATCTTCATCTCACAAGAGAAATACCTCAAGGATGTTCTGAGGAAATTGGACATGCAAGATTGCTAAGGCGTCAAAACTCCAATGCCTTCAAAAGGCCACCTCTGCACCGACAAAAATGGTAAATTTTTTGATCAGAAGGTCTATCGCTCCATTATTGGCTCATTATTGTATCTATGTGCATCTAGGCCTGATATTATGCTGAGTGTTTGCATCTGTGCCCGATTCCAAGCAACACTGAAGGAATCACACCATAAGGCTGTGAAACATATTCTTCGATACTTAGCTCACACACCAACGCTTGGATTATGGTATCCCAAGGGCTCAAATCTTCACCTCGTCGGATACTATGATGCTGACTATGTTGGAGATCGTGTGGATCGCAAGTCAACCTCAGGCACATGTCATTTCCTCTGACGAACCTTAGTCTGTTGGTCCTCGAAGAAGCAGAACTGCGTTTCACTATCTACTGCTGAAGCTGAGTACATTGCTGCTGGTTCATGTTGCGCTCAGTTGTTGTGTATGAAGCAAACTCTCAAGGACTACGACATCAAGTTGAAGAATGTGCCTCTCTACTACAACAACGAGAGTGCCAACAAGATTTCTTACAACCCAGTTCAGCATTCCAAGACCAAGCACATCCAGATTTTTCATCATTTTCTTCGAGATCATGTACTCAAGGGCGACATCTCCATCGACCACATCCCAACTGAAGAACAACTGGCTGATATCTTCACAAAGCCCTTGGATGAAAAGAGATTTTGCAAGTTGCGGTGTGAGCTAAATATCTTAGAATCTTTGAATGTTCTTTGAAAAAGGACACACATCCTAACACTTATGCAAAATTGATGACTTAGATGTGCAACACACGAAGTAACGTTTTTCTTCAATCAATGAAGAATAACCCTGTGAGTGTGAAGAAATTAATGAAGAATTTGATTCTCAGAACCCTACGACAATTTTATGCGGTGTCTGAAGTCATCATTCTTATACGGTGGGTCACGCCACCAACCATAGTTGAAATTCTTCAAAGTTGAGTTTTTCGTCATTTTGCAAATTCTTCTATTTTTCAAATTCCTCAAGTTTACAAATTCCTCAACTTTTCAAATTCATCAACTTGTCAAATTCTTCAAACTATGAAACTCATGTTCTTCATTGACTATATAAATATATATTTGAGTTTTCAATGTCCTCAACAACATTCACTTATTGATAATTCTTCAAGGTGATTTTCTTCTAAGTGAATGTGATCAGACCCTTTCCCCCTTTCCCTTCTATGCTAAACTCAACCCAGTCTATTCTCAAATTCTTCATATGCGCTCTACTTTGAAACTCGTTCAAAGTCTTCACTGTGTCCTTGACAGCTGAAGAATTTGCGAATGGAAACTTTAAAATTTTCACTATCATAATTTTCGGCGTTTCCCGCTCAATCGGTTCCGATTCCCACAACTGGATAACCCACGACCCCCCACTATCGCCACTACTCAGAACATGGGTGACACCTATCGTGAGGAGAGCAAGGGTCAAGGGCAATCCGGTCCAAAATCTTCGGATGGATTGGTTTTCACCTCCACTATAAATACCCCTCCCCTTTCACTGTGCTCGGTTACTCCTCACTCCTACTCTCTACCGAGCTCCGACCTAGCGCTGTCGCTAAAATCATCGTCGCCGGTGTGGAAGATCTTCACTGCCTCGACCTCGCTGTCGCCGTACTCGCATCAGCCGCAGAAGTCTTCACCCCGCCGACGTTGTAGTTGTCTCCCTCTGCCGAGCTAGGGTGTGGGAGATCTGGACTGATGAACTTCCTCAATCTCATCTCATAGTTCGTCATGTTCTTCATCAAGGT
This sequence comes from Hordeum marinum, assembly GCA_022496015.1. NCBI lineage: Eukaryota > Viridiplantae > Streptophyta > Magnoliopsida > Poales > Poaceae > Hordeum > Hordeum marinum. The sequence continues at coordinate 46,720,764 of CM039672.1, forward strand.
AAATAAAATTTATTTTTACTGTCCTTATTTGATCTTCAAGTTTTCCTAAATCTTCATAAAGGTGTTTATTCTTCAAGAATCACATTCTAAAGCACCTTACATGTTCATTCACTTGACGACTTTCTCTAAGTTATGATTTTTTTCAAGATTCCTCAATTGTGTGAATCCTCAAAATTTGCACAACTCTGGAACCTAAGACAAAGAACACTTAGTGAAATTCCTCAAGACACCAATGGTCAAATTCCTCACACCAATTTTTATTGAAAAAATTCTGAGAACACATATGACCTCTTCAAATTCCTCACACCTATACTCTGTTCAGAGGTACAAACATGTCCGCATGAATCACTAGGTTCTCATCAACTTAACTCATATTGCAGCATTTCTTGAGGAAAAAACTGTGCACTTATTCAGAGTCCTCAAGAGTTCAAAATCCTAAGCTGAAGAAAATGGCTGATAAGAAACCATAGAAAGGTGGAAAGAATCCTGATGTGCACACTGCTTTTGAGATTCCTGATGACTTGTATGAGGAATACTGCTCACCCGATGAAGAAACTCATGGCAAAGGGACGACTAAGCAGAGAAAGATTCGTCTGCAGAAAATTGAGAGGAGATAGGCAAAGGAATGGAAGGAATATCATTATGTAACTCCTAAATACATGATGAAATTCGCTATGAAACCTCCTTGCAGCAGGCCTCCCTTGGCTCAAAATCAAATTGTCGATGCCACTAGTCTCGGGACTGGTGAAGACTTTCCTCACATATGGGAGAAACAACAAGCCAAGCTGGCGAGGATAGCTAAAGAGGCTGTAAAGAAATTCAATTAAGACTCTGTTGCTGCTGCCACTGCCAGAGCCTCTACAAGTGCTCCAAAGAAATCTATGATGAAGAAATCTGTTGTGAATCCAAATTTTCATCTTCAAAGTCATCACAGTGGATTCCTCAATCTCATAGGCCTCTACTCTCAAAGGCCTCAGCTGCTGGTACAGTTGCTGATCAGTCCTCGGCTGCTGCTGCTAAGTCCTCAACCCCTGTGCACCTTGCCTCAAGCCAACGGACTGAAGGATTTTCAATTGCTTAAGGGGCATCAGCAAGTTCTTCAGCCCAAACTCATTCCTCAAGCGGTCCTTCTCCGAGGAAAAAGAAAGCAACTGCTGGATGAGGCATTCGACCAAGTCCTCAAACCAAGAAGGTGGCTTTCACAATACCTTTAGAATCCTCAGATGAAGCTGATGATGAGGAACCGAAAGCTATCATCAGAAACAACCAACAACGAGTGGCTGAAGCAAAAGGATCTCAAATTCCTCTTCTGCTTGATCCTAAACAAGTGCTTAACTTCATTGATATCTGGCACAAGGATCCCAAGACGCTCATTGATGACTTGAAACTGCCTCCTGGTCCTGATCATGTCCTCACAGCTTTCATAGCTGAAGAAAAATAGAAATATGAGAAGGCCAGACAAACCAAGAAGGCTCAGTACAAGAAAGAGCATTACTTGAAGAAGAATGTCCTGAATTTGTCTCCTGAGGAACTTGTAAGGGTGCGGTCTGAGATCCAAAGCCTCGATGAGGAATTCAGTTCATACTATGCTGATTAGCAAGGCGCCAAAGTTCGCTTCGTCAACATTGCTGACAAAGTCATCACTGACCACAACTCAAGAGTTGCATCTCGATCCCAGCAACAAATACCTCAGGCTGAGGAAACTGCTCAGCCTACTAAGGAAATTGCCAGCGCTACTGAAGAAAGTCAGACTGCTGAAGAACCTGCCAGGACACCCTCCAATGGTGCACCTGATGAATCTGAACCCACAAGGATGACTGCATCAGTCATGCCTGAAGAAAATGTACCACCCTCACCTTCAGCTGAATCAGACAAATCATCAAAGGTGAAGACAATCAACCTTCCTTCTGCATCAGAAGTGAAGAAAACTAAGGCTGCTGAGAAGAAGGCACTGAAAAGGAAAGCTTCAAATTCAGATTACACAGCTGTGAAGAAGTTGAACACTTTGCCAAAGTCCTCGGCTGAACCATTTGATGCCACTCCACTCTCCTTAGCACCCGCCTATGAGATCATTCCATTTGGTGTTACCTATGTCATCCCAGATGAAGAAAATGAAGAAGATCATTTTGCTGCTTCGACACAGCAGATTGATGAAGACATTGAAGCTGAAGAAAATTCTTCAACTCCTCAGGTATCATCGCCCTAGCCTCAGTTCACTGCTGAAGAGGCCGGGATTGAACAAATTGATGAGGATGTAGACATTGGAAATACAACTCATGTCATCAACGATGAATATTGGGAAACAACTCACCCAAATTCACCAATGACTACCCCTCTGTCACAGATTCCTCAGTCCCCAGCCTAGACTGAAGAAATCCATGAAGAATCTGATAACTTGACTGGCAAAGTCACTGAAGATATTCCAGTTGCATCAGCTGATGACCTTGCTGCTCCACTTTCCACTGAGGAAACAGCTCCACAAATTCCTCAGTCTGAAGAAATTCCTCCCATGCCGAAGGAAATCAAGGGTCGCTTCAAGCCAAATCTTCAGCCGAAGCCCAGAATGCCATTCAAAGGCTCAACGCGCCCCAAATTTCTCAAAAGAAATTTCTTCAACGAGCACATTTTCTTCACTGGTCCCAATCTGTATGACTCAGCAAGGGCCGGTCGAAGCAGATTCTGGACTACCACTCAGATGAATTACTATGCATCAGTTCTGTTCGACAAGAAGAAAGTCTTCGAGCACCATCAAATTCCTCATGCTGATATGGAAACACTTCCATCATTCACGCCGGTGCTCCAAGTTCTTCGAGATGCAAGAATTCTTCCCTTCTACGTAGACATCTGCGATTGGAATGAAGAACTCATTCTTCAATTCTATGCCACTGTGCACATCAGAGGAAATGCTTCTGACATCAACTCATGGGTTTTGGACTGGATGACAAGATCAACACATCTCACTGCTCAATCATCATAATTACTTCGATCTGTCCCCGTGCCAATTCCTTTAGAAGAAGCTCGTCGTCTGTTTGATGAACCTGCTCTTCCAAATCAACCGATGCAAGTGTTGATGAAGCCATTGGCTCATGGAAAGCCTCAATGGAAAACCTTCCTTGTGAAGGATTTGCTCTATGTGCCCAGGACGGTCTACCGCATTCTCATGAATACTCTATGTCCTCAGAAGGGACACAACTCTGAAGAAGAGGAAGTGGAGGGAGTCATGAAGAATATGTTGTTCAACATCATTCATGGGATTCCCATCAACTTCCATGATTTCTTCATGAGGACATTGGCTAATGCTGCTCTAGCTCCATTTGAACAGAAGCCTTATGCACCTTGGATCATGAAGTTCATCAGAGCAAAGTCTTCAGTTCCCTTCAAGGCGGACTTCTAGAATCATTTCGGCTTCCTGCCTCCGATCGAAGTCCTCAAGAGCACAATTGCCTCAGTGGAAGGAAAAGGCAAGGCTGTCATTGATGAAGGCACTCGTCCATTGGATGGACAGTTTCGCAAAGCTGCATCCCTCCCCACCAATGATGACACTGCAACTTAGGACTCAGAAGCAAAGGCCTCAGCTCAAAAATCTCAAGAGTCTGCCCCTCGTGTGATGACTGATCATGACCTTCTCATAAGTCTTCATTAGAAGGTCGATCGCAATCACAAGTGGGTGAAGCATCAACTTGGTTACATTGTGCAAAACATGACTGTGATGCAGAACTCTATGAAGAAGAATCACTACTATGCACATGAAACCCTCAACCGCACCTGGGCTATTCTGTCTCACCTCAAGACTCCTGAAGAACTGAAGGAGCTGGACCTTGAGGAACATCTTGACTGGGCTCGTCAACCACAGAAGAAATTCAAGAAAGTTCAAGTTCCTTTGATGGTCACAAGTTCATATTCTTCATCGCGTGAGACGGATGAAGCTGAGGACATTGACGACACTATGGTAGGCCATGCATCAACAAACGACCCCGACAATGCCGGCGCTCCTTCCTCACCAACACGGTGAAATTCTTCAAGGGGCGTTAGTCCTCACTTTTTCATCCCTTTTGGTCTTCGATGACAAAGGGGGAGAAAATTTGAGTTGGTCTTCAAGAGGGTCTCTATACATGGGCTATTTTTGTTTGAGTTACAACTCTCGCTCTTTTGAAACTTTCGTTGATTGAGTTGTAAACTTAAGTCTGATGGTGGTCTGACTCTTTTTGAACTATTTCCTCGCAGGCTTATTTCCTCAAGTACCTTAATGCACACATGCTGAATTTTATCAGACACCATTTTCATCATGCATTTCAAATTATTCATATCATATGATCAAATGCGTGTATGAATTACAATATATAGGGGGAGTTCTCCATGTTTTAACTTGTCATGTGCATTTGCAGTCCAAAGCAAATTCCTGAAATATGCACATCTTCGGGGGGGGGGGGGTTCTTCTATATCTTGCAATCAAATTCCTCAAACTCAGTATTTACACTTCATATGTTTATCCCCGTTGAAAACTTAACCTATTTGTCATCAATCACCAAAAAGGGGGAGATTGTTAGTGCATCTAGTGCCCCTTAGTGATTTTGGAGTATTGAAGACTTATAGGTTAAGGAACTAATGCGTTTGTGAGTGTATAAGTCGATGAGGAGTTTGATATATCCGGAGATTACCGACCCCTAAAAATGTATGTCTTCAACTGAAGACTTTGGTGAAGACTTTGTGAAGACTTTGCTGAAGACTTTGGTATTCTCTGAAGACTTTGAAAAAGAAGAAGTTAGTGTGACCTTGAAGATATGAACGATGACTATGAAGTGAAGACTTTTGTTTTCGTAGTTTCATTTCCTTTCTTTGGGTCATAGGAAGCACCGTACTGTTAAAGGGGACCAAGATCATAAATTTGACTTTGTAGAAATTTGATTTGCTCGTTGAAGGTGAAGACGATGTCCTTCATGGAACTACCATCCACCATGTGATCACGGGTGAATTTTGTAATCATGGAGTGATTGGCACTAAGTCCACGCTCCACCATCCCTTGGCACTTGAAGATGTCTTGTTCCGCCGCTTCAAGCCTGGCATCCATGCTTCCCATCCTCTTGGGCCCCTGAACATATCAGATGTGGAGCACCCCTCATGCATCTCAATGGCTTGAGGGTGCTTCATCACCTTCGACAAGTATGGATTGATGACCTTCTCGAAGAACTTGTCCTTGGGGGAACTTGGTGGAGCCAAGGAGATCTAGATCTGACAAGAAAACAACACGAAACAAGAACAAAGAATATTTCCGTGATGCGGTGGTCAAAGCAATCAGGGGTATATATATATATAGATTTTTTTATCTTGGTAAACAAGAATATGGAAGGAAAATGGAGTCGGGAAGGTTCCCGAGGAGGGCACAACCCACCAGGGCGCACTAGGGGGGCAGGCGCGCCCTCGTGTATCGTGCTCACCTCGGTTACTTTCCTTTTTATTTATTTATTTAATATTTTTTCTGATATTCTAAAACTGATAGAAAATATTTTTGCGGATTTTTTGGAGTCCGTTTACTTACCGTATCACGTACCTCCTCTTTTTCAAGATTCTGGAGTGTTCTGTAAGGTTTCTTTTATATGTTCCTCCAGCGTCATGGTTTGGATAACATTGCTTTCAACATTAATAGGCGTAATTGAGATATAATGTTTAATTCTTTGTCCGTTGACCACCTTCGGGTTAGTACCTTTGGCATTATTAATCTTGATAACTCCAGAGCAACAAACCTCTTCGATAACATATGGTACTTCCCACTTGGAAATAAGTTTTCCTACAAAAAATCTGAAACGAGAGTTGTACAAAAGAACATATTCTTCAAATTTGAATTCCCACTTTTGGATTCTTTTCTCATGCCATCTTTTAACTTTTTCTTTGAATATTTTGGCATTTTCAAAAGATTGGGTTCTCCATTCATCTAGTGGTCTAATATCAAATAACCTCTTTTCACCGGCAAGTTTGAAGTCATAGTTGAGTTCCTTAATTGCCCAAAATTGTTTATGTTCTAACTCTAGAGGAAAATGACAAGCTTTCCCATATAACATTTATATGGAGACATACCCATAGGATTTTTATAAGCTGTTCTATCAGCCCAAAGTGCTTCATCTAGTTTTTTGTAAGATTAATTTTATTTCTCTATTGATAAGTTCAACTTGACCACTAGATTGAGGATGATAGGGTGACGCAATTCTATGGTTAACATGATATTTAGCAAGCCTATTACGGAAAGCACCATGAATAAAGTGTGAACCACCATCAGTCATTAAATATCTAGGGACTCCAAACCTCAGGAAAATAACTTCTTTAAGCATTTTAAAGGAATTGTTATGATCAGCACTACTAGTTGGAATAGCTTCTACCCAGTTAGTAACATAACCAACAACAACCAAAATATGACTATACCCATTAGAGGAAGGAAAAGGTCCCATATAGTCAAAACCCCAAACATCAAATGGTTCAACAACAAGTGGATAATTCACAGGCATTTCCTCACACTTACCGATATTACCAATTCTTTGACATTCATCACAAGACAAGAAAAAATTACGAGCATCCTTGAAGAGAGTAGGCCAATAAAAACCAGATTGCAATACCTTGTGATCAGTTCTATCTCCCGCATGATGTCCTCCATAAGCTTCGGAATGACATTTTCGTAGGATTTGTTCCTGTTGATGCTCAGGTACACAACGTCTAATAATACAATCTACTCCTTCTTTATAAATATGTGAGTCATCCCAAAAGTAATGTCTTAAGTCATAGAAGAATTTTTTTCTTTTGTTGGCATGTGAAACTAGGTGCTATATATTTAGCAACAATGCAGTTAGCATAATCAACATACCATGGAGTGTTTTGAGAAACATTTATTGTAGCTAACTGTTCATCAGGAAAACTACCATCAATAGGTAGTGGGTCATCAAGAATATTTTCTAACCTAGACAAGTTATCAGCAATGGGGTTCTCATCTCCTTTCCTATCAGTGATATGTAAATCAAATTCTTGAAGGAAGAGAACCCAGCTAATGAGTCTAGGTTTAGCATCTTTCTTTTCCATAATATATTTTATAGCAGCATGATGAGTGTGAACAATAACTTTTGAATCAAAGATGTAAGATCTAAATTTATCACAAGCAAACACAACTGCTAAGAATTCTTTTTCAGTAGTAGCATAATTTCTTTGGGCAGCGTCTAGAGTTTTGCTAGCATAATGGATAACATTCAATTTCTTAGCAACTCTTTGTCCTAGGACAACACCAATAGTATAATCACTAGCATCACACATAATTTCAAAAGGTAAGTTCCAATCAGGTGGTTGAACAATAGGTGCAGAAGTTAAGGCTTTCTTAAGTGTTTCAAAGGCTTCTACACAATCATCATAAAAAACAAATGGAATATCCTTTTTTAAAATATTAGTAAGAGGCCTAGAAATTTTAGAGAAGTCTTTAATAAACCTCCTATAGAAACCAGCGTGACCAAGGAAACTCCGAATACCATTAATATCTTTAGGACATGGCATTTTATCAATTGCATCAACTTTAGCTTCATCCAGCTCAATACCTCGTTCAGATATTTTATGCCCAAAGACAATGCTTTCATCAAGCATAAAGTGGCACTTCTCCCAATTCAAGACAAGACTAGTTTGTTCAAATCTCTGCAAAACTCGATCAAGGTTGCTTAAGCAATCATCGAAAGAAGTTCCATAAACGGATAATTCATCCATGAAAACCTCTGCAATCGTTTCACAAAAAATCAGAGAATATAGCAATCATACATCTTTGAAAGATAGCATGTGCATTACATAAACCAAAAGTCATGCATCTATAAGCACAGGTCCCAAAAGGACAAGTAAAGGTGGTTTTCTCTTGATCAGAGTATGACACACGTATTTGAGAAAAACCAGAATATCCATCCAGGAAACAAAAGTGTGTGTGCTTAGATAATCTTTCTAGCATTTGATCAATGAAAGGCAGAGGGTAATGATCTTTTCTAGTAGCTTTATTTAATTTTCTAAAATTAATTACCATTCTATATCCAGTGATAATTCTCTGTGGGATCAGTTCATTTTTATCATTAGGAACAACAGTAATACCTCCCTTCTTAGGGACACAATGAACCGGACTTACCCATCTACTATCCGCTATGGGATGGACTATACCAGCTTCCAGAAGCTTTAATATCTCAGTTCTCACCACTTCATTCATCTTAGGATCCAATCAGCGTTGGTGATCAACAACGGGTTTAGCATCAGGTTCCATATTAATCTTGTGGTGACATAAAGTGGGACTAATGCCGTTAAGGTCATCAAGAGTATATCCAATAGCAGCCCGGTGCTTCCTCGGAATTTTCAATAATCTTTCTTCTTCATGTTCTGAATGGTTAGCACTAATAATAACATGATATATCTTTTTCTCATCAAGATAAGCATACTTCAAAGTGTCAGGTAATTGTTTTAATTCAAACACATGATCACCTTTAGGTGGAGGAGAACCTCCTAGAGTTTCAATAGGCAAATTGTGTTTCAGGAGAGGTTGTTGTTAAAAGAATTTTTTATCTATTTCATTCCTTTCACGCAAGTGCATATCATTTTCATGGTCTATAAAATATTATTCTAGTGGATCAGTAGGAGGAATGGGAATAGAAGCAAGACCAATTGTTGCATCCTTACTAGATAATTCTTTATTACGAGGTTGTCTACTAAACTTGGAAAAGTAAGAGTCATGAGACACATGAGACAGATCACCAAACTTAACACTGATGGTTTCTCTCTTGCAATCTATCTTAGCATTAACAATGTTCAAGAAAGGTCTACCAAAGATAATGGGACAAAAGTCATCTTGTGGGGAACCAAACTAGAAAATTAGTAGGATATTTTATTTTCCCACACAAGACTTCAACATCTCTAACAATCCCAAGTGGTGTGATGGTGTCTCTATTAGCAAGTTTAATAGTAGCATCAATGTCTTCTATTTCGTCAGGTGTTATGCCATTCATAATTTCTTGGTATAAAGCAAAAGGAATAGCACTCACACTAGCACCCAAATCACATAAACCATGATAGCAGTGATCTCCTATTTTAACTGAGACAACATGCATGCCAACTATGGGTCTATGTTTATATTTTTCATCGGGGTTTGGAAATTATAACAACTTCATCACAGAAGTAAATAACATGCCCATCAATATTTTCTACCAAGAGATCTTTAACCATAGCAACACTAGGTTCTACTTTAATTTGTTTAGATCACTTAGGTGCTTTAATATTTCTTTTGTGAACCACAATTGATACCTTAGCATGTTCCTTTATCCTAACAGGAAAAGGTGGTTTTTCAATATAAGCAGTAGGCACAACTGGATCAACATTGTAAATGATAGTTTCTTCTTTAGCTATTAACGGTTCTTTGATTTATTTTTTAATAGGGGGAAGATATTTAAACCACTTCTCCTTAGGAAGATCAACATGAGTAGCAAATGATTTACAAAAAGAGGCTACTATCTCAGAGTCAAGTCCATATTTAGAGCCTAAACTTGTGAAAAGCATCGGTATTCATAAAAGATTTAACACAATCAAACTCAAGCATAATAAATGACTCATTACCTTCGTCGAGTTCCCAATCTTCATAGTTGTGTTTAATTCTTTATAAGAGATCCCACTTGAATTCAATAGTCTTCTTCATAAAAGAACTAATACAAGAAGTATCGAGCATGGATCGATCATTATGAGAAAGCCGAGCATAAAAGTTTTGAATAATAATTTCTCTCGAGAGATCATGATTGGGGCATGAATATAACGTTGACTTAAGGCTCCCCCAAGCTAGAGGGATGCTTTCTCCTTTACGAGGCCAAAAATTATATATATAATTCTGATCATGATGAACTAGATGCATACGATAAAACTTCTGGCGAAATTCCAATTTCAATCGATTCCAGTTCCATGATCCAATATCATCACATAGCTTATACCATGTCAATGGTTTCCCCTTCAAATATAAAGGGAAATTCTTCATCTTAACTTCATCTCTGGATAAACTTGAAAGCTTAAATAATCCACAAATTTCATCCACATGTATTAGGTGCATATCGGGATGTTCAGTTTCGTCTCCTGCATAAGGATTAGCTAGCAGTTGTTCTATCATACCCGAAGGAATTTCATAACAAATATTTTCAGTAGGTGCAGTAGGTTGAGGGGAAACTAACTGTGGTTCCGGTCGATGTGAAGATACTCCAAACAAACCCCTCAAAGGATTGTTTGCCATAGTAGCAAGTGACAATAAATTTCAGCATGTAGTATAAGTTTTTTCCTCAACGATTTCCACTTACCAAGAGCGCTTCACTCCATGGCAACAACACTAGAAATGAGCCTTGGTGACCTACAAGTGTAGGGGTTCAATCGTAGTCCTTTCGATAAGTAAGAGTGTTGAACCCAACAAGGAGCAGAAGGAAATGACAAGCGGTTTTCAGCAAGGTAATTTCTACAAGCACTGAAATTGTAGTAACAGGTAGTTTGATAGCAAGATAATTGGTAACAATCAAGTAATAGTAACGGTAAATAAAGTGCAGCAAGATAGCCAAATCCTTTTGTGGAAAAATACGGGCCAAAATGATCTCTTATAATAAGCAAAGCGTTCTTGAGGGTACACAGGAATTTGATCTAGTCACTTTCATCATGTTAGTTTGATTCGTGTTCGCTACTTTGATAATTTGATATGTGGGTGGACTGGTGCTTGGGTGATGTTCTTACTTTAACAACTTCCCACTTATTATTAACCCCCTCGCAAGCATCCGCAACTACGAGAAAAGTATTAAGATAAAATCTAACCATAGCATTAAACATGTGGATTCAAATCAACCCCTTACGAAGTAGCGCATAAACTAGGGTTTAAGCTTCTGTCACTCTAGCAACCCATCATCTAATAACTACTCCACAATGCATTCCCTTAGGCCCAAGGATGGTGAAGTGTCATGTAGTAGATGTATAGATGACACCACTAAGGGAATCACAACATACAGATCATCAAAATATCTAACACATATCAAATTCACATGCCAACTTGCAACATGACTTCTCCCGTGATCTCAAGAACAAAGGTAACTACTCACAAATAATATTCATGCTCAAGATCATAGGGGTATTAAATAGCATAATGGATCTTGTCGTGGATTTGTCACGGCAGATGTCCGGGAGAATGGACTTTAGGTTCGAGGCGAAGCGCAAGTACGTGGCGGCTTGAAGGGGTTAGTTAGAATTGAGAGGCACGGAGTTTACCCAGGTTCGGCCCCTCCGATGGAGGTAAAAGCCTACGTCCTGCTTGTCTGGTATTGATGATGAGGAAGATCTCTCGGTTACAAGGGTGATGTTTGCTACCTCTAATCATGAGAGTCTCTAATCTCTTGTCTATCTAAAACCTGTCTATTGAGACGTCTAAAAAATTGTCCCTCTTGGGGCGCCATACCCCTCCTTATATAAGTGGAGAGGGTAGTTTTACAAATAAGTCCTACTGGGAGTAGGATTAGGACTAGTCTCTTGAATCCTAAGGGTCTTGTTTCTCTTGTAAGGGAATCGTCTCTCCTTTGGGCCTTCTCTTGTGAGCCGCTTGGCGCCGGCTTACACGCCGGGTCTTGGGCCTGGTCGTCCTGCGACCCACCTGCCGGGTCATCAATAAAACGCCATGTCTTGATCGGATCTCCTGTGAGTTGCCAGGCCGGGTCATACCGCGGGGTATATCCCCAACATTAGCCCCCAGGTTAGCTTGAATTTATTCGTGCTAAGCTCCTGAAATAAGAGTAAAAAATATGTTAGTGACCGGCGCACTCTCCTGGCCGACTTATAAAGTGGCTCCTCAGAAATCCGGGTTTCTTCTGCATATGAATGAGTCGTCTTGAAAATCGTCTTGCTTGCCAGCGTCCTTTGAAAAATATTGGGAATAGAATACCCATATGCCATTGAGTCGGCTTCCAATACTTTGGCTTAATGAAAATATTGAAAATAAGAAATCCTCATGACGTAGATCCGGACTGCCATTGTTGTGAAGCAGGGTGGCTTATATAAACTCTGGCGGGTTATGATCTTTTGATAACACCAAGTCATGAATGTTGGAGACGCCGGGTCTAACAACTGAACTCCATAATTAACATCTTGAAAATTCTCCTCAAAGTTTTTGGTATGTCTATATTACCTGTAGCCCCCAAGCTCCGAGACCCCCAAGCTCCGAGATTATCCATGATAACTTGGTGCTTTGCAATAATATACTGGACTGTCTAGCCCCCAAGTACCAGATTGTCTTGCTTGCAGCAGCCTGGGACTTGTAACTGTGTTATACCTTATAGAGCTTCAGCTGGTGTAGCTCCCAAGGGCCAGCTCATCATTATGTGATGGGACGGGTCTTCAGTTTGAATCTCATAATCTGTTAAACAGCTAAATACTGTAGCCCCCAAGTGCCGGGTCGCACGCCTGTGGCGAATTGGGACTTTAGAAAATTTGATCTGAGCGGTGTAGCCCCCAAGTGTCGGGTTAGTAAGAATTACTGGGCTGGAACTTAGAAAAATATAGAAAGGCCGGCTCATCTTCTTGAGATAATAGGGTCTTGCTGACAATGTAATGATTTGAAAACCGGCTTGCATTAGCCCCAAGTGCCGTGGTGCATGCTTGCAGCGACATGGGACTTGCATAGTTGATATAAATTGTATCTGAATGATGTAGCCCCCAAGTGTCGGGTTGTCTGCCTGCGGCGACTCGGGACTATGTAAGAATAATATGACTCACCACAATTTGTTGAATGAATCCTTGACCATGGTTGTAATATAACCCGGAATGAATATCCTGGAATAATTCCTTTTGTCTTTGAAATGAAACCCCTGCTCGTGGCTGCGGTGCAACTCGGCAAATATGTGTTGGAGAAATCCATGAGTGTTGTAGATTACTACAGAGCACAATTAAAGAAATCCGAGAACCGGTCAATTAGATGACACGACATTATATCTGATAGGGCGTCTCTTGAAAAATAATGAATTCTCCGAGCTGGTTTGAAACCCCCAATCATTTAGTACTGGTTATGATAAACCATGAAGATCCAGCCAGGTTGGCTATTAAAGATCCATTTGCTCTTGCAGAGTACTTAACGGTGGCTCATCTTAAGAGATAAAACCTTCAAAAATAAACAAGACAGAATATATTCTCCATTGTTGTGAGGGCGGCTTTAAAAAGCACAAACCGGAGATGTTACATCTTTCCTGATTTGTTTTTCATAACAGCTCATGTGCCAGTTCTACTGGGTTGACTTGCCCCTTAAAACTCCTTAGCAGTACAGGGTCTCTATGGAGATTGGCCGTCAATTTCTTTGAACCGGCTCAGGGTCTCTAAGCGAGATTAACTGAAAGGAAGTGTGACGTCCCAGGAGAGACACGATAGGGCATGAGCACCCTTATAGCCCACAAACTGCCTCTCACGTGACATAATTTGTCGTTTTAACCTTAAATAGTACAGGGTCCTTAAGGATTAACTGTCTAAGAGTACGAACAGGCCACATAGCGGAGAGTCAGCAGTAAATGGGAGAGTTTATCCTTGCTTTTCGTAAATCGGCCCTCTCGTGACAAGAGCCGCCGTTTTAACCTTAACCGGTACAGGGTCTCTATGGAGATTCACCGTCAATTTCTTTGAGCCGGCATAGGGTCTCTAGGCGAGATTAATTGGTAAGAGTTCGGCGGGTCACCTAGCAGAGTAGCATCAGCTTACAGGCAGGTTTAACCCTGTTTGGCTTAAGAGTCGATCAAGAGGGTGTGTAAGCTACACCCGGTGGGTGAAAAGCCCCCAAGTGACCTTTGTTGATGGAATCAACTGTTTGGCTTAAGAGCCGACCGATAGGGTTTGATAAGCTACACCCGGTGGGTGGGAAGCCCTCCTGGACGATCATGTTGACGGAGTCAACTATTTGGCTTGAGAGCCGACTGATAGGGTGTGATAAGCTACGCCTGGTGGGTGGGAAGCCCCCTGGACGATCATGTCGATGATATCAACTTGTGCACCATCTTGTAAGTCGCCATCTTGTAAGTCGCCAACTTTTTGAAGAAATGACAGAAACTCCAAGTGACTTTATTATGATCCGATAGATCCGGGTACCCATGTTTGAACGGTGCATCATGGCGACTCGTCCTCTTGGGAAACTTTCAATTCTTCCGCCAATAATGTAATAGCCCCAAGATTGGGGTTTCTCTTGTAAAGACCCGGGGTTCTCTTTGAAAAATGACCAAATGTGTCTCGCCATGTCTGTAGCCCCACCCGGTTGACTCGACAAGGCGGCTTGAGAATCTCCACTGAGGTTGGCCATGGCGGGTTATAGATGATCCCGTACGATTTGTTTCAATAATTCGGTCGATGGTTCGTCCCGGCTGGTTATTGAAGTGAACCAAACTGTAATGGCGGCGGCTTGTGCACCGGCCTGTTGGGCGGCTCATATAGGCGATCACCGCACTGATATGTCGATGTAGATCAGACCGCGGGTGGCGTCTTGCGCGCATGCGTTTGGGCGGCTCATATAGGCGAGCACCGCACTAATATGTTGTAGATCAGGCTGTGGGCGGCGTCTTGCACGAGTCCGTTGGCCGGCTCATACAGGAAGCATTGCACCGATATGTTAATATAGATTGGACTGTGGACGGTAGCTTGCGCGCATTAGCTGGACGGCTCGTACTGATGTATGTAGCCACTGACGTGTTGATGTAGACGTAGAAACCAGTCGCGGCATTGTAAACCGGCGTTATTGTGAAAAACGTCACGGCGTTGTAAGCCTGACGCGATGGCGAGAGACGGACACGGCATTGTAAGCCAGCGCAGATGGCGAGTCGACCATGGCGTTGTTGGTGAAAACCATACCGCGGATACGGCAGCTTGCCGCATCCATTGGGCGGCTCATACTGGCGGGTGAGCACGCGCGGTACCGGTGAGTTGATGTAGACCGTCCGCGGGGACGGCGAATCACGCACGTCCATCGAGCAACACGCCACCGACGAACACCAGCACAGAACGATGTTGTCATGTGCTCCATCTCTATGGTATAAAGCCACTTGAATAATGAGTAATTGTCCTGTGTAGAAAAATACCAAAGACAGAGTAGTTGTTTTCGAAGGAAGTAATATATATTGATAAAATAAATAAGACAGATAGCACCTGTATTTTTGTGAATGAACTCTGACGTTTTTTCAGATAAACGTGGACGTAGATCCATACATAGTAGTAGGTGCAATCCATCCATCCCCGATCTCCATGCTTGTAGTAGCACTTTGATCTTATTTTTTCTTGTACATGTAGATATGGCACATATTCGCTTTGGACTCTTCTCATCATTTTTTTTAAGGTGTGCTGCTTGACCAGCAGCTCATGTGAACGAGAGTAGTACTACGGGCTGCGGCTGATGTAGTTCTTCCCTTTTTATGTAGCATGGTGCTTTTTCAGGTGAATATTACATAGTACTCCGAGTCAGCTTCCTCGGTCTCATATTCATCTTGTAGTTCCTAGTAGAGACCTAGCGCTGCACTGGAGAACGACGACCGCCAACAGCAGTGAGGACCGCCGCCGTATGTGGTCCTGGACGGCGGGTTGCAGATAGAGGTGAGTAGCGCTTCAAGACGAAAGCGCGGTGACGTAAGACGGGCACGACGCAGCTAGGCGGGAGTGCCTGATACCGAGGCATGGCAAGGCGAATCCGGCGATGTGAGCGGAGGCATTGGCAGGAGGCCGAGGCGGCGACGGGTCCGAGCGGCGGCTCGTGACGGGGGCAAGGTGAGGTGCGGCACTGGTGAGCCAGCGGCGAGGTCGCGGGCAAATGGAGCAGCGGCAGTGCATGGCGAACCGGCGACGGGGCGGCGCGGTGGCTGGAGCCGGTCGCGTGGGCATGGCTCGGAGCTGCGCAGACACGGTCGGGGGGGGGGGGGGCGCGAGAAAGCGCAAGCCGGCAGGCGCCCACAGCGGGAGCTGGACCAGCGAGGCGAGCTACGCAGCCCGATGCAGGGTGGCGCGCCAGAGGCAGCCCTCGGACGGCGGTGGCGTACGTGGCCCTCAGAGGGTGGCGTCTTGACACCAAAGGCCGAGCCAGCGGCTGACAGGACGGAGGGGCGGCTCTCACCGCAAAAGGAGAGGTGGTCAGCGGGGACTCGTCGGCTCAAGGAGAAGACAGGCGCAAAGGGCAGCGGCCAGCGAGCGTGTTGAACCAGCTGGAGCAACGGGTGCGACGGCAAGAAGCGGTCAGCGGAGGCGGAAACAGACCAGTGCAGGTGTGGCAGCTCACGGTGGCAGCTCAAGGCGAGGCGAGGCGGAGAGGTGAAGCAGGTTGGGCCGGAGCGGGCGCGGGCGCGGGCGCGCGCGCGCGAGCTGGAGCAAGGCCGGCGCGGTCAGGCAGGCATGGCGGGCGTAGGCTGGCTCGGGAGCGGTGGAGGCGAGGCAAACCGGTGTGGCGACGGAATACTGAATCCATGTCCAGGTCGTGGCCAGCTTTCGGATTCAGTCAGTGCCCACTTCCTGGTCATGGACCTTTCTTCCTCTCTTTTTCCTTGGATCTTCCTCTTTTTTGATGATTGCGTGGGCTGGCTTGGTCTTCACGTGAGTATGCACACCAAGAATACTTCAAACGTCAGCAGGAAAAATTCCATCGGATAGACACGATCAAACATACGTGTGCAAGGGCAGTGCCGTAGTCGAGCCCCACGATACGTACGCAAGGGCAGTGCCGTACATGGTAGGACTTTCCTTAACATGTTTTGCTTTCAATTCCGTGTTTGTCGATGGCAGTCGACCAAGTACGTGCTTCACCTAGCTGCATCCAATTCTTGAACCTAGTAGTTTTTCCTCGTGTGCATGCAGTGACTTGAACTTGAGGCGCGTGTACATGAAAAGTTGTCCTCATCGTCGCCGTATGAACAGATGATTATAGGTGACACGTGCCTCATGTCTCTAACCGGTTCGGATATGGGCACTTGTACGTGGAGCAGCAATGGACAACGACAACTACAGCAGAAATCTTGTCGACGGTATCAGCTTCCTGTAGCGGTAAACCAAAAATCGATCCGGCCTTGAGTTGATGGATCGCCTGGTCGCTCGCCTGATGATTTGTGCGATATAGTATGTTTGTGATCAGCAACCATGATTTAATCTCACGGTTCTTCATCCGCGGGGTACAATAGATCGATCCAGCCTTCGGAATCTTGTGTTTGTCCTCTATCGGGCTGACAGCAACAATCTTCTAGGGTTCAGCGGATTTTGTCAGGTAACGCTGATGGCCAGCCGCAATCCAAGTTACTTTTTACTCCTGACCTGAATTATGCTGCTGCTCGAACTTTCTCAATCTTGACAGATGAACTCGAACTTGATGTAGATCCTTCAATGTCGGGTCTTCTTCATTCGGCGACTCGCAAACTACTCAATCCCTAGAAAAGCTTCCTCCAAGAACACTGTCGTGGTTTCGTCACGGCAGATGCCATAGGTAGGCTTATCGAGAGGGGTCGAAGGACGTCGGCGGGCTCCGGGAGCGGGATTAGGCACAAGCGGTGGCTAACACACGATGTACCCAGGTTCGGGGCCCTCCGTGGGAGGAAATACCCCTAGTCCTGCTCGGTTTAGTTGAGACAACGGTCAGGTTACAATGGTGCTCCTCGAGCTGTATGGAACGAGGAGGAAGAAGGAGCTAGCCTGCTCTTCCGCCTCTCTACGTGTGTGTGTGCGTGCGTGGTGGATGTAGAGGGAACTCCCAGAGAGCAGTTGATCGACCCCCCCTGCATGGGGGTGGCCCGGGGGGTTTTATAGACCAACCCCCCGGAATACAATACGAGTAGAAGGCCAAAGGGGCCCCAGCCGGCAGCCTCTCTGGCCGGCCGCGTGGACCCGACCGGGGGGACTTGTCACCAGTAGGTCCTGTCGGCTGAAGAGTCCCGTCAGGAACCGGCGGGGCCCGCGAGGCGGGCCCTGACGCCGGTCACATCGCGACACGGGCCGCGCCTTGTGGCGTCGTCTTGCGGCGGCCGACCGAGGTCAGCGGTACGGCCGGCCACCCTGTAGCCACACCAGGGCAGGTAACGGAGTGGTTGAAGGCGTGCCGACACTGTTGGAAGCCCGATCGCCATCCGCCAGGGTCAGAAGCACTGACACCTTTATTGTAGCCATATCGGTGCTGACCCTCGAGGAGATGGGGGCCACTGTTGCCACGCACGCCCTGCGGACGGTATCCAATGCCCTGCCGGCTGGTGCAGCCGGCGGACCACCTTCGACAGGGCGTAGCCGGACCGCAGGGGGAGGCGGCCTGCCCCTTAGTCGCGTTAGGAGGCGGGGGAAAAGGGGCGCTTGAGGCTACCCCGGGGCCGTCCCCCCGTCAGTAGTCCCCGAAGCCGGGGAGGACCTGCCGACGGGCCGCGGCGGTCCTTGCTGGCTTGAAGATCGCTCTTGTGCCACACGCGGCCTTGAGAGTCGAGTTGAACCAAAAAACGATGGCCGGCTCCGCAGCCGGCCAACGCTTCGCGTGCCGCCTCGGGCTCACCGCTTGGTTGGGGAGACGCGCCACGCGGCGGAAAAGACTAGGCAGCGGGGCGGGGCCTTCCGCGGCCATAGCCTCGGCCCGCGCGCAGGGATCCTTTACGGCGCGGGGCGGACGGTTGGCATTCCCGAGCGCCACGATGTCCACCCCGCTCACCGCGGGAATCGTGGGGGTCGTGCGCAATGAATCCGCCCCCCACGATCGCCCACGCGGGGTATAAATGTCGAGAAGGGGGAGACAGAATGGCCCGTTCGCTCCCCCTCCTGCCGCCGCATCGCCTTCGTCTCCTTCGTCCCCCTGCCGCGAGAGAGAGAGAGAGAGAGAGACCGAAGCACGAGGACAAGCCATGCCGCCGCGCGCCGCCGAAGAGAGCCCGGACCACCGCCGAACACCCGCGCCCGTCGATGCGACCGCACGCCCCCTCGGCGGCCATGGCGGGCAAGGGCGCCTGGGATGGCAATGATGTGGACGAGACCTTCATCGAGCACCTCCGCCACCGCCGCAAGCTCCCGGCGGAGGAGAACCTGGTGGCGCGCCCGGCCGGGCCAGAGAACTCCCCAGCCCCGCGGGAGGGCAAAGTGGTCGTCTTCGCCGACCACTCCCTCCGCGGGCTCGGGCTGCCGGCGAGCGCTTTCTTCTGCCGCTTTTTGACGCGGTTCGGCCTGTAGCCGCACCACCTCACCCCCAACGATGTCCTGCAGCTGGCGGCGTTCGTCACCCTCTGTGAGGGATACTTGGGAGTCGCACCGAGGCTTGACCTCTGGTGTCGGCTCTTCTTCCTTAAAAGGCAGACGACAAAGGACCCGGCGACGAAGCAGGTGGTGATGACCGCCTACGGAGGCGCCCTGATCCACATTCGCAAAGGAACCGGCTTCCCGAAGCTCCCGCTGCACGAGTCGGTGAAGCGATGGCAGCGGGGGTTCTTCTACGTGAAGAACGCGAAGCCGGAGGAGGACTACATCAACCTTCCCGACTTCGCCAACCACCCATCGACCGCGATGCTAAACTAGTGAGCGGCCCCGTCTCCGGCGCCCGAGACGGCGGACCGGCTCTGTGAGCGCCTGCTCGCGATGACCGGGTCAGAGGGGCTGAAGGCCACGGACCTACTGGCCACGATGGTGGCGCGCCGGGTGCAGCCGTTGCAGAGCCGGTCGCACCTCATCTGCCAGATGAGAGGACGCCACGACCCCTGCCGACTTTCCACCAAGGAGATGAAGTCGGCCTATGTGGCGAGGAGGGTGAACGCCATTTCGACGACGAAGATGGTGGAGGGAGAGTGGCAATGGGGGAAAACCCCGTAAAGCTGAAGCCGCCCGGCACCATGGGTAAGTGACAAGCTGGTTCCTCCCCTCCATCTTCTTTTAGAGGTGATATCCCTCCCCTTGGTCTGATAGTGACCGCCCGGCCCGCGCGCAGATCTTCCCTATGCTGTAGAACTACGGGGAGCCGTCCCCCGACACGGCGGAGTCGGACCCCGAGGAGGTCGAGGATGCCGACGACGTGGAGCCGGCCGACTCCGAGCGAGCCGGAGCGTCTGGTGCCGGCGATGCGGAGACAGAGACGGAGGGGGTCGAAGAGGCCGAATTGATGGGAGAGTCCCCTCCCCAGACACGCGTAGTCGAGGCCCCGGAGAAGTCTGAGGCTTCGGAGGACGAGGTCACGGAGCCACGGAGGCGCCAACCTCGAGCTGGCGGCGGCTCCAGTCGGGGAGGCCCGGGCGCGGGCAACAAGGGGAAGGGGACGGCTGCCACCAAGCCGGTGCCCAAGCGTGTGGCGACCGCGCAGCCGGGCGGCAGTCACGGAGGCGGCGGCAAGAAACAGAAGGTCGCCCAGGCGGGACCCGTGAGGAGGGCGATCCCCGTCGTCGCCGGGTAAGTCCATCTTCTCCTCCACCTTGGTCCGACATGCCCTCCCCCCCAGTCTCTTATTTCTTCGTGACCAGGGATGCGCGCGCCCTGGGGAGGGCACCGGGTGGCGGGACGGAGAGGGCGGCTCTGCAGACGGCGGCCGGGGACAGGGAGCGCCAGGGGTGGCTCGACTTCAAGGTGGCCGAGAGGGAGCGGCGTGTCCAGGAGCTCCGCCCCTGGGAGGAGGCGGCAAAGAGGCGAGGAGGAGCCAGCAGGGAGGCTGCTGGCGGAGCGTCGGAGCCGTTCCCCCTCCTCCAAGGAAACGGCAGGGAGACCGCGGGCGGAGCTTGGGAGCCCTTCCCTCGCGGCCGGGAGAAGAGGTCAAAGAGCCACCATGGCTCCGGGCGAAGGGCGGAGGCGAGCGCGACGGCCGCGGGGGGTGAGGCGGCAATGGGCCGCGACGCCGCCCGGACGATCGCGGGCGACGTGCCGCCGAGGCTAGAGCTACCGGCTCCGGAGGCACCACCACCGGACGTGCCGGCTTCTGAGGCACCGGCTCCGGATGCGACAGCGTCGAAGGAGAGTCAGCCCGGAGCAGCCAGAGGTGGGGTGCCGGAGGGGGGAGCCGTGATGGCCGTGAAAACAGCCGCCGCAAGTGCGTCGACGGTGTCCCCCTGCGCGGCGGCGACAGGAGGGGTCGGTCGCATCGAGGTCTCCGATAAGGGAGAACCCGCAGACGGGGCCGGCTGCAGCAGACCTAGGCGGCGGCCGGGAGCCCGTCTCCTGGCGGACCATCGAGTGCCCTCGGAGCGGCGGTGGCCGTCGCTGTGGAAGCATTTGCTGGGGCCTGCGCCCAGGCAACGCAAGACGCTCGGGCCGCCAGCGACCGGCTGGTGAGCTTGGAGTGGGCGGTCGCGGTGAGTCTTCTTTCCTTCTTCCCTTTACTTGCATTTTTTCGTCTTTTCCCGTGGGGACGCGCCAGCGAACCCACTGGGGGTAGCCCCCGAGGCTCGAGCCGGCTGGGGCGCAGGCGGGTCGAACCTCAAGCTCTTGTTGTTTTGCAGGCAGCGCACAACTGCCGGGTGGTAGCATACAACACCCTGCTGGGGGTGTATCGGGAAGCTGAGAACCGGCTCGCCGTCGTGTCCGCAGACCTGCGAGGTACGTTGCCCTTGCGAGTGTCTTGCGATCTTCCAGTGGGAGCGCGCAAGCGCACCCACTAGGTGTAGCCCCCGGGAATCAGGTCGGCTGCCCCGGAGGCGGGCTGAATCCTTTCTGACTCCCGTGTCTTATGCAACCACCCATGCCGAGACGGTCTGCCTTCGGCGCCAGGTGGTGCGTCTTTACGGGGAGCGGGAACTCCTGACGACGGAGGGTGACCGGCTCCGTGGGGAGGCGGACCGGGCGAAGGCGGAGCGGAAGGGCCGCGAGGCGGCCCATCGTCGAGCACTGGCGGACCAAGAGGCGGCCCTTCGTCAGGAGGCGGAGGGGCGGGAGAAGGCGCTCCGCAAGGAGCTGGAAGCCAAGGACGCCGCCTTGACCAAGGCGGCCGAGGATGCGCAGGCGGCCCGGGACGAGCACGAGCGCCACTGCCAGGAGTGGTCCGCCAGGGAGGTGCGGTTGCAGGAGCAGGGGCACGAGGTGGACCAGATGCTGCACAGTAAGTTTCTGTTGCCTTGCTCTTCCTTCTTGGTTTTCTGGTTTGCCTCCCCGCTCATCCCCATCCTCTTCTTAGGGCTCTTCCCTGGCACGCGGGAGGTCGCAAAGGCAGTCGTCGAAGCCGACTCTGAGGCCCGACGGGCGCAAGGAGAGGCTGTCGGGCCGCTGGCCCCCTGGACCCTAGACGAGGTGGGGGTCGCCGCCGAGGCACGCCTGTCGGAGGTGGTCCGCGCCCTGAAGCGGTTCCAAGCGGCCGGCATGACGTTGGTCCGCACGCTCTGTCCCGGCGCGATGGAGCCGATCTCCATGAACCGGCTATCGAGGTGGTTGAAGTTTGGGATGGCGCGGGTGAAAGCCTGGAGGGCCTCCGCGGCACGAGCCGGCGCGGGCATGGCGCTTCGCATCGCCAAATCGTGGTATCCCGAGCTGGACTTGGGCTTGCTCACGGCCCAGCGCACTAGCGCTGACCCGGAGCTGGAGGCAGTGGCCGACGAGATGCTGGTGAGGGCGAGCGATCTTGCGTCCTTCGCCGCGTGGGACGAGTACGTCCCGGAGCGCGGGGCGGACGGCGTGGTGGTCCTGGAGGACCAGTATGGGCTCGCCCTGGACGACCCGGATGGGAGCTCCGCCGAGACGGCCGATGAAGGCTCCGACACCGACGAGTACGCCGAGTCCGAGCCGACTCTGGCTGCGGGGGCTTCTACCTCGGTCGCCCCGGAGGTGCCGGCTTTGAAGGTGCCAGCGCTGCCGGCTCCCAAGGCGTGAGCACCGCCGGCTCCAGCGGCGTTAGTACTTGGAGGAAGACCGGCCCGATGCTGCCATAGCTTAGGACTTTTCTTTCCTGCATTTCTGTTTTTAGACTGGAATTCCACCCACTGGGGGTGTATATGTAATGAACTCATGGCCGTGGGCCTTTTATATGTAATGAACTTGTGCTATTTGTCTTAGAAAGAACGTGTGTGCCGGCTCTTCTTTCACCCTTTGCCTTTTGACTTGTGTTTGCGCGCCAGGATTCCTTCCAGCTTCCACCCCGCCTGCCGGCCAGCGGGGAACCGATCTGGGACAGGGACGGGGCTTCACCCTTAGGAAAAATAGCGGGCTCCTAGAGTCAACTGGCTAGGGCTAGGTTGAGCCGGCAGAGGCTGGTTACTAAGATTAACATAGCTCGGCTGGGCCGGTCCGGCTGCCGCGCGCGTTGGCTGACCTTCGTGTGAGAAGTTCCTTCATACCCCGTGGTCCCTTCAGCTGGACAGCCGGGAGCCGGTCTGTAGCTGGTTAGGGAAGGGGAGGCGAAGGGCTGCTTGCTCACATTATTTGTCCGCCTCGGTGGGGAGCCAGGCGAGCCCCCGGGCCCGGGAGCCGGACCCGGTTGACGTGCCTTTAGACAACAGAACTTTGTAGGAATCGAAAACGGCGTGCCCCCAGCGTAGGCTTGGGGGCCGCTGTCGCGTTTATAAGCCCAAAAGAGGGAGGATGCATACAATGGTT
This sequence comes from Hordeum marinum, assembly GCA_022496015.1. Classification (NCBI taxonomy): domain Eukaryota; kingdom Viridiplantae; phylum Streptophyta; class Magnoliopsida; order Poales; family Poaceae; genus Hordeum; species Hordeum marinum. The sequence goes on from CM039672.1 coordinate 46,744,278, forward strand.
TTCAGCAATAGAATGGGCGGAGGAGCGCCGCGTTCCAAGGGCACTCCGTCTCCTCGCCAGAGGCGTCTCTCTCGCGTTTCTGCAGCTTCTGGGCATCTATTAGATAGTACGCATTGTTGCATAGCGCCCGGCTAACGATGAACGGGCCCTCCCATGGGGAGGACAGCTTGTGCTGGCCGGCGGTTCGCTGGATCCGCCTGAGCACTAAGTCTCCTTCGCGGAAGGAGAGCGCCCGGATCCGCTTGCTGTGATAGTGCTGGAGCTTCTGCTGGTAGATGGCCGTCCGGCTCAAGGCGAGCTCGCGGGCCTCCTCGAGGAGGTCGACGCCGTATTCCCTTGCCTCCTTCGCGTCCTTTTTGGTGTACAGGGTGACCTGAGGCGAATCGAATTCGATGTCGGTGGGGATGATCGCCTCGGACCCGTAAACGAGAAAGAACGGAGTGTAGCCAATCGACCGGTTGGGCGTGGTCCGGAGGCTCCAAAGGACAGCCGGCAGCTCTTCGACCCAACAACCGGCCGGCCGGACCAGTGGTGTTACGATCCGGGGCTTGATGCCGGATAGGAGTAGGCCGTTTGCCCTCTCAACCTGGCCGTTTGACTGTGGGTGGGCGACAGACGCCAGGTCGAGCTGGATGCCCCGCCTCGAGTAGAAGCGCGCCAGCGCGCCTTTGGCGAAGTTCATGCCGTTGTCGGTGATGATGCTTTGGGGGACGCCATAACGTACCGTGATGTCTTCGATGAACCGGACGGCCGTTGGGCCGTCCAGTTTCTTGATTGGCCGGGCCTCGATCCATTTGGTAAACTTGTCTACGGCGACGAGCAAATGTGTCATACCGCCTCGTGCGGTTTTCAAAGGTCCCACCATGTCCAGACCCCAGATGGCGAATGGCCACGAAAGGGGGATGGTCTGGAGAGCGCTAGCCGGAAGATGGCTCTGTGTGCTGAAGCGTTGGCAGCCCTCACACTTGTCAACGAGTTCCTTGGCCGCCTCCAGAGCAGTCGGCCAGTAGAAACCGTGACGGAATGCTTTGGCCACCAGGGACCTGGAGGCGGCGTGGTGCCCGCACTCGCCCTGGTGGATGTCGAGGAGGATTTCCTGTCCTTTCTCTGGCTCGACACAACGTTGGAAGACGTCGGTGGTGCTGCGATGAACCAGCTCGTGGTTGATGATGCCGTAGGCTGGGGCTCGGCACTGAATTTTCCTTGCCATGGCCTCATCGGAGGGAAGCTCGCCGCGCTGGAGGAATGCCAGGATAGGCCGGGCCCACGAGGGAGCCGAGATAGGGGCCGGCCCAGCCCCCGAGACCGGCTCGCCAGCCCCCGGGAGCGAGGCGGTGGTGGAAACATTGACCGTTGTCATGACGGCAGCGAGGCCGGCGCCGGCGTGCATGGGCGCGACCGGCTCAATTGCCATAGCGGACGGCACCGGACTGGCGGCTGGTAGTGGTGGAGCCGTCGATGCCGCCGCAATCGGCGGGGCCGGTTGGGCAGCCGGTTCCGCCGAGGTGCCGGTCGCGTTTGCTCGCACGAAGATGGACTCCAACTCGGAAGAAGGCTTGATCGACGGCTTCATCAGCCGCTCGAGGGAGACACCGGCTGGGATGGCCTGCCGGGTGGAGCCAATCTTGGCCAGCGCGTCAGCCGCCTCATTGTCCACACGGGGGATGTGGTGGAACTCGTAGCCCTCAAAGGAGCCGGTGAGCTGCTAGACGAGGAAGCGATAGCTGGCCATGTTGGTGTCCCTAGCGTCCCACTCGCCAGAGACCTGTTGCACCACGAGGTCCGAGTCACCGAAGCAAATGATGCGCTGGATGCTGATCTCTTTGGCGAGCCGGAGGCCATGGACGAGGGCCTCGTATTCAGCCACATTGTTGGAGGCGGCAAAGTGGATCTGGAGGGCGTAGCGGAGCTGGTCTTCTCTGGGGGACGACAGGACGATGACGGCTCCCAGACTGGCTCGCATCTTCGAGCCGTCGAAGTGCATGCGCCAATGCGTGGAGTCGGGCGGAGGCGGCAGGAACTGGGTTTCGGCCCAATCGACGAGGAAGTCGGCCATTGCCTGGGACTTGATGGCGGTGCGTGGCTCGTACCATATTTCGTAGTCGGCCAGGGCGATGGCCCATTTGGCGATCCGGCCAGTGGCGTCCCGGCCGGCCATGATTTCGCCCAGCGGCGTTGTGCTCACGATGGTGATGACGTGCTCATAGAAGTACTGCTTCAGCTTCTGGGCGGTGAAGTATATGCTGTAGCACATCTTCTGGTAGTGGGGGTAGTTTTGCTTGGAGGCGGAGAGGACCTCGCTGAGGTAGTAGACGGGACGCTGCGTCGGCAGTGCCTTGCCTTCCTCCGGCCGCTCCGCCACCAGGACGATGCGGACGACGTGCGTGGTCGCCGCAATGTAGGCGAGCAGAGGCTCCTTGTCAGCCGGCGCGGCCAGGATGGGCGTGCTGGTGAGAGCTCGCTTGAGGTCGCGGAATGCCGCGTCCGCCTCGTTGGGCCAGTCGAACAGGGCCGGCTTCTTTGAGAGGTCTCGGCCCGGCTCGACCAGGGCCAACTTGTGTAGGAGCCCGTAGAGGGGCAAGGCCTTCTCGCCCAGCCGGCTGATGAACCGGCTGAGGGAAGCGAGGCAGCCGGTGAACTTCTGGACGTCACGGAGCCGGACCGGCTTGGGCATGCGCTCAATCGCCCAGATCTTCTTGGGGTTAGCTCCGATGCCGCAGGCGGACACGAAGAAACCTTGGAGCTGGCCGGCTGGGACGCCGAAGACACACTTCTCTGGGTTGAGTTTGATCATGTATTCGCGCAAGTTGGCGAACGTCTCCCGGAGGTCGTCAAGGAGGCTGAAGTGCTTCTTGGATTTGACGACGATGTCGTCCACATAGACGTGGACGGACTGCCTATCTGGGGTAGGAGGCACTTCTGCATGCAGTGCTGGAAGGTAGCGCCTGCGTTCTTCAGGCCGAAGGACATGGTGATGTAGCAGTAGGCCCCGTAAGGGGTGATGAAGGAGGTCTTGAGCCGGTCGGCCTGGTCCGGCTTTATCTGGTGGTAGCCGGAGTAGGCATCTAGGAAAGACAGCAGATCGCAGCCGGCCGTGGAGTCGATGACTTGATCGATCCGCGACGGGCGAACGGGTCCTTGGGGCACGCCTTGTTCAGGCTCGTGTAGTTGATACACATGCGCCAGGTCTTGTTTTTCTTCAGCACCAGGACTGGGTTGGCCAGCCAGTCCGGGTGAAACACCTCCATGATGAAGCCGGCTGCGAGCCGTCGGGCGATTTCTTCTCCTATAGTACGTCGCTTCTCCTCGGAGAAACGGCGCAGGGGTTGCTTGACCGGCCTCGCATCCGGCCGTACGTGCAGCTTGTGCTCGGCGAACTTCCTCGGAACACCTGGCATGTCCTTGGGGTAACATGCAAAGATGTCCCGATTCTCACGGAGGAAGTCGACGAGCTCGCTTTCCTATTTGCTGTCGAGGCGGGAGCCGATGGTCACGCACTGGGTGGGGTCGGCCAGATCGAGTGGCACCTGCCTGGTGTCCTTGGACGGCTGGAACGAGCCTTCACCGATCGACTGGGACGGAGGTGCCGGTACGGCCGGCTGGGCGGAGGCGAGGGCCACCAGCCGGTCGAGCTGCCACTTCTCTTCGGCTATCTCGAGGGCCTCGGCAAGCCAGTTGTCGTCTCGCGCGCACGCCATCGACATCTGGTACTTGCCAGCGATGGTGATGATGCCCTTGGATCCCGGCATCTTGAGCTTGAGGTAGGCGTAGTGGGGGATCGCCATGAACTTGACGAGAGCGGGCCTGCCGAGCAATGCGTGGTAGGGACTATCGAGGTCCACTACCTCGAACAAAATCGGCTCGCGGCGGAAATGACCGGCGTCGCCGAAGAGGACGTCGAGCTTGATCTTGCCGACGGGGGTACAGGACTTCCCTGGCACGATGCCGTGAAAAATGGTCCGACTCATTTTTAGGTCCTCCACCTTGAGCCCTAGCTTGAGCAGGGTGTCAAGGTAGAGGATGTTGATGTTGCTGCCTCCATCGATCAGAACCCGCGAGAAGCGTCACAAGTGCTTCTCGGAGGTGATGATGGGATCGAGGACGAGGGTGTAGCTACCGGGGTTCGGCATCACGGCCGGGTGATCCGCCCGGCTCCAGGTGATCGGCTTCTTGGATCAATGCATGAACTAGGGAGTCGCGGGCATAGTGGCGTTCACCTTGCGGTGGAGCCGGCGCTGGGCGTGCTTGTCCGTCTCTTCGCTGGTGAAGACGACGTAGCAGTCGTCTTGTTCGGGGAACCAGTCATGTAGCCGCCCGTCACCCCGAGACGGACCGTGGGCCGGAGCTCGAGCCGGGGCTAGTGCCGGGGCGCGGGTTGGCTGTGCCAGGGGAGCTGGGAGGCCGTCCCCCCGGGCCAATCGCTAAGAGAAGCTGCACTGCCGGAGCGTGTGCGTGGTCGGCTTGGTGCCGGAGTGGTTTTTGCAGGGGAGGTCAAGCAATTGCTCGAAAGTCAGCTTGGGCTGCCAGGCGGCCTTGCCGGTGCGTTGGCGCTGACTGGAGGCCTGGCCAGTCGGCTGCTCCTCCTTGATGGAGGCGACCTGCCGGCTCTCGTAGCGGGGATCGGGTTGGTCGTTCTTGCGCTTGCCGTTCTGCGGCTGCCGGTTGTCGGCCGTCGCCCGCGGCGCGGCGGGGGGCATAGCCGGCTTGGCCGGTGCCTTAGCCTTCATCCTCATCGAGGAGTCGGCCATGGCGTATTTGTCCGCTTTGGACTTCAAGTCCGCCAGGGAGGTGGGATCGGAGCATAGGAGCTTGTGCTTGAGGGGGGTGCCATCGTAGCAGCCCTCGATGAAGTACTGGATGGCCTGTACCTCGTGTACTCCTTCGCAGGAGTTGCGGAGCTCGGCCCAGCGCGTGAGGTAGTCGCGGAGGGGCTCGTCTGGCCCCTGGACGCACATGGCCAGCTCGCGGGGCCGGCCAGGCCATTTGTAGGTGCCGGTGAAGTTGCGGACGAAGGCCTCCTCGAAGTCCGTCCAGGTGTTGACGCTGCCGGCGGCTAGGTTGTTCAGCCAGGTGCGGGCCGAGCCGATCAGCATGAGGGGGACGTAGCGGACGGCTACGCGCTTGTTCCCCCTGGCGATGCCGACGGCGGTGGTGTAGTCGATCAGCCAGTCCTCCGGTTTGGCGGCCCCGGTATACTTCGGGGTGTCGCGGGGGAGCGTAAAGCCGGGCGAAAAAGGCTCGTTGTGGATCCGCGGACCGAAACAGGCTAGGCCAATCGAGCCCTCCTCCTCGAGGAGAGCCGACTACGTCAGCCAGTCAAGCTGGAGCTGGGCGTTGTTGTCGTTGTGGGGAACGCGGGGCCCGAGCCGGGCGGCGAGCTCGGGGCAGACGGCCGGTGGGATGGACCGCACGGGTTCCTGCTGGGGGCGGAGTATGCCCGCGGGTGCGCCGGCTATCGCCAGCCGGTGCCTCGTCGCGGTGGTGGCTGCCAGCCGGATTGTTGCTGCGCCGGTTGTTCACAGCCGGCTGCTCGTTTCCACGTGATGGGGCGCGTTGAGCGTTGCTCCCCCGGGCGTTCTGGCCGGAGGGACGAGGGGTGCTGGAGTGCTAAGCTGGCCAACGGTCAGCGGCCCCAGTGTCCTCGCCCTCGGGACGGGGAAACTCGGAGAGGGCCCCGCCGGGGGTGAGGACGACCTGTTGTGCGTTGGCGGTGTCGATGAGGTCCTTGATGTGCCGCTCGCGTGCGGCCCGCTCCTCGCCCTCCAAGGTTGCCAAATCCTCGTAGGCAACCTTGGCGGCGCGCAGGTTGGCCGCCGGGGTGTCATAGACGGGGAAACGGCCGCCAAGGATTTCTGCAACCACGCGGCCGCGTTCTCGCACAGCACCACGCCGGCTGGGCTCGGGGCCAGCCGGGGTAAGACCGTACGCGGAGTTGTATTCCCGCTGCGCGGCCTCCATCCGGCGCCGCTCAACAACGAAGGCGCTGGCGTCTTCGAACAGCAGGCGACGGGCCACCTCCAGCTCGGCTCTGGCAGCGACCGGGTCCGCCGTTGTACCGATAGGAGTGCCCAGACCCCGAAGGGTGGCGGCGAGTGGGTCGGAGGTGCCGGCGCGAGCGGCGGCTGCGGCGGCCTCGGCCGCTCGCACACGGCCCGAAGTGGTGGAGGAGACGGTGACCATCACTCCCACGCGGGTGGGAGGGCCGATGGCCTCGCCCGTGGCGAGTGTGCCCACGGACGAGGGTGGGTCGGTGCAGTCGAACACCCGACTAGGGTACTCGTCGGCCGCCGTTTCTTCGGCGAGGCTCAGCTTGCTGAACCGCCCGGCGAGCGCGGCGACGTCGAGCGCTAGGTCGCGACCGAGGCACTCGTCAGAGATGCCGGCCACGCTGCCCGCAAGGCTCGTCGGAGCAAGCCCCACGAGCACGCGGTTCTACCCGGATGCGAGGCAGTCGGGGGAGGTGGTGAAGGGTCCCGCCCGGAGTGTGACTCCGGCCGGCGCCGCGGATGGCCCCACGGTGGGCGCCAACTGTCGTGGTTTCGTCACGGCAGATGCCATAGGTAGGCTTATCGAGAGGGGTCGAAGGATGTCGGCGGGCTCTGGGAGCGGGATTAGGCACAAGCGGTGGCTGACACACGATGTACCCAGGTTCGGGGCCCTCCGTGGGAGGCAATACCCCTAGTCCTGCTCGGTTTAGTTGAGACAACGGTCGGGTTACAATGGTGCTCCTCGAGATGTATGGAACGAGGAGGAAGAAGGAGCTAGCCTGCTCTTCCGCCTCTTTACGTGTGTGTGTGTGTGTGTGCATGGTGGATGTGGAGGGAACTCCCAGAGAGCAGCTGATCGCCCCCCTCCCCTGCATGGGGGTGGCCGGCTGAAGAGTCCCGTCAGGAACCGGCAGGGCCCGCGAGGCGGGCCTTGACGCCGGTCACATCACGGCACGGGCTGCGCCTTGTGGCGTCGTCTTGCGGCGGCCGGCTGAGGTCAGCGGTACGGCCGGCCACCCTGTAGCCATGCCGGGGCAGGTAACGGAGTGGTTGAAGGCGTGCCGGCACTGTTAGAAGTCCGGTCGCCATCTGCCAGGGTTAGAAGCCCTGACGCCTTTGTTGTAGCCATATCGGTGCTGACCCTCGACGGGATGGGGGCCACTGTTGCCACGCACGCCCTGCGAACAGTATCCAATGCCCAGCCGGCTGGCGCAGCCGGCGGACCACCTTCGACAGGGCATAGCCGGACCGCAGGGGAAGGCGGCCCGCCCTTTAGTCGCGTTAGGAGGCGGGGGGAAAGGGGCGCTTGAGGCTACCCCGGGGTCGTCCCCCCATCAAACACAACACCACCGTACGCTATGCCCCACGGTGGGCGCCAACTGTCGTGGATTTGTCACGGCGGATGTCCGGGTGAACGGACTTTAGGTTCGAGGCGAAGCGCAACTACGTGGCGGCTTGAAGGGGTTAGTTGGAATCGAGAGGCGTGGAGTCTACCCAGGTTCGGCCCCTCCGATGAAGGTAAAAGCCTACGTCTTGCTTGTCTGATATTAATGATGAGGAAGATCTCTCGGTTACAAGGGTGTTGTTTGCTACCTCTAATCACGAGAGTCTCTAATCTCTTGTCTATCTAAAACCTGTCTATTGAGACGTCTAAAAAATTGTCCCTCTTGGGGCGCCTTACCCCTCCTTATATAAGTGGAGATGGTAGTTTAACAAATAAGTCCTATTGGGAGTAGGATTAGGACTAGTCTCTTGAATCCTAATCCAGGTCTTGTTTCTCTTGTAAGGGAATCCTCTCTCCTTTGGGCCTTCTCTTGTGAGCCGCCTGGCGTCGGCTTACACGTCGGGTCTTGGGCCTGGTCGTCCTGCGACCCGCCTGTCGGGTCATCAATAAAACGCCATGTCTCGATCGGGTCTCCTGTGAGTCACCAGGCCGGGTCATACCGCGGGGTATATTCCCGACAGATCTGAACATATAATCTCCCACTAAATAAACCATGCAATAATCAACTATGTAATGTAATCAACACTACTAGTCACCCATATGTACCAATCTGAGGTTTCAGTACAAAGATTGAACACAAGAGATGAACTAGGATTTGAGAGGAGATGTTGCTGTTGAAGATGATGATGAGGAATGTCCTCCCAAAGATGAGAGGGTTGTTGGTGATGACAATGACTTTGATTTCCCCCTCCGGGAAGGAAGTTCCCCCGACGGAATCGCTCCACCAGAGGGCAAAAGTGCTCCTGTCCAAGTTTTGCCTAGAGACTACGGCGTTCCATCCCGAAAGTCTCCTTTTGATTTTTTCTAGGTCAAAACACTGTAAATACCAAAAGATGGGCACCGTAGGTGGCCCGGGCTGAGCACAACCCACCAGCGCGCGTCTGGGGGTGCTGGCATGCCCTGGTGTCTTGTGCTCACGAGGTGCCCCCCTCCATTAGTTATTTTCTCTAGTATTTTTTATATATTCCAAAATAATTCTCCGTGAAGTTTTAGCTCATTTGAAGATGTGCAAAATAGGTATCTGTGATATGCTTTTTCAGGTCCAGAATTTCGGTTGCCGGCATACTTCCTCTTTGTGCAAAACTTACATATTATGAAAGAGAAGACATTAGAATTACTCCATAAAGCATTATTATGCATAAAATCATTATAAATAACAGTAGGAAATTATGATGCAAAATGAACGTATCACTTTCATGAGAGGATTTGCTTCTGCGAGAAGCACGACCGTGTCTCTCAGAAACAAAATAACGTGTTTTTTCTTCTGCAAGAGGGACATGTTTGTTTCTGCGAGAGGCGTGGCCGTGCCTATCGAAAATGGAAAAATGTATTTTTTTTCTTCCGCGAGAGGGACGGTCGTGCATTTTTTGGAAAAGAAACAAATGTGCGCTGGGTTTGCTTTTTTTGTTCGGTTTTTTCATGAAAAAAATTCATCAAAACCTATCAATATGAGATCTAGTTTTGAAGATCTCAACATGCGGAATCCAATGGTAACGATGAAAACGGTTCAAAATTTGAACGCACGATTTAAGAGATAAATTGTTTCGAGTAAATGGATCCAGGAAAAAAGAGAAACTCCTGGGTTGAGACAAGTGATGCACATGCAACGCGCCACTTGTCGCAACCTAGGAAGGTAAAAGTGATGTTTGAAAGTAGTATTCCTCAATAAGTGATTTTGAAAAAATGGGTTACGAGAATTACAATAATCCTGTATAGGCCGGCCCACTAAGACATACATGCTTCTCTTAGGGTTCGTATGTTTGCTCTAGTACGAGCGACATACAAACAAAATGCCAAGCTCAGAAAAGAAGTCTAGCCATCTTATGTGCTGATGTCACATGAATAAGCCTATAGATAAATCTCTGCTAGTTGAGTTCTAGGTGCTCCCATATTTTTGTTAATCTTTCCCGTGCACCCCCCCCCCCAAATTCCATACACACACACAATTCCTTCCCGTTGGTTCTTCGAGATCACGTTAGAGCATGGCGTGTGAGCTATTCGGAGTAGAATTTCTTGGTGGTGAGCGAAGGGACACTGCAAAGGGAAAATTGTAGGGTCGGCAGAGTAGGAGGGAGAGGCACAACAATGATGATATTATACCCGTGCATGTTGTAGTTCGGGCGGTTCATTGAAAATTCCTGTTGCCTTCTATGCCTATGGATATCAAACTCAAATCTCTAACGAGTAAAGAAAAAGCAAATAACACACCAATAGGGATTGAAATATTTGTGAGACACATGAGTACAATGAGGAATGCACTATTTATCATTTGCTTAAAGAAGCTTTGCCCCATATAAGGCTCGACTTATAGAAGACATGGGCGGTGCAACAATGACATAAAGACATTGATCCTCCGGTAGATCAACATCTAAGAATCCGGTGACTTTGTCCTTTGGTAGGTCAAAAATATGAGAGTTTGTTTTATTTAATCTTTCATGCATATAATGATGGATTTTCTTAGCATTTCCTTTTGAAAAGAAAGATTTTTTGCTAGTATGATGTATCTAGCCAACCAATAATTTACTACTACAAAGTTCATGAAAATAAAGCCTATCGGCTCCTCGCGAGAAAATATGAGCCAGGTAAAGCAATGTCATCTAGGTCTGGTCATAGGTGACTGTGGACTACATTCATACATTTTGGAGAACTGTATTATTTATGTATATAACGATAATCGTACAAATCCCAAGATTTATGTATATGTTTGTGCAAGGGGAAACAATCCAATCCCCTGATCGTACCACTTTATCTATCAAATTGTTGGCTAGAAATTTCGTAAGAGCATTAACCCTTAAGCAATCTATTCGGAAGAAGGTACATATGTGGAAAAGGCCTAATCAGGGCTATGTAAAAAGGTGAATGTGGATGCATCGTTCCAGTCCGAAACGCTTTCAGGCGCCACATGAGTTGTTGCTTGTGATGATACATGAAATTTTACTGCGGCAGCGACCTGGTTTTTACCTCATAGCAATGTCGATTTTGCAGAGATGAATGCTATCAGAAATGGAATTATATTGGCAACAAACATTGGGTGCAATGAATTTATTGTCGAATCAGATAGTTCATTTGCGGTGGAGCCGGTAAACCTGGTGACTGTTATGTAGTGCAAGCTGCCTGTTTCCGAATTTGCAAATGCTTCTTTTATACACTGTTTTCAGGAAGCAAATGAGGTAGTAGACTGCTTAGCAAAAAGCTGTTTTAGTTCTAGGTCCTCTTCCCTTAGGATTCTACTGCCCCTGACTTTATTTCTTATTTCCTTTTAAACAACATGACAATTATTTGAGGAATAAAATCTTATTCTCTACCACTTAATATATCTTACTACATAATAAAAACAATGTAAGGTTCCTTTGTCCAACCTTCCTTATATGATAATCAATCATCTTAATTTTACTTACCTTCTCAACCAATTTAATTTTAATTTCTTACTAAACTTCTCATGAAAATATAAGGTAAATCCCGTGCAGGATTCGATAAACATTTATTTACACAATGACACTAATATGGCAGGTAAATCACAAGCTAATGTAATGCAATATTTATATCCAATTGCAACACACGGGCATTGTCCTAGTACTATAAATATATATATATATATATATATATATATATATGTATATATATATATATATACGTGTTGACTATAAAATTAGCTATAGATGGCATGACAACAATGGATATATAGACAAAAGTATCATTTTGGAAAGTGATACTTTTGTCTACAAAAATATAATTGTTCATCACACAGTTTCTCATATCCCCCCCCCCCCCCCCCCCCTCTCTCTCTTTCCGGTCTGCTGGTGTTCATCTGTTGCTTTGTTTGGAGTCTGACAGGCAGAGATCGATGCTTGTGTGGAAGCAGGAAACTGGGTCCTGCATCCGCGTGCCTGGTTGCAAGTTCGTGATCCTGCCTACCTCGCTAGCCTTATCTTAAGCCTTTTCTATCATGCTGCTGTCGATGGTAATAAATACCCAGGGTGATAACTGAAAATAATGGTGGTGTTCAGTCCACCAAACAAATAATCCGAACACAACTTGTGCCAATGCTGTTGTTTTCCTTCTCCGGGCGATGGCAATCTCTTAAACTCAACAACAAACTTCGAAATGTTTTGCTGAACCTTGAACAGTTAAACCTCTTTTCAACTGGACCAACATATCTCATCGTCATTTAACCAGTAAGCATTATATTATGCTAGTTGGCAGTCTCTCCTTCCTCCATCACCTCTAGGAAAATATAACTAACATGGACTCAATAAGTTTTCAGCGAATGCATGACGTTATGTCAATCAGTTTTGTTCATATTCGTTTTTGCAGGCATGTTTTCTCATAAATTTTCACCACCATTTACACGAACCAATGTCTGGCAGTATATACTAGTACTAATATGAGATGCAAAGACAATAAGCACGGATGTTTTCTGATCACAGAGTAATTCGGTGATTATTACTCTGTTCATCTCTTAGAGGGCAAAAAAGCTCTGCTGTCCTGATCATAATTTTGATATTATTGTCAGAGCAACAAGAGGAGTCTATTCTGAATTTCTGATATGCGAGTTACGCTTCCGTGGGGGCTTTTCTGCTCTTCTTCCTCCTGACCTTGCGCCGGATCTTACCGTCGACGGCATCCCCTCGCTGCGGCTGCGACGACGACGCCATGGATTCTGCTTCTGCGGCGGCGGCTTCGTCCTCGGCGCCGGGCTGCATCCCCCTCATGACCACCGCCGGGAACACCCAGTTGGACACGAAGTAGAAGAGCAGCATGACGGCACTGCACACCCGTACACCTCCACCAAGTCAGAAAACACAGCGAAAAAATCAGAGCGCCAGCCGCCAGCGTACGTGGTGGAGAGTTTACAGTCGCACTCGCCTGATCGGGATGAGCGAGGAGACGTCTCCGGTGTCGGCGGGCGAGCCGGGCACCAGCTTGGGCGCGAGGATCTCGCTCAGCTCCGGCGGCAGCGCGCGGAGCCGCCGCGCTCGCCGCGGAAGCTTTGCCCCGGGACGCTGCGCGGTTACGGCCGCTGCACCACGGTGGGCGCTGTTAGCGGCGGCGGAGGCCAGGCACCGGGAGCCTATCGTCAGAGTAGCCGCCTCCATGGAGACGGCACGTTGCGATATCTTCGAGAGCTCAGATAGCTCCTCGGTGCTGGGTGAGGCGAGGTCCCGATGCCTTCCGTTCTGGATAACGAACTCTCTCCGGCATTTGGGTGGCTGCCTCCCTTTTTTTTAAGTGGTCGGTTGTCCTCGCTTAGTTTTGTGTTTTGTTCTGACTTGAGATAGTCTACATTTGTTTCCCTTCGTGGGTCATTTAAAACTTAACTTACAGCATTTCTAGCAGATTCTGTAAAACTCCGTCTTGTAAAATCTTTTTAAAGGATACTGTAAAACGTTTTTACGGGATGATGTATGTGTTGATAGAACATATCTCCTATAAATCGTTTCAGATCCCTGCAATAGCATAAAGCCCCTACGGACAAAATAAAGATTGCAATTGCGTCCTTCGTAGACGAGGCATAAACTACGACAAAGATGTCGTAGCACGAGGAGGAGCGTGCATCTCGCCGGTGGCAAAGCCACTGTGGAGCAAGACTAGGAACATAGGGGCGGGCGCGAGGAGCAAGCAGCAACAGCCAGCAGCTAGCTAGCTAGCTCACGGCAGCGGCGGCGATGGCGGCGGCTAGCTAGCTAGCTCGGTGACAGAGCTCAGTGCACAAGCGCGGCCACAGCTCGCAGCTCGAGTGGCGGTGACAGCTCGCGGGGCAGCAGCTAGGGTCCGTAGTCGTTGGTGTCGAGGCGCTTCGGCGAGGTCGTGCTCAGAGAAGACAATAACCGGAGCTAAAAGTTCCATCCTGCCAACCATTTCTTGTTTTTCAGGTCTATAAAAATTGCCCTCAATCCCACAAATATAGTGGAAACGGCCAAGAATATGCAGGATCCCGCAAAGCACTTTTACAAGATGGTCGATTTTGTAGGATCTATTCGGAGCAAAAAAATGATCTCGTCTTTTAAATCCACGGTTATTATCCCGTATGGCCCATTTTACAGGATGCTAGATATGTTCTTAGACGAGCGTGTATATTCGTATGTTTCTTTCTATTCCACATATTACATTTTTAAAAAGTGAAACTTTATAAAGTTTAGCCAAATTTTATATAAATAATATCAATTTTTCTAAAGCATATCAAAATATTTACCCAGAAATAAAGGAAGGAATGTTTCTACACGTCCGTCATTAAAATTGTCCAAAAAGTTACAAAATATTATTCACCAATGCCACTTATAAGTCATAAAAAACGTCTATACAGAGAAACTCGGACTGGGCCGGCCTATGTAGGAACCTTCTAAATTGCGCTCTTCCTGTGAGGAGAAGACACAGGTCGTCAGTTTGGACCGACCCCTGTATATGCGACCAGTATTTTATTTTTTATTTTTCTATTCCGTCATCTTTTTACTTTAAATAATTTAGGATTTTTTTAGAAAGTTAGAAAACAAGAATTCTGAAATAAAATATTTAGTAATTCATAAATCTTTGTGGTTTTGGAAAATGTTTGCTATGTTTAAAAAATGTTCGCAAAAAAAGAATTCAGAAATAAAAAATTTAATAATTCATAAATCTTTGTGGTTTTGGAAAATGTTTGCTATGTTTAAAAAATGTTCACAAGTTTCAAAAAATGTTTGGAAAAGTTAAAAACGTTCATGAGTTTTCAAAAAAGTTTAGGTATTAAAAACTGTTAAAGAACTTGATTTTTTTTGCCAATTCACAAAATATTCATGAATTAAAAAAATCCTAAAATTTGAAAAATGTTAATAAATTAAAAAATATAGTTTATTGATTCTTAAAATATCCGCTGATTCAAAAAATATCGTGCACTTCAAAAAATGTTCATCAATTTTGGAAATTGTTCCACCACATCCCAAAAACTTGTTCGTTGGCTCTGGAAATGTTCGCCGATTCAAGGTAAATGTTTTAAAAATATTCCCATTTCAAAAAACGTCTGCAAATAGTATAAATTTTAATGAATTCATTTTTTTGATGATTTTATAAAAAGATCAGGAATTTGAAAAATGTTCATGATTTCAAATGTATTCACGAGTTTAAAAATATTCATGATTTTCTAAACTTGTTTACGATTTCACGATAATGAGAGTAATATTGTAACTCGATGATGCAGTAAAATATGGTCATTGCCATTCGATATTATGAGGGTTTTTTTCTCCCATTGCAACGCACGGGCCATTTTGCTATGTATACTTAACTAATAAAGGAAATAATATTCTTGGTCCGTCATACTATTTTGCAGAAAACCTTGCAGATGTTTCTGATGAACCTGTACTCCAATTTTAAGTTAGATTACTTTTGCAGGAAACCCCTTGATATTTGGGATAATCAACCCGCTGTACATATCAAATGATTTTTAAAAATTTCATATCTTTTAAATCCTAACTTCAACTTTAACATGTTATATATGAAATTTGATTAGAAAAATGTGTAAAATCTGAATATGATGGTATTTTACCTATTAACCATTTAAAAAATATTATTTAAGATGCAACCTTAATTAATAGCGCATGATCCATCTTTTTTGCATATCGGTACCAATCTAGATCGACAATGAAGACCTCAACAAAACCAAGGTTGGAAATGAAAACATCTATAATAATGCATGCACGCCTCGCGAAAACCTCATAAAAATACAGATTTCTCATCTTATGCCGAGAAATACACACCTTAAGATTGACAAGATTCAAACGCATTTTGATTGTATGAGCATTGAGGCCACCGTCAGCGAGGATGGAAGGGAGGATAAAGTGCAACATGAACCTACTGGGTCTTAATTCATGGTTATTGTGTTGGAGGAGTGTGGTGTTTTTATTCTCCCGTTGCAACAGACGGGCTCTTTTGCTAGTGTATCCTAAGTATAAGTACATATCTAAGTCCTATGTAATTAATTTCAGGTGCACATTTGTGTGTGTATTTTTTTTATTATGCCATTTAGATGTGCAATAACTAAGGCACATCTGGATGTGCTCTAGACAGATCTACCAAATATCTTTTTTTTGCTAGTATACCTAAAAAATATCAACATCTAAAATATTAAATAGATAAAATAAATGCATTTAATCATGGATTGGATGATATATATTTTATATCGTAAACATTAATAGTTTTTCGTGTGAACTTCACCAAACTCTCGAGACTTTGACTTCAAACAAAACTAATACGCGTGGTAAGAAAAGGGAAGAGAGTATTATTGAGGACCCAAACAACACCATTGCACTCTTAATTCACGCATTGAGTACATTTTAGTCTCCTTTTGTTTTTAGTCTTTGTTTTCATTCTCTTTAATTAGTAGTTTAGAGCATCTACAACCAAAAGCTTCATATCCTCCCCCAAACGCCCGGCAGACTTGCACGGTCACCTTTTGCCACCCAACCAAACACGTCAAACCAGGCCTGTATGTTTGGGCTGTCTTGCACCCCCCATACACAGTACATATGTGGCGCGGATATGGGGATGTTCGGACGCATCCCACACGTGGGATCCGTCCCATACTGGCCCACCTAACCCTACAAATATACATTCCTATCCGAGCCCGGACCAAATGCTAGCTTCTTCACTCAATTCCACTCCACTTCACTTCCAGTCCGCACTGCGCTGCCCCAAGCTCCTCTCCGACAATCTCAGGTCTTCTCTGGCATAATGGGTAAGAGATCCGAGTCCAACAACTTTGGATCTGTCGACTAGGATCATGCCCCATGTGAGGAAGAGGAGGAGTTAGCCGTCTGGGTGTTTCTCTGTCGGTCCCGGGAGGAAACCCGAACTCTATAATCAGAGTCGCTGTGGTGAGAATCCCTTTCGTTCATACAAGTGGCAATTGGATCTGGCAGTGTTGGTGGCTTGAGGCGTGTGATCACGGCGGAGCCATCCGCTACCGCCGCACCCAACCAGACGGATTGGGCCTGGCAGCACAACCACTAAGGTGGAGCCTCATCCTCGTAATGTCAGGCTTTGAGTCTGAGGTCAACGCTGCCATGCGACACGCCCATGATCATGGATGCGCCGAGTCGCATGATGTGGACCGACATGCCCGTCGTTAGAGGGGGAGGTCAAGGGAGGACATAGAGTACTGGTCGCATGTTGCTCGATCGAGGATGCCCTCGGTGCCCGCATCCTCGCGAAGCATCAAGTCCAGATTGCGCTCGCACGGGAGAGAACCTGGGGGGTTCGTGCCATCGATGCATCACCCCCCACCCCCCCCACACACACACAAAGAGGAGTAGGAGGCCATGACAGATCGGACAACTCCGATCGTGAGCATATCCAGCTAGATCCATATTGTGTCTACGACTGCTACTTCTAAACGAAGACGTTGTTGGAAATATGCCCTAGAGGCAATAATAAATTGTTTATTATTGTATTTCCTTGTTCATGATAATCGTTTTTATCCATGTTATAATTGTATTGATTGGAAACTCAAATACATGTGTGGATACATAAACAACACTATGTCCCTAGTATGTCTGTAGTAAACTAGCTCGTTGATCAAAGATGGCCAAGGTTTCCTAGGCATAGACATGAGATGTCATTTGATAATGGGACCACATCCTTAGGAGAATGATGTGATGGACAAGACCCAAAGTATAAACATAGCATATGATTGTGTCAGTTTATTGCTATAGTTTTCTTCATGTCAAGTATATGTTCCTATGACCATGAGATCATGCAACTCACTGACACCAGAGGAGTACCTTGTGTGTATCAAATGTCGCAACGTAACTGGGTGACAATAAAGATGCTCTACAGGTATCTCTGAGTGTGTCTGTTGAGCTGGCATGGATCGAGACTAGGATTTGTTACTCCTATGACGAAGAGGTATCTAAGGGCCCACTCGGTAATACAACATCACAATGAGCCCTGCAAGCAAAGTGACTAAGGATTTAGTCAGGGGATCTTGTATTACGGAAGAGTAAAGAGACTTGCCGGTAACGATATTAAACTAGGTATAGAGATACCGACGATCGAATCTCAAGCAAGTAACATGCCGAAGAACAAAGGGAACAACATACGGGATTAACTGAATCCTTGACATAGAGGTTCAACCGATAAAGATCTTCGTAGAATATATAGGAACCAATATGGGAATCCAGGTCCCGCTATTGGTTATTGACCATAGAGGTTTCTTGGTCATGTCTGCATAGTTCTCGAACCCGCAGGGTCTGCACACTTAAGGTTCGGTGACGTTTCGGTATAGTTAAGTTATGTATGTTGGTGATCGAAGGTTGTTCAGAGTCCTGGATGAGATCCAGGACGTCACTAGGAGCTCCAGAATGGTCCGGAGGTAAAGATTGATACATAGGAAGTCCCGTTTTTGATCATCAGAAAAGTTTCGGGTACTTCGGTAGTGTAGCGGGAGTGCCGGGAGGGTACCGGGGGACCATCGGGAGGGGCCTCTCGCCTCGAAGGGCCTCATGGGCTGTGGGAGGAGGTAAACCAGGCCCTAGTGTGCTGGCCAAACCCTCCCCCCCAACAAGGCCCATGTGGCTAGGGGTGGGAAAGTCCAAGTGGAGGAAAGGAAAACCAAGTAGGGGGGATCCTACTCCTAGTAGGATTGGAGTTGGACTCCTCCACCTCCCCACTTCGGACGACCCTATGGGAGGATCCCTAGGGCGCCGGCCTCCCTCCCCTTCCTCCTATATATATATACTAGAGGGGAGAGAGGGCAGCCACACCAAAAAAAAACCAAGCCATGGTACAGCCCTCTCTCCCCGATAGATTGTGCCCTCTAGTTTTCAGCAGCGCTTAGGCGAAGCCCTGCTGAAACAGTTCCACAACCACCGTCACCGTGCCGTCGCGCTGCCAGAGAACTCATCTACCTCTTCGCTTCCTCTTGCTGGATCAAGAAGGCGGAGATCGTCATCGAGTTGTACGTGTGCTGAACGCGGAGGTGTCATCTGTTCGGCGCTAGATCGGAAGAACCGTGATTGGATCGTGGGACGGATCGTGATGGGATCGTGAGACAGATTGTGATGGGACCGTAGGACGACTTACGATTTGGATTGCGAAGACGTTCGACTACATCAACCGTGTTTCTTAACTCTTCCGCTTAGCGATCTACAAGGGTATGTAGATCCACTCTCCCTCTCATAGATGCTCATCACCATGGATAGATTTTGCGTGTGCATAGGAATTTTTTTGTTTCCCATGCCACGTTCCCCAACAGTGGCATCATGAGCTAGGTCTATGTGTAGATGAGATCACGAGTAGAACACAAAGGAGTTTGTGGGCATTGATATTCAGATTGCTTTCTCCCTTGGTCTTTTCTTGATTCGGCAGTATTGTGGGATGAAGCGGCCCGGACCAACATTACTCATACGCTTACGAGAGACCGGTTCCATCAACTAACATGTGACTTTGTTGCATAAAAAAGTTGGCGGGTGTCTATCTCTCCCACTTTAGTTGGATCGGATTCGACAAAGGCGGTCCTTGAGAAGGTTGAATAGCAATTTGTGTATCATCGTTGTGGTTTTTGCGTAGGTAAGAATCGTTCTTGCTAGATACCCGTAGCAGCCATGTAAAACATGCAACAACACTTAGAGGACGTCTAACTTGTTTTTGCAGGGTATGTTGTGATGTGATATGGCCAATTACATGATGAGATATATGCGATTTATGAGATGATCATGTATATTATAGAATATCACTACTTGCATGTCGATGAGTACGGCAACCGGCACGAGCGATAGGGTTGTCTTTAATTTATTTTCGCCATTTTTTCTTTACTTTATCACTATGAGTAAGCAATAGTCGTAGAAGCAACAGTTGGCGCGACAACCTCATGGCGATACGTTGATGGAGATCAAGATGATGAAGATCATGGTGTCATGCCGGTGACGATGGAGATCATGTCGGTGCTTTGGAGATGGAGATCAAAAGCATAAGTTCATGGCCATATCATGTCACTCATGATTTGTATGTGATGTTAATCCTTTTATGCATCTTGTTTTTCTTAGGACAAATGTAGCATTATAAAGTGATCCCTCACTTAAATTTCAAGATAAAATTGTGTTCTCCCCGAGTGTGCACTGTTGCGAAAGTTCATCGTTTTGAGACACCACGTGATGATCGGGTGTGATAAACTCTACGTTCACATACAACGGGTGCAAGCCAGTGTTGCACATGCAGAACACTCGGGTTAAACTTGAAGAGCCTAGCATGTATAGACATGGCCTCGGAACACAAGAGACCGAAAGGTCGAAAATGAGTCATATAGTAGATATGATCAACATGAAGATGTTCACCATTGAAACCAACTCATCTCACGTGATGATAGGACTTGGGTTGGTGAATTTGGATCATGTGACACTCGAATGACCAGAGGGATGTCAATTTGAGTGGGAGTTCTTTAGTAATATGATTAATTGAACTCATTATCATGAACATAGTCAAAATGTCTTTGCAAATTATGTTGTAGATCACTAGATCGCGTTGTAGCTCCCTTGTGTTTTTATACGTTCCTAGAGAAAATAGAGATGATGGTAGCAATAATGTGGATTGGGTTCATGATCTGAGGATTGTTCTCATTGCTGCACAGAAGGCTTATGTCCTTAATGCACTGGTCGGTGCACCACCCCCTCAAGTTGTAGATGTTATGAACATGTGATAGGCACGTTCTAATGACTACTTGCTAATTCAGTGTGTCATGCATTACGGCTTAGAATTGAGGCTCCAAAATGTTTTGAACGTCACAGAACATATGAGATGTTCTAAGAGCTGAAATTGGGATCTTAGGCTCGGGCCCGTGTTGAGAGTTATGAGACCTCCAACAAGATTCTTTGCCTACAAGATGAAGGAGAATAGCTCAATCGGCAAGCATGTGCTCAGATTGTCTGGATGCTACAATCACTTGAATTGAGTGGGAGTTAATTTTCCAGATAAGATAGTGGTTGATATAGTTCTCCAAGTCACTATCACAAATCTACTAGAGCTTTGTGATGAACTATGAAATGCCAAGGATGGAAATAATGATCCGTGAGCTATTCGTGATGCTTGACACCGCGAAGGTAGAAATCAATGAGGAGTATCAAGTGTTGATGGTTAGTAAAACCACTAGTTTTGAGAAGGGCAGGGGCAAGGAGGGAAACTTCATGGATGTCAAGTCAGTTGCTCCTCCAGTGAAGAAACCCGAGGTTGAACCCAAACCCGAGACTAAATGCTTCTATTATGAGGAAAACGGTCGCTGAAGCGGAACAACCCTAGATACTTGGTAGATAAGAAGGCTGGCAATGTCGACAAAAGTATATTTGATATATGTGTTATTAATGTGTACCTTAATAGTGCTCCTAGTAGCACCTGGGTATAGGATACCGGTTCGGTTGCTAAATGTTAGTAACTCGAAATAAAAGCTACGGAATAAACGGAGACTCGCTAAGGGTGAGGTGACTATGAGTGTTGGAAGTGTTTCCAAGGTTGATGTGATCACCCTCACACGCTCTCTCTACCTTCGGGATTAGTGATGAACCTAAATAAATGTTATTTGGTGTTTTCTTTGAGCATGAACATGATTAGATCATGTTTATTGCAATACGGTTATTCATTGAAGTTACAGAATAATGGTTATTCTGTTTACATGAATAATACCTTCAATGGTCATGCACCCAATGAGAATGGTTTATTGAATCTTGATCATAGTGATACACATGTTCATAATATTGATGCCAAAAGATACAAAGTTAATAATGATAGTACCACATACTTGTGGCACTACCGCTAAATGTCGTATTGGTGTAAAGCGCATGAAGAAACTCCATGCTGATGGATCTTTGGACTCATTCAATTTTGAATCGGTTGAGACATGTGGGTCATGCCTCATGGGCAAGATGACTAAGACCCCATCTTCCGATATGATGGAGTGGGCAAGTGACTTATTGGAAATTATACATGTTGATGTATTCGGTCCAATGAGTGTTGTAGTGTGCGGTGGACATCGTTATTTTCCTACCTTCACTGATGATTTCAGTAGATATGGGTATACTTACTCAATGAAACACAAGTCTGAAATGTTTGAAAAGTTCGAACAAATTCAGAGTGAAGTTTGAGATCATCATGACAAGAAGATAAAATGTCTACGATATGATCGTGGAGGTGAATATCTAAGTTACGAGTCTGGTATGCAACTTAAGACAATGTGGAAGTTGTTTCACAACTCACGCCGCCTGAAACACCATAGTGTGATGGTGTGTCCGAACCTCGTAGTCATGATCTATTGGATATGGTGCGTACTACGATGTCTCTTATCGATTTGCCACTATCGTTTTGGGGTTGTGCATTAGAGACAATTGCATTCACTTTAAATAGGCCACCATATAAGTCCATTGAGATGACACCATATGAATTTTGGTTTGGCAAAAACCTAAGTTGTCATTTCTTAATGTTTGGGGCTGCGACACTTATGTTAAAAAGGTTTCAGCCTGATGAGCTCGAACCCAAAGTGGACAAATGCATCTTAATAGAATATCCTAACATAACATTTGGGTAAACCTTCTATCTCAGATCCAAGCATAAAGTGTTTGTTGCTAAAATGGGTCCTTTCTCGAGAAAGAGTTTCTCTCGAAAGAGTTTAGTGGGAGGAAGATAGAACTTGATGAGGTTGTTGAACCTTTGTTTCAACCAAAGAGTAGTGCAGCGCATAAAGTTGTTTCTGTGGAGCCTACGTCTGTTGAAGAGGAAGTTAATGATGATAATCATGAAACTTTAGATCAATTTATTATCGAACCTCGTAGGTCGACAAGGACGCATACTGCTCCTGAGTGGTACGTCAATCCTGTCTTGGAGGTCATGTTGTTAGACAACGGTGAACCTACGAGCTATGGAGAAGTGATGGTGGGCCCGGATTACAACAAATGGCTAGGAGCCATGAAATCCAAGATAGGATCCATGTATGAAAACCAAGTATAGACTTTGGTAGACTTGCCCATTGAACAAATGGACCTTTAATAGGAAGAGATACACTGATGGTAAATGTCACCATTTATAAAGCTCAACTTGTCGCAAAGAAGTTTCTGACAAGTTCAAGGAGTTGACTGCGATGAGACTTTATCACTCGTAGCGATGCTAAAGTCTGTTGGAATTATGTTAGGAGTTGCTGCATTTTTCAGTTATGAAATCTGGCAAATGGATATCAAAACATCGTTTCCTTAATGGTTTACTTGAGGAAAGGTTGTATGTGATACAACCAGAAGGTTTTGTCAGTCCTAAGGATGCTAAAAGGTGTGCAAGCTTCAGTGATTCTTCTATGAACTGAAGCAAGCATCTTGGAGTTGGAATATGCACTTTGATGAGGTGATCAAAGTTTTTGAGTCTATACAAAGTTTACGAGAAACTTGTATTTACAATAAAGTGAGTGGGAGCACTATAGAATTTCTGATAAGTATATGTGGATGACATATTGTCGATCAGAAATGATGTAGAATTTCTGGAAAGCATAAACGGTTGTTTGAAAAGAGTTTTTCAAAGGAAGACCTAAATAAAGCTACCTGATTGTTGAGCATCAAGATCTATAGAGATAGATCAAGATGCTTGATGAGACTTTCAATGAGTACATACCTTGACAAGATTTTGAAAGAGTTCAAAATGGATTAGTCAGAGAGAAATGTTCTCGCCTGCTTTGTAAGGTGTGAAGTTGAGTGAGACTCAAAGCTCGACCACGGCAGAAGAAAGAGAAAGGACGAATGTCATCCCCTATGCCTTAGCCATAGGCTCTGTATAGTATGCCATGCTGTGTACCGCACCTGTGTGTGCCTTGCCATGATTCCGTCAAGGGGTACAAGAGTGATGCAGGAGTGTATCATTGGACAGCGGTCAAGATTATCCTTAGTAACTAAAAGACGAAGGAGATGTTTCTCGATTATGGAGGTGATAAAGAGTTCGTCATAAAGACTTTCTCACCCGTAGTGATGCTAAAAGTCTGTTGGAATTATGTTAGCAGTTGCTGCATTTTTCGATTATGAAATCTGATAGATGGATGTCAAAATAGAGTTTCCTTGACGGTTTCCGTGAGGAAAGGTTGTATGTGATACAATCAGAAGGTTTTGTCAGT
Source organism: Hordeum marinum (assembly GCA_022496015.1). Classification (NCBI taxonomy): domain Eukaryota; kingdom Viridiplantae; phylum Streptophyta; class Magnoliopsida; order Poales; family Poaceae; genus Hordeum; species Hordeum marinum. The sequence goes on from CM039672.1 coordinate 46,767,865, forward strand.
CCTAAGGATGCTAAAATGAATGCAAGCTCCAGCGATCCTTCAATGGACTAGAGCAAGCATCTCAAAGTTGGAATATACGCTTTGATGAGGTGATCAAAGTTTTTGGGTCTATACAAGTTTATGAGAAACTTGTATTTACAATAAAGTGAGTGGGAGCACTATAGAATTTCTAATAAGTATATGTGGATGACATATTGTTGATCGGAAATGATATAGATTTTCTGGAAAGCATACAGGGTTGTTTGAAAAGGAGTTTTTCAAAGGAAAACCTGGAAAGAAGTTACTTAAACATTGGGCATCAGGATCTATATAGATAGATCAAGACATCTGGTAAACATTTCAATGAGTACATACCTTGACAAGTTTTTGAAAGAGTTCAAAATGGATCAGTCAAAGAAAGAGTTCTTGCCTGATTTGTAAGGTGTGGAGTTGAGTGAGACTCAAAGCTCGACCACAGCAGAAGAAAGAGGAAGGACGAGGGTTGTCCCCTATGCCTTATCCATAGCCTCTGTATAGTATGCCATACTGTGTACCGCACCTGGTGTGTGCCTTGCCATGAGTTTGTCAAGGGGTACAAGAGTGGTCCAGAAGTGGATCACTATACAACGGTCTAAACTATCCTTAGTAACTGCAGAACTAAGGAAATGTTTTCTTGATTATGGAGGTGATAAAGAGTTCGTCGTAAAGGGTTACGTCGACGCAAGCTTTGACACCAATCCGGATGACTCTGAGTAGCAATCCAGATATGTATGGTGGGGCAACCATTTGGAATAGTTCCCAGTCGAGCGTGGTAGCATCTGCAGTACGACATATAGATTTGCAAAGAACACACGGATCTGAATGTTGGAGACCGTTGACTAAAGACCTCTCTCACATGCAAAGCATGATCGAACCCTGTAACTCATTGGGTGTTAGATTCATAACAATGTAAATCACATGGTGATGTGAACTAGATTATTGACTCTAGTGCAAGTGGGAGGCAATAATAAAATGGTTATTATTATATTTCCTTTTTCATGATAATTGTTTTTTATCCATGCTATAATTGTATTGATTGGAAACTCAAATACATGTGTGGATACATAGACAACACTATGTCCCTAGTATGCCTCTATTAAACTAGCTCGTTGACCAAAGATGGTCAAGGTTTCCTGGCCATAGACATGAGATGTCATTTGATAACGAGATCACACCATTAGGAGAATGATGTGATGGAAAAGACCCAAACTATAAACATAGTATATGATCGTTTTTTGCATGTCAAGCATCTGTTCATATGACCATGAGATCATGCAACTCACTAACACCGGAGGAGTATCTTGTGTGTATCTGATACGTCTCCAGCATATCTATAATTTATGAAGTATTCATGCCATGTTTACAATAATTCTATATGATTTTGGTATGATTTTATTAGAACTAACCCGGACTGACGTTGTTTTCAGTAGAACTACCATGGTGTTGTCTTTTGTGCAGAAATAGAAGTTCTCGGAATGGGCTGAAAATTTAGTATGATTTTTTTGGACCAAAAGAGACCCCCGAAGCATTGGAGTTGGGCCAGAAGAGCCATGAGGAGGCCACAAGCCAGGAGGGCGCGGTCACCCCCCTGGTCGCACCTGGGTGGCTTGGCGTCGCCTCATGCCCCCCCCCCTTAATAATTCCTATAAATACAGAAACATCTGAAAATAAACCTAGATCGGGAGTTCCACCACCGTAAGCCTCCAGAGCCACGAAAAAACATTTGGGAGCCCGTTCCGGCACCCTGTTGAAGGGGGAAACCATCATCGGGGGCCATCTTCATCATCCCGGCGGTCTCCATGACGAGGAGGGAGTAGTTCACCCTCGAGGCTCAGGGTATGTACCGGTAGCTATGTGTTTGATCTCAAGCTCTCACGTGTTCTTGAGATGACACGATCTTGATGTACCGCGAGCTTTATTGATATAGATGAATCATATGGAGTTTTCCCCTCTCTATCTTCTTGTGATGAATTGAGTTTTCCCTTTGAAGTTTTCTTATTGGATTGAGTATTTAAGGATTTGAGAGCACTTGATGTATGTCTTGCGATGGGATATCCATGGTGACAATGGGATGTTCTATTGATCCACTTGATGTATGTTTTGGTGATCAACTTGCGGGTTCCGTGACCTTGGGAATCTATGCATAGGGTTTGGCACATGTTTTCGTCTTGAATCTCCGGTAGAAACTTTGGGGCACTCTTTGAAGTTCCTTGTGTTGGATTGAACATGATGAATCTGAAATTGTGTGATTCATATCGTATAATCAAGCCCGTGGGAACTCGTGGTGACATTGGAGTATCTAGGTGACATTAGGGTTTTGGTTTATGTGTATATTAAGGTGTTGTTTTAGTATGAACTCTAGGGATGTTTGTGACACTTATAGGGATAGCTCATAAGATTGATCGAAAAAGATAACTTTGAGGTGGTTTCGTACCCTACAATAATTTCTTCGTTAGTTCTCTGCTATTTGTGACTTTGGAGTGAACTCTTTGTCGCGCGTGAGAGATTTACATATGATTCAACTATGTTAGTATTGTTGAGAGAAATTGCACTAGTCAAAGTATGATCCCTATGTCGGTGTCAAAACCGGCAGATCTCAGGTAGGGGGTCCCGAACTGTGAGACTAGAATCGACGGTAACATGAGACGAAGGGGACATAGATTTACCCAGGTTCGGGCCCTCCTATGGAGGTAATACCCTATGTCCTGCTTGGTTGTATTGATGATGTGGGGGGTTACAGAGTTGATCTACCTAGAGATTGAATAGCTAACCCTATATGAGGTGTTCCCTGTCTATACCCGAAAAACCTCCGACTTATATAGACGCCGAGGATGCCTAGGGTTTACACATGGTCGATTACATGTCGAAGAGATAAATACGACTATTTGCTACATCAAACGTGGAGCATAAGCCGTGCTTCCCAAAGCTTCCATCATGGAGACTGGGCCTTCAAATCTTCCAATGTTCGGCAAGTAGCCCATATAGTCTGGCCCATAATAACAGGCCGGCTTCCCGAGGACCCCCTAATCCAGGATTCACTCAGTAGCCCCCGAACTTGCCTCCAACGCCAAGGGTCTTCAGCTCCAATTGCTTCGCGAATAGAGTCTTCGGCTTGAGAGGTGAGTTCCTTCCCGCCGAACCATAGTTCGGCCTCCGATGATAAGTAGTTTTCCGCATAGTGGCACATCTGAACACTTAAAATTGGTTGGACTTGAAGGCCAAACGTTAGGGGGTAAACAATGTTCCTCTAATGACCTCTTAGATGAAAGGTCACGGCCCACCTCGACCGCTAGGCCAGTTACATAGACTCGATTCATGGTTTGAGGCCGCTTTAATCATCACAATCTATCAATAAAGCGATCATGTCCCGTTTTATATGGGATATACTTAATCATGCACGCGTAATGGCTCGCACGTCTCGGGGAGTGGAGGGATTCACGGCACAGCAAGGGGAGTCCAAATCGATGGGCCTCATAAAAAGAGGAGGAAAACCCCGAATTCTATTCACGCTCTCCATTTGACTTCTCCGCCTCCCATTCCTTTGCGCCTCCAAAGGACAGATCTAGGTATTTGTGCCCCCACCTCCGAGCTCATCAATGGCGGGCTCCAACGGCCAATGGGAAGCTTCCATGGTCATCGACCGGGACATTCTCGACCTCAAGAAGGCTGGCTACCTCTCCATCGACATCCCTCACCGTGCGGCGGAGGAGGGCAGTAATCCCCACCTCCAAGCCAGGAGAAAGTGTCGTGTTCATCCCCCACTTCATTAGGGGGCTGAGCTTTCCCCTCCGCCCCTTTGTCCGACAGCTAATGTTCTTCTATGGCCTCGACTTACGCAACCTCCCGCCAAACTCCATCATGCACATCTCGGTGTTCATCCTCGTCTGCGAGGCCTTCCTTCGCATCGAGCCACACTTCGGGCTTTGGCTTCAAGTGTTCAACATCAAGCCCAAGTGCGTCGGCGCTAAGCATGCAGATTGCGGCGGGGCCGTCATCGGCAAGCTCACCCGCGTTGGGTGGCCGTCGGGCACCCTTATTGACACCATCAAGGGGTGGCAGAAGGAGTGGTTCTACGTCACCGAACCACAAGCAGAAGGTCAGTATCCCGCTGTCGCATTCAGATCCGGTCCCCCTACCAAACTGACTTCATGGCTCGAAAAGGGCATTGTATAGGGACCGGGCAAGGAGGTGACCGACCTGCAGAACCGCATCCGCTCCATGGTCAAGGAGGGCACCAAGTAGACCGATGTGGTCCAGGTGATGCTCTGAAGATGCATCCTCCCTTGCCAGCGCCGTGACACCCCCTATGGGCTCGTGAGCTCGACGCCGAGCCCATAGTCTGGAATCTCTTCCGCACTACGCGGGAGAAGTTGTGGAAGGCGCTCTTCAAATCATCGAAGAGCTAGCCATCCGAGGAGGACGACAAGGGTCTGCATGCCGCCTCGCCCGATTCCGAGGTACGATACACCCTAGCTTGGTCAGCTTCATTACATAGGAAGATCTCATAACCCCTTATCCAATTTGTCCTTGCAGAGATGGCTGAAGAAAGCCGTCAAGATTAACAGTCCGGCGCCTCAGTCCGAAGACGAGAGGACCGGGCTGTTAGCAAAAATGCTCGTGGTAAAGCCTTACGAGGCTCCCACGAAGAAAGAGAAGAAGAAGAAACCAGGCCAAGTTAGCATCCGCATCAAGGACCAGCCTAACGCTGCATCCGAGGATACCCCTGCCTCCTCAAATCAGGAGGAGGCCGAGGGCAAGGGCGAGGGGGGAGGCAATTCCCCCCGTGCCAGGAAGAGAGCAGCGTCTTCAAACGCTCCAGAGCAGGTCCCCCCTCCTGCCCAGAAGAGGGCGCGTCGGACGCGGGTCATTCTGTCCGACAATAGTTCGGACTTGGACACCGCGTCTGAAGACCTTGAGGAGGTTCCACGAAGGAGCCTATGGTCAAGCCCCCTCTGAAAAGGTTAGGGTCCGAAGACCCTCCATTTCATTACGAATAGATTTAGAGTTTGCTAACATGCAGGTTATTGGCTTTGCAGCCCCTCGCGCATTATCCCACCGAGGTGATATCGGACGGGGAGACCTTGCCCACCAAACTGGCAGAGAGCGGTGATGCCTCGCATCCCACCACTCCAGGCGCCACGAGGGACGCCATGGAGGTGTCGTCCCAACACACTCCTATGGAGGCGGACACCGGCGGCGAGGGAGACCGTACCGTGGTCGGGGCTAACACCCCGGCCACTGAAGACCGGGGGCGACACCCTGCCCGAACACTGAGGAGGCCGGACGAGCGGGCGCTCAGTCCCCTCCGAGAACATCTCCGGAGCGCACTACGCCTCTGGAGGCACCGGTTCAATCCCCGGTAGGTGATCGGGGAATCCGATCATCACCAGCACCACCGACCAATAGGTGGTCGATCATGGAGGAGGCTCTATCGAGCGCCTACATCCCATAGGATCACCGCACTCTTATGGGTGCGGTACTGCAGAGCATCTAGTCCGTTAACAACGGACTAAAGGAGTCCTTCAAAGGTCTCCTTACGGGTTTTGAAGTAAATCACCTGATGTGCTTATTTGCAAAGTTTTTATTTATTCGTACTATGTACATGGCAGCCCGCGAGCCCTAGGTGAGGTGATACAACTCACCTAGGGGTCACCTTTGTATCTGATATCGAACTAGATGCACTTTAAGTGTCCAGCATGTTAGAATAACTCAACATATGATCGGATTGTCTATAATTCGGGAATTGAGAGCCCATGTAATGTACCAACTGTGTGTGTAATGCAGGTTCGTCATCCATGGTGGCCATAAATGTCGTCGAGCTGGAAGAGTTAAATCGGAAGCTTAAGCGCTCCGAAGACAAAGTTGAGGCCCTTAACCGAAGGTTCGACGAGGCTCAAGATATGTCAAAATGGAATCCGAATGCCTTTGCCTGAACTCTATCATCTGAATACTGTCAATGCAGCTTTTTCACATTGGATAATGTACGCGCAGCCTCGGCGAAGGAGATGAAGAGGCTCAAGGTCGAGATCCAGCGCACGAAGGACGAAGCGGCCGCCGAGAGGACGACTGCTAAAGAAACGGTTGTCGCCCTTTCCGCCATGTGGGCCACCAGCGGCAAGCATGAGGCTCGCGTAGCAGAGGTCCAGCAGGAGCTCAAGGACGCGAATGAAAGGTGTGAGGCCTTGGAGCAGAAGAATAAGGCGAGCTCGGGCGAACTATCCACTTTAAAAAACGAACTCCAGAAGGAGCGGATGGATAGATGGTTCTATGAGGAGCAAGTGCGCCAAGCCAAGGACATAGCAAGTGGTAGGCCGTACTCACTAAAGTGTGTATTCGGGGATAGCAAATTTGCATTGCTTACCTGGGTGTGGCGATCGTCAGGCGCAGCTTCCGATCTCCGGAAGAACGCGGCGGACTCCAATTTGCTGTTCGCCTCGCGGGGAGAAGGAGATGAAGCTCGACTATTCTGGGCACAGTTCGAAGCCCCCGAGCGTCCTCCTCTTCTGGTGGAGCAGCTGAAACAACTGATGGAACTACACCAGATGGCGGAGCCGGCCATGAAGGACCTCTGCATCCGCCTATGGCCCGGCGAGCTGCTGCCAGACAGCTATTTTCGCCTGGTGTAGAGGTTGATTGCTGCTTCGCCCCGCCTTGACACCGTCAAGCGCTCCTCCTGCATCGAGGGAGTCCGGATGGCCCTTGCCAAGGCCAAGGTGCACTGGGCGGGGCTAAATCCGATGAAGGTAGCCACCGACCCACCTCCACCCGGGAAGGAGCATCGACGCCCCGAGCTATACTTCGATGGAGTGATGGAGAGTGCTCAGGTGATAGCGTCACGGTGTTCGGGTGATAACATGTTTGAATGAGTTGTAACGCGTCCGAAGACTTTTCAAACTTTTGATGATATTAGTATTTGTTCTTATATGGTTTTCCGAAGACTTTTCAAACTTTTGATGATATTAGTATTTGTTCTTATATGGTTTTGCATTCCTTTCTAACTCCTATGTGGTTGTTTAATACTGAAAGATGCGAGTCGTCGGCTTCAGCCCCCATGTAGATACTACATGGGGTGTCTATGCCAATGCAGTATGTCTCGTAGCCGAATTATCAAAAGTCGAAGGGCGGTACAGTGCAGCAGACTAGGCAATCATACTATAGTGCTTTATTTCTTTCACTTAGTCGTAGGGCGCGAAAAGGACTACAGGAAGCATACGATTAGCCACCGAAGTGTTGTGATGTCCGGAAGAACCATGGCCAAAGCCAGTATCACAATGTTTGCACAAAGGGCAAGTTCCTCGTATAACATGGAATAACCGCTTACAAGGATTGAAGTATAATACTTCCAGCTCGGGGTTCACAGACCAGATCGCTCATACTATGACAGTCCGTTTTCGGCTTTCTCCCCTGAGGTGGTTGACCAGACGATCTGGAAGTACAATCGCAGGGGTGCTCCCTTTTCCCTTTTGGCCGAACAAGCGGAACGTAAAGGGGAAAGCACAGGAGCCGGGCAACCCAACTTATTGACCAAAGACATAGTTCGGAACCGATGCATATAAAGCAAACGCCAAGACGCCGAACACATGATAGATAAGGCGATTTATGTTTGAACTCGAGCCCCTGGTCTATTAGCCGGTTACCTCGCATCGTACTGAACAGGTCCACGAGAAGAGGGAGAGAGGAGAAAAATATGCGCCGAAAAAAGGACGATGGGGCAAACTTATGCCACGCAATTTGCATTTTCTCAACAACTCTTATAGCTCGGATTGCCGAAGCAGCTGTTTACAGGTATGTGAAAGAAATAAAAATATAAAGGAGTTGTTGTACCATGGGTCTTCGATTTATAACCTGATGTCCTCGATATGCCTCGTTGCTAGTTGACTCCTACTCTTAGATGCACCTTGATGGGTGTTAGTGTTTGGCGGGTGGATTTTGCAAACAAAGTCTTGAGAGGCTGCCGAATTGTAGGTGAGCTTTACGCCGTAGGCAGGCTCTTTTAGGAGCGCCTGCATTTTGTCCGTAGACGTATTGATAGTAGGGGTTCGGGCCAGCCGAAAACCCATCTTTATTTCCCCACCGCTACCCATGGAATCTTAAGTGCGAAGTTTTTCCTCATTGACACGTACTTTGCTGGTCTTAAGGTTCTGCGGTGGGGGGACGAGTCCCTATAGAGGGGGAGGAAGGATCTGAGTTTTCGGTCTGAAGCCGAACTCGCATCCCAGCCTTATGTGCCTTTATGGCAGATGGCAGAACTTGCTGATCTTCTTTGTAGCTGAATTCGGCTGCTAGGGCCAGTGCATGTTCCTCAGTTCTAAGGGAGCGCTCTATATTGCCGTTGATAGTAATGACCCCATTAGGGACCGGCATCTTGAGCTTGAGGTATGCGTAGTGTGGGACCGCATTGAAATGAGCAAACACCGTCCGACCAAGTAGCGCGTGATAGCCGCTACGGAAGGGCACAATGTCAAAGATTAAGTCTTCGCTGCGAAAGTTATCAGGCGAGCCGAACGCAACTTCCAGAGTTACGGAACCCGTACATCAGACCTCAACCCGTGGGATCACCCCTTTGAAGGTAGTGCTGCTGGGTTTGATCCTTGACGGATCTATGCCCATCTTTTTCACCGTATCTGAATAAATCAGGTTGAGGCTACTTCCTCCGTCCATTAGGACTTTTGTGAGGCGATACCCGTCTATAATGAGGTCTAGGACGAGGGCCGCTGAACCACCATGACGGATACTGGTCGAGTGATTGCGCTAATCAAAGGTGATCGGGTATGCCGACCATGGGTTGTACTTTAGGGCTATGGGTTCCACAGTGTAGACCTCTCGAAGGCGCGCTTCCTTTCCTTCTTAGGTATATGGGTCGCGTATATCATGTTCACTATTTTTACTTCAGGAGGGAATTTCTTCTGTCCGCCACCAATTGGACCCCGAGGCTCATCCTCGTCCTTGCTGCTAGAGCTTTTGCCTTGGTCTTCGGGTGGTATCTTGCCAGCCTATTTAAACACCCAACAGTTGTGTTGTGTGTGGTTGGCGGGCTTCTCTGAAGTCCCATGGATTTGGCAAGATCTTTCCATGATCTTCTCCAGCTGAGTGGGTCCGTCGTGATTGCCTTTAGGAGGCTTCTTCCATTGCCCAGGTCGGGAGTTGCAGAATCTGGCATTTACGGTCGTGTCATCGGCATTGCTATTATTGTGCCGATGCTTATTCTCATTGCGATTTGGTTTTAAGTTGCCATCCCAGGCTTCAGGTGCTACGGGATCTTCGGAATTGTGGTTGCGTCTTGCCAACCAATTATCATCGCCCGCGCAAAAGCGGGTCATGAGGGAGGTAAGGGCAGACATGGTCTGAGGTTTGTCCTCACCTAGCTGGCGGGCCAGCCATTCATCCCGAATATTATGCCGGAAGAAGGCTATGGCCTCAGCATCCGGACAGTCGACGATTTGGTTCTTCTTAGTCAAGAACTGATTCCAGAATTGCCAAGTAGACTCGCCGGGCTTCTGGGCGACGTTGCTGAGATCGAAAGAGCCCGGCGAGCCGACATAGGTTTCGTGGAAGTTAGAGCAGAACACATCTTCCAGGTCTTCCCAGCATCCAATGGAGTTTTCGAGGAGGCTGTTTAACCAGTGCCGAGCTAGCCCCTTAAGCTTAAGAGGGAGATATTTGATGGCATGGAGATCGTCTCCTCGTGCCATGTGGAGATGGAGGAGGAAGTCCCCAATCCATATGGTTGGGTCAGTGGTCCCGTCATACTATTCTATATTCACGGGTTTAAACCCCTCGGGGAACTGATGTCGCATTACCTCATCTGTGAAGCACAGTGGGTGAGTGGCGCCTCTGACCCGTGCTATGTCACGCCTGTATTCGACATCTGTACGGGGCCGGTTGTGTTCCCGGACTCTGTTGTTTTGTTTGAGCCATGGTCTGTATCTGCCTCGTCTATCGGGCGAGTACTCTCTAGATCCATAGATGGACCTTGTACGACCTGCTCTATGATCCAGGTCATCTCGCAGGACGAACCTGTCATTGGGCTCTAATGGCTCCTTACCCCGTCTTCGGGGCACTGTCGGTATATAACTGGTGTCGTCAACCGTCCTATCCCGACCACGAGGGGGCAGTCTGGCTTGTCGTATGGAGTATGGTTTGGAGATGGAGTATCAGTGAGTTCATCATCGAATTGCGGCAACAACCTTCTCCGAGGGTAGCTTTTGGGCTGGTTCGACAGACCAGTGTTGTATACCTTCTCGGCTGAGAGGACTTTCGTCTATTGATCATTGAGGTTGTCCTGTTCGGCTTTGAGTTATCGTTCTTTAGCCTTTAGGCTGCAAGCCGTTGCAACGAGTCGTTGCCAGATTTCTTCCTGATCTTCGAGGTTATCAGGGATGTACAAGTCATCGGCTTCCGGTATATCTTCCTCCGCGACGGGAGGGGGGGAGGTAATTATCGTCTTTGGGGTTGTTGATGTTATCGGGGTTGTTTAGGTCCTCGGGCCCTTCCGTACCCTCTAACGGGTGTTCCGGGATATCAGGATTGCCATGGTCAGCGGGGGTATTACCGTCCCCATTGTTAATATAGCTTTCCTTCCCTTTTTGCCTTTGGACCTCTTATGCGGTTTTTGGCGCCTTGACGGCACATCGCCCGATTTATCACCATCGTTGTGAGGCGTGTTGTCGCCATTAGTGGCAGGAGTATCTACCATGTAGACATCGTATGTGCAAGTGGCGGCCCACCTCCCGGTGTTAACGGGGGTGGGAGCATGGTCTTCTTCATCCATGTATTCCGCCTCCTCGGAGCATAGTCCAGCATGTCGGTTAAATCTTCGACAGTGGCTATCAAGTGGGTGGTGGGTGGGTCAAAAAATTTGTCCTGGCCCACACCATAACCGAACCGAGCGTGGATCGAGGTTGGATCATCGGTGATCTTCCTCGATGAGATTCAATCTAGGGCCTCATCGACCGCTGAGGGCCCGATTGGATCCAGTTGTTCGGAACTTGTGGAGTTAACCTCCAAGATGTCCGTATGTGGGAAGTGTTCGGCAAGAACACATGTTCGGTCATCTGGCTTAATGGCCGGACCGGGATAAGAGATCGGTTCACCACTATGGGTGACTCCATCGGCATGTCCGGAGAAGGGGCTCGAGGTTAAAGCCTCAGAGTCCACAGGGGCTACAGGCGGAACTGCGATCCCGATTAACGACAAGTCACCCCAAGAGTCGACGGAGAACTCTAAGTTTCCAAATCTCACCTCTCGATCAGGGGCGAAGCTCTCAACGCGGCCTAGATGGCCAGCGGAATCAGCGTGCGGCACAACGCTACCGAAGGCGAAGATCTGTCCGGGAACAAAAGTGTCCATATTGCGGACCTCTTCGTTGATGACAACGGGAGACATATATTCCATCTTGCTCACAGAGGAACTCTCAATTAAAGCACCAATGTCGGTGTCAAAACTGGCGGATCTTGGGTAGGGGGTCCCGAACTGTGAGACTAGAATCGACGGTAATAGGAGACGAAGGGGACACAGATTTACCCAGGTTCGGGCCCTCCTATGGAGGTCATACCCTACATCTTGCTTGGTTGTATTGATGATGTGGGGGTTACACAGTTGATCTACCTCGAGATCGAATAGCTAACCCTAGATGAGTTGTTCCCTGTCTATACCCTAAAACCCTTCGGCTTATATAGACGCCGAGGATGCCTACGGTTTACACATGGTCGGTTACATGCCGAAGAGATAAACATGCCTATTTGCTACATCAAACGTGGAGCACAAGCCGTTCTTCCCAAATCTTCCATCCTAGAGACCAGGCCTTCAAATCTTCCGGTGTTCGACAAGTAGCCCATATAGTTCGGCCCATAATAACAGGTCGGCTTCCCGAGTACCCCCTAATCCAGGACTCCCAAACCCTAGGCCTTGTTTCTAAGCATTGCAATACAATTTATGCTCACCTTTATCATTAGTTACCTTGCTGTTTTTATATTTTCAGATTACAAAAACCTATATCTACCATCCATATTACACTTGTATCACCATCTCTTTGCCGAACTAGTGCACCTATACAATTTACCATTGTATTGGGTGTGTTGGGGACACAAGAGACTCTTTGTTATTTGGTTGCAGGGTTGTTCAAGAGAGACCATATTCATCCTATGCCTCCTATGGATTGATAAACCTTAGGTTATCCACTTGAGGTAAAATTGCTACTGTCCTACAAAACTCTGCGCTTGGAGGCCCAATACGAGTGTACAAGAAGAAGGTTGCGTAGTGATACGTCTCCAACGTATCTATAATTTTTATGATGGCACGCTATTATATTATCTGTTTTGGACGTTTATATGCATTAATATGCTATTTTATACTATTTTTGGGACTAACCTATTAATCTAGAGCCAAGTGCCAGTTTCTCCAAGTGACTTGTTTCCTTATTTTTAAGTTTTGCTGATATGGAATATTAAATGGAGTCCAAACAGAATAAAACATGCGGAAGGAAATTTTCTAGAAGGAAACAAGTCATCCAAGCTTGGAGAGCACGTCAGGTGCCAGGGCGCCACAAGCCTGCTAGGCATGGCCCCCCAGGCTGCGCCTAGCAGGCTTGTTGCCTCCTGGCAGGTCTCCTAACCCTAATTCTTGGCCTATAAATACCCAAATATTCCCCCAACATCAAAAAGAGCCACGAAAACACTTTTCCGCTGCCGGAAGCCTCCATTCTCGAGAGATCCAATCTTGGAGCCTTTCCGGTAATCTGCCGGAGGGAGTTTTGATCATGGAGGGCATCTACATCAACTCCATTGCCCCTGCGATGATGCGTGAGTAGTCCACCACAGACCTACGGGTCCATAGCTAGTAGCTAGATGGCTTCTTCTCTATCATTGATCTTTAATACCATGTTCTTCATGATCTTCATGGAGATCTATCCGATGTAAACCTCTTTTGTGGTGTGTTTGTCAAGATCCGATGAATTGTGAGTTTATGTTCAGATTATCCATGAATCATATTTGAATTTCTTTTGATTTCTTATATGCATCATTTCAAATCCTTGCAACTCTCTTCAAGTTATTGGTTTGGTTTGGCCAACTAGATTGGTAATTCTTGCAATGGGAGAAGTGCTTGATTTTGTGTTCAATCTTGCGGTGTCCTCACCCAGTGACAAAGTAGGGGTAACGAGGCACATATTGTATTGTTGCCATCAAGGGTAACAAGATGGGGTTTTCATCATATTGCTCGAGTTTATCCCTCTACATCATGTCATCTTTCCTAATGTGTTACTCTATTCTTCATGAACTTAATACTCTAGATGCAGGCAGGAGTCGGTCGATGTGGGGAGTAATAGTAGTAGATGCAGAATCATTTTGGTCTACTTGTCAAGGGTGTGATGCCTATATGCATGATCATTGCCTTGGATAACTACATGATTATTTTCTTTTCTATCAATTTCTTGACAGTAATTTGTTTACCCACCATGATATTTGCCTTTAAGAGAGAAGCCTCTAGCGAAACCTATGGCCCCCGGGTCTATTTTCTATCATATATTTTCAGATCTATACTTGCTACAATTTATTTACCTTTTAATTTCCGCACTCGTTACATCTATCTCTATCGGAACTAATCCTTGCAAACAACCGTGAAGGGATTGACAACCCCTTTATAGCGTTGGGTGCAAGAGTTTGATTATTTGTGTAGGTGCATCAACTGGTGACTTGCGTGTTCCTCCTACTAGATTTATACCTTGGTTCTCAACAACTGAGGGAAATACGTATCTACTTCGCTGCATCTCCCTTTCCTCTTCAAGGGAAAACCAATGCATGCTCAAGAGGTAGCAAGAAGGATTTCTGGCGCTGTTGTCGGGGAGGATACACATCAAGCCTACCAAGTACCCATCACCAACTCATCTCTTGCATTTACTTTATTTGACATTTGCCTCTTGTTTTCCTCTCCCCCACTTCTAAAACGATTTTCAGAAAATACCAAAAATATTTGCCTTTTTATTAGCCCTTCTTTCGTTTGCCTTTCGTTTGCTTGTGTGCTTGATTGCTTGCTTTGTCAAGATGTCTGAGAATACCAAGTTGTGTGACTTTTCCAATACTCATAACAATGATTTTATTAGTACTCCTATTGCTCCCTCCACTAGTGCGGAATCTTATGAAATCAATGCTGCTTTGCTAAATCTTCTTATGAAAGAACAATTTTCTGGCCTTCCTAGTGAAGATGCCGCATCCCATCTAAATAATTTCATTGAATTTTGTGATATGCAAAAGAAGAAAGATGTGGATAATGATATTGTTAAATTGAAGCTATTTCCGTTCTCGCTACGAGATCGTGCTAAAACTTGGTTTTCATCTTTGCCTAAAAATAGTATTGATTCATGGAATAAGTGTAAACATGCTTTTATTTCCAAGTACTTTCTGCCCGCTAAGATCATCTCCCTTAGGATAGATATAATGAATTTTAAGAAACTTGATCATGAGCATGTTGCACAATCTTGGGAGAGGATGAAATTAATGATTAGGAATTGTCCCGCACATGGGTTGAGTTTATGGATGATTATACAAATTTTCTATGCGGGATTGAACTTTGCATCTAGAAATCTTGTAGATTCTGCCGCGGGTGGTACTTTTATGGAAATCACGTTAGGAGAAGCTACTAAACTCCTAGATAATATCATGACAAACTACTCTCAATGGAATACCAAAAGATCTCCTACTAGTAAAAAGGTGCATGCCATTGAAGAAATAAATACTTTGAGTGAAAAGATGGATAAATTGATGAAATTGTTTGCTAGTAAGAGTGCTCCTATTGATCCTAATGATATGACTTTGTCTTCTTTGCTTGGAAATAATAATGAATCTATGGATGTGAATTTTGTTGGTAGGAACAATTTTGGTAACAATGTGTACAGAGGTAATTTCAACCCTAGGTCGTTCCCTAGTAATTCCTCTAATAATTATGGTAATTCTACAACAATTCCCATGGAAATTATAATAAGATGACCTATTATCTTGAGAATATTGTTAAAGGTTTTATTGGTTCGCAAAAAGTTTTTAATGCCACTATTGAAGAAAAAGTGCTTAAGATTGATGATTTGGCTAAGAGCATTGATAGAATTTCTCTTGAGATTGATTCTTTGAAATCTAGATCTACTCCACCCAAGCACGATATAATTAGTCTTTAAAATCTATGAGAATTTCTATTGATGAAAGTAGGGAAAGAACCGCTAGAATTCGTGCTAAGCGTGAATGGCTTGAAAAGGTGTTTTCTCGCGATAATAATGATGAAGATCTTAAAGTGATTGATGTGACTCCTATTGAATCTTTGTTTTCCAATATAAATATTGATAATGATGGGACTGGAGATAAGTCAACTTTAGTTACAAGGCGTCCCAATGATTTGGAGTATATAGATCTTAATGCTAAGATTGATAAAAGTGGGATTGAAGAGGTCAAAACTTTAAATAGCAATGAACCCACTCTTTTGGATTTCAAGGAATTTAATTATAGTAGCTGATATTTGATTTATTGTATTTCCTTGATTCAATCCATGTTGAATTCTCCTCATGCTTATAGTCAAAATAAGGCTTTTACTAACCATATAGTTGATGCTATGATGAAATCTTTTGAAGAAAAACTTGAGATAGAAGTTTCTATTGCTAGAAATCTTCATGATGAGTGGGAACCTACTTTTAATATTAAAATCAAAGATTATGAGTGCCATGCTTTTTGTGATTTGGGTGCTAGTGTTTCCACAATTCCGAAAACTTTATGTGATGTGCTAGGTTATCTTGATCTTGATGATTGCTCTCTAAATTTGCATCTTGCGGATTCCACTATTAAGAAACCTATCGGAATGATTAATGATGTTCTTATTGTTGCAAATAGGAATTATGTGCCCTTATATTTCATTGTTCTTGATATAGATTGCAATCCTATATGTCCTATTATTCTTAGTACACCTTTCCTTAGAAGTATTTGTGCAATTATTGACATGAAAGAAGGAAACATTAGATTCCAATTTCCATTAAGGAAAGGCATGGAACACATTCCTAGAAATAAATAAGATCAACTTATGAATCTATTATGATAGCTACTTTTCGATTGCATACCAAAGATGACAATACCTAGATCTATTGTGTTTTGCCTAGCTGGGGGCGTTAGACAATAGCGCTTGCTGGTAGGCAACCCAGTTTTATTTTTGTGTTCTTTTTTTGCTTCTGTTTTTGAGTGTTTCCAAAATTATTAATTTTGTATTAATTGTGGTTTGGTGTTTTAATTAATGTTTGAGCAAAATCTATGGTAGTTGTTGATTTGATCTTGCTGAAAAACAGAAACTTTTGCTCTCCGTCCAGGAATTTTATAATTTTTTACGAGCATCGAATTGATCTGAATTTTTTAAAAAAAAATTATATATAAATTTCCCAGGTTTTCCTAATTTTTCAGAATTTTTTGAGTTACATAATTATATGAAGTTTCCAGGTTGCTACAGACTGTTCTGTTTTTGACAGGTTCTGTTTTCTTTGAGTTGTTTACCTATTTTGATGAATCTATGGGTTGTATCATGTGGTATGAGCCATGGAGAATTTACATTACAGTATTTATAAAACCAATATAAATAAATAATGAGTTCACAACATTACCTAAAGTGGTGATTTATTTTCTTATACTAACGGATCTCTCGAGTTTTCTATTAAGTTTTGTGTTGTGAAGTTTTCAAGTTTTGGGTAAAGATTAGATGGAGTATGGAATAAGGAGTGGCAAGAGCCTAATCTTGGGGATGCAGAAGGCACCCGAAGTCATATTCAAGGATGCCAAAGAGCCTAAGCTTGGTGATGCCCTAGAAGGCATCCCCTCTTTCGTCTTCAATCCATCGGTAAATTTACTTGAGCTTATATTTTTATTCACCACATGATATGTGTTTTGCTTGGAGCGTCTTGTATGATATGAGTTTTTTCTTGTTAGTTTGACACAATCATCCTTGATGCATACATATTTTGAGAGACACACTCTGAATCGTGTATTTATTAGGATACTCTTTGTGCTTCACTTATATCTTTTGAGTTGGGCAATTTTGCTCTATATGCTTCACTTATATCTTTTAGAGCATGGTGGTGTTTTCGTTTCATAGAAATACTTGAAATCTCGCACCTCACTTATATTATTTTGAGAGTTTCTAAAAACAGCATGGTAATTGGTCTAGGTTATGAATTTATTCCTAATATGATAGGCATCCAAAAGGGATATAATAAAAACTTCCATATTAAGTGCATTGAGTATTTATGAGAAGTTTGATTCCTTGCATAAAGTTTTGAGATATAAAGATGGTAATGTTA
This sequence comes from Hordeum marinum, assembly GCA_022496015.1. Lineage (NCBI taxonomy): Eukaryota > Viridiplantae > Streptophyta > Magnoliopsida > Poales > Poaceae > Hordeum > Hordeum marinum. The sequence continues at coordinate 46,785,197 of CM039672.1, forward strand.
AGGGACATGTTAGGAAGTAAATTGTCATTTGGTAAAAATACTTGTGTAAAGGTTTGTGCTTCATGTAGCATGCACGTATGGTGAATCGCTATGTAAGGAAGTCGGAGCATGACTTGTTTACAGATTGTCGACCTTTGTGTGAGGGTCAGGGGCACACGATGGTTAACTCCTACCATCCTCCCCCTAGGAGCATGCGTTTAATGCTTTGCTTCAATGACTAATAGAATTTTGCAATAAGTATGTGAGTTCTTTATTAGTAATGAGTCCATGGATTATACGCACTCTCACCCTTCCACTTTTGCTAGCCTTTCTAGTACCGCGCAACTTTTGCCGGTGCAACAAAGACCTTCCTCAAAACAGCCACCATATACCTTCCTCAAAACAGCCACCATATATCTTTCCTCAAAACAGCCACCATACCTACCTATTATGGCATTTCCATAGCCATTCCGAGATATATTGCCATGCAACTTCCACCGTTTCCTTTTATGACATGCACCATCACTTCCATATTGCATATAGAGTCATACTTTGTCATAGGTATCGAGTTGTAATTTTCCTTTTGAGTTGTAAGTAAATAAAAGTGTGATGATTTTCATTACACAGCATGTCCCATGTGACTGTAGGATGATGGAAACTATGATTCCCTTACTAGTAGGGATGATGGCCCGGACTTTATGAAAAATAAAAGAGGCCAGCGAAGCCCAAATAAAAAATGAATAAAAGAGGCCTTAGATGCACAAAAATATGAGAGAAAAGAGAGAAGGGACATTGCTACTACCTTTTGCCACACTTGTGCTTCAAAGTAGCACCATGATCTTCATGATAGAGAGTCTCCTATTGTGTCACTTTCATATAGCTAGTGGAATTTTTCTTCATGGTGCACGTCGACTCGGTTTCTTTTTGAGCTTTCATACACTTATAGATCTAGTGCATCCGTTGCATGGCAATCCCTACTCACTCACATTGATATCTATTGATGGGCATCTCCATATACGTTGATACGCCTAGTTGATGTGAGACTATCTTCTCCCTTTCCTTGACAACCTCCATCATATTCTATTCCACCTATAGTGCTATATCCATGGCTCGTGCTCCTGTATTGCGTGAGAGTTGAAAAAGTATGAGAAAATAAAGGCATGAAAGCAATTGCTTGACTTTTCATCAGGGTTGTGCATGATGTAAATTCTTTGTGTGGGGAAGATGGAGCATAGCCAGACCATAAGATATTGTAGGGATAACTTTCTTTTGCCATTATATTTTGAAGAGATACAATTGCTTTGCTAGTATGCTTGAAATGTTATTGTTTCTATATCAATATTAAGCTTTTGTTTTGAGTTTATGGATCTGAATATTCATGCCACAATAAAGAATATTACTTGGATAAATATATTAGGTAGCACTCCACATCAAAAATTCTGTTTTTCTCATTTACCTACTCGAGGATGAGCAGGAATTAAGCTTGGGGATGCTGATACGTCTCCAACGTATCTATAATTTTTGATCATGGCATGCTATTATATTATCTGTTTTGGATGTTTTATATGCATTAATATGCTATTTTATAATATTTTTGGGACTAACCTATTAATCTAGAGCCAAGTGCCAGTTTCTGTTTTTTCCTTATTTTCGAGTTTTGCACATATGGAATATTAAACGGAGTCCAAACAGAATAAAACCTGCGGAAGGAATTTTTCTGGAGTGCACGTCATGGGAGGTGCTAGGGCGCCATAAGCCTGCTAGGCGCGGGTCCCTCCTGGCTGTGCCTAGTAGGCTTGTCGCCTCCTGGTAGGTCTCCTAGCCCTAATTCTTGGCCTATAAATACCCAATTATTCCCCCAACATCAGAATGATCCACGCAAATATGTTTCCGCCGTCGGAAGCCTCTGTTCCCGAGAGATCCAATATTCGAGCCTTTTTCGGTAATCTGCCAGAGGGGGTTTCGATCATGAAGGGCATCTATATCAACTCCATTGCCCCTCCAATGATGCTTAAGTAGTCCACCACAGACCTATGGGTCCATAGCTAGTATCTAGATGGCTTCTTCTCTCTCATTGATCTTCAATACCATGTTCTTCATGATCTTCATGGAGATCTATCCGATGTAAACCTCTTTTGTGGTGTGTTTGTCAAGATCCGATGAATTGTGAGTTTATGTTCAGATTATCCATGAATCTTATTTGAATCTCCTCTGATTTCTTATATGCATCATTTCATATCCTTGAAAGTCTCTTCAAGTTATTGGTTTGGTTTGGCCAACTAGATTGGTAATTCTTGCAATGGAGAAGTGCTTGGTTTTGGGTTCAATCTTGCGCTGTCCTCACCCAATGACATAGTAGGGGTAGCAAGGAACATATTGTATTCTTGCTATCAAGGGTAACAAGATGGGGTTTTCATCATATTGCTTGAGTTTATCCCTCTACATCATGTCATATTTCTTAATGTGTTACTCTGTTCTTTATGAACTTAATACTCTAGATGCACGCAGGAGTCGGTCGATGTGTGGAGTAATAGTAGTAGATGAAGAATCATTTCGGTCTACTTGTCACGGATGTGATGCCTATATGCATGATCATTGCCTTGGATAACTACATGATTATTCGCTTTTCTATCAATTGCTTGACAGTAATTTGTTTACCCACCATGATATTTGCCTTCAAGAGAGAAGCCTCTAGTGAAATCTATGGCCCCGGGGTCTATTTTCAACCATATATTTTCAGCTCTATACCTTTCTGCAATTTATTTATCTTTTACTTTCTGCACTCGTTTACATCTATCTCTTTCAGATCTAATCCTTGCAAACAAACGTGAAGGGATTGACAACCCCTTTATAGCGTTGGGTGCAAGAGTTTGATTGTTTGTGTAGGTGCAATCATTGGTGACTTGCTTGTTCCTCCTACTGGATTGATACCTTGGTTCTCAACAACTGAGGGAAATACTTATCTACTTTGCTGCATCACCCTTTCCTCTTGAAGGGAAAACCAACGCATGCTCAAGAGGTAGCATAGCAAGCCTCGAGAGCCATGAAAAACCAATAGGGAGCCTGTTCCAGCACCCTGCCCGAGGGGGAAACCATCACCGGAGGCCATCTTCATCATCCTGGCGGTCTCCATGACGAGGAGGGAGTAGTTCACCCTCGGGGCTGAGGGTATGTACCAGTAGCTATGTGTTTGATCTCTCTCTCTCTCTCCCGTGTTCTTGAGATGACACGATCTTGATGTACCGAGAGTGTCGTGGATTTATCACGGCAAATGTCCGGGTGAACGGACTTGGATTCGAGGCCATCGCTAACGGGGTGGACTCAAAGGGGTTGATCCGGACGAAAGACACGAATTTACCCAGGTTCGGCCCCTCAAGTCGAGGTAATAGCCTACGTCCTGCTTGTGTTTGTATTGCTTGTGTATCGATTACAAGGAGCTAGAATCTTGACCTAGTTCTCGATCACTTATCCTCTAAGTCGCCCCGGGTCTGCCTTTATATAGGAGGTCAGGACCGCCGGGTCTTTACAATTATCTATCCGGGTCTTCTTGTGAATCTGAACCTCTCTCTATCTTCCTGTCCAAGTTGTCCTTGAGACGGCTTACACACCCGGGTCTTCTACGTCCGGGCCATCATGCGGCCCACATCTTGAGCCGTCTATCTTCCTAGGCCACCAGTCTTATGGCTCACCCATGAGCCAGCTTACAAGTCATCAATATGAACCGGAGCCTCTAAGGCGGGTCATATTACGGGGTTATATCCCCAACATTAGGCCCCAGGTTGAATTGAGCTTGCTCACTTCATCCTTCTCTTCTGATTTTGGCGAGCCGCCCGGAAATGACCTGGCATGACGTCATGAGATCTGCTGATGTATCACCGAATCTTTCATTAACTGTCATCCCCAGAATCGAGGCGTCCGCCTCGGTCAAACATTGTCGTCGCCTGCTTCACCGATCGGGCCGCTGTATCACCCTGAAACGTACCAGAGTTTCGTCCGCCTCCGGCACTCCATCGCTGGTAAGTTGCCGCTCCTCCTATCTCATCCGCCGTCGCAATAGGGTTTCACCGGAGTGTCTGCCGCCGCCATTCGTGCTCCTCCACGGCAGCGTTTGTAGGATATCAGATGCCGTCGGTGCTTTTAGGGCGCGCTCTCGCCGCGCCGCCGCGCGCGGGATGTCCGGGCACAATGCGCGGGCCGTGATGTCTCCGGTCCATTTTGTTTTCTTCTGCTGTTCATCGCTAGATCAGGATTTAAATTCTTTTTCTCCGCCTTTGTAGATCCGTAGCCATAGTAGTAGTTTGCGGAATCTGTTTTTAGGACTTAGCCGATTTTCAATCTTCCCTTCCTCTGTTGAGTCGCTAAGCTTCTCCGGCTCTCATCAACCGGGTCTTTCCACATTATTTGTAGAACCCTTAAACCTGTAAGCCGTCTTGCGCTTGACTCGTCACACCCTTTTCCTTGCACAGTATTTAAGCCGCCAATATGTCTCGTGCGTCCAACTCATGCAACTGGGTTGGTTCTTGCATCACGGAGGAGTACTTAGCAGATTATGTTGAAGCGGGTACTCTCCCTCCCAAAGAGGTCCTCAATTGGCGTGTTCCGGGTAAAGAGACCCGGCCTTCTCCCCAAAAAGGAGAGATAGTAGTCTTCACTGATCACATCGAGCGTGGGTTCGTGCCGCCCGGCTCTAAGTTTTTCCGGGACGTTCTTCATTTTTACAAGCTGCATCCTAAAGACTTGGCACCCAACTCCGTCTCAAACATCTGTAACTTCCAAGTGCTCTACGAAGCTTATCTGCAGACTAAGACATCCGTGGGGTTCTTTTGAGAGTTCTTCTATGCCAACCGCCAAACTAAAATGAAGGGTGGTCCGAGTCTGGAGTTGGGCGGCATTTCTATTCAACGCCGCCGAGACATCATCTTTCCTGCCACTCCAATGCCGAGTCACCCAAAGGATTGGAATAAGACGTGGTTCTACTGCCAAGAGACCTGTCCTGAGAAGGAACACTCGTTGGCGGGTTACCGCTCCTCCCGGCTTAGGACAGACACAGAGCTTCCCGGCCGGCTCTCAGCCTCAGAGCGTGCCAAATACGAGCCATTCCACGCCAAGATCAAAGAGCTCCTGGCCAATGGTTTAATAGGATTGGATTTGATCCGCTGCTGGATTTCCTGGCGAATCATGCCTTTAAGCCGCAGAGGTCAGCTTATGTGTGAGTACGAAGGCAAATATGACAGCTCATTGTGCTTCGGCAAGTCAATACTGACAGAGGACAATATTACCACTACCATCCGGAGCTTTGTCCATGAAGCCTCCGGCTCATGCAGTGCCATCGGCCTGGCGCCTTTCTGCGTCAATAATCCGGCTCCCGATGTAAGTTAATCTCTTCCCATCCGTCTCTTAGGTGTTGGTTGTACTTTGTTGATTTTCTATTCATCCTCCAGGTCATTCGTGTAGCCGACTCAGACTTTTGGAAGAAGGAATATGTTGCCCCTCCAAAGAAATCCAGGAAGAAGGGCGCGACCAAGAGGGCTAAAAAAGATGCCCCGCAAGAGAATTTGTTTGACCTGCCACCATCATCCAGCTCAGAGGTAATACTTTAATTGCTTTGCTTTATATTTTACCTTCCTACTTATTTAATGCTTGTCTTACTTCGCAGGATGAAGTGGAAACCAGCCACGCCAATGCTCCTGAGGTAAATTATGTTTCTTCCGGCTCAGAATGTTTTATCCCCCGAAAGCCGCGGCGGGTTATCAGAAAAGTTCCTCTTTCTCACCCTCTCGCTTACCTGGCTACCGACTTTCTTTTGAAAAAGCAACAACAGGCCGAGCGTCGACAGACTCGGAGCACCGGCTGTACTGAGCTCGTGTCTGGGTTACCAAATTCTCCGGCTCCCAAGAAGCGCCCCGCAGAGGTTTACATCTTTACTTTTCCTTTGACTTTCCTTTGTAATCTTGACCCTTTCTCATCTTTCCTGTTTTACTCTTTTTAGAAAACCCCATCCTCTGGCGACTCTTAGGCATCGGTTCTACCACCGCCCAAGATCAATCCGCTGTAAGTATTCTTTATCATGGCATCCGGATCTCCGTCTCTTAATATGATAGTAACCTCTTCAAATGCTGCTCTTTCCATTTTGCAGTGCTCAAGCGAAGCGTCGTAAGACCAACAAGCCCTCCCCTGGCCCTATCATCCAAGACCAGGAATTCGAACACCCGGAGGAGGCTCATCAGGAAGTAACTCCACCGGCTCCTTCTGCGGAGCCCGCTGTTGAAGATGTCATTATGGAGAGTCCTCCCAGAGATCCTTCCAAGCCACTGACTCCTACAAAAACTCCTGCAACTCTGGAGGTTATGATCACCGGGTCAGCTCAGCAGACGCCTCCGGCTCATGTGCTGACTAAACATACCGAGCCGTCTGAGGCCTCGAGGAAATTGAATTTTGACTCTTCATTCGAGAAGATGACAGCTGACGAGCTTCACGCCGGATATATGAACCAGCTAAACACCATCCGGGACTTGGAACTTCGGCTGGTGACCTTGATGAAAGAAAAATATGAGGTACCCTTTTCTTCTTTCTATATCCTTACTTAGCGCCCAAGAGCCGGTTTAATCTAGATGATAGTTGAGCCGGGTCTTTCTGTGACCTCTGTAGATATTGTCATGCCAAATTAACTTAGAATTGCTTTAGCTTAGTACTGTAGATAAAGTGAACCGCCAATCATAGCCCCCAAGGGCCGTCCCAGATTTTATTTGAGTCGGGTCTTTAATGTAGACAGCTTGAAGATCTAATCGTAGCCCCCAAGAGCCGAGTCCACTTTGACAAAATTGAGTCGGATCTTCCATTAGGAGCAGTCTTTGAAGATCCAATTCGTAGCCCCCAAGGACCGGCTCAAACTTGATCAAGTTGAGTCGGTGCTTCCATTATTAGTACATTGAAGAGCCATAGTGTAGCCCCCAAGTTCCGGATTAACTTCGAAGGAGATGAACCGGAACTGTATTGCATACTAAAAGATCAAATATACATTAGCCCCCAAGTGTCAAATATATTGCTTGCAATTTGTTTGAGACTTGCATAAATTTTCTTTTAACACTCGTCCTGTATTTGGCGACTTATCCTGTATTTTCATGTATTATAGGAAGCTTTAAATGAAGCCGGGTCTCAGTTTGACGGATCTGAAGGCCAACTTGGCGGATCAGCAAGAAGCCCGAAGCATTGCAGACGAAAAGTGTTGGGTTCTCTCTGAGGAGCTGGCCAATGCCACTGCTGAGCTTACCTCTTTGAACAAGACGGCAGAATCTGAAAAGGTTGCTCTAACCAAACGGGCGGACAACACCGACCAGCGGCTTATAGCTGTGGCGGAGGAACTCCAAGGCCTGAAGCGGCACATAGCGAAGATGTCAGTCGCCCTATTTGGTAAGTTTCTATTTTACTTTGTATTTTAACATTGCTATTGAAAAACTAGCGACTCATTAGCTTTATCCGGCTTATCCAGGTCCCAGGAGCCGGCAGTTGGCTTCTGATAGCCTTCTGCCACTAAAGGCCATCTACACCTTTGCAGAACAACTATACTGCAGCGCCATCTTCACGATCAAGAGTGTCCAATATAAGGAGAATATCCCCACCGCCCTGAAAGCGGTCTTGGAACTCTTCTCCACCATGCCAAAACAGATCGAAGAACTGAAGAAATCAGCTTTTCGTTAAGGAGCAGTCGCTGGATTGAGCCGGGCTCTGGCCTTTGCCCCTGAGCTGCCGCCAGCTGAAATGATGGATGGCTATCCATCAAAGAAAGACAACAGCTCAGAATTCACAGAGGTGGACTACATCCAGTGTGTCAAGGACTCCCGCTTCTTGGCGTCTGTACTTGCAGATGAAGCCAAATTAAATGTCTACCAGGCGGCTTATGATGGCGAGGATAAGAGGATCCGCGGGCCTCTCTACGAGTGGAAATCTCTAACACCCGCCCACAGTAAGGAACTCTTTCCTAATGATCTCAACATGTCTCCCTTTTTTTGAAGAAGGGTCCTTCGCCGCGCTGGCTGACTACAACTGGGATTTGGAAACTCTCCAGATGAAGCCAGTAGAAGAACCGGAGCAGGATGATCTAGCCGTCTGACTTTGCATTTTGTAACCTTCTGAGTGATGGCTCAAGCAATGATCTGCCGTGGGTGGTTGAAACTTGGTAATGCCTTTTCTCCTTCTGAGAGCAATTTTTGTAATAGCTTAAGGATGACTCTATTGTTCTAAAGATAGTGTCGGTTGTATATATTTCCATCTCTTTGTGTATACTTTCCGTCTCTCCATGTTTCAATTTGATGTGTTACCGGCTCTCCATTGATTGATCGCTCCTTTGCATAATTATACCTTGAGCTTTTCTGATGAGGGGTGTTTGTCTTTGAAGACATCATTCCTTCTCCAGAAGATTAGAGCCGGATAATATCTTTGAAAACTTGAATTTTGTCAACTAGAGCAACATGGCTCCGGCTCTTGTCGGATGAATCCATTAAGGAGTCGGTTGTCTTAGGATAATGTAAGCTATACCTGATGGTAAGAAGCCTCTATCGACAACTGCGACTATTGATGAACCAGAAGCGGCCTAAAGCCGGCTGTATGAAGGGTAATGTAAGCTATACCTAACGGTAAGAAGCCTCCTTTTAACAGCAAATGTTGTATGCGCGAACGCCGACTGTCGATGGGAGATGTAAGCTATACCCCAAGGCAAGAAGCCTCCATCGACAGCCACGGCTAATAATTAGCCTGAGATGGCATAAAGCCGGCTGTTTGAAAGGAGATATAAGCTATACCCAAAGGCAAGAAGCCTCTTTCAACAGCTACAGTTGATAAGCAACTGAGTTTTTGGCATACACGCTGGTTGTTGGGGTGAGATAAGCGAACCCGTCAGTAAGAAGCCCCTTCGACAACCGTGGTTAATAAGTAACCGGAAGTGGCATAAAGCCGGCCATTAGGGTGAGATAAGCGAACCTGTCGGTAAGAAGCCCCCTTCGATGGCCGCAGTTGATAAGCAACTGGAATTTGGTGTACACGCTGTTGTCTTAGGGTAATGTAAGCTATACCAAAGGTAAGAAGCCTCCATCAACAATAGCGCTTAATGTAACCAAACTAGGCATAAAGCCAACTATGCAAGGGAGATGTAAGCTATACCCGAAGGCAAGAAGCCTCTTTGCAACAGTGCTTAATTGGGCATAACGCCGGTTGTGCAAGGGAGATGTAAGCTATACCCGAAGGCAAGAAGCCTCCTTGCCACACCATAAAAGCAGATTGTGCAGGGGAAATGTAAGCTATACCCGAAGGCAAGAAGCCTCCCTGCAACAGCGCTTGATAGGGCATAAAGCCGGATGATAGATCGGCCGTTTTGACGGCGAACAAACCACTTCAACTCAAATTTTTGAGCCGGATTTTTTTAAATCTTGATTGCACAAAGACATACAAAAGAGCAGAGACCCCAGTCTTTGCGGGGATGCTAGCTTTTACTCATGTAAACATGATATATACAATGATAGCGGCTTTCAATGCCTGCTAAGTAAAGTATGGTCGTAGATGTGCGATATTCCATGGCCGCAACGTCTCTTGACCCATGGTTTCCGACTCATTTCGGATACCCATTGTTAAGGTTTCTGCTAATCACAAAATGCCCCTCCAACGGTGGAGATAACTTATGCATTCCAGATTGGTCTTGAATCAACCGGAGCACCAGGTCACCTTCCTGGAACATCCGAGTCTTCACCCTGCGGCTATGATAGCGTCGTAGGTCTTGTTGATAAATTGCCTACCTGGCTGCTGCTAACTCTCGTGCTTCATCCAAGGCGTCCAACGCATCTTGGCGTGCTACCTCATTGTCCGTCTCAACATAAGCCGCCACCCTTGGTGAGTCATGCCGGATATCGCTGGGTAGAACCGCCTTAGCACCATACGCCATGAAGAAAGGCGTGAAACCTGTAGATCTGTTAGGGGTAGTTCTGATGCTCCATAAGACGGAAGGCAACTCCTCAACCCAACATCCGAGTGTCCGCTTTAAAGGAACCATGAGCCGTGGTTTGACTCCTCTTAAAATTTCCTGATTGGCTCGCTCCGCCTGACCATTAGACTGTGGATGTGCCACGGTTGAAACATCAAGCCGGATATGCTCCTTCTCATAGAACGCTTTCATAGCTCCTTTGGATAGATTTTTTCCATTGTCCGTCATGATACTGTGCTGGTAACCAAAGCGATAGATCAACTTCTTAATAAATTGAACCGCTATAGCCGCGTCACATTTGCTGACCGGCTCTGCCTCTACCCACTTAGTAAATTTATCAATCGCCAACAGAAGGTGTGTTTATTATCCTTGGATCTCTTGAAGGGTCCTACCATATCAAGCCCCCAGACCGCAAACGGCCAAGTGATTGGTATCATCCTCAACTCTTGTGCCGGAACGTGAGCACGCCGGCCAAACTTCTGATAGCCATCACACTTATGGACTAAGTCTTCTGCATCCTTGTGAGCCGTTAACTAGAAAAACCCATGTCGAAAAGCCTTGGCCACTAAAGATTTTGACCCGCCATCAGTGTTCTTTTGTTTATTCTGATTCCCATTGTTCACAAAGCATTTGCCTTGATTGTTCTTCTTCCCTTGATTGGCCTTCTCATCATCCGAGCCTGGATCCTTGGTGTTATCTGAGTCGGCATACTTTGCTAGGGCCGTCACGAGCTCTCCCATATCCTGACATGTGCGCTTGAGCCGGCCGAGCTTCTGTTTCAATGGAACAAAATGACAGTTCTTTTCTAGAATAAGCACCGCTTGAGCCGCCGTGATCTGCTCTGAAGAGTGAATAATGGTCGACACCCGCCGGACCCAATGGTGGGCCGACTCATCTTCCTGTTGAACACAATGGTCCAAGTCTACAATGGTCATAGGCTGCTTACAGGTCCCTGAAAATTCTTAATAAATTTCGCTCTCAGCTCCGCCCATGAACTTATCGTGTTAGGCGGCAGACCTTTCAATCACGTGCGAGCCGGACCCTCAAGCATCATGATGAAAATATTTTGCACATACCGCCTCACTGACGTCTAGCATCTCCATGGCCAGCTCATAACTCTCAACCCAAGCCTCAGGGGGTAGATCAGCTGTGTAATTCGGAACCTTTCGAGGCCCCTTAAAATCTTTCGGTAGTCATTCACTTCTCAGAGCCGGAGTTAAACATGGCGCCCCTATGGCTCTGGTACTAACTACTCCCCTTGAGACGGAAAGCGCCGGCTCTGGACGGGTTACCACTATCTCCGCCTCTCGCCTGTTCCTCGCCCGGTCCGCGAGGGCTTGTGCATCTAGAGCCGCCTGCTCATCCTCCGGTGGTCCCCGACGTGGATGACTGCTGGAACACGCCGGTGACTCGTAGCGCCGGCTGAAACTTCGACTGGGGAGGGGGGTAGAGTGAACCTGGCTCCGGCTGTGAGCATATCTCTCTTGCTGGGCCATGGCCGTCTGTAAATATCCAATGGCATTTTGCACGTCCTCCACAAAGGGTGCTTCATCTGGGATGGGAATCGTCCAAAGCCGGGTGGCCGCCGCCACCATGTTCTCGACCGGGTTAGAGTAATGACCCGCCGGTGTCGGGAAAGCTCTAGGTGAAGTTTGGTTATGCTGGGGTGGATGAGTTGCTGGGCGTTCCATCGGGCGGCTTTCCGGCGCGCCCGCGACCCGCCCCGCATCAGGGGTATTAAATAGGTTCCTTGCTACGTAACGTTCTGGCACACGGGATTAATGCCTCCTCCGATGCACCGTGGCTGCTGACCTTTGTTCCAACTCTAGTTGGAAAGCATCTGCCTTGATACGCTCCGCTTCTTCCTCCATCCGGATCTTCAGCTCAGCCATCCTTTGTCGTTCCTTTGCCATCCGGCCCTTGATCCATGTCACCTCTAGATTCCGGGCTTCTTGATTATCCGGTGTTACTTCCGTGGCCATGAGAGCTGTAAGCTCGTCCATCAATTCCACTAGAACCTGAGCCGGCGGCGGCAGGCTATCACCCGCTGCGGCGGCTCCCGCGGCTGTGTGACCGGTGGCTGGAGCCGATCCCGCCATGAACACCGCCGCATGAACCGGGGGTCTCAGAGCATCCGACTCAAAGCCCTCTACCTCAGAATAGGTGTCGTAGTAGCCCCCAAGGCCACCGTTACTGAGCCGATACACTGAGTCTGTCTCCTCACTAGAGGACTCATCTTCCGAGCCAACAAGAGTTCCCTATGACCCGGACGCTTCCAAGTCCATACCTTGAGTGAAGCCCATGAGAACATGCTTTTGACCTGGATGGGCATGGGCAGGCCGCACACCACTCGCAGATTGGAGACGCCGAGCCGGCTCGACGATGTTGGTGCAGATGTCCGGCCCGGGTGTAGATCCATAAACCTTTCCAATGAAAACCTGGATCCCTCCAAACGGAACCCGGAATCCATACTCCACAGAATCAGCATCAAGCCCCCAGCCAGCGTTGTTGATGTAGAGCCGGCTGCGGCAACTCTTGCTCATCCTTCCAACCACGTATCCCTCGAGCCCTGGGAGAGAGCCCTTTGAGAACTCAACACCACCAAGCTCTAGCCCCACTGTGGGTGCCAACTGTCGTGGATTTATCACGGAAGATGTCTGGGTGAACGGACTTGGATTCGAGGCCATCGCTAACGGGGTGGACTCAAAGGGGTTGATCGGGACGAAAGACACGGATTTACCCAGGTTCGGCCCCTCAAGTCGAGGTAATAGCCTACGTCCTGCTTTTGTTTGTATTGCTTGTGTATCGATTACAAGGAGCTAGAATCTTGACCTAGTTCTCAATCACCTATCCTCTAAGTCGCCCCGGGTCTGCCTTTATATAGGAGGTCAGGACCGCCGGGTCTTTACAATTATGTATCCGGGTCTTCTTGTGACTCCGAGCCTCTCTCTATCTTCCTGTCCAAGTTGTCCTTGAGACAGCTTACACACCCGGGTCTTCTATGTCCGGGCCATCATGCGGCCCACATCTTGAGCCATCTATCTTCCTAGGCCACCAGTCTTACGACTCACCCATGAGCCGGCTTACAAGTCATCAATATGAACTGGAGCCTCTAAGGCGGGTCATATTGCGGGGTTATATCCCCAACATCGAGCTTTATTGATATAGATGAACCATATGGAGTTTTCCCCTCTCTATCTTCTTGTGATGAATTGAGTTTTCCCTTTGAAATTTTCTTATCGGATTGAGTCTTTAAGGATTTGAGAGCACTTGATGTATGTCTTGCGATGGGATATCTGTGGTGACAATGGGATGTTCTATCGATCCACTTGATGTATGTTTTGGTGATCAACTTGCGGGTTCCTTGACCTTGGGAATCTATGCATAGGATCTCTTCGCCGAACTAGTGCACCTATACAATTTTCCATTGTATTGGGTGTGTTGGGGACACAAGAGATTTCTTGTATTTGATTGCAGGGTTATTTGAGAGAGACCATCTTCATCCTACACCTCCCACAGATTGATAAACCTTAGGTTATCCACTTGAGGGAAGATTGCCACTATCCTACAAAAATCTGCGCTTGGAGGACCAACACGAGTCTACAAGAAGAAGGTTGCATAGTAGACATCACTATCAAATGTCACAATGTAACTAGGTGACTATAAAGATGCTCTACGGGTATCTCCGAGGGTGTCTGTTGAGTTGGTGTGGATCGAGACTGGGATTTGTTACTCCGTGTGATGGAGAGGTATCTCAGGGCCCACTCGATAATACATCATCACAATGAGCCTTGCAAGCAAAGTGACTAATGAGTTAGCCACGGGATCTTGTATTACATAACGAGTAAAGAGACTTGCCGGTAACGAAACTGAACTAGGTATAGAGATACCAACGATCGAATCTCTGGCAAGTAACATACCGAAGAACAAAGGGAACATCATACAAGATTAACTGGATCCTTGACATAGAGGTTCAACCGATAGAATATGTAGGAACCAATATGGGCATCAAGGTCTCGCTATTAGTTATTGACCGTAGAGGTTTCTTGGTCATGTCTGCATAGTTCTCGAATTCGCAGGGTCTGCACACTTAAGGTTCGGTGACGTTTCGGTATAGTTGATTTATGTATGTTGGTAAACGAAAGTTATTCGGAGTCCCAGATGAGATCTAGGACGTCACAAGGAGCTCCGGAATGGTCCGGTGGTAAAGATTGATATATAGGAAGTCCTGTTTTGGCCACCAGAAATGTTTCGGGTACTTCGGTAGTGTACCAGGAGTGCCGGGGGGTACCGGGGGACCATCGGGAGGGGCCTCTCGCCCCAAAGGGCCTCATGGGCTGTGGGAGGAGGTAAACCAGTCCCTAGTGGGCTGGCCTAACGCCCCCCCCCCAACAAGGCCCATGCGGCTAGGGGTGGGAAAGTCCAAGTGGAGGAAAGGAAAACCAAGTGGGGGAGGAATCCTACTCCTAGTAGGATTGGAGTTGGACTCCTCCACCTCCCCACTTTGACTGGCCCTAGGGGAGGATCCCTAGGGCGCTGGCCTCCCTCCCCTTCCTCCTATATATATACTAGAGGGGAGAGAGGGCAGCCACACCAGAAAACCCCAAGCCACGGTGCATCCCTCTCTCCTCGATAGATCGTGTCCTCTAGTTTTTAGCGGCGCTTAGGCGAAGCCCTGCTGGAGTAGTTCCACCACTGCTGCCGCCGCGCCGTCACGCTGTCAGAGAACTCATCTACCTCTCCGGTCCCTCTTGCTGGATCAAGAAGGTGGAAATCATCATCGAGATGTGCGTGTGCTGAACACGGAGGTGTCGTCCGTTCAGCGCTAGATTGGAAGGACCATGATTGGATCGCGGGACAGATCGTGATGGGATCGTGAGATGGATCGTGATGGGATCATGGGACGGCTTGCGATTTGGATCGCGAAGATGTTTGACTACATCAACTGCGTTTCTTAATGCTTCCACTTAGCGATCTACAAGGGTATGTAGATCCACTCTCCCTCTCGTAGATGCTCATCACCATGGATAGATCTTGCATGTGCGTAGGATTTTTTTTCCTATGCAACGTTCCCCAACAGACGTCAAGGGCAAGGGTAGACGTGTGTGAACTTTCTACATATCTCTAGTTTTTCGAAGATGCCATGTTAGTCCCATGGCATATGTGACGAACTATCCCTATGTTATGTGTGAGATCTATATGAACTACATGTGTCTATTTTACATTGTATGAGAGTATAGGTTGAGGATTTGCTGTGCGTGATACGGTTGTGGATGCAAACATTTGAGGGTGACTGGTCACAATCCGCGGACACGTCAAGGTGCATTCATGAACATTTAGTGACGGTGGATTTAGTCCGGTTGTAGATTCTCTTAGCACATTGACTATTCAGTTTGGTTGCTTGTTCCAAATAACGAGTAGAGTAAGCTATTATCAAGCCTAGAATTAGGTGATGAGCTACTAGAGACGAATTTAGGGAGTGGGTACGGGGTGAGATACATCACCCTTGCCCCGAGCTTGTCCTCCTTAATCTTGCTAAATTGTGCTTTGAATTCTTACCATGTTTGGACCAACGTTGTTTCATGATAGATTGAGGGAAGATAAAAACAAATTGTAATAAAAAAATAATAAATAATAAAAACACGATGGATACCATCATATACACGTACATTGGTTGCGAGGCTACACCACCACTCTTATCCCAACAGGATTACTGGTGATATCATATAACAGGGACATTGTGAATGTTTCCTTGAGTTTAATGGTTAAGAAATCATTTTACAATCTCGTAAATGTTGGAAATATGCCTTAGAGACAATAATAAAATAGTTATGATCATATCTCCTTTTTCATGATAATCGTTTATTATTCATGCCATAATTGTATTGATTGGAAACTCAGATACATGTGTGAATACATAGACAACACTGTGTCCCTAGTGATCCTCTACTAGACTAGCTCGTTGATCAAAGATGGTTAAGGTTTCCTGACCATGGACATGAGTTGTCACTTGATAATGGGATCACATCATTAGAAAAATGACGTGATGGACAAAGACCCAACCGTATTCATAGCATTTGACCGTTCTAGTTTATTGCTACTTCTTTACCCATGTCAAGTGTCAGTTTCTACGACCATGAGATCATGCAACTCCCGGACATCTGAGGAATGCCTTGTGTGTATCAAACGTCACAATGTAACTAGGTGACTATAAAGGTGCTCTAGAGATTTTCTGAGGGTGTCTGTTGAGTTGGCGTGGATCGAGACTGGGATTTGTCACTCCGTATGACGAAGAGGTATCTCTGGCCCACTAGGTAATATAACATCACAAGAAGCTTGCAAGCAATGTGACTAAGGATTTAGTCATGGCATCTTGTATTACGGAACAAGTAAAAAGACTTGCCGGTTACGAGATTGAACTAGGTATGGAGATACCGACGATCGAATCTCGGGCAAGTAATATACCGATGGACAAGGGGAAGTGCATACGGGATTGATTGAATCCATGACATCGTGGTTCGACCAATAAAGATCTTCATAGAATATGTAGGAATCGATATGGACATCCAGTTCCCGCTATTGGTTATTGACCGTAGAGGTGTCTTGGTCATGTCTTCATAGTTCTCGAACCCGTAGGGTCTGCATACTTAAGGTTCGTTGACGTTTCGATATAGTTAAGTTATGTATGTTGATGACCTAACGTTTTTTGGAGTCCCGGATGAGATCCAGGACGCCACAAGGAGCTTCAGAATGGGCCGGAGGTAAAGATTCATATATGGAAAGTTGGTATTCGGGTTTCGGAATAGTTTCGGGACTTGTCGGTTTTGGTTGGAAATGCTGGAGAGGTTCACCTGCCCCGGAGGACCCCATGGGCTGAAAAGGGGTGGTGCACCATCCCCTAGTGGGATGGGCACCCCCACCTTCCCAAGGCCCATGCGGCCAAGGGCCGACGTTTCCCTAGGGTGACCGTCGCGCCCCTAGGGAAATCGTAAGGCAGTTCCCTAGGGTGGCCACTGAGCCCCTAGGGAAACCTTACATATGTTCCCTAGGGTGGCCATCGCACCCCTAGGGAAACTCTAAGGAAGTTCCTTCGGGCCGTCCTGATCACACACAAGTATAGGGGATCACAATAGTTTTTGAGGGTAGAGTGTTCAACCCAAATTTATTGATTTGACACAAGGGGAGCCAAAGAATATTCTCGAGTATTCGCAACTGAGTTGTCAATTCAACCACACCTAAAAGACTTAATATCTACAGCAAAGTATTTAGTAGCAAAGTAGTATGGAAGTAACAGTAATGATGGCAAAAGTGACAGTAGTAATTTTGTAGCGATTGTAACAATAGCAATGGAGAAGTAACTTAGCAAGGATCAATATGTGGAAAGCTCGTAGGCAATGGATCAGTGATGGACAATTATGTCGGATGGCATTCATCATGCAACAGTTATAACATAGGGTGACACAGAACTATCTCCAATTCATCAATGTAATGTAGGCATGTATTCCATATATATTTATACGTGCTTATGGAAAAGAACTTGCATGACATCTTTTGTCCTACCCTCCCGTGGCAGCGGGATCCTAATGGAAACTAAGGGATATTAAGTCCTCCTTTTAATAGAGAACCGGACCAAACCATTAGCACTTAGTGAATACATGAACTTCTCAAACTACGGTAATCGCTGGAAAGAATCCCAGTTATTGTCACCCTGGGGGATGCGGATCATAACTCGTAATAGGTATCTACAACTTGCAAGATAGGATCAAAAACACATATATATTCATGAAAACATAATAGGTTCAGATCTGAAATCATGGCACTCAGGCCCTAGTGACAAGCATTAAGCATAGCAAAGTCATAGCAACATCAATCTCAGAACATAATGGATACTAGGCATCAAACCCTAACAGAACTAACTCGATTACATGATAAATCACATCCAACCCATCACCGTCAAGCAAGCCTACAATAGGATTACTCACAAACGGCGTAGATCATCATGGAATTGGTGATGAAGGATGGATGGTGATGATGATGGCGTCGATTTCCCCTCTGTGGAGCCCCAAACAGACTCGAGATCTGGCCTCCCAAGGAAGAATAGGAGGTGGCGGCGGCTCCGTATCATGAAACGTGATGAACTCTTCTCCTTTCTTTTTTTCTCCGTGAATATGAATATATAGGAGTGAAATTGAGGTGGTGGAGCCACAGGGGGCCCAAATCTTGCCAGGCGCGGCCAGGGGGTGGCCGCGCATGGTGGGCTTGTCACCTGTGGGTGGCCCCTCTGGTTTATTCTTTCGCTAGTATTTTTATAATTTCCAAAAATAATCTCCGTAAATTTTCAGGTCAATTCGAGAACTTTTATTTCTGCACAGAAATTACACCAAGGCAATTCTGCTAAAAACAACGTCAGCCCGGGTTAGTTCCATTCAAATCACGCAAATTAGAGTCCAAAACAAGGGCAAAAGAGTTTGGAAAAGTGGACACGAAGGAGACGTATCAACTCCCCCAAGCTTAACCCATTGCTTGTCCTTAAGCAATTTAGTTGATAAACTAAAAGCGATAAAGAAAAACTTTTACAAACTGATGTTCTTATTTTTAAGCAAAGATTATGGACTAACCACGTTCACAATAACCTTTAGGTCTAAAATTTACTCATATCAATGACTTAATCAACTAGCGAGCAATAATAACAACTCTCGGATGACAACACTTTTATCAAAACAATCATGATACAATATGACAAAATGGTATCTCGCTATCCC
Organism: Hordeum marinum; assembly: GCA_022496015.1. Classification (NCBI taxonomy): domain Eukaryota; kingdom Viridiplantae; phylum Streptophyta; class Magnoliopsida; order Poales; family Poaceae; genus Hordeum; species Hordeum marinum. Next base: position 46,803,908 of record CM039672.1, read on the forward strand.
TTTCTGAGACCGCAAAACATAAATGCGGAGCACCTCTAAAGAACAATGACTGACTAGACATTGTAAATCACGGTAAAAGAGATCCAGTCATACTCATACTCAATATCAATTAATAGCAAAGCATACAAATGATGGTGGTGCTCTCTAGATGGTGCTTTTTATAAGAAGATGATGACTTAGCAATAAAGTAAATAGACATGCCCTTCGTAGAGAGAAGCATTGATTTGTAGAGGTGCCAGAGCTCGAGCTTTTAAAACATGAGTGAATGATGATTTTGAGTGGTATGCTTTCATTGTCATAATAACCACCAAGATATTTCAGCATCTTCCATGCTAGATACATTATAGGCGGTTCCCAAACAGAATGATAAAGTTTTTACTCCCCCTCCACCAATCAATCACACTCCACGACGATCCGAATCCATGGGTACCATCCATACAAACACAATCCTGGGGGAGTTTTGTTTCATTATATTTTGATTTGATTATGAGCATGGAACTGGGCATCCCGAATACCAGCCACTTTATCGTGAATGATAGTGAATAAACATATATGATGAGAATAACCCACCTAACATGAAAGATGTTGACAGCCCCCACTCGCTACACGAGCGATTCGGGCATACAAAACAGAATAATTATTTGAAGTTTTAGAGGTTGGCACATGCAAATTTACTTGGAACGGCAGGTGAATACCGCATATAGGTAGGTATGATGGACTCAGATGGAATGACTTTGGGTTTGAGGAATTGGATGCACAAGCAGCATTCTCCTTTAGTACAAGTGAAGGCTAGCAAAGGGATGAGGAGCGACCAACTAGAGAGCGACAATAGTCATCAACATGCTTTGAGATTAACCATAATTGAATGCAAGCATGAGTAGGATATAAATCACCATGAACATAAATATCATAGAGGCTATGTTGATTTTGTTTCAACTACATGCATGAACATGTGCCAAGTCAATCCACTTGAATCATTCAGAGGAGGATACCATCCTATCATACTAAATCACAACCATTTTAATATGCATGTTGGCACTCAAGAAAAACCATTATCCACTCTTATCTAATTAAGCATGGCATGAGTAACTATAATCTCTAATTGTCATTGCAAATATGTTTCACCCATAATGAACTGAATTCGGAACGATGAGCTAGTCTGATTTACAAAATAAAAATAGGTCGAGTTCATACGAGCTTTTCTCCATCTCAAACTTTTCATCATATATTGTCATTATTGCCTTTCACTTGCACAATCAACGATGTGAATAATAATAAGAGTGCACGTGCCTTGGACTAAGCTCGAATCTACAAACAATAACTCATAGGAGAAGACAAGGTAATATGGGCTCTTTAATAGGTAAACAATAATGCATATGAGAGCCACTCGACATTTTTATTGTGGTCTCCTCCTTACGACCCAAAGAAAGAAAAATCAAAACAAGAACGAGAAAAACTATTTACACGGGAGAGCTCCCAACAAGCAAAAGAAGAATGAAAAATCTTTTTGGGTTTGCTTTTACTACTACAACTAAACAAACTAGAAGATAAAGCTAGAACTAATTTATTCGAATTTTTCTCAAAGTTAATTAAACACACAAGAAGAAAGCGGAAAAAGGAAATAAACTACCATGGATGGTACAATGAAAAAGGATGAACACCGACTATTAAGATAAGTGTGTGAACACGAATGTAATGCCGGTGAGAAATACTGAAAGCACAACATTCTCCCTCGGTGGTTTTGATAATTCATGACAACATACATTGTCTCTTGGACTAACACCTCTATCGAGTATATTTCAGAAAATAGTCCATGGAGAGTTGAGTTGGCAAAAGGATTGTGGAGATTGTGGAATTACCCCAAGATGCAAGGAAATAGGTTGGCCAAGCTCCAAGCAAGAGGACTCTACATTTTACATTTGTGAGAAATCACTTTGAGTCCATAGGAAAGACAATACTATTAAAAGGGGGTAAGGTTTTGTTGGTGAACGAAATGCTCATACGTGCACAAGTGATAGTCACCAAAACATCCATAAGCTCTCCCACCAAAGTCTGTCCAAAGCCAAATATGCAAAATCGGTGCAACCAACATTCCTATCCCGGTGCCACCGATTCCAAACCCTAGACAGACTCAGCCAATCCCTAACCTTCGGTACAGCCGACACTACTTTCGATGGCACCGAATTGGGTTGCCAACGCTCTATTACACAAGTTCACGTTTTCGGTCCGTCCGAAAATGGTGAATCGGCATCACTGAGTTGAGTTGCCAAAGTTCTATTACGCGAGTTCACATTCTCGATCCGTCCGAGAATGGCGACTCGGTGTCACCGAGTTTGTCAATTCTGACCGTTGGTCACCCTGTCGGTGCAACCGAGATTCGTATATCGGTCCCTTCGAGATTTAAATGTTGACACTTTTGGTCACTTCGGTACCACCGAGATTAACACGTCGGTGTCACCCAGTTGGTCATTTTTTGTGTAACGGTTGGATTATTGGGGATGCCTATATATACCCCTTCACCACCACCTACTCGAAATAGAGGCACTTAGAACTATTCCATACCTATCTTACTTAGTTTTCTGAGAGAGAACCACCTACCCTTGTGTTGGGATCAAGATCTTCCACTCCAATCATATGGATCTTGATTTCTAGCCTCCCCAAGTTGCTTTCCACCAATCCCATCTCTTCTACCAATCCAAATCTACGAGAGAGTGATTGTGTGTTGAGGAGTCTATCATCTTGAAGCACAAGAGCACGGAGTTCATCGTCATTACCGAGCCTATTAGCTTTTGGAGGGTGGTGCCACCTAGATTGGTTAGGTGTCGCTTGGGAGCCTCCTACTTCGTGTTGTGGAGTGAAAGAAGAAGTTTGTAAGGGCAAGGAGATCGCCTACTTCATGAAGATCTACCCATAGTGGGGCTAGTCCTTCGTGGACGGAAGCCATCATGGTATAGTCAAGGTTGCTTCTCCGTGGAACCCTCCGTGGGTAGAGCCCTCCGTGGACTCTCGCGACCGTTACCCTCCGTGGGTTGAAGACTCCATGAACGTGGACGTACGATAGCACCACCTATCGGAACCACGGGAAAAATCCTTGCGTCTCCTATTGCGTTTGATCTTCCTATCCAATCTCCTTACTTCATGTGCAATGTCTTTACTTTCTGCTGCCATACTTGTAGACATGCATGTGTAGGGTTGTTAGACTTACTAGACTTGCAAAAACTGTTAAAATCTGTCAACCAATTAACTTGGGAAAATGTTAGGTTTTAAATTCCTGCTAGTAGTCTATTCACCCCCCCCCCCTCTTGACACTCTTCTATCGATCCTACAAATACGTACTCCCCAAGGTTAGGCTTTTGGCCTAAGTTGGACTAGGGCCATGGCTAGAAGTAACCCTCTCCTGGATACTCTGGAGCGTTCCCATAGTTCCATTTGTTGGTGAGCTCCTGTGGCTCCAATTGAAAAAGTGGCTCGGGATACGGATCAAGGGTTGGTGCCGGTTCAGGAGCTGGGGGTTGCGACAGACCCCAATGTCTGTAAATGTCTTCGGGCATAATGGTGTACCTGCCTAAATGAATATCGAACAAAGAGGAAGCAGGTAGAGTAATAATCTCACAAGTACCCTGACTAAAAACTAAGTTGTAAAGCAGCCTCCTATCATCATTCTTCTTAATAACATCATGTGTTACCATACGATGATGGTCTAAAAATTTCGAGGGTAGCAGCATCTCCTCTTCCTCGTCAAGCCCGATGGGTATCTCAAAGTGTTTGTCTAGACGAGATGCATAGATACCTCCGAATATGGGCCCCCTCGAACGGTTTAAGTTCAACCGTTGGGCTACCATAGCGCACAGACTAAAGGTTCTTTCAGCAAGTAAAGCATGGCGTAGAATGGCGAGGTCGGGAGCACTAAGACCTCCACTCTCCCCTCCACCAACTAAACATCTCCCCGCAAATAATGAATAATAGCTTAGAACAGGAAAATGTAAACTAGGTGCTCTTTCCATTGACACCCCTCTCTCTTCCCCTATAGTGACCACGGCAATAAAATCCTCCATGTCCCTAGGATGTGGTTCCCTGATGCTGCCCTCATAGGGAATTTTGCAGATATTGCAAAAATCGTAAAGGTTGATTTTCTTAGGCACATCATATAAATGAAATTCTACCGTAGGAGGGTCTTGCCTAAAATGAAAGTGAAAACTTTGCACAAAGGTGTTAGTGAGCAAGAGGTACCAGTCACACTTATCGTTGAGGAAGTCGTTGATGCCTGCCCTCTTGGCCAAATAATAGAAATCTTCATAAATTTCGGCCGCCCTCAAGAATGCATCACTTGGCCATTCACATGTTTGAACTTCTGCAATGCGAGGAAGATTGTATTTGGACTTCTCCTTCACCTCATTTCCATCTTCTTTAGAAACCCGGCTTGAAGAGCCCCTTAACAATCTCCTCAACATTTTTCTTTCTCTGAAAAATTCTGAAATTTTTAGTGACTCAAAATAAAGGTGAATAAAACTCAACAAAACTCATAGCAACGACTCCCACAAGTGCCTAGAGGCTATATCATGCATCAAAACTTCTTGGGGGCATACAAATTTGACATGCAAGCTCAAGAACAAGGTCACCACAGCAGCAAAAAATTGCAATATATAAAGCACTAGAACAAAAACTAATTGGACCATTGGAGGAGTCACATACCGAAGAACAATCTCCTAAAAAAGTTTCACGAATGGATCTTTGCACAAGGAGATCGAAAATGGCAGCAAAATGAGCTAGAACACGGGTTTGAGCAATGGTGGGATTTTTTCTGGAGGAAGACGAAGTGGATGGGAGCTGGAATGAGTGAAGGGGGCTCACGTGGGACCCACAAACCCCCTGGGCGCGGCGAGGGGGTGGTCGTGCCCTGTGGGCTTGTGACCCACTGGTGTCGCCCCCTGGTATGCACTCAGTGCCAAATATTTTTAAATATTCTATAAAAAACCATACTACATTTTCACGGCATTTGAAGAACTTTTATTTTCAGGCCATTTTTCTATTGCACGGAAAACTTAGAAAACAGAAAAATAATAGCATTTTTACTTTCTTTACTCTAACTAACAGAAGGTAAAAGATGGGTACAGAAAGTTGTGCTTTCTAAATTCATCCATCTCATGCTTATCAAAAGGAATCCATCAATAAGGTTGATCAAGTCTTATTAACGAACTTCTTTTGAATAACATGAAACAGAAGAATTTTTGAATAAAACTAAGTTACCTCAATGGGGATATGCATGTCCCCAACAATAAGTATATCATATTTCTTCTTGACAGTAGGAAGAGGGAATTCAAAGTCTCCAATTATAATTGTTGAAACTTTTTAAATGGAGTTGATACTATGAACTTGAGGTTGTTTCTTCGGAAAGTGTATCGTATGCTCATTACCATTGATATGAAAAGTGACATTGCCTTTGTTGCAATCAATAACAGCCCCTACAGTATTTAAAAATGGTCTACCTAGGATGATTGACATACTGTCGTCCTCGGGAATATCAAGAATAACAAAGTCCGTTAGGATTGTAGCATTTGCAACTACGACAGGCACATCCTCAAAAATACCGATAGGTAAAGCGGTTGATTAGCCATTTGCAAAGAGATTTCAGTAGGTGTCAACTTATTCAAATTAAGTCTATAATATAAAGAGAAAGGCATAACACTAACACCAGCTCCCAAATCAAATAAAGCAGTTTTAACATAATTCCCTTTAATAGAGCATGGTATAGTTGGTATTCCTGGATCTCCCAATTTCTTTGGTACTCCACCCTTAAAAGTATAATTAGCAAGCATGGTGGAAATCTCAGCTTCCGATATCTTTCTTTTATTAGTCACAATATCTTTCATATACTTAGCATAAGGAGACATTTTCAGAATATCACTCAAGCGCATATGCAAAAAGACAAGTCTAAGCATTTCAACAAAGCGCTCAAAATCCTCATCATCCTTTTTCTTGGATGGTTTAGGAGGAAAGGTCATGGGTTTCTGAACCCATGGTTCTCTCTCTTTACCATGCTTCCTAGCAACAAAATCTCTTTTGTCATATCTTTTATTCTTAGGTAGTGGGTTATCAAGATCAACAGCGGGTTCAATCTCCACATCATTATCATTACTAGGTTGAGCATCAACATGAACATCATTAGTAATATTATCACTAGGCTCATGTTCATCACCAAATTGTGTCTCAGCATCAGAGACAGAAATATCATTTCGGTTTTCAGGTGTATCTATAACTGGTTCACCAGCAGCATGCAAAGTTCTATCATCATCCTTATTCCTCTTATTACCGGAACGACTAGGTGCATCAGTATTACTCCTTTGAGAATCTTGCTCAATTCTCTTAGGATGGCCCTAAGGATACAAAGGTTCCTGAGTCATTCTGCCACCTCTAGTCACAACTCTAACAGAATGATCATTGTTCTTACTATTCATCTCATTAAGCAAATCATTCTGTGCCTTAAGCACTTGTTCTACTTGAGTGGTTACCATGGAAGCATGTTTACCAATAAGCTTAAGATCATTGATAGTTCTACTCATATAATCACCTAAGAAATCAAGCATGTAAGCATTATATTTCAATTTTCTAAGAACATAAGCATTGAAATTTTCTTTCTTAATAACAAAGTTTTCAAACTCAGTCAAGCATTGGCTAGCAGACTTATTGTAAGGAATATCTCCTTCATCAAATCTACGAAGAGAATTTACCTCTACTACCTGTAACGGGTTATGAAGACCATGTATTTCTTCAATAGCTGGTAGATTATTAACATTTTTACCTTTAATACCTTTTTCTTTCATAGATTTCTTTGCCTCTTGCATATCTTTAGGACTAAGAAATAGAATACCTCTTTTCTCCGGAGGTGGTTCGAGGATAGTCCAATCATTATCATTGCTCAATATATTGTTCAATAGTAGTTCAGCTTGTTCAACAGTTCGTTCCCTGAAAACACAACCAGCACAACTATCTAGGTGGTCCCTAGAAGCATCGGTTAGTCCATTATACAAGATATCAAGTATTTCATTTTTCTTGAGGGGGTGATCAGGCAAAAGCATTAAGTAATTGGAGAAGCCTCCCCCAAGCTTGTGGGAGACTCCCTTCTTCAATTTGCACAAAATTAAATATTTCCTACAAGGCAGCTTGTTTCTTATGGGCGGGAAAATATCTTCAGAGAAGTAATATATCATATCCTGGGGACTATGCACACAACCAGGAGCAAGAGAACTGAACCATATCTTAGCATTACCCTTTAATGAGAAAAGAAACAACTCAAGAATATAATAATAACAAAAAATTTCCTCATGAGTAAATAGGGTGGCTATATCATTCAATGTAGTGAGATATGCCACAACGGTTTCAGATTCATAACCATGGAAAGGATCAGATTCAACCAAAGTGATTAACTCAGGATTGACAGAGAATTCATAATCCTTATCAGTAACAAAGATAGGTGAAGTGGCAAACTTAGGATCATATTTCATTCTAGCATTCAAAGATTTTTATTTCCACTTGCATATCAATTTCTTAAGATCATCTCTATCCTCACAAGCAAGAAAGTCCCTAGCTACCTCTCCTTCCATAACACAACCCTCGGGTATATCAGGCAATTCATATCTAGGAGAGCTAGGTCTAGTAGGTGTCTCATAGTGTTCAGTTTCAGAAGTATCATCAGTTCTAGCATTGACTCTAGCAGTTTGTTCATCAAGAAATTCACCCAGTGGCACAGTATTATCAAGCAAAGTATCATCATACGCATCATGCATAGCAGAAGTGGCATCATCAATTACTTGCGACATATCAGAATTAATAGCACGTGGTGGTGTCGCAAGTTTACTCATAACAGAAGGTGAATCAAGTGCAGAGCTAGATGGCAGTTCCTTACCTCCCCTCATGGTAGAGGGATAGATCTTGGTTTTTGGATCTTTCAGATTCTTCATAGTGATCAACACATATAAATCCCAAGTGACTCAGAGAATAGAGCTATGCTCCCTGGCAACACCGCCATAAAAAGGTCTTGACAACCCACAAGTATAGGGGATTGCAATAGTTTTCGAGGGTAGATTATTCAATCCAAATTTATTTATTCAACACAAGGGGAGCCAAAGAATATTCTCGAGTATTCACAGCTGAGTTGTCAATTCAACCACACCTGAAAAACTTAATATCTATAGCAAAGTATTTAGTAGCAAAGTAGTATGGAAGTAACGGTAACGATGGTAAAAGTGACAGTAGCAGTTTTGTAGAGATTGTAACAGTATAACGGAGAAGTAACTTAGCAAGGATAAATATGTGGAAAGCTCGTAGGCAATGGATCAGTGATGGACAATTATGTCGGATGGCATTGATCATGCAATAGTAATAACATAGAGTGACATAGAACTAGCTCCAATTCATCAATGTAATGTAGGCATGTATTCCATATATATTTATACATGCTTATGGAAAAGAACTTGCATGACATCGTTTCTCCTACCCTCCTGTGGCAGCGGGGTCCTAATAGAACTAAGGGATATTAAGGCCTCCTTTTAATAGAGAACCGGACCAAAGCATTAGCACTTAGTGAATACATGAACTCCTCAAACTACGGTAATCACCGGAAAGAATCCTAGTTATTGTCACCCTGGGGGATGCGGATCATAACTCGTAATAGGTGTCTACAACTTGCAAGATAGGATCAAGAACACATATATATTCCTGAAAACAGAATAGGTTCATATCTGAAATCATGGCACTCGGGCCCTATGACAAGCATTAAGCATAGAAAAGTCATAGCAACATCAATCTCAGAACATAATGGATACTAGGGATCAAACCCTAACAGAACTAACTCGATTACATGATAAATCTCATCCAACCCATCACCGTCTAGCAAGCCTACGATGGGATTACCCACGAATGGCGGAGAGCATCACGGAATTGGTGATGAAGGATGGTTGGTGATGACGATGGTGTCGATTTCCCCTCTCCGGATCCCCTCTCCGGATCCCCAAACGGACTCCAGATCTGGCCTCCCGAGGAAGAACATGAGGTGACGGCGGCTCCGTATCGTGAAACGCGATGAACTCTTCTCCTTTATTTTTTTCTCCGTGAATATGAATATATAGGAGTGGAATTGAGGTCGGTGGAGCCATAGGGGCCCCACAAGCCTGCCAGGCGTGGCCAGGGGGTGGCCGCCCCTGGTGGGATTGTCACCTATGGGTGCCCCCCCTCTGGTTGATTCTTTCGCCAGTATTTTTTATAAATTCCAAAAATAATCTCCGTAAATTTTCAGGTCAATCCGAGAACTTCTATTTGTGCACAAAAATAACACCAAGGCAATTTTGCTGAAAACAGTGCCAGTCCGGGTTAGTTCCATTCAAATCATGCAAATTAGAGTTCAAAACAAGGGCAGAAGAGTTTGGAAAAGTGGATACGATGGAGACGTATCACGTCCCAACCCTAGGGAAACCGCGGCAAGTTGATACGTCTCCACGTATCTATATTTTTTGATTTTTTCCATGCTACTATATTATATGTTTTGGATGTTTTATATGCATTAATATGCTATTTTATATTATTTTGGGGACTAACCTATTCACCTAGAGCCCAGTGCCAGTTTCTGTTTTTTCCTGTTTTTGAGTTTTACAGAAAAGGAATATCAAACGGTGTCCAAACAGAATAAAACTTTCACGATGATTTTTCTTGGACCAGAAGACATCTACCACACTTGGAGAGGAGGGTAGGAAACCTGCCAGGAGATGACAAGCCGCCAGAGCGCACCCTAGGGGGAGCGCCCCTGGCTTGTGGGCCCCCTGCAGGCCTTCTAACCCTAACTCTTCGCCATATATTCCCATATATTCCCAAACCATCGAAGGGAGCCACAAAATTACTTTTCCGCCGCCGCAACCTTCTGTTCCCGTGAGATCCCATCTTGGGGCATTTTCCAGTAATATGCCGGAGGGGGATTCGATCACGGAGGGCTTCTACATCAACTCCATTGCTCCTCCGATGAAGTGTGAGTAGTCTACCTCAGACCTACGGGTCCATAGCTAGTAGCCAGATGGCTTTCTCTCTCTCTGATCCTCAATATCATGTTCTCCTTGATGTTCTTGGAGATCTATCCGATGTAGTCTTCTTTTGCGGTGTGTTTGTCGAGATCCGATGAATTGTGGATTTATGATCAGATTATCTATAAATATTATTTGAATCTTCTCTGAATTTTTATATGCATGATTTCATATCTTTGTATTTCTCTTCGAGTTATTGGTTTGGTTTGGCCAACTGGATCGGTATTTCTTGCAATGGGAGAGGTGCTTAGTTTTGTGTTCAATCTTGCGGTGTCCTCATCTAGTGACAAAGTAGGGGTAGCGAGGCACGTATTTATATTGTTGCCATCAAGGATAAAAAGATGGGGTTTCATCATATTGCTTGAGCATTTCCCTCTATATCATGTCATCTTAATTAAGGCGTTACTCTGTTTTTTATGAACTAAATACTCTAGATGCAGACAGGAGTCGGTCGATGTGTGAAGTAATAGTAGTAGATGCAGAATCGTTTTGGTCTACTTGACACGGACGTGATGCCTATATGCATAATCATTGCCTTGGATATCGTCATAACTTTGCGCTTTTCTATCAATTGGTCAACAGTAATTTGTTCACCCATCGTGTTATTTTTCTTCAAGAGAGAAGCCTCCAGCGAAACCTATGGCCCCCGGGTCTATTTTCCATTATATATTTTTAGATCTATAAACCAAAAATACCTTGCTGTAATTTTATTTACTTTTATTTAGTTTTACCTTTAGTAATCTTTTATATCTATCCCTATCAGATCCCATCCTTACAAGTGACCGTGAAGGGATTGACAACCCCTTTAGGCCTTGTTTGGTGTAGAAGAATTTCCAGCCCCAAAGGGGATGGAGATTTCAGAGGATTGGGTGAATCCCTCTCTTTCACCCAATCCCCTCAAATCCCTTTGAATCCTCACCCCCCTCCAGCCATAATATTTCAGAGGATTGGATAGTTCTGTTTCCTCCCGTCTCGCGTTGGAGGAGCTGCAGCGAGGGGCGGCAACGAAGGAGCTGCGAGAAATTTCCTGCCATATAAATCAAATGACATTTTTTCCTATATAAGTTGTGATATATGTCTTCCATTTCTTATCACTTTCCTATTCTTATAATATTCCTAACCTATGAACCAAATGTGACCTTATGGCAGAAGCCTAAACATTTTGATATGTGGAAGAAAAAAATGCTGTTGAACGGCAATGTTTTTGCATTTATGGATCACTGGACTTTGTTTTTTTATTGGTAAGACACTGTCGTACCATTTCGCAATAAAATTGACAAGTACGCTTTGACACTAATATGAGACATATAAAAATGTTGATATTTTTTCCTTTTTGCTATTTTCCTTTGTATTCATCCCACCTGAGGCTGCCTACGCGGATACACCCACTTCTCCCTGCCTCCTTAGCTGAAGTGGAGAGAGCAAACCATGTGAACCCCGCAGCGTCCACCCGTGCCATGTCAGGTGTTCATTTCGTGTAAAGAGGAGGCGGTCTACGTTTTGGGCATCCTGGCTACTTCAGGAACGGCACAGCCTCTACGTGTCGACCCTCCTGTTGTGTGGTGCGCTGCGCAACGTGAGCAGTAAAAACTTTCTCGTTTGATCAGCAGAACTACTCAGGTGGCTTCCTCGCCGACGAGGTAAAAAACTTGGAGAAAGAAGAAACAAAGAAAGTCCACAATGTAAATCAATGAACACGCAATCTCTTACCGGTGATTGACGGGGATTAACAGGATCGCAAGTCATGAGGGGCCCTTGGAATTATGCAACCTCATTATTAAGGATGTCCGTCCATTTGCGTTGACTACTACAAAAAGACATCCGTCCGTTTGCGACGACTCATTGGATTGTGTTTTTTCTTCATGCGGGTTCAAATAGACATGAACGGATGAAATATGTCCCTGCGTTTCAACCAACCGACACAAATTGTTTTTTTTTTGACTGTTTGGATCGGCCAGACGAACATGATTGTCCGTTCGCATCCCTGTACCTGTAGGTGCATCCAACGGGCCAGACGCATTTCACACCGTGCCCATATTAAAACTTTAATTTAAACTAAAAAGACAAAAAATAATTTTAACTTAAATTTAAATTTAAAATATATTACATTAAGTACAAAAGTCCTGGCGATCCTCGTCGTGCATTAAACTTAAACTTAAAACAACATAAAAAAACTAAAAATTAGATAAACCCTAGATCTGCTTCCAATCCCGACGTTGTCGTCGTCTTGGCCATCGCACTTGTCCGCGGTGAGGTAGACGAAGGGCGGTGGCTACCACAGGTGGGTGGGTGGTGTGTGCAACGACTTCGGCGATCATGGCGTCTTTTGCCCCCCCCCCCTCCACCCACCATCACCACCACACACACAGCCAGGGTAGACATGCACTCCGACATGATGGGCATGGTCGACGTCCATGACCAGGACTACCGATCGGACGCCAGGTTCCAGACATGCTTTGGATCCACCCCCTCCTCCTCGACCACCCCCTCCTCTGGCTCGGGGTTGGCGACGTCACCGATAGCCAAGAGCGTGAATTGCACATCGAGGTCGTCGCACTCATTGAACTTCGCGAGCCGCAAGTCCTCTAGCGTCTTCATGTATGCCTCGTCCATCTTTACGTCCGCTTCTGGTAGTGGGGACGACCTGGGTTCACGCGCGCGCACTCGTGCACGCGCACGCGCACGTGGAAAGCTGGGAGCACACACCCGTGGCGGGGGCGAAGCACGCGCACGTCAGCGGAGAATGATTGTCCGCACATGTCGTGCTCGTCCCGGAACCAGCTATTCCAAAAGGGCGAATCTACGACGTATCTTGAATGCTGAAGGAGGTCTGCGGGCAAAAGGGGTTGATCTCGAGGAGTCGAGAACACCCACTGGTGGGGACTAGAGGCACTGGTACCCACTTCGGGTGGAGGTGCCACCCGCCCGGTAGGTGCACGTCACCCCATGGCGGCAGCATGGCCATGTTTCATTACCGCTGGTACGTACCCACGCCGACGTACTGGTGTCGTTGTGGCGTAGCGAGCAACGAGATGGCGAACCCAGCGACGTTCATCTTCTGCCCCGCCTCATGGTCGTGCTTCCTTGACTTCCTCGTCCACTTCCAAGAGGGCATTGAGCCCAGGCGGCGGTGGGCGTCTCAGGCTAGGGTTTGTCAGGCGCGCGCGTGGGTAGCATGGGAAGAGTGTGAAAGCAGATGAAAGAAAATTGGTCGGTCTAAGCGCACATGCTTGCATTGAAAAGGACCTTGGCGGGGACGGACCCTTCCACATGTTCGAATTAAATGGGGCCAGTAGGAGGTGGTTGGGCGGCTGACATGCGGACCCTTCCACATGTTTGAATTAAATGGGGCCACTAGGAGGTGGTTGGCCGGCTGAGATGCAGGCCCAAGGATGGACATCGAGAGGACGCACGTGTCCATTTAAATGCAAAACTAATTCAAATTTGCTCCAGAAAATACGCTGAGAAGGACCAATTTTGCATCCAAGAAAGTTAGTTGGGTTGTATCATTTGTCCGCCTAGACCTAAACAGACATTGACAATTAAAATGTGACGGTGGGTTGGAGCTGGCCTAACATACCCGATAGAAACACGTTCTCCTAGAATTTTATTTCACCTGCTCCCACTCTCTTGCTGCGGTCTATTGAGAGCAACTGCAACAGGCGTCCAAAAAACGCCCGGCGCTGCATAATTTACACTTTTAGCCCGCGTGCAAAACAAAACTGGGCGCTCCAGCGGTCGCGTTAAAACCGCGCGTGCAACATAAGTCGTTCTGCGTGCGGAGCGAAACGGCATCGCACGCCGCTTATTTCATGTGCCCGCTCCCGCGCGCGGAACCACTCAAGCGCTTGCGCCTTTCCACCTCTCCCGCCGGCCACGTCTCTCTCGCGCCGTCCTGCGCCGCCGCCGACGCAATCGGCCGATGGAAGACCGCGGCAACATCCCCCTCAACATTCCTACGTCCGTGACCCCTCCGCCGCCGCCGCCAACCCTAGCATGGGGAGCTTTGGCTTCGCCTCCGCCAGTACTCCTCCAAGCACCGGACTCGCGCGCGGGATCTTCATGACGCCAAGGACGACCTCCGCGGGTGGCGTCGCTCTGTCGCCCATCGTGAAGCCACGGTACCCCCTCACCAAGCTCTCAAAATGCGCCGGCGGCAAAGGCGGGGAAGGTGCACCTTCGGGAAACATGAGCAACATGGGTGGCATGGGAGGCATGAGTTTTGCTACACACATGGAAGGCATGGAAGCACCTCCGGGTAACATGGGTGGACGCATGTCTTTCGGTGTGCCTCCTTCGGCATCTCCAAGAGACAATGAAGAAGAAGACGAAGATGAGACTTCGGATGAGGATGATGAATCGGAGGAAGAGGAAGACGAAGACGAGGATGCGGCATGATAAATCATGTGACATTTGTTTGTGTGAACTTGTTGTGTTAAACTTCGTTTGTCATTTTAAACTTGGTTGGATGATGAGATGATGTGAAATGCTTTTAAACTTTCTATGTGAAATGCTTTTGAACTTCTAATGTGTTTTTGTATTTCATTTTTAATCAAATATTATCAAATTATCTTGAAAAATAATGTATATTGCAAGCGTGCTACAGTTTCGCACGCGCACTATGTTATGCGGAGGGTGGCTGGAGCCAGCCTGTTGAAGATGCTCTGAGTGCATCTGAGCATTGCGCCGCCCCACTCCCTACCTGCAGCGTTTCCTTCAATGTTCTTCGTCTCGGTCTACACTCACTCCAGGGATTCTTTTCTGATGTAGAGATGGAAAAGCGGAGCGCCAAGAAGGCGAAGGCGGTGGCTGAGAAAGGAGGGCCGGTAAACGAGCCGCCGAAGGAGGAGGACGACGCCATCGCTGCCTACACCATCAAGGCGGACGCACTACGATGTGACATCTGCTTCAAGCCTTTGAGGAGCAGATCTTCATGGTTAGTTACAGCAGCACTGGAGCAGATCTTCGATGTGACGACATCCGCTCCGATTTTTCAGCTGATTTTGCGTTTTCTCTGGCTGGCTGGTTTGGTCCATTCAAGTGCAAGAATGGGCACCCTGCCTGCGGCAGCTGCTGCCTCACCATGGACCGCCAGTGCTTCTGCACCGAGCCCATCGGCGACGTGCGGTGCCGCGCGCTGGAGAAGGTCCTGGCGGCCATGACCAAGCCCTGCGCCCACGCCAGCTACGGCTGCGACCAGACCGTGACCTACACCGAGCGGCGGAGCCACGAGGAGGCGTGCCGCTACGCGCCCTACCACTGCCCGTTCGAGGCCTGCATCTACTACAGCCTGCTGCTGCATAGTCACATCCAGGACCACCACGACGCCGACTCCGACGACGACGCGCCGGTGGTCGTGCGCTGCAACCGGCGGTCGACCGTCACGCTGGACAAGACGGCGCCCTTCCGTGTGCTCCTGCACCGCGACGGGGCCGGCGTCTTCCTCCTGCTCAACGGCGGCGACGTCCTGTCCGGCCGCTCGCTCTCGCTCGTCTGCATGGGCCCTCGCCCCCCGGCCACGGGGAACGCCGACGTCAAGTACAGGATGGAGGTGAAGAAGCCGAACGACCCGGGGGCGCTGGTGCTTTCCAGCTCTTTCGTCCGGCGCCTCAAGGATTTCCAGGCCACAGCCGCAGGGTTCCTCTTCGTGCCCAACTCCTACTGGGACCGCTCCAACGCCGTCTCGGTCACGGTGCATCTCACCGACGGCTTCTGATCCAGCTCCTCCGCGACGCTGCTCGCCGCCGGTTCGGTCGGTTCATGGCACCCCCAATAACACTAGCTAGTTTCTCTACTCTTTCCCTTATTAGTAGCACTCCACCTAGTTCCATGTTCTGTATGGTATATTGGTCTGTGACCTGAACTTGATCTCTCCATGTCGGTGTCTTAGCCGGGGTTATCTTTCCCTTCAATTGAACTTATCTGTGATGCTCTCTGCTCATCTGCTCTCTTCCTAAACTTGGTTTATGTTATCGAAAATCAGAGTTTCGAGGGGTTTCCTTGCAGCAAATGTGAGCTCCTGAGTGTGATCCATTAGCAGCATTAATTTAATGCTTGAGTACAATGCGCCTTAAGCTGCTTTCAATGCAAAAGTACTTAGGGGCTGTTTGAATTGCAGTCCTCAGCTGCCAATCAAAAAATTGGTCATTGACCAAGCCTAGCTTCGTATTTGGATGGATATTAATATTTTGATGCGCCCAGCCCACTGCCGCTTCCCTAGTTTACTTCGACACCAAAAAGTTTGCAAACATGGGGCGGTCAAATCCAGTGCCAGTTAATTGGCTAGCCAACGATTGGCAGGGCTCACATAGGCAAGAACCAAACGGCCTCTTAGATGAGATATGTTAAGAGCACTAAATAGCTTAGCAACCTTAAACCCTTACTTTACGGTTGATTTAAACTCATTAGGCAAGACAATGGATACATCGTTCAAACTTGAGTACTACCTCCGTCCGAGTGTATGGCGTGCGCGTGCTTTTAGATCGATAATTTCACTAACCAAATTTGTATTATACTACCTGACAAAACTTATATGTTCCGAAATATGATCCATAAATGAATACAGTGATATGATTTTGATGACATATAACACATAGCTGGTTAGTTAAATTGATCACCTAGAAGCACATGCATGCCCTATACTTATGCATCTTAGAGCATCTACACCCGTGATGAGCTAATGCGACCCCTCAAACGCCCGCGGGCACTGACCGGACGCGTCCGCGGGCATTGACCGTGCACGTCTCATATTTGCCTCTTCACATCTGCGTATCTTATATCCGGCACCTTATATCCATAAAAATTACACATACAAAGTAGAGCTACTCTATGTGATCAAACAACGGACAATAAAACTGGCTGCAAATGAGCAACAAGATCAACTGCAAATGGACATAAACAAACTTTACGTCAACCAAAAAATCATATGAGTTCGACACCGGACAAGTTCTTAAACTCCGGCAACTTAAAACGACCAGTTTAAGACCGAATATTAGGGACGCCGGACAGTCCGGACGTTTAAGGCCGGTTTGAGGCGTCCTGACGGGTTGATTTTTTATGACCGGTCGGCCCGCCCGGACGTTTGAGACGTGTTTGGGACGTTCGACTGTAGATGTTCTTATATCCTAGAACTGGACCTGGGATAGGTGCAAGCTGCATGCAGCTCAAAAAGTTGTGGGTCCACATAAACTAGAGGATCACCGTGACGATCAGTCCATAACCGCCCCGACGCCCCATACCTGGCGGCCGCATGGCTTAGCCTTGGTAACTTCCGAAGACGCCGGGGGTGGGGTGGGGGATGAGGAGAGGCGAGTGGGTGCGTGAGGAGGGATCACGTGGTGTTGAACGGTGACGACGCTAGATCGCAACATCGGCGACGTTTTGCGAGTCTGTTCGTCTGGACCCTTTCCTCTCCTGGAACTAAATGAGGCCTTATGGGGAAAAGCTTAAACATTTTGATGTGTGAAATGAAAAGCTGTTGAACGACATTGTTTTGCTACTGAGACTTCGTTATGTCTCAGTTGATGCTATATGTTTTTGATCTTGCATCGTGATCTGTATTTTTTTCTTTTTGTTTTAAATACTACTATGTCACTTGACTGAGACTTGATTAGATCTTGACTGAGACCTAGCCATACTCTTTTGCATTTATATTTGTAGACCATTTGAATTTGTTTTTTTACTGAAATTTTGATTTCATCCCCTTTCGTTATCTTTTACACATTCACACGCCCACGCGGACGCACCCACTCCTCCTAGCCTCCTTTGGCTGAAGTGAAGAGAGCGTACCACGTGAACCCTGCAGCGTGCACACATGCCATGCATGTCAGGTATTCATTTCCTGTAAAGAGGGGGCAGCATACGTTTTGGGCATGTTGGCTATTTCAGGAACGCCACAGCCTCTACGTGTCGACCTCCTGTGGTGTGCTGTGCTGCGCTGCGTCAGTAGTTTTGTGATTGATTGGGATTAACTAGCGCCCGTAGAAGTGCCCGTCATCAAATTAGCTGCTGTTGATTTGTTTAGATTTGTGAGGAGCATTAATGTCAATCAAGAAGAAGCCAACCAAATCTGGGTATGTAGCTTGAACATTCTTCAGAAGTTATACTGAACTGTCAATCAAGAAAGTTACTTTTCAGCAGCAAGAGTTGTTCTGACAACTAAAAAACCACTTTTACAATAGTTTGTTTTGATCCATAATTGATGGACTTAATTGGGTTACAATCGTATGGAACATAAATGGATCCGGCATTATATTCAAACATGCATACTACGCTTATGTTATAATTTGATCAATAATACAATATCACGCCATGGGAGAGAGATTACACAACATATCTGGGTATGTAGCTTGAACATTCTTCAGAAGTTATACTGAACTGTCAATCAAGAAAGTTACTTTTCAGCAGCAAGAGTTGTTCTGACAACTAAAAAACCACTTTTACAATAGTTGGTCACTTACCGGTGGATCTCTATGTAAGAGAAAATGCCTCTTGAAATGTAGGATCGGTACCAACTTACTATAGAATAGTGCTGCCGCACACCATAGAGTAGAGGATAGTCCACGAATCTGTACCTCGATCTTGCATCGTACATATTGCTATCTTTGAATGTATAGATGCTTCCTTCATTAAAATGATTTTTTGAATTGACCTACTCTTTCTCGGGTACCAGACCTTCCATTGCACCATTCTGAAATCATCATAGACAAAGCAAATTCTGAATAAATAGGTACTACTCTAGAATAGGAACGCATAAAAAAAATCAATAATAATACCTGTCTCTAGTGTAAGAACTGTTGACTTCCCAAACACTTGCAAATCGAGAAATTACTTTCCACCAGCACTCCTTTTTATTTACATCTTTTAAGAGTGGTAGTTCATGATCGCAAACTGGTTGGAACATAAGAAATATTTTAGCATTCTGTTGGTTGCTAACGAAACATCTGTAATATCTGTAAACGACATACCTAAGTACAATAGAATCTAATTCAACCAAACACGCAGCAGAAAAGGTGGAGAAGGGCAGGGAGGAGAGGCGACAGAAGGGGAGGGAGGTGCGGCATGACATGCAGGCAGTCGGCGACGCCATGGGTGAGGGGCGCCGAGGATGGACCGGTGGAGGAAGAGGCGAGGCGGCTGCTCCCCTTTCTCTGAAGAAACAAAGGAGGAAGGAGCGAGAGATTGGTGGTGAATAGCAAGCCCCTGGCTGGAGATATATTAGTGGCTTTAAGCGGTAAATCCCACAAGCAGTAAAAAAAAGTAAAAAACCCAGAAAAATCAAATGCTTCCCGCTTTAGTATTGTTACTTATACATCTCTACTCTCTATCTAATATTAAAATACGGAGCGTTTCTCTATTTTTTTTTGGTTTGTGGTGGGACCCAGATTTTTAGAGACCAACGATTTTCGTTCGTCTTCAAATCGTCTCGCATGTGGTTGATTTTTTAAATTTTGATTTTTTAAAAAATGTTCAGATTTTCAAAAATTGTTTAAATTTTTAAAAAGATCAATCTTCCAAATTTTGTTTAAATTAAAAAATACTTTAGAATTTCAAAAATATTATTTTTCCATCTTTCAAAAAATTGTTCATTTATTTGAAAATATCGGTTGCTACAGTATCGACCAACATGTTTAAACAGATGCAAGCTGGTAAACAGAGTCTCAGCTTCTCAGTACATACACCACTACCAAACAACATCAAATGCATGTACTCAGTATGTCTACACTCAACATGTATCAGAAAAGAACAACCATGCTAGATTAAGAATGCTACCAAACACACCCTTAGTGGCCTTAAGCGGTAAATCCCACAAGCAGTAAAAAGAAAAGGTAAAAAAAAACAGAAAAATCAAAAGCTTCCTGCTTTAGTATTGTTACTTATACATCTCTACTCTACCTAATATTAAAGTACAGATCGTTTCTTCATTTTTTTTTGGTTTTTTGATGGAACCCAGATTTTTTTCGTCCGTCAGAGACCAACGATTTTCGTTCGTCTTCAAATCGTCTCGCATGTGGTTGGTTTTTTGTCCTGTAAAAACTAAAAAAAGAATTGTCCCAAAGCTGGTTCGTCTTCAAATCGTCTCGCATGTGGTTGGTTTTTTGTCCTGTAAAAACTAAAAAAAGAATTGTCCCAAAGCTGGATTCGAACACCCGATCCTGTAAAAACTAAAAAAAGAATTGTCCCAAAGCTGGATTCGAACACCCAACCAGGCGCCTATATGAGAGGTTCTGTGCCACTACAAACAGGTGACCTTTGTGATATGTTTACAGCGCAGCCTTTAAAGTAAGAATAGGCAGTGGAAAAAAACAGCAAACAAAATATTGGGTTTTAGTGGGATTGAACTCATGACCTCCCATGAGTTTACCATGTTCACAGCCGCTGTAGTTTCTCAATTTCTTGTCTAGCATTGCACACTTTATTTAAATCTCGCACATTATTTTCTTTTTCACAAAAGTAATTATTTTTGGAGATAAGAACTTTTTGTAAATATGTTAACAAATTTTTAAAGACCCAAACATTTTCTGGGAATATCAAATATTTTTTGAAAAAGAGGAGCATAATTGAAAATGGAAACATTTTTGAAAACTGTGAACAACTATTTGAAAGTGCAACCATTGAAAAACAGGGACAAACTAAAACAAATTGAACATTTTCTTAAATTATGAACACATATTTAAAAAGCATACATTTTATGAATTCCCGCTAACATTTTTTAAATTTGTGAACAAATTATAAAAACATGAACATTTATGAATTTGTGAAGATAATATCGAAAATAGAAACCTTTAAAAAAGTGATTTTTTTTCGAAATTATGAACAATTATTCAAAATGAGAACAATTTATGAAAATTCCTGAACAATTTGCGAACAAGTGTTTAAAGCATGCATATATTTTGAATGATTGAACAAAATTTGAAACAGAAACGATTTTGGAAATTAGCGAACATTTTTTAAATTTATCAAAAAATATAAAAACATGGGCATTTTCAGATATTTCAAACTTTCTGGAGTTTCACAAACATTTTTTAAATTTCTGAACATTCATTGAAACAAGAAAAATAAACCTTGAGCGAGTAAACTGGGCTAGCTCGTACTTCTATCTATTACGTGCATCCATTATTATTAAGCCAGGTGGAATAAGTATGTCCGTTATTTTTGGACATTCGAGAAAAAATGATTGATTTAATCTCTCCACCAGATCCTTATAAAGCACTAGCCAATGTATGCAATGGGTTTACTTTCCTCCAATTGGTGCATTGCATGTGAGTCCAATTAGACCATGTGGCAGCCAAAATATAATTTTTTTCGTAGAAATTGCTTCTTCATTCGTTAGAAGCATTTAATCTTCATCCGGGGTTGTCTCTTGGTCGTAGAGTTTTGTCCTCGAGCGTTTTAAATCCAGTTGAGAGAGTTTGTTTACTTATCAAATTAAATAACCTCTTCTCTTTTTTTACACTAAATTCCATTAGATTATATACTTTTGCAAATTGTATGAAGAATTGATAAACTGCTCCAGGAATCGATAGGGAGTGAAGAGTGGGTCTCGATTATCCCTAGAGAAACAAGCACACCAGTATTTTGTTACAAATGAGCGGGAAGCATTTAACTCCGCATTTCTTGAAAATAAGAAATTAACTCCCAATACATTGGATGCTTTGTACAAGGAATTGTGGGTGAACATGAGATGGACGGTTTATTATGAGACTAAGGAGTATGATATAACTTAATATATGATTACAATCGGACAATGTTTAATTTGGCCATGTTGTAGGTTCAACCACTTCACGTTCACAACCTGGATTTAGAGTTAATACATATGATTGTAACTTCAAATATAATGGGGACTGCTCTTAAGGCAATTTAGTGTCTCAGTTAAACTATTTAATTAGTTGATATGTTGTCCTTGCATATTTTATGTTTCTTAAATTTAAATACACATCAATTTTCTTCCCGTAGCAACGCACGGACATATATATGCTAGTACATATACAAAATATTAAAGCTACTAAACAGGCTTTCCTCCGTTTCATGTTGTTAGCGAGAGGTTACTGCGTGTTGACACGTATCCATTATTTCCCACCGGTTTGTCAGGTTTGTTTCCTTTTTTACGTGTTGACCGGACCGGTTGGTTTCCAAAATATCCAGACTATATGCGGTGGGCCGTTGTTTGTGCTTTCCTCTCTTGCCACGTTCGGTTGGGCTTGCTTCTCTTTTTTTTTTCCAGAGTCTTCTGTTGTACGAGGAGTTCGAAGCGTCGCCTCACTTTCCTCTCGGTTCGATCACCTCCTTGGTTGCAGGTTACGGCGGCTGGGCGTTCTACTCCAGGCGGTCGCCGCGGTCGATCGGCCGCTCTTCTGCCGCGGGGCGGTGCACGTGGTTCACTCCACAAGTCTGCTCCCTTATTCAGCGGGGATGCGCTGCGCCGCCCTCTCCTCCACTTCCTCCCCTCCTCAGCCTCCCTCTCCACGGCATCCTTTTCCCCAACCTTGCCCCCCTCTTCTCCTCCTAGAGACGCCCAATTCCCCTTTGGCGAGTCGCGGGACTGGCCGCCGACTAGCATCAGAGGAGGAGCTTTCTTGCTCAGGTGGCGAGTTGCGGGACTGGCCGCCGACTAGCATCAGAGGAGGAGCCGCGATCGGCACGGGATGTCGTGGGGATATGGCAGCGAGGTCTCCGCGAGGGCGCCATGGCGGATGTTCTGGAGCTCGGCGTCATCTCTACATGAGGACTGGCTGGTGGAAGTCATGCATGATGCATCTGGTTAGCCTTTCATCCCGTAAGGTCCTCCTTACTATTCCATCACTAATTCCTGCACTTGCCAAAACCATTAATTGACGGCTCTCTGTTTCCATCTAATTCTGGAAACGATTGCGTGAAGCAAATCTACTAAATGAGCTCAAATCCCAGCTTCAGCCCTAATTAATTTTGATTTTGATTATCCATGTTGTACGCGATGTTAATTAATTTGTTCAGGTGGTTTCGAAACCGTACGTTTACATGACCTTCAGATTATAGCCATTAGTAAGTACCCCGACTATGCCATTGAATTGTGTACTGAAATTTTGGTGCCGTATAGGTGGACATACTGCTCCAGGTCTGGTGTTTTCCAGGTCCAGGGCACTTCGTATTATTCATTGTGGTTGCATGAATTCAACATAGCAAATAGATGCTTTGGTTTTTGCATACAACTAGATCTTTTGCTTCATGCAAATGGATGGACCAAGCTAAGAGTTTGAAAAAAAAATCTTTTATTTCAGTTTGACCAAACAGAAAAATTTCCTTTATGGTAGTGCGTTCTTCCATATATTGTTCTGTAGAAAATTTTCCTTGTGTATAATATATTGGATTTGATGATTATTATTTTGCCTTCACAGGATGCTTCGGAAGCTTTTGTTCTTCTTTTAAGATCAGGATGACTTTCCAAGATGTCGTATACCATATAAGAGCTCTCTGGCAGAGATTGCTATGTTTCACTCCAAAGAATACAAGCAATGCAAATGGAAGGTACCCAACTTTAGTGCAAGCGTTGTGAACATATCTGGTCCTCTTGATAGGACTATTGGCAGCCCATTATTTTGCACAAACTGTTCATCCGTCGTGGATATATATGCATCTGTTTTTGTAACTACAAAATGTGGTAAGGGTACTCCAGCGATATATATTTACTTAAGAACACCTTTCCATAAAGGAGGTCATGCGATCCATACTGACAACACTTGCAAGTATTTCAGCCATTTAGTATTTATGTGTGAGGGAGTATACATGCTTGGATTGGCAGAGATCCCCACTTCCGAACCTTTTTCCGTCCAAACTTCAGATCTCTAGAGCTCCATTGAAATTTGGCGAAGAAGAAAACTTGGTCTTATGATTTAGATTTTTTTAATGTAACTCTTTGTTTGCAAAAAAAAGTTCATTTAGTAAAGGAGTACAACATTTTCGTTGTCCTATGACTATGTTCGTGATTTTTCTTTGCAGACAATAAAGGGGTCTTTTATTTCAGCTTCATTAGATGCACATATTCATTAGATTACTTTCTAGCTAGATTTTGATTTTGACTTCTCTGTGATGTTTTCTTAGGTATGCTTGCCCTTCCCAAATGCGTTGATGGTTTACATGAAATGCTAGATTTTGATTTTGATTTTCCTGTGATGGTTTTTGCGCATTTGAATTTGACATGCCTCTTATCTTCAAGGTTATCCTATATCATTCTTAACTTTTTGTGAATTTAATATGCTCCGAAAGGAAAGCAGGAGGGTCCCCGTCCGTCTCTCCAGTGCCTTTTTCCACTTGCTTTTCTTATAGAGTTACCACAACATCCACAATGCTTTCTTTAATTAACAAATTCTATAAAACATTTGTAAGTAAGTATGCACTGCATTAGTTAGTGTTGAAGCATATATGTGGTGAGTGACATTTGCCATTTCGTGATTAACACTATAACTAGGAAGTAAAGCTGAGACGTTTGATTATCTTTACTAATAATGCTTGGTCATGAGTGGGCATTTTTTCTTATATTAATATAGACAAAAAGAATTTTCCAATACTGACATCATGATATGTTCGAAATGTTCAGGTGAACATACAGTTGTTGTACCAACTATGGAACCCCAAAGGAAGAGCAAGGGATACAAGCCATTGGATTGAGCAACGACACCAACGCCAAAGGCACAACTATGTATCTAAGTATCTATAAGCTACGAGAGTTAATGAACTCAAATTCTGTTCTGAATCATTTTTCTGAACACAGCCTTGACTCTAATCACTAGATAAACAATGTCCAACACCAAGAATGCATCAGAGAAAAGAAAACAGTCTCAAATGTTAGGCACAACAAGTTGCTTTGACAAGAGGCGTGGTGCTGATTTCAGGTAAGACGACTTTAATTTTCCCTACTACTGCAAGTAGTCAGATCACCCCATAGTCGTCCGCGAAAGATATAACCTTCTTCTGGATTTTCCTAACATTTCACCATGATCTCTTTGCTAATTGGATGTAGGACCTGATATATTGACTTGATAGCTGCATACCAAGTGCATTGCTTTGAATGGTGGATGCTAATCTCCCACTGAGTAACTTTCTTCCGTGCATTGTAGCAGACAAGGAGTAAGATGGTGGATGTCCATCTTCTACTTTGAGTAGCTTTCTTCGGTGCATTAAAGTGGACAAGGAGTAGGAGTGATCAGTCTGAGTTCTTCCTACACTTGCTTTGCATGCTGAGTTTGGCTTGGTAGTGGCTAACTTGACCATTAAGCGAGTACACCTTCTTCGTTCTGTTGTACACATGTCTAATCTTTCTCATACCATCATGTATTATTTCAATAGACAGAGAGAGAAGACTAGGCACCACTGTATTTACACTCTGAAGCTGGGTTTATGACGCTCAGCCATCATCTTATTGTTTCATACATCTATGAACGATTATATGTTCCTGAGTGTCTCACTGTCTTGGTTAGCCCTTTAAATGCTTTGTTATTGATCAATATATGTTTTGCCTAATTATTGATGGCAAATTAAACAACGGGCTTACGCCGGCGCGGCGTGCCGCCGTGCCTCTGCCTGCTAGTAGTTACTTATAGAGGCTGAATAGGCTGGCGAGGCAAACGGCCTTTTATTAGATCCACGAAACCTCGAGCGAAAGCTCGCCTACACGGCCAGTAGAAACAGGACAAAGAGGGAGGTACGCTCTAGCTAGGCGACGACCGGCGAGGTATGGCGTAGTCCGTTGCGGTCGGATCGCAGCAGGCGGCCGGAGCGGAGGCACTGGACCCCTGGGAGAACGCGGCCGCGGCGTGGTACTCCAGGCGCTTCAGGCCAACTTCCCAAGCCTGGGGCACGCCGGTGGTGCCGTGGTGGTCGACACTTGGGAAACCTGGGCATCGATGGAGGCATGGTTCATCGACAACTTGCACACATCACAGCTGGCGGGCAGAGCGGAGGCACATCGGTCCTGGGAGGACGCGCTCGCGGCGCGGGACTCCTGGTGCGCCGGGCTAACTTTAGAATGCTGAGGCACGCAGACCACTACCAGCAGTCCAGGATTTTTAATATGGGTATGCGGAGTTTTCTTTCTCTCAATACACAACGATAGAAGACATATAAAGTTCATAACGAAATTATAAATTGTTCTTTGTATCAACAATGTCTCTAACAATTTAGCTACGTTTCAAGTATCTACTATCCCTATAAAAAGAAGAGAGGGCTAATCCAACTTACAATCTCAAACGTTCAATTACGTAATCAACGGTCTAAACTGTTAACAAAATGGCTTCGTTAATCGTTAACGCTACTCCGCCCACGTTCCGAAAACACGAGGGGTTCATCTCGCCTCTGCCTCTGCCTCCCACGTCCCACCAGACTCCACTCGCCCCTGCCTCCCACGTTACCCCCGCAGTTGCCGCCGCCGCCGCCTTGCAAACTAGCACAGCCGCCCCCACTCGGCCCCGCCTCGCGCCGCCGGAGTGGGTCGATGACGTGTGTCTCCGACGAGTGGGAGGGACGGCGACGGCGGCTGATCTCCTCCATGGCCTGCTGCGGTTCGAGTGAGAGAGAGCTTCGAAGGTGGGGAAGAGATAGATAAGAACAAAAGGAAGAGAGAGGAGGAAGTGCAGGGTCACGCCCGACGGGATCTCACCTCTCTTACCTCCACGCCGCTCCCAAGCCTAGACCACGGCCCATGCGACGGGACCCCCGTCGGCGCCGTCGGGCTCCACGATCTACTCGACTCGACCAGCACTCCACCGGGAACGGCGTCCGGTTCAGCTCCTACCTCTACAAATCAAGGGGTGTGGGGCTGCTCGATCTCATCTCCAAGGGGCATGCAGCCGCCGACGCCTGTACCTGCCGACGAGATTGGACGAGCAGGGGAGATCCCGTCGATCCGATGAGAGAAGGGCCAGATGATTGGCTCGGCCATGTCTACCTCGGGATGAATCTGGACACCGGCGAGCTCCTCGCAGTAAAGCGTTGGGCTGTTGCGATTTGTTTATGTAGTTTGTACTGTCTGGAGACTTTGAATCATTCGTTACACTAACGCTCTTCTTTGTTTGATATTTGGTTGCAGCTTTGATCGGGAGCACCAACGCCACCTGGGAGAAAGCCAAAGTGAGTAGCACTTCCCAAACCAATTTGGTTACCAATTTAGTTGTTGAGGTTTTTCTTCATGTGTGAGTTGATTTGTTGCTCTTGTATCTATGATTGGGCGCATATAAGAGAACTTCAGGAAGAAGTGAGGTTCCTCAGAATATTTCACACCACTATATTGTGGCGAATAGATGAAATATCGATTACATCAGATTCTTTATTTAAGTTCTATCCAGTAGTTGTTTGATCTATTTTCTATCGGGAGAGGAGAGGTACCTTGGGACTATTTGTGAGGAAGACACACTGTATATCTTGCTGGAGTTTTTTCCCCACCCACTGCGTGCCGTCGTGTGACTCTCACCACTCCGACTTCCATGCCGTCGTCAGGAACTCCTCCGCCACAAGATTCTCCCGTCCAGGCACAGTCCACCACAAGATTCTCCCGTGCAGGTAGCGTACAGAAGGTACCTTCCTCTCCAGATTTTTATATGGCAGTGTGGTACTATGTGGTTAGCCCAAAACTGGTGCTTTTAGCATGTCTGTACGCTAGCTTGTTTAATTCCATACACGCTTCACTCCATGTGTGTAGAATTATTAGCATGTGAGACGACATTTAGAATTTGATTGTCTGTTTTGTTCACTATATATATTGGTAATTAATTTGTGTAATAATATGTTCATTACAGATCCTGTATGAGAAGTAAGCAAATTAGTTCCTGAAGCTTCTCTGTCAGCATGTGCATGCCGTAAGAACAACTGTAGCCGGCCCCGCCATCGCTTATGAGGCTCCACACCATTGCCCAGTTGTACGAGAGCATGTTGAGTCTTCTCAATTCAATACTATGTGCAAATGGTAAACTCTTTGCCAAACGAGAAGATATGAGGATTAGGCATATATGCCCCATAAGGTAGCTACCCAGTAATTTATGTGTTATAGTATGGATTATGGTCACGCCTATCTTGGACTGCAGATAGCTAGGTTAACAAAACTGGATATTCTGCATATTTTCTGAATTTTTAGTAAGGGCTGGATGAATAATGTATGCAGTAGTTATGACTTGGGGGCACTGATTAATTCTTCACATGTAGGAACGTGGACAGATGATGGGCTCCAAGGCCATGGTGATGTTGTGGTGCTTGTAGCTTGAGATGTACTTGGTCCAAATGAAGAATCATCATTTTGAAGGGTTAGTAGATGATGCTCAATGCCATAAACCTCCACTAATCTTCACTCATGTCATCTGATAGAAATCTACTGAATTTCAATTAAAATTTGTTGTATGTTATCCATGATGTAAGTGGAGATAGGAAGGTCCGAAAAAATGCGGCACAAGGGGGCCAGGATGGTCACCAGTGATTTACATGATAAAATGTTTGTGAAGTATGGCAAATTATGACCTTAGCAAAACTTTTATTAACATATTTTCGTATATACTTTGAATTTCAATTAGGATTTCATTTTTTAAATTTACCTTGAAGGAGTATTATATACTTTTATTTGTTGTCCACCTTGATCCTTAACTGCTATTTTTCCTAGCAACTTCACATGGAATTAAGATCACTTAAGAAGGTTCTGGTATCTTTTTCATATTCGCTTGCTTTAGGCAGGAACCTATCATCAAGATTTGTATCTCTTATATGGTGCATGGATGCTGTTATAGATTTGTTGGTGTTGATTTGTAGTAAAAGGAAATTTAATTGTTCTCATCAATTTCTTTCCTAGCATGTGTAATGCATTAAAACATCAGTTTAACTGGGTTGGAAAATATGATAAACATGCAACCATTCTTACTCGATGATATGAATGCTTCAGGAGCAATATTGGCATTTGTTTGCACATTTGGTGGAATGTTGGTGCGTGGCAGCTCTGGTTCATGTGTGTGTGACGAAACAATGTAAAATCATTTTTGTTGCTGTAGAATCTCATGAGTTATATGAAAAAGAATGCTAGGCGATTTTTTTAGTTGTTCAGCTGCTCATGTTACAGATCTGGGCATACCTTTGCTTTGAGATAAATTTGGGCATAAATTGTCACAAATAAATGGGTGGCATTGGGTAAAGTTCCAGGAACCCAGGGCATCATATTTATTTCGAGACACATGGGTAGAATTACATCCATGGCTAGAATTTAATCAGTGATCTGTACATGTTGATTGTTATGAAACCATGCGATGGAATCTTGATCTTGACAATGTCCAGAAATCTGGTTCATGAGAGACGAAATTCCACCATAATCCCCCCCTTTGGATCATAAAATATTGGGGTTAACAAGATGTCATGTAAGATGGGTTGAGATCTGCTATACGGTAACTTTCTTTTGTTCTAATGTTCTCTGTTGTTTTGAAACCTTAATGTTTTTTGTTGTGGGGTGACAATGTCAAGGTTTATGCTAACAAGCAAGATTTTTTTTACATGCAGCGAGTATTTAACAGTGAACACGTTGTCGCATTCCTCTTGCAACCTTTGCAATTTATGTTGGAAACTCTGATATAGTGGTTCTAAGACTGTTCATGGAGAGAAGGATTGGGTATATGCAGAGAAGAACTAGCTAAATGTTGTTACAATGTCATCCTATTCTTTTGGGGCCACAATTGCAAGATGTTGTCCATACCAGCAGCAAAATACCCACATGTTTTAATTATTGACTAACAGATGTCTGCTGCTTTGCTTCTGGTATACGAGAGGCCAGAATCATCTGAGATAGATATTTGTGCACCGAATTATGTTAAGCACAAACTCAATGCTGGAGATACTAAAGACGTACCCTGATTCCAGTTATGTAAACTGGTTATCTCTTCTCTTACAATGTGTTCCTTGTATGTATCAAATGACACATGTTTTCCTGAATGGCCGTGTTTGTTCGTGTTTTGAACAACTCTATCTGATTTTTACAGCACGGCTTACATGGATCATATTTTTCCTACCACATTGATTTCAGCATGAAAATTCGAGGAATCTGGAGGAGATTTAGGGTGTTGGATAGCATTGAATACTACCTAAAAATAGACATGTTGCCTTCTTGATCCTTTTTGCTTCTTTTCTTTCATTTTCATGCTATTGGAGTACCGAGGAATGAGTCGTGGTTCGTAGTGCCAGCTCTTTCTATATATGCCAAATTCACTTGTAATTTCCTGAAGTTTTGTGAAATATTGAAGGATATCTTGGTACGACGAAGTTCCCAATCTTCATGGTAGATGATACCACACTGGCTGCTGAAGTTGCTCATTGATTCGCGTAGAACAATAACATGTCATTATTTTTTGCTCATGTTGATTATGATAGCATTGCCTTGAACATTCTATCCATGTTGATAAAAAAGGAGATGGTTTGGTATCCCTCCTTGTAGAAGATCGAGCTTGGTCGGGTTGGCTGGGTGTTGTTGAGATGACCCAACCCACCAGCAATTCGAGCTTATCTTCAGGGAGTGTCATTATATTTTGGCAGACAAAATCACCCAATGATCGCCCAAAAAGAGGACTTGGCGTGACGTGGAGGAAGGGAAGAGAAAAACATGTTCAAAAATACGAACCACCAACAGTTGCAAGATGGCGATTGGATGGTGCGGACACATCAGTTTAGACCAATTATTGTTAAACATGTTATTGTTACAATGATTATGAACACAATTTCAATTCAAATAACCAAGATGTCGAAGAAAATTTTAAACTTACGTGCGTTGCACGTGCACTTTTACTAGTAAGGAGAATTAGAATATGTCTCTATGATCATCCTTTTGGAAGTGAGAAATGATGACATATATCTTTATTTGCATGGTTTTTTTTTTGCGGAAATAAAGCTAACCGAGCAATCATATTAGTATTCGTCTCCAATACTTTAATCAAAACAAAATTACGGAATAAAAATAATCATCTATTATCGATTGAAAAAATATGACAAATCACAATGAGACGATCGATGAAATTAAAAAAACATGACAAATCACAATGAGACCCACGTAGTCATTGACAACTTGCCTGCTAGATGGCTAGCCATTGACAACTTGCCTGCTAGATGGCTGTGGCGGATGCATCATGCGCAATGTGTAGTTGCCGATCGCGTACTGCAGAGGACGTGTGCAGGTAGTCAATCGGCGACAAGCCGCACGCGGTGATCAACGATAAATGACGCGGCGGTTGCTTCCGATGGCAGACACGGCCATGCACGATGCCCTAGTTTTATGATGTGACATTTCAATCCATGAAATCGTAGTTGCACGATGAGTGAACGGCCTGGTTTCTGGACTTCGATCAAAAAAGCCAGCATCAAGGCCGAAGGATAAGACCGAGTAACATTGTACCAGCAACGTAGCAAACCAATAAAAGCCCAAGTGACGTTGAATCTCTTCCTCTTCTTCATTTTCCCATCATGTATGCATAATTAGGCTGTCATCCGTTATATACATACATATAGAAGCTTACATACTGAAATATTTTTGTAAAAATCATTGGGTATGCATTGCATACCCTTGAATTAGCCTAGCTCCGGCCCTGACTACCAGGATAAACTCATATGCCGACGACTCAGATGTGAAACCCGTTGGTATAGACTTATGCCGACGGTCCCCATTGGCGTATGGCCGTCGGCACCATATACATCGGTGTATCCCAGGTCATCATCGGCATAGAAATGCCGTCGACGTAGATGCTATGTCGATGGTGTCCGTACAACGATGCCAACAGTGTAGGCCGTCGGCATAGCTCCATGCCAAACGACGTTTGTTGACGCCGCGGTCAAGAGCGTCCCAACCAGGGACTGCTACGTGTCGTACCTACGCCGACGGCTAAGCCGTCGGCATAGGGTGAAACTACGCCGTCGGCATATCCTGCCACGCGGCGGTCGTTGGTAGTCCCTGGGTCGTACCTACGCCGACGGCTCAGGCCGTCGGCATAGGGTATAAACTACGCCGACGGCACGACCGTCGGCATAGACTGCTACGTGGCGGCCACTGGTTACTCGAACGCCCTCTATGCCGACGGCTTAGCCGTCGGCGTAGTTTTGTGGCTGTTTTTTTCTTTTTCCCGTTTCATACAAATTCATTTCAATTCAAAATAGCAGAGTATATACAATGAAATATACATGCACAACAACATCATCAAGAGCATCATAAATATATATGTTCTCACAACCAACACCGCCATCATATCCTCACAACCATCACCACCACCATCACATCCTCACAACCAACAATATAAGCATATCAGAAACATAAGTAGCGTAAAGTGCAGAAGTTATCTAAAGAGCACAAGTCATCTAAAGGGCATAAGTCATCTAAAGAGCGCCAATACGTCCACCTCCAAGGTCGTCAACGCCAAGTCTGCCAAAGCCCAGTTCTTCACTGCTAGCGACAGCGCTACCGCCTCGGTGGTTTGGAGTGACCAGGCTCCGTGACTCGGGAGTGATGCGAAGACCGGCACCACCACCGACGGATGATCTACCGGTTCCCTGGATGTTTGAAAAGACATGCCGAGTGAATGTTATTGTGTTGAATAAACAGTAAGCGGTGGTTGAATAGTTTGGGGATGTACTAACCACCATTGTCCCCGGTGGCTGTGCTAGAAATTCCTCAAAGGTAAGCAACACTGGTTGTGGTCCTGCAACTGGTGATGGTGCTTCCATTTCAGGAATCGTGCTGTTCCTAATGCTCTCAAACACGAGCTGCATGTTAATTGACAAAGCAAACACGAATATCAGAAGAAATGAAAGTGTCAATATGGAAATGAAATGAAAGGGGCTAAACTAACCGTCATCATGCGAGTGTTGTGGTCCTGGACGGCTGCAACTCTTGCGCTCCACGCCATGGTCTCCTGGCGTGTGTACTCCATGTAGGCCTACAACATGATGTGACGGAACTCATTAAACATCTCAATGCGGAAAATAAAATGAGCAATGAAGATAAGAGGGAAAATACTTACAGAGTGCCGCTTGGCTAGGAGGGACTGTGACTACGCAGTGGTCGTGGGCATGCGCTGTCTCATGCTCGGGTCGGTAGCTCGAAGCTGTGTGAAGGAGATAGAAGGAGTGACCACAGCATCCTGAATCGGCTGCCGACCATGAGCCTTCGGCCCCATGCTAACCACCACCCTATCGTCCAAAGGCGCCTTGATGGGGTCAGGTGTGTCAGGATGTAGCTTCAGATACGCCGCAGAGTAGCTCTTCTTCTTCTCTGCGGTGTTGCTGTAGTACTTGTCCTCGCCAGGCTTCGGCTTCCTCCGAGTATGGACGATCTCCCACGCCTCCATGTGTGAGAGCGGTTGCTTGAGTTTCTCCTCCTGCACCAACAAACAGATGTTAGTCATACATAAAAAAGTGACGGTAAATCGAAGAATAAGATTGTTAATGAGGTTAGTCATACCTGAAGTGTCTTGTGGAGAAAGTGGTTCCGGTTTCCCTGAGCATGTACTCCCTCCTTCCCTCGGTTAGCCTTGTTTTTGCTGCTCGTAGCTTCCCAGGCTTCATCCTGACCACACCACAGGTCCACCAATGCCGCCCAGGACTCATCTTTTCCATAACACCAATTTGGACACACCTACATAATGAAAGCATAATGGCATGTCTAATGCGAAACGATGAAATTTACCACAAACTTTGGAATTAAAAATCGTTAATAGTTACCGCCAAGTACTCGTCCCTCTCCAAGGTAATGTCCCCCGTCTTCGCTTCTTCCTTGATCATCTTCACACCAAGATAGTCATGATAGTATTGCATGATGGCCACCAAGTGCACCTCGTACTGCATCTGGTGGGCCTTCTTCTTCGCTTGACGCAGCACGATCTCGTCGGCAATGGCCTTGTGCTCCTAAAGAACTCGATAGTATTTCTACAATCATTCATGAAACCAGAATGGAAGAAGTCATTAGTTAAATCATTCCTGAAACCAGAATGGACGTGTGCTTGTGAAGAGAACTCACCCAAAAATTAGTGATCACGGCCTTAGCATGGGTCACATGCTCCGCGTGAGGGCCCGCTTCTGAGTGCTCCCAGGTCTTGGCCAAAACCCAACGGTCCGGGTGCCTGATTGAATCTGGACAGTACAACCCCGACCAATATTCCTTTAGCAAGACGGTGTTGATGCTGTTGGGAACACGGGCCCCTTTAGGATGTACCCAGTTACTGCAAAAGATTTAAAGAATGGAAATATTAGCATGTGACAAGCAAAAGAATTAAATTATTATTGGAATTATTAAGTGGAACTTAGTCTATCCCCTTGGGCTCAATGAGCCACTTCTGCTCCTCGGTAGCAGGAATATGCTTTGGGAGCTTTGCGTTACCACGCAGCCATCCCTTGTTGTTGCTATCCTCGCCACCACCATCATCCCCGCCACCATCATTGTCCCCGCCACCACCATCGTCCCCGCCACCACCATCATCCCCGCTTGCCTCCTCCTCCTCGTCCCCTTCCCAACCTCCTCCTCCTCCTCCTCCTCCTCCTCACTCCTCCTCACGAACCACCACCTCCTCCTTGTCCTCCTCCTCCTAGGTAGAGGGTACCTCACTAGAGGAGGGCCTCGAACACATCACCCCTAAGTCGGTGAGGGTGCGCTCTTTCTGGCCGTGACCCCCTCTAGTGGCTCTCCCACCACCCCCTCGCCCTCTAGGGGCTCTCCTCCTGCCCCCTCCTCCTCTAGGGGCACCTCTCCCTCGCTCTTATTGTGAGGAGTCATCCTCAAGTAGTCGGGGGGTAACAGTATGTGCTCGACCACTCCGACTAGCAATGCCGACGACCTTGCGTATGAAACCCGCGCCGTCGGCCTTCCCCTTGCCCATGTTCCACGAACCTGCATTGGAAATAGAATAAACAATTAGTACATTAATAATGAAGGAAAAAGCATAATAATAAGGACTAATAAACACATTTAAAAATAAGCATAAAAAGGCATATTCCTAAACCATAGGAAAAAAAGACATGAAACGTACATCTGTTAGAACCCATACGAATCATCACTGTTGTAACCGATTCCTCGCTCGGTCTCATCATCACTATAAATCATATCATCTTCGTTGTTTGACGGAGGTGGAGGCTCTTCCTCATCATCAGCGTCTTCGTTTAACTTTTCTAGCATAAGTATGTCATTTTCATTAACAATGGTCTCACCATCATTCCGTGCATCGTCATCGTTTGGATCCACATCATCATCACCCAATGGTCTAGCGTAATCGTTTCTGACCACATCATCATCGGGTTGCTCTTGATAGAACACTCCCTCATATGTCACGGGGTTAATGTTATAGTAATCATCTTCATTCGGGTCCGGTAGCTTACCAGGTGGCGACACCTTGAACACAACTTCCCAACCCCGAAGGTACTCTTTCTGGCATGGGTAAGGCAAATAATAAACTTGTGTAGCTTGGGTAGCCGCAATGAAGAGATCAGCTCTG
This sequence comes from Hordeum marinum, assembly GCA_022496015.1. NCBI lineage: Eukaryota > Viridiplantae > Streptophyta > Magnoliopsida > Poales > Poaceae > Hordeum > Hordeum marinum. The sequence goes on from CM039672.1 coordinate 46,839,429, forward strand.
GCATACACGATTGATGGTTTAACTTCGACAAAACCAATGGAAGGCGTATGTCTCTGCCCCTCCTGTGGATCGAACCATCGACATTTGAACATAGGTAGACTTAGGGTTTCGCGTCCTTTGCGGAATGTAATCTCGTATATATTTTGTACCCTTTCGTAGTAGTCTACTAAATTTTGACTGGGGGTGTACACTCCGGTATTTATAGTTCTGGGATCAGGCTGGCTATTCTAGTGCTCCTCTATATGGAAGCGATACCCATTCACATCATACTTTTTACATGTCATGACAGCAGGGTCAAAACCCATGGAAAACCATCTCAATTCGTCATCCATAGATATGTTCGGATCTTTTCCCTACAAGTATAATTGAAATTGTTGGGTGCATTAGTTCGGTGAACTAATAAATGTTGAACTATGTATTTAATAGGGGAATGTGGAAAATTACTTTCTCCATGAACCAAGCAATAAAATTTTTATTTACAGGGTTTCGATGACGTAAAAGAGTAAGTGCCTCAACCTCAGTAGGAGGATTCATTCCCGTCCATTCCTCTTGAACGAAATCACTAAAAGAAGAAAATCGGTGTTAGAACGGTACTAAGTGAACATAGAACATGATGATGTGCAAGACATAAAGGAATGGTGTAGTGGTATTACCTCATCCACACTTCCTCGACTTTCTTGATGTTGTGCAAGACATAGAACATAAGGTCCTCCCACTCTTGTCATGGCATGTTATAAGATTTCGAGGCCCCAGCCCTGCCACCTTGCCCATTGAATAGATGGAGCTTGGGTTGATACTTGGGCTCTTCTATATTGTATCGAGGCACCTTATTATGTAGATGGGGAACGTGGTCTGGATAGTACGATGTCCTGAGGTTTGACACCTCCTCTAGGATAACTGCCTCAGCTATGGAAGCTTCAATCTTAGCTTTGTTTCCACATTTCTGTCGGAGATGCTTGTTTTGTCTCTTAGGGCTGTACTGCCAACGATTCTGCACAGCCCCCCCAACAATACCTCTTTCGCAAGGTGCAGAATGAGACGTGTCATCGGAGTAAAGAAGCCTGGCGGGAAGATCTTCTCTAGCTTGCCTATCAACTATGGTGCCTTCTTATGCAATTGTTCAATCACATCTTTACTTACTTCTTTAACACAGAGCGTGCGGAAGAAATGGCTTAGCTCGGCAAGCACTCGCCAGACATGCTCGGGGACATAGCCTCAAACCATCATCGGCATTATCTGCTCAATCCACACATGGTAGTCATGACTCTTGAGCCCGGTCACTTTGCCCGTTGAAAGATTGGCTCCCTTACTTATATTCGATGCATAACCATCGATGAACTTCAAAATGAGTTTCATCTAGATTAGTACTTCCTTCTTTTCTGGCGGTTTAAGGACAAAGTCAGAATCTGGCTTGAACCAGTTTCTTCGACCGCCTATGGGAGGCTTCATGTTTAGACGTGGTCTATCACAAATTCTCTGTTGATCGGCTCTAGCTTTAAGGTTATCCTTCGTCTTACCAGGAATGTTGAGGATCGTGTGGAAAAGGGACTTTGCGACATTCTTTTCGGTGCACATCACATCGATGTTGTAAGGAAGTTTGAGGTCCTTGAAATAGGGAAGCTTCGAGAAGGGGGTAAATGTGAGTCCAGTTGTGCCTCTCACCATATCCCTTGAAGCGTTTGCCTTTGCCTTTGCCTTTGACTTTAGGCTTGAGAGCTTTTAGCTGAGCAAGAACATCTACCCCCGAAAATGTTGGAATCTCAGTTACTTCATGGACAACCCGCCTTTCGTGAAGTTCTTCTTATCTTCCCTATCTGGATGGTCTGGAGGGAGGAACTATCGATGCAGGTCAAAGGCTGAATACTTGCCACCCTTCTGCAGCCAAATCAAACGCACAGCCTGCATGCACACTGGGCATGACATCTTCCCACCTGTACACCATCCGCAGAATAGAGCATAGCCAGGAAAGAGGGCCCAACGCAAGACCTGGCGACATTGCCACCCCCAAGTACCCCGTCCCGTCTAACCCTAGCATGTTGACCGGACGGGTCTACCCCTTTGACTTTCATGGGACGAGGTATGACCGATGAACATTTTTCACCTGGCCGTGATAGGCCAGCCCATAGGTAGCCACCACCACACTTCTAAACATGCAAGAGGGCCCAGCAGAAGACCTGACAACATTTCCACCCCCTAAGTACCTCGTCCCGTCTAACCCTTGGAGTGTTGACCGGACGAATCTACCCCTTTGACTTTCACCGAACGAGGTATGACCGATGGACATGTTCACCTGGCTGTGATAGGCCAAGCCATAGGTACACTTCGGATCAAAGTCCGGGTCCAACCCACCACAAGATTCCCTCCGTGTCGACCTGACATGATCGTTTCCACCCTCTGTGCGGCGGCGACAACGACTTCCGTGAGGGGGTCACACTACGGAGCTGCATGCCGAGTGCTTGCACTTGCCACCACACTTACATATGTGTAAGAGGGCCCAGCACAAGACCTGGCAGCATAGCTACCCCGTAAGTCCCTCATCCCGTATAAACCTAGCACTGCTGATCGGACGGGTCTACCCCTTTGACTTTCACCACGAGGTATGACCAATGAATATTTTCACCTGGCTGTGATAGGCTAGCCCATAGATACACTTCGGATCGAGGTCACATTACAGATATATAATTTATCCAAAAGAACATGAGGTCACATTATGTACCAACATACTCAGAAAACATTTCATGCGAAAGAACATGAGGTCACACCAAATCGATATATAATTTATGCGTGTTTATGTTTAGATAAGGCACATTTACCTAAAACAGATTAAAAAATATATGTGAGAAAACAGATTAAAAGTATATAATAGAAAGATATGGTTTGTATTTAGAAAATATAAAAAATAACAAAAAAAGCAGATTAAAAATAGGTATGCATGTGTCGACCAGGATTGCCCTCCCGCACGCCTCGGATCGATGACGTGTCACGGGCCGCGGATCGATGACGTGGAAACGATCACTATGCCGATGGGGTAGCATCATCATCAACTCATCGCGTCCGGAGAGGGAGTCGAGCCGAAGAAACCCAGGTCTTCGCGCATGAAGATAGGCGACTGACGGCACGGAGACGTCGTCAAATCAGCACCGGAAGCAGGTGATCCCGCGCCACTACTTATGTGTAATAAGAGGGCCAAGTTGCCAGGTAATTAAGAGGGATCGGTTATGAATTACCTTTTCCCTGAACCATGATGTGAAACTTCTTCCCGAGGCACCCCTTTCAGAAGAGCATCCAATTGCGCATCATCGGGATCTGTTGGTCCCGGCCACACCTCATCCTTGAATTGGCTAGAAGGAGAAAATACGTATTAGAACGAAACCGAGTTACTAGTTGCAAAGTAATTAAGTCGCCATTTTACCTAAGGAAACTGGGCACCTCCTCCTCCTCCTCCTCCTCCCTGCTCTCTTTCTTCTGGTCGTCCACCACTTCCCCCATGTTCATAAGCACATAGAGCATTATGCACTCCTTATCTTGGTTGGACAAGGTATGAGGTTTTGCACCACCGGCCTTGCCACCGGGAAACTTGAAGAGGAGGAGCTTGGGTTCATGCTTGGGCTCGTCGACATTGTACCGAGGTACCTGGTTATGCATAGTGGGAACTTCATCGGCATAGTACGCTGTCGTGGCGTTTGCTATCTCGTGGAGGATAGTTGCCTCAGCTATGCATTCTTCAATCTTGTTTTTGTTTCCACATTTGAGCCGAATATACTTGAACTCTCTTTCAATACAAAACTGCCAACAAAATTGCACCGGTCCACCCAAGAGTGCCTTGTTCGCGAGATGCACAATGAGATGTAGCATTGGAGTAAAGAAGCCTGGCGGAAATATCTTCTCTAACTTGCATAACAACTCTGACACCTCCCCGCTGCTCTCCCGATACACGTCTCGACAAAAAGCCGAGAGAATGTGCATCCGGAGAACAATGAGGAGGCGCCGCCGAAATCCTGTCTCGGATCAAGGAAGAGCCAGCGAGAACCATACCCAACTACGAATCCGCCAACTGCCCGATAAAAGCCGTAAGCGTTACGGTTCAAAATATGCGAGACCACTAATGCATATTTATCCGCGTAACGCTTATAGTCGGGATGACGCCTAGGTGACGCGACTTGACTAGGTGATCTAGACATGAAAATAAACCTAGGTACATGAGAGGGGTGAACGAATTCTCACCCTTGAAGCGTGATCGACGACGGGGGGTGCAAGGCGACGGAGGGGGCTCCGAGACGACGGTGGTCCGAGATAGTCTGTAATTAGATCGTGAAAATCATGATACGATAAGATTTTTGAAAATGAATTTGTAATTAAAATTTTCTTAGTACAATATCATGTCACATCAAAATATGTATATTTCTATGGATATTAAAACAAAAAATCTAAAAAATGGAGAAGAGAGTGGGGGGAGCAACTTACTGCCGAGGTGGGGGTCGGCTTGGGGTCAGGCCGGCGTCAGGGTCAGGCCGGAGGTGGGGTCCGGCTCAGGTGGCGGCGGGCTCGGGCTCGGGTTCCGGCAGCGGCGGGGTCTGGCCGACGACCGGTTGAGGGATGAGGAAGGAGCAGGGGAGGGACGGACCGGCGGCAGGGGCGGGAGGGAGCTCGCGAGAGGGGCGGGCCGGCGGCAGGGAGCTCACGAGAGTGTGGCCGGCGGCGTGAGGCGCGAGGGGCAGTGCGGCCGACGGCGGGATGGGAGGGGCGGGCCAGCAAGAGGGAGCTCGCAGGAGGGCGGGTGGGCAGTGGCGGGACGGGAGGGGCGGGCGGCGGCAGGACGGGAGGCGCGGGCGGTGGCGGCGGCGGGACAGGAGGGGCGGGCGGCGGAGGGACGGGAGGCGCGGCCAGCGGTTGCGGGACGGGAGGGGGCAGCGCTGCCGGCGGCGGGGTCGGGGAAGGTGGGGGCACGGGAGAAGTGGGGGGATGGATAAGGTTCCCGCGGGCGTGCGTCCGAATCTAGGGGACAAGGACCTACGCCGACGGCCTGGCCGTCGGCTTAGGTCTATTTAATTTTTTTTAATTCGTATACGCCGACGGCCTGGCCATCGGCTTAGGGCCATTTTGTTGGAAATATGCCCTAGAGGCAATAAATAAAGTGTTTATTATTGTATTTCCTTGTTCATGATAATCTTTTATTATCCATGCTATAATTGTATTAATTGGAAACATGGATACATGTGTGGATACATAGACAAACACAATGTCCCTAGTATGCCTCTAGTGAACTAGCTCGTTGATCGAAAGATGGTCAAGGTTTTCTAGCCATGGACATGGGATGTCATTTTATAACGGGATAACATCATTAGGAGAATGATGTGATGGACAAGACCCAAACTACAAACGTAGCTTATGATCGTGTCATTTTATTGCTACTGTTGTTCTGCATGTCAAGTATATGTTCCTATGACCATGAGATCATGCAACTCACAGATATCGGAGGAGTGCCTTGTGTGTATCAAACGTCGCAACGTAACTGGGTGACTATAAAGTTGCTCTACAGGTGTCTCCGAGGGTGTCTATTGAGTTGGCATGGATCAATACTGGGATTTGTTACTCCGTGTGACGAAGAGGTATCTCAGGGCCCACTCGGTAATACAACATCACAATAAGCCTTGCAAGCAATGTGACTAAGTGTTAGTTACGGGATCTTGTATTATGGAACGAGTAAAGAGACTTGCCAGTAACGAGGTTGAACTAGGTATGGAGATACCGACGATCGAATCTCGGGCAAGTAACATACCGAAGAACAAAGGGAACATCATACAGGATTAACTGAATCCTTGACATAGAGGTTCAACCGATAAAGATCTTCGTAGAATATGTAGGAACCAATGTGAACATCCAGGTCCCGCCATTGGTTATTGCCCGTAGAGGTGTCTCGGTCATGTCTACATAGTTCTCGAACCCGAAGGGTCTGCACACTTAAGGTTTGGTGATGTTTTAGTAGTATAGAGTTATGTATGGTGGTGACCGAAGGTTGTTCGGAGTCCCGGATGAGATCCCGGACGTCAAGAGGAGCTCTGGAATGGTCCGGAGGTAAAGATTCATATATAGGAAGTCCTGTTTTGGTCACCGGAAAAGTTTCGGGCTCATTGGTAGTATACCGGGAGTACCGGTAGTATACCGGGAGACCTCCGGGAGGGGTATTTCTACCCAAGAGGCTTCATGGGCCGTGGGAGTGTGAATATCAGCCCTTAGTGGTCTGGTGGAAACTCCCACACAAGGCCCATGTGGCTGGAGAAAAAAAAACAATAGGAAAAGGTGGAAAAAGAAAAAAAGGACGAATCCTAGTCCTACTAGGATTGGAGGAGAGTCCTCCAATCCTAGCAGGTTCGGCCGAAGCCCTTGGCTTGGGAAGCCAAGGCTGCCTTGTCTCCTCCTCTTCTCTTATATATATTGGAGGTTTTAAGATTTTTGCACTAGAATTTCAGCCACGTGCTACCCGTTCCTCCAGTGCATAGTTTCTCCTCTAGATTGGATTTCTGCAGTGCTTAGGCGAAGCCCTGCCGGAATTGCTCCACCACCATCACCGGAGCACTGTCAGGCTGCAGGAGAACTCTTCTTCCTCTCCACTCCTTCTTGGTGGATCAAGACAGTGGAGATCGTCATCAAGTTGTACGTGTGCTGAATGCGGAGGTGTCGTCCGTTCGGTGCTAGATCGGAAGGATCGTGATCAAGCTCGTCGGACGGATCGTGATCAAGTTCGTGGGACGGATCGTGATCAGATCGCGGGACGGATCATGATTGGATCGCGGGATGGATCGTGATTGGATCGCGGGACGCACGGCGATTTGGATCGCGAAGACGTTCGACTACACCAACTACGTTTCTTAACGCTTCCCGCTTAGCGATCTACAAGGGTATGTAAATCCACTCTCCCTATCATGGATGCTCATCACCATGGATAGATCTACGTGTGCGTAGGAAATTTTTTGTTTCCCCTGCAACATAACCCAACAGTGGCATCATGAGCTAGGTCTATGTGTAGATGAGATCTCGAGTAGAACACAAAAGGTTTGTGGGCGTTGATGCTTAGATTGCTTCCTCCCTTGGTCGGATTTTGGTTCAGCGGTATTGTGAGATGAAGCGGCACGGACCAACATTACTCGTACGCTTACGAGAGACCGGTTCCCTCGACGCAACTTGTTGCCCAGATGGCTTGCGGGTGGCAGTTTCTCTCACTTTAGTTGGATCGGATTCGACAAAGGCGGTGCTTGAGAAGGTTTAAAAGCAAATTATGTATCACCGTTGTGGTTTATGCATAGGTGAGAATCGTTCTTGCTAGATACCCATAGCAGCCACGTAAAACATGCAACAACAATTAGAGGACGTCTAACTTGTTTTTGCAGGGTATGTTGTGATGTGATATGGCCAATTACATGATGTGATATATGTGATGTATGAGATGATCATGTTTTTGTATAGAATATCACGACTTGCATGTCGATGAGTACGGCAACCGAGATGAGCCATAGGGTTGTTTTTTATTATTGTATGACCTGCGTGTCAATCTTTAAGCACTATGTAATGCTTTACTTTATTGCTAAGCGGAAGCAATAGTAGTATGAGCATGGTGGGCGCGACAACCCCGATGACGACACAATGATGGAGATCATGATGATGAAGATCATGGTGTCATGCTGGTGATGATGGAGATCATGCAGGTGCTTTGGAAATGGAGATCAAAAGCACAAGTTCATGGCCATATCATGTCACTTATGATTTGCATGTGATGTTAATCTTTCTATGCACCTTATTTTTCTTAGGACGACGGTAGAATTATAAGGTGATCCCTCACTTAAATTTCAAGATGAACTATGTTCTCCCCGAGTGTGCACCGTTGCGGAAGTTCGTCGTGTCGACACACCACGTGATGATCGGGTGTGATAGACTCTACGTTCGCATACAACAGGTTTAAGCCAGTGTTGCACATGTAGAACACTCAGGTGTTAATGATGTTCACCATTGAAGCCACCTCAACTCACGTGATGATCGGACTTGAGTTGGTGAATATGTATCATGTGTCAGTCAGATGACCTGAGGGATGTCAATTTGAGTGGGAGATTTAGTAATTTGATTAACTAAACTCATTATCTTGAACAATAGTCTAAGTGAACTTTGCATATTTATGTTGTAGATTACTAGCTCACGCAGTAGCACCCCTAAATTTTAATGCGTTCCTAGAGAAAGCTAAGTTGAAAGATGATGGAAGTAACTTTGTTGACTGGGCCCGTAATCTGAGGATTATCCTCACGGCTTCACAGAAATCATATGTCCTCGATGCACCGCTTGGTGACCAACCAGAAGACATGACCTCCCAAGACGTTAAGAATGTTTGGGAGGCACGTACTGGAGATTACTCAATAGTTCAGTGTGCAATATTGTATGGCTTAGAACCGGGACTTCAAAGACGTTTTGAACGTCATGGAGCATCTGAGATGTTCCAGGAGTTGAAGTTTATCTTTCAGAAGAACGCCCGATTGAGAGGTATGAAACCTCCGATAAGTTCTATGCTTGCAAGATGGAGGAGAATGGGTCTATCAGTGAACATATACTTAGAATGTCTGGGTATTCAACTCGTCTAGCGGAGTTGGGAATTGCCCTTCCGCCAGAGGCGATCACTGACGGAGTTCTTCAATCACTGCCACCTAGTTACAAGAGCTTTGTGATGAACTATAACATGCACAGGATGAACAAGTGAGTCGCCGAGCTGTTTGCGATGCTAAAAGTCGCTGAGTCTAAAATCCAGAAAGAACATCAAGTGTTGATGGTCAATAAAACCACTAGTTTCAAGAAAAATGGCAAAGTCAAGGGCAAGGGCAAGAAGGGTAAAACCAAGAAGGATGGCAAAGCAGTTGCTACTCCTGTAAAGAAGCCCAAGCATGGACCCAAGCCAGAAACTGAGTGCTTTCATTGCAAGGGAACTGGTCACTGGAAGCAGAACCGCCCCAAGTACCTGGCTGACAAGAAGGCGGCCAATGACAAACAAGGTATATATGATATACATGTTATTGATGTGTACCTTACTAGCTCTCGTAGTAGTGCCTGGGTATTTGATACCAGTTCGGTTGCTCACATTTTCAACTCAAAGCAAGAACTACGGAATAAACGAAGGCTGGCAAAGGACGAAGTGACGATGCGCGTGGGAAATGGTTCCAAGGTTGATGTGATCGCTGTCGGCACGCTCTCTCTTCGATTACCATCGGGATTAGTGATGAAACTGAATAATTGTTATTTAGTGCCTGCGTTAAGCATGAACATTATATCTGGATCTTGTTTATTGCGAGATGGTTACTCATTTAAATCAGAGAGTAAAGGTTGTTCTATTTATATGAGTAATATCTTTTATGGTCATGCACCCAATGTTAGGGGTTTATTCATATTGAATCTTGATAGTGATGACACACATGTTCATAACATTGATGCTAAAAGATGTAGAGTTGATAATGATAGTACCACTTTCTTGTGGCACTGCCGTTTAGGTCATATTGGTGTAAAACGCATGCGGAAGCTCCATGCTGATGGACTTTTGGAGTCACTTGATTTTGAATCACTTGACACATGTGAACCATGCCTCATGGGCAAGATGACTAAAACGCCGTTCTTTGGAACAATGGAACAGGCGAGTGACTTATTGGAAATCATACATACTGATGTGTGCGGTCCAATGAATGTTACAGAGCGTGGTGGATATCGTTATTTTTTCACCTTCACTAATGACTTAAGTAGACATGGGTTTGTTTACTTAATGAAACACAAGTCTAAACGTTTGAAAAGTTCAAGCAATTTCAGAGTGAAGTTGAGAATCATCATAACAAGAAGATTAAGTTCCTGCGATCTGATCGAGGAGGTGAATATCTGAGTTATGAGTTTGGCAGTCACTTAAGACAGTGTGGAATTGTTTCATAGTTGACACCGCCCGGAACACCACAGCGTAATGGTGTATCCGAACGTCGTAATCGAACCTTATTAGATATGGTGCATTCTATGATGTCTCTTGCTGATTTGCCACTATCGTTTTGGGGTTATGCATTAGAGACATCTGCATTCACTTTAAATAGGGCACCATCAAAGTCCGTTGAGACGACGCCATATGAAATGTGGTTTGGCAAGAAGCCAAAGTTATCGTTTCTTAAAGTTTGGGGATGTGATGCTTATGTCAAAAAGCTTCAACCTGAAAAGCTGGAACCCAAAGCGGAGAAATGCGTCTTCATAGGATACCCGAAAGAGACAATCGTGTATACCTTCTATCTCAGATCTGAAGGCAAAGTGTTTGTCGCTAAGAACGGAACATTTCTTGAGAAAGAGTTTCTCTCGAAAGAATTGAGTGGGAGGAAAATAGAGCTTGATGAGGTTATTGAACCTTTACTTCAACCAGAAAGTAGCGCAGCGCAGAAAGATGTTTCTGTGGAACCTATGATGGTAGAAGAGGAAGTTAATGATGATGATCATGAAGCTTCGGATCAAGATGCTATTGAACCTCATAGGTCGACAAGGCCACATACTACCCCTGAGTGGTACGACAACCCTGTCTTGGAGGTCATGTTGTTGGACAACAATGAACCTACGAGCTATGGAGGAGCAGTGATGGGCCCGAATTCCGAGAAATGGTTAGAGGCCATGAAATCCGAGATGGGATCCATGTATGAAAACAAAGTATTGACTTTGGAAGTATTACCTGAAGGGCGAAAGGCCATTCGGAACAAATGAATCTTTAAGAAGAAGACAGACGTGGACGGTAATGTCATCGTCTATAAAGCTCGACTTGTGGCAAAGGGTTTTTCACAAGTTCAAGGAGTTGACTACGATGAGACTTTCTCATCCGTAGCGATGCTTATGTCTGTCAGAATCATGTTAGCAATAGCTACTTATTTCTACTATGAAATTTGGCAGATGGATGTCAAAACAGCGTTCCTCAACGGTTTACTTGAGGAAGAGTTGTATATGATGCAACCCAAAGGTTTTGTCGATCCAGAGAATGCTGACAAAGTTTGCAAACTCCAGCGATCCATTTATGGACTGGTGCAAGCATCTCGGAGTTGGAATAAGCGCTTTGATGAGGTGATCAAAGCGTTTGAGTTTATACAAGTTTACGGAGAAGCTTGTATTTACAAGAAAAGTGAGTGGGTGCTCTATAGCGTTTCTAGTATTATATGTGGATGACATATTGCTGTTTGGAAACAATATAGAAATGCTGGAAAGCGTGAAGGAATATTTGAACAAGAGTTTTTCAATGAAGGACCTAGGAGAAGCTACTTTCATATTAGGCATTAAGATCTATAGAGATAGATCGAGACGCTTAATAGCACTTTCACAAAGCACATACCTTAATAAAGTTTTGAAGAAGTTCAAAATGGAACAGTCCAAGAAGGGGTTCTTGCCCGTGTTACAAGGTGTGAAGTTGAGTAAGACTCAATGCCCAGTAACTGCAGAAGATAGAGAAAAGATGAGTGTCATCCCCTATACTTCAGCCATAGGCTCTATCATGTATGCAATGCTATGCACAAGATCTGATGTCAGCCTTGCCATAAGTATGGCCGGAAGGTTTCAAAGTGATCCTGGAATGGAGCACTGGCAAGAGGTCAAGAATATCCTTCAGTACCTGAAAAGGACTAAGGAAAGGTTTCTCGTTTATGGAGGTGATGAAGAGCTCGTCGTAAAGGGTTACATCGATGCAAGCTTTGCCACTGATCGGGACGACTCTAAGTCGCAAACTGGATACGTATTTATTCTTAATGAGGGAGCGGTAAGCTGGTGCAGTTCCAAGCAAAGCGTGGTAGCTGATTCTACGTGCGAAGCGGAATACATCGCAACCTCGGAGGCGGCGAAGGAAGGTGTCTTGATGAAGCAGTTCATGACAGATCTTGGAGTAGTGCCCAGTGCACTGAATCCAATTAACCTGTTCTGTGACAACACTGGTGCCATTGCTCTGGCCAAGGAACCAAGGTTTCACAAGAGGACCAGACACATAAAGCGACACTTCAACTTCATCCGCGATTACATCATGGAGAAAGACAAAAATATTTGCAAAGTGCACACAGATCTGAATGTTGCAGACCCGTTGACTAAACCACTTCCAAGGGCTAAACATGATCAACACCAGAACTGCATGGGTGTTCGATTCATTACAATGTAAATCACATAGTGATGTGAACTAGATTATTGACTCTAGTGCAAGTGGGAGACTGTTGGAAATATGCCCTAGAGGCAATAAATAAAGTGTTTATTATTGTATTTCCTTGTTCATGATAATCGTTTATTATCCATGCTATAATTGTATTAATTGGAAACATGGATACATGTGTGGATACATAGACAAACACAATGTCCCTAGTATGCCTCTAGTGAACTAGCTCGTTGATCGAAAGATGGTTAAGGTTTCCTAGCCATGGACAAGATCCAAACTACAAACGTAGCCTATGATCGTGTCAGTTTATTGCTACTGTTTTTCTGCATGTCAAGTATATGTTCCTATGACCATGAGATCATGCAACTCACAGGTATCGGAGGAGTGCCTTGTGTGTATCAAACGTCGCAACGTAACTGGGTGACTATAAAGGTGCTCTACACATGTCTCCGAGGGTGTCTGTTGAGTTGGCATGGATCAATACTAGGATTTGTTACTCCGTGTGACGGAGAGGTATCTCAAGGCCCACTCGGTAATACAACATCACAATAAGCCTTGCAAGCAATGTGACTAAGTGTTAGTTACGAGATCTTGTATTACAGAATGAGTAAAGAGACTTGCCAATAATGAGGTTGAACTAGGTATGGAGATACCGACGATCGAATCTCGGGCAAGTAACATACCGAAGAACAAAGGGAACATCATACGGGATTAACTAGATCATTGACATATAGGTTCACCCAATAAAGATATTCGTAGAATATGTAGGAACCAATGTGGACATCCAGGTCCCGACATTGGTTATTGACCGTAGAGGTGTCTCGGTCATGTCTACATAGTTCTCGAACCCGCAGGGTCTGCACACTTAAGGTTTGGTGACGTTTCGATAGTATAGAGTTATGTATGGTGGTGACCGAAGGTTGTTCGGAGTCCCGGATGAGATCCCGGATGTCACGAGGAGCTCCGGAATGGTCCGGAGGTAAAGATTCATATATAGGAAGTCCTGTTTTGGTCACCTAAAAAGTTTCGGCCTCATCAGTAGTGTACCGGGAGTGCCGGTAGTGTACCGGGAGACCTTCGGGAGGGGTATTTCGACCCAAGAGGCTTCATGGACTGTGGGAGAGTGAATATCAGCCCTTAGTGGGCTGGTGGAAACTCCCACACAAGGCCCATGTGGCTGGAGGAAAAGAAACCAATAGGAAAAGGTGGAAAAAGAAAAAAAAGGACGAATCCTAGTCCTACTAGGATTGGAGGAGAGTCCTCCAATCCTAGTTGGTTCGGCCGAAGCCCTTGGCTTGGGAAGCCAAGGCTGCCTCCTCTCCTCCTCTCCTCTTATATATATTGGAGGTTTTAGGGGTTTTGCACTAGAATTTCAGCCACATGCTACCCGTTCCTCCAGTGCATAGTTTCTCCCCTAGATCGGATTTCTGCAGTGCTTAGGCGAAGCCCTGCCGGAATTGCTCCACCACCATCGCCGGAGCGCCGTCAGGCTACTGGAGAACTCTTCTTCCTCTCCACTCCTTCTTGCTGGATCAAGACGGTGGAGATCGTCATCAAGCTGTACGTGTGCTGAACGCGGAGGTGCCGTCCGTTTGGTGCTAGATCGGAAGGATCGTAATCAAGCTCGTGGGACGGATCGTGATCAAGTTCGTGGGACGAATCGTGATCGGATCGCGGGACGGATCATGATTGGATCGCGGGACGGATCGTGATTGGATCGCAGGACGCACGACGATTTGGATCGCGAAGATGTTCGACTACACCAACCACGTTTCTTAATGCTTCCCGCTTAGCGATGTACAAGGGTATGTAGATCCACTCTCCCTCTCGTAGATGCTCATCACCATGGATAGATCTGCGTGTGCGTAGGAATTTTTTTGTTTCCCATGCAACATAACCCAACACATTTACATTTTTTAATTTCCTTATTTCTGTATTCTTTTATGTTTTCAAGCATATAGAATCTTTTTTAATTTTTTTACACCATTGTTTTTAATTGTTTTCAAGCTTAGGTCTATACCCCTTCGCAGACATCCTCTGTCACCTAGCTACGGAGGTTCCGGTGTTTAATTATTAGGGGGAAACTCCCCGTTTTCCGTGGAACGGGGTAGGATCTTGTGACAGCTTGGGCTCAAACATGGTTTGTAATGACCCTATGACCTAACCAAACACAACCCAAGACAAATGTCCACCGGGCTACCCCCATCCGGAGAATATCTAGGGGGGGTAGAGGATATGGGGCTTTCTCCCATGCGCATGAAGAGGTCACACTCGGGATCTATGTCTTGCATCTATGGGTTTTCCACCACACTTGTACACATACCCTAGGTCCACATGCAGGTTTTTGTGGGATTCCGGCGCTCCGCCGGTCATTCACCTGCGAAACCCTAGATCGGGGTGACCCGCAGATCTACCCCTATAAATTTCTCCGTACGAGGGTTGACCAATGGAATTTTTTCTCTATCTATGTTTTTTAGCACATATGTACATGGAGAACCAAGGTTGGACACATTTCACCACATTATTCACACCAGTTGACCCGTACCGGGAGTTTCGACATACAGATCCAGGATTTTACTAAGTGTTAGCCCATGTCTGTGAACAACGTCAGACACATGACCCGGATATGCCATCTACCAACATTACATCACACTTCTGCACACATGTTAGGGACACATGCAGGTTTTCGAGTGATTCCGACGCTCCGGCGGTCATTCACCTACGAAACCCTAGATCGCGGGGACCCGCAGATCTACCCCTATAAATGTCTCCGTACTAGGGTTGAACGATGGACTTTTTTTCTCTATCTATGTTTGTTTAGCACATATGTACATGGAGAACCAATGTTGGACACATTTCACCAAATTATTCACACCGGTTGACCCGTACCGGGAGTTTCAACATACAGATCCACGATTTTACTAAGTGTTAGCCCATGTCCGTGAACAACGTCAGACACATGACTTGGATATGCCATCTACCAACATTACATCACACTTCTACACATATGTTAGGGACACATGCAGGTTTTCGAGTGATTCCGACGCTCTGGCGGTCATTCACCTCCGAAACCCTAGATCACGGGGACCCGCAGATCTACCCCTATAAATTTCTCCGTACGAGGGTTTACCAATGGACTTTTTTTCTCTATCTATGTTTGTTTAGCACATATGTACATGGAGAACCAATGTTGGACACATTTCACCAAATTATTCACACCGGTTGACCCGTACCGGGAGTTTCGACATATAGATCCAGGATTTTACTCAAGTTGATCCTGAGTTTGGAAGTGGAGACGATTTGGATTTGGGTAAACCCGATTTTGACAAGGAAGATGAATTGCTTGGGCTACCTAAATATTGGGCCCTTGATGGTAAAGAAGGGTGTACTTCCACTGGTGAAAAGAAAAAAGAAGAAGAAAAACAAGGAGCTTGCAAATGGTGAGAAGGTAGGCGAGAAAAGAAAGGGTAAGATTTCTCTCAAGGACAAAGTGGAGCTTGAGAATGAGCTTGAAGAGTATTATAATCTAGACTACGAGGACACCATTGGAGATCTCAAGACACGGTTCAAGTATAGGCAAGTTCAGCCAAACATTTTTTCATTGATCTACCCCTACAGTGATTCCGACGCTCCGGCGGTCTTCCTCCGACGAAACCCTAGATCGGGGGGACCCGTAGATCTACCCTTATAGATTTCTCCGTACGAGGGTGGGCCAATGGACTTTTTTCTATATCTATGTTGGTTTAGCACATATGTAATGGAAAACCAAGGTTGGGCCTATTTTGGCGCTCCGACGGTCATTCACCCGCGACATCCTGCTCCGGAGGGGGGAATGTGGGCCTGACGCTGTACCCCCTATAGCTTTCTCCGCAACAGGATCCACCAATGTACTTTTTCATTGGCTTAGGTTTGTTTAGTCCATTGCTACATGGAAAACTAGGTTTGGGACCTTGTAACACATCGTAGCCTCCGATTAAGCTGAACCGGGAGTATTCCGTCTACACGTGCATGAATGTCTCTAAGTGTTATCGCATTCATGTGTGAAGAAGCTAGGTCACACCCGGGATCCATGCCTTGCATCTATGGGCCTTCCACCACACTTGTACACATAACCTAGGTCCACGTGCATGTTTTTGTGGGATTCCGACGCTCCGCGGCGGTCATTCACCTGCAACATCCTGATCCGGAGGGGAATAATGTGGGCCCAACAATGTACCCCCTATAGCTTCCTCCGCACGAGGCTCCAACAATGTACTTTTTCATTGGCTTAGTTTTGTTTACTCCATAGCTACATAGAAAACTAGGTTTGAGACCTTTGTAACACATCGTAGCCTCCGGTTAAGCCGAACCGGGAGTATTCTGTCTACACGTGTGCACGAATCTCTCTAAGTGTTATCGCATTCATGTATGAAGAAGGTCACACATGGGATCTATATCTTGCATCTATGGGCCTTCCACCACACATGTACACATACCCTAGGTCCACATGCAACTTTTTGTAGGATGCCGACGCTTCGGCGGTAATTCACCTGCGACATCCTGCTCCAGAGGGGGGCCTGGCGGTCTACCCCTATAGCTTTCTCCGCATGATGTTCAAAGAATGTACTTTTTTGTTTGTTGAGGTTTGTTTAGGACATAACTACATGGAAACACAAGGTTGGAACCTTGTAACACATCGTAGCCCCCGGTATACCCGCAAACGGGTGTATTCCACCTACATGTCCATGACTTTACATAGTGTTATCGCATGAATGTGAAGATGGTCACACCAAGGAGCTAGACATTGCATTTATGGATCTTACACCACACTTGGACACATACCCTACAATCACATGCAAGTTCATACGGTACTACGGCGTTCCGACGGTCTTTCTTCACCGAAACCCGGCCTAGTCCGGGCGCGAGGGGGCCGGGAAGGGGGCGGCGGTTTATCCTTATAGCTTTCTCCGCACGAGGTTCAACTATGGAGCATACATATTAATATAGTAATAGTAGCATAATATATTTTAATTTAGTAGCATAAATATTATAATTTATTAATATATTATTTTATGTATTAATTAGTAGACACAAAAAGAATAAAGAGGCATATATCGAGGGTTGAAATGAGATGATATATATTATAATCCCATTTCCAATATTATTTTATGTATTAGTAATATAAGATTAAACGGTTAAACAAAAAAAATTAAAATGAAAACAAAAAATAAAAACAGGGTATACGCCGACGACCAAAGGTCAGGGCCGTCTGCGTAGCCTCTACTGGGCTGGCGGCGTTACCGCCCGACCGTCACTGAGGCCCACCTGGCAGTCCTACGCCGACGGCTGGCTATACGCCGACGGCGGCTCTCGGCCTAAAATGGACCTACACTGACGGCCTTTATACGTCGACGGCGGCCCTCGTCCTAAAGCGGCCTACGCCGACGGCTCGCGGACGCCAACGGCCCGCTGTCAGGACTGACGAGGTGGGCCATCTACGCCGACGGCCCCGACATTTGACCGTCGGTGTAGCCGCAGGCCATCGGCGTCTAAGCTGAGTCGCCCGAGATCAACACTTGGGTAAGGGCGTCGATGGAGGCGCCGTCCATCTGCAGTTGGGAAACCAGGTGATCGCCTGCGTTGGACAACTGGAACAGCTGGTCGCCGGAAAGGCGCCGCTCGGCTGTTCGTTGGCCGTCGGAGCACGCGGTGCTCGCGAGAGTGACAGTGGGGGACGCCAGTGCCCTCCACTGCGGCGTCTGCAGCCTCCCTCTCGAGCCGCCAATCTTCCCAGTACGTACCTACTTCAGCGTGCTCTCCGCACACATCCGTCCTCTCCTTCCCTCAGCCATAGATAGAAGTAGCACGATTCATTACATGTACATTTCAGTGTGCTCTGGGGCTGGCGGTGTGCTCGGCGTGCCGCGGCCCAGGCTACCGCCGGTGCCGCGCCATGAAGAACATCCTGGAGACCCTCCGCGTGCCGTGCCCCAACGCCGCCCACGGCTGCGACGACATGCTGGCCTACTACGACCTGCACGAGCACCGAATGGCGTGGGCCTGCTGTTTCGTCGGCCCAATGGCAGCGCTCCTGGACCACTTCGTTGCCCTGCACGAGTTGCCGCTGCCCGCCGAGGAGCATCCCAGAAAGAGCTTCATCGTCGTCCTCCGTGACGGCTTCAACGTCGTCTCCACGGCGGTCTGTGACGGCGGCAACCAACACTTGCTCGTCCTAAACGTTGTGCGAGAGCCGTTTGGTCGCACGATCGCTGCAGTATGCCTACGTCCTCAGCCGGGTGCCACTGGGTCGTCGTCGTCCTCGACAGCGGCTCCATCCAAGACGGTGGTACTCGAGCTCCGCTACTCGGTCAATCGTCATTACCAAGAATCTGAATTCGATGTGCCTTTCCACGATGGGTTCCTGGAAGACAACGAGTTGGCCCAGTTCATCGTGCCTAAGTCTGTTCATCCGAACGACCAGGCTACTATGCTGGTCACAGCCTTCATTTCCATCAAATAGATCAGTCATCAATTGATATGTTATCTTATCTTTTCCGATTTAGTATTGTGGAGGCTTGACGAGCATCTCTATCAGGCGCGCAATCGCGTGGCGCATAAAAAACGGTTTTAGCGTGTATAAGTAGTGTTTTTTAGTGTGCCGCCGAACGTTGGCTCCAACGACGACAGCAAAATATAGCGCTCGCGCGGTCCTTCAGCAAGCATGCTAAAACTTGCACTAAATTTAGAGATAAAATCATAGAAATACAAACAAAACATAGATAGTTCAAATGTTCAACGATACATAGAAATAAAAATATGCATAAAAATTAAAAGATACATAGCAGACACGCTAAAAAAACTACTCGTCATCATCCTCTTACTCCTCCGAGTTAGTCTCCGTCTCGGTACTGGTGACGGTCTCGTCCGAAATCTCGATGAAGGCATCAAAAAATCGTTCGTCGGCGGCGTCCTAGGTCGACGCTTCTCATAGATCGATGTTGAAATCCGCGGTCGCCTTCCGCGTATGCTTGTTCTCGCGATAGGCGACTCGCTCCGCCCTCCTCTCTAATACGTCTCTGTCGTGTCTATAATTTTTGATTGTTTCATGCCAATATTCTACAACTTTCATATATTTTCGCAACTTTTTGTGCTATTTTTAGGACTAACATATTGATCTAGTGCCCAGTGCTAGTTTCTGTTTGTTGTATGTTTTTTGTTTCGCAGAATATCCGTACCAAATGAAGTCCAAACGCGATAAAAACATACAGAGATTTTTTTTGGGAATATATCTGATTTTTGGGAAAAATAATCAATGCGAAACGATGCCCGAGGAGGTGGCAAGCCTGCTAGGCGCGACCCATCCCCCTGACCGCGCCTGGCAGGCTTGTGGCCACCCCTTAGGTCGGTTGGATCTGTCCTTTGGCAGCAAGAAAGCTATTTTTTGGATAAAGATCCCCTCAAAATTTCAGCCCGATCGGAGTTACAAATCTCCGGATATTTAAGAAACGGTGAAAGACCAGAATCTTGGAGCGCAGAAACAGAAGGAAACAGAGAGAGAGATCCAATCTCGGAGGGGCTCCCGTCCCTCCGCCGCCATGGAGGACAAGGACCAGAGGGGAAACCCTCCTCCCATCTAGGGGGAGGTCAAGGAAGAAGAAGAAGGGGGCTCTCTCGCCCTCTCTCCCGGTGGCACCGGAACGCCTCCCGGGTCATCATCGTGACGACGACCTACTCCAACAACTCCGTCATCTTCACCAACACCTCCATCACCTTTTCTCATCTATCTACAGCGGTCCACTCTCCCACAACCCGTTGTACCCTCTACTTGAACATGGTGCTTTATGCTTCATATTATTATCCAATGATGTATTGCCATCCTATGATGTCTGAATAGATTTTTGTTGTCCTATGGGTTGATTGATGATCATGATTGGTTGGAGTTGCATGTTTTATTATTGGTGTTGTACTATGGTGCTCTTTGTGTCGCCCAAGCGTGAGGGATCCTCGCTGTAGGGTGTTGCAATGCGTTCATGATTCGCCTATGGTGGGTTGCTTGAGTGACAGAAGCATAAACCCAAGTAGGTGGGTTGTTGCATATGGGAGTAAAGAGGACTTGATACTTTATAATTCTATGATTGGGTTTTACCTTAATGATCTTTAGTAGTTGCGGATGCTTGCTAGAGTTCCAATCATAAGTGCATATGATCCAAGTAGAGAAAGTATGTTAGCTTATGCCCTCTCCCTCATATAAAATTACAATAATGATGACCGGTCTAGTTATCGATTGCCTAGGGACAATTCCGTAACTCCTACCACCACTTTTCCATACTAGTTAAACTAACTTAGTTGTTTCTTTATCTTAGCAGCCCCTAGTTTTTATTTACATGCTCTTTATTATCTTGCAAACCTATCCCGTTACACCTATAAAGTACTTTTAGTTTGGTACTTGTTCTAGGTAAAGCGAACGTTAAGCATGCATAGACTTGTATCGGTGGTCGATAGAACTTGAGGGAATATTTGTTCTACCTTTAGCTCCTCGTTGGGTTCGACACTCTTACTTATCGAGAAAGGCTACAATTGATCCCCTATATTTGTGGGTTATCAAGACCTTTTTCTGGCGTTGTTACCGGGGAGCAATAGCGTAGGGTGTATATTCTCATGTGTGCTTATTTGTTTTATCACTAAGTAATTGTTATTTTCTGTTCTAAGTTGTTTTCTATCTTAAGATATGTGTAGGAAACGTAAAATACCAAGAAAATTAGTTGTACTTGCTGCTCCAAAAGTTGAGGAACCACTAGTGTTTTGTACCACCAAAGAATATTACTTGGGTCATCTTCGATCCACTTGTGCTCGTGCTGAAAATCCAACTAGCTTAGTTGAGGGAAAATCATTAAATGAGCATGCTCATTGTGTGAGACACCGAATATCTCAAAAAGGGAAACTCTTGTGGCATCAAATTAATACTTTGTGTTGTTATGCTTGGAACTTGTGTGAATTGCATGATTTTACTTTTTGTTCTAAAGAAGCTAAAAAATGCCTTCCCTACCAATGTGTGTTTAATGATAACGAAATATTATCCTCTTATGCCAAGGATGCCTATTGCTATAAAGATGTTGAACAAATTGAAGAATTTGTTGCATTTAAGGGTGCCTATGAAATTGCTTCTTTCATTGAAAAGTATGATGCTACTCTTTACAATTCTGAAAATTTTGCCATATTTAAATATTGCTATGAAAACTATGCTTCTAATGCTTATGTTAAAGAGTTTATTGAAAGAATGACCGTTGTCTTGGAAGAGACTAATATTTTGCAGGAATCTATGGAAGAGGAAGTTGCTGAAATTGTAAGCTCATTAAATGAAAAAGATGAGGAGGAGAACGAAGAACAAAAGAGGGAAGAGCGGATTAGCTACCCGTGCCCACCTTCTAATGAGAGTAACTCTTCAACTCATACATTGTCTAATTTCCTTTCGTTCTTACTGAAGGATGGATGCTATGATAATCGCTATGATCCCTTGGATTCGTTTGAAATATCCCTTTTTGATGAACTTGATGCTTGCTATGCTTGTGGCCATGATGCCAATATGAATGATGCTTATGGAGATGAACTTGCTATAGTTCCTTATGTTAAACGTTAAATTGTTGCTATTGCACCCACACATGATAGTCCTATTATCTTTTTGAGTTCTCCCAACTACACTATATCGGAGAAGTTTGCACTTATTAAGGATTATATAGATGGGTTGCCTTTTAATATTACACATGATAATTTTGATAAATATAATATGCATGTACTTGCTGCTCCTACTTGCAATTATTATGAGAGAAGAACTATATCTCCGCCTCTCCATGTTTCCAATACGATAAAATTGGAAGAAACTACGTATGCTATGCATTGGCCTTTACTCGGTGTGAATGAATTGTTCTTGTATGACATGACAATGCATAGGAAGAGAGTTAGACTTTGTTGTCACATGATTTATATAACTTTGTGCTCACTACTTAATTAAAAATCATTGTTAATTAAAAGTGGCTTTGATATACCTTGGGATCCAGGTGGATCAATTACTTGAGCACTATAGGCCTAGCTTAATGGCTTTAAAGAAAGCGCTGCCAGGGAGACAACCCGGGAGTTTTAGAGAGTCATTTTATTCTGTTATGTGATTTTATACAGTTTAAAAACAATAAAAATAAAGTGGGGAACTTAAAGTTTTTTCAAAAAGAAAAGTGAAAGTGAGAAAGACAAGAACCGTTGAAGTGGGGGCTAGCCTTGAACTTTCTTCATGCCCATTGAAACTTTGTGAATCTTGATTACAGAAACTTTTCAACAAAAATAATTATCCCCTTGTATAAATCCCTTTTATTATAAAAATAATGTGCCAAGATTTGCCTTTAGGATGATTAGATTGCTTGTTTGGTGTGTAGTATAAAAACAGAAACTTTGGCTGTAGTGCGTGAATTTACATTTTTTACTGGAATGTCGAAAGTTTCTGAATTTTTTACACAGTACTTATATGCAATTTTTTTAGTTATTTCTAATTGTTCAGAATTGTTAGAGTTACAGAAGTATGGTGAATCTTCAGATTACTACAGACTGTCCTGTTTTTGACAGATTCTGTTTTTGATGCATTGTTTTGCTTGTTTTGATTAAACTATTAATTGTATCAATGGTATAAGCCATGGAAAAGTTATATTAAAATAGCTACAATGAAAAAACAAAATATGAATTGGTTGGCAACAGTACTTAAAGTGGTGATTTGTTTTATTATACTAATGTATCTCACGAGGGTTTTGTTAAGTTTTGTGTGATTGAAGTTTTCAAGTTTTGGATGAGATCACGATGGATGAAGGAATAAGGAGTGGAAAGAGACTAAGCTTGGGGATGACCGATGCACCCCAAGGTAATATTCAAGGACTCCCAAGAAACTAAGCTTGGGGATGCCCCGGAAGGCATCCCCTCTTTCTTCCAACAACCATCGGTAATTTTACTTGGAGCTATATTTTTCGTCACATGATATGCGTAAATTTTGGAGCGTCGTGTGCTTATTATTTTTCTTATAATAATGCACCATAATGGTATGAGAAAGTCTTCGGTTGATTTATAGAGGGATCTTTGCACCTTCCTTATATCTTTTAAGTATGGCTTTATAGAATGCTTCATGTCCTTCACTTATATCATTTGAAGTTTGGATTGCCTATTTCTCTACACATAGAAAACCACCATTTGTAGAATGCTCTTTTTATTCACTTATATTTGTTATAGCATGGGCATATCTTTTGTAGAAATAATTAAACTCTCTTGCTTCACTTATATCTATTTAGAGAGTTAACAGGAGTTGGTCATTCACATGGTTAGTCATAAAATCCTACATGAAACTTGTAGATCACTGAATATGATGTGTTTGATTCCTTGCAATAGTTTTGTGATATAAAGATAGTGATATTAGAGTCATGCTAGTGAGTAATTGTGGATTTGTAGAAATACTTGTGTAAAGGTTTGTGATTCCCGTAGCATGCACGTATGGTGAACCGCTATGTAAGGAAGTCGAAGCATGATTTGTTTATTGATTGTCAACCTTTGTGTGAGGGTCGGGAGCGCGCGGTGGTTAACTCCAACCAACCTCTCCCCTAGGAGCATGCGTCTAATACTTTGCTTCGATGACTAATAGACTTATGCAATAAGTATGTGAGTTCTTTATGACTAATGTGAGTCCATGGATTATACACACTCTCACCCTTCCACCTTTGCTAGCCTTTCTAGTACCGCACAACTTTCGCCGGTGCATTAAACCCACCATATATCCTCCCTCAAAACAGCCACCATATCTACCTATTATGGCATTTCCATAGCCATCCCAAGATATATTGCCATGCAACTCCCACGGTTCCATTTATTATGACACATACCATCATTGTCATATTGCTTTGCATGATCGTAAGACGGCTAGCATGATGTTTTAATTGCTTGTCCATTTTTTGATGTCATTGCTATGCTAGATCATTGCACATCCCGGTACACTGTCGGAGGCATTCATATAGAGTCATATTTTGTTCTAGTATCGAGTTGTAATTCTTGAGTTGTAAGTAAATAAAAGTATGATGACTATCATTATTAGAGCATTGTCCCATGTGAGGAAAGGATGATGGAAGCTATGATTCCCTCACAAGTTGGGATGCGGACTTTATGAAAAATAAAAGAGGCCAGCGAAGCCCAAATAAAAAAAAGAGGCCTTAGATGCCCACCAAAAAATAAAAGAGAGAGAGAAAAGAGAGAAGGGACAATGCTACTATCCTTTTTCCACACTTGTGCTTCAAAGTAGCACCATGATCTGCATGATAGAGAGTCTCCTATTTTGTCACTTTCATATACTAGTGGTAATTTTTCATTATATAACTTGGCTTGTATATTCCAATGATGGGCTTCCTCAAATTGCCTTAGGTCTTCATGAGCAAGCAAGTTGGATGCACACCCACTTAGTTTCTTTTTGAGCTTTCATACACTTATAGCTCTACTGCATCCATTGCATGGCAATCCCTACTCACTCACATTAATATCTATTAATGGGCATCTCCATAGCCCGTCAATACGCCTAGTTGATGTGAGACTATCTTCCCCTTTTTCTTAACAACCTCCACCATATTCTATTCCACCTATAGTGCTATATCCATGGCTCACGCTCATGTATTGCATGAGAGTTGGAAAAGTTTGAGAACATAAAAGGTGTGAAACAATTCCTTGACTTGTCATCGGGGTTGTGCATGATATAACTACTTTGTGTGGGGAAGATGGAGCATAGCTAGACTATATGATATTGTAGGGATAACTTTCTTTTGCCATTATAGTTTGAAGAGATACAATTGCTTTGTTAGTATGCTTGAAGTATTATTGTCTTAATGTCAAATGATAGACTATTGCTTTCAACCACTCCTGTCTTAATATTCATGCCATGATTAGATTATATGAACAAGATTACGCTAGGTAGCATTCCACATAAAAAATTATCCTTTTTATCATTTACCTACTCGAGGATGAGCAGGAATTAAGCTTGGGCATGCTGATATGTCTCCATCGTATCTATAATTTTTGATTGTTTCATGCCAATATTCTACAACCTTCGTATACTTTTGGCAACTTTTTATACTATTTTTCGGACTAACATATTGATCCAGTGCCCAGTGCTAGTTCCTGTTTGTTGCATGTTTTTTGTTTCGCGGAATATCCATACCAAAAGAAGTCCAAACACGATAAAAACTTGCGGAGATTTTTCTTGGAATGTATGTGATTTTTGGGAAAAAGAATCAACGCGAGATGATGCCCGAGGAGGTGGCAAGCCTGCTACGCACGACCCACACCCCTAGCCACACCTGGAAGGCTTGTGGACACCCCTTAGGTTTGTTGGAGTTGTCCTTTGTCTGTAAGAAAGCTAATTTTTGGATAAAGATCCTCTCAAAATTTCAGCCCGATCGGAGTTACGGATCTCCGGGTTTAAGAAACAGTGAAAGGCCAGAATCTAGGAGCGTAGAAACAGAAGGAAACAAAGAGAGAGAGAGAGAGAGAGATCCAATCTTGGAGGGGCTCCCGCCCCTCCACCGCCATGGAGGCCAAGGACCACAGGGGAAACCCTCCTCCCATCTAGGGGGGAGGTCAAGGAATAATAAGAAGAAGGGGGCTCTCTCTCCCTCTCTCCCCCTCTCTCCCGGTGGCATCGAAACGCTGCCGAGGCCATCATCATGACGACGATCTACTCCAACAACTCCGTCATCTTCACCAACACCTCCATCACCTTCCCCCATCTATCTACAATGGTCCACTCTCCCGCAACCCTCTGTACCCTCTACTCGAACATGGTGCTTTATGCTTCATATTATTATCCAATGATGTGTTGCCATCCTATGATGTCTGAGTAGATTTTTGTTGTCCTATGGGCTGATTGATGATCATGATTGGTTTGAGTTGCATATTTTATTATTGGTGTTGTCCTATGGTGCTCTCCGTGTCGTGCAAGCATGAGGGATCGTCGCTGTAGGGTGTTGCAATGTGTTCATGATTCGCCTATGGTGGGTTGCTTGAGTGACAGAAGCATAAACCCGAGTAGGTGGGTTGTTGCATATGGGAGTAAAGAGGACTTGATACCTTATAATGTTATGGTTGGGTTTTACCTTAATGATCTTTAGTAGTTGTGGATGCTTGCTAGAGTTCCAATCATAAGTGTATATGATCCAAGTAGAGAAAGTATGTTAGCTTATGCCTCTCCCTCATATAAAATTGCAATAATGATGACCGGTCTAGTTATCAATTGCCTAGGGACAATTCCGCAACTCCTACCATCACTTCTCCACACTCGTTAAACTAACTTAGTTGTTTCTTTATCTTAGCAGCCCCTAGTTTTTATTTGCGTGGTCTTTATTATCTTGCAAACCTATCCCGTTACACCTACAAAGTACGTCTAGTTTCATACTTGTTCTAGGTAAAGCGAACATTAAGCGTGCGTAGAGTTGTATCGGTGGTCGATAGAACTTGAGGGAATATTTGTTCTACCTTTAGCTCCTCATTGGGTTCGACACTCTTACTTATCGGGAAAGGCTACAATTGATCCCCTATACTTGTGGGTTATCAAGACTCTCCACCTTCCTCTGCGCCCTCCTCTCCGCCCTCCTTTGCATGAAGAACTGGTGTAACAGCCCAAGTGCATCCCCTTGCCATATTTGTAATATTTCCATGTGTGCACCTCAATGCATGATTATGTGGTTTGAGTTATAATAGAAATTGCTTCATGCCATTGAGCATCATGGCAACATATCATCACATCATCTTGTTGTTTGCATCAAGTGCTTGTGGTGCGGTGTTGTGTGTGAGTGTGTGTTTGAGGTGTTGTTGTGCTAGGAGGCATGTGTTGTTTTGGTGTGTAAAACTTTGGTGTGAAGCCTATCCACAATTTCTATAAAAACTATCCCCACCTCTCTCATTTTAAATAAATGCACATGTGGTATTTTACTTGTTGTTTATTTTCTACAAAAAATGTTGTTCTTCTTCAAAATATTCTTTTTGATATTTTTAACAAATTCTCAACCATGTTTGAACATATTGTCCTTTGGAACTTTGCAAAACAGAGTCCCATGTTATATATATGTGCTTATTTTGGGTGCTCTAAAAATACTGCATATATTTTTTATTAATTAGAGGATAATTCTAGGAGTGCAAAACTATTTTTATTTTCTCAAGTCTCTCTGTAAAACTCCCTGGCTTTAATATGTTTATGGCTGTTTCTAATTAACAAAAGAGAAAGGAACTCTTTTCTTTTCAGCAGACTACCTGGGCCTCCTTGCCCCAACCGCGTCCCACCTAGCTCTCCTGCAGCCCAGCTCCCTTCCTGATGGTAATCTGGTCCGTCGTCGCCTCCGTCAGTTCCAGTGAGAGAGCGCCAGCTCTTGGCACCCTGAAGTCCTTCATGGATGCCGAGGCCGTCCCGCAGCCCCGCCTTTAAAAGCCCTCGTCATTCGTGCCCCTTCCTAGGGTTCCTCCTTCCCTCCCTCGCACTGCCGCCACCTCTCTTCCTTCCCTCGCCTCCTTCTACCTCAAGCCAGAAAAGATTCAGAGAAGTTCACAGAGGGAAGCAGAGCCGTGTTGGCATTCTTCTTCGTTGTCGTCGCCTCCAGTGGCTTCCCCTACTCCTTACAAGATGTCCAGAAGATCCCCGACATCACCCTCGACCCATTCCTGGATCTAGGAGGCGGAAAGTGCGACCACATCATTGGCCTCTTCATCGTCTTCTTCGCGCACTGGTAGCCCTGCAGCTCAGCGTCGCCTCCGTCGATCGCTGCGTCGTCCGCGTCTCCGCCCTCCATGGCCTCGTTCGACTTCTTCAGCAGCCCCGGGGTGAGCCGTCAGTCCTTCCCATCCCCTCCTCATTCCTGTCCTCGCTAGCATAGCAAATCCGTGCAGCTCCGCGTACGTCCTCCATGGCAAACCAAGAGAGGTGCCCAAGTAGGTACCTTTGCCACACCGTAGTCTAGGAAATGGATCCCCGCTTGATCCCATGGTCCCTGCCGGTGGTCCTCCTTGCTAGAGGTCACTGTTGTATCCAGTGCCACCGCCACTTCCTTCCCTGGCGCAGGGAAGAAGAAGCCCCCGCGCTTTCTCTATATTAGTGAGTCAGGCCCCCCTTTCTGTCGAGTTTCGCCTGGCTAGCCCAGTGGTAGCCACCCCGCGTTACCACCTAGGGGGTCGTTGAGGGAGTCTGGGATTAAGGGGTCCTTGGGGGGCGACCTATTTCTATGGGCCAGACTATATGGGCCACTTACCGAACACGAGATCAACTGGAGGCTCTATCTCCAAGATGGAAGCTTTGAGAAGCACAGCTTGTACTCCGCGTTTGATGTAGCGAATAGGCATGTTTATCTCTTCGGCGTGTAAGCGACCATGTGTAAACCCTAGGTACCCTCGGCGTCTATATAAGCCGGATGGTTTTAGGTTGTAGGAGAGAGAACAACTCATCTAGGGTTAGCTATTCGATCTCGAGGTAGATCAACTCTGTAACCCCCTTATTATCAATACAACCAAGCAGGACATAGGGTATTATCTCCATAGGAGGGCCCGAACCTAGGTAAAGCTATGTCCCTTTCATCTCCTATTACCATCGTTTCTAGTCTCACAGTTCGGGACCCCCTACCCGAGATCTGCCGGTTTTGACACCGACACGGAGTTGTTGGTTGGCGAGGTCCAACGCAACAGAGGCCACCGACTCTTCCCCCGCGGTCCAATCCTTTGGTTGTGCACGCTTTTCGCATGGAGCAAGATGGATTTGGAGGGGGTCAGCATGGCCAAGGGGGGGGGGTTCATGGGTGGACATGGTGGAATTGGGTCTGGGCAACCTGTGAGCGGTGGTTTTGTTTCTAGGCAGCAAACACACTTCTACCAACCTTCACCATTACCTCATTTAGGTAACTTTCTGGCGCATCCCGCTATTGGTTATGGAGCATCTCAGTTTGGTCAGATGAGCAATGATGCCTTTGGTAGCTATCAGTATTCCGAAGCTAGCAACAATACTAATCAGCAAGGACGGGGGTATGCTTTTTCTGATTTCAAGTCAACTCAATCTGGTGCTAGTAGTGGGCCTGCTAGTAGTGGTAGCACATCATAGATGACATGTTATAAGTGTGAGAATCCTCTTCATGCTATTAAGGATTGTCAGATTGCGTTGTTTTGTGTAAACTGCACCAAGGACTCTCATCTCTCGCGCAAGTGCTCTTTTCTGTCACAACCTAAATCTATTGCGAGTTTGGTTGGTAGTGCTATTGATGGTTTGTAGATATTCTCAGCGAGGAGTGGCAAGAAACTAGAGCCTGATAAAATGAAGGAGGCTGAAGCAAGAGTTCAGAAAGCAAAAGACAAGGCAGTGCTGGATGAAACTGCTAGAAGAAGGAGTTATAGGAATAAGAATAAAGATGAGGGGCAAACTATGGATAAGGCTACTGAGATGGCCAATAGGAAGAATCTAGAAACATTGCCAAGTACTAATACTCCTACTGTTTTAAATACAATGCCTAGTTTTTCATTTCGCATATCACGCAATGTATTGGTGTAAGTTTGGGAAAAACTCCTGAGGAAATAGATGATACTATTTCTATGATCAAGAGTTTATATAAAACTAGAAGCGGTTTATTCTTTGCTAATAAGAGAAAATAAAATGATAGAAATATGGATTTAGAATTAAAACTAGAGAGTTTTGATCCAGATGATATTAAATGATTATTATCCGACTCAGATTCTGATGTTGAGGAGGATGAGGAGCTTAGACACGAAGTAGTGTTGTTATCTTCCTTATATAAATCAAGAAATAGACAGACTTACACTAGGAAATTTAGTGTTAAGCCTAAGGTTAGATGTAATACAACAAATGTTACATAATCAAAGGTTTTTTATGGCGGGTGTATTTTGGAATGCAAGAGGGCTGGGTGAACTTGAAAAGAGAAGATTTCTGAAGGAGTCTATTTCAAAGCATAGTTTAGAGTTTATTTGTGTGCAAGAAACAAAAAAGAAGGACTTTGACTATTCGTGGCTGGCTAGAGTAAGTGGTAGATTTACTTATATTTGACTATGGCAGCCCTCCGAAGGTGCTTTTGGGGGTTGCTTATGGGGTATCGGGAGGATCTATTTGAGGTAGATGTTTGTATTGCAGGTAGATTCATGACTAGAATGGTGATTATGGATAAAAGATCAGGATTCAAATGGAATCTGATCAATGTCTATGGTGTTGCTCATGAGAAAGATAAGGAGAAGTTCTTGGTGGATTTAGTTCAAGTTTTGGGTTACAATAAATTGCCCTGCGTTTGGGGGGGGTGATTTTAACCTAATTAGAAGGACTAGCGAGAGAAAAAAATTTAAAAAACTTCGTAAATGGTATTTTTATTTTTATTTTGTTATTGAGCATTGGGGCTCAAAAGAGTTAGATTTAGCTAGGAGGAGCTTTACTTGGTCGAATTATCAAGCGGATCCTCATTTTGCTAAGTTGGATAGAATTTTAGTTAGCACCATTTGGGAGCAACAATTTCCTTTAGTTACTGTCAGGACCTTGGTAAGAGGGGTTTCTGACCATGCAGTGCTCCTTTTACATACAGGTGTTAAGCCTGTTGTTAGTCACAAACCATTTAGATTTGAGTTGTGTTGGTTGTCTAGAGAAGAGCTTCCTGATATTGTTAATAAAGTCTGGTGTTCCACTGTGTGTAAAGGTAGCAGTCTTGATTGGTGGCAGGATTTCATGTGCAAATTAAGAAGAACCCTCAAAGGGTGGAACCTTAATGTGGAGGGTAGATATAGGAGAGAGAGATGATATTGCTAATAAACTTGATTTTTTGTATAAGAAAAGTGAGCTCTTTGGAGTTTCAGAAGCTGACTATGTTTTGAGAAATAAGTTGCAATATGATTTAAATAAGATTATTAGGGAAGAGGAGATTAAGTGGTACCAGAGATCTAAAGAAAAAGACATTATGGAAGGTGATGGGATCACTAAATACTTCATGATTAAAGCTAGCGGCAGGAAGCGTATGAGTAAAGAAATAGATTCATCCAGGATGAGGGGATCATCCAAGGGGATGATCAACTCCTTAAGTATGCAACTGATTTCTATAATGCGCTCTTTGGGCCTGTTAAATTACTTACCGCATCCTTACACACCCCTTTAAATGATGTGCTTTCCGAGGAGGACAAAAACAAGCTGGTTGATAAATTTACTTTGGAAGAAATTAAGGTGTCGGTTTTTTCTATGAGGCATAATAGAGCAGCCGGACCCGATGGTATGCCTATTGAATTTTTCCAAACCTTTTGGCACCTCATTTGGAATGATTTGCTTAGTCTCTTTCAAGAATTCTATGATTATAAGATTGATATCTCTAGGCTAAACTATGGGGTGGTTATGCTGTTAGCTAAGGGTCAAGGGGCGGATAGGATTCAAATGTACAGGCCTATATGCATGCCCAATGTTCCATTTAAAGTGTTTAATAAAATCTGCTCATAAAACTGTTTCCAAAGTGCGATCCACGTTTATCAAAGGGCGTTATATTTTAGATAATGATGTTGTTCTCCATGAGATTCTTCACTCACTACATTAATCTAAATGCTTCGTTGTCATTTTTAAAATTGATTTTGAGAAATCTTACGATAAAATTAATTAGGACTTTATGCTTAGTACGTTGGAAATGAAGGGGTTCCCAGATCAATTTATTCGTTGGATGAAAGCGGTTATTCATAATGGTAATGTAGCTATAACTTTAAACGACTTGATTGATCCTTATTTTGTTACTAGAAAATGATTGAGACAGGGTGACCCATTGTCCCCCTTGTTGTTTAATCTTGCTGCTGATGTTCTTGCTACCCTAGTTCAAAGGGCGCATGAACAAGGATTTATTAAAGGAGTCTTTCATAGTTTACATGAGGGTGATCTTACTGTTTTACAATACACCGATGATACGATTTTATGATTTGAAGCTGACTTGGAAGGTGCTAGAAACCTTAAAGTCATTCTATGCGTGTTTAAGCACTTGACTGGTTTGAAAATCAATTTCTTAAAAAGTGAAATTCATTGTTTTGGTGATGCTTTGTTGAAACAAGAAGAATATGCTCAAATTTTCACTTGTGCGGTGGGGAGATTTCCTTTTACTTATCTTGCTCTTCCTCTACATTTTAAAAAGTTGCGTAATTCTGATTGGAAACTAGCAAAAGAGAAAATTGAGAAGAAGGCAGCTACCTGGAAATGGGGTTTGCTTTCTATGGGGGATCGGATTACTCTCGCTGAAACCTGTTTGAGTAATATCCCTAGCCATTTTATTTCTTTTGTAAAACTACCTAAAGGCGTAGGTAAGAGAATGTACTTTGTCCGTGCACGTTTGGTTTGGCAAGAGGAGGGGGTGAGAAAGTACATTTAGTCAAGTGGTTGGAGGTTTGCCAACCTAGGGATCAAGGGGGTTTGGGGATTACTAATCTGGAGGTTAAAAACATTAGCCTCTTGTGTAAGCGGTTGTGGAGATTCGAGAATGAGGAAGGGGATTGGCAGAAGATGAATAGAGCCAAATATTTGAGAAGGAAATCTTTGGCTCAATGTGAATCATCTTTGGGCAATTCGCATTTCTGGAATGGTTTATTGAATGTAAAGGATATTTTCTATTCTTGTTGTCAAATGGTGGTGGGTAATGGTTGTAAGACAAGATTTTGGGAGGACACATGGCTGGGGAAATAGCCACTTTGTCAACTTTTTCCCCGCTTGTATAACTTAACTTTCCTTCAGCATGTTACTGTTGCTAAGGTCTTCAACCAGGATTTTAATTGTATTAGATTCAGGAGATGTCTTTATGGAGAAACTCTCGCTATGTGGAATGAATTACTCGATATGTGTAGTCGGGTTCTTCTGTCAAAGGAGCCTGACAAAGTGACGGAGTTTATACCCCTAGGTAGGCCAAGGCAACGAGGCCTTCCCCCTTTCGCTTCGAAGAAAAACTACGTGGCCGGCTGTCCGTGGCCGGCTGGAGGACGTCCAGCGCAAGCTGGTGCCGGCTGGTCAAGGAGCCGGTGGGCCCCTGGCCGGCTGGGCGCGGTCGGCTGCCCACGGGCCGGCTCTTTCATTGACATCGGGATGGACATGCCCCGTCCCATTCCTCTACGCCCAGGCGCGATGACGCGATGTGACCGGCACGACGGGCGGCCCTATGGCTACAATGGCCGCTTACGCACCGCAGCGCGTGGCTACAATCCAACCGTCCTGGCCGCTGACCTCGGTGAGTGCAACCGGGCGGGGGAACAATGCTGACATGCCCTCGCCACTCGATTACCTGCCCCGGCGTGGCTACAGTGCCGCCGACCGTACCCGAGACTTCGGCCGGCTGGCACTAGACGACGTCCCCGGGCGGCCCGTGTCAGGGCAGGTGGGCGAGGACCAATCACAGAGCCGGCTGGCGGGCCCCAACGGGAGATGGGACCGCTCGGTCGGCGGGCCCCGCCCACAACAAGACAGCA
Organism: Hordeum marinum; assembly: GCA_022496015.1. Classification (NCBI taxonomy): domain Eukaryota; kingdom Viridiplantae; phylum Streptophyta; class Magnoliopsida; order Poales; family Poaceae; genus Hordeum; species Hordeum marinum. Next base: position 46,873,078 of record CM039672.1, read on the forward strand.
CGAGTGGCGGGACCCTCTGGCCAGCCGAAGAGACTGCCAGCCGGGTCCCCCCACCATTGTACTTATGACATATTGTAAGAGCCGGGGGGTTTGGCCTATAAACCCCCCCGAGCCCCCCATGCAATGGGGACGGACAGATGGTTGCTCACACACTCCCACGGAACTTTCATTCCCTTCTCTAGTAGCAGAGGAAGACGAGCCGACTGCTCCTTCTTCCTCCTCTAGACACGGCTCCAGGAGCATCCTTGTACACATACCCATCCATCCAACTAGACCAAGCAGGACTAGGGGTGTTACCTCCCACGGAGGGCCCTGAACCTGGGTACATCGTGTGTCACCACTGCTTGTGCCCAATCTTGCACCCGGAGCCCGTCGGCATCCTCCGGCCGTAACCACTTACGATAAGCCACCCCATGGCATTTGTCGTGAGAAAACGACGACAGTTAGCGCCCACCATGGGGCCATACGCGACGCCGGCCAGATTCATGCTCCGGGTGGGACCCCTCGCCATTCTCCGCCGTCGCCGCTCGTCCCAACGAGACCGTGGGGATCTCGTGGGGCTTGCCTCAGCACGCCCTGCGGGCAACTCCGTCGGCCTCACGGTCGACATCGACGTGCTCACCGAGCGCTTCGGCAGGCTCAGCCTCGCCGAGGCTCCGGCCGCTGACGAGTACACCGCGCGGGTGCTCGTCTGCGTTGGCCCGCCCACAGCAATGGGCACACTCTCTACGGCTCAGCCCAGCGGGTCCCATGATCGCATGGGGGTGATGGCCATCACTTCCTCCACCATGTCTGGATGGGCGTGGGTCGCGGCTACCGCGGCCGCCGCCCGCGTCGGCACGTCCGACCCGTTCGGTGTGGCCCTCCGGGGCTTGAGCACTCTGATCGCCCCGATGGTGAACCCCGACACCGCCGTGGCCGATCTCGAGGTCGCTCGCCACATCCTGTTCAAGGATGCCACCGCCCTCGCTGCCACGCGGCGCCACATGGAGGCGGCACAGCGGGAGTACGCTTCGCCTACGGACTCACCCCGGCTGGCACCGAGCCCAACCAGCGTGGGGTTGTGTGCGACTGCGGCCGCGTGGTCGCCGAAATCCTCGGCGGCAAAATGCCTGTCGACGACACCCCCGCGGCTAACCTACAGGCTCTCAAGGTGGCCTACGAGGAATTGGCTACCTTGGAGAGCGAAGAGCGTGTCGCCCATGAGTGCCACATCAAGGGGCTCATCGATGCTGCTGACACACAGCAACATCTGCTCGCAACGGGCAGCGCCGCCACTAAAGGCTCTCGGCCCGAGCGCGAGGGCACGGGAACTGCCGGCCACCAGGCGGCCCAGTACTCCTACTCCCCTTGCGTTTCCGGCCACCGGGCCGAAGCAAACAACCCCCGGCCCTCTCAGACGCCGGGGAGTGAGCAGCCGGCTGTTAGCAGCCTCTCGGAGCGGCCGCCACCACGAAGCACCGGCATCCGGCAGCCGGCGCAGCCAGGGGCACACACCGCCTCCATGGTGTGAGTCACGGCAATCGGGGCCACCCACCGTCCGCCCCGAACTCTCGGCTCGGCTCTGACCACGCGTCCCCCGCAGCGAGAACGACGCCCGCAACCGCATCGACAAACTTGCGCAATCCACCCTTCTCGAGGAGGAGGGCTCGATTGGTCCAGCCTGCTTTGGCCCCCGAATTCACACCGAGCCGTTCCCAACCGGCTTCACGCCCCTAGGGACACCCCGAAATACAACGGGGCCGCCAAACCCAAAGACTGGCTAATCGACTACACCGCCACGGTGGGCATCGCCAAGGGGAATAAGCGTGTAGCCATCCGCTACGCCCCCTTATGTTGATCGGCTCGGCCCGAACCTGGCTCAACAGCCTGGCGGCCAGTAGCATCAACACTTGGACGGACTTTGAGGAGGCCTTCGTCCGCAACTTCACCGGCACCTACAAGCGGCCTGGCCGTCCCCGTGAACTCACCATGTGCGTCCAAAGGCCGGACGAATCCCTCGGCGACTACCTCACCCGATGGACCGAGCTCTGCAACTCCTGCGAGGGGGTGCACGAGGTCCAAGCCATGCAGTACTTTATCAAGGGCTATCGGGACGGCACCCCTCTCAAGCACAAGCTCTTGTGCTCCGAGCCGGCCATGCTCACCGAGCTCATGACCAAGGCGGACAAATACGCCATGGCCGATTCGTCCATCTGGGTCAAGACGACCCCACCCACCAAGGCAATGACGACGCCGGCCACGACCTGACCGGCTGCCGACAACCGGCAGCCGCAGAACAACAAGCGCAAGAAAAACCAACCGGATCCCCGCTACGGGAGCTGGCAGGTCAATACTGTCGAGGATCAGGAGCTGGTTGCCCAGCCTTCCGGCCAGCGCCAGCGCACCAGCAACGCTACCTGGCAGCCGAAGCTCACCTTTGAGCAAATGCTTGATCTCGCCTGCAAGAACCATTCAGGGGCCAAGCCCTCTACACACACACTTTGGCAGTACAGCTTCTCACAACGATTGGCCCGAGGGGACGGCCTTCCGGCTCCTCTCGCGCCGCCAGCCCGCGTGCCGGCCCCGGCCCAAGCGACCGCCCCGGCACTGGCAATGGCTCTGAATGACGGTCGTCTGATCGACCAGTTCCCTAACCAGGACGGTTGCTACGTGGTCTTCACTAGTGAAGAGACGGGCAAACACGTTCAGCGCCGGCTCCGCCGTGAGGTGAACGCCACCATGCCGGCAACTCCCCAGTTCATGCACTGGTCGGAGAAGCCGGTCACTTGGAGCCAGGACGATCACTCTGCCGTGATGCCAAATCCCGATAGTTACGCCTTGGTCCTCGACCCCACCATCGCCACCAAGGAGTGAGCCTACCGCTTCTCGCGGGTGCTGATAGATGGCGGCAGTAGCATCAACATTCTCTACATTGACATGATGCATAAGCTAGGGCTGAAGATAGAATACCTGCAGGCGAGCCAGACGGTTTTCCATGGCATTGTGCCTGGGAAGTCTTGCTCCCCTGTCGACAAGATCACGCTCGACGTCCTCTTCAGCGGACCCGGCCATTTCCGCCACGAGCCAGTGCTGTTCGAGGTCGTGGACCTCGCGAGCCCCTACCATGCATTGTTGGGCCGGCCGGCTCTTGTCAGCTTCATGGCGGTCCCCCATTATGCTTACCTCAATCTCAAGATGCCGAGGCAAAAGGGGATCATCACCATCAAGGGGGACTACAAGATGTCGCTCGAATGCACTCGAGACGGCAGCCGGCTGGCCGAGGCCCTAGAGATCACCGAGGAGAAACGGCAGCTCGACCAGCTCGTGGCCCTTGCTGCTAGCCAGCCGGCCGTGCCGGCTCCACCCTCGCAATCCACCGGCAAGGCCTCCTTCCAGTCGTCTAGGGACACCAAGCAAATCCTGCTCGACCCGGCCAACCTGGCTCAGTGTGTCACCATCGGCTCCCCCCTCAACAGCAAATAGGAAGGCGAGCTCGTCGACTTCCTCCATGAGAATCGGGACATCTTCGCATGGTCCCCCAAGGACATGCGGGGTGTTCCGAGGAAGTTCGCTGAGCACAAACTCCATGTCCGGCCGGACGTCAATCCGGTCAAGCAACCCCTGCACCGCTTCTCCGAGGAGAAGCGGCGTATTATAGGCAAAGAGATCGCCCGGCTGCTTGCAGCCGAGTTCATCATGGAAGTATTCCACCCGGACTGGCTGGCCAACCCATTCCTGGTACTGAAGAAGAACAAGACCTGGCACATGTGCATCGACTACACTAGCCTGAACAAGGCATGTCCCAAGGACCGGTTCGCCCTACCACGGATTGATCAAGTCATCGACTCCACGACCGACTGCGACTTGCTGTCCTTCCTGGACGCCTACTCAGGCTACCACCAGATCAAGCTGGACCCGAAAGACCGGCTTAAGACCTCCTTCATCACACCCTTTGGGGCCTACTGCTACATCACCATGTCCTTTGGCCTGAAGAATGCTGGCGCCACCTTCCAACGATGCATGCAGAAGTGCCTCCTACCCCATATAGCAAGGAACGTCCACGTCTACGTCAACGACATCGTCGTCAAAACCAAGAAGCACTTTAGCCTCCTCGACGACCTTCAGCAGACCTTCGCGAACCTACACGAGTACAAGATCAAGCTCAACCTAGAGAAGTGTGTCTTCGGCGTCCCCGCCGGACAACTCTTGGGTTTCTTTGTGTCCGCCCATGGCATCGAAGCTAACCCCGAGAAGATCAGCGCGATCGAGCGCATGCCAAAACCGACCCGGCTTCGCGACGTCCAGAAGCTACCCGGCTGCCTCGCCTCGCTCAGCCGGTTCATCAGCCGGCTGGGAGAGAAGGCCCTACCCCTCTATGGGCTCCTTCGCAAGACGGCTCTGATCGAGCCGGGTCAAACCAAGAGGCCGGGTGCCTTTGATTGGCCTGACGAGGCGGATGAGGCCTTCCGCAGCCTCAAGAAGGCTTTCACCCATGAGCCCATCCTGGCCGCGCTGGCCGAGAAGGAACTGCTGCTCGCCTACATCGCGGCGACCACCCGCGTCATCAGCGTCGTTCTGGTGGTCGAGCAGCCGGAGGAGGGAAAGTCCCTGTCGGTCCAGCGACCCGTCTACTACCTCAGCGAGGTCCTCTCCGCGTCCAAGCAGAACTACCCCCACTATCAAAAGATGTGCTACGACATATACTTCGTTGCCAAGAAGGTCAAGCAATACTTCCAAGAGCATACCATTACCGTGGTGAGCACGGCCCCGCTTGGCGAGATCATGAGCGGCCGGGGCTCCACCAGCCGGATCGCCAAGTGGGTCATCGCCCTCGCCGACCATGAGATCTGGTACGAGCCAAGAACCGCCATCAAGTCACAGGCGTTGGCGGATTTCCTCGTCGACTGGGCGAAGACGGAGTTTGTCCCGCCTCCCCCAGACTCCACGCATTGGCGCATGCACTTCAACGGCTCGAAAATGAGGACCGGCTTGGGTGCCAGAATAGTCCTCTCCTCCCAGAAAGGTGATCAGCTCAAATATGCCCTATAGATCCACTTCGCCGCCTCCAACAACATGGATGAGTACGAGGCCATCATCCATGGCCTCCGGCTCGCCAAGGAGATCGGCATCAGGCGCATCCTCTGCTTCGGTGACTCTGACCTCGTGGTGTAGCAAGTCTCTGGTGAATGAGACGCCAGGGACGCCAACATGGCCAGCTACCGCTTCGTTGTACAATAGCTCACCGGCTCCTTCGAGGGCTATGAGTTTCATCACGTCCCACGGGCAGACAACGAGGTGGCGGATGCGCTGGCGAAGATTGGCTCCACCCGACAGGCCATCCCAGCCAGCATCTCCCTCGAACGGCTGCTCAAGCCGTTGATCAAGCCTTCCCCATAATCGGAGTCAATCTTCGTGCCGGCGGGTGTCGCCGGCCCATCAACGACAACTTCACCGCCGGCTCTCGAATCGTCGGCTGCCCAGCCGGCTCCGATCGAGCCGGCGGTGCCCGAGGCGGCCAGCCCTGGCGGCATGGCCGTCATGGTGATCACCAACCAGCCGGCCATGGGGTCCAGCGAGCCAAACCCGGGGGCTGGCCAACCAGCCTCGGGGGCTCCTGAGCCAGTCCCGGGAGCTGGCAAACCGGTCCCGGGGACTGATCAACCAGTCCCGGGGGCTCTCGAGCCGGCCGCCATCGTGGCCCCCTTGTGGGCCCAACCCATCTTAGTGTTCCTTCTATGGGGCGAGATGCCTCCGGACGAGGCTCTGGCTAGGCAAATCCAGCACCGAGCCATGGCCTACGGCATCATCAACAACGAGCTCGTCCACCGCAGCACCACCGACGTCTTCCAGCGATGCTTCGAGCCGGAAAAGGGTCTGGAGATCCTCCTCGACATTCATCAGGGCGAGTGCGGGCATCATGCCGCCTCCCGCACCCTAGTGGCCAAGGCTTTCCGCCATGGCTTCTTTTGGCCGACGGCTCTCGACGTGGCCAAGAAATTGGTCGACGAGTGCGAGGCCTGCCAACGCTTCAGCGCACAAAGCCACCTGCCGGCAACGGCCCTCCAAACCATCCCCCACTTGTGGCCTTTCCCCGTTTGGGGGCTGGACATGGTGGGCCCATTCATGACCGCTCGAGGCGGCATGACACACTTACTGGTGGCCATCGACAAATTCACCAAGTGGATCGAGGCGCGACCGAACAAGAAGCTAGACAGCCCCACGACCGTCCGGTTCATCAACGACATCACGGTATGCTATAGCGTTCCCCACAGCATCATCACTGACAATGGCACCAACTTCGCCAAGGGCGCACTCGCATGTTTCTGCTCCAAGCAAGGAATCCGGCTCGACCTGGCCTCCATCGCTCATCCGCAGTCCAACGGCCAGGTCGAGAGGGCGAATGGCCTCATCCTATCCGGCATCAAGCCCCGGCTCGTGACGCCGCTGGTAAGGTCGGCCGGCTGCTGGATCGATGAGCTGCCGGCCATCCTTTGGAGTCTCAGGACCACCCCGAACCGATCAGCCGGCTACACTCCCTTCTTCCTCGTGTATGGGTCCGAGGCGATCATCCCCACCGACATCGAGTTCGATTCGCCTAGGGTCACCCTGTACACGGAGAAGGACGCAAAGGAGGCAAGAGAAGATGATGTTGATCTACTCGAGGAAGCTTGCGAACTAGCCTTGAGCCGGACGACGATCTACCAGCAGAAACTCTGGCACTACCACAGCAAGCGGATCCGGCCACTCTCGTTCCGCGAGGGGGCCTGGTCCTCAGACGGATCCAGCAAACTGCCGGACAACACAAGTTGTCCTCCCCATGGGAGGGCCCATTCATCATCAGCAAAGCACTACGCAACAACGCGTACTACCTGATAGACGCCCAGAAGCCGCAGAAGCGCAAAAGAGATGCTTCCGATGAAGAAACGGAGAGCCCATGGAACGCAGCGCTCCTGCGCCCGTTTTACCGCTGAGGAAAATCAATGTATGTATGTATCCCCGTCCTTTTGGGCTTATGAATGCAATGGGCACCCCAAGCCGGCTCTTGGGGCGCGCCCCATTTTGTTTCTTTCAAAAGTGTTCCTCACTCACCGGCTCCCCGGCCTGGCTCCTGTGCCCGGGGGCTAGCCGGTTGGGCCTAGAAGCGCCTCTCTAAAAAAACAGCTAAGTAGCATGAGCCGGCCAAACTTCCCCACCCTTACCAGCTACAGAACCGGCCCCCGGTTGTCTAGCTGACGGGGCCTCGGGGCGGCAAGGTTTGGCTCACACGAAAGGTCGAAACAAAGGGAGACCCCTTTGGGGCCCAGCCGGACCCTCGGCGCGTCTCTACCACTCTACTTATCCCAAAGAAAACCTCGCCATTCCTAAGTTTTGAACTGGCTCCCCTAAGGCGGACGCCCCGACCCAGCTACAGACTGGCTCCCGGCTGTCGGGCTGGCGGGGCCAAAACCAAAGGGGAAAAGGAGTAGAAACTGAAAGAGTCGAGGCGGGCGAAAAGGGATAAGGACGAGGTGGCATGAGTCACAAGGCAAACACAACAGAATATTCATGGCATAAACATTAAGGCAAAAGTGGCCCACAGCCAACATTCGATTCATTACAAGAACACCCCCAGTGGGTGGATTCAAGTTTTTACATGTAGGAAAAAAAGATAAAAAAGATGCCCGGGGGCTTAGGCCACCAGCGCGTCGCCAGCCGGCGTGCCCCCAGCCGGTGCGTCATGAGGCGACTCATTCCTCGCCTCGGAGGTGGTCGGAGTCTTTGGGTCGGCCTCCTTGGCCTTCGAGGCGGGCTCCTCGGTCTCGGCAGTCTCGCCGCTCGAGTCGGTGCTCTCGTCGGCGACTTCGTCATTCGCCGGGCCTTGAGGGATGCCGAAGGACTCCTAGGGAAATGGCTCTCCATCCTCGCCAAGGGCTGGCAAGAATTCGTCCGCGTCAACATATGACGCAAGCTTGTTGGCACACTGGACAAGGGCCGGCTCGCGGGCCTCCTGCTCTACGGCCGGCACATCCCGCATGGTCGCCAGCTGAGCCAGGTCCACGCCACGGTACCAAAACATCACGAACCGGAGCGCCATCTACGCCCCGGCTCGGGCGGCCTATGCCTTCCAGGCCTCGAGGCAAAGGACGGCGTGCTCCAGCCACTGAGCCACACGTACGTCGGAGCTCCCCCACGGCCCGACCACAGCACAGCGATGACCTCCTTGTTGGCGGTCTTGAGCCGCTCTAGGCTTCGCTCGAGATGGGTCATCCGCATCTCGACGGCGATCCCAATCTCGTCCATGTCCCACGCGGCGTGCTCCTTGATGGGGCGACCGCACTCTCGAAGGTATTCCTGGTGCTCGTCAACGGCGCGCGCAGCGCGGCGATGAGTTTCCGGGAAACGCCCTGGAAGGAAGGAGAAGAGAAGGAAAGAAAAAGCAAGATGAAACATGAGAAACGGCAAAGGAAAGAGCAACCGGCTGGGGAAAGAGAGAGATTGGCACCTACCTTCGATCGTGTCGTCCACCACAATGGCGAAGTGGAGCGCCGCCTCGTGCTCCGACTTCCGGGCTGCCTCCGAGGTGGTGACAGAACCCTTGACCTCCTCGAGCGTCTTCTCAAGGCGGGTCACCTCGCCTTGAAGGGCAGCGGTCCTCAGGGCGGCATCAGCCGCCTCCTTGACGGCCGCCTCCCGGGCCGCCACCTCCTTTGCCGCCTCGGCCTTGAGCTGGTCCCGGGCCGCCTCCCCGTCGACCAGCAGCGTGGCTAGCCGGTCCGTCTCCTATGCGGCCGCCTAGACGTCCCGCGTCAGCCAGTCCCGTTCGGCGACAAGCCCGGTCTTCTCTCCCTCGGAGGGTGGCCAGCTCGCTAGCAAGACGCAACCAACGCCAGCTAATTCCTAGGGGGGCTATATGCCGCTCCTACAAAGTGCAACCTACCTTGCACGCGCTCCAGCTCCTCCTCCAGGCGATAGAAGCCATGTTTGTTGTGGTCGTGGATGGCGACCGCTTTCGCAAATAGCTTCTGCCGCAGAGAGGTTCCCTCCTGTCGCAAGAAAGGGGAGCAAAGGTTAAGACATGCTCAAAGGAGATCCGGCCCGGCTGCCCGTCAGCCGGTCAGCCGGCCCGCATCTCGGGGGCTACACCTAGTGGGTGCGCTCGCACGCCCCCACTGAAAACTCTAAGGCAAAAGTGACGGCTTACCTCTACACGCTGAAGGGCGGCGTCTGCCGCCTCCGTAAACCGGGTCAGCTCCTGTCGGTATCGGTCCAGGACACTGCCCAAGTCCGCGAAGGACGGGACCGGGCCGCCTGCCTGGGGGGCCGGCAGGGCCGGCGTGCTCGCCAACGCTTCCTAGTCTCGGATGACCTCCTGCATCGACCGCAGGGCCCTCTGGGCCCGGCCGCCGCTGCCACCCGGGCTCACCATGGCTCCAGCCGCCGGGGGCGGGTTGATGACGGCAAGGGGCCGGGAGTCGCCTCCTGCCGGCCCCCGCCCAGTGCCATAGCTGCCTCTTCTCCCGGCTGCTCTGGCGCGTCGGTCGCGCCGGAAGGCACCTCCACCTCCATGGCCGCCGCCTCCGGGACTGCCAGAACCTCTCGCATCTCGACCCGGGCCGGCTCGGCCGCAGGCGGGGTCACCTCCGGCACCTCAGGTCAGGTCGCCTCGGGAGCCGGCTCCATCGTCGCCTCCCTCACCTGGGCCGTTTCTTGCGTGGGCGGAGGCGCTGGTGAGTCAATGGCCGCCCCCTACGGCTCGTTTGACGGAGGCCTCAACTCCGCTGCCGAGTCCGACGCCCGTGGGGGGTCTGCCAACCCCCTCCGCCTCCGGTCGCTCGAGGTCCCGGAGTGCGCGACCCCTCCTCACGTGCCGGACCGGGAGGCTCGCAGCTCCGTGAGCCTCCTCTTTTCCTCCCGCTGGGTGGCCGCGTGCTCGCGGGCTAGCCGGCTGGCGGCTCCGTCGTCTCCGCCGCCGGCTCCTCATCTTGGAGCTTGATGGGGTCACTACAGCGTCCAAGAACCGGTCGTTAACCGGCTCGGAAGGCGAAAGCAAAAACTCACACAAAGACGAAGAGCTTACGCGATAACAAGGGGCAGGGCCCGCTTGGCGCGTGGAGGCGGCTTTCGCGCGGCCACCTTCACCTGCTTCGGGCCGGGCGGTGAGGCCGCTGGCCCCTCATGAGCCGGCCTCTTCCCCCGGCCGGCCGCTTCGGCCGTCAGGCCTCGAGCCGGTCGCTCCTCGCTCCTCCGGTCCTGGCGCGCCGTGGGAGGAGGTCCTTCTAGAATCATCAAATCATCATCATCATCATCGTCGTCGTCTGTCTACTCCTGGATGGAGGGGGCAAGAGGGAACTCACCCGCTCCACTGGGTTCCCCGGCTGTGCCGGACCCTCCGGCCCTACCAGGAGCGCCGCCTCGTGGATCCGCCGGCTCATCCCCGCCCCCGAGGAGTCCACTCCTTCCTCCGGGGGGCCTCCCGTGTGGAAGTCTCGAGAGTCGGAGTCCTCGCGCTCCGCCTTGAAGATCTGCGAGTGCGAGCCGTCCGACGTGTTCTATCGCACCAGCAGTTGCGGTCAGCAATTCAATGTAAGTTCTCCAGCCGGCTGCCGGCTGGGGAATACCAAACGAGAAAGAACCGCCTCGATGAAAAAACTTACCAGGGGAGGCCGATTGATGTGGTCATACGTCTCCATGCCGAAGGAACATGAGGCGGGCTTCATCTTGAACGTCGTGAGGGCATTCACCCGCTTCGCCACCTGAGCCGGCGTCAGCTCGACGGTGGACTGCCGGCAGGGGTCGTGCCGGCCGGACATGCCGCAGATCAGGTGTGGCCTCATCTAGAGGGGCGACACCCGGCGCGAGACAAAGGCCGCCACCAGGTCGGCGACAACCAGCCCCTCGGCACTCTTCAGTTGTGTGAGCCGAGCGAGCTCGTCCAAGGCCACGCCGTCCAGGGCAGGTCCCTGCCAGTTCTACTGAGAGGACTGTCTGTCCTCAAACGGCGGCAGCTGGATGTAATCTGTCCTCGGGTCGACGTTCTTCACGTAGAAGAACATTCGGTGCCACCCCTTGACAGAGTCGATCAGAGAGAGGGGGGAAAGCGAGCGATGTCGTGGCAGCACACCATCGTGCCCCCGCACGCGTCGCTCTTCAAAGACTTGAGATAGAAGAGGGCATTGAAGAACTCGATGAAGGGGAGGATGCCGAGGTACCCCTCGCCCAACGTTACGAAGGCGGAGAGGTACAAGATCAAATTCGGCCCGAGGTTGTGCGGCTAGAGGTCAAAAGTGTCAAGAAGAAGACGGAAAAAGAGACTCATCGGGAGCCCGAAGCCCCGGGAGAAGTGCCAGAGGAACACGATGTGTTCCCCTAGCTGCGGCGCCGGCGCTATCCCGTCGCCCGGCGCGTGCGGCCACCCGCTCTGCCGACGGCAACATGCGTGCGCGGCGCAGCTTGACGATGTCTGCCTTAACCACGAAGGAACCAACCCAACTGCCTCCGCGTCCATCGGCCATCGCTGCGACGATGCGGTGTGCGGGCGCGGGCGCGGGCACGGGCTCGGGTGCGACGGTGTGCGAGGAAGGAGAGAAGCGACAACGAAGAAGGGCAGCAAGGAGGCAAGTGGGGCGCGGGTACCTCCGCCTCCTGCCCTTTCTCCCCTTTTATAGGGGAGGCCACGATCGGGGGACACGGGATCGTCTGCGCCCACTCCTCCAGGAAATTCCGCCCGCGTGGGTGGCCTCAGGCCGTAATAGCCGCTTCAGGGCGCAGAGGATCCAGTCCTGCGCCCCGAGGTCTACGAGGGCTACGCCTGGGTCCTACCGGGCTAGGCCTAGGCGGCGTCTCATCTCCCCGCGTGCGCGGGACCCACGACATCATTACTCATAGTGTGGCATGACGTGTGCCGGCGTGGGTCCCGGGGCAGCACACCGGAACCCGAGGCATTGGATCCAACAGCCGACCCAGCTGTCCCTTCGCCTTCGAGCTAAGGGCGGCTGGTGCTGAGGGGAAGCCGCCGGCTCCCCACCGTCCGCCAGACACGGGCCCCGCCGGCTTCGGGGACTACTGACGGGGTTTATACCCCTAGGTAGGCCAAAGCAACGGGGCCTTCCCCCTTTCGCTTCGAAGAAAATCTACATGGCCGGCTAGCCGTGGCCGGCTGGAGGACGTCCAGCGCAAGCCGGTGCCGGTGGCGCCCCGGCCGGCTGGTCAAGCAGCCAGTTGGGCCGTCGGCCGGCTAGCCGCGGCCGGCTACCCACGGGTCGGCTCTTTCGTTGACATTAGGATGGACATGCCCCATCCCGTCCCTCTGCGCGCAGGCGCGACGACACGACGTGACCGGCACGACGGGTGGCCCTGTGGCTACAGTGGCCGCTTACGCACCGCAGCACGTGGCTACAGTCCAACCGTCCTGGCCGCTGACCTCGGTGAGCGCGACCGGGCGGGGGAACAGTGCTGACACGCCCTCGCCACTCGATTACCTGCCCCGGCGTGGCTACAGTGCCGCCAACCGTACCGGAGACTTCGGCCGGCTGGCGCTAGACGACGCCCCCCGGGCGGCCCATGCCACGGCAGGTGGGCGAGGACCAATCATAGAGCCGGCTGGCAGGCCCCAACGGGAGACGGGTCCACTCGCTCGGCGAGCCCCGCCCACGACAAGACGGCGCGAGCGGCGGGACCCTCTGGCCAGCCGGAGAGACTACCAGCCAGGTCCCCCCATCATTGTACTTATGACATATTGTAAGAGCCGGGGGTTGGCCTATAAAACCCCCGAGCCCCCATGCAACAGGGACGGACAGATGGTCGCTCACACACTCCCACGGAACTCTCATTCCCTTCTCTAGTAGCAGAGGAAGACAAGCCGGCTGCTCCTTCTTCCTCCTCTAGACACGGCTCTAGGAGCATCCTTGTACACATACCCATCCATCCAACTAGACCAAGTAGGACTAGGGGTGTTCCCTTCCACGGAGGGCCCTGAACCTGGGTACATCGTGTGTCACCACTGCTTGTGCCCAATCTCGCACCCAGAGCCCATCGGTGTCCTCTGGCCCCAACCACTTACAATAAGCCACCCCATGGCATCTGTCGTGAGAAAATGACGACACAAAGTTAAATGGCTTTTAATTAAATTTGGATCCTTCTCGGTTAAGTCGCTTTATCATTACCTTATTGCTAGAGTTGCTGCTTTTCTTTTAAGCTTCTTTGGAGGATGAGAATGCCTCTAAAGGTAAAAGCATTTATATGGTTAGTGTTCAAAGGGAGGATCCTAACAAAGGACAATTTATCAAGGAGAGGGTGGAAAGGATAAAAAATTGTGAGTTTTGTGGTGCCGCTAAGAGCATTGATCATCTTTTCTTTTCATGCTCTTTTTCTAGATTTTGATGGAATGTGATTTGTGGTTCGCTGGGTAACCCAAAATTACCTTTGTCTTTCTTTGATTTGTGTCAAAACTGGATACCATCCTACTCTGGTAAGGATAGGGTTGTTGTTTCTATTGGTGCTGCTGCTTTGGTCTGGACAGTTTGGAAGACAAGGAACAAATCATGTTTTCAATGTGTCTTCGTTTCTAGTCCTATCAATGTAATACTTACCATGTGTTCTTTGTTGAATTCATGGGTGATTCTGCAGAGAAAAGGAGTGCAAAAAATGCTTAAGGAGGTTTCCAAGAGGCTAGCTCGAGTAGCAAATGAAGTCTACAGAACAACACATGGGTGGAAGCCTTCCGTTCAAAGAATATGCTCCATCTCTACTTGACTAGTCGCATTCGCAAAATATGTCCAGGCTATAGTCTTGTCTCTTGCTTTGATGGATGTGTAGTATGTAAAGATGGTTGAATCTGTCCGCTCTCCTGTAGTGGGTTGTTTTGCATCCTATAGATGCGGTTATATGTCTAGGATGTAGGATGTTGCTCTATTGACGCAGTGATGCATCAGGTTTGAGAAATTTAGCGTTTTGGTGTTGCTTTTTTGATGTATCCATACTCTTATCTTCGTAATGAAAATAAAGGCCATGTGGCCCCTTTTATCATAAAAAAGATTATGTCCAAATTTGGAAATATTCCAAATAGGGACATGGCCATATTTGGCAGTAGCCAAATAGGGCAACTTTTGACTTATAACTCCATTGTGATTTTGGTGCTATTGGTAATTTTGGTTTGTGAGCAATTTATCTACAAAAACATATGAGTGTGATATATGGTTTTGGGGTAGAATTTCCCAAGGAATCCAATGGTGGCATTGTTTTTGTCGTTTGAGCAACTTGGTAAATACATTATTTGTGATGAGGTGGCCTTTTGTTATTTTTGTATGAATTAATTCTTGCATGCTTTGATGAACTTGTCAACATGAAAGTGGTACTGTTTCGTGGGCAATAGGCCCTGGTATTTTTCCTTGCCATGATAGACTTGTAGTTTAGTGGGTTTATTGATGCAAACATGCCCCTAAAATTCTGTTTTCTCATGTGCAATATCTTCTTCCCATGTAGTGTGGATGATTACCAAGAATATAGTGTTTCTTTGGGGTTGGTCCAATGCCATGAACTGTTGTGCTTGTCACTCTCTGTCATTTGTGCCTTCACCTTGCCAAAGAGATTTTGCATCTTAGAGTTGTTTTCTGTCAAATATGCTATGCTGTTATAAACTGCTGCTATTCTCTTAGTGAATTTTGACTAAGTCTGCATATATGTAGTTATTTTCATGCCATATTTAGGGGGCGCTACCAAGTGATTGTGGTGTTTTAGCTCATGCTCAGTGCTAGTGTTTTGTAGTAGATGTTGCACTCTATCACGCTGTTAAATTTCATGCCATGAAACTTGCTGCAGAATAGTGTTCTGTTGCTGCCAACATGACACCATATTAAAAACTGCAAGTGCAAACTCGAATTTTCACTAAGTCCGCGAAACTATTTTCAACATGCCATCTTGTGTCCAATATTGCCATGAATCCTTGTTGCCTTTCATGTTTCTGTAGATAGATTACATGTTAAGCATGTTGTGCTCTTCCTTTACATGCCTTGGATTGTGACTTGAAACTTGTTGTAGCTCTGGTTATGTGTATTACAAGATGACATGTTATTGATTTTGAAAAAATTGTGTATTTGAGTGTTTTGTGACTTGTGGGAGTTGTACTCCATTGCTTTGCATGAATCTTAGGCCCATTCTTGCTAGAATCTCATTTCCAATCCAGTGGCATCCTTGGTGTTGGAAATATGCCCTAGAGGCAATAATAAATTAGTTATTATCATATTTCCTTGTTCATGATAATCGTTTATTATCCATGCTATAATTTTATTGATCAGAAACTCAGATACATGTGTGGATACATAGACAACACCATGTCCCTAGTATGCCTCTAATAGACTAGCTCGTTGATCAAAGATGGCTATGATTTCCTAGTCATGGACATGAGATGTCATTTGATAACAAGATCACGTCATTAGGAGAATGATGTGATGGACAAGACCCAGACTACAAACGTAGCATATGATCGTGTCAGTTTATTGCTACTGTTTTCTACATGTCAAGTATGTGTTCCTATGACCATGAGATCATGCAACTCACTGACACCGGAGGAGTGCCTTGTGTGTATCAAACATCGCAACATAATTGGGTGACTATAAAGGTACTCTACAGGTATCTCCGAGGGTTTCTGTTGGGTTGGCATGGATCAAGACTGGGATTTGTTACTCCGTGTGACGGAGAGGTATCTCAGGGCCCACTCGGTAATACAACATCACAACAAGCCTTGCAAGTAATATTACTAAGTGTTAGTCATGGGATATTGTGTTATGGAATGAGTAAACAGACTTGCCGATAACGAGGTTGAACTAGGTATGGAGATACCGACGATCGAATCTCGGGCAAGTAACATACCGAAGAACAAAGGGAACATCATATAGGATTAACTGAATTCTTGACATAGAGGTTCGACCGATAAAGATCTTCATACAATATGTAGGAGCCAATATAGGCATCCAGGTCCCGCTATTGGTTATTGACCGTAGAGGTGTCTCGATCATGTCTACATAGTTCTCGAACCCGTAGGGTCTGCACACTTAAGGTTTGGTGACGTTTCGGTAGTATAGAGTTATGCATGGTGGTGGATGAAGGTTGTTCGGAGTCCCGGATGAGATCCCGGACGTCACGAGGAGCTTCGGAATGGTCCGGAGGTAAAGATTGATATATATGAAGTCCTTTTTTGGTTGCCGGAAAAGTTTCGGGCTCATCAGTAGTGTACCGGGAGTGCCGGTAGTGTACCGGGGGACCATCGGGAGAAGTATTTCTTCCCAAGAGGCTACATGGGCTGTGGTAGGAGGTAAACCAGCCCCTGGTGGGCTTGCCGAAGCTTCCTCTAAGGGCCCATGCGGCTGGAGTGGTTTGAGAAGGAAAAAATCCAAAGGAGGAAAGGTGGAAAGAGTTTCCAAGTGGAAAGGAGGAATCCTACTCCTTATAGGATTGGAGTAGGACTCCTCCACCTCCAATTTCGACCAAACCTTGAGGGTTTGAGGCTGCCTCCTCCCCTCCCTCCCTCCTATATATACTAGAGTATTTAGAGGAAAAACCTAACCCTAATAGCCACGTGCTACCTCTCCTCTAGATCATAGTTTCTCCTCTAGATCGGTTTTCACCGGTGCTTAGGCGAAGCCCTGCTGGAATTCCTCCACCACCATCGCTGCAACACCACCGCACTACTGGAGAACTCGTCTACCTCTCTGCTCCCTCTTGCTGGATCAAGAAGGCAGAGATCGTCATCGAGTTGTACGTGGAGGTGTCGTCCGTTCGGTGCTAGATCGGAAGGACCGTGATCAAGATCGCGAGACGGATCATGAGGAGATCGCGGGATGGATCGTGATGAGTTTGCGGGATGGATCGTGATTGGATCGTGGGACGGACCGTGATAAGATCGCGGGATGCTCGGCGATTTGGATCGCGAAGATGTTCGACTACACCAACCGTGTTTCTTAACGCTTGCCGCTTAGCGATCTACAAGGGTATGTAGATCCACTCTCCCTCTCGTAGATGCTCATCACCATGGATAGATCTTGCATGTGAGTAGGAATTTTTTTGTTTCCCATGCAACGTTCCCCAACAGTGGCATCATGAGCTAGGTCTATGTGTTGATGAGATCTCGAGTAGAACACAAAGAGTTTGTGGGCGTTGATGCTTAGACTGCTTCCTCCCCTGGTCGTGTTTTGGTTCAGCGATATTGTGGGGTGAAGCAGCCCGTACCAACCTTACTCGTACGCTTACGTGAGACCGGTTCCATCGACTGATGTGTAACCTCGTTGCACAAAGATGGCTGGCGGGTGTCTGTTTCTCCTACTTTAGTTGGATCGGATTCAAGAAAGGCGGTCCTTGAGAAGGTTGAAAAGCAACTTATGTATCACCGTTGTGGTTTTTGCGTAGGTGAGAATTGTTCTTGCTAGATACCCGTAGCAGCCACGTAAAACATGCAACAACAATTAGAGGACGTCTAACTTGTTTTTGCAGGGTATGTTGTGATGTGATATGGCCAATTACATGATGAGATAATGTGATGTACGAGATGATCATGTGTTTTATAGAATATCATGACTTGCATGTCGATGAGAACGGCAACCGGCAGGAGCCATAGGGTTGTCTTTAATTATTGTATGACCTGTGTGTCAATCATTAAGCGATGTGTAATGCTTTACTTTATCGCTAAACGGTAGCAATAGTAGTAGAAGCATGGTGGGCGCGACAACCCCGATGGCGACACGTTGATGTAGATCAAGATGATGGAGATCATGGTGTCATGTCGGTGACGATGGAGATCATGCCAGTGCTTTCAAGATGGAGATTAAAAGCACAAGTTCATGGCCATATCATGTCACTTATGATTTGCGTGTGATGTTAGTCCTTTTATGCACCTTGTTTTGCTTAGGACGACGGTAGCATTATAAGATGATCCCTCACTTAATTTCAAGATAATTGTGTTCTCCCCGAGTGTGCACCGTTGAGAAAGTTCGTCGTGTCGAGACACCACGTGATGATTGGGTGTGATAGACTCTACGTTCACATACAATGGGTGCAAGCCAGTGTTGCACATGCAGAACACTCGGGTTAAACTTGACGAGCCTAGCATGTACATACATGGCCTCGGAACACAAGAGACCGAAAGGTTGAACATGAGTCATATAGTAGATATGATCAACATGATGATGTTCACCATTGAAACCACCCCAACTCACGTGATGATCGGACTTGAGTTGGTGAATTTGGATCATGTATCACTCAAATGACCGGAGGGATGTCAATTTGAGTGGGAGTTCTTCAGTAATATGATTAATTGAACTCATTATCATGAACATAGTCATTAGTGTCTTTGCAAATTATGTTGTAGATTACTTGCTCGCGCTGTAGCTCCCTTAAATTTTTATATGTTCCTAGAGAAATAGATTTGAAAGATGATGGTAGCAATATTGCGGACTGGGTCCGTGATCTAAGGATTTTCCTCATTGCTGCACAAAAGGCTTATGTCCTTAATGCACCGCTCGGTGCTCCAACCCCTCTAGCATCGTCTGTAGATCTTGTGAACATCTGACAGGCACGTTCTAATGACTACTTGCTAGTTTAGTGCGTCATGCATTACGGCTTAGAATTTAGGCTCTGAAACATTTTGAACGTCACAGAACATATGAGATGTTCTAAGAGCTGAAATTAGGATCTCAGGCTCGTGCCCGTGTTGCGAGATATGAGATCTCCAAAAAGGTTCTTTGCCTGCAAGATGAAGGAGAATATCTCAATAGTTGAGCATGTGCTCAGATTGTCTGGGTGCTACAATCGCTTGAATCGAGTGGGAGTTGATCTTCCAGATAACATAGTGATTGATCTAGTTCTCCAAGTCACTGTCACTAAGCTACTAGAACTTGGTGATGAACTATAAAATGCCAGGGATAGAAATAATGATCCCTAAGATGTTCGCGAAGTTTGACACCGCGAAGGTAGAAATCAAGAAGGAGCGTCAAGTGTTGATGGTTAGTCAAACCACTAGTTTCACGAAGGGCAGAAGCAAGGAGGGAAACTTCATGGATAGCAAGTCAGTTGTTGCTCCAGTGAAGCAGCCCAAAGTTGAACCCAAACCCGAGACTAAGTGCTTCGATTATGAGGAGAGCGGTCTCTGAAGCGGAACAACCCTAGATAATTGGTAGATAAGAAGGTTGGCAACTTCGAGAGAAGTATATTTGATATACGTGTTATTGATGTGTACTTTGCTAGTACTCCTAGTAACACCTGGGTATTGGATACCGGTTCGGTTGCTAAATGTTAGTAACTCAAAATAAAAGCTACGGAATAAACGGAGAAGTAGCTAAGGGTGAGGTGACGATGTGTGTTGGAAATGTTTCGAAGGTTGATGTGATCAACATCGCACGCTCTCTTTACCTTCAAGATTAGTGACGAACCTAAATAAATGTTATTTGGTGTTTTGTGTTGAGCATGAACGTGATTAGATCGTGTTTATTGCAACACGGTTATTCATTTAAGTTAGAGAATAATGGTTATTCTATTTACATGAATAATACCTTCAATGATCATGCACTGAGTGAGAATGGTTTGTTGAATCTTGATCTTAGTAATACACATGTTCATAACATTGATGCCAAAAGATACAAAGTTAATAATAATAGTACCACATACTTGTGGCACTGCCGCTAAATGTCATATTGGTATAAAACTCATGAAGAAACTCCATGCTGATGGATCTTTGGACTCATTCGATTTCGAATCGGTTGAGACATGCGAACCATGCCTCTTGGTCAAGATGACTAAGGACCCCATTTTCTGGTTTGATGGAGCGGGCAAGTGATTTATTGGAAATGATACATGTTGATGTATGCAATCCAGTGAGTCTTATAGCATGCGGTGGATATCGTTATTTTCTTACCTTCACTGATGATTTGAGTAGATATAGTGTATATTTACTTAATGAAACACAAGTATGAATCGTTTGAAAGGTTCAAGCAAATTCAGAGTGAAGTTTAAGATCATCGTGAGAAATGTCTGCGATATGATCGTGGAGGTGAATATATGAGTTACGAGTTTGGCATACAACTTTAGACAATGTGAACGTTGTTTCACAACACACGCCACCTGGAACACCATAGCGTGATGGTGTGTCCGAATGTCATAGTCGTGCTCTATTGGATATGGTGCGTGCTATGATGTCTCTTATCGTTTCGCTACTATAATTTTGGGGTTATGCGTTAGAGACAACTACATTCACTTTAAATAGGGCACCATCTAAATCTGTTGAGATGACACCACGTGAATTATGGTTTGATAGAAACCTAAGCTGTCATTTCTTAATGTTTGGGGCTGCGACGCTTGTGTGGAAAAATGTTTTCACCTAAAGAGCTCGAACCCAAAGCGGACAAATGCATCTTCATAGATTACCCTAAGAACAGTTGGGTGAACCTTCTATCTCAGATCCAAGCATAAAGTGTTTGTTGCTAAAATGGCTCCTTTCCAGAGAAAAAGTTTCTCTCGAAAGAATTGAGTGGGAGGAAGATAGAACTAGATGAGGTTGTTGAACCTTTGTTTCAACCAGAGAGTAGCACAGCGCAGAAAGATGTTTCTATGGAACCTACGTCAGTTGAAGAGGAAGTAAATGATGATGATCATGAAGCTTCAGATCACGTCACTATCGAACCTCGTAGGTCGACAAGTATGTGTACTGCTCCTGAGCGGTATGACAACCCTGTCTTGGAGGTCATGTTGTTGGACAACGATGAACCTACGAGCTGTGGAGAAGCGATGACGGGCCCGGATTCCAAAAAATGGTTAGAGGCCATGAAATCCGAGAAAGGATCCATGTATGAAAACCAAGTATAGTCTTTGGTAGACTTGCTCGTTGGACGGCAGGTCGTTGAGTACAAATGGACCTTTAAGATGAAGATAGACGCTGATGGTGAATGTCACCATTTATAAAGCTCGACTTGTCGCAAAGAAGTTTCCGCCAAGTTCAAGGAGTTGACTGTGATGAGACTTTCTCACTCGTAGCGATGCTAAAGTCTGTTGGAATTATGTTAGCAGTTGCTGCATTTTTCAATTATGAAATCTGGCAGATGGATGCCAAAATATCGTTTCCTTCCTTAAGGAAAGGTTGTATGAGATACAACTAGAAGGTTTTGTCAGTCCTAAGGATGCTAAAAGGTGTGCAAGCTTCAGTGATCCTTCTATGAACTGAAGCAAGCATCTCGGAGTTGGAACATACACTCTGATGAGGTGATCAAAGTCTTTGAGTCTATACAAAATTTATGAGAAACTTGTATTTACAATAAAGTGAGTGGGAGCACTATAGAGTTTCTGGTAAGCATATGTGGTTGACATATTGTTGATCGGAAATGATGTAGAATTTCTGGACAGCATAAACGGTTGTTTGAAAAGAGTTTTTCAAAGGAAGACCTGGATAAAGCTACCTAATTGTTGAGCATCAAGATCTATAGAGATAGATCAAGATGCTTGATGAGACTTTCAATGAGTACGTACCTTGACAAGATTTTGAAAGAGTTCAAAATGGATCAGTTAGAGAAAGAGTTCTCGCCTGATTTGTAAGGTGTGAAGTTGAGTGAGACTCAAAGCTCGACAACGGCAGAAGAAAGAGAAAGCTCCCCTATGCCTTAGCCATAGGCTTTATATTATGTCATGCTGTGTACCGCACCTGGTGTGTGCCTTGCCATGAGTCTGTCAAGGGGTACAAAAGTGATCCAGGAGTGGATCACTGGACAGCGGTCAAGATTATCCTTAGTAACTAAAAGACTAAGGAGATGTTTCTCGATTATGGAGGTGATAAAGGGTTCATCATAAAGAGTTACGTCGATGCAAGCTATAACACTAATCCGGATGACTCTTAGTAGCAACCCGGATACGTATAGTGGAGCTGCCATTTGGAATAGTACCAAGTGGACCGTGGTAGCAGTGTTTACAGTTTCACATAGAGATTTGCAAAGTACACACGGATCGAAATATCGCAGACCCGTTGACTATAAGACCTCTCTCACATGCCAAGCATGATCGAGCCCCAGAACTCATTGGGTGTTAGATTCATAACAATGCGAATCACATGGTGATGTGAACTAGATTATTGACTCTAGTGCAAGTCAGAGACTGTTGGAAATATGCCCTAGAGGCAATAATAAATTAGTTATTATCATATTTCCTTGTTCATGATAAGCGTTTATTATCCAAGCTATAATTGTATTGATCAGAAACTCAGATACATGTGTGGATACATAGACAACACCATGTCCGTAGTATGCCTCTAATAGACTAGCTCGTTGATCAAAGATGGCTATGGTTTCCTAGTCATGGACATGAGATGTCATTTGATAACGGGATCACGTCATTAGGAGAATGATGTGATGGCAAAGACCCAGACTACAAACGTAGCATATGATCGTGTCAGTTTATTGCTACTGTTTTTCTGCATGTCAAGTATTTGTTCCTATGACCATGAGATCATGCAACTCACTGACACCGAAGGAGTGCCTTGTGTGTATCAAACATCGCAACGTAATTGGGTGACTATAAAGGTACTCTACAGGTATCTCCCAGGGTTTCTGTTGGGTTGGCATGGATCAAGACTGGGATTTGTTACTCCGTGTGACGGAGAGGTATTTCAGGGCCCACTTGGTAATACAACATCACAACAAGCCTTGCAAGCAATATGACTAATTGTTAGTCACGGGATCTTGTGTTATGGAACAAGTAAACAGACTTGCCGGTAACAAGGTTGAACTAGGTATGGAGATACCGACGATCGAATCTCGGGCAAGTAACATACCGAAGAACAAAGGGAACATCATACGGGATTAACCGAATTCTTGACATAGAGGTTCGACCGATAAAGATCTTCGTAGAATATGTAGGAGCCAATATGGGCATCTAGGTCCTGCTATTGGTTATTGACCGTAGAGGTGTCTCGATCATGTCTACATAGTTCTCAAACCCGCAGGGTCTGCACACTCAAGGTTTGGTGACATTTCGGTAGTATAGAGTTATGCATGGGGGTGTCCGAAGGTTGTTCAGAGTCCCGGATGAGATCCCGGACGTCACGAGGAGCTCCGGAATGGTCCGGAGGTAAAGATTGATATATAGGAAGTCCTGTTTTGGTTGCCGGAAAAGTTTTGGGCTCATCGGTAGTGTACCGGGAGTGCCGGTAGTGTACCGGGGGACCATCGGGAGCAGTATTTCGACCCAAGAGGCTACATGGGCTGTGGGAGGAGGTAAACCAGCCCCTGGTGGGCTTGCCGAAGCCTCCTCTAAGGGCCCATGCGTCTGGAGTGGTTTGAGAAGGAAAAAAATCCAAAGGTGGAGAGGTGGAAAGAGTTTCCAAGTGGAAAGGAGGAATCCTACTCCTGATCGGATTGGAGTAAGACTCCTCCACCTCCAATTTCGACCAAACCTTGAGGGTTTGAGGGTTCCTACTCCCCTCCCTCCCTCCTATATATACTAGAGAATTTAGAGGAAAAAGCTAACCCTAATAGCCATGTGCTACCTCTCCTGTAGATCGTAGTTTCTCCTCTAGATCGGTTTTCAGCGGTGCTTAGGCGAAGCCCTGCTGGAATTCCTCCACCACCATCGCCGCAACACCATCACGCTTCTGGAGAACTCGTCTACCTCTCTGATCCCTCTTGCTGGATCAAGAAGGCGGGGATCGTCATCGAGTTGTACGTGTGCTGAACGTGGAGGTGTCGTCCGTTCGGCGCTAGATCGGAAGGACCGTGATCAAGATCGCGAGACGGATCGTGATGAGATCGCGGGACGGATCGTGATGAGTTCGCGGGGCGGATCGTGATTGGATCGTGGGATGGACCGTGATGAGATCGCGGGATGCTCGGCGATTTGGATCGCGAAGACGTTTGACTACACCAACCGCGTTTCTTAATGCTTCCCGCTTAGCGATCTACAAGGGTATGTAGATCCACTCTCCCTCTCGTAGATGCTCATCACCATGGATAGATCTTGCGTGTGCATAGGAACTTTTTTGTTTCCCATGCAACGTTCCCCAACACTTGGAACACCAAGGAATATCCCATGGCCTTCTCCTTCCTTGCTTTTGTCTTCGATAATGTTTGTACCTTACCGTGAGTGTATCGTGAGAACCGTTACCCCGTTTGTGACGTTTTACATATGCATTTGCATCGATTTTACATGATGCGTTCATATTTGCCATGTTGATGCATGTTAAAACTTATAAAATGATATTATGTCCAGAATACTAAATCACTTAATATTTGCACATGAAACATGACTAGTATAGGGTTGCCATGATAAATACTTCAATATGACCATGCATCATCTTTGATTGCACATTGCTCTTGGATTGTATGTTTATTTGGAGTTTTCTATATTTGGGTAGAACCGAGTGTCGATCCTGAGTACGAGGATCACGGAGAGAACGTCTACGAGGACCCAACTCTTTATCCCCCTGAAGACCCAACAGGCAAGATGACCATTTCCCTGAATACCATTACTATCATTGTCATGCTAGTTGTCTCGTTTTCTATCATTATGTCTCGCACCTAACACTTATATGTTAAGCCTCCCAACATTGCCATGATAAGCCTCTAACCCATCCACATCCCAGCAAACCATTGTTTGGCTATGTTACTGCTTCTCAACCCTTCTTATAGCGTTGATAATTGCAGGTGCAGTTGCTTCCATGTGACAACATGGATATCTTGATATCACAATAATATTGCTATTTAATTTAATGCACATATATACTTGGTAAAAGGTGGAAGGCTTAGCCTTTTCCTCGGTGTTTTGTTCCACCTTTGCTGCCCTAGTTACTTGTGTACCGGTGTGTTATGTTCCATAAATGAGCGCTCCTAACACGCTCGGGGTTGTTATGGGGACCCCCTTGATTTTTGTTTTGGTATAAAACTCGTCCTGCAAGGCCCACTATGTATTATTTGCTTAATAACAACTAATAAAATTGCATAGGGCCCGATCACCCTGTGGATAATTAATTAACCCTCGGGGCCAGTGCTCCTCATGAGTGTTGGTTCAAACCGAGCGATGTTGGACGCCCTCTGGACAACCGGGGTTTTAGCCAACCCGATGTCTAGTTCATCTGGTAGTGCCCTAAGAACGAGGTACACGCGGCTCCTATCGGTATCTGGCCTGTCGGGCGGTCTTGCTACACTTGTTTTACCTTTCTCGAACGTCTTGCATGAGGAATTCCGAAATACTTCGGGCTATCTCGAGGTTGAGGTTTTCCAATGGAATTGCCTAATAAATCACAAGATTCGTGGTCGAGGTTATTCCCGTGGCTTGTAGTAATTTGTGATGGACTAGTTGGAGCACCCCTGCAAGGTTAAATCTTTCGAAAAGTCATGCGCGCGGTTATGTGGCAACTTGGAAACTTTGTTTAACACCCGGTCATAGAAAACTTGAATTAAACTTAAAATAAAATACACCAAGTGTGTGCGTAACCGTGATTGTCTCTACTCGTGAGTCCTTATCCGAGAGAGAACATGGTAGGGTTATGCCTGACGTAAGAAGGTGTTCATGATCACTTAGTGATCTTTATTAGTTCACGTCCATTATGCATAGACCATCCACCTTACTTTACGTATTCATAAGTTAGCCACTCAAATAAATGCTTAGTTGCTTGCTGCAGCCTCACCACTTAACCATATCTCACCCATTAAGCTTTCCTAGTCTTGATACCCTTGAAAATGAGATTTCTGAGTGCCTGTTGCTCCCAGATTACTACAACAACAGTTATAGGTACAGGTAATGCGATGAATTGACGTGAGAGCGATGCTTGTTTGAGTTGGAGTTCTTCTTCTTCGTCGATCTAGGATGGGTTCCAGGCGGCAGCCTGTGATAGCAAGGATGGATGTCATTTTATCATTTGTTTTCGTTCATAGTCGGACCCTGCTCTTCTGTATGATGTTTGATTATGTTGTTGTACTGATGTGATATTGATGTAGCTTGTGGCGAGTGTAAGCCAATTCCACGTACTCATCTCTTCTATACATGTACTTGTAATGATATCCATTCTTGAGAAATGACGAGATGCGTTTCTATTCCTGTCGAGGCCCTCGTGCCAAAATAAGGGTAGGATGGCATCTTGGGCGTTACACTAGCGCTCGTCGATGACGCCAAACTTTGACACCATGCTTCCATGGCCTCCTCGTCCATCTCAGCGATGCCGAGGCGGCGCTCGCGCCTCTGGTTCCGACGATGGTCCCCGTCGGTAACAAGGCGCGGGCGAAGCGTGAGATTCTCCGCCCACTCCCGCGTCATCACGTTGGGAAGTTCATTCCTGGACGAGGCCGGCGGAGGCGCCACGCCGTTGCGTCGTACGCGCGGGTGGCCTGCTTGGCGGTATCGAAGGTTCCGAGGTTGAGGCACATGTCGCCGGACCGTATCTCGGCGGAGAAGGTGTCGAAGGAGCACGCGCGAACGCCGCGGAAGCTCGACGATCCCCGACGGCATGACTGCGAGGTAACGGAGGCATGAGAGGAGCGGCGGCAAAGTGTGGGAGAAGCAGCGGCAGAGCACGAGAGAATCGGCGGAGGAGCGCGGAAGGAGTGGAAAGAGCGTGTGTCGGGCGCTCGATTTATAGTGCGTCGAGCGCCGCACGCCAAAACTACCGCGCGTAGGGCCGTCTTTTCGCACGCGCGCAAATGCTTCCCACGTGCGACTTTCCAGCGTCCGCTAATGCACGCGAAACCGCTCCGCGCACGATAAAACTCATGTTTCCCGCGCGCGCTATTTTTAGTGCCACTGTTGAAGATGCTCTAAAAGCATTTCCCGTTGAGTTATCACTGATGTGTTCCTTTTCGAGAAAATGGATGCATGTCCATCAAATACTTAGTCATCAATCGACATGTTATATTATAGTGTCTGATTTATGGTGTTGTGGTATCAGTTAGTTCATAAAAGCATTTCCCGTTGAGTTAGTACTGTTGTGTTTCTTTTCGGAAAAAAAAATACAGTAGTTTCTTTTAGCAACACGCGTAACTTTATTTATATTGATAACAATTGCAGGTACACTGATTTGGACCTAAGATCCAAAAATAAAAAGTAACTCTTATGACTAAGAATTATAATGAAATCCCTTAGAAACACCTTCTTCGCGGTATCAATCTCTGCTCCAAGAAATACTTCAAAAACTTCGGTGAAGAGGCCACAATTGGACTGGAGCAACAATGTTGTCACTATTTCACCCACACTTCGGTGAAGAGGCCACAATTGGACTGGAGCAACAATGTTGTCACTATTTCACCCGCATGAACATTACCAATAATGGTTTCTGAAAGCGCCTCGAGTCGCCCATCCAAAAAGATGGAAAGCCTTGATCGATGAACATACATGGACCGGGGATGATCCCCTAAAAATGCAGGACATCGAATCACTATATCTTCACCATGATGTCGATGAAAGATTTGACCTCCACAAAAAACAAGACCAACAAAAAAAGCTTGACACAACGACATAAACTCATTAGATCTGACTAATGGAATCTACTAGGACAGAGTACTCTCTCACCTCATGGCACCGCCCAAAAAGGAGAGAAAAATTATTTACACGAAACTATGACTAGATGTTGACAAAGAACATAAAAGTCTTGAAGATTCGAGGCCCCTCCCCCCCGCCACCCATCTCTCAGCGCCAAGATGGCAGCCGGAGGCGAGGGGACCTAAATTTTTCAAACGACTGCGACGGTTGATGTTCCAGCTTGTATAGCTGAGTTTAAAACAATACACTGATGGTCATGTACCTGTGGTCAAAGCACACTTTGATCCATGTACTTTAGAATACGTTCAATATGATCACTGAATACGAGATTATATAGTCATCAAAAACATCGACAACTGGATCCCTTAAATCCTCCCTATACGTTCGGGCGGAGGGTCGAGTCAACTCAACTATCCCCCTCAAAGTAGCCATATATGCCCAAGCTGTATGTCAACTCTCAAACGTAGCTCATAGCTGGACGGATATAGGGCCCAGGCGCGCGCTCGGACACGTACACCACGTAAGATTCGACAAACCGGACCCATGCCAAATCCCTCTAGATTGACCTAGTCCACCAAAATAAACTACTCTCCTCGCACTTTTGACCTTCATTTCCTGCATTTTAGTTGTCAACGTTGTTCACCCATGTTAACCATCTGCATCATAAGGTCCTTGTATGGCGGGCATTTATTGGACGCATCGCGCACCATATAGGGGGTAAATCTTATTTACCGCACGTGCAAGGCAAATAGAAGTGTCTTCGGTTGCAACGCTCGTGGGTTGGCCGGCACAGTTCACGACAACCCCAGCTGCACGTGGGTTCACTGCTTCGTTTTTTCTTTCATTTTGTTGTTGTTGTTGTTGTTTTAGTTTTTATTATCTGGTTTTTTCACCCTTTTTTTTGTCTGCCTGGTCTTTTCATTTTTTTTTGTTTCATTAACACATCGCACAATTATTTAATCAACATGTTATCTTATCTTGTCTGATTTATTGTGGAGGTTTGATGAGTAGTAATTTATAGAGTAAATCGGGTTTTAAATTTCTAGTAATCATACGATTATATAGCCAAACGGAATATGTCGTGCCTAAAATCAACCCAAGCACAAGCTTTTTTTAAAATATGTTTGTCATTTCCAAAAAGTCTTCAAATTTTTAGAAAATTATACACAAAATCGAGAGTATTTGTGTTTCAAAAGACATTCCATTTTGTTCAAAGAATCAAGTTTGAAACTACCAAAAATATGTCGATCTATCACCGATGATAGTTCTTATACATTGTGTTGCATATATAGACGCCAAAGCTCGTTTATTGCAGTGGATAGTTAGCATCGTTCACCACCAGAAGGTCCTTGTATGCTGAGCATTTATCGGACGCATCGCGCACCATATAGGGACGCACCATATAGGGGCAGCTCTTGTTTACCGCTCGCGGAAGGCAAATAGAAGTGTCTTCGGCTGCAACGCTCGTGGGTCGGCCGGTCCAGTTCACGACAGCCCCAGCTGCGCATGAGTTCGCTGCTTTGTTTTTGCTTTCATTTTGCTGTTGGTTGTTTGTTTAGTTTTTTATTTTATGGTTCTTTCATCTTTTTTAAATTTTTGTTTGTTTGGTCTTTTTTTCATTAACACATTGCACAATTATTTAATTGACATGTTATCTTATCTTGTCTAATTTATTGTGGAGAATTGATGAGTAGAAATTTATACAGGAAATAGGGTTTTAATTTTCTATTAACCACGTGATTATATGGGAATACTCCGCGCCTAAAATCAACCCAAGCACGAGCCGCTAGTAAAATCTCTCATATTTGTTAAAATATGTTCATCATTTCGAAAATGTCTTCAAGTTTTTAGAAAAATTGTACACAAAATTGAGAATGTTTGTCTTTCAAAAAACATTCCATTTTGTTCTAAGATCCAAGTTTGAAATAACCAAAAATAAGTACATCTATCGCCGATGATAGTTCTTATACACTACATTGCATATATAGACAACAAAGCTCGTTTATTGCAGTGGATAGGTACCATCGAACACCACCAGAAGGACCTTGTATGGCGGGCATTTATCGGCCGCATCGCGCACCATATATGGGCAGATCTTATTTATTGCCCGCGGAAGGCAAATAGAAGTGTCTTTGGTTGCAACTTCGGCCGGCCCAGTTCACGGCAGTCCCAGCTGTGCGTTGGTTCACTGCTTCATTTTTTCTTTCATTTTTTATGAGGTTATTACCCTTGGATAGACCAAAGCACGGGGCTCTTTCCCCCGCTTCGAAGAAGAACTAAGCGACCGGCTGCCCACGGCCGGCTGGAGCTGCCGCCGGCTAGCGGCGCGGTCGGCTGATCGAGGAGCCGGTTCGGCCCCCGGCCGGTTGGGCGCGGTCGGCTGCTTCTGGGCCGCTTCCTGGGCCGCTTCTGGGCCGCTTCTGGGCCGGTTGACCCCGAGACGGACATGCAACGTTCCGTCTCTCTACGTACGGGTACGACGACACGACGCAACCGCCTTGATGGGAGACACTATAGCCACAATGACCGCTGACGCACGGGTGCGCATGGCTACAGTCTGGCCGTCCAGGCCGCTGACCCCGGCGAGCGCGACCGGGCAGGGAAACAGTGTCGGCATGCCCTCGCCCACTCGATTACCTGTCCCGACGTGGCTACAGTGCGGCCGGTCGTACCGAAGACTTCGGCCGGCTGGCACTAGGCGACGCCTCCCGGGCGACCCATGCCGCAACAGGTAGGCGAGGGCCAATCGCAGAGCCGGCTGGTGGGCCCCAACGGGAGACGGGACCGCTCAGCCGGTGGACCCTACAAACAACGAGACGGTAGGAAGGGCGGGACCCCCTGGTCAGCCGGAGAGGCTGCCAGCCGGGTCCCCTCACTCCTGTAGTATTCATTTTGCTGTTGTTTTGTTTAGTGTTTTCTTTTTTGATTCTTTCATCTTTTTTTAATATTTTTTGTTTTGCCTTTCTTTTCTTTTTTGCCTTTCATTAACACATGGCACAATTATTTAACCGACAAGTTATTTTATCTTGTCTAATTTATTGTGGAGGTTTGATGAGTAGTAATTTATAGAGGAAATTGGGTTTTAAATTTTCAGAAACCATATGACTATATAGCCAAACATGCCGTGCCTAAATTCAACACAAGCGCAAACCCCTAGTAAAATCTCCCTTTCTTTCCAAATGTGTTCATCATTTACAAAAAATGTTCAGTTTGTTAGAAAAAAGGTTCACAAAATTGAGAATATTTTTGTTTCAAAACAGTATTCCATTTTGTCCAAAAATTAAAGTTTGAAATTACCAAAAATATGTACATCTATTGGCAATGATATGTTGCATATATAGATGCCAAAGCTCGTTTATTGCAGTGGATAGGCAACACCACTAGGAGGTCCTTGCATGGCGCTTTTGTCGGACATATCGCGCACCATATAGTGGCAGATCTTATTTACCGCCCACAGAAGGCAAATAGAAGTGTCTTCGGCCACAACGCTCGTGGGTTAGCCGGCCCAGTTCACAGTATCGCGCGCTGCGCGTGGGTTCACTGCTTCACTTTTCGTTCTTTTTTTTTGCTTTTTTCGTTCAGTTTTTTTCTTTTCTGCTCCTTCCATCTTTTTTATCTTTTGTTTGTTTGATCTTTTCTTTTCTTTCATTAACACATGACACAATTATTTAATAAACGGTTAACAAAAACATAAAAAGTAAATTAAAGTGTTCAAAATCCATATTTTTTATGAATTAAAAAATTGTTCATGCTTTGAATTTCTTTAGAATGTATTTCAAATTTTGTTCGAAATTAGGAAAATTATATTCAGAATCACAGTTTTTTGGAACATTTCACATCTTTCAAAAAATAGTTAATGGTTTGAAACAATGTTCATTATTTATAATTTTGTTGACTTTCTGAAGTTTTGTTTCCAACTCAAGAAAATCTTTTGGCATTTTGAATTTGCTTGCAATTTCTGAAAATGTTCACACTTTTTGTAAATATTTATATTTGTAGAAAATCAATTTTATAATTTTGCTAAGTTTAAGTTTTTTTTGCTCACAATTCAGCATAATTGTTCCGAATTTGTAAAAATGTTCCGTTTTCCCTTTTTCCTTTCGTTTTTTCATCTTTTTTAATTTAATTTTCCTGAACTTTTCTTTTCAATGGTTTTTCTTCGAAATTACCAACAATTTTCAAATTCATGATTTTTTCATTTTAATTTTTTTAATCTGTAAAATTTTAGAATTTGTGATCTTTATTTGGTTTTGTGAACATTTGTTTTGAATACATGAAGCATTTGAAATCACTGATCATTTTTTGAATCCATGATATTTTCAAAAAATCCTGAAAATATTAAACCGTGTTTTTTTCAAAAGTAAATGGTCCAACGGTCAACTGTCTAGCATGTCAACAATGAGCAGAGAGAATGGGCGCATGTCGAGCGAGCTGCTCGCTTTGTGTTGTTGGGCCGGTTGATGCGAGCAACTTCTTCACTAGGGGGCACATCAAGCAATTGGAAGGAGCTCGGGTGGTACAATTTGATGCATTTTGCATCAAATCGACCACCAAACGCACAATTGAAAGCACAATATGATCCCTTGGTGGTTTTGATAATTCATGACAACATACATTGTCTCTTGCACTAATACCTTCTTCTACTGTATTTCAGATAAAGTCCATAGAGAGAGATGAGTTGGAAAAAAGAGTGTGGAGAGTATCCCCGTGAAGAAGATGGACAAGGAAATAGATTGGCAAAATTTCAAGAAAGAGAACTCTATATTTTACATTGTGAGAAATCACTTTGAGTCCATAGGAAAGCCAATACTATCAAAAGGGGTTAAGGTATTGTTGGTGAACAAAATGCTCATATGTGCACAAATGATAGTCGCCACATTCACCCACAAGCTCTTCCAAAAAATTCTGTCCAAAGCCAAATATCCAAAGTCGGTGCAACCAACAGTTCCCACTCGGTGCCACCGATTCGCAGCCTCAAACAGACTCAGCCAAACCCTACCCCTTCGGTGGAATCGATTCTGATTCGGTGCCACCGAGTTTGGGTTGCCAACTTTCTGTTACGTAAATTCACAAAATCAGTCCCACAGAGTTTGCTGAATCGGCGTCACCGAGTCTGGCAATCTGACTGTTGGTCACCTTATCGGTGCAACTGAGTTTTATGTATCGGTCTCGCCGAGATTCAAAAGTTGCTACCTTTTAGGCAACTCGGTACCACCAAGATTAACACATTGGTGTCACCGAGTTGGACTTATTAGGTGTAACAGTTGGATTTTTGGAGATGCCTATATATACCCCTCCACCACAACTCACTCGCAAGAGAAGCACTCAGAACAGATCCCCACTATCACCAACTGATTTTCTGAGAGAGAGCCACCTACTCATGTGTTGAGATCATGACATTCCATTCCAACCATATGAATCTTGACCTCTAGCCTCCCCAAGTAGCTTTCCACCCAATCAATCTCTTCCACCAAAGCCAAAACTGTGAGAGAGTGATTGTGTGTTGAGGAGTCTATCATGTTAAAGCATAAGAGCAAGGAGTTCATCGACATTATCGAGCCTATTACCTTTTGGAGGGTGGTGCCTCCTAGATTGGTTAGGTGTCGCTTGGGAACCTCCTACTTCGTGTTGTGGAGTGAACTAAGAAGTTTGTAAGGGCAAGGAGATCACCTACTTCGTGAAGATCTACCCCGAGTTAGGCTAGTCCTCCGTGGACGTAGACCATCATGGTATAGTCAAGGTTGCTATTTCGTGCACCCTTATGGGTGGAGCCCTCCGACTCTCGCGACCGTTACCCTCCATGGATTGAAGACTCCATAAACGTGGACGTATGATTGCACCACCTATCGGAACCATGGGAAAAAATCTTCGTGTCCTTCATGCGTTTGATCTCCCTATTTCTACTCCTTACTTCCATGTGCAATGTCTTTACTTTCCACTGCTATACTTGATGACTTGCATGTGTAGGGTGTACTAGACTTGCTATAATTGCTAAAATCTGCCAACACTTAACTTTGCATCTTGTGTAGATTTTAAATTCCTGGTAGTAGTCTATTCATCCCCCTCTAGACATACTCTTCTAGTGATCCCGCAACAAGCCACGAGCGAATGGGACGACCCCTTAAGTGGCATTCACTTGTTTTGTTTCTCCATATATATTTTTGGTACATAGTGTGGTGACTATACCTGGCCATACCTCGGGTCGGGCCGGGTCAAAAGAAGCCCGACGCTAAAAACCTAGGCCCGAGCCCGGCCCGGTGAAAGTACATGTAATCCTCATGTATGGTTTTGGTAATTAAATGACAATCCTAATGGACTAATGTTTGCATTGAGATATACATTTGAAAGAAAGTTCCATTTGCAATGCATTGAGACTTGATAATGAATGACAATTCCTATGAAGAAACAATGACATCAAGTTATATAGAAAGGTTTGTTCCATGGGTGATGCAAGAAGGAGACTGAGTGGATTCAGAATGAATGCCATATACGTATAGTTGTGCATCAAGATTACTCATGGAGCAAAGATAATTGTTGACCAAGATGAATATCGAAGATTGAATTCAAAGATGGTCAACACACAAGTGCAAATCATGTACCACGGAAGTAACTTATAGACCGCTGCCGCCGGCTCAGGTTCTAGTGGAATTGATGGATGAACTTACAGCTCTCATGGCCACGGAAGTAACACCGGATAAGCAAGCAGCCAGGAATCTAGAGGTGGCACGGATCAAGGGTCGGATGGCAGAGGAACGACAAAGGATGGCTGAGCTGAAGATCCGGATGGAGGAAGAAGCGGAGCGTATCAAGGCAGATGCTTTCCATCTGGAGCTGGAACAAAGGTCAGCAGCCGCAGTGCACCGGAGGAGGCATCAATCCCGTCTGCCAGAATGTTACGAAGTGAGGAACCTGTTAGGAGACGTAGTAGTAAATCAAAATTTTCCTACGTGTCACCAAGATCTATCTATGGAGAAACCAACAATGAGTGGGGAGAGATTGCATCTTCATACCTTTGAAGGTCGCTAAGCGGAAGCGTTACAAGAACGCGGTTGATGGAGTCGTACTCGCAGCGATTCAGATCGCGGTGGATTCCGATCTAAGCGCCGAACAATGGCGCCTCCGCATTCAACACACGTGTAGCCCGGTGACGTCTCCTATGCCTTGATCCAGAAAGGAGGAAGGAAAGATTAGGGAAGGGCTCCAACAGCAGCACGACGGCGTGGTGGTGGTGGAGTAGCAAAGTATTCCGGCAGGGCTTCGCCTAAGCGCTGCCGAGGAGGAAGAAGGGAGGTAGGGCTTTGCCGTGAGAGAGAGAGAGAGAGAGAGTTCAGAACTGTTCTCAAAAGGACAAAACCTCAAGTATATATAGGAGGAGGGAGAGGGAGGGCTTATTTGGCCCCTCCTTCAAATAGGAGGGCTTCGGCCGAAGTGGGGATAGAGTCCACCTCCCACAAGGGAGGTGGATCTCCTCTTTTAAAACCCTTTGCCCTTTATCTCTAGATCTCCAGCCGCACGGGCCTTTCTAGAAGGTCTTGGCCAGTCCACTAAGGGCTGGCACACCTCCTCTAAGGACCACAAAGTCCTTTGGTCGTCACACCCCTCCCGGGGGTCCTCCGGCACCCTCCCGGCACTCCCGGTACAATACCGATGAGCCCGAAAACTTTCCGGTGACCAAAACTGGACTTCCTATATATCCATATTTACCTCTGGACCATTCCGGAGCTCCTCGTGACGTCCGGGATCTCATCCAGGACTCTAAACAACTTTTGGTAATCACGTATACCATTTCCCTATAACCCTAGCGTCATCGAACCTTAAGTGTGTAGACCCTACGGGTTCGGGAGACATGTAGACATGACCGAGACACCTCTCCGGTCAATAACCAACAGCGGGATCTGGATGCCCATGTTGGCTCCCACATGCTCCACGATGATCTCATCAGATGAACCATGATGTCGGGGATTCAATCAATCCCGTATAGAATTCCCTTTGTCTATCGGTATGATACTTGCCCGAGATTCGATCGTCGGTATCTCTATACCTAGTTCAATCTCGTTACCGACAAGTATCTTTACTCGTTCTGTAATATATCATCCCGTGGCTAACTCCTTAGTCACATTGAGCTCATTATGATGATGTCTTACCGAGTGGGCCCAGAGATACCTCTCCGTCACACAGAGTGACAAATCCCAGTCTCAATTCGTGCCAACCCAACAGACACTTTCGGAGATACCCGTAGTGGACCTTTATAGCCACCCAGTTATGTTGTGACGTTTGGCACACCCAAAGCATTCCTACGGTATCCGGGAGTTGCACAATCTCATGGTCTAAGGAAACAATACTTGACATTGAAAAGCTTTAGCAAACGAACTACACGATCTTGTGCTACGCTTAGGATTGGGTCTTGTCCATCACATCATTCTCCTAATGATGTAATCCCGTTATCAATGACATCCAATGTCCATGGTCATGAAACCGTGACCATCTATTGATCAACGAGCTAGTCAACTAGAGGCTCACTAGGGACATGTTGTGGTCTATGCATTCACACATGTATTACGGTTTCCGGTTAACACAATTATAGCATGAAAAATAGACAATTATCATGAACAAGGAAATACAATAATAACCATTTTTATTATTGCCTCTAGGGCATATTTCCAACAGTCTCCCACTTGCACTAGAGTCAATAATCTTGTTACATTGTGATGAATTGTACACCCATAGCATTCTGGTGTTGATCATGTTTTTCTCGTGAGAGAGGTTTAGTCAACGGATCTGCGACATTCTAATTCGTATGCACTTTACAAATATCTATATCTCCCTCCTAAATGTAATCACGGATGGACTTGAAGCGGCGCTTGATGTGTCTTGTCTTCTTGTGAAACCTGGGCTCCTTCGCAAGGGCAATAGCTCCAGTGTTGTCACAGAATAGAGTCATGGGGCCCGACGCACTTGGAATTACTCCTAGGTCAGTGATGAACTCCTTCATCCACACTCCTTCCTTTGCTGCTTCCAAAGCAGCTATGTACTCCGCTTCACATGTAGATGCCGCCACGACGCTTTGCTTGCTGCTGTACCAGCTGACTGCCCCTCCATTCAAAATATACACTTATCCGGTTTGCGACTTGGAGTCATACGGATATGTGTTGAAGCTAGCATCGACGTAACCCTTTACGACGAGCTCTTCGGCACCTCCATATACGATAAACATGTCCTTTGTCCTTTTCAGGTACTTCAAGATATTCTTGACCGTTGTCCAGTGTTCCGCTCTGGGATCACTTTGGTACCTCCCCACCAAACTTATGGCAAGGTTCACATCAGGTCTGGTACACAGCATGGCATACATAATAGAGCCTATGGCTGAAGCATAGGGGATGACACTCATCTCTTCTCTATCATTTGTCGTGGTCGGGCATTGAGTCGTACTCAATCTCACACCTTGTAACACAGGCAAGAACCCCTTCTTGGACTGATCCATATTGAACTTCTTCAATATCTTATCAAGGTATGTGCTTTGTGAAAGACCTATGAGGCGTCTCGATCTATCTCTATAGATCTTAATACCTAATATGTAAGCAGCTTCTCCAAGGTCCGTCATTGAAAAACACTTATTAAAGTAGGCCTTTACACTTTCCAAGAGTTCTATATCATTTCCCATTATCACTATGTCATCCACATATAATACGAGAAATGCTACAGAGCTCCCACTCACTTTCTTGTAAATACAGGGTTCTCCATAAACCTGTACAAATCCAAATGCTTTAATCACTTCATTAAAGTGAATGTTCCAACTCCGAGATGCTTGCACCAGCCCATAGATGGAGCGCTGGAGCTTGCATACCTTGTTAGCATCTTTAGGATCGACAAAACCTTCCGGCTGCATCATATACAGTTCTTCCTTGAGGAAGCCATTAAGGAATGCTGTTTTGACGTCCATTTGCAAGATCTCATAATCATAAAATGCGGCAATTGCTAACATGATTCGGATAGACTTCAGCATCGCTACTGGTGAGAAAGTCTCATCGTAGTCAACTCCTTGAACTTGTCGATAACCCTTAGCGACAAGCCGAGCCTTATAGACGGTCACATTACCATCCACGTCAGTCTTCTTCTTAAAGATCCATTTATTTTCAATGGCTCGCTTATCATCAGGCAAGTCCACCAAAGTCCATACTTTGTTCTCATACATGGATCCTATCTCGGATTTCATGGCTTCAAGCCATTTGTTGGAATCCGGGCCCGCCATCGCTTCTTCATAGTTCAAAGGTTCACCATTGTCTAACAACATGATCTCTAGGACAGGGTTGCCGTACCAGTCTGTTGCGGAACGTGTCCTAGTGGACCTTCGATGTTCAATAGTAACTTGATCTGAAGTTTCATGATCATCATCATTAACTTCCTCTCCAGCCGGTGTAGGCTCCACAAAAACAACTTCCTGTGCTGCGCTACTCTCCGGTTCGAGTGGAGGTACAATTACCTCATCAAGTTCTATTTTCCTCCCACTTACTTCTTTCGGGAGAAACTCTTTCTCGAGAAAGGATCCATTATTGGCAACAAAGACTTTGCCCTCGGATTGTAGGTAGAAGGTATACCCAATAGTCTCTTTGGGATATCCTATGAAGACACACTTTTCCGCTTTGGGTTCGAGCTTCTCAGGTTGAAGTTTCTTCACATAAGCATTGCATCCCCAAACTTTTAGAAACGACAACTTAGGTTTCTTTCCAAACCATAATTCATACGGTGTCGTCCCAACGGATTTTGACGGTGCCCTATTTAAAGTGAATGCGGCAGTCTCTAATGCATATCCCCAAAATGATAGCGGTAAGTCGGTAAGAGACATCATAGATTGTACCATATCTTATAGAGTGCGATTACGACGTTCAGACACACCATTTCACTGAGGTGTGCCAGGCGGCGTGAGTTGTGAAACAATTCCACATTTCCTTAGGTGCGTGCCAAACTCATGACTTAAATATTCTCCGCCACGATCAGATCGTAGGCACTTTATTTTCCTATCATGTTGATTCTCTACCTCACTCTGAAATTCCTTGAACCTTTCAAAAGTTTCAGACTTATGTTTCATTAAGTAGACATACCCATATCTACTCAAGTTATCGGTGAGGGTGAGAACATAACGGTAGCCACCACGAGCCTCGACACTCATTTGACCGCATACATCGGTATGTATTATTTCCAACAAGTCAGTTGCTCGCTCCATTGTTCCGGAGAATGGAGTCTTGGTCATCTTGCCCATGAGGCATGGTTCACACATGTCAAATGATTCGAAATCAAGAGACTCCAAAAGTCCATCAGTATGGAGCTTCTTCATGCGTTTGACACCAATATGACCAAGGCGGTAGTGCCACATGTAAGTGGGACTATCGTTATCAGCCTTACACTTTTTGGTACTCACTATGGACATGTGTAACATCACGTTCGAGATTCATCAAAAATAAACCATTGACCAGCGGGGCATGACCATAAAACATTCCTCTCATATAAATAGAACAACCATTATTCTCAGATTTAAATGAGTAGCCATCTCGCATTAAGCGAGATCCAGATACAATGTTCATGCTCAAAGCTGGTACTAAATAACAATTATTAAGGTTTAACACTAATCCCGAAGGTAGATGTAGAGGTAGCATGCCGACGGCGATCACATCGACCTTGGAACCATTCCCGACGCACATCGTCCCCTCGTCCTTTGCCAGCCTCCGCTTATTCCGCAGCTCCTGCTTGGAGTTACAAATGTGAGCAACTGCACCGGTATCAAATACCCAGGAGCTACGACGAGCGCTGGTTACGTACACATCAATAACAAGTATATCACATATACCTTTAATGTTGCCGTCCTTCTTATCCGCTAAGTACTTGGGGAAGTTCCGCTTCCAGTGACCGATACCCTTGCAGTAAAAGCACTCAGTCTCAGGCTTGGGTCCATGCTTGTTCTTCTTCTTCCCGACAACTTGCTTACCGGGCGTGGTAACAGCTTTGCCGTCCTTCTTGAAGTTCTTCTTACCCTTGCCTTTCTTGAAACTAGTGGTCTTATTTACCATCAACACTTGATGCTCCTTTTTGATCTCGACCTCTGCTGATTTCAGCATCGAGTAGAACTCAGGAATGGACTTCTCCATCCCTTGCATGTTGTAGTTCATCACAAAGCTCTTGTAGCTAGGTGGAAGCGACTGGAGAATTCTGTCAATGACCGAGTCATCTGGGAGATTAACTCCCATCTGAGTCAAGCGGTTGTGTAGCCTAGACATCTTGAGGATGTGCTCACTGACAGAACTATTCTCCTCCATCTTACAGCTAAAGAACTTGTCGGAGACGTCATATCTCTCGACCCGGGCATGAGCTTGGAAAACCAGTTTCAGCTCTTGGAACATCTCATATGCTCCGTGTTGCTCAAAACGCTTTTGGAGCCCCGGTTCTAAACTGTAAAGCATGCCGCACTGAACAATGGAGTAATCATCGCAGCGAGAATGCCAAGCGTTCGCAACTTCTTGCTCTGCTGGGAGAAGGGGTGGGTCACCTAGTGGTGCATCAAGGACATACAATTTCTTGGAAGCTATGAGGATGATCCTCAAGCCACGGACCCAGTCCGCATAGTTGCTTCCATCATCTTTCAGCTTGGTTTTCTCTAGGAACGCGTTGAAATTGAGGGTGATATTCGCGTTGGCCATTGGATCTACAATATAGATTGTAAAGATAATTTTAGACTAAGTTCATGATAATTAAGTTCACATAATCAAATTATTTAAGAACTCCCACTTAGATAGACATGTCTCTAGTCATCCAAGTGACACATGATCCATGTCAACTAGCCCGTGTCCGATCATCGCGTGAGACGGACTAGTCATCCATGGTGAACATCTCCGTGTTGATCGTATCTTCCATACGACTCATGTTCGACCTTTCGGTCTTCCGTGTTCCGAGGCCATGTCTGTACATGCTAGGCTCGTCAAGTCAACCTAAGTGTTTCGCGTGTGTAAATCTGGCTTACACCCGTTGTATGCGAACGTTAGAACCTATCACACCCGATCATCACGTGGTGCTTCGGAACAACGATCCTTAGCAACGGTTCACAGTTAGGGTGAACACTTTTCTTGAAATTTTAGTGAGAGATCATCTTATTTACTACCGTCATTCTAGGAAAATAAGATGTAAACATGATAAACATCACATGCAATCAATATAGTGACATGATATGGCCATTATCATCTTACTCCTTTGATCTCCATCTTTGGGGAACCATGATCATCACTGTCACCGGCACGACACCATGATCTCCATCATCATGATCTCCATCACTATGTCTTCATGAAGTTGTCTCGCCAACTATTACTTCTACTACTATGGCTAACGTTTAGCAATAAAGTAAAGTAATTACATGGCGTTTATGATTGACACGCAGGTCATACAATAAAATAAGACAACTCCTATGGCTCCTGCCGGTTGTCATACTCATCGACATGCAAGTCGTGAATCCGATTACAAGAACATGATCAATCTCATACATCACAATGCATCGCATCACATCCTTTGGCCATATCACATCTCAAGGCATACGCTGCAAAAACAAGTTAGACGTCCTCTAATTTGTAGTTGCAAGTTTTTACATGGCTGCTATAGGTTACTAGCAAGAACGTTTCTTACCTACGTCAAAACCACAACGTGATATGCCAATTGCTATTTACCCTTCATAAGGACCCTTTTCATCGAATCCAATCCGACTAAGGTGGGAGAGACAGACACCCGCTAGCCACCTTATGCAACAAGTGCATGTCAAGCGGTGGAACCAGTCTCACGTAAGCGTACGTGTAAAGTCGGTCTGGGCCGCTTCATCCCACAATACCGCCGAATCAAGATAAGACTAGTAGTGGTAAGCAAATTAAAAAAATCGACGCCCACAACTGCTTTGTGTTCTACTCGTGCATAGATTCTACGCATAGACCTAGCTCATGATGCCACTGTTGGGAGACGTAGTAGTAAATCAAAATTTTCCTACGTGTCACCAAGATCTATCTATGGAGAAACTAGCAACGAGTGGGGAGAGATTGCATCTTCATACCTTTGAAGATCGCTAAGTGTAAGCGTTACAAGAACGCGGTAGATGGAGTCGTACTCGCAGCGATTCAAATCGCGGTGGATTCCCATCTAAGCGCCGAACAACGGTGCCTCCGCGTTCAACACACGTGCAGCCCGGTGACGTCTCCTACGCCTTGATCCAGCAAGGAGGAAGGAGAGGTTAGGGAAGGGCTCCAACAGCAGCACGATGGCATGGTGGTGGTGGAGTAGCAAGGTATTCCGGCAGGGCTTCGCCTAAGCGCTGCGGAGGAGGAAGAAGGGAGGTAGGGCTTTGCCGTGAGGGAGAGAGAGAGTTCAGAACTGTTCTCAAAAGGCCAAAACCTCAAGTATATATAGGAGGAGGGAGAGGGAGGGCTGCCTTGGCCCCTCCTTCAAAGAGGAGGGCTTCGGCCGAAGTGGGGATAGAGTCCACCTCCCACAAGGGAGGTGGATCTCCTCTTTTAAAACCCTTTGCCCTTTATCTCCAGATCTCCAGCCGCATGGGCCTTTCTAGAAGGTCTTGGCCAGTCCACTAAGGGATGGCACACCTCCTCTAAGGTCCCACGAAGTCCTTTGGTCGTCACACCCCTCCCGGGGGTCCTCCGGCACCCTCCCGGCACTCCCGGTACAATACCGATGAGCCCGAAAACTTTCCGATGACCAAAACTGGACTTCCTATATATCAATCTTTACCTTCGGACCATTCCGGATCTCCTCGTGACGTCCGGGATCTCATCCGGGACTCCGAAATTTTTTGGTAATCAGGTATATCATTTCCCTATAACCCTAGCGTCATCGAACCTTAAGTGTGTAGACCCTACGGGTTCGGGAGACATGTAGACATGACCGAGACACCTCTCCGGTCAATAACCAACAGCGGGATCTGGATACCCATGTTGGATCCCACATGCTCCATGATGATCTCATCGGATGAACCACGATGTCGGGGATTCAATCAATCCCGTATACAATTCCCTTTGTCTATCGGTATGATACTTGCCCGAGATTTGATCGTCGATATCTCTATACCTTGTTCAATCTCGTTACCGGCAAGTCTCTTTACTCGTTCCGTAATACATCATCCCGTGGCTAACTCCTTAGTTACATTGAGCTCATTATGATGATGTCTTACCGAGTGGGCCCAGAGATACCTCTCCGTCACACGGAGTGACAAATCCCAGTCTCGATTCGTGCCAACCCAACAGACACTTTCGGAGATACCCGTAGTGCACCTTTATAGCCACCCAGTTACGTTGTGACGTTTGGTACACCCAAAGAATTCGTACGGTATCCGGGAGTTGCACAATCTCATGGTCTAAGGAAACAATAGACATTGAAAAGCTTTAGCAAGCGAACTACACGATCTTGTGCTACGCTTAGGATTGGGTCTTGTCCATCACATCATTCTCCTAATGATGTGATCCCATTATCAACGACATCCAATGTCCATGGTCATGAAATCGTGACCATCTATTGATCAACGAGCTAGTCATCTAGAGGCTCACTATGGACATGTTGTGGTCTATGCATTCACACATGTATTACGGTTTCCGGTTAACACAATTATAGCATGAACAATAGACAATTATCATGAACAAGGAAATACAATAATAACCATTTTATTATTGCCTCTAGGGCATATTTCCAACATAACCTGTTTAACACCCCTAGTGCGGGCGGGTTACGGGCGCGCCGGAAAGCCGCCCGATGGAACGCCCGGCAACTCATCCACCCCAGCATAACCAAATCTCACCTAGAGCTTTTCCAACACTGGCGGGTCATTATTCTAATCCGGCCGAGAACATGGTGGCGGTGGCCGCTCGGCTTGAGACGATTCCCATCCCAGATGAAGCAGCCTTTGCGGAGGACGTGCGAAACGCCATTGGATATTTACAGACGGCCATGGACCAGCAAGAGAGATATGCTCACAGCCAAAGCCGGGTTCACTCTACCCCCCTCCCCAGTCGAAGTTTCAACTGGCGCTACGAGTCGCCGGCGTGTTCCAGCAGTCATCCATGTCGTGGACCACCGGAGGACGAGCAGGCGGCTCTAAATGCACAAGCCCTCGCAGACCAGGCGAGGAACAAGCGAGAGG
This sequence comes from Hordeum marinum, assembly GCA_022496015.1. Taxonomy (NCBI): domain Eukaryota; kingdom Viridiplantae; phylum Streptophyta; class Magnoliopsida; order Poales; family Poaceae; genus Hordeum; species Hordeum marinum. Next base: position 46,916,699 of record CM039672.1, read on the forward strand.
CACAGATAGCAGCAACCCGTCTAGAGCCGGTGCTTTCCGTCTCAATGGGAGTAGTTAGTACCAGAGCCGTAGGGGTGCCATGTTTAACTCCGGCTCTGAGAAGTGAACGACTACTGAAAGATTTCAAGGGGCCTCGAAAGGTTCCGAATTACACAGCTGATCTACCCCCTAAGGCGTGGGTTGAGAGTTATGAGCTGGCCATGGAGATGCTGGACGTCAGTGAGGCGGTATGTGCAAAATATTTCATCATGATGCTTGAGGGTCCGGCTCGTACATGGCTGAAAGGTCTGCCGCCTAACACGATAAGTTCATGGGCGGAGCTGAGAGCGAAGTTTATTAAGAATTTCGAGGGGACCTGTAAGCAGCCTATGACCATTGTAGACTTGGACCATTGTGTTCAACAGGAGAATGAGTCGGCCCATCATTGGGTCCGGCGAGTGTCGACCATTATTCACTCTTCGGAGCAGATCATGGCGTCTCAAGTGGTGCTTATTCTGGAAAAGAACTGTCATTTTGTTCCATTGAAACAGAAGCTCGGCCGGCTCAAGCGCACGTGTCAGGATATGGGAGAGCTCATGACGGCCCTGACAAAGTATGCTGACTCAGATAACACCAAGGATCCGGGCTCGGATGATGAGAAAGCCAATCAAGGGAAGAAGAACAATCAAGGAAAAGGCTTTGTGAACAATGGGAATCAGAATAAGCGGAAGAGCGCTGATGGCGAGTCAGAGCTAGTGGCAAACACCAACACAGGACAGAACCATCCCAAGGGGAATGGAAAATTCAGGCCGTTTCACCAAAGGAACAGAGGCCGTTTCAATTTAGAAGAAGCGCTTAGGAAGCCTTGTCCGGAGCACAGCACGCCTGACAAGCCAGCGTTGCATGCGTGGGGTGATTGCTTTATCATGCAGAGATTCAAAAACCAGCATTCCCAACCGCGTAATAACCAGGGCGGTGGCCCGCCTGGCGGCTCAGGGCACGGCGAATCAGGGGATGGATTCGGTGCCGGCGGTTTAGGAACCGGGCATCCAGGTCAGAATAACCAAGGGGGGCACCAACAGCATCCTGGCAACAACAACAATAACAACAATCAGCAACAGCGCAATCAGTCCGGGTTTCAGAGTAACCCGAAGCAGCTCAGTTCTGGACAGTATCACGTATTCATGACCGGTCACAATAAACGAGACGAGAAGTTGCGGAGGCGAGCGGTTAATGCGGTTGCTCCGGCTCTCCCGCGGTACTTACCGTGGTCTGAGTATGACATATGTGGAGCCGGGAGGATCACCCGCCGCGGGTAGATGACCCGGGTTGGCTGGCTCTAGTTGTGGCCCCTCAGGTGAATGGCTATATGGTGAATAAAGTGCTCATGGACGCAGATAGCAGCATCAACATCCTTTATTATGACACTTTCTAGCAGATGAAGTTGCTTGAGAAATACCTTAAACCTTCCTCCACCGTCTTTCATGGTGTGGTTCCGGGTAAGTCAGCATACCCGGTGGGCCGGATTTCATTGGAAGTGGCTTTTGGCGATGAGTATAATTACAGGGTGGAGTCCTTGTGGTTCGAGGTGGTTAAAATCAAAAGTCCCTATAATGCGCTATTTGGGAGGTCGGCTTATGCCAAATTTATGGCTAGGCCTTGCTATGTTTATTTACAACTCAAAATGCCCGGCTTAAATGGTACAATTACTGTTCACGGTAATCGGAAAACGGCTCTCGAGTGTGAGGAAGGAGATGCGGCGTATGCAGAGTCTAGTTGTGCCCAGGAGGAGCTGAAGTTCTATAAGGAGAACGTTGACCCGGAGGATATGACCCCGCTGAAGAAGCCTACTACGAAAGTTGAGCCACCACTCAAGTTTTCAGCGGATGATACCAAGGCAATAGATTTCAATCCGGGCGACTCATCCAAGCAGTTCATCATTGGGGCTCACATGGATCCCAAATAGGAAAGCACGCTCATCGAATTCATCCGTGAGAATCGGGACATCTTTGCTTGGAAGCCTTCTGACATGCCGGGTGTACCGAGAGAGTTCGTTGAGCACAACCTTAATGTGGCTCCAAAGTTTAAGCCGATCAAACAGTTTCTACGACGGTTCAACGAAGAGAGACGTAAAGCTATTGGGGAGGAAGTTGCCCGGCTCTTGGCTGCAGGCTTTATAGTGGAAGTTTTTCACCCGGAATAGTTGGCTAACCTGGTGCTAGTGCTCAAAAAGAACGGCACCTGGCGTATGTGTATAGATTACATGGACCTTAACAAGGCTTGCCCGGCTGACCCTTTTGCACTCCCTCATATTGATTAGATTATTGATGCTACAGCCGGATGTGAAAGTTTATGCTTCCTGGATGCATATTCAGGTTATCGTCATATCAAGATGGCAACGAAAGATCAGGAGAAGACGGCGTTTATTACACCTTTTGGGGCGTTCTACTACGTCTCCATGCCTTTCGGGCTCAAGAGTGCCCAGGCGACTTACCAACGATGTGTGCAGAACTGCCTTCACAATCAGATTGGCCGAAATGTTCATGCTTACGTAGACGACATCGTGGTTAAATCCATAAAGAAGGAAACTCTCCTAGAGGATCTGAAAGAAACCTTTGACAATCCCTGGGTCTACAAGATGATGCTTAACCCGATGAAGTGTGTCTTTGGTGTTCCAGAAGGAAAGCTTTTGGGTTTCTTGGTCTCTGAGCGAGGCATCGAGGCTAACCCAGATAAAATTAAGGCTATCACTTCTTTAGGAGAGCCGGCGTGCATTAATGACGTTCAGCGCCTTGCAGGACGGATTGCTGCATTGAGCCGCTTCATAAGTCGGCTTGGGGAGAAAGCCATTCCCTTATACCAGATGATGAAAAAGACAGACAAGTTTAAGTGGAGCAAAGCAGCGGTTGAAGCACTTGAAGCTCTTAAAAAACAGTTAACTGAGCCGCCAGTGTTAGCCACTCCGGTTGAGAAAGAGCCGTTGCTCCTTTATGTGGCGGCTAATAACAGAGCGGTTAGTGTAGCAATTGTGGTTGAGCGCAAGGAGGCAGGGAAGGAGTATCCTATGCAAAGGCCGGTTTATTACATCAGTGAAGTTTTGGCAGAGTCTAAGCAGAGGTATCCGCATTGGCAGAAGTTGGTATATGGAGTTTTCATGGCTAACCGCAAGTTAAAACACTACTTTTTGGGGCACCAGATAACAGTGGTCAGTTCTGCCCCGTTGGGAGATATCATTCAAAATAGAGAAGCTACAGGGAGGATTGCCAAGTGGGCCTTAGAGCTAGGTCCTCTTAACATCAAATATGTTCCTCGTACAACAATAAAGTCTCAAGCTTTGGTGGATTTCATAAATGATTAGACAGAATGTCAAGCCCCCAAAGAGAAGCCGGATAACACGTATTGGACTATACACTTTGATGGGTCCAATCAGCTAGAGGGGTCCGGTGCAGGAGTTGCTCTCACCTCCCCCAAGGATGACAAGTTTTGTTATGTGCTCCGGTTAATGTTTCCTTGTACTAATAATGCAGCTGAGTATGAGGCACTGCTCCATGGTCTCAGAGTCGCCAAAGAGATGAACTTAAGCCGGGTCAGATGTTTAGGCGACTCAGATCTTGTGGCTCAGCAAGTTTCAGGTACTTGGGACTCCAAGGATCCGCGGATGGCGGCTTATCGACAGGCGGTTGATATCATTGCCGATCACTTCAAGGGGTACCAGGTGGATCATATTGATCGTCGCAGGAATGAGGCGGCTGATGCCTTATCACGGTTAGGTTCTCAACGAAAGCCGGTACCACCTAATGTTTTTCTAGACGTATTGCATCATCCGACTGTCAAGATACCCTCTGAGGAGGATCTGGCTATTCCTGACCCGGAAGCGGAATTGGTGGCGGCTCTACATGCCATCCCAGACTGGACTATTCCTTATTTGGCGTATCTAACACATGGCGAGTTGCCTCAGGAAGAGGATCTGGCCAGGAAGATTACCCGACATTCTAAGTCTATGACGATTATCAATGGTGAGTTACATAAGTGTAGTGCGATGGGTGTCTTTCAGCGCTGCGTCTCACCAGAAGAGGGCTGGCAGATCTTGAGTGAAATTCATGTTGGCGACTGTGGACATCATGCCGGGTCAAAATCTTTACTGGACAAGGCTTTTCGACATGGATTTTTCTGGTTGATGGCTCAGAAGGATGCAGAAGACTTAGTCCATAAGTGTGACAGTTGTCAGAAGTTTGGCCGGCGTGCTCACGTTCTGGCTCAAGAGTTGAGGATGATACCAATCACTTGGCCGTTTGCGGTCTGGGGGCTTGATATGGTAGGACATTTCAAGAGATCCAGGGATAAGAAAACACACCTTCTGGTGGCAATTGATAAATTTACTAAGTGGGTAGAGGCAGAGCCGGTCAGTAAATGTGACGCGGTTACAGCGGTTCAATTTATTAAAAAGCTGATCTATCGCTTTGGTTACCCGCACAATATCATTACGGACAATGGAACAAATCTATCCAAAGGAGCTATGAAAGCGTTCTGTGAGAAGGAGCATATCTGGCTTGATGTTTCAGCCGTAGCACATCCACAGTCTAATGGTCAGGCGGAGCGAGCCAATCAGGAAATTTTGAGAGGAGTCAAACCACGGCTCATGGATCCTTTGAAGAGGACACCCGGATGTTGGGTTGAGGAGTTGCCTTCCGTCTTATGGAGCATCAGAACTACCCCTAACAGATCTATAGGTTTCACGCCTTTCTTCATGGTGTATGGTGCTGAGGCGGTTCTACCCAGTGATATGCGGCACGACTCACCAAGGGTGGCAGCTTATGTTGAGACGGACAATGAGGTAGCACGCCAAGATGCGTTGGACGCCTTGGATGAAGCACGAGAGTTAGCAGCAGCCAGGTCGGCAATTTATCAACAAGACCTGCGACGCTATCATAGCCGCAGGGTGAAGACCCGGACGTTCCAGGAGGGTGACCTGGTGCTCTGGCTGATTCAAGACCAATCTGGAATGCATAAGTTATCTCCACCATGGGAGGGGCCTTTTGTGATCAGCAGAAACCTTAACAATGGGTCATATTACCTCATTGATATCCAAGATGAGTCGGAAACCGCGGGTCAAGAGACGTTGCGGCCATGGAATATCGCACATTTGCGACCATACTTTACTTAGCAGGCGTTGAAAGCTGCTATCATTGTATATATCATGCTTACATGATTAAAAGCTAGCATCCCCGCAAAGACTGGGGCCTCTGCTCTTATGTATACCTTTGTGCAATCAAGATGAAAATTTTCCGGCTCAAAAATTTGAGTTAAAGTGGTTTGTTCGCCGTCAAAACGGCTGATCCGGCTTTATGCCCTATCAAGCGTTGTTGCAGGGAGACTTCTTGCCTTCGGGTATAGCTTACATCTCCCCTGCACAGTCTGCTTTTACGCTGTTACAAGGAGGCTTCTTGCCTTCGGGTATAGCTCACATCTCCCTTACACAGCCGACGTTATGCCCAATTAAGCACTGTTGCAAAGAGGCTTCTTGCCTTCGGGTATAGCTTACATCTCCTTTGCATAGCCAACTGTTATGAAACTATTGCAAGGAGGCTTCTCGCCTTCGGGTATAGCTTACATCTCCCTTGCACAGTTGGCTTTATGCCTAGTTTGGTTACATTAAGCGCTGTTGTTGATGGAGGCTTCTTACCTTTGGTATAGCTTACATGACCCTAAGACAACAGCGTGTACACCAAATTCCAGTTGCTTATCAACTGCGGCCATCGAAGGGGGCTTCTTACCGATGGGTATCGCTTATCTCACCCTAATGGCCGGCTTTATGCCACTTCCGGTTACTTATTAACCGCGGTTGTCGAAGGGGGCTTCTTACCGATGGGTTCGCTTATCTCACCCTAACAACCGGTGTTTACGCCAAACCTCAGTTGCTTATCAACGGCAGTTGTTGAAAGAGGCTTCTTGCCTTCGGGTATAGCTTACATCTCCTTTCAAACAACCGGCTTTATGCCGTCTCAGGCTGATTATTAGCCGCGGCTGTCGATGGAGGCTTCTTGCCTTAGGGTATAGCTTACATCTCCCATCAACAGCCGGCGTTCGCACATACAACATTTGCTGTTAAAAGGAGGCTTCTTACCGTCAGGTATAGCTTACATTACCCTTCATACAGCCGGCTTTAAGCCACTTCCGGTTCATCAATAGACGCAGTTGTCGATAGAGGCTTCTTACCATCAGGTATAGCTTACATTATCCTAAGATAACCGGCTCCTTAATGGATTCATCCAACAAGAACCGGAGCCATGTTGCTCCAGTTGACAAAATTTGAGTTTCCAAAGATATTATCCGGCTCTAATCTTCTGGAGAAGGAATGACGTCTTCAAATACAAACACCCCTCATCAGAAAAGCTCAAGGTATATTTATGTAAAGGAATGAGCAATCAATGGAGAGCCGGCAACACATCAAATTGAAACACGGAGAGAAGGAAAGTGCACACAGAGAGATGAAAATATATACAGCCGGCAACAGCAGGGTCATGCTTACTCTGTTACAAAAACTACTCTCAGAAGGAGCAAAAGGCATTGCCAAGTTTCAACCGCTCACGGAGGGTCATTACATGAGTCTGTGCTCAGAAAGGTTAAAAGAACAAATTTCAGTTATTGGCCGACTCATCCCGCTCTGGTTCTTCCGCTGGCTTTATCTGGAGATTTCCCAATTCCCAATTACAGTCAGCCAGAGCAGCGATAGACCCTTCAAGGAAAGGGGATGCGTCAAGCTCACAAGGGAAGAGGTCCTTACTACGGGCGGGTGTCAGATCCTTCCACTCGTAGAGAGGCCCACGGATCCTCTTCTCCTCTGCATCGTAAGCCGCCTGATAAGTGCTCAAGTCAGCTTCATCCACCAGTACAAAGGCCAGATAATGCGACTCTTTGACACACCGGATGTAATCTTCTTTGGTGAATTCTGAGTCGTCATCTTTTTCGACGGGTAACCATCCATCATTTCGGTCGGCGTTAGCTCAGGGGCGAAGGCCAGAGCCCGGCTCAATCCAGCGACGGCTCCTTGGCGGAAGGCGGACTTCTTCAGCTCCTCTATTTGCTTGGGCATTGTGGAGAAGAGTTCCAAGACACCTTTTAGAGCGGTGGGGATATTCTCCTTGTATTGAACCATCTTAATCGTGAAAATAGCGCCACAATAAAGCTGTTCTGCAAAGGTGTAAATAGCCTTCAGGGGTAAAAGGCTATCTGAAACCAATTGCCGGCTTCTGGGGCCTGTATAGGTCAAACAAAGCAAGATGAGTCTCCATCACAACAGATGAATGAGACATGCTGGAAACATGAAGTGAGTAAGAACTTACCAAAGAGAGCAGCTGCCATCTTGGCTATATGACACTTTAGGCCTTGAAGCTCCTCTGCCACGGCTATCAGCCGCTGGTCGGCGTCATCCGCTCGCTTAGTCAACGCAGCTTTCTCCAACTCAGTAGATTCCTTTAGAGAAGCAAGCTCCGCCTTAATATGGACCAGCTCTTTAGACAGCAGCCGGTACTTTTCGTCAGAGACGTTGCGGGGCTCTTGTTGAGCCGCTAAGTTTGCCTTCATATCAGACAATTGAGAGCCGGCTTCGTTTAAAGCTTCCTATAGTACATCAAAATACAGGATAAGTCGCCAAAATACAGGACGAGTATTAAAAGGAAATTTATGCAAGTCTCAAACAGATTGCAAGCAATATATTTGACACTTGGGGGCTAATGTATATTTGATCTTTCAGCATGCAGCGCAATTCCGGCTCATCTTCTTCGAAGTTAAACCGGAACTTGGGGGCTACACTATGGCTCTTCAATTTACTTCTAATAGAAGATCCGACTCAACTTCATCAAGCTTGAGCCGGCCCTTGGGGGCTATGACTGGCGGTTTAACTTATCTAAAGAAAGATCCGACTCAATTTTGGCAAATTAAGCCGACTCTAGGGGACAATGACTATGAATTTGTTCTAACAGAAAGTAAAACAAAGACCCGGTTCAACGATTGAGTACATTAAACCGGCTCTTGGGGGCTAAGTAAGGGTATGGTAAGAAGGAAAGGTACCTCGTATTTTGTCTTCATTAAAGAGACCAGCCGAAGTTCCAGATCTCGGCTGGTGGTAACCCGGTTTATATACCCAGTGTGGACCTCTTCGGCTATCATCTTCTCGTACGAAGAGTCAAAGTTCAGCTTCTTCGAGGCCTCGGCCGGCTCTGTATGCTTGGTCAACACATGAGCCGGAGGAGTTTGATGACCAGACCCGGTGATAACAATATCTGGAGTTTCAGGGGTCTTGGCAGGAGTTGCCGGTTTTGAAGGAGCCCTTGGAGGGCTCTCCATGATGATATCAACAGCAGTCGGTTCTGTGGAGGCAGCTAGTGGATTTTCTTCTGCTTCAGCCTCCTCCAGTTGTTCGGGCTCCGGCTCTTGGATAATAGGGCCGGAGGAGGGCTTGTTGGTCTTGCGACGCTTAGCTTGAGCACTGCAAAATAGAAGGATCAGCAGTTTAAAGATGTTGCTATCATATTAAGAGCCGGATGTCCGGATATCATAGTAAGGAATGCTTACAGCGGATTGATCTTGGGCGGTGGTAGAATTGACGCCGAAGAGTCGCCGGAGGAAGGTGATTTCTAAAAAGAATAAAACAGAAAGATGAAGAAAGTGTCAAGTTTACAAAGGAAATTCAAAGGAAAAGTAGAGACATAAACCTCGGCGGGGCGTTTCTTTGGAGCCGGAGAATTTGGTAACCCGGACACGAGCTCGGTAGAGCCGGTGCTTCGAGTCTATCAACGCTCGGCCTGCTGTTGCTTTTTCAAGAGAAAATCGGGATCTAGGTAAGCAAGAGGGTGAGAAAGAGGAACTTTTCTGATAATCTGCCGCGGCTTTCGGGGGACGAAACATTCTGAGCCGAAAGAAACATAATTTACCTCAGGAGCATTGGTGCGGCTGGTTTCCACTTCATCCTGCGAGTAAAACAAGCATTAATAAAGCAGGAAGGTAAAAGATCAAACAAAGCAGTTAAGGTATTACCTCTGACTTGGATGATGGTGGCGGGTCAAGCAAATTCTCTTGCGGGGCATCATTTTTAGCCCTCTTGGTCATGACCTTCTTCCTGGATTTCTTTGGAGGGGCAACATATTCCTTCTTCCAGAAGTCTGAGTCGGCCTATAGGAATGACCCGGAGAATGAATAACAAATCAACAAAGTACAAGCAACATCTAAGAGACGGATGGGAAGAGATTAACTTACATCGGGAGCCGGATTATTGACGCAGAAAGGCGCCAGGCCGATGGTACTGCATGAGCCGGAGGCCTCGTGGACAAGGCTCTGGATGGTAGTGGTAATATCATCCTATGTCAGTGTTGATTCGCTGAAGCACAACGAGCTGTCATATTTGCTTTCATACTCGCACATAAGCTGACCTCTGGGCTTAAAGGCATGATCCGCCAGGAAATCCAGCAGCGGATCAAATCCAATCCTATTAAACCATTGGCCAGGAGCGCTTTGATCTTGGCGTGGAACGGCTCGTATCTGGCATGCTCCGAGGCTGAGAGACGGCTGGGAAGCTCAGTGTCTGTCCTAAGACGGGAGGGGTGGTAACCCGCCAACGAGTGCTCTTTCTCAGGAGAGGTCTCTTAGCAGTAGAACCACGTCTTATTCCAATCCTTTGGGTGACTTGGCATTGGAGTGGCAGGAAAGATGATGTCTCGACGGCGTTGAATAGAGATGCCGCCCAGCTCCACACTCAGACCACCCTTCATTTCCGTTTGGCGGTTGGCATAGAAAAACTCTCGAAAGAACCCCATGGACGGCTTAGTTTGCAGATAAGCCTTCCAAAGAACTTGGAAGTTGCAGATGTTTGAGACGGAGTTGGGTGCCAAGTCTTGAGGATGCAGCTTGTAGAAATGAAGAACATCCCGGAAAAACTTAGAGCCGGGCGGCACGAACCCTCGCTCAATGTGATCAGTGAAGACCACGATCTCTCCTTTCTGAGGAGAAGGCCGGGTTTCGTTACCTGGAACCCGCCAATTAAGGACCTCTTTGGGAGGGAGAGTACCCGCTTCAACATAACCTGCTAAGTACTCCTCCGTAACGCATTGCATGAGTTGGACGCACGAGACATATTGGCGGCTTAAGTACTGTGCAAGGTAAAAGGCGTGATGAGTCAAAGCGCAAGCAAATATTTAAGACGGTTTAAAGGTTTAAGGGTTCTACGGATAATGTGGAAAGACCCGGTTGATGAGAGACGGAGAAGCTTAGCGATGCAACAGAGGAAAGGAAGATTGAAAATCGGCTAAGTCCTAAAAAATAGATTCCGTAAATTACTACTATGGCTATGGATCTACCAAAGCGGAGAAAAAGGATTTAAATCCTGACCGAGCGATGAACAGCGGAAGAAAAGAACATGGAGCAAAGCCATTGCGGTCCCCGCATTATGCGCGGTCGGCCCGTGCGCGGTGGCGAGGCGAGAGCGCAATCTAAAGGCGCCAAACGGCGTCGAGATATACTCGCGGTGGCGGTGCCGGAGCCCGAGTGGTGGCGGCGGAGCCCCCGGTGGAACCCTACTACGGTGGTGGGCGATCTAAGAAGAAGGAGAACTCACCGGAGATGTTGCGGTGGCGGTGGAAGATTTCTGGTATGTATCAGGGTGATGCAGCGGCCCGATCGGTGTAGATGCGAAGACGGCGCTGGACAACGAGGACGCGGGAGCGGTGGCGACAGGAAGAAGAAGAAGAGGCACGAGCGGGAGGATGGAAAGCTCCGACTCGCACTGGTCGTATTTAAAAAGGGAATAAGGAAGGCACAAAAATCCAGGCGACGACACCATTTGACCGAGGCGGACGCCTCGATTCTCGGGATGACAGTTAATGAAAGATTCGGTGGTACGTCAGCAGATCTCATGACGTCACGCTGGGTCATTTCTGGGCGACTCGCCAAAATCGGAAGAGAAGGATGAAGTGAGCAAGCTCAATTCAACCTGGGGCCTAATGTTGGGGATATGACCCCACGATATGACCCGCCCTGGAGGCTCCGGGTCATGTTGTTGGCTCGTGAGCCGGCCCAAGGGTGAGCCGTAAGACGGGTGCCCAGGAAGATAGGCGGCTCAAGGTGTGGGTCGTATGACGGCCCGGACAGAGAAGACCCGGGCGTGTAAGCCGTCTCAAAGACATCTTGGACAAGAAGATAGAGAGAGACTCGGACATACAGTAAGACTCGGTTAGCAATTGTAACGACCCGGTGGTCCTGACCTCTTATATAAAGGCAGGCCCGGGGCGACTTAGGGGAGAGGTGATCAAGAACTAGGTCAAGCTTCTAGCCCTTGTAATCGATACACAAGCAATACAAACACAAGCAGGATGTAGGCTATTACCTCGAGTTGAGGGGACGAACCTGGGTAAATCCGTGTCTTTCGTCCCGATTGACCCCTTTGAGTCCACCCCGTTAGCGATGGCCTCGAATCCAAGTCCGTTCACCCGGACATCTGCCGTGATAAACCCACGACACACCTTGTTTTTCTTAGGACGAAGGTAGCATTATAAGATGATCCCTCACTTAATTTCAAGATAAATTGTGTTCTCCCTGAGTGTGCACCGTTGCGAAAGTTTGTCATGTCGAGACACCACGTGATGATTGGGTGTGATAGACTCTACGTTCACATACAACAGGTGCAAGCCAGTGTTGCACATGCAGAACACTCAGGTTAAACTTGACGAGACTAGCATGTACAGACATGGCCTCGGAACACAAGAGACCGAAAGGTCAAACATGAGTCATATAGTAGATATGATCAACATGATGATGTTCACCATTGAAACCACCTCAACTCACGTGATGATCGGACTTGAGTTGGTGAATTTGGATCATGTATCACTCGAATGACCGGAGGGATGTCAATTTGAGTGGAAGTTCTTAAGAAATATGATTAATTGAACTCAATATCATGAACATAGTCAGTCGTGTCTTTGCAAATTATGTTGTAGATTACTTGCTCACGCTGTAGCTCCCTTATATTTTTTTACATGTTCCTAGAGAAATAGAGTTGAAAGATGATGGTAGCAATATTGTGGACTGGGTTCGTGATCTGAGGATTGTCCTCATTGCTGCACAGAAGGCTTATGTCCTTAATGCACTACTCGGTGCGCCACCCCCTCTAGCGTCGTATGTAGATGTTGTGAACATCTGACAGACATGTTCTGATGATTACTTGATAGTTTAGTGTGTCATGCATTATGGCTTAGAACTAAGGCTCCAAAACGTTTTGAATGTCACGAAACATATGAGATGTTCTAAGAGCTGAAATTGGGATCTCATGCTTGTGCCTGTGTTGTGAGATATGAGATCTCCAACAAGATTCTTTGCCTGCAAGATGAAGGAGAATAGCTCAATCATTGAGCATGTGCTCACATTGTCTGGGTAATACAATCGCTTGAATCAAGTGGGAGTTAATCTTCTAGATAAGATAGTGATTGGTATAGTTCTCCAAGTCACTGTCTCTAAGCTACTAGAGCTTCGTGATGAACTATGAGATGCCAGGGATAGAAATAATGATCCCTGAGCTATTCGTGTCGGGACCCCGATCCTAAGTCATATGATTCCATACTGTAACAAGCCACATCACTTTGCGGCCTCACGCACGGTACTCCACGGCTGCCACCTTACCTTGGCCGGGACCGTTTGCGTCTTTTGGCTCACGTATGTGAACATGTCGCTGGCAATCACACAACAAAGAACCCAGGCCGACATAACTAGTCATAGAACCCAAGTGGCACATCCGTACGAAAACAGGCATACATAACCCAGCAATGCAGGTGTCGGTCTCAAGCGTGTGTAGGCAAGTCGTAGCAAGTTACAAGGACTCCATTATGTCGCGAGACACGAATGTCATCACTGCACGTAGACGAGTCGTAACAGGCTACAGGGACTCCATTACATTGCGAGACATTTCCCCAAAGGGACAGACACAGCAACAAAGAAGGATACATGCCGGTCAATCAATGTGTGCGGAGCAGTAGCAAGCTACCATGGCTCGGTGGAAGCACAAAGAGGCAGTTTCCCGTAAAGAGTACTACTAAAGGCACACAACTTGGTGTCGGATCCCATACATACCGTTGCACGTCACACGTACGCACGACATGCCCGATATGCATAGATACAACCATGGCATCACAACATAACCATACAATAACATGACTTTTATTTAGGAGGCTCAGACGAGCCCTGCATAATATGTTCATACAGACAGGGTCACATGACCCGGCACTCAAGTCATACAAACATAGTATTACAAGCCAGCGGAAACTAAAGCGGTCTGAGTACAGACGGCAAAATATAAAAGAGGCATATGGCCTGACTATCTACAGCCCACCACACGGGCAAGATCGTAGCTGGGACACCAGTTATTCGGCATCGTCAACGTCTAGATAAAACCCACCTGATGGTTCCTGGTTTTCTTCTGCATCATTAATTAAGCAAGGATGAGTACAATCGTACTCAGCAAGTCTTTAAAACAGACCTAGTCTAATTATGCTCATGTATCAACAAAGGGGTGGGGAAGTTTATGTAGAAAGCCAGCTTTGACTCATGGCTAACCTACACTACTCAGTTTTAAACTCTTTGTTACAATTTTATTTATCGCACGCAAGTCCATTAACTCCATCACAATACACCACCATGGACTCACCTTTCCCTTCCGGAAGAGTGCCATCCACGGTACTCACACTTGTATTGAGAATTTTAGAAGTATCCATTTGATTATCTATGAACAGCATAAGTTCTCCAAGTAGTCCATATCCGAGTACGCGGCTATTCGAATAGTTTCATAACCCTGCAGGGGTGTACCTCTTCACACACGCTCTCGCCACTTATCGCCGTGTGCTCATAAAACCATGCACCTCGGCAGCCTTCAAGCGGATGCCCAGCGAGGGAGTCGGCCACGACCGTCAATCACATAAGACCTCTAGTCCAGGCTACCGACTATTTGAGACTGACCTGCACGGAAGTCCGGCCGAAGTTTCCGTTACGGTCCCAAACGATGTGCGCAGGGTTCCCAAGCCCACCATTCGGGTGACCCTTGGTACACCGTGCCACTGCCTACCGTGTCATAACCCACCCCGAGGGTCAGTGCTACGCACGGCCTCCAGCATGCTATAAACACCAGAAACTACTTGCAATACCTAGACCAAAGACTAAGCGACTGATAAGTCGAGAGGGTCAGTTAAGTATCCCAACGTGTGGTAGTATCTAGTCTTGGATTACAAACACGGAACTCAGTTCCTAACAATGGTCCCAATGAGACAACCCGCTATGTACTCCTACACAGCCTCTCATCGCTACCTTTTTCCAAGACGGATTCGTTATGAGCTCATCACATCAGAACATCACAGTTTCACTCTGGTTCATCACCCAGATGAATCAGACCTGACACAACTCTAGCATAGCAGCATGGCATGAAGGTAAGCTAAGCACATCACGGCACAAGCATCTACCAGGTATGCTAGGTTGCATGGTTTAGCTATTTACTGTGACAAGATCAGGTCATGCAGAAGATTAGGTTCATCTACCATGTATGACTGTCATGTAACAATGTCCTAATGCATTGAACAAGAGCAGGAGCGAGAGGATGGGATGTTATCGAAAATGATCAATGGGGTTGCTTGCCTTGCTGGGTTGCGGAAGAGTTCTCTCCTTCGTCAGGGTACGGAGTGGTATCCTCCGGATTAGGGCCTACCGCAACGCAGACAAAACTTCAATACAAGCAGATGCGACAATATGATGGATGAACATGGCATAATGATGTGCATGGATGAGCTAATGTAGCTACTGGTCGTGTCAATTTGAAATGTATTTGAATACAGGTTCAAAGTTGTTCTCTTTTCAAAATCTATATATTGACCTAATGCTAAAATGTCCATGTTCATCTATTTAGGTTGCTCTATCATGCATGAGGATAGCACCATTGGATTCATTGGATTTTTCTGATAAATTTTCATATATAAATTATTTTCATCTGACTTACAGATTAATTTATATGATTTTTCAAAGTTTTAAATAATTTCTGGAATTATTTTTTAAATAGGAAATTGACTTATGACATCAGCCTGATGTCATCATGACGTCAGCTGGTCATCAAACCCGGCCAGGGTCAAACCTGACATGTGGGGTCCACATGTTAGTGTCTGATTAGCTTAATTAACTAAGTTAAACTAATCCTAATCATTAACAGACCATGGGCCCACATGTCATAGACTAACTAGCTTAATTATTTTAATTAATTGTTTTTTTAAACTAACCAGGGTTAACCAGGGGGTGGTCCCACCTGTCAGGGTCAACCCCCGTGGTCAAAACGACCAGAGCCACCGGCGACGAGCCGCCGGCGACGAGCCGGCGGCTACTCCAGAAGCGGCGGTGGGGCTCGGGTTTCCTCCTCCGGCGACCAAATGGATGGCGGACGGCACCAAACTGGTCTACGCACACGCGCGCGTCCATTCCGACCCTTCCCTGGAGCAGAGGTGGTCGGAATCGGCGCCGGTGATGAGCTTGGCGGCGGCCGGAGCTCGGACGAGCACGGGCTCGTCGAGCCAGAGCTCGAACGAGCACGGGCTCGTCGAGCCAGAGCTCGAACGGGGCATCCGAGACCTCCAGAGGCTTCCTGGAAGCCTCCTGAGCACGATGGCGCACTCAGAAACTAGCTTGGGTCGCCACGACGGCGACCACGACCTCACCGGCGGCGGGGAGCATTCGGGCTCAAGGGAAATCGGCGTTACGCGGCTCAAATCAAGGGGGAAAAGGGGGGAAAAGAACCGGGGGCTCACGGCGAGTGCAGCGGCGTCAACGGCTGGCTCGGGGAGGACCTTGAACGGCGGCGACCTTCGAATTCTTCTCCGGCGACCCGAGGAGGAAGACAGGGGCGCGACGGCGATAGAAGCCCTCCGGCGATGTGTGGCTCGTCTGGAAGGAAGAGGAGGTCCAGGCGGTCCTTTTGGCTGGCTCAGGCGGCGCGGGGGTTGGCTAGAATGTCAGCGACGAGCTCGGGAAGCTCTCGGCCATGGCGGAGACAGAGGGGGAGAATGCACGCGCGAGAGAAAGAGCGGCGACGGAGGAGAGGAGAAGGCACGAGGCGGCTCGTGACACACTCAGGGGGGCCACGGCAGCCAGGCGAGCAGGGAGGAGGTGGAGGCCTTGCCGGCACCGAGCAGCACTTCGCCTCTGCCTACTGGCAGAGGTTGAAGATGACCGCTTGGCCCTGGTGGGCTGGGCCGCCTCCTTCTGTGGGCCAGGTAAGCCTCTTCTTTTCTTCTTCTTTTTTTAATTCTGTTTTTTGCTTTCTAACATTTGTTTTATTTCTTTGTAGATCCATATAACTTTTCAAAACCATTCCAAAACTTTTATATATTCAAGTTTGAATATTACAAACTTGTATAAAATTTTCAGGTTAATTTGAAAACAGTGATAATGATATTTGCTTTATTTTTCATTTTTCATGGACTTAAATCATTAATTCAAATTATTTTAGATGTTCAAATAATTCAAATGGCCCCTGGTATATCCATGTCCCTAATTATCAGACATAGGGGACATTTTTTATGGGCATTTTGGATTTGTTGAAATTTCATTTATCTGGAATTTCTTTAATTCATGAACGCTTGGGGTTTCTTTTCTTTCTCCCCATTTCATATTGATGCAATGATGATGATGATGATGCAAACACATTGCTAGCCTATGACACTTGCTAGGGTTGTGACAACTCACCCCCACTCAAAAGAATCTCGTCCCGATATTTTTGAAGTCGTCGGGAAGAGCGTGGGGTACTCTATTCGAAGACGATCTTCTCTTTCCCATGTCGCGTCCTTTTCGGAATGATGCGACCACTGAACTTTAAGAAACTTGATGTTCTGACGCCGAGTGGTACGCTCAGCTTGGTCGAGAATACGAACGGGGTATTCTCGGTATGAAAGGTTATCTTGGAGATCAAGCGCTTCGTGGTCCACTTCTCGGACAGGGTCCGAAAAGCAACGCCTGAGTTGAGAGACGTGGAAGACATCATGAACTTTGGAAAGATGCGAAGGAAGTTCCAATTGGTAGGCAACCTCTCCTCGCTTAGCAAGAATGCGAAAAGGTCTAATGTAACGAGGAGCCAACTTGCCTTTGATACCGAATCGATGGGTACCCTTCAGAGGTGTAACCCGAAGGTAAGCCTTCTCGTCAACTTCATATGTCACAGACTTATGATGACGGTCATATTGACTCTTTTGACGGGATTGGGCTGTTTTCAACTTTTCACGAATAACGCGAACTTTCTCCTGTACATCTTGGATCATGTCCGGACCAAAGAGTTGCCTCTCTCCGGTTTCTGACCAGTTAAGAGGTGTTCGGCATTTCCGTCCATAGAGAACTGCAAAAGGGGCTTTGCCCAAGCTTGATTGATAACTATTGTTATATGCGAACTCAGCAAATGGAAGGCAGTTCTCCCAATTCATACCGAAATATATAACACAAGCTCGGAGCATGTCTTCAAGAATTTGATTGACTCGCTCAACTTGACCACTTGATTGAGGGTGGAAAGCAGTGCTAACGGATAGATGAGTCCCCATAGCGGTTTGAAAACTTTCCCAAAAACAAGAAGTAAAGATACTTCCGCGGTCTGAGTTAATCTCCAAAGGAACACCATGAAGAGAAACTATTCGAGATACATACAATTCTGCTAGCTGACTAGCAGTTAAGCTTTCCCGAACAGGAAGAAAATGAGCCACTTTGGAAAGGCGGTCAATGACTACGAATATAGCATTGTTCCCTCTCTTGGTCTTGGGAAAACCGGTGATGAAATCCATACCGACCTTATCCCATTTCCATTCAGGAATAGCTAAAGGTTGACGGGTGCCAGCAGGCCTTTGATGTTCTGCTTTCACACGACGACAAACATCGCAGTTAGCAACGAATTGAGCAATTTCTCTCTTCATCCTAGTCCACCAGAACCTCTGGCATAGGTCCTGATACATCTTGGTACTACCTGGATGAATTGTGAGAGGAGAATCATGAGCCTCCTTAAGAATGAGCTGTCTTAGACGAGTGCTCTTGGGAACCACCAACCGATTCTGAAAGAACACCACACCTTCATCATCCTTAGAGAAATTCTTAGCGTTTCCGCTAGCAATATTCTCCTTAATCCGAGATATACCTTTGTCATATCTCTGGACAGCTACTATTTGATCCCTAAGAGTAGGTTTCGCCACCAAGTTGGATAGGAATCCTTGAGGAACAATGTGGAGATTCAACTTCCGAAATTACTCATGGAGAAGTGGTTGACCCTGTTGTAACATCAAGTTGTTACAATAGGACTTACGACTCAGTGCATCAGCCATGACATTGGCTTTTCCCGGGGTGTAAGTTATCCCTAAGTCGTAGTCTGTAATCAACTCTACCCACCGTCTTTGCCTAAGATTCAAATCCGGTTGGGTGAAGATATATTTTAGACTTTGGTGATCAGTGTATATCTCGTAACGATTACCCAGAAGGTAATGTCGCCATGTCTTTAGTGCATAGACTACAGCTGCAAGCTCAAGATCATGTGTTGGATAATTATGCTCATGTGGACGCAACTGTCGAGATGCGTATGCAATCACATGACGATCTTGCATGAGAATGCAACCTAATCCTTGTCGCGAGGCGTCGCAATAGATAACAAAGTCCTTAGAGAATTCTGGTGGCACCAGAACGGGAGCAGAGGTCAGTCGTCTTTTCAACTCCTGAAAACTATGCTCGCATTGTGGGGTCCACTCGAACTTTTTATCTTTCTTGAGGAGTTCAGTCAGAGGTTTCGCAACCTTGGAGAAGTTCTCAACAAAGCGGCAACAATAGCTCGCTAAGCCAAGGAAACTCCGAACTTGCTTAACGGATTCAGGTTGAGTCCAGTCAAGGACGGCCTGAACTCTCTCGGGATTGACAGCAATACCTTTGCCAGAGATCACGTGGCCCAGATAGGTCACTTCCGGCAACCAGAATTCACACTTGGAGAATTTGGCATATAGGCGATGCTCTCGAACTTTCATCAGTACCAGCCTTAGATGCTCGGCATGTTCTTGTTCGTTCTTCGAGTAGATGAGTATATCGTCGAGGTAAACCACGACGAATTTATCCAAATAATCCATGAAGATCGAATTCACCAGACGAGAGAAGGTAGCTGGGCATTGGTAAACCGAAGGACATGACGGTGTACTCGTATTGGCCATAACGAGTGACAAAAGCCGTTTTTGGAATGTCCCCGTTTCTAATTCTGATTTGATGGTATCCCAACCTCAAATCCATTTTGGAAAAGACAGAGGATCCAGCGAGTTGATCATACAAATCGTTGATCCTGGGGAGCGGATACTTGTTTTTTGATAGTGACCAAATTCACTGGTCGGTAATCCACAACCATCCGATCCGATCCATCCTTCTTCTTAACAAAAAGGACGGGGCAAGCCCAAGGAGAAGAGCTAGGACGAATGAAACCTTTCTTCAAAGCTTCATCGAGTTGGGTTTTTAGCTCGGCTAGTTCTAAGGGTGCCATCTTATAAGGTCTTCTGGCTATTGGGACTGTCCCTGGAATAAGTTCTATCACGAACTCAACATCTCTGACAGGTGGAATACCTGGCAGTTCTTCTGGAAAGACATCCGGAAAATCACGGACTACCGGAATATCTTCTAGTTCAGGGAGAAGGCTAGCATTCAAGGAATAGAGTTAGCGCTTGGTTGTTCGAGTAGAGACATTAACTATCTCTCCCGAGGGATGTGTAAGTTGAACATTCCTGGAATGAGTATCAATCTTGGCATAGTGGCCTTTCATCCAATCCATACCTAGAATGATATTGATGTCCGAAGACTTAAGAGCTATCAAGGATGCTAGGAATACTAGTCTATCCACCAGAATTTCATTGTCATGGCTCACTCTAGAAGTTTGCCATTTTGATCCAGGAGTCTGAACTGCTAAAGGAGTGGGCATGTCACAGAAAGACATGTTATGCAAATGTGCATAACTTTCTGAGATGAATGAATGGGATGCCCCAGTATCAAATAGAACATATGCTGGATGGCTATTAACAAGAGCTTGAAAAGTGGTGCACTCGTGCAGACGAAGATCTCGACGAAGCTCAGCATTTAGTCCCTTGCGGAACCTAGCATGCTTCTTGGCATCGGTTGAGGCTTCCTCTGGAGCATAGCGAGCAAGGTTTCCAAACTCGCGGCTATATGCATCCATTGATAATCTGCCCTGGTTGAAGGCGCAGAATTCCTCTCTCTTGCGGTCCATCAGCCCTTCCGGGATGTGATGGAGACGAAATGTGGCGCTAAACTCTGCCCAGGTTGGCGCAGGTCCTTGGGGACGCATAGCTTCATAGCTTTCCCACCACAGGTTGGCGGGTCCCTCTAGGAAGTATGTCGCAAAGGTCACCTTGTTGGCCTCTGAAACATTTGTAGCTCGAATCTTGCGTGACATGCTGGTCAGCCAATCATCCGCATCGAGGGGATCGATCGAATGATGGTACTTAGGCGGACACAGCTTAATGAAGTCAGCAAGTGACAGTCCATCATGGTGATCATTGCGGGGAGCACGAGCGGTGTTCTGTTCAATCCTCTCCAACAGTCTGTTGGTCTCCCTCTTATTCCTTTCGGCTTCTAGCATCACCTCTGCTAGAGATGGTGCTCGTGGCAGCTCTTCTTGCCTTGGCTGGCTACCCTCACCTTGCTCGTGAGCATGCATGGGGTTGTTCCTGGTTGACACCATCCTGAGGAAAACAATCCATAGCTTAGGCATGGGGAATAACAATTCTAGGACATGAATTAGGAAATGCATTGATCAACATGGCATGTAGGATAAACACCAATCAAGATGGTATAACAACTACCATATGAACATTAGGTTTCATACACACCATGACTTAGTTCAGTACAAACCCAAGCTGAAAACAACTACGGAGAGATGACACAACTCATCGGAGGCATTACAAGCATCCTATACATTATCTATCTACACCTCCGAAACTCAACTCTCGACCTTGATCATATCCCACAAGACACACAGGACTGTGGCGATACGTCTACTAGCTTACTAGGTCTAGCATCCACGCACTCAAACGTCACCGTAGAATGCCTCGTACAGGTTACCCCCATGACCTGGGAGCTGAACCTGTGGATCTGGAAACACTCTAGCCTGGGATCCCTGGAAACCATAAGGACACGGGTGTGGCCTTGGTCCCCTTGTCGGCGGCAACAACGGTCCTCGAAGAGGGGTGATGCCTCCAACATCAGGCCAGTCTGCGTGTGCTGGCAAATGAGTCCGCGATGGAGTCAGCATCTCCAAATCTCCATAACCTGTCTGCACGACAGGTGCCAACTGCGTCAAAGTTGTCCAAAGACGGGCACGGGTAGCATAGAGCTCCATGCGTAGGGCACGTGCATCACGATCCCTATTCTCCAACATCTGAGTGGTCACCTGCAGTCTAGGGTCTTCATGAGAATGATCAGAATAGGCTGCACTGAGATATCCATCCTCTCCTCCCACGGAAGCAGGAACATAGCAGAACTCCATGTTTTGAAGCAGACCATGGTGAAACCTCATAATAGTCAGCATGGTGTAAGCGGCTTCCTGAACTGCCATATCTATGGTAACTCCCAATCCATGAGTCCAGTGAAGTGGCTCTGCAGCTCCAGGATATGAAGGGTATATCCTAACAGTACACAGGTACTGACTCTGGTTGAAATCTCGGAACTTCTCCTCCACGGTATACTCCGGGTACCAACGATATCCAGCCTCCATCATTACTCTAACCAACATGGCCGTGTGACCCAGCACATCGATGCACCTGGTCAGACGGACCACCTGACGGAAAGGGCGGGATGGCATCTGAAACAGAGAATGATGCAAAGACATTAGAGACTCTAGCCGAAATCGGACAGCATAACGGCTGTAATTGCTCAACAAAATTTTTGAGACAATTGAAAAGAGATTGGAAAGGCATAACCACTCGACTATCTAGACTCAAATCTCTTCTCCATCTGTTTGTCACACCAACAACACTAAAATAACCACACTTACTCACAAAAAAGCTAGCTATTGGTCCATGGCTAGTAACTCGTCATCCTAAGCAATAGATGAGAATCCTAGTTCCTATCCCCATAGGTAAGATGAGAATGACCCAGCATAGAATAACTTGGGAAGAGGAGTAAAAGAGCCTTACGTTCCCTTCCACAATCAATTCCCCTACTTATCTATGGTGTTTCTAGACTCAACTTCGACCGGTTTGGCTTGGTAGTCCTACAGTCAGTCAGGCTCTGATACCAACGCTGTCGGGACCCCGATCCTAAGTCATATGATTCCATACTGTAACAAGCCACATCACTTTGCGGCCTCACGCACGGTACTCCACGGCTGCCACCTTACCTTGGCCGGGACCGTTTGCGTCTTTTGGCTCACGTATGTGAACATGTCGCTGGCAATCACACAACAAAGAACCCGGGCCGACATAACTAGTCATAGAACCCAAGTGGCACATCCGTACGGAAACAGACATACATAACCCAGCAATGCAGGTATCGGTCTCAAGCGTGTGTAGACGAGTCGTAGCAAGTTACAAGGACCCCATTACGTCGCGAGACACGAATGTCATCACTGCACGTAGACGAGTCGTAACAGGCTACAGGG
Source organism: Hordeum marinum (assembly GCA_022496015.1). Lineage (NCBI taxonomy): Eukaryota > Viridiplantae > Streptophyta > Magnoliopsida > Poales > Poaceae > Hordeum > Hordeum marinum. The sequence goes on from CM039672.1 coordinate 46,939,359, forward strand.
ACTCCATTACACTGCGAGACATATCCCCGAAGGGACAGACACATCAACAAAGAAGGATACATGCCGTTCAATCAATGTGTCCGGAGCAGTAGCAAGCTACCATGGCTCGGTGGAAGCACAAAGAGGCAGTTTCCCGTAAAGAGTACTACTAAAGGCACACAACTAGGTGTCGGATCCCATACATACCGTTGCACGTCACACGTACGCACGACATGCCCGATATGCATAGATACAACCATGGCATCACAACATAACCATACAATAACATGACTTTTATTTAGGAGGCTCAGACGAGCCCTGCATAATATGTTCATACAGACAGGGTCACATGACCCGGCACTCAAGTCATACAAACATAGTATTACAAGCCAGCGGAAACTAAAGCGGTCTGAGTACAGACGGCAAAATATAAAAGAGGCATATGGCCTGACTATCTACAGCCCACCACACGGGCAAGATCGTAGCTGGGACACCAGTTATTCGGCATCGTCAACGTCTAGATAAAACCCACCTGATGGTTCCTGGTTTTCTTCTGCATCATTAATTAAGCAAGGATGAGTACAATCATACTCAGCAAGTCTTTAAAACAGACCTAGTCTAATTATGCTCATGTATCAACAAAGGGGTGGGGAATTTTATGCAGAAAGCCAGCTTTGACTCATGGCTAACCTACACTACTCAGTTTTAAACTCTTTGTTACAATTTTATTTATCGCACGCGAGTCCATTAACTCCATCACAATACACCACCATGGACTCACCTTTCCCTTCCGGAAGAGTGCCATCCACGGTACTCACACTTGTCTTGAGAATTTTAGAAGTATCCATTTGATTATCTATGAACAGCATAAGTTCTCCAAGTAGTCCATATCCAAGGACGCGACTATTCGAATAGTTTCATAACCCTTCAGGGGTGTACCTCTTCACACACGCTCTCGCCACTTATCGCCGTGTGCTCATAAAACCATGCACCTCGGCAGCCTTCAAGCGGATGCCCAGCGAGGGAGTCGGCCACGACCGTCAATCACATAAGACCTCTAGTCCAGGCTACCGCCTATTTGAGACTGACCCGCACGGAAGTCCGGCCGAAGTTTCCGTTACGGTCCCAAACGATGTGCGCAGGGTCCCAAGCCCACCATTCGGGTGACCCTTGGTACACCGTGCCACTGCCTACCGTGTCATAGCCCACCCCGAGGGTCAGCGCTACGCACGGCCTCCAGCATGCTATAAACACCAGAAACTACTTGCAATACCTAGACCAAAGACTAAGCGACTGATAAATCGAGAGGGTCAGTTAAGTATCCCAACGTGTGGTAGTATCTAGTCTTGGATTACAAACACGGAACTCAGTTCCTAACAACGGTCCCAATGAGACAACCCGCTATGTACTCCTACACAGCCTCTCATCGCTACCTTTTTCCAAGACGGATTCGTTATGAGCTCATCACATCAGCACATCACAGTTTCACTCTGGTTCATTACCCAGATGAATCAGACCTGACACAACTCTAGCATAGCAGCATGGCATGAAGGTAAGCTAAGCACATCACGGCACAAGCATCTACCAGGTATGCTAGGTTGCATGGTTTAGCTATTTACTGTGACAAGATCAGGTCATGCAGAAGATTAGGTTCATCTACCATGTATGACTGTCATGTAACAATGTCCTAATGCATTGAACAAGAGCAGGAGCGAGAGGATGGGATGTTATCGAAACTGATCAATGGGGTTGCTTGCCTTGCTGGGTTGCGGAAGAGTTCTCACCTTCGTCAGGGTACGGAGTGGTATCCTCCGGATTAGGGCCTACCGTAACATAGACAAACATTCAATACAAGCAGATGCAACAATATGATGCATGAACATGGCATAATGATGTGCATGGATGAGCTAATGTAGCTACTGGTCGTGTCAATTTGAAATGTATTTGAATATAGGTTCAAAGTTGTTCTCTTTTCAAAATCTATATATTGACCTAATGCTAAAATGTCCATGTTCATCTATTTAGGTTGCTCTATCATTCATGAGGATAGCACCATTGGATTCATTGGATTTTTCTGATAAATTTTCATATATAAATTATTTTCATCTGACTTACAGATTAATTTATATGATTTTTCAAAGTTTTAAATAATTTCTGGAATTATTTTTTAAATAGGAAATTGACTTATGACATCAGCCTGATGTCATCATGACGTCAGCTGGTCATCAGACCCGGCCAGGGTCAAACCTGACATGTGGGGTCCACATGTCAGTGTCTGATTAGCTTAATTAACTAAGTTAAACTAATCCTAATCATTAACAGACCCTGGGCCCACATGTCATAGACTAACTAGCTTAATTATTTTAATTAATTGTTTTTTTAACTAACCAGGGTTAACCAGGGGGTGGCCCCACCTGTCAGGGTCAACCCCCGTGGTCAAAACGACCAGAGCCACCGGCGACGAGCCGCCGGCGACTCCAGAAGCGGTGGTGGGGCTCGGGTTTCCTCCTCCGGCGACCAAATGGACGGCGGAGGGCACCAAACTGATCTATGCACATGCGTGCGTCCATTCCGACCCTTCCCTGGAGCATAGGTGGTCGGAATCGGCGCCGGCGATGAGCTTGGCGACGGCCGGAGCTCGGACGAGCACGGGCTCGTCGAGCCAGAGCTCGAACGGGGCATCCGAGACCTCCAGAGGCTTCCTGGAAGCCTCCTGAGCACGATGGCGCACTTAGAAACTATCTTGGGTCGCCACGACGGCGACCACGACCTCACCGGCGGCGGGGAGCTTTCGGGCTCAAGGGAAATCGGCGCTACGCAGCTCAAATCAAGGGGGAAAAGGGGGGGAAAAGAACCGGGGGCTCACGGCGAATGCAGCGGCATCAACGGCTGGCCTGGGGAGGACTTGGAACGGCAGCGACCTTCGAATTCTTCTCCGGCGACCCGAGGAGGAAGACAGGGGTGCGACGGCGATAGAAGCCCTCCGGCGATGCGTGGCTCGTCTGGAAGGAAGAGGAGGTCCAGGCAGTCCTTTTGGCTGGCTCAGGCGGCGCGGGGATTGGCTAGAACGTCGGCGATGAGCTCGGGAAGCTCTCGGCCATGGCGGAGACAAAGGGGGAGAATGCACGCGCGAGAGAGAGAGCGGCGACGGAGGAGAGGAGAAGGCACAAGGCGGCTCGTGACGCACTCAGGGGGGCCACGGCAGCCAGGCGAGCAGGGAGGAGGTGGAGGCCTCGCCGGCGCCGCGCGGCACTTCGCCTCTGCCTACTGGCAGAGGTTGAAGATGACCGCTTGACCCTGGTGGGCTGGGCTGCCTCCTTCTCTGGGCCAGGTAAGCCTCTTCTTTTCTTCTTCTTCTTTTTTTAATTATGTTTTCTGCTTTCTAACATTTGTTTTATTTCTTTGTAGATCCAAATAACTTTTCAAAACCATTCCAAAACTTTTATATATTCAAGTTTGAATATTACAAACTTGTATTAAATTTTCAGGTTAATTTGAAAACAGTGATAATGATATTTGCTTTATTTTTCATTTTTCAGGGACTTAAATCATTAATTCAAATTATTGTAGATGTTCAAATAATTCAAATGGCCCCTGGTATATCCATGTCCCTAATTATCAGACATAGGGGACATTTTTTATGGGCATTTTGGATTTGTTGAAATTTCATTTATCTGGAATTTCTTTAATTCATGAATGCTTGGGGTTTCTTTTCTTTCTCCCCATTTCATATTGATGCAATGATGATGATGATGATGATGCAAACACATTGCTAGCCTATGACACTTGCTAGGGTTGTGACCATTCGTGATGTTTGACACCGCAAAAGTATAAATCAAGAAGGAGCGTCAAGTGTTGATGGTTAGTAAAACCACTAGTTTCGAGAAGGGCAAGGGCAAAGAGGGAAACTTCATGGATGCAAGACAGTTGCTGCTCTAGTGAAGCAACCCAAGGTTGAACCCAAACCCAAGACTAAGTGCTTCTATTACGAGGAGAGCGGCTGCTGAAGCAAAACAACCCTAGATACTTGGTAGATAAGAAGTCTGGCAACATCGACAGAAGTATATTTGATATACATGTTATTGATGTGTGCCTTGCTAGTACTCCTAGTAGCACCTGGGTATTGGATACCGGTTCAGTTGCTAAATGTTAGTAACTCGAAATAAAAGCTACAAAATAAACGGAGAGTAGCTAAGTGTGAGGTGACGATGTGTGTTGGAAATATTTTTCCAAGGTTGATGTGATCAACATCGCATGCTCTCTCTACCTTTGGGATTAGTGACAAACCTAAATAAATGTTATTTGGTGTTTGCGTTGAGCATGAACGTGATTGGATCGTGTTTATTGCAATACGGTTATTCATTTAAGTTAGAGAATAATTGTTATTCTGTTTACATGAATAATACCTTCAATGGTCATGCACCCGATGAATGGTTTGTTGAATCTTGATCCTAGTAGTAAACATGTTCATAACATAGATGCCAAAAGATATAAATTTAATAATGATAGTACCACATACTTGTGGCACTGCCGCTGAATGTCATAATGGTGTAAAGCGCATGAAGAAAACTCCATGCTGATGATCTTTGGACTCATTCCATTTTGAATCGGTTGAGACATGCGGACAATGCCTCTTGGGAAAGATGACAAAAACCCCGTTTTCTAGCTTGATGGAACGGGCAAGTGACTTATTGGAAATGATACATGTTGATGTGTGTGGTCCAATAAGTGTTGTAGTGTGCGGTGGATATCATTATTTTCTTACCTTCACTGATGATTTGAGTAGATATAGTGTATATTTACTTAATGAAACACAAGTATGAATCGATTGAAAAGTTCAAACAGAATCAGAGTGAAGTTTGACATCATCGTGACAAGAAGATAAAATGTCTATGATATGATTGTGGAGGTGAATATCTGAGTTACGAGTTTAGCATACAACTTTAGACAATCTGAAAGTTGTTTCACAACTCACGCCACCTGGAACACCATAGTGTGATGGTGTGTTCTAATCTCATAGTCATGCTCTATTGGATATGGTGCGAACTATGATGTCTCTTATCGTTTTGCCACTATCGTTTTTGGGTTATGCATTAGAGACAACTACATTCACTTTAAATAGGGCACCATCTAAATCCGTTGAGATGACACCGTGTGAATTATGGTTTGATAGAAACCTAAGCTGTCATTTGTTAATGTTTGGGGTTGCGACGCTTATGTGAAAAGGGTTTTCACCTAATGAGCTCGAACCCAAAGCGGACAAATGCATCTTCATAGAATACCCTAATAACAATTGGCTATACCCAAAGTGTTTGTTGCTAAAACTGGGTCCTTTCTCGAGAAGAAGTTTCTCTCGAAAGAATTGAGTGGGAGGAAGATAGAACTTGATGAGGTTGTTGAACCTTTGTTTTAACCAGAGAGTAGCGCAGCGTAGAAATATGTTTCTGTGGAGCCTACGTTAGTTGAAGAGGAATTTAATGATGATGATCATGAAGCTTCAGATTAAGTTACTATCGAACCTCGTAGGCCGACAAGGATGCGTACTACTCCTGAGTGGTACGGCAACCCTGTCTTAGATGTCATGTTATTGGACAACGATGAACCTACGAGCTATGGAGAAGCAATGGTGGGCCCGGATTCCAACAAATGGTTAGAGGCCATGAAATCCAAGAAAGGATCCATGTATGAAAACCAAGTGTAGACTTTGGTAGACTTGCTCGTTGGACGACATGTTGTTGAGTACAAATGGATCTTTAAAATGAAGACAGACGCTGATGGTGAATGTCACCATTTATAAAGCTCGACTTGTTGCAAAGAAGTTTCCGGCAACTTCGAGGAGTTGACTACGATGAGACTTTCTCACTCGTAGCGATGCTAAAGTCTGTTGGAATTATGTTAGCAGTTGCTGCATTTTTCAATTATGAAATCTGGAAGATGGATGTCAAAACATCATTTCCTTCCTTGAGGAAAGGTTGCATGAGATACAACCAAAAGGTTTTGTTAGTCCTAAGGATGCTAAAAGGTGTGCAAGCTTCAGTGATCCTTCTATGGACTGAAGCAAGCATCTCGGAGTTGGAATATACACTTTGATGAGGTGATCAAAGTTTTTGAGTCTATACAAAGTTTATGAGAAACTTGTATTTACAATAAAGTGAGTGGGAGCACTATAGAGTTTCTGATAAGCATATGTGGATGACATATTGTTGATCGGAAATGATGTAGAATTTCTGGAAAGCATAAAGGGTTGTTTGAAAAGATTTTTTCAAAGGAAGACCTGGATAAAGCTGCTTAATTGTTGGGCATCGAGATCTATAGAGATAGATCAAGACGTCTGATAAGACTTTCAATGAGTACATACCATGACAAGATTTTGAAAGAGTTCAAAATGGATCAGTTAAAGAAAGAGTTCTTGCCTGATTTGTAAGGTGTGAAGTTGAGTAAGACTCAAAGCTCAACCACGGCAGAAGAAAGAGAAAGGGCGAGCGTCGTCCCCTATGTCTTAGCCATAGGCTCTATATAATATGACATGTTGTGTACCGCACCTGGTGTGTGCCTTGCCATGAGTCTGTCAAGGGGTACAAGAGTGATCCAGGAGTGGATCACTCTTGATTATGGAGGTGATGAAGAGTTCGTCATAAAGAGTTACGTCGATGCAAGCTTTAACACTGATCCGGATGGCTCTTAGTAGCAATCCAGATACGTATAGAGGAGCAGCCATTTGGAATAGTTCCAAGTGGAGTGTGGTAGCAGTCCTCTCTCTCATGCAAAGCATGATCGAGCCCCAGAACTCGTAGGTGTTAGATTCATAACAATGCGAATCACATGGCGATGTGAACTAGATTATTGACTCTAGTGCAAGTGGGAGACTGTTGGAAATATGCCCTAGAAGCAATAATAAATTGGTTATTATCATATTTCCTTGTTCATGATAATCGTTTATTATCCATGCTATAATTGTATTGATCGGAAACTCAGATACATGTGTGGATACATAGACAACATCATGTCCCGAGTATGCCTCTAATAGACTAGCTCGTTGATCAAAGATGGTCAAGGTTTCCTAGCCATGGACATGAGATGTAATTTGATACCGGGATCACATCATTAGGAGAATGATGTGATGGACAAGACCCAAACTATAAACGTAGCATATGATCGTGTCAGTTTATTGCTACAGTTTTCTGCATGTCAAGTATATGTTCCTACGACCATGAGGTCATGCAACTCACGAACACCGGAGGAATGCCTTGTGTGTATCAAATGTCGCAACATAACTGGGTGACTATAAAGGTGCTCTACAGGTATCTCCGAGGGTGTCTGTTGGGTTGGCATGGATAGAGACTGGGATTTGTTACTCCGTGTGACAAAGAGGTATCTCAGGGCCCACTCGGTAATACAACATCACAATAAGCCTTGCAAGCAATGTGACTAAGTGTTAGTCATGGGATCCTGTATTACAGGAATGAGTAAAGAGACTTGCCCCTAACGAGGTTGAACTAGGTATGCAGATACTGACGATCGAATCTCGGGCAAGTAACATATCGAAGAACAAAGGGAACATCATACGAGGTTAACTGAATCCTTGAAATAGAGGTTCGAACGATAAAGATCTTTGTAGATTATGTAGGAACCAATATGGGCATCCAGGTCCCGCTATTGGTTATTAACCGTAGAGGTGTCTCGGTCATGTCTACATAGTTGTCGAACCCGCAGGGTCTGCACACTTAAGGTTCGATGACGTTTTGGTGGTATAGAGTTATGTATGGTGGTGACCTAAGGTTGTTTGGAGTCCCAGATGAGATCCCGGATGTCACGAGGAGCTCCAGAATGGTCTGGAGGTAAAGATTGATATATAGGAAGTCCTGTTTTGATCACCGGAAAAGTTTCGGGCTCATCGGTAGTGTACTGGGAGTGTCGGGAGGGTACCGGATGACCATCGGGAGGTGTATTTCGACCCAAGAGGCTACATGGGCTGTGGGAGGATAAATAACAGTCCTTAGTGGGCTGGCCGAAGTCCCACGGAAGGCCCATGCGGCTGGGAAGAAATTCCAAAGTGGAAAAGGTGGAAAAAGGCAAAAAAAGATGGAAATAAGGAAGGAGTCCTAATCCTACTAGGAGTGGAGGAGGAGGAGGACTCCTCTCCACTTCGGCCGAACCAAAGAGGGGCTGGCCCTTGCACCAATCCTCCTCCTCCTCTCCTCCTATATATACTAGAGGTTTTGAGGGCAGCCCTAACCCCAATTGCCATGTGCTGCCCTCTTCTTCCTCTAGATCGTTTTCTCCTCTAGATCGGTTTTCAGCGGTGCTTAGGCAAAGCCCTGCTGGAATTCCTCCACCACCATTGCCGCAATGTCGTCGCACTGCCGGAGAACTCGGCTACCTCTCCGCTCCCTCTTGCTAGATCAAGAAGGCGGAGATCGTCATCGAGCTATACGTGTGCTGAACGCGGAGGTGTCGTCCGTTCGGCGCTAGATCGAAAGGACCATGATCAAGATCGCAGGACGGATCGTGATGAGTTCGCGGGGCGGATCGTGATTGGTTCACGGGATAGATTGTGATGAGATCGAGGGACGCTCGGCGATTTGGATCGCGAAGACGTTCGACTACACCAACCGCGTTTCTTAATGCTTCCCGCGTAGCAATCTACAAGGGTATATAGATCCACTCTCCCTCTCGCAGATGATCATCACTATGGATAGATCTTGCATGTGCATAGGAATGTTTTTTGTTTCCCATGAAACATTACCCAACACCTTCATGTGGTATAATTTGTTGATCATCTTCTTCTCGGCTTTTGTTTCAACTTGCATTTTATATCTAGCCGAGAAATTCATTTGCCTCCCGGTATTCTCCCTTGCCTTTGTTCGAGTTCATCTTCTTGGTTTTATGGAGTTATGGGAGGTAGTTATCTCATTGCTTATACTATCTTATATCCACTTGAATGAGATATGCCTATGAGAGGTGTGCAATGTATATTCACATGCTCATTGGTTTTGCTTAGTTCATATGTAGAACTTTGTGCGCTATCATGTGTTGAGTCGTTACTTCGATGCAATTTGGACAACATGAATAATTTATGATGTTATTGGAGTATTCATGGTTTATGTGTTCTTTTGTCTTACTTGTATCTCTTTGGATCTTGGTAGGCTTGTGCATGCATATTTATTATGTGTATATCTACATGCCTTGTTTGCCTTATTTGATCCAATATATAACGTAGATCCATCTGATCCTTAATAGTTAAGATATGCATGAAATTCAAATCCATATCCATATGCACATATTTAAGTGGTTTTGCCCTGCGTTTGTAGTTATGCTAACTACTTCGGACCCAATAAGTTTGGGGACCATATTGTACTTCAATTGTTTTAGGTACATTTGAGAAGCATTGGGTGCTTGGCTTCTTCATGAAGGTGGTGGCACTATGAGGAAATTAGAGCCAAGTTTGGACATTTTATTGATCTGCTACTTCATGCCAATGCTTTCTCGGTAACAAGTATTTACTTCATGCATACATTTCTTGCATTCAACCTTGTGTAGGTTGCATCATGACATGAATGTCCTAACTCGTTCTTGTGATACTTGTTTCCATACTCAAAACATCCCAATAATGATCTCTTGTTGCTAGTTGTGATGTCTTTGATGGTTGTGTGTTTAGAGTTCATTAATATTCAATAAGCTACTATTAATCCATGTGCTATACTTTCAAGCAAAGATCTCATTGGTATATTCTATGACTCCCGTTTGGATATCTTATTCTTTCATTTTGTAACTATGTCATGTGTACATCCTTCTTTGCGGATATATATATCATCATGATTGTCTTCTACCTAGAATCTTATACACATGAGAGAAGTTACATCTCTAGTTGATATCCCTATTATTTCATGTCCACTGTTTCATCCTCTTTTTATATCTTTGGTGGCTCCGTGGAAGAATTTTTTGTATGAGTGCGTGTCTTACCCCTTTGCATCTTAGTGCACTCATGTTTGGTGAAGATTGTTGTCCTCTTGCTTGTCTTGACAAGCCTATTATTTCATATCTTCACCATGGGTTGTCACAATCTTTGATTTTTAAATTTTCATATTAGTGAGCTTGTGAACCCATTTGCTTGATGTGTGTGTGACCTGCTTAACTTCGTATGTGTGGGAAGGACATGTCTTGCACCTTGTATGTCATTTACTCAAGACTATGTTGATGCTTAATTCTCATCCTTATATTAGTCTTCTCAAAGTGCTTTTAAGTGACTCACACACATCATTTTGGTTGTGCCTATTCTTAGGTTGCCTCATTTCCATGTTGCTCAACCATATGTTTGTTGCAAATGCTAGGTTTCTTTTCTAATATATGCTTGCTTGCAATTGTTTTGTGTTACTATTGATTTTGGGGGAGTGATGATCCTATTTTGTGCACTTGTATCAAAATACAAAAAATCTAATTAGTGCACAAATCATGGGGAGCTTCTCTATTTTTCTTAGAACATTCCTTTTCCCAAATCATAATATTCTTTTATCTTTTTGGCTTGTCGGATCTTTTGATTGCTTGCTTCACCTTGTGTTATGCAAATGAGATCAATTTGTGCCATGTGATTTGTGCCATGTGCCTTGCTCTTATGCTAGTGGATTCACCTGTGGATATCATGTTCTTATCAATTACAACCTTTTTGTGTATACGGGTTTCTTTGTGGATACATATCATGATTATTTTTGACCACTTAGAAATTTTTATACATAAGAAAGTTCATATCTTTTCTTGATATCATTTATTCCTCACCGGCCACTTTGTGTGTTCCTTTTATTCGTATGGTGGCTTCGGTAAGAGGTTGTGTCATGAGTGCTTGTATGTTTTGCATAAAATCTTGCATACTCATGTGTTTTGAATGTATGTTGGACCCATGCTTGACATGATGATCACATTGGATATTCCTATTATATCTTGTCCAAAATATGTTCTTTGGATCTTCTGGATGTTTTCCTCGCATGTCTAATGCTTGTTTTCATATCTTAGTATCTGGTTGCATTCTATAGTTTCCAAGCTCCTCCAATTGTTCATCATTTAATAGTGCATTTGTTTTCACTCCCAGTTTGTGATATGCACACATCAAGGAGGAACTCATACTATATTGGTCTTCTAGATGTTTTGTCTTCCATTTTGGCATTTGTTGCCAATGGGGGAGAAGTGTAGAGGGTTTAAGATAAATATCTTTTGAAGTTTTTTTGTCATTCATGCATAGCTACCCTAGTTATATGTGCTTATTGCATATCTTTTGAATTTTTGTTGTCATTCATGCATAGCTACCCTAGTTATATGTGCTTGTTGCATGAATGACTACATATAGAAAACTCCACCTAGTTTATATCTATGCAATGAAATTCAAAGTTCATCCACATATGCATATATTATGGGGGAGCATGCTCTATAGATTATGGTCCTACTAACATCGAATACTTGTGTAGTATTTTGCTATTAATACAACCGGTTTTGATAACATCAAGTTTCTTTGTAATACTTGATGTTATCAAAATCACCCCAAGTATTCAATTTATCTTCGGATAAATTGCATGCTTCTTTAAAAATTCATTATATAAACCCTCTTGTTGAGATTGTCATCAATTACCCAAATGGGGGAGATTGAAAGTACATGTAGTCCCCATCTATGGTTTTGGTAATTAAATGACAATCCTAATGGACTAATTTTTGCATTGACATATACATTTGAAAGAAATTTCCATTTGCAATGCATTGAGACTTGATAATGAATGAAAATTCCTATGAAGAAACAATGACATCAAGTTATATAGAAAGGTTTGTTCCAAGGGTGATGCAAGAAGGAGACTGAATGGATTCAGAATGAATGCCATATACATATAGTTGTGCATCAAGATTATTCATGTTGCAAAGATAATTGTTGACCAAGATGAAGATCGAAGATTGAATTCAAAGATGGTCAACACACAAGCGCAAATCATGTACCACATGGGATCTTGTGGTATGGTAAGAATTTGTCAATTGCACTTTGTGTACTAACCCAGTCTATGTGTTTTCTATATCTATGAGGGTTAGGTGATTCTCATGGACTTACATCAAGAGAAAGATTTCAAGTTCTCATGAGAGGATGACATCAAGTCATGGTTGACAAGGGCAAGTTCAAGATAGCCATCCTGAAGGATTACATGCTTAAATGTTGTGGATGATCACATGACGAACGTATGAAGATGAATACAATGCAATGCTCCCCACATGGCTTATGGGGGAGCTATTTGAAGTCTTCACCAAGTGTAATGATCAAGATCATTGTTCTGACTTGCCAAGCATAAACGTCAATACCAAGCTCAAATGGAATGCGTTAGTCAAAGTTATTACTTCCTTTGGCTTTAGTTGTGAGGATCGATGACCATCGAAAAGGATATATGCTCAAGAATGAGTTTCTGGAAGCTATCTAGTATAGTTCTTTTATGATTCTTGAGTTATAGGGATCCCTCACTATTAAGAGGGGATCAAAGGGGTTACTGATAAATTTTCTCAAGTCAACATCTTCTATTTCTACTTTCTCACATCATATTCGAACATAGGCATATTTCACTCCTATCCAGTACAAATACAATATGCCTATACATCTATCAAAGAAAATCCAAAGCCAAATAGGTTACCCAAATACATGATAAAAGATGCATAATTTGCATCCTCCATTTTGGTTCATCTTGGGTGGTTCTCTATGTGAGGACCTGGGATTTTTTCCATAGCTTCAAAACGAGCCCAAGATCATCAAAATCGGAGTCCTGGTGTGAAAGTTATGCATGTTTTAGTTTTGGGGTTCCTGCTGCTTTTCTTTGGCCGGATATCCGGGACTTGGCCAGATGTCCGGGCTGTCGGGTCACCCTGAATGTCCGGGATCCTCCCGGAAATCCGAGCCGACTATGTCCAGAACCTGTTTCGAAATATTGGTTGTGTCCGCCGGATGTCCGGCACTTGGCCGAATGTCCGGGGCCCAAGTTTGGCCAGATGTCCGGGCCTTGGCCAGATGTCCAGGCCCTATACTCTGGCCTCTGTTTTTCATATGCGTGTGTGCAATTCTCAGCCGTCGGATGTCCGGCCCTTGCCCGGATGTCCGGCCCGTCTCAGCCACTTACTCAAAAACGACAAGTTTTCTCGGCCTGCTATATATACCCCTCTACCAATCCGGTAGAGGGTTGACCACTTCATCCCAAATCATCCCAAGAACACAAGTGGCTCCCTCTCACTTCTCCTACACCAAATCTTAGATCCTGGTGAGATTCGTGAGAGTTCTTGAGAGTTTTTCCAATCAAGTGATAGATCCACTCCCTCTCCCTCTTGTGACCAAAGGAATTCGTGATTTGAGCAAGTCTTGAGCTTTTCCCCATCGTTCTTGTTACTCTTGGAGGTTGGAGACTCCTATGCGGTAGGAGTTCTTCGTTGAGGAATCAACCATTGTGATTACCCTCGGAAAGTTTGTGAGGGTTTGGAGACCACCCCAAGGTCTACCACTAGTGGTTGAGAAACACCTTCGTGGTGTTGTCTCAAGGAGAGAATAGGGTGAGCCTTTGTGGCGTTGGTGTGCCTTCGTGGTAACATCCACCTCTCTAACGGTGACTAGCTTCCCTCCAAGGAAGTGAACATTGGGATACATCCTCGTCTCCGTGACTTCGGTTATCCCTAACCCTAACTCCTTACTTGTGGTTTACTTTGGTCACTTGACCATGCATTCACTATACCTTGTTGTCCTCATTGTATTGTGTTGGCTATTCCCTTGTAGAGATTATTTAGGCTTTTACTTTATATTCCGCAATTCATACTTGCTACTATTGACATATCTTGTGACATAACTTGTGTAAGGTTGTAGTGCTTACTTGAGTTTGCTTGTATCATTCAATTCCATATATTGTGATACAATTTGTGTAAGCTTGTATTGCTTACTTGTGCTTGTGTGTATTATTCATTTTCATATCTTGTGATATACATTGAGTAAGTTTGTGTAACTTACTTGTGCTTACTCATATCCTCATTATTCTCATCTTGTTTATCCTAAGTTGTTGGTGCACTTAGTGAGCTTAGTATATTTAAGGTTTGTGTTTGAAAAGTATCCGCTTAGTTTATTTCCGCATTAGGATATAGCCAAATCCGTAAAAGATTTTAAAACAACTACCTCTAAGCGACATCGTGGGCCTTTCACCCAGCCATCAGGCCTAATTTTGGGGCCCAAGCCCGGCCCGAGCCAGAAAAAACCTGACCCGGCCCGGTAGGCCCGACCCAATGTAGGCTTAAACTCAGCTTTTCAACGGGCCCGAGTCCGGCCCGACCAGACCACCGGGCTCAAAATCTAGGCCCGAGCCCGACCCGTGGGCAAGGTCGTCCCGGGCCCACCAGGCTGGGCTGCCCATGGCCAGGGTTAGTGATGACCTTGCAGATACTATAGCGACTCAAGTACTGTGGCAGATAATGTAGCACATGTTTTTTCGAGTCATTTTCTAAATCATCTTTATGGAACACGAACTTTTTCAGAATGTATGAACATTTGTAAATAGCATCAACATATTTGATAATTAAATATATTTCAATATGAGGTTGCGATTTTTTTGGGAATTGCAAACATGTTTCGCAATTCGCGAACATTTCTTGGAAAACACAAGCTATTTCTGAAGACATGAATATTGTCTGAAATTCACATATCTTTTGTAGTTGCGGCCATTTTTTAAGAAAATTCAAATTGCTTCATAAATTCTCAAGCATTAAAAAACATGAAAGAAACAAAATCAAAAAAATGAAAAACCGAACCAGAACTTTACAGAATGCTTCGAAAACCAATAAAAGCCTGAGAGGAGCCTTCTGGAAAGGTTCTTGAATCCATATGGCTGCTAAATGGGTCTGCCCATATGTCACTCGCTCGGACGACCGTCTATGCACGGTGGGCTTGTGGGCTAGGCTAAAAAGAAAAAAAAGGTTCGCTCAAACCTTCTTCTTGTGTACTCTTAGGTTAATTCCAGCGTGCGACCCCATCCGGATGTCTGTTTTGTTCGGATTTTGTTCCTTTGGGATGGGCAATGGGGCCGTGTCCAGAGCTTTTTTTGGATGCGTCGGTCGTACGCCCAACGCACGACCGCATTTCGACCGCATCTCGTCCGCATACACATTTTCAAGCACATATTTTTTTATCATTTATTTTTTATACATGGTAGCACATCATCGAATCTTGACTAGAATAGAAAGACCATAGAAAACAAGAACCACGAGAAGACATTTTAAAATAAATCCAACTTCCATAACTGCTCCTGTAAGTTGGATTAATGCCTTCTCGATGCATTCATTGTTGATATGTGAAGGCTTGATCTTGCGTGCTTCTATCTTCTTCGAGTCTAAAGAATTAGACGTTGCTTCCTCGCATCTACTTTTATCTCTAGCATCTAGTGTAGCAACAAGTGCACGAACATCTACTAATTTGCGTTCTATCAAAATATCAATGATTCTTCTTCTCAATACCAAAAGTCGCATCCATTCCACACAACAACAAAATTAAGTTAGCACAAGTAGCCAAATCGGAGAGCACAAATGATGCTAATCAAGTAGCACATACCTCCCCATCGTTTGGGCACTTGATGGACACCCATCCGGAATGTTCCGACATTGTAGACATGCGGCGCTGGACCTTCCTTGGACAGTCGTCGCACATAATAAGTGGCAATGGCGCACCGACGAGCCTTTGGGCCAGCACCGACCCCGGCCTCCCGCCGTTCTTGTATCTGCTTGAGAACCGTCGATGGTGTAGATCCGAACGGCTAGAGAAGGAGTAAGTACTTGCATGCGGCCTTGCCGGGAGGTCCTGGCCCGTTGCCCGGCCAGTTCATGGCACGTCGTGTCCTCCCCACAGCCGGGCGAGCCCAAGTCTGTCCGGATCTGCTTCAAATCTTACCGACGGGAGCATAAAGTGGTCGTGGTTGGGTAGCTCGGGGACGTCGAGGGAACGGGGCCTGCGACAAGTTTGGGTCGAGAGCGCGTCCGAGCTGCACAACGCCAAATGGTAGCGGCGACGAGGGACAAGAACGGCGGGGGTGCGGCTGGAGGGCTCGGTGGATGGGGAGGTGGGGTAGGGGATAGAAAAAGGAAGGTTTGTGCCACCGACGGACGGGCCAGGGGAGGACAAGCGTGCGCGTCCGCTCTATCCGCGCATTGTCCATTTCATCTCAAAGACGGTCCAAACTTGGACCGTGGATGGATCGAAAGCGAACAAAAAACGAACAAAAGTCTGTTTACGCCCGCGCGTTGGTTCGCCTGGTGTATTCGTCTTATTCCAAACGGACGCGGGCGGATAGGACGGGTACGCGCTGAAGTTGGCCTTATCTTATTACCAAACGCGATCGAATCAGATTAGTCTGCATTCGTTTCAAACAACACCCGATGTGGGCCAGCCCGGTGATACCATGACACAAGCATTTCGTCCCGTCAACCTTAGCTGCTCACCTCTCTTTTTCTCCCTGACATCCGGTCCTTTTCCTCCCTCCATTTTTTTCCTTGGAATGAAGGAAGTCTCTGACACCCGTTGACATCGCTGCGGGCAGCACCAGTGAAAGTAGCAGGCAGGAGTATCTTATTTTAAGCAGAAAAGGTGGAGCGCACAGTGGACCAGACGTTGCTACAGCTTGACGAACGGGCCGGGGGTACGTGTGACGTGCAACCGCGCGCGCGCGGTGGCGTGTGTCCTACCCTGCCGATCCTGGCCGTGGGCCGACAGCCGGGGGCACCGACCTACTACGACGTTACTTCAAAAAAAAAAAACTACTACGACGTGCGATCCGGGAGGACCACGTCGGCCGATCGATCCATCCATCCATCAGACGAATTATTATTACTACAACCATCCATGGTAATAATTAATGGGTAGTAGTAGTACAGTGGATGGCGATTAACTCGCACCGCCATGGGGCTCCGTCGGTGACCGGCCGTGTGATGGTCCACCGTAGCTTCCAGAAGATTGACGTCGCTCTAGCCATATGAAAAGTAGTAGTGGTAGATCTTTCGTGTATCCTCGTCGATCTCTAGATGGCGCTTCGAGAACGCATCGATCCATTTTGTCGCTGCCAAATGCGGGCAGGTCTCCCGTCCAGAAGAAGGAAAAGTAGAGCGATTGAGAGAGCAATCGGGAGCAAATGGCGTGCGTGCGCGCGTGTTCGGCTGCCGGTGCACACGTACGTACGTGCTGTACTCAGCAACAGTCGGCCAGCGAGCGAGCGGAGCGGCAATCATGGCGCCCGGCCGCGCGCGCGGTAGCTCTCTCCATTTGGAGTTTTCTTGGGCGACGGGGCGGATTCTTCGCGGCGAAGGAAAGGGGGAGACGGGAGAAGGCTTCCGTTACGCCCTGGTGTCGTCGTCGTGACGCCACGCCCCACGCAATGCCTCCTCGGCCGATCGGGCCCGCTGGACCAGGACCTGCGCCCCCGTGGATCCCCTGCGAGCGCCCCGCCGTGCGGCCAACGGTGTGATTTGTAGTATTCGACCGACCGAATGCGCAAACTGCAAAAGGCGTAACCATAAATCAATTTATTGTTTTTTTGGGGTGCATTCATGTGTATTTATTGACTATGGTAGCTTAAGGCATTTTCAACTACGACTTGTAAAACAGACACATTGTCTATTTGTGGATTGGTCCGAACTCATCATCGGACATGCATATAGGAGTCAACTATCCAACCATGTCTCCTAACGTTTGTCTCTGTTTTTTTCCTTTAAGTTCCCAACACTCAACATGATTATAAAAATAACATAATTCATACATAAATAACTTGTAAATATAAGATGATGTTCAACAAGTTTTTGGAATTCATCGATTTCAAATTCAACGATGCTCGAGTCAAAATCGACAGAAGTCTTCACACGCATTGTGCCCCTTGAGCTTCATCCAACAACTACAAGCGTTGGGCGTGCTTTGTTGCGTCATTGGTGTTGTTCAGTTTCTTAAAAAAATACTCACTCTGTTTAAAAAATAAGGTGCATTACTTTTCTTGAGAAGTCAAACCTTTCAAGTTTGATCAAATTTGTAGACAAATATATTGAATACATAATATCAAATCGGTATGATTATATCCATCATGAAATGATTTTCCATACTTTTTGTTTAATATTAAGGACATCGACATTTTTTACTCTGAACTTGGTAAAGGTTTTAGAAATTCAACCTTCCAAAAAACTAACACCCCTAATATTTTAGAACTGATGGAATATTTAATTTGTCGGACGGGGAGATGATGGAGTGTATTCTATTTTTATTTAGTTTTGTGTTATGGTGGGTTTTTCGTGGTGGGATTTTGTGTTAACTGCTAAACAATCTATATTTATGTGTCGAAATTTTTTCGTCGGTGCCTACATGTACTCTATTGGTGCTGCAATAGCATATGGTGGCGCTTCTTTTTTCCATGTGATGGCAGGGTTCGCAGAATTGGTATGTTTTTATACGCCGATTGCTACTGATTGATATGAAAAAAAAATTGCATGGTCAAAATCGTAAGCCAAATCTAAAATTCAATACCGCAATTGAATGAAAATGTTTCATAATTAGGGAACATAGTGAGTTAAAATAGTTGAACGAAGAGTTGCTTGAAAAATTGTTGACCCGGTCAAAATCGAGTGATTGAAGAGCTCAATTAATTGTGTGGCCTTAAAAATTAGTAAGCATAGTGTATAAAATCGGGTAACCCAATTCCAATTGGAGACCTCAACTGAATGTGGGATCTTTAAAACTAGAGAGCATAGTGTTATAAAGGATGTATAGACGTAGATGGCCTCCTCTTAGTCATGTGGTACAACACGACAACACATCCGAACTATAGAATCTAATAATTATCAAGGTGCAATATTGAGTGAATCAACAAGAAGCAAAATTTATGATGCCTGTGGTTAACAAGCCCGATGGCCATATTGTCTCCACTCGTCCAACCGCACAACAAAACTTCATGACGCGATGGAGATGGTGTACCAGCGATGGGATAACTACTTCACATTGCGATCATGAATCATGTGAAAGTGGGCGTAGGGCGTGAAGTGTTTTGCTCAAGAAAAAAAGCACATACGTTTTGCCAGAACATCGAGCCCCCTTACCTCACGTCTACAAAGTCCACAGATGTGATCCTTCCGCGCATTGCAAATCCACTCATCTGTTGGGGAACGCGACAGAAAACAAAAATTTCCGGTATAGCGAGCATGCCCAAGACCACTATGAAGACTGCATACAAGGTTTGATCTGATCCGTACCGACTCGAAGCGCAGCGGTAGAAGAGTCGGTGGAGATCGTTGGTGCAGATCCCCGCAGCTAGGATTTTACAACCTCCCAACCGTGAGGATGTACACCCTCGTCGGACAACCCTCTGGGAGGCGGCCGGACAGTCCCCCGGACGATGTCGCGGACAGCCCTTCGGGAGGACCCTCGAAACTCGAACGGAGACTCGGACAGCCCTTCGGGAGGACACTCGAAACTCGAACGGAGACTCGGACAGCCCTTCGGACACATGAACAACCCCTCGGGCAAAAGATCGAAACTATGACCTCTCTACGGGGTTGCACACATACAGTGTGATCTATCCGGCAGGGCTTCGCCGTCCAGAACTAGTTCCTGCCGGAACCCAGACAGCCTTTCGGCTCTACGAAACTATTTCGCTGGGAGGGAGAGAAGAAGCCAGATCATTGCAATGGCACTTGTATGTGAGAAGGAGTGAGTTTTTGGGCTGCCTCCTCACCCCTATTTATAGGGTGAGAGACTATGGTGAAAATACCAAAATGCCCTCATATATTTTCACTATTCATAATAGTGATTCCACTATTCATAAATAGTGTTTCCCACTATTCACAATAGTGTTTTCCACTATTTCGTAATAGTGTTTTCGCTAGTCATGAGATATTTTCTCCCAATAGTGTTTCCCACTATTCATAATAGTGTTTCCACTATTCACGAGATATTTTCTCCAAAAAGCACTTTCACTATTCACGACGACATTTTTCAGCGTCCGTTCGAACTGAAAAAATTTATGTGGGCTTAGAACATTTCCAGAACCCACTAAAATAATTTTCAATGCGATCCGGAACAAGGTACGGATTAGTGATTTTCATCTGCGAAATGCATCTGAAGCAGTTCCGGTAGCTCCGAAACATCTCCCGTTTTTCTTCCGGAAAATTCCCAGAAGTTTCCAGAATGATTCTGGCACCCTCCAAGAATTATCAGGCATGTGCGAAACCAATTTGACTTGATGGTATCCCCTGAAACAACTTTTCAGTTTTACCGAAACTGTTCCGGTGTTCTCTCTGCGGAACTTTTCCGCTGTCCGAAAATTTTCTGCTGTCCGAAACTTTTTTGGTGATTTTCTCTTAGACTCCCTGTTTAGTATTCAGCAGATAGATGACCCTTAAGCGTGTGACCCTATAGGTTCGGTGAAGCATAGACATGACCCGGAACCCCTTCCGATCAATGATCAACATCGGAGCCATGGACACCCATATTGACCCCTATACCCACACGAATGAATATTCGAGTGAACCTCCAGTTGCCGTGTGCTATTCCTGTTGCTTCATGATATGTTACCAATACCCAAGGTGAGACATGTTGGCATCCCCGTGGATCAACAACTTCTTCACTATGCTAGTTACCTCGTTACCGGTATTGTTCTCTTTTCTCGTTCCCGTGTTCCGGCATCCCCGTGATCAAATCACAAAAGGTCTGGCCAGACGATGATGGATGCTGTAACACCGAGAGGGCCCAGAGATATCTCTCCATCGTCGGAGGAGCAAATCCCATTCTTGAGCTATCAAGTTACTTGACATACTTTTCCATGAACCCGTAAGCCGCCGTAATAGCCACCCATTTACGGATGACGTTTAACAAACCCCAAAGTTCATGAAGCAAGCATGAAGAAACTCGATACTCTCATGGTCTAAGGAATCATGCAAATGTAAACCATCTCTGTGTTATTAACCATTAACTTGTGACGAATGTATCTCATAGCATAACATCAATTCGGATCGATTCAACACAAGTGTTCTACCAACATCGTGCCCTCAAAATTGCCGGCATAGCCATGCCCATGATCCAGAAAACAGGATCATCATGCAATACTTGAGGCAAGACTAGGAATACAATTTACCGTTTATTATATGACACGTGCATATGAGTTTCCCTCCAAGCCTCGTGGATATTGCAGACTCGAGAATCATTGCAGTTATAGCATGGATCATAAACATTCATTACATACTTGGAGATACAAAAGTAACTGTTATTACTGCCTCTAGGGCATATCTCCTACATCATCCTCCATCACCAAAGGAGATCGTGCATTCAACTTGTAAAGAGCATCCAGATCTTTGCTCATATCAAAGGAGTTATGGAATTCAAAACGTTTTTGAAGCTCTGAACTCATGCAAGACAACATGAGGCACTACACTAAGTTGTAATCATTATCCTTAGTGACCCAGACATTTTGTATGTCTGCCGCAGCAGTTGCCGCCGGTTTAGGAGGAAGAGGTCCGTCAAGCACGTACACTTTCTTAGCACCCCTGAGGACAATCCTCAGGGTACGGACCCAGTCCGCATAGTTGTTTCCATTTGCAGCTAACTTCTCTTTCTCTAACATCGGGCCTAAGTTGAACGCGCTATTGCGAGCCATTTGATCTACAATGGAAAACACAAACTCACTTAGACTTTGTTCATAATGATATTAGCACTAGTGAATAAAACGTTTTTATTCCAAGGTGCGCTCCCACTCAAATCAATATCTCTCAAAATTGATTATGAGTGATTCAAGACCCAGACTTCAATTCATCGTCATAGAATCATCATCTCATGACAGGAATTTTAATCGGTAGGCTAACTTGCCGATCACATCTCCATGTGACTCTTGTTCATCTTTCGATGCGTGTGTTCCGAGCTCATGACTTTCATGCCTGAACGTCAAGACAACCAAGTGATATTGCTGTGAGGTCTTTACTCACCCGCCTCACACATCCCTAATCATTCGTACCATGCATCCATGGCGCACCCCGAAAAGTTAGGTGTCATGACGGTGCTACACTTGGGAGAACACTAACTACTTGATATTTTTGTGAGAGATCACCCTAATAAAAAGCGACTACCGCGCAATCAAGAAGGGTGCAACATAAGGGATAAACCTCAGGCAATTCATAATTAGCATGATATGGTATAGCCCCTTCTGACGGAGAAGTCAAGTATTTTTTCGTCTTTGGCATTCGCGTCGGTGTTCACCTTTGCGAAGATTGCCACCACCTTGTCGATGCACCAGATAATATTGCTATCTCTATAGCTAATAAAATAAGTGCATTACATAAGGTTGACATGCAGGTCATTAAAGTGCAATCATATGGCTCCAGCCATCATGCCGAATCATGACACGCAGGTCATGTCAATTACACCATATAGCCATCTCATACATAATCAAAATTGAATATGAGCTTTGCTATACCACATCACATGCAAACCATTCTGCAAAACCAAGTTAGACGCCTCTAATCGGTTTATACAAAATTTTATTTTACGTGGCTTCTAAGGTTTTGACTCAAACCGCAGCTACCAACATTTATCATCAAGTATGATAATTCAAGTTGCTAGATTAACTTTCCAGGGTGTATGAAACACGAGATGATAAAATCTCGAGCCCCATACTAAACTTCGTCATATGCGTGACCCCCGTGCAGATCATATCTGCATTGCCCTTTCGTTTGCAAAACATTCATCTTTCTTTTGACTATGGTGGAACCCAAAGAACTATTAGCACTTCGTTGATCTGTCAATCAGCATACTCAGGAGCAGCATGAAAGGATCGCAGATTGCCAGAACTTTGTAAGATTCCACCATTCCGTCAAGATATGGACTACGCAAATTCACGGGAAGCAACAGGAACATCGGGTAACATATTTCATCTGCTACCCGCACAAATAATTTTTAGCAATAGATCTCATCTACTACAAAATTATATTATGCAATACCCATACATCTCATGTATTCTAGATCATAACATGCATCTACTCATAGCCTGGCTCTTGATGCCACTGTTGAGGAACGCGACAGAAAACAAAAATTTCCGGTATAGCGAGCACGCCCAGGACCACTATGGAGACTGCATACAAGGTTTGATCTGATCCGTACCGACTCGAAGCGCAGCGGTAGAAGAGTCGGTGGATATCGTTGGTGCAGATCCCCGCAGCTAGGATTTTACAACCTCCCAACCGCGAGGATGTACACCCTCATCGGACAACCCTCTGGGAGGCGGCCGGACAGTCCCCCGGACGATGTCGCGGACAGCCCTTCGGGAGGACCCTCGAAACTCCAACGGAGACTCGGACAACCCTTCGGGAGGACACTCGAAACTCGAACGGAGACTCGGACAGCCCTTCGGGAGGACACACGAACAACCCCTCGGGCAAAAGATCGAAACTACGACCTCTCTACAGGGTTGCACACATACGGTGTGATCTATCCGGCAGGGCTTCGCCGTCCAGAACTAGTTCCTGCCGGAACCCAGACAGCCTTTCGGCTCTACGAAACTATTTCGCTGGGAGGGAGAGAAGAAGCCAGATCATTGCAATGGCACTTGTATGTGAGAAGGAGTGAGTTTTTGGGCTGCCTCCTCACCCCTATTTATAGGGTGAGAGACTATGGTGAAAATACCAAAATGCCCTCATATATTTTCACTATTCATAATAGTGATTCCACTATTCATAAATAGTGTTTCCCACTATTCACAATAGTGTTTTCCACTATTTCGTAATAGTGTTTTCGCTAGTCATGAGATTATTTCTCCCAATAGTGTGTCCCACTATTCATAATAGTGTTTCCACTATTCACGAGATATTTTCTCCAAAAAGCACTTTCACTATTCACGACGACATTTTTCAGCGTCCGTTCGAACTGAAAAAATTTATGTGGGCTTAGAACATTTCCAGAACCCACTAAAATAATTTTCAATGCGATCCGGAACAAGGTACGGATTAGTGATTTTCATCTGCGAAATGCATCTGAAGCAGTTCCGGCAGCTCCGAAACATCTCCCGTTTTTCTTCCGGAAAATTCCCAGAAGTTTCCAGAATGATTCTGGCACCCTCCAAGAATTATCAGGCATGTGCGAAACCAATTTGACTTGATGGTATCCCCTGAAACAACTTTTCAGTTTTACCGAAACTGTTCCGGTGTTCTCTCTGCGGAACTTTTCCGCTGTCCGAAAATTTTCTGCTGTCCGAAACTTTTTTGGTGATTTTCTCTTAGACTCCCTGTTTAGTATTCAGCAGATAGATGACCCTTAAGCGTGTGACCCTATAGGTTCGGTGAAGCATAGACATGACCCGGAACCCCTTCCGATCAATGATCAACATCGGAGCCATGGACACCCATATTGACCCCTATACCCACACGAATGAATATTCGAGTGAACCTCCAGTTGCCGTGTGCTATTCCTGTTGCTTCATGATATGTTACCAATACCCAAGGTGAGACATGTTGGCATCCCCGTGGATCAACAACTTCTTCACTGTGCTAGTTACCTCGTTACCGGTATTGTTCTCTTTTCTCGTTCCCGTGTTCCGGCATCCCCGTGATCAAATCACAAAAGGTCTGGCCAGACGATGATGGATGCTGTAACACCGAGAGGGCCCAGAGATATCTCTCCATCGTCGGAGGAGCAAATCCCATTCTTGAGCTATCAAGTTACTTGACATACTTTTCCATGAACCCGTAAGCCGCCGTAATAGCCACCCATTTACGGATGACGTTTAACAAACCCCAAAGTTCATGAAGCAAGCATGAAGAAACTCGATACTCTCATGGTCTAAGGAATCATGCAAATGTAAACCATCTCTGTGTTATTAACCATTAACTTGTGACGAATGTATCTCATAGCATAACATCAATTCGGATCGATTCAACACAAGTGTTCTACCAACATCGTGCCCTCAAAATTGCCGGCATAGCCATGCCCATGATCCAGAAAACAGGATCATCATGCAATACTTGAGCCAGTCTTAGAGGCAAGACTAGGAATACAATTTACTGTTTATTATACGACACGTGCATATGAGTTTCCCTCCAAGCCTCGTGGATATTGCAGACTCGAGAATCATTGCAGTTATAGCATGGATCATAAACATTCATTACATACTTGGAGATACAAAAGTAACTGTTATTACTGCCTCTAGGGCATATCTCCTACATCATCCTCCATCACCAAAGGAGATCGTGCATTCAACTTGTAAAGAGCATCCAGATCTTTGCTCATATCAAAGGAGTTATGGAATTCAAAACGTTTTTGAAGCTCTGAACTCATGCAAGACAACATGAGGCACTACACTAAGTTGTAATCATTATCCTTAGTGACCCAGACATTTTGTATGTCTGCCGCAGCAGTTGCCGCCGGTTTAGGAGGAAGAGGTCCGTCAAGCACGTACACTTTCTTAGCACCCCTGAGGACAATCCTCAGGGTACGGACCCAGTCCGCATAGTTGTTTCCATTTGCAGCTAACTTCTCTTTCTCTAACATCGGGCCTAAGTTGAACGCGCTATTGCGAGCCATTTGATCTACAATGGAAAACACAAACTCACTTAGACTTTGTTCATAATGATATTAGCACTAGTGAATAAAACGTTTTTATTCCAAGGTGCGCTCCCACTCAAATCAATATCTCTCAAAATTGATTATGAGTGATTCAAGACCCAGACTTCAATTCATCGTCATAGAATCATCATCTCATGACAGGAATTTTAATCGGTAGGCTAACTTGCCGATCACATCTCCATGTGACTCTTGTTCATCTTTCGATGCGTGTGTTCCGAGCTCATGACTTTCATGCCTGAACGTCAAGACAACCAAGTGATATTGCTGTGAGGTCTTTACTCACCCGCCTCACACATCCCTAATCATTCGTACCATGCATCCATGGCGCACCCCGAAAAGTTAGGTGTCATGACGGTGCTACACTTGGGAGAACACTAACTACTTGATATTTTTGTGAGAGATCACCCTAATAAAAAGCGACTACCGCGCAATCAAGAAGGGTGCAACATAAGGGATAAACCTCAGGCAATTCATAATTAGCATGATATGGTATAGCCCCTTCTGACGGAGAAGTCAAGTATTTTTTCGTCTTTGGCATTCGCGTCGGTGTTCACCTTTGCGAAGATTGCCACCACCTTGTCGATGCACCAGATAATATTGCTATCTCTATAGCTAATAAAATAAGTGCATTACATAAGGTTGACATGCAGGTCATTAAAGTGCAATCATATGGCTCCAGCCATCATGCCGAATCATGACACGCAGGTCATGTCAATTACACCATATAGCCATCTCATACATAATCAAAATTGAATATGAGCTTTGCTATACCACATCACATGCAAACCATTCTGCAAAACCAAGTTAGACGCCTCTAATCGGTTTATACAAAATTTTATTTTACGTGGCTTCTAAGGTTTTGACTCAAACCGCAGCTACCAACATTTATCATCAAGTATGATAATTCAAGTTGCTAGATTAACTTTCCAGGGTGTATGAAACACGAGATGATAAAATCTCGAGCCCCATACTAAACTTCGTCATATGCGTGACCCCCGTGCAGATCATATCTGCATTGCCCTTTCGTTTGCAAAACATTCATCTTTCTTTTGACTATGGTGGAACCCAAAGAACTATTAGCACTTCGTTGATCTGTCAATCAGCATACTCAGGAGCAGCACGAAAGGATCGCAGATTGCCAGAACTTTGTAAGATTCCACCATTCCGTCAAGATATGGACTACGCAAATTCACGGGAAGCAACAGGAACATCGGGTAACATATTTCATCTGCTACCCGCACAAATAATTTTTAGCAATAGATCTCATCTACTACAAAATTATATTATGCAATACCCATACATCTCATGTATTCTAGATCATAACATGCATCTACTCATAGCCTGGCTCTTGATGCCACTGTTGAGGAACGCGACAGAAAACAAAAATTTCCGGTATAGCGAGCACGCCCAGGACCACTATGGAGACTGCATACAAGGTTTGATCTGATCCGTACCGACTCGAAGCGCAGCGGTAGAAGAGTCGGTGGATATCGTTGGTGCAGATCCCCGCAGCTAGGATTTTACAACCTCCCAACCGCGAGGATGTACACCCTCATCGGACAACCCTCTGGGAGGCGGCCGGACAGTCCCCCGGACGATGTCGCGGACAGCCCTTCGGGAGGACCCTCGAAACTCCAACGGAGACTCGGACAACCCTTCGGGAGGACACTCGAAACTCGAACGGAGACTCGGACAGCCCTTCGGGAGGACACACGAACAACCCCTCGGGCAAAAGATCGAAACTACGACCTCTCTACAGGGTTGCACACATACGGTGTGATCTATCCGGCAGGGCTTCGCCGTCCAGAACTAGTTCCTGCCGGAACCCAGACAGCCTTTCGGCTCTACGAAACTATTTCGCTGGGAGGGAGAGAAGAAGCCAGATCATTGCAATGGCACTTGTATGTGAGAAGGAGTGAGTTTTTGGGCTGCCTCCTCACCCCTATTTATAGGGTGAGAGACTATGGTGAAAATACCAAAATGCCCTCATATATTTTCACTATTCATAATAGTGATTCCACTATTCATAAATAGTGTTTCCCACTATTCACAATAGTGTTTTCCACTATTTCGTAATAGTGTTTTTGCTAGTCATGAGATATTTTCTCCCAATAGTGTTTCCCACTATTCATAATAGTGTTTCCACTATTCACGAGATATTTTCTCCAAAAAGCACTTTCACTATTCACGACGACATTTTTCAGCGTCCGTTCGAACTGAAAAAATTTATGTGGGCTTAGAACATTTCCAGAACCCACTAAAATAATTTTCAATGCGATCCGGAACAAGGTACGGATTAGTGATTTTCATCTGCGAAATGCATCTGAAGCAGTTCCGGCAGCTCCGAAACATCTCCCGTTTTTCTTCCGGAAAATTCCCAGAAGTTTCCAGAATGATTCTGGCACCCTCCAAGAATTATCAGGCATGTGCGAAACCAATTTGACTTGATGGTATCCCCTGAAACAACTTTTCAGTTTTACCGAAACTGTTCCGGTGTTCTCTCTACGGAACTTTTCCGCTGTCCGAAAATTTTCTGCTGTCCGAAACTTTTTTGGTGATTTTCTCTTAGACTCCCTGTTTAGTATTCAGCAGATAGATGACCCTTAAGCGTGTGACCCTATAGGTTCGGTGAAGCATAGACATGACCCGGAACCCCTTCCGATCAATGATCAACATCGGAGCCATGGACACCCATATTGACCCCTATACCCACACGAATGAATATTCGAGTGAACCTCCAGTTGCCGTGTGCTATTCCTGTTGCTTCATGATATGTTACCAATACCCAAGGTGAGACATGTTGGCATCCCCGTGGATCAACAACTTCTTCACTATGCTAGTTACCTCGTTACCGGTATTGTTCTCTTTTCTCGTTCCCGTGTTCCGGCATCCCCGTGATCAAATCACAAAAGGTCTGGCCAGACGATGATGGATGCTGTAACACCGAGAGGGCCCAGAGATATCTCTCCATCGTCGGAGGAGCAAATCCCATTCTTGAGCTATCAAGTTACTTGACATACTTTTCCATGAACCCGTAAGCCGCCGTAATAGCCACCCATTTACGGATGACGTTTAACAAACCCCAAAGTTCATGAAGCAAGCATGAAGAAACTCGATACTCTCATGGTCTAAGGAATCATGCAAATGTAAACCATCTCTGTGTTATTAACCATTAACTTGTGACGAATGTATCTCATAGCATAACATCAATTCGGATCGATTCAACACAAGTGTTCTACCAACATCGTGCCCTCAAAATTGCCGGCATAGCCATGCCCATGATCCAGAAAACAGGATCATCATGCAATACTTGAGCCAGTCTTAGAGGCAAGACTAGGAATACAATTTACCGTTTATTATACGACACGTGCATATGAGTTTCCCTCCAAGCCTCGTGGATATTGCAGACTCGAGAATCATTGCAGTTATAGCATGGATCATAAACATTCATTACATACTTGGAGATACAAAAGTAACTGTTATTACTGCCTCTAGGGCATATCTCCTACATCATCCTCCATCACCGAGTACCATGCCATCATGTTTTACTCTAGAAACAACAAGAAGTTAAACAAAAAAGACTCAAGGTTATTTGACCAAACACCTATCGGGCATGGTGACCACCATGGATGCCATCAGCGGGGCAGAGGGTACCTAGATAAGGATGGGCCATGGGTGGACGATGGTGTAATCCACGGCGGGCAGGCGCGTGAGTGGGGGATGCGGACGTCTGACAATGCATGGATATCGAGAGAGGTACATCGGCATCGGCGGACTAGGAGGGTGTGTATGTAGAGCAAAGGGGTAGCATGGGAGGGATGGAAGAAAAGTGGCCCATGATGGGGATTTGAGTGGGTCGGGGGTGTTGGAGTCCTACGTGTTGACGGTCCAGATTCTTGCAAAGCTTCCCCCCCCCCCAGATTGAGTGCAGTTTGCGAGAATTCATACAACTAAACGCGTCCGCGGACAGATGAGATACCGTGTTGGATGGAAAATTGTGTCTGGATAGGACGGTCCGGGCGTTTGTGAAGATTTGAGGATCTGCGTTGAAGATGTCTTTAGCTCTAATGGAACATGCCATGGGACATAAAGTGTTCTAGGTAAATAAAACCCTTCTTTGGAGAATAAAGGAAAACCTATGCGATGTACATTAATGTATATGAATTGAGTCCATTTCAGGCCTATCCATCCCTAATATTTCTTATATTATGCCACTAGTAGAAAACATGGTTTTGGTTGAGGCCAGGATAATAGCAATAATCTTGGTTCACTTCTGAACCAGGACCAAAGGGTGCATCAGTCCCGGTTCATGAGGCCAGGGCGTCGTCTAGGCCTTGGGGGCCACTGGTCCCGGTTCGTCTGACACTTTTGGTCCCAGTTCCAGACACGAAACGGGACCAGTGGGCCTCGCTCCTGGCCCAACACCTTCAGTCCCGGTCGGTAGCTGGAACCAGGACCAAAGGTCAGTCTTCTGTCCCGGTTCTAGTACCCACGCCCCTGCCCGCTCACTCTGTTTTTTGGCCGCCGGCGTGTGCAGGTGTGTGTTGCTCTAGCTCTCACCTCCTATGCACATGAGGTGTTCGATGAAATGCCCGAGCCACTCTTAAGCTTTCTCCTCTCCAAGCTCGACCTCCAAGCTCCATTTTCCTCAAGATTTGTCTAGGTTTGGCCGGCCGTCCAGTCCCGTCCCCCTCCTCACCGACGTCGATTGCCCGTGCCAATCTCATCATTGGCACCACCGTGGTGAGCCTCTTGTTCTTATCTTCTTTGTAAAAGAAAAAAATTCTTACTTGTATGATTTAGATAAATACTTGTACAATTTTCTTACTTTTATTATTGTTTGTTATTATATAGTGCCATGGATTTGGTATCCGCCCCCGTCGGCCCTCGTCCTCTCTATGATTCGGATGTGGTATATTATATTTTATAACTATTTGTTTCATTTAGTGTTTATGACAATTATGCCGACCAACGTGATATAGATGTTTTTGTCTAGGAGGTATGTGAACCGGAAGTTCGAACCGACCCTCTTGTCGAGAGGTTAAATTTAGTTGAAAAAGAAAACAATTACTTGAAGAAAAATTGAAAAGAATTGAGGAGGAGAATATGGAATTGGAGTTGCATGTTGCTGATGTCGTCGATGATCACAAGATCAAGATGGATGCAATGCGCTTGCAGATTAGAAAGATTAGAAAATATGTCATTCATACAGAGGATTGGTATCATTATGCCGTTGCATCAATTGGTACCTTAGTTACAGTTATGATCGCATTTGTTGTTGTATTTAAATGTTCTACATAGTTTCAATGTATGTTTTAATTAGATGCTCTAGAGATCTATATGTTGTTCAATGAGAAATATGTATGAACTTTATGTATTTATTTTTTCAGTAACAACATTTGATCACTGCTGTACTTTGGTTTTAATGTGATGCTGAACTTCTAGTAATTTGGTCACTTCTCTATTCATGATGTTCTGTAATGGTTTTTGATACACTTAATTACATAATGCACACAGATGAACCGACAATGGGTGTACGGTGACCGGCGCACCTCCGAGTACATTAAGGGCGTGCATAATTTTCTCGAAGTGGCTGAGGCAAACAAGAAGAATGGTTTTATGCGTTGTCCATGTACTATCTGTGGGAATACGATGGATTACTCTGACTCGAAAACCCTTCACGTCCACCTGCTTGAGAAGGGTTTCATGCCACACTATAATGTTTGGACCAATCACGAAGAAAGAGGGGTTATGATGGAAGACAAGGAAGAAGAATAGGATGATGACAACTATCCGCCCCCTGAATACGGTGATGCTGCAACAGGAGAATCTGAATATCAAGAGGAACCAGACGATGTGCCTGATGATGATCTTCGTTGGGTCATTGTTGATGCACAGAGAGAATACGAAAGTGAAAGGGAGAAGTTGAAGTTCGATCGCATGTTATAGGATCACAAAACAGGGTTGTACCCAAATTGCAAAGATGACAACACAAAGCTCGGTACCACACTAGAATTGCTACAATGGAAGGCAGACAATGGTGTATCTAACAAGAGATTTGGTTCGCTACTGGAAATAATGAAGAAGAAGCTTCCAAAGGATAATGAATTGCCCGACAGTACGTACGAAGGAAAGAAGGTTCTATGTCCTCAAGGATTGGAGGTGCAGAAGATACATGCATGCCCTAATGATTGCATCCTCTACCATGATGCATACGAGGATTTGAATGCATGCCCGGTATGCGGTGCATTGCGGTATACGATCAGACGAAATGACCCTGGTGATGTTGAGGGCCAACACACCGGGAATAGGGTTCCTGCCAAGGTGATGTGGTATGCTCCTATAATACCACGGTTGAAACATTTGTTCAGAAACAAAGAGCATGCCAAGTTGATGCGATGGCACAAGAAAGACGGGAAGTTGAGAGCACCCGCTGATGGGTCGTCGTGGAGAAAGATCGAGAGAAAGTGAGGGGACTTTACATGTGACCCAAGGAACGTATGGTTTGGTTTAATTGCAGATGACGTTAATCCTTTTGGGGAGCAAAGCAGCAAGCATAGCACATGTCATGTGACTCTATGTATGTATAACCTTCCTCCTTGGTTGTGCATGAAGCGGAAGTTCGTTATGATGCCAGTGATCATCCAAGGGCCTAAGCAACCCGGCAATGACATTGATGTGTACCTAAGGCCATTAGTTGATGACACTCATGTGTCAAGGAGGAGGACGAGCATGTCTGACGCTACATGGCTGCGTTGGATGCCAGGTTCTCCAATACCTGGCAGGTTTTTCAGGGATCTCACCCAAGCTATGATCCTGTCATAGTTCCTTCTATTTGGGTGTCCATCGCCTGCGTCACCAGACATCAACTAGATCTGTATTAGTGATATTATATAATAATATTCGAGATGTATTAGTGATAATATTCGATGATGTATTAGTGATACTATTCAATGATGTATTAGTGATATTATATGATCGTATTGTTGCATTGCCTTGGATTGATTTGCATATATCATGTTTGTATATTGTCATGTTGTAATATTTGCAGAAACTATGGATCACAGAGACTTAGAAAATAAAAATTGTTGGGGGATATAATCCGCGAAGGAGGTTATCCCTTGTCATATCTCGGTGACACAGATGGTTAGGAAGGAGAGGATGACGGCTCTGGTGATCCAACAATGGAGGAGGAAGGAGATCATGACAACTCCATGAACGAATGGCGGAGGAAGGAGATCATGATCACGGCTCCGGTAACCGAACGGAGGAGGGAGCCTCAACTGTTGCAATGTCCGGCGAGGTAAGGAGACGAGGCCCGAAGAAAAGGTTGCACCAGGATGAAAGGTTCACGATCACAGAAGTCGCGAAAGATGACCAACCGATTGCTCCCAAGCGGACCAATGACGCATTTGTACATCAGCGTGGAGTTGTTGTTAGGGACTACGTCTCGATCAATAGCCGGCAATGGAATAAAATAATAAGGACCCTGAAGTTTCTTATGTCTAGGATAGACTGAAAGATGATATTTGGACCGAGCTGATGACAAATTTCAGCCTACCGCGAGAGGAGGATCTGAATAACCGAGTTATAGAGCGAAAGGTCAATGCGTTTGCTCTTAAGAAGATGGCAGAACTATTCAGGAAGTAGAAGAAAGGGTTGAGCACAAAGTTTGTCGATAAAGAGGAGACTCCAAAATTCATTGGTCGATATGAGAAGATAAGAGATCAATGGCCCGAATTTGTGGCCTACAAGAAATCGGAGAAGGGTAAGAAAATGTCACTGACAAACAAGAAAAATTCTACAAAGAAGAAGTATCACCATCACACGGGGTCAGGTGGCTACTACAAAGCCCGACTGTTGTGGGACAAAGCTGAGCAAGACCTACTTGCTAAATCGGTCCAACCAGCGACATTGCACTGGCCAGATCGTTCAAGGACTTGGTTCTTCAGGGTTGGGGGAGCTTTGGACCCAGAAACAGGGGAGTGTGTTTGGACGAACGAGCAACTTGCAATACCCTTCCGAAATCTTCAGGCAACAATCAAGGCAGAGTAGGAAAGGACGTTCATTCTCGATAGAGAGAAGGACGAGCTGATAGAGGCCCTCAGGAATCCTGAACACCCTGGACGAACACGAGGCACATCAGGCTCCGTTCCGTGGGTGCATGGGATTCCCGACAGCGGTGGTTATAGAAGCCGAGAGAGAAAAAGGAAACAGGAAGCAAGTGAAATGCCGAAGCTTAGTGGAACATTAACAAAACTAGAGGAACTTGAGAGCCAGCGAGCTACTGGCCAACCATCTCAGCGGCACGAAGATCCTTCCTTCGACGCTGCCCCAGAAGCTACCCCACCATCTTAGTGGTGAAGCAGCATGGCTTCCACGGAGCTCATTCAGCCTGATTTCACGGCTCCTCGCTACTCCATGGATAGTATCACGGAGGCTGAACATTGCGAGCTAATGCCGAAATGCCAGAACCTGACCTTCAAGGCGGCGGTTGGCTCTGTTATACCTCCTCGAGCCGAGGGAACTTTCCATTGTTGTCCGATTCCACATGGCTATGCTGTTGTGACGGTGGATGAAATAATGGATGGATTTGAGGGGATGGAGCTTGACAACCCTACAGGTGAAGAGGATATTATTCTTCTGGAAAATGCTTCGAGGAGTACATGTCTATGGAGAAAGGAGTACATCAACCTTCCAAACTGGACGCCTCAGCAGACTCAGCCCCCTCTGGCGCGTCAGGGCACTCCGCCGCCTCCTCCTCCTCCGGCGTGTCGGGGCACTCCGCCTCCTCCTTCTCCTCCTCCAGTGCGTCAGGACACTCCGGCTCCTCCTTTGCCTCCTCCGGCGCATCAAGGCACTATTCCTCCTCCTCCTCCGGCGCATCGGGGCACTCTGACGGTATCCTGGACTAGGGGTACTCACCACATCATCTCTCGACAGGTGGTCGGGCCGAGGACCCCCAGGGCGGTTCATTAACGGGCCACTTCGGACATGCCATGATGCATACGAGGAAGATTCCACAAGACTTGGTGATCAAGACAAGGACTCCTCTCCACCGACGTAGCTGACTAGGACTCTTGTTATCCTAGGCCTTTGGTGTGTTATATAAGCCGAGGCCAGGCTAGTCATTAGGGAGAATCAGATCATCATAGATCATATCATCATATGAGCATAGCTCTTAGGGTTCAGACCACTACATACGATCTTGTGGTAGATCAACTCTGTACTCGATACACCATCATCAATACAAACAAAGCAGAACATAGGGTTTTACCTCCATCAAGAGGACCTGAACCTGGGTAAATACCATCTCTTTTGTCTCCTGTTACCCATCGATCCAAGACCCATAGCTCGGGACCCCCTACCTGAGATCCACCGGTTTTGACACCGACATTGGTGCTTTCATTAAGAGTTCCGATGTGGGATCACTAGAAGGATCAGTGGCTCGTCTGCAGATTCCAGTTTTTTCTAGACAGCGAATTTGTGTTCGTCATCCCCGTTTCCTCGAGCATTGATTTGATGATTGCTTCGGTGGAATCGTGTGGAATTGTATCTACAACAACCTTGCAAAATTTCATTGTGTTCCGATGGTGGAATCTCCGGCAATCTTCAATTTACCGGAGCCCTATCGAATCTGGACGGGTATCCGGATGAGTTTAGGATGAGGGTGTCCAGTATCTAGCTCGGATATCCGTTGGAAAATCCCATCGTTCATCGGCTGTGGAATTCCTATACCGATCACCTCTCAAAATTTCAGCTCGATCCGACCGTCCAAACTCCAGGAAACGTCCGAGGAGTACAATGAATTTTGGATCTATTTTGTACGCGAAAACGAATCCGACCTGAGTTCATCTTTTTCATGAATGGGTTGTGAGACGTCCTTTTTGGAGGAAGTTTTCTCATCATCTCGGTCAGCCGACCAACAGTTTGGCATCACGAGGGTCGAATTATCATTAAGAGAACCTCGTCATCCACGGGTTGTACGGGTCGGGCGCTCCATTGCTTCATCAAGCCAGCATTGACTGCGTCACAAATTCCAACCTGCATCAGCATCACCGCACTGTTGCTTTTTCAAGCTGATATCCACCATACCGACCTGCTTTGACACGTTGGCTGGCATGGGGCTCTAGCGTCACCTTGTCGATCTGCTCCGTCTCCTTGGCTAGACCAGGGGCTTTGTCATGTCCTCATCAACCTGCTTTGGGGACTTTGGTGTCAGCAGCCGACCTACTTCGACACCTCACTGGCATGAGACTTCGGCGTCACCAGCCGACCTGCTTCGACACCTTGGCTGGCGTGAGACTTCGGTGTCACCAGTCAACCTGCTTCGACACCTCGGCTGGCATGAGACTTCAGTGTCAACAGCCGACCTGCTTCGACACCTTGGCAGGCGTGAGACTTCGGCGTCACCAGTTAACCTGCTTCGACACCTCGGCTGGCATGAGACTTCGGCGTCACCGGCCGACCTGCTTTGACACATCGGCTGGCATGAGACCTCGGCGTCGCCAGCCGCCTGCTCCATCACCCCAGCTTGACCGAGGGCTTTGCCATCTCTTCATCGACCTGCTCCGGGGACTTCGTCATCACCAGTCGATCAGCTTCACCATGTTAGCTGGACCGGGGACTTCACCTCGCCACATCGACCGTGCAGCGTCACCACTTCGTCAAGCCGAACTCTTTGCTCAGGCACCTCGATGCCCAGCCCATATTCCTTTACTTATTTGCTTCACTTAAATTAACTAAGTACAAGGTTTTTTATATTATTACCTTTATTTGTTATTACTCTTGACTTGCACTATATTGTGTGCACAGGTAATCGATTTATGTTGTGTCATGCGGTCACCTTGGCCTGCCTACATTGTCGTCCCACCTCCATCAACCAAATTGTGTCGTCGACATGGTCGACGAACGTGGGGGCTTTGCCGTCATGCTACCGAACTACTCCGTCTGCTTGACTAGACTGGGGGTTTCTCCTTGGCCCTTCAGAAGCGTTGTGTTGTCACTTCATCAAGCCGATCTCTTCTTCGGCTACCTCGTGAACGGCTTGGGGGCTGGGACCTGACCCACTACAAGCTCGACACACGTCACAAGCACATTAACTAGCTAAGTCGCTTCCATGCTCAACTTTTTTCAATTTTTAACTTTTGTTCGGTTCAACCAAGCATTATATTTGTGTTAAATGAAAAAGTTTGTTTATTAAAAACACTTTCTTTTTCCATGATAATTGGGGGCTTCGTCGTCACGTTGCTGAACTACTCTCCTCGGCTGGACCGAGGGCCTTGCCGCAGCAACCGTGTCCTGTTGCCACTTCTCGATCCGTGCTCTTCGCTAAATTACCTCGGGCTTGGGGGCTGGGACATCAGCCAAACCAAGGACTACGTCTTTGTACCGCCACATCCCCTAACCGCACCAAGCACATTAACCAGCAATGTCGTTTTTGTGCTCAGCTTCTTTGAAATTTTACTTTTTGTTTTGTGCAACCAAACATTATAATTTTTGTTAAACAAAAAAAACTTTGTTTGTTAAATTTTTTATTTAACCGATTTAATCGGGGGCTCTTAAATTTGTATGAGCCGTTTTATAATAACTGTGTTTTATTCTTAGTCGTTGCAAAGTATTTTTATACTACTCCTTTTTCCGACACTAGCGGGTGGTCAATAGCCGGATAGCCTGGTTTCTTTCTAAAGCCGCTCGAGTTTAGTTCGCTAAACAGGCCTCAGAGAAACACTCCGCCTTCGGGATATGGAGGTTGAAGCCAAAGGCTGACCCACTTGGAGTCGAGAGATCGGATGTATCATGTTAAAGCACGACCGAGGCACAAATTAAATTTTAAACCAATTTTGGATTGGCACAATTTTCTTTTGTCTAAACATAAAGTTTTTTCTTGCATAAGTTCTTTGTTATTTCCGAGCATAACTCTTGCAGTACAATGCCAGATGCATTTCACGCATCGGCAGTATTAAAGGGGGTCTGTGGTTAACACCGAACCCACCAAACACCGAGGTACTCCATGCAGTCCTCGGCAAAATGTCCTCGGTATTTCGCATTTATATGCAATGATTTCGAGTTGTGTCTTTGGTCTATATCTAGATTGCCCGGCTCCTGTGCTTACCTCTTACATTTTTGCTTTGTTCGGCTAAGGGGTAAAGGCAGAACCACTACGATTGTCACTTCCAGTTTAACTGGTTAAGTGCCTCAGTTGGAGATAGTCGAAAGCTGATGATACGTCTCCAACGTATCTATAATTTTTTATTGTTCCATGCTATTATATTATCTGTTTTGGATGTTTTATATGCATTAATATGCTATTTTGTATTATTTTTGGGACTAACCTATTAATCTAGAGCCTAGTGCCACTTTTTGTTTTTCTCTTGTTTTTGAGTTTCGTAGATAAGGAATACTAAACGGAGTCCAAACGGAATAAAACCTCCAGAATGATTTTTTCTAGAAAATATGGAAGCCACGAGACTTGAGAACCAAGGCAGAGGAGCTGCCATGGGGCCACAAGCCCGCTTGCTGTGGTCGGGGGGCCACCCGCGTCGGGCAGGCTTGTGGGCCCTTGGCAACTCCCCTAACCCTAATCTTCGGCCTATAAATACCCAAATATTCCATCATTATCATAACGAGCCACGAAAACACTTTTCCGCCACCAGAAGCCTCCGTTCCCGAGAGGTCCAATCTTGGAGCCTTTTTCGGTAATCTGCCGGAGGGGGATTTGATCACGGAGGGCATCTACATCAACTCCATTGCCCCTTCGATGATGCATGAGTAGTTCACCACAGACCTACAGTTCCATAGCTAGTAGCTAGATGGCTTCTTCCCTCTCTTTGCTTCTCAATACCATGTTCTTCATGATCTTCATGGAGATCTATCCGATGTAATACTCTTTTGCGGTGTGTTTGTCGAGATCCGATGAATTGTGGGTTTATGTTCAGATTATCCATGAATATTATTTTAGTCTTTCCTGAATTATTATATGCATGATTTCATATGTTTGCAAGTTTCTTCGAGTTATTGGTTTGGTTTGGCCAACTAGACTGGTAATTCTTGCAATAGGAGAAGTGCTTAGTTTTGGGTTCAATCTTGCGGTGTCCTCACCCAGTGACAAAGTAGGGGTAGCGAGGCACGTATTGTATTGTTGCCATCAAGGGTAAAAAGATGGGGTTTTCATCATATTGCTTGAGTTTATCCCTCTACATCATGTCATCTTACTTAATGTGTTACTCTGTTCTTCATGAACTTAATACTCTATATGCAGGCAGGAGTCGGTCGATGTATGGAGTAATAGTAGTAGATGCATAATCGTTTCAGTCTACTTGTCACAGATGTGATACCTATATGTATAATATTTGCCTTGGATATCTTCATAATTATTCCCTTTTCTATCAATTGCTCGACAGTAATTTGTTCACCCACCGTAATACTTGTCATCATGAGAGAAGCCATCTAGTGAAACTTATGGCCCCCGGGTCTATTTTCCATATTATATTTTCGGATCTAAAACCAGAAACACCAAAAATACTTGTTGCATTGTATTTTAATTTTAGTTTTACTTTCCGTTCAAGCACCCTATTATATCTATCTCTACTAGATCTCATCCTTGCAAATAACCGTGAAGGTATTGACAACCCCTTTATAGCATTGGGTGCAAGAATTTGATTCCTTGTGCAGGTATATCTATTAGTGGCTCGCTTGTATCTCCTACTGGATTGATACCTTGGTTCTCAAAAACTGAGGGAAATATTTATCTACTTTGCTGCATCAAACCGTTCCTCTTCACGAGAAACCAACGCATGCTCGATAGTAGCAGCTGACTGTCACAACAAGCGTAAATCGGTCAGCGAACCGCGGACGATGTTCAACCAAATATAGCCGATCGAGGTTATCCAAGTAAAACGAAGGGCCTTTTTTTCTTGAAAAGGCCAAGTTGTGGGCGGTTCGACCTCGAATAATCGAGGAGTCGATGTATACCGGGGGCTATTAAGTTTCCCCCAAAGATATGCTCCTATGACTAAGTGAAAGTTATAAAGCCTGGATATCTGATTGCCTTGTTTCCGCTAACACAACCACCTCCGGACACCGAGATGTCGGCTAAGGATTGTCTTGTTATTGCAGAAACACCCTGCATACCATCTACAAAGTGGTACAAGCCGACGATGGGCCACTCTCAAATGATAAACGGTCACAAAGGAGTCAAAATAGCATATAACATAAAAGCATTTATATTCAATATGCGAGTGCTGCCTTCCGTAATCATCGTTCTAAATCCATAAATATGCATCAATTTGATTTAAGATTTTGGCCAAGCTGGGTTGCCAGGCTCCTGTGCTTATCCCCTACATTCCCGATTGTTCGGCTAGGGGGTAAAGGGAGCACCTCTGTGATTGGTCGGCAACGATGGAAGTGAAAATTTTGGTTCATTAAAGACCACAAAGTTCGGGAACACTCGACGAACTAAATCCTCAATATTTTTCCTCCCGCATTGATCGGAGTTGGGGTTTCATGATCATGGTCAACATGATATCCTAGTGAAAGCATCGATATGGTTGACTAGAGGGGGGGTGAATAGGAAACTAACACTTTTTAACTTTTCCTTAACAATTTAGGCTTAGCATCAAATAAGTTAGCTAGATGTGCAACTAGATGAATAACCTATATGATGCTAACCATAATAAGTACACAAGCAAGCAAGGGATATAACACAATAAAAGCTTGCAAGAAGTAAAGGTGCGAGATAACCAAAAGTGGATCCGGTGGAGACGAGGATGTGTTACCGGAGTTCCTTCCCTTGTGGGGAAGTACGTCTCCATTGGAGCGGTGTGGAGGCACAATGCTCCCCAAGAAGCCACTAGGGCCACCGTATTCTCCTCACACCCTCACACAATGCGAGATGTCGTGATTCCACTATTGGTGCCCTTGAAGGCGGCAACCGAACCTTTACAAACAAGGTTGGGGCAATGTCCACAACTGAATTGGAGGCTCCCAATGACACCATGAAGCTTCACCACAATGGAATGTGGCTCCGAGGTGACCTCAACCGTCTAGGGTGCTCAAACACCCAAGAGTAACAAGATCCGCAAGGGATTAGTGGGGGGAATCAAATTTCTCTTGGTGGAAGTGTAGATCGGGGCCTTCTCAACCAATCCCTAGAGAATCAACAAGTTTGATTGGCTAGGGAGAGAGATCGGGCTAAAATGGAGCTTTGAGCAACAATGGAGTTTTGGGAAAGGAAGAGGTAAGCTTCTTGGGGAAGAAGACCTCCCTTTTATAGTGGGGGACAAGTTCGAACCGTTATCCACACCTTCAGCCCCGCGCGTCGTGGTACTACCGCAAAACCCACGGTACTACCGTGAGGGCCTACGATACTACCGCTGCCTCTTGCGGTACTACCGCTCGCATGGGAGTAACTGGCCCTGGTTGTTAGCACTAGGCCATAAGCGGGCGAAGCAGTACTACCGTGAGCCCATGCGGTACTACCGCATGGTCGGTAGGGGCAGGCACTGGAGATGCAGGAAGTAAAAAATTACTTGTGTGCCTACCTCCGCAGAAGTAAACACTGCAAAAAAGTCCAGCACGGTTGTACCGGACGTGAATCACGGTACTACCGTAATAAGGCGGATGTAAAAAAATACATCCGCGCCTACTACCACAGGCTGAAGTTCCAGGGCAGGAGACAGCAGTAGTACCGCTCCACCGAGCGGTACTACCGCTGGCACCTGCGGTACTACCGCTCCTTTGAGCGGTATTACCGCTGACCATTGAACTCACACACCCAGCAGGCTTACACTATGCACAGTGAAGGAAAACAAGCTGGGGCTCCGTTGAAGAGAGGGAAAGGTGGTGCAAAGGAATAATGTGTACGTGTTGATTCCACCCAGACCTTTCCGAAGCGGACCCCCTCTTAATAGTATGGCTTCCCTACGACTCAAATCTGCCGAAAGGAAACATAGAGAACAACCGTC
Source organism: Hordeum marinum (assembly GCA_022496015.1). Classification (NCBI taxonomy): domain Eukaryota; kingdom Viridiplantae; phylum Streptophyta; class Magnoliopsida; order Poales; family Poaceae; genus Hordeum; species Hordeum marinum. Next base: position 46,980,912 of record CM039672.1, read on the forward strand.
TTCAAGAGGTTCCGAGGGGCACTGAGTCGTCTTGTGCCTAGACCTGAGATATCTGAAATGCTCAATGCCCACGATTAGTCCGCAAAGGCATTGCCATCAATCACCAAAACCACTTAGGGAGAAATATGCCCTTACAATCTCCCCCTTTTTGGTGGATTGATGACAATATGGGATTTGTACATAAGGATATAAAATAAGCATATGCAAACCCAAGACCTACAAAATATAGATGATCTCCCCCTAGATGTGTGCATACTTTAGATATGCTTTGGACTGCAAGGCACACACACTAGGATCAACACCCCCCCCCCTATATTTTATAGGCAATGCAATCTTTGCAATAGAATGAACAAAACTAAGTATGGAAACTAGGCATAGCATGTGAGCATTAAGATAAGGGTACGTAATAGACAGACTCACAAGCTACGAATCATACTAGACAATAATAAGGTAGTAGTGATAGCATATGTCTCACACCATATGATAGAGGAAGTCTCCAAGTCACACACACACACACACGATATAAACCAAAGTTCAACGAAACCAAAGAGATGACGAAACACAAACACTCACAAATCCTACACTCTCTCCCCCTTTGGCATTAAGACGCCAAAAAGGCAGAGAGGACACCTAACACATAGGTGGTAGCTCCCATGCAGAAAGATCAGTCATCTGGCTCCTCGTCTGAAGCGTCTGGGATGGACTCCGCATCTGAATCAGCCCACTGGAACTGCTGTTTCGCCATCAAAGTGGCCTCGGGAGTGATGTCCTTCTCAGACCCACTCGAGATGGTCTCGCCAAGCTTCCTCAGAATACGCTTGTCACACTGGCGACTCTCCTTCTAAGCAACGTGAGCCTGATACTGACCGTTGGCCTGCATGTAGAACAATGCCCTCATCTTGTGAGAGAGCTTCTTGGCCCAAGATGGCTCAGAAGACGGTGGCACATAGGACCTAGAACTATCATCTTCCTCCTCTTCAATCTCATCCTCATCAACCTCCATACGAGCAGAAGTTGGCTTAGTGGCGGTGTTGGCCCACTTGTCCTTCATACGCAAACGAATGGGCTCATGGAGAAACAAGTGCTCCGGCATGTCCTGACCCGGAAAGGTCTTGTCCCAAGTAGCACGAATCAGGTGGAACAAGTAGGGACCATAAATGGGGACCTTACGATGAAACACAACAGTGCGAAGCTCAGTCCACATAATGTGAGACACATCAAGGATGCCAAGTTCTTCATTTCTTCCTTTCTCACATAGCAGCAACATATCCACCAGATAGGAGTGTACCTTGTCCTTGTCTCCCATGTGAGGAAACAGAGAGTTGCGGAAGATCCGGTGCATGACATCAAGGAATGGGTTGAACACAAAAATTTGCTCACCGGGTCATAAAGTCTTCAGAGTATAGAAAGGCACGAGCTGCTCCTTACATGCTGGCTTAGGGTTGCCGTGAGGGTCCAGTCCAATTGGCACATCAAGCCCGGAATCAGGAACATGCAGCATATCCATGAAGTCCTTCCAGGTGGCAGATAGTCGCTCGCCATTTGTCATCCACTTCATGGTCTGCTGCTCATCACAGTGAAATTGGATAGAGGCAAAGAATTGACCCAGTATCTTGGGATCAAACTCAAGGTGGAATGAGATGATGTCTGCGATAGCAAACTGCTGCACCAACTCCATAGCCTCACCGAAGTATGTCGGATGCTTCCTCATATGTTCCAGATCAATGTATTGGACATGAACATAGAGATTTTTCTTGCCCTTGATCACACCAATGTGTATAAGATACTGCTGCTTGGTCCAAAATAACTCATTGGCCCTAGAAACTTCCCTTTGTTTGACATAGGGATCGATCAACCTGCAAGCCAGAAACTCAGCTTGAGGCATGTCCTCATAGTTCTCAACTGGTGGCTTGAGCTTGGATGCGGTCCTCTTGAAATTGTGGGGTGGATCATTGGATCCCTCAGGAGCAATCGGGATTGCGGAGACGCTTGGAGCTTGTGTCATGAGAGGGATCTGAGCGTCTTGGAGAAGAACTGGAACTAGAGCCACCACCTATGTCACACAACACAAACACAATGGACAAATGGAAAAAGTAAGGCAAGGATGAAAGCAGACACGAAAACCATGTAGAAGGGAGAATAGACAGGAGAAAATGAGGTAGTCTTGGATTGAGCGATAGTACCAGCAGTTCTTGTGGAAGTAAAAATTTACTGCCGCTCCAAACGCGGTAGTACCGTGGCTGGAGCAGAAGTAAAATGTTACTACCGCCCAGTAAGCGGAAGTAAAAAATTACTACCGCAACAGACGCGGTAGTACCGCTGGGAGCGGTAGTACCGTGGCTGGAGCGGTAGTAAGATTTTACTGCCGCCCAGCAAGCGGAAGTAAAAAATTACTACCGCCCACGACGCGGTAGTACCGCGGGAGCGGTAGTACCGTGGCATTAGCGGAAGTAAAATTGTACTTCCGCTCGACGAGCGGTAGTACCGCACAAGGTGCGGTAGTACCGCACGGGGCGGATTTCGCATGAACACAGATCGACAGATCATATTAGTACTACCGTAGATCGAAAATTATCCTGTTTTATCCTATCAATACGCAGTTCTACTGCAATAACACCCTCAAATATCTCCTCATGCACAGATTGGATCAAACAAAGCTAGACCATCTCATATTTCCCCAAAACCTAGATTCAAAATAGAGAAGCAAAACAAGAAGGGATCGGGGAAATACCAGGGTCCATTGCAAGAGGACAAGGTGGGGAACGATCGCACCGGAGGAAATAGGAGGAGGGTGGTCGAAGACGGAGAGCCGGCGAGGTTCTCCGATGCCGGTTGAGAGGAGGAGAGAGAGACGTGAGGGGAAGAGAAAAAATGGGGTATGGGGGAGATTGGAAACCCCCCTGCCGGCTCTTAACCCCCATGCCCACTCGATGTTACGGTAGTACCGCGGTCATCGTGGTAGTACCACTCAACGGGCGCAAGTAATTTTTTTACTTTCGCGCGGTAAGCGGTAGTACCGCTCCAAGCGGTAGTACCGTAGACCTTCACGGTAGTACCGTGCTGCGCTCTCAGTCCAAACTTTCGAAAAGAAAAAAACGAGAAGAGGAGAGAGAGTATTCTGCACAAAAACAAGTGACAAGTTAAACTATGATGCAAGAGAAAACACGAGCATGGTCCACTGGAGTATAAAAAATAAAAAGGACCAAACAGGGAGCCTCTACTTCACATGAAGAGAGGGTGGTGGCCCTAGAGCCACCTATGTTTGAGTCAGATGGTATGGCACCACGAAGAATTATCCTTGGGCCCATGACCAAGACTCATCTTTTGAAGCACAGTAACCATCAAAAATATGTTTAACATGGAAGATATTGATAACTCTTGGTCGTAACATTGACAGGAAGGGTGCACCTCCCAAAATTATATTTATCTCTATTTTAAACAATGAGCTCTGGCACATATGCAAATCCCTGCTTCCCTCTACGAAGGGACAATCTATTTACTTTCATGTTATTTACTTTCCATGTTGAGTCAACTTCTTATTCCAACCTACTTCTATTAGTTGGCAAGCATCATGTGTTGGGGAAAGATCCAAGCATATATGGACATTCAAATATATTTGATCATGAATTATTATTGTTGACAATTATCTATATGATAGATAAGTTGGGAGGCAAAACTTTAAGCCCCTATCTTTCTTTGTGTTCGATGGATGCTATTTGTTCTAAAAATATGCTTTGAGTGTTAGCAATCATGGAACACTATATGATAGTTGAGTATGTGCAATTTGCTAAATCAAAGCTCTTACATAGACCCTTCCTAAAAATAAGATGAATTGCAATTGTTTGGTGACTAAAAGCATAGTTTGTTAGTCTATACTTTAACATGTGAATAACTTGTTACTTGATCATAAGAAGTTTTATGAGATAAACTGTTGTTACTGATATATAATGATGCTAGAAAAAGTGTTTGGAACTATCATTAATCAAATTTATGCACTATGCTAGCATTCACACTTCATAAATTATTTCTTTTATCATTTACCTACTCGAGGACGAGCATGAATTAAGCTTGGGGATGCTAATACGTCTCTAGCATATCTATAATTTATGAAGTATTCATCCGATGTTTACAATAATTATATATGATTTTGGTATGATTTTATTAGAACTAACCCGGACTGGCGTTGTTTTCAGCAGAACTAGCGTGGTGGTGTTTTTGTGCAGAAATAAAAGTTCTCGGAATGGGATGAAAATTTATGAAGAATATTTTTGGAAAATATAAAAAATACTGGAGCAAAGAGCTGGGCCAAGAAGTGGACGAGGAGGTCAGAAGCTTGCTAGGCACGGCCACCCCCCTGGTTGTGCCTAGCGAGCTTGTGGGCCCCTCGAGCACCCCCTTGACGTGGGATCGACGCCAAAAATTCATATAAATCCAGAAACCATCGAAAAGAAACCTAGATCGGGATTTTTGCCGCCGCACACCTCCAGAGCCACGAAAACTAATCTTGGCCCTCTCCGGGACCCTGCCGGAGGGGGTCACCAACGCCACAGGCCATCTTCATCGTCCCAGAGAGGCCATCAACACCATGCAGGCCAAGGACTAGAGGGAGAACCTCTCCCCACAGAGGGGGGAGGCCATGGAGGAGTAAGCACAAGGGGGAGAACCTCTCCCCCTCTCTCTCGATGGTGCCGGAGTGCCATCGAGGGAACCATCGTCGCGGTGATCATCTTCATCAACATCACCTTCTTTATCACCATCCTCATCTCCTGTTAGCGGTCCACTCTCCCACACCCTGCTATAATCACCTACTTGAACATGGTGCTTTATGCTACATATTATGATCCAATGATGTGTTGCCATCCTATGATGTTTTGAGTAGATTACTTTTGTCCTTTTGGGTTGATTGATGATCTAGATTGGTTTGAGTTGTATGTTTTTTTGGTGTTGTCCTATGGTGCCTTCCGTACCACGCACACGTGAAGGATTCCCGCTGTAGGGTGTTGCAATACGTTCATGATTCGCTTATAGTGGGTTGCTTGAGTGACAGAAGCATAAACCCGAGTAAGGGGGTTGTTGTGTATGGGATAAAGAGGACTTGATGCTTTAATGCTATGGTTGGGTTTTACCTTAATGATCTTTAGTAGTTGCGGATGTTTGCTAGAGTTCCAATCATAAGTGCATATGATCCAAGTAGAGAAAGTATGTTAGCTTATGCATCTCCCTTATATAAAATTGCAATAATGATTTTCGATCTTGTTACGAATTGCCTAGGATAATTTCGCACACCGACCCATCATTATTCCACACTCGCTATTTGTAATATATTTTAATATTATGTTAACAACAAATATTTTAATATTTTAGTTCTCCGATATCATGCAAAGCTATCCTCTTCATACCCACGACATAGTTTTATTTCTCTTTTCTAGATGGAAGCAAACGTTTGGTGTACGTAGAGTCGTATCGGTGGCAGATAGGACTTGAGAGAATATTGATCTTACCTTTAGCTCCTTGTAGGTTCAACACTCCATACTTATCACTTCTACCTTTGGAAATTGCTACGATGATTCCTTGCACTTGGGGATTATCAAGCTCTTTTCTGGCGCCATTGCTGGGGAGCAATATCGTGGGGTTGATATTCTCGTGTGTGCTTGTTTGCTTTGTTCAGTATATAGATTTTGTTTTCACTTTTTTCTTTATTTAGTTGTGGGTGAAACAAACAAAAAAAATAAAAAATTAAAAATTAAAAAGAGTTACTTGCCCCTTTTGGCTAAGAAGTTTTTCAAAAAGAGAAGTGATTGGAAAGTTGTGCATTGGAGAAGTGAGGGTCGACCTTGAACACTTGTGTTCAAGATCATGGAACAATGTAGAATTTTTCATGGAAGCTTTTGAAAAATAATTATTCCCTTGTATATATCCATTGTATAATAAAAATAATGTGCCAAGATTTGCTTTTAGGATGATTAGATTGCTTGTTTGGTGTGTGCAGTGCAAAAACAGAATTTTTGGCTGTAGTGCGTGAATTTACATTTTTTATTGGAACATCAAAAGTTTCTGAAATTTTTACACTGTACTTCTATGCAATTTTTTTTCATCATTTTTCCGATTTTTTTGAGTCACATAAGTATACGAAGTTTCCAGATTACTACAGATTGTCATGTTTTTGATAGATTCTGTTTTCTATGCATTGTTCTCTTATTTTGACGAATCTATGGCTTGTATCGGGGGGTATTAACTATGGTGAAGTTGGAATATAGTATATATAATGCTAATATGAATTTTTAATGAGTTCATAACAATACTTAAAGTAGTAATTTGCTTTATTATACTAACGGATCTCACGAGGGTCTTGTTAAGTTTTGTGTGAATGAAGTGTTCGAAGATCGAGGAGGTATCAATATAAGATGAACACGGAGAGACAAGATTTCAAGCTTGGGGATTACCAAGGAAACCCAAGTAAATATTTCAAGGAGACTCAAGCACCTAAGCTTGGGGATGCCCCAGAAGGCATCCCATCTTTATTCTTTAACAATTATCGGTATACCTCGGTTTTTGTTTTGTTCACATGATATGTGTCCTTAGTGTTTGTCTTTTACTTTATGCTCCCTTCTAGTATGAGTTAGTACTTCATTGATTTGTAGAAAGCTTCATGCAATTCACTTAAATATTTTGAGTATGGCTTTATAGAATGCTCTTTGTGCTTCACTTAAATCTTTTGAGTATGGTTTTGTAGAATGCTTCATGCATTTCACTTAAATCTTTTGAGTATGGCTTTATAGAATGCTTAGTGTGCTTCAATTATATATTTTAAGCTTGTATATTGGTTAATATATATTAATTGTAGAATGTTCTAGGAACTTCACTTATATCTTTTAGAGTATGAATATAATGATCATCGGAATTTAGCTTGGAAGAGTATCATTGAAATATCATGTCTAGCTAAAAAGGCATTAAAGAAAAGCACTTGTTGGGAGACAACCCAACACTTTTAATCTATGTTTTGATGAGTTAACATGATTAAGCTACTGTATTAATCATGTTTTGTGCCTTTTATTTCAATAATGTGCCAAGTAAAGCCTTTGGGATAGTGTGGATACTTGCTTGTTTGATTCTGTGCAAAAACAGAAAGTTTTGCGTTCAGTATATGAATTATTGATTTTACGGGAGAGTCAAAAAATTCTGAAATTTTTACAAAACACTGCTATGAATTTTTTTTGATATTTAATATTTTTCATAATTTTTAGAGTTAGGAAAGTTTTGTGATCATTCATATCTTTACAGACTATTCTATTCTTGACAGATTCTGTTTTGCATGCATAGTTTGCTTGCTTCAAGTGTTCCTATAGCTTATATTGAGTAATATAAATTATGGGAATGATGTAATACAGTAGTTATCCTGTGAGAACAATTATGAATCTTTTCTTGATAGTGCCTAAGTGAATGATTTATCTTTATTATACTAACCCTTTTCACGAAGTTCCGTTAAGTTTTGTGTGATTGAAGTTTTCAAGTTTTGGGTGAGAAACCGATATGAGGGGAATAAGGAGTGACAAGAACCCAAGATTGGGGATGCCCAAGGCACCCCCAATTTAATATTCAAGGAACCTTTCGAGTGTCTAAGTTTGCGGATACCCCGGAAGGTATCCCCTCTTTAGTCCTCAACATTATCGGTATATCTTACTTGGAGCTATATTTTTATTCGTCACATAATATGAGTTTTGCTTGGATCGACATCTTATTTTGTTTTTATCTGCTAGGTGCTATTTATAATCTTGTTTTTCAATAAAAAAAGTTCCAATAATTTCCTTAGGATGCTTGCTTTGCATGTTTGATGTGTGATGTGTAAAAAATAGAAACTTTTGCTATAGTGCTTGAATTTTCTTATTTTACATGGATGTGTAAAGTTATAAATTACTTATCATTTCCTAAATTTGCATAATTTTTAGAGTTATAGAGGTACACTGGTTTAATAAATTACTACAGACTATTCTGTTTAAACAGATTGATGTCATAGTTTTATTATCTACTTATCCTATAGTTTCCTTAGCCTATATTGGTAGATAGAAATTGTGGAAATGATAGTATACAGTACCTAATGTTTGAAAATTATTGTGCAACTTGTCTTGGCAGTACATGAAGTGTTGATTTGTTCTTATGTGTACTAACTTATCTCACGAGTTCTTTTTGAGTTTTGTGCGGATGAAGTTTATGAGAATAGGTGAAACCGGGATATGAGAGGATTGAACAAGATACAAAATCTCAAGCTTGGGGATGCCCAAGTCACCCAAGCAAATATTTCAATAATTCTCAAGTATCTAAGCTTGGGGATGCTACGCATCCCACCTCTCCTCATCAACAATCATCAGTTAGCCTATGTTGAGCCTAAATTTTCATTCGTTCACACGATGCGCGCTATTCTCTAAGTGCCATTTTATGTTGTTTGTTGTTTCAATAAAATCATTGGATCTGAAATTTGGAATAGTATAGAGTCATCACTTATCTACCTAGTTGTTTGACTACTCATTGATCTTCACTTTATGTTTTGGAGTAGTATTGTCATTTACTCTCGTGCTTCACTTATATCCTATGAGTAAATGGTTGAATGAATTGAATATCATAAATATGAAATTATATATGTTTTATATGCTTATCCCATGGGGAGTAATGACTTCACATATAAGAAGTATAGGTGGTAAAATTTATTGAAAGTTAGCAAACACCGCATTGATCACTTGAACCATTCATGAAGGAATGTTGAAGGAAGAGAGATTGCACATATAAATATACTATCCTGGACATCTTCTATTATTGTGATCCCCATTTATTTTTTTAAAACTTGAGCAAATTAGTTAAATTTGGAAAAGGAAGACAACGTAATGAGTTATGGTTGTGTATATTTGCATAAAAGTTATATTGTTATGGATCCTCCAACATGTGGTGCTTGTTTAGAACCTTTTGCTAGCCAAAAATCCGTACTAAGTAGAGATACTACTGGTGCATCCAAATCCTTGAGCCAAGTTTCTTCCATGATACTCCACCATACCTACCTATATGCGTTATTACCCTGTTGTTCCAAGTAAATTTGCATGTGTCATCTCTAACATTTCAAATAAGCATCTATTTTGTGTGCCTGGACCGCTCATGGAGCGACAGGTGGCGGTTAGTATCTTCCATGTTAAGCGGGTTATTCTCATGATGAGTGTTTATTCACAAGTCCTTGCACGAGAGGGGCGGTAATAGAGATTCCCAGTCCCGAAAAAAATGCAAATAATTCAACAAAACTCCCCCAGAAATGTTGTTGGTATGGACGGTACCCGTGGATTTGGCTAGCCGTGGATTGTGTTTGTTGGTGGAGGGGGAGTAAACCTTTACTTTTACCGCTTGGGAACCGCCGCTAATGTGTTTAACATGGAAGATATTGATAACTCTTGGTCGTAACATTAATAGGAAGGGTGCACCTCCCAAAATTATATTTATCTCTATTTTAAACAATGAGCTCTGGCACATATGCAAATCCCTGCTTCCCTCTACGAAGGGACAATCTATTTACTTTCATGTTATTTACTTTCCATGTTGAGTCAACTTCTTATTCCAACCTACTTCTATTAGTTGGCAAGCATCATGTGTTGGGGAAAGATCCAAGCATATATGGACATTCAAATATATTTGATCATGAATTATTATTGTTGACAATTATCTATATGATAGATAAGTTGGGAGGCAAAACTTTAAGCCCCTATCTTTCTTTGTGTTCGATGGATGCTATTTGTTCTAAAAATATGCTTTGAGTGTTAGCAATCATGGAACACTATATGATAGTTGAGTATGTGCAATTTGCTAAATCAAAGCTCTTACATAGACCCTTCCTACAAATAAGATGAATTGCAATTGTTTGGTGACTAAAAGCATAGTTTGTTAGTCTATACTTTAACATGTGAATAACTTGTTACTTGATCATAAGAAGTTTTATGAGATAAACTGTTGTTACTGATATATAATGATGCTAGAAAAAGTGTTTGGAACTATCATTAATCAAATTTATGCACTATGCTAGCATTCACACTTCATAAATTATTTCTTTTATCATTTACCTACTCGAGGACGAGCATGAATTAAGCTTGGGGATGCTAATACGTCTCTAGCATATCTATAATTTATGAAGTATTCATCCGATGTTTACAATAATTATATATGATTTTGGTATGATTTTATTAGAACTAACCCGGATTGGCGTTGTTTTCAGCAGAACTAGTGTGGTGGTGTTTTTGTGCAGAAATAAAAGTTCTCGGAATGGGATGAAAATTTATGAAGAATATTTTTGGAAAATATAAAAAATACCGGAGCAAAGAGTTGGGCCAAGAAGTGGACGAGGAGGTCAGAAGCTTGCTAGGCACGGCCACCCCCCTGGTTGTGCCTAGCGAGCTTGTGGGCCCCTCGAGCACCCCCTTGACGTGGGATCGACGCCAAAAATTCATATAAATCCAGAAACCATCGAAAAGAAACCTAGATCGGGATTTTCGCCGCCGCACACCTCCAGAGCCACGAAAACTAATCTTGGCCCTCTCCGGGACCCTGCCGGAGGGGGTCACCAACGCCGCAGGCCATCTTCATCGTCCCAGAGAGGCCATCAACACCATGCAGGCCAAGGACTAGAGGGAGAATCTCTCCCCACAGAGGGGGGAGGCCATGGAGGAGTAAGCACAAGGGGGAGAACCTCTCCCCCTCTCTCTCGATGGTGCCGGAGTGCCATCGGGGGAACCATCGTCGCGGTGATCATCTTCATCAACATCACCTTCTTTATCACCATCCTCATCTCCTGTTAGCGGTCCACTCTCCCACACCCTACTATAATCACCTACTTGAACATGGTGCTTTATGCTACATATTATGATCCAATGATGTGTTGCCATCCTATGATGTTTTGAGTAGATTACTTTTGTCCTTTTGGGTTGATTGATGATCTAGATTGGTTTGAGTTGTATGTTTTATTGGTGTTGTCCTATGGTGCCTTCCGTACCACGCACACGTGAAGGATTCCCGCTGTAGGGTGTTGCAATACGTTCATGATTCGCTTATAGTGGGTTTCTTGAGTGACAGAAGCATAAACCCGAGTAAGGGGGTTGTTGCGTATGGGATAAAGAGGACTTGATGCTTTAATGCTATGGTTGGGGTTTACCTTAATGATCTTTAGTAGTTGCGGATGTTTGCTAGAGTTCCAATCATAAGTGCATATGATCCAAGTAGAGAAAGTATGTTAGCTTATGCATCTCCCTTATATAAAATTGCAATAATGATTTTCGATCTTGTTACGAATTGCCTAGGATAATTCCGCACACCGACCCATCATTATTCCACACTCGCTATTTGTAATATATTGTAATATTATGTTAACATCAACTATTTTAATATTTTAGTTCTCCGATATCATGCAAAGCTATCCTCTTCATACCCACGACATAGTTTTATTTCTCTTTTCTAGATGGAAGCAAACGTTCGGTGTACGTAGAGTCATATCGGTGGCAGATAGGACTTGAGAGAATATTGATCTTACCTTTAGCTCCTTGTGGGTTCGACACTCCATACTTATCACTTCCACCTTTGGAAATTGCTACGATGATTCCTTGCACTTGGGGATTATCACATATCTCTCTGCGTACCTTTGTTTATAAAATAGTATTGCCGGATTGCCTTGTTTGTCGTAAATCTTTGCCGTTATAAAAGATTTATAAAGTAGGACAAACACTCCTCAACTACTGGCCGACGAGACTGAAGCCGATGGTCGGTCAACAAAGTCTTGTACAATGCGGATCTGAGCATTAATGATGTAAAGTAGTTGGATACATAGAATCATTACACATAAATTGTGTCAAACGTAACAAAGTTTGTGTCAAACAAATATCGATCCTTAATTCGACCACTCGTGTCCAAATTAAGGCTCAGGGGCTATTGCATTGCCTATTAAATGCAGAAAATTCAAAGTGCAATACCGTTTATGAGGAGATTCAATCCTTAGGTTTGTCGGCCGCACCCAACCCAAGTCTCAAAAACTACTGTGTACCACATTTACATCCCTAACAAATGCCACCGAGAAAGAACTTGATCCTCAGGCCAATTTTGTAAATCGACCTAAGTCTCACGGGCTACTGGGATTAGTGGTTCTATTTTGATTACTATTTTTTCCTTCAGGGGCATCTTAGGTTTTAGTCCAATACGCACCTTGAGGGCTACTGGCTATATATCTCGGCAAAGAATAAATTGCACCAATCGAAAATATCCACAAAAATCAGCCCACGGTCAGGGTAGTGCACCACCTCAGAAGCAATCCGGCATAAAGCTCGGGCGCAAGTGGCTGGCTCCATAGAGGGCATTTCCGGCATTAAGCTTGGTTGATTTTGTTCAATCTTTTAAAGACCGACTTAGTTTATGACACCTGGGACGCAGATCATCGTTGGAGCTCGGATGCGGTCCAGTGTTGGAGCTCGGAAGCATTCCGACATAAAGCTAAAGATCGAAGACACTTCGGAAGCAGTCCGACATAAAGCTCGAATGTGAATGGCTGGCTCCATAAAATACTATCCCGATATTTAAGCTCGGATGAACTACTTCAAATATTCAGAGACCAAGGTATCCTATGGCACCTTGGATGCCGAGCGGCATTGGAGCTCGGGCTCAAAAAGACACCTCAGATACAGTTCGGCGTTGGAGCTTGGACGCAAGAGGATACCGCCACATAGAAAACACTTTGGACATGAGTTTTGGTGTAAAAATAATGAGGCATCAATACATGCCGAAAACTTAAAGGGGCTCCTCAGATGCCCGACTTGTGAACTCTTTGGATTCACCTCGGTGATCCTCGAGATCAGTGATGGGAAGATTTATTGAACCAGTTTTCAAGACCGATGGCCAAAGACAAAGAACTGTTCAGAAGAACCGAGGAGCGTCCCTAACTTGAAAACCGGTTCAGGGGGAGACTGACGGTGTCTCGGACTAGGGGGTACTCACCACGTCGTCTCCCGACAGGTGGGTCAGGCAGAGGACCCCCAGGGCGGTTCATTAATAGGCCAGTTCGGGCAACCCATGATGCATACGGGGAAGATTCCACAAGACTTGGTGATCAATACAAGGACTCCTCTCCACCGACGTAGCCGACTAGGATTCTTGTTATCCTAGGCCTCTAGTGTGTTATATAAGCCGAGGCCAGGCTACTCATTAGGGAGAATCAGATCATCATAGATCATATCATCATACGAGCATAGCTCTTAGGGTTTAGACCACTACATACGATCTCGTGGTAGATAACCTCTGTACTCGATACACCATCATCAATACAAACAAAGCAGGACATAGGGTTTTACCTCCATCAAGAGGGCCTGAACCTGGGTAAATACTATCTCCCTTGTCTCATGTTACGCATCGATCCAATACCCACAGCTCGGGACCCCCTACTCGAGATCCGCCGGTTTTGACACCGACACACTCCGCCTCCTCCAGCGCGTCAGCAATGACGAAAGAGAGATGCCGCTGCTCCGATGGCTAGCAGTACATTAAGCGGGAAGAAATACAAATTTGGTCCAAGCCTCAAGCCTCTTCCAAAGTTACCATATGAGAGGACTGACAAGGAAACCGTTGAAATCATGGAAGCCAAAGTGAAGGCCCATTTTGCACGGAAACGTCCACCTCCACAGGAACCGGTAGATCCGGTGAAAGCAAAGCGCACTTTGGATGCCCTGAAGCGACCACCACCACCTCCGCTGCAATCCAACTATGATCGCTGTATTAAAAGACATATGATGAAGCGCAACGATCGGGAAGTACTTCCAGTGCTTCAAGAGACAAAAAATTGAATAAGTGGGAAAACAATTCCCCAGCTCGACGAACAAGAGAAGCAATCATGCCCCCCTCTCAAGGTGTCTACCGATGTCGCTAATCACCATGTGCTACTGCCCGGTACCACTCTTGGTGATTACGTGGGCGCAGATGTAAAGTTTGAAATGGCTGAGGTAGTAGTAGAGAACTTTAGATACGAGCACAGGAAGCCTCTCGTCAAACATGATCATCCTCATCTAACAACGATGATGCACAAATTGCATGAGTGGTACATGAAAACCTGCAGGGAGTCTGGGACCGACAATTTGATGGTCAAAATTAAAAAAGAGCACAACTTCATTGGAGTCGACCTGATGCCTATTGAATTTGTGGAGTCATTTCAGTTATTCTATCAAGAGGCCTTCGACAAACAACTCATGACTTGCTACTGCCTGTAAGTATTACTTCTATAATTAAGTCTCTAGCTCAGCTCATTCATTGCATGTATATATAATTATCCTCACTATATTATGCAGATTGAAGATCGTCGAATGCAAAAAGGACAAATCTAGGACACTGGGTTCATTATACCAAATACTGTAAATGAATGGTCGGTACAAAACAGAGCCAAAGATACCAAGGACAACTTGCTAGAAGCGTTCTTTAGACATCAAAATAAAAGGGAAATACTCCATCCTTACAACTTCAAGTGAGTGTTACTATCTTGTGCATATTCGGCTTCGCTTACTCGAGGTTAAGTAATTGATGAGTTATGGATGCGCAGGTTCCACTTTATTCTGCTGTCCATTAAGCTTGACGGGGCATTTGTAACTGTCTTAGACTCAAGACGTAAAGATCCCGAGGATTATGCGGACATGACTGCAATGCTCCAGAAGTAAGTTCAATCAATATCGGGACCATATCGGCAACTTTCATTCATTTCCTGATATCAAGTAATCATTTTGTTTGCCTAACAGGGTTTGGAAATAGTTCACCGGTATGGTTCCCGGTCTAAACAACAAGCTTCGATTTACACATCCCAAAGTAAGTAGTACTAGCTAGTTCCGTGCCTCTCTCATTGATTCTAGTTTCATCAATACCATTATCATGCTTGCTCATCAGTTTGACTGAACTATATTCTCATGAAGTTCTTGTACCAGGTACCCAAGAATCATTTATGTGGATACTACGTATGCGAGTTCATTCGCCACTCGACCTCTGAGCAGGGCTTCTCTGACAAATAATTTGAAGTACGTAAACAATATTGACAATTTTATTTTATATATTACCATCAATTGTGTTGAGTTTCATTCATATATATATGTATTTCTCCTTCTTTAAATTAGATCTGGCAGATGCAGGATGAACTCCTACCACATGATTGCATATGAGCAATTCAAAAGGAATTGGCGGGATTCTTTCTTGACCACGTCATACCTGAACACGGAGAACACCATGTGAAATTGCAAATGGATCTAAGGTAGATGATGTTAGGGATTGTAAGAGATGTTATATTGTATATATGTAGTAGCATCTGATAGATATACAAAAACTTATTGTTCGACCAAGCATGGAGAAAGAGATGCCACTTCTCTCTATATATGTTCATGATGATCTTGTGCAATTAATGGTTTCCTTCATTTTCTTACTAGCTAGGGTTGAGTTCTCTCTATATGTATAGTAGCTAGCGTCAACCAAGCATGGAGAAAGAAAGGTCACTTCTCTCTATTAGCAAGCTAACACAATATGAAACCCCTAAATTAACTCTCTAAAACCCCTAACCCCCCCCCCTTCAAAAAAACAAAAACACCAGCGCCTGCGAGCTACTGACGCACGGCTACCTTTTGGTCCCGGTTGGTGTTACCAACCGGCACTAAAGGTTTTGGGTATTAGTCCCGTTTGTTTTGTCCCGGTTCCAGAACCGGGACTAAAGGCCCTCTGGAACCGGGACTAGTACCATGTTTTCTTCTAGTGTGCACATAGAAAATGAATTCTAAATTTGTATGTGCTAAAATCCCGAGCCCTTCTTTTTTGTCTTGATAGGCAATCATGGCATTCACTTTCTTCCCAAGCATGTGACTGGCAGGGTGGGCGGAGAGGTGCTTTCTCTAACATGTCAGTACCCCCTTGCTTTCTTGTTGGAGGGGGTGGGATGGGGATGCTTCTTCCATAGGAGAGGGTTCCCTGTATGGAGTGATCTTGGCCAAGCCGCTTCCCGACGAAGAAGAGTTCCAATGGTATCTTGTCATGGAAGTCGTGAGTGAGATATCTTTGGCAAGATCTAGCTTCTAGGTGGAGATTGGAATACATGCTAGGAGCAAAACCTTGTGATTCAACCTTCGCTAGGAAGACTTGACAAATGACAGACATAGCTAGACTAGGCAACATCGATGCAAGTGTGTTATGTTTTTTAAGGCATTGTCATGGAAGAATAACAGATTTGCCGTAAAATGTTTTGTGTTACCTTCTTATGGTTAGCTTATTGTTGATAACCAATTAGTAATTGGGTGGTTAGGGGGCAATGGTGGTGGCTCCTAACCTACTAGGGATCAAACAACATGTTTGCTACTTTGGTGTCGCACTAATGCAGATTATTCCTAAAGTGGGAGGCGACGTTCCTATGATGCATTCTACATTCGTGGTGTTTTCGTCAATCTTAAATCTCTCCAACTCTGACCTGGTGTTCAACAGGCATTGTGCTAGTGCGTGTGCGTGTGTGCGTCTATGTTGTAGTCAGTGTTGCTAAAAACACATGAACTTATTGTTGTCTATGTGATGTACTCTATTTGCAAGCTAATGTTTTTATCTTGTTTTTCTTTAAAGGATTAACTATAGTTGTGTGCATCTGAGGGCCCATAAAATGAGGAGGTCCAATCTTTCTTATCGGAAAAAGAAATGGTGTTGAGGTGATAAATACTACTCCCTCTGTTCTTAAGTATAAGGTTTTATAGAGATTTTAACATTGACTATATACATAGAAAAATGGATAAATCTATACTTTAAAAGATGTCTGAATACAACTATATGTAGTCCATATTGAAATCTCTAAAAGGCTTATATTGAGGAACATGGATTAACTTTTAGGAAAGAACACTTTTTACTGACTCGGTGTGCCGCATCAAGAAAAAATACATACACTACGAGCATACACAACATTTTCATGACTAGGATGCACACAAACTATGTAGACACATAGACAAGATAAAAACACAACCTCCAAATATATTGTCGAAACGAACTACAACATGCAACGGCACCCTTGGTATTGAGCACTGGTGGCATCATCCGACTATGACAAAAGGTGCTTCAACAATGGCGTGACAAATCAAAGAAAGGAATAACAGGAGTGTGTCGTTGTCGTCAGATGCACCACCCCTCCCTCACCCCCATCCCCCTACCCAAGGCTAGATCATGGATTTCACCCCGTAGAAGATGTCTATACAAACTCCAAAAATGCCTTCCAAACGCGAATACTACCATCATTGCCAAATACAACCAGCATAGATCATTAGACCTAATGTTTTCGTTGCAGAGCAAAGAGTAAAATGCACTATGGGTGACTAAACTTGTTTAGCGCGGTCACTATGGTCAATGTATTGCTAAAATGGCATGTTACAATGACTGTACTTGCTCGGACGGACTAAAAAGGTCAGCGCATATGATTGAGGCTTGTATTTCATACGTACTCTATGGGCCTGGCGACGTTTGACCGGTATGTGCACTTTCTGGCAAAAAGCGCATGAAGTTGTCGGTTGTTTTGCAAATAACACCTCCCGTGTAGATAATGTTGGCATAAAGAAAACTACCCCATCGGGTGATTGTGTCCTGTGTAAAGGGAGAGGAAGGGTTCTCGTACCAGAGGCAGGGGAATTGCAGGACCGCGGGCAGCGACGGTGTCGAGGCAAGGGAATATTTGTGGATGAGTTCCCGGACCGGAGGCGGAGGTGCGGAGGCCGTGGCGAGGGAGACGCCATGGCCGTCGTTCGTCGACACGATGACGCTCATCCACCGGTGTACAGTAAGGTCGCGCCTCTCTTTTTCTCCCCTGATTTGAACCAAAGGCGGGTGATTTGATGTTGATTTTGATGATTTCAAACATGATTCTTTGTTATATGAGGCCGCATTGTCGATCGAACCATGTTTTGATGGATTGTTTGGTGTAAGGGTAGTTGATTACGCTTTTGGTAGGGTTTTGTTAGGGTTTTAGAATGGGTTTGTTAGGGAAATTTCTTGATTCATATTTGATGGATGTTTGTTGTGCATACTGTAGGTTCCTGCAGCTCAAATTTCTCCGTTGAGTTCAACGTCGGCGGCTATTTCCTTGGTACTGGAGGGAACATGTCATATGTAAATGGGAAGGCAATTTGGTATGATTATCTTCATGTGGACACTTGGTCAAATCTAATTGTTGAGCATATAGTAGAAGAAATTGGCTATGAAATGGCTGGGAGAATAAAGGCTTATTACCTTATACCAGTACTTGATATCACAAGAAATGGGCTCAGGCAGATAACAGATGATGATGGCACAGACGAAATGTGTGATTTTGTAGGAATGGGGTACCATTCTTTACAAATTTTCCTTTATGTGATGACAACATTATCTTAGAAAAAAGGACAGGGGTTAGTGTTGAGCAAAGTGTAGTTCTTTCAGATGAGGACAAGGTACTAAACCAGATTCAGAGTATGATGGAGGTGCTGCAGATGTAGAGCATCATGGAGCTGCTACAGATGGAGAGCATGATGGAGCTGTTGTAGATGCAGACCATGATGGAGCTGCTGCAGATGCAGACCATGAGGGAGCTGCTGCTGATGCAGACCATGAGGGAGCTGCTGCTGATGTAGAGCATGTTGTTGTTGGTACAGATGCAGAGGCAACAAGACAAAGAGAGGCACAAATTAGGTCAAGGAATGCACAGGCAGTGCAAGCAGAGTACCAAAGGCAAAGAATGGGCCAACAAATAAGAAGGAATGCAAGATTGGAAAATGTTGGGGAATGCACAGACTCTGAAGATGAAGACTTTGATCCTAGGGAGATAGTTGACTCTGATAATGAAATATATGATGATGATGATGGCCTGTTTGCTGACCATGTGGATTATGAAGAATATGGAAAGATCATCCAGGAACCTCAGGCATCAAACAAGGAAAAAGGAAATAAGAAAGTTAATGAGGAAGAGGAGTCGAAGCCTGCAACTGATGATGAGTCTGAAGGGGATGACATCTGGGCACCAGACTCTGATGAGGAAGGACAGAAATTCAGATTCAAGACATTCAGGAAAGAAGATTTACACATTGTCCTAAATTTCATGTAGGTTAAGTGTTCGAGACAGTTGAGATGCTTAGGAAATCAATTAGAGAGTATAACTGTCAAACAGGGTGGAAATCAAGATTCCAGTTAATGATAAGAAGAGGTTGTGTGCTAAATGTGATGGAAACTGCAGTTGGTACTTGTGGGCATCATATGACTCTAGAACCAATGCTTTCATGGTGAATACGTATATTGGAGAACACTCTTGTACCCAAAAAATGGAAGATAAAGGCATTCACTACAAAGTTCCTTTTAGAGAAGTACATAGAGCATTTCAGAGCTTATCAAGGCATGAACCTTAGAAATTTTTCTAGGATTGTGCAGAAATAGTGGAACATGACCCCTAGTAGGACAAAATTGCAGAGGGCTAGAAGGTTGGCTATGAAGAAAATACATGGTGATGAAGAAGCTCAATACATGCTGTTATGGGGACTATGGCAATGAGATCAGAAGAAGCAATCTAGGAAGCACATTCTTTGTGACCCTTGATCAGAACTCCAGGTTTGAGAAGTGTTACTTTTCTCCTCATGGTTGCAATTGCAGTTGTAGAAGTGGAAGATACACCTAACTGGTCATGGTTCTTGGAGACACTAAAGAGGGATCTAGGGATTAACAACACATATCCATGGACACTCATGTCAGCCAAACAAAAGGTATTGATCTTCTTTGCCACATTAGTCTTCTATTGGTACATTAGTCTTGAAATTGTTCATATAGTTAATGATTTTGTGTGTAGGGCCTGATAAATGCAGTGAATTAGCAGTTCCCAGATGTTGAGCATAGGTTCTGTGTTAGGCACTTGTGGCAGAATTTCTAGCAAACTTTCAAGGGTGATGTGCTGAAGAACCAAATGTGGAAGATTGCTAGAAGCACAACAGGAACTAAGTATGAAGAAAACATGGAGCAGATGAAGACACTCAGTCTAGAAGCATATGAGTGGTTATCAAAGCATAGTCCTAACACTTGGGTTAGGGCTTTTCAAAGTGATTTACCTAAGTGTGACATCCTTCTGAATAACATTTGTGAGTTGTTTAACAAGTAAGCATCATATTCTGTTGTGTTAATACTATTGTTCATCCTTTCTTTACAATAGTTTGTGTGCTCTATTCCTTAAGGGTACTTGTGTATTACTTGTATAGGTACATTCTAGATGCAAGGGAGTTGATTATTCTGTTAATGTTTGAGAGGATCAAGGCCCAGATAATGAGCATGCACTTCTCTAAGAAGAAAGAGGCTGTCAAAATGACAGGCAACATCTGCCCAAAGATAAAAAGAGGGTGCAAAATAACAGTGAGTATGCAAGCTTGTGCTATGTTGGAGGGGCAGGTGATGGTGTATTCCAAGTGCATGACAGGGCTACAGATTATATTGCCGACACTATTTGCCAGTCATGCTCATGCAAGAGATGGGATCTAAGTGGAGTGCCCTACTCTCATGTGTTAGCTTGTTGCAGAGATGAGAGGATAGATACTGACAGAATGGTGAATGGTTGCTACTCAATTTCCATGTTTAAGAAGGCCTACAAATACATCATATATCCTACAAGAGATATTAAAGAATGGGAAAAGATGAATGGTCCACCCCTTGAGCCACCACTGTACCTGAAACAAGTTGGAAGGCCATGCAAGAGTAGAAGAAAAGCTCCATATGAAGTTAATGATAGAAATGGTGGCAAGAAAATGTCAAGGCATGGGGTAATTATGCATTGTAGCTACTGTGGTGAACCTAGCCACAACATAAGTGGATGTAAGTATTTGAAAAATGGGTTGCTACCACCTATTGCACAAGCAAAGCAAGCAAATTCTACTGCTGGAGGTGAACAAGCAGAGGGAGGAACTGGTAGTACTAGAGTAGAACAAGCACTGGAAGCCCATGGTACTGGAGGTGAAAAAGGAGAGGAAGCAAATGGTATTGGAGGTGAACAAGCAGAGGGAGGAAATGGTACTTGAGGTGAACAACTGAGGGAGGAAATGGTACTGGAGGTGAACAAGCAGAGGAAGCAAATGCTACTGGAGGTGAACAAGCAGAGGAATCAAATGCTACTGGATGTGAACATGTAGAGCAAGCAAATAGAAGTGTTGGAGGTGAACATGCTATTGTCACACCAACAAGCAATGTAGACAGACTTCTGAATAGAATGCTTCAACAGGTAATCAAACATATATGTGCTTGCAGAGGCCAACTAAACATTGCTATAATTGACTAACTAAACATTGCTGAATTTTTCTTGATATGCAGAGGCCAACTACAAGGGATAGGACACAGTTGCCAATCCCTAAGTCCACATTTAGCTGATAGGACACAATAGCTGATGCTCAAGCTAGACTCGCTCAAACAGAAAGTGGATCAATCCAAGGAAACTCTAGCTCCATCATGCAAGGAGAACTAGATAAAAAATTGAGGGCCATGAAGATGTAGAGAAGCTTGGAAGCTGAAGAAAAAAAGAGAGCAGTGTTGGAAGCTAGGCAACAGGCAGAGCTTAAGAAGCTTGAAGCAAGTGCAAGGAGGAAGGAAGAGCTTGCCAGGAAGAAGGCAGAAGAGGCAGCAGCAAGAAAGTTGCTCGCAAAGGAGATGAAGGAGAAAAAAGAGAAGAGAGAGACAGAGCTGAATAAGAGAGTTCATGCTGAAACAAGAAAGATCATAGCTCAGGCAAAGAAGGAATCAACTGTTCAGATTAAAGCTAAGCTAAATGCAAAGAAAAAGGAAGCAACATCTACAGCAAGGAAAGAAGCTCAAGCACTAGCTGCCCAGGAGAGAGCAAGGCTTCTTGCAAAGAGGAAGCATCTCCTTGGTGTTGCAAGAAGATCTTTACAAGCTACTGTGGATAGTTCACATGGAACAGATGCATCTACTACACAAGCCACATGTTTCAAGAGGCCTGGATCACCAACTCATACAACATTGGCTGAGAAATCAGCTAAGACTGCACACAGACCCTCCATGTTTGATGTTTTCACGCGATTGTGCTGTATTGGTACATCTGCTACAAGATGTGTCCATGACAGGATTTTTTTTGGCCAAGACTACAGAATTTCTTTTCACTTTGGCACATGTGTGTCCATTTTAAACCTTGTATTCAGAGTTCATTTTGCTTACAAAACATCGTACTTGTATGCTACCACATGATACTTGTATGCCATCATACTTATGCTTACAATATGTTTCTACTTGCCATCACACTTGTATGCTAACACATGATCCTAAAGTGATGATCACATCAAGTGCGGATCATGAATACATACACACGTACATCAGGTTGAAAGATAACAACTAAAACTGCAGAACATAACCATGAGGTGCAAATCTTCCATTAACCATGATCCAATTACATAACCATTACATGATCCAAGTACATGACCATTACACAAAAGTAACTCCAGAACATAACCATCACTTCAGAACAACCAGCCCACAAAGAAGAAGCTGAACAAGCATCACTTCGAGATTAGAATTACAACCAACCCACAAAGAAGAACACCTAAAGCCACTACAATCTTCAGAAACATCAGCAACTCTCCCCCGAGCTCTAATAGTTTTGCATCATGGCTGCCATTGTTTGGTCCTCTTGCCCACTGTTCTACAACAACACCTCCATGTCCTCTCTCTAGCTCTTCCCTATCGTCCTCACTCTAGCCAATAACATCAACGACATCATTTCCTCTCAGAATGTTCTGATCCATAAGATAAGCCACATACTCACGCTCCCAGTGCTAGAACGTGCAGCCATGCTATCAAGTTTGGAAGAGAAATGAGCGACCAATTGTGAAAAAATCAGTAGGTACAAGGTGATTACGTACCCTATGGTTGTTGCATCTGTAGAAAACCCAGTCGTCATGGTCGTTGGTGCCGGAGATGTAGCGCTTCACAATCCGACCACAATCCAGACAAGCGACCAGAGGGATCAAGGGGGCACGGCGGCGCTGAGCAGAGCGGGAACAGGACGAAGACATGGCGCAAAATAGAAACGTCGTTCGATGACGAAGACGAACGGCATAGACGAACTACGGAGACGAAAGGCGGATCGGTGGTGGCAGAGAGACCTAGGGTTCATCGAATTGGAGAACGACCGGAGAGAGCTAGGGATTTGGGGGCGGAGAGAGCTACGGAACGCGACCGAAGTGAAGTATTGCCATATTTGCAAAAAAACGCCCCTGTAAAAGACCCCCTACCACCCACCTCCTACGTGGACAAGTAGACCGGTCAAACGTCGCCACGTCCACAGAGCACGTATGAAATACAAGCTTCATACAAGCCTCAATCGTACGCAGTGACCATTTCAATATTCGAGCAAGTACAGTCACCGTAACATGCAATTTTAGCAATGCATCGACCATAGTGACCACGCTAAACAAAAATTGGCTTTGGGTCGTAGGTGCATATGCACCCATTGTGTAAATACACATTTTAAAAAGTTAAAAATTACGACGAAAAATCCCGCGTGTAAATCCGGTCATTATATGCGCGTGCATAAAGTTTCGATAAAAAAGAACATTTTTTGTTGCTTGTGTAAAAAAGACATTTTTTGTTCCTTAATTACAACTATTTATGAGGCATTTTTTGTCTTTTTTACATGCCACAAAAAATATCTATTTTTTCATCAAAACTTTGTGCACGCGCATATAATATCCGAATGTACACCGGATTATTTTCTCCATTTTTTTACTTTTTGAAATGTGTTTTTTACATACGTTTCGTAATAGGTGCAATGCACCACGCCAAACAAGCTTAGTGACCCAGAGTGCATTTTACCCCGGAGCAAACTTGCGGAGAACTATGGGCCTGTTTGGTTTGTGACTAAGTTTGTCAAAGGTTGCCACACTTTAGGTTAGGCAAGTTTGATCAACTTAGGTGAGTGTTTGGTTCAAGCCACACCTTTGGCAAGCCACACTAGGATCCCACGTGACATACACACAAAAAGTGTGGCAAGATTCTCTTAGGCTTGTCAACTTGTGACTCTCATTTTGAAGAGTTAACCTTAAGCAAGTGTGGCAACATTATGTGCCAAGTGTGACATTGCTAGGCATAGAACGAATCAGCTCCTATATCTCGGCGTCTCATGAGTACAGTACAGTGACGTGGCAACGTTACATTTTCAAAATGCTGCACGACATTGTGTCTTTGAAGTCTGTTACGTTCAAACGACAAAACTCATTCTTTGTCCCGTGCCACTCTTTCTGGACTGGATATGCATTGATGTAGGTGGAGGGCATGCATGCCCTTCCAGAAGAGAAGAGAGGACGCGGTTTGCTGCTGCGGCAGCGTGGCGGGCGGCGCAGAGGATCCAGATCTTGAATTCGAAAGCAGTGGGAAAGCAAGCCGTTTCCGCGTTGAAACAGGTTGATGATTTCCTCTTCCTCTTTCTCTCTCCATCCCGACCCCTCTTGACTTTCCATTCCCTTCTCCTCTCTCTCTCTCCCGTCTTCCCCACTTTGCTCCGCTTTCCCGTCCACCGCCACCACCACCGGCCAGGCCAGGCCATGGATCCCTTCCACCACCTCAACACCGCCTTCTCCAACCCCTACCACCCGCTCCTCTCCTCCTCCCCGCCCCACCACCACTACCCTCCGCCCCCGCCCCCCCTCCCGCCTCCGCCCGCCGCCGCCGACCCGCCCGAGCGGGAGCGCCTGCCGCAGTGGTCGCACGCCGAGACGGCCGCCTTCCTCGCCATCCGCGCCGACCTCGACCACTCCTTCCTCTCCACCAAGCGCAACAAGGCGCTCTGGGAGGCCGTCTCCGCGCGCCTCAACGCGCAGGGCGGCGGCTTCGCGCGCACCCCCGACCAGTGCAAGTCCAAGTGGAAGAACCTCGTCACCCGGTTCAAGGGCACCGCCGGCGACGCGCAGCCGGAGGGCGGGGACCACCACGCCGGCGTTGCGGCGAGGGGCGGCTTCCCGTTCCACGACGAGATGCGGAGGATCTTCGACGCCAGGGTCGAGAGGGCGCGCGCATTGGAGGCCAAGAAGGCCAAGGGGAAGGACGCCGCCGCGCGGCGCGATCCGGACGACGATGGCGGAGGCGGCGAGGGAGACGAGGGCGAGGACGAGGAGGAGGCGGAGATGTTTGACGAGGAGGAGGGCAGGGCCGACGCGGAGGCGAGGGGCGCCGGGAAGAAGCGGAGGAGGAAGGCGGCGCCGGCGAGGACGGCGTCGGCGGCGGGAGGAGCAGGGATCGAGATTGGCGAGGTCGAGGCGGTGCTGCGGGAGTTCATGCGGCGGCAGATGGAGATGGAGGAGCGGTGGATGGAGGCCGCGGAGGCGCGCGACGCCGAGCGCCGGGCGCGCGAGGAGGAGTGGCGCGCCGCCATGGTCGCGCTCGGCGAGGAGCGGCTCGCGCTCGTGCGCCGCTGGCGCGAGCGCGAGGACGCGTGGAGGGCGCGCGCCGAGGAGCGCGAGGAGCGCCGGCACCAGCTCGTCGCCGCCCTGCTGGCCAAGCTCGGCGGCGACACGTCGTCCTAATCCATTGCACCATTCGTCTCGTCCTTCCATGCCATGCCCTGGTACGGATCAATGTTACTCGCTAG
Source organism: Hordeum marinum (assembly GCA_022496015.1). Classification (NCBI taxonomy): domain Eukaryota; kingdom Viridiplantae; phylum Streptophyta; class Magnoliopsida; order Poales; family Poaceae; genus Hordeum; species Hordeum marinum. The sequence continues at coordinate 47,006,548 of CM039672.1, forward strand.
CTAGATACTTCATCGATTCCTCCTCATCATCATCAGTTCATCACTAGGCAATGTAATGGTAGCAAATAATCTTGTTTCTCATTTCGGTGGAGATGATCGTAATTCTTGGAATTCTTAATTGCTCAGGACGATGATCCATCCATCCATCGCCGCAAAGCGCGCGCCGGGCGGCCGGATAAGCACTTTTTAGGCCAGTTGTAGCAGCGACAGATCAAATCAAATCCATGATCGATATATCTTGCATGCCTAGCCATTGCCTTTGTTGTTAGGGTTTCTTTAGATAGTGAGAGGTCAGGAAAGGCGGCGCGTTGGTGTGTGTTGTGTTGAAAAGGGTTTTGCAAACCTCATACCTTTCCTTTGCTGTTAGCCCACCTAGGCAGCCCATGGCCTGCAAATGTAAGCTCGCTCGCTTTCTCACTCACTCACTCACTGATCTTTTCAAATGTTAACCGTCTTATCAGCTTCAGAAGCTAGCTCCATGCAGCTTTCCAAGTGCATGCTGCATGACTTTGCATGATCAATTAACCCATCCATCGATGTTGCTATAGCTTCTTCTTCTTATTCTCCTCCTCCTTCTCCTTCTCCTCATCATTTCACAAGGACCGTGGATGGTCATGGTGGCCGCAGGCAGAATCTCTGAACAACGTGGGTCTGCTCACATACACATGCATTATTGGCTTTTTTCTCTCAGATATCTCTGCAGCGTGCATGTGTAGCTTTTGCGCAACATGGTCTATATATCTATCTACATCTTTCCTTCTTTTTCAGTTGCATGCCCTAAAGAGATTTGCATCTGAAAAGTTTTCTAGTGAGGGGAAAGAAAGGAGGCGCAGCTAGCGCGCAGGAGCAGGGCGTGATGGGTTGCGCAGTCAAGTGCAGCCGCTTTGATTTGCTTTGCTTTGCTTATCGTGTAGGGAGGGTATCGATGCCCTGCTTGTAATATGTTCGCCTGATGCCGGGGACACATGTTGTGTGCAGAAGCCAGAATCCACTGGAAGAACCCTGACTGCATCATGTCTGTGTTCATGCATACTAGCTAGATATATAGTGCGTGTTTGACGATATTAAGGATTTAATTAGAAGTGGACTTTCCCTAATGATGATGTAGATGAAGGTATGACAAGTATGAAACCATGCACCAAACACGTTGTGTACGCACAAAAGTAGAGTATGAACACAAGCATGTATATCAGTATATATGTACATACAGTCATTTTCTGAAAGAGAAATGCAAGCCTTATCTATAGATAATAGATTTAACAAACCACTTGATCAAGTATATAACCTTATGTCTTTAATTTGTTAAAATTATCAAGTAAATTGTGGTGGGGGGATTTACAATTAACCAAGCTCCTGCATATCTCTAGTCGAAATTATTAGCATTCTATTAAGAATTCATCCTCCAAAACATGTTATGTGAAAGCATATATAACTACAGCGTGAATCTTTGTGTGAAAGCCACATGATGATGTCAATTGCATGTGAGACTTTCAGGTCAGTACGACTTCATGCAAGCTGTTAACTTTAGTGCATGTGTAGTTAGTATAGCTTCTAACACACTCCACAGTGTTTGGTCAACAAGAGTATAATTTGTTGTGGGGATGAAGGTAATTGCTGACCATGATTACTGTCACAATAATCACACTATGAGCATTGACAACAGCCGTGCAGTCAGTACTTTATTTTTACTTATGGACAAAAGTAAGAATTGTTCAAGCCTATAACCCCTTCTTGAGATGCATGGTTATACACAAATTAATACGCCTTCACTGAGTCTTTTTTTTCTGTCAGCAATAGTTCATGTGTGCAGTGAGCATACATAGTTTTAATTTTAGCAGGATTATACAGGATGCAAGTATCGTACTAGATGGAAATAATTAAGGAGAAAAGTGGCGTCATAAGCAGATCATAAACCTATGGCTTATTTTTAAGCAAATTGGCTAGCTAGCTAGTTGGTTCGTTGAGCTTTCTTGACCTGTCACTGTTCCCTTTTGATGGCCGCGTGTGATCTTGTGTGTTCACAATGGCAACAAGCAATCACAACAGCGGGAGGACGACATGTATGTTTCCTGTGAACATTTCTTTGGCCTTTTCCCCAACATCAGATAGGAGACAAATGCAAGTTGATTACAATTCGAGACTAAGTGACTGATTTGGTTTTCAATCTAGCTACTTCGAGATTATATATCTACCTACTTGGATTTAATTTATACATATTCTCCTGCTTTACAAACCTACTATCTGCAAGAGATCATTACCTACTTGGATCATATGTTGCAGTAAACTGATTTCATACTTCTTTTGAGAGAGAAACTGCTTTCATACTTGAGATGCAGAAGAATTACTCCTCCAGTTCTTCTGCTAGATTGCTTTCGCACTGGAAAAAAGGATACTGGTTGCATGGAAATATTGCATGGGAAGGAAGAGATCAGTGTGATCTGTTGTGGTAGTAGTGCACCCGCGCGCTTCTGAAATTAATCCATAGTTTATGTGCATGCATATGGCCCATCAGCGTCGATTTGATATCCCAAGTGTGGAGTCACGGATCCCGCCCATGTTTGGCCAAAATCTAGAGAGAGACCACCTGACACGGAAATAATATATTCTCAACCCACACCGATGTGACCAACAAATGGACCATTCGTACATTGTTTTCGATTATTCAGACCGTCCTCTTGCTTCGCCCCGGACCCTCGAGGACCAATTAAGGAGAGGGGTCGCATGCAATCGTTGTCGAGTAGCACCGGCCGAGGATGACTAACAGCATCCAAATTGACCACCACCAACTCTAGTTGATGCTGATGAATCTAGCTAGATGCATACATAGCTTGTCCTGAGAAAAGAAATGCTGCTACTGTCATAGGGGTTGTTGTGTGCTGTGTCTATCTGAAACATGTTGCCCGTGCACCTTTCTGAATGTGAGTTTTCCAGTACACTGACTGATTGAGTTGTGCACGCAATGCGATGTCAATAATAGTGTACTGAGAGTACTATGAGAGAAGATATTTGGAGGTCGACACACACCTGATCCGGGTGATGTGCTGCCGATGAAAGAGCGACTCCCCCTCCTGGCCCCCCTACATCGACCGGCCGTGCGGTTTCGTTCGCACGGTCAACTGCTTCACACTGGGATTAGTATAGACGCGTACACCTCATCGTCCGATCCGTGTCACGCATGGCTGGCATGCACGCACGCACGCGGCTTGATCGGCTGTCGGGTTTACACGCCTAGGATTGGCCGACCAATATATGCGTTCTCGCTTGGTCAGGTTTCTAGTTTTTTTTTTCTTGACTAAAAGTCAAAATTCTAGTAAGTACTACAAAGATTTCCGTTGCTGTTTTTCCTCTTACAAAACTATGGGAGGCTTCCCCGCAAAGGAAAAAAAAAAGGAACTACGGGAGGCTAATATGAGAAATCACTAATTAAGAAATACTTTTTTTAAAGATCACTCTCACCTTTTTAGGTTACGACAAGTGACGCACTTATGCCACTTATCATAATTTGGAAGTTTTCTTTTTTTTTTCCGTAGATTCATATTTTTAAAACGTTTTATACGTTAGACTCTGTGTTCAATTTTTAAACCATTTTCATCGTTGAATTCCTCACGTTGAAATCTTCAAAATTAGGTCCCATGTTGATAGGTTTTGACGAATTTTTTTTACATAAAAAACCAGATCGCGAAAAAAAAATTACGGCCGTGCCGAATTTTTTTCGTTTCCGAAAGTTACGGCCGTGCCGCTCGCGAAAGCAACCGTGCATCGCGGAAGCGAAATCGTGCCTCTCGCGAAAGAAAACAACAGAAAATATATATTATTTTGCGTTTCCAAGAGGCAGGCCCATGCCTCTCATGAAAAAAAATAGAAGACATATTTTTTTCCGTTTCCGAGAGGCACGATCGTGCCTCTCGCGGAAGAAAATCCGTGCTTTTCGGGAAAGGGACAAAAATGCAGTTCATGCAAAAAAACATTTCTTTGAAAAAAAAGCGTCAATAAAACTAAGAATGACTGGTGCGGACGCAAATTTATGCTTTCATGGGAAGAAAATTTGTGCTTCTCGTGAAAACATTTTTTTTACTTTTTAAGAAAAACAGTTGTACTTTTCGCGGAGTAAAATCTATGCTTCTCATGGAAGCAGATATTTGTTTTCTTTTTGGGAAGCAAATTTGTGCTTCACAAAAAAAAATTCTAGGACCTACGAAAAACCATGCGAAAATCAAAGGGCCGACCCCCCTCCCCCAGCAAAACCCAAAAGCGTGTAAAAAAAACAGAGGAGCCCCTAGCACGCGACATGCGGCGTCGGCTAAACGCACCGCGTGGCGCACTCTAGGCCACCGAAAGTGACCCCTCGAGGTCCCTTCAAATGGGTAACGCTCTCGTTAGTTGTTCTTGTAAATCGCTCAATCTGAGTGCTAAGGCGCTTACATAAGCATGGCCCAGCATGCTACGCCAGGCGGTTCGAATAAAAGTTGTCTTTCTTTCAAAAGAAGTTTACAAATATTAAGAATGTTAAAAAACTTAAAAAAACACTCACGAATTAGGACAGTATTCATAAATTTTGAATGTATTCATGACTTGAAAAAATATTCAAAGAATTGGAAAAATATTGAATTAAAAAAATTAATTATAAAATGTTCATGTGGTAGAAGAAAGTTTGGGGATCAAAACATTTCATGAAAATAAAAGTATTTTGTCACTTGAAAAATGTTCACGAAATCGGAAAAATTGGAGAGTTTGAGAAAATGTCCGCGTCTTTAAAAATCTATTTTGAATTGAAAAAAGTCACAAGTTAAAAATGATTTTGCATTCCGAAAATGGGTTGAAAAAATCAGGAATTCAGAAAATGATAGTGCATTCATAATGTTTTTGCATATTTGGAAAAAAGGTTATTGAATTAAAAAATTATTCATGAAAAATATTCGTGAATACAGAAAATTTTCGTGAATTTGAAATTTGGAGTGAATTTGAATAAAATTTAGTCTATGTTTAAAAATTTATGATTTTTTTAAAAATCTAAAATGTTCAAGTTTTAAAAAGAGAATATATATATATATATATATATATATATATATATATATATATGTATTCTTAAAAGATAAAATGGGAAATGAATCAAAAATAGTACGGTTCTCCTACGACTCAATTTCATCGAAAATGGAACACACGAAAATGACCGTCTTCACTATTATCCGCCGAGGGGCTAGAATCGTCTTGTGTCATATGATGAATTATCTGAAAGGCTTAATGCACACGATTAATCCGTAAATGCATTGCCCTCAATCACCAAAACCACTAAAGAAGAAATATGCACTAACAATCTCTTCCATTTTAGTGGATTGATGGGAACGTGGGATTTGCACAAGGAATATCATAAGATAGAAAGCAAACCCCAACACCTAAAATATAGACGCCCCTCCCTAGATGTGTGTACTATTTTAGATATGCTTTTGGAATGCAAAGCACAGACGCAGTAGGATCAACACTCCCCCTATATTTTGTGGACAGAAAATACTTGCAATATCATGAAGAGCAATAAGCTTATATGCAAGATATGTCATGCGAGCATAAACACGGGGCACAAGATAAGCATAAACACACATACTAGTAGAGTACTAAGACATATAAAGATAAGTAGAGGGTAGCATATGTCTCACACCACACGACTCGGTCTTTAAGTCTCACAAACACAAAACAAACCAAAGCAAATGATAGAAAGTTCACGAGCGAAGAAAAGCAAGCAACTAAGACACACTCGTGACTCGGCAAATCCCTAAACTCTCTCCCCCTTTGGCATAGAGACGCCAAAAGAGCAAAGAGCACTAATATGATCCAAGGTGGTAGCAACGCATGGGATCATCATCAATATTCCCCGAACTCGCTGGAGCTGGAAGCTACTGTGCCGGGTTGATCAACATCTAAGTCCCACTTGCAATACATGGAAGTCCGGGTCTCCTCATCAGTGACCCTATCCTTAGAACCGCTAGTCACCTCCATCCCAATGTGCCTCATCATAAGCTTGTTTTGTCTCCTACCCTTCTTCTCTGCCACATGAGTTGTGTACTGACCATGAGCCTCCATGCAGAACAACTTCTTCATGTTCTCCTGCAGCTTATTGGCCCAAGATGGCTCCATGCTAGATGGCGGATAACTGGGATTAGTGCCACCCTCAACCTCATCCTCATCCTCCTCCTCCTCATCCTCAGGAACATCCACCTCCGGAGCAGCATGAGTGTTCCACTTGTCCTTTTGCCTCAGTTACACAACCTCATGGGTAACTAGCTCACCACATTCAAACAAGTTGCCTGGAAAGGTGATTTCCGAGGTCCTCTCAATAAGATGCATCCAATATGGAGCATATATGGTACATTTGCGCTCCGTTACCGCTGAGAGGGGCTCCGAACACATGATGTGGGAAACATCCAGAACCTCTACCTCATCTGAGCTCTTCATATATACCGATAATAGAGCAGCATATCCACCAGATAAGAGTGTACCTGGTCCAAGTTCCTAACACGGGGAAAGAGTGTGGGTGACTGAAGATTCGGTGCATGATGTCAAGAAACGGATATAACACATAGGTTGGTTTGCCAGTGGTGGAGGAGACCTTCTTAGTAGACAAGGGTTAGAGATGACTCTTGTGAGTGGAAGCAATCTTTGTGTGAGGATGAAATCCTATTGGGGTATGGAGCCCCTTATCATCATAGCCCAGCAAATCCATGAAGTCCTTCCATTTAGCAGTCAATCTCTTTCCATTAGTCATCCAGGTCAAGGTCCTAGCCTGATCAGAACCGAGATGAACCGTAGCAAAGAACACAACCACAATCTCAGCATCAAAATCTTTGTTGAACTGCATGAGCTTGGTAATATCTAGCTTCTCACATAGTGTAAGGGCATATTTCTCTCTAAGTGGTTTTGGTGATTGATGACAATGCTTTTGCGGACTAATCGTGTGCATTGAGCATTTCAGATATCTCATGTCTAGGCACAAGATGATTCGGTGCCCCTCGGAGCTTATCGAAGACGGTTGTTCTCTACGGTTCCCTTCGGTGGATTTGAGTCGTAGGAAAGCCATACTATTAAGAGGGGGTCCACTTCGGACAGGTTTGAGTGGAATCAACACGTACACATATGTTCTATTGCACCACCTTTCCTTCGCTTCAATGGAGCTCCAGTCCATTTTCCTTGTCTGTGCAAAGCGAAGGCTACATGGTGCTAGTTTTCAGTGGTTAGCGGTAGTACCGCTCAAGGGAGCGATAGTACCGCAGGTGCCCGCGGTAGTACCGCTCGATGGAGCAGTAGTACCGTTGTCCCCAGCCCTGGTGCGTGCGCCTGTGGTAGTAGGCATGGATGTAATTTTTACATCCGCCCTCGTGCGGTAGTACCGTGATGTATTTCCGGTACTACCATGCCAGACTTTTTCACAGCTCCGCCCTCAGTAGAGGTAGGCACGGAAGTAATTTTTTACTTCCGTGCATCTCGTGTGCCAGTCGTTACCAACCATGCGGTAGTACCGTATGGGCTCGCGGTAGTACTGCTCCGGCGGTTCTACCGCTAGTTGCCTTGTGCAATCGGCCTGCGTCTGGTCACTACCGCGCGAGCGGTAGTACCGCAGCCTGTTGTGGTAGTACCGCAGTCCCTTGCGGTAGTACCGTGGCTTTGTGCAGTAGTACCGCAATGCGCGGTCTGAGAGTGGGGATACCGGTTGGATACTACACCGCCCCCCACTATATAAAGGGGTTCTTCTTCCCCAAGAAGACCACCTCTTCCCTCCCCAAGCTCCATTGTTGCTCAAAGCTCTATTTTAGCCCGATCTCTCTCCCTAGCCAATCAAACTTGTTGATTTTCAAGGGATTGGTTGAGAAGGCCCCGATCTACACTTCCACCAAGAGAAATTTGATTCCCCCCACTAATCTCTTGCGGATCTTGTTACTCTTGGGTGTTTGAGCACCCTAAATGGTTGTGGTTACCTCGGAGCCACATTCCATTGTGGTGAAGCTTCGTGATGTCGTTGGGAGCCTCCAATTAAGTTGTGGAGATATCCCCAACCTTGTTTGTAAAGGTTCGGTCGCCACCTTCAAGGGCACCAATAGTGGAATCACGACATCTTGCATTGTGTGAGGGCATGAGGAGAATACGGTGGCCCTAGTGGCTTCTTGGGGAGCATTGTGCCTCCACACCACTCCAACGGAGAGGTACTTCCTTGGAAGGGAAGGAACTCCGGTAATGCATCCTCGTTGAGGGAGTCCCGGATTAGGGCATCCTCGGATAGCCGACCTGTTGTTTATGGGCCGGACTGTATGGGCTACTTACCGAACACCGGATGATTTGAAGGCCCAGTTTCCAGGATGGTAGCTTCGAGGAGCATGGCTTGCTTTGCACGTTTGATGTAGTAAATAGGCATGTTTATTTCTCTTAGCATGTAACCGACCATGTGTAAACCCTAGGCCTCCTCGGCATCTATATAAGCCGGAGGGTTTTAGGGTATAGAGAGAGGACAACTCATCTAGGGTTAGACATACGATATCGAGGTAGATCAACTCTATAACCCCTTACACCATCAATATAATCAAGCAGGATGTAGGGTATTACCTTCATTGGAGGGCCCGAACCTGGGTAAACTTGTGTCCCCTTCGTCTCCTGTTACCATCGATCCTAGTCTCACCATTCGGGACCCCTTACTCGAGATTCGCCGGTTTTGACACCAACATTGGTGCTTTCATTGAGAGTTCCTCTATGAGCGAGATGGGATCGACACCTCGCCTTGTCATCAACGAAGAGATCCGCAACATGGACATTTTTGTCCTCGGGCAGATCTTCGCCTTCGGCAGCGTTGTGCTGCATGCTGATTCCGCCAGCCATCTAGTCCGCGTGGAAAACTTTACCCCCGATCAAGAGGTCAGACTTGGAAACCTAGAGTTTTCCGTCGACTCTCGAGTCGACTTGTCACTAAACGGGCTCACGGCTTCGCCCGTAGCCCCCGACGACTCTAAGGCTTTAACCTCGAGCCCCTTCTTTGGACACGCTGATGGGGTCACCCATGGCGATAGTCCGATCTCTCATCCTGGTCTGGATATCAAACCATATGACCAGACATACGTTCGTTCCGAACAATCTCCATGGGTGGACTCCATGGGGGTGAAACCCATGAGTTCCGAACAGCTGGATCAGACCGGGCCCTTAATGGTCAACGAGGCCTTGGAGCAACTCTCATCGATGAGGATCACCGACGATCCGGCCCCGATCTACGTCCGGCCCGGTTATAATTCGGGCAGGGGCGGATTTTTCGACCTGCCCACCACCCACTTGATAGCCACGTCGAAGACCTAACCGACGTGCTGGACTATGCCTCCGAAAAGGCAGAATACATGGATGAAGAGGACCGTGTTCCCACTCCCGTTAACACCGGGAATTGGACCGCCACTTCTACATATGACGTCTACATGGTGGATACTCTTGCCACCAACGGCAACAATACGCCTCACAACGATGGCGACAAATCGGGCGATGCGCCATCAAGGCGCCGGAAATTGCATAAGCGGTCCAAAAGTAAAAAGGGAAGAAGAGCTATTGTCAGCAGCGCGGACGGTTATGCCCCCATCGATCATGACAATCCTGATGTCTCCGAGCACCCGTTTGAGGGTCCGGACGAACCTAAGGACCAAAACAACCCCGATACCGTCAATGACCCCGAAGGCGACGATCACCTTTCCCCCATCGGGGAGGAAGACATACCAGAAGCCGATGATTTGTACATCCCTGATAACCTCAAGGACCAAGAAGAAATCAGGCAGCGACTCATAGCAACGGCTCGCAGCCTAAAGGCCAAAGAGCGGAAACTCAAAGCCGAATAGGCCGACCTCACTGATCGATGGATGAAAGTCCTCTTGGCTGAGGAAGTATACGACACTGGTCTGTAAAACCAGCCCAAAAGCTACCCTCGGAGAAGGCTGCTGCCACAATTCGACGATGAGCTCACTAACACTCCGTCTCCGCATCATACCCGATATGACAAGTCGGACCGCCCTCCTCGTGGGCGTGACAGAGCGAACAATGACACCGGTTATGTACCGGCGATGCCCCTAAGACGGGGTAAGGAGCCATTCAAACCCAATGACAGATTCGACCTGTGCGATGACCTAGATCACAGAGCAGGCCGCACTAGATCCATTTATGGATTCAGAGAGTATGCGCCCGATAGACGTGTCGAGTACAGACCATGGTTCGACCAACACAACAAGGTCCGGGAACGGAAACGGTCCCATACAAACGTCGAATATAGGCGCGACATAGCACGGGTCCGAGGCGCCACTCACCCGTTGTACTTCACGGACGAGGTAATGCGGCATCAGTTCCCCGATTGGTTTAAACTCGTGAACATAGAACAATATGACGGGACCACTGACCCAACTGTATGGATCGAGGACTTCCTCCTCCATATCCATATGACACGAGGAGATGATCTCCATGCCATCAAATACCTACCTCTTAAGCTCAAGGGGCCAGCTCGGCACTGGTTAAACAGCCTCCCCAAAAACTCCATAGGATGCTAGGAAGACTTGGAAGACACATTTCGCTCTAACTTCCAGGGGACCTATGTCCGCCCGCCGGACTCTTTTGATCTCAGCAACGTCGTCCAGAAGCCTGGCGAGTCTGCCCGGCAGTTCTGGAATCGGTTCTTGACTAAGAAGAACCAAATCGTCGACTGTCCGGATGTTGAGGCCATCGCCTCCTTCCACCACAATATTCGGGACTAATGGCTGGCCCGCCAGCTAGGCCAGGACAAGCCTCGAACTATGTTCGCCCTTACCTTCCTCATGACCCGCTTTTGTGCGGGGAAGAAAACTGGCTGGCAAGACGCAACCACAATTCTGAAGATCCAGTGGCACCTGAAGCCCAGGATGGCAACTCAAAGCCAAAGCGCAATAAGAACAAGCGCCGGCACAATAGCAACGATGCCGATGACACGGCGGTTAATGCCGGATTCCGCAACTCCCAACCTGGGCAGCAGAAGAAGCCCCCTAAAGGCAATCGTGACAGACCCACTCAGCTTGAGAAGATCATGGACAGGACTTGCCAAATCCATGGAACTTCGAAAAAGCCTGCCAATCACACACACCGCAACAGCTGGGTGGTTAAACAGGCCGGCAAGATACAACCCGAAGACCAGGGCAAAAGCTTGCGCAGCGAGGACGAAGATGAGCCTCGGGGTCCAATGGGTGGCGGTCAAAAGAAATTCCCTCCCGAAGTCAAAATGGTGAATATGATATACGCCACCCACATACCTAAGAAAGAGAGGAAGCGGGCCCTTCAGGAGTTCTGTGATGTGGAGCCCGTAGCTCCAAAGTATAACCCATGGTCAGCATACCCGATCACCTTTGTCCGGCACGACCACCCGACCAGTATCCGTCACGAGGGCTCGGCTGCCCTCGTCCTAGATCCCATTATATATGGGTATCACCTCACTAAAGTCCTAATGGACGGAGGAAGTAGCCTCAATCTGATTTACTTAGACACGATGAAAAAGATGGGTATAGATCCACCAAGGATCAAACCCAGCAGCACTACCTTCAAGGGAGTAATCCCAGGTGTTGAGGCCCAATGTACGGGCTCTGTAACCCTGGAGGTTGTGTTCGGCTCGCCCGATAACTTCCGCAACGAGGACTTGATCTTCTACATTGTGCCCTTCCACAGCGGCTATCACGCGCTGCTCGGCTGGACGGCATTTGCTCGGTTCAACACAGTCCCGCATTATGCATACCTCAAGCTCAAGATACCGGGGCCCAAGGGGGTCATTACTATTAATGGCAATACAAAGCGGTCCCTTAGAACAGAGGAATATGCACTAGAACTAGCGGCCGAATTCAACTACAAAGATGACCGGCAAACTTCGGCATTCGTCGTAAAGGCACGAAAGGCTGAGAAGTGAGTTTGAATCTAGACCGAAAGCTCCAACCCTCCCCCTCAATAGGGACTCACCCCCACCACACAACCTCAAGACCAGCAAAGTACGTGCCGAGAAGGCACAACTTCACACTTAAGATCCATGGGTGGCGGTGGGGAACTTACGGTGGGCGTTCAGTTGCCCCGAACTGTTACCATCAACATGTCTTCGGACAAGACGTAGACGCTCCTAAAAGAACCTACCCATGGCATAAAGCTCACCTTTAACACTGCGACCCCTCAAGATTTTGTTCGCAAGATCCGCCCCCAGTAACACCCATCAAGGTGCATCTAAAAGCAGGAGTCAACTAGCAACAGGGCATATCGAAGACATCTAGTCACCAATTGAAGACCCTTGGTGCAGCAGCTCCTGTAGGACTTTATTTCTTATTTTCTTTCGCATACCTGTAAACAGTTGCTTAGGCAATCCGAGTTATAAGAGTTGTTGAGGAAATGCGAAATTGCATGGCACATGTATGCCTCAATTGTCTTGTTTTTGGCGCATACTTTTTTCCTCTTCCCTCCCTCTTCTCGTGAACCTGTTTGGTATGACTCGAGGTCACCGGCTAATAGACCGGGGCTCGATTTCAAACACAAACCGCCTTAGCCATTGTGTGTTTGGCGTCTTGGCGTTTGCTTTATATTCATCGGTTCCGAACTATGTCTTTGGTCATTAAGTTGGGTTGCCCAGCTCCTGTGCTTGCCCCTTTATGTTCTGCTCGTTCGGCTAAAAGGGCAAAGGGAGCACCCCTGCGGTTGTGCTTCCGGATAGTGTGGTCAAGCACCTCAGGGGAGAAAGCCGAAAACGGACTATCATAGTATGCGCGATCCGATCTATGAACCCCAAGTTAGAAGTAGTATACTTCAACCCTCGTAAGCGGTTATTCCATGTTATACGAGGAATTCGCCCTTTGTGCAAATACTATGATGTTGGCTTCGGCCTCGATTTGTCTGAACATCGCAAATACTCTGGTGGCTAATCGTACGCTTCCCGCAGTCCTTTTCATGCCCCTTTGGTTAAGTGAAAGACATAAAGCACAATAGTCCGATTGCCAAGTCTGCCACACTAAACCTCCTTCGGGTTCCTATAATTCGGCTAAGGGACACAGTGCATTGGCATAAACACCCCATGTAGTATTTACGTGGGGGCTGAAGCCGACAACTTGCATCTTTCAGTATTAAACAACCATACAGAAGTTATAAAGGAACGCAAAACCATATAAGAGAGGATACTAATATCATTGAAAGTTATCACAAGTCTTCGGACACATTACAAGCTCATTCAAATAATTTTTCACCCAAAAACTGTGACACTATCACCCGTGCACTCTCCATCACTCCATCGAAGTAAAGCTCGAGGCATCGGTGCTCCTTTCTGGGCGGCAGTGGGTAGGTGGAGACCTTCATCGGATTGAGCCCCTGCCAGTGCACTTTGGCCTTGGCAAGGACCATCCAGACTCCTTCGGTGCAGGAGGAGCGCTTGACGATGTCGAGCCGAGGCGTGGCAGCAATCAGTCATTGCACCAGGCCGAAGTAGCTGCCTGGGAGTGGCTCGCCGGGCCATAAGCGAATGTAGAGGTCCTTCACGACCGACTCCACCATCTGGTGCATCTCCATCAGCTGTTTCAGCTGCTCCACCAGAGGAGGAGGACGCCCGGGGGCTCCGAACTGTGCCCAGAACGTCCGAGCTTCCTCTTCCTCTCCCCGCGAGGCGAGCAGCTGATTGGCGTCAGCCACGCTCTTCTGGAGATCGGCGGATGCACCTGAGGACCGCCACACCCAGGTCAGCAATTCGAATCTGCTATCCCCGAATACGCACTTGAGGGAGTACGGCTTACCATCAGCTATCTCCTTGGCTTGGCGAACTTGTTCCTCAAAGAACCGTCTGTCCACCCGCTCCTTCTGGAGATCGGACTTTATGGTGGTCAGTTCAACCGAGATCGCCTTATTCTGTTGTTCCAAGGCCTCACACTTGTTGCTAGCGTCCTTGAGCTCATCCTGTATCTCCGCCACACGAGCCTGGTGTTTATCACTTGTGGCTCGTAGGGCGGAGAGTGTGGTGGCCGCTTCTTTGGCCGCTGCCTTTTCCACGGCCGCTTCATCTTTGGCATGTTGAAGCTCGGCCTTGAGATTTTCGATCTCTTTCGATGAAGCTGCAACATGACGTGACTTTATTTAAAAGGAATCTGCATTGACGGTATTCAGGGGAAAGTACCCAAATTTAGTTTAGACTTACCCTATGCCTCGTTGAACCTCTTGTTGAGGGTTTCCACCTCATCCTCGGAGCGCTTGAGCTTGCGATGCAGCTCGTCCAGCTCGGCACCGTTTTTGGCCGCCGCTGACAAGGAAGCCTACATTACACACACAATGCATACCTTACATGGGCACTCACTTCCTGAATTATAGATATGACCCCTAGGCGAGCTTGTTCATCTCACCTATGGCCCAGGGGCTTCCATGTATACAATACGAATAAATAATTTTTTTAGCAAAAACATCGGGCGACTTACTTGAAAGCCCGCAAGGAGACCTTTGAAGGCCTCCTTCAGTCTATTGTCAACGGACTGGACGCTTTGTAGTACCGCACCCATAAGGGTGCGATGATCCTTGGGGATGGAGGCGCTTGATAGAGCCTCCTCCATGGCCGACCACCTGTTGGTCGGTGGTGCCGGGATGATCGGATTTCCCGATCACCCACCGGGGATTGGACCGGTGCCTCCGGAGGCACAATGCGCTCCGGAGATGTCCTCGAAGGGGACTGATTGTTTATCCATCTAGTCTCCTCGGTGTCCGGGCGGAGGATTGTCCCCTGGTTTTCGGTGGCCGAAGCGTTAGCCTCGGCCACAGTGATATCTCCCTCGCCCCCTGTGTCCGCCGCCATTCGAGTAGGCTGGGACGACACCTCCACGACATCCTTCGTAGCACCTGGAGTGGTGGGGTGCGAGGCGTCCTTGCTCTCTGCCAGTTTGGCGAGCGGGGTCTCCCCATCCGATACCACCTCGGTGGGGATGACACACGGGGGGTTGTAGGACCAATAACCTGCATATTAGCAAACTCTAAATTTACTAGTTATGGGAGGGAGGGTCATCAGATCCTAACCTGCATGGAGGGGGCTTGACCCTTAGGCTCCTTCGTGGAACCTCCTCAGGGTCTTCGGACGCGGAGCTCGAGTCCGAGCTGTCGTCGGATAGAATCATCTGCACTTGCCGCGCCCTCTTCGGGGCAAGAGAAGTTGCCTGCCCTGGGGCCTCCGAAGACGCCGCTCTCTTCTTGGCGCGGGGGAAAGTGCCTCCCCCTCGCTCTCGACCTCCTCCTCCTCTTCTTCCTCCTCTTCGGCCTCCTCTTGATTTGAGGAGGCGGGGTGTCTTTGGATGCAACATCAGGCTGGTCCTTGATGCGAAGGCCAGCCTGACCTGGTTTCTTATTCTTCTCCTTCTTCGTGGGAGCCTCGTAAGGCTTCTCCACAAGAAACCTGGCTAGCATCCCGGTCCTCTCGTCTTCGGGCTAAGGAGCCGGACTGCAGATGTTAATGGCTTTCTTTAGCCATCTCTGCATAAACAGATCGGACACAGGGTTATATATCTTCTCTGTTATAAGGCCGACCAAGCTAGGGTGTATCGTACCTCGGAATCCGGCTTGGTGGCGTGCAGGCCCTTGTCCTCCTCCTTGGCTGGCCAGCTCTTCATTGATTTGAAGAACACCTTCCACAGCTTCTCCCACATAGTGCGGAAGAGGTTCCGGATTGTGGGCTCAGCTTCGAGTTCGAAAGCCCACGGGGGAGTGTCCCGACGCTGGCAGGGGAGGATGCATCTTTGTAGCATCACCTAGACCACATCGGGTAGCATGGTGCCGTCCTCAACCAAGGAACGGATGCACTTCTGCAGATCGGTCACCTCCTTGCTCGACCCCCAGGCGAGGCCCTTTTCAAGCTAGGAAGCCAATCGGGTCAGGGGACTGGATCTGAATGCGGCGGCGGGGTGCTGACCTCCTTCTCGTGGTTCGGTGACATAGAACCACTCCTTTTGCCACCCCTTGATGGTGTCGATGAGGGTGCTCGATGCCACCCGACGCGGGTAAGTTTGCAGATAATGACACCGCCGCAGTCGGCATGCTTGCCGCTGACACACTTCAGCTTGATGTTGAATACGTGCACCCAGAGCCCGAAATGCGGCTCGACATGCAGGAAAGCCTCATAGGCGAGGATGAAGGCTGAGAGGTGCATGATGGAGTGATTATATGTGACACACTTATGCTTATCATGGAAAGCCTCACAAACGAAACTTTGGAATGTTATAATAACTATTAGAATGATTGTTTGTTTGTTTGAGTGATTGAAAGTGAGTGAAATTTGAAACTTTTTGAAACTTTTGAAAATTTGATGAGAGGGAATGAAATAACTTTCCCAAAACTTTCACTCTGCATTTTGATCACCAGGAATTTAAATTCATTTCATCACAAAACCATAGAGTGAAGATGACATGACTTCTTCCATTTAAAGAAATGAAAAGGGATTTGAAAATGGTTTGAATTCCCATTTGAAAATATTTCAAATTCAGAAACTTTATGCAACTCAATGAATTTCATGAGAGGAGGTAATATGACTTCTTCAATTTATATGAAATATGCGTTGGGAGTTTAAAAGAATTTGAAAGTGCCTCTAAATTAATTTTAGGAATCCATTTCATATTGGATCCTATTCAAATTTCAAAGTATTCAAACCCCTTGTCAAATATTTTGAGAGGAGTAATATGACACTCCAAAACCAGGGGGTATTTTGTGAGTTTTTGAACTATAAAACCCCTAGGGTTATTTGAAAAATATTTGCAAAAGTAAACAAAGCCAATTAGGCAATTTCTGAAAATAATATTTTTTTGAAAAAGTTCAAATAACAGATTAAAAATGTTCATTAAATGGAATATTTTATTCTGATGATTTTGATATATAATACTCCTATATTTGGAAATATATTATTTGCAATAAAAGCTTTTTACTACGCGGTTTTATTAAAAAGGAAAGGAATTAATAACCGATCGGGCCGGCCCACCTCTATTAATGCCGAATCCCCTAATTACCGGCCGACCGACGCCCCTGCCACTCTCCCCCTCTCGCTGACACCCGGGTCCCACCCGTCCGCCGAGGATCCCGCGTCGGTCACCCCCAACCTCCGCACGCGCCGACGCCGGCGAGATCCACTCGCCGCGGGATCTTCTCCCCTTCCATTCCCGACTCCCTCCCCGGCCTTTAAATAGATCCCCGACCTCCCCCGCCTCCATTCCCACCCCATCCCCTCTCTCCCCTCGCCAGAACGCCGCCATTTCCCCTCGCCGGAGCTGCTGCCGTCCGAAGCCTTCCCCACGCCGTGCCGGTCACCTCGGATCTCCCCTTGCCCCTCCGACCCCACCACCAGTCGCCGGAGCTTCACCGCCGTCTCCTGAAGCTCTCCGTCGCCCCCAAAGACCAGCGGAGCTCCTCGCCGACATCTTCGCCGCCCCGGACCGCCGGAAGCCCCCCCTCGCCGGCGACTCCATCCACGGTGAGTCCTCCCCGTCCATCGGATCAAAACGCAACGGCCAAGATTAGAAGCCCTTTTTCCCGAACCGTTTTCCCTTATGTCTCGGTCGTCCGCCCGAAACTCCCTAGCACACGCACACCAGACCAATCAGGAAGCGCCACGTGTACCCTGACCGTTAGTTAAGTTTTTCGTTTATTCTGTTTTCAGTTTTAAAAACAGAATAGTACTGTTTTTATTTTCTTTATATCTTTTATGTTTTTAGTTGTTTTTAATTGATTCTTTTTGCATTAGGTCACAAATTTCATCTAGTTTCTGTGAATACCAAATTTGACCATGTTTGAATATTTAAGTTTGAATTTGAACAGATTTGATTTAAATTTTGTTTTCTTAATAACTTGAGTTTTATAATGTATTTTTGATTGGTTCTTTTTGCTACTTGTCACTAGTGATATTAGTTATCATTAGGTAAAGTTTGAGAATTTTTAGAATAAAATTGATTAGGGTTTTAACTGGAAACAGAATCTGATTAGTTCCTATTAGTTTAATTAGTTTGAATTACTTTATTTTATTTAGAAAATCTGAATATGATTTATATTATGTTTTAGATTTCATTTAGCTTTAGTAGTTTACTTGCTGTTAACAAAGATAATTTGTTTAGTTTATAAATTATTATTGTAGGAACCTACACTCCTTTTTCAAATAGGTATAGTTTATTAAAAACAAACTAGTTAGTAATAGTTAATTTTAACAAAGTTTTAAGTAATTGGATTCTGTTTTCCAATAAAATTTGTATTAATTCCTTTCTGTTAAGAAATATTTTGTTAATAAAAATAATTTAGTTTTGCTCTATTATAGAAAACTATATTCTCTATCATTAGGTAATGTTTTATAAAACAACTTAGTTTTAGTAGAGATTATTTTCACAAAGTTTTAGATGATCTAATTCTGTTTTGTAACAAAGATATTTTATTAATTATTTTCTGTTAACTTAGTTGTTTCATAATATGTTTTCTCTTAGTTTATGTTTGCTTGTTGTTAAGTTCATTAGGCAAACACTTATTGTTTAGAAGGTTGTTTTTATAGTTCTAGTTGTCTTTCAAAAGTGATTCATTTTTTCTAGAAAAATATTTACAAAAATCTTTTATTATATTTTACTTTGTTTTGGGTTTTGTGTTACCTTTGAAATTGTTGGAGTTTTGTGTTTCAACTTTGTCTTAAGTATTTCTTCCATCGACCTTGTTGCTTTTGTTTTGTGTTACTTTTGATTGTTAGAACTGATTGTTAGTATGATTGCTTATATGAATGCAATGCTTGTTTATATAGACTTTCATCGGAGAGTGACGAATAGTCTATCAAGTTATTTCTGAGAGCAATCTTTATCTTCATCAACAGTACAGGCAAGTTCACCTTGACCATCTATTTCATACCTATGTTTTTATTGCATGTAGTGATATCATTCAGCACATCCCTCCCGTAGTGTTATTGAAATTCTTGTAGTTGAGTAGAATGCATGAGGTAGGAATCCACCACTGGTTACTAAAGCCCCGGGAACGCTAGTTAGCACAATGCTATGCTAAAGTAGACGGGGTCTGGTATGAGTGTTCGTGAGTGGTGTGAAGAAGGACTCCACGTCAAAACGACGACTTCATGAAGACATCTTCAAGTCCTGCATCTTCAAGACCTCAAGACTTCAAGACTCGAGAAGACAAGTTTTCAATACACACTACTGGGTGAAGGATGGTTGATTGGGCATCCCTGGAGAAACCAGTGGATGGCCGGGATGCATGGAGAAGCGCCATGACATCTTGCGGAAAGCTTCACCCAGACTCAAAGAGAAGGAGGAATACTTCATGCCCGGAAGCTTACCTGTGTAGCCACAAGTCATTATGGGCTCTGGCTTGGTTGATCTTTGTTGTGACTCTGCTGGGCAGTGCTACGAGATGTAGTCGACGTTAGGATTGGATGGGCACTGCCGGACAGACAGGGAAGCACTCTAAAAGACCATGTTTCTTTCATCCTGTTCTCAAACACCAGGCAGTGCGAGGACTTACCAGGAGGGAAAGAATTTTGTGGGTAAAGTACACAACACTCTGCAGAGTTAAACCTAATCGATTAGCCGTGTCCCCGGTTACGGACAATTTGAGCTTCTAGACTTGGATCTATCTCTGAACTCTCAACACTGGGCTGATAACTAATTGTGGGCAACCTATGATACTTATGGGCATTGAGACATTGGTTGGCGGAACCATGTCATGATAGGTAACTCTATAGTGAAATTCCTGATATTCTTTTGTTGTAGGAAAATATAATCAGCTTTTACGCAAAAAAAAAAACTCAGACACAGAGCCACAAAGCCTTTGCATATAGAATAGTCTTTATTTTTCTATTCTACTATGGTGATCTTGCCAGTACATTCAATGTACTGACCTACATGGCTGCAACGTCTTATGTTGCAGATACTCTTCTACGACGGGTAAAAGTACGATTCAGGGTTACGGTCCGCACTCAACTTGCCGTTGGTGTTATTGGGACTCCACTCCCGTTGACTGTATCCGCTGCTATTTTAAGGTATATATCAGTTTTACGCTATTTACATGTGATTGCACTTTGATATATACACTGATGTACTGTGTGTGCCAGCATACTGATCCAGGGATGGCACAGAAAACACAGAGGCTTGACTCGTTTTGAGTCGGGTCGCTACACCTAGATCTTAAGAGGGCATATTTATTGGTTATGCTATAAAGTATCGTGCTTACCGTGTCCTCAATAAGTCCACGAGACTCATTAAGGATACGTGTAACGTAGAGTTTGATGAAAATAATGGCTCGCAAGTGGAGCAAAGTGGTCTTTGTGATGTAGGTGATGAAATTCCTCCCCAAGCCATAAGAAGAATGGGTGTGGGACACTTCCTACCCATTGAGGAACCCCTTGTGTCTGAAGGAGAAGGACAATGTTCCACTCAAGTGGAACCATCACCGACACAAGACCCACACGCTTCCGAAGAACAAAATGAAGGTCCTCTACCACATGGACAAGATCAATCTACTGATGATGGTGTCTCACCAAGTGATGCCCAAGATCAAATCCACCTCCCCAAGAAAGCTCAAGATCAAGATCTTCTTCAAGATCAAGAGCGAGCTCACGAAGGCGCTCAAGATCATCAAGAAGATGATCCTCAGAATGTTGTCCCTCAACTTTCCATGGAGGAAATCTTAGAGAGACGAGCTGCCAAGAATGTTGCCAAGCTTGTACATAATCAACATTTGATGGAGAACGTCTACGACAGCTTGAAAATAGGGGTAACCACTCGTAGACAATTAACAAACTTTTGTGAACATCATGCGTTTGTTTCTTGCATTGAGCCCCTCAAGGTAAAAGATGCGCTCGAGGACATGGAGTGGGTTGAAGCTATGCATGATGAACTCAACAACTTTGAGCGCAACCAAGTGTGGCGATTGGTGCCAAGACCAAAGGAGAACCACAATGTTATTGCAACTAAATGGATCTTCAAAAACAAGCAAGATCCAAACGGTGTCGTCATTCGCAACAAGGCAGGATTGGTGGCACAACGCTACTCCCAAGTCAAGGGTATCGACTATGGTGAAACCTTTGCTCCTGTTGCTCGCCTTGAATCTATTCACATGTTTCTTGCATGTGCTTCTCATCATAACTTTAAATTATATCAAATGGATGTTAAGAGTGCATTCCTTAATGGTCCTCTTAAAGAGTTGGTATATGTTAAGCAACCCCTGGGGTTCGAGGATCCCAAGTTCCCCAATCATGTATAAGTTCTCGATAAGGATCTTTATGGCCTTAAACAAGCCCCACATGTGTGGTATGAGCACCTTACCGAGATGTTGCAAGACCATGGGTTTGAAATTGGGAAAATTGATCCCACTCTTTTCACAAAGAGGGTCAACGAGAACTTGTTCATATGCCAACTATATGTTGATGATATTATATTTGGTTCTCCTAACAAATCTTTCAATGAAAAATTTACCACTCTGATGACAAATAAGTTTGAGATGTCTATGATGGGAGAGTTGAAGTTCTTCCTTGGTTTTGAAGTCAAGCAACAAAGTTAAGGTACCTTTATCAATCAAGCTAAATACACTCAAGACATGCTCAAGAGGTTCAAGATGGATGAGCTCAATCCTCACAAGTCCAACATTCCTATGCCACTCAAATGCCATCTTGGGCCAAGAAGCTCACACACAGGATGAAGACATTGTTCTGCATGCAGGCCAAGGGACGGTATCAGACTCACGTTGCTCAGAAGGAGAGTCGTTAGCGTGACAAGAGGATTCTGAGGAAGCTTGGCGAGATCATCTAGAGTGGGTCTGAGAAGGACATCACTCCTGAGGCTACTTGGATGGAGAAGCAGAGGTACCAGTGGGCTGATTCAGATGAGGAGTCTCTTCCAGCTGCATCAGAGGAGGAGCTTGATGACTGATCTTTCTACATGGGAGCTACCACCTGTGTTTTAGGTGTCCTCTCTGCCTTTTTGGCGTCTCGATGCCAAAGGGGGAGAGAGTGTAGGATTTGCAAGTGTTTGTGTTTGTTTTTCGTCGTCTCCTTGCTTTTGTTGAACTTTGGTTTATGTTATTTGTGTGTGAGACCAGGACACTTCTTCTATCATATGGTGTGAGACATATGCTATCACTCTTATCTTATTCTTGTCCAGTATGATTAGTAGCTTGTGAGTTACCTGTTATGTACCCTTATCTTCATGCTCACATGCTATGCCTTGTTTCTGTGCTTAGTGCTATTCATTCTATTACAAGGATTGCCTTGTCTATAAAATATAGGGGGAGTGTTGATCCTAGTGTGTGTGCTTTGCAGTCCAAAGCATATTTATAGAGTGCACACATCTAGGGGGAGCCAATCTATATTTTATAGATTTTGGGTTTGCATATGCTCATTATATATCTTTATGTGCAAACCCCGTATTGTCATCAATCCACAAAAAAGGGGGAGATTGCAAGGGCATATTTCTCCCTAAGTGGTTTTGGTGATTGATGACAATTCTTTTGCGGACTAATTGTGTGCATTGAGCATTTTAGATATCTCATGTCTAGGCACAAGACGATTTGGTGCCCCTTGGAGCTTATCAAAGACGGTTGTTCTCTACGGTTCCTTTCGGTGGATTTGAGTCATAGGAAAGCCGTACTATTAAGAGGGGGTCCGCTTCGGAAAGGTTTGGGTGGAATCAACACGTACACATCTGTTCTATTGCACCACCTTTCCTTCGCTTCAATGGAGCTCCAGTCCATTTTCCTTGTCTGTGCAAAGTGAAGGCTGCATGGTGCTAGTTTTCAGTGGTTAGCGATAGTACCTCTCAAGGGAGCGGTAGTACCGCAGGTGTCCGCAGTAGTACCACTCGATGGAGCAGTAGTACCGCTATCCCCAGCCCTGGTGCGTGCGCCTACAGTAGTAGGCGGGGATGTAATTTTTTATATCCGCCCTCGTGTGGTAGTACCGTGATGTATTTCCGGTACTATCGTGCTGGACTTTTTCGCAGCTTCACCCTCAGCGGAGGTAGGCACGGAAGTAATTTTTTACTTCCGTGCATCTCCTGTGCCAGTCGTTACCGACCATGTGGTAGTACCGAATGGGCTCGCAGTAGTACCACTCCGGTGGTTCTACCGCTAGTTGCCTTGTGCAATCGGCCTGCGTCTGGTCACTACCACGCGAGCGGT
Organism: Hordeum marinum; assembly: GCA_022496015.1. Taxonomy (NCBI): domain Eukaryota; kingdom Viridiplantae; phylum Streptophyta; class Magnoliopsida; order Poales; family Poaceae; genus Hordeum; species Hordeum marinum. Next base: position 47,029,699 of record CM039672.1, read on the forward strand.
AGTACCGCAGTCCCTTGCGGTAGTACCGTGGCTTTGTGCGGTAGTACCGCAATGCGCGGGATGAGAGTGGGGATAACGGTTGGATCCTACACCGCCCCCCACTATATAAAGGGGGTCTTCTTCCCCAAGAAGACCACCTCTTCCCTCCCCAAGCTCCATTGTTGCTTAAGCTCCATTTTAGCCCGATCTCTCTCCCTAGCCAATCAAACTTGTTGATTTTCTAGGGATTGGTTGAGAAGGCCCCGATCTACACTTCCACCAAGAGAAATTTGATTCCCCCCACTAAACTCTTGCGGATCTTGTTACTCTTGGGTGTTTGAGCACCTTACACGGTTGAGGTCACCTCGGAGCCACATTCCATTGTGGTGAAGCTTCGTGGTGTCGTTGGGAGCCTCCAATTAAGTTGTGGAGATAGCCCCAACCTTGTTTATAAAGGTTCAGTCGCCGCCTTCAAGGGCACCAATAGTGGAATCATGGCATCTCGCATTGTGTGAGGGCGTGAGGAGAATACAGTGGCCCTAGTGGCTTCTTGAGGAGCATTGTGCCTCCACACCGCTCCAACGAAGACGTACTTCCTCACAAGGGAAGGAACTCCGATAACACATCCTCGTCTCCACCGGCTCCACTTTTGGTTATCTATTACCTTTACTTCTCACAAGCTATTATTGTGTTGTATCCCTTGCTTGTTTGTGTGCTCGTTGTGATTAGAATCATATATGTTGCTCACCTAGTTGCACATCTAGCCAACCTATTCGTTGCTAAGCCTAAATTGTTAAAGAAAAGTTAAAAAGTGTTAGTTGCCTATTCACCCCCTCTAGTCAACCATATCGATCCTTTCACATAGGTCAAGAGCTTCACCAAAATATGTGACATTCTTGTGCAAATAGTCCGTATCAATGAACTTGACATGAGGAACAAACAAGTTATTCTTCATTTTGAGCACGTCATGATAAATAGAACCTTGCTGCCTGGTCCAGAAGGGACGGTTGAGAAGAGATTGTTCTTGTGGATTGACATAAGGGTTGCGACGGCGAATCATGCAGAGCTCTTTTCTTGGCAAATCATTCATATACCGAGCCTTCTTGAATTTGGTGGCAACCTTCTTGGGCTTTTGCTTGGGTGGTGCATTGGTATTGGCACTATCATCCCCTGGAGTGTGGTAACACTTAGAGCCACTCTCACGACTTGGATTCACCTGACGCTCCTAATGAGCAGAGCTGCTACCACCTGGAACCCACAACACAGAGCGAGGTAAAAGCAGGTGTAAACAAAGTGCATAAGCCAAAAGAAAAGGAGAAAGTAGACCTGAAGTTGAATCAAAAGACATGTGAATTTGGCAGCACATGCGGTAATACTGCTCTTCATAAGCGGTAGTATCGCTCGGGGCGGAGGTCCCCGGGGCAACTACCACTATGGGTCAGATCTGATACGGCTGGTGATGCCAAACTCAAATTTCTTCCAATAGAACAACAAATCTACTCACTAATAGTCTTCTACGTCCTACTCATGCCTTGATTTGACTAAAAATCAGTGAATGCATCTCAAATTGCCCTAAATCCTAGATCCAAGAAGTAGAACCATAGGAGAGGAAATGAGGGCAATACCGGCATCCATGGCAAGAGGAGAGGGTGCGGATCGAATCCACTGGTCGGAATCGCAGAAGATTGGCTAGAAACAATGGTCCGACGGTAGCCACCGGAGCAATGAGGTCGCCTGGAGAGAGAGAACCGTGAGCGAGGAAAGAGATGAATTGGTATGGGGGAGTGGGAGCTGCGGTAGTACCACGGGGGCAGCGGTAGTACTACCCGGGCTACCAGGAAATGCCAAAACTAGTTCTAAAAGTGTGGCTTATGCAATATATGAGTTTGAAGATGAGAAAAGGCTTGGGTTGGAGACAAAAACCAGCAGATGGGAAGGTGCACTCCAAGAACAAAATGACAAATATAAAGATGAGCAAACTTGGAGTGATATATAACAAAAACAAGCTCTCAATAGCAAATACCTCACTAGGAAGGGGTGGTGGCCGAAGCCACCTATGTTTGAGTCAATTGGTATGGCACCGCAAAGATTTTAACCTTGGCCCATGACCAAAACTCGCCTTTGAAGCACAAGTACCATAAAAAATGACGAATGTGAAAGACTTAATCGCTTTATGCATAATGGGGGGGGGGAGAATTCATTGAGAGAACAACACTCCTCCTATATCCATGCCTACATCTAAACAAGACAAAATGATGAGTGTGGTGGGGTGTGAAATACTTCAAGCCACATAATTCCCCTTGCACAAACATATACATAAATCTTGGGATTTGTGCGATTGTTGTTGTATACATAAATAATACAGCTGTCCAATATGTATGGCTGTAGTCCACAATCACATATGACCAGACCTAGATGACAATGTTTTACCTGGCTCGCTTTTTCTCGTGAGGAGCTGATGGGCTTTATTTTCATGAACTTTGCAGTACTCACTCCGTCCCAAAATAACTGTCTTAAGCTTAGTATAACCTTGTACTAAAGTTAGTATAAAGTTGAGACAGTTATTTTTGAGATAGAGGGAGTAGTAAATTATTTGTTGGCTAGATACATCATACTAGTAAAAAATCTTTCTTTTCAAAAGGAAAGGCTGAGAAAATTCATCCTTGTACGCACGAAAGATCAAATAAAGCAAACTCTCATACTTCTAACCTACCAAAGGACAAAGTCACGTGATTCTTAGATATTGATCTACCGGAGGATCAATGGCTTTATGTCATTGTTCCACCGCCCATGTCTTCTATAAGTCAAGACTTATATGGGGCAAAGCTTCTGTAAGCAAATGATAAATAGTGCATACCTCATTTTACTCTTGTGTCTTACAAATATGTCAATCCCAATTGGTGTGTTATTTGCTTTGTCTCTACTCATTAGAGATTTGAGTTTGATATTCATAGGCATAGAAGGTACCAGGAATTTCCTATGAACCGCCAGAACAATAACATGCACAGGTAGAATAGCATCATCGTCTTGCCTCTCCCTCCTACTATGCCGACCCAACAATTTTCCCTTTGCCTCGCCTCTTCGCTCACCACCAATCAATTCTACTCCTACTAGCTCATACGCCACGATCTAATGTGATCTTGAAGAACCAACATGATGGAGCTGTGTGTGAGTTTGTTAGGATCGAACAAATGGAGGGATACACAGGGGAATAATTAAAAAAGAATATGGAAGCACATGGAACTCAGCTAGCTGAGATTTATCTATGGGCTTATTCACGTGACATTAACACATAAGTTGGATAGACTTTTTTTTCTTCTCCCCATGGTTTGCTTGTGTCGTGTTGTTTTTCTGGGCTTGATCTTTTGTTTCTCATGTCGCTCATACTAGAGCGAACATAAGAGCCCTAGTGGTCCGGCGTGTATAAGATTATTTAGTTGCCGTAACCCAGTTTTCGAGTGTTTTCTTCGTTGTTTTATTTTTCAGTTTTTACTCTATTCTACAGTAATGGTCTTGGAGCATATGATCAACCCCGGTTTGTCCCACACATTATTTATTTATTTATTGATCTTGAAGATCCAACTAATTTTTTAGAAATGATAAACAACAAAACAAAATAGTTATAATGCATAATGAATTTTTCACATGTTCATACTAAAAATACGTGCCACGTTTTTTAAAAAAGTTGTCACTTATTCAAAAAATGTTTCATCGCATACTTGAAAAGTTTTTGCAGCGTATTCAATATTGCTAAACGAATATTCAAAAATATTCGCCACATCCCGCAAAAAGTATATTCACCGCATGTTAAGAAAGGTCAACGTATATCTAAAGGAATGTTCGTCATGTTTACAACACTTGCGATTGCATGTATAGTGTTAGACATGCAACTAACCGACATAAAACCCCTGGTCGCCCCCCCGGTTAAGATCACTTTATGGATCGTGCAACTATGGTTGGGTTACAAGACTTCCAATTGCATGTATGATGGTGGCATGCAACCGGCCAACAACCCCTTACCACTCCAATTGCAATCGCTTTGATATTTAGCTCATGCCTTAACTCATGAAATCTAGCTTCATTCAAGAGATAATTGCATCTATAGTCCTCGTAGTCCCTGACAACATCTAACTTGATCCTGAAACTTGTGTATTGCTTCAATACAGTAAATACGCGATGTCAGGTTTCGAACCCACGACTCCTGGCCCAAACTTGCACGTGCAAACCACCACACTAAGGGCACTCTTCTGATAAAATAGGGGGACACACACTCTATTATATGTACATTTCTGCCTTAAAAAATTCGTCAATTTATAAAATGTTCATGAGTGTTTTTTTTAGACGTTCATCGATTCAAAAAAATCAACATTCAAAAATAAAGGTTCATGTCTACAAAACAATGTATGGCAATTTAAAAATATCCAAATTTTATAAACATGTTCACTGATGCAAAAATATATTCATGAATTCAAAAAAATGTTCATCAAAAACAAAAAAATGTTTATGAATTTAAAAAGTTTTCCCAAGCTTCAAGAAATGTTCGTCTATGCAAAGAAAACTTGTTGATGTGTGTACGCAATTTCAGATAATGTTCATGAATTCAAAAAATATTCACGAATTTGTATAAAAAATATGATTTAAAAATATCCGCAATATCAAGAAATCTGTACGTATTGGGTGCATGAGGGGTACACATGTTAGTTTTCAGTAAACAAATGGACTTTTACGGGCTGAAAACTTCCAAAATTGTATGTATATGCATGTATAGTAGCGAAATATCACTGTGCGATATTTCATCAATATGTTTGCTTGTAAAGATACAAAAAAGATAAATACATGAAAAAAGACTTGTTGAAGAAAAATTCATCTAAAACACTATTATTATTTGAAATTCTGGATCATTTTTTGAACAGTTTTGTTTTCTATTTTTGAACAAAATTTAAAAATCAGAACAAGAATTCATAACCAGGAACAATTTGAAAATCCAAAAAAAATTGCAAATGAAAACATTTTTTAAAACTTATAATATATTTGTATATTGTGAATAATTTTTGAAACTTCAATCTATTTTCAAAAAATGTGATTAGTTAAAACAATTCTAAACTAGTTCTGGAAGGACTTAATTCTGTTGATACTTTAAATGTTATTTTACAAATTAAAATACACAGAAAAGGAAGAAAAGAAAAAAGAAACAAAAAAAACGAAAAAGAAAAGAAAGTATGGTTCGAAACCATGTGCAACTTATTAGTAGCAAATGCTACTGTTTTTTGCAACAACAACAAAATTCTGTCACCTTAATTCGCTAGCACACGTTCTAACAAAGAAGGTTGGGCTTGCTGTAGCTGAATGGACAACGATGTTTATATACCAGGCCGTTTATCCATATCTTTTCAGAAGAATGCCCTTAGTGTGGTGGCTTGTGCCCGCAAGTTTGGGCCGAGGTTGTGGGTTTGAACCTTGGTGACACACATTTTTTCTTCCTTTTCTTATTTCTCGCTTTCACTAACATATGGGTCACGTGGCCCATGCAGACGTGTCATACAGGAGAATTCACAATACGTATGCAAAGTGTACAACCATGACTGTTGTTTCAATCTTAGGGACTGTATTGACCACATATTTTCATGTACCAAAATCGTATTGAAGCAACACGCAAGTTCTAGGACCAAGTTGGACGCCGCCAGCAACTATGAGGACTATAGATGCAATTATCTCCTTCATCCAATGGCTTCGTGAAAATATCTGCAAGTTGTTCATGAGTATTGAGATAAATAAGGTCAATCTCTCCACGCTTGATATGCTTCCGGATGAAATGATGACGAATCTCAATATTGACTTCGTCTTGCAATGTTGAATCGGGTTGTGGAAGATCTTGATAGCACTTTCATTGTCACGATAAAGAGGCACTTTGTAACAATTGACACTGTAATCCTTTAAAGTTTGCCTCATCGAAAGCAACTGTGCACAATAACTTGCGGCGGCTACATACTCGGCCTTGATGGTAGAGAGAAAAACACAATTTTGTTTCTTTAAAGACTGACTTACCAAAGAGCGGCTAATGAATTGGCACCCTCCGGAAGTTGACTTCCTATCCACACGGTCTCCCGCCCAATCCGACTTTGAATGTCCCATGTGATCAAATGAAACACCTTTGGGTACCATAATGTCATGCCCAAGATGCGATCCTATCCTTGTTTTGGCATGGGGGCCTCGACAGGGATAGAAGCACATCTCGTCGTGTTGCAAGAATGGATATCATTACAAGTACATTTACAGAAGAGATGAGTATATGTAAATTGGCTTACACACTCCACGAGCTATAACAAGATCACATCAATACAACAACATATTCAAACATCATACAGAAGAGCAGGGTCCGACTACGGACGAAAACAAACGACAAAAATGACATCCATCCTTGCTATCCCAGGCTACCGCCTGAAACCCATCCTAGATCGACGACGAAGAAGAAGAACTCCAAATAAAACAAGCATCGCTCTCACGTCAAATCATCGCATTATCTGTACCTGCAACTGTTGTTGTAGTAATTTGTGAGCCACAGGGACTCAACAATCTCATTTCCAAGGGTATCAAGACTATTAAAGCTTAATGGGTGAGGTATGGTTAAGTGGTGATGCTTCAGCAAGCGACTAAGTATTTACTTGAGTGGCTAACTTACGAATATAAAAAGTAAAGTATGGTGGTCTACGCATAACGGATGTGAGTTAGGAATGATCACTAAGTGATCCTGAACACCTACTTACGTCAAACATAACCCCACCACGTTCTCTCTCAGGTAAGGACTCACGAGAAGAGACAATCACGGTTACACACACAGTCGGTGTATTTTATTAGAGTTTACTTCAAGTTGCTATGACTGGGTGTTAAACAAAGTATCCAAGTGTGGGGACCCCGACTCATAAGTCGTGATCACCGAATGCACGTGTACAGTGATCCCAGAGATCAATGCTCACTGAACACACAGAAGCTAAATAACAAGTCTTACATCCACATTTAGCGTCTTACACAATAAGGGCCATGAAGGTCAAGTCTTACATAGATAGGGCCACACGGGCCAATCACTTAAAATAGAACAAGCAGCAGGAATCTTGGTCGAAACCGTGAACCCATGTCATCTGCCTTAACCTACAGGCATTCTGACTGGTAAGCGTCCTAGTTCGCATGTTCATCTCTAACGAACTCTTCAACATACTCCTGTTCTTCCATGCCTGGCCAATTAAATTACCAGTGGCAAGCCAATGAGTACCTTGAATGTACTCGCAAGTAACCCAAGTTGTGGAACAAGGTAACAATGATGCATGATATAGCACCAAGTAGGTGATTTTGCGGAAAGCTAATTTGAATGCAAATGTCATGATCAAGTAACTAGTAAGCATGCATCAACAATTAGCATATATCCATATGAGCAAGTTACAGATATCATCATAAGTAGGGGTTGAACACCTCATGTTCGTTCATCACGTTAAGTCATCGGACTTAGTTTAATTCCCTTCCTAAGTCATTAGACTTAGCTCTTGTGGCCTCCTTGCCACCAACACATCCATACTCACACTGAGTTTCATGAAAATATCCGGACGTAGTCTAAGAAGGACCTCCAACTGTCCATGACCGCGGACGCGGCTATTCGAATAGTTTTACACTCTGCTGAGGTTGCACACTTTACCCACAAGACTCGGGGAACTTCCGTGTCATCCACGACTCGCGGTATATAACATACCCGAGGTAAGCACCTGAACAATGCCTTTCCCATGGTGATATCAAACAAAGAGTCCACTCGTTGGTGCCATCCCTCATGATATACATCACTCGTATCATCCATGAGGGTACGCAACGGTGTGCCCGGTGCCTGTAAAGACAGGGCATGACCTTCCACTCTAGGATGGCCCCGTCTCAAGAGTGACCACTCCACTCTTGCCACTACTAATACACACTCCTTGCTAGTACCAACCATAGTAATCAACAAAGCCCCATCCCATAAGGGGTATCGTGGTTGCGCATGTAAGGTTGGGATGGTCATCAGACCTTAGAACTCTCCGTCTTCGAAAACACACACTCACTTGCTCCGGCATACCACTTCTTTCTCAAGTGGTTAACCAAATCATCATCATCTCCCTCGGGCATTAGTGGCACCCGACGGGGTTTTCGAAAGAGTCTACGAAATCATTTCTCTCATTTCCATCTTCATGCATAAATCCCATCCCACTTGTGTAGCATCTATTTGCATCCTAACTACACCCACCTGCATAACCCTCATAAGGTGGTAGGGTCATGCAGGATACAAGTGTCAATGGAAAAGTACCGGAGGCATCCCACCGCAAGGGGAACACCACATCACATGATCAAATATGATGAAAGTAAAGTGCTATATGACATGCAATAAAAATGGTTTCTCATCATGGTCAAAAGGCTACTTGCCTCGCTCAACAAAGTCTCCGGGGTCTTCGAAGTCTTTGGGTCCAACTTCTTCATCAACCGCGCAATCTATCGTCGCGAAGTAAAGCGATAAAAATAAGCAACACCCAAAAACAGAGCACTCAAACTTTTATCAAAAATGTTAACCTATTCTGATAAATACTAATTGTTGTATTAAAAATATTCTCCTAGGGTTTTGTTGTGAAAAACATTTTGGAAATAAATTAACAGAGGCAAAAAGGTGCCTAAATACAGCTTTTAAAATAAAACAGTACTAAAAATATTTTTAAACATTTTTATAAATGGCACTAATAAATTCTATGGATTATTTCAAGAATTTAGGTGAAAGAATATTTGGATTTGGAATAATATTCTATTCTGTGGGATTTTTGGAAGAAGCCATAGAAAAGAAAAAAAGAAAGGGCTATTGTGCCCCTCGGGCTAAAAGTGCCCGGCCTAAACCGGCCCAAGAGGGAAGCTGGCCCAAGCGAGGAGCTGCACGCGGCAGGTTTGTTTTAAACTTGCCCACGGGCCTGGCCTGCAAGCGAGAGAGGAGGGGGCGAGGGGATGACAGTTGGGGCCCACCTGTCATCGCTCTCCTCGCGACAGGGGCAGAGGAGGAGCTCACCGGGGGGCTCCAGGCCACGGCGGCGGGAGCGAAGGGCACCGGCATGCTCCTGGGGTCTTCGCGCGTCGGGGGGAGGTCGCGGGTTCCCCGGGGGGAGAGAGGAACACCAACGAGAGGCAAGCCCGATGGCGGTGGCGAGGGTTTGGGTCGGGAGAGGGCTCCCGACCACGGGGAGGATTGCGCTGGGCACGGGGAGGATGCGGAGGAAGGGGGAGAGCAAGGAGGGGGAGCAGGAGGTGCGGGGAGGCCTTAAATAGGCGGGTCGTCGGCTCACCGTGGACGCGGTGTGCCGGTGAGCATGGGGTGCTCGCCACACGCCACGAGGAAGGGAATAGGCGTGTCTAGGGTGCTCGTGGGTGAGGTCTAGGCCGGGGGAAGGAAAGAGAGGCAGGGGCGCACGCGCGTGCAAGCCCATTGGTTGGCTGAGCCGCGCGGCGCCAGGCACGCGCGCGGGAGTCGCCGAAGAGAGAGGAAGGAAGGGGCCGACCATGCGGCATGTTGCGGACGCCGAGGGGGACAGGGGGACAAGGCGGGGCGGCCCGAGGTGGTCGGGGCAGCCATTGGTCCACGGCTACAGTGCAGGTGCGCACTGTAGCGCGCTCCAGAGCGCAAGCCTTGCATGCCAAGGCATGCCCTTGGCATTTCCTGCGCGGCCACTTGTGCCCAGAGGATCTAAGGGAGGTTTAACAATGGGGGAATAGGCCTTGGATGCTCTGGTGAAGCCTTAGGGAAGAAGGAAAAGGGGAGAGGGGGTAGAAATGGTGCTGTCTGGGGTAGAAATAGGGGTTTTCACCACATTACACTTGGGCTATGGTTATGAGACTTTTACTGGAGGTGAAATGTGTCCATATGAGAGTGTGGTAGAAAGTTGGGGGCAAGGGTAAAAGGGAAAGAGGTGGAAATGCTGGTTTTACCATTTCACCAGAAGGTGTTTGATGGTGTTTTGGGCAAGAAGATTTTACCAACTCACTGAGATACTTACCAGAGTCAAAGGCTAGGTAGAAATGAGAGGATTCACCAAGTTTGAGCTTAAGAGGAAAAAGTTGACAATGAAGATTTATTAAACCCTAGAAATTTGTAGAATCGGGTTTCTATAGTTCCATTGATGCTAGGATTTTACCCTTGATGCACCACTTAGTGTATCACCACTATTTGGCCATTAGATCATGCCCAAAAAGTTTGAGGCCAGTGGGGGACACTTCACAATGTAAAGTTGCTCAAACTTGATTCTGGACAGGAATGGTTTTGTTATGGTTTGATGAACCAAGTCAACTTGGATTGAGATGAAACTTTGCAAGATCATCACTCATGATAGTGTTGACTTGCTGGAATTTTCCTGGAATTTATTGAGAATATTTCTTATGGAAACATTCCAAAAGTTTGATTTGAGCAGAAAGGGTTTTGAGTGGTTTTGCCCATGATCTGATCATGCCCTTGGGTTGAAACTCATATATATGGAAAATATATGTCCATTGAGTTTCTCCAAATTTTCTCAAATATTTTTAAAGCATTAAATAATTTCTCCCTAAGAAAAACTATTTATGGCCTTATAAAAAGCCTTTAAATAAAATGTGAAAATAATCTTTAAAAATAATATTTTGTGGTTTTGGGAAGTCTTATATATAGTGGGTTTGAAATAAAGCTTTCTGGAAGGAAGCATCGACCTAATTTGAGGACTTGCAGTGCAAACCTCATTTCAGGGGGTTTTGAAAACCAGATTTGAATAAATCATTCTTGGTTTAAACAATATTTGATAAAAATAGTTTTTGGCACTATTCACATGGCATGATCATTGGGCAAGAGGTTTGGGGCATGGAAGATGAAATATGAGGTGGAATAGAATCTAGGAGTGCCACATCACAATCATCAAGCAAGCAAACAATATAGCAAACAAGCACAAGCACTTTGGAAAAGTTTTAGTTGGCTCCAAATTTTATAAACCCACACATAACAATGTGCTATAAACATAGGGTGTGACAAACCTTCCCCCCCTTACAAGAATCTCGTCCCCGAGATTCCTAGGCTAAGCGCTAAAAAGATAAGGGAACTCAGATCTAAGATAATCTTCACGCTCCCAGGTTTCTTCAGCTTCAGTGTGGTTGCTCCACTGGACGTTGAAGTACTTGATGGTGTGGCTTCGGTTGCAGCACTCGGCTTCGTCCAAAATGCGAACTGGCCTCTCGTGATAAGTGAGATCTAGCTGAAGATCGATGGCTTGATGGTCGATATCCTTGTAGAGGTCGGGGCGGTTGGGAACTTGCAGACACTTACGGAGTTGTGACACATGAAAGATGTTGTGCACATCCGACAACTTGGAAGGTAGCTCCAATTGGTAGGCAACTTCTCCACACGTAGCGGTGATCTTGAAGGGGCCTATGTATCTTGGTGCAAGCTTTCCCTTGATGTGGAAAAGCTTAGTTCCCTTGAGAGGCGTGACTCAGAGGTAGACATGATCTCCAACACAGAAGTTCATTTCTCAGCGGTGGGAGTCGACGCGGCTCTTCTATCTTGACTTGGCAGTCTCGAGGCACTCTCGGACAAGTTGAACTTGCTCTTTGGCTTCGCGGAGGATGTCTAGTCCAAAAATTAATCCTTCTCCGGTCTCTGACCAGTTGAGGGGAGTACGACACTTGCGTCCATACAACACCTCAAATGGTGCCATCTGAAGACTCGGCTGATAGCTGTTGTTGTAGGAGAACTCGGCGAATGGTAGGCAATCTTCCCACTTGGCTCCATATGCCAAAACACAAGCGCGGAGCATATCTTCGAGTATCTGATTTACTCGTTCCGTTTGTTCGCCGGTTTGAGGGTGAAAAGCAGTGCTGAAGGAGAGCTTGGTTCCCATGGCTTCTTGAAACATCTTCCAAAATCTTGAGGTGAACTGGGTGCTGCGATCCGATACAATCTCCTTAGGAACCCCGTGAAGACTCACAATACGCTCAATGTAGAGGCTGGCTAGCTTGTTACCGTCGTAGGTGGTCTTGACATGAATGAAATGGGCTACCTTGGTCAGGTGGTCGACAATGACCCAAATGGAATCATGTCCTTTGCTTGACCTTGGCAAACCGGTAATGAGATCCATCCTGACTTTATCTCACTTCCATTTAGGCACTTTGAGAGGTTGCAACGGTCTAGTGGGTCGCTGATGCTCAGTCTTGACCCTTTGGCATATGTCACACTTAGCAACGAACGTGCCTATCTCCCGTTTCATGCCATGCCACCAGAATCTTGCCTTCAGGTCTTGATACATCTTGGCTCCTCTAGGATGGATGGAGTATGGAGTGTCATGAGCTTCTTGCAAGATCAGGTTCTTGAGATCTTCCTTGTTGGGTACGCAAATGTGAATCCCAAACCATACAACTCCTTGTCCATCCATCGAGAATCCTGGGGCCTTGCCTGCCTTGATCTTCCTCTTGATGCCTTCAATGCTCTCGTGTCCCTTCTGGGCTTCCTTGATATCATCCATCAAGGTAGTCTTTGCTTCGAGGCTGGCGAAGAATCCTGGTGCAACCAGTTCCAAGACGAAGCTCTCAAGTTCTTCATATAAGGCGGGTAGCCTTTCCTTAATCATAGCATTCAAGGAACAAGCCTTTCTGCTTAAGGCGTCTGTTACCACATTGGCCTTTTCAGGGTGGTATTGAACACTAAGGTCGTAGTCCTTGATCAATTCCAACCATCTTCGCTGCCTCATGTTCAATTCCCTTTGAGTGAAGATATACTTCCAACTCTTGTGGTCTGTGAATATCTCACATCGCTTCCCCAGAAGGTAGTGTCGTCGTGTTTTCAAGGCATGAACCACGACTGCCAACTCGAGGTCATGAGTTGCGTAGTTCTCTTCATGAGGATGTAGATGTCTGGATAGATATGCTATGACTCTGCCTTCTTGCATTAGAACACCTCCAAGCCCGGTCCTTGATGCATCACAATAAATCGCAAACTCCTTGTGAATATCGGGGGTGGCCAAAACAAGGGATGTGGTTAATCTCTTCTTGAGCTCCTGGAAGCTTTCCTCGCACTTAGTTGTCCACTCGAACTTCTTGTCCTTCTTCAAAAGCTGGGTCATGGGTCTGGCAATGCTTGAGAACCCTTCCACGAACTTGCGGTAATATCCCACGAGTCTGAGGAAGCTTCTGACTTCCTTCACGGTGGTTGGGGTTTGCCATTCAGTCACGGCTTCAATCTTGGCAGGATCCACTAATAATCCTTCTATAGTCAACACATGACCCAAGAATCCAATTTCATGCAGCCAGAATTCACACTTGCTGAACTTGGCATAAAGCTGGTGCTCCCGAAGCTTTTCTAGGACCAATCTCAAGTGTTCCTCATGTTCTTCCTCTGACTTGGAGAAGACGAGTATGTTATCAATGAAGACAACAACAAACTTGTCCAAGTACTCCATGAAGACCTTATTCATGAGGTACATGAAGTAGGCAAGGGCATTAGTTAACCCGAATGACATGACCGTGTATTCATACAGGCCATACCGGGTTACGAATGTTGTCTTCGGAATGTCTTGGGGTCTGATCTTCAACTGCTAGTACCCAGACCTGAGGTCGATCTTGGAGAACACCTTGGCTCCATTCAACTGATCAAATAGGTCTTCAACCTTGGGGAGTGGGTACTTGTTCTTTATTGTGACTTCATTGAGAGAACGGTAATCGACACAAAGTCTGATAGTCCCATCCCTCTTCGACACAAACAGAACAGGCGATCCCCAAGGAGAGGCACTAGGGCGAATAAATCCTTTTCTGAGCTGCTCTGCCAGTTGCTTCTTCAACTCAGCCAACTCTTCGGATCCCATCCTATAGGCCTTCTTATAGATGGGCCTTGATCCGGGCATAAGCTCAATGATGAACTCAATGTGGCGGTCAGGAGGCATCCCGGGCAGCTCATCAGGAAACACATCCGGGTATTCACATACCACTGGTACTTGATCCATCTCATCTCCCAATAGACAGTTAGCCCGAGGGGCTTGAGTGGAGGCAGGGTTGGCAACATACTTGACTTCCACTCCCTGGCTATTGGTCATGGTGACAATCCTCTTGGCATAGTCCAACATGCCTTGGTGCTTGGTTAACCAATCCATGCCAAGGATGATGTCCAAGCCTGGTGAATCCAGAACTATAAGGTCTGCTAGGAAGTCTACCCCGTTGATGTCAATCTTTACTCCCTTACACCCTACCCCAGACTTCATAACTGAACCAGGGGTTTGTATCAACATACGAGTACCCAGGGGTGTAGGTTCCATGCCACTCTCTAATGCAAACTTTTGGGTGAAAAAAGAATGCGAAGCTCCACAATCAAACAATACTGTTGTTGGGGTCGAGTTGACAAGGAACATACCCAGTATGACGTCCGGGTCTTCCTGGGCTTCTTCTGCGATGACGTGGTTCACACGACCCTTGCCATTATTGGTCTGGTTGCGGGGAGCTGGGTTCCTTGGTGGTGCTCCACGGGCTTGACCTTGGTTTGGTGCATTGGGGCGCGATGCATCTGGCTTCCTGTTGGGGCAAAGCTTAGAGATGTGTCCAGACTGACCACATCCAAAGAAAGTGACTTCCCTAGGGTTGTTGTTGAAGTTCCTGCCGCCGTTGTTGTTATTGGGGTTGTTGTTGTAGGCCGGCCTGGGATTGGCATATTGCTGAGGCTGGTAGCTCGGACGAGGCGCAGGAGGTCTAGCCTGCTGCGGCTGATAGGTCGGCTTGGCTAGGGCTAGCTGCTAGGGGCGAGGCTTCTGGTTGCTGGGGCTGCCCTTGCTGATCATCTTGCGCTTGCGAGTGTCGTCTATGGCATGCCGCTTGTCTTCCAGCATGAGGGTCTTGTTCACCAAGTCGAAGAAGGTTTGACAGTCGCAGACGATGAGCTGATACTGCATGACTTGTTGAAGTCCTTCCATGAAGCGTTCCTTCTTGGCGGCCTCTGTGCTGACATCTTCAGGTGCATACCTTGACATCAGGTTGAACTTCTGCAGGTACTCCTTGACAGAGCCACTTCCTTGCTTTAGCGCTCGGAATTCTCTCTTCTTGATAGCCATGATCCCAGAAGGAATGTGGGCGGTGCGGAATCCTTCCTTGAAGTCATTCCAGGTGATCACGCGTTCTCCTTGCATGACCTTGAATCCATCCCATCAAGCTCGAGCGGTACCTCCGAGACAGGAGAGGCATAAAGCACCTTCTCACGATCCTCATTTCAATTGACCAGTGCAAGGAGGTCCTCGATGGTGCAGATCATGTCATCAGCATCCAATGGTTCAGCAGTCTCGGTGAAGGTTGGGGGCGAGTTCCTCATGAACTCAGACAGCATGGAGCGGCCATTGCCGTTCCTGCCTTGCTGCTGGTTGTTCACGAGAGCCTGAGCCATCTGCTAGATAGCAGTATTGTTGGCTTGGTGTTCCTCCTAGATAACTTGGAGAAACTGAGCTATGGTCATGTTCTCCGGTGGAGGTGGTGGCGGGGGAATGTCGCCTTGTGGCTGCTCCTGGTGTCCTCCAGCGTGAGCAGCCCCACCAGCTCCCTATTGTTGGCTTGAGTTGCCGGCTTCAGGGTTGGTGAAGGAGTTGTTGTGGGTAGCAGTCACCATCCTGTTTGGAGCAGCCAAGTCAAACAACTAGGATTGACAAGAGGATAAGCAATAACGGAAAAGTGCGCCTAAGGGGGTCGGTCAAGTGCAAGTGTGTTAAACAAAGGTCGAAAGACCAACATATATTAAGATAGACGATGGAGTCGCTTACATGTTGCCTAAGGAAAAAGCACGACTTGCATCGAAACACAAACAACAAAACAAACAACAAGCACACATGGTTTCATATGCCATTACACGGACTCGACTTCGCATGAGGGTACATGACTGATCCTACCCTAGGGGTTCTCGGACTCAGGTCGTGGAGTGCTCGGTCTCGTAGTCATGCTCCTCTGGGTCTTCCTCCTGTTCATCACCCGAATGGGCATCATTCCCGGTCGAAGGGGTCGGGGAACGAGGAGGTCCATCCCGACGACGCTTTGTAGGCAGGTCGGTGAAGAGATCACGGTACTCCTTCGCACTCATGCGATGACAACGTGTAGGTGCATCACTGGCTGGGGGTACTCCTCCTCTGTAAGCGACAGCTGGTCGTCCCTCGAGGGCTCCATCCTTCTTGATCTTGTCTGGCCTCGTCTTGGCTTGTCGAAGTAGCTCTTGAGTGTGGTTAAGTTCCTCGTGGAGCTTCACGGATTCCTTCATCAGGTTATGAACCAGGCTACCGGCAGAAAGGCTGAAGTAGGTCTCGAACCTGAGTGGTGTGCCATCTTCCTTGGTCGGAATCAGCGTCCAACTCTCGCTAAGGTCGTCCTTCCTAAAGGGAAGGTAGCGAGTAGTTGGCTCGTCAGCCATCTCTAGAATGATGTCTCGAAGGTGCAGGAGTGACTTGCGTGCAGCTATCTCGACTGCGAGCATCCTGGTCCCATCCGTGGTCCTTCAAAGAACCAACTAGTCGGGGAGTCGTTTGCCTTCACGACCACATCCACGTGGTACTCCTTCGTGACGGCATCGACCCAGTGCTCGTGGTAGAGGAAAATGGGTGGTTGGCAAGACTGGCACTTCTCCAGGCTATCCCCAAGAAGTAAGGGAAAGTCGGATGTCAGAAAGGCTTCGGGTACGACGGCCATATACAAAGTTTTGAAAGCAGGAGAGTCAGCAGGGTGTTGTGTGAAGATGAGAAGAGGTAAATAGTGCAGAATTCCTAAGTACTAATGCTAAGTGTAGTTTTGAAAATGGTCTTATACTGACTAACTTCCATGCTAACTAAGGGCTTCCAACAGTCAAGATGGCTCTGATACCAGCTCTGTGGGGACCCCGACTCATAAGTCGTGATCACCGAATGCACGTGTACAGTGATCCCAGAGATCAATGCTCACTGAACACACAGAAGCCGAATAACAAGACTCTTACATCCACATTTAGCGTCTTACACAATAAGGACCATGAAGGTCAAGTCTTACATAGATAGGGCCACACGGGCCAGTCACTTAAAATAGAACAAGCAGCGGAAATCTTGGTCGAAAGCGTGAAACCATGTCATCTGCCTTAACCTATAGGCATTCTGACTGGTAAGTGTCCTAGTTCGCATGTTCGTCTCCAACGAACTCTTGAACATACTCCTGTCCTTCCATGCCTGGCCAATTAAATTACCAGCGGCAAGCCAATGAGTACCTTGAATGTACTCGCAAGCAACCCAAGTTGTAGAACAAGGTAACAATGATGCATGATATAGCACTAAGTAGGTGATTTTGCGGAAAGCTAATTTGAATGCAAATGTCATGATCAAGTAACTAGTAAGCATGCATCAACAATTAGCAGATATCCATATGAGCAAGTTACAGATATCATCATAAGTAGGGGTTGAACACCTCATGTTCGTTCATCACGTTAAGTCATCGGACTTAGTTTAATTCCCTTGCTAAGTCATTAGACTTAGCTCCTGTGGCCTCCTTGCCACCAACACATCCATACTCACATCGAGTTTCATGAAAAGATCCAGACGTAGTCTAAGAAGGACCTCCAACTGTCCATGACCGCAGACGCGGCTATTCGAATAGTTTTCCACTCTGCAGAGGTTGCACACTTTACCCACAAGACTCGGGGAACTTTCGTGTCATCCACGACTCGCGGTACATAACATACCCGAGGTAAGCACATGAACAATGCCTTTCCCATGGTCATACCAAACAAAGAGTCCACTCGTTGGTGCCATCCCTCATGATATACATCACTCATATCATCCATGAGGGCACGCAATGGTGTGCCCGGTGCCTGTAAAGATAGCGCATGACCTTCCACTCTGGGATGACCCCGTCTCAAGAGTGACCACTTCACTCTTGCCACTAGTAATACGGGCTCCTTGCTAGTACCAACCATAGTAATCAACAAACCCCGTCCCATAAGGGGTATCGTGGTTGCGCATGTAAGGTTGGGATGGTCAGTAGATCTTAGAACTCTCCGTTTTCGAAAACACACACTCACTTGCTCCGGCATACCACTTCTTTCTCAAGTGGTTACCCAAATCATCATCATCTCCCTCGGGCATTAGTGGCACCCGACGGGGTTCTCGAAAGAGTCTTTGAAATCATTTCTCTCATTTCCATCTTTATGCATAAATCCCATCCCACTTGCGTAGCATCTATTTGCATCCTAACTACACCCACCCACATAACCCTCATAAGGTGGTAAGGTCATGCACGATGCAAGTGTCAATCGAAAAGTACCGGAGGCATCCCACCGCAAGGGGAACACCACATCACATGATCAAATATGATGAAAGTAAAGTGCTATATGATATGCAATAAAATGGTTTCTCATCATGGTCAAAGGGCTGCTTGCCTGGCTCAACAAAGTCTTCGGGGTCTTCGAAGTATTTGGGTCCAACTTCTTCGTCAACCACGCAATCTATCGTCGCGAAGTAAAGCGATAAAAATAAGCAACACCCAAAAAAGGAGCACTCAAACTATTATCAAAAATGTTAACCTATTCTGATAAATACTAAATGTTGTATTAAAAATATTCTCCTAGGGTTTTGTTGTGAAAAACATTTTGGGAATAAATTAACAGAGGCAAAAAGGTACCTAAATATAGGTTTTAAAATAAAATAGTACTAAAAATATTTTTAAACATTTTAATAAATGGCACTAATAAATTATATGGATTATTTCAAGAATTTAGGTGAAGGAATATTTGGATTTTGAATAATATTCTATTCTGTGGGATTTTTGGAAGAAACCACAGAAAATAAAATAAAAAAGGCTACTATGCCCCTCGGGCTAATAGTGCCCGGCCGAAACCGGCCCAAGCGGGAAGCCGGCCTAGGCGAGGAGCCGCGTGCGGCAGGTTTGTTTTAAACTTGCCCACGGGCCCGGCCTGCCAACGAGAGAGGAGGGGGTGAGGGGATGACAGGTGGACCCCACCTGTCATCCCTCTCTTCGCGAGAGGGGCAGAGGAGGAGCTCACCGGGGGGCTCCAGGCCATGGCGGCGGGAGCGAAGGGCACCGGCATGCTCCTGGGGTCTTCGCGTGTTGGGAGGAGGTCGCGGGTTCGCCGGGGGGAGAGAGGAACGTCGGCGGCGAGGGTTTGGGTCGGGAGAGGGCTCCCGACCATGGGGAGGAGTGCGCTGGTCACGGGGAGGATGCGGAGGAAGGGGGAGAGCAAGGAGAGGGAACATGAGGTGCGAGGAGGCCTTAAATAGGCAGGCCGCTGGCTCACCGTGGACGCGGTGTGCCGGTGAGCACGGGGTGCTCGCCACAGGCCACGGGGAAGGGAATAGGCATGTCCAGGGTGCTCGTGGGTGAGGTCTAGGTCCGGGGAGAGAGGAGAGAGAGGCGGGAGCGCGCGCGTGTGAGCATGTTGGTTGGGCGAGCCGCGCGACGCCGGGCACGCGTGCGGGAGTCGCCAGAGAGAGAGGGAGGAAGGGGCCGACCACGTGGCGTGTTGCGAATGCCGAGGGGCACAGGGGGACAAGGCGGGGCGGCCCGAGGTGGTCGGGGGCAGCCATTGGGCTGCGGCTAAAGTGCGGGTGCGCACTGTAGCACGCTCCAAAGGGGAGAGGGGTAGAAATGGTGCTGTCCACCTGTGCCTAGAGGATCTAGGGGAGGTTTAACAATGGGGAGTAGGCCTTGGATGCTCTGGTGAAGCCTTAGGGAAGAAGGAAAAGGGGAGAGGGGTAGAAATGGTGCTGTCCAGGGGTAGAAATAGGGGTTTTCACCACATTACACTTGGGCTATGGTCATGAGACTTTTACTGGAGGTGAAATGTGTCCATATGAGACCGTGGTAGAAAGTTGGGGGCAAGGGTAAAAGGGAAAGAGGTGGAAATGCTGGTTTTACCATTTCACCAGAAGGTGTTTGATGGTGTTTTGGGCAAGAATATTTTACCAACTCACTAAGAAACTTACCAGGGTCAAAGGCTAGGTAGAAATGAGAGGGTTCACCAAGATTGAGCTTAAGAGGAAAAAGATGACAATGAAGATTTATTAAACCCTAGAAATTTGCAGAACCAGGTTTGTGTAGATCCACTGATGCTAGGCTTTTACCCTTGATGCACCACTTAGTGTATCATGACTATTTGGCCATTAGAGCATGCCCACAAAGTTTGAGGCCAAGGAGGGACACTTCACAATGTAAAGTTGCTCAAATTTGATTCTCGACAGGAATGGTTTTGGTTTGGTTTGATGAACCAAATCAACTTGTATTGAGATGCAACTTTGCAAGATCATCACTCATGATAGGGTTGACTTGCTGGAATTTTCCTGGAATTTATTGAGAATGTTTCCTATAAAAACATTCCAAAAGTTTGATTTGAGCAGAAAGGGTTTTGAGGGGTTTTGTCCATGATCTGATCATGCCATTGGGTTGAAACTCATATATATGGAAAATATATGTCCATTGAGTTTCTCCTAATTTTCTAAAATATTTTTAAAGCATTTAAATAATTTTTTCCTATGAAAAACCATTTCTGGCCTTAAGAAAAAGCCTTTAAATAAAATGTGAAAATAATCTTTAAAAATAATACTTTGTGGTTTTGGGAAGTCTTATATATAGTGGGATTGAAATAAAGCTTTTGGGAAGGAAGGATCGACCTAATTTGAGGACTTGCAATGCAAACCTCATTTGAGGGGGTTTTGAAAACCAGATTTGAATCAATCATTTTTGGTTAAAACAATATTTGATAAAAATAGTTTTGGGCACTATTCACATGGCATGATCATTGGGCAAGAGGTTTGGGGCATGGAAGATGAAATATGAGGTGGAATAGAATCTAGGAGTGTCACATCACAATCATCAGGAAAGCAAACAATATAGCAAACAAGCACAAGCACTTTGGAAAAGTTTTAGTTGGCTCCAAATTTTATAAACCCAAACATAACAATGTGATATAAACCCAGGGTGTGACACCAAGTTTGCCACATAACCGCGGGCATGGCTTTCCGAAAGATTTAACCCTGCAGGGGTGCTCCAACTCATCCATCACAAATTAACCACACGACGTGGGAATAACATCGACCATATATCTCGTGATCATCCTAGGCAATTCCAAAGGAAATCCAACACCTCGAGATAGCCCGAAGAAGATCAGAGTTCCTCACGCAAGACATTCGAGAAAGGTAAAACAAGTCTAGCAAGGTCTCCCGACATGTCGACGATCCCGATAGGAGCCGCGTATCTCATTCTCAGGACATGGCGAATAATCTAGTGTACGGTGGCCTGATAGAAAGCACCCAAGTTTCCCTGGGGTGGCCCCGCATAGTGCTCTAGTTTGGACCAACACTCATGAGGAGCACTGGACTAGGGGGTTGATTAAGATCCTCGGGTTAATTACTCCCTATGCAGGTTTATTAGTTATTGGGCAAATGTAGTACCAATGTTGGGCCTTGCCAGACAAGCTTTATCCTAAAACGAAAATCAAGGGGGTCCCCATAACAACCCCGAGCATGTTAGGAGCGCTCAATTATGGAACATAACACTGGTTCACAAGTAACTAGGGCGGCAAGAGTGGAACAAAACACCGAGCAAAAGGCCAAGCCTTCCACCCTTTACCAAGTGTATAAGTGCATTAAATTAAATAGCAATAATATTGTGATAACAAAAGAATGTCCATATTGTCGCATGGAAGCAATTGTACCTACTGCTAGAAACGCTATAAGAAGGGCTGAGAAAGCGTAACATAGTCGAACAAAGGTTTGTTGGGAGGTGGAGGGTTGGAGGCTTTTCATCGCAATGTTGGGAGGCTTGACAAACAAGTGGTAGGTAGCGATACATTTCGATAAAAGCGGGAAAACTAGCATAGCAATGATAGTAGTGGTATCCATGGAAATGTGACATCTTGCCTGAGATCCCGCTCAGAAGAAGAACAAGTCCATGAAGAAGACGAGCCAATGTAGTCGTACGAATCCTCACACTCCGAACGCTTTCGGAACTCTATCGAGAAGAAGCAATCCGAAACAAACAATCAACACAAGATACACCACAACATATGTAGGATATGATGCGCAAACAAATATGATGCATGTCCGGTTTAATATGCAAGGCATGGCATGGCATGGCAAGAACAACAGACAACTACTACATATTAAGTGAAGTTCAATATGCAACGAGTTGCATATTGATGAAACTCCACGGTCGAATTATTTAGTTCACTCCCGTTTAGCTACTCATCAATGTTAAATGTTGTTAAACATGGCAAGAGGTGAAGCATGAACAACTATATCATCTAGGCATTTTAAATGGGGCCGAAAGCAACGAATAACAATTCTGGAACGACCACATATGTATATTTTAAGTCTGGTGCAGATCTGTACTAAACATGTTTTATATTTATTTAAACAGAAAAATAAAGTGTCTCATGAGATTCTACGCGTTTTTCTAGTTAAGTTACATACATAAAACATTTTAATCAGAGCTATGGTTCATAGTTATGAAATAAATCATTTTGCATAGCATTTATGCAAATTACATGAAAACAGCAACTTAATCATTTTAAACACATGTGAGAGTTGGTTATTGTGAATCTACACGAAATTCTAGTCACGTTACATATATAAAGTTTTTACATACGATGCTCGATTGGTGAGTTATTAAATGCATGAAGTGTAGGGTCTTTTCTGTAAAACTGCAAATCCTGGACAATTAGCTAAATTCGCCGGACCGGAAAAAATGAATCGGGCCGAATCTGACTGGACCAACAACGAATAGGTGAGCGCAACATAGCATTTAGCGGCATGGGCGAGGGATAGGCGGTGGCGCTCACCAGAGTGGCCCAACGCCAAACGAGGCGAGCTGGGCCTTGCGCGCTTCCCAGCCCAGGAGTGCGGGAGGCAGCCCGCGTGGTCGAAGCAGCCACGTGGGGCGCTCGGCCTCGACATCCTCTCGACAAGACGAACTGGCGGCGGCATGGCGAGGGTCAACGGCGCCATGGTGGGCGCGTCCGGCGGGCGAGGGTTGCCGACGACGATCGAGAAGGGCAGATCCGGTCGCAGGTCGCCGGATCCGGCCGGTCGCGGTGCGCCACGGCAGGTGGTGGAGCTTTTGGCGGCGGTTCTTGGCGAGGGAAGGACGAGGCGGCGGCCGGTGGAGCTGCGGGGAGGGCGCGCTCCGGCGAGTAGGCTCGTCCGGGCCTCAGATGGGCTTGGGAGGCTCAGCGCGGTGGAGGCTGCGGGAGAGAGATAGAGAGGAGGCTAGGGTTAGGGGTGGCACGGATTTCGAGGCAGGGTAGGCTAGGGGGTGTTTAAATAGGAAATTGGGGCTAGGTTAGGGGGTTTTGCTCCATTTTCAGACCATGTGATCTCGATCGGACGCCCGAAAATGGAGGGGGCTAGCTAGGTGGGCTAGTGGGCTATGTAGAGGGGCTTGGGCTGAGATGAGAGGGAGGTTTGCGGCCCGACATATGTTTTGAAATACCAAACCATCCGATAATAAACCGACGGTGATGTCGCTACGGTTGACCGTTCGAGTATCAAACGAACTCGGAATGCGATGAAATTTGGCAGGCGTCCTACCTACACTATAATAATACCGCATGCTAGGTTTCGACCCAATCCAAGAATATTTTTCATGCTCTTTAAAAACAGTATTTTTAACGATGTCGCGGGCGCGTGCGTGTGTGGTTGGTCACGAAATAGGCAACGACAAGAACGGAGAGAACCGGCGACTACAAACGGATGCAAGTTTGAAAACTCATGTTGACAAAATGCTGATGCTATGCAGATGACGCAGATGATGCGATGATGAATGCGACAACCAGACGAAACACATGACGAGAATGGAAATAAAAGGGGAATCTTCTGGAGCGTCGGTCCCGGGCTGTTACAACTCTCCTCCACTACACGAGGATCTCATCCCGAGATCTAAGAATGAGAAGGGGAAGAGAAAGAGCAAGAGGTAAACTTAGTTGCTTATTTAACAAGCGAGTGAAACCAATGAAACATGAAGGTTGGAAGGAGATGAAGAACGACGTGAGGAACAAGCAAGAATTCAAAAGAAATTTCGGCAGCACTTCGGTAGGGGCAGCACTTCGGTAGGATAGAGAGGAAAAATTGATATGATGGAAAGAAATTGAAAGAGAGACACCAAACTTCGGTTGGATTAGAATCAAAACTTCATAAGATGGAAGGATCATGAAATATTTCATAGCACTCCGGTTAATGGACAAGGAAGGGAAGAACATGATCTTAATCAAAACAAGATCATAGATTGAAGAGAGCAACAACATAAAGTCTCCAGAGCAGAAGACTAGAAGCTAGATCATTGAAGAGAAGAGACAGAGAAGAATTGACAACTTCTACCACCATTGAATTTGCAAAGCATGGTTGAACGGAGTTGATGGAGAATCAACAATGAAAAGAATAGCTTGTTATGGGCTTGTGGAAAACATCTCAAAATTATGAGGTGACAACCTACCACAACAGAAACAATTGATTGCTTGAGAGCAACAAGATATGCAAAACTTCTTTCACGAAGAAGAGGAGGAGAAAACTTGGATCATTTATAACACCATGATAGCAACAATCCTTAGGAAATGCTTAAGGTGAAATACAACCCAAGATAACTCCGAGAAGACATGATGGGTTTACTTATCTCATTCTTGACAATTCCTTCAAGACTCCTCATAACCAAGAATTTAATAACACCATCTCAAAATACAATGGAGAAGGAATTGACCTTAGAAATCCAAGATAAAGAACACTTGAGCACCTCCAACAAGAATACTAAAGAACAATTCGAGAAGAATTACATCCTTAACAAACCACCATGAAGAATCATCGGGATGAACTCCAGAATGAAAGAATGAAGCTTGACATTGAAGGTAGAAAAAGAACAAGATTGAGGCCTTGCTATGAATTAGATGAAGCTTAGCAGCAAGATACTTGAGAAAACTAGGAACTCCGGAAAAGAAAAGCAGAACAACTTAGAATCAAGAATTTGATATCATGAACAACTCCGAAAGAAATAATTGAGATCACCTTGATCAAACAAGAATAAGAATTATGTTATGCTTATCCTTCATCAAGTAAATTGATGACAAGCAACGGATTTCACACACCACTTATTCTTGTTGCAAGGAATTGAAGAGAAAGAGAGAGAGAGATCACAAACTAGAAGAAGTATTGCACGAGAACACCGGTAAGAATTAGAAACTAAAGAGGATAATACAAATGAATGATATAACATGAGAATGAAGAGAGCATGATCCACCTAATAGAAAACTTGAACGAAGCACCAGAATAATTGAGATACAAACGAAGAGGCAACAATTAAGAAGAATTTGAGAACAAAAGCTGAAAGCTGAGAATGAAGAAATCTCCTGAAACGCCTTTGGAGGATCGAGAAACAAAAACAACTCTGAAATGCACCGGATAGATATGGGAGGAGTTACTCATGATCGAAACAATTTGAGATGATAGCAACAAACTAGAACCATAAATCTTTGGAAGAACGAACAACGATTTAAGAGAAACTCTCCTTTGGTCTTCAATGCTGAGAATGATGACGAGAAATAACACCATGAATTATTGAGATACTCCAGAATAATGAATAAAGAACAGTTGAGCCAATGATCAAAATAATAATTAGGAGCTGACTTGGAGAAGGAATATGACCGATGAAAATCAATCTTACGTCATATTGAGAAGAACTTGAGGACATCTCCAGAAAGATTAGAAGAGCCATGTAAGATCCTCGGGAAAAACCTGTGGGTTATGGGCCCACTCAAAAGAAACCACCGCTAAAACAATTTCTTAGAAAGAGAGATTGCACCAGAAAAATTAAGAACTTGATGAGGTGAGAACCCGAAAATAATCGAAAATATTTTTGAACGGAAACATGAATCTTCTAGGATATCTTCAGCACTCCGGAAAGAACAGGGATATGGAAAAGCAAGAGAGGCTTGGATAAGAATTCCAACATGGGAGAGCAATTAGATAATGAAAATGATATGATGAACACCGTGAACTTGAATTGAATGCACTAGAGAAGAATAACAACAAGAACAAAGAATATGAGGATAGATCTTGAAATTGAAACTCCTGAGAATATCCACAAGGAATCATCGGAAACAAAATGGAAGAAAAGATAGCGGAAGCATTACATGAATAGAAAAGACACTTGGGTGAGAATTTAATCACTGGAGAAAAAGGGCGGGAGGGTGGGAAAAACAAAGAAAACTTGGGACAGATGAGACGAACTCCGGAAAGAAATAAGAGGATTGATCTTGCAAATATTGGGGATGATAGAATTGTCTTGAAGAGAAGCACACCGGATAAAAAGAATTGATATGGCAACTTGATTGAGCAAAAGAATTAGCAATCCCACAGAAATATGAGAACACTACTTTGGAAAGATATGAGATCATCACTTGACATCGAAGCAACCGGAATTACCATATACCAAACAAAACAAAGGATGGGGCTTATGAAACAAGCCAGAACAAATACATGACAGAGATTCCGCTCGATATTTTCGTGGTAAGGTTCGCACATGCTCGATCTTATAGTAGCCATCATGTGCAAGGTAGTGCACATGGCATACGATGCGTCCCCGAGTCGTAGCAAGCTACAAGGACTCTTTAAGATACAACGAGAACCGATTAAGAAAGACCGTGAACAAACAAATCCACTAGATGTTGAACCCCAACCTCACATCATGATCTGTTGGAAGATAGCCTAGGTAACTACTTGAATTCCCACCTAAGAACTTACGAATCTTTCTTGGTTATGCAATCGTGTGTTGGGGATACAAGGAGGAAAATATCTCACACAACTAACAAGCCCTACACCCCAACTATATCCATCCTTCAACACATAACCAGAGGCTTCGGAACTCCATCTATCTCGGACCCTCGAAAACACAGTGATACTAAGAATGGCAGTACATCTGAATTGTCTCCACTAGTACTGGGGATGCCGGACTCCTCTGGCCACTACTAGTATTGAAGCAATTTCGAACATCCTCCGTCTTGAGATACTAAGTAAACTGAACGATAACGATGTGTCAAGAATCCCCTGGAGCTCAACTCCCCGGAAGAAATTAAATCAGACAGGAGGCACCAAGACAGAACTCCGTCACATCAGCATCATATAGTTCCTAAAATATCCGCGTGATCCTAAAAAAATAAAAAAAATTGAGCGATAAGAGGGTAGAATCAAAATCCCTAAGTCGTATTTCCTCACGAGAGTATAGAAGAGAAGTAAAAAGAATCCTACTCTCCGATATATAACTAGACTCAAAATAGTTTATCACTAGACTCGACTCGGCCAAGTTTGATCAATCAAGGGGGCTCCTAGGTTGGTACAAGCTCTAATACCAACTTGTCACGCCCAAGATGCGATCCTATCCTTGTTTTGGCACGAGGGCCTCGACAAGGATAGAAGCGCATCTCGTCGTGTTTCAAGAATGGATATCATTACAAGTACATTTACAGAAGAGATGAGTATATGGAAATTGGCTTACACTCGCCACAAGCTATAACAAGATCACATCAATACAACAACATATTCAAACATCATATAGAAGAGCAGGGTCCGACTACGGATGAAAACAAACGACAAAAATGACATACATCCTTGCTATCCCAGGCTGCCGCCTGAAACTCATCCTAGATCGATGACGAAGAAGAAGAACTCCAAATAAAACAAGCATCGCTCTCACATCAAATCATCGCATCACCTGTACTTGCAACTGTTGTTGTAGTAATCTGTGAGCCACAGGGACTCAGTAATCTCATTTCCAAGGGTATCAAGACTATTAACGCTTAATGGGTGAGGTACAGTTAAGTGGTGAGGCTGCAGCAAGCGACTAAGGATTTACTTGAGTAGCTAACATACGAATCCAGAAAGTAAAGTATGGTGGTCTACGCATAACGGACGTGAGCTAGGAATGATCACTAAGTGATCCTGAACACCTACTTACGTCAAACATAACCCCACCATGTTCTCTCTCGGGTAAGGACTCACGAGAAGAGACAGTCACGGTTACACACACAGTGGGTGTATTTTATTAGATTTTACTTCAAGTTTGCTATGACCGGGTGTTAAACAAAGTATCCAAGTTTGCCACATAATCGCGGGCACGGCTTCCTGAAAGATTTAACCCTGCAGGGGTGCTCCAACTCATCCATCACAAATTAACCACATGTCGCAGGAATAACCTTGACCACGGATCTCGTGATCGTCCTAGGCAATTCCAAAGGAAATCCAACACCTCGAGATAGCCCGAAGAAGATCAGAGTTCCTCATGCAAGACATTCGAGAAAGGTAAAACAAGTCCAGCAAGGCCTCCCGATGTGTCGACGATCCCGATAAGAGCCGCATATCTCGTTCTCAGAACACTGTGGATAAGCTAGTGTACGGTGGCCTGACAGAAATCACCCAAGTTGCCTTGGGGTGGCCCCGCACAGTGCTCTAGTTTGGACCAACACTCATGAGGAGCACTGGCCCCAGGGGGATTGATTAAGATCCTCAGGTTAATTACTCCCTATGTAGGTTTATTAGTTATTAGACAAATGTAGTACCAATGTTGGGCCTTGCCAGACAAGCTTTATCCTAAAACAAAAATCAAGGGGGTCCTCATAACAACCCCGAGCATGTTAGGAGCGCTCAATTATAGAACATAACACCGGTTCACAAGTAACTAGGGCGGTAAGAGTGGAACAAAACACCGAACAAAAGGCCAAGCCTTCCACCCTTTACCAAGTGTATAAGTACATTAAATTAAATATCAATAATATTGTGATGAAAAAAGAATGTCCATGTTGTCACATGGAAGGAATTACACCTGCAGCTAGAAATGCTATAAGAAGGACCAAGCAAGCGGTAACATAGCCAAACAAAGGTTTGCTGGGAAGGTGGAGGGTTACAGGCTTTTCATGGCAATGTTGGGAGGCTTGAGAAACAAGTGGTAGGTAGCAAGACATAACGATAAAAGCGGGACAACTAGCATAGCAATGATAGTAGTGATATTCAGGGAAATGTGTCATCTTGCCTGAGATCCCGCTTGGAAGAAGAACAAATCCATGAAGAAGACGAGCCAACATAGTCAAACGAATCCTCACACTCCGAACGCTTTCGGAACTCTATCGAGAAGAAGCAATCCGAAACAAACAATCAACGCAAGATACACCACAACATATGCATGATATGATGCATAAACAAATATGATGCATGTCCGGTTTAACATGCAAGGCATGGCATGGCAAGAACAACAGACAACTACTCCATATTAAGTGAAGTTTAGTATGCAACGAGTTGCATATTAACGAATCTCCACAATCGAATTATTTAGTTCACTCCCGTTTAGCTACTCATCAATGTTAAATGTTGTTAAACATGTCAAGAGGTGAAGCATGAACAACTATATCATCTAGGCATTTTAAATGGGGCCGGAAGCAACGAATAACAATTCCGGAACAACCTCATATGCATATTTTTAGTCTGGTCCAGATCTGTACTAAACATGTTTTATATTTATTTAAACAGAAAAATAAAGTGTCTCATGAGATTCTACGTGTTTTTCTAGTCAAGTTACATATATAAAACATTTTAATCGGACCTATGGTTCAATAGTTATGAAATAAATCATTTTACATGGCATTTATGCAAATTACATGAAAACATAAAGTTAATCATTTTAAACACATGTGAGAGTTGGTTATTGTGAATCTACATGAAATTCTAATCACATTACATATATAAAGTTTTTACACACGATGCCTGGTTGGTGAGTTATTAAATGCATGAAGTGTAGGGTCTTTTCTGTAAAACTGCAAATCCTGGACAATTAGCTAAATTCGCTAGACCGGAAAAAATGAATCGGGCCAAATCTAACTTGCCCAACAGCGAATAGGTGAGCGCAGCATAGCATTTAGCGGCACGGGCGAGAAATAGGCGGTGGCGCTCACCGAAGTGGCCCAAGGCCAAACGAGGCGAGCTGGGCCTTGCGCGCTTCCCGGCCCAGGAGTGCGGGAGGAAGCCCACGCGGGCGAAGCAGCCACGCGGGGCGCTCGGCCTCGATGTCCTCCCGACGAGACGAACTGGCGGCGGCAAGGCGAGGGTCAATGGCGCCACGATGGGCGCTTCCGGCGGGCGAGGGTTGCCGATGACAGTTGGGAAGGGCAGATCCAGCCGCAGGTCGCCGGATCCAGCCGATCGCGGTGCGCCATGGCAGGGGGCAGAGCTTTTGGCGACGGTGCTTGGCAAGGGAAGGCCGAGGCGGCGACAGGTGGCGATCGGTGGAGTTGCGGGGAGGGCGCGCTCTGGCGGGTGAGCTCGTCCGGGCCTCAGATGGGCTAGGGCGGGCCCAGCGCAGTGGAGGCTGTGGGAGGGAGATAGAGAGGAGTCTAGGGTTAGGGGTGGCATAGATTTTGAGGTAGGGTAGTCTAGGGGCTGTTTAAATAGGAAATTGGGGCTAGGTTAGGGGGTTTTGCTCCGTTTTCGGACCGTGCGATCTCGATCGGACGCCCAAAAACGGAGGCGGCTAGCTAGGTGGGCTAGTGGGATGTGTAGAGGGGCTTGGGCTGAGATGAGAGGGAGGTTTGCGGCCTGACATATGTTTTGAAATACCGAAAATCCGATAATAAACCGATGATGATGTCGCTACGGTTGACCGTTCGAGTATCAAACGAACTCGGAATGCGATGAAATTTGGCAGGCGGACTACCTACACTATAATAAGACCGCATGCCAGGTTTTGACCCAATCCGAGAATAATTTTCACGCGCTTTAAAAACAGGTTTTTAACGATGTCGCGGGCACGGGCTTGTTTGGTTGGTCACAAAATGGGCAACGACAAGAACACAGAGAATCGGCGACTACGAACGGATGCAAGTTTGAAAACTCATGTTGATAAAATGCCAATGCTATGCAGATGACGTGGATGATGCGATGATGAATGCGACAACTAGACAAAACACATGACGAGAATGGAAATAAAAGGGGAATCTTTTAGAGCGTCGGTCCCGGGTTGTTACACATAAGCCAAAGTTTGGGGTATGAGTCAAATATAGAAAGATTCGCTTGACCTCCACATAGTAGCTTTCCTTAGGTGCGGCTTGAAATCATGCACAAATTTCAACAATCAACATAATATCCAGTCTAGATGCACAAAGATAAAGCAAGGATCGAATCATGGATCGATATACCTTTTGATCCACGGCTTTACCATTGGGACCAATGTCAAGTTGGCACTTGAGTTGCATAGGTGTCTTGGTTGGCTTGACATCATCGAACTTGAACCTCTTGAACATGTCTTGAGTGTACTTAGCTTGATTGATGAAGGTTCCTTGTATTCGTTGTTTGGCATCGAATCCAAGGAAGAACTTCAACTCTTCCATCATACACAACTCAAACTCTTTGGTCATGAGTGCGGCAAACCCATCATTTAAAGATTTGTTAGGAGAACCAAATATACTATCGTCAACATATAATTGGCATATGAAAAAATCCCCTTTGACCCTCTTAGTAAAAAGAGTATGATCAATTTTCCCAATTACAAACCCACGATCTTCTAACAACTCGGTAAGGTGCTCATACCACACACGTGGGGCTTGTTTAAGGCCATAGAGTGCCTTATCGAGTTTATAGACATGATTGAGGAACTTGGGATCCTCAAACCCCAGGGGTTGTTTTACATATACCAACTCATTAAGAGGACCATTTAAAAAGGCACTCTTCACATTCATTTTTTGCAACTTAAAATTATGATGTGAAGCATATGCAAGCAACATGCGAATAGATTCAAGACGAGCAACGGGGGCAAAGGTTTCATCGTAGTCTATACCCTCGACTTGGGAGTAGACTTGAGCCACCAATCTTGCCGTGTTTCAAATGACAACACCATTTGCATCTTGCTTGTTCCTGAAGATCCATTTGGTTCCAATGAAATTATGGTCCTCCTTGGGCCTTGTAACTAATTTCCACACCTTGTTGCGCTC
Source organism: Hordeum marinum (assembly GCA_022496015.1). Taxonomy (NCBI): domain Eukaryota; kingdom Viridiplantae; phylum Streptophyta; class Magnoliopsida; order Poales; family Poaceae; genus Hordeum; species Hordeum marinum. Next base: position 47,061,683 of record CM039672.1, read on the forward strand.
GAAGTTGTTGAGTTCATCATGCATGGCTTCAAACGAGAACCTTTTGTACCTTTAGGGGTTCAATAAAAGAAACAAACGTGTGATGCTCACAAAAGTTTGTTAATTGTTTACAAGTGGTTACCCCTTTACTCAAGCTTCTGTAGGAATTCTCTAAAACATGTTGATTACGATGTAGAGTGGAGGCTACTTTGGTGGCATGACGTTCCAAAATCTCCTCCAGTGAAGGTTGGGGAGTTGCATGAATAATATCTTGAACGTCGTCTTGATCTTGCTCTTTCTATTGAACTTGTTCTTGATATTTAGCTTGCTCGAAGTCATGAACTTGATCTTGGGCATCGCTTGGTGAAGCACAATCATCATGAGGTTGATCTTTCCCTTGGTCTTGTTCATTTGGTTGAGGACCTTCACTTTGTTCTTTGGAAGCATGTGGGTCAAGTGATGGTGAGGGTTCCACTTGCGTAGAACATTGTCCTTCTCCTTCGGCCACAAGGGGTTCCTCAATGAGTAGGAAGTGTCCCACACCCATTCTTCTTATGGATTGAGGAGAGATTTCATCACCTATATCACAAAGACCACTTTGCTCCAATTGGGAGCCATTATTTTCATCAAACTCCATGTTACACGTATCCTCAATGAGTCCCATGGACTTGTTGAGGACACGGTAAGCATGAGAGTTTGTATCATAACCAACAAATATGCCCTCATGAGCTCTAGAATCAAATTTAGCTAAACGAGCTCCCTTTTTAGAATGAAACACTTACACCCAAACACCCGAAAGTACTTGAGGTTGGGCTTGTTACCGGTAAGAATTTCATATGGATTTTTGTTCAATCCTTTGCAGAGGTAGAGCCTATTGGATGCATGACATGCGATGTTGATGGCTTTGACCCAAAAGTTGTACGGAGATTTGAATTCTGCCATCATGGTCCTTGCCACATCCATCAACGTCTGGTTGTTCCTATCGTCTACACCATTTTCTTTAGGTGTATAATGTGCGGAGTATTGGTGCTTGATCCCCTCATCACTCAAAAACTCGTCCAAGGTGTAGTTCTTGAACTTGGAGCCGTTACCGCTTCTAATCATCAAAATCTTTGCTTCATGTTGGCGTTGAGCTTCATTTGCAAAGTCGATGATGGGTTTTTGGGTCTCACTCATCCTCTTGAATAAATATACCCATGTGTATCTTGAATAATCATCCACAAGCACCAATCAATAATTTCTTCCTCCAAGACTATCAAAGGATGGAGGACCGAAGAGATCCATGTGAAGGAGATCTAGGGGCCTCTTTGAGTAAATAGTAGTCATGGGGCGGTGAGACGTGTCATGAAGCTTTCCTTCGATACAAGCACCGCAAGCACGATCTTTGGCAAAACTAACATTTGTTAGTCCATGGACATGGTCCCCGTTTAGGAGACTTTGAAAAGATCTCATATTGACATGAGATATATGGTGATGCCAAAGCCATCTCACATCAACTTTAGCCATTAGACATGTTGTGGTCTTAGCGAGCTTCTCTGAGAAGTTGACCACATAGAGACCGTTCTCAACATATCCAACATAGCCTACTTTAAGATTCTTCCTCCCCATGAGGGCCACAATATCAATATCAAAGAAAATAGAAAAACCCATGAGTGAAAGTTGATGAACGGAAGTAAATTGTATGCAAGGGTCTCAACAAGCATGACTTTCTCAATGGTTAAATCCGTAGAGATTACCACCTTGACAAGACCCAATACCTTTGGAGTTGTAGAAACACCAAATTGGACTTGGGTGGTCATAGATGAGTTGGTTTGAACGTCTACCACCAAGTCCTTGCTTCCGGTCATATGTTTTGTTGCTCCACTATCGAGCAACCATGATCCTCCTCTGGAAGCAAAATCCTACATAAGATCAATGCTTGGATTTAGGTACCCATTTATGAATGACTCCCTTAACGTTAGCAACAAGGGTCTTAGGAACCCAAATAGACCATTCAATGTACTCATAAGGAGAACCAAAAAATTAGGCATAAATATTCCCATCACTAGCTTGGTACAAAACATAGGAAGGCTTAAAACCGCCAGTCTTGTTGGGATGAGTGGCATTGCCCCTTTTGGCCTTACCACCCATCACCTTGTTCTTCTTCTCCTTAGGAGAACCCTCTCTCTATTTGACAAATGTTTCTTTAAGAGGGGGAGATTTCTTGGTCTTGTATTTCTTCTTGGATTGCTTCTTCTTTGACTTGGGTACAAACCCAAGTCCCTCCTTAGATACAACTTCCTTTTGATTGCTCAAAAGGTCGTTGAGGTTCTTCTCGCTTTGGATGTAAGTCACAAGGCCCTTCTCAAGTTGCTCTTTCAATTTAGTATTTTCCTCCACAAGGTTCACATGCTCACACCAAGGGTTAGAAGCACAAGCATTATCAATTAACACAAATGGAGGAAAAGTAGCAATCTCCTTTGTTCGCTTCATTTGGAGTTGATCATAAGAAACTTTGAGGTTATCATGGGTACTCTTCAAGGCCTTATGAGCCTTGTCAAGCAATCCAAACTCCTCATTGAGTGTCCCATGGCCAACCCCAACTTCAACCTTTGAATTTATGCACATAAGAAAGAACTTGAGCATGATCAAGATCTTTCTTGAGTCCAACCAAGTCAAGGTTGTGTGACTCCTCAAGAGCTAAACGAAGACTTTGCTCTTCTTCTAAAGCGTTGGAAAGATCCACAATCTCATCGGCATAATCACTGCTATGCCCTTCCATCTTAGAGATTGTCTCTTCATGGGAGTCAATGGCATCATTGGCGTCACCTAATTGTTCCAAGAGAGCGATGAAGTGCTTCTTTGTCTCGCCTTTGAGTTTACGCATGAATATATCAATGGAATTTTCATCTACTTTTACCTCCTCCTTTTCATCCCCACTATCCGTAGAACATGGAGTAGTGGAGATGGTAGTTTTGATGTTGGAGGTTACCTTGTTGGAGGCCTTGGCCATAAGCCACTTGGCGATGAGGATGTGATCCTCATTGGGGAGTCAAAGACTAACGTCGTGGTAGGAGGAGAGATGACAATGGTCACGACAGTCGTTGCCTTTCCTTATCCACTTGTATCATCATCATCATCATCATCATCATCATCATCATAATCATCATCATCATCATCATCATCATCATCATTGTCGGAGTTGTACTCTTCTTGCACCGTTAACCCCTTTGGAGGCACCCTCTTCGTGAAGTTGTTCTTGTTGGGGAAAGACTTGGACTTGTCCTTACAAATGAGCTTGCCACCATTGCCTTCTCTCTTCTTGTAGGGGCAATATACAACAAAGTGACTCACATTACCACAATTGTAGCATGTCCTCACCCGTTGCTTGCCTTGGATGCACTCGAGTTGTTCTTGGATAAGTTGGGCTTGGTGTTCCTCTTGTTACCCCCCCCCCCCAAATATCCTTGACGCAAGATCCATGTGCTCGTGATAAGCATATTTGGTGTCTTCGGGGCAACACTCCTCTTCTTCTGCCGCTGCTTCTTCTTCATCATCATCCTACGAGATTGCCTTGGCCTTCAAAGCAAGGTTTGGCTTCTATGACTGTTGAACACGAAGAAGGGCGTTGTCCGCAGTCTTGTTCAAGATGTTTGTAGCAACAAACTCATCCAACACTTCACTTGAAGACAAGGCGAAGTCCGATTTTTTACGGATCATGGAAGACATGCCTTTGTTTAATGGCATGATGGCCTTGAGGAACTTGTGCTAGACCCAAGTGTCATATCCATCCTTGCTCCCATGATCACGAAGAGATAAAGCAAGAGTGGTGACTCTCTGGTAGAGATCTATTGGGTCTTCGGCTTCATACATCACAAACTCACCCGCTTCATCAAGAACCACCTCAAAATTGCATTGTTGAATGCTTGAGCTCCCTTTGTACAATGAGTTGATGTGCGTCCATGCTTCTTTGGCAATGGTGAATGGACGCAAGTGGGAGAGATCTTCGGGTGGCATGGCGGATTGAATAATGAACAAAGCGGAATCATTGAGTTGGTTGTCCACTTCTTCTCTTCGAGTCATGTTGTTTGGATCATGAGGGTGAAAGCCTTGCTTGATCACCCTCCATAATTATGTTGAGCTATGATTCAATTGAGACTTGATACGAAAAACCCAATTAGGAGAGTTAGTCAAATCAAGCTTGGGTGGGGGGCATTGGAGTTAATATAAGGTGAGGGAACTGGTCCACCATAGGACAGGGGAGGGGCAACCGCGGAATGAGAGCCCGACCCATTACCTCCATGGGAGGATTTGGGGAGCTTGGTACTAGACATTTCCTTGTCGGAATCGGCATCCATCTCCGCATGGATTGGATTAACCAAATCCTTTGGATTATCAGAAGTTTAAGATTCTCAAGGAATTTATTTAGCGTGTCCTTGACCTCATACACCATGGATCATTTGAGATAGGCGGTGGCCTCATTCAAATAATCGCGGGTGACCACGATCGTGGACGCGGCCGAGGAGTTCTCCTCTCTGCCACTCACATCAGCAACCATACTCTTTAGGCGGTCAAGCCTTTAAAGAGACGTTGCTCTGATACCAATTGAAAGGATTGATATGGTTGACTACAGGGGGGTGAATAAGCAACTACCAATTTTTAGCTTTTCTTAACAAATTAGGTTTAGCAACAATAGGTTTTCTAGATATGCAACTAGGTGAGCAACCTATATGATTCTAGCAACAATAACAATACAAGCAAGCAAATGATACAACAAAAGTAAAGCTTGCACAAAATAAAGGTAAGAAATAACCACAAGTGGAACTGATGGAGATGATAATGTGTTATCGAAGTTCCTTCCCTTAGAGGGGAAGTGTGTCTCCATTGGAGTGGTGTGGAGGCACAATGCTCCCCAAGAAGCCACTAGGGCCACCGTATTCTCCTCATGCCCTCACACAATGCGAGATGCCATGATTCCACCAGTGGTGCCCTTGAAGGCGGCGATCAAACCTTTACAAAAAAGGTTGGGGTAATCTCCACAACTTAGTTGGAGGCTCCCAACACCACCATGAAGGTTCACCACAATGGATTGCGGCTCCGAAGTAACCTCAACCATCTAGGGTTCTCAAACACCCAAGAGTAACAAGATCCGCAAGATATTAGTGGGGGAATCAAATTTCTATTGGTGGAAGTGTAGATCGGGGCCCTCCCAACCAACCCCTAGAAGATCAACAACTTTTGTTGGCTAGGAAAAGAGATCGGGCAAAAATGGAGCTTGGAGCAACAATGGATCTTGGGAATGAAAGAGGTGGTCTTCTTGGGGAAGAATACCCCCTTTATATAGTAGGGGAACAAATCCAACCTTTATCCCCTCTCAGCCCGCACACAAGCAGTACTACAGCTCATGGGAGCGGTACTACTGCTTGGGCGGTTGTGCTAGCTACACAGGGCAATGGCACAAGGCCTCGAGTTGGTAGTGCCATCGGAGTGGTACTACTGCTCGCCCCAGGGATACTACCACTGGGGTTACAGTGCAGAGCCCTCAAACGCAGGGTAGGGCCAAGAGCAGAGGCAGCACCGTTGAAGCGGTACTACCGCTCGCAAGAGCGGTACTACCGCTTATAGGTGGTAGCGCCATGCCCTACTGCCGCCTAGAGTCCGTTGAGAGTTCAGAGTCCAAAAGGTAGGACAGTAGTGGAGTGGCAGTAACAGGCGATGCTACAGCTCTGTACTATCATCCCAACAACCGCTTAGTCCGACATGAAAAGTTGAGACTCCGGAGCCAGCGGTACAATGCGCAACACTGGACAGTGGAACTACCACCCGGGGGTGGTACTATCGCTTACCCAGGGTGGTACTACTGCTTGCTTGTGGGTACTGACGCTTGTTTCCTTCAGGACGAGAATAAAGGGCATAGTGGAGCAACTCCATTAAAGTGGTAAAAGAACAAGGATGCAAATGAAAGTGTGCGTGTTGATTCCGCCCAAACCTTTCCGATGCAGACCCCCTCTTAATAGTACGGTTCTCCTATGAGTCAATTCCACCAAAAACAAAATGTGGAAAATAATCGTCTTCACTATTATCCATCGAGGGTGACGGGATTATTACCCCCAGGTAGCCAAAGCTAAGGGGTTCTCCCCCCTTCATTTCAAGAAAAACCATGTCGCTGGCTCGTCCATGGCCGGCTGAGGCACGACCGGCTGGTGAGTTGCCGGGTGCCTCGAGGCCGGCTGACGGATGGCCTGCAGGTTCGTTGTCGGCTGGCTCATGGCCGGATGATCGAGGAGCCGGCCCTCCGACCCCCGGCCGGATGGCGGCCGGATGCCTCCAGACCCGCTCTCCCGCTGACCTTCGCGTGGACAAGCTCCTGTCCCTTCCCTCTGCGCGCAAGTACGGCGACAAGACAAGACCCCCCACGATGGACCCCGACGTGGCCATAGTGACTGCTGACGCGCGGGCACGCATAGCTACAGTCCAGCCGGTCGTACTGCTGACCTTGACCGATCGCGACCGAGCGGGGCAACAGTGTCGGCACGCCTCAACCTACTTCATTACCTGCCCCCCGTGTGGCTACAGCGCTGCCACAAAACATGTATGTGAAACGGAAAATTGTTCGATTTTCAAAACATGTTTGCGAATTTAATAAATGGTCGCTACCACAAACAATATTCACAACTTTCATGTTCACGAATTTGAATAAATGTTCATGGATTTTTTTAAAAACCCAAATTTCAAAGAAAATTCACTACAAATGGTTCATGGATTTGAAAAATTATCAGGAACTCAAAAACGTTCAAGAACTTCTAAAAATGCATGTGAAATAAAAACATGTTCATGAATTCAAATAATGTTCATAATAGAATATGTTTTTGAAATAAAAAATAGTCTCAAATTTCAAAAACTATCATGAATAGAAAAAATATTCTATGATTTGCGAAATATAATTCTAAAAAAGGTTCCAAATTAAAAATGTGCTCATGGAAATTCACGAACTTAAAAAAACGTAAAGAGAAAATATTCATGAAAGTAGGAAAAGATCATGAAATTGAAAATAAAAAATAAAATAATTAACTAAAGTGCAAAAATTTAAAACATGGAAAAAAAGTGAAAAGAAAAATACAGAATGAAACACAATAAAACACAGTCACGAAAGGTTATAGCATAATCCTTCCTAATGGGGCGCTACAGTGTATGTATTACATCACTGCACGTCGACCTACACTCTCGCATAATACAGACGTAAACGCTCATATAAACGCATATACACTCATCCCAATAGATATATACATGCACACTTTATCCTTATAAGGACCTTTGAAAAACTTAACCGACATATCATCTTAAGATTTTATGAAGTGATTGTAGACGCAACATAGTCCATGGCAACATTTCTTTCCTTTGAACGCACATCGCCGGAAATGTTAAAATAAATTTAGAATAAATGCGAGCTCATAACTTATCACTATCTTTCTAACTATTCAATCACATATTAGTTCGCACCTATACGGTAAGTTCGAAATTTCCTTGGTGCCATTTTATTTTATCGTGTAGGTCGACACCACTTGTGACCCCTCCATAAATGAAAAGAAAAGAAAGGACGCAATACACACTAGACACGAGTGTGGCACACACTTTGTCATTAATTTTGTAACAAAATTCTAGTTTTGTTCTTTTTTTCTTGCTTTTTTACCCTTTCCTTTTTCGTACAAGTTTTGTATAGGTTATTTTATTTTATTTTATTCCCTTTATATTTTTCATTTATGGCCACTTTATTATAAAACGTCCATGATCATTTAAAAAAAATGAATATTTTAAATATAAGTGAATGTTTTTAGAAAATCTCAAGAAACCATGATGTTTCTGTTAAGTTATTGAATAAGTAACTAAATAATATGATCATTTAAAAACATTTGGTTATTCTTTTCAGATCATGAAAATTTATATTTTTAAGTATATTTTTAAATACATGAAATGTACTACATCATGACTATTATTTCAGATCATGAAAATTTCATGATTATTTCACTTCCGTGAATGTACTACATCATGTGGACCTTTTGCTCAGGAATCAAGCGAGCGGTGTCATGGAAGAAAGTATGGCACTGACGACAAGGAGTGTGAGCGTCCAGAGCGCGACACGTGACGGACGCTGAGAGCGCGTCAAGTGACGTACTCTCAACCCATCCCAAATGACCCTTGGAGAGGTTCCCGAACGAGTGCTCGTCAGATAGTTGATCCCCCGCTTCCTCCGCAAGAGCGATGAGGTTTCTTCCATGAATGTGCTGGCCCCATAGCAGATCATGGTAATTAATCCGCTTGATTGGTCTGCCTTGAGTGACAACTATTCTTTGCAGGCCCTTTGTTCGCAGGCTGGCCCTGTAGAGATATTTCATGATGACGCCGCTTGCAGTTTTCTTCTTCTTTTGTTTAGTTTATATTTACTTTCTTTTATTTTTATTTTTTATTTCCATTTACTTTTCCAAAGTGTTCACCAAACATTTAAAATAGTAAATGATGTATTTGAAAAGTGTTAAGCGTGCATAAAAAACGTTTATCACATATACAAAAGTGTATATAAAAAATTACCATGTGTAATAAAAAATACTATCATGTATTAAAGAAATATTAATCAAGCATTTTAAATAATAATGTTCAACAAGTATATGGAAAATATTAATAAATCATTTAAACAATATTAAATGTATAAAGACAAAAAATGACCTTGTATTCAAAATGTAATCTTGTATGAGGAAAATGTTAATCAAGCATTTGAAAAATGTTGAACAACTACGTGCAATAGTTTAATCAAGCATTTAATTTTTTTACATGTGTATAGGAAAAATTCTGACCATGTATTAAAAATATATAATTTTATTGTTTCAAAAATGTTAATCAAGCATTTAAAAAAATGTTGAAGAAATACGTAATTTTTTTAATAAAGCATTTGAAAAATCTAATGTGTACAACAATATTGACTATGCATAAAAAAGTAATTTTATTTAGAAAATGTTAATCAGGAATTTGAGAAATGTTAAATGTGTAAAGAAAGTTGATCATGTATTAAGAAAAATATTAATCTTCTATTTGAAAGAATGTTTATCTTTTATTTTAAATACAATTATAAAAAATGTTGACCATGTAATAAAATATTAATCTTGTATTTAAGAAATTGTTATCGAAACATTTTGTAAAGTCAAGAAATAATACGAAAAAAATTGACCATGCATTAAAAATGTTAATCTTATATTTGAAAATTATTAATAAGCATGTGAAAAATATGTGTAAAAATGTTGATCATGTATAAAAAAGTAATCTCATATTTGAAAAATGCTAAAATTGTATTAAAATATTCATCAGACATATAGAAAAAGGGTCTATGGGAAAACAAGGAAAAAACTTGATAAAATCAAACAAAACTGGTGAAAGATGAGAAAGAAAGAAAACCAAAGATAAAAGAAGAAAAAGAAAGAGAAGATAAAAGGTATTTAAAGAGAGAAAGAAACAAAGAGAAGCAAAAAAACAAAGAAGTAAACAAAAAACCTTGATAAAATAAAGAAAAAATAAAAATAAAAAAACATAAAGCTATAAACTCCATCGACTTTTCTTCATGTACTTTGCACCCTTCATATGTGTCACGAACTCCACGATGGCTTAGTGGCTATCTATGCTATGGTGGAACTAGAAGGTCCAGCGATCGGGGTGCTAATGGGCCGGCCTATCTCTGTGAATTCTGGATGCTAGAGTACCTTCAATCTCACTTGTATCACTCGAGCAGTGCTATCCCTCTTGTCACAAAAGTACTATATAGTGCAGATGCTTGAAGTATAATTATCTCTCCTCTCCTTTTAAAAGTTTGTCCGTTTATTTTTTCTTTGGTAATTTCAATCAATCATATATTTGAATTTATTGCTTTATTTTGAAACTTTTGTATATTTGAAATCCTCGTGACGAGATCTTTAGAACAAGATCAATTATGGGTACATATTTAACAAGGTTAAATTTTGACATTTCATGTTCCTATGTGAAACAAACATATTTCACTCGAAAAATATTTAAAAAACTTCTCAATTGAAATATGTGAAATCAACTTATTTCACTAGAAACCTATTTAACCCAAATATGAAACTGAAATGTGAACTTATGAAACTGAATATTTAGAAATGTATAATAGTTTATTTCAAAATAGTGAAATATGCTATTTCAAAAACCTGTAATTGAAATAGATGTGATTTTTATGAAACTAACCAATGAAATGTGAAATGTACCTTTCGAAAGGGAAAAAGGTGAAACAGGTTATTTCAAAATGTGTAACGGTTTATTTCAAAAATGTGCAATTAAAATAGATGTGATTTTTGTTAAACAAGCCAGTGAAAAGTGTAATGTACCTTCTGAAGCTGAAAACAATGTGAAACTGAAATGTCAAGCCGAGAAACTAGAATATCAACTTGTGAAACTGATTATTTGAAAATGTGTAATAGTATATTTTAAAATGGAAATGATGGCCATCACCCGATGGATCACACCGTTTTCTCCTCCGCCTCCCATGATTGACACGTGGTCATGCGCTCTCACGTCACAACTCCAGCCGTACTTTTTTTTCTCTCTCTCTCTCTCTTAAATTTTTTTCTCCGTCACAGATTGGGACCACTACTGAAAGAAAAAAAGAATCTTGCAAAAGTTTTCTGCAACATGACTTTTGTTGCAAAAGTTTCTTCTGCAACAATACCTATGTTGTAAAAGGCGAATAAAAAAAATTATACAACCTGACCTATGTTGTAAAAGTTTTTTCCAACATGACCTTTGTTGCAAAAGTTTCTTCCCCAACATGAACTTTGTTGCAAAAGTTTCTTCCGCAACAGTACGTATGTTGCAAAAAGACAAAGAAAAAAATTCTGCAACCTGACGTATGTTGCAAAAAAATTCTCCAACACGAGCTTTGTTGCAAAAGTTTCTTCCGCAACATGACCTTTGTTGCCGAAAGACGAAAAAAAAATTATGCGACCTAACCTATCTTGCAAAAAAATTCTGCAATATGACCTTTGTTGCAGAAAAATTGCGGCACGACCTTAGTTCAGCCGGTGGGCGCGTACGTTTGTCGGGGCCGAGACAACTTGCTTGTTTCTGCAACTGGAACGTTGTTTCTGGATTTTATATGGTGGGGGAAGGCGGCCGAGCTGGTGACCGGACGGTGCACGCGCGTACATCGGACGACTAATCAGGTGGCAGATGATTACTACAAATCCACCGATAGACGCCTAGCAGTGCTCATTTTAAAAAAGGTAAATATATTATTTAAAAAATTGCCATAGAAATAGGTGTGATTTTTGTGAAATAACCTAGTGGAAAGTGAAATGTAGCTTCTGAATTTGAAAAGATATGCGAACCTAAAATGTCAACTTGCGAAATTAATTTAAATTATTTTGTTCAAAAGATTTCAAGCGAGTGAAATATGTTTCATGAATTTTAGAACCATTTAAAATGTATCCAAAATCGGTCATACTTTAAAGGTCTTTGCGACATGAGCTCAAATATTATTTTTAAATCGGAATATCGGTTCAAAAGCTATGAGCAATTCAAAATGATATAACAAAAATTAAACATAAGCCTTTAGTTGGACATTCAAATTCTGTGCATGCATCACCTCTCTCCTCTCTCACTCTCTCACCTGACACAAAAAGCTATTATTATGGACCCTCTTTTTTGTACTCCCTCCGTTCCTAAATATTTATCATTTTAAAGATTTCACTATGAACTACATACAAATGTATATAGACATAGTTTAAAATGTAGATTCATTTATTTTGTTTCGTATGTAATTCATAATAGAATCTCTAGAAAGACAAATATTTAGGAACAAAGGGAGTAGTATTGATATGTATTCTCGGAATAGAACGATTACTTTTCTTACTAAATAGTGTCGCATGAATCTTAGGATGGTAATGAGTGGTTACGGTTTTGCCGGTACCTAACAGTACTGCACAAATTTCCACTTTGCTGCTTCTTGCTGTTTTGCGTGAGATTGACATAGTAATGGTGCATTTTCTCCAGTCCTGTGTTGAAATTTCATTCAGTTGGCACAAAATCAATCCTAATTTTCTAAGCAAATTTTATTGGATTTTAGAGTTTGAAGAGATAGAGTATAGACTTCCTCTTCTTAGGGAAAGAAAGAGTGCACATGGGGGATTTATCCACGGTGGCTATATCTCCCTTACTGTTACTGCTCCTTCGGTCTCGCTGAAGGATTCCCTCCCACCTGTGCTACTAGGCTGACCCATATTCAGTAGTTTTCCCTTCGTCGGAGTCAATTGTGTTCGTTCGTTCTATTGATTTCCCCGTTTTTTCTTTTTTTTCCTTTTCTTTTGTCTTCATTTATGGTTTTCTGTGTTTCTCTTGTTTTCTACCATTTTTCTTCATTTTTTCACGGTTCCTACCGGTTTTCTTTTTTATTCACGGTTTTTCTCTTGGTTGTTTCTGTTTTCTTTGTTCTTTCGTCGGATTTTTCGTTTTTTCCCTTGTTTTCACTTGTTTTTATCTTTCTTCTATTATTCATTTTTTTCTGTTTCTTTCTTTATTTTTTCTGTTTTTTCCGGTTCCTTTGTTTTCTCTTCTTTTCTTGGATTTTATCGGTTTTCAGTACACATTCAACATTTTTTTGTCCATCAAAAAACAATATACATGTTTAACATTATGAAGTACATGATTAACATTTTGTGAAAACTTATTTTTTTATGTCTACTTTTTGTGCACACTATACAATTCTGGTATATATCTAATATACTTTTCTAATACATATTTAACATTCTTCAAATACAAGTTTAATTTTTTTGTAGTACATGGTCAACATTTTTATACACATTTTACTTATTTTGTAAATACAATATTAATATTTTTTGAATACAAAGTCGGCATATTTTTTACAGATTTAGTATTTTCCAATGCTTTATTAACATTTTTAGTATAAAACAGTAACATTTTTCATACCTGGTCAATATTTTTCCTATACACGTTCAATATTTTTCATATATTGACTAACATTTTTTTAATATATGGTCAACGTTTTTCCTAAAGATATTTTATATTTTCCAAATGTTTGATTAAAATTTTACAAGTACTCGTTAATTTTTTTTTCATATGCTTTATTGACATTGTTTAAATACATGTTTAAAAACATTCACACACATTGTATTTTTTTTATACATTTTGTCTATACACGTTTAAAGTTTTTTCAATGCTTGATTCACCTTTTCAAATGTTCTATATAAATTATTTTTTGTAATGTTTTTATTTCAAATATCAGGTAGTATAAACCAAATTAAAAGTGCAAAAAAAAACCGGTTGAAGAAAAACAAAATGAAAAAATCGGGACTGTGCCGTCCCGTGCACCTGGCCGGCCCATCTCTTGCCTGCCTTCAGGCGAGCCTTCCGGCGTGAAGCGGGAGATAGAGGAGTCGAAATCTCGTTGCGTCAAGTGCTGGGATTTCGCAGAGGCCTAGCAGCCGAAGGGTCGCAATTGGCAGGCCTGTTTGCTTACACAGCGTATATAAAACGAAATAAAGAATCTCATCCGGTTTTGGAAAATTTCTAGAAGGTTCCATGAACCGGCTTTTGTTTCTTTTCCCGGGTTTCCTGTTTCCTTCTGAATTTTTCATGTTTATGTTTCTGTTTTTTCTTTTTTTCTCATTTATTTATCTTTTTCTCTTTTTTTGTATTTTACATGTTTATTTTATTTTTTAAAAATGCTTGGAATTAAAAAAACTGTTCATGTTTTCAAAATGATGAAATTTTAACCGTTACTTTCTTATTGTCATAAATTCCAAAAATGTTCTAATTTTCAAACTACAATCTCGTATTAACAATTTTTTGATTTTCATGTTTTTTTATTTTAATAAAAAATGTTCATGCTTTTAAAAAACAATAAAAAAATAAAAAATGATAGTTTTTTACGAAAAAACTATAAATTCCAAAACAATTCGCCCTTTTGCAAAAACTTTCGCTTATTAAAAAATATTTGTGTTTGTAAAAAAATGTTCGAAATGTTTCTGCTCCGAAATTTCGCAAGATTTCAAAAAGGTACCCATTTCAAAAGATGTTCACGTTTTCATTTTTTTAAGTTTCCGAAAATATTTCCATTGCAGAAAAATGAATCAGAAATTTCAAAACATTCATGTTTTCAAATTTTAGTCAGGAGTTTAAACATGTTTGCCTTTTCCTAGTTTTGTTTTGGAATTTCAAAAAATATTCCTTTTTATTTAAATGTTCGTGATTTCATTGAATGTTCCGGTTTGCATTTTTTTAAGTTTCAATAAATTTTCCCATTTCAAAAAATTCAGAAATTTCAAAAAATGTTCTTGTTTTCAAATTTTAGTCGGAAGTTTAAAAATGTTCGCATTTACCCAGTTTTGTTTTGGAATATCAAAAAATGATCCTATTTTTTAAAAAATTGTTTGTGATTTCGAGAAATGTTCGTGATTTTCTAAAGTACCTAATTTTAAAAAAAACATTCTCAAGTTTAAAAAGTGTTTGCGTTTCACAAAACAATGAGTTTTAGTTTAAAAAACTGCATTCAATATTTCGAAAATAATTCAAATCTGCCATGTTGGTTGGTTCATAAATATTGATGCTGCTAATTAATCAGGAATGTTCGCTAGCTCAGAAGGTTGCATCGCCTGGTCTATAGCTCGAGATTCATGGATCGATTTCCTACAAGGTTGAAGTTTTGTGGAGCTACAATATATGTTCGCTAGAGGTCATTGACCGGCCCAGTCCGAGGTCGCCCGTGCGAAGCGACGACACTTTGCTGCAGAGTGCGGCATATAGGAGGTCCCATAGAGGAGCCCGCATCAATCGCTCTTTACAGTTATATTTTTGGACATCAGGATGTAACCAAAAGATTGGTCTAGTTCTGGGTTTATTCGCGGCAGTTAGAGGTGCTTTACATGCATGCTTACCGTAGCTGACACATGGTGGAACCTATGAGGCAATTTAAGTCAGAAATATACGAAAGCTTCACATACAAATACACGCATATACATCTGTGGTGGGACCATGCAACACGAATCCTGAAAAAACTGTACAGTGGGAGATGTGTCGGTATGTAACGTTACGTGCAAAAAGAGTTTCTGCACCAAGTAACATTATAGATCACCTTCACCTCATTACGATTCCTTTGATTCAAAGAAAAATCATAGGATTAGAATCTTTAGGATTTTTTGTACCTGTTAGTCGCAATTCGTATGATTAGATCCTATAGTATTTTTTCCGAAGTACTCATTTGTACTACATTTGATAGAAAACCTATCAGCCACCTCATCCTTTTTTACAAATTATTTGCCTTTTGGGTATCCTATAGGTAGACAAGCCACTTCAATCTTGTATTTTTTTTGTTATGCGTTTTAAAATTCCTCCGAATCAAACGAGCTCTTAACCACCCTATTGCAATTTCTTCATGTAATAATTCTAGCACTAATAGATCATCCTCCCCAAGAAAAAGATATGTCATGTGATTAGGTTTTTTCTTCATGCTGTTAGTACGGCTGTCGGTTCGTCCTGTCTCTGATAGCCTTTGAGCCTTGGAAGTGTGGAGGACCTCAACCCCATGTTCTGGTTAGGTTCAACGTCTTAGTTGGAGTCGTGTGGCGACAACGGTGTCTCTTTGGAATAATGTCTGCCATGTTCGATCTCCCGATCTTTTGTTTAGCATCGTTGGAGGGCGTATGGAGGTGTGTCTCTACCAGATCTCGTGGGATTCAATCAATATTGGTTTTCGATGGATATGTTTGGATCATGCCTTCATTCGTGGTTTACAAGTTTGATTCTTTTGAACTACGACTCTCTTCATCGGCATAGGTTGCTACTCTGGTGCGCTAGTACTATGCAATCTTAGAACGATGACTTCTCAATTATCTATTACAAAAAGGGTTTCCCTGACACCGGTGAGGAAGGGACAATGACATCCGTGTGCTTTCACCTTGCTTCGGTGCTTGTAATCGTCGCTAGTTGGTCCATGGGCTTGATTGTAATTGTTGTTATCTCTGGTGTTCTGTGTATTGTGAGAATTGGTAATTTAGAAACACATTTTCCCCTAGTCCCACCCCGCGACGCTCCCGCGCGTGTCATGGGGCAACCTTATCCGTCGGGGCTCTACCCTCTCACCTCGTCGTCGTAGAGGCGCACCGCAGGGCAAAGCCCAGTCGGCGTTGGCGACGACGGGATCTCGTCTCCCCTAGGCAGGTGGCCTCTAGCGCGGGCTGGGGGCATCCAGCTTGTGGCAGCACGCTAGCGGCAAGGCGCAATGGCGCGACCAAGGGCGTCGTCAGCGAGGGCTCACGTGTGCCTCATGCCCGCCTTGTCCCATCATGCTGCGCGGTGAGTTGTGCATGGCGTGCCCAGGGCTGCCTTGGTGGCTCAATCTGGCAGCTCGAGATTTGTTTGTCGTCGCCTCGGGTGACCTGGGGCCCTCCTCGGCGGCCTTATCCGGGATGAAGCTCCCCTTCGGTGGCTGTTGGCTCTGGTTGGGCTCTCGGATGCTTTGGTTCGGCAAGGTGGTAAGTGATCATGGTGGGTGCACAGATGGTTGGCGCGGGAGCGACATAGCTGTTGGCATCAGACAACGATGTGCGGGTGGTGGTGTCGGCCTCCCTTCTCCTGGGTGCGGGCTGGTGGTGCACGGTTTCACTCGTCGAGATGGTCTTGTACTAGGGTTTGTGCTCGGGCAAACTGTAAGAGCATATTTCTCCATACGTGGTTTTGGCAATGGATGAAAATCCCTATGGACTAATGGTTGCCTTGAATTATATTCGAAGGATTTGTCCATAGGCACTTCTTGAAGTACATCTGTCGGTTTCAAGGAGTTTATATGTGAGAGTTGAGCTTATTGCAAGTATGTCTTGAAGAACAAGATTGTGTGAGCATTCTTGTTTACCTTCAAGACATTATGTTTATGAAGAGAGAATATAAGATACAAGGTTTGTCAAGACTAAGTCAAAGAGTGATTCAAGTTGATCAACAGACAAAGCATACAAGGTGTACCGAGAGGGATCAAGTGATCCCATGGTATGGTAAGCATTGTCCGT
The DNA here is from genome assembly GCA_022496015.1 of Hordeum marinum. Lineage (NCBI taxonomy): Eukaryota > Viridiplantae > Streptophyta > Magnoliopsida > Poales > Poaceae > Hordeum > Hordeum marinum. The sequence continues at coordinate 47,078,713 of CM039672.1, forward strand.
TATGCTTTGTGTACTAACCCATGGTCTACGTGAGAGTTCTACGTGGGGTTAGATATGTTTCCATGGGCTTGCATCAAGAGGAAGATCTCATACAACCCATGGAGGATGACATCAAGTGGTGATCGTCATAAGGATTGCGGTGTGCAAGTTCAAGTGGAGCATCACGAAGAGATCATGCTTGAAGCTTTCCATTCATTGTGGTTAGAATGGACTTGTGAATATGTGGCGAAGAGTTGCTCACCCATAGTGGAGTATGGGGGAGCAATCAACTAGTCTTCATCGAGCCAACTCACCGAAGTAAGGTGGTCCAACTTGAGGAAGTCAAGATCGTCATCGTCTATTTCAAGTGGACTATGTGCAAAGCAAAGGTTTGTCCTTGATAGATTTTCTATTTTACCGGTGTCATGGTGGTAGTTGGGAGACCGGGTTATAGGATCAATAGTCATACTATCAAGGGGGGGGGGGGCTCTCAAGTGAGTAGCTTGATTGTATCGTTCGTTGAGAGCTCAAACCTTTTGCATCCTTGCATCATCTTTCTTGGTTCTTGTTTGTTGTTTTCTCTTTGTGAGTTTTAGAGCTTATGGCCATCTTCATGACAAGCTCAAGTTCATCGAAAACGGAGTTCATGTGAATCTTCTATGATGTTTTCGATGTTGGAGTTTTTGCCAGTTCTTCATTCATAGAGGTTTCACATCTCTATATCATTGGCATTTCTATACTGCCTCTTCTTATTATAACTAGTCATTGTTGCTTGGTTGCAACAGAAGGTTTGCGTGGTAGTAGCACGGTAGTAGTCAGCGGCAGTACCGCCCTGGGGCAGTAGTACCGCTCGCTAGTACTGGCTACTCTTCTGTACTCCAATACCCCATGCTACCCTGGGTGGCAGTAGGAGGAGGTACTATCGCTGTCCAGTGGTAGTAGCTCCTACGAGCGGTAGTGCCGCTCCGGCAGCACTATCGCATCTCGTGCCTTTGCTCTGGCTAGCTGCCTCGGCCTCCCGAGCTATAGTACCACTGCTTTGAGAGGTAGTACCGCTTGTGTGCGGGCTGAGGGGGCAACGGTTGGATTTTTCCCTTCCTATAAAAGGAGGTCTTCTTCCCCCAATGGATCCGATCCGTTGAGCTCGTGTTCACCCGCCTCCATTGTTGACCTTCTTCGAGCTTGCTAACTCTCAATCCCTCCAATGCTTCTTGCTACTTCTTGAGGTAAAAGAGAGAGGAGATCTAGATCCACATTTCCACCAATCACTTTCTCCTCTATGTGAGGGGAACCCCTTGGATCTAGATCTTGGAGTTCTTTGTGTTCTTATTCGTTCTTCCTATCATTTTCCTCCATAGCATTAGTTGTTGTGATGGGATTTGAGAAGGAAGGACATGGGCACTCCGTGTGCCCTTGCCATTGCATTTGGTGCATAAGTTTGAGTTCTCCACGGTGATACGTGGAAGTGAGAAGTTGAGAAGATTATTACTCTTGGGTGGTTGAGCATCCTAGAGCTTGTTCCTCTTGGGTGCTTTGGCGCCCTAGACAGTTGGTGGTGCGTCGGAGCTCAATCATTGTGGTGCAAAGCTTCAAGAAAGCGTCGGGGTCTCCAATTAGGTTGTGAAGATTGCCCTGAGCATTTGAGGTCACCTCAGAGCCATAATCCATTGTGGTGAAGCTTCTTGGTGTTGTTGGGAGCCTCCAATTAAGTTGTGAAGATTTCCCCAACCTTGTTTGTACGAGTTCGGTGACTGCCCTCAAGGGTCCCTTAGTGGAATCACGACATCTTGCATTGTTCAAGGGCATGAGGAGATTACGGTGGCCTTAGTGGCATTTTGGGGAGCATTGTGCCTCTACACCGCTCCAAACGGAGATTAGCATCCGCAAGGGTGTGAAGTTTGGGATACATTGTCGTCTCCATGTGCCTCGGCTATCTTTTACCCGAGCCCTGTACTTATGCACTTTACTTTGTGATAGCCATATTGTTTCATGCTATATATCTTGCTATCACTTAGTAGTTCATCTTGCTTAGCATAAGTTGTTGGTGCACATAGGTGAGCCTAGTTGTTTTAGGTTTTGTGCTTGACATATTAAACGTAGTTTTATTCAACATTTGTTCAAGCCTAAACCATAATTATTTTAAAGCGCCTATTCACCCCCCTCGAGGCGACATCCACATCCTTTCAATTGGTATCAGAGCTAGGTCTCTCCTTTTTAGGATTTACCGGCTAGAGAGTAAGGATATCGACTAGGGATTAGGATTCTCTGACACTCTTAGTTTCGATGGCACAAATTTTGATGTTTGGGTAATTCGCATGCTTAATATCTTTAGGGTCATGGACCCAAATTTAGAGCGAATTGGAGATATGGGTTTTTCTGCTCCAAATGATTTTCAAAACCTATGTTTAGAGAATGAGGAAAACTCTTATCTCAATTCTTGAGCTTCTAATGTGCCTTTTGATGCTTTGAGCAATGTAGTTATATTTCAACTCATGTCGTTCCGGGATGCTCATGAGTTGTGGACAAAGCTTCAAGATAAATATGACGTGTCCAAGATTTGTAGGGATGATTGTTCTCCTTCCACCTTTGGTTGTGCTCTACACTTCATCTACTTCACCTACATGTGGATTGCCACAAGTAAATGATATGGTGAGTAGTGGTGATCATTGTAATGATTATAGTGGGCTTATTCTTGATGATGCTTCATCACTATGTTACTGCAATGCTTCATATTTGGAATTTAACACTTTGATCACTCTAAATGTTTCACATGCTTGTGTTGATAGTCCTTGCATATCAAATTGCTTGACTAAATATCATGATGATATGCTTTCTATATCTTGTTGCCATGAAAAAAATGTATCTGTTTCCTCGAGTTGTTGTGCTAACAATGTAGAGGAAACAAAACACTCCATGGAACAAGATGTGGTCTTAAATGGTGCTTCAAGGGATCCTACATCATCATCTATTGTTCCTCACTTTTTTCTTATGGCTAAGGCGTCAAAGGTATCTCGTACTTTGAACCCCAATATTTCTCATGATGATGATGTTGATAATAATGAGGATGAGCTTATTGATGAACATGATGATAATATTTCTTCCTTAAAAAATAAGGGAGAAATGATTTTTAAAGCTCTTCATAAGAATAAACTTGCTCGTTCTAACTTCATGGAAATCATGTCTATTTCCATTGAGGGCAAGAAATATATTGAGGAGTTGGAAGCTCATCTTGAGGGGCATGAGGCCACCATTGATATAATGGAGGGTCATGAGCGTGATTACGCTAATGAGATCACAAAGCTATCTCAAGCTCTTCAAAATGAACAAACCACCAAGGAATCTGTCATGGTTTTGTCATGACAGATGTCCGAAGACTTAGGTTTGAGGCCATCGCTAAGGCGGTGGACTCAAAGGGGTTGATCGGGACGAAAGACACGGGTTTACCCAGGTTCGGCCCCTCGGTAAGAGGTAAAAGCCTACGTCCTGCTCTGTGTATATTGATTGGAGTATCGATTACATGGGAGCGTATTCGCTTGACCTAGCTCTCAATTGATTTGTTTTTGTCTAAGCCGTCCCGGGGTCTTGCCTTTATATAGGAGGTCAAGGACCCGGGTTACACGAGTCCCAAACCGACTCTTACAACGTGTCTGGTCCTGTCTCTAAGCCGCTTTGCCTCCTTTGGAAAGCTGTCTGCAGGCGGCTCACCCGCCCAGGTCTTACGCTACCTCCTGTCTCTGGGCCTCAGTCTCAGCCCATTTGGTAAGCCGCCATGCGGCCAAGTCTTCCTCTTCCGGCCCACTTGATAACGAGCCGCTAGGTACAATCCGGCCCCTCCTGGGCGGGTCTTACCGTGGGGTTATATCCCCAACATTAGGCCCCAGATTGATTTGAGATTGTCCATGTCAATCTTCCATTTTATTTGGCGACGAGTCTTACATCTTTGTTACCTGCAAGAAAAGAATTTCATAACCCATCGTGATGTCACATACGGATATGCCCGAAAGATCCCGTGACGTCCGCAATGGATCCTCTCATTAAACCGTAGGCCCAAAAATCGAGGCGTCCCCTTTGGTCAATTATCATTTCGCCTCCACGATTCCCGCGTGCACTATTTTGGCCATCGCATCTCATAAATAGGGCCGTGAGGGGGTCTTTTCTCTTTCCGCCGCCCTGTCTTCTTCTTCTTCTTCTTCTTCTTCTTCTTCTTCTTCCTATCGATGCTTCACTCCTTCGGAGCTCTGCCGCGCCAACCGAACTTCACCGTCGTCCTCAACGCCGGCCTCTGCATTAGCCTGAGCTTGTCCAGAGTCTCGCCCGCGTCTACTGCATCCACAAAGGTACTCTTTTCATCCTCGTTAGATCGGAATCTTTCCCGCACTGGATCCCCCCGAGTTCGTCGTTGCTCCATTAGCGCGCTTCGCCGTTCATCAGATTGTTCATCATAATGTAGACTATTAATTAGTCCCTTGAACCCTGCAACGTTTGTTAATCCGGCGTGGCCACCCATACAAAGTCAATACCCGCTCAGCATAGATCTGTATCCCGCTCCTTTTTGTGTATCGACTGCCTGTTCTTCCGCATCACCCATTCTAGGTTTTAATTATATTTCATTTTACCTCGCTTGTAGATCTTGTAGCCACGGTAGTAACATGTGAAACCTGTTTTTCACACTTAGCAATATCTCGGGCATCATCCTGTCAACTTAACCCGCCGTTACCTTGCCGCCTCTCTAGCAAAATGTACGGGCGGCTTAGCTTTCCTCTACCATGCAGACCGTAGCCGTTTTGATTTTTTTGCTTCCTAACCTGCCATACCTCGCGCTTTCTCATAGTTGACCTATCATCATGTCTCGAGCACCTTCATCCTGTGATTGGGTCCGCTCTAGAATAACTGAGCAATTCTTGCTTGAGTTCGTAGAAATAGGCTCATTGCTAGCTCAGGATGTCATCCACTGGCGGGTTCCTGGGTCAGAGAAGAAGCCCACTCCTAAGGAGGGGGAGGTTGTTGTATTCGCTGATCACCTCCTCCACAGTTTCAGCCCGCCCGGGTCAGAAGATTTCCGAGACGTCCTCCACTTTTTCAAGCTTCATCCTCAAGACATTGCCCCAATTTTTGTCACCAACATGTGCAACTTCCAAGTCATGTGTGAAGTTTACATGCAAGAAGATCCGTCTGTCAACCTCTTCCGTGATTTCTTCTACGTCAACCGCCAAACAGAAGTGGCGGCTGGACCAAGCTTGGAGCTCGGCGGCGTCTCCATCCAGAGACGGAGAGATCTGGCTTATCCGGCTGCCCTTTTTCCAAGCCACCCCAAAAGATTGGAATAGGACTTGGTTTTATTGCAAGGACACCTCTCCAAAAGGAGAAAATCCACTGTTGGGTTATCGCCCTACCCGGCTCTGTACCTCCACTGAACTTCTAGACCGGATGTCTGCCGCAAAGCAAGCGAAGTATACTCCGGCTTTTGCAAAGATCAAGGCCCTCCTGGCGAATGGCTTAACTGGAGTTGATTTAACTCGCTGCTGGGTCTCATGGAAAGTCTTACCACTAAGCCGACATGACCGGCTTATGTGTGAATATACAAGCGACGAGAATGATCTTCTCTGTTTCAACCACACGCCTCTGATAGAAGAAAATGTCAACTTTGCTGTAAAACAACTTCTCCGTGAAACCCAGGAGGCTTGCAACACGATTGGGTTAAGACCCTTCTGCATCGCAAACCCAGCTCCGGATGTAAGAAGAGACCTTCTTCTCAAAACTGCTCATTCATGTCTTAACCTTATTCCTGGCATCTTTAACTCTTTTGGCGGCTCTTCATACAGGCCGACTCTAACTTCTGGAAGAAGAAATAAACTCCCCCCAGTGAAGAAGTCCCAAGCGGTTAACGCCCGTGGCCGTAAGAAGAAAACTTCGGCTCCAGAACTGCTTGCACTGAACAACTCGGAGGTAGAAAACTTGCTTCCCTTAATTGTCTCTTTATTCAACTTACTGACATTGTTTGTACACAGGAGGAGACAGAAACGAGTCACAGAACGCCCTTGAGGTAACTTACATTTCCTCCGACTCATAGGTCTTACTGCGAGAGAAAATACGGCGGGTCGTCCGAAAAGTTCCTTTTTCGCATCCTCTTGCTTACTTAGACCCTGAATTTCCTTTGAAAAAGCAACAACACGACTTGCGACGTCAGACCCGGAGCTCCGGCTCTGAAGATCTTATGGCCGGCTTACCAAACTCCTCGGCTTCGCAGAAACGACCGGCTGAGGTGCTCTTTTTACCAAGTCTTAATATTTGCCTTATAATCATGTACTATCACCTTACTCTTGTACTCTATTATCTCAATTTTATAGGAGTCACCCCCTTCGTCCAGCGACTCAACTGCCTCCAAGCTTCCTCCTATGAAGATCAACCCAGAGTATGCCTTTTACCTTGCAGTGCGTGTATTACCTATTTGCCTGCACTGCATAACAACTATTTTTATTTTCCAGGGCTCAAGCAAAATGAAGGAAGACAGGTGGGTCGACCATTCCTGCTACTGCCCAAAAGCCGGAAACTGCTGAGCCGGCTCCTTCCACTCCTGCTGAACCTTCTGAAGCTAACAAAGATGCACCTGAACGCACTCCTCCACCTTCAGAGCCGGAGGATCACCGCATGACAGCTCCTGAAAGTCTGACGGCCGACCCTAAGCCGCCCAGTCCTTCAACCGCCGTCGAAGATCCGTCTCATCCCAGCGTAATCATCAATGGGACGGGTTACCAATCTCTTACACCTCATGTGTTGACAAAACACGCCAGCAGGATTGACACTTGCTCCCCAAAAAAGCTTGACTTCGGATTTCCCGTGCTAGAAAAAATGTCTACGGACGATCTGCATGTTGGTTACTTGAATCATCTTTTTGCCAACCGCAACATGGAATCCAAACTTGTTGGATTAATGAAGAAAAAATATGAGGTACTTCTCCTTCTCTTGTTCTTTCCCTCATACCTTTATGTAGCCCCCTAGAGCCGGTTTAATATTGCAAATGATGAATCGGGTCTTTCAAATCTTATCATACTGTAAAGAGCTTAGCCTGTAGCCCCCAAGCAACGGGTTAGAACAAATATAAGCCAGTACTTACTTGAAATAGAGATCCAAGTGTAGCCCCCAAGTCTGGCTCGTTATGAAAATGATGATCCAGAACTTCGATAGTTAAAAATCTCGCCGGGTGTAGCCCCCAAGTCCGGGTCATTATGGAAATGATGATCCGGAACTTCCATGTAAACTTGGAGAGAAAACACAAACATTAGCCCCCAAGTGTCAAGCATATTGCTTGCAATCTGCTTGGGACTTGCATCAGAATGACTTCATTATTGCTTCATCTTGGCGACTTAACTTTTATAATCTACCACTTGTACAATGCAGGAGGCATTAGACGCAGCTGAGTCGAAGCGAGCCGATTTAAGGACAAATCTTACCACCCAACAAACCGCCCGAGTCACAACAGAAGAAAAATTATGGATGGCCCTTGAAAAACTTGAAAACTCCAAATTGACTTTGCCACGTATAAGGAGACTGCCAAATCTGAACAAGTCGCCCTGTCAAAGAGTGCAAATGATGCCGAGGAGCAGCTTAAGCTCACAGCAGAAGAATTGAAGACTCTCAAGGGCCATATATCCAAGATGACTGTCGCGATCTTTGGTAAGTATCCACAACTTCAAAAAAATTCCATGTCAAGCCAAAAATAGCTTTCAGTCGGCTTACCCTCATATTTGTCTTTGCAGGTGGGAGAAGCCACCAGTTATCCTCTAATAGTTTGATGAAGCTGAAGGCAATATACACTTTGACGGAGCAACTATACAGCGGAGCCCTCTGCACCATCAAAGCCTTGATGACTTCTAAGTATGTTCCCAAGTTCATGAAGGGGGTCATAGAAGTTTTATCCAGTCTGCACAAATAGATTGAAGAGCTGAGGCGATCATTTGCCAGGAAAGGGGCAATAGCCGCTCTAAGCCGGTCCCTGGCCTTTACTCCTGAACTGACTATCGAAGAGATGATGAACGGATTCCTGTCCAAAAAGGATGACGGCTCAGACTTAACTGAAGCTGACTACGCCAAATGCATGAGGGCCTCCAGGGTACTTGCCTCCACTCTTGTTGATGTGATGGATCTAACTCCCTACCAGGCGGCTTACGATGCAAATAATCAACGTCTGTGCCGCCCAACCTTTGAAGCCAGGGACTTGATCCCTGCACGCCATAAGCTGCTCTTTGCCCCTGAATTTGATCTGTCTCCTCTTTTTGACGAAGCTGCATTCGAAGCCTTATTAAACTGCAACTGGGATGTGGATAATCTTCAGATCGAAGAGCGTGAAGACCCGACGCAGGATGACCTGCTGGCAAGTTAAAACTTTTGTATTCTTGATTGACTGTAACCCGGCCCGCTGAGCCGCCGGTATTTGGAAGTGAAAAACTTTAAGTCCTTCATCTTTTGAGCTCCTGGAGTGCTTTGTAATAGGCATAGTAGAAACTTGATTGCCCAGCCATGCCATCATGCACTCATGACGTTATAATCATGTTATGCACTTATAATCTGCCTTGCATTCTTCTCACAATGTCTTACTTAACAGTAGTTCATCTTAAGAGATAGAACCTTGCAAAAATAAAGAAGAAAGAATAGTCTGCATTTTCATAGGGGGGGCTTGAAAAAGCATAACCCAGAGATGTTAAAATCTATTGCAGCCTTGCTTCTTCTTTCATAATCTTGCTCTGACCCGGTTTGGTAAACCGGCATGATATGTGAACATGATGCAATGCATGATGTAATGTATGATGGAATGCACTATGCAATGTATGGTGTTCTTGCTTTCTTTTTTGTTTTCAAAAACTCATATGATGGTTCTTTCTGGCTGGACTCGATGCTTGAACTCATACCAGTGCAGGGTATCTAATGAGAGTGACCATCAACTCCTTTGAGCAGCTTAGGGTCTCTAGGCGAGATTAATTGATAAGAGCACAATGAACCAGAAAGAGACACATCCGCCGGTTCTGCTGGGTGGACTCATTGCTTGAACTCATACAATGCTTAGTTTCCACACGAGATTGAAGAGCACAACGCCCCAGAAAGAGACACGAACGCTAGTTTCGCTGAGTGGACTCGCTACTTGAACTCATAACAATACTCGGTTTCCAGGTGAGGATTGATGAGCGCAGCATCCGAGAAGGAGACACAGCAGGGCATGAGTATCCCTAGGACCCAGAAGCTCCCTCTCACGTGAGACAGTCCGCCGTTTGAACCTTAACTAGTGCTCAGAGTCTCCTGGCAAGATTAACTGTTCGGTACGTTGGACACACAGTGTCTCTAAGCGGTGATTAACTGGTAAGAGTTCGGCGGGTCACCTGTTGGAGAGGCCATCAAAAGGGGGTAAGTTTATAACTCGCTGCACCCCTAATGATCTGATTTGATGGAGTCAAAATTTGGGTCCACGACCCGCCTTACAGTGGTTGAAAAGCCTGATCGAGAGGGTTGAAGCTTAACCCGGTGGGTTGAAAGCCCCCAAACGACCTTGTCGATGTCATCAACTTGTGCGCCACTTTGTAAGCCACCGTCTTGTGGATCACCAACTTGTAAGTCGTCGTCCTGCAAGCTGCCGTACAATGTTGTTGTTTTGGATGAAGAGTCAACCAAGAGGGTGAGCGAGCTAAACCCGGTGGGTTGGAAGCCCCCAAGTGACCATGTATAAGTGTTCATCTTTGCACAAATCTGTAATGCAAAAGAAAAATGGCAGAGGCCCCGGCCTGCAGGGATGCCAACTTTATTATATTAAAAATATAGATACAATGAATTATGTATGCACAAAGATGGGAGTCGATGACTCAAGTATAGTAAGGCCGCAGATGAGCGATATTCCACGGCCGGTGGGTCTCCTGTCTAGAAGTACGTGACTCGTCTCGCACGTCAATGAGATAATATGATCCATTGTTCAGATTTCTGTTGACCATGAAAGGTCCTTCCTAGGGGGGAGATAACTTGTGTGCATTCGTTTGATCTTGAATCAATCATAACACCAAGTCGCCTTCTTGAAACGTCCGGGTCTTTGTAGGAGATATGCCCTAGAGGCAGTAATAACAATTATTTTGTATCTCCAAAGTTTGTAATGAATGTTATGTTCCATGCTATAACTGCAATGATTCTCGAGTCTACAAATTAAACGAGGCTTGGAGGGAAACTCATGTGCACGTGTGGTATAATAAAAAGTGAATTGTATTCCTAGTCTTGCCTCTAAGACTGGCTCAAGTGTTGCATGATGGTCCTGTTTTCCTGATCATGGGCATGGCTACGCCGGCAATTTTGAGGACGCGATGTTGGTAGAACACTCGTGTTGAATCGATACGAATTGATGTTATGCTATGAGATACATTCGTCACAAGTTAATGGTTAATAACACAGAGATGGCTAACGTTTGCATAATTCCTTAGACCATGAGAGTATCGAGTTTCTTCATGCTTGCTTCATGAACTTTGGGGTTTGTTAAACGTCATCCGTAAATGGCTGGCTATTACGGCGGCTTACAGGTTCATGAAAAAGTATGTCAAGTAACTTGATAGCTCAAGATTGGGATTTGCTCCTCCGACGATGGAGAGATATCTCTGGGCCCTCTCGGTGTTATGGTATCCATCATCGTTTGGCCAGACACTTTGTGATTTGATCACGGGGATGCCGGAACATGGGAACGAGAAAAGAGAACAATACCGGCAACGAGGTAACTGGCATAGTGGACAAGTTGTTGATCCACGAGGATGCCTACATGTCTCACCTCGGGTAATTGTAAACATATCGCGAAGCAATAGGAATAGCTCACGACAACTAGAGGTTCACTCGAATATTCATTCGTGTGGGTATAGGGGTCAATATGGGTGTCCACGGCTCCGATGTTGATCATTGATCGGAAGGGGTTCCGGGTCATGTCTATGCTTCACCGAACCTATAGGGTCACACGCTTAAGGGTCATCTATCTGTTGAATACTAGTCAGGGAGTCTGAGAGAAAATCACCGAAAAGTTTCGGACACCGGAAAAGTTTCGGACAGCGGAAAAGTTCCGCAGACAGGTCACCGGAACAGTTTCGGTGAAACTGAAAAGTTGTTTCAGGGGATACCAAAAAGTCAAATTGGTTTCGGCACATGCCTGATAATTCTTGAAGGGTGCCAGAATCGTTCTGGAAACTTTCTGGAATTTTCCGGGATGAAAACCGGAAATGTTCCGGAGCTGCCGGAACCACTTCAGATACTTTTCGCAGATGAAAATCACAATTCCAGAATTGTTCCAGATCGCATTAAAAATTATTTTAGTGGGGTACTAGAATTTTTCTAAGCCCACATAAATATTTTCAGTTCGAGCGGACGCTGAAAAATGTCGCCGTGAATAGTGAAAGTGCTTTTTGGACTACTTTATGGAAAGCCACCTTTTGGGGCTTTGCTCCAAAAGATCTTGGGGATGACATGGATGGATTGGAGCCATTTTTGGGGCCCCACATGAGGGTGTGGCCGGCCACATGGTGGACTCCTTCATGGAGTCCCTCTTGTTCCCTTGTTTCACTTTTATGCCCTTGTGGAAGGACTTCATTCATGTGCATTTTGGGTTTTATTGTAAAACCACCCTACCCCTTGGTTTTCCTATAAATAGGAGGTGAGTGGGCTGCCATTTCTTCATCCTTGTGCTCTCATACACATGCTTTGCTTTGCAAGCTCTCTCTCTCCCTCCCACGAAAAGAGTCTTTCGTAGAGCCGAAAGGCTGTCTGGGTTCCGGCAGGAACTAGTTCTGGACGGCGAAGCCCTGCCGGATAGATCACACCGTATGTGTGCAACCCCGTAGAGAGGTCGTAGTTTCGATCTTTTGCCCGAGGGGCTGTTCGTGTGCCCTCCCATAGGGCTGTCCGAGTCTGCGTTCAAGTTTCGAGGGTCCTCCCGAAGGGCTGTCCGCGACATCGTCCGGGGGACTGTCCGACCGCCTCCCGAAGGGCTGTCTGACGAGGGAGTACATCCTCGTGGTTGGGAGGTTGTAAAATCCTAGCTGCGGGGATCTACACCAACGATCTCCACCGACTCTTCTTTCGCTGCGCTTCGAGTCGGTACGGATCAGATCAAACCTTGTATGCAGTCTCCATAGTGGTCCTGGGCGTGCTCGCTATACCGGAAATTTTTGTTTTCTGTCGCGTTCCCCAACAGTCTTGACTCTGCGGCTATGATAGAAATGCAGGTCTTGTTGATAAATCGCCAATTGAGCTGTTGCAGGATCACGTGCTTCATCCAGAGCATCTAACGCGTCCTGATGCGTCGTCTCATTATCAGCTTCCACATAAGCCACCACCCACGGCGAATCATGACGTATGTTGCTTGGTAACACTGCCTCTCCACCGTACACCATGAAGAAAGGCGTATAACATGTTGATCTGTTGGGTGTAGTATTGATACTCCAAAGGCCGGAGGGTAGCTCCTCAACCCAACAGCCCGACGTTCGTTGTAAAGGAACCATAAGCCAGGGCTTGATACCTCTCAAGACTTCCTGGTTAGCTCGTTCCGCCTGACCATTGGATTGTGGATGAGCAATAGCAAAGACATCAAGCCGGATGTGCTCACTTTCGTAGAATGCCTTCATAGACCCCTTGGATAGATTTGTTCCATTGTCCGTGATGATACTATGAGGATAGCCAAAATGGTAGATATTTTTTGACAAACTTAACCGTCGTGGCCGCATCACATCTACTAACCGGCTCAGCCTCCACCCACTTGGTAAACTTGTCCACTGCCACCAAGCGATGAGTCTTTTTATCCTTAGACCTCTTGAAAGGTCCAACCATGTCAAGCACCCAAACCGGAAACGGCCAAGTGATTGGAATCATCCACAATTCTTGAGCCGGCATGTGGGCACGTCTTCCGAACTTCGGACACCCTTCACACTTGACAACCAGGTCCTCTGTGTCTTTATGAGCCGTTAGCCAAAACAAACCATGCCAGAAAGCCTTGGCCATCGAAGATTTTAAGCCGGCGTGGTGTCCGCAATCACCGATGTGTATTTCATTTAAGATCTCCCTGCCCTCGTCAGGAGAAACACAACGCCGGAAGACTCCGGTGACGCTGCACTTATGCAATTCACCATTAACGATGGTCATGGACTTGCATTGCCTCACAATTTTCCACGCTAGAGTCTAGTCCTCAGGCAACTCGCCGCGAGTCAGGTACGCCAAGTATGGTAACGTCCAATCCGGAATAGCGTGCAGAGCCGCCACCAGCTGTCCTTCCGGGTCAGGTATAGCCAGAGTCTCCTCTGAAGGTAGCTTAACAGACGGGTGCTATATCACATCCAAGAAAACATTAGGCAGCACCATCTTACGTTGAGAGCCCAGTCTTGATAATGGATCAGCCGCCTCGTTCTTGCGATGGTCAATATGATCCACCTAATAACCCTTGAAATGACCAGCAATGATATCCACCTCCTGACGATAAGACGCCATCCATGGATCCTTCGAGTCCCACGTGCCCAAAACTTGCTGAGCTACGAGGTCTGAGTTGCCGAGGCATCTAACTAGTCTTAGATTCATCTCCTTGGCCACACGGAGGCCATGAAGCAAGGCTTCATATTCAGCTGAATTTTTAGTACAAGGAAACACAGCCTCAACATGTAACAAAAAATTTCACCTTTGGGGAAGTTAAGACAACTCCAGCCCCTGATCCCTCCAACTGTCTGGACCCATCAAAGTGGATTGTCTAGTATGTATTGTTTGGCTTTTCCTCAAGTGACTGACACTCTGTCCAGTCGTTTATGAAGTCCACCAACGCCTGAGATTTAACAGTCGTGCAAGGCACATACTTTAGATTAAGTGGCCCAAGCTCCAGTTCTCACTTAGAAATCATGCCTAGCTTCCCTGTTCTGAATTATATTGCCCAACGGGGCAGAGCTAACCACAGTGATCGGATATCCAAGGAAGTAATGCTTCAACTTGCGGTTCATTATGAATACCCCATATATCAGTTTCTGCCAATGCGGGTACCTTTGCTTGGATTCCATGAGAACCTCACTAACATAATAAACTAGCCTCTGAACCGGGTACTCTTTCCCTGCCTCCCTGCGCTCTACTACAATCGCGACGCTGACAGCCCTGTTGTTAGCTGCCATCTAGAGGAATAAAGGCTCTTTCTCAGCCAAAGCAGCAAAAATCAGCGGCTCAACCAATTGTTTTTTGAGTGCTTCCGGGGCTTCATCCATAGCCTTAATCCAGACAAAGTCATCCGTCTTTTTCATCATCTGGTATAGAGGAATAGCCTTCTCGCCTAGGCAGCTGATGAAGCGGCTTAAAGCGGCAATTCGACCCGCCAAGCGCTGCACATCATTGATGCTCGCCGGCTTAGCCAGTGACGTGATGGACTTTATCTTGTCCGGGTTAACTCAATCCCCTATTCCGAAACCAAGAAACCCAGGAGCTTGCCTGCAGGAACCCCGAAAACACACTTAGCCGGGTTAAGCATCATCTTGTAGACCCGTAAGTTGTCAAAAGTCTCCTTCAGGTCGTCAAGTAATGTCTCCTTCGTCCTTGATTTAACCACAATGTCGTCCACGTAAGCATGAACATTGCGCCCAATCTGACCGTGAAGGCAATTATGCACACAACGTTGGTAAGTCGCCTGTGCACTCTTGAGCCCCAAAGGCATAGACACATAGCAGAAAGCCCCAAAAGGTGTTATAAATGACGTCTTCTCCTGGTCATTAACTGCCATCTTGATCTGGTGATAACCTGAATAGGCGTCCAGGAAGCATAAACTCTCACAACCCGCCGTTGCATCAATAATCTTGTCGATACGAGGGAGAGCAAACGGGTCAAACGGACTGGCCTTATTAGGATCCGTGTAATCTATACGCATACGCCACGTGTCGTTCTTCTTGAGCACCAGCACAGGATTTGGTAACCACTCCGGGTGAAATACTTCCACGATGAACCCTGCCACCAAGAGCCGTACCACTTCCTCTCCAATCGCTTTACGCCGCTCCTCATTGAAACGGTGGAGTAATTGTTTGATTGATTTAAATTTAGGATCCACATTAAGGTGGTGCTCAGCGAATCTCTCGATACACCCGGCATGTCAGATGGCTTCCATGCGAAGATGTCCCGATTCTCACGGATGAATTAGATGAGCGCACTTTCCTATGCGGGGTCCATGTTAGCCTCGATAATGAACTGTTTGGATAAGTCGCCCGGAGTAAAATTCACCAGCTTTGTGTCATCCGCCACAAACTTGAAGGGCGGCTCAGACTCTGTACTGGGCTTCTTCAACGGAGTCATGTCCGTCGGGTCAACGTTATCCTTGTGAAACTTGAGCTCTACCTCCGCGCAACTTGATTCTGCATAAGCCGCATCTCCTTCCTCACAATCAATGGTCACCTTCTGATCACAGTGCACCATGATCGTCCCATTGAGGGCTGGCGTCTTGAGCTGCAGATAGACATAACAAGGCCTGGCCATAAACTTTGCAAAAGCCGGTCGGCCAAACAGAGGATGATACGGGCTCTTAATTTTCACCACTTTGAACCACAAAGTTTCCACCCTGTAGTTGTATTCATATCCAAACGCCACCTCTAGGGAAATCTTCCCCACCGGGTAGGCCGACTTACCTGGCACCACCCCATGAAAAACTGTCGATGATGGCTTAAGAGCCTTGTCAGTTAACTCCATCCGTTGGAAGGTGTCGTAGTACAAGATATTGATGCTGCTAACACCATCCATGAGTACTTTTGAAAACTTATAACCCCCAACCCGAGGCGCTACCACCAGAGCCAGGTGACCCGGATTATCAACCCGCGGTGGGTGATCCTCCCGGCTCCACGTGATTGGGTACTCCGACCAATTTAAGTATCATGGGAGAGCCGACATGGCCACATTAACCGCCCTCATGTGCAGCTTCTGTTCCCGATTGTCAAGGCTCATAGTGAAGACATGATACTGCCCTCGCTAAGTTGCTTTAGGTTGCTCTGATACCCTGACTGATTATTCTGCTGCTGACCACCATTGCCTGACTGTTGATGATGACCTCCCTGATTTCCTTGACCGTGGTAACATGAACCTGACCCGCCGGGCACCAAAACCGGCTCCTGAGCCGCCCGGTCCTGAACTGCCGGACAGGCATTACCATTATTACAGTGCTGATGAAGGCTGTAATCTCAGAACTGGCGCATAATGCTGCAATCCTTCCATGTATGGGTGGCCAGTTTATCCGGCCGACTGTGCGTCGGGTCTGTTTAGCGCCTCTTCCAAGTTGAAAGCCAGAGGTGCCTTATCTTTGTTGAATGGCAGCCTAAAATTTCCATTGCCCCTGGCACGATTGTTCCCAGCGTTGGTGTTCACTACTAACTCCGACCCGCCATTCGGGTTCTTCCGCTTGCCCTGGTTGCCGTTTCCAGCCCCGTTCCACTCTTGATACTTGCCATTATTGTTCTTCTTACCATGAGATGATTTCTCATCATCTGAGCTCGGGTCCTTGGTGGTATCTGAATCTGCATATTTGGTGAGAGCCGTCATGAGCTCACCCATATCCTGACAAGAACACTTCAGCCGCCCAAGCTTCTGCTTAAGGGGCAAAAAATGACAGTTCCTCTCCAAAATCATAACTGCTTGAGACACTGAAATATTCTTAGACGAGTGGATCACCGTCGAGACCCGTCGGACCCAATGATGGGCCGGCTCACCTTCCTGCTGTACAAAGTGATCAAGATCTACGATCATCATAGGATGCTTATAGGTTCCCCTGAAATTCTTGATAAAGCGTGCTTTTAACTCAGCCCAAGATGTGATGGTATTAGGTGGAAAACCATTCAACCAAGTGCAGGCCGGTCCTTTTAACATCATGATGAAGTATTTCACACAATCTGCCTCACTGACATCTAGCATCTCCATGGCAAGCTCATAACTCTCGATCCAGGCCTCCGGGGGTAGATCAGCCATGTAGTTAGGCACCTTCCGCGGCCCCTTGAAGTCCTTAGGCAAGCATTCATTCCTTAAACCCACCGTGAGACACTGCACTCCAACTCCCCTGGAAGAAGTGCTGACGGGGGTGGGGGGGGGGGTTGTTGGCGTCGGCTCAGGAATCTCTCGGTAATCCACCACCGGTGTTGATCCTTGATGAGTCCCACCCCTATCCATAATCCCCTGAGCATCCCCATCAGGCATGTTATCATTGGACTGGTTCCGCCTCTGCTCACTGCTGGAAACTGCCGATGACTCTAGACGCCGGCTGTAGCTACAGCTGTGAATTAGCGTAGAGTGCACCCCGCTCCGGCTGTGTGTATACCTCTCTTGCCGAGCCACCGCTATTTGCAACAGACTGATTGCATTCCTCGCCTCTTCAGCGAACGACGTTCCTTCAGCCAAAGGGAGGGCGTCAAGCCTGGCAGCCGCCGCTATCATGTTTTCCACCGGGTTAGAGTAATGGCCAGGTGGCGTCACGATGCATCGCGGCAGGGTCCTGTTCCTCCGTGGTGGGTCTGGCTGCCGCGGCGCCTCCGCGGCCCGGGTTACCATCGGTGGCGTACTTGGTCCGGCCCCAGGAGTGTTGAAGAGATTTCGAGGCTGGATAGGGAGACCAACTTGAGTCCTCCTATGTTGAATCGCCTCCGAACCTCGCTGGTCCAGGCTAAAACGGAGTGCCTCCGCCCTCAAACATTTTGACTCGGCATTCATCTGAACCAGCATTGCATTGATATCCTCCTGGGCCTGAGCCATCTGTCCCTTGATCCGGTTAATCTCGGCATTGCGCTTTGCCTGATTTTTGGTTGTCACTTCTGTGGCCATCAGGGTTGCTAGCTCATCCATAAGTTACAGTAAAACTTGAGCCGGGAGCTTAGGAGGCTCAGCATCGGGTGGGGATGCTCCTATCGCCGCTCCAGATGTCGTGCCGTTAAAAGCCGGCGTCAGGCCTGCCATGAACACGGCGGCTCGACTCGGCGGGTCGTAGGGCTCCGGAATACTATCGCCATCGGCATAGCCCCCTAACCCACCGTCATGAAGCTGATAGATTGACTCTACATCCCTGCTGGAGGATCCTTCATCCGAGAAAGCCAAGGTTTCTCCTCCTGACACGGAATCTCCCCTGTCCTATGTAAAGCCGATGAAAACACTCTTCCGTCCGGGTTGAATACGGACGAGTATCATGCGTCGACAGCTCGACGAGGTCGGTGCAGACGTCTGGCCCAGGTGTGGATCCGTCAAGCTTGCCGATGAACACGTGCATCTTGGCAATGGGAACCGGTACCCATACTCGATTGAACTGGCCTCCGGGCCCCATCTTGAATCGTCGATGTAGAGCTTGCCGCGGCGACTCTTCGTCATCAAGCCAACGGCGTATCCTTCGATCCCTGGGAGAGAGCCCTTTGAGAACTCAAAACTACCGCGTGCTTGCCCCATGGTGGGCGCCAACTGTCGTGGTTTTGTCATGACAGATGTCCGAAGACTTAAGTTCGAGGCCATCGCTAAGGCGATGAACTCAAAGGGGTTGATCGGGACGAAAGACACGGGTTTACCTAGGTTCGGCCCCTCGGGAAGAGGTAAAAGACTATGTCCTGCTCTATGTATATTGATTGGAGTATTGATTACAAGGGAGCGTATTCGCTTGAATTAGCTCCCAATTTATTGGTTTCTGTCTAAGCCGTCCCCGGGTCTTGCCTTTATATAGGAGGTCAAGGACTCGGGTTACACGAGTCCCAAACTGACTCTTACAACGTGTCTAGTCATGTCTCTAAGCCGCCTTGCCTCCTTTGGCACGCAGTCTTCGAGCGGCTCACCCGCCCGGGTCTTATGCTACCTCCTGTCTCTGGGCCTCCATCTCAGCCCATCTGATAAGCCGCAATGCGGCCAAGTCTTCCTCTTCCGGCCCACTTGATAACGAGCCGCCAGGTATGACCCAGCCCCTCCTAGGCGGGTCTTGCCGTGGGGTTATATCCCCAACAGAATCCCTTGAGGAGACCTTTGCTCTAGAATTGTCTAGATTAAAGGAATCCCATGATATAGATCTCGAGGTGGCTAATTATTTTAGAAATAAAAATTATAAGCTTGAAGTAACACATGCTAAACTCCCTGAGGACTTTGAGCAACTCGAAAATGACTCGAGGGTCATTAAGAGTTCTCTCATCGAACTCAACGAGTCTCATGCTCAACTTGAAGCGTCTTATGTAAAAGAGCTTGACAAGTTTCCTTCTCCTCTTGTTGTTAATGATGATGCTTGTGCTACTAACTCTATTTCTTGTGAAGCATCCATATTGAAGTAGAATGTTAAACTAAGGTATCAACTTGAGTTGCTATCTAGCAATTATGGAAAATTGGAAGAAAGTCATGAAAAGCTTTCTAGCTCTCATGATGGTCTTCTAGTATCCCATTATGTGCCAAAGATAGCTCATAAGGCGAGTACTACTAAGGTAACATCTAGTGAGCCTCATGTGGACATTAGCACTACATCTAGTCAAAATGTTTAATTGCCATGTGCTAGTCCTCGTAATTCATCTACTCATAATGTTGCTAGATCTTGTGATGCATTACTTTCCTTGCCTTGTTTCCCTAGCGATGAAGCTTATACTTCCTCTAGTACTTGTGTTCAGACTAACCATGTAGAGGAAATCAATGAGCGCAAGGCCCGAGCCACTTCTTTGAAGAAAGACTTGGAAAAGAGCCATGAAGGGAAGTTCACACTCAACAACATCTTGAGTGTGCAAAAAATCCTCAAATGAAAAAGGTGGACTTGGATTCAACTCCAATAAGAAGAAGAAGTCCAAGAGCAACAAGAAGAAGAGCCAAAAACAAGTCAAAAACTAGGTGAAGATTGTTTGCTTGAAGTGCAAAATAGAAGGGCGCCGTGTTAGATCTTGCCCATTGAAGAAGAAGACCCATAGTGACAAGCAATAAGGAAAGCGGCCACAAGTTCAATCTCATACTCAACGTCAAGTTGAAGAAAGGCCACTTCCCAAGAAGACCCGATTCAATGCTCCTCAAGTTGAGAAATCAATTGAGAAGAGAGTAAAGGGTAGATGTTGCTACTTATGTTGTGAGAAGGGTCGCTTTGCTTCTTCATGCACTAATGGTAAAGTATCCTGGCCAATTATCATTGATGATATCTATTCTCTTGGGAAGGATAAGGTTGGCAATGTGTTTGCCAAGTTTGTTGGTACTCAAAGTGGTGTCAAGAAAACAACCATTTGGGTAGCCAAGCCTCTTAGGGCCCAACTTGGTTGGAGACCAACAAGTTCAAACTTAATCAATAGGTATTGTTGGAGGGCTTTGGAGACTTGGCTACATTATGAGGAATTAAGGGATCTTCATGATTCATATTATCTCAAGCCAAGTCATTTGGATTATCGAGTTTCTATCTTATATCCAATGTGCCTTCTTATGGTAACTTGTACTCAAATCGTTTACATTGGTAGTTAATTGCCTCTTTGCATGTTGTGGTTTTGTACCTTGCATGTGTTTGTATATGTTATATTTGTGTTGAATATTATGTACGCTAGAGGTTACGTGGACTTGGAGTTATAATTGGTGTGGATAGGTACGAGTCGTGCAGGAGTCGGACACGTTGTATCATAGGCCTCTTATATATCGAGGGGCGCCACACATTGTAACCCATGATGACTTGATAGCAATAGGTACGCGGGGAAGACGACGACTTGTCCCGACGTCCGGGCGACCGGTGTTGCGGTATCTTGGGGAGGAGCGCCCGTAGTCGTGCCCCAGGGAGGTAGCCATATGGGTGAACCTCGTTAACATATATCGTGTCTCGGTGTGTCGTCTATGATCTTGCATTAGTGTTTTATTCTAATGAGTGGTATCATGAGCAAGGTTACGAGAAGGCTATGAAGAAGACTTGAGGTATGAGGATCATGCTCGACGGGTGCTAGGAAACGCCCGACTGGTGCAAGGTGGAGCATGACGGCGATCGCGGATGCGGTTGGCGGTGTCGGACAGGGCAGGAGGCCGGGACCGTTTGATGAGCTGCGGTCAGTAAGGATCAGCTAGATGTGGCGATGGGACCGACATAGCGTCTCTTGAAGACGTTGCGGAGGCGACGACTTCGACTCGCGATCAAACCGGTGACCAGACATGAGGGATAGACGGTTACGGAGTGTGAGAGCATCGAGATGATGCACTCGGTGTTGTACAGGGCGGCGGCGCGGGACAGCGGATGAATTGTGTCAGTGACGCAGATGGCCAGGGTACAACATGGCTCGTGCACGGATGATACGCAAGGTGGCGACTATTGAGACGGGGTCGACGTGCGGCGAGTACGTGCGACAGGGCTGCTACATGTCGCCAGCGAAGAACCAAGATCAGAGACGGAAGCTGTCATCAGATATGGTGGCGATCTTTTCGGAGGCGAACAGAATCGAGAAGGTCAGGCCTTGGTTGCGACGCTGTAAACGCGAGATGGGCTCGGAGCGACAGGCACGCGTGTGGTACTCGGTCTCGGCGACAAACGCAACGCACAAGGAAAAGGATGGTTACGATGCAAGGCTGCGTATGCAAAGCTTCATGGCGTGCGGCAGCTGGTCTTCTCGGATGAAGTGCACCACGTAAGGAAAGGAAATCGTGTCGGCGCAAGAGTTCAGGGGATCTACAAGGTGATACATGCGAGCGTGTTTACGTGTTTGGTCCAGGGAACAAGCCTGTTGTTGATTGCGATTAGGAAAAATAAAAGACGCATGCGTGCATGCTTGGTCTATTGGAGATTGGCAAAGCATAAGCCTTTGGAACTCGGTTTCCGTGTCAGTTAGGAGGAGCAACGCCGGGTGGACCAGCAGTAAATAAAAGGACGGGGCAACGAGGCTAACGGGGAACACTAGAAATCAGTATACATGTCAGGAAAAAGGTGGAGCGGTCTAGTCTTTGGCGAGAGCTAGTTTGATCGGCCACAAGAACTTTCTGAAGGGTAGACAAGAGGTCGTGCAAGTCAGATTTCTTGGTAGATCATGGACTGCGCCATGGGTTCGGACAAAGAATTTGGGCTCAATGATCTTTTCGTGAGGAAGTCGCAGAGGAAAGCAAGGAAGGTCAGACCGACGACAACATGTCGGTTAGATCGCGGCTTCGCATGGCGTCAGGGTTCACGAAGTTTGATTTGGAGAAATTCGATGGTACGAGTAACATCGGTCTATGGAAGACAAGAGTCAGCGATCCTCTGGCATAGCAAGGAATCTTGAAGGGTTTGCAGGAAACGAAGTCGGCCAAGGTTGAGGATGATGCATGGGAGGATATGCAAGTGCAGGCGGCCGCTACCATACGGCTTTGTCTTGCGGATCAGGTCATGTATCATGTCATGGACAAAGATTCTCCTAAGGGAATTTGGGACAAGTTGGCAAGTCATTATATGTCCAAGTCAGAGACCAATAAGTTGTATTTGAAGCAAAAATTCTATGGGCTAAAGATGCAGGAGGGGTCGGATCTTGTGGAGCATGTGAACGCCTTTAATCAGTTGGCCACGGATCTGGCGCGTCTGAATGTGAAGATTGATGACGAGGGTAAGGAACTACTTCTTCTTGTTTCATTGCCATCGTCCTATGAGCATTTGGTCATTACGTTAACACATGGAAAGACAACCGTCAATAATGAGGTAGTCACGACAACGTTGCTTGGACATGAGTTGAGGAAGCAAAAGAATGCTGCTGAAAGGGATATTACTCAAGGTTTGGGGTTGGTAGTCAAAGGTTATCAGCTCAGGAAGTGTCGTGGTTTTGTCACGGCAGATGTCCTCGTGCAAGGACTTAGGTGTGAGGCCATCACCGACAGGTGGTGACTCAAAGAGATCAAACGGGAACAAGAGGCGAGTTTACCTAGGTTCAGCCCCTCCGATGGAGGTAATATCCTACCTCCTGCATTGTGTCTATGTTAATGGAAATCTCGATTACAAGGATGTGGAATCGCTAACCTAGCTTTCGAGGGTGTCTAACTTGAGTTTATTGGCCTCAGGGGCTCACCTTTATATACAGGTCGAGACCTTGAGTCCTACAAGAGTCCGGGTCGTACAATGACCCCATGCCCTAACACATCTCTATCTTGTCTTATCTCCCAAGCAAGGAAAATCTTTGGTGTCTTCCACATCTTGGGCTCCAAGCCGCCGTCTTCATATGTTGGCCCGCCATCCGGCTTATCGACCAACCGTCTTACCTCCCCTTTCGCCAGCATGGCCCATCTTGAGCATAATCCTTAGGCCGTCGGTATGTTGACCCGACCCATGAGGCAAGTCACACCGTGGGGTTATATCCCCGACATTAGACTGCAGGACGATTTGAATTCGTTCATGTCAATCTTCCTCAATTTTATCAGGCGGCTCATCTTCTACTTTTGTTTACATTTTATCAGTGTCCCCAAATGCCGGCCTATGACACTTTTGGACTTGTAAATTTTCCAACATCCGCCAATCCATGATGTCATACGTCAGAGACTCAGAGGTCAGTGGTGACTTCTCAACGAATCTGACCGTATTCACATTTCCCAAAAATCAAGGCGTCGTCACTTCCAAAATTTACGATGTCGCCTTGATTTTCGCCCTGCCATTTCTCCTTCTAGTATTTCCTTATTAAACACTCACCACAGAGCTCCTTTTTGCACTTTCACCTCGCCCTTCTCGCTTCTTCTTCCTCGCGCTCGAGTGCCCTGCCGAACCGCTATTTGTTCATCGTTGGAGATCACCTTTGCGAATGCCACGACGCCGTGCTTCCGTCGAGTTCCAACTCCTCGCCCAATCAATTGTCTTCTATGCCCCCGATTCCTTCTGTGAGGTAACCTATTTTCCTTTTTATATCCACAGTGGTTCATCGAAATTCTTCACATACCGAGTAGCCTTCTCAAGTTTACCACCATTGTTTGTTTCATATCTCCATCTCTATGACTTGCTTGTAGAAGTAGAGCGGTTCGAACGACAGATTCATTTCCTGTATAGCATCTCTAAATCCCTCCTTAGAATCCATACATTAGGTCATCATTGCTTCCCAAGTTGCGCACTAGGGTTAGAGAATATTTTTCTTTCCCAAATCTTTTGTAGATCCATAATTATAGCTAGTCTAGTAGAAACTTATTTCCTTTCGCACTTAGTGACAATTGGAGACTTTATGGTTCGGGATGAACCAACCATATTTTTTGTTGGCTTATAATTTCAACCCGCCATCCTTCAATTTTCTAAATCAACCATGTTGTTCTCATAGGGAAAGTCATACCCCCCATAAATGTTTTTAGGACCATCTTCATCAGTAGTATTATTTAAGCTGCCCTTCTCATTCCATTTAGGTAGCTTGCCATGTCGAAAACTACCTCTTGCAACTGGGCAGCTTCCCAAGTCTCTGAATATATCCTTCAAGGCTACCAAAAACAGGGGTATTTGCCACCTAAGGAAACAATTGGCTGGCGGCCTGCCTTTGGAGAAGAGATCCCTAAGTCGGCACAAGGATAGGTGGTGATCTTCTCGGACCATTTTCTGAGAGTTTTTTCTCCCCTGGGTCAAAATTCTTTCGGGACGCCTTGCATTTCTTCAACCTCCATCCTCGGGACTTGGTTCCTAGTTATGTATTAAACCTCTACCAGTTCCAAGTACTCTGCAAGGTGTATCTCCAAATAGAGCCCTCTGTCTCCCTTTTAGGGATTTTTTCTATTTAAACCGCCAAACTGAATGCACCGATGGCCCTAATCATTAACTTGGTGGTATCGCAATCCAGAGGAAGAGATATGTCATCTTCCTTGCTGCCATAGTGCCAAGTCACCCAAAGGGCCGGAATAAGAACTGGTTCTACTGTCAGAACACGACCCCGGCTGATGAGAACACCCTGTCGGGTTATAGGCCAGACTGTCTTCCCATGACCTTCGAGCTTCCTGGCTGGGATCCTTTATAAGAGCATGCACTACACACCCACGTATATCCAAAGTTGAGGGCCTTAATAGCCAACGGTTTAACTAGGCTGGATATGACTCGGTGTTGGGTATCTTGGAGCATTCTTTCGTTAAGCCGCTGAGGCAGCTTGATGCATACTTATTCTGGCGATTTGAACTACCCTCGGAGGTTTAACAACATCACTTTAGACACCGACGAAGTAAATCAACTGGTGAAGAAGCTTTTGGGCGAAAGTCTGTCTGTTTACAACCAAGATGGACTGAAGCCCTTTTATATTCATAACCCGGCTCCCCTGTAAGAACTTTTGATTTTTCATCTAATTTCCACCAATGATTTCTCCTTTAACTTCTCACCACTTATCTGTTATTTCATTTCCAACTCAACAGGACAAGTCTCCATTTTGGGTCAATAAACGAGCGAAGGTTGCCACCAAGAAGACCAAAGCCCGTCCAACTTCAATGAAATATAAGGCGGTCGTCGAGGAGTCATATCCCATGGATGAGTCAGAGATGTCCAGAGCTCAATCATAGGTATAAATCAAATTCCTTTAACTTATGCATTAGTGAATCCAGCTGATATCTCTTTTCCTTAGGGTGATGTTGATATGATATCGTCTGAAGATGTTGAGGTAATTTCCATCTCCTCCGACTCAGAACCCTTAGCGCCCAGGAAAAAAAGACGGGTCATTCGAAAAGTACGTTTTTCTCACCCAAATGCTCATCTAGACCCCAATTTTATTTTGAAGCAAACTCAGCATACGTCAAGACGCAAGACCCGAAGTGGTAGTGGCGATCTTGCAGCCGACTTACCCAACAAGCCAGCTGCTCGCAAGCACCCGTCTCAAGTATCTTTCCACCTGATCTCCGTAGCTGTCTTTAAAGCATTGAACTCTTTAATCATTTAAATCTATAATAAGGAGTCGCCACCTTCGTCAGATGATTCAACTGCTTCCAAGCTGCCACTGCTCGTGATCAACCTGGGGTGAGTTAATCTCTTGTTGATTTTTTACCTCTACACGCTTTTTAGCACTTCACTGATAATGTCTGCTTATTTCATAGGGCTCGAGCCAAGTCTAAGTAGAGGAAAGTTGGCGGGTCATCAACCAATCTTGAGGCCCCTAAGCCGGGAATTCCTTCCTTGGTTGCTCCCGAAGTTCACACGAGTCTTCCTGATGATCATCAGGAGAGTCAGGTTGATGTTACTCCTCAGCCTGATCCACAAAGTCCTTATGTTGTGGGTGCTAAGTCTAACCCGGTGATTAATCCAGGCCCGCCTAGTCCTCCCAATACAGCTGAAGAAGCTCCTTGTGGCAAGAACGAGGAAGTTGTCGTTACTGGGTCGGGTTATCCGTCGCTGGGGTCTCAAAAGTGTTGACCAATATTATTGCTAAGGACGAACCAGGACTGCTAGACAAAGGCAAAGCCAAGCTGGAGCTTCCAAACTATGGGAGTATGAGTGCTGAGGAACTCCATGCTGGTTACCTTGATCGCCTTGACACAAGCCGGCAGATGGAGGTCGGCCTAGTTAGTATGATGAAAAATAAATACAAGGTATGTTTCTCTTTATTGTGTACTTGATGTATCCCTAGTTAGCCCCCAACAGGGTTGGCTCAATTTCTTGATTTGAGTCGGGCCTTTGATAATTATAACTTCCAACCTATAGTCCCCAAGGGTTGGCTAGACTTCTTGAGTTGAGTCGGGTCTTTGATAATTATAACTTTTTACCTATAGCCCCCAAGGGTCGGCTCAACTTCTTGAGTTGAATCGGGTCTTTATATAATACTTTGGAGAATTTTACCTATAGCCCCCAAGGGCTAGCTCATCTTTATGAGATGAGTCGGGTCTTTGCCATACGAGGCTTGATAAAACTGATATGCATTAGCCCCCAAGTGTCAAGGATATTGTTTGTAGTTTGCTTGAGACTTGTCATAATCTTTCATTGCATAATATTGAAACTTGCGCCCTTTGTTGTTGTTGCATATCCTGGCTTGTTTATG
Organism: Hordeum marinum; assembly: GCA_022496015.1. Taxonomy (NCBI): domain Eukaryota; kingdom Viridiplantae; phylum Streptophyta; class Magnoliopsida; order Poales; family Poaceae; genus Hordeum; species Hordeum marinum. Next base: position 47,105,571 of record CM039672.1, read on the forward strand.
CAGAAAGCCTTATGAGAAGCCGAGTCAAGTTTGACTGACTTGAAGAAAAAAATGGAAATAGGGCAAAGCGCCCTGGCCGCCGCTGAAGAGAAACTATGCCTCACTTTGGAGGAATTAGACAAAATCAAGGTGCTCTTTGAAAAGCAAAAGGAAACCTTTGATGCTGAGAGAGGACCGCCTTGCTAAACGCGTAGAGAATGTGGAGAGCTAGCTGAAGCCCATTGCCGAATAATTGGCCGGGTTAAAGCAACATATTGTCACCATGAGTCAGGATATCTTTGGTAAGTTTCCCATTGTAACTTGCAATTTTTTTACCTTTTATAGGTATAACGCCTAATGGCTTTGATGCTTACTTTTTCTTTTGCAGGCCCCAGAACTTCCAACTTCCAAGATAACAACTTACTTATGTTGAAAGCCGTGTATACTCTAGTCGAGCAACTTTACATCGAAGTCCGGCTTGCCATCAAAGCTCTAATGGGGGAGAAGGAGTGAGTGACACTCATCAAGGATATCTTGAAAGTGCTTTACACTATTCCCAAGCCAAACGACAAATTGAAAACATCAGCCACCCGCTCTGGCGCGACCACGGCCTGAGCCGGGCTTTCACCTATGCCGACGAGCTTGATCCAGAAGAAATGGCCAGAGGCTTTCCTGAGCTTAAGGGTGATGACACAGCTTTCGGCAAACCTGACTACCTGAAGTGCGTCAAGACGGCTCGAGTACTAGCTACGGGACTCGTTGCTGGGATGGGCTTAACGAAATATCGGGGGCTTATGATCCGAGCAACTCGCGAATTCAGCCACCCAGTTTTATATCAATGGATCTGGTTCCTCAACGCCGTAAGCATACTTTCACTCCTGAAGTTGACCCGCCCCCTATTATGAATGAAGAGGTTGTATTCTATGCACTAACCCATTGCAACTAGGATGTGGATAATCTTTAGATCGTAGAACCTGTAGAGGCAACGGAGGATGACCCGGAGACAGCTCAGGTGAGGAAACAACCCAAGGCTAACCCAGACAATGAAGGAAACATAGCCCAGGTGTAACGTAAAAACAATTTAAGTTTCTTATAGCCCCAAGCGTTGGGCCAAACAAATATTCTGTGACTCTTGACTAGAGTTCGTAATAGGAGTAGCTTTTCGTGGCTCTTGAAACTTTGTCATGCCTTTGTGCATGTTTTGCTTTGGTGAAGGTGTTTAACCTCCAATTCCGCTGCCCCTTTTCCAATGTTTGCCTTGAATATTTCTGCCATGCTTCGACGACCCTTTTAGAGGATTTAGAGCCAGCCAAGAGATTTTAATATCAAGTGCTTCAAAATTTGCTTGGTCGATCTACAAAACAATTGCGGTATATATTGCCAACATCAAGTGTTGTGTTATAAGCCGGCACCAAAGGCTCGGCAACAAAGGACTGGCTTTCGAGGCTCAATCAAACAAACCGGGTTTTAGGCTCCAACCTGGTTTCAAAATCAAAATTGCATAAATAGCGATATCTAACTCGAATAATGCCATATCATGATGATTTAATTATGTAAACAATTCTGCCGGCTTTCGAGGCTTGACATAAAGACTGGCTTTCGAAGCTCGAGTCTTTCTTCAATGAAGTGGGTACGATAGCCCGTGGTTTATCCTAGCTCTCTGCATGCCAGCTCTCTTGTGACTCAAACCGATGTTTTAACCTTAAGGAGTTCAGGGTCCCTGAAAAAGGATTGACTCTTAAGAGTACATGGGGTCACCCGATTGGAGTCGCATCAAGCATACATGCACGTTTAACTACATATGGCGTTTTTCTTTTGCCGGGTCAAGAGGAAGAGAAAGTTGAACTCGATGAGTTGGAAGCCCCCAAACTCCCAATATTTTTGTGGCGTTTTTGCCGGGTCACAAAGGTGAGAAAGCTAAACTCAAAGAGTTGGAAGACCCCATGTGCCCAATAAATAAAGATTCAAGCCAGGTTGGTGGCTAAAATGACAAAAACTCCAGATTTCGGGTAAGCCGGCTTTATTTAAATATAAATGAGTACATAATTTGAAAGAGGAAAATAACAAAAGTAAAAGAGCCGGCGACTCTAGATATAATACAACCATCAACGAGCAATGCTCTAAGGCCACCTATTTCTCACTTGGTGGCATATGGTTTTCCTTGCAAATCTTCCAAGCAATATGATTTGATATTTGACATCTCAAGTACTAATTATACCGACCACTATTCAACTGCTTGGGATTGCTCTGGAAACCGCCTTGATTGTTATGTTAACTTTTCTGACTAGGATACTGTCCATTGGCGTTATTTGCCTGATGTTGGAAACCAATGCCTAAGTTGGCCTGCGATCCATCAGGTCCATGTTGGCCAGGGTGCCCACCATCGTTACCTCCTGGATGGCTTTGGAAAGCCTGGTTACAGAATTCCTGCATGATGTAGCAGTTTTTCCATGAATGGGCAGACGGCTTATCCAGGGTACTATGCTTAGGACATGGCAATTTAAGCGCCTCTTCATAATTACGAGGCTTACTCCCATTGTAAGCCCCTCCAGGATGGCCATTACGACATTGGTTTTCAAAATCGAACATTAGTACTGGCGACAAAATCTGACCCGACATCCAGTTGTTTCCTTTTACCACTGTTATTCGGGTGCCCTTGGTTACCACCATGGTTATGCTAGCCCTTGCCGCCTTCACCCTTCCTGCCTTTGCCAGTTTTGTCTTCACCTGAACTGGGGTCCTTTGTGTCGTCTGACTCAGCATACCTGGAGAGGACATCCATTAACATGCCCATGTCTTACACCTTTCGTTTGAGTCGCCAGAGCCTCAGGACCAGTGGCTGGAAGTGGAAATTATTTTCCAAGATCAAGACAAGACAACTTGAGCCACCGTGATAATGTCTAATGAATGTATAATATCTGCGACCCGGTGAGTCCAGTGATGGGTCGACTCATCGACTTGTTGGACGCAATTCTAAAGATCCACAATCGTCATTCGCCTTTTGCATGTTCCTTGGAAGTTCTTTGTGAAACACTCTTTAAGCTCTGCCCAAGTATTGATGGAATTGGGCGGTAGATTTTCTCAACCATGTTCGAGATGACCCTTCAAGCATCATGGTCAGGTACTTGGCGCACACGGCCTCACTAACATCGAGCATATCCATTGCCAACTCGTAACTTTTAATCCAGGCCGCTGGCTCAAGATCTGTCGTGTAACTCGGGAGCTTACGAGGCCCCTTGAAATCTTTAATCATATGCTCTACATGGAGAGCCAGCGACAGATAAGCTATCCCAATTGTCCTGCTATTGGTTCCGTTTTCCGTTTGAAAAGGTTGTTGCTGGTTCACCTATGCTACTACCTATGCCTCCGCTTGGCACATCCTCCTAGCTGCGTCCACGAATTCCTGCGCTCCTGGTAGTGCATGTTGGGTTGGGAAGACTTGGGGTTGTTGCCTGCGTCCACTGCTAGAGACATCCGAAGATTCCAAGTGGCGATTTTGACCATGGTTGGTGTATGGAGTGGAGTGCATCTGATCACAACTGTAGGAGAACTACGCTTGCTGCACCACTGCTTTTTTTAACATCTCGATGGCATTCCTTGCCTCAATATCAACAGGTATGTTCACCAATATGGGGAATGTTTCCAAGTGCTGGGTTGCAGCTAGCGCGTTGTCAACCGGGTTAGAGAAGTGACCCCGTGGTGACTAAAAATGTTGTGGCGGTGAAGGCACTGGTGGTGGCTAGGGCGGCTCGTTCTGTTGATTCGTAAGTGGCTGCCCAGCCCCCAACGTCTATTGAAGCGTGTTGAAGAGTCGCTATGGCTCGAGGCTTAGGGGCAAGCACTTCGATGTCTCCTTTGGCAAACCGCCCCGGATGCCTCTTTCTGGCGTTCAAGCTGCCAAGCCTCAGCCTTAAGGCGTTCCGACTCTTCACGCATGCGGGCCTATAGTTCCGTCATCCTAGCATTCTCATCATCAATTTCCCTCTGCAACTCAGTCATCTAGTCTTTCAGCTTGGTCAACTCCATGTTACACCCTTCTTGGTTTTCCGCTGTAATGGGACTCTCGACAAGCTTTGCCATATGGACCATCAGATCAGCCATTGCCTGAGCCGGCATCTTCCCCGAACTGCCAGACCCGAAAGCCGCTCCGGGCACATACGGATTTTGAGCCGCCGTGACTCCTGCCATGTAAACAATGACTTGCCTAGTTGACTCTTGGATTTCCTCGGGAGCTCCGAGTCTACCATCGTAGAGAGGGCGGATCGACTCAGATTCTCCCATAGAGGAGTTACCATCTGAATCGCCAGGCACGTCATTGCTGCTTGGCGGCTCATCCGTGAAGGAAACTCCCTAAGTAAAACCAATGAAAATGTGACGCCGACCGACCTGTTTCTGGCCGGTTCATGCGGGCCAAGCCGGCTCGTTAGTGTCGATGTAGAAATCTGGCTCGGTTATGACCGTACCAAACCCATCACGGTGAGTCGGGCGTTCATATTTAGACGAGCCGCCCTGGATACCCTAGATTGGATCATCGATGCAAATCTTGCCGCGGTGGCCTTTCATCATTTGATCGACCGCAAACTTCTCGAACCCTCGATAGGTTCCCTTTGAGGACTCAATCCCATCAGGCAAAGGCCCCACAGTTGTCGGTGTCAAAACCGGCGGATCTTGGGTAGGGGGTCCCCAACTGTGAGACTAGAATCGATGGTAACAGGAGACGAAGGGCACACATATTTACCCAGGTCCGGGCCCTCCTAAGGAGGTTATACCCTACGTCCTTCTTGGCTGTATTGATGATGTGTGGGGGTGGGGTACAGTGTTGATCTATCTCGAAATCGAATAGCTAAACCTAGATGAGTTGTTTTGTGTCTATACCCTAAAACCCTCCAGCTTATAAAGATGCCAAGGATGCCTAGGGTTTACATATGGTCGGTTACATGCTAAAGAGATAAACATGCCTATTTGCTACATCAAACGTGGAGTGCAAGCCGTGCTTCTCGAAGCTTCCATCCTGGAGACTAAGCCTTCAGATCCTCCAGTGTTCGGCAAGTACCCCGTATAGTCCGGCCCATAATAATAGGCCGGCTCACCGAGGACCCCCTAATCCAGGACTCCCTCAGTAGCCCCTGAACTTGCCTCCAACGCCAAGGGTCTTCAGCTCCAATTGCTTCGTGAACAGAGTCTTTGGCTTGCGAGGTGAGTTCCTTCCTGCCAAACCATAGTTCGGCCTCCGATGATAAGTAGTTTTCTGCATAGTGGCACGTCCGAGCACTGCAAATTGGTTGTCCTTGAAGGCCAAACATCACGGGGTAAACAGTGTTCCTCTGACGACCACTCTGACGAAAGGTCACAGCCCACCACGACCACTAGGCCAGTTACATAGACTCGATTCGCGGTTCGAGGCCATTTTAATCATCACGGACTATCAATATAACGATCGTGTCTTGTTTTATATGGGATATACTTAATCATGCGCGTGCAATGTCTCACATGTCTTGGGAAGTGGAGGGATTCACGGTGCAGCAAGGGGAGTCCAAATCGATAGGCCACATAAAAAGAGGAGGAAAACCCCGAAGGCCATTCACGCTCTCCATTCGACTTCTCCGCCTCCCATTCCTTTGTGCCCCCAAAGCACAGATCTAGGTCTTTTCACCCCCACCTCCAAGCTCATCAATGGCGAGATCCAACGGCCAATGGGAAGCTTCCACGGTCACCGGGCGGGACATCCTCGACCTCAAGAAGGTCGGCTACCTCTCTGCTGACATCCCTCACCGCACGACAGAGGAAGTCCAAGTGATTCCCACCACCAAGCTAGGCAAAAGGGTGGTGTTCACACCCCACTTCATCAGGGGGCTAAGCTTCCCCTCCACCCCTTTGTCAGGGGGCTGATGTTCTTCTACGGTCTCGACTTCCATGACCTCCCGCTGAACTCCATCATGCACATCTCGATGTTCATCCTCGTCTGTGAGGCCTTCCTACGCATTGAGCCACACTTCAAGCTCTGGCTTCAGGTGATCAACATCAAGCCCAAGTGTGTCGGTGGCAAGCACGCAGATTGCGGCGGGGCTGTCATCGGCAAGCTCACCCTCGTCGGGTGGCCGTCGGTCACCCTTATTGACACCATCAAGGGGTGGAAGGAGTAGTTCTACGTCACCGAACCACAAGAAGAAGGCCAGTATGCCGCTGCCGCATTCAGATCTGGTCCCCGTACCAGACTGGCTTCATGGCTCGAAAAGGGCCTTGTCTGGGGACCAGGCAAGGAGGTGAGCGAATCGTAGAAGCGCATCCGCTCTATAGCTAAGGAGGGCACCAAGTTGACCGATGTGGTCCAGGTGATGCTCCGAAGACACATCCTCCCTTGCCAGCACCGGGACACCCCCCTATGGGCTCGTGAGCTCGACGCCGAGCCCATAGTCCGGAATCTCTTCTGCACTACGCAGGAGAAGTTGTGGAAGGCGCTCTTCAAATCACAGAAGAGTTGGCCATCCAAGGAGGAGGACAAGGGTCTGCGCACCCCCAAGCCCAATTCTGAGGTACAATACACCCTAGCTTGGTTGGCTTCATCACATAGGAATATCTCATAACCCCTTATCCGATCTATCTTTGCAGAGATGGCTAAAGAAAGCCGTCAACATTAACAGTCCGGCGCCTCAGCCCGAAGATGAGAAGACCGGACTGTTAGCAAAAATGCTCGTGGTAAAGCCTTACGAGGCTCCCACGAAGAAAGAGAAGAAGAAGAAACTAGGCTAGGCTGGCATCCGCATCAAGGACCATCCTAACGCCGCATTCGAGGATACCCCCGCCTCCTCGAATCAGGATGAGGCTGAGGAGGAGTGAGGGAGTCCTAGATTAGGGGGTCCTCGGATATCCAACCTGTTGTTTATGGGCCGGACTATATGGACTACTTACCGAACACTGGATGGTTTGAAGGCCCAGTTTCTAGAATGGAAGCTTCGAGGAACACAGCTTGCGCTCCACGTTTGATGTAGTAATAGGCATGTTTATCTCTTCGGCATGTAACCGACAAAGTGTAAACCCGAGGCCTCCTTGGCATCTATATAAGCCGGAGGGTTTTAGGGCATAGGGGGAGGATAACTCACCTAGGGTTAGACATACGATCTCGAAGTAGATCAACTCTGTATTCCCATACTCCATCAATACAATCAAGCAGGACATAGGGTATTACCTCCATTGGAGGGCCCGAACCTGAGTAAACTTGTGTCCCCTTCGTCTCCTGTTACCGTCGATCATAGTCTCACAGTTCGGGACCCCCTACCCGAGATCCGCTGGTTTTGACACCGACATTGGTGCTTTCATTGAGAGTTCCCCTGTGATCAAGATGGAATCAATGCCTCTCTTGGTCATCAACGAAGACGTCCACATCATGGATGTTTCCGTCCCCGGGCAGATCTTCGCCTTCGGCAGCATGGTGCTGCATGCTGATTCCACTGGCCATCTAGGCCATGTGGAGAACTTCGCCCCTGATCAGGAAGTTAGATTCAGAAACATAGAGTTTTCTATCGACCCTCGAGGCGACTTGTCACTAGTTGGGCTCACGTCTTTACCCGTAACCCCCGAGGACTCTGAGGCCTTAACCTCGAGCCCCTTCGTCGGACATGCCAATGAGGTCACCCATGGAGGCAGTCCGATCTCTATTCCCGGTCTGGCCATCAAGCCATATGACCGGACATGTGTTCCTAGCGAACAATCCCCTTGGGTGGGCTTCATGGAGCTTAACTCCATGAGTTCTGAATAGCTGGATCCGATCGGGCCCTCAGCGGTCGATGAGGCCTTGGTGCAGTTCTCATCGATGAAGATCACCGATGATCTAGTCTCGATCTATGCCCGTCCCAGTTATAGTTCGGGAAGGGATAGATTTTTCAACCCACCCACCACACACTTGATAGCCACCATCGAAGACTTAACCGATGTGCTAGAGTATGCCTCCGAGGAGGCAGAATACATGGATGAAGAGGACCGTGCTCCCACTGCCGTTAACACCGGGATTTGGACCACCACTTCTACATATGACGTCTACATGGTAGATACTCCCGCCACGAATGGCAACAACATGCCTCATTGCGACGGCGACAAATCGGGTGACGCGCCATCAAGGCGCCATAAATTGCATAAGAGGTCCAAAAGCAAATAAGGGAAGAAGAACTCTTATCAACAATAGGGATGACAATGCCCGTGCCGATCACGATCATCCTGATGTGCCAGAGCACCCGTTTGAGGGTCCAGATGAACCTGCAGACCAAAATGACCCCGATACCGTCAAGAACCCCGAAGGCGACGATTACCTTCCCCCCATCGAGGAGGAAGACCTGCCAAAAGCCGATGACTTGTACATCCTTGATAACCTCGAGGATCAGGAAGAAATCAGGCAGCGGCTCATCGCAACGGCTTGCAGCCTAAAGGCCAAAGAGCGGCAACTCAAAGCCGAAAAGGACGACCTCACTGATTGATGTACGAAAGTCCTCTCGGCCGAGAAAGTATACGGTGCTGGTCTATCAAACCACCCCAAAAGCTACCCTCAGAGGAGGCTACTGCGACATTCAACGATGAGCTCACTGACACTCCGTCTCCACATCATACCACTTATGACGAGCCATACCACCCTCCTCTTGGGCATGACAGAGTGGCTAAAGACACCGGTTATGTACCGGCGATGCCTCAACGACAGGGTAAGGAGCCATTCGAGCCCAATTACCGGTTCGACCTGCGTGACGACTTAAATCACAGGGCAGGTCGTACAAGATCCATCTACGGATCCAGAGATTACTCACCGGATAGACGGGAAGAATATAGACCATGGTTCGACCAAAATAATAGAGGTCGGGAATGCAACCGATCCCATACAAACGCCGAGTACAGGCGGGACATAGCTCGGTTCAGAGGTGACGCTCACCCACTATGCTTCACAAATGAAGTAATGCGGCATTAGTTCCCCGAAGGGTTTAAACCCGTAAATATAGAACAGTATGATGGGACCACTGACCCAACTATATGGATCGAAGACTTCCTCCTCCATATCCATATGGCACAAGGAGATGATCTCCATGCCATCAAATACTTACCTCTTAAGCTTAAGGGGCCAGCTCGGCACTGGTTAAACATCCTCCCCAAAAACTCCATAGGATGCTGGGAAGACCTGGAAGATGCGTTTCGCTCTAACTTCCAGGGGACTTATGTCTGCCTGCCGGACTCTTCCGACCTCAGTAACGTCGTCCAGAAGCCCGGCGAATCTGCCCGACAGTTCTGGAATTGGTTTTTAACTAAGAAGAACCAAATTGTCTTTTGTCCGGACGCCGAGGCCATTGCCTCCTTCCCGCACAATATCCGGGACGAATGGCTGGCCTGCCAGCTAGGCCAGGACAAGCCTTGGACTATGTACGCCCTTACCTCCCTCATGACCCTCTTCTGTGCGGGCGAAGATAACTTGCTAGCAAGACGCAGGCACAATTCTAAAGATCCTGTGGCACGTGAAGCCCAGGATGGCAACTCAAAGCTGAAGTGCAATAAGAACAAGCGCTAGCACAACAACAACAATGTCGATGACATGGCGGTTAATGCCGGATTCTGCAACTCCCGACCCGGGTAGTGGAAGAAGCCCCCTAAAGGCAATCGTGACGAACACACTCAGTTCGAGAAGATCATGGACAAGACTTGCCAAATTCATGGAACTTCGGAGAATACAACCAATCACACACACCACAACTATTGGGTGTTTAAACAGGCCGGCAAAATACAACCCAAAGACCAGGGCGAGAGCTCGTGCAGCAAGGACGAAGAAGAGCCTCAGGGTCCAATAGGTGGCGGTCAAAAGAAATTCCCTCCCGAAGTCAAAATGGTGAATATGATATACGCCACCCACATACCTAAGAAAGAGAGAAAGCGGGCCCTGCGGGAGGTCTATGCCGTGGAGCTTGTAGCTCTGAAGTATAACCCATGGTCAGCATACCCGATCACCTTTGACCGACACGACCATCCGACCAGTATCCGATAAGGGGGCTCGGCTGCCCTTGTCCTAGATCCCATTATAGATGGGTATCACCTCACTAAAGTCCTAGTGGACGGAGGAAGTAGCCTCAATCTGATTTACTCAGACACGGTGAAAAAGATGGGCATAGATCCATCAAGGATCAAACCCAGCAGCACTACCTTCAAGGGAGTGATCCCAGGTGTTGAGGCCCGATGGACAGGCTCGGTAACCCTGGAGGTTGTGTTCGGCTTGCCCGGTAAATTCCGCAGCGAGGACTTGGACTTCGACATTGTGCCCTTTCGTAGAGGCTATTAAGAGTTGCTCGGCCGGTCGACATTTGCTCGGTTCAACATGGTCCCGCATTATGCATACCTCAAGCTCAAGATGCCATGCCCTAAGGGGGTCATCACTGTCAATGGCAATACAGAGCGGTCCCTTAGAACAGAGGAACATGCACTGGCACTAGCGGCCGAATTCAGCTACAAAGATGGCCGACAAGCTTCGGCATTCGCCCTAAAGGCATGGAAGGCCGGGAAGCGAGTTCGGATTCAGACCGAACACTCCGGCCCTCCTTCCTCCCCTCAATAGGGACTCGCCCCCACCACACAACCTCAGGACCAGCAAAGTATGTGCCGAGGAGGCACAACTTTGCACTTAAGATTCCATGGGTAGCGGTGGGGAACTTACAATAGGCGTTCGATTGTTCCGAACTGTTACCATCAACACGTCTTCGGACAAACTGCAGGTGCTCCTAAAAGAGCCTGCCCATGGCGTACATCTCACCTTTAACATAGCGGCCTTTCAAGATTTTGTTCGCAAAGTCCGCCCACACCAACACCCATCAAGGTACAACAAAAGCAGGAGTCAACTAGAAATAAGGCATATCAAAGGCGGCTGGTCGCCAATTGAAGAACCCTGGTACGACAGCTCATGCAGGACTTTATTTCTTATCACATACTTGTAAATAGCTGCTTCGGCAATCTGAGTTATAAGAGTTGTTGAGGAAATGCAAAATTCTATGGCGCACATACACCTTATTTGTCCTATTTTCGGCATATACTTTTTTTGCCCCCTCTTCTCATGAACCTGTTCGGTATGACTCAAGGTCACCGGCTAATAGACCGGGGGCTCGATTTCAAACACAAATCGCCTTAACCATTGTCGTTGTTTTCTCACGACAGATGCCATGGGTAGGCTTATCGAAGGTGGTTGGGACCGGAGGACGCCGACAGGCTCTAGGTGTGGGATTAGGCACAAGCGATGGTGACACACGATGTACCCAGGTTCGGGCCCCTTCATGGGAGGTAACACCCCTAGTCCTACTTGGTCTAGTTGATGGATTGGTGTGATTACAAGGTTGCTCCTGGAGCTGTGTCTAGAGGAGGAAGAGGGAGAAGCCGGCTCGCCTTCCTATGCTACGAAATATGAGTATGAGGGAAGTGTCCCATAGATGTGTGCACGTGAGACTCGTCCTGCCCGTTGCATGGGGGGCTTGGGGGGTTTTATAGACCAACCCCTCGGCTTATAGTATTCCTGAGGTACAAAGTGGGGGGACCTGGCTGGCAGCCTCTTCGGCTGGCCAAGGGGCCCGGCCTCGCGAACCGTCTTGTCGTCCGTACGGTCCACCGGCTGTGTGGTCCCATCGCCTGCTGGGGCCTGCCAGCCGGCTCCGTACGAAGTCTCTCGTATGGCCGACTACACTGTAGCCACGCTGGAGCAGGTAATCGAGTGGGAGGAGGCATGCCGGCACTGTTGCCTCTCCCGGTCGCGGTCGGCCAAGGTCAGTGGTACGACCGACCGGACTGTAGCCACACGCGCCCATGCGTCAGCGGCCACTGTGGCTACATTGGTGCCCGTCGTGGGGGTCCCGTCGTGTCACCGTACTTGCGTGCAGATGGATGGGATGGAAGCTTGTCTGCCCGAGGGTCAACGGAGGTGGCGGCTCGAAGGCAGCCGGGTTGCGCCCAGCCGGTTGGGGCCTAGGCCGGCTCCTCGACCAGCCGGCCTCGATCCAGCCGGCAATGCACCTGCCGGCTACGTGCCCACCATCCGCATGCAGCCGGCCATGTGTTAATTTTGAAACGGGGGAGAGAACCCCACTACTTTGGCCTACCTAGGGGTAATAACCCCGTCAGTAGTCCCCGACGCTGGCGGGGGCCCGCGTCTGGCAGACGGAGGGGAGCCGGCGGCTTCTCCCTAGTGGTACCCGCCTCCGGTGCGAAGCCGAAAGGCCAGCCGGGTTGGCAGCCGGGTTGGTAGCCGAACCCGACGCGATGCCCCAGGACCCAGGCCGGCTCGTCGCGTGCCACGCGGCAAGTAACGATGTCGTGGGTGTTGGAAATATGCCCTAGAGGAAATAATGAATTTTTATTATAATATTTCCTTGTTCATGATAACCATTTATTATCCGTGCTATAATTGTATTGATCAGAAACTCAGATACATGTGTGGATACATAGACAACACCATGTCCCTAGTATGCCTCCAATAGACTAGCTTGTTGATCAAAGATGGTTAACGTTTCCTAGACATGGACATAAGATGTCATTTGATAATGGGGTCACATCATTAGGAGAATGATGTGATGGACAAGACCCAAATTATAAACGTAGCATATGATCGTGTGAGTTTATTGCTATTGTTTTCTACATGTCAAGTATCTGTTCCTATGACCATGAGATCATGCAACTCACTGACACCGGAGGAGTACCTTGTGTGTATCAAACGTCGCAACGTAACTGGGTGACTGTAAAGGTGCTCTATAGGTATCTCCGAGGGTGTCTATTGGGTTGGCATGGATCAAGATTGGGATTTGTTACTCCGTGTGACGGAGAGGTATCTCAGGGCCCACTCGGTAATACAACATCACAAAAAGCCTTGCAAGCAATGTGACTAAGTGTTAGCCATGTGATCTTGTATTACGGAACAAGTAAAGAGACTTGCTAGTAACAAGATTGAACTAGGTATAGAGATACCGACGATCGAATCTCGAGCAAGTAACATACCGAAGAACAAAGGGAACAACATACGGGATTAACTGAATCCTTGACATAGAGGTTCGACCGATAAAGATCTTCGTAGAATATGTAGGAATCAATATGGTCATCCAGGTCCCACTATTGGTTATTGACCGTAGAGGTGTCTCGGTCATGTCTACATAGTTCTCGAACCCGCAGGGTCTGCACACTTAAGGTTCGGTGACGTTTCGGTAGTGTAGAGTTATGTATGGTGGTGACCGAAGGTTGTTCGGAGTCCCGGATGAGATCCCGGACGTCACGAGGAGCTCCAGAATGGTCCGGAGGTAAATATTCATATATAGGAAGTCCCAGTTTGGTCACCGGAAAAGTTTTGGACTCATCGGTAGTGTACCGGGAGTGCCGGTAGTGTACCGAGGGACCATCGGGAGGGGTATTTCGACCCTAGAGGCTACATTGGCTTTGGGAAGAGGTATACCAGCCCTTAGTGGGTTGGCCTAAGTACCACAAGAGTCCCATGCGGCTGGAGTGGAAGGAAAAGGGAAAAGGCCAAGGTGGAAAGTGTTTCCAAGTGAAAATAAGGAAGGAGTCTTAATCCTACTTGGATTGGAGGAGGACTCCTCCTCTCCTCCTTGCGCCAAGGACAAGGGCTGGTCACTTGTGTGCCAAGGCTCCTCCCTCCCTCCTCCTATATAAACTAAAGGTTTTGAGGGTTTTGAGATACAGAAAAACAGCCACGTGCTGCCCTCTTCTCTAGATCATAGTTTCTCCTCTAGATTGGTTTCAATGGTGCTTAGGCGAAGCCCTGCTGGAAAAGCTCCACCACCATCGCCACAACAATGTCACGCTTCCAGAGAAATCATCTACCTCTCCGCTCCCTCTTGCTGGATCAAGAAGGCGGAGATCGTCATGAAGCTGTACGTGTGCTGAATGTGGAGGTGCCGTCCATTCGACGCTAGATGGCAAGGACCTTGATCAAGATCGCGAGACGATTCGCGATTGGATCGCGGGACGGATCGTGATGAGATCGAGGGACGGATCGTGATGAGATCGTGGAACGGATCGTGATGGGATCGCGGGACACTCGGCAATTTGGATCGCGAAGAAGTTCGACAAAATCAACCACGTTTCTTAACGCTTCTCGCTTAGCGATCTACAAGGGTATGTAGATCCACTATCCCTCTTGTAGATGCTCATCACCATGGATAGATCTTGCGTGTGCGTAGGATTTTTTTTCCATGCAAATTTCTCCTATAGTGGTATCAGAGCTAGGTCTATGTGTAGATGATATCTCGAGTAGAACACAAAGGAGTTTGTGGGCGTTGATGCTTAAATTGCTTCCTTCCTTGGTCATGTTTTGGGTCAGCAGTATTGTGGGATGAAGCGGCCCGGACCAACCTTACTCGTACGCTTATGAGAGACCCGTTCCATCGACTGATGTATAAATTCGTTGCACAAAGATTGCTGGCGGGTGTCTATTTCTCCTACTTTAGTTGGATCGGATTCGACAAAGGCGGTCCTTGAGAAGGTCAAAAAGCAACTTATGTATCATCGTTGTGATTTTGCGTAGGTGAGAATTGTTCTTGCTAGATACCCGTAACAGCCACGTAAAACTTGCAACAACAATTAGAGGACGCCTAACTTGTTTTTTTAGGGTATTTTGTGATGTGATATGGCCAATTACATGATGAGATATATGTGATGTATGAGATGATCATGTGTTGTATAGAATATCACGACTTGCATGTCGATGAGTATGGCAACCGGCAGGAGCCATAGGGTTGTATTTAATTACTGTATGACTTGAGTGTCAATCATTAAGCGCTATGTAATGCTTTAGTTTATCGCTAAACGGTAGCTATAGTAGTATGAGCATGGTGGGCACGACAACCCCGATGGCGACACAATGATGGAGATCATGGTGTTATGCTGGTGACAATGTAGATCATGCCGGTGCTTTCCAGATGGAGATCAAAAGCACAAGTTCATGGACATATCATGTCACTTATGATTTGCATGTGATGTTAATCTTTTTATGCACCTTGTTTTGCTTAGGACGACGGTAGCATTATAAGGTGATCCCTCACTGAAATTTCAAGGTAAAATTGTGTTCTCCCCGAGTGTGCACCGTTGCGAAAGTTCGTCGTGTTGAGACACCACGTGATGATCGGGTGTGATAGACTCTATGTTCACATACAACAGGTGCAAGCCAGTGTTGCACGTGCAGAACACTTGGGTTAAACTTGACGAGCCTAGAATGAACAGACATGGCCTCGGAACACAAGAGACCGAAAGGTCGAACATGAGTCATATAGTAGATATGATCAACATGATGATGTTCACCATTGAAACCACCTCAAATCACGTGATGATCGGACTTGAGTTGGTGAATTTGGATCATGTATCACTCGAATGACTGGAGGGATGTCAATTTGAGTGGGAGTCCTTAAGTAATATGGTTAATTGAACTCATTATCATGAACATAGTCAGTAGTGTCTTTGCAAATTCTGTTGTAGATCATTAGCTCACTTGAATTTTTATATGTTCCTAGAGAAATAGAGATGAAAGATGATGGTGGCAATATTGCGGACTGGGTCCGTGATCTGAGGATTGTCCTCATTGCTGCACAGAAGGCTTATGTCCTTAATGCATCGCTCGGTGCGCCACCCCCTCTAGCGTCGTCTGTAGATGTTGTGAACATCTGGCAGGCACGTTCCGATGACTACTTGATAGTTTAGTGCATCATGCTTTACGGCTTAGAATTGAGGTTCCAAAAACGTTTTGAACATCATGGAACATATGAGATGTTCTAAGAGCTGAAATTGGGGTCTCAGGCTCGTGCCCGTGTTGTGAGATATGAGATCTCCAACAAGATTCTTTGCCTGCAAGATGAAGGAGAATATCTCAATCGTTGAGCATGTGCTCAGATTTTCTGGGTGCTACAATCGCTTGAATCAAGTGGTAGTTGATCTTCTAGATAAGAAAGTGATTGATATAGTTTTCCAAGTCACCGTCACTAAGCTACTAGAGCTTCGTGATGAACTATAAAATGCCAGTGATGGAAATAATGATCCTCGAGCTGTTCGCGATGTTTGACACCGCAAAGGTAGAAATCAAGAAGGAGCATCAAGTGTTGATGGTTAGTAAAATCACTAGTTTTGAGAAGGGCAAGGGCATGGAGGGAAACTTCATGGATGGCAAGTCAGTTGCTGCTCCAGTGAAGCAACCCAAAGTTGAACCCAAACCCGAGACTAAGTGCTTCTATTATGAGGAGAGCGGTCGCTGAAGCGGAACAACCCTAGATACTTGGTAGGTAAGAAGGCTGGCAACATTGATAGAGGTATATTTTGATATACGTGTTATTGATGTGTACCTTGCTAGTACTCCTAGTAGCACCTAGGTATAGGATACCGGTTCGGTTGTTAAATGTTAGTAACTCGAAATAAAAGCTACAGAATAAACGATGACTAGCTAAGTGTGAGGTGACGATGTATGTTGGAAATGTTTCCAAGGTTGATGTGATCAACATCGCATGCTCTCTCTACCTTCGGGATTAGTGACAAACCTAAATAAATGTTATTTGGTGTTTACGTTAAGCATGAACATGATTGGATCATGTTTATTGCAACACAGTTATTCATTTAAGTTAGAGAATAATGGTTATTCTGTTTACATGAATAATACCTTCAATGGTCATGCACCCAGTGAGAATGGTTTGTTTAATCTTGATCGTAGTAATACACGTGTTCATAACAGTGATGCCAAAAGCTACAAAGTTAATAATGATAGTACCACATACTTGTGGCACTGCCGCTAAATGTCATATTGGTATAAATCGCATGAAGAAACTCCATGATGATGGATCTTTGGACTCATTGGGTTTCGAATCGGTTGAGACATGCGGACCATGCCTCTTGGGCAAGATGGCTACAGACCCCGTTTTCAGTATGATGGAGTGGGCTAGTAACTTATTGGAAATAATACACGTTGATGTATGCAATCCAATGAGTGTTGTAGCATGCAGTGGATATCGTTATTTTCTTACCTTGACTCATGATTTGAGTATATATGAGTATATTTACTTAATGAAACACAAGTCTGAAACGTTTGAAAAGTTCAAACAAATTCAGAGTGAAGTTTAAGATCATCGTGACAAGAAGATAAAAATGTCTACGATATGATCGTGGAGGTGAATAGCTGAGTTACGAGTTTGTCATACAACTTTAGAAAATGTGAAAGTTGTTTCACAACTCACGCCACCTATAACACCATAGTGTGATGGTGTATCTGAACGTCATAGCCGTTCTCTATTGGATATGGTACGAACTATGATGTCTCTTATAGATTTTCCACTATAGTTTTGGGGTTATGGATTAGAGACAACTACATTCACTTTAAAAGGGGCACCATCTAAGTCCGTTGAGATGCCACCATATGAATTTTGGTTTGGCGGAAACCTAAGCTGTCATTTCTTAATGTTTGGGGCCGCGACGCTTATGTGAACAAGGTATTCACCTAATGAGCTCAAACCCAAAGCGGACAAATGCATCTTCATATAATACCCTAAGAACAGTTGGGTATACCTTCTATCTTAGATCCGAGTGCAAAGTGTTTGTTGCTAAAATGGGTCCTTTCTCGAGAAAGTGTTTCTCTTGAAAGAATTGAGTGGGAGGAAAATAGAACTTGATGAGGTTGTTGAACCTTTGTTTCAGCCAGAGATTAGCGTAATGCAGAAAGATGTTTCTATGGAGCCTGTGTTAGTTGAAGAGGAAGTTAATGATGATGATCCTGAAACTTCGGATCAAGTTTATCGAACCTTGTAGGTCGACAAGGACGCGTACTGCTCCTGAGTGGTACGACAACCCTGTCTTAGAGGTCATGTTTTTGGACAACGATGAACCTACGAGCTATGGAGAAGCGATGATGGGCCCGGATTCGGACAAATGGTTAGAGGCCATGAAATCCGAGAAAGGATCCATGTATGAAAACCAAGTATAGACTTTGGTACACTTGTCGGTTGGACGACAGGTCGTTGGGTATAAAAGGACCTTTAAGATGAAGACAAACGTTGATGTTAAATGTCACAATTTATAAAGCTTGACTAGTCGCAAAGAAGTTTCTGACAAGTTCAAGGAGTTGACTGCGATGAGACTTTCTCACTCTTAGCTATGCTAAAGTTTGTTGGAATTATGTTCACAATTGCCGCGGTTTTTCAATTATGAAATCTGGCAGATGGATGTCAAAACATAGTTTCCTTAACAGTTTCCTTGAGGAAAGGATGTATGTGATACAACCGGAAGGTTTTGTCACTCCTAAGGATGCTAAAAAATATGCAAGCTCTAGCAATCCATCTATTGGCTGGAGCAAGCATCTCAGAGTTGGAATATACACTTTGATGAGGTGATCAAAGTTTTTCAGTTTATGAAAAGTTTACGAGGAACTTGTATTTACAATAAAGTGAGTGGGAGCACTAAAGAATTTCTGATAAGTATATGTGGATGACATATTGTTGATCGAAAATAATGTAGAATTACTGGAAAGCATAAACGGTTGTTTGAAAAGTGATTTTCAAAGGAAGACCTAGATAAAGCTACCTAATTATTGGGCATCAAGATCTATATAGATAGATCAAGATGCTTGATGAGACTTTCAATGAGTACATACCTAGACAAGATTTTGAAAGAGTTCAAAATGGATCAGTCAAAGAAGGAGTTCTTGCCTGGTTTGTAAGGTGTGGAGTTGAGTGAGACTCAAAGCTCGATCACAACAGAAGAAAGAGAAAGGATGAAGGTTGACCCCTATGCCTTAGCCATAGGCTCTATATTATGCCGTGTTGTGTATCGCACCTGGCTTGTGCCTTGCCATGAGTCCGTCAAGGGGTACAAGAGTGATCCAGGAGTGGATCACTAGACAGCGGTCAAGATTATCCTTAGTAAACTAAAATACTAAGGAAATGTTTATCGATTATGGAGGTGATAAAGAGTTCGTCGTAAAGAGTTACGTCGATGCAAGCTTTAACACCAATTCAGATGACTCTTAGTAGAAATCCGGATACGTATAGTGGAGCAACCATTTGGAATAGCTCCAAGTGGAGCGTGGTAGCAGTGTCTACAGTATGACATAGAGATTTGCAAAGTACACACGGATCTGAATGTCGCAGACCCATTGACTAAAAGACCTCTCTCACATGCAAAGCATGATCGAGCCCCAGAACTCATTGGGTGTTAGATTCATAACAATGCGAATCACATGGTGATGTGAACTAGATTATTGACTCTAGTGCAAGTGGGAGAATGTTAGAAATATGCCCTCGAGGCAATAATAAATTGGTTATTATCATATTTCCTTGTTCATGATAATCGTTTATTATCCACGCTATAATTGTATTGATCGGAAACTCAGATACATGTGTGGATACGTAGACAACACCATGTCCCTAGTATGCCTCTAATAGACTAGCTCATTGATCAGAGATGGTTAAGGTTTCCTAGCCATGGACATAAGATGTCATTTGATAACGGGATCACATTATTAGGAGAATGATGTGATGGACAAGACCCAAATTATAAACGTAGCATATGATCGTGTCAGTTTATTGCTACTGTTTTCTGCATGTCAAGTATATGTTCCTATGACCATGAGATCATGCAACTCACTGACACCGGAGGAGTACCTTGTGTGTATCAAACGTCACAATGTAACTGGGTGACTATAAAGGTGCTCTACAGGTATCTCCGAGGGTGTCTGTTGGGTTGCCATGGATCAAGACTGGGATTTGTTACTCCATGTGAGGAGAGGTATCTCAGGGCCTACTCGGTAATACAACATCACAATAAGCCTTGCAAGCAATGTGACTAAGTGTTAGCCATGGGATCTTGTATTATGGAATGGGTAAAGAGACTTACCAGTAACGAGATTGACCTAGGTATAGAGATACCGACGATCGAATCTCGTGCAAGTAACATACCGAAGAACAAAGGGAACAACATACGGGATTAACTAAATCCTTGACATAGAGGTTTGACCGATAAAGATCTTCGAAGAATATGTAGGAATCAATATGGGCATCTAGGTCCCGCTATTGGTTATTGACCGTAGAGTTGTCTCGGTCATGTCTACATAGTTCTCGAACCCGCAGGGTCTACACACCTAAGGTTTGGTGACGTTTCGGTAGTATAGAGTTATGCATTGTGGTGAACGAAGGTTTTTCAGAGTCTCAAATGAGATCCTGGACGTGACGAAGATCTCCAGAATTTCCGGAGGTAAATATTGATATATAGCAAGTCCTGTTTTGGTCACCGAAAAAGTTTTGGGCTCATCGGTAGTGTACCGGGAGTGCCGGTAGTGTACCGGGGGACCATTGGGAGGGGTATTTCGACACAAGAGGCTACATGGGCTGTGAGAAGAGGTATATCAGCCCTTAGTGGGCTGGCCTAAGTCCCACAAGAGTCCCATGCGGCTGGAGTGGAAGGAAAAGGGAAAAGGCCAAGGTGGAAAGAGTTTCCAAGTGAAAATAAGGAAGGAGTCCTAATCCTACTTGGATTGGAGGAGGACTCCTCATCTCCTCCTTGCACCAAGGACAGGGGATGGTCACTTGTGTGCCAAGGCTCCTCCCTCCTCCTATATATACTAGAGGTTTTGAGGGTTTTGAGATACAGAAAAACAGCCACGTGTTGTCCTCTTCTCTAGATCGTAGCTTCTCCTCTAGATTGGTTTCAGCGGTGCTTAGGTGAAGCCCTGCTGGAATAGCTCCACCACCATCGCCGCAACCCCATCACGCTGCCGGAGAACTCATCTACCTATCTGCTCCCTCTTGCTGGATCAAGAAGGCGGAGATCGTCATCAAGTTGTACGTGTGCTGAACGCGGAGGTGTCGTCCGTTCGGCGCTAGATCGGAAGGACCATGATCAAGATCGCGAGACGATTCGTGATTGGATCGTGGGATGGATCGTGATGAGATCATGGGACAGATCGTGATGGGATCACAGGACACTCGGTAATTTGGATCGCGAAGACGTTCGACTACATCAACCGCGTTTCTTAACGCTTCCCGCTTAGCGATCGACAAGGGTATGTAGATCCACTCTCCCTCTCGTAGATTCTCATCACCATGGATAGATCTTGCGTGTGCATAGGAAACTTTTTGTTTCCCATGCAAAGTTCCCCAACAGTGTGTCATGCGCACACGAGCAAACGAGACGTCGCCTTGGGCCTAGCCCGCTAGGCCTCGGGTGTAGCCCAGTAGGCCTTGGGGCGCAAGCAGGGATCTTCTCCGCCCCGAAGCGGCGGTTATGACCCAAGATGGCCACGCGCACGCGGAGATTCCCGGGGGAGTGGGCGCAGTTAATCCCCACATCCCCCTGTCGTGGTCTCCCCATTTAAAAGGGGAGGGAGAGCAGAGGGCGGAAGCACCTGCACCTCATCTGCCCCCTCATTTCCCATTCTCTCGTCTTCTATGTTCCCTCGCGCGCTGTGGCTTTCCTCGCACGCGACCATGCTCGCACGCAGCCCCACCGTCGCGATGGCCGAAGGGCGTCAGGGAAGCTAGGTTGGATCCATGGTCACGGAGGCCACCATCACGGAGCTCCACCGCACGCGCATGCTGTCGTCGATGGAGCGTGTGACCGCCCGTGCACCGGACGACGAGCTGGTGCCTGATCCGCAGGAATGGGAATTCATTGTCTTCGCCTGCCATTTCTCTCGCGGCTTCGGGCTCCTGGTGAGCCATTTCTTCCATCTCATGATGGATACTTTTGACCTCCAACCGCATCACCTCGGCCCCAATGCCATCCTCTACATCACGGGCTTTGTGACGCTGTGCGAGGGGTACTTGGGGATGCTCCCCCTCATCGACTTCTTCAAAGCACTATTCTTCCTCAAGGCTCTGAAGAGTGCCACCTGCGGAGGCGCGGCGGTGTGCTGCCGTGGCTCGTGCTTCCCGCACTTCAACCTTATTGAGTCCGTCAAGGGATAGCATCGAACCTTCTTCTACGTGAAGAACACCGACCCGCAGTGGGATTACATCTGGCTGCCGGCGTATGTCAACGCACAGTCCTCCAGGGTGAACTGGTTGGGAGCCGCCCCGCGCAGGGTCGCTCTCGCAGAGCTCACCAGCTCGTGGAGCTGAGGAGCGAGGAGGGGCTGGTTGCCTCCGATCTGGTGGTGGTCTTCATCATGCGCCGGGTGCTGCCCCTCTAGATGAGGCCGCATCGGATCTGCAATATGTCCGGCCGCTGAGACCTCTGCTGGCTGACGACCGTCGACCTGACGTCAGCTCAGGTGGCGAGGCGGGTGAACGCCATCACGATGTTCAAGCTGGCGCCGGCGACAGGGACCTTCGGCAAGGAGTCATACGTCCGCCTCAATCGAGCTCCCCTGGTATGTTCCGTCGAGGCAGCCCTTTTTGTTCGAATCCCCCAGTCGGCACCCGACCTTACTTCTCCATGCTGACCGCAGTTGTTCGTGCGACAGAACATGCCGGATGGCCTACACCCCCAGATCTTCGAGGCGGAGCGCGTCCACTCCGACTCTGAGGATTACGAGCAGGGAGGCCTGCCCGAGGAGGGGGTCGACTGCTCAGGGGAGGTCGAGGAGGCGGCCGACCCAGGAGCCGGTGGACCCAGCGGAGCCAGAGGGTCCGGCGTAGCCGGAGAGCCCAGCGGAGCCGGTGAGTATCCTATCGGTCCGACGATCAGGGACTTGACAGATGACGATGATGATGATGATGATGATGATGATGATGATGATGATGATGTGATGATCTTGAACGCGCCTCCCCCCTCAGTTCAACAGGGCCGGCGCGGGCGGAGTGAGGAACAGCCGACTCATGCCTCAATGGCTGGAGCCGCTAGACGGGGGAAGGGGTCGGCTCACGAGGAGCCGGCAGCCCCGCCGCTTGCCCGTAAGCAGGTGAAAGTGGCCGTGCAGAAGCCACCAACACGCGCCAGGCAGGTTCTGCCCGTCGTCACTGGGTAAGTGTCCTTCTTGCGTGGGTTCCTTTCTTAGCTACGGGTTGGCGGGTGCTTGACTCTTGCGCGCTTCAAGGACCCCATCGAACTCCACGACGTGGAGTCGACGGTCGACCCGACGGAGGCCGCCAACCGGCTGGCTTGTGAGCATGCAGCCACGCAACGCGAGGAGAAGAGGAGGCTTGCGGAGCTGCAAGCCTCGAAGTCCGAAGCTCAAGGCGGGGCCTCGCGCTCCGGGACCTCGAGCGGCGGGAGGCGGAGGAGGTCTGTGAACCCTGCGCAGGCGTCCGACTCAATAGCAGAATCGACCCGCCTGTCGAGGGCCCCATCGAGCAAGCCGCGAGGGGCGGCCATGGAGCCGGCCACACCCTCGCCTGCGGAGAAGGCGGCCCGATCGGGGGCGGCGTCTACGCAGCCGGCCCTCGAGCAGACCCGGCCGATGGTGCCCGACATGACGCCGCTTGCAGTCGAGCCGGCCCGGGTCGACGTGTCGGAGGTTCCGGTGGCCCCGGAGGCAGCACCGGAGGCGCCGTCCATGGAGACGAAGGCACCGTATGTCGCGGTCGTTGTGTCGGGCCGGCAGGAGTATTAGGTAGCGTCAGCACCAAGCGAGGGGCAACTAGGGACCGATTCCCGTGCTCTTGCCGTCATCAACCCTCCCCCGGCGGCCGGCACCATGGCAAACATCGGGACGGGCGGCGACGATAGCCAGGCCCAGAGGTCCATGGTCGACGTGATTCGGGACTGGGAGGTGCTAGCGCGCGTCCCTACCCTTCCGGCTCCCACGACAGGTGGCCCGGTCCCCGCTTTCGGGGAGTTGGGGAGCGTCCTGGAGTGGTGCCGCCAGGAGCTGGCCCGGTTTGCGGAGGCGGCCGACACCACCCCGCGGCACGTGGAGGAAAGCATCATTATCCTTCTTGAAATTTTCAGTGGGGGCACGCAAGCGCACCCACTGGGTGTATCCCCCGAGATGTGGGCTGGCTAACCGGCTGTGGGGCTGCCGGGCCGGATCTCCTTGGCGTCTTCTGATTTTGACTCCCTGTGGCAGGCGGGGAACGCCCAGCGGTAGGAGATGTTTGGCGAGGCGGTCTCCATCCACAACCGTGGCAAGCATGGCTGCTACCGGTTGGAGGAGGTTCTGACGCGGGTGCAAGGTATGTTTGGTCTTGTGGGGGCGTAGCCCTCGGGAACCGGGCCGGCTTCTTGGCAGCCGAAACGGGCCGGGATGTCCGGTTGATGCCCGTTTGCCTTCGCAGGGGAGCTGACCACCCTCTGGGCGGAGAAGACCGGGGCGGTCTCTGAGCGGGAGCCGCTTGTGTAGAGCATCCAGGCGGTGACCCAAGAGAGGGACCGGTTGGGCGCCCAGCAAGTGGATGGGCAGGCGTCCTAAGATCGCCTGAAGGCCGACGTGGCACGGGAGGCGACGACCAAGGAGAAGGCCGTCAAAGAAGCGGCTGAAGGCGCCCAACGCACTGACGCCCTCCAAAACAAGGTGACCCGCCTCTAGAGGATGCTCGAGGAGCGTAGGGTGGCCCTTGCCGAGGCGGAGGCAGCGCTGGCGTTGGAGCAGGACACGTCGCTCCACTTCGCCATCGAGCTAGATGACTCCATCGAGCGTAAGTACCCATTTTTCTATTTTCGACCGCCTGGTTTCTTCTTGCCAGTTCTTGTCTTTGATTTGCCCTGTCTCCCTTCTTCTTCAGGGCGCTTCCCGGAGACCCAACGCCGCTCTGAGCGTGTCGTCAAGGAGCACCGGGAGTATCTCCGGGCACACGGTCGCACCATCGATGGGGAATCCTCTTGGGATATGGCAGAGCTTGGGCTCGCCATAGAAAACCGGCTGATCCACCTCGAGCGGACAGTGGAGTGGCTGAAGACGGTCGGCAAGGAGCTCATCTCCGCCTTGTGGACAGGCCGTGGAGCTCGGGAGAGCCGCATGGCTTTATGGCTGGAGAATGTTGTGGCCCGGCTCGAGGTCTCGAAGGCATCGGCGACATGAGCCGAGGCGCAGATGGCGCTTCGGTTTGTCACCTCGTGGTACCGTGGCGTTTACTTGGACCGGCTGGCCACTATCTGGGATGAGCCGGCGGAGGAGCGGGCGGCCCACGAGCCCGTCCTCATCCGTCGTGCCAGCGAGCTCGCGTCGTACGTCGATCCGGACGAGCTCCTATCGGCCCTTGGCGAGGACGGCGAGCCAGTAGACAAGGCCTCCTGTGGCACCCCCAAGGTCCGGAGGACGAGGAGGTCGCCGATGAGAGCACCGACTCCAGCACCGAGATGGCTGGGACCGCGTAGGTTGCCCCGAAGGCCAAGGAAGCCAACCCGAAGGCCGTGACTACCTCCGGGCCGAGAGTCGAGCCGTCTGGCGATGCGCCAACTGGTGAAGCGCCGATGGCCTGAGCCCTGGGGCGTCTTTGCTTTTCTCTTTTTTCTACGTGTTAAACTCAAGTCCACCCACTCGGGGTGTATTGTAATGAATCATTATGGCCGTGGGCCTTTGCTACTTTTTAAATTATGAAGTTTATGTTTGCTGCCAAGTTAGTTTTTATGCGTGCCGGCTTGCCCTTCACTTTGTTTGCCCCTTAGGTTCCGTTAGCTCAAGTCCCTTTTCCCCCTTGGTTTCGACCCTGCTAGCCCGACAACCGGGAGCCGGTCTGTAGCTAGGACGGGGCATCCGCCTCGAGGGAGCCGGTTCTGAGTTTAGGAACAATGAGAACTTTTTCGATAAGGCAAGTGACAGAGGCAGGAACACGAACTGGCTAGACTTAGCTGGCGACCCCCAAGTGATTGGTTTTTCATGTGAACCAAGCTTTGCCCCCGGACCCCGCGAGCCGGACAGCCGGGAGTCGGTCTATAGCTAGGAGGGGTGGGAGGACTTTCTTAGATCACATCACTTGATCTACCTTGAGGGAGGACGTTAAGACTAGCCGGCGAGCCCCCGGGGCCAGGAGCCGGATCCAGGGGCCGATGGATTGAATTGACAAATTTTGAAGTGGAAAGGGGCATGTCCCAAGAGCCGGCTTGGGGCACCCATTGCATTCATATGCCCAAAAGGGGAAGGATACATACATACACTGGTTTTTTCGGCAGTAAAACGGACGGAGGAGCACCGCGTTCCACGGGCTCTCGGTCTCCTCGCCGGAGGTGTCTCTCTTGCGCTTCTGCGGCTTTTGGGCATCTATTAGGTAGTATGCGTTGTTGTGCAGCGCCTTGCTGATGATGAATGGGCCCTCCCATGGGGAGGGCAACTTGTGCTGTCCGGCTATCCGCTGAATCTGCCTGAGCACCAGGTATCCTTCACAGAAGGAGAGCGGCCGGATCTGCTTGCTGTGGTAGTGCCGGAGCTTCTACTAATAGATTGTCGTCCGGCTCAAGGCCAGTTCGCGGGCTTCTGTGAGTAGGTTGACGTCGTCCTCTCTTGCCTCCTTTGCGTCCATCTCTGTGTATAGGGTGACCCGAGGGGAGTCAAACTCGATATCAGTGGGGATGATCGCCTCGTACCCGTACACAAGGAAGAAGGGTGTGTAGCCGGTTGATCGGTTGGGAGTGGTCCTAAGGCTCCAAAGGACAGCCGGCAGCTCGTCGACCCAGCAGCCGGCTGACCTCACCAGCGGTGTTACAAGTCGGGGCTTGATGCCGGAGAAGATTAGGCCGTTCACCCTCTCGACCTGGCTGTTTGACTGTGGATGAGCGACGGAGGCCAGGTCGAGCCGAATGCCCTGCTTAGAGCAGAAACGCACGAGCGCGCCCTTGGCGAAGTTCGAGCCGTTGTCGGTGATGATGCTGTGGGGGACGCTGTAGCGAACCGTGATGTCGTCGATGAACCAGACGGCCATGGGGCCATCCAGCTTCTTGATTGGCCAAGCCTCGATCCACTTGGTGAATTTGTCGACGGCCACCAGCAGATGTGTCATGCTGCCTTGTGCGGTTTTGAAGGGTCCCACCATATCCAGCCCCCAGATGGCGAAGGGCCACAAGAGGAGGATGGTTTGGAGGGCCAACGCTGGTAGGTGGCTCTACATGCTGAAGCGCTGGCAGCCCTCGCACTCATCGACCAGCTTCTTGGCCACCTCCAAAGCGGTTGGCTAGTAGAAACCATGGCGGCAAGCCTTGGCCACCAGGGTCCTGGAGGCGGCGTGGTTCCCGCACTCGCCCTGGTGGATGTCGAGGAGGATCTCCTGACCCTTCTCCGGCTCGACGCACCATTGGAAGACGCCGATGGTGCTGCGGTGGACGAGCTCACGATTGATGATGCTGTAGGCCGAGGCCCGACGCTGAATTTTACTTGCCGAGGCCTCGTCCGGGGGGGGGAGCTCCCCATGCAGAAGGAACGCCAGGATGGGCTGGGCCCATGAGGGAGCCGAGATGGGGGCCAGCTCAGGAGCCCCTGGGCCTAGGTGATCAGTCCACGGGACCGGATCGCCATCCCCCGGGACCGGATCGCCAGCCCCCGGATTGGGGACGACAGGAGGGGCATCCACTGCCATCGCGACAACCGCGGCGATGGAGCCGGCTGCTTCAGGCGCAGCTGGCTGGGCCGGCCCAGCCGGCGCCGGCTGAGCAGCCGGGCTAGGAGGAGCCGGTGGCGAAGATGCCGAGGGGGCAGCCAGAGCTGCCGATGAGCCGGCAACATCGGCCGGTACGAAGATGGACTCCGACTCTAGGGAAGGCTTGATTCATGGTTTGAGCAGCCGCTTGAGGGAGACGCCGGCTGGGATGGCTTGTCGGGTGGAGCCGATCTTTGCCAGCGCGTCGGCCGCCTCGTTGTCCGCCTGCATGACGTGGCGGAACTCATAGCCCTCGAAGGAGCCGGTGAGTTCCTGTACAAGGAAGCGGTAGCTGGCCATATTGGCGTCCCTGGCGTCCCATTGGCCAGAGACCTGCTGCACCACGAGGTCGGAGTCGCCGAAGCATAGGATGCGCCTGATGCCGATCTCCTTGGCGAGCCGGAGGCCATGGACGATGGCCTCATATTCGACCATGTTGTTGGAGGTGGCAAAGTGCATCTGGAGGGCGTACTTGAGCTGGTCACCTTTCGGGGAGGAGAGGACTATGCCGGCACCGAGGCCGGTCCTCATTTTTGAGCTGTCGAAATGCATGCGCCAATGCGTGGAGTCTGGGGGAGGCGGCACGAACTCGGTCTCCGCCCAGTCGACGAGGAAGTCGGCCAGTGCCTGCAACTTGATGGCGGTACGCGGCTCATACCGGATCTCGTGGTCGGCGAGGGCAATGACCCATTTGGCGATTTGGCCAGTGGAGTCCCGACCACTCATGATCTTGCCGAGCGGGGACGTGCTTACCACGGTGATGGTGTGTTCTTGGAAGTATTGCTTGACCTTCTTGGTAGCGAATTATATGCCATAGCACATCTTCTGGTAGTGGGGGTAGTTTTTCTTGGAGGCGGAGAGGACCTTGCTGAGGTAGTAGACGGAGCGCTGGACCAGAAAGGGGTTGCCCTCTTCCGTCCGCTCGACCACCAAGACGACGCTGATGACGCGAGTGATTGTCGCGATGTAGGCGAGCAAGGGCTCCTTCTCAGCCGGCGCGGCCAAGATGGGCACGCGGGTGAGAGCCCTCTTGAGGCCGCGGAAGGCCTCGTCCGCCTCGTCGGGCCAATGGAACATGCACGGCTTCTTGGTGTGACCCGGCTCGACCAGAGCCGTCTTGCGAAGGAGCCCGTAGAGGGACAGGGCCTTCTGCCCCAGCTAGCTGATGAACCGGCTGAGCGAGGCGAGGCAGCCGGTGAACTTCTGGACGTCGTGGAGCTGGGTCGTCTTGGGCATGCGCTCGATCGCGTTGATATTCTCTGGGTTAGCTTTGATGCCATGAGCGGACACAAAGAGACCCACGAGTTGGCCGGCTGGGACGCCGAAGACGCACTTCTCTGGGTTGAGCTTGATCTTGTACTCGCGCAGGTTCGCGAAGGTCTCCTGGAGATCGTCAAGGAGGCTGAAGTGCTTCTTGGTTTTGACGACGATGTCGTCGATGTAGACGTGGACGTTCCTGCCTATCTAAGGCAGGAGGCACTTATGCATGCACCGCTGGAAGGTGGCGCCTACGTTCTTCAGGCCGAAGGACATGGTGATATAGCAGTAGGCCCCAAAGGGCGTGATGAAGGAGGTCTTGAGCCGGTCCTCCGAATCTAGCTTGATCTGGTGGTAGCCGGAGTAGGCGTCCAGGAAGGACAGCATATCGCAGCCGGTCGTGGAGTCGATGACTTGATCGATCTGTGGCAGGGAGAATGGGTCCTTGGGGCATGCCTTGTTCAGGCTGGTGTAGTCGATGCACATGCGCCAAGTCTGGTTCTTCTTCAGCACCAGGACTGGGTTGGCTAGCCAGTCTAGGTGGAAAACTTCCATGATGAAGCTGGCTACGAGCAGCCAGGCGATCTCTTCTTCTATGGTACGCCACTTCTCCTTAGTGAAATGGCGTAGGGGTTGCTTGACCGGCTTGACCTCCGGCCGGATGTGTACTTTGTGCTCGGCAAACTTCCTTGGAACACCCGACATGTCTTTCGGGGACCATGCAAAGATGTCCCGATTCTCGTGCAGGAAGTCAACGAGCTCGCCTTCCTATTTGCGGTCGAGGCGGGAGCCGATGGTGACGCACTGAGCGGGGTTGACCGGGTCGAGCGGGATCTTCTTGGTGTCCTTGGACGGCTGGAAGGTGGCCTCACCGACGGACTGCAAGGGAGGAGCCGGCATGGACGGCTGGCTGGCAGCGAGGGCCACGAGCCGGTCGAGCTGCCGCTTTTCCTCGGCTATCTCCAGGGCCTTGGCCAGCCGGTTGCCGTCTCGAGCACACTCGAGCGACATCTTGTAGTCTCCCGCGATGGTGATGATTCCCTTGGGACCCGACATCTTGAGCTTGAGGTAGGCGTAGTGGGGGACCGCCATGAACTTGACCAGAGCTGGCCGGCGCAACATTGCGTGATAGGGACTCTCGAGGTCCACTACCTCGAACAACACTGGCCCACGGTGGAAGTGGTCGGGTCTGCCGAAGAGGACGTCGAGCTTGTTCTTGCCGACAGGGGAGCAGGACTTTCCAGGCACGATGCCATGGAAGACTGTCCGGCTCGCCTGCAGGTCTTCTATTTTCAGTCCCAGCTTGCGCATCGTGTCGAGGTAGAGGATGTTGATGCTGTTGCCACCATCAATTAGCACCCGCGAGAAGCGGCAGGTGCGCTTCTCGGTGGCGATGGTGGGGTCGAGGACCAGGGCGTAGCTGCCAGGACTCGGCGTCACATCCGGGTGATCTACCCGGCTTTAGGTGACCGGCTTCTCCGACCAGTGCATGAACTGGGGAGTTGCCAGCATGGTGGCGTTCACCTCACGATGGAGCCAGCGCTAAGCATGTTTGCTTGTCTCTTCACCGGTGAAGACGACATAGCAGACGTCCTGGTTGGGGAACTGGTCGTGCAGGCGACCGTTGTTTTGGGTTGGAGCCAGAGCCAGCATCGGGGCGACAGCTGGGGCCCGGGCCGATGCACGGGCAGGCGGCACAGGGGGATCCGGAACGCCATCCCCGCGAGCCAGTCGCTGTGAAAAGCTGCACTACCGGAGCGTGTGTGTGGAGGGCTTGGCCCTAGAGTGGTTCTTGCAGGGGAGGTCAAGCATCTGCTCAAACATGAGCTTGGGCTGCTAGGCAGTCTTTCCAGTGGACTGGCACTGGCTGGAAGACTGGGCAGCCGGCTCCTTCTCCTCGAGGGTGGCGACTTGCCGGCACCCATAGCGGGAGTCGGGCTGGTCATTCTTGCGCTTGTTGTTTTGTGGTTGCCGGTTGTCGGCAGCTGGTTGGGACACCGCCGGCGTCGGCGTTGCCTTGGCGGGCGGGGTCATCTTGACCCGAATGGCGGAGTCGGCCGTGGCGTACTTGTCCGCCTTGGTCATGAGCTCGGCGAGCATAGACGGCTCAAAGCACAGGACCTTGTGCTTGAGAGGGGTGCCGTCACGACAGCCTTCGATGAAATATTGTATGGCTTGCACCTTATGCACCTCCTCACAGGAGTTGCGGAGCTCGGTCCACCAGGTGAGGTAGTCGTGGAGGGACTCGTCCGGTCCCTGAACGCACATGGCCAGTTCACGGGGACGGCCAGACCGCTTGTAGTTGCCGGTGAGGTTGCGGACAAAGGCCTCTTCGAAGTCTGTCCAGGTGTTGATGCTGCTAGCCGCCAGGGTATTGAGCCAGGTGCGGGCCAAGCCGATCAGCATGAGGGGAGCATAGCGGATGGCTACGTGCTTGTTCCCCTGGCGATGTAGACTGCGGTGGTGTAGTCGATCAGCCAGTCTTCGGGTTTGGCGGCCCCGTTGTACTTCGGGGTGTCTCGGGGGAGCGTGAAGCCGGTTGGGAACGGCTCGTTGCGGATCCGAGGCCAAAACATGCCAGGCCAATCGAGCCCTCCTGCTCGAGCTGGTCGATGCAGAGGCGGGCGTCATTCTCGCTACGGGGGACGCGTGGTCCGAGCCGGGTCGAGAGCTCGGGTGGATGACTAGCGGAACCGACCATTCCGGCTCGCACCGTGGGGGTGGCGTGTGCCCACGGCTGCGTCGGCTGTCGGCAGCCGATGCCTCGTGGTGGCGGCCACTGCGAGGCGGGCCGTTGGTGTGCCAGCTTTTTACAGCCAGCTGCTCATTCCCCCGCAGCTGAGAGCGCTGTGGGTTGCTTGCCTCAACCCGGCGGCTGGAGGCGCAAGGGGAGCAGGAGTGTTAAGCCGGCTGACGGCCAGCAGTTCCCGTACCCTCGCGCTCGAGCCAGGGGCCTTCGGAGGCGTGGCCACGTGCCGCGAACAGATGTTGCTGCACGTTGGCGGCGTTGATGAGGTCCTTGATGGGACGCTCGCGGGCGGCATGTTCTTCGCCCTCCAAGGTAGCGAAATCCTCGTAGTCTACCTTGGCGGCCCGCAGCTTGGCTGCGGGGGTGTCGTAGATGGGCATGTTGCCACCCAAGATTTTGCCGACCATGCGACCGCGGTCGCGCACAGTCCCACACCGGTTGAGCTTGGTGCCAACCAGGGTGAGACCGTAGGCGGCGGCGTACTCCCGCTGAGCGGCCTCCATGCGGCGTCGCGTGGCCATGAGGGCGCTGGCTTCCTGAAACAGGAGGCGGCGAGCCACCTCTAGCTCAGCCGTGGCGATGTCAGGGTTTGCCGTCGGGGCAATGGGAGTGCTTAGGCCCCAGAGGGCCGCACCGAGCGGGTCGGAGGTGCCGACGCGGGCCGCGGCGGTGTTGGCCTCGGCCCACGCACGACCAGAGGCGGTGGAGGAGATGATGGCCATTGCTTCCACGTGAATGTGAGAGCTACTAGACAGGGTCGTAGCCAGCGCGCCCACACAGCCATGGGAGGATCGATGCAGACGAGCACCTGGCTAGGGTACTCGTCGGTGACCGGTGCTTCGGCAAGGCTTAGCGTGCCGAAGCGCTCAGTGAGCATGTCGATGTCGAGCGTGAGGTCGACGAAGCTGCCCGTAGGGCCTGCTGGAGCAAGCCCCACGAGCCCGCAGTTTCGCCTGGACATGCGGCGGCGGGGAACGGTGAGGGGTCCCACTCGGAGCATGAATCCGGCTGGCGCCGTGTACGGGCCCATGGTGGGCGCCAACTGTCGTCGTTTTCTCACGACAGATGCCATGGGTAGGCTTATCGAAGGTGGTTGGGGCCGGAGGATGCCGACGGGCTCCCGGTGCGGGATTAGGCACAAGCGATGGTGACACACGATGTACTCAGGTTTGGGGCCCTCCATGGGAGGTAACACCCTAGTCCTGCTTGGTCTAGTTGATGGATGGGTGTGATTACAAGGTTGCTACTGGAGCTGTGTCTAGAGGAGGAAGAGGGAGTAGCCGGCTCGCCTTCCTATGCTATGAAATATGAGTATGAGGGAAGTGTCCCATAGATGTATGTGCGTGAGACTCGTCCTCCCCTTTTCATGGGGGGCTCGGGGATTTTTATAGGCCAACCCCCCGGCTTACAATATTCCTGAGGTACAAAGTGAGGGGACCCGGCTGGCAGCCTCTCCGGCTAGCCAGGGGGGCCCACCTCGCGAACCGTCTCGTCATCCATAGGGTCCACCGGCTATGCGGTCCCATCGCCTGGGGCCCGCCAGCCGGCTCTATGATTGGCCCCCGCCCACCTGCTCTGGCGCGGGTTACCCGGGCGTCGTCGTCTTGTGCCAGAAGGCCAAAGTCTCCGGTACGGCTAGCTACACTGTAGCCATGCCGGAGCAGGTAAGCGAGTGGGAGGAGGTGTGTCAGCACTGTTGCCTCGCCCGGTCGCGGTCAGCCAAGGTCAGGGTAAGACCGGCCAGACTGTAGCTACGCGCGCCCGTGCGTCGGCGGCCACTGTGGTTACATTGGTGCCCATTGTGGGGGTCCCGTCGTGTCGCCCTACCTGCGTACAGAGGGATGGGACAGAAGCTTGTCTGCCCGAGGGTCAACGGAGGTGGTGGCTTGAAGGCAGCCGGCCGCGCCCAGGTGGTTGGGGGCCGGGCCGCCTCCTCCACTAGCTGGCCTCGATCTAGCCAGCAATGCATCTGCTGGCTGCACGCCAGCCAGCCGCAAGCAGCCAGCCATGTGTTAATTTTTGAAACGGGGGAGAGAACCCGGCTACTTTGGCCTACCCAGGGGTAATAACCCCGTCAACCATTGTGTGTTCGGCGTCTTGGCATTCACTTTATATGTATCAGTTTCGAACTATGTCTTTGGTCATTAAATTGGGTTGTCCGACTCCTATGCTTGCCCCTTTATGTCCGCTCATTCGGCTAAAAGGGCAAAGGGGGCACCCCTGCGATTGTGCTTCCGGATAGTCCGGTCAAGCACCTCAGGGGAGAAAGTCGAAAACAGACTGTCATAGTATGCGCGACCCGATCTGTGAACCCCAAGTTAGAAGTATTACACTTCGACCCTTGTAAGCAGTTATTCCATGTTATACGAGCAATTTTCCCTTTGAGAAAACACTACGATGTCAGCTTTGGCCTCCGCTTGTCCGAACATCGCAGAAACTCCGGTAGCTAATCGTACGCTTCCCGCGGTCCTTTTCGTGCCCCTTCGATTAAGTGAAAGAAATAAAGCACAATAGTCTGGTTGCCTAGTCTGCCACACTAAATCACCTTCGAGTTCCTATAATTTGGCTAAGAAACACAGTGCATTGGCATAGACACCCCATGTAGTATGTACGTGGGGGCTGAAACCGACGACTCACATCTTTCAGTATCAAACAACCATACAGGAGTTATAAAAGAATGCAAAAACAATATAAGAGCGAATACTAATATCATTCAAAGTTATAAACAAGTCTTTGGATATATTACAAGCTCATTCAAATATTTTTTGCCCGAACACTACGACGCGATCACCCGTGCACTCTCCATCACTCCATCGAAGTAAAGCTCGGGGCATCGGTGCTCCTTTCCGGGAGGCGGTGGATCGATAGCGACCTTCATCGGATTGAGCCCCGGCCAGTGCACTTTGGCCTTGGAAAGGGCCATCCGGAGTCCTTCTATGCAGGAGGAACGCTTGACGGTGTTGAGGTGGGGCGTCGCCTCTATTATTCGTTGCACCAGGCCGAAGTAGCTGCCTGGGAGTGGCTCGCCGGGCCATAGGCGGATGCAAAGGATGCTCGGGGGCTCCGAATTGTGTCCAGAACATCCGAGCTTCGTCTTCCTCTCCCCGCGAGGCAAGCTGCTGATTGGCGTCTGCCACGCTCTTTTGGAGATCGGCAGCCGCACCTAAGGATCGCCATGCATGGGTTAGCAATTCAAATTTTCCATCTCTGAACACGCACTTTAGGGAGTATGGCTTACCATCGGCTATCTCCTTGGCTTGGCGAACTTGTTCCTCGAAGAACCGTCTGTCCACCCGCTCCTTTTGGAAATCGGACTTCACGGTGGACAGTTTGGCCAAGATCGCCGTATTCTTTTGCTCCAAGGACTCGCATTTGTTGCTGGCATCCTTGAGCTCATCCTGTATCTCCACCACACGAGCCTGGTGTTTATCACTGGTGGCTCGTAGGGCGGAGAGTGCGATGGCCGCTTCCTTGGTTGCCGCCTTCTCCACGGCCGCTTCATATTTGACATGTTGAAGCTCGGCCTTGAGTTTTTCAATCTCTTTCGATGAAATTGCATCACGATGCGACTTCATTAGGAATCTGCATCGACATTATTTGGGAGAAAGCATCCAAATGTGGCTTGGACTTACCCTCCGCCTCGTCGAACCTCTTGTTGAGGTCTTCCACCTCATCCTCGGAGCGCTTGAGCTTCTGATGTAGCTCGTCCAGCTCGGCACCATTTTTGGCCGCCACTGATGATGAAGCCTACATTACACAATTCATACATCACATCGGCACTCACTTCCCAAAAATAAAGTTATGACCCCTAGGTGAGCTTGTTCATCTCACCTAGGGCTCGAGGGCTGCCATGTCTACAGTACGAATAAATAAAAATATTTAGCAAAATTCCGGGTGACTTACTTGAAAGCCCGCAAGGAGACCTTTGAAGGCCTCCTTCAGTCCGTTATCAACAGACTAGACGCTCTGTAGTACCGCGCCTATAAGGGTGCGGTGCTCCTCTGGGATGGAGGCACTTGATAGAGCCTCCCCCATGGCCGACCACCCGGTGATTGGCTGTACCGGGGCTGATTGGATTTCTCGATCACCCACCGGGGATTGGACCAGTGCCTCCGGAGGCATAGTGCGCTCCGGAGATGTCCTTGCAGGGGACTGATGGCCCGTCCGTTCAACCTCCTCGGTGTCTGGACGGGGGATTGTCCCCTGGTCTTCGATGGTCGAAGAGTTAGCCTTGGCCACGGGAATATCTCTCTCGCCCCTGCGTTCGCCTCCATTGGAGTAGGCTGGGACGACACCTCCACAGCGTCCTTCGTAGCGCCTAGAGTAGGGGTGCGAGCCATCCCCGCTCTCCGCTAGTTTGGCGGGCGGGGTGTCCCCATCCAATACCACCTCGGTGGGAATGACACGCGGCAGGCTGTAGGACCAATAGCCTGTGTGTCGGCAAACTCTGAATTTATTGGTTATAGGAAGGAGGGTCTTCGGATCCTAACATGGATGGAGGGGGCTTGACCCTAAGGCTCCTTCGGGGAACCTCTTCGGCATCTTCGGACGTGGAGCTCGAGTCCGAGCTGGCGTAGGACAAGATCATCCGCACGTGTTGCACCCTCTTCGGGAAAGGAGAGGTTGCCTGCCCCGGGGCGTCCTAAGTCCCCGCTCTCTTCTTGGGGCAAGGGAGATCATCTCCCCCTTGCTCTCGACCTCCTCCTCCTCTTCTTCCTCTTCTTCGGCCTCCTCCTGATTCGAGGAGGCGGGCATGTTTTCGAAAGCAGCATCAAGCTCATCCTTGATGTGAAGGCCAGCCAAACCTAGTTTCTTCTTCTTCTCCTTCTTCGTGGGAGCCTCGCAGGGCTTCTCCGCGAGCATCTTGGCTAACAGCCCGGTCCTCTCGTCCTCGGGCTGAGGAGCTAGACTGCTAATGTTGATGGCTTTCTTCAGCCATCTCTGTATAAACATATCGGACACAGGGTTATGGACCTTCTATGTATAGAGCCCATCAGGCTAGGATAAGTCGTACCTCGGAGTCCGGCTTGGCGGTGTGAAGGCCCTTGTCCTCCTCCTCGGCTGGCCAGCTCTTCATTGATTTGGAGAACGCCTTCCATAGCTTCTCCCGCATAGTGTAGAAGACTTTCCGGACTGTGCGTTCGGCGTCGGGTTTCCGAACCCACAGGGGACTGTCTCGGTGCTGGTAGGGGAGGATGCATCTTCGGAACATTACCTGGACCACATCGGCCAGCTTGGTGCCGTTCTCGACCAAGGAGCGGATCCGCTTTTGTAGATCGGCCACCTCCTTGCTCGACCCCCAGACGAGCCCCTTTTCTATCCATGAAGCTAGTCTGGTCGGAGGTCCAGATCTGAATGCAATGGCGGGGTGCAGACCTTGTTCCTGTGGTTTGGTGATGTAGAACCACTCTTTCTGCCACCCCTTTATGGTGTCAATGAGGGTGCCCACTAGCCACTCTACGCGCATGAGTTTGCCAATGACGGCCCCACCGCAATCGGCATGCTTGCCGCCGACGCACTTCTGTTTGATGTTGAAAACCTGTAGCCAGAGCCCAAAGTGCGGCTCGATGTGCAGGAATGCCTCGGAGAAAAGGATGAACGTGGAGAGGTGCATGATGGAGTTCGGCGGGAGGTCGTGGAAGTCGAGGCCATAAAAGAACATTAAACCCCTAACGAAGGGGTGCAGCGGAAAGCTCAACCCCTTGATGAAGTGGGGGATGAATACCACCCGCTCGCCTGGCCTGTGGGTGGGGATTGCTTGTCCCTTCTCCGCCGTGCGATGAGGGATGTCGATGGGAAGATAACCGACCTTCTTGAGGCCGGTTATGTCCTGGTTGTTGACCGTGGAGATTTCCCACTAGACGTTGGAGCCCGCCACTGTTGGACTCGGAAGCGGGGGTGGAGAAACCTAGATTTGTGCTCTAGAAGCGCATGGGAATAGGAGACGGAGAAGTCGAATGGAGAGCGTGAGGGGCCTTCGGGGTTCTCTTTCCCCTTTTATGAAGTCTGTTGATTTGGGCTCCCCTTTCCGCGCCATGAATCCCTCCACTTCCCAAGACGTGCAAGCCTTTACGGGCGCGTGATTAAGTATATCCCGTATAAAATGGTACACGATCGACACGTTGATAGATTGTGTGGATGGAACGGCCTCGAACCGCGCATCGAGTGTGTGTAACTGGCCTATCAATCGTGGTGGGCTATGACCTTTTGTCAGAGAGGTCGTCAGGAAGCATTACATTTTTTCTTGACGCTTGATCTTCGAAACCAGCTTATCTCACAGGATTCGGACGTGCCATTATGCGGAAAACTACTTATCATCGGAGGTCGAACTATGGTTCGGCAGAAAGGAACTCATCTCACAAGCCGAAGACACTGTTCGCGAAGCAATTGGAGCTGAAGACCCTTGGCGTTGGAGGCAAGTTCAGGGGCTACTGAGGGAGTCCTGGATTAGGGGGTCCTCGGATATCCGACCTGTTGTTTATGGGCCGGACTATATGGACTACTTACCGAACACTGGATGGTTTGAAGGCCCGGTTTCTAAGATGGAAGCTTCGAGGAACACGGCTTGCACTCCACGTTTGATGTAGTAATAGGCATGTTTATCTCTTCGGCATGTAACCGACCATGTGTAAACCCTAGGCCTCCTCAGCATCTATATAAGTCAAAGGGCTTTAGGGCATAGGGGGAGGATAACTCACCTAGGGTTAGACATACGATCTCGAGGTAGATCAACTCTGTATTCCCATACACCATCAATACAATCAAGCAGGACGTAGGGTATTACCTCCATTGGAGGGCCCGAACCTGGGTAAACTTGTGTCCCCTTCGTCTCCTATTACCATCGATCCCAGTCTCACAGTTTAGGACCCCCTACCCGAGATTCGTCGATTTTGACACCAACAACGAGGAAGAGGAAGAAGAGGAGGAGGATGAGGAGGAGGCTAGGGTCGAGGGAGAGGGGGGAGGAAATTCCCCTCGTGCTAGGAAGAGAGCGGCGTCTTCGGACGCTCCGGAGCAGGTCCCTCCTCCTGCCCAAAAGAGGGCGCGTCAGACACGGGTGATTCTATCCAACGATAGTTCGGACTTGGACACCACATTCAAAGACCTCGAGGAGGTTCCACAAAGGAGCCAACAGGTCAAGCCCCCTCCAAAAAGGTTAGGATCCGAAGACCCTCCTATCCATTACAAATAGATTTAGAGTTTGCTAACAAGCAGGTTATTGGCCTTGCAGCCCCCTGCGCGTCATCCCCACCGAGTGATATCGGACGGGGAGACCCCGCCCGCTGAACTGGCGGAGAGAGGGGATGCCTCGCATACCACCACTACAAGCGCCATGAGGGATGTCGTGGAGGTGTCGTCCCAGCACACTCCTATGGAGGCGGACACCGGTGGGGAGGGAGACCATACCGTGGCCGGGGCTAATACCTCAGCTACTGAAGACTGGGGGGCAACACCCCACCCGAATACTGAGGAGGCCAGACTATGCGCTGGTCCAATCCCCGGTAGGTGATCGGGGAATCCGATCATCACCAGCACCACCGGCCAATAGGTAGTCGGTCATGGAGGAGGCTCTATCGAGTGCCTCCATCCCCGAGGATCACCGCAAACTTATGGGTGCGGTACTGCAGGTCTCCTTACGGGTTTTCAAGTAAGTCACCCGATGTGCTTATTTGCAAAGTTTTTATTTATTCGTATTATATACATGGCAGTCCCCGAGTCATAGGTGAGGTTAAAAAGCTCACCTAGGGGCCACGTCTGTATCCAATATCGAACTAGATGCACTTTAAGTGTCCGGCATGTTAGAATAACTCTACATATGATTGGATTATCTATAATTCGGGAATTGGGAGCCCATGTAATGTATCAACTATGTGTGTAATGCAGGCTTCGCCATCGGCGGCGTCCATAAATGGCGCCAAGCTGGAAGAGCTAAATCAGAAGCTTAAGCACTTCGAAGACGAAGTTGAGGCCCTTAATCGAAGGTTCGACGAGGCTCAAGGTATGTCTAAGTAGAATCCGAATGCCTTTGCCTGAACTCTATCATTCGAATACTGTCAATGCAGCCTTTTCACATTGTATAATGCACGCACAGCCTCGGCGAAGGAGATGGAGAGGCTCAAGGTCGAGCTCCAGCGCACGAAGGATGAAACGACCACCGAGAGGGCGGCTGCTAAAGAAACGATTATCGCCCTTTCCGCCATGCGGGCCACCAGTGGCAAGCATGAAGCTCGCGTGGCATAGGTCCAGCAGGAGCTCAAGGATGCCAGAAAAAGATGCGAGGCCTTGGAGCAGAAGAATAAGGGGAGCTCGGCCGAACTGTCCACTTTACAAACTGAACTCCAGAAGGAGCGGATGGACAGCCGGTTCTACGAGGAGAAAGTGCGCGAGGCCAAGGACATAGCAGATGGTAAGCCGTACTCACTAAAGTGCGTATTTGAGGATAGCAAATTCGCATTGCTTACCCGGGTGTGGCGATCCTCAGGCGCATTTGCCGATCTCCAGAAGAGCGTGGTAGATGCCAATCAGTTGTTCGCCTCGTGGGGAGAAGGAGATGAAGCTTGGTTGTTCTGGGCATAGTTCAGAGCCCCCGAGTGTCCTCCTCTTCTGGTGGAGCAGATGAAACAGCTGATGGAGCTGCACCGGATGGCAGAGCTGGCCATGAAGGACCTCTGCATCTGCTTATGGCCCGGCGAGCCGCTGTCAGGCAGCTACTTTGGCCTGGTGCAGCGGTTGATTGCTGCTTCGCCGCGCCTCGACACCGTCAAGCGCTCCTCCTACATCGAAGGAGTCTGGATGGCCCTTACCAAGGCCAAGGTGCACTGGCCGGGGCTAAATCCGATGAAGGCATCCCCCGACCCACCGCCACCCAGGAAAAAGCATGACGCCCCGAGCTATACTTCGATGGAGTGATGGAGAGTGCTCGGGTGATAGCGTCACAGTGTTCGGGTGATAAATTGTTTGAATGAGTTGTAACATGTCTGAAAACTTGTACAAACTTTTGATAATATTAGTATTTGTTCGTATATGGTTTTGCATTCTTTTATAACTCCTATGTGGCTATTTAATACTGAAAGATGCGAGTCGTCGGCTTCAGCCCCCATGTAGATACTACATGGGGTGTCTATGCCCATGCACTATGTCCCTTAGCCGAATTATCGAAACCCAAAGGCGGTATAGTGTGGCAGACTAGGCAATCAGACTATAGTGCGTTATTTCTTTCACTTAGCCGTATGGGCGCGAAAAGGACTACTAGAAGCGTATGATTAGCCACCAAAGTGTTATGATGTTCGGACGAACCGTGGCCAAAGCCGGTATCACAATGTTTGCACAAATGGCAAGTTCCTCGTGTAACACGGAATAACCGCTTACGAGGATTGAAGTATAATACTTCCATCTCGGGGTTCACAGACCGGATCGTGTATACTATGACAGTCCGTTTTCGGCTCTCTCCCCTGAGGTGCTTGACCAGATTATCCGGAAGAACAATCGCAGGGATGCTCCCTTTGCCCTTTTAGCCAAACGAGCAGAAAGTAAAGGGGCAAGCAAAGGAGCTAGGCAACCCAACTTATTGACCAAAGACATAGTTCGGAACCGATGCATATAAAGTGAATGCCAAGACGCAGGACACATGATAGATAAGGCGATTTGTGTTTGAACTCGAGCCCCAGTCTATTACTCGGTTACCTCACATCATACCAAATAGGTCCACGAGCAGAGGGAGAGAGGAGAAAAAATATGCGCCAAAAAAGGACAGATGGGGCAAACTTATGCCACGCAATTTGCATTTTCTCAACAACTCTTATAGCTCGGATTGCCGAAGCAACTGTTTATAGGTATGGAAGACATAAAAATATACATGAGTTGTTGTACCAGGGGTCTTCGATTGATAACCTGACGTCCTTGATATGCCCCGTTGCTAGTTGACTCCTGCTCTTAGATGCACCTTGATGGGTGTTAGTGTTCGACGGATGAATTTTGCAAACAAAGTCTTGAGAGGCCATCGAATTGTAGGTGAGCTTTACGCCCTATGCAGGCTCCTTCAGGAGCGCCTGTATTTTGTTCGAAGATGTGTTGATAATAGGGGTTCGGGCCAGCCAAAAACCCATCTTTATTTCCCCACTCCTACC
Organism: Hordeum marinum; assembly: GCA_022496015.1. NCBI lineage: Eukaryota > Viridiplantae > Streptophyta > Magnoliopsida > Poales > Poaceae > Hordeum > Hordeum marinum. The sequence goes on from CM039672.1 coordinate 47,147,159, forward strand.
CATGGAATCTTAAGTGCGAAGTTGTGCCTCCTCGGCACGTACTTTGTTGGTCTTAAGGTTGTGCGGTGGGGGCAAGTCCCTATAGAGGGGAGGAGGAAGGATCTGAGTTTTCGGTCTGAAGCCGAACTCGCTTCCCAGCCTTGTGCGCCTTTATGGCGGATGTCGGAACTTGCCGATCTTCTTTGTAGCTGAATTCGGCCGCTAGGGCTAGTGCATGTTCCTCGGTTTTAAGGGAGCGCTCTGTATTGACGTTGACAGTAATGACCCCCTTGGGGCCCAACATCTTGAGCTTGAGGTATGCATAGTGTGGGACCGCGTTGAAACGAGTGAACGATGTCTGACCAAGCAGCGCGTGATAGCCGCTACGGAAGGGCACAATGTCGAAGATCAAGTCTTCACTATGAAAGTTATCGAGCGAGCCGAACACAACTTCCAGAGTTACAGAACCTGTACATCGGGCCTCGATGCTTGGGATCACTCCTTTGAAGGTATTGCTGCTGGGTTTGATCCTCGACGGATCTATGCCCATCTTTTTCACTGTGTCTGAATAAATCAGGTTGAGGCTACTTCCTCCATCCATTAGGACTTTTGTGAGGTGATACCCATCTATAATGGGGTCTAGGGTAGGTGTCGGGGATATACCCCGTGGTATGACCCAGCGTGGCAACTCACACGAGACCTGGTTAAGACATGGCGTTTTATTGGTGACCCGGCAGGCGGGTCACAAGACGACCAGGCCCAGGACCCGGCGTGCAAACCGGCGCCAGGCGGCTCACAAGAGAAGGCCCAAAGGAGAGAGGATTCCCTTACAAGAGAAACAAGACCCGAATTAGGATTAATGAAAGACTAGTCCTAGTCCTACTAGGAGTAGGACTCTATTTGTAAACCTACCCTCTCCACTTATATAAGGAGGGGTAGAGCGCCCTTAGAGAGACAAGTTCACAAGTCCACAAGTTTAGACAGACACAAGAGATTAGAGATAGATAGATTAGAGGCTCTCGTGATTAGAGGTAGCAAAACAGCACCCTTGTAACTGAGGGATCTTCTTCATCATCAATACCAGACAAGTAGGACGTAGGATTTTACCTCCATCGGAGGGGCCAAACTTGGGTAAACTCGCGTATCTCGATTCCGACCAACCCCTCTCAAGCCGCCACATAGTTGCGATCGCCCCGAACCTAAGTCCGTTCACCCAAACATCTGTCGTGACAAATCCACGATAGTAGGGGGTCCCGAACTGTGAGACTAGAATCGACGGTAACAGGCGACGAAGGTGACATATATTTACCTAGGTTTGGGCCCTCCTATGGATGTAATACCCTACGTCCTGCTTGGTTGTATTGATGATGTGTTGGGGGTACAGAGTTGATCTACCTCGAGATCGAATAGCTAACCCTAGATGAGTTGTTCTATGTCTATACCCTAAAACCCTACGGCTTATTAAGACACTGAGGATGCCTAGGGTTTACACATGGTCGGTTACATACCGAAGAGATAAACATTCCTATTTGCTACATCAAACATGGAGCGCAAGCCGTGCTTCCCGAAGCTTCCATCCTAGAGACTGGGCCTTTAGATCCTCCAGTGTTTGGCAAGTAGCCCGTATAGTCCGGCCCATAATAATAGGTCGGCTCCCCGAGGACCCCCTAATCCAGGACTTCCTCAATAGTGGCGCCAACTATTGTGGTTTTGTCATGGTAGATGTCCTTGTGCAAGGACTTAGGTGTGAGGCCATTGTTGGCAGGTGGCGATTCAAAGAGACCCAACATGACCAGGAGGCGGGTTTACCCACGTTCGGCCCCTCCTATGGAGGTAATAGCCTATGTGCTGGTTTGTGTCTATATTAATGTAAATCTTGATTACAAGGATGCGAAATCACTAACATAGCTTTCGAGGGTGTCTAACTTGAGTTTATTGGCCTCAGGGGCTCGCCTTTATATACAGGTCGAGACCTTGAGTCCTACAAGAGTTCGGATTGTACAACTACCACGTTCCCTAACACATCTCTATCTTGTCTTGTACCCCAAGCAAGGAAAACCTTTGGCGTATTCCACCTCTTGGGCTCCAAGCTGTCGTCTTCATATGATGGGCCGCCATCCGGCTTATCGACCAACCGTCTTACCTTCCCTTTCGCCACAGCACGACCCATCTTGAGCATAATCCTTAAGCCGCCAGCCTGTTGACCCGGCCCATCAGACGAGTCACACCGCAGTGTTATATCCCCGACAGGAAGGGACAAGAGGCGGAGAAGAAAAAGAATAAAAAGGTGTAGTGCTACATGTGCAAGGATTGGGGACATATAAAGAGGGAATGCCCATAACTGAAAGGTGGGGCTAGTGCTAACCTGTCTACTCATGGTGATGACTCAGACATCAATAGTGATGCCCTCATAGTATCACACAGACGTTCAACTCAAACTGAAGTGTGGATGTTGGATTCGGCTGGCTCTTTTATCCCACGCCCAACGGGGAGTGGTTATCTTTGTACAAGTCTGGTGAGTTAATTTGGTTTCGCCTATGTGGGCTATGAGACTGGTTATCATGTTGCTGGAGTAGGTGACATCAAAATCAAGATGTTTGGCAGAGCTGAGCGGATGCTTCGGGGAGTCAGGTATGTGCCAGGGCTACAGAGGAGTCTAATTTCTCTTGGTATTATTCATGATGGTGGTATGAAATTCCGTTGTGATCGGGATAATAAGACCATGGAACTCATGGAATATGGGGTGACCATGATGATAGGACAGAGGACGGCTTCACATCTTTCCAAGTTGCAAGGGAGCACTATTGCAGGTGGAGTCATGAAGAGTGGAGCTGCAGGAGTAGAAGTGCAGTCTCACGGTAGCGGCGGGTTAGGCCCATCAGGTAGCTCTAAGTAAGCTACAAAGAAGACAACCCAAGTCTGAAGTACATGGAGGCTCGATGCATGGACGACTTCTAGGTGGTGCAGAATATTCGCCAAGGTGGAGTTTGTTATATTTGTGTCGAATATTATGTACGCAAGGGGTTACGTGGACTTGGAGTTGTAATTGGTGTGGATATATATGAGTCATGTAGGAGTCAGACACTACACGTAACCCATGACGACTTGATAAAAAAATACGCAGGGGAGCCGGCGACTCGTGCCGGCGCTCGGGCGGCCGGTGTTGCGGTATCTTGGGGAGGACCGCTCGTAGTCATGCCCCGAGGGTGTAGCCATATTGGTAAACCTTGTTAACAAATATCGTGCCTCAGTGTGTCGTATATGATCTTGCATTATCGTTTTGTTCTAACAGTATATGTTGTGCTTCCTATTTGTTTATCTTGAGTAATCAAGTATGTATGGTGGCTTGCACATCATGTACTTGTGAGTCTTGTGTTTGAGCCTTTTGTATCTTTGTTGGCTCTTTTGAGAGATTAATGGATCATCCCATTTTGTGTGAGTAATGTGCTTTGTGCACTTCACGATCTTAAAAATGTGTGTACATGAGGAACACCCCTTAGTATTGATATTACAAGATTATGTAGTTTCTATGTGGTATGTCTTCTCATGAGAAATTCAAATTCTAAATGGTCCAATAATTATCTCTTGTTGGATTTCATTTGCCACTTGTTAATTATTTGGGATTATCACATTATGGGGGAGTAATTTGCTATGTGCATATTACAAGCCTAGAAAATGTTTACATTTGAGTTATTGCCACTTAGAGTTGATATTGTAAATTATCTTGTTCCTAGGTGGAATGTTAGCTCTACAAGTGTCATTTGCTTGTTATTTTGGTGTAAATATGATGTTGGGTCTTTTTGCAATCTACCAATGGAAATTATTTCCAAATACTTCTTGTCCTTTGACAACTGCTATTCCTTTTTAAGTGGTAGAAATTTGGAATCATCTTTACACTGGATTTTGTTTATCGTTTGTCTTCCCTGTCTCTTGTGGATCGTTTTGAGCATGTCTAGTGTTTCTATAGATATAGGGAAAGTGATGATCTTGTCTTGTGCATTTTGTATTCAAATGCAAATTCTATGTAATGCGCATCTTTTGGGGGGAGCTATCCTATTTTCTTTAGAACACTCTATTTATGCATTTATCATAAAATGTTTTGATCCTCATCAAGTGTGTCTTGGTGGGAGGCAAGCCTTTTCTTTATGGTGCTTTGTGCCATCATGAAAATTTGCCGAGGGTCTGGTTTGTTTGGAACATAGCTCTCTTTTGGGAACTTGATACCCCTTGTTTGTTTTCCTTCAATTGGTATCTTGTTCCCTTCTATTTGGCATGTGTCGATGGATATCTCATTCCTGGATATATCTTTTAACTGGTATCCTTCAAGTGATAATTTTTTGTTTGGTATCTCATACGTCCATTCTGCATCATGCTTTTATATTGATATTTATTGCATTATGGGATGTTACTACACATTTTGGTACAATATTTATGCCTTTTCTCTCTTATTTTACAAGGTTTACATGAAGAGGGAGAATGCCGACAGCTGGAATTCTGGACTGGAAAAGGAGCAAATCTGAGATACCTATTCTCCACAACTCCAAAAGTCCTGAAAAACTACGGATAATTATTTTGGAATATATAAAAATTACTGGGCGAAAGAAATACAATAGGGGGCCCACCAGGCAGTCACAAGCCAGGGGGCGCGCCCTACTCCCCTAGGCGCGCCCCTATGGCTTGTGGCCCACCTAGCAGCCCTCTGATGCCCATCTTCTGCTATATGGAGGCTTTTGACCTGGAAAAATCATAACAGAGCTTTCGGGGCGAAGCGCCACTATCTCGAGGCGGAACTTGGGCAGAACCAATCTAGGGCTCTGGCGGAGCTGTTCTGCCGGGGAAACTTCCCTCCCGGAGGGGGAAATCGAAGCCATCGTCATCACCAACGATCCTCTCAAATGGGGAGCCAATCTCCATCAACATATTCATCAGCACCATCTCCTCTCCAAACCCTAGTTCATCTCTTGTATCCGATCTTTGTCTCAAAACCTTAGATTGGTACATGTGGGTTGCTAGTAGTGTTGATTACTCCTTGTAGCTGATGCTAGTTGGTTTACTTGGTGGAAGATCATATGTTCAGATCCTTGATCATCATTAATAATCCTCTGATTATGAACATGAATATGCTTTGTGAGTAGTTATGTTTGTTCCTGAGGACATGGGATAAGTATTGTTATAAGTAATCATGTGAATTTGGTATTCGTTCGATATTTTGATGAGATGTATGTTGTCTCTCCTCTAGTGGTGTTATGTGAACGTCGACTACATGACACTTCACCATTGTTTGGTCCTAGAGGAAGGCATTGGGAAGTAATAAGTAGATGATGGGTTGCTAGAGTGATAGAAGCTTAACCCCTAGTTTATGCGTTGCTTCATAAGGGGCTGATTTGGATCCACATGTTTCATGCTGTGGTTAGATTTATCTTAATTCTTCTTTCGTAGTTGCGGATGCTTGCGAGAGGGGTTAATCATAAGTGGGATTCCTGTCCAAGTAAGGGCAGCACCCAAGCACCAGCCAACCCACATATCAAATTATCAAAGTAACGAACGCGAATCATATGAGCATGATGAAAACTAGCTTGACAGAAATTCCCATGTGTCCTCGGGAGCGCCTTGCTTTGTATAAGAGTTTGTCCAGGCTTGTCCTTTGCTATAAAAAGGATTGGGACACCTTGCTACACCTTTGTTACAATTGTTACTTGCTACCTCTACGAATTATCTTATCACAAAACTATCTGTTACTGATAATTTCAGTGCTTGTAGAGATTACCTTACTAGAAACCGCTTGTCATTTCCTTCTACTCCTTGTTGGGTTCGACACTCTTACTTATCGAAAGAACTACTATATATCCCCTATACTTGTGGGTCATCAAGACTCTTTTCTGGCACCGTGGCCGGGGAGTGAAGCGCCTTTGGTGAGTGGAACTTGGTAAGGAAAAAATTATAGTGTGCTGAAATTTACTGTCACTTGTTACTATGGAAAATAATCCTTTGAGGAGCTTGTTCGGGGTATCTTCACCTCGACCGGAAGCACAAAGAGTCGCCCCTCAACCTGCTGCACCTAATGAAAATATTTATTATGAAATTCCTTCGGGTATGATAGAGAAACTGCTAGCTAATCTTTATGCAGGAGATGGAACACTACATCCTGATTTGCATCTAATCTATGTGGATGAAGTTTGTGGATTATTTAAGCTTGCATGTTTTCCCGAGAATGTTGTCAAGAAGAAGGTCTTTCCTTTATCTTTGAAGGAGAAGGCATTGGCATGGTACAGGCTATGTGATGATATTGGATCATGGAACTACAACTGATTGAAATTGGAATTTCATCAGAAGTTTTATCCCATGCATCTGGTTCAACGTGATCGGAATTATATTTACAATTTTTGGCCTCGCGAAGGAGAAAGAGTCGCTCAAGCTTGGGGGAGGCCTAAGTCAATGTCATATTCATGCCCCAACCATGAGCTCTCAAGAGAAATTATTATTCAGAATTTTTATGCTCGTCTTTCTCATAATGATCGATCCATGCTCAATACTTCTTGCTCCAGTTCTTTTATGAAGAAAGAGATTGAATTAAAATGGGACTTATCGGTAAGAATTAAACGCAAATCTGAAGATTGGGAACTCGAGGAAGGTAAGGAGTCAGGTATAAACCTTAAGTTTGATTGTGTTAAATCCTTTATAGACACCGATGTTTTTCATGAATTTAGCACTAAATATGGACTTGACTCTGAGTAGTAGCTTCTTTCTATGAATCTTTTGCTACTCATGTTGATCTCCTGTCACAACCCAAGCAAGTGTCTAGGCTAGCATTGTGTTTGCATCTTCATCATCATCATCATTGCATCAATATGAAATGGGGAGAAAGAAAGAAACCCTAAGCGTTTTATGAATTAAAGGAATTCCAAACAAACGAAAATTCAACAAATCCAAAATGCCCATCAAAAATGTTCCCTATGTCTGATAATTAAAGGCATGGATATACCAGGGACCATTTCAATTATTTGAACATTGGAAATATTTTAAATTTATGATTTAAGTCTCTGAAAATGACAAATGAAAACATTATCATTATCACTGCTTTCAAAATAATCTGAAACTTTTGATACAAGTTTGAAATATTCAAACTTGAAGTTATAAAAAGTTTTAGAATTATTGAAGGGGTATTTGGACCTGCAAAGAAAATCAAACAAATGTTAGAAAACAGAAAAACAGAAAATAAAAATAAAAGGGAGAGGCTTACCTGGTCGAGTGGAAGGCCCAGCCCAGCCCACAGGGGTCGAAGGGTCATCTTCCACCTCGCGCCAGTAGGCATCGAGGTGGCGACCGAGCCGTCGCCGGCCTCCACCTCGTGCTTCCATGCAGCAGGCTGCGGCCCTGCCTCCCCCGCGCCTGGAAGACGCGCGAGCCCTCTCCCCCGAGCTCATTCTCCCCCTCCCTCTCTCCTTTGCTCTCTCTCCCGATCCCCTGCCGAAGGCCGCCGTCGCCGGACGTCGATTCGTCGCCGTCGCTGCCTCCCCGAGCCCGCTGACCAGCTCCCTGGATCCACAGTGAGCCCCTCTTCCTCCCCCCTGAGTTTTCCCTCTCTCTGGCGTCCCCTAGCTAGCTGCGTCGCCGAACCCGAGAACCTCCCGCCGCCGTCGATGGTCGCCGCCGTGCATAGAGCCCTCCAAGCTCACATGCGCGTGCATGGTTGAACTCCTGGAGTTCCCAGGAGCCCGTAGAGGCCATCGTAGCATCGCCCCGTGCCCTGTGTCACGTTTGCGTCCGAGCCCGAGCTCCGGCCGCCGCCACGAGCTCGTTTCTGGTGAGCTCCGGTGACCCCATGACCTCCCATGGCCCCAGATGGATGCGGTCGTGCACGGGCTGCACGCCGGTGGTCTCAGCGCGCCAAATAACCCCATGTAGGAGAAACCTGATGGACGCCGCCGTCCCTGATGGTCACCGGCGTCGAACCGCCGGCCAACTCCGGCGAGTTGACCTCAGGTGGGCCCTGGCTTGACTCTGTGAGTCAATGACCGGTGGGGCCCCGGCCCTGATTAGTTTAGGATAATTTGTAATTAGTTTAGTTGTTAATTAGGTTAATGTGTCACTGACAGGTGGGCCCAATTATTTAATTAAAACAGAATTAGTTTTAATTAGTTAGTTAAGTTAACCAGTCACTGACATCTGGACCCCACATGTCAGGTTTGACTCGGGGCCGAGTCAGTTGACCAGCTGATGTCATCATGATGTCATGCTGACACAATAACTCAATTTCCTTAATAAAACTAAATCAGGAAATTCCAGAAATTATTTAAACCTTTGAAAAATCATATAAAATAATCTGTAAGTCAGATGAAAATAATTTATATATGAAAATTGATCAGAAAAATCCAATGAATCCAGTGGTGCTATTCTCATGCATGTTAGAGCAATCTAAATAGGTGAACATGGACATTTTAGCATTAGGTCAATATATAGAATTTGAAATCAGAACAACTTTGAACCTATATTCAAACACATTTCAAATTGACATGACCAGTAGTTACATTAGCTCATCCATGCACATCATTATGCCATGATCATGCATCATATTGTTGCATCTGCTTGTATTGAATGTTTTTATCTGCGTTGCGGTAGGCCCTAATCCGGAAGATACCCCTCCGTACCCCGACGAAGGAGAGAACTCCTCCGCAACCCAGCAAGGCAAGCAACCTCATTGATCATTCCGATAACATCCCACTCTCTCGCTTTTGCTCTCATTTATTGCATTAGGACAAACGATCACATGTCAGTTGTACACGGTAGATGATCCTATTCTTATGCATGACCTGATCTTGTCACAGTAAATAGCTAAACCTTGCAACCTAGCATACCTGATAGATGCTTGTGCCATGATGTGCTTAGCTTACTTTGCCTGCTATGCTTAGAGTTGTGTCAAGTCGGATTCATCTGGGTGACGAACTGAGTGAAACAGTGTTGTCCGATGTGATGAGCTTATAATGAATACGATTTGGTAAAGGTAGCGATGAGAGGCTATGTAGGAGTACATAGTGGGTTGTCTCATTGGGACCGTTCTTAGGAACTAGGTTCCGTGTTTGTGATCCAAGACTAGATACTACCACACGTTGGGATACTTAACTGACCCTCTCGACTCATCAGTCGCTTAGTCCTTGGTCCAGGTATTGCAAGTAGTTTCTGGTGTTTATAGCATGCTGGAGGCCGTGCGTAGCGCTAACCCTCGGGGTGGGTTACGACGCGGTAGGCAATGGCACGGTGTACCAAGGGTCACCCGAATGGTGGGCTTGGGAACCCTGCGCACATCGTTTGGGACCGTAGTGGAAACTTCGGCCAGACTTCCGTGCGGGGCAGTCTCAAATAGGCGGTAGCCTGGACTAGAGGTCTTATGTGATTGACGGTCGTGGCCGACTCCCTCGCTGGGCATCCGCTTGAAGGTTGCCGAGGTGCATGGTTTTATAAGCACACAGCGATAAGTGGCGAGAGCGTGTGTGAAGAAGTACACCCCTGCAGGGTTATGAAACTATTCGAATAGCCGCGTCCTCGGATATGGACTACTTGGAGAACTTATGCTGTTCATAGATAATCAAATGGAGACTTCTAAAAATCTCAAGACAAGTGTGAGTACCGTGAATGGCACTCTTCCAGAAGGGGAAGGGGAATCCATGGTAGTGTATTGTGATGGTGGTAGTGGACTCGTGTGCGATAACTAAAATGGTAACAAGGAGTTAAAATTGAGTAGTGTAGGTTAGCCATGAGTCAAAGCTAGCTTTCTGCATAAACTCCACCACCCCCTTGTTGACACATGAGCATAAATAGACTAGGTCTGTTTTAAACACTTGCTGACTATGAATTTACTCATCCTTGCTTAATTAATGTTGCAGAAGAGAACCAGGACCCATCAGGTGGGTTCTATCTAGACGTTGACAATGCCGAATAGCTGGTGTCCCAGCTACGATCTTGCCCATGTGGTGGGCTGTAGATAGTCAGGCCATGTGCCTCTTTTATATTTTGCCGTCTATACTCAGATAGCTTAAGTTTCCGCTGGCTTGTATGACTATGTTTGTATGACTTGAGTGCCGGGTCATGTGACCCCTATCTGTAAGAACATATTATGCAAGGCTCGTCTGAGCCTCATAAATAAAAGTCATGTTGTCGTATGGTTATGTTGTGATGCCATAGTTATATCTATGCATATCAGGCATGTCGTGCGTACGTATGAAGTGCCACGGTATGTATGGGATCCGACACCTAGTCGTGTGCCTTTAGTAGTACTCTTTATGGGAAACTGCCTCTTTGTGCTTCCACCGAGCCATGGTAGCTTGCTACTGCTCCGGACACATTGATTGACCGGCATGTATCCTTCTTTGCTCTTGTGTCTATCCCTTCGGGGAAATGTCTTGCAGTGTAATGGAGTCCCCGTAGCCTGCTACGACTCGTCTACGTGCAGTGATGACATCCGTGTCTCGCGGCGTAATGGAGTCCTTGTAGCTTGCTATGACTCGTCTACACATGCTTGAGACCGACACCTGCATTGTTGGGTTATGTATGCCTGTTTCCGTACGGATGTGCCACTTGGGTTCTATGACTAGTCATGTCGGCCCAGGTTCATTGTTGTGTGATTGCCAGCGACATGTTCACATACGTGAGCCAAAAGACGCAAACGGTCCCGGTCAAGGTAAGGTGGCAGCCGTGGAGTACCGTGTGTGAGGCCGCAAAGTGATGTGGCTTGTTACTGTATGGAATCATATGACTTAGAATCGGGGTCCCGACATCTCCCTAAGGAGAAGTGGTTTAAATATCATCCTCCCATTGAAGTGAAAGTAGTCGAACCTATTAAAGTTGAAGAGGAAACTATTACTTATAATGTTGATCCTATTATTCCTCCTGCTTACATTGAGAAACCACCCTTCCCTGTTAGGATAAAGGAACATGCTAAAGCTTGAACTGTGGTTCATAAGAGTTCTATTAGAACACCTACACCCCCTGAACAAATTAAAGTTGAACCTAGTATTTGTATGGTTAAAGATCTCTTGGTTGATAATATTGATGGGCATGTTATTCATTTCTCTGATGAACCGGCTAGAATTGCTAGACCTGATACTAAGAGTAAACATAGACCTGTTGTTGGCATGTCTGTTGTTTCTGTTAAAATAGGAGATCATTGTTATCATAGCTTGTGTGATATGGGTGCTAGAGTAAGTGCAATTCCCTTTTCCTTATATAAAGAAATCATGCATGATATTGCACCAATTGAACTAGAGGAAATTGATGTTACTATTAAGCTTGCTAATAGAGACACTATTGCACCGATGGGGATTGTTAGATATGTTGAAGTCTTGTATGGGAAAATAATATATCCTACTGATTTTCTTGTTCTTGGTTCCCCACAAGATGATTTTTGTCCCATTATATTTGGCAGACCCTTCTTGAATACTGTTAATGCTAGGATTGATTGTGAGAAAGAAACAATTATTCTGAGTTTGGGGGATGTGTCTCACGAGTTCAATTTCTCTAAATTTCGTAGAAAACTCCAAGACAAAGAATTGCCTAGTAAAGATGAAATTATTGGTCTTGCTTCTATTGTTGTGCCTCCTACTGATCCTTTAGAATAATATTTGCTAGACCATGAAAATGATATGCATATGAATGAGAGGAATGAAATAGATAAAAAATTCTTTGATCAGAAGCCTATTTTGAAACACAACTTACCTATAGAAATAATTGAGGATCCTCCTCCACCCAAGGGTGATCCCGTGTTTGAGCTCAAACAATTACCCGATACGTTGAAATATGCTAATCTTTATGAAAAGTAGATATATCGTGTTATTATTAGTGCTAACCTTTCAAATCATGAAGAAAATAGATTATTGAAAACTCTGAGGAAGCATCGTGCTGCTATTGGTTATATTCTTGATGATCTTAAGGGCATTAGTCCCTCTCTATGCCAGCACCAAATTAATATGGAGCCTCATGCCAAACCAGTTATTTATCACCAACGACGATTGAACCCTAAGATGAAAGAAGTGGTAAGAACTGAAATACTAAAGCTTCTGGAGGCAGGTATAATTTAGCCTGTTGCTGATATGTCACACCCTGTGTTTGTAGCACATTGATATGTTTGGGTTTATAAAATTTGGAACCAACTAAAACTTATCAAGGTGCTTGTTTTGCTATGTTGTTTGCTTGCTTGTTGCTTATGTTGTGTCGCACTACTAGGTTCTATTCCACTTCATATTCATCTTCCTTGTTCCAAACCTCTTGCCCAATGATCATGCCATGTGAATAGTGCCCATAACTATTTTTATCAAATTTTGTTTTAACTAAAAATGATTTATTCAAATTAGGTATTCAAAACCCTCTGAAATGAGGTTTTGCACTACAAGTCCTCAAATTAGGTGGACCTCTCTTTCCCAAAGGCTTTATTTCAAACCCACTATATATGAGACTTCCCATAACCACAAAATATTATTTTTAAAGATTATTTTCACATTTTATTTAAAGGCTTTTTCTTAAGGCCAAAAATGATTTTTCCTAGGGAAAATATGTAAATGCTTTGAAAATATTTGAGAAAATTTAGAGAAACTCAGTGGACATATATTTCCCATATATATGAGTTTCAACACAAGGGCATGATCAGATCATAGGAAAATCCCCTCAAAACCCTTTCTGTTCAAATCAAGCTTGTCGAATATTTCTATAAGAAATATTCTCAATAAATTCCAGGAAAATTCCAGCAAGTCAACCCTATCATGGGTGATGATCTTGCAAAGTTTCATCTCAATACAAGTTGGTTTGATTCATCAAACCATCCCAAAACCATTCCTATCCAAAATCAAATTTGAGCAACTTTACATAGTGAAGTGTCTCCCCTTGGCCTCAAACTTTGTGGGCATGCTCTAATGGACAAATAGTGATGATACACTAAGTGGTGCATCAAGGGTAAAAGCCTAGCATCAGTGGATCTACAGAAACCTGATTCTGCATATTTCTAGGGTTCATCAAATCTCCATTGTCAGCTTCTTCCTCTTAAGCTCAAACTTGGTGAATCCCCTCATTTCTACCTAGCCTTTTACCCTAGTAAATATCTTAGTAAAGTGGAAACATCTTCTTGCCCAAAACACCATCAAACACCTTCTGGTGAAATGGTAAAACGAGCATTTCCACCTCTTTCCGTTTTACCCTTGTCCCCAACTTTTTACCTCAGTCTCTAGTAGTTACATTTCACCTCCAGTAACTCTCCCTGGTCAGGTCTCTACAGGGAAGTGGGGTAAAAAACCCCATTTCTACCCCTGTTTCACCTTGGCAGAAGCTTCTCCCTCCCCTTTTTTGGTCTCCCTAGCTCTCCCTAGCTCCACAGCATCCAAAGAGCATCTCCAGGCACTCCACGAGCTAGTGGACAAGGTGGGGCACCCCAAAGCACGCAGGCAATGGCAATGTCGGCCATACGCACGCTCTGGAGCGCGCTACAGTGCGCTCCCGCACTATACCCGCCACCCAATGACCGGCCCCGACAGCCTTGGGCCTCCCTCGCGTGTCCCCCGAGACGCCCTCGGTGTCCGTGACACGCCACTCTATCAGCCCCCTCCTCTCTCTCCTTCCTCCGACCTCCCCCGTGCGTGCCGAGCGCTGCGCGGCTCGGCCAACCCATAGCCTCGCACGCGCGAGCTTCTCTCCCTCTCTCCTTCCCTCTAGCCTAGACCGACCCCAGAAATGCCCCTGGCTCGCCCTCTCTCTCTTGTGGCCTCTGGCCTCGGCCAGAAGCTCACCGGCGCACCAGCGTACGGTGGACTCACCCCTGCCTATAAGACGGCCTCCTGGACCCCTCTCTCACCTCTTGTCCCCCTCTCCTCTCCTCAATAGCCCCCCTGCGTGCTCCGAAGACTGCCCAAGGGCCCTGTGCTCGGGATCAACCCCAGGATCGCCACGGCCATCTCCCCGTCGATCTCCGGGTATGGAGCCTCTTTGTCCCTCATTCCTCTCCCGTTGGTCCTCTCATGCCCCTCTGATCTGAACGCCCCTCCTTCTCGTCTTCTTTGCAACACCAGGTGTCTCCAGCGACCACCTCCCTAAGGCCCCTCCACCGTGGGTACTCGCCGTCGGCAGCTCTGACCATCTTCGGCCGCCCTTCGACCTTCCCTGGAATGGTGACTCTTCCCCGAGCTCGTTCCCAGCATCGCCTGTCGTCGCCGTGCCCCGTGCCGCCGCCGGTGAGTAGCTCCCCTCCCTGTCCCGAGGTGGACCCACCTGCCGCCGGTGAGAAGGACCTAACTGGTGGGACCCACCTGTCGGCCTCTCTTTCCCTCTCGCGCGCCCTCTCTCTCTCCCCCGCGGTCACTAACGGTCGGGCCCCGCGCATCAGGTTTAAACATGGCCATGCGCGAGGCCGGCTGGCTAGCCAGCTGGGCCGGCCCAGCCTCTGGCCGCCTCTAGCCTGGGTCCCAGTGGCTTTTCCCTTTTATTTTTATTTTTATTTTCTATGGGATTTTGCAAAAATCCCATAGAGCCCAAATAAAATCCTATGACAACTTTTTGCACCTAAATTCTTGGAATATTCCATAGAATATATTAGTGCCATTTGTAAAAATATTAGAAAAACTTTTTAGTACTGTTTTTAATTAAAAATCCCTATTTGGCATTTCCTGCCTCTATTTAATAGTTTTTAAAAATGTTTTTCGTAGTAAAATATTAAACAAACATTTTTAAGATAGTCCTTAGTATTTATCAAAATAGGTTAGCATTTTGATTAGTAGCTTGAGTGCTCTGTTTTTGTGTGTTGATTATTTTTATCATTATTTTATCGTGATGATAGATTGCGCTGTTGACGTAGAAGTTGGACCCGAAGGCTTCGAAGACCCCAAAGACTTTGTTGAGCCACGCAAGCAGCCCTTTGACCATGATGAGAAACCATTTTTATTGCATGTCATATAGCACTTTACTTTCATCATAATTGATCATGTGATGTGGTGTTCCCCTTTCGGTGGGATGCCTCCAATACGTTTCCATTGACACTTACATCGTGCATGACCCTACCACCTTATGAGGGTTATGCGGGTGAGTGTAGATAGGATGCTAGTAGATGCTACTCAAGTGGGATCGGGACAATGCATAGTGATGGAAAGAGAGAAATGATTTCAAGAACTTTCCAAAACCCCGTCAGGTGCCACTAATGCCCGAGGGAGATATTGATGAGAAGGGTGACCACTTGAGAAAGAAGTGGCATGCCGGAACAAGTTGAGGGTGTGTTTTCGAAAACGGATTAGATTTAAGATTTGTCGACCGTCCCAACCTTACATACGCAACCACGATGCCCCTTATGGGACGGGGCTTTGTTGATTACCTTGGTGGGTACTCGCAAGGAGGCCGCATTACTAGTGGCGAGAGTGGCATGGTCATTCTCGATATGGGGTCGTACCAGTATGTACGATCATGCGCTGTCTTCATAGGAACATGGCACACCGTTGGTCCCCACATGGATGGTACGATTAGAGCGAGGCTCGTGCGATGTACATCATGAGGGCTGGGTACCAAGAGTGAGTGGACTCTTTGTTTAGTATCGCCAGGAGAAAGGCATTGTTAGGGTGCTTACCTCGGGTATGTTACATACCACGAGTCGTGGATGACACGGAATTTCCCCGAGTCTTGTGGGTAAAGTATACAACCTCTGCATACTGTAAAACTATTCGAATAGCCGTGACCACGGTCAAGGACAGTTGGGTGGTGCTGCTTAGACTACGTCCAGATGTTTTCGTGAAACTTGGTGTGAGTATGGATGTGATGGTGACAAGAGGTCACATGAGATGAGTCTGATGACTTAGCAAGGGAATTAAACTAAGTCAGATGGCTTAGCATGATGAATGAACATGAGATGTTCTATCCCTACTTATGATGATATCGGTAATTTGATCACATGGATACCTGCTAGTTGTTGATGCATGCTCACTAGTTACTTGATCATGTCATTGCATACAAAATTAGCTTTCCGCAAATTTCCCTACTTAGTGCTATATCATGCATCATTATTACCTTGTTCCACAACTCGGGTTGCTTGCAAGTACATTCAAAGTACTCGTTGGCTTGCCACTGGTTATTTAATTGGCCAGGCATGGGAGAACAGGAGTATGTTGAAGAGTTCGTTGGAGACGAACATGCGAACTAGGACGCTTCCTAGTCAGAATGCCTGTAGGTTAAGGCAAATGACATGGGTTCACGCTTTCGATCAAGATTTCCGCTGCTTGTTCTGGTTTAAGTGTTTGGCCCTTGAGGCCCTATCTATGCAAGACTTGACCATCATGGTCATTATTTGTGTAAGACGTTAAATGTGGATGTAAGACTCTTGTTATCTAGCTTCTGTGTGTTCAGTGAGCATTAATCTCTGGGATCACTGTAAACATGCATTCGGTGACCACGACTTATGAGTCGGGGTCCCCACAGAGCTGCTATCAGAGCCATCCTGACTGTAGGAAGCCCTTCGTTAGCATGGACGTTAGACAGGATAAAAGTCGTTCTCAAAACTACACCTAGCATTGGAACTTAGGAATTCTGCACTATTTACCTCTCCTATTCTTCACATAACACCTTGCTGACTCTCCTCCTTTCAAACCTTTGTAGATGGCCATCGTACCCGAAGCCTTCATGACATCCGGCTTTCCCTTACTCCTTGGGGATAGCCTGGAGAAGTGCCCGTTTTGCCAACCACCCATTTTCCTCTACCACGAGCATTGGGTCGATGCCGTCACGAAGGAGTACCACGTTGATGTGGTCGTGAAGGCAAATGACTCCCCGACCAGTTGGTTCTTTGAAGGACCATGGATGGAGACCATGATGTTTGCCGTCGAGACAGGTGCATGCAAGGCACTCCTACACCTTCGAGACGTCATTCCAGAGATGGTTGATGAGCCAGCTACTCTCTACCTTCCCTTTATGACTTTGGCGAGAGTTGGACGCTGATTCTGACCAAGGAAGATGGCACGCCACTCAGGTTCCAGACCTACTTCAGCCTCTCCGCCGATAGCCTGGTTCATAACCTGATGAAGGAGTCCGTGAAGCTCCGCGAGGAACTTCACCACACCCGAGAGCTACATCGACAAGCCAAGACGAAGCCAGACAAGATCAAGAAGGATGGAGCCCCCGAGGGACGACCAGCTATCGCTTACAGAGGAGGAGTACCCCTAGCTAGTGATACACCCACACGTCGTCGTCGCATGAGTGCGAAGGAGTACCGTGAGCTCTTCACCGACCCGCCTGCAAAGCGTCGCCGGGATGGACCTCCTCGTTCCCCGACCCCTTCGACCGGGAATGATGCCCATTTGGGTGATGAACAGGAGGAAGACCTAGAGGAGCGTGACTACGAGACTGAGCACTCCACTACCTGAGTCCGAGAACCCCTAGGGTAGGATCAGTCATGTATCCCTCATGCGAAGTCGAGTCTATGTAATGGTTCATATGAAACCATGTGTGCTTGTTGTTTGTTTTGTTGTTTGTGTTCCGACGCAAGTCGCGCTTTTACCTCAGGCAACATGTAAGCGACTCCATCATCTATCTTAATATATGGTGTTGGTCTTTTGACCTTTGTTTTAACACACTTGCACTTGACCGACCCCCTTAGGCGCGTTTTTCCATTATTGCTTATCCTCTTGTCAATCCCAGTTGTTTGACTTGGCTGCTCCAAACAGAATGGTGACTGCTACCCGCAATAGCTCCTTCACCAACCCTAAGCCGACAACTCAAGCCAACAACAGGGAGCTGGTGGGGCTGCTCACGCTGGAGGACACCAGGAGCAGCCACAAGGCGACATTCCCCCGCCACCACCTCCACCAGAGAACATGACCATAGCTCAGTTTCTCCAAGTCCTCTGGCAGGAGCGCCAAGCTAACAATGCTGCTATCCAGCAGATGGCTCAGGCCCTCGTGAACAACCAACAGCAAGGCAGGAACATCAATGGCCGCTCCATGCTGTCTGAGTTCATGAGGAACTCGCCCCCAACCTTCATCGAGACTGCTGAACCATTGGATTCTGATGACTGGATCCGCACCATCGAGGACCTCCTTGCACTGGTCAATTGCAATCAGGATCGTGAGAAGGTGCTTTATGCCTCTCACTGCCTCGGAGGTACCGCCCGAGCTTCGTGGGATGGATTCAAGGTCATGCAAGGAGAACGTGTGATCATGTGGAACGACTTCAAGGAAGGATTCCGCACTGGCCCATATTCCTTCTAGGATCATGGCTATCAAGAAGAGAGAATTCCGAGCGCTGAAGCAAGGAAGTGGCTCTATCAAGGAGTACCTGCAGAAGTTCAACCTGCTATCAAGGTATGCACCTGAAGATGTCAGCACAAAGGCTGCCAAGAAGGAACGCTTCATGGAAGGACTTCAACAGGTCCTACAGTATCAACTCATCATATGTGATTGTTGTACCTTCTTCGACCTGGTGAACAAGGCCCTCATGCTGTAAGACAAGCGTCGTGCCATCGACGACACTCACAAGCGCAAGAGGATCAACAAGGAAGCTCAAGCAACCAGAAGCCTTGCCCCTGGCAGCCAGCCCCAGCCAAGCCAACCTATCAGCCGGAGCAGGCTAGACCTCCTACACCTCGTCTGAGCTACCCGCCTCAGCAGTATGCCAATCCCAGACCAGCTTACAACAACAACCCCAATAACAAGAACGGTGGCAGAAACTTCAACAACAACCCTGGACAAGTCGCTTGCTTTGGATGTGGTCAGCCAGGACACATCTCTAGGCTGTGTCCCAACAAGAAGCCAGATGCACCGCGCCCAATGCGACAGCTCAAGGTCAAGCCCATGGAGCACCACACCAAGGAACACCGCTCCCCGCAACCAGCCCAACAATGGAAAGGGTCGTGTGAATCACGTCACCGTAGAGGAAGCCCAGGAAGACCCAGACGTCATACTGGATACGTTCCTCGTCAACTCAACCCCAGCAACAATATTGTTTGATTGTGGAGCTTCACATTCTTTTGTGACCCAAAAGTTTGCACTAGAGAGTGGCATGAAGCCTACACCCCTGGGTGGTCGTATGTTGATACAAACCCCGGGATTAGTTATGAAGTCTGGGATAGGTTGTAAGGGAGTTGAGATTAACATCAACGGGGTAAACTTCCTAGCCAACCTTATCATCCTGAAGTCAGAAGGCTTGCATGTGATCCTAGGCATGGACTGGTTAACTAAGCACTAAGGCTTGTTAGACTGTGCCAAGAGGATTCTCACCATGACCAATAGCCAAGGAGTTGAAGTCAAGTATGTTCCCAACCCTGCCCCCACTCAAGCCCCGCATGCTAACTGTCTGTCGGGAGTTGACCTGGATCAAGTGCCAGTGGTATGTAAATACCCGGATGTGTTTCCTGATGAGCTGCCCGGAATGCCTCCTGACCGCGACATTGAGTTCATCATTGAGCTTATGCCCGGATCAAGGCCCATCTATAAGAAGGCCTACAGGACGGGATCCGAAGAGTTGACTGAATTGAAGAAGCAACTAGCAGAGCAACTCAGGAGAGGATTCATTCGCCCTAGTGCCTCTCCTTGGGGATCGCATGTTCTGTTTGTGTCAAAGAGGGACGGGACTATCAGACTTTGTGTCGATTACCGTTCTCTCAATGAGGTCACGATAAAGAACAAGTACCCACTCCCCAAGATTGAATACATGTTTGATCAGTTGAACGGAGCCAAGGTGTTCTCCAAGATCGACCTCAGATCTGGGTACTACCAGCTGAAGATCAGACCCCAAGATATCCCTAAGACGGCATTCGTAACCCGGTATGGCATGTATGAATACACAGTCATGTCGTTCGGGTTAACTAATGCCCCTTCCTACTTCATGTACCTCATGAATAAAGTCTTCATGGAGTACTTGGACAAGTTCGTTGTTGTCTTCATTGATGACATACTCGTCTTCTCCAAGTCTGAAGAAGAACATGAGGAACACTTGAGATTGGTCCTAGAGAAGCTTCAAGAGCACCAGCTTTATGCCAAGTTTGGCAAGTGTGAATTCTGGTTACATGAAGTTGGATTCTTGGGTCATGTGCTGACTGCAGAAGGATTATCAGTAGATCCTGCCAAGATCGAAGCTGTGACTGAGTGGCAAACCCCAACCACAGTAAGGAAGTCAGGAGCTTCCTCGGACTCACAGGTTATTACTGCAAGTTCGTGGAAGGGTTCTCGAGCATTGCCCGACCCATGACCGAGCTTTTGAAGAAGGGGAAGAAGTTTGAATGGACATCTAAGTGCGAGGAAAGCTTCGAGGAGCTCAAGAAGAGATTGACCACAGCCCCAGTTTTGGCCACCCCTCATATTCACAAGGAGTTTGTGATTTATTGTGATGCATCAAGAACTGGGCTTGGTGGAGTTCTGATGCAAGAAGGCAGAGTCGTAGCATATCTATCCAGACAGCTACGTCCTCATGAAGAGAACTACGCCACTCATGATCTTGAGTTAGCCGTCGTGGTTCATGACTTGAAGACATGGCAACATTACCTCCTAGGGAAGCGATGTGAGATATTCACAAACCACAAGATTTTGAAGTATACCTTCACTCAAAGGGAGTTGAACATGAGGCAGCGAAGATGGTTGGAATTGACCAAGGATTACGACCTCAGTGTTCAATACCACCCCAGAAAGGCCAACGTGGTAGTAGATGCCTTAAGCGGAAAGGCTTGTTCCTTGACTGCTATGATTAAGGAAAGGCTATCTGCCCTATATGAAGAACTTGAGAGCTTCGGCTTGGAACTGGTTGCACCAGGATTCCTCGCCAACCTCAAAGCAAAGCCTACCTTGATGGATGATATCAAGGAAGCCCAGAAGGGACACGAGAGCATTAAAGGCATCAAGAGGAAGATTAAGGCAGGCAAGGCCCTAGGATTCTCGATGGATGAACAAGGAGTTGTATGGTTCGGGACTCGCATTTGCGTACCCAACAAGGAAGATCTCAAGAACCTGATCTTGCAAGAAGCTCATGACACTCCATACTCCATCCATCCTGGAGGAACCAAGATGTATCAAGACCAAAAGGCAAGATTCTGGTGGCATGGCATGAAACGAGAGATAGGCACGTTCGTTGCTAAGTGTGACATATGCCAGAGGGTCAAGGCTGAGCATCAGCGACCCGCTGGGCTATTGCAACCTCTCAAAGTGCCTGCATGGAAGTGGGATAAAGTTAGGATGGATTTCATCACCGGTTTGCCAAGGTCAAGCAAGGGACATGATTCCATTTGGGTCATTGTCGACCAACTGACCAAGGTAGCCCACTTCATTCCCATCAGAACCACCTACGGTGGAAGCCAGCTCACAAACCTCTACATCAACCGGATTGTGAGCCTTCACGGGATTCCAAAGGAGATTGTGTCCGATCAAGGAACGCAGTTCACCTCAAGATTCTAGAAGAAGTTTCAAGAAGCTATGGGAACCAAGCTCTCCTTCAGCACTGCTTTTCATCCCCAGACCGGTGGACAAACGGAACGAGTAAATCAGATACTCGAAGATATGCTCCGTGCTTGTGTTTTAGCATATGGAGCCAAGTGGGAAGATTGCCTACCATTTGCTGAGTTCTCCTACAACAACAACTATCAGTCAAGTCTTTAGATGGCACCATTTGAGGTGTTGTATGGATGCAAGTGTCGTACTCCCCTCAACTGGTCAAAGACCGGAGAAGGATTAACTTTTGGACCGGACATCCTTCGTGAAGACGAAGAGCAAGTTCAACTTGTCCGAGAGCGCCTTAAGACCGCCAAGTCAAGACAGAAGAGGCATGCCGACTCTCACCACCGAGAACTGAACCTCAACGTCGGAGATTATGTCTACCTCCGAGTCACGCCTCTCAAAGGAACCAAGTGTTTCCACGTCAAAGGAAAGCTCGCACCCAGATACATCGGCCCCTTCAAGATCACTGCAAGAAGAGGAGAAGTTGCCTATCAACTAGATTTACCTCCCGAACTGTCGGATGTGCACAACGTCTTCCATGTGTCACAACTCTGGAAGTGTTTGCAAGTTCCCAACCGCCCTCGCCTCTTCAAGGACATCGACCATCAAGCCATCGATCTTCAGCCAGACCTCACTTATCGTGAGAGGCCAGTTCGCATTTTGGATGAAGCCGAGTGCTGCACCCGAAGCCGCACCATCAAGTACTTCAAGGTCCAGTGGAGCAACCACACTGAAGCTAAAGCAACCTGGGAGCGAGAAGATTATCTTAGATCAGAGTTCCCGTATCTTTTTAGCGCTTAGCCTAGGAATCTCAGGGACGAGATTCTTGTAAGGGGGGAAGGTCTGTCACACCCTGTGTTTGTAGCACATTGATATGTTTGGGTTTATAAAATTTGGAGCCAACTAAAACTTGTCAAGGTGCTTGTTTTGCTATGTTGTTTGCTTGCTTGTTGATTGTGTTGTGTGGCACTACTAGCTTCTATTCGACTTCATATTCATCTTCCTTGTTCCAAACCTCTTGCCCAATGATCATGCCATGTGAATAGTGCACAAAACTATTTTTATCAAATTTTGTTTTAACTAAAAATGATTTATTCAAATTAGATTTTCAAAACCCCCTGAAATGAGGTTTTTCACTGCAAGTCCTCAAATTAGGTGGACCCCTCTTTCCCAAAGGCTTTATTTCAAACCCACTATATATAAGACTTCCCATTACCACAAAATATTATTTTTAAAGATTATTTTCACATTTTATTTAAAGGCTTTTTCTTAAGGCCAAAAATGGTTTTTCCTAGGGAAAAATTATTTAAATGCTTTGAAAATATTTGAGAAAATTTAGAGAAACTCAGTGGACATATATTTCCCATATAAATGAGTTTCAACACAAGGGCATGATCAGATCATAGGCAAATCCCCTCAAAACCCTTTCTATTCAAATCAAGCTTTTGGAGTATTTCTATAAGAAATATTCTCAATAAATTTCAGGAAAATTCTAGAAAGTCAACCCTATCATGGGTGATGATCTTGCTAAGTTTAATCTCAATACAAGTTGGTTTGGTTCATAAAACCATCCCAAAACCATTCCTGTCCAGAATCAAATTTGAGCAACTTTACATAGTGAAGTGTCTCTCCTTGGCCTCAAACTTTGTGGGCATGCTCTAATGGCCAAATAGTGATGATACACTAAGTTGTGCATCAAGGGTAAAAGCCTAGCATCAGTGGATCTGCAGAAACCTGATTCTGCATATTTCTAGGGTTCATCAAATCTTCATTGTCAACTTCTTCCTCTTAAGCTCAAACTTGGTGAATCCCCTCATTTATACCTAGCCTTTGACCCTAGTAAATATCTCAGTAAGGTGGAAACATATTCTTGCCCAAAACACCATCAAACACCTTCTGGTGAAATAATAAAACCAGCATTTCCACCTCTTTCACTTTTACCCTTGTCCCCAACTTTTTACCTCAGTCTCTAGTAGTTACATTTCACCTCCAGTAACTCTCCCTGGCCAGGTCTCTATAGGGAAGTGGGGTAAAAAACATTTCTACCCCTGTTTCACCTTGGCAGAAGCTTCTCCCTCCCCTTTTTCTTTTCTCCCTAGCTCTCCCTAGCTCCCCAACATCCAAAGAGCATCTCCATGCCCTCCAGGAGCTAGTGGACAAGGTGGGGCACCCCAGAGCGCGTAGGCAACAGCAATGCCGGCAATACACACGCTCTGGAGCGCGCTATAGTGCGCTCCCGCACTATAGCCGCCACCCAATGATCGGCCTCGACAGCCTTGGGCCTCCCCCGCGTGTCCCCCGAGATGCCCTCGGCGTCCGTGACACGCCACTCTATCGGCCCCCTCCTCTCTCTCCTTCCTCCAACCTCCCCCGTGCGTGTCGAGCGCCGCCCGGCTCGGCCAACCCATAGCCTCGCACGCGAGATCTTCTCTCCCTCTATCCTCCTTCCCTCTGACCTAGACCGACCCCAGGAACGCCCTTGGCTCGCCCTCTCTCTCTCGTGGCCTCTGGCCTCGCCCACAAGCTCGTCGGCTCACCAGCGTTCGGTGGACTCGCCCCCGCCTATAAGAGGGCCTGCTGGACCCCTCTCTCCCCTATGGTCCCCCTCTCCTCTCCCCAATAGCCGCCATGCGCACTCCGAAGACCGCTCGAGGGCCGTGTGCTCGGGATCGACCCGAGGATCGCCGCGGCCATCTCCCCGTCGATCTTCGGGTATGGAGCCTCTCCGGCCCTCATTTCTCTCCTGTTGGTCCTCCCATGCCCCTCTGATGTGATCCCCCCCTCCTTCCCATCTTCTTTGTAGCCCCAGGCGGCCCCAGCGACCACCTCCCAAAGGCCCCTCCGCCGCGGGTACTCACCGCCGGCAGCTCCGGCCACCTCTGGCTACCCTTCGACCTCCCCTGGAACGGCGACTCTTCCCAGAGCCTGTTCCCACCATCGCATGTCATCCCCGTGCCCGTGCTGCCGATCGTGAGCAGCTCCCCTCCCTGTTCTGAGGTGGCAGAAGGACCCAACATGTGGGGCCCACCTGTCGGCCTCTCTTTCCCTCTCCCGCACCCTCTCTCTCTCCCCCACGGTCGCTGACAGCCGGGACCCGCGCTTCAGGTTTAAACCTAGCCATGCGCGAGGTCGGCTGGCTGGCCAGCTAAGCCGGCCCAGCCTCTGGCCGCCTCTGGCCCAGGTCCCAATGGCATTTCCCTTTCCTTTTTCTTTTTCTTTTCTGTGGGATTTTGCAAAAATCCCACAGAGCCTAAATAAAATCCTATGACAACTTTTTGCACCTAAATTCTTGGAATATTCCATAGAATATATTAGTGCCATTTGTAAAAATATTTGAAAAACTTTTTAGTACTGTTTTTAATTAAAAATCCCTATTTAGCATTTCTTGCCTCTGTTTAATAGTTTTTAAAAATATTTTCATAGTAAAATATTAAACAAACATTTTTAAGATAGTCCTTAGTATTTATCAGAATAGGTTAGCATTTTTATTAGTAGCTTGAGTGCTCTATTTTTGTGTGTTGATTATTTTTATCGTTATTTTATCGCAACGATAGATTGCGCTGTTGACGAAGAAGTTGGGCCCGAAGGCTTCGAAGACCCCAGACACTTTGTTGAGCCAGGCAAGCAGCCCTTTGACCATGATGAGAAACCATTTTTATTGCATGTCATATAGCACTTTACTTTCATCATAATTGATCATGTGATGTGGTGTTCCCCTTTCGGTGGGATGCCTCCGATACGTTTACATTGACACTTGCATCATGCATGACCCTACCACATTATGAGGGTTATGCGGGTGGGTGTAGATAGGATGCTAGAAGATGCTACGCAAGTGGGATCGGGACTATGCATAGTGATGGAAGGAGAGAAATGATTTCAAGAACTTTCGAAAACCACGTCGGGTGCCACTAATGCCCGAGGGAGATATTGATGAGAAGGGTGACCACTTGAGAAAGAAGTGGTGTGCCGGAACAAGATGAGGGTGTGTTTTCAAAAACGGATTAGATTTAAGATTTGTTAACCGTCCCAACCTTACATGCGCAACCACGATACCCCTTATGGGATGGGGCTTTGTTGATTACCTTGGTGGGTACTGGCAAGGAGCCCGCATTACTAGTGGCGGGAGTGGCGTGGTCACTCTCGATACGGGGTCGAACCGGTATGTACAATCATGTGTTGTATTCACAGGTACTGGGCACACCATCGGTCCCCTCATGGATGGTACGATTATAGCGAGGCTCGTGTGATGTACATCATGAGGGCTAGGTACCAATCGAGTGGACTCTTTGTTTAGTATCGCTGGGGGAAAGGCATTGTTCGGGTGCTTACCTCGGGTATGTTACATACCGTGAGTCGTGGATGACACGGAAGTTCCCCGAGTCTTGTGGGTAAAGTGTGCAACCTCTGCAGAGTGTAAAACTATTTGAATAGTCGTGACCACGGTCAAGGACAGTTGGGTGGTGCTGCTTAGACTACGTCCGGATGTTTTCGTGAAACTTGGTGTGAGTATGGATGTGATGGTGACAAGAGGTCACATGATCTGAGTCTGATGACTTAGCAAGGGAATTAAACTAAATCATATGGCTTAGCATGATGAATGAACATGAGATGTTCTACCCCTACTTATGATGATATCGGTAATTTGATCACATGGATACCTGCTAGTTGTTGATGCATGCTCACTAGTTACTTGATCATGTCATTGCATAAAAAAATTAGCTTTCTGCAAATTTCCCTACTTAGTGCTATATCATGCATCATTGTTACCTTGTTCCACAACTCGGGTTGCTTGCAAGTACATTCAAAGTACTTGTTGGCTTGCCACTGGTTATTTAATTGGCCAGGCATGGGAGAACAGGAGTATGTTGAAGAGTTCGTTGGAGACGAACATGCGAACTAGGACGCTTCCCAGTCAGAATGCGTGTAGGTTAAGGCAAATGACACGGGTTCACGCTTTCGACCAAGATTTCCGCTGCTTGTTCTAGTTTAAGTGTTTGGCCCTTGAGGCCCTATCTATGTAAGACTTGACCATCATGGTCATTATTTTTGTAAGACGTTAATTGTGGATGTAAGTCTCTTGTTATCTAGCTTCTATGTGTTCAGTGAGCATTAATCTCTGGGATCACTGTAAACATGCATTCGATGACCACGACTTATGAGTCGGGGTCCCCACATGATAGTAGATGGGTTAGTCCCGTTCATTGTGTCCCTAAGAAGGGAGGTATTACCGTTGTTCCTAATGATAAAAATGAATTGATCCCGCAAAGAACTGTTACAGGTTATAGAATGGTAATTGATTTTAGGAAATTAAATAAAGCTACTAAGAAAGATCGTTACCTTTTTCCTTTTATTGATCAAATGCTAGAAAGACTATCCAAACATACTCATTTTTGCTTTCTAGATGGTTACTCTGGTTTCTCTCAAATACCTGTATCAAGAGAGGATCAAGAAAAAACTATTTTTACTTGCCCTTTCGGTACCTTTGCTTATATACGCATGCCTTTTGGTTTATGCAATGCACCTGCTACCTTTCAAAGATGTATGATGGATATATTCTCTGACTTTTGTGAAAAGATTCTTGAGGTTTTCATGGATGATTTTTCCGTTTATGAAACTTCATTTCATGATTGTTTGAGCAACCTTGACCGACTTTTGTAGAGATGTGAAGAAACTAATATTATTTTGAATTGGGAAAAGTCCCACTTTATGGTTAATGAAGGTATTGTATTGGGGCACAAGATCTCCGAAAGAGATATTGAAGTTGATAAAGCTAAAGTTGATGCTATTGAAAAAAGCCATGCCCTACGGATATCAAATGTATAAGAAGTTTCCTTGTTCATGTTGGTTTCTATAGGAGGTTTATCAAAGATTTCTAGGCCTCTCACAAATCTTCTGAAAAAAGATGTTCCATTTGTTTTTGATGATGATTGTGTAGAAGCATTTGAAATTCTAAAGAATGCCTTGATTACCGCACCTGTTATTCAACCACCTGACTGGAACCTACCCTTTGAAATTATGTGTGATGCTAGTGATTATGCTGTTGGTGCTGTTCTAGGACAAAGAGTCGATAAGAAATTAAATGTTATCCATTATGCTAGTGAAACTCTAGACAGTGCTCAAAGAAACTATGCTACTACTGAAAAGGATTTTTTAGAAGTCGTGTTTGCTTATGATAAGTTTAGACCTTATATTGGAGATTTCAAAGTAACTGTTCACACTGATCATGCTGCTATTAACTACCTTATGGAAAAGAAAGATTCTAAACCTAGACTTATTAGGTGGGTCCTTCTGCTACAAGAATTTGATTTGCATATTATTGATAGAAAGGGTGCTGATAACCCTGTGGCAGATAACTTGTCTAGGTTAGAAAATATTCTTGATGACCCACTACCTATTGATGATAGCTTTTCTGATGAACAATTAGCTATTGTAAATGCTTCACACAATGCTCCATGGTATGCTGATTATGCCAATTGCATTGTTGCTAAATTTATACCGCCTACTTTCACATACCAACAAAAGAAAAAGTTCTTCTATGATTTAAGGCATTACTTTTGGGATGATCCACACCTTTATAAAGAAGGAGTAGATTGTATTATTAGACGTTGTGTAGCTGAGCATGAACATGAACATATCTTACGCAAGTGTCACTCCGAAGCCTACGGAGGACACCACGCTGGAGATAGAACTTCACATAAGTTACTATAATCTGGGTTTTATTGGCCTACACTCTTCTAGGATGCTCGGAAGTTTGTCTTGTCTTGTGATGAATGTCAAAGAATTGGTAATATTAGTAGACGTCGGGAAATTCCTATGAATTACTCTCTTGTTAATGAACCATTTAATGTTTGGGGTTTTGATTATATGGGGCCTTTTCCACAATTTAACGGGTATACTCATATTCTAGTTGTTGTTGATTATGTTACTAAGTGGGTATAACTATTTCAACTAGTAGCTCTGATCATAACACTTCTATTAAAATGCTTAAAGAAGTTATTTTCCCTAGATTTGGAGTCCCTAGATATTTGATGACTGATGGTGATTCACACTTTATTCATGGTGCTTTCCGTAAATTGCTCACTAAATACGATGTTAATCATAGAATTGGATCACCTTATCATCCTCAGTCTAGTGGTCAAGTAGAATTGAGCAATAGAGAAATTAAATCGATTTTGCAAAAGACTATTAATAGATCTAGGAAGAATTGGTCTAAAAACTTGATGATGCATTGTGGGCTTATAGAACTGCTTACAAAAACCCTATGGGTATGTCTCCGTATAAGATGGTTTATGGTAAAGCATGTCACTTGCCTCTAGAGCTAGAACATAAAGCTTATTGGGCAATCAAAGAGCTCAATTATGATTTCAAACTTGCTGGTGAGAAGAGGTTATTTGACATTAGCTCACTTGACGAATGGAGGACACAAGCCTATGAGAATGCCAAGTTGTTTAAATAAAAGGTTAAGAGATGGCATGATAAAAGGATACAAAAGCGTGAATTTAATGTAGGTGATCATGTCTTGCTATAAAATTCTCGTTTAAGATTTTTTGCAGGAAACCTTCTCTCTAAATGGGAAGGTCCTTACGTTATCGAGGAGATATGCCGTTCCGGTGCCATCAAGATTAACAACGCCGAAGGCACAAACCCGAAGGTGGTGAACGGTCAAAGAATCAAACATTATATCTCAGGTACTCCCATAAATGTTGAAACCAATATCATCAATACCATAACTCCGGAGGAGTACATTAGGGAGACTTACCAAAACGTTTCATACTTCGAAAAGGAAAAGTTATGTGGTACGGTAAGTAAATAGACTCCAAAACTTTTTCAATGGCAATTTTTATCTGTTTTGGAATATCTAAAAAATTAGGAAAATTGAAAGTAGTCCGAATAGTGCACGAGGAGGCGACAAGCCAGGGGGCGCGCCCTACCCCCCGAGCGCGCCCCTGTGGCTTGTGGTCACCTCGTGTACCATACGGAATCCGTTTTCTTGTGGTATACTCCTTCTGGTCGGTAAAAATCATTATATAATCTCCCTAAGGTTTTGACTCTCGTATCACGACAATACAACATGTTTTCTTTTTAAGTTGTTTCTGCAGCAGATTTAGAGCAAGATGTCTTCACAAGAGTCGGCTGGGGAGAACCGCTTCGGGCAGGCTACGGAAGAAGAGATGGAGGCCGACTTGAAAAGGATAGATGCCATAGAGGAAGAACAAGAAGTTACCTCTCATCCACAACCCGGAGCCATGCTAGAAGAACTTCATAGGTCAGCAATTCTGAATTCGGTTATCCTTTCCAATGCTAAATTTCTTACTTTCGAAAATATGAAAAGAAGTGTTGCTTCTTCCCCTGCAGCAATGAAACATACATGGGTTAAGGGCACTCTAACCATCACTAGAAAACTTCACAAGGAAATAATGGATCTCACACAGAAAAATAACAAGCTTGAGCAGGAGAATCACATTCTGAAGGGCATGATCACCAAGAATATAACATCAACGTCTCCAAAGCAAGACAACTAAACACATGGGTATGGGCACTCCCCTTGGCTTGTGCCAAGCTTGGGGGTGGTGCCCCGGCATCGTATCACCATCACACCTTTTATTTTTACTTTTATCGTTTTTCTTAGTTCAATCCTTTTGGTTATATCTTGATCTAGTAGAATAATTTTCGTGTGATCTAGTTTTGAGTTTTTGCTTTATGATTCCTCCTATGTAAGCAAGTCCGAGAGTTATATAATAAAAAGTACTTTTGAGTTGAGGGCTTTGCTTGTTTGGTATGATCTTGATCTTGAGAAAGATGAAATAGAAAGAAGTATAGAACAAAAGCAAAGAGTATATATGATGATCTTATGGGGAGTGATGACTTCACATATAAGAAGTATGTCGATTGAAACATGTTGTGGGTTGACAAACATAAATGTTGGTCATTGTGGCAATTAAAAGGAAGTAATAAAGAAAGAGAGGTTCACATATAAATATCTTGTCTTGGACATCTTTTATTATTTTGAGAACTCATTAAAATATTATATGTTAAGAAGTTGATGTTGGACAAGGAAGACAACATAATGGTTTATGTTTGCTTATTTCCGAGAAGAAGTTATATTGTTATAGATCCCTCAAAATGTGTTGCTTGCTCCCACCTCATATCAGCCAAAACATCCGCACCAAGTAGAGATACTACTTGTGCATCCAAACACCTTAACCCAGTTTTGCCATGAGAGTCCACCATACCTACCTATGGATTGAGTAAGATCCTTCAAGTAAGTTGTCATCGGTGCAAGCAATAAAAATTGCTCTCTAAATATGTGTGATCTATTAGTGTGAGGAAAATAAACTTTATACGAACTTGTGATAGGGAAGAAATAAAAGCGACGGACTACATAATAAAGTTCTCTATCACAAGGGCAATATAAAGTGGCATTCTTTTGCATTAAGGGATTGTGCATCCAAATATAAAAGCGCATGACAACCTCTGCTTCCCTCTGTAAAGGGACTATCTGTTACTTTTTTTTACTTACCTTTTTGCAAGAGTCATGGTGATCTCCATCACTTTCTTTATTTCACCTTTATCTTTTGGCAAGCGTCATGTGTTGGGGAATGATCCAGACACATATATCCATTCGGAAGTGGACGAGCATGAGTTATTACTATTGACATTACCCTTGAGGTGAATAATTGCGAGGCAACACTATAAGCACCTATCTTTCTCTGTGTCCGATTGAAGCTTTGACCTCATAGGTACCTCGTGAGTGTTAGCAATTGTGAAAGACTAAAAGACGATTGAGTATGTGGATTTGCTTTACAAGCTCTTATATTGACTCTTTTCTACGTTATGATAAATTGGAATTGCTTCGATGACCGAGATCGTAGTATGCCGGTTCTCAATAGAGTTCTTGATTCATACTTTACCATTGTGAATGAATTGTTACTTTAGCATAAGAAATTATATGTCAATATATGTTGTTGTTCTAAAGATGATCATGATGCCTTCATGTACGTATTTTATTTTATCGACACCTCTATCTCTAAACATGTGGGCACATTTATCGATTTTGGCTTTCGCTTGAGGACAAGCGAGGTCTAAGCTTGGGGGAGTTGATACATCCATTTTGCATCATGCTTTTATATTGGTATTTATTGCATTATGGGATGTTACTACACATTTTGGTACAATATTTATGCATTTTATCTCTTATTTTGCAAGGTTTACATGAAGAGGGAGAATGTCGGCAGTTGGAATTCTGGACTAGAAAAGGAGCAAATCTGAGATACCTATTCTGCACAACTACAAAAGTCCGTAAAATCTACGAAGAATTATTTTGGAATATATAAAAATTATTGAGCGAAAGAAATACATCACGGGCCTACCAGGCAGTCACCAGCCAAGGGGCGCGCCCTACCCCCTAGGCACGCCCCTGTGGCTTATGGCCCACCTGACAGCCCTTCGATGCCCATCTTCTGTTATATGGAGGCTTTTGACCAGGAAAAATCATAGAAGAGCTTTTGGGGCGAAGCACCGCCGTCTCAAGGCGGAACTTGGGCAGAACCAATCTAGGGCTCCGGCAGAGCTGTTCTGGCGGGGAAACTTCCCTCCCGGAGGGGGAAATCGAAGCCATCGTCATCACCAACGATCCTCTCATCGATAGGGAGTCAATCTCCATCAACATCTTCATCAGAACCATCTCCTCTCCAAACCCTAGTTCATCTCTTGTATCCGATCTTTGTCTCAAAACCTCAAATTGGTACATGTGGGTTGCTAGTAGTGTTGATTACTCCTTGTAGTTGATGCTAGTTGGTTTACTTGGTGGAAGATCATATGTTCAGATCCTTGATCATCATTAATACTCCTCTGATTATGAACATGAATATGCTCTGTGAGTAGTTACGTTTGTTCCTGAGGACATGGGATAAGTCTTGTTATAAGTAATCGTGTGAATTTGGTATTCATTCGATATTTTGATGAGATCTATGTTGTCTCTCCTCTAGTGGTGTCATGTGAACGTCGACTACATGACACTTCACCATTATTTGGGCCTAGAGGAAGTCAATGGGAAGTCATAAGTAGATTATGTGTTGCTAGAGTGACAGAAGCTTAAACCCTAGTTTATGCGTTGCTTCGTAAGGGGTTGATTTGGTTCAACATGTTTCATGCTATGGTTATATTTATCTTAATTCTTGTTTCGTAGTTGTGGATGCTTGCGAGAGGGGTTAATCAGAATTGGGAGGCTTGTCCAAGTAAGGGAAGCACCCAAGCACCGGTCCACCCACATATCAAATTATCAAAGTAACGAACGTGAATCATATGAGCATGATGAAAACTAGCTTGACAGAAATTCCCATGTGTCCTCAGGAGCGCCTTGCTTTATATAAGAGTTTTCTAGGCTCGTCCTTCGCTATAAAAAGGATTGGGCCACCTTGTTTCACCTTTGTTACAATTGTTACTTGCTACCCGTTATGAATTATCTTATCACAAAACTATCTGTTACCGACAATTTCAGTGCTTGCAGAGAATACCTTACTGAAAAACGCTTACCATTTCCTTCTGCTCCTCCTTGGGTTTGACACTCTTACTTATCGAAAGGACTGCGATAGATCCCCTATACTTGTGGGTCATCGGTATCTTATGCTCACTTGATACCTTGTCTTTTGGTCTCTTATAAACTATGTGTTGATTTGATTCTTGAAAGCCATAAGCATGCATATTTACTATATGTACTTTCATTGGCATGTTCTCTTTCTTTGTCCCAATATATAGAGGAAACTCCACTGTGACATAAATTGGCTAAAGTGTGCATGAAATTCAATTTCATATCTATATGCACATATTTATGTGGAGTTTGTCCTATGTATCGTTGGTCCACTAACTCTTTGGTCCCAATGAGCTTGGGTACCACTTTATTTGTGGTGGTGTTCTAGGAACAATTGGAGATACATTGGACGCTTGCCTCACATACAAGGAAGGTGTTGACACCATGTGCTTATCGGAGCCAAGCTAGGATGATCAAAGAACCATTATCTACTACATCTTCCAATGCTATCTCGGTAACAAGTATCTACTTCATACATACATTTCTTGCATTCAACCTTGTGTTGGTTGCATCATGGCATGATTTTATTAATTCTTTCTTGTGACACTTGTTTCCTTTCTCAAAGCACCCAACAATGATCTATAATTGCTAGTTGTGATGTCTTTGATGTTCATGTGGTTGGGAGTTCATTTATGTACAATAAGAAAATATTAGGCCATGATATGCTTTTAAGCAAAAGTCTTATTGGTATATCTATGAATTCCTTTTCGATATCTTGATTCGTTCCTTCTTGTAACTATTTTGTGTGTACATCATTCTTTGTGGATATATCAGCATGATTGTCTTCTACCCAGAATCTTATACACACGAAAGAAGTTACATCTCTAGTTGATATACTCTTTTCTTTCACGTCAACCATTCCTTTCCCCTTTTTTTGGTGGTTTCATGAAAGGATTTGTCTTGAGTGCGGATCTTATATCCTTGCATCTTGATGCACTCTTTGGTGGTGAATATTACTTTGCTCATGCTTGTCTTGACAAGGGTTTTGCCATTTTGATTGACATCCCTCCTCTTGACAAGGCTATTATTGCCTATCTTCACCATGGGTTGTCACAAGCTTTGGTTTAACTTTTATTATTAGTAAGCTTGTGGACCCATTTGCTAGTGGTTTGTGTGTGTGTGTGTGAAGGATATGACTTGCACTTTGTGTCTCATTTCATCAAGTCTAAGTTGATGCTTAATGCTCATCCTTATATTAGTATTTTTAAGGGATTTGCCATGACTCACACACAACATTTCAGTTCAGCCTATTCTTATTGTCTTATCTACCATATGTTTCGTGCAAGAGCTATGCTTATTGTCTTATCTACTCGCTTGCACTTGTTGTGTTTTTTTTATTTTGGGGGAGTGATGATCCTATTTTGCGCACTTGGTATCCAAATAAAAAATTTTAATTGCGCACAAATCATGGGGAGCTTTTCTAGTTCTACAAAACACTCTCTTACTCATATCATAATATCTTGTACTCATGTGGCTCGTACGACCATGTGATTGTTCGTTCCAATTGATATCTTTTGATTGCTTGCCTCACTCTTTTGTATGTCTTTGTGCCATACAATCCTTTTGGCAATCTTTGGGTCATCAATATAGCATGTTTTCCTCCAACTACTTATTGTTGGATATGTGTATTTCATTGCACTCATATTTTGAGAAATACGCACTTTTGGGGGGGAGGAACACCTATTATATTGGCTTTCTAATCTTTTCATCCATTTTGGCAATTGATGCCAATGGGGGAGAAGTTTAGAGAGTTTAGGTTGGAAAGTTTAGATAGTTTTGCTTTTGTTCCTTAAGAATTTGCATCTCATACCCATGCATTATTGTTTTGCACGCGTGTGCTTGGTTGTGCTTATTTCCTTATATAAACTCTCTTGAAAGTGATTGTCATCCATTACCGAAATGGGCGATATTGTAAGAGTATATTTCTCCATATGTGGTTTTGGTAATGGATGACTATCCCTATGGACTAATAGTTGCCTTGAGTTATATTCAAAAGATTTATCCATAGAAACTTCTTGAAGTACATCTGTCGGTTTCAAGGAGTTTAGATGTGAGAGTTGAGCTTATTGCAAGCATGTCTTGAAGAACAAGATTGTGTGAGAATTCATGTTTACCTTCAAAACATCATGTTTATTAAGAGATAAGATAAGATACAAGGTTGATTAACACTAAGTCAAAGAGTGAATCAAGTTGATCAACACACAAAGCATACAAGATGTACCGAGAGGGATCAAGTGATCCCTTGGTATGGTAAGCATTGTCCATTACGCTTTGTGTACTAACCCATGGTCTATGTGATAGTTCTGTGTGGGGTTAGGTATGTTTTCATGGGCTTGCGTCAAGAGGATGATCTCATACAACCCATTAGGATGACATTAAGTGGTGATCGTCATTAAGACTACGGTGTACAAGTTCAAGTGGAGCATCACGAAGAGATCATGCTTGAAGCTTTCCATCCATTTGTACTTGTGAAGATGTGGTGAAGAGTGGCTCACCCATAGTAGAGTATGGAGGGAGCAATCAACTAGTCTTTATCGAGCCAACGCAATCAAGTAAGGTGGTCCAACTTGAGGAAGTCAAGATCGTCATCATCTAGCTCAAGTGGACTATGTGCAAAGCAAAGGTTTGCCCTTGATATGTTTTCTATTTTACCGGTCTCATGGTGGTAATTGGGAGACCAGGTTATAGGATCGATAGCCATACTATCAAGGGGGGCTCTCAAGGGAGTAGCTTGATCATATGGTTTGTTGAGAGCTCAAACCGTTTGCATCCTTGCATCATCTTTCCTGGTTCTTCTTTGGTGTTTTATCTTTGTGAGTTTTAGAGCTTATGGTCATCTTCATGACAAGCTCGAGTTCATCGAAAATGGAGTTCATATGAATCTTCTATGATGTTTTCGATGTTGGAGTTTTTGCCGGTTCTTCATTCATAGAGGTTTCACATCTCTATATCATTGGCATTTCTACACCATCTCTTCTTATTATAACCAGTCGATGTTGCTTGGTTGCAGAAGAAGGTTTGCGCGGTAGTAGTCAGCGGTAGTACCACTCTCTACTATTGGCTACTCTTCTGTACTCCAGTACCACATGCTACCCTGGGCGGCAGTAGGACGAGGTACTACTACTGTCCAGCGGTAGTACCGCTCCTACGAGCGGTAATACCACTCCGGCTGCACTATCGCACCTCGTGACTTTGCTATGGTTAGCTGCCTCAGCCGCCCGAGCGGTAGTACCGCTGCCTTGAGCGGTAGTACCGCTTGTGTGTGGGCTGAGGGGTAACAGTTGGATTTTTCCCTTCCTATAAAAGGGGGACTTCTTCCCCAATGGATCCTATCCTTTGAGCTCGTGTTTTCCCCCTCATTGTTGACCTTCTTCGAGCTTGCTAAATCTCAACTCCTCCAATGATTCTTGCTAGTTCTTGAGGAAAAAGAGAGAGGAGATCTAGATCCATATTTCCACCAATCACTTTCTCCTCTATGTGAGGGAACCCCTTAGATCTAGATCTTGGAATTCTTCATGTTCTTCTTCGTTCTTCCTCTCATTTTCCTCCATAGCATTAGTTTGTTGTGGTGAGATTTGGGAGAGAAGGACTTGGGCACTCAATGTGCCCTTGCCATTGCATTTGGTGCATAGGTTTGAGATCTCCATGGTGATACGTGGAAGTGAGAAGTTGAGAAGCTTATTACTGTTTGGTGGTTGAGCACCCTGGAGCTTGTTCCTCTTGGGTGCTTTGGCACCCTAGACTATTGGTGGTGCCTCAAAGCTCAATCATTGTGGTGTAAAGCTCCGGGAAAGCGTCGGGGGTCTCGAAATAGGTTGTGGAAATTGCCCCGAGCATTTGAGGTCACCTCGGAGTCATAATCCATTGTGGTGAGGCTTTGTGGTGTTGTTGGGAGCCTCCAATTAAGTTGTACAGATTGCCCCAACCTTGTTTGTACGGTTTCGATGACCGCCCTCAAGGGTCCCTTACTAGAATCGCGGCATCTTGCATTGTGCGAGGGCATGAGGAGATTACGGTGGCCTTAGTGGCATCTTGGGGAGCATTATGCCTCCACACCGCTCCAAACGGAGATTAGCATCCGCAAGGGTGTGAACTTCGGGATACATCATCGTCTCCACGTGCCTCGCTTATCTCTTACCCAAGCCCTTTACTTATGCACTTTACTTTGTGATAGCCATATTGTTTCATGCTATATATCTTGGTATCACTTAGTAGTTCATCTTGCTTAGCATAAGTTGTTGGTGCCCATAGGTGAGCCTAGTTGTTTTAGGTTTTATGCTTGACATATTAAACGTTAGTTTTATTCCGCATTTCTTCAAGCCTAAACTATAATTATTTTTAAAGCGCATATTCACCCCCCTCTAGGTGACATCGACGTCCTTTCACAAACCAGATCTAGGCCCGAGGCAGATCAAAGTTGGTGCTCCGGGTAGGTGAGGTCTGGTGCGGTACGGGAGGTGCTCGTGGGCGGTGATGGGGCGACACGACTGCTTTGGTTGGGCGGCGGTGTGATCCGGGTTGTTGACGCCCTTGGCAGGCGGCACGGATCTGAATCGTGGTGGTGGATGATGTTCGGCGGTGCACGGGTAAGGGGGTTTGACTTGGTCCACGTTGTGCCCTTCTTACTTGGTGCATGTGTGGCGTCGGTCCGAGGGTAGCTCTCTAGGTGTTGATGTGTCATTGTACGAATCAACGCCAATGACCACATACATGGCGGTATTCGAGCGTGCTCGACGATGGACGTCAGTAGTCATTGGGTTGTCCCCCGGTCCACCGAGACCGACTGGGGACACGTGTGTGGGCGCCTCCAACTATGGAGGTGTCGACCCAGACCCAATGGCTGATGCCGGGCCAGGAGTGAAAGGTGGTCTCTTTCACTCTTACTACTACTGTGGTGGGTGGTCATGACGTGGTTGGTCGGCGGTGCCCAAGAGCATGGATGTCGGGATGGTGGCCCCGAACGACAAGCTTGATGGTTGGCTTTCCATCAGGCTTCATGGCGACATTGGTGGCTCCATCTCTTGGTTGTGTGGGCGACTAGGGATGTAGTGGCGGGAGGCTCATGCCTACTCTAGCAGTGCCTAAATATGGGGTGGACAAGTTGGCGTTCTTTTAGGTGGTGGCCAGGATTCCCCTTGGTGGGGTAGGCGAGTGCCCGAACGAAAGCTCTGCGCCTCTGGCGTCGACGAAGGCGACGCTTGCGGGTGCCTCTTGCTTCTTAAAAACGACGTCGTGGATATCCTCCCGGTTTCAGGGCTCATGG
The DNA here is from genome assembly GCA_022496015.1 of Hordeum marinum. NCBI lineage: Eukaryota > Viridiplantae > Streptophyta > Magnoliopsida > Poales > Poaceae > Hordeum > Hordeum marinum. Next base: position 47,185,419 of record CM039672.1, read on the forward strand.
TGAAAACCTTTGTCTATTCTCTGACTCGGCAGCGGCGACGCTTCGCGTCATGACCCTCTTGGGGACGTTGCCATCGAGCTCAAGGGTCTCTGTTCGGGCTTTGGCGAGGTGTTAGCCTTGTTCTAGGCTTATGATGTATCTTTTGATTTGCCTTTTTTAAGGGGTCTTCCCACCATATTATATTTTTTTTTCATATACTTTGATTTATTTCTTTATTTATAAAACGGAACGAAAACATGTTTCAAAAATGGAGATTGATAGATTGTGATTTTTTTCTGAAAAAAGAAATCTACATGTGGACATGCAAATATGACACGACCTCATCATCACAAAGTAAAATGAAGCAAAGTCGCCAGTTGTGGTTTACAGGTTTGATTCTTTTGATCTATGGCTCTCTTCATCAGTGATGATTGCTGCTACGGTGCACTAGCACCATGGGTATCTTAGTGCGATGATTTTTCGTCTGTCTGTTACAAAAAAGTTATGTCCGACACATGTGAGGAAGGTTTGATGACAATGGCGTGTCTTTGGTTCGCTCCAGTTCTTGTTATCGTGGCTAGGTGACCTGGTTGTAATTGTTGTTACCTCTGGTGTTCTTTGTTCTCTGTACTGTCATAACTGACAATGAATGTATTGTCATTTATCTGGAAAAACAAATCTGCACATGGACACGCAGATATGACACGACCTCATCGTCACAAAGTAAAGTGAAGCAACTTCAAAAGAGAAGAAGTGAAGCAAAGTCGCCGGGCGTCATCCGATGATGACAGTCGGCCGTCCTACACGCCCGAAACTGAGTGCGAGAACACTCCACGAAGAGAAAGGCAAATTAACACCGGACTGAAAACCGTCACACACCAGTAACTCGTCCGCCATAATAAAGCCAGCCAACGTTTCCATCCCACCGCCGACGAGGAACCGGGCAAGCACGGGGCACAGCAGCAGCGCGAGCCGCCCCACACAAAAACGGCCAGGGGCAGTAAAGACCAACAACTAGCGCCTCACCGTCCGTCCATGCACGGAGATGCCGCGATTTCCATCTACGGCAAGGCGAAGAAAGTTCAGCGACACGTACCGCTCCGCTTTTGCGACAAGATCAGAGATTCTCCTGTGCGAAACTGGACCGTGGAAAGTTCAAAGATGCGAGGCCGCGCGCAGACGGAAGAAACGCAACGTGATACGGACTGCTCCTGCTCGTGGCCCGGACGCCTTTTTTTTGGCGCACATGTCTATCTGCAGCAACGGAACAAAGATTACCAAACTCTATGGTCTATCTGCAGCACGTACTGCTGTAGGTAGGAGGAGCACATGCATACGTGCAGATCGGTGGATCTTTTTCTTTTCCACCATCGATCGACGTGTGACGTGGACTGATCAATGCATATGGGGCAGATGGGCTATCTATCGTGTACTTTTGATTCGCAGGGACACGAAGAGGCTATCGCTTGACTGTTAGATGAGATAGCCACTAGAACCTCACTATTTTACCTCTAAAAAAACAAAAAACAAATACGGATGTGGAAACGTCCAACATGGGCCAGGACGGCCCTGCAAAAGTCGTGAGGCCCCTATTTCTGGCAATGTAGCAGTAGGCTGCATGGCGAGAGAAAAAAATACGCCAAAAACATGGAGAAAAAAATGGGCCCGTGGAGAAAGAATCCATTGATCCGTGCCAAACAAACAGCCACCGGCGGCAGCGGTCAATGCGTGTGTCAGGGATCCATGTCACCCCCTAAACCGAACCGATAGGGACGATACGATCCGCGCCATCATCACGAGTCTTTTGTTTCGTTACTGGGCCGTGGATTTCGGCGGGATATGACAACAGTTTGATTCCAATTTTTTAAGATTGGACAGCAGTTTCATGTTGTGCGCGGCCAAATTCACTCTTTTGATCTTTTTCTTTAAGTTTAGCTGGATCTGACCTCGGTACGAATTTTTTCCGGATCTGATCCTTTTGCTACTGTCAGACACGGAGGGGATAGGATTACATTTGCTACCGTCATTTTCCTCGACGATAGGCTCTCGTTAGGCCGGACGACACCGTCTATCGTGTTGGCGTGTATAAGTGACATGTCGCCACAATCTCTGGCGGTAGGTTTTAAGATCCTACCGCCAGAGACTGGTCTCCAGTGCAGTAAAACGGTGAGAGTGGGGCTGGTGGGGCCCACCAGCCACCCATTCATCCCCAACTCCTCCTTCCCCGAGCTGAGCTCCTCTCCCCTCTCTCTCCCCCATTCTTGCCTCCATCAAATCCATCTCCATTGCTTGAGTTTTCTCCGGTGGATCGAGGCCAAATTCATCACTCAATGTACCTCCCCCACTCTCTTCTTTTTGGTTGGTTGGAATCATCTCATTTGGTGACATCTTTACTTTTATGCAAACCCTAGTTCATGTCATTTGTGTTTGAAATCAATGGATTTGATGGATGATAGGGTCGTTTTTATGCTTTAGTTTGACTAATCATCATGTTTGTAACACCGATCTATAGTTATTGTTAGGTTTAGAGTTAGGTTTAGGGTTAAGGTTAGAGTTAGGTTTAGGGTTAGGGTTAGGGTTAGGGTTAGGCATTGTCATTATTCAGTAGTTAGGGTTAAACAATGATATTGTGATATTATTGTTGTTGTTTCAATATAGTGTGTAGATATTTGGTTCATATTATGTTGCGGTCCTATCCTCTTGACAAATTTTTCAATGCACTTAGATGGATAGGCTTGTTAATGTACACTATTTGGACAAGGAGAAATTTATGAAAACCAATGCTGATGAAGGGGAAGAATCCATTGTTTTTTATTCAAGCCCAACTTATGAGGAGGTGGTTGTGAAAGTTAGGAAGGTGATAAATTGGATTGATCCAAATGTTGATGTTAAACTCATTGGAAGGTATGATGTTGGAGTGGGGGTGAAGTCTCGATTGAAGAGTATGCCTATCACCTCGGAATTGCAATTGAAGGTTTACAAGGATAAAGCATTTGAATCGCAAGACAAATCCCTTGAATTGTTTGCCACCAAGGTTGAGCCTCGTGTACTGCAAATTGACTTGAGCCAACATGCCTCCTCCCCAATACATGATGCAAGGGTGGAGGTGTATGTCCCTAATTCTTCTAGTCAACCACCACATGAAGCTGAGATTAATGATAGAGCCATGGTAATTCATGAGGAAGAGGTTCATGTTGATGTTGAAGCAGGCCATGTTGATGTCGAAGCTGGCCATGTTGATGTTTATGAGGAAACCGAAGAGACTCATTATACTCCCATTGGAGACCTGGATGTGTTTGTGCATCAGCAAGACATGGATCGTAACCTCCCCTACCGCCGTATGTATGGGTATGACTCGGATGACGAGGGTCCGACAGAGGACTTGGATGAGGATGGATTCACTGCACAAGAGAATGAAATTTTCAAGAAGGTTACGGGGAAGGAAAGAGGCCCCCCATTGTTTCATGATCTCACTCTTGCCGACAAAGGCTGTTGTTGATGGTGGCATGACATTGGGGTTGCTTGAACCAACACCGTGTCCGAAGCTCGGTGCCCCTAAACCCAAGGATGAGGACGAGAATGCTCATTTGAAGAAAGGCATCAAGTTCAGTTGTTTGCAAGAGTTCAAGATATGGTTGAGTGACTATGATATTAGGAACCATAGGCCGTTTGTTGTTGGTCATTCCGACCAAAATCTGCGGTACATCATAAAATGTGACAAAGAAGGTTGCTATTGGAAGGTTTGTGGGAGAAAAATTCAACAAACCGGGCAATGGGTGCTAAAGAGTTGTGTGGCCACTCACACGTGCATGCCGTTGGACAAAGCCGACTGAAGCAAGGGACACCGTCAACTCATGTCTGAATTTTTAGGATACAAATTGTTGCCTCATATAGCCCATGATCCAACCGTGAAGGTGAAGTTTCTCATTAGTACGGTTTACGAACAATTCGGATACCCGGTCAACTATGGGAAGGTATGGACGACGAAGGCAAATGCAATTAGGATGTTGCATGGTGATTATGAGGCCGCATACAATATTCTCCCAAGGATGTTGGGAGCAATCGCACATAGGAACCCTAGCATGTGTCATGCGGTGGAGGAAATTGACGTAGTGTTTCACCGTGCGTTCTGGAGTTTTGGGCAATGCATCGAGGCATTCAAGCATTGTCGTCCGGTGTTGTCTATCGATGGCACATTCTTGACCAGGAAGTACAAGGGCATTCTAATGGTGGCAATGGCTCACTTATCCAATGATAACTTGTTGCCGGTTGCATTTGCTTTAGTTCCTTCTGAGCATGATGACAACTGGGAGTGGTTTACGAGGCATGTGAGAACCAAGGTGATTGGCAATAGGGAGGTATGCATCATATCGGACTGGCATCATGGGATTCTCAAGGCGATAGCCGTGTTTATTCCTGGCCTCCCGAAGCTTCACCACCGATGGTGCATGAGACATTTCGTGTCAAACTTTTACCGGACATGCAAGAGCAAAGAGTTTTGCAAAGACCTTACGCATGTGTGCACGGCATTCTCCTTGGATGCATTCACAAGCTGCTATGATAATCTTTTCAAGGCATTGGAAAAGAACAAAAAGAGAAGATCATTCCCGACTAGGCATTATGAGGTAAAATAGAAGTGGTCACATGCTTATGATGACGGAGGTCGGAGATACGGCAACATGACAAGCAACATGGTGGAATTCTTCAACAATGTGCTTAAGGGTGTTCATTCTTTACCCGTGGCTCCAATATTGAAATACACCTTCTTGAAGTTGAACGAGTATTTCCTTAAGCATTCCATCTCAATGACCGGTTGGATAGGGGACAAAATGTACTATCCAGATAAGGTTCATGATTGGCTGAAATTTCAAGCAAGCAAGTCTTCGCATCAACAAATCATCAGATTCAATGACAAAGAAATTATCTACGAAGTCGACGAGCCAGGTGGCACAACACGAGATGGTGTCACCTATGGAGGTGTTGCTTATGAGGTGCACCTCAAGGACCGGTGGTGTCAATGTGAAAGGCCTCACAGGTACCACTAGTCGTGCTCGCACGTGATGATGGCTGCGAGGGCAAGGAACTTACCGGTTTCGGATGGGATTACCATGCGGTTGCATGAGTTCACGTTAGAAGCCACGAGGTTGACATGGGCACCTCGGTTCCATCCTTTCCTTGACCAGTCATAGTGTCCTAAGTACGATGGCCCACATATCATGCCTGATCCTGAACTCATGGTAGCTACAAAAGGGAGAAGAAGAAAGAAAAGGTTTAGGAGTGACATGGATGATCTAGCTGGATACAGCGGCATGAAACAATTTGGCAGCGATCATTTCATGGAGCCTCCTGACACCAACAACTATGGTCAATGTGACAACCCAGGACACAATAACAGGACATGCAACACTGTCACGAGTTAGACTGGTGGCCATACAGACAATACTAGTGGTTGCGGAGGACGGACTACTGTTACAAGTAGTAGTGCAAGAGGAGTCAATAGGGGTGGTCGCGGAGGACGGACTACTGTTACGGGTAGTAGTGCAAGAGGACCCACTAGGGGTGGTCACGGATGTCCTCATGGTGTTAGAGTTGCCGGGGGTAGTGGTGATGCTTCCTGTGTTACTAAGAGACAAAGGGTTGATAGAGGGCGGCCAATTGATGTGCTTATCAACCCGAATGGTTGACAGAGTATAGATGGTAACTTTGTTATGTCATGTTCTAAAATCTTGCACTTGTTGTCATATTAGTTGTGTTCACATTAATAACATATTGATATATGTCACTAACACTATTGAAATGTATGTAGGCATGGCTTCATCCGGTTCCATCCCGAGGCCGTCGTGCGCTGACCGAGAGGACATGCCAAACAAGTGGTAGGAGGCAACATTGGACAAGACAAAGGACAAGATTTGATAACGCCACCATACTGGTGTGGAGACGTTTGCAAGGTTAAGGTTTCTACTAACAGGAAGAAGTCATGGACGGAAGGGAGGAGATTTTTTGTGTGTCCCAACTACGCACATGATCGTAGACGTCTCACTAACGCCGATGACCTTCCTCCAGTATGTTAAATATGTTCTGGTGAAGGTGTTTTCATTATGAACGTTTCAATTATATTACTAACAAACAAACATGTCTTGTATGCCGTCACCCCCTCCTCTTTGCAAGTATTTCATGTGGATAGATGATGAAGTGCCAGAAGATGTTCAGAAGGACCGATATCAAGAGTTTCTTCGGAGGTAGCGGTTGTTTAAAGAACCTTTGCAACGTGCCGAGTATGAGGATCGTCGTGAGAAGGAGAAGAAGGAGCGAAAGAAGCGTGAGGCAGAGAGGGCATGCAAAGAGAAGGAGGCTCGTGACGAGGAGAGGGCACGGAAACTTGCAAGGGCCCGCGAAGCTTACGAGGAGGATATGGCATGTTACAACAAGGGAAAGGGGCCCATGTTACCTTAGGGCCCGAATGTCTGTTGAACTATGTCTGTGGAACTATGTATGTGGAACTATGTCTGTTGAACTATGTGTGTCGAACTGTGTCTGTTGAACTATGTCTGTCGAACTGTTCTATTGAACTATGTCTGTCGAACCATGTCCATGACTATTGTTGAAGACTTTTGCTATTTTATCTTACGATCATGTTGAACTATGTTATGAGTAGATGCAAATACTTCATGTCTATACAGAGCAACCATATATATCAGTTGTCCTCAGAGATCAAAAGGAAGATTGCCAGAAAGAGGGAATGTGGCCTACTGCCAGGGTATCAGGCGGTAGGTTTTGGTACCCTATAGTCGGGGTACATGGTGGCAGCCCTACCGCCAGGGACCCTAGCGGTAAGTCCTGCAGTTCCCAGTTCTGCCAGAAAACATGGTAGGATCTAAAACCCTACCACGATCGGCCATGGCGGTAGCCCTACCGCCAGGTACCCTGGCGGTAAGGTCTGCAGCTTCCAGTTCTAAAAAACATGGTAGGGTCTAAAACCTTACCGCTAGGGCCCCTGGCGGTAAGTCCTTCGGTTCTCAGTTCCAAAAAAATAAAGCGGTAGGGTCTGAGGCCCTATCACCAGTGTCTAAACCCTACCGCCGGATCCTACCGCCAGGCTCTCAGGTGGTAGGTTGTTCTACCCTACCACCAGGGCCCCTGGCGGTAGGGTACTTTTGGTTGCCATAATCTAACTCCGCCTCTTTTTATGGCGCGAAAAGGCACACACGAAGACTATTACATGGATTTTTTCCTGCTCTTTTTTGTCTTCATTTTTGGACACGACAATATAGTTTCACAACACCTAAAGGAAAATAGTGCCACATAGTACCAAATAGTTTGACATAGGTACCAAATAGTTCAACATAGGTACATAGGTACATAGAAAATAGCAAATAGTTCAACATAACATAGTACTAAATAGTTCAACATAGTCCCAAATAATTCCGCACATAAGTTCAACTAAGACAGCAACTTCACTTGCTCCTTCCCCTCTTCGAGGTACGGTCCTCGTTCCGCTTTGAACGGGTCTCATAACCCGTCTTCTTGCGCTGAGGAGGACGCGCTCTCTAAAACGGAGATGGGCTCTGTTAATCCTTCCTTGGCGCCTTCCTCTTCTCAAGTTGGGTTGTCTAAGTTGGTGGAGGTCCGTCATCCTTCTTCGTTGCTCTGTTCTTCCTCAATCTCTTCTGCTCATTCCTCGTCTTCTTCATCTCCATCTTGTTCTGTTTCTGATTCATGCTCTTCCTCTTCATCTTCATCTTCTTCGACAGCGGATGTAGCACACCCAAGAAGGCCCGCCATCTTGCGATATTTGTTGACGACCTTCTGCAATATGGATCAACTTTATGGTTACAAAAGAAAATGTACTTAAGAAAGAGTGTAGTTGTAGGAGGCTCGATGTTACCTTCATTGTTGCCCTCAACTTGTTCTCACTATCTCGAGAACCGTGAATGGTACTTAACGCATCCGAACCTTCAAAAATGCTTTTGTTCAGCTCCGAAGACTGCAAAACAATAAATCTGTCACAATCAGTAAAGTAGATTTCATCGAATCGCGGGTTGAAAACATATAAACATAACTTACCACTCTATTCATGAGGGGTGCGTACTCCCTAAATCCGCCGCCTACCATCTCTCTGATGCTGTCATTGTAAGCTTCATTATCGGAAGCATCATCGTAAAGATCTTCGACATCTTCTGTCATCCACTGTGGCATCAGGCGCAGACGATACTTGTTGCCATCGTCGTACCACCTTTGGTGCGCCTCGTAGTCCTCCCAGTCGATCACTCTCCTCTCCACATCTTTGCTTTTTTTTCCACTCGTTCCATTCCTTCACGTATTGGGCATGTGCGTCCCCCTAGTCTACGATCGACTGATTATTCTTTTTGCTCATACTGCAAGGCATACGAAAGAATGTAAAACACCATTAAAAAATGTATGTAAACAATCAAAATGAAAACACGGAAGTAGAGTACAATCCACTCACAGGTGAAGACCCAAGCCACCAGTGTGGACGCGATTGTCCGGTGGGGTATGTTGCGCCTTACCAAACTATGTGGCAACGCGATGCGGCATGTGGTACTCGACGACATAGACACAAATCATGGGCACGATGCACCGCTACAGAAGCATGGCATGCGTGCACATCACGTTCAGCTCGAATCCCCACTCTCGTTCAGCATAAGGTTCCCAATTAACCTAGTACCAAAAAATGCTAAGCTCACGTGACAGTGTCATAAAAAATCTTTAAAAGCTGGTTCGTATATCTGGAAAGGCGTCAGAGCATCAAACTCGTTGGTGAAGACCTTGTACAAAGTCTCAGATGTGCTCGTGTAGACGCTCACCCGGTCCCATGTGTAGGTGACGAATTGAGTTTCTCCGGACGTCCCAGCGGGATTCGCTCCCACATCCAAATGGAAAGGGCCCAGGAACATCCACACATACCGGATGTGGCTTCCGTTCTCTGGGTTGCGTCATCAAGCTACAATAAACGTGTTGATGATAAGATGACATAACTTAAAGGAGCATATGTGACATAATTAAAAACAATGAGATATTCTCTTACCGAACGATATAGGTAGACGAGGTCGGCAGACCCCCGGCTGTAGCCTGCATTCCGATCGGCTAGGAAGTCAAGATACGTCCATGGGCTGTGTCCCCATAGCAGTCTGCAAACAGCGGCGCGTTCAGTTCAAGTGAACCCAACGAAATTTGCATGGTACGAGTTCGTGTAGGTACTTATTTGGTTCACGTGAACCCAGTAAAAAATGGTCGCTAACCCCATCAAATAAAGGACCTCACGTGGATAGCTCAAAAAGAGTCCAAAAGCCCATAAGCAAATGTCAATGAGTCCATGCCTAGGCCTAAACCGTGATTAACCAAGCAGAAAACACTTGCAGCCGCCTCATCTCTCATCTGTTTGTTTTTCCAATTCGCATCTTCCTTGCTCGATTCTCCTCTATTCGTGTGTTGCTCGGTGCCTCACGCCGGTGGCAAGCAGGCCACTGCAGATCCACAGCGACAACAACTATATCACAAAAATTGTGGTAATTAGATTACGTTGTGAGATCTTCTCTCTCTTGTATATGTTCTATTTAGCCTAATTGCCTCGTGTAATTTTTTTTGCCCTAGTTTTCTATTTACTTTTCTCTGGACTTTGATTTATCTAGGCTATGGAACGGTATTATTTGAAGAGAACTCGGTCATCAGATACAGATAATGATACATGCATATTGAGGTCACAAATTAAACGTAGTCATGTCTTGCACTTTTCAGTTTTCAATGCGACATAATATGTTATTCGGAATACTATATTTATTTTATCATATTCTCTCCGTTCCATAATGTAGTGCATTTAGCTTTTTTGAAATGTTAAATTATACAAAGTTTGACTAAGATTATAGAGACTTATATTTATTTCTAGAATATCAAACACATATCATTAGGTAGACAATGTGACATATTTTCATAGTATATATATTTGGTGTTGTAGATGTTAATAATTTTTCCTACGAACTTTGTCCAAATTAACGGAAATTGACTTTCTAAAAAAACATACACACTACATTATGAAACCGGGGGGGGGGGGTATTCTTTATCGGTTCTATACTTTTTGTTTCAGTTAGACATTAATCATCATAAATTAGTAACCAGTTCTTATAAAGAGTGAATGAGCGAACCCAATGACCAAATTTTCTGGCTCCGCCCCTGTCTGCAAACACGACCTCTGTGAGAAGATACCACGGATAGGCCCTGACATACTGCTCCACCACGCGGGGTTCGGCACCATCCGGGCACTTGCTCCGGCTATTCAGGAGCCAGGGCAGCAGTACGCCGGAAGTCCGGTGAGCCTTAGAGGGAGGGCAGTCGCCGATAAGGGCGATAACCCTATCCTCCCAGTTCCTCTTGTCCACTCATCCAGTGAGAGCACGACCATCGATTGGTAGGGCCATAATCATTGCCCAATCCTGGAGGGTCACTGTCATCTTCCCACATGGAAGATTGAAACTATGCATCTCTGGCCGTTACCGGTCGATCAAAGTTGTGAGAGCCGAGTGGACGAGCGTCGGCGGCTTACGCTTGAACTGCAGAACAAAACCCAACAATCGGGCTCTCTTGTAGAACGGCGAGTAGCGCTCGTCGTACTCCATCCTAACGGTCGTCCCGTGTGCCCTCATCCGGAGTGGAGGGAGCATGTGCCAAAATGAAGACCCAAATAATTAGTAACTTATTTTCATCAATTCGAACGATTTGGTTCAACAATGGTAATTACCACTCCATTCCCAATGAAACGGGCACGATGACCCTTGTCGAACGCAGGGTCAAGCATGGTATACTTAGTTCCGATGTTGTCCGAAAGAGGTGCCCTCCTAAAAAAATTCGTAAACATAAGCATAGATAAGCATAAGCATAATTAAAATAGCATGAGCATGAATAAACAAGCAATATTGCCAATTTGTATTCATTCAATTTCGAAACATGATTATCATAAGCATGACTCATTTATTCATTTTCCATAAGATTTTTTTAACATTAATCAATCAGTTTTTTAATTTATAAAAATTTAGTAACATCAACTATATCCATGGCTTGGGTCATATCACATCAAAACAAACCTATCAATGCATTTCTTCAACATGGATCATATCAAGATGATACTTACATGAACTAGGGTTCATCATGTAGTTCATCATGAAAATACATACAATCTCTAAAACAAGTACATACAAGTTCAAATCCAACCCCATATCCGCCATAGAACATCTAGAATCAACCTAAAACAATCATATGGTAGAAAAAAAACTAAATCTAGTTTGACAAAATGAGTGATTTCAATCAAATAATGCAACGAATCGGAAGCTTTTCGACTAAAACGAATTGGAGGGATCGGAGAAGCTTATTTTTCTCTTTTCGGAGCCATCTCGATCCGTAAAAATGGTGAAGAAACGAAAGAGATTTGAGGGAGGGAGTGGAGGGGACGAGAGAGGGTTCCCCTCTGTGTTCTTGAGGAGGCTGCTGCAGGTGGGGTGGGAGGAGAGGAGGAGGAGCGAACCGGTTCCCCTAGGTTATATAGTTACAGATCCTACCGCCGGACTCTGTGGAGGTGGGATTTCAATACCTACCGCCAGTCCCTCCGACGATAGGGTCGTGCAGAGTAACGACGACCGTTAGTTTAAGGCTGACGTGGCTTGAGTGGCCTACCGCCGAAGAGTCTGACGGTAGCAAATGTAATCCTACCGCCTCGGTGTCTGGCAGTAGTAAAAATGGTCAGATTCGGAAAAAAAATCGAACCGGGTCGTATCCGGCTAAACTTAAAAAAAGTCAAAACAGTGAATCTGGCCGCTGTGCGCCACTACTTTTCTTTTAATTCCTTTTGAGCGTACTGTGCGACACACCTGACAGAGTAGTAGTAGTAGCTAGAAGCCAGCCCGGCACCTGAGGAGTCTTGGCGTTGCGTTTGCGTTGCTACGTAGGAGCTCAAAAGAGCGCTGAGAGAGAGCGAGGCCTGCACCGCTGCGTGGTTTGAGTGAGTGAGGATCCATGAATAAATGCAATTTTAATATGTTTTGGGCAGAGTTGAATGCTTCAACCCTCATACGTTCCATATTTGTTCATTCCATCTATTTTCTTCGTTTCTAAATATACGATCTTTATAAAAAAAATACTACGGACTAAATACGAAGCAATGAATGTATCTACAATCTAAAATTTGTTTATAAACATCCGTATGGATCTATAGTAGAATCTCTTAAAAGACTTATATTTAGGAACGAAAAGAGTGTAAAATTCGAATCTATTATATCTTTTAAAGTTTTCGGCCAAATTATTTGTTTCGCATATTTAGTGTTTGTTGCGACCAAAACTTTCAAACAAGACCACTCTTTTTTTTCGCGAATACGCAAAGATTATGTATCTTTCCATTAATAGAAGAAGGAGTATGGTGAATACAAGATTGGTGGTACACGCATGTCACAAACTCACAGAGCAACATGGTGGCCCGAGCATAAGAAGGGGATGCTCGACCCCACAAAGCCTAATGCCTACGTCTCAGGAACTATGATAGCCAATCCCTTGGTACCGACCTTGATCCAGTGCCGGGCCTGATCCTGGATGCTCTGCATGACGAGGGCCGAAGAGGGGCGAACTCCATCAAAGATACATGCGTTCCGGTGGCACCAGATGCACTAGGCTGTGAGCATGATAAGGGAAGAGAGACCTCGAGGGTGAGCCGTGGGTGCGTAGTGGCAGGTGGAAGACCACCAGGACGAAAGGCAGGTTGTCGGGTCAGGGATCGTAGAAGTCGAGCGGCACCAATATAGCACGTCGTGCCAGACCTGGCGAGAGAAGGGGCAGGTAGCCAGAAGGTGATGTAGATCCTCGAGCACCTGGTCACAAAGAATGCACTTCTCGCCATGGGGAAGTCCCCTACGAGCGAGGCGCACCGCAGTCCAGCACCTATTTTGGAAGGCCAGCCAGGTGAAGACTTTTAGGCGTAAGGGCGCCAGGTCTTCCAAGTGGTGCGCCAAGTGTCGTCACCCACCGAACCATGGAAAAGCGCGAGGTAGCGGGACTTGGCTGTGTAGTATCCGGACTCGGTCCAGCGCCAGGTGAGGGTGTCTGGGGACTCAGAGAGCTAGATGTAGCGAAGACGTCTCCATAGCTCGACGTACTGAACAAGTGCGGGCGGGCCAAGGTTGCCCTGGATGTCGCGAACCCAGGCGCGATCGGTGAGACCCTAGCGCACAGAACGGTCACAGCGCCGTCACTTTGGCACTAAGGCATGGACCAGCGGCGCAAGGTCGGCGATGGACTTGCCTGTGAGCCAGGCATTCGACTAGAATTTGCGGGTGTTCCCATTGCCTAGGGTCCAGTAGGTGGACGCACAGAAGATCTGCGCTGCTTCAGCGTCGGCCGGCAGGTGAAGGTGCCTCCAAGGGCGAGAGGGGTCGGTACGCTGCAACCATAGCCATCCTGTACGAAGAGCGATCCCAGCTCGGTGCAGGTCCTGAATGCCCAAGCCTCCCAAGAAAGTGGGCCGGCAAACCTTGGCCGAGTTGACATGGCACTGGCCTCCATTAGCCACTTTGCGGCCTGCCCGAAGGAAGCCCCAGATGATCTTGTTGACTTTGGAGAGGATTGCTTTGTTGAGGATGATCGCCACAAAGAAGTGGGTGGGCATTGCACACAGCACATGGCGTGGGAGGGCAAATCTGTCACCGAGAGAGAGCCTCGATGCGTGCCAAGTGGAGAGCTTGTTGCCAAGCTTATCCACAAGGGGAAGGAGGTCCGCATGAGACGGTTTGCGAATGGACAGCGGGAGGCCCAGATACCGAATGGGAAGGTGGCAGTCTGGCATGCCATCATCTCGAAGAAATAGACCGGCTGGGTCTCGAAGCACTAGATAGGTGTAGCTGAGCACTTGGCAAAGTTAGTGCGCATGCCGGAGGCCTCACCGAAGATGTCGAGCAAGGTCCAGAAGATCACGACGTCGTGCTCGTCGGGGTGGCAGAAGAGCACAATGTCATCGACATATAGTGAAATGCTCGAAGCCGCATGCCGAGAAGTGAGGCGCCGGATGTGGCCATGAGCCACCGTAGCTTGGAAGAGGGAGTTAAGGACGTCAACCACCAAGACAAAGAGCATGGGAGATACGGGATCTCCTTGGCGAAAACCACACGCATGTGGAATGGGCGGTCCTGGGTGGCCGTTAATGAGGACACGGGTGGATGCCGAAGAGAGGATGATGGAAATCCACTCCCGCCAGCGGGCACCGAATCCGAGGTGAGTAAGAACCTCCAGCAGGAATGGCCAGGAAACGGAGTCAAAAGCACGCGCGATGTCTAGCTTGAGGAGCATCCGGGGCGCCTTGAGGTTGTGGAGAAGCCTGACAGTTTGTTGAACAAGCAGAAAGTTGTCATGGATGTTGCGTCCGGCGATGAACCCGCTCTGGTTGGAGGAGACCATGGCTTGAAGCCGTGGCGCAAGGCGGAGGGAGAGAGCTTTCGCGAATAGCTTGCCAATGAGGTGGATGAGGCTGATCGACCGGTAGTCAAAGAGGGATGCGGCATCCGGCTTTTTCGGAAGCAGAGTGATAAGCGCCTCATTCAGCTTGTGGAACCCGTGTCCATTGAGGGAGTAGAGCTTCCCAAAGACCTCCAAGATATCAAACTTGATGACGCTCCAGGCGTTGCGGAGGAACTCAGCCGTGAAACCGTCCGGACCGAGAGCCTTGCCACATGGAAGCGCCTTGACCGCAGCCCATAGCTCCTCCTCAGTGAAAGGGTACTCGAGATCAGAAAGGTCAAAATTCCCATGGTGGAAAGCGGCCAGTGTGAGCATGAATTGTCGCGGCTCCGCGGAGCCTATGAGGTTCGAGAAGTGGTCAAAAGCAGCTTCGGCCATGCCGGCCGGATCGTGGACCAAATTGTTGCCCACCTTGAGGGAGTCTATAGAGTTCTTGTGCTTGCGATGGTCCGCATGCACCCAGAAGAAGAGAGGGCCAACATCCCCGTCCCTCAACCAAGCAAGACTCACGCGCTGGCGGAGGAGAGATCGCTCAAGGGAGGCAAGCCCAAAGTACATCGCTTTAAGCTTACGACGAAGCCAAGTCTCGGCCAGGGAGAGTGACCAGAAATCCTGCGCTCGGTCAAAGTGGGCAATGAGCTCACGGGCCACCATTGTCTGCCTGGAGATGTTCCCAATATATTTGGCGCTCCAGCTTTGGAGGCGCCTAGCAGTGCATTTGAGGCGAGTCATGAGGCGACGAAATGGCTCTAGGCCATGTCCCTCGGCGGACCAGGCCTGCTCAACAACCTCTAGGTAACCCTCCATCTTCGGACAAAAACGATCAAAATGGAAGCATTTAGCACCAGAAGTCCGGGCCCTACAATCAAGGAGGAGTGGGCAGTGGTCGGAGACGGTGGATGCCAAGTAGCGCAGCAAGCATTGTGGGTGCATGGTGGACCATCCAGAGGTGCAAAGAACATGGTCGATGCACGTGAGGGTAGGGGAATCCCGCTCGCTAGACCAAGTGTAACGGTGGCCATGAAGATAGACGTCGCAGAGCTCTTTGTCGGCGAGGAATTGCCGGAAGCGAGACATGATCCTACGCTTTAGCCGCGAGTTGTTCGTATCCTCGGCCAAAGTGATCATGCTAAAATCACCACCAAGGAGCCAAGGTCCTGCGCATGTGGCTCGAATCTCGTGCAGGTCCGCCAAGAATGCGATCTTGTCGTCATCGCTCTGGGGGGCATAGACACCCGTAAGCCACCAATGCGCGTTTCCATCAACGGAGGAAACGGTGGCAGTGATGTGGCGGGTAGATGGGTTAGAGAGTTGTATCTTGTCTGGTCGCCAAGCAAGAAGAATGCCACCACGAGTCTGATCAGTAGGCGAGTAGAAGAAGCCCTCGTATAATGGGCCAAGACAGTCACGGACAAGAGCCAACGAAAACACATCAAGCTTAGTTTCTTGGAGGCAAACGATACAAGGAAGGGTAGTGGCGATCACACTACGAACGGAGGTGCGTCTGGTCGGGCTATTGAGGCCACGCACATTCCAGAAAATCACGCTAAGCTCACTATCCATGGAAGAGTAGAGGCTCCGGGAAGGGGTGGCCTGGCAGAACCCTAAACCCCGATAGGGATAGGCTGCGAGGGCGTGGAGGGCAGAAGCGAGTCTGGTATCTTCCAACCGTAGATGTCCGCGAAGGCGAGCAGCACGTCATGCGCCAAGGGCTCCTCGAACAGATGCGCGTACTTCTCCAGGACCGAGTCTGAGACAGGTGTCTCGTCCATGATGAAACCAAGCCACCGGAGGATCAACCTCTTGGATTTGAGCTCCGAGTACAGGCCACAATCTGCACGGGCAATCCTGCCACTTCTTCTAGGTGTGAAGTTGGGCGGCAAGTCCCGCTTGCAACGTCAGGGTGTAGGCACAGGTAGGATGGGCGTGAGCTGCGAAGTGAGCGCAGCGGAGAAGCCTGAGAGCCGCTCATGCTCAGCCATGGCCGCATGGCTGCCAATTGGCGTAGCATGCATGGCTGGAGCGGGGGAGCGTTGGGCTGGCGCCACTTGGGGAGAAGGGGGAGGACCACGCAGGAGAATCTCTGCGTAACTTGGGCCCTCCGCGACAGCAGTGGCAGTAGGCACACTCTCCACGACCGGATCAGGGGCCAGCATGCAGGGCGAATCGCAGGCTAGCACGGAGTTAGTTGCGGGTGGGGCAACGGTAGCCGACACCACAGTGTCACACGCTGGGGTCGGCGCAGAATCAAGCTCGGGGTGGCAGCAGAGGCCGACAGCTCCTTATCGCACGCCCCACCCATAGTGGGCCCAGGCCAGCCAATGGAAGGCTCCGGAAGCCTAGGATCCGGCGTAGTCAAATCCACCAAGGAGGGCTCGGAGGAGGGGATCGGGGTAGATGGCTGCGAATCGTGGCTTTCTAGCCGATCCTGACGCGCAAAGGGGCCCGCAGGCGCAGCATGTGACGCGACGGGGCGGTACAAGACCAGTGCCAGAAAGTTTGAATCCCCCACTCCCGCAGAATCCAAACCGGCCGTTTGTTGTGTAGCGGTCTCCTAAGCGACAGCTGGCGGGATAGCATGCCCCACGTCAGCATCAGGGCATGGCCCAGCACCCTCCACCGTCCCTAGGCGAAGCCAGATAGGGCCCCGACAGGAAAAAGCCATGGTGCCTGGATGGGCCCCAAGAACACCACGCCAGTCACGGCACGGCGGCGGCGCATGCACACGGTGGCGGCGGTGCCGGCGGCCACGACGATCCGAAGGAGGCCTGGCCGGGGGGAAGCAGGGGGAAGTGGTGGTGCTACGGCCAACGGGAAGGCGGGGGAGGGGAGTCTGGGGCAGGGCCGCCAGGGTCATCGGCCGCCGGTGGAGGGGGCGGCGGAGGGTGGCGGTAGTTAAAACACGCCATGACATGAATGCGGACCGGAAAACGTGCCAAGTGAAGCGCGAGGCGCTCGGCACGGTCAGGGTCAGCGTCGGGGGCCACCGCATCATCGTCGGGGAGGAGTAGTTCGGCGGAGCGTGGGATGGCATCCGGGTTCGTGGTCCAAGCATAGACCTTGAAGACCATCATGTCAAGCATGTTGCGAGTCTTCGGCATGAGGTGCTCGACTTTGCAGTATAGCGAGAGCAGCAGCTCGGCGGAGGTGTGGCTCCACGCATGGTCTGGAATGCCGAAAAGCTCCAGCGAGACGAGAAACGGGGCGGTGACGGGCTCAGAACCCGCCAGCTTGCTCCAGGGCTGGAATAGCAACCGGAACCGCGGGGTGCGGACGCGGCCGGCGGCGACATGGGCGCAATCGGCATGGTCGGAGAAGCGCAGCAGGAACTCGTCCGGGCCATGGAGGTGAACCGAGAACGCGCGGTCAAAGAGCGCGAACTGGTAGCGGACAGCATCTCCCACATCGACAGTGGAGACACCGGTGCGGCAGCCAGCGACCTTGGCGAGGAGGGCCTGCTCCAGTGCATGCTCCGCCGCGATGACCTCCGCGGAGCGGGGAAGGTAGCAGACGAAGGACGTAGGGCGGCATGCCGGGTGCCCAGAGAGCGGTGTTGCACGGGAGGACGCGGAGGATGCCGGTGAGATCGAGCGAGACGCAGCCGAAGGCCTGAAGGATGCGGGCACGGACGGAGCGGAGCGAGGCGGCGAACGCGAGACAGGATGCGGCCCGGATGACGCGGGTGAGGAGGAGCTTGAGTTGACTGTGGCTGTCGGCAACTCGGAGGACACGGGTGAGGCAGAGCGTAGCAGGGCGACGGCCCCCGACGGCCCGGAGGACACAAGAGTCGGCAGGATGGACGAGGTGCGCGTGGATGCCGCAGAGCCGGAGAGCACTGTGCCCGGGGAGGAAGCACGTCGTCGAAGGGGAGGCGGGAGGGAACCACCGGAGAAGGAGCCACCGGAGAGTTGGATGGTGCAGTCTTTGGCTTTGTGGCCAGAGAGACGGCACCGAGCACAACAAATGGCACGCCGGCACTCCGAGCGAGGGTGCGCTATGCTAAAACACCGCAGGCATTCGCCATCACTCAGCCATGAAGGCCGCTGGTGGGGGATCTCACCAGGGCCCCGGCACGGCCGGTGAGGGGCACGGCGGCGCGGGCGCTTCCGGCCGCGGGCCGTGTGCCATTCATTAGGCGAAGGGTCCTCCGACTCCGGCCTGCAGATCTCAGAGCAGAGCGCCGGGCGCGCAGCGAGCAGCTCGGTCGCCGTCGGCGCAAGAGCAGGGCGGGGGCCTGCTGGGGAGGTGAGTAGCGCAGGCGGCCAGTAAAGGACCTGTCGGTAGGAGGCAGGCGGGGCACCACCCAACTCGCCGGACGACGGGCTGGACTCCATCCAACGATCTGCGCGGGAGCAGCCCGGGGCAGCAAGCGGAGGAGAGCAGGACATGGCGTCGGGGCTGGACAGTGGGGCCGGAGCGGCCGTCGCCGGTGGCTGGTGGACGCCGGGGCCGGAGCGGCCATCGGCGTGGGAGGGGTCGTCTAAGGGAGTGTGAGAGGCTCTAGAGTCGGCGTACCTTGAGCTTCCGTCGTTGCTTTGATCACCTATTTCGAATCTGATCAAACAAGACCACTCTTATATACATTCTGGCAACTCTTAAAAATTTATTGTGTTTTAAGTATTAAATCTTGATAGTTCTAATATTAAGTTATTATCAAGTTTTACCATGTTCATTTGCTTTTCGGGTTTAGGGTTTAAGTTTTAGTTTCTGAAACTTAGTGAATTTATCATTCGTTCCTATCACACGACCCAACTTTTGCTTCATGTTTTGTTTCAACTAAGCTCTGTCTCAGGTTCCTATCAAGTTTTAATAATTGAAACTTGGTGAAGTTTTAAAAACTGGTCAAAGTGTATTCAAGAGTTTTCTTGTTTTGAAGGCCTTGTTGCAAGGAACACAAATAATGCAAACAAAATGTAAATTTTACTTTCGGTTCAAAAGTTACAATAGATTCAAATTTGAAAGTCAAAAGTAAAACCACTGGAGGTGGGATGGGTGGACTACGCAAAAGTTGCCACACACAAAATATCAAAGGGGATTAAGCACTAAACACACACATAAGGGCTCATTTAATTCAAAGGAATTCTATTGGGTTTTTGGAGGATCGAGATCCTTAGGAATTGTTTCTACATTGGTCATTTGATTCATAGGATTGGATCACATAGAATTTTTTTCCTATGGAATCTTTTGTACTGCTTTTCATAAAAAATGTAACATCCACTACAACCTATATTTATAATTCCTTTGTTTTCATGTGGCATCAAACACTCCTTGCTAATTCTATAGGGTTCAAATGGACATGCCACTCCAACCCTATGCTTTTCCCATTCCTGTGTTTTTCAAATCCACGAATCAAAGAGGCCCTAAGTGTTCGATCTTGACACGATCCTATGGGCCACAATATGCATTCCTCGGACCGTGTGTGCTACAAATCCTCCTCCATATAGTAATTAGATAAGTCGCCACACAAGGCAGAATACTACTTACTAACAGGCTTCTATTGATTGGTGCTACTATCGATGCCGAACTGATAATTGTTGTACAAATCAAAAGATACAAGAAGGGAGACCAATCTCTGCTTGGTTCCCTTTTAGATGTTTATTTTGGAATCTCTATGAGAAGAGAGAGAGATATTTGACCTACTTTTATCCATCTTGGTTAACCTTACCATAGGTCAAAGCGCTAGGTCATTGATTGTATTTGCGCAAGTATGTGCTATTCACATGATGAAAACATTATGATTGTTAGGTGTGAGAATGTCAAATAAAACTATCATGATGAGCGCTCATAGCACTGTCCTTTTTTTCAAGACAATAGGTATTGTTCCCTACCGAGAGAAGGGACACTTTCAATGGATCCTCCACGTGCTGGGCATACCATACTTCTTCTGTGCGTCCTTATCATGGCGGAAACAAAACAAGAGGGAAAGACTCGTCCGACTCGCTCAGGGCTTGAGGGCGAGGCATATGAGAGTCAATCAAATTCCGTTTACGTTCTTGGTTTGGGTTTGGTCCCCTCTCGATTTTTTGCGTAGCGTATAAGGGAAGGGGAAGGAGTCTACATCTATGGACATTGATGAACCACCGTTGATGGACGTTGCACATGACACGAGAAATTCAACTCGACGGTCCGATGCTAATAGAAGTCGCTTACTCTCCGTCTAGCGAAGGTGCCAGATCCTTAGTAGGACATGAATGATGGTTCACATGATTGGTGCATCCATGTGAGGGTTGATCGCTTGTGGAAGCATCATGATGATAGCAAGGGTAATGAGCATCTTCGTCTACATTTGGCTATGGTGGGTGAAACTAGGTGGGTTATCAATTCACATTCAATGTATGTCTTTGCATATGGTGCTCATGATCAAATAGAAATTTTTATTTATATGATGTCAGTGCTAAAGTACATGAGATATTTCATGTGTAGGGCAATTTTATTCATGGCCTTATTCTCAAGGGACATATATCAAGGTTTTAGCGACTCGGTGTCTGCATTACCTGTGGTACTTTAAGTTGCTCCATGAGTTTGTATCAAGCTAACTATCATAGGTCTGAGCTGAGGTTGATGGCATGGACCACCATTAGGAGGATAGATCTTGTTCCACATGGTTGCACTCCTTCAAGGACATAATTAACAATAATCGACAAGGAATACCATGCAAGTGAGCTTGAGTTACTTGATATGTTTGTGCTGCTTTTGTAACATATATGGTAATTTATTTTCCTTGGATCATGGTTGTCTTCATTCTTTCCATTTGTGTGTTTGAGCAGACGTGGTGAGCCTTGTGATCAGGGTGTCCATGATGACGGAAAAGGATGCTAAAAGCAGGCTTGCTGCTAAAAGGATTAAGGATATTATAGATGAATGTTTGTCTTCATTTTTCATGACGTGATGCCCTCCTATATTGATTGGTAGCTGTTGTTCTATATATTATTTGGTCCTCTAGCCATACTCCTTTTCTAGCTCTATGGTAATGTTAAGTAGCTGGATGATTATTATCTTATAGAGTCATGCATAACCTATGACTATCATTCTGGGTGCACTTCAAAAATGTATGCTTGTAAGTATTCTTGTGTTGGTGTTTCTAAAAACCCTCTTCTCGACCAACTCGGACTACTCCAGATCCATTCACTCATTCCTAGAGACTCGTGGATTCACAACCCTCGACATGAAGGACTTGTGAAGGGACGAAAAGCATGATACAAGGGTGGGAGATAAAGATAGATGAACATGAAAAGTATGATATATTGATTGGTTTGGTTGGTGTTGTTCAATTGGTCGTCACCTATTATATATATGAGTCGGATGGACTTCCCGTACAAATAAATGACTCATCTAGGTTTTCCTTACAAGAAAAGCACATCAATCCAAATCCTAAAACCATCTTCTCGACCAACTCGGACTAAGTCTGAACTTGACACATACTCATATCCTGATCCTTGCACTGGTTGTAGAAATCGCATACAAACTCATATCCATATGGTCCAAACATTCACTACAAAATCTACTTTATTCGGTGACAGAACCCCTGATGACGAAACAAGAAACGTTACCTAAAATCATTTTCAGTGATGGTCCACCATGATGCAGTAACCATTTGAATAGATTGTGGCGACCACCGAATTGGATTCCTAGCATGATGGTTTGTCAACAAGGCAACATGTCGACTGATGGCCTACCTACTAGGACATGTCAATCTATTGGGACGTGGCAGCCTATCGACTAGGACACGATGGATTGTCAAAGGAGCCTACCGACTCAAGCATGGTGGCATGCTGATTGGCTCCGCCGACTCTCACCCTTTGATCCATGTTTTGCTCCGTGAAGCTTTAGGATGTCAAATCAGCCTATGTGACTTGCCGATTGGCATATTAGTCGGATAGAACATACCGACCCGACTGGGGCATGGTGGTTACCGAATGAGAACCCACTAAATGGTGGGCTTCCTCGCATGACCACCAAGTGTCATAGTAGGTGTCGAGTCAAGCATAGCAGCTGGCATACCAACTAGAATATGGAGTGTGATAAATTGGTGAGCTACTTTCCAATTGGGACATGGCAACTTGTAGCACCTTTGGAGAACTAGAATTGGTCACTGTCACACCTCGTGCGCCTTGCTTCCTAGGGCCTCCTATTCTCCTCTTTCCTTCTTATCCACATCTAGGTTGCCTTCGTTGCCTTCCCCGGTGCACCTCACCTAGGTTGCCTATCGTGGCAAGAATGCCTCGTTTGGCAAGAGGTTTGCCAAAAACGAGTGCAACAACCAACAAAACTAGTATCCACATTAATCCTAATGCAGTCCATTAGATTAGACTTCCACACAATATGAGCCTAGTTTGTCTCGCGAGTTTGTGCATCCCCAGGAGTGCAATAGACATCAGTCACGTGCTCATAGATCACTCATAGGGGGGCACAACCCGACAACTATAATAGGAGAATCAATAGCATTCCAACAAATTAACAAAAGTGTGTGTGTGTGTGAGAGAGAGAGAGCTCCTTACCCCAAAACTAAGATCATTCCTTAAATGCCAAGCCCTTGAAATATTGGATCATCCGAAGATACTAGTTTTATCAAGCATAACAACCAATTAATCAAGGCCAATGTTGATACAAAATCTCTTCTTATGGTAGCTCTCAAACATCCCTGAAAGTTGTCAGCAAAGCATGTGCCTTTGTACAAGACACAATGACATTAAAAATATCCTTCTTTGCATTAACACGGATGAATTAGCTTGATGTTGGATCATCCTAATAACTTGAATGGTCGCACTATTGGTGCCACACGCCACACAAAAACCATGGTATTTTGAGGCACATTAGTCGTCTACTTGATATTACGCGATTCCCCTTCTATGCATGAACCCACCAATACACGGACATTTGTCTACAACAAGCGTATCGAGCTGAAGAGCATGTCACTATGCAAAATGGCTAGTTTTCAGTTAAAAGTGTGTCTAGCTATTTCTACATTGATGAGCATGCATACAATTCATTTTTTATTTCCAAACTCTATGAAGATTTCACTTTTGATCTCTCAATTCAAACAATATAAAAATTGTATTCCTAATGACATATTTAGCCATTCTCCCAACTTGCACCAATTTGTCCATGATGTTGATTATTTTTAGATGAAAATGGCACATGGAGGTCCATATTGACATTCACCCCACCTTCTCTCCCCTATCTCCATGAGACGCATGGCACAATACACGACCATTTCAAAGTACAAGGCGCAACACATACGCTATAACCGAGCTCCGCTTGATGGTAGTTAACCATTGCACTCCCCTGACTCGAACACACAAATGATTCAAAAGTTTAGTGGCCACTTGTAACAGCCTGGGACCGACGCTCCAGAAGATTCCCCCTTTATTTCCATTCTCGTCCGTGTTTCGTTTGGGTGTTGCATTCATCATTGCATCATTCACATCATCTGCATGGCATCGTCACTCGTTTTCAAAAACTTGCATCCGCTGGTAGTTGCTGGTTCTCTCTGTTTGTGTCGTCAACCTTTCGAGACCAACCACACACGCACGCGCCCGCGACATCGTTAAAAAACTGTTTTTAAAGCATGCGAAAAATATTCTCGGATTGGGTTGAAGTTGGTGTGCGGTCTTATTATATTGTAGGTGGACCGCCTGCCAAATTTCGTCACATTCCGAGTATGTTTGATACCCCATCGGTCAATCATAGCAGTGCGGTCACCGATCATTCGTCGGACGTTTTCGGTTTTGCAAACTCCGTTGCCGGGTCACAATTCTTTCTCTCTTCCCCTCCTAGCCCAACTACACACCCCGCCACCCCACCTAGCTAGCCCCCTCCGCTTCCGGGCCATCCGATCAAGATCGAACGGTCCGAAAATGGAGCAAAACCTCCTAATCCTAGCCCCTAATTGCTATAAATAGACCCCTAGCGTCCAAATCAGGAAACCCTAGGCTTAGCCTCGAAATCCGTGTGCCCCAATCATCAGCCGCGCCTCCTCTCTCCCACCAGCCGTCGCGGCCGGGAAGCCCATCCGGGTCCGAACCGCCGCCGCTGCCGAGCTCCCTGCCCCGCTCGCCCCACTGCCGCTTTCCCAGCCCCGCTCGTCGCCTCCCGCCGGCAAGCCCCGACGGAGGCGACCCCACCGGCGATCACCGGAGCGTCTCCGGCCGAGCACCGCCGCAGGTCGCCCTCTCCTTCCTCTCCCCTGCCCCGGCTCCTCTCCCTCTCCCTAATCTCCCCGCCCTCTCTCTCTCTTGTGTGTGCAGGAAGCCGAAGCTCGCATCCATGGAGCCCCTGCCGAAATCCGTGCCTCTGCCGCCGGAGATGGATGCTCGGGCCCAGATCCGCCTAGATCCGGTCTAGCCCTGCCGGATCCACCCCCAACGCCCCGCCTCTGCGCCCCGGCCTCCTCCTTCGGCGAGGCGCGTCGTCGTGGCTCCCATGTCGTGTGTTTCAGGGAGGTCGAGACCCCGTTGACCGCCACCTCCTCTGCGCCTCGCGTGGGCCTTGGCCCACCGCTCCAACCCTAGCCTGCCCAAGCCTCCAGTCACCAGCCCATCACCGAACCGGCCCAGCTCCCCATTCGGGCCTTGGCCCATGGAGAGCCACTGCCGCCCCACATCTATCCTTCGCCCATGGCACCTTATAGCTATCTTGTGCATGCCATCTTTCGACCTGAGTTGCAGATTCGGCCCATGTGTATTTTTTCCCTAATGCGAATTTTCTAATTAACCCGTGAATTTCAGATTTACAGAAAAAACCCATGTTTTTAAATTGCTAATAACTTTTTAACCAGGCATCGTATGGAAAAAGTTTATATATGAAACTTGACTAGAATTTTATGTAGATTCACAATATCCAGCTTTCACATGTGATAAAAATGTTTAACTTGCTGTTTTCATGCAATTTGTATCAATACAATGCTAAAATGATTTATTTAATAACTTTTAAACCGTAGCTCCGATGCAAGTGTTTTATATATGTAACTTGACTAGAAAAACGTGTAGAATATCATGCCATACTTTATTTCCATGTTTAATATATATAAAATTGTTTTAGGACAGATCTGGACCAAAAATCATAATATGCATGTGAGGTCGTTCCGGGGTTGTTATTCGTTGCTTCCGGCCTCATTTAAAATGCCTAGGTGATGTAGTTTACTTATGCTTCACCTCTTGCCATGTTTAACAATATTTAATATTGATGAGTACCTAAACGGGAATGAACTAAATAATCCGAACGTGGAGTTTTGTCAATATGCAAATCGTTACACATTGAACTTAACTTAACACGTAGTAGTTGTTTGCTATTCTTGCCATGCCATGACATGCCTTGCATAATTAAACCGAACATGCATCATATTTGTTTGCGCATCATGTCATGCATATGTTGTGGTGTATCTTGTCTTGATTGTTGTTTTCGGATTGTTCCTTCTCCATAGAGTTTCAAAAGCGTTCGGAGTGTGAGGATTCGTTCGACTACGTTGGCTCGTCTTCTTCATGGTTTCGTTCTTCTTCCGAGCGGGATCTCAGGCAAGATGACACATTTTCCTGGATACCACCACTATCATTGCTATGCTAGTTGTCCCGCTTTTATCGTTATGTCTTGCTACCTATCACTTGTTTGTCAAGCCTCCCAACATTGCCAAGATAAGCCTCTAACCCTCCACCTTCCTAGCAAACCTTTGTTTGGCTATGTTACCGCTTGCTCATCCCTTCTTATAGCATTTCTAGCTGCAGGTGCAATTGCTTCCATGTGTCAACATGGACATTCTTTTGTTATCACAATATTGTTGTTATTTAATTAATGCACTTATACACTTGGTAAAGGGTCAAAGGATTGGCCTTTTGCTTGGTGTTTTGTTCCACTCTTGCCGCCCTAGTTACTTGTGAACCGGTGTTATGTTCCATAATTGAGCACTCCTAACATGCTCGGGGTTGTTATGGGACCCCCTTGATTTTCGTTTTATGATAAAACTTGTCTGTTAAGGCCCAACTTTGATACTACATTTGTACATCATAATAATATTGATCACCTTATTAAAGCATAGTGGGTTGCCCCCTCGTGGATTAGTTTAACATAATACAGGGGGCCAGTGCTGCTGGTGCTGGTCTAAAACAGAGCCACTTGCGAGGCCACCCGGGGCAACTCGGGGGATTTCTATCCAGCCACTATACGTACTGCTCATCCGGTTGTGCCCTGAGAACGAGATACGCAGCTCCTATCGAGATTGTCGACATGTCGGGCGGCCTTGCTGGACTTGTTTTACCTTTCTCGAATGTCTTGCGTGAGGAACTCTGATCTTCTTCAGGCTATCTCGAGGTGTCGGATTTCCTTTGGAATTGCCTAGGATGATCATGAGATCCGTGGTCGAGGTTATTCCCGTGACGTGTGGTTAATTTGTGATGGATGAGTTGGAGCACCCCTGCAGGGTTAAATTTTTCAGAAAGCCGTTCCCCCGATTATGTGGCAAACTTGGATATTTTGTTTAACACACGGTCATAACAAACTTGAAGTAAACTCTAATAAAATACACCAACCGTGTGCGTAACCGTGACTGTCTTTTCTCGTGAGTCCTTATCCGAGAGAGAACACGGTGGGTTTATGTTTGACGTAAGTAGGTGTTCAGGATCAGTTAGTGATCATTTCTAGTCCACGTCCATTATGCGTAGAGCACCATACTTTACTTTATGTATTCGTAAGTTAGCCACTCAAATAAATGCTTAGTCGCTTGCTGCAGCCTCACCACTTAACCATACCTCCCCCATTAAGCTTTAATAGTCTTGATACCCTTGAAAATGAGATTGC
The DNA here is from genome assembly GCA_022496015.1 of Hordeum marinum. Taxonomy (NCBI): domain Eukaryota; kingdom Viridiplantae; phylum Streptophyta; class Magnoliopsida; order Poales; family Poaceae; genus Hordeum; species Hordeum marinum. The sequence continues at coordinate 47,212,692 of CM039672.1, forward strand.
CGAGTCCCTGTGGCTCACAGATTACTACAACAATAGTTGCAGGTACAGGTAACGCGATGATTTGACGTGATTTGATGGGTTCTAGGCGGCATCCTAGGACGAGCGATACTTGATTTGATTTGGAGTTATTCTTCTTCTTCATCATCATCGATCTTTGATGGGTTCTAGGCGGCAGCCTAGGATAGCAAGGGTGGATGCCATTTTATCGTTTGATTTCGTCCGTAGTCGGACCCTGCTCTTCTGTATGATGTTTGAGTATGTTGTTGTATTGATGTGATATTGATGTAGCTTGTGGCGAGTGTAAGCCAATTCCATATACTCATCTCTTATGTACATGTACTTGTAATGATATCCATTCTTGCAACACGACGAGATGCGCTTCTATCCCTGTCGAGGCCCTCATGCCGAAATAAGGATAGGATCGCATCTTGGGCGTGACACCACTAAGAGGAAAACACCTCTTAGTGGCCACCCAAGCATATTGATCATCGAGTTGAATAGGAGAGGTAGCACTAGCACATCACTCGTGTTGTTGTTGGTAGACTGCATACTCCGACTAGGTGGAGGTGGAGTTGGAGGCATTTGAGGTGGCGCATGGTAGCTAGCTAGTGCCTACGTTGGGGGTCTATGGTTGGAGGGAGGTGCACGAGAGGATTTTGGCATGGAGTCAAGCATGAGAGAAAGACAACGAAGAATCGTTGTGGGTGTAATATCACTGACATCAACCTCATGTACCTCATGCTCCTCATGTAGATCATCAACTCGACAAATGCCCACCACAGATAACAACACCAAGTTAGAGTATCTCATGAAAATTGCTCAAAAAAACCAATTTTAGAAGAAAGGAGAACACAGGGGAAGAAGGTGAGTGGGATACCAATTTGGGCGGTCACGTGTTAGATTAGGTCTAAAACCCCGGCACTCCATGAAATTGCCTCTTCTCACAACATGGGCCAAAGTATTCGGTTTGAATAGTTGTAATAATTTGTCTGGTATGGAAGTTGAGAAACCAGAAATGAACTCCTTGTGTAGCTGAGAGACAAAATACATACCTTTTGTCATGATCCTATAACAAACAGTTAGACGGTGAAAGTGTTTTTTCTTAATGGAACTTAGTCATATGGCTTGGAGTTTGTTTATGAGGGAAACCAGACCACATAAGGCCAGGTTAATTAAGAATAATTGGTGGTTAAAGTGAGTTTGAAACAACAATATTTATCTCTACTACCTAAAAAGAACATAAGGTTTCATCTTAAGTCATTGTATTTGTCCCTGTCATCTCCTTGTCCATCTTCCAACACTCCACTAGTTTTCTTGGTTTTCCATCTCTTATGGTTTTCATCGAAGCATACTTGGTAACCAAGTAAATTAAATCAATCTATGGTATAGAAAGAGAAGTAAATTATTTGTATGGTAAAACCTCATATTGGGCAGACATTTTTTGTAACCCCATAAATATCAATAAATTCACGGTCCATAAATAAATAAATATTTAGCAATTGATCTTTTATTTTTGGTAACTCAATAAAGCAAATCAATTAGCGGCACATACCTATTTTTTCAGTTTAAGTAGTGACAGGAAATATAAGTTTTATAAGCAAGAAATAACCTCATTTTGTCTATTTGTTTTGCATCAAGATTTGTACCGTATGGTCTTTTTATTGCGTTAAAAATATTTGCCTCGCCGATGCCTAACGTACGGACACGTACCTATACTCCCTCTGTTCCTTTATGTAAGGTGTATTATTTCAAGCACGGTAACCAAGACACATAATTATAGACACTAAATTACCCTTGGCAAATTTGTTGGTTAGTGTTAAGTGAATCAGTTAGTCCAGAAAAATATGAGATACATGCAATCGATAAAAAAATAGTTTTCTTCATTTGCTATAAGAAAAAATACTGATAATCAGAAAAAAGATACTTTCTTTTTTTAAGAGGGCTAATAAGTGAATTATGAGGAATTGGAAGAAATGCACCTTATACTCTGAACTCTTATCGAAAAACAAATATACCTTGTATAGAGGAATAAAGGGAGCACTAACTAAGAAAGTTGTTAGTGTTTATGTCTCTACTGTGGTAAAACAAAAAAATCTTAAATCTCATTCGATTGAGACGTGATTATGTCTCGATGGATACTATATTCACGAGATATTACATTGAGATCCATGTAAAATTTTGTTTTCAAAATTTTTATATCTCTTTCTTATATGTACTTCTTCTGTCTCATGATGCAAGATGTTTTTTTACACTAATTATGAAAAGGAGGGAGTATATCACTTGGCTTGACTGAGATCAAACCACACGCTAAAACTAAACTAAGAAACTCGTTTGTGTCAGAAAGCTAGAGGTACAGAGTGTCAATCAAACATTTGCTCCACCGCTTCCACGCCGATCAGCAACACATGCACAAACTATGGCAGCTAACCCAACGGATTAACGAACTGATTGATCTCAACTGCCACCCAACAAATTTGTTGGTGAAACATTTACACACTACCGTCATAAGCACAGGCAGACAAACAGGAGAAAAAGGTAGACCTAGCGATCGATCCTATATAAGTACAGTATAAACGAACCCGGATACCACGAGTACGACGAGAACGCCGAGCGGCATTGCGGCAACGATCGAGCTCAGCCCGTGGCGCCCCATGGAAGCCGCAGGCTGGCCGGAGCCGGTGGTGCGGGTGCAGTCGCTGTCGGAGAGCGGCGCGGACACCATCCCGGACCGCTACGTGAAGCCGGAGCAGGACCGCCCGTCCGCTAACAGCGGCAGCGTGAGCATCCCCGTGGTGGACCTGTCGTCGCTGGAGGGGAGCGCGGCGACGGCGCGGGCGGTGTCGGAGGCTTGCCGGGAGTGGGGCTTCTTCCAGGCCGTGAACCACGGCGTGCCGCGCGACCTCCTCCGCCGCGCGCGCGCCGCGTGGCGCGCGTTCTTCCGCCTCCCCGTGGAGGCCAAGCAGCGGTACGCCAACTCGCCGGCGACCTACGAAGGGTACGGCAGCCGGCTCGGCGTCGAGAGGGGCGCCGTCCTCGACTGGGGCGACTACTACTTCCTCCACCTCCGCCCGCCTAGCAGCCTCTCCGCCGCCGACAAGTGGCCCCACCTCCCTCCCGACCTCCGGTAATTAATCTACGTCCGTACGTACGTCCGTACGTACATCCATCCGTAACACTCCAGTCTGTCAGCCAAGCCCGCCGGTGCAAGAGTGCCTAACCTCCATTCTTTCGGCTGGTCGTCAGGGACGCGACGGAGGAGTACGGGAGGGAGGTGGCGTCGCTGTGCGAGCGGCTGATGGCGGCGATGTCGGCGGGGCTGGGCATCAAGCCGGGCCGGCTGCAGGAGGAGTTCGGCGGGGCGGAGGGGGCCGGGGTGTGCGTGCGGGTGAACTACTACCCGCGGTGCCCGCAGCCGGAGCTGACGCTGGGCCTCTCCTCGCACTCGGACCCCGGCGGCATGACGGTGCTCCTCGCCGACGAGCGCGTGCGGGGCCTCCAGGTGCGCGGCCGCGGCGGCGAGTGGGTCACCGTCGACCCCATCGCCGACGCCTTCATCGTCAACGTCGGGGACCAGATCCAGGTACCAACACAACCAAAACCCGAGCCCGCGCGCGCGCAGACACACATGCACAACCACCATGCATGTTGCACACATGCATGCCGCTTTTATTTTACTCTATTCGTTGCCAGAACAAACCTTTTTTTGTTTTCTCCGCGATTTACCGGCCGGTAGTCAACCACGCGTGATCGCCACGAGCGCTCGGGCCCAGTTTTTTCACACCTCATATTTTTTTCAAAATCTGATTTTAAAAAACTGCCCACGGAATCGGCTGCCCCACAGATTCACCTGCCGCGAAAATGTGGTCATGATGGCGGTACATGTGCCGTGCATGGTTATTCCTGGCAAACCCACCAGCCATTAGAGACAAGGGCCATGATCGGCTTTTAATCCGTGCTATTTCCGTCCGCTAAAATTTTAAAATTCTTGTCTTAACTTTGTCTACAAATAAATGTATCTAAACACTATTACTGTGCCGAAGTCTGCAGTGGGTCAGGTACGTATCACGTGTCCATTTCAAGCACGTGCCCATTTTGCCGTTATCCTCTCATCACATCTATCCATATCGCCGTACGTGGCGACAGCGAAATGCCGGCGCCACTCGACGTACGTATACGGCAGCCCCTCCACCGCCGCTGGCCGGGCACTTCTCCCGCTGACGCGCGGGCCCCGTCACCCACCTATCAGCCCCTACGTACGTAGTAGCACATGATTTGCGAATAAATAATGTTGATGACGAGGTGCTAAAAGATGTTAAAGTGAGATCGTCATCAGGTGGTAGCGGGATCTCAGTTCCGGGGTCAACTTCCTGCGTCGCGTTGCATAATAATATAAATAGTATAGTACGTATGAAAGTTCTTGGCTGTGGTGTGGATGGACACGAGCTTCCACGTGCTCTGCTGCGTAGCTGCCAGAATAGATGAGCACGCACGTGATGAGCCGTGACGAGGTATGCATGCTTTGCTGTGCCGCGCCGCGCCGCGCGACGACGTGCGTTAGTTAGCTGTGGGTTGGATCCATCCGACGGTCAAGCGTCACCTGCACCGGCGCACCGGCTAGCTGTTCGGCCAAGATAATATGCACGTGGGAATCATGCAGTACGATCTTTGCTACTAGCCTGAGATCACACCCAGAACATACTACTACTAGTAAGAAAACAATGAAGTATTCCCGCAAAATAAAAAACAACGAAGCACTCCCTTTATAAAGAAATATAAAAGCGTTTACAGATTACTAAGATAGTAATTTAAATGTTCTTATATTATTTCTACGGAGGAAGTAGTTAGTATGTACGGTTAATTGACGATCATGTAGTAGGTTAGATTAGTTGTTACGCAGGGTTACTTGACGATCATGTGTACGTAAAGATCGATAGGACAACGCGTGCTAGTTACTACTCTGATTCGATGGTTCGATGGAAATGAATGCGTGGATTCCTCCCATCGAGGGGAGAAAAGAAAGAGGTACCGATCACGAGGCGGACGGAGGCAGCAGTATGGGACGGTATTCCTGATTAGGCATGCAACAACGTGCAGTCATGTGATGTGGGCAGCAAAATTTACGTAATGTACGTAGGCACGCACGGGCCTCACAAATATTTAATTCCATCTTGACGCACGCACTCACTCACTCACTCACCGCTCATGCCGGCTTCCTGCTATGATTTGATCTTGACATGACATGCCGGAGTAGTAGCACTTTTTTTTTACTATCTCTCATCTTGAATCGGTTAATGAAAAAGGTCATGCTTAATTAGTTGATCCGGCGTTTCTAAAACTCGACCGACCGACCGACCGGGTGGACCGTGTTGTCTGGCTCGTCCAAGGCGTGGATACAGCACGTACTTACGACACATCTCGTCGGGTTGCGCATGCAACAGAGCCGCGTGCGTCTCACTGCCTCGTGTTGGACGGTGCTGCCGTGCCGTACCATGCACGCACAGTTGAGCCACGAGGTACGTGCGTACGTACGTACCGTGGTCCATTACGCGAGCTGCGAGCATCAAACGGCTCTCTCACTCGGCGTAGAGGCATACATGTTCAAGAAAGCGAATCTGAACGAGCTCGAGTCCGGAGACGTGGCCAATAATCCTACCTGCGGTCCTGCATCGAGATCTGTGCCCCCCGGTGAAGCTTAGACCGTCTATACTACAAGCTAGTTTCGTGTAAGTTCCGCCGATCAAACTTAGATAGATATAGTATAGTGGACTGGGTACCGAGCTCGTCAAATACGTATAAGATTTGCAGAGATAACATTTAGATATGGTATAGGACCACAGTCGTAGGTTGATTTTGATAAAATATTGTTTTTCTACAAACGAAACATCTCTCACATGGGTGTGGACCGGCCGGTGTCATCTACCAAGGTGGCGGCAATGAAGGCCAGACGGATCGTGATACAGAGAGAGAAAATACCACGGCAAAGTGATAAATAGAAGACCACGTGCCATTTGTCCCCTCAGATCTGACCTTGATCACCCATCAAAAAAAAAAAGATCTGACCTTGATCCACTGGCCGCTAGCGCAGCATACGGTCCAGCCCAGCTGCCAGCCTCGCTAGCTGTCCGAGGATCCCGCCGCGTCTGCAATCTGCGTGCGCTGCCGCTCTCTGCCGGTGCCGGTGGAGTGCGTGCAGCCCACTGCCCACGGAGGGTCGCCACCGCCCATCTGCTGTCCTCAGCTCATCCCGGTCAGCAAAAAGAAGTGCACGTTTGCCACATGCCGCTGCCCGCTCAACCAACCAACCAACCATTGCAAGGAAGGACCACGCCGTTTACTGTTCCATTGCCAGGCCGGTGCACGTACGGACCTTAATCCCCGTCTTCAAACCCTTGCTTGCTTTGAAAAGTAGACGACCGAAAAATCCGATCTACTGTTATGATTATTTTATACTGATTGATTTTGAAATATGGGACGTGTGATGGTTATGTATGGTATTTTATATACGAACGCAGGTGCTGACGAACGCGGCGTACCGGAGCGTGGAGCACCGGGTGGCGGTGAGCGCGGACGCGGAGCGGCTGTCGGTGGCCATGTTCTACAACCCGCGGAGCGACCTGCCGCTGGCGCCCATGGCGGAGCTGGTGTCGCCCGAGGCGCCGGCGCTGTACAAGCCCATGACCTACGACGAGTACCGCCTCTACATCCGGCGCGTGGGGCCCCAAGGCAAGAGCCAGGTCGAGTCGCTCAAGGCCCATCCAGACAACACATGATGATGATGATGACGGTAATCAGCATCTGTCCATGATGGTGGACCTCTAATAAAAATGGCTACTAGTACTAGTAATTAACCGGGGAGTATGTTAATTTAGAACCGAGACGCGACGTTGTGGCACTCTCTGGAACGCAGAGGCCGGTGGCACTTTCTCCTTTCGAATAACATATATAGAGAAAAAGGAGAAATAAAAGGTCTAAAAAGATACTGTATGAGGACTGGGCTCAGTTTGCCAAGAAGTTTCCATCCATTCATCCATCCAGCGTATCCCGGAACACGCAGAGATCCGCGTGCGTGCACGTGAACAACAGCGATCGCTCGCTCGCTCGTCGTGTTTCGTGTCAACGACATGCGCGTACGTACGTCCATGGCATTTCTTTTTTGGCAGCTCGAGCAGGCCTTGGAACAAGAGGCCGGCCATCGTCGTCCGCCTCCTCCTCCTCCTTCCCTTTCTTCCTCTTTTGCTTGGCCGGCGCCGCACCGCAGCTCGGCCAAACGCGTGCTCTTCGGAGTTTGGATGAGAGAGAAAGGATTTGCCTGGCAGGCAGCGCGTGTGAAAGCAAAATATGCCCCTCCCCGACAACATTCTATCTAGTCTAAACGCATGCTGCTGTGCTGTTTGGCCATTTCCCCCTTGCAAGATCCGGTGGTACCACACACCCGCCTGATAGCGACCGTCTGAAAGTTTCACCACTTGCCGTTCTCCGAATAGCGGCATCCATGCGTTGTTGCAACTTGCAACGTGCTCTGATACAACAAAAAAAAGGAAAAAAAAAACGGGAAAGAGTCCATTCCATGCAACCGCTCTCCGATAGAAAATCATCTTTCTCGACAGAGAATTCTGCACCGGCAACGATCACCCATGCGACGGCCCTCATCTATCTCTCTTGGACCCGTACCAGCGGTCACTGGAAACACCATACACCAGAGGAAACAAGTAAAAATGGTGATGAAAGGCGTATTGCGGGTCATGCATAATGGTGGCAAACTTGCGGTCCATGCGGAATGGCGGCAAAATCTAGTAAAATCGTGCCGAACTGGCTGAAACCTCGTATTATTTCGTCTATATAAATGGCCCTTTTCAACCATATGTTATGTTGAAGCCTCAGGTTCAGGTTTCAACCATATGTTACACTACACATTTCCCTCACAACATAGGCTGAGATGAGAGACGGTTAGTGCCTGATTCTACATGAAAGAAACATGGAAAAAGCTTTGTGGAAGAGAACATATGTCGATTTTCAGGAAATGGCAAAGAAGACTGGGGCATGATATGAGAACTACCACATCCCGTAGCAAATGTGAAACTAATAATCTGAATAATACCCAACGACTGTTAACTTCAGAAACATCATATTAACCTGAAAGGAAGGCAGATCCACTACTAGGTGAACAGCTGCTAGCCCGTCAGCGGTTAGCGTTTTAGCAATCAAGAGTCAAGCTGGAAACAGTACGGAAAGCATGCGCTTTACACTAGCACGAAATAGCGATTGTACATTCAGAATTTTTGTAACCATGTCACCCGTCTATCTATTTCCAACCGCTCGGGGAAAAGGAAGAGAACACGGACTCACATTGTGCGAACAGCTAAGACAGAAGTTGCTGGACCCCTGCCTTCTGGTCAGCCGTTAGAGCGGTGGGGAACTTGATCTGAAACTTGATCCTTAGGTTCCCTTTCTTAGACGGCTCTCTTGTGATCGGCATCCCTTCGCCCTGAACAACTTCTTCATAGGTGGGACTGATGACAGACTTCACGGGCACGGTTAAACTTCGCCCATCCAGAGTTGTCAGCTGGACTGCACAGCCAGTTAAAGCATCCACGAGGGAGATCTTATGCGTGTAGACAAGGTCGTTCCCATCTCTCTTGAATTTCGGGTGTGCACGTTCTTCTATTATGAACACGAGATCTGATGGTATGACGTTACGGGTCTCGTTGCCTTTCTCAGGAAAGGTGATCTTTGTGCCCTTCTTCCATCCAGGCTTGATATCAATTGTTAGGATCTCCTCCACACTCATCGGTCTCCTGCAGAAAGGAACATAAACATATTTTTCCATAAATAAAGATAAGGAAATAATGAAATCCTTTTTTTTTGTCTGGAAATTAAAGCTTTAGCAACTCTAGGGCATCATACCAACTTGACATCCGAAACTAGGAAGCCTTAGCCCTGCAGTGTGTCGTAAATGAATACCCTAGAATCACAAATACTGCCTGCTATAATCATCAACCACAGATAGGCAAAGCTATACGGCAGTTATGCATCACTCCAGAATACCTTAACAAGGGCAAACAAGCTGCATTTGTACAATTTGTCTAAGTTCCAGTTTTCTATAGTGCCATGTATTTGTTTCCTTTTTCATACCTTTCAGAAGAAGAACTGGTTCACTATCAATCCCTCTGCGTCCACATCAATTAACTAGGGAGGAAGTGCAAGCAAAGCATACAAGGATAGGTAACATCAAACAATTGCTACATACCATCCTGCTAACTAAATGTGCTAGGTAAACTGATGCAGAGTGGACCTATATACAAGTAGAAATTCTCATGCATTGACAGCATTTCTGCTCTATATGTGTGGTGTTGTGAGTGTGTGCATCTATGCTGTAATCGGTGTTTCTAAAAAATTTCCTTGAAAATAATAGGTTAGGTGATCAACATCTCATATTTAGCCTTCCTTGAAACAATTATACTTATCCAGATACCGATTGTTTTTCTGCGAGGAACCCAGAAACCAACTTGTCATGCTTAAGTTCATTTGAGCAAAGAAAACCCCACCTACTGTCCTTCAACATGTGTCAAAAATATAATTTTTACATCAAAGACATGACCTGGTCGCTTCAATTCAAAATGATTGAGATGTCATAGTTCATGTTCTCGCATAGCTGTGTATACCTCAAAGACTAGGTCTGCATGGCAGAAACCCACGCTCGTTTGCGGTTTGCTCAAGTGTATTGTGCTGAACTTATTTTATATAATGTGCTGTGGAAAAATAGCCACGGAAGGTGAATAAAGTTGGTAAGCCAGACAGAAAAATAGGCAAAAGCTGGATTATCACAATCCACCTCGACGCCAAACGCAACATAAAAAGGGCACTGTTGTACTGAACCGTTTGACACAAATACCTCAATAATAAACACTGCACCATAATATAACTATTCTGAGTTCCAAGTTAAAACAAACCACGTACCTCTGATGATCTTTACTAAATCACTCTCAATTCTCAAACAGTAGAAGCCCAATTAGGTAACTATACCCTATGTCAGAGCCCTAACAGCTGGATATCCGTTGTAGGATCTGGGCTTATGACTGAACTCATTGAAGGTTGAGACCTTAGCCTATTGCTCCCTCCAGTTCATGAAAAAGTGATGTTTTGGACATATCTTAGTTCAAACATTCATTGTTTTGACTTTTAGTATCATTTTAAAATTTTGGATGATAAACTTCAAAACCATACTCATAGATTTGTCTCTAAATCACTGCCAGAAATTAGTGGCCGAAGTTAGTACATCCTGAAAAAACATGTAACCGTCTAAAACTTTCCTTATTTGTGAACTGGAAGGCTTATTAAAGAAGCTCATTATGCCCCCGCCATGCTTCGCTTATGGGATTCTAAAGATAAAACCCTCCAAACTCGTTATTTACAAGAATCCATAATTGCAGCAATAATAAGAATGAGCTATTAACATAAAAAAATCCATCCTCAAACAGTCTCCGGGTTTGATCTTTAGGCGGGAAGGTGGTAATGACCTTTTTATTTGTGAGCAAATACATTAGGTAATGAACGATATAATGGAAACAGAAAAGCACACAAGGATACGTGCAGGTACCACTGTACCAGTAAGGCAATAGAGCTATAACACTATTAATTGAGTTATTTATAGACTATAAATCGTTTCTGGCTTTCTGCAATACCCCCAAGTGCCTAAAGGATGATTTCCTCTAAAACTGGAAAGGTTGTCAAGAGTTGAATTTATAATTTTACTCAAGACAAGGTATCATATTGCTAGAAGACAGAGACACCATGTTTGGCTGCACATAGATCAGAATAATCAAGTACAGTGAAAAAAAATAGTAATATAAGCAGTGCACACGAATAAATTCTTCCGAGGCAAATTGAGAAATAAGTATGAGCCACGTAAGCATCTCAATGTCACAACAAAAGCATATTGCCAACTCCAAGGAAATCATGAGTGCCCTCTGTAGCTCAAACTAAAAGTTAATTACAGAGGTCTAAACTGCCCAACTGGAAACCACACCAATAAGAGCTAGAGCTCAAGCTTTTTTTCAGGCATCTAGGTCATTGTCAAAGTATAATATATAACCACATAATAAGTAGGGGAAAGTACTGAGAGGCTACATTCACTGCTCAAAATATCGGCCTATATTTAAGGGCACCTCACCGAATCGAATAACTCCTATTCGGCTCAGTAACTGGTCCAACCAATTTATCAGTCTAACAAGCGATAAAAGGCCGAATATTCAGGTGACCCGGTTAACTGTCAGAGGAGGTACATAGCTATTTGGGCCGAAATGTAGCCCGTTTCCCTCCCTTCTCCCAGCCGCCCCGCAATCTAGGTGTCCAGGCTCCCACTCCTTGTCCTAGAAGAGCAGCTGCCTCCGCCCTGAGCAGCTGCCGGCGAAGTCAGACAGCCCGCGCCTCCCCTCCTCCAGGAGCGTCCCCTCTCCTGGTAATGATGTGTATGTATGTGGTTGTGCTGCTACTAATGTGTACAATAACATACCTAGACATTTAGTACAGTGCATGTTGCTGTGCAGCCTAGGATTATATACATATGGCCCTAGTTAAACCTACCGATAAATAGGTTACCTAGCATAGTTAAAAAGGCGAGGCTAGGCTCTAGGCGATAGCAAAATGCATAGCGCTTAATCTGCGCATAAGTGTCCGCTTTGGTCAGAAAAGCGCAAGGCGGTGGCAAAACGCACAATTAATGTATAGCGCTTATTTGAACTAGGGTTAATAGGCTGATTCGCCGATTAATCCCTACTCAGCCTGCAATCGAGCAACGACCACTTACCAATACCCTGACAATGGCTACATTCAACAGGAGCATCATGGATCAAAACACAGTAAGGCCTTGTTTGGATACGCTGCTTTAGCCAAACTGGTTTACCGTCGACTCAAATAACCGTGTAACAAACTAAATCCATGTTTGGGGGCTGGAACAAAAACGTGAATAAGTAAAATTATGTTTCAACAAAGCTAGGAAAGTACATTTTGTCAGAAGCGACTCCGCTCTTAAGAAAAGAAAACACGATTACAGGAAACTCGCCAACTGACTCTGGCGATGGGGACGCCGATGATGATGGCCCAGAGCATCCGAGAGAGGAGCTTGCGCTTGATGACAATGCAGCCGAGGTCGACGTACCAATCCTTCTTCAAGGACTCCGGCGGCCTGACTAGAAAAGACATAGGAAGCCTGTGCAGAAGCTGACAAAGGGCAGTAGAGGCAGCGCCCTAGATGTTGAGGGAAAGCAGCGGCGGCCAACCACGCACGCGTGTCGTCGACGCCCGATTGGAGGCAAGTTGCGGCATCGATGAGGGTGGACAGTGGGGGAGTAAGGGAGACGCTATAGCAGCCGAGTGGTGGTGGTGGCAAGAGACAACGGCAACCATGAATCGGACATTGCAGACTGGGAGCTCTGTCCGGCGAACATGGAGACTTTGGAAAGGCCATGAATTCATGGGTATGGGAATAGAAAATCATTTTTTTTCTTGAGGTGAGGGAATAGTAATAGCCGATCTCCAAACAAGGAACTGGACAGGCTGGTTTCACACATTCTTAACTCAAACAAAGTTTTCTTTAAACCGGCTATGCAAAGAAAAAAAACAGTAATACCAGTTTTACTAAACATCGGCAGAAACTCAAGGCTAATACCCACTATCCAAACAACCACTAAGGTCCGTGTATGATTTAGATGACATGTCAGTGTTGAGTTGGTATGTAGATCAGAATATGGAGTGCTTTAGCATAAGAAACAAACAAGTTAAACGGCCATTGCTAGTGTTGCTCTGAATCTTCCAACCTCTCTCCTCTACTCTTATCCAACATGTCTATCAAATTCCTCTCTTCTCACCATTCCTTAGGTCCTCATTATTTCCTAACCATATTTTCTTCGATTCGACCCATCAACTATTTATAAATTGCAGTGATCCTGGCAGTCCAGCGGGTGACAGAAAGAGCTACCGCACAAAGGCAGAGTCTTTTCCGCTCGTCAATACAGGCATATCAAATTGCATATTTGTATGCCAAAAAAGACATACCAAGAGGCAAGAATTGGTTACTAACACTATCAGACTGAAATCAATCATCAATATCACAACAATGCCGATGCCTAAAATCCAATCCACCAATAAATCCGATCTGTTTAGTCTAGAACAAGACAAGTAGAGAATGAAAGAGCAAAAGAATCCATCTCACCCGACGGGGTCTAGGACATCCCTGGAGATCTTCATCTTCTTGGTGGCGCCCTTGTGCAGGTCTTCCAGGCTGCAGGCCAGCTGCCGCTCGATCGCAGCCCCCTTCCTCGCCGACCCCCCGGACGCCTCCCCTGACCCGGGAGAGAAGGCGGCGGCCGCGGCGGCAGCGTTGGCGCCGCATCCTGGGACAGACTGCGGAGCGCTGCCTCCGCTCCAGGGGCTGCGCGGCCCCTGCCCGAAGTACGAGTTCCCGAACATCTCCTGGAAGATCTCGTCGGCGCTCCTCGGATGGAAGCGGAACCCGGGACCGCTGCCGCCGGCGCCGAAGCCGTGGCCGTGCGCGTGCGCGGGCGCGGCGGAGGGGGACGGCGGGGCCACGCCCGCCTTGACCCCCTCCTCGCCGTACTGGTCGTAGACGGCCCGCTTATCCGGGTCGCTGAGCACCTGCGGGGAGAAGGCGACAGATTGATAGGGTTCTCGTCGTCGGCGGCGGAGGCAATGGAGGGGGGGAGGAAGGGAGGGGACGTACGTCATAGGCGACGGAGACCTGCTTGAAGAGGGTGTCGGCCTGCGGGGAGGGGTTCTTGTCCGGGTGGTATTTCATGACGAGGCGGCGGTAGGCCTTCTTGAGCTCGTCGTCGGTGGCGCCGCGGCCGACGCCGAGCACCTTGTAGTAGTCCGCCTCCATGGACGGCGACGGCTGATGCGGCAGTTGGTTCCGGCTCCCAACTTGGGATTGGCTTTGGCTGGTTGCAGAGGGGGAGGACGGAGGACGAGGGTTTTGCTTCCCCTTGGTTCCTCCTTGAGATGGGGCTTGTTTTCAGGTTTTCTCTTCTTGCTCTATTATTTTTTAGGACTTCATCTTATTCTATTTGTTGTTGGAGCGACATATGATTCTTGCTATACGGAATTGCATTATATTCTCAAACAAAGTTTAAGCATATTGCCTGTATTTAGTGTGTGCATAACAAACATTTGAGAAAGTAGTAATTATTCATAGCTATTACTACAGTAAAAAAATATGACTGTCTGAAAGAGATTCGGTCCAACATTATGTTGTTATTTACTAAAACGATATAACTTTATAGTTCTCGGTTTGAATTGCAACAAGTTGTGACAGGCGATGCCGATAATTCTAGAGATTTTCAGATAACAAAAAGTGCTTTTACTGTCACTTCTTATATTTCTTCACACGGTTTTGAAACTTTATTTTTTTGTCCGTCTACAATTATGGACCGTGGACTATGACTTAGTTTAACAAAGCTATCAATAGTTTGACTTTGTGCAGTTTCGTAGAATAATACTTGAGAGCCAAGATATCAGTTGCCCATTTTTATATATCCTTTTTTTTCTCTGCCTTACTGGCCCTTATGGCTGTCAAACTTTCGTCTTTGTATTTCGTTGTCGTCTTTTTCTAAGCTTTTGAACTTTTTACAACAATGATATTTTGGTGAAACTTGCTCTTACCTTCTTAAGTAGCCATCTAGTAGTAGATATGTAATTTTTCATTTTGCTCCTTCAGTTTCAAACAGCACATCGTCCTATTGGGCACATAACATAAGCGTTGAGTGTATGTGAACATGTTTTCCATCAGAGTATCTAGATTGATTTATACATATCGTCTTGATAAATACATAATAAAAAACAAACAATAGAAGCGGCCATTGCAATTGGTTATGCCCCTGGCAAACTAAACCGCTTGTAATAAGTCAATGTAGGCGGTAATTTTTTCAAGAATCTATTAGAGTTGGTTTCGTTTGGGAATAGATGGAGGTGGATTGTCTCTGGTTTGTAAGTATTCAAGGCGATATTTGATCTGTAACCGCCTGCATGGGATGGACATTTATCCTTTATATGCCCTTCACCCACATTCCTCACACTATTCTTCACCCCGACATCTCAGATCTCTCGTGCCGCCAAGTCTTGAGTGTTTGTTGTGTTGCGTGTGGTCGTGTTGTAGCACGTGCCTTGTTCGCTCGTTGTGCTGCGTGTGGTCATGTTGTAGTGTGTGCCCTAAGGGCTCGTCATGATGAGTGTGGTAGTGGTGTAGCATGCCCCCCGGGCACTCGTGGTACTGCATCGCCACGACTCGCACCAACACCGAGCTCACAAAGACTAAGGTTAAGGGTATTTTACCTTCCTTCAAGTCTCTAAATTCCACACAGAAATTTGAACAAAGTGTTTAAGTAGGCAATAGCTAGATTACCTTGCTTAATGATGGCCTAGAAGTCATAGGGTATTGTAGCACTTTCAATAGTAATCATCCTAGTGAATAGCGGGAAGGGTATTTATGAGCAGTGTTTTGGTCACACGCAAGTTGCCACGGGCCTTGTATGATGTAACTATTTGAAAATCTACATGCGATATTATTGCCCTTGTGAAAAAAAATTAAGCGAGTGGTGACAAAATTTGATTGTTGTGGCAAGAGTAATAACATCGTTGAAAGGATGTGGATGTCGCCTAGAGGGGGTGAATAGGCATTTTAAAATAATTTCGGTTTAGCCTTGAACAAATGTTGAATAAAATTAGCGTTTAATTTGTCAAGCACAAAACGTAAATATACTAGGCCCAACTATGTGCATCAACAACTTATGCTAAGCAAGATAAACAACTAATTTATACCAAGATATGTAACATGAATTACTATGGCTATCACCAAATAAAATACATAAGTAAAGAGCTCATGTAAAAGATAACCGAGGCACATGAAGACAACGATGTATCCCAAAATTAACACCCTAATCTCCGTTAGAGTGGTATGGACGAACAATGCTCCCCAAAATGCCAATAGGTCCATCGTATTCTCCTCGTGCTCTCTCACAATGCAAGGTGTCATGATACCACTAAGGAACCCTTGAGGACGGTCACCAAACCCGTATAACTGACAACCCGTCGGGGTGGTCACCGAACCCGTACAAATTGCTCCGGGCAATCTCTACAACTCAATTGAAGACCTTGAAACTTGTCCGGAGCTTTACACCACAATGATTGAGCTTCGCAACAACACCAACCATCTAGGATGCCCAATCACCCAAGAGGCGCAAGCTCTAGGGTGCCCAAACACTCAAGAGTAATAAGCCTGTCAACTTTCACTTTCATGTATCATCGTGGAGAACTCAAACCTATGCACCAAATGCAATGACAAGAGCACACAAAATTCTCAAATTCTTCTCTCCCAAATACCAGCCAAGCAACGAAAGCTATGCCGGAATATGGGAGGAAGAACAAAGAAGAGAACACAAAGAACTCCAAGATCTAGACCCAAAGGGTTGCCCTCACTTGGAGGAGATATGGATTAGTGGAAATGTAGATCTTGATCTCATCTCTCTTTTACTTCAAATAGAAGCACGAATCATGGGGGAATAGAGAGAAAGTAAGATCCAAGAGATAAACAACGATGGTGGAAAACCTGCTAAAGAACATCGTAGGAAATGGGGAAGAAGATACCCTTTTATAGCCCCCCATGAATATGCCCGTTATATTGCAGATTTACACATCAGTAGTACAACCAGACCATGGTCGGGTACAATTGCTCATTCAACTTTGCCAGACCTGAAGCAAAGTTCGGTACAACCACTGGCGTCGCCGATAGTACCATTGAATAAATTCACGTAGGACAATCGGATGGGTACCGTCGTGCACTGCTACCTCTTGAGCTTGCGTTGGTTTTCCCTTGAAGAGGAAAGGGTGATGCAATGAAGTAGATAAGTATTTCCCTTAGTTGTTGAGAACCAAGGTATCAATCCAGTAGGAAGAACAAGCAAGTCACCAATGGATGCACCTACACAAACAATCAAACTCTTGCACCCAACGCTATAAAGGGGTTGTCAATCCCTTCACGATTATTTGCAAGGATTAGATCCAATAGTGATAGACATAAACGAGAACGAAAAGTAAAAGGTAAATAAATTGCAGCAAAATATTTTTGATATTTTTTGTTTATAGATCTAAAAATATATTATGGAAAGTAGACTCGGGGGGCATAGGTTTCACTAGAGGCTTCTCTCTTGAAAGAAAATATCATGGTGGGTAAACAAATTACTGTCAAGCAATTGATAGAAAAGTGAATAATCATGTAGTTATCCAAGGCAATGATCATGCATATAGGCATCACGTCCGTTTCAAGTAGACCAAAACAATTCTGCATCTACTACTATTACTCCACACATCGACCGACTCCCGCCTGCATCTAGAGTATTAAGTTCATGAAGAACAGAGTAACGCATTAAGAAAGATGACACGATGTAGAGGGATAAACTCAAGCAATATGATGAAAACCCCATCTTGTTACCCTTGATGGCAACAATACAATACGTTCCTCACTACCCCTACTATGTCACTGGGTGAGGACACCGCAAGATTGAACCCAAAACCAAGCACTTCTCCCATTGCAAGAATTACCAATCTAGTTGGCCAAACCAAACCAATAACTCGAAGAGACTTACAAGGATATGAAATCATGCATGTAAGAATTAAGAGAAGATTCAAATAAGATTCATGGATAATCTGAACATAAACTCACAATTCATTGGATCTTGACAAACACACCACAAAAGAGGATTACATCGGATAGATCTCCATGAAGATCATGAAGAACATGGTATTAAAGATCAAAGAGAGAGAAAAAGCCATCTAGCTACTAGCTATGGACCCGTAGGTCTGTGCTGGACTACTCAGGCATCATCGGAGGGGCAATGGAGTTGATGTAGATGACCTCCCTGATCGAAACCCCCTCCGGCAGATTATCAGAAAAGGCTCCAAGATTGGATCTCTCGGGAACGAAGGCTTCTGGCGGCAAAAAAGTATTTGCGTGGCTCTTTTTGATGTTGGGGGAATATTTGGGAATTTATAGGACGAAGAATAGGGTTAGGAGACCTGCCAGGGGACGGCAAGCCTGCTAGGCGCGGCCAGGGGGCGCGCCTACCAGGCTTGTGACTCCCTGGCAGGTGCCCTCGCATGCACTCCAAGCCTGGTTGATTTATTTCCTTCCAGAAAAATTCCTTCCGAAGGTTTTATTCCGTTTGGACTCCGTTTAATATTCCATATCTGCAAAACTCAAAAACAAGGAAAAAACAAAAAACTGGCACTAGGCTCTAGGTTAATAGGTTAGTCCCAAAAATAATATAAAATAGCATATTAATGCATATAAAACATCCAAAACAGATAATATAATAGCATGACATCATCAAAAATTATAGATACGTTGGAGACGTATCAGCATCCACAAGCTTAACTCATGCCCGTCCTCAAGTAGGTAAGTGATAAAAGCAGAATTTTTGATGTGGAGTGCTACCTAACATATTTATCCATGTAATATTCTCTATTGTGGCACGAATATTCAGATTCGTAAGACTCAAAACAAAAGTTTATTATTGATATAAAAACAATAACGTTTCAAGCATACTAGTAAAGCAATTGTATCTCTTCAAAATATAATGGCAAAAGAAAGTTATCCCTACAATATCATATGGTCTGGCTATGCTCCATCTTCCCCACACAAAGTATTTATATCATGCACAACCCCGATGAAAATTCAAGCCATTGTTTTCACACCTTTATTTTCTCAACCTTTTTCAACTCTCACGCAATACATGAGCGTGAGCCATGGATATAGCACTATATGTGGAATAGAATATGGTGGAGGTTGTCAAGGAAAGGGAGAAGATAGTCTCACATCAACTAGGCATATCAACGGGCTATGGAGATGCCCATGAAGAGATATCAATGTGAGTGAGTAGGGATTGCCATGCAACGGATGCACTAGAGCTATAAGTGCATGAAATCTCAAGAGGAAACTAAGTGGGGGTGCATCCAACTTGCTTGCTCATGAAGACCTAGGGCAATTTGAGGAATCCCATCATCAGAATATACAAGCCAATTTTATATAAAGAAAAATTCACACTAGTATATGAAAGTGACAAAATAGGAGACTCTCTATCATGAAGATCATGGTGCTACTTGGAAGCACAAGTGTGGAAAAAGATAGTAGAAATGTCCCTTCTCTCTTTTCTCTCATTTTTTTATTTTCCTTTTTTTATTTTTGGTGGGCATCTAAGGCCTCTCTTTTTTGGGCTTCGCTGGCCTCTTTTATTTTTTTTCATAAAGTTCGAAATCTCATCCCCATTTGTGAGGGAATCATCGCTTCCATCTGTTGGAAATATGCCCTAGAGGCAATAATAAATTAGTTATTATCATATTTCCTTGTTCATGATAATCGTTTATTATCCATGCTATAATTGTATTGATCGGAGACTTAAATGCATGTGTGGATACATAGACAAAACCATGTCCCTAGTATGCCTCTAATGGACTAGCTCGTTGATCAAAGGATGGTTAAGGTTTCCTAGCCATGGACATGAGATGTCATTTGATAACGGGATCACATCATTAGGAGAATGATGTGATGGATAAGACCCAAACTACAAACATAGCATATGATCGTGTCAGTTTATTGCTACTGTTTTCTGCATGTCAAGTATATGTTCCTATGACCATGAGATCATGCAACTCACGGATATCGGAGGAGTGCCTTGTGTGTATCAAACGTCGCAACATAACTGGGTGACTATAAAGGTGCTCTACAGGTATCTCCGATGGTGTCTGTTGAGTTGGCATGGATCGAGACTGGGATTTGTTACTCCGTGTAACGGAGAGGTATCTCGGGGCCCACTCGGTAATGCAACATCACAATAAGCCTTGCAAGCAATGTGACTAATTGTTAGTTGCAGGATCTTGTATTACGGAACGAGTAAAGAGACTTGCCAGTAACGAGGTTGAACTAGGTATGGAGATACCGACGATCGAATCTCGGGCAAGTAACATACCAAAGAACAAAGGGAACGTTATACTGGATTAACTAAATCCTTGACATAGAGGTTCGACCGATAAGGATCTTCGTAGAATATGTAGGAACCAATGTGGACGTCCAGGTCCCGCCATTGGTTATTGACCGTAGAGGTGTCTCGGTCATGTCTGCATAGTTCTCGAACCCGCAGGGTCTGCACACTTAAGGTTCGGTGACGTTTCGGTAGTGTAGAGTTATGTATGGTGGTGACCGAAGTTTGTTCGGAGTCCCGGATGAGATCCCGGACGTCACGAGGAGCTCCAGAATGGTCCGGAGGTAAAGATTATATATAGGAAGTCCCAGTTTGGTTTCCGGAAAAGTTTCGGGCTCATCGGTAGTGTACCGGGAGTGCCGGTAGTGTACCGGGAGGCCTCCGGGAGGGGTATTTCGACCCCAAGAGGTCCATGGGCTGTGGGAGAATAATAACCAGCCCTTAGTGGGCTGGGAAAACAGCCACAAAGGCCCATGGCGCAAGAGAGAAAGTCCTAAAGCAAAAAGTGGAAAATCAGCCAATAGGAGGCAATCCTACTCCAACTAGGATTGGAGGTGAAGTAGGATTGCTTCCCACCTCCTATTTCGGCCGACCCAAAGGCCTTGGCTGCCTCTCCTCTCCTATCCTCCTGTATATACTAGTGGATTGGGTGGTTTTTGGACAGAATTTCTGGCCACGTGCTACCCGTTTCACCGGTGCACAGTTTCTCCTCTAGATCGGTTTTCCGCAGCGCTTAGGCGAAGCCCTGCCGGAATCACTCCACCACCATCACCGGAGCACCGTCACGCTGCCGGTGAAATCTCTCTCCTCTCCACCTCCACTCGCTGGATCGAGACGGTGGAGATCGTCATCAAGCTGCACGTGTGCTGAACGCGGAGGTGCCGTCCGTTCGGCGCTAGATCGGAAGGACCGTGATCGAGATCGCGAGACGGTTCGTGATGTGATCACGGAACGGATCATGATGAGTTCGCGGGACAGATCGTGATCAAGATCGTGAGACGGATCATGATGAGTTCGTGGGACGGATCATGATGTGTTCGCGGGACGGTTCGTGATTGGATCGCGGGACGCTCGGCGATTTGGATCGCGAAGAAGTTCGACTACACCAACCGCGTTTCTTAACGCTTCCCGCTTAGCGATCTATAAGGGTACATAGATCCACTCTCCCTCTCATAGATGCTCATCACCATGGATAGGTTTGCGTGTGCGTAGGAAAATTTTTGTTTCCCATGCGACGTTCCCCAACACCATCATCCTTTCCTCACATGGGACATGCTCTAATAATAATAATCATCACACTTTTATTTACTTACAACTCAAAATAAAATTACAACTTGATACTATGACAAAATATGACTCTATATGCAATATGGAAGTGATGGTGCAAGTCATAAAAGGAAACGGTGAAGTTGCATGGCAATATATCTCGGAATGGCTATGGAAATGCCATAATAGCTAGGTATGGTGGCTGTTTTGAGGAAAGATATATGATGGATGTTTTGAGGAAGGTATATGGTGGTTGTTTTGAGGAAGGTGTTTGTTGTATCGACGAAAGTTGCGCGGTACTAGAGAGGCTAGCAAAGGTGGAAGGGTGAGAGTGTGTATAATCCATCGACTCAACATTAGTCATAAGAACTCACATACTTATTGCAAAAGTCTATTAGTCATTTAAGAAAAGTATTAAACGCATGCTACTAGGGGATAGGTTGGTAGGAGTTAACCATCGCGCGCTCCCGACCGTTACACAAAGGTTGACAATCTATAAACAAATCATGCTCCAACTTCCTTACATAACGGTTCATTATACGTGCATGCTACGGGAATCACAAACCTTTACACAAGTATTTTTACCAAATCACAATTACTTCCTAACATGAATCTTAACATTACCATCTTTGTATCTCAAAACTTTATGCAAGGAATTAAACTTCTCAAAAATACTCAATGCACTTAATATGTAAGTTTTTATTATACCCCTCTTGGATGCCTATCATATTAGGACTAAATTCATAACCTAGACCAATTACCATGCTGTTTTAGAGACTCTAAAAATAATATAAGCGAGGTACGAGAGTTAAATTATTTCTATAAAACGCAAACACCATCGTTCTCTAAAAAATATAAGTGAAGCACATAGAGCAAAATTGTCTAACTCAAAAGATATAAGTGAAGCATGATGTGTAAAGGTTTGTCTCTCTCAAAATTCACGATTCAGTGTGTCTCTCTCAAAAGATGTGTTCAGCAAGGATGATTGTGGCAAACTAAGAAGCAAAGACTCATATCATACAAGACGCTCCAAGCAAAACACATATCATGTGGTGAATAAAAATATAGCCTCAAGTAAATTTACCGATGGATTGAAGACGAAAGAGGGGATGCCTTCCGGGGCATCCCCAAGCTTAAGCTCTTTGGCATCCTTTAATATGACTTGGGGTGCCTTGTGCATCCCCAATATTAGGCTCTTGCCACTCCTTATTCCATACTCCATCAAATCTTTACCCAAAACTTGAAAACTTCACAACACAAAACTTAACAGAAAACTCGTGAGATCCGTTAGTATAAGAAAATAAATCACCACTTTAGGTACTGTTGTGAACTCATTCTTTATTTATATCGGTGTTATAACTACTTTATTCTAACTACTCCATGGTTCATACCCCATGATACAACCCATTGATTCATCAAAATAGGCAAACAACTCAAAGAAAACAGAATCTGTCAAAAACAGAACAGTCTATAGAAATCTGTAAACTTCGTATACTTATGTAACTCAAACAATTCTAAAAAATTATAAAAACCCGTGAAATTTATATATCAATCTTTTGTAAAAAATTCAGACACAGTTGGCGCTCTGAAAAATTTAGAAAATTCCAGGACTGAGCACAAAAGTTTCTGTTTTTCAGCAAGATCAAATCAACAACTATCATAGATCACCCCAAAGGTTTTATTTGGCTCAAACACTAATTAAAACACCAAAACATAATTAATATAGAAGTAATAATGTGGGATACACTCAAAAAACAGAAGCAAAAACAGAACACAAAAAGAAAATTGGGTTGCCTCCCAACAAGCGCTATTGTTTAACGCCCCTAGCTAGGCAAAATGATTTCAATGATGCTCACATAAAAAGTAGTAATTGAAATATGAAAGAAAGCATCATGAATCTCATGAAAATCACATTTAAGTCTAACCAACTTCCTATGCATAGGGATTTTGTGAGCAAACAATTTATGGTTAAAAGAATCAACTAGCATAGGAAGGCCAAACAAGCATAACTTCAAAACTTTGAACACATAGAGAGGAAACTTGATATTATTGCAATTCCTACAAGCATATGTTAGTCCCTTAATAAATTTAAGTAGCATCATAAGGAATCTCACAATATAACTATCACACAATGCATTCTTTTCATGAGCAATTATAGCATACGTGTCATCAACAAAACTTGGGGAACAAAAAATATCATCTTTATCAAGCATACAATCCCAAGCCTGTGGTTTTGCATATCATTAGCTGTTGGCAAACATTGCATGGGAAACAAAAAATTTCCTATGCACACGCAAGATCTATCCATGGTGATGAGCATCTATGGGAGGGAGAGTGGATCTACATACCCTTGTAGATCGCTAAGCGGGAAGCGTTAAGCAACGCGGTTGATGTAGTCGAACGTCTTGCGATCCAAATCGCTGAGCGTCCCACGATCCCATCACGATCCATCTCGCGATCCCATCACGATCTGTCCCACAATCCAATCATGAATCGTCTCGCGATCTTGATCATGGTCCTTCCGATCTAGTGTCGAACGGACGACACCTCCGCATTCAGCACACGTACAACTCGATGATGATCTCCGCCTTATTGATCCAGCAAGAGGGAGCAGAGAGGTAGATGAGTTCTCCGGTAGCGTGATGGCATGGTGGCCATTGTGGTGGAACAATTCCAGAAGGTCTTCGCCTAAGCACCACTGAAACGATCTAGAGGAGAAACTACGATCTAGAGGAGAGGGCAGCACGTGGCAATCTTTCTGTAGCAAAACCCCTCAAAACCTCTAGTATATATAGGAGGAGGGGAGGGAGGAGACTTGGCCCCCAAGGGAGCCAAATCTGATTCGGCCAAAGTGGGAGGGAGGAGTCCTCCTCCTCCACTCCTAGTAGGACTAGGACTCCTCCTTTTCCCACCTGGGCCTCCTTCCACCCTTGGGTTTCTTCACCTCGGCAGCATGGGCTTCATGTGGGGCTTTGGCCAGCCCACTAAGGGATGGTATACCTCTTCCCACAGCCTATGTAGTCTCTTGGGTCTAAATACCTCTCCTGATGGTCCCCTGGTACCCTCGCGGCACTCCCGGTACTCTACCGATGAGCCCGAAACTTTTCTAGCGACCAAAACATGACTTCCTATATATCAATCTTTACCTCCAGAACATTATGGAGATCCTCATGACGTCTGACGGGACTCCGAAAAACCTTCAGTCACCACCATACATAACTCTATACTACCGAAACGGCACCGAACCTTAAGTGTTAAGACCCTGCGGGTTCAAGAACTATGTAGACATGACCGACACACCTCTACGGTCAATAACCAATAGCGGGACCTGGATGCCCATATTGGTTCCTACATATTCTACGAAGATATTTATCGATTGAACCTCTATGCCAAGTATTCAGTTAATCCCGTACGCTGTTCCCTTTGTTATTCGGTATGTTACTTGCCCGAGATTCAATTGCCGGTATCTCTATACCTAGTTCAATCTCGTTACCGGCAAGTCTCTTTACTCGTTCTGTAATACAAGATCCCGTGGCTAACACTTTAGTCACATTGCTTGCAAGGCTTACTATGATGATGTATTACCGAGTGGGCCCTGAGATACCTCTCCGTCACATGGAGTAACAAATCCCAATCTTGATCCATGCCAACCCAACAGACACCCTCGGAGATACCTGTAGAGCACCTTTATAGTCTCCCAGTTACGTTGTGATGTTTGATACACACAAGGTACTCCTCCGGTGTCAGCGAGTTGCATGATCTCATGGTCATAGGAACAGATACTTGGCATGCAGAAAACTGTAGCAATAAACTGACACGATCATATGCTAATTTTATAGTTTGGGTCTTGTCCATCACAACATTCTCCCAATGATGTGATCCCGTTATCAAATGACATCTCATGTCCATGGCTAGGAAACCTTAACCATATTTGATCAACGAGCTAGTCTATTAGAGACATACTAGGGACATGGTGTTGTCTATGTATCTACACATGTATCTGAGTTTCCAATCAATACAATTCTAGCATGGATAATAAACGATTATCATGAACAAGGAAATATGATAATAACTAATTTATTATTGCCTCTAGGGCGTATTTCCAACAGTCTCCCACTTGCACTAGAGTCAATAATCTAGTTCACATCACCATGTGATTCGCATTGTTATGAATCTAACACCCAATGAGTTCTGGGGCTCGATCATGCTTTGCATGTGAGAGAGGTCTTTTAGTTAACAGGTCTGCGATATTCAGATTTGTATGTACTTTGCAAATCTCTATGTCATACTGTAAATACTGCTACGACACTGCACTCGGAACTATTCCAAATGGCTGCTCCATTATACGTATCCGGATTGCTACTAAGAGTCATCCGGATTGGTGTTAAAGCGTACATCGACGTAACTCTTTACGACGAACTCTTTATCACCTCCATAATCAAGAAACATCTCCTTAGTCATCTGGTTACTAAGGATAATTTTGACCGCTGTCTAGTGATCCACTCCTGGATTACTCTTGTACCTCTTGACAGACTTATGGCAAGGCACACACAGGTGCGGTACACAACATGACATACTATATAGAGCCTATGGCTAAGGCATAGGGGACGACGTTCGTCTGTTCTCTTTCTTCTGTTGTGGTCGAGCTTTGAGTCTCACCCAACTTCACAACTTACAAATCAGGCAAGAACTCTTTCTTTAACTAATCCATTTTGAACTCTTTCAAAATCTTGTCGATGTATGTACTCATTGAAAGTCTTATTAGACATCTTGATCTATCTATATAGATCTCGATGCCCAACAATTAAGCAGCTTTATCTAGGTCTTCCTTTGAAAAACTCTTTTCAAACAACCCTTTATGCTTGCTAGAAATTCTACATCATTTCCGACCAACAATATGTCATCCACATATGCTTATCATAAATTCTATAGTTCTCCCACTCACTTCATTGTAAATACAAGTTTTTCATAAACTTTGTATAGACTCAAAAACTTTGATCACCTCATCAAAGCGTATATTCCAACTCCAAGGTGCTTGCTCCGGCCCATAGAAGGATTGTTGGAGCTCGCACACCTTTTAGCATCCTTAGGACTGACAAAACCTTCTGGTTGTATCACATACAACCTTTCCTCAAGTAAACCGTTAAGGAAATGATGTTTTGACATCCATCCGCCAGATTTCATAATTGAAAAATGCAGCAGACTTGTCGGAAATAGTTCCAACAGACTTTAGCATCGCTACGAGTAAGAAAGTCTCATCACAGTCAACTCCTTGAACTTGTCGAAAACTTCTTTGCGATAAGTCGATCTTTATAAATGGTGACATTTACCATCAGCGTCTGTCTTCATCTTAAAGGTCCATTTGTACTCAATGACCTGCCGTCCAATGAGC
Source organism: Hordeum marinum (assembly GCA_022496015.1). Classification (NCBI taxonomy): domain Eukaryota; kingdom Viridiplantae; phylum Streptophyta; class Magnoliopsida; order Poales; family Poaceae; genus Hordeum; species Hordeum marinum. Next base: position 47,239,395 of record CM039672.1, read on the forward strand.
AAGTCTACCAAAGTCTATACTTGGTTTTCATACATGGATCCTTTCTCAGATTTCTTTGCCTCTAACCATTTGTCAGAATCCGAGCCCATCATCACTTCTCCATAGTTCGTAGGTTCACCGTTGTCTACAACATGACCTCTAAGACAGGGTTGTCGTACCACTTAGGAGCACTACGCATCCTGTCGACCTACGAGGTTCGACAGTAACTTGATCCGAAGCTTCATGATCATCATCATTAACTTCCTCTTGAACTAACGTAGGCTCCATAGAAACATCTTTCTGCGTTGCGCTACTCTCTGGTTGAAACAAAGGTTCAACAACCTCATCAAGTTCTATCTTCCTCCCACTCAATTCTTTCAAGAGAAACTCTTTCTCGAGAAAGGACCCGTTTTAGCAACAAACACTTTGTGCTCGAATCTGAGATAGAAGGTATACCCAACTGTTCTTAGGGTATTCCATGAAGATGCATTTTTCCGCTTTGGGTTTGAGCTCATTACGTGAAAACCTTTTTTCACATAAGCGTTGCAGCCCCAAACATTAAGAAATGGCAGCTTAGGTTTCTATCGAACCATAATTCATACGGTGTCATCTCATCGGATTTAGATGGTGCCCCTTTTAAAGTGAATGTAGTTGTCTCTAATGCATAAGCCCAAAATGATAGTGGCAAAATGATAAGAGACATCATAGTACGCACCATATCCAATAGAGCACGACTATGACGTTCGAACACACCATCACACTATGGTGTTCCAGGTGGCGTGAGTTGTGAAACAACTTTCACATTGTCTAAAGTTGTATGCCAAACTCGTAACTCGGATATTCACCTCCACGATCATATCGTAGACATTTTTATCTTATTGTCACGATGATTTTAAAATTCACTCTGAATTTATTTGAAGTTTTCAAACGTTTCATCCTTGTGTTTCATTAAGCAAATATACTCATATATACTCATATCATCAGTGAAGGTAAGAAAAATAATGATATCCACTGCATGCTACAACACTCATTGTATCGCATACATCAACATGTATTATTTCCAATAAGTTACTAGCCTGCTCTATCATACTGAAAACGGGGTCTTTAGTCATCTTGTCCAAGAGGCATGGTCCGCATGTCTCAACCGATTCGAAACCGAATGAGTCCAAAGATCCATCAGCATGGAGTTTCTTCATGTGATTTATACCAATATGACATTTAGCGGCAGTGCCACAAGTATGTGGTACTATCATTATTAACTTTGCATCTTTTGGCATCAATGTTATGAACATGTGTATTTCTACGATCAAGATTCAACAAACCATTCTCATTGGGTGCATGACCATTGAAGGTATTATTCATGTAAACAGAATAACCATTATTCTCTAACTTAAATGAATAACCGTATTGCAATGAACATGATCTAATCACGTTCATGCTCAATGCAAACACCAAATAACATTTATTTAGGTTCATCACTAATCCCAAAGGTAGAGAGAGCATGCAATGGTGATCACATCAACCTTGGAAACACTTCCAACACTCATCGTCATCTCACCCTTAGCTAGCCTCCGTTTATTCTGTAGCTTTTATTTCGAGTTACTAACATTTAGCAACCGAACCGGTATCCAATACCCAGGTGCTACTAGGAGTACTAGCAAGGTACACATTAATAACATGTATATCAAATATACTTCTGTCGACGTTGCCAGCCTTCTTATCAACCAAGTATCTAGGGTTGTTCTGCTTCAACGACCATTCTCCTCATAATAGAAGCATAGTCTCGGGTTTGGGTTCAACTTTGGGTTGCTTCACTGGAACAACAACTGACTTGTCATCCATGAAGTTTCCCTCCTTGCCCTTGCCCTTCTCGAAACTAGTGGTTTTACTAACCATCAACACTTGATGCTCCTTCTTGATTTCTACCTTCACGGTGTCAAACATCGCGAACAGCTCGGGGATGATTATTTCCATCCCTGGCATTCTATAGTTCATCATGAAGCTCTAGTAGCTTAGTGATAGTGACTTGGAAAACTATATCAATCACTTCCTTATCTGGAAGATCAACTCCCACTCGATCCAAGCGATTGTAGCACGCAGACAATCTAAGCGCATGCTCAACGATTGAGTTATTCTCCTTCATCCTGCAGGCAAATAATCTTGTTGGAGATCTCATATCTCACAACACGGGCATGAGCCTGAGATCCCAATTTCAGCTCTTAGAACATCTCATATGTTCCGTGACGTTCAAAACGTTTTGGAGCCTCAATTCTAAGCCGTAATGCATGACCCACGAAACTATCAAGTAGTCATCAGAACGTGCGTGTCAGATGCTCACAGCATCTACAGACGATGCTAGATGGGGTGGTGCACCGAGCAGTGCATTAAGGACATAAGCCTTCTGTGCAGCAATGAGGACAGTCCTCAGATCACAGACCCAGTCCGCAATATTGCTACCATCATCTTTCAACTGTATTTCTCTAGGAACATATAAAAATTCAAGGGAGCTACAGCGCGAGCTAGTAATCTACAACATAATTTGCAAAGACATTTTGACTATGTTCATAATAATGAGTTCAATTAATCATATTATTTAAGAACTCCCACTCAAATTGACATCCCTCCGGTCATTCGAGTGATACATGATCCAAATTCACCAACTCAAGTCCGATCATCACGTGAGTTGAGGTGGTTTCAATGGTGAACATCATCATGTTGATCATATCTGCTATATGACTCATGTTCGACCTTTCGGTCTCTTGTGTTCCGAGGCCATTTTTGTACATGCTAGGCTCGCCAAGTTTAACCCGAGTGTTCTTGTTAGTGCATCTAGTGCCCCTTAGTGATTTTGGTGTATTGAAGACTTATAGGTTAACGCACTAATGTATTTGTGAGTGTACACAGGCTCTATAAGTCGATGAGGAGTTTGATATATTCGGAGATTATCGACCCCTAAAAATGTATGTCTTCAAGTGAAGACTTTGCTGAAGACTTTGGTGAAGACTTTGTGAAGACTTTGAAAATGAAGAAGTTGGTGTGACCTTGAAGATATGAACGACGAATATGAAGCGTGAAGACTTTTGTTTTTGTAGTTTCATTTACTTTATTTGAGTCATAGGAAACACCCTATTGTTAAAGGGGGCCGAGGTAATACTAAGGAAAATTTCCAACTGATGCTCAACTCCAAGACCCTCAACCTATAATCCTTTGAGTGAAGCCTTTGGAAATCTCTTACGGTTCAGACAAGTTCTTTAGTGACAAAGACGAAGTTCTTCTGGTCTCTGAGGAAATTGATCTGACTGAGGAGTTAGGATTTTGCTAGTGCGAATTGCCTACAAGTGAGGAACATGATAAGCTGAGGACTTTCATAGTTCGAAATTCCGACCGTTGCTCTGCTTAGCGCCAACTATCCCCAATCATTCTTATCCACATAACGGTCATATCATTGGGGGCATTTATGTCTTATCATGTCAGTTTGCACCCTGGCTATAAATAGCCAGCCCCCACAACCACTAGTTGGTTGGCTGCTCCGAGAGAGAACTGACACTTGTCATTTGAGAGCAACCCATCCTCCGAGGACTTTGAGTGAAAATCATCAGTGAGGAAAAACCCACAACCAAACCACCAAACCCAAAGTGATTGAGCATCACTGAAGAAATTCCTGTGTGGAACCGACGCTTGTTACCTTTGAGGACTGTGCATCCTCCAGACGGTTAGGCGTCATGGTCTAGTGCTCCTGCAGTCAATTGGGGATCACGAAGTGACCTTGGTCTAGAGCATCCAACATTAAATTGTGGATCGCTCGGTGACCAGTTTGTGAGGGTTTTGGAAATCTACCCTGAAGACTTACCACGAGTGTTGGGCGAGGACTGTGTGACCTTAGCTCAAGGAGAATACGGTAAGGACTGTGTGTCCTCTGGTTTAAATACCAGGCCGCTCCAAACCAGACGTGCGACTGTCACAATAGTTGGAACTGGGTCATCAAACCATTGTCTTCATCAAGCTACCTGGTTCTATTTCCTCAACCCTTCCATTTCCTCGTATAACTGTTGATGAAATTGAACTTTACTGTGTGGAGAATTTGTCTGAAGACTTTCACAATTTCCTCACCTCAAATTCTTCAAGTTACCTTGTTCCTCACCTGCTCATCCTGTATCACGCTACTTGTACTCTGTGCATGTTTCATTTCATCATGATGACTATGATGTCGCTATGTTCCTCTTGCACTTGAGTACTTATTCCGCTGCTAGTTATTCATCACATTTCAAATTCCTCAAAGTTGAAATTCCTCAAGTGATGAATTTGTAAAAATCGCCTATTCACCCCCCCTCTAGTCGATATAACGCACTTTCAGTTCTGCATGTGCAACACTGGCTTGCACCCGTTGTATGTGAACGTAGAGTCTATCAACCCGATCATCACGTGGTGTCTCGACACGACGAACTTTCGTAATGATGCACACTCGGGGAGAACACAATTTTATCTTGTAATTTTAGTGAGGGATCACCTTATAATGCTACCATCGTCCTAAGCAAAACAAGGTGCATAAAAGGATTAACATCACATGCAAATCATAAGTGACATGATATGGCCATGAACTTGTGCTTTTGATCTCCATCCTTAAAGCACCGACATGATCTCCATCATCACCCGCATGACACCATGATCTCCATCATCTTGATCTCCATCAACGTGTCTCCATCGGGGTTGTCGCGCTCACCATGCTTCTACTACTATTGCTACCGCTTAGCGATAAAGTAAAGCATTACATAGCGCTTAATGATTGACACGCATGTCATACAATAATTAAAGACAATCCTATGGCTCCTGCCGGTTGTCACCATGCAAGTCATGATATTCTATACAATACATGATCATCTCATACATCACATATATCTCATCATGTAATTGGCCATATCACATCACAACATACCCTACAAAAACAAGTTAGACGACCTCTAATTGTTGTTGCAAGTTTTACGTGGCTGCTACGGGTATCTAGCAAGAACAATTCTCACCTACGCAAAAGCCACAACGGTGATACATAAGTTGCTTTTCAACCTTCTCAAGGACCGCCTTTGTTGAATCCGATCCAACTAAAGTAGGAGAAGTAGACACCCGCCAACCATCTTTATGCAACGAAGTTACACGTCAGTCGATGGAACTGGTCTCTCGTAAGCATACAAGTAAGGTTGGTCCGGGCCGCTTCATCCCACAATACTGCTGAACCAAAACACGACCAAGGGAGGAAGCAATCTAAGCATCAACACCCACAAACTCCTTTGTGTTCTATTCGAGATCTCATCTACACATAGATCTAGCTCATGATGCCACTATTGGCGAACATTGCAAGGGAAACAAAAAAATTCCTACGCACACGCAAGATCTATCCATGGTGATGGGCATTTACAAGAGGGAGAGTGGATCTACATACCTTTGTAGACTGCTAAGCGGGAAGCGTCAAGAAACGCGGTTGATGTAGACGAACATCTTCACGATCCAAATAGCTGAGCGTCCCGCGATCCCATCATGATCCATCCTGCAATCCGATCACAATACGTCCTGCGATCCCATCATGATCCGTCCTACGATCCAATCACGAATCGTCTCACGATCTTGATCGCGGTCCTTCCGATCTAGCGCCGAACGGACGACACCTCCGCGTTCAGCACACATGCAGCTCGATGACGATATCCGCCTTCTTGATCCAGCAAGAGGGAGCAAAGAGGTAGATGAGTTCTCCGGCAGCGCGATGGCGTGGCGGCGATGGTGGTGAAACAATTCCAGCAGGGCCTTGCCTAAGAATCGCTGAAATGATCTAGAGGAGAAACTACGATCTAAAGGAGAGGGAAGCACGTGGCAATCTTTCTGTAGCAAAAACCCTCAAAATCTCTAGTATATATAGGAGGAGGGGAGGGAGGAGACTTGGCCCCCAAGGGATCCAAATCTGGTTCGGCCGAAGTAGGAGCGAGGAGTCCTCCTCCTCCACTCGTAGTAGGACTAGGACTCCTCCTTTTCCCACTTGGGCCTCCTTCCACCCTTGGGTTTCTTCACCTCAGCCACATGGGCTTCCTGTGGGGCTTTGTCCAGCCCACTAAGGGCTGGTATACCTCTTCCCACAGCCCATGTAGCCTCTTAGGTCGAAATACCTCTCCTGATGATCCCCCAGTACCCTCCCGACACTCTTGGTACTCTACCGATGAGCCCGAAACTTTTCCGGCGACCAAAATAGGACTTCCTATATATCAATCTTTACCTCCAGACCATTTTAGAGCTCCTTGTGATGTCCGGGATCTCATCTGGGATTCCTAACAACCTTCGGTCACCACCATACATAACTCTATACTATCGAAACGTCACCGAACCTTAAGTGTGCAGACCCTGCGGGTTCGAGAACTACATAGACATGACCGCGACACCTCTACGGTCAATAACCAATAGCGGGACCTGGATGCCCATATTGGTTCCTACATATTCTATGAAGATCTTTATCGGTTGAACCTCTATGTCAAGGATTCAGTTAATCCCGTACGCTGTTCCCTTTGTTCTTCGGTATGTTACTTGCCCGAGATTCGATTGTCGGTATCTCTATACCTAGTTCAATCTCGTTACCGGCAAGTCTCTTTACTCGTTCCATAATACAAGATCCCATGGCTAACACTTTAGTCACATTGCTTGCAAGGCTTACTATGATGTTGTATTACCGAGTGGGCCCTGAGATACCTCTCCGTCACACGGAGTAACAAATCCCAGTCTTGATCCATGCCAACCCAACATACACCCTCGGAGATACCTGTAGAGCACCTTTATAGTTGATACGTCTTGAACGTATCTATAGTTTTTGGTTGTTCCATGCTATTATATTATGTGTTTTGGATGTTTTATATGCATTAATATGCTATTTTATATTATTTTTGGGACTAACCTATTAATCTAGAGCCTAGTGCCACTTTGTGTTTTTTCCTTGTTTTTTGGAATTGCAGATAAGGAATATTAAACAGAGTCCAAACGGAATAAAATCTTCGGAATAATTTTTCTTGGACCAGAAGCAAACAAGGAGACTTGGAGATGAAGTCAGGAGAGCCACCATGGGGCCACAAGCCCTAGGGGCACACCTAGGGGGTAGGGCGCGCCCCCCAGGCTTGTGGGCCCACGACAGCTCTCCTAACCCTAATCTTTGGCCTATAAATTCCCAAATATTCCCTGTATACCAGAACGAGACACGAAAACACTTTTCCACCGCCAGAAGCCTCCGTTCCCGAGAGATCCAATCTTGGAGCCTTTTCTGGTAATCTGTCGGAGGGGGATTCGATCACGGAGGGGATCTACATCAACTCCATTGCCCCTCCGATGATGCGTGAGTAGTTCACCATGGAGATCTATCTGATGTAATACTCTTTTGCGGTGTGTTTGTCGAGATCTGATGAATTATGGGTTTATGTTCAGATTATCTATGAATATTATTTGGGTCTTTTCTACATTCTTATATGCATGATTTCATATCTTTGCAAGTCTCTTCGAGTTATTGGTTTGGTTTGGCCAACTAGATTGGTAATTCTTGCAGTAGGAGAAGTGCTTAGTTTTGGGTTCAATCTTGCGGTGTCCTCACCTAGTGACAAAGTAGGGGTAGCGAGGCACGTATTGTATTGTTGTCATCAAGGATAAAAAGATGGGGTTTTCATCATATTGCTTGAGTTTATCCCTCTACATCATGTCATCTTACCTAATGCGTTACTCGGTTCTTCATGAACTTAATACTCTATATGCAGGTAGGAGTCGGTCGATGTGTGGAGTAATAGTAGTAGATGCAAAATCGTCTCGGTCTACTTGACACATACGTGATGCCTATATGCATAATCATTGCCTTGGATATCTTCATAATTATTCACTTTTTCTATCAATTGTTCGACAGTAATTTGTTCACCCACCGTAATACTTGCCATCATCAGAGAAGCCTCTAGTGAAACCTATGCCCCCTGGGTCTATTTTCCATCTTATACTTTTAGATCTAAAACCAAAAATACCAAAAATACTTTGCTGAATTATTTTTACCTTTTGTTTTACTTTCCGTTCAAGCAATCTATCCTATCTATCTCTATCAGATCTCATCCTTGCAAGTAACCGTGAAGGGATTGACAACCCCTTTATAGCGTTGGGTGCAAGAGTTTGATTCTTTGTGTAGGTACATCAATTGGGGACTTACTTGTATCTCCTACTGGATTGATACCTTGGTTCTCAACAACTCAGGAAAATACTTATCTACTTTGCTGCATCAACCGTTCCTCTTCATGGAAACCAACGCATGCTCGAGAAGTAGCAAGAAGGATTTCTGGCGCCATTGCCGGGGAGATACATAGCAAGTCAGGATCGAGCCTACGAAGTACCCATCACAATCTCATCTCTTGCATTTACATTATTTTCCATTTGCCTCTCGTTTTCCTCTCCCCCACTTCTAAAACAATTTTCAGAAAATACCAAAAATATTTGCCTTTTTATTCACCCTTTTCCGTTCGTCTTTTCGTTTGCTTTTTGCTTGCTTGCGTGTTAAATTGGTTGGTCATGTTTATGGCTCAACCCAACGGCTTTGATCCTTATCTTAGAAAGTTGGAAGATATCGAGGATAACATTAAAAGTTTCATGTCACTTCAATATGATCACAATAGCTTCTTCAAGAATGAATTTAAAGAACAAAAGACTATGTGGGAGTACATGAATAAGGAACTTGATGATATGTCTAAAGAGTTCTATGGTTTCAAATCTTAATTCACTCACCTTGAAAACTTAGTGGGCCAAATTTTCGATAAACAAGCTACTTTAGTCAATAAAATGGCCGCGAAACTAGAATCTCTGAATATAGATGAAGATCTTAAAGTGATTGATGTGACTCCTATTGAATCTTTGTTTTCCAATGTTAATCTTGATAAACATGGGACTGGATATGAGTCAACTTTAGGTAAAAGGCGTCCCAATGATTCAGAGTTTATAGATCTTGCTAAGATTAATAAAAGTGGCATTGAAGAGGTCAAAACTTTAAATAGCAATGAACCCACTCTTTTGGATTTCAAGGACTTTAATCATGATAGATGCTCTTTGATTGGTTGTATTAACTTGTTGCAATCCATGTTGAATTCTTCTCATGCTTATAATCAAAACAAAGCTTTTACTAAACATATTGTTGATGCTATGATGAAAGCTTTTGAAGAAAAACTTGAATCGGAAGTTTCTATACCTAGAAAGCTATATAATGAGTGGGAACCTACTATTAAGATTAAGATTAAAGATTATGAGTGCCATGCTTTGTGTGATTTGGGTGCTAGCGTTTCCACGATTCCAATAACTTTATGTGATGTGCTAGGTTTCCGTGAATTTCATGATTGTTCCTTAAATTTGCATCTTGTGGATTCCACTATAAAGAAACCTATGGGAAGGATTAATGATGTTCTTATTGTTGCAAATAGGAATTATGTGCCTGTAGATTTCACTATTCCTGATATAGATTGCAATCCTACATGTCCTATTATATTTGGTAGACCTTTCCTTAGAACGATTGGTGCAATTATTGATATGAAAGAAGGGAAAAATTAGATTCCAATTTCCCTTAAGGAAAGGCATGGAACACTTTCCTAGAAATAAAATAAAATTACCTTATGAATATATCATGAGATCTACTTATGGATTGCATACCAAAGATGACAATACGTAGATCTATTGCATTTTGTGTCGCTAAGGGCGTTAAACAATAGCGCTTGTTGGGAGGCAACGTAATTTTATTTTTGTGTTCTGTTTTTTTGCTTCTGTTTTGGTGTGTTTTGCACATTATTATTTATGTAGTAATTGTTTTTTGGTGTTTTAATTAGTGTTTGAGCCAAGTAAAACATTTGGGGTGATCTATGGTAGTTGTTGATTTTATCTTACTAAAAAACAAAAACTTTTGGGCTCAGTCCAGGAATGTTCTAAATTTTTCAGAGCATCGAATTGATCTGAAATTTTTCAAAAGATTTATATACAAATTTCCCTAATTGTCCTAATTTTTCAGAATTTTTAGAGTTTCATAAGTATTCGAAGTCTACATATTGCTGCAGATTGTTCTGTTTTTGATAGATTCTGTTTCCTTTGTGTTGTTTGCTTATTTTGATTTATCGATGGGTCGTATCAGGGGGTATTGTAACAACCCAGGACCGACGCTACAGAAGATTCCCCTTTTATTTCCATTCTCTTCTGTGTGTCGTTGGGTTGTTGCATTCATCATAGCATCATTCACATCATCTACATAGTATCGTCACTCGTTTTCAAACTTGCATCCGTTTGTAGTTGCTGGTTCTCTTCATTCTCGTCGCTGACCATTTTGAGACCAACCAGACACGCACGCGCCCACGACATCATTTAAAAAAACCGTTTTTAAGGCGCACAAAAAATATTCTCGGATTGGGTTGAAAGTTGGCGTGCGGTCTTATTATAGTGTAGGTAGGCTCCCTGCCAAATTTCGTCGCATTCCGAGTTCGTTTGATACCCCATCGGTCAACTGTAGCAGTGTGGTCATCGGTTATTCGTCGGACGTTTTTTGGTGTTTTAAAACCTCGTGCCACGGGCCGCAAACCTCCCTCTCATCCCCACATAGGCCATATACATAGCCACCACAGCCAACCTAGACCCTCCTCCACTTTCGGGCCGTCCGATCAAGATCGAACGGTCCGAAAACGGACAAAAACTATCAACCCTAGCCCCTAAAACTATAAATAGACCCCTCCCCTTCCTTATTTGGCCTAAAACCTAGCCTCGCCTCGAAATCCGTGCAGCCAGCCGCCACCCTCGTGCCCCTCTCTCCCAACTCCAGCCGCAGGGCCCGCCTAGGCCCATCTGGAGGCCCGCCCGGGCCCGAAACCTCCAGCCAGCGCCGCTCCTCCTGAGCGCCTCGTCCCGCGCCCGAGCCAGGTTGCTCGCAGCCCCACCGGACCTCGCCGGAGCCAGCACCGGTGACCACTCCGGCCAGAGCCCGCGGGACCTCCTTTCTCTACTCCCTCTCCCCATGCCTGAGCTCACCCCGAGCTCCTCTTCTCTCGCAGGTTCCCCTCGCCGCAAGTCGTCGTCGGGTATGGACAGATCCGGGCCGCCGCCCCCAAGATCCGGCCACCACGCCCCCAAGATCCAGCCACCACGACCCTCTCTGGCCTCCTCCTCCCTGCCTCGCCGGAGGCCGTTGCCTCGTTGTTGACTGTTGCCTCCTGTCCTTGTGAGAGCATGGGGGAGACGAGCGCTCCCGCCCGCAATGCCCGCATGGGCCAACAGAGGCGCGCGGCCCAGCCGCCCCAGTCGGCCTAGCCAGCTCCACCGACCGGGCCAAAGCCCACTAAGGTGAGCCCCCCCCCGAGTGCTACCTTTCGCCCTGTGCGCTGAATAGCTAAGTTGCACCCATGTCCTGTTGGGCCAGATCCCAGATTCGGTCCGTAGACGGTTTTTTCCAGTTCTGCGAATTTTGCTAATTACCTGTGAATTTCAGATTTACAGAAAAACCCTCGTTTTTAAATTGCTAATAAATAATTAACCGTGCATCATATGTAAAAACTTTATATATGAAACTTGGCTAGAATTTTATGTAGTTCCACAATATCCAACTTTCACATCTGATAAAAATGTTTAACCTTGCAGTTTGCATTGATTTGCGTAATTGCCATGCTAAAATGATTTATTTCATAACTAATTAACCGTAGCTCCGATAAAAATGTTCCACATATGTAACTTGGATAGAAAAATGTGTAGAATCACATGGTGACATTTGTTTTGCTGTTTAATAACTCTAAAATTGTGTTAGGATAGATCTGGTCCAATTTCATAAGATGCGTATGGGGTTGTTTCGGAAATGATATATATTGCTTCCGGCCTCATTTAAAATGCCTAGATGTTGTACTTGTTTGTGCTTCACCGTTTGCCATGTTAAACAACATTTAATATTGATGGGTACATAAACGAGACTCAACTAAATACTTGATCGTGGAGTTTCGTCAATATGCAACTCGTTGCATATTGAGCTTCACTTTAATGTGTAGTAATTGTTTGATGTGATTTGCCATGCCTTGCATATTTAAACCGGACATGCATCATATTTGTTTGCGCATCATGTCATGCATATGTTGTGATGTATATTGTGTTGATTGTTTGTTTCGGATTGCTTCTTCTCGATAGAGTTTCGAAAGCGTTTGTAGTGTGAGGATTCGTTCGACTATGTTGGCTCGTCTTCTTCATGGACTTGTTCTTCTTCCGAGCGGGATCTCAGGCAAGATGACACATTTCCATGGATACCACTACTATCATTGCCATGCTAGTTGTCTCGTTTTCTATCGCTATGTCACGTTACCTACCACTTTTATGTCAAGCCTCCCAACATTGCCATGATAAGCCTCTAATCCCTCCACATCCCAGCAAACCTTTGTTTGGCTATGTTACCGCTTGCTCAGCCCTTCTTATAGCGTTTCTAGCTGCAGGTGCAATTGCTTCCATGTGTCAACATGGACATTCTTTTGTTATCAATATGGTTGCTATTTAATTTAATGCACTTATACACTAGGTAAAGGGTAGAAGGCTTGGCCTTTTGCTTGGTGTTTTGTTCCACTCTTGCCTCCCTAGTTACTTGTGAACCGGTGTTATGTTCCATAACTGAGCGCTCCTAACATGCTCGGGGTTGTTATGGGGACCCCCTTGATTTTCGTTTTGGGATAAAACTTTTCTAGCAAGGCCCAACTTTGGTACTACATTTGCCCATCATAATAATACGGATCACCTTATTAAAGCATAGAGGGCCGCCCCCTCGTGGATTAATTTAACATAATACAGGGGGCCAGTGCTGCTGGTGCTGGTCCAAAATAGAGCACTATGTGGGGCCAACCCAGGGCAACTTAGGAGATTTCTATCAGGCCACCGTACACTAGCTTATCTGCCGTGTCCTGAGAACGAGATACGCGGCTCCTATCGGGATCGTTGACACGTCGGGAGGCCTTGCTGGACTTGTTTTACCTTTCTTGAATGTCTTGCGTGAGGAACTCTGATCTTCTTCAGGCTATCTCGAGGTGTCGGAATTCCTTTGGAATTGCCTAGGATGATCACGAGATCCGTGGTCGAGGTTATTCCCGTGGCGTGTGGTTAATTTATGATGGATGAGTTGGAGCACCCCTACAGGGTTAAATCTTTTGAAAAGTCGTGCCCGCAGTTATGTGGCAAACTTGGAAACTTTGTTTAACACCTGGTCATAGTAAACTTGAAGTAAAATCAAATAAAATACACCAACTATGTGCGTAACCGTGACTGTCTCTTCTCGTGAGTTCTTATCCGAGAGAGAACATGGTGGGTTATGATTGACGTAAGTAGGTGTTCAGGATCAGTTAGTGATCATTACTAGTTCACGTCCGTTGTGCGTAGACCACCATACTTTACTTTCTGCATTCGTAAGTTAGCCACTCAAATAGATGCTTAGTTGCTTGCTCTAGCCTCACCACTTAACCATACCTCACCTATTAAGCTTTAATAATCTTGATACTCTTGGAAATGAGATTGCTGAGTCCCCATGGCTCACAGATTACTACAACAATAGTTGTAGGTATAGGTAATGCGATGATTTGACGTGAGCGCAATACTTGATTTGATTTGGAGTTCTTCTTCTTCTTCTTCTTCTTCTTATTCTTCATCGATCTAGGAAGGGTTCCAGGCGGCAGCCTGGGATAGCAAGGATGGATGTCATTTTGTCGTTTGTTTTCGTCCGTAGTTGGACCCTGTTCTTCTGTATGATGTTTGCATTTGTTGTTGTATTGATGTGACTCTGATGTAGCCTGTGGCGAGTGTAAGCCAATTCCATATACTCATCTTTTCTGTACATGTACTTGTAATGATATCCATTCTTGCAACATGACGAGATGCGCTTCTATCCCTGTCGAGGCCCTCGTGCCCAAATAAGGATAGGACCGCATCTTGGGTGTGACAGGTATGAACCATGAAGAAGTTAGAATACAGTAGGTATTACACAAATATAAATAAATAATTAGTTCACAACAGTACCTAAAGTGGTGATTTATTTTTCTTATACTAACAGATCTCATGAGTTTTTTGTTGAGTTTTGTGTTGTGAATCTTTCAAGTTTTGGGTGAAGATTTGATGGACTATGGAATAAAGAGTGGCAAGAGCCTAAGATTGGGGATGCCCAAGGCACCCCAAGCCATGTTCAAGGATACCAAAAAGCCTAAGCTTGGGGATGCCCCGGAAGGCATCCCCTCTTTCGTCTTCAATCTATCGGTAAATTTACTTGAGGCTATATTTTTATTCACCACATGTATGTGTTTTGCTTGGAGCGTCTTGTATGATATGAGTCTTTGATTTTTAGTTTTCCATAATCATCCTTGCTGCACACATCTTTTGAGAGAGACACACCAAATCATGGATTTATTAGAATACTCTATGTGCTTCACTTATATCGTTTGAGCTAGGCAATGTTGCTCTAGTGCTTCACTTATATCTTTTTAGAGCATGGTGGTGTTATATTTTATAGAAATTATTGAACTCTCATACCTCACTTATATTATTTTGAGAGTTTCTTAAAACAACATGGTAATTTGTTTAGGTTTTGAATTTAGTCCTAATATAATGGGCATCCAAGAGGGATATAGTAAAAACTTTCATATTAAGTGCATTGAATACTATGAGAAGTTTGATTCCTTACATATAGTTTTGAGATAATAGAGATGGTAATATGAGATTCATGCTAGTGTGTAGTTGTGAATTGGAAGAGATACTTGTGTTAAAGTTTGTGATTCCCGTAGCATGCATGTATGGTGAACCATTATGTAACGAAGTCGGAGCATGATTTGTTTAATGATTGTCAACCTTTGTGTGAGGGTCGGGAGCGTGCGATGGTTGATTCCTACCAACCTCTACCCTAGGAGCATGCATCTAATGCTTTTTTTGATAACTAATATACATTTTTAATAAGTATGTGAGTTCTTTATGACTAATGTTGAGTCCATGGATTATACACACTTTCACCCTTCCACCTTTGCTAGCCTCTCTAGTACTACGCAACTTTCGCCGGTACATCAAACCCTCCTTCCTCAAAACATCCACCATATATTTTCCTCAAAACATCCACCATATCTACCTATTATGGCATTTCCATAGCCATTCCGAGATATATTGCCATGCAATTTCCACCATTCAGTTTTTCATGACATGCACCATCACTTCATCTTGCATATAGAGTCATACTTTGTTCTAGGTATCGAGTTGAAATTTTCTTTTTGAGTTATAAGTAAATAAAAGTGTGATGATTTTTATTAATAGAGCATTGTCCCGTGAGATAAAAGGATGATGGAAGCCATGACTCCCTCACAAGTTGGGACGAGTATCCGGACTTTACAAAAAATAAAAGAGGCCAGGAAAGCCCAAACAAAAAAATAAAAGAGGCCAAAGATGTCCACCAATATATATATATATATAATAAAAAATGAGAGAAAGAGAGAAGGGACAATTTCTACTATCCTTTTCCACACTTGTGCTTCAAAATAGCACCATGATCTTCATGATAGAGAGTCTCCTATTTTGTCACTTTCATATAACTAGTGGATATTCATCTTGCACGACCACTTAGTTTTATTTTTGAGCTTTCATACACTTATAGCTCTAAGTGCATTTTTTGCATGGCAATCCCTACTCACTCACATTGATATCTATCGATGGGCATCTCCATAACCCGTTGATACGCCTAGTTGATGTGAGACTATCTTCTCCCTTTTTCCTTGCACCTCCTCCATATTCTATTCCACCTATAGTGTTATATCCATGGCTCACACTCATGTACTGCGTGAGAGTTGAAAAGTTTTGAGAACACCAAAAGTGTGAAACAATTGCTTGACTTGTTCATCGGGGTTGTGCATGATTTAGATACTTTGTGTGGGGAAGATGGAGCGTAGCCACACCATATGATTTTGTAGGGATAAGTTTCTAAGGCCATGTTATTTCGAAAGGACATGACTACCTTGTTGGTGTGCTCGAAGTATTACTGTTTTTATTTCAATATTAGACTATTGTTTTGCATCTTATGGATCTGAATATTCATGCCACAATAAAGAATATTACATGGATAAATATTTAGGTAGCATTCCACATCAAAAATTCTGTTTTTATCATTTACCTACTCGAGGACGAGTAGGAATTAAGCTTGGGGATGCTGATACGTCTCCAGCGTATCTATAATTTTTGATTGTTCCATGCTATTATATTATCTGTTTTGGATGTTTTATATGCATTAATATGTTATTCTATATTTTTTGGGACTGACCTATTAATCTAGAGCCTAGTGCCAGTTTCTATTTTTCCTTGTTTTTGAGAATTATAGATAAGGAATATTAAACGGAGTCCAAACGGAATAAAATCTTTGGAATAATTTTTCTTGGACCAGAAGCAAACCAGGAGACTTGGAGTTGAAGTCGGGAGAGCCACCATGGGGCCACAAGCCCTAGGGGCGTGCCCAAGGGGGTAGGGCGTGCCCTAGGCTTGTGGGCCCACGTAGCTCTCCTAACCCTAATCTTCGGCCTATAAATTCCCAAATATTCCCTGTATACCAGAACGAGCCATGAAAACACTTTTCCGCTGCTAGAAGCCTCCATTCCCGAGAGATCCAATCTTGGAGCCTTTTCCGGTAATTTGTCGGAGGGCAATTCGATCACGGAGGGCATCTACATCAACTCCATTGCCCCTCCGATGATGCGTGATAGTTCACCATAGAACTTCGGGTCCATAGCTAGTAGCTAGATGGCTTCTTCTCTCTCTTTGCTCTTCAATACCATGTTCTTCATGATCTTCATGGAGATCTATCCGATGTAATACTCTTTTGGGGTGTGTTTGTCGAGATCCGATGAATTGCGGGTTTATGTTCAGATTATCTATGAATATTATTTGAGTCTTTTCTGAATTATTATATGCATGATTTCATATCTTTGCAAGTCTCTTCGAGTTATTAGTTTTGTTTGGCCGACTAGATTGGTAATTCTTGCAATAGGAGAAGTGCTTAGTTTTGGGTTCAATCTTGCGGTGTCCTCACCCAGTGACAAAGTAGGGGTAGCGAGGCACGTATTGTATTGTTGCCATCAAGGATAAAAAGATGGGGTTTTCATCATATTGCTTGAGTTTATCCCTCTACATCATGTCATCTTACCTAATGTGTTACTGTATTCTTCATGAACTTAATACTCTAGATGCACGCAGGAGTCGGTCGATGTGTGGAGTAATAGTAGTAGATGCAGAATCATTTCGGTCTACTAGACACGGACGTGATGCCTATATGCATAATCATTGCCTTGGATATCTTCATAATTATTCGCTTTTCTATCAATTGCTCGATAGTAATTTGTTCACCCACCATAATACTTGCCATCATGAGAGAAGCCTCTAGTGAAACCTATGCCCCTCGGGTCTATTTTCCATCTTATACTTTCAGATCTAAAACCAAAAATACCAAAAATACTTTGCTGAATTATTTTTACGTTTTGTTTTACTTTCCGTTCAAGCAGTCTATCCTATCTATCTCTATCAGATCTCATCCTTGCAAGTAACCGTGAAGGGATTGACAACCCCTTTATAGCGTTGGGTGCAAGAGTTTGATTCTTTATGTAGGTACATCTATTGGGGACTTGGTTGTATCTCCTACTGGATTGATACCTTGGTTCTCAACAACTGAGGGAAATACTTATCTACTTTGCTGCATCAACCGTTCCTCTTCACGAAAATCAATGCATGCTCGAGAAGTAGCAACAAGGATTTCTGGCACCATTGTCGGGGAGATACATAGCAAGTCAGGATCAAGCCTACCAAGTACCCATCACAATCTCATCTCTTGCATTTACATTATTTGCCATTTTCCTCTCATTTTCCTCTCCCCCACTTCTAAAACGATTTTCAGAAAATACCAAAAAGATTTTCCTTTTTATTTGCCCTTTTTCGTTCGTCTTTTCGTTTGCTTTTTGCTTGCTTGCGTGTTAAATTGGTTGGTCGTCTTTATGGCTCAACCCAAAGGCTTTGATCCTTATCTTAGAAAGTTGGAAGATGTTTAGGATAACGTTAAAAGTTTCATGTCACTTCAATATGATCACAATAGCTTCTTTAAGAATGAACTTAAAGAACAAAATACTATGTGGGAGTACATGAATAAGGAACTTGATGATATGTCTAAAGAGTTCTATGGTTTGAAATCTCAATTTACTCACCTTGAAAACTTAGTGGGCCAAATTTCCGATAAACAAGCTACTTTAGTCAATATAATGGCCGCGAAGCCGGAATCTCTGAATCTTGATGAAGATCTTAAAGTGATTGATGTGACTCCTATTGAATCTTTGTTTTTCAATGTTAATCTTGATAAAGATGGGACTAGAGATGAGTCAACTTTAGTTAAAAGGCGTCCCAATGATTTAGAGTTTATAGATCTTGCTAAGATTAATAAAAGTGGGATTGAAGAGGTCAAAACTTTAAATAGCAATGAACCAACTCTTTTGGATTTCAAGGACTTTAATCATGGTAGATGCTCTTTGATTGATTGTATTTCCTTGTTGCAATCCATGTTGAATTCTCCTCATGCTTATAATCAAAGCAAAGCTTTTACTAAACATATTGTTGATGCTAGGATGAAAGCTTTTGAAGAAAAACTTGAGTTGGAAGTTTCTATACCTAGAAAGCTATACGATGAGTGGGAACCTACTATTAAGATTAAGATTAAAGATTATGAGTGCCATGCTTTGTGTGATTTGGGTGCTAGCGTTTCCACAATTCCAAAAACTTTATGTGATGAGCTAGGTTTCCGTGAATTTGATGATTCCAATTTCCATTAAAGAAAGGCATGGAACACTTTCCTAGAAAGAAAATAAAATTACCTTATGAATATATCATGAGATCTACTTATGGATTGCATACCAAAGATGACAATACGTAGATCTATTGCGTTTTTTTAGCTAGGGGTGTTAAACAATAGCGCTTATTGGGAGGCAACCCAATTTTATTTTTGTGTTCTATTTTTGCTTCTATTTTGGTGTGTTTTGCACATTATTAGTTTTGTAGTAATTATGCTTTGGTGTTTTAGTTAGTGTTTGAGCCAAGTAAAACCTTTGGAGTGATCTATGGTAGTTTTTGATTTGATCTTGCTGAAAAACAGAAACTTTTGCGCTCAGTCCAAGAATTTTCTAAATTTTTTAGAGCGTCGAATTGATCTGAAATACTTCATCAAAAATTTCAGATTCATGATTTTCAAACAAAACTTCAGAGATAATCAAGTGCACTCAACTCACTATCAATTGGTTCATCATAATTTGATCTTTTGAAAAGATTAGCAAGTGGATGAGGATCCATATCAATAGATTTTTAGCAAGCAAAGATGCAAGCTAATAGGAGGCACATGGCAACACAAGCAAACAAAAAGAGATCCGACGAGAAAAAGGCAAATGAAAAAGAGAGGGCGAATAAAACGACAAATTCGTGAAGTGGGGGAGAGGAAAACGAGAGGCAAAAGGCAAATATTGTAAATGCAAGAGATGAGTTTGTGATGGGTACTTGGTAGGCTTGATGTGTATCCTCCTCGGCAACGGCCCTAGAAATGGCAAGTTGACGGGAAAGTTCTTCTCTTGACTTGCTATGTATCTGATGTCTACTAAACAACTTTATTCTTGTAGACACGTGTTGGGCCTCCAAGCGTAGAGTTTTGTAGGACAGTAGCAATTTTCCCTCAAGTGGATGACCTAAGGTTTATAAATCCGTGAGAGGTCTAGGATGAAGATGGTCTCTCTCAAACGACCCTGCAACCAAAGACAAGAAATCTCTTGTGTCCCCAACACACCCAATACAATGGCGAATTGTGTAGGTGCACTAGTTCGGCAAAGCATAATATGGATTGTAGAAATATATTTTTATAATCTGAATAAATAAAAACAGCAAGGTAGCAAATAACAAAAGTGAGCACGAACGATATTGCAATGACTGAAAATGAGGCCTAGGGTCCGTAGTTTTGCTAGTGTAATCTCTCAACAATGCTAACATAGTTGGATCATATAACCATCCCTCAACCCGCAACGAAGAATCACTCCAAAGTTACAATCTAGTGGAGAACATAAGAATAAATTGTTTGTAGGGTACGAAACCACCTCAAAGCTATTCTTTCTGTTTGATCTATCCTAGAGTTTATACTAAAATAACAGAAGCTATTCTTTCCGATTGATCCAATCAAGAGTTCGTACTAAAACAACACCAAATAATTTCAGATTCATAATAATCAATCCAACACAAAGAACTTGAGGGAGTGCCCCAAGATTTCTACCGGAGAAACAAAAACAAGAATGTGCATCAACCCCTATGCATAGATTACCCCAATGTCACCGCGGGAATCCGCAAGTTGAATGCCAAAATACATATCAAATGAATCAATATGATACCCCATTGTCACCACGTGTATTCAATTGCAAGACATATATCAAGTGTTCTCAAATCCATTAAAATGTTCAATACGATAACAACGAAATCTCAAAGGGAAAACTCAATTCATCACAAGAAGAGTATAGAGGGGAGAAACATCATATGATCCATCTATGTTAACAAAGCCCATGATATATCAAGATCGTGACATCTCAAGATCACGAGAGAGAGATTAAACACATAGCTACTGGTACAAACCCTCAGCCCCGAGGGTGGACTACTCCCTCCTCATCGTGGTGGCCACCGGGATGATGAAGATGGCCACCAGTGATGATCTCCCCTTCCGGCAGGGTGCCGGAACGGGCTCCTGATTGGTTTTCGGTGGCTACAGAGGCTTGCGGCGGCGGAACTTCTGGTCTAGGGCTACCCAGAAGGGTTTCGGAATATTTGGGAATTTATGGTGCAAAGAGGGGGTGCAAGAGGCCACCGAGGTGGGCACAACCCACCTAGCGCGCCAGGGGGGCCTGGAGTGCCCTGGTGGGGTTTTCCCCCCTCAGGGCACCCCCCAGGTGTAGCTCTGGCCCATTGGGATCCTTCTGGTCCAAAAAAAAATCTCCAAAAAGTTTCGTGGTGTTTGGACTCCGTTTGATATTGATTTCCTGCGATGTAAAAAACAAGCAAAAAACAGCAACTGGCACTGGGCACTGGGTTAATAGGTTAGTCCCAAAAAATGATATAAAGTTGCTATAAAATGATTGTAAAACATCCTAGAATGATAAAATAACAACATGAATACTTCATAAATTATAGATACGTTGGAGACGTATTAGTATCCTCCTCGGCAACGACGCTAGAAACCCTTCTTGCTACCTCTTGAACTTGCGTTGGTTTTCCCTTGAAGAGGAAAGGGTGATGCATCGAAGTAGATAAGTATTTCCCTTAGTTGTTGAGAACTAAGGTATCAATCCAGTAGGAAGAACAAGCAATTCATCAATGGACGCACCTAGACAAACAATCAAACTCTTGCACCCAGCGCTATAAAGGGGTTGTCAATCCCTTCACGATTATTGATAATCCCCAAGTGCAAGGAATCATCGTAGAAATTTCCAAAGGTGGAAGTGATAATTATGGAGTGTCGAACCCACAAGGAGCTAAAGGTAAGATCAATATTCTCTCAAGTCATATCTGCCACCGATATGACTCTACGTACACCGAACGTTTGCTTCCATCTATAAACGAGAAATAAAACTATGTTGTGGGTATGAAGAGGATGGCTTTGCATATATCGGCGAACTAAAATATTCAAATAGGTGTTGTTAACATAAAGTTAGAATAAATTACAATATATTACAAATAGCGAGTGTGGAATAATGATGTTTCGGTGTGCGGACTTATCCTAGGCAATTGTTAACAAGATCAGAAATCATCATTGCAATTTTATATGAGGGAGAGGCATAAGGTAACATACTTTCTCTACTTGGATCATATGCACTTATGATTGGAACTCTAGCAGGCATCCGCAACTACTAAAGATCATTAAGGTAAATCCCAACCATAGCATTAAAGCATCAAGTCCCCTTTATCCCATACGCAACACCCCCTTACTCGGGTTTATGCTTCTGTCACTCAAGCAACCCACTATAAGCGAATCATGAACGTATTGCAACACCCTACATCAGGAATCCTTCACGTGTGCGTGGCACGGAAGGCACCATAGGACATCACCAAAATAAACATACAACTCAAACCAATCTAGATCATCAATCAACCCAAAGGACAAAAGAAATCTACTCAAAACATCATAGGATGGCAACACATCTTTGGATCATAATATGTGGCATAAAGCACCATATTCAAGTAGGGGATTACAGCGGGGTGTGGGAGAGTGGACTGCTAAAAGGAGATGAGGATGGTGATGAATAAGGTGATGTTGATGAAGACGAGCACCATGGCAATGATTCCCTCGGTGGCACTCCAGCGCCAACGGGAGAGAGGGGGAGAGGGTCTCCCCTTTGTGCTTCCTCCTCCATGGACTCCCCCTCTATGGGGAGAGATTGTCCCTCTGGTCATTAGCCTCCATGGTGTTGATGGCCCCTCCGGGATGATGAAGATGGCCTCCGGTAATGGTGACCCCCTCCAACAGGGTGCCAGAGAGGGCCAAGATTGATTTTTCACAGCTCTGGAGGTGTGCGGTGGCGGAACTCCCAATCTAGGTTTCTTTTCGGAGGTTTATGGATTTATAGAAATTTTTGGCATCGATCTCATGTCAAGGGGGGCACGAGGCGGTGACAAGCCTGCTAGGCGTGGCCACCCCCTGGCCACGCCTAGCAGGATTGTTGCCTCCTCGTGGCTCTTCTGGCCCAGATCCAATGCTTCGGGGGTCTCTTTTGGTCCACAAAAATCATACTAAATTTTCAGCCCATTCTGAGAACTTTTATTTCTGCACAAAAAACGACACCATGGTAACTTTGCTGAAAACAACGTTAGTCCTGGTTAGTTCTAATAAAATCATACCAAAATCATACAGAATTATTGTAAACATGGCATGAATACTTCATAAATTATAGATACGTTGGAGACGTATCAGCATCCCCAAGCTTAATTCCTGCTCGTCCTCGAGTAGGTAAATGATAAAAGAAATAATTTATGAAGTATGAATGGTAGCAAGTGCACAAGTTTGTTCAATGATAATTCCAAACACTTTTTATAGCGTCATTATATATCATAAACATTAGCTCATCTCATAAAACTTATCATGATGAAGTAACAAGCTATTCAATGTTAAAGTATAGACCATAAAGTTTCTTAAAAACTAACAAACTATGCTTTTAGTCACCAAACAATTGCAATTCATCTTATTTTCAGGAAGGGTCTATGTAAGAGCTTTGATCTAGAAAATTCCACATACTGAACTATCATATAGTCTTCCATGATTGCACACTCTCAAAGCATATTTTTAGAGAAAATGGCATCCGTCGTACACAGACAAAGATAGGGGCTTAAAGTTTCGCCTCCCAACTTATTTATCATATAGATAATTGTCAACAACAATAATTCATGATCAAATATATTTGAATGGCCATATATGCTTGGATCTTTTCCCACCACATGATGCTTGCCAAGAGAAAAAGGCAAAATATAGGAAGTGGTGAAGATCATCATGACTCTTATAAAATTAAGTACTAGAAAGTAAAAGATAGGCCCTTCGTAGAGGGAAGCAGAGGTTGTCACACGCTTTTTGTTTTTGGATGTGCAAACTCTTAATGCAAAGGAACTTCACGTTGTATTGCCCTTTGTGATAGCAACCTTTATTATGTAGCTTATCGCTTTTATTTCTTTACCATCACAAGTTGATACAACGTGTATTTTCCCTTACAATAAAAGATCTTCCATACTTATTAGCAATTTTTATTGCTTTTTGCACCAATGA
Organism: Hordeum marinum; assembly: GCA_022496015.1. Classification (NCBI taxonomy): domain Eukaryota; kingdom Viridiplantae; phylum Streptophyta; class Magnoliopsida; order Poales; family Poaceae; genus Hordeum; species Hordeum marinum. Next base: position 47,263,231 of record CM039672.1, read on the forward strand.
CAACTTACTTGAAGGATCTTATTCAATCCATAGGTAGGTATAGTGGAGTCTCGTGGCAAAACTGGTTTAAGGGTGTTTGGATGCACAAGTAGTATTTCTACTTGGTGCGGAAGTTTTGGCTAGTATGAGGTGGAAGCAAGCACCACATGTTGGAGGATCCAAAACAATATAACTACTATACAAATATACCCAAGCATAACTCATTACGTTGTCTTCCTTGTCCAACTTCAACTAATTTGCTCAAGTTTGAAAATAATTAATGGGTATTCACAATCATAGAATATGTCCAAGATAGTATATTTATATGAGAAATCTCTCTTCCTTCAATATTCTTTCATGAATTGTTCAAGTGACCAACGTGGTGTTTGCTAACTTTCAATAAATTTCACCACCTATACTTATTGTGTGTGAAGTCATTACTCTCCATGGGATAAGTACATGAAGCATTTTTAATTTCAGATTTATGATACTCAATTCATTCAACCATTTACTCATAGGATATAAGTGAAGCACGAGAGTGAATGGCAAACTACTCCAAAAACATATAAGTGAAGATCAATGCGTAGTCAATTAGTTAAATAGCCATGTGAGGACTCTCTCTTATTCAAAATTTCAGATCTAATGATTTTATCGAAACAGCAAAACAAAAATAAAAATGGCACTCCAAGAATAGCATGCATCATGTGAACGAATAAGAATTTAGGCTCAACATAGGCTAACCGATAATTGTTGATGAAGAGAGGTGGGATGTGTAGCATCCCCAAGCTTAAATACTTGAGAGTTCTTGAAATATTTTCTTGGGGTGCCTTGGTTATTCCCAAGATTGAGCTTTTGTATCTTGTTCAATCCTCTCATATCTCAGTTTCACCTATTCTCAAAAACTTCATCCACACAAAACTTAAAAAGAACTCGTGAGATAGGTTAGTACACATAGGAACAAATCAACACTTCATGTACAGACAAGACAAGTTGCACAATAATTTTTAAACATTAGGTACTATACTATCATTTCCACAATTTATATCTACCAATATAGGCTATGTAAACTATAGGATAAGTACATAGCGAAACTATGACAGCAATCTGTCTAAACAGAATAGTCTGCAGTAATTTATTAAACCAGTCCAACTCTGTAACTCTAAAAATTATGAAAATTTAGTAAATTGTAAGAAATTTATATCACAACACTATGTAAAAATTTCAGAAACTTTCCACGTTGCAGTAAAATATGAAAATTCAAACACTACAGCAAAAGTTTCTGTTTTTTTACACAACACACATCAAACATGCAAAGCAAGCATCCTAAGGCAATTCTTGGAAATTTTTATTGAAAAACAAGATTATAAATAACACCTAACAGGGAAAAACAAAATAAAATGACGATCCAAGCAAAACTCATATTATGTGATGAATAAAAATATAGCTCCAAGTAAGATATACCGATAGTGTTGAAGACGAAAGAGGGGATGCCTTTTTGGGCATCCCCAAGCTTAGAAGCTTGAGTCTTCCTTGAATATTACCTTTGTGTGCCTTGGGAATCCCCAATCTTAGTTTATTGTCACTCCTTATTGTCCTCATATAGGTGTCTCACCCAAAACTTGAAAACTTCAATCACACAAAACTTAACGGAACTTTGTGGGAAGGGTTAGTGTAGTAGAGATAAATCATTCACTTAGATACTGTCAAGACAAGATTCAAAATTATTCCACATCATACCTAATGTATTACATCACTCTCACAATTTATATTACTCAATATAAGCTATAGGAACACATGAAACAAGCAAACTATGCATGCAAAACAGAATCTGTCAAAAAAAGAACAGTCTGAAAAGATCTGAATGATTACCAAACTTCCCTAACTCAAAAAATTCTGACAAATTAGGAAATAGCAACACATCTTTGGATCATAATATTTGGCATAAAGCACCATGTTCAATTAGGGGATTACAGCAGGGTGCAAGAGAGTGGTCCGCTAAAAGGAGATGAGGATGGTGATGAAGAAGATGGTGTTGATGAAGACGATCACCGCGGCGATGGTTCCCCCAGTGGCACTCCGGAGCCACCGGGAGAGAGGGGGAGAGGGTCTACCCCTTGTGCTTCCTCCTCCATGGCCTCCCCCTCTGTGGGGAGAGGTTCTCCCTCTGGTCATTGGCCTCCATGGTGTTGTTGGCCCCTTCGGGATGATGAAGATGGCCTCCGGTGATGGTGACCCCCTCCGACAGGGTGCTAGAGAGGGCCAAGATTGGTTTTTCACGGCTCTGGAGGTGTGCAGCGGAGAAACTCCCGATCTAGGTTTCTTTTCTGAGGTTTCTGGATTTATAGAAATTTTTGGTGTCGATCTCACGTCAAGGGGGGGCACGAGGCGGTGACAAGCCTGCTAGGCGCGGCCCCCGCCTGGCCGCGTCTGGTAGGCTTGTCGCCTCCTCGTGGCTCTTCTGGCCCAACTCCAATGCTTCAATAGGCACCACATCCGTGTCAAGTAGACCAAAATAGTTCTGCATCTACTACTATTACTCCAGACATCGACCAATTCCTGCCTGCATCTAGAGTACTAAGTTCATGAATTACAGAGTAACACATTAAGAAAGATGACATGATGTGATAAACTCAAGCAATATGATGAAAACCCCAGCTTGTTATCCTTGATGGCAACAATACAATACATGCCTCGCTACCCCTACTATGTCACTGGGTGAGGACACCGCAAGATTGAACCAAAATCCAAGCACTTCTCCCATTGCAAGAATTACCAATCTAGCTGGCCAAACCAAACCAATAACTCGAAGAGACTTACAAGGATATGAAATCATGCATATAAGAATTCCGATAAGATTCAAATAAGATTCATTGATAATCTGAACATAAGCTCACAATTCAAATAAGATTCATGGATAATCTTGACAAACACACCACAAAATAGGATTACAACAGATAGATCCCATGAAGATCATGAAGAACATGGTATTGAAGATCAAAAAGAGAGAAGAAGCCATCTAGCTACTAGCTATGGACCCGTAGTTCTGTGGTGGGCTACTCACGCATCATCGGAGGGGCAATGGAGTTGATGTAGATGCCCTCCGTGATCGAAACCCCCTCCGGAAGATTACTGGAAAAGGCTCCAAGATTGGATCTCTCGGGAACGGAGGCTTGTGGCGGCGGAAAAGTATTTGCATGGCTCTTTTTGATGTTAGGGGAATATTTGGGTATTTATAGGACGAAGAATAGGGTTAGGAAACCTGCCAGGGGACAACAAGCCTTCTAGGCACGACCAGGGGTGCCTGTGCCTACCAGGCTTGTGACTCCCTGGCAGGTGCCCTGGCATGCGCTCCAAGCCTGGTTGATTTGTTTCCTTCCAAAAAATTCCTTCCGAAGGTTTTATTTCGTTTGGACTCCGTTTAATATTCCATATCTGCAAAATTCAAAAACAAGGAAAAAACAGAAACTGGCACTAGGCTTTAGGTTAATAGGTTAGTCCCAAAAATAATATAAAATAACATATTAATGCATATAAAACATTCAAAACAGATAATATAATAGCATGCCATCATAAAAAATTATAGATACATTGGAGATGTATCATGCACCGCCCTGGTACCCGAACGGAGTCAACCGTGTGCGGTACTAGGAGCAGTACAACCGCCCCATCTAGGCTTTGGTATTCACTAAGACCCAGGCGGTACTATCACCATGACTCTTATAAAGGTAAGTACTAGAAATTAAAAGATAGGCTCTTCGCAGAGGGAAGCAGAGGTTGTCATGCGCTTTTTGGTTTTGTATGCACAATCCCTTAATGCAAAAGAAAGTCACATTATATTTCCCCTTATGATAGCAACCTTTATTATGTAGTCTGTCGCTTTATTACTTTGCCATCACAAGTTCGTACACCGCTCAATTTTCTCATACACTAATTGATCAAACACATTTAGGAGCAATTTTTGTTGCCTTTTTGCACCGATGATGTAAGTGCATCTAGTGCCCCTTAGTGATTTTGGTGTATTGAAAACTTATAGGTTAAGGGTGTGAGTGTACACAGGCTCTATAAGTCGCGGAGGAGTTTGATATATTCAGAGATTATCGACCCCTAAAAATGTATGTCTTAAACCGAAGACTTTGGTGAAGACTTTGTTGAAGACTTTGCTGAAGACTTTGGTATTCCTTGGAGACATTGAAGATGAAGAAGTTGGTGTGACCCTGAAGATATGAACGAGGACTATGAAGCGTGAAGACTTTTGTTTTCGTAGTTTCATTTCCTTTCCTTGAGTCATAGGAAACACCGTACTGTTAAAGGGGGCCGAGGTAATACTAAGGAAAATTACCAACTGATGCTCAACTCAAAAGCATCAACCTATCCAATCCTTCGAGTGAAGCCTTTGGAAATCTCTTTTAGTTCAGTCAAGTTCTTCAATGACAGAGATGAAGTTCTTCTGGTCTCGGAGGAAATTGATTTGATGGAGGAGTTAGGATTTCGCTAGTGCGAATTGCCTACAAGTGAGGAATATGATAAGCCTGAGGACTTTCATAGTTCGAAATTCCGACCGTTGCTGTGCTTAGCGCCAGCTGTCCCCAATCATCTTATCCACATAACGGTCATATCATTGGGGGCATTTATGTCTTATCATGTCAGGTTGCACCCTGGCTATAAATAGCCACCCCCCACAACCACATCACAACCACTAGTTGGTTGGATGCTCCGAAAGAGAACTGACACTTGTCATTTGAGAGCAACCCATCCTCCGAGGACTTTGAGAGAAAATCACCAGTGAGGAAAAACCCAAATCCAAACCACCAAACCCAAAGTGATTGAGAATCACTTAAGAGATTGTTCCTGTGTGCAACCAATTCTTGTTACCTTTGAAGACTGTGTATCTTCCAGACGGTTAGGCGTCATGGTCTAGTGCATCCTGCAGTCAATTGGGTATCACGGAGTGACCTAGGTCTAGAGCATCCAACAGTCAATTGTGGATCGCCGGGTGACTAGTTTGTGAGGGTTTGTAAGTCTACCCTGAAGACTTATCTCGAGTGTTGGGTGAGGACTTTGTGACCTTAGCTCAAGGATAATACGGTAAGGATTGTGTGTCCTCTAGTTTAAATACCAGGCCGCTCCAAACCAGACGTATGACTGTCGCAGCAGTAGGAACTAGGTCATCAAACCATTGTCTTCATCGAGCTCTCTAGTTCTATTTCCTCAACCCTTTCATTTCCTCATATACGTGTTGATGAAATTGATATTTACTGTTGAAGAATTTGACTGAAGACTTCCACAATTTCCTCACCTCAAATTCTTCAAGTTACCTTGTTCCTCACCTCCTTATCCCGTATCACGCTACCTGCAATCTGTGCATGTTTTATTTCATCATGATGACTATGATCTTGTTATGTTTCTCATGCACTTGAGTACTTATTCCGCTACTAGTTATTCATCACATTTCAAATTCCTCAAGTTGAAATTCCTAAGTGATGAATTTGAAAAAATCGCCTATTCACCCCTCTCTAGTCGATATAACGCACTTTTAGATGACAACTTACTTGAAGGATCTTATTCAATCGATAGGTAGGTATGGTGGACACTCATGGAAAGAAACTGGGTTTAAGGGTTTTTGGATGCACAACTAGTATCTCTACTTAGTACGAGTTTTTGGCTAGCAAAAGATCCTAAGCAAACATCACATGCTAGAGGATCCATAACAATATAACTTCTATGCAAATATATGCAACCATAACTCATTACTGAAAGGATGTGGATGCTGCCTAGAGGGGGAGTGAATAGGCGCTTTATAATTATGGTTTAGGCTTAAACAAATGCGGAATGAAACTATCGTTTAATTAGTCAAGCACAAAACCTAACACAACTAGGCTCACCTATGTGCACCAACAACTTATGCTAAGCAGAATATACAACTAGGTGATAGAAAGATATATAACAAGAAACAATATGGCTATCACAAAGTAAAGTGCATAAGTAAAGGGGATCGGGTAAGAGATAACCGAGGCACGCGGAGACGACGATGTATCCCGAAGTTCACACCCTTGCGAATGCTAATCTCCGTTCGGAGCGGTGTGGAGGCACAATGCTCCCCAAGAAGCCACTAGGGCCACCGTAATCTCCTCACGCCCTCGCACAATGCACGATGTCGTGATTCCACTAAGGGACCCTTGAGGGTGGTCACCGAACCCGTACAAACAAGGTTGGGGCAATCTTCACAACTTGATTGGAGGCTCCCAACGACACCACGAAGCTTCACCACAATGGATTGTGGCTTCGGGGTGACCACAAATGCTCGGGGCAATCTCCACAACCTAATTGGAGACCCCGAAGCTTTCCCGGAGCTTTGCACCACAATGATTGAGCTCTGAGGCACCACCAACCTTCTAGGGCGCCAAAGCACCCAAGAGGAACAAGCTCTAAGGTGCTCAAACACCCAAGAGTAATAGCTTCTCAACTTCTCACTTCCACGTATCGCCGTGGAGAACTCAAACCTATGCACCAAATGCAATGGCAAGGGCACACAGAGTGCCCAAGTCCTTCTCTCCCAAATCCCACCAAAGCAACTAATGCTAGGGAGGGAAATGAGAGTAAACGAAGAAGAACACGAAGAACTCCAAGATCTAGATCCAAGGGGTTCCCCTCACTTAAAGGAGAAAGTGATTGGTGGAAATGTGAATCTAGATCTCCTCTCTATTTTACCTCAAGAACTAGAAAGAATCATTGGAGGGATTGAGAGTTAGCAAGCTTGAAGAAGGTCAACAATGGGGGAAGAACACGAGTTCAAGAGATAAGGTCCATTGGAGAAGAAGACCCCCTTTTATAGGTGGGGAAAAATTCCAACCGTTATCCTCACAGCCCGCACAGAGCAGTACTACCGCTAGGGCGGTAGTACCCCTTTGAAAAACAACACCGAGGAGGCAAAAGGCCAGTAGAACCGCTAGAGCGGTACTACCGCTCGTCCTCACGGTACTACCGCTACGGGTAGCGGTACTACTGCTTGCGAGCAGTACTAAAAAATTACATCCGTGCCTACCACGGCTGGACTTAACACGAGATTTTGGTCCGGAGCGGTAGTACCGCTCTTGGAATCGCGGTAGTACTGCTCCGGAGCGGTAGTAAAAAATTACATCCACTCTAGCCGCGGTAGTACCACTACAGCCTTTTAAGAACATCAAAACGGCCACAACTTTTGCAAACGGACTCCGAATTCAATTAAACAAAGTTTGTTGGAAAGCTAACGACATGGGCTAACACAATATTGATTGAAATATCAATAAGAAGTAAATGAGAAAAGGCCCATAAGAAAATGGTGAGAACCCTTCCTCGAATAAGACCGGTAAAACTTCCAACACCGAAAACGCAATAGACGAAGCATATGAAATCCGTTTTGATGAACTAGAGCATGTCACGAAGATAACCACAATCACAAGAACCCACATAGAGAAAAGCCAAACAAGAACCAAGAAATATGATGATGTCAAGAATGCAATGGTTTGAGCTCTCAACAAACCATACGATCAAGCTACTCACTTGAGTGCCCCCCTTGATAGTACGACAATCGATCCTATAACATGGTCTCTCAACTACCACCATGAGACCGGTAAAATAGAAAACCCTATCAAGGTCAAACCTTAGCCTTGCGCATAGTCCACTTGAGCTAGATGATGACGATCTTGACTTCCTCAAGATGGACCACCTTCGTGATTGCGTTGGCTTGATGAAGACTAGATGATTGCTCCCCATACTCCAATATGGGTGAGCCACTCTTCGACACATCTTCACAAGTCCATTGTCACCACAATGAATGGCGAGCCTCAAGCATGATCTCTCCATGATGCTTCACTTGATCTTCCACATCGCAACCTTGATGACGATCTCCACTTGATGTCATCTTCCATGGGATGTATGGGATCTGCCTCTTGATGCAAGCCCATGGAAATATAACTAACCCCACAAAGAACTCTCACGTAGACCATGGGTTAGTACACAGAGCGTAATGGACAATTCTTACCACACGATGGGATCACTTGATCCCTCTCGGTATATCTTGTATGCTTTGTGTGTTGATCAACTTGATTCACTTTTTGACTTAGTATTGATCAACCTTGTATATTAGCTTCTCTCTTCATAAAGATAATGTCTTGAAGGTAAACATGAATGCTTACACAATCTTATTCTTCAAGACATGCTTGCAATAAGCTCAACTCCCACATGACCAATCTTTGGATAAACCTGGAATACCACCTTGGTCACCATATAAACTCCTTGAAACCCAACAGATGGACTTCAAGAAGTGCCTATGGACAAATCATTCGAATGTAACTCAAGGCAACCATTAGTCCATAGGGGTGTCATCAATTACCCAAAACCACACATGGAGAAATGTGCTCTTACAATCTCCCGCATTTTGGTAATTGATGACAACCACTTTCAAGAGAGTTTATATAAGAAAATAAGCACAACCAAGCACACACAATGCAATGCATGGATGTGAGATGCAAATGCTTAAACAACAAAAGAAAAACTCTCAAAGCATTCCAAACTAAACTCTCCAAACTTCTCCCCCATTGGCATCGATTGCCAAAATGGACAAAAAGTTTAGAAATCCAATATAATAGGTGTTCCTCCAAAAAGTTTGTATATCTCAAATACGTGTGCAAAGAAATACACATATGCAATGATAAGTAGTTGGAGGAAGACAAACTATATTGAGAACCCAAATATTGCACAAAGGATCGTATGGCACAAAGACATACACGAGAGTGAAGCAAGCAATCAAAAGATACTAATTGGAACAATCAATCACATGGACCAACGAGCCACATGAATAAAAGATATTATGATATGGGAAAACAATGTTTATAAAGAAACTAGAGGAGCTTCCCATTATTTGTGCACACATAATAATATTTGTATTTGAATACAAGTGCACAAAAAGGATCATGACTCCCCCAAAATCAATATAAACACACCACAAGTGAAAACAAGAAGATAAGACAAAGAGCATAGTACTTGCACTAAACATATGGTTGAGCAACATGTAAAAGAGGCAATCTTAAGAATGGGCTCAACCAAAACGATGTGTGTGAGTCATGGAAAAACACTTGATAAGACTAGTATAAGGATGAGCATAAAGCATCAACATAGTCTTGATGAAATGAGACACAAACTGCAAACCATATCCTTCCACACACAAACCACTAGCAAAAGGGTTCACAAGCTTATTAATAGGAAAATTTAAAAACCAAAGCTTGTGACAAACCCTAGTGAAGATAGGAAAATGATAGCCTTGTCAAGAGGAGGTATACCAATCGAAATGGCAAAACCCTCATGAATACAAGCATGAGGAAAATAATCTTCACCACCAAAGAGTGCATCAAGATGCTAGGATATAAGATCCGCACTCAAGACAGATTCTTTAACGAAACCACCAAGTAAACAAAAATGAAATGCGATGATGGACGTGAAAGAAAAGAGGATATCAACTAGAGATGTAACTGCTCTCATGTGTATAATATTCTAGGTAGAGGGCAATCATGATGATATATCTACAAAGAATAATGTACACACGAAATAGTTACAAGAAGGAACAAACAAGATATCCACAAGGAAGTCATAACTATACCAATAAGATCTTTGCTTGAAAGCATAGCACATAGCCTAATATTTTCTTATTGTAAATAAATGAACTCCCAATACACGAACATCAAAGACATCACAACAAGCAATATGACATCATCGTTGAGACTCTTTGAGAAAGGAAACAAGTACCACGAGAATGACTCAAGAAATTCCTGCCATGATGCAACCTATAAATAGTTGAATACGAGAAATGTATGCATGAAGTAGATACTTGTTACCGAGATAGCATTGGATTGATGTAGTAGACAATGGTTCTTCGATCATCCTAGCAAGGCTCCAATAAGCACATGGTGTCAACACCTTCCTTGTAAGTGAGCCGAGTGTCCAATGTATCCCCAATTGTTCCTAGAACAACACCACAAACAAAGTGGTACCCAAACTTATTAGGACCAAAAAGTTAGTGTACCAACAATATATAGGACAAAACTCCACATAAATATGTGCATATAGATATGAAATTGAATTTCATGCACACTTTAGCCAATTTATGTCATAGTGGAGTTTCCCCTATATATTGGGTCAAGGAAAGAGAACATGCCAACGGAAGTACATGTAGTAAATATGCATGCTCAAGGCTTTCGAGAGTCAAATCAAGACACAGTTGATAAGATACCGGGAGAAAAGGAATCAAGTGAAAATAAGATACCAAACAAAAAAAATCACTTGACGGATACCAACTAAAATATATATCAAGGAATGAGATATCCATTGACACATGCCAAATAGAAGGAAACAAGATACCAATTGAAGGAAAACAAGAGGTATCAAGTTCCCAAAAGAGAGCTAGGTTCCACAAACCACACCCTTCACAAATTTTCATGTTGGCACAATGTACCATAGAGAAAAGGCTTGCCTCCCACCAACACACACTTGATGAGGATCAAAAGATTTTATGATAAACACATAAAGAGAGTGTTCTAAGGAAAATAGGAGGGCTCCCCCAAGAGATTTGCATTATATAGAATTTGCATTTGGATACAACATGCACTTGATGGGATCATCACTTTCCCTATATCTATAGAAACACTAGACATGCTCAAGAAGATCCACAAGAGGCAAGGAAGACAAACGATAAACAAAATCCTATGTAAAGATGATTAGCAATCTCTACCACTTAAAATGAATACCAATTGTCAAGGACAAGAAGTATTTGAAAATAATTCCCATTGGTAGATTGCAAATAGATCCAACGTCATCTTTACTCCTCAATCATAAGCAAATGACACTTGTAGAGCTAGCATGCCACCTAGGAACAAGATAAATTATAATATCAAATCTAAGTGGCAATATCTCAAATGTACACATTCTATGGGCTTGTAATATGCACATAGCATATTACTCCCCCATAATGTGGTAACCCAACGATAATAACAAGTGGCAAATGAAATACAACAAGAGATGATTAATGGACCTTTTAGAATTTGAATTTCTCATGAGAAGACATACCACATAGAAGCTATATAATCTTGTAATATCAATACTAAGTGGTATTCCTCATGTACACACATTTTTAGGATTGTGAAGTGCACAAAGCACATCACTCCCCCAAAATGGGATAATCCATTAATTACTCAAGAGAGCCAACTAAGATAAGACAAGATGCAAAAAGGCTCAACACAAGACTCACACATACATGATGTGCAACCGATCATACATACTCGATTTCTCAAGAGAAACAAATAGGAAGCACAACATGTACAAACACATGCAAGGTACAAAACCACAACATGCAAAGGGGCAAGTAACTAACAATGTATCCAATTTAAGTACAAGTTACTGCAAGGAGAAACATTGGATATAAGATAGAAACTTGATAATCCACATTACTTGGCTTGAGATAATATGAATGATGAAGATCCCTTAATTCTTCATAATGTAGCCAAGTCACCAATGACCTCCAACAGTACCTATTGATCAAGTTTGAGCTTGTTGGTCCCCAACCAAGTTGGGCCCTAAGAGGTTAGTCACAATAGGCTTGGCTACCCAAATGGTTCTTTTCTTGACACCACTTTGAGTACCAACAATCTTGGCAAACACATTGCCAACCTTATCCTTCCCAAGAGAATAGATATCATCAATAATGATTGGGTTGGATAAGTTACCATTAGTGCATGAAGAAGAAAAGTGTCCCTTCTCACGACATAGGTAGCAACATTTACCCTCTACTTTCTTCTCAATTGATTGCTCAACTTGAGGAGCATTGACTTGGATCTTCTTGGGAAGTGGCCTTTCTTCAACTCGACGTTGATCATGAGACTGAACTTGTGGCCGCTTCCCTTGTTGTTTGTCACTATGGGGCTTCTTCTTCAATGGGCAAGATCTAACATGGTGCCCTTCTATTTTGCACTTGAAGCAAACAATCTTGGCCAAGTTCTTGAATTGTTCTTGGCCCTTCTTGTTGTTGCTCTTGGACTTCTTCTTATTGGAGTTGAATCCAAGTACACCTTTGTCATTTGGGGATTTTTGACCTAACAAGATATTGTTGAGTATGGACTTCCCTTCATGACTCTTTTCCAAGTCTTTCTTCAAAGAAGTGACTTGGGCCTTGAGCTCTTTGATTTCCTGTACATGGTTAGTATAAATACAAGTACTAGAGGAAGTATAAGCTTCATTGTTAGAGCAAAAAGGCAAGGAAAGTAATTCATCACAAGATGTACCAACATTATGAGTAGATGAACTACGAGGACTAGCACATGGCAATAAAGCATTTCTACTAGATGTAGTGCTAATTTTCACATGAGGATCACTTGATGTTACCTTAGTAGTACTAGCCTCATGAGATACCTTTAGCACATTATGAGATACTAGAAGATCGCCATGAGAGCTAGAAAGCTTTTCATGAATTTCTTCCAATTTCCCATAATTACTAGATAGCAACTCAAGTTGAGCCCTTAGCTCAACATTCTCCTTTAATATGGATGATTCACAAGGAATAGAGTTAGTAGCACAAGCATCGTCATTAACAACAAGAGGAGAAGGCAACTTGGCAAGCTCTTTAGCATAAGAAACTTTAAGTTGAGCATGAGACTCGGTGACTTCAATGAGAGAACTCTTAACGACACTTGAGCCATTTTCGAGGTGCTCAAAATCCTCAAGGAGTTTAGCATGTGCAACTTCAAGCTTATTATTTTTAGTTCTAAAATCATTAGCCACCTCAAGAGCTCTTTCATGGGATTCCTTTACTCTAGATAATTCTAGAGCAAAGGTCTCCTCAAGAGATTATTTGGTGGTTTGTTCATTTTCAAGAGCTTGAGATAGCTCTGTGATCTCATTAGCGTAATCACATTAATGAACTTCCATTTTCTCAATGGTGGCATCATGCTCTTCGAGATGAGCTTCCAACTCCTCAATATATTTCTTGCCCTCAATGGCAATAGACATGATTTCCATGAAGTTGGAACCAGCAATATTATTCTTATGAAGAGCTTTAAAAACCATTTCTCCCTTAAGTTTTAAGGAAGCAATATTATCACTCTCTTCATCATTATCATCAACATCATCATCGTGAGATATATTGGGATTCAAAGTAGGAGATACCTTTGAAGCCTTAGCCATAAGGGAAAAGTGAGAAACAACAAATGATGATGTAGGATCCCTTGAAGCACCATTCAAGACCACATTTTGTTCCATGGAGTGTTGGGTGTCCTCTTATGGAAATCCACATGTAGGTGAAGTAGAAGAAGTTGAGAATACAACACGACCGGAGGTGGAGGGAGAACAATCATCCCTACAAATCTTGGACACACCATATTTATCTTGAAGCTTTGTCCACAACTCATGAGCATCCTGGAATGGCATGAGTTCAAATATAACTACATTGCTCAAAGCATCAAAAATCACATTAGAAGCTTGAGAATTGAGATAAGAGTTTTTCTCATCCTCTAAAGATATGTGTTGAGAATCCTTTGGAGGAGAAAAAACCCATATCTACAATTCGCTCTAAATTTGGGTCCATGACCCTAAAGAGATTAAGCATGCGAATTACCCAAACATCAAAACTTGCCATCGAAACTAAGAGTGTCAGAGAATCCTAATCCCCTAGTCGACATCCTTACTCTCTAGGTGGTTAAACCTAATAATGAGAGACCTAGCTCTGATACCAATTGAAAGGACATGGATGCCGCCTAGAGGGGGAGTGAATAGGCGCTTTAAAATAATTATGGTTTAGTCTTAAACAAATGCGGAATGAAACTATCGTTTAATTAGTCAAGCACAAAACCTAAAACAACTAGGCTCACCTATGTGCACCAACAACTTATGCTAAGCAGAATATACAACTAGGTGATAGAAAGATATATAAAAAGAAACAATATGGCTATCACAAAGTAAAGTGCATAAGTAAAGGGGCTCGGGTAAGAGATAACCGTGGCACGCGGAGATGACGATGTATCCTGAAGTTCACACCCTTGCGAATGCTAATCTCCGTTCGGGGCGGTGTGGAGGCACAATGCTCCCCAAGAAGCTACTAGGGCCACCGTAATCTCCTCACGCCCTCGCACAATGCAAGATGCCTTGATTCCACTAAGGGACCCTTGAGGGTGGTCACCGAACACGTAAAAGAAAGGTTGGGGCAATCTCCACAACTTGATTGGAGGCTCCCAACGACACCACGAAGCTTCACCACAATGGATTGTGGCTCCGAGGTGACCACAAATGCTCGGGGCAATCTCCACAACCTAATTGGAGACCCCGAAGCTTGCCCGGAGCTTTGCACCACAATGGTTGAGCTCCGAGGCACCACCAACCTTCTAGGGTGCCAAAGCACTCAAGAGGAACAAGCTCTAAGGTGCTCAAACACCCAAGAGTAATAGCTTCTCAACTTCCCACTTCCACGTATCATCGTGGAGAACTCAAACCTATGCACCAAATGCAATGGCAAGAGCACACGGAGTGCCCAAGTCCTTCTCTCCCAAATCCCACCAAAGCAACTAATGCTAGGGAGGGAAATGAGAGGAATAATGAAGAAGAACACGAAGAACTCCAAGATCTAGATCCAAGGGGTTCCCCTCACTTAGAGGAGAAAGTGATTGGTGGAAATGTGAATCTAGATCTCCTCTCTCTTTTACCTCAAGAACTAGCAAGAATCATTGGAGGGATTGAGAGTTAGCAAGACCGAAGAAGGTCAACAATGGGGTAAGAACACGAGTTCAAGAGATAAGGTCCATTGGAGAATAAGACCCCCTTTTATAGGTGGGGAAAAATCCAACCGTTATCCTCACAACCCACACAGAGCAGTACTACTGCTAGGGCGGTAGTACGCCTTTAAAAAACAACACCGAGGAGGCAAAAGGCCAGTAGAACCGCTAGAGCGGTACTACCACTCATTTTCATGGTACTACCGCTGTGGATAGTGGTACTACCGCTACGCGTAGCGGTACTACTGCTTGCGAGCGGTACTAAAAAATTACATCCGTGCCTACCACAGCTGGACTTAACACGAGATTTTGGTCCGGAGCGGTAGTACCACTCTTGGAGCCGCGGTAGTACCACTCCGGAGCGGTAGTAAAACATTACATCCGCTCTAGCCGCGGTAGTACCACTTCAGCCTTTTAAGAACACCAAAACTGCCACAACTTTTGCAAACGGACTCGGAATTCAATGAAACAAAGTTTGTTGGAAAGCTAACGACATGGGCTAACACAATATTGATTGAAATACCAATAAGAAGTAAATTACAAAATTCCCATAAGAAAATGATGAGAACACTTCCTCGAATAAGACCGGTAAAACTTCCAACACCGAAAACGCAATAGATGAAGCATATGAAATCTGTTTTCGATGAACTAGAGCATGTCACGAAGATAACCACAAGATCAAGAACCCACATAGTGAAAAGCCAAACAAGAACCAAGAAATATGATGATCTCAAGAATGCAATGGTTTGAGCTCTCGACGAACGATACGATCAAGCTACTCACTTGAGAGCCCCCCTTGATAGTATGGCAATCGATCCTATAACCCAGTCTCTCAACTACCACCATGAGGCCGGTAAAATAGAAAGCCCTATAAAGGTCAAACATTAGCCTTGCATATAGTCCACTTGAGCTAGATGATGACGATCTGGACTTCCTCAAGATGGACCACCTTTCTTGAATGCGTTGGCTTGATGAAGACTAGATGATTGCTCCCCCATACTCCAATATGGGTGAGCCACTCTTCGACACATCTTCACAAGTCTATTGTCACCACAATGAATGGCGAGCCTCAAGCATGATCTCTCCGTGATGCTTCACTTGATCTTGTACATCGCAACCTTGATGATGATCTCCACTTGATGTCATCTTCCATGGGATGTATGGGATCTGCCTCTTGATGCAAGCCCATGGAAATATACCTAACCCCACAAAGAACTCTCACGTAGACCATGGGTTAGTACACAGAGCGTAATGGGCAATGCTTACCACACGATGGAATCACTTGATCCCTCTCGGTATATCTTGTACACTTTGTGTGTTGATCAACTTGATTCACTTTTTGACTTACTATTGATCAAACTTGTATCTTAGTTTATCTCTTCATAAAGATGATGTCTTGAAGGTAAACATGAATGCTTACACAATCTTATTCTTCAAGACATGCTTGCAATAAGCTCAACTCCCACATGACCAATCTTTGGATAAACCTTGAATACCACCTTGGTCACCATATAAACTCCTTGAAACCCAACAGATGGACTTCAAGAAGTGCCTATGGACAAATCCTTCGAATATAACTCAAGGCAACCATTAGTCCATAGGGGTGTCATCAATTACCCAAAACCACACATGGAGAAATGTGCTCTTACAATTACGTTGTCTTCCTTGTCCAACTTCAACTAATTTTATTAAGTTTGAAAATAATTAATGGGTAATCAGAATAATAGAAGATTTCCAAGATAATATATTTATATGTGAAAGTTCTCTTCCTTATACTAATCATTCATGAATTGCTTGTATGACCAATATTGTGATTGTCAAGCTTCAAAATATTTCACTTTCTTAACCCAATGTGAAGCTACTACTAGGCATCATATGAACATATAATTTCATATTCATGGTATTCAATCCATTCAACATTTTACTCATAGGATATAAGTGAAGCACAAGAGTAAACATCAAACTACTCTCAAAAGATATAAGTGAAGATCAATGAGTAGTCAAATAATAAAGTAGCTATGTGAGGACTCTCTCTCTCAATAAAGATTTTCAGATCTAAGTATTTTATAAAAACAGAAAGCAAAACAAAATAAAATTACACTCCAAGAATAGCACAAATCATGTGGACAAAAAAATCGGGCTCAACGTAGGCTAACCGATAATTGTTGATGAAGAGAGGTGGGATGCGTAGTATCCCCAAGCTTAGATGCTTGAGACTTCTTGAAATATTTACTTGGGGTTCCTTGGGAATCCCCAAGATTTAGATTTTTTATCTCGTTCAATCCTCTCATATCCCGGTTTCACCTATTCTCAAAAACTTCATCCACACAAAACTTGAAAAGAACTCGTGAGATAGGTTAGTACACATAAAAACAAATCAACACTTCATGTACTACCAAGACAAGTTGCACAATAATTTTCAAACATCATCTACTGTTTACTATTTTTTCCACAATTTATATCTACCAATATAGGCTATGGAAACTATAGGGTAAATAGATAACAAAACTATGGCAGCAATCTGTCCAAACAGAACAGTCTGTAGTAATCTATCAAACCAGTGTACTTTTGTAGATCAAAAAATTATGAAAATTTAGGACGTGCTAAATAATTTATATTAAAACAGTGTGTTAAAATTCAGAAACTTTCCACGTTCAAGCAAAATATAAAAATTCAAACACTACAGGAAAAGTTTCTGTTTTTACACAGCACACATCAAAACATGCAATGCAAGCATCCTAATGCAATTACTGGAACTTTTTGTTGAAAAACAAGATTACAAATAACATATAACAGAGAACAAAAAATTATAATGACTCTCCAAGCTAAACAAATATCATGTGACGAATAAAAATGTAGCTCCAAGTAAGATGTACCGATAATGTTGGAGACGGAAGAGGGGATGCCTTCCGAGGCATCCCCAAGCTTAGACGCTTGAGTCTTCCTTGGATATTACCTTGGGGGTGCCTTGGGAATCCCCAAGATTAGGTCCTTGATGCTCCTTGTTCACCTCACATTGGTATATCACCCAAAACTTGAAAACTTCAATCACACAAAACTTAACGGAACTTCATGAGATGGGTTAGTATAGTAAAGATAGACCATTCACTTAGGTACTGTCAAGACATGATTCATAATTGTTCTCACATAATACCTACTGTATTTAATCATTCCCATAATTTATCACCAAATATAAGCTATGGAAACACTTGAAACAACCAAACTATGCATGCAAAACGGAATCTGTCAAAAACAAACCGTGAAGATCTGAACAATCACCATACTTACCTGACTCTAAACATTTTAAAACATTAGGAAAATACGTGCAATTTGCATAAAATATTTGTGTAAAATTTTTAGATTTTGTTGACTCTCCAGTAAAATCATATAATTCATATACTGGATGCAAAACTTTCTGTTTTTGCATAGAATCAAACAAACAAGTTTCCACACTATCCCAAAGGCTTTACTTGGCACTTTTTTGAAATAAAAGACACAAAACATGATTATTAAAGTAGGTTAATCATGTCAACACATAAAAACATAAGGTAAAAGTGTTGGATTGTCTCCCAACAAGCGCTTTTCTTTAATGCCTTTTAGCTAGGCATGATGATTTCAATGATGCTCGTATAGGAATAAAAGTTGAAAATGAAAGAGAGCATCATGATTCACATGAAAAGCAAATTTAAGTATAACCCACTTCCTAGTAATAGGGATTTTGTGAGCAAACAATTCATGGGAGCAAGAATCAACTAACATAGGAAGGCAAAACAAGCATATCTTCAAAAATTTGAACATATAGAGAGGAAACTTGATATTATTGCAATTCCTACAAGCATAACTTCCTCCCTCATAATAATTTTCAGTAGCATCATGAAGGAATTAAACAATATAACTATCACATACAACATTATTTTCACGATCTACGAGCATAGAAAATTTATCACTCTCCACATAAGCAAACTTCTTCTCATTCATAATAGTGGGAGCAAACTCAACAAAATAACTATCATGATGTACTTGATTGACATAACCAATTTGAATATTAAAATCATGATGACAAGTTTCATGGTTACTATCACTCTTTATAGCATACATGTCATCATAATAATCATCATACATAGGAGGCATGCTATCATCATAATAGTTTTGCTCATCAAAATTTGGGGGACTAAAAATATCATGTTCATCAAACATAGCATCCCCAAGCTTGTGGCTTTACATATAATTAGTTTCATGGATATTCAGAGAATTCATACTAACAATATTTCTATCATGCTCATTATTCAAGGAATTCTCATTAAGTATTTTCATAAATTCTTCCTCCACCAATTGAGCATAATTTTTCGAGCCATCATTTTCACAAAAGACATCAAAAAGACAAAGCAATTGATGCAACCTAAACACCATTTTTGTAGTTTTATTTTATAAACACAAACTAGTGAAAAACAAGAAACTAAAAGATTTGATTGCAAGATCTAAAGATGTACCTTCAAGCACTCACCTCCTCGGCAACTGCGCCAGAAAAGAGCTTGATGTCTACTATGCAACTTTATTCTTGTAGACTCGTGTCGGGCCTCCAAGCACAGAGTTTTGTAGGACAGTAACAATTTTCCCTCAAGTGGATGACCTAAGGTTTATTAATCCTTGGGAGGTGTATGATGAAGATGGTCTCTCTCAAACAACCCTGCAATCAAATACAAGAAATCTCTTGTGTCCCCAACACACCCAATACAATGGCAAATTGTATAGGTGCACTAGTTCGGTGAAGAGATGGTGATACAAGTGTAGTAATGATAATAGATATTGATTTTCTAATCTGAAAATATAAAAAAACAAGGTAGCAAGTGACAAAACTGAGCACAAAACGGTATTGCAATGCTCGAAAACAAGGCCTACGGTCCGTACTTTCGCTAGTGCAATCTCTCAACAATGCTAATATAATTGGATCAAATAACCATCCCTCAATGTGCAACGAAGAATCACTCCAAGTTTTTATCTAGCGGAGAACATAAGAAGAAATTGTTTATAGGGTACAAAACCACCTTCAAATTATCCTTTCCGATCGATATATCCAAGAGTTCGTACTAAAATAACCAAATTATCCTTTCAGATTGATCTATCAAGAGTTCATACTAAAATAAACAAGTTATCCTTTCCGATCGATCTATCAAGAGTTCGTACTAACATAACCAAGTTATTTTTTCCAGTCGATCTATCTAAGAGTTGTAGGAAATATGCCCTAGAGGCAATAAATAAAGTTATTATTATTATATTTCCTTGTTCATGATAATCGTTTATTATCCATCCTATAATTGTATTGTTTGGAAACACATTACATGTGTGGGTAAATAAACAACACTCTGTCCCTAGTATGCCTCTAGTGAACTAGCTCGTTGATCAAAGATGGTCAAGGTTTCCTAGCCATTGACATGTGATGTCATTTGATAACGGGATCACATCATTAGGAGAATGATGTGATGGACAAGACCCAAACTACAAACGTAGCATATGATCGTGTCAGCTTATTGCTACTGTTTTCTGCATGTCAAGTATATGTTCCTATGACCATGAGATCATGCAACTCACGGACATCGGAGGAGTGCCTTGTGTGTATCAAACGTCGCAACGTAACTGGGTGACTATAAAGGTGCTCTACAGGTATCTCTGAGGGTGTCTGTTGAGTTGGCATGGATCAAGACTGGGATTTGTTACTCCATGTGACGGAGATGTATCTCAGGGCCCACTCGGTAATACAACATCACAATAAGCCTTGCAAGCAATGTGACTAAGTGTTAGTCACGGGATCTTGTATTATGGAACGAGTAAAGAGACTTGCCGGTAACGAGGTTGAACTAGGTATGGAGATACCAACGATCGAATCTCGGGCAAGTAACATACCGAAGAACAAAGGGAACATCATACAGGATTAACTGAATCCTTGACATAGAGGTTCGACTGATAAAGATCTTCATAGAATATGTAGGAACCAATATGGATATCCAGGTCCTGCTATTGGTTTTTGACCGTAGAGGTGTCTCGGTCATGTCTACATAGTTCTCGAACCCGCAGGGTCTGCACACTTAAGGTTTGGTGGCGTTTCGGTAGTATAGAGTTATATATGGTGGTGACCGAAGGTTGTTCGGAGTCCCGGATGAGATCCAAGAAGTCACGAGGAGCTCCGGAATGGTCCGGAGGTAAAGATTCATATATAGGAAGTCCTGTTTTGGTCGCCGGAAAAGTTTCGGGCTCATCGGTAGTGTACCGGGAGTGCCGGTAGTGTACCGGGAGGCCTCCGGGAGGGGTATTTCGACCCAAGAGGCTTCATGGGCTGTGGGAGAGTGAATATCAACCCTTAGTGGGCTGGTGGAAACTCCCACACAAGGCCCATGTGGCTGGAGAAGAAAACCCAATAGGAAAAGGTGGAAAAAAAAGGCAAAAAAGGAGCAATCCTTGTCCTAGTAGGATTGGAGGAGGAGTCCTCCTCTCCTAGTAGGTTCGGCCGAACCATAGGAGCCTTGGCCCTTGCGCCAAGGCTCTCCTCCTCTCCTCCTATATATACTGGTCGGTTTTGGGGTTTTGCACTAGATTTTTCAGCCACGTGCTACCCGTTCCTCCAGTGCATAGTTTCTCCTCTAGATCGGATTTCTGCAGTGCTTAGGCGAAGCCCTGCCGGAATTGCTCCACCACCATCGCCGGAGCACCGTCACGCTGCCAGAGAACTCTTCTACCTCTCCGCTCTCTCTTGCTGGATTAAGACGGCGGAGATCATCATCAAGCTGTACGTGTGCTGAACGCGGAGTTGCCGTCCATTCGGTGCTAGATCAGAAGGATCGTGATCAAGTTCGTGGGATGGATCATGATCAAGTTCGTGGGACGGATCGTGATTGGATCGCGGGATAGATCATGATTGAATCGCGGGACGGATCGTGATTGGATCGCTGGACGGATCGTGATTGGATCGCGGGACGAATCGTGATTGGATCGCGGGACGCACGACGATTTGGATCGCGAAGACATTCAACTACACCAACCGCGTTTCTTAACGCTTCCTGCTTAGCGATCTACAAGGGTACGTAGATCCACTCTCCCTCTCATAGATGCTCATCACCATGGATAGATCTGCATGTGCGTAGGAATTTTTTTGTTTCCCATGCAACGTTCCCCAACAAGAGTTTGTACTAGAATAACACCATATGATACGCATCAACCAACTCTAATGTCACCTAGATACTCTAATGTCACCACAAGTATCCATGAGTTAATTATACGATACACATCAAACAATTTCAGATTCATAATACTCAATCCAACACAAAGAACCTCGAAGAGTGCCCCAAGATTTCTACCAGAGAAGCTAGGACAAGAATGTGTATCAACCCTTATGCATAGACTACCCTAATGTCACCTCCGGAATCCGCAAGTTGAGTACCAAGACATAGATCAAGTGAATCACTTGAATACCCCAATGTCACTACGGGTATCCGCATGCAAGACATATATCAAGTGTTCTCAAATCCAATATTTAATCCAACATAACGAAATCTCAAAGGGAAAACTCAATTCATCACAACAACATAGAGAGGGAAACACACCATATGATCCTTATATTAACAAAGCCTGTGATACATCAAGATTGTGTCATCTCAAGAACATGAGAGAGAGAGAGATTGAACACATAGCTACTGGTACAAACCACCAGCCCCGAGGGTGGACTACTCCCTCCTCATCATGGAGACCATAGGGATGATGAAGATGGCCTCTGGAGATGATCTACCCTCTCCGACGGGCTACTGTTTTCTCTCCAGATTGGTTTTTCATCATATATAGGCCTTGCAGCGGCGGAACGAGGAGTCGAGGGTTATTTCTGCTGGTTTATATATATATAGGAATTTTTGGTGTTGATTTCACACGGAGATGGGCCACGAGGTGGGCACGCTCCACCAGGGCGCGGGTAGGGGGCCTGGCACACCCTGGTGGGGGGTGGCCACCACGTGGCTCTTCTGGCCCTCCCACGAAGTGTCTGGTGCCTATTTTGTTCCAAAAAATCATCAAAAAGTTTTGGGCAATTCAGAGAACTTTCATTTGCTACACAAAAAACAACACCACGGTAGTTCTACGGAAAACAATGTCAGTCCAGGTTAGTGTTGGGGAACGTTGAATGGGAAACAAAAAAATTCCTATGCACACACAAGACCTATCCTAGGTGATGAGCATCTACGAGAGGGATAGTGGATCTACATACTCTTGTAGGTCGCTAAGCGGGAAGTGTTAAGAAACGCGGTTGATGTAGTCGAACATCTTCGCGAACCAAATCGCCTAGCGTACCGCGATCCCATCATGATCCTTCTTGCAATCCAATCACGATCCGTCTCGCGATCGTTCCATGATCAAATCATGAATCGTCTCGCGATCCTGATCACGGTCCTTCCGATCTAGCGCCGAACGGACGACACCTCCGCATTCAGCACACGTACAACTCAATGACGATCTCTGCCTTCTTGATCCAACAAGAGGGAGCAGAGAGGTAGATGAGTTCTCCGGCAGTGTGATGGCGTGGCGGCAATTGTGGTGGAACTATTCTGGCAGGGCTTCGCCTAAGCACCGTCGAACTAGACTAGAGGAGAAAACCGATCTAGATGAAGTAGAGGGAGCACGTGGAAATTAGGGTTAGCTTTCCCCTCTAAATACTCTAGTATATATATTAGGGAGGGAGGGGAGGAGGCAGCCTCAAACCCTCAAGAGTTGGCCGAAATTGGAGGTGAAGGAGTCCTACTCCAATCCTATTAGGAGTAGGATTCCTCCTTTCCACTTGGAAACTCTTTCCACTTCTCCACCTTTGGGTTTTCCCACCCCTAGCTGCATGGGCCTTAGTGGGGGGCTCGGCCAGCACACTAAGGGCTGGCTTGACTCCTCCCACAGCCCATGAGACCCTTTGGGTCGAGACACCCCTCCCGATGGTCCCTTGTACCCCTCCCGGCACTCCCGGTGCACTACGGATGAGCCCGAAACTTTTTTGATGACCAAACATGACTTCCTATGTATCACTCTTTACATCCGGACCATTACGGAGCTCCTCATGACATCCGGGATCTCATCCGGGACTATGAACAACCTTCGGTCACCACCATACATAACTTTATACTACCGAAACGCCACTGAACCTTAAGTGTGCAGACCCTGCGGGTTCGAGAACTATGTAGACATGACCGAGACATCTCTACGGTCAATAACCAATAGCAGGACCTAGATGCCCATATTGGTTTCTACATATTCTATGAAGATCTTTATCGGTTGAACCTCTATGTCAAGGATTCAGTTAATCACGTATGCAGTTCCCTTTGTTCTTCATTATGTTACTTGCCCGAGATTCGAACGTCGGTATCTCTATACCTAGTTCAATCTCGTTACTGGCAAGTCTATTTACTCGTTCTGTAATACAAGATCACATGGCTAACACTTAGTCACATTGCTTGCAAGGCTTGTTGCGCTGTTATATTACCGAGTGGGCCCTGAGATACCTCTCCGTCACACGGAGTAACAAATCCTAGTCTTGATCCATGCCAACTCAATAGACACCCTCGGAGATACCTGTAGAGCACCTTTATAGTCACCCAGTTACATTGCGACGTTTGATACACACAAGGAACTCCTCCGGTGTCAGTGAGTTACATGATCTCATGGTCATTCGAACAGATACTTAACATGCATAAAACTATAGCAATAAACTGACATGATCATATGCTATGTTTATAGTTTGGGTCCTGTCCATCAAATTATTTTCCTAATGATGTGATCCCGTTATCAAATGACATCTCATGTCCATGGCTAGGAAACCTTAACCATCTTTGATCAACGAGCTAGTCTATTAGAGGCATACTAGGGACATGGTGTTGTCTATGTATCCACACATGTATCTGAGCTTTCGATCAATAAAATTCTAGCATGGATAATAAACGATTATCATGAACAACGAAATATGATAATAACTAATTTATTATTGCCTCCAGGGCATATTTTCAATAGTTAGTTCTAAATAAATCATATAAAGTGCATCAAAACCATATAAAAGTATTGTAAACATAGGTGAATATGGAATGAATACTTCATAAATTATCGATACGTTGGAGAGGTATCAGGATGGACGCCTTTTTAACCCCATAGGGCTGTTGTTGGGTAAAGTATAAAACCCGACATGTTTTGCGGGGTCAAACCCGTTTCAGCCATACCCGAACCCGAAACCCGCCATCCCCGCCAAAATACTATACTAAGCATATCGGGCCATTTAGGTCAATTGGGGTATTGTATTATGCTGAAATATGCTCCTTGTAGTTGTTGTTATTGTTCTTTTTTTGCTCAAGTTATGCTGCTGAAATGTGCTCTTCTAGTTGTTGTACCATGTACTGTTGTATTGTGCCAAAATTTTCTCAAGTTATGCTACTGAAATAAGCTTTTTTTGCTGCTGAAATGTTATTGTGTGTTGCTACTATGTTTTCTCATATATGCCGATTTCTTCATGGGTTTCCCGTGGGTTTAGAAACCAAATGAGTTTAGGGGACGGGCAAAAGGCTAGCCACGTGCACAATAACAGAGATCGGGGATGCTTGCGATTTTCTCGTGAGAATGAGTTTGAGCAGGTGAAACCCGATGGGTTCATCCCCCTTGCCATCTTAAGGAACAGTTGTGTAGCTACTCCCGGGCTTACCCACATCCCTAATCACAGCCTTTGACGCCTATCAAGATAGATGAGCAGTTCTTAGAGCATCTACAACCGGACTTGGCAAATCCGACCCCTCAAACCCCCACGGACGCGCCCGGACGCGTCTGTGGACAGTGACCGGTCACCACTCATAAAACGCATTCCATATCCAGACATCTCAATTCTCAAATTAGAAACCTCAAATCCATATTATTACATGCAA
Source organism: Hordeum marinum (assembly GCA_022496015.1). Lineage (NCBI taxonomy): Eukaryota > Viridiplantae > Streptophyta > Magnoliopsida > Poales > Poaceae > Hordeum > Hordeum marinum. Next base: position 47,288,918 of record CM039672.1, read on the forward strand.
CGTGATCCACTCCCAGCTCGCCCCTTCGTCATGGCCATGTCAGGCGGCCGGCTGCACTCCCCAGAGTGTTGGTCCGGTCGTCGGCAAGGTAGAGTAGGGCATGGGACACAAGTTGGCTCACGGGACTCGATGCCCCGTCGTATCCCATGCCCTACTCTTCCTCGTCGGAGACCGGAACCCAAAAGATGTCGGTGGACGTCAGATCAATGATTGATCCGTCCGGGGAAGAGCCCCCGGCGTCCACCACGATGCGGTTGCGACGCCCGAACTAATGCGCCATACGGGGCGCCGGAGAATATGACTCCGCCTCGCCGACGTCCGTCGCCGCTGGGGCTTCCCCCGCCTCCCACGCCCGCTGCCTTGCACGGCGTCCACGCCGAGCCATGGCTTCGTCCCGAAAATCAGCGCGCCACCGGAGGGGTTGCGCGTCCGCCAGCATGTTCGGACGCCAGACGGACCGCACGGCCTCCGATGAGGCTGCGGCGGCCTGCCTAACGCCGGATCCATGCACCATTTGGACGGACGCAATGGATTCCCAACGGAGGGAGTCTGAGCCGAGCCGTCCACGGGCATCCTCCCGGGCGCGGCGGAGCGCAAGTCGGACGGCCATCTCCTCCTCGGGGCCGCGCGGGATGAGCTCGGGGTCAATGGATCTGGAGTTAAAGGACCCGGATCCACTACCCGCCATGCCGGAGACGACCGGAATCCGCCAGAGGAGAGCTCGGGCGGCGGAGGGGAGTGAAGGGGAGGGAGTGAAGTGGCTAGGGTTTGGTCCGGCGAGCGAATGGGGACGAATATATGTGGGGTAGGGATGGGCTAGCATGGGCCGGCTCAGACGTGGCGGGCGTGCCCGGGCGCCCCTATACCCGCCTCATATTTGGGCTGGATATGGAGGGTGCCGGTCAGCCCAGGCGTTTGAGGGCCATTTAAGGGGTCCGTCTAGGTAAAAAAAATAACCGGGCAATGACTAGACGGCCTGTCCGGATGTTTTGAAGCGGGTTTGAGAGGTCGGTTCTAGATGCTCTTATACTTGCCCGACGTTTCCACGATTCCTGCCTTTAAATCATCGTCATGCCTAATACACCTTCCTTATTCCCCTGCAAAAAAAAGAACACTTCTCTTAGTGCTCTCAGCAGCATTGGCATCTGCTACTCCCGTACCACAAAACCAACGCTCCACAATGTCCAACGGCGCCATGGACCAGCTCACGCCGGCGCCCGATGCGTGGAATTTCGCGCCGGACGACGCCCTCCTCGCTCTGTCGGCGCTGTCGGTGCGCTCCGTGCTGGGCAGCGTCAAGGCCGGGATGGACCCGAGCAACGACCGCCCGGTGATCCCGCTCGGGCACGGCGACCCGTCGGCGTTCCCGTGCTTCCGCAGTGCGCCGGAGGCCGTTGAAGCCGTCTCCGCGGCGCTCCGCTCGGGGGAGCACAACTCCTACCCCACCGGCGTCGGCCTGGAGCCGGCGCGGCGCTCCATCGCGCGTCACCTGTCCCTCGACCTGCCCTACGAGCTCTCCCCGGACGACGTCTACCTCACGAGCGGCTGCTCCCAGGCGATCGAGATCGTCTGCTCCGTGCTCGCCGGCCGTCCCGGCGCCAGCAACATCCTGCTCCCGCGACCCGGGTACCTGTTCTACGAGGCGCGCGCCGCGTTCAACGGCATGGAGGCCCGCTACTTCGACCTCCTCCCGGACAGCGACTGGGAGGCGGACCTCGACGCCGTGGAGGCCCTCGCCGACCGGAACACCGTCGCCATGGTCCTCGTCAACCCCGGGAACCCATGCGGCAACGTCTACAGCTACGACCATCTCGCCAAGGCAAGCCATGATACCCAACCACCATCTGATGACCATCATTCCTGCCTCGACCGACGATCTTCAACTTGACTGACTGTTGCAGGTCGCCGAGACGGCGAGGAAGCTTGGCATCTTCGTCATCGCCGACGAGGTGTACGCGCACCTGACGTTCGGGAAGAAGCGGTTCGTCCCGATGGGCGTGTTTGGCTCCGTGGCTCCGGTGCTCACCCTGGGATCCATCTCCAAGAGATGGGTGGTGCCTGGATGGCGGCTTGGATGGATCGTCACCAATGATCCCGATGGTGTATTTCGCAGGAACAAGGTTCTTTCTTTGCTTCTACTACCTCTTCCATTAGGATTTTTTCTTGTCTGCCTGCTATAAAATCACAGCCATGAAAAAGAAAGGATCAAATTAGTGTCACATGGCAGACATACAATAGGACAAACTGTTGGTCAAATTTTTGGCTTGTTCATTCAAAATATACGATATATCTAACTGAAAGGAGGCAGTAGTGGCGGCTCACTCACAAGTCACAAGCCACAGTTCAGCTTTTTTATATCTTGTTTTTTCTATGCAACAACTCAAACATAGCACGTTGCTTCAACTTTTTGTGTTGCGTGAAACCTGAACCTTACAAAGTGAGGTCATGTCATGTCCTTCTTGTTTTTATTAATTGCAGCTTGTGGAAAGCATCAAGAGTTACCTTGACATTTCCTGTGATCCTGCAACATTTGTTCAGGTAAAACTGGCCCTTACAACTTTCTATCAGAGATAACATTTCATATTCTTACAGATATAATAAAACCAACCGTTCAAAAAAATAAGCAGGAATAGAACATGTGAATGAATGAAAATTTAAACAAAAAGGCTAAAAATCTGACATCAGTTTTTGGCCTTTGGTCTTGACGCAATTTGGATCCCCAGGGAGCAATCCCAGAACTCCTGGAGAACACAAAGCAAGAATTCTTCGACAACACCGTGGACATCCTGAGGCGAACTGCAGATAAATGCTGGGAGAAGCTCAAGGGCATCAGTGGCATCACTTGCCCAAGCAAACCGGAGGGCTCCATGTTTGTCATGGTTAGTGTTGCAAGCCAAGTTGCAAGAAATCATGAAAATTATTTGTTTGCTGATGGTGTATGAAAGTTTTTACTTCGTTTCTGCAGGTGAAACTGGATTTGTCCAGCCTTCAGGACATCACAGATGACATGGACTTCTGCTGCAAGCTGGCAAAAGAGGAGTCAGTGGTTGTTTTGCCAGGTACACTACAGTTCTCCTGTATAGACTATTTGAGCCTAAATCTGTGGTACATGATTTATTTTTCTTTGTTTCTTCAGTGATCAGAATTGCCTTCTATTGATATTTTGTTCTAGCATTAACAAGTCGGTTTGTCCAGGATGTGCTGTGGGATACAAGAATTGGGTTCGGATCACGTTCGCAATCGGACCGTCTTCCCTCGAAGACGGCCTTGACAGGCTCAAGTCCTTCTGCTTGCGACACAGCGAGCCTAAGAAGTGATGCAGTGGGCTCACAAGTTCCCTGCAAGATGAGGTATCTGCTTTCCTACAAATAACCACTATGTATGTGCAATGCTCAGCAGTTCAGCAGGAGCAGGTAGCTGAAGGATTCAAAACACTCTCATTAGAGGTGATGTATTTGATGCAATATTTATGACTTCTTTCTCTTTGTCTAGCCAACATATGAGAAATTACAATTCTTGTTGTAACATCAAGTATGTGTAGGTGTCAATTTTACGGAATCTGTAGTTTTTTTTTTTTTGAAAAGGAGGTACGCTGCCCCTGGCCTCTACATCAATCGATGCATATAGCCATCTTATTAGATAAGTTTCAAACAAAATAGAATAGTTCAGACAGCGTCCAAACGCTTAAGTAAAAACCACAAGACATATAAATTTAGTTGTCACATCCGGCGCTCTGGAATAATAGACTACGATGCCTACACACCTAGCCTATTGTTAACACGTCATCCAAACCGGTTGAAGATAACCCGTGCGACCATCTCTCACCGGTTGCACCCAATATCCATACGCTCCTTGAAGTCTGCATGACTGAGTGACAACCACGTGGATCCAAGACGTTGCTCTAAAGATAACTTGTAAAAGGTTATTGAAATTCTCCCCATTAAAGATCATGTCATTCCTCGTGTTCCATATAGCCCACAATAAAGCACATATTCCAACTCTCATTAGCTTCGCCATTGTAACGTCCACTCCATTGAGCCACGTTCCAAACATCGAACTTATACATGTAGGTGGGTTTAAGTTAAAAGCTATATGAAGTGTTCGCCATAATAGTTTTGCTAAGGGACAATCGAGAAAGAGGTGCATAATTGTTTCGTTCTGTTCACAAAACAGCAATTAGGCCTTCCTTCCCGTCTTCTTTTTACCAGGTTATCTTTGGTTAATATAACTCCCTTGTGTACAAACCACATGAAAATTTTAATCCTAAGGGGCACTTTAGTTTTCCAAATATGTAAAGATCTCGAGAGCGGTCCGGTATTTATGAGATCGTTGTATAAATACTTTACTGAGAAAACCCCATTCGTCAGTAAAGTCCAGCAAATCCTATCATTATGGTCATTAAGTTGTACGTGCATCAATCTCCTAACCAGATGTAATCATGCATTCCATCGAACTCCCATTAAAGCTCTTCTGAATTGCATATTAAGAGGAACCGATTGTAATACCGTGGACACATACTCATCTTTACGTTGCACAATGTTGTATAACGAGGAATATTGAAGTGCTAATGGTGTATCCCCAAGCCAAGTGTCTTCCTAGAACCTGGTTGAGGTACCATTACCAACTTCAAATCTTACCCTCTGAAAGAAGGTTGTCTTAATTTTCATTAACCCCTTCCAAAAAGGTGAGTCATTGTGTCTCACTTGAACCTGAGATAAAGTTTTGAAATGTAAGTACTTGTTCTTTAACAATTGTACCCACATCCCTTCAGTCTCGATGGATATCCTGTATAGCCATTTACTAAGCAGACATCTGTTCTTTACCTCTAAATTCTCAATACCAAGACCTCCTTGGTCTTTTGGTCTGCAAATAATATCCCATCAAGCCAGTCTATATTTCTTCTTAGCCTCATCACTTTGCCAGAAGAAACGAGATCTGTAAAAGTCTGGTCTTTTTCGTACCCCTACCGATACTTGAAAGAAAGACAGAAGAAACATCGGTAGACTTGTTAGTACTGAATTTGTTAGTACTAGTCTTCCTCCATAAGACATAAGCTTGCCCTTCCAGCAGCCTAGTTTTTTTTAAATCTTTCCTCGATACATTTCCATTCCTTGTTCGTCAATCTTTTATGATGAATAGGAATCCCTAAGTAACTAAAAGGAAGCGAACCTAATTCACATCCAAATAGTTGTCTATACGCTTCTTGCTCCTCCTTAGCCTTCCCAAAACAGAATACTTCGCTTTTATTAAAATTAATTTTCAATCCCGAAAGTTGTTCAAATAAGCACAAGAGTAACTTCATATTTCTTGCTTTTGCCATATCATGTTCTATGAAAATAATCGTATCATCAGCGTACTGTAGTATGGACACCCCCCTCCACCAAGTGTGGTACGAGTCCTCCTACATGCCCCTTTTCCTTAGCTCTAGCAATGAGTATTGCCAACATGTCTGCTACAATGTTGAACAATATCGGAGACATGGAATCATCCTGCCTTAATCCTTTATGTGTTTGAAAGAAATGACCTATGTCATCATTAACTGTAACTCCCACACTACCTTTCTGAATGAAAGAATCCACCTGACTTCGCCATTTGTCATTGAATCCTTTCATTCGTAAGCCCTGTTGGAGAAAAGGCCATTTGACTTTATCGTATGCTTTCTCGAAATCCACTTTAAAGACAACCCCATCCAGTTTCTTTGTATGTATTTCGTGCAGCGTTTCATGTAGGACCACGACCCCCTTTAAGATGTGTCTCCCAAGCATAAATATTGTTTGCGTCGGTTGGACTACCGAATGTGCTATCCTTGCCAGCCTATTCGTGCCAACCTTTGTAAAGATTTTGAAACACACATTGAGTAAACAAATCAGTCTAAATTGGTCAATGCGTACAGCCTCCGCCTTTTTTGGCAACAATGTTATTGTTTCAAAATTAAGATGAAATAGTTGTAATTGTCCATTAAACAAATCATGGAACCTAGGCAAAAGATCCTCCTTAATGATATGCCAACATTTCTTATAAAATTCTGCCGGAAATCCATCTGGGCCTGGTGCTTTATTGTGTTTCATTTGTGATATTGCATCGAACACCTCCTTCTCAGTAAATGGAGCCGATAACACACCATTGTCATCAGCATTCAACTGAGGTATATCATGGGTTGTGCTTTCATCCAAAGAGATAAAATTCTCTTCAGGTGCTCCAAATAATTTCTTATAGTATTCTGTTATATATAGTTTTAAGTTATCGTGTCCTATAATTGTGCCTTCATCTTGCTCAAGTTGAATAATTCTCTTCTTTCTATGTTTGCCATTCGCAATCATATGAAAGAATTTTGTGTTATCATCTTACTGGACCACCTTCGTCACCTTAGATCGAAGTGCCCATTTTATCTCTTCCTCTCTCAAGAGCTGTCGCAATTTCTTCTCAGCCTCAATTTTGTCAGTTCTCTCCGCCATGTTAAGAAAACTGGACTCAACTTTCAGTTCTAGCTCGTCAATTAATCTAATAAGTCTTTCCTTTTCCACTTTATATAATCCGCTCTGATTCTTCACCCATCCTCTCAAGAACTGGCGCAAGTGCCGGATTTTATTCTGCCATCTTTCAATATTGGAAGACCTACCAGAATCCGTAGCCCATTCAGTGGCAATGAGATCCATGAACCCTTCTCTCTCGAACCAACCTAGTTCGAAGGAGAAAATATTTCTATCACCCATATGATTTGGTTCCCCAGACTCAAGCAATAGTGGTGTGTGGTCCGAGATGGCTCTTTGTAGGGCATGTACTGAAACCAGCGGGTATTTCTGTTCCCATTCCACGCTGGTTAGTACCCGGTCCAACTTCTCATATGTTGGAACCGGTAGGGAGTTTGCCCATGTGAACTGTCTACCTGTAAGATCAATTTCTCTCAAGTCAAGACTCTCAATAACCATGTTAAACATCGCTGACCATCTTCCATCGAAGTTGTCATTATTTTTTTCATCTCGCCTTCGAATGATATTGAAATCACCCCCAACTATAAGAGGTGGATTTTCCTCTCCACAAATTCTTACGAGATCTGCGAGAAAATCCGGTTTCAACTCCGGCTGCGCCGCCCCGTATACGGCCACCAAAGCCCACCGATATCCGTCAAGTTTCGACTTCACCCGAAACTTGACGGAGAAATCACCGTAAACCACATTCATCACCTCTAAGGTTTCGCACTTAACTCCAAGTAAGATCCTGCCTGATCTACCCCTTGGTGGTAAACAATGCCAATCAAAATCGACACCTCCTGACAAGGTGTTGAGAAATGAAGATGTGAAGTTATCTGTACCCATTTCTTGTCTAGCCATAAAGTCAAGTTTCTGTTCTATCGATGTTTCTCAAGGAATCTTCTTTTAGCCAAGTCTGCTAGACCTCTGCTATTCCAAAAGATCCCTTTCATATGTCATCATGGAATTTTTTCGTAAGTTTCACTCGAGCACTTCTCCGAACCGCGGACACTGGATAAACCTTCCTTTTCCAAGGCCTCTTTGGTTTATCTTGTGTGGCCTCAGAATTCATATCTGAAGGCATTTGATGAGTATGACAACCGTCAATCGTAGATGCCATATACCCCTTCGATCCCATGTCGTCTACATCCTCCTCCTCTCCCTCTATGTTTAATAATCCTTCACACAAACTTTGTAAATCTGTGCCTCCTAACTCATTAATTTCTGACTCATTCATCGGTTTAATCGCAGCTAGATTTTTAATAAACTCTATGGCTCTGTCTGCTTCTAAGTCTAAAATATCATTAATGGTATTAGCTACTTGTTTGCCTGACGACCCAAAAGAAACACCTATGTCGCTAGCATTTTGCATAATCTCAGAATCTGAAAAATGAAGAATGGATGCATTAGAGTTGATCGATAAACCTGTAGTTTCCTCGACATCTCGGATCTTGGCGGCCCGTATAGCCCGTCCGAACATCAAGTCATCAGCATCCGGCTGCTCCTGGATGCGGTTACTGAATCGGCGGTCTCTGGACGTCGGTATCCTCCCAAACGCGATCACATGTCCGTTGTAATGACATCATGATTAAGACCTCCCGCCGTAATCCCGTCGTTGGACGTCATATTCGCCGGTGCGTGTATCTGTACAGTATCGGTCGTCGGCCCTCTCGGGACTCTCTGTTGCGCAGCCTGAAGTGTCTTTCCCTCTATCACAGCTGGTACTGTCGCTCCTGGGGTGACTGGCGAAGCATCGGCCTGTCGGCCACGAGCCTGATGCCTAACGCCGAAAGACCCTGTCCCCGAAGACGCAGCACATGGTTGTTCCATCTGACCAACCGTGGCCGGTGTGGGTGGACTGTCCGTATCCTGCTGTCGCCCATGACCCTGTGCTTGAATACCCTGCGACCTAATGCAGCTAGCTGTACCTGTAGTGACTTCGCTGCATTCTGAATTGAAGCTCATACCCTGTCCGTCCATCCTGGGATAGACCAGCACATTGCCGTCGCTGACCAAGTTGGTTTTAAGAGCCGAACTGGGCACATCCCGACCACGTTCAGTCTCTGTACTACCAGGTGCACTCACGTCGCTGTGAGTAAGTATTTGTTTCGCCGCGTAATTATTCTCATTAAGTTTCAAGTCCTCCAAATTCGCACAAGCGTCCCTTAGACGGCTCGGCGTTGATATTGCCTTAAATGATCCAAAGCGAAGAGTGTTCATGAAAGTAACCGTTGGTGCTGATCTGCTATTGCGTGTGTTGTCGGTCGCCTTTGATGAATATGCAATATGATCTTCCTTGGACCTTTCAGAGCACTCATCATGGTTCTCATCCCCCGGTTCCCATCGCGATCTCCTCTATCCACCATGTCCACATCGCCATCATTTATCGGTAGCTGAATATCCTCCTCCACTTCTATATCCAAGTCATAGTGTATACCATCATAGTACCAGGATGCATAATCAGGCACATATTTAACATCCAACACGTTCACAAGCAGCCTAGCGATCCCCCGTTTGCGCGTGAATGGCATTTCAACTTTCTCTGTCTTGCCCATTAGCGAACCAATGCTCCAGACAATAAAGAAATCGTTAATAATGCTCTCTGGAATACCTGAAAATCTAATCCAAATTCTCTTCAACCTTGTACCCATCGGTTCCGGTTTCTTGCATTCTTCGAATTCTAACAGACATTTACTCCCATTCACCTTACTCACCCCGAAGGTCAGCAAGCGTTGGAGATCCTCTTTCCTTGGGAATTCCACTCGATACACGTGTTCATGCACTCTAACCGGAGCCCATTGGTAGGACTCAGACACAAGTCTCCTCAACTGCTGAGAAACTTGGTCACTTGTTAGCGTACCATTTGTGACCTTCACCAGTCCCATTCTCGAACTCTCAAGGCGGGTCGTTATTGTAGTAGACGTTGATCGTGGTGTCTCGAAGAACATGAGCCTATTTTGACACATACCATATATGTTGATCACTGGCTTAGGTGATGTAAGTAGCGGGCATGGATTCTCATCGTGTACTGGTTTCTGGCATATATCACATAATACGGTGGTATAGTCCATAATAAAATGACCAGGTACCCCACATCCATAGCAATTCAGCTTCTCTTTCTTACGCGCCGCTTTATTTGCCCGTGCCGTCTCTCTATTCTCCACCGTTGGCTTGTCAGGCACATCCACCGTCGCCAATGCATTAACCACTGCCGTTGCTTTCTCTGACAACTTGGCTCCGGTAGATGATGAGGTGACCGTGGTTCCGGTAGCCGTACAAACCTCGACATTCGTGGCGGCTTTCGTCCACTTCGAACCATTCTTATTTCCTCCAAAGTTTCGCCCTCCGCCTCCACGATCACCGCGTGGTCGATAATGTGTACCCTTAGCACCTTCGACAAAATTACCTTCCGGTGGATAGAAGGGCCAATGCCAATGGTTAGCTCCACCACCTCGACCACCCCTATCGTTCCACTGACCGTAACCTCCGCCCGGTCCAGGTGCCCCGTCGTACCACTGGTTCCAATCATATCGAAATCCCTGATAGCCACCATTACCGTCACCGGCCCGTCCAGTTCCCGGACCACGACCAACAGCAAAACCGCCTCGATTCTGACTATCAAACCGCTCCCGTCCTTGTCCTTCCCCTTGGCCTGCCGCGACCGTTGCTCGTCCGCCATGCCCACCAGCAGTCCCGCGACCGCCATCCACCCCAGCTGCAATGACGCGACCGCCATCAGCTGCTGCAGCAACACGGCCGCCATCAGCTGCAGCATCTGTGACGCGGTCGTCCTCTGCCGCATGTCATGATCACTGAACCGCTAACGGGGTCTGACTGCCAGCCGGTAGCAATTGCTAACCAGACCCATGGCCTTCCATGGAAAGCAACGATGCAGGCTCCGCGACACCCGTCGCGCTCGTCCTTCGCGCACAGGGAAGCCAGGCGGGGCGAGACGTCGAAGCCGTCGAAGCCTAGCGCGATCGTCGTCGCTAATGTTTTTTCTTTTGTATCGATGTATTAGCAGTCCTGCGACCCATACGCCGATAAACTTGTGGCCGACTCGATCAGGGTAGCCTGTACAACATTCGCCTGGGCCATATACCCAGATGAAGTAGGCCCACCGATCTCAGCTTCCGGCCCAGCTTGGCCCAGAAGAAATTTCACATGTCGATCCCTGACCTCCCGGATCCCTCGATCCGGATCGGTTGGTGCCGTCGCCGGCGGTACCTTGGCCATCGCCGTTACTGCAGTTTTTCCGGCGAGATGGGACGACCTTCCATTCACATATGAAATCAGATAAGGTAATCAGAGGTAGACATACCTTTGTCATAGGGCCATTCCAAGGTTTCACCGCCGATGCCGATGTCTGCCGATGAACATCTCGTCGGAGTACCCTGTGATCTTCCAATCCATCCCCGGCCACGTCGCATCGTGGTTCCAGTTCCGCAGTTGTTGCAGCGACCTGTTCCTTCATGTGTTCCTGTGCGGTGGTTTGAATGATAGTGTCGGACGACGATGGAAGAAGATCCCCAGCCTCCCCATTGCCAGGTCCCATCTCCTCCTCGTCCGAGTCATCGTCTTCACCGGCCAGAGCCCAAAACCTTGACCCGCTGTACCTCGAGTTGCCGGAATGTGTGCGCCGCCAACGCCTCCAGAGTCTCCCCCCATCTCAGTCGCTCCTCCGTTCTCCCAAGTTGAGGTTTCACTTCACGGGAATCTGTAGTGTGGAACACAATTATACTATTGAATAAAAGTGGGACTTGATGGAAAACAACCTTTCGAGTAGCATTATTGTTCCGTTGTCATTCTAGTACAATGTTAAGCTGTGTTCTTTCTATCCACTTTAGGCCATAAACTCTAATTGATTGCACACTTTAGGCCATCAACTGAGAAGTGATCGGATTTAGTCCGCAAACTTGTTGATTTGATCAAATAAGTCCAAAACCGGCTTGACAGGGAAAAAACGGCCACGTGAATGACATGTCATCATTTCCTTTACTGCTCGTGAACTCACTATTCTTTGTAGGGGTCTATGTGCAAATCAACGAGTTTGCGGACCTATATTGTGCAATTAATTTGAGTTTCTGAGAGAAAATTTTCTGAGAATGTTCACATTTTCCAAAATATGTTCGGAATTTCAATATGTACCTGTTTTTAATTTTTTTTTCTAAAAAAGAGGTTTATGTTTACAAAATATTTTTCCGAAATTTCGAAAATGTTCATGTTTTCCCAAAAAATCAGGAATTTTTAAATATGTTATTGTTTTAAATTTTACATAAAACTAAAAAGCTTATCATGAAAACCTTATTCGCACTATAAAAAATCTCATTATTTAAAAATCACAAATTCAACAAATAACCATGGATTCAAAAAATGTTTACGTTTTTCATAAAATGTTCTACTTCCAAAATTATTCATATTTTTCAAATACGTTTTGGAGTTTTATAAATGTTTTTAGGAAAACTTAGAATTTTAAAAAATATTATCCGTTTCCAAAATTGTAAAAATGTTTACTAAGGTATCGCTGAAGAGAAAACAGTCATCTGCATTGTTGCTACATAAAAGCACAGTCACTATTGTGTTGATACGGAGAAAACCTTTCGTACAGGGGTAAACATGGAAATACAATGTTGCTACCGGAAACAGCAAGCCACTACATAACGAAACCTGAGTCACGTACAACCGAACGCTCCTCGTGAGCTGCGCCAGTCGAGCTCCTATGTGCATTTCCTCGGCAACCAGCCGCAGCAAGTGGTGAACGAGGGATGTCAAATTTGGCGCGCTACGCACTGGTGAACGAGCCAAAGCGTAGTTTTCGAGCCGGACCATCTGTGGGGCTCCCTTTTTTTACACTCGTTCTTTCTGTTTTATTTTATTTTCTTTTTTACATAATTTGAGATTTAGAAAAGTTGATTTTTTAAGATATTTTAATTTTCAAAATTACCCTAAAAAATATTACAAAAATGATCAAACAATGATCATGATCTTAAAAAAATGTTAACGTATCAAGAATTGTTTACAAAAAACATATTACAAATATTCCAAAAAATGATCATGATCTTACAAAAATGTAAACGTATTAAGAATTTTTCACAATTTTGAAAAACAATGTTCAGGAAATCTTAAAAGTTTATGATTCTGAAAACAATGTTCATAAAATTGATCAAACATTCACAGATTCAGAAAATATTCATGAATTACAAACAAATTTCATCGACTTATAAAATGTTCGCAAAATAATGTTCACAATTTTTTTTAAAAATCATGTATTACAAAGAACATTCATCGATTCAAAAATTGTCCGCTGATTCAAAACATGTTCAGGAATTTGAACTATGCTCTCCAGAACTAAAATAATGTTCCAGAATTTCAATAAAACTCCAATTTCAATAATTATTTGTCGATTCGGAAAAATGTTAACTGAATCCAAAAAAGTTCACGGGTTTCGCTCGTAAAAATGTCTGCAAATATGAAAAATGTACACAAATTTGACAAAAATGTTCATGAATTCAAAAAATGTTTATGATTTCAAAATATTCATAGTTTTAGAAAAGTAAATAAAATGGAAATAAAGTAAATTATAAAACCTAAGAAAAAAATGTGACGAATAAACAAAACAAAAGAACGAGAATAATAAAAGCAGAAAAGAACGAAAAGAAAAAATAGACACAAAAAGGAGAAAACTGATTTGGAAGGGTCTAGATCTTTCCAATGCTGGAAATAGCTAATGGGCTGACTCAAAATGTATATAGCGGCAGCGTGAGGGGGAGGGGGCGTTGTGCACTTAGTCGCTACTATTAACCTATGCGTCAAAGAGGATTGACCGTAGGGACACACCTATTTCGGCCCATTGCGCTAGTTAAACGATGATCGGAAAAATGCGAACACCCCCTCTCCCTTCATAAGTTTTAACTAGCAGGGGAAGGCGCGGCGCGGCCCATGAAAGAGCCCGTTCAAACGGCCTATTAGCCTGGTTGAAAAAAGGGAAAGAATGTATTTTGGCATTGCCATAAAAGCGGGAAAGAAGTTGATGGGATGTTTAGTTGGTACGAATGCTGAAGTTGGAAACAATGTATTCTGGAGACCATCCAACAATTCCAAATATAAGTCGGCAGCAGGGGAAATTACTCTTGCAAATTGTGGCAAGCAAAGCAAACAATGCTCATTTTCACTGTCATCTTGTGTCCCCGGTGATTCGTTAGAAATAGCTTGGCTCTTTTGGCGTGTTGGTACAAACCTTTAAGGAAGTGGCATCTCTACTAACAATGGATTACCAAAGATGTTGTGAACTTAATACATCTGCAACCAAGAGAAGTACCCTGCAGCCAGAATCAATTTGCATGCTTGGAATTAAAAAACTAAATAGTGTCAAAAAGGAGCCAAACACTTGAAACACAACGAAATCCAACCTGGATATAGCTCTGATTTCTAGCTAAATGGATGAGAAGGGTAACTATTTAGTAAAGGCATCGATCTCACTATATGTATTTAGACACTGACAGTGGAGAAAACGAATACCAAAACTTTGCTCAAGTGTATACATTGCTCCCACAAATTTCAAGTTGTGTTGTCTCTGAGCAACTATGGGATTTCTCCATCAAGAAGATTGTAAGAGGAGGCGATGGAGGGCGACTCTGGCGGCTCTGGCGCAGCCGAGCGACGAGGCCGTACCACTCATCCACCGGCGGCGGCAACCACAACCGGATCACGGTCTTGGGCGCTGGCCGGCTCCGACGATGATTCCAAAGCGGAGGAGGCAGATTCTTGCGACGGGGCGGCAGGGAAACTATCACCTACACCGTCAGACATCGTTTGTGAAACCCTCACAGAGGGATACTCCGAGGAACAGGTCACTGCAACTATCGAGGGATTGGTTCCGCACATCGACCATGGCCTGGGATGGACTGGGTGACGACATAGAAGACAAGGTGGAGGTGGTCCGACGGGTTGTTCACCGGCGTACATCGACGACGGCGATCAAACCATGGAAGGGATCTCTGTCAAAGGTATGTTTGCCGGCTCTCACCCTGTCAGATTTCATTCGGGAGTGGAAGTCGGTCCCACTCCGACGAAGAAAAGGAAAACCGGCGATGGTTAGAGTGCCGCCGCCGACGGCACCGATCGATCCGGATCGAGGGATCCGTGAAGCCAGGAATCTGCATTTGAAAAATTTATTGGGCCATGTTGGGCCGAAAACTAAGATGGGCGGGCCGGCTTCAACTGGGTATATGGCCCAGTTGAATACGTTGGAGGCCACACCGGCCGAGTCCGACGAGGAGACGCGATCGAAGAATACATCGCAGGTCTGCCTGACAATTGATCCCATCGAAACAACCCAGAGAGAATCGACAGAGGTCAGCGGCTCCTCTAGGGTTCGACGGGCGCGTCACTCCGTTCCTCCTGGCTTCCCTATGCACGAAGGGAGAGCGCAGCGAGTTTCGGCGGAACCTACCCCGATGCCTCCCATGGCTGGACGGGATCCCGGAAAGCTGACGCCTGCGGCCAGCGGGCAGGCTAGGCCGGAGGCTCCTGTACAAGGGGCAGGCGGGTCGGTCCCTATGCCTGGTGATGATGGCCGCATGGCTGCTGGTGGTGGTCAAGGGGATGGACAAGGACGTGGATGAGTTGATGGGCAGAATCGCGACGGGTTTTTTGCTGGTCGTGGATCGGGAATAGGCCATGCTGGTGGTGGCAACGATGGCTATCAGGGCTACCGGTACAACTGGAATCATTGGAATGAGGGATTAGCTAGACCGGGTGGTGGTCGCGGCCAATGGAACGATGGTGGTGGTCGAGGAGGTGGTGCTAATCACTGGCATCGGCCCTTCTATCCACCGGAAGGTGACTTTGTCAAAGGAGCCAAGGGTCCGCATTATTGGTAGCGCGGTGGTCGCGGTGGCGGAGGGAGAAACTTTGGATGGAATAAACTCGCTCGAAGTGGGCGGAAGTCACCACGAAAACGGATGTGACTGCAGCTACCAGAGCTACTGCCACCTCTTCGACTACGGCTGCCAAGCTGCCAGAGGAAGCGGCGGTTGTGGTTAAGGCCTTGGCGACAGTGGCTGTACCCGCCAAGTCAACGATGGAAGATAGAGAGACAGCGCGGGCTAACAAAGCGGCTCGTAAGAAAGAAAAGCTGACTTGTTATAGATGTGGTGTACCGGGTCATTTTGTTATGGACTGCACCGCCGTTTTATGTGATATTTGTTCGAAACTAGGACATGATGAGGTTGCATGTCCGCTACTTTTAGCACCTAAGCCGGTGATCAACATTTATGGTGTATGTCAGAATAGGCTCATGTTCTTCGAGACACCATGATCTACAACCTCCCCGCCTTGAGAGTTCAAGAACGGGATCGGTGAAGGTCACAAATGGTACGCTGACAGTTGACCAAGTTTCTCAACAACCGAGGAGGTTTGTGTCTGAGTCTTACCAATGGGCTCCGGTTAGAGTGGACGAGCAGGTTTATCGAGTGGAATTCCCGAGGAAAGATGATCTCCAACGTTTACTGACTTTCGGGGTCAGTAAGGTGAATGGGAGTAAATGCTTGTTAGAATTCGAGGAATGTAAAAAACCGGAACCGTTGGGCACAAGGTTGAAGAAAGTTTGGATCAGATTTTCAGGTATTCCAGAGTTCATTCTCAACGATTTCTTTATTGTCTGGAGCATTGGCTTACTGGTGGGCAAGACAGAGAAAGTTGATATGCCATTCACGCGTAAACGTGGGATCGCCAGGCTGCTTGTGAGTGTGTTGGATGTTGAATATGTACCTGATTATGCACCCTGGTACTATGATGGTGTGCACTATGACCTGGATATAGTGGTTGAGGAGGATACACAACCATAGATACATGATGGTGATGTAGACATGGTTGATGGAGGTGACCGTGATGGGAACCAGGGGGATAAGAACCATGAGGAGCACCTGAGAGGTCCAAGGGAGACCGTATTCCTTCGTCTTGTACGACGACCGATAAACCGCTTAATAGCGGGTCCACGCATGTGACTACCCTTATGAACACTCTCTGTTTTGGATCATTTAAGGCGATGTTAGCGCCGAGTCGTCTAAGGGTAGCTTGTGTGAACTTTCAGGACTTTGAGCAACCTTGTGTGATTAATGGTGGACCGGTTCAGATCCCGGTTTCAATGATCTCACGGGAAGAGCAGACACCTTGTCAAGTGGACATGGTCTCGGTGGGCAGTCCGATCAAAGACCGTGGGCAGGAGGCCCCCAGCTCGGCGCGTAAGCCGATGATGGTCAGCGGCGTGGGGAGTGCGCAGGACTCCTACCGACCGAACGGACAAGGGACGGCGGCCGACAACACTGACAGGCGCAGCGACGGGACGCGAGGTCCGGCGCCGCTGGTGGCACCTGGTAGCTGCATGCTGCAGCCGGCTATCCACGCAATGGAGGACAGTCGCTGTGGGTAGGAGGTTACTTCTCCGGTCACTGCGGACATGCTGGGTTCTGCGGGACGGGTGGCCCAACTACGGCCATCATCTGCGGGAGCGAGGCTACAAGGCGTCGGGAAGGAGGTCCAGGCGCCCTCACCGTATGTCGCACCAAGCCGCATGGCGGTGGAGGGGCTACCACTTCAGACTGGGCAACCGGGTCTGGGAGTGGTGTCCACAGACAACGTGATCTCGTATGGCAGGATACCAGATCCAACGTCTGGTGACCGATGGTTCAGCCACCGCATCCAGGAGCAGCCGGATGCTGATGACATGTTGCTTGGACGGGCTATGAGGGCCGCCAAGATTCGAGACGTTGAGGAAACTACATGTTTGTCGGTCAACACTAATGCTTCAATTCTTCATTTTTCAAATTATGAGATTATGCAAATGCTAGCGACATAGGTATCTCTTTTGGGTCTTCTGGCAAACAAGTAGCTAAAACTATTAACGATATCTTAGACTTAGAAGCAGACAGAGCCATAGAGTTCATTCAAAATCTAGCAGCGATTAAACCGATGAATGAGTCAGACATTAATGGGTTAGGAGGCACAGATTTACAAAGCTTATGTGAAGGGTTATTAAACATAGAGGGAGGTGAGGAGGATGTGCATGACATGGGATCAGAGGGGTATATGGCCTCTTCGATTGACGGTTGTCATACTCATGAAATACCTTCACAAATCAACATAGAAGTGACACAGGATAGACAATAGCGGCCTTGGAAAAGTAAGGTCTATCCTATGTCAGCGGTACGGAGAAGTGCGCGAGTGAAGCATAAGAAAAAAAATTCATGATGACATATGAAAGGAATCTTTTGGAATAGCAGAGGTCTAGCAGACTTGGCTAAAAGAAGATTCCTTAGAGAAACATCGTTAGAACATAAGCTTGACTTTATGGTGATACAAGAAACGGGAAGAGATAATTTCACATCATCATTTCTCAACACCTTATCAGGAGGAGTTGATTTTGATTGGCACTGTTTGCCACCAAGGGGTAGATCGGGTGGGATCTTACTTGGCGTTAAGTGCGAAACCTTAGAGGTGATGAATGTGGTATATGGTGAGTTTTCCGTCAAGTTTCAGGTGAAGTTGAAAGTTGACGGATTCCGGTGGGCTTTGGTGGCCGTATATAGGGCGGCGCAACCGGAGTTGAAATCGGATTTTCTCGCCGATCTGGTAAGAATTTGTTGAGAATAAAGACTCCTCATTATGGTTGGGAGTGATTTCAATATCATTCGAAGGCAAGAAGAAAAAAATAGTGACAACTTCGATGGAAGATGGTCAATGATGTTCAACATGGTTATTGGGAGTCTTGACTTGAGGGAAATTGATCTTACCGGTAGACAGTTCACATGGGCGAACTCACTTCCGGTTCCAACATATGAGAAGTTGGACCGGGTACTGATTGTTGGGAGACGTAGTAGTAAATCAAAAAATTTCCTACGTGTTCACCAAGATCTATCTATGGAGAAACCAGCAATGAGTAAGGCGAGAGTGCATCTTCATACCTTTGAATATCGCTAAGCGGAAGCGTTGCTAGAATGCGGTTGGTGGAGTCATACTCGCAGCGATTTAGATCGCGGTGGAATCTGATCTAAGCGCAGAACAATGGCGCCTCCGCGTTCAACACACGTGCAGCCCGGTGACATCTCCTACGCCTTGATCCAGCAAGGAGGAAGGAGAGGTTGAGGGAGAGCTCCGGAAGCACGACGGCGTGGTGACGGTGGAGCTGCGTGGTACTCCGGGAGAGCTTTGCTAAGAACGAGGAGAGGGAGGAGTAGGGCTACGCCGTGGGAGAGAGAGATGCGTGTCTCCGGCTGCCCCAAGTGCTCCACTATATATAGGAGGAGGAGGAGGGAGGGCTGAGCCCTAGGGTTCCCACCCTAGGGGCCGGCGGCAGCCCCAAATCTCATCTGGTGCAGCGGCCAGGAGGGGAGAGGGGTGCGGCTGCCCTAGGGTGGGCCTTAGGGCCCATCTGCTCTAGGGTTTGGCCCTCTTCACCCTTGTGCTGCGCCTTGGGCCCTTGTGGGGGGTGCACCAGCCCACCTATGGCCTGGTTCCCTCCCACTTGCGGCCCATGCAACCCTCTGGGGCTGGTGGCCCCACTTGATGGACCCTCGGAACCCTTCCGATGGTCCCGATACGTTACCGGTAATTCTCGAAACATTTCCAGTGACCAAAACCTCACTTCCCATATATGAATCTTTACCTTTGGACCATTCTGGAGCTCCTCATGACGTCCGAGATCTCATCCGGGACTCCAAACAACCTTCGGTAATGAGGTAGACTATTTCCCTATAACCCTAGCGTCATCGAACCTTAAGTGTGTAGACCCTACGTGTTCGGGAGGCACGTAGACATGACCGAGACACCTCTCCGGTCAATAACCAACAACAGGATCTGGATACCCATGTTGGCTCCCACATGCTCCACGATGATCTCATTGGATGAACCACGATGTCGGGATTCAATCAATCCCGTATACAATTCCCTTTGTGTATCGGTATGATACTTGCCCGAGATTCGATCGCCGGTATCCCTATACCTTGTTCAATATCATTATCGGCAAGTCTCTTTACTCGTTCCGTAACACATCATCCCGTGGCTAACTCCTTAGTCACATTGAGCTCATTATGATGATGTCTTACCGAGTGGGCCCAGAGATACCTCTCCGTCACACGGAGTGACAAATCCCAGTCTCGATTCGTGCCAACCCAACAGACACTTTCGGAGATACCCGTAGTGCACCTTTAGCCACCCAGTTACGTTATGACGTTTGGCACACCAAAGCATTCCTACGGTATCCGGAAGTTGCACAATCTCATGGTCTAAGGAAATGACACTTGACATTAGAAAAGCTTTAGCAGATGAACTACACGATCTTGTGCTATGCTTAGGATTGGGTCTTGTCCATCACATCATTCTCCTAATGATGTGATCCCGTTATCAATGACATCAATGTCCATGGTCATGAAACCGTGACCATCTATTGATCAACGAGCTAGTCAACTAGAGGCTCACTAGGGACTTGTTGTGGTCTATGTATTCACACATGTATTACGGTTTTCGGTTAACACGATTATAGCATGAACAATAGACAATTATCATGAACAAGGAAATACAATAATAACCATTTTATTATTGCCTCTAGGGCATATTTCCAATAGTCTCCCACGTGCACTAGAGTCAATAATCTAGTTACATTGTGCTGAGTCGAACACCCATAGAGTTTTGGTGTTGATCATGTTTCGCTCGTGAGAGAGGTTTAGTCAATGGATCTGTGACATTCAGATTCGTATGTACTTTACAAATATCTATATCTCCCTCCTGAATGTAATCACGGATGGAGTTGAAGCGGCGCTTGATGTGTCTTGTCTTCTTGTGAAACCTGGGCTCCTTGGCAAGGGCAATAGCTCCAGTGTTGTCACAGAATAGAGTCATCGGGCCCGACGCATTGGGAATTACCTAGGTCGGTGATGAACTCCTTCATCCAGACTCCTTCCTTTGCTGCTTCCGAAGCAGCTATATACTCCGCTTCACATGTAGATGCCGCCACGATGCTTTGCTTGCTACTGCACCAGCTGACTGCCCCTCTGTTCAAAATATACACATATCCGGTTTGTGACTTGGAGTCATCAGGGTCTGTGTCGAAGCTAGCATCAACATAACCCTTTACGACGAGCTTTTCGGCACCTCCATATATGAGAAACATGTCCATTGTCCTTTTCAGGTACTTCAGGATGTTCTTGACCGTTGTCCAGTGTTCCGCTCCGGGATCCAAACACTTTAATCACCTTATTAAAGCGAATGTTCCAACTCCGAGATGCTTGCACCAGCCCATAGATGGAGCGCTGGAGCTTGCATACCTTGTTAGCATCTTTAGGATCGACAAAACCTTCCGGCTGCATCATATATAGTTCTTCCTTAAGGAAACCATTAAGGAATGCGGTTTTGACGTCCATTTGCCAGATCTCATAATCATAAAATGCGGCAATTGCTAACATGATTCGGACAGACTTCAGCATCGCTACGGCTGAGAAAGTCTCATCGTAGTCAACTCCTTGAACTTGTCGATAACCCTTAGCAACAAGCCAAGCCTTATAGACGGTCACATTACCATCCACGTCAGTCTTCTTCTTAAAGATCCATTTATTTTCTATGGCTCGCTTATCATTAGGCAAGTCCACCAAAGTCCATACTTTGTTTTCATACATGGATCCTATCTCGGATTTCATGGCTTCAAGCCATTTGTTGGAATCTGGGCCCGCCATCGCTTCTTCATAGTTCGAAGGTTCAACGTTGTCCAACAACATGATCTCCAGGACAGGGTTGCCATACCACTCTGGTGCGGAACGTGTCCTAGTGGACCTTCGATGTTCAATAGTAACTTGATCTGAAGTTCCATGATCATCATCATTAACTTCCTCTCCAGCCGGTGTAGGCTCCACAGAAACAACTTCCTGTGCTGCGCTAGTCTCCGGTTCGAGTGGAGGTACAGTTACCTCATCAAGTTCTATTTTCCTCCCACTTACTTTTTTCGAGAGAAACTCTTTCTCTAGAAAGGATCCATTCTTGGCAACAAAGAATTTTGTTCATGAGGCATGGTTCGCACGTGTCAAATGATTCAAACTCAAGAGACTCCAAAAGTCCATCAGCATGGAGTTTCTTCATGCGTTTGACACCAATATGACCAAGGCGGCAGTGCCACATGTAAGTGGGACTATCGTTATCAAGCTTACACTTTTTGGTACTCACACTATGAACATGTGTAACATCACGTTCGAGATTCATCAGAAATAAACCATTGACCAACGGAGCATGACCATAAAACATTTCTCTCACATAAATAGAACAACCATTATTCTCAGATTTAAATGAGTAGCCATCTCGCATCAAACGAGATCCATATACAATGTTCATGCTCAAAGCTGGTACTAAATAACAATTATTGAGGTTTAAAACTAATCATGAAGGTAGATGTAAAGGTAGCATGCCGACGGCGATCCCATCGACCTTGGAAGCATTCCTATTGGGGATATAACCCCATGGTGAGACCCACCCCGAGGGCTCCGGGTCATACCTGGCGGCTTGTAGACCAGCCCAAGAGTGAGACGTGGAGACTTAAGGGCCCAAGAAGCTTAGCGGCTTGACAGGATGGGCCGGCAGGTGGCCCGGATGAAGAAGACCCGGGCGTGTAAGCCGCCCGGGGACAACTTGGTCAGGAAAGGCAAGAGAAGATAGAGGTAGACTCGGACATGTAATGAGAGTCGGTTACAACTTGTATGATCAGTGGTCTTGACCTCCTATATAAAGGCAAGACCCGGGGTGACTTAGGGGGCAGGTTATCGAGAACTAGGTTAAGCAATAGCTCCCTTGTAATCGATACATCAAGCAATATAAGCACAAGTAGGACATAGGCTATTACCTCGACTTGAGGGGCCGAACTTGGGTAAACTCGTGTCCTTCATCCCAACCAACCCCTTTGAGTCCATCACATTAGCAATGGCCCCGAACCCAAGTCCGTTCACCCGGACATCTGCCGTGATAAAACCACGACAGTTGGCGCCCACCATGGGGCCTGCGCGTGGTGGTGTTGAGTTCTCAAAGGGCTCTCTCCCAGGGCTCGAGGGATACGTGGTCGGAAGGATGAGCAAGAGTTGCCGCGGCCGGCTCTACATCAACAATGCCGGCTGGGGGCTTGATGCCGACTCTATGGAGTATGGATTTCGTGTTCCTTTCGGCGGGATTCACGTTTTCATCGGAAGGACTGACGGATCTACACCCGGGCCGGACGTCTGCACCAACATCATCGAGCCGGCCCGGCGCGCGCAACCCGCCCGTGATGTGCGGCCCACCCGTGCCAATCCGGGCTGGAGGCATGTCTTCATAGGCTTTATTCAAGGTATGGATCTGGAAGCTTCCGGGTCGCTGGAAACTCTCGTCTATTCAGAAGACGAGTCTTCGAGCGGAGAGACGGAGTCAATTTACCAGCTTCGCAACGGCGGGCTTGGGGGCTACGATGAGCTTTGCCCTGAGTCTGACGCTCTTGGGCCATCGGCTCACGCTGCCGTGTTCATGGCGGGGTCAGCCCCAGGCACGAACAGTACAGCCGCGGGAGCGGCAACCTCAGGCGCTGACCCGCCTGCGCCGACTCAAGTTCTTCTGGATTTGATGAATGAGCTCGCGGCCTGATGGCCACTGAAGTTACACCAGATAATCAAGCTGCCCGGAACTTAGAGATTGTGAGGCTCAAGGACCGGATGGCAGAGGAGCAGCAGAGGATAGCTGAGCTGAAAGTCCAGATGGAGGAAGAGGCAGAACGTATTAAAACGGGTGCCTTCCGCCTTGGGCTGGAACAACAATCGGAGGCTGCGGTACATTGGAGGAGGCATCAATCTCGCTTGCCAGAACGATATGAGGCTAGGAACCTCTTCAACACACCAGGAATGGGAGGAGCCACGGACGCACCTGGAAGACGCCCGGCGGCTCGACCGACGTCTCACCCGGCCCGATGAAACCAGGCCTCACCAGTGGTTTTTCCAACACCGACGGGTCATTATTCTAACTCGACCGAGAACATGGTGGCGGCGGCCGCCCGACTTGAAACGATTCCTATTTTAGATGAAACGCCTTTTGCGGAAGAGGTACAGAATGCCATTGGATACTTGCAGACGGCGATGGCCCAGCAGGAGAAGTACACTCACAGTCGGAGCCGCGTTCATTCAACCCCTCTCCCCAGCAGGAGCTTTAGCCAGCGCTATGAGTCGCCAGCGGTTTCCAGCAGCGACCGGTAGAGAGGACCTCCGAGGGATGATCAGGCGGCTCTATATGCGCAACCGCTCATGAACCGGGCAAGAAACCAGCAACAAGCGGCCGCTTTAGCCACGATGACTCACCAAGAGCCCGCGCCCTCTGTATCAGTAGGGGCTGGAATAACTGCTAGGGCGGTGGGAGTGCCATGTTTATCATCGGATCTGTGAGGTGAACGGTTGCCGAAGGATTTCAAAGGACCTCGCAAGGTTCCGAATTACACTGCTGATTTGCCTCCGGAGGCCTGGGTCGAAAGTTATGAACTGGCTATGGAGATGCTAGATGTCAGTGAGGCAGTGTGTGCTAAGTACTTTATCATGATGCTTGAAGGTCCGACTCGCACATGGTTAGAGGGGTTGCCTCCCAATACCATCAATTCCTGGGCTGAGTTAAGGGCAAGGTTCATCAAAAAATTTCAAGGGACTTGCAAACAGCCTATGACCATCGTGGATCTTGATCACTGCGTCCAGTAGGAGGGTGAGTCGGCTCATCATTGGGTCCGACAGGTGTCAACCATCATCCATTCTTCTGAGCAGATCACGGCAGCCCAGGCCGTGCTCATCTTAGAGAAGAACTGTCACTTCGTTCCGCTGAAGCAGAAACTTGGCCGGCTGAAGCGTACGTGTCAGGATATGGGAGAGCTCCTGACGGTTCTCACAAAGTACACCAACTCTGATAACACGAAGGACCCAGGCTCTGATGAGGAGAAGGCCGGTCAAGGTAAAAAGAATAATCAAGGAAACAGTGTGGTTAACAATGGTAACCAGAACAAGCGGAAGAACCCCGATGGCGGATCAGAACTGGTAGCCAATGCAAGTACCGGCCAGAATCCTCCTAAGGGCAATGGGAAGTTCAGACCACCTTTTAATAAAAACAGGACTCCCTTCAATTTGGAGGAGGCGCTTAAGAAGCCCTGTCCAGAACACAGCCAGCCCGACAAACCTTCATCGCACACATGGGGTGATTGCCACATTATGTAGAAGTTAAAGAATTACTACACGCAACCCAACAACCAGGGCGGTGGTCCGCCTGGCGGGTCAGGAGCCGTATTTGGATCCGGCGGCTCAGGTACCGGTCATCATGGTCAAGGTAATCAAGGAGGGCATCTGCAACACTCTGGTAACAACAACCAGTTGCAACTTAACCAATCTGTGTATCAAAGTAATCCGAAGCAGCTTAGTTTAGGTCAGTCTCATGTTTTCACGACCAGCCTTAACAAGCAAGACCAGAAATTACGCAAGCAAGCGGTCCATGCGGCTGCGCTGGCTCTGCCGTAGTACTTAAAGTGGTATGAATATAACATAATGTGGAGCCGGGAAGACCACCCGCCGCGTGTGGATGACCCGGGGCGGCTGGCTTTGGTGGTTGCCCCCCAAGTGGTAGGTTATATGGTGAACAAGGTGCTTATGGACGGAGGCAGTAGTATGAACATCCTCTATTATGACACCTTCCAGCGAATGAAGTTGCTTGACAAGGATCTTAAGCCCTCATCCACCGTTTTTCATGGTGTGGTGCCAGGCAAGTCGGCCTATCCGGTGGGCAGGATTTCTTTGGAGGTTGCCTTTGGTGATGAATATAACTACAGGGTGGAGTCCTTGTGGTTTGAAGTGGTCAAGATCAAGAGCCCTTACCATGCATTGTTTGGACGGCCGGCTTATGCTAAGTTCATGGCTAGGCCCTGCTACGTATACTTACAGCTCAAGGTGCCCGGGTTAAAGGGCACAATTACCATTCATGGTGATCAGAATACGGATATTGAGTGCGAGGAACAAGACGCGACTTATGCAGAGTCCAGTTGCGCTCAGGAGGAGCTTAAGTTTTATAAGGAGAACGTTGATCCGGAGGCATGACGCCGTTGAAAAAGCCCGCAACGGAGGTTGAGCCGCCCCTTAAGTTTTCGGCGGATGATACCAAGGCAATAGACTTCACTCTGGGCGACTCATCCAAACCGTTCATCATTGGGGTTCATATGGATCCCAAATAGGAAAGCACGCTCATCGAATTCATCCGTGAGAATCGGGACATCTTTGCATGGAAACCTTCTGACATGTTGGGTGTTTTGAGAGAGTTCGCCGAGCACAATCTTAATGTGGATCCTAAGTTTAAACCCATCAAGCAGTTTCTACGGCGGTTCAATGAGGAGAGGCGCAAGGCCACCGGGCAAGAGGTCGCCCGGCTCTTAGCAGCAGGTTTCATCGTCGAGGTTTTTCACCCGGAGTGGCTTGCCAACCCAGTACTGGTGCTCAACAAGAACGACATGTGGCGGATGTGTGTGGATTACACGGACCTTAACAAAGCTTGTCCGGATGATCCCTTTGCTCTCCCGCATATTGATCAGATCATTGATGCTACGGCGGGTTGCGAAATCCTGTGCTTCCTGGATGCCTATTCAGGATATCATCAGATCAAGATGGCAGTTAAGGACCAAGAGAAGACGGCTTTTATAAGGCCTTTTGGAGCCTTCTGTTTTGTATCTATGCCTTTCGGGCTCAAGAGTGCCCAAGCAACTTATCAGCGTTGTGTGCAGAATTGTCTTTACAGTCAGATCGGGCGCAACGTTCACGCTTACGTAGATGATATTGTGATAAAATCGAGGAAGAAGGAGACCCTTTTGGATGACTTAAGGGAAACCTTTGACAATCTCCGGGTCTATAAGATGATGCTTAACCCAGCCAAATGCGTCTTTGGTGTTCCGGCTGGCAAGCTCTTGGTTTTTATGGTTTCTGAGCATGGCATTGAGGCTAACCCTGATAAAATCAAGGCTATCACCTCTCTGGTAGAGCCGACCTATATTAATGATGTCCAACGCCTGGTGGGGCGAATCGCCACGTTAAGCCGGTTCATAAGCCGCCTCGGTGAGAAAGCAATTCCTCTATATCTGATGATGAAAAAGACAGACAATTTTGTCTGTACAGCGGCGGGTGAAGCGGTGGAGGCACTCAAGAAACAGCTCACTGAGCCGCCGGTGTTGGCCGCTTTGGCTAAGAAAGAGCCTTTGCTCCTGTAAGTGGCGGCTAACAACCGGGCAGTCAACATCGCAATTGTGGTCGAGCGCAAGGAAGCCGGGAAGGAGTATCCGGTTCCACGGCTGGTGTATTATATCAGTGAGGTCCTAACCGAATCCAAACAAAGATATCCACATTGGCAAAAGCTGGTGTATGGGGTGTTCATGGCCAATCGCAAGTTAAAACACTATTTCTTAGGGCACCCGATCACTGTGGTCAGCTCTGCTCCATTGGGGGACATAATTCAGAACAGAGAAGCCACCGGTAGGATTGCTAAGTGGGCGTTGGAGCTGGGACCTCTTAATCTAACATACGTGCCTCATACGGCCATCAAATCCCAGGCCCTTGTGGATTTTATAAATGATTGGACAGAGTATCAAGCTCCTGAGGAAAAGCCGGATAACACATACTGGACTATACATTTTGATGGATCCAATCAGCTGGAAGGATCAGGAGCAAGAGTTGTTTTGACATCTCCCAAAGGTGATAAATTTTGTTATGTGCTCCAGCTGATGTTCCCTTGCACCAACAATGAGGATGAGTATGAGGCTCTGCTTCATGGTCTCAGAGTAGCCAAGGAGATGAATTTAAGCTGGGTAAGGTGTTTGGGCGACTCAGATCTTGTGGCTCAGCAAGTTTCAGGCACATGGGATTCCAGGGACCCACGGATGGTGGCTTATCGACAGGCGATGGATGTCATTGCTGGTCACTTCAAAGGTTATCAGGTAGATCACATTGATCGTCATAGGAATGAGGCAGTTGATGCCTTATCACGGTTAGGCTCTCAGAAAAAGCCGGTGCCGCCCAATATCTTTTTGGACGTTTTATATCACCCGACTGTCAAGTTGCCTTCAGAGGAAGATTTGGCTGTCCCTGACCCGAAGGGGCAATTGGTGGCGGCTCTACATGCTATTCCGGATTGGACTATGCCTTACCTGGCCTATTTGACTCGGGGCGAATTACCTGATGATGAAAATCTAGCCAGACAGATCACCCTGCATTCTAAGTCGATGACGATCGTTAATGGTGAGTTACACAAGTGTAGCGTTACCGGGGTTTTTCAGCGTTGTGTCTCACCAGAGGAAGGCCAGGAAATTTTGAATGAAATTCACGCTGGAGATTGCGGACATCACGCCGGCTCAAAATCTTTGGTAGCTAAGGCGTTTCAGCACGGTTTCTTCTGGTTGACGGCTCACAAAGACGTAGAAGATTTGGTCCACAAGTGTGACGACTGTCAAAAATTTGGCAGACGTGTTCATGTTTCGGCTCAAGAGTTGCGGATGATACCAATTACTTGGCCGTTTGCAGTCTGGGGGCTTGATATGGTAGGACCTTTGAAGAGATCCAAGGATAAGAAAACACACCTCCTGGTGGCGGTTGATAAGTTGACCAAATGGGTAGAGGCTGAGCCGATCAGCAATTGTGATGCAGCTACGGCGGTTCAGTTTGTTAAAAAGCTAATCTACCATTTTGGCTACCCCCATAACATCATCACTGACAATGGCACAAATTTGTCCAAGGGAGCTATGACAAAATTCTGCGACGAAGAGCACATCCGGCTTGATGTTACAGTAGTTGCTCATCCGCAGTCCAACGGTTAGGCGGAGCATGCCAATCAAGAAATCTTGCGGGGTATCAAGCCATGACTCATGGTTCCTTTACAATGAACACCCGGTTGTTGGGTAGAAGAGCTGCCCTCCGTCTTATGGAGTGTCAGAACCACCCCCAATAGATCCATAGGGTATACACCTTTCTTCATGGTTTATGGTGCCGAGGCCGTGTTGCCAAGTGACATCCGACATGACTCGCCACGAGTGGCGGCTTACGTTGAGACGAACAATGAGATGGCACGTCAGGACACGTTGGATGCCTTGGAGAAGGAACGAGAGCTCGCGGCTGCCCGTTCGGCGATTTATCAACAAGAGCTGCGAAACTATCATAGCCGTAGGGTTAAGACCTGGACGTTTCAAGAGGGCGACTTAGTTCTACGGTTGATTCAAGACCAGACAGATATGCATAAATTATCTCCTCCATGGGAAGGGCCTTTTGTGGTCATCCGAAATCTCAACAACGGGTCGTATTACCTCATTGACATCCGGGACGACTCAGATACTTTGGGTCAGGAGACCTGCCGGCTGTGGAACGTAGCGCATCTGCGGCCTTATTACACTTAAGGTTGTTGAGAATCGTCATTTACATTACCATTGTACATATCATATTTATATATAAATAAAATAGCATCCCTGCAAGCCAGGGCCTCTGCCACATCGCACATCTTCATCGATGCAAATACATTGGTTGTCGAAGGGGGCTTCTTACCTTCGGGTATCGCTTATGTCACCCTAACAACCGGCTTTATGCCATTCTAGTTGACATGTCAGCTACGGCTGTCGAAGGGAGCTTCTTACCTTCGGGTATCACTTATCTCACCCTAACAGCCGGCTTTATGCCATTTCCAGTTAACATGTTAACCGCGGTTGTCAAAGGGGGCTTTTTACCTTCGAGTATCGCTTATCTCACCCTAACAACCGGCTTTATGCCATTCCAGTTGACATGTCAGCTACGGCTGTCGAAGGGGGCTTCTCACCGATGGGTGTCACTTATCTCACCCTAACAGCCGGCTTTATGCCATTTTCGGTTAACATGTTAACCGCGGTTGACGAAGGGGGCTTCTTACCCTCGGGTATCTCTTATCTCACCCTAACAGCCGGCTTTATGCCATTTCCGGTTAACATGTTAGCTGCGGTTGTCGAAGGGGGCTTCTTAACTTCGGGTATCACTTATCTCACCCTAACAACCGGCATTCGCGCCAAAAATGTTGACAAGTCAACATTGGCTGTCGAAGGGGGCTTCTTACCCTCGGGTACCGCTTATCTCACCCTAAAAGCTGGCTTTATGCCATTCCGATTAACATGTTAGCCGCGATTGTCGAAGGGGGCTTCCCACCTCCGGGTGTAGCTTATATATCCCTAACAACTGGCGTTCGCGCCAGAAATGTTGACAAGTCAACATAACCATACAGGGGGCTTCCTGCCCTACAGGTGAGCTTATCAAACCTTCTTGGCCGGCTCTGAAGCCAAGAGAAGAATTCTGTCAAACACGTTGGGAACACACAACATCTTCGGGTTACGCTTTTAAGCCGCCCTCCAAACGGTGTAAAGGTACATTTATGCATGCAGGAAACTAAGCTATGAAGAGCCGGTAAGGCATATAATGAGAAGGACAAGGAAGATGACACATGTCTATTTTAAAGCCGGACTTTCATACGTGTGTGATGGCACAAGTTCAACAAAGGCAAAAGTTGCTGCTATCCTATTACAGACGCTCTCTGTGGAGCCCAGAATATCATCCACGGCGGGTGATGGAGAGCCGGCTATTACAAGTTTTCTAACAAAGCAATCAACTGGCTGGCGGGTCATCCTGCTCCTGCTCTTCAGCTGCCTTGATCTGGAGATTATCCAAGTCCCAATTGCAGTCGGTTAAAGCTGCAAAAGTACCTTCTTCAAAGAAGGGGGACGGGTCAAGATCAGAAGCGAAGAGAGTCTTACTATGAGCGGGTGTCAGATCCTGGCACTCAAAGAGCGGACCACGGATCCTCTTTTGATCAGCACTGTATGCCGCCTGGTAAGTCACCAAGTTGACCTCTTCTGCTAAGACGGAGGCTAGGACTTTGGAATCTTTTATGCACCAAGCATAATCAGCGTCGGTAAACTCAGAGCCATCGTCCTTCTTGGAGGGAAATCCATCCATCATCTCAGCTAGAGTAAGCTCTGGATCGAAAGCCAATGCCCGGCTTATGGCCGCAATCGCCCCCTGACGGGCGGCTGATTTCTTCAGCTCCACAATCTGTTTGGGCATCGTTGACAGGAGCTCCAAGCCACTTTTGAGAGCCAAAGGAATGTTCTCTTTATACTGCACAGCCTTGATTGTGCATACCGCCCTGCAGTACAGTTGTTCTGTCAATGTGTATATAGCATTCAAAGGCAGCAGACAGTCGGAGACAAGTTGGCGGCTCCTAGGACCTGCATGAGACGGAGGCCTCGTTATGAGTCGCCAGCACAAGTCCAAAAATCCGGATCGAGCCAAGCTATTAAAAACTTACCAAAGAGGGTAGCTACCATCTTCGTGATGTGACGCTTCAAAGACTGCAACTCGTCAGATACGATCATGAGTCACTGATCAGCATCATCCGCCCGTTTAGTCAATATAGCTTTTTCAGCCTCGGCAGATTCCTTGAAGGCGGTGAAGTCAGCTTTGATCTTAGCTAGCTCTTCGATAAGGAGCCGGCATGTCTCGTCAGCTTCACTCTGTGCGGCTTGCTGAGTAGCTAAGTTCGTTTTTAAGCCGACCAATTCTGACCCGACTTCGGTTAAAGCTTCCTGCGCCGTATCAAATTATGGAGTACATAAGCATGTCTCAAACAGATTTCAAGCAATATGCAT
Source organism: Hordeum marinum (assembly GCA_022496015.1). Lineage (NCBI taxonomy): Eukaryota > Viridiplantae > Streptophyta > Magnoliopsida > Poales > Poaceae > Hordeum > Hordeum marinum. Next base: position 47,320,100 of record CM039672.1, read on the forward strand.
GACACTTGGGGGATAATGTCTATTTTCAAGACAGTTCCGACTCAACTTCGACAAGTTTGACCCAGAACTTGGGGGCTACATAATGGTTTTCTAAGGAGGTTCAACATGTAAGTCCCGACTCAACTTTTGAAAAGATTAAGCCGACCCTTTGGGGCTACAGTTGGCTCTAGTAACTATCTTCTAGGAAGTACCGATTCAAAATTATCAATTATTCAGCCGGCCCTTTGGGGCTAACAACAATGATTTTAGATCACGGCTAAATAAATTAAAGCCTACACATTACATATGTCTACTTCTGCTAAAGATGGAAGAGCCGGATTATTATCAGTCAATATTAACCCGGCTATTGGGGGCTATGTAAGGTTATAAGGAGGAAAAAGGAATACCTCATATTGTCTCTTCATTAAGTTAACCAGTTTGAGCTCCAAATCCCGGCTTGTAGACAGCCGGTTCATATAGCCAGCATGAAGTTCGTCGGCTGTCATTTTCTCTAAGGCAGGGAGCTCAAATTCCAGCTTCCTCGAAGCTTCAGCTGTTTCACTATGCTTGGTTAGCACGTGAGGTGAAGGAGAGTGCAGGCCGACGCCAGTAATCACGACGTCCAGGGCAGCGGCGTCATCAGCAGCCTTGGCAGGGCTCGGCGGCTTGGGAAGATCCCTTTGCGGGCTCTCAATAATAATGTCATCAGTTGCCGACTCTGCAGAAGTCGCTGGAGGGTCCGGCTTGGCAAGCTCCGGTTCTTGAGCAGCAGGGCCAGGGGAGGACTTGTTGGTTTTCCTCCGCTTAGCTTGAGCCCTAGAAAAGACACGAAGGCCAGAATTCAGGGGTTACAACCGCCAAAGAGCCGGATGTAAAGGCTACAAAATGCTTACAGCGGATTAATCTTCGGAGGTTGAAGAGCGGTGGCCGTAGAGTCGCCGGATGAAGGTGATCCCTGAGAGATAGTTCAAATGATATAAGGCAGTGTTGAGATTATAAAGGAAAAGCTAATAAAATCAATCAGAGATACATAACTCCGCGGGGCGTTTCTTCTGAGCCGGAGAGTTAGGCAACCCGGACACGAGATCAGTAGAGCCGGCGCTCCTGGTCTGACGGCGGTCGACTTGCTGTTTCTTTTTCAAAAGAAATTGGGGATCCAAATGAGCAAGAGGATGAGAAGGGGAACTTTTCGAACAACCTGCCGTATCTTCTGGGGTACAAAACATTCTGAGTCGGATGAAATATAAGTTACCTCAGGAACATTGGCGCGGCTTGTCTCTACCTCGTCCTTGGAATAAGTTGTTATCAGTAAGGTGAATAATGAGGTTACCGAAAATAGTCAAACTATAGCTCTGAGCCGGATGATTCCGGCGGGTCAAACCATTCCTCCTGAGGGGTGGTCTTCTTCGTCCTCTTGGCCCGGGCCTTCTCCTTGCTTTTCTTCAGAGGAGGAACATACTTCTTCTTCCAGAAGTTAGAATCATCCTGAAAAGGTAAGCCGGTTAATAACAATGAATTGACAAGTCACAATTACACAAAAAGAAGAGACGATGAAGAGTCGCCTTACGTCTGGGGCCAGATTAACGACACTGAAAGGTGCCAGCCGGATAGCACTGCAAGCTCCTGACGTCTCATGAACAAGACTCCGGATGACAGTGGTAATATCGTCTTCAGTTAAAGTTGTCCGACTGAAGCATAGGGAACCATCATACTTGCCAGGTTATTCGCACATGAGGCGATTTCTCAAGCTCAAAGGCATAACTCTCCAGGAGATCCAGCAGCGGATCAAGTCCAAACCCGTCAATCCATTGGCCATGAGGGCTCTAATCTTGGCGTGAGCCGGCTCGTGCCTTGCACGTTCAGAAGTTGATAGCCGACCAGGAAGCTCAGAAGTTGTCTTGAGCCGGGAGGGGCCATAACCCGACAACAGATGCTCACCCTCTAGGGAAGTATCCTTGCAGTAGAACCAAGTCTTATTCCAATCCTTTGGATGACTCGGCATTGGTACAGCCAGAAAGGTATTGTCCTGGCGCCTATGAATGGAAATTCCACCAAGTTCTAAGCTCGGGCCGGCCTTTACTTCAGTTTGCCAGTTCGCATAAAAGAATTCTTAGAAGAGACCTACAGACGGCTGAGTCTGCAGGTAGACCTCGCTGAGCACTTGGAAGTTGCATATGTTTGAGACGGAGTTGGGGGCAAGGTCTTGGGGATGCAACTTATAGAAATGAAGGATCTCCCAGAAGAATTTTGAGCACGAGGGGAAGAATCCACGTTCAATATGATCCGAAGAAATAACTGCCTCGCCCTCCTGAGGAATGGGCCTCAGTTCATTACCCGAAACCCGCCAATGGATGACCTCTTTGGTAGGAAGTGTGCCCGCAAGTACAAAGTCCATCAGAAACTCTTCGGTAATGCATGAACCGACCCAGTTGCAGGAGTTAGATGCGCGAGACATGGCGGCAGTTTTTAACTGTACAAAGTAACCATATACGACGAGTCAAGAAAAAGGCGAATAATTGTGGGCGGCTTAAAAGCTTAAGACCTTAAGGATGAGATGCCAAGATCCGGTTGATGAGAGCCGGAACAGCATGGCGGATCAACATCACGAAAGGACAGAGTGAAATTTGGCTAAGTTCTGAAAACAGGTTTCACAAAGTAGTGCTGCGGGTGCGGATCTATAAAACAAAAGAAATGTCTTTATTTCCATACCTAGCGATGAACTGGTGAAAACAGTGAAAGTCTGAAAACGACGGGCGGAGCCGTGGTGAATCTAAACAGCATCAATGTCGGTCTTCTACCTAGCGGCACCGTAGGGACAGGTTACGGTTGAAGACTAATGAACTGAACATGGCTGGCATTGATGGAACCCTGAGTTCTAAGAAAAAGCGGCGGCGGAGCTCCATGGAAACACTACCAGAACAAGTTGCGGATCTAAGGGGAGAAAGACTCACCGATGACGGCGCGATGAAGGCAGAAGATACTCTGGATCACGTTAGGTTGATGCAGCGGTCCTATCGATGGCGAGGAGAAGACGGCGCCGGAGCAGGAGGCGCTGGAAACGGAAGCGCCTAAAGGAAGGAGATGACAGAACAAGCGGGAGAAGGCAAATGCCGCCCCGGGCGGTCCTATTTAATAGGGAAAAGGCGGAACAGGCGCGAAAATCCAGGCGTCGGATGTCATTTGACCGAGGCGGACGCCTCGATATTCGGGCTGTTCATTTAATAAGAAGATTCGTTGCGTGCGTCAGAGGATCTTTGTTGCGGATTTGACATGACGTCACGGCGGGTCATTTTTGGGCGACTCGCCGAGGAGTAAGAAGAAAGGCTGAAGTGAGCAAGCTCAAATCAACCTGGGGCCTAATGTTGGGGATATAACCCCACGGTGAGACCCGCCCTGAGGGCTCCGGGTCATACCTGGCGGCTTGTACACCAGCCCAAGAGTGAGTTGTGGAGACTTAAGGGCCCAAGAAGCTTAGCGGCTTGACAGGATAGGCTGGCAGGTAGCCCGGATGAAGAAGACCCGGGCGTGTAAGCCGCCCAGGGACAACTTGGTCAGGAAAGGCAAGAGAAGATAGAGGTAGACTCGGACATGTAATGAGAGTCAGTTACAACTTGTATGATCCGTGGTCTTGACCTCCTATATAAAGGCAAGACCCGGGATGACTTAGGGGGCAGGTTAACGAGAACTAGGTTAAGCAATAGCTCCCTTGTAATTGATACATCAAGCAATATAAGCACAAGCAGGACGTAGGCTATTACCTCGACTTGAGGGGCCGAAACTGGGTAAACTCGTGTCCTTCGTCCCAACCAACCCCTTTGAGTCCATCACGTTAGCAATGGCCCCGAACCCAAGTCCGTTCACCCAGACATCGGCCGTGATAAAACCACGACAATTCCCGACGCGCATCGTCACCTCGTTCTTTTGCCAGTCTCTGCTTATTTCGTAGCTCCTGCTTGGAGTTACAAATGTGAGCATCTACACTAGTATCAAATACCCAGGAGCTATTATGAGTGCTAGTAAGGTACACATAAAAAACAAGTATATCACATATACCTTTAACGTCGCTGGCCTTCTTATCCACTAAGTACTTGGGGCAGTTCCGCTTCTAGTGACCGGTACCCTTGCAATAAAAGCACTCAGTCTCAGGCTTGGGTCCATTCTTGTTCTTCTTCCCGACAACTTTATTACCGAGCACAACAAATGCTTTACCATCCTTCTTGAAGTTCTTCTTACACTTGCCTTTCTTGAAACTAGTGGTCTTATTCACCATCAACACTTGATGCTCCTTTTTGATCTTGACCTCCGCTGATTTCAGCGTCAAGTATAACTCAGGAATGGACTTCTCCATCCCCTGCATGTTGTAGTTCATCACAAAGCTCTTGTAGCTAGGTGGGAGCGGCTGGAGGATTCTGTCAATGACCGAGTCATCCGAAAGATTTACTCCCAGCTGAGGCAATCGGTTGTGCATCCCAGACATCTTGAGTATGTGCTCACTAACAGAACTATTCTCCTCCATCTTACAACTGAAGAACTTGTCGGAGACATCATATCTCTCGACCCGGGCATGAGCTTGGAAAACCAGTTTCAGCTCTTGGAACATCTCATATACTCAGTGTTGCTCAAAACGCTTTTGGAGCCCCAGTTCTAAACTGTAAAGCATGCCACACTGAACCAGGGAGTAATCATCACAGCGTGACTGCCAAGCGTTTGTAACGTCTTGGTCCGCTGGGAAAATGGGTGGGTCACCTAATGGTGCATCAAGGACATACAATCTTTTGGAAGCTATGAGGATGATCCTCAAGCTATGGACCCAGTCCGCATAGTTGCTTCCATTGTCTTTCAGCTTGGTTTTCTCTAGGAACGCGTTGAAGTTGAGGCTGACATTAGCGTTGTCCATTGGATCTACAATATAGATTGTAAAGACAATTTTAGACTAAGTTCATGATAATTAAGTTCACATAATCAAATTATTTAATGAACTCCCACTTAGATAGACATCTCTCTAGTCATCCAAGTGACACATGATCCACGTCGACTAGCCCATGTCCGATCATCATGTGAGACGGACTAGTCATCCATGGTGAACATCTCCATGTTGAACGTATCTTCTATACGACTCATGTTCGACCTTTCGGTCTTCCATGTTCTGAGGCCATGTCTGTACATGCTTGGCTTGTCAAGTCAACCTAAGTGTATCGCGTGTGTAAATCTGGCTTACACCCGTTGTATGCGAACGTTAGAACCTATCACACCCGATCATCACGTCGTGCTTTAGAACAACGATCTTTAGCAACGGTGCACAGTTAGGGTGAACACATTTCTTGAAATTTCATTGATAGATCATATTATTTACTACCATCGTTCTAAGCCAATAAGATGTAAACATGATAAACATCACATGCAATCAATATGGTGACATACAATCAATATCATCTTCAGGGCACCATGATCATCACTGTCACCGGCATGACACCATGATCTCCATCATCATGATCTCCATAAACGTGTCTTCATGAAGTTGTCTCGCCAACTATTACTTCTACTACTATGGCTAACGATTAGCACTAAAGTAAAGTAATTACATGGCGTTTATGATTGACATGCAGGTCATACAATAAATAAGACAACTTTTATGGCTCCTTCCGTTTGTCATACTCATCGACATGCAAGTCGTGAATCCTATTACAAGAACATGATCAATCTCATACATCACAATGCATCACATCACATCCTTTGGCCATATCACATCACAAGGCATATGCTGCAAAAACAAGTTAGACGTCCTCTAATTTTTAGTTGCAAGTTTTTACGTGTCTGCTATAGGTTTCTAGCAAGAACGTTTCTTACCTACGCCAAAACCACAACGTGATATGCCAATTGCTATTTACCCTTCATAAGGACCCTTTTCATCGAATCCAATCAGACTAAGGTGGGAGAGACAGACACCCGCTAGCCACCTTATGCAACAAGTGCATGTCACGCGGTGGTACCGGTCTCACGTAAGCGTACGTGTAAAGTTGGTCCTGGCCGCTTCATCCCACAATACTGCCGAATCAAGATCAGACTATTAACAGTAAGCAAATTAACAAGATCGACGCCCACAACAACTTGTGTTCTACTCGTGCATAGATTCTACGCATAGACCTAGCTCATGATTCCACTGTTGGGAAACATAGTAGTAAATCAAAAAATTTCCTACGTGTTCACCAAGATCTATCTATGGAGAAACCAACAACAAGTAAGGGGAGAGTGCATCTTCATACCTTTGAAGATCGCTAAGTGGAAGCGTTGCTAGAACGCGGTTGGTGGAGTCGTACTCGCAGCGATTCAGATCGCGGTGGAATCCGATCTAAGTGCCGAACAACGGCGCCTCCGTGTTCAACACACGTGCAGCCCGGTGACGTCTCCTATGCCTTGATCCAGCAAGGAGCAAGAAGAGGTTGAGGGAGAGCTCTCGCAGCACGATGGCATGGTGATGGTGAAGCTGCGTGGTACTCCGCCAGAGCTTCGCTAAGCACTACGGAGAACGAGGAGAGGGAGGAGTAGGGCTGCGCGGTGGGAGAGAGAGATGCGTGTCTCCGACAACCCCAAGTGCTCCACTATATATAGGAGGAGGAGGAGGAGGGAGGGCTGCGCCCTAGGGTACCCACCCTAGGGGCCGGCAGCACCCCATATCTCATCTGGTGCGGCGGCCAAGAGGGGAGAGGCGTGCGACTGCCCTAGGGTGGGCCTTAGGGCCCATTTGCTCTAGGGTTTGCCCCCCTCCACCCTTGTGCTGCACCTTGGGCCCATGTGGGGGTGCACCAGCCCACCTAGGGTCTGGTTCCCTCCCACTTGCGGCCCATGCAGCCCTCTGGGGCTGGTGGCCCCACTTGGTGGACCCTCGGAACCCTTCCGGTGGTCCCGGTACGTTACCGATAATTCCTGAAACATTTCCGGTGACAAAAACCTCACTTCCTATCTATGAATCTTTACCTCTAGACCATTCCGGAGATCCTTATGACATCCAGGATCTCATCCGGGACTCCGAACAACCTTCGGTAACAACATACACTATTTCCCTATAACCCTAGCGTCATCGAACCTTAAGTGTGTAGACCCTATGGGTTCAAGAGGCACGTAGACATGACCGAGACACCTCTCCGGTCAATAACCAACAATGGGATCTGGATACCCATGTTGGCTCCCACATGCTCCACGATGATCTCATTGGATGAACCACGATGTCGGGGATTCAATCAATCCCGTATACAATTCCCTTTGTCTATCGGTATGATACTTGCCCGAGATTCGATCGTCGGTATCCCTATACCTTGTTCAATCTCGTTATCGACAAGTCTCTTTAATTGTTCGATAACACATCATCCCGTGGCTAACTCCTTAGTCACATTGAGCTCATTATGATGATGTCTTACCGAGTGGGCCCAGAGATGCCTCTCCGTTGCACGGAGTGACAAATCCCAGTCTCGATTCGTGCCAACCCAACACACACTTTCGGAGATACCCGTAGTGCACCTTTATAGCCACCCAGTTATGTTGTGACGTTTGGCACACCCAAAGCATTCGTATGGTATCTAGGGGTTGCACAATCTCATGGTCTAAGTAAATGACACTTGACATTAGAAAAGCTTTAGCAGATGAACTACACGATCTTGTGCTATGCTTAGGATTGGGTCTTGTCCATCACATCATTCTCCTAATGATGTGATCCTGTTATCAATGACATTCAATGTCTATGGTCATGAAACCGTGACCATCTATTGATCAACGAGCTAGTCAACTAGAGGCTCACTAGGGACTTGTTATGGTCTATGTATTCACACATGTATTACGGTTTCCGGTTAACACAATTATAGCATGAACAATAGACAATTATCATGAATAGGGAAATACAATAATAACCATTTTATTATTGCCTCTAGGGCATATTTCCAACACTCACCAACGTGGAGTGGGAACATTAGTACCCGTTGGTTTCAGTACATGCCTTACAAATAGCCATCTCTGACCACACACCTCAAATGGTTGACTCTGGGGAAGCGAACCATATGGGTAATAGAAATCTCCTCTCCTTTGAACTAAGTTGGCTCGGGAGAGAAGGATTCATGGATCTCATAGCTACTAAATGGGCTAGGGATTTTGGTGGGTATTCAAATATTGAAAAATGGCAAAACAAAATCCAACACTTGCGCCAGTTCTTGAGAGGATGGGCGAAGAATCAGAGCGGACTATACAAAGTGGAAAAAGAAAGACTTATTCGACTAATTGATGAGTTAGATGTGAAAGCTGAGACTAGCCTTCTTAACTCGTCGGATAGAAATAACAAAATTGAGGCTGAGAAGAAATTGCAATAGATCTTGAGAGAGGAAGAGATGAAATGGGCACTTCAAGCTAAGGTGACGAAGGTGGTCCAGGGAGATGATAATACACAATTCTTTCATATGATTGCGAATGGCAAGCATTAAAAGAAGAAAATTATTCAACTTGAGCAAGATGAAGGGACAATTCTAGGACATGAGAACTTAAAATTATACATATCATAATATTAGAAGATATTATTTGGGCCACCAGAAGAGAATTGTGTCTCTTTGGATGAAAGCACAATTCATGATATACCTCAGCTTAATGCTGATGAGAATGACGTGCTATCAGCTCCTTTTACTGAGAAGGAGGTGTTTGAAGCAATATCACAAATGAAACACAATAAGGCACCGGGTCCGGATGGGTTTCTAGCATAATTTTATAAAAAATGTTGGCATATCCTTAAGGGTGACCTTTTGCCTATGTTCCATGATTTATTTAATGGCCAATTACAGCTCTTTCATCTTAACTTTGGAACAATAACATTGTTGCCAAAGAAGGCGGAGGCTGTATGCATTGAGCAATTTAGACCGATTTGTCTACTCAATGTCAGTTTCAATTTTTTTACAAAGGTTGGCACGAATAGATTGGCAAGGATAACTCATTCGGTAGTCCAACCGACACAAACAACATTTATGCCTAGGAGACACATCTTAGAGGGTGTTGTTGTCTTGCATAAAACGCTGCATGAAATACATACAAAGAAACTCGATGGGGTTATCTTTATAGTGGACTTCAAGAAGGCATATGATAAAGTCAAATGGCCCTTTCTCCAATAGGCCTTACGAATGAAAGGGTTCAATGAAAAATGGCGGGGTTAGGTGGATTCTTTCATTCAGGAAGGTAGCGTGGGGATTACAGTCAATGACGACATAGGTCATTTTTTCAAACACATAAGGGATTGAAGCAGGGTGTTTCCATGTCTCCGATATTGTTCAACATTGTAGCAGACATGTTGGCAATACTTATTGTTAGAGCTAAAGAAAAGGGGCATGTAGGAGGACTCGTACCACACTTGGTGGAGGGGGGGTGTCCATACTACAATACGCTGATGATACGATTATTTTCATAGAACATGATATGGCAAAAGCAAGAAATATGAAGTTACTCTTGTGCTTATTTGAACAACTTTTGGGACTAAAAATTAATTTTAATAAAAGCGAAGTATTCTGTTTTGGGAAGGCTAAGGAGGAGCAAGAAGCGTATAGACAACTATTTGGATGTGAATTAGGTTCGCTTCCTTTTAGTTACTTAGGGATTCCTATTCATCATAGAAGATTGACGAGCAAGGAATGGAAATGTATTGAGGAAAGATTTGAAAAAAAACTAGGTTGCTGGAAGGGCAAGCTTATGTCATATGGAGGAAGTCTAGTACTAATAAACTCAGTGTTAACTAGCTTGCCGATGTTTCTTTTATCTTTCTTTGAAGTACCTGTAGGGGTACGGAAAAAATTAGACTTTTACATATCTCGTTTCTTCTGGCAAAGTGATGAGGCTAAGAAGAAATACAGACTGGCGCGATGGGATATATATACAGACCAAAAGACCAAGGAGGTCCTGGTATTGAAAATTTAGAAGTGAAGAACAAATGCCTGCTTAGCAAATGGCTTTATAGGTTATCCACTGAGACTGACGGGATGTGGGTTTAGTTATTGAAGAACAAATATGTAAATTCAAAAACTCTAGCTCAGGTTATAGTTAGACAAAAGGACTCACCTTTCTGGAAGGGGTTAATGAAGATAAAGGCAACCTTTTTTCAGAGGATGAAATTCGTAGTTGGTAATGGCACCTCAACAAGATTTTGGGAAGACATTTGGCTTGAGGATTCGCCATTAGCAATTCAATATCCTTTGTTATACAACATTGCACAATGTAAAGAAGAGTATGTGTCCAGGGTATTACAATCGGTACCTCTTAACATGCAATTCAGACGAGCTTTAGTGGGAGCACGTTGGAATGCATGGTTACATCTGGTCAGGAGATTGATGCAAGTGCAGCTTTCTGACCACACAGATAGTATTCGTTGGACTTTATTGGCGAGCGGGATTTTCTCGGTAAAGTCTTTATACAACAATCTGATAAACACTAGACCGCTCTCGAGATCATTACATATTTGGAAAATTAAAGTGCCCCTTAGGATTAAAATTTGCATGTGGTTTATACACAAGGGCGTGGTATTAACCAAGGACAACTTGGCAAAACGAAGATGGGGAGGCAGGCATAATTGTTGTTTTTGTGATCGGAATGAGACAATAAGACACCTCTTTCTCGATTGTCCTCTTGCAAAACTATTATGGCAAAGACTTCATGTAGATTTTAATTTAAATCCACCTAAATGTATGAGGTCGTTATTTGGTACTTGGTACGTGGCTCAATGGAGTAGACATTACAATAGCGCAGCTCTTCAGAGTTGGGATATGTGCTTTATTGTGGGCTATATGGAACACTAGGAATGACATGCTTTTTAATGGCAAGAATTTCAAGAACTTTTTGTTTATCTTTAGAGCAACGTGTTGAATCCGTACGTGGTCGTTACTCAGCCATGCAGAATCAAGGGAGCGTATGGATATTGGGTGCAACCGGTGGGAGATGGTTGCACGGGTTATCTTCAACCGGTTTGGATGGCGTGTTAATAATAGTCTAGGTGTGTAGGCATCGTAGTCTATTGTTACAAAGTGTCGTTTGTGGCAGCTCGATTTATACTTCTCTTTGTTTTGCTTAAGTGCCTAAACAACTTGTGGACCTGTCATTTTGTTTCGAACTTATTTAATAAGATGGCTTTATGCATCGATTGAAGCAGAGGCCGGGGGCTTCGTTCCTCCTTTTAAAAAAAATCTATCCAGTACTGATAGGGTTTATACCCCTAGGTAGGCCAAAGCTACGTGGTCTTCCCCCTTTCCGCTTCAAAGAAAAACTATGCGGCTGGCTGGAGGACGTTCGACACGAGCCAGTGCCGGCTAGCGCCCCGGCCGTCTGATCAAGGAGCCGGTTGGGCCCTCGGCCGGCTGGGCGCGGCTGGCTGCCCACGGGCTGGCTCTTTCGTTGACGTCGGGACGGACATGCCCCGTCCTTTCCCCCTGCGCGCGGGTACGCCGGCACGACGTGACCGACATGACAGGCAGCCCTGTGGCTACAGCGGGCGCTTACGCATTGCAACGCATGGCTACAGTCCAACCGTCCTGGCCGCTGACCTCGGTGAGCGCGACCAGGCGGGGGAACAGTGCCGGCACGCTCTCGCCACTTGATTACCTGCCCCGGCATGGCTACAGTGCCACCGGCCGTACTGGAGACTTTGGCCAGCTGGCGCTAGATGATGCCCCCCGGGCGGCCCATGCCACGGCAGGTGGGCGAGGACCAATCATAGAGCCGGCTGGCGGGTCCCAGCGGGAGATGGGACCACTCGACCGGTAGGGCCCGCCCATGACAAGACGGCGCAACGGCAGGACCCTCTGGCCAGCGGCCAGCCCGAGAGACTACCAGCCGGGTCCCCCCACCATTGTACTTATGACATATTGTAAGAGCTGGGGGGTTGGCCTATAAACCCCCCCGAGCCCCCCATGCAACGGGGACGGACGAATGGTCTCAGACACGCATGCACAGAACTCTCATTCCCTCCTCTAGTAGCAGAGGAAGACGAGCCATCTGCTCCTTCTTCCTCCTCTAGACACAGCTCCAGCAACATCCTTGTACAGATACCCATTCATCCAACTAGACCAAGCAGGACTAGGGGCGTTACCTCCCATGGAGGGCCCTGAACCTGGGTACATCGTGTGACACCACCGCTTGTGCCCAATCTCGCACCCGGAGCCCATCGACATCCTCCGGCCCCAACCACTCACGATAAGCCACCCCATGGCATCTGTCGTGAGAAAACAACGACAGTTGGCACCCATCGTGGGGCCATACGCGGCGCCGACCGGATTCATGCTTTGGGCGGGACCCCTCGCCATTCCCCGCCGTCGCCGCTCGTCCTGGTGAAACCGTGGAGAGCTCGTGGGGCTTGCTCAGCACGCCCTGCGGGCAACCCCATCGGCCTCGCGGCTGACATCGACGCGCTCACCAAGCGCTTCGGTAGGCTCAGCCTCGCTGAGGCTCCGGCCGCTGACGAGTATCTCGCGGGGGTGCTCGTCTGCGCTGGCCCGCCCACAACTGTGGGCGCACTCGCAGTGGCTCAGCCCAGCGGATCCCATGATCGCATGAGGGTGATGTCCATCACCTTCTCCACCACGTCCGGATAGGCGCGGGTCGTGGCTACCGCCGCCGCCGCCCACGTCGGCACGTCCGACCCGCTCGGAGCGGCCCTCCGGGGCTTGAGCACTCCGATCGCCCCGACGGCGAACCCGACACTGCCGCGGCCGATCTGTAGGCGGCTTGCCGCATCCTGTTCGAGGATGCTAGTGCCCTCGCGGCCACACGACACCGCATGGAGGCGGCACAACAAGAGTACGCTTCCACCTATGGACTCACCCTTGCTGGCACCGAGACCAGCCGGCGTGGGGCTGTGCACGACCGCGGCCGCGTGGTCGCCGAAATCCTCAGCGGCAAAATGCCCGTCTACAACACCCCCGCGGCTAACCTGCGGGCTCTCAAGGTGGCCTACGAGGAGTTGGCTACCTTGGAGGGCGAAGAGCGTGCCGCCCACGAGCGCCACATCAAGGAGCTCACCGATGCTGCTGACACACAACAGCATTTGCTCGCAACGGGCGGCACTGCCACCGAAGGCCCTCGGCCCGAACGTGAGGGCACGGGAACGGCCGGCCACCAGGCGGCCCAGTACTCCTGCTCCCCTCGCGTTTCCATCCGCCGGGCCGAAGCAAACAACCCTCGGCCCTCTCAGACACCGGGGAGTGAGCAGCCGACTGTTAGCAGCCAGCGCACCAACGAGCCGCCCCAGAGCGGCCACCACCACGAATCGCCGGCATCCGGCATCCGGCGCAGCCAGGGGCACACGCCGCCACCACGGCGCGAGTCATGGCAGTCGGTGCCACCCACCATCCGCCCCGAGCTCTCGGCTCAGTTCGGACCGCGCGTCCCCCGCAGCGAGAACGACGCCCGCAACCCCATTGACAAACTCGCGCAATCCGCCCTTCTTGAGGAGGAGGGCTCGATTGGTCCGGCCTGCTTTGGCCCCCGGATTCGCACCGAGCCATTCCCAACTGGCTTCATGCTCCCTAGGGACACCCCGAAGTACAACGGGGCCACCAAACCCGAAGACTGGCGGATCGACTACACCACCACGGTGGGTATCGCCAGGGGGAATAAGAGCGTAGCCATTCGTACGCCCCCTTATGCTTATTGGCTCGGCCCGCACCTGGCTCAACAGCCTGGCGGCCAACAACATCAACACTTGGATGGAGTTTGAAGAGGCCTTCGTCCGCAACTTCACCAACACCTACAAGCGGCCCGGCCGTCCCCGTGAACTCGCCATGTGCATTCAGGGGCTGGACGAGTCCCTCCGATACTACCTCACCCGATGGACCGAGCTCTTCAACTCCTGTGAGGGGGTGCACGAGGTCCAAGTTGTGCATTACTTTTTTGAGGGCTATCGGGACGGCACCCCTCTCAAACAGAAGCTCCTGTGCACCGAGCTGGACACGCTTGCCGAGCTCATGACCAAGGCGGACAAATACGCCACGGCCGATTCGGCCATCCGGGTCAAAATGACCCCGCCCGCCAAGGCAACGACGATGTCGGCCATGACCCGGCCGGCTGCCGACAACCGGCAGCCGTAGAACAACAAGCGCAAGAATGACCAGCCGGATCCCCGCTAAGGGAGCCGGCAGGTCAATACCGTCGAGCATCAGGAGCCGGCTGCCTAGCCTTCCTGCCAGCGCCAGCGCACCGGCAAGGCTGCCTGGCAGCTGAAGCTCACCTTCGAGCAAATGCTTGATCTCCCCTGCAATAACCACTTAGGGGTCAAGCCCTCTACACACACGCACTGGCAGTGCAGCTTCTCATAGCGATTGGCCCAGGGGGACGGCCTTCTGGCTCCTCCCGCCCCGCCAGCCCGTCCGCCAGCCCCGGCCCAAGCAGCCGCCCCGGCGCCAGCAACGGCTCCGAACGACGGTCGACTGATCGACCAGTTCACCAACCAGGACGGTTGCTACGTCGTCTTCACCAGTGAAGAGACGGGCAAACACGCTCAGTGCCAGCTCCGCCGTGAGGTGAACGCCACCATGCCGGCAACTCCCCAGTTCATGCACTGGTCGGAGAAGCCGGTCACTTGGAGCCAGGCCGATCACCGTGTCGTGATGCCAAATCCCGACAGTTACGCCTTGGTCCTTGACCCCACCATCGCCACCAAGGAACGAGCCTGCCGCTTCTCGCGGGTGCTAATAGATGGCGGTAGCAACATCAACATTCTCTACCTCGACACGATGCATAAGCTGGGGCTGAAGATAGAAGACCTGTGGGCGAGCCGGACGGTATTCCATGGCATCGTGCCTGGGAAGTCTTGCTCCCCTGTCGTCAAGATCACGCTCGATGTCCTCTTCGGCGGACCCGGTCATTTCTGCCGTGAGCCAGTGCTGTTCGAGGTCGTGGACCTCGCAAGCCCCTACCATGCGTTGCTGGGTCGGCCGGCTCTTGTCAGCTTCATGGCGGTCCCCCATTATGCTTACCTCAAGCTCAAGATGTCAGGCCAAAAGGGGATCATCACCATCAAGGGTGACTACAAGATGTCGCTCGAATGGGCTCGAGACGGCAGTCGGCTGGCCGAGGCCCTAGAGATTGTTGAGGAGAAATGGCAGCTCGACCGGCTCGTGGCCCTTGCTGCCAGCCAGCCGGTCGTGCCGGCTCCACCCTCGCAATCCACCGGCGAGGCCTCCTTCCAGTCGTCCAAGGACACCAAGCAGATCCCGCTCGACCCGGCCAACCCGGCTCAGTGCGTCACCATCGGCTCCCGCCTTGATAGAAAATAGGAAGGCGAGCTCGTCGACTTCCTCCGTGAGAATCGGGACATCTTTGCATGGTCCCCCAAGGACAAGCCGGGTGTTCCGAGGAATTTCGTCGAGCACAAACTCCACGTCTGTCCGGACGTCAAGACGGTCAAGCAACCCCTGCGCCGTTTGTCCGAGGAGAAGCAGCATACTATAGGCGAAGAGATCGCCCGGCTGCTCATAGCTGGGTTCATCATGGAAGTATTCCACCCTGACTGGCTGGCCAACCCAGTCCTGGTATTGAAGAAGAACAAGACCTGGCGCATGTGCATCAACTACACAAGCCTGAACAAGGCATGTCCCAAGGACCTGTTCGCCCTGCCGCGGATCGATCAAGTCATCGACTCCACTGCCGCCTGCGACTTGCTATCCTTCCTGGACGCCTACTCAGGCTACCACCAGATCAAGCTGGATCCTGAAGACCGGCTCAAGACCTCCTTCATCACGCCCTTCGGGGCCTACTGCTACATCACCATGTCCTTCGGCCTGAAGAATGTTGGCGCTACCTTCCAACGATGCATGCAGAAGTGCCTCCTGCCTCAGATAGGCAGGAACGTCCACGTCTACATCGACAACATCGTCATCAAAACCAAGAAGCACTTCAGCCTCCTCGATGACCTTCGAGAGACCTTCACGAACCTATGCGGGTACAAGATCAAGCTGAACCCGGAGAAGTGTGTCTTCAGCGTCCCCGTCAAACAACTCTTGGGTTTCTTCGTGTCCGCCCGCGGCATCAAAGCTAACCATGAGAAGATCAACGCGATCGAGCGCATGCCGAAGCTGACCCGGCTCCGTGACATCCAAAAGTTTGCCGGCTGCCTCGCCTCGCTCAGCCAGTTCATCAGCCGGCTGGGAGAGAAGGCCCTGCCCCTCTATGGGCTCCTTCGCAAGATGGCTCTGATCGAGCCGGGTCAAACCAAGAGGCGGGGCGCCTTCGACTGGTCTGACGAGGCGGACGAGGCCTTCCGCGGCCTCAAGAAGGCTCTCACCCACGTGCCCATCATGTACACGCCAGCTGAGAAGGAACCCTTGCTCGCCTACGTCACGGCGACCACCCACGTCATCAGCGTCGTTCTGGTGGTCGAGCGGCCAGAGGAGGGGAAGTCCCTGCTGGTCCAGCGACCCGTCTACTACCTCAGTGAGGTCCTCTCCGCATCCAAACAGAACTACCCCCACTATCAAAAGATGTGCTACGGCGTATACTTCGCCGCCAAGAAGGTCAAGCAATACTTCCAAGAGCATACCATTACCATGGTGAGCACGGCCCCGCTTGGCGAGATCATGAGTGGCCAAGACTCCAGCGGCCGGATCGCCAAGTGGGTCATTGCCCTCGCCGACCATGAGATCTGGTACGAGCCAAGAACCGCCATCGAGTCATATGCGTTGGCGGATTTCCTCATTGACTGGGCGGAGATGGAGTTCGTCCCGCCTCCCCTAGACTCCACGCATTGGAGCATGCACTTGGACGGCTCGAAAATGAGGACCGGCCTGGGTACCGACATAGTCCTCTCCTCCCCGAAAGGTGATCAACTCAAGTATGCCCTACAGATCCACTTTGCCGCCTTCAACAACGTGGCTGAGTATGAGGCAATCGTCCATGGCCTCCGGCTCACCAAGGAGATCGGCATCAGGCGCATCCTATGCTTTGGCGACTCCGACCTTGTGGTGTAGCAAGTCTCTGGTGAATGGGACGCCCGAGACACCAACATGGCCAGCTACCGCTTCCTCGTACAACAGCTCACCGGCTCCTTCGAGGGCTATGAGTTTCATCACGTCCCATGGGTGGACAACGAGGCGGCGGATGCGCTGGCGAAGATTGGCTCCACCTGGCAGGCCATACCAGCCGGCGTCTCCCTCAAACGGCTGCTCAAGTCGTCGATCAAGCCTTCCCTAGAATCGGAGTCAATCTTCGTGCCGACGGGTGTCACCGGCCCATCAACGGCCCTGGCCGCCTCTCCGACAGCTTCACCGCCGGCCCTCGAATCGTCGGCCGCCCAGCCGGCCCTGATCGAGCCGGCGGCACGGCTGTCATGGTGATCACCAACCAGCCGGCCCTGGGGGCCGGCGAGTCAAACCCGGGGGCTCCCGAGCTGGCCCAGGGGGCCGGCGAACCGGTCCCGGGAACTGAGCAACCAGTCCCGAGGGCTCCTGAGCCGACCACCATCGCGGCCCCCTTGTGGGCCCAACCCATCTTGGCGTTCCTTCTGCGGGGCGAGCTGCCTCCGGACAAGGTTTTGGTTAGGCAAATCCAGCGCCGGGCCACAGCCTACGACATCATCGACAACGAACTCGTCCATCGCAGCACCATCGGCGTCTTCAAGCGACGCGTCGAGCCGACAAAGGGTCTGGAGATCCTCCTTGACATTCATCAGGGCGAGTGCGGGCATCATGCTGCCTCCCAGACCCTAGTGGCCAAGGCTTTCCGACATGGTTTCTTCTGGCCGACGGCTCTCGACGTGGACAAGAAATTGGTTAACGAGTGCGAGGGCTGCCAACGCTTCAGCGCGCAAAGCCACCTGCCGGCAACGGCCCTCCAAACCATCCCCCTCTCCTGGCCTTTTGTTGTTTTGGGGCTGGACATGGTGGGCCCATTCAAGACCGCTCGAGGCGGCATGACGCACTTACTGGTGGCCATTGACAAGTTCACCAAGAACCTGGACGGCCCCACGGTCGTCCGGTTCATCGATGACATCGCGATACACTACGGCGTTCCCCACAGCATCATCACCGACAACGGCACCAACTTCGCCAAGGGCGCACTCGCGCGTTTATGCTCCAAGCAAGGAATCCGGCTCGACCTGGCCTCTGTCGCTCATCCGTAGTCCAACGGCCAGGTCGAGAGGGCGAACGGCCTCATCCTATCCGGCATCAAGCCCCGGCTTGTGACGCCATTGGTAAGGTCAGTCGGCTGCTGGCTATCCTTTGGAGTCTCAGGACCACCCCGAACTGGTCAACCGGCTACACTCCCTTCTTCCTCGTGTATGGGTCCGAGGCGATCATCCCCACCGACATCAAGTTCGATACGCCTCGGGTCACCCTGTACATGGAGAATGACGCAAAGGAGGCAAGAGAAGACGACATTGATCTACTCAAGGAAGCTCGTGAACTGGCCTTGAGCCGGACGGTGATCTACCAGCAGAAGCTCCAGCATTATCACAGCAAGCGGATCCAGCCACTCTCATTCTGCGAGGGGGACCCGGTTCTCAGACGGATCCAGCGAACCGCCGGACAGCACAAGCTATCCTCCCCATGGGAGGTCTCATTCATCATCAGCAAGGCGCTACGCAACAAGGCGTACTACCTGATAGATGCCCAGAAGCCACATAAGCGCAAAAGAGATGCTTCCGGCGAAGAAACGGAGCGCCCGTGGAACGCAACGCTCTTGCGTCTGTTTTACTGCTGAGGAAAATCAATGTATGTATGTATCCCCGTCCTTTTGGGCTCATGAATGCAATGGGCACCCCAAGCGGGCTATTGGGGCACGCCCCGTTTCGTTTCTTTCAAAAGTGTTCTTCACTCACCGGTTCCCCGGTCTGGCTCCTCGGCCCGGGGGCTACCCGGCTGGGCCTAGAAGCGCCTCTCTGAAAAACGGCTAACTAGCGTGAGCCAGCCAAACTTCCCAACCCTTTCCAGCTACAGAACCGGCCCCCGGCTGTCCAGTTGACGGGGCCCCGAGGCGGCAAGGTTTGGCTCACATGAAAGGTCGAAACAAAGGGAGGCCCCTTTGTTGGGGAATGTTGCCTGGGAAACAAAAAATTTCCTACGCACACGCAAGATCTATCCATGGTGATGAGCATCTATGAGAGGGAGAGTGGATCTACATACCCTTGTAGATCGCTAAGTGGGAAGCGTTAAGAAACGCGGTTGGTGTAGCCGAACGTCTTCGTGATCCAAATCGCCGAGCATCCCGCGATCTCATCACGATCCGTCCCGCGATCCAATCACGATCCATCCCGCGAACTCATCATGATCCGTCCCGCGATCTCATCACGATCCATCCCGCGAACTCATCACGATCCTCCCGCGATCTCATCATGATCCGTCTCGTGATCTTGATCATGGTCCTTCCGACCTAGCGCCAAACGGATGACACCTCCGCGTTCAGCACACGTATAGTTTGATGATGATCTTCGCCTTCTTGATCCAGCAAGAGGGAGCGGAGAGGTAGAAGAGTTCTCTGGCAGCATGGCAGCGCTCTATCAATGGTGGTGGAGCTATTCCGACAGGGCTTCGCCTAAGCACTGCAGAAATCCGATCTAGAGGAGAAACTTTGCACTGGAGGAACGGGTAGCACGTGGCTGAAAATCTGGTGCCAAAAACCCTAAAACCTCTAGTATATATAGTACGAAGATAGGAGGAGGCTTGGCTCCAAAGGATCCAGCCCTTGGGTCGGCCGAACCAAGGACGATTGGAGGATTCCTCCTCCAATCCTAGTAGGATTAGGACTCCTCCTTATTTTTGCCTTTTTTGCCTTCTTCGACCTTTTTCTCTTTGGGCTTTTCTTCCCAGCCGCATGGGCCTTGTGTGGGACTTCCACCAGCCCACTAAGGGCTGGTATTTACTCTCCCACAGCCCATGTAGCCTCTTGGGTCGAAATACCCCTCCCGATGGTCTCCCGGTACACTACCGACACTCCCGGTACACTACTGATGAGCCCGAAACTTTTCCGGCGACCAAAACAGGACTTCATATATATCAATCTTTACCTCCGGACCATTCTAGAGCTCCTCGTGAAGTCTGAGATATCATCCTGGACTCCGAACAACCTTCGGTCACCACCATACATAACTCTATACTACCGAAATGTCACCGAACCTTAAGTGTGCAGACCCTGCGGGTTCGAGAACTATGTAGACATGACCGGGACACCTCTACGGTCAATAACCAATAGCGGGACCTAGATGCCCATATTGGTTCCTACATATTCTACGAAGATCTTTATTGGTCGAACCTCTATGTCAAGGATTCAGTTAATCCCATATGATGTTCCCTTTGTTCTTCGATATGTTACTTGCCCGAGATTCGATCGTCAGTATCTCCATACCTAGTTCAACCTTATTACCGGCAAGTCTATTTACTCGTCGCGTAATACAAGATCCCATGACTAACACTTAGTCACATTGCTTGCAATGCTTATTGTGATGTTGTATTACCGAGTGGTCCTTGAGATACCTCTCTGTCACACGGAGTAACAAATCCTAGTCTTGATCCATGCCAACTCAACAGACACCCTCGGAGATACCTGTAGAGCACCTTTATAGTCACCCAGTTACGTTGCAACATTTGATACACACAAGGCACTCTTCCGGTGTCAGTGAGTTGCATGATCTCATGGTCATAGGAACAGATACTTGACATGCAAAAAATAGTAGCAATAAACTGACATGATCATATGCTACGTTTGTAGTTTGGGTCTTGTCCATCACATCATTCTCCTAATGATGTGATCCCGTTACCAAATGACATCTCATGTCCATGACTAGGAAACCATAGCCATGTTTGATCAACGAGCTAGTCTATTTAGAGGCATACTAGGGACATGGTGTTGTTTATGTATCCACACATGTATCTAAGTCTCCGATCAATACAATTATAGCATGCATAATAAACGATTATCATGAACAAGGAAATATGATAATAACTAATTTATTATTGCCTCTAGGGAATATTTCCAACAGTCTCCCACTTGCACTAGAGTCAATAATCTAGTTCACACCACCATGTGATTCGCATTGTTATGACTCTAACACCCAATGAGTTCTGGGGCTCGATCCTGGTTTGCATGTGAGAGAGGTCTTATAGTCAACGGGTATGCGACATTCAGATCCGTGTGTACTTTGCAAATCTCTATGTCAAACCGTAAACACTGCTACCACACTCCACTTGGTACTATTCCAAATGGCTGCTCCAATATACGTATCCAGATTGCTACTACGAGTCATCTGGATTGGTGTTAAAGCTTGCATCAACGTAACTCTTTACGAAGAACTCTTTATCACCTCCATAATCGAGAAACATCTCCTTAGTCTTTTAGTTACTAAGGATAATCTTGACTGTTTTCCAGTGATCCACTCTTGGATCACTTTTGTACCCCTTGACAGACTCATGGCAAGGCACACACTAGTTGCGGTACACAGCATGGCATAATATAGAGCCTATGGCTAAGGCATAGGGTACAACATTCGTCCTTTCTCTTTCTTCTGCCGTTGTCAAGCTTTGAGTCTCACTCAACTACACACCTTACAAATCAGGCGAGAACTCTTTCTCTGACTGATCCATTTTGAACTCTTTCAAAATCTTGTCAAGGTATGTACTCATTGAAAGTCTCATCAAGCATCTTGATCTATCTCTATAGATCTTGATGCTCAACAATTAGGTAGCTTTATCCAGGTCTTCCTTTGAAAAACTCTTTTCAAACAACCGTTTATGCTTTCCAGAAATTCTACATCATTTCCGATCAACAATATGTCATCCACGTATACTTATCAGAAATTGTATAGTGCTCCCAATCACTTTATTGTAAATACAAGTTTCTCGTAAACTTTGTATAGACTCAAAAACTTTGATGACCTCATCAAAGTGTATATTCCAACTCCGAGATGCTTGCTTCAGTTCATAGAAGAATCACTGAAGCTTGCACACCTTTTAGCATCCTTAAGACTGACAAAACCTTCTAGTTGTATCACATACAACCTTTCCTCAAGTAAACCGTTAAGGAAACGATGGTTTGATATCCATCTGGCAGATTTCATAATTGAAAAATGCAGCAACTGCTAACATAATTCCATCAGACTTTAGCATCACTACGAGTGAGAAAGTCTCATCGCAGTCAACTCCTTGAACTTGTCGTAAACTTCTTTGCAACAAGTCGAGCTTTACAAATGGTGACATTTACCATGAGCGTATGTCTTCATTTTAAACATCCATTTGTACTCAACGACCTGCCGTCCAATGAGCAAGTCTACCAAAGTCTATACTTGGTTTTCATACATGGATCCTTTCTCGGATTTCATGGCCTCTAACCATTTGTCATAATCCGGGCCCATCATCGCTTCTCCACAGCTCGTAGGTTCATCGTTGTCCAATAACATGACCTCTAAGACAGGGTTGTCGTACCACTCAGGAGTAGTACACGTCCTTGTCAACCTATGAGGTTTGATAGTAACTTGATCCGAAGCCTCATGATCATCATCATTAAATTCCTCTTCAACTAACGTAGGCTTCACAAAAACATCTTCCTGTGCTGCACTACTCTCTCGTTGAAACAAAGGTTCAACAACCTCATCAAGTTCTATCTTCCTCCCACTCAATTCTTTCGAGAGAAACTCTTTCTCGAGAAAGGACCCAGTTTTAGCAACAAACATTTTATGCCTAGATCTGAGATAGAAGGTTTACCCAACTGTCTTTAGGGTATTCTATGAACATGCATTTGTCCGCTTTGGGTTCGAGCTCATTAGGTGAAAACCTTTTTCACATAAGTGTTGCAGCCCCAAACATTAAGAATTGATAGCTTAGGTTTCTATCAAACCATAATTCACATGGTGTCATCTCAACGGATTTAGATGGTGCCCTATCTAAAGTGAATGTATTTGTCTCTAATGCATAACCCCAAAATTATAGTAGCAAAATGATATGAGACATCATAGCAAGCACCATTTTCAATAGAGCACGACTATGACGTTCGAACACACCATCACACTATGGTGTTCCAGGTGGCGAGAGTTGTGAAACAACTTTCATATTGTCTAAAGTTGTATGCCAAAGTCGTAACTCAGATATTTGTAGGAGATATGCCCTAGAGGCAATAATAAATGTTATTGATTATATCCCTGTTCATAATTAGGTTTATGTTCCATGCTATAACTGCTATGGTTCTCGAGTCTACAATAACCACGAGGCTTGAAGGAAGACTCATATGCACGTGTGGAATAATAAACGGTAAATTGTATTCCTAGTCTGGCCTCTAAGACTGGCTCAAGTATTGCATGATGATCCTGTTTTCCTGATCATGGGCATGGCTATGCCGGCAATTTTGAGGGCACAATGTTAGAAGAACATTTGTGTTGAATCAACCCGAATTGATGTTATGCTATGAGATACATTCGTTATAAGTTAATGGTTAATAACATAGAGAAGTTAATATTTGCATAATTCCTTAGAACATGAGAGTATCGAGTTTCTTCATGCTTGCTTCATGAACTTTGGGGTTTGTTAAACATCATCCGTAAATGGGTGGCTATTACGGCGGCTTACGGGTTCATGGAAAAGTATGTCAAGTAACTTGATAGCTCAAGATTGGGATTTGCTCCTGCGATGATGGAGAGATATCTCTGGGCCCTCTCAGTGTTATGACATCCATCATCGTCTGGCCAGACCCTTTGTGATTTGATCACGGGGATGCCTGAACACGGGAACGAGAAAAGAGAACAATACCGGTAACGAGGTAACTGGCATAGTGGACAAGTTGTTGATCCACGGGGATGCCAACATGTCTCTCCTTAGCTATTTGTAACATATCGCGAAGCAACAGGAATAGCACACGGCAACTGGAGGTTAACTCGAATATTCATTCGTGTTGGTATAGGGGTCAATATGGGTGTCCACGGCTTCGATGTTGATCATTGATCGGAAGGGGTTCCGGGTCATGTCTATGCTTCACCAAACCTATAGGGTCACACGCTTAAGGGTCATCTATCTGCTGAATACTAGATAGGGAGTCGGAGAGAAAATCACCGAAAAAGATTCGGACACCGGAAAAGTTTCGTACAGCGGAAAAGTTCCGCAGAGAGAACACCGAAACAGTTTCGGTAAAACTGAAAAGTTGTTTCAGGGGATACCATTATGTCAAATTGGTTTTGGCACATGCCTGATAATTCTTGGAGGGTGCCAGAATCATTCTGGAAACTTCTGGGAATTTTCCGGAAGAAAAACCGGAAATGTTCCGGAGCTGCCGGAACCGCTTCAGATGCCTTTTGCAGATGAAAATCACGAATCTGCAATTGTTCCAGATCACATTGAAAATTATTTTAGTGGGGTACTGGAAATGTTCTAAGCCCACATAAATACTTTCAGTTCGATCGGACGCTGAAAAATGTCGTCGTGAATAGTGAAAGTGCTTTTTGGGAGAAAATATCTCGTGAATAGTGGAAACACTATTATGAATAGTGGGAAACACTATTGGGAGAAAATATCTCATGACTAGTGAAAACACTATTACGAAATAGTGGGAAACACTATTGTGAATAGTGGGAATCACTACTTATGAATAGTGAATCACTATTATGAATAGTGAAAATATGTGAGGGCATTTTGGTATTTTTACCATAGTCTCTCACCCTATAATAGGGGTGAGGAGGCAGCCCAAAAACTCACTCCTTCTCACATACAAGTGCCATTGCAATAATCTGGCTTCTTCTCTCCCTCCAAGCAAAATAGTTTCGTCGAGACGAAAGGTTGTCTGGGTTCCGGTAGGAACTAGTTCTGGACGGCGAAGCCCTGCCGGATAGATGACACCGTATGTGTGCAACTCTGTAGAGAGATCGTAGTTTCGGTCTTAGTTTGAGAGTGCCTCCCGAAGGGCTGTCCGTGTGACCGTCCGAGTTTCGAAGGTCCTCCCGAAGGGCTATCCGAGTGACAGTCCAAGTTTTGGAGGTCCTCCAGAAGGGTTGTCCGCGACACCGTCCGGGGGACCGTCTGACCACCTCGCGGAGGGCTGTCCGAGGGGCATATGAGGGTATACATCCTCGCGGTTGGGAGGTTGTAAATCCTAGCTATGGGGATCTGCACCGCCGATCGTCATCGACTCTACTCCCTCTGCGCTACGAGTCGATAACGAAAAGATCAAACCTTGTATGCAGTCTTCATAGTGGTCCTGGGATGGTGCGTAGGTCGGATTTTTTTTGTTTTCTGCTGCGTTACCCTTCAGTGGTATCAGAGCCATGCTATGCGTAGATGCAGGTTGCGATCTGGAATACATAGAGATGTATGGGTGTTGCACAATATAATTAGGTAGTAGATGAGATCTATTACTGAAAATTATTTGTGCGGGTAGCAGACGAAATCTGTAACCCAATGTTCTTGTTGCTTCCCTGGAATTTCCATGGTCCTGATCTTAACGGCATGGTGGAATCTCACAAAGTTCTGGCAATCCGCGATCCTTTCATGCTGCTCCTGAGTATGATGATTGACAAATCAATGAAGTGCTAACAGTTCTTTGCGTTCCACCATAGTTGAGAAAGATGGATGTTTTGCAGACAAAAGGGCAATGCAGATGCAATCTGCACGGGGGTCATGCGTATGATGAAGTTTAGTATGGGGCTCAAGATTTATTATCTTGTGTTTCATACACCTCGCAATGTTAATCTAGCAACTTGGATTATCATGCTTGATGATGGACGTTGGTAGCTTCGGTTTGTTTCGAAACCTTAGAAGCCACGTAAAACAAGTTTTTGCATGAACCATTAGAGGCATCTAACCTGGTTTTGCAGGATGGTTTGCATGTGCATGTGATGTGGTATAGCAGTGCTCATATAAATTTGATTATGTATCAGATGGCTATATCATGTAATTTGATTAACATGACCTGTGTGTCATGATTCAACATGATGGCTGGAGCCATATGATTGCACTTTAATGACCTGTGAGTCAACCTTATGTAATGCACTTATTTTATTTGCTATAGAGATAGCAATATTATCTGGTGCATCGACAAGGTGGTGGCAATCTTCGCGAAGGTGAACACCGATGCGAATGCCGAAGACGAAGAAATACAATACTTCTCCGTCAGAAAGGGCTATACCATATCATGCTATTATGAATTGCCTGAGATGTTTATTCCTTATGATGCACCCTTTTGATTGCACGGTAGTCGCTTTTATTAGGGTGATCTCTCAAAAAATATCAAGTAGTTAGTGTTCTCCCAAGTGTAGCACCGTCATAGCATCTTTCCTTTCGGGGTATCGCATGGATACATGGGTATGAACGATTGTATGGGTGTGAGGCGGGTGAGTTGAGACCTTGCAGCATGATCACTTGGTTGTCTTGACGTTCAGGCATGAAAGTCATGAACTCGGAACAAACGCATCGAAAGATGAACAAGAGTCACATAGAGATGTGATTGGCAAGTTGGCCTACCAATTACAATTCTCGTCACTTGAGATGGATACATCCTTGGCGTTGAATTGTAATATGGATCTTGAGTCACTCACAATCAATTATGAGAGATATTGATTTGAGTGGGAGCGCAGTGTAGAATTGAATTCTTTTAATTCTCAGTGCAATTAATTTTGAACAGTGTCTAAGTGTGATTTGCATAATAGTTGTAGAATAACGGCTCACGTTTCCACCTTCCCTATTAAAATTCAATAGTTGTTAAATATCTGGTTAAAACTTTATGGTTGGTAACGTAATGTGAGGATTGTCCTCAAGAGCGTTGAGAAGTACTTTGTCCTATCGCATGCTTTTGGTATTCTCCTGCTAATGCTATGGATCATGTGACTCTCGTCCTTCGATCCAAAAGCTAGAAATCCTTTTCAGTCAAAGTAAAATAAGTTTGCTTCCATGAGACCCGAACTTCGAAAGTTTGGATAGTTATGTGATATTCATGGAATCTAAAAATCATTTTCAGAGACAGACAAAGGCTAAAAGATATGAGATATCCAAAGCAATGTTTGTTTGCAAACTACTAGTAAAGAAGTTTACTATGCATTAGACTGATAGGAGAGGGATCCAGGAGAAAGCCTATCATATGATGAAACAATAAAACAACAACTTAAAGAGAAAGGAAGTGTCCGAAGGGTGTTAGTGAGACTTTCACGCCTAGGAAGTCCAGGGCTAACACCACTCTTAAGTTGGATGCTTCTTTTGAGAGTAGGAGAAATACTGAAAAGTTAAACTGTTAGAAGTATAATGGCAAAAGGAAAGAAGACTGGAATATCCAGCTCATTTATGAATGTCATACAAGTTTTTGATGTATAGAAGGCTGGTCAAAGATATAGTTCTTGGGAATCACGGTTAAGCATGTTAATCACTAATTCTTGGGTATTGTGAGTTGGTCACAAAGATACCCGCTCGATTGCATTCTGTTGCAACTCGATGTAAGAACTACTATGGCCTGAAAGACTAACCAGGGATGAGGTTTAGATACATGCAGGGAACATAGTAAATGTTACTATGCCTTCCATCGGTGTATTCCCTATGTATTAAGTTTCATAATTCATTTTAGAGTTTCACACTCTAGCCCTTTGCATAAAGAATCTTGCAAGAAGGTTGTTCATAAGAAAACTTTTCATGTTCGGTGTTATGAATAACATAAGGGCCATACTTTCATTATGAATGAGACGTATGTTATGAATATTGATAATAATACATTACCTCTGGGTTTAATTTTATAATCCATTTTAGAGTTTCATACACTCTAGCCCATTGCACAATGTTTGTTGCAAAAGAGTTGTTCATAAAAACAACAATTGTTGTTCAGTATTATGAATAAACATGAAGGGCCATGCTTCCATCCTAGATGGGATGTATGTTATGAATATTGATGGAAATATGATACATCCATAACACTGACGCTCAATGCTGCAAGACTAAAAGAATACCACATATGTGTGGCACTGCATTTGGTCACATTGGAGAAACCAGCATGGAAAATTCCATTATGATGGATTTTGAAGTCGTTTGATTTTGAATCATCTGACACTTGCAACTTTCGTCCAAAAGGTGAACTAACTAAAATACCGTTCACAGGCCATAAGGAACAAGCAAAGAACTTAATCGTGATCATACATTTGATGTATGTAGTCTGATAAATGTTGTTGCAAACAGTGGATTTGTCTACCTTCAAAAATGACTCAAGTAGATATATGGATATTTACTTGATGAGACGTAAGTCTGGATCTTTTGAAATCATTCGGAAGGTTTTCAAAAATGAAGTAGAAGTTATTGTACCAAGAAAATTATGTTTCTGCAATTTGATTGCGGAAAGGAATATTTGAGTTACAAGTTTAGCGAATGTCTGATGAGTTGTGAAAAGAGTTTCATAACTTGCACCTCCCGGAACACCACTGCGAGTGGAAAGTCCATGAAGATGTAATCAAACCATTCATGACATGGTAAGATCAAAGATGACATAAATAGATTTGCCATTACCCCTTTTATAGAGTGATGCTTTAGAGACTACGGTTTTTACACTGAAAAGAGATCCATCAGGTCTATTGAAATGACGCCATGGTATGGTATGTCCAAACATGTTATATATTTTCTTAACATTTGGAATATGGAGCTTGTGTAAAAGGTTACAAACCTATTCCAAATCAGACAAGTGCTACTTTGTATGGTTATCCCAAGTCATTGGGTATTCCACCACCACTATACCGAGGCAAAGGGTTTTGCCACAAAAAGGTATGCTTTTAAAGAGAATAGTTCTTACAAAAGGTGAGTGGGAGGACAGTGCAACTCGACGAGATAACCCGTATCTTCATCATCAGTTGAAAGGAAAGAAACCCTGGAAGTGATTCCGTTGTTTCCTACTATGACTTATATGGAAGTCTCTACAATAAAATGTATGGACTTCGGTCGAAAGTGCAGCTGAACCACGTAGGCAAAGCTCGTGCAAACCTATCAGGTGTGCAAACGAGATATTGTTGTTAGACAACAGTATACCTACAATACACAAGGAAGCGTTGATGGGCCCTGACTCCGGGATTGGCTAAATGCCAATACAATCCGAGATAGTTTCCATATAAGTGATTCAAGATTAAAACCTTGATACACCTTTCAGAGGACTTAGAGTCTAACAAATATTTATGGAACTAAAAACTAATACAGATAAAAATTGTTTTATCCATAAAGCTCGACTTGTTGAAATAACAAGTTCAAGGAGTTGACTACGATGAGGTTGTTTCACTGTAGCGACGCTTAAGGTCGGTTCGGGTTGAACTAGCAATTAATACATATATCAATCATGAGATATGAAACATGGTTGACAAAAGGATTTCCATCTGATGGAAATGAAACCTAGGACTTGTATGTAATACAGTCCAAAGTAATTTGTCAATCCAAAGGATGCTAGTAAGTATGCAAACTTCAGAGTTCCAGCAATGGACAGAAGAAAGCAAAATGGAGTTGGAATCTTCATGGTTTGATGAAATGGTCAAAAGGGTTTTTTGATTTCATCAATGGGTAACGAACATGCTTGTGATTCAAGAAAGTAAGTGGGAGTATAATAATATTTCTAAAAACGTTGTGTGCTTAACACATTGTTAATTGGAAATAAATTTCTTAACACGAATTAGGACTTCATTTGAAAATAGTTTTGCGATGAAGTGCTTAGGCTAAATAGCCTCAATATTAGGCATGATGATCTATGGAGATAGATTTACCTAATGGGGCTAAGCAATGAATACATATTGACAAGGTGCTAAAACCTTTTAGCATTTAAAAATGCCAAGGAGTGATTCTTGCCGAAGTCACATGCAAAGAGTTTTTGCAAGACTCGGTGTCCCAAAACACTGACGAGTAAAATACATGATGGAGATTCCACACACTCTAGTGTTTGGATTAAATCATGTATTCCATGGTATGTAAAAACAAACAGATATGTGTGATACTCTCAAGTTGTTGCAAGTATATACCAAAGTGATCAAAGCACTGATAATGGGACAACAGTGAAAGATGTCATTAAGTACTAGAGTAGTGTTGATGACATGTTTTCTTGCAAGCAGAGATTATGAAGTGCTCATTGTAAGTAATTACATCGATGCAGTCTCAATCAATGCTCCATGTGATTTTTGATTTAAGTTAAGGGTTTTGTGTAATACACAATATGGTGGCACGGTAGTTGGAAATTGTTCCAAACAAGATACTATGGCGAATTCTGTAACAAAGGCTAAGTATGTTGATGCTTTGGAAGCGACAAAGAAGTTGTTGAATCATGTAGTTCATTCATGAACTTACTATGGTTCCAAGATGGCTTTGGTCTGTTAGACACTATTGCAGATAGTTGCTCCATAGCTCAGTCTGAGGAATCAGGTTTCAACCAATGATTAACACATAGACAAAGCCAAGTTCACACAAAATACGAATTTTGTGATAGCGTGAAAACGCGAGGATATGCAAAGTTACACACGGAGCTGAAGTTGTCAGATCCGTTGGACATCAGGCTATACCACAAGCGAAGCATACTTTACACCAGTATGCCATAGGTGTAAAGTGCATTAGCATTGACTAGATTATTGACTCTAGTGCAAGTGGGAGTCTGTAGGAGATATGCCCTAGAGGCAATAATAAATGTTATTGATTATCTCCCTGTTCATAATTAGGTTTATGTTCCATGCTATAACTGCTATGGTTCTCGAGTCTACAATAACCACAAGGTTTGAAGGAAGACTCATATGCACGTGTGGAATAATAAACGGTAAATTGTATTCCTAGTCTGGCCTCTAAGACTGGCTCAAGTATTGCATGATGATCATGTTTTCCTGATCATGGGCATGGCTATGCCGGAAATTTTGAGGGCACAATGTTAGAAGAACATTTGTGTTGAATCGATCCGAATTGATGTTATGCTATGAGATACATTCATCATAAGTTAATGGTTAATAACACAGAGAAGTTAATATTTGCATAATTCCTTAGACCATGAGAGTATCGAGTTTCTTCATGCTTGCTTCATGAACTTTGGAGTTTGTTAAATGTCATCCCTAAATGGGTGGCTATTACGGTGGCTTACGGGTTCATGGAGAAGTATGTCAAGTAACTTGATAGCTCAAGATTGGGATTTGCTCCTCCGACGATGGAGAGATATCTCTGGCCCTCTCGGTGTTACGGCATCCATCATTGTGTGGCCAGACCCTTTGTGATATGATCACGGGGATGCCTGAACACGGGAACGAGAAAAGAGAACAATACCGGTAACGAGGTAACTGGCATAGTGGACAAGTTGTTGATCCACGGGGATGCCAACATGTCTCACCTCAGGTATTTGTAACATATCGCAAAGAAACATGAATAGGACATGGCAACTAGAGGTTCACTCGAATATTTTTTCGTGTGGGTATAGGGGTCAATATGGGTGTCCACGGCTCTGATGTTGATCATTGATCGGAAGGGGTTTCGGGTCATGTCTATGCTTCACCGAACCTATAGGGTCACGCACTTAAGGGACATCTATCTACTGAATACTAGACTGGGAGTCTGAGGGAAAATCACCGAAAAAGTTTCGGACACCGGAAAAGTTTCGGACAACGGAAAAGTTCCGCAGAGAGAACACCGGAACAATTTCGGTAAAACTGAAAAGTTATTTCAGGGGATACCATTAAGTCAAATTGGTTTCGGCACATGCTTGATAATTCTTGGAGGGTGCCAGAATCATTCTGGAAACTTTTGGGAATTTTCCGGAAAAAAAACTGGAAATGTTTCGGAGCTGCCGGAACCGCTTCAGATGCTTTTCGCAGATGAAAATCACTATTCCGGAATTGTTCCGGATCACATTGAAAATTGTTTTAGTGCGGTACTGGAAATGTTCTAAGCCCACATAAATATTTTCAGTTCGACCGGACGCTGAAAAATGTCGTCGTGAATAGTGAAAGTGCTTTTTGGGAGAAAATATCTCGTGAATAGTGGAAACACTATTATGAATAGTGGGAACACTATTGGGAGAAAATATCTCATGACTAGTGAAAACACTATTACGAAATAGTGGAAAACACTATTGTGAATAGTGGGAAATACTATTTATGAATAGTGGAATCACTATTATGAAGAGTGAAAATATGTGAGGGCATTTTGGTATTTTTACCATAGTCTCTCACCCTATAAATAGGGGTGAGGAGGCAGCCCAAAAACTCACTCCTTCTCACATACAAGTGCCTTTCGTAGAGCCGAAAGGTTGTCTGGGTTCTGGCAGGAACTAGTTCTGGACGGCGAAGCCCTGCCAGATAGATGACACCGTATGTGTGCAACTCTGTAGAGAGATCGTTATTTTGGTCTTAGTTCGAGAGTGCCTCCCGAAGGGCTGTTCATGTGACCGTCCGAGTTTCGAAGGTCCTCCTGAAGGGCTGTCCGAGTGACAGTCCAAGTTTTGGAGGTCCTCCTGTAGGGCTGTCCGTGACACCGTCCGGGGGACTGTCTGACCGCCTCCCGGAGGGCTGTCCGATGAGGGTATACATCCTCGCGGTTGGGAGGTTGTAAATCCTAGCTGCGGGGATCTGCACCGCCGATCGTCATCGACTCTACTTTTGCTGCGCTACGAGTCGGTAACGAAAAGATCAAACCTTGTATGCAGTCTTCATAGTGGTCCTGGGCTGGTGCGTAGGTCGGAAATTTTTTGTTTTCTGCTGCGTTACCCTTCAATATTTACCTCCACGATCTTATCGCAGACATTTTTATCTTCTTGTCACGATGATCTTAAACTTCACTCTGAATTTCCTTGAACCTTTTAAACGATTCAGACTTGTGTTTCATTAAGTAAATATACACTATATCTACTCAAATCATCAGTGATGGTAAGAAAATAACGATATCCACCGCATGCTACAGGACTCATTGGATTGCATACATCAACATGTATCATTTCCAATAAATCACTTGCCCGCTCCATCCATCTGGTAACAGGGTCCTTAGTCATCTTGCCCAAGAGGCATGGTTCGCATGTCTCAACCGATTCGAAATCGAATGAGTCCAAAGATCCATCAGCATGGACTTTCTTCATGCGTTTTATACCAATATGACATTTAGCGGCAGTGCCACAAGTATGTGGTACTATCATTATTAAATTTGTATCTTTTGGCATCAATGTTATGAACATGTGTATTACTACGATCAAGATTCAACAAACCATTCTCACTCGGTGCATGACCATTGAAGGTATTATTCATGCAAACAGAATAACCATTATTCTCTAACTTAAATGAATAACCGTGTTGCAATAAACACGATCTAATCACGTTCATGCTCAATGCAAAACACCAAATAACATTTCTTTAGGTTTGTCACTAATCCCGAAGGTAGAGAGAGCGTGCGATGTTGATCACATCAACCTTGGAAACATTTCCAACACACATCGTCACCTCACCCTTAGCTAGTGCTCCATTTATTCCATAGCTTTTATTTCGAGTTACTAACATTTAGCAATCGAACCGGTATCCAATACCTAGGTGCTACTAGGAGTACTAGCAAGGTACACATCAATAACACGCATATCAAATATACTTATGTCAATGTTGCCAGCCTTCTTATCTACCAAGTATCTAGGGTTGTTCTGCTTCAGCGACCGCTCTCCTCATAATCGAAGCACTTAGTCTCGGGTCTGGGTTCAACTTTGGGTTGCTTCACTGGAGCAGCAACTGACTTGCTATCCATGAAGTTTCCCTTCTTGCTCCTGTCCTCGTCGAAACTAGTGGTTTGACTAACAATCAACACTTGACGCTCCTTCTTGATTTCTACCTTCGCGGTGTCAAACATCGTGAACAGCTCGAGGATCATTATTTCTATCTATGACATTTTATAGTTCATCACCAAGTTCTAGTAGCTTAGTGACAGTGACTTGGAGAACTATATCAATCACTATCTTATCTGGAAGATCAACTCCCACTCGATTCAAGCGATTGTAGCACCCACACAATCTGAGCACATGCTCAACAATTGAGCTATTCTCTTTCATCTTGCAGGCAAAGAATCTTGTTGGAGATTTCATATCTCGCAACACGGGCACGAGCCCGAGATCCTAATTTCAGCTCTTAGAACATCTCATATGTTCTATGACGTTCAAAATGTTTCGGAGCCTCAATTCTAAGCCGTAATGCATGACTCACTAAACTATCAAGTAGTCACCAGAACGTGCCTGTCAGATGTTCACAACATCTACAAATGACGCTAGAGGGGTTGGCGCACCGAGTGGTGCATTAAGGACATAAGCCTTCTGTGCAGCAACGAGGACAATCCTCAGATCACGGAGCCAGTCCGTAATATTGCAATCATCATCTTTCAACTCTATTTCTCTAGGACCATATAAAAATTCAAGGGAGCTACAGTATGAGCTAGTAATCTACAATACAGTTTGCAAAGACACTACTGACTATGTTCATGGTAATGAGTTCAATTAATCATATTACTTAAGAACTCCCACTCAAATTGACATCCCTCCGGTCATTCGAGTGATACATGATCCAAATTCACCAACTCAAGTCCGATCATCACGTGAGTTGAGGTGGTTTCAATGGTGAACATCATCATGTTGATCATATCTGCTATATGACTCATGTTCGCCCTTTCGATCTCTTGTGTTCCGAGGCCATGTCTGTACATGCTAGGCTCGTCAAGTTTAACCCGAGTGTTCTGCATGTGCAACACTGGCTTGCACCCGTTGTATGTGAACGTAGAGTCTATCACACCCGATCATCACGTGGTGTCTCAACACGATGAACTTTCGCAACGGTGCACACTCGGGGAGAACACAATTCATCTTGAAATTTAAGTGAGGGATCACCTTATAATGCTACCATCGTCCTAAGCAGAACAAGGTGCATAAAAGGATTAACATCACATGCAAATCATAAGTGACATGATATGGCCATGAACTTGTGCTTTTGATCTCCATCTTGAAAGCACTGGCATGATCTTCATCATCACCGGCACGACACCATGATCTCCATCATCTTGATCTCCATCAACGTGTCGCCATCGGCGTTGTGGCGCCCATCATGCTTGTACTACTATTGATACTGTTTAGCGATAAAGTAAAGCATTACATAGCGCTTAATGATTGACACGCAGGTCATACAATAATTAAAGACAACCCTATGGCTCCTGCCGGTTGCCGTACTCATCGACATGCAAGTCGTGATATTCTATACAACACATGATCATCTCATACATCACATATATCACATCATGTAATTGGCCATATCACATCACAACATACCCTGCAAAAACAAGTTAGACATCCTCTAATTGTTGTTGCATGTTTTACGTGGCTGCTATAGGTATCTAGCAAGAACAATTCTCATCTATGCAAAAACCACAACGGTGATACACTAGTTGCTTTTCAACCTTCTCAAGGACCGCCTTTGTCGAATCCGATCCAACTAAAGTGAGAGAAACCGGCACCCGCAAGCCATGTATGCAACAAGTTGCCGTTGAGGGAACCGGTCTCTCATAAGCGTACGAGTAATGTTGGTCCAGGCCGCTTCATCTCACAATACCGCTGAACCAAAACACGACCAAGGGAGGAAGCAATCTAAGCATCAACGCCCACAAACTCTTTGTGTTCTACTCGAGATTTCATCTACACATAGACCTAGCTCATGATGCCACTATTGGGGAACGTTGCAGGGAAACAAAAAATTTCCTACGCACACGCAAGATCTATCCATGGTGATGAGCATCTACGAGAGGGAGAGTGGATCTACATACCCTTGTAGATCACTAAGTGGGAAGCGTTAAGAAACGCGGTTGGTGTAGTCGAACGTCTTCGCGATCCAAATCACCGAGCATCCCGCGATCTCATCACGATCCGTCCCGCGATCCAATCACGATCCGTCCCGTGAACCCATCACGATCCGTCCCACGATCTCATCACAATACATCTCGCAAACTCATCACGATCCGTCCCACGATCTCATCACGATCCGTCTCGCGATCCCGATCACGGTCCTTCCGATCTAGCGCCGAACGAACGACACCTCCGCGTTCAGCACACGCACAGCTTGATGACGATCTCCGCCTTATTGATCCAGCAAGAGGGAGTGGATAGGTATAAGAGTTCTACGGAAGCATGACGACGCTCCGACAATGTTGGTGGAGCTATTCCGGTAGGGCTTCGCCTAAGCACTGCAGAAATCCGATCTAGAGGAGAAGCTATCCACTGGAGGAACGGGTAGAACGTGGCATAAAATCTAGTGCCAAAAATCCTAAAACCTCTAGTATATATAGGAGGAAGAGAGGAGGAGGCTTGGATCCCAAGGATACAGCCCTTGGGTCGGTCGAACCAAGTAGGATTGGACGATTCCTCCTCCAATCCTAGTAGGACTAGGACTCCTCCTTATTTTTGCCTTATTTTTGCCTTTTTCCATCTTTTTCTCTTTGGGATTTTCTTCCCAGCCGCATGGGCCTTGTGTGGGACTTCCACCAGCCCACTAAGGGCTGGTATTTACTCTCCCACAGCGCATGTAGCCTCTTGGGTCGAAATACCCTTCCTGATGGTCTCCCGGTACACTACCGGCACTCCCTGTACACTACCGATGAGCCCGAAACTTTTCCGGCGACCAAAACAGGACTTCCTATATATCAATATTTACGTCCGGACCATTCCGGAACTCCTCGTGACATCCGAGATCTCATCCGGGACTCCGAACAACCTTCGGTCACCACCATACATAACTCTATACTACCAAAACGTCATCGAACCTAAAGTGTGCAGACCCTGCGGGTTCGAGAACTATGTAGACATGACCGAGACACCTCTACGGTCAAAAACCAATAGCGGGACCTGGATGCCCATATTGTTTCCTACATATTATTCAAAGATCTTTATCGATCGAACCTCTATATCAAGGATTCAGTTAATCCCATATGATGTTCCCTTTTTTCTTCGGTATGTTACTTGCCCGAGATTCGATCGTCAGTATCTCCATACCTAGTTCAACCTCGTTACCGTCAAGTCTCTTTACTCATTGCGTAATACAAGATCTCGTGCCTAACACTGAGTCACATTGCTTGCAAGGCTTATTGTGATGTTGTATTACCGAGTGGGCCCTGAGATACCTCTCCGTCACACGGAGTAACAAATCCCAGTCTTGATCCATGCCAACTCAACAGACACCCTCGGAGATACCTGTAGAGCACCTTTATAGTCATCCAGTTACATTCCAACGTTTGATACACACAAGGCACTCCTTCGGTGTTAGTGAGTTGCATGATCTCATGGTCATAGGAACAGATACTTGACATGCAAACAACAGTAGCAATAAACTGGCACGATCATATGCTACGTTTGTAGTTTGGGTCTTGTCCATCACATCATTTTCCTAATGATGTTATCCCGTTACCAAATGACATCTCATGTCCATGACTAGGAAACCATAGCCATCTTTGATCAATGAGCTAGTCTATTTAGAGGCATACTAGGGACATGGTGTTGTCTATGTATCCACGCATGTATCTAAGTCTCCGATCAATACAATTATAGCATGGATAATAAACGATTATCATGAACAAGGAAATATCATAATAACTAATTTATTATTGCCTCTAGGGCATATTTCCAACACCCTTCAGGGCCCAGCTAGACCCTCGCTGCGTCTCTACCCCTCTACTTATCCCCAAAACCATCCCGATTCCTAAAAGTGTTGAACCGACTCCCCTAAGGCGGACGCCCCGACCCAGCTACAAACTAGCTCCCGGCTGGCGGGCTGGCGGGGCCAAAACCAAAGGGGAAAAGGAGTAGAAACGGAAAGAGTCGAGGCGGGCGAAAAGGGATAAAGACGTGGTGGCTTGAGTCACAAGTTAAGCACAACGGAATATTCATGACATAAACATGAAAGGCAAAAGTGGCCCATGGCCAGCATTCGGTTCATTACAGAAACATCCCCACTGGGTGGATTCAAGTTTTTACACACAGGAAAAAAAAGAAGATAAAAAAGATGCCCGGGGGCTTAGGCCACCGGCGCGTCGCCAGCCGGCGTGCCCCCAGCCGGCGCATCGCAAGGCGGCTCGGTCCTCGCCTCATAGGTGGTTGCGGTCTTGGGGTCGTCCTCCTTGGCCTTCGAGGCAGGCTCCTCGGCTTCGTCCATCTCGCCGCTCGAGTCGATGCTCTCGTCGGTGACTTCGTCATCCTCCGGGCCGTGAGGGATGCCAAAGGACTCCTCGGGCAACGGCTCGCCATCCTCGCCAAGGGGTGGCAGGAACTCGTCCGCGTCAACGTATGACGCGAGCTCGTTGGCCCGCTGGACTAGGGCCGGCTCGCAGGCCTCCCGCTCTACGGTCGGCACATCCCGCATGGTCGCCAGCCGGCACAGGTCCACGCTCCAGTACCAAGACGTCACGAACTAGAGCGCCATCTGCGCCCCGGCTCGGGCGGCCGATGCCTTCCAAGCCTCGAAGCGGGAGACGGCGTGCTCCAGCCACTGAGCCACGCGGTGTGTCAGAGCTCCCCCGCGGCCCGGCCATAGCGCGGCGATGACCTCCACCAGCAGTCTTGAGCCGCTCCACGCTCCGCTCGAGATGGGTCATCCGCATCTCGACGGTGATCCCAATCTCGTCCATGTCCCACGCGACGTGCTCCTCGATGGGGCGCCCGCACTCCCGAAGGTATTCCCGGTGCTCCTCAATGGTGCACGCAGCGCGGCGATGAGTTTCTGGGAAACACCCTGGAAGGAAGCAGAAGAGAAGGAAAGAAAAAGCAAGATGAAGCATGAAAAACGGCAAAGGGAAGAGCAACCGGCTGGGGAAAGAGAGAGATTGGCACTTACCTTCGATCGCGTCGTCCACCCCAATGGCGAAGTGGAGCGCCGCCTCGAGCTCCGACTTCCAGGCCGCCTCCGAGGTGGCGAGGGAGCCCTTGACCTCCTCGAGCGTCTTCTCAAGGCGAGTCACCTCGCCTTAAAGGGCGGCGGTCCTCAGGGAGGCGTCAGCAGCCACCTTGATGGCCGCCTCCCGGGCCACCACCTCCTTTGCCGCCTCGGCCTTGAGCTGTTCCCGGGCCGCCTCCCCGTTGACCAGCAGCACAGCCAGCTAGTCCGTCTCCTGCGAGGCCGCCTGGACGTCCCACGCCAGCTGGTCCCGTTCGGCGACAAGCCCGGTCTTCTCCCCCCGGAGGGTGGCCAACTCGCCTGCAAGACGCAACCAACGTCAGCCAATTCCCGGGGGCTACATGCCGCTCCTACAAAGTGCAACCTACCTTGCACGCGCGCCAGCTCCTCCTCCAGACGGTAGAACCCATGTTTGTCGCGATCGTGGATGGCGACCGCTCCCGCAAACAGCTTCTGCCGCAGAGAAGCTCCCTCCTGTCGCAAGAAAGGGGGGCAAGGGTCAATACATGCTCAAAGGAGATCCAACCCGGCTGCCCGTCAGCCGGTCAGCCGGCCCGCATCTCGGGGGCTACACCCAGTGGGTGCGCTCGGGCGCCCCCACTGAAAACTCTAAGGAAAAAGTACCGGCTTACCTCTGGACCTGAAGGGCCGCGTCAGCCGCCTCCGCAAACCGGGCCAGCTCCTGCCGGCACCGGTCTAGGACACTGCAAAGGACGGGACCGGGCCACCTTCCTGGGGGGCTGGCAGGGCCGGCGCGCTCCAGTCCCGGATGACCTCCTCGCCAACGCTGCCACCTGGGCTCGCCGCGGCTCTAGCTGCTGGGGCCGGGTTCATGACGGCAAGGGGCCGGAGTCGCCTCCCGTCGGCCCCCCGCCCGGTGCCACAAGTGCCTCCTCTCCCGGCCGCTCTGGTGCGTCGGTCGCGCCAAAAGGTACCTCCACCTCCATGGCCCACGTCTCTGGCGGCGCCTCCGACACCGTCTCTGGGACCACCAGAACCTCTAGCATCACGACCTGGGCTGGCTCGGCCACAGGAGGGGTCACCTCCGGCACCTCAGGGCGGGTCGCCTCGGGAACCGTCCCCGTCGTCGCCTCCCTCACCGGGACCGTTTCTTGCGCAGGCGGAGGCGCTGGCAAGTCCATGGTCGCCCCCATGGCTCGCTTGACGGAGGCCTCGACATGCGGGTGGACTCCGCAGCCGAGTCCGTCGCCCGTGGGGGTCCGCCGACCCCCTACGCCTCCGGCCGCTTGAGGCCGCGGAGTGCGTGGCCCCTCCTTGCGTGCCGGACCGGGAGGCTCGCAGCTCCGCGAGCCTCCTCTTTTCCTCCCGCTGGGTGGGCGCGTGCTCGCGGGCCAGCCGGCCGACATCATCCGTCGTCTCCCCCGTCAGCTCCTCATCTTGGAGCTCAACGGGGTCACTGCAGCGTCCAAAAACCGGTCGTTAACCGGCTCGCAAGACGAAAGCATAAACTGCACAAAGATGAAGAACTTACGTGATAACAAGGGGCAGGGCCCGCTTGGCGCGTGGCGGCGGCTTCCGCATGGCCACCTTCACCCGCTTCGGGCCGGGCGGCGAGGCTGCCGGCCCCCCGTGAGCTGCCCTTTTCCCCCGGCCGGCCGCTTCGGCCGCCGGGCCTCGAGCTGGTCTCTCCTCGCTCCTCCGGTCCTGGCGCGCCGCGGGAGGAGGTCCGCCTAGAATCATCAAATCTTCATCATCATCGTCGTCGTCTGTCTAGTCCCGGATGGAGGGGGCAAGAGGGAACTCACGCGCTCCGCTGGGTTCCCTGGCTGCGCCGGACCCTCCGGCCCCGCCAAGAGCGCCGCCTCGCGGATCCGCCGGCTCGTTGCCCCCCCGAGGAGTCCACTCCTTCCTCCGAGGGGCCTCCCATTTGGAAGTCTCGAGAGTCGGAGTCCTCGCGCTCCACCTCGAAGATCTGCGGGCGGGCCGTCCGGCGTGTTCTGTCGCACCAGCAGCTGCGGTCAGCACTTCAACATAAGTTCTCAAGACGGCTGCCGGCTGGACAATACCAAACAAAAAGGGCCGCCTCGACGAGAAAACTCACCAGGGGAGTCCGGTTGATGCGGTCATACGGCTCCATGCCGAAGGACCACGAGGCGGGCTTCATCTTGAACGTTGTGAGGGCGTTCACCCGCTTCGCCACCTGAGCCGACGTCAGCTCGACGGTGGACTGCCGGCAGGGGTCGTGCCGGCCGGACATGTCGCAGATCCGGTGTGGCCTCATCTGGAGGGGCGACACCCGACGCGAGACAAAGGCTGCCACCAGGTCGGCGGCAACCAGCCCCTCGGCACTCTTCAGCTGCGAGAGCCGGGCGAGCTCGTCCAAGGCCACGCCACGCGGGGCAGGTCCCTACCAGTTCTGCTGGGAGGACTGCCGGTCCTCGAATGGCGGCAACCGGATGTAATCCGTCCTCGGGTCGACGTTCTTCACGTAGAAGAACGATCGGTGCCACCCCTTGACGGACTCGATCAGAGAAAGAGGGGGAAAGCGAGCGATGCCGCGGCAGCACACCACTGTTTCCCCGCACGCATCGCTCTTCAAAGATTTGAGATAGAAGAGGGCACTGAAGAGCTCGAGGAAGGGGAGGATGTCAACGTACCCCTCGCACAACGTCATGAAGGCGGAGAGATACAAGATCGAATTCAGCCCAAGGTTGTGCGGCTGGAGGTCGAAAGTGTCAAGAAGAAGACGGAAAAAGAGACTCACCATGAGCCCAAAGCCCCGGGAGAAGTGCCAGAGGAACACGACGTGTTCCCCTAGCTGCGGTGCCAGCGTTATCTCGTCACCTGGCGCGCGGGCAGCCACTCACTCCGCC
Organism: Hordeum marinum; assembly: GCA_022496015.1. NCBI lineage: Eukaryota > Viridiplantae > Streptophyta > Magnoliopsida > Poales > Poaceae > Hordeum > Hordeum marinum. The sequence goes on from CM039672.1 coordinate 47,361,740, forward strand.
GACGGCAACATGCACGCGCGGCGCAGCTCGGCGATGTCCGCCTCAACCACAAAGGAACCAGCCCAACTGCCTCCGCGTCCATCAGCCATCGCGGCGGCGGTGCGGTGTGCGGGCACGGGCGCAGGCTCGTGTGCGACGGCATGCGAAGGAAGGAAAGAAGCAACGACGAAGCACGGCAGCAAGGAGGCAAGTGGGGCGCGGGTACCTCCGCCTCTCTCCCTTCCTCCCCTTGTATAGGGGAGGCCACGATCGGGGGACGTGGGATCATCTGCGCCCACTCCTCCCAGAAATTCCGTGCGCGTGGGTGGCATCGGGCCGTAACGACTGCTTCGGGGTGCAGAGGATCCTGTCCTGCGCCCCGAGGCCTACGAGGGCTATGCCTGGGTCCTACCAGGCTAGGCCTGGGCGACGTCCCGTCTCCCCGCGTGCGCAGGATCCGCGGCATCATTACTCGCCGTGTGGCGTGTCGTGTGCCGGCGCGGGACCCGGGGCGGCATGCCGGAACCCAAGGCGTCGGATCCACCGGCTGACCCGGCTGCCCCTTCGCCTTCGAGCCGGGGGCGGCTGGTGCTAAGGGGAAGCCGGCGGCTTCCCACCATCCGCCAGACGCGGGCTCCCGCCGGCTTCAGGGGCTACTGATGGGGTTTATACCACTAGGTACGCCAAAGCTACGGGGTCTTCCCCCTTTCCGCTTCGAAGAAAAACTACGCGGTCGGTTGGCCGTGGCCGGCTGGAGGACGTTCAACCTGAGCCAGTGCCGGTTGGCACCCCGGCCGTCTGATCAAGGAGCCGGTTGGGCCCTCGGCCGGCTTAGCGCGGCCGACTCTTCCATTGACATCGGGACGGACATGCCCCGTCCCGTCCCCCTACGCACGGGTACGACGATGCGACGTGACCGGCACGACGGGCAGCCTATGGCTACAACGGCAGTTTACGCACCGCAGCGCATGGCTACAGTCCAACCGTCCTGGCCGCTGACCTCGGTGAGCGCGACCTGGCGGGGGAACAGTGCCGACATGCCCACGCCACTTGATTACCTGCCCCGGCATGGGTACAATGCCGTAGGCCGTACCGGAGACTTCGACTGACTGGCGCTAGACGACGCCGCCGGGCGGCCCGTGCCGTGGCAGGTGGGCAAGGACCAATCACAGAGCTGGCTGGCGGGTCCCAACGGGAGATGAGACCGCTCGGCCGGCGGGCCCCGCCCACGACAAGACGGCGCAAGCGGCGGGACCCTCTGGCCAGCCGGGTCCCCCCACCATTGTACTTATGACATATTGTAAGAGCCGGGGGTTGGCCTATAAAAACCCCTCGAGCCCCCCATGCAACGGGGACGGACGAATGGTCTCAGACACACACCCACAGAACTCTCATTCCCTCCTCTAGTAGGAGAGGAAGACGAGCCAGCTGCTCCTTCTTCCTCCTCTAGACACAGCTCCAGGAGCATCCTTGTACACATACTCATTCATCCAACTAGACCAAGCAGGACTAGGGGCGTTACCTCCCACAGAGGACCCTGAACCTGGGTACATCATGTGTCACCGCCGCTTGTGCCCAATCTCGCACCCGGAGCCCGTCGGCGTCCTCCGGCCCCAACCACTCACGATAAGCCACCCCATGGTATCTGTCGTGAGAAAACAACGACAAGTACAGCAATTGAGGTTCTTAAAAAAACTTCTATCATAAGTACTGCAATTGAGTAACCTCCACTACAAAAAAGCAAAATACAAATCAAGATTAAATAATCTTAATCATCCACAACACTAAACCTGTTATTAACCTAAACATACTTCAGATCGTAAAAGGCAAGAGGCTGATGCCATTGGCAATGAAAAGCCTGAAGCATATGCACACAATTCCAAAGGTTGTGAAAGCAACGGAACCAGCAAAGGAAGTTCTCCTGGTTATTTCGAGATCAAAATAAAAAAGGATGAATATTTGGTGAAGTAGGACTCAGATGGCCCCTTTAAAGGACCTACTTTTTTATTCCTATTTACTTATCTTAAATTTCAAAAACTTCATTCTCCTTATGTTTTAATGTCATATTCCATAGCCTGCTGAAAAGAACTAATATGTATACCCATCCATCCTACTTGAACTGCTAGCATAGTGGCAGTACAGTACATAAAACAGATGGAATTTGGACTACTCTAATTAGTGTTGAACAAAATTGAGGGAAATGGTGTGGTCTTGTTTACCTAGTGGGGGTGGTGTACCGGTGACGTTATCATAAATTTATGTTTGGAATGTGCTTTGCAATTGAAATATCTCGATCTCTGAGCATAATAAGCTTAATAAGAGGGTAATTTAGCATTGTGGTCTCAGTAGCCTGCAGAAATATAAAGGAGGCTGAGTTGTGCATGTCCCTGATATTCATAGAGGGTACCATGAGGGAAAATATCTGGTGCACCGGAGCTTGTGGTGCTACCGGTGCACCGAGCTTATATTGTGTTTTTAAAATGTTTTAAAAAATCTGAAAAAATTAACACACTCGCAGAACATCAATATAGGTTGTCACAAAATATCAAGTCAAAATTCGAAACATTACTTGAGAAACAAAAATGACAAATTCAACACTGAATAGTACACACCATAACTCGGGCTTTAGATTTGGCCCATTATCACACTGAAGTCAAATTTTTTTTATTTCTTGAAAAATATTACAAATTTTTATACGAAATTTTATGACATCATACATTAATATTACGTTAACATGCTAATTTTTTTTTCAGAATTTTTAAAACGTTCCATGACATCCGGTGCACCGGTAGCACCACAAGTGCGGGTGCACCGGATACATTCTCGGTACTATGAGATGACATGCATCATAAGAATCTATCTAAAATAATGTTGGTGTTAAATGGCACTAAACTATCCGTACATAAACACTATTTATGAAATTTAATTAGCCTCCAGATTTCTTGTATACCATAGAATCATACATGGAGCGTAACTCACTGATCAACACCTAACAACACGATAGATTCTAAGTCAACACACCATTTTGGAAACAGGGTTTTACAAAGAAAATTAAATTGCAGGAGCCAAATAGCATTTCTGAGTTTACTGGGTATACTCCCCCGTTTCATAATATAAGATGTTATTACATCCAATATACTCACATATAAGGTCTTACATTATCGGACGGAGAGAGTATTTATTAGAAACAAACCTAGTTGAGGATGCAGTTTAGTAGATATGCTACATGGAATTAAGAAAGCAGATGTCTTAAAATTGGATGGGAGACCAGAATGACGGTGTATTGGCAAGCTACCGCATAACAGCTAGTCTCTCTCTCTATATATATAGGGAACAATAGGAAGATCTTGAGCCAAATAAACCAAAATGAAGGTTGAAGGAAGAAAAACACACAAAATGCAGGAGAGAGCAATGCATCTCTTAGTAGAACCGAAGATAAGGGGGCACATTTCAGAAAATACATACGCGGGCACAACTTTTATCAAAAATAATACGAACTTCGCACTAACTGAAGAGATCTTTTTTCTTCTTCTATGTGGAACTAATCGTTCTACAAAATATTATAAAGCATGCACATATGCATATATAGCCTAAGGAAATCTGTAAGTTGGGTTACAGAAGATGCACTGCCATTACCTTAAAGGAAGAAGCCTAAATACAGTACATCCCAAGAATCCAGAACCACCACATGATAATAGTTTCGCCTCTATGCTTTCCAAACCAGCAAGAAACCAATTGGTGTATCTTACGGTGTAGGCATAAATTTTGGATGCACTTGCGTGTTTACCAAATTGATACTTGTAAGCAGGCCGACCAGGATACCATCTTACAGTAAATGAACAAACAACCAGGGAGCACGGTATCATGGAAAAAAATCTACATAGGTGCTACCATGCAAAATCACCAGATTACTGTTTAGCATCTAGATGCTTCGAGATGGACATATATTTCAGTCTTGCATACATTCCCATAAGCTCCACACCATTAACTGAATATGTCACAATAGACCAATTAAAACATCACTTAATACATCATAAAGGATACCTCATAAAGTAGCACCAAGCCATTGAACCATCGGTAGTTTGTGTTAGTTTAAGTTTGCAGAATGATAACTCAGTTTGCACATAATTTCTTTTCTCTTCTGTAGGATTTTACATAAAGTGTTTCTTATTTCATGCAATGGTGGTCTGAACCATGCTAAACAAAAGCACGTGCCTGAACTTGATAAGCACTCCTTCTGTCTGGTTCTCACACTTCCTTTCCGTAGTCGGCTATGCAGTAAGACCGTCCAATTGCTAACAAAATATAGCTTTTACGCTTTGATTATTTTATCAATTGAAGCCCTACGCTGACTTGGCATATCTTGGCATCAGCCTGAATGATCTCCTACTCGGCTTTTCTTCACTGAATCCTTGTCATGTATATGGTCAAATAAGCATATGGTTGTATCATTTTAGAACCAACTGCCAACATACACCCAGGAATCTTAGAAACAGAGACCAAATCCACCAACATTAGAGAAATTTTGGAAGATCACACATGTTAATAAATTAAATTAGTGTGCACTGGTCTTGGAGCATTACGTGAAAAAGATCATAGCAAATAAATATGTGAAGCAACATGAAAAGTTTCTTTTGGCCTTTTGTCTAGTCTGTTTGAAAAATAAGAGATCCTAAATATGACTCCGGATTTATTATTCATATATGCTCATAGGATAAATTCATCGATGAGAGAAGTCAAATTTTTAACATACACAATGTGCCCTTTGTATTTAGCTCTAATGATGGGGCTTACAGCTGATCCAAGATTAAATCTTGGGCTTACCAACAAACTACATAAAACAACACTGATAGGCAACCGATGTGTGTGCAGTAACAGCAGCCCAGTGCCAGTCTGCAAAATTATGATAGCCACCTTGTAACTGGAAGACATCAGTCCAAGGAGTTGTTGCTTCCATGATTCGCATGGCATGCAATTCTGCAAGTACAATGCTGATTGCAGAAGTGATAATTTAGGTGCACACCTGTTCCTTCACAAGTAAGTTTTTGACAAAAAAAGTTTTTCCTTTACAATATACTTATGCAATTTGCATATTGATGTAAATTAATCTATACAATGGGAGGAGGAAGAAGAGCGTGCGTGCTGAGCGATTGAGAAGGGAGTGGATAGATGTATGGTATATTACCTGCTGACGTTAGACCTCACAGCGGTGTCATACTCCTCAGACTTGGTTGCTTGGGGACACCAACGGCGAGTTGACCATCGGACGGGTCGGCGGCTGCTTGATTCGACCACCAGCAAGCTCCTGCCCGCTAAAAATAAGAAAACTCATGGCAAGATCTTGTGTCCGTTCAATTAAATAATGTATAGGCCACAAAATTATATAACATTACTAATCAATAATGGTCTGGCAAAGGTAAAATACCATATCTGCTTACCAAATAAGTAAGGCAAAAAAGCTAAAGGATCCCAGCCACTCCACAATCTAATTAGTTGGTTGTCAAACTTTGTTTGGTTGCTTTAATTTGGCCACTTAGAATATGTACTTCTAAAGAAAAGGTAGAACATGTGAAAGTAAAGACAGAGAAATACTTGCAATATTTTGATAAATGAGAATGATCATGGAAAACCAACTCTAAGCAGCTAAATTACTTCAGTCCAAGGTGAGCAATCATCTGCCTACAAAAGTAGAAGTCATCACTATCCATACTGTTATGCACAAAGCAGTGCCTTACACAGCGTGTGCAAATGTCGAGACAACTATACAACATCTGAATCGCAGTTGGAGAAAAATACAACTTGACATGGTTATTCATAGTTTTTCATAATCTACCTTAACCTATGATGAGATCATTGGAAAATCCCCACGGGTCGTGGACCTTACCGTCGGAACACTATGGTGGACTGCACGCGGGAAGAGTCGAGCAGCTGCAGCCACCAAGCAGGCAACGCCGCGGGAGGGAGGATGGAGGCCATGGAGAAGAGGCCGGGTGATAGAGGCAAAGTTGTCCCTGTCTTTCGATGAGATGGTGACTATCGTTTTTGGTGAAGTAGACTTTGACGATCCGACTACGAACGTGTGACGACGTCGCGCCTTAGCAATCGCTAAACCAACTCCGAAAGGTTATTGACCACGCCGGAGCACGATCAACCTGACCACGAGGGTCTATTTCCTGCACGCAAACGAAGAACAAGCAAGAAACTAAGATTGCAATCTGGATATGGCGAATATAAGAGGAAAGCTTTATTGATGAAGTGGGGTTCTGTGACGTCTTTGTCTCGTCGTGGAACACAAAGGAAGAACGCGAAGTTGCAGCTATGACGAACTTGTAATCTAAACAAAACTCAAACCTAAAACGACGACCTAAGGGCTGTATATATGGGGGAATAGAGGAGAATTTCATGGCCCCTTGGAGGAGGGGTCCGAAACCGACCCTAACTCAGTTTCCCCATACATACGAACTCTAAAAATAGCCTATAATATGATATTTCGAAATTACATGGGTCTAGCCTAAAAATAAGGTGGCGCAGCACCTATATTAGCCTAGGGACGAATATTATAAAATGGCATCATGCATATTTCGTCAAAGGCTTCTTGCTCCCATTATGGTGGCTTCAAAGTGCGAAAATCATCACTGGAAACTCCATTGTTCTTTCCCGCGCGCGCACCTTCTTCTCCATGCTTGATCCCGCTTCAAAGGTCATCCTTCTTGTCCATGGCAGGTCCTTCATTCATAAGTAAAACAAAAGTATCTAATTTAGGCAGCATCATATGTTCATGAACATTAGAAGTATTTGCAAGAAACGAAAGTACCTGCTAATTCATTTGACGTGCGCGAGCTCTAGTAATTGGTCCTGTATGTATAGCAGTCAGAGTTGTGGGTGTAGCATTAATAGGGATGTCCTCATCGTCCTCCCCTTCTTAAACTGAAGTCGTTCTCGACGGAAACTCATCTTCCTCACCCAAATAAGGTTTCAAATCTGCAATGTTAAAAGTGGGGCTAACCCCAAACTCTACAGGCAGCTCAAGTTTATATGCATTATTATTTATTTTCTCTAACACCTTAAAAGGACCATCAGCACGTGGCATTAGCTTTGACCTGCGTAAATCAGGAAATCTATCCTTATGCAAATGTAACCAAACAAGATCCCCAGATGCAAAGACAACATGTTTTCTACCCTTATCTCCAGCAATTTGTATTTAGCATTCATACGCTCAATGTTTTGCTTCGTTAACTCATGCATCTTTAATATCAATTCAGCATGTTTTTTAGCATCAAAATTAACCTTCTCCGAAGATGGAAGAGGAAACAAATCAATAGATGCACGAGGTAAGAAACCATACACAACTTCAAAAGGGCACATCTTAGTGGTAGAATGTAGCGAACGATTATAAGCAAATTCAATATGAGTCAAGCATTCTTCCCACATTTTCAGGTTATTCTTCAAAACAGCCCTAAACATAGTAGACAATGATCTATTGACTACTTCAGTTTGGCCATTAGTTTGGGGATGACATGTAGTACTAAAAAGTACTTTAGTCCCCAACTTAGCCCATAAACATCTCCAAAAGTGGCTAAGAAATTTAGCATCACGATCTGAAACAATTGTATTTGGCACACCATGCAACCGAATAATTTCACGAAAGAATAAATCAGCAACATGAGCAGCAGCATCACTTTATGACATGGTATAAAGTGTGCCATTTTGAAAAATCTATCCACGACAACAAATATGCTATCCCTCCCCTTCTTTGTTCGAGGTAAACCTAAAACAAAGTCCATAGATATATCATCCCAAGGAACACTAGCTATATAAACCATGAGGATTGAGTCGTGACTTAGCTTTTTGATATGTAGTACAGCGAGCAACAAAACGCTCAACATCCCGTCTCATCTTTGGCCAATAGAAATGTGTAGAAGTACGTTCTCCGTCTTCACGCGAAAGTGTCCCATTAATCCTCCTTCGTGCGCCTCGTGTAACAACAAAAGACAAACAACAGGAGCTGGAATGCATAGCTTGTTAGCACAGAACACAAATCCATCATTAATAACGAACTTGTTCCATGTTCTCCCTTCTTTACAATTCTGCAACACATCTCTAAATTCAGCATCATGCATATATTGATCTTTGATGGTCTCCAAACCAAATATTTTAAAGTCAAGTTGTGAAACCATAGTATAACGACGAGACAAAGCGTCAGCAATAATATTTTCTTTACCCTTCTTGTGTTTAATGACATAAGAGAAAGTCTCAATGAATTTAATCCATTTAGCATGTCTACGGTTCAGTTTTGCTTGACTTTTAATATGTTTCAAAGATTCATGATCAGAATGTATAACTAATTCTTTGGGCCATAAATAATGTTGCCATGTTTCCAACCGAACAAGAGAATATAATTCCTTATCATAAGTATAATAATTCAGACTAGGCTCACTCAATTTTTCATAAAAGTACGCAATAGGTTTACCATATTGTAATAACACACCTCCTAACCCAATTCCACTAGCATCACATTCAAACTTGAAAGTCTTATTAAAATCAGGAAGTTGGAGTAAAGGAGCATGTGTTAACTTATCTTTCAAGACCATGAAGGCTTCTTCCTGTGCGGTACCCCAAGAAAAATGCACGTTCTTCTTTGTAAGCTCATTGAGAGGCGCAGCAATGGTGTTGAAATCTCTCACAAAACGCCTATAGAAACCAGCGAGCCCAAGAAAACTCCTCACTTGTGTGACCGTTTTGGGCTGCGGCCAACTCTCAATAGCTTCAATCTTGGCTTTATCAACTTCAGTTCCCTGTGGAGTAACAACATAGCCAAGCAAATATACTCGGTCGATGCAAAAGGTGCACTTCCCAAGGTTACCAAACAAACGTGCATCACGTAGAGCAATAAAAACAACACGTAAATGTTCCAAATGTTCCTCCAAAGATCTACTAAAAATCAATATATCATCAAAATAGACTACCACAAATCGTCCAATGAAAGCACGTAAAACCTCGTTCATTAATCTCATGAAAATGCTAGGTGCATTAGTTAACCCAAAAGGCATGACTAACCACTCATATAATCCAAACTTAGTTTTAAATACTGTTTTCCATTCATCTCCCAATTTCATACGAATTTGATGGTATCCACTATGAAAATCAACTTTAGAGAAGATTACAAAGCCACTTAATTCATCAAGCATATCATCTAGTCTAGGAATAGGATGACGATAACGAATAATAATATTATTAATGCCTCTACAATCCCCACACATGCGCGATGTACCATCCTTTTTAGGCACTAGAATAATAGGAACAACACAAGGACTAAGGGATTCGCGTATATAACCTTTGTCAAGCAGCTCCTGTACTTCACGCATAATCTCCTTTGTCTCCTCTGGATTGGTACGGTATGGCACACGGTTGGGTAGGGATGCACCGAGAATTAAGTCAATCTGATGCTCAATCCCGCGAATAGGTGTTAATTGTAGGAGATATGCCCTAGAGGCAATAATAAATGTTATTGATTATCTCCTTGTTCATAATTAGATTTATGTTCCATGCTATAACTGCTATGGTTCTCGAGTCTACAATAACCACGAGGCTTGAAGGAAGACTCATATGCACGTGTGGAATAATAAACGGTAAAATGTATTCCTAGTCTGGCCTCTAAGACTGGCTCAAGTATTGCATGATGATCATGTTTTCCTGATCATGGGCATGGCTATGCCAACAATTTTGAGGGCACAATGTTAGAAGAACATTTGTGTTCAATCGACCCGAATTGATGTTATGCTATGAGATACATTCGTCATAAGTTAATGGTCCATAACATAGAGAAGTTAATGTTTGCATAATTCCTTAGACCATGAGAGTATCGAGTTTCTTCATGCTTGCGTCATGAACTTTGGGGTTTGTTAAACGTCATCCGTAAATGGGTGGCTATTACGGCGGCTTACGGGTTCGTGGAAAAGTATGTCAAGTAACTTGATAGCTCAAGATTGGGATTTGCTCCTCCGACAATGGAGAGATATCTCTGGGCCCTCTCGGTGTTACCGTATCCATCATTGTCTGGCCAGACACTTTGTGATTTGATCACGGGGATGTCGGAACACGGGAGCGAGAAAAGAGAACAATACCGGTAACGAGGTAACTGGCATAGTGGACAAGTTGTTGATCCACGGGGATGCCAACATGTCTCACCTCAGGTATTTGTAACATATTCCGAAGCAATAGGAATAGCACACGGCAACTGGAGGTTCACTCGAATATTCATTCGTGTGGGTATAGGGGTCAATATGGGTGTCCATGGCTCCGATGTTGATCATTGATCGGAAGGGGTTCCGGGTCATGTCTATGCTTCACCGAACCTATAGGGTCACACGCTTAAGGGTCATCTATCTGTTGAATACTAGATAGGAAGTCTGAGAGAAAATCACCGGAAAAGTTTCGGACACCGAAAAAGTGTTGGACAACGGAAAAGTTCCGTAGAGAGAACACCGGAACAGTTCCGATGAAACTGAAAAGTTGTTTCAGGGGATACCATAAAGTCAAATTGGTTTCGGCACATGCCTGATAATTCTTGGAGGGTGCCAGAATCGTTCTGGGAACTTTCTGGAATTTTCTGGGATGAAAACCAGAAATGTTCCAGAGCTGCCGGAACCACTTCAGATGCTTTTCGCAGATGAAAATCACTAAACTGGAATTGTTTCGGAAAGTGTTGAAAATTATTTTAGTGGGTGCTGGAAATATTATAAGCCCACATAAATATTTTCAGTTCGATCAGACGCTGAAAAATGTCATCGTGAATAGTGAAATCAGCTTTATGGTTACTTTTTGGAAAGCCACCTTTTGGGGCTTTTGCTCCAAAATATCTTGGAGATGACATGGATGGATGTGGCTGAAATTTCAGCCCCTCTACCCCTCCCTCTCCTATAAATAGAGGTGGAGGGGGCAGCCCAAAACTCATCCCTTCTCACATACAAGTGCCATGCAATGATCTGGCTTCTTCTCTCCCTCCCAGCGAAATAGTTTTGTAGAGCCGAAAGGTTGCTGGGTTCCGGCAGGAACTAGTTCTGGACGGTGAAGCCCTACCGGATAGATGACACCGTATGTGTGCAACTCTGTAGAGAGATCGTAGTTTCGTTCTTAGTTCGAGAGTGCCTCCCGAAGGGCTGCCCGTGTGGCTGTCTGAGTTTCGAAGGTCCTCTCGAAGGGCCGTCAGAGTGACAGTCCAAGTTTTGGAGGTCCTCCCGAAGGGCTATCGGTGACATCGTCCGGGGGACTGTGCGACCGCCTCCCGGAGGGCTATCCACGGGGCAGATGAGGATGTACATCCTCGCGGTTGGGAGGTTGTAAATCCTAGCTGTGGGGATCTGCACCGCCGATCGTCATCGACTCTACTTCCGCTGCGCTATGAGTCGGTAACGAAAATGATCAAACCTTGTATGCAGTCTCCATAGTGGTCCTGGGTTGGTGCATAGGTCGGAAATTTTTTGTTTTCTGCTACGTTACCCTACAGTGGCATCAAGAGTCATGCTATGCGTAGATGCAGGTTGCGATCTAGAATATATAGAGATGTATGGGTGTTGCACAATCTAATTAGGTAGTAGATGAGATCTATTGGTAAAAATTATTTGTGCGGGTAGCAGATGAAATCTGTTACCCGATGTTCTTTTTGCTTCCCCTGAATTTGCGTAGTCCTGATCTTGACGGAATGGTCGAACCTCACAAAGTTCTAGCAATCCGCGATCCTTTCATGTTGCTCCTGAGTATGCTGATTGACACATCAACGAAGTGCTAACAGTTCTTTGGGTTCCACCATAGTTGAGAAAGATGGATGTTTCGCAGACGAAAGGGCAATGCAGATGTGATCTGCACGGGGGTCGCGCGTATGACGAAGTTTAGTGTGGGGCTTGAGATTTTATTATCTCGTGTTTTATACACCCTGGAAAGTTAATCTAGCAACTTGAATTATCATACTTGATGATGGACGTTGGTAGATTCGGTTTGTTTCAAAAACCTTAGAAGCCACGTAAAATAAGTTTTTGCATGAACCGATTAGAGGTGTCTAACTTGGTTATGCAGGATGGTTTGCATGTGCATATGATGTGGTATAGCAATGCTCATATTAATTTGATTATGTATGAGATGACTATATGATGTAATTAACATGACCTGCGTGTCATGATTCGGCATGATGGTCGGAGCCATATGATTGCACTTTAATGACCTGTGTGTCAACCTTATGTAATGCACTTATTTTATTAGCTATATAGATAGCAATATTACCTAGTGCATCGACAAGGTGGTGGCAATCTTCACAAAGGTGAACACCGACGCGAATGCCGAAGACGAAAAAATGAAAGACTTCTCCATCAGAAAGGGCTATACCATATCATGCTATCATGAATTGCCTGAGATGTTTATCCCTTATGATGCACCCTTCTTGATTGCGCAGTAGTCGCTTTTTATTAGGGTGATCTCTCACAAAATATCAAGTAGTTAGTGTTCTTCCAAGTGTAGCACCGTCACGACACCTATCTTTTCGGGGTGCGCTGTGTCACACGGGTACGAACGGTTAGAGAAGTGTGAGGCGGGTGAGTTGAGACCTCGCAGCGAGATCACTTGGTTATCTTGACGTTCAGGCATGACCATCATGATCTCGGAACACATGCATCAAAAGATGAACAAGAGTCACATAGAGATGTGATTGGCAAGTTGGCCTACCGATTGAGATTTTTGTCATCAGTGGTGTTACACCAATGGCGAACAATTTAAATGCGGGTCTTGTATCACTCACAATCAATTATGAGAGATATTGATTTGAGTGGGAGCGCACTATAGAATTAATTATTTTAATTCTCAGTGCAATTAATTGTGAATTTTGTCTTAGTGTAGATTGCATAATAGTTGTAGGATAATGGCTCGCGTTTCCACCTTCCCTATTAAAATTAAATAGCTATTAAATATCTGGTTGAAACTTTACGGTTGGTAACGTAATTGTGAGGATTGTCCTCAAGAGTGTCGAGAAGGACTTGTCCTATCGCATGCTTTCGGTATTCTCCCGCTAATGCTATGGATCATGTGACTCTCGTCCTTCGATCCAAAAGCTAGAATTATGTTTCAGTCAAATGCAATACGTTTGCTTCCATGAGACCCGGACTTCGAAAGTTTGGATAGTTATGTGATATTCATGGAATCTGAAAATCATTTTCAGAAACAGACAAAAGCTAAAAGATATGAGATATCCAAAGCAATGTTTTTTTGCAAACTATTAGTAAAGGAGTTTACTATACATTAGATTGATAAGAGAGGGATCCAGGAGAACGCCTGTCATATGATGAAAGGTGAATAAAACAACAACTTAAAGAGAAAGGAAGTGTCCGAAGAGTGTTAGTGAGACTTTCACGTCTAGGAAGTCCGGGGCTAACGCCACTCTTAAGTTGTGTGCTTCTTCTGAGAGTAGGAGAAATACTGAAAAGTTAAACTGTTAGAAATATAGTGGCAAAAGGAAAGAAGACTGGAATATCCAGCTCATGTATGAATGTCATACAAGTTTTTGATGTATAGAAGGCTGGTCAAAGATATAATTCTTGGGAATTATGGTTAAACATGTTAATCACTAATTCTTGGGTATTGTTAGTTGGTCACAAAGATACCCGCTCGATTGCATTCTGTTGCAACTCGATGTAAGAACTACTATGGCCTGAAAGACTAGCCAGGGATGAGGTTTAGATACACGCAGGGAACATAGTAAATGTTACTATGCCTTCCATTGGTGTATTCCCTATGTATTAAGTTTCATAATTCATTTTAGAGTTTCACACTCTAGCCCTTTGCATAAGGTATCTTGCAAGAAGGTTGTTCATAAGAGAACTTTTCATGTTCGGTGTTATGAATAACATAAGGGCCATACTTTCATTATGAATGAGACGTATGTTATGAATATTGATAATGATACATTACCTCTGGGTTTACTTTTATAATTCATTTTAGAGTTTCATACACTCTAGCCCATTGCACAATGTTTGTTGCAAAAGAATTGTTCATAAAAACAACAATTGTTGTTCAGTATTATGAATAACATGAAGGGCCATGCTTCCATCCTAGATGGGATGTATGTTATGAATATTGATGGAAATATGATACACCCATAACACTAACGCTAAATGTCGCAAGACTAAAAGAATACCACATATGTGTGGCGCTGCATTTGGTCACAATGGAGAAACCCGCATGGAAAATTCCATTATGATGGATTTGGAAGTCGTTTGATTTTGAATCATCTGATACTTGCAACTTTCCTCCAAAAGGTGAACTAACTAAAATACCATTCACAAGCCATAAGGAACGAGCAAAGAACTTATTGGTGATCATACATTTGATGTATGTAGTCCAATAAATGTTGTTGCAAACAGTGGATTTGTCTACCTTCAAAAATGACTCAAGTAGATATATGGATATTTACTTGATGAGACGTAAGTCTGGATCTTTTGAAATCATTCGAAAGGTTTTCAAAAATGAAGTAGAAGTTATTATACCAAGAAAATTATGTTTCTGCAATTTGATTGCGAAAAGGAATATTTGAGTTACAAGTTTAGCAAATGTCTGGTGAGTTGTGAAAAGAGTTTCATAACTTGCACCTCCCGGAACACCACTGCAAGTGGAAAGTCCGTGAAGATGTAATCAAACCATTTATGACATGGTAAGATCAAAGATGACATAAATAGATTTGCCATTATCCCTTTTATAGAGTGATGCTTTAGAGACTATGACTTTTACACTGAAAAGAGATCCATCAGGTCTGTTGAAATGATGCCATGGTATGGTACTCCCAACCATGTTATATCTTTTCATAACATTTGGAATATGGGGCTTGTGTAAAAGGTTACAAACCTATTCCAAATCAGACAAGTGCTACTTTGTATGGTCATCCCAAGTCATTGGGTATTCCCCCACCACTATACCGAGGCAAAGGGTTTTGCCGCAAAACGGTATGCTTTTAAAGAGAATAGTTCTTACAAAAGGTGAGTGGGAGGACAATGCAACTTGATGAGATAACCAGTATCTTCGTCATCAGTTCAAAGGAAAGAAACCCTGGAAGTGATTCCGTTGTTTCCTACTACGACTGATACGGAAGTCTCTACAATAAAATGTATGGACTTCGGTCGAACGTGCAGCTGAACCACGTAGGCAAAGCTCGTGCAAACCTATCAGGTGCGCAAACGAGATATTGTTGTTAGACAACAGTATACCTACAATACACAAGTAAGCATTGATGGGCCCTGACTTCGGGATTGGCTAAATGTCAATACAATCCGAGATAGTTTCCATATAAGTGATTCAAGATTAAAACCTTGATACACCTTTCAGAGGACTTAGAGTCTAACGAATATTTATGGAACTAAAAACTGATACGGATAGAAATTGTTTTATCCATAAAGCTCGACTTGTTGAAATAACAAGTTCAAGGAGTTGACTACGATGAGGTTGTTTTCACCGTAGCGATGCTTAAGGTCGGTTCGGGTTGAACTAGCAATTAATACATATATCAATCATGAGATATGAAACATGGATGACAAAAGGATTTCCATCTGATGGAAATGAAACCTAGGACTTGTATGTGATACAGTCCAAAGTAATTTGTCGATTCAGAGGATGCTAGTAAGCATGCAAACTTTAGAGTTCTAGCAATGGACAGAACAGAGCAAAATGGAGTTGGAATCTTCGTGGTTTGATGAAATGGTCAAAAGGGTTTTTGATTTCATCAATGGGTAACGAAGATGCTTGTGATTCAAGAAAGTAAGTGGGAGCATAATAATATTTCTAAAAATGTTGTGTGCTTGACACATTGTTAATTGGAAATAAATTTCTTGACACGAATTAGGACTTCATTTGAAAATAGTTTGCGATGAAGTGCTTAGGCTAAATAGCCTCAATATTAGGCATGATGATCTATGGAGATAGATTTACCTAATGGGGCTAAGCAATGAATGCATATTGACAAGGTGCTAAAACCTTTTAGCATTTAAAAACGCCAAGGAGTGGTTCTTGCCGAAGTCACATGGAAAGAGTTTTTGCAAGACTCGGCGTCCCAAAACACTGACGAGTAAAATACATGATGGAGATTCCACACACTCTAGTGTTTGGATTAAATCATGTATTCCATGGTATGTAAAAATAACCAGATATGTTCGATACTCCCAAGTTGTTGCGAGTATAGATACCAAAGTGACCAAAGCATTGATAAAGGGACAACAATGAAAGATGTCATTAAGTACTAGAGTAGTGTTGATGCATGTTTTCTCGCAAGCAGAGATTATGAAGTGCTCGTTGTAAGTAATTACATCGATACAGTCTTCATCAATTCTCCATGCAATTTTTGATTTAAGTTACGGGTTTTTGTGTAGTACACAATATGGTGGCACAGTAGTTGGAAGATGTTCCAAACAAGATACTGTGGCGAATTCTATAACAAAAGGCTAAGTATGTTGACGCTTTGGAAGCGACAAAGAAGTTGTTGAATCATATAGTTCATGAACTTAGTATGGTTCCAAGATGGCTTTGGTCTATCAGACACTATTGCAGATAGTTGCTCCATAACTCAGTCTGAGGAATCAGGTTTCGACCAATGATTCACACATATGCAAAGCCAAGTTCACACAAAATACGAATTTTGTGATAGCATGAAAATGCGAGGATATGCAAAGTTACACACGGAGCTGAAGTTGTCAGATCCGTTGGACATCAGGCTATACCACAAGCGAAGCATATTTTACATCAGTATGCCATAGGTGTAAAGTGCATTAGCATTGACTAGATTATTGACTCTAGTGCAAGTGGGAGTCTGTAGGAGATATGCCCTAGAGGCAATAATAAATGTTATTGATTATCTCCCTGTTCATAATTAGGTTTATGTTCCATGCTATAACTGCTATGGTTCTCGAGTCTACAATAACCACGAGGCTTGAAGGAAGACTCATATGCACGTGTGGAATAATAAACGGTAAAATGTATTCCTAGTCTGGCCTCTAAGACTGGCTCAAGTATTGCATGATGATCATGTTTTCATGATCATGGGCATGGCTATGCCGACAATTTTTAGGGCACAATATTAGAAGAACATTTGTGTTGAATCGACCCGAATTGATGTTATGCTATGAGATACATTCGTCATAAGTTAATGGTTAATAACATAGACAGGTTAATGTTTGCATAATTCCTTAGACCATGAGAGTATCGAGTTTCTTCATGCTTGCTTCATGAACTTTGGGGTTTGTTAAACATCATCCGTAAATGGGTGGCTATTGCGGCGGCTTATGGGTTCATGGAAAAGTATGTCAAGTAACTTGATAGCTCAAGATTGGGATTTGCTCCTCCGACGATGGAGAGATATCTCTGGGCCCTCTCGATGTTACGGCATCCATCATCGTCTAGCCAGACCCTTTGTGATTTGATCACGGGGATGCCTGAACACGGGAACGAGAAAAGAGAACAATACCGGTAACGAGGTAACTGGCATAGTGGAGAAGTTGTTGATCCACGGGGATGCCAACATGTCTCACCTCGGGTATTTGTAACATATCACAAAGCAACAGGAATAGCACACGGCAACTGGAGATTCACTCGAATATTCATTCGTGTGGGTATAGGGGTCAATATGGGTGTCCACGGCTCCGATGTTGATCATTGATCGGAAGGGGTTTCGGGTCATGTCTATGCTTCACCGAACCTATAGGGTCACACGCTTAAGGGTCATCTATCTGCTGAATACTAGACAGGGAGTCTGAGAGAAAATCACCGGAAAAGTTTCGGACACCGGAAAAGTTTCTGACAGCGGAAAAGTTCCGTAGAGAGAACACCGGAACAGTTCCGGTGAAACTGAAAAGTTGTTTTAGGGGATACCATAAATTCAAATTGGTTTCAGCACATGCCTGATAATACTTGGAGGGTGCCAGAATCGTTCTGGAAACTTTCTGGAATTTTTCGGGATGAAAACCGGAAATGTTCCAGAGCTGCCGGAACCGCTTCAGATGCTTTTCGCAGATGAAAATCACTAAACCGGAATTGTTTCAGAAAGTGTTGAAAATTATTTTAGTGGGTACTGGAAATATTCTAAGCCCACATAAATATTTTTAGTTCGATCAGACGCTGAAAAATGTCGTCGTGAATAGTGAAATCAGCTTTATGGTTACTTTTTGGAAAGCCACCTTTTTGGGCTTTTGCTCCAAAATATCTTGGAGATGACATGGATGGATGTGGCTGAAATTTCAGCCCCTCCACCCCTCCTTCTCCTATAAATAGAGGTGGAGGGGGCATCCCAAAACTCATCCCTTCTCACATACAAGTGCCATGCAATGATCTGGCTTCTTCTCTCCCTCCCAGCGAAATAGTTTTGTAGAGCCAAAAGGCTGTCTGGGTTCCGGTAGGAACTAGTTCTGGACGGCGAAGCCCTTCCGGATAGATGACACCGTATGTGTGCAACTCTGTATAGAGATCGTAGTTTCGGTCTTAGTTCGAGAGTGCCTCCCGAAGGGCTGCCCGTGTGGTCGTCCGAGTTTCGAAGGTCCTCTCGAAGGGTTGTCGGAGTGACAGTCCAAGTTTTGGAGGTCCTCCCGAAGGGCTGTCCGTGACACCGTCCGGGGGACTGTGCGACCGCCTCCCAGAGGGCTATCCACGGGGCAGATGAGGATGTACATCCTCGCGGTTGGGAGGTTGTAAATCCTAGCTGCGGGGATCTGCACCGCCGATCGTCATCGACTCTACTTCCGCTGCGCTACGAGTCGGTAACGAAAATGATCAAACCTTGTATGCAGTCTCCATAGTGGTCCTGGGCTGGTGCATAGGTCAGAATTTTTTGTTTTCTGCTGCGTTACCCTACAGTAATCTCGGCGGCACGTCTCGTGGAAAGACGTCAGCGAACTCTTGCAAAATGTTAATGATAGCAGGAGGCAAAGAGGGAGGCATGTCCTCGAATGAAAATAATACCTCTTTGCATACAAAAGCATAGCAAACAGATGTAGCAACATCCAAATCATTAATATCAGATTTAGTAGCAAGTAAACATCCACTTTTCCATTTTATTTCGGATGAAACACTAGATGATGGTTTATTATGCTTATGGTGTTGCTCAAATTCCTGTGCTACAATCTGATTTTCACTCTTATTTTTCTTCTATTTTGCTTTACTAGCTCTACCAATGTCATCTTTCATAATATGCTCAGGAGAAATAGGAAGCAAAGTGATATTTTGATCCTTATGAACAAGAGTATACTAATTTGTCCTACCATGGTGTACATAATTTTTATCAAACTGCCATGGCCTACCAAGTAAAACAGAACATGCTTGCATGGGTACCACATCACAATCCACATAACCAGAATATGTAGCAATGCTAAAATGCACACGAACAGTACATGTTACCTTAACCTTGCCACTATTGTTGAACCATTGGATGTAATAAGGATGAGGATGTGGTCTGGTGGTTAGAGACAGGTTCTCCACCATCCATGCTAGCCAAGTTATTGCAACTCCCTCCATTGATGATGACGCGAACAGAACGCTCCTTCACAACTCCCTTTGTGTGGAACAAGTTGTGCCTCTGATTTTGCTCAGCCGGTGTAACCTGCACACTGAGAACACGTTGAGCAACTAAACTTTCATACCTGTCAGTGTAATCAGCAGCCATGTAGTGTGTCACTGGTTCTGCATCCTCGCCACCCTGTTCTTCACTTGCAATGAGAGCTAAACTCTCCTTATCATAATCACTAGCGGACGCATATCCACCATCCTTAGTAACAATCATTACACACTTGGAAGGGCATTCTCTCGCAAAGTGACCTCCACCCTTGCAACGACGGCATATAACCTCATGTGTTTGCCCTGTGGATGCAATAGATGAAGAAGAGCTCTGTGCAGGCCCAGAAGGTGTGCTCTTCACAGAGGGTGGAGTAGGAGCCTGTTTCCTGGTATCGCGGTTGGAGTTCGAGGTTGAAGTAGGTGGTGTTGCAGCAAGACGTGCGGAAGTAGAGGAGGTACGTGGCGTCCATGATGAAGTGTGACGTGCAGAAAAAGTAGTTCTCGCCATTGCCTGTCGATCCTGCACTTCACGTTCAGCTTTGCAAGCAAGACGAAATAAACGAGTGATAGTGTTATACTCCTTATACTCTAAAATAGTCTGAATCTCTCTATTTAATCCACCCATAAAACGTGCAAGCATAGCTTCATTCTCCTCAATAATACCACATCTAATCATGCCAGTTTGTAATTCCTGATAATATTCTTCTACAGAATTTTTTCCTTGTCTTAAACGTTGCAAATTTCGAAGCAATTCACGTTGATAATAAGGTGGCACCCAACGATTACGCATAGCAGTTTTCAAAGAAGCCCAAGTAGTTGGAATATTAGCATGGTGTATTCTACAATATTCTGACCACCAAACACAAGCAAAACTAGTGAATGAACAAACAGCAGCAGCAACACGTCTATCCTCAGGAAATTGTAAGCATGTAAAACGTTGTTCTGTTTCTAACTCCCATGTAAGATATATATCAGGAACATATCTACCCTCAAATGTCAGAATATTCAATTTAAGTTTAGGGAGATGGTCATGATCCTGTACCTGAGGGGGGGTGTAGCCCTACCATTACGGTTGTAGCCATGTGGTCGACCTGGTGCGTATGGTGGTGGTTGCCCCTGAGGCTGATCTGGAGCAACCTCTCCCTGATCATCGTAATCACCATCATAATCTTCACCTTGCTCAACGACAGTAGCAGCAGGAGCCACAGAAGTAGCAGCAGTATCAACAGTACCAGTATGTTGGGCTTGGCCAAGAGGCATACGCCGCGCTCGTCGTTCGAAAGGGATAGGAGCTGCAGCTGGTGGTGGTAGACGGGCAAGCACCTCATTGAACTTGGCGTCCATCTTGGTGTCGAATGTCTTCTCCAAACCATCTAGCTTCTCCTTGGCCTCTCCAAAGTTAGTCACGAAGTCTTGCACCTGGTCAGCCATCATTTGCTGAAATTTATCATAGAGCGCTTTATTGGTCATGCTCTTCCAGTCGATCCCGTCGTCGTGTGATCCTAGCATGGTTAGCAGAAATAGGAAACACACAAGAATATGAAACCTACAGACTACTAGGACATGGTGGTGGTGGTGGTGTGTCACAAATCCTTTAGGCAAATCTCAAATTCTTACCAGTTCTTACCCAGCAGCAGGCGGTGATCGGCAACCGTTGTAGTCAAAACTCTCAAAGCTTGGATAGAGCGATTGCCAGGTGGTGTCAAACACACGACGTCGATGTATGTGGAGCTGGGATGGCTTATAATATGGTAGCAAAAAGGGTTAGCAATAATCAATTCAGAGATGCAAGGTTGAATAAACGCTCAACGACGGTGAAGTGCTGGTCCTAGGCTAGACAGTGCTAGAGACGCGAGTTTAAAACACCAACAAAATCACGACGCTACACGTAATCAAGAGAAGAGCACACTCTGATTTTTTTTCCGTTTTCTTTTTTTTTGGCGCCTCTTTTTTTGGCTCACAAAATCACTACAATGGTGAGTGCCTCAAAACTCTTCCCACGTCGTATAAGCAAGATGGACACGAAATTTTTTGGACTAATTTTTTTTCTGGAGCAATTCGGGGGTTGCGACGATCAAAAATTTCGACAAAAATCACTATGATGGCAAGTGTCTCGAAACGCTTCGGAGAACCTCAAATCAAGATAGGGAAAAAATATTTTCGGCCGAAATTTTTTTGGGCCAAAACGTGCTCTACAAAGCGTGTCAGACTCTTTTTTTTCGACACCTACACACGTAGCAAAATGCGAATCCGAAATTGAAAGGATCTCGAAGCTAAACCTAAAATGAGTTGGACTCAGATTGGTAGCGGATTTGTGGTGGTATATATGGACACTAATGGATAGTGATGGTGGGTGGTGATATATGGCAGCGGTGATGATGGTGGTGGTATATGGCAACTATGAAGACGATGCAGTGGCGGCGTGACAACCTGTGAATAGAACTCGAAACTCTAAACGACTAGACACTAAGACCAGCAACTCGACATGACGATGTAACCGCGAATTCAACAAAGCAAAATACTGAAAAGACTATGCAAAGGCTTAGATTGGTTCGGATATGATGATCTAACCCTAAATTTTTTTGTGGCTTTTTCATGGACTAAAGGTATGAAGAACAGATGCGATCTAAACTACGAAAACTGGTAAAATCTTATCGAGCAACCTGGAAATCTGATACCACTTGATAGAGGCGAAGTTGTCCCTGTCTTTCGATGAGATGATGGTTATCATTTTTGGTGGAGTAGACTTTGATGATCTGACTACGAACGTGTGATGACATCGCGCCTTAGCAATCGCTAAACCAACTCCGAGAGGTTATTGACCACGCCGGAGCATGATCAACCTGACCACGAGGGTCTATTTCCTGCACGCAAACGTAGAACAAGTAAGAAACTAAGATTGCAATCTAGATATTCCGAATATAAGAGGAAAGCTTTATTGATGAAGTGGGGTTCTGTGACGCCTTTGTCTGGTCGTGGAACACAAACGAAGAACGCAAAGTTACAGCTATGATGAACTTGTAATCTAAACAAAACCCAAACCTAAAACAACGCCATAAGGGCTGTATATATGGGGGGGAATAGAGGGGACTTTCGTGGGCCCTTGGAGGAGGGGTCCGAAACCGACCCTAACTCAGTTTCCCCATACATATGAACTCTAAAAATAGCCTATAATATGATATTTCGAAATTACATGGGTTTGGCCCAAAAATAAGGTGGCGCAACACCTATATTAGCCTAGGGAGGAATTTTATAAAATGGGCATCATGCATATTTCGTCCAAGGCTTAGGGTTTGTGGTTGCGGCCCCGGTGGCCATACCGAGATGGAGGAGGAGCCGGGTCGGGAGGTGACAGAAGGAGAGGAAGCGACGACATGGCAAGCAGCCAGCTGGCGACGGCGTGGGGCGAGAGATGGACCTATGGGTCAGCCGCAGCGACCATGAATGGAGGCGACCAAATCTAGAGGAAAGCAAAGCGACCTCTGGAGTGCTCTAGAAAGAAAAGGGAAATAAAGCCCAGCGCAATCGGACGTGGCAAGACATGGAAGTGGGCATCTGTAGCGGCCCACCGCATAAGAGGAACAGTAGGGGAACCAGCCGGTCCGGTCCACCACAGTAAAAAACAGAGCAAACCTAAAGAAAACCAGAAAAAATCGTGAATACGTGTCGTCATGCGATAAGCTCTCGCTAACAACTGCGGGTGAACCACGGGGGCTCCTGCTTAGTAGCTTTAATTCTTTGTTATATATGAGCCGATACACCAAGTGAAGCACGTCCGATGGCTTCCCATGCCGGTATTGGGAAACTTCTAGAAGCTTTTGGTGTTTTCACTTATTACGTTTTCTGGACATTTCTTATTTGTCTTTTTATTTAATTATTTCTTTTTTTATTTCTTTATTCTCTCTCTTTCAGAACCCGTGAACATTTCCAATCCATGAATTTTATTAAAGTTCGTGTTTTTTAAAAAGGTTGATAACTTCTTTTTCAAAACTGACGATTTCCTTTTACAACTCAATGGTTTTTCTAAATAAAAATATTCATCGATGAAAAATTTCAAATCAGCAATCTCTTTTCAAAATATGCAGTTCATTCTTCACGCACTTTCTTAATTTTGTGAGTTTTTTCAAAACCATTACATTTTTTAAAACTCATGATTTTTAAAATATATATTTTCTTGAATGGTTAATTGGTCAACAATGGACCAGTCAATGTGACCAGCGAACTGGAAAAGACCGATGCGCAAAGAGCGAGCTGCTCTTGCTCTTGTCGGGCGGGCCATGATTGGTGGGCGTCGGTGATGGCTGCTCCAAATTATTAGTTAGCGAGTACACCTTTTAACGATTCTTGTCTTTTAGGTTATGACAAATGGCACACTGCATGCGTGTCACTTGTCATAACCTTAGAGTTTTTTTTTCGTAGTTTTGTATTTTCAAAATATTTTATCTCCTAAACCGTGCGTCCAAATCTCGAACCATTTTTACCGTTGTCTTTCTCGCGTCGAGATCTTCAAAACTAGATCCCATGTTGATAGGTTTTGACGAACTTTTCTTCACGAAAAAATCAGACGAAGAAAAACATGCCTCATGCGATAGGAAAAAAAACAGAAAACACGTTTCCCCCTTTCCAAGAGGCACGAGTCGTGCCTCTTGCGAAAGCAAAAACCGTGCCTCTCGCGAAAAAAAGAGAGCAGAAAACGTGTTTTTTCCTTTCGATGGAGGCACGGCCGCGCCATAGCAAAACCGTGTCTGTCGCGGAGTCAAAACCGTGCCTCTCACGGAAAAAAAACAGAAAAATGACCGTGCCTCTCACGAAAAAAAAGCAGAAAAGGCATGTTTTTTCCTTTCCGAGAGGCACGGTCGTGCCTCTCGCGGAGGCAAAATTATGTCTTTCGCAGAAGCAAAATCATCTCTTTCGCAATAAAAGAATAGAAAACGCGATTTTCCCATCTCCGAGAGGCTCGGTCATGCCTCTCACAAAAAAATACATTTTTTTCACGTAAAAAAAAACAAAAAATGCGTTTTTTGTGCAAGAAAAACTTGAATTTTTTTCGTCCAAAAGCTACGAAAGACCGATGAAAAACCGGGACACCAAAAAATTCGGAAAAAACCCATTCTAAAAAGGCGAAAACGCATGCGAAAAAATAAAAAAAAATCCAAAGGAAACACACAGAGCGTGACACGTGACGGCGACTGGGAACGCGCCAAGTGGCAGCTCGTGAGAGCGATCACTGAAACACTTGTGAGGGAGTGCTATTTGACGCTCGCTGCATAAAATGTCTGGCAAATGCACAGACACCCCGAGACGAGCGATTTAAATGGGTCGGCCTGTTTAGCGTAATCCACAGATCCGTTTTTGGGAACCTTTTTCTAGACTTTCCCAACTGTTTTTTCCGGTTTTGGAAACCTTCTAGACGGTTCCTGAACCGGTTTTCCTTTTTTGTTTTCTTTTTTCTTTATTTTTTTTATTTCTGTTTGAAATGTTCTTGATTTCCAAAAAAAAATCTGAATTTTCAAAAAGTGTTCCTCAAATTCGGTGTTTTTTTCTTTCTAGAGAAATGTTCTGGATTTTCAAACTTGTTCCGGGTTTTCAAAACAATGTTCTTCAAATTCGGAAAGTGCTTCTGTTTTTTTAGAAAATGTTAGAGATTTTCAAAAATTATTCTTCGAATTCGAAAAATGTTTTTTGTTTTCCCAAAAATGTTATGCTTTTTCAATAAAATGTTCCGGATTTTCGAAAAATGTTCTGGATTTTGAAATTTTGTTATGAATTTTCAGAAAAATATTCCTGATTTTTAAAATGTTTTCCAAAAAATATCCTTGTGTTTCGGTCTTTGTTCTAAAAATTTAGAAAGTGTTTGTATTTTCAAAAAACATTCATGTTTACGCATTTTTTTCAGGATTTTTCAAAAAAATTCTCATATTGAAAAATTTTTATAGACATTCAAAAAATATTCGTGCTTTTAAAAAAATGTTCACGCTACGAAATTTGTTCGGGGTTTCAAAAATTATTCTCCGTTTCAAAATTTTGTTCTTAAGATTCAGAAAATGTTCGTGCTTTAAAAACAAGTTCATGGTCCCAAATTTCTTCAATATTTTTAATAAATATTCTTTTTTTCTTAATTTGTTTTCAAGATTCAAAAAATGCTTGTGCTTCATAAAATTGTTCGCGTTTTCAAATTTTGTTCTATCTTTTAAAAACCGTTCATGTTTTAAAAAACTGATTTAGAAATTCAACTTTTGTTCGTTTTGATTTTCCAAAAAAATTAAATAAGCAGAAAAGGAAAAAAGGAACAGAAAAAAAGAAACTATCTGTTTTTGTTGAGACAAAAAATATTTGGGCCGGCCCAGTCGGGGTGAACCCCCGGTGCGTGCCCCCACTCCCTGCCGCAGAGAGCGGCAGGTAGGAGCTCCCCTCGGGAGGAGCTCTTCCTTCCTCTTGCCTCAGGAAAATCCTAATCCTCGCTCCCACCGTTAAATAGATACAGCCCTACTGTCAACTTCGGTTAGAGGCGATCTTCTAGGCGACTAGGTTTTCCGCCGGTCCGCCGCCGGCCGCCTCCCTGGCGGCGGCGTGGTGGCCGGCGTCCTTGCTGTCCCAGGTCGGCGCCTTGGTGCGTCGGTGCTGGTCTCTCTCTCTCCCCAAGACGAGCTAGATGGCCGATGAGGTTAACCTGGTTTCTCTTCCAGATTGCCTAGATCAGATCAGTAGCTTCTTCATGGGATTTTGAGGTTTGCGAGACGGTGATCTTAGTTCGCTTTAGAGCGGGCTCCGTCTCCATATTCATCGTCCCCTAGCAGTAAAAGCTAGGGTTTTCTGTCCTCTGGCGGCGTTGCCGACCGAGAGTTTTTTCGTCGTCATGAAGATTTTAGCATGGAACTGTAACGGGTTTGGGAACGCCCCGGCAGTTAGAGCTTTGTTGGATGTCCAACGGAGATGTGATCCTGAGGTGTTGTTTTTGTCGGAGACACACCTAGACAGCTACCCGGCAGAGAGCTTAAGAAGGAGACTGAACATGGACCAAAAATTCGTTTGCCCTAGCAACGGAAGGAGAGGAGGTTTGATCATGCTCTGGAGGAATACGGTTAATGTGCAGAGACTCGAACTGGATCCAATGTTTATAGATGTGCAAATAAATGACAGCAGTAATTCATCTTGGCGCCTGACAGGGATGTACGGAGAGTTCAGATGGGAGAACAAGTTCATGACTTGGAATCGCATGCGGCGACTCCACCAAAACCATCAACTCCCATGGTTACTTATCGGCGATCTCAACGAGATTCAGTTTTTGCATGAGAAGGAAGGAGGCAACCCACGTCCACAACAATACATGCATGCTTTTCAGAACGCAATTGATGACTGCGACTTAAGGGACTTGGGACTTATTGGAGACAAATTCACTTGGCAGCGTGGGAGGATCAGGGAAAGAGTTGACCGTGGTCTGGTCAATACCGCATGGGCCAATTTGTTTCCACAAGCTGCGCTAGAGAACTTGGAATATAATTATTCGGATCATCGTCCGCTACTAGTTAATACAGATTTTTATGTGACCCAATGGATGGGGGACACAACGTACCACCGAGGAGGTTTGAGGCGCGCTGGTTAAGAGAGAAAGACTTCGAACAAAAGGTGCAATCAGCATGGGCTAAGGTTGGGGCTGACCCAACTGTCAATAATATTTACGAAAAGCTTCATAGAATGCATGGCCAATTTCATGACTGGGACCAAAGAGTCCTCAAGAAACCGAAGAAGCGGTTGCGGAAGGCACAAAGAGATCTTGAGAAGATCATGTCAGGACCAATGAATGCTGATTATGAGGAGAAGAAGAAAGAGTTGGCAGAACTGGTCGAATATCTGTTGGAACTAGAGGAAATACAGTATTTGCAACGATCCCATGTGACTTGGCTGAAGAGCGGTGACCGCAATACAGCGTTTTTTCAAGCCTTTGCTTCGGCCAGGAGGAAAAATAATTTCATCAAAAAATTGAAGGATGCTGATGGCAACTGGATGGAAGGAACGTCTAATCTCAATCCCCATATCCAGAACTACTTTATTAATTTATTCACATCGGAGGTACAACAAACAAGTCCATCCATCCTAGAAAAGGTAATGCCGAAGGTGACTGAGCAGATGAACGAGATGTTGATGGCACCATATACAGTGGAGAATGTGCGCAAATCAGTTTTTAGCATTGGGGATCTGAAAGCACCAGGTCCGGATGGATTGCATGCTATCTTCTTCAAGAAATATTGGCACATTTTGGGTGAGGAAATTACTAATGAAGTGTTACTGGCCATTAACTCAAGACAAATTCGGGCGGAGTGGAATGATACGTCTATAGTCATGATCCCCAAGGTTGAAAACCCTGAACTGGTAACACAATTCAGACCTATTAGTTTATGCAACGTTCCTTATAAAATTATTTCAAAGATGTTGGCATTGCGTCTGAAAGCTATTCTTCCTGAAATTATTTCACCTACCCAAAGTGCTTTTGTTCCTGGGAGACTAATCACGGATAATATTTTGATTGCGTATGAGTGTGTGCATAAGATAAAGAACAAAAGAGCAGGGCAATTAGGGTTGTGTGCAGTGAAATTAGATATGCATAAAGCATATGATCGTGTGGAGTGGATCTTTTTGCGGAACATGATGGAAAAACTCGGGTTTCATAGCCAGTGGATTGAGATGATGATGGCTTGTGTCAGCTCAGTGAGGTACAAGGTGAGATTTAATTCTCAGGAGTCTTGACATTTTCAGCCCTACGAGAGGGATTAGACAAGGAGACCCACTTTCTCCCTACTTATTCCTTCTATGTGCAGAAGACTTGTCTAGCTTGTTGCAGAATGAAGAAGAAGTTGGTGGCATTGAGGGAATTAAAGTGTGTAGAAATGCACCATTAGTCTCACATCTTTTATTTGTTGATGATTCTTTAATTCTCATGAGAGCAGATGTTTTAGATGCAACTTCCTTACAGCATGTGTTAGACACCTACTGCCAAAGCTCGGGTCAGATGGTAAGCTTGGCAAAATCAAGTATATTTTTTAGCCCAAACACTAGTGCAATCTCCAGGGGTGAAATCTATCAAGAATTGCATATTGATAGAGAAGCACTATTTGATAAGTATTTGGGACTTCCGGCTATGGTTGGAGCAGATAGAAGTGATTCTTTCCAACATTTCTGTGAGAGAATTAAACAGTTATTGAAAGGATGGATGAAGAAGCAATTATCAACCGGAGGTAAAGAAGTTTTACTGAAATCTGTTGCGCAAGCCATTCCGGTATTTGCTATGTCCGTGTTTGCTCTACCAAAGGGCATATGTAAGGGTATCACAGATTTGATAGCCCAATTCTGGTGGGGGGATGACGAAGAGAATAAGAGGATGCATTGGTACGCATGGTGGAAACTATGTTATCCTAAGAGTGAGGGGGGAATGGGATTTCGTGATCTACATTCTTTTAATCTCGCGTTGCTTGCAAAGCAGTGTTGGAGACTAATTACTACTCCTGATTCCCTATGTGCAAAGGTGTTAAAAGCTAAGTATTATCCTAATGGGAGTCTTTTACAGGCAAGTGCAAAAAATGGTTGTCATTCACATGGCAGAGCATTATTAAAGGACTTGAGACTTTCAAATGGGGGTACAT
Source organism: Hordeum marinum (assembly GCA_022496015.1). Taxonomy (NCBI): domain Eukaryota; kingdom Viridiplantae; phylum Streptophyta; class Magnoliopsida; order Poales; family Poaceae; genus Hordeum; species Hordeum marinum. The sequence continues at coordinate 47,390,923 of CM039672.1, forward strand.
CTGGAGGATTGACACGGGTGAGAATGTGAACATATGGAGAGACCCTTGGATTCCAGCAAGTCCAGACAGGAAAGTTATAACTCCTCGTGGGCATACGGTGCTGTCATTAGTTAGTGATCTTATTGATCCAAACTCAGGCTCGTGAGATGAGGAGCTTATCCGTAACATTTTTAATCCAATTGATGTCCGCCGAATTATGCAGATTCCTTTGAATAATCACGGTTTTGAGGATTTCATAGCATGGCATCCTAATAGAATAGGCTTTTTTCTGTGCGCACAGCGTACCAAGTTCAGTGGATGCACTTTTATCGGGCGCATGTAAACGCCCTGGGACGTCCAAGCATGTCCTCAAATCCGGCAATTTGGCATACAATATGGAAGCTACAAGTCCCACGGAAGGTCCAGATTTTTATTTGGAGAATGCTGTATGGAATTGTCCCTCTAAAGTCCATACTTGTAAATAGACACGTCGGTACTGTTGGTGAGTGCCCTATCTGTCGACAAGGAGCGGAAGACGTCCGCCATCTATGCTTTGAATGTATAAATGCAAAGGAATTATGGAGACGGATGGGATTACATGAGATGATTTCCACAGCCACCAAGGTAGACCGGTCCGGGTCGGTCATTCTTGAACACTTGCTCCTATTGACACCCAAAAAAATGCAAATTATGCCGAGCCTGGAAATCAATCAAGTGGTGGCAGTAGGATGTTGGTATCTCTGGTGGATCAGGCGGCGTATAACTTATAATGAAGGAGCACCACCGTCTCACAGATGGCTGATGTCTATATTGGCCATCACGAACAACTTTCAAAAGGCAATGGTCAAGAGGACTCTAGAGGAGGCGCACAGGTGGACGAAACCTGATCCAAATTTTATCAAACTTAATGTCGATGCAGCCTTCTTTGAAGATGAGGGTGCTGGAGCATCAGCGGCAATTATACATGATGAGAGAGGTAACTTTATTGCGGCACAATGCATGTATATACCATATGCTGGAGATGTGGTTATAGTTGAAGCAATGGCAATGCGGAATGGACTGGAATTTGTCAATTCTCTCGGATTTCATAGGGTCGAGGCGGAATCAGACTCTCTTCAGGTCATAAACTTTTGTACTGGTCAAACACAATGGTGGGATGGAGCAACAGCGATTTTCGCGGAGTGTATCGATTTAGTTTTTTCGATTGGGAAGGTCTCTTTTAAACATTGTTTTAGATCGGTCAATATGGCCGCGCATGAGCTAGCTAGATATTGTTTTTGTAATAAGAACTCGCTTATTTGGACCGACGAACCCCCGGATTGTCTGGTCAATAAGTTGGTAGATGATGTAACTTTGATTTGATCCTAATAAAGCTAGCCATGAAGACCTTCCCTCAAAAAAAATCTTATTCCTCGCTGACGCCCGGGGAAGCAGGACAAATGTCGTTTGACAATTATGGGCCAAACAGTGTTTTGTGTGTGTAGAAAGCTCATGAGCTCCTTTTAGATGTTTTGCAAAGCTTCTACCAGCTTTTGATCAACTTTTTTTCCTTTTCCCTTTCTATTATTTATCGCTTGATTTTTTCTTGGGTTTCCTCTGGATATCTTTTTTAATTTTCATTTTTTACTTTTGATTTTCCCTTCTTTTAATTTTCATTTCTGAAATACAAATTTTGTGAACTGTTTATAAATCCCCTAATTTTTTTAAATATTTTGTAAACTTCTTTTCAGTGTTGTAAGGAATTTTTTCAAATCCGCCCGAGTGCCACCTAAGCGAGACCTAAAAACCTAACATATCTACTAGCCAAGACCGAGGCACCAGGATTCCTCTCCCTATCACCGGCCACTGAAGCGACAGATAGAGGGGTGGCAACATTGTGCTCTAGTCATCTTGCGAAAAGGGAAAGAAAATACGTGCGTCTATTGTAGTTTGCTTATTTAATAATCATTATTAAAGTTGGATCGGCTACATAAAATTGTTTGTTCTTTCTTTACAAAAGAAATAACTATATGGCTACACAATTCCCTTTACAAACTTACATCATGCAAAACTTGCAACAAATAATCTAAGACCAATCGGAAGTATAATTCATCTTCTGAAAAATATATGAAATTAAGACCAGGGATGGCAATGGGGATAATCCCCTATGGGGATATCTAGAACATCCCCGTCCCCATCTATGCCCCATCATCCTATCCTCATCCCCGTTTACATCCCCATACCCATGCGCCACCGGGAAACAGGCCTCCATTTGGGTCCCCATCCCCATAAACAAATGTTCATATGCATACTATGACAAGCTATAATCAATATATATACATGGTGTTGTCTTTGTTCTGATAATGCCAATCTAGAACATGAGGTAGGTTTAAGTTTTTTTTAAGTTTGTTTGTGAATATTTTAAGGTTGACCATGGTGTCATAGTTAAGAAGCAGGTCCCGATGAGTATCGGGTATGGGTTAATTCAGTAAATATCTCCATGGGGAGGTTTTCACCTATCCTCGTCCCTAATAGATGAAATCCTCATGGGCTTGACGGGTATGGGGCCTCATTGCCATCCCTAATTAAGACATTATGTTTTTAGGGGAGGTAAGACGTGATGTTGTTACAAGAAGACATGATGTACTCGGTGTGAAGAACTGCAAAATATGTGTCTCTGTCCATTCGAGAGTTCAGTTTTTTTCATGAATTACACAACAAGTGGAAGTGTTTTTAACTGGTCTTTTCTTGTATACATATGAGACATACAAAAATCTAATCCAGATCAGAAACCATAAATTCTCTCGTCGCCGGGAGGCGGCTCCACAAAATTGTGTTCGTCAACACTATCTTAAAGAAAGCAAAATAATATGATTGAGTTACTTGTGTAGATATGAATAACTCTAAAAGAGTCGACATATGTGCGATCGCCATATGAAATATGAAGCACGCTTCATATGGATATGGAGGCTGCAGCGCCTGTACGCAAACACATATTGGCCAAAAAAAGCAAACACATGCGTCCCACTTATCATTGACTATAATAGTTCTTCCGAAATATCCAAAAATCAAAACACATTTGATTCATATTGTAGTTCGATTTCTTCATTTTATTGTTGGGTGGAAAATGAGTGAGAGTATGAATTATACATTGATAGACTACATTTAAAATTAAACCAAGAACTAATAAGTATAATAATTTCGGCCACGGACACTACGACCATCACTCTGGCCGCCACCGCTAGAATGCAGCAATGTGCTCGATGGCTCGGGAATGTGTCCCGGCGTCCTAGGTCGCCCATTCTTCCGTGGTGGCGGGGCAGGGTTCCAAATCTGTTGCTACATTTGCATTCCCATCTGTCCAGCCTCCTCCAGGGCCACGTTTATTTGGTCCCATAAGGGGTTCAAATGTTGTGGCATTTCTGCGACAGATGCCAGGGGTAGCTTAGATCGTGGTTTGGGGCCGGTGGTGGGTGGTGGCGCAAGACACATGACGCCAAAGCTACCTAGGTTCAGGGCCCTCTGTAGAGGTAAAAACCCTAGTCTCACCGGAGTGACTATACATGATCACAATAAAGGGTGCTTCTTGAGTTGTTCGTTAGGGAGAGGGAGGGGCTCTCGCTACCGACCTCTCTGCCTCTATTTGGTGTGAATGTGGGTGTATGTGTTCTCTCTCGCTCTCTGTTCGACCCCCTCTTCAGGAGGGCTGGGGGCTGGCTTTATAGTGCAGCCAGGCGATTACAACATAGGGGAAAGAGGCGCGGGCCCCAGTCGTCAGCCTCTCTGGCTATCCATGGGACCCATGGCTGTTGAGTCTTGTCCGGGTGTGGGGCCCGTCGGCCGCACACTACTATGGCTCGCACGCCCGACCGTCAAGGGGCAGGTAGGCGCACGCCGACCCCAGTACCGCCTCGCCCGGTCAAGTCCCGAGGCGTCAACGGTCCCTGTAGTCACACTCCGCTGTCGTCAATGGTCCATGTATGTAGCCATGCGGGGCCTGTCAACGCATCCTGTAGCCATGCGCGTCTTGCCTGAGGGACTTGTCTTGTCGTCATACGCAGGTACATGTGGATGGGACGGCCGCATACCCGCCGGATGCCACCGCAACCGGTCGGCCTAGCCGACCGTGGCCAGTTGGCCAACAGTGTCGTGACCCGTCGGGTCGCCAGCCGCCAGCCGACCCCCAAATGTCTTGGAGTTGGGTTACCTCCGCTTCGGTATACCCAGGGGCCATATCCCCGTCAGTAGCCCCCGAAGCCGTTGGGGTCTAAAGGCCTCGGGCCTGAGGGGGGCAGCGACTTCTCTTCGTCGGAGTTGTCGTTGGAGTTGTTCGGGCAACCGGCCGACTGCAATTCGGGATGGCTGCTCTCAACACCTAGGGTTTCACAGCGTCGCCTCGGGTCTGCCACCGGACGAGTTGCGCCACATGTGACCCTCGCAGGGGGCGCGATCCCGCTCCCACACGCGCGACGGGCCACCGCCGTAGGCCTAGCCCGCTAGGCCTCGGCCCACGAGTGGGATCCTCTGCGACCGCGGGCCGCCGGTTGGGATCCCACGCTCGTTTAATGTGCCCGCTTATATTCGGCGAGTGGGGAACGTGGGCGCAACTAATCCCACATCCCTTCGCCTCCTTGACCCCTTATAAATGGGGGAGGGGGAGAGGCCAAGGACACCGCTTCGTCTTGCAGTGCCTCGCTTCCTCCCTTGCCCCCTCGCCTCGAGCTCGTCGTAGTTTCACCGTCGCACCTCCTTCCTCCGCGTGCCCGCAGCACTCTCCGCCGCCTTTCCTCCCTCTACACGCCCGCAACGCCCGTCTTTGGCGGCCCGCTGGGGAATCGTCTCTCCTTCTCTCGTTTCCTCTTTGATCCACCGTCGCTGTCGGGCATCAAGATGGCTGTGGCGGCCCCCGGATCCTGGGAGGGCTCGATGGTGACGACGGAGCACATCGAGCGCCTCCGCCTGACATGCAAGCTCTCACCGGCGGAGCGGGCGGAAGCCCGCGTTTTGAGGTACGAACGTGTGCCGGCATCGCGGGAGGGCGAGCACGTGGTGTTCACCACCCACTTCGGCGTGGGTTCGGCCTCCTAGCCAGCCGCTTTGTGCGACAGTTCCTTGAGTTCTACGGCCTCTAGATCCACCATCAGGGACCAAACTCGATCATGTACCTCACCTGGTTCGTGATGCCGTGCAAGGGCTACTTCGGGTTTTGGCCTTTTAGTTATATGTTCTGCTCTTTCTTCTATTTTTGCGCCCAGAAGAACGACGAGGTGCCTTACTCCTGTAGGGGCACGGTGGTGTATGCGCTTAGCAACACCCTCTTCCCCGAGATGAAGCTCATCAAGTCCTTCATGAAGTGGTAGCGGACGTTCTTCTATGTCCGGAACCTCAACGGGGAGCGCGATTGGGTGGACCTGTCGGGGTTCGTTGATGCCCCGCCGACCGACACCAACTGGAGCTTGGAGTCATGCGGAGATGAGTTTACTGCGATCCTGAGCCGACTGTAGCAGCTCAGTGCCTCAAAGGGATTGATGCCCGTGGATCTGGTGGCATCATTCATCTCTCACCTAGTGTTGTCGGTCCAGGATCGGCCGCATCAAATCTGCCACATGGGGTTCCGGAAGGACCCGTGCCGGCTATCGACCATTGAGCTGGAGCCGGTCAAGATTGCTCGCCGGGTCAACAACATCACCGCTTCCCGGCTGTAGCCGGATGACTGGTGGTTCGGCAAGGAGCCGTGCCGTTGCAACTTTCCTATGTCTACAGTTAGTCCAGGCAGCTTTCCCTCTTTGTCGCTCCCTTTTGATGCAGCTCTGACTCGAGCCAGCCATTATTACCAGCGCTTCAGCCGACAGTTGACGTCGGACGAGCCGTAACTGCTAAACTTTGTGGTTGATCGTGTGGACTCCGACCAGGTCGACTATGAGACGGAGGGGGATGCCTCGGATACCTCCGGAGGCGTGGACGCGCCTGGGGCAGCAGAGGATGACGAGGAGGAAGCACGGGGCGACACCAGGGGCATACGACCCAGGGGACCCTATGAGTCCCCCCATGTCACTTTGAGGGATTGGACGGATGATGATGACGATGATGTTGTTCAACTCTTGGATGCGCTGACTATAGCGGAGCCGTTCCGAAACCACCACCACGGAGAGGATGAGGAGCAGCCAGTTGTCCGGCATTCGGCGGGCAAATAGTCGGCCCGCCACCAAACGACGGAGGAGCGGTGGTGGGAGAAGCGGCTGGTTGATGGGCCGTCGGCTAGCCGAACTGCCAAGAGGGTGCGTTCTGTCATGCTGCAGCCAAACGCTAGATCGCCGGCTCCGAAGGCGTCGATGCGTGGTGGGCGCTAGATCCCCATGGTCTCCGGGTAAGTGGGGTTGCCGCTTGGGATTCTTTTCTCATGCCTTCTTTTTTCCATTCTGGCTCACGCCGCTCTCTTTGTTTCAGCGCGCCCATATAACTTCCACCGCCAGCCTCGTCAAGGTGGGGCAGCAAGGCGGTCGCCAAGGTGGTCACGGAGCATGCCGCAATGACGCTGCTTGAAAAGGAACGGGCCGGCACGCTCCGGGCGAGCCAGGCAGCGACGGAGGCCGCTCGGAGGGGCTCTACGGCTATGAGGGGGGGACGCTGGGGCCGACGCTCTGGCGGCCTCGCCGGCCCGCTTGATGGCATAGCAGGAGCCGACCCGAATGGAGCGGCCATAGGAGCCGGAGGCGTCCGTGTGCCGCAGGCGCTGGTGCCGACAGCGGAGGGTGTGCTGGTGGACTCGCCACCGGAACCACCGCACCAGTCGGAGCCCGTGCCCCCAGGTGGCGATAACAGGGTCATGGTTGTTTCGTCGGCACGGCCGGGGCCTACGCCCGCTGGTCGGACTGCGTGGGGTCGCCTGGTAGCGGGGTCAGTTGGTTGATGTGCGATGTCTTGGTGGATTGGGAGAAGTTGAGATGGGCCCCTGGGGGATCCGGCTCAGCTCCGCCGACTACGGAGCAGGTCGTGGTGCTGCCCGGCGTGGCTGGGCCATGGCATGGTACCAGCAAGGCATGGCGGCCTTCGCCTAGACTGCAGTCGGGAACTTTCAGGCGATGGACCGCATTGTCCAGGTTTTTATTTCTGCCTTTTCCACTTGCCATTCAATGGGGGCGTGCCAGCACACCCACTGGGTGTAGTCCCCGAGATGCGGGCCGGCTGCGTGGCTGCGTGGCAGCCGGGACGGATCTTCCTTCAAATTTTCGATCAGATCTGGTTGTTTCTTGAGCAGGCCGACGTTGCGCAGCATGAGGTGCTCTTTAAGGTGGCGGTCGTGTTGTGTTGTTTTGCCAACAACGCGTACTACAAGACCAAGAAAGAGCTCGAGGCCTGCACTACGGGACTGTAGGCGACCCAAGGTATCTTCTCCTGGCGGTGCGTGCATGCCAGCGCACCCATTGGGTGTAGCCCCCGAGTTAGAGTCGGCCGCCCCCGGGCCAGATGGTGCAGCCCCCGGGCCGACTGGCGCAGCCCTCGGGCCAGATGGTGCACTCCCCAAGCCGGCTGGCGCAGCCCCCGGGGCGAAGCTGGCGGCCCCTAGGCCAGACAGGGCAGCAAGGGGGTGGGTGCCCTGGGGTCGGCCGGGATGAAGATGGATTCGGAGTCCGGCGATGGCATGATGGACGGCTTGCACAGGTGCTCAACGGACACGCCGACTGGGATTGGTTGTCGGGTGGAGCCGATCTTGGCGAGTGTGTCAGCAGCCTCGTTGCGGGGCCACATGATGTAGTGGAATTCGCAGCCTTCGAATCCACCCGTCAGTTGTTGGACCAGGAAGCGGTAGCTGGCCATGTTTGCGTCCCTAGCGTCCCATCCGCCAGAGACTTGTTGCACCACCAGGTCGGAGTCGTTGAAGCACAGGATGCGACGTACGCTAATCTCCTTGGCCAGCAAGAGGCCATGGGTGAGCGTTTCGTACTCTGGCATGTTGTTCGAGGCAACGAAGTGGATCTGTAGGACGTACTGCAGCTGATCCCCCTTAGGAGAGGTGAGGATGATGTCGGCTCCGAGGCCGGTGCGCATCTTGGACCCGTCGAAGTGCATGCGCCAATGGCTAGAGTCAGGGGTGGTGGCAGATACTCCGTTTTTGCCTAGTCGACGAGGAAATCCACCAGTGCCTGAAACTTTACGGTTGTGCGGGGCTCGTAGGTGATGTGGTGGTCGGCTAGTTGGATGGCCCATTTGGCGATCCGGCCGGCCGAGCCCCGACTGCCCATGATTTTCCCGAGGGGGGTCGTGCTCACCACCGTGAAGGGATGCTCCTGGAAGTAGGTCTTGAGCTTGTTGCCTGTCAGGAACACGCCGTAAGACATCTTCTGGTAGTGGGGGTAGTTTTGCTTGGAGACGGAGAGGACCTCGCTCAAGTAGTAGACCGACCATTGGACCGGCTAGGTGCGGTTTGGTTCCGGACACTCGACGGCCATAATGATAGTGAACACCCGGCTGGTTGCGGCGATGTAGAGCAGCATCGGCTCCTTGTCAGCCGGGGTGGCCAGCACGGGAGCGATGGAGAAAGCATGCTTGAGGCTGCGGTGCGCCTCGTCCGCCTAATCGGACCAGGTGAAACCGTCTGTTTTCTTCAGCATGCGGCAGAGGGGGGAGCGCCTGTTCCCCTAGCCGGCTGATGAACCGGCTGAGCGAGGCCAGACAACAGGTGATCTTCTGGACGCCCCCTAGGGTGGCCAGGCGGGCCATGCGCTCGATGGCTCGGATTTTCTCCGGGCAAGACGCCAAACACGCATTTCTCTTGGTTCAGCCGGAGCTCAAACTTGCACAGGCTCGCGAAAGTCTCTCTAAGATTGTCTAGGAGGGTGTGGCTTTCTTTGTCTTGACCACAACATTGTTCACGTAGACGTGTATGTTGCGGCCGAGCTGGCTATAGAGGCATCACTGCATGCAACGCTGGAAGGTGGCACTGGTGTTTTTCAGCCTGAACGGCATGGTGATGTAGCAGAACACTCCAAAGGGGTGATGAAAGTTGTCTTGATCCGGTCGGCCGGATTTAGCTTGATCTGATGGAAGCCCGAGTAGGCGTGTAGGAAAGACAATAGCTCGTAGTCGGCCATAGAGTCGATCACTTGATCGATGCGGGGCAGAGCGAACGGGTCTTCGGGGCATGCCTTGTTCAGGCTCGTTTAGTCGATACACATGCGCCAAGTCTTGTTCTTCTTCAGCCCCAGGACTGGGTTTGCCAGCCAGTCTGGGTGGAAGACCTCCACGATGAAGTCGATGGCCAGTAGCCGGGCGATCTCTTCACCAATGGTTGCCTTGAGTAATATTCGAAGGATTTGTCCATAGGCACTTCTTGAAGTACATGTGTTGGTTTCAAGGAGTTTATATGGCGACCATGGTGGTATCCAAGGATTTATCCAAAGATTGGTCATGTGAGAGTTGAGCTTATTGCAAGCATGTCTTGAAGAAGAAGATTGTGTGAACATTCATGTTTACCTTCAAGACATCATCTTTACAAAGAGATAAGATAAGATACAAGGTTGATCAAGACTAAGTCAAAGAGTGAATCAAGTTGGTCAGCACACAAAGTGTACAAGGTGTATCGAGAGGGATCAAGTGATCCCATGGTATGGTAAGCATTATCCATTACACTTTGTGTACTAACCCATGATCTACGTGAGAGTTCGTTGTGGGGTTAGGTATATTTCCATGGTCTTGCGTCAAGAGGAAGATCTCATCAACCCACGAAGGATGACATCAAGTGATGATTGTCATCAAGATTGCGGTGTGCAAGTTCAAGTGAAGCATCATAGAGAGATCATGCTTGAAGCTTGTCGTCCATTGTGGTGACAATCATCACTTGTGAAGATGTGCAGAAGAGTGGCTCGCCCATAGTGGAGTATGGTGGGGCAATCTGTTAGTCTTCACCGAGACGACGAAATCAAGAAAGGTGGTCCATCTTGAGGACGACAAGATCGTCATCATCTAGATCAAGTGGACTATGCACAAGGCAAAGGTTTGTCCTTGATAGGGTTTTCTATTTTATTGGTCTCATGATGGTAGTTGGGAGACCGGGGTATAGGATCAATAGTCGTACTACCAAGGGGCTCTCAAGTGAGTAGCTTGATCGTATCGTTCGTTGAGAGCTCAAACCATTTGCATCCTTGCATCATCTTTCTTGGTTCTTGTTTGGTGTCTCTCTTTGTGAGTCCTAGAGCTTATGGTCATCTTCATGACAAGCTCGAGTTCATTGAAAACGGAGTTCACATGAATCTTCTATGATGTTTTCGATGTTGGAGTTTTTGCCGGTTATTCATTCATAGATGTTTCACATCTCTATACTGTTGGATAGCTATTGTCGAGCTGAATCCAACAAGTTTGAGTTTGCTCAATTCAGAGCTCATCTGCAAAAGTTATGGCAGTTCTGGTGTTCCTGTGTTCATCTGCTTCTTGTTCTGGTTTCGGAAGGGTGTAAGTAGTAGTACCGCTCCAGCAAGCGGTAGTACCACCCTGGCGCAGTAGTACCGCTCGGTAATACCGCCTAAACTTGTGTTGCCTTGCTTCAGCAGAATGTTTGCGCGGTAGTTGTCAATGGTAGTATCGCCCTAGGGCGGTAGTACCGCTCGCTACTACCGGCTAACCTTCTGTTCTCCGAAACCCCATGCTACCCTGGGCAGCAGTAGGACGAGGTACTACTGCTGCCCAACGGTAGTACCGCTCCTACGAGCAGTAGTACCGCTCCGGCAGTACTATCGCACCTCGTGTCATTGCTCTGGTTAGCTGCCTCATCCGCCCGAGTGGTATTACCGCTCCCTTGAGCGGTAGTACCGCTCGTGTGCGGGTTCAGGGGGTAACGGTTGGATTTTTCCCCTCCTATAAAAGGGGATCTTCTTGCCCAATGGATCTTATCCTTTGAGCTCGAGTTTGCCCCCCCATTGTTGACCTTCTTTGAGCTTGCTAACTCTCAATCCCTCCAACGATTCTTGCTAGTTCTTGAGGGAAAAGAGAGAGGAGATCTAGATCCACATTTCCACCAATCCCTTTCTCCTCTATGTGAGGGGAACCCCTTGGATCTAGATCTTGAAGTTCTTCATGTTCTTCTTCATTCTTCCTCTCATTTTCCTCCATAGCATTAGTTGTTGTGGTGAGATTTGGGATAATGACTTGGGCACTCCGTGTGCCCTTGCCATTACATTTGGTGCATAGGTTTGAGTTCTCCACGGTGATACATGGAAGTGAAGTTTGAGAAGCTTATTACTCTTGGGTGTTTGAGCACCGTATAGCATGTTCCTCTTGCGTGCCTTGGCGCCCTAGACGGTTTCTCGTGCCTTGGAGCTCAATCATTGTGGTGTAAAGCTCCGGGCAAGCTTTGGGGTCTCCAATTAGGTTGTGAAGATTGCCTCGGGCATTTGAGGTTACCTCGGAGCCACAATCCATTGTGGTGAAGCTTCATGCTATTGTTGGGAGCCTCCAATTAAGTTGTGGAGATTGCCCCAACCTTGTTTGTATGGGTTCGGTGACCGCCCTCAAGGGTCCCTTAGTGGAATCACGTCATCTTGCATTGTGCGAAGGCGTGAGGAGATTACGGTGGCCTTAGTGGCATCTTGGGGAGCATTGTGCCTCCACACCGCTCGGAAAGGAGATTAGCATATGCAAGGGTGTGAACTTCGGGATACATTGTCATCTCCGCGTGCCTCGGTTATCTCTTACCAGAGCCCTTTACTTGTGCACTTTTCTTTGTGACAGCCATATTATTTCATGATATATATCTTGCTATCACATAGTTGTTTATCTTGCTTGGCATAAGTTGTTGGTGCAAATAGGTGAGCCTAGTTGTTTTAGGTTTTGTGCTTGACATATTAAATGTTAGTGTTATTTCGCATTTGTTCAAGCCTAAACCGTAATTATTTTAAAGCTCCTACTCACCACCCCCCCACTCTAGGCGACATCCACGTCCTTTCAAGTGGGATCCTCTTCGTGTCCTTTGTCGGTGGCCCGCTGGAACTGAGTCTCGTCAGCCGGCTGCTTCCTCTTGAGCTCGGGCATGGTCGGCTGCTCGAGGGCCTGAGCGACGAGTTGGTCGATCTGGCGCCGCTTCTCGGATATGACGAGGGCTTTGGCAAGCTTGGAGCCAGCCAGAGAGCACTCGGTCGACTTCCTATAGTCGTCGGTGACGGTGATGATGCCGTTGGGACCCAACATCTTCATCTTCAAGTAGTCATAATGGGGGACCACTGTGAACTTGGCCAGGGTGGGCCGCCCTAGCAACGCTTGGTAGGGGCTGGATAGGTCACCAACTCGAACCAGATGCGCTCGCGGTGGAAATTCTTCTCCATGCCGAACAACACGTCCAACTGGACCTTGACAATCGGAGATCACGATGCCATGAAACACCGTGCGGGTCGTCTCGAGCTTAGACTGCCTGATGCCCAGCTGTAAGAGCACATTTCTCCATGTGTGGTTTTGGGTAACTGATGACACCCCTATGGACTAATGGTTTCCTTGAGTTATATTCGAAGGATTTGTCCATAGGCACTTCTTGAAGTCCATCTGTTGGGTTTCAAGGAGTTTATATGGTGACCAAGGTGGTATTCAAGGTTTATCCAAAGATTGGTCATGTGGGAGTTGAGCTTATTGCAAGCATGTCTTGAAAAAGAAGATTGTGTAAGCATTCATGTTTACCTTCAAGACATCATCTTTATGAAGAGAGAAGCTAAGATACAAGGTTGATCAATACTAAGTCAAAAAAGTGAATCAAGTTGATCAACACACAAAGCGTACAAGATGTACTGAGAGGGATCAAGTGATCCCATGGTGTGGTAAGCATTGTCCATTATGCTTTGTGTACTAACCCATGGTCTACGTGAGAGTTCTTTGTGGGGTTAGGTATATTTCCATGGGCTTGCATCAAGAGGTAGATCCCATACATCCCATGGAAGATGACATCAAGTGGAGATCGTCATAAGGGTTGCAATGTGCAAGATCAAGTAAAGCATCACGGAGAGATCATGCTTGAGGCTCGCCGTTCATTGTGGTGACAATGGACTTGTGAAGATGTGCTGAAGAGTGGCTCACCCATAGTGGAGTATGGGGGAGCAATCATCTAGTCTTCATCAAGCCAACACAATCAAGAAAGGTGGTCCATCTTGAGGAAGTCAAGATCGTAATCATCTAGCTCAAGTGGACTATGTGCAAGGCTAAGGTTTGACCTTGATAGGGTTTCTATTTTACCGGTATCATGGTGGTAGTTGAGAGCCCGGGTTATAGGATCGATTGTCGTACTATCAGGGGGGCTCTCAAGTGAGTAGCTTGATCGTATCGTTCGTTGAGAGCTCAAACCATTGCGGTCTTGGCATCATCATATTTCCTGGTTCTTGGTTGGCTTTTCTCTATGTGGGTTCTTGAGCTTGTGGTTATCTTCGTGACAAGCTCTAGTTCATCAAAAACGGATTTCATATGCTTCGTCTATTGCATTTTCGGTGTTGGAAGTTTTACCGGTCTTATTCGAGGAAGGGTTCTCACCATTTTCTTATGGGACTTTTCTCATTTTGCTTCTTATTTATATTTCAATCAATATTGTGTTAGCCCATGTCGTTAGCTTTCCAACAAACTTTGTTTCAGTGAATTCGGAGTCCGTTTGCAAAAGTTGTGGCAGTTTTGGTGTTCTTAAAAGGCTGCAGTGGTACTACCGCGGCTAGAGCGGATGTAATTTTTTACTACCGCTCTGGAGCGGTACTACCGTGGCTCCAGGAGCGGTACTACCGCTCCGGACCAAAATCTTGTGTTATTTACAGTCGTGATAGGCACGGATGTAATTTTTTAGTACCGCTCGCAAGCAGTACCGCTACCCGTAGCGGTAGTACCGCTATCCATAGCGGTAGTACCGTGAGGATGAGCGGTAGTACCGCTCCGGCGGTTCTACTAGCTTTTTGCCTCCTCGGTGTTGTTTTTCAAAGGATTACTACTGCCCTAGCGGTAGTACCGCTCCTTGGAGCGGTAGTACCGCTCTGTGCGGGCTGTGAGGATAACGGTTGGATTTTTCTCCTCTAAGTGAGGGGAACCCCTTGGATCTAGATCTTGGAGTTCTTTGTGTTCTTCTTCATTCTTCTTCTCATTTCCCTCCCTAGCATTAGTTGCTTTGGTGGGATTTGGGAGAGAAGGACTTGGGCACTCCGTGTGCCCTTGCCATTGCATTTGGTGCATAGGTTTGAGTTGTCCACGGTGATACGTGGAAGTGAGAAGTTGAGAAGCTATTACTCTTGGGTGTTTGAGCACCCTAGAGCTTGTTCCTCTTGGGTGCTTTGGCGCCCTAGACGGTTGGTGGTGCCTCGAAGCTCAATCATTGTGGTGCAAAGCTCCGGGCAAGCTTCGGGGTCTCCAATTAGGTTGTGGAGATTGCCCCGAGCATTTGAGGTCACCTCGGAGCCACAATCCATTGTGGTGAAGCTTCGTGGTGTCGTTGGGAGCCTCCAATCAAGTTGTGGCGATTGCCCCAACCTTGTTTGTACGGCTTCAGTGACCACCCTCAAGGGTCCCTTAGTGGAATCAAGGCATCTTGCATTGTGCGAGGGCGTGAATGAGATTACGGTGTCCCTAGTGGCTTCTTGGGGAGCATTGTGCCTCCACACCGCTCCGAACGGAGATTAGCATCTGCAAGGGTGTGAACTTCGGGATACATCGTCGTCTCCCCGTGCCTCGGTTATCTCTTACTCGAGCCCCTTTACTTATGCACTTTACTTTGTGATACCATATTGTTTCTTGTTATATATCTTGCTATCACTTAGTTGTCTATCTTGCTTAGCATAAGTTGTTGGTGCATATAGGTGAGCCTAGTTGTTTTAGGTTTTTTGCTTGACTAATTAAACGATGGTTTTATTCCGCATTTGTTCAAGCCTAAACCGTAATTATTTTAAAGCGCCTATTCAACCCCCCCTCTAGGAGACATCCACGTCCTTTCAATTGGTATCAAAGCTAGGTCTCTCATTGTTAGGTTTAACCACCTCGAGAGTAAGGATGTCGGCTAGGGGATTAGGATTCTCTGACACTCTTAGTTTCGATGGCACAAATTTTGATGTTTGGGTAATTCACATGCTTAATCTCTTTAGGGGCATGGACCCAATTTTAGAGCGAATTGTAGATATGGGTTTTTCTCCTCCAAAGGATTCTCAACACATATCTTTAGAGGATGAGAAAAACCCTTATCTCAATGCTCAAGCTTCTAATGTGCTTTTTGATGCTTTGAATGTAGTTATATTTGAACTCATGCCATTCCTGGATGCTCATGAGTTGTGGACAAAGCTTCAAGATAAATATGGTGTGTCCAAGGTTTGTGGGGATGATTGTTCTCCCTCCACCTCCGGTCGTGTTGTCTTCTCAACTTCTTCTACTTCACCTACATGTGGATTGCCACAAGGTAATTATATGGTGAGTAGTGATCATCACTGTAATGATGATAGTGGGTTTATTGTTGATAATTCTTCTTCACTATCTTATTGCAATGCTTCATCTTTGGACTTTAACACCTCGAGCACTTTAAATGTTTCACATGCTTGTGTTCATACTCCTTGCGTATCATGTACAAATAGCTTGACTAAATCTCATGATGATATGCTTACTATATCTTGTTGCCATGATAAACATGTATCTATGTCCTCGAGTTGTTGTGATAACAATGTAGAGGACACCCAACACTCCATGGAACAAGATGTGGTCTTGAATGGTGCTTCAAGGGATCCTACATCATCATCTGTTGTTTCTCACTTGGTCTAGAATTATCTAGATTAAAGGAATCCCATGAAAGAGCTCTCGAGGTGGCTAATGATTTTAGAACTAAAAATTATAAGCTTGAAGTTGCATATGCTAAACTCCTTGAGGACTTTGAGCACCTCGAAAATGGCTCAAGGGTCGTTAAAAGTTCGCTCATTGAACTCACTGAGTCTCATGCTCAACTTAAAGTTTCATTAAAGATCTTGCCAAGTTGCCTTCTCCTCTTGTTGGTAATGGTGATGCTTGTGCTACTAACTCTATTTCTTGTGAAGCATCCATATTAAAGGAGAATGTTGAGCTAAGGGCTGAACTTAAGTTGCTATCTATTAATTATGGGAAATTGGAAGAGAGTCATGAAAAGCTTTCTAGCTATCATGGCGATCTTCTAGTATCTCATAATGTGCTAAAGATAGCTCATAAGTCTAGTACTACTAAGGTAACATCAAGTGATCCTCATGTGGAAATTAGCACTACATCTAGTAGAAATGCTTTATTTCCATGTGCTAGTCCTCGTAGTTCATCTACTCATAATGTTGGTACATCTTGTGATGAATTACTTTCCTTGCCTTGTTGCTCTAACAATGAAGCATATACTTCCTCTAGTACTTGTATTGATACGAACCATGTAGAGGAAATCAAAGAGCTCAAGGGCCAAGTCACTTCTTTGAAGAAAGACTTGGAAAAGAGTCATGAAGGGAATTCCACACTCAACAATATCTTGTGTGGGCAAAAATCCCCAAATGACAAAGGTGGACTTGGATTCAACTCCAATAAGAAGAAGAAGTCCAAGAGAAACAACAAGAAGGGCCAAGAACAAGTCAAGAACTCGGCCAAGATTGTTTGCTTCAAGTGCAAAATAGAAAGGCACCATGTTAGATCTTGCCCATTGAAGAAGAAGCCCCATAGTGACAAGCAAGAAGGGAAGCGGCCACAAGTTCAATCTCATGCTCAACGTCAAGTTGAAGAAAGGCCACTTGCCAAGAAGACCCAACTCAATGCTCCTCAAGTTGAGAAATCAATTGAGAAGAAAGTAAAGGGTAAATGTTGCTACTTATGTCGTGAGAAGGGTCACTTTGCTTCTTCATGCACTAATGGTAACTTATCCAACCCAATCATTATTGATGATATCTATTCTCTTGGGAAGGATAAGGTTGGCAATGTGTTTGCCAAGTTTGTTGGTACACAAAGTGGTGTCAAGAAAAGAACCATTTGGGTAGCCAAGCCTATTGTGACTAACCTCTTAGGACCCAACTTGGTTGGGGACCAACAAGCTCAAACTTGATCAATAGGTATTGTTGGAGGGCATTGGTGATGTGACTACATTGTGAAGAATTGATGGTTCTTCATCATTCATATTGTCTCAAGCCAAGCCATGTGGATCATCAAGTGTCTATCATATACCAATGTTCCTCCTTGCAGTAACTTGTACTTAAATTGAATACATTGTTAGTTACTTGCCCCTTTGCATGTTGTGGTTTTGTACCTTGCATGTGTTTGTATATGTTGTGCTTCCTATTTGTTTATCTTGAGAAATCAAGTATGTATGATGGGTTGCACATCATGTATGTGTGAGTCTTGTGTAGAGCCTTTTTGCATCATGTTTGTATCTTAGTTGGCTCTTTGTGAGAGATTAATGGATTATCCCATTTTGGGGGAGTGTTGTGCTTTATGCACTCCACGACCCTAAAAATGTGTGTTCATGAGTAATACCACTTAGTATTGATATTAGAAGATTATCTAGCTTCTATTTGGTATGTCTTCTCATGATAAATCCAAATTATAAACAGTCCATTAAATATCTCTTGTTGGATTTCATTTACCACTTGTTACTAACGTTGGGTTACCACATTATGGGGGAGTAATATGCTATGTGCATATTACAAGCCCAGAGAATGTGTACATTTGAGATATTGCCACTTAGATTTGATATTACAATTTATCTTGTTCCTAGGTGGCATGTTTGCTATATAAGTGTCATTTGCTTATGATTTACGTGTGAAGATGATGTTGGATATCTTTGCAATCTACCAATAGGAAATATTTCGAATTACTTCTTGTCCTTTGACAATTGGTATCCTTTTATGTGGTAGAATTTGCTAATCATCTTTGCATTGTATTTTGTTTATCATTTCTCTTCCTTGCTTCTTGTGGATCTTTCTGAGCGTGCCTAGTGTTTCTATAGATATAGGGAAAGTGATGATCCCATCGTGTGAATTTTGTATTCAAATGCAAATTCTATATAATGCACATCTCTTGGGGGAGCTATCCTATTTTCTGTAGAACACTCTCTTCATGTGTTCATCATAAAAACTTTTGATCTTCATCAAGTGTGTGTTGGTGGGAGGCAAGCCTTCTCTCTATGGTGCTTTGTGCCATCATGAAAATTTGTAGAGGGTTTGGTTTGTTTGGAACCTAGCTCTCTTTTGGGAACTTGATACCTCTTGTTTTCCTTCAATTGGTATCTTGTTTCCTTCTATTTGGCATGTGTCAATGGATATCTCATTCCTTGATGTATCTTTTAGTTGGTATCTGTCAAGTGATATATTTTTTTCGTTTGGTATCTTATTTTCACTTGATACCTTTTCTTTCGGCATCTTGTCAACTGTGTGTTGAATTGATTCTTGAAAGCTTTGAGCATGCATATCTACTACATGTACTTTCGTTGGCATGTTCTCTTTCCTTGACCCAATATATAGGAGAAAATCCACTATGACATAAATTGGCCAAAGTGTGCATGAAATTCAATTTCATATCTATATGCACATATTTATGTGGAGTTTTGTCCTATATATTGTTGATACACTAACTGTTTGGTCCCAATAAGTTTGGGTACCACTTTGTTTTTGGTGTTGTTCTAGGAACAATTGGAGATACATTGGACACTCGGCTCACTTAAAAGGAAGGTGTTGACACCATGTGCTTTCTGGAGCCTTGCTAGGATGATCGAAGAACCATTGTCTACTACATCAATCCAATGCTATCTCAGTAACAAGTATCTACTTCACGCATACATTTCTCGCATTCAACTGTTTATAGGTTGCATCATGGCAGGAATTTCTTGAGTCATTCTTGTGGTACTTGTTTCCTTTCTCAAAGAGTCTCAACAATGATGTCATATTGCTAGTTGTGATGTATTTGATGTTCGTGTATTGGGAGGTCATGTATGTACAATAAGAAAATATTAGGATATGTGCTATGATTTTAAGCAAAGATCTTATTGGTATAGTTATGACTTCCTTGTGGATATCTTTGTTGGGGAACGTCGCATGGGAAACAAATTTTTTCCTACGCACACACAAACCTATCCATGGTGATGAGCATCTACGAGAGGGAGAGTGGATCTACGTACCCTTGTAGATCGCTAAGCGGGAAGCGTTAAGAAACGCGGTTGGTGTAGTCGAACTTCTTCGCGATCGTCGAGCGTCCCACGATCCAACCACGAACCGTCCCGCGAACACATCATGATCCGTCCCGCGAACTCATCACGATCCGTCTCACGATCTTCATCACGATCTGTCCCACGAACTCATCACGATCCGTTCCGTGATCACATCACGAACCGTCTCGCGATCTCGATCACGGTCCTTCCGATCTAGCACCGAACGGACGGCACCTCCGCATTCAGCACACGTGCATCTTGATGACGATCTCCACCGTCTCGATCCATAGAGAGGAGGTGGAGAGGAGAGAGAGTTCACCGGCAGCGTGACGGCGCTCCGGTGATGGTGGTGGAGCAATTCCGGCAGGGCTTCGCCTAAGTGCTGCAGAAAACCGATCTAGAGGAGAAACTATGCACCGGTGTAACGGGTAGCACGTGGCCGGAAATTCTGTCCAAAAACCACCCAATCCACTAGTATATATATGAGGAGAGGAGAGGAGAGGCAGCCAAGGCCTTTGGGTTGGCCGAAATAGGAGGTGGGAAGCAATCCTACTTCACCTCCAATCCTAGTTGGAGTAGGATTGCCTCCTATTGGCTGATTTTCCACTTTTTGCTTTAGGACTTTCTCTCCTGCGCCATGGGCCTTTGTGGCTGTTTTCCCAGCCCACTAAGGGCTGGTTGTTATTCTCCCACAGCCCATGGACCTCTTGGGGTCGACATACCCCTCCCGGAGGCCTCCCGGTACACTACCGGCACTCCCGGTACACTACCGGCACTCCTGGTACACTACCGATGAGCCCGAAACTTTTCCGGAAACCAAACTGGGACTTCCTATATACGAATCTTTACCTCCAGAACATTCCGGAGCTCCTCGTGACGTACGGTATCTCATCCGGGACTCCGAACAAACTTCGTTCACCACCATACATAACTCTACACTACCGAAACGTCACCGAACCTTAAGTGTGCAGACCCTGCGGGTTCGAGAACTATGTAGACATGACCGAGACACCTCTACGGTCAATAAGCAATGGCGGGACCTGGACGTCCACATTGGTTCCTACATATTCTACGAAGATCTTTATCGGTCGAACCTCTATGTCAAGGATTCAGTTAATCCTGTATAACGTTCCCTTTGTTCTTCGGTATGTTACTTGCCCGAGATTCAATCGTCGGTATCTCCATACCTAGTTTAACCTCGTTACTGGCAAGTCTCTTTACTCGTTCCGTAATACAAGATCCCGTGACTAACACTTAGCCACGTTTCTTGCAAGGTTTGCTGTGATGTTGTATTACCGAGTGGGCCCTGAGATACCTCTTCGTCACACGGAGTAACAAATCCCAGTCTTGATCCATGCCAACTCAACAGACACCATCGGAGATACCTGTAGAGCACCTTTATAGTCACCCAGTTACGTTGCAACGTTTGATACACACAAGGCACTCCTCCGATATCCGTGAGTTGCATGATCTCATGGTCATAGGAACATATACTTGACATGCAGAAAACTGTAGCAATAAACTGACACGATCATATGCTATGTTTGTAGTTTGGGTCTTATCCATCACATCATTCTCCTAATGATGTGATCCCGTTATCAAATGACATCTCATGTCCATGGCTAGGAAACCTTAACCATCCTTTGATCAACGAGCTAGTCCATTAGAGGCATACTAGGGACATGGTTTTGTCTATGTATCCACACATGCATTTAAGTCTCTGATCAATACAATTATAGCATGGATAATAAACGATTATCATGAACAAGGAAATATGATAATAACTAATTTATTATTTCCTCTAGGGCATATTTCCAACAATCTTGTTTGTTCCTTTTTGTAACTACTTCGTGTGTACATTATTCTTTGTGGATCTATCATCATGATTTCCTTCTACCTAGAATCTTATACACATGAGAGAAGTTGCATCTCTAGTTGATATCCTCTTTTCTTTCACGTCCACCATTGAATTTCATTTTTTTTTACTTGGTGGTTTCATGAAAGAATCTGTCTTAAGTGCGGATCTTATATCCTAGCATCTTCATGCACTCTTTGGTGGTGAAGATTATTTTCCTCATGCTTGTCTTCACGAGGGTTTTGTTATTTCGATTGGTATACCTCCTCTTGACAAGGCTATCATTTTCCTATCTTCACTAGGGTTTGTCACAAGCTTTGGTTTTTAAATTTTCCTATTAGTAAGCTTGTGAACCCTTTTGCTAGTGGCTTGTGTGTGGGAAGGATATGGTTTGCACTTTGTGTCTCATTTCATCAAGACTATGTTGACGCTTTATGCTCATCCTTATACTAGTATTATCAAGTGCTTTTCCATGACTCACACACATCATTTTGGTTGAGCCTATTCTTAAGATTGCCTCTTTTACATGTTGCTCAACCATATGTTTAGTGCAAGTACTATGCTCTTTGTCTTATCTTCTTGCTTGCACTTGTGGTGTGTTTATATTGATTTTTGGGGAGTCGTGATCCTTTTTTCGTGCACTTGTATTCAAATACAAATATTATTATTTGTGCACAAATCGGGGAACTCCTCTAGTTTCTTTATAAACACTGTTTTTCCCATATCATAATATCTTTTATTCATGTGGCTCGTTGGTCCATGTGATTGATTGTTCCAATTAGTATCTTTTGATTGCTTGCTTCACTCCGGTGTATGTCTTTGTGCCATACGATCCTTTGTGCAATCTTTTGGTTCTCAATCTAGTTTGTCTTCCTCCAACTACTTATCATTGGATATGTCTATTTCTTTACACACGTATTTGAGATATACAAACTTTCTGGAGGAACACCTATTATATTGGATTTCTAAAATTTGTGTCCGTTTTGGCAATCAATGCCAATGGGGGGAGAAGTTTAGAGAGTTTAGATTGGAATGCTTTGAGAGTTTTTCTTTTGTTGTTTAAGCATTTGAATCTCACATCAATGCATTGCATTGTGTGTGCTTGGTTGTGCTTATTTTCTTATATAAACTCTCTTGAAAGTGGTTGTCATCAATTACCAAAATGGGGGAGATTGTAAGAGCACATTTCTCCATGTGTGGTTTTGGGTAATTGATGACACCCCTATGGACTAATGGTTTCCTTGAGTTATATTCGAAGGATTTGTCCATAGGCACTTCTTGAAGTCCATCTGCTGGGTTTCAAGGAGTTTATATGGTGACCAAGGTGGTATTCAAGGTTTATCCAAAGATTGGTCATGTGGGAGTTGAGCTTATTGCAAGCATGTCTTGAAGAAGAAGATTGTGTAAGCATTCATGTTTACCTTCAAGACATCATCTTTATGAATAGAGAAGCTAAGATACAAGGTTGATCAATACTAAGTCAAAAAAGTGAATCAAGTTTATCAACACACAAAGCGTACAAGATGTACTGAGAGGGATCAAGTGATCCCATGGTGTGGTAAGCATTGTCCATTAAGCTTTGTGTACTAACCCATGGTCTACATGAGAGTTCTTTGTGGGGTTAGGTATATTTCCATGGGCTTGCATCAAGAGGCAGATCTCATACATCCCATGGAACATGACATCAAGAGGAGATCGTCATCAAGGTTGCGATGTGCAAGATCAAGTGAAGCATCATGGAGAGATCATGCTTGAGGCTCGCCGTTCATTGTGGTGACAATGGACTTGTGAAGATGTGCCGAAGAGTGGCTCACCCATAGTGGAGTATGGGGGAGCAATCATCTAGTCTTCATCAAGCCAACACAATCAAGAAAGGTGGTCCATCATGAGGAAGTCAAGATCGTCATCATCTAGCTCAAGTGGACTATGCGCAAGGAAGGTTTGACCTTGATAGGGTTTCTATTTTACGGGTCTCATGGTGGTAGTTGAGAGACCGGGTTATAGGATCGATTGTCGTACTATCAGGGGGGGCTCTCAAGTGAGTAGCTTGATCGTATCGTTCATTGAGAGCTCAAACCATTGCAGTCTTGGCATCATCATATTTCTTGGTTCTTGGTTGGCTCTTCTCTATGTGGGTTCTTGAGCTTGTGGCTATCTTCGTGACAAGCTCTAGTTCATCGAAAACGGATTTCATATGCTTCGTCTATTACATTTTCGGTGTTGGAAGTTTTACCGGTCTTATTCGAGGAAGGGTTCTCACCATTTTCTTATGGGACTTTCTCATTTGCTTCTTATTTATATTTCAATCAATATTGTGTTATCCCATGTCGTTAGCTTTCCAACAAACTTTGTTTCATTGAATTCGGAGTCCGTTTTCAAAAGTTGTGGCAGTTTTGGTGTTCTTAAAAGGCTGTAGAGGTACTACCACGGCTAGAGCGGATGTAATTTTTTACTACCGCTCCGGAGCGGTACTACCGCGGCTCCAGGAGCGGTACTACCGCTCCGGACCAAAATCTCGTGTTATTTACAGCCGTGGTAGGCACGGATGTAATTTTTTAGTACCGCTCGCAAGGAGTAGTACCGCTACCCGTAGCGGTAGTACCGCTATCCATAGCGGTAGTACCGTGAGGACGAGCGGTACTACCGCTCTGGCGGTTCTACTAGCTTTTTGCCTCCTCGGTGTTGTTTTTCAAAGGGGTATTACTTCCCTAGCGGTAGTATCGCTCCTTGGAGCGGTAGTACCGCTCTGTGCGAGCTGTGAGGATAATGGTTGGATTTTTCCCCACCTATAAAAGGTGGTCTTCTTGTCCAATGGACCTCATCTTTTGAGCTCATGTTCTTCCCCCATTGTTGACCTTCTTCAAGCTTGCTAACTCTCAATCCCTCCAATGATTCTTGCTAGTTCTTAAGGGAAAAGAGAGAGGAGATCTAGATCCACATTTCCACCAATCACTTTCTCCTCTAAGTGAGGGGAACCCCTTGGATCTAGATCTTGGAGTTCTTCGTGTTCTTCTTCGTTCTTCTTCTCATTTCCCTCCCTAGCATTAGTTGCTTTGGTGGGATTTGGGAGAGAAGGACTTGGGCACTCCGTGTGCCCTTGCCATTGCATTTGGTGCATAGGTTTGAGTTCTCCATGGTGATACGTGGAAGTGAGAAGTTGAGAAGCTATTACTCTTGGGTGTTTGAGCACCCTAGAGCTTGTTCCTCTTGGGTGCTTTGGCGCCCTAGACAGTTGGTGGTGCCTCGAAGCTCAATCATTGTGGTGAAAAGCTCCAGGCAAGCTTCGGGGTCTCCAATTAGGTTGTGGAGATTGCCCCAAGCATTTGAGGTCACCTCGGAGCCACAATCCATTGTGCTGAAGCTTCGTGGTGTCGTTGGGAGCCTCCAATCAGGTTGTGGCGATTGCCCCAACCTTGTTTGTATGGGTTCGATGACCACCCTCAAGGGTCCCTTAGTGGAATCACGGCATCTTGCATTGTGCGAGGGCGTGAGGAGATTACGGTGGCCCTAGTGGCTTCTTGGGGAGCATTGTGCCTCCACACTGCTTCGAACGGAGATTAGCATTCGCAAGGGTGTGAACTTCGGGATACATCGTCATCTCCGCGTGCCTCGGTTATCTCTTACCCGAGCCCCTTTACTTATGCACTTTACTTTGTGATAGCCATATTGTTTCTTGTTATATATCTTGCTATCACTTAGTTGTCTATCTTGATTAGCATAAGTTGTTGGTGCACATAGGTGAGCCTAGTTGTTTTAGGTTTTTTGCTTGACTAATTAAACGATAGTTTTATTCCGCATTTGTTCAAGCCTAAACCGTAATTATTTTAAAGCGCCTATTCACCCCCCCCCCTAGGCGACATCCACGTCCTTTCACCAACTTATCCATGGTGTCGTGGTAGAGGATATTGTTGCTGATACCGTCGTCGATGAGAACCCGCGTAAAGCGGCAGGTGTTCCGCTTGGCGGCAAAGGTGCGGTCGAGGACTACGGCGTAGTACCCGGCGTTGGCATCATGGCCAGGTGGTCCTCACGCCCCCAGGTGATGGGTCTGTCCGACCAGTGCATGTACTGGGGGGGCCAGGGGAATGATGGCATTGACCTCTTGCGCACGCTTTTGCTGGTTGTGCTTGTTGTAGTCCTCTGAGACGAAGGCGATGTAGGTCATGTCCTTGCACAGGTACTCGTCCCGGGCACCTCCGGCTCCCGGGGCAAGTGGCGGAGGGGGCCGGGGCACCGGCACAGGCGGCAGCGCATCGCCCGGCGCAATCTTGGTGAACCAGCTGCACTGGCGAGCCATATGGGTGGCGGGCTTAGCTTCGTTGTGCAACTTGCAGGGACCATCGAACATCGTCTCAAAGGTGTACTTGGGCTGCCAAGGCTGCTTGCCCTTGTTGATGCATTGGCACCGGGTGGAAGATGGGTCATCTACCATCCTGCCGTCATCCATGATGGCGACCTGTCGGCTGCCGTAATGGGCTTCCGACTGGTCAGTCTTGCGCTTGGCTTGGTCCAACTACGATCGGCCACCTGGGAAGCGGCAACAAGCTTGGTTAGGGTGGTCTTGCCGGCTGCGTCGACCATGACCGGGAGTTTCACGAAAGACTCGGCCACCACATATGTCGGGACCCCGATCCTAAGTCATATGATTCCATACTGTAACAAGCCACATCACCTTGCGGCCTCACGCACGGTACTCCACGGCTGCCACCTTACCTTGGCCAGGACCGTTTGCGTCTTTTGGCTCACGTATGTGAACATGTCGCTGGCAATCACACAACAAAGAACCCGGGCCGACATAACTAGTCATAGAACCCAAGTGGCACATCCGTACGGAAACAGGCATACATAACCCAGTAATGCAGGTGTCGGTCTCAAGCATGTGTAGACGAGTCATAGCAAGCTACAAGGACTCCATTACGTCGCGAGACACGGATGTCATCACTGCACGTAGACGAGTCGTAGCAGGCTACGGGGACTTCATTACACTTCGAGACATTTCCCCGAAGGGAGAGACACAACAGCAAAGAAGGATACATGTCGGTCAATCAATGTGTCCGGAGCAGTAGCAAGCTACCATGGCTCGGTGGAAGCACAAAGAGGCAGTTTCCCGTAAAGAGTACTACTAAGCACACGACTAGGTGTCGGATCCCATACATACCGTTGCACGTCACACGTACGCACGACATACCCGATATGCATAGATACAACTATGGCATCACAACATAACCATATAACAACATGACTTTTATTTATGAGGCTCAGACGAGCCTTGCATAATATGTTCTTATAGATAGGGGTCACATGACCCGGCACTCAAGTCATACAAACATAGTCATACAAGCCAGCAGAAACTTAAGCTGTCTGAGTACAGACGGCAAAATATAAAAGAGGCACATGGCCTGACTATCTACAGCCCACCACGCGGGCAAGATCGTAGCTGGGACACCAGCTATTCGACATCGTCAACGTCTAGATAAAACCCACCTGATGGGTCCTGGTTCTCTTCTGCAACATTAATTAAGCAAGGATGAGTACAATCGTACTCAGCAAGTCTTTAAAACAGACCTAGTCTATTTATGCTCATGTATCAACAAGGGATAGTGGAGTTTATGCAGAAAGCCAGCTTTGACTCATGGCTAACCTACACTACTCAGTTTTAAACTCCTGGTTACAATTTTAATTATCGCACACGAGTCCACTAACTCCATCTCAATACACCACCATGGAATCACCTTCCCCTTCCGGAAGAGTGCCATCCACGGTACTCACACTTGTCTTGAGATTTTTAGAAGTCTCCATTTGATTATCTATGAACAGCATAAGTTCTCCAAGTAGTCCATATCCGAGGACGCGGCTATTCGAATAGTTTCATAACCCTGCAGGGGTGTACTTCTTCACACACGCTCTTGCCACTTATCGCTGTGTGCCATAAACCATGCACCTCGGCAACCTTCAAGCGGATGCCCAGCGAGGGAGTCGGCCACGACCGTCAATCACATAAGACCTCTAGTCCAGGCTACCGCCTATTTGAGACTGACCCGCACGGAAGTTCGGCCGAAGTTTCCGCTACGGTCCCAAACGATGTGCGCAGGGTTCCCAAGCCCACCATTCGGGTGACCCTTGGTACACCGTGCCACTGCCTACCGCGTCGTAACCCACCCCGAGGGTCAGCGCTACGCACGGCCTCCAGCATGCTATAAACACCAGGAACTACTTGCAATACCTGGACCAAAGACTAAGCGACTGATAAGTCGAGAGGGTCAGTTAAGTATCCCAACGTGTGGTAGTATCTAGTCTTGGATCACAAACACGGAACCCAGTTCCTAAGAACGGTCCCAATGAGACAACCCACTATGTACTCCTACATATCCTGTCATCGCTACCTTTACCAAATCGTATTCATTATAAGCTCATCACATCGGACAACACTATTTCACTCAGTTCATGACCTAGATGAATCCGACTTGACACAACTCTAAGCATAGCAAGCATAGCAGGCAAAGTAAGCTAAGCACATCATGGCACAAGCATCTACCAGGTAAGCTAGGTTGCAAGGTTTAGCTATCTACTGTGACAAGATCAGGTCATGCATAAGAATAGGATCATCTACCGTGTATAACTGACATGTGATCGTTTGTCCTAATGCAATAAATGAGAGCAAGAGCGAGAGAGTGGGATGTTATCGGAATGATCAATGAGGTTGCTTGCCTTGCTGGGTTGCGGAGGAGTTCTCTCCTTCGTCGGGGTACGGAGGGGTATCTTCCGGATTAGGGCCTACCGCAACG
Source organism: Hordeum marinum (assembly GCA_022496015.1). Lineage (NCBI taxonomy): Eukaryota > Viridiplantae > Streptophyta > Magnoliopsida > Poales > Poaceae > Hordeum > Hordeum marinum. The sequence goes on from CM039672.1 coordinate 47,418,644, forward strand.
CAAATAAAAGCATTCAATACAAGCAGATGCAACAATATGATGCATGATCATGGCATAGTAGTATGCATAAGTGAGCTAATGTAACTAGTGATCATATCAATTTGAAATGTATTTGAATATAGGTTCAAAGTTGTTCTCATTTCAAATTCTATATATTGACCTAATGCTAAAATTTCCATGTTCACCTATTTAGGTTGCTCTATCATGCATGAGAATAGCACCATTGGATTCATTGGATTTTTCTGATAAATTTTCATATATAAATTATTTTCATCTGACTTACAGATTAATATATATATGATTTTTCAAAGTTTTAAATATTTGCTGCAAATTATTTTTATTAAGAAAATGATTAAATGCGTCAGCCTGATGTCATGCTTGCGTCAGCAGTCAACAGGGCCAGGTCCAGGTCAAACCTGACCAGTGGGACCCGCCTGTCAACCTCTCAGGACTGGCTAGTGTCACTGGCAGGTGGGCCCCTGTAGTCAGTGACTCAGGGGTTAATCCCGAGTTGACCCGAGGTTTGACTCGAGCCAAGGCCCACTGTCAGCGTCTAGGGGGTTAGTTAGCACGGTCATTAGTCACTAATGACGTCGCCACGCTGGCACTTGCCGGAGGAAGGCTGCCGGCGGCGAGCCGAGACGGTGGGGGTCGCCGGAAATCTTCCTCCGGCGACCATTTGAGCGGCGGAGGGCACCTACAGACGGCTAAGGCTCGCGCGCATCCACCTAGGGCAACGGGAGGACGCGGGGTCGCCGGAGTCGATGGCCACGACGGCTTTGGCGGCGACCAGAGCTCGGCAACGGCGAGGTTAGCGGCTAGGAGGCGAGGAGGACCATTGGGAGAGGGGGAGAAGGACGGGAAGCTCACAGGGAGTCGGACGGACTGGCCGGCGGGCTCGGGGACGACCGGACGGCTCCAAACGATGGCGAGGACCGACGGCGACCGACGGAGGGGATTCGGCGATGACGGCGAAGCAGAGGGCTCCCGGCTCGATTCCTCTGTCGAGGGGCTTCAAGGGCTCAGGGCGGAGCTGCTGGTTGGGTCAGGGGGGCTCAGGGGTGGCTAGAACGGCGGCACGACGGCGAGGAGTTGCGCGGCCATGGCGGTTCCGAGAGGAGAAGAGGGAAGAGCGGGGAAGAGGAGCGAGAGAGCGGCGGGGAAGCGTCTCGGAGCTTATCCCCGTCGTCGCGCTGGCGAGGGAGGGGCCAGGCAGGCAGCTGCGTGGCGCCACCGGCGTGAGCGCACGGCGGCCACACGCTGCGCCTACTGGACGCCAGGAGGAAGAAGACCCTCCTGGGCCAAATGGGCCAGCAGGTAAGCTCCCTCTCTCTTTTTCTCTTTTTTTCCTTTCTTCTGTTTTCTATTTTTCTGACCTGTGTTTAATTTATTTCCAGATTCAGATGACTTTCAAATTATCCCCAAACAATTTCTAAAATAGAGTTTGAATATTTCAAACCTATTCCAAAAGTTTCAGGGATTTTGAAATCAGAATTAATGATAATGATTTTATTTGTCATTTTCAGAGACTTAAATCATTAATTTAAAATATTTCCAATGTTCAAATAATTGAAATAGTCCCTCGTATATCCATGCCTTTAATTATCAGACATAGGGAACATTTTTTATGGGCATTTTGGATTTGTTGAAAATTCATTTGTTTGGAATTCCTTTAATTCATAAAATGCTTAGGGTTTCTTTCTTTCTCCCCATTGCATATTGATGCAATAATGATGATGATGCAAACACAATGCTAGCCTAGACACTTGCTTGGGTTGTGACAACATACTCGTCCACGATGGCCATGAGTTGCACTAGGGTCGTCGGCTCTCGACACACGAGCTTGTGCTTGAGGAGGGTGCCGTATCAACAGCCGTCGATGAAGTACTGGATCGCTTGTACCTCGTGGACGCCCTCGTAAGAGTTGCGGAGCTTGGTCCACCGCGTGAGGTAATCGCGGAGGAGCTCGGTTGGCCCCTGGATGCAAACGGCCAACTGACAGGGCCGGTTGGGATGCTTGTACGTCCCGGTGAAGTTACGCACAAACGCCTCCTAGAAGTCCAGCTAGCCGTTGACGCTGCCGGCAGGAAGGCTGTTCAGCCAGGTCCGGGCCGAGCCGAGCAGCATGAGGGGGGCGTAGCAGATGACCACGCGCTTGTTGCCGCCAGCAATACCGACGGACGTGGTGTAGTTGGTCAACAAGTCTTCGGGCTTGGTCGAATCGTTGTACTTGGGCATATCGCGCGCCAAGGTGAAGCCCTTGGTGAAAGGCTCCCTTAGGATCCACGGCCCGAAGCAGGTCCGTGCTTTCTTCCTCGACGGCCTAGGACTCTGCGAGCCGCTCCAGGCGGAAACGAGCGTCCTGCTTGTCCGGATGGCGCATGTCGACACGCTCGGCCACGGGGTGTCGGGCCGCCGGCTGCTCGACCGGGAGGCCGCGGTCTCGACCCCCACACGGGTCGCTCTGTGTGGGTCGGCGGTTGCCTCGGTCAGTCGGCTCGCGCACGCGTCTCTCGACCCTCGGGCTGCGATCTCGCTGGTCCCGGCTATCGGTGTGCCGCCCCTCAGGGCATAGGTTTGCATTGGTAGGCGAAGATGCCTGGTGCATGTCCCGTCGGACGCTTGCCGGCCAACGCATGTTGTTGGTGTTCGTCCTTGAGCGGGAGCCGACCAGGTCTCGGGACGACTGGGCCGACTGCTCCCGATGTTTGTTCACAGCCTCTAAGAGGGCGCGGATGCACTCCTGCTGCACCTTGCGAGCTGGGTCGTCGAGCTCTTGCAACTCGAGGAGGGCAGCTTACGCAACCCTTATGTTTTTGACGGGGGTGTTGTAGGCGGGGCGGGCGCCGGCCAGCTCCTGGCCGACGAGGCCGCTATGACGTCGTACTTCGACCAGTCGGCCAGGACCGGGGTTTGCCGGTGTAAGGCCATGCACAACATCGTACTCACGTCGCACAACATCGAGCTCGCGCTGCGTGGCCTCCAGTGCCTTCGCCTCTGTGAGAAGGTGCTGGCGGTGGGCATCGAGCTCCGTGGCGGCGGTTGCAGGGTCAGCCACAAGTGGGATGGATGCGTGCAACATGCTTACCACCGCACGGAGCAGGGTTTGCCACGCTGACGGGCCGCCGAGCGAGGCGGTCGTCATCACCTCCATGCGGGCGCAAAGGCTGTCAATACCATCGGAAGTAATGTTGTCCTCAAGCGACAGTAACTTGTCCTAGCTGAGCACCTCGGCAGGGTACTCATTGGGGACGACCGCGACGTAGACACGGTGGTCGACGAAGGGGATGATGGAGCCGTCCTTGGGGAAGTCCGCGACCACGAGGCAGCGAGCGTTGTCGTTGACAGAGTCGAGCGTGCCATAGCGGTAAAACGTGCACGATGCGCGCGCCGGAAGCGGTGAAGGGTCCCGTCCAGAGCATGACTTCGACTGGCGTCATTGTCGGCCCCATGGTGGGCGCCAACTATCTTGGTATTTCTAGGACAGATGGCATGGGGTGGCTTAGATCGTGGTTTGGAGCCAATGGGCGCCGACGACGTCCGGAGGCGGGTGGTGGAGAAAGACACATGACACCAAAGCCACCTAGGTTCAGGGCCCTCTGGTAGAGGTAAAACCCCTCGTCTTGCCTGAGTGACTATAGATGATCACAATACATGGTGCTCCTTGAGTTGTTTGTGAGGGAGAGTCAGGGGCTCTCGCTATCGACCTCTCTGCCTCTATTTGGTGTGAATGTGGGTGTATGTGTTCTCTGTGTGTGTGTGTGTGTGTGTTCGACCCCCTCTTCACGAGGGCAAGGGGTTGGCTTTATAGTGTAGCTGGGCGACTACAACGTAAGGGGAAATAGGCACGGGCCCCAATCGTCTGCCTCTATGGCTGTCCATGGGACCCGTGGCTGTTGAGTCTTATCAGGGCGCGGGGCTTGCCAGCCGCACGCCATTCTGGCTCGCGCGCCCGGTCGTCAGGGGGTAGGTAGGCACACGCCGGCCCCTGTACCGCCTTGCCCGGTCAAGTCCCGGGGTGTCAGCGGTCCCTGTAGCCACTCTCTGCTATCGTCAACGGTCCCTGTAGCCACGTGAAGCCTGTCAATGCGTCTTGTCGGGGGACTTGTCTTGTCATCGTACACTGATATGGGTAGATGGGACGGCCGCTGACCCGCCGGCTGCCACCGCAGCCGGCCGGCCGTGGCCAGCCAGCCAACAATGTCGTGGACGGTCGGGTCGCCAGCCGCCAGCCGTCCTGGGGGAGGGGGGCAGCCGGCCCCCAAATGTCTTGGATTTAGGTTTCCTCCTCTTTGGTATACCCAGGGGCCATTGAGGGAGTCCTGTATTAGGGGGTCCTCGGATAGCTGACCTGTTATGCGCGGGCCGAATTGTAATGGCCACTTGCCGAACACTGGATGATCTGAAGGCCCAGTTACCAGGATGGAAGCCTCGAGGAGCATGGCTTGCGCTCCACGTTTGATGTAGTAAATAGACATGTTTATCTCTTCGGCATGTAAACCCTAGGCCTCCTCGGCATCTATATAAGCCAGAGGGTTTTAGGGTATAAAGACAGAATAACTCATCTAGGATTAGATATACGATCTCGAGGTAGATCAACTCTGTAACCCCTTACACCATCAATACAATCAAGCAGGACGTAGGGTATTACCTCCATAGGAGGGCCAGAACCTGGGTAAACTCGTGTCCCCTTCGTCTCATGTTACCGTCGATCCTAGTCTCACAGTTCGGGACCCCTTACCCGAGATCCGCCGGTTTCTACACCGACATTGGTGCCTTCAATGAGAGTTCCTCTGTGAGCGAGATGGGATCGACGTCTCGCCTTTTCATCAACGAAGACATCCGTAACACGGAAGTTTTCATCCCCGGGCAGATCTTTGCCTTCGGCAGCATCGTGCTGCATGCTGGTTCCACCGGTCATCTAGACCGCGTTGAGAGTCTTGCCCCCAATCAGGAAGTTAGATTTGGAAACCTAGAGTTTTCTATCGACTCTCGAGGCGACCTGTCACTAATCGGGCTCGCAGCTTTGCCCACAGCCTCGAAGGACTGTGAGGCCTTAACCTCGAAACCCTTTGTTAAACACGCCAATGGGGTCACCAATGGTGGCAGTCCAATCTATAAGCCCAGCCTGGCCATCAAGCCGCATGACCAGACATGTGTTCCTACCGAACACTCCCCATGGGTGGGCTTCATGGGGGTTGACTCCACGAGTCCTGAACAACTGGATCCAATCGGGCCCTCAGCGGTCCACGAAGCCTTGGAGCAATTCTCATCGTTGAAAATCGCCGGCTATCCAGCCCCGATCTATGTCCGGCCCAGTTATAGTTCGGGCAGGGATGGGGTTTTCAACCCACCCACCACCCACTTGATAGCCATCATCGAAAACTTAACCGACGTGCTAGACTATGCCTCCGAGGAGGCAGAATACATGGATGAACAGGACTATGCTCCCACCCCCATTAACACTGGGAGTTGGACTGCCACTTCTACGTATGATGTTTACATGGTGGATACTCCTGCCACCAACGGCGACAACACGCCTCACAACGATGGTGACAAACCGGGCGACGCACCATCAAGGCGCCGGAAATCGCATAAGCGGTCCAAAATCAAAAATGGAAGGCGAACTATTATCAGCAGCAGGGATGGTAACGCCCCTGCCGATCATGATCATCCCGATGTGCCCGAGCACCCGTTCGAGGGTCCGGACGAACCTGCGGACCAAAACGACCCCGATACCGTCAAGGACCCCAAAGGCGACGATTACCTTCCCCTCGTCGAGGAGGAAGATTTACCAGAAGCCGATGACTTGTACATCGCTGATAACCTCAAGGATCACGAAGAAATCAGGCAGCGGCTCATAGCAACAGCTCGCAACCTGAAGGCCAAATAGCAGCAACTCAAAGCCGAACAGGCCGACCTCGCTGATCGTTGGACGAAAGTCCTCTCAGCCGAAGAAGCATACAGCACTGGTTTGTCAAACCAGCACAAAAGCTATCCTCAGAGGCGACTGCTGCCACAATTCGAAGATGAGCTCACTGACACTCCGTCTCCGCATCGTACCACATATGACGAGCCGGACCGCCCTCCTCGCGGGCGCGATAGAGCGGCTAAAGAAACCGGTTATATACAGGTGATGCCTCAAAGACAAGGTAAGGAGTCATTCGAGCCCAATGACCGGTTTGACCTGCACGACAACTTAAATCATAGAGCAGGCCGCAAGAGATCCATCTACGGATCCAGAGATTACTCGCCGGATAAAAGGGGAGAATATAGACCATGGTTCGACAAAAATCATAGAGGCCGGGAACACAACCGGTCCCATACAAACGCCAAATACAGGCGGGACATAGCTCGGGTCAGAGGCGCTGCTCACCCACTGTGCTTCACAGATGAAGTAATGAGGCATCAATATGACGGGACCATTGACCCAACTGTATGGATCGAGGACTTCATCCTCCATATCCATATGGTACGAGGAGATGATCTCCATGCCATCAAATACTTACCTCTTAAGCTTAAGGGGGCAGCCAGGCACTGGTTAAACAGCCTCCCAAAAACTCCATAGGATGTTGGGAAGACTTGGAAGATGCATTTCGCTCCAACTTCCAGGGAACCTATGTCCGCCCGCCAGACTCTTCCGACCTTAGCAACATTATCCAGAAGCCCGGCGAGTCTGCCCGACAGTTCTGGAACCAATTTTTGACTAAAAAGAACCAAATCGTCGACTATACGGATGCGGGGGCTATAGCCTCCTTCCGGCACAATATCTAGGACGAGTGGCTGGCCCGCCATCTAGGACAGGACAAACCTCGGACTATGTCCGCCCTCACCTCCCTCATGACCCGCTTTTGCATGGGCGAAGATAACTGGCTGGCAAGACGCAGCCACAATTCGGAAGATCCTGTGGCACCTGAAGCCCAGGATGGCAGCTCAAAGCCGAAGCGCAATAAGAACAAACGCCGGCACAATAGTAACAACGCTGATGACATGGCGGTCAACACCGGATTCAGCTACTCCCGACCCGGGCACCGGAAGAAGCCCCCTAAAGGCAATCATGATGGACCCACTCAGCTTGAGAAGATCATGGAGAGGACTTGCCAAATCCATAGAGCTCCGGAGAAGCCAACCGATCACACACACTGCAACTGTTGGGTGTTTAAACAGGCCGGCAAAATACAACCCAAAGACCAGGGCAAGAGTTTGCGCAGCGAGGACGAAGAAGAGCCTCGGGGTCCAATAGGTGGCAGGCAGAAGAAATTCCCTCCCGAAGTCAAAAGGGTGAATATGATATACGCCACCCACATACCTAAGAAAGAGAGAATGCAGGCCCTTCGGGAGGTCTATGCCGTGGAGCCTATAGCTCCGAAGTATAACCCACGGTCAGCATACCCGATCACCTTCGACCGGCGCGACCATCTGACCAGTATCTGACATGGGGGCTCGGATGCCCTCATCCTAGATCCCATTATAGATGGGTATCACCTCACTAAAGTCTTAATGGATGGAGGAAGTAGCCTCAATCTGATTTACTCAGACATGGTGAAGAAGATGGGTATAGATCCGTCAAGAATCAAACCCAACAGCACTACCTTCAAGGGAGTGATCCCAGGTGTTGAGGCCCAATGTACGGGCTCTATAACCCTAGAGGTTGTGTTTGGCTCGCCCGATAACTTCCGCAGCAAGGATTTGGTCTTTGACATCATTCCCTTTCGTAGCGCTATCATGCGCTGCTCGGCCGGACGGTGTTTGCTCGGTTCAACGCGGTCCTGCATTACGCATACCTCAAGCTCAAGATGTCGGGCCAAGGGGGTCATCACTGTCAACGGCAATACAGAGTGGTCCCTTAGAACGAAGGAACATGCATTGGCACTGGCGGCCGAATTCAGCTACAAAGACGACCGGCAAGCTCCGGCATTGGCCGTAAAGGCATGGAAGGCCGGGAAGCGAGTTCGGATTCAGGCCGAGCACTCTGACCCTCCTTCCTCCCCCCGAAAGGGACTCTCCCCCCACCACACAACCTTAGGACCAGCACAGTACGTGCCGAGGATGCACAACTTTGCACTTAAGATTCCATGGGTAGCAATGGGGAACTTACGATAGGCGTTCGATTGTTCCAAACTGTTATCATCAACACGTCTTCGGACAAACTGCAGGCACTCCTAAAAGAGCCTACCCATGGCGTAAAGCTCGCCTTTAAACACAACGGCCTTTCAAGATTTTGTTCGCAAAGTCCGCCCGCATCAACACCCATCAAGGTACATACAAAGCAGGAGTCAATTAGCAACAGGGCATATCGGAGGCGGCTGGTCACCAATCGAAGACCCCTGGTACAACAGCTCCTGCAGGACTTGATTTCTTATCACATACTTGTAAACAGCTACGTCCACACTCCGAGTTATAAGAGTTGTTGAGGAAATGCAAAATTGCTTGGTGCACGTATGCCTTATTTGTCCTGTTTTCGGCATATACTTTTTCCCTCCTCTTCTCGTGAACATGTTCGGTATGACTCAAGGTCACTGGCTAATAGGCCGGGGGCTCGATTTCTAACACAAATCACCTTAACCATTGTGTGTTCGGCGTCTTGGCATTCGCTCTATATGCATCGGTTCTGAACTATGTCTTTGGTCATTAAGTTGGGTTGCCAAGCTCCTGTCCTTGCCCCTTTATGTTCCGCTCATTTGGCTAAAAGGGTAAAGGGAGCACCCCTGCGATTGTGCTTCCGGAGAGTCCGGTCAAGCACCTTAGGGGAGAAAGCCGAAAACGGACTATCATAGTATGCGCGACCTGATCTATGAACCCCAAGTTAGAAGTATTACACTTCAACCTTCGTAAGCGGTTATTCCATGTTATACGAGGAATTTGCCCTTGGAGCAAACACTATAATGTTGGCTTCGGCCTCGGCTCGTCCGAACATCGAAAAAAAACCCGGTGGCTAATCGTACGCTTCCCGCAGTCCTCTTCGCGCCCCTTCGGTTAAGTGAAAGAAATAAAGCATAATAGTACGATTGCCTAGTCTGCCGCACTAAATCGCCTTCGGGTTCCTATAATTTGGCTAAGGAACATAGTGCATTGGCATAGACACCCCATGTAGTATCTATGTGGGGACTGAAGCCAACGACTCGCATCTTTCAGTATCAAACAACCACACAGGAGTTATAAAGGAATGCAAAAAACAATATAAGTGCGGATACTAATATCATTGAAAATTATAAACAAGTCTTCGGACATATTACAATCTCATTCAAATATTGTTTTCGCCCAAACACTCCGACGCTATCACCCGCGCACTCTCCATCACTCCATCGAAGTAGAGCTTGGGGCGTCGGTGCTCCTTTCCGGGCGGCGGTGGATCGGTGCCGACCTTCATCAGATTGAACCCCAGCCAGTGCACTTTGGCCTTGGAAAGGGTCATCCGGACTCCTTCGATGCAGGAGGAACGCTTGACGGCGTCAAGGCGGGGTGTCGCATCAATCAGTTGTTGCACCAGGCTGAAGTAGCTGCCCGGGAGTGGCTCGCCGGGCCATAGATGGATGCAGAGGTCCTTGATGGCTGGCTCCGCCATCCGGTGCATCTCCATCAGCTGCTTCAGCTACTCCACCAGAAGAGGAGGATGCTCGGGGGCTCCGAATTGTGCCCAGAAGATCCGAGCTTCGTCTTCCTCTCCCCGTGAGGCAAGCAACAGATTGGCCTCTGCCATGCTCTTCTGGAGATCGGCAGCCGCACCTAAGGATCGCCACACCCGAGTCAGCAATTCGAATTTGCTATTCCCGAATACGCACTTTAGGGAATACGGCATACCATCGGCTATTTCCTTGGCCTGATGAACTTGTTCCTCGAAGAACCATCGGTCCATCCGCTCCTTTTGGAGACCGGACCTTAGGGAGGACAGTTCGGCCGAGACCCCCTTGTTCTTCTGTTCCAAGGCATCGCACTTGTTGCTGGCGTCCTTGAGCTCATCTTGTATCTCCGCCAAACGAGCCTGGTGTTTATCATTGGTGGCTCGTAGGGCGGAGAGTGCGGTGGCCGCCTCCTTGGCCGCCGCCTTCTCCACGGCCGCTTCCTCTTTGGCACGTTGAAGCTCGGCCCGAAGGTTTTCAATCTCTTTCGACGAGGCTGCAACACGACAACGTCTTATTTAAAAGGACTTTGAACTAAACAAAGTCGGGGAGAATGTTAAAATTTGATTCGAACTTACCCTACGCCTCGTCAAACCTCTTGTTGAGGGCTTCCACCTCATCCTCGGAGCGCTTGAGCTTCCGATGTATCTCGTCCAGCTCGGCGCTGTTTTTGGTCACCACCGATGACGAGACCTACATCATACATACAATACAAATATCACATCGGCACTTACTTCCTGAACTGTAGAGATGACCCCTAGGCAAGTTTGTTCAACTCACCTAGGGCTCGGGGGCTGCCATGTACACAATGCGACTAAATGAAATCTCAACAAATACAATGGGCAACTTACTTGAAAGCCTACAAGAAGACCTTTGAAGGCCTCCTTCAGTCCGTTGTCAACGGACTGTACGCTTTGTAATACCGCACCCATAAGGGTGCGGTGCTCCTCAGGGATGGAGGCGCTTGATAGAGCCTCCCCCATGGCCGACCACTCGTTGGTCGGCGGTGCCGGGGATGATCGGTTTTCCCGATCACCCACCAGGGATTGGACCGATGCCTCCGGAGGCACCATGCGCTCCAGAGACGTTCTCGAAGGGGACTGATTATCCTCCCGTCCGGTCTCCCCGGTGTCCGGGCAGGGGATTGTCCCCTGTTCTTTGGTGGCCGAAGCGTTAGCTTCATCCATGAGGGTATCTTCCGCACCCCTTGTGTTCGCCTCCATTGGAGTGTGCTGGGACGACACCTCCACGGCGTCCTTTGTAGCGCCTAGAGTGGTGGGGTGTGAGGCATCCCCGCTCTCCGCCAGTTCAGCAGGTGGGGCCTCCCCATCCGATATAATCTTGGTAGGGATGACACGCGGAGGGTTGTCAAACCAACAACCTACGTGTAGCAAACTCTGAGCCTATTGGCGACAGAAAGAAGGGTCTTCGGATCCTAACCTGGATGGAGGGGGCTTGACCCTAAGGCTCCTTCGTGGAACCTCTTCGGCATCTTCGTACGTAAAGCTTGAGTCCGAACTATCAGACAGGACCATCCACGCTTGCTGCGCCCTCTTATGGGCAGGAGAAGCTGCCTGCCCTGGGGCGTCCGAAGACATCGTTCTCCTCTTGGTGCGGGGGGGGGGGTCACCTCCCCCTCGCTCTCGACCTCCTCCTTCTCCTCTTCTTCTTCCTCTTCGGCCTCCTCCTGATTCGAGGAGGAGGGAGTGTTTTCAGAAGCAGCGTCAGGCTGATCTTTGATGCATAGGCCAGCCTGACCTGGTTTCTTCTTCTCCTCCTTCTTCGTGGGAGCCTCGTAGGGATTCTCCATGAGCATCTTGGCCAGCAGCCCGGTCCTCTCGTCTTCGGGCCGAGGAGTTGGACTGCGGATGTTGATGGCCTTCTTCAGTCATCTCTGCATAAACATATCAGACACAGGGTTATAGACCTTCTGTGTATAGCGCTAATCAGATAAGGATGAGTCGTAACTCGGAGTCCGGCTTGTCGACATGTAGGCCCTTGTCCTCCTCCTCGGCTGGCCAACTCTTCATTGATTTGAAGAATGCCTTCCACAGCTTCTCCCGCGTAGTGCGGAAGAGTTTCCGGACTGTGGGCTCGGCGTCGAGTTTCCGAGCCCATAGGGGAGTGTCCCGGCGCTGGCAGGGGAGGATGCATCTTCGGAACATTACCTGGACCACATCGGCCAGTTTGTTGTTGTTCTCGACCAAGGAGTGGATCCGCTTTTGAAGATCGGCCACCTCCTTGCTCGGCCCCCAGACGAGACCCTTTTCGATCCATGAAGCTAGTCTAGTCGGGGGGCCGGATCTGAATGCAGCGGCGGGGTACAGACCTTGTTCCTGTGGTTCGGTGATGTAGAACCATTCCTTCTGCCACCCCTTGATGGTGTCGATGAGGGTGCCCGCTGGCCAGTCGATGCGCGTGAGTTTGCCGATGACGGCACCACCGCAGTCAGTGTGCTTGCCGCCGACACACTTCGGCTTGACGTTAAAAACCTGCAGCCAAAGCCCGAAATGAGGCTCGACAAGCAGGAATGCCTCACAAAGGAGAAGGAAGGCAGAGAGGTGCATGATGGAGTTCGGTGAAAGGTCATGGAGGTTGAGGCCGTAAAAGAACATTAAACCCCTGACGAAGGGGTGGAGCGGAAAGCTCAACCCCGTGATGAAGTGGGGAATGAACACCACCCGCTCGCCTGGCCTGGGGGTGGGGACTACCTGTCCCTTTGCCGCCGCACAATGAGGAATATCGGCAGGGAGGTAGCCGGCCTTCTTGAGGTCGAGGATGTCTTGGTTGCTGACCATGGAAACCTCCCACTGGCCTTTGGAGCCCGCCATTGTTGACCTCGAAGGCGAGGATGGAAGAAACCTAGATCTGTGCTCTTGAGGCGCAGGGGAATAGGAGGCGGAGGCGTCGAATGGACAGCGTGAGGGGCCTCTGGGGTTTTCTTTCTCCTTTTATGAGGCGTGTCGATTTGGGCTCCCCTTGTTGCACCGTGATTCCCTCCACTTCCCAAGACGCGCGAGTCCGCGACCATTGTGGGCGTATGATTAACTACATCCCGTATAAAACAGGACACGATCTACATGTGGATAGATCGCGTGGATGGAACGGCCTCTAACCACGCATCGAGTGCCTGTAAATGGCCTATCAATCGTGGTGGGTTGCGACCTTTTGTCAGAAGGTCGTCAGGAAACATTACCTTTTCCCCGACGCTTGGCCTTCAAAAGCCAACTTATCTCATAGAATTCGGATGTGCCACTGTGCGTAAAACTATTTGTCATCGGAGGCCGAACTATGGTTCAGCAGAAGGAACTCACCTCGCAAGCCGAAGACTTTGTTCGCGAAGTAATTGGAGCTAAAGACTCTTGGCGTTGGAGGCAAGTTCAGGGGCTACTGGGGGAGTCCTGTATTAGGGGGTCCTCGGATAGCTGACCTGTTATGTACGGGCTGGATTGTATGGGCCACTTCCCGAACACTGGATGATCTGAAGGCCCAGTTACTAGGATGGAAGCCTCGAGGAGCACGGCTTACACTCCACGTTTGATGTAGTAAATAGGCATGTTTATCTCTTCGGCATGTAACCGACCATGTGTAAACCCTAGGCCTCCTCGGCATCTATATAAGCCGAAGGTTTTATGGTATAGAGACAGAATAACTCATCTAGGGTTAGACATACGATCTCGAGGTAGATCAACTTTGTAACCCCTTACACCATCAATACAATCAAGCAGGACGTAGGGTATTACCTCTATAGGAGGGCCCGAACCTGGGTAAACTCGTGTCCCCTTCGTCTCCTGTTACCGTCGATCCTAGTCTCACTGTTCGGGACCCCCTACCCGAGATCCACCGTTTTCTACACCTATAGTGGTGCTTTCATTGAGAGTTTCTCTATGAGCGAGATGGGATCGACGCCTCGCCTTTTCATCAACGAAGAGGTCCGCAACACGGACGTTTTCGTCCCCCGGCAGATCTTCGCCTTCGGCAACATCTTGCTGCATGCTGGTTCCACCGGTCATCTAGACCGCGCTGAGAGCCTCACCCCCCATCATCTACACCGACAGCCATATCCCCGTCATCAGAGGATCCACCCGCTTCTTCACATCCACGTCATTTTCAAAACTGCAGACGAGGGGGAGCTCTTGTTGCTGCACCATGGAGCGAAATAGGTGGATTGGATGCAAACAAGAGGGGATTGTGCAATGACATCAGAGAAGGCAATGGATGGGAGAGAGGGGATGATGTCGGCCTTTATAGTCCGTCGTGGGTGTCATTAGGATGATAATTGAGGAGGAGGCTGATGGTGAGCGGTTAAATGACCCGTCACTCGGTGAGAAATGTTGTGCCGGCTTGCTCACACACCTCCCAACTAGTCACACGACTCCTCATGTTCTGGTCACACGCAAACCGGGACTTGATGCCCATGGTGGCCATCTAACAGACCGTCATAAGAATCCGAGGGAGCGGATGTGACATTAATGGCCGAGTGCCTGTCCTCGGTTGTGCATGGGAGGTGGGGCTGCTTCAAATCCCTTGCGGTGGAAGAGGTTGAAATTTCCCTCCTATGCTGGTTGTTTGGTTTGGATCGAGCTTCATACCGGCCCACGAGAACCTCCAAATATGGGGTTTGCGACATAAGTTTTGACGACTCGAAGGCATATGATGACTCTGCTACATAGCCATTTTAAGCCAAAATTGTCATATTGACAATTATTTTGTAGATCAGGGTCATATGACGATTTCGCTAGAGTTTCTCGAGAAGGCGGCTCCAAAACAAGAACGTGCATCAAAAAGGAATGATAATGTGGATGCTTCTCCGCTGAAAATTACTCGTCTTTTCTTGGAAAAATAAGAGATGATATCGATCTCTGCATCAGGTTATGGCGTTATGCACATAGTTATATCCTACTATTTATTGATAGTGCTGAACAGATTAGCTTACAAAGAGAGAAACACTCATGTTATTCTAGAGCAATGCTCGCATGGTATGAGGTCGCATTTTTTTCCGACGTAAGACCGATGAAAGGACCTCCAAAATCCAGACCAAAGACAGCGGGAGAGGATTTGAGGCTGGGGTACGCAAGTGGGGGGCACCGAGTCCCTTTCTATTTTGACCTCCGATTATTAAAACTTTATATCTTTTGAACAATCAGTTCAAATTAAATTATGATTTCATATTAGTGTTTCTCTTGATGAGGGCTTCAAATAAGATTAATTTTGAATACATTTTGACTAATTTTATAAATAAATATTAAGTTCCAGCTCTTAAAATTTAGTACATGTGACAGATAAAATAACAATTATTTTGCCTACAAACGACAAAAAAATATCTTCAAAATTTATGTAAAACTTGATAAGAGCGAGCGAGACACGAATTTCAGATAAAAGTCATAAGTTTCAACGATTGAAACCAAAAAACGTTTTACATCCTCATGCGAAATTCAATTACTACGCGAATCGCGAGGCAATCGAGTGACCGGGCTGGGTTTGGCAGGTGCGTGCCTCTGCATATTTCCGCAAAGACAGCTCAATAAAAGCATGAAAGTGTAGATTCATTTCGCAAAAAATAGAAGTGTAGATTCAGGGGGGGAGGGGGGGAAGCATAGAAGAAAACACCTTGCGAATTAACAAGGGTTAGACACTAATCGCTTACACATAGCATAAGCTCGTACTAAATGATACCCACACGTCCTCCACTGCTAATCAACAACCCAATCCTGTCTGCAATCAGAAAAACGCCTTGATTTCGTCGGCCTCCCTCCCTTTCTTGACCGCACCGCTTTCGGCTAAAAGCTCTTGGCCGCCTCGACTCGGCTGCGCTGGCGCTACACACACACTGTCCTACTGACCAAATTTGCTTTGTGAAAAGAACATCACAAGGAAATCAAAGGCTGATTATTGTACTGGCTGCACCCAACAGTGCTGTCAATATATACGAAGGTCTCGTGTTCTCACATGCACCTTGAGAATAAATAAAGCCGCTGCCGCCTAGAAGGGGCTTGGACAAGGACGCAAGAGGTTGGTGATAGGGAAAACCTAAGCTGAATTATTCAGACCATGCCACTACCGATCACTGCTTTGTTGACTAATCATGTGTACCGCCGCATGGATCCATCGCTCGGAAACAATAGAGAAAGATCGACGAGGAAAGTTTTAGATTTGTACTTGCTTGCTTGATTAGCTAGCCTCGTTTGAATTGGTGGTTTCCTTTTTCCTGCGTGGTATTTTTAATTGTGAGGTGGCTTTTCTTTTCTTAATCTTGGCGGCTTTCCGTGTACACTCTTATGATTGCTCGTTGAATGCATCATTTCTTGAATATCTATTACAAAATTTTCTAAAGGCATCACGACGAACATATTAGTGACATCACTAACTCGTCTGACCAGCTAGGATAACCGTTGAAGTATAACAAACAGAAGGAGAGGAGAGTGAAAAAAAGTGACTTTGGAGGCCTTCGTTCGAATGGACGGATCCAGTGAAAACATGGGTGGAAATGAGCAACCCCTACAATGACGCCAACATGATTGATTCTCTTATATGCCTCCACGACTATATGCAAGGCACCCTTTTGGCATTCTGCTCGGCTCCGGGCAGCGGCCCAAGGATCTTGCACTCCTCATTTTCGTCTCCCGTTGCAAGAAATTCTCCGTCCAAGCAAGCATTAACCAAGAGTGCGTGGATTGCTCATAGTAAGACCTCCAACGGCCTTATGGCCGCCTACATCTTCGAATTTTCCACCCTATGGACGAAACTCTTAGAAGTAGAAGCTCAGTGATAAAGAGGTGAACAAGATAACTTAGAAACTAACCTCAACCGGAGAGTAGATGACTGCATCGATCTACAAGGCCTAGTCTGTAGGGGCGACTTCCTCCACGATGCATCACACTATATGAAAAATATGGGTCCTCCCTAAATGCACTTTTTGTGCATGGCTCGTTGTACAAATAGGGTTTCGATGGCAGATTGGTTACGTGGGAGAGGGTGGACAAACTCCGGCATTGTGCCCGCTATGGATGGGGGCGCTGGAGATAGAGGCACACCTTGTGTTCCAATGTTGCTTCACAATCCCGATAAGGGGTTGGATCAAGGATTGGCTTGGACTGCATTCATTCCGGATAGCCGCTTAGGCGTCAATAACTCAATAAGTCGATTAAGGATTTGTCAGAATACAGTGTTAATTAATCAATTTTAGCCTGAAACGTCATTTTGTTGGAATACAATGCCTTGCAGGCGTTAAGATGTTAAAAGAAAATTATTTGCACATGTATGCATGTTTGTAAGTTGTAACTATACTGAAACCAAGCAAGTACATTATGTAGTGGAGCTAGGGTATTTCTAGCAGAGTCAAAAGTTGAATGAGGGGCGTAGATAAAGAAGCGACACGTGACAGGAGGGGAACTGATGGTTTCGAAAGCGGTAGGGTATTTCGGAAGTCCATCTTCAACCTCTCCCTCCTCACGCCCACCTTCGCCAAGACGGTCACTTACTTCCGAATGGATGAGAAACGCCTCCGCCACTCGGCCAGGCAGGCGACTAATTATGCCCTCCATGTCGGCACCACCGGCGGCCTTGTCGCGCCCCCGCCGCCTCCCCACGTGCCTGCTCCAACCCCGCCCGCCGTTCCCGACCGTGGTCGCCAGAAGAAAAATGGGGGGGGGGGGGGTGATGGGCAGGCCTGCGCCCCGAGTTCCACACCACGACAGGACGTCGACGCGTTCGCCACGACGCTAACGCCTTCCTGGCTCGCAGGACATCCTCTGTATATATTGTAATGGACTCTCGTGAATACAATTGAGTTGCATCCTATAGTCTTCTACATGCGTCATCCGTTTTTAATTGACAAGGCTCCAGCAAAAAATGTCTTGCTATGGAGAAACCGAGTGGAAAGGGTGTGTTGTAGGGTGGAGTTCTTGTGTTGGAACAACGTGTTCGAGATAACACGACGAATAGTCCAGACAACTACATATCTTCCTCACATATGAGCTGGATTTGGGGAGCCCGTATGGTTGAATTTGGAGAGTGTGTTGGGCACCCATTTGAACATGGCCGAACGTATGAGGGAGAAATGAGCTTCGATATTGAAGACAACCTTAATTATTTGTTTAATTCATTTGTATGCACTGTAGCCCGTGGCAACACACGAGCATTCTACTAGTTAATACAGACTCTATGTCGGCACCGCCGGTGGCCTCGCCGCGCCCCCGCCCCTTTCTCTTTAGGCGTCATACAGACTCTACATGTTCTTCGTATCTCACCTTTTATTTTTCTGTGTCTATGAGAAGACAATTTTTGACTGTGTGCATCTTAGTTATGCAGAAATCGGATGAAATACTTAAACATTTTAACTAATAAAGCATTTCTTTCCAAAAAAAAAGAGAAGGAGAGGAGAGTGCACATAAGTGACTACTTTTGAAGAATTACACTCCAGGAGTAACGAAAATTCTAGATTAATTAAGTGCCTCGTTGACTTTATCTGCTCGTCTTTAGTAACGATAGCTCATTGTCCATGTTTTTTTGTTTTTGTTTTTGCGGGGAGCTCATTCTCTATGTTAGGTTAGATTTTTCTGTCTACTCTAAATACAAAAGTACCGTGGAGGGACCGAAAAATCAGTTGGCACAATCTTCTACAGTTTTCTTACGTGTCCCGTTGACAAAGATAGGTATTTGTCTAACACTTCACATGCATCTACATGCATGCATGCATGGCCTCCATCTCCATGGTCGGACAGTTAAGCATGGGGATCATGGCACGCTAGCAGAAGCTGCCCTTGGGAGCGCGACACGGCGAGGGATTCGTTTCACCAACTATATGGCCCATCTCCTTTTTCCCTATATAGACAAAACGCATTGTTGAGACGTCCCAGACTATGCTGCTAGCATCGAGCCTAGCTAGGCCAATCGTTTTCCTGTTCTTTTCTAGGGTAGATTTTAATCAACTTCTGTGACACTGTTCAGTATGCCACTTCGAAAGGGCACAATAATGCATATGTGAATTCGATCTATCAGTGTGTAGAGTCTCGTGACTGAGGCAGTGTGTCGAGAAAAGGTCTACCATGCACTCGCTCTATCGTCAGCTGAAGTTGAGGGTACCACCATCAAAACAAACAAATTACGAGCCCAGGGTCACATCTCTTTACGAAAAAAATAATTAGTACTCCTTCTGTTCACAAATATAAAAAACTTAAATATATTAATATAAACTACATATAGACTGAAATAAGTGAACAAACATACTAAAATATGCCTATATCCATTCACATCTTATATTTATGAAGGGAAGGTGTACTTACCTAAAAATATATTTTTTAATCTCGCATGTAAATAACCTAATTTTTTTTTTTGATTTCAAGTTTCATCAAATTTTCGATTGAGTTGCGGTGTAAAAAAAGCAACTTTTCACAACCTAAATTGCTATTACGGCTTCTAATAAAATGTTGCGGAATACAAACTAAAAAAAATCAAAAAATCCTTTTTTAGGAGAAAAAAATTCACAAAACTTGATCATACAAGACTCACTCTACTATCTATACAGCAGTTATTTTTTCCCTTCTGAATGTCCTTGATATTTTAAACTCAAAATCTGAATTTGCTACAAAAAGGGAACATAATATCCCTAGAACTGCAAATCCTCATCGGACCTTCCATGTCTATCCAAAAACCGTATCACATTTCTCACCATAGACAAGACACGAGTTCTGTAGGCCGGTGAGACATAGGTTGTCAAAAAAGCAACTAAAATGATATATGTCCAATGGTGTCGTTGGTGAAATAAAAAGGCATGTGCGTTGTCAATAGAAAAAAAAAACAAGCCATATGTGTGATAAATTTATCTTTGTCTCTCAACTATTTGCCAATCTTAATTTTGACCAATAACATTCAATAGCATGAGGATTTGGTCCCTCACACTACACAAAACATTTTGGCTGATCATGTATGTGGTGGTGGCTTTGCAAGTATGCAACCCGGTCAAGAAAAAATTAAGATGAACTCAAAATGAGCCATATATAGTGGAAATCTAGAAAAATTAAGATGAGCCCTGTAAGCTGGAATGGAGGGAGTAATTATTTTCAGTATTGTTTTTTTGAAGCAACCATATATTTCATTAGACAATCTGTTCACAGAGATTACACATATGATCACCATACAAAATACAAATCCTTATCAAGCAACTTTGCACAAAGAATTCCACAAGAAGTAAACTACTATTCCACCCTTGTAGAAAATTGTGCCTTGCCGAAACATAGTCCACAATCGTCCTCCGCCGTCATCATGGCAACATCGAAAAAAGATGAGAACAACCGTCATACCAAGATCTGGGAGAGCACCATTACATACAAAGATGCTTTTTGAGCCGATGAAACGAGTCGTCGCAAGCGACGAGACCGAATCTTTATGACATGTAGGCCAGGGATCTTCCCATGGTCACCACATCTCGACGCCATCAATTTCATTCGATGTAGTCAAAGAAGAGGAACCCGAACCCAAGCACCAGGGTCCCCACCCCCTCCCGTCGCCGGAGCGGCAGACGGAGGAGGCAGGGGCCGGCCGAAGTGGCTTGAAGGCCGGTGTAGTTGGGGGCAGATGGGATTGCTTCCGATCCGATTTTCTCAAGGGAGGCGGCTCTCAGTAATTTGTTTTGAACATTGTACTTTCGAGGTGGGTAGGCTGCCATTAAAACCGCAGGCACATCATAAATCAAACCACTTCGGGTGGGAACTACTACTCAGGTTTGCGATGTCGAGTACGAGTAGGGGCCAGCAAAAGGACCTAGTTCATGAAATGGAAGAGATCGGCGTCCGCTTCGTCCTGACCAATCCAATCCTTTTCTCATCATGGTTGCCGAAACTTGTACTCCTACTACTCCACCGGCGGCCAAAAATGACGTGAAGTGGCCGGAGAAAACGACCGCGCCGTACGTACTCGTCACTCACGGTCACGGCAGACCAAACTCAACCAAGAAAAATATTCACATCAACCTTGCTCGCTGGCAGGAAGCAGCTCGGAACCACCTCCGAGCGAACCCCCAACTGACCGGCGAGCGATGCGTCTGCGCCGGAGACTACTCATGAAAGCATATGGGTTTGAATGAGAAATTTGACCACGCCACGCTCTCCCTCCTTGACCGGAGACCAGAAGCGAGCGAAGAAGAGAAACGGCGCGGCGGGAGATGGCGCTTTGATCCGTTCAAACTCCAAAGATGCTCGACGATAATGATCGAGATTCTTCCTTCCTGAATGCCAGAAAGGTGCTTGGAACGCAATGATTCTGCCGGAGTCCCACCACAGATGTTTGGAACGCCGTGATCCCACCGGAGAGAAATTGTCGTGTTGGGAATGATGCCTCAAAAATGTGTGAGAAAGAAGAGATCAGTTCGACACAATCATGTACATCCACCAAGAACAAAATGTGCGAAATGAGTGAGATAATCACATCACAGATCACACAGGTTCCAAAACCTACCCTCAAATCAAAAATCAATGAACTAACAAAACGGATCACGATCCAGGGACCTCGCCTCCTTCCCTCCCGGGCTAATCACAATTTGAAACTCCTGGATTCGAATTCACAAACGAACGAATCTAGCTACTCCGCGAGCCTTCCGGACAGTTCCATGGACGTCATGGAGAGGCTGGCGCTGGACGAGCTGTTGCCGAACCCGCCGCCCGTGGTGCCGCCGCCGCGGCTGCCGCCCGCGCTGCCCTCGCAGAGCGCGAACGCCGTCTCCAGGTTGGCCACGATGTCGGCCATCGCCGGCCGGTCCTTGCCCTCCAGCCGCACGCAGTGCACGGCCGTGTACGCCACCAGCTCCACCGCCTCGGCCTCGTGCGGCGAGGGCTCCGGCGCGCGCCCGTCCAGCACTTTGCCGAGCTCCCCGGCCACGATGCTCGGCTGCGCGTAGTCCACCACGCTCACGGGGCTCCCGCCCTCGGCCTCCTTGAAGATGGCGCGCTTCCCGGTCAGCGTCTCCAGCATCACCACGCCGAACCCGTACACGTCGCTCTTCACGGTGAGATGGTGCAGGCCGTAGTACTCCGGGTCCATGTACCCCACCGTGCCGGCGGCCTTCATGGACAGGTGCTGCGCGCCGCCCGCCTCCTCCGTCTCCGGCGGCCCCATCAGCGACAGCCCGAAGTCCGACACCCGCGCCACCCACCCGCCGTCCAGCAGGATGTTGGACGACTTGATGTCGCGGTGGATGATGGGCGGCACGGCGTACGAGTGCAGGTACTCGATGCCCCGCGACGCGTCCAGCAGGATCTTGATGCGCAGCTTCCACGAGGACACCACCGGCGACGTCGCGTCGGCGTCCGCGCCGCCGCCCTTGGGGTGGAGGTGATCGTACAGCGCGCCGTTCTTCATGTACTCGTACACCAGCAGCCGCTCGTCGTTCTCCTCGCAGTAGCCCACCAGGCCGACGAGGTGCTTGTGGTGGAGGCGGGAGAGGAAGGCCAGCTCCGACCGGAACGCGCTCTCCTTCTCCTGGAACTTGCGCGCCATTGGCCCCGACGCCTCGCCGCGCTTGATGGCGACCTCGCGCCCGTCGGGGAGCTTCCCGCGGTACACCGTGCCGAAGCTCCCCGCGCCGATCTTGGCCTCCGGCGCGAAGCCGTTCGTCGCCGTCGCCAGCTGCGCGAACGTGTACTCCTCGGTGTGTTCCTTGAAGTTGAAGGACGACGGCCCGCTGCGCTGCCGCGTCATGGCGCGGGAGAGCTGCCGCCGGAAGAGGCCGCGCGCCCGTGACCCGTTCGGCGAGCCGTAGGGGCTCGCCACGGCGCCGGCGGCGACGCCGCCGGCGTTATCCGCCGCCGCAGCGGGCGGGTTGTTGCCGATGTTGGGCTGGACGGAGTTGTGGATCCTCTTATGGCTGCAGAAGCCGAAGACGAAGCAGTAGATGATGGAGCAGAGCCCCGCGAAGACGCCGACCGCGCCGACGACGGCGAACGCGATCCAGACTTTCGACACTCGCTTTGTAGGCGGTGACTGAGGAGGCGATGCCGGTGCAGCCGGCGGTGGCGGTGGCTGTGGGCACACCCTATTGCAGATGACGCCGCCGCCCGCGCGTGCGCTCTTGCAGAGCTCCGCGGAGCGCGGGAAGACGCCGCATTCGCACGAGAACTCGTCGGGGACGCAGGAGCCGGGGAGAATCGCGGGCAACGGCACCATGACCGCCGTGTTGTACGCCGCCGACGAGGTCGACGACGACGACCAGCACAGGACCGTGAAGTTGGCAGTGACGAGGCCGCACGTGAGGTTGCCGCCGGCGACGAGGAACACGAACTCCGTCCCATAGGCCGGGTAGTACACGGTAGGCGTCGGCCCCGCGAGGCTCCAGCACACCGCGGTGTGGTTGTGCCGCCGGAGCCCGCAGGCGTGCGAGTCGCCGACGGCGAGCCCGTGGGGGTCGAGGCCGCTCTGCGGGAGCACGCCCGCGCCCGAGCCGGAGCAGAGCACGGTGCCGGTGGCCGACACCACGCCGCACGCGCGGGAGCCCCCCGCGGCGAGTGACGAGACAGAGGCGTTCGCGAAGGCCGCCTGCACGGCGATACCCCGCTGCCCCCAGCACCGGACCGCGGAGGAGTTGGAGCCGGTGTCAATCGCGCAGGTGAAGCCGTCGCCGGAGACGAGCGACCCGAACGCGCCCTGGACCAGGTCGGTCGGGAACTGCCCAGAACCTCCCCTCCACCATCGGATCCCGCGCGCCTGCCCGTCGTACGCTGCGACGTGGTCGGCCCCGACGGCGAGGTCCAGGAGCCGGTCGGCCCCCCTGTACACCCGCCTGAGCTGCCCCGGGGCCGCCGGCGGCCAGCAGAAGAGCGCGGGAGGAACCCCGCCGCCGCCTGGGACCGCGCCGAGGCCGCAGAGGAACCCCGCGCCGCCCGAGACCTGCGAGAAGACGAGCGACAGCGCGACGGGCGAGGCGGAGGAGTTGTAGGCCGACGAGTTAGGGACGGCGGATAGGCAGTATACGGTGCCGTTGTCGGCGGCGACGCCGCAGACGGCGGAGCCCCCCGCGACGGCGAGCGTGGACGCTGTGACCTCCGCGGGCGCGAGCAGCAGCAGGAGGAGCAGCGCCGCGAGCTGAGGAGGTGTGACGGCCGCGCGGGTCATTGGAGGGAGGGTGTGACGGCGGCGGCGGCCGTCATCTGCGAGGCGCTGGGCGGCGGCGGCGCGCACGGGGAGACGACGGTGGCGGGGAGAAGGAGCAGAGCAGAGGAGGAGGAGGGGGGCGCGGACGGACGGATTAAATTAGCGTCCGTGGAAAAGGTAAAAGGGCGGGCGGGGTTGGGGATGGGGAGGAGTGGACGGGGGCGACCGCGTCGGGGTGGCTTTGCCGCGGCGTCTGGATGTCTTTCTCTCTCTCTCTTTCTCCTCGCGTTTCCACCGCGGCGATGGTGGCTTGCCGCGGCGGCGGCGGCGGCTTCCTGGTGGCCCGGCGTACACGTGTTTTTGGACCGGAGGCGCAGGACGCGGCGCGGTCTGACTCTGCGACCGCGGTCGGCCGGGCGTGCCAGACAGCCAGAGCACGCGCCTCTGCTCGGCTGGCTGTCGTGGCTGCTGGTGCCTGGACGGCTGGAGTGACCCGTGGAGTTAGAAAAACGACGGCTTTTCAGATGGGATTCCGTTTCCAGTTACCGGCGCCCATGAGGGAATATCGGGAATTTTTTTCAAAACTAATACGGAAATTATATGAAATTTGAATTATGTCCAGTTGAATTTTTTTCAAAAATAGCACTCCATCGGCCAGCAACAGGTCGAAGAGGGCCCGTCGGCCAGCACCAAGCCGAAGAGCCTCCTGTCGGCCAACCCTAGGCTGAAGAGCCCCTTGTCGGCCAATCAGAAGTCGGGGACAGACTTGTCGGCCAGAGGAGGGCCGAAGTGTCACCTGTCGGCCTGTGGTAGGCCGATGGGCCCCTGGATAAGGCCCATGCCTTCTTTCTTCCTCCTCTGATCACTCGTTTCACCCTCCTCGTACAGTAACCTACCTCTCTTCACCTCTCACTCCCGTTGCTCTCCGGTGCTTCCATCGCCTCGCCGATCTCTTCGCTCGACCACCCATTTTGTTATCCCACCCGCGTAAACAATAGATCAGGGCGCTCTCCACCGGCCTATGGTATTTTTTTGGCTTCCAACTCAATCGAATGAGAACTCTCAAGTCGGTAGTGGATTTAGTTCTTATTGGTCACCGTCCGTCTGCAGGTAAATGACTTGCCCATTTTGCCGAGCTCCAGGTGGTCCTTGTGCTGCCATTGATTCCGGTGCGTATGTATTTACTGTGGTGTTGTCGATGTTCAAGACGTTTTGTAAGATTCTATGTCTTGTTTATCTGGCTGTGGCATATTCGAATGCCTTTATTTATATGATTATGATGTTTGCTTCCATTCTTGTTGTAGTATGTTCTGTGCAGTGTTAGATCACATCTTGCTCGTAACATTGAGAAGTGCAGAGCTTTAGCTATTCGAAGAGGTGACATAGATATTGATCTTGCTCTGCACAACAGTGAGGGTAACTTATACCAAGTTATATTTAGACATGGTAGGATGAGTAGTAAATTCCATGGTCCTTCGTGGGAGGAACTTGTGAATGATTATGGTCTCCGCCATAGTGACATGATGACTGTTATGCTTGAGCACTATGGAACTTATATTAGTGTCGAATTTCATCGGGATGGTGTTATGTTGTTTCCTTTACCCCATGTTGGTAAGTTATTTGTTTGACTGATTTTCAGTTTTGTTTCAGCTTATACGTTTTGCTATTCATCTCAGTTAGTGAAATCATTTTTTGTAGCCCTTGAGGATCTGAGTGAAACTCAAAGGGAACTTGTTGACAGCTGTTTTTATAGTCATGGTGTCACTCTGAATTATCATCAAATTATGTCATGTCGCGGCAGCTCTTTGATGACAACTACATATTGTGTACTCCTTTTGTTCATAGGATGGATCACATGAATGTTATTTCTCAACATATGGTAATCTTTGGTTTCTGGTTTTATTATTTGTTTGTTCTTTGCTGGTTCATAGGATGGATCATATAGCTTGCTTGTTTTTGTCAGGTTATTTCTACCATGGTTGTGAGGAGTTTGATGGAATTTGTGCCTATTCCTAGGACTGGTTCTTTAACTCTTGAAATTACTTTGGATTCAGAAGATGATGATATATTTGTCAGCATTCCTTGTTCCTACTTCATTGGCTTGGGTGATCGAATGGTGTTGAAAAAGGAAGGTTTCGGTAATTTTCTGCTGGCATCGTCTATTGAAGTCAACAATTTGGTGCTCATAACATTCAAACAGCGTGAACAGAAGCTAGTTGTTGTTTTCAGCTATCTGCCACAGTGAGCGTATTGTCTCACCCTACTATTTCTGTTTTTATTTTCCGCCATACTTTGTCGCCACCTTTTTCCCACCATTCTCTCCCGCCACTTTTCTTCCCGTCATTCTCTCCCGCCATTATCATTCCCGTCTTTCTCTCCCGCCATTCTCTCTTGCCACTTTCTCTCCCGCTATTCGTTCCCGCCATTGTCTTTCCCGCCTTTCTCTCCCGCCAATTTCTTTCCCGACTATATAACCACATTCGCAATAAGGAGGGTGAGCAGGCCCTTCCGCCATTCGCTCCGCCATCCTTTCGTGGAGATGTCTCATCCTTCTCATCCTCACTATCCTTTTGATCATAGTTTTCACAAGGGTATGTCCGATCGTCTTCTTCGTCTAGCTGCCAATTTCAAGATGAATGATAGAGTAGTTCCATGGGAGGAACTCATTAGTAGTGACTTCATAATGAATGAGTTGGCTCACAAATTAGCTAGGAGTGGGTGGCCTCCTAGGACTTTTGATGAGATACGGAAAGAACTTCTGAGGTTGCACGCCAGATGGCAAAAGCAACTGCACAAGGGTGAAGCTTACCTCAGGATTGCCGTGAATAATTCAGGTTTATGGTCAGCAGAAAGTGAGGACGAGGACGACCTCTTCATGCCGAGCACCAAGGTGAAGAGTTCTGCATCGACGAAGGGCAAGAGTTCTGCCTCGACGAAGAGGAAGAGTTCTGCATCGACGGAGGACGAAGACGACATCTTCATGCCAAGTACCAAGGTGAAGACGACTGCATCGTCGAAGGGAAAGAGTTCTGCATCAACAAAGGGCAAGAGATCTGCATCTATGGAGAATGATGATGATGCATTCATGTAGTACATTTTTCATGTAGTACTATTTTCTGTAGTGATGTTTTCTGTAGTGCTGTTTAATTAAGTTGTAACGTTTAATTCAGTTGTACTGTTTAATTCGGTTGTATTGTTTAATTCAGTTGTAACGTTGAATTCAGTCGTAACGTTTAGTTCAGTTGTACTGTCTAATTCATTTGGACGCATTTGGTTTGCGTTACTATTGTTCTCTCTCTAAATCAAATAAGTCTCAACCATGAATATGTCGCATACATGAATATGTCTGATACATAGAGGTTGCATATGTCTCATACATGAATATGTCTGATACATAGAGGCTACATATGTCTCATACATAAATAGATAGTCATGTCTCATACGTAGATGACCATATCACTGCTGGGGATGGCGACGAATTATGCTCCAATTTTAACCTCATGCGTCTTCACCTCATTTGCAGAACCAAAACCATCAGTAGGAAGCTGAATCTCATACCTCCTTTCCTGATTACCTATGAGTGTGACAGTGTGCTTTTTTGCTTTCTTTATCTTCTCAGCCATGTACTCCATGACACGGTTCCAATAAGGAGTGTTCTGATTATCTGCAATATGCTTCTTTGCTAACTCGTGCATTTCTCCGAAATATCTCATAGTGCCATGAAATACACCCTCCACAATAGCTGTCAGTGGCAATGCTCTATTCCCTCTGAGTACAAAGTTATAGATCTCTGCAAGATTGGTTGTCATGTGGCCATACCTAGCTCCATGGATGTCATGCAGCAAAGACCAATTCACTGGAGGCTCTTTCTCTATCCACTCAGAAAAATTCTTTATTGCCCTGCCTTTCTTTCTCTTCGTATTAGGAGGGTCAATTGCTGGCAAATCACAAAGACCAACTGGCTCCTCAGGCTCCGCAATGAGTGCTCTTAATTTAACCTGGTCTTTTTTCATTTTCTTCCTAGCAAGGACCTGCTTCTTAGTGAACTCATCTAGTTTTGACCAAATAAAATCGTATTTGCGCCGCTGGTTCTGCTGGCATAACTTTTTGAAGAAGTTCATCAACCGTTTGTTCTTGAATTGTGAGAAAAAATTTGCACCCAGATGGCGCATGCACCACCGGCTTTGCAAGTCCTTCCAAGGTGTTGGCTCGTCAACAGTTGGATTACTCAATGTCTTCACGACCTTCAATATACCGGGATGTCTGTCATGAATGAGATACACATTTGATCGGTCCTTCACGATCGCAATTTTAACTTGCCGGAAGAACCATACCCAGCTCGGAAAGTTCTCACCCTCCACAAATGCCATGACTAGTGGGATGATTTGATTGTTCCCGTCCACATCAATAGCAGTCAGGATTTGCCCTTTGTACTGACCAGTCAGGAATGTACCATCCACAAACATCACAGGAGGACAATGCATGAAAGCTTCGATGTACATACCGAAAGAGAAGAATACTCGTTTCAACACCTTGTAATCTGGTATACTATCCAACCTCGTGTGCTGAATATTAACATAAGTACCGGGATTCCTCTCCTTTAGTATGTCAAGGAGACGGATAACATTATCATAGGAGTCAAAGAACGTCCCAAGCCTTTCCTCCATAGCCTTCTGCTTAGCCCTCCAAGCCTTCCCATATGGAATGTCATAATTCCATCTAACCTTCACTGCTGTCTGGATGTGTTTTGCTTCCATATCTTTCTTCGTCACTATCTCAGTATACATGAGTTGCGCTATGAGAGTTAAAGTAAGGTTTGGATGACAAACCAACATGTTTTTCCTAACACAATTATGCGGGACAACATTTGTCACAACCCATGGATGTTATACTTTGACACGTGGCCATGCACCTTCGCAGGACAACCTGATTCAACACACTTCACGGTATATTTCGTTGGACTAGATATGTGTGTTCGGAAAACCCTCTACGTAGACATAGCCCACTTTATCACCGCATACTTCATTTTCCTCTTTGTGTCAAACATAGCCCCGATCTGGACTTGGTTCATATTATATTGCTATGGAGTCTCATGGCCGTCATTGACAGTATAGCCGGCGGATATGTCCTGCTCCCATACAACAGGAATTGGTACCTCCTCCTCCTTCTCGGAATTTTCAGAATCAAGTTCCTCTGCAATCCCATCCTCGTCCTCTTCCTCCATCACCCTATGCATTTCATCGCCTTCCTCATCCCCATCAGCAACACCAGAGGCAGCTAATACTATCGACTGAATACTCTGACCAGCAGCATGACCACTAACATTGTGTGGTACATAATCTGACTCTTTCTCGGCTTGGCTAGCATTCACATCCGGTGGCTGTGACTTGGATACATAAATCTCGTTAGCCACTTGACTACTCTGGCCTGGTTCATACCCCACGGTGGGTGGTACGATATTCTCCTCCTTCGCCACTGGTTGCGCTAGGGCATACGGATGGATTCTTCGGTCTTTGGAACGACTTAACAGAGAGAACCAATGCTGGCTGCTATCTATCGAAATCAACTCCCACTTGACATTTTTATAGGATTTGGTCCACGATGCATGAATACTGACGGAACAAACTTCAGGATCCAGGCCAAAACTAGTAGTCAACCAGTGCTTCAACTTCCTAATGTCCAGTTTGTCCGGGTCTGAAAGTGTCTTCTCGTCTTTTTTAAACTCGCTAAGATCAACCCTCAACTTATTATATCGAACATTACCAGGGCCGTAATACACAGTGAAATTTACGGATTCAGACATTTTCACCTGTCTGACATTGCCAGCTTCTCATTATTCGCAACGAATAAATCTACACTAAAATAAACGTACAATAAAATATATACCTACGCATTCGAAATAAACCTACACTAAAATGAACTTCACAAAAATAAATCTACACTAAAATATGCTCACATACACTAAAAAAACCTACACTAAAATATACTCACGTACACTAAATAAACCTACACTAAAATATACTCACGTACACTAAATAAACCGACACTAATATGACTACACTAACTAAACCTATATTCGGAAAACATACACTAAAATCACTACACTAATAAAAGTAACATAAACTAATTTTACGTACATTAAAAAAACTAACAGAAAACTAACCTAAACTAACAGAAAAAATGTATACCTTCGACACGTGAGTGCCCTTCTTCTTCCTCTCCACCTTCTTCTTCCTCTCCGCCACTCCACCTTCTCATCATTCACACCTCCACCATCACACCATGTCTCCTCCAAACGAACAACACACTACCACATTGCAAAAAATGAAACCGTAGGGCAAGGGAGACGAAGACGATCTATTATTTCAGTGGATTGAAACGGAAAATGGGTGGATGTAGAAGGAGATTAGTGGGGGGGGGATTTTCGGCCAAGAACAACGAACATGGAGGAAGCAACGAGGCAGGAGGAGGTAGAGAGGGAGCCGGCCGCGTCGGCCTTATCCAGGGGCTCTTCGGCCTCCTGGCAGCCGACGGGTCCTTTTCGGCCTGGCATGGGCCGACGGCCCGCTCTTCGGCCTGGCGTAGGCCAATGGGCCCTCTTCGGCCTGAACTCAGCCGACCAGTCCCCGGTCGGCCTAGCTAAGGCCGACGGGGTGCTATTTTCGAAAAAAAATTAACTAGACTTACTTTTTTCAAATTTGGTATAATTTCCGTACTAGTTTAAAAAAACCGAATATCGGAGTGGTTCTGTGCCACCACTACAATGGTTGTTGTTGTACAAATCAACACTGCATCTCTGCCAATGTTCAGCAATGGGCTGTCGGCGACCTTTTGATGGCACCGAGATGGTCTTTTACCGGTCATGACTCACACTTTGATGATTCTTCAAAACTCGAAAGAGAACGGTCAGCTTTAAGGGGTTGTTTGAATACTAAGTATTAAATCCCAGATTTTAGGAAAACGAGTTTTAGAAGGATTTTTAGGAAAACCAATTTTAGTTAGTTTTTCAGTTAAGATAAGCGTTTATAGTTCCTTGTTTGGATCAAGAAAAAAGTATAACATGGTTTCCTTTGGGAAGCAATGAGTTGTATTATTTACACATTTTGTTGAGCATCATGAAAGGCAGGGAGTACTAGTCTACGTACGTATTCGTCCTGCTGCATGCAGTTCCCCGTGCCAAATGACAAGCACGGACGTGGTGTCGTACAGGCGCAACGCCAATGGTTCTAGCCGTCCGAGCGCCGTGTCAATGGTCTCTACCGGGAGAACCAGCTTGGACAGAAGAGCCGTGGTCATGGACGCTGTCGAGGTTTCGCTGCTCGCTTCGGGAGCAACATGCCATTGTCGATGGGTTTCATATTGCCATGGGCGATAAGGAGGCCACGACGCTCGTGTCAAAAACAACACCACACCTTCAATGGCGTCGCAGCCATCACGATGGACGTGCTAAGGACGTCGTGCTGCTTGCATCAAGCACAACACGCCATGATTGATGGTCTAGCAGTCATCGTCACGAACGTTGATGAGGTCGTGCTGCTCGCCATGCCACTGTCAATGGTGTCACAGCCGTCGCCATGGCCACTATGCATAGCGTGCTGCTCGCACCGGAGCAACACATCGTCACCGATAGTGTCGCGGACGTAGCCATGGGCACCAAGACCAACACGCCACCGGCGGGGCATGCCGTGAGGTACCATGAACTCCATCACGACAACAAAGACGTCCAGTCAGTTGCCATCCGCCGTACGAAATGAATATATGGAAAAACCACTATTAGTCGTTTCCCTAAAAACTCGCTTTTGGGGTTTTTAGAAAACTCGGTTTGACTTATCTCCGTTTTAGTTGGATAATCCAAACAAGTTTTTAGTGAGAGAGACGTTTTGGAGGCCGAGCTCCATGGAGGCCTTTATTTTTGAAAAATTCAAATTCAAATTTTTATGGTTCGAAAAATTCTAAAAAAAAATATGCGTGTATGTAAGGATGTAACCCACATGTGTGTAAAAATTCATGATGAAATACCTTGAGTTGCGACCTGTACAAAAAACACAAATTCATGGCCTCAGAGGATGAATAGTATCACGTGTTAAACAACCCCAGATTTGTCTTTTTTTCCATAGCCCTTATTTCAATGTATTTTGAACTGAAAATTTACACACACGTATGTTATGTCTTCATGTATATCTGTATTTTTTCAAAAAAATTTGAAATGTAAAAATATGAATTTCGATAAAATTTTAAATTTGAATTTGGAGGCCTCACTGGAGGCCGAGCTCCAAAAGGGATTTTTGGTTTTTAGGTAGTTATAACAAAAATTGCGTTTAAACAAAATGGGTTCTCTATAAACTGGCTATCCAAACAACCACTAAAGGCGTGCAGGACTGTACGGTGATCAGGTGAAAAGTGAAAGCGTGTCTCTGGCCGGACACGTAGGAGTAGGACACGGTACGTACATGTAACAAAGATTTGCCAGTACGGCGGTACTACCCTGTATGTATGGATCATGTATTTAACACAAGAGAGTGGCGATACAGTTATGAACGGAGGGAACAACGTTACGGCGATACTGTTAGGAAGCTCGTACAGATATGGTACCTATTATTCATTTGGAACTTTCAAAAATGACAAATAGGTCAACAAGTGTCCTCCGTGACGCGGTTCATGGGAATGAATTACATAAAACCACCACATTTATGGCATCGTTTGCAGAAAAACTGCCTAATCGTTATTCTTTTTTAAAATTCACCGCGTTTTCAGTAAACATTTTGCAGAAACAATGATCGCTATCTTAGCCGTGTTTGACTATGTTTCCGCCAGGTGGGGCCGTTTGTCAGGAGCTGACTTGGCAAAATCTAACATACACATTCCTGCATCTAAAACAAAAATGCAATCAGCCCCTCACCCCTCGCGCGCGTGGAGCAGTGCTACAACGCGAGCTCGGCCGGACGGCGGCGCCGTGGCCTTGCCGTCCGTCGGGATGCCGTGGCCACGCCTCAGCCATGCTGGTTCGGAGGTCCCGAAATAGACGCCTGGCAGATGGGGAGACATGGACCAAGGAGGAGATGCACATGAGTGATCCGACGAGCGCGGCGTGGGCGTACCCGAGCGTGTCGCGGTAGCGGACGGCGACCACGAGCAGCTCGGCGTGGTCGACCCTTTCGGCCACGGCGGGGAGTGTGAGCCCCGGCAGGGCGGACGAGGAGAAGATGGGCTCGAGCGAGTACGGCGGGCGAGCCGGCGAGCGCGTCGTGTGCGTCCCCAAGCTGGAGAGCTGGTCCGTGCGCCCGTGGCACAACACCACGGCCACCTACTCGCCCCCCTTCTCGGCGAGCCCGCGACACAATGGCCTCTTGTTCGGCGCGGCGGCGGCACAGAGCCAAAGCCAATCCCGGCAAGGGTGCACACGAATACAGCCTAGCTCTGCCGTTCTGGTGGCGGCAAAGATGGCTATGGCCGCGGCGGAGGACTAGGATAAGGTGGTGGCTCGCAGCTACGGAGCCCTGGCGCTCCTACGGTGACGGACGTGACTGCGACGCTATCGATGCGCACGTCCACTCCCTGCATCAGAGAGAAGAACCTTATCTATTTGAACTTTTTATGTTTTTGTCCTTCATATTTCTGTTATACACGAAAAGACATTACACATGCTAATTTTTGCCAAGTCAGCTCCTTAAAATAAGGCCCACCGTCAGAACATGATCAAAGGTGCTAAATCGCCCGATCAGTGCTTTCTGCAAAATGTTTACTCAAAACGCGGTGAATTTTACAAAAAAATTAACGACTAGGTGGTTTTTTGCAAACGATGCCCCAAATGTGATGTTTTTTTTTTTGCAATTCACCTGCTCTTGTGAAATCTGAAATGTTGGTGTGGGGCTCAACGACGATGTCATTTGTGAACACCGTTTCTTTCTTGGAGGTGTCACATAGGAACTCTGCTCCTATCCCATTGTGATCATAGCTCCTCGACGGTGGTGTTGATTGGGACAATGCATGACACCGCACTTGGTACCCTCGTGTGGTTTCTCGTGTTGGTTCTTCGCTTTACACCCAAAGCTAAGCCCAATTTATGATATTTGGTGACGGTTGATGGTTATGTGGCGACTATGGTGTTCTTAGTATAGTACTTTCTTCGTTCCAAAATAAGTGTCGATGTCTTAGTGTTATATTTGTGCTAACTTAGTACAAAATTTGCAACACTTTTTTCCGGATGGAGGGAGTATTGGTTAGGTGGAGCCTCCGGCGATGTATACAGCTAAGGGTATCTCTAGCGAATCTTTCAAACTTTAGAGGAGTAAAAGGTTGAGTATCCTTCAGAAGAGTATTTTTGCTCATCTGAAACAGTGACGTTTCTAGCTGATCCCCGACACTAAAGGGAGTGCGTAGGAAATTTTTTGTTTCCCATGCAACGTTTCCAACAATGCCGGGGGTGAGCGCGGAGTTCACCGACTGGCGGTTTCCAGCGGGGGCGCACCAGCGCACCCGCTGGGTGTAGCCTCCGAGCCTCCGAGCGACTCGAGGAGTCGGGCGGAGGGTCCTTGCTGCTGCTGAAGTAGACGGTGGCATCGAAGGAGCCAGGCGCGGACGCGGGGTCCGTAGGCGGATGAGCGCGAGACGCTGCCGGGCGCGGACGGAGGGTCCGCCGGTTGGTGGTCGTGGAGCCCTGCCGAAGGCGGACGTGGGGCCCGCCGGCTATCAAGCACGAGGTGCCACTGGGCACGGACGGAGGGTACACCGGCTAGTGGGCGTGGAGCCCTGCCGAAGGTGGGCGCGGGGTCCGCCGGCTGTTGAGCACGGGGTGCTGCCGGGCACGGTCGGAGGGTCCGCCGGCTGATGAGTGCGGAACCCTACCGAAGGCGGACGCGGGGTCCGCCGTCTGTCGAGCGCGAGGCGCTGCCGGACGCGGACGGAGATTCTGCCGGCTGAATGGTGCGAAGCCCTGCCGATGGCGGACGCGGGGTCCGCCGGCTATCAAGCGCGAGGCGCTGCCGGGCGCGGACAGAGAGTCCGCCAGCTGATGGGCGTGGAACCCTGCCGAAGGCGGACGCGGGGTCCGCTGGCTGTCGAGCGTGAGGAGCTACCGGGCGCGGACGGAGAGTCCGTCGGCTGATGGGCGCGGAGCCCTGCCGAAGGCGGACGCGGGGTCCGCCGGCTGTCGAGCGCGAGGCGCTGCCGGGCGCGAACGAAGAGTTCACCGGCTGATGGGCGCGGAACCCTGCGAAGGCGGACGCGAGGTTCGCCGGCTGTCGAGTGCGAGGCGCTATGGGGCGGGGACGGAGAGTTCGCCGGCTGATGGGCGTGGAACAATGCAGAAGGCGGACGCGGGGTCCATCGGCTGTCGAGCGCGAGGTGGTGTTGGGTGCGGACGAAGAGTCCACCGGCTGATGGGCGCGGAGCCCTGCCGAAGGCGGACGAGGGGTCTGCCGGCTATCGAGCACGAGGCTCTGCCAGTCATGGACGGAGAGTCCACCGGCTGATGGGCGCGGAGCCCTACCGAAGGTGGACGCGGGGTCTGCCGGTTGTCGAGCGCGAGGCGTTGCCAGGCACGCACGGAGAGTCCGCCGGCTGATGGGCGCGGAGCCCTGCCGAAGGCGGACGCGGGGTCCGCCGACTGTCGAGCGCGAGGCGCTGCCGGGCGTAGACGGAGAGTCCGCCGACTGATGGGCGTGGAACCCTGCCGAAGGCGGACGCGGGGTCCACCGACTGTCGAGCGCGAGGTGCTGTCGGGCGCAGACGGAGAGTCCGCCGGCTGATGGGCGCGGAGCCCGGCCGAAGGCGGACGCGGGGTCCGCCGGCTGTCGAGCGTGAGGCGCTACCTGGCACGGTCAGAGGGTCCGTCGGCTGGTGTGCGCGGAGCCCTGTCGAGGAGTAGCCTCTGAGCCTCTGGGCGAGGAGGTTCCTCATGGAAACAACCATGCAGAAGGGAGGGTTAAGTCGGTGCAGATATATCAAATATTTGATTTTGATAGTGTATGAGCTTTATGCAAAGGGTGCCGACTCGGTTTCGTCCAAGCCCCCTTAAGTCTTTTTCATGTTCTCTCCGCTCTTTGGCTTTTGGTCTTGCTAGCCACATAGCCGGGAGCCGGTCTGTAGCTGAGACAAAGTGTGGGCCGCAGAATGGAGCGTACAATACTCGGACTCCGTGAGCAGACTCGACCGAGTTGCCCAAGCCGTTTTTCTTCTGGGATGCTTTTCGCGTGAGGTGTCCTCCAGCCTGTGCTCTCGCTAGCCGGACAGTCGCGGTGCGATCTGTAGCTGAGACAAAGAGTGGGCCTTTGGTACCATGCACGCTACTAGGGCGTCTCGTGGGAACGACGTATCGGGCGAAGCGGCCAGTCCCGGGCGAAACTAGCTGGCGTCGCGACTAATAATAAAGCAGTAGAATAATGTGGACATGCCCCCCGAGGGTCCCTCGGGGTTATTTGTTTCGTGAGTAGGGTACAAGGGTATGTGCGTGGAGATCTCACATTGCTTTTGGGTGCCGACGAGGCGGTTTTGCGATGTCGGCCAACGCGGTTTGTAGCCGACATGGTCCTGCTGACGCGCGCGAGGCGCTGCCGGGTGCGGACTTGGGGTTCGCCGGCTGATGGGCACGGAGCCATGCCAAAGGCGGACGCGGGGTCCACCGGCTGGTGTGTGTGAGGCGCTGCCGAGGGTGGACGCGGGGTCCGCTGGGTAATGAGCGTGTGGGCGCTGCCGAAGGCGGACATGGGGTCTGCCGGCTGATGTACGCAAGGCACTGCCGAGGGCTTACGCGGGGTCCGCCGGCTGATGAGCCCGAGGGCGCTACCGAAGGCGGACGCGGAGTCCACCGGCTGATGAGCACGTGATGCTGCCGAGGGCGGACGCGGGGTCCGCTGGCTGATGTGCGTGGGGCGCTGCCGAGGGCGGACTCGGGGTCCGCTGGCTGGTGTACACGAGGCGCTGCCGAAGTCGGACGCAGGGTCCGCCGGCTGCTGTGCGCGAGGCGCTGCCGAGGGCGGACGACAAGTCTGACGACTGTTGTGCGCGAGGCGCTGCTGAAGGTCGACGTGGGGTCCGCCGGCTGGTGTGTGCGAGGCGCTATCGAGGGTAGCCTCCGAGACTCCGGGTGAGGAGGTTTATTGGTGTCATCGAAGGTAGCCGGCTGTCGGCCTTTAGCCGGCGTGACGTTTCACCGGCGGGGCGTGCCGCCCGCACCCGCTAGGTGTAGCCCGTTGGGTGTAGCATTGCATTTGGCGTAGTCGGGTCGGAGGCGCCTTCCGGCAAGGGACCCGGGCCTCTGGGCGCTCGAGGAAAGCCCTAGCCGATTGGCCCGAACTGGCCAGGCGACCCAGCAGGAGGCGACCGAGCCAACCTCCCAGCCGTCCGGGCGTCAGAAGGAGACAAACGGAGCTGGACGTTGTCAGGCGGAGTCAGACGCGCCCGTGCATGCAGCGTGTATCCGGCCATGCATGCTGCCATGCATGGAGGTACATAACCATGCATGTACGTACTCTTCTTCCCTTTTTTTTGGGCAGCCGGTTGCCCCATGTTTTTCTTTAGCCGCCCCCTTTTTTTCTTCTCCAACCGACAGCTGAGCGCTGAGGGCGCTGCCAGCGTGGGCGGGACGCGGCAGCGGCCGACCACAGCGGCGAGCTGGTGGCGCGATGCGATGGCGACCGACCGTAGTGGCGAGCCGGCGGCAGGGCGCGACGACAAGGGGCAGGGCAAGACGGCCCACGGCGGCGAGGGGGGCCGGACGTGAGGCGCGGACCCGTGGGAGGGGGGCCAGGCGTGGGAGGAGCCGACGGTCCGTGCAGCGGCTGGCCGCGTGGTGTAGGCACGGGGCGGAGCCAGCAGGTGGTGAGCCGGCTGCTAGACGCGCGAGCGGTCAGGGCGTGAGGAGGCGGAGGCAGGGCGACCCAGCGCGAGGAGTAGTCGGAGCCCGACAGAGGAAGGGGCGGCGAGCCATCAGGCGACCGGTTCGCAGGCGGAGCGCGGCGCGAGGCGCGGAGGGCACGGAGCCGATTGTTAGTGGCGGAGGGCAGAGCCAGAGGAGCCGGCGGGCGGAGCCGGATGCGGGGCATGTGCCGGGTGAGATCGAGCCAGGGCGGATGCGGGGTGACGCAAATGCGGAGCCGGCAGGCGGCCACCACGGGGCATCGAGCCGACCAGGCACGAAAGGAGCGGCCAACTATCATCGGGATAGAGGCGCGAACGGCACGGGGGACGGTAGCGATGGGTGCAGCCTCCGGAGGCGGGGTCGTCGCACCAGCGCGCGGGCGGACGCTGAAGCGAGCCAGAGCTGGAAGAGGACGTGCGATGGCGACAACCAGGCGAGGGAGGCAGCGCCGGGAGCATGCAGCGGCGATAGCAACGTGGGAGGGCGAGCGGCCGCCTGCGAGGCCGCATGCGGTTATGCGCGCGTTGGGCAGGAGGGCAAGGCACGGGCACGATTGTAGGACCGAAAGTATGTCTAGAGTGGGGTGATTAGACTACTTGACCAAATAAAAGTTTTTCTATACCAAGTTTTAGGGTTGACAGTTTTTGGCATTTCATGGCAAGTCAAGTACATCCTACACGTGCAAGTCTAAGAGTATATAGCTGCGGAAAATAACAACAAGCATGTATAGAAGGGATAGGGTAGGAACATCAAATGCAATTGTAGACACGATGATTTTTCCCGTGGTTCTGATAGGTGGCGCTATCGTACATCCACGTTTATGGAGTCTTCAACCCACAGAGGGTAACAGTCGTGAGAGTCCACGGAGGGGTCCACCCAAAAGGGTCCACGAAGTAGCAACCTTGACTATTCCATAACGGCTTCCGTCCATGAAGGACTAGCCTCACTATGGGTAGATCTTCATGAAGTAGACGATCTCCTTGCCCTTACAAACTTCTTGGTTCACTCCACAACACGAAGTAGGAGGCTCCCAAGCGACACCTAACCAATCTAGGAGGCACCACCCTCCAAAAGGTAATAGGCTCGGTAATGACGATGAACTCCTTGCTCTTGTGCTTCAAGATGATAGACTCCTCAGCACACAATCACTCTCTCACAGATTTGACATGGTGGAAGAGATGGGATTGGTGGAAAGCTACTTGGGGAGCCTAGAGATCAAGATCCATATGATTGGAGTGGAATATCTTGACCTCAACACAAGGGTAGGTGGTTCTCTCTCAGAAAATCTGATAGGATAGGTATGGAATAGTTCTGAGTGCTTCTTGTTCGAGTAGGTGGTGGTGAAGGGGTATATATAGGTATCCCCAAAAATCCAACCATTACACAGAAAATGACCAACTCGGTGACACCGATGTGTTAATCTCGGTGGTACCGAAGTGACCAAAAGGTGGCAACTTTTGAATCTCGATGTGACCGATATAGGAAACTCGGTTGCACCGATAAGGTGACCAACGGTCGAATTTCCAATCTCGGTGACGCCGTTCCAACATTCTCGGTGGGACCGAAAATGTGAATTTGCGTAACAGAAAGTTGGCAAGCTAAACTCGGTGGCACCAGTATGGAATCGGTTGCACCGAAGTTGCTAGGGTTTGGCTTGAGTCTGTCTAGGTTCTGGAATTGGTGGCACCGGTATGGGAAAGTTGGTTGCACCGATTTTGAGTGTTAGGTATAGAACAGACTTTGGTGGGAGAGTTTGTGGATGTTTTTGGCGACTATCACTTGTGCACGTTTGAGCATATTGTTTACCAACAAAACCTTACCCCCTTTTAATAGTATTGGCTTTCCTATGGACTCAAAGTGATTTCTCACAAATATAAAATGTAGTGTCCTCTTGCTTGAAGCTTGGACAATCTATTTCCTTGCATCTTGGGGTATGTCCACAATATCCTTTTGCCAATCCTATCATTGAACATTTCCTGAAATATACTTGGTGGAAACATTACTTCAATGACTTATATGTTGTTATTAATTACCAAAACCACCAAGGGGGCAAATGTGCTTTCAATCTCCCCCTTTTTGGTAATTGATGACAACATATAGATCAAAGCTTCGACATATGATAAAATCAATGAATATAATCGTCGCTTTGAGAGGTATGTGATAAGCAAGATCTCCGCCTAAATTTGTGCATTATTTTGAATTTGCGTTTGAATGCAAATTCACAATCGATTAGGTATGTGGGGGCACTTCTTCCATCTTACATACAACTTGGTGGTGTGCGAGAATATTAGAATGAATAACAACGCACAACACAATCAAGCAAAGGTGAATGATCATCTCATAAGCATTAAGATGATAGGAAATAGTTGCATCACACATAACAACGTATGATCACACATAAATACAAAAGTATCTCACGTCAAACCAAAAGAACCAAATGTTTTGAAAAGCAAGAAAGACCAAAAAGCTCTCTCGCTCGAATCCTAAAGATCTATATACACTTCTCCCCCTTTGGCAACAAGTTACCAAAAAGTTTAAAGGCATACATCTAATCGTTCTTGGGCTGATCTCCTCCAGTTGTTGATGAAGGAGTCGAGATAACAGTGTCGGCGAAGATCTCAGCAGATGTCGTGGATGGAGTTGGAGTGGCAGCTAGAGGAACTGGAACAGATGGAGTAGGAGCTGAGGTGACAGCATCAGGAGTTGATGAAGAGGGCCTCATGTCTGAAGCTGGCACAGTGGCTGATCTAGTCTAAGTAGGAAACTGTGTGCCTGTCCTGAGAGGTGATTCATCCTCCTCCTCCTCCTCCTCATCAGAAGAAGTGGTGTGAGGAAGTGGCACAGAGTCAACTTCCTTCTGAAGCTCTGTGATTGTCTTAGTCAGCCTATCCACCTTATCATTAAGGGTCTTGATCCTAGTTTCAAAGATCCTGACAAGACCGTTCTGGTTGTCCAGAATCCCCTTAATGTCCTTCTGCATACCCTAAACTGATGCTATCAACAAATCCATTTGCTCATTCCTGGATCTAGGGACTTGAGCACTAGTGGCTCTAACTGCCTCTGCTTCTGCCCGAGCTATAGCTAAAGTGGCATGATCAGCATCCATCACAACAACATTGTCCTCGAGATCTGGCTGTAGGGGTAAATGTGGATGATCTAGAGCAAAAATGTGCTTCTCCAACTTTGAATTGATAAGCATATGGATGTAGGGTGCATAACAACAAGAGCGCTTCTGGTTAGCAGCAACCCTCTTGATTGTCTCAACAATCAAATCCATGACTCTGATCCTGGTGTGTCTGTCAAGGTGGATCAACATATTGATGGATTGGCCTCAGATCATCTTGTCATCTCCTGACTTGGGCATCAAAGTATGCCTTAGAATGGTGTTCATCGTGCGGAGGCTAGCGTGAAGAAAGTAGATAGATCCTAGCCTGTGAGACTTCACATTGCCAGCAGGGATCTCCTTGTACATATTAGCCATAGCATTGTGGCTAGCCTTAGATTCTGAGTATACATCCAAGTCACCATCCTGTGCTTCAGGAACTCCTAAGATAGCAGCCCATCCTTCAATAGTTGATTCATACCTTGCACCTTCAGTCATCCATACAATTCTACCATCTCCATAGAAATGTGTGTAGTGGAGTAGAATTGCATGATCATCTCATCGTTCCAAGAAGTGAATTCTCTGCCAACAAACTCATCCAAGCCTACGCAGTGGAAATTGTCTTGGACACTTGGAAAGTAGTCCTCATTCTCCTTAATGAATTTCCAATCAACATACCGCATGTCACTGACATGT
Source organism: Hordeum marinum (assembly GCA_022496015.1). Taxonomy (NCBI): domain Eukaryota; kingdom Viridiplantae; phylum Streptophyta; class Magnoliopsida; order Poales; family Poaceae; genus Hordeum; species Hordeum marinum. The sequence continues at coordinate 47,460,003 of CM039672.1, forward strand.
GGACTCTTGTCAAAAAGCACAGTCTCATAGAAATCCTGTTGCTCCTTGGTATAAAATCTGTAGTCCACAACTGTTTTCTTCCTCTGTGCATATGGATCTATAGCTCTCCAAGCTCTCAATCTTGAATCCTTCCTCTTCTTCATATCCTCAGCTAGTGGGTAGCTGGCATTGTGTACTGGAAGATGTGGTCTAAGCTTCATCAAGGTTGTCAAGTCATCATCCTCTTCAACTTTGGAAGCAATTCCTTTGTTCTTCTCAGAAGCTGGAATATGCCTGGATGTCCTCTTAGGCTTCTCAGCAGTAGCCTTCTTGGATGTGGACTTGGTGCTCTTGGAAGTACTGCTCTTTGGCATAGCATCAGACATAAGTTTCTTGGCCTTCTTCTTGGGAGGAGCCTTTGTAGCTGGCTCATCCTCCTCTTCCTCAGTAGCAGCACCAGTTGCTTCCTCTGGATCTTCATACATGGAAGTAGGCCTGTCAGTCACATGAATAATCCTTTTCCTGGACTTTTTCTCCCCTGCCTTCTTAGGCATAGCTTTCTTGGGGAATTCAACAGAGATAGTTGCTCTGGCAGTCTCATGAGCCTTGAAGGTTGAAGCAGGTGCATAGATCTTGCTGACAACTCTCCTGGAAGAAGTGGCTTCAGTAGCAGACTTCGTAGCAGCTTTCTCTTGCTTCTTAGCAAGAATCTCCTCGGGGAAAAAGTATGAATCCTCTTCATCTGAGTTCAACTTCTTTCTGGTCCTGGTGGCAGCCTTGGGCAACCCATGAGAGCTGGGGGTGCCTGGATCTAAGAAAGAACTGGGCTCTGGGCTTGTGCCTGAACTCATGTCTGCACCCTGCTCTGACATGTTCTGACTGTCCTCTGAGCCTGACATACTGACCCTGTGAATAGAGTGTAGGAGAGCAAAAGAAGATGAGTCATCACAAAATTATCAACTTTTTTTTAAAATTTTGAACAGACGATTTTCAAAGTTTTGCATTCTGTTAGAAACAAATCGGTAAGACCGAAGTGAAAGTTTCGGTGACACCGAGACTGACTGTCCCTCTTAACAGAAACTTGGCACCCTTTTCGGTGAGACTGAAAAGGAGTGCTCGGTTTCATCGAGACAGTTCTCAGCACACAGAAACGAAAAGCGGTGGTACCGATTTTCCTGATTCGGTTCTACCGAGTTGCGTCGGGCGAAAGGCAAAACCCTAGAAATCAATGTTTCGCTAGCCTATGGGGATTTCTTGTGGATAGGAATAAGTCCAATGAGTGGCTTATAGAGAAAATCAAGTCCAATGCACAAGAATCAGAAGAGAGAGCGCAAGGGAAGTCGAATCCGTACCCTAACTTGGTGTGGATCTGCTACGGCGACGACGATGGAGCAGATTTCGTCGGCGACGACGATTCCCTGCGGCGAAGGAGCACAGGAAGACAAGGGCGACGACCAGGGGTCTCGAGGCGGCAGCTTAGGGTTCTAAGACGCGACGTTTGAAGATAAAAATTCAAAGCGTCGGGGTCCACAGCATATATACCCTCCACTGTCGGTGATATCGATTTTATGTTTTCGGTGTCACCAAGTTCCACATTTGTCAGCTAATAGGGAAACTCGGTGTAACCGAGAATATGAAATCGGCAGTACCGAGATTGAAAAACCAGATCAACCCTAGGCATTTGGTGAGACCGAGATTGTGGGGTTAGTTCCACCGAGATGCACTTGGGAGGTTTTAATGGTCAGACCTTGTCGATACGGAACTCCGAGTGCTCCACACGCACAGGGATCGAAAAGCACTTGTTCAAATTTTGTGATGCAACATGAATGGAATATGAGGTGAGAAAGCATAGATAGCTAAGAGTGGTCCTAGGCATTCTTGTCCATCCAATTGGAAAAAGATAAAATCAATAACCAAATAGCAACAATTGGATGTCCTTGAATGAGAAAATAAATGCAGACCAACATGCTCACACAATAAGATGTCAAAATAAATCATGATAAACATGCACAAACACACTAGCATCTAACAAGCACTTGGGCGATGACGAAGTCATCTATATATGAGTATTTGACTTAGGATCCAAGTAAGAGTACTTGATCATATAGGTCATACTCATCGTTTAAGCACAAGTGGGGTTACCGATTTTACATAAAGCATTTAATGTTGTCACATACTAAGAGATGCTTTGACTCAAGTCTTAGAGTAAAGCTCCCCCTTGTTGTGACATCCCCCCATAAGAGGGATAAACTAACCTTGGGTTCGTCGATGAAGACTTCATGTTGGTGAGGTAGTTGTGGATGCTCAATGTTGATGAAGATCACCAAGAGTTGGGAGCATCCTTGTTGTTTCCTTACTCCTCTCACCTACATGGGTTAGTCCCAACACACAAGAGACAAATACAAGGATATCTATGGACATGGAGTGCAAAGCATATGTTATGATGTCCATTGATTAGTTGATTATCTTGTACCTTGCTTATTTTGAGGGAATGTGTGACTCCTTGAACTATTGCATTGAGTTGATGTTGAGTGCAAAAAGTCCTTGCCAATAATGAATGTGAGTGAATTTCATTGGCGGAGTTACCCCTTAAGAACTTGCTAGTTCTTCTTCTTGGGGACCCACATCAAGTTGATGAAGATCCTTGGTGTTTAAGTGGACTTTATAGTAGTTGAGCTTGAAGTAGCCTTGGGAACCCACTCCACCAAATCTAGGGGTTCATCTTCATATGAGTCAATGTCCTCTTGAAGCTTGTTCTTGCCCTTGAGCTTGTGGTCTTGTGGTGGAAGGTCATCCTGAGTGTTTGTCCCCTTGGGAAGAGTATTTTCATACTTCTCCTTTTGAGGAACAAACTTGGGCTTGGGATATTGACCTTCTTCCCACTCAACTCCATTAGCATTGAAGTAGCCAACACCACGATTCTTCCGGTATCCTCCGTGCTTGCGTACAATTTCCTCAAATTGCTTACATCCGGCAAGACTCTTGTAGATACCTTTTTCTATAATTCCTTTCAATAAAGCATTTTCTTGCTCAATTGTAACTTGGCTAAGAGAATCATCATTAGTGGAATCAATAGAACTACTAGAAGCAACATCATTGGGTTTGGCATTTTTATTGTTGCTACTAGATGAAAAACCTTTCTTGCCTTTGTTACTAGATTGTTTAGTTTTAACTTGAGGCATGAAAGTGGACAAGAGTAGTCGTTTGGCTAGATAATATGAAGTCTTCTTTCAGAGATCGTCATTGATAGCTTTTAGAAACTCATGCTCTTGCTCCAAGTTGAGCTTCTCGAAGCGTAGCTTCTCATGAGTTCTCACAAGTTCTCTATGATCTTCGAGAGTAGATTCATGAGCTAACTTAAGAGTGTTTAGTTCTTTAGTTAGTTGTTCTATTTTCCTCTTATCATCATCAAATGACTCATCTTGACTAGCATGAGAATTATCAAGTTCATTTTGATGAACATCACTAGTTTTATCACAAAGCAAGTTATCATCACAAAGCAAATCATCTTCACAAAGCAAATCATCTTCATCACTATCAAAATCAAGATATTCGGGGTGTGATACCTTGGGGCCTTTAGCCATGAAGCAACTTCCACTCCCTTCGTTTGGTGAATCAAATAGATCGTAGGATTTGGTAGTCACTAGAGCAATTCCGGCAACACCATCATCTTGACTATAGTTGGAGTCGGAGTGATAGCTTCTCTCATAGTTGTTTTCGGAGTCGGAGCCAGAAATCCATTCACCAACATGAGCTTGATGTTTTATTCTTGTGTAGCTCTTGGTGTACTTGTCCTTCTTCTCCGAATCTCTACTTCTCCTTGAGTGTCTTCGTTCATAACGATCATCTCTACTCCTTCTCTCTCTTTGTGGTGATTCATTCCTTGAGCTTGGTCTTCGAGGTGACTCTTCTCTTCTTTTGTAGGGAGTCATGCACTCATTTGAGTAGTGTCCGGGCTTCCCATAATTGTAGCAATTGCGGTCACGACTTGACGAACGCTTCTCTTCATATCTCGAGTTGGAGTTTCTTTCTTTGCCTCTATTCTTGTAGAACTTGTTGAATTTCTTGACCATGAGGCTTATCTCTTCATTGGTGACAAGGTTGTTGCTTGAAGTTGCGGGAGCATCACTTGTGGCTTTGTAAGCACCGCTAGACTTGTGATGAAGTTCTTCCTTATCTTTGAGTGTCATCTCATGAGCAACAATCCTTCCAATGACTTCCGTAGGCTTGAGATCTTTGTAGTTTGGCATCATTTGGATCAATGTGCACACGGTGTCGTATCTCTCATCCAAAGCTCTCAGTATCTTCTTGATGATGAATTTGTCGGTCATTTCTTTGCTTCCTAAGCCGGCAATCTCATTTGTGATGAGAGCTAGCCTAGAGTACATCTCTGCGACTCCTTCACATCCTTCATCTTGAACTTGTCAAGTTGACCTTGAAGAACATCTAACTTGGATTCCCTCACGAACTCGGTTCCTTCGTGCATATCAACCAAAGTATCCCAAATCTCTTTTTCATTCTCAAGACGGCTGGTTTTGTTGAATTCTTCGGGCCATAAGCAGTTGAAGAGAATGTCACATGCTTGAGCATTGAGTTGCAACATCTTCAACTCATCCGCGGTCGCTTCACGATCCGGTTCCCGTCCATCCGCAAAGAACTCACCTTGCAAGCCAACATGAACAACAGCCCAAACAGCGGGGTTAGGACTAAGAATATGCATTTTCATTTTGTGCTTCCAACTAGCAAAATTAGTGCCATCAAAGTATGTACCTCTACGGTGATAACTTCCCTCACTAGACGTCATACTCTCCTAGGTTGTAAGACCTAAGCAATGGAGACCAAAGCTCTGATACCACTTGTAGGACCGAAAGTATGTCTAGAGGGGGGGTGATTAGACTACTTGACCAAATAAAAGTTTTGCCTATACCAAGTTTTAGGGTTGACAGTTTTTAGCATTTCATGGCAAGTCAAGTACACCCTACACATGCAAGTCTAAGAGTATATAGCAGCGGAAAGTAACAACAAGCATGTATAGAAGGGATAGGGTAGGAAGATCAAACGCAATTGTAGACATGATGATTTTTCCCATGGTTTCGATAGGTGGCGCTATCGTACATCCACGTTTATGGAGTCTTCAATCCACGGAGGGTAACGGTCGCGAGAGTCCACGAAGGGCTCCACCCAAAAGGGTCCACGAAGTAGCAAACTTGACTATTCCATAACGGCTTCCGTCCACGAAGGACTAGCCTCACTATGGGTAGATCTTCACGAAGTAGGCAATATCCTTGCCCTTACAAACTTCTTGGTTCACTCCACAACACGAAGTAGGAGGCTCCCAAGCGACACCTAACCAATCTAGGAGGCACCACCCTCCAAAAGGTAATAGGCTCGGTAATGACGATGAACTCCTTGCTCTTGTGCTTCAAGATGATCGACTCCTCAGCACACAATCACTCTCTCACAGATTTGGCATGGTGGAAGAGATGGGATTTGTGGAAAGCTACTTGGGGAGGCTAGATATCAAGATCCATATGATTGGAGTGGAATATCTTGACCTCAACACAAGGGTAGGTGGTTCTCTCTCAGAAAATCTGATAGGATAGGTATGGAATAGTTCTGAGTGCTTCTCTTCTGAGTAGGTGGTGGTGAAGGGGTATATATAGGCATCCCCAAAAATCCAACCATTACACACAAAATGATCAACTCGGTGACAGCGATGTGTTAATATCGGTGGTACCGAAGTGACCAAAAGGTGGCAACTTTTGAATCTCGGCGAGACCGGTATAGGAAACTCGGTTGCACCGATAAGGTGACCAACGGTCAGATTTCCAATCTAGGTGACGCCAATCCAACATTCTCGGTGGGACCAAAAATGTGAATTTGCGTAACAGAAAGTTGACACCCTAAACTCGGTGGCACCGGTATGGGATCAGTTGCACTGAAGTGGCTAGGGTTTGGCTTGAGTGTGTCTAGGTTCTGGAATCGGTGGCACCGGTATGGGAAAGTTGGTTGCACCGATTTTGAGTGTTAGGTATAGATTAGACTTTGGTGGGAGAGTTTGTGGATGTTTTTGGCGACTATCAGTTGTGCACGTTTGAGCATATTGTTCACCAACAAAACCTTACCCCCTTTTAATAGTATTGGCTTTCCTATGGATTCAAAGTGATTTCTCACAAATATAAAATGTAGAGTCCTCTTGCTTGAAGCTTGGCCAACCTATTTCCTTGCATCTTGGGATATGTCCACAATCTCCTTTTGCCAATCCTATCATTGAACATTTCCTGAAATATACTTGGTGGAAACATTAGTTCAATGACTTATATGTTGTTATTAATTACCAAAACCACTAATGGAGCAAATGTGCTTTCAATGATGAGGCGTCGCGCGGGCACGGAGCTGCGTAGTCGCGGAGGAGGGGAGGCGCACGGGGCGCATGAGGTCACCACAGGAGCCTCCCCCAACGGCGTTCGTGTCGGCGAAGGCGGTGAGCGTGGTGAAGGTCTGTCTGCCTGCTTCGGCCAACGAGGTCCTGGAGGTGGAGCAGGCGTGGCGGAGGAGCGCGGGGGCGACCGTTCGCGGGCGCAAGCCGGCCCACGCAGGAAACTGCCGGGCACGGCTAGGGCAAGCCAGCTAGCGCGGGAGGCGGCCGCGGCGAGCGCGCGGGAGGCGGCCGCGGCGAGCGCGTGGCCGGGTGCTCGAGACAGCTGCGGCGAGTGCTCGAGATGGCCGTGGCAAGTGCTTAGGGACGCAGAAGCTGCAAGTCGGACATAGGGCAGGCGTCGCATGGATGGCCAGCCACGGGACGAGGTCCAGCGACCGGACAGGGCGGCGTAGGGTGATGCGGGGTGGCAGGCCGGGGTGGGTCACATCGGCGCGACCGCGGGTGCTCGAACGCGTGGGAGGCCCGAGTAGCGTGGCGACGCAAGGCGGCAGGCCGGCGTCCGCGCGAGCCGTCTAGCACGGGGCAGTGAGCGGGCGAGGAGCGATAGGCGGGCGTGCGCTTGGAGGCTGGGGCTCATAGCCGCATGGGCAGAGCGGCGCCAGCCGCAGGCCAGCCGCGTGCAGGTTGGCGGGGGCGAGGACTGCACGCGCGGAGTGGGGAGTAGGCGGCCTGCGAAGCGGTGCAAAGGCCAACGCGCGCACGAGCGGATGAAGCGGCACGTAGGGCCAACGCGGCGGTGGAGGGAGCCCCGACGCACTGGGGCGGAGCAGCACGGAGGCGTGCCGCGCGCGGGGACAAGGACGAAGCGGGCGACGAGGTGAACGGAGGCGGACGGTGCCAAGGCCGATGGCGAGGACACGGCGTACCGCATGGGTGGAGCGGCGCCAGGCACAGGCCAGCCGCGTGCAGGTGGGCGGGGGCGAGGACTGCACGCGCGGAGTGGGGAGCAGGCGGCCTGCGAAGCGGTGCAAAGGCCAGCGCGCGCACGAGTGGACGAAGCGGCACGGAGGGCCAACGCGGCGGTGGAGGGAACGCTGACGCACAGGGGCGGAGCAGCACGGAGGTGTGTCGCGCGTGGGGACGAGGACGAAGCGGGCGACGAGGTGAACGGAGGCGGATGGTGCCAAGGCCGATGGCGAGGACACGACGTACCGCACGGTCGTCCCGAGGCATGCTGATGTCAAGACATCGGGCGCTATTGGAGAGACACCGATGATGCCGCGCCGGTGATGACGAAGATGGCGAGGCCGACGACAAGGATGCGCCGCCCCGCGCGGCCATCTCGGGGGCGAGTTGATGTCGAGCCCTCGAGCGCGGCTGGAAAGGCGACGACGACGTCGCGGCAGAGATGATGAAGATGGTCCCGCCTGGACCGTAGTTCCAGCAGAAGCAGGCCCCACGGTAGGTGCCAACTGTCGTCGTTTTCTCACGGGGGTCGCGCGAGATGGAAGATTCCATGGGGTTACTTATCGAGGTGAGGGAAAGGCTGCCATGGATGATCCAGGATGGGTATGTGAATAACACGTATTGGTTTACCCAGGTTCGGGGCTCTTCGGAGAGATAATACCCCTACTCCTGCATGTCTGTATAAACGTGGTATATCTGGTACAGAGTTGCTCCTGGATCTGTATTGGACTAAGAGCAGTAGTAGAGTGTTCACTCTCTCCTATGCATCTTATATGTGTGAGAGCTAATGTGTGTGTGGTGGTGGTGGAGTTCCACCGTGAGTGGTCTCCCTCTCCAGAGTGTGTGTACGTGAGGGTGTGGATGAATGGATGTGTGCTAGTATATATAGGTGAGGGTAGCTTACACCCAAAGCTAGGTGAGTGGGCATGGTGGGTTGTGTCCCACCCACCAACTACACTATTGGAGGTGTCATGCTATAGTGTTTGCTTTATCAACAATAGTGCCCATGGTACGATCGTCTTGTTGGTGTCGCGTCGGATGTGATGTCGTGGTTGAATCCGAGCAGCCCGCTAGTTGGCATGGTCGACAGCCGATCAGGAGGGGCAGTCGGACGGGGAGCCGGCTGGAGCAGCCAGGTGGCGACCCGGCCGGGCAGCCGGACAGAGGGGCGTTGGCCGCCCCGATGTTTTGAAGCGTCGACTCGCCGTCTTTAGGGTACCCGGGGGTCATCCCCCCCGACATAAGAACAGATCAACACTTCGTATACTTCCAAGACAAGTTGCACAATAATTTTCAAACATTAGGTACTTTATACTATCATTTCCATAATTTATATCTACCAATATAGGCTATGAAAACTGTAAGGTAAGTAGATAACAAATCTATGATATCAATCTGTCCAAACAGAACAGTCTGTAGCAATTTATGAAGACACTGTAATTCTTTAAATCAAAGAAATATGAAACTTTAGGACATGCTATAAAATTTACATGAAAATACTTTGTGACAGAAACTTTCCGCGTTCTAGTAAAATATGAAAATTCAAACACTACGGCAGAAGTTTCTGTTTTACCCAGCACATATCCAAACATGCAATGCAAGCATCCTAAGGCAATTCTTGGAACTATTTATTGAAAAAAAAGATTATAAATAACACCAAACTGAGAACAACAAAATAAAATGACGCTCCAAGCAAAACACATTTTATGTGACGAATAAAAATATAGCTCAAAGTTAGATATACCGTTTGTGTTGAAGACGAAAGAGGGGATGCCTTTCGAGGCATCCCCAAGCATAGACGCTTGAGTGTTCCTTGAATATTACCTTGGGGGTTCATTGGGAATCCCCAAGCTTAGGTTCTTGTCACTCCTTATTCACCTCATATCGGTATCTCACCCAAAACATGAAAACTTCAATCACACAAAACTTAACGGAACTTTGTGAGAAGGGTTAGTGTAATAAAGATAAATCTTTCACTGATGTACTGTCAAGAAAAGAATCATAATTATTCCCACATGATACCTACTGTATTAAATAATTTCCACAATTTATATCACCGAATATAAGCTATGGGAACACTAAAACAAGCAAACTATGCATGCAAAACAGAATCTGTCAAAAACAGAACAGTCTGTAAAGATCTGAATGATCACCATATTTCCCTGACTCTACAAATTCTGAAAAATTAGTAAAACTCAATTAATTTGCATATGAATTTTTTATAAAAATTTCAGAATTTTTTACGCTCCAGTAAAATCATATAATTCATAAACTGGACGCAAACCTTTTTGTTTTTTTGCAGAGAATCAGACAAGCAAGTATCCACACTATCCCAATGGCTTTACTTGGCACTTTATTGAAATAAAAGACACAAAACATGATTACTATAGCAGCTTAATCATGTCAACACGTCAAAATAGAAAGTAAAAGTGTTGAGTTGTCTCCCAACAAGCGCTTTTCTTTAATGCCTTTTAGCTACGAATGATGATTTGAATGATGCTTGTATAGGAATAATAATTGAAACATGCAAAAGAGCATCGTGAATCTCACGACAAGCACATTTAAGTCTAACCCACTTCCTTTGCATAGGGATTTTGCGAGCAAACAATTTACAGGAGGAATAATCAACTAGCATAGGAAGGCAAAACAAGCATAACTTCAAAACTTCGAACACATAGAGAGGAAACTTGATATTGTTGCAATTCCTACAAGCATATGTTCCTCCCTCGTAATAATTTTCAGTAACTTCATGAAGTAATTCCACAATATAACCAGCACACAAAGCATTCTCTTCATGATTTACAAGCATATCAATTCTACTACTCTCCACACAACAAAATTTTCCTATGCGAAGTAGTGGGAGAAAACTCAACAAAATAACTATCATGTGACACTTGATTGACATAACCACATTGAATATTAGAATCATGATAATAGGTTTCATGGTTGTAATTTCTCTTTATAGGAAACGTGTCATCACAATAATCATCATATATAGGAAGGAAGTCATAATCATAATTGTTTTGCTCATCAAAACTTGGGGGACTAAAAATATCATTTTCATCCAACATAGCATCCCCAAGATTGTGGCTTTGCATATCATTAGCATCATGGATATTCAGAGAATTCATACTAACAATATTGCAATCATGCTCATCACTCAAGGATTTAGTGCCAAACATTTTAATAACTTCTTCTTGTAACACTTGAGCACAATTTTCCTTTCCATCATTTTCACAAAAGATATTAAAAAGATGAAGCATATGCGGCAACCTCAATTCCCTTTTTTGTAGTTTTCTTTTAGAAAACCAAACTAGTGAAAAAACAAGAAACTAAAAGATTTGATTGTAAGATCTAAAGATATACCTTCAAGCACTCACCTCCCCGGCAACGGTGCGAGAAAAGAGCTTGATGTCTACTACACAACCTTCTTCTTGTAGACTCGTGTTGGGCCTCCAAGCGTAGAGTTTTTTAGGACAGTGACAATTTTCCCTCAAGTGGATGACCTAAGGTTTATCAATCCGTGGGAGGTGTAGGATGAACATGGTCTCCCTCAAACAACCCTACAACCAAATAACAAAGAGTCTCTTGTGTCCCCAACACACCCAATACAATGGTAAATTGTATAGGTGCACTAGTTAGGCGAAGAGATGGTGATACAAGTGCAATATGGATGGTAGATATAGGTTTTTGTAATTTGAAAATATAAAAACAGCACGGTAACAAATAGTAAACAGCGAGCAAAACATTGTATAAATGCTTGGAAACAAGGCCTAGGGTCCATACTTTTACTAGTGCAATTTCTCTCAACAATATTGACATAGCTGAATCATATGTAAGTCCCTCTCGTGCGACAAAGAGTTCACTCCAAAGTCATAAATAGAGGAGAACTAACGAAGAAATTATTGTACGGTACGAAACCACCTAAAAGTTATCTTCTCTGATCAATCTTATGAGCTATCCCTATAAGTGTCACGGACAACCCTAGAGTTCGTACTAAAATAACACCTTAAGATACACATCAACCAAAACCCTAATGTCACCTAGATACTCCAATGTTACAACAAGTACCCATGGGCTTGATTATACGATATGCATCACACAATTTCAGATTCGTCATGTTCAATCCAACACAAAGAACTTCAAAGAGTGCCCCAAAGTTTCTACCGGAAAGTTAAGAAAAAAATGTGTGCCGACCCCTATGCATAGATTCCCAAGGTCATGGAACCCGCAAGTTGATCACCAAAACATACATCAAGTGTATCAATAGAACATCCGATTGTCACCACGGATATCCCATCACAAGACATACATCAAGTGTTCTCAAATCCTTAACGACTCAATCCGATAAGAAAACTTCAAAGGGAAAACTCAATTCATCACAAGAACATAGAGAGGGGGAAACTCCATCTGATTTATATATATCAATAAAGCTCTTGGTACATCAAGATCGTGTCATCTCAAGAACACGAGAGAGAGAGAGATCAAACACATAGCTGTTGGTACATACCCTCAGCCCCGAGGGTGAATAACTCCCTCCTCATCATGGAGAGCGCCAGGATGATGAAGATGGCCTCCGATGATGGTTTCCCCCTCCGTCAGGGTGCCAGAACGGGCCGTCGATTGGTTTTTCATGGCTCTGGAGGCTTGCGGCTGCAGAACTCCTGATCTAGGTTTCTTTTCATAGGTTTTGGTATTTATAGGAATTTTTGGCATTGGAATCACGTCAAGGGGTGCCACGAGGCGGTGACAAGCCTGCTAGGCATGGCTAGGGGGTGGCCACGCCTGGCAGGCTTGTGACCTCCTCGTGGCTCTTCTGGCCCAACTCCAATGCTTCAGGGGTCTCTTTTGGTCCAAAAAAATCATACTAAATTTTCAGCCCATTCTGAGAACTTTTTTTTGCATAAAAACGACACCATGGTAGTTTTGCTGAAAACAACGTTAGTCCGGGTTAGTTCTAATAAAATTATACGAAAATCATATAGAATTATTGTAAACATGGCATGAATACTTCATAAATTATAGATACGTTGGAGACGTATCAATGAGCATTATCAAGATTGGATTGAGGAACAAATGGGTGATGATTGGATGAATGATAGAATGGTATGTTACATTGAGCAAGATGTATTTGTTACTATTGAAGAATCAAAGATAATCGAGCGATTTCAAGGTTATCGCACACATAAAGGCCTTTTGCCTCGTCCTATCGGTAAGTTTTCACATTTATTATTAACTAGTTTTACCTGCTATATTATGCGTTGATTTACATTTCATAATTGATGATTGAACGATTGGCTTCTTCTACTATTGAACATGTAGTCATGGGAGGCTCAGATCAACCAATCCTTTGATTTGGTATTAATCATTCGTATCATCTATCTATGCTACATATTTTCTTTTGATTTGTCTTGCTTTATTAGTTGACCCATTATGGAACAAATGCTATCATTGAATATTATGTTTGCTTTCTTATTAGTTATGCAACATAGCTTGACTTTTATATGCCTTGAAACTAGAGTTTTCTCTCGATAGTTTTTAGCCATTGGTTTCTTGCATGGGGCGTGAGCAAATCTTGGGTCCGCCAGTTCCTGCAACTAACAATGCTGGGAGGCTTGACATACAAGTGGTACGTAACGATACATAACGATAGAAGCGATACAACTAGCATGGCAATGATCCCGCTTGGAAGAAGAACAAATCTGTGAAGTAGACGAACGGGGCATAGTCAAATGAATCCTCACACTCCGTACACTTTCGGAACTCTATCGAGAAGAACCAATCCGGAAACAACAATCAACACACCATAAACACCACAACATATGCACAACATGATGCACAATCATATATGATGCACGTCCGATTAAATATGCAACGCATGGCATGGTAAGATGCAATAATCGAACACTACAAATTAAGTGAAGTTCAATATGCAACGAGTTGCATATTGACAAAACTCTACGTTCAAATTATTTAGTTCACTCTCGTTTATTTACACATCAATATTAAATGTTGTTAACATGGGTGGTCATGGCATAAGGTGAAGATGGAATTAAGCAATTTTAAATGGAGAAGGGGAACATACATAAAACAAAATAATAACTCTCCATATTAAGAGGAATGCGGATAATGTTGTTTAACTAAACAATTATTTTAAATGATGTAAATCATGGCAAGAGGTGAAGCATGAACACCTACATCAACTAGGCATTTTAAATGAGGTCGGAACAACGAATAACAATTCCGGAAAGTCCCCATATGTAATTTTCGAATTTTCTACTGTTCTGTCTAGAACACAATTTTAAAGTTGTTAAACAGCAAAACAAATGTCACCATGTTATTCTACACATTTTTCTAGTCAAGTTACATATTTAGTTATGAAATAAATCATTTTAGCATGGCAATTACGCAAATTACGTCAAAACATCAAGTTAAACATTTTTATCATGCATGAAAATTGAATATTGTGAAACTACACGAAATTCTAAGCATTTTACATATACAAAAGATAGGGATCCAGCGCACGATTATTTAATTATCAACATTTTAAAGACTTTCATTTTTGTGCAATAAAAAATTATGTCCAGGATATTGATAAATTCGCACATGCCGTAAAAATGAACAACGGGCGAAACTGTCGGGCTCTCACCAGTGTGGCCGTGGGCCCTGGGCCTTGGTGAGGCACTAGGCCACGAGCGCAGGGGCGGGCGGCTAGGCCGAGGGCTCCCACTGGTCCACGTGGATCGGTCGAGTGGGTCAACGCCTGCTCCTCCTCTCGAGCGAGGTATGGCCCGACGGCGCTCAGATCTGCGCGTGAGGCCGAGGGGAAGGCGCGAAGGGGTAGACCGGAGGGGCTGAGGTCGAGGCAAGGAGCCTTGTTGGAACGGGCAGATCCAGTGAGGAGGCGTTGGATCGAATGAAGAACAATGGTGACCGGAGTTTTGGAGCTCTGGCGGCTGACCATGGAGGCTCATGCCTGCGAGGGGAGGGACAGTTGAGATACAAGGAGGACGTAGATGACAGGGATGTCGAGGTCAGCAGGGTCAACCTAGCCAGCGGCTGGCTCCGGTGACCGGCCCGGTGGCGCTCCAGCGAGCATGGCGGCGGGGCTAAGGTCTAGTGGCACGACGGGTGAGCTCCCTGGATGCGACGCTGTGGGGCTCGCCTACAGGCTGCACGGTGACATGATCCGATCCCGGGCAGGCTCCGGATGGGCTCGGCGGGCCTGTGCGGTGGGAGGAAAGAGGTGTTGGTTGCGGGTTGGAGAGGCTGGTGGCGGCATAGATTTTGAGGAGGGGATTAGGGTTAGACATTTTAGATAGAGTAGGGGTGCTTAAATAGGAATGGGGTGCTAGGGTTAGTTGCTTTTACCCGAATTCGGACCATAGGATCACGATCCGGCGGTTCTGGTCACGAAGTTATGCCAGGTTGGCAGTGATGGGCTGTGTAGTTGGGCTAGGTTTAGGGAAGAGAGGGAATTGGTGCGGCCCGACGACAGAGTTTTAAAACACCGAAATATCTCACGATTATATCGATGACGGCGCTGCTGCGATTGACCATTCGGGTATCAAACGACCTCTGGTTGAGATGAAATTTGGCAGGCGGTCTACCTACAATATAACAAGGCCACCTGCCAACTTTTGACCCAATCTGAGAATATTTTTTGCACACTTTTAAAAACAATAATTCATCGATGCTGCAGGCGCGTGCGAGTGTGGTTGGTCTCAAAACGGTCGACGACACAAACAAAGAGAACCGACGACTATGAACGGATGCAAATTTCTAAAAAAATGATGACAATGAAGTGCCGATGCTATGCATATGATGTGAATGATGCAATGATGAATGCGACAACCAAATGAATCACACGATGACAATAGGAGAAAAGGGGAATCTTCTGGAGTGTCAGCCTAGGGTTGTTACAACTCTCCTCCACTAACAAGGGATCTCGTCCCGAGATCTTAGAATGAGAAGTGGAAGAGAAAGAGCAAGAGAAAGAGGTAAAACTTAGTTGCTTCCTTGACAAAAGAGTGAAACCAAACAAAACTTAGAGGTTGCAAAGAGATGAAGAATGACACGAGGAACAAGCAAGAATTCACAAGAAATTTGGGCGGCACTTCGATAGGATAGAGATGCAAAATTTGATAAGATGGAAATATCTTGAAAAGAAGTCATAACACTCCGGTTAAATGGATAAGTAAGGGAAGAATACGATCTTGATAAAATGAGATGATGATTCGAAGAGAGCAACATCACAATGCCTCCAGAACAAAGAATAGAAGCTAGATCAATGGAGAGAAGAGAACGGAGAAGAAACTAGCAACTCCTATCCCAATTGAACTTGAAAAGCACCCTTACAAAGAATAATTGAACGGAGTTGTTAGAACATCAACAATGAAAAGCAGAAGCTTGTTGTGGGCTTATGAAAACATCTCAAAATTATGAGTTGACAACCGGCCACAACAAAAACAAAAGATTGCTTGGGAGCAACAAGATATGGAAAACTTATTTCACCAAGAGGATACACTGAGAACTTGGATCGTTGATATGCACCATGATAGAAACAATCCTTAGGAAATGCTTTTGGTGAAATCCCGTGGAGATACTGAGAAATAGTATTGAAGCAATTTTGAACATCCTACGTCTTGAGATACTGAGAAATCTGAATGATAATGATGTGTCAAGAATCCCGTGGAGCTCTAGTCCCTGAAAAAAAGTCGATTCAGACAGGAGGCCGCAAGAACCAAATTCCGTCACATCGGCATCATATAGACTCCAAAATACCCGTGTGATCCTAAAAAAATTAAGTGATAAGAGGGTAGAATTGAAATTCCTACATCTGGAATCCTCACCAGAGCAGGGAAGAGGAGTAAAAAGAATCCTACTCTCCGATATATAACTTGTGGGACCCCGACTGATAAGTCGTGATCACCGAATGCGCGTGTACAGTGATGGCAGAGATCAATGCTCACTGAACACACAGAAGCTGAATAACAAGAGTCTTACATCCTTACATACCGTCGTACACAAATAAAGACCATGAAGGTCTAGTCTTACATAGGTAGGGCCATAAGGGCCAAACACTTAAACATAAAAGCAGTGGAAATCTTGGTCGAAAGCATGAACCCATGCCATCTGCCTTAAACCTACATGCATTCTGACTGGGAAGCGTCCTAGTTCGCATGTTCGTCACCAACGAACTCTTCACCGTACTCCTGTTCTTCCATGCCTGGCCAATTAAATAACCAGTGGCAAGCCAATGAGTACTTTGAATGTACTCGCAAGCAAGCCAAGATTCGGAGCAAGGCAATAACAATGCATGATATAGCACTAAGTAGGTATTTTGCAGAAAGCTAATTTTTGAATGCAATGACATGATCAAGTAAACTATGTAAGCATGCATCAAGAGTTGGCAGATATCCATATGAACGAGTTACAGACATCCATATGAACGAGTTACAGATATCCATATCAAGTAATTATGTAAGCATGCAATGACATGATCAAGTAACAGGGGGCTGAACATCTCATGTTCATCATGTCAAGTTATCTGACTTATCTCAAGTGTCATCTCTGTGTCATCCACACACACGCACACACACCAAGTTTTTAGGAAACAACTGGACGTGGCTTAAGCAGCACCACCCAACTGTCCTTGACCATGGACACGGCTATTCAAATAGTTTTACACTCTGCAGAGGTTGCACACTTTACCCACAAGACTCGGGGAACTTCCCTGTCATCCACGACTCACGGTATTTAACATACCCGAGGTAAGCACCCGAACAGTGCCTTTCCCCTGGCGATACTAAACAAAGAGTCCACTCGATTGGTACACAGCCAACATGATGTACATCACACGTAGCATCCATGCAGGGACCAACGGTGTGCCCGATGCCTGTGAAGACATCGCATGATCGTCCATACCGACACGACCCGTATCGAGAGTGACCACGCCATTCCCACCACTAGTAATGCGGGATCCATGCTAGTACCCACCAAAGTAATCAATAAAGCCCCGTCCCATAAGGGGTATCGACAATTCTTAAACCATCCGTTTTCGAAGACACAAACAACTTGCTCCGGTACATCACATCTTTATCAAGTGGTTACCCAACTCAACATCATCTCCCCTGGGCATTAGTGGCACCCGATGGGGTTTTCGAAAAGTATTTGAAATCATTCTTTGTTTTCATCACCATTCATATCCCGATCCCACTTGCGTAGAGTCCTATCTACTCCCACCCACATAACCCTCATAAGGAGGTAGGGTCATGCACGATGCAAGTATCAATGGTAAAAGTATTGGAGGCATCCCACCGAAGGGAAAACCAAATCACATGATCAATTCATCGGAGCATAAAGTGCTACATGACATGCATGAAAAGTTTCTTAAAATAGTCAAAGGGTTGCTTGCCTGGCTCAACAAAGTCTCCGGGGTCTTCAAAGTCTTTAGGTCCAACTCCCTCGACAATAGCGCAATCTATCGTCGCGATAAATAACGGGAATAATAAGCATCACAAAAAAATGGAGCACAAAATCTACCAACACAATTGTTAAACTATTCTGATAAATCCTAAATGTAATATTAAAAATATTCCTTTAAGGTTTTGTGGTGAAAAGGTTTTTCAAAATCATTTTTAACAGTGGCTAAAATGCCAAAAAGGGGTTTAAAATAAAACTGTAGATAAAAGGTTTTAACGAATTATACAAATGACACTATTAAATTCTGCAGAATATTCTAAGATTTATGGTGGAAAAATATTTGGCATTGGAATCATATTTGGATCTGTGGGATTTTTGGAAAAATGGCAGAAATAGAAAAAGAAAAGGGCTCTATGCCCTAAGACAGAGCCAGCCAGCTGCTGGGCCGGCCTAGCGGCCAGCCAGGCCAGGCGCGAGCTCGGGCACGCGCTCCGTCTAGGTTCAAACCCGACAGGCGGGCCCCAGGCGCCAGCCTCACAGAGAGGGAGAGAGAGAGAGGAGAGTATGACAGGTGGGGGCCACCCGTCATCTCCTTCCTCTCGACAAGAAGGGGGCGGCGCTCATCGGCGGCGAAGGAGGGCATGGCAAGGGGAGATGAGGGCAGGGATGGACCCAACATCGACCCGCTGTTCCTCTGGAGGTGGAGGGGACACCGGAGGCTCGTGGTTTCGTTGATGATGAGGAAGTACAACGGAGCCGCTTCGGGAGGATCTCGCCAACGGTGTTTCTTTGTTGGAAATGGACGAGGAGGAAGGGGAAAAGGGTCAGGGAGCCCTACGAGCTTGATGGAGGTGAGAGGAGTGCCAGAGTGGGCTGTGTCCCGAGATCGACGGAGCTCCGCCGTGGCGGCGCCTCTGTCGATCCCGAGCACTAGTGCTCGGGGGGCTCAAATGGGGGATTGGGACGGCCGTTTGGGAACAGAAGAGGGCCAGAGGAGGGAAGAGGGGAGCTCGGGGATTCCTTTTATAGGCGGGACGCGAGTCCACCACAGACCCGTGCGCCGACGAGGTCGTGGCCGAGGCCAGAGGGAGAGAGAGAGCTCACGGGGCTGCTAGGGGGTGTTCCTTGGGTTGGTCCACTATGAGCGGGAGCAAGAGAGAGAGAGAGACAGAGAGAGAGAGAGAGGAGCGCGCGCGTGTGAGCTTGCTCACTGGCCGAGCTGGGCAGCGCTTGGCATGCGCGGGACGTGGGAGAAGGAGGAGGAGAGAGCAGGGGGCCGATAGGGGGGCGTGTCCCTGACGTCGAGGGAGCCAAGTGGCAAGAGGGGGAGGCCCGAGGCGGTCGGCGCCATGCAGTGGGTGGCGGCTATGCTTGTCGGCACTGTAGCACGCTCCAGAGCACACGTATGGCATTCCATGGCATGCCAACGGCGTCCTGGGCGCGGCCAACCCTGCCTAGTGGGTCCGGGAGGGTCTAGACAAAGAGGGGGAGGCATTGGATGCTTTGGAGAGTCAAGGGAGAAGGAGAGAGAAGGACATTCCCTTTGTCCAGAAGGATAAATTGGGGTTTCACCCCATCTACCAGAGGCTTTTGTACTTGGACTTTTTACTAGGGGCAGAAGGAGTATCCTGGAGATAGTGGTAAAAGTTTGAGAGCAAGGGGAAAATTAGAAGTGGTGGAAAGAGTAGTTTTTAGAAATGGCGAATAGGTGTTTGATGATGATTAGGGCAAGCAAATGGGCTTTGATTTCCACAATATTTGACAGGATCAAATGGTGATTATAAATAGGGTTGATCACCAACTTTGAGCTTGATTGAAGAAAGTTCACAATGTAACTTTGTAAAACCCTAGAAATCACCAGAATCTGGTTTCTGTAGATCTAGTCACACTAAGCTAATCCCCTTGATGCATCACTTAGTGTAGCATCATCATTTGGTGATTAAAACATGTCCACAAAGTTTGGGGTCAAGGGAAGAAACTTCACAATGTAAAGTTGTTCAAATTTGAATCTGAACAGGAATGGTTTTGGAACATTTTGACGAATCACAACAATTAGGATTGAGATGAAACTTTGCAAGATCATCACCTATGGCAATGTGGACTTGCTGGAATTTTGTTGGAATTTATTGAGAATATTTATTATAGAAATATTTCAAAAGCTTGATTTGGACAGAAAGGGTTTTGAGGGGTTTTCCCCATGATTTTGAACATGACCAAGTGTTGAAACTCATATATATGTAAAATATATGCCCACTAAGTTTCCCTAAATTTTCTCAAATATTTTGAAAGCATTGAAATAATTTTTTCCTATAAAAGACCATTTCTGGCCTTAAGAAAAAGACCTTTAAATAAATAGTAAAATAATCCTTAAAATTAATATTTGGTGGTTTTGGACTTTCATATATATAATAGGTTTCAAATAAAGAATTTGGGGAAAAAGGATCCACCCAATTTGAGGACTTGGAGTGCAAACCTCAACTGATGGGTTTTTGAAAACCTAATTTGAATAAATTCTTTTTGGTCAAAATAATATTTGATAAAAATAGTTTTGGGCACTATTCACATGGCATGATCATTGGGCAAGAAGTTTGGACCAAGGAATATGAATATGGAGAGGAGTAGAATCTAAGAGTGCCGAACACAATCAACCAAACAATCCAACAAGCACAATTCAAACAAGCATGCACTCAAAAAGTCTTAATTGGCTCCAAAATTTGTAAATCCAAGCATAACAAAGTGATACAAACACTGGGTGTGATAGACCTACCCCCCTTACAAGAATCTCGTCCCCGAGATTCCTATTTTAAGCGCTAGAAAGATAAGGGAACTCAGATCTAAGATAGTCTTCGTGCTCCCAGGTTGCTTTAGCTTCAGTGTGGTTTCTCCATTGGACCTTTAAGTATTTGATGGTGCGGCTTCGGGTGCAACGCTCTGCTTTATCCGAAATATGAACTGGCCTCTCCCGATAAGTGAGGTCTGGCTGAAGGTCGATGGCTTGATGGTCGATCTCCTTGTAGAGGCCAGGGCGGTTGGGAACTTGAAGACACTTCCGAAGTTGTGATACGTGGAACACGTTGTGCACATCTGATAAATTGGAAGGTAGCTCTAGCTGGTAGGCAACTTCTCCTCGCATAGCGGTGATCTTGAAGGGGCCGATGTACCTTGGTGCCAGCTTTCCTTTGACGTGGAAACGTTTGGTTCCCTTGAGGGGCGTGACTCGGAGGTTGACATGGTCACCAACATAGAAGTTCACTTCTCGGCGGTGGGAGTCAACACAACTCCTATGTCTAGATTTGGCGGTCTCCAGATGTTCTCGAACGAGTTGAACTTGCTCTTCTGCCACGCGGAGGATATCTGGTCCAAATACCAATCCTTCCCCGGTTTCTGACCAATTGAGGGGAGTACGACACTTGTGTCCATACAACACCTCAAATGGCGCCATCTAAAGACGTGACTGATAATTGTTGTTGTAGGAGAACCCGACGAAGGGTAGGCAATCTTCCCACTTGGCTCTGTATGCCAAAACACAAGTAAGGAGCATATCTTCGAGTATCTGATTCAGTCGTTCTATCTGTCCACCGGTCTGGGGGTTCAAGGCAGCGCTGAAGGAGAGCTTGGTTCCCATTGCCTCTTGAAACTTCTTCCAAAACCTTGAGGTAAACTGAGTTCCTCGATCCGACACAATATCCTTTGGAACTCCGTGAATACTCACAATGCGGTTGATGTAGAGGTTTGCTAGCTGGTTTCCGTCATAGGTGGTGTTGACAGGAATGAAATGGGCTACCTTGGTCAGGTGATCGACAATGACCCAAATAGAATCATGTCCTTTGCTTGACCTTGGTAATCCGGTGATGAAATCCATCCCGACTCCACTTCCATTCAGGCACTTTGAGAGGTTGCAATAGCCCAGTGGGTCGCTGATGCTCTGCTTTGACTCTTTGGCATATGTCACACTTAGCAACAAACGTGCCTATTTCCCGTTTCATGCCATCCCACCAGAATCTTGTCTTGAGGTCTTGATACATCTTGGTTCCTCCAGGATGAGTGGAATACAAAGTGTCATGAGCTTCCTGGAAGATCAAGTTCTTGAGCTCCTCTTTGTTGGGTACGCAGATGCGATTACCAAACCATATAGCTCCTTGTTCATCCACTGAGAATCCTGGGGCCTTGCCTGCCTTGATCTTCCTCTTGATGCCTTCAATGCTCTCATGTCCCTTCTGAGCTTCCTTAATATCATACATCAAGGTAGGCTTTGCTTCAAGGTTGGCAAGGAATCCAGGTGCAACTAGTTCCAAGCCGAAGCTTTCAAGCTCTTCATACATGGCGAGTAGCTTTTCCTTAATCATAGCATTCAAGGAACAAGCCTTTCTACTTCGGGCGTCTGCTACCACGTTAGCCTTTCCGGGGTGGTATTGAACATTGATGTCATAGTCCTTGATCAACTCCAACCATCTCCGCTGCCTCATGTTCAGTTCCCTTTTGGTGAAAATATAATTCAAACTCTTGTGGTCTGTGTATATCTCACATCGCTTCCCAAGAAGGTAATATCGCCATGTCTTCAAGGCATGAACTACGGCTGCCAACTCAAGATCATGTGTAGCATAGTTCTCTTCATGAGGACGTAGCTGTCTGGATAGATATGCTATGACTCTGCCTTCTTGCATCAGAACACCTCCAAGCCCGGTTCTTGATGCATCACAATATATAACAAACTCCTTGTGAATATCGGAGGTGGCCAAAACTAGGGCTGTGGTTAGTCTCTTCTTGAGCTCTTGGAAGCTATTTTCACACTTCGGCGTCCACTCGAACTTCTTGTCCTTCTTCAAAAGCTAATTCATGGGTCATATAATGCTCGAATCCTTCGACGAACTTGCAATAATATCCTGTGAGTCCGAGGAAGCTCCTGACTTCCTTCATGGTGGTTGGGGATTGCCATTCAGTCACGGCTTCAATCTTTGCAGGATCCACTAACAATCCTTCTGTAGTCAACATATGAGCCAAGAATCCAACTTCATGCAGCCAGAATTCACACTTGCTGAACTTGGCATAAAGCTGGTGCTCTTGAAGCTTGTCTAGGACCAATCTCAAGTGTTGCTCATGCTCTTCTTCAGACTTGGAGAAGACGAGTATGTCATAAATGGAGACGACAACAAACTTGTCCAAGTATTCCATGAAGACCTTGTTCATGAGGTACATGAAGTAGGCAGGGGCATTGGTTAACCCAAATGACATGACCGTGTATTCATACATGCCATACCGGGTTACAAACGTCGTCTTCGAAATGTCACGGGCTCTGATCTTCACCTGGTAGTACCCATACCTGAGGTCGATCTTGGAGAACACCTTGGCTCCGTTCAATTGATCGAACATGTCTTCAATCTTGGGGAGTGGGTACTTGTTCTTTATTGTGACTTCATTGAGAGGATGGTAATCAACACAAAGCTTGATAGTTCCATCCCTCTTTGACACAAACAGAACAGGCGATCCCCAAGGAGAGGCACTAGGGCGAATGAATCCTTTTCTGAGCTGCTCTGTGATAACCCACAAGTATAGGGGATCAATTGTAGCCTTTCTCGATAAGTAAGAGTGTCGAACCCAACGAGGATTTAAAGGTAGAAAAAATATTCCCTCAAGTTCTATCGACCACCGATACAACTCTACGCACGTTTAACGTTCGCTTTACCTAGAACAAGTATGAAACTAGAAGTACTTTCTAGGTGTGATAGGGTAGGTTTGCAAGATAATAAAGAATACGTAAATAAAAACTAGGGGCTTCTTAGATAAAGAACCAACTAAGTTACTTTAACGAGTGTGGAAAAGTGGTGGTAGGAGTTGTGGAATTGTCCCTAGGCAATCGATAACTAGACCGGTCATCATTATTGCAATTTTATATGTGGGAGAGGCATAAGCTAACATACTTTCTCTACTTGGATCATATGCACTTATGATTGGAACTCTAGTGATCCTCCACAACAACTATAGATCATTAAGGTAAAACCCAACCATAGCATTATAAGGTATCAAGTCCTCTTTATTCCCATATGCAAACAACCTACTTACTCGGGTCTGTGTTTCTATCACTCACGCCACCCACCATAAGCGAATCATAAGCATATTGCAAACCCTACAGCGGGGATCCCTCATGCTTTCCCGACAAGGAGAGCACCATAGGACAACACCAATAATAAAACATGCAACTCAAACCAATCATGATCATCAATCAACCAATAGGACAAAATAGATCTACTCAGACATCATAGGATGGCAACACATAATTGGATAATAATATGAAGCATAAAGCACCATGTTCAAGTAGAGGGTACAGCGGGTTGCGGGAGAGTGGAACGCTATAGGTAGATGGGGGAAGGTGATGGAGGTGTTGGTGAAGATGACGGAGTTGTTGGAGTAGATCTCTGTCACGATGATGGCCCCGACGGCGTTCCGGTGCCACCGGGAGAGAGGGGGAGAGAGCCCCCTCCTTCTTCTTATTCCTTGACCTTCCCCCTAGATGGGAGGAGGGTTTACCCTCTGGTCCATGGCCTCCATGGCGGCGGAGGGGCGAGAGCCCCTCCGAGATTGGATCTCTCTCTCTGTTTCCTTCCGTTTCTGCGCTCCTAGATTCTGGCCTTTCACCGTTTCTTAAATATCCGAAGATCCATAACTTCGATCGGGCTGAAAATTTGAGGGGATTTTCCATATAAAAATATATTTCTTGCAGCCAAAGGACACCTCCACTAGTGGAAAAATGCCCATTTGTCCTAGTTCGTAAGGCCCATTTGTCCCGGTTCTAGAACCGGAACTAATGTGTCGGGACTAAAGCCCACGACCATTAGTCCCGGTTCGCTTAAGAACCGGGACAGATGGGGCTACACGTGGCCGCTCCGCCGAGCCCAGGAAGGAGGGCCTTTGGTCCCAGTTGGTAACACCAACTGGGACCAAAGAGTGTCCACGCATTAGCAGGTGAGGAGCTATTTTTTTGAAAGAGGGGGGGGGGGGGGGTTGAGGGTTTTGGAGGGTTAATTTAGGGGTTTCATATATTTTGTTAGATAGCTAATAGAGAGAAGTGATCTCTGTTATCTCTGTGCTTGGTCACGGCGCTACGTACTATACTTATAGATAGAACATATAACACAATTTAATCATCATTTTCGTTAATGAGACATCATATAACAAGTTGGTCACTAGTCATAATCACAACTCCTCCTCCTCCTCCTCATCAACTCTAACACATTGTAGCACATAATAACACATTGTACCTAGGACCTACGTACTCCTATCTCGTAGGACCTACTCTACCCTCTCTTAGGTACAATATCATAAAACAAGATAGGCCCTGACTCTCCATTATGGAGAACGAAGATCATCCTGCTTCCCATTCTTGGCCTAAGCACAATGTTGCTTCCAAGTAGCTCTCTACGATTGAGCATACATTTGTTCCAATCTTTGATTGTCATGACTCCATCGGTTTTAGAAATCCGGTATGGACAGGAGTGATGCATAGGCTGACCTGGCCGTGGTGACCCTAAGCTCATAACAACAATGCGACCTCTCGGAAACATCAGATGAGGCACACAATCCTCCAGGATTTTCTGTTGAAAAACATAGTAATAACTTTGTAGTTAGCAATGTAGTTTAGTTTTAGAAGAATTTATGCAAAAGATGCACGGCCGTCGTAATAGTAGAATTAGAATCTTACCATGCAATCTCCATGGATGTTACCATAGTTCAACACATGCACTAGTGGCACGTATTGACCATAATGTGCAGGACTTTGATAATAGCTATTGTAATTCTCAAGATGACTAAGAAATGTGGTAAGATGATCTTTCTCCTTATAAGTTAGTTCTGCTTCATCACTGTAGTAGTAGGTTCTGTCTACCATCTTCCGTACATTTTTTGAAAAATGAAGATAAGCTGTCAATGCAAATAAGTTGTCAACTATTTTTAAATAAACAATATAAATTACTTGATAAATATGGTTGAGAAACTCACATAATGGTAGAACTGGAGGCGTCTGCACATCAACCCAGATGTCAATATTACCTTCAATTTCATCTTCCAGATGAATATCAAAGGTGATAAGCATATTAGGCTCAAATGCATAAGCCTTGCATAGTGCTTGCCAATTTTTGCATACAAAATAGCAATAGGTGTCTGCATGGTACAATTTTACCGCAAAAGTAAAACCATGCTCGGTCCTCAAGTGAACTATATTTACCTCCATAGCTTTTTTAGTATTGAAACCAATCTTATCCAAGATAGCAATTCTTGCATGGCAAGGGATACGCTAGTAGAACAGTAAAAAATTAAAATTAATTATAAGTTGAAGCAAAAGAAGCAGAAGTCATGGTTAATTACGAAAAAAGACCTGTCATTCTGACTTACTGTATCCACTTCGAAGGTCTCATCTAGCATGATGCTGAAGCGCCTACCGAATTCACTTTCATCGTCAGACATTTCCTATGTTCATAGTTGAAACATTTAAAATCGATCTAAGGAAACTACGAGAAAACTGATCAACACACAGATCACTATTACTCAATATGCAACTGGTTGACTTTAGGTCTGTCGAGTCTTTCCTTCCTAAACTCTCTTCTCACGTATATGGTGGGCACTCCCTCTGATATTGCGACCATCTGTGATGGTGGCTCCTCCATTCGTACCAGAGTGCATTACAGCAAAATGTCTAGCACACTGGAACAAAGGAGAAGCGACCCCCACGACAACAATCGGGATTCTTCCTCTCTCTCTCACATATATATATATATATATGGTGGACACTCTCCCTCACTGAAAGACACACAAGGGGCCGGAACAGACCTAAAGTCAACCCGTTTCATATATCGAGCAATGACATAGAAAAAATTCCCTATGTTTTACCGGAATGACTTGCAAATCACAAATACATTTATAATGAACTCGAATATAATATCACTAATACATCATCCCAAATAAGCCAGTTCAAGAATTACGGCACGCTTTGGATCCTATTGCGTGTGTGACTTTCGGTCCATCGAGGCTTTCCTTAAGTAACTCTCATATCTCATGGTGTGTTAGTGCACTCTCTCTCACACTGATATGGTGGTGTATATATGTTGGTGGGCACTCTCTCACAGTAATAGTTCGACCGCCGGTGATGGACGCCTCCCCTCTTCTCTTCTTGCGCAATATATCGACGAGTATATCGCAAAGAAGAGAAAAATGAGGAGCCACGCCCCACGACAACAGTCGGGATTCCTCCATCAAGAACACACATGAAAGTCACACAAGGAGCAACGACAGACCGAAATTCACACACACATTATACCGATAAAATATCACAAATACATTAATATTTATAATGACCTTGAATATAATATCACTAATATATCATCCTGAATAATCCAGTTAATGCATCATCAAATATTAACTAATACATCTCGAATATTATCATATAAGAACACTAATACAAATCGAATATCCTATTATCCAAAGTGGAGGACAGTGAACTCGGTTCACTAGCGGTCTCTGAGTCGCCGACGGTGGACACCCAAAGATAAGGAACCATCACGAGATCATAACTCAAGTGAGATCCCTGAAGGATCTGCCAGGTATTGTCGAACTAGGCGTCCAACGCCGCCATGTAGCGACGGACGTGCTCGTCCTCCTCCCTGACACGGCGACGTACCACCTCCGTGGGTGCCCGCTCCCTCCGCACCGAAAGTGGCCCGCGTGACCGCCACCATAGAAGGTTCGGGTCGACGACGATACCTGCATTCCTCACCAACCTCCGAGCCCGACAAGGTAGCACCTCCCAATGCTAGCCTGGTGGAGCCCAGTCCCGAACATGGAGCCTATCAAGCAGGCTCTCGCGGACTACTTGACGACGAGGATGCTGGCTGGGCATCGTCGACAAATTCCTATGAGAACGTTTTCTTACCGTTTAATCACTAAATTTTCAACCCAATTTTTTCTGTAATCTAACATACACATACTAATTTTTCCTAGGACTCCTAATAATTAAATAAAACATAAAACAACATATTAATCTAACATAAACATTCATCATAATACTAATCTAACATAAACATTCATCATAAAAAATTTCTGGTATCTAACATACACATACTAATCTAACATAAACATTCATCATATAAAAAATCAACATATATTTTAAAAAGAAATTGCAAGGAGCCGGGGCGGCGGTGGCTCACAGCGGGGGCGGCGAAGGGGCGTCAATGGGGCAGCAACGGGGGCGGGGCGGCGACGGGGACTGGGCTGCGGGGGAGGAGATGGGGGAGGGGCGGCGATGACAGAGGGGCGGCAACGAGGGAAGCGGGGCGACGGGGGAGGGGCGGCGACGGGGGCGGCGACGAGGGTGGGGCGGCGATGGGGGCAATGGGGGAGGCGGCGACGGGGGCGGTGGGGGCGGCGACGAGGGCGGGGCGGCGACGGGGGCAACAGGGGAGGCGACGGGGACGGGGCGGCCACGAGGAGGGGGATGACGATGACGGGGGTGGCAACGGGAAGGCGATGGGGGCGACGACGGGGACGGGGTCGGCGACGGCGGGCTCGGGGCGGCAAGCGACGACGGGGACGAGGACGACAGGCTCGGCGAAGTGGGAATGAAAACTGCGAAATTTCCTAAGTGCATCTTATATAGAAGAAGCATTGGTCCCGGTTGGTGGCACCAACCGGGACCCATGCCCACCTTTAGTTCCGGTTGGTTCCACCAACCGGGACCAAAGCCCTATTTTCGGCAGCCCAAAGGGCGGGAAACAGGGACCTTTGGTCCCGGTTGGTGGCACCAACCGGGACCAATGCCAACCTTTGGTCCCAGTTTGTGCCACCAACCGGGACCAAATCCCTGTTTTCAGCAACAGGGACCTTTGGTCCCGGTTGGTGCACCAACCGGGACGAAAGGGGGCAATTGGTCCCGGTTGGTGCCACCAACTGGGACCACCGGTCCGTTTTCGTCAGCCGGGGAAGCAACAGATGTTTAGTCCCACCTCGCTAGTCGAGGGGAGACAACACCTGTTTATAAGCCCCGATGCGCTTGACCTATCATGCTCCTCTCATAGTGAAAATAGATGCCCTTATACACAACATTTGACCTAAATTCAAAATGCTAGTTAGGTGCCTAACTAGCACCGTGAATTTAGGTTGAATTTCAGTGTAAGCGCATCTATTTTCACTTTTGCTATTTTTTATGTTATTTCTTTGCTATTTTTCCTGAAATTTAATATTACTTTGTTTTAACATTATATTCAATTTGGTAATTTTTAGATATTATATAATTTTAGTTTCAAAAATACTAGAGGTTTATAATTTTAGTTATTGATTTTTTTGAGCTAAATGACCGTGAAATTGAAAAGCACTACAAATGAACTCTGAAAAGGTTGAAAGTTGGCTTGGTATCATCATTTCACCCACATAGCATGTGCTAAAAAGTTGAGAGGGTTATGGCAAAAGCTGGATGCAGTTCATGTACAAAACAGATAGTCTCTTTCGAAGAATCAGGGTTCCGGACGGAAACTCATCAGTTAGAAAAAGGCATTTCATTTTCTTGAACTTATTTGAATTCCAGGATTTTTGTGTGTTCAAAATGCACCATTCAAAGCCACATCATCTATTTTCAACCCTTCCCAGAATCATTTGTTATTTTTCATGCAGTTATTTATTTTTTTGAGCTAAATGACCCTGAAATTGAAAAGCACTACAAATGAACTCTGAAAAGGTTGAAAGTTGGCATGGTATCATCATTTCACCCACATAGCATGTGCTAAAATTTTGAGAGGGTTACGGCAAAAGCTGGATGCACTTCGTGTACAAAACGGACAGTCTCTTTCGATGTATCAGGGTTCCAGACGGAAACTCATCGGTTACAAAAGGCATATCATTTTCTTGAACTTATTTGAACTCTGGGCTTTTTGTGTGTTCAAAATGCACCATTCAAAGCCACATCATCAATTTTCAACCCTTTCCGAGATCATTTGTTATTTTTCATGCAGTTATTGTTTTTTTTGAGCTAAATGACCCTGAAATTGAAAAGCACTACAAATGAACTCTGAAAAGGTTGAAACTTGGCATGGTATCATCATTTTGCCCACATAGCATGTGATAAAAAGTTGAGAGGGTTACGAAAAAAGCTGGATGCACTTCGTGTACGAAACAGATAGTCTCTTTTGAAGTATCAGGGTTTCGGACGGAAACTCATGTGTTACAAAAGGCATTTCGTTTTCTTGAACTTATTTGAACTCCGGGCTTTTGTGTATGTTCAAAATGCACCATTCAAAGCCACATCATCAATTTTCAACCCTTCCCAACACCATTTGTTGTTTTTCATGCATCTATTGATTTTTATGAGCTAAATGACCCTGAAACTGAAAAGCACTACAAATGAACTCTGAAAAGGTTGAAAGTTGGCATGGTATCATCATTACATAGCATGTGCTAAAAAGTTGAGAGGGTTACGGCAAAAGCTGGATGCACTTCGTGTACAAAACGGACTGTCTCTTTCGAAGTATCAGGGTTCCAGACAGAAACTCATCGGTTACAAAAGGCATTTCATTTTCTTGAACTTATTTGAACTCCAAGATTTTTTTGTGTTCAAAATGCACCATTCAAAGCCACATCATCAATTTTCAACCCTTTCTGACTTCATTTGGTATTTTTCATGCAGTTATTGATGTTTTTGAGCTAAATGACCCTGAAATTGAAAAACACTAGAAATGAACTCTGAAAAGGTTGAAATTTGGCATGGTATCATCATTTCACCCACATAGCATGTGCTAAAAAGTTGAGAGGGTTATGGCAAAAGCTCGATGCACTTCTTGTACGAAACGGGCAGTCTCTTTCGAAGTATGAGGGTTTCAGACGGAAACTCATGTGTTACCAAAGGCATTTCGTTTTCTTGAACTTATTTGAACTCCAGGCTTTTTGTGTGTTTAAAATGCACCATTCAAAGCCACGTCATCAATTTTCAACCCTTCCTGACTTCATTGTTAC
Source organism: Hordeum marinum (assembly GCA_022496015.1). Taxonomy (NCBI): domain Eukaryota; kingdom Viridiplantae; phylum Streptophyta; class Magnoliopsida; order Poales; family Poaceae; genus Hordeum; species Hordeum marinum. The sequence continues at coordinate 47,490,742 of CM039672.1, forward strand.
TTTTCATGCAGTTATTGATTTTTTTGAGCTGAATGACCCTGAAATTGAAAAACACTACAAATGCACTCTAAAAAGGTTGAAATTTGGCATGCTATAATCATTTCACCCACATAGCATGTGCTAAAAAGTTGGGAGGGTTACGTCAAAAGCTGGATGCACTTCGTGTACAAAACAGACAGTCTCTTTCGAAGTATCAGGGTTTCGGACGGAAACTCGTGTGTTACAAAAGGCATTTCATTTTCTTGAACTTATTTGAACTCCGGGGTTTTTGTGTGTTCAAAATGCACCATTCAAAGCCATATCATGAATTTTCAACCCTTCCCGACATCATTTGTTATTTTTCATGCATCTATTGATTTTTATGAGCTAAATGACCCTGAAATTGAAAAGCACTACAAATGAACTCTGACAAGGTTGAAATTTGGCATGGTATCATCATTTCACTCACATAGCATGTGCTACAAAGTTGAGAGGGTTACGGCAAAAGCTGGATGCACTTCGTGTACAAAACGGACAGTCACTTTCGATGTATCAGGGTTCCAGACGGAAACTCATCGGTTACAAAAGGCATTTCATTTTCTTGAACTTATTTGAACTCCAGGCTTTTTGTGTGTTCAAAATGCACCATTCAAAGCCACATCATCAATTTTCAACCCTTTCTGACTTCATTTGGTATTTTTCATGCAGTTATTGATTTTTTTGAGCTAAATGACCCAGAAATTGAAAAGCACTACAAATGAACTCTGAAAAGGTTGAAAGTTGGCTTGGTATCATCATTTCACCCACATAGCATGTGCTAAAAAGTTGAGAGGGTTATGGCAAAAGCTGGATGCAGTTCATGTACAAAACGGATAGTCTCTTTCGAAGTATCAGGGTTCCGGACGGAAACTCATCAGTTAGAAAAAGGCATTTCATTTTCTTGAACTTATTTGAATTCCAGGATTTTTGTGTGTTCAAAATGCACCATTCAAAGCCACATCATCTATTTTCAACCCTTCCCAGAATCATTTGTTATTTTTCATGCAGTTATTTATTTTTTTGAGCTAAATGACCCTGAAATTGAAAAGCACTACAAATGAACTCTGAAAAGGTTGAAAGTTGGCATGGTATCATCATTTCACCCACATAGCATGTGCTAAAATTTTGAGAGGGTTACGGCAAAAGCTGGATGCACTTCGTGTACGAAACGAACAGTCTCTTTCGATGTATCACGTTTTCGGACGGAAACTCGTGTGTTACAAAAGGCATTTCGTTTTCTTGAACTTATTTGAACTCCAGGCTTTTTGTGTGTTCAAAATGCACCATTCAAATCCACATCATCAATTTTGAACCCTTCCTGACATCATTGTTATTTTTCATGCAGTTATTGATTTTTTTAGCTGAATGACCCTGAAATTGAAAAGCACTACAAATGAACTCTGAAAAGGTTGAAATTTGGCATGGTATCACCATTTCACCCACATAGCATGTGCTAAAAAGTTGAGAGGGTTACGTCAAAAGCTGGATGCACTTCGTGTACAAAATAGACAGTCTCTTTCGAAGTATCAGGGTTTTGGATGGAAACTCATGTGTTATAAAAGGCATTTCATTTTCTTGAACTTATTTGAACTCTGGGCTTTTTGTGTGTTCAAAATGCACCATTCAAAGCCACATCATCAATTTTCAACCCTTTCCGAGATCATTTGTAATTTTTCATGCAGTTATTGTTTTTTTTTGAGCTAAATGACCCTGAAATTGAAAAGTACTACAAATGAACTCTGAAAAGGTTGAAACTTGGCATGGTATCATCATTTCGCCCACATAGCATGTGCTAAAAAGTTGAGAGGGTTACGAAAAAAGCTGGATGCACTTCGTGTACGAAACAGACAGTCTCTTTCGAAGTATCAGGGTTTCGGACGGAAACTCATGTGTTACAAAAGGCATTTCGTTTTCTTGAACTTATTTGAACTACGGGCTTTTGTGTATGTTCAAAATGCACCATTCGAAGCCACATCATCAATTATCAACCCTTCCCAACACCATTTGTTGTTTTTCATGCATCTATTGATTTTTATGAGCTAAATGACCCTGAAACTGAAAAGCACTGCAAATGAACTCTGAAAAGGTTGAAAGTTGGCATGGTATCATCATTACATAGCATGTGCTAAAAAGTTGAGAGGGTTACGGCAAAAGCTGGATGCACTTCGTGTACAAAACGGACTGTCTCTTTCGAAGTATGAGGGTTCCAGATGGAAACTCATCGGTTACAAAAGGCATATCATTTTCTTGAACTTATTTGAACTCCAGGATTTTTGTGTGTTCAAAATGCACCATTCAAAGCCACATCATCAATTTTCAACCCTTTCTGACTTCATTTGGTATTTTTCATGCAGTTATTGATGATTTTGAGCTAAATGACCCTGAAATTGAAAAACACTAGAAATGAACTCTGAAAAGGTTGAAATTTGGCATGGTATCATCATTTCACCCACATAGCATGTGCTAAAAAGTTGAGAGGGTTATGGCAAAATCTCGATGCACTTCTTGTACGAAACGGGCAGTCTCTTCCGAAGTATGAGGGTTTCAGACGGAAACTCATGTGTTACCAAAGGCATTTCGTTTTCTTGAACTTATTTGAACTCCAGGCTTTTTGTGTGTTTAAAATGCACCATTCAAAGCCACGTCATCAATTTTCAACCCTTCCTGACTTCATTGCTACTTTTCATGCAGTTATTGATTTTTTTGAGCTGAATGACCCTGAAATTGAAAAACACTACAAATGCACTCTAAAAAGGTTGAAATTTGGCATGCTATAATCATTTCACCCACATAGCATGTGCTAAAAAGTTGAGAGGGTTACGTCAAAAGCTGGATGCACTTCGTGTACAAAACAGACAGTCTCTTTCGAAGTATCAGGGTTTCGGACGGAAACTCGTGTGTTACAAAAGGCATTTCATTTTCTTGAACTTATTTGAACTCCGGGCTTTTTGTGTGTTCAAAATGCACCATTCAAAGCCATATCATCAATTTTCAACCCTTCCCGACATCATTTTTTATTTTTCATGCATCTATTGATTTTTATGAGCTAAATGACCCTGAAATTGAAAAGCACTACAAATGAACTCTGACAAGGTTGAAATTTGGCATGGTATCATCATTTCACTCACATAGCATGTGCTACAAAGTTGAGAGGGTTACGGCAAGCTGGATGCACTTCGTGTACAAAACGGACAGTCACTTTCGATGTATCAGGGTTCCAGACGGAAACTCATCGGTTACAAAAGGCATTTCATTTTCTTGAACTTATTTGAACTCCAGGCTTTTTGTGTGTTCAAAATGCACCATTCAAAGCCACATCATCAATTTTCAACCCTTTCTGACTTCATTTGGTATTTTTCATGCAGTTATTGATTTTTTTGAGCTAAATGACCCTGAAATTGAAAAGCACTACAAATGAACTCTAAAAAGGTTGAAATTTGGCATGGTATCATCATTTCACCCACATAGCATGTGCTAAAAAGTTGAGAGGGTTACAGCAAAAGCTGGATGCACTTCTTGTACAAAACGGACAATCTCTTTCGAAGTATCAGGGTTTCGGACGGAAACTCATATGTTACAAAAGGCATTTCGTTTTCTTGAACTTATTTGAACTCCAAGCTTTTTGTGTGTTCAAAATGCACCATTCAAAGCCACATCATCTATTTTCAACCCTTCCCAGAATCATTTGTTATTTTTCATGCAGTTATCGATTTTTTTTGAGCTAAATGACCCTGAAATTGAAAAGCACTACAAATGAACTCTGGAAAGGTTGAAAGTTGGCATGGTATCATCATTTCACCCACATAGCATGTGCTAAAATTTTGAGAGGGTTACGGCAAAAGCTGGATGCACTTCGTGTACGAAACGGACAATCTCTTTCGATGTATCAGGTTTTCGGACGGAAACTCATGTGTTACAAAAGGCATTTCATTTTCTTGAACTTATTTGAACTCCAGGCTTTTTGTGTGTTCAAAATGCACCATTCAAAGCCACATCATCAATTTTCAACCCTTCTTGACATCATTGTTATTTTTCATGCAGTTATTGATTTTTTTTAGCTGATTGACCCTGAAATTGAAAAGCACTACAAATGAACTCTGAAAAGGTTGAAATTTGGCATGGTATCATCATTTCACCCACATAGCATGTGCTAAAAATTTGAGAGGGTTACGGCAAAAGCTGGATGCACTTCGTGTACAAAACAGACAGTCTCTTTCGAAGTATCAGGGTTTCGGACGGAAACTCGTGTGTTACAAAAGGCATTTCATTTTCTTGAACTTATTTGAACTCTGGGCTTTTTGTGTGTTCAAAATGCACCATTCAAAGCCACATCATCAATTTTCAACCCTTTCTGACTTCATTTGGTATTTTTCATGTAGTTATTGATTTTTTTGAGCTAAATGACCCTAAAATTGAAAAGCACTACAAATGAACTCTAAAAAGGTTGAAACTTGGCATGGTATCATCATTTCGCCCACATAGCATGTGCTAAAAAGTTGAGAGGGTTACGAAAAAAGCTGGATGCACTTCGTGTACGAAACAGACAGTCTCTTTCGAAGTATCAGGGTTTCGGACGGAAACTCATGTGTTACAAAAGACATTTCCTTTTCTTGAACTTATTTGAACTACGGGCTTTTGTGTATGTTCAAAATGCACCATTCGAAGCCACATCATCAATTATCAACCCTTCCCAACACCATTTGTTGTTTTTCATGCATCTATTGATTTTTATGAGCTAAATGACCCTGAAACTGAAAAGCACTGCAAATGAACTCTGAAAAGGTTGAAAGTTGGCATGGTATCATCATTACATAGCATGTGCTAAAAAGTTGAGAGGGTTAGGCAAAAGCTGGATGCACTTCGTGTACAAAACGGACTGTCTCTTTCGAAGTATCAGGGTTCCAGACGGAAACTCATCGGTTACAAAAGGCATATCATTTTCTTGAACTTATTTGAACTCCAGGATTTTTGTGTGTTCAAAATGCACCATTCAAAGCCACATCATCAATTTTCAACCCTTTCTGACTTCATTTGGTATTTTTCATGCAGTTATTGATGTTTTTGAGCTAAATGACCCTGAAATTGAAAAACACTAGAAATGAACTCTGAAAAGGTTGAAATTTGGCATGGTATCATTATTTCACCCACATAGCATGTGCTAAAAAGTTGAGAGGGTTATGGCAAAATCTCGATGCACTTCTTGTACGAAACGGGCAGTCTCTTTCGAAGTATGAGGGTTTCAGACGGAAACTCATGTGTTACCAAAGGCATTTCGTTTTCTTGAACTTATTTGAACTCCAGGCTTTTTGTGTGTTTAAAATGCACCATTCAAAGCCACGTCATCAATTTTCAACCCTTCCTGACTTCATTGCTACTTTTCATGCAGTTATTGATTTTTTTGAGCTGAATGACCCTGAAATTGAAAAACACTACAAATGCACTCTAAAAAGGTTGAAATTTGGCATGCTATAATCATTTCACCCACATAGCATGTGCTAACAAGTTGAGAGGGTTACGTCAAAAGCTGGATGCACTTCGTGTACAAAACAGACAGTCTCTTTCGAAGTATCAGGGTTTCGGACGGAAACTCGTGTGTTACAAAAGGCATTTCATTTTCTTGAACTTATTTGATCTCCGGGCTTTTTGTGTGTTCAAAATGCACCATTCAAAGCCATATCATCAATTTTCAACCCTTCCCGACATCATTTGTTATTTTTCATGCATCTATTGATTTTTATGAGCTAAATGACCCTGAAAGTGAAAAGCACTACAAATGAACTCTGACAAGGTTGAAATTTGGCATGGTATCATCATTTCACTCACATAGCATGTGCTACAAAGTTGAGAGGGTTACGGTAAAAGCTGGATGCACTTCGTGTACAAAACGGACAGTCTCTTTCGATGTATCAGGGTTCCAGACGGAAACTCATCGGTTACAAAAGGCATTTCATTTTCTTGAACTTATTTGAACTCTGGGCTTTTTGTGTGTTCAAAATGCACCATTCAAAGCCACATCATCAATTTTCAACCCTTTCTGACTTCATTTGGTATTTTTCATGTAGTTATTGATTTTTTTGAGCTAAATGACCCTAAAATTGAAAAGCACTACAAATGAACTCTAAAAAGGTTGAAATTTGGCATGGTATCATCATTTCACCCACATAGCATGTGCTAAAAAGTTGAGAGGGTTACAGCAAAAGCTAGATGCACTTCTTGTACAAAACAGACAGTCTCTTTCGAAGTATTAGGGTTTCAGACGGAAACTCATGTGTTACAAAAGGCATTTCGTTTTCTTGAACTTATTTGAACTCCAAGCTTTTTGTGTGTTCAAAATGCACCATTCAAAGCCACATCATCTATTTTCAACCCTTCCCAGAATCTATTGCCGGTTCATCTACGTGCATTATATAATAAAGTGTATTAAAAACCATTGCAACATATCATGAATTGAGAAGTGACCAAATTAATAGAAATTCGTCATCACATTAAAGCCAAAGTACAATAATGACCAAAATAAATATGTACAGTTCATACATAGTTGTCATTATTGAACAACATATAGCTCTCTAGAGATTCTAATTAAAACATACAGTGAAACTACGTAAAAAATTTAAATGCAACAACAAATGCAATCATAACCGCTACTAAGTTACCAATTGATCCAATGACATAATGATACCAAGCCTCAGTATAATGGCATATTTTCTAATCTTTCTAAGCTTCAAGCGCATTGCATCCATCTTGGTCTTGCGATCGTCGACAATATCGGCAACATGCAACTCCAATCCCATCTTGTCATCTTCAGTTCTTTTCAATTTTTCTTTCAAATGGTCGATTTCTTTTTTCAGCTTCTGTTAACTTCTCGAGCAGAATTGCATAGTCGGTTGGAATTACTGGTTCAACTACTTCCTATAGATAAAAACATCTACGTCAAGTTGGTGGCATAATTAATTATCATAGACATTAGATATGTGAAATAGTTATATAAAAGATAATATACCACATCTGAATCATAGACTGGACGAGGGCCGACGTGGGCGGATACCATAACCATGGCACTATATAATAAAAAACAATAATAAAAGTAAGAAAATCATACAAGTAAGTGTATTTTCTTTTAGCAAGATAATATCAAGAGGCTCAGAACGCACGGGCGATTGACGACGGTTTCAGGACGGGGACGGGACAGGTCGGACCACCAAAGCTAGACAAATCTTGACGAAAATGGAGTTTGGACAAGGATCATCGAGAGGAGAAAGCTTAAGTTTGGCTTGGGCATTTCATCAAACGCCTCATCTTCATAGGAGGTTTGCTAGAGCACCACAAAGCTCTCCCCTCGTTGGCCTCAAAAATAGAGCAAAGTGGAGTGCTCTGCTCGCTGGCGAGGGGGTATATGTAGGCATCTCATTGGTCCCAGTTCATGGCTGGAACCATGACTAAAGGACCCCCTTTGGTCCCGGATCTAGCCACGAACCGGGACCAATGGTTGTGGGCCACGAGCGTGGCACACTGGTCCCGGTTCGTGTCTGGAACAGGGACCAAAGGTTCCAGAGGAACCGGGACCAATGCCCCACGTGGCCCGCCCGGCCCCCTGGCCTCATGAACCGGGACTGTTGCCCCCATTGGTCCCGGTTCGTGACTGAACCGGGACTAATGTGCTGGCCCGGCCCGAACCAATGCCCTGTTTTCTACTAGTGCTCCAACCGACCTAAGGGGTAGCCATAAGCCCTCTAGGCGCGGCCAGGGGGATGGGCCGCGCCTAGCAGGCTTGTGACCTCCTCGGGCATCGTCTCGCGTTGATTCTCTTTCCCCAAAATCACATATATTCCAAAAAAAATCTGTGTAAGTTTTTATCCCATTTGGAGTTTGTTTGATATGGATTTTCCGTGAAACAAAAAACGTGCAACAAACAGGAACTAGCACTGGGCACTTGATCAATATGTTAGTTCCAAAAATAGTATAAAAAGTTGCCAAAAGTATATGAAAGTTGTAGAATATTGGCATGAAACAATCAAAAATTATAGATACGACGGAGACGTATCACTCCGCCATTTGCTTCTTCAATTCAGCCAACTCTTCGAATCCCATCCTATAGGGCTTCTTATAGATGGGCCTTCATCTGGGCATTAGTTCAATGATGAACTCAATGTCGTGGTCATGAGGCATTCCGGGCAGCTCATCAGGAAATACATCCGGGTATTCACATACCACTAGCACTTGATCCAACTCAATTCCCCACAGACACTTAGCCTGAGGGGCTTGAATGGAGGCAGGGATGGGGACATACTTGACTTCCACCCCTCGGCTATTGGTCATGATAACAATCCCCTTGGGACAGTCTAGCAAGCCTTGGTGCTTGGTTAACCAGTCCATGCCTAGGATCACATCCAAGCCGTCTGACTTCAGGGTGATAAGGTCTGCTAGGAAATCTACCACGTTGATGTTAATCTCAACTCCCTTACAACCTATCCCAGACTTCATAACTTATCCCGGGGTTTGTATCAACATACGACTATACAGGGGTGTAGGCTTCATGCCACTCTCTAGTGCAAAATTTTGGGTGACAAAAGAATGCGAAGCTCCACAATCGGTACTTCTGTTGGGGTTAATTTGACGAGGAACATACCCAGTATGACATCCGAGTCTTCCTGGGCTTCCTCGACGGTGACGTGATTCACACAACCCTTGCCATTGTTGCGCTAGTTGCGGGGAGCGGGGTTCCTTGGTGGTGCTCCATGGCCTTGACCTTGGTTCGGTGCATTGGGGCACGATGCATGTGGCTTCTTGTTGGGACACAACCTAGAGATGTGTCCTGGCTGACCACATCCAAAGCAAGTGACTTGTCTAGGGTTGTTGTTGTAGTTCCCACCGCCGTTGTTTTTATTGGGGATGTTGTAAGCTGATCTGGGATTGGCATACTGCTAAGGCTGGTAGCTCGGACGAGGTGCGGGAGGTCTAGCCTGCTGTAGCTGATAGGTTGGCTTGGCTGGGGCTGGTTGCCAGGGGCGAGGCTTCTGGTTGCTAGAACTACCCTTGCTTATCATCTTGCGCTTGTGAGTGTCATCTATGGCACGACATTTGTCTTCCAGCATGAGGGCCTTATTCACCAGGTCGTCGAAGATATGACAGTCACAGACGATGAGTTGATACTGCAGGGTCTGCTGAAGACCTTCCATGTAGCGTTCCTTCTTGGCAGCCTCCATGTTGACATCTTCAAGTGCATATATTGACAGTAGGTTGAACCTTTGTAGGTACTCCTTGACAGAGCCACTTCCTTGCTTCAACGCTTGGAATTCTCTCTTATTGATAGCCATGATCCCAGAAGGAATGTGGGTGGTGCGGAATCCTTCGTTGAAGTCATCCCAAGTGATCACACGATCGCCTTGCATGACCTTGAATCCATCCCACAAAGCTCGGGCGGTACCTCTATGGCAGTGAGAGGCATAAAGTACCTTCTCACGATCCTCATTGCAATTAACCAGTGCAAGGAGGTCCTCGATGGTGAGGATCCAATTGTCAGCATCCAAGGGTTCAGCAGTCTCGGTGAAGGTTGGGGGCGAATTCCTCATGAACTCAGATAGAGTGGAGCAGCCATTGTGGTTACTTCCTTGCTGCTGGTTTTTCACAAGGACTTGAGCCATCTGTTGAATAGCAGCAGTGTTGGCTTGGCGTTCCTCCTCAAGAACTTGGAGAAACTGAGCAATGGTCATGTTCTCCGGTGGAGGTGGGGGCAGAGGAATGTCGCCTTGTGGCTGGTCCTGGTGTCCTCCATCCCAAGCAACCCCACCAGCTCCCTGTTACCGACTCGAGTTGCCGGCTTCAGGGTTGGCGAAGGTGCTGTTGCGAGTAGAAGTTACCATCCTGTTTGGAACAGCCAAGTCAAACAACTGGGATAGACGAGAGGGAATGCAACAATGGAAAAGCGCACCTAAGGGGGTTGGTATAGTGCAAGTGTGGTAAAACGAAGTTCAAAAGACCGATACATATATTAAGATAGGATAGACGATGGAGTTGGTTACATATTGCCTAAGGCAAAAGCGTGACTTGCATCGGAACACAAATAGCTAAACAAACAATCAAGCACACGTGGTTTCATATGAACCATTACATGGACTCAACTTCGCATGAGGGGTACATGACTGATCCTACCCTAGGGGTTCTCGGACTTAGGTGGTGGAGTGCTCTGCTTCCTGCCCATAAGGAAGGAAGACTTGGTTGCTTGCTGGGACTCCTTCTGGTATGATGCCCATGCTTGCCATACCCGAAATATGCGATGAAAGTCTAGAGGTTGCTATTCGTCCTTGGTTCAGGATGTCAGTGGGTTGGCGGAATAGCTCTCAAATGTGGTGAAGTTCCAAGCAAAGCTTCATAGACTCCTTAATCAGGTTGTGAACCAGACTATCGGTGGAGAGGCTGAAGTAGGTCTGGAATCTGAGGCGTATGTCGTCCTCCTTGGACGGAACCAGCATTTGAGTTTTGCCGATATCATCCTTTCTGATGGGTAGGTAACGAGTAGCGGGCTCGTCGTCCATCTTTGGAATGATCCTGCCAAGGTGGATGAGTGCCTTCCATGCAGCTATCTCGACTGCGAGTGCCAGGGTCTCCATCGGTGATCACGAACACTTCAACGTGATACTCCTGCGTGGTGGCATCGACCCAGTGCTTGTGGTAGACGAAAATAGTTGGGTGGTGAAACTGGCACTTCTCCAGGCTATCCCCAAGGAGTAGGGGAAAGCCAGATGCTTGGAGGGCTTCCGGTACGAGGGCCATCTACAATGTTTTGAATGGAGGAGAGTCAGCAAGAGCTTGAAATAGACTAGAAGAGAAGAGATGCATAGAATTTGTTGCACCTAGCAACTAGGCACAATTTTGAAAAGGTTTTTAACCTAACTAACGTCCATGCTAACTAAGGGCTTCCTACAGTCAGGATGGCTCTGATACCAGCTCTGTGGGGACCCTGACTCATAAGTCGTGATCATAGAATGCACGTGTACAGTGATCCGAGAGATCAATGCTCACTGAACACACAGAAGCTGAATAACAAGAGCCTTACATCTTACATACCGTCTTACACAAATAAAGACCATGAAGGTCTAGTCTTACATAGGTAGGGTCACAAGGGTCAAACATTTAACATAACAAGAAGTGGAAATCTTGGTTGAAAGCGTGAACCCATGCCATCTGCCTTAAACCTACAGGCATTCTGGCTGGGAAGCGTCCTAGTTCGCATGTTCGTCACCAATGAACTCTTCAGCGTGCTCCTGTTCTTCCATGCCTGGCCAATTGAATAACCAGTGGCAAGCCAATGAGTACTTTTAATGTACTCGCGAGCAACCCAAGTTTTGGAGCAACGCAATAACAATGCATGATATAGCACTAAGTAGGTATTTTGCAGAAAGCTAATTTTGAATGCAATGACATGATCAAGTAACTATGTGAGTATGCATCAACAATTGGCAGATATCCACATGAACGAGTTACATATATCATCATAAACAGGGGGATAAACATCTCATGTTCAATCATCATGTCAAGTTATCTGACTTATCTCAAGTGTTATCTCTGTGTCATCCACACACATGCACACACACCAAGTTTTTAGGAAACAACTGGATGTGGCTTAAGTAGCACCACCCAATTGTCCTTGACCATGGACACGGCTATTCAAATAGTTTTACACTTTGCAGAGGTTGCACACTTTACCCACAAGACTCGGGGAACTTGCGTGTCATCCACGACTCGCGGTATTTAACATACCCGAGGTAAGCACCCGAACAATGCCTTTCCCCTGGCGATACTAAATAAAGAGTCCACTCGATTGGTACACAAACCACATGATGTACATCACACATAGTATCCATGCAGGGACCAACGGTGTGCCCGGTGCCTGTGAAGACAGTGCATGATCGTCCATACCAGCCCGACCCCGTATCGAGAGTGACCACGCCACTCCCGCCACTAGTAATGCGGGCTTCATGATAGTACCCACCAAAGTAATCAACAAAGCCCCGTCCCATAAGGGGTATCGTGGTTGTGCTTGTAAGGTTGGGACAGTCGACAATTCTTAAACCCTCCGTTTTCGAACACACAAACACAACTTGCTCCGGTACACCACTTCTTTATCAAGTGGTTACCCAACTCAACATCATCTCCCTCGGGCATTAGTGGCACCCGATGTTTTTTTTGAAAAGTCTCCGAAATCATTCTTTGTTTTCATCACCATGCATATCCCGATCCCACTTGCGTACCATCTACTAGCATCATATCTACTCCCACCCGCACACTCCTCATAAGGAGGTAAGGTCATGCAGGATGCAAATATCAACGGTAAAAAGTATTGGACGCATCCCACCGAAGGGAAAACCACATCACATGATCAATTCATCGGAGCATAAAGTGCTATATGACATGCATGAAAAGTTTCTTAAAATGGTCAAAGGGCTGCTTGCCTGGCTCAACAAAGTCTCTGGGGTCTTCAAAGTCTTCGGGTCCAACTCCCTCGTCAATAGCGCAATCTATCATCGCGATAAATAACGGGAATATTAAGGATCACATAAAAACAGAGCACAAATTTACCAAAACCATTGTTAAACTATTCTGATAAATCCTAAATGTAATATTAAAATATTCTTTTAAGGTTTTGTGGTGAAAAGGTTTTTCAAAATCATTTTTAACAGTGGCTAAAATGCCAAAAAAGGGTTTTAAAATAAAACAGTAGATAAAATGTCTTTTAACAAATTATACAAATGGCACTATTAAATTCTGCAAAATATTCTAAGATTTATGGTGAAAACATATTTGGCATTGGATCATATTTGGATTTGTGGGATTTTTGGAAAAAATGCCAGAAATAGAAAAAGAAAAGGGCTCTGTGCCCTGGGCCAAAGCCAGCCAGCTGCTGGGCCGGCCCAGTGGTCAGCCAGGCCAGGCGCGAGCTGGGGCACACGCGCCGTCTAGGTTCAAACCCGACAGACGGGCCCCAGGTGCCAGCCTCACAGAGAGGGAGAGATAGAGGAGAGGATGATAGGTGAGGGCCACCTGTCATCTCCTTCCTCTCGACAGGAAGGGGGCGGTGCTCACTAATAGTGAAGGAGGGAACTGCGAGGGCAGGGATGGACCCAGCGTCGACCTATCGTTCCTATGGAGGTGGAGGGGACGCCGGAGGCTCGCAGTTTCGCCGGCGATGAGGAACTACGCCGGAGCCGCGTCGGGAGGAGCTCGACGGTGGTGTTTCTCTGCTCGAAATGGACGGGGAGGAAGGGGAAAGGGTCAGGGGGACCCTACGGGCTTGATGGAGGTGAGAGCAGTGCCGGAGCGGGCCTGTGTCCCGAGATCGACGGAGCTCCACAGAGGCGGTGCCTCGGTCGATCTCGAGCACTGGTGCTCGGGGGCTCAAATGGGGGATTGGGACGGCCGTTTGGGAGGAGAAGAGGGCCGGAGGAGGGAAGAGAGGAGCTCGGGGATGCCTTTTATAGGCAAGACGCGAGTCCATCGTGGACCCGTGCGCCGACGAGGTTGTTTCCGAGGCTAGAGGGAGAGAGAGCTCGTGGGGCTGCTCGGGGGTGTTCCTGGGGTTGGTCCACGACGAGCGGGAGTAAGAGAGAGAGAGAGAGAGAGAGAGAGGAGCGCGTGCGTGTGAGCTTGCTCACTAGCCGAGCCGGGTTGCGCTCGACACGTGCGAGAGGAGGGAGAAGGAGGAGGAGAGAGGAGGGGGCCGGCAGGGGGGCGTGTCCCGGACGTCGAGGGAGCCAAGTGGCGAGAGGGGGAGGCCTGAGGCGGGCGACGACATGCAGTGGGCGGTGGCTATAGTTCTTGTCGGCACTGTAGCACGCTCCAGAGAGCGCGTATGGCATGCTATGGCATGCCAACAACATCCTGAACGCGGCCAACCCTTCCCAGTGGGTCCAGGATGGTCTAGACAAAGAGGAGGAGGCATTGGATGCTCTGTAGAGTCAAGGGAGAAGGAGAGAGGAGATTCCCTCTGTCTAGAAGGGTAAATTGGGGTTTCACCCCATCTACCAGAGGCTTTTGGACTTGGACTTCTTACTGGGGGCAGAAGGTGTATCCTGGAGATAGTGGTAAAAGTTTGAGAGCAAGGGGAAAAGTAGAAGTGGTGGAAATAGTAGTTTTTAGAAATGTCCAGAAGGTGTTTGATGATGATTAGGGTAGCAAATGGGATTTTCTTTCCACAAGATTTGACAGGATCAAATGGTGATTAGAAATAGGGTTGATCACCAATTTTGAGCTTGATTTAAGAAAGTTCCCAATGTAACTTTGTAAAACCCTATAAATCACCAGAATCTGGTTTCCGTAGATCTAGTAATGATAAGCTAATCCCCTTGGTGCACCACTTAGTGTACCATCATCATTTGGTGATTAGAGCATGTCCACAAAGTTTGGGGTCAAGGGAAGGAATTTCACAACGTAAAGCTGTTCAAATTTGAATCTGGACAAGAATGGTTTTGGAATATTTTGATGAATCAAAACAATTAGGATTGAGATGAAACTTTACAAGATCATGATCTATAGCAATGTGGACTTGCTGGAATTTTGTTGGAATTTATTGAGAGTATTTCTTATATAAACATTTCAAAAGCTTGATTTGGGCAGAAAGGGTTTTGAGGGGTTTTGCCCTTGATTTTGAACATGACCATGCGTCGATACTCATATATACGGAAAATATATGCCCACTGGGTCTCCCTAAATTTTCTCAAATATTTTGAAAGCATTTAAATAATTTTTTCCTATAAAAGACCATTTCTGGCCTTAAGAAAAAACCCTTTAAATAAATAGTAAAATAATCTTTAAAATTAATATTTGGTGGTTTTGGAAATTCATATATATAGTATGTTTCAAATAAAGCCTTTGGGGAAAAAAGATCCACCAAATTTGAGGACTTACAGTGCAAAACTCAACTCAGGGGTTTTTGAAAACCTAATTTGAATAAATTCTTTTTGGTCAAAGTAATATTTGATAAAAATAGTTTTGGGCACTATTCACATGGCATGATCATTGGGCAAGAAGTTTGGATCAAGGAAGATGAATATGGAGAGGAGTAGAATCTAAGAGTGCCAAACACAATCAACTAAACAATCAAACAAGCACAATTCAAACAAGCATGCACTCAAAAAGTTTTAATTGGCTACAAATTTTGTAAATCCAAGCATAGCAAAGTGATACAAACACAGGGTGTGACATAACTAGACTCAAAATAGTTTTTCACTAGACTCGACTCGTCCAAGTTTGATCAATCAAGGGGGCTCCTAGGTCGGTACAGGCTCTGATACAAACTTATAATGCCCAAGATGCAATCCTATCCTTATTTGGGCTCGATGGCCTCGACAGGGATAGAAGCACATCTCATCGTTTCGCAAGAATGGATATCATTAGACGTACATGTACAGAAGAGATGAGTATATGGAATTGGCTTACACTTGCCATAAGCTACATCAAGATTACGTCAATACAACAACATATTCGAACATCATACATAAGAGCAGGGTACGACTATGTACGAAACTAAACGATAGAAGGACATCCATACTTGCTATCCCAGGCTGCCGACCTAGAACCCATCCTAGATCGATGAAGAAGAAGAACTCCAAATCAAACAAAGCATCGTTCTCACGTGAAAGCATCACTTTACCTGTACCTGCAGCTGTTGTTGTAGTAAGTTGTGAGCCACAGGGACTCAGCAATCTCCTTTCCAAGGGTATGAAGACCAACAAAGCTTAATGGGTGAGGTATGGTTAAGTGCCGAGGTTGCAGCAAGCACTAAGAATTTATTTGAGTGGCTAACTTACGAGTACAAGAATAAGGGGGATGATTGGCGTATAAACGGGCATGGACTACTAGTGATCACTAAGTGATCCTGAACACCTACTTACGGTCACACATAACCCCATCTTGTTCTCTTTCAGAGCAGGCCTCACGAGAAGAGACAGTCATGGTTACGCACACAGTTGGTGTATTTTATTTGAGTTTACTTCAAGTTTGCTATGACCGGGTGTTAAACAAAGTTTCCAAGTTGCCACGTAACCGCGAGCATGGCTTCTCGAAAAGATTTAACCATGAAGGGGTGCTCCAACTCATCCATAAAAAACTAACCACACGCTGCGTCAAATAACTTCAACCGCGGAAAAGCCCGTGATCTCCTTGGCAATTCTATTGGAACACCTCAACCTCGAGATAGCCCAAAGTATCCTAGGAATCCCTCGCACAAGACGTTCAAGAAAGGTAAAACAAATCTAGCAAGGCCGGCCGGCAGGCCAGATCCCAATAGGAGCCGCACGTATCTCTGTCTTGGGGCACTACCAGATGAGCAGTACGTACGGTGGCCTGATAGAAATCCCTCGAGTTGTCCCAAGGTGGCCCAGCAAGTAGCTCTAGTTGCAGACGAGACGTACAACGGTGGCGGTGCTGTATGGAGGAGCTCCCTCCTGTTGGCGATGTAGCCCTGAACTGAGTCCATACGAGCAGCGACAAAGTCATCTACGAGGTTATCAAAAGCTGCCTCAAGAGCCTTGAGATACTCAACAAGCATCTCAATAGCCTCATCTCTCTCTCCCCTAGTGCAGGCAAATGCATAGTGACAAGTGTATGTCACGTGGCATGGAAGATAGCGGTAGCGATGAGCCTTCATCGAAGGAAGAGCATCCCGGAGACGAGCAATTGCTTCCCGGGCAGCCATCTACATAGCATGCCTCTCCATAGGCATGGCCCTCCCAACAAATCGGAAGTGGCGTGCTTCAGCACGTCTTCCCTTAAACTGCGCCATGCCCTGGTGCATAGACACGCTGTCGTTGAGCTTGTGCTGGTAAAGTTTGAACTTCGGACGAGTCAATGGCCCAATCTCGATCTTGGCGATGGAGGCGAGGAGCTTGATAAACCCCTCAGGCACATTGGCGAACACCTGTGACTCACAGTCGTGGCCAGCCATCTACAAAAGTAGACAAAAATTCCAGATAGTCAAATCATAAATTTATGATGACTAATAGAAAAATTGCTACAATTTGCAAAATGCTAAAATAGCACTATTATGCTAATAACCGATTAGTGATCACACCTAGTGGCTTCCTACAGTCAGCCTGGTTCCGATACCAAGGTTGTGAGGACCGGTTTTTCAATAAAACATTTATTGAAAAATTGCCCCTTATGTTTGACCAGTACAGAAAATCCTTCTTACTGGTAGACAAATCCTTGATATAGAAATCCAGTAAAACTTAATATTATACAGGGTTGAGCTGAGGCTGCTCAACAATTTATTACAGGCACGCCAATATTCACATAAAGGCGGATATGACACAATGGGTATGGCGGCATAGCTACTGACTCACAATAAAATGGTGTGGTGGATATGTCACAGTGGAGTGGGTGACATGACTCTAATATCTTACAACACATCAAGCGTCAGATTGAGGCTCGATGATTTATTTGGGTAGCGGAAGCGAATATAATACAAGTGACCAACTCCAAGATCGCAAGGGACTGACTGGGACTCCTCTAGGCGTCAGACTCGCTATTGTACTCTTCATCCATAAGATCGCCTTCATCATTATTTGGCCAACTCAACAAGCCAGGTGAGTACTTTGAATATACTCGGAAGACAGTTTGGACATAAGATATAAGAAATGCAATCACGATGCAGATGAGCAAAAATTAGTAATACCCACTCAGGTAATAAATTTGCACTACAAGGTAAGTAAAAGGAAAGTCGGGCGGTAATCCTCCTGAAATTCCAACAAAATATGAGAAGGCCGATCGGGTGTCTGAAGCAACGCCTAGAAAGATAAAAATATATTAACATGCCACAGTCGGGCATCGGGGCAACACCACATAAAGGGCTTATACTGAAAAATAAACAACAATACGTGCCACAGTAGGACGTCTGATGCGACATCTCATAAAGGGCTTATGATGAAAGTAAACAACAAGAATGCCACAATCAGACGTCTAAGCGGCATCACATAAAGGGCTTATATCAAAAGTAAATAATGGAATGCCACAGTCGGATGTCAGAGCGACATCACATAAAGGGCTTATTTCAAAAGTAAATAACATGAATGCCACACTCAGACGTCTAAGCAACATCACATAGAGGGCTTATATATCAACGTTCAAATACGAGTAATCCGGGAGGTAGCACCATCCCAAGCAATACTCGGTACATAATAGTAAACATGTTAGTCCATCCACAGGAATAATATTCATCCAAGTTTTCTTCCGTTATTTAACATATTAGTTCTCTAGAGACTGACACTAAGACTGACACTTGACCTGTCAACCAATGTCCTTGACCGTGGACACGGCTATTCGAATAGTTTTGACTCTGCAGAGGTTGTACTCTTTAACCACAGCCAACGGATTTCAGTAGTCGCAAAGGACTAGTTCCGTGTATGGTATTTTAGAAGAAAACACACCTAACCAGTACACACCCATTTCACCTCCCGATGCCAGGTATCACCCTTGGCAACATTCGAGAAAAACTTAAAGACGGGGAGGCCAATACCTCGAATAGCATGGGATCAAATTTATATCCTGTGCTCTAAGGGGTTCCCCCCTCTCGGTCCCAACCAGGAACACCCATGCCCCCTGACCGGATGACGGGCTTTAATCTACGACCATGGAACCCTCATCATGGACCCTCTATTTGGTGTGTACATGGAAAGAGGTTTGGAACTTACTAAACCGTATTCTTTGCAGAAAACATGTGGCAGTACGAAAAGAAGTAGAACGGGGAAAGGACTTGATCTATGTCAACACTGGAGTTAAACAGTTTGTTATAGAACTGGTATGCTCCAACAATACCATCCTACAACCTATCATGCCACCACATGACTAGGTTGTTTCATCATTTCATGGTCACATCAAGTTTGTAGCTCACTTGCAACTTACTATGCATGAAATATAACATTCAACAAATGCTTATATAAACATGCCATGATAATAACCACTCAAGCAAACATGAAAACACCCATCATATCAAAGGTTCAAACATGCTTGCCTGGTTCAGAGTAGTCGGAGTCTAGCTCGGCGAAATTGACGGCACCATCACCTCCTTCGATATCTACGTCACATAAAATATCGAATTCTAACGTAAATACCGTGTGTGCATAAAAATTGTTCCAAATATTTTTCAAATAAATATGAATAAAAACTAGACAGATAAATAGAGATGACAGATAAAGAATAAACTCCAAATAATCTTTTATTTAAAAGTTATAAAGGTTTTAGTCTAGGGACTAGTCTGTTTTAAATAGAAAATTATCCAGGGGTAGTTTGATAAAAAAGAAAACGCTTCAATGGAAATATGCCAACTCAAGGAGAAAACGAACTCGACTGGAAGGCGTCTCCAGAAAACGATTCGAAAGGAATAGAATCCTGACGAGGGGGTCCCACCCGTCAGATTTAAAAATCCCACCAGCGACAGAGGCTTGCGGTGGCTACCGGCGACGATCGACGGCGATTCTAGAGGAGGGAAATGGGAGGTTTGCACTCACGGGTCTATTCCGCGTCGATGAGAGGTGGAAGGAGGCGTCGAAGACCACCACGGCGACGACCACTTCCTCTCCGGCGGACGGCAGCTTCGGGCGATGATGGATCTCGCCGGACGGAGCTGCAGACGCCAAATTGATGCTCGGGTTAGAAGAGGTGGTGGAGTAGGAGGTTGCTCACCGAAGTTGGGCTGCGGGGACACACTCACCAAAGAGAATTGAATCGGAGCCCAAAGCGGATCGGGGCGGCCGTAGGCGAGGAAGAAGACCCTCCCGAGGTGCTCTGATGAGTCTGGCGAGGTTCTGAGGATAGGAGGAGGGGTTATGAGTTGCTGGATGGCTCGGGGGCCTCCTATTTATAGGCGGGCGAGGGGAGTGCCGCAAGCTGGATTACTCCGGCAAGTGATTACGGCGAGGTGGTGATCTAAGGGGAGGTTCTGGCGACGGGGCAGCTTCGGATTGGCCCCATGGTTTCATTTTTGGCTTAAGCTCAACTAAATGGGCACTACTCCAAGCTTCTACGGAACGGCGCTCATGGACACGTTGACGGCAGAGAGCGCGCTCTGCACTTCTCAGGCCACGGCGATGGTTCTACCGCACGCACAGAGAATAGGACGGCCACGCGGTGGCTCCTGGTGGAGTGGACGGTGCTGGATGGTGCCTCTCCTCACTGAGCTTTCGGGCGACCGCAACGGGCATCGCTGCTGCTGCTCATGGGGACGATGCCCCCTGCTAGCTCACCGTCGGCACGAGGAAGAAGCCAACTAACCATGCAGCGCACTGGATAAGAAGGAGGAGCAGTGAGCAATGAGCCAACGAGGCCACTGGCAAGATTGTCACTAGAGTCGGAAACGACACTGAATCTCTGAAGATTGACACTGAAACTTCTGAAACCGATAGAACAGTGCATGCCAGCTGCTCGATGAAATGATTTAGGCATGTCAAATTTTTTTCTGGAGCTGAAACTTGGAGGGGTGGCCTCTTGATGCATCCATAGGCTTCCTGAATTTTCTCAGAATTTATGGAAAGAGAAAAGAATGAATTGGATCAAAAATGGCAAATCTGGTCCAAACTTGGAATAAATAAACTTTGAAAATTTTCAACTAGGAACAAGGAGATCTTTGGTGATCTAGGTTGAGGGTACCAAGGAGTAGCTAGGGTAATTTGTTTGGGACCAAATCTCAAAGGAATCTGGTACTCCCTTTGTAAACTAGAGTGGTCCCAAATAAATCACAGAAAATGATTTGAGGAAGAATAAATAGAAACGAATGTTGAAAGAGGTTGAACCTTGCTGGAATAGCATGCTTGGCTTGACCCAAAGTCGGTTGGAGGGTTTTAGGAAGAAATTTTGAAATGCAAGTCATGGCAAGAGAGTAGCATAGGATATTTTTGAAAAGGAATGAATAAATCCCAATGCATAGAAATTCTTTTTAATAAAAGAACTAGCAA
The DNA here is from genome assembly GCA_022496015.1 of Hordeum marinum. Classification (NCBI taxonomy): domain Eukaryota; kingdom Viridiplantae; phylum Streptophyta; class Magnoliopsida; order Poales; family Poaceae; genus Hordeum; species Hordeum marinum. The sequence goes on from CM039672.1 coordinate 47,511,702, forward strand.
ACTATCCCAAGAGTATTTGTGTTGAATCAACACATGTTGAAGAACCCTCAAGACCAGAATCAAGATTGAGAAGGTTTCATAAAGTATTTGTCATCGAACGTTTTTAGAAGGAGAGTCTTTTGGAAGAATTCAAATAACTTCCTCCAAATCCAATATAGAATTTGATAAAAAAACAAATCACAATTTTTGGAGTGTTACAATAAGCGGAGAAGTACTCCCACTACACGGCTTCCATCCGGCGCTGCTTGGTCGCGAGGGCGCTGGCTTCATCGAACAGTAGAAGGCGGGCCGCCTCCAGCTCAGTTGTGATGGTGTCCGGGTGCGCCATCGGAGCGATGTGGGTGCTCAGACCGCGGAGGGTAGCGTCGAGCGGGTCGGAGGTACCAGCGCTAGCGGCCGCTGCGTCGGCCTCGGCCTCGGCCAGAAGTGGTGGAGGAAGCGGTGACCATCACTCCCGCGCGGACGTGGGAGCCATTAGCCTCACCTGTGGTGAGTGCACCCACGGACGAGGGCGGATCAGTGTAGTCTAGCACCTGGCTAGGGTACTCATCGGCCGCTGGCTCGTTGGCGAGACTCAGCTTGTCGAAGCGCTCCATGAGCGTGGCGATGTCGAGCGCAAGGTCGCTGCCGAGGTACTCATCGGAGAGGCCGACAGCATCGCCCGTAGGGCCTGCCGGAGCAAGCCCCATGAGCAAGCAGTTCCGCCTGGACATAGGATGGCCGGGGAAGGTTGTGAAGGGTCTCGCCCGGAGCGTGACTCAGACCGGCGCCCCGGACGGCTCCACGGTGGGCGCCAACTGTCATCGTTTTCTCATGACAGATGCCATGGGTAGGCTTATCAAGAGTAGTTGGGGCCGAAGGACGCTGACAGGCTCCATGAACGGGATTAGGCACAAGCGATGGAGGACACACGGTGCACCCAGGTTCGGGGCCCTCCATGGGAGGTAACACCCCTAGTCCTGCTTGGTCTAGTTTAGATGGTGGCGAGGTTACAATGGCACTCCTGGAGCTGTATGGCTAGAGGAGGAAGGAGGTAGACTGCCTTCGTTGCCTCTCTACGTGAGTGTGGTGTGTGTGTGGAGAGAGAGCTGATCGCGTGTCCCCATGCATGGGGGGCTTCAGGGGTTTTTATAGGCCAACCCCCCGGATTACAATACGAATAGAAGGCTTCGGGAGGGCCGCAGTTGGCAACCTCTCTAGCCGGTTGTGGGCCCCCCGGCTAAGGGGTCTTGTCGTTGGTAGCGCCCACTGGCTGCGGGGTCCCGTCAGGAGCCAGAGGGGCCCACGTGGTAGGTCCCCGTGCCGGTCACTTCGTGGCACGGGTCCTCCTTCGGGGCGTCGTATTGTGGCAGCCGACCGAGGTCAGCGGTATGCCTGGCCGCGTTGTAGCCATGCCGGAGCAGGTAATGAAGTGGTTGAGGGCGTGCCGACACTGTTTGGGCGCCCGCTCGAAGTCGGCCAGAGTCAAAGGCACTGTGGCCTCCACTGTGGACATGCAGGCGCTGACCCCCAATGGGATGGGGGCCACTATTGCCACGCGTACCCTGACCGCGGCATCCAATGCGTGGCCGGCTGGGGCACCAGGGGTCTCCGCCCCTAGCCGGCCGGCTCGTCGTAGCCGGCAAGGCGGAGCCGGACTGCACGGGGAGGCGGCTCGCCTTGCAGCCATTTCAGAAAGTTGGAGTAGAGGGTCGTTTGACGCTACCCCGGGGTTACCCCCCGACAGTGGTTGTCGTTTGAACACATGTTGCATTCATGGTATATTCACCTTGTGTTTATCATATCCTTTAGGCCGTAGATCCGTTTCATATGTTCTATATATGTAAATCAACTAGAATGACGAGTAGAATCGCATTGTGCATTTTATGTACATGTTTAATATATATAAAACATGATTAGTTCAGATATGGACCAAACTTATAATTTGCATATGGGGTCGCTTCAGAAATACTATAAGTTGTTTCCAACCTCATTTAAGAGGCCTAGATAGATAGTTTATTTATGCTTCACCTCTTGCCATGTTTAACAACATTTAATATTGATGAGTACCTAAGTGGGAATGAACTAAGTAATTCAAATATGGAGTCTTGTCAATATGCAACTCGTTGCATATTGAGCTTCACTTAACGTGTAGTATTTGATTGTTGTGCTTTGTCATGCCTTGCATAATCATATGGACATGCATCATATTTGTTTGCGCATCATGGCATGCATATGTTTTGGTGTTTATCATGTGTTCATTGTTGTTTCCGGATTGCTTCTTGTCGATAGAGTTCCAAAAGCATTAGAAGTGTGAGGGTTCGTTTGACTATGTTGGCTCTTATTCTTCATGGATTCGTTTGTCTTCCAAGCGGGATCTCAGGCAAGATGAACATTTCCCTCGATACCACTACTATCATTGCCAAGCTAGTTGTCTCATTTCTATCGCTATGTCTCGCTTCCTGCTGCTTGTTTGACAAGCCTCCCCAAGTGCCATTATAAGCATCTAACCCCTCCTCATCCCAGCAAACCATTGTTTGGCTATGTTACTGCTTGCTCGGCCTTCCTATAGTGTTTTTAGTTGCCGATACAGGTTTATCCATGTGATAAAATGGATATTTTGTTATATCACAATATTATTACTATTTAATTTAATGCACATATATACTTGCTAAAAGGTGGAAGGCTTGGCCTTTTGCTTGGTGTTTTGTTCCACTTTTGCTTCCCTAGTTACTTGTGTACTGGTGTTATGTTCCATATTGAGCGATCCTAACATTGGTTTTACCATTTTCCTAATAACTAATAAACCTGCATAGGGAGTAATTAACCCGAGGGTCTTTAATCAACAACCCGGGCCAGTGCTCCTCATGAGTATTGGTCCAAACCAGAGCACCGTGTGGGGCCAACCCGGGGAAACTCGGGAGATTTCTATCAGGACACCGTACACTTCGCTTATCCACCGTGCCCTGAGAACGACATATGCGGCTCCTATCGGGTTCGTCGACATGCCAGACGGCATTGCTGGATTTGTTTTACCATTCTCGAACGTCTTGTGCACGGGATTTCAAGGACACTTCGGGCTATCTCGAGGTTGAGATTTTCCATCGGGATTCCACGAATACCACGGGTTACCATGCGGTTGAGGAATTCCAATGAAGCTTGTGGTTAGTTTGTGATGGATGAGTTGGAGCACCCCTGCAGGGTTAAATCTTTCATGAGAGCCATGCCCACGGTTATGTGGCACGTTGGAAAGTTTGTTTAACACCCGGTCATAGCAAATTTGAAGTAAACTTACAGAAAATACATCAACTATTTGCGTAACCGTGATTGTCTCTTCTTGGAGTCCTGATCTGAGAGAGAACACGGTGGAGTTATGTTTGAACGTAGATAGGTGTTCAGGATCACTTAATGTTCAGGATCACTTAGTGCCACCCTCCTTATTTTGTTGTACTCGTAAGTTAGGCACTCAAATAAATTCTTAGTGCTTGCTGTAGCCTCACCACTTAACCATAACTCACCCATTAAGCTTTGCTAGTCTTGATACCCTTGGAAATGAGATTGGTGAGTTCCTGTAGCTCAAAGATTACTACAACAACAATTGCAGGTACAGGTGAGGCGATGCTTGAACATGAGCGCGATGATTTTTCTATTTGGAGTTATTCTTCTTCATCATCATCGATTATAGAATCGGTTCCAGACCGGCAGCCTGGGATAGCAAGGATGGATGTCATTATATTGTTTTATTTCGTCCGTAGTCTGACCCTCCTCTTATGTATGATGTTTTAATATGTTGTTGAATTGATGTGATGTGGATTTAGCTTGTGGCGAGTGTAAGAAAATTCAATATACTCATCTCTTCTGTACATGTACATATAACCATTCTTGCGAAATGACGAGACACACTTCTATCCCTATCAAGGCCCTCGAGACACACAAGGATAGGATCGCATCTTGGGTGTGACAAGTTGGTATTAGAGCATGTACAAACCTAGGAGCCCCCTTGATTGATCGAAGTTTGCCGATGCGAGTATAGAAAAAAAACTATTTTGAGTCTATCGGAGAGCAGGATTCTTTTTACTCCTCTTCTATGCTCTGGTGAGGAATCCTGACGTAGGAATTTTAATTCTATCCTCTCCTCACTCAGTTTTTTTAGGATCACATGGGTATTTTGGAACCCTTATGATGTCGATGTGACCGGAATTATGTTCTTGGTGCCTCCCATATGTATGGATTGGACCTGGGGAGTTGAGCTCCAAGGGGTTCTTGACACATTGCTATCGTTCAGTTTCCTTAGTATCTCAGTGTGAGAGCCTAGCTTAATAGGAATGATAGAGTACTCATATCAACAAGGAATTCCTTCTTTTTCGGAAGCCCACTCGAAATGAACTCCAAATTTAAGCGTGCTTGTCTTGGAGCGATTCTAGGATGGGTGACCGACCGGGAAGTTGGTCCCGAGTGCGCACGAGTGAGGACAAAATGCGTAGGAAATATTAGTGTTGGTCTGTGGGGCTAGTCTAGATCCCGCCAAGCATAACGGGGTGTTACAATTGGTATCAGAGCTGACCCTTGCGGTTACATGGGCATGCACGGGCCAGGTGCACGGGCATGTGGCGCATGGCGTGTGTGGCCCGTCGTGGCACAAAGCATGGCACATGTGCCGGACTGAACGCGCATACGTGTGCCAAAAGGGAACGTTCCTGACGGGCCGCCGACGACGTCGGTTCCTTTGAGTGAGGGTGTATGTGAGAGCCTGGCTTAATAGGAATTCCTTCTTTTTCGGAAGCCCACTTGAAAATAACACCAAAGTTAAGCGTGCTTGGCTTGGAGCGATTCTAGGATGGATGACCGACCGGGAAGTTGGTCCCGGGTGCGCACGAGTGAGGACAAAGTGCGCAGGAAAGACTAGTGTTGGTCTGTGGGGCTAGTCTATATCCTGCCAGGCGTAACGGGGTGTTACACTCAGGACGTGGATGTTCGAAATTTCTTCAATACTCTTTGTGGCAAGAGGAGTTTGGCATCACCCAGTACTGGGGAGAGCGTCGATGTACTACCATATTTAGTATCGTTGTGATTACGAGGGTTTGAGATAGATGAGTTTCCGAGACCTCTAGTTATGTGTTGACGGATGTGTTACAATGGAGCGTAGTATCATGTTAGGAGTTGAGTGATGGATTTTGCTCCTTGCATCCATGGACCCGATTGCATAACCAAAGATTTCGGGAGTCCTCAGGTGAAAATTCAAGTAGTTACCTAGGATTATCCTTCCAACAAGTGCATAATGTTGGAAATATGCCCTAGAGGCAATAATAAAATGGTTACTATTGTATTTCCTTGTTCATGATAATTGTCTATTGTTCATGCTATAATTGTATTAACCGGAAACCGTAATGCATGTGTGAATACATAGACCACAACATGTCCCTAGTGAGCCTCTAATTGGGTAGCTCGTTATCAATAGATGGTCACGGTTTCATGACCATGGACATTGGATGTCATTGATAACGGGATCACATCATTAGGAGAATGATGTAATAGACAAGACCTAATCCTAAGCATAGCACAAGATCGTGTAGTTCGTTTGCTAAAGATTTTCCAATGTCAAGTATTGTTTCCTTAGACCATGAGATTGTGCAGCTCCCGGATACCGGTAGAATACTTTGGGTGTGCCAAACGTCACAACGTAACTGGGTGGCTATAAAGGTACACTACGGGTATCTCTGAAAGTGTCTGTTGGGTTGGCACGAATCGAGACTGGGATTTGTCACTCCGTGTGAACGACAGGTATCTCTGGGCCCACTCGGTAAGACATCATCATAATGTGCTCAATGTGACTAAGGAGTTAGCCACGGGATGATGTATTACGGGACGAATAAAGAGACTTGCTGGTAACGAGATTGAACAAGGTATAGGGATACCAACGATCGAATCTCGGGCAAGTATCGTACCGGTAGACAAAGGGAATTGTATACGGGAATGATTGAATCCCCGACATCGTGGTTCATCTGATGAGATCATCATGGAGCCTGTGGGAGCCAACATGGGTATCCATATCCCACCGTTGGTTATTGACCGGAGAGGTGTCTCGGTCATGTCTACGTGTCTCCCGAACCCGCAGGGTCTACACACTTAAGGTTCGATGACGCTAGGGTTATAGGGAAATAGTGTACATGGTTACCGAAGGTAGTTCGGAGTCCCGGATGAGATCCCGGAAATCACGAGGAGTTCCAGAATGGTCCGGAGGTAAAGACTGATATATAGGAAGTGAGGTTTTGGTCACCGGAAGAGTTTCGGGCATCACCGGTAGCGTACCGGGACCACCGGAAGGGTTCCAAGGGTCCACCAAGTGGGGCCACAGGCACTAGAGGCATGCGCGGGCCGAGAGTGGGAGAGACCAGCCCCAGAGTGGGCTGGTGCGACCTCCACCGTTGCCCAAGGCGCGACAAAGGAGGGAAGGGGGAAACCCTAGGGCGACGCCCTCCCCTCTTCCTCTCTGGCCGCCGGCTAGATGGCCAATCTAGGGCCGGCCGCAGCCCCTAGGGTGGGAACCCTAGGGCTGCTCCCTCCCTCCCTCTCCTCCTATATATAGTGGAGGGTTTGGGGGCTGCCAGACACACGAGTTCTCTCTCTCGGCGCAGCCCTACCCTTACTCTTCCTCGTTCTCCGTGGTGCTTGGCGAAGCCCTGCCGGAGACTATACAGCTCCACCGTCACCATGCCGTCATGCTGTCGGAGCTCTCCCTCAAGCTCTCCTTCCTCCTTGCTGGATCAAGGCGTAGGAGACGTCACCGGGCTGCACGTGTGTTGAACGTGGAGGCGCCGTTGTTCGGCGCTAAGATCGGAATCCACCGCGATCTGAATTGCTGCCAGTACGACTCCACCAACCGCGTTCTAGTAACGCTTCCGCTTAGCAATCTTCAAAGGTATGAAGATGCAATCTCCCCTTACTCGTTGCTGGTTTCTCCATAGATAGATCTTGGTGGTCGTGTGGAAATTTTTGATTTACTACTACGTCTCCCAACAGTGGCATCATGAGCTAGGTCTATGCGTAGAATCTATGCACGAATAGAACACAAAGTTGTTGTAGGCGTTGATCTTGTTAATTTGCTGACCATTACTAGTCTTATCTTGATTCGGCGGTATTGTGGGATGAAGCGGCCCGGACCAACTTTACACATACGCTTACGTGAGACCGGTTCCACCGCGTGACATGCACTTATTGCATAAGGTGGCTAGCGGGTGTCTGTCTCTCCCACCTTAATCGGATTGGATTCGATGAAAAGGGTCCTTATGAAGGGTAAATAGTAATTGGCATATCACGTTGTGGTTTTGGCGTAGGTAACAAACGTTCTCTCTAGAAACCTATAGCAGCCACGTAAAACTTGCAACTACAAATTAGAGGACGTCTAGCTTGTTTTTGCAGCATATGCCTTGTGATGTGATATGGCCAAAGGATGTGATGTGATGCATTGTGATGTATGAAATTGATCATGTTCTTGTAATAGGATTCACGACTTGCATGTCGATGAGTATGACAATCGGCAGGAGCCATAGGAGTTGTCTTAATTTATTGTATGACCTGCGTGTCAATCATAAACGCCATGTAATTACTTTACTTTAGTGCTAATTGTTATCCATAGTAGTAGAAGTAATAGTTGGTGAGACAACTTCATGAAGACATGATGATGAAGATCCTGATGATGGAGATCATGGTGTCGTGCTGGTGACAGCGATGATCATGGTGCCCCGAAGATGGAGATCAAAGGAGCAAGATGATATTGGCCATATCATGTCACTATATTGATTGCATGTGTTGTTTATCATGTTTACATCTTATTTTCTTAGAACTACGGTAGCTAATAATATGATCTCTCAACAAAATTTCAAGAAATGTGTTCACCTTAACTGTGCACCGTTGCTAAGGATCGTTGTTCCAAAGCACCACGTGATGATCGGGTGTGATAGGTTCTAACGTTGGCATACAACGGGTGTAAGCCAGATTTACACACGCGATGCAGTTAGAAGATATGATGTTCTAACGTTGACAAGCCTAGCATGTACAGACATGGCCTCGGAACACGGAAGACCGAAAGGTCGAACATGAGTCGTATAGAAGATATGATCAACATGGAGATGTTCACCATGGATGACTAGTGTGTCTCACGTGATGATCGGACACGGGCTAGTCGACGTGGATCATGTGTCACTTGGATGACTAGAGAGATGTCTATCTAAGTGGGAGTTCATTAAATAATTTTATTATGTGAACTTAATTATCATGAACTTAGTCTAAAAATTGTCTTTACAATCTATATTGTAGATCCAATGGCCAACGCTAATGTCACCCTCAACTTCAACGCGTTCCTAGAGAAAACCAAGCTGAAAGATGATGGAAGCAACTATGCGGACTGGGTTCGTGGCTTGAGGATTATCCTCATAGCTTCCAAAATATTGTATGTCCTTGATGCACCGCTAGGTGACACACCCATTTTCCCAGCAGATCAAGACGTTATGAACGCTTGGCAGTCACGCTGCGATGATTACTCCCTTGTTCAGTGCGGCATGCTTTATAGTTTAGAACCGGGGATCCAAAAGCATTTTGAGCAACACGGAGCATACGAGATGTTCCAAGAGCTAAAACTGGTTTTCCAAGCTCATGCCCGGGTCAAGATATATGATGTCTCCGACAAGTTCTTCAGTTGTAAGATGGAGGAAAACAGTTGTGTCAGTGAGCACATACTCAAAATGTCTGGGTTGCACAACCGCTTGACTCAGCTCGGAGTTAATCTCCCGGATGACTCGGTCATTGAAAGAATCCTCCAGTCACTTCCACCTAGCTACAAGAGCTTTGTCATGAACTACAACATGTAGGGTATGGAGAAGTCCATTCCAGAGTTGTACTCGATGCTGAAATCAGCGGAGGTCGAGATCAAAAAGGAGCATCAATTGTTGATGGTGAATAAGACCACTAGTTTAAAGAAAGGCAAGGGTAAGAAGAACTTCAAGAAGGGCGGCAAAACTGTTGCCGCGCCCGGTAAGCAAGTTGCCGGGAAGAAGAACAAGCATGGAACCAAGCCTGAGACTGAGTGCTTTTATTGCAAGGGTACCGGTCACTATAAGCAGAACTGCCCCAAGTACTTAGTGGATAAGAAGTCCGGCAACGTTAAAGGTATATGTGATATACTTGTTATTGATGTGTACCTTACCAGCGCTCGTAATAGCTCCTGGGTATTTGATACTAGTGCAGTTGCTCACATTTGTAACTCCAAGCAGGAGTTGCGGAATAAGCGGAAACTGGCAAAGGACGAGGTGACGAGGCTCGTCGGGAATGGTTCCAAGGTCGATGTGATCGCCGTCGGCACGCTACCTCTACATCTACCTTCGGGATTAGTTTTAAACCTCAATAATTGTTATTTAGTACCAGCTTTAAGCATGAACATTGTATCTGGATCTCGTTTGATTCGAGAAGGCTACTCATTTAAATCTGAGAATAATGGTTGTTCTATTTATATGAGAGAAATGTTTTATGGTCATGCCCCGCTGGTCAATGGTTTATTTTTGATGAATCTCAAACGTGATGTTACACATGTTCATAGTGTGAGTACCAAAAAGTGTAAGGTTGATAATGATAGTCCCCCTTACATGTGGCACTGCCGCCTTGGTCATATTGGTGACAAACGCATGACGAAGCTCCATGCTGATGGACTTTTGGAGTCTCTTGATTTTGAATCATTTGACACGTGCGGACCATGCCTCTTGGGCAAGATGACCAAGACTCCGTTCTCCAGAACAATGGAGCGAGCAACTGACTTGTTGGAGATAACACATACCAATGTATGCGGTCCAATGAGTGTCGAGGCTCGCGGTGGCTACCGTTATGTTCTCACCCTCACTGCTGACTTGAGCAGATATGGGTATGTCTAATTAATGAAACACAAGTTTGAAACCTTTGAAAAGTTCAAGGAATTTCAGAGTGAGGTAGAGAATCAACATGACAGGAAAATAAAGTGCCTACGATCTGATCGTGGCGAAGAATATTTGACTCACGAGTTTGGCACACACCTAAGGAAATGTGAATTTTTTTCACAACTCACGCCGCCTGGCACACCTCAGCGAAATGGTGTGTCTGAACATCATAATCACACTCTATTGGATATGGTGCGATCTATGATGTCTCTTACCGACTTACCGCTATCATTTTGGGGATATGCATTAGAGACTACCGCATTCACTTTAACTAGGGCACCGTCAAAGTCCGTTGAGACGACACCGTATGAATTATGGTTTGGAAAGAAACCTAAGCTGTCATTTCTAAAAGTTTGGGGATGCGATGCTTATGTGAAGAAACTTCAACCTGAGAAGCTCGAACCCAAAGTGGAAAAGTGCGTCTTCATAGGATACCCCAAGGAAACTATTGGGTATACCTTCTACCTCAGATCCGAAGGCAAAGTCTTTGTTGCCAATAATGGATCCTTTCTAGAGAAAGAGTTTCTCTCGAAAGAAGTAAGTGGGAGGAAAATAGAACTTGATGAGGTAATTGTACCTCCACTCGAACTGGAGAGTAGCGCAGCACAGGAAGTTGTTTCTGTGGAGCCTGCACCGGCCGGAGAGGAGGTTAATCATGATGATCATAAAACTTCAGATCAAATTACTATTGAACGTTGAAGGTCCAATAGGACACGTTTCGCACCAGAATTGTACGGCAACCCTGTCCTGGAGATCATGTTGTTGGACAAAGGTGAACCTTCGAACTATGAAGAAGCAATGGCAGGCCTGCATTCCAACAAATGGCTTGAAGCCATGAAATCCGAGATAGGATCCATGTATGAGAACAAAGTATGGACTTTGGTGGACTTGCCTGATGATAAGCGAGCCATAGAAAATAAATGGATCTTTAAGAAGAAGACTGACGCGGATCGTAATGTGACCGTCTATAAGGCTCGGCTTGTCGCTACGGGTTATCGACAAGTTCAAGGAGTTGACTACGATGAGACTTTCTCACCCGTAGCGATGCTGAAGTCCGTCCGAATCATGTTAGCAATTGCCGCATTTTATGATTATGAGATCTGGCAAATGGACGTCAAAACGGCATTCCTTAATGGCTTCCTTAAGGAAGAACTGTATATGATGCAGCCGGAAGGGTTTTTTGATCCTAAAGATGCTAACAAGCTATGCAAGCTCCAGCGCTCCATCTATGGGTTGGTGCAAGCATCTCGGAGTTGGAACATTCGCTTTAATGAGGTGATTAAAGCATTTGGATTTATACAGGTTTATGGAGAACCCTGTATTTACAAGAAAGTGAGTGGGAGCTCTGTAGCATTCCTCATATTATATGTAGATGACATATTGTTGATGGGAAATGATATAGAAATCTTGGAAAGTGTAAAGGCCTACTTGAATAAATGTTTTTCAATGAAGGACCTTGGAGAAGCTGCTTACATATTAGGCATCAAGATCTATAGAGATAGATCGAGACACCTCATAGGTCTTTCACAAAGCACATACCTTGACAAGATATTGAAGAAGTTCAATATGGGTCAATCCAAGAAGGGGTTCTTGCCTCTGTTACATGGTGTGAGATTGAGTACGACTCAATGCCTGACCACGGCAAAGGATAGAGAAGAGATGAGTGTCATCCCCTATGCTTTAGCCATAGGCTCTATCATGTATGCCATGTTGTGTACCAGACTTGATGCAAACCTTTCCATAAGTATGGTCGGGAGGTACCAAAGTGATCCCGGAGCGGAACACTGGACAGCGGTCAAGAATATCCTGAAGTACCTGAAAAGGACAAAGGACATGTTTCTCGTATATGGAGGTGCCGAAGAGCTCGTCGTAAAGGGTTACGTCGATGCTAGCTTCGACACATATCCGGATGACTCCAAGTCACAAACGGGATACGTGTATATTTTGAACGGTGGGGTAGTCAGCTGGTGCAGCAGCAAGCAAAGCGTCGTGGCGGCATCTAGATGTGAAGCGGAGTATATAGCTGCTTCAGAAGCAGCAAAGCAAGGAGTCTGGATGAAGAAGTTCATCACCGACCTAGGAGTAATTCCCAATGCATCGGACCCGATAACTCTATTCTGTGACAACACTAGAGCTATTGCCCTTGCCAAGGAGCCCAGGTTTCACAAGAAGACAAGACACATCAAGCGCCGCTTCAACTCCATCCATGATTACATTGAGGAGGGAGATATAGATATTTTTAAAGTACATATGGATCTGAATGTCGCAGATCCGTTGACTAAACCTCTCTCACGAGTGAAACATGATCAACACCAGAACTCTATGGGTGTTCGATTCATCACAATGTAACTAGATTATTGACTCTAGTGCAAGTGGGAGACTGTTGGAAATATGCCCTAGAGGCAATAATAAAATGGTTATTATTGTATTTCCTTATTCATGATAATTGTCTATTGTTCATGCTATAATTCTATTAACCGAAAACCGTAATGCACGTGTGAATACATAGACCATAACACCCTAGTGAGCCTCTAGTTGGCTAGCTCGTTATCAATAGATGGTCACGGTTTCATGACCATGGACATTGGATGTCATTGATAACGGGATCACATCATTAGGAGAATGATGTGATGGACAAGACCCAATCCTAAGTATAGCACAAGATCGTGTAGTTCGTTTGCTGAAGATTTTCCAATGTCAAGTATCGTTTCCTTAGACCATGAGATTGTGCAACTTCCAGATACCGTAGGAATACTTTGGGTGTGCCAAACGTCACAACATAACTGGGTGACTATAAAGGTACACTACGGGTATCTCTGAAAGTCTGTTGCGTTGGCACGAATCGAGACTAGGATTTGTCACTCCGTGTGACGGAGAGGTATCTCTGGGCCCACTCGATAATACATCATCATAATGAGATCAATGTGACTAAGGAGTTAGCCACGAGATGATGTATTACGGAACAAGTAAAGAGACTTGTCGGTAATGAGATTGAACAAGGTATAGGGATACCAACGATCGAATCTCGGGCAAGTATTGTACCGGTAGACAAAGGGAATTGTATACGAGATTGATTGAATCCCCGACATCGTGGTTCATCCGATGAGATCATCGTGGAGCATGTGGGAGCCAACATGGGTATCCAGATCCCTCTATTGGTTATTGACCGGAGAGGTGTCTCGGTCATGTCTACATGTCTCCCGAACCCATAGGGTCTACACACTTAAGATTCAATGAAGCTAGGGTTATAGGGAAATAGTGTACATGGTTACCGAAGGTAGTTCGGAGTCCTGGATGAGATCCCGGACGTCACGGGGAGTTCCAGAATGGTCCGGAGGTAAAGATTGATATATAGGAAGTGAGGTTTTGGTCACCAGAAGAGTTTCGGGCATCACCCGTAGCGTACCGGGACCACCGGAAGGGTTCCAGGGGTCCACCAAGTGGGGTCACGGGCACCAGAGGGCTGTGTGGGCCGAGAGTGGGAGGGACCAGCCCCAAAGTGGGGTGGTGTGCCCTCCACCCTGGCCCAACGCGCAACAAAGGAGGGAAGGGACATTGTTGCAAATTCTAAGGCAGTGAGTGTCGTAGTTGTCATTGAGAGAAAGGAAGCAGGGAAGGAGTGTTGGAAATATGCCCTAGAGGCACTAAATAAAGTGTTTATTATTGTATTTCCTTGTTCATGATAATCGTTTATTATCCATGCTATTATTGTATTAATTGGAAACATGGATACATGTGTGGATACATAGACAAACACAATGTCCCTTGTATGCCTCTAGTGAACTAGCTCGTTGATTGAAAGATGGTTAAGGTTTCCTAGCCATGGACATGAGATGTCATTTGATAACGAGATCACATCATTAGGAGAATGATGTGATGGACAAGACCCAAACTACAAACGTAGCTTATGATCGTGTCAGTTTATTGCTACTGTTTTCTGCATGTCAAGTATATGTTCCTATGACCCTGAGATCATGCAACTCACAGATATCGGAGGAGTACCTTATGTGTATCAAACGTCGCAACGTAACTGGGTGACTATAAAGGTGCTCTACAGGTGTCTCTGAGGGTGTCTGTTGAGTTGGCATGGATCAAGACTGGGATTTGTTACTCCGTGTGACGGAGAGGTATCTCAGGGCCCACTCGGTAATACAACATCACAATAAGCCTTGCAAGCAATGTGACTAAGTGTTGGTCACGGGATCTTGTATTACAGAACGAGTAAAGAGACTTGCCAGTAACGAGGTTGAACTAGTTATGGAGATACCGACGATCGAATCTCGGGCAAGTAACATACCGAAGAACAAAGGGAACATCATACGGGATTAACTGAATCCTTGACATAGAGGTTCAACTGATAAAGATCTTCATAGAATATGTAGCAACCAATGTGGACATCCAGGTCCCACCATTGGTTATTGACCATAGAGGTGTCTCGATCATGTCTACATAGTTCTCGAACCCGCAGGGTCTGCACACTTAAGGTTTGATGACGTTTCGGTAGTATAGAGTTATGTATGGTGGTGATCGAAGTTTGTTTGGAGTCCCGGATGAGATCCTAGACGTCACGAGGAGCTCTGGAATGGTCCGGAGGTAAAGATTCATATATAGGAAGTCCTGTTTTGGTCGCCGGAAAAGTTTCGGGCTTATCGGTAGTGTACCGGGAGTACCAGTAGTGTACCGGGGGACCTCCGGGAGGGGTATTTCGACCCAAGAGGCTTCATGGGCTGTGGGAGAGTGAATATCAGCCCTTAGTGGGCTGGTGGAAACTCCCACACAGGGCCCATGTGGCTAGATAAGAAAACCCAAAAGGAAAAAAGATGGAAAAAGGCAAAAAGGGAAAAAAAGGATGAATCCTAATCCTACTAGGAGTGGAGGAGGTGGACTCCTCCTCTCCTAGTTCGGCCGAAGCCTAGGAGGCTTGGAGGCCAAGCTGCCTCCTCTCCTCCTCTCCTCCTATATATACTGGTGGTATTGAGGGTTTTTGCACTAGATTTTCAGCCACGTGCTACCCGTTCCTCCAGTGCATAGTTTCTCCTTAAGATCGGTTTTCTGCAGTGCTTAGGCGAAGCCCTGCCGGAATTGCTCCACCACCATCGTCGGAGCGCCGTCAAGCTGCCGGAGAACTCTTCTTCCATTCCACTCCTTATTGCTGGATCAAGATGGTGGATATCGTCATCAAGCTGTACATGTGCTGAACGCGGAGGTGTCGTCCGTTCGGTGCTAGATCGGAAGGATCGTGATCAAGTTCGTGAGACGGAACGTGATCAAGTTTGTGGGACGGATCCTGATCGGATCGCGGGACAGATCTTGATTGGAACACGGGATAGATCGTGATTGGATCGCGGGATGCACGGCGATTTGGATCGAGAAGACGTTCGACTACACCAACCGCGTTTCTTAACGCTTCCCGCTTAGCGATCTACAAGGGTATGTAGATCTACTCTCCCTCTCGTAGATGCTCATCACCTTGGATAGATTTTCATGTGTGTAGGAAAATTTTTGTTTCCCATGCAACGTTCCCCAACAGTGGCATCATGAGCTAGGTCTATGTGTAGATGAGATCTCGAGTAGAACACAAAAGGTTTGTGGGCGTTGATGCTTAGATTGCTTCCTCCCTTGGTTAGATTTTGGTTCAGCGGTATTGTGAGATGAAGCAGCCCGGACCAACATTACTCGTACGCTTACGAGAGACCGGTTCCCTCGACACAACTAGTTGCCTAGATGGCTTGCGGGTGGCAGTTTCTCTCACTTTAGTTGCATCGGATTCGACAAAGGCAGTCCTTAAGAAGGTTGAAAAGCAAATTATGTATCACTGTTGTGGTTTATGCGAAGGTGAGAATCGTTCTTGCTAGAAACCCATAGCAGACACGTAAAACATGCAACAACAATTAGAGGACGTCTAACTTGTTTTTGCAGGGTATGTTGTGATGTGGTATGGCCAATTACATGATGTGATATATGTGATGTATGAGATGATCATGTGATGTATAGAATTTAACGACTTGCATGTCGATGAGTATAGCAACCAGCAGGAGCCATAGGGTTGTCTTTAATTATTGTATGACCTGCGTGTCAATCATTAAGCGCTATGTAATGCTTTACTTTATTGCTAAACGGTAGCAATAGTAGTAGAAGCATGCAGGGCGTGACAACCACAATGGCGACACGTTGATGGACATCAAGATGATGGAGATCATGGTGTCGTGTCGGTGACGATGAAGATCATGCCGATGCTTTCAAGATGGAGATCTAAAGCACAAGTTCATGGCCATATCATGTCACTTATGAATTGCATGTGATGTTAATCCTTTTATGCACCTTGTTATGCTTAGTACGACGGTAGCATTATAAGGTGATCCCTCACTTAAATTTCAAGATAAAATTGTGTTCTCCCCGAGTGTGCACCGTTGCGAAAGTTCGTTGTGTTGAGACACCACGTGATGATCGGGTGTGATAGACTCTACGTTCACATACAACGGGTGCAAGCCAGTCTTGCACGCGCAGAACACTCGGGTTAAACTTGACGAGCCTAGCATGTACAGACATGGCCTCAGAACACAAGAGACCGGAAGGTCGAACATGAGTCATATAGTAGATATGATAAACATAATGATGTTCACCATTGAAGCCACCTCAACTCACGTGATGATCGGACTTGAGTTGGTGGATTTGGATCTTGTGACACTCAGATGACCTGAGGGATGTCAATTTGAGTGGGAGCTTTAGTAATTTTATTAACTAAACTCATTATCTTGAACAATAGTCTAAGTGAATTTTGCATATTTATGTTGTAGATCAATGGCTCGCGCAGTAGCACCCCTGAATTTTAATGCGTTCCTAGATAAAGCTAAACTGAAAGATGATGGAAGTAACTTTGTTGACTGGGCCCGTAATCTTAGGATTATCCTCACGGCTTCCCACAAATCATATGTCCTTGATGCACCGCTTGGTGACCAACCAGAAGACATGACCTCCGAAGACGTTAAGAACGCTTGGGAGGCACGTACTGGAGATTACTCTAGTTCAGTGTGCAATATTGTATGGCTTAGAACCGGGACTTCAAAGACGTTTTGAACGTCATGGAGCATATGAGATGTTCCAGGAGTTGAAGTTTATCTTTCAGAAGAACGCCCGAATCGAGAGGAATGAAACCTCCGATAAGTTCTATGCTTGCAAGATGGAGGAGAACGGGTTTATCAGTGAACACATACTCAGAATGTCTGGGTATTCAACTCGCCTAGCAGAGTTGGGAATTGCCCTTCCGCTAGAGGCGATCACTGACAGAGTTCTTCAATCACTGCCACCTAGTTACGAGAGCTTTGTGATGAACTATAGCATGCATGGGATGAACAAGTCAGTCGTCGAGCTGATTACGATGCTAAAAGTCGCTGAGTCTGAAATCAAGAAAGAGCATCAAGTGTTGATGGTCAATAAAACTACTAGTTTCAAGAAAAATGGCAAAGTCAAGGGCAAGGACAAGAAGGGTAAAACCAAGAAGGATGGCAAAGCAGTTGCTACTCCTGCAAAGAAGCCCAAGCATGGACCCAAGCAAGAAACTGAGTGCTTTCATTGCAAAGGAACTGGTCACTGGAAGTGGAACTGCCCCAAGTACCTGGCTGACAAGAAGGCGGCCAACGACAAACATGTATATATGTTATACATGTTATTGATGTGTACCGTACTAGCTCTCGTAGTAGTGCCTGGGTATTTGATACCGGTTCGGTTGCTCACATTTGCAACTCAAAGCAGGAACTATGGAATAAATGAAGGCTGGCAAAGGACGAAGTGACGATGCACGTGGGAAATGGTTCCAAGGTTGATGTGATCGTCGTCGGCACGTTCACTCTTCGATTACCATCGGGATTAGTGATGAACCTGAATAATTGTTATTTAGTGCCTGCGTTAAGCATGAACATTATATCTGGATCTTGTTTATTGCGAGACGGTTACTCATTTAAATCAGAGAATAAAGGTTGTTCTATTTATGCAAGTAATATCTTTTATGGTCATGCACCCAATGTTAGGGGTTTATTCATGTTGAATCTTGATAGTGATGACACACATGTTCATAACATTGATGCCAAAAGATGTAGAATTGATAATGATAGTACCACTTTCCCGTGGCACCTCCGTTGAGGTCATATTGGTGTAAAACGCATGAAGAAGCTCCATGCTGATGGACTTTTGGAGTCACTTGATTTTGAATCACTTGACACATGTGAACCATGCGTCATGGGCAAGATGACTAAAACGCAGTTCTCTGGAACAATGGAACGGGCGAGTGACTTATTGGAAATCATACACACTGATGTGTGCAGTCCAATGAATGTTACAACGCATGGTGGATATCGTTATTTTCTCACCTTCACTGATGACTTAAGTAGATATGGGTATATTTACTTAATGAAACACAAGTCTGAAACATTTGAAAAGTTCAAGCAATTTAAGAGTGAAGTTGAGAATCATCGTAACAACAAGATTAAATTCCTGCGATCTAATCGAGGAGGTGAATATCTGAGTAATGAGTTTGGCAGTCACTTAAGTCAGTGTGGAATTGTTTCACATTTGACACCGCCCGGAACACCACAGCGTAATGGTGTGTCCGAACGTCGTAATCGAACCTTATTAGATATGGTGCGTTCTATGATGTTTCTTGCTGATTTGCCACTATCGTTTTGGGGTTATGCAGTAGAGACAACTGCATTCACTTTAAATAGGGCACCATCAAAATCCATTGAGACAACGCCATATGAACTGTGGTTTGGCAATAAGAAAAAATTGTCATTTCTTAAAGTTTGGGGATGTGATGCTTATGTCAAAAAGCTTCAGCCTGAAAAGCTGGAACCCAAAGCGGAGAAATGCGTCTTCATAGGATACCCGAAAGAGACAGTCGGGTATACCTTCTATCTCAGATCCGAAGGCAAAGTGTTTGTCGCTAAAAACGGAACATTTCTTGAGAAAGAGTTTCTCTCGAAAGAATTGAGTGGGAGGAAAATAGAGCTTGATGAGGTTATTGAACCTTTACTTCAACCAGAAAATAGCGCAACGCAGAAAGATGTTTCTGTGGAACCTACGACCGTAGAAGAGGAAGTTAATGATGATGATCATGAAGCTTAGGATCAAGCATCTATTGAACCTCGTAGGTCGACAAGGCTGCATACTACCCCTGAGTGGTACGGCAACCCTGTCTTGGAGGTCATGTTGTTGGACAACAATGAACCTACGAGCTATGGAGGAGCAATGATGGGCCCGAATTCCGAGAAATGGTTAGAGGCCATGAAATCCGAGATGGGATCCATGTACGAAAACAAAGTATGGACTTTGGAAGTATTACCTGAAGGGTGAAAGGCCATTCAGAACAAACGGATCTTTAAGAAGAAAACAGACGCGGACGGTAATGTCACCGTCTATAAAGCTTGACTTGTGGCAAAGGGTTTTTCACAAGTTCAAGGAGTTGACTATGATGAGACTTTATCACCCGTAGCGATGCTTAAGTTTGTCAGAATCATGTCAATAGCTGCCTGTTTCGACTATGAAATTTGGCAGATGGATCAAAAAACAGCGTTCCTCAACGGTTTCCTTGAGGAAGAGTTGTATATGATGCAACCCGAAGGTTTTGTCGATCTAGAGAATGCTAACAAAGTTTGCAAACTCCAGCGATCCATTTATGGACTGGTGCAAGCATCTTGGAGTTGGAATAAGCGCTTTGATGAGGTGGTCGAAGCGTTTAAGTTCATACAAGTTTACGGAGAAGCTTGTATTTACAAGAAAGTGAGTGGGAGCTCTATAGCATTTCTAGTATTATATGTGGATGACATATTGCTGATTCGAAACAATATAGAAATGCTGGAAAGCGTGAAGGAATATTTGAACAAGAGTTTTTCAATGAAGGACCTAGGAGAAGCTGCTTTCATATTAGGCATTAAGATCTATAGAGATAGATCGAGACGCTTAATAGCACTTTCACAGAGCACATACCTTGATAAAGTTTTCAGGAAGTTCAAAATGGAATAGTCCAAGAAGGGGTTCTTGCCTGTATTACAAGGTGTGAAGTTGAGTAAGACTCAATGCCCAGTAACTGCTGAAGATAGAGAAAAGATGAGTGTCATCCCCTATGCTACAGCCATAGGCTCTATCATGTATGCAATGTTGTGCACAAGACCCGATGTCAGCCTTGCCATAAGTATGGCCGGAAGGTTTCAAAGTGATCCTAGAATGGAGCACTGGCAAGCGGTCAAGAATATCCTTAAGTAGCTGAAAAGGACTAAGGAAATGTTTCTCGTTTATGGAGGTGATGAAGAGCTCGTCGTAAAGGGTTACGTCGATGCAAGCTTTGACACTGATCTGGATGACTCTAAGTCGCAAACCGGATACGTATTTATTCTTAACGGGGGAGCGGTAAGCTGGTGCAGTTCCAAGCAAAGCATGGTAGCTGATTCTACGTGCGAAGCGGAATACATCGCAGCCTCGGAGGCGGCGAAGGAAGGTGTCTGGATGAAGCAGTTCATGACAGATCTTGGAGTAGTGCCGAGTGCACTGAATCCAATGAACCTGTTCTGTGACAACACTGGTGCCATTGCTCTGGCCAAAGAACCAAGGTTTCACAAGAGGACCAGACACATAAAGCGACGCTTCAACTCCATCCGCGATTACATCTTGGAGAAAGACATAAATATTTGCAAAGTGCACACGGATTTGAATGTTGCAGACCCGTTGACTAAACCTCTTCCAAGGGCTAAACATGATCAACACCAGAACTGCATGGGTGTTCGATTCATTACAATGTAAATCACATAGTGATGTGAACTAGATTATTGACTCTAGTGCACGTGGGAGACTGTTGGAAATATGCCCTAGAGGGAATAAATAAAGTGTTTATTATTGTATTTCCTTGTTCATGATAATCGTTTATTATCCATGCTATAATTGTATTAATTGGAAACATGGATACATGTGTGGATACATAGACAAACACAATGTCCCTAGTATGCCTCTAGTGAACTAGCTCGTTAATTGAAAGATGGTTAAGGTTTCCTAGACATGGACATGAGATGTCATTTGAGAACGGGATCACATCATTAGGAGAATGATGTGATGGACAAGACCCAAACTACAAACGTAGCTTATGATCGTGTCAGTTTATTGCTACTGTTTTCTGCATGTCAAGTATATGTTCCTATGACCCTGAGATCATGCAACTCACAAATATCGGAGGAGTACCTTGTGTGTATCAAACGTCGCAACGTAATTGGGTGACTATAAAGGTGCTCTACAGGTGTCTCCGAGGGTGTCTGTTGAGTTGGCATGGATTAAGACTGGGATTTGTTACTCCGTGTGACGGAGAGGTATCTCAGGGCCCACTCGGTAATAGAACATCACAACAAGCCTTGCAAGCAATGTGACTAAGTGTTGGTCATGGGATATTGTATTACGGAACGAGTAAAGAGACTTGCCAGTAATGAGGTTGGACTAGTTAGGGAGATACCGACGATCGAATCTCGGGCAAGTAACATACCGAAGAACAAAGGGAACATCATACGGGATTAACTGAATCCTTGACATAGAGGTTCGACCGATAAAGATCTTCGTAGAATATGTAGGAACCAATGTGTACATTCGGGTCCCGCCATTGGTTATTGATCATAGAGGTGTCTCAGTCATGTCTACATAGTTCTCGAACCCGCAGGGTCTGCACACTTAAGGTTTGATGACGTTTCGGTAGTATAGAGTTATGTATGGTGGTGACCGAAGTTTGTTTGGAGTCCCGGATGAGATCCTAGACGTCATGAGGAGCTCTGGAATGGTCCGGAGGTAAATATTCATATATAGGAAGTCCTGTTTTGGTCGCCGGAAAAGTTCCGGGCTTATCGGTAGTGTACCGCGAGACCTCCGGGAGGGGTATTTCGACCCAAGAGGCTTCATGGGCTGTGGGAGAGTGAATATCAGCCCTTAGTGGGCTGGTGGAAACTCCCACACAAGGCCCATGTGGCTGGAGAAGAAAACCCAAAAGGAAAAAGGTGGAAAAAGGCAAAAAGGAAAAAAAAAGGATGAATCCTAATCCTACTAGGAATGGAGGAGGTGGACTCCTCCTCTCCTAGTTCGGCCGAAGCCTAGGAGGCTTGGAGGCCAAGCTGCCTCCTCTCCTCCTCTCCTCCTATATATACTGGTGGTATTGAGGGTTTTTGCACTAGATTTTCAGCCACGTGCTACCCGTTCCTCCAGTGCATAGTTTCTCCTCAAGATCGGTTTTCTGCAGTGCTTAGGCGAAGCCCTGCCGGAATTGTTCCACCACCATCGCCGGAGCGCCGTTAGGCTGCCGGAGAACTCTTCTTCCATTCCACTCCTTCTTGCTGGATCAAGATGGTGGAGATTGTCACCAAGCTGTACGTGTGCTGAACGCGGAGGTGCCGTCCGTTCGGTGCTAGATAAGAAGGATCGTGATCAAGTTCGTGGGACGGATCGTGATCGGATCGCGAGACGGATCGTGATTGGATCGCGGGACGGATCGTGATTGGATCGCGGGACGCACGGCGATTTGGATCGCGAAGACGTTCAACTACACCACCCGCGTTTCTTAACGCTTCCCGCTTAGCGATCTACAAGGGTATGCAGATATACTCTCCCTCTCGTAGATGCTCATCACCATGGATAGATCTTCGTGTGCATAGGAAATTTTTAGTTTCCCATGCAACGTTCCCCAACAAGGAGTATCCGATTCAGTGACCTGTCTACTTCGTTAGCGAGGTTTTAACCTTATCCAAACTACATTATCCGCATTGGCACAAGCTGGTTTTCAGATTTTTTATGGCAAGCCGGAAGTTGAAGCACAATTTTTAAGAACATCCAATTACTGGGGTTAGTTCAACACCACTTGGGGTATCATACAGAATCGAGAGGCTACCAGCCGGATCGCTAAGTGGGCAATTGAGCGTGGCCCCCACCATGTCAAGTACATGCCCCGTACAACTATCAAATCTCAAGCACTAGTCAACTTCATCAATGTCTGGGCAGAATTGCAGATTCCAGAAGATAGGCCAGATAACACATATTGGACTATATACTTTGATGGATCTAGACAATTGGAGGGCTCGAGGGCTGAGTTGTTTTAACTTCCCCACGAGGTGATAAATTTTTTTATGTCTTATGGCTGATGTTTCCCTGTACTAACAATGCAGCTGAGTACGAAGACCTCCTACATGGACTCATAATAGCTAAGGAGGTGAACCTTAGGCGGGTTAGGTGTCTAGGCGACTCAGATCTAGTGGATCAGAAATTTTTGGGGACTTGGGATTCCAAAGATCCTTTGATGGCGGCTTACCGACGGGCGATCTCAGATGTGGCGGGTCATTTTTAGGGCTACCAAGTCGACCAAGTCGACCATATCGACCAACGACAAAATGAGGAGGCTGACACCCTGTCAAGACTCGGCTCTTAGCGGAAGCTGGTTCCTCCCAATGTCTTTTTGGATGTCCTTCACAACCCTTCGGTGAAATTGCCATTAGAGGAGGATATAGCTATTCCTTACCCGGAGTCATACTTGGTGGTGGCTCTCCATGCTATTCTTGATTGGAAAGTCCCGTATTTGGCTTATTTAACCCAAGGCGAGCTTCCAGCAGAGGAAGTCGAGGCTCGTCAGATAATCCGGTGATCTAAGTCTATGACTATTGTCAGGGGCAAGTTACACCAACGGAGCAGCACTGGTGTATTTCAGCGTTGTGTGCCCCCTGAGAAAGGACATGAAATTCTCAATGAGTTCCATGCTGGCGACTGTGGACACCATGCCGGCTCAATATCTTTGGTAGCAAAGGATTTTCGTCATGGGTTTTATTGGTTGACGGCTCATGCAGACGTGGAAGACATTGTGCGCAAGTGCGATGGGCATCAAAAGTTTGCTTGTCAAACCCATGTACCGGCTCAGGAGTTGTGTATGATCCCAATTACTTGTCCGGTTGCAGTTTGGGGGCTTGATATGGTTGGCCCGTTTAAAATTTCCTCTGATAAAAAGACTCACATACTGGTGGCAGTTGATAAGTTTACCAAATGGATTGAAGCAGAGCCGATTAGTAGTTGTGGTGCAGAGACGGCGGTGAAGTTTTTGAAAAATTTGATCTATCGCTTTGGATATCCTCATAGTATTATTACTAATAACGGTACCAATTTATCCAAATGAGCTATGGAACAGTTTTGTCAGAAAGAGCACATCCAGCTTGACCTAGCCGAAGTAGCACATCCACAGTCAAATGGACAAGCCGGGCAAGCTAATCAAGAAATTTTGAGAGGGATCAAGCCTCGGCTCATGGTTCCATTACAGCATACCACGGGTTGTTGGGTTGAGGAGACCCCTTTAGTACTTTGGAGCATTAGAAGAACAGCTAACAGGTCCACTGGTTACATGCCTTTCTTCCTGATCTATGGTGCTGAGGCGGTTTTGCCA
This sequence comes from Hordeum marinum, assembly GCA_022496015.1. Classification (NCBI taxonomy): domain Eukaryota; kingdom Viridiplantae; phylum Streptophyta; class Magnoliopsida; order Poales; family Poaceae; genus Hordeum; species Hordeum marinum. The sequence goes on from CM039672.1 coordinate 47,536,080, forward strand.
AGTTATATTCGTCATGACTCTCCACAAGTTGCTGCTCATGTTGAAGCTGACAATGAACATGCACGTCAAAACTGTTTGGATGCTTTGGAAGAAGAGCGCAACTTGGCAGTAGCCAGGACAGCCTTATATCAACAAGACCTACGTTGCTATCATAGTGGTAGAGTTAGAAGCTGCGCATTTCAAGAAGGCGACTTAGTCCTCCGTCTAATTCAAGATCAAACCGGGATGCATAAAATTTCACCACCATGGAAGGGGCCTTTTGTGGCCAGCAAAGATCTTCATATTGGCTCGTACTACTTGATCAATTTACGGCCAAGGAAATCTACGTCTGAATAAGAGACGACCCAGCCCTAGAACATCGCTCAACTTCGGCCTTATTATACTTAGAACCACCGACTCATCAAAATTTGTACTCTTTTAATTTTTTTGTACGAACTTATATATGTTCAAATATAATAAAGCAAACACCATCGAAACTCGGGCTCTCTGTCATTTCATCCTATAAATCAAGCATGAGTCTGTATTATTTGAAACATAAGGTCACTTGGGGTCTTCTAACTCATCGAGTTTAGCTTTCTCACCCTCTTGATTGGCAAAATACACTACAATATGGTTAAACCTGCCTGTATGCTTGATGCAACTCCGATCAGGTGACCCCATGTACTCTTGTTAAGTTACTCCATTATGGACCCTAAACTTTCAAGGTTAAAACATTGGTTGAGTCACGTGAGAGCCGACATATAGAATGCCAAGCTAAATCATGGGTTGTCATACCCATTTCATTGAAGCAAGACTCGAGCCTCAAAAGTCGGTCTCTTTACCGAGTCTCACTAAGCCGGACTATTATAAATTTGCACATTATTGCAATCATCATGTGATTTTTTTCAGGAAAATATTATAAAGAACTCCCAGGGAGCAAGGTGAAATACCCTCCCTGTACTGATTCAAGCAACCAGATATTAAGCAAGGGTCAGCCAAGACATAACTGATTAAAGGACAAGAGGTATCGGTTTCATATGCATGGGGATTAAGGGAGAATTAACAAAGACTTGGTCATACATAAATTCCTTGCCATCACGACAAGATCAAGAGTTTCAAACCGTGCACAAGGGCACAACACAGGCAAAACAACTATTGGTTTAAAAATATTATAAGGCGCTTCAGGCCCGACCAGCAGAATCAAAGTTTTTTCGTAACCCGGCCTTTTTGTTTTCCGGGTTAAGCTTCATTTTGGTCTTCTGCATGAGATGTCTCCGGATTGTCCTTCGTTGTAGTTTATGGGACTATGATCAGTAGGTCGTCCAAGTTCCAGTTACAATGGGACAAGGCTTCGAATATGGCTTCTTCATTCACAATAGGCAACGGGTACGTGAGGGGCGAAGAGGTGCTTTCGGCATTTCGGAGTCAGACTCACTGATTTAAATGAGGGCGGTTGAACTCAAGCATTGTTTGCATCATAATCTAGATGATAGGTCTTCAATGACATGTCATTCACGAGCCGACTTGCAAACACACGAGCAGCCTTGACACATTGCAGATAGTCATCTTCAGTAAAAGTTGACTCGTCCACCTTCAGAGCTGGAAATCACACGTCCATCTCCACCGGGTCAAAGCAGTGTTGCGTAAGCCAAAGCTCAACTCAAGGAATATGTAGTTCCGGCTTGGGCGGCTGATCTTTTGAGTTCTCCAATTTGCTTGGGGATTGTAGAGAGGAATGTCAATGCAGCTTTTATGAGATTCACCGGATCTTTGTTCCCCATAACATTTTTCATTGTACATAGGCTTCTAGTGTAAAGCTGATCCGTTAATGCACATGCAACCTTGATCTTTAGTAAGCAATTTTCTTGAAGATTGCATGTGTGGTGTCCTACAAAACGTTCAAGTGCATGAGTCGCCGGGGAACTTGTCTTCAAAAATGAGTACTACATGGATTCACAAAAAGTTTCTCAAGATACTCACCAAAGATGGCTTGAGTCATGTGGTCAATATGCTGTTTTAACCCTGGCAGTTCTTCAGAGACTATTTTCAGATAACTCTCAGATTTTTCAAAACGCTGAATCAAGGTAGTTTTCTAAGCTTCAAATGATTTCCTTTGTTTTTCAAAACCTGCCTTGGTTTTCTCCGGCTGCTCTAAGGATAACCACAATTTCTGTTCTAGCTCTGCTCAGGCAGTTTCTCCCATGACAAGGTCCTTTTTTAATCCACTTACATTAGCCTCAGTCGCCTTCAGAGTTTCCTGTGTTTTCATAGGTGATTAACAGTAAAAATAGAGTGTTATCGACAAGAAAAGTCTGAAGCAGATTGCACGCAATATACTCGACACTTGGGGGCTAATGCATATCAATTTTCTCAAAACAAAACACAATTATGAAGACCTGGCTCATCTCAATAAGTTGAGCCGGCCCTTGGGGGCTACAGGTCGAATTCTTCTACCATTATGTAGACCCAACAAATCTCAAGAAGATTAGCCAGTCCTTGGGGGCCACAGGTCAAATTCTGCTACAAGTTATCAAGATCCAACTCATTTCAAGAACAAGAGTCGGCCCTTGGGGGCTACAGGAGGATACACACACACACACATATGTGTGTGTGTGTGTGTGTGCATGTGTGTGGAATATATAATAAGGCTAAACATACCTCGTGTATTTATTTTCATCATGTTCACAAGGCCAACTTCTGCCTACCGGCTCGCAGAGAGACACTCTAGATAACGAGTATGTAATTCTTTCATGCTGAAAGTTTTATAACTCGGAAGCTCCATTTTAACTTTTCCCTTGTCAAGCAAGATTTCTTCTTCCTTGTTAACAAGCTTTGCTAGCACATTAAAGGGTCCAGGGGCAGTATAAGCCGACCTAGTAATGGCGACTTCTCATTCTTATCACAAGAAGCAACTTCAGTGGTTTCCTGCAGAATAGGCGGATCAACATTGATTGTTGGGTCAGTTTGAACATCCATAGGCACGGTAGGAGTTGTTCCTAATTCAGGATGAGGAGGTAAATCGACTTGGACTCCTTGAGGACTTCCAACATGTTCAGTGGTTCCAAGAGCTGTCATATCCGGGGTTTTCGGCTCAATGACTTCAGGATTAGCAGATGACTCACCAAGGTTCCTTTTCTTGGCTGTGACACTATAGAAAGAAATGGCAGAATAAAATATATGCAAAACTTAGAGTATAGCAAACAAAACATACGATGTAAAGAAGGGGAAACTTACCCTTGGTTGATAACAAAAGGTGGCAACTTCATGTCACTTACAGGATGAAGGGGGTGATTCCTGATAATTTGAGTCAGCAAGATTGAGAGGTTGTTTAAAAAGACATGCCTGACGATGAGACGGAGTTGGACTATGAGGCGTCTCATCTTGTAGATGGGAGCAGCTGGTTTGTCGGGTAAGCGAGGTATAAGATTAACAGAACTGCTCCGAGTTTGACGTCTTGAGGCATGCTGGGTCTTCTTCAAAATAAAATTGGGATCTAAATAAGCATTTGGGTGAGAAAAACTTATTGTCTGAATAACCCACCTTAACTTCCTTGGAGACCAGGTTTCTGAGGCGGAGGAGACGGACATTACCTCAACATTGTCGGCCCGACTTGTGGCAACTTTACCCTAATAAATAAGGAACGTTAGCCTACTGATTACAGATATAACCAAGGAAATAAAATATTACCTCCATAGATGCACCGCTTGATGGAGACTCGCCCCTAAATGACGGATCATCTACGGCCGCCTTGTTCTTCTTCTTGCTGCTGCCGACTCTAGGCTTACTAGCTGGGACTTTCCTTTTCTTTTTCGAGAACGAATAAGACGCCTACAAGATTTTTTGATATAAGTAATAGAGTGAAGTATTCAAAATTTGAAGTTTTACAAAGATGGTCAAAAGAGATCTGGAACTGGAAGTTTCTTACTGAAGGAGCCGGGTTGAGGGCATTAAAGGGCTTCAAGCCCATTTGATCACGGACTGCTTGAGATTCCCCCAACATTTTCTTCACAAACTTATTTACTTCATCTTCTGTCAGAACCATCTTACTATATCTTTCCGGATCATCCACATGGACGGAATAGTTGCACATCAAATCATTTCGACGGCTTAACGGGAGGATCATCCAGGTTGCCCAACACCGTGTCAGGTCTACTCCAGTTAAGCCCTGAGTCTATAGAGCCGCCAACTTTGGAAATACAAAAGCAAACTTATCTCGCTCTTCTTGAGAAGCCCGACCAGGAAGGTCAAAATCCATAGGGAGGTGCTTTGGTCTATAACCCGACAGGGGGTTCTCATTTGCAGGAGCAGTATTCCGACAATAAAACCAAGTTTTAGGCCATCCTTTGGTCTGACTCGACAAGAAAACAGAAGGAAAGCCTCCAGCTCTTCGTCTTTGAAGTGAAATTCCACCTAGCTCTTGGCTAGGACCATCTGTGCACTCAGTCTAGCGGTTCAAATAGAAGAACTCCAGGAAAAGCGGGACAGTGGGTTCCATTTGCAAATCTACCTCACATTATACTTGAAATTGGCAGAGGTTCGATATGGATTTACGGGCCAAGTCTTGCGGATGAAGGTGAAGGAAGTTGAGTACATCTCGTAAGAACTTTGACCCGAGAGGAAAAAGGCCTCTGAGAAGGTGATCTATGAAAATTACAACTTCTTCTTCACCGGGTGTCGGTGTCAAAACAAGCGGATCTCGGGTAGGGGGTCCCGAGGTGTGAGTCTAGGATCGATGGTAACAGGGGACGAAGGAGAAGATGTTTTACCCAGGTTCGGGCCCTCCTATGGAGGTAAAACCCTAGGCCCTACTCGATTATATTGATGTGTATAAAGGTTACAAAGTTGATCTACCTCGAGATCGAATAGCTAAAACCCTAGATGAGTTTCTCTGTCCTACAATCTAAAACCCTCCGGGTTTATATAGAAATCGAGGGGGGGGGGGTTCCTAGGGTTTACACATGACAGGTCTCCTGCCATGGATAGAGATGCCGATTACCTTATCCTGACTTGGAGTGCACGTCGCGCCTTCAAGACTTCCTTCTAGAACACGGGGTAGTTGCATATTCGTCCCTTCCTGCGATAGTTAGAGAACAGCCCACCAAGCTAGCCTATAGAGAGATAGGCCAGTGGCCCGAGGACCCCTTAGTCCCAGACTCCCTCAGTAGACCCCGAACTAGGCCCCAACACCAAGGGTCACAACACTGGCAGCTCCACGGGATCGGAGTCTTCGGCTTGTGGGGCGAGTTCTTCTTCCCATTAATGATCGGCTGAGACTAGTCCGGCTTCCGATGACACGTAATTTTTCCAATCATACAATCGTCCGGACGCCATGAGTTGCTTAGCCTTGAAGTCCAAACATCAAAGTGTGAACAATGTTTCCTGATAGCCCTTCTAAAGAAGGGTCGCAGCCTATCACGACAGCTGAACCAGTTATGAAGACTTGATTTGCGGTTCGAGGCCGTTTTTCTATTGGCATGACTCATCAATGTATAGATCATGCTCCATTTCACATGGGATATGATTAATGCCATGGGTTTTATCATGCGTGCGTAACGGCAAGGATATTTTGGGAAGTGCTGAAGCCTGCGGCGCAGTAAAAGGGAGGCTAATCGGCGTCACGCCTCATAAAAGGGAAAAAACCCGAGGCCTATTCACGCTTCCCATTCGCATCCTCGATCTTCCCAAGCTCCAAGAGTCCAGATCCAGTTCTTCCTCAACTTCTCCTCCGAGCTTAGCCATGGAGGGCTTAGGCTCTATGGCCAAGTGGGAGGCATCCACGGTCATCGACAAGGACAACCGAGAGTTATAGCTCGCCGGCTAGCTCCCCGCCGATGTTTTCCAACGCGCCCGAGAGGCAAACCAGGTGGTCCCAACCCCTAAGTCAGGCAAGAGGTTGGTGTTCGTCCCCCATTTCATCCGGGGACTGGGCTTTCTGTTGGGGAACGTCGCATGGGAAACAAAAAATTTCCTACGCTCATGCAAGACCTATCCATGGTGATGAGAATCTACGAGAGGGAGAGTGGATCTACATACCCTTGTAGATCGCTAAGCCGGAAGCGTTAAGAAACGCGGTTGGTGTAGTCGAATGTCTTCGCGATCCACATCGCCGAGCGTCCCGCGATCCAATTACGATCTGTCCCGATCAAGCATCAAACAGATGGCACCTCCGCATTTAGCACACGTACAGCTTGATGACGATCTTCACCTTCTTGATCCAGCAAGAGGTAGCGGAGAGGTAGAAGAGTTCTCCGGCAGCGTGACGGCGCTCCAGCGATGGTGGTGGAGCTATTCCGGAAGGGCTTTGCCTAAGCACTGCAGAAATCCAATCTAGAGGAGAAACTATGCACTAGAGGAAGAGAGGAGGAGGCTTGGCCCTCAAGGGACCAGCCCTTGGTTCGGCCGAATCAAGGAGGAGAGGAGGACTCCTCCTCCAATCCTAGTAGGACTAGGATTCCTCCCTATTTTGCCTTTTTTCCACCTTATCTCTTTGGGTTTTCTCTCCCAGCCGCATGGGTCTTGTGTGGGACTTCCACCAGCCCACTAAGGGCCGGTATTCACTCTCCCACAGCCCATGTAGCCTATTGGGTCGAAATACCCTTCCCGATGGTCTCCCGGTACACTACCGGCACTTCCGGTACACTACCGATGAGCCCGAAACTTTTCCGGCGACCAAAATAGGACTTCCTATATATCAATATTTACCTCCGGACCATTCCGGAGCTCCTCGTGATGTCCGGGATCTCATCCGGGAACTCCGAACAACCTTCGGTCACCACCATACATAACTCTATACTACCTAAATGTCACCAAACCTTAAGTGTGCAGACCCTGCGGGTTCGAGAACTATGTAGACATGACCGAGACACCTCTATGGTCAATAACCAATAGAGGGACCTGGATGTACATATTGGTTTCTACATATTCTATGAAGATCTTTATCGGTCGAACCTCTATGTCAAGGATTCAGTTAATCCCGTATGATGTTCCCTTTGTTCTTCGGTATGTTACTTGCCCGAGATTTGATCGTCAGTATCTCCATACCTAGTTCAACCTCGTTATCGGCAAGTCTCTTTACTCGTTCCGTAATACAAGATCTCATGACTAACACTTAGTCACATTGCTTGCAAGGCTTATTGTGATGTTGTATTACCGAGTGGGCCTTGAGATACCTCTCAGTCACACGGAGTAACAAATCCCAGTCCTGATCCATGCCAACTCAACAGACACCTTCGGAGATAACTATAGAGCACCTTTATAGTCACCCAGTTACGTTGCCATGTTTGATACACACAAGGCACTCTTCCGGTGTCCGTGAGTTACATGATCTCATGGTCATAGGAACATATACTTGACATGCAGAAAACATTAGCAATAAACTGACACGATCATATGCTATGTTTGTAGTTTGGGTCTTGTCCATCACATCCTCCTCCTAATGATGTGATCCCGCTATCAAATGACATCACATGTCAATGGCTAGGAAACCTTGACGATCTTTGATCCATGAGCTAGTTCACTAGAGGCATACTAGGGACAAAGTGTTGTCTATTTACCCACACATGTAATGTGTTTCCAGTCAATACAATTATAGCATGGATAATAAGTGATTATCATGAACAAGGAAATATAATAATAAACACTTTATTTATTGCCTCTAGGGCATATTTCCAACAGTCTCCCACTTGCACTAGAGTCAATAATCTAGTTCACATCACTATGTGATTTACATTGTAATGAATCAAACACCCATGCAGTTCTGGTGTTGATCATGTTTAGCCCTTGGAAGAGGTTTAGTCAACGGTTTTGCAACATTCAAATCTGTGTGCACTTTGCAAATATTTATGTCCTTCTCCTCGATGTAATCGCGGATGGAGGTGAAGCGTCGGTTTATGTGTCTGGTCCTCTTGTGAAACCTTGGTTCCTTGGCCAGAGCAATGGCACCAGTGTTGTCACAGAACAGGTTCATTGGATTCAGTGCCTTGGGCACTACTCCAAGATCTGTCATGAACTGCTTCATCCAGACACCTTCCTTCGCTGCCTCCGAGGCTTCGATGTACTCCGCTTCGCATGTAGAATCGGCTACCATGCTTTGCTTGGAACTGCACCAGCTTACCGCTCCCCCGTTGAGAATAAATACGTATCCGGTTTGTGACTTAGAGTCATCCGGATCAGTGTCAAAGCTTGCATCGACGTAACCCTTTACGACAAGCTCTTCATCACCTCCATAAACGAGAAACATGTCCTTAGTCCTTTTCAGGTACATAAGGATATTCTTGGCCGCTGCCAAGTGCTCCATTCCAGGATCACTTTGAAACCTTCCAGCCATACTTATGGCTAGGCTGACATCGGGTCTTGTGCACAACATTGCTTACATGATAGAGCCTATGCCTGAAGCATAGGGGATGACACTCATCTTTTCTCTATCGTCTGCAGTCACTGGGCTTTGAGTCTTACTCAACTTCACACCTTGTAACACAGGCAAGAACCCCTTCTTGGACTGATCCATTTTGATCTTCTTCAAAACTTTATCAAGGTATGTGATGTGTGAAAGTGCTATTAAGCGTCTCGATCTATCTCTATAGATCTTAATGCCTAATATGAAAGCAGCTTCTCCTAGGTCCTTCATTGAAAAACACTTGTTCAAATATTCCTTCACGCTTTCCAGCATTCCTATATTGTTTCCAATCAACAATATTTCATCCACATATAATATTAGAAACGCTATACAACCCCCACTCACTTTCTTGTAAATACAAGCTTCTCCATAAACTTGTATAAACTCAAACGCTTTGATCACCTCATCAAAGCGCTTATTCCAACTCCGAGATGCTTGCACCAGTCCATAAATGGATCGCTAGAGTTTGCAAACTTTGACAGTATTCTCTGGATCGACAAAACCTTCTGGTTGCATCATATACAAATCTTCCTCAAGGAAACCGTTAAGGAATGCTGTTTTGACATCCATCTGCCAAATTTCATAATCGAAAGAAGCAGCTATTGCCAACATGATTCTGACAGACTTAAGCATCGCTATGGGAGAGAATGTCTCATCGTAGTCAACTCCTTGAACTTGTGAAAAACCCTTTGCCACAAGTCGAGCTTTATAGATGGTGACATTACCGTCCGCGTCCGTCTTCTTCTTAAAGATCCATTTGTTCTGAATGGCCTTTTGCCCTTCAGGTAATACTTCCAATGTCCATACTTTGTTTTCATTGTTGGGAACGTTGCATGGGAAACAAAAAATTTCCTACGCACACGCAAGATCTATCCATGGTGATGAGCATCTACGAGAGGGAGAGTGGATCTACATACCCTTGTAGATCGCTAAGCGGGAAGCGTTAAGAAACGCGGTTGGCGTAGTCGAACGTCTTCGCGATCCAAATCGCCGAGCGTCCCGCGATCTCATCACGATCTGTCCCGCGATCCAATCACGATCCGTCCTGTGAACTCATCATGATCTGCCCCGTGATCTCATGACGGTCCATCTCGCAATCTTGATCACGGTCCTTCCAATCTAGCGCCGAACGGACGGCACCTCCGCGTTCAGCACACGTACAGCTCGATGACGATCTCCGCCTTCTTGATCCAGCAAGAGGGAGCCGAGAGTTAGACGAGTTCTCCGGCAGCGTGACGGCGCCGTGGCGCTGTTGGTGGAGCAATTCTAGCAGGGCTTCGCCTAAACACTACAGAAAACCGATCTAGAGGAGAAACTATGCACTAGAGGAACGAGTAGCACGTGACTGAAAATCAAGTGCAAAAACGCTAAAACCTCTAGTATATATAAGAGGAAGATAGGAGGAGACTTGGATCAAGGGCCAAGCCCTCTAGGCTTCGGTCGAAGTGGGAGGAGAGGAGGAATCTTCCTCCAATCCTAGTAGGACTAGGACTCCTCCTTATTTTGGCCTTTTTGCCTTTTTCCACCTTTTCTCTTTGGGTTTTTCTTCCCAGCCACATGGGACTTGTGTGGGCCTTCCACCAGCCCACTAAGGGCTGGTATTCCCTCTCCCACAGCCCATGTAGCCTCTTGGGTCGAAATACCCCTCCCGATGGTCTCCCAGTACACTATCGGCACTCCCGGTACACTACCGATGAGCCCGAAACTTTTCCGGCGACCAAAATAGGACTTCCTATACATCAATATTTACCTCCAGACCATTACGGAGCTCCTCGTGATGTCCGGGATCTCATCCAGGACTCCGAACAACCTTCGATCACCACCATGCATAACTCTATACTACTGAAACGTCACCAAACCTTAAGTGTGCAGACCCTGCGGGTTCGAGAACTGTGTAGACATGACCGAGACACCTCTACAGTCAATAACAAATAGAAGGATCTGGATGCCCATATTAGTTCCTACATATTCTACAAAGATCTTTATCGATCGAACCTCTATGTCAAGGATTCAGTTAATCCCGTATGATGTTCCCTTTTTTCTTCGGTATGTTACTTGCCCGAGATTCGATCGTCGATATCTCCATACCTAGTTCAACCTCGTTACCGACAAGTCTCTTTCTTGTTATGTTATACAAGATCTCGTGACTAACACTTAGTCACATTGCTTGCAAGGCTTATTGTGATATTGTATTACCGAGTGGGCCCTGAGATACCTCTCCGTCACACGGAGTAACAAATCCCAGTCTTAATCCGTGCCAACCCAACAGACACCCTCGGAGATACCTGTAGAGTAACTTTATAGTCACCCAGTTATGTTGCGACATTTGATACACACACGGCACTCCTCCGGTGTCAGTGAGTTGCATGATCTCAAGGTCATAGGAACAGATACTTGACATGAAGAAAACAGTAGCATTAAACTGACACGATCATATGCTACGTTTGTAGTTTGGGTCTTGTCCATCACACCATTCTCCTAATGATGTGATCCCGTTATCAAATGACATCTCATGTCCATGGCTAGGAAACCTTAACCATCTTTGATCAACGAGATAGTCTATTAGAGGCATACTAGGGACATGGTTTTGTCTATGTATCCACACATGCATCTAAGTCTCCGATCAATACATTTATAGCATGGATAATAAACGATTATCATGAACAAGGAAATATGATAATAACTAATTTATTATTGCCTCTAGGGAATATTTCCAACAGTCTCCCACTTGCACTAGAGTCAATAATCTAGTTCACATCACCATGTGATTCGCATTGTTATCAATCTAACACCCAATGAGTTCTGGGGCTCGATCATGCTTTGCATGTGAGAGAGGTCTTATAGTCAACGGGTCTGTGACATTCAGTTCCATGTGTACTTCGCAAATCTCTATGTCAGACCATAAACACTGCTACCACACTCCACTTGGTACTATTCCAAATGGCTGCTCCACTATACGTATCCAGATTGCTACTACGAGTCATCCGGATTGGTGTTGAAGCTTGCATCAATGTAACTCTTTACGACGAACACTTTATCACCTCCATAATCAAGAAACATCTCCTTAGTATTTTAGTTACTAAGGATAATCTTGACCGTTGTCCAGTGATCCACTCCTGGATCACTTTTGTACCCCTTGACAGACTCATGGCAAGGCACACACCAAGTGCGGTACACAGCATGGCATAATATAGAGCCTATGCCTAAGGCATAGGGGACGACGTTCGTCCTTTCTCTTTCTCTTGCCGTTGTCGAGCTCTGAGTCTCACTCAACTTCACACCTTACAAATCAGGCGAGAACTCTTTATCTGACTAATCCATTTTAAACTCTTTCAAAATCTTGTCAAGGTATGTACTCCTTGAAAGTCTCATCAAGCATCTTGATCTATCTCTATAGATCTTGATGCTCAACTATTTGGTAGCTTTATCTATATCTTCCTTTGAAAAACTCTTTTTGAACAACCGTTTATGCTTTGCAGAAATTCTACATCATTTCCGATCAACAATATGTCAACCACATATGCTTACCAGAAACTCTATAGTGCTCCCACTCACTTTATTGTAAATACAAGTTTCTCATAAACTTTGTATAGACTCAAAAAACTTTGATCACCTCATCAAAGTGTATATTCCAACTCCGAGATGCTTGCTTCAGTTCATAGAAGGATCATTGAAGCGTTGCGCTACTCTCTGGTTGAAACAAAGGTTCAACAACCTCATCAAGTTCTACCTTTCTCCCACTCAATTCTTTCGAGAGAAACTTTTCCTCGAGAAAACATTCTAATGCATAACCCAAAAATTATAGTAGCAAAACGATAAGAGACATCATAGGAAGCACCATATCCAATAGAGCACGACTATGACGTTCAAACACATCATCACACTATGGTATTCCAGGTGGCGTGAGTTGTGAAACAACTATCACATTGTCTAAAGTTGTATGCCAAACTCATAACTCAAATATTCACCGCCACGATCATATCGTACACATTTTTATGTTCTTGTCATGATGATCTTAAAACTTCACTCTAAATTTGCTTGAACCTTTCAAACGATTTAGACTTGTGTTTCATTAAGTAAATATACACTATATCTACTCAAATCATCAGTGAAGGTAAGAAAATAATGATATCCATCGCACGCTACAAGACTCATTGGATTGCATACATCAACATGTATCATTTCCAATAAACCACTTGCCCGCTCCATCAATCCGGAAAACGGGGTCCTTAGTCATCTTGTCCAAGAGGCATGGTTCGCATGTCTCAATCGATTCGAAATCGAATGAGTCCAACGATCCATCAGCATGGAGTTTCTTCATGCGCTTTATACCGATATGACATTTAACACGTATGTGGTACTATCATTATTAACTTTGTATCTTTTAGCATCAATGTTATGAACATGTGTATTACTACGATCAAGATTCAACAAACCATTCTCACTGGGTGCATGACCATTGAAGGTATTATTCATGTAAACAAAATAACCATTATTCTCTAACTTAAATGAATAACCGTGTTGCAATAAACACGATCTAATCATTTTCATGCTCCATGCAAAACACCAAATAACATTTATTTAGGTTCGTCACTAATCCCGAAGGTAGAGAGAGCATGCGATGTTGATCACATCAACCTTGGAAACATTTCCAACACACATCGTCACCTCATCCTTAGCTAGTTCTCCATTTATTCCGTAGCTTTTATTTCGAGTTACTACCATTTAGCAACCGAACCGGTATCCAATACCCAAGTGCTACTAGGAGTACTCGCAAGGTACACATCATTAATACATATATCAAATATACTTCTGTCGACGTTGCCAGCCGTCTTATCTACCAAGTATCTAGGGTTGTTCCGCTTCAGCGACCGCTCTCCTCATAATCGAAGCACTTAGTCTCGGGTTTTGGTTCAACTTTGGGTTGCTTCGCTGGAGCAGCAACTGACTTGCTATCCATGAAGTTTCCCTCCTTGCTCTTGCCCTTCTCGAAACTAGTGGTTTGACTAACCATCAACTCTTGACGCTCATTCTTGATTTCTACCTTCGCGGTGTCAAACATCGCGAGCAGCTCAGGAATCATTATTTCTATCCCTGGCATTTTATAGTTCATCACCAAGTTCTAGTAGCATAGTGACAGTGACTTGGAGAACTATATCAATCACTATCTTATCTAGAAGATAAACTCCCACTCGATTAAAGCGATTGTAGCACCCAGACAATCTGAGCACATGCTCAATGATTGAGCTATTCTCTTTCATCTTGCAGGCAAAGAATCTTGTTGGAGATCTCGTATCTTGCAACACGGGCACGAGCCTGAGATCCTAATTTCAGCTCTGAGAACATCTCATATGTTCCGTGACGTTAAAAACGTTTCGGAGCCTCAATTCTAAGCCAGTAATGCATGACACACTAAACTATCAAGTAGTCATCAGAACGTGCATGTCAGATGTTCACAACATGTACAGACGATGTTAGAGGGGTTGCCGCACCGAGCGGTGCATTAAGGACATAAGCCTTCTGTGCAGCAATGAGGACAATCCTCAGATCATGGACCCCGTCCGCAATATTTCTACCATCATCTTTCAACTCTATTTCTCTAGGAACATATAAAAATTCAAGGGAGCTACAGCGTGAGCTAGTAATCTACAACACATATTTGCAAAGACACTACCCACTATGTTCATGATAATGAGTTCAATTAATAATATTACTTAAGAACTCCCACTCAAATTGACATCCCTTCTGGTCATTCGATTGATACATGATCCAAATTCACGAACATAAGTACGATCATCATGTGAGTTGAGGTGGTTTCAATGGTGAACACCATCATGTTAATCATATCTACTATATGACTCATGTTGGACCTTTTGGTCTCTTGTGTTTCGAGGCCATGTCTGTACATGCTAGGCTCGTCAAGTTTAACCAGAGTGTTCTGGATGTGCAACACTGGCTTGCACCCGTTGTATGTGAACGTAGAGTCTATCACACCCGATCATGATGTGGTGTCTTGACATGACGAACTTTCGCAACGGTGCACACTCGGGGAGAACACAATTTATCTTGAAATTAAGTGAGGGATCACCTTATAATGCTACCGTTGTCCTAAGCAAAACAAGGTGCATATAAGGATTAACATCACATGCAAATCATAAGTGACATGATATGGCCATGAACTTGTGCTTTTGATCTACATCTTGAAAGCACCGGCATGATCTCCATCGTCACCGGCAGGACACCATGATCTCCATCATCTTGATCTCCATCAACGTGTCGCCATCGGGGTTGTCGCGCCCATCATGATTGTACTACTCTTGGTACCGTTTAGCGATAAAGTAAAGAATTACATAGCACTTAATGATTGACATGCAGGTCATACAATAATTAAAGACAACCCTATGGCTCTTGCCGGTTGCCGTACTCATCGACATGCAAGTCGTGATAATCTATACATCACATGATCATATCATACATCACATATATCACATCATGTAATTGGCCATATCACATCACAACATACCCTGCAAAAACAAGTTAGACGTCCTCTAATTGTTGTTGCATGTTTTACGTGGCTGCTACGGGTATCTAGCAAGAACAATTCTCACCTACGCATAAACCACAACGGTGATACATAAGTTGCTTTTCAACCTTCTCAAGGACCGCCTTGCCAGGTGTTGATCAACCTTCTCAAGGAACGCCTGGCAGGGCGGATCAACACCTGGCAAGGTGGTGCCAACGGTGGCATCATAGACACATAGCAGAAGGCCCCAAAAGGCGTGATGAAAGTCGTCTTCTCTTGGTCCTTAACCGCCATCTTGATCTGATGATAACCCGAATAAGCGTCCAGGAAACATAAACTTTCACAACTCGCCGTAGCATCGATGATTTGATCAATACAGGGGAGAGCAAAAGGATCAGCCGGACAAGCCTTGTTAAGATCCGTATAGTCCACACACATACGCCACGTGTCGTTCTTCTTAAGCACAAGCAATAGGTTAGCAAGCCACTCTGGGTGAAAAACCTCAATGACGAAACCCACCGCTAAGAGCCAGGCGACCTCTTCCCCGATGGCCTTGCGTCTCTGCTCATTGAACCGCCGAAGAAATTGCTTGACAAGTTTAAATTTAGGGTCCACATTAAGGTTGTGCTCAGCAAACTCTCTCGGCACACCCGACATGTCAGAAGGCTTCCATGCGAAGATGTCCCGATTCTCACAAATGAATTCGATGAGCGTGCTTTCCTATTTGGGATCCATATTGGGCCCAAGAATGAACTGTTTAGATGAGTCACCCGGAGTAATATCCACCGCCTTGGTATCATCTGCCGAAAATTTGAGAGGCGTCTCAACCTCTGTGGTAGGCTTCTTCAGCAGGGTCATATCCTCTGGGTCAACATTTTCCTTATAGAACTTGAGCTCTGCCTCAGCACAACTGGATTCCGCGTAAGCCGCGTCCCCTTCCTCGCATTCAATAGCCGTATTCCGATCAGCATGAGCAGTAATCGTACCTTTTAACCCGGGCATCTTGAGCTGTAAGTACACATAACAGGGCCTAGCCATGAACTTGGCGTAAGCCGGCCGCCCAAATAATGCATGATAAGGGCTCTTGATCTTGAACACTTCAAACCACAAGGATTCCACCCTGTAGTTGTACACGTAACCAAAAGTGACTTCCAATGATATCCTACCCGCTGGGTAAGCTGACTTGCTGGGTACTACACCATGAAAAACTGTTGATGAGGGCTTAAGGTCTTTATCAAGCAGCTTCATGTGTCGGAAGGTATCGTAATATAGGATATTGATGCTGCTGCCACCGTCCATAAGCACCCTATTCACCATATATCCTCCCACTTGGGGGGAAACCACCACGGCTAGCCGCCCCGGGTCATCAACACGTGGCGGGTGATCTTCCTGGCTCCACGTTATGTCATACTCAGACCACTTCAAGTATTGCGGCAGAGCCGGCGCGATTGCGTTAACCGCCTGCTTGCGCAACTTCTAATCCCGCTTGTTAAGGCTAGTCATAAAAACATGATACTAGCCCGAACTGAGCTGCTTTGGATTACTCTGATACCCAGATTGATTATGTTGCTGCTGATTTTTGCAACCGGAGTGCTGAGGATGTCCTCCTTGGTTGCCCTGGCCATGATGACCGGATCCTGAGCCACCGGACCCAAACCCGACTCCTGACCCACCTGGTCCTGAGCCGCCGGGCGGGCCTCCACCATTGTTGTTATGCTGTTGCATGTTGTAATTCTTAAACTTCTGCATGATGTGGCAATTACCCCATGTGTGACCCGCAACTCTATCGGGCCGGCTGTGCTCCGGACAAGGTTTATTGAGCATTTCCTCCAGAGTGAAAGGAGTCTTATTTTTGGTAAAAGGCGGTCTAAATTTCCCAGTGCCCTTAGGATGATTCTGGCCGGTGCTGGCATTGGCCACCAGTTCTGACCCGCCATCCTGGTTCTTCCACTTGCGTTGGTTACTATTACCTGCCACACCCTTGACCTGATTGTTCTTTTTACCTTGGCCAGTCTTCTCCTCGTTAGAGACTGGATCCTACGTGTCATCAGAATCGGCATACTTAGTGAGAGCCACCATGATTTCTCCCATGTCCTGACATGTACGCTTGAGCCGGCCGAGCTTCTGTTTCAGAGGGATGAAGTGACGGTTTTTCTACAGGATAAGCACCGCTTGAGCCGCCGTGATCTGTTTAGACGAGTGAATGACGGTCGACACCTGCCGGACCCAATGATGAGCCGACTCGTTCTCCTGCTGGACACAGTAATCCAAATCCACAATCGTCATAGGCTGTTTGCAAGTCCCTTGAAAGTTTTTGATGAACTTTGCTTTCAGATCAGCCCATGAATTGATGGTATTTGGCGGCAAATCCTTCAATCACGTGCGGGCCGGTCCTTCAAGCATCATGATAAAATACTTGGCACACACCGTGTCACTAACATCCAACATCTCCATAGCCAGCTCATAGCTTTCGATCCAGGCCTCTGGAGGTAAATCGGCAGTGTAATTCGAGACTTTGCAAGGCCCTTTAAAAAACTTCGGCAACCGCTCATTCCGCAGAGCCGGTACTAAACACGGTACTCCCATGGCCCTGGTAGTCACTCCCGCTCCTACTGAGACGGTGGGCGTGGGCTCTTGGTGATTCGCCGCTGCCAAAACCGCCGCCTCTTGCTGGTTTCTTGCCCGGTTTATGAGCGCCTGTGCATCTAGAGTTGCCTGATCATCCCCTGGAGGCCCCCTGTGCTGATCGCTGCTAGAAACCGCCGGCGACTCATAGCACCGGCTAAAGCTGCGACTGGGGAGGGGGGTTGAATGAACGTGGCTCCGGCTGTAAACGTATTTCTCCTGCTGGGCCATTGCCGTCTGAAGGTACCCAATGGCGTTCCGTACCTCTTCTGCAAAAGGCGCCTCATCATGAATAGGGATTGTTTCAAGATGGGTGGCTGCGGCCACCATGTTCTCTGCCGGGTTGGAATAATGGCCCGCCAGTGTTGGAAAAACCGCTGGTGAGGCCTGGTTTCGTCGGGGCGGGTTAAGCTGTTGTCGAGCCGCCGGCCGACTTCCAGACGCATCCGCTGCTCGTCCCGTTCCAGGCGTATTAAAGAGATTCCTAGCCTCATAATGTTCTCGTAAGCAGGATTGATGCCTCATCCGTCGGACCGTAGCCGCTGATTACTGCTCTAGCTCAAGGCGGAAAGCATCCGTCTTAGGAATTTTTGGCGTTGGAATCACGTCAAGGAGGTGCTCGAGGGGCCCACAAGCCTGCTAGGCGTGACCAGGGTTGACCGCGCCCTGGTCGCTTGTGGCTCCCTCGGGACTCCTCTCCGGTATCTTTTTTGCTCCAGTATTTTTTATATTTTTAAAAAATATTCTCCATAAATTTTCAGCCCATTCCAAGAACTTTTATTTCTACACAAAAACAACACCACGGTAGTTCTGCTGAAAGCGTCAGTCCGGGTTAGTTCTAATAAAATCATACCAAAATCATATACAATTATTGTAAACGTGGCATGAATACTTCATCAATTACAGATACATTGGAGACGTATCAGCATCCCCAAGCTTAATTCCTGCTCACCCTCGAGTAGGTAAATGATAAAAGAAATAATTTATGAAGTGTGAATGCTACCTAACATATTTATCAATGCAGTCTTCTTTATTGTGGCAAGAATGTTTAGATCCATAAGACTCAAAACAAAAGCTTAATGTTGACATAAAAACATTAATATTTCAAGCATACTAACAAAGCAATTGTGTCTTTTCAAAATAACATGGCAAAAGAAAGTCATGCATACGAAATCATATGGTCTGGCTATGCCAATCTTCCCAACACAAAGTATTTATATCATGCACAACCCCGACAACAAGTCAAGCAATTGTTTCACACCTTTTATGTTCTCAAACTTTTTCAACTCTCACGCAATACATGAGCGTGAGCCATGGATATAGCACTATATGTGTAACAGAATATGGTGGAGGTTCTGAAGAAAAAGGAGAAGATAGTCTCAAATCAACAAGGCATATCAACGGGCTATGGAGATGCCCATATATAGATATCAATGTGAGTGAGTAGGGATTGCCATTCAACGGATGCACTAGAGCTATAAGTGTATGAAAGCTCAAAAATAAATTAAGTGGGTATGCATCCAACTTGCTTGCTTATGAAGACTTAGGGCAATTTGAGGAAGCCCATAATTGGAATATACAAGCCAAGTTATACAATGAAAAAGTCCCACTAGTATATGGAAGTGACAAAATAGGAGACTCTCTATCATAATGATCATGGTGCTACTTTGAAGAACAAGTGTGGCAAAAGATAGTAGCATTGTCCCTTCTCTCTTTTCTCTATTTTTTCCTTTTTTTATATTTTTATGGTGGGAATCTATGGCCTCTTTTTTATTTGGGATTCATTGGCCTCTTTTATTTTTCATAAAGTCTGAAGTCGCATCCCAACTTGTGAGGGAATCATAGATTCCATCATCATTTCCTCACATGGGACAATGCTCTAATAATGATGGTCATCACTCTCTTATTTACTTATAACTCAAGAATTACAACTCGATACTTAGAACAAAATATGACTCTATATGAATGCCTCCAACGGTGTACCGAGATGTGCAATGAGTCAAGAGTGACATATATAAAGAATATGAACAGTGGCTTTGCCACAGATACGATCTCAACTACATGATCATGCAAAGAAATATGACAATGATGCTGCGTGTCATAAACGGAACGGTGGAAGTTGCATGGAAATATATCTCGGAATGGCTATGGTAATGCCATAATAGGTAGGTATGGTGGCTTTTTTGAGGAATAATATATGGTGGGTTTATAGCACCGGCGAAAGTTGCGCTGTACTAGAGAGGCTAGCAATGGTGGAAGGGTGAGAGTGCGTATAATCCATGGACTCACATTAGTCATAAAGAACTCACATACTTATTGCAAAAGTCTATTAGTCATCGAAGCAAAGTATTAGACGCATGCCCCTAGGGGATAGATTGGTAGGAGTAAACCTTCACGTGCTCCTGACCCTCACACAAAGGTAGACAATTAATAAACAGATCATGCTCCGACTTCCTTACATAACGGTTCACCATACGTGCATGCTACGGGAATCACGAACCTTTACACAAGTATTTTTACCAATTCAGAATTACTTCCTAACATGAATCTTAATATTACCATATTTATATCTCAAAACTTTATGCAAGGAATCAAATTTCTCATAATACTCAATGCACTTTATATGAAAGTTTTTATTATATCCCTCTTGGATGCCTATCATATTAGGACTAAATTCATAACCTAAGCAAATTACCATGCTGTTTAGAGACTCTGAAAATAATATAAGTGAATCATGAGAGTTCATCAATTTCTATAAAATGAAACCACCGCCGTGCTCTACAAAGATATAAGTGAAGTACTAGAGAAAATTGACAAACTACTCCAAATAGATATAAGTGAAAATCAATGAGTAGGTAAACAATCAAGTAGCTATGTGAGGGATCTCTCTCTCAATAAATATTTTAAGATGTGAGTATTTTATTCAATAGAAAGCAAAAGAAAAATAGCACTCTAGGAATAGCACGCATCATGTGAACGAATCAAAATTTAGGCTCAACATAGGCTAACCGATAGTTGACGAAGAGAGGTGGGATGCATAGCATCCCCGAGCTTAGATGCTTAAGACTTATTGAAATATTTACTTGGGGTGCCTTGGGCATCCCCAAGCTTGAGCTTTTGTATCTTGTTCAATCCTCTCATATCATGGTTTCACCTATTCTCAAAACTTCATCCACACAAAACTCGAAAAGAACTCATGAGATAGGTTAGTACACATAATAATAAATAAACTCTTTATGTACTACCAAGACAAGTTTCACAATAATTTTCAAACATTAGGTCCTGTATACTATAAATTCCACAATTTATATCTACCAATATAGGCTATGGAAACTATAGGATAAGTAGATAACCAAACTATGACAGAAATCTGTCCAAAAAGAACATTCTGTAGCAATCTATTAAACCAGTGTACTTATGTAACTGCATCAATTATGCTAATTTTGGAAATACCAGGAAACATATCTTAAAACACTGTGTAAAAATTTAAAAAACTTTCCACGTACTAGTAAAATATGAAAATTAAAACACTACAGCAGAAATTTTTGTTTTTGCACAGCACACATCAAACATGCAATTCTTGAAACTTTTTATTGAAAATCAAGATTATTAATAACAACTAACCCAGAACTACAAAATAAAATGACATTCCAAGCAAAACTCATATTATGTGACGAATAAAAATATAGCTCCAAGTAAGATATACCGATAATGTTGAAGACGAAAGAGGGGATGCCTTCTAGGGCATCCCCAAGCTTAGACGGTCGAGTCTTCCTTTAATATCACCTTGGGGGTGCCTTGGGCATCCCCAATATTAAGTTCTGGTCACTCCTTATTCTCCTCATATCGGTGTCTTACTCAAAACTTGAAAACTTTAATCACACAAAACTTTAATCATGAGAAGGGTTAGTGTAGTAAACATAAATCATTCACTTAGGTACTGTCAAGACAAGATTCATAATTATTCCCACATGATACCTACTGTATTCCATCATTCCAAAAATTAATATTACTCAAAATAAGCTATAGTAACGCTTGAAACAAGCAAACTATGGATGCAAAACGGAATTTGTCAAAAACAGAACAGTCTATAAAGATCTGAATGATCACCATACTTTACTGACCCTAAAAATTCTGAATAATTATGACAAGTGAAGGAATTTTTATATAAATGTCGTGTAAAAATTTCAGAATTGCTTGATGCTCCAGTAAAATCATATAATTCATATATTGGACGCAAAACTTTCTGTTTTTGCACAGAATCAAACAAGCAAGTATCCACACTATCCCAATGGCTTTACTTGGAAGTTTATTGAAATAAAAGACACAAAACATGATTACTACAGTTTCTTAATCATGTGAACACATCAAAACAAAAGGTAAAAGTGTTGGGTTGTCTTCCAACAAGTGCTTTTCTTTAATGACTTTTAGCTAGGCATGATGATTTCAATGATGCTTGTATAGGAATAATAATTGAAACATGCGAAAGAGCGTCATGACAAGCACATTTAAGTCTAACCCACTTCCTATGCATAGGGATTTTGTGAGCAAACAATTTATGGGAGAAAGAATCAACTAGCATAGGAAGGCAAAACAAGCATAACTTCAAAACCTTGAACACATAGAGAGGAAATTTGATATTATTGCAATTCCTACAAGCATATGTTCCTCCCTAACATTGTTCAAGAAATCTTCTGATTCAGCGATTTATTGTCCGATTTATCGCTACTCATAGGGTGACCGATAAGATTATGCCTATCTTTACCGTTTATCTTTTGGGCCGATTTATCGCTCTGAGAAAGATTTACGTGGAATCTTCCGATAAATCATGCATATTCCTAGAACTATGTTTGCAAAAATTATGTTTATTTGTATTTTTGTGGACTTTGTTATGCAATATGTACTATTTTGCTATTTTGTTTGTCATTATCCGAGGATTCGGAGGCTAGGAAACAAGGTAACACTTCTGTCCAATATATTTTTGGTGTTAAATATAGCATATTTCAATGTTTCCAACCTGGGATTTTGCAAAAAATGGTCGATTAATAGTCGACCGTTAAAATCGATGAATCGACCAATTTCCGATTAATCTCTAATCCCCGGCTGACCGAGACGATAACGATAAGTGATATCCTCAACATTGCTCCCGAATAATAATTTTCAGTAGCATCATGAAGGAATTCCACAATATAACTAGCACATAAAGCATTCTTTTCATGATCTACAAGCATAGAAATTTTACTATTCTCCACACAAGAAAATTTCTTCTCATGACTAATAGTGAGAGTATCATAAAAGAATTGAATACTACAAATTGGTTCCACACTAAAAGAGTAATATTCAGTAAATGGATATTCTTAATTATGACAAGTATCATAATGGTAATCATCACTCTTTTTCATCGCATAAGTATCATCACAATAATCATCATAAGTAGGAGGCACGCAATCATTATAATAAACTTGATCATTCATAGTAGGGGGAATAAAAAGATGATCTTCATTAAGCATAGCATCCCCAAGCTTGGGACAAACATTAAATATGATGCAACTTCCCGGGGATAGCTAAAAAGGCATTTCTAAAGTTGGGGGTTGCCTCCTGCGACAATTGCACTACATGGAAACTACAACTTCTACAACTTTTGCTTCTCATTTCCCCCCTTTGGTTAGCTTATGGATGTAAAAAGCGAGAAGTTGGCTGCAAAAGTTCAACCAAACACAGTCTTAGCATCTACCTTGGATGACGGATTGGAGTTCAGATATTTATTATGAAAAAATTATTGGCGAACACCTTGCTCGTCAAGTAGATTATACAACATGTGCCGAGTAAGGGTCAAAATGATATAACTGACATTTATTTGTACTTCTTTCTCGGAAGAAAAATGTCCTGTAGTTTTACTTGTATGAGTTCCCTTGGTAAGTCTCATTAAGGTAACTATATCGTTCAATGACCTCTTGCAACTCAAGGTGAGAATTTCAAGAGGAAAAGATGAGTGGCACGTGGCAGTAACAAAGGCTTCACTTCTAGATAAAAACAGTCACCTAGTAAAAAGATCGATGATTCCTAGTTCACCCTTTTTTGCGTCAAGATGGCGTGAGGTCGTGAGGATGAGCGATTTTTCATGGCTGCTCTATAGTAATTCCTTTTTAGCGTTTTGTTAGGTTATGTTCCAGATATGTGTCAGGCGGTTTTTATTTTTATTCTTTTCACTAGTTTAACCTTATAGGGTTCCTTTTTAATTTTGTTTGCTATAAAAAGACATGGATGGTATTATTATAGAGAGATCAAAATAATCGCATCGGAAATGGAGAGCCATGGGGGTCGCAGGGGCGACGGGAGGGCGATTCCACCTAACTCCATTAATGGCCCGAGCGCCATTAATGACATTGTAGGACCTCGCCTCCCACTTCTTATCCTCTCCTTCCTCTTGACCACGACGCGATGCGTCCCCACTCTTCTCACTCACCGATAGCGGAAATAGATCGAGATGGTAGAGAGCTCGCGACGCGGGGCGAGGGCTCAGCATGCAAGGCCGGTTCATCAGGTGGTGCCACCGCCGGCGCAGCGGCCGTTCCCAGGGAGTCGCTGCCGGATCTATCGCCAGTGGCTCTCTTACCACTAGTCGATTCGTCAGCTCCTGAGGCCAAAGCGGAGATGCTTCAAGTGGTTCGGGATCGCTTCCCCGATCCTCGAGGTGGCCCGGGATCTATGTGGAGACCATGCGGTGATCGGAGTTCGAGGAGCGGATGCGGTTCGCCGAAGACGAAGGGGGGAGGGATCACGAGATGATCTATTGGGCGATCTGGGAGGCGGATTCGATGGATCCACGACAAGCGGAGCTTTGTGTGTGGTTCAAATCCATGATCCCGTACAGGCTCAACATTCGTCCGCCGCCGTGGTGGAGAGCGCAAGGATTCCGCCGGAGCTTCTGCTGCCAGGTATGATCCTTCCACAAGCCGTGAAGGTGATCTCCCTTGGCTGGCCGCGGGTGTGGCGTCGTAATGGAGCCGGCTGTTGGAAATATGCCCTAGAAGCAATAATAAAATGGTTATTATTGTATTTCCTTGTTCATGATAATTGTCTATTGTTCATGCTATAATTGTGTTAACCGAAAACCATAACACATGTGTGAATACATAGACCACAACATGTCCCTAGTGAGCCTCTAGTTGGCTAGCTCGTTGATCAATAGATGGTCACGGTTTCATGACCATGGACATTGGATGTCATTGATAACGGGATCACACCATTAGGAGAATGATGTGATGGACAAGACCCAATCCTAAGCATACACAAGATCATGTAGTTCGTCTGCTAAAGCTTTTCAATGCCAAGTATCGTTTCCTTAGACCATGAGATTGTGCAACTCCCGGATACCGTAGGAATGCTTTGGGTGTGCCAAACATCACAACGTAACTGGGTGGCTATAAAGGTGCACTACGGGTATCTCCGAAAGTGTCTATTGGGTTGGCACGAATCGAGACTGGGATTTGTCACTCCGTGTGACGGAGAGGTATCTCTTGGCCCACTCGATAAGACATCATCATAATGATCTCAATGTGACTAAGGAGTTAGCCATGGTATGATGTATTATGGAACGAGTAAAGAGACTTGCCAGTAATGAGATTGAACAAGGTATAGGGATACCGACGATCGAATCTCGGGCAAGTAACATACCGGTAGACAAAGGGAATTGTATATGGGATTGACTGAATCCCCGATATCGTGGTTCATCCAATAAGATCATCATGGAGCATGTGGGAGCCAACATGGGTATCCATATCCCTCTGTTGGTTATTCATCGGAGAGGTCTCTCGGTCATGTCTACGTGTCTCCCGAACCCGTAGGGTCTACACACTTAAGGTTCGATGACGCCAGGGTTATAGGGAAATGGTATATGTGATTACTGAAGGTTGTTCAGAGTCCCGGATGAGATCCCAGACGTCACCAGGAGTTCCGAAATGGTCCGGAGGTAAAGATTGATATATAGGAAGTCCTGTTTTGGTCACCGGAAAGTTTTCGGACTCATCGGTAGTGTACCGGGAGTGCCGGGAGGGTGCCGGAGCACCCCGGGAGGGGTGTGACGACCAAAGGACTTCATGGGCTGCTATAGGAGGTGTACTAGCCCTTATTAGGCTGGCCAAGTCCTTCTAGAAAGGCCCATACAGCTGGGGATAAGGAGATAAGGCTAAGGAGATTCAAAAGGACTCCTCCCTAGCTTCGGCCGACGCTCTCCTCCTTGGAAGAGGGGCCAAGGAAGCCCTCCCTCTCCCTCCTCCTATATATACTTGAGGTGTTGGCTGTTTCGGAATAAGATTTGAGCTCTCTCTCATGGCGCAGCCCTACCTCTCTTCTTCCTCCTCCGCAGTGCTTAGGCGAAGCCCTGTCGAAATACCTTGCTACTCCACCACCACCATGCCGTCGTGCTGCTGTTGGAGCTCTTCCAGAACCTCTCCTTCCTCCTTGCTGGATCAAGGTGTAGGAGACGTCACCGGGCTGTACGTGTGTTGAACGTGGAGGCGCCGTTGTTCGGCGCTGAGATCGGAGTCCACCGCGATCTGAATCGCTACGAGTATGACTCCACCAACCACGTTCTTGTAATGCTTCCGCTTAGCGATATTCAAAGGTATGAAGATGCAATCTCTCCTCACTCGTTGCTGGTTTCTCCATAGATAGATCTTGGTGACACGTAGGAATTTTTTTGATTTACTACTACGTCTCCCAACACCGACCTCGACCCACCACCATGGTCGGGGGATCACGGGGAGAGCGGACATCTTCCTGATAAGGTTAGAAATATTCATTCTCATTCCCTTCCGATTCAGAAAGTTTGGAGTTATCCAGTGGTTATCGCATATGAATCTGAGGAAATTGGGAGTAAATCGAGGGTTGTCCCTCTGTTGAAAGTAGATGTCAATACCAATTTGGTGATAGATAAGCCGGTTGATTCTTCTGAGTCGAAGGCCAAGGAACTACCAATGAACACTGAGGTAATCGCTTCTGCGATTGGGGGGATGATTCAAACTGGCTAGATCTCCGTAGTGATCGTCCTGCTGCCCCCGGGCCATTGATCAAAGGATCTGTGGTCGGGAGGAAAGCGGGGAAGCAAAATACGCCTTCTAACAAGGCTTGCGGGTTTTCTGAAGAGGTAGCGGAATTTTACGGTCAGTTATGGATTATCCCATCGCCTAGCCGCTAGTGACACCATCATAAGGCCGTTGCGTGTCACCCAAAGCCTAATAGTTCGATCCCCAAACTCTTTTGGGTGCAGAAGGATCTTTTTCTTGCGAGAAATTTCACCATACAGGACTATTACCATATGAGGAAAGTGAGCCAATACGATCCCACACCCACCAAATTCATTCTGTCTGTGGAGGGAATTGGATGTGGATCGAGGTCTTTTGCTCAGGTCGTCAGGGGAGAGATGGAGAACAAAGGGCAAGGGATCTAGCGGAATCGAAGGCCACCTCCAGCCAAGAAGCCCCAAGATACTAGGGTGGCGGCCCCTGCTGGGAACGCGCAGGCTAAGGCCCCGGTACTAGCGGTGCTGGTTAAAACCGGCATGAGGGGAAGCAAGCAGCTGCTACTGGTCCTCCTCCAGCTGCCAATCCGCCAACACCACTTCAAGCTCCTGCTATCCAGTCTCTAGACCCCAGGTACAAGGAGATGATATGTTTCAATTGTAGTTCGCCAGGTCATTATGTGAGAAATTGCATAGAGCCGAAGAAGTGTTTCATTTGTGGAGGCAATCATAATGTGAATAGTTTGTGTTGCTTGGGCTAAACCTCAACCCACTGCTACCTACTTTGGAAGTGTAGCAGTTGGGTTAGGGTTTTATCATCTTGAGATACCAATTGCGGCTGAATCAAGTTGGTTGAACTATAAAAATTGTGCCATTCTTAAGGTGATAAAAGGGGAAGTTTCTGCTTCAGAGTTATTAGTTCAACTGAATGGCATCTTCTGTAAAAACAAAGAGTGGCCTTGGCAGATTAGAGAGTTGGAAGATAAAAAGTTCTTGCTAAGATTCCCACCATGGAAAAATGTGAATGATCTAATTGAGTTTCCTGCTTTTGAACTGCCCATAGATGGACTTTCTGTTAAGCTATGTGAGTGTCTAGGTATGTTGGACCCTTTTGGGGAGCTGACTAAAGTCTGGGTGTAGATTGAGGGAATCCTCCCAAATGGTGCACTTGGAAAGTGTTTGCTCATATTGTTGCATGCTTTGGCATCCTTGTGGATGTAGATTGGAATGGGTTTTTTAAGAGTTTCTATGAAATGATCAGAATCAAAGTGTCTTGCAGAGATCCCAAGAAAATACCGCCGACTGGTGGAAATGAAAAGGAAATTATACATACTATTTTTCACTATGGAGGCCTTTCATCAAATTGGAGATGATACCGATGGGGATGATTTATACCCTGATGTTGATAACCTCGAGGAGGAGGAAAATAAAAATAAATCTTTAGACAATGATGAGATGGAAGAGGGTGAGGAAGAAGAGGCAATTGATGAGTTAGACAAAGCTAATTTTCAACCTAAAAGCAAGGATTTAGCCGGTTCCAATGTAAAAGTGCAAGTGATAGCTGTTTCTGCAGCTGATTTTCATCCACACATCATCCTGGATGAAAATCATGATGATTTCATCGAAGAATCCAGACATGCTCCCCTAAGATCTATGAGTATGAACAAGAGAAGATGGATATGGATAGCCCTTCCAAGACTATCATATCTCCTGGAAGTGCAAATGATGTGCCTATGTCAGTCCATCTGGACTATTGCTGTGAACAACTCAGCAAGTTTGAGATGGTTGAATGTGAGGAGGAGGAGGAACTGATAGTTTGCCTGAGATGTAATGCCTACTTGAGAGACTTTCCACTACATTGGGATCTCTCAAAAGATCTCTGCTGGATACTTTGGAAAAAGAGATTGGGCAAAAGAAGAAGTATAATACAGGAACATCTTTTCCATGGGGGCCTATTCTGACCAACAAACCAAACACCAGAAACCATGGGGGCATTAAGATCATGGACAAAGCTTCTTCTTACATGAAGAAAAGAACCTGGAAGTCCCATCTTCTTTCAGAGGTAAATCCTTTGCTAACACTGCTCCTAAAACTTTAATTTCTCATGCAAATAAAGTTGATTTGTGCATTGTGAAAGATGAGAAGGAACAAAAAATTATTATTAGAGATATGATGACAGATGAAAAACTTAGATATTTACAATTTGCAGATAATAACCCGGAGATTGTTCTCCCTCACAACCTAGATTTGGATAATTTGCATATTGGTAAAGACCTTGGGTTTGCTTCCCCTACTGCATCAGGGGGCACTGCTGATCTAGAGGTAGGGAGCCCATTACTTCACACTAAAAAAGCCTTGTGGCTTGTCACATCCCTTCAAATTTAAATGATTGGTGCCTTTTCGAATATTAGGGGTCTAAGAAAACCTGGTGAAGTACATTGCCTTTGTGAGTTTTTAAAGAATAATAGAGTGGATTTTGTTGGTTTCTTTGAAACTAAGAAAGAAGTTATTGAAGATCATACTTTCAAAAGTATTTCTGGCAATACTGATTTTGAGTGGCATTCGATCCCTGCAATTAACACTGGAGGAGGAATCCTTGTGGGTCTAAGAGCTCAGATATTTGATATTATTGGTTTTGTAGATAAGAAATATTGTTGTATTGTTACAGTTAGGAGTAAGAGTGACTACTTTGTTTGGCATCTAGTTGTTGTTTCTGGTACTGCTTATAATGAGTTTAAGTTGGAATTTATAGCTGATCTTCATGTCATCATGGCTGGCCTTTCATATCCAGTCATATTAGGTGGTGATTTTAATTTGGTCGGATCTTCAGGAGATCAAAACAATGGGGTAGTGAATAATCATATGGTTTACTTATTCAATGATTGGGTTAACAGATGGGCCTTAATGGAATTTAATATTCCTAACAGAAGTTTTGCCTGGAGTAACAATCAAGACAATCCTATTTTTTCTACCATTGATCGTGTCTTTGTGTCCATCTCCTAGGATGCCCACTTCCCATTATCTGTTCTGAAAGCAATACCCAGGGTTGGTAGTGATCACACACCGCTTATTTTTGATACTAGAGCTCGGAGAGTTACCTCCCCGAAAACTTTTAAATTTGAAAAATGGTGGCTTGAACAACCTAGCTTCAAAGAGTTGGTAACAAAGGTTTGGAACATATTTGTTCCGGGGGATAAGGCTATCGATATTTGGATGAATAATACCAGACTTCTTCGTAAGAAGATTAAAGGGTGGAGTATTAACATAGAGGCGGGGTTGAAGAACAAAAAAGGGACGTTATGGAAGAATTTGACATCCTAGATGTTTTCTCGAAGAGGAATCAGTTAGATGATGGGGATAAAGCTAGGATGACTGAGATTAAGGCAGAACTTGCACAAATTTGGAAAAAAGAGGAGACTGCCTTGTGGTAGAGATCGCGTGATCGTAGGTTGAAAGATGGTGATAAGAACAATGCATATTTTCATGCAATGGCTAACCACAGACATCGGAAAAACCATTTATCTAAACTTGACTGAGATAATGGCCCTGTCCATTCTACGAAAGAAATGTTGGAGGTTGCCACTTATTTTTATAAAAATTTGTTTTCCTTCGAACCTAAACACAATATTAGTCTTGAGGCTTCCTTTTGTAAGGAGGAGGAGTTGGTTACTGAGAGGAAAATGACATCTTACAGAAGGACTTTACTGAAGAGGAAATCAAGGAGGCTATCTTTGGATCTTATGCCCATGGGGCCCCTGGGCCTGATGGCCTTTCCTTTCCATTTTACCAAACTTTTGGGATGTGATTAAATCTGATTTTATGGCCCTGGTTAGAGACTTCGAAGCTGGTACCTTGGACCTGTACAGATTGAATGTGCTTTGATTGTGCTGATCCCTAAAGAGGCTAATGCCAAAGATATGAAAAAAATTAGACCTATCAGTCTTAGTAACCGTGGTATAAAAATTCTCTCTAAAGCCATGACTAATAGAGTTTCTCCTATTGGTCATAGATTGATTTCTTCTAATCAAACAACTTTTATTAAGGATAGATATAGTTTAGAGAGTGTGGTTATGGCACATGAGGTCATTCACGAAGTTAAAAAATCTGGATCCCAGGGTTTGGTTCTCAAGCTAGATTATGAAAAAGCTTATGATAGAGTGAGTTGGGAGTTTATGTTTGATATGCTTCATTCTAGAGGTTTTGGATCTAAACGGATATATTGGATTAAAAGGATCCTAGTGAACAACACTTTCAATGTGAAAATTAATGACACAGTGGGCCCCCACTTTATTGGGGGCAAAGGGCTTAAGCAGGGTGACCCTTCCTCGCCCATGCTTTTTAATTTAGTTGCAGATGTCTTTACTAAAATGCTCCAAAAAGATGCTAGTCAAGGACCAATTGCGGGGCTTCTGTCTCATGTCATCCCTTGAGGTGTGATCATCTTGCAATATGCTAATGACGGAGAACTCAGTAGAAAAGGCTAGGAATTTTAAACGGATACTTTCCTGTTTTGAAAATCTGTCTGGAATGAAAATTAACTTTCACAAGAGTGATCTTATGACCATTAATGTGGAAGAGGAGGTTGCCAAAGAGGTTGCTCAAATTTTCTGCTGTAAGTTGGGGACCTTTCCTATTAAATATTTGGGTGTGCCTTTGCATTATGATATACTGCGGAGAGAGGACATTGAGGCCATTATAGACAGAATTATTACGAGTTTGTCCGGTTGGATGGGCAGATACCTTGCTTATAGAGGTAAAATCATTTTGCTATGCGCGTGCATTGTTAGTATCCCTGCATACCTGATGGCTATTATTAAATTCCCTAAGTGATTATTAATGCAATTAATGCAGAAATGGCCCACTTCTTTTGGGGGATGTGGGGGATCAACCTAAATATCATCTGGCCATTTGGGGTCAGGTGTCTAGAAAGAAGGAATTTGGGGTGTTAGGCATTCCTAACGTGAAAGAGTTTAATATGGCCTTGTTGGCCTCATGGGGGAAACGTTTTGTGGATAATTTTGATAAAGACTGGAAGAAGATCATCCAGTATAAATATGAGGTGAACAACCCTAACATTCTATGGGCTAGGGAGGGGAATGAATCAACCTTTTGGAAAAGTATTACTTGGGCTCTCTTTGGAGCAAAGACTTTTTTAAAATGGAAGATTGGGGATGGAGTAAATATCAATTTCTGGCATGATGTTTGGGCTGGGGATTGTTCCGTGAAAGTCCAGTTCTTGAGACTGTTTGAGATCTGTAATCGGACATATTGTTCTGTAGCTCAAGTATGGGATGGTGAGACCCTTAGACTGACATTAAGGAGGTGTGTGTGAATCAGGCAGGTTTGGAGTTGTGGAATCAACTGATAGAAGTAGTGAAAAAATATATTCCTTCTAAGGATCCTGACACTCCTATTTGGACGTTGGAACCTAATGGTATTTACTCTGTTAAATCTTTTTATGCACAAATAAATTTTTGTGGTGTGGTTTCTACCATTGGCAACAAACTGTGGAAAGTGACCTGGGCACACAAAATTCATGTGTTTCTATGGTTGTGCGTGTATAATAAAACTCTGACTAGGGATAATCTTGGTAAAAGGAGACATGTGGAGAACCCTTCCTGTCTGTAATGTGCATGTGCTGAATCAGTACATCACTTGTTTTTTGAGTGTGTTGTGGCACAACAGTTATGGGATTTTGTTTCTGTGGTCTTTTGTATTGGGAGATTTTCCTGCTTTGAAGAAGTTATAGATAAATGGCATCAGCCTAAGAAAGATGATGTTTTGAACTTGGTTGTGGCTGCCTCCTTGTGGAGTATCTGGAAACTAAGAAATGAATTATGTTTTCAGGGTCGTTCTTGGAGAAGTGTCGAATGCATCCTTGCCAAATTAGGTGTGTACCTGAACCAATGGAAACTGCTATGCGACGATGTTCAAGCAACGCTACTCCAAAGATGCATCAGGTTGCTAGACAAGAAACGTGGAGAACTGCTGCGACTTGCATGGAGATGAAGTAGGGAGGGATTGTAGGTGGGGAGGAGAGTGCCTAGTCTTGTTTTCTATCCTTTCATTCCCGTGTCTTGTAATAATGGTTGTGGAAAATTTTGGGCAAGACGTGTACTTTAATCTTGCTGATACTCTTCTGGTTTAGGTAGGCTGTTAGCCAGGTTTTGATGTTATCCTTTTCTAGATGTTGTGTAAGACTCTGTTTGCTTCATTATATAAAATGGAGCAGGGGGAACCCCTTTCTTTAAAAAAAAGACCATGTATTTTATAATACTTCCATCATTTTTTATAGTTTCACAAATTTACTAATATATATTAAATTAACATTTTTCTTAATTTTTAAAAATTATTTGAAATTACTATGATTTTCAAATTAACTATTATCTTTAAAATCCACAAAAAAAATAGTTAGACAACTTTTTTAAAAAGATATTGAGTATTTGAAATATGAAGGAAAAAATTTCTAAATTATCTAAAAAGTAATGAACATTACAAATCTTTTTAAATTTTTTTAAATCTACGAAAAAACAAAGAATATCGAAAAACCAAAACTATAAACGGAGCTTAAACCGCTGGATGAACTAGTAGCGATTGTGCAACTGGGCCGAGTAATGAGATGGCGTGTATATTTTGCCGACAAATTGACTCGACAATTCAAGGCAGGTCCTATTTGACGCGTGCCTGCGCCAAGGAGCCGCCGCTTCGCTGAAGGCGCCCAGCACCGACTCCCAGTTCGGCCCACTCCACGGTCGAGGTTTCCTGTTTCTTCATTTTTTTTCCTTTTATGTTTATTCTTTTTCTTCTTTTATTTTTTTCTATTTTTATTTATTTTTATTTATTATATTTTCCTTTTTCCTTTTTTATAATTTTTTTAAAATAAAAAGGGTCATGTATTAAAAAATGTTCAATATGTATTACAGGAATGTTGATCTTATATTAAGAAAATGTTCACAATATTTTACCAAAAAACTAAGATTATTAAAATGTTCATCGTATATGATGAAAAAATTTCAGTAAATTGATAATTTTTTCTTATGTATTTCATTTCGTTTTCAGCATATATTACACAAAATGTTCAATGTCTATACACGAATTGTTCAACGTACACTACCAAAATGTTCAATACGTATACGATTTTTTTCAACACACATACAAATGTTTAATGTGTATTTATAAGTTGTTCATCATATATATTCATATTTTCAAAAAAATTGGAATCATATAGTATACTTTTTTGGGTTTCTCTGAACAAATAATCAGGCTCTGGCTTTGGCGCCTCCTTTGAATTCTTTTTTGTCTTTTTGTGGGAAAAGCCATGATTTCGTTTGAATTCCACAGAGTGATCAATCCCAAAAGATCCAGATGTATCCTCGTGTTAACGAGATGTTCGATGGATTTCGGTAATATACTATATTACTAAGATCCTTAGGATTGGAGATGTCACAATCAATTGAGGTCTTCAATTGAAATTTGGTCACCTAATTTTGAATGTGTCAACAATTTATCAAAACTTTTTTGTTTAATTTTTCATAAGATACATTATGCATCTTAATTTTTAAATATTCGCAAGTAATTGAGGCTTCAATTTGTAATTAGGTCATCCGATTTTGACTGAATCAACAATTTGTCAAGGATCTCTCCCATTTAATTACTTTAATTTTTTGTTTTCCCTAATTTTAAAGCTCTCTCATTTGGTTGAGGTATTCAATCAACCTCAACCGGTCTATAAGAACATAGAAACCCATCGCGGACTCTTATCACCCAGAAAAAGTGTCACCATGCGACATGATAGGACAAATATAGTACATGCAAGCAACGCTGAAAAAATATTCCCACATAAATATGGGCTGATTAGCGGATAACACAGAATCACACTGCGAAAGTCCCATCAAATAACCGCATTATAAACAAAACACACTCCATCGTCTCGCCCACCAGCCAAACTAAATATTCTATCAATTCAAAATATAAGGGTTATTAGTTTTCTACAAACTCAAATTCTTTAGTTTTGACCAAATTCAGAGCCATAAATATCGACATTCACAATATTAAACAAAAAATATCAAAATTCATTCCAGGATGAATCTAATAGCACCGATTTGATATTATGAATATTGATATATTTCTCTACAAATTTGATCAAATTTAAAGAGATTTGACTTTAAAAAACACAATACACCATATATTTTAGAATAGAATGAGTAAAGACATTTATAAATCTCAACAAACTCAACGACGCAGCAAAGCGCGTCCAACACTTCTCGTTGCAACCCACAAGAGGTTGTGCTTGATCCCAATCCACTGAGATGGGCTCTTGGACAGTAGAGAAAATCACCGGTTGGAATGAAGGCACAAGGTGGTGTCCTCGTGTGGCCACTGACGGTAAATCAAGGTTTCATTTTTGCATAAAAAATGCTAGAGGATGACACGTGCTTTGCCGCGCCGTCCTTTTATGACGAGTTAATCTTCTGTGTTTTTACATGGGTTATTATGGTCAAATGGTTCGTTGTGTGTTCATTTAAATTAAAAGTTCATTGTGTGTTCATTTAAATCAATTTGTCACTTTTTCTTAAAAAATATTCAGCTTTAGATGTAGGTTCTAGCTTCTGACAGTGAAGGGTGCTATTGCCTCTACATAAAGATTTTATTTTTAGATTCAAGCATGTCGTTGCAGTTTGCCCATTAGTGCACTAGTTTCAATATTTATGTGTTGGAATTTCGTTCAGGATGTTCAAAAGGCATTTGACGTCAGATCCGTCGAGTGGTACATAATGTTTTTGTCCCGCAAACCGGAGATAAATGTGGGGGCTATGCGGGCGCCCAGACAACACCCACGTCCACTTCTGACAGACATGACCGACCCAAAATCCTCCTCCCTCATCCGTGCGCGTTCTCGTTCGGTTCCAGCTGCCCACATTCATGTCTTGTAGAGCAGTCACTCCACATTGATGCAGACCTAGAGCGACGCGAGCTCTCACTCCCTCTGCCATTGAAGCAGTTCGGCGGCCGAGGGCGCCGCCTGTGATGCGTTTACGGTGTTTGTGTTTGTTCAATGCCGGAGATGCATTACTAGACAGAAGGGAACATATATCTACCATGCTCATTCAATGCTTCGTCCATGCGTACATCGTCATTAAGCAGGCTCGCCAGCCGAGAAACCAAGTCCGGCGTCGTGCATTGATGCACCCACATGCTTGACCTCACCGGAATCCGCTATTTGACCCCCCCCCATCCACACCCGGCTAATTCCACCACAACACAAGCCACTCGCTCCAATCCTCCTCCCTAGTTCCACAACACATCCGACATGACTGCAGACGGCCAAACTCTATGGGAGGGCCTTGATGTCTACTACGCAACCTTCTTCTTGTAGACTCATGTTGGGCCTCCAAGCGTAGAGTTTTGTAGGACATTGACAATGTTCCCTCAAGTGGATGACCTAAGGTTTATCAATCCATGGGAGGCGTAGGATGAAGATGATCTCTCTCGAACAACCTTGCAACCAAACAGCAAAGAGTCTCTTGTGTCCCCAACACACCCAATACAATGGTAAATTGTATAGGTGCACTAGTTCGGCGAAGAGATGCTGATACAAGTGTAATATTGATGGTAGATATAGGTTTTTGTAATCTGGAAATATAAAAACAGAAAGGTAACTAATGATAAAAGTTAGCACAAACGGTATTGCAATGCTTATAAACAAGGCCTAGGGTTCATACTTTCACTAGTGCAATTTCTCTCAACAATACTAACATAGTTGAATCATATGTAAATCTATCACGCACGACAAAGAGTTCACTCCAAAGTCACAAATAGCGGAGAACAAATGAAGAAATTATTGTAGGGTACGAAACCACCTCAAAGTTATCTTTTTCCGATCAATCTTATGAGCTATCCCTATAAGTGTCGCGAACAGCCCTAGAGTTCGTAGTGAAATAACACCTTAAGATACACATCAACCAAAACCCTAATGTCACCTAGATACTCCAATGTCACCACGAGTACCCATGGGCTTGATTATACGATATGCATCACACAATTTTAGATTCATCATGTTCAATCCAACACAAAGAACTTCAAAGAGTGCCCCGAAGTTTCTACCAGAAAGTCAAGACGAAAACGTGTGTCAACCCCTATGCATAGATTCCCAATGTCACAGAATCCATAAGTTGATCACCAAAACATACATCAAGTGGATCAATAGAACATCCCATTGTCAGCACGGATATCCCATCGCAAGACATACATCAAGTGTTCTCAAATACTTTAAAGACTCAATCCGATAAGAAAACATCAAAGAGAAAAACTCAATTAATCACAAGAAGACAGAGAGGGGAAAACTCCATATGATTCATCTATATTAATAAAGCTCGCGGTACATCAAGATCGTGCCATCTCAAGAACACGGGAGCGAGAGAGATCCAACACATAGCTACTGGTACATATCCTCAGCCCCGAGGGTGAACTACTCCCTCCTCATCATGGAGACCGTCGGGATGATGAAGATGGCCTCCGGTGATGGTTTCCCCCTTCGACAAGGTGCTAGAACGGGCTCCCGGTTGGTTTTTCGTGGCTACGGAGGCTTGCAGCGGCGGAACTCCCGATCTAGGTTTCTGTATTTATAGGATTTTTTGGCATTGGAATCACGTCAAGGAGGTGCTCGAGGGGCCCACAAGCCTGCTAGGCGCGGCTAGGGGGGCGCCCTGGTGG
The DNA here is from genome assembly GCA_022496015.1 of Hordeum marinum. NCBI lineage: Eukaryota > Viridiplantae > Streptophyta > Magnoliopsida > Poales > Poaceae > Hordeum > Hordeum marinum. Next base: position 47,573,337 of record CM039672.1, read on the forward strand.
CTTGTGGCTCCCTCGGAACTCCTCTCCGGTATCTTTTTGCTCCAGTATTTTTTATATTTTCCCAAAATATTCTCCGTAAATTTTCAACCCATTCCGAGAACTTTTATTTCTGCACAAAAAAAACACCACGGTAGTTCTGTGGAAAACAACGTCAGTCCGGGTTAGTTCTAATAAAATCATACCAAAATCATATAGAATTATTGTAAACATGGCATGAATACTTCATAAATTATAGATACGTTGGAGACGTATCAGCATCCCCAAGCTTAATTCCTGCTTGTCCTCGAGTAGGTAAATGATAAAAGAAATAATTTATGAAGTGTGAATGCTACCTAACATATTTATCAATGCAATCTTCTTTATTGTGGCAAGAATGTTCAGATCCATAAGACTCAAAACAAAAGCTTAATGTTGATATAAAAACATTAATATTTCAAGCATACTAACAAAGCAATTGTGTCTCTTCAAAATAACATGGCAAAAGAAAGTTATCCCTACAAAATCATATGGTCTCGCTATGCTCCATCTTCTCCACACAAAGTATTTATATCATGCACAACCCCAATGAAGTTAAGAAATTTTTTCACACCTTTTGTGTTCTCAAACTTTTTCAACTCTCACGCAATACATGAGCGTGAGCCATGGATATAGCACTATAGGTGGAATAGAATATGGTGGAGGTTGTGAAGAAAAAGGAGAAGATAGTCTCACATCAACTAAGCGTACCAACGGGCTATGGAGATGCCCATTAATAGATATCAATAAGAGTGAGTAAGGATTGTCATGCAACATATGCACTAGAGATATAAGTGTATGAAGGCTCAAAAAGAAACTAAGTGGGTGTGCATCCAACTTGCTTGCTCATGAATACCTAGGGAAATTTGAGGAAGCCCATCATTGGAATATACAAGCCAAGTTATATAATGAAAAATTCCCACTAGTATATCAAAGTGAAAAAATAGGAGACTCTCTATCATAATGATCATGGTGCTACTTTGAAGCACAAGTGTGGCAAAAGATAGTAGCATTGTCCCTTCTCTCTTTTCTCTTTTTTTCCTTTTTTCCTTTTTTTATTTTGTGGGCAGCTATGGCCTCTTTTTTTTATTTGGGATTCATTGGCCTCTTTTATTTTTCATAAAGTCTGGAGTCTCATCCCAACTTGTGAGGGAATCATAGCTCCCATCATCCTTTGCTCACATGGGACAATGCTCTAATAATGATGGTCATCACACTCTTATTTACTTACAACTCAAGAATTACAACTCGATACTTAGAACGAAATATGACCCTATATGAATGCCTCTGGCAGTGTACCGGGATGTGCAATGAGTCAAGAGTGACATGTATAAAGAATATGAACGATTTCTTTGCCACAAATACGATGTCAACTATATGATCATGCAAAGCAATATGACAATGATGATGCATGTAATAAACGGAACGGTGGAAGTTGCATGGCAATATATCTCGGATTGGCTATGGAAATGCCATAATAGGTAGGTATGATGGCTGTTTTGAGGAAGAATATATGGTGGGTTTATCGCACCGGCAAAAGTTGCGTGATACTAGAGAGGCTAGCAAAGGTGGAAGGGTGAGAGTGCGTGTAATCCATGGACTCACATTAGTCATAAATAACTCACATACCTATTGCAAAAGTCTATTAGTCATCGAAGCAAAGTATTATACGCATGCCCCCAGGGGATATGTTGGTAGGAGTAAATCATCGCGTGCTCCTGACCCTCACACAAAGGTTGACAACCGATAAACAAATCATGCCCCGACTTCCTTACATAATGGTTCACCATACATGTGTGCTACGGGAATCACAAACCTTTACACAAGTATTTTTACCATTTCACAATTACTTCCTAAAATGACTCTTAATATTACCATCTTGATAGCTCAAAACTTTATGCAAGGAATCAAACTTCTCATAATACTCAATGCACTTTATATTAAAGTTTTTATTATATCCCTCTTGGATGCCTATCATATTAGGACTAAATTCATAACCTAAGCAAATTACCATGCTGTTTAGAGACTCTCAAAGTAATAGAAGTGAAGCATGAGAGTTCATCAATTTCTACACAATGAAACCACCGCCGTGCTCTACAAAGATATAAGTGAAGCACTAAAGCAAATTGACAAACTACTCCAAATAGATATAAGTGAAGATCAATGAATAGGTAAACAATCAAGTTGATATGTGAGGGCTCTCTATCAATAAATATTTTTAGATCTGAGTATTTTATTCAACAGAAAGAAAAATAAAAATAGCACTCAAAGAATGGCATGCATCAAGTGAACGAATACAAATTTAGGCTTAACATAGGCTAACCGATAGTTGACGAAGAGAGGTGGGATGCGTAGCATCCCCAAGATTATATGCTTGAGACTTCTTGAAATATTTACTTGGGGTGCCTTGGGCATCCCCAATCTTGAGCTTTTGTATCTCATTCAATCCTCTCATATCATAGTTTCACCTATTCTCAAAAACTTCATCCACACAAAACTCAAAAAGAACTCGTGAGATAGGTTAGTCCACATAATAATAAATCAACTCTTTATGTACTGCCAAGACAAGTTGCACAATAATTTTCAATCATTAGTTGCTGTATACTATCATTTCCACAATTTATATCTACCAATATAGGCTATGAAAACTATAGGATAAGTAGATAACAAAACTATGACAGCAATCTGTCCAAACAGAACAATCTGTAGAAATCTATTAAACCAGTGTGCTTATGTAACTGAAACACTTATGAAAAATTAGGAAATAGTAAGAAAAATATATCAAAACATTTTGTAAAAATTTCAGAAACTTTCCACGTTCCAGTAAAATATGGAAATTCAAACACTACAACAGGAGTTTCTGTTTTTACACAACACACATCAAACATGCAATTCAAGCATCCTAAAGGCAATTCTTGGAACTTTTTATTGAAAAACAAGATTATTAATAACACCTAATAGAGAACAACAAAATAAAATGATGCTCCAAGCAAAACTCATATTATGTAGCGAATAAAAATATAGCTCCAAGTAAGATATACCGATAATGTTGAAGATGAAAGAGTGGATGCCTTCCGGGGCATCCCCAAGCTTAGACGGTTGAGTCTTCCTTGAATATCACCTTGGGGGTGCCTTGGGCATACCCAATATTAGGTTCTGGTCACTCCTTATTCTCCTCATATCGGTGTCTTACCCAAAACTTGAAAACTTTAATCACACAAAACATAACGAAACTTCGTGAGAAGGGTTAGTGTAGTAAACATAAATCATTCACTTAGGTACTGTAAAGACAAGATTCATAATTATTCCCACATGATACCTACTCTATTACATCATTCCAAAAATTTATATTACTCAATATAAGCTATAGGAACACTTGAAACAAGCAAACTCTGGATGCAAAACGGAATTTGTCAAAAACAGAATAGTCTGTAAAGATCTGAATGATCACCATACTTTAGTGACTCTAAAAATTCTGAATAATTATGACAAGTCAAGGAATTTTCATATAAATGTTGTGTAAAAATTTCAGAATTGCTTGACGCTCCAGTAAAATCATATAATTCATATACTGGACGCAAAACTTTTTGTTTTTGCACAGAATCAAACAAGCAAGTATCCACACTATCCCAATGGTTTTACTTGGAAGTTTATTGAAATAAAAGACACAAAACATGATTACTACAGTTTCTTAATCATGTGAACACATCAAAACAGAAGGTAAAAGTGTTGGGTTGTCTTCCAACAAGTGCTTTTCTTTAATGACTTTTAGCTAGGCATGATGATTTCAATGATGCTTGTATAGGAATAATAATTGAAACATGCAAAAGAGCGTCATGAATCTCATGACAAGCACATTTAAGTCTAACACACTTCCTATGCATAGGGATTTTGTGAGCAAACAATTTATGGGAGAAAGAATTAACTAGCATAGGAAGGCAAAACAAGCATAACTTCAAAACCTTGAACACATAGAGAGGAAATTTGATATTATTGCAATTCCTACAAGCATATGTTCCTCCCTCATAATAATTTTCAGTAGCATCATGAAGGAATTCCACAATATAACCGGCACATAAAGCATTCTTTTCATGATCTACAAGCATAGAAATTTTACTACTCTACACACAAGAAAATTTCTTGTCATGACTAATAGTGGGAGTATCATAAAAGAATTGAATACTACAAATTGGTTCCACACTAAAAGAGTAATATTCAGTAAAAGGATATTCTTAATTATGAAAAGTATCATAATGGTAGTCATCACTCTTTTTCATCGCATAAGTATCATCACAATAATCATCATAAGTAGGAGGCATGCAATCATTATAACAAATTTGATCATTCGAAGTAGGGGGAATAAAAAGATCATCTTCATTAAGCATAGTATCCCCAAGCTTGGGAAAAACATTAATTGCAGCAAATAGATTCTCAAACATGTCATTTTCATCAAACATAGCATCCCCAAGCTTGTGGCTTTGCATATCATAAACATAATCACTCTCATCATTAATGGTATGAATAGCACCAATAGTATAGCAATTATTATCCTCCTCCTCCAAGTTGGTGCCATAAATATTTTCAAGATTATAAGAAGTATCATTATCTTCCCAATCATAATTATCACAACAAGCAATATGCATAACGAAATCATCCTCAAGTGTATCATCTACCACAACTATTTTTGATTCATTCTCATGAGGCCTATGAATAATGGGAGCAACATTATTTGGGAGAGATACCTCCTTACCTTTACTTTTCCTTCTTTTCTTCTTCTTCGACACAATATGTGTGGGTTTATTTAATTCCTCCAAGATTCTTTTTTCAGAGGTTGGTTGGATAAAAAGCTCCTCTTCATTACCTAATTCATCATAAGAAAAAATAGGAGGATATTGGGAAACCTCTTCCCCTTCATTAGTATTCTCTTCATCTTCATTTTGTTTTCTTGTCTTTAAGTAATTGGCAATATAAGGATTCTCAATGCAATTACCACGCAATACATATAGATTTCATTTAGATCAAAATCAACCATTTTCATGAGAACCCAAGATGGAACATCCTTAGTTTTATGTTTCATTTCTTCATACCCCAAAAATAGACTAAGTTCATTACGATGCTCAAGGGTAATGAGGTTATCACAATTTTTGGACACAATTCGATCATGAAATAATTCACATTGGATATTAAAAATGAACACTTTCATTGCAAAGTTCACAAGGACAGCGAGAAGTATTAAGTCTTTCAACACAAACATATAGCCTCTCTTGCAACCATTTAGTTTGTAAATAATTATGCCTCTTACAAAATCTATCTTCCCTTTTTGGCATGTAATCACAAACTCTATGCACTCCACAAAAATTGACATGCTTATAAGAAATATTTTTCTCATGAATAGTGTAATCATCATTAGTACTATGGATATTCAAAGAATTCATACTAACAACATTGCAATCATGCTCATCACTCAAAGATTTAGTGCCAAACATTTTAATAACTTCTTCTTCTAACACTTGAGCACAATTTTCCTTTCCATAATTTTCACGAAAGGCATTAAAAAGATGAAGCATATGAGGCAACCTCAATTCCATATTTTTTTGTAGTTTTCTTTTATAGACTAAACTAGTGATAAAACAAGAAACTAAAAGAGTCAATTGCAAGATCTAAAGATATACCTTCAAGCACTCACCTCCCCGGCAACAGCGCCAGAAAAGAGCTTGATGTCTACTACGCAACCTTCTTCTTGTAGACTCGTGTTGGGCCTCCAAGCGCGGAGTTTTGTAGGACAGTGGCAATTTTACCTTAAGTGGATGACCTAAGTTTTATCAATCCATGGGAAGCGTAGGATGAAGATGGTCTCTCTCGAACAACCCTACAACCAAATAACAAAGAGTCTCTTGTGTCCCCAACACACCCAATACAATGGTAAATTGTTTAGGTGCACTAGTTTGGCAAAGAGATGGCAATACAAGTGTAATATGGGTGGTAGATATAGGTTTTTGTAATCTCAAAGTATAAAAACAACAAGGTAACTAATGATAAAAGTGAGCACAAACGGTATTGCAATACTTAGAAACAAGGTCTAGGGTTTATACTTTCCCTAGTGCAATTTGTCTCAACAATACTAACATAGTTGAATCATATGTAAATCTCTCACGCGTGACAAAGAGTTCACTCCAACGTCACAAAAAGCGGAGAACAAACGAAGAAATTATTGTAGGGTTTGAAACCACCTCAAAGTTATCTTTTCCGATCAATCTTATGAGCTATCCCTATAAGTGTCACGAACATCCCTAGAGTTCGTACTAATATAACACCTTAAGATACACATCAACCAAAACCTTAATGTCACCTAGATACTCCAATGTCACCACGAGTACCCATGGGCTTGATTATACGATATGCATCACACAATTTCAGATTCATCATGTTCAATCCAATACAAAGAACTTCAAAGAGTGCCCCAAAGTTTCTACCGGAAAGTCAAGGCGAAAACGAGTGCCAACCCCTATGCATAGATTCCAAAGGTCACGGAACCCGCAAGTTGATCACCAAAACATACATCAAGTGGATCAATAGAACATCACATTGTCACCACGGATATCCCACCGTGAGACATACATCAAGTGTTCTCAAATCATTTAAAGACTCAATCTGATAAGAAATCTTCAATGAGAAAAACTCAATTCATCCCAAGAAGATAGAGAGGGGAAAACTCCATACGATTCATCTATATTAATAAAGCTCGCGGTACATCAAGATCGTGCCATCTCAAGAACACGAGAGAGAGAGAGAGAGAGAGATCCAACACATAGCTATTGGTAGATACCCTCAGCCCCGAGGGTGAGCTACTCCCTCCTCGTCATGGAGACCGCTGGGATGATGAAGATGGCCTCCGGTGACGGTTTCCCCCTTCGACAGGGTGCCGGAACGGGCTCCCGATTGGTTTTTCGTAGCTACAGAGGCTTGCGGCGGCGGAACTTCTGATCTAGGTTTCTTTCTGAACGTTTCTGTATTTGTAGGAATTTTTGGCGTTGGAATCACGTCAAGGAGGTGCTCGAGGGGCCCACAAGCCTGCTAGGCGTGGCCACGGGGGTGGCCACGCCCTGGTGTCTTGTGGCTCCCTCGGGACTCCTCTCTGGTATCTTTTTGTTCCAGTATTTTTTATATTTTCCAAAAATATTCTCTGTAAATTTTTAGCCCATTCCGAGAACTTTTATTTCTACACAAAAACAATACCACGGTTGTTCTGCTGAAAACAACGTCAGTCCGGGTTAGTTCTAATAAAATCATACCAAAATCATATAGAATTATTGTAAACATGGTATGAATACTTCATAAATTATAGATACATTGGAGACGTATCAAGCCTCTCGACGAAGATAAAGCAGGAGGTAACTGCCCTTGCGGCCGCCTAGCAAAGCTTTTGTGCCTGGCGGATCGAGGCTAGCATACCGGCCAGCACGCCCGATATCTCCGATGAATACCCCATGATGGTGACGAGCTCCGATGATGCCACATCGGAGCCCGCGCCTATGTATGTCGGCTTCACCATGGAGCAGGCGCAGGCACACTTCAACGCCGCCATGACGGAGGAGCAGCCTGTGCCGGCGCCTATGTCGGGGTTCCAACACGCACATGAGGAATAGCGGTACAACATCTTCCTCCTCGAACAACATCGACCGGCGGAGGGCCAAATCGACGGCGAGCACACGAGCGAGGAGGCCATGGCGGCCATGGCAATGGCGAATCCCAACTTCGTCGCGGAGCAGTGTGTGATCAACGAGGTCATCCGCGCTCAAGCCGCTGCTCGCCAGAAAGCGGACGTCATGAATGCGCAGTTGCAGGAGATCGTGAACGAGAACAACGATAGATGCGCCTCTCATGCCCCGCCGATGAACTACCGGGTGGGCCGGTTCGACGACAAAGCCAACTCCACCATCTCCATCGTGGACGTCATGTCTACGAGGGACGGAGAAGTATCCGACCTCTCCGAGGATGAGTAGGGCATGGAAGGCGGCACATACTTGTGTCCCATGTGAGCTGGTCCGTCTCTCATGTTCTACTCTTCCTTGCCGGAGACCACAACTTTACTTCATCGGTCTTATCACCAATGCTCATGAAGATGGCGGATGGAGAGCGATAAGGGCTTGAACGCAGGACGCCATCATAGGGTAGGTTGATGGTCGGAATGAATTTTTTTGTTGCAAATGTTGGTAATGTGATGAAAATCCGGCAAGTTTGTATGATTGTCTTCCGTTTTGTATGAAATTTGTGGTGTTTGTACGAATTTCGTCCGGTTAGTACAATTAGTTGTTGAAATATATGCGGGCAACGTTGGATGGCGGCCTCTGGCTGATACCTGAGAAAATTTGTGGGTCGTCGTTCAAGATGCCCTAACATGTGTAATTAGTTAATAATTAATTAAAAATTCAGGAAAAATGTCAATTCATTGAGAACAAGCAATCACATCATGACAAAGATTTGTTAATGAGGTTCATCAACATCGGCTATCTCTTCGGACGCTCCTTCATGTTTCCTAAATAGACATAGTACAACGTCGACGACTCCGCTAAGACCATCAGACAATGTATTCAACCACCTGCCATGACCAATTCAGACAACCTTGTCACATGTGCCGGACCGTCCCCTCGTGTTCCCTCTTTAGCCTACCAAGTTATGTCTAGCTTATCCGATTACTCTTGATATCTTCATATCATAAGCCCGAGTTACATGTGTTCAACTCAAACACCTAACCCTTCGATAATCACAAGTTCAAATGTAGCATAAGACGTACATATACATATTTGCTAGTATGTTTCCAATATAGTGACCAAAGACAATCAATGTCCCACCGTGGCCGCCGACCGACGCATACACAAGAGGAGTATCGCTAGCATTTCGGCACCGGAAACTTGGACCAAGCACGTCCTCATGTTCGTCAGCATGCCGTGCGGTTGGTGATTATTCTGGCTCCGTGTGACCAGTCATTCAACTGGACAACTGTTGATTGCTAGCTACTCCCTTCGTTCGTAAATACAAGACGTTCTAGCAGTTCAATCTATAATGCTAAAACGTCTTATATTCATGAACAGAGGTAGTACATCTTATCAGTCACAGTAATCCAGAACTAGCTTCAACAAGATATATTGTCTGGTTCATTCAAGAACGTGAGCAAATTTCGCTGATTATACGCTAATGTCACGATGATTGCTTGTTTGTATGTGGAAGACGTACAATTGCTAACACGAATACATGGTTACACAATGAGAGAGTTACAGAAGTACACATTTTCTTTGAACAAACAAACACGTTTCCCACATGTATCAATATTGCTCAAATAGCAAAGCAGAAATCGTTATCACAAACATACATGTTCACTCAGCACATGTTCACTCAGCGTCTAGGAACTTACGATCTCCAACAATTGTTCAGTATTAGAAGGCGGTGTGCTATATCTGTCATCGCTGGTCTTTGATCCACGTCAAGGTTGAGACACTCGACTGCCATCACTGTCAGATTTTGAAGAAGCTTCAGGTCTTCAGCTACCGCAATTTCATTGTCAAACAACTCGGTTGCTCTATTCTCGTTGTTGTGAGCTTCGAGGAAGCTCTTTACTAAGCTATTATTGTCGGAATGTGTGGCCTTCTTCCTACTAATAATTTCCAATAACACTACTCCAAAGCTATAGACATCACTCTTTTCAGTTAGCAGGCCTGACTGTAGATATACTGGATCCATATAGCTCATGTCACCGATGACTTTTCCAGTGTGTTTTTTTGTCTCCCACAATCAACCTTGATATGCCAAAGTCCGAGATCTTAGGGACAAACTTATCATCCAAAATTATATTTGCTGGTTTAACATCACCATGTAGGATTTTGGTGTTTGTTTTTGAATGCATGTAAGCAAGACCATCCGCTGATTCTATAGCAATACTTAAACGTATATCCAAGTTTAGAGGCTTCTTGTCTTTGTCGTGAAGAATGTCATCCAGGCTACCACCAGAGAGAAATTCGTATACTAGCAACGGGGTACAACCTCGAGGCAACAACCTATGAGCCTAACAATATTCTTGTGGATGACTTGAGATTGGATAATGACTTCATTTGCAAATTGTTCATTTTCCAGCAGATTACCACTAATCGGTTGCTTCACTGCAACTTGTTCTGTACCAAGAGTGCCCTTGTAAACTACATCGAACCCACCTCTTCCAATAAGATTGCATTTCTTTAAAATTGGCACAAGCTCCTCCTTTTTGAAAATTTTAATATTGTTTGCTCTCTCTAGTGTAGGTCCACCATTCTTTTCATAAAACTCATTGGTCTTCCTTCTCTCTTTGCAGAGCAGAACAAGAAATAATATAACTACCATGACAAAAATACCACCAATGAGACCTACATGGGAAAACATCCTACTTAAAAGATTGCAACAGATGATATTGCATAAAAGTATAATAAATAACTGATTCAACAAGTTATTTAGAATTTGACTTAAAAGTAGAAGTATCAGCAAGTAGTTTAACACTAAAAAGTAAGGGGAGAGACTCTGTCTTGTCCTCTACGAGTCAGGGATCCTCACAAATTAAGGCATTTATATGTACACTGCCTTGGGGATTTGGATTTCTATACCAAGGGGAAGTATGTGTGTGGAATTGTGGACCTTTCTTGGTTGCATCCTTGTATGTTTACAAATTGAGAAAAATGCATAAATGGATGAGTAGGGATTGAGAAAATGCACCAAGGGAGAAAATACTGTTGGATCCAGTGTGAATGTTGTGCAAATTTGAGCTTACTAAGCTAGTCTCCGTGTTGGTATTGGTTGTGTGCACACTCGTCGTGCACAGGCTGGGCGTGTGCTCATAGTGATTATATTCTCTTGATGAAACATTATAAGTCAATAAAATCCGCTCTTTATCAGAAAATCTAGTATCTACGTACTTGTAGCTCCCGAGGAAGCGCGTGAGGACCTCTTGCTTTGATGAGTTTTGACCAAGGCACACATTTTCCTCATTTTCAAGTCCTTTAATCATTTGTTTTGATAATGATGTGCTATGAAAGGAGAAGCTACCCTGCCATGCCAATAGCTGAAAGGGACATAATGGGATCTTATGTGCCAAAGCCTTAAAGACATTTCAATCCCATTGTTTTTATGACAATTCAAAATCATTCTAAACCTCATTTTAATGACCCTCTAAAATTTTCATATGTTCTTTAGAGCAACAGAATTCATAAACCAAAAATATAGTGCCAAAGGCACTACGCCCCACCAAAATATTTTGGGTCCTATTTGAAATGATTATTTTACATGTGAAATTATTGTTAATTCTTATGTAAACGGGTAAGCTAGTTTGATGCATAGAATTTCTAGAAAGCAAGAAATTAAGGTAATCAAAGCCTAGAAAGTAAGTACCCGAGATCTCACACAAGTACACATGTTATTAAACTTTTCTAGCTTTGACAATTAAAAAATACAAAATTATTTTGATTGGTTAGTTCAAAATTGTAGTGTTAGATTTGACCAATAATATTTCGACCCCTTTCTAATCACTTTCTACAAAGAAATGTAGAAATCCATTTTGGCTCTAGGGAGCACAAGCTCCTGCGCGTCAAAAATCGATTTTACAAATAGAAAAAATAATATGTTCATTGTCACATCCAAATGGTACATGCAATTTTTTAGGGGGAAAACTTAAGGATTTTGGCCTGTGAAAAAAAAAAAAAGTCGAACGTCAAATGTTACATTTAATTTAGTTTTTTCACCGGCGAAGCTATGCTATCCCAGATGGCATGAAATTTGTCAATCACACTTGCTACACTAATATGAATATCTACAAAAAAATCAGAATTTTTAAAATTTATTTTGATTTTATTGTTCATTAAGGAGCAGGAGCATGTGCTCCCAAAGCCAAAAATCCGCGTCCGAAATGCGGAAATGGTACTACTGAACATTTTTAGATGACCCCGAGACTATGCATCCTAGTGGGTCCTTTTGATTGGCAGTGAAGTTGGATACACAGATGAGCACATTCTGAAACTAGGAAAAGAAGATGACCACGCAAGTCACACTGGGTAACCTCGTTTGGTCAAGGATGACGGCTGGTGTATGGGCCAGTCTTGAGCAGGGCTGCAGGGTCGTGTAGTTGTCTACGTACCATTTTAACTTATTATTCACCTTTCTTATCAGAATTCATTTTAGAATTAACATGGTATCCATATAAACATTCATCCTATACACCTTGTGATTACATGTCAGTATTATAGCCAAAGAATCTGGTAATGCCATGTATTAGCAGTTGAAGTTGTACTTACCCACAATCACCTTGGCTACCAGGGGAAATTTCTCAGTACACTGTCCTAATTTCCCATCGCCTCTCATTCCTGGCTTGCATGGACAATCATATCCTCCCGGCCTGTTCTTACATATGCCTTTGCTCGAGCAGTAATATAAATCGGGGAACTTGCATTCATCGATGTCTTGAGAAGATAAAATTATGGGCATGAAATTAAGCTTGAGTTAGTTAATTAGTCGTCTAAGACAGGATGGAAAATATTATTGGTTTCAGATAGTACCTCGGCATCCATTCGCGATGTACGGGTTGCCCTCGTAGTGCTCCGAGCATTTGCACACGTAGCTGAGTGCATAGCCGGAGAGGCCAACTGTGGCGTTGACACAGTAGCTGTTGCTGCTGGCGCACGCGTAGTCCGGAGGTGGCTGCTCGCCTTTCGCCGGGCACGAGTTCCCGATGATGGCCAAGTCGAACACGACGGGGAACCTCTCCAGCAGCAGCCTGTCGCCGTACAGGTCCGGCGTGGAGAAGACGTAGCGCGACTTCTCGACTACCATGGCGTAGGAGCACGGGCTGGACCTCCACAGGGCGTTTTCGTCCGCGACCACGAGCCCCGGCGCGACGCTGCCGTACTCCGGGAGCAAGGCGGCCTCGCAGCAGCCCTGCCCCGCGCACGACCCGTTCCTCGCCGGGAGCTCCTGCTCCGCCTCCGGGCCAGTGCGGCAGGCGAGCGTGGTCGAGCCGTCCATGACGACATCGACCCTCCGGCCCACGCCGACGACGACGTTGAGCGTCTGCGACACGGCGAACGGCCCCTCCATGATGCCGAGCGTCATGATCTGGGTTTGGAACCTGTACTGTGTGCTATTGGTGCTGCAGCCAGACGTAATAGGGCCATACGCCCGCGCCACACTCCTGTCGGCTGACATGTCCACGAGCTCCACCGGCAAATACGAGATGTTGGTGTACCCCATATAGGCGGCGGCGTCGGCCGAGGCGTCGCGCTCGGTGACCGTGATGCGGTTGGTATCGGTGTCGGCGAGGAATGCTCGAGGGGGGTCGACGGAGTGGTCGCAGGTGACCTGGAAGCCCTCGCGGAAGCAGCCGGGCATCAGGCCGAAGGGGAACGGGATGCTCATGTTACCGCACTTGTCAGGGCAGCCCGGCCGTGTGATCGGTTGCTGCTCATCTAGTTCAGCCCTGGCCATGGCTGCTGCGCCTGCGAGAATGAGTAGAAGCTGGACTGTCAGTGGCGGCAGCCTGGATTGCGAAGGCGTGGACATGTTCCGGCGCGTGATCTGTTTTTCTTTCCTTTTCCTTTTTGCCTAGCTTGGATGCCCTGCGGTTTGTGCACCACGAGTTATATAAATCGGAGTCAACAATGAGTCAACTAAGCTTTGTCGCCGCGGAATTTACGCGTTTCCTGGGGTTTGTTTTTTTGTTTCGCAAAACGTATGTACCCGGCGGACTTTTTGACCCTTTTGTGAAAGTTAAGCCAAGATCCTGGTTCATTTTTTTTAATTCGATCTTTTTCTTACCGCCGATAGTGATAGAGTATAATTGCCTACTGTCGAGGTCCCTAGCGGTAGGGATGCGCGTTCTATCTAAAAAATAATTAAATATTAAACACAATACTTGTATGCACCTACCTTCGGATACCTCGTCGATAGGGTTGCACAGCTTACCGCCAGTCTGTTTGATGGTAGGGATGCGTTGCACTGACGTGGATACGTTGCCTACCATCAGGAGTCTCGAGGTTAGGCTGGAATACCCTACCGTTATCGACACCGACAGTAAGAAGATGGTTAGATCTCAAAAAAATTCCAAACCATGGTCAAATCTCGCTCAACTTTCCAACTTTTGCAAAAGGTTCAAAACACTGAAATTAGTTACCGGCCGAGTCTTAATCCCGCGCAGCGTCGGTCGGAGGCATCCTATGGCCAGAAGCGCACGCGAACCCACCTTATCCCTCCGCTACCTTCTTCTCTAACTTCGCCTTCTCTCCTCTCACACCCCCTACTACCCGTCGTTGTTCGCTGTCATTGGTTGCTGTTGGAACTGCACAACGACGAGCTACTACCGCACGCGGCCGGCCGAAGTATGAGCCGTTGATGTGTTGGGGAGGGAGCTGCAACCCACATCTAGCAATGCTACAACCACATAGCTCCATCAACTTTGTAGGGGAGTTGTAACGGTGCATGACCATGTTGTGGTGGCGCCACGAACGACGCATTGGCAGAGCTGAACGACGGGAGGTAGTGCCTGATTAATGTTGCAACCGACTGCGCGAAATGTCAGAACCAGCATTCCGAAGAGCTACAACGAGTCTACGGTGATGCAACAGCGTGGGGTGTCGCCACAATGTTACAACGGTGTCGCGATTTGCTAGAACCGGAGACCGCATTTGTGGGAAGCGCCGTCACAAGATTGACGAGATGCCGCAACCAGCGCGGTGATATGCTGGAACCATTGTCCCGGTTTACCAGAACTGGCTTCTTCCTCAATGGTGACCACAGTCACCGCGGGGCATGTAGTGTATTTTTCTCTTTTCTTTTGGTTGCAACCATTGAAGCAAAAAACTTACAACCTCGTATTCTTGCGCAATGCTACAACGACACTGAGACTACTCACAATGGGAGTAACGTAGATAGTAATATAGATGCCATCTAAGCAAAAAGTATGATGTGGCATCTAATTAATGAGAAAAGAGAGAAATTGAGTAACTTAACATGTTACTACCCCTATGAGTAACATAACGCATACCAAGGCAAAATGAGTCTATAAGCTAATAAATGAAAGGCTCAATGTTACTACTCATATGTTACTATTCATTTTGGAGGTAGTAACTTAGACTAGTAACATATGCATGTTACTACTCTATGTTACTCCCCATTGTGAGTAGTCTGACAGTGGCAACTCGCGGTACTGACTGGAGCTGGGGGATTGGATGTTGCAATCATTAACCAACAGAGCTACAATCACCCATGTCGGAGCTGCATGCGTGGGGGTGGGGGTGGGGTGTGAAGGGTGACAAGAACTTGCCGAAATGGCGAGTTGCATCTATGTCGACGACAGAGTTTCGTCTAGAGAGTGACGGAGGTACGTGATCGATGACAAAGCTGTATATGCCCGAGCATGAGGCGGCCAAGGCCGAGCGCGAGGCAGCCGTCTAGAGCGGCAATCGTCCTATTTTTTCCCGAAATGCGTGCAGGGTAGGAGGAAGATGACGCCCAGTCCATGCGCTAATCAGGACCCTTCATCTACGCTCGATCTAATGCTCACCCCCCATAAATAGAGGTAAAGATTTGCCTCATTTCATTATGGCCAGCGTTAGGCGCGAACGACTGATCAGGTCGGTTGTTGATGTTGGCGACTGTTGTCCACGAGTGCTTGCTCTCGCACGATCAGATTATGCTTGATTTGCACCAGACGAGCGCGCTTAACAAAGGCGGTTTAATGCGCCGCCTCTAGGGCTTTGTCAGCCAGTGGATCCTCTGAGATTGGTTTGTAGAGCAATTGCTCGGCGGCCTCCCGTTCTTCCTGAGCGAGTCGTCACGCATCACCCGTCACAACGTTGCCAGTTGTGACACATGGATCAACTGGTGCTCCCCATAAAAATCTTAGCCACGAAACGCCGAGTCCCATAGTTGTCTTCCTCCCGGAGCCGAGCTCCAATGGAGGGATCTTGCCACATTGTATTTTGACCGTTTTGACTCATCTTAGGCCTTAGGTCGGGTCATATGTATGTAAGGGCACACCCTTTGGGTATAGCTTTGTCATTGTAATTGTCTATGTGATTCTAAAAACACTACCAGAATAACGGTATTTGCCGACGGCCTAATCTATGCCTATGGTCACCGTCGACATAGATGGAGGTATACCGACGACCGAGGCTAGACCGTAGGTGTAAAAACGCCGTTAGCATACGTTGGACTATGCCGACGGTGGCCGTAGGCATACATATGCCGTCGACATACCCGCCTCTATGCCGACGGTGGCCGTAGGCATAGGTAGGCCGTCGGCGTAGACGTGACGTAGGCAGGCTAGGGGTGCACGGTGGGCTCACGCCGTTAATACTACACCGACGGCTCGGACGGAGGCCGTCGGCATAGTGATGCCGACGGCCAAACCGTCGGCATAGACTTGTGTCCACGTCATTGATCCGCGGTGCGTGGCACGTCATCGATCCGAGGCGTGTGCCTGGTCGATGCAGACAGAGGTATGTCGATGGCCATACCGTCGGCATATGCGTGTGTCCACGTCATCGATCCGAGGCGCGTGCCTGCTCGGTGCAGGCAGAGGTATGCCGACGGCTATGTCGTCGGCATATTTGTTTTTTCTGTTTTTTTCATTCTCTAAATACAAACCATATATTTCTATTATATTTTTGAATCTGTTTTCTGGCATACCTTTTTTTATTCTGTTTTTAGGTAAATTTGTCTTATCTAAATACAAACAACTAGGTGAAAATGTTCATCGGTTCCGGGGTGTGGCCCCCCTCACGGACGTCGATGTCGTCGTCGCACGGAGGGTTGAAACGGCCACGTCGGGGAGACACAGAGGCAATCTTGTGGTGGGTTGGGGTCAGACCTTGATCCGAAGTCTATCTATGGGCTGCCTATCACAGCCAGGTGAAAATGTTCATCGGTCGTACCTCGTCCGGTGAAAGTCAAAGGGGTAGATTCGTCCGGTTAACGGTGCTATGGTTATACGGGACGGGGAACTTGTGGGGGTAGCAATGCCGCAAGGTCTTGCGTCGGGACCTCTTATACATCTGCAAGTGTGGTGGCAGGTGCAGGCACTCGGCACATGGCTCCGTAGTGTGACCCCCCTCACGAACGTCGCTGTCACCGTCGCACGGAGGGTGGAAACGACCACGTCGGGGAGACACGGAGGCAATCTTGCATTGAGTTGGGCCCGGACCATGATCCGCAGTGTATCTATGGGATCGCCTATCACACCCAGGTGAAACTTTCCATCGGTCATACCTCATCCGGTGAAAGTCAAAGGGGTAGACCCGTGCGGTCAATAGAGCTAGGGTTAGACGGGACAGGGTGCTTGGGGGGAGGCAATGCCGCTAGGTCTTGCTCTGGGCCTTTCTATACGTTTTGGAAGTGTGGTGGTAGGTGCAAGCACGCGTCACGCGACTACGGGGTGTGGCCCCCCTCACGGACGTCCATGCCGCCGTCGCACGAAGGGTTGAAACGGCCACGTCGGGGAGACACAGATGCAATCTTGTGGTGGGTTGGGGTCAGACCCTTATCCGAAGTCTATCTATGGGCTGCCTATTACAGCCAGCTGAAAATGTTCATCAGTCATACCTCGTCCGCTGAAAGTCAAAGGGGTAGACCCGTCCGGTCAACGGTGCTATGGTTATACGGGATGGGGGACTTGCGGGGGTAGCAATGCCACTAGGTCTTGTGCCGGGACCTCTTATACGTCTGTAAGTGTGGTGGCAGGTGCAAGCACTCGGCACGTGGCTCCGTAGTGTGACCCCCCTCACGAACGTCGCGGTCACCGTCGCACGGAGGGTGGAAACGACCACATCGGGGAGACACGGAGGCAATCTTGCACTTGCTTGGGCCTGTCCATGATCCAGAGTGTATCTATGGGCTCGCCCATCACACCCAGGTGAAACTTTCCATCGGTCATACCTCGTCCGGTGAAAGTCAAAGGGGTAGACCCGTGAGGTCAACAGAGCTAGGGTTAGACGGGATGGGGTACTTGGGGGGAGGCAATGCCGCCAGGTCTTGCTCTAGGCCTTTTTATACGTTTTGGAAGTGTGATGGTAGGTGCAAGCACCCGTCACGCGGCTACGGGGTGTGGCCCCCCTCACGGACGTCGATGCCGCCGTCGCACGCAGGGTTGAAACGGCCACGTCAGGGAGACACATAGGCAATCTTGTGGTGGGTTGGGGCCGGACCTTGATTCGAAGTCTATCTATGGGCTGCCTATCACAGCCAGGTGAAAATGTTCATCGGTCATACCTCGTCCGGTGAAAGTCAAAGGGGTAGACCCGTCCGGTCAACGGTGCTATGGTTATACGGGACGGGGAACTTGCGGGGGTAGCAATGTTGCAAGGTCTTGTGTCGGGACCTCTTATACGTCTGCAAGTGTGGTGGCAGGTGCAAGCACTCGGCACATGGCTCCATAGTGTGACCCCCCTCATGAACGTCGTTGTCACCGTCGCACGGAGGGTGGAAACGACCACGTCGGGGAGACACGGAGGCAAGCTTGCACTGGGTTGGGCCCGTACCATGATCCGGAGTGTATCTATGGGCTCGCCTATCACACCCAGGTGAAACTTTCCATCGGTCATACCTCGTCCGGTGAAAGTCAAAGGGGTAGACCCGTGCGGTCAACAGAGCTAGGGTTAGACGGGACGGGGTACTTGGGGGGAGGCAATGCCACCAGGTCTTTATCCGAAACTTTACCTGAAGTGTACCTAGGGGCTGGGCTATCAAACCCAGGTGAAAATATCCATCGGTTAAACCCCGTCCGACGAAAGTCAAAGGCGTAGACCGCCCGGTTAACTCTCGTAGGGTTAGACAGGACGGGTGTAGTTTGGGGGGGTAGCTATGCCGCTAGGTCTTTTGCTAGGCCCTCCCACACGTCCGGAAGTGCGGTGGCGGGTGCAAGGAACCATCACAGGGCTTCGTGGTGTCACCCCCCTCACCGCCATCGCCGCCGCCATCGCACGGAGGGGGGAACGGCCACGTCGGGCACTAACGGAGGGAATCTTGTGGAGGAGAGGGAGGCCACCAGTGTAATAAAAAGAATAGAAATAACTCCCCTAAAAAATGTAAAGAAATCCCTTAAAAATAAAAAAAATAAAAATACTATGCCGACGGCTAGGCCGTCGTCGTATAGTGCCACGTGGCTCCAGTAGGCTATGCCGACGGCTCGGCCGTCGGCATAGACCCTCACCTTATCTGGTCGGGCGGGCCTCCCTCTCCTCCACTCATCCCGTCTCTCCCCCACTCCCCTCCCGACCTGACCCAACTGCCCCGCGCCGCCGCCGCCCCGTCCTGCATCGCCGCGTCGCCTCCCTTCCCCGCACTGCCGTCGTCCCAGCTCGTCCCCGCCGTCTCGTCCCCGCCGCACCGGCCCCGGCCCCGTCGCGCCCGTCGTCCATCGCCTCGCCTGTCGTCCACCCCGCACCGGCCCCGTCCTCACCGCCGCCGTCACCCTCCCGCACCAACCCCGTCCTCCCCTAGCTGTCGCCGCCCCGCACCGCCACCGTCCGGCCAGCTTTTCTCCACGTCGTTGGGCTACGGCTCCGGCCGACCGGTGCCCCTTCCCGGCCGGTTGCCCTGCCCTCCTCTAATTCTCACCGGCACCCCCCAACCACCTTCACCCCCGGACCACCGGCACCCCCCGGACCAGCCGGACCCCTCCACACAGTGAGCATTTGACTTCATTTATTAGTTATTTGGTACTGTTTCTAGGTGGATGGATACATGAATGAGTATGCCCTAGATAGTATGGATGTTTTTAGATTCATAGATGGATGGATGGATGGAATGTTGGTCAAATTTGTTATCAATGGATGTCATTATCAGTATGATTTTTGTCCAAGTTTGAAGTGTCAATGATGTGTGTGGCGTGGTCATATATACTTTTCTCACGGTGGAATTAGCATTCTATGTTGTGTCGGGTCTCCCTGGAGTGACCCTCGTCGGAAGCGGATGTCTCTGATGAGTGGTTTTTTGGATGGATGGATGCTATCATTTTGTCATCAAAGATTGCTATACGAGATGTGATGACCTATTTTTTCACCTGTTGGAATTTACAGAATTTGTGGTGTTGCATCTTCATGGAGTGATCGTCGACGTCGGAGCTGTTGGTCCCCGATCGTCCTCTATTGTTTGACTACTTCCTCTACCGCCGAGGGTGAGCTACAAATCCACCACCTCCTCATCTGCTTTTTTTATGTCACTAGATTTTCTTTTCACGTCAAGTCCTGTAACCTAGGCGTCTCCCGTCCGAAAGGGTTGCATCGATAAATCTGCATTCAATTGCATATTTATCACCGCAACTCTTTTGGATTGTCCAGCGTTTTCCACGGACAGACCGAGGATGTGAAGATTGGGTACGTTCTCCATGCCCTACCTCGTTCTAAGACAAGATTTTGGTGGCGCCTCCCCGTTGTTCTCTAGAGCACATTCTCTCGGCTATTTGCCAAGACGTGTATCTGGAGAACAGCGGGGAGGTGCTGCCGAAATTTTGTCTCGGAATAGGGTAGAGCATGGAGAACGTACTCAATCTAGGCATCCTCGGGTGGGATTAGGACCCATCTTTACCTATTAGAGATGTTGTTGGATTCACCGCAGAAGAAAATAAAAATATCTCAGTTGGATGCCATCTCGCAACTTATTGCAGTCAAGGCTGAGTACGGCTGTAGCCAGAAATGCTGTGAAGCATTCCTAGGAGTATGGGCTAACAGCCTTCCCGAGGGTCATCAACTGCCGAAAAGCATGTACGCTACAAAGAAAATCGTGAAGGCACTCTCTATGGATTATAAGAAAATACATGTTTGTCCGAAGAATTGCCTTTTGTTTAGGCACGAGTATGCGGATGACAAGTACTGTAGGGAGTGTGGTTCGTCTCGGTACCTTGAGGTGGTCGCTGAGGATGGTGAGAAAAGGCAGCTAACCATCCCCGCTAAGGTTATTTGGTATCTTGATTTCATACAAAGACTGCAGCGCCTTTTCATCACGGAGGAGTCTGCCAAAATGATGAAGTGGCACAAGGAAGGTAAAAGGTTCATTGCGGCTACCCAAGCTACACAAGTTTATTATTTTCCTTACCCATGCCAGAAAGAGTACCTACGGGGTTGGGAAGTTGTGTTCAAGGTGTCGCCACATGGTAAGCTACCGGACCCGAACGAAGATGATTACTACAACATTAACCCCATGACATACGAGGGAGTGTTCTATCAAGAGCAACCCGATGATGATGTGGTCAGAAACGATGACACTAGACCACTGAGCGATGATGATGTGGATCCAAACGATGATGATGCACGGAATGATGGTGAGACCATTGTTAATGAAAATGACATACTTATGCTAGAAAAGTTAAACGAAGACGCTGATGACGAGGAAGAGCCTCCACCTCTGTCAGACAACGAAGATGATATGATTGATACTGATGATGAGACCGAGCGAGAAATTGGTTACACCGGTGATGATTCGTACGGGTTCTAGCAGATGTACATTTCATGTTTTTTTCCTATGGTTTAGGAATATGCCTTTTTATGTTTATTTGTAATGTGTTTATTAGTCATTATTATTATGCTTTTTCCTTCATTATTAGTGTACTAATTGTTTATTCTATTTTCAATGCAGGTTCATGGAACATGGGCAAGGGGAAGGCCGACGGCACGGGTTTCATACGCAAGGTTGTCGGCATTGCTAGTCGGAGTGGTCGAGCATGTACTGTTACCCCCCGACTACTTGAGGATGACTCCTCACGGGAAGAGAGAGGGAGAGCCCATGGAGGGCGAGGGGTGGTGGGAGAGCCACTAGAGGGGGTCGCGGCCAGAAAGAACGCACCCTTACCGACTTAGGGGTGTTGTCTTTGAGGCCCTCCTCTAGTGAGGTACCCTCTGCCGAGGAGGAGGAGGAGGAGGAGGTGGTTCACAAGGAGGGGGTGAGGAGGAGGAGGAGGTTGGGGAGGGGGACGAGGAGGAGGAGGAGGCAGGCGGGGATGATGATGGTGGTGGCGGGAATGGCAACACTAAGGGATGGCTGCGTGGTAACGCAAAGGTACCAAAGCATATTCCTACCGAGGAACAGAAGTGGCTCATTGAGCCAAAGGGGATAGAGTAAGTTCCAGTAAATAATTTCAATAATAATTTAATTCTTTTGCTTGTCACATCCTAATATTTTCATTCTTTAAATATTTTGCTTGTTACATGCTAATATTTTCATTCTTTATATCTTTTGCAGTAACTGGGTACATCCTAAAGGGGCCCGTGTTCCCAACGGCATCATCATCGTCTTGCTGAAGCAATACTGGCCGGGGCTATACTGTTCGGATCCAGTCAGGCACCCGAATCTTTGGGTTTTGGCTAAGACCTGGGAGCACTGGGAAGCGGTCCCCCACGCGGAGTATGTGACCCATGTTGAGGCCGTGATCACTAGTTTTTTGGTGAGTTGTCTTCACAAGCACACGTCCATTCTGGTTTCATGAATGATTTAACTCATGGCTTCTTCCATTCTGGTTTCATGAATGATTGTAGAAATACTATCGAGTTCTTCCGGAGCACAAGCCACTGCCGACGAGATCGTGTTGCGCCAAGCGAAGAAGAAGGCCCGCCAGATGCAGTACGAGGTGCGGTTGGTGGCCATCACGCAATACTATCATGACTATCTTGGTATGAAGATGACCAAGGAAGGAGTGAAGGCGCGGCACATTACCTTGGAGAGGGACCAGTACTTGTCGGTAAGTATTAACGATTTTTCATTCCGAAGTTTGTGGTAAATTTCATCGTTTCGTGTTACACATGCCATTATGCTTCCTATTATGTAGGTGTGTCCAAATTGGTGTTATGGAAAAGACGAGTCTTGGGCGGCATTGGTGGTCCTGTGGTGTGGTCAGGATGAAGCCTGGGCGGCTACTAGCAGAAAAAACAAGGCTAACCGAGGGAAGGAGGGAGTACATGCTCAGGGAAACCGGAACCACTTTCTCCACAAGGCACTTCAGGTATGACTAACCTCATTAAACAATCTTCTTCTATTTACTGTCACTTTTTTATGTATGACTAACATCTGTTTGTTGGTGCAGGAGGAGAAACTCAAGCGCTCGCTCTCACACATGGAGGCGTGGGAGATCGCCCATACTCGAAGGAGGCCCAAGCCTGGGGAAGGCAAGTACTACGGCAACACCACGGAGAAGAAGAAGAACTACTCTGCGGCGTATCTGAATCTACATCCTGACACACCTGACCCCATCAAGGCGCCTTTGGACGACAGGGCGGTGGTTGGCATGGGGCCGAAGGCTCCTGGTCGGCAGCCAGTTCTGGATGCTGTGGTCACTCCTTCTATCTCCTACACACAGCTCCGAGCTACCGACCCAAGCCTGAGACGGCGCACGCCCACGACTACTGCGCAGTCACAGTCCCTCCTAGCCGAGTTGCACTCTGTAAGTATTTTTCCCTCTTATCTTCATTGCTCACTTTATTTTCCACATTGAGATGTTTAATGAGTTCCATCACGTCATATTGTAGGCCTACATGGAGTATACACGACAGGAGACCATGGCGTGGAGCACGAGAGTTGCAGCCGTCCAGGACCACAGCACTCGCATGATGACGGTTAGTTTAGCCCCTTTCATTTCATTTCCATATTGACACTTTCATTTCTTCTGACATTGGTGTTTGCTTTGTCAATTAACATGCAGCTCGTGTTTGAGAGCATGAGGAACGACACGATTCCTGAAATGGAACCAGCACCACCAGCTGCAGGACCACAACCAGTGATGCTTACCTTTGAGGAATTTCTAGCACAACAACCGGGGACAACGGTGGTTAGTAAATCCCCAAACTATTCAACCACCGCTTACTGTTTATTCAACACAATATCATTCACTCAACATGTATTTTCAAACATCCAGGGAACCGGTAGATCATCCGTTGGTGGTGGTGTCGGTGTTCACATCACTCTCGAGTCACGGTGCCCGGTCACTCCAATCCACCGAGGCGGTAGCGCAGCCGCTAGCAGTGAAGACCTGGGCTTTGGCGGACTTGGCGTTGACGACCTTGGAGGTGGACGTACTGGCGCTCCTTAGATGACTAGTGTTCTTTAGATGACGTTTGTCTTATTACGCTACTTCCGATGACTTCTGCCTTTAGATGACTTGTGCTCTTGATATGCTTATGTTTCTGATATGCTTATGTTGTTCATTGTGAGGATGTGCTGGTGCTGGTGTTGGTTGTGATGATGTGATAGTGCTGTTGGTTGTGCATTAAATTTCATTGTATATACCCTGTTATTTTGGAGCTGAAATGAATTTGTATGAACCAGGAAAAAGAAAAAAAACAGCGCAAAACTACGCCGACGGCATAGCCGTCGGCATAGAGGGCCTCCGAATTACCAGAGGCTGCCACGTGGCAAGCTATGCCGACGGTTATGCCGTCGGCATACAATTGTAGCCTAAGCCGACGGCCTGAGCCGTCGGCGTATGCACTCCCCAGGGGATACCAGCGCCTGCCACGTGGCAAGCTATGCCGACGGCTAGGCCGTTGGCGTATCTTTGTAGCCTAAGCCGACGGCCCGGGCCGTCGGCATAGGACGGACACATGGCCGTCCCCGGGTGGTGCACTCTTGACGGCAGCGCTGCCGGATGTCGTTTGCCATGGAGCTATGCCGACGGCCTAAGCCGTCGGTACCTCTGTATGGACACCGTCGGCATAGCATATATGCCGAAGGTGACTTGTGGTACGCCGACATATATGGTGCCGACGGGCCTATGCCGACGGGAATCGGGGCTACGGCGACGGCCTAAGCCGTCGGCATAGAGCTTTATCCTGGTAGTGAAACAAAATACTATTGTTTGTGTGTGAGTGATGATCGATGTTGCACGGATTTGAAGTTCAAAAATGAGGGTTATGGTTGCAAATGGGTCACCTGAGGCCGGTCCGGCGCTGTGCGGATATGGGCTCAGATTACCAATTCCGATTATAGATGCTCTTAGTTAAAAAAGTGACCAGTCCTTGTGTAGCAGGTAATTAAGTTACTCCCTCCGTCCCGATGCATAAATCATCGTACGAAACCAAATCCAAAAACACTTAGCTGCGATGCATTAACTTCTATCTAGTTTTTTATTTTTTGACATGAATAAAAAAATCAACAAATAAAAGATGTGAGAGTGTATGTTTTTAATGACTTGAGACTACCTAGCACATCATGCAGTGGGCAGTTTGTTGCATGCAGTGATATTATTTAGCAAATGAACGTTAGACTCTCTCCTTTTCTTCTCCGCATTGATCGCGATGATACATCAATACGGCGTACTAAATATACGTCCTCCATAAACGAGCAACTAGTCATCGTCACAGTAGAAGAACCAGTAGTGTGCGTAAAGTCAGCAGTTTCCACTCGTGTTTAAATGAATCAGTTCTTGCCTGGTTGATGCGATGATAGTATGCAGCTACACAGACAAACATCATTGACCGATGCACGCGGAGTCTCCCTTCGGCACCGAAATCTTGGACCAAGTACGTCCTCTTCTTTTGTCAGCATCGAAATCGCTCAAGAATCCAGACATGAGATCGGGAGCAACCGGGTGAGAAGATAATGGAACGTTTGGCTTTGGCGTCCGGAGAGACTCGAAGTCTCCGCTGCCACGGCTGGCACGACGATAGTCCGTACTCCATGGGGACGGCTACTGTGCTGCCTCAGCATGCATGTGGACGTGATACGTCTATCAAACCCAAAGCTCACGGCTCACACACGCGCTACGGCAGGGAAAATGCAGCAGCCACTACAACAACACGAATGAAATCGCAAAGCATGGAAAAATACCTCAAAATAAGATCTCATCTAAAAATAGCCTCGACAAACTCTCAAGGTCAAGAATCAAGGAGAGGCGAATTTGTCAGGTTGAAGCGGAGCCCGGGCTCGAACACCACCGAGCCGCTCCACCCCCGCAGATATGCAATCATCAACTTGTCAAGCTCCTTCAAATCGCCTGGGCCTGACGATACCGCTGGAGGCAACTGACGAGGAGCGTCGTCAGCTCCTACTGGCTAAGTGTACACCAACCGATCTGTGCGTGACTTGTCTGCTGTGATGTTGCGTTGCTCTACAATTAATGTCTTCCTGGTGGTAGCTCTTGTCTGTTGCTCCCGTTTTTTTAGGAAATGCCTCGTGGCTCTTTATTGCGTGATCGAAATAGTTACATCATCTACTAGAAAAGGCATGATAAAGCCAGGAGGATCTCCATTCCAAACTAAAACAACATTTGAGTAAAAAACATGCCTAGCTACCCTAGTAGAAAACAGACCTTTTGTCCGCATCATTAAGTCCCGGTTGGATTTTGAACCGGCACTAATGTGCCCATTAGTCCTGGTTCGTGACGGGCATCATTAGTGTCGGTTCGTTCCGGATCTTTAGTCCCGATTCGTGCCACGAACCAGCACTAAAGGTGTGGTGGCAGTCTGGCATCAGCCTGGAGCCCCACGGGAACCTTTAGTCTCGGTTGGTGACTCCAACCGCGACTATAGGCTAACCTTTACTCGCGGTTCGAGCCACCAACCGGAACTAAAGGTCCCCTATATGAAACCCTTCGGCGCCAGCCCAAGCAGAGTCCTCTGTTTTCTTCCCCTTTCCTCTCCTTTCTGTTCTTCCTCTCTTCCTCGAGCTCATCCTTCATTTTTTGCCAAAATTTGTCAAGATTTGGAGGCATCCCATCCATCCAAGTGTTCACAAAGGTTAGCAAGTTTGTCCTTTCATCTCTCATTGCTAGATTAGCTCTTGCAATGCTCTATAAGTATAGTAATCTGTGGGTTTTAGTTTGTATGTGGTAGTTTATTTGATTTATGCAATTTGAGCTCAAATTAACTTCTTGCTTTGCATTTGAGGTGTGGTTTACTTAGTGCCTTCCCGTCCCCGTCCTAACCACCGTCGATCGCCCGCACCGTCCCGTCGCCGGCACCACATTGGTGAGCCTCTTGTTCTTATCCTTTTTATAATAAAAAAACATGTTTGTAAGATTTAGTTAGTTACTTGTATAGATTTCTTACCTATATGGTTGTTTGTTATACATAGTGGCATGGTTTTGAAATCTGTCCCCGTCGGCCCTCGTCCGGTTTATGATGCGAATGTGGTATGTACTCTCTTTTATAACTCTTTGTTGCATTCGTCTTCATGACAATTATGCCAATCAAGTTGACATAAATGTTTTTATGTAGGAGGTATGTGAACCGGAGATTCCAACCGACATAGATATTCTTGTCAAGAACTTAAATTTAGTTGAAAAAGAAAACGAGTATTTGAAAGAAAAATTCAAAAGAGTTGAAGAAGAGAAGATGAAACTGTAGTTGTATGTTGCCGATGTCGTCGATGATCACAAGATCAAGATGGGTGCAATGCGCTTGAAGATTAGAAAATTTAAAAGATATGCCATTGATAGTGAGGCTTGGTATCACTATGCTGTTGGATCAATTGTTACCTTAGTTGCGATGTTGATCGCATTTGTTGTTGCATTTAAATGCTTTAACTAGAGAGTTTGTATGCTGTTTTATGAGAACAAGTGTGTATGAACTTTATGTACGAACTTGTATTAATTTGGTCTTTTCCGTGTTGCGTAATGAAGATGAGCCGGCAATGGATGTACGACGACCGATGCTCTTCCCAGTTCATTAATGGCGTGCATACTTTTCTGGTTGCGGCTGAGGCAAACAAGCGGCCAGATGGTTTTATGTATTGTCCATGTGCTGGTTGTAAGAATCATCAAAATTACTCTAACTCAAGAACCATTCACTTCCACCTATTTGAGTCCGGTTTCATGTCCGGCTATAACTGTTGGACCAAGCACGGAGAAAGAGGGGTCCTAATGGAAGAGAATGAAGAAGAAGAGGATGACGACAACTATACTGGCCATGGGTTCCATGAATATGATGGTACAACAATGGGGGAAGAAGTTGAGCCGACAATGCGGGAAGAACTGAAGAAGAGGCATTAGATGAGCCCGCTGATGATCTTGGTCGGGCCATTGCCGATGCAAAGAGGAACTGCGCAAGTGAAAAGGAGAAGCTGAAGTTGCAGCGCATGTTAGAGGATCACAAAAAAGGGTTGTACCCAAACTGCGAAGATGACAATAAAAAGCTGGGTACCACACTGAAATTGCTGCAATGGAAGGCAGAGAATGGTGTATCTGACAAGGCATTTCAAAACTTGGTGATAATGTTAAAGAAGAAGCTACCAAAGGATAACGAATTGCGAGAGAGTACGTACGAAGCAAAGAAGACTGTCTGCCCTCTAGGATTAGAGGTCGAGAAGATACATGCATGCCCTAGTGACTGCATCCTCTACCGCGGTGAGTACGAGGATTTGAATGCATGCCCGGTATGTTGTGCATTGCACAATAAGATCAGCCACGATGACCCTGGTGATGTTGAGGGCGAGCGCCCCAGGAAGAAGATTCCTGCCAAGGTGATGTGGTATGCTCCTATAATACCATAGTTGAAACGTTTGTTCCAAAACAAAGAGCATGCCAAGTTGATGCGATGGCACAACGAAGACCGTAAGAAAGACGGGAAGTTGAGAGTGCCCGCTGATGGGTCGCAGTGGAGAAAAATCGAGAGAAAGTGGAAGGACTTTGCAAAGGATGCAAGGAACGTATGGTGTGGTTTAAGTGCAGATGACATTAATCCTTTTGGGGAGCAGAACAACAATCATAGCACATGGCCTATGACTCTATGTATCTATAACCTTCCTCCTTGGTTGTGCATGAAGCGGAAGTTCATTATGATGCTAGTGCTCATACAAGGCCCCAATAAACCAGGCAACGGCATTGATGTGTACCTAAGGCCATTGGTTGAAGAACTTTTACAGCTATGGAATGGAAAAGGAGTACGTGCGTGGGATGCGAAAGATCAGGAGGAATTTGACCTACATGCATTGATGTTTGTAACCATCAATGATTGACCTGCTCTCAGTAACCTTTCAGGACAGACAAACAAGGGATACCACGCATGCATGCACTGTTTAGATGATACCGACAGTATATATTTGGATAAATGTAAGAAGAATGTGTATCTGGGGCATCATCGATTTCTTCAGAGCAGGCATCCCATAAGAAAGAAAGGCAAGCATTTCAAAGGTGAGGTAGATCACCGGAAGAAGCCTCGCCACCGTACGGGTGATGAAATACTTGATATGGTCAAGGATTTAAAAGTAATCTTTGGCAAGGGTCCTGGTGAACAATCTGTTCTGAATGACGCTGACAAACGCGCACCCATGTGGAAGAAGAAATCTATTTTGGGACCTACCGTATTGGAAAGACCTGGAGGTCCGCTCTACAATTGATGTGATGCACGTGACGAAGAATCTTTGCGTCAACCTGCTAGGCTTCGTGGGCGTGTATGAGAAGACAAAAGATACGCCGAAGGCACGGGAGGACGAGCAACGTATGCACGGAAAAGACGGCATGGATCCAAAGCAGTTCTAGGGTCATGCCAGCTATGCTCTTACCAAGAAGAGAAGGAAATCTTCTTCGAATGTCTGCTCAGTATGAAGGTCCCGTATGGCTTCTCATCAAATATAAAGGGAATAATAAATATGGCAGAGAAAAGGTTCCAGAACCTAAAGTCTCATGACTACAACGTGATTATGACGCATCTGCTTCCGGTTGCATTGAGGGGGCTTCTACCGAAAAATGTTCGATTAGCCATTGTGAAGCTATGTGCATTCCTGAATGCAATCTCTCAGAGGGTAATCGATCTAGAAATCCTACCAAGGTTAGAGAATGATTTGGTGCAATGTCTTGTCAATTTCGAGTTGGTGTTCCCACCATCCTTCTTCAATATCATGACGCATGTCCTAGTTCACCTAGTCGAGGAGATTGCCATTCTGGGTCTTGTATTTCTACACAATATGTTCCCCTTTGGGAGGTTCATGGGAGTCTTAAAGATATATGTTCATAATCGTGCTAGGCCAGAAGGAAGCATCTCCAAGGGCCATGAAAGAGAGGAGGTCATTGAGTTTTGTGTTGACTTTATTCCTGACATTAAGCCGATAGGTGTTCCTGAATCGCGGCATGAGGGCAGACTTGGTGGAAAAGGCATGCTAGTAAAGAATTCACTAATATGTCGGGACGGGCATTCTTTGGCACAAGCACACTACACAGTTCTACAAAGTTCCGCCTTGGTGGCTCCATATATCGAACAACACAAGAATATTCTATGCTCCAAACACCCAGAGAAGTCTGACGACTGGATTACACATGAACAAACGGTGACTTTTGCCGGTTGGTTGCAGACACGTCTCATGCATGACGACACTATTGAAGACGACATGTACTTGCTGTCCAAGTTACCATCTTCGACTATATTGACTTTCAAAGGGTACGAGATAAATGGGAATATATTTTACACAATCGCCCAAGATAAAAAGAGCGCCAACCAAAACAGTGGTGTCCGCTTTGATGCAGCAAACAACAATGGGCCAAAGGACACATACTATGGTTACATAGAGGAGATATGGGAACTTGACTATGGACTTGATTTGAAGGTCCCTTGGTTTAGGTGCAAATGGGTCAATCTTACAGGAGGCGGGGTAAAGGAAGACCCGTAGTACGGAATGACAACAGTGGATCTCAACAATCTTGGGTATGCAGACGAACCATTCGTCCTAGCCAATGATGTAGTGCAGGTTTTCTATGTGAAGGACATGTCTACCAAGCCGAGAAAAAGAAAAGATAAGGAAGCAAATACATCATGTGATGAGCCAAAGCGCCACATAGTTCTTTCAGGGAAAAGAAACATCGTGGGAGTGGAGGACAAGACAGACATGTCAAAAGATTATGAAAAGTTTCATGAATTGCTCCCTTCACAGTGAATGTTGACCTGGGCATCAAGTTAAACGATGAAGATCTTCCATGGTTACGACGCAAAGGGACACACGCGAAGAAAAAGTTTTACACCCAAAGATCCCACTCTCGGATGTGACCATCTTCTCTAGTTAGTTTCCACACTTATATATCTGGAAAGTCCCACTTCGGACAAACCGAAGGGAATCTTTGTAATAGTAGTGTACTTATGTGTTTTGTGCGTTCAGTATGCACCATTCGAAGGGAGGCCGTCAATTTTCAACCCTTTCGGACTTCATTTGCTATTTTTCATGCATTTACTGATGTTTTGAGCTAAATGACCCTGAAATTGATAAGCACTACAAAAGAACTCTGAAAAGGTTGAAAGTTAGCATGGTATCATCATTTCACCCACATAGCATCTGCTAAAAAGTTGAGAGGGTTACGGCAAAAACTGGATGCACTTCGTGTACAAAATGGACAATCTCTTTCGAAGTATCAGAGTTTCAGACGAAAACTCGCCTGTTACAAAGGCATTTCAATTTTTTTTACTTATTTCAACTCCAGACTTTTTGTGCGTTCAGTATGCACCATTCGAAGGGAGGCCATCAATTTTCAACCCTTTCTGACTTCATTTGCTATTTTTCATGCATTTACTGATTTTTTTAGCTAAATGACCCAGAAATTGATAAGCACTACAAATGAACTCTGAAAAGGTTGAAAGTTGGCATGGTATCATCATTTCACAAACATAGCATGTGCTAGAAAGTTGAGAGGGTTACGGCAAAAACTGGATGCACTTCGTGTACAAAATGGACAATCTCTTTCGAAGTATCAGAGTTTCAGACGAAAACTCGCCTGTTACAAAGGCATTTCATTTATTAACTTATTTCAACTCTAGACTTTTTATGCGTTCAGTATGCACCATTCGAAGGGAGGCCATCAATTTTCAACCCTTTCTGACTTCATTTGCTATTTTTCATGCATTTACTGATTTTTTTAGCTAAATGACCCAGAAATTGATAAGCACTACAAATGAACTCTGAAAAGGTTGAAAGTTGGCATGGTATCATCATTTCACCAAGATAGCATGTGCTAGAAAGTTGAGAGGGTTACGGCAAAAACTGGATGCACTTCGTGTACAAAATGGACAATCTCTTTCGAAGTATCAGAGTTTCAGACGAAAACTCGCCTGTTACAAAGGCATTTCATTTATTAACTTATTTCAACTCTAGACTTTTTATGCGTTCAGTATGCACCATTCGAAGGGAGGCCATCAATTTTCAACCCTTTCTGACTTCATTTGCTATTTTTCATGCATTTACTGATTTTTTTGAGCTAAATGACCCTGAAATTGATAAGCACTTCAAATGAACTATGAAAAGGTTGAAAGTTGGCATGGTATCATCATTTCACCCACATAGCATGTTCAAAAAAGTTGAGAGGGTTACGACAAAAACTGGATGCACTTCGTGTACAAAATGGACAATTTCTTTCGAAGTATCACGGTTTCACACGAAAACTCGCCTGTTACAAAGGCATTTCATTTTTTAACTTATTTCAACTCCAGACTTTTTGTGCATTCAGTATGCACAATTCGAAGGGAGGCCATCAATTTTCAACCCTTTCTGACTTCATTTGCTATTTTTCATGCATTTACTGATTTTGTGAGCTAAATGACCCTGAAATTGATAAGCACTACAAAAGAACTCTAAAAAGGTTGAAAGTTGGCATGGTATCATCATTTCACCCACATAGCATGTGCTAAAAAGTTGAGAGGGTTACGGCAAAAACTGGATGCACTTCGTGTACAAAATGGACAATCTCTTTCGAAGTATCAGGGTTTTAGATGAAAACTTGCCTGTTACAAAGGCATTTCATTTTTTTAACTTATTTCAACTCCAGACTTTTCATGCGTTTGTATGCACCATTCGAAGGGAAGCCATCAATTTTCAACCCTTTCTGACTTTATTTGCTATTTTTCATGCATTTACTGATTTTTTTGAGCTAAATGACCCTGAAATTGATAAGCACTACAAATGAACTATGAAAAAGTTGAAAGTTGGCATGGTATCATCATTTCACCCACATAGCATGTGCTAAAAAATTGAGAGGGTTACGGCAAAAACTGGATGCACTTCGTGTATAAAATGGAAAATCTCTTTCGAAGTATTAGGGTTTTAGACGAAAACTCGCCTATTACAAAGGCATTTCATTTTTTCACTTATTTCAACTCCAGACTTTTCGTGCGTTCAGTATGCACCATTCGAAGGAAGGCCATCAATTTTCAACCCTTTCTGACTTCGTTTGCTATATTTCATGCATTTACTGATTTTTTTGAGCTAAATGACCCTGACATTAATAAGCACTACAAATGAACTATGAAATGGTTGAAAGTTGGCATGGTATCATCATTTCGCCCACATAGCATGTGCTAAAGAGTTGAGAGGATTACGGCAAAAAGTGGATGCACTTCGTGTACAAAATGGAAAATCTCTTTCAAAGTATCAAGGTTTCAGACGAAAACTCGTTTGTTACTAAGGCACTTCATTTTTTCTTAAATAACCTAAGAATTACAAAATTGAATATAATGATAAAAACACGCTAATATTAAACAACAACAAAAAGAATCACTGAAAAATCTATTTTTGAATTAAAGTTATTCACAAACTAGTGATTCACACAAATTTCAAATAATCTAAATTTAAAATATTCAAATTTGAAAACTACTAGCACTAACAGAAACTTTATAAAAAAATTTACCTAAAGAAAAAAGATTCACAAATAAACTCTAAATAAAGCAAAAAAACAACTCAAAAAGAAAAGAAAATAAATAAAGAAGAAAACAAAAAAAATATTAAAAAAACCCCGCCTATAGGGTCGCCACGACCTCCATACGACTAGAAACCGAACCTCTTGTTGGGCCAGGACGCAGGCCCATATGGCCCAGTAGGCCCCACAGGGCGACGAGGTGCGGTAGACCCAGAAGGCCTGCTTAAGAGAGGAGCTCGACACGGTAGCCGCGGCGGGGCTTATAAACCGGTGAGAGCTCCTCTCGACTAGCGAGGTGAAATTAAAAATCCACCCCGCCACTCGCCTCGCACAACACCCTTTAGTCACGGTTGGTGGCTCCAACCGCGACTAAAGATCCCCCCCTTTAGTCGCTGTTAGAGCCACCAACCGCAACTAAAGGGTTTTGTTTCCGTCGCGGTTGGAGCCACCAACCGCGACTAAAGGGTTTCGCTCCCCGCCGCTTCGGCTGGTGAAATTCACTTTTAGTCGCGGTTGGTGGCTCCAACCGCGACTAAAGACTCCCCTTTAGTCGCGGTTGGAGCCACCAACCGCGACTAATGGTCCTCCTATATAAGTAGGAGTTGAATTTTTTTCATTTTCCCTCTGCTTCTTCGTCTCTTCGACCACTGAACAAAGATCGTCGCCGCGTGCCCCTGACGCACCGCCTGCCCCGACCCGTCACCCCCCTCAACGCGTTGCCCACGCCGTTGCTGCCCCCGACGCGCCAGCCACGCCGTTGCCTCCCCTGACGCGCCGCCCCCCGTCCCCGCCCCCGTCGCGCGCCGCCTCCTCCTCGAACTCGCGTGCCGTCGCCGTCGCCGTTGGCATCGCAGTCGCC
This sequence comes from Hordeum marinum, assembly GCA_022496015.1. Taxonomy (NCBI): domain Eukaryota; kingdom Viridiplantae; phylum Streptophyta; class Magnoliopsida; order Poales; family Poaceae; genus Hordeum; species Hordeum marinum. The sequence goes on from CM039672.1 coordinate 47,607,806, forward strand.
GCCGCTGACGACTCGCCTCGCCTCGTCGACCGTCGCCCCGCTGTGAGTCCTGCCGTCATGGATTTTTTAGATGAATTTTGATGTTAATTTTATATGTTGTTTTTATATGTTAATTAGATATATAGAAATATATAATGTTATTTTTAGATGAATTTTGATGTTAATTTTAGATGGATTTTGATGTTAATTTTAGATGTTGTTTTTAGATGTTAATTAGATGTATAGAAATATATAATGTTATTTTTAGATGTTGTTTTTAGATGTTAATTTTAGATATATGAATGTTAATTTGATGAATTTTGAATTTTTAGATGTTAATTAGATGTATAGAAATGTTAGATGAATTTTAGATATATGAATGTTAATTAGATGAATTTTGATTTTTTTATATAATGTTGTTTTTCTATAATTAGTGTAGTTATAACCTAGGAATTTTATTAGGAATATTATTGGGGTAGTTATAACCTACGAATTTTTTTTCATAAGGATTTTTTTCTCGGAGTCAACGATGCCTGGTCCCCATCCTCGTCGTCGACTCGTTCACGACGATGTCCTGCTTTAGAGGGGCAACGTTCGGGACTGGGCCCCGCCGGGCTGGCACTGGGAGGTGCTACCTTCAGGGGCGCGTAGCTTGGTGAGGAACCCCGGTCCCGTCGTCGACCCAAAGATTCTTTGGTGGCGTTCGCGTGGGCTACTTTCGGTGTGGAGGCAGCCGACCCCGCCGGAGGTGGTACGTCACCATGTCAGGGAGGAGGACGAGCACATCCGTCGCTACATGGATGCGTTGGACGTCAGGTTCTCCAATACCTGACAGGTTCTTCAGGGATCTCACCCGAGCTATGATCCTGTCATAGTTCCTTCTCTTTGGGTGTCCACCGCCTGCCGCGCGAGACGTCAACTGGATCTATAGTAGTGATATTATATAATCAATAATATTTGAGATGTATTAGTAATAATATTCAAGATGTATTCAAGATTATATTCGATAATATTCGAGACAATTTATTCGAGATTATATTTGATGATGCATATTATGTACTATGATTCAGTTTTCCTTATTGATTGCATGCATTCTAATTTGAATACTAAATTGTTTTATCTTTCTTCTGGGTTAGTTAAATAAAGCTATGGACAATACCGGCAGAGAAGGAGAAGAGGCTCTGTTCAACATCATACGGTCCACGAGCCTAGAGCATGAACATGAAGATGATGACGGCTTGCAATATCTGAACAATTTCGGTGAGGGTTGTATGTTTGATGAAGACGAAAGAATAGATGAAGGAAGTGTTCTTCAAATAACAAAGACCGGCGAGGTATATTTATTATATAAGCCATCCGGTGATCATTACATGTCTTAATTGAGTTATATATGTATTAACGAATCGATCTTTCTTCTTTTAGGCCTCCGGATCGAGCAAATCTTCTACAAGCGACATGATAGTTCGAGGCCCAGCCAAAAAGTTGGACCCTGGTGTAAAGGTCAGCATCGATTCCATCAATACATCAACTGGCGAACCGCTTGAACCTAAGAAAAATGCGACCAAGTTCAAGAATCAATGCGGAGTTATTGTCAAGGACCAAATCCCGATCTCCACACAAGAATGGAAAAAGGCATTAAAGGGAGATCGAGAAGGGGTTACTTTTGTCGATGAAAGAGCAAAAGATGTGCTTTGGACCAAGTTGATGTCACATTTCACACTACCAGATAACTTGACAGATGCAGATCTGAAGAAAGTCAGAAACTATGCTCTTAAAAAGATGGCGATCGCATTCAACACCTTCAAGAAAAGTGCATGGGCTGCGTACGTCAAAACAAACAAGACGACTCCAAAATTCAAGGGAGCACTAGTGAAGGCAAAAGATCACTGGGACGATTTCGTGAAGGACAAGGAATCGGAAGTAGCTAAGGAACGGTCGAGAAAGAACAAGATTAATGTTGCGAAAAAGGAGTGGCACCATACTCTGGGGCCAGGTGGCTACCAAACGGCCCTGCCTAAGTGGGATCAATCCGAACAAGAGATGATTAGTGCAGGGGTCACTCCAGTTATAGTGACCTGGCCCCCGAGGTGCAGGACATGGTTTTATGCGCATGAGGGGAAGTTGGACCCAAAGACAGGGGCTATTATGTTGAAGGCAAGTCTTAAAGCAGTAACACACGAAATTCTCATGAAAATACACGAAGCTCGAACGGGGGAGTTCACGCCCAATAGAGAGGACGACGAGCTTATGCGCGCCCTGAAGAATCCTGAACACCCGGGAAGAACACGAGGGAAAGGCGTTGTTTCGTGGTTTGAGGGGTTTGCTGGTTGGAACGACGACTACAGAAGCCATGCGAGAAACAAGATGCAGGAGGAGCGAAAGAAGAAGGAGGAAGCACTCCGTCTTGAAGGCCTCGAATCAAAGCATCTGAAGTTGGAATCCAGAGTCAGGCGGCAGCAGAAGCAGATCGACTCACTCAGCCAGGAAAGGGCGTCTTAGCGGCACCAAGAGCAGATTGATCCAGCATTGGATAGCACCGTCCCATCTATGCCGAGAAGTAGAGTGGGTTCTGCCTCGGCCGATATCGATGACTATGCACTCCTAGCTAGCTACCCTATGGATGATATCAAAGACAGGACTAACTGTGAGCTACACAGGAAAGTGAAGAACTTATTGTTGGGGAACATTGCATGGGAAACAAAAAATTTCCTACGCTTCACCAAGATCAATCTAGGAGATGAGCATCTACGAGAGGGAGAGTGGATCTACATACCCTTGTAGATCGCTAAGAGGGGAGCGTTAAGAAACGCGGTTATTGTAGTTTAACGTCTTCACGATCCAAATCACTGAGCGTACCGCGATGCAATCACGGTCCGTCCCGATCTAGCACCGAACGGACGGCACCTCCGCGTTCAGCACACGTACGGCTTGATGACGATCTTCGCCTTCTTGATCCAGCAAGAGGGAGCGGAGAGGTATAAGAGTTCTCCGGCAGCGCGACGACGTTGCGGCGATGGTGGTGGAGCTATTCCAGCAGGGCTTCGCCTAAGCACTGCAGAAAACCGATCTAGAGGAGAAACTATGCACTAGAGGAGAGGGTAGCACGTGGCTGAAAATCTAGTGCAAAAACCCTAAAACCTCTAGTATATATAAGAGGAAGAGAGGAGGAGGCTTGGCCAAAGGACCAGACCTAGGAGGCTTCGGCCGAAGTGGATAGGAGAGGAGGAATCCTCCTCCAATCCTAGTAGGACTAGGACTCCTTCTTTTTTTGCCTTTTTTTTGCCTTTTTCCACCTTTTTCTCTTTGGGCTTTTCTTTCCCAGCCGCATGGGCCTTTGTGGGACTTCCACCAGCCCACTAAGGGCTGGTATTCATCCTCCCATAGCCCATGTAGCCTCTTGGGTCGAAATACCCCTCCTGATGGTCCTCCGGTACACTACCGGCACTCCCAGTACACTACCGATGAGCCCGAAACTTTTTCGGTGACCAAAATAGGACATCCCATATATCAATCTTTACCTCCGGACAAATGCAGAGCTACTCGTGATGTCCGGGATCTCATCCGAGACTCCGAACAATCTTCGGTCACCACCATACATAACTCTATACTACCGAAATGTCACTGAACCTTAAGTGTGCAGACCCTGCGGGTTCGAGAACTATGTAGACATGACCGAGACACCTCTACGGTCAATAACCAATAGCGGAACCTACATGTCCATATTGGTTCCTACATATTCTACGAATATCTTTATCGGTCGAACCTCCACGTCAAGGATTCAGTTAATCCCGTATAATGTTCCCTTCATTTATCGGTATGTTACTTGCCCGAGATTCGATCGTCGGTATCTCTATACCTAGTTCAACCTCGTTACTGGAAAGTCTCTTTACTCGTTCCATAATACAAGATCCCGTGACCAACACTTAGTCACATTGCTTGCAAGGCTTATTGTGATGTTGTATTACCGAGTGGGCCCTGAGATACCTCTCCGTCACACGGAGTAACAAATCCCAGTGTTGATCCATGCCAAACCAGCAGACACCCTCGGAGATACCTGTAGAGTACCTTTATAGTCACCCAGTTACGTTGCATTGTTTGATACACACAAGGCACTCCTACGGTGTCCGTGAGTTGCATGATCTCATGGTCATGGGAACATATACTTGACATGCACAAAACCGTAGCAATAAACTGACACGATCATATGCTACGTTTATAGTTTGGGTCTTGTCCATCCCATCATTCTCCTAATGATGTGATCCCATTATCAAATGACATCTCATGTCAATGAATAGGAAACCTTGACCATCTTTGATCAATGAGCTAGTCTACCGGAGGCATACTTGGCACATGGTTGTGTCTATGTATCCGCACATGCAACGTGTTTCCATTCAATACAATTATAGCATGGATAATAAACGATTATCATGAACAACGAAATATAATAATAACTATTTTATTATTGCCTCTAGGGCATATTTCCAACAGTCTCCCACTTGCACTAGAGTCAATAATCTAGCTCACATCACTATGTGATTTACATTGTAATGAATCGCACAACCATACAGTTTTGGTATTGATCATGTTTAGCCCTTGGAAGAGGTTTAGTCAATGGGTCTGCAATATTCAGATCTGTGTGCACTTCGCAAATATTTATGTCCTCCTCCTTGATGTACTCGCGGATGGAATTGTAGCGTCGCTTTATGTGTATGGTCCTCTTGTGAAACCTTGGTTCCTTGGCCAGTGCAATGGCACCAGTGTTATCACAGAACAGATCCACTAGGTTTAGTGCACTAGGCACTACTCCAAGATCTGTCATGAACTCCTTCATCCAGACACCTTCCTTTGCTGCCTCCGAGGCTGCGATGTACTCTGGTTTGCATGTAGAATCGGCTACCACGCTCTGCTTGGAACTGCACCAGCATACCGCACCCCCATTAAGAATACATACGTATCCGGTTTGCGACATAGAGTCATCCGGATCAGTGTCAAATCTTGCATCGACGTAACCCTTTATGACAAGCTCTTGATCACCTCCATAAACGAGAAACATTTCCTTAGTCCTTTTCAGGTACCTAAGGATATTCTTGACCGCTGTCCAGTGCTCCATTCCAGGATTACTTTGAAACCTTCTGACCATACTTATGGCAAGGCTGACATCGGGTCTTGTGCACAGCATTGCATACATGATAGAGCCTATGGATGAAGCATAGGGGATGACACTCATCGTCTCTCTATCTTCTGTAGTCACTGGGCATTGAGTCTTACTCAACTTGACACCTTGTGACACAGGCAAGAACCCCTTCTTGGACTGATCCATTTTGAACTTCTTCAAAAAAAATCAAGGTATGTGCTCTGTGAAAATCCTATTAAGTGTATTGATCTATCTCTATAGATCTTAATGCCTAACATGAAAGCAGCTTCTCCCAGGTCCTCCATTGAAAAACTCTTGTTCAAATATTCCTTCACGCTTTCCAACATTTCTATATTGTTTCCAATCAGCAATATGTCATCCACATATAATATTAGAAACACTATAGAGCTCCCACTCACTTTCTTGTAAATACAAGCTTCTCCGTAAACTTGTATAAACCCGAACGCTTTGATCACCTCATCAAAACGCAGATTCCAACTCCGAGATGCTTGCACCAGTCCATAAATGGATTGCTGGAGTTTGCAAACTTTGTTAGCATTCTCTGGATCGACAAAACCTTCTGGTTGCATCATATACAACTCTTCCTTAAGAAAACCGTTAAGGAACGCTGTTTTGACATCCATCTGCCAAATTTCATAGTCAAAATATGCAGCTATTGCTAACATGATTCTGACGGACTTAAGCATCGCTACAGGTGAGAAGGTCTCATCGTAGTCAACTCCTTGAACTTGTGAAAAACCCCTTGCCACAAGTCGAGCTTTATAAACGGTGACATTACCGTCCGCGTCCGTCTCCTCTTAAAAATCCATTTGTTCCGAATGGCCTTTCGCCCATCAGGTAATACTTCCAAAGTCCAAACTTTGTTTTCATACATGGATCCCATCTCGGATTTCATGGCCTCTAACCATTTCTCGGAATCCGGGCCCATCATCGCTTCTCCATAGCTCGTAGGTTCATCATTGTCTAACAACATGACCTCCAAGACAGGGTTGCCGTAGCACTCAGGAGCAGTACGCGCCCTTGTCGACCTACGAGGTTCAATAGTAACTTGATCTGAAGTTTCATGATCATCATCATTAACTTCCTCCTCAAATGTCGTAAGCTCCACAGAAAGATCTTTCTGCGATGCGCTACTCTCAGGCTGAAGTAAAGGTTCAATAACCTCATCAAGTTCTATTTTCCACCCACTCAATTCTTTCGAGAGAAACTCTTTCTTAAGAAATGTTCTGTTCTTTCCGACAAACACTTTGCCTTCAGATCTGAGATACAAGGTATACCCAACTGTCTCTTTTGGGTATGAAGATGCATTTCTCTGCTTTGGGTTCCAGCTTTTTCAGGCTGAAGCTTTTTGACATAAGCATCACATCCCCAAACTTTAAGAAACGAGAACTTTGGCTTCTTGCCAAACCACAGTTCATATGGCGTCGTCTCAACGGATTTCGATGGTGCCCTATTTAAAGTGAATGCGGCTGTCTCTAATGCATAACCCCAAAACGGTAGTGGCAAATCGATAAGAGACATCATAGAACGCACCATATCTAATAAGGTTCGATTACGACGTTCAGACACACCATTACATTGTGGTGTTCCAGGCGGTGTCAACTGTGAAACAATTCCACACTGTCTTAAGTGACTGCCAAACTCATAACTCAGATATTCACCTCCTCGATCAGATTGCAAGAATTTAATCTTCTTGTTACGATGATTCTCAACTTCACTCTGAAATTGCTTGAACTTTTCAAACGTTTCAGACTTGTGCTTCATTAAGTAAATATGCCCATATCTACTTAAGTCTTTAGTGAAGGTGAGAAAATAACGATATCCATCGCGCGCCTCAACGCTCATCGGACCGCAGACATCAGTATGTATGATTTCCAATAAGTCACTCATCCGTTCCATTGTTCCAGAGAACGGCGTTTTAGTCATCTTGCCCATGAGGCATGGTTCACATGTGTCAAGTGATTCAAAATCAAGTGACTCTAAAAGTCCATTAGCATGGAGCTTCCTCATGCGTTTTACACCAATATGACCCAAATGGCAGTGCCACAAGAAAGTGGTACTATCACTATCAACTCTACATCTTGTGGCGTCAATGTTATGAACATGTGTATTATCACTATCAAGATTCAGCATGAATAAACCCCTCACATTGGGTGCATGACCATAAAAGATATCACTCATATAAATAGAACAACCATTATTCTCAGATTTCAATGAGTAACCGTCTCGCAATAAACAAGATCCAGATATAATGTTCATGCATAATGCAGGCACTAAATAACAATTATTCAGGTTCATCACTAATCCCGATGGTAATAGAAGAGACAGTGTGCCGACGACGATCACATCAACCTTGGTAGCATTTCCCGCGTGCATCGTCACTTCGTCCTTTTCAAGTCTTCATCTATTCCGTAGTTCCTTCTTTGAGTTGCAAATGTGAGCAACCGAACCGGTATCAAATACCCAGGCACTACAACGAGAGTTGGTAAGGTACACATCATTAACATGTATATCATATATACCTTGTTTGTTGTTGGCCGCTCTTGTCAGCCAGATACTTGGGGCAGTTCCGCTTCCAGTGACCAGTTCCCTTGCAATGAAAGCACTCGGTTTCTAGCTTGGGTCCAGCCTTGGGTTTCTTCATTGGAGTAGCAACTGCTTTGCCACCCTTCTTGGATTTACCCTTATTGCCCTTGCCATTCTTCTTGAAACTAGTGGTTTTATTGACCATCAACACTTGATGTTCTTTATGGATTTCAGACTCAGCGACTTTTAGCATCGCAAACAGCTCGGCGACTGACTTGTTCATCCCGTGCATGTTATAGTTCATCACAAAGCTCTTGTATCTAGGTGGCAATAATTGAAGAACTCTATCAGTGATCGCCTACGGCAGAAGGGGCATCCCTAACTCCGCCAAACGGGTCGAATACCCAGACATTCTGAGTATATGTTCACTGACAGACCCGTTCTCCTCCATTTTGCAAGCATAGAATTTATCGGATGTCTCATACCTCTCGATCCGAGCATTCTTCTTAAAGATAAACTCCAACTCTTAGAACATCTCATATTCTCCATGACGTTCAAAACGTCTTTGAAGTCCCGGTTCTAAGCCATACAACATTGCACATTGAACTATTGAGTAATCTCTATAACGTGTCTCCCAAGCGTTCTTAACGTCTTCGGATGACAGATCAGCGCATTGGTCACCAAGCGGTGCATCAAGGACATATGCCTTCTGGGAAGCCGTGAGGATAATCCTCAGATTACGGGCCCAGTCCACAAAGTTACTTCCATCATCTTTCAACTTAGCTTTCTCTAGGAACGCATTAAAATTCAGGGGTCCTACTGCGCGAGCCATTGATCTACAACATAAATATGCAAAGTTTACTTAGACTATTGTTCAAGATAATGAGTTTAGTTAATCAAATTACTAAATCACCCACTCAAATTGACATCCCTCGGGTCATCTGAGTGATACATGATCCAAATTCACCAACTCAAGTCCAATCATCACGTGAGTTGAGGTGGTTTCAATGGTGAACATCATCATGTTGATCATATCTACTATATGACCGATGTTCAACCTTTTGGTCTCTTATGTTCCAAGGCCATGTCTGTACATGCTAGGTTCGTCAAGTTTAACCTGAGTGTTCTGGATGTGCAACACTATCTTGCACCCGTTGTATGTGAACGAAGAGTCTATCACACCCGATCATCACGTGGTGTCTCGACACGACGAACTTTCGCAACGGTGCACACTCGGGGAGAACACAATTTTATCTTGAAATTTAAGTGAGGGATCACCTTATAATGCTACCGTCGTCCTAAGAAAAACAAGGTGCATAAAAGGATTAACATCACATACAAATCATAAGTGACATGATATGGCCATGAACTTGTGCTTTTGATCTCCATCTACAAAGCACCGGCATGATCTCCATCATCACCGACATGACACCATGATCTCCATCATCTTGATCTCCATCAACGTGTCGCCATCGGGGTTGTCGCACTCGTCATACTCATACTACTATAGCTACCGTTTAGCGATAAAGTAAAGCATTACATATCGCTTAATGATTGACACACAGGTCATACAATAATTAAAGACAACCCTATGGCTCCTGCCGGTTGTCGTACTCATCGACATGCAAGTCGTGAAATTCTATACATCACATGATCATCTCATACATCACATATATCTCATCATGTAATTGGCCATATCATATCACAACATACGCTACAAAAACAAGTTAGACGTCCTCTAATTGTTGTTGCAAATTTTATGTGGCTGCTACGGGTATCTAGCAAGAACGATTCTCACATACGCAAAACCACAACGGTGATACATAAGTTGCTTTTCAACCTTCTCATGGACCGCCTTTGTCGAATCCTATCCAACTAAAGTAGGAGAGACTGACACCCGCAAGCCATCTTTGTGCAACAAAGCCACACGTCAGTCGATGAAACCGGTCTCTCGTAAGCGTACGAGTAATGTTTGTCCGGGCCGCTTCATCCCACAATACCGCTGAACCAAAATACGACCAAGGGAGGAAGCAATCTAAGCATTAACGTCCACAAAATCTTTGTGTTCTACTCGAGATCTCATCTACACATAAACCTAGCTCAGATACCACTGTTGGGGAACGTTGCATGGAAAAAAATTCCTACGCTTCACCAAGATCAATCTAGGAGATGAGCATCTACGAGAGGGAGAGTGGATCTACATAACCTTGTAGATCGCTAAGAGGGAAGCGTTCAGAAATGCGGTTGATGTAGTCGAACGTCTTTGCGATCCAAATCGCCGAGCGTCCCACGATCCAATCACGATCCGTCCCGATCTAGCACCGAACGGATGGCACCTCCGCATTCAGCACACGTAAGGCTTGATGACGATCTCTGCCTTTTTGATCCAGCAAGAGGGAGCGGAGAGGTAGAAGAGTTCTCCGGCAGCGCGACGGTGTTGCGGCGATGATGCTGGAGCTATTCCGACAGGGCTTCGCCTAAGCACTGCAGAAAACCGATCTAGAGGAGAAACTATGAACTAGAGGAGAGGGTAGCACGTGGCTGAAAATCTAGTGCAAAAACCCTAAAACCTCTAGTATATATAAGAGGAAGAGAGGAGGAGGCTTGGCCAAAGGGCCATCCCTAGGAGTCTTCCGCCGAAGTGGATAGGAGAGGAGGAATCCTCCTCCAATCCTAGTAGAACTAGGACTCCTTCCTTTTTTGCCTTGAGATGGGCCCTAAGATACCTCTCCGTCACACAGAGTAACAAATCCCAGTGTTGATCCATGCCAACCCAGCAGACACCCTCGGAGATACCTGTAGAGTACCTTTATAGTCACCCAGTTACGTTGCGACGTTTGATACACACAAGGCACTCCTCCGGTGTCCGTGAGTTGCATGATCTCATGGTCATAGGAACATATACTTGACATGCAGAAAACCATAGCAATAAACTGACACAATCATATGCTACATTTATAGTTTGGGTCTTGTCCATCCCATCATTCTCCTAATGATGTGATCCCGTTATCAAATGACATCTCATGTCAATGGCTAGGAAACCTTGACCATCTTTGATCAACGAGCTAGTCTACTAGAGGCATACTAGGGACATAGTTGTGTCTATGTATCCACACATGCAACGTGTTTCCATTCAATACAATTATAGCATGGATAGTAAACGATTATCATGAACAAGGAAATATAATAATAACTATTTTATTATTGCCTCTAGGGCATATTTCCAACACTTATCCATGAAGGTGGCGAACGGCTATGCTTTAGCAAATCCCCCAGAAGCAACCTTCCATTGAAATCCCATTCCAGCTGGCTATGCTCGTGTCGTGGTTGATGAAGTGATGTCAGCATATCACAAGCTACAACTTGACATTCCTGGAGGTGACGAGGAGAGAACACTGGGAGGGGCCATACATCGTATCATTCTATGGAAAAAGGATTGCATCGTCTTTCCAAGGCCACCGACTCCTCCTCCTCCAAGTCTGCCGCCGCGTCAGTCGTCTCCTCCTCCTCCTCCTCCAAGTACGGCACCGCGTCAGCCGACTCCTCCTCCATGTCCGGGACAACGTCAGCCAACTCCTCCTCCTCCAAGTCCGGCACCGCGTCAGCCGACTCCTCCTCCAAGTCCGGCGCGGCATCAGCGTGCTCCGTCGACTCAGCGTGCTCCGTCGCCTAAGCAACAATAGAAGAGAGAGGCCGCAGCTACGACGACTAGCGGTACAACAGGCAAGAAATTCAGATATGGTCCAAGCTACCTCAAGCATCTTCCGAAGTTGCCTTACCACCTGACCGAGGAGGAACTCGAGAGCGCAGTGGATGCCGAAGTGAAGGCCCATTTTGGACCGAAACCGCCCCAGCCACCAAAGGAGAAAGTACATGAGCAAGTCTCGCAACACTTCATTGATATGGCTTGACCACTCAGAAGGACAGCGACTATGTGCGGTCTATCAAGAAGTCATATCTTGCAGGACAAAAGGAGTCGAGCTCGAGCTCGAGCCAAGGAGTTGGCAAAAAAAGCGGGAAAACTATCCCCCAGCTGGGAGAACAGGCAGTGCAATCGATCCCCCCGCTCATTGTACAAACACCTGTGAGTACCACCGGTCGGCCAGAAGTAACCGAAGAACATATTAGGATGGCTAAAGAGGCCGGTGTCAGTGTTGAACAACTCCTAGGCCTTGAGGAAATCCCCCGGCTTAAAGAGTCAGAAGTAAAATATCAATATGCCCGCGGCAAACCTTTGGTCAAGCCTGAAGATGTCAAGCATCTATCAACGAGATTGTACGATTTGCATACATGGTACATGCAAGAAACAACAAATACCAATACAGAGTCCCTCATGGTAAGAGTCAAAGGGAGGCATTACTTCCATAAAAAAGATTTTGTGGATTCACTATTCAGAGTTGTTTTAGTTATTCAATCAAGACGCACTCGACAAATCTTTAGTCAGTTGCTATTGTCTGTAAGTGATTTATTTCTATAATTTAAGTCTCTAGCTAGCTGTGTTCTCGTTCATTACTTGTAATTATCCTCACTATATTCGTTTCTGTGGTATTATGCAGAATAAGATGTATGAAATGAAACAAGCTGGACGCTATGAAATTGGATCCATTGACCCAAATACGATTAATCAGACAATATGGGAAACTCAATATTCGAGAAAAGACACAGAGAAATTCATGCTAGAGTTTTTGAAGCATCTAAACACCCAACCGGAAATACTACTTTCTTACAATTTCGCGTGAATATATATATATATATATATATATATATATATATATATATATATATATATATTGCACACATGCCCGCTTAATTATACAAAACGTGTGTGCATACAGTTACCATTGAATCTTGTTAATCATTGAAGTTGACAAGAGAAAAGTTGAAGTACTCGACTCACTATATAAGTATCCATTCGAATACGCAATCGTGAGGGGGATTGTTGATAGATAATTTCAATCATTATTGCACTATATATGTCGGCCTCTTTAATTACTTCATTTCCTGATATCAACTAATTAATAACTCTTTTATTCATTTTCTTTGCCGGCGGACAGGGCTTGGACCAAGTTCATCAAACAAGTCCGAGATGAGTGGGCACAATAGCTGAGATGGGTGCGACCCAAGTTAATTAAGTACTACTAGCTAGCTACGTTCATGCATCTCTTTAATTGTAGTTTCAATATCATTATCGTGTTTGATTAATTATTACCTGATTAAATTTTTATTATCGTAAAGTGCATGAGACAGGAGCAGGGGACCAGTTTATGCGCATATTACGTTTGCGAGAACATTCGCATGATCACGTCTGAAAGGAGCAGAAACGAAAGAAATGTTTGAGTACGTTTGCCAGAACACTATCCATATTCTTTTTATCATAATCTAGCTAATATATATACACACAACTAATATATTCATCTTGATCTCCATCTTGTAGCTGACGAAGATGCGAAGCCAGCTTATACCAAAGGCTCGGTTACGAGCAATTCAAGAGGAATTAGCTGGATTTCTGGTCGATCAGGTCATAGATCCCAAAGGAGAATACCATTACAAGATCAAGAAGTAATGTCTGCATATATATATATATATGTAATGATCCTCAAATTGTAGAAGAAATTGTATGTATGTATATATATATATATAGGGATCGAGTCACCCTGGGTGAGGAATAGTTATTCTTCACCCCCTCTATTTTTACATCAATGCACCGTAATTTTACGTTCCGTAAATTTTATCGTATTTCATACGTAAAAAGAGACCGTAAGAAAATATAGTCACTGTAAAAAATACTTATGTCATGTAAATTTACAAATATAAAAACATAGTGTAAAATATACATAAAATGTGATTTTTCTGGTCTTATGACTTATATTTTTATTTTTTTATGTCAAACTTTACGTAGTGAATCAATATATATGTAACTCTTTGCATTTGAAATGTAATTTATTTATGAAACGATCGTAATATTACCTCGGGTGAAGAATAACTTATTCTAGACCCTGAGTGATGAATAGACTTTATATATATATTGATTCACTATATATATATGCACAACGTGTGTATAGTATGTAGTAGCGTAATATATGTTTGAAATAAAAATTAATTAAATGAAAAACACATAATTAAAAGGAAAAATAAACATAATTAATTCATAAACCCCTAAAGGATTAAAAAGAAAAAAGAAAACAAAATAAAAAATTTAAATACTTTTAGTCCCGGTTGGTGTTACCAACCGGAACTAAAGGTCCCCGCCCCACGGCACCGGTGTATGCCACGTGGAGGGTCTTTAATGCCGGGTCGTGTTGAACCGGGACTAAAGGGGTAGGCTTTAATGCCCACCCTTTAGTGCCGGTTCGAGCCCTTACGACCCGCAACTAAAGGCCGGTTCTACACTAGTGTTATAGTATAAGCCACCTTATTTGCATCCCTTGGACAATGTTGGAAAGAAATATTCCCTATCCTATGTGTCATCACCAAACATTCCGCTAGAATTGCCAAATATGGAGTCATGACTTCTGTTGCGCCATTACATAATTGGATAAGCTCCATAGAATACGATTTGACGATTACTGGAGTGTAGAGCATCTTAGTTGGTCCTTTTTCAAGAGCCGGTGCTTCTGCTATAGCCGAACTTAAGACATTGAAATTTTTCTTAGTTGTCCCTGCTACATAGCCTCGCCACGATCATTGCGAATGACTGCTCTAGTAGCACCGTCACGTCCGCAAAAAAAGCAGCGTCAATGTTAAGTTTATATGAGCCACGCGGTGGCTTTGTCCATGGAATTTCATATGCCTTCAGTGCTCTCCCGGAGAATGGTTTGAGGGGAAAGCCTGAATAGCGAATGTTGTTCTAACCAGCGAAGCTACTTGTTGTCCTTTGACAAGTTCACACCTTTGCCACCAAATGTACCATGCCTACAACAATTTCCTTCAGACCCTTTGCCAAAGAACCGACGACTATCGTCAGCTGACAGAGGATCTCTTGCAAAATGATGGACCCTCACTAATCAACATAAATCTCTTCTTCTACAAATATCATGAATTCCGAGAGACTTCCAGACTTGCTCGCACGTGAGGTGTGGATGCCTGTTGTTCTCTGCACCCCTTTGACATACCTAACACTGAGGAGACACGGGAAAAATGTCTGTTGCTCCAGTTTAGTTGGCTGAATTTGTTTGTTGCTCTAGTAACGAGCCTGTAGCGAGAACTTAACTACTTGATAGCATTTTTTAGAACAACTACTTGATATTTCTATTTGAGAAATACTACTTGATACTTCATTCATTCCATAACCTAGTGCGTTCTCGGTTTTCGAGCTTGAATTTTGACCATAAATTTAACCAACGAGACCGATTACGGCGGAGGTAAAAACTATACCACTGAATTCGTATCAAAAATACGAATTCAATGGTATAGTTTTTGTTCACGCCGCAATCGGTCTCGTTGGTCAAATTCATGATCAAACTTAGACTTTGGAAAGCGCGGGCACGCTATATTGTAGAACGGAAGGAGTAGTTTTTTTGGCTACTACTCCCTTCGTTCCAAAATAATTGTCTCAATCTTAGTATAACTTTTTACTAGAGCTAATACGGAGTTAAGACAGTTATTTTAGGACAGGGCGAGTACTTGACAATTGATACTCCCTCCTCACGTTAATAATTTGTAAGGCCAATTCATCCTGCTTCGCTTCTTTTTGAGGTATCTTCCTACTTGAGATTGTGCGACTAGTTCCCTGGCCCAATAAGCTGGCCCGTTTTTTTTTTTTGACATGTGGCCCAGTTGGTACAACGTAACTTCGTGACCTCTTTCCAGCCCCTCCCCGTCCATCCGTTCCGACTTTCGACCTTGCTGGTAAAAAAACCCAGTTTCGGTTCTTGTTATTCAATTATGCACTACTCTGTTTTTAGATAGAACTCTATAATTTGCTGCTCACCTTCTCTAATTGACAAACCACAATATTTTAATCGGCGAGATTCCTCAATGGCTTGAATTACCCTCTCCCGCTAATCACGGACTTCCAACCCTAGAACAACTTGGTGGAACTTGCAAATCAAACAACCAAGGTGGAGCATCAAGTGCTAGATGATTTCACTACACCAAGACCTCTGCTTTTACATAGAAGTATTCACACATGCCTCCATTTTTCCCAAAGAAATATTCACACATATAAAAACATCATATGAATCTAAAAACCATCCATGTTTAAGAATGTTCACATATTTTAAAATATTTGTACTGTTTTTTTGTGCAACTAAAGTTGTTCATGCAATTAAAATTTGTTCATATAACTTTTAAAAGTGTTCAATTTAAAAATATATTCTTACAAGCAAGAAAATGTCGATATATTTGTCAAAATATTAGTGGTATTCACGTCTTTTAGAAAATGTTTGTGTATTTTTCAAAATTGTTCCCACAATTTTAAAAAATGTGCTGATACAACAAATCTAACAATTTGTGGCGCTTCCCGTAGATACCTCATGAAACAGAACATGTAGTATAGGAAGCTCAACAACCTTGGCGCACGATCCATCAAGATCGTCATGCACAAGCGAGCAAGGACGGCAACCAGCAACAACGCAAAATGCCTCAAAAAAAAAAAAGGCAACGACGCAAAATCGTATCCAATTATTATTGTGATCATTATTACAACAGCCTAATCAGTAGGGACGACGCGGCTTGCAAGTTGCTGCCCTTTTTGTTTGGATAGAGAGTATTAGCACTGGGTTTTAAAAAAACAAGTTTAAAGCTGTGCTTTTGCTAAACGGGTATTACTAGTTTTTCTCCGCACAACCGGTTTAAGAAAAACGTTGTTTGGGTCAGGAAAGCGTGAAACCGGCTTATCTATTTCCTTGTTTGGAGAGACTACTTTTCTCCCGTGAGCCTCGTGGCCTTCCCAAAGCTGGTGGTCACTTTTCCCAAATTTTGGCCGGACGGCATCCTCTGAATCTCTGATTCGGCGTCGCCGTTTGCCTCCTGCCACCACCAGCACTTCCTGGCTGCTCGCCGTCCCTCTGTCCAGGCATTCCTCCTCCGTCCTCATCTTGAAGATGCAAGAACTTGCCTTCACTCCGGCATCGACGAAAGGGCACACGCGGACGTCAACGGCCGCTTTCCGTCTAACCCCTTGGCCGCTGCGTCTATCGCCCTTCATCGGCTCATGTACAGGGTCTCTATGCCTTTTCTAGTGAGCCTGCGGGAGGCCAAGAAGAACGACTTGTTCGTTCACCTCGGCTGCGTCGTCGTTAAGCACAAGCTCCTTTGGTGGATGCTCTGTTCGTCCTCGGCGCCTGAAATGTGAGTTTTTCTCCACTTAACAGTGCCAAAATGTTACTCATTTTGATATTTTCTGTCCCCGTTTGATTCAGTGATTAAGTTTTTTGTTTTGTACCAAAGTTGTGTGGATCTGCAGTTCTGTCCTAGTTGTTTGATTTATACTGTACAAGTTTGATTTTTTACTACTGCAGTTCAACGATCTCACAAACTGAAAAGGCATACATAGCTTTATTGGCTACTTTGTTAGGTGAAAAGGTTGGTACATAATTCTTATTTCAGTACTGCTATCATCTCTGGCTGTAGAGATAGGGATAGTTTACCTGAACCTAAAAAGAAACAACAAGTTCCTGGACCTATGAAGGAGTGAAAAGTTCAAATGATAATTTTGTCGTGTACATGTACATAAAGAGGGCAAATAAATATTGTAGTGCTTAATCAACCTCTTGTTCTTGAGCGATTCGTTGTTGATGATTAGTCCACAACTGCCGAGCGATGCCTCCACGAATTCGCTCACCAGCAACTCGATCATCTTCTTGTAAATTTACTTGCCCTCTAACTTCTTGGTCACCGGTGTCAACATCTCCTTCTGTTCCCTCTTGTTCATATAGCTGAAACAACTCATCATCCCTATCAACCTTCCTTATGAAGTTATGGATGATGCAACAAGCCATAACAATTTGGAGCTGTTTTTTGTAAGGATAAGGGATTCCTCCATTTCTTGTCAATATTGGAAATCAAGCTTTTAGAACGCCAAATGTGCGTTCTACAACATTCCGTAGTTGTGCATGTAGATGATTAAACAAATCTTTCTCACCACTATATCGACGATTAGTTCCACGAAAAGAACCAATGTGATAGCGATCTCCACGGTAGGGGGCAATAAATTTTGGAGTATTTGCATAGCTTGAGTCCACAAGATAAAATTTACCTGCATGTAAAGTTTGGCGGCACTGTCAAATTTCTATTATATCACTATATGTTTTGTGATAATGAAGATAAACTTGAACTACACGCATGTAAAATTCATGTATTTTTTGTTTTACCTTCTGAAACAACAAAGCCACCATCAGTAACAGCCCACCGTAAAACGGCTTGATCCGACGCGGAACCTTCCCATCCAGCGGTCACATATGTAAATGTCATGTCAAATGACACTACTGCCATTACATTTTGAGAGGGATAACCATGCCTGTTTCTATAGGGAGTTTGTTTATCAAGCTTGATTTTGGCATTAATATGTGTCCCATCAATCGCTCCTATAAAATTCTATTTGAAAGTTATCTTAATTAGACTGTAAGCTTTAAACTTTGTTGCAAGTCATATGCAAAAAAGAACAGGTTGTTTGAATATAACACATACCTTGAAGTATGGGTAGTACCTTGATTCGCCCAATATTTTTATTGAAACTTCATTCGGCGGATCCGTTATGCAAACATCACGCAAACCATTTATGGCTTTTAGTACTTTATTAAAGTGTCGGCTAATTGTTTCCCCCTAATGTTGAAATCTATCTTGGAGAGTAAGATTCCTAACACTGTGGCCAATTGTGTGCAAGAATACCACTAGCTGTTCATTGACATCCATCCGCTTTGTATCCTTGAGTAAATTCCTCTCGCACAAAGCATCTCGTAATAAGTAAAAGGTGTGCTTATCAACACGAAGTTGTTCATAAAATCCAACTGGATGTCCTTCCAACCACTCTCTAGTTTTCTGAGCGCCGGTTAATTTAGAAGTATTACGTGGTGTCTTGAATAGTCTTCCGAACAACACTTGTCAAAAAAGTGACAATGCAGAAATGTTATTAATAATCATTTGCTCGGAATCAGAATATTCTGCATCTGCCATTTTTTCAATGGTCGTCCTGCAAAATTTCAGTATACCAACTTTGGTTAATATAGTGCATATGACTTTATGATTTTTCATAATGTTATTGTTCTTTAGTGGATAGAATTCCTGGTAAATGGTAGGACAAGAATCATTTAATGAGCGAAAGGAAAACATCTCATGATTTCTATGATAATGCCACTCCTGAGGTTAAAGATAAAGTGAGGACATGTCTAATGAGGAAAGAATGACATTACATTGTTAGTATGTCAAACCAATCCACTAGGAACAAATAAGTATATAAACATGAATTTCCAACTGATATATATTGTTTGAAAACAAACTTACAGAAGGAACTAATGAAAAATTGCAACTATGACTTAAATATCAAGTCTTGTTCGTACGCTACAGGAAAGGAAAACTACGCATTTTCAACTCAAAGAGACCGAGTCTCTTCATCTAGCTCAATGAAAATCGCCCTTTTATCGGCATTTTCAAATGCTTGTTCAGCTTTTAATTTTTTGATTGGCTCCAGTCCGGGGATGCTATTGAATATCTGCATACATGCTTTCACTGAGTAAGCTTCTATTTGTTGAGCTGCATTTTTCTTTGATTCAGCAATTCTGAATGATGCGTCCACGAGGCGATCAATTGCATTTATAGCATCATCAGTTGTGCGCTTTTGTCCTTTTGAAGTATTTTGTGATCCATTTGCACTGCACTTCTTCTTTTTCTCTAAATTACTGGTATCAGGCTTCTTACAAGCAACGGGGGAATCATTTGTTTCATCAGCATCAAGTTCTACTATCTCATTCAGATCAATTTCTATTTGTGCTTTGCTAGTTTCACCTTTCCCTTTGCTAGATATGGCACCAACTCCTGATGCGGTAGAGCTAGCACATATTTCTTCAAGGTCTACCCAACTAGGCCACACTTTATCTTGGTATTCTTGAATGTTCTTATCCTTCTGCAGTTTGTTAGTTTATGGTTAGTTCATTGTTTCAACTGTATGATATAGCAATTATATGTAAATTAAAGTGCTAAAACTTACTGAAATGAGATCCTCCTAATTTTCTTCTGGAGCTTTAATCATTTTGTCATCGTCATCCTAGCCAACCCCTGTGTGATTTAGAAGTCTTTCCATTGTAGCGTAACAACTCTTATAGTACTTGTAACAATTTTTTATTTGTTGCAACTCAAGTTTTTCTACCTTTGACTCATTGAACTGTTCTAGGATTTCACGCCATGCTTTCTTTGTATATCTTGTTCCATCCTTCCCTTCATTTACAGTTTGTTCTTTCAGTATGTTGAACAATATTTTATCCTCTGAAGATTTCCATGTGTGCCGCTTTGTGACCTGCTTATCAGTCTTTTCCTTCTTGATTTTCTTTATTTCATTATCCATATATTTCCCAAATGGAAACAAAGAAATAAAATGATTACTAGTTAAAACACAACAGCTACCCAAATACTGCAATCTGTGTTACCTTTCGATACTAATTAGCTAATAGTATTGTACCGTGAATAGTATTCCGTTCTGATGAGATTATTGTTATATTTTTGATAAACTTAAGCCATCAAGTAGGGCTAGAATTTAGTAACTTAGCATTCCTAAAGGAGGGCTCAAATTTATTGACTTAGCATCTCATGCAGTGTACAGATAGAAATCTTCCATTATGATGAAGTAATTATGATCTAAGGAGATTTGGTGTGAATGCCAATATGGTAGTGCAAACAAAAAGCTGACAAATTACGAATGTGACTAATCTTTTGGAAAGGATTGTCTACACGCAAGTAAACACACAATTGCTACAAATCTGCTACTTAAATTTCGAGGTTGCACTCGTTTCCTCAAAGCATGAACAATTGCTACTAATCTATGTGACTAATCTCTAGTTTCTGATTATTGACCTTGCCTGCACAATGATGAATTTGCAGATTGATTGTCCGTGATGCGAAGAAGTGGACGATGAAAGCCTTGTCTTTCAGCAGGGGTCACCGGCCAGCAATTCGTGATCTTAGCCTACCGCCGGCGGCCAGGGCGATCACAACAGGTGTTGTCGGCCAGCCATGGAGGAACTGCTAAAGCTAGGTCACCATATTGGTAGGCCTTGTTTGGATTACCAGCATCACGTATATATAGAAGGGATGAAAAAATTGGCGCGGCGGCGAGGTAGAATTGGCGCTAATGAGTTTGTTGAGGAAGGAGCGGAACGAAAAAAAGTTAGTTACGTCAAGTTTTCTGTAATCCTGTTTGCAGAAAAATAGGTATTAGTCGTTTTTCATAAAACAGGTTTCCTGGCTTTGTGGAAACAGAGTTTTCCTTATCCACATATTTGTTGGAGGTACCAAACAAGGTTTCAATCTGTTAGGCGGTTAGATGAGTTCACGGGAAACTAGTTCGGCTAATCCTGCGTATCCAAACAAGCACGGATAGAAGAAGATAAATAGCCTCGTGCTGCTAACCCCACCAGAGGAAGTCCCCTGTAAGGTCCTAAACCTAGGGTTCTCTAGTCCTCCGGCGGCTAAGCCGCCGTGAGTTTTCTCGTGATCTTCTTCGGCAAACCTACCTATCGACGCTCCTCCCCTTCCTCGGGCTGACCTCGGGGGTGACTGGTATACGCCCCGGCCTTGGTTGGGTGGAGTTCTGCGCGCGATCTAGGGTTAGGATTTTAGCCAGCATAGCAGCTATGGGTGAGGGCAGTGGATCAGGAACTCAAGGCATGGAGGACGCAAGTAAACTCCTGCAGAGATTGAATCTTCAAGATGACGAGATGGATGATCTAGTCTGGGAGGATGAGATTGATGTTGAGGAAATCAAACCAAAGTGGTTAGCACTAGGGCGACTTCTGACAGGGAAAAACTTCAGTCAGAGTGCCCTGATTGGGGATATGAAGGCAGCGTGGAACCCAGCCCAGGTGGTAACATGGAGAAGAATTAATCAAAACCTCTTCTCGATCCAGTTTAATTGTCTGGCTGATTGGAACAAGGCTATGCATCAGGGACCGTGGGATTTCCACGGGGTAGCTCTGCTTTTGGCAGAATATGATGGGTTCTCCAACCCGGAAAAAGTTAAACTGTACAAGCTTGAAACGTGGTGCCAAATCCACAGGTTGCCGGATGGGGTCCTAAAAAGCAAGAGCGCTCTGGAAAATCTAGCAAAAAGGATTGGAGAAGTACAAGAAGTTCAAGTAACTTTACCAAACGGGTTTGTGGGTGAATTTATAAGGATTAGAGTGAAGCTGGATGTAAACAAAAAACTAACCCGTGCTGTGGGTATAACAAAGGGAGGTGAGACTGAGAAATATTTGGTAAAATTTGAAAAGTTGCCAACGTTCTGTAATGCTTGCGGACTGTTGGGCCATTGGCATGAGGAATGTGGTTCAGGGGAATATGATGAAACTAAATTTGAGTGGGGAAGTTTCATGCTTGCCTCAAGGAGAGGCAGTAGAGGTGGTCGTGGTGGCAGTGGGACAGGTTCTTGAAAAAAAAGATGATGATGAGTTTGTTGGCCGGGGTAGAGGTGTCGGGCGAGGGCGTGATTTCAACGCTCCACAAAATCCTGCTAGTGAGATCAATAATGATGGGGCTGCTCCAGTTATTTGGTGGCACAATTATGCCTTCAATCGTAATGCCGGAAATGAAGGGAGGGATAATCTTCTAGCCCAAATCAAAGAAAACCAAGATGTGAGTGCTACAACTGGTTTAGGAAATATACTAGGAAAGAGGATTGCAACAAATAGCAATTCGGGCATATCAATGGAGATGGTATTGAAGGATAGCTCTGAGCCAAATAAAGCCCTTGTTCCATCCACAGGATCTAAGGTGGATAAACATCCTGAATCAGCAACTGTAGCAGAGAAGGTTAACATGTTTGAGGATGAGGTCCAAGGGGATGCCCTAAATCCTTTTGCGGTGGGTACTCCTCAAAAGAATGTGAATAGGAAGAAGCTAAGAGGGATAAATGGCCTAGATGTGGACAGTAACACAAGTACTACCGATGAAAGTGATTCACAAATCAATGGTTTGGTGGCCTCCGAGAGGGAGGACCGCCAAAAACAATGAAAACTTTAGCTTGGAACTGTCGTGGAATGATATCGTCCACGACAGTTCGTGAGCTCTTGGAACTCCAAGAGTGGGTGGGGGCGGAGTGATCTTCCTCTCCGAGTCCCATCTTGATAAGGAGAAAGCTGAGACTCTTCGTGTTAAGCTGGGTTTTGATGAAGTTCATGTGGTGGAAAGCAATGGTCGCTCGGGGGGCTTAGCCCTTTTTTGTAATAAGGCCAGTGAGGTAGTAATTAATATTATGTCTGAGCATTTTATCGACATGGTCTTCATGTTAGGTAGTCTTGTTAGTTGGCGTTTTACAGGCTTCTATGGAGAGCCTAGTTGGGAGCACAGGCACCGGTCTTGGCGCTACCTTCGTGAGTTGAAGGGTGAAACTGATTCTGCATGGCTTGTGATGGGCAATTTTAATGAAATATTGCAGGCAACAGAGAAGGAAGGTGGTAATCCTAGACCACATTCAATGATACAGGCTTTCAGTGATTGTTTGTATGAGTGTGGGTTGAAAGATATAGAGTATACCGGGGACAAATATACATGGAGAAGGGGAGAAATCCGAGAGCTACTGGATCGAGCAGTTTGCAATGAAGCATGGATGGAAAAATTTCCCCTGGCTATGTTAATCCATGAACAGCACGTCCATTCGGATCACAGGCCGATTTCGATGGATACTAAACACTTTTATGGAGAGTTGTTGAGAAAACAGAGTGGAGGCCGGAGATTTGAGGCTAAATGGTTGCAAGAAGAGACGATGGAGGAGATTGTCAAAACTGCTTGGGAGAGAGCAAAGTTGGCCGGAATTGGGCCATCTTTGGCCGATCGTACTCGAGTAGTGCACGCGGATCTGCATGACTGGGACCGAAACATCCTGAAGGGCCCCAAGAAGCGGATATCAAAACTGAAACGGGAGCTAGAAAAGTTGAAAACTGGACATATAAATCCTGGAACCCGTTCACGTCAAAAGGAAGTTCAGGTCCTCGTCGAAAACATCTTAGATCAAGAGGAACTTTACTGGCTGCAGTGGGGTAGGGCAAACTGGCTCTTTCATGGTGACAGAAACACGACTTTTTTCCATAAAGCGGCTACGGCAAGGAAAAAATAAACCAGATTCAAAAGTTAATGGATGATAATGGCAATTGGTGTCAAGGTCCGAATGAACTGAAACAACACATTTCTAGCTACTTTGTTAATCTGTTCTCCTCTGATGTATCTACTCCAGATACGAATGTTCTCTCGTGAGTCCAGGCCAGGGTCACTCATGAAATGAACAATTCACTATTAGCCCCTTACACTGCCGAGGAAGTAAGAAAAGCTCTGTTTGATATTGGTGACTTCAAAGCTCCGGGCCCAGATGGGCTGCACTCTGTGTTTTACAAACGCTTCTGGCCAATGCTCGGTGATGATCTAGTGGAGGAAGTGTTGCAAGCCATTAACACTTGTACCATGCCCCAAGGATGGAATGATACCACCATTGTGATGGTCCCAAAAGTTCAATCACCGGAGAGAGTTAGTCAATTCAAACCAATCAGTCTCTGTAACGTGGTGTACAAGGTTATATCCAAGATGCTCGCAATACGTCTGAAGCCATTTCTTGAGGATATTATTAGTCCTACCCAGAGTGCATTTGTTCCGGGAAGATTTATTACGGATAATGTGTTGATTGCCTATGAAAGCCTCCATGCTATAAAAAACAAGCGGTTTGGTAAGGAAGGTTGGTGTGCGGTGAAGCTTGATATGCATAAAGCATATGACCGCGTTGAGTGGGTATTCCTGGAATCGATGCTTCAAAAACAAGGTTTCCATGCAAATTGGGTTAAACTGGTGATGTTGTGCGTGAGTTCAGTCCAGTACCGTGTCCGAGTTAATTCTGAGGAGACAGACAACTTTAAACCGTCAAGGGGGCTGAGGCAGGGTGACCCCTTGTCCCCGTATCTTTTCCTCCTCTGTACAGAAGGACTAACAACACTATTGTCACATGCTGAAAATTCGGGCAAATTGGAAGGAGTTAGAGTCTGTAGAGATGCTCCTGCAGTTACAAACATACTGTTCGCAGATGATTCATTGATTATAATGAAAGCTAATGATCGGAATGCTTCCGAGTTGAAGTACGTACTGGATATGTACTGCAGAGCATCCGGGCAAAAGGTGAGTGTGGAGAAATCCAACGTATTCTTCAGCCCAAATACATCAATGGAACAAAAAGCTCAGGTATGTACCATCCTTAACATTATGACTGAAGCCCTAAATGATAAGTATTTGGGGCTGCCTGCTACAGTTGGTCTGGACAGAACAGATTGCTTTCAATATTTAATTGATAGAATTATCCAGAAAATAAGTGGTTGGAAGGAAAAGGTACTATCATTAGGTGGGAAAGAGGTGTCGCTCAAATCAGTGGCTCAGGCAATACCATCATATGCTATGTCGGTCTTCAAAATTCCTAAAAAAGTTTGTAAAGGAATTACAGATGCGATAGCGCAATATTGGTGGGGTGACGAGGCTACTCACAAGAGGATGCACTAGTTTGCCTGGTGGAAAATGTGCGTTCTGAAGAAGGAAGGATTAATGGGATTTAGAGACATACACTGCTTTAACCTTGCTTTGTTGGCTAAACAAGCTTGGAGACTGATTGATAACCCGGACTCTCTATGTGCAAGAATTCTCAAGGCAAAATATTATCAAGAAGGTGATTTACTCAATGCCACACTTCAGAAGAAAGCTTCATATACTTGGCAAAGTATTATGTAAGGGGTGAAGACACTGAAACTGGGATATATTTGGAGAATAGGTGATGGTCGCAATGTAAAGATCTGGTCAGATGCATGGGTACCTCAATCTAATAGCAGAAAACCAACTACACCTAGGGGTGGAAATCTGCTATCCACGGTCTCAGACCTAATAGACCCAATGACGGGACAGTGGGATGTTCAGTTAATCGAACAGACATTTTGGCCTATTGATGTACCACGCATACTGTCGATACCTCTACCAGCATTTGAAATGGATGACTTTATCTCATGGCATCCGACAAAAACAGGGACATTCTCCGTGAAGTCAGCTTATTGTGTCACTTGGAGAGCTAAATATGAGGCTCGAGGAAACACACAGGGGCCTAGCTCAGCAAAGCTAAATCCTATTTGGGATATTGTGTGGAAACTACCTTGCCCAGCAAAGATAAAAATCTTTCTTTGGAGATCCTTGCATGGTACTTTGCCATGCAAGATGACACTGGCTGATAGGCATATGAAAGTGGACACGAAATGTCTGGCTTGTGAAGGGCGCGAGAGTGTCAAACACATGTTATTCCAATGCCCCAAAGCGAAACAAGTTTGGTTAGACCTGGGGCTGTATGAAATGATTTCTCGTGCATGTGTTGTCGACCATGCAGGTGAGGCTATTCTTGAACATCTTTTGGACCTTCCAACTACTAGAACAATGGTGCTGGGACAGGAGAAATCAAAAGTCCTTGTGGCTATTGGCTCGTGGTATTTGTGGTGGGAACGAAGGAAGCTTGTTCATAAGGAGCAGACTAAACAACCGGCTGAGATTGTGTCATCAATTCGAGGCCTTGCAGCAAACTTCATTGCAGCCTCTACTCCAAAAGCAAAAATTCAGAGAACCCCCTGGGTGCGTCCGCCTGCCAGAACAGTAAAGCTTAATGTTGATGCGGGCTTTGACCCCGACTCTCTACAAGGCACGGTGGGTGCTGTACTTCGGGATAGCTCTGGGAAATTTTGGGGGGCAGGGAATAATGTAGCAGGTGAATGCATGGATGTATTCATGGCTGAAGCTCTTGCACTTCGGTTCGGACTCAATCTGGCGCAAAGCTTTGGATGCTCAAGATTGGTGATTAATTCAGATAATAGTGATGTGATACAGGCAATGCAAGATGGTGGCTTATTTGCTGGTCCGGCTGCAGCAGTGATTGATGACTGTTACTACATGTCACGCGATTTAGTTCAAGTCCAATTCGAGCACTGCCACCATGAAGCAAATTCAGTTGCTCACGAGTTAGCAAAAATGGCTAGGTTCTCTCCACCTGGCACATGGTTTGATGAGGCCCCTAGTGCCCTGGTTCCTCTTATTGTAAAAGACTCTTTGTTATTTACCACTGAATAAATAAGGAGTTTGGAGAGTTCAAAAAAAACCTTGTCCTCTCTTTCCTGTCCATCAGTTCCCAAAGCAAAGCAAAAACCTAGGGTTTGGATTAGGGCGGCGGCTGCTATTTTATTCCTGATCCTGATCCCGATCGACATGCCCATCGAAGCCGCGCCAAGCTCGGACGAGGAGGAGATGGTCGTCCTCTCCCATTGTACGATCTCGGACGAGGAGGAGACCGCCGTCTTCACCGATTGGCCGATGGAGGAGACCGCCGTCTTCCCCGATTGGGCCATGCTGGATCGCATCGGCCGCACCCGCTGCCACAAGGACCTAGACTCCGCTCATCTGGTTGTCAGCAAGAACAAGACCGCCACTCGCCTCCGCATTGACGGCAACCTTTCCTGCTACGTGTCCTTCACCCTCGCGGCTCCGAATGGGGTCTCCTACCTCAACCTTCACTGGCCGGTTGGAGAAGGATCCGACGCCGCCTGTTCCTTTGTCCGGGCAACCGACAAGGACCTCGTCCTCTTCGACATCTATGACCGGAGCCGGATTGCCTACTTGGGCGCCCCGGCAGATCTGTTCGTCTACACGGCCGCCGGTCCTTCCCCCACGGTGCAGCAGCTCCCTCTCTACCCCAGGGAGACGAGGATAAGTTGGCGGTTACTGAGGGGTAAATTCTCCACAGGCATCCTGCGGCTCTCGAAGAAGCGCTACGTCGTTGCCGACCTCAGTGTCCAGGATGGTGCACTCTGCGTCTTCAACTCCTCCTCCCAGACTAAACAGTGGAAAACCATCCGCATTACGCCTGGCCTGATATGTTGGCACCCACCACAGTAGAACCAGAAGCAGAGCAGCGGCCAGCTCCCCAACCTCTGGTCAACTGACGATGTGCTCGCTTTCGACGACCGTTTCCTGTGCCGGGTTGACTACTTCAGCGGTGTCCTGCTATCTGACTTCTCTTCCACTCTAGGTTCCTTGGTGGTGCTCCACTTCCTACCTTTCCCTGGAGAAAAGGAATACCCTGAAGACGTCCTAAGGCACTTCACGGGGAGGTTCCGAAATGTGTCCATCACCCAAGGCAAGATGTGCTTTGTCCACATTGACAATGACTTCCATGAGACATTCGAAGATGATGACTGCCCATGTCTTCAGCTTCCTGAGAGAAGAAGCCAACGGCAGCAGCATCTGGGTCCCAAAAAAATCACCATCTGGACTCTCAACTCCAACAACTTCAAGTTCAAGTGGGAGCAACATGGTGTGATCAACCTTGACCTCCTCTGGGCGCAACCTAATTACAAAGCACCTGACCGTCCTCCCGAGTTCCCAGTCTTCCATGAACTGGATGTTCTATGTTGCCTGTTAAGGGAGGAGGAATTTTATGGCAAGGGGTGGATGATCATGGTTGACATGAAGCAAGCGAGTCTACGGTCATGTACTCGATATGTCAACCGACAGTCCTACTGTGCTAAGTGTGTGGACAAGGGTTGTGCTATGTGTGAGGAGGACAGAGACGAGTTTCCTAATGTGCTCCTACTTCCAACTGTCTTCTCCAAACACCTTGAAAGGCCAACAGGTAACTAGCTAGAAGAAGCCCACCTGTACGTTCTTGCATATTACTCTCTTCATAAACTAATATAAAAACGTTTAGATCACTAGTTTACACAGGGAGTACAGCACATAACGGTTGTTTCCGTTGCTTAGTTTTCTGTAGGATATGGTAGTGTAGCACTGGCCCTATTTGCTTATTTATCTTACTTGGCTATGATGCAATTCATATGCTGCCTGGTTAGGTGTACGATTCTCGGCAGCTCTCTGCGCGCGCCAGCTTCGATCTAGACCCGACTTTATTCCTGTCTCAGAAATTCTAATTTTCGGCCTTCATCGCTGGCCTCTATATAACATGACTGTTATAGTAATATGCTAATTAATTACTCAACAGAAAATAGCAATGTGTTAATTAACTGAAGCATTTAC
Organism: Hordeum marinum; assembly: GCA_022496015.1. NCBI lineage: Eukaryota > Viridiplantae > Streptophyta > Magnoliopsida > Poales > Poaceae > Hordeum > Hordeum marinum. The sequence goes on from CM039672.1 coordinate 47,636,700, forward strand.
TATTGGGCTGTTCAGCGGTTGAGTTTTAGCCGCTCTAGTTGTGTAGGTTCACTACACTGTAAATAATAGCTCTGGTCCTTCTCCCATTAAGTTGTCCTTGAGAGTCTCTCCTTGTTGGATCTTTTGCTCTTTATGGGAGTGTCCATTATCTGTAGTGCATATGTAGTTCTTAATTCATCACGCAGCGTTTGTCGGTACGAGATCTAACAGCAGATCAAGTATATGATGCCATTTTAAGGTTTTCATTATTTTTGAGGGCGAAGCTATTTTCTTTATCAATATACTCCACTACAATGTCATTTTTTGTTTGTCTATTCCTTATTTTGGCGAATTACTATTATTATGTACATCATTTATTAAGTGGCAATTCATCTAATTTGTTGCTTGCAATGTTTTTTTACTTGAGATTATGTCTAGGCGTACCATAGCTCAAGTTTATATATCTGAGTTATTTTTATTTGTATCTTCAAAGGGATGGCATTGGACAACGACAAGGTTGCAACTCGTCCTTCAAGGAAGCGTAAGCTCAAGTCCGCAAGGTTTGTTTTAAAGAAGTGTAAGCTCAAGTCTACAGGGTAAATATTGAAATCTGGTGATGGTGTTGAGCACTTTGGCGATACTCGTATCGAAGATGATGTTTGTTAATGGTGCACTGCCGGCAGAACCAAGCCAAGGGAGGAAATATCGCATTGATGTGATGCACATGATATACTAATGGATCATCCGCATTCCATGCACAGAGGCAACCGTAGGTGACCGCTCTCGCTTGGGATCCACGCCGGCTGGCCCACCTAGGGCCCATGCCAAAGTCCTATTTTCTGTTTCATTCGGTTATACGTTTGCAAATACAGTCACATCGTATCCACTTTATTCCTTTCTTGGTGCGTGACTACTAGCCCCCCCCCTCTCTCTCTTATCTGCAGAGACCAAATCCAATCGCCCCATCCCACCCCACCCATCCCCTCCACTGCTGGTCACTGGCTTGATTTTGAGGCCTCCGACCAGATCTTCTCACCACGACTTGGCTGTACCACCATAGAGGTTGATGCCATGCTAGCCGTCGAACGAGCCCCACCATGGCGACGACCACCACCATGATACCCCACACACACCTCACATAGACGGTTTCGTCAATATCGCACATCGGCATCATCATCATCACTTCTCCCCAACAGGCGTCATCGCCCTCCCTAATCTCCGAGCAAGTGACTTCGACTTTGCTGAAGAAGAACATCGACACAACCCTCGCTGTAGTCCGTAGAGGCTATGGGGAAACACAAGAAGGCCCGTGCCAAACTCAGCCACCCAGGTATAGACCACTGAACAATTAGCTCCAAGTGTGCAATGTTAAAATGGAAATTAGACACAAGGAGATTAATAGGAGTATGGTACAAATTTTCTGAAGAAAGAAAAATATACAGGAATATGGTGCATATTTTCGAAAACAAGAAGGCCAACAGAATGTAGAGACATGTATAAGGTGTACTAAAAAAATGCAAATAGCTTTCTCTTGTAATGTAAGCCACTAAACGAATACTCTAGGCAACAGTCACATCAAGCCACTTCACATTGTATTTGTGGAGGCCCATTTTTAATTGACGAAATGAACATGATAGCGATAAACTAACTCTGCAAAGTTTAGGAAATGCCCTCTTTACAGCATCCCAACAAAGTGATTGTTTCTACTTAAAAAAAACAATATAGTAATGCTAGAAACTGAAGGCTGGAGAGCAAGTTCTAAAGAAAAAACTGCCAGGCCTTTCTTTGGTTTTGTAGGAACTTAGTAGGAATTCTATAGGATAGCATTTTTAAAGGAATATTTTTTGGAGTCCTTTGTTTGTAGGAATGGATTCCTGTTCCTATGTAGAATATGAACCAAGACTTCACTTCAAGAAAAAACATTATTTTAAACTCATTTTTTGGAGCCCTTTGGTTTGTAGGAATGAATTCCTATTCCTATGTAGAATATGAACCAATCCATCACTTGAAGAAAAAAAACTTTATTCTAAACTCAATGAAAATATTCATATCCTAGGCATCAAATGGCGTCTCTTTCCTATGAGAATTGAAATACATATTGGGGAACGTTGCATGGGAAACAAAAAATTTCCTACGCACACGCAAGATATATCCATGGTGATGAGCATCTACGAGAGGGAGAGTGGATCTACATACCCTTGTAGATCGCTAAGCGGGAAGCGTTAAGAAACGCGGTTGGTGTAGTCAAACGTCTTCGCGATCCAAATTGCCGAGCGTCCCGCGATCTCATCACGATCCGTCCCGCGATCCAATCACGGTCCATCCCGCGCACTCATCACGATCCGTCTCGCGATCTTGACCACGGTCCTTCCGATCTAGCGTCGAACGGACGGCACCTCCGCGTTCAGCACACCTACAGCTCGATGACGATCTCCGCCTTCTTGATCCAGCAAGAGGGAGCGGAGAGGTAGACGAGTTCTCTGGCAGCGCGATGGTGTTGCGGCGATGGTGGTGGAGCTATTCCGGCAGGGCTTCGCCTAAGCACTACAGAAAACCGATCTAGAGGAGAAACTATGCACTAGAGGAGAGGATAGCACGTGGCTGAAAAAACTAGTGCAAAAACCCTAAAACCTCTACTTATATAAGAGGAAGAGAGGAGGAGGCTTGGCCAAAGGGATAGCCCTAGGAGGCTTCCGCCAAAGTGGATAGGAGAGGAGGAATCCTCCTCCAATCCTAGTAGGACTAGGACTCCTCCTTATTTTGGCCTTTTTGCCTTTTTCCACCTTTTTTATCTTTGGGTTTTTCTTTCCAGCCGCATGGGCCTTGTGTGGGACTTCCACCAGCCCACTAAGGGCTGGTATTCACTCTCCCCCAGCCCATGTAGCCTCTTGGGTCGAAATACCCCTCCCGATGGTCTCCCAGTACACTACCGGCACTCCCTGTACACTACCGATGAGCCCGAAACTTTTCCGACGACCAAAATGTTGGACATATGCCCTAGAGGCAACAATAAATTGGTTATTATCATATTTCCTTGCTCATGATAATCGTTTATTATCCATGCTATAATTGTATTGATCGGAAACTCAGATACATGTGTGGATACATAGACAACACCATGTACCTAGTATGCCTCTAATAGACTAGCTCATTGATCAAAGATGGCTATGGTTTCCTAGTCATGGACATGAGATGTCATTTGATAACGAGATCACATCATTAGGAGAATGATGTGATGGACAAGACCCAAACTATAAACGTAGCATATGATCGTGTCACTTTATTGCTCCTGTTTTCTGCATGTCAAGTATATGTTCCTATGACCATGAGATCATGCAACTCACTGACGCTGGAGGAGTACCTTGTGTGTATCAAACGTCGCAATTGGGTGACTATAAAGGTGCTCTACAGGTATCTCCGAGGGTGTCTGTTGGGTTGGCATGGATCAAGACTGGGATTTGTTACTCTGTGTGATGGCGAGGTATCTCAGGGCCCACTCGGTAATACAACATCACAATAAGCCTTGCAAGCAATGTGACTAAGTGTTAGTCACGGGATCTTGTATTACGGAACAAGTAAAGAGACTTGCCGGTAACGAGATTGAACTAGGTATGAAGATAATGACGATCGAATCTCGGGCAAGTAACATACCGAAGAACAAAGGGAACATCATACGGGATTAATTGAATCCTTGACATAGAGGTTCGACCGATAAAGATCTTCGTAGAATATGTAGGAACCAAGATGGGCATCTAGGTCCCGCTATTGGTTATTGACCGTAGAGGTGTCTCGGTCATGTCTACATAGTTCTTGAACCCGCAGGGTCTGCACACTTAAGGTTCGTTGATGTTTCGGTAGTGTAGAGTTATGTATGGTGGTAACCAAAGGTTGTTCGGAGTCCCAGATGAGATCCCGGATGTCATGAGGAGCTCCAGAATGGTCCGGAGGTAAATATTGATATATAGGAAGTCCTGTTTTGGTCACCGGAAAAGTTTCAGGCTCATCGATAGTGTACCGGGAGTGGCGGGAGGGTACCGAGGGACCATCGGGAGGGGTGTCTCGACCCAAAAGGCTACATGGGCTGTGGGAGGAGGGAAACCAGCCCCTGGTGGGACTGCCGAAGCCTCCTCTAAGGGCCCATGCGGCTGGAGTGGTTTGAGAAGGAAAAAATCCAAAGGTGGAGAGGTGGAAAGAGTTTCCAAGTGGAAAGGAGGAATCCTACTCCTAATAGGATTGGAGTAGGACTCCTCCACCTCCAGTTTCAGCCAGGTTTGAGGATGCCTCCTCCCCTCCCTCCCTCCTATATATACTAGAGGGTTTAGAGGGAAGAGCTAACCCTAATTGCCATGTGCTGCCCTCTTCTTCCTCTAGATCGTTTTCTTCTCTAGATCGGTTTTCAACGGTGCTTAGGCGAAGCCCTGCTGGAATTCCTCCACCACCATCGCCGCAACGACGTCGCGCTGCCAGAGAACTCATCTACCTCTCTGCTCTCTTTTGCGGGATCAAGAAGGCGGAGATCGTCATCGAGTTGTACGTGTGCTGAACGCGGAGGTGTCGTCCGTTCGGTGCTAGATCGGAAGGACCATGATCAAGATTGCGAGACGGATCATGATGAGATCGCGGGACGAATTGTGATGAGTTCGCGGGATGGATCGTGATTGGATCGCGGGACGGATCGTGATGAGATCGCGGGACGCTCGGCGATTTGGATCGCGAAGACGTTCGACTACACCAACAACGTTTCTTAACGCTTCCCGCTTAGCGATCTACAAGGGTATGTAGATTCACTCTCCCTCTCGTAGATGCTCATCATCATGGATAGATCTTGCGTGTGCGTAGGAAATTTATTGTTTCCCGTGCAACGTTTCCCAACACAAAATAGGACTTCCTATATATCAATCTTTACCACCGGACCATTCTGGAACTCCTCGTGACGTCCGGGATCTTATCCGGGACTCCGAACAACCTTCGGTAATCATCATACATAACTCTATACTACCGCACCGTCACCGAACCTTAAGTGTGCAGACCCTGCGGGTTCGAGAACTATGTAGACATGACCGAGAACCTCTACGGTCAATAACCAATAGCGGGACCTGGATGCCCATATTTGTAGTTTGGGTCTTGTCCATCCCATCATTCTCCTAATGATGTGATCCCATTATCAAATGACATCTCATGTCAATGGTTAGGAAACCTTAACCATCTTTGATCAACGAGCTAGTCTATTAGAGGCATACTAGGGACATGGTTTTGTCTATGTATCCACACATGCATCTAAGTCTCTGATCAATACAATTATAGCATGGATAATAAACGATTATCATGAACAAGGAATATGATAATAACCAATTTATTATTGCCTCTAGGGCATATTTCCAACAATACATGTCATCTTATTTCCTATGGTTTTCCTATTCCTATGATAGTTTTGTCCTATGAGCCAAATGAGGTCTCAAATAGCGCATTACAAGAAAAATATTACTCCCTCCGTAAACTAATATAAGAGCGTTTAGATCACTATTTTAGTTATCTAAACGTTCTTATATTAGTTTACGGAAGAAGTATATGCTAAGTACCATGTGCTCGGCGAAGGCGGAAATGTCCTCACCATACCCCCGACTGGCATACCGTTGTGTGTCGAGTGCCTTTTCACGGATGCCTAAAAAAGACTATGCCGAGTACAAAACAAAGAAACTCGGCATTGTAACCTGGAAGGGGAACGGTGCAAAGTGGCACCATAGATGAGTCTGAGGTGGGCAAATGTCTTCATTTGGAACCTCGACATGGAGAGGAGAACCTCGACGACGTCCTAAAGAGAATACCGATACCCACAAGTGTCTGTTGTCGGCGGCAAAGCATCGATCTTTCGCTCGACATCTCACCCATACCACCATGAGGGCCGCAAGGAAACCACAATGAGCATAGGCTTCCAGATTTGGATATAGGCATTGTCACCGTCGCCGCTAGAGAGTAAGCTAGCGGCGGCTCGCGGGTCAGGGCAACCGCGGGGAGAACCACAGGGTGGCGGCGCTGTGGCTCGACGGGGTGACACAGCGGCAGCCCGTTGCTCGATCGGTGGAGGGGCACGATGTACTCGGGGACAGCCTTCACAGGGCCTGCGGAGGCGCATGCAACCGACTGATCAGGTCAGTCACATGGCATGGATGGAGTCGATCGTGGCAAGCGGGTGATCAATCCGATCGCATGTGAGGTCAGGGGCACTGCTCGGTGATGATGACGGTGTCGTGGACGATGAAGTGGGGTGTCGAGCAGACCAACTCGACGGTGACTGGCAACAAGCAGCGTGCCGAAGGAGGCCAACCAAGGGCCGATGAGTCTAAGGCAGCCGGCAGGCCTAACAAGGCCGGCGTAGCCGGCGAGCCCGACAATCGGCGACCCGATGCAGCCGGCAACCGGCAAGCCCGATGCAGCCAACGAGGCAGCCGGCAGGCCCGACAGTCGGCAGTCCCAGTACAGCCGGTGAGGAGGCCGGCAAGCTTGACACGTCCAGCAACTGGCGACCCGAGGCAGCCGGCAACCGGCAGGCCCGGCAAGCCCGGCGTAGCTAGCAAGGCATCCGGCAGGCCTAGTGCAGCCGGTGAGGAGGCCGGCAAGCCTGAGGCATCCGGCAGGCCCGGCATAGCCGGCGAGCCCGGCAACCGGCGATCCGAGGCAACCGGCGAGTGATGATGGAGACAGAGGGTGGATGATGCAGGCGTCCTGTTCGGGGCGGGGCGGCGATGATCGACGTAGAGCGATGGGCGGGCAGATGCATGGACGATGGCCGTGATGGGTTGTCGCGGCTGGCGAGACCGCCGGGTCAGAGTAGAGGCTGGCTGGTCGCGCCGATGTCGGGGTAGAGGTACGGGGTTGGTGGCGACGGTAGGCGATGCAAACCGATCTTAGATCGGAAAACCAAAAAAAAAACGCCTGATCAATGTGATCGGCAGAAGAGAGAAAAACCCGGATCAAGAGATCTAAAAAAGACTCTCTAGGGCATTCGGTCAACACGACCGGTAGACGAACCCTAGGTACAGGCGGCGCGGCCCCCGGAGGCGGTCATGAAGGCCGACCTTTACGGGGGCGACGTGCGATGCGAAAGCGGTGGGTGGTGACTAGGTCTAGGAACTTGCGGAACTTGCGGCTGATACCATGTTCAGAGAAGAGAAAGGAATATTGGCGTAATGCGATGGATGATGTATTGAGTCTCATGGGCGAGTATATATAGAGTACAAGTCTTGGAGGGCAAGAAATCTCTCCTAGAGATAATGTAGGAGACGGATTACAAATCCTAAACTATCAAATACATGGACTCCAAATATAACTCTAACACCCGCGAGTACACCCCTCATGCCAGACGACTAAGCGTCATAGCAACCACCATCATCACGATGCCCATCGGAGATCCCAACATCACTGTTTTAAAATAATTTAAATTACATTTTTTTTGACAAAAAGAAATAGGTTTCCAAAATAATAAATATGTAGTCTGAAAGAATTGAAATCACTAGTTTGAAATAATTGAAATCTTCAGTTTGAAATTATTAAATCATTGTTTTGTGTGTTTCCAATTTCCTTCCAGGCATTAAAGAAAAGAGAGAGAGAGAGAGAGAGAGAGAAGGTGAGGAAGAGAGTCCACTTAGAAAAAGGCAAGGAAGAGAGTTTTGCCTCGAGTCAGAACATGGTAGGGCCAAATGAAAGAAATACCAAGATTCAAACTAGGAAAAGCAATGGAACAATATGCTAGGCGAACCAGATATGGGACCCCCCCATCTGCTCGCAATGGCCCTAGCCCAATGAGATGGCCCGGCATGGGCCCGCCCGCCCTTCCAGTCCATTAGTTCACCCACCAAAAACGTAGGTTTAGGGTTAGGAATCGCCATGGCCACCGGAGGCGCGACAGAGCCGGTGGAGGATACCGTTGTCTTCCCCGACTAGGTGGTGCTGGATCGCTACGGCCGCACCCACTGCCACGACAACCTAGATAGTGCTCGTGAGGCCGCCAACGAGAAGAAGACCGCCGTTCAATTCGTGATCGCCACCGGCCAACGCTGCTACTTGTCCTTCACCCTCTCGGATCCTCCAAAGCTCTCTTACCTCGATATCCACTGGCCGTTGGCAGGCTCAGCCAAACCCGTGCCCTCCTACCGCTTTCCCACATATCCCTACGTTCGGGCAACCAACAAGCACCTCGTCCTCTTCCACATCGACATACTGAGCCAGGCGTGCTTCTTCAACTTGTCGTCAGATCTGTTCGTCTACGTGGCCGCGGGTCCTCCCCCCTCGGTGCAACGGCTCCCTCTGTACACTGAGCCCATGAAATGGACATTCCTAAGGTCTAGATACACCACAGGCATCCTGCGGCTCGTCGGCGACAACTACATTGTTGCCAACCTCAGGGTCTATGGGAAAAAAGGGAGGGCTTTGACAATTATTCCCCGCTTGTCGAACTCTGCGTCTTCAACTTCAAGCCTAAAAAGTGGGAACTCTTCCTCGAGATGCCTGCCCCGCAGCCGCAAGACCAAAGCAATGGCGACCAGTTCTTCTACTATGTTGAACACTTGAGCGGCATCATGTTGTGCGACTTCTCCGATGCAGACTCCCCGGTGCTCCACTTCGTGTCATTCCCCGGAGGAAAAGAGTACCCCGACAAGCGACGGATCACAATGTGCCTTGCGAATTGTTACCGAAGGGTGTCCATCAGCCAAGGCATGCTGCGCTTCATCGACATTGAAAGTGGCTATCAACAAAGAATCCACCTTGTCTAGCGCCAGCCGCTCGAGAGAGGGCAAGGGCAACAGCCGCCGCCACCCTAGAAGATCACCATCTGGACATTGAAAGTGATCAGTGGTGGTGACCCTAGGTTCGAGTGGGAGGCGCATCGTGTGATCAACCTGGATTGTCTGTGGGCGCAACATGGTTACCAAGCTTTGGGCATGCATCCATGTCTTCCCAAGTTCCCAGTCGTCCCCGCCGATGACCAGGATGCCCTGGGTTGCCTGTTGAGGGACGAGAAACTACTTATCAATCAACAGCTCTACGATGTGATGCTGATACCCGGATACATCCATGGATGATGATGGTTGACATGAACCATACATACCCGTGGTCATGTACTACATATATCAATCAACAGCCCTACGGTCCTGAGCGCGTGAATGTGAAAGCTGTGAAAACTCACGAAAAATTCTTTTCCAATAGGCTCCTACTTCCAACTGTCTTCCCCAAATACCTTGAAACGCCAACAGGTAATTAAGCTCTCTTATTCTCTTAATATTCACATTCAATATCCCTTGAACTTACATATCGACAACATGGTTGCATTTGCTAGCTTTCTGCTGGACATGGTAGTGCAGCAGTACTACTATTTTACCTATGATGCAATATATATTCCGCCTGGTTGTGTCTATGATTCTCAATGGTAACTGAATTGTGACTTTTTTGCACACCTAATAGCTAGTGTACACCGTCGGCTCTCTCTCTATGGATCGGTTTGGAGTGTTGTCATGCCCAAAATGTGTGCCTATCCATATTAAGGCATGGGGGCCTCGACAGGGATAGAGGCGCATCTCGTCGTTCGCAAGTACAGTATCATTACATCATACATTTAGGAAGAGGTGAGTATATGAGTTGCCTTACACTCGCCACATACTAAATTACAATTCCACATCAAAGAGTTCAAGCATCAATCCAAGACAGGGTCCGGCTACAGACGAAACCAAACGATAAAAAAAAGATGCAATGACACTGGCTTGCTAGCCCCAAAGATCATGACCACGATCCTCTACTCATCTGGATAAGTCACGTACATCCTGCCACGCTCCTTGTCATACTCCCACTGGAGCTCTTATGTCATCTGGCACGACCTAATCTGTACCTGCACCTGGATTGTTGTAGTAATCTGTGAGCCACGAGGACTCACCAATCTCGCACCCGGGTACCGAAACTATTCAAGCTCATAGGTTGGGAAGGGGTATGTGTTTAGTTTGCAGCAGCACTAAGCATTTATGGTGGCTAATCTTACGAAAACATGAAAGTAAATATGTGGTCTACGATAAACGATCGAATGTAGAATGACCTATATGAGATCCTGAACACCTACTTACGTCAATCATAACCCCACCATGTTCTCTCTCGGATCATGTTCACGAGCAGAGACGATCACGGTTACTCACACAGTTGGTGTGTTTTATTAGAGTTTACTTCAAGTTAACTATAACCGGGTGTTAAACAAATATCCAAGTTGCCACATAACCGCGGGCACGGCTTTCCGAAAGTTTTAACCCTGCAGGGGTGCTCCAACTAGTCCATCATAAATTAACCACACTCCACGGGAATAACCTCGACCACGGATCTTGTGATCATCCTAGGCAACTCCAAAGGAATTCCAACACCTCGAGATAGCCCGAAGAAAGTCAGAGCCCCTCACGCAAGACACTCGATAAAGATAAAACAAGTCCAGCAAGACCATGTGGCAGGCCAGATCCCAATAGGAGCCGCGCGTATCTCTGTCTCAAGGCACTACCAGATGGGACTAGCTATAGGGAAAACCAGTCCTCAAGTTGCCTCGAGGCAGCCCCGCAGGCATCCCGTTTTGGACCAACACTCATGAGGAGCACTGGCCCGAGTTGTTGATTAATAATCCACGGGGTAGCTAAGCCCTATGCAATTTTATTAAGTTGTTAAGCAAATGTAGTACCAATGTTGGGCCTTGCCAGACAAGTTTTAATCTCCACCGAATAAACAAGGGGGTCCCCACAACAACCCCGAGCATGCTAGGAGCGCAAAGTATGGAAAACATAACACCAGTAACAAGAAACTATGGCGGTAATAGCGGAACAAAACACCTAGCAAAAGGCCAAGCCTTCCACCAATACCAAGATATATATGTGCATTAAATTAAATAACATATAATATTGTGATATGCCAAAAATCCATTTTATCACATGGGAACAACCTGCACCTGCAACTAGAACGCTATAAGAGAGGCTGAGCGGCGGTAACTTAGCCAATCAACGGTTTGCTAGGATGTGGAGGGGTTAGAGGCTATCATGGCAATGTAGGAGGCTTGACATTCAAGTGGTAGGTAGCGCAACAATAACGATAAGAGCGAGACAACTAGCAAGCGAAAATAGTATCGGTATCCGGGTACGATCATCTTGCCTGTTGGTTCTTCAGAGGGACAAGTAGCGGGATCCTCGTAGTGGTACTCTCCTGGATCTTCGTACTCAGGTTCAACGTTCGCGTCTACCCAAAAGAAACAGCAAGAATAAACAAGCAACCATGGTGCAATGCACAAGCAAGAATGATGCATGCTTTATGTGAAGAATTTAGCATGGCAATCCTAACTAGTCATGTTTCACATGCAAAGGATTGGTTATTAATGAATCTGGACAGAACCTTATGTTAAGTTATTTAGACATGCATGAACATGGAAAATATGGATGCATCATGCAAGAACGATACAAATGCATATGTAGAACGTAGGAAACGGAGTTACGGTTCTCACGCTACGCTCACGACAAGATACAAAGGCAAAACACAAGACAAGAAGGCCATGGGCTATTCCTTGGCATTCCAAGGTAGCCACTGGTTAGACAATGAAAAACCAACCACAATAGACCCAAATATCAAGCAATTCCATGGAGTATAGCTCCCACAAGTCTGGAAACACTAAAACAAACAATCTGTCACAAACAGCCACATAGCAACTTTCACAGCAAACAACTTGAGCTACAGGAACCCTCCAACCACAAACAAGGCATTGATAGAAACTACATAGCATGCTTATCAACTTATCGAACTACACAATCTGGAATGGAGGCACACATTAATAAGCATGAAGCTCACAAGTTGGCATGATGAAACAGATTTCTGGGACTTAGTGAAGATAATAGTTTTGTGGAATCTGAGTTGAGCTGATAGCAAGTTGACAGCAGAATCTAATGGTGATAGATACCACCTCATGGCATGAAAATTAACAGGATGCTAGAAGACAACATCTAGTTCAAATCACTAGCGCTGAGCTTGAGCTAATTCACAACATATTACAAGTTAGCAACCACTCTTCATGGCATAAAAATACTACCAGATTCTCAGACTTAGAAATATTTAGCAAGTTTGAAAACAACAACATTTTAGTGGTTACTTTAGAGCATGGTTCCCACTCATATGCAAGTTTAACCTGACAAAGATAAATACCATGGCATTCTACTCATCGAAGACTACCATATTCATGTTGGCACAAACATCATAGCATGCATGTATTAAATATAACAAAAATGAAAAAATGGCACTTTGAGACAAAATGACATTTTGCCAAACTTTCTCAAAATACCAAACCAATAGCACCACTAGATTCCTGAGATTTTCTACCCCAGATTCATGTATCATACCCCTATGCTTGCATGGAACAACATGGCAAAAACTAGGTAGAAAGAATACCCACATTCCTATAAGTCAAAACTTGCCTAAATTGCTCATGAGCATAAATGATCATATCCAGAATTGGAAATATTACTATAAATGGAAAAACCCTAATAAATCAATTAAAACAAACGAGGTAGTGTATGACAAGTGGATCATGGGCCCACTTGTTGTTGGAAATATGCCCTAGAGGCAATAAATAAAGTGTTTATTATTATATTTCCTTGTTCATGATAATTTTTTATTATCCATGCTATAATTGTATTGATTGGAAACACATTACATGTGTGGGTAAATAGACAACACTTGGTCCCTACTATGCCTTGCAAGCAATGTGACTAAGTGTTAGCCACGAGATCTTGTATTATGGAACGAGTAAAGAGACTTGCCGGTAACTAGGTTGAACTAGGTATGGAGATACCGACGATCGAATCTCGGGCAAGTAACATACCGAAGAACAAAGGGAACATCATACGGGATTAACTGAATCCTTGACATAGAGGTTCGACCGATAAAGATCTTCGTAGAATATGTAGGAACCAACATGGGCATCTAGGTCCCACTATTGGTTATTGACTGTAGAGGTGTCTCGGTCATGTCTACATAGTTCTCGAACCCGCAGGGTCTGCAAACTTAAGGTTTGGTGACGTTTTGGTAGTACAGAGTTATGCATGGTGGTGACCGAAGGTTGTTCGGAGTCCCAGATGAGATCTCGGACATCGAGAGGAGCTCGAGAATGGTCCGGAGGTAAAGACTGATATATAGGAAGTCCTGTTTTGGTCGCCGGAAAAGTTTCGGGCTCATCGGTAGTGTACCGGGAGTGCCGGTAGTGTACCGGGGGACCATCGGGAGGGGTATTTCGACCCAAGAGGCTACATGGGCTGTGGGAAGGTGAATACCAGCCCTTAGTGGGCTGGTGGAAGTCCCACACAAGGCCCATGCGGCTGGGAAGAAAAGCCCAAAAGGAAAAAGGTGGAAAAAGGCAAAAAGGAACAAATAAGGAAGGAGTCCTAATCCAACTAGGAGTGGAGGAGGAGGACTCCTCCCTCCTTGGTTCGGCCAAATCCTAGGGCTGGCCCCTTGAGGGACAAGCCTCCTCCTCCTCTCCTCCTATATATACTATTGGTTTTGAGGGGTTTTGCATAGAATTTTCTGCCACGTGCTGCCCTCTTCTCTAGTGCATAGTTTCTCCTCTAGATCGGTTTTCTGTAGTGCTTAGGCGAAGCCCTGCCGGAATAGCTCCACCCCCATCACCGGAGCGCTGTCACGCTGCCGAAGAACTCTTCCACCTCTCTGCCCCCTCTTGCTGGATCAAGAAGGCGGAGATCGTCATCAAGCCGTACGTGTGCTGAACGCGGAGGTGTCGTCCGTTCGGTGCTAGATCGGGGCGGATCATGATTGGATCGCGGGACGCTCGGCGATTTGGATCGCGAAGACGTTTGACTACATCAACCGCATTTCTTAACGCTTCCCGCTTAGCGATATACAAGGGTATGTAGATCCACTCTCCCTCTCATAGATGCTCATCACAATGGATAGGTCTTGCGTGAACGTAGGAAATTTTTTGTTTCACATGCAACGTTCCCCAACAGTGGCATCATGAGCTAGGTCTATGTGTAGATGAGATCTCGAGTATAACACAAAGAGTTTGTGGGCGTTGATGTTTAGATTGCTTCCTCCCTTGGTCGTGTTTTGGTTCAGCGGTATTGTGGGATGAAGCAGCCCGGACCAACATTACTCGTACGCTTACGAGAGACCGGTTCCATCGGCTGACGTGTAACTTCGTTGCACAAAGATGGCTGGCGGGTGTGTGTTTCTCCTACTTTTGTTGGATCGGATTCGACTAAGGCGGTCCTTGAGAAGGTTGAAAAGCAACTTATGTATCACCGTTGTGGTTTATGCGTAGGTGAGAATTGTTCTTGCTAGATACCCATAGCAGCCACGTAAAACATGCAACAACAAATAGAGGATGTCTAACTTGTTTTTGCAGGGTATGTTGTGATGTCATATGGCCAATTACATGATGAGATATATGTGATGTATGAGATGATCATGTGTTGTATAGAATATCATGACTTGCATGTCGATGAGTACGGCAACCGACAGGAGTCATAGGGTTGTCTTTAATTATTGTATGACCTGTGTGTCAATCATTAAGCGCTATGTAATGCTTTACTTTATCACTAAACGGTAGCAATAGTAGTAGAATCATTGTGGGCGCGACAACCTTGATGGCTACACGTTGATGGAGATCATGGTGTCGTGCCGATGACGATGAAGATCATGTCGATGCTTTCAAGATGGAGATCAAAAGCACAAGTTCATGGTCATATCATGTCACTTATGATTTGCATGAGATGTTAATCGATTTATGCACCTTGTTTTGCTTAGGATGACGGTAGCATTATAAGGTGATCCCTCACTTAAGTTTCAAGATGAATTGTGTTCTCCCCGAGTGTGCACCATTGCGAAAGTTCGTCGTGTCGAGATACCACGTGATGATCGGGTGTGATAGACTCTACGTTCACATACAACGGGTGCAAGCCGGTGTTGCACATGCAGAACACTCGGGTTAAACTTGACGAGCCTAGCATGTACATACATGGCCTCGAAACACAAGAGACCGAAAGGTCGAACATGAGTCATATAGTAGATATGATCAACATAATGATGTTCACCATTGAAACCACCTCAACTCATGTGATGATCGGACTTGAGTTGGTGAATTTGGATCATGTGACACTCAGATGACCTGAGGGATGTCAATTTGAGTGGGAGCTTTAGTAATTTGATTAACTAAAGTCATTATCTTGAACAATAGTCTAAAACCTTTGCATATTTATGTTGTAGATCAATGGCTCGCGCAGTAGCACTCCCGAATTTTAATGCGTTCCTAGAGAAAGCTAAATTGAAAGATGATGGAAGTAACTTTGTTGACTGGGCCCGTAATCTGAGGATTATCCTCATGGCTTCCCAGAAATCATATGTCCTTGATGCACCGCTTGGTGACCAACCCGAAGACATGTCATCCGAAGACGTTAAGAACACTTGGGAGGCACGTTCTGGAGATTACTCAATAGTTCAGTGTGCAATATTGTATGGCTTAGAACCGGGACTTCAAAGACGTTTTGAACGTCATGGAGCATATGAGATGTTCCAGGAGTTGAAGTTCATCTTTCAGAAGAATGCCCGGATCGAGAGGTATGAGACCTCCGATAAGTTCTATGCTTGCAAAATGGAGGCGAATGGGTCTATCAGTGAACATATACTTAGAATGTCTGGGTACTCGATTCGTCTGGTAGAGTTGGGAATTGCCCTTCCGCCAGAGGCGATCACTGACAGAGTTCTTCAATCACTGCCACCAAGTTACAAGAGCTTTGTGATGAGCTATAACATGCACGGGATGAACAAGTCAGTCGCCGAGCTGTTTGCGATGCTAAAAGGCGCTGAGTCTGAAATCCAGAAAGAACATCAAGTGTTGATGGTTAATAAAACCACTAGTTTCAAGAAGAATGGCAATGACAAGGGCAAGGGCAAGAACGATACAACCAAGAAGGATGGCAAAGCAGTTGCTACTCCTGTAAAGAATCCCAAGCATGGACCCAAGCCAGAAACTGAGTGCTTTCATTGCAAGGGAACTGATCACTCAAAGCGGAACTGCCCCAAGTACCTCGCTGACAAGAAGGCGGCCAACGACAAACAAGGTATATATGATATACATGTTATTGATGTGTACCTTACTAGCTGTCGTTGTAGTGCCTGGGTATTTGATACCGGTTCGGTTGCTCACATTTGCAACTCAAAACAGGAACTACGGATTAAATGAAGGCTGGAAAAGGACGAAGTGATGATGCGCGTGGGAAATGGTTCCAAGGTTGATGTGATTGCCGTCGGCATGCTCTCTCTTCGATTACACCCGAGATTAGTGATGAACCTGAATAATTGTTATTTAGTGCCTGCGTTAAGCATGAACATTATATATGGATCTTGTTTATTGCAAGACGGTTACTCATTTAAATCAGAGAATAATGGTTCTTCTATTTATATGAGTAATATCTTTTATGGTCATGCACCCAATGTGAGGGGTTTATTCATGTTGAATCTTGATAGTGATGATACACATGTTCATAACATTGATGCCAAAAGATGTAGAGTTGATAATGATAGTACCCCTTTCTTGTGGCACTGCCGTTTAGGTCATATTGGTGTAAAATGCATGAGGAAGCTCCATACTGATGGGATTTTGGAGTCACTTGATTTTGAATCACTTGACACATGTGAACCATGCCTTATGGGCAAGATGACTAAAACGCCATTCTCTGGAACAATGGAACGGGCAAGTGACTTATTGGAAATCATACATACTAATGTGTGCGGTCCAATGAATGTTACAGCGCATGGTGGATATCGTTATTTTCTCACCTTCACTCATGACTTAAGTAGATATGGCTATTTTTACTTAATGAAACACAAGTCTGAAACGTTTGAAAAGTTCAAGCAATTTCAGAGTGAAGATGAGAATCATCGTAACAAGAAGATTAAATTCCTGCGATCTGATCGAGGAGGTGAATATCTGAGTTATGAGTTTGGCCGTCACTTAAGACAGTGTGGAATTGTTTCACAGTTGACACCGCCTGGAACACCACAGCGTAATGGTGTGTCCGAACGTCGTAATCGAACGTTATTAGATATGGTGCGATCTAGGATGTCTCTTGCTGATTTTCCACTATCATTTTGGGGTTATGCGTTAGAGACAGCTGTATTCACTTTAAATAGGGCACCATCAAAATCCGTTGAGACGACGCCATATGAACTATGGTTTGGCAAGAGGCCAAAGTTGTCGTTTCTTAAAGTTTGGGGATGCGATGCTTATGTCAAAAATCTTCAGCCTGAAAAGCTGGAACCCAAAGCGGAGAAATGCGTCTTCATAGGATACCCGAAAGAGACAGTCGGGTATACCTTCTATCTCAGATCCGAATGCAAATTGTTTGTCGCTAAGAACAGAACATTTCTTGAGAAAGAGTTTCTCTTGAAACAATTGAGTGGGAGGAAAATAGAGCTTGATGAGGTTATTGAACCTTTACTTCAACCAGAAAGTAGCGCAGCACAGAAAGATGTTTCTATGGAACCTACGACGGTAGAAGAGGAAGTTAATGATGATGATCATGAAGCTTCGGATCAAGATTCTGTTGAACCTCGTAGGTTGACAAGGGCGCGTACTACTCCTGAGTGGTATGGCAACCCTGTCTTGGAGTCATGTTGTTGGACAACAATGAACCTACGAGCTATGGAGGACCAGTGATGGGCTCGGATTCCGAGAAATGGTTAGAGGCCATGAAATCTGAGATGGGATCCATGTATGAAAACAAAGTGTGGACTTTGGAATTATTACCTGAAGGGCGAAAGGCCATTCAGAACAAATGGATCTTTAAGAAGAAGACGGACGCGGACAGTAATGTCACCGTCTATAAAGCTCGACTTGTGGCAAAGGGTTTTTCACAAGTTCAAGGAGTTGACTACGATGAGACCTTCTCACCCGTAGCGATGCTTAAGTCTGTCAGAATCATGTTAGCAATAGATGCTTATTTCGACTATGAAATTTGGCAGATGGATGTCAAAACAGCGTTCCTCAATGGTTTTCTTGAGGAAGAGTTGTATATGATGCAACCATAAGGTTTTGTCGATCCAGAGAATGCTGACAAAGTTTGCAAACTCCGGCGATCCATTTATGGGCTGGTGCAAGCATCTCAGAGTTGGAATAAGCGCTTTGATGAGGTGATCAAAGCGTTTGAGTTTATACAAGTTTATGGATAAGCTTTTATTTACAAGAAAGTGAGTGGGAGCTCTATAGCGTTTCTAATATTATATGTGGATGACATATTGCTAATTGGAAACAATATAGGAATGCTGGAAAGCATGAAGGAATATTTGGAGAAGAGTTTTTCAATGAAGGACCTAGGAGAAGCTGCTTTCATATTAGGCATTAAGATCTATAGAGATAGATCGAGACGCTTAATATCACTTTCACAGAGCACATACCTTGATAAAGTTTTGAAGAAGTTCAAAATGGATCAGGCCAAGAAGGGGTTCTTGCCTGTGTTACAAGGTGTGAAGTTGAGTAAGACTCAATGCCTAGTGACTGCAGAAGATAGAGAAAAGATGAGTGTCATCCCCTATGCTTCAGCCATAGGATCTATCATGTATGCAATGTTGTGCACAAGACCCGATGTCAGCCTTGCCATAAGTATGGCCGGAAGGTTTCAAAGTGATCTTGGAATGGAGCACTGGGTGGCGGTCAAGAATGTCCTTAAGTACCTGAACAAGACTAAGGAAATGTTTCTCATTTATGGAGGTGATGAAGAGCTCGTCGTAAAGGGTTACGTCGATGCAAGCTTTGACACTGATCCGGATGACTCTAAGTCACAAACCGTATACGTATTTATTCTGAACGGGGGAGCGGTAAGCTGGTGCAGTTCCAAGCAAAGCATGGTAGCCGATTCTACATGCGAAGCGGAGTACATCGCAGCCTCGGAGGTGGCGAAGCAAGGTGTCTGGATGAAGCAGTTCATGATAGATCTTGGAGTAGTGCCCAGTGCACTGAATCCAATGAACCTATTCTGTGACAACACTGGTGCCATTGCTCTGGCCAAGGAACCAAGGTTTCACAAGAGGACCAGACACATAAAGCGACGCTTCAACTCCATCCGCGATTACATCAAGGAGAAGGACATAAATATTTGCAAAGTGCACACGGATCTGAATGTTGCAAACCCGTTGACTAAACCTCTTCCAAGGGCTAAACATGATCAACACCAGAACTGCATGGGTGTTCGATTCGTTACAATGTAAATCACATAGTGATGTGAACTAGATTATTGACTCTAGTGCAAGTGGGAGACTGTTGGAAATATGCCCTAGAGGCAATAAATAAAGTGTTTATTATTATATTTCCTTGTTCATGATAATTGTTTATTATCCATGCTATAATTGTATTGATTGGAAGCACATTACATGTGTGGGTAAATAGTCAACACTTGGTCCCTAGTATGCCTCTAGTGAACTAGCTCGTTAATCAAAGATGGTCAAGGTTTCCTAGACATTGACATGTCATGTCATTTGATAACGGGATCACATCATTAGAAGAATGATGTGACGGACAAGACCCAAACTACAAACGTAGCATATGATCGTGTCAGTTTATTGCTACTGTTTTCTGCATGTCAAGTATATGTTCCTATGACCATGAGATCATGCAACTCACGGACACCGGAGGAGTGCCTTGTGTGTATCAAACGTCGCAATGTAACTCGGTGACTATAAAGGTGCATTACATGTATCTCCGAGGGTGTCTGTTGGGTTGGCATGGATCAAGACTGGGATTTGTTACTCCGTGTGACGGAGAGGTATCTCAGGGCCCACTCGATAATACAACATCATAATAAGCCTTGCAAGCAATGTGACTAAGTGTTAGCCATGGGATCTTGTATTACGGAACGAGTAAAGAGACTTGCCGGTAACGAGATTGAACTAGGTATGAAGATACCGACGATCGAATCTCGGGCAAGTAACATACCGAAGAACAAAGGGAACATCATACGGGATTAACTGAATCCTTGACATAGAGGTTCGACCGATAAAGATCTTCGTAGAATATGTAGGAACCAATATGGGCATCCAGGTCCTGCTATTGGTTATTGACTGTAGAGGTGTCTCGGTCATGTCTACATAGTTCTCGAACCTGCAGGGTCTGCACACTTAAGGTTTGGTGACGTTTTGGTAGTATAGAGTTACGCATGGTGGTGACCGAAGGTTGTTCGGAGTACCGGATGAGATCTCGGAAGGCACGAGGAGCTCCGGAATGGTCCGGAGGTAAAGATTGATATATAGGAAGTCATGTTTTGGTTGCCAGAAAAGTTTCGGGCTCATCGGTAGTGTACCGGGAGTGCTGGTAGTGTATCGGGGGACCATCGGGAGGGGTATTTCGACCCAAGAGGCTGCATGGACTGTGGGAAGGTGTATACCAGCCCTTAGTGGGCTGGTGGAAGTCCCACACAAGGCCCATGCGGCTGGGAAGAAAAGCCCAAAAGGAAAAAGGTGGAAAAAGGCAAAAAGGAACAAATAAGGAAGGAGTCCTAATCCTACTAGGAGTGGAGGAGGAGGACTCGTCCCTCCTTGGTTCGGCCGAAGCCTAGGGCTGTCCCCTTGGGGCCAAGCCTCCTCCTCCCCTCCTCCTATATATACTAGTGGTTTTGAGGGTTTTTGCACAGAATTTTCTACTACGTGCTGCCCTCTTCTCTAGTGCATAGTTTCTCCTCTAGATCGGTTTTCTGCAGTGCTTAAGCGAAGCCCTGCCGGAACAGCTCCACCACCATCTCCGGAGCGCCTTCACACTGCCGGAGAACTCTTCCACCTCTCCACCCCCTTTCTGGATCAAGAAGGCGGAGATCGTCATCAAGCCGTACTTGTGCTGAACGCGGAGGTGTCGTCCGTTCGGTGCTAGATTGGGACGGATCGTGATTGGATCGGGGGACGCTCGGAGATTTGGATCGCAAAGACGTTCGACTACATCAACCGCGTTTCTTAACGCTTCCCGCTTAGCAATCTACAAGGGTATGTAGATCCACTCTCCCTCTCGTAGATACTCATCACCATGGATAGGTCTTGCGTGAACATAGGAATTTTTTTGTTTCCCATGCAACATTCCCCAACACTTGTCACACACACACTCAACACACACACACAACACAGCCACACACACTCACACACATGGACCTGGCACCACACCAGGTCCACACACACCCACACACACACACAGCACAGCCACACCAGTTCTGCACATAGCCACACAAGATCCTGGCACACACACAACACACTCACGGGATCCAGTCATCACACCGGATCCAAACACACAACAACGCACTAGCCAATCGAAAAAAAGGAACCCGCGGGGGAGGCTGGGATTCGAACCCGAGATGTTGCGGTCTCGCCCCCCACGCCCTACCATTGCACTACACCGCGGCACTCGACAGAAAGGAGGAGGAGAACAACTAGTAAATCTGTCGCGCTTATACCGACGAAACTGACGAAATCAAACACTACGGCGACAGCAAACGGCGGTGGCGAATATGGCGGCTACAGGGCATCTCCGGCGAGGGAAAAGCGCTGCGGGGGTTGCGGGAACTACTGGGAGCAAGCACAGCAAACTACGGCAACGGCGAGCAAGCACGGCAACAGGAGGGGGGATCACGGCGGCTCACCGAGGGGATACAACGGTGACTCGGACGCGACAAAGAGGAGTAAGAGGTGAAGACGCAGCGGCGACGAAGGGAAAGAAGACTGGCGGCGAGCTTCGGGAGCGCGGCGACCGTGAGGAAGAAGCCGAGGCCTTGGAGCCTCCCGTGGTGCTCTAATGGCGGGAACGGAACATGGCGACGATCCGCGGCCGCCACGACATGTCGGGCACGGAGGAGACCCACATGAGACACGAGGAGGACGGCGACGATGACCGGCGACCTCACTGCTCTCTCTAAACTTCTCTCTGAAGCTTACCTGACAGAGAAAGAAGGGGGAGGAGGAGAGGAATGGAGAGGGAGATGGGAGTGGCGGTGACTGGAGGAAGAAAGAGGAATCCTAGGAGGGGGCACGCACGTCGAGGCCTTAAAAAGGGGGGCCAGACGGCGCTCCTCAGCGTCCATGAGCGTAGGTGCTTGCACTCTCTCTCTGAACTCTGACGGAGGAAGGAGACGGCAAACAGGTTTCTGTCAAGCGCGGGGCTGGGCTGGCTTCGCTAGCGGATGGGCCACAAGGAGACAACACCGGCCCAGCTCACACTAGAAAAGCACAGAGCTTACTTTCCTTTTAAACCAAAACAGCCAAACAAGAAAATCCCCTGAGAAAAATAAAAAGGACTTTCCAAGAACAAAAAATACTTTTGCAAGAAATAAAATATGAGCTATTTAACTAAATTACTAAGTGGATTTATCAAGCAAGTATTTATTTAACTATTATGAAAACAGCACCCTGTTATTTTAAAACCCCAAACTCATATGACTCAAAGCACCAAAAGGACAACACACATGGGCTCAATTAAATACTGGCTAACTCATGAACATTTTTAAACAAATTTATCAGCAAGTTAATTATGTTGATTAAAGATAATTGGAATAAAAGGTTTTTAGGTGTTGGGTTTTGAAATGATAAGAGAGAGGGGAGGAGGTTGACCCCACTCAAGAACACACCACAACAATACCACTCACACACAACAAGGTCACAAGAAGCACACCACATTTGCAATGCATGACATGATGATGAGATGATATGATGCATGAATGCATGAGACAAAGACATGGCAAGGACAAACTCAAATACGTTCATCACATGACACAAGATCCACATAGGTTACATGCCATAAAAGGTAGGGACAACACTTGGGCTGTCACAACTCTCCCACCCTACAAGAGGATCTCGACCCGAGATCTAGGAACAAAAGAATTTTAGAAATTCGAAACGGAGAAGATCCTCACCTTCCCAAGTAGCTTCTTTGTCAGAATGATGAGACCACTTCACCTTGAGGAACTTGATAGATTTGTTGCAAGTCTTACGCTCAGTTTCTTCGAGAATAGTCACTGGATGCTCACGATAAGAGAGGTCTTCCTGGAGATCAATGTCTTGGAGGTCAATGGTACGCTCGGGAGTCTTGAAGCATCTCCGGAGCTGAAAGACATGGAAGACATCGTGCACATTTGCGAAGTTTGGACGAAGCTCTAGTTGATATGCAAGTTCACCTCTCTTGCCAACAACTCTGAAAGGACCAACAAAGTGAGGAGCTAGCTTCCTTTAATTCCAAATCGCTGAGTGCCCTTCATGGGAGAGACTCTGAGATAGACTAGATCATCAACTTGAAAGGAAACATCCCGATGTTTGTTATCGTAATAACTCTTCTGTCGGGATTGAGCTGCTTTGAGGTTCTCACGAATGACACGTCACATCTCTTATGCTTCGGTGATCATGTCATTGCCCAAAATCTGATGCTCACTGATTTCAGACCAGTTAAGCGGGGTACGACACTTCCTACCATAGAGAATCTCGAAAGGGGCCTTGCCAGAGCTAGCCTGAAAGCTATTGTTGTATGAGAATTCATCATATGGAAGGCAGTCTTCCCATTTAATGCCGAACGAAATCACACAGGCTCTGAGCATATCTTCAAGGATCTGATTGACTCTCTCAACTTGACCACTTGTCTGCGGATGGAATGTAGTGCTGAAACGGATCTTGGTACCCATAGCAGTCTGGAAGGACTCCCAAAACTTGGAAGTAAAGAGGCTTCCACGGTCAGATGAGCTGAGCTGAGGAATACCATGCAAAGAAACTATCCTTGACGTATACAACTCTGCTAGCTGAGCTGCCGAGATAGATTCTTTGACTGGAAGGAAATGAGCAACTTTTGTCAGCTTGTCGATAACCACAAAGATGGCATCGTTGCCTCTCTTGGACTTGGGAAACCCAGTAACGAAATCCATCTCCACACGATCGAATTTCCACTCTGGGATCGGCAAAGGCTGAAGAAGACCTGCTGGACGTTGATGTTCCGCCTTCACTCTGCGACAAACATCACACTCGTTCACGAACTAAACAATTTCACGTTTCATGCGAGTCCACCAGAAGGTTTGCTTGAGATCCTAATACATCTTGGAACTGCCTGGATGAATGGATAGAAGAGAATTGTGTGCTTCGTCCATGATAACCTTCCTGAGATCACCTTTTGGAACCACCAGACGGTCCTCAAAGAACAAGGTATCTTTGTCATCAACGCGAAAGCACTTATACTTCGGAATGCCCTTGGCCATACCTTTGTTCACTTTCTTCACCATTGCGTCAAGAAGTTGAGCTTGGTGAACATGATCTTTCAGAGTCGGAGAGACTTGAAGATTGGCAAGAAATCCTTGCGGAATCATTTGAAGGTTGAGCTTGCGGAAGGCTTCAAAATCTCGGGTTGAAGAGGCTTCAGAATGAGACTGTTGCAATACGCCTTACGGCTGAGCGCCTCTGCAATGACATTTGCTTTTCCAGGAGTATACTCAATGCTTGGATTCAAGTCCTCAAGCATTTCCACCCAACGAGACTGCCGAAGATTAAGATTGGGTTGAGTGAAAATGTACTTCAAGCTCTTGTGATCGGTGTACACCTCAACTGGTCTACCCAACAACAAATGCCTCCAAGTCATCAGAACATGCACAACTGCCGCCAACTCGAGATCATGAGTGGGGTAGTTCTTATCGGCAGGCTTCAACTAACGCGAGGTATAAGCAACAATCTTCTTATCTTGCATGAGAACACCACCAAGACCTTGGAGAGAAGCATCACAGAAAACTTGGAAAGGCTTTGATTGCTCAGGAGGAACAAGAACTGGAGCTAAAGTCGGTCTCTGCTTGAGCGTATTGAACGCCACATCACACTCAGGAGACCACACATACTTGAAATTCTTTTGGAGGAGATTAGACAGAGGCTTAGCAATTTGAGAGAAGTTCTCCATGAATCTTCTGCAATAACTAGCAAGCCCGATGAAGCTCCGAAGCTGCTTCACATTCTGAGGAGGCTCCCACTTCAAGATTGCCTGAACTTTCTCAGGGTGTACTTTAATGCCCTCGGCAGAGATCACATGACCAAGGGACACCACTTCATTGAGCCAAAACTCACACTTGGAAAACTTGGCATAGAATCGATGCTCTCTTAGCTTGTCAAGCACCAGCCTGAGATGCTCTGCATGCTCTTCTTCTACCTCCAAGAACACAAGGATATCATCCAAATAGACCAAGATGAACTCATTAATGAAAGGAGAGAATATGAAGTTCATCATTCTTGAGAAGGTTGGAGGAGCATTTGCAAGACCAAACAACATGACGGTGTACTCATAAGAGCCAAAACTCATCCTGAAAGCGGTCTTTGGAATATCTTCTTCGCGAATGTGAATCTGATGATAGTCCATGCGAAGATCAAGCTTCGAGAAAACCTTGGCACCTTTCAGTTGTTCAAACAACTCATTGATGTTGGGAAGTGGGTACTTGTTTCTGATTGTCTTCTTGTTCAATGGACGGTAATCGACACAAAGCCGATCCGTGTCATCCTTCTTGTTGACAAACAAAACACCACAACCCCATGGAGAGGAACTTGGTCTTATCAGACCCAGACGTTCTTGTTCATCTAGCTGCTTCTTCAACTCTTTCAGCTCTTTGGGGCCAAGTTTATAAGGGCACTTGCAAACCGGTTCAGTTCCGGGCTCGAGGTCAATCATGAAGTCGACTGGCCGGTGTGGAGGCATTCCTGGCAATTCTTCTGGAAAGACATCTTCGTACTCACAAACCACCGGAATTTGAGAAATAGCCGGATTGTGTCATCGCGAGCTGCGAAAATAATGACATCTTCTGAAGGATGAGTCAGCTTGACTTCTTTTGCTTGACAATCAACATAAGCCTTATTCATAGCCAGGAAGTCCATGCCCAAAATGAGATCAATGTCGGAATTTCCGAGAACAATTGAAGAAGCCAGAAAAGAATAATTTCCCATCTTGATGGAGGCATCCCGAACCACCATCTTTGAGCTGAGACACTTCCCGGGGGACACAACTTGCAATGCATTTGGCAAAAACTCCGTGGTAAAACCATGTTTTTCCGCAAAAGGATATGACATGAAACAATGCGATGCAGCAGTATCAAACAAAACTTTAGCAGGAAAAGAATTAACTGAGAGATTACCCATAATCACATCATGAGACTGCTCTGCTTCAGCTGCATTCACCATGTTCACCCTTGCTGACTCGGGATTATGCTTTACCATTGCATTGCCTGGAGGCCTGACTAGAGGAGGAGGCGGAAGACGCCGCTGGTTGCACTTGTTTGAGTAGTGACCCTTCTGACCACACTTGTGACAAGTAACCTCAGATAGCGGATGAAAGTTTCCTGGAGGAGGAACAAAAGCTGCCTTAGACGCCTGGGGTCTTTGCTGATATCCTGGGTTGGGTGGGTGGGAAGAACCACGATCACCGAACTGCTTCTTCTGTTGAGGAGGACGAAACGGAGGAGGATTAGGCACCCAATACTTCTGCTGCTTAGGAACCATCTGAGAGCTGGAAGAATAAGAATATGAATCCCTTGAACGCTTCCTTGAGTTCTCCAACTTGAGTTGAGTTGCCTCGACCTTCAAAGCCATGTTGTAGAACTGATCAAACTCACGAGGCTCTTGAACGACTAGACCTAGAAGAAGCTCATCCATGAGACCACCTCTAAACTGATAGATCATAGCCTTGTCATCTGGAACATCTTGCTTAGCATAACGGGCTAGATTCTGGAACTCGATATTGTACTGATAGACAGACTTGCTCCCCTGCTTCAGGTGCCTGAACTTCTCACGCATCTCCTCGACAAAGCTTGTCAGAATGTAATGGGCCCTGAAGTCACAACATAAATTGTCCCAAGTAACAACGCGATCACCCTTGGAATCCTTGTACTGCTGCCACCAATCAGCTGCGTGACCCTTGAGCTAGAACGATGCAAATTTGAAAAAGTCCTCTGGTCTAACATTGTTGCACTCAAAATGCTTACTCATGTCATGGAGCCAATCATCAGCATCAAAAGGCTGCTCACAACAGGTGAAAGACTTGGGCTGGTTGGCAAGGAACTGATTGAGCGTCGCAAACTGAGGTTGATTCTGAAAATTCCCTTGACAGCCTTGTTGATCCTGATCTCTTTCTTGCAACAGCCCGAGAAACATCTAAGTGTTCGCATTGGTTGCGGCCATCATAGCTTGCCAAGCTTCTGGAGGAGGAGATGGTGGCAGGGGTGGTGGAACATCAGCCTGCTCTTCACCACAACCCAGATTCCCGCGAGTTGGTAGAGCCATCCTGAAGATGGACAAGAACATCAGCACCTCATTGATAAGATGAATTCAATAGCTGAATCAAATGCTTGAAAGAAATTGAACAAATAACGTCATAGCCTTCCTACTGAAAAATTAGTAAGAATGCTTTCTTCGGTTTGCGACAACATCATCAGATATTAGAGCCACTTGCAATAACGCAAAAGTATTGAGCTAATGTTGCTCAGAGCAAATGTATATGCCCTCATACATCTGAAGAAGATGATCCTAGATAACTACATGAGTTCCCACCTAAGAACTTCCGAAAACTTTCTGATTATGCAATCCGGTGTGGGGGATACAAGGAGGAAATATCTCACACAACTAGCAAACCTACACCCCAACTGTATCCATCCTTCAACACATACCCAGAGGCTTTCGCAAATCCATCTAACTCGAATCCTCGAAAGCACAACGATACTAAACCATGGTGGTACCCCGGACGCCTCCCCAGTATTGGGTGACTCCGACCTTATCTCACCATGATGAGTATTTAAGTAATTACGAACGCTCTCCTTCCTGAGATATCAAGGAAGTTGAATGATAACGATGTGTCAAAATTCCCTGGAGCTCGACTCCCCGGAAGAAATCAAGTCAGACAGGAGGCACCAAGACAGAACTCTGTTACATCAGCATCATATAGACTCCAAAATACCCGCGTGATCCTAATTTTTTTTGAGCGAGAAGAGGAGTAGAATCAAAATTCCTAAGTCGAATACTTCACCAGCGCAAAGAAGAGCAGTAAAAAGAATCCTACTCTCCGATATAACTAGACTCAAAATAGTTTTACTAGACTCGACTCAGCCAAGTTCGATCAAGCAAAGGGCTCCTATGGTCGTATGGCTCTGAATACCAACTTGTCACGCCCAAGATGCACCCCTATCCATATTAAGGCACGGCGGCCTCGACAGGGATAGAGGAGCATCTCGTCGTTTGCAAGTACAATATCATTACATCATACATTTAGGAAGAGGTGATTATATGAGTTGGCTTACACTCTCCACATACTAAATTATAATTCCACATCAAAGAGTGCAAGCATCAATCCAAGACAGGGTCCAGCTACGGACGAAAACAAACAATAAAAAAAAGATGCAATGACACTGGCTTGCTAGCCCCGAAGATCACGACCACGATCCTCTACTCGTCTGGATAAGGCACGTACATCTTGCCATGCTCCTCGTCATACTCCCACTGGAGTTGCGTCATGTCATCTGGCACGACCTCATCTGTACCTGTACCTAGATTGTTGTAGTAATCTGTGAGCCACGAGGACTCAGCAATCTCGTGCCGGGTACCGAGACTATTCAAGCTCATAGGTTGGGAAGGGGTATGTGTTTAGTTTGCAGTAGCACTAAGCATTTATGGTGGCTAATCTTACGAAAACATGAAAGTAAATATGTGGTTTACGATAAACGATTGAATCTAGAATGACCTCTATGAGATCCTGAACACCTACTTACGTCAATCATAACGCCGCCGTGTTCTCTCTCGGATCATGCTCACGAGCAGAGACGATCATGGTTACTCACACAGTTGGTGTGTTTTATTAGAGTTTACTTCAAGTTAACTATAACCGGATGTTAAACAAATATCCAAGTTGCCACATAACCGCGGGCACGGCTTTCCGAAAGTTTTAACCCTGCAGGGGTGCTCCAACTAGTCCATCATAAATTAACCACACTCCACGGGAATAGCCTCGACCATGGATCTCGTGACCATCCTAGGAAACTCCAAAGGAATTCCAACACCTCGAGATAGCCCGAAGAAATTCAGAGCCCCTCACGCAAGACACTTGATAAAGGTAAAACAAGTACAACAAGACCACCCGGCAGGCAGATCCCAATAGGAGCCACGTGTATCTCTGTCTCAGGGCACTACCAGATGGGACTAGCTACAGGAAAAACCAAGCCTCAAGTTCCCTCGAGGCGGCCCCGTAGGCAGCCCATTTTGGACCAACACTCATGAGGAGCACTGGCTCGGGTTGTTGATTAATTATCCATGGGGTAGCTAAGCCCTATGCAATTTTATTAAGTTGTTAAGAAAATTTAGTACCAATGTTGGGCCTTGTCAGACATGTTTTAATCTCCACCGAATAAATAAGGGGGTCCCTATGTTGGGGAACGTTGCATGGGAAAGTGGATCTACATACCCTTGTTGATCGCTAAGCGGGAAGCATTAAGAAACGCGGTTGGTGTAGTCGAACGTCTTCGCGATACAAATCACCGAGCATCCCGCGATCTCATCACGATCCGTCCCATGATCCAATCACGATCCGTCCCGCCAACTCATCACGATCCGTCCCGCGATCTCATCACGATTCGTCTCGCAATCTTGATCACGGTCCTTCCGATCTAGCGCCGAACGGACGTCACCTCCGCGTTCAGCACACGTACAGCTCGATGACGATCTCCGCCTTCTTGATCTAGGAAGAGGGAGCAGAGAGGTAGACAAGTTCTCCGGCAGCGTGACGGTGCCGTGGCGATGGTGGTGGAGCAATTCCGGCAAGGCTTCGCCTAAGCACTGCAGAAAACCGATCTAGAGGAGAAACTATGCACTGGAGGAACGGGTAGCACGTGGCTGAAAATCTTGTGCCAAAACCCTAAAACCCTCTAGTATATATAGGAGGAGAGGAGGAGGAGGCTTGGATCCAAAGGAGCTAGCCCTTGGGTCGACCGAACCAGAAGGTAGGAGTCCTCCTCCTCCACTCTTAGTAGGATTAGGACTCCTTCCTAATTTAGCCCTTTTTGCCTTTTTCCACCTTTTTCCTTTTGGGCTTTTTCTTCCCAGCCACATGGGCCCTTTGTGGGACTTCCTCCAGTCCACTAAGGGCTGGTATTCATCCTCCCACAGCCCATGTAGCCTCTTGGGTCAAAATACCCCTCCCGATGGTCTCCCAGTACACTACCGATGAGCCCGAAACATTTCCGGCAACCAAAATAGGACTTCCTATTTATCAATATTTTACCTTCGGACCATTCCGTAGCTCCTCGTGACATCCGGGATCTCATCTGGGACTCCGAACAACCTTTGGTCACCACCATACATAACTCTATACTACTGAAACGTCACCGAACCTTAAGTGTGCAGATCCTGCGGGTTCGAGAACTATGTAGACATGACCGAGACACCTCTACGGTAAATAACCAATAGCGGGACCTAGATGCCCATATTGGTTCCTACATGTTCTACGAAGATCTTTATTGGTCGAACCTCGATGTCAAGGATTCAGTTAATCCTGTATGATGTTCCCTTTGTTCTTCGGTATGTTACTTGCCCGAGATTCGATCGTCGGTATCTCCATACCTAGTTCAACGTCGTTACTGGCAAGTCTCTTTACTCGTTCCGTAATACAAGATCCAGTGACTAACAATTAGTCACATTGCTTGCAAGGCTTATTGTGATGTTGTATTACCGAGTGGGCCCTAAGATACCTCTCCGTCACACGGAGTAACAAATCCTAGTCTTGATCCATGCCAACCCAACAAACACTCTCGGAGATACCTGTAGAGCACCTTTATAGTCACCCAGTTACGTTGCGATGTTTTATACACACAAGGCACACTTCTGGTGTCCGTGAGTTGCATGATCTCATGGTCATAGGAGCATATACTTGACATGCAGAAAATAGTAGCAATAAACTGACACGATCATATGCTATGTTTGTAGTTTGGGTCTTGTCCATCACATCATTCTCCTAATGATGTGATCCCGTTATCAAATGACATCACATGTCAATGACTAGGAAACCTTGACCATCTTTGACCAACAAGCTAGTTCACTAGAGGCATACTAGGGACAAAGTGTTGTATATTTACCCACACATGTAATGTGTTTCCAATCAATACAATTATAGCATGGATAATAAACGATTGTCATGAGCAAGGAAATGTAATAATAAACACTTTATTTATTGCCTCTAGGGCATATTTCCAACAGTCTCCCACTTGCACTAGAGTCAATAATCTAGTTCACATCACCATGTGATTCGCATTGTTATGAATCTAACACCCAATGAGTTCTCGGGCTCGATCATGCTTTGCATGTGAGAGAGGTGTTATAGTCAATGGGTCTGCGACATTCTGATCCGTGTGTACATTGCAAATCTCTATGTCAAACTATAAACACTGCTACCACACTCCACTTGGTACTATTCCAAATGGCTGCTCCACTATATGTATCCGGATTGCTACTAAGAGTCATCCGGATTAGTGTTAAAGCTTGCATCGACGTAACTCTTTACAACGAACTCTTTATGACCTCCATAATCGAGAAACATCTCCTTAGTCCTCTGGTTACTAAGGCTAATTTTGACCGCAGTCCAGTGATCCACTCCAGGACCACTCTTGTACCCCTTGACAGACTCATGGCAAGGCACAAAGACTCATGGCAAGGCACACACAGGTGCGGTACACAGCATGGCATAATATAGAGCCTACGGCTAAGGCATAGGGGACGACATTTTTCCTTTCTCTTTCTTCTGCCGTTGTCGAGCTTTGAGTCTCACCCAACTTCAGTCCTTACAAATCAGGCGAGAACTCTTTCTCTGACTGATCCATTTTGTACTCTTTCAAAATCTTGTCAAGGTATGTACTCAGTCAAAGTCTCATCAAGCATCTTGATCTATCTCTATAGATCTTGATGCTAAACAATTAGGTAGCTTTACCCAGGTCTTCCTTTGAAAAACTCTTTTCAAAAAACCGTTTATGCTTTCCAGAAATTCTACATCATTTCCGATCAACAATATGTCAACCACATATGCTTACCAGAAACTCTATAGTGCTCCCACTCACTTTATTGTAAATACAAGTTTCTCATAAACTTTGTATAGACTCAAAAACTTTGATCACCTCATCAAAGTGTATATTCCAACTCGGAGATGCTTGCTTCAATTCATAGAAGGATCACTGAAGCTTGCACACCTTTTAGCATCCTTAGGACTGACAAAACCTTCTGGTTGTATCTCATACAACCTTTCCTTAAGGAAGGAAACGATGTTTTGGCATCCATCTGCCAGATTTCATAATTGAAAAATGCCGCAACTGCTAACATAATTCCAACAGACTTTAGCATTGCTACTAGTGAGAAAGTCTCATCGTAGTCAACTTCTTGAACTTCCGAAAACTTCTTTGCGACAAGTCGAGCTTTATAAATGGTGACATTCACCATCAGCGTCTGTCTTCATTTTAAAGATCCATTTGTACTCAACGACCTGCCGTCCAACGAGCAAGTCCAGCAAAGTCTATACTTGGTTTTCATACATGGATCCTTTCTCATATTTCATGGCCTCTAACCATTTGTCGGATTCCGGGCCCATCATCGCTTCTCCATAGCTCGTAGGTTCATCGTTGTCTAACAACATGACCTCTAAGACAGGGTTGTCATACCACTCAGGAGCAGTACACGTCCTTGTCGACCTACGAGGTTCGATAGTAACTTGATTCAAAGCTTCATGATCATCATCATTAACTTCCTCTTCAACTAACGTAGGCTTCACATAAACATCGTCCTCCGCTGCGCTACTATCTGGTTGAAACAAAGGTTCAACAACCTCATCAAATTCTATCTTCCTCCCACTCAATTCTTTCGAGAGAAACTTTTTCCCGAGAAAAGACCCAGTTTTAGCAACAAACATTTTATGCTTGGATCTGAGATAGAAGGTTCACCCAATTGTTCTTAGGGTATTATGAAGATGCATTTGTCCGCTTTGGGTTCGAGCTCATTACGTGAAAACATTTTCCACACAAGCGTTGCAGCCCCAAACATTAAGAAATGATAGCTTATGTTTTTATCAAACCATAATTCACACGGTGTCATCTCAACGGATTTTGATGGTGCCCTATCTAAAGTGAATGTAGTTGTCTCTAATGCATAACCCCAAAATAGTAGCAAAACGATAAGAGACATCATAGCATGCACCATATCCAATAGAGCACGACTATGACGTTCGGACACACCATCACGCTATGGTGTTCCAGGTGGCGTGTGTTGTGAAACAATTTTCACATTGTCTAAAGTTGTATGCCAAACTCGTAACTCGGATATTCACCTCCACGATCATATCGCAGACATTTCTTCTTGTCACGATGATCTTAAACTTCACTCTGGATTTGCTTTGAACCTTTCAAATGATTTAGACTTGTGTTTCATTAAGTAAATATACACTATATCTACTCAAATCATTAGTGAAGGTAAGAAAATAACGATATCCACCGCACGCTACAAGACTCATTGGATTGCATACATCAACATGTATCATTTCCAATAAATCACTTGCCCGCTCCATCCATCCGGAAAACGGGGTCCTTAGTCATCTTGCCCAAGAGGCATGGTTTGCATGTCTCAACCGATTCGAAATCGAATGAGTCCAAAGATCCATCATCGTAGAGTTTCTTCATGCGATTTATATCAATATGACATTTAGCGGCACTGCCACAAGTATGTGGTACTATCATTATTAACTTTGTATCTTTTGGCAACAATGTTATCAACATGTGTATTACTGTGATCGAGATTCAACAAACCATTCTCACTGGGTGCATGACCATTGAAGGTATTATTCATGTAAATAGAATAACCATTATTCTCTAACTTAAATGAATAACCGTGTTGCAATAAACACGATCTAATCACGTTCATGCTCAACGCAAAACACCAAATAACATTTATTTAGGTTCGTCACTAATCTCGAAGATAGAGAAAGCGTGCGATGTTGATCACATCAACCTTGGAAACATTTCCAACACACATTGTCACCTCACCCTTAGCTAGTTCTCCGTTTATTCCATAACTTCTATTTCGAGTTACTAACATTTAGCAACCGAACCGGTATCCAATACCCAGGTGCTACTAGGAGTACTAGCAAGGTACACATCAATAACACGTATATCAAATATACTTCTGTCGACGTTGCCAGCCTTCTTATCTACCAAGTATCTAGGGTTGTTCCACTTCAGCGACCGCTCTCCTCATAATCGAAGCACTTAGTCTCGGGTTTGGGTTCAACTTTGGGTTGCTTCACTGGAGCGGCAACTGACTTGCTATCCGTGAAGTTTCCCTCCTTGCTCTTGCCCTTCTCGAAACTAGTAGTTTGACTAACCATCAACATTTGACACTCCTTCTTGATTTCTACCTTCGCGGTGTCAAACATCGCGAACAGCTCAGGGATCATTATTTCTATCCCTGGCATTTATAGTTCATCACCAAGTTCTAGTAGCTTAGTGACAGTGACTTGGAGAACTATATCAATCACTATCTTATCTGGAAGATCAACTCCCACTCGATTCAAGCGATTGTAGCACCCAGACAATCTGAGCACGTGCTCAACGATTGAGCTATTCTCTTTCATCTTGCAGGCAAAGAAGCTTGTTGGAGATCTCATATCTCGCAACACGGGCACGAGCCTAAGATCCTAATTTCAGCTCTTAGAACATCTCATATGTTCCATGACGTTCAAAATGTTTCAGAGCATCAATTCTAAGCCGTAATGCATGATGCACTAAACTATCAAGTAGTCATTGGAACGTGCCTGACAGATGTTCACAACACCTACAGACGATGCTAGAGGGGGTGGCGCACCGAGCGGTGCATTAAGGACATAAACCTTCTGTGCAGCAATGAGGACAATCCTTAGTTCACAGACCCAGTCTGCAATATTGCTACCATCATCTTTCAACTCTATTTCTCTAGGAACATATAAAAATTCAAGGGAGCTACAGCGTGAGCTAGTAATCTACAACATAATTTTGCAAAGACACTACTGACTATGTTCATGATAATGAGTTCAATTAATCATATTACTTAAGAACTCCCACTCAATTGACATCCCTCCGGTCATTCGAGTGATACATGATCCAAATTCACCAACTCAAGTCCGATCATCACGTGAGTTGAGGTGGTTTCAATGGTGAACATCATCATGTTGATCATATCTACTATATGACTCATGTTCGACCTTTTGGTCTCTTGTGTTCCGAGGCCATGTCTGTACATGCTAGGCTCTTCAAGTTTAACCCGACTGTTCTGCATGTGCAACATCAGCTTGCACCCGTTGTATGTGAACGTAGAGTCTATCACACCCGATCATCACGTGGTGTCTCGACACGACAAACTTTCGCAATGGTGCACACTCGGGGAGAACACAATTCATCTTGAAATTTAAGTGAGGGATCACCTTATAATGCTATCGTCGTCCTACGCAAAACAAGGTGCATAAAAGGATTAACATCACATGCAAATCATAAGTGACATGATATGGCCATGAACTTGTGCTCTTGATCTCCATCTTGAAAGCACCGACATGATCTCCATCGTCACCGGCATGACACCATGATCTCCATCAACGTGTCGCCATCGGGGTTGTCACGCCCACCATGCTTATACTACTATTGCTACCGTTTAGCAATAAAGTAAAGCATTACATAGTGCTTAATGATTGACATGCAGGTCATACAATACTTAAAGACAACCCTATGGCTCCTGCCGATTGCCGTACTCATCGACATGCAAGTCGTGATATTCTATACAAAGCATGATCATCTCATACATCACATATATCTCATCATGTAATTGGCCATATCACATCACAACATACCCTGCAAAAACAAGTTAGACATCGTCTAATTGTTGTTGTATGTTTTACGTGGCTGCTATGGGTATATAGCAAGAACAATTCTCACCTATGCAAAAACCACAACGGTGGTACATAAGTTGCTTTTCAACGTTCTCAATGACCGCCTTTGTCGAATCCGATCCAACTAAAGTAGCAGAAACAGACACCCGCCAGCCATCTTTGTGCAACGAGGTTACACATCAGTCGATGGAACCGGTCTCTCGTAAGCGTACGAGTAAGGTTGGTCCAGGCCGCTTCATCCCACAATACCGCTGAACCAAAACGCGACTAAGGGAGGAAGCAATCTAAGCACCAACGCCCACAAACTCTTTGTATTCTACTCGAGATCTCATCTACACATAGACCTAGCTCATGATGCCATTGTTGGGGAATGTTGCATGGGAAACAAAAAAATTCCTACACACACGCAAGATCTATCCATGGTGATGAGCATCTACGAGAGGGAGAGTGGATCTACATACCCTTCTTGATCGCTAAGCGGGAAGCGTTAAGAAATGCGGTTGGTGTAGTCGAACGTCTTCGTGATCCAAATCACCGAGCATCCCGCGATCTCATCACGATCCATCCCGCGATCTAATCACGATCCGTCCCGCGAACTCATCACGATCCGTCCCGTGATCTCATCACGATCCGTCTCGCAATCTTGATCAGGGTCCTTCCGATCTAGCGCCGAACGGACGTCACCTCCGCGTTCACCACACGTACAGCTCGATGACGATCTCCGCCTTCTTGATCCAGCAAGAGGGAGCAAAGAGGTAGACGAGTTCTCCGGCAGCATGACGGTGCCACGGCAATGGTAGTGGAGCAATTCCGGTAGGGCTTCGCCTAAGCACTGCAGAAAACCGATCTAGAGGAGAAACTATGCATTGGAGGAGCGGGTAGCACGTGGCTGAAAATCTTGTGCCAAAACCCTAAAACCCTCTAGTATATATATAAGGAGAGGAGGAGGAGGCTTGGCTCCCAAGGGGACAGCCCTTGGGTCGGCCGAACCAGAAGGGAGGAGTCCTCCTCCTCCACTCCTAGTAGGATTAGGACTCCTTCCTAATTTAGCCCTTTTGCCTTTTTCCACCTTTTTCCTTTTGGGCTTTTTATTCCCAGCCACATGGGCCCTTTGTGGGACTTCCTCCATCCCACTAAGGGCTGGTATTCATCCTTCCACAGCCCATGTAGCCTCTTGGGTCGAAATACCCCTCCCGATGGTCTCCCGGTACACTATCGGCACTCCCGGTACACTACCGATGAGCCCGAAACT
Source organism: Hordeum marinum (assembly GCA_022496015.1). NCBI lineage: Eukaryota > Viridiplantae > Streptophyta > Magnoliopsida > Poales > Poaceae > Hordeum > Hordeum marinum. The sequence continues at coordinate 47,673,902 of CM039672.1, forward strand.
TTTTCGGAAACCAAAATAGGACTTCCTATATATCAATCTTTACCTCCAGACCATTCTGGAGCTCCTCGTGAAGTTCGGGATCTCATCCGAGACTCCGAAAAACCTTTGGTCATCACCATACATAACTCTATACTACCGAAACGTCACCAAACCTTAAGTGTGCAGACCCTGCAGGTTCGAGAACTATGTAGACATGACCGATACACCTCTATGGTCAATAACCAATAGCGGGACATGGATGCCCATATTGGTTCCTACATGTTCTATGAAGATCTTTATCAGTTGAGCCTCTATGTCAATGATTCAGCTAATCCCGTATGATGTTCCCTTTGTTCTTCGGTATGTTACTTGCCCAAGATTCGATCGTCGGTATCTCCATACCTAGTTCAACCTCGTTACTGGAAAGTCTCTTTACTCATTCTGTAATACAAGATCCTGTGACTAACAATTAGTCACATTGCTTGCAAGGCTTATTGTGATGTTGTATTACCGAGTGGGCCTTGAGATACCTCTCCGTCACACGGAGTAACAAATCCTAGTCTTGATCCATGCCAACCCAACAGACACCCTCAGAGATACCTATAGAGCACCTTTATAGTCACCCTCTTACGTTACGATGTTTGATACACACAAGGCACTCTTCCGGTGTCCGTGAGTTGCATGATCTCACGGTCATAGGAACATATACTTGACATGCAGAAAACAATAGCAATAAACTGACACGATCATATGCTATGTTTGTAGTTTGGGTCTTGTCCATAACATCATTCTCCTAATGATGTGATCCCGTTATCAAATGACATCACATGTCAATGGCTAGGAAACCTTGACCATCTTTGACTAACGAGCTAGTTCACTAGAGGCATACTAGGGACAAAGTGTTGTCTATTTACCCACACATGTAATGTGTTTCCAATCAATACAATTATAGCATGGATAATAAACGATTATCATGAACAAGGAAATATAATAATAAAAACTTTATTTATTGCCTCTAGGGCATATTTCCAACACCCCATAACAACCCCGAGCATGTTAGGAGCGCTAAGTATGGAAAACATAACACCGGTAACAAGAAACTATGGCGGTAACAGCGGAACAAAACACCTAGCAAAAGGCCAAGCCTTCCACCAATACCAAGATATATATGTGCATTAAATTAAATAACAGATAATATTCTGATATGCCAAAAATCCATTTTATCACATGGGAACAACCTACACCTGCAACTAGAACGCTATAAGAGAGGGATGAGCGGCGGTAATTTAGCCAATCAACGGTTTGCTAGGATGTGAAGGGGTTAGAGGCTATCATGGAAATGTAGGAGGCTTAACATTCAAGTGGTAGGTAGCGCAACAATAACGATAAGAGCGAGACAACTAGCAAGCAAGAATAGTATCGGGATCCTGGTGCGATCATCTTGCCTGTTGGTTCTTCAAAGGGACAGGTAGCGGGATCCTCGTAGTGGTACTCTCCTGGAACTTCGTACTCAGGTTCAACGTTCGCGTCTACCCAAAATAAACAGCAAGAATAAACAAGCAACCATGGTGCAATTCACAAGCAAGAATGATGCATGCTTTATGTGAAGAATTTAGCATGGCAATCCTAACTAGTCATGTTTCACATGCAAAGGATTGGTTATTAATGAATCTGGACAAAACCTTATGTTAAGTTATTTAGACATGCATGAACATGGAAAATATGGATGCATCATGCAAAAATGATACAAATGCATATGTAGAACGTAGGAAACGGGGTTACGGTTCTCACGCTACGCTCACGACAAGATACGAAGGCAAAACACAAGACAAGAAGGCCATGGGCTATTCCTTGGCATTCCAAGGTAGCCACTGGTTAGGCAATGAAAAACCAACCACAATAGAGCCAAATATCAAGCAATTCCATGGAGTATAGCTCCCACAAGTCAGAAAACACTAAAACAAACAATCTGCCACAAACAGCCACATAACAACTTTCACAGCAAACAACTTGAGCTACAGGAACCCTCCAACCACAAACAAGGCATTGACAGAAACTACATAACATGCTTATCAACTGATCGAACTACACAATCTGGAATGGAGGCACTCATCAATAAGCATGAAGCTCACAAGTTGGCATAAGATTTCTGGGACTTAGTGAAAATAACAGTTTTGTGGAATCTGACTTGAGCTGATAGCAAGTTGACAGCAGAATCTAATGGTGATAGAGACCACCTCATGGCATGAAAATTAATAGGATGCTAGAAGACAACATCTACTTCAAATCACTAGCACTGAGCTTGAGCTAATTCACAACATATTACAAGTTAGCAACCACTGTTCATGGCATAAAAATATTACCAGATTCTCAGACTTAGAAATATTTAGCAAGTTTGAAAACAGCAGCATTTTAGTGGTTACTTTAGAGCATGGTTCCCACTCATATGCAAGTTTAACATGACAAAAATAAATACCATGGCATTCTACTCATCAAAGACTACCATATTCATGTTGGCACAAACATCATAGCATGCATGGATTAAATATAACAAAAATGATAAAATGGCACTTTGAGACAAAATGAAATTTTTCCAAACTTGCTCAAAGGACCAAACCAATAGCACCACTGGATTCTTGAGATTTTTCTACCCCAAATTCATGTATCATACCCCTATGCTTGCATGGAACAACATGGAAAAAACTAGGTAGAAAGAATACCCCACATTCCTATAAGTCAAAACTTGCCTAAATTGCTCATGAGCATAAATGATCATATCCAGAATTGGAATATTACTATAAATGGAAAAACCCTAATAAATCAATTAAAACAATAAAACAAACGAGGTAGTGTATGACAAGTGGGGCATGGGCCCACTTGTCACACACACACACAACACAGCCACACACACTCACACACATGGATCTGGCACCACACCAGATCCACACCCACCCACACACACACAAGCACACACACACACACACACACAGCATAGCCACACCAGATCTGCACACAGCCACACTAGATCCTGGCACACACACAACACACGCACGGGATCCAGTCATCACACCGGATCCAAACACACAACATCGCACCGGCCAATCGAAAAAAAGAAACCTGCGGGGGAGGCTGTGATTCAAACCCAAGACGTTACGGTCTCTCCCCCCACGCCCTACCACTGCGCTACACCGCGGCACTCGACAAAAAGGAGCAGGAGAACAACTAGTAAATCTGACGCGCTTATACTGATGAAACTAACGAAATCAAACACTACGGCGATAGAAAACGACAACGGCAAATACGGTGGCTACAGGGCATCTCCGGCGAGGGAAAAGCGCTGGTGGGGCTGCGGGAACTACTGGAAGTCCACCCCTGCTCGCCTCGCGAGGAGGGGGCGGAGGCAACACCCTCAAGGCGCTGCCTTGGACGGGCGGCGACGGCGAGCAAGCACGGCAACAAGAGGGGGGATCGTGGCGGCTCACCGAGGGGAGACGACGGTGACTCGGACGCGACGAAGAGGAGGAAGAGGCGAAGACGCAGCGGCGATGAAGGGGAAGAAGATCGGCGGCGAGCTTCGGGAGTGCGGTGACCGCGAGGAAGAAGCCGATGCCTTGGAGCCTCCCGCAGCGCTCTAACGGTGGGAACGGAACGCGGGGACGATCCGCGGCCGCCACGACATGTCGGGCGCGGAGGAGACCCACCGGAGACACGAGGAGGACGGTGACGACAACCGGCGACCTCACTGCTCTCTCTGAACTTCTCTCTGAAGCTTACCTGACAGAGAAAGAAGAGGAAGGAGGAGAGGAATGGAGAGGGAGATGGGAGCGATGGCGGCTGGAGGAAGAAAGAGGAACCCTAGGAGGGGGCACACACACCGAGGCCTTAAAAAGGGGGGCCAGACGGCGCTCCTCGACGTCCGTGAGCGGGGGCGCTCGCACTCTCTCTCTGAACTCTGACGGAGGAAGGAGACGGCGAACAGGGTTCCGTCAGGCACGGGGTTGGGCTGGCTTCGCTAGCTGATGGGCCACAAGGAGAGAACACCGGCCCATCTCACACAGGAAAAGCCCAGAGCTTACTTTCCTTTTAAAACAAAACAGCCAAACAAGAAAATCCCCCAGAGGAAAATAAAAAGGACTTTCCAAGAACAAAAAATACTTTTGCAAGAAATAAAATATGAGCTATTTAAATAAATTACTAAGTGGATTTATCAAGCAAGTATTTATTTAACTATTATGAAAATAGCACCCTGTTATTTTAAAACCCCAAAATCATATGACTCAAACCACCAAAAGGACAACACACATGGGCTCAATTAAATACTGGCTAACTCATGAACATTTTTAAACAAATTTATCAGCAAGTTAATTCTGTTGATTAAAGATAATAGGAATAAAAGGTTTTTAGGTGTTGGCTTGTGAAATTATAAGAGAGAGGGGAGGAGGTTGACCCCACTCAAGCACACACCAAAACAATACCACTCACACACAACAAGGTCACAAGAAGCACACCACATTTGCAATGCATGACATGATGATGAGATGATATGATGCATGAATGCATAAGACAAAGACATGGCAAGGAGAAACTCAAATACATTCATCACATGACACAAGATCCACATAGGTTACATGCCATAAAAGGCAGGGACAACACTTGGGCTGTCACAAGTGTTCCCCCCTTCATTAGGTCAACTTATCAGAGTTGATTGCCCTCTATGTTATTCTTTATCTATTATTGCTTTACGCCTGTCCCAAAATTTATAATTTCCTTCCTTTTGAGGATGCGTCGTGCCAAATTTTTAGGAATATTATATTTAATTGAAGCTGTTTTTTACCTTGAATCTTTTCTTAGGATGTTCAAGTATTTTGAGTTTTAGCTGATTTGATGGCGTGTTTTGAGTGTGTGTGTGTGTGTGTGTGTGCGCGCGCGTGCGTGCGTGTGGAGGTTGAGTGTGCTCATTAACCTCTTGTCAGAAAAGTCGCTCCAGTTGCGTAGGTGTGCTAAACTTTAAGTTATCAATAATAGGACCCTGGTCCTTTTGCCGTCAAAGTTATCCTCGAGTCCACAATACTATATTTCTCTTTGTTGAATCTTTTGCTCTTCATGGGATTGCCCACTATCTATACATGTGATAGTTCTTTTTTTGAACATGTCACCGGGGGGCGAGGGGATCCCCACCCGGATATAATCTCTATTAAAAGAAAATGAGCCGGTTTATAAGGAAAACCAGATCGAAAACCATGATCTAGTTTATGAGGAAGACTAAATCAAAAACCTTGATCTAGTTTATAAGGTAAACCGGACCTGAAACCCATACAGCCCGAGGGGCAAAAGAACAGGTAAACACAAAACACCCCATACATAGAAACAACACAACGCAAAGGCCAACACCCAGAAGACATAGGTTGTTGGGGGAAGCAGCATAGATTATGCCGAACCATCTACAAGGTAGCACTAGCAAGACAACAAGGCGACAAACTCAGAGGTCGCCGCAAGAGCACACGAGCAACAACAACAACATCAAAACCACATCCATGGGGTAACGCAGGGTTCCACCACCAGGGAGCAGTACCATTGCCAACCCTAGCCATTGCATGCCCAACATTATGTGGGTGCCCGTGGTGAGGTGAGGATGGAGGGGGAGACATCAGCTCAACGAGCGTGCACTGAGAGAATGTTAACTTCAACACCGAAATGGATGATAGATAGTGGGAAGTAACTGATGAGTGACAAGCTCATAGAGAGGCCTCAAAAACAATATCTCAACCAAGGCAAGATGGCACATGGCGGAGTGTAGATGGAGGATACACACGACCACCAGATGATAAGAACAAAGAGTCCAAGGAAGGGATGGACCTAGTGTTGCCGGAAGCTCTCATGGCGAGAAGAGGAGCTTGCGAAGTTGCCGATATGGACACATCAACACGAAGGGAGTGGGAGGCAGAACGACGGGAGGCGGAGCAGAGGAGCCGGCAGGGATTCAGTCTCCAAGCCGACCATAGGTGTAATGGAGGCAAGACAAAGCCACCAAGGTGGACGTGACCCCCGCAGACATCATCGTTGTCCGTCGGCGACCGCCGGCAAGGATTTCTCCGGCCTCCACACCTACCAAACTACCCTACTCCCACCGACCAACAGACAGAGAAGCGACAGCCGCATCAGGAGCAAAACGACTAATGCGCAGCTGATGGAACATGAGCAAAGGGAAAGGGGAACTTTATAATTTGGATCCGAGGGGAGTGGGCAGGGTGGTGGAGGACCCAGAGCTCGGCGATGTTCACGGGCGAAACATCGACAACGAGCAGGTCCATGGGCGGAGGACCTGGGTGTTGGAGCACCAGGAGGCTCCATCGTCGGAGGGAGGAAGCATAAGGGGAGGGGAGGACGCCACGCGGGGCGCGAGAGGGACGAGGATGGATCGAAGCGAAGGGGGGGATAGCCTGTGGAGAGAACGACAACACGGGCGGAGGCCACAGGGCGGCCAGGTGACCCGGCAAGCGCGCATCGCCATGGCAGGTGCCAGGACGAGAAAGCCTGCAACGACGCCGAGAAGGAGACGAGGGGGGTGTCAATGCGGAGGATACCGATGTAGATCGAGCGGAGGCGAAGGTCGTCGAGCCCCGGCCAAGGTAGAGTGGAGGATTGCGTTGTTGTGACGAGGACGAAGCAAGCTTGAGCCGTGGACGCGCATGGGAGATTGTATGAGCACGACCAGCAAAGGGAGCGAGCCCGGCGAGGCGATGACGGGTCACGAGATGCACTCGGGAGACAAACGGAGGTTGGTGATGAGCGGGAGAGGCGCACCAGAGGGGGGGCAGAGGCGGTAGTGGATCTAGATCTGACTGGGGAGAACGAAGGGGTTGAGGAGAGGCGTGGGCATGAGTCGCGCACGTCCTCGCCGTCGCCGTCAGCCGCGGGCTTTGCCCTTAGGCTTCCTTCAGCAACGACGAGTGAGGGATGGGCCGCGGAGGGGCTCGGTTGGAGTGGCGGTGAGGGGCCTTCGGAGTAGCGAGAGCTCGTGACCCGGGAGGCTTCAAGTGTGAGCCCCACATGTGGTAGTTCTTGATTCAGTATCAACCTTGTATTGCTACTAGTTTAATTGGTGTGCTATTCTGAAGCAAACTATAGAAACCACACTATTCTGATTGCTCTTGTAAAGCATAAAACTGGATGGTCCTCTAATTTCTACTCGTATATCAGAATAAATATCTTGTACCATCATGTAGTCCTTAGTGATGCACCTTCTGGATGGTCCCAATAATGCAGTCCTTCCAGTTGGTTGACAAAGTAGATATCTTCTTATTGGGGACACAAATTCCACGTCACGGCTATGTGGTGTTCTGAAACAATATCGGGTGACAAGTAAGTGTTGGAAATATGCCCTAGAGGCAATAAATAAAGTGTTTATTATTATATTTCCTTGTTCATGATAATCATTTATTATCCATGCTATAATTGTATTGATTGGAAACACATTACATATGTGGGTAAATAGACAACACTTGGTCCCTAGTATGCCTCTAGTGAACTAGCTCGTTAATCAAAGATGGTCAAGGTTTCCTAGCCATTGACATGTGATGTCATTTGATAACGGGATCACATCATTAGAAGAATGATGTGATGAAAAAGACCCAAACTACAAACATAGCATATGATCGTGTCAGTTTATTGCTACTGTTTTCTGCATGTCAAGTATATGTTCCTATGACCATGACATCATGCAACTCAGTGACACCGGAGGAGTGCCTTGTGTGTATCAAACGTCGCAACGTAACTGGGTGACTATAAAGGTACAATACAGGTATCTCCGAGGGTGTCTGTTGGGTTGGCATGGATCAAGACTGGGATTTGTTACTCCGTGTGACGGAGAGGTATCTCAGGGCCCACTCGGTAGTACAACATCACAATAAGCCTTGCAAGCAATGTGACTAAGTGTTAGTCACGGGATCTTGTATTACGATACGAGTAAAGAGACTTTCCGGTAATGAGGTTGAACTAGGTATGGAGATACCGACGATCGAATCTCGGGCAAGTAACATACCGAAGAACAAAGGGAACATCATACGGGATTAACTGAATCCTTGACATAGAGGTTCGACCGATAAAGATCTTCGTAGAATATGTGGGAACCAATATGGGCATCCAGGTCCCGCTATTGGTTATTGACCGTAGAGGTGTCTCGGTCATGTCTACATGGTTCTCGAACCCGCAGGGTCTGCACACTTAAGGTTTGGTGACGTTTCGGTAGTATAGAGTTATGTATGGTGGTGACTGAAGGTTGTTCGGAGTCCCGGATGAGATCCCGGACGTCACGAGGAGCTCCGGAAAGTTCCGTAGGTAAAGATTCATATATAGGAAGTCCTGTTTTGGTCACCGGAAAAGTTTCAGGCTAATCGGTAGTGTACCGGGAGTGCCGGTAGTGTACCGGGAGACCACCGGGAGGGGTATTTCGACCCAAGAGGCTTCATGGGCTGTGGGAGAATAAATACCAGCCTTTTGTGGGCTGGTGCAAGTCCCACACAAGGCCCATGCGGCTAGGGAAGAAAATTCCAAAGGGAAAAACGTGGGAAAAGGCCAAAAAGGAGGAATCCTAGTCCTACTAGGATTGGAGGAGTAGTCCTCCTCTCCTCCCCACTTCGACCGAACCAAGGAGGCATGGCCCTTGCGCCAAGTCCTCTCCTCCCTCCCTCTTATATATACTAGAGGTTTTACGGTTTTTGCACAAAATTTTCAGCCACGTGCTACCCGTTCCTCCAGTGCATAGTTTCTCATCTAGATCGAATTTCTGCAGTGCTTAGGCGAAGCCCTGCCGGAATAGCTCCACCACCATCGCCGGAGCGCCGTCACCCTGCCGGAGAACTCTTCTTCCTCTCCGCTCCCTCTTGCTGGATCAAGACGACGAAGATCGTCATCAAGCTGTACGTGTGCTGAACGCGGAGGTGCCGTCCGTTCAGCGCTAGATCGAAAGGACCGTGATCGAGCTCGCGGGACGAATCGTGATCAAGTTCACGGGATGGATCGTGATTAGATTGTGGGGTGGATCGTGATTGGATCGCAGGACGCTCGGCGATTTGGATCGCGAAGACGTTCGACTACACCAACCGCGTTTCTTAACGCTTCCCGCTTAGCGATCTACAAGGGTATGTAGATCCACTCTCCCTCTCGTAGATGCTCATCACCATGGATAGGTCTTGCGTGAACGTAGGAAAATTTTGTTTCCCATGCAACGTTCCCCAACAGTGGCATCATGAGCTAGGTCTATGTGTAGATGAGATCTTGAGTAGAACACAAAGAGTTTGTGGGCGTTGATGCTTAGATTGCTTCCTCACTTGGTCGTGTTTTGGTTCAGCGGTATTGTGATATGAAGCGGCCCGGACCAACATTACTCGTACACTTACGAGAGACCGGGTCCCTCAAACACAACTTGTTGCATACATGGCTTGCGGGTGCCAGTTTCTCTCACTTTAGTTGGATCGGATTCGACAAAGGCGGTCCTTGAGAAGGTTGAAAAGCAACTAGTGTGTCACCGTTGTGGTTTTTGCGTAGATGAGAATTGTTCTTGCTAGATACCCGTAGCAGCCACGTAAAACATGCAACAACAATTAGACGACGTCTAACTTGTTTTTGCAGGGTATGTTGTGATGTGATATGCCCAATTACATGATGTGATATATGTGGTGTATGAGATGATCACGTGATGTATAGATTATCACGACTTGCATGTCGATGAGTACGACAACCGGCAAGAGACATAGGGTTGTCTTTAACTATTGTATGACCTGCGTGTCAATCATTAAGCGCTATGTAATGCTTTACTTTATCGCTAAACGGTAGCAATAGTAGTAGAAGCATGTTGGGCGCGACAACCCCGATGGCGACACGTTGATGGAGATCAAGATGATGGAGATCATGGTGTCATGCCGGTGATGATGGAGATCATGCCGGTGCTTTCAAGATGGAGATCAAAAGCACAAGTTCATGGCCATATCATGTCACTTATGATTTGCATGTGATGTTAATCCTTTCATGCACCTTGTTTTTCTTAGGATGACAGTAGCATTATAAGGTGATCCCTCACTTAAATTGCAAGATGAATTGTGTTCTCCCCGAGTGTGCACCGTTGCGAAAGTTCGTCGTGTTGAGACACCACGTGATGATCGGTGTGATAAACTCTACATTCACATACAACGGGTGCAAGCCAATGTTGCACATGCAGAACACACGGGTTAAACTTGACGAGCCTAGCATGTACAGACATGGCCTAAGAACACAAGAGACCTAAAGGTCGAACATGAGTCATATAGTAGATATGATCAACATGATGATGTTCACCATTGAAGCCACCTCAACTCACGTGATGATCGGACTTGAGTTGGTGAATTTGGATCATGTGACACTTAGATGACCTGAAGGATGACAATTTGAGTGGGAGCTTTAGTAATTTGATTAACTAAACTCATTATCTTGAACAATAGTCTAAGCAACCTTTGAATATTTATGTTGTAGATCAATGGCTCGCGCGGTAGCACCCCTGAATTTTAATGCGTTCCTAGAGAAAGCTAAGTTGAAAGATGATGGAAGTAACTTTGTTGACTAGGCCCGTAATTTGAGGATTATCCTCACGGCTTCCAAAAAATCATATGTCCTTGATGCACCGGTTGGTGACCAACCAGAAGACATGACCTCCGAAGACGTTAAGAATGCTTGGAAGGCACGTTCTCGAGATTACTCAATAGTTCAGTGTGCAATACTGTATGGCTTAGAACCGGGACTTCAAAGATGTTTTGAACGTCATGGAGCATATGAGATGTTCCAGGAATTGAAGTTTATCTTTCAGAAGAATGCTCGAATCGAGAGGTACGAGACCTCTGATAAGTTCTATGCTTGCAAGATGGAGGAGAACGGGTCTATCAGTGAACATATACTCAGAATGTCTGGGTATGCGACTCGTCTATCGGAGTTGGGAATTCCCCTTCCTCTAGAAGCGATCCCTGACAGAGTTCTTCAATCGTTGTCACCTAGTTACAAGAGCTTTGTGATGAACTATAACATGCACGGGATGAACAAGTTAGTCGCCGAGTTGTTTGCGATGCTAAAAGTTGTTGAGTCTGAAATTCAGAAAGAACATCAAGTGTTGATGGTCAATAAAACCACTGGTTTCAAGAAGAATGGCAAGGGCAAGGGCAAGAAGGGTAAAACCAAGAAGGATGGCAAAGCAGTTGCTACTCCTGTAAAGAAGCCCAAGCATGGCCCCAAGCCAGAAACTGAGTGCTTTCATTGCAAGGGAACTGGTCACTGGAAGCAGAACTGCCTCAAGTACCTGGCTGACAAGAAGGATGCCAATGACAAACAAGGTATATATGATATACATGTTATTGATGTGTACCTTACTAGCTCTCGTTGTAGTGCCTGGGTATTTGATACCGGTTCGGTTGCTCACATTTGCAACTCAAAACAGGAACTACGAAATAGACGAAGGCTGGCAAAGGATGAAGTGACGATGCGCATGGGAAATGGTTCCAAGGTTGATGTGATCGCTGTCGGCACGCTCTCTCTTTGATTACCATCGGGATTAGTGATGAACCTGAATAATTGTTATTTAGTGCATGTGTTAAGCATGAACATTATATCTGGATCTTGTTTATTGCGAGATGGTTACTCATTTAAATCACAAACTAAAGGTTGTTCTATTTATATGAGTGATATCTTTTATGGTCATGCACCCAATGTTAGGGGTTTATTCATATTGAATCTTGATAGTGATGACACACATGTTCATAACATTGATGCCAAAAGATATAGAGTTGATAATGATAGTACCACTTTATTGTGGCGCTGCCGTTTAGGTCATATTGGTGTAAAACGCATGAGGAAGCTCCATGCTGATGGACTTTTGGAGTCACTTGATTTTGAATCACTTGACACATGTGAACCATGCCTCATGGGCAAGATGACTAAAACGCCGTTCTCTGGAACAGTGGAACGGGCAAGTGACTTATTGGAAATCATACATACTGATGTGTGCAGTCCGATGAATGTTACAGCGCGTGGTGGATATCGTTATTTTCTCACCTTCACTGATGACTTAAGTAGATATGGGTATATTTACTTAATGAAACACAAGTCTGAAACGTTTGAAAAGTTCAAGCAATTTCAGAGTGAAGTTGAGAATCATCGTAATGAGAAGATTAAATTCCTGCGATCTGATCGAGGAGGTGAATATCTGAGTTAAGAGTTTGGTAGTCACTTAAGACAATGTGGAATTGTTTCACAGTTGACACCGCCCGGAACACCACAGCGTAATGGTGTGTTCGAATGTCGTAATCGAACCTTATTAGATATGGTGCGATCTATGATGTCTCTTGCTAATTTGCCACTATCGTTTTGGGGTTATGCATTAGAGACAGTTGCATTCACTTTAAATAGGGCACCATCAAAATCCGCTGAGATGACGCCATATGAACTATGGTTTGGCAAGAGGCCAAAGTTGTCATTTCTTAAAGTTTGGGGATGTGATGCTTATGTCAAAAAGCTTCAGCCTGAAAAGCTGGAACCCAAAGCGGAGAAATGCGTCTTCATAGGATATCCGAAAGAGACAGTCGGGTATACCTTCTATCTCAGATCCGAAGGCAAAGTGTTTGTCGCTAAGAACGGAACATTTCTTGAGAAAGAGTTTCTCTCGAAAGAATTGAGTGGGAGGAAAATAGAGCTTGATGAGGTTATTAAACCTTTACTTCAACCAGAAAGTAGCACAGCGTAGAAAGATGTTTCTGTGGAACCTACTACAGTAGAAGAGGAAGTTAATGATGATGATCATGAAGCTTCGGATCAAGCTACTATTGAACCTCGTAGGTCGACAAGGGCGCGTACTACTCCTGAGTGGTACGGCAACCCTGTCTTGGAGGTCATGTTGTTGGACAACAATGAACCTACGAGCTATGGAGGAGCAGTGATGGGCCCGGATTCCGAGAAATGGTTAGAGGCCATGAAATCCGAGATGGGATCCATGTATGAAAACAAAGTATGGACTTTGGAAGTATTACCTAAAGGGAGAAAGGCCATTCAGAACAAATGGATCTTCAAGAAGAAGACAGACGCGGATGGTAATGTCACCGTCTATAAAGCTCGACTTGTGGCAAAGGGTTTTTCACAAGTTCAAGGAGTTGACTACGATGAGACCTTCTCACCCGTAGCGATGCTTAAGTCTGTCAGAATCATGTTGGCAATAGTTGCTTATTTTGACTATGAAATTTGGCAGATGGATGTCAAAACAACGTTCCGCAACGGTTTCCTTGAGGAAGAATTGTATATGATGCAACCAGAAGGTTTTGTCGATCCAGAGAATGCTGACAAAGTTTGCAAACTCCAGCGATCCATTTATGGGCTGGTGCAAGCATCTCGGAGTTGGAATAAGCGTTTTGATGAGGTGATCAAAGCGTTTGAGTTTATACAAGTTTATGGAGAAGCTTGTATTTACAAGAAAGTGAGTGGGAGCTCTATAGCGTTTCTAATATTATATGTGGATGAAATATTGCTGATTGGAAACAATATAGAAATGCTGGAAAGCGTGAAGGAAATATTTGAACAAGAGTTTTTCAATGAAGGACCTAGGAGAAGCTTCTTTCACATTAGGCATTAAGATCTACAGAGATAGATCGAGACGCTTAATAGCACTTTCACAGAGCACATACCTTGATAAAGTTTTGAAGAAGTTCAAAATGGATCAGTCCAAGAAGGGGTTCTTGCCTGTGTTACAAGGTGTGAAGTTGAGTAAGACTCAATGCCTAGTGACTGCAGAAGATAGAGAAAAGATGAGTGTCATCTCCTATGCTTCAGCCATAGGCTCTATCATGTATGCAATGCTGTGCACAAGACCCGATGTCAGCCTTGCCATAAGTATGGCCGGAAGGTTTCAAACAGATCCTGGAATGGAGCACTGGGCAGCGGTCAAGAATATCCTTAAGTACCTAAAAAGGACTAAGGAAATGTTTCTCGTTTATGGAGGTGATGAAGAGCTCGTCGTAAAGGGTTACGTCGATGCAAGCTTTGACACTGATCCGGATGACTCTAAGTCACAAACCGGATAAGTATTTATTCTCAATGGGGGAGCGGTAAGCTGGTGCAGTTCCAAGCAAAGCGTGGTAGCCGATTCTACATGCAAAGCGGAGTGCATCGCAGCCTTGGAGGCGGCGAAGGAAGGTGTCTGGATGAAGCAGTTCATGACAAATCTTGGAGTAGTGCCCAGTGTACTGAATCCAATGAACCTGTTTTGTGACAACACTGGTGCCATTGCTCTGGCCAAGGAACCAAGGTTTCACAAGAGGACCAGACACATAAAGCGACGCTTCAACTCCATCCGCGATTACATCGAGCAGAAGGACATAAATATTTGCAAAGTGCACACGGATCTGAATGTTGCAGACCCGTTAACTAAACCTCTTCCAAGGGCTAAACATGATCACCACCAGAACTGCATGGGTGTTCGATTCATTACAATGTAAATCACATAGTGATGACTAGATTATTGACTCTAGTGCAAGTGGGAGACCATTGGAAATATGCCCTAGAGGCAATAAATAAAGTGTTTATTATTATATTTCCTTGTTCATGATAATCGTTTATTATCCATGCTATAATTGCATTGATTGGAAACACATTACATGTGTGGGTAAATAGACAACACTTGGTCCCTAGTATGCCTGTAGTGAACTAGCTCGTTAATCAAAGATGGTCAAGGTTTCCTAGCCATTGACATGTGATGTCATTTGATAACGGGATCACATCATTAGAAGAATGATGTGATGGACAAGACCCAAACTACAAACGTAGCATATGATCGTGTCAGTTTATTGCTACTATTTTCTGCATGTCAAGTATATGTTCCTATGACCATGAGATCATGCAACTCACTGACACCGGAGGAGTGCCTTGTGTGTATCAAATGTCACAACGTAACTGGGTGACTATAAAGGTACTCTACAGGTATCTCCGAGGGTGTCTGTTGGGTTGGCATGGATCAAGACTGGGATTTGTTACTCCGTGTGACGGAGAGGTATCTCAGGGCCCACTCGGTAATACAACATCACAATAAGCCTTGCAAGCAATGTGACTAAGTGTTAGTCACGGGATCTTGTATTACGGAACGAGTAAAGAGACTTGCCGGTAATGAGGTTGAACTAGGTATGGAGATACCGACGATCGAATCTCGGGCAAGTAACATACCGAAGAACAAACGGAACATCATACGGGATTAACTGAATCCTTGACATAGAGGTTCAACCGATAAACATCTTCATAGAATATGTGGGAACCAATATGGTCATCCAGGTCCCGCTATTGGTTATTGACCGTAGAGGTGTCTCGATCATGTCTACATGGTTCTCGAACCCGCAGGGTCTGCACACTTAAGGTTTGGTGACGTTTCGGTAGTATAGAGTTATGTATGGTGGTGACCGAAGGTTGTTCGGAGTCCTAGATGAGACCCCGGACGTCACGAGGAGCTCTGGAATGGTCCGGAGATAAAGATTCAAATATAGGAAGTCCTGTTTTGGTTGCCGGAAAAGTTTCGGGCTAATCGGTAGTGTACCAGGAGTGCCGGTAGTGTACCGGGAGACCACCGAGAGGGGTATTTCGACCCAAGAGGCTTCATGGGCTGTGGGAGAATAAATACCAGCCTTTTGTGGGCTGGTGTAAGTCCCACACAAGGCCCATGCGGCTAGGGAAGAAAAGCCCAAAGGGAAAAAGGAGGAATCCTAGTCCTACTAGGATTGGAGGAGGAGTCCTCCTCTCCTCCCCACTTCAGCCGAACCAAGGAGGCTTGGCCCTTGCGCCAAGTCCTCTCCTCTCTCCCTCTTATATATACTAGAGGTTTTAGGGTTTTTGCACAGAATTTTCAGCCACGTGCTACCCGTTCCTCCAGTGCATAGTTTCTCCTCCAGATCGGATTTCTGTAGTGCTTAGGCGAAGCCCTGCCAGAATAGCTCCACCATCATCGCCGTAGCACCGTTACGCTGCCGGAGAACACTTCTTCCTCTCCGATCCCTCTTGCTAGATCAAGACGGCGGAGATCGTCATCAAGCTAGACGTGTGCTGGACGTGGAGGTGCCGTCCGTTCGGCGCTAGATCGGAAGGACCGTGATCGAGTTCGCGGGATAGATCGTGATCAAGTTCGCGGGACGGATCATGATTGGATCGCGGGACGGATCGTGATTGGATCGCGGGACGCTCGGCGATTTGGATCGCGAAGACGTTCGACTACACCAACCGCGTTTCTTAACGCTTCCCGCTTAGCGATCTACAAGGGTATGTAGATCCACTCTCCCTCTCGTAGATGCTCATCACCATGGATAGGTCTTGCGTGAACGTCGAAATTTTTTGTTTCCCATGCAACGTTCCCCAACAGTAAGCTGATAGCTAATGGCGAAGAGCATGATGTCATCACCATCCGAAACTAGATCAAGTCAACTACATATGATGGCATTACGCTTACAATAATATTTAGGGTGAAACCGTTTTCTTGACCAGTGTAACCCACAGTCCCACTACAATGTCATTTATATTTCTTGTTTGTCTATTTTGTTTTTTGCACTATTATTTTGTACATCATTTTTGTAAGTGGATTCTAACCAGCAAACCCATCACACTAGGTTTAGCAATTCATCTTATGTGTCAATACGTCTCGCACACAACATAGTGAGATGTTCAGATGGTGATATATCTAAGCTGTTTTTTATTTTTATGTTTTGAAGTGATATCAAGGGACAACAACAAGCAGCTCAAAATTAATCCTTCAAAGAGGTTAAGCTCCCAACTCGTCCTCTAGAAAGGGTTTAGTTTGCTTGGGAAGACCTGGACGGTGACCAGTTTTGGTACTTTTTGGATGCTCAAATCAAAGATGTTGTTTTATGGGGCGGACAGAACCAAGAGTAAACTATAAATGCTCTAGATCCCTAATCATATTTGTAAGAACCCATCTTAAGAGTTTGAGATTGAACACCTCTTCTTTCATTCATAAGGGAGAAGAAGCGTTAGGTCTTAATATATGTGACTCTCTCCATCCCAAAATAAGTGTGTCTCATTTAGTACAACTTTTTGAAGGAACCTGATTACGCACGATATCATAACAAATCAAGCAGTTTTTGCAGGCAATAACCTCTGTGTTTGTTTCTTCAGACCCATGACAATATTTTGATGTTTATTTTTAACAAAATCATAATACTAGTAAAGTCTTCTATCAAAGATTAGAAAGAGAACGATGGTGACTTTGGTGATGTGTAGTCCTTGTTGTTGATATGTCATTTTATCAGGGTTATTTTTAACATGACCCTCTCTTTTTCACTATGTCATTTTATCTTTGTGTCTGCATCAAGCCTTGGTAGTGGTTCTTGCTCTAGTTGTAGCTGGAAGAGTGATGGTGACTTCGTGATGTGTAGTCCTTGTTGAGGTTGATGGTGTACAGACGCCCGTTGAAGGTGAAGGAGGCAGCGAACTGTTGCGATGATTATTGCCTACCGAGATGCCTGTACTACCAGGCGGCAAAATAGTGCCTACAGGGATGCCCATACTACTGGGCAGCAAAATAGTAGGGCGCCTTTTACTCGGTGGGCTAGGCACTAATTGCCCGGGCAACACCAGCACATCTAGACCAGTGAACAAGCATCGGGCAACCGGGAAGCCACATGCACCTTCTTCTTCTCTCTCGCCCTTGCACCGGTCTTGGGGTTTGATAGTCTCAATATTCGGTCGTGTGGATGGGCCAAGCACAAGCATTGGGTCCAGCGGGACAGTGAACAAGGTGTTGGGATCCAGCAGATCTATCATGGCAGAGTTGGCTGACCATCGTGGATGAGCGTGTTAGACGGGAGAGACGGGAAATAGAAAGGGCAAATTGTGAAATTGCATGGGCACCGGTCGGGTTTTCAATGGATTTGGCCTATCGAAGTCCAATGTGGTGACGTCCGAATTCCCTAGAGTCCCCGCCCCCCCATTTGGTGCCGGACCGAAGGATTTCGGACGTCCAAACCATACTGACCCAATTTGAACGACTACGTTGAAGGCCTAAAAGCTTCCGTACCGCCCGGTTCGTATATACAGGGAAGGTTTGAGCGTCAACAGTTGAAGATGCTCTAACTTTCCTATGCTCGCATACACTCTTACTCTCTCACCCCCTCCCGTTGCTCCTGTGCTCTTTCTCTCTCGCTCGGCGACTTACATAGGTGACGACGGGCTATTCCTATGAGCTGCCAACGGTATGGTGCGGCAAAATGAAAGTCGTCGAACGAGGTGAGGATGAATTCCTTACATTGGGAGCATATATTTGGGACTTGAGGTGTTAAAAAACTAAAATGAACAACCGGAATTGGGATGAAAAAGGACCTCGCTGTCGTTCCATGGCTGCCATTGCCATCGTCCAATGTCGGTAGTCAATAACAACAAAGCGAGAGGATGATATATCCCGAGACTCAAATAGTTTTCAAACGTGGCGGCAACCTCATGGGCCCCATGCTGTTGCTCTTCATACTCTGCGTGACTTATACTCCATCCGTTTCTTTATATAAGGTGTATTTTTTTCTTCAAAAGTCAAACGAGTGCATGTTTGACCGAGTTTTTTAAAATATATATCAATATTCATATTGTGAAATTTATTTCATTCGATCCATCATGAAAAGTAGTTTCATATTTTATCTATTAGGTGCTGCAAATGTTGTTATTTTATTTTATAATCTTGATCAAACATTTCAATAGTTGACTTGCATGAAAACCAATACATCTTATATTTGGAAAGGACGAAGTATTATGTCGCACATCCCCAACACATAATTGAAGGTGAGATAGTCTACGACGACACGATGTCCTCTCCTCACTCGGGAGACCTTTTTTTTTTGTTTTTTTTCGAGGCACCTCCCTTTATTTAGTTGAAAAAAAGCGGTTTTGCTAATTTTCAGCCGACTGAAAACAATTCGCTTTCATTCGAATTTCTGTCCGTCCGATTGTCGCGTCAAGATT
Source organism: Hordeum marinum (assembly GCA_022496015.1). Taxonomy (NCBI): domain Eukaryota; kingdom Viridiplantae; phylum Streptophyta; class Magnoliopsida; order Poales; family Poaceae; genus Hordeum; species Hordeum marinum. The sequence goes on from CM039672.1 coordinate 47,692,886, forward strand.
CGTCCTTGTTTTGTTTTTTCCAGTTTCGTTCGTAATGGGCCCGCAAGCTTCCCCGGGAGACCCGTTAATCCCTAGCGGGTCGCGTGCGCTAGTTTTTTTTATTTTCTTTTTTCGTTTCCTCCGCTGTCTTTGTGGGTTTCGTTCCCCGTTTCTAGCGGCAAGGCTGAGAGGAGAGAGCCATGGCGATTTGGGCTGGTTAGCTCGGTCGCTGGTCCGGTGCTCCTCGCTCCCCCCTCCTCCCCCTTCCCCCCCCTCCTCCCCCCTCCCCCCCCCTCCCCCCCCCTCCCCCCCCTCCCCCCCCCCTCCCCCCCACACAAACACCCTGCTGCTTCTCTTTCAAGCGCGTCGCGAGGCAGAGGAGAAGCCGGCGCATGGTGATTTGGCGGCGGTGTCCTATGCGCCCCCGTTGATTTTCGCGGGGCTCATCCTTTTGCTGCTCTTTCCTTAGAGCCCTGTGCCTCCCCTCTTCCTCACACGAGGTTGGTTTGCCGGTACTCCCCTCCCCTCTGTTCATTCTGCTCAAATTTGTGATGGATTTTGCTAGATCTAGCGTGCTGTGTGTCTGTCCCCGTGTCTGTTGGTGGATCCAAGGTGGTTATGTGGGTTGTGGTGGTTCCTAGACGTCCATTTTTTGTAGCAGGTGGAGCAACACATAGTAGAAGTAGATGCAGCAAACGCCTGGGTCGATGTAAATGTAGGAGTGCTCCCCGCATGTGTAATTTTCTGATTTCTGCTGTCGTTTGTGTCCGTAACTTCATATATGTTCAGCTCGATGTAGTTGTTCAGGTGTCCTTTCATGCATTTCACCCCCTGTATGTGTGGATGTAATTGGTGGAATCCAGCTCCTAGATGTTTGATCTGTAATTGTGTATGTTGGCTGTTTTATTATTGTCAGTGAGTTGGAGTGATTGGGACTGAATATTATCAGTTATTTTTCTCAACCTTAAATGTGGTGCTGGTGTAAGCTATTGGATTTGAGGTAGCAGATAAGAGGGAAATTCATATTTCTAGTGTAGGTGCTATTTGTCTCAGTTTCCCTGCGGTCTTTATAGTTCCTGATGCTAGCTGTTCATGTTTAGCTCTTGTAGTTCCTGAACCCCATCCTAATCTGTTGTTGTGAGATGTAGGTGTTTGGTTTCCTTGTTGCCATGGAATTTACCTAATAATTCCAGTGTATTTTGTCACAGATTTTGAGTTGATTTACAATCTAAGTTGACTGTAATTTCATTGTAACTTATCCCAGCATTACAATGTAAATTGTCCCTGCATTTGAGTGCCAGTGATTCCAGTGTAATTTGTCATAGGATATGAGTGGATTTATAGTGTAGTTTTAATATAGCTACAGTGTAATTTATCCCATCTTTACAGTGCAATTTACCCAATAACTCCAGTGCAATTTACCCATTAATAACCGGATTTGCTAATTTACATCCGTATGAAAACAATTGGTCTCCATCTGTTTTCTGTGCCGTATGATATGTGCGTGGAGATCCGTGTGTGTCCTTTTTTTTTTCTCTTTTCCTTTTTTCGGGTCCGTGTGCGTTGGTTGACCCGTTAACCCGCGTTGCTCTGTCTCTTGTCCTCCTCCTCCTTTCTCATTTTAGACACGCAACCTCGAACAAATAGAGCTGAGCGACGAGCAAGGTGGCCATGGCGATTTGGATCTCCGCCTCAGTGCTCGATCCAGTTGGCTGGTACTGACTCCTTCACGCTTTGCCTGGTGATGCGCCGCTTCCTCCGCCTCCCTTCTATTTCTGCCGGTGGCCCTCCAGGGACCCATCCCCATTTCTGCCGGTGGCGATTCCATTCGTCTGATTCGATATGTTTCCCCATCCATTTTTGTTGTTCTTGTGACCTGCTAGGTTGTGTGTTGTGTGTTGTCAGTCAGATTTGTTGATTGTGTCCATCACCCGCCACTATTTTAGTGAGATTGTTGTTTGGCGCGGCTCACGTAGGTTTTGGTCGTTGGTGGTCGTGATTCGTGGCTCGGGCAGTTAAATTCTCCCCTAGTTCTTCTTGTTGGCTGCGCGCTCGATTGGATGTTGTTGCAGCTCCCGTGGCTATGGTTTGATTGTTGTTCATGTCAGTGATTTGGCACCAGCTGTCAAAGTGCAACCCTCCAGCAATAGTGTTTTTGATTGCTGTTGAGATTGGTCTGCTCGTTGTTGTTGTTGGGGTAGCTGTTTATGTTGTTATTGCTACTCGTTGGTGGATCTGTAATGATTAGGCACTTTTGCTGGCGGTTGCAATTAGTTTAGAGTGTAAATTGTATTTCTGTGTAGTAGCCCTGGATTTGATAGTTGAATTTCAGTGTAGTAGCCCTGGATTTGATGTGTTTAGTTGGATGTTTAGTGTATTTTGGTAGCTGATTTACAGTCTATTTTCAGTGTAATCCCACTGTAAGTATGAGTATTTTGTTAGTGGATTTACAGTATTGGCAGTATCGATAGCTGATTTAGAGTGTAATTTCAGTTTAATTACACTGTAAGTATTGTGTGATTTAAAGTGTAAATTGTATTTCCAGTGTAGTATACAGTGCATTTTTAGCTGATTTACAGTGTAATTTCAATATAATTCGAATGTCAATTTGAGTGTATAATTATGAGTGTTTTTGTTAGTGGATTTTTATAGTGTAATTTAGCTGATTTAGTAATTTAAGTGTAATTCCACTGTAATTATGAGTGTATTTACTGTGTAATTGTGAGTGTTTTTGCTATGAGTGTATTTACAGTGTAATTATGAGTGTATTTACAATGTAATATATTTTGTACCCTTGTCCATTTTTGTTAGTGGATTTATATTGTAATTGATAGCTGATTTACGGTGTAATTTCAGCATAATTCTAGTACTTTCTTATTGTATTTTACCCAATTAGTTTGCCGGTAAGTACTGACGCATATTGTACTTTCTCCACAGCAATCACCAGTGGTCTCCTTGTTTTGCTGTGGTGTTCTGTGAGCCATGTGCGTCTCCTCTTCCCGAATTGAGGTTAGTTTGCTGGTACTCCCCTCCCCCTTGTCTTCATTCTGCTCCAATATGTGTATGATCTCGCTAGATCTGGCATTCTCTGTGTTAGTCCTTAATCTATTTTGGCTGATCCGAGGTGGTTTTTGTTGGTTGTGGTGGTTGGTAGACGTCCAAATTTTGTAACCGTCCAAAATTTGTAGCAGGTGGAGCAACTCTATAGTGGAAGTAGATGCAGGGAACGCCTGGATCTATGTGGATGTTGGAGTGCCCGATGTAGTTGTTCAGGTGTCCCTTCATGCAATTTCTTCCCCTTTTTGTGTGGATGTAAATAGTGGAATCTAGCTTGTAGGGTTAGCTCTGTAAGTGTGCATGTTGGTTGTCAGTGAGTTGGAGTGATTGTGACTGACTATTTTCAGCTAATCCACTCAACATTAGATGTGGTGCTGGTGTTTAGCATTCTGGATGTGAGATGCATGTGTTTAGTTTCCTTGTTTCCTTGTAATTTACCTAATAATTCCAGTGTATTTGTCGTAGCTTTTGAGTTGATTTACATTGTAAGTTTTAGTATAATTTCTGTGTAATTTATTCCAGTGTTTTAATGTATATTGTCCCATCATTTCAGTGCCAGTGTAAATCTGTTATAGGATATGAGTGGATTTATAGTGTAATTTTAATGTATCTACAGTGTAATTTATCCCAGTTTTACAGTGAAATTTTCACCAATAACTCCAGTGTATTTTACCCAATAATAACACTGTAATTTGTTATCGGATTTGAGTGGACTATATTTTGAATGTAATTACAGTCTATTTGTCATCGGGTTTAAGTGGACTGTAATTTGATTGTAGTTACTGTAGTTGAGTTATAGTCTGAGTCCAAAGCAATTTGTTAGTAGAATCACAACGTATTTATCTGTGTTGTACTGTATTTTGTTAGTGGAGTTACGGTGTAATTGCATGAATAGTGTAGCCCTGGTTTTGATTTGTTTTTGTGAGTGTTGGACTGATTTTTGTTAGTATTTAATATCTGATTTACAATGTAAATTTAGTGGAGTTGCACCGTAACAGTATTTGATAGCTGATTTAGATATGTCCGTTGCTGTTGTGATCTGTTAGGTATGATTTGTGTGTTAGTTATGTTCGTTGTGAGGTTGCGTCGTTTGCTTGATGTTTTCAATTGATCTGGTAAGCACGGTAGCTGTGGTAGGTCTATTTTGGCTTGTTTCCTTGTAGTAGTCTGGTGTAGCCAGTTGAATTTGAACTCTGTTTGCCTATTTCTCTAGACTCCCTTGGTTTACAATGTCCCATCAATTTTAAGAGTGATTTCCAGTGTAATTATACTGGATTTTTCAGGGAATTACAGTGTATTTGGTGGTGGATTTACAGTGTAATTGGTAGCTGATTGACAGTGTGTTTCTAATGTACTTTTGAGTGTTATTACAGTGTAATTGGCTGTGTATTTTGCAGTATACTTTTTTAAATTGGTGTTTTGGCATTGATTCTCACATTGTTTTGCAAATCATTTTATCATTTGAGTTATTGATTCTAATTAGTTTGTTCTTTTTTGTAGGGTGTATCTCGTAGTTTATATGATAATGTTAGTTAGTTCATTTTTTCCAGTAGTTCATGTATTTGGTTTTACACAGTGAATCTTAGCGGATTTTACATAGTAATTTACACAGTAATTTGTACTGTAATTTTAGTGCTGACTTTTTTAACTGTATTTTGTACTGTAATTTATACAGTAATTTTATTGGATTTTTAATTGACTTCTTTCAGTCTACGTCTTTTTTTGTTTCTTGTCGTTTTAGTGAATTCTGTAGTGTTAAACTTAGTGGTAGTTTAATTTCAAAGTGGCATATTGGTGGCATTGTTAGTGTATTAGTCAAAAAGTGGTTACTATAGTTGATATCTGTGTGTGTTTCAAAAGTTTCGGGTGTGGACCCATTTAAAGTTGTGGGTGTTTCCATGTTCTGGGTGTTTGGGAGACACGGAACAAGGCAGGGAACAGAAAAGGGAGGGGTGGACCCAATAATGCTAAACATACAAAGATTTACAGGCTTTTACACGCTGACTAGGATGATTTCAATCTAACTAACCACTCCTTTCCCTGATTTTCATCGGGATGGGCCCCTCATCCCCCTTAATCTTCAATGAAAAGTCACCTTCCTGTAAAAGCATGTATGTTTTTGTACGTGTAGCATTACTCGGGGTGGACCCGTTAAGTTTTTTGTTTAAAAGTCGGACAGAAAAAGGGACAGGGACATACGACAACTGTCACATCTTAGTTGGTTGGAAAATCTGACTGAGACCCAAATGAATTTCAGCCGGATGTGAAATAGACACTCCCAAAAAAAGTTGAGTTGAACACGGGATACCTCCCAGTTCCTTCGCTTGTCCTGCTAGTTTCCTGGCCCAATGATGCCCTTTTTTAGGCACCTGGCCCAATGAGATAGCCCTGCTTCAGCGTCCCAGCTGGCCCAGCAAAACGACGGCCCTGTATGTAGTATGATAACAGATTCGGTGTAGTATGATAACAGATTCGGTTGCCCTTTTTTCCTTCCCGTCCATGATCAGCTAGGGTTAGGGAGGCGGCAGCTGCTTTATTCCTGATCCTGATCGCCATGGCCACTGGAGGCGCGCCGGAGCCGGAGGACACCGTCGTTCTTCCCCGTTGGATGGTGCTGGACCCCAAGGGCAGCACCCGCTGCCACAACAGCCTAGACGCTGCTCGTGTGGTTGTCGACAAGAACAAGACCGCCGCTCCGGTCGACATGGACGGCGGCACCTCCTGCTACGTGTCCTTCACCCTCGCGCCTCCTGAAAAAGGGATCTCCTGCCTCAACCTCCACTTGCCGGAGAAACCTCCACCCACCCCATCCACCCCGCCGGCCTATTCCTTCCTCCGGGCAGCCGACAACAACCTCGTCCTCTTTGACATATCCAACCCGCAGAAAAGAGCCAAGAAACTCGTCCTCTTCGACATCTCCAACCCGAGCCGGAGTTGCTACCGGCAGCCCCCGCCAGATCTGTTCGTCTACAAGGCCGGCGGTCCTCGCCCCTCGGTGCAGCGTCTCCCTCCCTACATCGAGTACAGCAGAAGGCCGTTCCTGACGGACTACGTCACCACGGGCATCCTGCAGCTTGAGGGGGGGCGCTACGTCGTTGCCGACGTCAATGTCTGCGTGCCGAACCCTGCGTCTTCAACTCCGAGACTGGAAAGTGGAAAATCATCCGCAAATTGGACCCAACAGGCAATGGTGGCCAGTTGCCCAAACTCTGGTCAACTGACAACGTGCTCGCTTTCGACGACCGTTTCCTAAGCTGGGTCGACTACCTCAGCGGTGTCCTGCTACGCGACTTCTCCGAAAATATAGACTCCCCGTCGCTTTGCTTCGTGCCTTTCCCTGGAGGAAAAGAGTACCCTGGTAAGGTACGGGTCGACAGGTACTTCCCGGAGAGATTCCGAAGTGTGTCCATCAATCAAGGCAAGATCTGCTTTGTCCACATTGACAATGACTTCCATGACAGGGTCCATGGTCGCTGCCGATGCCGAGAGCTCCGTGATAGAAAAAGGCAAGGGCAGCAGCAGCAGCAGACTCCCCAGAAAATCACCACTTGGACTTTGAACTCCGAGTTCGAGTGGAAGCTACATCATGTGATCAACTTGGATTCTCTCTGGGCGCAAGCTGGTTACAGAAATCTGCACATAGATCAGCGTCTTCCTGAGTTCCCAGCCATCAGATTGGATGACCCTGATGTTGTGTGCTGCCTGTTAACGGAGGAGGAATTTGATGGTAATGGGTGGATGATCATGGTTGACATGAACCATGCACGTCTGCTGTCATGTGAGTCTATGGGTGTGGGTGCTCACGCTAACAAGTTTCCCAATGCCCCCCAACTTCAATCTATCTTCCCCAAATACCTTGAGAGGGCAACTGCATCGCAAAAAGGGAAAAAGAAAAGAAAGAGAATGGCCAACAGATAAGTAGAGGAAGCTCTCTTAATATTAAAATGCATATTTTTTGCATACTTATTACGTAGTACATGTATATTACTCCCAAACAGTTTGCCAAAACGTCTTATATTGTTTACTCCCAAACACTTTGCCAAACGTCTTATATTGTGTCACGCGGAGGAACTAGTACGTGACATGGTTGCCTTTGCTTAGCTTTTTGTTGGATATGGTACTGTAACACTGGTGGTTTTGCTTAGTTACATATGATGCTATACATATGCTAGCCTGGTTGTGTTAATTGAAGCATGTAATATATTGTTACTATGAATCTTCTGTTAGGCTGTTCTAGTGTTTGACTTTTAGCCGCTCCAGTTGTGTAAGTGCACTCACTGAATACCAATAATGTCATCAAGTTGTCCTTGTCGAGTCAAGAATCCTCTATTTCTCTTTGTTGGATCTTTTGCTCTTTATGGGACTGTCCATTATCTATACATGTGTTCATTGGCGGAGCCTCATAGAGGCCAAACGGGGTCATGACCCCCCGCCCCCTACAAAAGGAAAATTGGTACTTATAAATATAAGACGCTGGGGAGTGTAAATTGAACTCCCCCAACGTCTTATATTTAAGAACAGAGGGAGTACTATGTATACCAAGTGTTTGGTCCAGCCCATCAGTGAACAATACTCCCAACCCAATTGTTATTAGATTGATTCCCTTGAACGATACACACATGCATATTTTTGTTGACCAATAAAAGATGCCGAGGGGCATCCTCTCGTTTCGAAAAATGAAATGCATGTTCATGTGTGAAGCTAGCTATCTACTCCAGGCAGTTTCCTGCTTGCTGCTGAATGTGCACGGAATGCTTTTGCTTACTGCTGCATTAGATGGATTCACCCGGCTGCCTGCTGCATTCATTGGCATTAAATCGATTCGCTGGCTGCTTCTTACTGCATCTACACAGAATGTCTCGTGCTATGCACGCAACCGCTAAGACGATGAGCCGACGACCTTCGATGAGCCGAGCTGCCAAAGGATGGAAGGAGCAAGATATGTTGGATTACAGTGCAATTTTACATTTAAACTTTTTTTCAAGAAATATTTTGCCTGTAGTTGAAAAATTGGCGCCAATTGATTGCTTGCCACGCTCCGCCACTACATGTTTGTCATTATGTGTAGTTCTTGAATCATAATGTAGCCTTCCATTCCTACAAGTTTGATGTGCCATTTTGAAGTGAATTCTAGGAACCACTATTGTTGTTGATACTCCCTCCGTTTTTTTTAGTCCACATATAAGATTTGGTCAAAGTTGAACTTTGTAAACTTTGACTAACTTTATAAAATAAAATATCAACATTCATAATATGAAATCAGTATTACTAGATGCATCATGATATTAAATTTCATAGCATATAAGTTTAGTATTGTAGAAGTTGATATCTTTTACGATATATTAGGTCAAACTTTGCATCGCTTGACTTTGACCAAATCTTATATGCAGACTAAAAAGAAACGGAGGGAGTACATGAAGCTTTTAACACTTACTTCCTCTGTCCCATAATATAATAGTGTTTTTTTTATACTAGTGTAATGTCAAAAACGCTTATATATTATGGGAGGGAGGGAGTACCTTATGTTGACAAAAGTTTTAGAATGTGTTCCTTACATTACTCTAGGTCAACGAGGTCAAATCTTTGAATGTTTTTGTTAGAATCCTTTTGTTTCAGACAGTGTGATTTAATGTCGTGTCGTCTAACTGGAGACTGGGCTCACGGGAAAATGCAGCTGCCACTAAAACATGAATGAAAACACAAAGCATGCATAATATCTGAGAAGGAAATCTAAGAATAGCCTCGAAAAACTATCCAAAGCCTAGGATAGGCGACATTAATTATCAAGTTGATGCAGAGGTTGGGCTCTAACACAATCAGCCTGTTAATGTTGCCATGGATGGCTCCATTGAGATGCTCCCTCGCCCGTTTACCCGAAAAGTGAGCCGCCATGGTTGGTCAAGGAAGATGAACAGCCGCAAAATAACGGAACAAGAAAAAAATAACACCATGTGTGTGTAATGCCTGACATGGATGTCTACAACTCTAAATATAGTTTTATTGCTTCATCTGCTGCTCACTGCGCTTCCATGTAAGCACAATGTGAAGTTAAAACCTCTTTGGAAGGGTAAATGGGTAAGTTATCCAGTTTCAATGAGTAGCAAGCAAACAAACAAAAATTACAGAACAGGCTAAAATCGCATAAAACATCTACAATCACTCGAATTGCAAAACACATTACTTGCAAGGCTACTTTTTTACTTTTGCAAAAGCCATTCATCACTCACTTAGCATGTTTCATGCCAAAACTGACCAGTCGTCCAGCTTTGAGATAGTGACATGACAAACGAAAGTGTCACACGGGAAATGTTGAGTAGCTTCCACTCCCTCATGAGGCACAAACCACATCGTTTGCTCCCGGACTCCCCCCCAGTACGACGAGGCGTCGTACACTCACATGTAGCGATATGTCGTGGGTTGACACAACTAATGCAAAAACAAGGTCCAGATCAACAATTTGTGATTTCTTCAATCTCACTTCGATACCACTTGTCAATAATCCGAGACGCATATTGATCTACCAAGGATCAAACAATCACACTAGAATGCTATTGTCCAACTCGAACATGACACTACACTCCATCCGCACATTTTACAACTAAAAGTTCAACTGTAACCTAATTATTTCAGTTGTATCCACAGAGATCAACAACATGTTAGAAGGATTCAGCAAATAATCCATAATTCGTGTTGGCCGGGAAGCAAATGAGGCTGCCCATTTTTGTGCCAACATGCTAGTAGTGATAGGAGAAGGTGCTTATGCAATGGTGTACCTTGGTTAGGGCCAACAGGGGCAAGCACCCCCCCCCCCCCCCCACACACACAACTATTTTTTCTTCTGTATATTAACAGTTAATAGTGACCACTTAGCCCCCTCAACTCGCACTTAGTTTCATGGGGGTAGTACCGTCGACCATGAAGCGTGAACTCCTCACATTCCTAGGTGCATACGTGGACAACTAGTTATACTCAATGCGGATATGAATAATTTCAGGAATGCCGATTTCAAACCTGGACAATGCCGATTCAAACCTGGACAATGCAGACATCATTAGAATAGTAAATGCACTAGTCATAAACTTCAATGCACATCAAATGTTTTTAGTGCATTTTTGTTATAGTTGTTTCACTACAACGCTATGAGTAAAGTGAAAAATTATACATACTAACATCATGGATGAAGTGAACAATATGAAATGGAAAGACCGCAATGATGTTGAAAACAAATTACACATAAACACCATAGAGCTACAAACTGCATTACTTGCCTATAGGGCTGGCACATAGGTCGGGTAAACACATCTATTGCCCTGGCCCTGAGGAACGGAGGCCCTACTCAGATACTAAGTGTGTTTATTAATCACCACATTATTGATAAACCTTTGTTTTGATTAAGAACTTACACAATATAAAGAGAACATGGAACATCTTTTTCGGTAAAGGGTTCTTTTCACTGACTCATAATGTAACATCGCACTGATACAAGCATAGTCAGTATATACCCAGCCACTTCATAAATAGGATGCATGTTAGCAGCGTGGGCGCGCACACACACAAATGTTTTAGAAAAGTGGAGGATTACCCCCGGTCTTTCCATCGAGCGATGCATACTGCCATCTTTGTTGCATTATTCAATAAAATCTTACAAAATAAATACATAGATCAACCCAAATTCACCTTCCTGACGAAAACTACCATCCTATATACAAGATTGATGATGTGTCCTGACCGCGCACCACACACTTCAAGAAATCTGGTGGCCTCACCAAGCCGCCGGCCGGCTAACCGGGAGCACCAACCGGTCTAGCAGCCCCTCAACGCACGTTGTAGAATCCGTTGTTGCCTTCTTCAGCAGTCTCATCTTCAGAAGCAATCAATGCACTGATCTTGCTAGACCCTTTTGTTGTCAACGCCACCACAACGCCAAACAACGTGTGCCTCCTGCATCGGTCCATCGAACATTATCCAATGCTTAATTGGCAAAACAAGAAAACGCAGATGTGCCTGCTGTCAAATTTTAGTCAACCAAAACATGATATTTTACACTTGGCTGGCCTCGTATCATATTGAGGCTAAATTTCGCTGCGCTTAATTAAACTTCCATGTTTGCTAGTAAGTAACATGGATAAAAATCATACGTAACATATATGATAATAAATTATCCTATTTTCTTAATATACATCAAGATTATTTGTATAATTATATGATATCGAGTTATCGACCTAAAATCGAGCGAGTCAGTGTTTAACTTAAGATCAGCTTGTATTTTTTTTTTCAAAACGGAAGATCAGCTTGTATTTTAATCTAGCTACATAAATGGCTCATACCTAGCTCACTTTTTTTCGGAGTCGGTCTCTAGTCGAACAAAAATACGAGTCACTCTCAAACGGTTGATGAGCCTTGAGATTTTGTTAAACCCCTATCTGTGTGACTATATTATTGCACACATCCCAGCACATAACTGAAGTTGAGATAGTCCCGACTAGTTTTTTTTCCTTTTTAGGCTAAACACGCGTTTTATTTATTGCTCAACAATGTTGTGAGTAATACAATTGAGATTGGGAGGTTGGAGAAGTCATACTTAGAGAGGCTATGAGCCTCGATATTTGAGTTTTTACCATAAAAACGAAAGAACAAGACAAATAAAAATCGAATGGCATTAACGTGACTTCTGGTTGTCCTGCTCACGACAGACCTCTCCCCAGTTCGTTCGATTCTGCGAGTAGTTTCGTGGCCCAATGAGTTTATTTTCTTGAGGCAGCTGGCCCAATGAGATGGCCTGTATAGTAGATAACTTGAGTCTATAGCCCTTCCTTCCCGTCCAAAAACTAGGGTCAGCGTTAGAGAGGCGATGCTTTCCCGATCCCGATTGCCATGGCCACCGGAGACGCGCCGAAGCCGGAGGAGGAGACCATCGATCTCCCCAGTTGGGCGGTCCTAGATCGCAGAGGCCGCATGCGCTGCCACAACGGCCTAGACGTTGCTCGTGTGGCTGTCAACAAGGACAAGACCGCCGCTCCACTCGACATGGACGACGACCTCTCCTACTACGTGACCTTCACCCTTGCGGCTCCTCAGAAGGGGAACTCCTATGTCAACCTAACCTCCACTTGCCGGAGGACCGTCCATTTACCCCAGCCACCCCGCCCGCCTATGCCTTTGTCCGGGCAACCGACAAGGACCTCGTCCTTTTCGACATCATCAACTTGAGCAGGACTTGCTACTGGGACCCCCATCAGATCTGAAATTTTTGTCTAAAAGAACCACCTGCCGAGTGAAATTGCCAAAAAAAATCACCTACCAGTCAAATTGCCGGATCAAACCCTCCTACCGCCACCAGCGCTGGCGGCCGCGACGAAACGGACAGACAGACACGGGCCCTGCCGCCACCAGCCGAGGCGGCAGCTACTGTGCGTGCTGATCGATCGATGCGTCCACGTCGAGATCAGCCTAGGCTATAGCTAGCTAGCTACGGATCCTAAGAATGGGTCACGGGACGTGTAACTGCGAAGTACTGAGTGCTCATACGCTGATTCGAGATCAGCCTAGGCTATAGCTAGCTAGCTACCGAGTGTTCACAGTAGCTGCCGCCGGGGCTGGTGGCGGCCGGGCCTGCGCTGCCGCCTCCGCTGGTGGCGGCAGGGCCCGTGCCTTTCAGTCCGTTCCGTCGTGGGCGAGTGCAACGAGATTCCGGTCGGCCGCCAGCGCTGGTGGCGGCAGTCCCAGCCGTCTGGCCGGCCGCCTGCGTTGGTGACGACAAGAGGGTCTGATCCGGCAATTTGACTGGCAAATGGTCTTTTTTGACAATTTCATTTGGCAGGTGGTCCTTTTGAACAAAAATTCTTAGATCTGTTCGTCTATACGGCCGGCGGTCCTTCCCCCTAGGTGCAGCCGCTCCCTATGTACACCAAGGAGAGGGAGAGGCCGTTCCTGATGGACTACCTCACCACAGGCATCCTCAGGTTCACGACGATCGCTACATCGTCGTGGACCTCAATGTCTACAGCAAAACAAGGGGCATGGGCATGCGTGCCGAGCTCTGCGTCTTCGACTCCGACATCGAAAAGTGGAAAATCATCCGCAAGATGCCTGTCCCGCAGCCGCAGGTCCACACCAATAGCGACCAGTTCCCCGAACTCTGGTCAACGGACAATGTTCTCGCCTTTAATGACCGTTTCCTGTGCTGGATTGACTACTTCAGCGGTGTGCTGCTATGTGACTTCTCCACGTCGACTGTAGTCTCCTTTCCCTGGAGAAAATAAGTACTCTGATGAGGCACGTGTTAAAAGGTACTCCCCGGAGAGGTTCCGAAGTGTGTCTATCACCCAAGGCACGATGCGCTTTGTCCACATTGACAATGACTTCCATGGCAGACTCCATTGTGCCTGGCAATGGCTTAAGCTTCCTGAGAGAGAAAGGAAAGGGCAGCAGCATCAGCCTTCCAAGAAAATCACCATTTGGACTTTGAACCCCAAGTTCGAGTGGGAGCAGCAATGTGTGATCAACCTGGATTTTCTTCTGGCGCAACCTGGTTACAAAGCCCTTGGCATACGTCAGCGTCTCCCCGAGTTCCCGGTCATGGCCGTGGATGACCCGGATGTTCTGTGCTGCCTTGTTAACGGAGGAGTTTCTTCGTGGCAATGGGTGGATGATCATGGTTGACAATCATGCACGTCTGCGGTCATGTGAATCTGTGGGTGGCGAAGCTTACGATAACAAGTTTTCTGCACTTTCAACTGTCTTCTCCAAATACCTTCAAAGGGCAACTGCATCGCAAAAGAAAAGAAAAAGGAAGGCTAGCGGATAACTAGCAGACGAAGCTCTCTTATAACATTAAAATGCATGTCCCTTGTACACACGTACCTATTACGTAACATGGCTGCCTTTTCTTAGCTTTCTGTTGGATATGTTTTTTCTTCTTATTTATCTTTATTTATTTATACTATACCTATATATGATGCAATACATATGCTGCCTGGTTGGGTTAATTGAAGTATTTAATGTATTAATACCATGAATTTTCTGTTATGCTGTTCAAATGTTCGAATTTTAGCCGGTCCAGTTGTGTGGGTGCACTACACTGAATACTAACAATGCTCATCAAGTTGTTGGATCAATTGCTCTTTACGTGATTGTCCATTATCTATACATGTGTTATGTACTTATGTGTAGTTCTAGATTCATAATGTAGTCTTCGGCTCCTGCTAGTTTGGTGTCCTATTTTGATGTCAATTCTAGGAACCCCATTATTGTTATTGCTCTTGCAAAGCGGAAAACTGGATGATTCTCTGATTTCTATATGAGAGCAAATGAGTTGTAGCTTTAGAAGATACATGAAGCTTTTAACAATCACTTTTATATTGGTAAAAGCTTTATAATGCATCTTCTTTCGTTTGACTTGAAACGGTTGTGGGATGCGCCCTGGCTGATGATGGGTGTGTGTGTGTGGGGGGGGGGTTGTAATTTGTAGTCCTTATAAGAATACTTGGTTTCGTTAATGAAATCGGAGGGTAGGCCTCTCTTTGGCTCAAAACAAGAATGTGTTCCCTTGGATTACTTTAGGTAAATGAGGTCACATTTTTGGATGTTTTTGTTAGAATCCTTTTGTTTCAGAACATGTGTACTTTAATGTCGTGTCCTAAAATTGTATACTGCGCTCCCGGGGAAAATGCAGCTGCCACTACAACACGAATGAAATAACAGAGAATAGAGAATACTTCAGAAGAAATCTAAGAATAGCCTCAAAAAACTATCCAAGGCCTAGGACTAGGATAGGTGACATTAATTGTCAAGTTCATGCGGAGGCTGGGGTCGAACACAATGAGCACATTCATTCTGCCATGGATGGCTCCATTGAGATGCTCCTCACTGATCGGGCAGATGATGTGTTTATCTGAGAAGTGAGCCGCCATGATTGCTCAAGGAAGATGAACGACAACAAAATAATGAAACAAGAAAAATGAAAAGAACAACAGGTGTGAAACGTCTGACATGGGGGTCCAAATATATTTGCATTGGTTCGTGTGCTTCTCACTGCCCTCCCACATAAGCACGATGTGAAGTTAAAACCTCTTTGGAAGGGTCAAGGGGTAACTTATCTAGTTTCAATGAGTAACAAGCCAAAAAAACACATTGCATGCTCAAATCTTATAAACCATCTGAAATCACTCGAACTGCAAATCGCATCATGCGCAAGACTATTTACTTTTGCAGCAAATAGTCGGTCGCTCGATTAGCATGTTTGACGCCAAAACTAACTGGTGGTCCTGCTTCCAGACGGTGACGTGGCATGAAAGTGTCACACAGGGAATGTTGACTAGTTTCCACTCCCCCGTGAGGCACATGCCACCAGTTTCTTCCCCGATTCTCCCTAAGTGCAACAAGGCGCCAGACACTTGTGTGTAGCGACATGCCATGGGCTGACGCAACTAACACAACACTTGTCAATAATCTGAGACGCATATTGATCTACTAAGGATAAAACAATCACACAAGCACAATATTAAAACTATTAACAAGGTTGACAAAACATTGGCTACCCTGAGAGTGAAACTGTTACAATACCTCATACCGGCCATACGAAAGCCGACACATCATGTTGGCTCATACTGCATGCATTTACTTTAGGACAAACATAACTAAGGAACGTTATGTTTTTAAACATCATTACCGAACGATCCGCTTCGTAGCAGTCGAGTGTGATTCTTCCTCTGCCCTTGTCTCGCATCCACGTACACTATTAACCTAAGTAATCATGATTGCTAAACAAAAAATATGCGCGTGCATGCATGCAGCTTGTTTGTCACAAACTAATAAACAAATGGATGACATCAGCAAAAGATTCTCTTTATTTTGAAACTTCAAAATATTTTGTAGCTCAAACCGTTCGCTCCGATTTAAAAACCGTTTTCACATAAAAGATTCGTCGTGACGAGACCTTCGAAACTAGATCCCATGTTGGTATATTTTGATGACTTTTTTTTCAGGTCAGAAGTTACCATGCCCGTAGTACTAACTTATCATGGTGTTTACACTGAACTTACCGAAGGTGTATCAACTATCTTTTTTTGCCCAGGTAAATTTTTTACCATGATGTTTATAAGTAAATTATCATGTCTACAGTACCGCCTACTATCGATGACGTGCCTCGGTCGTAGGGTGAGGTCCACATGCCGACATGGCATGACTCACTTTATAAACAGAACTTTGCGGGTCGTGTCTGTCCAGGGCTGTTTAGGTGTGTGTCGGGTTGTGGACCTGTTGGCCACCTATAATCAGGTCCGTGACGCGCAAAATACCATGCTATTTATGCAAAAATTATCGGGTGTATGTGGAGATATTGTTGGGGAACATTGCATGGGAAACAAAAAAAATTCTTACGCTTCACCAAGATCAATCTAGAAGATGAGCATCTACGAGAGGAGAGATTGGATTGACATACCCTTTTAGATCGCTAAGCGGAAGCGTTAAAGAACGTGGTTGATGTAGTCGTACGTCTCCTCGATCCAAATCGCAAGCCGTCCCACAAACTCCTGATCAAGTGACGAACGGACGACACCTCCGCGTTCAGCACACGTGCAGCTCGATGACGGTCTCCGCCTTCTTGATCCAGCAAGAGGGAGCGGAGAGCTAGATGGGTTCTCCGGCAGCACGACGGCGTAGCGGCGGCGGTGGTGGAGCTGATCTGGCAAAGCTTCGCTAAGCGATGCCGAATCAATCTACTAGAGGAGAAGCAATCGGGGAGGGAGGAAGGGTTGCGCCGTTACTTGTGTGTTTGCAGCCCTCCCTCCCCTCACATATATATAGGGGAAGAGGAGGGGTTGGCCACCCTAGGGTTTCCCCTAGGGATTGGTGCGGCGGCCAAGGAGGTGGGGCGGCGGCCAGGGTGGCTTGGCCACCAAGTTTGGGGGCTAGCCACCCTTTTGGCCCAACCCTAGCCTCTAGCCGCATGGGCCTTGAGGTGGGAGGTGAGAACAGCCCACCAGGGGCTGGTCCGCACCCTCTCACGGTCCATGTGGCCCTTCGGAGTAGATGGGCCCACCCGGTGGACCCTTCAGAACACTTCCGGCACTCCATCACACCACTCGCAGGTCACGGAACTTTTACGGAACTCAAATACCAACTTCCCATATATCAATCTTAACCTCCGGACCATTCCGGAGCTCCTCGTGACGTCCAGGATCTCATCCAGGACTCCAAACAACCTTCGTTCACCAACACACATAACTAATCTATACTGAAACGTCACCGAACCTTAAGTGTGCAGACCCTGCGGGTTCAAGAACCATGTAGACATGACCGAGACACCTCTACGGTCAATAACCAATAGCAGGACCTGGATGCCCATATTGGTTCCTACATGTTATACGAAGATCTTTATCGGTCGAACCTCTATGTCAAGGATTCACACAATCCCGTAAGTTGTTCCCTTTGTTATTCGGTATGTTACTTGCCCGAGACTTGATCGCCGGTATCTTCATACCTACTTCAGTCTCGTTACCGGAAAGTCTCTTTTACTCGTTCCGTAATACAAGATTATGTGGCTAACACTTAGTCACATTGCTTGCAAGGATCATTGTGATGTTGTATTACCGAGTGGGCCTGGAGATACCTCTCCGTCACACGGAGCAACAGATTCCAGTGTTGATCCATGCCAACTCAATAGACACCCTCGGAGATACCTGTAGAGCATCTTTATAGTCACCCAGTTACGTTGTGACGTTTGATACACACAAGGTACTCCTCCGGTGTCACTGAGTTGCATGATCTCATGGTCATAGGAACAGATACTTGACACACAAAAAACCATAGCAATAAACTGACACGATCATATGCTACGGTTGTAGTTTGGGTCTTGTTCATCACATCATTCTCCCAATGATGTGATCCCATTATCAAATGACATCTCATGGCCATGGCTAGGAAACCTTAACCATCTTTGATCAACGAGCTAGCCTGCTAGAGGGATACTAGGGACACAGTGTTTGTCTATATGCCCACACATGTATTTAGTTTCCAATCAACAAAATTATAGCATGGACAATAAACAATTATCATGAACAAGGAAATATCATAATAACACTTTATTTATTGCCTCTAGGGCATATTTCCAACAGTCTCCCACTTGCACTAGAGTCAATAATCTAGTTCACATCACTATGCGATTTACATTGTAATGAATGGAACACCCATGCAGTTCTGGTGTTGATCATGTTTAGCCCTTGGAAGAGGTTTAGTCAACGGGTCTGCAACATTCAGATCTGTGTGCACTTTGCAAATATTTATGTCCTCCTCCTTGATGTGATAGCGGATGGAATTGAAGTGTCGCTTTATGTGTCTGGTCCTCTTGTGAAACCTTGGTTCCTTGGCCAGAGCAAAGGCACCAGTGTTGTCACAGAACAGAGCCATTGGATTCAGTGCACTGGGCACTACTCCAAGATCTGTCATGAACTCCTTCATCCAGACACCTTCATTCGCTGCCTCCGAGGCTGCGATGTACTCCGCTTCGCATGTAGAATCGGCTACCATGCTTTGCTTGGAACTGCACCAGCTTACCGCTCCCCCATTGTGAATAAATATGTATCCGGTTTGTGACTTAGAGTCATCCGGATCAGTGTCCAAGCTTGCATCAACGTAACCCTTTACAACGAGCTCTTGATCACCTCCATAAACGAGAAAGATTTCCTTTGTCCTTTTCAGATACCGATACGTCCATTTTGCATCATGATTTTATATTGATATTTATTGCATTATGAGCTGTTATTACACATTTTGGTACAATACTCATGCCTTTTCTCTCTTATTTTACAAGGTCTACATGAAGAGGGAGAATGCCGGCAGCTCGCGTTCTGGACTAGAAAAGGAGCAAATTTGAGAGACCTATTCTGCACAACTCCAAAAGTCTTGAAAATATACGGAGAATTACTTTGGAATATATAAAAAATACTGGGTGAAAGAAATACATCATGGGGCCCACCAGGGAGCCACAAGCCTGTTGGGCGCGACCACCCCCCTGGTTGCACCCCTAGGGCTTGTGGCCCACCTGGCAGCCCTCCGATTCCCATCTTCTGCTATATTGAGGGTTTCGTCCTGGAAAAAATCATATCAGAGCTTTCGGTACGAAGTGCCGCCGTCTCGAGGCGGAACTTGGGCAGAACCAATCTAAAGCTCTAGCAGGGCGATCCTGCCAGTGAAACTTCCCTTCGGGAGGGGGAAATCGAAGCCATCGTCATCACCAACGATCCTCTCATCGAGAGGGGGTCAATATCCATCAACATGTTCATCAGCACCATCTCCTCTCCAAACCCTAGTTCATCTCTTGTATCCGATCTTTGTCTCAAAACCTCAGATTGGTACCTATGGGTTGCTAGTAGTGTTGATTACTCCTTGTAGTTGATGCTATTTGGTTTACTTGGTGGAATATTATATGTTGAGATCCTTGATCATCACTTATACTCCTCTGATTATGAACATGAATATGCTTTGTGAGTAGTTACGTTTTTTCCTGAGGACATGGGATAAGTCTTGTTATAAGTAATCATGTGAATTTGGTATTCGTTCGATATTTTGATGAGATGTATGTTGTCTCTCCTCTAGTGGTGTTATGTGAACGTCGACTACATAACACTTCACCATTGTGTGGGCCTAGAGGAATGCATTGGGAAGTAATAAGTAGATGATGGGTTGCTAGAGTGACAGAAGCTTAAACCCTAGTTTATGAGTTGCTTCGTAAGGGGCTGATTTGGATCCACATGTTTCATGCTATGGTTAGATTTATCTTAATTCCTCTTTCATAGTTGCAGATGCTTGCGGGAGGGGTTAATCATAAGTGGGAGGCTTGTCCAAGTAAGGACAACACCCAAGCATCTGTCCACGCACATATAAAATTATCAAAGTAGCGAACGCGAATCAAATGAGCATGATGAAAAGTAGCTTGACATAAATTCCCATGTGCCCTCGGGAGCGCTTTGCTTTATATAAGAGTTTGTCTAGGCTTCTCCTTTTCTATAAAAAGGATTGGGCCACCTTGCTGCACCTTTGTTACAATTGTTAGTTGCTACCCATTACGTATTATCTTATCACAAAACTATCTGTTGCCGATAATTTCAGTGCTTGCAGAGAATACCTTACTGAGAACCGCTTGTCATTTCTTTCTGCTCCTCGTTGGGTTTGACACTCTTACTTATCAAAAGGACTACGATAGATCCCCTATACTTGTGGGTCATCAAGACTCTTTTCTGGCGCCGTTGTCGGGGAGTGAAGCACCTTTGGTGAGTGGAAATTGGTAAGGAAAAAATTATATAGTGTGCTGAAATTTACTGTCACTTGTTACTATGGAAAGTAATCCTTTGAGGGGCTTGTTTGGGGTATCTTCACCTCGACCGGAAACACAAAAAGTTGTCCCTCAACCTACTGAACGTACTGAAAATAATTATTATGAAATTCCTTTGGGTATGATAGAGAAACTACTAGCTAATCCTTATGCAGGAGATGCAACACTACATCCTGATTTGCATCTAATCTATGTGGATGGAGTTTGTGGATTATTTCAGCTTGTAGGTCTGCCCGAGGATCATGTCAATAAGAAGGTATTTCCTTTATCTTTGAAGGAGAAGGCATTGACATGGTATAGGCTATGTGATGATATTGGATCATGGAGCTTCAACCGACTGAAAATGGAATTTCATCAGAAGTTCTATCCTACGCATCTAGTTCATTGTGATCGGAATTATATTTATAATTTTTGGCCTCGTGAAGGAGAAAGAATCGCTGAAGTTTTGGGGAGGCTTAAGTCAATGTTATATTCATGCCCCAATCATGAGCTCTCGAGAGAAATTATTATTCAGAATTTTTATGCTCGGCTTTCTCGTAATGATCAATCCATGCTCGATACTTCTTGTGTTGGTTCTTTTATGAAGAAAGATATTGAATTCAAATGGGATTTATTGGAAAGAATTAAACGCAACTCTGAATATTGGGAACTCGATGAAGGTAAGGAGTCAGGTATAAATCAGTTTGATTGTGTTAAATCCTTCGTGGACACCGATGCATTTCGTGAATTTGGCACTAAATATGGACTTGACTCTGAGATAGTAGCTTCTTTCTGTGAATCTTTTGCTACTCATGTTGATCTCCCTAAGGAGAAGTGGTTTAAATATCATACGCCCATTGAAGTGAAAGTAATGGAACCTATTAAAGTTGAAGAGAAAATTATTACTTACAATGTTGATCATGTTATCCCTAGTGCTTACATTGAGAAACCACCTTTTCCTGTTAGGATAAAGGAACATGCTAAAGCTTCAACTGTGGTTCGTAAGAGTTGTATTAGAACACCTACACCCCCTGAACAAATCAAAGTTGAACCTAGCATTGCTATGGTTAAAGATCTCTTGGTTGATAATATCGATGGGCATGTTATTCATTTCTGTGATGAAGCTACTAGAATTGCTAGACCTGATACTAAGCATAAACATAGACCGGTTGTTGGCATGCCTGTTGTTTCTGTTAAAATAGGAGATCATTGTTATCATGGCTTATGTGATATGGGTGCTAGCGTAAGTGCAATTCCCCATTCCTTATACAAAGAAATCATGCATGATATTGCACCAGTTGAACTAGAGGATATTGATGGTACTATTAAGCTCGCTAATAGAGACACTATTGCACTGATAGGGATTGTTAGAGATGTTAAAGTCTTGTGTGGGATAGTAAAGCATCCTACTGATTTTCTTGTTCATAGTTCCCCACAAGATAGTTTTTGTCCCATTATATTTGACAGACCCTTCTTGAATATTGTTCATGCTAAGATTGATTGTGAGAAATAAATAGTTACTGTGAGCTTTGGGGATGTTCTCATGAGTTTAATTTCTCTAAATTTTTGTAGACAACCCCATGACATGGAATTGCCTAGTAAAGATGAAATTGTTGGTTGAGCTTCTATTGTTGTGCCTCCTACTGATCCCTTAGAACAATATTTGCTAGACCATGAAAATGTATGCATATAAATGAGAGGAATGAAATAGATGAAATTTTCTTTGAGCAGCAGCCTATTTTGAAACACAACTTACCTGTTGAAATACTTGGGGATCCTCCTCCACCCAAGGGTGATCCCGTGTTCGAACTCAAGCAATTACCCAATACGTTGAAATATGCTTATCTTGATGAAAAGGAGATATATCCTGTTATTATTAGTGCTAACCTTTCAGAGAATGAAGAAAAGAGATTGTTGAAAACTCTGAGGAAGCACCCTGTTGCTATTGGTTATACTCTTGATGATCTTAAGGGCATTAGTCCCACTCTATGCCAGCATAAAATTAATATGGAGCCTGATGCCAAACCAGTTATTGATCACCAATGACGATTGAACCCTAAGATGAAAGAAGTGGTAAGAAAAGAAATACTAAAGCTTCTGGAGGCAGGTATAATTTATCCTATTGCTGATAGTAGATGGGTTAGTCCCGTCCATTGTGTCCCTAAGAAGGGAGGTATTACCGTTGTTCCTAATGATAAAAATGAATTGATCCAGAAAAAAATTGTTACAGGTTCTAGAATGGTAATTGATTTTAGGAATTAAATAAAGCTACTAAGAAAGATCATTACCCTTTACCTTTTATTGATGAAATGCTAGAAAGATTATCCAAACATACTCATTTTTGCTTTCTAGATGGTTACTCAGGTTTCTCTCAAATACCGGTATCAAGCCAGGATCAAGAAAAAACTGCTTTTACTTGCCCTTTTGGTACCTTTGCTTATAGACGTATGCCTTTTAGTTTATGGAATGCACCTGCTACCTTTCAAAGATGTATGATGGCTATTTTCTCTGACTTTTGTGAAAAGATTCTTGAGGTTTTCATGGATGATTTTTCCGTCTACGGAACTTCATTTGATGATTGTTTGAGCAACCTTGATCGAGTTTTGCAGAGATGTGAAAAAACTAATCTTGTCTTGAATTGGGAAAAGTGCCACTTTATGGTTAATGAAGGTATTGTCTTGGGGCACAAGATCTCCGAAAGAGGTATTGAAGTTGATAAAGCTAAAGTTGATGCTATTGAAAAAATGTCGTGCCCTACGGATATCAAAGGTATAAGAAGTTTCCTTGGTCATGCTGGTTTCTATAGGAGATTTATCAACGATTTCTAGGCCTCTCACAAACCTTTTGCAAAAAGATGTTCCTTTTGTTTTTGATGATGATTGTGTAGAAGCATTTGGAATTCTTAAGAATGCCTTGATTAACGCACATGTTGTTCAACCACCCGACTGGAACCTACCTTTTGAAATTATGTGCGATGCTAGTGATTATGCTGTTGGTGTTGTTCTAGAACAAAGAGTCGAGAAGAAATTAAATGTTATCCATTATGCTAGTAAGACTCTAGAGAATGCTCAAAGAAACTATGCTACTACCGAAAAGGAATTTTTAGCAGTCGTGTTTGCTTGTGATAAGTTTAGACCTTATATTGTTGATTCCAAAGTAACTATTCACACCGATCATGCTGCTATTAATTACCTTATGGAGAAGAAAGATGCTAAACCTAGACTTATTAGGTGGGTCCTTCTGCTACAAGAATTTTATTTGCATATCATTGATAGAAAGGGTGCTGATAACCCTGTAGCAGATAACTTGTCTAGGTTAGTAAATGTTCTTGATGACTCGCTACCTATTGATGATAGCTTTCCTGATGAACAATTAGCTGTCGTGAATACTTCACATAATGCTCCTTGGTCAGCTGACTACGCCAATTGCATTGTTGCTAAATTTATACCTCCTAGTTTCACATACCAACAAAAGAAAAAGTACTTCTATGATTTAAGGCATTACTTTTGGGATGACCCACATCTTTATAAAGAAGGACTAGATGGTATTATTAGACGTTGTGTATGTGAGCATGAACAAGAACAGATCTTACGCAACTGTCACTCCGAAGCCAACGGAGGACATCACGCTGGAGATAGAACCGCACACAAGGTACTACAATCTGGCTTTTATTGGCCTACTCTCTTGAAGGATGCTCGTAAGTTGGTCTTATCTTGTGATGAATGTCAAAGAATTGGTAATATTAGTAGACATCAGGAAATGCCTATGAATTACTCTCCTGTTATCGAACCATTTGATGTTTGGGGCTTTGATTATATGGGGCCTTTTCAACAATCTAACGGGTATACTCAAATTCTAGTTGATGTTGATTATGTCACTAAGTGGGTAGAAGCTATTCCAACTAGTAGAGATGATCATAACACTTCTATTAAAATGCTTAAAGAAGTTATTTTCCCTAGATTTTGACTCCCTAGATATTTGATGACTGATGGTGGTTCACATTTTATTCATGGTGCTTTCCGTAAATTGCTCGCTAAATATGATATTAGTCATAGAGTTGCATCTCCTTATCATCCTCGGTCTAGTGGTCAAGTAGAATTGAGAAATAGAGAGATTAAATTGATTTTGCAGAAGACTGTTAATAGATCTAGGAAGAATTGGTCTAAGAAACTCGACGATGCATTGTGGACTTATAGAGTTGCTTACAAAAACCCTATGGGTATGTCTCCGTATAAGATGGTTTATGGTAAAGCATGTCACTGTTGGAAATATGCCCTAGAGGCAATAATAAATTGGTTATTATCATATTTCCTTGTTCATGATAATCGTTTATTATCCATGCTATAATTGTATTGATCGGATACATTGATACATGTGTGGATACATAGACAACACCATGTCCCTAGTATGCCTCTAATAGACTAGCTCCTTGATCAAAGATGGTTAAGGTTTCCTAGCCATGGACATGAGATCTCATTTGATAATGGGATCACATCATTAGGAGAATGATGTGATGGACAAGACCCAAACTATAAATGTAGCATATGATCGGGTCAGTTTATTGCTACTGTTTTCTACATGTCAAGTATCTGTTCCTATGACCATGAGATCATGCAACTCACTGACAACGAAGGAGTGCCTTGTGTGTATCAAACGTCGTAACGTAACTGGATGACTATAAAGGTACTCTACAGGTATCTTCGAGGGTGTCTATCGGGTTGGCATGGATCAAGACTGGGATTTGTTACTCCATGTGACGGAGAGGTATCTCAGGGCCCACTCGGTAATACAACATCACAATAAGCCTTGCAAGCAATGTGACTAAGTGTTAGCCACGGGATCTTGTATTATGAAATGAGTAAAGAGACTTGCAGGTAACGAGGTTAAACTAGGTATGGAGATACCGACGATTGAATCTCGGGCAAGTAACATACCGAAGAACAAAGGGAACATCATACGGGATTAACTGAATCCTTGACATAGAGGTTCGACCGATAAAGATCTTCATAGAATATGTAGGAATCAATATGGGCATCCAAGTCCCGCTATTGGTTATTGACCGTAGAGGTGTCTCGGTCATGTCTACATAGTTCTTGAACCCGCAGTGTAACATCCCAAAATTTCATTTTGGAATGTTATGAATATAGCTATGCATCTATCATCATCATTTCTTGAATGTATGGAATAATTGAAATGCTTCTTCTGACTTTCTGAAAGCCCTTTATATTTTTTCCCTAACTTGCTTTTACCTATTTGAAATCTTGGTTAAAAGTTCAAATAAGAGGGGAGGAACATGACACTCCACACCAGGGACAAATTGGTGATTTATTTGAACAAAAATAACCAGGAGTTATTTTGAAAATATTTGCAAAAAGGTTTTAAAAACAAATAGGCAATTCTGGAAATAATATTTTCTTGAAAGTATTCAAATGACAGAATAAAAATGTTCATTAAATAGGATTTATTATTATGTTAATTTTGATATATAATATCCCTATATTTATAAATGGTTTGAATGCCTTAAATGTTTTTGAAACACTTTGAAAAAAATCATTAAAGGAAACAACGGTAACGGTTAGTATTAAACGGGCCGGCCCAACGGCTTTAAAAGCCGAGACCGTTACCGGTCGGCCGACCGACGCGCAGTAACTGCGTTCTCTCTCGCTGCCACCGGGCCCCACCCCCGACCGACCGTTAGCTCGATCGGTCATCACCTTCCTCCCCCGCACGCGCCGGACCTCGCCAGCTGTTTCTTCCCTCCCCGGATCTCTCGCCCCTCTTAACCCCCCCTCACTCCCCGCACTCCTATAAAACCCGGCCACTCCCCGCAACCATTCCCCCCCAAACCCCTCTCCTATCTCGCCGGAAGGCTAACGCAATTCCTCGCCGGAGTAACCTCGACCACCGGAGCTTCCGTCGACCGTAGCCGTTGACTCCGTCCACCGTTCCACCCACACTTGTCACCAGTCGACTCCGGAGACCCGTCGCCGTCGCTCGGACCACTTCGCTGCCTTCCTCGACCACCGGAGCTCATCGCCGTCGTCTTCGCCGCCTTCGGATCCACCGGAGACCTCCAACGCCGATGACCTTTCCTCCGTAAGCTCCCTGGACCCTCGGATCTACAATCAACGCCTGAGATTAGACCGGATAAATATCCGAACCGGTATCCTCTACCGACCGGTCGTCCGCCCGCAAACCTCCACGCGCACACCCTAGCCACCAATAGGAAAGCGCCACGTAGCCCCCCTGGCCGTTGCAAATCAGGTTTCTTTTCAGTTTTGTTTTAATTAACAGAATGATTTCAAATTTTGTTTTTCTTATATCTTTTAATCTGTTTAATGTATTGAGTTGATTCTTTTTGCAATAGCTCACATTTTTCATGTAGTTTCACCCTGTACTTTTAAATTTCAAATTTGAACTATAATATTTGAATTGAATCAAATTTGCCCAAATCATTCAAATCTGAATAACTTGAGTTTGAAAATAGATTTTGACATGAATCTTTTTGCTACTGTTTGGTATTAGTTAGGACTATCATCATGTTTAGTTTGAGGAAATTTTAGGATGATTTTGATTAGTGTTCTAGCTATAAACAGAATCTGCCTAGTATTATAGTATATTTTTTTTATTTACTTAGTTTTAGTTAGTTTAACTTAGATTTAGTTTTAATTTGTTTAGTATGTTCTGTTGATTTAAACATTTAGTGTTTTACCTATTGTTAATAAAAATATAAAATTGTTTAGTTTATTTCTTTGTTAATATAGGAATCACAACTTCTTTTCAAATAGGTTTAATTTGATTAAAACAACTAGTTTAGTAATAGATTCTTTTAATAGAGTTTTATATAATCTAATTCTGTTATCTAAGACAAGTTTATTTGTAAATTCTTTTCTGTTAAGAACATGTTTTGTTAACAAATAATAAGTTTAGTTTTCATTCTTTTTGTTAGTATAACTATAGTTGATTCATATAGTGTTTATCAAAACTTTTATAAACTTTACTAAAGTTTACCCAACAAACTTAATTTGATTTTCTTTTGTATAATAATAAAATATTTTATTGTTTCCTTGCTGTCAACAATTGTTTTGTTATTTCAAAATGGTTTCATTATGTCAGTAGTGTTTCATCCATCACCTTTTGAAAAAAAAACTTTGTGTGTTTTCTTGCTAGTGATTTTTATGCATTGTTGCCTTGATTGTTTAATACTTCTTTGCTGAATGTTATGAGTTGTTATTTTGTTGTATGCTTATTGAGTGCTTTGTTTGCTTCGTTAGATTATCCGGAGTGCGAAGCTTGTTACTTAGAGTCACTCACGTACGAAGATCATCAACCAGGCAAGTCACTTTGATCATATTTTTACCCATGTTTTATATGCATTAGTTCTACCATCTTCCCCAATTGCATGCAAGACAGGTTAGTTGGAAACTTGGGTACATTGTTGTACTATCATGTGGTAGGTACCTCCTCAACCCCTTTGTCAACATTGGCCCCGGGAAACGTTGTTTTACTTTCGCTATGCTATTAGTAGACGGGGTTGGTTGTGTGATTCATGAGAGTTGAGAGAGTTAATAATTTCAAGACCTACATAATGATCAAGATTTAAGACTCCGAGTTTTCAACATACCTCTGGGTGGATGATGGTTGAACGGCACCCTGGAGAAACCAGTGGAATTGCCTAGGTGATGCTGGAGATGGCCAGTATTCACGCGGAAAGATCCACCCAGGCACAAAGAGATGGATGGGTGCTTCAAGACCCAAGGCTTACCTGCATAGCCACAAGTCATTATGGGCTCTGTCTTGGTTGGATATCGTGGTGACCCTGGACACGCGGTGCTACGAGAGGTAGAAGAACGGTAGGAAAGGATGGGCACCGACAGAGTCGCAGGGAAACCCTTTGGAAGACCATGTTTTGGTCATCCGTTTCTCAAACATCCTCAAGTGCGAGAAATCAAACGGAGGCGACCAAATCTTGTGGGGAACGTGTGCAAAACTCTACAGAGTACTCTAACCTAATCGATTAGCCGTGTCCACGGTCATGGACGACTTGAGCCAAAGGAACTGAAACATTCGGAATTCTCAACACAAGTAATATGATGATGTGGGTATTTAACAATTGGGTATGAGAATTGGTTGGTGGAACCATCTCATTAATCAACCAACTTAGTAAAATTTTTGCTTAGCCCTCTCTTGATGTAGAAAAAAAATTTGGCTTTACGCAAAAACTTACCACCCCACCTGCCATATAAGCATGTAGACTAGATGATTATCTTTTCACCCCTCTCTTGTGACTTTGCCGGCATATTCCATATGCTGACCTACACGGCTGCAACCTATCATGTTGCAGAGTATTTTTCCGACCAGGAGTGAGGACACGTTCAACGCTCGGTGAGATGCCCTTGGAGTCAGATGGACTCATCTACCTTCGACGCTCCCGCAAGATTTAGACATTCTCATGAGTTGGCCTTCAGCCACTTTATTGTAATCTTTTTTGTAATAAAGGACTCGATATGAGATTCAATTAATATAATGCTGTGTGATTTCCCTTTGATATATACATTGATGTACCGTGTGTGTACTAGCATGATCTTGGGATGGTACGGAAACACCGGAGATTCGACCTTTCAGGTCGGGTCGCTACAGAAATGGTATCAGAGCACACGCTGACCGTAGGACGTAACCTCTAGGACTGGAAAGCCTTAGGATTGTTTCTCTTTGTCTTTAAAATTCTTATACTCTCATCTATTCGTTTCAGACTCCTCTCCGATTATTTCAAAATTTATAGATGGCCACCTTCATCCCAGTGTTGATCATGGAGTTTTGCCAGCCTGACACAACGATGCCCTTTGGTAAGGAGCTGATGAGAATCGTCAAGGACGTAAGGATTGCATTGCCGAGCATCACCGGGATTCCTATCATGTCATTTCTCCAAGATGGACGCTACAGGATCGAGGTGCATATCCCAGGGAAGACCTTTGGGAATCGGAAGGAACCCATCGACCTCAAGTTCGTGGCACCCAGTTGGATACTTGGGAGAGACATGGCCATTCATCGTGCCCTTGGACGTATTCGGGAGGAATACAGAGGTGGAACCATTTCACCAGGACTCAGCGTGGTTTGTCGCAGAGATGCCAATGGAAACATCATAACTATTGGAAATATGCCCTAGAGGCAATAATAAAATGGTTATTATTGTATTTCCTTGTTCATGATAATT
Organism: Hordeum marinum; assembly: GCA_022496015.1. NCBI lineage: Eukaryota > Viridiplantae > Streptophyta > Magnoliopsida > Poales > Poaceae > Hordeum > Hordeum marinum. Next base: position 47,722,447 of record CM039672.1, read on the forward strand.
GTCTATTGTTCATGCTATAATTGTGTTAACCGGAAACCATAATACATGTGTGAATACATAGACCACAACATGTCCCTAGTGAGCCTCTAGTTGAATAGCTCGTTGATCAATAGATGGTCACGGTTTCATGGCCATGGACATTGGATGTCGTTGATAACGGGATCACATCATTAGGAGAATGATGTGATGGACAAGACCCAATCCTAAGCATAGCACTAGATCGTGTAGTTCATTTGCTAAAGCTATTCAATGTCAAGTATCGTTTCCTTAGACCATGAGATTGTGCAACTCCCGGATACCGTAGGAATGCTTTGGGTGTGCCAAACGTCACAACATAACTGGGTGGCTATAAAGGTGCACTACGGGTATCTCCGAAAGTATCTGTTGGGTTGGCACGAATCGAGACTGGGATTTGTCACTCCGTGTGACGGAGAGGTATCTCTGGGCCCACTCGGTAAGACATCATCATAATGAGCTCAATGTGACTAAGGAGTTAGCCACGGGATGATGTATTACGGAACGAGTAAAGAGACTTGCCAGTAACGAGATTGAACAAGGTATGGGGATACCGACGATCGAATCTCGGGCAAGTACCATACCGATAGACAAAGGGAATTGTATACGGGATTGATTGAATCCCCGACATCGTGGTTCATCCGATGAGATCATCGTGGAGTACGTGGGAGACAACATGGGTATCCAGATCCCGCTGTTGGTTATTGGCCGGAGAGGTGTCTCGGTCATGTCTACGTGTCTCCCGAACCCGTAGGGTCTACACACTTAAGGTTCGATGACGCTAGGGTTATAGGGAAATGGTATACGTGATTACCGAAGGTTGTTCGGAGTCCCGGATGAGATCCTGGACGTCACGAGGAGCTCCGGAATGGTCCGGAGGTAAAGATTGATATATAGGAAGTCCAGTTTTGGTCACCGGAAAGTTTTCGGGCTCATCGGTAGTGTATCGGGAGTGCCGGGAGGGTGCCGGAGGACCCCCGAGAGGGGTGTGACGACCAAAGGACCTCATGGGCCCTTAGAGGAGGTGTGCCAGCCCATATTGGGTCGGCCAAGGCCATCTATGTGGGCCCATGTGGCTGGAGATAAGGAGATAAGGCAAAAGGGATTTAAAAGGAGGAGATCCACCTCCCTTGTGGGAGGTGGACTCTCCCTTTAATTCGGCCGACCCTCTCCTCCTTGGAGGAGGGGCCAAGCCAGCCCTTCCACGTCCCTCCTCCTATATATACTTGAGGTTTTGGATGTTTTGAGTTAAGATTTGATCTCTCTCTCTCACGGCAAAGCCCTACCTCTCTTCTTCCTCCTCCGCAGCGCTTAGGCGAAGCCCTGTCGGAATACCTTGCTACTCCACCACCACCACGCCGTCGTGCTGCTGTTGGAGCCCTTCCCCAACCTCTCCTTCCTCCTTGCTGGATCAAGGTGTTGGAGACGTCACCGGGCTGCACGTGTGTTGAACGCGGAGGTGCCGTCCGTTCGGCACTTGATCGGATCTACCGCGATCTGAATCGCTGCGAGTACGACTCCATCAACCGCGTTCTTGTAACGCTTCCGCTTAGCGATCTTCAAAGGTATGAAGATCCACTCTCCCCTTGCTCGTTGCTGGTTTCTCCATAGATGGATCTTGGTGAACGCGTAGGAAAATTTTTGATTTACTACTACGTTCCCCAACAGTGGCATCATGAGCTAGGTCTATGCGTAGAATCCATGCACGAGTAGAACACAAAGCAGTTGTGGGCGTCGATTTTGTTAATATGCTTGCCGTTACTAGTCTTATCTTGATTCGACGGTATTGTGGGATGAAGCGGCCCGGACCAACCTTACACGTACGCTTACGTGAGACCGGTTCCACCGCCTGACATGCACCAGTTGCATAAGGTGGCTAGCGGGTGTCTGTCTCTCCCACCTTAGTCGGATTGGATTCGATGAAAAGGGTCCTTATGAAGGGTAAATAGCAATTGGCATATCACGTTGTGGTTTTGACGTAGGTAAGAAACGTTCTTGCTAGAAACCTATAGCAACCACGTAAAAACTTGCAACTACAAATTAGAGGACGTCTAACTTGTTTTTGCAGCATATGCCGTGTGATGTGATATGGCCAAAAGGATGTGATGTGATGCATTGTGATGTATGAGATTGATCATGTTCTTGTAATAGGGTTCACGACTTGCACGTCGATGACTAAGACAACCGGCAGGAGCCATAGGAGTTGTCTTATACTATTGTATGACCTGCGTGTCAATCATAAACGCCATGTAATTACTTTACTTTATTGCTAAACGTTAGCTGTAGTAGTAGAAGTAATATTTGGCGAGACAACTTCATGAAGACACAATGATGGAGATCATGATGATGGAGATCATGGTGTCGTGCCGGTGACAGTGATGATCATGGTGCCCCGAAGATGGAGATCAAAGGAGCAAGATGATATTGGCCATATCATGTCACTATATTGATTGCATGTGATGTTTATCATGTTTACATCTTATTTGCATAGAACGACGGTAGTAAATAAGATGATCTCTCAATAAAATTTCAAGAAAGGTGTTCACCCTAACTGTGCACCGTTGCTAAGGATCGTCGTTCCGAAGCACCACGTGATGATCGGGTGTGATAGGTTCTAACGTTCGCATACAATGGGTGTAAGCCAGATTTACACATGCGAAACACTTAGGTTGACTTGACGAGCCTAGCATGTACAGACATGGCCTCGGAACACGGAGGACCGAAAGGTCAAACATGAGTCGTATAGAAGATACGATCAACATAGAGATGTTCACCATGGATGACTAGTCCGTCTCACGTGATGATCGGACACGGGCTAGTTGACATGGATCATGTATCACTTGGAAGACTAGAGAGATGTCTATCTAAGTGGGAGTTCATTAATAATTTGATTAAATGAACTTAATTATCATGAACTTAGTCTAAAAATGTCCTTGCAAATTATGTCGTAGATAGCTCACGCTGTAGCTCCCCAGTTTTATTGATACAATCCTAGAGAAAAGTAAGTTGAAAGTTGATGGTAGCAATAATGCGGACTGGGTCCGTGATCTGAGGATTGTCCTCATTGTTACACAGAAAGCTTATGTTTTTTATGTACCGCTAACTGCATCACTCCCTCAAGCGTTGTCTGTAGATGTTGTGAACATATGACAGGCACTTTTTGGTGACTACGTGATAGTTCAATGCGTCATGCATTACGGCTTAGAATTGAGGCTCCAAAACGTTTTGAACGTCACGGAACATATGAGATGTTCTAGGAGCTGAGATTGTGATCTCAGGCTCGTGCCTATGTAGAGAGGTATGAGACCTCCAACAAGATTCTTTGTCTGCAAGATAAAGGAGAATAGCTCAATCGCTGAGCGTGTGCTCAGATTGTCTGGGTGCTACAATCACTTGAATCAAGTGGGAGTTAATCTTCCAGATGAGATAGTGATTAATGCAGTTCTCCAAGTCACTGCCACCAAGCTACTAGAGCTTCGTGATGAACTATAACATGCCAGGGATGGATAAGATGATCCCTGAGTTGTTCGTGATGTTTGACACCACGAAGGTAGAAATCAAGAAGGAGCATCAAGTGTTGATGGTTAAGTGAAACCACTAGTTTCAAAAGGGGCAAGGGCAAGAATGGAAAACTTCAGGAATGGCAAGCCAGTTGTTGCTCTAGTGAAGAAACCCAAGGTTGAGCCCGAACCCGAGACTAAGTGCTTCTGTTATGAGGAGAATGTTCGCTGAAGCGGAAAACCCCTAGATGCTTGGTAGATAAGAAGGCTGGTAATGTCAATGGAAGTATATTTGATATACGTGTTAGTGATGTGTACCTTGCTGGTACTCCTAGTAGCACCTGGGTATTGGATACCGGTTCGGTTGCTAAGTGTTAGCAACTCGAAATAAAAGCTACGGAGTAAATGGAGACTAGCTAGGTGAAAGGTGACGATGTGTGTTGGAAGTATTTCCAAGATTGATGTGATCACCATCGCACGCTCTCTCTACCTTCAGGATTTGTGATAAACCTAAATAAATGTTATTTGGTGTTTGCGTTGAGCATGAACGTGATTAGATCATGATTAGTGCGATACGGTTATTCATATAAGTTAGAGAATAATGGTTATTCTGTTTACATGGATAATGCCTTCAATGGTCATGCACCCACTCGAAATGGTTTATCGAATCATGATCATAGTAGTACACATATTCATAACATTGGTACCAAAAGATACAAAGTTAATAATGATAGTACCACATGCTTGTGGCACTGCCACGTAATGTCATATTGGTATAAATCGCATGAAGAAACTCCATGATGATGGATTTTTTTTGACTCACTCGATTTCGAATCGGTTGAGACATGCGAGCCATGCCTCTTGGGCAAGATGACTGAGACCCCGTCATCCAATATGATGGAGCCGGCAAGTGGCTTATTGGAATTAATACATGTTGATGTATGTGGTCCAATGAGTGTTGAAACACACAGTGGATATCGTTGTTTTTCTTTACCTTCACTGATGATTTGAGTAAATATGGGGATATTTACTTAATGAAACACGAATCTGAAATGTTTGAAAGGCTCAAGGAGTTTCAGAGTGAAGTTAAAGATCATCGTGACAAGAAGATAAATGTCTATGATATGATCATGGAGGTGAATATCTAAGTTACGAGTTTGGTATGCAATTTTAGACAATGTGGAAATTGTTTCACAGCTCACGCCTCCTGGAACACCATAGTGTGATGGTGTGTTCGAACGTCGTAGTCGTGCTCTATTGGATATAGTGAGTACTATGATGTCTCTTATCGTTTTACCACTATCGTTATGGGGTTATGCATTAAAGACAAATCCATTCACTTTAACAGGGCACCATCTAAGTCTGTTGAGATGACACCGTGAGAATTATGGTTTGACAGAAGCCTAAGCTGTCATTTCTTAATGTTTGGGGCTGCGACGCTTATGTGAAAATGGGTTTTTCACCTAGCGAGCTCGAACCCAAAGCAGACAAATGCATCTTCATAGAATACCCTAATGAGACATTGGGTATACCTTCTATCTCAGATCCAAGCGCAAAAGGTATTTGTAGCTAAGAACGGGTCCTTTCTTGAGAAAGAGTTTCTTTCGAAAGAATTGAGTGGGAGGAAGATAGAACTTGATGAGGTTGTTGAACCTTTGTTTCAACCAGAGAATAGCGCAACACAGAAAGATGTTTCTGTAGAGCCTACTTAGTTGAAAAGTAAGTTAATGATGATGATCATGAAGCTTCGGATCAAGTCACTATCGAACCTCGTAGGTCGACAAGGACGCGTACTGCTCCTGAGTAGTACGACAACCCTGTCTTGGAAATCATGTTATCGGACAACGATGAACCTACGAACTATGGAGAAGCGATGGTGGGCCCGGATTCCAACAAATGGCTGGGAGCCATGAAATCCGAGAAAGGATCCATGTATGAAAACCAAGTATGGACTTTGGTAGCCTTGCCTGTTGAATGGCGGGTCATTGAGTACAAATGGACCTTTGAGATAAACATAGACGCTAATGGTGAATTGTCACCGTTTATAAAGCTCGACTTGTCGCAAAGAAGTTTCCGCCAAGTTCAAGGAGTTGACTGTGATGAGATTGTCTCATCTGTAGCGATGCTAAAAGTCTATTAAAATTTTGTTAGCAGTTGCTGCATTTTTCGATTAGGAAATCTGGCAGATGGATGACAAAACAAGGTTTCCGTAATGGTTTCTGTGAGGAAGAGTTGTATGTGATACAACCAGAAGGTTTTGTCAATCCTAAGGATGCTAATAATATGCAAACTCCAGCGATCCTTCTATGGACTGGAGCAAGAATCTCGGAGTTGGAATATATGCTTTGATGAGGTGATCAAAGTGTTTAAGTTTATACAAAGTTTATGAGAAACTTGTATTTGCAAGAAAGTGAGTGGGAGCACTATAGAATTTCTTATAAGAATATGTAGTTGACATATTATTGATCGGAAATGATGTAGAATTTCTGGAAGAGCATGAAGGGTTGTTTGAAAAGAGTTTTTTCAAAGGAAGACCCAGCTAAAGCTACTATTTTATTGAGCATCAAGATCTATAGGGATAGATCAATTCGCTTGATAAGTTTTTTCGACGAAGACATACCTTGACAAGTTTTTGAAGGAGTTCAAAATAGATGGGTCAAAGAAGGAGTTCTTGACTGTATTGTAAGGTGTGAAATTGAGTAAGACTCAATACCCGACCACGGCAGAAGATAAAGAAAAGATGAGTGTCATCTCCTATGCTTTAGCCATAGGCTCTATATAGTATGCCATGCTGTGTACCGCACCTGTGTGTGCCTTGCCATGAGTCTGTCAAGGGGTACAAGAGTAATCCAAGAGTGGATCACTGGACAATGGTCAAAGTTATCCTTAGTAACTTGAGAACTAAGGAAATATTTCTCGATTATGGAGGTGATAAAGAGTTCATCGTAAAGGGTTACAATGATGCAAGCTTTAACTCCAATCCGGATGACTCTTAGTAGAAATCTGGCTACGTATAGTGGAGCAGCCATTTGGAATAGCTCCAAGTGGAGCGTGGGAGCAGTATCTACAAATATGACATGGACAGTTTGTAAGGTACACACGGATCTGAATGTCGCAGACCCGTTGACTAAAAATCTCTTTCACGAGCAGAACATGAACAAACCCCAGAACTTATTGGGTGTTAATCACATGATGATATGATCACATGGTGATGTAAGTGTTAATCACATGGTGATGTGAACTAGATTATTGACTCTAGTGCAAGTGGGAGACTGTTGGAAATATGCCCTAGAGGCAATAATAAAATGGTTATTATTGTATTTCCTTGTTCATGATAATTGTCTATTGTTCATGCTATAATTGTGTTAACCGGAAACCATAATACATGTGTGAATACATAGACCACAACATGTCCCTAGTGAGCCTCTAGTTGACTAGCTCGTTGATCAATAGATGGTCACGGTTTCATGGCCATGGACATTGGATGTCGTTGATAACGGGATCACATCATTAGGAGAATGATGTGATGGACAAGACCCAATCCTAAGCATAGCACTAGATCGTGTAGTTCATTTGCTAAAGCTATTCAATGTCAAGTATCGTTTCCTTAGACCATGAGATTGTGCAACTCCCGGATACCGTAGGAATGCTTTGGGTGTGCCAAACGTCACAACGTAACTGGGTGGCTATAAAGGTGCACTACGGGTATCTCCGAAAGTATCTGTTGGGTTGGCACGAAGCGAGACTGGGATTTGTCACTCCGTGTGATGGAGAGGTATCTCTGGGCCCACTCGGTAAGACATCATCATAATGAGCTCAATGTGACTAAGGAGTTAGCCACGGGATGATGTATTACGGAACGAGTAAAGAGACTTGCCAGTAACGAGATTGAACAAGGTATAGGGATACAGACGATCGAATCTCGGGCAAGTACCATACCGATAGACAAAGGGAATTGTATACGGGATTGATTGAATCCCCGACATCGTGGTTCATCCGATGAGATCATCGTGGAGTACGTGGGAGCCAACATGGGTATCCAGATCCCGCTGTTGGTTATTGGCCGGAGAGGTGTCTCGGTCATGTCTACGTGTCTCCCGAACCCGTAGGGTCTACACACTTAAGGTTCGATGACGCTAGGGTTATAGGGAAATGGTATACGTGATTACCGAAGGTTGTTCGGAGTCCCGGATGAGATCCCTGACGTCACGAGGAGCTCCGGAGGTAAAGATTGATATATAGGAAGTCCAGTTTTGGTCACCGGAAAGTTTTCGGGCTCATCGGTAGTGTACCGGGAGTGCCGGGAGGGTGCCGGAGGACCCCCGAGAGGGGTGTGACGACCAAAGGACCTCATGGGCCCTTAGAGGAGGTGTGCCAGCCCATATTGGGTCGGCCAAGACCATCTATGTGGGCCCATGTGGCTGGAGATAAGGAGATAAGGCAAAAGGGATTTAAAAGGAGGAGATCCACCTCCCTTGTGGGAGGTGGACTCTCCCTTTAATTCGGCCGACCCTCTCCTCCTTGGAGGAGGGGCCAAGCCAGCCCTTCCACGTCCCTCCTCCTATATATACTTGAGGTTTTGGATGTTTTGAGTTAAGATTTGATCTCTCTCTCTCACGGCAAAGCCCTACCTCTCTTCTTCCTCCTCCGCAGCGCTTAGGCGAAGCCCTGTCGGAATACCTTGCTACTCCACCACCACCACGCCGTCGTGCTGCTGTTGGAGCCCTTCCCCAACCTCTCCTTCCTCCTTGCTGGATCAAGGTGTTGGAGACGTCACCGGGCTGCACATGTGTTGAATGCGGAGGTGCCGTCCGTTCGGCACTTGATCGGATCTACCGCGATCTGAATCGCTGCGAGTACGACTCCATCAACCGCGTTCTTGTAACGCTTCCGCTTAGCGATCTTCAAAGGTATGAAGATCCACTCTCCCCTTGCTCGTTGCTGGTTTCTCCATAGATGGATCTTGGTGAACGCGTAGGAAATTTTTTGATTTACTACTACGTTCCCCAACAATAACTCCTCCCACTGCAGACACCACTATTTCCTATATCCAGACCCTGGAGACTCACATCAGGACTCTAGAGCTTCGAGTTCGTGCTGATACGAAGACAATCAAGAATCTGATGAACCGTGAGATTGACCTCGAAGCTGATTTGCGGGAAGCCAACTATGAACATGAATATGAGGTGAAGGATTTCTTAGAGAGGATCGACAGGCTGAACATTCGTATCGCCACTTTGGAGGAACAGATGGACATGGGTGGAAATCTTCATCCTGAGGGAGACTTGGCTCCTTTCATCAGCGACGATGATGACTATGAGGAGAGCACCACTGGAGGAGACTCAGTCACCATGTACTTCTGAGGAAAACTTTAGTTATGCCCTCCATGTATCTTTTATTTTCGTCGTTAAAGCGTAGGTCGATGCTTAGTTTGATTGAGTTTTGTATTCCTGATGTTTGACATTGATCGAATAAATGAATGAGTGTTTGGTATGATATGTTTGTGCATTGCATATGGGTAGTGAATTTCTTCTAGACCCTTGTTCTATTCTAATTCTCATCCCTCTGAAAACAGCAAGATGCCTCCACGCCGTGAGTCCGACTTCACCTTCCCACCGGAACTCACACAACTCCTTCAGCAGCAGAATGCACTAATGCAGCTATTGATTCAGAACCAGACCAACAACCAGAACAACAACAACCACCATCCACCTCAGGCTGACAATCTCACCCGTTTTCTGAGGTTGAACCCTCCAACTTTCTCCAGCAGCACTGAGCCCATTGTGGCAGATGACTGGATCCGCAAGATGGAGAGAGAACTCATCACCGCTGGATGCACTGACGCTGAGAAGGTGCGCTTTGCCGCACATCAACTGGAAGGACCAGCAGCTTCATGGTGGGAGAATTACACCACCACTTATCCTATTGCAGATGTGACTTGGCAACAGTTCAAGCTTGCTTTCCTCACCGCTCATGTCTCAGCTGGAGCCATGAGTCTAAAGAAGCGCGAGTTTCGCAACTTGCACCAGGGTAATCGCTCCGTGGCCCAATATGTGGAAGAGTTCAGCATGTTGGCCCGTTATGCCCCAGGAGATGTGGCCGATGATGCGGCCAAGCAAGAAAAGTTTCTGGAAGGACTCAACGATGAGTTGAGCATACAGCTGGTAGTGGCTACTTTCAACAACTACCAAGAGCTGGTGGGTAAGGCCCTCATCTTGGAGGGTAAACAACAGCAGATTGAGAACCGCAAGCGGAAGTACACTCAGGGGAAGTTTAACTCTGGAGCTCATCAGAAGCCCCGCTACTCCCCGTACTGAGGGAACATCGGATCAGGAACCGGTAAGTTTGGAAAGCACACTCATGATGTGCACAACCATGGAGGCCACCATCATGGAGGAAATGGGAACAACCGTCCCAACCATGGCAACTTCAAGAATGACAATGGGAATGGGAACAACAACCAGCACCATCACGCTTCTACTCAGAAGGATCTGAGTCACATCACCTGTTTCAAGTGTCAGAAGACAGGGCATTATGCTACTGAGTGTCCCCAGAGCAAACAAAGCAATGGAAACGGCAACAACAACGGCAACGCAACAGTTAAGAAGCCAAATCCGTTTCCCCGTGCTCAAGTGAACCACATTGATGTGGAGGAAGTCTATGATCAACCCGAGACTGTGGTTGGTAAGTTCTTATTGCATTCACGTCCTGTTACAGTACTTTTTGATTCCGGTGCAACTCATTCATTCATATCAAGGGTAGTTGTGGAAAAGTATGGTTTGCCCACCAAAACCCTTAGTCATCCCTTTAAGGTCAGTTCCCCAGGAGGTATGATGATGGCAGGGATAGGATGCCATGCCTTGAAACTCAATATAGGAAAACATGTTTTTCCCACCGACCTCATCGTCTTAGAGTCACAAGGATTGGATGTAATCCTAGGCATGGATTGGATGACCAAGTATGAAGGAAATCTCGACTGTCCCAACAAGTCTGTCTTGCTCACCACCCCGGAGAACAAGAGGATTAAGTATGTATCCCGGCGCACACGGATGAGTGCTCGGTTAAATTCTCTCACGGGAGTTGTTCAGGAGGAAGTACCTGTGGTAAAAGACTTTCCAGATGTATTTCCGAAAGAATTACTAGGTATGCCACCAGATAGGGAGATTGAGTTCCTAATAGAGCTACAGCCAGGGACAGCCCCAATTTCCAAGAGACCCTATCGGATGCCCGCAAATGATCTGTTGGAAATCAAGAAGCAAATCAAGGAGTTATTGGACAAAGGGTATATTCGCCCAAGTTCTTCACCTTGGGGAGCCCCAGTTCTTTTGGTGGAGAAGAAGGATAAAACCTTGAGAATGGTAGTTGACTATCGTGCCTTGAACGAAGTGACTATCAAGAACAAGTACCCTCTGCCGATGATTAATGACTTGTTTGATCAGATTGTAGGCGCCAAAGTATTCTCTAAGATTGATCTTAGATCAGGGTATCATCAACTGAAGATTCGTGAACAGGATATACCCAAAACAGCTTTCACCACAAGGTATGGCTTGTACGAGTATACTGTCATGTCCTTTGGTTTGACTAATGCTCCTGCCTACTTCATGAATTTGATGAACAAAGTGTTCATGGAATATTTGGACAAGTTTGTCGTGGTGTTCATCGATGACATTTTGATATTCTCCAAGAACGAGGAAGAACACAAGGAACATCTGCGTTTAGTTCTGGAGAAGCTAAGAGAGCATCAGTTATATGCCAAGTTCAGCAAATGTGAATTTTGGCTGACGGAAGTCGGATTCCTTGGACATGTTATTTCCGGAGAAGGAATAGCCGTATACCCCGCTAAGGTTGAAGCCGTCACCGAGTGGAAGTCACCCACCTCAGTTAAGGAAATCCGCAGTTTCCTTGGACTTGCCGGATATTACCGGAGATTCATTGAGAATTTCTCAAAGATTGCCAAGCCCATGACAGAGTTGTTGAAGAAAGAATCCAAGTATGTTTGGACTGAGGAATGTGAAGCCAGTTTCCAGGAGTTGAAGAAACGTTTGGTCACAGCCCCAGTGTTGATTTTGCCCAATATTCGGAAGGACTTCCAGGTTTATTGTGATGCTTCACGTCAAGGACTTGGAGGAGTACTCATGCAAGATGGAAAGGTTGTAGCCTATGCATCCAGACAACTACGACCTCATGAGTTGAATTATGCCACCCATGATTTGGAACTAGCAGCCGTAGTGCACGCACTCAAGACCTGGAGACATTTCCTTATCGGAAATAGTTGTGATGTTTACACCGACCATAAGAGCCTGAAATATATTTTCACGCAGAAAGAGTTGAACCTCAGCCAGAGGAGATGGTTAGAGTTAATCAAGGACTATGACATGAGATTACATTACCATCCAGGTAAGGCTAATGTTGTAGCCGATGCCTTGAGTCGGAAAAGTTATGTAAACACACTCACAACAGGAGAATTACCCCAAGAGTTAGCCGATGATCTCAGAGAGCTCCGGCTAGAGATAGTTCCAAGAGGATATGTTGCCACACTGGAAATTCAGTCCACCTTGACCGAAAGAATTCGTGAAACTCAGAAGACAGACAAGGAAATAGCTGAGATTAAGAAAAGAATGAAAGATGGTAAAGCTAAAGGTTTTCGTGAGGATGAGCAAGGAACTCTGTGGTTTGAGAACCGCATCTATGTGCCCAATGACCCAGAGCTCAGAAAGTTGATACTTCAGGAAGCCCACGATTCACCTTACTCAATACACCCAGGCAATACCAATATGTATCTGGATTTAAAGGAAAGTTATTGGTGGACATGTATGAAGAAAGATATTGCGGAACATGTTGCAATATGTGATGTTTGTCAGCGAGTAAAGGCAGAACATCAGAAACCAGCAGGGTTACTCCAACCTCTGCCGATACTCGAGTGGAAATGGGAAAAGCTTGGTATGGACTTCATCACAGGATTACCCAGGACCAGTTCAGGTTATGATTCCATCTGGGTAGTGGTAGATCGCTTGACCAAGGTAGCTCATTTCATTCCAGTGAAAACCACCTATACCAGTGCTAAGCTAGCCAAGATATATATGACCAGGATCGTATGTCTGTATGGAGTTCCGAGGAGTGTCGTGTCAGATAGAGGAACACAGTTTACCTCAAAGTTTTGGCATCAGTTACATGAAACTTTGGGTACAAGGCTGGAGTTTAGTACAGCTTTTCATCCGCAGACAGATGGCCAGACTGAGAGAGTCAATCAGATTTTGGAGGACATGTTGAGAGCTTGTGCACTAGACTATGGTTCTAGTTGGGACGATACCTTGCCTTACGCAGAATTCTCATACAACAACAGTTATCAGACGAGTCTGAAGATGGCCCCTTTCGAAACTCTATACGGAAGGAGGTGCAGAACACCACTGACATGGGATGGTGTTGGAAACCGAAAACATTTTGGTCCCGACCTTCTTCGAGATTCAGAGGATAAAGTCAAGTTGATACGTGACAGACTCAAGATAGCTCAATCCCGACAGAAGAGCTATGCTGACAACAAGCGCAAGGAAGTAACGTATGAAGTGGGAGACCGAGCATATCTTCGTGTGTGCCCGCTTCGTGGAATCAAGAGGTTTGGTGTTAAAGGAAAGTTAGCACCCAGATTCATAGGCCCCTACAAAATTCTTGAACGTAGAGGCGAAGTTGCTTACAAGTTGGAATTGCCGGAAGAACTGTCCGGAGTTCATGATGTGTTCCATGTGTCTCAGCTGAACAAATGCCATGCTGAGATGGCTGATATCCCTTTGAGAGACACCGTGCCCCTAGAGGCCATACAACTTACCAGTGATCTGACTTACGAGGAGAAGCCTATCAAGATCCTCGAGACATCCAACAGAGTTACCCGCAGCAAGATCATCAAGTTCTGTAAGGTTCTGTGGAGTCACCACACCGAGGAAGAAGCCACCTAGGAACGCGAAGAAGATCTTCGTAGAGACCATCCGCACCTATTTTCTAGCCAACCCGAATCTCGAGGGCGAGATTCATCTTAAGGTGGGTAGGTTTGTAACATCCCAAAATTTCATTTTGGAATGTTATGAATATAGCTATGCATCTATCATCATCATTTCTTGAATGTATGGAATAATTGAAATGCTTCTTCTGACTTTCTGAAAGCCCTTTCTATTTTTTCCCTAACTTGCTTTTACCTATTTGAAATCTTGGTTAAAAGTTCAAATAAGAGGGGAGGAACATGACACTCCAGACCAGGGACAAATTGGTGATTTATTTGAACAAAAATAACCAGGAGTTATTTTGAAAATATTTGCAAAAAGGTTTTAAAAACAAATAGGCAATTCTGAAAATAATATTTTTTGAAGGTATTCAAATGACAGAATAAAAATGTTCATTGAATAGCATTTATTATTCTGTTAATTTTGATATATAATATCCCTATAGTTATAAATGGTTTGAATGCTTTAAATGTTTTTGAAACGCTTTGAAAAAATCATTAAAGGAAAAAACGGTAACGGTTAGTATTAAACGGGCCGGCCCAACGGCTTTAAAAGCCGAGACCGTTACCGGTCGACCGACCGACGCGCAGTAACTGCGTTCTCTCTCGCTGCCACCGGGCCCCACCCCGACCGACCGTTAGCTCGCTCGGTCATCACCTTCCTCCCCCGCACGCGCCGGACCTCGCCGGCCATTTCTTTCCCCCCCGGATCTCTCGCCCCTCTTAACCCCCCCTCACTCCCCGCACTCCTATAAAAGCTGGCCACTCCCCGCAACCATTCCCCCCCAAACCCCTCTCCTATCTCGCCAGAAGGCTGCCGCAATTCCTCGCTGGAGTAACCTCGACCACCGGAGCTTCCGCTGACCGTAGCCGTCGACTCCGTCCACCGTTCCACCCACACTTGTCACCAGTCGACTCCGGAGACCCGTCGCCGTCGCCCGGACCACTTCGCCGCCTTCCTCGACCACCGGAGCTCATCGCCGTCGTCTTCGCCGCCTTCGGATCCACCGGAGACCTCCGACGCCGACGACCTTTCCTCCGTAAGCTCCCAGGACCCTCGGATCTATAATCAACGCCTGAGATTAGATCGGATAAATATCCGAACCGGTATCCTCTACCGACCGGTCGTCCGCCCGCAAACCTCCACGCGCACACCCTAGCCACCAATAGGAAAGCGCCACGTAGCCCCCCTGGCCGTTGCAAATCAGGTTTCTTTTCAGTTTTCTTTTAATTAACAGAATGATTTCAAATTTTGTTTTTCTTATATCTTTTAATCTGTTTAATGTATTGAGTTGATTCTTTTTGCAATAGCTCACATTTTTCATGTAGTTTCACCCTGTACTTTTAAATTTCAAATTTGAACTATAATATTTGAATTGAATCAAATTTGCTCAAATCATTCAAATCTGAATAACTAGAGTTTGAAAATAGATTTTGACATGAATCTTTTTGCTACTGTTTGGTATTAGTTAGGACTATCATCATGTTTAGTTTGAGGAAATTTTAGGATGATTTTGATTAGTGTTCTAGCTATAAACAGAATCTGCCTAGTATTATAGTATATTTTTTTATTTACTTAGTTTTAGTTAGTTTAACTTAGATTTAGTTTTAATTTGTTTAGTAGGTTCTGTTGATTTAAACATTTAGTGTTTTACCTATTGTTAATAAAAATATAAAATTGTTTAGTTTATTTCTTTGTTAATATAGGAATCACTTCTTTTCAAATAGGTTTAATTTGATTAAAACAACTAGTTTAGTAATAGATTCTTTTAATAGAGTTTTATATAATCTAATTCTGTTATCTAAGACAAGTTTATTTGTAAATTCTTTTCTGTTAAGAACATGTTTTGTTAACAAATAATAAGTTTAGTTTTCATTCTTTTTGTTAGTATAACTATAGTTGATTCATATAGTGTTTATCAAAACTTTTATAAACTTTACTAAAGTTTACCCAACAAACTTAATTTGATTTTCTTTTGTCTAATAATAGAATATTTTATGGTTTCCTTGCTGTCAACAATTGTTTTGTTATTTCAAAATGGTTTCATTATGTCAGTAGTGTTTCATCCATCACCTTTTGAAAACAAAACTTTGTGTGTTTTCTTGCTAGTGATTTTTGTGCATTGTTGCCTTGATTGTTTAATACTTCTTTGCTGAATGTTATGAGTTGTTATTTTGTTGTATGCTTATTGAGTGCTTTGTTTGCTTCGTTAGATTATCCGGAGTGCGAAGCTTGTTACTTAGAGTCACTCACGTACGAAGATCATCAACCAGGCAAGTCACTTTGATCATATTTTTACCCATGTTTTATATGCATTAGTTCTACCATCTTCCCCAATTGCATGCAAGACAGGTTAGTTGGAAACTTGGGTACATTGTTGTAGTATCATGTGGTAGGTACCTCCTCAACCCCTTTGTCGACATTGGCCCCGGGAAACGTTGTTTTACTTTCGCTATGCTATTAGTAGACGGGGTTGGTTGTGTGATTCATGAGAGTTGAGAGAGTTAATAATTTCAAGACCTACATAATGATCAAGATTTAAGACTCCGAGTTTTCAACATACCTCTGGGTGGATGATGGTTGAACGGCACCCTGGAGAAACCAGTGGAATTGCCTAGGTGATGCTGGAGATGGCCAGTATTCACGCGGAAAGATCCACCCAGGCACAAAGAGATGGATGGGTGCTTCAAGACCCAAGGCTTACCTGCACAGCCACAAGTCATTATGGGCTCTGGCTTGGTTGGATATCGTGGTGACCCTGGACACGCGGTGCTACGAGAGGTAGAAGAACGGTAGGAAAGGATGGGCACTGACAGAGTCGCAGGGAAACCCTTTGGAAGACCATGTTTTGGTCATCCGTTTCTCAAACATCCTCAAGTGCGAGAAATCAAACGGAGGCGACCAAATCTTGTGGGGAACGTGTGCAAAACTCTGCAGAGTACTCTAACCTAATCGATTAGCCGTGTCCACGGTCATGGACGACTTGAGCCAAAGGAACTGAAACATTCGGAATTCTCAACACAAGTAATATGATGATGTGGGTATTTAACAATAGGGTATGAGAATTGGTTGGTGGAACCATCTCATTAATCAACCAACTTAGTAAATTTTTTGCTTAGCCCTCTCTTGATGTAGAAAAAAAAATTGGCTTTACGCAAAAACTTACCACCCCACCTGCCATATAAGCATGTAGACTAGATGATTATCTTTTCACCCCTCTCTTGTGACTTTGCCGGCATATTCCATATGCTGACCTACACGGCTGCAACCTATCATGTTGCAGAGTATTTTTCCGACCAGGAGTGAGGACACGTTCAACGCTCGGTGAGATGCCCTTGGAGTCAGATGGACTCATCTACCTTCGACGCTTCCGCAAGATTTAGACATTCTCATGAGTTGGCCTTCAGCCACTTTATTGTAATCTTTTTTGTAATAAAGGACTCGATATGAGATTCGATTAATATAATGCTGTGTGATTTCCCTTTGATATATACATTGATGTACCGTGTGTGTACCAGCATGATCTTGGGATGGTACGGAAACACCGGAGATTCGACCTTTCAGGTCGGGTCGCTACACGCAGGGTCTGCACACTTAAGGTTTGGTGACATTTCGGTAGTATAGAGTTATGCATGGTGGTGACCGAAGGTTGTTCGGAGTCCCGAATGAGATCTCGGACATCACGAGGAGCTCCGGAATGGTCCGGAGGTAAAGATTGATATATAGGAAGTCCTATTTTGGTCACCGGAAATTTTCCAGGCTTATCGATAGTGTACCGGGAGTGCCGGGAAGGTACCGGGGGACCATCGGGAGGGGTATTTCGACCCAAGAGGCTACATGGACTGTGGGAGAAGGAATACCAGCCCTTAGTGGGATGGCTGAAGTCCCACAGAAGGCCCATGCGGCTAGGAAAGAAAACCCAAGGTGGAAAGAAAGCAAAAGTGGGAAAATAAGGAAGGAGTGCTAATCCTACTAGGAGTAGAGGAGGAGGACTCCTCCCTCCCACTTCGGCCGAACCAGATTTGGCTCCTTGGGAGCCAAGTCTCCCCCCTCCCGTCCTCCTATATATACTAGAAATTTTGAGGGCATCCCTAACCCTAATTGCCACATGCTGACCCTCTTCTTCCTCTAGATCGTTTTCTCCTCTAGGTCAGTTTTTAGCGGTGCTTAGGCGAAGCCCTCCTGGAATTGCTCCACCACCATCGCCGCAACACCATCGCGCTGCCAGAGAACTCGTCTAACTTTCCGCTCCCTCTTGCTGGATCAAGAAGGTGGAGATCGTCATCGAGGTGTACGTGTGCTGAACGTGGAGGTATCGTCCGTGCGGCGCTAGATCGGAAGGAACGTGATCAAGATCGAAAGACGATTCGTGATTGGATCGCATGACAAATCGTGATGAGATCATGGGACGGATTGTGATTGGATCACGGAACGGATCGTGATGAGATCGTGGGACGCTCGGTGATTTGGATCGCGAAGACGTTTGACTACACCAACCGCGTTTCTTAGCGCTTCCCGCTTAGCAATCTACAAGGGTATGTAGATCCACTCTCCCTCTCGTAGATGCTCATCACCATAGATAGATCTTGCGTGTGCATAGGAATTTTTTTGTTTCCCATGCAATGTTCCCCAACAGTCACTTACCTCTAGAGCTAGAACATAAGGTTTATTGGGCAATCAAAGAGCTCAATTATGATTTCAAACTTGCTGGTGAGAAGAGGTTATTTGACATTAGCTCACTTGATGCATGGAGAACCCAAGCCTATGAGAATGCTAAGTTGTTTAAAGAAAAGGTTAAGAGATGGCATGATAGAAGGATACAAAAGCGTGAATTTAATGTAGGCGATCATGTCTTTCTATACAATTCTCGTTTAAGATTTTTTGTAGGAAAACTTCTCTCTAAATGGGAAGGTCCTTACATCATCGAAGAGGTATACCGTTCCGGGGCCATCAAGATTAACAACACCGAAGGCACAAACCCGAAGGTGGTGAACGGTCAAAGGATCAAACCTTATATCTCAGGTACTGCCATAAATGTTGAAACCAATATCATCAATACCATAACTCTGGAGGAGTACATTAGGGAGACTTATAAGAACGTTTCAGACTCCGAAAAGGAATAGGTATGTGGTACGGTAAGCTAAAAGACTACAAAACTGTTTCAATGGCAAATTTTATCTGTTTTGTAATATTTAAAAAATTAGGAAAATTTAAAGTAGTCCGAATAGTGCACGAGGAGGCGATAAGCCTGCTGGGCGCGGCCACCCCCTGGCCGCGCCCCTGGGGCTTGTGGCCACCTCGTGCACCACCCGGACTCCATTTTCTTGTGGCATACTCCTTCGGGTCGGTAAA
Source organism: Hordeum marinum (assembly GCA_022496015.1). Taxonomy (NCBI): domain Eukaryota; kingdom Viridiplantae; phylum Streptophyta; class Magnoliopsida; order Poales; family Poaceae; genus Hordeum; species Hordeum marinum. The sequence continues at coordinate 47,741,306 of CM039672.1, forward strand.
AATTCACTATATAATCTCCCGAAGGTTTTGATTCTCGTATCATGACAATACCTCCCGTTTCCTTTTTGAGTTGTTCCTATAGCAGATTTAGAGCAATATGTCATCCCAAGATTCTGATGGGAGAGCTTCATATCGCATTATCTTGCCAATCCCAAGCACTATGGGGACTTGGACCCTTATGGATTGTTCTCGGAGGAGGAACAAGAAGGCAAGTACGAGGAAGAAAGCTCAGACGAAGAACAGGACCCCCTGCTTCAGCCAAGAGATATGCACGTGGAGTTTAAGAAATCAAACCTCCCAAACACAAGGCGAAAACCCAAGGTTCTATTTATCCCTTCTCATTTCCTGTAGGAGAGCAAGGAAGAATTATGTCAAAGGATATTTAAGCTGGAGTAGGAAGTGGACGATTTGAGGGAGCAGAATTTTATGCTCAGGAGGAAACTAGAAATGCTTCCAACCCCATCAACAACTCCAACATCATCACCTCCGAAGCAAGACAACTAAACACATGGGAATGGGCACTCCCCTTGGCTTGTGCCAAGCTTGGGGGAGGTGCCCCGGTATCATATCACCATCACATCCTTTTTTTTTTGTTTTTTTCATCATCTTTTCTTAGTTCAATCATTTTGGTTATATCTTGATCTAGTAGAATAAAGCTTTCGTATGATCTAGCTTTGAGTCTTTGCTTTATGATTCCTCCTATGTAAGCAAGTCCGTGAGTTATATAATAAAAAGTGCTTTTGAGTTGAGGGCTTTGCTTGTTTGGTATGATCTTGATCTTGAGAAAGATAAAGTAGAAATAAGTGTAGAATAAAAGCAAAGATTACATATGAAAATCTTATGGGGAGTGATGACTTCACTTACAAAAAGTATGTCAATTGAAACATGTTGTGGGATGACAAATATAGTTGTTGGTCATTGGGGCAATTAAAAAGAAGTAATAAAGAAAGAGAGGTTCACATATAAATATATTATCTTGGACATCTTTTATGATTGTGAGCACTCATTAAAATATTATATGTTAAGAGGTTGATGTTGGACAAGGAAGACAACATAATGGTTTATGTTTGCTTATTTCTAAATAGAAGTTATATTGTTATAGATCCCTCAACATGTGTCGCTTGCTTCCACCTCATATCAGCCAAAACTTCCGCACTAAGTAGAGATACTACTTGTGCATCCAAACACCCTTAACCCAGTTTTGCCATGAGAGTCCACCAGACCTACCTAAGGATAGAATAAGATCCTTCAAGTAAGTTTTCATTGGTGCAAGCAATAAAAATTGCTCCCTAAATATGTGTGATCTATTAGTGTGAGGAAAATAAACTTTATTTGAACTTGCGATAGGGAAGAAATAAAAGTGACAGACTACATAATAAAGTTCTCTATCACAAGGGGCAATATAAAGTGACGTTCTTTTGCATTAAGAGATTGTGCATCCAATTATAAAAGCGCATGACAACCTTTGCTTCCCTCTGCGAAGGGCCTATCTGTTACTTTTATTTTCTAGTACTTACCTTTATGCAAGAGTCGTGGTGATCTCCATCACCTTCGCTATTTTCGCCTTTATCTTCTGGCAAGTGTCACGTGTTTGGGAATGATATAGGACATATATCCACTCGGAAGTGGATGAGCATGAGTTATTACTATTGACATTACCCTTGAGGTAAATAGTTGGGAGGCAACACTATAAGCCCCTATCTTTCTCTGTGTCCAATTGAAACTTTGCACTCATAAGTACCTCGTGAGTGTTAGAAATTGTGAAAGACTCAAATATGATTGATTATGTGGGTTTGCCTTACAAGATATTATATTGACTCTTTCCTACGTTATGATAAATTGGAATTGCTTCAATGACTGAGATCATAGTTTGTCAGTTCTCAATAGAGTTCTTGACTCATACTTTGCCATTATGAATGAATTATTACTTTATCATAAGAAATTATATGTAAATATATGTTGTTGACATAAAGATGATCATGATGCCTTCATGTCCGTATTTTATTTTATCGACACCTCTATCTCTAAACATGTGGGCATATTTATTGATCTCGGCTTCCGCTTGAGAACAAGCGAGGTCTAAGCTTGGGGGAGTTGATATGCCCATTTTGCATCATGATTTTATATTGATATTTATTGAATTATGGTACAATACTCATGCCTTTTCTCTCTTATTTTACAAGGTCTACATGAAGAGGGAGAATGCCGGCAGCTAGCATTCTGGACTGGAAAAGGAGCAAATCTGAGATACCTATTCTGCACAACTCCAAAAGTCATGAAAATCTACGGAGAATTATTTTGTAATATATAAAAAATACTGGGCGAAAGAAATACATCAGGGGCCCCACCAGGGAGCCACAAGCCTGCAAGGCGCGACCACCCCCCTAGTCGTGCCCATGGGGCTTGTGGCCCACTTGGCAGCCCTCCGATGCCCATCTTCTTCTATATTGAGGGTTTTGTCCTGGAAAAACTCATATAAGAGCTTTCAGGACAAAGCGCCGCCATCTCGAGGCGGAACTTGGGCAGAACCAATCTAAAGCTTCGACAGGGCAATCCTGCCGGTGAAACTTCCCTCTGGGAGGGGGAAATTGAAGCCATCGTCATCACCAATGATCCTCTCATCAAGAGGGGGTCAAGCTCCATCAACATCTTCATCAGATCCATCCCTCTCCAAACCCTAGTTCATATCTTGTATCCGATCTTTGTCTCAAAACCTCAGATTGGTACGTGTGGGTTGCTAGTAGTGTTGATTACTCCTTGTAGTTGATGCTAGTTGGTTTACTTGGTGGAAGATTATATGTTCAGATCCTTGATCATCACTTATAATCCTCTTATTATGAACATGAATATGCTTTGTGAGTAGTTACGTTTGTTCTTGAGGACATGGGATAAGTTTTGTTATAAGTAATCATGTGAATTTGGTATTTGTTCGATATTTTGATGAGATGTATGTTGTATCTCCTCTAGTGGTGTTATGTGAACGTCGACTACATAACACTTCACCATTGTTTGGGCCTAGAGGAAGGCATTGGGAAGTAATAAGTAGATGATGGGTTGCTAGAGTGACTGAAGCTTAAACCCTAGTTTATGTGTTGCTTCGTAAGGGGCTGATTTGGATGCACATGTTTCATGCTATGGTTAGATTTATCTTAATTCTTCTTTCATAGTTGCGGATGCTTGCGGGAGGGGTTAATCATAAGTGGGAGGATTTTCCAAGTAAGGACAGCACCGAAGCACCGGTCCACCCACATATCAAATTATCAAAGTAGCAAACACGAATCAAATGAGCATGATAAAAACTAGCTTGACATAAATTCCCATGTGTCCTCTGGAGCGCTTTGCTTTATATAAGAGTTTGTCTAGCCTTGTCCTTTGCTATAAAAAGGATTGGTCCACCTTGCTGCACCTCTGTTACAATTGTTACTTGCTACCCGTTACGAATTATCTTATCACAAAACTATCTGTTACCGATAATTTCAGTGCTTGCAGAGAATACCTTACTAACAACCACTTGTCATTTCGGTGTGCCCCTCTTTGGGTTCGACACTCTTACCTATCGAAAGGACTATGATAGATCCCCTATACTTGTGGGTCATCAGATACTTAAGGATATTCTTGACCGCCGTCCAGTGCTCCATTCCTGGTTCACTTTGAAATCTTCCGGCCATACTAATGGCAAGGCTGACATCGGGTCTTGTGCATAGCATTGCATACATGATAGAGCCTATGGCTGAAGCATAGGGGATGACACTCATCTTTTCTCTATCTTCTGCAATCACTGGGCACTGAGTCTTACTCAACTTCACACCTTATAACACAGGCAAGAACCCCTTCTTGGACTGATCCATTTTGAACTTCTTCAAAACTTTATCAAGGTATGTGCTATGTGAAAGACCTATTAAGCGTCTCGATCTATCTCTATAGATCTTAATGCCTAATATGAAAGCAGCTTCTCCTAGGTCCTTCATTGAAAAACTCTTGTTCAACTATTCCTTCATGCTTTCCAGCATTTCTATATCGTTTCCAATCAGCAATATGTCGTCCACATATAATATTAGAAATGCTATAGAGCTCCCACTCACTTTCTTGCAAATAGAAGCTTCTGCGTAAACTTGTATAAACCCGAACGCTTTGATCACCTCATCAAAGCGCAGATTCCAACTCCGAGATACTTGCACCAGTCCATAAATGGATCGCTGGAGCTTGCAAACTTTGTCAGCATTCTTTGGATCGACAAAACCTTCCGGTTGTATCATATACAACTCTTCCTTAAGGAAACCGTTAAGGAACACTGTTTTGACATCCATCTGCCAAATTTCATAGTCGAAATATGTAGCTATTGCTAACATGATTCTGATGGACTTAAGCATCACTACAAGTGAGAAGGTCTCATCGTAGTCAACTCCTTGAACTTGTGAAAAAACCTTTGCCACAAGTCGAGCGTTATAGACGATGACATTACCGTCCGCGTCCGTCTTCCTCTTAAAGATCCATTTGTTCTGAATGGACTTTCGCCCTTCAGGTAATACTTCCAAAGTCCACACTTTGTTTTCATACATGGATCCCATCTCAAATTTCATGGCCTCTAACCATTTCTTGGAATCCGGGCCCATCATCGCATCTCCATAGCTCGTAGGTTCATCGTTGTCTAACAACAAGACCTCTAAGACAGGGTTGCCGTACCACTCAGGAATAGTACGTTCCCTTGTCGACCTATGAGGTTCAATAGTAACTTGATCTAAAGCTTCATGATCATCATCATTAGCTTCCTCTTCAACTGCCGTAGGCTCTACAGAAACATCTTTTTGCGTTGCGCTACTCTCTGATTGAATCAAAGGTTCAACAACCTCATCAAGTTCTATGTTCCTCCCACTCAATTCTTTTGAGAGAAACTCTTTCTCAAGAAATGTTCTGTTTTTAGCGACAAACACTTTGCCTTTGGATCTGAGATAGAAGGTATACCCAACTATCTATTTTGGGTATCCTATGAAGACACATTTTTCCGCTTTGGGTTCCAGCTTTTTAGGCTGAAGTTTTTTTACATCAGCATCACATCCCCAAACTTTCAGAAACGACAACTTTGGTTTCTTGCCAAATCATAGTTCATATGGCGTCGTCTCAATGGATTTCGATGGTGCCCTATTTAAAGTGAATGCAGTTGTCCCTAATGCATAACCCCAGAACGATAGTGGCAAACCAGCAAGAGACATCATAGAACGCAACATATTTAATAAGGTTCGATTACGACGTTCGGACACACCATTACGTTGTGGTGTTCCAGGCGGTGTCAATTTTGAAACAATTCCACATTGTCTTAAGTAACTTCGAAACTCATAACTCAAATATGCTCCTCCTCGATCAGATCATAGGAATTTAATCTTCTTGTTATGATGATTCTCAACTTCACTCTGAAATTGCTTGAACTTTTCAAACGTTTCAGACTTGTGTTTCATTAAGTAAATATAACCATATCTACTTAAGTCGTCGGTGAAAGTGAGAAAATAACGATATCCACGACGCGCCTCAATGCTCATAGGACCGCACACATCAGTAGGTATGATTTCCAACAAGTCACTTGCCCATTCCATTGTTCCAGAGAACGGCCTTTTAGTCATCTTGCCCATGAGGCATGGTTCACATGTGTCAAGTGATTCAAAATCAAGTGACTCCAAAAGTCCATCAGCATGGAGCTTCTTCATGTGTTTTATACCAATATGACCTAAACAACAGTGCCACAAGAAAGTGGTACTATCATTATCAACTCTACATGTTTTAGTATCAATGTTATGAACATGTGTATCATCACTATAAAGATTCAACATGAATAAACCCCTCACATTGGGTGCATGACCATAAAAGATATTACTCATATAAATAGAACAACCATTATTCTTTGATTTAAATGAGTAACCGTCTTGCAATAAACAAGATCTAGATATAATGTTCATGCTTAACGCAGGCACTAAATAACAATTATTCAGGTTCATCACTAATCCCGATGGTAATCGAAGAGTGAGCGTGCCGATGACTATCACATCAACCTTGGAACCATTTCCCACGCGCATCATCACTTCGTCCTTTGCCAGCCTTCATCTATTCCGTAGTTCCTATTTTGAGTTGCAAATGAGAGCAACCGAACCGATATCAAATACCCAGGCACTACAACGAGAGTTGGTAAGGTACACATCAATAACATGTATATCATATATACCTTGTTTGTTGTTGTTGGCTGCCTTCTTGTCAGCCAGATACTTGGGGCAGTTCCGCTTCCAGTGACCACTTGCCTTGCACTGAAAGCACTCAGTTTCTGGCTTGGGTCCAGCCTTGGGTTTCTTCACGGGAGGGGAAACTGCTTTGCCACTCTTCTTGGAGTTACCCTTCTTGCCCTTGCATTCTTCTTGAAACTAGTGGTTTTATTGACCATCAACACTTGATGTTCTTTATGGATTTCATACTTAGTGACTTTCAGCATCACAAACAGCTCGACGACTGACTTGTTCATCCCGTGCATGTTATAGTTTAGCACGAAGCTCTTGTAGCTCGGTGGCAATGATTGAAGAACTCTGTCAGTGATCGCCTTTGCCAGAAGGAGCATCCCTAACTCTGCCAGATGGGTCGAATACCCAGACATTCTGAGTATATGTTCACTGAGAGACCCGTTCTCCTCCATTTTGCAAGCAAAGAACTTATCGGAGGTCTCATACCTCTCGATCCGGGCATTCTTCTTAAAGATAAACTCCAACTCCTGGAATATCTCATATGCTCCATGACGTTCAAAACATCTTTGAAGTCTCGGTTCCAAGCCATACAATATTGCACACTGAACTATTGAGTAATCTCCAGAATGTGCCTCCCAAGCATTCTTAACATCTTCAGATGACATGTCAGCGGGTTGGTTACCAAGCGGTGCATCAAGGACATATGCCTTTTGGGAAGCCGTGAGGATAATCCTCAACTTACGGGCCCAGTCCACAAAGTTACTTCCATCATCTTTCAACTTAGCTTTCTCTCGGAACGCATTAAAATTCAGGGGTGCTACTGCGCGAGCCATTGATCTACAACATAAATAAGCAAACGTTACTAAGACTATTGTTCAAGATAATGAGTTTAGTTAATCAAATTACTAAAGCTCCCACTCAAATTGACATCCCTTGGGTCATCTAAGTGATACTGATCCAAATTCACCAACTCAAGTCCGATCATCTCGTGAGTTAAAGTGGTTTCAATGGTGAACATCATCATGTTGATCATATCTACTTTATGACTCATGTTCGACCTTTCGGTCTCTTGTGTTCCGAGACCATATCCGTATATGCTAGGCTCGTCAAGTTTAACCTGAGTGTTCCGCATGTGCAACACTGTCTTGCGCCCGTTGTATGCGAACGTAGGGTCTATCACACCCGATCATCATGTGGTGTCTCGACACGACGAACTTTCGCAACGGTGCACACTCGGGGAGAACACAATTTATCTTGAAAGTTAAGTGAGGGATCACCTTATAATGCTACCATCGTACTAACAAAAACAAGGTGTATAAAAGGATTAACATCACATGCAAATCATAAGTGACATGATATGGCCATGAACTTGTGCTTTTGATCTCCATCTCCAAAGCACCGGCATGATCTCCATCATCACCGGCATAACACCATGATCTCCATCATCCTAATCTCCATCATCATGATCTCCATCATTGTGTCTCCATCGAGGTTGTCGCGCCCACCATGCTCATACTACTATTTCTACCGCTTAGCGATAAAGTAAAGCATTACATAGAGCTTAATGATTGACATGTAGGTCATACAATAATTAAAGACAACCCTATGGCTCCTACCGGTTGTCGTACTCATCGACATGCAAGTTGTGATATTCTATACAAAACATGATCATCTCATACATCACATATATCTTATCATGTGTTTGGATATATCATATCACAACATACCCTGCAAAAACAAGTTAGACACCCTCTAATTGTTGTTGCATGTTTTACGTGGCTGGTATGGGTATCTTGCAAGAACAATTGTCACCTACGCACAAACCACAACGGTGATACATAAGTTTATTTTCAACCTTCTCAAGGACTGCCTTTGTCGAATCCGATCCAAGTAAAGCAGGAGAAACAGACATCTTGCAAGAACAATTCTCACCTACGCACAAACCACAACGGTGATACATAAGTTTCTTTTCAACCTTCTCAAGGACTGCCTTTGTCGAATCCGATCCAACTAAAGTAGGAGAAACAGACACCCGTTTCCATCTTTGTGCAACGAAGTTACACGTCAGTCGATGGAACTAGTCTCTCGTAAGCGTACGAGTAAGGTTGGTCTGGGTCGCTTCATCCCACAATACCGCTGAACCAAAACACGACCAAGGGAGGAAGCAATATAAGCAACAACGCCCACAAACTCCTTTGTGTTCTACTCGAGATCTCATCTACACATAGACCTAGCTCATGATGCCACTATTGGGGAACATTGCATGGGAAACAAAAACATCCTACGCTTCACCAAGATCAATCTAGGAGATGAGCATCTACGAGAGGAGAGATTGGATCCACACACCCTTGTAGATCGCTAAGCAGAAGCCTTAAAGAATGTGGTTGATGTAGCCGTACGCCTCCGCGATCCAAATCGCAAGCCGTCCCACGAACTCTTGATCAAGTGCCGAATGGACGACACCTCCGCGTTCAGCACACGTGTAGCTCGATGACGATCTCCGCCTTCTTGATCCAGCAAGTGGGAGTGGAGAGCTAGATGGGTTCTCCGGTAGCATGACGGCATGGCAACGGTGGTGGTGGAGCTGATCCGGCAGAGCTTCGCTAAGCGGCGCCGAATTAGGGGGTGTTTGGTTCAGGGACTTTTTAGTCCCAGAGACTAGAAAAAGTCCTTTTTAGTCCCTTGGGAACCAAATAGGAGGGACTTTTTTTATAGGGACTAGAAAAATACTCTACTAGAGAGTCTTTTTTGATTAGTCCCTCAGACTAAAAGAAGTCCCTTCCATGGAACCAAACACCCCCTCAATCTACTAGAGGAGAAGCAATCGGGGAGGGAGGAAAGGTTGCGGCGTGACTTGTGTTTCTAAAGCCCTCCCTCCCCTCACATATATATAAGGGAATAGGAGGGGATGGCCGCCCTAGGGTTTCCCCTAGGGTTTGGTGCGGCGGCCAAGGAGGTGGGGCGGCGGCCAGAGTGGCTTGGCCACCAAGTTTGCTGGCTAGCCCACCCTTTTGTCCCAACCCTAGCCTCTAGTTGCATGGACCTTGAGGTGGGAGGTGCGGCCAGCCCAACAGGGGCTAGTCTGCACCCTCTCACAGCCCATGTGGCCCTTCGGAGTAGATGGGCCCACCCAGTGGACCCCCCCGGAACACTTCCGACACTTTGTCACACCACTCGCAGGTCACGGAACTTTTGTGGAACTCAAATACCAACTTCTAATATATCAATCTTCACCTTCAGACTATTCCAGAGCTCCTCGTGACGTCCGAGATCTCATCCGGGACTCCGAACAACCTTCGGTCACCAACACATATAACTCATCTATACTGAAACATCACCGAACCTTAAGTGTGCAGACCTTGCGGGTTCGAGAACCATGTAGACATGACCGAGACACCTCTACGGTCAATAACCAATAGCAGGACATGGATGCCCATATTGGTTCCTACATGTTCTACGAAGATATTTATCGGTTGAACCTCTATGTCCAGGATTCAGACAACCCCGTATGTTGTTCCCTTTGTTATTCGGTATGTTACTTGCCCGAGACTCGATCGTCGGTATGTTCATACCTAGTTCAGTCTCGTTACCGGCAAGTCTCTTTTACTCGTTCCGTAATACAAGATCACGTGGGTAACACTTAGTCACATTACTTACAAGGCTCATTGTGATGTTGTATTATCGAGTGGGCCCTGAGATACCTCTCCATCACACGGAGCAACAAATTCCAGTGTTGATCCATGCCAACTCAACAGACACCCTCGGAGATACCTGTAGAGCATCTTTATAGTCACACAGTTACGTTGTGATGTTTGATACACACAAGGTACTCCTCCGGTGTCAGTGAGTTGCATGATCTCATGGTCATAGGAACAGATACTTGACACGCAGAAAACTATAGCAATAAACTAACACTATCTTATGCTACATTTGTAGTTTGGGTCTTGTTCATCACATCCTTCTCCCAATGATGTGATTCCGTTATGAAATGAAATCTCATGTCCATGGATAGGAAACCTTAACCATCTTTGATCAGCGACCTAGCCTGCTTGAGGCATACTAGGGACACGGTGTTTGTCTATGTGCCCACACATGTATTTAGTTTCCAATCAACACAATTATAGCATGAACAATAAATGATTATCATGAACAAGCACTAGTGGAAAAAGGTCCATTTGTCCCGGTTCCAGAGGCCCATCTATCCCGGTTCTGGACCCGGGACTAAAGGGTCAGGAGTAAAGCCCATGAACTTTAGTCCCAGTCCGCTTACGAACTGGTACAGATGGGGCTGCACGTGGCCACTCCGTCGAGCCCAGGCAGGAGGGCCTTTGGTCCCGGTTGTTAACACCAACCGGGACCAAAGAGCATCCACACGTCAGCAGTTGAGGAGCTGTTTTTTGGAAAGAGGGGGGGGGGGGTTGAGGGTTTGGAGGGTTAATTTATGGGTTTCATATATTTTGTTATCTAGCTAATAGAGAGAAGTGACCTCTCCTATCTCTGTGCTTGGTCACAACGCTACGTATTATACATATAGAGAGAACATATAACACTATTTAATCATCATTTTCGTCAATGAGACATCATATAACAAGTTGGTCACTAGTCATAATCACAACTCCTCCTCATCATCATCATCAACTCTAACACATTGTAGCACATAATAACACATTGTACCTAGGACCTAGTCCTCTCTCATATGACCTACTCTACCCTCTCTTAGGTACAATATCATAAAACAAGATAGGCCCTAACTCTCCATTATGGAGAACGGAGATCATACTGTCTCCCATTCTTGGCCGATGCACAATGTTGCTTCCAAGTAGCTCTCTACGATTGACCATACATTTTTTCCAATCTATGATTGTCATGCCTTCATCGGTTTTAGAAATCCGGTATGGACAGGAGTGATGCGTAGGCTGACCTGGCCGTGGTGGCCCTAAGCTCATAACAACAACACGACCTCTCGGAAACATCAGATGAGGCACACAATCCTTTGGGATTTTCTGTTGAAAAACATAGTAATAACTTTGTAGTTAGCAATGTAGTTTAGTTTTAGAAGAATTTATGCAAAAGATGCACGGATGTCGTAATAGTAGAAAAACTTACCATGCAATATCCATGGATGTTACCGTAGTTCACCACATGCACTAGTGGCATGTATTGACCATAATGTGGAGGAGTTTGATAATAGATATTGTAATTCTCAAGATGACTAAGAAATGCGGTAAGATGATCTTTCTCCTTATAAGTTAATTCTGCTTCATCACTGTAGTAGTAGGTTCTGTCTACCATCTTCCATACATTTTTTGAAGAATGAAAATAAGTTGTCAATGCAAATAAGTTGTCAACTATTTTCAAAAAAACAATATAAATTCCTTAATAAATATGGTTGAGAAACTCACATAATGGTAGAACTAGAGGCGTTTGCACATCGACCCAGATGTCGATATTACCTTCAATTTCATCTTCCGGACGAATATCAAAGGTGATAAGCATATTAGGCTCAAATGCATAAGCCTTGCATAGTGCTCACCAAGTTTTGCATTCAAAATAGCAGTAGGTGTCTGCATGGTACAATTTACCGCAAAAGTAAAACCATGCTCGGTCCTCAAGTGAACTATCTTTACCTCCATAGTTTTTTTAGTATTGAAACCAATCTTATCCAAGACAGCAATTCTTGCATGGCAGGGGATATGCTAGTAGAATAGTAAAAAATTAAAATTATAAGTTGAAGCAAAAGAAGCAGAAGTCATGCTTAATTATGAAAAAAGACTTGTCATTGTGACTTACTGTATCCACTTCGAAGGTCTCATCCAGCATGATGCTAAAGCGCCTACCATCAACTAGGAAAGGCTTGTAACACAGGCCGCGGTCGTCTTCGCAGTATTCGCACATAGCGAATTCCCTTTCATCGTCAGACATTTCCTATGTTCGTAGTTGAAACATTTAAAATCGATCGAAGGAAACTACGAGAAAACTGATCAACACACAGATCACTATTATTCAATATGCAACGAGTTGAGTTTAGGTCTGTCGAGTCTTTCCTTTCTAAACTCTCATCTCACGTATATGGTGGGCACTCCCTCTGATATTGCGACCATCGGTGATGGTGGCTCCTCCATTCTTCCCAGAGTGCATTGCACCAAAATGTCTAGCACACTAGAACAAAGGAGAAGCGACCCCACGACAACAGTCGGGATTCTTCCTCTCATATATATATATATATATATATATATATATATATAGGGAAAATACATCCTACGACCGGGTGTAGTTACTCCCATGTCTCATATACTATCATGTGGTAGTATATATACTAATTTATTATTTTAAGTATGTTCATATACTATATCTAAGATACTCCAAAGTGAATTCTATGAAAAAAATTGCAAGTTGACTCATATTTTTATTATATTTATAAAATACGTACATATTTCTACATAAAAAAGTATATGCTCAAAATATGAGACATACTACCAAATTTTTTGTATATATACTACCTAAATATTTTTATATACTACATACTATGTGTACATACACTTCAGAATGATAGATACTACCTATGGCATACGAAACAAAAGTGGGAGTAACTACACCCGGTCGTACCAAACATTTGTCCTATATATATATATATATATATATATATATATATATATATATATATATATATATATATATATATATGGTGGACACTCTCCCTCACTGAAAGACACACAAGGAGCCGAAACAGACCTAAAGTCAACCCGTCTCATATATCGAGCAATAACATAGAAAAAATTCCCTATGTTTTACCGGAATGACTTGCAAATCACAAATACATTTATAATGAACTCGAATATAATATCACTAATACATCATCCCGAATAATGCAGTTCAAGAATTACAGCACGCTTTGGATCCTAATGCGTGTGTGACTTTCGGTCCGTCGAGGCTTTCCTTAAGTAACTCTCATATCTCATGGTGTGTTGATGTACTCTCTCTCACACTGATATGATGGTGTATATATGTTGGTGGGCACTCTCTCACAGTAATAGTTCGACCGTCGGTGATGGACGCCCCCCTCTTTCTTCTTGCGCAATAGATCGACGAGTTTTTCACAAAGAAGAGAAAAAAGAGGAGGCGCCCCCCACGACAACAGTCAGGATTCCTCCATCAAGAACACACATGAAATTCACACAAGGAGCAACGACAGACCGAAAGTCACACACGCGTTATACCGATAAAATATCACAAATACATTGATATTTATAATGAACTCGAATATAATATCACTAATACATCATCCCAAATAATCCAGTTAATGCATCATCAAATATTAACTAATACATCTCGAATATTATCATATAAGATCACTAATACAGATCGAATATCCTAGAATCCAAAGTGGAGGACGGTGAACGCGGTTCACTAGCGGTCTCTGAGTCGCCGGCGGTGGACACCCAAAGATAAGGAACCATCATGGGATCATAACTCGGGTGAGATCCCTGGAGGATCTGCCAGGTATTGTCGAACCGGGCATCCAACGCCGCCATGTAGCGACGGGTGTGCTCGTCCTCCTCCCTGACACGGTGATGTACCACCTCCGCAGGTGCCCTCTCCCTCCGCACCGAAAGTGGCCCGCATGACCGCCACCACAGAAGGTCCGGGTCGACGACGAGACCTGGATTCCTCACCAACCTCCAAGCCCGGGAAGGTAGCATCTCCCAGTGCCAGCCCGGCGGAGCCCAGTCTCGGACATGGCGCCTATCAAGCGGCTCTCGCGGACTACTCGAGGACGAGGATGCAGGCCGGGCATCGTCGACAAATTCCTATGAGAATGTTTTCTGATCGTTTAATCACTAATTTTTCATAAAAACCCCAAAAATTTATAATCTAACATACACATACTAATTTTTCCTAAGACTCCTAATAATTAAATAAAACATAAAACAACTAAAACATAAACATTCATCATATAAACATAAATCCTAAGGCTCACACATACTAATTTTTCCTAAGGCTCACACTGGGGGCGGCGGCGGTGATAGGGCGGTGACGGGGCGGCGACGCGGAGGCGATGGGGGCAGGGCAGCGACGGAGAGGCAATGACAACGGGGGCGACGGGGTAGGCGATGGGGGAGGGGGGCTAAGGGGGCAGCGGTGGCGGCGACGACGGCGACGGGGGACGGCAGCCGGCGGCGGCGCCGGCAACGGAGAGCGCACGAGATTCAGGCAGCCTGACGGCGTGGGTGGGGATCTGGCCTTCGGGGGAGAGAATGGGTCAAAAACTGCTAAGTGTTTGCTTATATACAAGGAGCATTGGTCCCGGTTCGTGGCACCAACCGGGACCAATGCCAACCTTTGGTCCCAGTTGGTGGCACCAACCTAGACCAAAGCCCTGTTTTTAGCAGCCCAAAGGGCGGGAAACAGGGACCTTTGGTCCCGGTTGGTGGCACCAACCGGGATCAAAGGGGGGCATTGGTCCCGGTTGGTGCCACCAACCGGGACCAATGGTCCCTTTTCTTCAGCCGGTGGGAAACAGTGGCCTTTGGTCCCGGTTGGTGGCACCAACCGGGACCAAAGGTTGGTGCTGCCCGGGGATAAATGTTTAGTCCCACCTCGCTAGCCGAGAGGGCTCGAGAGTGCTTTATAAGCGCTGCTGCGCCAACCCTCTCGAGCTCCTCTCAACTGCAGGCTTACGGGCCTAATTGCACTCTCCTCCGCCTGTGGGCCTACTGGTCCTTCTGCGGGCCTGAATCCTGGCCCAACTAGCTGTTCGGTTTCTAGTCGTATTCAGGCCGTGGTGGCCCACTAGGCGACATTTTAAAAAAACACGTTTTTGTTTTGTTTTTTGCTTTATTTATTTTCTTTTGTTTCTACTTATAGATTTTTAGTGATACTTTTTTCTTTTAGGTCACAAAAATTATAAACTTTCTCTTAGTGCCATTAGTTTTAAAATTTCAATAGTTTAAATTTGAATTCTTTCAAATTTATGTGAATCACTAGTTTGTGAATAACTTTACTATAAAAATAGATTTTTTGAGTGATTCTTTTTTCCTGCTATTTAATATTACTTTGTTTAAAAATTATATTCAATTTCGTAATTCTTAGGTTATTTTAAATGGTTGTTTAAATAAAGAACAGATTTTTTTGAGCTAAATGACCATGAAATTGAAAAGCACTACAAATGAACTCTGGAAAGGTTGAAAGTTGGCATGGTATCATCATTTCGCCCACATAGCATGTGCTAAAAAGTTGAGAGGGTTATGGAAAAATCTGGATGCACTTCATGTACAAAACGAACAGTCTCTTTCGAAGTATTAGGGTTTCGGACGGAAACTCATCTGTTACAAAAGGCATTTCATTTTCTTGAACTTATTTGAACTCCATACTTTTTGTGTGTTCAAAATGCACCATTCAAAGCCACATCATCAATTTTCAACCCTTTTCGACTTCATTTGTTATTTTCATGCCGTTATTGATTTTTTTGAGCTGAATGACACTGAAATTGAAAAGCACTGCAAATGAACTCTAAAAAGGTTGAAAGTTGGCATGTTATCATCATTTCACCCAGATAGCATGTGCTAAAAAGTTAAGAGGGTTACGACAAAAGCTGGATGCACTTCGTGTACAAAACGGACAGTCTCTTTCGAAGTATCAGGGTTTCGGACGGAAACTCATCTGTTACAAAAGGCATTTCATTTCTTCACATGTAACTGGATTGATATTCTAGATCAAAGGCATCATCATAATAGTTGTGGAGAGAAAGTCTTCACTTTTTCTTCGCTTGTGTCCTTTGCTTATTTTGCCGTAACCATGGATAATCTTCATTATTTAACAGGGTGCTTGGGTCAGCCTTGACTTTGAAGGGAGGAATTTCCTGAAACTTTTCATAATCTTCAGACATGTCTTTCTTGCCCTCCAATCCCATGATGTCTCTTTTGCCTGAAAGAAGTATGTGACGCTTTGGCTCATCGTATGATGTATTCGCTTCCTTATCTTTTATTTTTCTCAGCTTGGTAGACATGTCCTTAACGTAGAAAACCTGCGCCACATCACTGTTGTCATTCTGTAATGTGGGTATAACTGTACCCCGCCTCTTGTAAGATTGACCCATTTGCATCGAAACAAAGGGACCTTCAAATCATGTCCATAGTCAAGTTCCCATATCTCCTATATGTAACCATAATATGTGTCGACCTTCCCATTGGTCGTTGCTGCATCAAAGCGGACACCGCTGTTTTTGTTGGTACTCCTTTGTGTTGGAAATATGCCCTAGAGGCAATAATAAAATGGTTATTATTGTATTTCCTTGTTCATGATAATTGTCTATTGTTCATGCTATAATTGTGTTAACCGGAAACCATAATGCATGTGTGAATACATAGACCACGATGTGTACCTAGTGAGCCTCTAGTTGGCTAGCTTGTCGATCAATAGATGGTCATGGTTTCATGACCATGGACATTGGATGTCGTTGATAACGGGATCACATCATTAGGAGAATGATGTGATGGACAAGACCCAATCCTAAGCATAGGACAAGATCGTGTATTTCGTCTGCTAAAGCTTTTCCAATGTCAAGTATCGTTTCCTTAGACCATGAGATTGTGCAACTCCCGGATACCGTAGGAATTCTTTGGGTGTGCCAAACGTCACAACGTAACTGGGTGGCTATAAAGGTGAACTACGGGTATAGCCGAAAGTGTCTGTTGGGTTGGCAGGAATCGAGACTAGTTTTTGTCACTCCGTATGACAGAGAGGTATCTCTGGGCCCACTCGGTAAGACATCATCATAATGAGCTCAATGTGACTAAGGAGTTAGCCATGGGATGATGTGTTGCAGAACGAGTAAAGAGACTTGCCGGTAACGAGATTGAACAAGGTATAGGGATACCCACGATCGAAATCTCACGCAAGTATCATACCGGTAGACAAAGGGAATTGTATACGGGATTGATTGAATCCCCAACATGGTGGTTCATCCGATGAGATCATCGTGGAGCATGTGGG
The DNA here is from genome assembly GCA_022496015.1 of Hordeum marinum. Taxonomy (NCBI): domain Eukaryota; kingdom Viridiplantae; phylum Streptophyta; class Magnoliopsida; order Poales; family Poaceae; genus Hordeum; species Hordeum marinum. The sequence goes on from CM039672.1 coordinate 47,758,516, forward strand.
AGCCAACATGGGTATCCAGATCCCACTGTTGGTTATTGACGAGAGAGGTGTCTCGGTCATGTCTACGTGTCTCCCGAACCCGTAGGGTCTACACGCTTAAGGTTCGATGACGCTAGGGTTATAGGGAAATAGTGTACGTGGTTACTAAAGGTTGTTCCGAGTCCCGAATGAGATCCTGGATGACACGAGGATCTCTGTAATGGTCCGGAGGTAAAGATTCATATATAGGAAGTAAGGATTTGGCCACCGGAAGTGTTTCGGGAATTACGGGTAACGTACCGGGACCACCGCAAGGGTTCCGGGGGTCCACCAAGTGGGGCCACCAGCCCCGGAGGGCTGCATGGGATGAAGGTGGAGGGAACCAGCCCCTAGGTGGTCTGGTGCACCCCTTCCAAGGCGCATCAAGGAGAGAAGGGGGGCAAACCCTAGGCCTAGATGGGCCCTAGGCCCACCCTAGGGCAGCTAGGGCTGCCGCACCACCTCTCCCTCCCTCTTGGCCGCCGGCCAAGATCCCATCTACGGCTGCCGAACCACCTAGGGTGGGAACCCTAGGGGTGTGCACCCTCCTCCCTCTCCTCCTATATATAGTGGTTCTCTTGGGGCTATTTGAGACACGACTCTCTCTCCCTCTCAACGCAGCCCTACTTCTCCTACTCCTCGTTCTCCGTAGTGCTTGGCAAAGCCCTGCCGGAGACCACTTAGCTCCACCTTCACCACACCATCGTGCTACCGGACCTCTCCCTCAACCTCTCCTTCCTTCTTGCTAGATCAAGGCGTAGGAAACGTCACCGGGCTGCACGTGTGTTGAACGCGGAGGCGCCGTTGTTCGGCGCTAAGATCGGAGTCCACCGAGATCTGAATCACTACAAGTACGACTCCACCAACCGCGTTCTTGTAACGCTTCCGCTTAGCGATCTTCAAAGGTATGAAGATCCACTCTCCCCTTACTCGTTGCTGGTTTCTCCATAGATAGATCTTGGTGAACACCTAGGAAATTTTTGATTTACTACTACGTCTCCCAACAGTGGCATCATGAGCTAGGTTTATGCGTAGAATCTATGCACGAGTAGAACACAAAGTTGTTGTGGGCGTCGATATTGTTAATTTGCTTACCACTACTAGTATTATCTTGATTCGGCGGTATTGTGGGATGAAGCGGCCCGGACCAACTTTACACGTACGCTTACGTGAGACCGATTCCACCGCCTGACATGCACTTGTTGCTTAAGGTGGCTAGCGGATGTCTGTCTCTCCCACCTTAGTCGGATTGGATTCGATGAAAAGGGTCCTTATGAAGGGTAAATAGCAATTGGCATATCATGTTGTGGTTTTGGCATAGGTAAGAAACCTATAGCAGCCACGTAAAAACTTTCAACTACAAATTAGAGGACGTCTAACTTGTTTTTGCAGCATATGCCTTGTGATGTGATATGGCAAAAGGATGTGATGTGATGCATTGTGATGTATGAGATTGGTCATGTTCTTGTAATAGGATTCACGACTTGCATGTTGATGAGTATGACAACCGGCAGGAGCCATAGGAGTTGTCTTATTTTATTGTATGACCTGCGTGTCAATCATAAACGCCATGTAATTAATTTACTTTATTGCAAAATGTTAGTCATAGTAGTAGAAGTAATAGTTGGCGAGACAACTTCATGAAGACACGATGATGGAGATCATGATGATGGAGATCATGGTGTCGTGCTGGTGACAGTGATGCTCATGGTGCCCCGAAGATGGAGATCAACGGAGCAAGATGATATTGGCCATATCATGTCACTATATTGATTGCATGTGATGTTTATCATGTTTACATCTTATTTTCTTAGAATGGCGGTAGTAAATAAGATGATCTCTCAATAAAATTTGAAGAAATGTGTTCACCCTAATTGTGCACCGTTGCTAAGGATCGTTGTTTCGAAGCACCATGTGATGATCTGGTGTGATAGGTTCTAACGTTCGCATACAACGGGTGTAAGCCAGATTTACACACGCGAAACACTTGGGTTGACTTGATGAGTCTAGCATGTACATACATGGCCTCGGAACACGGAAGACCGAAAGGTCGAACATGAGTCGTATAGAAGATACGATCAACATGGAGATGTTCACCATGGATGACTAGTCCATCTCACGCGATGATCGGACATGGGCTAGTTGACATGGATCATGTGTCACTTGGATGACTAGAGAGATGTCTATCTAAGTGGGAGTTCATTAAATAATTTGATTATGTGAACTTAATTATCATGAACTTAGTCTAAAATTGTCTTTACAATATATATTGTAGATCCAATGGCCAATGCTAATGTCACCCTCAACTTCAACGCTTTCCTAGAGAAAACCAAGCTGAAATATGATGGAAGCAACTATGCGGACTGGGTCCGTGGCTTGAGGATAATCCTCATAGCTTCCAAAAGATTGTATGTCCTTGATGCACCGCTAGGTGACCCACCCATTTTCCCAGCGGACCAAGACGTTACGAACGCTCGGCAATCACGCTGCGATGATTACTCCCTTGTTCAGTGCGGCATGCTTTACAGTTTAGAACCGGGGCTCCAAAAGTGTTTTGAGCAACACGGAGCATATGAGATGTTCCAAGAGCTGAAACTGGTTTTCCAAGCTCATGCCCGGGTCGAGAGATATGAAGTCTCCGACAAGTTCTTCAGCTATAAGAGGGAGGAGAATAGTTCTGTCAGTGAGCACATACTCAAAATGTCTGGGTTGCACAACCGCTTGACTCAGCTGGGAGTTAATCTTCCGGATGACTCGGTCATTGACAGAATCCTCCAGTCGCTTCCACCTAGCTACGAGAGCTTTGTGATGAACTACAGCATGTAGGGTATGGAGAAGTCCATTCCTGAGTTGTACTCGATGCTGAAATCAGCGGAGGTCGAGATCAAAAAGTAGCATCAAGTGTTGATGGTGAATACGACCACTGGTTTCAAGAAAGGTAAGGGTAAGAAGAACTTCAAGAAGGACGGCAAAGAAGTTGCCATGCCCGGTAAGCAAGTTGTCGGGAAGAAGAACAAGAATGGACCCAAGCCTGAGACTGAGTGCTTTTATTGCAAGGGTACCGGTCACTGGAAGCGGAACTGCCCCAAGTACTTAGCGGATAAGAAGGCCGGCAACGTTAAAGGTATATGTGGTATACTTGTTATTGATGTGTACCTAACCAGCGCTCGTAGTAGCTCCTGGGTATTTGATACCGGTGCAGTTGCTCACATTTGTAACTCCAAGCAGGAGCTGCAGAATAAGCGAAGGCTGGCAAAGGACGAGGTGATGATGCGCGTCAGGAATGGTTCCAAGGTCAATGTGATCACCGTCGGCATGCTACCTCTACATCTACCTTCGCGGTTAGTTTTAAACCTCAATAATTGTTATTTAGTACCAGCTTTGAGCATGAACATTGTATCTGGATCTTGCTTGATGCGAGATGGCTACTCATTTGAATCTGAGAATAATGGTTGTTCTATTTATATGAGAGAAGTGTTTTATGGTCATGCTCCGCTGGTCAATGGTTTATTTTTGATGAATCTCGAACGTGATGTTACACATATTCATAGTGTGAGTAACAAAAAGTGTAAGGTTGATAACGATAGTCCCACTTACATGCGGCACTGCCGCCTTGGTCATATTGGTGTCAAACGCATGAAGAAGCTCCATGCTGATGGACTTTTGGAGTCTCTTGATTTTGAATCATTTGACACGTGCGAACCATGCCTCATGGGCAAGATGACCAAGACTCCGTTCTCTGGAACAATGGAGCGAGCAACTGACTTGTTGGAGATAATACATACCGATGTATGCGGTCCAATGAGCGTCGAGGCTCGCGGTGGCTACCGTTATGTTCTCACCCTCACTGATGACTTGATAGATATGGGTATGTCTACTTAATGAAACACAAGTCTGAAACTTTTGAAAGGTTTAAGGAATTTCAAAGTGAGGTGGAGAATCAATGTGACAGGAAAATAAAGTGCCTTCGATCTGATCGTGGTGGAGAATATTTAAGTCACGAGTTTGGCACGCACCTAAGGAAATGTGGAATTGTTTCACAACTCATGCCGCCTGGCACACCTCAGCGAAATGGTGTGTCTGAACGTCGTAATCGCACTCTATTGGATATGGTGCCATCTATGATGTATCTTACAAACTTACCACTATCATTTTTGGGATATGCATTAGAGACTTCCGCATTCACTTTCAATAGGGCACCGTCAAAGTCCGTTGAGACGACACTATATGAATTATGGTTTGGAAATAAACCTAAGCTATCGTTTCTAAAAGTTTGGGGATGCGATGCTTATGTGAAGAAACTTCAACCTGAGAAGCTCGAACCCAAATCGGAAAGGTGTGTCTTCATAGGATATCCCAAAGAGACTATTGGGTATACCTTCTACCTTAGATCCGAAGGCAAAGTCTTTGTTGCCAATAATGGATCCTTTCTCGACAAAGAGTTTCTCTCGAAAGAAGTAAGTGGGAGGAAAATAGAACTTGATGAGGTCATTGTACCTCCACTCAAACCGGAGAGTAGCACGGCACGGGAAGATGTTTCTGTGGAGCCTGCACTGGCTGGAGAGGAAGTTAATGGTGATGATCATGAAACTTCAAATCAAGTTACTATTGAACGTCGAAGGTCCACTAGGACACATTCTGCACTAGGGTGGTACGGTAACCCTGTCCTAGAGATCATGTTGTTGGACAACGGTGAACCTTCAAACTATGAAGAACCAACAAATGGCTTGAAGCCATGAAATCCGAGATAGGATACATGTATGAGAACAAAGTGTGGACTTTGGTGGACTTGCCTGATGATAAGCGAGCCATTGAAAATAAATGGATCTTTAAGAAGAAGACTGACCCGGATGGTAATGTGACCGTCTATAAGGCTCGACTTATCGCTAAGGGTTATCGACAAGTTCAAGGAGTTGACTACGATGAGACTTTCTCACCCGTAGCAATGCTGAAGTCTGACCGAATCATGTTAGCAATTGCCGCATTTTATGATTATGAGATCTAGCAAATGGACACCAAAACGGCATTCCTTAATGGATTCCTTAAGGAAGAACTGTATATGATGCAGCCAGAAGGTTTTGTCGATCCCAAAGATGCTAACAAGGTATGCAAGCTCCAACGCTCCATCTATGGGCTGGTGCAAGCATCTCGGAGTTGGAACATTCGCTTTAATGAGGTGATTAAAGCGTTTGGATTTATACATGTTTATGGAGAACCCTGTATTTACAAGAAAGTGAGTGGGAGCTCTGTAGAATTTCTCGTAATATATGTGGATGACATATTGTTGATGGGAAATGATATAGAACTTTTGGAAAGTGTAAAGGCCTACTTGAATAAATGTTTTTCAATGAAGGACCTTGGAGAAGCTGCTTACATATTAGGTATTAAGATTTATAGAGATAGATCGAAACGCCTCATAGGTCTTTCACAAAGCACAAACCTTGAAAAGATATTGAAGAAGTTCAATAAGGATCAGTCCAAGAAGGGGTTCTTGCCTGTGTTATAGAGTGTGAGATAGAGAATGACTCAATGCCCAACCACGACAAAGGATAGAGAAGAGACGAGTGTCATCCCCTATGCTTCAGCCATAGGCTCTATTATGTATGCCATGCTGTGTACCAGACCTGATGTGAACCTTGCCATAAGTTTGGTAGGGAGGTACCAAAGTGATCCTGGAGCGGAAAACTGGACAGCGGTCAAGAATATCCTGAAGTACCTGAAAAGGACAAAGGACATGTTTCTCGTATATGGAGGTGTCGAAGAGCTCGTCGTAAAGGGTTATGTTGATGCTAGCTTCGACACAGATCCGGACGACTCCAAGTCGCAAACCGGATACGTGTATATTTTGAACGGAGGGGCAGTCAGCTGGTGCAGCAGCAAGCAAAGCGTTGTGGCAGCATCTACATGTAAAGCGGAGTACATAGCTGCTTCAGAAGCAGCAAAGGAAGGGGTCTGGATGAAGGAGTTCATCACCGACCTAGGAGTGATTCCAAATGCGTCGGGCCCGATGACTCTATTCTGTGACAACACTGGAGCTATTGCCCTTGCGAAGGATCCCAGGTTTCAGAACAAGTTGAGAGGGTTACGGCAAAGTTGAGAGGGTTACAGCAAAAGCTGGATGCACTTCGTGTACAAAACGGACAGTCTCTTTCGAAGTATCAGGGTTTCAGACGGAAACTCATCTGTTACAAAAGGCATTTCATTTCTTCACATGTAACTGGAGTGATATTCTAGATCAAAGGCATCATCATAATAGTTGTGGAGAGAAAGTCTTCACTTTTTCTTCGCTTGTGTCCTTTGCTTATTGCATCATAACCATGGATAATCTTCATTGTTTAACACGGTGCTTGGGTCAGCCTTGACTTTGAAGGGAGGAATTTCCTGAAACTTTTCATAATCCTCAAACATGTCTGTCTTGCCCTCCAATCCCACGATGTCTCTTTTGCCTGAAAGAACTATGTGACACTTTGGCTCATCATATGATGTATTCGCTTCCTTATCTTTTATTTTTCTCGGCTTGGTAGGCATGTCCTTAACATAGAAAACCTGTGCCACATCATTGGCTAGAACGAATGGTTCGTCTGTGTACCCAAGATTGTTGAGATTCACTATTGTCATTCTGTAATGCGGGTCTACCTGTACCCCGCCTCTTATAAGATTGAACCATTTGCATCGAAACAAAGGGACCTTCAAATCATGTCCATAGTCAAGTTCCCATATCTCCTATATGTAACCATAATATGTGTCGACCTTCCCATTGGTCGTTGCTGCAGCAAAGCGGACACCGCTATTTTGGTTGGTGCTCCTTTGTGTTGGAAATATGCCCTAGAGGCAATAATAAAATGGTTATTATTGTATTTCCTTGTTCATGATAATTGTCTATTGTTCATGATATAATTGTGTTAACCGGAAACCATAATGCATGTGTGAATAATAGACCATAATGTGTCCCTAGTGAGACTCTAGTTGGCTAGCTCGTTGATCAGTAGATGGTCATGGTTTCATGACCATGGACATTGTATGTCGTTGATAACGGGATCACATCATTAGGAGAATGATGTGATGGACAAGACCCAATCCTAAGCATAGCACAAGATCGTGTAGTTCGTCTGCTAAAGCTTTTCCAATGTCAAGTATCGTTTCCTTAGACCATGAGATTGTGCAACTCCCGGATACCGTAGGAATGCTTTGGGTGTGCCAAACGTCACAACGTAACTGGGTGGCTATAAAGGTGTACTAAGGGTATATCCTAAAGTGTCGGTTGGGTTGGCACGAATCGAGGCTGGGATTTGTCACTCCGTATGACGGAGAGGTATCTCTGGGCCCACTCGGTACGACATCATCATAATGAGCTCAATGTGACTAAGGAGTTAGCCACAGGATGATGTGTTGTGGAATGAGTAAAGAGACTTGCCGGTAATGAGATTGAACAAGGTATAGGGATACCGACGATCGAATCTCGGGCAAGTATCATACCGGTAGACAAAGGGAATTGTATACGGGATTGATTGAATCCCCGACATCGTGGTTCATCCGATGAGATCATCGTGGAGCATGTGGAAGCCAACATGGGTATCCAGATCCCGCTGTTGGTTATTGACCGGAGAGGTGTCTCGATCATGTCTACGTGTCTCCCGAACCCGTAGGGTCTACACACTTAAGGTTCGATGATGCTAGGGTTATAGGGAAATAGTGTACGCGGTTACTGGAGGTTGTTCGGAGTCCCAAATGAGATCCCGGACATCACGAGGAGCATTGGAATGGTCCAAAGGTAAAGATTCATATATAGAAAGTGAGGATTTGGCCACCGGAAGTGTTTCGGGAATTACCGATAACATACCGGGACCACCGGAAGGGTTCCGGGGGTCCATCAAGTGGGGCCACCAGCCCCGAAGGGCTGCATGGGCTGAAGGTGGAGGGAACCAGCCCCTAGGTGGGCTGGTGCGCCCCTCCCACCTGGCCCAAGGCACGGTAAGGAGAGAAGGGGGGCAAACCCTAGGCCTAGATGGGCCCTAGGCCCACCCTAGGGTAGCTAGGGCTGCCACACCACCTCTCCCTCCCTCTTGGCCGCCGGCCAAGATCCCATATAGGGTTGCCACACCACCTAGGGTGGGAACCCTAGGGGTGGGCACCCTCCTCCCTCTCCTCCTATATATAGTGGTGCTCTTGGGGCTGTTTGAGACACGACTCTCTTTCCCTCTCGGCACAACCCTACTTCTCCTACTCCTCGTTCTTCGTAGTGCTTGGCGAAGCCTTGCCGGAGACCACGCACCTCCACCGTCACCACGTCGTCGTGCTTCCAGAGCTCTCCCTCAACCTCTCCTTCCTCCTTGCTGGATCAAGGCGTAGGAGATGTCACCAGGTTGCACGTGTGTTAAACGCGGAGGCGCCATTGTTCGGCGCTAAGATCGGAGTCCACCATGATCTGAATCGCTACGAGTATGACTCCACCAACCGCGTTCTTGTAACGCTTCCGCTTAGTGATCTTCAAAGGTACGAAGATCCACTCTGCCCTTACTCGTTGCTGGTTTCTCCATACATAGATCTTGGTGAACACGTAGGAAAATTTTGATTTACTACTACGTCTCTCAACACTTTGATCTTGGGCGATCGTGTAAAATGTATTCCCATTTATCTTGTACCCTTTGTAAGTCAATACAGTCAAAGATGGTCTCCTGGCCAATGAGTACAGCTCATCAAAAACAGTGTTGTCACACCTGAGATGTGTTTGCAACCAACTGCCGAAAGTCTTGAAGTGTTCACATGTAATCCAGTCATCACAGTGCTCTGGGTGTTTGGAGCGCAGAACGTTCTTGTGTTCATAGACATACGGGGTCACAGAGGTAGAATTCTGTAGAACTATGTAGTGTGCTTGAGACCAAGAATGCGTGTCCGCACATATTATTGACTTTGCTCCTAGCGTTCCTTTTCCACTCAGTCTCCCCTCATACCGCGATTGAGGGAGACCATTCTTCTTAAGGTCGGGAATGAAGTCAACACAAAACCCAATGACATCCTCTGTTTGACGGCCCATGGAGATGCTTCCTTCTGGCCTAGCGCAGTTACGGACATATTTCTTTAGGACTCCCATGAACCTCTCAAAGGGGAACATATTGTGTAGAAATACAGGTCCCAAAATGACAATCTCGTCAACTAGATGAACTAGGACGTGCGTCATGATATTGAAGAAGGATGGTGGGAACACCAGCTCAAAACTAACAAGATATTGTGCCACATCACTCCTTAACCTTGGTAGGATTTCTGGATCGATCACCTTCTGAGAGATTGCATTGAGGAATGCACATAGCTTCACAATGGCTAATCGAACGTTTTCCAATAGAAGCCCCCTCAATGCAACTGGAAGCAGTTGCATCATAATCACGTGGCAGTCATGAGACTTTAGGTTCTAGAACTTTTTCTCTGCCATGTTTATTATTCCCTTTATATTCAACGAGAAGCCAGATGGGACCTTCATACTGAGCAGGCATTCAAAGAAGATTTCCTTCTCTTCTTTGGTAAGAGCGTAGCTGGCAGGACCTTCATACTGTTTTGGAGGCATGCCGTCTTTTTCGTGAACACGTTGCTAGTCCTCCCGTGCCTCCGGTGTATCTTTTGTCTTCCCATACACGCCCAAGAAGCCTAGCAGGTTCATGCAAAGATTCTTCATCATGTGCATCACGTCGATTGCAGAGCGGACCTCTAGGTCTTTCTAGTAGGGTAGGTCCCAAAATATAGATTTGTTCTTCCACATGGGTGAGCGTCCCTCAGCGTCATTCGGAACAGATAGTCCACCAGGACCCTTTCCAAAGATTACTTGTAAATCGTTGACCATACAAGTATGTGATCACCGGTACGGATGGCGGGCTTCTTCTGGTGATCTGCCTCGCCATTGAAATGCTTTCCTTTCTTTCGACATTGATGGTTGGTCGGACGAAATCAACGATGCCCCAGGTACAAATTATTCCTGCAATTGTCTAGGTATATACTTTTGGTGTCATCTAAATAGTGCGTGCATGCGTGGTATCCCTTGTTTGTCTGTCCTAAAAGGTTACTGAGAGCAGGCCAATCATTGATGGTTACAAACAGCAACGCATGCAGGTTAAAATCCTCCTGTTTGTGCTCATCCCATACGCGTACACCATTTCCATTCCATAGCTATAAAAGTTCTTCAACTAATGGCCTTAGGTACACATAAATGTCATTGTCGGGTTTCTTAGGGCCTTGGATGAGAACTGGCATCATAATGAACTTCCGCTTCATGCACAGCCAAGGAGGAAGGTTATAGATACATACAGTCACAGGCCAGGTGTTATGATTGTTGCTCTGTTCCCCAAAAGGATTAATGCCATTCGCGCATAAACCAAACCATACGTTCCTTGCATCACCTACAAACTCCTTCCAGTACTTTCTCTCGATTTTTCTCCATTGCGACCCGTCAGCGGGTGCTCTCAACTTCCCGTCTTTCTTATGGTCCTCTTTGTGCCATCGCATATTCTTGGCATGCTCTTTGTTTTTGAACAAATGTTTCAACCATTGTATTATAGGAGCATACCACATCACCTTGGCAGCAAACCTCTTCCTGGGGCGCTCGCCCTCAACATCACCAGGTTCATCACGTCTGATCTTATAGCGCAATGCACCGCATACCGGGCATGCGTTCAGTTCCTCGTACTCACCATGGTACAGGATGCAGTCATTAGGGCATGCATGTATCTTCTGCACCTCCAATCCTAGAGGGCATACAACCTTCTTTGTTGCGTACATACTATCAGGCAATTCGTTATCCTTTGGAAGCTTCTTCTTCAATATTTTCAGTAGCTTCTCAAATCCTTTGTCAGGTACACATTTTCTGCCTTCCACTGCAGCAATTCCAGTGTGGTACCGAGCTTTGTGTTGCCATCATCGCAATTGGGGTACAGCCCTTTTTTGTGATCTTCTAACATGCGATCGAACTTCAGCTTCTCCTTTTCACTTTCGCACTGTCTCTTTGCATCAACAATGACCCGGCGAAGATCATCATCGGGCACATCGTCTGGTTCCTCTTGATCTTCAGCTTCCCCGGTTGCAGCATCACCGTATTCAGGGGCACATACTTGTCATCATCCTCTTCTTCTTCGCCGTCTTCCATCATAACCCCTATTTCTCCGTGCTTGGTCCAAACATTATAGTGTGGCATGAAACCCCTCACAAACAGGTGGCTGTGAAGGATTTTCTGGTCAGAGTAAGACTTCAAATTCCCACATGTAGGGCATGGACAACACATAAAACCATTCTGCTTGTTTGCCTTGGCCACTTCGAGAAAATTATGCACCCCCTTAATGTGCTCGTCAGTGCATCTGTTACCGTACATCCATTGCCAGTTCATCTGTGTGCATTACATATAATTAAGTGTGTCAAAAAACATTACAGAACATCAGGAATACAAAAGTGACCAAATTAATAGAAGTTCATCATCACATTAAAACCAAACCATGGCACTATATAATAACAAACAATAATTAAAGTAAGAAAATAATACAAGTAAGTATATTTTCTTTTAGAAAGAAGATAAGATCAAGAGGCTCACCACGCGCGGGTGATCGACGGCGGTTTCAGGACGGGTACGGGACAGGATGGACCGCCAAACCTAGACAAATCTTGACGAAAATGGAGTTTGGACAAGGAGCTTCGAGAGGAGAAAGCTTAAGTGTGGCTCGGGCATTTCATCGAACACCTCATGTGCATAGGAGGTGAGCTAGAGCACCACAAAGCTCTAACACTGTTGTCCTGGAAAAACAGAGCACTCCACGGCTCTGCCAGCGGCGGGCGAGGGTTTATATAGGCAGCTCATTGGTCCCGGTTCGTGGCTGGAACCGGGACAATAGGTCTCCCTTTGGTCCCGGTTCCAGCCACGAACTGGGACCAATGGTCGTGGGTCAGGAGCGAGGCGCATTGGTCCCGGTTCGTGCCTAGAACCGGGACCAAAGGGGCCAGATGAACCAGGACCAATGGCCCACGTGGCCCGGCCGGCCCCCTGGGCTCACGAACCGGGACTGTTGCCACCTTTGGTCCTGGTTCGTGAGTGAATCAGGATTAATGAGATTAGGAGGCCCGAACCAATGCCCTGTTTTCTACTAGTGAAGGAAATATAATAATAAACACTTTAATTATTGCCTCTAGGGCATATTTCTAACAGATATTTCATCAACCCCCCCTCACCCCCGTCACCAAAGTTACCAGGACCGGTGTACATAAGTTATCGGGTCTACGATGTGTGAGTTACCATGCTATTCACACAAAAGTTACTGATAGGATATTTCATCAACTCTCCCTGCCCCGTCACCAAAGTTACCATGACCGAGGTACATAAGTTATCAGCTCAATGATGTGTGAGTTGCCATCTATTCACACAAAAGTAACTGGGGATATTTCATCAACCCTCCCCCCATACCAAAGTTATCAGGACCTAGGTGCATAACTTGTCAGGTCTGCGGTCTATGATTTACCATGTTATTCACATAAAAGTTATCATGGGATATTCCATCAACCGCCCCTTCCCCCTCTCCCTCGGCGCCAAAGTAACCAGGATCAGGGTATATAAGTTATCAGATCTGTGATGTGTGAGTTACCATCTATTCACACAAAAGTTACCAGGTGATATTCTCACCCCCGCCACACTCGTGGAAATTACCCAGGGTATACGATGTGTGAGTTACCATGCTATTAACATTAAAGCTACCATGGGTATATTTCATAATCCCCCACCCCCCGCACGAAAATTACCCTGGGTGTACATAAGTTATCATGTCTTGGGGACGTAAAAAAGTCATGTTATCTGCACATAAGTTATCTTGGTGTGTTTCAACAACTCCCCCATCTCCACCCATCGCCAAAGTTATTAGGACTAGGGTACATAGGTTATCTGGTTTGTAGTGTGTGAGTTACCATGCTATTCACGCAAAAGTTACCGGGTGGTATATTTCATCACCACCCCCACCCCACCCCCATCCCCCCACGCGTTGCCAAAAGTTACCATGACCGGGGTACATAAGTTATCAAGTTATGAAGTGTAAGTTACTTTTCTACTAACATTAGAGTTGTCGTGTGTATATTTCACCACCCCTTCACCAAAGTTATCAGGACCGAAGCACATAAGTTATCAGGTCTGCGCTATGTGAGTTACCACCCATGCCCCCTCCCCCTCCCATGCCAAAGATACCAGGACGGGGGTATATACGTTCCATGGTCAGAAAAAATGAACAGAGAAAAAAGTATTATCATTGGCACTCCATGAGGAATCAAAAGATTACGTTGAATAAAAAATCATTGGCATTAAATGGGATGGTTGCACGGAATATCAAATGGAAGAAGACAATGCCTTGAAATTAATTTCTTGAATCAATCTCACGGAAACTGAGAAAAAATGGTGTTTTAAATACGCTGACATGGCTATATCGGGTCAAGTATGCTGACCATCGCTTAACTAACAAAAAGAAGTCAAGTTGTTTGGTGGTAGCCTGCTATCACTAGTGCAGAATAGGCCTATAGTCGCAGGTCGTAAGGGCCTTTAGTGCCGGTTCTCGAACCAACACTAAAGGGTGGGGACTAAAGCCTACCCCCCTTTAGTGTCGGTTCAACACGGCCCGGCACCAAAGGCCCTCCACGTGGCATCCAATGGCACCGTGGGCTGGGGGACCTTTAGTCCCGGTTGGTAACACCAACCGGGACTAAAAGTATTTATTTAGTTAGTTTTGTTTTATTTTCCTTTTAATTCTTTAGGGGTTTATGAATTAATTATGGTTATACGTCGTTATACAAATTTTGATACAGTACCAATTAAGAGGTTGTTATATCATTATGTTCATGATGAATTATTATATCATTGTGAGGAAGAAACATGGATTTTATTCATCCAAATGAATAAAAAGTGATCAAAAGTTGAATTAGTATGACGACGATCCTACTAATTCAACTTTTGGTCACTTTTGATTCATCCACATGAATCAAATCCGCTTTCCTTCCCCCAATGATATAACAAATCATAATGATAATCATGATCAACATCATCATCATATTAATATAAAAACTCTTGCATCATATCATCACCAACAACACTATAGCTAATAATCATCATAGTCATTACCACCAACACTATTTAATCATCATTTTCGTCAATGATACATCATATAACAAGTTGGTCACTAGTCATAATCACAACTCCTCCTCATCATCATCATCAACTCTAACACATTGTAGCGCATAATAACACATTGTACCTAGGACCTACTGCTCTCTCATAGTACCTACTCTACCCTCTTTTATGTAAAATATCATAAAACAAGATAGGCCCTGACTCTCCATTATGGAGAATGGAGATCATCCTGTCTCCAATTCTTGACCTACGCACAATGTTGCTTCCAAGTAGCTCTCTACGATTGACCATACATTTTTCCAATCTTTGATTGCCATATCTTCATCGGTTTTAGAAATCCGGTATGGACAGGAGTAATGCTTAGGCTAACCTGGCCATGCTGACCATAAGCTCATAACATCAACGCGACCTCTTGGAAACATCAGATGAGGCACACAATCCTTCGGGATTTTCTGTTGAAAAACATAGTAATAACTTTGTAGTTAGCAATGTAGTTTAGTTTTAGAAGAATTTATGCAAAAGATGCACGGATGTCGTAATAGTAGAAAATCTTACCATGCAATCTCCATGGATGTTACCGTAGTTCACCACGTGCAATAGTGGCACTAATTGACCATAATGTGGAGGAGTTTGATAATAGCTATTATAATTCTCAAGATCATTAAGAAATGTGATAAGATGATCTTTCTCCTTATAAGTTAATTCTGCTTCATCATTGTAGTAGTACGTTCTGTCTACCATCTTGCATACATTTTTGAAGAATGAAAATAAGTTGTCAATGGAAATAAGTTGTCAACTATTTTTAAATAAACAATATAAATTACTTAATAAATATGGTTGAGAAACTCACATAATGGTAGAACTGGAGGCGTCTGCACATCGACCTAGATGTCGATATTACCTTCGATTTCATCTTCCGGGCGAATATCAAAGGTGATAAGCATACTAGACTCAAATGCATAAGCCTTGCATAGTACTCTCCAACTTTTGCATTCAAAATAGGAGTAGGTGTCTACATTGTACAATTTTACGGCAAAAGTATAACCATGCTCGGTCCTCAAGTGAACTCTCTTTACCTCCATACTTTTTTTAGTATTGAAACCAATCTTATCCAAGACATAAATTCTTGCATGGCAGGGGATACGCTAGTAGAATAGTAAAAACTTAAAATTATAAGTTGAAGCAAAAGAAGCAGAAGTCATGCTTAATTACGAAAAAAGACTTGTCGTTCTGACTTACTGTATCCACTTCGAAGGTCTCTTCTAGCATGATGCTGAAGCGCCTATCATCAACTAGGGAAGGCTTGTCACATAGGCCGTGCTCGTCTTCGCAGTATTCGCACATAGCGAATTCCCTTTCGTTGTCATACATTTCCTATCTTCATAGTTGAAACCTTTAAAATCTATTGAAGGAAACTACGAGAAAACTGATCAACACACAAATCACTATTACTCAATATGCAACAGGTTGACTTTAGGTCTTTCGAGTCTTTCCTTGCTAAACTCTCATCTCACGTATATGATGGGCACTCCTTCTGATATTGTGACCGTCGGTGATGGTGGCTCCTCCATTCGTCCCTGAGTGCATTACCCCAAAATGTCTAGCACACGGGAACGAAGGAGAAGCGACCCCCACAACAACAGTCGGGATTCTTCCTCTCTCATATATATATATATATATATATATATATATATATATATATATGGTGGACACTCTCCCTCACTGAAAGACACACAAGGAGCCGAAACATACGTAAATTCAACCCGTTCCATATATCGAGCAATGACATAGAAAAAATGCCCTATGTTTTGCCGGAATGACTAGCAAATCACAAGCACTCGATATGTCCAACATTGTAGCACAAGACATTTCCTATGTTCATAGTTGAAACAAACATGCATTCAATAAGAAAAACTAAATCATAAAACAAATCAGTATTCAAATTAGCATGCATTCAATAAGCAAAACTAAATCATCTCTTGCGTTCGTACATCGTCGAATAATATCACTAATACATCTTGAATAGTATCATACATATAACCCCAAAAAACATTAAAATATGGAAAACACAAAATGGAAAACATTAAAATATGCAACATTAAAATATGCAACTTTTGCAAATACTAATTGCTATACATTGGATCAAATGTCAAAATTCATCAACTTTTTTCTATACATATATTGGATCAAAATGTAAAAATTCCTCAAATGTCAAAATTCCTTCACTTTTTTGTACACATCTAACTAATCATCTAGTGGAAAAAATATAAAAATTCATGCATATATGTCAAAATTCGTCAAATGTCAAAATTCCTTAACTTTTTTATATACATCAAAATTCTTGCATCTAATCATCTAATCATCTATACATCTAATTAATCATCTAATTATCAAAATTGTGTGTGCGTGTGTGTTTGTGTGTTCATCAAAATTGGGGGGGTCGGGCTGGGGAGGGGCCGGCGGCCGCCATGGCGGCACAAGGGGCGAGGGAGAGAGGGGAGGGGGAGCTCAAAGCGGGGCGACGGGGCGACGGCGAGGCGAGGCGAGTCGGGGGCGGCGACGGAGGAGCGGGCGTGGGCGGCGTCCGGGCGGCATCAGGCCGGGCTCGAGGAGGAACAGGCGTCGGAGATCGGCGCGAGGAGGGGAGACGACGTGGGGAGACGGCGATGGCGCGGGCGGCTTCGGGGAGGCGAGACGGCGACGGCGGTGTTGTCGCGAAGAGGAGAAGAATGCAGAGTAACTGAAATTTTTGAAGTGTTGTATATATAAGGAGGCCTTTAGTCGCGGTTGGTGGCTCCAACCGCGACTAAAGGGGGTCTTTCGTCGCGGTTGGAGCCACCAACCGCGACTAAAGGTGAATTTCAGCAGGCGCGGGCGGCAGGATGCGAAAACCTTTAGTCGTGGTTGGTGGCTCCAACCGCGACTAAAGACCCCCTTTAGTCGCGGTTGGAGCCACCAACCGCGACTAAAGATGGTGCTCGCGCAGGCGCGGTGCAGGAAACTTTAGTCCCACCTGGCCAAGCGAGGGGCAACCGCACTGGTTTATAAGCCTCGCTGCTGCTGCTACCTCGAGCTCCTCTCTAAGCAGGCCTATGTGGGCCTATTGAACCTGTGCGGCCCTGTTGGGCCTACTGGGCCTTAGAGGCCTGCATCCTGGCCCAGCTTGGGTTTCTAGTCGTATGCAGGCCGTGGCGGCCCACTAGGCGGCCTCTTTTTTTTTTGTGTTTTGCTTTATTTATTTTCTTTTGTTTCTGAGTTTTTTTGTGCTTTATTGAGAGTTGGTGAGTGAATCTTTTTGCGTTAGGTCAAAAAAATTATAAACTTTCTATTAGTGGCAGTAGTTTTCAAATTCGAATAGTTTAAATTTGGATTATTTGATATTTGTGTGAATCACTAGTTTGTGAATAACTTTACTTTAAAAATAGATTTTCTAGTGATTCTTTTTTTTACTGTTTAATATTATCATTTTTATCATTATATCCAATTTGGTAATTCTTCGGTTATTTAAAAAATCAAATGCCTTTGTAACAGGGGAGTTTTCGTCTGAAACCCTCATACTTCGAAAGAGATTGTCCATTTTGTACACGAAGTGCATCCAGTTTTTGCCGTAACCCTCTCAACCTTATAGCACATGCTATGTGGGTGAAATGATGATACCATGCCAACTTTCTACCTTTTCAGAGTTCATTTGTAGTGTTTATCAATTTCAGGGTCTTTTAGCTCAAAAAAAACAATAAATGCTTGAAAAATAGCAAATGAAGTCAGAAAGGGTTGAAAATTGAAGGCCTCCCTTGGAATGGTGCCTACTTAACGCACAAAAAGTCTGGAGTTGAAATAAGTTAAAAAATTGAAATGCCTTTGTAATAGGCGAGTTTTTGTCTGAAACCCTGATACTTCGAAAGAGATTGTCCATTTTGTACACGAAGTGCATCCAGTTTTTGTCGTAACCCTCTCAAGTTTTTAGCACATGCTATGTGGGTGAAATGATGATACCATGCCAACTTTCAACATTTTCAGAGTTCATTTGTAGTGCTTATTAATTTCAGGGTCATTTAGCTCAAAAAATTAGTAAATGCATGAAAAATAGCAAATGAAGTCGGAAAGGGTTGAAAATTGATGGCCTCCCTTCGAATGGTGCATACTGAATGCACAAAACACATAAGTACACTACTATTACAAAGATTCCCTTCGGTTTGTCCGAAGTGGGACTTTCTAGATATATAAGTCTAGAAACTAACTAGAGAAGCTGGTCACATCCCAAAGTGGGATCTTTGGGTGTAAAACTTTTTTTGGCATGTGTCCCTTTGTGTCGTAACCATGGGCAGTCTTCATCGTTTAACTTGATGCTCGGGTCAACATTCACTGTGAAGGTAGCAAATTCATGAAACTTTTCATAATCGCCTGACATGTCTGTCTTGTCCTCCACTCCCACGATGTTTCTTTTCCCTGAAAGAACTATGTGGCACTTTGGCTCATCGCATGATGTATTTGCTTCCTTATATTTTATTTTTCTTCCTTTGGTAGACATATCCTTCACATAAAAAACCTGTGCCACATCATTGGCTAGGACAAATGGTTCGTCTACGTACCCAAGATTGTTGAGATCCACTATTGTCATTCCGTACTGCGGGTCTTCCTTTACCCCGCCTCCTGTCAGATTGACCCATTTGCACCTAAACAAAGGGACCTTCAAATCAAGTCCATAGTCAAGTTCCCATATCTCCTCTATGTAACCATAGTATGTGTCCTTTGGCCCATTGTTGTTTGCTGCATCAAAGCGGACACCACTGTTTTGGTTGGCACTCTTTTTATCTTGGGCGATCGCGCAAAATGTATTCCCATTTATATCGTACCCTTTGAAAGTCAATATAGTCAAAGATGGTAACTTGGACAGCAAGTACTGGTCATCTTCAATAGTGTCGTCATGCATGAGACATGTGTGCAACCAACCGGCAAAAGTCACCGTTTTTTCATGTGTAATCCAGTCGTTAGACTTCTCCGGGTGTTTGGAGCGTAGAATATTGTTGTGTTGGTTGATATACGGAGCCACCAAGGCGGAACTTTGTAGAAATGTGTAGTGTGCTTGCGCCAAAGGATGCCCGTCCCGGCATATTAGTGAATTCTTTCCTAGCGTGCCTTTTCCACCCAGTCTACCCTCATGCCGCGATTCAGGAACACCTATCGGCTTAATGTCAGGAATAAAGTCAACACAAAACTCAATGACCTCCTCTATTTCATGACCCTTGGAGATGCTTCCTTCTGTCCTAGCACGATTATGAACATATTTCTTTAAGACTCCCGTCAACCTCTCAAAGGGGAACATATTGTGTAGAAATACAGGACCCAAAATGGCAATCTCCTCGACTAGGTGAACTAGGACATGCGTCATGATATTGAAGAAGGATGGTGGGAACACCAACTCAAAACTGACAAGACATTGCACCAAATCATTCTCTAACCTTGGTAGGATTTCTGGATCGATTACCTTCTGAGAGATTGCATTCAGGAATGCACATAGCGTCACAATGGCTAATCGAATGTTTTCCGGTAGAAGCCCCCTTAATGTAACTAGAAGCAGTTGCATCATGATCACGTGGCAGTCATGAGACTTTAGGTTCTGAAACTTTTTATCTGCCATATTTATTATTCCCTTTATACTCGACGAGAAGCCAGATGGGACCTTCATACTGAGCAGGCATTCGAAGAAGATTTCCTTCTCTTCTTTGGTAAGAGCATAGCTGGCATGACCCTGAAACTGCTTTGGATCCATGCCATCTTTTCCATGCATACGTTGTCGGTCCTCCCATGCCTCCGGCGTATCTTTTGTCTTCCCATACACACCCAAGAAGCCTAGCAGGTTCACGCAAAGATCATCGTCACGTGCATCACATCGATTGCAGAGCGGACCTCGAGGTCTTTCCAATACGGTAGTTCCCAAAATATAGATTTCTTCTTCCACATGGGTGCGCGTTTATCAGCGTCATTCGGAACAGATTGTGCACCAGGACCCTTGCCAAAGATTACTTTTAAATTCTTGACCATATAAAGTATTTCATCACCCGTACGGTGGCGAGGCTTCTTCCAGTGATCTGCCTCACCTTTGAAATGCTTGCCTTTCTTTCTTACGGGATGCCAGCTCTGAAGAAATCGACGATGCCCCAGATACACATTCTTCTACATTTATCCAAATATATACTATCGGTATCATCTAAATAGTGTGTGCATGCGTGGTATCCCTTGTTTGTCTATCTTGAAAGGTTACTAAGAGCAGGCCAATCATTGATGGTTACAAACAGCAACACATGTAGGTCAAATTCCTCCTGATCTTTCGCATCCCACGCAGGTACACCTTTTTCATTCCACAGCTATAAAAGTTCTTCAACCAATGGCTTTAGGTACACATCGATGTCGTTGCCGGGTTGCTTGGGGCCTTGTATGAGCACTGACATCATAATGAACTTCCGCTTCATGCACAACCAAGGAGGAAGGTTATAGATACATAGAGTCACAGGCCATGTGCTATGATTGTTGTTTTGCTCCCCAAAAGGATTAGTGCCATCTACACTTAAACCAAACCATACGTTCCTTGCATCCTTTGCAAAGTCCTTCCACTTTCTCTCGATTTTTCTCCACTGCAACCCGTCAACGGGCACTCTCAACTTCCCGTCTTTCTTACGGTCTTCGTTGTGCCATCGCATCAACTTGGTATGCTCTTTGTTTTGGAACAAACATTTCAACCGTGGTATTATAGGAGCATACCACATCACCTTAGCAGGAATCTTCTTCCTGGGGCGCTCGCCCTCAACATCACCAGGGTCATCCTGGCCGATCTTATAGCGCAATGCACAGCATACCGGGCATGCATTCAAATCCTCGTACTCACCGCAATAGAGGATGAAGTCATTAGGGCATGCATGTATCTTCTCGATCTCTAATCCTAGAGGGCAGACAGCCTTCTTTGCTTCGTACGTACTCTCTGGCAATTCTTTAACATTAGCAGCAACTTTTGAAATGCCTTGTCAGATACACCATTCTTTGCCTTCCATTGCAGCAATTCCAGTGTGGTACCCAGCTTTTTATTGTCATCTTCGCAATTTGGGTACAACCCTTTTTTGTGATCCTCTAACATGCGCTGCAACTTTAGCTTCTCCTTTTCACTTGCGCAGTTTCTCTCTGCATCGGCAATGGCCCGACCAAGATCATTAGCGGGCTCATCTGATGCCTCTTCTTCAGCTCCTTCCCGCATTGTCGGCTCAGCTTCTTCCCCCATTGTTGTACCATCATATTCATGGAACCCATGGCCAGGATAGCTGTTGTCATCCTCTTCTTCTTCATTCTCTTCCATTAGGACCCCTCTTTCTCCGTGCTTGGTCCAACAGTTATTGCCGGACATGAAACCGGACTCAAACAGGTGGACGTGAATGGTTCTTGAGTTAGAGTAATTTTAATCATTCTTACAGCCAGCACATGGACAATACATAAAACCATCCGGCCGCTTGTTTGCCTCAGCCGCAACCAGAAAAGTATGCACGCCATTAATGAACTAGGGAGAGCATCGGTCCTCGTACATCCATTGCTAGCTCATCTTGATTACACAACACCGAAAAGACCAAATTAATACAAGTTCGTACATAAAGTTCATACACACTTGTTCTCATAAAACAACATACAAACTCTCTAGCTAAAGCATTTAAATGAAACAACAAATGCGATCAACATCACAACTAAGGTAACAATTGATCCAACAGCATAGTGATACGAAGCCTCACTATCAATGGCATATCTTTTAAATTTTCTAATCTTCAAGCGCATTGCACCCATCTTGATCTTGTGATCATCGACGACATCGGCAACATACAACTCCAGTTTCATCTTCTCTTCTTCAACTCTTTTCAATTTTTCTTTCAAATACTCGTTTTTCTTTTTCAACTAAATTTAACTTCTTGACAAGAATATCTATGTCGGTTGGAATCTCTGGTTCACATACCTCCTAGATAAAAATATCTATGTCAACTTGATTGGCATAATTGTCATAAACACGAAATGCAACAAAGAGTTATAAAAGAGAGTATATACCACATCCGCATCATAAACCGGACGAGGGCCGACGGGGACGGATTTCAAAACCATGCCACTATGTATAACAAACAACCATATAGGTAAGAAAACTATACAACTAACTAAATAAATCTTACAAACATGGTTTTTTTATAAAAAGGATAAGAACAAGAAGCTCACCAAGGTGGTGCCGGCAACGGGACGGTGCAGGCGATCGACGGTGGTTAGGACGGGGACAGGAAGGCACTAAGTAAACCACACCTACAAATGCAAAGTAAGAATTTAATTTGAGCTCAGATTGCATAAATCAAATAAACTACCACATACAAACTAAAACCCACAAATTAATATACTTATAGAGCATTGCAAGACCTAATCTAGCAATGAGAGATGAAAGGACAAAGTTGCTAACCTTTGTGAACACTTGGATGGATGGGATGCCTCGAAATCTTGACAAATTTTGGCAAAAATGGAGGATGAGCTCGAGGAAGAGAGGAAGGACGGAGAGGAGAGTAAAGGGGAAGAATAGAGGACTCTGCTCGGGCTGGCGCTGAAGGGTTTCAATATAGGGGGACCTTTAGTCCCGGTTGGTGGCTCCAACCGTGACTAAAGGTTAGCCTATAGTCGTGGTTGGAGCCACCAATCGGGACTAAAGGTTCGCGTGGGGCCCCAGGCTGACGCCAGCCTGCCACCACACCTTTAGTGTCTGTTCATGGCACGAACCGGGACTAAAGGTCCGTAACGAACCGGCACTAATGATCCCCGTCACGAACCGGCACTAATGACCACATTAGTGCCGGTTCAAACTAATGAGGCAGACGAAAGGTCTGTTTTCTACTAGTGTATGGGTCTTCTCTAGGAGACTGGAGTTCAAACCCTGGTCATGGAAATATATTTTTCCTCTCCCGCGAAGGCAGTTCTGAAGCAAAAGAAAGGAATCGGGAGCGATCGAGCATGCGGAAAAACGTTCGGATCTATCATACAAATCCGAACGTTCGGAACGTACAATTTTGGTTTACTTTAATGTTGGCATAGGTTATATTGTGAGCCCGTGTTATATAAGAGGCCTAGGATAATATTTTCCAACTCAAACATGACACCACACTCCATCCACACACATCAGAACTCAAAGTTCACTTGTAACCAAACTCATGCAAAGATTCGGCACATATTCAACACTTACCTCAATCCCCACTTGATGGAAGGATCAACCATGCATGTTCGGGTTCACCACAGTCGGCCAACATATCCCTATGCCAGGGAAACAAACAAGAATCTCGTCTTCTTTCACATCTATATCTTTTGTTCAATCTTGCTAGACTTCCCGTGTGGTATGAGCATGCAACAGGATTTGGGGTGATGGAGCCATATGCTACCCGAGATGGGTTTTGCTTGGCCCTGGACCTCATATATAGATAAATCATCCTTGAAAGTGATGCCCCCGAGGTAGTTGGAGGCATATGCTATTCAAGATGAGCCTTGCTTGGCCCTGGACATCATGTGCAGATAAAACATCATTGAAAAAGTGATGCCCTTGAGGTAGTTAACTGGTGCAGTTCAGAGGAATCCTAGTGATAAATTATTTCAGTCATAGCAAGAGAGATAAACGTCCCGTCAAAATGCTTCAGAAAATGCTCCATAATTCATGTAGGCGGGGCAGCAGATGAGGATGCCCATATTTGTGCCAAACATGCTAGTAGTAGTATGAGAAGGGGTTTACGGATTAATTATATTTTATCATTCCTGCAAAACTGTATGCAGATTTCATGTAGTTCCCCTATTTGAGTAATACAAGTGTCTGATTGGCAAAAACAAAAGTCTACATTTTCTTTTCATGCAACAATAACCAACATGTCACTACTACTAGGAGCGAGAGCAAATTCTACTCATAAGATCACCATAGATAGCACACTAGTTGTGGTAACAAATGACCCAAACACCATAGTTAGTACCCTTGAGATGATTGACCACATCGTAGGGAATGGAGTGACGGTCTCGTTTGTAGTATACCCTTGACCATAAAGCTCGAAATCCTCACTTTCTTCAGGTACATACCTGGATAACTAGGCATGCTCAACGCGGATATCGATCATCTTTTAAATGGAGATTTCAAACCTGGACAATGAAAACATCATTAGAATGGTAAATACATTAGTCCTAAATTTCACTGCACATCACATGTTTTTTGTACACATTTTTTATAGTTATCCCACTACAACACAACAAATGAACTATAAAACTTTACATAACATCATGGATGAAATGAAGAATAAGAAATGGAGACTCCGCAATGATATTGAAAACAAAGTATACATAAACACCGTGGAGATGCAAAATGCATTCCTAACACATAGGGTCAGCACATAGGTAAGATAAACACATTGATTGCCCTGGCCCTGAGGGACGGAGGCACTACTCACATACTATTTGTGTCTATTAATCGCCACCTTATTGATGAGCATTTGTTACGATTAAGAACCTACAAAATATAAAGAAAAGGGAAATATATTTTCCAATAAGGGGGGCTTTTTATTGATTCATAATGTAAAATCACACAGATACAAGCATAGTGAGCACATATCTGACCACCGTATAATTAAGATGCACAATCGCGACACACACACACACACACAGAGAGAGAGAGAGAACACAGACACAGACACACACACAACACACACACACACACACACACAAATGGCCACACCGTCAGAGAGCAAAGTCATACAAGACCGAAATTATATATAATCATCTCGTGCTCTCTTATCGTCCATTTCATACTACACACATTTGCATTCATTTGGGAAATAATTTTCTTGTCTCAAAAGAGGCTCTCATCCTGCTTTATAGATAAAGTGCAAACCAAAGTACATGACTAAATGATACAAGGTAGTAAGGCAATCCTCTTACAAAGAAGATTCTGAGATAACCATATAATATAACACGCACACAGCTAAGTTGCTGCAAATGAACACATGAAGGTTTGAATACAACACCATGCCACACCCTAGGACAACTAAACTCCATGGCAATGCCCTCACTAGGGATAACAACACAAAACGCCATTGCTGCCGAGTATAAAACAAACAAGATTCTTCACCTGAAACCCAAGCACGGAGATGAACACCATAAGGAGGTCCTCAAGAGGAGAGCACCACTCGTAGGTGCTAAAGTGTGGAGTTTTTCCTTGGCAGCTCACTTGTGTCAATACGAGGCATCCAGGACAACCACAGACCTCCAGATTCAGATCTAAGCATCACCATTGTCAATGAAAGAAAACGAGCCCCAGTCACCCGCCACTACAACCCTCACCGCCCACACGAGCAAGAGGCACAACCACCACCGATGCCATGATGCCCGGCGGAGACCCCAAAAATGCGAAGTGCGTGTGGGGCTGCCGCCCCGTCATCCATGGCTCGAGACACCGCCAACCATTCACATCACAACACACCAAAGCCCGATAGGAAAACTAGAAGATACAAACTTCCACTCCTAGCCAACATCAGACACCGGGCATGGGTCGAGGCCTCCATGGTAGGAGGTAACGATGCCTACGTCCCCAACCAGTCATGGTAGACCAGGATGAACACTATCCCATGGTTGTAGATGACCGATGCCAAAACAACCATGGTCATAAAACTCTAAACTTTGCCTAGGTGAGCTCGCACACCGCCACACTTGTATCATTGAAGCACATTTGCTCCCTTGGTGGTTTTGGTAATTAATAACAACATATAAGTCATTGAACTAATGTTTCCACCAAGTATATTTCAGGAAATGTTCAATGATAGGTTTGGCAAAAGGAGATTGTGGACATACCCCAAGGTGCAAGGAAATAGGTTGGCCAAGCTTCAAGCAAGAGGACTCTACATTTTATATTTGTGAGAAATCAATTTGAGTCCATAGGAAAGCTAATACTATTAAAAGGGGGTAAGGTTTTGTTGGTGAACAATATGCTCAAACGTGCACAAGTGATAGTCGCCAAAAACATCCACAAACTCTCCCACCAAAGTCTGTTCTATACCCAACACTCAAAATTGGTGCAACCAACTTTCCCATACCGGTGCCATCTATTCCAGAACCTAGACAGACTCAGCCAAACCCTAGCCACTTTGGTGCAACCAATTCCATACCGGTACCATCGAGTTTAGGTTGCCAACTTTCTATTACGCAAATTCACATTTTCGGTCCCACCGAGAATGTTGGATCGGCATCACCAAGATTGGAAATCTGACCGTTTGTCACCTTATCGGTACAACCGAGTTCCCTATATCGGTCTCACCGAGATTCAAAAGTTGCCACCTTTTGATCACTTCGGTACCACCGAGATTAACACATCGGTGTCACCGAGTTGGTCATTTTGTGTGTAACGGTTGGATTTTTGGGGATGCCTATATATACCCCTTCACCACCACCTACTCGAGGAAGAAGCACTCAGAACTATTCCATACATATCCTATCAGATTTTCTAAGAGAGAACCACCTACCCTTGTGTTGAGGTCAAGATCTTCCACTCCAATCATATGGATCTTGATCTCTAGACTCCCCAATTAGCTTTCCACCAATCCCATCTCTTCCACCATTCCAAATATATGAGAGAGTGATTGGGTGCTGAGGAGTCTATCATCTTGAAGCACAAGAGCAAGGAGTTCATCGTCATTACCGAGCCTATTACCTATTGGAGGGTGGTGCCTCCTAGATTGGTTAGGTGTCGCTTGGGAGCCTCCTACTTCGTGTTGTGGAGTGAACCAAGAAGTTTGTAAGGGCAAGGAGACCGCCTACTTCGTGAAGATCTACCCATAGTGAGGCTAGTCCTTCGTGGACGGAAGCCATTATGGAATAGTCAAGGTTGCTACTTTGTGGACCCTTTTGGGTGGAGCCCTTCGTGGACTCTCGCGACCGTTACCCTCCGTGGGTTGAAGACTCCATAAACATGGATGTACGATAACGCCACCTATCGGAACCACGGAAAAAATCCATGCGTCTCCAACTGCATTTGATCTACCTATCCCAACACTTTACTTCATATGCAATGTCTTTACTTTCCGCTGCCATATCTGTTGACATGCATGTGTAGGGCTGTTAGACTTGCTAGCTTTGCTAAAACTGTTAAAATCTGCCAAGCAATTAACTTGGGAAAGGTTAGGTTTTAAATTCCTGCTAGTAGTCTATTCACCCCCCCCCCTCTAGACACTCTTCTAGTGATCCTTCAATTGGTATCAGAGCATTGGTCTCCATTGCTTTGGTTTAATCACCGATGAGGAAGATGGATGTCTCTAGTATAGGGAGTTTGAGTTGTAGAGTGTCCATTCTTGATGGAGAATACTATAGTCAATGGAAATCTTTGATGCTTGAGCCGTTTAATGAATTTCAATTGAGCAAATATGTTATGTGCCCCTATGAGCCTCCTATTGATCCTTTGCATCCCACATATGAAGAGGAAATTGATATGCTATGCAATCTTAGAACTGTTAATCTCATTGTTAGGGCATTACCTAGAAATATGCTTAACCAAATGAAGAATTTTGCGTGTGCTTACACTTTCTGGGATGATTTGGAGAAACGATATCCAAGTTATTCATTAAGTAATCTTGATGAAATTCTTCATAAAACCATTGCCTTTCACAAAATGTCGCCTAGTGATCCTAAATTTGATGCTTGTCCATTTGAGCTTAGAGACCTCATGCATGCTAAAGGAGATATTACAACTATCAACAATATCATTATAGAGGCCCTTCGCATTCATAAACTTGAACATTGTCATGATCACCATCCTAACGATCTCTTGTTCTTTATAACGAGGATTTCCCACTTGATGATGACAATGTGGAACATGGCTACTATGATGAAGATGAGATGTTTGACATCGAGTATGAGAAGATTATGAAGAATCTAAGTCTCATGGCAAACTTCAAGATTACATGTCCGGAGGAAAAGAGTGGATTCTCGATAGCGGATGTACCGATCATATGACCGAAGATAGAGATATGTTTGAAGAGATTACACCAAACCATGGACCGCGAAGGTACGTAACATTTGGAGACAACTCCAAGGGTAAGGTACTTGGTCTTGGTAACGTGGCCATATCCCATGATAGTTCTATTCAAAATGTTATGCTTGTTGAATCTCTTGGATATAATCTTATTTCCGTATCTAGACTTGTCGACTTCGGTTTCAATGTGTTATTCACGAAAATCCATTGCCAAGTGTTTTGTCAAGATAATCATAAAATGGTCTTTACCGGTATCCGTAGAGGTGATCTATACATTGTCAATTTCACTAAGAGATCTAAACCTCGCACTTGTTTAATTGCTAAATCTTCTAAAGGTTGGCTTTGGCATAGAAGATTAGGACATGTTGGCATGCGTAATTTAGACAAACTTATCAAAGGTGATCATATACTTGGTATTAAAGATGTTGTCTTTGACAAAGATACACTTTGTAGTGCTTGTCAAGCTGGAAAGCAAGTAGGTGGAAGTCATCCTATTAAGAATATCATGTCTACTAGGAGACCACTCGAGTTACTTCACATGGATCTTTTCGGTCCCAATGCTTACAAGAGTCTCGGTGGAAATTCCTATGGTCTAGTTATAGTTGATAATTTTTCCAGATTTACGTGGGTATTCTTTCTTGATGATAAGTCGCGGGTTCAAAAGATCTTCAAGAACTTCGCTCACAAAGCGCAATACCAGTTTGAAGTGAAGATCAAGAAGGTTCGGAGCGATAACAGATCGGAGTTCAAGAACACCCATGTGGATGCCTTTCTTGACGAAGAAGGTGTCTCACATGAGTTCTCGGCTACGTACACACCTCAACAAAATGGAGTTGTTGAGAGGAAGAACCGGACACTCATTGAGATGGCAAGAATGATGCTTGACGAATACAAGACGCCAAAACACTTTTGGGAAGAAGCCGCGGAAACAGCATGTCATGCCACAAATCGAGTTTACTTGCAGAAGCTTCTCGGTAAAATGGCATACGAGCTACCCACCAGTAACAAACCCCAAGTTGGATACTTTCGGGTATTCGGCTCCAAGTGCTACATTCTTGATAAGCATCGTCGTACTAAATTTGCTCCTAAATCTCATGAAGGATTCCTACTTGGTTATGGATCAAACCCTCACACCTACCATGTCTACAACAACTTCACTCGAAAAGTTGAAGAGATGGTAGATGTGACGTTTGATGAATCTAATGGTTCGCAAGTCGAACAATTGCCAAATGATGTAGGTGATAAGAACCCTTCGGAAGCTATCCTAGATTTACCCATCGACAAGATTCGTCCCATGGAGGTGAAGGAAAGTACTTCATCAACTCAAGTGGAAGCCCCTACTTCACGACAAGGTGAACCACAACATGACATGGAGGCATCCACAAGCAGTACACGGCAAGATCATGAAGAGGAGGAAGTGCATCATGAAGATCCACCACCACCTCAAGGGAACGACACCTTCAACAACAACAAGGATGAAGGAGATGATGATGAAGAAGAAGCTCCACCAAACAACAATCGGAAGCTGACCCGAGTTCGAGCACAAGTGACCAAGAACCATCCCATAAACCAAATCTTTGGTGATATACAAACAGGGAGGATCACTCGCTCTAAAACTCGTCTAGCAAACTTCTATGAGCATTATTCTTTCATTTCTAGCATTGAGCCCTTGAAGGTAGAACAAGCTATTGAAGATGTGGATTGGGTGAACGCTATGCATGAAGAGCTTCACAACTTCGAAAGGTACGAAGTGTGGACACTCGTGGAGAAGCCCGAGGATGAACACAGCATCATTGGAACCAAATGGGTATTTCAGAACAAGCAAGATGAAGACGGTAAAGTCATGCGCAACAAGGCTTGCCTTGTAGCTCAAGGATATACGCAAGTCGAAGGTATGGACTACGGTGAGATCTACACCCCCGTCGCTAGACTTGAAGCTATTAGCATTCTTCTTGCTTATGCCAATCACCATGATATCACGCTTTGTCAAATGGATATTAAAAGTGCATTTTTAAACGGTGATATTGAAGAAGAGGTTTATGTTAAGCAACCACCTAGCTTTGTGAATCCTAAGAAACCTAATCATGTTTACAAGCTTCGTAAAGCTCTTTATGGTCTTAAGCAAGCCCCTCGTGCTTGGTATAAATGCTTAACGAAGTTTATTATCAAAGAGGGTTTTGAAATTGGTAAAATTGATGCAACCTTGTTCACTAAGAGAATTAATGGTGAATTATTTGTGTGCCAAATCTACGTGGATGATATTATCTTTGGTTCCACTAACCCACAATTTAGTGAAACGTTTGGAAGGTTGATGTCCGAGAAGTATGAGATGTCCATGATGTGTGAGCTGAAATTCTTTCTTGGATTGCAAATAAAGTAATCAAAAGAAGGAACTTTCATCTCTCAAACTAAGTATACCAAGGACCTGATCAAAAAGTTCAACATGCAGGAGTGCAAAGGTATGAAAACCCCTATGCCTACTAGTGGACATGTTGATCTTACCAGAGAGGATGAGCCGGTTGATCAGAAAGTTTATCGATCTATGATTGGCTAATTGTGATATCTATGTGCATCTCGTCCCGATATTATGCTTAGTGTTTGCATGTGTGCTAGATATCAAGCTGCACCGAAAGAGTGTCATCTTTTGGCTGTAAAACGCATTGTGAGATACTTGATACAAATGCCAAATTTTAGCATTTGGTATCCCAAGGGATCTTCTTTTGACCTTGTTGGCTATTCTGATTCAGACTATGCCGGTGACAAGGTTGATAGAAAATCCACCTCGGGTACTTGTCAATTTTTGGGCAGATCTCTTGTATCTTGGTCCTCTAAGAAACAAAACTCGGTATCTCTATCGACTGCCGAAGCTGAGTATATTGCTGTTGGATCTTGTTGTGCGCAATTACTATGGATGACACAAACACTTAAGGATTATGGAATTCATGTTAAAAATATTCCATTACTTTGTGACAATGAAAGTGCTATTAAAATTGGTCATAATCCTGTGCAACATTCTCGAACTAAGCATATTCAAGTTTGACATCATTTCATTCATGATCATGTTGCCAAAGGAGATATTAACCTTAAGCATGTTCTCACTAACAAGCAGTTGGTCGATATCTTTACTAAGCCACTTGATGAGAAGACATTTTGTCACTTGAGGAGTGATTTGAACATCATCGATGCTTCAAACTTGAGCTAGACTCACTCGGTTGCATGCAAGGGCATGAGCTTTCTTGATATTTCCATGTATCTTAAGATTTCATCTTATGCCATGGAATTCTATGCTCCCTTGTATTGCATCTAATCTCTTGTAGGTACTTGGAAAAACTTCATTCCACAAGATTGTCATCAACTCCAATCATAAGCAATCTTGTCATTACCAAGTATCCACAACCCCTCTTGATGATGGAAGGAAGAAGGCCACTCAACCATATCCTTGACATATACTTGATCAAAATTGCACACTCTCAATTGGTATCATGTCAATAGGATATATCTATTGTTCTTCCTTGCATGACTAATCTTTGTAGGTAACCAGTGTACCAGAACAAGAAGGATTGCTCAAAACTCAAGATGATCTTCATCAACCTCGAGCATCCTCAACAAGTTCATCTACAAGCTACGTCATCAACATCACTCAAAGGTATGTACTCATGTCCTTGAAAAGGCTTTACTCCAAGAATTGAGCTAAAGCAACTCAAGAGATATGAAGACATTAAAATGCTTAATCGAAAAATGGTAACCCCATTTTGATCTTAACGTAGAGTATGACCTATGATCAAGTATTCTTGCTTGGCTCCTAAGTCGATATACTCTAATATAGGTGACCTAGTCACCACCCATCATCTAGTTAACAATCTGGTGTGGTTTGCTCTCTATTGCATAATTTCTCATAACTACTCCAATCTTCTCTAGTTGATGTCCCTTGTAAAAATGTCATATTTCATTGAAAATCTTTCTCTTGACTCTGTGAAAACAGAAACTTGGTTTCTCTTTCGGAGCCACCGACTCAGATATCTCAGGTCTACCGAAATTGCAGACAAAATGCACTACAAAATCTCGGTACCACCGATCTATCTATCTCAGAGTCACCGATTTTCATTCTGTCTCATTTGAATTCATTTTTACAATTATGTGTTTTCTTAGTGATCTTTCTTGTAATACTTCTGTTACTTCGATGATCCTTTAAAAAAACTTTGTATCACTTAGGGGGAGAAGAACTAAAGTTAATCTTGAGGAGAGAATTTTTGGTCTTCAAGGATCCCTATCTTCAATGAAGAAAGGAGGAGAACAAAAAAGTCCTACAACATCTCAAAGGGAGAGAAATCATTTTCCATGACTCTCTCAGTTTTCATTTCTATGAATTCTACATTTCGATGACCCTTGTTCTCAAGGATCCCTTCTCAGTCAATGATCCCTGTATTTATCCCTGTTTTTGACCTTTTTGGAAATTAATGCCAAAGGGGGAGAAGACCAAAGCACCAAAGCTTCATGCTAAATGGGAGATACATGCTTATGCAAAGGGGGATATGTGATCAAGGGGGAGAGCCAATATCAATACTCATACCTTTATAAACAGGGGGATAATATCAAAGTAGGGGGAGAAGAAAATCCTTGACCTTTCTCACCTTATCCAATCCTAATATCTACATGCTAAGATTCAGGGGGAGAGGATAATCTATTCTCATATCTATGGTGAGAAAAGTCTAAATGATTTTGGAGACATATCAATTCTAAAGAATACTATCTTCTATATGTCCTCCATATCTTGGCAATTTTGAGTTCTATTGCCTTGTTGTTTGGTAGAATACTCTTGTGTTTCCTAACATTGTTTTCTCAAGTGTGTTTCTATTACCAGGATGCTCAAGAACTCAAGGTAAGTATATGCACCATATCATTGGTCAAGATGATCTCTTGCTTCTTGCACATATTGTTTGCAAGAGTGATGCCTTGAACAAAGATACATCTCATTCATATATATTTGATGCATATAGCCAAGATACACATGACCTGTTATATCCCTTCTACCTTATGTGTGTTCATGCATTCAAAAGCAACTATCCTTTAAAGGACTACACACATTTAGGGGGAGCAAGTCTAAGTCATGTGTCTCTCAAAGTCTTCAGTATAATCGTGCATATCTTTATTTGAAGCTTTGATTGTATGTTGTCATCAATTACCAAAAAGGGGGAGATTGTAAGAATATTTACTCCCTTGGTGGTTTTGGTAATTAATAACAACATATAAGTCATTGAACTAATGTTTCCACCAAGTATATTTCAGGAAATGTTCAATGATAGGTTTGGCAAAAGGAGATTGTGGACATACCCCAAGGTGCAAGGAAATAGGTTGGCCAAGCTTCAAGCAAGAGGACTCTACATTTTATATTTGTGAGAAATCAATTTGAGTCCATAGGAAAGCTAATACTATTAAAAGGGGGTAAGGTTTTGTTGGTGAACAATATGCTCAAACGTGCACAAGTGATAGTCGCCAAAAACATCCACAAACTCTCCCACCAAAG
This sequence comes from Hordeum marinum, assembly GCA_022496015.1. Classification (NCBI taxonomy): domain Eukaryota; kingdom Viridiplantae; phylum Streptophyta; class Magnoliopsida; order Poales; family Poaceae; genus Hordeum; species Hordeum marinum. The sequence goes on from CM039672.1 coordinate 47,792,236, forward strand.
TCTGTTCTATACCCAACACTCAAAATTGGTGCAACCAACTTTCCCATACCGATGCCATCTATTCCAGAACCTAGACAGACTCAGCCAAACCCTAGCCACTTTGGTGCAACCGATTCCATACCGGTGCCATCGAGTTTAGGTTGCCAACTTTCTGTTACGCAAATTCACATTTTCGGTCCCACCGAGAATGTTGGATCGGCATCACCAAGATTGGAAATCTAACCGTTTGTCACCTTATCGGTGCAACCGAGTTCCCTATATCGGTCTCATCGAGATTCAAAAGTTGCCACCTTTTGATCACTTCGATACCACCGAGATTAACACATCGGTGTCACCGAGTTGGTCATTTTGTGAGTAACGGTTGGATTTTTGGGGATGCCTATATATACCCCTTCATCACCACCTACTCGAGGAAGAAGCACTCAGAACTATTCCATACCTATCCTATCAGATTTTCTGAGAGAGAACCACCTACCCTTGTGTTGAGGTCAAGATCTTCCACTCCAATCATATGGATCTTGATATCTAGCCTCCCCAATTAGCTTTCCACCAATCCCATCTCTTCCACCATGCCAAATCTGTGAGAGAGTGATTGGGTGCTAAGGAGTCTATCATCTTGAAGCACAAGAGCAAGGAGTTCAGCGTCATTACCGAGCCTATTACCTTTTGGAGGGTGGTGCCTCCTAGATTGGTTAGGTGTCGCTTGGGAGCCTCCTACTTCGTGTTGTGGAGTGAACCAAGAAGTTTGTAAGGGCAAGGAGACCGCCTACTTCGTGAAGATCTACCCATAGTGAGGCTAGTCCTTCGTGGACGGAAGACGTTATGGAATAGTCAAGGTTGCTACTTCGTGGACCCTTTTGGGTGGAGCCCTTTGTGGACTCTCGCGACCGTTACCCTCCGTGGGTTGAAGACTCCATAAACGTGGATGTACGATAGCGCCACCTATCGGAACCACGGAAAAAATCCATGCGTCTCCAACTGCATTTGATCTACCTATCCCAACACTTTACTTCATATGCAATGTCTTTACTTTCCGCTGCCATATCTTTTGACATGCATGTGTAGGGCTGTTAGACTTGCTAGCTTTGCTAAAACTATTAAAATCTGCCAACCAATTAACTTGGGAAAGGTTAGGTTTTCAATTCCTGCTAGTAGTCTATTCACCCCCCCCCCTCTAGACACTCTTCTAGTGATCCTTCAGGTGCTAGTCCACTTGACGTCACACAAGCACCATGAGATCCCGACTCCTATCAACACCACCAACAAACAATAAACAAGGTGTGCTTAACACGAAGGCTTGCACCATCTTAGATCAAACTGTCCCCCTTTACATGCGCATTACTGGATGTCGTCCGCCACCACGGACCAGAGGAACCCATCTCGTGGCACACAAACTCGTTGGCCTAGATCTGGAGGATTTCCATCACCCAAGCACGCCCACGCCATCAAGGTGCTTCTGCCATCGCCACCACATCGAAGGGGACCACCGGCCACTCCTGCCACCCCCCTCCTCCTCACTACCAAGCGACGAGCATTGCCACTAGAACCACTGCTCTAGGTGTTGCGTCGACATGGCCTGCAAGAGCATGAGACACCACAGGGCAATCATCGTGTTGTCGTCCGCATGTGGCACCAGCTGACCAGCACGACCGAGCGCACAACCGCCTCCGCGCCCATGCAAGAGAGACACTCTAGGCATATTGTTGCACCCCATGATGCAAGCCACCCATCGAGGGGGGAAGAGGGGATATGTACAACTAATGCCAATTGTGCTTCTCCCGGCTCGCAGGGACGGCGAGGGAAAAAGTAGACATGGAGGAGGTCGAAGTTGGCGATTGCTAGGGTTTGCCCAAATGATCGTGGGAGTGGACCAGCGAAGCAATAAATTAATTTCCTCGTCGCGTGAAAGAAATGGCAAAATAACACAAAATCCAAGTGACTTGATTATGACACTCACTAAGGACACGACTTGTTCACTGGCTGGCCTTTTATATGCGGGAGGATCGTAGTGTAGAAGAAATAGAGAGCTTTGCTAACATTATCAATAGAGTGTATGGGTTGTTGAACAAGGGACCCCCTATAGATGAGGCAACTCCAAAAATATTCAGTTTATGGAAAATTTTCCACTAAACTCTATTCATCCCTCGACGCGATCCTCTTCTTCTTCCTCCCTACCGTGTCACCCCCGCCCCCTCCCGTAAACACCGGAAGAACCAGTGTCTATGGCCAACAAGCGTTGTCGCGTGCGCCCTCTGCCGCCCTTGGGCGTCCCTCGCTGTCAGCTCCGGCTTGTTCCAAGCGAGACTTCTCTAGGACCCTACGGCCCGTTTTGACCTGGGAGCTAGAAACAGGCAAGAATCGACTCATCCAAAAGAAAAATCTTGTTGCCTACTAGATAGCAAGGACAGTTAAACAATCGTTGTTATTGTTTTTTTTTGCGGAAACTAAAAACCTCCTCCTTTTCTTGTTTGACTAGTTTCCTGGCCCATTGTTTTAAAAAAAGGTTTCCAAGGCCATTGAGTTTATTTTCTGTTCCTGTCGTAACTTGCTTCTCTACTCGGAAGCATTTGACGATGAGCTAATGCCTATCAAGGAGGGATTGTCTCTCGCTGCACAAGGCAACTCCTTGCCCTATTGAAGTGGAATCTGGTTTTATGGAGAGTCAACATGATACAAAGTGAAGGTTTAAATCACTCGCTATGCCTCACTAGTTCATGAAATCAAGGACCATGTGAGGGATATGAGAACTTGTAGTCATATATGCGTCGTTGTCAAAACTCTGTTAGTGATCACGGCAGTTGGCACACTGGTAGAATATCAGGATAGACAGCTGTGTCGATTGCCTCTATGTCGATTGCCTCCGGTCCAACCAAACGATGTTAATTTAATCTCTCTATAACTTGATTGTAACCTTTTCTGAGGTTTGAGTAATCCAACCGATTCCCCCATAAAAAAAGAGGTAGTTTCATTTTGTCAAAAAAAAAGAGTATGTTTTTTTCTCTTTTTGCAGAAAATAGGACGGGAAACCTCTCGCTTCATGCATGTATTTGTGCGACTGGTTTTCTGGCCCGTTGAGATCAATGGGCCTGCTAGTATATAACTTGAGCCGGTCGCCCTTCTTTCCCTTCCGTCGGTTCCCCTCACCAAGAATATAGGGTTAGGGTTTTGGAGGGAACACCTTTGTTCGATCCCATGGCCACCGGAGGCGCGCCGAAGCCGGAGGAAGAGACCGTCGTCTTCCCCGATTGGGTGATGCTGGGTCGCATCGGCCGGATGCGCTGCCACAATGGCCTAGGCGATGCTTGTGTGGCTGCCAACAAGGACAAGACCGCCGCCCCACTAGACATGCACGGCGGCCCCTCCTGCTACGTCTCCTTCACCCTCGCGGCTCCTCCAAAAGGGATCTCCTACCTCAACCTCCACTGGCCGGAGGTACAAGGCTCAGCCATCTCGCCCGCCTTTCCCTACGTCCGGGCAGCCAACAAGGACCTCGTCCTCTTCGACATCTCCACCCCGAGCCAGACTGACAGCTACCTCGTCCCGCCAGATCTCTTCGTCTACACGGCCGCCGGTTCTTCCCCCTCGGTGCAGCGGCTCCCTCCGTGCACCAATCGCGGGAAAAAGCCGTTCCTGATGGATAACCTTGCCACAGGCATCCTGCGTCTTGAAGGGGAGGACCGCTACATCATCGCCGACCTCAATGTCTACCACAAAACAAAGGGCAAGGGCATGTGTGCCCAACTCTGCGTCTTCAAATCCAACCTCAAGCAGTGGAAAATCATCCCCGAGATTGCTTTCGGCGACCACAGCAATGGCGGCCAGTTCACCAACCTCTGGTCAACCCACCATGTGTTCGCTTTTGCTGGTCGTTCCCTTTGCTGGGTTGACTACTTCAACGGTGTCCTGCTATGTGACTTCTCCACGACAGACTCCCCGGCGCTCCGCTTCGTGCCATTCCCTAGAGAAAAAGAGTACCATGGTATGGTAAGGGTTGAAAATTACTTACCTGACAGATTCCGAAGTGTGTCCATCAGCCAAGGCAAGATGCGCTTTGTCCACATTGACAACGACTTCCATGACCGACTCCACGATCTCAGCCAATGGATTCAGCTTCCTGAGAGAGAAAACCATAAGCAGCAGCAGCCTCCCCAGAAAATCACCATTTGGACTTTGAGCTCCGAGTTCCGGTGGGAGCTGCACCGCGTCATCAACCTGGATTGTCTATGGGCGCAGCGTGGCTACGAAGCTCTGAGCATACGGCACCGTCTTCCCGAGTTCCCCTTCGTCAGCGCCGATGACCCGGGTGTTCTATGCTGCCTTTTGAGGGAGGAGGAACGTCGTGGTAAGGCGTGGACCATCATGCTTGACATGAACCATGCGTATCTGAGGTCATGTACTCCATATTGTCCCAAGTGTAACGATGCGGAATGTGGTGGGTGCGTGGATGACAGTGACAGATACAGGTTTTCTCCCTATATCCACCTACTTCCAACTGTCTTTTCCAAATACCTTGAAAGCCCGACAAAGTCGAAAGAAAAAAAAGAAAAGAAAAAGAAAGGCCGACAGGGTAATAGCTAGTTAGCTAGAACAAGCTCTCTTATAATATTGATGACGATTATATGATATCCCTTTTAATTATGTACTCCTTCCGTCCGGAATTACTTACCATCCAAATAAATAAAAATGGATGTATCTAGAACTAAAATATATCTAGATACATTCATTCCTATGACAAGTATTTTCAGACGGAGGGAGTACCTTCTTACATACTCCCTTCGTCCCAAAATTGTTGTCTTAGATTTGCTTAGGTATGAATATATCTAGTCACGTTTTAGTATTTAGATACATTCATTTCTAGACACACAAGAATTTTTAGGACGGAGGGAGTACCACGCAACATATATATGGTAGTGTAGCATTGCATGCTGATTTTTGCTTGTATATCTTACCTATATACAGTATGATGCAATACATATGCTACCTGGTTGGGTGTATGATTCTCAACTGTGACTTTTGTGCAATCTTATAATAGCTAATATACACTGTTTGTTCTCTGTATGGGTCTCTTCGGGACCGTACTGAGTGTGTCGATTCCAGTTGTGTTTGTGGACATTAAATCTGAGATTTTTCAGAATTTGTGAACATTAAAAAGCACAAACAGTTTTTAAACTAATTTTTTGATCCTAAATTTCTTTTAAAAATAGTATTTACATTTGAGAAACATATTAAAAATAATTATTTTATTTAAAACATGAACATGCTTTTACTTTTATTAAAGTTTGTGAGCAACAAATTTTAAATATTTTAAAAAATCTTGAACTTTTTACTAATAATAACATACTCCCTCCGTTTTTATTTACTTACTATATTAGCTTTGTCTCGAGTCAAAGTTTTAAACTTTGACCAAGTTTATATAAAAAATATTAACATCCACAATATCAAATCAATAATGTTGGAATTGCCATCCAATGTATTTTCATAACATATTTTTTATTATAAAAGTTTAGAATGTTTTTTTATAAACTTTGCCAAACTTTATAAACTTTGACATAGATCAAAATTAATTTACGAAGTGAATAAAAACAGAGGGAGTATTTCCAAATCCAATCATCTGCTCCTTAAGAAAAATCGTTAAAAATCAGAAGGGGAAAACAAAGGATGGAAAATCAGGAGCAACAGAGCGCTTTTACTAGGTCATTTGCCTAATCATTTGCGTGTGTATGTTTGCTCTATTATAGGCCACGACATGGGTAAATCCTATTTTAACACCCATTAGCGTTAAATAGTCGAGACCACGCATGTAAGCGAGGCTAGTTGGGCCTATTTTGGAGCGGGGTTTTTCCCAGTTTTTTCGGAGAACACGCAAGAGATTTGCGCACATGAACATTTTTCAAATACGCAAATATATTTTTTAATATACAGTGGACATTATTATATGCAATGAACTTATTTATGATGTATGGTAAATTATTTTAATACACGATGAACATTTTTAGTACACCCTTAAACAAGTAAACACATACTAAGCATTTCTTTAATGTATATTAGTTTTATGAACACATACTATTTTAATATTTCTAAATTGTTTAGCTCCTTCAAAAATTCGAACAGACGGATTTTCAGAAAGAAAACCGATTTGGAATACCGAAGTGAAAAAACTAAAAGAAACCACTCAAATGGGTTCCCCGGTGTGGATCAGCCCATTTTGGGCCTTGCTTCAGGCGTGGCCTCTTGTATTTTGACGCCAACATGCGTCAAATATGTTAGACATTAAGCACAAAATTGCACGGCACGTGCATCTGTGTCCTAGTTAGGCTAGTATTGTCTAATTGAGTAGGATTAGTAATACTACACCACGTTATAGAGTGTATCCGCTGTGATCAATTGGATCGATCGATCGATCGCGTCGTTACCAGCTATACCACGCTCACGTACGTACGTGAACAATCTGTGCAGGTGCAGCCATCAATCAAGGTGACTTTCTCGCAAAAAAAATCAATCAAGGTGACTGCTAGCTTTGCACGTACGTGCCGTGCGTGTGCTGCTGCTCTGGTAAATTGATGTTGCGATCATAAGCCAACAAAATAGGCGGTCTCGTCGAACGGGTGGTCTTGTTTCTTGCCCTTTTCGATCGTCAACGTCAAATAGGGTTAGGGAGGGAGGCGGCTGTTTCTCTGATCGCCATGGCCAACGCAGGCGCGGCCGTGCGGGAGGAGGAGACCGTCGTCTTCCCCGGTTGGGTGATGATGGATCGCATCGGCCGCACCCACTGCCACAACGGCCTAGACGCTGCTCGTGAAGCTGTGAACGGGAACAAGACCGCCGTTCAAGTCGCCATGGACAGCGGCCACGCCTTGTACGTGTCCTTCACCCTCGCGCCTGCTCCACAAGGAGGGGCCTCTTACCTCGATCTCCACTGGCCGCGGGAAGGCTCAGCGAAATCCGTGTCCCCTTACAAGCAGCCCGCCTATCCCTTCGTCCGGGCAATCGATAAGGACCTCGTCCTCTTCCACGTCTCCATCCCGAGCCGGACTCGCCACTGCGCCTTCCCGCCACATCTGTTCGTCTACACGGCCGCCGGCCCTTCCCCTCGATGCAGCAGCTCCCTCTCTACCATGATGACAGGAGGGCAAGGCCGTTCCTGAGGGATAACTCCACCACAGGCATCCTGCGGCACCAAGACGACGACGGCTACATCGTCGCCGACCTCGTCCTCTACTCGGAGGAAGAAGACGACGTCGGTCATTATAATTCCGTGAGTGCGGAGCTCTGCGTCTTCAACTCGAGATCACGGAAGAGTACACTGCAGAGGTGCGGGCGGAGAGGTGCTTCGGGAAGAGATACCGGAGCGTCTCCATCAGCCAAGGCAAGATGCGCTTCGTCCACATCGACAACGACTTGCACATCAGCCGGCAACAAGGGCAGCAGCCTCGCCGGAAAATCACCGTCTGGACCTTGAACGTAATGGATGGCAGTAGCTCCGGGTTCAAGTGGGAGCCACATCGGGTGATCGACATGGATCGTCTTTGGGTGAATCCTGGTTTACCTCGCCGTCTTCCCGAGTACCCAATCCTCAGCGCCGATGACCCAGATGTTTTGTGCTGCCTGTTAAGGAAGGAGGCATTTCATGGTGAGGCCTCCATGATCATGGTGGACATGAACCATGCGTCTCTGCGGTCCTGTACTGCATACATCAACCGGCGATCTGTGGATGTGAAAGATCACAAATGCGAGTTTCCTAATACGCCCCTACTTCCAACTGTCTTCTCCAAATACCTTGAAAGGCCATCATCAGGTAATTAAGCTCTCTTAGCTAGTATGCACCTTCTTACTACATAGTGTAGTACGTACAGTATTACGCAGCAATGCAGCATGATTACCTTTGCTTAGCTTTCTGTTGGATGTATGGATGTTGTTTTTCACTTATTTATTTTGCCTATATGATGCAATACAAATTCTGTCTGGTTGGTTATATGATTTTTTTAGGGAACCACATACATTATATTAAACAATAAAATGAAGTACAATTCCATACATATATGTGGAAACTACCAGGAATAACGGGACATGACAAGTGTCCACGAAACTTTACAGAAGAAAACCCACATAAAAGACTATTACAATTAAGCTCATTGGAGTCCCTACAAACAACCAAATCTAAAACCACCGTCGATCGTCAGCCTCGTCGAGACGCACACTAAGGAAAGAGGTGGAATACCAACAAACCAAAATTCAGGCTCGCGCCATAGCCTTGAAGGCGTTGTGAGCCGAAGACCAGGCCTGCATAACAGGCGCTTGACGATGTGGCGTGTCACCCGAGGATGTTCCCCACGCCGACCTGGATCCAGGTCAGACGCATCCCACCACTGTTGTCGGGGAAGAACTCCAAATCCACCGCCGTCGGGCCACCAACCTTATACCTGCACCAATCTGTCCCACTTGTCGGCGCCACCAAGATAGGAAATAACCACCAGACACAGAAAACATAGGGCCTACCGATTCCAATGGACGGCAAGCAAACGAGGCAATCGGCTCAACGGCGCCGCTGGAAAGAACGTTGCCGTTGTGAGGAAGAAACCGATGCCACCTTATTCGACAAGACACCAACCTCACCGAAATGACGCTACTAAACAAAGATAAAGCCGTAAACCTATGGACCAACAGGAAGAGGAACGGGAACCCACCCCCCTCCTCTAGTCGCCGGAGCAGCGGACGAAGGGGGGTGGAGATCACAGCCTCGCCGGCGTCCCAAGGCAAGTAAGAACGGCCGCCTGTTCTTTCGCTAGAGAAAGACGAAACAGTTCGCTGGATGGTTATATGATTTTGATGGGTAATTGAGCCGTAACTTTGATGCAAACTGTCCGTGGCGCTATACTGATCAGTGTTGTTTGCCGTGAGTTATTCTTTGTTGCTTTACTCTGTATCAAAAATTACAATTTGCTGCCTTCCGAGGTTGTGCCACGGAACTCTAGTATTCCTTTTGTTACAGTAATATATTGACTAATTGAAGCGTTTAATATATTGTTACCATGAATCTTGTCTTAGATTGTTCAAGTGTTGAGTTTTAGCGTGCACTACACTCTATACCAGTGGTCCTTGGGCCATCAAATTATCCTTGCGAGTCTAGAATCCTCTATTTTCTCTCCGGTGAATCTTTTGTCCATTATATTTTCTTTTTGAGAAACTTTTGTCCATTATCTATACATATACATTTTTAGTTATTGATTCATTACGCAGCCCTATGTGGCTACTAGTGTACGAACCGCCCTATTGTGATCGCATTTGTAGAATATAATACTAGACTACGCCCTAATTTCTGAGTGAAATGCAAAAATCACCGACAATGAAGGAGATTTGCAGGAAATACATGTCTACAGATTTATGCCAAAAACACTAATTTTGTGCCTATTATTTTTTTGCAAAAACACTAGTTGACGGCTTTGGTCCCGTAAATGATGGCGTGGCATAATTGTTCACACTAGATGTCCGTAGACTTTTTTTTTACCAAAACTCCATTCCTTAAAAGAAAATCACCCCGTTGTCAAATTAAAAGAAGCCTCCCACGGTGCCGCGCGGGCTGGCCCAACCTTGCCTCTTCCACGACAAGCGTCCCCATGCCTCCCGGCACCACCCCTTTCTCCCGGGCCGCCATCGTCGTGCCCCATGCCAAATCCGGGCACACTGGCCTCAAGCATCACCACCATTGACGGCGGCCTCCGGGTAAAGCACCAGCAGGTTTAGTATACCATCACTAGTAGAAAAAGGCCCATTGTCCCGGTTCGTAAGGCCCATTTGTCCCGGTTCCGGAACTGGGACTAAAGGGTCGGAACTAAAGCCCAAAACCTTTAGTCCCGGTTCGCTTACCAACCGAGACAGAAGGGGCTCCACGTGGCCGGTGCTGGGAGCCCAGGTAGGAGGACCTTTAGTCCCAGTTGGTAACACCAACCGGGACCAAAGGCATCCACGCGTCAGCATCTAGCAGTTGTTGGGCTTTCTTTGAAAGGGAGGGGGGGTTTAGGGGGTTTTGGACGGTTAATTTAGGGGTTTTATATTGTTTTAGCTAGCTAATTAATAGAGAGAAGTGTCCTCTCTTTCTCCGTGCTTGGTCGACGCTAGCTACTATAGAGAGAACTCGACCCGCTAACTAGTAAGCAAATGAAGGAACCATTAAGTACAAAAGATCATCATGAACATATAGAGATAGAAGTGATCGACCTCTCTTTCTCCGAGAGATTGGTCGTATAACAAGTTTTTGTATATATATCCGACGCTGCTAGCTACATATATACAATATAAGATCTCTTACAATCCCTAACATCTAATGTCCAATTCCAGATGGTATTCACCGGTTTTATTTATGACGTGGTCAAGAAAGAATCCCGCCAATTCTTCTTGAATTGCTCGTATGCGATCATGTGGTAGGAGTTCATCCCACATCTGCCACATCTAATTTGAAGAAGGGGTCAATACATATATATGGTAATAAAATAAAATTGTGAATATTATTGCTTACGCACTTGAAATTGTTTTTCAGAGTAGTCCCGCTTAGGGGTCGTCGCGTGGTAGATGAACTCGCAAACATAGTACCCACAAAAATCATTCCCGGTTTCCTGCAACAAGCACTTTACGAGAAATAAAGTTCAATCAAACTGATAATCAAGCATGATAAATGGTATTGATGAAACTAGAATCAATGGGAGATGCGCGGAACTAGCTAGTAGTACTTACTTTCGGGTGTGTAAATCGCAGCTCCCCCGGCAGTGCCGGAACAATTGTTGTGAACTCTTTTCAAACCCTGCCAGACAAAGAAAATAATTACTTGATATCAGGAAATGAACAAAGTTGCCGATATGATGCGATAATGATCGATTGAACTTACTTCTGGAGCATTTCAGTCATGTCCGCATAATCCTGGGGATCTTTTCGTTTCGAGTCAAAGACGATTACTACTCCCTGCTCAAGCTTAATCTCTAGCAGAATAAAGTGAAAACTACGCACGCATGCGTAACTCATCAATTACATTACTATAAACCTCGAGTAATAAGGGAAACCGAATATGCACAAGACAGTAACACTCACTTGAAATTGTAAGGAAAGAGTATTGTCCCTTTGTTTTGATTTTTAAGCAACGATTGTAGCAAGTTCTCCTCGGTTTTTGTGGCATTCTTTGGAACCGTATACTCATGTATGACATTTGGGTTAATGAACCCAATGTCATAGATTTGTGTTTTTCTGCATTCGCCGATCTTCAATCTGCATAATATAATGAGGATAATTATATATACATGCAATGAAAGAGCTGAGCTATATACATAGAGAGACTTAATTACAGAAGTAGTACTTACAGACAGTAGCAAGTCACGATTGTTTTGTCGAGGGTCTTTTGATTGTATAACTGGAATATCTCCTCAAATTCAACATTCAACAGTTCCATTCCAACGAGGTCGTGCTCCTCTTTAACTAACAGTATCAAAGAATCTTTCCCAGACTCGCGGCAGGTTTTCATGTATCATTCATGGAATTTTCGCATCATCGTTGTTAGAGGAGGATGATCAGGTTTGACGAGAGGCCGCCCGTGCCGGTAACGGAATTCGTCCACCTCCAATGGCTTAAATTGTACATCATCGCTTAGGTAATCACCAGGTTTGGTACCGGGCACCATCCCCGGATGATTAGCGACGATATCGCTAGACACCTTGAGCGGGGGGCACGATTGGTTCGCCTGTTCGCCGAGCTACGGATTTTTTCCCACTTCTTCGTTTTGCTAACCTTGCATCACTGGAAGTACTTCCCGACCGCCGCGCATCTTGATATGTCTTTTTAATACAGCGGTCAAAGTTGGAATCCGGCGGAGGCGGTGGTGGTCGCTTCAGGGCATCGATAGTGCGCATCGCTTTCACCGGATCTATCTTCTCCTTCGGAGATGGAGTTTTCTTTGCAAACTGGGCCCTCAATTCGGCCTGGCATATCTCCTCGTTTTCAGACTCGGTCCTCTCATATGGTAACTTTTCCAGAGGCTTGAGAGATGGAGCGTATCTGTATCCCCTCCTGCCTATGCTTGTACTGCTAGCTGTCGGAGCAGTGGCGGCTCCCTTCCGTCATTGCTTACTAGGCGCTGGAGGAGCCGGAGCGGCGGCGTCTGTCTTCCGCCGTTGCCGACGAGGCTGAGGAGGAGGCGTACTACTTCGACATGCCGGAGTAGGCGAAGGAGGAGGCGGAGTGCCCTCACTCGTCGGAGGAGCCGGAGAAGGAAGCGGTGTGCCCTGATCACTCATCGGAGGAGGAGGAGGAGGCGGAGTGCGCTGATTCGCCTGAGGAGGAGGAGGAGGCGGAGTGCCCTGATTCGCCTGAGGAGGAGGAGGAGGCGGAGGCGTCCAGTTTGGAAGCTTGATGTACTCCTTCTGCCATAGACATGTACTCCTCAGGGCACGAACCAGCATATTCTCTCCTTCACCTGCAGAGTGGTCAAGCTCGAGCTCCTCAAATTCCTTCATTACTTCATCCACCATCACAACAGCATAGCCATGTGGAATCAGACGGTAGTGAAAAGTTCCGTTGGCTTGAGGAGGTGCAACAGAGCCGACAGCCGCCTTGAAAGTGAGGTTCCAGAATTTCGTCATAAGCTCGCAATGTTGAGCCTCCGTGATAGTATCCACGGGGTAGCTAGGAGACGTGACGTCAGGCTGGACGGGCTCCGTGGAAGCAACGCTGCTTCTCCGCTAAGATGGCGGGGTAGCTTCTGGGGTAGCTTCATGCCGCTGAGATGGTTGGCCGGCAGCTTGCTGGCTCTCAGCTTCCTCTAGCTTTTGTAGTATTGAATTGAGCTTCTGAATTTGGCTCAGCTCCGCTTTCCTCTTTCTCTCCCGGCTTCTGTAACCGCCTGCATCGGGAAACCCAACCTTCCACGAAACGGAGCCTGGTGTGCCTCGTGTTCGTCCAGGGTGCTCAACATTCCCTAGGGCCTCAGTCAGCTCGTCCTTCTCTTTGTCGGGAATGAACGTCCCTTCCTGCGCTGCGGTGATATGATATACTTCTGAAGCTTGTTCATGGGTATTGCAAGTTGCTCGTCCGTCCAACGACACTTCCCTGTTTCAGGGTCCAAAGTTCCCCCAACCCCGAAGAACCAAGTCCTTGAACGGTCTGGCTAGTTCAATGTTTGTGGTACGACCCCTTTAGCAATCAGGTCATTCTCAGCTTTGTCCCACAACGGTCGGGCTTTGAGGTAGCCACCTGACCCCGTGTGATGGTGATACTACTTCTTTGCAGCATTGACCTTGTTTATCTCTGATATTTTCTTACTCTTGTCTAATGTCTTGTAGTCCACAAATGCGGTCCAGTAATATCTTATCTTCTCAAATTGGCCGATGAATTCTGGAGTCTTCCCTTTGTCGACAAACTTTGATTTCGACTCATTCTTCCACCTCCTGAATAGATCTGCCATCTTCTTAAGAGCACACGCCTTGACCAGTGGCTCTATAACTGGCTTATTCGGATCCTCCTATGGCGGTAGGGTAAAATTTGCCTTCAGCGCGGTCCAAAGATCATCTTTCTGTCTATCGGTGACATAATCACCTTCAGGGGCGCCGTCCTTAGGCTTATTCCATTGCTTGATGCTGATCGGGATGTTGTCCCTAACAATAGCTCCGCACTGAGCAGAAAATGCGTTCTTGGTCCGCTTGGGTTCAATCGGATGGCCATCGTTCGCGAGTGATGTGATCGTGAACTTTTCATCCTTGCGCAACCTCTTCTTCAGGCCTCGTCTCGTTACCGAAGTTTGGCTCGATCCGGAGGGCTATAAAAGAAGAAATAAGAGTTAAGTAATATATGTACATACCAAAACAATTAATGCATCAATTAGCTAGTCAGCACAGGCTTAATGAATATATATACCTCGCAGGACTTTGTAACAGCTCCCTCCTCCGATCGGTCACCGGAGCCGTCATCATGGTCTCCTTCTTCCTCCGGCATTCGGTCACTGGAGCCATCATGATCATGTCCTTCCTCCTCCATTGTTCGATCATCGGAGCCGTCATAATCCTCTCCTTCCAGACCATCGGTGTCGTTGAGAAACGACAAGATATCACAACCGCCATGGACTATGTCCCCCAACAACTATTCTTGTTCTTCGTCTCTTGGATCCATAGTTTGTGCAAATATTACAACATGGCAATTAATATACAAATATGCATGTCCGACGTCCGGAACGCCTCTCTCATGAATGTCCGATGTCCGTACCGCCTCTCTCATTGATTTTCAAACAAGGGATTCTGTTAACCTTTAAGGGATTTAATTAACAAAATGGCGCCATTCCGAATGTGCAAAAAATGGTCCATATTTTTCCTGATCTCATCTACCCTTCTATATGTCACGTTGTCTAGTGTCAAAGGATTCGAGAAAACCAAGGCTTCATCATTAGCCGGAAGTAACAGGCGCATAATGGTACGAAGCTCTCCAAAATTGTTTTGTAACGGAGTCCCGGATAGGATAATTAATTAGCTTTTTGGTACGAAGTTCAGCAAGAGCCTTCCGAATATCGCTATTTGGAAGGCCTTTGCTGAAATTCATACCAAAAGCGAATTATTCTATCCGGGACTCCATTTCAAAACAACTTTGAAGAGCTTCGTAGCATCATACGCATGTTACTTCCGGCTAATGATGAAGCCATGGATTTCTTCAATACTTTGACACACAAGTGACATATAGAAGAATATATATATATATATATGAGATCAGAAAAAAATGGATCAACTTGTGCAGATCCATAATGGGGGCATTCTTGATAAATCTATGTTACCAGAGTTTTCTTCATTTAACTTGGTAAATTTGGGTGGCCTCGACAACGCTTCTAGGGTTTGGGGTGGCCTTGACAACACTTCTAGGGTTTGGGGTGGCCTCGACAACGCTTTTCCAGTCCTGGTTTGGGTGGCCTCGACAGTTTATCGGGTAGGAACGGGAGGGGGTAGGAGATCGACAACGCTCTTTCTTCTAGGGTTGAGTGGCCTCGAGAGTTTATCGTGTAGGGAGGGGATGGGTTAGTAGATCGACAACGCTCTTTATTCTAGGGTTTGGGTGGCCTCGAGAGTTTATCGGGTAGGGACAGGAGGGGGTAGGAGATCGACAACACTTTTTTTCTAGGGTTTGGGTGGCCTCGAGAGTTGGTCGCCCGGTATATTGAGAGGGGGGTGAACATTTTACCTTAGTAACTTAGAAAAAAAATGTTATCGGGGAGGGGGTATATCGACCCCCCCTCATGTCGAAGTTATCGGGGAGGGGGTATATCAACAACGACATACATTCTGAATCCGTTGGAAAGCTCTCGAGAAGCCGATGCCAACGTGATGATAGGGGCCGGGGTGCTCCCGTGTCCTTGTTAGATAGAGCCGATGCCAACGTGATGATAGAGACGATGCCAACATTTTCATTTAACAAGAAAACTACCTTCGAAAAAAGACTTGCTTTGCCGCGGGTGCTTGGTGCGACGTGGACTCGGTGGAAAAACTGTATGAAAATACGGAGGTGGCCGGGCCGGGCGGTTTTCTTTTCCTTCTTCCTTTTTTCCTTTGTTTTTTCTTATATGTTTGTTTTCGTTTTCACTCTAAATTTTCATACATATGAAAAACAACGAAGACTTTTTACATGAACATATACACTCATATACATGAACATATATACATATACATGAAAGAAAACATATACATGAACATATACACACACATACATGAACATATGTACATATACATGAAAAAAACATATACATGAACATATACACACATATACATGAACATATATACATAAATGAAAAAAACATATACATGAACATATACACATATACATGCCCGAAAAAGACATATACATGAACATATACACACATATACGCGGTGACAGGGAGTAGGGGGCTCACTGGGGGCGCCGATGGCTGGAGGCCGGCGACGGGGACGAGGACGGCGGCTCGGGGAGGCGACGAGGACGAGGACGGTGGCGACGGGGACGAGGACGACAGCTCGGGGAGGCAACGGGGAGGCGACGAGGACGACAACGACGGGGACGAGGACGGCGGCGATGGGGAGGCGACAAGGACGGCAGCGACGCGAAAGCGACGGGGACGAGGACGGCGGCAACGGGGACGAGGACGGCGGCGACGGGGACGAGGACGACGGCTCGGGGAGACGACGAGGACGGAGGCTCGGGGAGGCGACGGGGACGAGGACGACGGCTCGGGGAGACGACGAGGACGGAGGCTCGGGGAGGCGGCTCGGGGCAACTGGTAGATGAAAACTAAAATTTTCTAAGGGTTTTCTTATATACAAGAAGCATTGGTCCCGGTTGGTGACTCCAACCGGGACCAATGCCCACCTTTAGTCCCGATTGGTGGCTTGGTGCCACCAACCGGGACCAAAGGTCTCTTTTCGGCAGCCCGAAGGGTGGGAAGCAGAGACCTTTGGTCCCGATTGGTGGCACCAACCAGGACTAAAGGTGGGCATTGGTCCCGGTTGGTGCCACCAACCGGGACTAAAGGTGGGTATTGGTCCCGGTTGGTTCCAATGGCCTTGCACCAAACGGGACCAATGGCCTTGCACAGCGGTGTGGTGGGAGTTTAGTCCCACCTCGCTAGTGGAGACTGTGCCGCACCTGTTTATAAGGCGCGATGCGCCTAAGCCTTCGAGCTCCTCTCTAAAGCAGGCTTACGGGCCTAACATCTTTGTATCTGCCTGTGGGCCTAGTGGGCCTTCTGTGGGCCTGAATCCTGGCTCAATTGGCTGGTTGGGTTTCTAGTTGTATTCACGCCATGGTGGCCCAGTAGGCGGCATTTTTTTTAAAAAATCCAGTATTTTTGTTTTGTTTTTTGCTTTATTTATTTTTTTCATTTTTTCCAGTATTTTTCTTCTGTTATTTTAGTTCATTCTTTTTAACAAATAAATACTTTGATAATTTTAGTTGTATAATTTCCATTATTTTGTTTTGTTTCTTGCTTTATTTATTTCCAGTGCTTTTATCATTATATTCTTTTTGCTATTAATGTTTTGAACAAAAAATATTTTGATAATTTTAGTTGCATAATTTTTATATAATTATAGTTTCAAAAATACTAGAGGTTTATAAAAGCTTTTAAGCTGATTCTTTTTTGAACTCCACTCCCACGATGTTTTGAAAAAGAAATTAAAAAGCACTTCAAACGAACTCTGAAAAGGTTGAAAGTTGGCATGGTATCATTATTTCACCCACATAGCATGTGCTAAAAAGTTGAGTGGGTTACGGCAAAAAATGGATGCACTTCATGTACAAAATGAACAATCTCTTTCGAAGTATCACGGTTTCGAACGAAAACTCGTCTGTTACAAAGGGATTTCATTTTTGAACTTATTTGAACTCCATACTTTTTGTGTGTTCAAAATGCACCATTCAAAGCGACATCATCAATTTTCAACCCTTTCTGACTTTATTTGGTATTTTTCATGCACTTACTGATTTTTTTGAGCTAAATGACCCTAAAATTGAAAAGCACTTCAAATGAACTCTGAAAAGGTTGAAAGTTGGCATGGTATCATCATTTCACCCACATAGCATGTCATAAAAAGTTGAGAGGGTTACGGCAAAAACTGGATGCACTTCGTGTACGAAACGGAAAATCTCTTTCGAAGTATTAGGGTTTCGGACGAAAACTCATGTGTTACAAAAGCCATTTCATTTATTCACATGTCACTGCAATGATACAGTTGTGGAGAGAAAGTCTTCACTTTTTCTTTGCTTGTGTCCTTTGATTATTAGGCCGTAATCATGGATAATCTTCATCGTTTAACAGGGTGCTTGGGTCAGCCTTGACTTTGAAGGGAGGAATTTCATGAAACTTTTCATAATCTTCAGACATGTCTGTCTTGCCCTCCAATCCCATGATGTCTCTTTTTCATGAAAGAACTATGTGGCGCTTTGGCTCATCGTATGATGTATTCGCTTCCTTATATTTTCTTTTTCTTGGTATGGTAGACATGTCCTTCACATAGAAAACCTGCGCCACATCATTGGCTAGGACGAATGGTTCGTCTGTGTACCCAAGATTGTTTAGATCCACTGTTGTCATTCCGTACTGTGGGTCTTCCTGTACCCCGCCTCTTGACATATTGACCCATTTGCACTGAAACAAAGGGACCTTGAAATCATGTGCATAGTCAAGTTCCCATATGTCCACTATGTAACCATAATATGTGTCCTTTCCCCTCTTAATTGCTGCATCAAAGCGGACACCGCTTTTTTGGTTGGTGCTCTTTTCATCTTGGGCGATCGTGTAAAATGTATTCCTATTTATCTCGTACCCTTTGTAAGTCAATACAGTCGAAGATGGTCCCCTGGCCAACGAGTATAGCTCATCAAAAACAGTGTTGTCCCCCATGAGACGTGTTTGCAACCAACTGCCGAAAGTCCTAATGTGTTCGTATGTAATCCAATCGTCACACTGCTCCGGGTGTTTGGATCGCAGAATATTCTTGTGTTCATCGACATACGGGGTCACCAAGGTGGAATTCTGTAGAACTATGTAGTGTGCTTGAGACCAAGAATGCCCGTCCCTACATATTATTGAGTCCGCTCCTAGCGTGCGTTTTCCAGTAAGTCTCCCCTCATACCGCGATTGAGGGAGACCAATCTTCTTAAGGTCAGGAATGAAGTCAACACAAAACCCAATGACATCCTCTATTTGATGGCCCATGGAGATGCTTGCTTCTGGCCTAGCGTGGTTACGAACATATTTCTTCAAGACTCCATAAACCTCTTAAAGGGGAACATATTGTGTAGAAATACAGGGCCCAGAACGACAATCTCGTCGACTAGATGAACTAGGACGTGCGTCATGATATTGAAGAAGGACGGTGGGAACACCAGCTCGAAACTAACAAGACATTGCACCAAATCACTCCTTAACCTTGGCAGGATTTGTGGATCGATCACCTTCTGAGAGATTGCATTGAGGAATGTAATAGCTTCACAATGGCTAATCGAACATTTTTCGGTAGAAGCCCCCTCAATGCAACCGGTAGCAGTTGCGTCATAATCACGTGGCAGTCATGAGACTTTAGGTTCTAGAACTTTTTCTCTGCCATATTTATTATTCCCTTTATATTCGACGAGAAGCCAGACGGGACCTTCATACTAAGCAGGCATTCAAAGAAGATTTCCTTCTCTTCTTTGGTAAGAGCGTAGCTAGCAGGACCTTCATACTGCTTTGGATGCATGTCGTCTTTTTCATGCACATGTTGTTGTTCCTCCCGTGCCTCCGGTGTATCTTTTGTCTTCCCATACACTCCTAAGAATCCTAGCAGGTTCACGCAAAGATTCTTCGTCACGTGCATCACGTCGATTGCAGAGCGGACCTCTAGGTCTTTCCAATAGGGTAGGTCCCAAAATATAGATTTCTTCTTCGACATGGGTGCGCGTTTGTCAGCGTCATTCGGAACAGATAGTCCGCCAGGACCCTTTCCAAATATTACTTGTAAATCATTGACCATATCAAGTATGTGATCACCAGTATGGAGGGCGGGCTTCTTCCGGTGATCTGCCTCACCTTTGAAATGCTTTCCTTTCTTTCGACATTGATGGTTGGTCAGAAGAAATCGACGATGCCCCAGGTACACATTCTTCCTACATTTGTCCAAATATATATTGTCGGTGTCATCTAAATAGTGTGTGCATGCGTGGTATCCCTTGTTTGTCTGTCCTGAAAGGTTACTAGGAGCAGGCCAATCATTGATGGTTACAAACAGAAATGGATGTAGGTCAAATTCCTCCTGTTCGTTCTCATCCCACACACGTACACCTCTTCCATTCCATAGCTGTAAAATTTCATCAACTAATGGCCTTAGGTACACATCAATGTCATTGCCGGGTTGCTTAGGGCCTTGGATGAGCACTGGCATCATAATGAACTTCTGCTTCATGCACAACCAAGGAGGAAGGTTATACATACATAGAGTCAAAGGCCGTGTGCTATGCTAGCTGCTCTGCTCCCTAAAAGGATTAACGCCATCTGCACTTAAACCAAACCATACGTTCCTCGGGTCACATGTAAAGTCGCTCCACTTACTCTCGATCTTTCTCCACCGCGACCCGTCAGCGGGTGCTCTCAACTTCTCGTCTTTCTTACGGTCTTTTTTTTGCCATTGCATCAACTCGGCATGCTTTTTGTTTCTGAACAGACGTTTCAACCGTGGTATTATAGGAGCATACCACATCACCTTTGCAGGAACCCTCTTCCCGGTGCGCTGGCCCTTAACATCACCAGGGTCATCTCTTCTGATCTTATACCGCAATGCACCGCATACCGGGCATGCGTTCCGTTCCTCGTACTCACTGCGGTAGAGGATGCAGTCATTAGGGCATGCATGTATCTTCTGCACCTCCAATCCTAGAGGGCATACAACCTTCTTTGTTGCGTACGTACTGTCGGACAATTCGTTATCCTTTGGAAGCTTCTTCTTCATTATTTTCAGTAGCGAACTAAATCCCTTGTTAGATACACCATTGTCTGCCTTCCATTGCAGCAATTTCAGTGTGGTACCGAGCTTTTTGTTGTCATCTTCGCAATTTGGGTACAACCCTTTTTTTGATCCTCTAACATGCGATCGAACTTCAACTTCTCCCTTTCACTTTCGCATTCTCTCTATGCATCAACAATGACCCGGCGAAGATCATCATCGGGCACATCGTCTGGTTCCTCTTGATCTTCAGCTTCCCTCATTGCAGCATCACCGTATTCAGGGGGCGGGTAGTTGTCGTCATCCTCTTCTTCTTCGTTGTCTTCCATCATAACCCTCTTTCTCCGTACTTGGTCCAAACATTATAGTGTGGCATAAAACCCTTCTAAAGCAGGTGGAAGTGAAGGGTTTTAGAGTTGGAGAAAGACTTCGTATTCTCACAAACAGTACATGTACAAGGCATAAAACCATTCTGCTTGTTTGCCTCAGCCGCTTCGAGAAAATTATGCAGGTCCTTAATATACTCGGAGGTGCGTTGGTCACCGTACATCCATTGCCGGTTCATCTACGTGTGTTATATAATAAAGTGTATTAAAAACCATTACAACATATCATGAATAGAAAAGTGACCAAATTAATAGAAATTCATCATCACATTAAAGCCAAAGTACAATAATGACCAAAATAAATACGTACAATTCATACATAGTTGTCATTATTGAACAACATATAGATTTCTAGAGCATCTAATTAAAGCATACAACGAAACTACGTAAAAAAATTAAATGCAACAACAAATGCAATCATAACCGCTACTAAGGTACCAATTGATCCAACGGCATAATGATACCAAGCCTCAGTATGAATGGCATATTTTCTAATCTTTCTAAGCTTCAAGCGCATTGCATCCATCTTGGTCTTGTGATCGTCGACGATATCGGCAACATGCAACTTCAATCCCATCTTGTTATCTTCAGTTCTTTTCAATTTTTCTTTCAAATGATCGATTTCTTTTTCAGCTTTAGTTAACTTGTCGAGCAGAATTGCATAGTCAGTATCCATTTCTGGTTCAACTACTTCCTATAGATAAAAACATCTACGTCAAGTTGGTGGCATAATTAATTGGCATAGACATTAGATGTGTGAAATAGTTATATAAAAGATAATATACCACATCTGAATCATAGACTGGACGAGGGCCAACGTGGGCGGATACCATAACCATGGCACTATATAATAACAAACAATAATAAAAGTAAGAAAATCATATGAGTAAGTATATTTTCTTTTAACAAGAAGATAAAATCAATAGGCTCACCACGCGCGGGCGATCGACGGCGGTTTCAGGACGGGGACGGGACAGGACGGACCGCCAAACCTAGACAAATCTTGACGAAAATGGAGTTTGGACAAGGAGCTTCGAGAGGAGAAAGCTTAAGTTTGGCTTAGGCATTTCATCAAACACCTCATGTGCATAGGAGGTGAGCTAGAGTACCACAAAGCTCTCCCTCGTCGGCCAAAAAAACAGAGCAGTGTGGAGTGCTCTGCTCGCTGGCGAGGGGGTATATATATAGTCATCTCATTGGTCCCGGTTCGTGGCTGGAACCGGGACTAAAGGACCCCCTTTGGTCCCGGATCTAGCCACAAACCGGGCCAATGGTTGTGGGCCAGGAGCGAGGCACATTGGTCCTGGTTCATGTCTGGAACCGGGACGAAAGGTTCCAGACGAACCGGGACCAATGCCCCACGTGGCCCGCCCGGCCCACTGGCCTCACGAACCGGGACCGTTGCCCCCATTGGTCCCGGTTCGTGACTGAACCGGGACTAATGTGCTGGCCCGGCCCGAACCAATGCCCTGTTTTCTACTAGTGCATGCAACCCAAGCGTTGATAGGTTTGGCTGCAGGAGGGTAGCGTGTGACCCCTTCGTAGGCGACCAACATCTCGGGTAGAAGGGATGAATGAATGAGGGAGGTGGATGGAGGAGCTCATGTCATCGCGCCTAATCTGGTGTGGGTGCCCTAGGAGCTGGAGTCCATGGTCGGATTTGCCAACACTTATGCGGGCAGTAGCCATCGTCAACTCGACAAGCGCAATGGTGGAGGGGAACCGGTGCAGGAAGTTAGGGCTCCTCCTCGCGGAGGGTCACAATGATGGTTATACTACTCCTCGCGGCTTGCCGTGGTTAGCTTCCTCCCACTATCTACGTGGGTGGGGCTTCAATGTGACATGGCGGCGCGCATCTCGAATGATGTGGGTCCACAACGACCGATGGGAGGGATCCAGGGTAGCCAGGGTTGTGAGTGACGAAGCTGGAGGCAGGCGACGGGGTTGATTGCTCTTTTATTAGTTTTTAAAGAAGGATGTGCTTGTAAAATTCGAGGGACTGTTTCGTAAATCTATACAAATCCTCCCTCTAATGGCATCGCGTGCGAACATGCGCGCAATGTCTGCAAAAGCAGAACCCACCTGTCATAATTGTTATCAAAACTGTCAAAGTCGCCGACAAGTATGACCTTCTTGGTTTTTGATACATTGATGAGCTGCGAGGAATCTATGTATCTTGTCGGCTCTCGCTCAAGATGATCTCCATTGTAGTTTTGCCTATATTTCTCTGTGAGGCCCCTCTCATCCTCGATCATGTTAAGCATTTTTTTAAATCATGTTTATATAAAATGATGGAACATGCCGTTATTTGCTAGAGGACATGTCGGTTCTGATGACACGCAATATGAGAAACGACGATCGATGCTATGGATGTTGTCGCTCGTAGGGTTGTTGCAATGGTGGTGTTTCAATTGGTGGTCAACGCGAGACTGGCAGTTCTGCAACCGCTTGTTGGCAATCTCCAACCGTCCCTGACTTTGTTGTGACCGATGGACAACTCGACACGGGCAATGCTACCACTATGGCGGCCACATGATGGAACCCGATGAGACACGGACCAACAAAACGCGATGTTGGGATTGGTTCGCCGACGAGTTGCAATCAACATGAGCGGTGCTACGACCGATGGCTGACACGGCACGTGGCGATGCTGCAACTGTTGTGGCCACATGCTAGACCCGCCATGGCATTATGCTACAACCGATGAAAGTGGCGCCGTGACTGCGACGATGATGGCGTGATAGCTGCAACCATCAATGAGGCAGGGTCAGTGTTGCCAGACAGCGGTGCCACGAGATGAAGGAGAAACATGTGTTGCTCTGAAGAAGGAGGAACCAAATAGAAGGGTCACCACGCGTGAGGATCCACAAGGATGAAGCAGTCAACGTAATCCCAAACGCACGCATCGCTTCAATCCAACGGTAGCAGAGTGGACCGATCTCGCGCCTTTCCCGGTCAACAGGCGGCTAACATCGTCCTTTTTTATTTTGACCTGATTTACAAGAGAATGTTTTCACAAATATACACAGGTTAGGCCGGCAAAACCGTTATTTCGTAATAAATCGGGCGAAAACCTATTTCTTTTTCGAAATTATTATGAACAGTCAGCAATCCATCCTCTGTTTCTGCTCGCGTCCTACCGATGGCGTCGCAGCGGCCTCGGGCGCTCCTCCGCCGACCCCTCCTCCCCCCGTAACCACCGTCCGTACCCACCCATCCAAACCCGCACAGCACCACGGCGGCCACGGCAAAACCTCTCTCCTCGACCCGGACAGCCATGGCGGCCGGACTTCTCGCCGCGGGGCCCTCGCCTCTCCCGCCGGCATCTCGAGGACGGAGGCCTCTCCTCGCGGCTCCACCGCCCGCTCTCCGCTGCCTCAGGGTGTTGAAATGTGAGAATGGGCCTTAGGCCCATAAGACAATTTCAGAAAAATCTCTAAGGGCCCATGTAGGTGGCATGACAAGTGGAGTGGGAAGTTTAGTCCCACCTTGCTAGTGGAGAAGGAGTTGCACCTCTTTATAAGGGTCTTTCTTCCACATGCTATTGGAGCATGAGAAGAGAAGAGGCCCTCGCGCACTCCTCCTCCTCCGCCCGCCTCGCCACGCCTCGTCACGACGCGTCGCGGGTTGCGGGAATGAGCCGAGCCGAGCTCACACCTACGCGCTTATTTTTGCCGGTCGGGAACGAAGAATACGTAACGCCACGATCTGAGACGTTGGATCGTGGGCTACCGACTCGGACATGGGTCCAGCCCACGTCTCTCCACCCGGACGCCGCCTATATAAGCAGGGCCTCAGCCAACCCTAGACGACACGGAAACAGATCGCATCTGCCTCCACGCACTCCGCCCACGTCGTTCCTTTTGCTGCTGCTGCCATCGGCGACTCCGTCCCGTTCACCGCGTACACGGTTGACGGGAGAGCAGGCCTCCGAAACCACGCCTCTCCAGGTCCTGTACGGGGAGAGGGGCAATTAGGTTTTTGGGGAGCGACTACGCGACTGCTCGCTTCCGTTCGTCTACCTCGTCTACGTCCGCGTCTACACCATGTCGTCCACAACCGCCGTTGATCGCGCTGCTGCCGAGAAGGCCGAAGCTGACAGGAAGGCGGCCGAGGACGCTGCCGCCACCAACTCTGCTGCTACCGCCAACTGGCCTATTGGAGGGTATAACACGTTTAACCCGCTCCTGTTTATGTTAATTGTAGCACTGCTAGCGTTATGCGTAGATACATCTACTGTTAGCATAGTACGTGCTTGCATGATTGAGTATCAGTATGTTTGCGCTTATGCCAATGCCATGATAGTTATTATTTCGTGGATTAATCTGATCGGAAAATTGCCTATATTCTCAACAATCCAAAAACCTAATTTGTGTAGGAATTTTCGAGTAGTGGTTTTGCTGCTGCACTGAAACCGGACAAGTTTACCGGTACATACTTTAAGCGTTGGCAGACCAAAACCACCTTATGGCTCACGGCTATGAACGTGTTCTGGGTAGCCGGTGTCACTCCCGCAGGAACGATCACTCCTGAAAAGGAGAAGGCGTTCAGGGAGGCCACTGTCTACTTTATTGGAGCAGTCCTTAGCGTGATCGGAGATAAGCTGGTTGATGCATATTTGCATGTGGGGGTCGCCAAGGACTTGTGGGAGGCGCTCGAATCTAAATTCGGGGCCACCGATGCTGGGAGCGAGATGTATGTTATGGAGCAGTTCCATGATTACAAAATGGTTGACAACCGTTCTGTGTTGGAACAAGCTCATGAGATAATATGCATTGCTAAGGAACTAGAGGTTCTTAAGTGCAATTTACCGGGCAAGTTTGTCGCGGGATGTATAATTGCTAAGCTCCCTAATTCCTGGAGGAACTTTGCTACCACTCTGAAACATCAGAGGCGTGAATTCTCAGTAGAGGATATCATCGGCCATCTGAGTGTTGAGCAGAACTCGAGAGCAAAGGACTCGCATGGAAAACCGGTTGAAGGTTCTTCAGTTGCCAATATGGTACAACGGAAGAACTTCAATTCCCACAAGCCCAAGGGAAAGAATTCTGTCCAACAGAATACCGACTTCAAGAAGAAGGGAAAGAAGACCTTCAAGAGAAATAAGAAGGATGATGGCTGCTTCAATTGTGGTTCAGAGGAACATTGGGCCAACAAGTGCCCAAACAGATACAAGAAGCCAGTGCAGGACAATAAGTCTGCCAATATGATTGTGAGCAACAATGAAAGTGGTGCATCTGGGTACGGTAATTTGTTTACTGTGTTTTCAGTTTGTCAGTCCACCGAATGGTGGGTAGACACAGGTGCAAATATTCATGTGTGTGCTGACATCTCATTGTTCTCTTCTTATCAGGCCACAGACCGAGGGTCCGTATTGATGGGGAATGGCGCGAGTGCTTCTGTTCTTGGTGTTGGCACGGTCGATCTGAAGTTTACTTCGGGAAGGATCGTGCAGTTGAAGAACGTGCAGCATGTCCCCGCCATCAAGAAGAAACTCGTTAGTGGCTCCCTTCTGTGTAGAGAAGGGTTTAAGTTGGTTTTCGAGTCTAATAAAGTAGTTGTTACGAAATATGGACTTTTCGTTGGAAAAGGTTATGAATGCGGAGGTCTGTTCCGCCTTTCCCTTGCAGATTTTTGTAATAAAGTCGTGAACAATATTCATTCGAATGTTAATGAATCTGAAGTTTGGCATTCACGTCTTTGTCACATTAGTTTCGGTGTTATGACACGACTAGCAAAACTGAATTTAATCCTGAGTTTCACTTTAGCCAAAGGTTCTAAGTGCCATTCGTGTGTGCAAGCAAAGCAACCTCGCAAGCCCCACAAGGCTGCCGAGGAGAGACACCTGGCGCCCCTAGAACTCATACATACAGATCTCTGTGAGATGAATGGTGTGTTGACTAAAGGTGGAAAGAAGTACTTCATGACATTGATAGATGATTCTACTAGATATTGCTATGTGTATCTGTTAAATACTAAAGATGAGGCTCTACACTACTTTAAAATCTATAAGGCAGAAGTTGAGAACCAACTTGAAAAGAAAATTAAACGAGTCCGGTCTGATCGTGGTGGAGAGTACTTCTCAAATGAGTTTGATTCTTTCTGTGCGGAACATGGCATTATTCATGAGAGGACGCCTCCCTATTCGCCCCAGTCAAACGGGGTTGCCGAGCGGAAAAATCGTACTCTAACTGATTTGGTTAACGCCATGTTAGATACATCGGGTTTATCCAAGGCATGGTGGGGGGAGGCTATCTTGACTTCGTGTCATGTCCTGAATAAAGTTCCGACAAAAGATAATGAGGTTACTCCCTATGAGCAATGGTCGAAGAGAAGGACGACGCTCTCCTACTTACGTACTTGGGGCTGTTTGGCGAAAGTCAACGTGACGATACCCAAAAAGCGTAAGCTTGGACCAAAGACCGTGGACTGCGTTAACTTGGGCTACGCTAAGAATAGCGTTGGCTATAGATTTCTAGTAGTGAAATCTGAGGTACCTGACGTGAGGGTCGGTACAATTATGGAGTCTAAGGATGCTACATTCTTTGAGGATATATTCCCCATGAAAGATATGCAAAGCACTTCTAGACAGGAATCAGAGGAGACTCCTGAGCCAGCCATTCCTATGGAGTATTATGAACAAACACATGATGAAAATCCTGAGGAGGGTGACGAGGAAACCCTTGGTAGGGGCAAGAGACAAAGGACTGTAAAGACCTTTGGTGATGACTTCCTTATATACCTCGTGGATGATAACCCCACTTCTATTTCAGAAGCCTATGCATCTCTTGATGCTGACTACTGGAAAGAAGCGGTCCGTAGTGAGATGGATTCCATCATGGCTAACGGAACATGGGAGATAACTGAACGTCCCTATGGGTGCAAACCATTGGGATGTAAGTGGGTGTTCAAAAGAAAGCTTAGGCCCGATGGTACAATTGAAAAGTATAAGGCTAGGCTTGTGGCCAAGGGGTATGCCCAGAAAGAAGAAGAAGATTTCTTCGATACTTACTCACCTGTGGCCAGACTGACCACCATTCGAGTACTACTCTCTTTGGCGGCCTCGCATGGTCTTCTCGTCCATCAAATGGACGTCAAGACGGCTTTCCTTAATGGAGAGCTAGAGGAGGAAATTTATATGCAACAGCCAAATGGCTTTGTGATAGATGGTCAGGAAGGAAAGGTGTGTAAGTTGCTGAAATCTTTATATGGCCTGAGACAAGCACCTAAGCAATGGCATGAGAAGTTTAATACAACTCTGACATCTGTTGGCTTTGTTGTTAATGAAGCTGACAAATGTGTATACTATCGCCATGGTGGGGGCGAAGGAGTTATATTGTGCTTGTATGTTGATGACATACTGATATTCGGAACTAATCTCAAAGTGATTGAGGAGGTTAAGTCTTTTCTGTCTCGGAACTTTGAGATGAAGGACCTTGGAGTGGCTGATGTTATCTTGAACATCAAGCTATTGAGAGATGATAAGGGCGGGATTACACTTCTGCAATCCCATTATGTTGAGAAGATTTTGAGTCGTTTTGGATATTCGGACTGCAAAGTTTCTCAAACACCATATGATCCTAGTGTGCTGGTTCGAAAATTCAAAGGCACAGCTAAAGATCAATTGAGATACTCTCAAATCATTGGTTCACTGATGTATCTAGCTAGCGCAACGAGGCCTGATATCGCGTTTGCTGTGAGCAAACTGAGCCGGTTTGTTGCCAATCCGGGTGATGTTCATTGGCGTGCTGTTGAGAGAGTTATGCGCTATTTGAAAGGTACCATGAATCACGGACTTCACTATAACGGATACCCGTCGGTACTTGAAGGGTATAGTGATGCAAATTGGATCTCTGATGCTGATGAGATGAAGGCTACTACTGGGTATATGTTTACCCTTGGAGGTGGCGCTGTTTCCTGGAAGTCTTGCAAGCAAACGATCTTAACGAGATCGACAATGGAAGCAGAATTAATAGCATTAGACACCTCTGGTGTCGAAGCAGAATTTCTTCGGGATCTTTTGATGGACTTGCCAGTGGTTGAAAAGCCGGTTCCGGCTATCCTTATGAACTGCGATAACCAGACAGTCATTGTCAAAGTGAAGAGTTCAAAGGACAACATGAAGTCCAATAAACATATAAGAATGAGATTGAAATCTGTCAGACGTTTAAGAAACTCCGGAGTGATAGTGTTGGATTACATCCAAACGGCTAAGAATCTGGCAGACCCCTTTACTAAAGGGCTATCACGTGTTGTGATAGATAATGCGTCGTGGGAGATGGGTATGAGACCCACATGAGTTGCCATGGTAGTAACCCAACCTATGTGATCGGAGATCCCGTGAAGTAGGACCTGGGAAAACAAGCCAGTGGTGAACTGAGGAGAGTAACTTTACTAACCCACTCCGTTGAAGATGCAATATTCTCGGTTACTGTATGGTAGGATGACTACCGTCTTAATGTGTTCTTAAGCTTATGTGTAAGCAAGATGCTGTCCTACAGAGCGATCTTTGGAGGAACACACCTATATGAGCCCGACTGCTGGTCACGGTCTATGAGATTGGGGTGATCTCTAGTAAGCTCACGAATAGGCCAGGAGTGTGACTAATATGCTCCACCCGAGGGGTCAGCCTTCGGCAGTCTAGTACTAGTAGGACTTGTGGTGAAACTTCTTGACGCCAAACTGACAATTCAAGGCATAGTCCATTGTTCAGTTGTGAAGGGGTGTAACTACTTGTTTTAGGTGAAGCTCAACCTTAACAGGTCTTCACTGAAATACTGGTATATCAAAACAGTAATTGGAACAGAGGACGAAATGGGCCCTTGAGATCTGGTGGGGGATTGTTGAAATGTGAGAATGGGCCTTAGGCCCATAAGACAATTTCAGAAAAATCTCTAAGGGCCCATGTAGGTGGCATGACAAGTGGAGTGGGAAGTTTAGTCCCACCTTGCTAGTGGAGAAGGAGTTGCACCTCTTTATAAGGGTCTTTCTTCCACATGCTATTGGAGCATGAGAAGAGAAGAGGCCCTCGCGCACTCCTCCTCCTCCGCCCGCCTCGCCACGCCTCGTCACGACGGGTTGCGGGAATGAGCCGAGCCGAGCTCACACCTACGCGCTTATTTTTGCCGGTCGGGAACGGAGAATGCGTAACGCCACGATCTGAGACGTTGGATCGTGGGCTACCGACTCGGACATGGGTCCAGCCCACGTCTCTCCACCCGGACGCCGCCTATATAAGCAGGGCCTCAGCCAACCCTAGACGACACGGAAACAGATCGCATCTGCCTCCACGCGCTTCGCCCACGTCGTTCCTTTTGCTGCTGCTGCCATCGGCGACTCCGTCCCGTTCACCGCGTACACGGTTGACGGGAGAGCAGGCCTCCGAAACCACGCCTCTCCAGGTCCTGTACGGGGAGAGGGGCAATTAGGTTTTTGGGGAGCGACTACACGACTGCTCGCTTCCGTTCGTCTACCTCGTCTACGTCCGCGTCTACACCATGTTGTCCACAACCGCCGTTGATCGCGCTGCTGCCGAGAAGGCCGAAGCTGACAGGAAGGCGGCCGAGGACGCTGCCGCCACCAACTCTGCTGCTACCGCCAACTGGGCTATTGGAGGGTATAACACGTTTAACCCGCTCCTATTTATGTTAATTGTAGCACTGCTAGCGTTATGCGTAGATACATCTACTGTTAGCATAGTACGTGCTTGCATGATTGAGTATCAGTATGTTTGCGCTTATGCCAATGCCATGATAGTTATTATTTCGTGGATTAATCTGATCGGAAAATTGCCTATATTGTGAACACAGGGCTCCAACCTCCGCCCCTCCCGGAATCCCGCCACCTCCCCGCAAAGCCCTCGCTCCCGTTGCGCGCGCCGTGGCGCCGGCGCGAGGCAGGGGTGAGGCGACGGGCGAGCCGGGCCAGGCCCAGGCGCCCCGCGATTTGGGGCGCGCTTGCGGGACGGCTGGCGCTGGGGGCGCTCCTGGGCTCCGCCGCCCTGCTCGGCTGCCACGGCGCGGCGCTCGCGGCGGCCGCGGAGGACTCCATCAAGGCGTCCGGGTTCGGGCTGCGGGTGGCGGCGTCGCTGCGGAGCCTCGGCTGGCCCGACGACGCCGTCGTCTTCACGCTCGCCACATTGCCGGTGCTCGAGCTGCGCGGAGCGATTCCGGCCGGGTACTGGATGCGCCTTCACCCCGTCCGGCTGACCGTGCTGGCAGTTTTGGGGTATATATTTTTTATCCAGTGTCAATGCTTAATTTGAGTAGATTTAGTGTCAGTTCCTAAGGTGTTCGGCAGTTTTAACTGTATGATCAAGTTAATTGACTTTGTAGCATTTTAGTTTTGCTTGTTGATGAAATAAACCCCATTTTGTATTAAACCTGAAGGATCAGCCCCAAAGAAAGGGCAACACAGTAAATCAATTTGTGTTGCTGCCCTTTGACACACAAGTTTAAATGGCAGATAAGTCATCTGTTGCAAAACGATATCTATCCTAACATGCAAAGTAAGTGAATATTAATATATGACTCATTTTAGTCAATGCTTGTAGCTGAGGTTGCCACTTAACTGATGGACATCTCCAACACAACTTTGGTATTTATTGTCTGTTTTTGCTCAGGATAATTGGTAGTTTTCTATTTGTGCATTGCTAAGGTTTAGAGATGGTGACACTTGATTATCGCTTACTAGTTACTACCCCTGTTTGTAAAGCGTCCCTAAAGCGTCGCTAAAGCGATGCTTAAGCGTTAGAGCGCCCTACAGGCTTAAAGCGTCCAACTCGCTTTAGACATGTGTCTAAGGCGGACGCCTTAGACATTAAATCGTCTAAAGCGCCCGCTTAGGCGTCCTGATTGGCGCTTTAGTGCAGAGAGGACGCCTTAGACTTTCCAGGCAGGGGAACAGAGATTTTTGGCGGGAAAGAAGGGTTGGGCGGGAAAACTGGGTCCATATGTGAAACAGTTACACGAGGGGAAAGAAAGAGAGAACCAAAACCAGAGCGTGAAATCGTCAGGCTTTCAGCTCTCTCCTCTGGCAGCAACTTCCTCCTCAGATATGCACCAGCTTCCTCCTCTCCGGCCACAGCTCCTCCCCTTCCTCCTCTCCGGCCACAGCTCCTCCCCCTCCTCCTCTCCGGCTGCAACTCCTCCCCTCTTCCTCTTACGCAACCACAATGTATAGCTCTTTCCCTTTCTTCTCCCCCTTCCACTCCCTTTGCTCTTTGTTCCATGCTCAGATCTGCACCAGCTTGTCATGCCTTTCCTGCTCTGTTATGTGTTATGCTATGCACAGCTCCTCTGTTGTTAGGTGTTGTTGTTGCCTCTCTTATAGTAGTTGGCTAGTTGCTTACTGCATAGTGGATGGATTAGAAAAATGGCTACTAATGCATATGTGCTCACCGGTGGATTAGAATCAAGGTATGTATGTCTCACTAAATGGTACTCTTTTCTACTACCCATCAGGTTCAGAGTCTGTCTAAAGCGTCGCCTCGCTTTACGCTTTAACGCTTAAGCAGTGAGGTGCCCCCCTAGCGCCTCGCTTCGCTTTACCGCTTTAAAAACATTGGTTACTACAGATTTGCTGTGTCTACATGGTATTATAGCTGATTCTGAGGAGAGCACATTATGATCAAGGGACTGAAATTAGCAAGTTAGCAACTATAGTTGAATGGAAAAGGTTCACATAAGCTATATGCTAAGCTCACTTTATCACATAAACAAATTTTTACTCTTAGTCCCCCGGAAGATATTTACGTCTTTCCCTACCTGTTTTTCTACGGGAACATCAGGAGCTCTGCTTTGAATTAAAGAAGGGGGAAATCTGTACATAGCTCAAAACCAGCTAAAAAAACAAAGAAGAATGCATTCCAATTACTCTCAATCAAGCTGGCCTATACACGGAAGGTCAACACGAATTAAAGAAGACATGCCCTCATCAGAGGAGGCCTGGGCATTCTGGAAGACCCCATGGCGGCGCTCCTTCCACAGGGGACAGACTACATAAATCGACATGGACGCCATCTTCTGGCAATGGAGATTTTTGACTCCATGTGAAGGTTTTCTCCACTGGCCAGCGAAGGAAGACCTCAGGGCAATGGCAGAAGCTCTAGCATGAGAGAAGGCAAACCAAATTTTCTTAGCAAAAAAACATCCTAGCATTAGATGGTTTGCCGATTCCAGCACCTGATCACACATGGAGCACACATCATTGTGCGGCCAGCCTCTCACATGCAGCCTGTCTGCAGTCTACAGTCTGTTCTGCAGGAGAAGCCAGAGTTAAACTGCACTTCTCCTTCGGCTCCAACACTCCAAATCTTCAGTAGCTCATTACAATGAATCTGCCTAAGAACTGCTATCATGCGCAAACACTGCCGAGCAAGAGTTGGAGGCTGTGACCTGTGAGCTTCTTACGCAGTCTGGGTTTTCAAATAGCTGACCCCCCCTGCCCCCCCTACACACTAACCCACCCCACTGCACTTTAGACCAAATCGGCAACAACATGCCAATTTCCTCCAAGTTAATCCTTTGAAGGCCCTTCATCAACTTTCCTCCCCTGATCCCATCACAAACAGAGATACTTTTCCTAGAGGCCAACCTGAATAAGCTGGGCGCCATATCTTTCAGAGGGACTCCACCAAGAAAGCCGTTGAACCAGAATGAGGCCTTTTCCCCATTCCCAATGTGAATCGAAGTGCAGGTCGCAAAGAGCTGCTGATCGGTCGCATTGCAAGGAACAGGCAGTCCTTTCCATGATCTGTCCACATTGTCCCAGTTGAACCATAACCATCTTAACCGCAATGCCCTGCGAAAGTGCTCCAAATCTTTCA
Organism: Hordeum marinum; assembly: GCA_022496015.1. Classification (NCBI taxonomy): domain Eukaryota; kingdom Viridiplantae; phylum Streptophyta; class Magnoliopsida; order Poales; family Poaceae; genus Hordeum; species Hordeum marinum. The sequence goes on from CM039672.1 coordinate 47,825,910, forward strand.
CCCTAATGCCCAACAGTATTTAGACGAGCAGACTTTCACCCAGCTTACTAAACACTTGCCTCCGTGCGCCTCTTATCCACACCAGAGAAAACTCTCCTGATCTTGTCTATCGTTTTGATAATCCACTTGGACGGTGGAAAAGCAGTGAAGAAGTAGGTTGTGACTTGTGAGCACAGTCAGCACAGATTTGATAAACGTTAGATGCTCCCTTCCGGACATGAATTTACTTTCCATAGCTTCAACCTCCCGGCAATTTTGTCCAAGAGAGGTTGGCATTCAATTGTTTTATGCCTCCTGGTGCTGAGAGGAAGCCCTAAATAGTTGCATGACAAGGACCCCAGCAAACCACCAAAAGCAGATAAAAGATACTGTAGACCCAGGTGGTCACAGCGAATAGGATAGGCCGCACACTTGTTGAGATTCACCTGAAGACCAGAGACATTGCCGAAGAAATGAAGGTGCCCGAGGCCACAGCAAGCTCCTCATTGATAGAGTTCAAGAAGAGAGCGACGTCATCCGCATAAAAAACCTGTTCTCATCTTCTCAGCCCCTTTCATGACAGCGGATAAGAGGCCATGGCCAGTAGCTTTGGTCAGAATACAAGTTTTAGGGTCCAGGGCCATAAATGAGGAGCATTGGGGCAAGCAGGTCTCCCTGTCTCAGCCCTCTCCTATGAGTAAAAGTGCCACCAGGCTTCACATTGAGCAGAACTCTTGATTAGGAAGAACTCAGGGTCAATGAAAAATGACCCCTCCAACGAGAACTGAAACCATAAGACTGAATCAAACGCCTTACCAAAGTCCAGTTTGAGGAAAAATAGAAGTATTCTCATCAAGTGAGCTTCCTTGATAATGTTTTTCACAAACAGAGAGTTATCCTGGATCGACTTTTCTTAATGAAGGCGCTTTGACTCTCAGAGATCAGTGTATGCAAATCCAGGGCAGCGAGAAGTAACCAACTTTCATAATATCTTAGTAATACTATGCAAATGGCTCACAGGCCTGAAGCAAGAGGCGAAGAAGCTGCATCTTTCTCCGGACTGAGAACAATATTGGCAGTATTCGGCAGGTGCCAGTGATCACCTCTCAATTCATGCACTTGATTTAGGGGAGCCAGAAGGTCCGAGCACACGATATCCCCACATGTTTTGTCAAAAGCCCCAATAAATCCATCCAGGCCCGTAGCCTTCTCATCATGGAGATGGAGATGGCGTCTTTGAGCTCCATAAGCGAGAAAGTATCATCAAGGCGCGGAAGATCAGCCGAGGGGAGTTGCAGGGAAAAAAATTCCTAGTGAAGCTCCATAAGGTCTCTGGCAAGCCTCCCCGAGCAGGGAATTGAAGTGATGTAGCAGCACCTGAGCTTTAGCATCATGGTCAGACGTCTATTCACCCCTCAGATTTTCAGAACAAGAATCTGATTCTTCCTCCTCCGGGTCATTCGCTTTAACTTGAAAAACTTTTGTGTTTGCATCTCCAGATTTGATCCACAGAATACACGATCTCTGACGCCATCTCACTGTATCTAGCGCTGCAAAACCAAGCAGCTTCGATTTCAAGAGAAAACGAAGGTTTCATTCCTTAGCAAATAGCTCACGCTCGTCCTGATCAAGGTCCAACTGGAAAATAACCTCATTGGCTACCTCCTTTCTGAATCTCACTTCCTTCTTTAACTTGTATACCACAGTTTCAGAGCATGAGCAGTTCTTGACAGCTTGAACTGCAGTATCTTTACAGCATCCTTGGAGCGAACAGGTTAAGCCCAGCCTCAAGCAGCTTCTCTCTGAATCCCTCCATCCTTAGCCAACAAGCCTCATATCTGAACCCTTTATAGTGCTTGACATTCATCTTCTGGACTATCATTGGCCAGTGATGCGAAATGGTAGTTGAGGCCGGAGACAGCCAGGATCATCTGTGCTAGCAACCAGGATCCTACCTCTTGTACCATTAGCAGCTCTGAAGAAGTCCTCAGAAAATCTGCTGCCCAGGACCTCAGCCACAATATACTCAACATCAGCCAATTTAGTTTCTTGAAGACAATACAATGCTGCACTGGTTAGCTGAGGAGATTTCTGTCGCAACCTCCTCCGGGACGGGTTGTTCAACTCTCTCATGATCAAGTTAAGGAGCTTCATATTCCATCGAAGAAAACAATGTAGTGAACAAACAAGAAGACTGTATTGAGCATCCACCAACTGGAAGCAGCAACCAGAAGTGACACAACCAGCACAGCCGGAGACAGAAGACCACAAGGCACAATACTCCCCGCCTGGTTTTGGCAACGGCTTTAGTGGCGTGGTTGATGGTTTTGCTGGAGTGGCATCCCCCTCACCTTGGTTTTGCACATGCAGGTGATATTTCACCTTCTTCCTGCTTCTCTTCCCTCCTGTCTCTGTCCTCCCCCTCATCCTATCATCGACCAATCTCGAAATCTAATCCTGTGCCACTCACACCTCGACTATCTGAGAGCCACTAACTGATGTGCTCCAGGAAAAGGCGCTCAAGCATCTCTGGAGAATAGGAAAGAATCCACTCTGAATTGATCTCTGTAGTTTGCAGAAGACAGAAGAGAGAGGGAGAGAGCAAGAGAGGTGGGGGTGTGCAGGAAGAAGGTGATGGGGCTTCCGCCTTTGCAAAAATCGGGATGATGTCAAAGCCAAGTGCCTGACTATCTAGCATTCGATATCAGTAATTTTTGATCCTGGTGATTGATATATAGGGTCGTGATGATGTCTTATGGTCAATTTTCAGTGTCGCGGCAGAAACAAAGATTGCCAGTTATCACTGTAGTGTGAACGACTTGCCATCTCTAGTGTAATTTATAGTACTTCTTGCATTCTGGTGATTGATATAGTTTTATGGTCACTTTTCAGTGGCATGGCTAAAATGTAATTCCCAGCTGTCAGTCTAGTGTCAGCAATTTGATCATCACTTCAGAGAAATGTTTCATGCTATAGACACATAACTTTACATCTGCTATTTTTTTTCTCCAGGAACATGGTGCCTGTGCCATTCATCATCCTCTACCTGAAGAAACTCGCAACCTTCCTCTCGCAAAGAAGCGCCTGGGCGACCCGGATAATGGACCTCCTCTTCGAGCGGGCGCGACGGAAGGCCGCGCCCGTCGAGGAGTTCCAGTGGCTCGGGCTGATGCTGTTTGTCGCCGTCCCGTTCCCGGGCACCGGGGCATGGACCGGCGCCATCATCGCGTCCGTCCTGGGCATGCCCTTCTGGTCAGGCTTGTCGGCGAACTTCGTGGGCGTGGTTGTTGCGGGGCTGCTCGTGAATTTGCTCATGAACCTTGGCCTGAAGTACGCCGTTGCCACGGGGGCGTTCCTCTTCGTTGTATCGACTGTCATGTGGGGTGCCCTTCGGGGTATCAAGAATTCGCTGAATACGGAATGACGCTTTAGCTGAATCCTCACTGAAATGTTTTCGGTCCGCTAGAGGAGTTTATTTTTTTGTAATAACCCCTGCGAGGCATGGTTGGCTAGTTGCAAAGACCGTTTCTGCTCTCCCTCTGTGCAGTAAGACTGCCGGTTGATAGTGTTTTGCTTGCAGTTATTCGTCGAAGGTTGTGAGCAACTGAAGTGCTGAACAGGTGTTGGTTCACTGAATCCCTTTGGTTTGTAACAAGAGTAGATAGTAGATAGAGATCCAAATCATAAGATGACGGGACTTTGTAGCCACAGATTCATCATGTCACAATAAACTTGTCTTTGCGGTAACTGCAATATACAGGATGGAAGTTTCAGTGCCGTAAGATATGGCAGAGATCCATGCCACGAAACTAGGAGTAGAATGGGGATATACACTGCACTGGTTTGTAACAACGTTTTGTAAGATGCTGTGTTCCGTTCCGGGTGAAAAAGGAAGGAGGTGCGGCTGGTGAGCATCGGCAGCACGGCCTCCCTCCGCACTACCTGCTGGTTTAAAAGAGAGACCCGGACGGATAAAAACCGTTGCACAGGAATGAAACTACCCAAGGGAAGCCAGGGATGGGAAGATGGTACAGTAAAACAAAAGGTGGCGGCGCTGTGAAAGTGAAAACTTTGGTTGGTTGGAAAAGAAGATGGATGCTTTTCCTGCCGATCCCTCCCACCACCTCGCTCCCCTCGTCATGGTCGTGTGGTGTGGGTTCTGGGGCCACCAACCAGGCAAGCATTGGGATATCCTCTAGTTCTCAGCTTTAGGCCCTGCGTTGCTGGGATATCCTCAGGCCGACAGGAAGATCGCCGGAGCCCAGCCTCAGGCCCTGCGTTGCGATTCTGCCCTCCCCTCCCTCTCTGTCGTCTGCGTGTTCCCGAATCCCGATGGAAGCCAAACCGGGGAAGGTAAAAGTTGGTGGGGAAGGAGCGAAAGGGGTGCACGGCAACGGCATGCATGCGATGCCCATCGCCAATGGCTGCTATTGCTGATCGACAAGGACGAGATCATCTGCATGCAGTGCCACGGCTGGCCCGCGCTGCCGAGCCGAGCAGGGTGGGTGAACTGGAGTTTGGTGGGTCCCACCCCGCCTGCCTCCTTCCTCCCTCCCTCCCTCCCCTTTCTTGGCCGCGAAGACACCTGCCCCTCCGTTCCTTCCTTCCCCTTCCCTCCCTCGGCCTCCAGTGTAGCAGTACATAGGGTCCGGTCTGCTGCTTTTGGCAGGGCCGTTTTGGTTTTGAACCTTGGACCCGTGCCACCGATGGCAGGTTCGTTCCGGTGCATGCGCCCACGAACGAACACGCGCGCGCGCCGGCGGCCGTCACGTCCCACCGTTCGGTCGGTGTAGTTGCACACGGCCCGATCCATCAAGCACGATCGGTCCACCCGGCTCGCCCGTCACGCTTCACACGCGCGCGTCTCGGTCTCCACACGACGCCCATCCATCCATGCATCCGCCCCTCCCGCGCGCCAGATCAGCCACCACCAGCCCGCGCGCAGCGCGTGCGACCCACGCCAACCCCTCCCTCTCTCTCTCCCTAGCCGCGCCGCGCGCGCAGACGGGCAGGAACGTACGCACGTCACTGCGCCTTCTTTCGCTTTGCTTTTGCCCGGCCGGCGCAGCGGCCGGCAGCCGGATCAGCTGGCAGGGGTTGGACGGGTGTGGTCAGGCGCGTAGGCGCAGAGGCCGTGCATGTCCTCCCGCCCCGCCCGTCTCCACCCACCCACACGCGCTCCATCTGTCCACCACCACCCCTCTTTCCCTCGCTCGCACCATCGTTGCACCGGAACGGCAACTGCGCCGGCGCCGTGCGTGCGTTCGTCCGTCCGTCGGCGGGAACGTGCCGCCGTGGGTTTCAATTTTCAAACGCGCGCGCAGCTCGCACCGCGTTGCTATCTCCCACGCGCGAGGACACACATCGCCGTGGGTCGGATCGCGTGCCCGCCCCGCTCGCTGCGATCGCGTATCGGCCTCAGATCGAGCTCGTGCGTGCGTGCATGCATGCATGATGCCCGGCCGCTCCCGTGCATCCGCGTTTTACAGTGACGAGGTTTGGAACCCAAGTAACGTACTACTCCTGCCTCGTGACACTCTGCGCCCAGCGACTGTTAAAACCCAGCTTCGCCGTATCTACATGCTCATATATGCCTTCGTCGTGTTTAGTCTCGAAGCTTACTTCGCTTAGTCTCAACAAATACAATCAGGCATATGCAGCAATCACATTTATAATTCGCAAAAAAAAAAAAACAATCACATTTATCACTGATGACTATAGTATGCACGAAGGGGTGCAGAACATTATTTTCCGACATAAAAGACCACATGTCCGAACGAATTGGCAGAAACAACCACCTCCGGTTAGAATTGATGAAAATACCGCGACGGCATGCCCATGAGCAGACATGTGACAGTTGTCGCCGGAGCCCGGGGATAATAGCCCGAGGCTGGCGCTTGGAATGGAACGACGAGGCCACGTGTAGCCTGCCGCCACACCCTGTGGTGGCATCTATTCTTGATGTTGTTTGCGACGCGACACCTATAGTCGTCAGTTGGTGAATTTTTGACGTCTTCTGTGGACACCGTGCTCCATATATCATGTGCTGCTCCCAACGTAGAGGCGCACTCTTTTGTTGGGCTTAGAGCATCTCCATCCGCCCGTCGAAGAGGCCCTCCGGGAGCAATTTTTATCGTTGACCGGCAAAAATCGGCACACTCGTGTTCTCGGGAGACCATTTTTTATCGGTTCGGGTCGAATTTTGCGCCGGCGTATCCAGCCCGAACCCGACGCGCTGGAGAGCGTCTGGACGCGCCGGGTGAAACGTTTTTGGCGCGAAAAGGAGTGGGTTCGCCGAGTCAGCGACCGCGCGGCGTCGTCGTCGTCATCGCCTCGGTTTCCCGCTAGGAATCAATGCAAGGCTGCAAGGCTGCCGCCAGTCAGTCTTTCATTGATGCGGCGGGTTCACGAGGCGGCGTTCACCGGCGACGCCGTCGGTACGGGCGACGCGCATCCATACCACGCCTCTCCACGCGCCCTATAAAAGCCAACCCCCTTGCCGGTGCCCCGTCACACCTTCGCCTGCTCCAAACCCGTCGCCGACGCCCTTCTCTTCCCCGCGGCGATCTACTCTCTCCTTTCTCCCTCACCCCCCGATGGCGGAGCGCTACCCAGGCGACAACGCGGCCCGCAACGGTTTCGGCCGCCGGAGCCTCCACGAGGATGAGGCCCGCCTCTTGTACGAGGCGGAGTACACGACGCCGCCCGACATGCGGTCGCCTGGAGGCTCAGCGCCGGCGGCGTCCTCGTGCCGCCGGTGCCCACCGGAGCCGAGTGGCGAACGACGACGTAGTCGGCATAGTTTTTTTTCTTAATTTTGTAATATATTTTGAAATGAAAATCAAACTTTGGGCTGGTTTTGGGCCGGTTTTATGACCTTAAATGGGCCGAAAGCGGCGGTTGGGGGGCGCCCGTGGGGCGGCGACTGGGATTTGTAATCACTTTGTGGAGTCAGTTGGAGCATTTGGACTAGGATTTGTCGTGCGAAGCAAACTAAGAAGTTGAAGAACAAGGTGTGAGCCATACAATACATTGATTATTTTTACATGCAACATGTAAATTAGTTGGTTTTTTAACTCATAATTAGCCATGCGATGTTCTATTGCTAAATTTGAAATGTTTTCAGATGAGATATGTTGCACTTGCATTTATAATACTAATTTTTTAGAAGAAGTTGTAGGCCAATGTTAGCTTTGTCCAGCTATGGTATTTTATGCACGACATTGTTAGTGTTGTCATTAAGTCATAATTAGTACTTTTGTTTAACGTTTAGAATGGTAAAGAGTCGGAATTTCAGTAAAAAATATCTGTAGGTATTGTAGATTAGTGTTGGGCCTTTCAAATGCATCAATTTGTTTTGATATGCAAGACATGCTTAATATTGTAACTAAGGAAAAAAATGTACTGTAATTGGTCATTGCATGATCACATGCACTATATAATGTGATATGTTGACTAAATGTACAGTCAGGAAACCGTAGGTCTAATTTGTTACTCCCGCTGTAAAGAAATATAACGGCGTTTGGATCACTACATTTCTTTGCGGAGGGGAGTATCTTGCAAAAATCTAAGTTTTCTAAAGTTTCAAAGTTACAAAGCCCCAACGGATCAAATAAAACAAAGTGTGAAGTTCTATGGCCATTACAAAGAGGTTGGTGAAATTATTCTTCCAACTCCTTAAACTCCCAAAGCGAACTCTTAAAACCTCGACATTACAAATTTTCCATTTTTGTAATAAATAAAGAAATAAGCGCATGGAAATCTCCACTTCCCTCTGCAAAGGGTCTTTCCTTTATTTTGATGTTGAATCAATTCACAATCTCTCAAGTACCAACTCAGTAAGAGCATGCAGATCACTCTTAGTGTAATGTGCATTCTACATCAGTTAAATGTGTGTACACCGGATATGTAATTCTTTCACTTTTAAACGATATGCCTAGTCACCACGTTGATAACATTGATGTCTCTCCACTATTTTATGTTTGAAGTTCACTGTCGGAAGATTTGTGAGATGACCAAAATTATCACCCTTTGCCATAATCTACGTCAATTCATATATTCTCCACAATTTGTAGAAGGTTGAAATTTTATCTTGAGGTAAGCACGATTGTAAGTTTTGTGCTTTGCCTTCGTATCCTTATATTGTTGTTATTTATAAAGCATGTTGTTGAATATATATACATGGGTTAACAAAGTATTCATAAAAGTTCTCTTATCGCTCACTTTGCCAAGTGAATTGCTTGAGGACAAATAATAAGCTAGCTTGCGGGAGCTGATACGTTTCAAACATATCTACTTTTCCTAACACTTTTGCTTAAATTTGGACTCAAAATTTCCTCAAATGAATAAAGAACTAACTCGTACTAACGAAGTTTTCAGCAATTTTTTATGTTGTTATCTTTTGTGGGGAAAAGTTCCTAGGAAAAATAAAAATAAATTGGTCGGCCCCTGGGGACTGACTTGAGCCAGGGGTGGTCCATAGTGCCTAGGTGCCCCCTAGGTGCCTAGAGATTCAGGGCACACACTCTAGACGCCTACAACATGTGTCCCTCTGGCCACCCTTCGATGCCCCCTAGCCTTATATTCTTTGAAACCCTCATATGATTTATCGATGAATTTTCTGCAACATGAAGACACCACCACCATATTCTTCTTTTAGAGGGTTAGCAGAGACCAAGGTTTTTCCTCTGGAGAGGGGAATTCTTCAGTAACATCACCACAACCCCTTCTCCATCACTGTTATCATGCTCTCCCCAACCGTGTAAGGTTTGGGCCACTAGTTACACTTTTACCACTCTTGCTATTTATATTTTTGCAACTATCTAACAGCAAAACACAGTAACTTTATACTTTCTAGCACTGCAGTACCTTGTTATTTCCCACTCACCGATTCCTTCTACTACTCGTGCAATCTTACTTATCAAAAAGATCTCCAATTGATGTCATATACCCGTGGGATATCACAATGTTGTGTTATGCATCATTATGAGAGTTGGTATTTTCAAGACGATTGTGTGAGACATATGGGTAACTATAATATCATACACAATAAAATATCAAGGATCATCTTGGATGTGGAGTGAAAATGGCATGGTTGTCAACACAGTCTTTTGATTACCGGCAAGGGTGCCATACCTCTGTCACGGATACCATTGGGGATGAGCTCTAACCCTATCAATTAGTTCCCTCTCGTGTCACCTGCTTTTCCAGCACCATGCTGGCAAACAAAGGTGGAACGAACATAAGGTCCTCGAGCATGTAAGGGAGACACGCAAGCTTATTGAGTATGAGATCTTACCAGGGAGAAGCAAGGGGGAAGATAGAGTGAGTCGGTAGTTCGTACTTGGTTGGTGCGGAGTGGGTTGGCTAGATAACCTAGTTGCGATATAGTTTGGTCCAAGAAACCGCCTTAGCATATTTTTTCCGATACCAATCTAGATTACTATTCATCCAATAAATGTGTATTGGAAGAATCTACCCCGATTAGAAGTAACTAAAAACACTTCTCAAATAATATATATTTGCAATGATGTGACCATTTTGTAATCAAGCCCACATGAGAAGTTTATTCATTATGTGGATATGTGTACAAATTGCACTCAGTATAAAAAAAGGACGAGGAGCTATGCCACCATTCCAAGGCTAAGTTCAACATTTGCACAATAATTATTCTTGCACATATATGAACTCGTTAAATGTACTAGCTAAAATCAAAATCAACAAAGTGTACCAGAATTCAGGATTGTAATGGTGCTAAAGTTAAACGTACCAGAGTGTACCAGAATTCAGGATTGTAATGATTGCAAACATATGAGGATATAAAGTTAATGCTTCAATTTTAGTTCGCAATGGTGCTACAGCTTCCCGTGTGAATGGTATTTTCTCAGTTGGCAATGGGACCGCAACTTCCCCTCTTAGTTGTTGTTTTGGAACTTCCAACGGTGCTATAGTTACTCATCTGACTCCTCAACCAGTTCATGTTGCTAAGACTTTGGATCCTCGACCAGTGAGTGTTGTCAATATCCCATTGACAAACATTGCTACATCTACTCCTACCACTCCTCAAATAGTTCCTACTGCAAAGATTTTGAATCTTTGGCCAGTGAGTGTTATCAATATCCCATCGACAACCATTGCTAAGAGTGCTCCATCTGTTGAAGTTGTAGCTGATATGGAGCTTGGCATTGAGATAGCAATGATCTATGCAACTCATCTTGATGAGACTTCTGAAGTACGATCGACGGAGTTGGGTATGGTTGCAGGTAAGGTTTCTGCTTTGTATTTTTCGTTAGACGTGATGCTCTGCAGTCAGTAGTTTTCTACTCTATTATTTGTTGTGCTATTGTGTGTTATTTAGGTTATAGTTATTTTTGTGCAATTTATGTGGCTTACTAGTTAATTACATGTTTATCTTTGTTCATTCTAACTATGTTTATATTGCTTTCTCATATTGTTTCATGTGCATGTACATTCATGATTCATCTGAAGAAACTAAAGGGTTGCATGCTAAGGACACTACTAGGGTTAGTACATTTGATAAGAGGAACCACAAGAAGAGAGCTGTCAAAATGTTATCTCGTGAGATCAGAGTTTGAAAGTTATCGGTTGGTGCAAATGTCAAGGAATTCTACAGCAAATATCTTAGGAAAATTTCCTAAGATATTGTAGTGGGGCCTATTGTTCAAGAACCAATTAAACAATCCTTCAATGAATAAGTTCTAGAAAAGAAGGCCATCACATTTACCGTATCCCAAGATGTGAGTTTGCAACTACCACAACCATCCCAAACCATAGAGGATCTTCTAGGAGTGAAGTTGTTAGAAATCCCAGTTGAAGAAAACCCTATTGTTGGCAACGGTCAAGCATACAAATACATTGGTGATATCGGTATAATAGAAGGTACAATTATCTTGTTGTTTCTTCATGGTTTTCAACCACTGTTGGCAACTTACAAGTTTTTTTAAAACAACAAATAAATATTTGAACTAACTTTTTATTTTCTGTTCCAACAGAACTTTATGATTTGTTGTTCCCAATACAAGCAAGCAACAACAATTTTTTTATGGAGAAAGTCTCGTGGTCAGACTTCAAATACAAAGCTCCCATTGTTCCTCCTAATGGTATGGCCTTGTACTGTTGGGGAACGCGACAGAAAACAAAAATTTCCGGTATAGCGAGCACGCCCAGGACCACTATGGAGACTGCATACAAGGTTTGATCTGATCCGTACCGACTCGAAGCGCAGCGGAAGTAGAGTCGATGACGAACGGCGGTGCAGATCCCCACAGCTAGGATTTTACAACCTCCCAACCGCGAGGATGTATACCCTCATCTGCCCTGCGGACAGCCCTCCGGGAGGCGGTCGCATAGCCCCCCGGACGGTGTCGCGGACAGCCCTTCGGGAGGACCTCCGAAACTCGGACTGTCACTCGGACAGCCCTTCGGGAGGACCTCCAAAACTTGGACGGTCACACAGACAGCCCTTCGGGAGGCACTCTCGAACTAAGACCGAAACTACGATCTCTCTACAGAGTTGCACACATACGGTGTCATCTATCCGGCAGGGCTTCATCGTCCAGAACTAGTTCCTGCCGGAACCCAGACAGCCTTTCGGCTCTACGAAACTATTTCGCTGGGAGGGAGAGAGAGAGCTTGCAAAGCAAAGCATGTGTATGAGAGCACAAGGATGAGGATTTTGGGCTGCCTCCTCACCCCTATTTATAGGATGAGAGACTACGGTAAAAATACCAAAATGCCCTCAGATATTTTCACTATTCATAATAGTGATTCCACTATTCATAAATAGTGTTCCCCACTATTCACAATAGTGTTTTCCACTATTTCGTAATAGTGTTTTCACTAGTCATGAGATATTTTCTCCCAATAGTGTTTCCCACTATTCATAATAGTGTTTCCACTATTCACGAATAGTGTTTCCACTATTCGCAAATAGTGTTTCCAATAAAGTAATCCAAAAAGCACTTTCGCTATTCATGACGATATTTTTCAGCGTCCGTTCGAACTAAAAATATTTATGTGGGCTTAGAACATTTCCAGTACCCACTAAAATAATTTTCAATACGATCCGGAACAATTCCGGAATAGTGATTTTCATCTGTGAAAAGCATCTGAAGCGGTTCCGGCAGCTCCGGAACATTTCCGGTTATTCTTCCGGAAAATTCCCAGAAGTTTCCAGAATGATTCTGGCACCCTCCAAGAATTATCAGGCATGTGCCAAAACCAATTTGACTTTATGGTATCCTCTGAAACAACTTTTCAGTTTCACCGAAACTATTCCGGTGACCTGTCTGCGGAACATTTCCGTTGTCCGAAACTTTTCCGGTGTCCGAAATTTTTCGGTGATTTTCTCTCAGACTCCCTGTCTAGTATTCAACAGATAGATGACCCTTAAGCGTGTGACCCTATAGGTTCAGTGAAGCATAGACATGACCTGGAACCCCTTCCGATCAATGATCAACATCGGAGCCGTGGACACCCATATCGATCCCTATACCCACACGAATAAATATTCGAGTGAACCTCCAGTTGCCGTGTGCTATTCCTGTTGCTTCGCGATATGTTACAAATACCCGAGGTGAGACATGTTGGCATCCCCATGGATCAACAACTTGTCCACTATGCCAGTTACCTCGTTATCGGTATTGTTCTCTTTTCTCGTTCCCGTGTTCCGTCATCCCCGTGATCAAATCGCAAAGTGTCTGGCCAGACGATGATGGATACCGTAACACCGAGAGGGCCCAGTGATATCTCTCCATCGTCGGAGGAGCAAATCCCAATCTTGAGCTATCAAGTTACTTCACTTACTTTTCCATGAACCCGTAAGCTGCCGTAATATCCACCCATTTACGGATGACGTTTAACAAACCCCAAAGTTCATGAAGCAAGCATGAAGAAACTCGATACTCTCATGGTCTAAGGAATTATGCAAACATTAACTTCTCTGTGTTATTAACCATTAACTTATGACGAATGTATCTCATAGCATAACATTAATTTGGGTCGATTCAACACAAATGTTCTTCTAACATTGTGCCCTCAAAATTGCCGGCATAGCCATGCCCATGATCAGGAAAACAGGATCATCATGCAATACTTGAGCCAGTCTTAGAGGCCAGACTAGGAATACATTTTATCATTTATTATCCCACACGTGCACATGAGTTTCCCTCCAAGCCTCGTTTTATTTGTAGACTCGAGAATCATTGCAGTTATAGCATGGAACATAAACATAATTATGAACAGGGAGATAATCAATAACATTTATTATTGCCTCTAGGGCATATCTCCTACAGACTCCCACTTGCACTAGAGTCAATAATCTAGTAAATGCTAATGCACTTTACACCTATGGCATACTGGTGTAAAATATGCTTCACTTGTGGTATAGCCTGATGTCCAACGGATCTGACAACTTCAACTCTGTGTGTAACTATGCATATCCTCGCGTTTTCACGCTATCACAAAATTCGTATTTTGTGTGAACTTGGCTTTTCATATGTGTGAATCATTGGTCGAAACCCGATTCCTCAGACTGAGCTATGGAGCAACTATCTGCAATAGTGTCTCATAGACCAAAACCATCTTGGAACCATACTAAGTTCATGAATGAACTATATGATTCAACAACTTCTTTGTCGCTTCCAAAGTGTCAACATACTTAGCCTTTGTTATATAATTCGCCACAGTATCTTGTTTGGAACAATTTCCAACTACCGTGCCACCATATTGTGTATTACACAAAACCCTTAACTTAAATCGAAAATCGCATGGAGCATTGATTGAGACTGTATCGATGTAATTTCTTACAACGAGCACTTCATAATCTCTGCTTGCGAGAAACATGTCATCAGCACTACTCTAGTAATTAATGACATCTTTCACTATTGTCCCATGATCAGTGCGTTGATCACTTTTGTATCTATACTCGCAACAACTTGGGAGTATCGGACATATCTGGTTGCTTTACATACCATGGAATACATGATTAATCCAAACACAAGAGTGTGTGGAATCTCCATCATGTATTTCACTCATCAGTGTTTTGGGACACTGAGTCTTGCAAAAACTCTTTCCATGTGACTTCGGCAAGAATCACTCCTTGGCCTTTTAAATGCTAAAAGGTTTTAGCACCTTGTCAATATGTATTCATTGCTTAGCCCCATTAGGTAAATCTATCTCCATAGATCATCATGCCTAATATTGAGGCTATTTAGCCTAAGCACTTCATGGAAAAAACTATTTTCAAATGAAGTCCTAATTCGTGTCAAGAAATTTATTTCCAATTAACAATGTGTCAATTACACAAGGTTTTTAGAAATAGTATTATGCTCTCACTTACTTTCTTGAATCACAAGCATCTTCGATACCCATTTGATGAAGTCAAACCCCTTTGACCATTCCATCAAAAATGAAGATTCCAACTCCACTTTGCTCTCTTCTGTCCATCGCTGGAACTCTGAAGTTTGCATACTTACTAGCATCCTCTGGATCGACAAATTACTTTGGACTGTATCACATACAAGTCCTAGGTTTCATTTACATCAGATGGAAATCCTTTTGTCATCCATGTTTCATATCTCATGATTGATATATGTATTAATTGCTAGTTCAACCCGAACCGACCTTAAGCATCGCTACGATGAAACAACCTCATCGTAGCCAACTCCTTGAACTTGTTATTTCAACAAGTCGAGCTTTATGGATAAAACATTTTTATCCGTATCAGTTTTTAGTTCCATAAATATTCGTTAGACTCTAAGTACTCTGAAAGGTGTATCAAGGTTTTAATCTTGAATCACATATATGGAAACTATCTCAGATTGTATTGGCATTTAGCCAATCCCGGAGTCAGGGCCCATCAATGCTTCCTTGTGTATTGTAGGTATACTGTTGTCCAACAACAATATCTCCTTTGCGCACCTGATAGGTTTGCATGAGCTTTGCCTACGTGGTTCAGCTGCACATTCGACCGAAGTCCATACATTTTATTGTAGAGACTTACGTATCAGTCGTAGTAGGAAACAACGGAATCACTTCCAGGGTTTCTTTTCTTTGAACCGATGACGAAGATACTGGTTATCTCATCGAGTTGCACTGTCCTCCCACTCACCTTTTGTAAGAACTATTCTCTTTAAAAACATACCGTTTTGTGGCAAAACCCTTTGCCTCGGTATAGTGGTGGGGGAATACCCAATGACTTGGGATAACCATACAAAATAGTACTTGTCTGATTTGGAATAGGTTTGTAACCTTTTACACAAGCCCCATATTCCAAATGTTAAGAAAAGATATAACATGGTTGGGCGTACCATACCATGGCGTCATTTCAACAGACCTAATGGATCTCTTTTCAGTGTAAAAGCCGCAGTCTCTAAAGCATCACTCTATAAAAGGGATAATGGCAAATCTATTTATGTCATCTTTGATCTTACCATGTCATAAATGGTTCGATTACATCTTCACGGACTTTCCACTTTGGAGTAGTGTTCCGGGAGGTGCAAGTTATGAAACTCTTTTCACAACTCATCAGACATTCGCTAAACTTGTAACTCAAATATTCCTTTCCGCAATCAAATTGCAGAAACATAATTTTCTTGGTACAATAACTTCTACTTCAATTTTTAAAACCTTTCGAATGATTTCAAAAGATCCAGACTTACGTCTCATCAAGTAAATATCCATATATCTACTTGAGTCATTTTTGAAGGTAGACAAATCCACTGTTTGCAACAACATTTATCGGACTACATACATCAAATGTATGATCACTGATAAGTTCTTTGCTCGTTCCTTATTGCCTGTGAACGGTATTTCAGTCACTTCACCGTTTGGAGGAAAGTTGCAAGTGTCATATGATTCAAAATCAAACGACTTCAAAATCCATCATAATGGAATTTTCCATGCAGGTTTCTCCAATGTGACCAAATGCAGTGCCACACATATGTGGTATTCTTTTAGTCTTGCGACATTTAGCGTCAGTGTTATGGATATATCATATTTCCATCAGTATTCATAACATACATCCCATTAGGATGGAAGCATGGACCTTCATGTTATTCATAATACTGAACAACAATTGTTGTTTTTATGAACAAATCTTTTGCAACAAACATTGTGCAATGGGCTAGAGTGTATGCAACTCTAAAATGAACTATGAAAATAAACCCAGAGGTAATGTATTATTATCAATATTCATAACATACGTCTCTTTCATAATGAAAATATGGCCCTTATGTTATTCATAACACCGAACATGAAAAGTTCTCTTATGAACAACCTTCTTGCAAGATACCTTATGCAAAGGGCTAGAGTGTGAAACTCTAAAATGAATTATGAAACTTAATACATAGGGAATACACCGATGGAAGGCATAGTAACATTTACTATGTTCCCTGCGTGTATCTAAGCCTCATATTTCTGGCTAGTCTTTCAGGCCATAGTAGTTCTTACATCGAGTTGCAACAGAATGCAATCGAGCGGGTATCTTTGTGACCAACTCATAGTACCCAAGAATTAATGATTAACATGTTTAACCATAATTCCCAAGAACTATATCTTTGACCAGCCTTCTATACATCAAAAACTTGTATGACATTCATACATGAGCTGGATATTCCATTCTTCTTTCCTTTTGCCATTATACTTCTAATAGTTTAACTTTCAGTATTTCTCCTACTCTCAGAAGAAGCACCCAACTTAAGAGTGGCATTAGCCCCAGACTTCCTAGGCGTGAAAGTCTCACTAACACCCTTCGGACACTTCCTTTCTCTTTAAGTTGTTGTTTTATTCACCTTTCATCATATGACAGGCGTTCTCCTGGATCCCTCTCTTATCAGTCTAATGCATAGTAAACTCCTTTACTAATAGTTTGCAAACAAACATTGCTTTGGATATCTTATATCTTTTTAGACTTTGTCTGTCTCTGAAAATGATTTTTAGATTCCATGAATATCACATAACTATCCAAACTTTCGAAGTTCGGGTCTCATGAAAGCAAACATATTTCACTTGACCGAAATGGAATTTTAGCTTTTGGATCGAAGGACGGGAGTCATATCATCCATAGCATTAGCGGGAGAATACCGAAAGCATGTGATAGGACAAGTCTTTCTCGGCACTCTTGAGGACAATCCTCACATTACGTTACCAACCGTAAAGTTTTAACCAGATATTTAACAACTTATTCAATTTTAATAGGGAAGGTGGAAACGTGAGCCATTATCCTACAACTATTATGCAAATCACACTTAGACATTGTTCAAAATTAATTGCACTGAGAATTAAAACAAGTTAATTCTACAGTGAGCTCCCACTCAAATCAATATCTCTCATAATTAATTGTGAGTGATTCAAGATCCAAATTACAATTCAACGCCAAGGATGTATCCATCTCAAGTGACGAGAATTGCAATCGGTAGGCCAACTTGCCAATCACATCTCTATGTGACTCTTGTTCATCTTTCGATGCATGTGTTCCGAGCTCATGACTTTCGTGCCTGAACGTCAAGACAACCAAGTGATCTCGCTGCGAGGTCTCAACTCACCCGCCTCACACTTCTCTAATCGTTCGTACCCATGTAACCATGTGATACCCCGAAGAGATAGGTGCCGTGACGGTGCTACACTTGGGAGAACACTAACTACTTGATATTTTGTGAGAGATCACCCTAATAAAAAGCGACTACCGCGCAATCAAGAAGGGTGCATCAAGAGGGATAAACATCTCAGGCAATTCATAATAGCGTGATATGGTATAGCCCTTTCTGACGGAGAAGTCTTTCATTCCTTCGTCTTCGGCATTCGCGTCGGTGTTCACCTTTGCGAAGATTGCCACCACCTTGTTGATGCACCAAATAATATTGCTATCTCTATAGTTAATAAAATAAGTGCATTACATAAGGTTGACACGCAGGTCATTAAAGTGCAATCATATGGCTCCAGCCATCATGCCGAATCATGACACACAGGTCATGTTAATCAATTTACATCATATAGTCATCTCATACATAATCAAATTATTATGAACACTACTATACCACATCACATGCACATGCAAACCATCCTGCAAAACCAAGTTAGACGCCTCTAATCGGTCCATGCAAAAACTTGTTTTACGTGGCTTCTAAGGTTTCGAAACAAACCGAATCTACCAACGTCCATCATCAAGTATGATAATTCAAGTTGCTAGATTAACTTTCTAGGGTGTATGAAACACGAGATAATAAAATCTCGAGCCCCATACTAAACTTCGTCATACGCGTGACCCCCGTGCAGATCACATCTGCATTGCCCTTTCGTCTGCGAAACATCCATATTTCTTTTGACTATGGTGGAACCCAAAGAACTGTTAGCACTTCGTTGATCTGTCAATCAGCATACTCAGGAGCAGCATGAAAGGATCGCGGATTGTCAGAACTTTGTAAGATTCCACCATTCCGTCAAGATATGGACTACGCAAATTCATGGCAAGCAATAGGAACATCGGGTAACAGATTTCATCTGCTACCCGCACAAATAATTTTCAGCAATAGATCTCATCTACTACCAAATTATACTATGCAATACCCATACATCTCATGTATTCTAGATCATAACATCCATCTACTCATAGCCTGGCTCTTGATGCCACTGTTGGGGAACGCGACAGAAAACAAAAATTTCCGGTATAGCGAGCACGCCCAGGACCACTATGGAGACTGCATACAAGGTTTGATCTGATCCGTACCGACTCGAAGCGCAGCGGAAGTAGAGTCGATGACGAACGGCGGTGCAGATCCCCGCAGCTAGGATTTTACAACCTCCCAACCGCGAGGATGTATACCCTCATCTGCCCTGCGGACAGCCCTCCGGGAGGCGGTCGCATAGCCCCTCGGACGGTGTCGCGGACAGCCCTTCGGGAGGACCTCCGAAACTCGGACTGTCACTCGGACAGCCCTTCGGGAGGACCTCCAAAACGTGTTTTCACTATTCGTAATAGTGTTTTCACTAGTCATGAGATATTTTCTCCCAATAGTGTTTCCCACTATTCATAATAGTGTTTCCACTATTCACGAATAGTGTTTCCACTATTCGCAAATAGTGTTTCCAATAAAGTAATCCAAAAAGCACTTTCGCTATTCATGACGATATTTTTCAGCGTCCGTTCGAACTAAAAATATTTATGTGGGCTTAGAACATTTCCAGTACCCACTAAAATAATTTTCAATACGATCCGGAACAATTCCGGAATAGTGATTTTCATCTGTGAAAAGCATCTGAAGCGGTTCCGGCAGCTCCGGAACATTTCCGGTTATTCTTTCGGAAAATTCCCAGAAGTTTCCAGAATGATTCTGGCACCCTCCAAGAATTATCAGGCATGTGCCAAAACCAATTTGACTTTATGGTATCCTCTGAAACAACTTTTCAGTTTCACCGAAACTGTTCAGGTGACCTGTCTGCGGAACATTTCCGTTGTCCGAAACTTTTCCGGTGTCCGAAACTTTTCGGTGATTTTCTCTCAGACTCCCTGTCTAGTATTCAACAGATAGATGACCCTTAAGCGTGTGACCCTATAGGTTCAGTGAAGCATAGACATGACCTGGAACCCCTTCCGATCAATGATCAACATCGGAGCCGTGGACACCCATATCGATCCCTATACCCACACGAATAAATATTCGAGTGAACCTCCAGTTGCCGTGTGCTATTCCTGTTGCTTCGCGATATGTTACAAATACCCGAGGTGAGACATGTTGGCATCCCCATGGATCAACAACTTGTCCACTATGCCAGTTACCTCGTTATCGGTATTGTTCTCCTTTCTCGTTCCCGTGTTCCGTCATCCCCGTGATCAAATCGCAAAGTGTCTGGCCAGACGATGATGGATACCGTAACACCAAGAGGGCCCAGTGATATCTCTCCATCGTCGGAGGAGCAAATCCCAATCTTGAGCTATCAAGTTACTTCACTTACTTTTCCATGAACCCGTAAGCCGCCGTAATATCCACCCATTTACGGATGACGTTTAACAAACCCCAAAGTTCATGAAGCAAGCATGAAGAAACTCGATACTCTCATGGTCTAAGGAATTATGCAAACATTAACTTCTCTATGTTATTAACCATTAACTTATGACGAATGTATCTCATAGCATAACATTAATTTGGGTCGATTCAACACAAATGTTCTTCTAACATTGTGCCCTCAAAATTGCCGGCATAGCCATGCCCATGATCAGGAAAACAGGATCATCATGCAATACTTGAGCCAGTCTTAGAGGCCAGACTAGGAATACATTTTATCATTTATTATCCCACACGTGCACATGAGTTTCCCTCCAAGCCTCGTTTTATTTGTAGACTCGAGAATCATTGCAGTTATAGCATGGAACATAAACATAATTATGAACAGGGAGATAATTAATAACATTTATTATTGCCTCTAGGGCATATCTCCTACATGTACTACTATTCTAGTATTTTTAATGTCGATTCTAGTGTTCACTTATTGGTCAACCTCCGAAATTATCAGGTTAATAAGTTATAGTTATAGCTTGTTATTAACAGTCTTTTTTGGCAACAATTTGTAGCTACGAATCCCCAACTTTAGCAAAACAGCCCAAGCAATCATTGTGAACTAACGAACACAAGGATGTTCAATAATAGCAACTCAACTGGGAATATCAACAAGTCTCCATTCCACACATGTGATAAGTGGGGGTCTTTCACTCAAGCAACACCTCTTTTGGTCCTAACTCAACCCAAGTTGTGAAGAATCTTCTTTTGATGTTTCAAAGGTTTTCCTCCACAAACAACTGTTAGAATTACTCAAAACAACGAGGGAAAATGTAGTACCAAAAACCAAGTTCTTCAAACCAAACTCATGTTCATAATATATGCCTACCAACTAGTTCTACTAGTATCCAACATTTACCAGTAGTACAACGTGTGTCGCCTTGTTCTGACGTAGATATGCTTGAAGCATTTGATCAGTTTGAGAATATAATGTAGGTAATGATGCAATTCAAAACAGTAATTCCACCGAAAGAAGTTTAAAATCCGTAGTCCTTTTTGTAACACTTGATAATATACCTTGACACAAATTTTGTTCTTCACAACAATCGAGAATGAGCTATACAATATTTTTGTGTCATATTTGGGCAAAATTGGATTCACGTACTATGTTTATTTTAAGATACTTCAAGTATAACTTTCTCATTATCTGTGTTTACACTGTTCCACATTCTTCAATTTTCATCCATTTTTACATTTCTTAGAGTTTTGAGTGCTTCACCTTTTTCCCATTTTGATCCATTTTCCATTCTGAAAGATTTAATTCTTTTCATCCTACAACGCTCGGATTTTCCAAGTAAGATAGATGGGTGGACCAAAGAACACTAACACTCTCTATGACAGATGGGGGATGGTTGCATAAACGTGTTATGGATTGCTACTCAAAAGCACTCCCTAATGAAGTTCTCATTATAGATTCTCACTTCGCAGTAACTTCTGTTTTTTTTCTTCAACAACAATCTTTTTCTAACTTGTTGTTAACTAATGAATCCAAGTTTTCATGGCAATCCATTTGCAACAATTTTAATATTTTTTGGTGGATTTTCCACTCCGGTTACTTCTAACCAATCAAAGTTTGGAGCATTCTCAGTAGAAAGGCAGAAGCTAAAGTTAGTTTCATGCTACAGAGAGCTGGTTTTGTAGGATAGTCAATCTCATTCTTTCAATAGATTTGCGTATGCCTTTATGTACATTTGTTCTGGAAATCAAATATTCTGCCAACGTTTTTGCACGAACACACATGTTAATGTCCCTTGTCCAATACATAAACATTCCACTTGGCGAACTCTTTGGTTATCAATTGTGGCAAATTTCATTGAGAAGAGTTTCGATGTATTGAATCATGATCGTAATACAAAGAAATACATATCTTGAATTTCAGTTGTAATGTACAATTTCAAAACTATTATCATAGCAAGCTGTCCTCACCGTTCTTTCTTCAACATTTGAGATTTTTCAAATGAGACATATGCAACCACCAAAATTGGAAAACATGTTCGTTTCTTCTTTGTTCACAGGCTAATAGTATTACAACCTTTTTGGTTTAGTTTGATCTGTTCATGGAAAATATGATTGGTATTCTAACGTTTTTTGTCTACGATATAGAAATTCAAATGATTCAGATATTTATGTCTTGAAGTACATTTCAACTTTTTTTTGCGGGGAAGAAGTACATTCCAACTTAATCCACACATATTTTTTCAAATGTTGGTGCCATCATTTTTTGTTATTCGGATTTCTTCTTCGGGTCGCTTCAGTTTCAGTTTTCATTTCATTTCTCTAGATTTTTTGTGATTTTTAATTTGCTTAGTGGTTCTACAATTTTTTTGGGTTTGTGTAGGTGGATTTGCAAGCATTACGAAAAAGTTGTTCTTTCAACTCCTCACAAGTAAATACAACAGAATAGACGGCCATTTGTCAAGGAATTTCTGAATAAATATGTAAGAACTTTTGCCTATTCACCTTTTTGTTTGCAATTCAATTTTGAAACTTCTATTTGTTCAACAACAACACTGGTGTAGCTCTCAACTGATTCTGCATTTAACCTAAAATGTAGGCCCCACACCAGGTGAAGTATGCAACAAGAGGAGATCACGAAAGTGCATTTCATTCACCAATCACCACTATCAAAACGTGCAGAATAGAAGAAACATCTCTTCCGAGTGTAACTACAAGTAAAACTTTGCTTCTGAATGCGAGCCCCATATTTGAGCAGTATTGTAATAGTAAATATAGTGTGTGTTTCCCTTCTACTCAATGCAACTACAAGCATTGCAATTATTATTGGTCAAGAAATATATGTTGAACAATTTTGAATTGAGTATTTTCCACCTATGAGAAATTTAATTCACTTTTGGTTAAGTGAGTAAAACTTCTCTTCTAGTTAAGTGAGTGCGACAACATTTTGGAGTCCACTTTGTTGAACATTTTTTCTTCTAGTTAAGTGAGTGGAACATCTTTTTTGGGTCCACTTTGTTGAACATTTTTCTTCTAGTTAAGCGAGTGCAACTTCATTTTTGAATTCACTTTGTTGAATATTTTCTTCCAAATAAACTTAGTTCTTTGAATTTCTTTCTAAATGAATAAAGTGGTATTTGTCTGAATACAATTTAAAAATATGATAGCAACTTTTTAAAAAAAGAGGTAAATACATTTTATAAATGCTACATTTTAAATCAATCTCAGGTCAGATAAGCCTATTTATTATGCGGCTATGTGCACAAACTGCAGCCGATGCCCAAAAAAAGACCAGGGAGAGATGCCACCTTTCCAAGGCCAAGTTGGGAGGATAGGGCATCTAAGAGGGTGCATCGTAACCTAGGTGTGTGAAGATTGGATGAAGAATAGTAGTAAACTAGAAATTAATGGCAATAGTGACTCCTATTTAGCCCATTTGAAAAATTGGGAGGAGCCAACCACAACGTTGGTTTTCCATGTCATTAATTTCTAAACAGCAACATGCAAATCCTATTTAATGCACCAACCAATGAAAATATCAACATGCAAAATGAATATTAATGATCATAAGAAATAAGAAGTTTTTTCATGCATGGTGCCTTACATATTTGAAATTCTATATTTTCACTAGACGCCCTATACACCTGGACGAAGGGGGTATCAACTAGAAACCAACCAATCAATCAAGATGAACAAAGGTAAACCAAGATTTTTCACCCGTCGGAAGCGCAATCATCTTTCTCCATCGATCCGACTAACAGCCACTGAGCCACAATTTGAATCGAGATTCGAAAATCCCGTCTACGTACAGCACCGTTTGAACCTGACCCAACCGTGATTACCCATTTCCAACCGCGGTCGCAAAAGCAACCAGCCGCGCGCAGTTTGCAGAAAGGCCCTCCCGTCGCCGCGCATTCCCGTGATTGTCCCACCGCGCGCGCGTTCTGATCCGCGCACCCGAGAGCGAGCCCCAGATGTTTCTCCTCCGAGCAACCGCGAAATTGGAGCCAGCTCCCCCGCCCCCCTCCCACGTACGGACCACGCCACGCGCTCACCACCTCGCTCGCTGGGCTAGGGTTTCGCCACCCACTCGCTCACCGGGCCTCCGCCTATAAAAGCAGCCTCCTCCCTCCCACCAGCTCATCATCGTCCTAATCCGCTCCGCTCCTTTCTTCCTCTCCAATCCACCACCGCCGCCACCCCACCGTAGCCCTCCCACCACCACCACCACCACCACAGCTCCCTCGCCATGGCCTACCGCGGAGGCGGAGGCCGCGGCGACCACCAGCAGCAGCAGTACGGCGGTGGGCGCGCCGGCGCGCCGGCGGGAGGAGGGCGCGGGGGCGGGCGCTTCCCGTGGCCACCTTCGGGCGCGTCCTCGTCGTCGGCGCCGCGTCCCGCGGTCGCCGTCCACCACAACCCCAACGCAACGGGGCCTCACCAGGGCGCCTACCAGCACGGCGTCGTCTTCCGTGGCCCCGCGCCGCCTTCCTCCGCGCCGGTCACCATCCGCGCGCCCTCGCCCACCCCGGCCACCGTCCCCGCGCCTTCCCCGACGCCCTCGCCGGCCGCGGCCCCGTACCAGTCGGCCCGCGTCTCCGCCCCCGCCCCCGCTCCGCCGACCCCCGCGTCCGTCGCCAAGGAGCTGGAGCAGAAGCTCTTCGTTACCGAGACCGCGCTGGCGCCGCCCGCCGCCGCGGCCGCGGCGGCCGTCGCGGCGGCGCATGTCAACCAGCCCGAGGCGGAGAAGGCGCCGGAGGTGGACCTGGCGCCGGTGTCGAAGAAGGGGCTCGCCCACCCGGCGCGGCCCGGCGCCGGCACCGTGGGCAAGAAGGTGATGATCCGCGCCAACCACTTCCTTGTCAACGTCGCCGACAACAACCTCTTCCACTACGACGTGAGCAGCTCCCGCTCCCAACCCCCCCCCCCCCTCCCCCTCCCTACGCACCTTCTCCGTGCACGTACTACTAGCTAGTTCTTGTATAGATCTGGCGTTCCTGCATGTCCTCGTACGTTTTCCTGTGCACGCACGTAGTAAGCTAGTTCTTGTTTAGATCTGCCAGTATACGCTTGTGACCGATCGATCGTGTTGTGTTCTTCCTAGCTGCTTAGTTTTCTTCCATGCGTCGTGCGTCTCTCCGACCGCATCCATCCATCCATGGGTGTTCTGGTGGAGCGCTCCTAGCTCGCCACACGTTCGGTGATATTCGGTCGTCTTTTTTGCCTTTGGATCGATCTTGGCGTTTTCGAAGTTCGCTCATGCATGGTTTCTTTGATCTCCTGTTGCGATGAGCAGTAGTACGCGTAGCGAGTTTTGGGAAAGCGAGACAGAAAGCTTGTCGTTGGATCGGTTATCTTGGAACTAGCTAGCACTTGATAGATATACACGGGGAGGTCGTGAGATCTCATCCTCGTGGGTACCGATCGGAGCCTCCTCGGCCGTCTCATGCAAAGCCGCGCGTCTTTCCTTTGATCTCCTGCGTCTTTTTCTTGGATCTTGGACGGTTTTGGTCCGGTTTCCCCATGGTTTTTTTTATCTGGTCCCTGTCCTTGTCTGGCGACAAAGGGGCAAAGCAACGTACCAACGCAGATGCTTGACCATGGTCCTGCATCTTCTTTGTAGTACGTGTCTGCCATACACATTTTCGGCGAAGCAGGAGGCCTCTGTCTTCCTTGCCATGCCACCTTTGTTGCCGGTGCAGTTTTGCGATTCGTTCCGCCTGCCCGCGGTCCCGTCCGCGCAGCAGCTTTTGTTTTTGTCTTTGTCTCCACAGCATGCAAAAAACGCAGAGGCCGTGCTCGGATCTATTGTACCGTCACCTCGAGTGCTAATCCGTGTGGCGCCCGGCCAGCATGTGGCTCAGCTCTCTGTGTCACCGACCCCACGCCTCCAAAATCCAGCTGGATTTTTTACGCGAAAAAAATCATGTGCGATTTAATATAATTTCAAATTCCATAGATTTTTTTTGCGAATTATTCCATAGATTTGATAACATATTTTTCTCAGCTTCTACATGTATGCGTATGTGTCTTTATTTTTGGCAAACTATGTGCGTGTATGACTATTTTTTATGAATTGCGATGGGATTATTTTTGTATCCTCTTATACATAATGCGTCTTATTTTCGAATTCTTTTTGTACCCGTAGGTCCTTTTTTACTACGTACACTACGGAGGTCCTTTTTTTCTCTTCCATGGAGGTCTTTTTTTTTACTATGTACACTACGCAGGTCCTTTTTTTACTTATTGTACATACGGTACTACGGTCCTCTTTTTTACTACGTACAGTACACAGGGTACCGCATGATTGCCAGTGCCCATCGCACCCACCCCATCCCACACCACCACCCTATCCACCACGGGACTCCTCAACCAACGCCGCCGCACCTTCTCCGCCTCCGGCGGCGGTTGCCTGCTCAGCCGCAGCCCTTGGGCAGGAACCCTAGTATGGCTGTGCCAAGAAAAATCTCACCCCTAGAGTTTGGGATGTTCCCTTTGGGATCCAGGGTTCCTCCCCTCTTCTTGTTTCTAAATGTGATTCCACATTTTCGTTTCAAGAGGAATTTCTGTTTGCGGTCTAAGTCAAAACGGTGGCCACCACAGGGTATGTCTTCCCGTTTGATTGCTACATTTCCATTCCTACGATGCCAGTAGCTGTTAATTTCGTCTATCGCCTAACTTTGGTTTAGTGGTTTCTTTCTTAGGTCCGCTAGTTTTTCCCCTTTCTACTGACTGGATTCTATGGTGTGTTACTTCAACTTGCACGCTTCGACTCTGTTGAATCAACTATTGTAGCATAAGTACAGAGAATTAAAATGTTAGGTTTGATTCGATTTGTTTAGAATGACTGGACAAAACAGAGGCCTAATTGTTTCACTCCTCTGTGCTAAATGTACAACAGAGTCATCTCTTGTTTGTGCATACATAATGATGTCCAAACGTGTTGCTGTAGGTTTCCATCAACCCGGAGTCGAAGCGGCAAATTGCCTGCCTATGATGGAAGAAAGAGTCTTTACACTGCGGGCTCGCTTCTAGCGAGTCAGAGGAGTTTTCTGTTACTCTCGTCGATCCGGAGAAGAAAGACAAAGAAAGGTCAGATTGGATTCTGAGCTTAGGAATTAGGATTGCTTCCCTTGATTTGATCGACTTCCTTGTCCATTGTGTTTGTGGCTGCTAACTTGCTCTCCCTCTTCATTTGCAGGGCTGAAAGGGAGTACAAGATCACCATTAGAATTGCTGGGAGGACAGACCTATACCACCTTCAGCAGTTTCTCAAAGGAAGACAGAGGGCTATGTCTCAAGAAACCATCCAAGTGCTCGATGTTGTCCTCAGAGAGTCACCATCCTGGAAGAATGACATCCACATTCCAGTTTCTTGCTATCAGTTTTTCTTCATCATACTAGCTAGTTTTCTGGAACCCTCACACTACTGTTGGCAATGCCTTTTCATTGCAGCTATGTCACAGTGTCCAGATCCTTCTTCTCCACCACTTTTGGTCACAGAGGAGACATTGGTGAAGGATTAGAGTGCTGTAGAGGTTACTACCAGAGTTTACGCCCAACACAGATGGGGCTTTTGCTCAATATTGGTACGCCCCTGTTTGTTACTGTTACTGCCACTGTTGTCTAATTGCAGTGTGTAGCCTTATTTAACTGATGGTCTGAACTTACATTATTCAGATATATCTGCAACATCCTTCTTCAAGCCTGGACGGTGGTCCAATTCGTGCTAGAGTTCCTCAACTTACGTGATGCCTCCCGACCTCTGACAGACAGGGACCGTGTCAAGGTACTATTCTGATATAGATGCTCAGCTAGTTTTAGAGAACTATTCTTGCCGCATTCCCCTGGGAGCAGCAGGCAGGTTCTATGGAGGTGCGCCAGCTCCCAAAGATCAAGGAGAACGTCAAGGACGTCATGTTCTACTGCTGAGCTCCTGTTGACCTGTCCCTTGTGCAACCTACTTTACCCTACCCTGTGTTTTTGTTTTTCATGAGAGAGAGAGAGCCAGAAATGGCTATGACTATTTTGGTGACTATTGGCTGTGGAGCTTGTTGCTCGTAGCACTAGTAGTATTTAAGTTCAATTCGAAGTAGCCAGGATACCTGCTATCTATGTCTGAGCTTCTGTTACCTTCAACTCTACTTGTGAGACCTATTGATCTATGCAAGTGGTTTAAGTTAACAAGTGGTTTTGCTAGTTGCCCTATTGATCTGTGCTATTCTGACCTTTTGGGTTTGAAGTTTGAGATTTTTGGCATGATCTTGGTATCTGGTGAACTATTTTAGTTCTGGATTTCGGGTTAGCAGGTCCAAGTCAGAGAAGCAACTTGTTTAAGTAGCCCTTGGCTTGTACTTAGGCTTGTCCAGAATCCAGAACCAGATTGGTCAGCCAGTTCTAGATTCCACAGCCGACTTGGCCTTTGCACACTGCACCTTCGATTTTACTTCCTTCGGTTATTTTCGGAAGAGTTTCCAGAGAGAACGTCTCATCTCATAGTCTTGCAGGTGGAGTATTTTCAGCTGAGTTTTAAGACACAAGTCGTCATAGGAGTAGAACTTTTCACAAGCACCAAACTGCGTCTTATTTTTCCAGTGAATTTCAAGAACGAATTTGAAACTTTACTGGTCACAAGGGCTAACATATTTTGTACACATAATGCGGTCACAAGCTTCACAACTGAAAATACTCTTGAGCTTCACAAGCACAAATGTCGTTCTAAACTTGTTCCCTTTGTTATGCTTTCTAAGTTGCTCTTGACTTGGACTTAGGCTTTCCCAGCATTCTGATCCAAATTGGTCAGCCAGTTCACTGCTCCAATTAACATAAGGGTTTTTGTAGACAGATTCCATGTGGTGTTATTTAGTCATTGAGTATTGTTGCTTCAAAGGAGCAACACTTTTCAAAAGCATCAGATTGCACCTTTCTTTTTGTAACACCCCACCTATGGGTTGTCACCATGGGGCATTTAACCTGGACCCGGGCTTCGATATGGGCCATGGACCACCATTATGTGGGTTTGGTAGTTGAAGTATAAGTATTGTGTTTTTAATCCTGATGGAGGCAAGGCATCGATCAGAAAATGAAACAAGGCAGTAGCCTTCTCCTTCCTTCAGTTCGTCTCCTTTGGCACCTCGTGATTTGCTGATCCCCATCCCATACTCCGATTCCTTTGATTTCTCACCCCATTTCCTGTTATTTCTGAGTGGACCATCATGTTCTCAACCCAATCAGAGGCTGGGACATGACAATTTGATATCAGAGCCAACAAAAACCACCACCCTGTTTCCTGCCTACCACCTGTTTGATACAATGCCTGAGAGCGAGTTCCACCTACGCATGCGATCGTTGCTCGAGCTGACACACACAGTGTTGGAAATATGCCCTAGAGGCAATAAATAAAGTGTTTATTATTATATTTCCTTGTCCATGATAATCGTTTATTATCCATGCTATAATTGTATTGATTGGAAACACATTACATGTGTGGGTAAATAGACAACACATTGTCCCTAGTATGCCTTTAGTGAACTAGCTCGTTAATCAAAGATGGTCAAGGTTTCCTAGCCATTGACATGTGATATCATTTGATAACGGGATCACATCATTACGAGAATGATGTGATGGACAAGCCCAAACTACAAACGTAGCATATGATCGTGTCAGTTTATTGCTACCGTTTTCTGCATGTCAAGTATATGTTCCTATGACCATGAGATCATGCAACTCACGGACATCGGAGGAGTGCCTTATGTGTATCAAACGTCGCAACGTAACTGGGTGACTATAAAGGTGCTCTACAGGTATCTCCGAGGGTGTCTATTGAGTTGGCATGAATCAAGACTGAGATTTGTTACTCCGTGTGACGGAGAGGTATCTCAGGGCCCACTCGGTAATACAACATCACAATAAGCCTTGCAAGCAATGTGACTAAGTGTTAGTCACGGGATCTTGTATTACGGAACGAGTAAAGAGACTTGCCGGTAACGAGGTTGAACTAGGTATGGAGATACCGACGATCGAATCTCGGGCAAGTAACATATCGAAGAACAAAGGGAACATCATACGGGATTAACTGAATCCTTGACATTGAGGTTCAACCGATAAAGATCTTCGTAGAATATGTAGGAACCAATATGGGCATCCAGGAGCCTCTATTGGTTATTGACCGTAGAGGTGTCTCGGTCATGTCTACATAGTTCTCGAACCCGCAGGGTCTGCACACTTAATGTTTGATGACGTTTCGGTACTATAGAGTTATGTATAGTGGTGACCGAAGGTTGTTTGGGGTCCCGGATGAGATCCCGGACGTCACGAGGAGCTCCGAAATGGTCCGGAGGTAAAGATTCATATATAGGAAGTCTTGTTTTGGTCGCCGAAAAAGTTTCAGGCTCATCGGTAGTGTACCGGGAGGGGTATTTCGACCGACAAGGCTTCATGGGCTGTGGGAGAGTGAATATCAGCCCTTAGTGGGCTGGTAGAAACTCCCACACAAGGCCCATGTGGTTGGAGAAGAAAACTCAATAGGAAAAAGGTGGAAAAAAGGCAAAAAAAGGAGCAATCCTAGTCCTACTAGGATTGGAGGAGGAATCCTCCTCTCCTAGTAGCCTGGGAAGCCAAGGCTGCCTCCTCTCCTCCTATATATACTGGTGGTTTTAGGGGTTTTGCACTAAGTTTTTCAGCCACGTGCTACCCGTTCCTCCAGTGCATAGTTTCTCCTCTAGATCGGTTTTCTGCAGTGCTTAGGCGAAGCCCTGCCGGAATAGCTCCACCACCATCGTCGGAGCGTCGTCACGTTGCCGGAGAACTCTTCCTCCTCTCCGCTCCCTCTTGCTGGATCAAGACGGCGGAGATCATCATCAAGCCATACGTGTGCTGAACACGGAGGTGTCGTCCGTTCGGCGCTAGATCGGAAGGATCGTGATCAAGTTCGTGAGACGGATCGTGATCAAGTTCGTGGGACGGGTCGTGATCACTTCACGGGACGGATCGTGATTGGATCACGGGATGCTCGACGATTTGGATCGCGAAGACGTTTGACTACACCAACCGCATTTCTTAACGCTTCCCGCTTAGCGATCTACAAGGGTACGTAGATCCACTCTCCCTCTCGTAGATGCTCATCACCATGGATAGATCTGCGTGTGCGTAGGAAAAAAATTGTTTCCCATGCAACGTTCCCCAACAGTGGCATCATGAGCTAGGTCTATGTGTAGATGAGATCTCGACTAGAACACAAAAGGTTTGTGGGCATTGATGCTTAGATTGCTTCCTCCCTTGGTCAGGTTTTGGTTCGGCGGTATTGTGAGATGAAGCGGCCCGGACCAACATTACTCGTACGCTTACGAGAGACCGGTTCCCTCGATCGCAACTTGTTGCATAGATGGCTTGCGGGTGCCAGCTTTTCTCACTTTAGTTGGATCGGATTCGACAAAGGCGGTCCTTGAGAAGGTTGAAAAGCAACTAGTGTATCACCACTGTGGTTTTGCATAGATGAGAATTGTTCTTGCTAGATACCCGTAGCAGCTACGTAAAACATGCAACAACAATTAGAGGACGTCTAACTTGTTTTTGCAGGGTATGTTGTGATGTGATATGGCCAATTACATGATGTGATATATTTGATGTATGAGATGATCATGTGATGTATAGGTTATCACGACTTTCATGTCGATGAGTACGGCAACCGGCAGGAGCCATACGCTTGTCTTTAATTATTGTATAACATGTGTGCCAATCATTAAGCGCTATGTAATGCTTTACTTTATCGCTACGGTAGCAATAGTAGTAGAAGCATGTTGGGCGCGACAACCCCGATGGCGACACATTGATGGAAATCAAGATGATGGAGATCATGGTATCGTGCCGGTGACGATGGAGATCATGCCGGTGCTTTCATGATGGAGATCAAAAGCACAAGTTCATGGCCATATCATGTCACTTATGATTTGCATGTGATGTTAACCCTTTTATGCACCTTGCTTTGCTTAGGACGACGGTAGCATTATAAGGTGATCCCTCACTTAATTTCAAGATAAATTGTGTTCTCCCCAAGCGTGCACCGTTACGAAAGTTCGTCGTGTCGAGACACCACGTGATGATCGGGTGTGATAGACTCTATGTTCACATACAATGGGTGCAAGCCAGTGTTGCACACGCAGAACACTCGGGTTAAACTTGACGAACCTAGCATGTACAGACATGGCATCGAAACACAAGAGACCGAAAGGTCGAACATGAGTCATATAGTAGATATGATCAACATGAGATGTTCACCATTGAAGCCACCTCAACTCACGTGATGATCAGACTTGAGTTGGTGAATTTGGATCATGTGACACTCAGATGACCTGAGGGATGTCAATTTGAGTGGGAGCTTTAGTAAATTTGATTAACTAAACTCATTATCCTGAACAATAGTCTAAGTAACCTTTGCATATTTATGTTGTAGATCAATGGCTCGCGCAGTAGCACCCCTGAATTTTAATGCGTTCCTAGAGAAAGCTAAGTTGAAAGATGATGAAAGTAACTTTATTGACTGGGCCCGTAATCTGAGGATTATCCTCGCGGCTTCCTAGAAATCATATGTCCTTGATGCACCGCTTGGTGACCAATCAGAAGACATGATCTCCGAAGACGTTAAGAATGCTTGGGAGGCACGTTCTGGAGATTACTCAATAGTTCAGTGTGCAATACTGTATGGCTTAGAACCGGGACTTCAAAAATGTTTTGAACGTCATGGAGCGTATGAGATGTTCCAGGAGTTGAAGTTTATCTTTCAGAAGAATGCCCGGATCGAGAGGTATGAGACCTCCGACAAGTTCTACGCTTGCAAGATGGAGGAGAACGGGTCTGTCAGTGAACATATGCTCAGAATGTCTGGGTATGCGACTCGTCTAGCGGAGTTGGGAATTGCCCTTCCGCCAGAGGCGATCACTGACAGAGTTCTTCAATCACTGCCACCTAGTTACAAGAGTTTTGTGATGAACTATAACATGCACGGGATGAACAAGTCAGTCGCCGAGCTGTTTGCGATGCTGAAAGTCGCTGAGTCTGAAATCCAGAAGGAACATCAAGTGTTGATGGTCAATAAAACCACTAGTTTCAAGAAAAATGGCAAGGTCAAGGTCAAGGGAAAGAAGGGTAAAATCAAGAAGGATGGCAAAACAGTTGCTACTCCTGTAAAGAAGCCCAAGCATGGACCTAAGCTAGAAACTGAGTGCTTTCATTGCAAGGGAACTGGTCACTGGAAGCGGAACTGCCCCAAGTACCTATAGGAGATATGCCCTAGAGGCAGTAATAACAGTTATTTTGTATCTCCAAAATTTGTAATGAATGTTTATGTTCCATGCTATTATTGCAATGATTCTTGAGTCTACAAATTAAACGAGGCTTGGAGGGAAACTCATGTGCACGTGTGGTATAATAAACGGTAAATTGTATTCCTAGTCTTGCCTCTAAGACTGGCTCAAGTGTTGCATGATGGTCCTGTTTTCCTGATCATGGGCATGGCTATGCGGGCAATTTTGAGGGCACGATGTTGGTAGAACACTTGTGTTGAATCGATCCGAATTGATGTTATGCTATGAGATACATTCGTCACAAGTTAATGGTAAATAACACAGAGATGGTTAACGTTTTCATAATTCCTTAGACCATGAGAGTATTGAGTTTCTTCATGCTTGCTTCATGAACTTTGGGGTTTGTTAAACGTCATTCGTAAATGGGTGGCAATTACGGCGGCTTATGGGTTCATGGAAAAGTATGTCAAGTAACTTGATAGCTCAAGATTGGGATTTTCTCCTCCGACGATGGAGAGATATCTCTGGGCCCTCTCGGTGTTACGGTATCCATCATTGTCTGGCCAGACACTTTGTGATTTGATCACGGGGATGCCGGAACACGGGAACGAGAAAAGAGAACAATATCGGCAACGAGGTAACTGGCATAGTGGACAAGTTGTTGATCCATGAGGATGCCTACATGTCTCACCTCGGATAATTGTAACATATCGTGAAACAACAGGAATAGCTCACGGCAACTAGAGGTTCACTCGAATATTCATTCGTGTGGGTATAGGGGTCAATATGGGTGTCCACGGCTCCGATGTTGATCATTGATCGGAAGGGGTTCCGGGTCATGTCTATGCTTCACCGAACCTATAGGGTCACACGCTTAAGGGTCATCTATCTGTTGAATACTAGACAGGGAGTCTGAGAGAAAATCACCGAAAATTTCGGACACCGGAAAAGTTCTGCAGACAGGACACCGGAACAGTTTCGGTAAAACTAAAAAGTAGTTTCAAGGGATACCATTAAGTCAAATTGGTTTCGGCACATGCCTGATAATTCTTGGAGGGTGCCAGAATCATTCTGGAAACTTATGGGAATTTTCCGGAAGAAAAACCGGAAATGTTCCGGAGCTGCCGGAACCGCTTCAGATGCTTTTCGCAGATGAAAATCACTATTCCAGAATTGTTCTGGATCGCATTAAAAATTATTTTAGTGGGGTACTAAAATTGTTCTAAGCCCACATAAATATTTTCAGTTCGATCAGACGCTGAAAAATGTCGTCGTGAATAGTGAAAGTGCTTTTTGGATATTTATGGAAAAGCACGTTTTTGGATATTTCCAAAAAGGCTTCTAGAAGGGATTGGAGAGCAAGGTAGCTCCTCATGCCCCCCCCAAGGGTGGATCTCCTCCATGGAGCTCCACATGGCACCCCTTTTTCCTTATTATTTTTTATGTGTGACATAAAGTGGGGGTAGTTTGGTATTTTCAAGTCCCAACCCTACCCCTTGGTTTTCCTATAAATAGAGGAGATGTGGGATGCCATCTCTTCATCCTTGTGCTCTAATACACATGCTTTGCTTTGCAAGCTCTCTCTCTCCCTCCCACGAAAAGAGTCTTTCGTAGAGCCGAAAGGCTATCTGGGTTCCGGCAGGAACTAGTTCTGGACGGCAAAGCCCTGCCGGATAGATGACACCATATGTGTGCAACCCCATAGAGAGGTCGTAGTTTCGATCTTTTGCCCGAGGGGTTGTTCGTGTGTCCTCCCGTAGGGCTGTCCGAGTCTCCGTTCGAGTTTTGAGGGTCCTCCCGAAGGACTGTCGGCGACATCGTCCGGGAGACGTCCGACTGCCTCCCGAAGGGCTGTCCGACGAGGGAGTACATCCTCGCGGTTGGGAGGTTGTAAAATCCTAGCTGCGGGGATCTGCACCAACGATCTCCACCGACTCTTCTTCCGCTGCGCTTCGAGTCGGTACTGATCAGATCAAACCTTGTATGCAGTCTCCATAGTGGTCCTGGGCGTGCTCGCTATACCGGAAATTTTTGTTTTTTGTCGCGTCCCCAACAGTACCTGGCTAACAAGAAGGCGGCCAACGACAAACAAGGTATATATGATATACATGTTATTGATGTGTACCTTACTAGCTCTCGTTGTAGTGCCTGGGTATTTGATACCGGTTCGGTTGCTCACATTTGCAACTCAAAACAGGACCTACAGAATAGACGAAGGCTGGCAAAGGATGAAGTGACGATACGCATGGGAAATGGTTCCAAGGTTGATGTGATCGCCGTCGACACGCTCTCTCTTCAATTACCATCGGGATTAATGATGAACCTGAATAATTGTTATTTAGTGCTTGCGTTAAGCATGAACATTATATCTGGATCTTG
The DNA here is from genome assembly GCA_022496015.1 of Hordeum marinum. Classification (NCBI taxonomy): domain Eukaryota; kingdom Viridiplantae; phylum Streptophyta; class Magnoliopsida; order Poales; family Poaceae; genus Hordeum; species Hordeum marinum. Next base: position 47,861,596 of record CM039672.1, read on the forward strand.
TTTATTGCGAGACGGTTATTCATTTAAATCTGAGAATAAAGGTTGTTCCATTTATATGAGTAATATCTTTTATGGTCATGCACCCAGTGTGAGGGGTTTATTCATACTGAATCTTGATAATGATGACACACATGTTCATAACATTGATACCAAAAGATGTAGAGTTGATAATGATAGTACCACTTTCTTGTGGCACTACCGTTTAGGTCATATTGGTGTAAAACGCATGAGGAAGCTCCATGCTGATGGACTTCTAGAGTCACTTGATTTTGAATCACTTGACACATGTGAACCATGCCTCATGGGCAAGATGACTAAAACGCCATTCTCTGGAACAATGGAACGGGCAAGTGACTTATTGGAAATCATACATACTGATGTGTGCGGTCCGATGAATGTTACAGCGCGTGGTGGATAACGTTATTTTCTCACCTTCACTGATGACTTAAGTAGATATGGGTATATTTACTTAATGAAACAAAAGTCTGAAACGTTTGAAAAGTTCAAGAAATTTCAGAGTGAAGTTGAGAATCATCGTAACAAGAAGATTAAATTCCTGCGATCTGATCGAGGAGGTGAATATCTGAGTTATGAGTTTGGTAGTCACCTAAGACAATGTGGAATTGTTTCACAGTTGACACCGCCCAGAACACCACAGCGTAATGGTGTGTCTGAACGTCGTAATCGGACCTTATTAGATATGGTGTGATCTATGATATCTCTTGCTGATTTGCCACTATAGTTTTGGAGTTATGCATTAGAGACAGCTGCATTCACTTTAAATAGGACGCCATCAAAATCCGTTGAGACGACGCCATATGAGCTGTGGTTTGCCAAAAGGCCAAAGTTGTCATTTCTTAAAGTTTGGGGATGTGATGCTTATGTCAAAAAACTTCAGCCTGAAAAGCTAGAACCCAAAGGGGGAAAATGCGTCTTCATAGGATACCCGAAAGAGACAGTCGGGTATACCTTCTATCTCAGATCCGAAGGAAAAGTGTTTGTCGCTAACAACGGGACATTTCTTGAGAAAGAGTTTCTCTCGAAAGAATTGAGTGGGAGGAAAATAGAGCTTGATAAGGTTATTGAACCTTTACTTCAACCAGAAAGTAGTGCAACGCAGAAAGATGTTTCTGTGGAACCTACAACAGTAGAAGAAGAAGTTAATGATGATGATCATGAAGCTTCGGATCACGCTACTATTGAACCTCGTAGGTCGACAAGGGCGCGTACTACTCCTGAGTGGTACGGCAACCCTGTCTTGGAGGTCATGTTGTTGGACAACAATGAACCTACGAGCTATCGAGGAGCAGTGATGGGTCCGGATTCCGAGAAATGGTTAGAGGCCATGCAATCCGAGATACAACAAAGTATGGACTTTGGAAGTATTACCTGAAGGGAGAAAGGCCATTCAGAACAAATGGATCTTTAAGAAGAAGACAGACACGGATGGTAATGTCACCGTCTATAAAGCTCGACTTGTGGCAAAGGGTTTTTCAGAAGTTCAAAGAGTTGACTACGATGAGACCTTCTCACCCGTAGCGATGCTTAAGTCTATCAGAATCATGTTGGCAATAGCTGCTTATTTCGACTATGAAGTTTGGCAGATGGATGTCAAAACAGCGTTCCTCAACGGTTTCCTTGAGGAAGAGTTGTATATGATGCAACCAGAAGGTTTTGTCGATCCAGAGAATGCTGACAAAGTTTGCAAACTCCAGCGATCCATTTATGGGATGGTGCAAGCATCTCGGAGTTGGAATAAGCGTTTTGATGAGGTGATCAAAGCGTTTGAGTTTATACAAGTTTATGGAGAAGCTTGTATTTACAAGAAAGTGAGTGGGAGCTCTATAGTGTTTCTAGTGTTATATGTGGATGACATATTGCTAATTGGAAACAATATAGAAATGCTGGAAAGCGTGAAGGAATATTTGAACAAGAGTTTTTCAATGAAGGACTAGGAGAAGTTGCTTTCATATTAGGCATTAAGATCTATAGAGATAGATCGAGACGCTTGATAGCACTTTCACAGAGCACATACCTTGATAAAGTTTTGAAGAAGTTCAAAATGGATCAGGCCAAGAAGGGGTTCTTGCCTGTGTTACAAGGTGTGAAGTTGAGTAAGACTCAATGCCTAGTAACTGCAGAGGATAGAGAAAAGATGAGTGTCATCCCCTATGCTTCAACCATAGGCTCTATCATGTATGCAATGATGTGCACAAGACCCGATGTCAGCCTTGCCATAAGTATGGCCGGAAGGTTTCAAAGTGATCCTGGAATGGAGCACTGAGCAGCGGTCAAGAATATCCTTAAGTACCTAAACAGGACTAAGGAAATGTTTCTCGTTTATGGAGGTGATGAAAAGCTCATCGTAAAGGGTTACGTCGATGCAAGCTTTGACACTGATCCGGATGACTCGAAGTCACAAACCGGATACGTATTTATTCTCAACGGGGGAGCAGTAAGCTGGTGCAGTTTCAAGCAAAGCATGGTAGCCGATTCTACATGCGAAGCGGAGTACATCGCAGCCTCGGAGGCGGCAAAGGAAGGTGTCTGGATGAAGCAGTTCATGATAGATCTTGGAGTAGTGCCTAGTGCACTGAATCCAATGAACCTGTTCTGTGATAACACTTGTACCATTGCTTTGGCCAAGGAACCAAGGTTTCACAAGAGGACCAGACACACAAAGCGACGCTTCAACTCCATCCGCGATTACATCGAGGAGAAGGACATAAATATTTGCAAAGTGCACACGGATCTGAATGTTGCAGACCCGTTGACTAAACCTCTTCCAAGGGCTAAACATGATCAACACCAGAACTGCATGGGTGTTCGATTCATTACAATGTAAATCACATAGTGATGTGAACTAGATTATTGACTCTAGTGCAAGTGGGAGACTGTTGGAAATATGCCCTAGAGGCAATAAATAAAGTGTATATTATTATATTTCCTTGTTCATGATAATCGTTTATTATCCATGCTATAATTGTATTGACTGGAAACACATTACATGTGTGGGTAAATAGACAACACATTGTCCCTAGTATGCCTCTAGTTAACTAGCTCGTTAATCAAAGATGGTCAAGGTTTCCTAGCCATTGACATGTGATGTCATTTGATAACGGGATCACATCATTACGAGAATGATGTGATGGACAAGACCCAAACTACAAACGTAGCATATGATCGTGTCAGTTTATTGCTAGTGTTTTCTGCATGTCAAGTATATGTTCCTATGATCATGAGATCATGCAACTCACGGACATCGGAGGAGTGCCTTGTGTGTACCAAACGTCACAACGTAATTGGGTGACTATAAAGGTGCTCTACAGGTATCTCCGAGGGTGTCTATTGAGTTGGCATGAATCAAGACTGAGATTTGTTACTCCGTGTGACGGAGAGGTATCTCAGGGCCCACTCGGTAATACAACATCACAATAAGCCTTGCAAGCAATGTGACTAAGTGTTAGTCACGGGATCTTGTATTACGGAACGAGTAAAGAGACTTGCCGGTAACGAGGTTGAACTAGGTATGGAGATACCGACGATCGAATCTCGGGCAAGTAACATACCGAAGAACAAAGGGAACATCATACGGGATTAACTGAATCCTTGACATTGAGGTTCAACCGATAAAGATCTTCGTAGAATATGTAGGAACCAATATGGGCATCCAGGTCCCGCTATTGGTTATTGACCGTAGAGGTGTCTCGGTCATGTCTAAATAGTTCTCGAACCCGCAGGGTCTGCACACTTAATGTTTGATGACGTTTCGGTAGTATAGAGTTATGTATGGTGGTGACCGAAGGTTGTTCAGAGTCCCGGATGAGATCTCGGACGTCACGAGGAGCTCCGGAATGGTCAGTAGGTAAAGATTCATATATAGAAAGTCCTGTTGTGGTCGCCGGAAAAGTTTCGGGCTCATCGGTAGTGTACCGGGAGGCCTCCGAGAGGGGTATTTCGACCCAAGAGGCTTTATGGGTGTGGGAGAGTGAATATCAGCCCTTAGTGGGCTGGTAGAAACTCCCACACAAGGCCCATGTGTCTGGAGAAGAAAACTCAATAGGAAAAAGGTGGAAAAAAAGGCAAAAAAGGAGCAATCCTAGTCCTACTAGGATTGGAGGAGGAATCCTCCTCTCCTAGTAGCTTCGGCCGAAGCCCTTGGCTTAGGAAGCCAAGGCTGCCTCCTCTCCTCCTCTCCTTCTATATATACTGATGGTTTTAGGGTTTTTGCACTAAGTTTTTCAGTCACGTGCTATCCGTTCCTCCGGTGCATAGTTTCTCCTCTAGATCGGTTTTCTGCAGTGCTTAGGCGAAGCCCTGCCAGAATAGCTCCACCACCATCGCCGGAGCGTCGTCACGCTGCCGGAGAACTCTTCCTCCTCTCCGCTCCCTCTTGCTGGATCAAGACGGCGGAGATCATCATCAAGCCATACGTGTGCTGAACGCGGAGGTGTCGTCCGTTCGGCGCTAGATCGGAAGGATCATGATCAAGTTCGTGAGACGGATCGTGATCAAGTTCGTGGGACGGGTCGTGATCACTTCACGGGACGGATCGTGATTGGATCACGGGATGCTCGACGATTTGGATCGCGAAGACGTTTGACTACACCAACCGCATTTCTTAACGCTTCCCGCTTAGCGATCTACAAGGGTATGTAGATCCACTCTCCCTCTCGTAAATGCTCATCACCATGGATAGATCTGCGTGTGCGTAGGAAAATTTTTGTTTCCCATGCAACGTTCCCCAACACACAGGCACCGTGGCCGAGTACACGGCGCTGTTCTGGGAGCACCTACACCATGTGATGCATCTCAACTCCAGCCTAACTGTAAGTGCTTCGCCCACCAGTACATCAAGGGCTTGCGCAAGGATATTCAAGCAGATGTGCAGTCGCAAATGCCTTGTAGCATCACCAGCGCGTCTTGCCTTGCTCGGATAAGTGAGGAAGAGATCATGAAGGATGAGGCGATATGCTCCGAGAAGCTTGGCGATAGCCACGACCATGAAGTACAAGACCGCGGCGTTGACGCCAGCAGGCTTGCTGCTCCGACAATGACCATGTGCTCGATAGAGTGCCCGAGTCGCGACACCACTGTCAACATATTTCCCGAGCTTGCCTCCCCTGTTGTTTGCCACGAGGCCTTCGACATCGACACCATCCATGTTGTTGCACCAACGCCCGCCATCTGCTTGACGGGTGGTCTGGCCCATGGTAGTGATGAGGATGGCCCAATGTCCGAGTCCATGGTCCTCTGGACTACACCACCGGCTACACCTCCACCGCAGAGACTGGTTCCTGACCTCGAACTCATCACAACGACTCCCACTGGTTGTTTCTTAAAAATCTATGTCGAGGCTGCCTATGTGTTGACACCGGTGCCCAGGGCGGATCTGACAATGGGTCTGAATGCACAAGTACAGGTGATCCGGCCAGCGCCGTGGCCTTCATTCTTCACAGCTCGGGGCAATATTACCGAGCTGCCATCAAGCGTCGTCACTGTGTCAAGTAGGTATGTGGTTCCCTGTTCGACCTTGCCACCGCTCCATGTCAAGGTGAATCTGAGGTGTGTCCGAATGTCGCGGGAGTCAGCTGCAAGTCCTTCTCTGATGTTATCTCAGGTTACCCTTGTGTTGAAAGCGGTTGTCTCCTCTGTGAGACTGAATCGAACTGAAGAAAATCTTCACAATTTTATTGATCATGCAAGAAAGTCAGAGTTACTAGACCTCATGTGCGAGTGTCTAATAGCTTCAGGTTCAGACATGAAATCAGGTTCCAAAAATATGGTACTAGCCGCACGTGAGGCATGCAAGGCCATTTGGTATATGGTGCATGCAGTTGACATTTTGTCCATTGGTGCACAACATTTTTCACTTCCTTTAGTTAGCTCATGGCGACAAGGTCACTTGGGAATGGATGATGTATTTCAGATGCTTAAGAAATGGTGTCCACATAATCAATATGTGCAGCTGACCCGTACAATTTTTGAAGCTCGCAACAAGTTCCATGCTACCAGTGAGGTTTCGAATTCGGTGCTTAAGTAGAAATCTGCACTTTTGCCTACAGACCTCCTATTCGACAAGTACACTGAATTGATGACTGTTGGATGGCATTTTTATCTTGTGCAGCCAGCTCATCTTCATTGCCTTCGACCACCGGCTGAACCTCCTGATAGTAGTGAAGAATGTGAAACTATGCTCAATTATGCCCAGTTAATCTTGAGAGGAGTTAATGGTATCTCTCATGTCATTTCAACCACTGAATTTGTGTTCAACTGCTACAGTTTACTGGCAAGAAATGCATACAGTAGTGATTCCACAATCCGCTATGCACTAATGAACCTGGAATACTTATCATTGAAGTTTGCTAGCACAACTGAATATGCTTGCTCATGTGGGCTGCATCCGAGCAGTATGCAACCTAAAACTCTCATGACACTATATGTTACTCGGTGGAACACTCAACTTTTAAGCATTACAGTTCAAGGGCAACTGAAGATTCGCTTCGTTGTTCATGTGCATGGCCCTGATAATACCAACATGGTTGCCTATCCCTTGGCGGTTCATGTGGGCTACATTTATGCAGAGATGTACGTCGTTGTTCCAGTTGCGTCATTGATTGAGCTCAAACCATGGCCGGATCCACAATGCAGTAGCAGCATGGTGACTAGCTCGCCACACTTTGATGTATGGGTTTGTCTGTCGATTCCTCAGTGTCGGTGTAATCAGGATGGGGTGTTTGATACTATGTTGTCGTGCGGAAGAAATACATTCGGTCCATGGCATGGCCAAACAGTGTCAATGGTGCTCGCGAACAAGTTGGGGCAAGATTCTACTGCTTGGATTTCTGAACTTCATGCCAAACAGATTGTACACAGTGTCTGCAGTTATGGAATTGACTCACCCCTGTTCCGGACACTGGTTAGACATGCTATCAGGACATGTGATCCAGGGATTAGGGCTGGAGTCAAGACACTCTATGTTATTCAGTGGGGTTCTGGACTTTTGAGACCTATAGTCCAATGGCAACTACAAATTTCCTTTGTATCTCATGTGCATGACCAGGGTACTCTCCAACTGGTTGATTCTCACTTCCTCTATCTCATGCTAGCTGATCGAGCGGAAACAAAAGAAAGGGTGCATGTCTTTGATCCCAAGCCTGGTTTACTCTCTTGCTCTCCTTTCGATGATTGTACTAATGAATATCGGACCAATGGGATTCTGGGAGAGATGGTCACCGTAATTTGGTCTTCTCACAACTATGAGTACAATGGTGTAACATTTCTGGACACTTGCTCTTAGCACTTGAGTTCTATAGAGATGTTTTAGCTGGGTGCTTCTACTCTCAGTTCATCGTCTTCCTTCACATCAGCAAAGTTGCGAGTCATCAACAACCTCCAGGGACTATAGGAACCACAGTCATGTTGTTGCAACATCTCCAACCCATTACACAACTGCTTGTTTCTTTGTTGTCCCGCCTGTAGGCGAAGGGAAAGGTGCAGTTGTGCATAGGGCAGCATGGTCTTTTTGGTGGTGCAATAGAAAATATTCAGAAAATTGGCATTGAGTTGGGAGGACTGAACACTACCAAGCACACTAGTGGGGAGGATTGTAATTTCTTTCATCAGCTTGTGATTAGCAGTACGATCACCCCCAAGCACATACTACTACGATATGATCCAGGTGGACTGGCTCTTCGGCTAGACGACTGGAGCGGTACTCCTGATTCAAGATTGTTCATCATCGGCTTGAGGGCAAACCGAATGTCAAGGAAGGAAGAGTGTAACACCCCACCTATGGGCTGTCACCATGGGACGTTTAACCTGGACCAGGGCTTCGATATGGGCCATGGACCACCATTGTGTGGGTTTGGTAGTTGGAGTATAAGTATTGTGTTTGTAATCCGGATGGAGGCAAGGCATCGATCAGAAAATGAAACAAGGCAGTAGCCTTCTCCTTCCTTCAGTTCGTCTCCTTTCGCACCTCATGCTTTGCTGATCCCCCTCCCATACTCCGATTCCTTTGATTTCTCACCCCATTTCGTGTTATTTCTAAGTGGACCATCATGTTCTCAACCCAATCATAGGTTGGGACATGACACTTTTCTAGTGAAATAAGGCAGGATTGTAATCCCAACAATGAATTTGATAGTTAGCACACGTACAACTGATCACAATCCTAATTATGTTAGTACACTTAATGTGTCATAAGATTCACAGCGGTTTTACTTTGTGCCGCTCTAAACTTGTTCCTTTTTAAAAGCTTCAGGCTCTACCTTTTCTGTTGCTTGATGAATAAAATTTCTGTTTGTGTGCCAAAAACAAAACGGTTCACAACACATATAAGATACAAATACGACAAGCTTCACAACACAACTAAGAACTTGAGATAAGATACAGTTCAGCTAATGGTTCCCCTGTCATGAGCATGGCAGAAATATGCTTCTCAGTTCATTTTTCTGCTCAACTTCGAAGATGTATACCTGACTACAACCTGCTATTTGTGCGAGCCTCTGTGTGCATAGGCTATGTTTCTAACAATAATTATCTCAAAACTACACAAAATATAGTCTCTTTTGTTAGTTTGGAGAATATGCCACACGAAGGGCACAAGAATGTATAGCATACATGTAAAGATACTTTGAATTTACGCTACACACTGTAACTTCCATTCAAATCAAGGTAACAAGTGCCAGAAATTTTTGTTGCAAACTATCCAATTGTTGGTATGTTCACATTTTGGTACCAGAACTAATTTGAGCATGCCTACTCGGACTTCTGTGATGCGGGAGCGAGCTTGTAAGAATATGCTCTCAGGCGAGAAACAGAGAACCAACTTCTAATAAGCCTGATCGATGATCCAGTTCTTTCTGCTGTATGGGCATCTATCGCCTGTAGCGGTATCGCTTGAAGTTGAAATACAGATGAAGAATCCCACGCTCAAATGTGCACTTGAAGCCCTTCTTGTGCGAGTACTCCCACTCCTTGTTCACGATGCGGAAAGACTGCCAAGGAAAACAAGAGTAAGCAAGTGGATCTTCCATGGAAACTACGACAACTAAATTGAAAAGGAGAGGCAAAAGGCTTACAATATCCTCATATGGAGGGCCAGCATGAAACCTTATATGGCATGTCTCCCCAGCGCTTCCATCTTTCTCTACAGTGTATATTGGTGCTTTTGATTTATCCACGAGATCAGGGTAAAATATGTTGAACTTGTAGCTCTGGACGATTTTAGGAGGTGGGTTGTCGTGATCATAATGAGTTTGATTGTATTTGTTCCACTCGTATCCAGTATGCACACGATTGAAGTACTTTGGTTTCCTTGGTCTGTACTTGTCATGCCACCAGTACACCTGTGAGAACATTAAGCAAGTATGTCAGAATCCAGCCGAGAGCTTGAGAGTGAATGGAGGTTCACTAGCAGTAGTTCAATGTGCCAAAGTTGCTAGAATTTTTTATTTTATTTTATTTTTTGATTTGGAGAATTTTTTTAGCATGTAAAAGCATATTATCATCCGAATTGCTAAGTTGATATCAAATATAGCTTTAGAAATAGTATATCCACAAATTCAAATTCAATGAATCTGCAGTCGTCAGTTCCAGACTACAAGTGAATCCAGCATATCAACATAATGTTGGAAACTGCGGGTACGCATATACTGATATGTATTTAGGAAGAATGGTATGGTAGCACTCCTAATAAAAAGGATTGTAGTGTTATTTGTGTACAGAAGGCAAATGAGACAAACCTGAGAATCCAGGTTCACTTCAGCACCTGAACCAAATACAGCATCCCCTTCCTTCATTGCTCCCATTGCTTTCATCGCTTTCAGCTCCAACTCACCTGTTTTTTTTTGCCTTAGCTGTCATGACCTCCTTTGAGTGCCTGATGAGTTCCAAATTAAATTGTGTCAACAGGTATAAACAGTATCAATGAACCTAAAACCAGGAAACGAAATAAACTTAATATTAACAAGATTTCCTGCCATATTACAAACTCACTCTCAAGTTTGGTTTCGTTTCAGTGAGGAAATAAGGTTAGATTGTATATACCAAGCAGAAGAACATGTCCTGACATACCTACGACACAATCTTTTTGCCAAATAGAAGATGACAGAACAAAATATCAAAATACTGTCAGCCAAGGCTGCCAACTACTCCCTCTGTCCCAAAATAAGTGTCGCAGATTTAGTACTAAATTAGTACAAATTTTGTACTAGATCAACGACACTTATTTTGGGACAGAGGGAGTACTATTTAGCTCATTCAGCAGTAATATGGTGTGTATCATTGGAATAGACATCACTCACTATTGCTATGGGACGAACAATATTCAGGAGGGTGTGTAAAGACACTAGACATGTACCTCCCAGTACTTGACATTTACTTGGCTTTCCCTGTCCAGATCGAGATGCATCTTAATGTCATCACGTAGCTCTTCCATCTCCTTCACTGTTAATCCCTGCAATTTAGCAAATTACATATGCTTCAGTAATTGTGGAAGAAAAATGGATCCCATTAAAATATGGGCTTACTGTATGAAGGTAGTGGGACCACATGGCACAGCTATGTTTTAAATACATTGAAAGAACTGAACAGGGAGATCCTATTTCTTTCGTTTTGCACACTAAATGCTGATGGATTGTTACTTGTCAGTACAATGGCTTAATGCAGATGCAAGCTCGAACTTGTGCAACAATTCGTTCAATACTTGGTGACCAATGAGATCTCAAATCTGTAAGTTTGGAATTCGACTGCACTTGTATGTCAGCACGTCTGGCCTTAAATTTAACATAATATTCATGGCTGTCTGACGATTTTGTGAGTGAAAATAAAGAGAAACAAGATATGTACAAATAGATTTTGGTTTTCGATCTTGATAAGATATATATGAGTCCCATACATGGGAATAAACCAATACTTCTATGATAGGGAAATTCAAGAGAAGAAGATTGCTTAATTAAGTTTAGTACTGCATATTCTCCTAGGCCGCATACAACGGGGAAACATGAACGATCATAAAGAGAAAATAACAAACTCATTTGTCCAAAACATAACAAAAACTTACAAAGCCTAAGCTCTAATGAGCAGAAAAACAACAAAAAGGTCGGTGTAGTTTCAGTGAAACAAGGACTTACTCCCCCGTTGCCAAATAAATTTCAGAAAAAAAAACCATGCTGCAAACTAATGGCACACAAAATGAATGGAGTGATATAACTTAAATGTTAAATCATTATAAGATAATCAGTTCACTGGTAAATACACGTAGTAGTGAGAATTTGGCAAACCAGAGGACTGACCCATCACCGTAAGTGTACATTATTCTATTGTCAAGGCTGAATGGGTCAGAAAAAATGGTGTGCTTGAGTGCAGCACTTATAATGTAGAAGGAATAACTTATGTTGAGGTTTCTTTTAAGTGCAAGCATACAGCAAACCTTTGGTGAACGGTATCAAACAAGGATAAAGAATCGGTATATACCTTGAACACCAAGTAGGGCTTATTTAACTCAACATCAAATTCGTCTGCAAAGTTAAGATTCTTCAGAAGAACGTCAATAGGCTTTGTACGTCCCTCCCATAACCTGATCTCAGACCTAAATTTGCTTTGATCAAAATGAAACTGCATTCCAACATACAAAACTGTTTAATAATGAACACATGTTAGTTCAACAAAAGTTGCATCCTATTTTTAGGATATGAAGTACGAACCTCTTCCTCTTTCTTCTCACAATCTTGAAACTCAGCACGTGCTCTTTCTCTGGCTAACAATGCCTACAAAATACAAAGTAGGTATTTAGTTGCACAAGCAATATTACTTGAAACAATATATGACTTATGAAAATCAGAGATATATACTGACCATTTCCTCCTCATGCTGTGCCTTTTCAATAGCTCTTTCCTCCCTTCTTTTCTTAACCTTCTCTATTTCAGCCTAAATTTAAAGTGCAGGAAAAGGTATTAGGCACCAGAACAAAAACAGAGAGTCATGGACTTTAACCTTTCTTAAACAAAATAAGTAGATGTGAGGATATATATATTTATCGTGGTAGCCATCAAACAAAAAAACTTGTACAATGCATAAGACCAATGGCCCCTTTTTGCAGGGAACAGATCATCACATATGATGTTTACGAATGTGTGGAGGCGCATGTTTACACTTAATATGCTTTATTTTTTGGGAGGGTGTTAGCAGTTATACTCGTGTTTAGAACATGACCCGTTGTATACTGTAGCAGGTAATGCTTTATATAATATAATAACAGGCATTTCCATCAGGACCAAGTCAGAATGAACAGTGGGTACTCCTCTTTCTTCAGAAGATGATAGGAACATAATGCTAATCTGGTGAGCAATCACAAGACAAAGATTGTTCATCTGGAAATTAAATAATCGCAAATCTAAAATCTAGACTTTGTTAATTTCATGAAGATCCGTTCTCATGTTCAGGAAGTATAGCGTGATACTTATATAGGCTTCAAAGTTCAAATTCGTAGTATAAGAAATAGTGCTAGTGAAATTTACAGTTTATAATAGGACCATTCTTTCTCTCTGCCTTTTCTTTTCAGCTTTGACAGAAATGTCCACCTTCTGCCCTTCAGTTACAGTGCGATCAATCTTCTTTCGCCAAACAAAGCTGCAACGGAACAAGGTTCAGACTTGAGAGTCCTTCTTTAGGTATATCATACTAAAACAACTATCCAGAGAAACCTTAAGAGTAGCATGTAACAGTTTGGGATATCGAACAATCTATGCAGTCAATATTTTCTTTTACTCACCAATAAAAGTGAACATAAAAAATAAAAATATCACCTAAATTATGTTTTTAAGTGGTCTAGAAACTGTGTGCAAAAAAACTACACCAGAACATAACACCGAACATAATAATAGCTGAGAAGCAAAAAATCTTATACAGCAGTTAGACGATATAACCTACAACGAAAAATTTACTGGCAAATTAACATGAACAATATTAATCACAGGGTGCATCCTAAATTGTACGAGTAAGTTTGCACAAATAACATTAACCATGTTAATCGTCAATTTGTTATGGTAAATTCCGAAAAGGGTCTTCTGAGGACACGAACGTATAAATACCGTTCTACCAAAGTTCACATTGCTGTGATTGCAACCATAGACAATCCTAAAGAGTGGACCCTATTGAATCAGTATACAATCACGACCCCATCAGAAGATGCATATCACTAACTGAGGAAATAAACTTGATCTACTTAGTTAATACTTCAAGAGAATTGTTCATGGCAGCATCACTGATAATAGACACAAGTTGATGCATCACTAAACTAAGTAGCCAATTCGTCATGCATTTGTACAATATGAAACCTAATTAGTCATGGCATCTATTTTAACCCTGAGCTATGATCTGCATCCAGAAAACTTATGAACTTTACAACTGACGAATAACACCTATACCAAGTGGTTGTGCAGAAGCAATGCAAATGATAAACCACCTTGGCACCTTCCATAAATACAATTAATCCAGCTTACCTAGATGCTACACACATTTGGAAAACCTGATTGGTATGCACTAGCCAAGAATATTTTGTTATTTCCTTCAGCATATGCATGTCTTCAGGTCATATTTGTTAGCCGAGCTAGTTCATTACTTGTTTACTTATCAAGAACAAGCCATCACAAATTCAAACTGTCACTGTGCAGAAGCCGAAATTTCACATGGTTATAACAGATTCAGAGCAATAGGCACACCTATCCGGTAGAGGTATCTCAGTTCTAGGGCATCAAAGGAACAGTATAATACCAGCACCAAACAGGTGCCAACCCAAGTTTGTACTAGTAAAGAAAGCATCACTAATGCAATGCCGAATGTTATCGCAAGAGGGGGGCGAATGCGCATACTTCTCTGTGAGGTTGGGATCGCCAAAAGGGTTGGAATCGTTGGAGTAACCCGACACCGCGTTGGCCTTCATCTTCTTGGCCACCTTCTCGGCCTGCAGAAGCAGCACCATTGACAAACAAGTTAGAAAATGAAACCCTTGGCGCGGAGCAGGAAGCCAGCCGAGCGGAAACCCCCACCTTCTTCTGCGCCTTCTTGGACATGTACTCCAGGATCTGCTCCTCTGTGACGCCCCCGCGCTTGGCGCTCCCGCTCCGCCTCCTCCGGCGGTCCCCGGAGTCGGAGCCGGAGCCGGACGCCTGCGAATCGCTCGCGCCGCTGGAGGAGGAGGAGGAGGACGGGGCGGCCTTGCGGCGGCTCCTGCGGCGGTGGCGGCTCCGGCCCCGGCGGGGCGAGCCGCCGGATTCGGAGGTGTCGTCAGAGTCGGACGGCGACCGCCGCCGCCGCCGCCGCGACGAGCTCCGGCTGCCCTCGGCGTCGCGCTCCTTCCTAGGCATGTCGGCGACGGGAAGGAAAGGCGGCTGGTCGTGGAGATTTGGCGTGGCGATGGAGCCGCCCGAGCCGATTAACTGAGAAAATTTGGGCTGGCGGTATCTAGGCCGCACATCATACGGTGGTGCGAATCGTGATGCAACACATCATCGACGACAGAACCTACTCTGTGAAACGGAGAAAGGCCAAGTAATGAGTAATAACATCATTCCACCTACTAGGGGCCCTGACCCCTCATCCCATGCCTCTTTTTGTCGTGCACCGAGGGTCTTACCTCCCCGATGTCGTATGTGGAATGGAGTGGCGAACTTAAAAAGGGTACAAGTTTCTCCTTGATCTTAATGCATGCTATGGCTTATTTTTTGCGAGGTCAAAAAGGTTTTATTCCATCGGGCTACAATCTCTTGGCAAGAGATCCTCAATACATGGGGTCCTCTGTCGAGCCACACAATTGTAGCTCGCTTAGAACGACTATACCTTGCCAGACAATCTACAACACTATTTTGTGATATATGAAGTTTCTGCGGAATAAAAACCCTATCGACCATAAGGAATTTAATTTCAGCTACTAAGTGACCAAACACTGATCAATCTAAAGTAGAGTTTGAAAGACAAGATAAAACAGTCGAAGAATCAGACTGAACCATCACCGGAAGCTCTGTATGTTGTCGAGCAAATGCCATACCAATCATCAACGCATGAATCTCTATCTCTAGAGCAACCATAGAATTAATTAGACCTTGCCACCATAGAATTAATTGTAGTCCATCATGTCCTCTATCATGCTGTTAATTTTTATGTCATGATATGTCCTGTAACATATAGTTTTGCTACTGTCCCATGCTTAGTTTGTGTATTTTAGAATATTGGAACTTGTTGTTTTCATGTGTGTAAAAATGTCATGTTGCTGTTTGGACATATTTGAACTAAAACTTGTGTTGGTTGTTGTGGTTGAACCATAGCTCCGTTTCGAACATGTCCTATATGAAACTTGCTTAGAATCTCATGTAGTTTCATAATATGTTGTTGCATCCATGATTTGAAATGTTTGTGATGGTTGTTTGCATGCATTTTGCATTCATAACATATGCATCTTGTGTTGATCATATCTTTTAGGCCGTAGCTCTGTTTTATATGATCTATATATGTAAATCGACTAGAATGACAAGTAGAATCTCATTGTGCACTTTATTTCCCTGTTTAATAAATATAAACATGATTAGTTCAGATCTGGACCAATTTTGAAATTAACATATGGGGTCGTTTCGGAGATGTTATATGTTGTTTTCGGCCTCATTTAAACTTGCCTAGGTGTGTAGTTTACTTATGCTTCACATCTTGTCATGTTTAACAACATTTAATATTGTCGTGTACCTAACCGAGAGTGAACTAAATATTCGAATGTGGAGTTTCGGCATATTGAGCTTCACTTAATGTGTAGCATTTGTTATTATGATTGCCTTGCCTTGCACAATTAAACCGGACATGCATCATGATTGTTTGCGCATCATGTCATGCATATGTTGTGGTGTTGATCGTGTGTTGATTGTTGGTTCCGGATTGTTTCTTCTCGATAGAGTTCCGAAAGCGTTCAGAGTGTGAGGATTCGTTCGACTACGTTGGCTCGTCTTCTTCATGGATTCGTTCTTCTTCCAAGCGGGATCTCAGGCAAGATGATCATTTCCCTGGATACCATTACTATCATTGCCATACTAGATGTCTCGTTTCTGTCGCTTGTCTCGCTACTTATCACTTGTTTGTCAAGCCTCTCAAATGCCATGATAAGCCTCTAACCCCTCCACATCCCAACAAACATTGTTTGGCTATGTTACCGCTTGCTCGGCCCTTCTTATAGTGTTGCTAGTTGCAGGTGCAAGCTCTTTCCATGTGCAACATGGATATCCTTTTGATATATCACAATATTATTTCTATTTAATTTAATGCACATATATACTTGGTAGGTGGAAGGCTTGGCCTTTTGCTCGATGTTTTGTTCCACTCTTGTCATCCCTAGTTACTTGTGTACCGGTGTTATGTTCCATAATTGAGCGCTCCTAACATGCTCGGGGTTGTTATGGGGACCCCCTTGATTTTTGTTTTAGGATAAAACTTGTCTGGAAAGGCCTAACATTGGTACTATATTTGCCTAAAAACAACTAAAAATTACATAGGGACCCACCGGCACCCGTGGATAATTAATCAACAACCCGAGCCAGTGCTCCTCATGAGTGTTGGTCCAAAATAGAGCATTGTGCAGGGCCACCCCGAGGCAACTTGGGTGATGTCTATTAGGCCACTGTACACTAGCTTATCCGTCGTGTCCTGAGAACGAGATACACGGCTCCTATAGGGATCGTCGACATGCCGGGCGGCCTTGCTGGATTTGTTTTACCTTTCTCGAACGTCTTGTCCGAGGAATTCCGAGAATACTTCGGGCTATCTCGAGGTTGCAGTTTTCCAGTGCAATTGCCTAGGAAGATCATGAGATTCGTGGTCGAGGTTACTAGGTTAGTCCCGCTGCGTGTGGTTAGTTTGTGATGGATGAGTTGGAGCACCCCTGCAGGGTTAAATCTTTCAGAAAGCCGTGCCCACGGTTACGTGGCAACTTGGAAACTTTGTTTAACACCCGGTCGTAGCAAACTTGAAGTAAACTCAATTAAAATACACCAACCGTTGGCGTAACTGTGACTGTCTCTTCTCGTGAATCCTTATCCGAGAGAGAACACGGTGGGGTTATGATTGACGTAAGTAGGTGTTTAGGATCTCGTAGAGATCATTACTAGTTCACGACCGTTATGTGATAGTTATCCCCCTTTATTCTTATACTCGTAAGTTAGCCACTCAAATAAATGCTTAGTGCTTGCTGCAGCCTCATCACTTAACCATACCTCACCCATTAAGCTTTAATAGTCTTGATACCCTTGGAAATGAGATTGCTGAGTCCCTGTGGCTCACAGATTACTACAACAATAGTTGCAGGTACAGGTAATGTGATGCTTTGACGTGAGAGCGATGCTTTGTTTGATTTGGAGTTCTTCTTCTTCATCATCGATCATAGGATGGGTTCCAAGTGGTAGCCTGGAATAGCAAGGATGGATGTCATTTTGTCGTTTGTTTTCGTCCGTAGTTGGACCCTGCTCTTCTGTATGTTGTTTGGATATGTTGATGTATTGATGTGATATTGATATAGCTTGTGGCGAGTGTAAGCCAATTCCATATACTCATATCTTCTTTATATATACTTGTAATGATATCCATTTTTGCGAAACGACGAGATGCACTTCTATCCCTGTCGAGACCCTCATGCCAAAATAAGGATAGGATCGCATCTTGGGCGTGACAAGTTCCTGAGATCCCGCTTGGAAGAAGAACGAGTCCATGAAGAAGACGAGCCAACATAGTCGAACGAATCCTCACACTCCGAACACTTTCAGAACTCTATCGAGAAGAAGCAATCCGAAAACAACAATCAACACATGAACAACACCACAACATATGCATGACATGATGCACTACAAATATGATGCATGTTATGCATGACATGGCAAGCACAACAATCAATTTCTACACATTAGATTCTCAATTATGGAACATAACACCGGTACACAAGTAACTAGGGGCGGCAAGAGTGAAACAAAACGCCGAGCAAAAGGCCAAGCCTTTCACCCTTTATCAAGTATACATGTGCATTAAATTAAATAGCAAGAATATGGTGATATAACAAAAATATCCATGTTGGCACATGGAGCAATTTGCGCCTGCAACTAGCAACGCTATAAGAAAGGCTGAGCAAGCAGTAACATAGCCAAACAATGTTTGCTGGGATGTGAAGGGGTTAGAGGCTTTTCATGGCAATTTGGGAGGCTTGACATACAAGTGGTAAGTAGCGAGACAGCGATAGAAATGAGACATCTAGCATGACAATGATAGTAATGGTATCCAGGGAAATGATCATCTTGCTTGAGATCCCGCTTGGAAGAAGAACGAGTCCATGTAGAAGACGAGCCAACGTAGTCGAACGAATCCTCACACTCCGAACACTTTCGGAACTCTATCGAGAAGAAGCAATCCGAAAACAACAATCAACACATGAACAACACCACAACATATGCATGACATGATGCATTGCAAATATGATGCATGTTATGCATGACATGGCAAGCACAACAATCAATTTCTACACATTAAGTGAAGCTCGATATGCAACGAGTTGCATATTGACGAAACTCCACATTTGAATATTTAGTTCACTCTTGTTTAGGTACATGACAATATTAAATGTTGTTAAACATGGCAATAGGTGAAGCATAAGTAAACTACACATCTAGGCAAGTTTAAATGAGGCCGAAAACAACATATAGCATTTCCGAAACGACCCCATATGTTAATTTTGAAATTGATTCAGATCTGAACTAATCATGTTTTATATTTATTAAACGGGAAAAATAAAGTATACCATGCAATTCTACACATCTTTCTAGTCGATTTACATATATGGAACATCTCAAATGGAGCTACGGTCTAAAAGACATGACAATCGCAAGATTATATGCCATGAATGCAAAATGCATGAAAATGATAATCACAAACATTTCAAATCATGAATGCAGCAATATATTATGATACTACATGAGAATCTAAGCAAGTTTCATATATGGCATGTGCAAAATGGAGCTACGGTTCAACCACTACAACCAACACAAGTTTTAGTTCAAATCTGTCCAAAACAGCAAGATAGCATATTGCACACATGGAAACAACAATCTACAAGATTCTAAAAATGCACAAACTAAGCATGGGGCAGTAGCATATAACACACACTCCATTTCATTTTCACATATAATACTCAAAAGAGTCATGGATCACATGGTAGGAAGCTCACAACATGGCAACAAAATATAGCTGATTAGGACTTAGTGAAAATAACAGTTTTCAGCATAGCAGATTTCCGTGGAGGCATATTGGCAGTAGTAAAACTACATGCTATAGGTCATATATTGGCATGAAACCTAATAGCATGGTAGTAGACATGATGCACTACAATTCATTCCATGGCGGCAAGGTCTAATTATGCATGGAATCATTGCTAGCATCAACACAATAAGGCATTATGAAGAAAACAGATTCTCAGACTTAGTGAAAATTAGAGTAGACATGTGCATTAGTTTTTAACAGATTGACATATTGGACAACAAAATTAATTATGATGCTAAACCTATTCATGCAAACTATCGGCACAACATGATAGAGCATAACATGGTTAACAAAGCATTCCATTGTGGCAACACCAAAAGAGCTATAGATCAATAGCAAACCTCATGGCAAGACAGCAAAAAAATAACACAGATTTCAGACTTAGAAATATTTTGAACCCTCAAAACAGCAGTATTTTAGCATGTTGGCAACAAGAAAATAACACCTAAACATGCATTTCTATAGCAAACAAAATGACCAGGGCCTAGCACACATGTCCAAGGGCATATCTCATGTTAGCAACTATTTCAAAGTATAATGGATTAATTCACTCAAAATAAACAAAAGTGCATCCTAGCAAAAATGACATGCACACAAGATTGCTCAAATGACAAAACTAAATGCACAGACAAATTCTATGGATTTTTCTACCCCAAAATCATATATAATATGCGAGTTTTCATTATAAAACAAATGACACTACATATATGCGAGAGTAGGACATAAACCGTTTTAGCAAGCCATATATGCAAAATAAATGCAACCAACACATCAAATATTTTTAGCATGCATGAAAAAGGCATATAAAAATGCTACACAATTTACATATTTCAAATCTTTGGTTTTTTTACCTAAGATGCACGAATAATAAATATGCCCAATGCAACATAATGACATTTATGCAAAATGAAAGAAAAAGGCATGTTAAACATTTTTACCATGGTTGAAAGTTGCATATTATTAATCTACACAAATTATGCATGTTTTACGTATATAAAGTATTTCCAACGGATGCACGGTTAAATACTTATTTACATTTTAAAAACTATGCATTTACTGTAATTAACAAAATTACGCTGATGGGCCGAATTTGTGCACAAAAGGGCTAAACAGAGAAGAGCACTAAATAGTATAACACGCGCAGAGCGTCGGATAGCATGTGGTGCATAGGCGCAGGAAAACAAAACATCGTCCACGGGCGTTACGTAGGCACACGAGGGGACGGGTGGCTCACCAGAATGGCCCATGGCCCATGGCAGGGTGCTGGCTTGGGCTGAGCCTGGTGTCGGGTGCAGCTGGCCCGGGGTAGCGGCTGGTGGTCCATGTTGGGTTGTGGGGTGGCTGTGGCCCAAGCGGGGACGCGGTCAACGGGATCGACGCGGGGGCTTCGTCCTGACTAGAGAGCGAACAGGCGGCGGTGGCTTGATCTCCGGCGACGCACAACAACATGCATTTCATGACAGATTCTATCTGGACATAATTATTGTAAGGCAGTGGTGGTTTGCATGAATAATTTAGTTACATATGAATTGCTTGAGACAGATTCTATCTAATTATTGTAAGGCATCTGGGCAATCAGTAGGTTTTGAGAGGCGTCTGGGCAATTAGTGAGCGAAGACAAGTCGAGCATTTTCTTTAGTCCAAGTACATAGACAGGTCAGAGAGGAAGTGTGTGCAATTCTAAATATAATGACCGAAACTCTGACGGATAAATATATCGGACTGCCAACCATTGTTGGGGATGACAGAAGTGCTAACTTTTAGTTCCTTGTTGATAGAGTGTTAAAGAGACTGCTTGGATGAAAAGAGAAAGCTTTGTCCACATGTGGTGAAGAGCTGTTTCTGTACGCTATAGCACAGGCGCCATCATATGCGATGTCTGTTTTCCAAAGCTCAAAACAAATTTGCAAAGGAATCACCGACAGCATGTCGCAATATTGGTGGGGCGATGATGCAGATCAAAGACGAATGCATTGACTAGCTTGGTGGAAAATGTGTATCCCGAAGAAATTTGAAGGGATGAGTTTCAGAGATATCCATTGTTTTAACCTTACCTTGTTAGCTAAACAAGCATGACGACTAATTGAGAACACGAATTCTCTATGTGCTACCGTGTTGCGTGCAAGGTATCTTCCATCAGGAGATTTGTTAAACACAGAGTTGAAAAAAGGGATCTCTTTTACTTGGCAAAGTATATGGTCTAGGATTAATACATTAAAATGTGGTCATATATGGCGTGTGGGTGATGAAACTAATATTGATATAGGGGGAGACAAATGGATCCCAAATAGTGCATCACGTAAAGTTATAACTAGAAGGGGCCATAACATTCTTAAAGGATGAGTGACATTATTGACCCTAATACAAATCGTTGGGATGTGAATCTAGTGAGACAAACCTTTTGGCAAGTGGATGTTCAAAGGATTGTCGCTATCCCTTTATCATCTTCTGGCATGCAAGACTTTGTTACTTGGAACCTGACTCGTACGAACACCTTCTTTGTGCGTTCAACATATTATACAGAGTGGGAGGGCCAATATGGACAAAGGTTAAACATAGGCCATCAAGCTTTTGGTATCAAAGCCACATCCAATTTGGGATAAAATCTGGGGTCTCAAAGTGCCCTGAAGGCTAAAATCTTTATTTGGAAAGCTATGCATAATACTATTCCTTTTTGGGTTGCGTTCGCGAACCGCCATATCAAAGTGAGCGGGCAATGCCTAGCTTGTAAGATTGGAGCGGAAGACATTAATCATCCCCTCTTCAAGTGTAGCCATGCAAAGCACGTATGCCAAGCTTTGGGCATTCATGAATTAACTGAGAAATCATGTCTTGTTCATCGTCCAAGACAACATGTTCTAGAGGAGTTGTTGTACTCAAGCCGTGATCATTCATTGATTTTGGGATAAGTCCCACCGCATGAGCTTGTTGTAGAAGCCTGTTGGTATTTATGGTGGAAAAGGAGGCAAATTAGATGTGATATTCAGGTGTAGTCCCTAGATAGATCTGCGATGGCAATCAAAGTGTTATCTCATTCGGGTCTCATGCAGTTCCTGTAAGGTTGAGAAAGCATATATGGGCTCCACCAACAGGTGAGATTTGTTGGAAATATGCCCTAGAGGCAATACTAAATTAGTTATTATCATATTTACTTGTTCATGATAATCGTTTATTATCCATGCTATAATTGTGTTGATCGGAAACTCAGATACATGTGTGGATACATAGACAACACCATGTCCCTAGTATGCCTCTAATAGACTAACTCGTTGATCAAAGATGGCTATGGTTTCCTAGTCATGGACATGAGATGTCATTTGGTAACGGGATCACATCATTAGGAGAATGATGTGATGGAGAAGACCCAAACTACAAACGTAGCATATGATCGTGTCAGTTTATTGCTACTATTTTCTGCATGTCAAGTATGTGTTCCTATGACCATGAGATCATGCAACTCACTGACATCGGAGGAGTACCTTGTGTGTATCAAACGTCGCAACGTAACTGGGTGACTATAAAGGTGCTCTACAGGTATCTTCGAGGGTGTCTGTTGAGTTGGCATGGATCAAGATTGGGATTTGTTACTCCGTGTGACAGAGAGGTATCTCAGGTCCCACTCGATAATACAACATCACAATAAGCCTTGCAAGCAATGTGACTAATTGTTAGTCACGGGATCTTGTATTATGGAATGAGTAAAGAGACTTGTCGGTAACGAGGTTGAACTAGGTATGGAGATACCGACGATCGAATCTCGGGCAAGTAACATACCGAAGAACAAAGGGAACATCATACGGGATTAACTGAATCCTTGACATAGAGGTTCGACCGATAAAGATCTTCGTATAATATGTAGGAACCAATATGGGCATCCAGGTCCCGCTATTGGTTAATGACCGTAGAGGTGTCTCGGTCATGTCTACATAGTTCTCGAACCCGCAGGGTCTGCACACGTAAGGTTCGGTGACGTTTCGGTAGTATAGAGTTATGTATGGTGGTGACCTAAGGTTGTTCCGAGTCCCGGATGAGATCCCGGACATCACAAGGAGCTCCGGAATGGTCTGGAGGTAAAGATTGATATATACAAAGTCCTATTTTGGTCGCCGGAAAAGTTTCGGGCTCATCGATAGTGTACCGAGAGTGTCGGTAGTGTACCGGGGGACCATCGGGAGAGGTATTTCGACCCAAGAGGCTGTTGGAAATATGCCCTAGAGGCAATAAATAAAGTGTTTATTATTATATTTCCTTGTTCATGATAATCTTTTATTATCCATGCTATAATTGTATTGATTGGAAACACATTACATGTCTAGGTAAATAGACAACACTCTGTCCCTAGTCTGCCTCTAGTGAACTAGCTCGATTATCAAAGATGGTCAAGGTTTCCTAACCATTGACATGTGATATCATTTGATAACGGGATCACATCATTAGGAGAATGATGTGATGGACAAGATCCAAACTACAAACATAGCATATGATCATGTCAGTTTATTGCTACTGTTTTCTGCATGTCAAGTATGTGTTCCTATGACCATGAGATCATGCAACTCACAGACATCGGAGGAGTGCCTTGTGTGTATCAAATGTCGCAACATAACTGGGTGACTATAAAGGTGCTCTACAGGTATCTACGAGGGTGTCCGTTGAGTTGGCATGGATCAAGACTGAGATTTGTTACTCCATGTGGTGGAGAGGTATCTCAGGGCCCACTCGGTAATACAACATTACAATAAGCCTTGCAAGCAATGTGACTAAGTGTTAGTTGCGGGATCTTGTATTACGGAATGAGTAAAGAGACTTGCTGGTAACGAGGTTGAACTAGGTATGGAGATACCGACGATCGAATCTCGGGCAAGTAACATACCGAAGAACAAAGGGAACATCATATGGGATTAACTGAATCCTTGACATAGAGGTTCGACCGATAAAGATCTTCATAGAATATGTAGGAACCAATATGGGCATCCAGGTCCCGCTATTGGTTATTGACCGTAGAGGTGTCTCAGTCATGTCTACATAGTTCTCGAACCCGCAGGGTCTGCACACTTAAGGTTTGGTGACGTTTTGGTAGTATAGAGTTATGTATGGTGGTGACCGAAGGTTGTTGTATGAGATCCCGGACGTCACGAGGAGCTCCGGAATGGTCCGGAGGTAAAGATTCATATATAGGAAGTCCTGTTTTGGTCGCCGGAAAAGTTTCGGGCTCATCGGTAGTGTACCGGGAGTGCCGGTAGTGTACCGGGAGACCACCGGGAGGGGTATTTCGACCCAAGAGGCTTCATGGGCTGTGGGAGAATGAATACCAGCCCTTAGTGGGCTGGTGGAACTTCCACACAAGTCTCATGCGGCTAGGGAAGGAAAACCCGATAGGAAAAAGGTGGAAAAAGGCAAAAAAGAAGGAATCCTAGTCCTACTAGGATTGGAGGAGGAGTCCTCCTCTCCTCCCCACTTCGACCGAATTCAAGGAGGCTTGGCCCTTGCGCCAAGCCTCTCCTCCTCTCCTCGTTTATATACTGGTGGACTTGAGAGTTTTGCACTAGTTTTTACAGCCACGTGCTACCCGTTCCTCCAGTGGATAGTTTCTCCTCTAGATTGGATTTCTGCAATGCTTAGGCGAAGCCCTGCCGGAATAGCTCCACCACCATCACCGGAGCACCGTCATGCTGCCGGAGAACTCTTCTTCCTCTCCGCTCCCTCTTGCTGGATCAAGGAGGCAGAGATCGTCATCAAGCTATACGTGTGCTGAACGCGGAAGTGCCGTCCGTTCGGTGCTTGATCGGGACGGATCGTGAGGATGGTTCGTGATTGGATCGCGGGACGCTCGCGATTTGGATCGCGAAGACGTTCGACTACACCAACCGCGTTTCTTAATGCTTCCCGCTTAGCGATCTACAAGGGTACGTAGATCCACTCTCCCTCTCGTAGATGCTCATCACCATGGATAGATCTGCGTGTGCGTAGAATTTTTTTTCCCATGCAACGTTCCCCAACAGACGCTACATGGGTTGTGGGAGGAGGTAAACCAGCCCTTGGTGGGCTAGCCTAAGCCTCCTCTAAGGGCCCATGCGGCTGGAGTGGTTTGAGAAGGAAAAAAATCCAAAGGTGGAGAGGTGGAAAGAGTTTCCAAGTGGAAAGGAGGAATCCTACTCCTAATAGGATTGGAGTAGGACTCCTCCACCTCCAATTTCTGCCAGCTCTTGAGGTTTTGAGGCTGACTCCTCCCCTCCCTCCCTCCTATATATACTAGAGGATTTAGAGGGGATAGCTAACCCTAATAGCCACGTGCTACCCGTTCCTCTAGTGCATAGTTTCTCCTCTAGATCGGTTTTCTACAGTGCTTAGGCGAAGCCCTGCCGGAATTGCTCCACCACCATCGCTGCAGTGCCATCAGGCTGCCGGAGAACTCATCTACCTCTCCGCTCCCTCTTGCTGGATCAAGAAGGCAGAGATCGTCATCGAATTGTATGTGTGTTGAACGTGGAGGTGCCGTCCGTTCGGCGCTAGATCGGAAGGACCGTGATCAAGATCGCAAGATGGATCGTGATGAGATCGCAGGACGGATCATGATGAGTTCGTGGGACGGATCGTGATTGGATCGCGTGACGGACTGTGATGAGATCGCAGGACGCACAACGATTTGGATCGTGAAGACGTTCAACTACACCAACCACGTTTCTTAACGCTTCCCGCTTAGCGATCTACAAGGGTATGTAGATCCACTCTCCCTCTCGTAGATGCTCATCACCATGGATAGATCTTGCGTGTGCGTAGGAATTTTTTTGTTTCCCATGCGATGTTCCCCAACAAGATTGTGAGAAACGTTGATGCTTCTTTCGATCCAGACATGTTGAGGGGAACTACAAGTATAGTCATTCATGATAAAAAAGGGGAAGTTCATCACCGCGTTCAATGCATGTTTGGATATGGTTCAAGATGTTTTCTCGGTCGAGACTCTCACTCTCAAATAGTGGTAGTAGCATGGTGGGTGCGACACCCCCGATGGCGACACATTGATGGAGATCAAGATGATGGAGATCATGGTGTTATGCCGGTGACGATGGAGATCATGCCGGTGCTTTAAAGATGGAGATCAAAAGGACAAGTTCATGGCCATATCATGTCACTTATGATTTGCATGTGATGTTAATCCTTTTATGCACCTTGTTTTGCTTAGGACGATGGTAGCATTATAAGGTGATCCCTCACTTAATTTCAAGATAAATTGTGTTCTCCCCGAGTGTGCACCGTTGCGAAAGTTTGTCGTGTTGAGACACCACGTGATGATCGGGTGTGATAGAATCTATGTTCACATACAATGGGTGCAAGCCAGTGTTGCACATGCAGAACACTCGGGTTAAACTTGATGAGCCTAGCATGTACAGACATGGCCTCGGAACACAAGAGACCGAAAGGTCGAACATGAGTCATATAGTAGATATGATCAACATGATGATGTTCACCATTGAAACCACCTCAACTCACGTGATGATCGGACTTGAGTTGGTGAATTTGGATCATGTATCACTCGAATGACCGAAGGGATGTCAATTTGAGTGGGAGTTCTTTAGTAATATGATTAATTGAACTCATTATCATGAACATAGTTAGTAGTGTCTTTGCAAATTATGTTGTAGATTACTTGCTCGCGCTGTAGCTCCGTTGAATTTTTATATATTCCTAGAGAAATAGATTTAAAAGATGATGGTAGCAATATTGCGGACTGGGTCCGTGAACTGAGGATTGTCCTCATTGCTGCACAGAAGGCTTATGTCCTTAATGCACCACTCGGTGCGCCAACCCCTCTAGCGTCGTCTGTAGATGTTGTGAACATCTGACAGGCACGTTCTGATAACTACTTGATAGTTTAGTGTTTCATGCATTACGGCTTAGAATTGAGGCTCTAAAACGTTTTGAACGTCACGGAACATATGAGATGTTCTAAGAGCTGAAATTAGGATCTCAGGCTCGTGCCCGTGTTGCGAGATATGAGATCTCCAACAAGATTCTTTGCCTGCAAGATGACGGAGAATAGCTCAATCGTTGAGCATGTGCTCAGATTGTCTGGGTGCTACAATCGCTTGAATCGAGTGGGAGTTGATCTTCCAGATAATATAGTGATTGATATAGTTCTCCAAGTCACTGTCACTAAGCTACTAGAACTTGGTGATGAACTATAAAACGCCAGGGATAGAAATATTGATCCCTGAGCTATTCGCGATGTTTGACACCGCGAAGGTAGAAATCAAGGAGCGTCAAGTGTTGATGGTTAGTAAAATCACTAAGTTTGGAGAAGGGCAAGGGCAAGGAGGGAAACTTCATGGATGGCAAGTCAATTCCTGCTCCAGTGAAGCAACTCGATGTTGAACCCAAACCCGAGACAAAGTGCTTCGATTATGAGGAGAACGGTCGCTGAAGCGGAACAACCCTAGATACTTGGTAGATAAGAAGGCTGGCAACATTGACAGAAGTATATTTGATATACGTGTTATTGATGTGTACCTTGCTAGTACTCCTAGTAGCACCTGGGTATTGGATACCGGTTCGGTTGCTAAATTTTAGTAGCTTGAAATAGAAGCTACGGAATAAACGGAGAACTAGCTAAGGGTGAGGTGACGATGTGTGTTGGAAATGTTTCCAAGGTTGATGTGATCAACATCGCACGCTCTCTCTACCTTCGAGATTAGTGACAAACCTTAATAAATGTTATTTGGTGTTTTGCATTGAGCATGAAACGTGATTAGATCGTGTTTATTGCAACACGGTTATTCATTTAAGTTAGAGAATAATGGTTATTCTGTTTACATGAATAATACCTTCAATGGTCATGCACCAAGTGAGAATGGTTTGTTGAATCTTGATCGTAGTAATACACATGTTCATAACATTGATGCCAAAAGATACGAAGTTAGTAATCATAGTACCACATACTTGTGGCACTGCCGCTAAATGTCATATTGGTATAAATCGCAAGAAGAAACTCCATGCTGATGGATCTTTGGACTCATTCGATTTCAAATCGGTTGAGGCATGCGAACCATGCCTCATGGG
This sequence comes from Hordeum marinum, assembly GCA_022496015.1. NCBI lineage: Eukaryota > Viridiplantae > Streptophyta > Magnoliopsida > Poales > Poaceae > Hordeum > Hordeum marinum. Next base: position 47,889,991 of record CM039672.1, read on the forward strand.
TAAGATGACTAAGGACCCCGTTTTCGGTTTAATGGAGCGGGAAAGTGATTTATTGGAAATAATACATGTTGATGTATGCGATCCAATGAGTCTTGTAGCGTGCGGTGGATATTGTTATTTTATTACCTTCACTAATGATTTGAGTAGATATAGTGTATATTTACTTAATGAAACACAAGTCTGAATTTTTGAAAAGTTCAAGCAAATTCAGAGTGAAGTTTAAGATCATCGTGACAAGAAGATAAAAATGTCTGTGATATGATCGTGGAGGTGAATATCTGAGTTACGAGTTTGGCATACAACTTTAGACAATGTGAAAGTCGTTTCACGACTCATGCCACCTGGAACACCATAGTGTGATGGTGTGTCTAAACGTCATAGTCGTGCTCTATTGGATATGGTGCGGGCTATGATGTCTCTTATCGTTTTGCTGCTATAATTTTGGGGTTATGCATTAGAGACAACTACATTCACTTTAAATAGGGCACCATCTAAATCCGTTGAGATGACACCGTGTGAATTATGGTTTGATAGAAACCTAAGCTGTCATTTCTTAATGTTTGGGGCTGTGATGCTTGTGTGGAAAAATGTTTTCACCTAATGAGCTCAAACCCAAAGCGGACAAACATCTTCATAGTTTACCCTAAGAACAGTTGGGTGAACCTTCTATCTCAGATCCAAGCATAAAATGTTTGTTGCTAAAACTGGGTCCTTTCTCGAGAAAGAGTTTCTCTCAAAAGAATTGAGTGGGAGGAAGATAAAACTTGATGAGGTTGTTGAACCTTAGTTTCAACCAGAGAGTAGCGCAGCGCAGAAAGATGTTTCTGTGGAACCTACGTCAGTTGAAGAGGAAGTAAATGATGATCATGAAGCTTCGGATCAAGTTACTATCGAACCTTGTAGGTCGACAAGGATGTGTACTGCTCCTGAGCGGTACGACAACCCTGTCTTGGAGGTCATGTTGTTGGAAAACGATGAAACTACAAACTATGGAGAAGCGATGATGGGCCCGGATTTCGACAAATGGTTAGAGGCCATGCAATCCGAGAAAGGATCCATGTATGAAAACCAAGTATAGACTTTGGTGGACTTGCTCATTGGACGGCAAGTCATTGAGTACAAATGGATCTTTTCAAAATGAAGGCAGACATTGATGGTGAATGTCACCATTTATAAAGCTCGACTTGTCGCAAAGAAGTTTCCAGCAAGTTCAAGGAGTTGAGTACTATGAGACTTTCTCACTCGTAGCGATGCTAAAGTCTGTTGGAATTATGTTAGCAGTTGCTGCATTTTTCAATTATGAAATATGGCAGATGGATGCCAAAACATCGTTTCCTTCCTTAAGGAAAGGTTGTATGAGATACAACCAGAAGGTTTTGTCAGTCCTAAGGATGCTAAAAGGTGTGAAGCTTCAGCGGTCCTTCTATGAACTAAAGCAAGCATCTCGGAGTTGGAATATACACTTCGATGAGGTGATCAAAGTTTTTGAGTCTATACAAAGTTTATGAGAAACTTGTATTTGCAATAAAGTGAGTGGGAGCACTACAGAGTTTCTGGTAAGCATATGTGGTTGACATATTGTTGATCGGAAATGATGTAGAATTTCTAGAAAGCATAAATGGTTGTTTGAAAAGAGTTTTTCAAAGGAAGACCTGGATAAAGCTACCTAATTGTTGAGCATCAAGATCTATAGAGATAGATCAAGATGCTGGATGAGACTTTCAATGAGTACATACCTTGACAAGATTTTGAAAGAGTTCAAAATGGATCAGTCAGAGAAAGAGTTCTCTTCTGATTTGTAAGGTGTGAAAGTTGAGTGAGACTCAAAGCTCGACAACGGAAGAAGAAAGAGAAAGGACGAATGTCGTCCCGTATGCCTTAGACATAGGCTCTATATTATGCCATGCTGTGTACCGCACCTGGTGTGTGCCTTGCCATGAGTCTGTCAAGGGGTACAAGAGTGATCCAGGAGTGGATCACTAGATAGCGATCAAGATTATCCTTAGTAACTAAAAGACTAAGGAGATGTTTCTCGATTATGGAGGTGATAAAGAGTTCGTCATAAAGAGTTACGTCGATGCAAGCCTTAACACCAATCCGGATGACTCGTGGTAGCAATCCGGATACGTACAGTGGAGCGGCCATTTGGAATAGTACCAAGTGGAGTGTCGTAGCAGTGTTTACAGTTAGAAATAGAGATTTGCAAAGTACATATGGATCTGAATGTCGTAGACCCGTTTACTATAAGACCTCTCTCACACGCAAAGCATGATCGAGCCCCAAAACTCATTGGGTGTTAGAATCATAACAATGCGAATCACATGGTGATGTGAACTAGATTATTGACTCTAGTGCAAGTGGGAGACTGTTGGAAATATGCCCTAGAGGCAATACTAAATTAGTTATTATCATATTTCCTTGTTCATGATAATCGTTTATTATCCATGCTATAATTGTGTTGATCGGAAACTCAGATACATGTGTGGATACATAGACAACACCATGTCCCTAGTATGCCTCTAATAGACTAGCTCGTTGATCAAAGATGGCTATGGTTTCCTAGTCACGGACATGAGATATCATTTGATAATGGGATCACGTCATTAGGAGAATGATGTGATGGACAAGATCCAAACTACAAACGTAGCATATGATCGTGTCAGTTTATTGCTACTGTTTTCTGCATGTCAAGTATCTGTTCCTATGACCATGAGATCATGCAACTCACTGACACCGGAGGAGTGCCTTGTGTGTATCAAACGTCACAACATAACTGGGCGACTATAAAGGAACTCTACAGGTATCTCCGAGGGTGTCTATTAGGTTGGCATGGATCAAGACGGGGATTTGTTACTCCGTGTGACGGAGAGGTATCTGAGGGCCCACTCGGTAATACAACATCACAACAAGCCTTGCAAGCAATATGACTAAGTGTTAGTCATGGGATCTTGTGTTACGGAACGAGTAAAGAGACTTGCCGGTAACGAGGTTGAACTAGGTATGGAGATACCGACGATCGAATCTCGGGCAAGTAACATACCGAAGAACAAAGGGAACAACATACGAGATTAACTGAATCCTTGACATAGAGGTTCGATCGAAAAAGATCTTCATAGAATATGTAGGAAACAATATGGGCATCCAGGTCTCGCTATTGGTTATTGACCATAGAGGTGTCTCAGTCATGTCTACATAGTTCTCGAACCTGCAAGGTCTGCACACTTAAGGTTCGGTGACGTTTCGGTAGTATAGATTTATGTATGGTGGTGACCGAAGGTTGTTCGAAGTACCGGATGAGATCCCGGACGTCACAAGAAGCTCCAGAATGGTCTGGAGGTAAAGATTGATATATAGGAAGTCCTATTTTGGTCGCCAGAAAAGTTTCGGGCTCATCGGTAGTGTACCGGGAGTGCCGATAGTGTACCGGGGGACCATCGGGAGAGATATTTTGACCCAAGAGGTTACATGGGCTGTGGGAGGAGGTAAACCAGCCCCTGGTGGGCTGGCCGAAGCCTCCTCTAAGGGCCCATGCGGCTGGAGTGGTTTGAGAAGGAAAAAATCGAAAGGTGAAGAGGTGGAAAGAGTTTCCAAGTGGAAAGGAGGAATCCTACTCCTAATAGGATTGGAGTAGGACTCCTTAACCTCCAATTTCGGCCATCTCTTGAGGTTTTGAGGCTAACTCCTCCCCTCCCTCCCTCCTATATATACTAGAGTATTTAGAGGGGATAGCTAACCCTAATAGCCACATGCTACCCGTTCCTCTAGTGCATAGTTTCTCTTCTAGATCGGTTTTCTGCAGTGCTTAGGCAAAGCCCTGTCGGAATTGCTCCACCACCATCGCCGCAGTGCCGTCACGCTGCCGGAGAACTCATCTACCTCTCCTCTCCCTCTTGTTGGATCAAGAAGTCGGAGATCGTCATCGAGCTGTACGTGTGCTAAACGCAAAGGTGTCGTCCGTTTGGTGCTAGATCCGAAGGACCGTGATCAAGATCGCGAGACGGATCATGATGAGATCGCGGGACAGATCATGATGAGTTCGCGGGACGGATCGTGATTGGATCACGGGGCGGATCATGATGAGATCGCGAGATGCACAACGATTTGGATTGCGAAGACGTTCGACTACACCAACTGCATTTCTTAACGCTTCCCGCTTAGCGATCTACAAGGGTATGTAGATCCACTCTCCCTCTCGTAGATGCTCATCGCCATGGATAGATCTTGCGTGTGCGTAGGATATTTTTTTGTTTCCCATGCGACGTTCCCTAACAAGATTGTGAGAAACGTTGATGCTTCTTTCGATCCAGACATGTTGAGGGGAACTTCAAGTGTAGTCATTCGTGATAAAAAAGGGGAAGTTCATCGCCGCATGCAATGCATGTTTGGATATGGTTCAAGATGTTTTCTCGGTCGAGACTCTCACTCGCAGGCATGGTTTGTTCTTAGCGGAATCCATGGGTTGTAATACAGTTGTTGTGAGTTCAGATAATACTGAATTAATATAAATTGTGTAGAATGAGAGACCTCCTACATGTATTGTTGCAGCGATTTTTGATGATTATTTTTCTATGGAGCCAAAATTTATTAGGGTTAAGTATGAGCATGCTGGAAAGGAATTATGTAGCACATGAACTAGCCCAGTCGGCTAAGTCCAGGCAAGTAGGGATTGGTTGGATGATCCACCCAGATGTAACATTATTATCTATTGAATAAAGAGGCCCTTTTGAGGTAAAAAACAATTTTGAACTAAAACCACGACACTTATTTTAGAATGAGGAGAGTATAAAACACTATTTACTTTATAAGTTTTTTATTTTGTTTTCACATCATTGTGAATGTTCCTTCAATGTAGTAACGTCAAAAATTAAAGTCTTGAATGAAGAGGGCTTCATGGCTCATATCTTCTTTTCATTCTCTTGACCGATATAAGTAAAAAAGATAATCTACATATAATCAAACCTCATTCACTACAGGAATCAGGCACTTTGCCGTCAGCCATCCCGGACGGCAAAGGCATGCATCCCGGACGACAAAGGCTTTGCCGTCCGCCAGCAGATGGCCAACTGTCCGGCTGAATAAGCCACGGTAAAGGGCGGTTTGCCGTCTGCCAGCGGACGGCAAAGACCTTTGAATCATTGTCGTCCGCCAGCGGACGGCAAAGCGCATGGACGACACACGTGGCAACTTAGCTCCGTTAAGGCTTAACGGCGTGATTTGTCGTCCGCTGGCAGACGGCAAAGACCTTAGGCCAGCCCCAGATTGCACAGGCAGCTGCCACGTGGCATCGTTGTTGTCCGCTCGCTGATGGCAAAGCTCTTTGTCGTCCGCTGGCAGACGGCTAAGTGGCTATATAGCCCCTGTTTTTTCTGTTTTTTCTTAAAACCATTCAATTTGACAGAATATCACATATATATCCAACATATCAACAATACAAGTTTTCAACAAGCAAACCAACAATAAGTTTCAACAAGCATACCAATAATAAGTTCCAACAAGCATACCAACAATAAGTTCAACAACATATCCAACATATACAAGTTTGGAACAACATATCCAAAACAAGTTTCCAACAAGTTTCCATAAACAAAAAGGAAGTAGAAGTAGAAGAGTACACTCCATCAATGCAAGCTTCCTCATCTATAGCAAATCTACAAAGTAGGAAAGATGAAAGTTAGAAGAAGAAGAAGAAGAAGACTAGCTAGAAGAAAAAGAAGAAAAAGAAGAAGAAGAAGAAGAATTTATCTTCTCTTTCTTTTTCTCCTCTCCTCTCCTCTTCTCCAAGGTAGTAATGCCATTTTCTAGCTAACTAAGCATATCAAGTCATTTTGGAGGAAAAAATGCTAAGTATAGGTCATTTTTTAGCTATCTTGGGTAGAATATATCATTTTGGAGGTAAGTAAGGTTATTATGTCATTTTTGAGGAAAATAAGCTAAGTATATGTCATTTTGGAGCTAAACCAAGGTTATTATGCCATTTTTTACCTAAGTGAGCTAATTATGTCATAAATGAACTAGCTAAGCTAATTATAGATCATTATTGAGCTATCCTAGGTAGTTATGCCATTTTGTACCTAAGTGAGCTAATTATGTCATAAATGAACTATCTAAGCTAGTTATAGATCATTATTGAGCTATACTAGGTAGTAATGCCATTTTCTAGCTAACTAAGCATATAAAGTCATTTTGGAGGAAAAAATGCTAAGTATAGGTCATTTTATAGCTATCCTAGATAGAATATACCATTTTCTAGCTAACTAAGCATATTAAGTCATTTTTGAGGAAAATAAGCTAAGTATAGGTCATTTTGGAGCTAAGTAGGTCATTTCTTAAGCTAAGTATGCATTTGTTAATGAAAACACTTGGGAAAATAAATGCTCCGGGATTGAATACCTCACATTACTAATATTAATCTTCATCGTCTATATATGCTCCGGGATCAATAAATGCATAATCATCATCACTATCAGTAATGACGTGCTCATCAGCATCACCAATAAATGCATCAACATATGGAAGGCCTCTATGTAATCGGTCAAGCATTGTTAGGTCATCCGCAGCAGTAACCTCTTCTTCTTCCATCTCTTCTTGTTCCTGCTCAGGGGTGAAGTCGGGTTCACTGTCGCTGTCGACCTCAATGTTCTGGGGTGAAGTAGAGCGGTTCTTGAAACGTTTTTTGGAAACACGTGTTTCTTGGAAGAATTCACCTTCATATGTGTCTGGGTTAATGTGAGGTTCATAATCATCTTCATTGAGGGGAGGTGGTCTAAAATGTGGCGGCACATCATAAACGACATCCCAACCTTTCAAATTTGGATCCGTTTGGCACGCCCACGGTAGAGAGAAAACTTGGGTCGCCTGTTGAGCCATAATATAGACATCGGGAACATCTAAATGGGTGCTTTCTTTGATTTCGACTAACCCTATATGTTCATGAGTCCTTCTAGTCTCCTTCGGCTGGAACCAATAACATTTGAAGACTACGACGTTTGGTGGGTTTTCACCAAAGAATGTAAGTTCATAAATTTCTTCAACTCTTCCATAATACTCGACCCCTCCTTCGCCGACAGCGGAGGCACAACAATTTGTAGACTTTCGGTCGGCCATAGATAGCTCTTTGCCAAAAGTATGAAAGCGATACTCGTTGATGTCGTATTTGTCAAATGAACGGACGACAAAGTCAAAACCATTAGCGACTTGTCTCAATTCGGAGTCCATAGACTCTGCATTGGCCTACAAGTTTAATACGAAAGGATTGTTGCATTAGCCGCAAACTAGGCGAAGAAATGAAATCGTCTAATTAATGGAAATTACCGTTTGCTTGAACCAAGAGATGGAACCAGGATAGCCGCCTCCATGCTTTGCAGAAGCTCATACTCTTCGATCGAATCCTTTTGGATCACCGCTCCATTCGAAAATTTGGCGACGTATCGACTGTATCACATATCTGGGAATATATAAGAGTATTTCAAAGGAATTAGAAGTTGCGAAACAATGTACCGAGAACTTACTCGATGTACGGCCGCACTTCTGTTAGGTTGTTGAAGATATACAACAAAATGGTCCGCCATTCTTTGACATCCACCCCTATTGATTTCGAAGCACCGGCTGGTGCGAGCTTCCCTTTGAATATGTTGAGGTTGGACCGACCTTTTTCACGGTCGCCATCATTGTACCGAGGCTTCGGATTATGCAAATGACAATTCTTGGCTTTGTAGTGTGTTGTCATGAAGTTTGTCGCCTCCTCAGTAATGAATGCCTCGGCCATCGATGCTTCAACTCTAAGTTTATTTTTACATTTTGCTCAAAGCGTCTTCTGCATCCTCTTAGTTGCGAAGCACCAACCATTTTGCATGGGCCCCCCCAATCTTGCCTCAGTCAGGAGATGCAAAATCAAATGCTGCATTGGATTAAAGAAGCCCGGTGGAAAGATCTTTTCTAACTTGCAGATTAACTTTGGCGCCAACTCTTCCAGTTCGTCTAGCACGTTAGGCGATAGTTCTTTCGCACAAAGAGCACGGAAGAAATAGCTCAGCTCTGCCAGTACTAGCCATTCATCCTCAGGGATAAAGCCACGCAACATCACTGGCATTACCCACTCAAGCCATATGTGCCAATCATGACTCTTGAGACCAAATATTTTCAATTTGTCAAGACTCGCTCCCCTCTTTAGATTCGCTGCATACCCATCGGGGAACATAAACTGCATTTTCACCCACAAGAGCATTTCCCTCATAGCTGGCCTTCCAAGATTGAACCATGACTTTGGCTTCCTCCAGTTCTTCTTTCCTTTCGGTTGTCGAATGTTTTGTAACAGTCTATCACATAGAGCCTCCTGGTCGACTCTTCTTCTTCTTCTTCATCATCATCTCCTTCTCCTCCTCTTCTTCTTCTCTCTTCTTCTAATTAACTACAATTGTAGAAAACTTACACTTGGGTGCAGCTTGTATGGGCCACCGGGGGCTGGAGGTCGGCGACGGAGTGGACGCGGATCCCTGAGCCCGAGTCCGCCAAGATGTGGACTAGCAGGTGCGGGTGCGGCCCGAGGAGGTGCGTGCTTCGGCGGGAGGAGCTACGGCAGGGAGAGAGAACAGCACCGCCCTGCTACGGGGAGGACGATCGGCAGGGAGAGCAGTGGAGACCTGAAGGTGCGGTGGGGGAGTTGGGGAAGACGGCGGATCCGGCCCGTGCGACGCCACGGGGGGGGGACGCGAGCGACGTGGAGGAGGCAGTTGGGGTGCGCAGCGACGGGTGGCTCCGAGGCCGGGCACGGGGTGAGAGGGAGAGGATACCGAGGCGAAGGAGGGCGGCGGCCGGCGGTGGCCGGCAGTGGGCGCGAGCGCGGGCGGCGGGCAGTCGGGGGTGAGGGGCGGCGGGGGTGGGGGTTGGGGCGCGGGTGGCGGCCGGCGGTGGTGGGGCGGTGGGGACGGGGGGCGGCGGCCGGCGGTGGGCGTGGGCGGCGGGGATGGGGGGCGACGGGAAGGAGAGAGGGAGAGAAAGAGAGAGAGAGAGAGAGAGGCGGGCTGAGGGGCGTTAGCCATTAGTTAGCCCCCCTCTTTGACGTCCGCTAGCGGACGGCAAAGAGGAGGGCCATTAGGTCAAGTTGTGGGCTAGGTTTAGGGTGGGCCCCTTCCCTCTTTGTCGTCCGCTAGCGGACGACAAACCTCCTTTGCCGTTCGCTAGCAGACGGGAAAGTAGTGGCTGATGGCAAAGCCACCCTTTGTCGTCTGCCACTACTTTGCCGTCTGCTTTCTGCTAGCTGATGGCAAAGCCACTCTTTGTCGTCCGCTAGCAGAGGCAAAGAGGTGGCAGACGGCAAATCTTCTGATTCTAGTAGTGATTGGAATATGTTGTAATTTTCCCCCATATCATCTAGGTTTTTTTGAAACACAAACTCTAGTCCCACAGTGGACCCTGCTGGTCGGGGGAGGAAGCGATGGGGTGGTTTTCATTGTAGGAGATATGCCCTAGAGGCAGTAATAACAGTTATTTTGTATCTCCGAGTTTGTAATGAATGTTTATGTTCCATGCTATAACTGCAATGATTCTCGAGTCTGCTATAACCACGAGGCTTGAAGGGAAACTCATGTGCACGTGTGGTATAATAAACGGTAAATTGTATTCTTGGTCTTGCCTCTAAGATTGGCTCAAGTATTGCATGATGATCCCGTTTTCTTGATCATGGGCATGGCTATGCCGGCAATTTTGAGGCCACGATGTTGGTAGAACACTTGTGTTGAATCGACCCATATTGATGTTATGCTATGAGATACATTCGTCACAAGTTAATGGTTAATAACACATAGATAGTTAATGTTTGCATAATTCCTTAGACCATGAGAGTATCAAGTTCCTTCGTGCTTGCTTCGTGAACTTTGGGGTTTGTTAAACGTCATCCGTTACTGGGTGGCTATTACGGCGGCTTACAGGTTCACGAAAAAGTATGGCAAGTAACAAGATAGCTCAAGATTGGGATTTGCTCCTCCTACGATGGAGAGATATTCTTCGGCCCTCTCGGTGTTACGGTATCCATCATCATCTGGCCAGACACAGTGAGATTTGATCACAGGGATGCCGGAACACGAAAACGAGAAAAGAGAACAAAACCGGTAACGACGTACTTGCATAGTGGACAAGTTGTTGATCCACACGGATGCAGAAAATCTCACCTCGGGTGTTTGTAACATATCGTGAAGCAACAGGAATAGCACACAACAACTGGAGGTTCACTCGAAAATTCATTCGTGTGGGTATAGGGGGGCAATAAGGGTGTCCACGGCTTCGATGTTGATCATTGATCGGAAGGGGTTCCGGGTCATGTCTATACTTCACCGAACCTATAGGGTCACACACTTAAGGGTCATCTATCTGCTGAATACTAGACAGGGAGTCGGAGAGAAAGTTTCTGCAAAAAGTTTTCGGAGACAGCGAAAAGTTCCGAAGAGAGAGGTCACCGGATGAGTTCCGATGAAACTGAAAAGTTGCTTCACGGGATACCATAAAGTCAAATTGCTTTCGGCACATGCCATATAATTCTTGGAGGATGCCAGAATCGTTCTGGAAACTTTCTGGAATTTTCCGGAAGAAAAACTAGAAATGTTCCGGACTGCCGGAACCGCTTTGGTTGCTTTTCACACATGAAAATTACTAATATGAAAATGTTTTGGATGATGTCCAAAATTGTTTTGGTGGGTACTGGAATTATTCTAAGACCCATAGAAATACTTTCGAATTTATCAATCATGAAAAATTGGTTTCGTGAATAGTGAAAATGCATTTATGGTTATGGTTGGAAGTTGGCTTTCCACAAATATCTTCCCAAGATCTTTTGGGATGACATTGAAGGATATGGGCTGCCCACTTGTTTTACCTTTGTGCCCTTGTGAAGGGCATTTTGGGTATTTCAAGTGTCACCCTACCCCTTGGGTTTTCCTATAAATAGAGGTGGAGATGCACTCTCCACTCTCATCCCTTAATCTCATACACATGCTATGCTTTGCTAGCTCTCTCTCTCCCTCCCACGAAAATAGTTTTTGTAGAGCCGAAAGGTTGTCTGGGTTCCGGCAGGAACTAGTTCTGGACGGTGAAGCCCTGCCGGATAGATGACACCGTATGTGTGCAACTCTGTAGAGAGATCGTAGTTTAGGTCTTAGTTTGAGAGGTCCTCTCGAAGGGCTGTCCGAGTGGCCCTCCGAGTTTCGAAGGTCCTCCCGAAGGGCTGTCTGTGACATCGTCCGGGGGACTGTTCGACTGCCTCCTGAAGGGTTGTCCGACGAGGCAGTACATCCTCGCAGTTGGGAGGTTGTAAAATCCTAGCTGCTGGGATCTGCACCAACGATCTCCACTGACTCTTCTTCCGCTATGCTTCAAGTCGGTACGGATCAGATCAAATGTTGTATGCAGTCTCCATAGTGGTCCTGGGCGTGCTCGTTAAACTTTAATTTAAAAAATGTTAGAGAGAAAAGGTAATAGATACTCGTTCTCTCCATGAGTGAAAGAATGAATCTTATGACAATGCCAATTTGTTTTAAAGAAAAGGTAAAAACATGTCATGATAGACAAATCCAAAATTGATAATTTAAAGTAGGAGATATAAAGTGTTATTGCGTAGAATATATTTAGATATTTGGTAGACACATTGGTATCAGAGGGAAGCCCCTCTCACCATTCAAGAAATTACCTATTCCAAGCCATTAGACTCTTCGATGACTATAATGAAAATGAGGATTTGTTAATAGACAATGGCTTGAGCATTACTCCCGTGTATGCGATGGTCAGTCACTCGAAGAGGGCAACAAGTCTAAGTATGGAAAGGAGAACTATTCCAAGAAGAACTGATAAGTGCCCATGTATGTGTATCTCGAAAATAATGTCACAATTTTGTTAGCTTTGTTATACTCGTTGATGCAAATTAACCTAAGTCAATGACAGTATTGCTTGGTTGACGGGAGCTAAAGCTAAAGTCAGCCTACACTTAAAAGTATTTCAAGGGAAACATATCACACTAGGTAAAATAACCCAACAAATAAACAAACATTTACATTAACTATGTCCACTTAGTGCTCTACTGTTTGACAAAATGCAATTACAAGTTCGTCATGTTTTCCTGGCCTTACAAGTACTCCAGCATAGCTGCATCTAGTCCTGGGGCTTCCCCTCACTATGTCATCTGGCTTGAAGGCTACAACCTTGGCGTATCCGGGCCCGAGGGCTTCTCCTTGTTACCTCATACGACTCAAAGGCTCTAGCCTCATCACATCTGGTCCCAGGGGCTTCCCCTCACCGCTTCATCTGACGCGAAGGCTACAAACTCGCCACATTCGGTTCCAAGGGCTTCTCCTCGCCATGTCGCCAGACTTCCTCTCTCACTGCATCCACGTCAAAGGTTCCTCCTTGCCACGTCATCCATTTTCAGGGCTCCGACCCACACTACATCTGGCTTGAAGGCCCCGCCTCGCTACGACCAGCTTTATGCCGCCACCATTGTCACAAGACAATGTGCTTGACTCCGTGTGTCAGTCGGGAAGAAGACCTTCATATCCCATCTTAAGACCTTCAACCCAAGTTAAGTATGGGTGGATTTTTTTTGTCTCCTTTGTTAATGATGCTTGTCTGCATATCTCAACATTATGGTAGTGTTGGGGAACGTTGCATGGGAAACAAAAAAATTCCTACGCACACGCAAGATCTATCCATGGTGATGAGCATCTAAGAGAGGGAGAGTGGATCTACATACCCTTGTAGATCGCTAAGTGGGAAGCATTAAGAAACGCGGTTGGTATAGTCGAACGTCTTCGCGATTCAAATCGCAGAGCGTCCCGCGATCCAATCACGTTCCGTCCTGCGATCCAATCACGATCCGTCCCGTGAAGTGCTCACGAACCGTCCCACGAACTTGATCACGATCCGTCTCACGAACTTGATCACGGTCCTTCCGATTCAGCACACGTACAGCTAGATGACGATCTCTGCCTTCTTGATCCAGAAAGAGGGAGTGGAGAGGTAGAAGAGTTCTTCGGCAGCATGACGGCGCCGCAGCGATGGTGGTGGAGCAATTCTGGCAGGGCTTTGCCTAAGCACCGCTGAAAACCGATCTAGAGGAGAAACTGCGATCTAGAGGAGAGGTAGCATGTGGCTATTAGGGTTAGCTTTTTCCTCTAAATCCTCTAGTATATATAGGAGGGAGGGAGGGGAGGAGGCAGCCTTAAACCCTCAAGGTTTGGTCCAAATTGGAGATGGAGGAGTCCTACTCCAATCCTATTAGGATAAGGATTCCTCCTTTCCACTTGGAAACTCTTTCCACCTCTCCACCTTTGGATCTTTTCCTTCTCAAACCACTCCAGCTGCATGGGCCCTTAGAGGAGGCTTCGGCCAGCCCACCAGGGGCTATTTTACCTCCTCCCACAGCACATGTAACCTCTTGGGTCGAAATACCTCTCCCGATGGTACCCCAGTACACTACCGACACTCTTGGTACACTACCGATGAGCCCGAAACTTTTCCGGCGACGAAAATAGGACTTCCTATATATCAATCTTTACCTCCGGACCATTCCGGAGATCCTCGTGACATCTGGGATCTCATCCGAGACTCCGAACAACCTTCGGTCACCACCATGCATAACTCTATACTATCGAAACGTCACCAAACCTTAAGTGTGCAGACCCTGCGGGTTCGAGAACTATGTAGACATGACCGAGACACCTCTACGGTCAATAACCAATAGCGGGACCTAGATGCCCATATTGGTTCCTACATATTCTACAAAGATCTTTATCGGTCGAACCACTATGTCAAGGATTCACTTAATCCCGTATGATGTTCCCTTTGTTCTTTGGTATGTTACTTGCCCGAGATTCGATCGTTGGTATCTCCATACCTAGTTCAACCTCATTACCGGCAAGTCTCTTTACTCGTTCCGTAACACAAGATCCCATGACTAACACTTAGTCATATTGCTTGCAAGGCTTGTTGTGATGTTGTATTACCGAGTGGGCCCTCAGATACCTCTCCGTCACACGGAGTAACAAATCCCCGTCTTGATCCATGCCAACCTAATAGACACCCTTGGAGATACCTGTAGAGTTCCTTTATAGTCAGCTAGTTATGTTGTGACGTTTGATACACACAAGGCACTCCACCGGTGTCAGTGAGTTGCATGATCTCATGGTCATAGGAACAGATACTTGACATGCCGAAAACAGTAGCAATAAACTGACACAATCATATGCTACGTTTGTAGTTTGGGTCTTGTCCATCACATCATTCTCCTAATGACGTGATCCCATTATCAAATGACATCTCATGTCCATGACTAGGAAACCATAGCCATCTTTGATCAACGAGCTAGTCTATTAGAGGCATACTAGGGACATGGTGTTGTCTATGTATCCACACATGTATCTGAGTTTCCGATCAATACAATTATAGCATGGATAATAAACGATTATCATGAACAAGGAAATATGATAATAACTAATTTATTGTTGCCTCTAGGGCATATTTCCAACAGTCTCCCACTTGCACTAGAGTCAATAATCTAGTTCACATCACCATGTGATTTGCATTGTTATGAATCTAACACTCAATGAGTTCTGGGGCTCAATCATGCTTTGCATGTGAGAGAGGTTTGATAGTCAACGGGTCTGCGACATTCTAATCTGTGTGTACTTTGCAAATTTCTATGTCAAACTGTAAACACTGCTACCACACTCCATTTGGTACTATTCCAAATGGCTGCTCCACTATACGTATCCGGATTGCTACTAAGAGTCATCCGGATTTAGTGTTAAAGCTTGCATCGACGTAACTCTTTACGATGAACACTTTATCACCTCCATAATCAAGAAACATTTCCTTAGTCTTTTAGTCACTAAGGATAATACTGACCGTTGTCTAGTGATTCACTCCTGGATCACTCTTGTACTCCTTGACGGACTCATGGCAAGGCACACACAGGTGCGGTACACAACATGGCATACTATAGAGAGCCTATGGCTAAGGCGTAGGGGAGGACGTTCGGCCTTTCTCTTTCTTCTGCCGTTGTCGAGCTTTGAGTCTCACTCAACTTCACACCTTACAAATCAGGCGTGAACTCTTTCTCTGACTGATCCATTTTGAACTCTTTCAAAATCTTTTCAAGGTATGTACTCATTGAAAGTCTCATCAAGCATTTCGATCTATCTCTATAGATCTTGATGCTCAACAATTAGGTAGCTTTATCCAGGTCTTCCTTTGAAAAACACTTTCAAACAACCGTTCATGCTTTCCAGAAATTCTACATTATTTCCGATCAACAATATGTCATCCACATATACTTATCAGAAATTCTATAGTGCTCCCACTCACTTTATTGTAAATACAAGTTTCTCGTGAACTTTGTATAAACTACAAAACTTTGATCACCTCATCAAAGTGTGTATTCCAACTTCGAGATGCTTGCTCCAGCCCTTAGATGGATTGCTGGAGCTCGCACAACTTTTAGCATCCTTAGGACTGACAAAACCTTCTGGTTGTATCACATACAACCTTTCCTCAAGTAAACTGTTAAGGAAACAATGTTTTGACATCCATCTGCCAGATTACATAATTGTAAAATGCAGCAACTGCTAACTAATTCCAATAGACTTTAGCATCGCTATGAGTGAGAAAGTCTCATCGCAGTCAACTCCTTGAACTTGTCGTAAATTTCTTTGCAACAAGTCGAGCTTTACAAATGGTGACATTTACCATCAGCGTCTATCTTCATTTTAAAGATCCATTTGTACTCAACGACCTGCCGTCCAACGAGCAAGACTACCAAAGTCTATACTTGGTTTTCATACATGGATCCTATCTCGGATTTCATGGCCTCTAAACATTTGTCAGAATCCGGGCCCATCATCGCTCCTCCACAGCTCGTAGGTTCATCGTTGTCCAACAACATGACCTCCAAGACAGGGTTGTCGTACCGCTCAAGAGCAGTACACATCCTTGTCGACCCACGAGGTTCGATAGTAACTTGATCCGAAGCTTCATGATCATCATCATTAACTTCCTCTTCAACTAACGTAAGCTTCACAGAAACATCTTCCTACGCTGCGCTACTCTCTGGTTGAACAAAGGTTCAACAACCTCATCAAGTTCTATCTTCCTCCCACTCAATTCTTTCAAGAGAAACTCTTTCTCGAGAAATGACCCGTTTTTAGCAACAAACACTTTGCACTTGGATCTGAGATAGAAGGTATACCCAACTGTTCTTTGGGTATTCTATGAAGATGCATTTGTCCACTTAGGGTTCGAGCTTATTAGGTGAAAACCCTTCTCACATAAGCGTCGCAACCCCAAACATTAAGAAATGACAACTCAGGATTCTGCCAAACCATATGGTGTCATCTCAACGGATTTAGATGGTTCCCTATATAAAGTGAATGTAGTTGGCATAACCCCAAAACTACAATAGCAAAACGCTAAGAGACATCATAGCATGCATCATATCCAATAGAGCATGACTATGACGTTCGGACACACCATCACACTATGGTGTTCCAGGTGGCGTGAGTTGTGAAACGACTTTCACATTGTCTAAAGTTGTATGCCAAACTCGCAAATCAGATATTCACCTCCACGATCATATCACAGGCATTTTTATTTTCTTGTCACGATGATCTTAAACTTCACTCTGAATTTGCTTGAACTTTTCAAACGATTCAGACTTGTGTTTCATTAAGTAAATATACTCATATATACTCAAATCATCAGTGAAGGCAAGAAAATAACGATATCCACTGCACGCTACAACACTCATTGGACCGTATAAATCAACATGTATCATTTCCAATAAGTCACTTGCCCGCCCCATCAATCCGGAAAATGGGGTCCTTAGTCATCTTGCCCAAGAGGCATGGTTCGCATGTCTCAACCGATTCGAAATCGAATGAGTCCAAATATCCATCAGCATGGAGTTTCTTCATGCGCTTTATACCTATATGACATTTAGCGGTAGTGCCACAAGCATGTGGTACTATCATTATTAACTTTGTATCTTTTTACATCAATGTTATGAACATGTGTATTACTACGATCAAGATTTCAACAAACCATTCTCACTGGGTGCATGACCATTGACGGTATTATTCATGTAAACAGAATAACCATTATTCTCTAACTTAAATGAATAACCGTGTTGCAATAAACACGATCTAATCACGTTCATGCTCAATGAAAAACACCAAATAACATTTATTTAGTTTCGTCACTAATCCCGAAGGTAGAGAGAGCGTGCGATGTTGATCACATCAACCTTGGAAACATTTCCAACACACATCATCACCTCACCCTTAGATAGTTCTTCGTTTATTCCGTAGCTTTTATTTCGAGTTACTAACATTTAGCAACCAAACCGATATCCAATACCCAGGTGCTACTAGGAGTACTAGCAAGGTACACATCAATAACACGTATATCAAATATACTTTTGTCGATGTTGCCATCCTTCTTATCTACCAAGTATCTAGGGCTGTTCCGCTTCAGCGACCGCTCTCCTCATAATCGAAGCACTTAGTCTAGGGTTTGGGTTCAACTTTGGGTTGCTTCACTGGAGCGGCAACTGACTTGCCATCCATGAAGTTTCCCTCCTTGCCCTTGCCCTTCTCGAAACTAGTGGTTTTACTAACCATCAACACTTGACGCTCCTTCTTGATTTCTACCTTCGCGGTGTCAAACATCGCAAAGAGCTCAGGGATCATTATTTCTATTCCTGGCATTTTATAGTTCATCACCAAGTCCTAGTAGCTTAGTGACAGTGACATGGAAAACTATATCAATCACTTTCTTATCTGGAAGATCAACTCCCACTCGATTTAAGCGATTGTAGCACCTAGACAATCTGAGTACATGCTCAACGATTGAGCTATTCTCCTTTATCTTGCAGGCAAAGAATCTTGTTGGAAATCTCATATCTCGCAACACGGGCACGAGCCTGAGATCCTAATTTCAGCTCTTAGAACATCTCATATGTTCCATGCCGTTCAAAATGTTTTGGAGCCTCAAATCTAAGCCGTAATGCATGACGCACTAAACTATCAAGTAGTGATTAGAACGTGCCTGTCAGATGTTCACAACATCTACAGACGACGCTAGAGGGGTTGGCGCACCGATCGGTGCATTAAGGACATAAGCCTTCTGTGCAGCAATGAGGACAATCCTCAGATCACGGACCCAGTCCGTAATCTTGCTACCATCATCTTTCAACTCTATTTCTCTAGGAACATATAAAAATTCAAGGGAGCTACAGCGTGAGCAAGTAATCTACAACATAATTTGCAAAGACACTACTGACTATGTTCATAATAATGAGTTCAATTAATCATATTACTGAAGAACTCCCACCCAAATTGACATTCCTCCGGTCATTCGAGTGATACATGATCCAAATTCACCAACTCAAGTCCGATCATCACGTGAGTTGAGTAGGTTTCAATGGTGAACATCATCATGTTGATCATATCTACTATATGACTCATGTTCGACCTTTCGGTCTCTTGTGTTCTGAGGCCATGTCTGTACATGCTAGGCTCGTCAAGTTTAACCCGAGTGTTCTGCATGTGCAACACTGGCTTGCACCCGTTGTATGTGAACATAGAGTCTATCACACCCGATCATCACGTGGTGTCTAGACACGACGAACTTTCGCAACGGTGCACACTCGGGGAGAACACAATTTATCTTGAAATTAAGTGAGGGATCACCTTATAATGCTACCATCGTCCTAAGCAAAACAAGGTGCATAAAAGGATTAACATCACATGCAAATCATAAATGACATGATATGGCCATGAACTTGTGCTTTTGATCTCCATCTTGAAAGCACCAGCATGTTCTCCATCATCACCGGCATGACACCATGATCTCCATCATCTTGATCTCCATCAACGTGTCACCATCGGGGTTGTCGCGCCCACCATGCTTCTACTACTATTCCTACCGTTTAGCGATACAGTAAAGCATTACATAGCGCTTAATGATTGACACGCAGGTCATACAATAATTAAAGACAACCCTATGGCTCCTGTCGGTTGTCGTACTCATCGACATGCAAGTCGTGATATTCTATAAAACACATGATCATCTCATACATCACATATATCTCATCATGTCATTGGCCACATCACATGACAACATACCCTGCAAAAACAAGTTAGACGTCCTCTAATTGTTGTTGCATGTTTTACGTGGCTGCTACGGGTATCTAGCAAGAATAATTCTCACCTACGCAAAAACCACAACGGTGATACATAAGTTTCTTTTCAACCTTCTCAAGGACCGCCTTTGTCGAATCCGATCCAACTAAAGTAGGAGAAACAGACACCCGCCAGCCATCTTTGTGCAACGAGGTTAAACGTCAATCGATCGAACCGGTCTCTCGTAAGCGTACGAGTAAGGTTGGTCCAGGACGCTTCATCCCACAATACCGCTGAACCAAAACACGACCAAGGGAGGAAGCAATCTAAGCATCAACGCCCACAAACTCTTTGTGTTCTACTCGAGATCTCATCTACACATAGACCTAGCTCATGATGCCACTGTTGGGGAACGTTGCATGGGAAACAAAAAATTTCCTACGCACACGCAAGATCTATTCATGGTGATGAGCATCTATGAGAGGGAGAGTGGATCTACATACCCTTGTAGATCGCTAAGCGGGAAGCGTTAAGAAACGCGGTTGGTGTAGTCGAATGTCTTCGCGATCCAAATCGCCGAGCGTCCCGCGATCCAATCACGATCCGTCCAGCGAACACATCACGATCCGTCCCGCGATCTCATCATGATTCGTCTCGCAATCTTGATCACGGTCCTTCTGATCTAGCGCCGAACGGACGACACCTCCGCGCTCAGCACACGTACAGCTAGATGACGATCTCCACCTTCTTGATCTAGCAAGAGGGAGCAGAGAGGTAGAAGAGTTCTCCGGCAGCATGACGGCACCGTGGCGATGGTGGTGGAGCAATTCCAGCAGGGCTTCGCCTAAGCACCGCCGAAAACCGATCTAGAGGAGAAACTGCGATCTAGAGGAGAGGTAGCACGTGGTTATTAGGGTTAGCTTTTTCCTCTAAATCCTCTAGTATATATAGGAGGGAGGGAGGGGAGGAGGCAGCCTCAAACCCTCAAGGTTTGTTCGAAATTGGAGGTGGGGGATTCCTACTCCAATCCTATTAGGAGTAGGATTTCTCCTTTCCACTTGGAAACTCTTTCCACCTCTCCACCTTTGGATCTTTTCCTTCTCAAACCACTCCAGCTGCATGGGACCTTAGAGGAGGCTTCGGCCAGCCCACCAGGGGCTGTTTTACCTCCTCCCACAGCCCATGTAGCCTCTTGGGTCGAAATACCTCTCCCGATGGTCCCCCGGTACACTACCGGCACTCCCCGTACACTACCGATGAGCCCGAAACTTTTCCGGCGATCAAAACAGGACTTCCTATATATCAATCTTTACCTCCAGACCATTACAGAGCTCCTCGTGACGTCCGAGATCTCATACGGGACTCTGAACAACCTTCGGTCACCACCATGCATAACTCTATACTACCGAAACGTCACCAAACCTTAAGTGTGCAGACCCTGTGGGTTCGAGATCTATGTAGACATGACCGAGACACCTCTACGGCAATAACCAATAGCAGGACCTGGATGCCCATATTGGTTCCTACATATTCTATGAAGATCTTTATCAGTCGAACCACTATGTCAAGGATTCACTTAATCTCGTATGATGTTCCCTTTGTTCTCCGGTATGTTACTTGCCCGAGATTCGATCGTTGGTATCTCCATACCTAGTTCAACCTCGTTACCGGCAAGTCTCTTTACTCGTTCCGTAACACAAGATCCCGTGACTAACACTTAGTCATATTGCTTGCAAGGCTTGTTGTGATGTTGTATTACCCAGTGGTCCCTCAGATACCTCTCCGTCACACGGAGTAACAAATCCCCGTCTTGATCCATGCCAACCTAACAGACACCCTCGGAGATACCTGTAGTGTTCCTTTATAGTCACCCAGTTACGTGGCGACGTTTGATACACACAAGGCACTCCTCCGGTGTCAGTGAGTTGCATGATCTCATGGTCATAGGAACAGATACTTGACATGCAGAAAATAATAGCAATAAACTGACACGATCATATGCTACGTTTGTAGTTTGGGTCTTATCCATCACATCATTCTCCTAATGACGTGATCCCATTATCAAATGACATCTCATGTCCATGACTAGGAAACCATAGCCATCTTTGATCAACGAGCTAGTCTATTAGAGGCATACTAGGGACATGGTGTTGTTTATGTATCCACACATGTATCTGAGTTTCCGATCAATACAATTATAGTATGGATAATGAACGATTATCATGAACAAGGAAATATGATAAAAACTAATTTATTGTTGCCTCTAGGGCATATTTCCAATAGGTAGGTCTTATTTACTATCTTTTGTATATCTCTCAAAGAAAGAATGTAAGCTGCCAATTACAAATAAACAAGTTAAGTAGGGGTGGATTCTTTTGTCTCCTTTGTTAATGATGCCCGTCACAGGTCCCAAGTGAGGGAGTGTCCACCATATATGGTCTAAATACCAGTGAGGAAGAATCTCAACAGTTGTTGTGGGGATCGCTTCTCTTCCTTCTCTTTGTGATAGACCTTTTGGTAATGTATGGGGAGAAGGAGATAAGCGACCATCACCGACAGTCATATTATCAGTACGAGGGAGTGCCCATCATATATGGTTGAAATACCAATGAGGAAGAATCCCGACTGTTGTTGTGGGGGGCGCTTCTCTTTCTTCCCCGTGTGCTAGACCTTTTGGTAATGCGCCCGGGGAAGAAGGGGGGAGCGGCCCTCATCGATAGTCAAAATATCAATGAAGGAATGTCCACCATATATACACCAACATTAGTAGTGTTAGTGTACATCGATGTTCTTGAGGGAAGGATCCCGACTGTTGTCGTGGGGTCACTTTTCCTTCTTCTTCGAGTGCAAGACCTTCGAGGAAGAGGGAGAAGCGACCATCACCAACCGTCAAAAATATCAGTTAGGGCATACACCACAAATATTTGTGACTTTCTGGTATTTGCCGTCGATTTTTAATCTTTTAATTATGAACACATGAAATGGATGTCGACGATAGGATCCCCAAGTGCGATGACTGTACCGACGACGGAGGTATGTGCGATAAT
The DNA here is from genome assembly GCA_022496015.1 of Hordeum marinum. NCBI lineage: Eukaryota > Viridiplantae > Streptophyta > Magnoliopsida > Poales > Poaceae > Hordeum > Hordeum marinum. Next base: position 47,912,195 of record CM039672.1, read on the forward strand.
CCTCACTTGGACAATGATAGGTGCTTCTCCCTCACGCTCAAGGAGGATTTTAAAGTTTTTACGGTATATAACTTCGGCGACACGTATTTCTTCTTAATTAAGCATGACTTGATATGTTTGCTTTAACATGTAATTTCTACTTTTTATAATTCGACTAGTGCATCCCATCTATGCAATGGTATGCCATAGAGAAGCTCTCTTTTGCTGACGTGGAAACGATGGAGACAACGAAAGTTCACCTTAAGACGAAACATTGTTTCATTTTTGAGGCTATGCTCTACAATGTAGTAAGTCACACATATTTTGGTTGTAAAAATTGGAGAGGATTATGCAAGGCTTACAGATATGAGGAGGGTATGAGAGTTACCTTTGATATTGGCATTCCCCAATATGATCCAGTCACCGGTCCCCCCCACATGATAAATACATTTGGGTGGATCTGGATATGATTCCAATTATACATCCATGTGAGTTTGTTAAACAAATTTAAATAATCTATATTTATTATTTAAGAATAGTTTTATTCACCCCTACTTAACTTGTTTATTTCTAATTGACACTTAATTTCCTTTCTCGAGAGATATACAGAAGATAGTAGATAAGACCTACTACGGTGCTGACTCAGAGCTAACTTGTGAGGAGAAGAATTCTTTTGTCTCCTTTGTTAATGATGTTCTGACTTTTAAGTGCATTTATGGAGCTGGCCAAAATTATACAAAATATGTGGCACTTGAACCATGGTAACATTCGAGCAAATATTATGGTAAGATTTTTTTACTGTTGTGTCACTAGTCCATCTTTCTTCTTAAGTAAACTACATTGATAAATATATTACTGTTATGTTCTTCAACAGAAGCTTTCAGATGATGTTGTGCCTCCGCTGATGTTTGTCGAATGTCAAATGACAATTGTTTGTGTCCGACCATGGACCAGTTTCCAATATGCATACTTGACTGGACGCCAAACAAATGGATGCCTCAAAATCAAAGGATAGAGACAAATAGTGAATGTGTGCAAGCCACAAATTGGAGACCAGTGGATCTCTATGCTCCATTATGGAGATGAAGGATTTTTTCTGTTTATGAAATTTTACCTAAGAGAGAGGAGTAGCTCATAGTACCTGTCATGTGCTCGGAAGTTATTTATCTATGATGATAACAGTTAGCTAGTAGTGGTTAATTTATGATCATTATGACGAGCCATTGTTATATCATTACGATTATGATGAGCTGTTATATCACTACGATGATGATGAGCTGTTATATCACTACGATGATAATGAATTGTTACATCATTTTTTTTACGAATGTGTTCCATCATTATTATGATGATGAGTTATTACATTGCTACTGTATAAAGGTATATAAAGTTAACATTGTCAAGGACGTCATGTTCTACTGCCGAGCTCCACATGAGCTGTTCCTTGACCTACCCTACCCTGAGTTTTATGATCGTGAGAGAGAGAGAGAGCCTGAGGTGGCTATGACTATTTTGGTGACTTTGTCCATGGAGCCTGTTGCTCGTAGCACCGGTAGTATCTAAGTTCAATTCGAAGTGGCAAGGATATCTATTTTTTTTTGGAAAAAAAAGAATTTATTCCTTTGTAATAGTGTTATAGTTCGCTAATACAAAACTAGAAACACTGTCCGGAGCACGGCGCAACCAACATGCGGTGCTACCTCCAAACGGCCAATCTAACCTATAAACCTTACTAGGCTACCCGCTCATCTTGTGCCTCTGCGTCGCGAGATTAACCAGGGTCGCACGATCATTTAACTGCTCCCATTTTTACCTTGCTGGTATCCAGGCCACCGTTGGTTCTTGTTGCACCTCACAACTGTTTCTCAAGTGAATGACAAGTGCGCCTTGTTAAACATGGGTCCAGGAAATAACGTGGTTCTAGGTATGGATTTGCATACGTAAAACATAGAACGCCCAGGTAAGCAGTAAAAAAGTTACAAACCTAGCCACCAATCCCTCCCGACCCCTGTGTCCCTTCGTGTGGTCGCCGCCGCCTCCCCCTCACCTCCTCCCATGCTCTCCATCACCGCCGGCCCCTCTACCCCTCCCTTTGCTTCCATCATCCGCCTCTCATGGTTGCCATCACCTCTCCTCAAGCCTCTTCATCTCATCCTGCGTTCTCAATCTACGCCGCCACACGCTGTGGTTCTGGATTGGCCGCAAGCTGCCGCCGTTGGAGAGCAGGGGCGGTGAGATTTTCAGCTCGGGTGTGAGGAGCAGGTAGGTGAGGTGGATGGTGTTATGGGAAAGGAGCAGCAAGGCCAAGCTCTAAGCTGCTCGTGTGGTGGACTGGAGTGTCACCGGCCACGTCATCATCCCCAGGCTGCCCCAGCTACGGCATGGGCATCTTCCTCCCCCACTCTTTACCTCGCGCACCCTCCCCGTCGACCTCCCTGAGTTGTCTTTTTATTCAGAGGAGTTGTTGGCCAAGATCTGGATGAGGAAAACAAGACCCCGGGTGAGGTCAGATCGTCCTGAAGTGGCTCGATTGATGCCCCTGGCAGCGAGCGCCGGTGAGCAACAGGGAGGCCACCATCTCTCCTCATATCCTTCCAGGTTCTCGATCTCGAGCGGGAGACAGACGCCGCCACACGCCGTCGACCGGCGAGGGAAGCAGCAAGATGCTCATGTATGCATCGGACATGGGGCGCTTCAGCTTTAGGGGAGATTCAACGATGGCGCAAGAGCCCCCGCTATAATGCGGCATCACCAGCCCTTCTGCAGGTATGCTAGCTCTGTCTCTCCTCTTCTTTCATACTGATGCAATTTTTTCATACTGGTGCAAAAGGAGAGGTGCAAATCTGGAGATTATCCAATGAGGTATAACTGTTAAATTTGTCTATTTTGATACAATTTTGTAGGTATGGACATATGGATTGAACAAGGAACCAAGAACTTCAATAAGAGTGTATATCCCAACTCCTTTATCTTGTATGTTTCTCGATCAATCTGATTTCTGTTTTGTTTCTCTTATTTTTTGGCAGAGCTACATGTCTAATGCTACTCCCACAAATTAATGGCATGTTGATGCTACTTGTCTAATTATGTTTGTGATCATAAAATATTTTGTTTGCTGATGAAATATTTGTAGGTTTTAGTGTTGCTAAAATATTGATCCGAGTGATTCAAGTTATGACTCTGAAGTGGTTTTATCTCGCTACATATATGGTAACTGCCCTTGACAAAATGATAATGAACAACAAACTTATTCAGTCTTGAAGGAATTCTTTATATGGAGGTTTTTTCATTTCACTGGATTCCCCAGAGGTCCATGAGAGTTTCCTATGCATGTCTATCACTATCTTATCTTGAATGTTGTCTTGTTGGAGCAAGTAAGATGCCGTTTTCGCGCGGCTGTGTAACTGCGTCAGGTTGGTCATGTAAGTCCTTATGATGAATGTGATCCCTAATCATCTAGCTGACTGTGCCAGTGTATTAGGATCTTTAGTGCTATTCAAAATTCATCACTAAAATGTAGGATATCTTAGGCGAGCCTCATAGCCCCAAAGGCCAATAATAATGTCTTCTACTCAACTCTGTAGGCAAGAGTTATGTCCAGAAAAGTGAATGCTTTACTATCCAATATCCAAACCTTCCCATGGTCATCGGCTCTGATTCTTGGAAAGAAGGTCGAGAGCTATACACAACAACGCTAAAGATGGAGCAGCCTGCCATGTATTAGGGCATACACATTTCTGTTGGGGTTACGCGGTTGACAATATCAGGTACTAATCTAACCATTCTCTACAATTGAAATGCACAATTCTTATGCTAATCAGATAAGTCTTCCAAAACAGGTATGTACAAGCGCCTCTGGAAAACCCTCGAGAAAGAAAGCGAAGGATAAACGGAGGCCAAGGATGGTTGCCGTTTTTTGTATATCGTGATGGCTTCAACCCTGAAATATGCCCGGCAATATGGTTTGAAACAAGAACTGAAGGTAGCCTGAGACCACTCAGCTTGCGCCATGGGTAGCCAAATATTTTTCAAAGTACTGTGGACCCTCTGTGTTTGCTAAACAAACTGGATAGTTTGTGTACGTGAGCAATTTATTCCTTTCAACTGCCATTATGTGTGCACAATTTCATGTTCGATTCTGAAGTACATCTCTTCCAGTCTACTTCAAGTTAGGTGTATGTCAGTAGGTATCAGGAGGATAGAATAACCAATACCCTTACTAATTTAATTCTGTACACTATGGATGATCACAAATTATTATGGGTTCTATACACGAAACAATGCTTTCACTTTCCTGTTTAATGTAAAAAAATAGTTTTTATATTGTTACTGCTTGATGTTCTGCAAGGTTCTGGTTCCTCTTAATTTTCTGGCACTATTGGTTTTGCTTGACAGTTATTTTGGTGCTTTACATCTAAGCTTAAATGTAGGCAGTCTGGCTATTACAACAAGACAGAAAAGAGCCTGAGAACACTCAGCTTGCACCGTGGGTTGCCAAATATTTTTCAGTATACTACAAACCCCCTGTGTTTGCTAAACAAACTGGATAGTTTGTGTACATGATCACAAATTATTATGGGTTATTCTACACCAAAATCATAAGAGCTCACACATAAATTTCGGCCAGACTTACTATGTTCCTTCAAGAGTAAGCATTTGAAATTCTCGATGTATTTGAGACCGTGGCAACGGGAGAAGCTGGGAGCGTAGAACTGAGCATGACTGTGATTGCTACAGGTAATATGTTAGGAGTGTCTCATATTTACTCGCCACTTTTTGGTTTTCTAAATCTTTTGTTGTGTTGTTGGGGAGCTGTGGTGTGTAAGACTGTTGTCATTAGCATGGGACAAGCTTGTTATTTATTATGTTTGGGGTCTAAAGTTCTATAAACAGATTGGGTCGACGGGTGGTCAGATCATATGGTACAACAGAATCGATGAGCAATGAACATTGAGACCTGATAAAGTCTGGATCGTAGTAGCCTTGCCACGACATGAGCCATGATGTTACCAAATTTCTCTGAATCAAAGCACCACCTTGAACTCAATGAACCACACACAGTACATCCCTGTGTTGCGCTCTCTGATGCAAGATGAACCATAGATTGTAGCCAAGGCATGAACCATGTCTACTGTGTTTGCTTTTCTCTGATACAATTTGACATTTGATTCGATGGTTTTACGTCATGGTGCGGGCGTCCTTTACAAATCACTACCATGTGTATCAACAGTTTGATATTTGCGTTATTTGTTTGAACCAGTAAAAAGCTAGAAATATCTTTACATTACCACAAATGTATCCTTCCTTTTTATGTACACAGTAAATCCATCGAGCGTCTCACAACGACGCGGCGCGCGGAGTGCCTTGTCTATGCGGCCCCCTCCTCCTCAGCTCGTTCTCATCTCTCTCAGGCAGGTGAGATCCTTCCTCCTCTCACAACCCCCCTTCAATTTTGTGCTGGTGGATGTGTTTGCTACTGGTTCTGCTGCTGCCAGGCTTGGATGCTGCTTGTCCTGACGCTATTTGCAACTAGCAGATGTTGGTTGCTTGTGCTGCTGCTATGTGCTACTGTCTGCTGTTGGTTGCCTCCTTATTGGTTATTTGTGAATCTGAAAACTCTTCTTGAGAAGCAAGGATTGAAGAGAAGCTATGAGCCAATGAGAAGAGCTTCATTTTTAGTTTGTTGTTTAAGAATTGATGAAGGATATGTCATATGTTCAGTTCCTAACATTTTCATTGCATTGGAGGAGAGGATAACAAGAGTAAGAGGGCCTTGCGGCATGAAGGCGGTAGCACGGAGCGCCAAGTCGAGCGCACTGGCCTCGATGGCAAGAGACCAAAAATAGGTTACACACGACCATTAATTTTAGTTTGCTGATGAGGTATGCTACCATTTGACATTTGGGAATACGCCTTATATATGAATAGGTGTTTTCCCTTTTTGATCTGCGTAGAGATTGTGCTAGATGAAAGTCACTCCCGGCTAAGGATTCTTATTTATCTTTGCTTCCAGGTCCATGGGACAAATTTGCTGAATGAGCGTGGCATCCTCAGATTTTCCTTCCCCTTTGAAAGGTTATCCTTAGCCTTATTCCTCTCTCTCTCTCTGTGTGTGTGTGTAGGTTTGCCATGTTACTTGTCTAAATATAATTTATTTACTTTGGTCTAAATTCTTTGCAAGTCGATGGAACCCACACTCTCTGCAAGTTCAGTTTGCCCTTTTCATGCAAAGATTTGTACCACTAAGGCAAAAGAATGCCCCTGATGGCATGTATGCTTCTTTGATAGCAGTTGGTAAATGCTTATAGCATAATTAGTAGGAGGACACAGAGAACATCTGTCGTTGGGATAGTGTTATGTTATCAACATATGATTCATATAAAACTTCATGAATTGCAGGGTTATACTTTGAAAAACACTTTTCAAACAACCTTTTATGCTTTCAAAAACACTTTTCAAACAACCGTGTATGCTCTATCCAGGTCTTCCTTTGAAAAACACTTTTCAAACAACCGTTTATGCTTTCCAGAAATTCTACATTATTTCCGATCAACAATATGTCATCCACATATACTTATCAGAAATTCTATAGTGCTCCCACTCACTTTATTGTAAATACAAGTTTCTCGTAAACCTTGTATAAACTAAAAAACTTTAATCACCTCATCAAAGTGTATATTCCAATTCCGAGATGCTTGCTCCAGCCCTTAGATGGATTGCTGGAGCTCGCACACCTTTTAACATCCTTAGGACTGACAAAACCTTTTGGTTGATCACATACAACCTTTCCTCAAGTAAACTGTTAAGGAAACAATGTTTTGTCATCCATCTGCCAGATTTCATAATTGAAAAATGCAAAAACTGTAACATCATTCCAACAGACTTTAGCATTGCTACAAGTAAGAAAGTCTCATCGCAGTCAACTCATTGAACTTGTCACAAACATCTTTGCAACAAGTCGGGCTTTACAAATGGTGACATTTATCATCATCGCTTGTCTTCATTTTAAAGATCCATTTGTACTCAACGACCTGCCATCTAACGAGCAAGTCTACCAAAGTCTATACTTGGTTTTCATACATGGATCCTATCTCGGATTTCATGGACTCTAACCATTTGTCAGAATCCGGGTCCATCATCGCTCCTCCACAGCTCGTAGGTCATCGTTGTCCAACAACATGACCTCCAAGACAGGGTTGTCGTACCGCTCAAGAGCAGTACACATCCTTGTCGACCTACAAGGTTCGATAGTAACTTGATCCGAAGCTTCATGGTCATCATCATTAACTTCCTCTTCAACTAACGTAGGCTTCACAAAAACATCTTCCTGCGCTGCGCTACTCTCTGGTTGAATAAAGGTTCAACAACCTCATCAAGTTCTATCTTCCTCCCACTCAATTCTTTCAAGAGAAACTCTTTCTCGAGAAACGACCCGTTTTTAGCAACAAACACTTTGCACTTGGATCTGAGATAGAAGGTATACCCAACTGTTCTTAGGGTATTCTATGAAGATGCATTTGTCCGCTTTGGGTTCGAGCTTATTAGGTGAAAACCCTTCTCACATAAGCATCGCAACCCCAAACATTAAGAAATGACAGCTCAGGATTCTGCCAAACCATATGGTGTCATCTCAACGGATTTAGATGGTTCCCTATCTAAAGTGAATGTAGTTGTCTCTAACGCATAACCCCAAAACTACAGTAGCAAAACGCTAAGAGACATCATAACATGCATCACATCCAATAGAGCACGACTATGATGTTCGGACACACCATCACACTATGGTGTTCCAGGTGGCGTGAGTTGTGAAACGACTTTCACATTGTCTAAAGTTGTATGCCAAACTCGCAAATCAGATATTCACCTCCACGATCATATCACAGACATTTTTATCTTCTTGTCACGATGATCTTAAACTTCACTCTGAATTTGCTTGAACTTTTCAAGCGATTCAGACTTGTGTTTCATTAAGTAAATATACTCATATATACTCAAATCATCAGTGAAGGCAAGAAAATAACGATATCCACTGCACGCTACAACACTCATTGGACCGTATACATCAACATGTATCATTTCCAATAAGTCACTTGCCCGCCCCATCAATCCGGAAAACGGGGTCCTTAGTCATCTTGCCCAAGAGGCATGGTTCGCATGTCTCAACCGATTCGAAATGGAATGAGTCCAAATATCCATCAGCATGGAGTTTCTTCATGCGCTTTATACCTATATGACATTTAGCGGTAGTGCCACAAGCATGTGGTACTATCATTATTAACTTTGTATCTTTTGACATCAATGTTATGAACATGTGTATTACTACGATCAAGATTTCAACAAACCATTCTCACTGGGTGCATGACCATTGACGGTATTATTCATGTAAACAGAATAACCATTATTCTCTAACTTAAATGAATAACCGTGTTGCAATAAACACGATCTAATCACGTTCATGCTCAACGCAAAACACCAAATAACATTTATTTAGGTTCGTCACTAATCCCGAAGGTAGAGAGAGCGTGCGATGTTGATCACATCAACCTTGGAAACATTTCCAACACACATCGTCACCTCACCCTTAGATAGTTCTCCGTTTATTCCGTAGCTTTTACTTCGAGTTACTAACATTTAGCAACCGAACTGGTATCCAATACCCAGGTGCTACTAGGAGTACTAGCAAGGTACACATCAATAACACGTATGTCAAATATACTTCTGTCGACGTTGCCAGCCTTCTTATCTACCCAGTATCTAGGGTTGTTCCGTTTCAGCGACTGCTCTCCTCATAATCGAAGCACTTAGTCTCGGGTTTGGGTTCAACTTTGGGTTGCTTCACTGGAGCAACAACTGACTTGCCATCCATGAAGTTTCCCTCCTTGCCCTTGCCCTTCTCGAAACTAGTGGTTTTACTAACCATCAACACTTGACACTCCTTGATTTCTAGCTTCGCGGTGTCAAACATCGCGAACAGCTCAGGGATCATTATTTCTATCCCTGATATTTTATAGTTCATCACCAAGTCCTAGTAGCTTATTGACAGTGACTTGGAGAACTATATCAATCACTATCTTATCTGGAAGATCAACTCCCACTCGATTCAAGCGATTGTAGCACCCAGACAATCTGAGCACATGCTCAACGATTGAGCTATTCTCTTTCATCTTGCAGGCAAAGAATCTTGTTGGAGATCTCATATCTCGCAGCACGGGCACGAGCCTGAGATCCTAATTTCAGCTCTTAGAACATCTCATATGTTCCGTGACGTTCAAAACGTTTCAGAGCCTCAATTCTAAGCCGTAATGCATGACACACTAAACTATCAAGTAGTCATCAGAACGTGCCTGTCACATGTTCACAACATCTACAGACGACGCTAGAGGGGTGGCGCACCGAGCGGTGCATTAAGGACATAAGCCTTCTATGCAGCAATGAGGACAATCCTCAGATCACGGACCTAGTCCACAATATTGCTAGCATCATCTTTCAACTCTATTTCTCTAGGAACATATACAAATTCAAGGGAGCTACAACGCGAACTAGTAATCTACAACATAATTTGCAAAGACACTACTGACTAAGTTCATGATAATGAGTTCAATTAATCATATTACTTAAGAACTCCCACTTAAATTGACATCCCTTTTGGTCATTCGAGTGATACATGATCCAAATTCACCAACTCAAGTCTGATCATCACGTGAGTTGAGGTGGTTTCAATGGCGAACATCATCATGTTGATCATATCTACTATATGATTCATGTTCGACCTTTTGGTCTCTTGTGTTCCGAGGCCATGTCTGTACATGCTAGGCTCGTCAAGTTTAACCCGAGTGTTCTGCATGTGCAACACTGGTTTGCACCCGTTGTATGTGAACATAGAGTCTATCACACCCGATCATCACGTGGTGCCTAGACACGACGAACTTTCGCAACGGTGCACACTCGGGGAGAACACAATTTATCTTGAAATTAAGTGAGGAATCACCTTATAATGCTACCATCGTCCTAAGCAAAACAAGGTGCATAAAAGGATTAACATCACATGCAAATCATAAATGACATGATATGGCCATGAACTTGTGCTTTTGATCTCCATCTTGAAAGCACCGGCATGTTCTCCATCATCACCGGCATGACACCATGATCTCCATCATCTTGATCTCCATCAACGTGTCACCATCGGGGTTGTCGCGCCCACCATGCTTCTACTACTATTCCTACCGTAGCGATAAAGTAAAGCATTACATAGCGCTTAATGATTGACACGCAGGTCATACAATAATTAAAGACAACCCTATGGCTCCTGTCGGTTGTCGTACTCATCGACATGCAAGTCGTGATATTCTATAAAACACATGATCATCTCATACATCACATATATCTCATCATGTCATTGGCCACATCACATGACAACATATCCTGCAAAAACAAGTTAGACGTCCTCTAATTGTTGTTGCATGTTTTACGTGGCTGCTACGGGTATCTAGCAAGAATAATTCTCACCTACGCAAAAACCACAACGGTGATACATAAGTTTCTTTTCAACCTTCTCAAGGACCGCCTTTGTCGAATCCGATCCAACTAAAGTAGGAGAAACAGACACCCGCCAGCCATCTTTGTGCAACGAGGTTAAACGTCAATCGATCGAACCGGTCTCTCGTAAGCGTACGAGTAAGGTTGGTCCAGGACGCTTCATCCCACAATACCGCTGAACCAAAACACGACCAAGGGAGGAAGCAATCTAAGCATCAACGCCCACAAACTCTTTGTGTTCTACTCGAGATCTCATCTACACATAGACCTAGCTCATGATGCCACTGTTGGGGAACGTTGCATGGGAAACAAAAAATTTCCTACGCACACGCAAGATCTATCCATGGTGATGAGCATCTACGAGAGGGAGAGTGGATCTACATATCCTTGTAGATCGGTAAGCAGGAAGCGTTAAGAAACGCGGTTGGTGTAGTCGAACGTCTTCGCGATCCAAATCGCCGAGCATCCTGCGATCCCATCACGACCCGTCCCACGATCTAATCACGATCCGTCCCACGAACTCATCACGATCCATCCCGCGATCTCATCATGATCCGTCTCGCGATCTTGATCACGGTCCTTCCGATCTAGCGCCGAACGGACACCTCCGCGTTCAGCACACGTACAGCTCGATGACGATCTCCGCCTTCTTGATTCAGCAAGAGGGAGCGGAGAAGTAGAAGAGTTCTCCTGCAGCGTGACGGCGTTTCGGCGATGGTGGTGGAGCTATTACGGCAGGGCTTTGCCTAAGCACTGCAAAAAACCGATCTACAAGAGAAACTATGCACTAGAGAAACGGGCAACACATAGCTAAAAATCTCGTGTGAAAAACCCTAAAACCTCTAGTATATATAAGAGGAAGAGAGGTAGAGGCTTGGCCCTCAAGGGACCAACCCTTTGGTTCGGCCGAACTAGGTGGAGAGGAGGATTCCTCCTCCAATCCTAGTAGGACTAGGACTCCTCCCTATTTTGCCTTTTTTGCCTTTTTCCACCTTTTCTCTTTGGGATTTTCTCTCCTAGCCGCATGGGCCTTGTGTGGGACTTCAACCAGCCCACTAAGGGCTGGTATTCACTCTCCCACAACCCATGTAGCCTCTTGGGTCGAAATACCCCTGCCGATGGTCTCCCGGTACACTACCGACACTCCAGCTACACTACCGATGAGCCCGAAACTTTTCCGGCGGCCAAAATAGGACTTCCTATATATCAGTCTTTACCTCCGGACCATTCTGGAGCTCCTCGTGACGTCCAAGATCTCATCCGGGACTCTGAACAACCTTTGGTCACCACCATACATAACTCTATACTACCGAAACGTCACCAAACCTTAAGTGTGCAGACCCTGCGGGTTCGAGAACTATGTAGACATGACCAAGACATATCTACGGTCAATAACCAATAGCGGGACTTGGATGCCCATATTGGTTCCTACATATTCTACGAAGATCTTTATCGGTCGAACCTCTATGTCAAGGATTCAGTTAATCCCGTATGATGTTCCCTTTGTTCTTCTGTATGTTACTTGCCCGAGATTTGATCATCGGTATCTCAATACCTAGTTCAACCTCGTTACCGGCAAGTCTCTTTACTCGTTCTGTAATACATAGTCACATTGCTTGCAAGGCTTTTGTGATGTTGTATTACCGAGTGGGCCCTAAGATACCTCTTCGTCACACGGAGTAACAAATCCCAGTCTTGATCCATGCCAACTCAACAGACACCCTCGGAGATACCTGTAGAGCACCTTTATAGTCACCCAGTTACGTTGCGACGTTTGATACACACAAGGCACTCCTTCGATGTCCATGAGTTGCATGATCTCATGGTCATAGGAACATATACTTGACATGCAGAAAACAGTAGCAATAAACTGACACGATTATATGCTACGTTTGTAGTTTGGGTCTTGTCCATCACATCATTCTCCTAATGATGTGATCCCATTATCAAACGACATCTCATATCCATGGCTAGGAAACCTTAACCATCTTTTGATCAATGAGCTAGTTCACTAGAGGCTTGCTAGGGACATTTTGTTGTCTATTTACCCACACATGCAATGTGTTTCCAATCACTACAATTATAGCATGGATAATAAACGATTATCATGAACAAGGAAATATGATAATAACTAATTTATTATTGCCTCTAGGGCATATTTCCAACAGTCTCCCACTTGCACTAGAGTCAATAATCTAGTTCACATCACTATGTGATTCGCATTGTTATGAATCTAACACCCAATGAGTTCTGGGGCTCGATCATGCTTTGCATGTGAGAGATGTCTTGTAGTCAATGTGTCTGCGACATTCAGATCCGTGTGTACTTTGCAAATCTCCATGTCAAACCGTAAACACTGCTACGACACTCCACTTGGTACTATTCCAAATGGCTGCTCCACTATACGTATCTAGATTGCTACTACGAGTCATCTGGATTGGTGTTAAAGCTTGCATCGACACAACTCTTTACGACAAACTCTTTATCACCTCCATAATCGAGAAACATCTCCTTAGTCTTTTAGTTACTAAGGATAATCTTGACCGCTGTCCAGTGATCCACTCCTAGGTCACTCTTGTACCCCTCGACGGACTCATGGCAAGGCACACACAGGTGCGGTACATAGCATGGCATACTATAGAGAGCCTATGGCTAAGGCATAGGGGAGGACGTTCGCCCTTTCTCTTTCTTCTGCCGTTGTCGAGCTTTGAGTCTCACTTAACTTCACACCTTACAAATCAGGTGAGAACTCTTTCTATGACTGATCCATTTTGAACTCTTTCAAAATCTTGTCAAGGTATGTACTCATTGAAAGTCTCATCAAGCATCTTGATCTATCTCTATAGATCTTGATGCTCAACAATTAGGTTGCTCTATCCAGGTCTTCCTTTGAAAAACACTTTTCAAACAACCATTTATGCTTTCCAGAAATTCTACATTATTTCCGATCAAAAATATGTCATCCACATATACTTATCAGAAATTCTATAGACCCCAATTTGTCTTTTTTGCCAAGAGTTGCTCAGATCTCCAAATAAGTTCAATTTTGGAGCGCTCCTCACTCATCAAATTACCTACCACACAAAAAATTGGAATTTTTTGAAATATTTTAGTATTTGTTTTGATTTTTTTCGTCGGCGCGGGTGCAAATGCACCCGAGAGCCAAAACACCGCTCTCATCTCGCAGATCTCCCTTTTTTACCGTGCCTTCGTTTCTTTGTGCATCGTCCGCGTAGCTCGTCATGCCTGATCCGAGTGTAAGAGTATCTCCAGCCGTTCGGCCCCCAAGGGTTTGTAATAGCGCCGTTTGGGGTCGAATCGGCGCTAAAATCGGCCTTGGGGGCTCGGGTTTCCAGCCGTCCCCAAAGTTCGCCCCCAGATGTCGTTTTGCAAACGAAAATCATTCAAATTTATACAAACTTAGGCGAATTTGAACGAAACTTAGGCGAATTCATTGAAATTTGTACAAACTTAAACAAAATATGTAAAAAAGGTACTAAACTATGCCGCCGCCGCCATTCTACCGCCCCCAGCCTAGTTCATGCCAAGGAGCTAGTAGAAGGCAGTGTAGTCACCGCTGCCGTCGTCGTCGTTGTCGCCGCCGTTGTCGTCGCCGTCCTGCGTGCCTCCGCCCTTGCTGTAGCCCTACCTTGCATCGCCGATGCGGGTGGGGACACTCTGCACCGGTGTCTCCTCGTCATCAGAGAGGACGATGACTCCGGCCTCTCCGCGGCGGTGCCGCTCGGCGATCTCTTCTAGGGCGCAGCGCTGGCGTGCCATCTCCACCCGGACGTAGTCGTCGCGCGACCACTATAGGCCGGTGTCGAGGTCGGCGGCCATCTCGACATGCTCCTTCTTGATGGCCACCGGCGTCGCCGGCTCCTTCGTCCCGACGAAGCGAAGGTGGCCACCAGAAGGCGATGTTTAGCGACCCTCGTTTATCACGAGGTTGCCACCGTGGCTGCGACGATGCTCCGACGTCTTCTAAGGCTTGGCCTTCACGGTGGCGAGAGGCGTCGTCGTCGTGCCAGAGGAGCGGGAGGAGGATGAGGAGGAGGACACCACCATTCGCCTTGACAGCCATGAGGTTCCTCTCCGGCGCAAGAATGAGAGCGCCGCTGAATACTCCAGCGGTGGCTCATTGCCATCCTCGATGTGCTCTAAAACGGGGTGGAGCGTGCGCTCGGGGACGCCCCACCATCGGTGGTAGCCATCGGAATTGTGGCGCCCCCTTGGAACCTGAACCCCATTGGTGGAGGCGAGCTGCTCGGCATGACGATGTTGGAAGTACGCCGTCCAAAAGGGGGCGTTGTCGGCGGTGTACCTCTCTTGGTTTCGCACCTCCTCCGGCAGGGATGCCCCGATCCGCACGACATCGTCACGGCGTCCCGTGGCAGATGGAGAAAGGGGGACGGAGACACCGCCGACGCTCAGCCTCCAGGCGCTCGGCACGCGCATGTCTGGCGGCACCGGGTAGTCAGCCTCGTGGAGGGCGTAGGCCTCCCACTCGTGCAGTGAGTGGCGGCCGAAGCCGTTGGCAGCCGCTCCATCTCCGGGGAACCTCTCGGCCATCAGGGGAGGGGGAGGGGAGTTTCTTCGAGGGAGGGGCGAGGGGTTCGGGCGACGGCAAGCAAGAGAGAAGGAAGACGGAGGCAAGTGTGTGGCGTGCGGCGGTGTCCCCGTTGGTGGTTCGGACCGGTATTAAAGCTAAATTTTAGCAGCTCAAAGGGCGCGGATGTTTAGGCCTTTAGTCTCGGTTTGGGGCCCCAACCGGGACTAAAGCTATTTTTCCTATTTGTATTATTAGTTGAATTGTTTATTTAATTTTATGTTAATATTTTTTGATCATAAATAGAGTTTTATAACAGCTTTTTAGTTGTTTATTTTTGCTATTGAAGAATATTATAAAATAATTTTTGTTAACATCAATTTTATATAATTTTAGGGTAATATTATTTTGATCATAACTAGATTTTTATAAAAGATTTTTAGTTGATTCTCTTTGCTATTGAAGAATATTATAGTTGATTCTATTTTTGCTTTTTATTTGATTCTTTTTGCTATTGAAGGATACTGACAAATAGTTCTATCAAGTTATTTTTCATAGGCGATCGGGATACTGTCAAATTCTTTCTTCCGAAATCTGAAGCCCTTTGAGTATAGCCCAATGTACTCATGATGTGGGTTTGTACTTTTGATGTAAGATAATATAAAGTTGCCTGGATGTTCATGAGATATGCCAAAGCAATATACTATTCTCATAGGATTCTCTGATTTCCCAGCCCTAAACATATCATCAACTTCCTCTTTTAACCCTTTCATGAATTTGCGATAAGAGAGCATGCTTTTCAGGTGACCTACCAATGAATCCACACATCTGTCTATTATGCATATTTATACAAGGAAAGAAACATAACATAGCCACCATCAGAATAGTTGTGGAGCACAACTATGTACTCTCATCTGGACTTGGCTCGGCATAAGGGGTCCTCTGACCAGAGAAACCACACAGTAGGGGTGGAATCTTGCAAAACAATGTCTTCACTTTTTCTTCACATGTGTACCTTGCTTATTACTACGTAACCATGTATAATATTCATCATTTAATAGGATGCTTGGGCCAGTCTTCACTGTGAAGGGAGGAATTTCATCAAAATTTTCATAATGTTCTGACTTGTCTGTCTTGTCCTCCACTCCCACGATGTTTCTTTTCCCTGAAAGAACTATGTGGTGCTTTGGCTCATTGTATGATGTATTCACCTCCTTATTTTATTTTCTCGGTTTGGTAGACATATCCTTCACATGGAAAACCCATGCCACGTCATTGGCTAGGACGAATGGTTCCTCTATGTACCCAAGATTGTTGAGATCCAATGTTGTCATTCTGTACTGCGGGTCTACCATTACCCTGCCTACTGTCAGATTGACCCATTTGCACCGGAACAAAGGGACCTTAAAATTACTTCCATAGTCAAGTTCCCATGTCTCCTCTGTATAACCATAATATGTGTCCTTTTCCCTATTTGTGTTTTCTGCATCAAAGCGGACACCACTGTTTTGGTTCGTGTTCTTTTATCTTTGGCAATCGTGTAAAATGTATTCCCATTTATCTCGTACCATTGGAAAGTCAATACAGTCGAAGATGGGGTCCTGGTCAACAAGTACAGATCATCTCCAACAATGGTTTCATTCATGAGATGTGTTTGCAACCAACCGCGAAAAGTCGCCATGTGTGTACGTTTAATCCAGGGGTCAGACTGCTTCGGGTTCTCGAAGCGTACAATATCCATGTGTTTCTAGATATACGAGGACACCAAGGTAGAACTTTCTAGAACTATGTAGTTCTTGGAGCGTACAATATCCTTGCACTCAAGAATGCCTGTCCCTACATATTATTGATTTTGGTCCTAGCGTGCCTTTTCCACTCAGTCTCCCCTCATGCCGCAATTGAGGAACACCAATCGGCTTAAGGTCGGGAATAAAGTCAACACAAAACTCAATAACCTCCTCTGTTTCATGGACCTTGGAGATGCTTCCTTCTGGCCTAGCATGGTTATGAACATATTTCTTTAAGACTCCCAAGAACCTCTCAAAGGAGAACATATTGTGTAGAAATACAGGACCCAAAATGGCAATCTCTTCGACTAGGTGAATTATGACGTGCGTCATAATATTGAAGATGGATGGTGGGAACACCAACTCAAAACTGACAAGACATTGGACGAAATCATTCTGTAACCTTGATAGGATTTCTGGATCGATTACCTTATCAGAAATTGCATTGAGGAATGCACATTGCTTCACAATGGCTAATCAAACGTTTTCTGGTAGAAGCCCCCTCAATGCAACCGGAAGCAATTGCGTCATAATCATGGGCAGTCATGAGACTTTATGTTTTGGAATTTTTTCTCTGCCATATTTATTATTCCCTTTATATTCGATGAGAAGCCAAATGGGACCTTGATACTGAGTAGGCATTCAAAAAAGATTTCCTTCTCTGCTTTGGTAAGAGCGTAGCTAGCAGGACCTTGATATTGCTTTGGATGCATGCTGTCTTTTTCATTCATATGTTGCTAGTCCCCCCGTACCTCCGGTGTATCTTTTATATCTCCATACATGCCCAAGAAGCTTAGCAGGTCCACACAAAGATTCTTCATCACATGCATCACGTCAATTGTAGAGTGGACCTCTAGGACTTTCCAGTAGTCTAGCTCCCAAAATATAGATTTCTTCTTCCACATGGGTGCATGTTCGTCAACGTCATTCGGAACAAATTGTCCGCGAAGACCCTTTCCAAAGATTGCTTTCAAATCCTTGACCATATCAAATATATCATCACCAATACGGTGGACATGCTTTTTCCGGTGATCTTCCTCACCTTTGAAATGCTTGCCTTTCTTTCTTAAGGGATGCCTGCTCGAAAGAAATTGACGATGTCCCAGGTACACATTCTTCTTACATTTGTACAAATATGTACTTTGAGTCTCATCTAAACAGTGTGTGCATGCATTGTATCCCTTGTTTGTTTGTCCTGAAAGGTTACTAAGAGCAGGCCAATCATTGATGGTTACAAACAACAATGCTCGTAGGTCAAATTCCTCATGTTTGTGCTCATCCCACACACATACACCTTTGATATCCCATAACTATAAAAGTTCTTCAATTAGTGGCCTTAGTTACACATCAATGTCGTTGCCGGATTGCATAGGGCCTTGGATGAGCACTGTCATCATAATGAACTTCCGCTTCATGCACAACTAAGGAGGAAGGTTATAGATACATAGAGTCACAGGCCAAGTGCTATCATTGCTGCTCTGCTCCCCAAAAGGATTAATGCCATCTACACTTATACCGAACCATAAGTTCCTTGTGTCATCTGCAAACTCCGGCCACTTTCTCTCGATTTTTCTCCACTGCGACCCATCAACGGGTACTCTCAACATCCCGTCTTTCTTACGGTCTTATTTGTGCCATCGCAACAACTTGGCATGCTCTTTGTTTCTGAACAGACATTTCAACCGTGGTATTATAGGAGCATACCACACCACCTTGGCAGGAACCCTCTTCCTGGGCCGCTCGCCCTCAACATCACCAGTGTCATCTCGTCTGATCTTATACCGCGATGCACCGCATATCGGGCATGCATTAAAATTCTCGTACTCTTCACCGCGGTAGAGGATGCAGTCATTAGGGCATGCATGTATCTTCTGCACCTCTAATCCTAGAGGGCAGAGAACCTTCTTTGTCTCATATGTATTTTCAGGCAATTCTTTATCCTTTGGAAGCTTCTTCTTCATTATTTTCAGTAAATTCTCAAATCCCTTGTCAGACAAACCATTCTCTGCCTTCCATTGCAGCAATTCCAGTGTGGTACGAAGCTTTGTGTTGCCATCTTTGCAATTTGGGTACAACTGTTTTTTGTGATCCTCTAACATGTGATCGAACTGTTGGAAATATGCCCTAGAGGCAATAATAAAATGGTTATTATTGTATTTCCTAGTTCATGATAATTGTCTATTATTCATGCTATAATTGTGTTAACCGGAAACCGTAATACATGTGTGAATACATAGACCACAACGTGTCCCTAGTGAGCCTCTAGTTGGCTAGCTCGTTGATCAATAGATGGTCTCGGTTTCATGACCATGGACATTGGATGTCGTTGCTAACGGGATCACATCATTAGGAGAATGATGTTATGGACAAGACTCAATCCTAAGCATAGCACAAGATCGTGTAGTTCGTTTGCTAAAGCTTTTCAATGTCAAGTATCATTTCCTTAGACCATGAGATTGTGTAACTCCCGGATACCGTAGGAATGCTTTGGGTGTGCCAAACGTCACAACGTAACTGGGTGGCTATAAAGGTACGCTACGGGTATCTCCGAAAGTGTCTGTTGGGTTGACACGAATCGAGACTGGGATTTGTCACTCCGTGTGACGGAGAGGTATCTCTGGGCCCACTCGGTAAGACATCATCATTATGAGCTCAATGTGACTAAGGAGTTAGTCACGGGATGATGTATTACGGAACGAGTAAAGAGACTTGCCAGTAACGAGATTGAACAAGGTATGCGGATACCGACGATCGAATCTCGGGCAAGTACCATACCGATAGACAAAGGGAATTGTATACGGGATTGATTGAATCCCTGACATCGTGGTTCATCCGATGAGATCATCGTGGAGTACGTGGGAGCCAACATGGGTATCTAGATCCCGCTGTTGGTTATTGGCCGGAGAGGTGTCTCGGTCATGTCTACGTGTCTCCCGAACCCGTAGGGTCTACACACTTAAGGTTCGATGACGCTAGGGTTATAGGGAAAAGGTATACATGATTACCGAAGGTTGTTCGGAGTCCCGGATGAGATCCCGGACGTCACGAGGAGCTCCGGAATGGTCCGGAGGTAAAGATTGATATATAGGAAGTCCAGTTTTGGTCACCGGAAAGTTTTCGGGCTCATCGGTATTGTACCGGGAGTGCCGGGAGGGTGCCGGAGGACCCCCGGGAGGGGGTGAAGACCAAAGGACCTCATGGGCCCTTAGAGGAGGTGTGCCATCCCATATTGGGCCAGCCAATACCTTCTAGAAAGGGCCCATGCGCCAGGGATCTGGAGATAGAGGCAAAAGGGATTTTAAAGGGGGGGGGGGTCCACCTCCCGTGTGGGAGGAGGACTCTCCCCCCACTTTGGCCGAATCCCTCCTCCTTGGAGGAGGGGCCAAGCCAGCCCTCCCTCTCCTTCCTCCTATATATATGCAAGGGTTTGGGCAGGTTTGAGACGACCAACTCTTTCTCTCTCGCTGCAGCCCTATTCTGCTTCTTCCTCCTCCGCAGTGCTTAGGCGAAGCCCTGCCGGGATACCTTGCTACTCCACCACCACCACGCCGTCGTGCTGCTGCTGGAGCTCTTCCCCAACCTCTCCTTCCTCCTTGCTGGATCAAGGCGTAGGAGACTTCACCGGGTTGCACGTGTGTTGAACGCGGAGGTGCCGTCCGTTCGGCACTTGATCGGATCTACCGCGATCTGAATCGCTGCGAGTACGACTCCATCAACCGCGTTCTTGTAACGCTTCCGCTTAGCGATCTTCAAAGGTATGAAGATCCAATCTCTCCCCACTCGTTTGCTGGTTTCTCCATAGATAGATCTTGGTGACACGTAGGAAAATTTTGATTTACTACTACGTCTCCCAACAGTGGTATCAGAGCTAGGTCTATGCGTAGAATCTATGCACGAGTAGAACACAAAGCAGTTGTGGGCGTCGATTTTGTTAATATGCTTGCCGTTACTAGTCTTATCTTGATTCGACGGTATTGTGGGATGAAGCGGCCCGGACCAACCTTACACGTACGCTTACGTGAGACCGGTTCCACCGCCTGACATGCACCAGTTGCATAAGGTGGCTAGCGGGTGTCTGTCTCTCCCACCTTAGTCGGATTGGATTCGATGAAAAGGGTCCTTATGAAGGGTAAATAGCAATTGGCATATCACGTTGTGGTTTTGGCGTAGGTAAGAAACGTTCTTGCTAGAAACCTATAGCAACCACGTAAAAACTTGCAACTACAAATTAGAGAACGTCTAACTTGTTTTTGCAGCATATGCCTTGTGATGTGATATGGCCAGAAGGATGTGATGTGATGCATTGTGATGTATGAGATTGATCATGTTCTTGTAATAGGGTTCACGACTTGCATGTCGATGACTATGACAACCGGCAGGAGCCATAGGAGTTGTCTTATTTATTGTATGACCTGCGAGTCAATCACAAACGCCACGTAATTACTTTACTTTATTGCTAAGCGTTAGCCATAGCAGTAGAAGTAATAGTTGGCGAGACAACCTCATGAAGACACAATGATGGAGATCATGATGATGGAGATCATGGTGTCATGCCGGTGACAATGATGATCATGGTGCCCCGAAGATGGAGATCATAGGAGCAAGATGATATTGGCCATATCATGTCACTATATTGATTGCATGTGATGTTTATCATGTTTACATCTTATTTGCTTAAAACGACGGTAGTAAATAAGATGATCTCTCAATAAAATTTCAAGAGAAGTGTTCACCCTAACTGTGCACCGTTGCTAAGGATCGTTGTTCCGAAGCACCACGTGATGATCGGGTGTGATAGGTTCTAACGTTCGCATACAACGGGTGTAAGCCAGATTTACACACGCGAAACACTTAGGTTGACTTGACGAGCCTAGCATGTACAGACATGGCCTCGGAACACGGAAGACCGAAAGGTCGAACATGAGTCGTATAGAAGATACGATCAACATGGAGATGTTCATCATGGATGACTAGTCCGTCTCACGTGATGATCGGACACGGGCTAGTTGACATGGATCATGTGTCACTTAGATGACTAGAGAGATGTCTATCTGAGTGGGAGTTCATTGAATAATTTGATTATGTGAACTCGATTATCATGAACTTAGTCTAAAATTGCCTTTAATATCTATATTCTAGATCCAATGGCCAACGCAAATGTCAACCTCAATTTCAACGCGTTCCTAGAGAAAACCAAGCTGAAAGATGATGGAAGCAACTATACGGACTGGGTCCGTGGCTTGAGGATCATCCTCATAGCTTCCAAGAGATTGTATGTCCTTGATGCACCGCTAGGTGACCCACCCATTCTCCCAGCGGATCAAGACGTTACGAACGCTTGGTAGTCACGCTGCGATGATTACTCCCTTGTTCAGTGCGGCATGCTTTACAGTTTAGAATCGGGGCTCCAAAAGCGTTTTGAGCAACACGGAGCATATGAGATGTTCCAAGAGCTGAAACTGGTTTTCCAAGCTCATGCCCGAGTCGAGAGATATGACATCTCTGACAAGTTCTTCAGCTGTAAGATGGAGGAGAACAGTTCTGTTAGTGAGCACATCCTCAAGATGTCTGGGCTTCACAACCGCTTGACTCAGCTGGGAGTTAATCTCCCGGATGACTCAGTCATTGACAGAATCCTCCAGTCGCTTCCACCTAGCTACAAAAGTTTTGTGATGAACTACAACATGCAGGGGATGGAGAAGTCCATTCCTGAGTTGTACTCGATGCTCAAATCAGCAGAGGTCGAGATCAGAAAGGAGCATCAAGTGTTGATGGTAAACAAGACCACTAGTTTCAAGAAAGGCAAGGGTAAGAAGAACTTCAAGAAGGACGGCAAAGCTGTTGCCACGCCCGGTAAGCAAGTTGCCGGGAAGAAGAAGAACAAGAATGGACCCAAGCGTGAGACTGAGTGTTTCTATTGTAAGGGTACCGGTCACTGGAAGCGGAACTGCCCCAAGTACTTAGCGGATAAGAAGGTCGGCAACGTTAAAGGTATATGTGATATACTTGTTATTGATGTGTACCTAACCAGCGCTCGTAGTAGCTCCTGGGTATTTGATACCGGTGCAGTTGCTCACATTTGTAACTCCAAGCAGGAGCTGCGGAATAAGCGAAGGTTGGCAAAGGACGAGGTGACGATGCGCGTCGGGAATGGTTCCAAGGTCGATGTGATCGCCGTCGGCACGCTACCTCTACATCTACCTTCGGGATTAGTTTTAAACCTTAATAATTGTTATTTAGTACCAGCTTTGAGCATGAACATTGTATCTGGATCTCGCTTGATACGAGATGGCTACTCTTTTAAATCCGAGAATAATGGTTGTTCTATTTATATGAGAGAAATGTTCTATGCTCATGCCCCGCTGGTCAATGGTTTATTTTTGATGAATCTCGAACGTGATGTTACACATGTCCATAGTGTGAGTACCAAAAAGTGTAAAGTTGATAACGATAGTCCCACTTACATGTGGCACTGCCGTCTTGGCCATATTGGTGTCAAACGCATGAAGAAGCTCCATGCTGATGGACTTTTGGAGTCACTTGATTTCGAATCATTTGACACATGCGAACCATGCCTCATGGGCAAGATGACCAAAACTCCGTTCTCCGGAACAATGGAGCGAGCAACTGACTTGTTGGAGATAATACATACCGATGTATGCGGTCCAATGAGTGTCGAGGCTCGCGGTGGCTACCGTTATGTTCTCACCCTCACTGATGACTTGAGCAGATATGGGTATGTCTACTTAATGAAACACAAGTCTGAAACCTTTGAAAGGTTCAAGGAATTTCAGAGTGAGGTCGAGAATCAACGTGACAGGAAAATAAAATGCCTACGATCTGATCGTGGCGAAGAATATTTAAGTCACGAGTTTGACACGCACCTTAGGAAATGTGGAATTATTTCACAGCTCACGCCGCCAGGCACACCTCAGCGAAATGGTGTGTCTGAACGTCGTAATCGCACTCTATTGGATATGGTGCGATCTATGATGTCTCTTACCGACTTACCGCTATCATTTTGGGGATATGCATTAGAGACTGCCGCGTTCACTTTAAATATGGCACTGTCTAAATCCGTTGAGACGACACCGTATGAATTATGGTTTGGAAAGAAACCTAAGCTGTCGTTTCTAAAAGTTTGGGGTTGCGATGCTTATGTGAAGAAACTTCAACCTGAGAAGCTCGAACCCAAAGCGGAAAAGTGCGTCTTCATAGGATATCCCAAAGAGACTATTGGGTATACCTTCTACCTACGATCCGAAGGCAAAGTCTTTGTTGCCAAGAATGGATCCTTTCTCGAGAAAGAGTTTCTCTCGAAAGAAGTAAGTGGGAGGAAAATGGAACTTGATGAGGTAATTGTACCTTCACTCGAACCGGAGAGTAGCGCAGCACAGGAAGTTGTTTCTGTGGAGCCTACACCGGCTAGAGAGGAAGTTAATGATGATGATCATGAAACATCAGATCAAGTTGCTACTCGAAGGTCCACTAGGACACGTTCCACACCAGAGTGGTACGGTAATCCTGTCCTAGAGATCATGTTGTTGGACAACGGTGAACCTTCGAACTATGAAGAAGCGATGGCGGGCCCGAATTCCGACAAATGGCTTGAGGCCATGAAATCCGAGATAGGATCCATGTATGAGAACAAAGTATGGACTTTGGTGGACTTGCCTGATGATAAGCGAGCCATTGAAAATAAATGGATCTTTAAGAAGAAGACTGACGCAGACGGTAATGTGACCGCCTATAAAGCTCGGCTTGTCGCTAAGGGTTATCGACAAGTTCAAGGAGTTGACTACGATGAGACATTCTCACCCGTAGCGATGCTAAAGTCTGTCCGAATCATGTTAGCAGTTGCCGCATTTTATGATTATGAGATCTGGCAAATGGACGTCAAAACGGCATTCCTTAATGGCTTCCTCAAGGAAGAACTGTATATGATGCAGCCGGAAGGTTTTGTCGATCCTAAAGATGCTAACAAGGTATGCAAGCTCCAGCGCTCCATCTATGGGCTGGTGCAAGCATCTCGGAGTTGGAACATTCGCTTTAATGAGGTGATTAAAGCGTTTGGGTTTGTACAGGTTTATGGAGAACCCTGTATTTACAAGAAAGTGAGTGGGAGCTCTATAGCATTTCTTATACTGTATGTGGATGACATGCTGATAATGGGAAATAATATAGAACTCTTGGAAAGTATCAAGGCCTACTTGAATAAGTGTTTTTCAATGAAGGACCTTGGAGAAGCTGCTTACATATTAGGTATTAAGATCTATAGAGATAGATCAAAACGCCTCATTGGTCTTTCACAAAGCACATACCTTGAAAAGATATTGAAGAAGTTCAATATGGATCAGTCCAAGAAGGGGTTCTTGCCCGTGTTGCAAGGTGTGAGATTGAGTACGACTCAATGCCCGACCAAGGCAAAGGATAGAGAAGAGATGAGTGCCATCCCCTATGCTTCAGCCATAGGCTCTATCATGTATGCCATGCTGTGTACCAGACCTGATGTGAACCTTGCCATAAGTTTGGTAGGGAGGTACCAAAGTGATCCCGGAGCGGAATACTGGACAGCGGTCAAGAATATCCTGAAGTACCTGAAAAGGACAAAGGACATGTTTCTCGTTTATGGAGGTGCCGAAGAGCTCGTCGTAAAGGGTTACGTCGATGCTAGCTTCGACACAGATCCGGACGACTCCAAGTCGCAAACCGGATACGTGTATATTTTGAATGGAGGGGCAGTGAGCTGGAGCAGCAGCAAGCAAAGCGTCGTGGCAGCATCTACATGTGAAGCGGAGTACATAGCTGCTTCGGAAGCAGCAAAGGAGGGAGTCTGGATGAAGGAGTTCATCACCGACCTAGGAGTGATTCCGAATGCGTCGGGCCCGATGACTCTACTCTGTGACAACACTGGAGCTATTGCCCTTGCGAAGGAGCCCAGGTTTCACAAGAAGACAAGACACATCAAGCGCCGCTTCAACTCCATCCGTGATTACATTCAGGAGGGAGACATAGATATTTGTAAAGTGCATACGGATCTGAATGTCGCAGATCCGTTGACTAAACCTCTCTCACGAGCAAAACATCATCAACACCAGAATGCTATGGGTGTCCGATTCATCACAATGTAACTAGATTATTGACTCTAGTGCAAGTGGGAGACTATTGGAAATATGCCCTAGAGGCAATAATAAAATGGTTATTATTGTATTTCCTAGTTCATGATAATTGTCTATTATTCATGCTATAATTGTGTTAACCGGAAACCGTAATACATGTGTGAATACATAGACCACAACGTGTCCCTAGTGAGCCTCTAGTTGGCTAGCTCGTTGATCAATAGATGGTCTCGGTTTCATGACCATGGACATTGGATGTCGTTGATAACGGGATCACATCATTAGGAGAATGATGTTATGGACAAGACTCAATCCTAAGCATAGCACAAGATCGTGTAGTTCGTTTGCTAAAGCTTTTCAATGTCAAGTATCATTTCCTTAGACCATGAGATTGTGTAACTCCCGGATACCGTAGGAATGCTTTGGGTGTGCCAAACGTCACAACGTAACTGGGTGGCTATAAAGGTACGCTACGGGTATCTCCGAAAGTGTCTGTTGGGTTGACACGAGTCGAGACTGGGATTTGTCACTCCGTGTGACGGAGAGGTATCTCTGGGCCCACTCGGTAAGACATCATCATTATGAGCTCAATGTGACTAAGGAGTTAGTCACGGGATGATGTATTACGGAACGAGTAAAGAGACTTGCCAGTAACGATATTGAACAAGGTATGCGGATACCGACGATCGAATCTCGGGCAAGTACCATACCGATAGACAAAGGGAATTGTATACGGGATTGATTGAATCCCTGACATCGTGGTTCATCCGATGAGATCATCGTGGAGTACGTGGGAGCCAACATGGGTATCCAGATCCCGCTGTTGGTTATTGGCCGGAGAGGTGTCTCGGTCATGTCTACGTGTCTCCCGAACCCGTAGGGTCTACACACTTAAGGTTCGATGACGCTAGGGTTATAGGGAAAAGGTATACATGATTACCGAAGGTTGTTCGGAGTCCCAGATGAGATCCCGGACGTCACGAGGAGCTCCGGAATGGTCCGGAGGTAAAGATTGATACATAGGAAGTCCAGTTTTGGTCACCGGAAAGTTTTCGGGCTCATCGGTATTGTACCGGGAGTGCCGGGAGGGTGCCGGAGGACCCCCGGGAGGGGGTGACGACCAAAGGACCTCATGGGCCCTTAGAGGAGGTGTGCCAGCCCATATTGGGCCAGCCAATACCTTCTAGAAAGGGCCCATGCGCCAGGGATCTGGAGATAGAGGCAAAAGGGATTTAAAAGGGGGGGGGGTCCACCTCCCGTGTGGGAGGAGGACTCTCCCCCCACTTCGGCCGAATCCCTCCTCCTTGGAGGAGGGGCCAAGCCAGCCCTCCCTCTCCTTCCTCCTATATATATGCAAGGTTTTGGGCAGGTTTGAGACGACCAACTCTTTCTCTCTCGCTGCAGCCCTATTCTGCTTCTTCCTCCTCCGCAGTGCTTAGGCGAAGCCCTGCCGGGATACCTTGCTACTCCACCACCACCACGCCGTCGTGCTGCTGCTGGAGCTCTTCCCCAACCTCTCCTTCCTCCTTGCTGGATCAAGGCATAGGAGACGTCACCGGGCTGCACGTGTGTTGAACGCGGAGGTGCCGTCCGTTCGGCACTTGATCGGATCTACCGCGATCTGAATCGCTGCGAGTACGACTCCATCAACCGCGTTCTTGTAACGCTTCCGCTTAGCGATCTTCAAAGGTATGAAGATCCAATCTCTCCCCACTTGTTTGCTGGTTTCTCCATAGATAGATCTTGGTGACACGTAGGAAAATTTTGATTTACTACTACGTCTCCCAACAGTGGTATCAGAGCTAGGTCTATGCGTAGAATCTATGCACGAGTAGAACACAAAGCAGTTGTGGGCGTCGATTTTGTTAATATGCTTGCCATTACTAGTCTTATCTTGATTCGACGGTATTGTGGGATGAAGCGGCCCGGACCAACCTTACACGTACGCTTACGTGAGACCGGTTCCACCGCCTGACATGCACCAGTTGCATAAGGTGGCTAGCGGGTGTCTGTCTCTCCCACCTTAGTCGGATTGGATTCGATGAAAAGGGTCCTTATGAAGGGTAAATAGCAATTGGCATATCACGTTGTGGTTTTGGCGTAGGTAAGAAACGTTCTTGCTAGAAACCTATAGCAACCACGTAAAAACTTGCAACTACAAATTAGAGAACGTCTAACTTGTTTTTGCAGCATATGCCTTGTGATGTGATATGGCCAGAAGGATGTGATGTGATGCATTGTGATGTATGAGATTGATCATGTTCTTGTAATAGGGTTCACGACTTGCATGTCGATGACTATGACAACCGGCAGGAGCCATAGGAGTTGTCTTATTTATTGTATGACCTGCGAGTCAATCACAAACGCCATGTAATTACTTTACTTTATTGCTAAGCGTTAGCCATAGCAGTAGAAGTAATAGTTGGCGAGACAACCTCATGAAGACACAATGATGGAGATCATGATGATGGAGATCATGGTGTCATGCCGGTGACAATGATGATCATGGTGCCCCGAAGATGGAGATCATAGGAGCAAGATGATATTGGCCATATCATGTCACTATATTGATTGCATGTGATGTTTATCATGTTTACATCTTATTTGCTTAAAACGACGGTAGTAAATAAGATGATCTCTCAATAAAATTTCAAGAGAAGTGTTCACCCTAACTGTGCACCGTTGCTAAGGATCGTTGTTCCGAAGCACCACGTGATGATCGGGTGTGATAGGTTCTAACATTCGCATACAACGGGTGTAAGCCAGATTTACACACGCGAAACACTTAGGTTGACTTGACGAGCCTAGCATGTACAGACATGGCCTCGGAACACGGAAGACCGAAAGGTCGAACATGAGTCGTATAGAAGATACGATCAACATGGAGATGTTCACCATGGATGACTAGTCCGTCTCACGTGATGATCGGACACGGGCTAGTTGACATGGATCATGTGTCACTTAGATGACTAGAGAGATGTCTATCTGAGTGGGAGTTCATTGAATAATTTGATTATGTGAACTCGATTATCATGAACTTAGTCTAAAATTGCCTTTAATATCTATATTGTAGATCCAATGGCCAACGCAAATGTCAACCTCAATTTCAACGCGTTCCTAGAGAAAACCAAGCTGAAAGATGATGGAAGCAACTATACGGACTGGGTCCGTGGCTTGAGGATCATCCTCATAACTTCCAAGAGATTGTATGTCCTTGATGCACCGCTAGGTGACCCACCCATTCTCCCAGCGGACCAAGACGTTACGAACGCTTGGCAGTCACGCTGCGATCAAAAACCATTAGAGAACATTATGAATAGTGAAATAACGAAATTAATAGTGATCAAATGTTATTACTAAAAAATACATAAAGTTCATACATAGATCTCATAAAACAATATACAATTATCTGGAGCATCTAAAACATACATTGAAACTAATACAACTATGTAAAACATTTGAATGCAACAACAAATGCGATTAAAATCGCAACTATGATAACAATTGATCCAACATCATAATGATACCAAGCCTCTTTATCAATGGTATATTTTCTAATATTTCTAATCTTCAAGCGCATTGCATCCATCTGGATCTTGTGTAGATCGACGACATCGGCAACATGCAACTCCAATTTCATCTTCTCTTCTTTAATTCTTTTCAATTTTTCTTTCAAATAATTGTTTTATTTTTCAATTAAATTTAACCTCTCGAGAAGAGGGTCGGTTGGAATTTCTGGTTCACATACCTCCTAGATAAAAATATCTATGTCAATTTGGTCGACACAATTTTCATAAACTCTAAATGAAACAAATAATTATAAACGATAATATACCATATCTTAATCATGGACCGAACGAGAGCCGGCGAGGGCGGATATCAAAACCATGGCACTATATAGTAACAAACAATAATACAAGTAACTATCTAGAACTTACAAGTAAGAATTAAAAAAATATATAAGAAAAAGAGGTCACCATGGTGGTGCCGGCGACGAGATCGGCACGGGCGATCGACGACGGTGAGGACAAGGTTAGAGGAAGAACAGAGGAGAAATCTTAAGTGTGGCTCGGGCACCTCATATCATGTTTGTTTTGTATGAACTCAAGTGGCATCATGCTCTCAGACATTTCATCGAATGCCTCATGTGCATGGGAAGGGAGAGAAAAGTAGCACACACCTCCCACCTTCTATGAGCGAAAAACAGAGGAGAGGGTGGGCAGGGGCGAGAATATATATAGGCAGTTTTTTAGTTCTGGTTGGTGTCTAGAACCGGGACTAAAGACAGAACTATAGTCCCGGTTGGAGACACCAACCGGGACGAAAGGGCCTCGCTCTTGGTGCAACCCCTTTAGTCTCCGTTTGCTGTCACCAACTGGGACTAAAGGTCCCGTTCGAAGTGGGACTGATGTCTGCCGAGCACCGGCCAGTGTCCTAGCCGCTTGAACCGGGACTAATGCTCGCATTAGTCCCGTTTTGTAACACGACCGGGACTACTGCTCTGATCAGCCTAGAACGAAAGCCTTGTTTTGTACTAGCGATCCACCATGGTAGTACCCGTCCCTATTTTGATATTCAATGCACACCACCTAATTTTAATAATATTCAAATCTGAATTAAAATGATATGTAAAGTTTTTGTAGATAGAGATAGGACCAAGTTGGACCGTACAGAAGTAATCAAACTTTATCCGAGCATTATATAGAAGAAACACGAGTCAAATGTCAATTACCTTGAGATGTCGATTCTCTATATTACTGCTTTGCTAATACAAGCCCAATTTAAACCTTGATATCCCATGAAATCATCGCATCACACTGGATCCTAGACAAAGCTTAAATAAGGCCACTAAAGTTCACAACATAGCTTATAGAAATGTGCAATTAGCTAATGAAAGCCCCCTGATAAAACATTTTTTTGACAGAACCCACATTTCAGCTAGAGCACTGGCATACCTCCGAATCTTGTATGCCAGAATTATGCAAACACCAAAAAATTAAATCAACAATCTATTTGATAAGAGCTATGCCGGTTTCGAAATTGAACAAAAATGCCAGCAAAAATATTAGAATAGAGACATGATAAACCATGTTCCAAGTATCAAGCCATTTCATTATCCAACAATTATTTCATACTCCCTCCTATACAAAATAAGTGTTGCAGTTTTAAACTAAGGTTGCTTCAACCTTAGATCAAAGATGCAACATTTACTATGGATGGAAGGAAGTACGATAAACTACCCTTTTTTGTCCTGAATATGTGCCCTGTGTTGACAAGCTGCTTTGTCCGGAACTTTACTCCTCCGACGGGTGACTTCGTTCCGGGTGCCGTTGGTCCGTCGTTCCACCATTAGGGTGGACGAGGAGGTGGCGGTCGGGGCTTCAGGCGCAACCTTGCACCTTGGCGACCAAGGCATGCAGCGCTTGATGCGCAGGGCACGACTGACGGAGGGGCAGCGAAGGGGGATGTTCCATCTACGTCCTCTTAGACTGATGCTCTCCCAGAGGCTACGGTGAAGACCATCAAGGTGTTAGCGGTGGTGCACATCCCAACAATACAAGAGGATAAAGATAAACACAACGACAACGGTAGTGACAAAGCTGAAACTGCGTGGGCAAACAAGGCAACGAGTAAAAAAGAGAAACTTTGTTGCTATAGGTGTGGAGTACCGGGTGACTTTGTGATGGATTGCACGACGGTAATGTGTGACATCTGTCTCAAACCTGGGCACGTTGCAACATGATTCCCGTTACTCTCGGCACTGAGCCCATGGTTAATATCTATGGAGTTCGCCAGAGCAAACTAATGTTTTTCGAGACTCCATACACAACTTCTGTTACTATGCCGAATCGTCTTGAGAGTTCGAGAACAGGCTTGGTTAAGGTCACGCAGGGAACACCGACAGAGGATCAAGTGTCCTAGAAACTCATGAGGCTTGTTTCTGAGTCATATCAATGGGCACCAGTAATAGTGGAGGAACGGGTGTTTCATGTGGAATTTCCAAAGACAGAGGATCTTGAGCGTCTCTTGAAGTTTGGTTTCTGCAAAGTGACTGGAAGTAAGTGTATGTTAGAATTTGATGAATGCAAAAAACCTGAGCCAAAAGGGACGCCTCTTGAGAAGATTTGGGTCAGATTTTCTGGTGTCTGAGAGACACTTCTTAATGATTTTCTCATTGTCTAGAGTCTTGGTTCTTTGCTACGGAAAACTGATAAGGTCGATATGCTATTTACACGCAAAAATAGGATAGCAAGGTTGCTTGTTGGTGTGTTGGACTCTAAGTTTGTGCCTGACTTCGTTCCATAGTCTTATGATGGTTTACATTATGATCTTTATGTGGAGGTCGAGGGACCATCCCAGAAGGTAGATGATAATGTGAACAATCATGGTGATATGTTGGACAGAGATGATGGGAGTGAAAACCAAGGGGCCAATGCAGACCTTGATAAAAACACTCAAGGGGTCCACTGCGAGACCGACTCCTAAGTCCTCAAAAGCGGCTGCTTCGCCATCTGATAAGAATGCAACATCGCCTTCGGTTCGTCTCTTTTCAGGCGGTATCCGCATCGAGTCGCCTATGGGGGGACCGGGGAAGGTTGAGGATGCTGACGGAGTATCTGACGCGGAGGTGCATCATGAACAACTGGGTAT
This sequence comes from Hordeum marinum, assembly GCA_022496015.1. Classification (NCBI taxonomy): domain Eukaryota; kingdom Viridiplantae; phylum Streptophyta; class Magnoliopsida; order Poales; family Poaceae; genus Hordeum; species Hordeum marinum. Next base: position 47,944,816 of record CM039672.1, read on the forward strand.
CGGGCCGTGTTTGTAGCAGACTCTGTGATCACGACACACTTCCAAGGAGGAGGTGGGGGCGAACAGGCACGTGCAGGAGGTCCGGTGGGCAGTCTTGCCATCACCTACACATCAGCTGTGTGGTGGGGCTGGGTTCGAGAGCCACGGGCAGGAGGCCCTACCACTCTCACCTTAAGCCTCGCCCCACGAGCTCAAGGCTCTAGAGGGATAACTGTTGGAAATATGCCCTAGAGGCAATAATAAATTAGTTATTATCATATTTCCTTGTTCATGATAATCGTTTATTATCCATGCTATAATTGTAGTGATTGGAAACACATTGCATGTGTGGGTAAATAGACAACAAAATGTCCCTAGCAAGCCTCTAGTGAACTAGCTCGTTGATCAAAAGATGGTTAAGGTTTCCTAGCCATGGACATGAGATGTCATTTGATAACGAGATCACATCATTAGGAGAATGATGTGATGGACAAGACCCAAACTACAAACGTAGCATATGATCGTGTCAGTTTATTGCTACTGTTTTCTGCATGTCAATGTATATGTTCCTATGACCATGAGATCATGCAACTCACGGATATCGGAGGAGTGCCTTGTGTGTATCAAACGTCGCAACGTAACTGGGTGACTATAAAGGTGCTCTACAGGTATCTCCAATGGTGTCTGTTGAGTTGGCATGGATCGAGACTGGGATTTGTTACTCCGTGTGACGGAGAGGTATCTCGGGGCCCACTCGGTAATGCAACATCACAATAAGCCTTGCAAGCAAAGTGACTAATTGTTAGTTGTGGGATCTTGTATTACGGAACGAGTAAAGAGACTTGCCGGTAACGAGGTTGAACTAGATATTGGATACTGACGATCGAATCTCGGGCAAGTAACATACCGAAGAACAAAGGGAACGTTATACGGGATTAACTAAATCCTTGACATAGAGGTTCGACCGATAAAGATCTTTGTAGAATATGTAGGAACCAATGTGGACGTCCAGGTCCCGCCATTGGTTATTGACCGTAGAGGTGTCTCGGTCATGTCTACATAGTTCTCGAACCCGCAGGGTCTGCACACTTAAGGTTCGGTGACGTTTCGGTAGTGTAGAGTTATGTATGGTGGTGACCGAAGGTTGTTCAGAATCCCAGAGGAGATCCCAGACGTCACGAGGAGCTCCGAAATGGTCCGGAGGTAAAGATTCATATATAGGAAGTCCCAGTTTGGTCGCCGGAAAAGTTTCGGGCTCATCGATAGTGTATCGGGAGTGCCGGTAGTGTACCGGGAGGCCTCCGGGAGAGGTATTTCGACCCCAAGAGCTCCATGGGCTGTGGGAGAACAATAACCAGCCCTTTGTGGGCTGGGGAATCAGTCACAAAAGGCCCATGGCGCAGGGAGAGAAAAAGGCTAAGGAAAAGGTGAAAAATCAGCCAATAGGAGGCAATCCTACTCCAACTAGGATTGGAGGTGAAGTAGGATTGCTTCCCACCTCCTATTCGGCCGACCCAAAGGCCTTGGCTGCCTCTCCTCTCCTCTCCTACTATATATACTAGTGGATTGGGTGGTTTTTGGACAGAATTTCCGGCCACGTGCTACCCGTTCCACCGGTGCATAGTTTGTCCTCTAGATCATAGTTCCGCAGTGCTTAGGCGAAGCCCTGCCGGAATTGCTCCACCACCATCACCGGAGCGCCGTCACGCTGCCGGTGAACTCTCTCTCCTCTCCACCTCCTCTTGCTGGATCAAGATGGTGGAGATCGTCATCAAGCTGCACGTGTGCTGAACGCGGAGGTGCCGTCCGTTCGGCGCTAGATCGGAAGGACTGTGATCGAGATCGCGAGACGGTTCGTGATGTGATCACGGAACGGATCGTGATGAGTTCACGAGACAGATCGTGATCAAGATCGTGAGACGGATCGTGATGAGTTCGCGGGACGGATCATGATGTGTTTGCGGGACGGATCGTGATTGGATCACGTGACGGATCGTGATGAGATCGCGGGACGCTCAGGGATTTGGATCGCGAAGATGTTTGACTACACCAACCGCGTTTCTTAACGCTTCCCGCTTAGCGATCTACAAGGATACGTAGATCCACTCTCCCTCTCGTAGATGCTCATCACCATGGATAGGTTTGCGTGTGCGTAGGAATTTTTTTGTTTCCCATGCGACGTTCCCCAACAACAACAAGTGTTGGGGATAAATCTCCACGATATGACCCACCTGGTGGGTCGGGTCAATCTATTGGTGGCTTGATGATTGTGCCTAAGATGGACCGTGTAGTGAAGATAGAATATAAGATGATTTACCTAACAGGCCGATGGCGGCCCAACTTGAGAAGATGGCAACTTAGAGCCTAAAAGGTGGGAGATGCCTAAGACCTTCCTTGCTTGAAAGTCAAGACAAAGGAAGAGACACGTTAGGTTACGGGTCATGTTATGACCAAGACTCTATTGTAAAACCTGTGGTCTTAACCTATATACAAAGGCAAGCCCCCAGAGGTAAAAAAGACAAGTTAGTCACCCTCGAAAAGCTAGGTTAGTGACCCCGCATCCTTGTAATCGAGATCTCCATTAATCTAGACACAAAGGAGAACGTAGGCTATTACCTCCATTGGAGGGGCCAAACCTAGGTAAACCCGCCTCCCGTTCTCGTTCATTCTCTTTGAGTCGCCACCCGTCGGCGATGGCCTCACACCTAAGTCCTTGCATGAGGACATCTGCCGTGACAAAACCATGACAGTTGGTGCCCACCGTGGGGCTCTCATCTCGCAGGGTTGAGAATTCAAAGGGAACCTGTCCAGGTTTCGGAAGTTCGTGGTTGATCAGATGATCAAAAGCCGCCATGGCAAGGTCTGCATCTACGATCCAATTCGAGGGATCCAGGGCGGCTCATCGCAAATAGAGCATCTGATTCCCCTTGATGGGTTTTGTATGACCATTGTCGAGCCGAATCTCTACATCGACACTAATGATCCGGCTCGACTCGTGCGATACAGTCCGGCACAAGCCGGCCGGTGTCATGTTTTTGTCGACTTCACGGAAGGAGTTTCCCTTACGGATGAGCCGCCAAGAAGCGACAGCGCACTCGGTGGTTCAGATGGTGACTCTTGTATGGGAGAAACTGAACTAATATCTCCCCTCTACGACAGCAGGCTCGGAGGGTTCCCGGAGATTGAGTCTACTGAGGAGGTCCATGAGTCGGCTAGACAAGTCGCCGTTTACATGGCTGGGGTCACAGCGGCTCAAAATCCACCGGCGCCTGGAGCCGCTTCCGGGGCAGGCGGACCGGGCAGGACGCCGGCTCAAGCGATGACAAATTTGATGGCCGAGATGCTGAAACTTGTTGAGAGTCCTTTAACAGCAGAAAAACAGGAGGGGCATAACGTGGAGTTGATCAAGCTGATAGACCAGATGACCGAGCTACAGAAGGAAATAGATCCTGAGAATGCCAAGATGGCACGACTACAGGCTCGCATACACGATGAGTCGGAGTGTCTTAAGGACGAGGCTTGACAGCTTGAATGCCAGAAAGAGGCATCTGAGGTAGTTTATCAAAGGAGACATCGAATCCGTTTACCACTAAATCTCGAGCCGACGCAACTTTTGAACACCCCTCAGCAGACGCTGGGGGCTGGGCAACCACTTAGGAACCAGCAACACGAGCCGCCCCAGTCCCCCCACTAGTTCCTTCACCGCCACGAGGCTTCCAGATGCTGCGGGGCCACTTCTCTAACCCCATTGATAACATGTTAGCTGCGACCCGACACTTGGAGGCATTACCCATACTAGGAAACACCCCTGAAGATATCGAGGCAAGGAATACCATCGAGATGCTAAAAACAACGGTGGTACAACAAGCGCAGTACTCCTAGAGCCGCGATCAGATGTACTCTACCTCGTACGCGAGCCATGGTCAAAATCGTCATTTTGAATCCCCAGTTGTCTCTAGAAGTGGTCGCAGGCACCAACCCCAGGTTTTGCCGACCCAACCTATGCTACAGGAGCGCAAGAAGTTTTGGATGCGGCTAGAAGGATGCGGCAAGCAGAGGCGGAGGCAGTAGTACAGGTGAACCAGTAGCAACCTCCTCAAACAGAAGCCGGAACCCATAGTAGGACAATTGAGATACCTTGTTTGTCGTCGGCTCTCCGTGCAGAGAGTATGCCTAGAGACTTCAAGGGCCCCCGTAAGGTGCCAAATTATACGGCAGATCTTGAGCCGTCAGCTTGAATCGAAAGTTACCAATTGGCGATGGATATGCTCGATGTCAGTGATGCTGTGTGCGCCAAGTGCCTGACCATGATGTTTGAAGGGCCGTCTCAAACATGGTTGAAGAATATGCCGCCCAACTCCATCAATACTTGGTTAGAGCTTAAAGAGCGGTTCATAAAAAAAATCAAGGGACGTGCAAAAGGCCAATGAAGATTGTGGACCTTCAACATTGTGTCCAGCAAGTTGATGAGTCGGTCCGTCATTGGACCCGTCGCGTTGCAGAGATTATACACTCATCGGATAGCATCACGACGGCTCAAGTCGTCCTAATCTTGGAAAAGAATTGCCACTTCTAACCACCGGTCCTAAAACTTGGGCGACTCAAGCGAAAAGTGCAAGACATGGGCGTCTTAATGGATGTCCTCACCAGGAATGCTTAGTCAGATGGCACGAAAGACCCCAGTTCAGATGAGGATAAAACTGGCAAAGGCGGAAGGGAGAAGGCGCCAAGGGCCAGCATAACCATGGTGGTAACCAAGGGCACCAGAATAATAGTGGTAAAAGGAAGCAACTGGACGACAGGTCAGATTTCATTGCCAATACTAATGTTGGTTTCAAAAACCAACGTCATAATGGCCGTCCTGGAGGGGCTTACAATGGGAATAAGCCTCGCAACTATGAAGAGGCACTCAAGTCACCATGTCCTAAACATAGTACCCAGGATAAGCTATGTGCGCATTCATGGGAGAATTGCTACATCATGTAGGAATTTCGTAACTAGGCCTTCCAAGGTCATCCAGGAGATAATGGTGGCGAGCACCCCAGCCAGCATGGTCCTGATGCTTCGCAGGCCCGCTCAGGCGCTGGTTTCCAGCATCAGGCGAATAATTGCAATGGACAACATCCTGGCCAGAATAACCAACACAATAATCAAGGTGGTTTCCAAAGCAACCCCAAGAAGTTGAACAATGGTCAGTATCATTAGTACTTAAGTTCGGAATCATGTTACTTGGGAGGTTTGTAGAGAAGGACACACGCCACCAACAAGGAAATAAACCGGCCTAGAGCACCGCTCGTTTATGTCCATATTATCTTTAGAGTCACCGGCTCCTTTACTTTTGTATTTTTCCCTTTCACAGTTATGTACTCCTTTATATTTCAATAAAGCCAACTTACCCAAAATTTGGCGTTTTTGTCGTTTCAGCCACCAAATTGGTTTGAGTCCTTATTTATTGGGCACATGAAGACTTCTAACTCATTGAGTTCAGCTTTCTCACCTTTGTGACCCGACAAAAATTCCACAAAAATATTGGGCATTTGGGGCTTCTAACTCATCGAGTTCAGCTTTCTCACCCTCTTGACCCGGCAAAAGGAAAACGCCATATGTGGTTAAACCTGCCTGTATGCTTGATGCGACTCCGATCAGGTGACCCTATGTACTCTTAAGAGTCATTCCTTTTTTTAGGGACCCTGAACTTCTTAAGGTTAAAACATCGGCTTGATCACGTGAGAGTCGGCATATAGAGAGCTAGGATAAACCATGGGTTATCATACCCGCTTCAGTGAAGCCAGATTTGAGCCACAAAAGCCGGTCTTCCTGTCGAGCCACGAAAGCCGAGAATTTTTTTACAAGATTGTGTCGCCATAATATGGCACTATACGAGTAAAATGTTGTTATCTACTGATGCAAGTTTGAAACCAGGTTGGAATATAAAAACCAGTTTTTTTGACAAAGTCTCGAAGGTTAGTCCTTTGTTGCTGAGCCTATTGTGCCGGCTTATATCTACTACAATTTTTTTGTAGGATCATCCAAACTTAAAGTCTTGGGCCAACTCTAAATCCCTTAAAAGGTTGTATAAGCATGAAAGAAATATCCAGGGCAAAGCAAAATGAATGAAGCAATATGCAGTCAATAGAAGATGAAAGCAAGTTCAGATGCCTTCACTAAAGCAAAACATGTACAAAGACATGACAAAGTTCCAAGGACAGCCAAAAGATACTCCTATTACAGACTCCAGTCAATAGTCACAAAAATGTTTGTTTGTCCCAACACTTGGGGCTACAAGCAACTTAAAATGTTTATACAACATGCCTGGGATGTATTCCTTTCGCCGCCTGGACTAACTCGGGTTGTCCCTTTTCCTGAGATGCCTCCAGGTCATCCTCCACTGCTTATGTTGGCTCTATGATCTGAAGATTGTCCACGTCCCAATTGCAATTTGTTAGGGCGTGGAATACAGCCTCTTCATTCATAATAGGAGATGGTTCAACTTCAGGCACGAAGGTATGCTTACGGCACTAAGGAACCAGATCTACTGATGTAAAGTTGGGTGGCTGAATACGCGAATTGTTCATGTCATAAGCCGCCTGGTATTTTGTCGAACCTAGCTCAGCAACAAGTCATGTGGTCAGCACCCGAGCCGTCTTGACACACTTCAGATAGTCAGGTTCATCGAAAACTGTTCAATTGTCTTTAATCTCAGGAAAGCCTCTGGTCATTTCATCCGGATCAAGCTCCTCGGCATAAGCGAAAGCTCGGCTCAAAGCTGCGGTCGCACCAGAGCGGGCGGCTGATCTTTTCAGTTCATCGATTCATTTGGGCAGAGTAGAAAGAACCTTCAGCATGTCTTTGATGAGTATTTCCGGCTCTTTCTCCCTCGTTATAGCTTTGATGGTAAGCCGGCCTCCGGTATAGAATTTCTCAACCAGAGTGTACATAGCCTTCAACATATGTAGGCTATTATCCTGGAAATTGGAGGTCATGGGGCCTGTGCGAAAACAAAATAAGCATCAAGGCCGTTAGGAGTTATGCCTGCCAAACGTCAATTTTTTGCGAAGTTACAAAGGGCAACTTACCAAAAATAGACCGAGTCATAGCGACAACATGTTGCTTTAACCTGGCTAATTCTTCAGCAATGGGCGCTTCTGCAAGGTAGTCCTCGCAGCATCAAAGGTCTCTTTTTGGGTTTTCAAAAGCCGCTTGATTTTGTCCATTTCCTCTAAAGCTAGGCATAGTTTTTCTTCAGCGGTGGCTTGGGCACTGTGTCCCTTTTCCAGTTCTTTCTACAAGCCGGTCACAGTTGACACAACTTCTCGTAAGGCCTTGTGCATAAAAGTGCTAGAATGTTCAACGATTATAAAAAGCGCAAGTATCGATTACATGCAATACATGATTATGACAAGTCTCCAGCAAATTGCAAGCAATATCCTTGACACTTGGGGGCTAATGTATATCAATTTTGTCAAGCTTGAAATATCAAAGACCCGACTCATCTCATGAAGATGATCCAGCCTTTGGGGGCTACAGGTCAAATTCTTTTATAATCTTATTAAGACCCGACTCATATCATGAAGATGAACCAGCCCTTGGCAGCTACAGAATGCAAGTTATGATTATCAAAGACCCAGCTCAAATCAAAAATTAAGCCGACCCCTGGGGGCTAGGTAGGGATACACCAAGTACAAAAGAAAACAACGTACCTCATATTTGTTTTTCATCAAATTGACAAGTCCGACTTCCATCTCCCGACTAGTGGTAAGGCGGTCCAGGTAACCAGCATGGAGTTCTTCAGCACTCATGCTCCCATAATTCGGGAGCTCCAGTTTGGTTTTGCCTCTGATTGGTAGTTTTGGTTCTTCCTTGGCAAAAATCTTGAACAACATGGTTGAGACCCCTAGGACGGCATAACTTGATCCAGTAATGACAACTTCATCCTTGCCGCAAGGAGCTTCTTCATTTTCCTTGGGAGGACTCGGCGGGTCAGGATTCATGGCCGGGTCAGCTTCAGCTCCCACTACAGGGGGACTTGGTGGAACAAGTAGTGGTGTAACATCAACTTGAGTCTCCTGATGATCATTATGATGACTCGCCTGAACTTCAGGAGTAATCGAGGTAGGACTTCCTGGCTTAGGAGCCTCGGGATTGGTGGATGAGTTGCAACTTTCCTTTTCTTGGATTTGGCCTTAGCTGTGTGAAACAAGGAGACTTTATCAGTGAAAACGCTAAAAAGTGTGTTCAAGTAAATTTTTTAACAAGGAGCTTACCCTGGGTTGATCACGAGGGGAGGCAGCTTAGAAGCAGTTGAGTCGTCCGATGAAGGAGGTGAATCCTAGTCATAGATTAAAGACATCAATAACTTGAAAATAGTTACACAGGAAGAAGAATAAGATGGAAAGATACGTGAGACATGCGATTTCGGGCAGCCAGCCTATTCGGTAAGCCAACTGCAAGATCACCACTACCACTTCGGGTCTTGCGCTTTGACGTATGTTGAGTTTGCTTCAAAATAAAGTTGGGATCCAAGTGAGCATCCAGGTGAGAAAAACGTACTTTCTGAACAGTTCGCCTAGTTTTTTGGGTGATAAGTTTTCTGAGCCAGAGGATATGGAAATTACCTCAAAATCTTCAGGTGGAATCATATCGACATCATCCTAATGAAAAGAGATGTCAGTTGAGTTCAGTAAAGCATAGCTAAAGGAATTTAATTTCTACCTCTAACTGAGCCCTAGCTATCTTAGACTCATGCATGGGAGATGATTCCTCAATGACTGCCTTTCCTTTCTTTGAAACAGGAGGAGCTTTTGTCTTCTTGGTGGCGACTTTCTCTCGTTTCTTTCCCCAAAATGGCGATTTGGCATGTTGAGTTGAAATAATAGATAAATGGAGAGCCGTTAAAAAAGTAAGCACTGGTGAAAGTTAGATGTAAATTTGTGAAAAATCCTTACGGGAGGAGCCGGGTTATGAACGTAAAAGGGCTTCAGCCCATCTTGACTGCAAACAGATAGAATTTCTCCCAAGAGCTTCTTCACCAGTTGATTTACTTCACCAACGTCTAAAGTAATGTTACTAAACCTCTGAGGCTTGCTACTTCTCGAGCATGCGTTGGTTTCCCGTGAAGAGGAATGGTTTGATGCAGAAAAGTAGATAAGTATTTCCCTTAGTTTTTGAGAACCAAGGTATCAATCCAGTAGGAGATACAAGCGAGCCACCAATAGATATACCTGCACAAGGAATCAAACTCTTGCACCCAACGCTATAAAGGGGTTGTCAATCCCTTCACGGTTATTTGCAAGGATGAGATCTAGTAGAGAAAGATATAATAGGGTGCTTGAATGGAAAGTAAAACTAAAAGTAAAAAACAATGCATCAAGTATTTTTGGTGTTTTTGGTTTTAGATCTAAAAATATAATATGGAAAATAGATCCGAGGGCCATAGGTTTCACTAGATGGCTTCTCTCATGATGGCAAGTATTACGGTGGGTGAACAAATTAATGTCAAGCAATTGATAGAAAAGTGAATAACTATGAAGATATCCAAGGCAATGATTATGCATATAGGCATCATGTCCGTGACAAGTAGACCGAAAGGATTCTGCATCTACTACTATTACTCCACACATTGACCGACTCCTGCCTGCATCTAGAGTATTAAGTTCATGAAGAACAGAGTAACGCATTAAGTAAGATGACATGATGTAGAGGGATAAACTCCAGCAATATTATGAAACCCTCATCTTTTTACCCTAGACGGCAACAATACAATACGTGCCTCGCTACCCCTACTTTGTTACTCGGTGAGGACACCGCAAGATTGAACACAAAACTAAGCACTTCTCCTATTGCAAGAATTACCAATCTAGTTGCCCAAACCAAACCAATAACTCGAAGCGACTTGCAAAGATATGAAATCATTCATATAATAATTCAGGAAAGACTCAAATAATATTCATGGATAATCTGTACATAAACCCATAATTCATTGGATCTCGACAAACACACCGCAAAAAAGTATTACATCAGATAGATCTCCATGAAGATCATGAAGAATAGGTATTGAGAAGCAAAGAGAGAGAAGAAGCCATCTAGCTACTAGCTATGGACCTGGAGGTTTGTGATGAACTACTCACGCATCATTGGAGGGGCAATGGAGTTGATGTAGATGCTCTCCATGATCGAATCCCCCTCCGGCAGATTACCGGAAAAGGCTCCAAGATTGGATCTCTCGGGAACGGAAGCTTCTGGTGGCAGAAAAGTTTTTTCGTGGCTCGTTTTTATAATTATGGAATATTTGGATATTTATAGGCCGAAGATTAGGGTTAGGGGAGTTGCCAGGGGCCCACAAACCTGCCCGGTGCGGGGTACCCCCCTGGCCGCGGCAAGCGGGCTTATGGCCCCATGGAAGCTCCTCTGCCTTGGTTCTCAAGTCTCTTGACTTCCTTTTATTCTAGAAAAAATCATTCCGGAGGTTTTATTACGTTTGGACTCCGTTTAATATTCCTTATCTGTGAAACTCAAAAACAAGGAAAAAACAGAAACTACCACTAGGCTCTAGATTAATAGGTTGGTCCCAAAAATAATATAAAATAGCATATTAATGCATATAAAACATCCAAAACAGATAATATGATAGCGTGGAACAATCAAAAATTATAGATACGTTGGATACATATCAGCATCCCCAAGCTTAATTCCTGCTCGTCCTCGAGTAGGTAAATGATAAAAACAGATTTTTTGATGTGGAATGCTACCCAACATATTTATCCATGTAATATTCTTTATTGAGGCATGAATATTCAGATCCTTTAGATTCAAAACAATAGTCTAATATTGACACTAAAATAGTAATACTTCAAGCACACCAACAAGATAGTCGTGTCCTTTCGAAATAACATGGCCTTAGAAAGTTATCCCTACAAAATCATATGGTCTGGCTATGCTCCATCTTCCCCACACAACGTATCTAAATCATGCACAACCCCGATGAACAAGTCAAGCAATTGTTTCACACTTTTGGTGTTCTCAAACTTTTTCAAATATCACAAAATACATGAGCGTGAGCCATGGATATAGCATTATAGGTGGAATAGAATATGGTGGGGGTGCAAGGGAAAAAGAGAAGATAGTCTCACATCAACTAGGCGTATCAACGGGCTATGGAGATGCCCATCAATAGATATCAATGTGAGTGAGTAGGGATTGTCGTGCAACAAATGCACTTAGAGCTATAAGTGTATGAAATCTCAAAAAGAAAACTAAGTGGTCGTGCATAATGAATATCCACTAGTTCTATGAAAGTGACAAAATAGGAGACTCTCTATCATGCAGATCGTGGTGCTACTTTGAAGCACAAGTGTGGAAAAATATAGTAGAAATTTTCCCTTCTCTCTTTCTCTCATTTTTTGGTGGGCTTCTTTGGCCTCTTTTATTTTTTTGTTTGGGCTTCGCTGGCCTCATTTATTTTTTGTAAAGTCCGGATACTCGTCCCAACTTGTGAGGGAGTCATGGCCTCCATCATCCTTTTCTCTCATGGGACAATGCTCTATTAATGAAAAATCATCACACTTTTATTTACTTATAACTCAAAGAAAAATAAATTACAACTTGATTCCTATAACAAGATAAAACTCTATATGCAATATGAAGTGATGATGCAAGTCATAGTAAAACTACATGGTGGAAGTTGCATGGCAATATATCTCGGAATGGCTATGGAAATGCCATAATAGGTAGGTATGGTGGCTGTTTTGAGGAATATATAGTGGCTGTTTTGAGGAAGGAGGGTTTGATGTACCGGCGAAAGTTGCGCGGTACTAGAGAGGCTAGCAAAGATGGAAGGGTGAGAGTGCGTATAATCCATGAACTCACATTAGTCATAAAGAACTCAATACTTATTGCAAAAGTCTATTAGTTATCAAACAAAGCATTAGACTCATGCTCCTAGGGGAGAGGTTGGTAGGAGTTAACCATCGCGCGCTCCTGACCCTCACACAAAGGTCGAGAATCATTAGACAAGTCATGCTCCGACTTCGTTACATAATGGTTCACCATACGTGCATGCTATGGGAATCACAAGCTTTAACACACGTATCTATTAATTTCACAACTACTCACTATCATGACTCTCATATTACCATCCCATTATCTCAAAACTATATGCAAGGAATCCAACTTCTCATAGTTTTTAATGCACTTAATATGAAAGCTTTTATTATATCCCTCTTGGATGGCATTATATTAGGACTAAATTCATAACCTAAACAAATTACCATGCTGTTTTAAGAAACTCTCAAAATAATATAAGTGAGTAATGAGAGTTCAATAATTTCTATAAAATATAACACCACCATGCTCTAGAAACATATAAGTGAAGCACTAGAGCAACATTGCCTAGCTCAAAAGATATAAGTGAAGCATATAGAGTATTCTAACAAATTCATGATTCAGTGTGTCTCTCTCTAAAGATGTGTGAAGCAAGGATGATTGTTGCAAACTAACAAGCAAATACTCATATCATACAAGACGCTCCAAGCAAGACACATATCATGTGGTGAATAAAAATATAACCTCAAGTAAATTTACCGATCGATTGAAGACGAAAGAGGGGATGCCTTCTGGGGCATCCCCAAGATTAGGCTTTTTGGTATCCTTGAATATGACTTGGGGTGCCATGGGAATCTCCAAGCTTAGGCTCTTGCCACTCTTTATTCCATAGTCCATCAAATCTTCACCCAAAACTTGAAAACTTCACAACACAATACTCAACAGAAAACTCATGAGATCCGTTAGTATAAGAAAAATAAATCACCAATTTTGGTACTGTTGTGAACTAATTCTTTATTTATATTTGTGTAATACCTACAGTATTCTAACTTTTCCATGACTCATACCCCCCGATACGAGCCATAGATACATCAAAATAAGCAAACAACACAAAGAAAACAGAATCTGTCAAAAACAGAACAGTCTATAGCAATCTGTAAACTTCTAATACTTATGGAACTCTACAAATTCTGAAAAATTAGGACAACCATAGAAATTTGTATATCAATACTGTGTAAAAATGTCAGATTAATTTGACTCTCTGATAAATTCAGAAAATTCCTGGACTGAGCGCAAAAGTTTCCATTTTCCAGCAAGATCAAATCAACAACTACCATAGATCACCCCAAAGGTTTTACTTGGCTCAAATACTAATTTAAACAGAAAAAAACAATTAATATAGAAGTACTAATGTGTCAAACACACCAAAACATAAGCAAAAAAGCAGAAAGCAAATAAAATTGGGTTGCCTCCCAACAAGCGCTATTGTTTAACACCCCTAGCTAGGCAAAACGCAATATATCTAGGTATTGTCAACTTTGGTATGCAATCCATAAGTAGGTCTCATGATAGATTCATAAGGTAATTTTATTTTATTCCTAGGAAAGTGTTCCATGCCTTTCCTTAATGGAAATTGGAATCTAATATTCCCTTCCTTCATATCAATAATTGCACCAATTGTTCTAAGGAAAGGTCTACCAAGAATAATAGGACATGTAGGATTGCAATCTATATCAAGAACAATGAAATCTATGGGCATATAATTCCTATTTGCAACAATAAGAACATCATTAATTCTTCCCATAGGTTTCTTTATAGTGGAATCCGCAAGATGCAAATTTAAGGAACAATCATCAAATTCACGGAAACCTAACACATCACATAAAGTTTTTGGAATCGTGGAAACGCTAGCACTCAAATCACACAAAGCATGGCACTCACAATCTTTAATATTAATCTTAATAGTAGGTTCCCACTCATCATATAGATTTCTAGGTACAAAAACTTCCAACTCAAGTTTTTCTTACAAAGCCTTCATCATAGAATCAACAATATGTTTAGTAAAAGCCTGGTTTTTATTATAAGCATGAGGAGAGTTCAACATGGATTGCAAAAAGGAAATACAATCAATCAAAGAGCAGATACCATGATTAAAGTCTTTTAAATCCAAAGGAGTGGGTTTATTGCTATTTAAATTTTTGACCTCTTCAATCCCACTTTTATCAATCTTAGCATCAATATCTAAAAACTCCGAATAATTGGGACGCCTTTTAACTAAAGTTGACTCATCTCCAGTCCCATTCTTATAGAAATTAATATTGGAAAACAAGGATTCAATAGGAGTCACATGAATCACCTTAAGATCTTCATCAATATTATCAAGAGATTCTCGCTTTGCGGCCATTTTATTGACTAAAGTAGCTTGTTTATCGGAAATTTGGCCCACTAAGTTTTCAAGGTGAGTAAATTGAGATTTCAAACCATAGGACTCTTTAGACATATCATCATGTTCCTTATACATGTATTCCCACATAGTTTTTTGTTCTTTAAGTTCATTCTTGAAGAAACTATTGTGATCATATTGAAGCGACATAAAACTTTTAATGTTATCCTCAATATCTTCCAACTTTCTAAGATAAGGATCAAAGCCATTGGGTTGAGCCATAAGACGACCTACCAATCTTAACACGCAAGCAAGCAAAAAGCAGACAAGAAGACGAACAGAAAAAGGGCGAATGGCAAATCTTTTTGGAAATCGTTTAGAAGTGGGGGAGAGGAAAACGAGAGGCAAATGGCAAATAATATAAATGCAATAGATGAGTTTGTGATGGGTACTTGGTATCCTTGACTTGCTATGTATCTCCCCTGCAACGGCGCCAGAAATCCTTCTTGCTACTTCTCGAGCATGCGTTGGTTTCCCGTGAAGAGGAACGGTTTGATGCAGCAAAGTAGATAAGTATTTCCCTTAGTTTTTGAGAACCAAGGTATCAATCCAGTAGGAGATACAAGTGAGCCACCAATAGATATACCTACACAAGGAATCAAACTCTTGCACCCAATGCTATAAAGGGGTTGTCAATCCCTTCACGGTTATTTGCAAGGATGAGATCTAGTAGAGATAGATATAATAGGCTGCTTGAACGGAAAGTAAAACTAAAAGTAAAAACAATTCAACAAGTATTTTTTCTGTTTTTGGTTTTAGATCTGAAAATATAATATGGAAAATAGACCCCGGGGCCATAGGTTTCACTAGATGGCTTCTCTCATGATGGCAAGTATTACGGTGGGTGAACAAATTACTGTCGAGCAATTGATAGAAAAGCGAATAATTATGAAGATATCCAAGGCAATGATTATGAATATAGGCATCACGTCCGTGACAGTAGACCGAAACGATTTTGCATCTACTACTATTACTCCACACATCGACCGACTCCTGCCTGCATCTAGAGTATTAAGTTCATGAAGAACAGAGTAACGCATTAAGTAAGATGACATGATGTAGAGGGATAAACTCAAGCAATATGATGAAAAGCCCATCTTTTTACATTTGATGGCAACAATACAATACGTGCCTCGCTACCCCTACTTTGTCACTGGGTGAGGACACCGCAAGATTGAACCTAAAACTAAGCACTTCTCCTATTGCAAGAATTACCAATCTAGTTGCCCAAACCAAACCAATAACTCGAAGAGACTTGCAAAGATATGAAATCATGCATATAATAATTCAGGAAGGACTCAAATAATATTCATGGATAATCTGAACAAAACCCACAATTCATCGGATCTCGACAAACACACCGCAAAAGAGCATTACATCGGATAGATCTCCATGAAGATCATGAAGAACATGGTATTGAGAAGCAAAGAGAGAGAAAAAGCCATCTAGCTACTATCTATGGACCCGTAGGTGTGTGGTGAAGTATTCACACATCATCGGAGGGGCAATGGAGTTGATGTAGATGCCCTCCATGACCGAATACCCCTCCGACAGATTACTGGAAAAGGCTCCAAGATTGGATCTCTCGGGAACGGAAGCTTCTGGAGGCGAAAAAGTGTTTTCATGGCTCGTTTTGATAATGATGGAATATTTGGGTATTTATAGGCCAAAGATTAGGGTTAGGGGAGTTGCCAGGGGCCCACAAGCCTGCCCGGTGCGCGGTACCCCCCTGGCCGCGGCAAGCGGGCTTGTCGCCCCGTGGCAGCTCCTCTGTCTTGGTTCTCAAGTCTCGTGGCTTCCTTTTATTCCAGAAAAAATCATTTCAGAGGTTTTATTCCGTTTGGACTCCATTTAATATTCCTTATCTGCAAAACTCAAAAACAAGGAAAAACAGAAACTGGCACTAGGCTCTAGATTAATAGGTTAGTCACAAAAATAATATGAAATAGCATATTAATGCATTTAAAACATCCAAAACAAATAATATAATAGCATGGAACAATAAAAAATTATAGATATGTTGGATACGTAGCAAGGGTCACTCAACTTGCCAGAATAGGTATGCATCAAGCTGCCATGGCGGCTCAATGGCCGAATGCTCCAAGATACCTAACATCGAGTCAGGTCCACCCTGGTTAAACCATTTGCTATCAAGGCCCTCAATTTTGGATAGGTACTGGCGTGTTGTGCACGCTCTTCTGAAGAAGCCCAGCCACGCAGCACGAAGGTCATGGGGAGACGGTCTTGTCTATAACCCCACAAGGGGTTTTGATCAGTCGGAGTTGTGTTTCGGCAGTAGAACCAATTCTAATTCCAACCCTTTGGGTGACTCGGCAAGGTGGCAGCAGGGAAGGTGACATCCCCCCTCCTCCGCGCCAAGTTCGTGACTAGGGCCATCAACACATTCAGTTTGGCAGTTTAGGTAGAAAAATTCCCTGAAGAGAGAGACAGATGGTTCTATTTGAAGATACACCTTGCAAAAAACTTGGAATTGGCAGAGATTTAGTATGGAGTTGGGGGCCAAATCCTGAGGATGAAGATTGAATAAGTGCAAGGCGTCTCAAAAGAATTTCGACTCGGGGGGGGGGGGGGGGAGAAAAGCCTTTGAGAAGGTGGTCTAAGAAGATCACCACCTCTCCTTCTGCCGGCTTAGGGACCTGTTCTCCAAAGGCAGGTCACCAGCCAATTGATTCCTTAGGTGGTAAATATCCTTGTTTGTGATAGTCTTGAAGGATGGCCTTAGAAACTTGGGAAACCGCCCAATTGCAAGAAGAAGTTTTCGACATGACGAGCTACCTAAATAGAGTGAAAAGGGGCAGCTTAAAATAACACTACTGAAGATAGTCTTACAAACATTATGAGGATAAGACTCGCCATACGGGGATAGCATGGTTGATTCGGCAAGGTTGGATCAAGGCGGACTAAAACTATAAGCCGGTGTAAATGTACCTGGTTAATTTTAGTGCATGACGCGCCCGGTTTTCACTAAGTACGAAAGGAAACAAGTTCCCACCAAACCAGCTATAATTATGGATCTACCAAAGGCTTGGAAAGGAAAATTATTCCTTAACCCTAGTACGCAACTTGAGAAGCAACAATGACCTAATGTGTTGATGTTAAAGGGAGATTTGGGATGCTATACGAAAAACGTATCTACCTCTCAACCCGTTCCATTTCTATAGAGCAAATCATGGAGTTGAAGATACAGAACATCAGTGGCAATCGTTTTGGGAAGAACTGCTCAATGAATGAAGAACATCAATGAACTACTATGAATCTAGAAAGGAAAAGTGGTTACCTCGCCGAAGGAATCGGGGGCGGAGAAGATGAGCGACTAGACGAGCAATGTGAACTTGATGGAAACACGGTGTCCTCGTCTCCGTAAGGATGATCTTCGGCGATGAACGGACAGTGGCCGGTGGAGTGCTTGAACACGAGGAAGAAGAAGCGAAAATAGGGAGGCAAAAGTGGGAGAAGAAGCCCATGGTAAGTATTTAATAAGGAAGGACCAGGAGGAGAAACGGCAAGCGCTAATATCAAGCGACGCAGTAAATTTTGGAAGTGACGGCGCCTCGATTTCCGGGAAAGTTAGATACGGCCAGATTTGTCGAAAGTCACCACTGGTTTTTGACTGTCTGACGTATGACATTATTTGACTAGTGTTGGAAAATTGACAAGTTCGGAAATGTCATGAGTCGGCGTTTGGAGACACTGTTAACACATAAGTATGAGCAGAAGATAAGCCTCCCGTTGAAGTGAGAAAGATTTACATGAATGAATTCAAATCAACCTGGGGCCTAATGTCGAGAATATAGCTCCACGATATGACCCGCTTGGTGGTTTGGGTCAATCTATTGGCGGCTTGATGATTGTGCCTAAGATGGACCGTGCTGTGAAGATAAAAGATAAGATGATTTACCGAACAGGCCGATGGCGGCCCAACTTGAGAAGGTGGCGGATTAGAGCCTAAAAGGTGGGAGATGCCGAAGACCTTCCTTTCTTGAAAGGCAATACAAAGGTAGAGATATGTTAGGTTACGGGTCGTGTTATGACCCAGACTCTGTTGTAAAACCTAGGGTCTTGACCTATATATAAAGGCAAGCCCCCAGAGGTAAAAGACAAGTTAGTCACCCTCAAAAAGCTAGGTTAGCGATCCCGCATCCTTGTAATCAAGATCTCCATTAATCTAGACACAAAGCAGGACATAGGCTATTGCCTCCATTGGAGGGGCCGAACCTGGGTAAACCTGTCTCGCGTTCTCATTCGTTCTCTTTGAGTCGCCACCCGTCAGCGATGGCCTCACACCTAAGTCCTTGCACAAGGACATCTGTCGTGACAAAACCATGATAACAGGCATTCACCAGGTCCGGAGCAGAAGGGGAGTGCTCAATGGTAACTGCCTCTAAGGAAGCTATGACACCTCAGGTAGCCATTACAACGACTATTGGGAATGAGGCAGGAGGCCCAAACCCGACCGAGACATCCATGGAGGATGTTATCAGCTTTGGAGGTATTTCGGATCCCACGTCCAGGAAGCAACGATTCGGTCACCACATCCAGAGACAGTCGGATGCTAATGACATACAACTGGGGCGGGCTATGAGGGTCGCCAAGCTCCGTGATATCGAAACAAACACGGGTATGTCGATTAATACAAGTTGTTCCATCTTGCATTTTTCAGAGCATGAAATAGCAGATAAAGCATGCAACTTAGGGATATCTCTTGGTAGTAATGGTACTGAAATAGCTAAATCTGTTAATGCCATCTTAGACTTAGAAGCTGATCGAGCCATGGAAATTATTAAAAACTTAGTTGCGGTAAAACCTATGAATTAAGCAGACATTATTGACCTCAACGGCATAGAGTTCCAGAGCTTATGTGTGGATTTAATACCCACCAAGGGAGTAGAGGTGGAAGAGGAAGCCTTGGGATCAGAGGGGTATATGGCTCCTTTGATGCCTGACAGTTTTCCTCGCTTATCACACACTCATGAGGGCACCGACATGATACATGATATACCTAAGAGACTTTGGAAGAGGAAAGTCTATCATGTATCAACAGTTCAGAGGAGTGTGAGAGTTAAACACAAGAGAAAATTCCATGGTGATCTAGAAAGGAATATTTTGGAATAGGAGAGGTCTAGCGGACTTGGCTAAAACGAAATTCCTTAGAGACACATCTATAGAGAATATGTTGGATTTTCTGGTCTTGCAAGAGACATGCAGAGATAATTTTACACCTCAGTTTCTCAGTATCCTTTCAGGAGGAGTTGAGTTTGATTGGCATTGTTTACCACCAAGAGGTAAGTCCGGAGGGATCTTGGTCGGGGTAAAGTGTGAAACACTAGAGGTGTTGAACATGGTGTATGGTGAGTTTGCTATCAAATTTCGGGTCAGGTCGAAATTGGATGGTTTCAGATGGGCTCTGGTGGCCGTATATGGGGCGGCATAGCTAGAACTTAAATCTGATTTTCTCGCAGATTTAGTGAGGATATGCAGTGATGAAACACTCCCCATTTTGGTTGGTGGGGACTTTAATATCATCCGAAGAAAAGAGGAGAAGAATAATGACAACTTCAATGGAAGGTGGTCGCTCATGTTCAACATGATTATTGAGAGTCTCGACTTGAGGGAGATAGATCTCACTGGCAGACAATTCATGTGATCTAACTCGTTACCGGTACCAACTTATGAGAAGCTGGACCGATTATTGACTAGCATAGAGTGGGAACATAAATACCCGCTTGTCATAGTCCACACTATGCAGAGGGCTATTTCAGACCATACACCCCTACTGGTCGACTCAGGGGACGCGACACACGTAGGAAACATAAATGTCTTCTCTTTCGAATTAGGTTGGTTCGAGAGAGAGGGATTCATGGATCTCATTGCTACTGAATGGGCAAAGGAGTCCAGTGGATCATCTAGTATGGATATATGGCAAAACAAAATTAGACACTTATGCCAGTTCTTGAGAGGCCGGGCTAAGAACCAAAGTGGAATTTACAAAGTGGAAAAAGAGAGGCTAATCCAACTCATTAATGAGTTAGATGTGAAAGCTCAAGCCACATGTCCTACTATTTCAGACAGGAATATTGAGATTGAGGCAGAGAAGAAGTTGCAAACTCTTATGACAGAGGAGGACATGAAATGGGCCCTTCGAGCAAAGGTAACGAAGGTAGTTCATGGGGATGATAACACACAATTCTTTCATATGATTGCGAATGGCAAGCATAGGAATAAGAAAATAATTCAACTTGAACAGGATGAGGGTACAATTTTAGGTTATGAAAACTTAAAATTGTACATATCCGAATACTATAAGAAACTTTTTGGTGCCCTAGAAGAGAATTTTGTTTCTCTTGATGAGACCATCATAGGTGACATACCTCAGCTCATCTCGGTTGAGAATGAGGTATTGTCAGCCCCATTTACCGAGAAAGAGGTATTTGAAGCAATAGCACAAATGAAACAAAATAAGGCACCAGGGCTGAATGGATTTCCGACGGAATTTTATAAAAAATGCTGGCACATTATTAAAGGTCATCTTTAGCCTATGTTCCATGATTTATCAAATGGTCTTCTGCGGTTATTCCACCTTAAATTTGGAACAATAACATTGTTGCCAAAGAAGGTGGAAGCTATTCGCATTGAGCAATTCAGGCCAATATGTTTGCTCAATGTAAGTTTTAATTTTTTTTACATAGGTTGGAACCAATAGGCTGACACAGGTAGCCCACTCGGTTATCCAGCCGACCCAGACAACTTTCATGCCTGGAAGGCACATCCTAGAGGGGGTGGTCGTCTTGCATGAGATGTTACAAGAAATTCATAGAAAGAAACTTGATGGGGTTATCTTTAAAGTGGATTTCGACAAAGCTTATGATAAGGTAAAATGGCCATTTCTCCAACAAGCTTTACATATGAAGGGATTCAACCAATCCTAGAGGGATGAGGTGGATGCTATCATTCAGAAAGGCAGTGTTTGATTAAATTTAATGATGACATAGGTCATTATTTTCAAACGCAGAAAGGACTGAGACAGGGAGACTCCATGTCGCCGGTGTTGTTCAATATAGTAGCAGATATGTTGGCAATCCTTATTGGTCGAGGTAAGGAGATTGGTCTAGTAGGTGGACTTGTCCTGCACCTTGTAGAGGAGGATGTCCATTCTATAGTACGCGGATGACACAATCATTTTCACGGAACACGATATGGCAAAAGCTAGGAATATGAAGCTTGTTCTATGCCTTTTTGAACAATTATCTAGACTCAAAATCAACTTTAACAAAAGCGATTTTTTCTGCTTTGGGGGAGCCAAGGAGGACCAAGAGGATTACAAGCAATTATTTGGTTGTGAGATGGGATCATTGCAATTTAGCTACCTAGGAATTCCATTCATCATAGACGTTTGACGAATTGGGAATGGAAATGTATTGAGGACAGATTTGAAAAAAGACTAAGTTGCTGGAAGGGCAAACTTATGTCTTATGGAGGACGTCTTGTATTAATAAACTCGGTTTTGACAAGCCTATCGATGTTCCTCTTATCATTCTTCGAAGTACCGGTGGGGGTACGGAAAAGATTGGACTTTTATCGATCTCGTTTCTTCTGGCAATCTGATGAGGCTAAGAAGAAACACAGATTAGCAAGATGGGATATTATCTACAGACCCAAAGATCAAGGGGGGCTAGACATTGAGAACTTAGAAATGAAGAATAAATGCCTTCTTAGTAATTGGTTATACAGGCTATCTATTGAGACCGAAGGAATTTGGGTACAAATCTTGAGGAATAAGTACTTACAGTCGAAGACAGTGGCATAGGTTAATGCGAGACCAAATGACTCACCATTTTGGAAAGGGTTAATAAGGACGAAGGTGACCTTGTTCCAACGGGTGAAGTTTTTAGTTTGCAATGGTACTACTACCATATTCTGGGAGGACACATGGCTTGGGGATTTGCCTCTAGCTCTGCAATATCCTAACTTATATGCCATTGTACAACATAAGGAAGATTATGTTGCCACAGTATTGCAGTCGGCACCTCGTAATATTCAATTCAGACGAGCTCTAGTGGGAGAACACTGGAATTCTTGGCCGCACTTGGTGAGACGATTGATGGATGTTCAACTTTCTGACCAAGAAGATACTATTCAATGGAAGCTAGCTGAGAATGGTACTTCCTCACTAAAGTCGATGCATTCAGATTTAATTAACTCTGGGCCTATTTCAACATCTTTAAATATGTGGAAGGTTCAAGTGCCACTTAGAATTAAAAAGATTATGTGCTTTGTACACAAGGGTGTGGTACTAACCAAAGATAATCTGTTAAAACCAAGATGGACAGGAAGTCCTTTTTGCCCATATTGTCATCAAAATGAAACTATAAAACACCTCTTTCTGGATTGTCCATTGGCAAAATTATTATGGCACACAGTTCATATAGCCTTCAGCATAAATCCACCAATGAGCATCAATTCGTTATTTGGGATGCGGCTCAATGGAGTTGATGTAACTATAGCGAATCTTATCCGGATCGGGATAAGTGCGTTATTTTGGGCTATTTGGAATACTAGAAATGATATGATTTTTAATGGCAAGAACTTCAATAATTTTATGCAGGTTATCTACAGGGCCACGACTTGGATCCGTATGTGGTCATTACTCACGCATGTGGACTCCAGGGAGCATATGGCTATTGGGTGCAACCGGTGGGAGATGGTCGCACGAATTATCTTCAGCCGGTTTGGATGACGAGCTACTAATAGGCTAGATGTATATGCATGATAGTCTATTGTTTGTTTCGCCGGCTGTGGCAGTCTTTATTTACTTTCACATTTGTGTTTATGCTCAGAATGTGAGCTTTTTTGAACCTATGCCTTTACTCTTGGATTTTATTAATAATAAGGCTACATGCATCGATTGATGCAGAGGCCGGGGGCTCTGTTCCTTCTTTTTAAAAAAATGTTAAAGCAAATCAGATGGTAGAGAAATGGTGCAAGTTCTTTTAGTGCGACACAAATTGACTTTTCAATTAATATACTCACTTTATTTATTAAACAAGTAAACTAAATCAGATCGGAAAACAAAAGAGCGAATAGATCAACCGAGAGGCTTGGTAAACTAAACAAAAATCACATGAAATCCTTTAAAGTCGTAATCTCTAACTTTAAAACCTTACATTTTTTCAAAATATGAGAGATTCGTGTGTTCCTTATGCCTATCCATCCCTGATCCCCTAAGAGCATCTCAAACAAATCCCAATCCCCAACAAAATTCTAATAAAATTGGGTCTCAAAAAAGCTCCATCAGATCCCCTCAGATTATTGGCGATCACCAACAATTTAGCCCAACTTTCCTATATGGAGGGGGGCATGGCCTTCTTCCGATACCATCCCAAATACCTTGGAACCCATGTGCCCTCCATCTGAAGCCCCCCACACCCCCGCGACGTCACCGCCACTATCCATAGTCGCACCACTGTTGCACGTCTCCAATGACCGTCGTGCCAGTGCTGGAGATCACATTGACAAGTGGCGCATTTAGGTTATATTAGGTATTGGGAATGTGGTTATTGGGATCCGCGAAAGCGTCCATCTCAATAACCAGAAAAGTATTATTGGAAAGATCCAATAAATCATTATTGGGGGAGTTTTTCCAGGGATGTGCTGGAGATGCTCCAAGGCCCAAAGCATGTGTAGTTGGTATATAAATACCAAGGGTGGTTCCTTTTACTCTTTGCATAAGTTGCTATTTCTACACCATGAAAAAAAATAAAGTAAGGGCATCTCCAACGCTCGACCCCTAGAACGCACATACTATTTGTCCCCGAATTGGACTGGACCAGTCAACGGACACTAATACGGGAGCCGGTTATCCAACCATGTCTCCTGAATTTCCATCCTGTTTTTTCTATGTAGAAAAAAACGCAAAACGCAAAATAATTATAGAAAATAGCACAACTCATCCATAAATAACATGCAAATATCCCTAGTACAACAACAATTTAAATGTAAATACTACATCCGAGATTACCAGATGTTCAATAAATATTTCGAATTCATCGATTCCAAATTTAACGATACTCGAGTCAGAATCGGCAGATGTCATCCCACACATACTATTCTTGGAGTTTCATCCAACAGTGTATGTGTGAATGATCTGCCCTCGTTCATGTAGTACATCACGACATCACATGCAGGCTATACAACGTGTATAGAAATATTAAGTAAATGAGTAAAGTGGCCAACATGTAGAGAAAAACAAGCAAAACTTATGATCTCCATGGTTGGCGAACCCAATAACCACATTGTCTCCACTCGGTGAATCACACCGTAAAACTTCAGGACAGGGTTACAGATGGTGTACCATCGATGTGATATCCCTGATGTCCGACCCCTAGAACGGGCATACTATTTGTCCCCGAATTGGTCTGGACCAGTCAACAGACACTGATGTCGGAGCCGGTCATACAACCATGTCTTCTAAATGTCAATCCTATTTTTTTAGTCTCCAAAACTCCAAATAATTATAGAAAATAGCACAACTCATCCACAAATAACTTGCAAATATCTCTAGTACAACAACAATTTAAATGTACATATTACATCTGAGATTACTGGATGCTCAACAATTTTTTCGAATTCATGGATTCATAACGATACTCGAGTCAGAATCGGCATATGTGATCATCTTTGAGCTTCATCCGACAGTGTATGTGTGTGAATGGCCTGCCCTCGGTCATGTAGTACATTGCGATATCACATGCAGGCTATACAACGTCTAGAGAAAAATTGAGTGAATGAGTGAACTAACCAACATGTAGAGCAAGAAGAAACAAAACTTACGATCTCCATGGTTAGCGAGCTCAATTGCCACATTGTCTTCACTCGATGAATCACACCGAAAAACTTCATGACGGAGTTGCAAATCGTGTACCATCGATGTGATATCGACTTCACATTGCCTTTATCTATGACATGCATGTCGCAGGGTGCAAAGTTCTTTTCCTCATGAAACAAAGCATACATGCGCCGCCAAAAGATAGAGCCGCTTGTGTTCTTGCATACAAAGTTCATAGATACCACTAGTCACACATAGCATAACAACTCCACCTCGATCACCAAGTATCCAACCATCGAATTTACTCTAGAAAACAACAAAAAGTTCAGCTAGAAAGCTCAATGGCATTTGACCGAACACCTGTTGGGCATGGTGTCCGCCATGGACGTCCTTGGCAGGGGATGGAGGGTACCAGCCTACGGAAGGATCCTGGGTACACAATGTAGTCCAGGACGGGCAAGCTATTGGTGGGGACGCGACGACTGAGGATGCCTGGGCAACGGGCAGAGAGGTGCAATGGCGGACAACGACTGTGCAGATGCAAAGGAAGGAGGGAACGGGGGCTGAGTGAAAGAAAAATGGATCGGGAGAGGGATTTGTACCGCGTTGGATAACAAATTGTGTCTGGACCAAGTTTGTTCATTGTGATTTATCTACCTTTAAATACAACAACTTCAAATTAATAAAGGAAACTAGTTACAGTATCGGTCGACAAATGTTGTAAATAATCATCAAATTAAGTTGCTAAGAGAAAGGTATTTATTATACGGTGTGGCTAGATATCATCCTAATCTCATTCAAGTGACATCATCGTAGGACTTCGTTTTTCATTTCTCCCCTCCTTTCACATATTTTTCTCTATTTCTTTGTTGATTATTTTTCTACTAAAAACGTAAATGTAGTTATGTATAGCTGGCGAGCCTACAGTTACATCTGTGCACGGCTGAGGAGGGATGTTATAGCTGCACATGAGCTTTTTTCGCGAATACTCAAAGCTTGCGTACCATTTTATTAATAGAAGGAGTTAAAAAAAAGTACAATAGGTGATACAACGCATGACCTGGATGCAAGAGGCATGAACATGGTGCGCCAAACAGCGAGACATGAGAAACTCGATCCAAACATAAAAAACACAGCTAAACTCTCCAACCGGAGAAACAATCCAACCAACAACTAGACGGACGATAACTCCAAAAACAACACCGAGGACGCCGCGCGAGTAAAAAACAACGCCTTCACGAAGGAGAACGACAACAAGACATCGTCGTCGTCCGATTCGAAAAACCAGATGTAGGGTTTCCCCTGATGCTTGAAGAGGGGCAGGATAATGGCTATGACAATGCTTCCAAGAATGGAACAACACCCGGAGGTGTCGCTGCTGCCAGCACGAGATGTAGGGATTTCACCCTGACCAAATTCCGGGTAATCCCAAGCTGTTGGAGCACAAGTCGGAGAAGAGGAAGTCAAGCATAGGGCGAAACTGCGACTACGGGAAGGGGAGACACGCCCGATGCCAAAGGAGGCACCGGTCATCGCTAGACGTGTGAGATTCGGAGGAGGGCAAGGTTGCGTGACTGCAGGGAATGGATGGCAACGGATGCGACAACAGCCGATGCCCCTGATGAGCCAGGATCTGGATGAGAGCGCAGATCCCGGCCACGGGGATCGGAGCAGCAAGGGCACACTGAAACGCCAAAGGAGCTCAAAGGGGAAGCGGCTCCCAGAACGTGTCAGACCCAAAGATGCACCAGGATGAACAGCCAACAAGAGCACCCAGCAGGGTGTTGGGTGCGGAGATGCCAAGGAGCCAGTGAGCCATAGGAGCCGGAATTAGCGTAGCTCCCGGGGTGCGCCGGTGAAGCCATGCCGGCCATAGACGCAGGAAGGGGACTGCACTTAAGGGCATCTACAACTGTACCTCTCAAACACGCCTCATACGACCGGGCGGGCTGTCCGGTTTGTGTCCGGTCAAAATAATTTGACCGAGACGGACCCCTCAAACAGGCCTCCAATGCACGGACTGACCGGCACCCCCATATCCACCCAAATATGGGGCGGATATGGGGGCGCCCGGATGCTGACAAGCCCGGCCCACCCCGAGTCCACCCTGTCCCACAAAAACCCCATACAACGAAACCCTAGGTCACTCACTCTCGCTCCGTCCACTCCTCTCCCCTCTCTGTCCGCTCCTCTCCCCTCTCCGCCCGCTCCTCTCCCCCCGCTAATGAGCATGTCGAGCTCCGGCAGCGCCTCAGGCGACTCCGACCCGGAGTACAAGCTGGCTCTCCACATCGTCTTGGAGCGGTCCATGGTGGAGACCGGAAGCAGCTCCGGATCCGAAGCGTCCTTGCAGCCGCCCGCTCCCCGTCGGTGCATTTCGGACGCCGGCGTTGGTCCGTCCCGTGCCATGGGTAGCGACGACCGACGGCCAGCCTAGTCCGCGTTGGCGGGGCGGGCTCCCTCCCGCCATGCCCTCCCTCCGCCCGCCGCTGCTCCCCTATGGGGCAGCGGTGGGTGCTTCTGCCCTCCCCTCCGGCTCGGACGCACACGCCGGAGTCAGAGGCGCCTGCCGCCCGCCGCGAGAGGCAACGACGGAGGGAGAGGGAGGCCGCGGAGACGGCGAACGAGCGGACACGGTCTCTGGCAGATATGGATGAAGACCGCCTCCTCCCGTGGGTTTGTCGCCGGTCGCTCACGATGGCGGAGTCCGACGTGAGGAGGCTCCGCCGCATGAACGCCAAGGCCCTTCGCATTGCCATCGAGGAGTCCGAGCGGCTGGCGGCGGTTATGATGCAGGAGCGGGCCAAGCTGGCCAAGCTCAAGCGCCGGCAGGACCGGGCGGCGGAGTGGCTGAAGTGCCTCGTGATCGTCTCCGACTCCTCCTCCGACGATGACGGCGGCTCCTCTTCCTCCTCGGACTCCTCCTCCGACCAGCCCCCCGCCGCCGACGGCTATAGCCACGTGGACGACCGCAAGGGGAAAGGTCCGGCCCGCAAGTACTAGTTAGATTAGTGTAGTTTTAAATTTGTCCGTCGTATGTATAAACTTTTATTGCAATGTGATGTTTGATCGACGTACTTTGATCCATGTTGTATGGGTAGTATGAAAATAGGGGTTCGGATATGAGGGAGACGACTGTGGACGAGTGGATTTGAGGCGTACCCGGTCAGTGCTCGCGGACGCGTCGGGACGCGTCCGCGAGCGTTTGAGGGGCCGGATTTGTCATATCCGGTTGTCGATGCTCTAAGCTATAAACGAGCAACTGCATTTACACGTGAAAAAAACAATAAAAAAACAAAAAGGGAAACGTAAATCAATCAAACGAAGAAAGTAAATCAAAAATAAAATAATCCACACGAATAGCCGCATGGAATCATACGAGCGAGAAGTTGAGCCAGATTTTGCTAGTTCTCATGAGGACCAGAAAATCCATATCATATCAGTTTCAGTGGACAGCGGTCAATCTGCAAGTGTTGAAAATGGCGAGGCGTCGCAGTCCGACCGACCGACCCGGCCGGGCCACCAACCGATTGCACTATATATAAACCCCTTGTTAAACCTTCACTCGCACTCGTTCTTTCCATGGCGTACGTGGCGTTTGTTGTAGCATATGTAGGACAGGAGCAGCTAGAAAACCATTGATTCTTGTTTTTTAGTAGATTACAAGGCAAGACAAGAGTAGAGGATCCCCATCCATCGCCACCTGACCAACCAAATCACTCACCATTCGCCAAGTGAAAGCAACCATGGCCGGCACCGCCGCGTTGCGGTTACGTACATGGCCCCGCAGCCAGCCGACACCACCAACATAGGCCCCAACCAACCCACCCGATCCTCACTTCTTCCTCTACCTAGTTCTCTCCTCAGACGGGTGCACCCCTACAGCAACGAAATCCACCTGACTAGCTTGCTACTCGTTGGCCTTGCCTGGCAGCTTTTCTGATCATCTCCCCGGCTCGGCCTCTCCGTTTGGTCGTCGACGGCTCTGCCTCAGCGGCCCGGCGGCCGACGTCGGTGCGGGGTGATCCATGGAGTACGTGGCCGTGCGGGCTCCGATTCCGATGAGCCGGAGGACGCGCCATGCTCACCAACTCGCCAACGACCCTACTGTTCCTCCTCGTCCTCCTCCTGTGAGTGCACGGCGCTGCTAGAATCAAAATCAATGCACTGCACTGCCATGCCAGTCAGGTGGTTTCCTTTCCTTTTTTGATCGAGAAGAATTGGAGCAAGTTCCTCTTTTAATTCGGGCAGTGCGTAAATTCTATTGGACCAGCCCGCGGCCCATACACGACAATGAAGTATTGGCCAGCCTAACTCATTGACCATGGCCCGGTCCAGTCACGTACTTGCTGCTGCTGACGATATTTTTGTGGCCTGGACGATCATGGTTCAGTTGCAGACGACGACGGCGACAAGCAACGCCGTGCAGCAGCACAATCAGAGACGCATGGATCTCGAGCACGAGGTGCCCACCTAAGAATCGTCTTGTACAATGCATCGCCATGGATGGTTATCGGTTTTCAGACTGAAAATGCGTGGGAATGGTGCAGGTGGCGGAGCTGAAGCAGCAGCTGAGCAGCCAGGGGACGGTGCACCACATCCTGGAGCGCGCCCTGCGTCCAACCACAACCACCGCCACCTCCCCCGCCTCCGCGTGCTCCGTCCTCCTCAACATCCCGGCCTTCATCCCGGCCAAGGCCAAGCGGCTACTCGCGGAGCTCGTGGTCGTCGAGGAGGAGATCGCGCGGCTCGAGTCGGAGATCCACACCATGAAGGGCGACCCAATCACCACCGCGCAGCGGCAACGGGCGTCCATGGAGACGGCCGTCTACGCCTCCTCCTCCTCGCCAAGTGTCTACACCAGCAACGGCAATAGCAATGGCAACGGCACGGCGGCACACGCGGCATTGGCTCGTCAGCCGGCTGATCAGGTGGCGCCGGAGATCAAGTCCATGTTCTTCATCAGCCAGGCCATGAACGCCGAGTACCTCCAGCACCATCTGGCCGCCGACGACAAGCCGGACAGGAGCCCCCGAGACCAGACCAGAGGACCAGGAGCCGCCGCCGTCAACCCAAAGTTCAACGATAACATCTTTCGCCTCCCGGCAAGGAATTCCCATGACAAGGTAACCAATCTGACATGCAACACTTCAGGGAAAATCATGCTCTGCTTATGCGCCGTACGTCTTTCACTGCTCCTTGCAGAGGCAATCGAATGGCGCAGCCGAAAAACCTCCGAGGGCCACCCAAGAACCGTCACCGCCGACGACGAAGACGGCGAAGAGGGACGAGCAGAGCAAGGTCCAGCCGAACAAGCTGTCGGAGAGGATCGTGAAATGCCTGGCGGTGATCTTCATCAGGCTGCTCCGGTCGTCGCGGGCGGCGGAGATGGACAAGTCCGGCAGCCTCGCCAGGTCCGGGAACCTGTTGCAGGGGAGCTTCAGGATCGATGGGGCGCTGAACGTGACGGCGGGCGTCGCAAAGGAGAAGGACAGCGGGCAGCAGGATCACTACGGCATCTTCGGGATACAGGACGCCATGGTCAGAGACATCGGCCCCTACAAGAATCTCGTCAGGTTCACCTCCAGCGCCTTCGACCTCCGAGGGTTCTCCAGCTCCCCTCTGCTCACCAAGTTGAGGTGAATAAATAAAGCCATTTCTTCAAAAAAAAAAAACTATTCCATCGGATCCAAATTAATTGTCGCAACTTTAATAGTACAATTCTGACTAAAGTTGTTCCAGAGCCGCGACAAGTAATATGGATCAGAGGAAATATTTCGATTATTTCTTGCATTTGTTAGTAAACTTTTATGGTTGTGGTGTCTGGTGCC
Organism: Hordeum marinum; assembly: GCA_022496015.1. Classification (NCBI taxonomy): domain Eukaryota; kingdom Viridiplantae; phylum Streptophyta; class Magnoliopsida; order Poales; family Poaceae; genus Hordeum; species Hordeum marinum. The sequence goes on from CM039672.1 coordinate 47,975,732, forward strand.
AGGGAGATGTTGGAGGCCTTGCAGCAGGTGGATTTAAGGATTCTCACACACCAGCAGAAGCTGGCATTTTGGCTGAACATATACAACACATGCATCATGCACGTATGTACATTTTGAATTTTGATCTTCCGGTGCATTTCTTTGAGCTAAAGATTTTTGGTATCCGCCGTTGAGTTGCGTGTTTTGAATAATCCAGGGGATTATGCAGCATGGTTTGCCTTCAAACTCTGAAAAGCTGCTAGCACTGAAGAACAAGGTACGTCAGTTTGTTTAAATAAATTTTCTGGTACATCAGTATAAGGGAAGGGTAACATTTATATGTTGTTTCATATATGCCTTTCAGGCAACAATCAACGTTTCAGGGCAAAAGTTCAATGCTCTGCTAATAGAGAATTTCATCTTGAGGCAGCCATCCAGTGTGAAAGATGTGAGCATTTCGGTAGTTCTGTTTTGCTTTCAGTTGCACCTTCACAACAAGAATGTGTTGTTCTTATCAACAAACAAACGCCGCAGGAATTCTGGAAATGCGACGTCGATGTCGAAGAGCAACACGTGAGGAGTCTCTACGGATTGAATAGTTCAGAGCCCAACATTATGTTCGCCATGTGCTGTGGCATCAGATCTTCCCCGGCAGTAAGTTCATCCACCCCTAACACAACTAATAAATGAATTATGTTTAATCTCCTTCCTCAAGGAAAGAGAAATACTTCAAATCTCCACTGAATCTAACATGAACATAATATGATTTTGGTGCTGCACATCAATACAATTCTGAGTTGAGTTGCATCCAGCTTCGGATATACAAGGCGGATCGCGTGACGGCGGATCTGGAGAAGGCGAAGCTGGACTACCTCCAGGCGTCGCTGGTGGTGACCTCGGCGAGAAGGCTGATGATCCCAAGCCTGATACACTCCAACATGCACGACTTTGCCAAGGACATGGAGTCCCTGCTCACGTGGATCTGTGACCAGCTCCCCACATCTTGGTCGCTCAGAAAATCCATGGTGGACTGCTTGAGGGGGCATCCCAAGGTCGAAGACGTGGTGGAGGTGATCCCATATGACTATGAGTTTCAGTATTTGCTACCCAAGTGAACACATGCGCTATTTGTTTCAAGTTGTGTGTACTAGTACTACACAAATGGCGTACATATTTCCATGTATATTGTTGTCTTAGAGGTAGAAAATAGTGGTTTGATATGTACTTCCTCCGTCCGGAAATACTTGTCCCACAAATGGATGTATCTAGACTTATTTTAGTTATAGATACATCCATTTTATTTATTTTTAGGACAAGTATTTCCGGACGGAGGGAGTATAATTCTTTTGGATCAAAGGCTTCATTTTTTTGGATGTTTAGACCATCTCCATAGGGTGCAATGTAAAATAGGGCACTTAGTGATGCCCGTGGAGCTTGAGCAAAACCAAGACATGTCGCGCCAATGCCCAACCGCCGCGTGAAGTTTCATTTTCCTCACCCTTGCGCGACTATCGTGCCACCTCTCACGAACGCATCGATGAAACCCACCCACCGCACCCTGCAGCCGCCGGATCCGACCATCCCAACCCCATCGTCATCGGATTCGCACCTTCCCCGCCGCCGGACGACCCCAAATCAATTGAATCCATCACCGCACATCCATGCCGCTACGGCGGCAACGCTCGATTCCGCCACTGCACAACCTCCGCGGCACTAACGCCCAACTACTTGAAAGACAAAAATGACACCAGTAGCCCAAAGACAAACGTTAGTGACTGCGGAACTGGAAGGCAGAAGCGGTACTACCGCTTGGGTGCTTCAAGCAAGCTCAAGCAGAGAACATGAGGAACTCCATGAAGCGGGAAGGAAGGTGGGTGCATATGGGTATGTGTACATGTTGATTCTACCCAAGCCATTCCAAAATGGATCCCCTCTGATGAGGTCACCTACCTGAGGTAGGGTCAAGGACTATACATTTGGGGCCACCTAAGGGTCCACGGCATCATAAGAGTCCCTGAACTACTTTAGCATTCGGACGTCTTTCGTATCCACTCAGATCTTTGGAAGTCACTCAGACATCATTCGGTCGTATTACAACACTCGGACGATAGGAAGTAGAGGCGACATAGGAGCGACAATGTTCGAGGGACTTAACTCACATAAAGGGTTGTGAATACAATGTTACCTGTAATGCTGCCAGTTAACTTAGCCGTTTCTAGTAACTCCGGCAGTTATCCGCATTTATTGCCCTTGTAATGGCGCTCGGCAGGTGGTGGAACACTCTATATAAGCCACCCCCTCACACCAGAGTAAGGGTTACGAACTCTTTGTAATCATACTCACACATAAGCAAACACTAAGCACTAGGGCTCGAGACGTAGGGTCTTTACCACTTCCGAGTGGGGCCCGAACTCGTACATCTGAGTGTTACACTTGCCCTACAGTTAGGCTTCGTCCTCACTCGTACGTACCCCCCGTACTACTGTCAGCGTTACTCCCAGGACAGTTGGCGCCCACCGTGGGGCATCACGTCTAGCAAATTCCGGCGTAAGTGAGATTCTAACTTTTCCAGTCATCATGTTGGCACTCGGCGGTGAGATCCTCTTCGGCACCCTTCACTTCGTCGCCGACGGCTCGGCGTGGTTGCACAAGGCACCGTTGGACCCAGATGCGTTCCCCGCCTGGGGAGCGATGCACGGGGTTCTACTTCGACAGCCATCGGAGCCTTACGGCTCCCCGTCCGTCTGCCCATCTGGAGGCCGCCGCAAGCGTTCGGACGCTCACGGCTGTGACGATGGATTGAGCATGATGTGGCATGCCAGTCCACGGTCGGTCAAGTAGCTGTGCTCGACTCCGACGAGCCCAACGTCAACTTGTTCCCCTCTTCGGGTGATGAGTTGTCCGATGAGTCAGAGTTCGAGAGCAGCGGAGGCGCTGGGGAGATCTTGATGTAAACACCAACAACAACGGACCTTGATACGTCCATTTTGCATCATACTTTTATATTGATATTTATTGCATTATGGGATGTTATTATACATTACGGTACAATAGTTATGCCTTTTCTCTCTTATTTTACAAGGTTTACATGAAGAGGGAGAATGCCGGCAGCTGGAATTCTGGACTGGAAAAGGAGCAAATATGAGAGACCTATTCTGCACAACTCCAAAAGTCCTGAAAAGTTACGAAGAATTGTTTTGGAATATATAAAAAATATTGGGCAAAAGAAATACCAGAGGGGACCCACCAGGAGGCCACAAGCTCGCTGGGCGTGACCTACCCCCTGGTCGCGCCCTTGTGGATTGTGGCCCCCCTGGCAGCCCTCCGGTGTCCATCTTCTGCTATATGAAGAGTTTTGACCTAGACAAAATAAGGAGAGAGCTTTCGGGACGAAGTGCCGCCGTCTCGAGGCGGAACTTGGGCAGAACCAATCTAGGGCTTCGACGGAGCTGTTCTGCCGGGGAAACTTCCCTCTCGGAGGGGGAAATCGAAGCCATCGTCATCACCAACGATCCTCTCATCGAGAGGGGTTCAATCTCCATCAACATATTCATCAGCACCATCTCCTCTCCAAACCCTAGTTCATCTTTTGCATCCGATCTTTGTCTGAAAACCTCAGATTGGTACCCGTGGGTTGCTAGTAGTGTTGATTACTCCTTGTAGTCGATGCTAGTTGGTTTACTTGGTGGAAGATCATATGTTTAGATCCATAATGATAATTAATACTCCTTTGATTATGAACATGAATATGCTTTGTGAGTAGTTACTTTGTTCCTGAGGACATGGGATAAGTCTTGTTATAAGTAATCATGTGAATTTGGTATTTGTTCGATATTCTGATGAGATGTATGTTGTCTCTCCTCTAGTGGTGTTATGTGAACGTCGACTACATGACACTTCACCATTATTTGTGCCTAGGGGAAGGCATTGGGAACTAATAAGTAGATGATGGGTTGCTAGAGTGACATAAGCTTAAACCCTAGTTTATGCGTTGCTTCGTAACAGGCTGATTTGGATCCATATGTTTCATGCTATGATTAGATTTATCTTAATTCTTCTTTCGTAGTTGCGGATGCTTGCGAGAGAGGTTAATCATAAGTGGGAGGTTTGTCCAAGTAAGGGAAGCACCCAAGCACCGATCCACCCACATATCAAATTATCAAAGTAACGAACGCGAATCAAATGAGCATGATGAAAACTAGCTTGACAGAAATTCCCATGTGTCCTCGGGAGCACTTTTGCTTTATATAAGAGTTTGTCCAGGCTTGTCCTTTGCAACAAAAAGGATTCGGCCACCTTGCTGCACCTTTGCTACATTTATTACTTGCTACCCGTTACGAATTACCTTATCACAAAACTATTTGTTACCGATAATTTCAGTGCTTGCAGAGAATACCTTACTGAAAACCACTTGTCATTTCCTGCTGCTCCTCATTGGGTTCGACACTCTTACTTATCGAAAGGACTACGATACATCCCCTATACTTGTGGGTCATCAGACCTCCTGATACTCTGCTGGCGGTGCTTATGGCCGAGATGGTGGCCGCCATGGCGAAGACATCAGTGGCTACGTCCCCTAGCCTCTCACTCGGGAGTAGCGGGAAGAGAGGAGGAGGAAAGACGACAAAGTTCTACTAACTCCCATCACGGGGACTACCCCAGAAGAGGTAGCTTTGGAGGCCACGCGTCAAGCCACTTTGGCTGAGTGTGAGCGGCTCGAGCAACTCCAGTGGTCACTCGACGATTGCGTAGCCAGAGAACAACCCAGTTCCAGTCGACTGCGGCATCCTTTGTTACAGAACAACTGACCGCCCAAGATCCCAGTGAGGCGCACGCAGATGGAGAACCTGGCCGCGGCCACTCGGATCGCTGAGTCTATTCAGCCATCCGGTTCCGCGGCTGGAGAAGGTACTTGGCAGATCCAGACTCTGCAGAAGACTGTGCACAGGCAGAATTCAGAAGTCTCACAGTCACACCAACGGATAACAGCAAGTCCACGCGGGTCGATACGGTCCAGTCTGCACATAGCCCGCATGCCTACGGAAAGCGTGGGCACTCTCCTCCTCTTCCGATAGGCCAGCACTGAGAGCGCTGGTGCGATGACTGCAATGTTAGTCGGACACCCCCTCCATGAGGCAATTCATACGGCAAGCGGCCTCACGACGACAATTGACCTCACCGAGAGGATTGCGAACGGAGTCTGTCCGGGCCCAGAGGTTATGAAGAAGGTGGCCAGTGATAACCTACAAGTGTAGGGGGTCACTTGTAGCCTTTTTCGATAAATAATAGTGTCGAACCCAACGAGGAGCAAAATGTGGAACAAATATTCCCTCAAGTTCCATCGACCACCGATACAACTCTACACATGCTTTAACGTTTGCTTTACCTAGAACAAGTATGAAACTATTTTGTGGGAACAAAACTTGAAGTACTTTGTAGAGGTAAAGATAGTTTTGCAAGATAATAAAGAACATAGAAATAAAAGTTAGGTGCTGTTTTAAATTTTTTACAGGAAAGTAAATATAGAGAGTGTGGAAAAGTGGTGATAGGATTTGCGAGATTGTCCTAGGCAATTGATAACTAGACCGGTAATCATTATTGCAGTTTTATATGAGGGAGAGGCATGAGCTAACATACTTTCCGTACTTGGATCATATGCACTTATGATTGGAACTCTAGCAAGCATCTGCAACTACCAAAGATCGTTAAGGTAAACCCAACCATAGCATTAAGTATCAAGTCCCCTTTACTCCCATACGCAACAACCCCCTTACTCGGGTCTGTGTATTCTGTCACTCACGTGCCCCACCATAAGAGAATCATGAACATATTGCAACACCCTACAAAGGGGATCCCTCACATTTGCGTGACATGGAGGGAACCATAGGACAACACCAAAATAAAACATACACCTCATACCAACCACGATCATCAATTATCCCATAGGACAAAACAAGTCTACTCAAACATCATAGGGACGTAATATATAGCATTAAGCACCTTGTTCAAGTAGGGGGTTGATACATCTCCAATTTATCTATAATTTATGAAGTATTCATGCCATGTTTACAGTAATTCTATATGATTTTGGTATGATTTTATTAGAACTAACCCGGACCGACGTTGTTTTCAGCAGAACTACCATGGTGTCATTTTTTTGTGCAGAAATAAAAGTTCTCGGAATGGGCTGAAAATTTAGTATGATTTTTTATGGACCAAAAGAGACCCCTAAAGCATTGTAGTTGGGACAGAAGAGCCACGAGGAGGTGACAAGCTACCCAGGCGTGACCAAGGGGGTGGTCGCGCCTAGCAAGCTTGTGACTTCCTCATGGCCCCCCTTGACGTGAGATCGACGCCAAAAATTCCTATAAATACAGAAACATCCGAAAAGAAACCTAGATCGAGAGTTCTGCCACCGCAAACCTCCAATCTTGGCCCTCTTCGGCACCCTGTCGGAGGGGGTCACCATCACCGGAGGCCATCTTCATCATCCCGGAGGGGCCATCAAAACCATGGAGGCCAAGTACCATAGGGAGAACCTCTCCCCACAGAGGGGGGAGGCCATGGAGGAGGAAGCACAAGGGGGAGATCCTCTCCCCCTCTCTCCCGATGGTGCTGGAGTGCCATCGGGGGAACCATCGCCACGGTGATCGTCTTCATCAACATCACCTTCTTCATCACCATCTTCATCTCCTTTTAGCGGTCCACTCTCCCACACCCCGCTATAATCCCCTACTTGAACATGGTGCTTTATGCCACATATTATGATCCAATGATGTGTTGCCATCCTATGATGTTTTGAGTAGATTTCTTTTTTCCTTTGGGTTGATTGATGATCTATTTGAGTTGTATGTTTATTTTCATGCTATCCTATGGTGCCTTCCGTGCCATGCACATGTGAAGGATTCCCGTTGTAGGGTGTTGAAATACGTTCATGATTCGCTTATAGTGGGTTGCTTGAGTGACAGAAGCATAAACCCGAGTAAGGCGGTTGTTGCGTATGAGATAAAGGGGACTTGATGCTTTAATTCTTTGGTTGGGTTTTACCTTAATGATCTTTAGTAGTTGTGGATGCTTGCTAGAGTTCTAATCATAAGTGCATATGATCCAAGTAGAGAAAGTATATTAGCTTATACATCTCCCTCATATAAAATTGCAATAATGATTTCCGATCTTGTTAACAATTGCCTAGGATAATTCCGCACACCGACCCATCATTATTCCACACTCGCTATTTGTAATATATTGTAATATTATGATAACAACACCTATTTTTATATTTTAGTTCTCCGTTATCATGCAAAGCTATCCTCTTCATACCCACAACATAGTTTTATTTCTCGATTCTATATGGAAGCAAACGTTTGGCATACGTAGAGTCGTATCAGTGGCAGATAGGACTTGAGAGAATATTGATCTTACCTTTAGATCCTTGTGGGTTCGACACTCCATACTTATCACTTCCACCTTTGGAAATTGCTATGATGATTCCTTGCACTTGGGGATTATCAAGCTGTTTTCTACCGCCGTTACCGAGGACCAATAGCATGGAGTTGATATTCTTGTGTGTGCTTGTTCGCTTTCTTCACTAGTTAGATTTTGTTTTACCTTTTTACTTTATTTAGTTGTGGGTGAAACAAACAAAAAATTAAATAATTAAAAATACAAAAAGAGTTACTTGCCCCTTATCCCTAAGAAGTTTTTCAAAAAGAGAAGTGATTGGAAGGTTGTGCATTGGAGAAGTGAGGGTCGACCTTGAACACTTGTGTTCATGCTCATGGAAATGTCGTGGGGAATGAAGACCTATGGGATCGGAGGGACCCGTTTCAGTTTGGCAGGGGGAAGGCTCGTGCAAAGAGCCGGTCTGATGAACAACGCGCGGGGATCTTTACCCAGGTTCGGGCCGCACGGATGCGTAAAACCCTACTCCTGCTTGGTTGTATTCAGAGTGTTCTTAGGGTTCTAGCTACAAGAGCGCTATGAGCAGCTGCCATGCGTGTGAGCTAGAAAGTCCCAAAAGTCAAAAATAGTGTCCTACCATATCGCCCTGGGCCTCCTTTTATACTCTGAAGGGGATCCCAACAGTGGCGTGCGTACACAGGGTGTACATAGCTACAGTGCTATCATACCAAACACTGACGGAGTAGGACAAACGCATTTAATGCACCGTCAGGCATCTCTGTCTGCCTGTGGGACGGGATAGGAGACCATCCCATCGGCATCACTTAGCCCCCTCCAACGTTGACGCCACGACACGCGTCTAGGTGGATTGACACCTGGCCTGTGCGCTGGCGGGGCCTTGCCAGGGCTTCGTCTTGTCGGGGTTTTGCCTTGCCGGGGCCTTGTCTTGCCTGGGGGTTTAATAGACCTTCCGGCAAGGTCTTGCCGGCGGTCTTGATTCTTCTGTGTTTGTATCTAGCAAGTCCCTGCCGGGCCTCGTTGCCAAGGTGGCTACTACCGCTCGTGCACGAGTAAGGGGCACTGGAGAGCCCAAAACTCTAGTGCACCGACAGGAGCCCCCGGGCATGGGCCACACACGTCGCGATGCGTTGTTGGGTCAGGCCCAAACTGTGCACGGGCGTGCATGGAATGGCCCTGCAGTCATGATCATTGCGCTTGCTGCGCTTCCCCACGATGTCCATTGAATGCGGGACGTGGTGTACGTGCATGGTGCAGCCGTTACAGCAGCGCGCCCGCGAAACGTTTCTATGTTATCTTATTTTAGTAAAGAGACTGCCCCGCGCCTTCCCCATAAAGGGGAAATTGCAGATGCGCTGCTCATTTACCTCTCATCTTTCCCAATCTAAGAACCGCCGTCGTCTTCCTCCTCGAGCCCGAAACAGAGCCCCTTCCGCCCATCCATACCCCTACTCCCTCTTCATCCTCAGTCCCCGCCCTCGTCGCCGCCATGCTTCCCAAAGCTAGCAAAGGCAAGGAAGCAAAGGCCGTCTCGGAGAACAAAATGGTGAGGATGCGGAAGGAGCACGTCGTCTTTCCATCGGGGCTTGGTGTGGATGTCCTGAAGAAGCAATACCGGTGGATGTGGGCGACGAGGACGACGACACATCCCGCCATGTGCGTGAGTCCAGGACCTTCCGAGGACGGCCTAGGAAAATACCCTTTCATTGCCGATTACTTTTACTGAGGGCTCTATCCCCCTTTTTCGGACTTCTTCAACAACCTCATGTTCACCTACGGCTTCCAACTCTTGGATTTCACGTCGAATGTCGTGATGTCCATCGCAGTTTTCGCCCACCTTTGCGAAAACTTTGTCGGAGTAGTCCTCAACACCGCTCTTTTCTGCCACTACTTTTCCCCACATATCCAACCAGGCGGAGCCCTTTTCGGTGCCGTCACTTGGATTCCACGGCCAGGAAGCAAGGAGGTCTACCCCGATGAGGCCTACTGTGATAGGTGGGACGAGTGGCGGGGTAAATGGTGCTGGATTCGGGAGGAGAAAGGCTTGCCCTTCTGCTTGCCGCGGCAAGCTAAAATGGTGCGTGGCGAGGACTGGGGTGCTGTTGACCCCGAGGATGGGAAACTTACAGTCGCGACCACCAGGATCCACCGCCTCAGGGACACCGGCCTTACCGTGGAGATGGTAGGTGCCGATTTCCTTCGCCGGCGCATTGCACCCTTGCAGAATAAGGGGAGGCCAACTTGGGATTTTTAAACGCGGAGGACATCATGAGACTGCGCCCCAGGCTGAACCACAACCTAACTGTTATGCAACACACAGCCCTCTGCCAGAAGCTGTTCAGGGGTGCTGCGGTACCTGAGCTGCCGGCAGGCATAGTCCCCTTGTGTAACAATTCCGCCTTAGGTAGAATCATTGCCATGATGCCGGTGTTTGACACGCACAGCCTCAACGTGTCTTGGATCGAGCCGCCTGTCGAGCAGGTACAAGAATTCTTCGATAACTTGGTGGAAAGGGCCATCCGCGGGAAAGAGGGCCTCGTCCACGACACCATCGAGGAGGAGCTAGCGTACATCGCCAGCAGGGCGGAGGAAGCACATCTCGCCGCGGAGGCCGGCAGCGTCGGCCTCTTGGAAGACGAAGCCGGCAAAGGGGAAACATTGCCACACAAAAGCCTTGCCGGGTAGGGTGGGACCGCCGAGGAGCAAGGCGGCACGTCCGCTCGGGGCTGCCCTGCCGAAGACGGAGCTGAAGAGGAGCTGCCCGAGGAGGCCCCGTCCCTTGTGCAAAGGAACAGGCGCGTCCTTTGGAGTGTCGCCTCTGGGCTCCCCGTCCGTCAAGCTCCTTCGAGTAGTGCAGCCTCCGGCAAGGGGGCGACCGGCAAGGCCGCGCGACGGCAACAAACCCATCAGCAATCCTCGCCCGCTGCGGCCAAGCGATCCAGGAGAACCCCTCCACCTCCTCCCACAGGCACCACGGCAGAGGTCGCCTTTGACCTTTCTGCCCTTAGCTCGGGAGAAGAAGATGAGGAGTAAGGGTCTTGCCGTTATCTTTTACTTTTCTAATTTCTGGTTTTGATTTTACTCATTTGATTCGCCTCGTTTTGCCTCCATAGGGATGTGGAAACACTGACGCAGCGGGTAGCGAAGAGGGCGAGGACCTTGGCGGTCGAGGAGTCATCGGCAAGCGCCTCAGGCACGCCAAGGACAACCACCATCAACCCAGAGGCTAGCCCACGGTGCAGCCCTTGACTCAGTCCTTGGCGGAGCCCCCAGCGTGAGCCCACTACCCACTTCCCGCTGGCAAGTGCTGGGTGTGCAGCTTTACTGTTGACATCACCAGACATGTAGGAGGAGGGCGGCGGCAAGGAGAAACATCAGCGACCGTTCCGAACATGCCGCTCCCATCATCTACGTTGCGCAGAGACAAGTCTACGGCAAGGACCTCCTCCAGCACGCTTTACCGCGACGAGGAGGAGCCAGCAAACATAGGCACCGGCAGGCCTTCGTCGGCAACTGTTATTGGTGTAGGTACTCTTTATTATTTTTGTCTTTTTTGCCTTCTTGAACTTCCACCTTAGCTTCGGTTGGTTTGCTTTCTTGGCCTCTAAACATTCCCTCGATGGAGGGCATGGACATCGACACCATCATCGAGGAGACTGCCAGGGATGCCGCCACCGAGGCTGACAGGACCGCTGCCGAGGCCATCAAAAGTGCTTCCGCTGAGGCCGCTAAAGCTGCCAAGAATGCTGCCGCTGAGGCTGCTAGCGCTGAGGCCGCCAAGGCTGCACAGAAAGAGGAGGTCGCCAAGAAGTCCGCCGAGGAGGCCGCCAAGAAGTCTGCCGAGAAGGCCGATGGGGAGGCCAGTGGTCGCACTGACGGCATCCCTGTCGCAGGAGCGCCAGGCGCTACATTGACCACTGAACCCCAGTTGCCGGGGAGGCGGCCTTCGAGGACCGACCGCCTCCGTCCGAAGCTCCTTCATCGAGCAGATACTTTAAGGTCGGCGACAACTTGTTCGTCAGCATCCTAGACACGGCAAGCACTGGGGCGCCACCCGAAGGGGGAGTTCTTGTCGAGGAAGCAATCACTGCTACCGGGCTCGACATCGTTGATGAGCCAGGCGCCAGCAGCAAATCCCAAGAGGAGCAGCTCCTTCAGACCATGGGCGACAACTTCCGAAAACTTCAAGCGCTTCACCGCGCCCGAAAGGAGAAATTGGAGTCCAGGGCTGCGGTTATGGAAGCGGTCGGGGCCAATTTCTAGGAGCGCGTCAAAGAAACTCAGGCTTGGTTTGGCCAAGCTTCCCAGGACCTAAAGACTGGCCAAACGCAGTTGAGCCAAGGCTGGAGCCAACTCTTCATGTAGCAGTCCGATGCCGAGCAGGCACAGGAAGAGGCCAAACAATGGGCTGCCGCCGAGGATGCTCGTTTGATGGAGCGCCGTGTCTTGCTCGATGCCCATGAGGAGGACCTTGCCACTCGCGAGAAGGTGCTTGCCAACAAGCTCCATGGCAAGGAAGTGGAGCTCGAGGATCTCGTCACGCGGCAGACCCAGGAGCTGGAGCGAAAGCATAAGGAGACGCTCGAGGCCCTAACTGTGGACCACACCGGCAAACTGAAGGAGGCCATCGACGCAGCTGAAGCTGCCGAGGCCGCCAAGAACTTGTAGGAGGAGAGGGCGAAGAAGCTGGAGGCCATCCTCGGGGATCTCGACAAGGATGTCTCGTTGCTCAAGACTGAAAGGGACAAAGCCATCGCCAGTCTAATGGAAATGCAGGTCACCATTTATGACAAGAGCAAGAAGCTCTATTCAGCCAACCAGTCCATCAGCGACCTAAACCTGAAGCTGGCCACGCTGACCGGGACCCTCGAGGCCGCCAAGACCCGAGAGAAGGCTCTGGTCTAGGAGCTCCACGATGAGAAAGAGCTGGGTGAGAGCGCCGCTAACGCCCACAACGACTATGTGCATGGAGTGGAAATCAGGACCGAGAAGCTCGTCGATGTAGCGGAGAAGCTCGCCGAGCAACTGTCCACCATGGGCCTGGAGGGCCCCATGTACTCTCCTGACGATAGGATGTCCACGAGCGTCAAGGTGACCATGTTCTTCGACAGCCTGCTTGGCGCCCTTGAGCAGCTTCACTCCGAGTGGGCATCCCACCTGACCAGCGAATCGCGCAAACTCTGCCAGGTCGTTCTCCGCAAGGTGCTCGTCAAGGTGGCGTACAGGAACCCCGACCTCGACCTCACCAACATCCTCGACCGCTTACCGAAGAGTGTAGATGTCAAGGCACTTGAGGAACTCGTCGCACCCATCGTCGAGAGGGTAAGCCAAGTCACGGGTTAAAGGCGATCGCCGAGATTAGCTGCCTTACTCCTCGATGCCGCACATTCCAAAAACAATTTATTTTATGTTAGAACCTCAGCAAGGCCGATGTAATATTTGCCTGTTATGCTTTGAACAATCGTTATGTTATCTTCCTTGCTTAATTTCTCTCTGTATGTATTCACCCTATGCTTGATTGGAAACTTGCTGGCTCGTAGACCTCTGCCGCGAGCACTAGGTGTGGTACCTTAGCAGCCTGCTAGCAAAATTGCTGCCGGCAAGAGCCCCCGGTGCCTCCAGTGCATCCACCTAGACTGTTGAGCGTACTCGAAATGGAATAGGGACGCAACCAATCGCAACAAGGTTCCTCCGCGTGCAGGTTTTCCATACAGAAGTCGAGATCGCCCAAGTGAAATAACTCCACGACAAGAATTCACTTGGGGTTTTTGCAACTTATCTTTTTGTTGCCGTACTCCTTTCGGCCAAAAAAAAATTGGGACCTCGCTCATAGGTATCCGTACCACCATTCTCCCCACACGGCAAAGCTACACATGAGGTGACCTTTTGTCCTTTGAGAAAAAGAAAGAAGAGAAAACATGGATATGGAACCTTGGTGGTCCGTTAGCCCTTGCCAGGATTAAGTGTAATGCAACACCTCAGAAAAACATGCACATAAGTAAACATGAAAATCGATCAAGATTGCATAACACTTATCTTTATTGAACTATGCACAGGATCTGAGCCTGGCTTTACACCAAGGTTTACATGCTTCAGCGGCAAGACTTGTACAAAAGGTGGTTGCTGGGAGGTCCGACAACTGCACCTTATGGGTAGAACTTGTGAAGATCTTCGATATTCTAGGAGTTGCTCACTGGGATGCCATCTTCGGTCTCCAGGCGGACTGCGTCAAGCCTGGTGACTCGTACCACCCGATAAGGGCCTTCCCACTTCGGCATCAACTTGTTGGAATTCTTGGCAGACTGAACTCACCGAAGAACAAGGTCACCTTCTTGAAGACTTATGGCATTAATCTTGCGGATATGGTAGCGGCACAAAGCTTGCTAGTAGCATGCAACTCTCACAGCAGCCTGAAGACGGTATTCCTCAAGGAGTGTCGCGTCATCTTGCTGCAACTGCTCTTGCTCGAGCTCATCATAAGCGAGCACTCGAGGCGACCCGTATATGAGTTCCATGGGGAGAACTTCCTCCGCCCCATAGACGAGGGAGAAGGGTCTCTGGCAGGTAGCTCGATTTGGTGTCATTCTAATTGACCAAAGAACCACTGGCAACTCATCAGTCCAGTGCCTTCCGCACTTGTGCAGCCTGTCAAAATTTCTTGTCTTGAGGCCTCACAACACTTCAGCATTAGCCCTTTCTGCTTGGCCGTTGCTCCTCGGGTGGGCAACGGAAGCAAAACAGATTATGCTGCCAAGGTCTTGGACATACTGCATGAAGGTGCGGCTAATGAACTGTGTGTCGTTGTCAGTGATGATCCTGTTGGGTACACCAAAGCGGCAAACTAGACCTTTGAAGAATTTGACGGCTGACTGTGCTGTCACCTTCCTCACCGCTTCCACTTCTGGCCACTTTGTGAACTTGTCGATTGGACGTACAAGTACTCAAAGCCCCCGGTAGCGTGGGGAAAGGGGCGCAAGATGTCAAGCCCCCAGACCGAAAATGGCCAGGAAAGAGGGATCATTTAAAGGGCTTGAGCTGGTTGACGTAATCTCTTCGAATGAAACTAGCATGCTTCACACTTGGTTACTAATGTTGTTGCATCCTGGAGGGCAGTGGGCCAAAAAAAACCTTGCCGGAATGCCTTTCCAGCAAGTGCTCTCGATCCTATGTGGGAGCCACATATGCCTTCATGTATCTCCGCCAATAGCTCATGTCCATATTCCCAGGAAATACATTTGAGTTTCACACCGTTCGGTCTCTTTCTGTATAGGGCGTCATCTACGAATTGGTACATATGAGACCGGCGGGCTACTTTCTCTGCTTCCTCTTGTTTGTCGGGGAGTTCTCCTGTCTGAAGGAAACGAACAATGTGTTGCGCCCATGCAGGAGCCTGAGGCTCGACAACAAGGACTAAAGGCATATCCTTTACCGGGGTAGCATTTGCCTCAACAGCAAGGGCCTGAGGACCCGTCGGAGCCTGCTGCACCCCGGCAAGTCTGGCGGGGGGCGTGTGCTTCCATCGCAAGAACCGGAGGCCCTGTCGGAGCACAGCGCTTGCCGACAAGCTTGTCGTTGTCCCTGGCAACCTTCTTGCTGGCGGCTTCCGAGAGCTCTGCCGGGAAATACTTACCAGAACTTAACTTCCTTATCTTCTCTTGCCCAGTTGATGGTGTCGCGGAGGGTTGAGTTAGTGGGAGCACGGAAGTTCCTGGTTCCACATGTAACTTGAGGGCAGCACACTTTGACAGGCCATCGGCAACGTTGTTTTCTGCACGTGGAACTTGCTCCATTTGCACGCCATCAAAACGTTCCGCGAACTTCCTCACTTTATCTACATAAGCTTCCATCAACAGGCTCTGGTAATCTTTGTTCACTTGCCTGATGACAAGTTGAGAATCACCCCTGATAATAAGTTTCTTGATCCCAAGGTTTGCCGCGATCTTGAGACCGGCAAGCAGCCCTTCGTACTCGGCAGTGTTGTTCGTTGATCTCTCCCGGGGAAAGTGCATCCGAATCACATATATGAGGTGCTCTCCAGTGGGTGCGATAAGCAGCACTCCGACACCGGCGCCTTGCAGCAAGAAAGCTCCATCAAAATACATGATCCATTCTTGATCGGTTTCCTTACCGGGGAGAGTTGACTCTGGAACTTCTTCATCGGGCGTTGGTGTCCACTCTGCAATGAACTCTGCCAAGGCCCTGCTCTGAATGGTCGAAGTGCTTTCAAACTTAAGACCAAAGCTTGATAGTTCCAAAGCCCACTCCACAATCCTGCCGGTAGCTTCTTGCTTTCACAAGATCAGCTATAGCGGGAAGCGGATGACAACGGTGATCTCATGTGCTTGGAAGTAATGGCGCAGCTTCCTCGAGGCCATAAGAAGGCCGAAGAGCAACTTTTGCATGCCAGAATATCTCGACCTAACCCCCTACAACAGGGAGCTGACAAAATAGACTAGGCGCTACACCACTTTCTTCTTCTGGATTGCCTCATTCAACTGCGCAAATCCTCCCTCGCCGGCACCAGACCCTGCCGGGGAATGTCTTGGTTCGTCGCTTGGCGGCCCTGCCATTGCTGCTGCTTCTTCATCGACGTGTCTTTCAGCCACTAGTGCATCACTCACCACTTGATTTGTTGCCGCCAGATATAGTAGCAACGACTCTTGTGGTTTTGGCGCGTCTAGGACTGGCGGAGAGGAGAGTTACTTCTTCAAATCCTACAGCGCCGCCTCCGCTTTCGGAGTCCATTTCATTGGACCTGCCTTCTTCAAGATTTTGAAAAAGGGAAGGTGCACTCAGCAGATTTTGAAATGAACCTACTCAGAGCAGCAACACAGCCGGCAAGACGACACACATCTTTGACTCGTCTTGGTGCTTCAATTTGCTCAATCGCTCTGATCCTGTCGGGATTTGCTTTGATTCCTCGTTGAGCTACAAAGAACCCAAGAAGCTTGCCAGATGGGACGCCGAACACACACTTCTCAGGGTTGAGCTTCATGTTGATCTTGCGCAGGTTGGCAAATGTTTCTTCTAGGTCTGATATGAGCGTAACCTTGTCCTTGATTTTGACCACTATGTCATCCATATAGGCTTCCATATTTCTATGTAGTTGGGGCTCAAAACCAATCTGGACCGTTCTTGCAAAAGTAGAACCATCACTTTTCAACCCGAAAGGCATACACAAAAAGCAATACGTACCACATGGGGTGATAAATGTGGTCTTCTCCTTGTCTTCCTTGGCCATGAAAATCTGATGATAACCGGAATAGGCGTCAAGGAAAGACAACAAGTCGCAACCGGCGGTGGAGTCCACAATCTGGTCGATGTGCGGCAAGGGAAAATGATCTTTGGGGCAGGCTTTGTTGATGTCTGTGAAATCAATGCATAGCTTCCATTTTCCATTCGCCTTGCGCACTACGACTGGCTTGGCCAACCATGTTGAATGGAGTACTCCTCTGATCAAGCCAGTCGCTTCTAGTTTCTTGATCTCTTCAGCAATAAACTGTTGCCGCTCCAAATCTTGCTTTTGGACCTTCTGCTTGACGGGCCGCGCATGTGGGCAGACAGCAAGGTGGTGCTCAATCATCTCCCTAGGAACATAGGGGATATCAGATGGTTGCCATGCAAACACATCGACATTCTCCCGTAGGAAGGCGACGAGCACACTTTCCTATTTGTCATCAAGGGTGGAACTTATGGTGAAAGTTCCTGTGACAGCCCAAGTGATGTCCCTACCTTTTATGGCATGTGTCTTGTATGAACCTTGTTGTCATGAGAGTAATGAAATGATTTTGCACCTTGTCATGCCATGTATTGTTCTTGCATTCATGCATCATGCATCATGCATCCATCATGCCATTTCTTTGCTTTGTAGTGACCTTGTAAGTGAGTGTATGTGTTTGTGTGAGAGTGTGTGTAGTGCATGTGTGTGTGCACATATGCATGTGTGAGTGTGAGTGAGAGTGTGTGTGAGTGTAGTCATATGCATATGTATATGCATATATGCATTTGTGCATATATGTGTGTATATATGTGTGTGGATGAACACCCACACACACATGAGCATGTGTGTGAGTGTGTGTGCCCATGTGCACTTGTGCATGTGAGGTGGTGTGTATGTGCCTATATGCATTATGCATATATGGTGCATGTGAGTGTGTTTTTGGATGAACACCCCCCTCGTGGGTGGTATGCTCATGAGAGGAATTGTGCTCATATGCCCTTAGGCATATGAAGCCATGTGTGTGCTTGCTTGGTAGTGTGTGTGTATAGAGAGAGAGTGTGTGTGGTTGACTAGTGGGTTTTCCCCACTTGTCATACCCTTTGTTGGTATATGTATGTTTTGTAGGAATGTTAGTTAATTTCCATGTTAAGCTAAGTTTCCAAATCTGGTAATGTCCATTTATGCTTATGACCATTTAGAGTAAGTTTTAACTTATAAGAGAGTGGATGGTTGCTTGCTAGTATATTTGTGCCATGTTGCTTCACATGAACATATGAGTATGACACATGATTTTGGGGTAAAAAGAGCCAAGGAATCCATTGGTGCTTTCAGATTTCACTTTTGAGCAAGTTTATAAAACTGTTATTTTCTGCTGTGATGCTACTTTGCCATTTTTGCATGATTTAATCCATGCTTGCTTTGGGGCATGTGCCAACATGGAAGTGTTAGTGTTTTATGTCTATTATGCCATGGTATTTTTTTTTAACATGAGAATCAACCATATAAGTGGGAAACATGCTGCAAAGTAGCTAACTTAATGTTACTGTTTTCACCATGCTAAATATTTCTAAGTCTGAGAATCTGCTGTTATTTTTATGCCATGAAGAATGGTTGACATCTTGGGATATGTTGTGAATTAGCTCATGCTCATTGCTAGTATTTTGGAGTAGATGTTGTATAGTACCATCCTGTTAATTTTCATGCCAAGAGGTGGTCTATAACAACTTTAACTTATACTGTCAACATGCTACCAGATTAACTCAGATTTCAGAAAACTGTTATTTTCACTAAGTCCCAGAAAACTGTTTCATCATGCCAACTTGATAGCTTCATGCTTATTGATGTGGGCCTCCTTTCCAGATTGTGTAGTTGGTTAAGTTGATAAGCATGTTATTTAGTTTATGTCAATGCCTTGTTTGTGGCTGTAGGATTCCTGTAGCTCAAGTTGTGGGCTATGTAAGTTGCTATGTTGCTGTTTGGTGGCAGATTGTTTGTTTTATTGTTTGGTGACTTGTGGAGCTATACTCCATGGAATTGCTTGATCTTTGAGTCTATTATGGTTGGTTTTTCATTGTCTAACCAGTGGCTACCTTGGAATTGTTGGAAATATGCCCTAGAGGCAATAATAAATTAGTTATTATCATATTTCCTTGTTCATGATAATCGTTTATTATCCATGCTATAATTGTATTGATCGGAGACTTAAATGCATGTGTGGATACATAGACAAAACCATGTCCCTAGTATGCCTCTAATGGACTAGCTCGTTGATCAAAGGATGGTTAAGGTTTCCTAGCCATGGACATGAGATGTCATTTGATAACGGGATCACATCATTAGGAGAATGATGTGATGGATAAGACCCAAACTACAAACATAGCATATGATCGTGTCAGTTTATTGCTACTGTTTTCTGCATGTCAAGTATATGTTCCTATGACCATGAGATCACGCAACTCACGGAGATCGGAGGAGTGCCTTGTGTGTATCAAACGTCGCAACGTAACTGGGTGACTATAAAGGTGCTCTACAGGTATCTCCGATGGTGTCTGTTGAGTTGGCATGGATCGAGACTGGGATTTGTTACTCCGTGTAACAGAGAGGTATCTCAGGGCCCACTCGGCAATGCAACATCACAATAAGCCTTGCAAGCAATGTGACTAATTGTTAGTTGCGGGATCTTGTATTACAGAACGAGTAAATAGACTTGCCGGTAACGAGGTTGAACTAGGTATGGAGATACCGACGATCGAATCTCGGGCAAGTAACATATCGAAGAACAAAGGGAACGTTATACGGGATTAACTGAATCCTTGACATAGAGGTTCGACCTATAAAGATCTTCGTAGAATATGTAGGAACCAATGTGGACGTCCAGGTCCCGCCATTGTTTATTGACCGTAGAGGTGTCTCGGTCATGTCTACATAGTTCTCGAACCCGCAGGGTCTGCACACTTAAGGTTCGGTGACGTTTCAGTAGTGTAGAGTTATGTATGGTGGTGACCGAAGTTTGTTCGGACTCCTGGATGAGATGCCAGACGTCACGAGGAGCTCCGGAATGGTCCGGAGGTAAAGATTCATATATAGGAAGTCCCAGTTTGGTTTCCAGAAAACTTTCGGGCTCATCGGTAGTGTACCGGGAGTGCCGATAGTGTACCGGGAGTGCCGGTAGTGTACCGGGAGGCCTCCGGGAGGGGTATTTCGACCCCAAGAGGTCCATGGGCTGTGGGATAATAATAAACAGCCCTTAGTGGGCTGGGAAAACAGCCACAAAGGCCCATGGCGCAGGAGAGAAAGTCCTAAAGCAAAAAGTGAAAAATCAGCCAATAGGAGGCAATCCTACTCCAACTAGGATTGGAGGTGAAGTAGGATTGCTCCCACCTCCTATTTCGGCCGACCCAAAGGCCTTGGCTGCCTCTACTCTCCTCTCCTCCTATATATACTAGTGGACTGGGTGGTTTTTGGACAGAATTTCCGGCCAGGTGCTACCCGTTTCACCGGTGCATAGTTTCTCCTCTAGATCGGTTTTCCGCAGCGCTTAGGCGAAGCCCTGCCGGAATCACTCCACCACCATCACGGGAGCGCTGTCACGCTGCCGGTGAACTCTCTCTCCTCTCCACCTCCTATTGCTGGATCAAGATGGTGGAGATCGTCATCAAGCTGCACGTGTGCTAAACGCGGAGGTGCCGTCCGTTCGGCGCTAGATCGGAAGGACCATACGAGATCGCGAGACGGTTCGTGATGTGATCACGAAACGGATCGTGATGAGTTCGCGGGACAGATCGTGATCAAGATCGTGAGATGGATCGTGATGAGTTCACGGGACGGATCATGATGTGTTCGCGGGACGGTTCGTGATTGGATCGCGGGACGCTCGGCGATTTGGATCGCGAAGAAGTTCGACTACACCAACCGCGTTTCTTAACGCTTCCGGCTTAGCGATCTACAAGGGTATGTAGATCCACTCTTCCTCTCGTAGATTCTCATCACCATGTGTAGGTTTGCATGTGCGTAGGAAAATTTTTGTTTCTCATGCGACGTTCCCCAACAGGAATGCCAAGAAATAGCCCATGGACTTGTGGTCTTGTGTTTTGCCTTTGTAACTTGCCGAGAGCGTAGCGTGAGAACTGTAACTCTGTTTCTTACGTTCTTTATATGCATTTTTATCAATTTTTCATGATGCATCCATATTTTCCATGTTCATGCATGTTTAAATAACTTAATATGAGGTTCTGTACAGAATGGAAAACTAATCTACCAATGCATGCGAAACATGACTAGTTTAGGTTGCCATGTTAAATTCTTCATAAATGAATCATGCATCATCTTGATTGTGCATTGCACCTTGGTTGGATATTTATTGTTGATATTTCTCTTGGGTAGATGCGAGTGTTGAAACTGAGTACGAGGACCCAGGAGAGTACAACTACGAGGATCCCGCAACTTGTTCCACTGAAGAACCAATAGGCAAGATGATCGTACCCGGATCCCGATACTATTTTTGCTTGCTAGTTTCTCGCTCTTATCGTTACAATTGCTCTACCTAACACTTGAATATCAGCCTCCTAATTGCCATGATAGCCTCTAACCCTCCACATCCTAGCAAACCGTTGATTGGCTAAGTTACCGCTGCTCAGCCCATCTTATAGCGTTTTTAGTTGCAGGTGCAGGTTGTTCCATGTGATAACATGGTTTTGGCATATCACAATATTTTCTGTTATTTAACTTAATGCACATATATATCTTGGTATTGGTGGAAGGCTTGGCCTTTTGCTAGGTGTTTTGTTCCTCTATTACCGCCATAGTTCTTGTTACCGGTGTTATGTTTTCCATAATTTGCACTCCTAACATGCTCGGGGTTGTTATGGGGACCCCTTGTTTATTAGGTTAAGATTAAAACTTGTCTGGAAAGACCCAACATTGGTACTGCATTTGCTTAATAACTTAATAAAATTTGCATAGGGCTTTGCAACCCCGTGGATAATTAATCAACTCCGGGCCAGTGCTCCTCATGAGTGTTGGTCCAACCCAGAGCAACTTATTAACGCCGCCCGGGGAAATTCGGTGATTGGCGTGGTAACCATCGCTCATCCATCGTGTCCTGAGAACAAGATACGCGGCTCTTATCGGGTTCGTCGACACGTCGGGAGGTCTTGCTGGATTTGTTTTACCTTTATCGAGTTCCTTGTGTGAGGGCTCCAACTTTCTTCGGGTTATCTCGAGGTGTTGGAAATCCTTTTGGAGTTGCCTAGGATGATCACGAGATCCATGGTCGAGGTTATTCCCGTGGAGTGTGGTTAATTTATGATGGACTAGTTGGAGCACCCCTGCAGGGTTAAATCTTTTCGAGAAGCCGTGCCCGCGGTTATGTGGCAACTTGGATATTTGTTTAACACCCGATTCTAGTTAACTTAAAGTAAATTCCAAATAAAATACACCAACTGTGTGAATAACCGTGATCATCTCTGCTCGTGAACATGATCCAAGAGAGAACACGGCGGGGTTATGATTGAAGTAAGTAAGTGTTCAGGATCTCATAGAGATTATACTAGAATCGACCGTCATCGTAGGCCACTCACATTTATCTTCATGTTGCGTAAGTTAGCCACCATAATTGCTTAGACCTGCTGCAAACTAAACACTTACCCCATCCCAACCTTTAAGCTTGAATAGTCTCGGTACCCAGGCGCAAGATTGCTGAGTCCTTGTGGCTCAAAAATTACTACAACAATCCAGGTGCAGGTACAGATGAGTTCGTGCAGGATGATCTGACGCAACTCTAGTGGGAGTATGACGAGGAACGTGGCAGGATGTACGTGACTTATCCGGATGGGTAGAGGACCATGGTCGTGATCTTTGGGATAGAGAGATAGTATCATTTGCATCTGCTTTTGTCATTTGTTTTCGTCCGTAGCCGGACCCTGTCTTCATCTTGATGATTTGAACTCTGTGTGGAATTGTAATTTAGTATGTGGCGAGTGTAAGACAACTTGTATCCTCATCTCTTCTATAATGTATGATGCAACGATACTATACTTGCGAACGACAAGATGCGCCTCTATCCCTTGTGAGGCCCTTGTGCCTTAAAATGGATAGGCACACATCTTGGACGTGACAGTTCCCCTCGTGTTGTCCTCCTTGGCGGGCACCTTCTTGGTCTCTGGCGGAGCAGCCTTGGACTTTTTGCTCTTGCCGGTGGAGCTCTCTGGCACATCGTCAACGGGAGTGCAACACTCCGAGGAGGTGCACTTGCCGGAATGTGCGCCAGAGGCCTTGCCGATCTTCTTCCTCCCGGGAGCTTCAGTGGCAAGAGCAAGTGCCTTGGCGGCAGGTGCTGCGACTGCACCCCGGTAGAGTTGGTCGGCGCAAATAAGTGCGCTTTTGTTGTCGGAGTTGATAGTGATGACGTTCATGGGCCCAGGCATCTTCAGCACATTGTAAGTGAAGTGGATGGCCGCCACGAACTTTGCCAGCGCTGGGCGACCAAGAATGCTGTTGTACGGCAACAAGATCTTGGCGACGTCAAAAATGATCTTCTCCGTTCTGAAATTGATATCACTGCCAAATGTCACCAGCAGTGTGACCTTACCCTTCGGCTGAGTTCTTCCTGAATTGACCCCTTGGAAAGGGTCTGTCGGCTCGAGATCTTCGTCAAGAATTTGCAGCCTCTGGATGACATCAGGCAAGATTAGGTTCAGGCTGGCCCCACTGCCGACTAACATCTTCGTCACCTTGAGGTTGCGGATTTTTGGTGAAACCAACAACGACAGGCACCCGACCGCATTTGTGCGGTCAGGGTGATCCTCGACGTCGAAGATGATAGGAGTGTTGGACCACTTCAGAGGTCTTTGGGCTCCGATAGAGGGTTCCGCCGCATTAACCTCGCGCGCCCACTGTTTAAGCTGGCGGTGTGAGGAATGCGATGAGGCACCTCCCTCTATGCACATCATCTCTATAGCCTTCTAGAACTCATGCGTGCTAGACTCGTCGTCCTCTTTGACATCATCATCATCTCCCTCTTGCTTGTCGCGGCCACAAGCGGGCCGGTCTTTTTGTTGCTTGGGCTTGCCGTGGTGACCCCCTCGGCCAACACGCTTCTTGCTGGACCCCTTAGCTTTCTCCTTATCTCGCCTCTCATACTCGGCTTTTTTCTTCTCAGCAAGCTGATCAACTGGCCGACAGTCTTGGAGATCATGGCCTTTGGTGCGATGGATCTTGCAATACTCGTCGAAGCCTTCTAGCTTAATGGTAGCCGCCATAGCATGGCAGGAGGCGCACCGGGCAACGTCGTTGCCGGGGTCATCAACCTTGCCCTTCTTGGCGGTGTCGGGGTTGCCGAATCCCTCGACGACAAGTACGGTCTTGCGCTTGCGCTTCTTGTTCTGTCGCCGGCCTTTCTTTGCCGGGGTAGCGGTGTCTTCATCTTTAGAGTCGACCCCTGCGCCAACGTCTTCACCAGGGAGTCTCCTCCCTTCTTCAAGCCGGGCACATTTGTCTGCCAAAGCATAAAGCTCGGCGATGTCCCTGACCTTGTTCATCACCAGCTCTTCCCGCATCCTGCGGTTGTGCACATTCTGATGGAACGCGCTGATAACGGCGGCAGGATGAACGTCTAGTATGCTGTGGTGCACGCGGCTGAACCTTTGGATGTACTTGCACAAAGTTTTGCCCTCCTTCTGAGGGATGATGTGCAGATAGCTTTCCTGGCCAGGAGCTTGATGACCTCCTATGAGGAGCCAACAAACTCGTGGCACAAGTCTGCCCAAGAGACGATGGAACCCTTTGGCAAGTGCATCAACCACGACCTGACGTTGGGCTTAAGCACCAACGGGAAGTAGTTGGCAAGTATCTTGTCATCGTGACCCCCGGCAGCCTGCACCGCAATGGTGTAGATGCTCGGAAATTCGGACAGATGAGTCTTGCCTCACACTTCTCCGGGACTTCTGGTTTGAACATGCAGGAGTTGGGCCACTGGACTTGCCGTAGCTCATGGGTAAACACTGGACAACCCACCTCGGAGGGTAGGCTGACAGGATACCCTGGCGCAGACTTGTCTACAGTGGGCCCCGTGCGCCTATCAAACTAGAGGCGCGCTTCCCGCTGCCACTCGATTGCAGTTCGAGCATCTTCCTTGCCACGTTTCGAAGAACTTGATGCTGATCGCGGTGTGTCCACGGGTCAGACGACACCATCGAGTAGCATCGTAAGCGTCGGTCCGTCGAGCCGGTGACTGGTGTCACTGCTGTGGAGGAGAGTGCACCGAAGTCGTACCGCCTCCAGCCCTCTTACCACTGGCACGACCGGCTCGGTGGACCGAAACTTATCTGCGAGGCTGAGGAGGCTCTGAATGGTGGCTCTCCATTCGTTGAGCTTCTCCGCAGGAGGAGGGAAGTTTAGGAGTAACTATGCCTGCGCCGTCGCTTCCTCCGACGTGGTCGGGAGCGAATGGCGCGAGGAACGCGAGGTGCTCTGACTCCTAACTGTGTTAGAAGGAGCACCGCCATGATCCCGCGACGGCACGCCACTCCCCCAGCATGCTGGTGAGCATGATGGTCTCACGCACCTTGGGAGTGATGCGCATGAGCTTTTCTGTGGTGGCGTTGAGAGCTGCGGGCGCCGTGGCGCGGCTCTTCGCGCGCGTCCTGGGAAGGTCGCGGCGTAGGCGCCTACGTGGGTTCCCTAGAAGATACCCTTCCGCCCTCGGAGTTCGCCGTACCACCCACAGGCGGTACCACTCTGTCCTGAGATCCGGGGGCACGGGGATTCTCGCTGCTGCCATGGGCGTCTCCGCGGCGAGCGGCACCGCTTTCTTGGCCTAGATCCCCGGAGCATCACGGAAGTTCCGAACCTCCGCCTCCTCCTCCACCCACGTCCACGCCATCTCCTGTCTGTGTAGATACAGGTACGGTGGACGTGGAGGGGCCAACCACTATCAGACCCTTCTTCTTGGGGGCCATGGCGACGATGATTATGAAGAAACTGGCGTACTGATGACCTGAATGGTTTTGCACGATCTAGCGCCTACTACCTGGTGCGCCAAAGATGTCGTGGGGAACGAACACCTATGGGATTAGAGGGACCCCTTTCGGTTCGGCGAGGGGAAGGCTCGTGCAAAGATCCGGTCTGATGAACAGCACGCGGGAATCTTTACCCAGGTTTGGGCCGCATGGATGTGTAAAACCCTACTCCTGCTTGGTTGTATTCAGAGTGTTCTTAGGGTTCTAGCTACACGAGTGCTATGAGAAGCTGTCGCGCATGTGAGCTAGAAAGTCCCAAAAGTAAAAAAAAGTGTCCTACCATATCGCCCTGGGCCTCCTTTTATACTCTGAAGGGGATCCCAACAGTGGCATACATTGCGTACACGGGGTGTACAGAGCTACAGTGCAATCATACCTAACACTGACGGAATAGGACATGCGCATTTAATGCACCGTCATGCATCTTTGTCTGCCTGTGGGACGGGACAGGAGACCGTCCCATCGGCACCGCTTAGCCCCCTCCAACATTGACGCCGCGACACGCGTTCAGGTGGATTGACACCTGGCTTGTGCGCTGGCGGGGCCTTGCCGGGGCTTTGCCTTGCCAGGGTTTCGCCTTGCCGGGGCCTTGTGTTGCCTGGGGGTTTAATAGCGCTTCCGGCAAGGTCTTGCCGGTGGTCTTGATTCTTCTATGTTTGTATCTGGCAAGTCCCTGCTGGGCCTTGTTGCCAGGGTGGCTACTACCGCCCGTGCACAGGTAAGGGGCACTGGAGAGCCCAAAACTCTAGTGGACCGACAAGAAACAATGTAGAATTTTTCATGGAAGCTTCTGAAAAATAATTATACCCTTGTATATATCCATTGTATTATAAAAATAATGTGCCAAGATTTTCTTTTAGGATGATTAGATTGCTTGTTTGGTGTGTGCAGTGCAAAAACATAAACTTTGGCTGTAGTGCGTGAATTTACATTTTTTTACTGGATGTCAAAAGTTTCTGAAGTTTTTACACAGTACTTAAATGCAAATATTTTTATTTTTTACTAAATTTTCAGAATTTGTTGAGTTACATAAGTATACGAAGTTTCCAGATTGCTACAGACTATCCTGTTTTTGACACATTCTGTTTTCTATGCATTTTCTCTTATTTTTATGAATCTATGGGTTGTATCGGGGGTATGGACCATGGTGAAGTTGGACTGCAGTATATATAATGCTAATATGAATTTGGAATGAGTTCACAACAGTACTTAAAGTAGTATTTTGCTTTGTTATACTAACGGATCTCACGAGGGTTTTGTTAAGTTTTGTGTGAATGAAGTGTTCGAAGATCGAAAAGGTATCGATATAAGAAGAATATAGAGAGACAAGAGTTCAAGCTTGGGGATACCCAAGGCACCCCAAGTAAATATTTCAATGAGACTCAAGCATCCAAGCTTGGGGATGCTCTGGAAGGCATCCCATTTTTATTCTTCAACAATTATCGGTATACCTCGGTTTTTGTTTTGTTTACATGATATGTGTATTTAGTGTTTTTATTTTCCTTTATTCACCCTTATATTGTTAGTTAGTCCTTCATTGATTTATAGAATGCTTCATGCACTTCACTTAAATCTTTTGAGTATGGCTTTCTAGAATGCTCTTTGTGCTTCACTTAAATCTTTTGAGTATGGCTTTATAGAATGCTTAGTGTGCTTCACTTATATATTTTGAGATTGGATATTGGTTAATATATATTAATTGTAGTATGCTCTATGAACTTCACTTATATATTTTAGAGTATGAATAAAATGATCATCTGATTTTGGCTTGGAAGCGTATCATTAAAATGCCATGCCTAGCTAAAAAGGCATTAAAGAAAAGCGCTTGTTGGGAGACGAACCAACACTTTTGCTTTCTGTTTTTATGTGTTCACATGATTAATATACTGTAGTAATCATTTTTTGTGCCTTTTATTTCAATAAAGTGTCAAGTAAAGCCTTGGAATAGTGTGGATACTTGCTTGTTTGATTCTGTGCAATAACAGAAAGTTTTGCATCCAGTATATGAATTATCTTATTTTACTGGAGATTCAAAACATTCTTAAATTTTTACACAGCATTTTTATGAAAATTCTGTGATAGTTCCTATTTTTTAGAAGTTTTATAATTAGGTAAGTTTGGTGATTATTCAGATCTTTACAGATTGTTCTGTTTTTGACAGATTCTGTTTTGCATGCATAGTTTGTCTTGTTTCAAGTGTTCCTATAGCTTATATTGAGTAATATAAATTGTGGTAATGATTAAATACATTAGGTATAATTTGGTAACAATTATGAATCTTGTCTTTACAGTACCTAAGTGAATGATTTATCTTTACTACACTAACCCTTCTCACGAAGTTCCGTTAAGTTTTGTGTGATTGAAGTTTTCAAGTTTTGGGTGAGATACCTATATGAGGGGAATAAGGAGTGACAAAAACCCAAGATTGTGGATTCCCAAGGAACTCCCAAGGTAATATTCAAGGAATACTCAAGCGTCTAAGCTTGGGGATACCCCAGAAGGCATCCCCTCTTTCGTCTTCAACATTATCGGTATATCTTACTTGGAGCTATATTTTTATTCGTCACATAATATAAGTTTTGCTCGGATCGTCATTTTATTTTATTTTTCCATGTGAGGTGTTATTTATAATCTTTTTTTTCAATAAAAAATTCCAAAAATTGCCTTAGGATGCTTGCATTGCATGTTTGATGTGTGCTGTGTAAAAAACAGAAACTTTTGTTGTAGTGTTTGAATTTTCATATTTTACTAGAACATCGAAAGTTTCTGAAAGTTTTACATAGTGTTGTAACATAAATTCCTTAGGAAGTCCTAAATTTTTATAATTTTTAGACTTAAATAGCTACACTAGTTTAATAAATTACTACAGACTGTTCTGTTTAGATAGATTGTTGTCGTAGTTTTGTTATCTACTTATCCTATAGTTTCCATAGCCTATATTGGTAGATATAAATTGTGGAAATGATAGTATACAGTACCTAATGTTAGAAAATTCTTGTGAAACTTGTCTTGGCAGTACATTAGGTGTTGATTTGTTGTTATGTGTACTAACCTATCTCACGAGTTCTTTTTGAGTTTTGTGTGGATGAAGTTTTTGATAATAGGTGAAACTGGGATATGAGAGGATTGAAAAAGATACAAAAGCTCAAGCTTGGGTATGCCCAAGGCACCCCAAGAAAATATTTCAAGAACTCTCAAGTATCTAAGCTTGGGGATGCTACGCATCCCACCTCTCTTCATTAATAATTATCAGTTAGCCTATGTTGAGCCTAAATTTTTATTCGTTCTCATGATGCGTGCTATTCTTGGAGTGCCATTTTATTTTGTTTGTTTTTTCAATAAAATCATTGGATCTGAAATTTTAAATAATAGAGAGTGCTCACATGGATATTTAACTAATTTACTATGCATTGATTTTCACTTATATCTTTTTGAAGTAGTTTGTCATTCAGTCTCGTGCTTCACTTATATCCTATGAGTAAATGGTTGAATGAATTGAATATCATAAATCTGAAACTAAAAATGCTTCATATACTTATCCCATGGGGAGTAATGACTTCACATATAGAAGTATAGGTGGTAAAATTTATTGAAAGATAGCAAACACCGCATTGGTCACTTGAACAATTCATAAAAGAATATTGAAGGAAGAGAGATTTCACATATAAATATACTAGCTTGGAAATCATATATGATTGTGAGCCCCATTAATTATTTTCAAACTTGAGCAAATTAGTTGAAGTTGGACAAGAAAGACAACGTAATAAGTTATGCTTGGGTCTATTTGTATAGAAGTTATATTGTTATGGATCCTCCAGCATGTGGGGGTTGCTTCCACCTCATACTAGCCAAAACTTCCGCACCAAGTAGAAATACTACTTGTGCATCCAAACACCCTTAAACCAGTTTTGCCATGAGATTCCACTATACCTACCTATGGATTGAATAAGATCCTTTGAGTAAGTTGTCATCGGTGCAAAAAGCAATAAAAATTGCTCCTAAATATGTAAGATCTTTTATTGTAAGGTAAAATAAGCGTTGTACAAACTTGTGATGGTAAAGAAATAAAAGCGATGGACTGCATAATAAAGGTTGCCATCACAAAGGGCAATACAATGTGACATTCCTTTGCATTAAGAGTTTGCACATCCAAAAACAAAAAGCGCATGACAACCTCTACTTCCCTCTGCGAAGGGGCTATCTAATACTTTCTAGTACTTACCTTTATACAAGACTCATGGTGATCTTCGCCACTTCCTATATTTCTCTTTTTTCTCTTGGCAAGCATCATGTGGTGTGGAATGATCTAGGCATATATGGCCATTCAAATGTATTTGATCATGAATTATTATTGTTGACAATTATCTATACGATAAATAAGTTGGGAGGCAAAACTTTAAGCCCATATCTTTCTCTTTGTTCGACGGATGCCATTTGCTCTAAAAATATGCTTTGAGTGTTAGAAATCATGGAAGACTATATGATAGTTGAGTATGTGGAATTTTCTAAATCAAATCTCTTACATAGACCCTTCCTCAAAATAAGATGAATTGCAATAGTGTGGTGACTGAAAGCATAGTTTGTCAGTTTTCAAGAAACTTTATGGTCTATACTTTAACATGTGAATAGCTTGTTACTTCATCATGAGAAGCTTTATGAGATGAGATATTGTTTATGATACATAATGGTGCTAGAAAAAGTGATTGGAATTATCATTGATCAAACATGTGCACTTGCTAGCATTCACACTTCATAAATTATTTCTTTTATCATTTACCTACTCGAGGACGAGCAGGAATTAAGTGTGGGGATGCTGATACGTCTCCAACATATCTATAAGTTATCAAGTATTCATGCCATGTTTAAAGTAATTCTATATGATTTTGGTATGATTTTATTAGAACTAACCCGGACTGACGTTGTTTTCACCAGAACTACCATGGTGTCGTTTTTTTGTGCAAAAATAAAAGTTCTCGGAATGGGCTGAAAATTTAGTATGATTTTTTATGGACCAAAAGAGATGTCCGAAGCATTGGAGTTGGGCCAGAAGAGCCAAGAGGAGGTGACAAGACAGCCAGGCGCCGTCAGGGGGTGGCCGCGCCTAGCAGGCTTGTGACTTCCCCGTGGCCCCCTTGACGTGAGATGGAAGCCAAAAATTCCTATAAATACAGAAACCTCTGAAAAGAAACCTAGATCCTAAGTTCCATCACTGTAAACCTCCAGAGCCACGAAAAACCAATCTTGGCCCCCTCCGGACCCTGCCGGAAGGGGTCACCATCATCAAAGGACATTTTCATCATTTTGGAGGGGCCATCAACACCACGGAGGCCAAGGACCAGAGGGAAAACCTCTCCCCACAGAGGGGGGAGGCCATGGAGGAGGAAGCACAAGGGGGAGACCCTCTCCCCCTCTCTCTCGGTGATGCCGGAGTGCCACCGGGGGAACCATTGTTGGGGAACGTTGCATGGGAAACAAAAAAATTCCTATGCACACGCAAGATCTATCCATGGTGATGAGCATCTACGAGAGGGAGAGTGGACCTACATACCCTTGTAGATCGCTAAACGGGAAGCGTTAAGAAACGTGGTTGATGTAGTCGAACGTATTTGCGATCCAAATCGCCGGGTTTCCAGTGATCCCATCACGATTTGCCTCAAGATCCAATCATGATATGTCCCGTGATCCAATCATGAATCGTCTCACGATCTTGATCACGGTACTTCTGATCTAGCACCGAACGGATGGCACCTCTGCATTCGGCACACGTATAGCTCGATGAAGATCTCTGCCTTCTTGATCCAGCAAGAGGGAGCGGAGAGATAGATGATATCTCCGGTAGCAACAAAGCATGGTGGCGGTGGTGGTGAACTAATCCTGTAGGGCTTTGCCTAAGCACCGCAGAACTAATCTAGAGGAGAAATAGATCTAGAGGTAGAAGAGGGCAATACATGGCAATTAGCGTTAGCTCTTCCCTCTAAATCCTCTAGTATATATAGGAGGGAGGGAGGGGAGTAGGCTGCCTAAAACCCTCATGGTTTGGTAGAAATTGGATGTCTAGGAGTCCTACTCCAATCCTATTAGGAGTAGGATTCCTCCTTTCCACTTGGAAACTCTTCCCACCTCTCCACGTTTTGGGTTTTTCCCACCCCTAGCCGCATGGGACTTAGTGGGGGTTTAGTACAGCCCACCAGGGGCTGGTTTGACTCCTCCCACAGCCCATGAGGTCCTTTGGGTCGAGACACCCCTCCCGATGGTCCCCCGGCACTCCCGGTACACTATCGATGAGCCCGAAACTGTTCCGGTGACCAAAACAGGACTTCCTATATATCAATCTTTATCTCCGGATCATTCCAGAGCTCCTCATGACGTCTGAGATCTCATCCGGGACTCCGAAAAACCTTCGGTAACCACCATACATAACTCTTTACTACCAAAACCTCACCGAACCTTAAGTGTGCAGACCGTGCGGGTTCGAGAACTATGTAGACATGACCGAGACACCTCTACGGTCAATACCAATAGCGGTACCTGGATGGACATATTCCTACATATTGTACAAAGATCTTTATCGGTTGAACCTCTATGTCAAGGTTTCAGTTAATCCCGTATATCGTTCCCTTTGTTCTTCTGTATGTTACTTGACCGAGATTCGATCATCGGTATCTCTATACCTAGTTCAATCTCATTACCGGCAAGTCTCTTTACTCGTTCCATAATACAAGATCCCATGGTTAACACTTAGTCACATTGCTTGCAAGGCTTATTGTGATGTTGTATTATCGAGTGGGCCCTGAGATACCTCTCCGTCACACGGAGTAACAAATCCCAGTCTTGATCCATGCCAACCCAATAGACACCCTCGGAGATACCTATAGAGCACCTTTATAGTCACCCAGTTACGTTGCGATGTTTGATACACACAAGGTACTCCTTCGGTGCCAGTGAGTTGCATGATCTCATGGTCATAGGAACAGATACTTGACATGCAGAAAACTGTAGCAATAAACTAACAGGATCATATGTTACGTTTATAGTTTGGGTCTTGTCCATCACATCATTCTCCTAATGATGTGATCCAATTATCAAATGACATCTCATGTCCATGTCTAGGAAACCTTAACCATGTTTGATCAACGAGCTAGTCCATCAGAGGCATACTAGGGACATGGAGTTGTCTATGTATCCACACATGTATCTGAGTGTCCGATCAATACAATTCTAGCATGGATAATAAACGATTACCATGAACAAGGAAATATGATAATAACTAATTTATTATTGCCTCTAGGGCATATTTCCAACAGTCTTCCACTTGCACTAGAGTCAATAATCTAGTTCATATCACCATGTGATTTGCATTGTTATGAATCTAACACCCAGTGAGTTCTGGGGCTCGATCATGCTTTGCATGTGAGAGTGGTCTTTTAGTCAATGGGTCTGCTATATTCAGATTCGTGTGTACTTTGCAGATCTCTATGTCATACTGTATATACTGCTACCACACTCCACTTGGAACTATTCCAAATGGCTGCTCCACTATACGTATTCGGATTGCTACTAAGAGTCATCCGAATTGGTGTTAAAGCTTGCATCGACGTAACTCTTTACGACAAACTCTTTATCACCTCCATAATCGAGAAACATTTCGTTAGTCCTGTAGTTACTAAGGATAATCTTGACCGCCGTCCAGTAATCCACTCATGGATCACTCTCGTACCCCTTGATAGACTCATGGCAAGGCACACACAGGCACGGTACATAGCATGACCTACTATATAGAGCCTATGGATAAAGCATAGGGGACGACCTTCGTCCTTACTCTTTCTTCTGCCATGGTCGAGCTTTGAGTCTCACTCAACTTCACACCCTACAAATCAGGCAAGAACTCTTTCTTTGACTGATCCATTTTGAACTCTTTCAAAATCTTGTCAAGGTATGTACTCATTGAAAGTCTCATCAGGTGTCTTGATCTATCTCTATAGATCTCGATGCCCAACAATTAAGTACCTTTATCTAGGTCTTCCTTTGAAAAACTCTTTTCAAGCAAGCCTTTATGCCTTCCAGAAATTCGACATAATTTCCGATCAACAATATGTCAACCACATATACTTATTAGAAATTCTATAGTGTTCCCACTCACTTTCTTGTAAATACAAGTTTCTCATAAACTTTATATAGACTCAAAAACTTTGATCACCTCATCAAAGCATACATTCCAACTCCGAGATGCTTGCTGCAGCCCTTAGATGGATTGCTGGAGCTTGCATACCTTTTAGAATCCTTTAGGAGTGACAAAACCTTCCGGATGTATCACATACAACCTTTCCTCAAGTAAACCGTTAAGGAAACGATATTTTGACATCCATCTGCCAGATTTCATAATTGAAAAATGCAGCAACTGCTAACATAATTCCAACAGACTTTATCATCGCTACGAGTGAGAAAGTCTCATCCTAGTCAACTCCTTGAACTTGGCGGAAACTTCTTTGTGACAAGTCGAGCTTTATAAATGGTGACATTCACCATCAGCGTCTGTCTTCATCTTAAAGGTCCATTTGTACTCAACGACCTGCCATCCAACGAGCAAGTCTACCAAAGTCTCTACTTGGTTTTCATACATGGATCCTTTCTTGGATTTCATGGCCTCTAACCATTTGTCAGAATCCGGGCCCATCATCGCTTCTCCAAAGTTCATAGGTTCATCATTGTCCAACAACATGACCTCTAAGACAGGGTTGCCGTACCACTCAGGAGTAGTATGCGTCCTTATCGACCTATGAGGTTTGATAGTAACTTGATCCAAAGCTTCATGATCATCATCATTAACTTCCTCTTCAACTGACGTAGGCTCCACAGAAACATCTTTCTATGCTGCCCTACTCTATGGCTGAAACAAAGGTTCAACAACCTCATCAAGTTCTATCTTCCTCCCACTCAATTCTTTCGAGAGAAACTCTTTCTCGAGAAAGGACCCAGTTTTAGCAACAACCACTTTGTACTCGGATCTGAGATAGGAGGTATACCCAACTGTTCTCAGGGTATTCTATGAAGATGCATTTTTCCGCTTTGGGTTCGAGCTTATCACACATAAGTGTCGCATTCCCAAACTCTAAGAAATGACAGCTTAGGTTTCTACCAAACCATATGGTGTCATCTCAATGGATTTAGATGGTGCCCTATTTAAAGTTAATGTAGTTGTCTCTAATGCATAACCCCAAAATGATAGTGGCAAAAACGATAAGAGACATCATAATTCACACCATATCCAATAGAGCATGCCTACGACGTATGGACACACCATCACACTATGGTGTTCCAGGTGGCGTGAGTTGTGAAACAACTTTTCACATTGTCTTAAGTTGTATACCAAACTCGTAACTCAGATATTCAACTCCACGATCATATCGTAGACATTTTATCTTCTCGTCACGATGATCTCAAACTTCACTCTGATTCTGCTTGAACTTTTCAAACGATTCAGACTTGTGTTTCATTAAGTAAATATACACTATATCTACTCAAATCATCAGTGAAGGTAAGAAAACAATGATATCCATCGCATGCTACAACACTCATTGGATCGTATACATCAATATGTATCATTTCCAATAAGTCACTTTCCCATTCAATCAAGCCGAAAATGGGGTTTTAGTCATCTTGCCCAAGAGGCATGGTCCGCATGTCTCAACCGATTCAAAATCGAATGAGTCCAAAGATCTACCAACATGGAGTTTCTTCATGCGCTTTTACACCAATATGACATTTAGCGGCAGTGCCACAAGTATGTGGTACTATCATTATTAAGGTTGTATCTTTTGGCATCTATGTTTTGAACATGTTTACTACTATGATCAAGATTCAACAAACCATTCATTGGATGCATGACCATTGAAGGAATTATTCATGTAAGCAGAATAACCATTATTCTCTGACTTAAATGAATAACCGTATTGCAATAAATGTGATCTAATCACATTCATGCTCAACGCAAACACCAAATAACATTTATTTAGGTTCGTCACTAACCCCGAAGGTAGAGAGAGTGTGCGATGTTAATCACATCAACCTTGGAAACATTTCCAACACATATCATCACCTCACCCTTAGCTAGTCTCCGTTTATTCCGTAGATTTTACTTCGAGTTACTAACATTTAGCAACTGAACCGGTATCCAATACCCAGGTGCTACTAGGAATACTAGCAAGGTACACATCAATAACACGTATATCAAATATACTTCCGTCGATGTTGCTAGCCTTCTTATCTACCAAGTATCTAGGGTTGTTCCGCTTTAGTGACCGCTCTCTTCATAATAGAAGCACTTAGTCTCGGGTTTGGGTTCAACTTTGGGTTGCTTCATTGGAGCAGCAACTGTCTTGCCATCCATGAAGTTTCCCTCCTTGCCCTTGACCTTCTCGAAACTAGTGGTTTTACTAACCATCAACACTTGATGCTTCTTCTTGATTTCTACCTTCGCGGTGTCAAACATCGTGAACAGCTCAGGGATCAGTATTTCCATCCCTGCCATTTTATAGTTCATCACGAAGCTCTAGTAGCTTAGTGACAGTGACTTGGAATACTATATCAATCACTTTATTATCTGGAAGATCAACTCCCATCCCATTCAAGCGATTGTAGCACCTAGACAATCTGAGCACATGCTCAATGATTGACCTATTCTACGTCATCTTGTAGGCAACGAATCTTGTTGGAGATCTCATATCTCACAACACGGGCACGAGCCTGAGCTCCCAATTTCAGCTCTTAGAACATATCATATGTTCCGTGACGTTCAAAACGTTTTGGAGCCTCTGTTCTAAGCCGTAATGCATGACGCACTGAACTATCAAGTAGTCATCAGAACGTGCCTGTTAGATGTTCACAACATCTACAGACGACGTTAGAGGGGGTGGTGCACCGAGCAGTGCATTAAGGACATAAGCCTTCTGTGCAGCAATGAGGACAATCCTTAGATCACGGACCCAGTCCGCAATATTGCCACCATAATCTTTCAACTCTATTTCTCTAGGAACATATAAAAATTCAAGGGAGCTACAGCGTGAGCTAGTAATCTACAACATAATTTGCAAAGACACTACTGACTATGTTCATGATAATGAGTTCAATTAATCATATTACTTAAGAACTCCCACTCAAATTGACATCCCTCCGGTCATTCGAGTGATACATGATCCAAATTCACCAACTCAAGTCCAATCATCACGTGAGTTGAGGTGTTTTCAATGGTGAACATCATCATGTTGATCATATCTATTATATGACTCATGTTCTACCTTTCGGTCTCTTGTGTTCCGAGGCCATGTCTGTACATGCTAGGCTCGTCAAGTTTAACCCGAGTGTTCCTCATGTGCAACACTGGCTTGCACCCATTGTATGTGACCGTAGAGTCTATCACACCCGATCATCACATGGTGTCTCGACACGACAAACTTTCGCAACGGTGCACACTTGGGGAGAACACAATTTATCTTGAAATTTAAGTGAGGAATTACCTTATAATGCTACAGTCATCCTAAGAAAAACAAGGTCAATAAAAGGATTAACATCACATGCAAATCATAAGTGACATGATATGGCCATGAACTTGTGCTTTTGATCTCCATCTTGAAAGCACCGGCATGATCTCCATCGTCACCGGCATAACACCATGATCTCTATCGTCATGATATCCATCATTGTGTCGCCATCGGGGTTGTCGCGCCCACCATGCTCATACTACTATAGCTACCATTTAGCGATAAAGTAAAGCATTACATAGCGCTTAATGATTGCACGCAGGTCATACAATAATTAAAGACAATCCTATGGCTCCTGCCGGTTGCCATACTCATCGACATGCAAGTCGTCTGTAACATCCCAAAAGTTCATTTTGGAATGTTATGATTATAGCTATGCATCTAGCAGCATCATTGCTTGAATGTATGTGTTTGTTGAAATGTCTCTTCTGGATTTCAGAAAGCTCTTTCTACTTTTCCCTAAGTTGCTTTCACCTATTTGAAATTTTGGTTAAAATTTCAAATAAGAGAGGAGGAACATGACACTCCACACCAGGGACTAATTGGTGGTTTATTTGAACAATAATAACCAGGGGTTATTTTGAAAATATTTGCAAAAAGGGTTTAAAAACAATTAGGCAATTTCTGAAAATATTATTTTCTTCAAAGTGTTCAAATGACAGAATAGAAATGTTCATTAAATAGCATTTATTATTCTGTTAATTCTGATATATAATACCCCTATATTTAGAGACGATTTGAATGCTTTAAAAGCTTTTGAATGTCTCTGGAAAATTATTAAAAGGAAACGGTAACCGTTTCCGGTATTAAACGGGCCGGCCCACGGGCAGTTAGTCGCGTATTGATTAGAAGCCGGTCGACCGACGCGCAGTAACTGCGTACTCTCTCACT
Organism: Hordeum marinum; assembly: GCA_022496015.1. Lineage (NCBI taxonomy): Eukaryota > Viridiplantae > Streptophyta > Magnoliopsida > Poales > Poaceae > Hordeum > Hordeum marinum. Next base: position 48,013,795 of record CM039672.1, read on the forward strand.
GACAGCGGGTCCCACCGACCGACCATTTCTACCGACCGGTCACCCTCTTCCTCGCGCGCGCGCCGGATCCCTCGCCGGCCGTTTCTTTCTCTTCACCGGATCTCTCTCCTCTCTTCTCCCCCGCACCCCTCGAGCCCCCTATAAGTACCGGCCAACCCCGCCTTTCACTTCCCTCCCAAACCCCTCTTCCCTCTCGCCGGAAGGCTACGCAATTCCTCGCCGGAGCTCCCACCCCACAGGACCTCCCGTCGACCGTAGCCATCGATTCCGACCACCCCTCGCCCAACCGACCTCACCTTTCGACTCCGGAGACCCGTCGCCGTTGCCCGGACCACTCCACTGTCTTCCCCGACCACCGGAGCACTACGCCGTCGACTTCGCCACTTCCGGACTCGCCGGAGATCCCTCGCCGGCGACCTCTTAACACTGTGAGCATCCCCACTCGTTCGATCTGGAATCGACGACCCAGATTAGATCGGATTTAATCCGAACCGTTTTCCTTTACGGACCGGTCGCCCGCCCGTAACCCTTGAGCGCACACCCCCCCGTTAGCCAATAGGACAGCGCCACGTAGCCCCCTGACCGTCGCAAATCTTTTTTTCTTTTTCTGTTTTTGTTTTAATTAACAGAATGTTTTCAAAATTTGTTTTGCTTATATATTTTAATCTATTTAGTATTTTGAGTTGATTCTTTTTGCAATAGCTCACATTTTACGTGTAAAATTTGAATTGAATCAAATTTGCTTAAAATCTTCAAATCTGAATAACTGGAGTTTGAAAATAGATTTTGACATGAATCTTTTTGCTACTGTTTGGTATTAGTTAGGACTACCTTCATGCTTAGTTTGAAGATATTTAGGATATATTTGATTAATGTTTTAACCAAAAACAGAATCTGCCTAGTATTACAATATAGTTTTATATACTTAATTTTAATTAGTTTGATTTAGAATTTGGTTTTATTTGTTTATTAGGTTCTGTTAGTAAACATTTAGTGTTTTCACTCACTGTTAATAAAAATATAAATTTGCTTAGTTTAATTTTATTTAACATAGGAATCACAACTTATTTTCAAATAGGTTTATTTTGATTAAAACAACTAACTAGTAATAGTTTTGTTTTCAAACAAAGTTTTGTATATTTTAATTCTGTTTTCTAAGACAGATTTAATTGTAAATTATTTCCTGTTAAGAACATGTTTTACAAATAAATAATAAGTTTAGTTTTTCATTCTTTTGTTAATATAACTATAGTTTATTCATATAGTGTTTATCACAAACTTGTATAAACTTTACTAAACTTTTCCCAACAAACTTAAATTGATTATATTCTGTTTATTAATAAAATATTCTATTGTTTCCTTGCTGACAACAATTGTTTTGTTATTACAAATGGTTTCATTATGTCAGTAGTGTTTTCATTCCTCACCTTTTGAAAACAAAACTTTGTGTGTTTTCCTACTTGAGATTTGTGCATTGTTTTTTCTTGATTGTTTACTAGTTCTTGGTTGATGTTTGTGAGTTACAATATTCTGTTGTATGCTTATTGAGTGCTTGTTTGCTTCGTTAGATTATCCGGAGTGCGAAGCTTGTTACTTAGAGTCACTCACGTACGAAGATCATCAATCAGGCAAGTCACTTTGACCATGTTTACCCATGTTTTATATGCATTAGTTCTACCATCTCCCCAATTGCATGCAAGATAGGTTAGTTGGAAACTTGGTTACATTGTAGTAGTATCATGTGGTAGGTACCCCCCTCAACCTCTTGACACATTGGCCCCGGGAAACGTTGTTTTACCTTTTGCTATGCTATTAGTAGACGGGGTTGGTTGTGTGATTCATGAGAGTTGAGAGAGTTAATAATTTCAAGACCTACATAATGATCAAGATTTAAGACTCCGAGTTTTCAACATACCTCTGGGTGGATGATGGTTGAACGGCACCCTGGAGAAACCAGTGGATTTGCCTAGGTGATGCTGGAGATGGCCAGTATTCACGCGGAAAGGTCCACCCAGGCACAAAGAGATGGATGGGTGCTTCAAGACCCAAGGCTTACCTGCATAGCCACAAGTCATTATGGGCTCTGGCTTGGTTGGAAATCGTGGTGACCCTGGACAGGCGGTGCTACGAGAGGTAGAAGAACGGTAGGAAAGGATGGGCACCGACAGAGTCGCAGGGAAACCCTTTGGAAGACCATGTTTTGGTCATCCGTTTCTCAAACACCCTGAAGTGCGAGAAATCAAACGGAGGCGACCAAATCTTGTGGGGAACGTGTGCAAAACTCTGCAGAGTATTCCAAACCTAATCGATTAGCCGTGTCCACGGTCATGGACGACTTGAGCCAAAGGAATTGAAACTTCCGGAACTCTCAACACAATTAATATGATGATGTGGGTAATTAATAATTTTGGGAATGAGAATTGGTTGGTGGAACCATCTCATTAATCAACCAACTTAGTAATATTTTGCTTAGCCCTTTTTTTTATGTAGGAAAAATTGGCTTTACGCAAAACTTACCACACCACCTGCCATATATGCATATAGACTAGCTGATTATTTTCACACCTCTACTGTGACTTTGCCGGCATATTCCATATGCTGACCTACATGGCTGCAATGTATCATGTTGCAGAGTACTTTTCCGACCAGGAGTGAGGACACGTTCTATGCTCAGTGAGATGCCCTTGGAGTCAGATGGACTCATCTACCTTCGACGCTTCCGGAAGATTTAGATATTCTCATGAGTTGGCTTTTAGCCACTTTATTGTAATTTTTATTGTAATAAAGGACTCGATATGAGATTTCGATTAATATAATGCTGTGTGATTTCCCTTTGATATATACATGGATGTACCGTGTGTGTACCAGCATGATCTTGGGATGGTACGGAAACACCGGAGACTTGACCTTTCAGGTCGGGTCGCTACATCGTGATATTCTATACAACACATGATCATCTCATACATCACATATATCTCATCTACACAATCCTATGGCTCCTGCCGGTTGCCGTACTCATCGACATGCAAGTCGTGATATTCTATACAACACATGGCCATATCACATCACAACATACCCTACAAAGACAAGTTAGACGTCCTCTAATTGTTGTTGCAAGTTTTACGTGGCTGCTATAGGTATCTAGCAAGAACAATTCTCACCTATGCAAAATCACAACTGTGATACATAAATTGCTTTTCAACCTTCTCAAGGACTGCCTTTGTCAAATCCGATCCAACTAAAGTAGAACAAACAGACACCCGCCAGCCATCTTTGTGCAACGAAGTTACACATCAGTCGATGGAATCGGTCTCTCATAAGCATACGAGTAAGGTTTGTCCGGGCCGCTTCATCCCACAATATCGCTGAACCAAAACACGACCAAGGTAGGAAGCAATCTAAGCATCAACGCCCACAAACTCTTTGTGTTCTACCGAGATCTCATCTACACATAGACCTAGCTCATGATGGCACTGTTGGGGAACGTTACATGGGAAACAAAAAATTCCTATGCACACGCAAGATCTATCCATGGTGATGAGCATCTATGAGAGGGAGAGTGAATCTACATACCCTTATAGATTGCTAAGCGGGAAGCGTTAAGAATCGCGGTTGATGTAGTCGAACGTCTTCGCGATCCAAATCGCCGGGCGTCTAGTGATCCCATCACGATCTGTCCCGCGATCCAATCAGGATCCGTCCTGCGATCTCATCATGATCCGTCCCCCGATCCAATCACGAATCGTCTCGCGATCTTGATCACGGTCCTTCCGATCTAGCACCGAACGGACGACACCTCCGCGTTCAGCACACGTACAGCTCGATGACGATCTCCGCCTTCTTGATCTAGCAAGAGGGAGCGGAGTGGTAGATGAGTTCTTAGGCAGCACAACAGCGTGGTGGTGGCGGTGGTGAACTAATCCTGCAGGGCTTCGCCTAAGCACCGCAGAACTAATCTAGAGGAGAAACAGATCTAGAGGAAGTAGAGGGCAGCACGTGGCAATTAGGGTTAGCTCTTCCCTCTAAATTCTCTAGTATATATAGGAGGGAGGGAGGGGAGGTGGCAGCCTCAAACCCTCAAGGTTTGGTCAAAATTGGAGGTGGAGGAGTCCTACTCCAATCCTATTAGGAGTAGGATTACTCCTTTCCACTTGGAAACTCTTTCCACCTCTCCACCTTTTGGGTTTTTCCCACCCCTAGCCGCATGGGCCTCAGTGGGGGCTTACTCCAGACCACCAGGGCTGGTTTGACTCCTCCCACAGCCCATGAGGTCCTTTGGGTCGATACACCCCTCCCGATGGTCCCCCGGCACCCTCCTGGCACTCCCGATACACTACCGATGAGCCTGGAACTTTTCCGGTGACCAAAACAGGACTTCCTATAAATCAATCTTTACCTCCGGACCATTACGGAGCTCCTCGTGACGTCCGAGATCTCATCCGAGACTCCGAACAACCTTCGGTCACCACCATACATAACTCTATACTACCGACACGTCACTGAACCTTAAGTGTGCAGACCCTGCGGGTTCGAGAACTAAGTAGACATGACCGAGACACCTCTACGGTCAATAACCAATAGCGCTACCTGAATGGCCATATTGATTCCTACATATTCTACAAAGATCTTTATCGGTTGAACCTCTATGTCAAGGATTCAGTTAATCCCATATGTTGTTCCCTTTTTTCTTCGGTATGTTACTTGCCCGAGATTCGATCGTCGGTATCTCTATACCAAGTTCAATCTCGTTACCGGCAAGTCTCTTTACTCGTTCCATAATACAAGATCCCGTGGCTAACACTTAGTCACATTGCTTGCAAGGCTTATTGTGATGTTGTATTACCGAGTGGGCCCTGTGATACCTCTCCGTCACACAGAGTAACAAATCCCAGTCTTGATCCATGCCAACCCAATAGACACCCCCGGAGATACCTGTAAAGCACCTTTATATTCAGCCAGTTACGTTGTGACGTTTGATACACACAAGGTACTCCTCCGGTGTTAGTGAGTTGCATGATCTCATGGTCATAGGAACAAATACTTGACATGCAGAAAACTGTAGCAATAAACTGACACAATCATATGCTACGTTTATAGTTTGGGTCTTGTCCATCACATCATTCTACTAATGATGTGATCCTGTTATCAAATGACACCTCATGTTCATGGCTAGGAATCCTTAACCATCTTTGATCAACGAGCTAGTCCATTAGAGGCATACTAGGGACATGGTGTTGTCTATGTATCCACACATGTATCTGAGTTTCCGATCAATAAAATTCTAGCATGGATAATAAATGATTACCATGAACAAGGAAATATGATAATAACTAACTTGTTATTGCCTCTAGGGCATATTTCCAACAACCATCGCTGCGGTGATCGTCTTCATCAACATCACCTTCTTCATAACCATCCTCATCTCCTTTTAGCGGTCCACTCTCCCGCACCCCGTTGTAATCCCCTACTTGAAAATGGTACTTTATGCCACATATTATGATCCAATGATGTGTTGCCATCCTATGATGTTTTGAGTAGATTTGTTTTGTCCTTTGGGTTGATTGATGACCTAGATTGGTTTGAGTTGTATGTTTATTTTGGTGTTGTCCTATGGTGCCTTCCGTGCCGCGCACACATGAAGGATTCCCACTGTAGGGTGTTGCAATAAGTTCATGATTCTCTTATAGTGGGTTGCTTGAGTGACAAAAGCATAAACCCGAGTAAGGGGATTGTTGCGTATGGGATAAAGGGGACTTGTTGCTTTAATGCTATGGTTGGGTTTTACCTTAATGATCTTTAGTAGTTGCGGATGCTTGCTAGAGTTCCAATCATAAGTGGATATGATGCAAGTAGAGAAAGTATGTTAGCTTATGCCTCTCCCTCATATAAAATTGCAATAATGATTTCCGATATTGTTAACAATTTCCTAGGATAATTCCGCACACCGACCCATCATTATTCCACACTTGCTATTTGTAATATATTGTAATATTATGATAACAACACCTATTTTTATATTTTAGTTTTCTGTAATCATGCAAAACTATCTTTTTCATACCCACAACATGGTTTGATTTCTCATTTCTAGATGGAAGCAAACGTTCAGCGTAAGTAGAGTCGTATGAGTGGCAGATAGGACTTGAGAGAATATTGACCTTACATTTAGCTCCTTGTGGGTTCGACACTCCATACTTATCACTTCCACCTTTGGAAATTTCTACGATGATTCCTTGCACTTGGGTATTATCAGGGGTACAACAGGATGCGGGAGAGTGGACTGTTGTATTTAGATGAGGGAAGGTGATGGTGGTGGTGATGACGACGAAGAAGTGGTTGGTGTAGATTGCCATCATGATGGATGCCCCAGCGGTACTCCGGCGCCACCGGGAGAGAGGGGGAGAGCACCCCTCCTTCTTCTTCTTCCTTGGCCTCCCCCTACATGGGAGAAGAGTTAGTACATGGACTCCATGGCGGCGGATGGGTAGGAGCCCCTCCGAGGTTGGATCTCCCTCTTTGTTCTCTTTTGTTTCTCATTCCTGTTTTCTGGTCGAAAACCTTTTCTTATATTCCCGAAGATCTGTAACTCCGATTGCATTGAGATTTTAACATGTTTTTTCGGATATAAGAGTCCTTGCACCTTAAGTAGATATCCAACCGACTTACAAGGTGAGCACAACCCACCACCCCGCGCCTGGGCCCTCGGTCGCGCCCTGGTTGGTTGTGGTGGTTGTGGGCCTCCTTTTGTGTTGATTCCACCTCCCAAAATTTAGAAATATTCCAAAATAATTCTCTGTAATTTTTTATCGATTTGGATTTTGTTTAATATGGATATTCTGTGAAACAAAAAACATGCAACAAACAAGAACTGGCACTGGGCACTGGATCAATATGTTAGTAACTATAAATCATATAAAATGTTACCAAAATATGTGAAAGTTGTATAATATTGGCATGAAACAATCAAAAATTATAGATACGACGGAGACGTATCAACATCCCCAAGCTTAATTCCTGCTCGTCATAGAGTAGGAAAATGATAAAAAAAGATATATTTTATGTAGAATGCTACCTAGCATAATCTTGATCATATATCTAATCATGGCATTAATATTAGGACATGAGTGATTCAAAGCATTAGTCTATAATTTGACATGAAGATATTAATACTTAGGCATCTGAACAAACCATCATGTCTTTCAAAATATCAAGGCTTAAGAACGCTATCCCTACAAGATCATATAGCCTTTTCATTATATATATTCTTAACGCAAAGTATGAATCGTGTACTACCCCGGTGTCGGCCAAGCAATTGGTTCATATTTTTTAACGTGCTTCACCATTTTCAACTCTCATGCAATACATGAGCGCAAGCCATGGATATAGCACTGTGGGTGGAATAGAATATGATGATAAGGGTAAATATAGAGAAGACAAAAAGGAAGATAGTCTCACATCGAAGCGGCTAATCAACAGGCTATGGAGATGCCCATCAATTGATATCAATGAGAGGAGTAGGGATTCTCATGAATGGATGCACTAAGAGCTATAAGTGTATTAAAGCTCAATATGAAAACTAAGTGGGTGTGTGTCCAACTCTATAATGAAAAATTTCCACTAGTATATTAAAGTGCGAACATAGGAGACTCTCTATATGAAAAACATGGTGCTACTTTGAAGCACAAGTGTGGAATTAGCATGCCTCTTCTCTCTTTGTCTCTCATTTTTTTATTTTTTTATTTGTCCGGAGCCTCATCCCGACTTGTGGGGGAATCATAGTTTCCATCGTCCTTTCCTCACTCATACATTCTCTAATAATTAATAACAATGATCATCACACTTCTATTTACTTACAAATCAATATTACAACCCGATAGTAGAACAAAGTATGACTCTATATGAATGCATCTGGTAGTGTACCAGGATGTGCAATGATCTAGCATAGCAAAGATATCAAAAAACGGACAAGCCATGGAAACATCATGCTAGCGATCTTACAATCCTGTAAAACAATATGATAATGAACGCTCAAGTCATCAAAACTGAAGCGGTGGAAGTTGCATGGCAATATATCTCGGAATGGCTATGGAATGCCATAATAGGTAGGTATGGTGTCCTTTTGAGGAAGATATAATAAGTCTTACGTGTGATAGAGCGTATTATATCACGGGGTTTGGATGCACTGGTGAAGTTTGCACCGACTCTCGAGCTGATAAAGGGCAATGCACAGTACCGTAGAGGCTAGCAAATTGCGGAAAGGTAAGAGTGTGTATAATCCATGGACTCACATACTTATTGCAAAAGTTTATTAACCCTCGAAGCAAGTATTACTACGCATGCTCCTAGGGGGGAGGTTGGTAGGAGTTAACCATTGTTCGCCCTCGGCCTTCACACAAAGATAGACAATGAAGGATAAATTGTGCTCCAACTTCCTCGCATAACGGGAGACTATACGTGCATGCTTCGAGAATCGCAAACCATAACACCAATATCTTACTAAAGACGATCATCCACTAGTACCTCCCACGTATTATCATCTCTATATCGCAAAACTATTGCAAGGAATCAAGCATATCATATCCTGTGATCCATCAGGTTTATGTAGGATTTTATGACTAACCATGTGAATGACCAATTCCTGTTGACTCTTGAAATAAATATCAGTGAAGCAAGAGAGTTTAATTCTTTCTAGAAAAGACCATTCTCTAATAAATATAAGTGAAGAAAAAGAGCATTTTACAAATAACGGTTTTCTATGTGAAGAGAAACAGGCAATCCAAACTTCAAATGATATAAGTGAAGCACATGAAGCATTCTATAAAGTCATACTCAAAAGATATGAGTGAAGTGCAATGATCATTCTACAAATCAACCATGGACCATATCATACCAGCATGGTGCATAAAATAAAAATTAAAACTAAACACAAAAGACACTCCAAGATTTACACATATCACATGAACGAAACAAAAACGAAAACATACTGATACTTGTTGAAGAAAGATGGGATACCTTCCGGGGCATCCCCAAGCATAGACGCTTGAGTATCTTTGTATATTTAATTGGTGTGTATTGGTAATCCCCAAGCTTGAACTCTTGCATCTCCTCCTTCTCCTTATATCGAGACCTCCTTGATCTTTAAACACTTCATCCACACAAAACTAAACAGAAAACTGGTGAGATCTGCTAGTATAATAAAGCAAATTTTGCAAACCCATTCATATTTTTATTTGTGTTATCCATGATGTATTATAATTTTTCCATGGCTTATACTACCGATAAAATTGATAGTTTCATCAAAACAGGCAAAACAATGTATCAAAAACAGAATTTGTCTTAAACAGGACAGTCTGTAGTAATTTGAACTTTGACCATACGTCTATAACTAAAAAAATTCGTAAAAATTAGGAATAAATAAAAACATTATGTAGCAATAGTCTGTAAAAAATCAGAAATTTTTAACTTCATAGTAAAAAACGTAAATTCACACACTACAACCAAAGTTTTTGTTTTTACACCGCACATACCAACAAGCAATCTAATCATCCTAAAGGCAAATCTTGGCACATTATTTTATAATGAAATGGATTTGTACAAGGGGATAATTATTTTTGGTGAAAAGTTTCTGTGATTAAGATTCACAAAGTTTTCATGGGCATGAACAAAAGTTCAAGGACGTCCCCCATTTCCACGATGTTCCTTCCTCTTACTTTCACTTTTCTTTTTGTGAAGTTTTAGGTTCCCCTATATATTTTGTTTTTGTTTTCAAACTTTAGAAAAGCACACAACTGAATAAAATGAATCTCTAAACTTTTGGGTTGTCTTCCTGGTAGCGCTTTTTTAAAGCCATTAAGTTAGGCATATAGTGCTCAAGTAATTTATCCACCAGGATCCCAAGGTATATCAAAGACAATTTTAATCAACAATGATTTGTAATTTAGTAGTGAGCACAAAGTGATACATATCATGTGACAATGAAGTCTAACTCTCTTCCTATGCATTGGCATGTCATAAAAGAACAATTCATGCACATCAAGTAAAGGCCAATGCATAGGATAAGTATTTTCTTACAATTTTATCGTATTGAGAACATATAGAGGTAAAGATTTGGTTCCTTTCTCATAATAATTGCAATTAGGAGCAGCAATAACATACATATTATATTCATCAAAATCATCATGTGTAGTGGTAAACCACAACCCATCAATATAATCCTTAATAAGTGAAAACTTCCCCCGTATGGTGTAGTTGGGAGAATTCAAAAAGATAATAGGATGTGTGGGTGCAATAGCAAAAATTTCATGCTTAACATAAGGAACTATAGCAAGTTCATCTCCATAAGCATAATTCATATTGGCATCTTGGCCACAAGCATAGCAAGCATCAAGTTCATCAACAAGGGATATTTCAAAAGAATCCACGGAATCATAGCAATTACCATAGCATTCATCCTTCGGTAAGCACAAAGGGAGATTAAATAATGTATGAGTTGAAGAGTTACTTTCATCAAAAGGTGGGCACGGGTAGCTAGTCCGCTCTTCCTTCTTTTGTTCTTCGCTCTCCTCCTCATCTTTTTCATCTAATGAGCCCGTAGTTTCAGCAATTTCTTCTTCCATAGATTCCTGCAAAATTTTAGTATCTTCCAAGGCAACCACTACAGGAATCAGCAACTTTGCCGTCAGCCATTCCAGACGGCAAAGGCTTGCATGGCGGACGGCAAAGGCTTTGCCGTCGGCCAGCAGACGGCCAACCGTCCAGCTGAATAAGCCACGGTAAAGGGCGCTTTGCCATCTGCTCGCAAACGGCAAAGATCCTTAGGTCTTTACCATCTGCCAGCGGACATCAAATACCGTGGACGGCACATGTGGCAGCTTATGACCGTTAAGGGGTTAACGGCGTGCTTTGCCGTCCGCTGGCAGACGGCAAAGACCTAAGGATCTTTGCTGTCTGCCAGCAGATGGCAAAGCAACTGTTTCTTTGCCGGCCTGCATGGTTTCTTTGCCGTCTGCCAGCGGACGGCAAAGAACCTTAGGTCTTTGCCGTCAGCCAGCGAATGGCAAAGAAACCACCTAGGCCAGCCTAGTGCTACCCTAGGTTGCATAGGTAGCTGCCACAGACAGCTTTGTCGTCTGCGAGCTGGCGGCAAAGACCTTTGTCGTCTGCCAGCAGATGGCAAAGTGGCTATATAGCCCCTGTTTTTTCTGTTTTTTCTTAAATTTATTCAATTTGACAGAATTTCACACACATATATATATATACACATTTCAAAATAATTTCAACAAGCATACCAACAATAAGTTTCCAACAACATATCCAACATACATGTTTCCAACAACATATCCAACATACAATGGTTTCCAACAACATATCCATACATACATATCCAAAACAAGTTTTCAACAAGTTTCCATAAACAAAAAGGAAGCACAAGTAGAAGAGTACACTCCATCAATGCAAGCTTCCTCATCTATAGCAAATCTGCAAATTAGGAAAGATGAAAGTTAGAAGAAGAAGAAGACTAGCTAGAAGAAAAAGAAGAAAAAGAAGAAGAAAAAGAAGAAGAAGAAGAATTTATCTTATATTTATTTTTCTCCTCTCCTCTTCTTTATCTTCTTCTTCTTCTAACTAAGGTAGGCAAAAATTCCATTTTTTAGCTAAGGTAGGTAAAAATGCTAAGTGTGTAGGTCATTTTAGAGCTAAGATAGGTAAATAGGTCATTTTGGAGCTAACCTAGGTAGTTATGCCATTTTTAGCTAACTAAGCATATTTATTCATTTCGGAGGACAAAATGGTAAGTGTAGGTCATTTTAGAGCTATCCTAGTTAAAATCGGTCATTTTGGAGCTACGTAAGGTTATTTTGTGATTTTGGAGGAAAATAAACTAATTATATGATAGTTTGGAGCTAATTATGTCATAAATGAACTAGCTAAGCTAATTATAGATCATTATTGAGCTATCCTAGGTAGTTATGCCATTTTGTACCTAAGTGAGCTAATTATGTCATAAATGAACTAGCTAAGCTAGCTATAGATCATTATTGAGCTATCCTATGTAGTTATGCCATTTTCTAGCTAACTAAGCATATCAAGTAATTTTGGAGGAAAAAATGCTAAGTATAGGTCATTTTATAGCTATCCTAGGTAGAATATATCATTTTGGAGGTAAGTAAGGTTATTATGTCATTTTTGAGGAAAATAAGCTAAGTATAGGTCATTTTGGAGCTAAGTAGGTCATTTCTTAAGCTAAGTATGCATTTGTTAAACAAAACACTTGGGAAAACTTACCATCATTACGGAGGTGAAGGACCGGTCGGGATTGCGCCAGGGTGAGACGTAGAAGGACCGGTCGGGGTTGCGGCAGACGCAGAAGGATCGGTCGATGCTTATCGGGAGGCACGCTGCACCAAAGATCATTTGCAATGTCTCCTTAGCACTATGCAACTCAAATGTGAATACTAGTAACTAATGAACATTCAAATGAAACTCATCGTGGGTGCTATAAAAATATGGGGCATCGACGGAGGGGTCTGACCATTGTTCTAGCACACGGTCTGCACATTTTGTTTTCACAAGTCATTCATATTAGTTAGTTATGAAACGAACATTACGTGCATGATTTGGCTAATATGTAGGAGAAACCTACCACGAGGAGCTCGTATAGGGCCTAGTGAGACGTGTCGTTATGGTTCCTCTCCTCCTCCAACATCCTAGCCGTCCTCTCCTCCATGTCCCTCTCCCTTTGTGCCGCCTGCCTGTTTGCCTCCGCCAGAAGCTCCTGGGCCCTAGCCTCAATGGCGAGCTCCATTGGCCGTGGACGAGGCCTTATCTCAGGATCAGAGCTCGTCTGGCGCTTCTTGATCTCCGGGAGAGTTCTAGGACAACGTACCAGTCCATCCCAATGGCTATCGGGCCATGGGGCCTCCCGCCACCAGATATCATCATGAGCTCTGGATCAAAAGGACTCTAGCTCGGGTTGACGTCCTCCCATTTCCTCACCTTCCCCTCATCTTTTTACCTCACGAGCTTGTTGTGGGAGGAGATGTTGCTGAAGCTCTCTGGATGATCGAGGTCATCCTCACAGAATGCCTTGGCCTTCTTGTACGAGGCAGTATGGGCCATGGCATAGAGGTCGAATAGAAGTGGCACCTCCTTCTTGTTTTCTCGCGCCTAAAAGAGAGGAACAAAATATTAGTTAAGGGCTCAAGCTAGCATGAAGAATGAAATTGCATCAATCATGAAGCAAACCACATACCCAGTGATCCCCATACTCAAACAAGTTGGAGCTCCCTTGATGGTGTGGCACGCCTCTCATTTTGGCACGCTTATCCTTGGCATTGTTGTGTTTGGCTAGCCATTCGGGAGAGCACCACTCATCCACCAATGCCTCCCAACAGTCCATCCTATCCGCACACCATCTCGGGGGCACCTAGGTTAGACAAGAGAAATTGCAGCGCTACGCCTACGAATCAAATCAAGGAAACTAAGTACAAAGCCTTAAGAATAGATAATTACCTTCATTAACTTCTTACTTAGATAATTTTTGCGGCACTTCTTCTTGGCCCTCTTAATGTTATTCGAGGCGTACTAGTCTCAAATAGCCTGCATCCAGCCTCGTGCCATAAGTTCTGAAGTAGGCGCTTGCACTCGGCTTCGAGAACAACAGTCGCTTTCGCCTCGTGTTCCTCAAGACACCTGTAGAAGGTCTGCAATCAAACAAGACAACACTGATTAGTACAATCACTAGGTGTTGTTGATTTTTAATTCTGTAAAGGAGAAATTACCCAAAAGTGACAGACCACAATGTCAGCCACCGTCTCGCACAAGACACCATCAACCATCTCCTCTGGTGGGGCCGGGGCAGCCCTGTACAGCTCCCAGGTCAGTGCTACCTGTGGAACCTCACCTTAACTGGGCAACTGGACCTTCCCCGGGAAGTGGTGCCAGAGAAGCACACCAAGGACCTGGTTGGGCCTGCACACACCACGCTCGTGTTTCCAACCCCTGTAGTATGACAAGGCCAACACATTAGATATTAATTTGAAGAAACATGAAGGCAAAAGGTTAAAAAAGAGTAAATGCACTTACTTCTCCGCATTAGGCTCAATCAACCACCTCTGATCATGGGTCGTCGGCACAGGCGGGAGCTTTGTACAACCATGCTGGTAGACCTTCTTGCCCTCCTCAACCAGCTCGCCCTCGCTATAGGTGTCCTCAGACAAGTTGTCCTCGCCACCATCAGCATGGCCACTAGCCTTCGGAGTCACGTGGGATGAAGACTCTGGGACCGGAGTCTCCTGGGACGAAGACTCTGGGACTGGAGTCTCCTCCGACGAAGGCTCGATGACCCGAGGCTCGTTGACCCGAGGCTCGGTGACCGGAGTCCAAGACGGGTCCAAGTCAAACGGGTCCACCTGAGACGGAGCACTCCTGTGGTCGGGAGAATCAGCTAGGGGTGGCGGGAAGGAAGGCACAGCAGCCTTCCTACTTCTAGCACCTCTCTTCGTCTTCCCCGGACCTCTCCCGGTCGAAGAAGAAGCGCCCGCCGGTGTCTGCATACTATGTACCAGCGCTCTCCGGAGTTGCTGGGGTGGAATAATAGCACCCCTCCCAGGACGCGTCGAGGAAGGAGGCTCAGAGGGCTCTCGACCCGAGCCCACCATCTGTCAACACCTGCAATGACAAAGAGTGAACGAAATTAGTTCAACTTAAAAAATTGAATACCTAATAACATGAACTAATTAATAATATATATGTACATAATAATAATTGAATACCTCACATTACTAATATTAATCTTCATCGTCTATATATGCTCTGGGATCAATAAATGCATAATCATCATCACAATCAGTAATGACGTGCTCATCAGCATCATCAATAAATGCATCAACATGTGGAAGGCCTCTATGTAATCGGTCAACCATTGACAAGTCATCCGCAACAGTAACCTCTTCTTCTTCCGTCTCTTCTTGTTACGGCTCAGGGGTGAAGTCGGATTCACTGTCGCTGTCGACCTCAATGTTCTGGGGTGAAGTGGAGCGGTTCTTGAAACGTTTTTTGGAAACACGTGTTTCTTGGAAGAATTCTCCTTCATATGTGTCTGGGTTAATGTGAGGTTCATAATCATCTTCATTGAGGGGAGGTGGGCTAAAATGTGGCGGCACGTCATAAACGACATCCCAACCTTTCAAATGTGGATCCATTTGGCAGGCCCACGGTAGATAGAAAACTTGGGTCGCCTGTTGAGCCATAATATAGACATCGGGAACATCTAAATGGATGCTTTGTTTGATTTTGACTAGCCCTATATGTTCATGAGTCCTTCTAGTCTCCTTCGGCTAGAACCAATAACATTTGAAGACTACAACGTTTGGTGGGCTTTCACCAAAGAATGTAAGTTCATAAATTGCTTCAACTCTTCCATAATACTCGACCCCTCCTTCGCCGATAGCGGAGACACAACAATTTGTAGACTTTCGGTCGGCCATAGATAGCTCTTTGCCAAAAGTACAAAAGCGATCCCGTTGATGTCGTATTTGTCAAATGAATGGACCTGATAGTCAAAACCATTAGCGACTTGTCTTAGTTTGGAGTCCATAGACTCTGCATTAGCCTTCAAGTTTAATACGAAAGGATTGTTGCATTAGCCGCAAATTAGCAAAAGAAATGAAATCGTCTAATTAATGGAAATTACCGTTTGCTTGAACCAAGAGATGAAACCGGGATAGCCGCCTCCATGATTTGCTAGAAGCTCATACTCTTCGATGGAATCCTTTTGGATCACCGCTCCATCGAGAATTTGGTGACGTATCGACCGTATCACATATCCGGGAATAAGAGCATTTCAAAGGAATTAGAAGTTGCGAAACAATGTACCGAGAACTTACTCGATGTGTGGCCGCACTTCTGTTAGGTTCTTGAAGATATACAATGAAATGGTCCGCCATTCTTCGACATCCAACACTATTGCTTTCGAAGCACCGGCTGGTGCGAGCTTCCCTTTGAATAGGCTGAGGTTGGATCGACCTTTTTCACGGTCGCCATCATTGTACCGAGGCTTCAGATTATGCAAATGACGATTCTTAGCTTTGAAGTGTGCTATCACGAAGTTTGTCGCCTCCTCAGTAATGAATGCCTCGGCCATCGATGCTTCAACTCTATGTTTATTTTTACATTTTGCTCGAAGCGTCTTCTGCATCCTCTCAGTTGCGAAGCACCAACGATTTTGCATGCCCCCCGAATCTTGCCTCAGTCGGGAGATGCAAAATCAAATGCTGCATTGGATTAAAGAAGCCCGGTGGAAAGATCTTTTCTAACTTGCAGATCAACTCCGGCGCCAACTCTTCCAGTTCGCCTAGCACGTCTGGCGATAGTTCCTTCGCACAAAGAGCACGGAAGAAATAGATCATCTCTACCAGTACTAGCCATTCATCCTCAGGGATAAAGCCACGCAACATCACCAGCATTACCCTCTCAAGCCATATGTGCCAATCATGACTCTTGAGACCAAATATTTTCAATTTGTGAAGACTCGCTCCCCTCTTTAGATTCTCTACATACCCATCGGGGAACATCAACTGCATTTTCACCCACAAGATCATTTCCCTCATTGCTGGCCTTCCAAGATTGAACCATGCCTTTGGCTTCCTCTAGTTCTTCTTTCCTTTCGGTTGTCGAATGTTTTGTAACGGTCTATCACATAGAGCCTCCTGATCGACCCTAGCCTTAGGATTATCCTTCGACTTCCCCTCTATGCCGAACAATGTACCAAAAAGGGCCTCCGCAATATTCTTGTCAGTGTGCATCACGTTGATGTTGTGTGGGTAAAGGAGGTCTTTAAAGTAAGGCAGATCCCACAAACATATCTTGTGAGTCCAGGCGTGTTCCGTATTATACCCTTTAAATAGCCTGGACGATCTGGATCTGGCTCGAGAGCGTTTATCCGATCCAGGATCTGTTGGCCTGTCAACGCGGATGGTGTAGTGTTTTTGGCAAATCTACCTTTGATGAAATTCTTCTTGTCTTTTCTGAACTTATGGGCAGGATCTAGGAACTGTCTATGCATGTCAAAGCAAGAAAACTTGCGACCCGCCTGCAGCCAACGGAACTCAAGAGCTGCCTTGCATGTGGGGCACAGAAACCTTCCATGCACACACCAGCCAACGAATAGCGCATACGTCGGCAAGTCATGCGACGAGTACATGTACCACACATGCATTTTGAAGTTCTTTTTGGTAGCGGCATCGTATGTCTTGATCCCATTATCCCAGGCTTCTTGCAATTCATCCTTAAGTGGCTGCATGTACACATTCATATTCTTCCCCGGATATTTGGGCCCTGGAATTATCAACGTCAGGAAAATGTTCTTTCTTTTCATAATCTCTCTGGGGGGAGATTGAGTGGAATGACAAATACAGGCCAACAACTGTATTGTGTTGCCATCATACCATACACATTGAACCCATCCATGCTGATGGCAACTCGAGGATGCCTTGGAACTGCCGCTTTATCCTTATGTAATGCATCGAAGTGCTTCCATGCAAAAGCGTTTGACGTGTGTCCCAACATAGGATTCCCATCTGCATCTAGTCCTGTTCTTTTGCCCAATTTATGCCACGTCATCTGTCTGGCCGTCTCTTCGACCATGAAAAGACATTGAAGTCTTGGTATGATTGGTAGATACCGAAGAACATTAATGGGGATTTTGGTCCGACTCTTCTCACCCATACCGTTGTCTACCAGAACATACCTGGAAGCTTTGCAAATGGGGCAATAGGTCAAGCCCGCATACTCAAGCCTAAATAAAGGCACATCCATTCTCACAGGCATCTATCTTCTCATAGGGCATCTTAAGCGGACGTAGGATTTTGTCTGACTGGTACAGGTTTGCTAGTAATACATGGCCTTTGGGTAGAAAGCGTCCAAATATCATCATCATCGCGTCGTAGCATTCTCTACCCAGGTTGAACTGAGCCTTTAGAGCCATTACTTGCGCGATGGCATCCAGCTGACAAAGCTCAGTGTGCTCGTGGAGAGGACGTTTTGAAAACTCCAACATTTCATAAAAGGCCTTTGCAAATTCCTCCATCTCATCGTCCGAATCCCGAGCATCATCCAAGTCTTGCACCATGTTTTCGATCCCGGTACCATGCTCGACGGTGCGACGACGAACCACCTCAGCTCTGGCACGTTGGGCAGACTCACCATGAAATGTCCAGACCATATAATTAGGTGTAAAACCCCACTTCTGCAGTGTTTGATCATTTCAAACTATGACTTCTTAAAGTTGTCGCAATCGACACAAGGGCACCAGGTTGTTTTCTGTCCATTTGCAAATGCGACTCTCACCAACTCCTTGGTTTTTGTTATCCATTCACGGGTCATGTCTTTCTGACTAGTGTTACCGGTGTACATCCACCCATGATCACTCATCTTGCCTAGCTACTGGACACACACAAAATATATACATAATTCAGCAAACCATATTCATCAGTTAATAGAGTTTGTTAGTTTTATCATGTCGATGCAACCTAGACGCTAGTAGGTAAAGATAGGTCCTAATCGCACCCGAGTATGTGTAGATTGGGTTCGTTTTCCCATGCTCCGCTTCGGATCAGACGCACAATTTTGGCAGCACCTCCCCGCTGTTCTCCTGATAAACGTCTCGACAATAAGCAGAGAGGATGTGTACCCGGAGAACAATAGGGAGGCACTGAAGAAATTCTGCATTGGATCCGGAGCAGAGCATATGGGAAAACGAACCCAATCTACACATACTCGGGCTGTCCATGGATAACGTTGGAGAATTCGAAAGAATCACGATTATAAATATGCTAATGAATGCATATTTATAAATGTAACCCTTTCGAACAGGAGACGCATAGTGGTCACACATACTGATGATTGAAGACACCTATAGCTAGCAAATTTCATCGGCACGAATACCGAAACAGAGCAAAAAAAATTAAGGGTGCCGGGGGAGAAGATGTCATTTGTGCTCACCAACGAACGCAGCAGGGGAGCTCGTCAAATGCATGGGGAGGTCGTCGAACAATTGCACATTGAAATTCACCCGATCAACACAAAATATGATGTTTTTATAACAAAATAGGAAAATATGTGACCTAGCTCACAATTTACAAAACTAGGACCTCCTCAGCCTCATGAAGGCCGAAGAGCACCTTTTTGGTCAACAGGAGGCAGAATAGGTGTCGGGGGTCGGGGGTCAGTGTTATCGGGAGATAGTGGCATCAGGGATGAATGGAGTCGGCGGTCGGTGGCGTTGGTGGTCAGGGGTCGACGGCGTCGGTGGTCGGGGGTCAGTGGTGTCGGTGGTCGGAGGGCGATGGCGTCAGAGGTTGGGGGTCGGGGTCCGGGGGGTCGGGGTCCGGGGCGTCGGGGTCGGTGGCGTCGGGGGTCGAGGGTCGGTGATCAGGCGTCAGTGGAGTCGGGGGTCGGTGGTGTTGGTGGTCGGGGGTCGATGGCGTCGGTGGTTGGGGGTCGGTGGTGTCGGTGGTGTCGATGGTCAGGGGGCGATGGCGTCGGTGGTTGGGGGTCGGTGGTTGGGGGTCAGTGGCGTCCTCCTTCTTCTTCTTCTCCTTCTTCTTCTTCTTCTCCTCTTCTCCTCATCCTCTTCTCCTCATCTTCTTCTTCTTCTTCTTCTTCCTCTTCTTCCTTATTTTCCTTTTTCCTCTTCTTCCTTGTTTTCCTTTTTCCTCTTCTTCTTTTCCTCTTCTCCTCTTTTTATTCATCTTCTTCTTCTTCTTCTTCTTCTTCTTCTTCTTATTCTCCTCTTCTTCTTCTTCTTCTTCTTCTTAACCTAAACTAAAACTAAAACTAAACTAAACCTAAACTAAACCTAAAACTAAACTAAACCTAATTAAACGAAATCTAAATTAAACCTAAACCTTCAAAAAAAGAAGTACCTTGGGCGGCGGAGGAGGCCGGCGGCAGGGGCAGGGGCGGATGGCTGCAGGGGCGGGGGTGGCCGGCGGAAGGGGCAGGGGCGATCGTCGGCCGGCTGCAGGGTGGGGGTGGTGGCGGCCGGTGGCACGGGGGACGGCGATAGCTCAGGCGGTGCGGGGTGAGGAGAGAGAGAGGGGTGGGGCGTGCTGATAGGTATACTAAGGCTCTTTGCCGTCTGCTAGGCAAAGAGCCTTAGTTAGTGGGGTGGGGCTGGGGGAAACGGCCGTTAGATGGCCACTCTCTTTGCCGTCTACAAGCGGACGGCAAAGAAGCTTTGCCGTCCGCTAGCGGATGACAAAGAGAGTGGTCGTTAGCTGGTTCTCCTTGTGGGCCACCCTTTCTCTTTGCCGTCCGCTAGCAGACGGCAAAGAGGCTTTGCCGGCTGCTAGCGGACGGCAAAGAGATGGCTGACGGCAATGATATCTTTGCCGTCAGCTCTTTGTTTGCCGTCAGTTTTGTTGAAGCTAACGGCAAAGACCTTCTTTGGAGTCAACTAGCAGACGACAAAGAGCTGGCAGACGGCAAAGATCCTGATTCCAGTAGTGAGCGGACATTCTCTCAATAAATTCAATAATATCAGGATTATATTCATAATTTTCATAGCAATATTTAAGTATGTCAAAAAATTCAGATTTGTAAGGAACATCATCATACTTTCCAAGCAAAGAAGCAATTTCATGCATAAGCACCTTTAAAAGCAACAAATTCTTCTATTCGTTCCACATCATAGTAATCATATATACCATTAGCATAAGAAGCCAAGGCTTTATTATCATTAAATTCACATTGAAAGGGAAGGTGAAGACCCTTAACCTTAGAGCAATAAGTGTAATCACATTTCAAACATGCATCCTGATACGTCTCCAACGTATCTATAATTTTTAATTGTTCCATGCTATTATATTATCTATTTTAGATGTTTTATATGCATTAATATGCTATTTTATATTATTTTTGGGACTAACCTATTAACCTAGAGCCTAGTGCCTGTTTCTATTTTTCCCTTGTTTTGGGTATTGTAGATAAGGAATATTAAACGGAGTCCACAAGGAATAAAATATTTGCGATGATTTTTCTTGGACCAGAAGACATCTACCAGACTTGGAGAGGGCGCCAGGAGACCTGCCAGGAGGTCACAAGCCACCCTAGCACGGCCAGCGGGGCGCCCCTTGGCTTGTGGCCCCCCAGCAGATCTCCTAACACTAATCTTCGGCCTATAAATTCCCAAATATTCCCCCAATACCAAAAAGAGACACGCAAATACTTTTCCGCTGCGAGAAGCCTCTGTTCCCGAGAGATCCAATCTTGGAGCCTTTTCCGGTAATCTGCCGGAGGGGGATTCGATAACGGAGGGCATCTACGTCAACTCCATTGCTCCTCCGATGATGCGTGAGTAGTCCATCACATACCTAAGGGTCCATAGCTAGTAGTTATATGACTTCTTGTCTCTCTTCGTGCTTTAATACCATGTTCTCCATGATCTCCATGGGGATCTATCCGATGTAATACTCTTTTGCGGTGTGTTTGTCGAGATCCGATGAATTGTGGGTTTATGATAAGCTTATCTATGAATATTAGTTGGTTCTTCTCTGAATTCTTATATGCATGATTTCATACCTTTGCAAGTCTCTTCGATTTATTGGTTTGGTTTGGCCAACTAGAATGGTAATTCTTGCAATGGGAGAAGTGCTTAGTTTTGGGTTCAATCTTGTGGTGTCCTCACCCAGTGACAAAGTAGGGGTAGAGAGGCACGTATTGTATTGTTGCCATCAAGGGTAAAAAGATGGAATTATCATCATATTGCTTCAGTTTATCCCTCTACATCATGTCATCTTACTTAATGCGTCACTCTGTTCTTCATGAACTTAATATTCTAGATGCACGCTAGAGCCGGTCGATGTGTGGAGTAATAGTAGTAGATGCAGAATCGTTTCGGTCTACTTGACACAGACGTGATGCCTATATGCATAATCATTGCGTTGGATATCATCATAACTATGCACTTTTCTATCAATGGCTCGACAGTAATTTGTTCACCCATCGTGTTATTTTCCTTCAAGAAAGAAGCCTCTAGTGATACCTATGCCCCCAGGTCTATTTTCCATATTTTATTTTCAGATCTATATACCAAAAATACCTTGCTGCAATTTATTTACCTTTTTACTTTCCGCAATCTTCCGTATCTATCTCTATCACATCTAATATTTGCAAGTAATCATGAAGGGATTAACCACCCCTTTATAGTGTTGGGTGCAAGAGTTTGATTGTTTGTGTACGTGCATCTATTGGTGACTTGTTTGTTCCTCCTCCTAGATTGATACCTTGGTTCTCAACAACTGAGGGAAATACTTATCTACTTCACTGCATCGCCCTTTCCTCTTCAAGGGTACACCAACGCAAGCTCCAGAGGTAGCAAGAAGGATTTCTGGCACCGTTGCCGGGGAGGATACACATCAAGCCTACCAAGTACCCATCACAAACTCATCTCTTGCATTTACATTATTTGCCATTTGCCTCTCATTTTCCTCTCCCCCACTTCTAAAACGATTTTCAAAAGAAAAAACCAAAAATATATGCCTTTTTATTCGCCCTTCTTCCGTTCGCCTTTTGGTTTTGTTTTTGTTTGCTTGTGTGCTAGATCGATCTGTTGCCACAATTTCTGAATCTGGGAAGGTTATCATTGAAAATTTTGAGGGTATTGCTAGTACAAATCTTGAGAAAAAATATTGAGTATTGATATCTAGATCATGAATCTAAACCACCTCCTAACTATAAAGTTAAAGCTATTCAAGTGGGAGACGGTAATATTATTGGGAAGAGTGTTATTCAAGAGTTCTTTGATTGTACGGGAGTAATGCCTATGAATAAGAAATCTATTCTTGTTAGCACAAATTGTTATGCAGATGCTATTGCCATGCTCGCTGAAAAATTGGAAAGAAAATTTGTGCACATTCATCTCGCATTGCAAGAGGTGTTTTATGAACTTCCCAAAATTAATCATCCTAAGGCCAAAAAGATTGCCACTATCATCCTTATGCATGAATTCGATTTATCTTACAAGAAGCTAGGGAAATCTTTGCTTTCTATAAAAAGGATATTGAACACCCTCCATTAAAGAAATCCTACACGATAAAGAAACCTTGCGTAGCTTAGATTCTAGGAATATCAATCTTACGATGATAATATTAGAACAAGATCTCCCTATTCTGAAATTACCCAAACCATTTACCTTGAAACCTGTGACGAATTTGGTTGGATCACTAGGGGCATTTATGTAGGATTGAATGATGATTGTTCAGAAGAAAAAATTATGGAACCCAACAAAAATGAGATACACATTTTATATGATGATATTTATGGTGATCCAGATTATGAGAACGGATTGCATACCAAAGATGACAATACCTAGATCTATTGTGTTATGCCTAGCTAGGGGCGTTAAACAATAGCGCTTGTTGGGAGGCAACCCAATTTGATTTTTATGTTCTATTTTTTGCTTCTATTTTTGAGTGTTTCACACATTATTACTTCTTTAGTAATTGTGTTTAGGTGTTTTAATTAGTGTTTGAGCCAAGTAAGACCTTTGGGATGGTCTATGGTGATTGTTGATTTGATCTTGCTGAAAAACAGAAACTTTTGCGCCCAGTCAAGGAATTTTATAAATTTATCAGAGCATAGAATGAGTCTGAAATATTTACAAAAGATTGATATACAAATTTTACTGGTTTTCCTAATTTTTCAGAATTGTTGAAGTTAAATAAGTATACGAAGTTTCTAGATTGCTACAGACTGTTCTGTTTTTGACAGATTCTGTTTTCTTTGTGTTGTTTACCTATTTTGATGTATCTATGGGTCATATCGGGGGGTATGAACCGTAGAAAAGTTGGAATACAGTAGATATTACACCAATATAAATAAATAAATAGTTCAAAACAGTACCTAAAGTGGTGATTTATTTTCTTATAATAATGGATCTCACGAGTTTTCTGTTAAGTTTTGTGTTGTGAAGTTTTCAAATTTTGGGTAAAGATTGGATGGACTATGGAATAAGGAGTGCCAAGAGCGCCCAAGGCACCCCAAGGAATCAAGGATGCCAAAAATACTAAGCTTGGAGATGCCACGGAAGGCATCCCCTCTTTCATCTTCAATCCATCAGTAAATTTACTCGAGGCTCTATTTTTATTCACCACACAATATGTGTTTTGCTTGGAGCGTCTTGTATGATTTGAGCCTTTGCTTTTTTAGTTTGCCACAATCATCCTTACTGCACACATCTTTTGAGGGAGACATGCATGAATCATGAATTTATTATAATACTCTATGTGCTTCACTTATATCTTTTGAGCTAGGCGATTCTGCTCTAGTGCTTCAATTATATCTTTTTAGAGCACGATAGTGTTTTGTTTTATAGAAATAATAGAACTCTCGTACCTCAGTTATATTATTTTTAGAGTCTTTAAACAGCATGGTAATTTTTTTAGGTTATGAATTTGGTCCTAATATGATAGGCATCCAAGAGGGATATAATAAAAACTTCCATATAAAGTGCATTGCATATTATGAGAAGTTTGATTCCTTGCATAAAGTTTTGAGATATAAAGATGGTAATATTAAGAGTCATATTAGGAAGTAATTGTGAATTGGTAAAAACACTTGTGTAAAGGTTTGTGATTCCTGTAGCATGCACGTATGGTGAACCGTTATGTAAGGAAGTCAGAGCATGATTTATTCATTGATTGTCAGCCTTTGTGTGAGGGTCGGGAGTGTGTGATGGTTTACTCCTACCAACCTCTCCACTAGGGGCATGCGTCTAATACTTTGCTTTGATGACTAATAGACTTTTGCAATAATTATGTGAGTTCTTTATGACTAATGTGAGTCCATGGATTATACGCACTCTCACCCTTCCACTTTTGCTAGCCTCTCTAGTACCGTGCAACTTTCACCGGTGCATTAAACCCACTATGTATCCTTCCTCAAAACAGCCACCATACCTACCTATTATGGCATTTCCATAGCCATTCCGAGATATATTTCCATGCAACTTCCTCCGTTCCATTTATTATGACACGCACCATCATTTTCATATTGCTTCGCATGACCGTAAGATAGCTAGCATGATGTTTTCATGGCATGTCCGTTTTTTGATGTCATTTGCTATGCTAGATCATTGCACATCCCGGTACACTGCCGGAGGCATTCATATAGAGTCATATTTTCTTCGAGATATCGAGTTGTAAGTAAATAAAAGTGTGATGACCATCATTATTAGATCATTGTCCCATGTGAGGAAAGGATGATGGAAGTTATGATTCCCTCACAAGTGGGGATGAGACTCCGGACTTTATGAAAAATAAAAGAGGCCAGAGAAGCCCAAATAAAAAAAGAGTCTAAAGATGCCCACCAAAATAAAATAAAATAAAGCAAGAAAAGAGAGAAGGGACAATGCTACTATCTTTTTTTTCCACACTTGTGCTTCAAAGTAGCACCATGATCTTCATGATAGAGAGTCTCCTATTTTGTCACTTTCATATACTAGTGGGAATTTTTCATTATATAACTTGGCTTGTATATTCCAATGATGGACTTGCTCAAATTGCCCGGTTAGTTTCTTTTTGAGATTTCATACACTTATAGCTCTAGTGCATCCGTTGCATGGCAATCCCTACTCACTCACATTGATATCTATTAATGGGCATCTCCATAGCCCGTTGATACGCCTAGATGATGTGAGACTATCTTCTCCTTTTTCTTCACAACCTCCACCATATTCTATTCCGCTTATATTGCTATATCCATGGCTCACGCTCATGTATAGCGTGAGAATTGAAAAAGTTTGAGAACATAAAAGGTGTGAAACAATTGCTTGACTTTTCATTGGGGTTGTGCATGATATAAATACTTTGTGTGGGGAAGATGGAGCATAGCCAGACTATATGCTTTTGTAGGGATAACTTTCTTCTGCCATTATATTTTGAAGAGATACAATTGCTTTGTTAGTATGCTTGAAATATTATTGTTTTTATATCAACATTAAGCTTTTGTTTTGAGTCTTATGGATCTGAACATTCATGCCACAATAAAGAATATTACATGGATAAATATGTTAGGTAGCATTGCACATCAAAAATACTGTTTTTATCATTTACTTACTCGAGGACAAGCAGGAATTAAGCTTGGGGATGTTGATACATCTCGAACGTATCTATAATTTTTGATTGTTCCATGCTATTATATTACCTGTTTTGGATGTTTTATATGCATTAATATGCTATTTTCTATTATTTCTGGGACTAACATATTAACCTAGAGCCTAGTTCTAGTTTCTTTTTTCCTTGTTTTTGAGTATTGTAGATAAGGAATATTAAATGGAGTCCAAACGGAATAAAATCTTTGCGGTGATTTTTGTTGGACCAAAAGACATCTACCAGACTTAGAGAGGGGGCCAAGAGACCTGCCAGGAGGTCACAAGCCATCCTGGCGCAGCCAGGGGGTCACCCCTTGGCTTGTGGCCCCTCAGCAGATCTCCTAACCCTAATCTTCGGCCTATAAATTCACAAATATTCCCCCCAATACCAAAAAGAGCCACGCAAATACTTTTCCGCCGCCAGAAGCCTCCGTTCCAGAGAGATCCGATCTTGGAGCCTTTTCCGGTAATCTGCTGGAGGGGGTTTCAATCACGGAGGGCATCTACATCAACTCCATTGCCCCTCCGATGATGCGTGAGGAGTCCACCACAGGCCTATGGGTCCATAGCTAGTAGCTAGATGGCTTCTTCTCTCTCTTTAATCTTCAATACCATGTTCTTCATGATCTTCATGTGGATCTATCCGATCTAATCCTCTTTTGTGGTGTGTTTGTCAAGATCCGATGAATTGTGAGTTTATGTTCAGATTATCCATGAATCTTATTTGAATCTTCTCTGAATTCTTATTTGCATGATTTCATATCCTTGTAAGTCTCTTCAATTTATTGGTTTGGTTTGGCCAACTAGATTGGTAATTCTTGCAATGGGAGAAGTGCTTTGTTTTGGCTTCAATCTTGTGGTGTCCTCACGCAGTGACATAGTAGGGGTAGAGAGGCACGTATTGTTTTGTTGCCATCAAGGGTAAAAATATGGGGTTTTCATCATATTGCTTGAGTTTATCCCTCTACATCATGTCATCTTACTTAATGCGTTACTCTATTCTTCATGAACTTAATACTCTAGATGCAGGCAGGAGTGGGTCGATGTGTGGAGTAATGGTAGTAGATGCAGAATCATTTCGGTCTACTTGACACGGACGTGCTGCCTATATGAATAATCATTGCCTTGGATATCGTCATAACTATGTGCTTTTCTATCAATTGCTCGACAGTAATTTGTTCACCCACCGTGTTATTTTCCTTCAAGAGAGAAGCCTCTAGTGAAATATATGGCCCCCGGGTCTATTTTCCATATTATATCTTCAGATCTGTATACCAAAAAGACCAAAAATACCTTGCTGCAATTTATTTACCTTTTTTACTTTCCGCAATCTTCCCTATCTATGTCTATCAGATCTAATCTTTGCATATAATCGTGAAGGGATTGACAACCCCTTTATAGCGTTGGGTGCAAGAGTTTGATTGTTTGTGTAGGTGCATCTATTGGTGACTTGCTTGTTCCTCCTACTGGATTGATACCTTGGTTCTCAACAATTAAGGGAAATACTTTATCTACTTTGCTGCATCACACTTTCCTCTTCAACGGACTCTAGATCTGGCCTCCCGATGAAGAACTGGAGGTGGCGGTGGCTTCGTATCGTAAAACACGATAAAACTTTCTCCTTGATTTTTTTCTCCAAAAATAGGATTTTATAGCACTGGAATTAGGGTCAGGGTGCCCATGAGGTGAGCACAACCCACCAGGGCGCGCTTGGGGGGGTGATGTGCCCTGGTGTATCGCCCAGAGGTTATGAAGAAGGTGGCCGGTGATAACCCACAAGTGTAGGGGATTGTTTGTAGCCTTTTTTGATAAATAAGAGTATCGAACCCAACGAGGACCTAAAGGTAGAACAAATATTCCCTCAAGTGCTATCGACCACCGATACAACTCTACGCACACTGTAATGTTTGCTTTACCTAGAACAAGTATGAAACTATTTTACGGGAATAAGACTAGACGTACTTTGTAGAGGTAAAGATAGTTTTGTCAAGATAACAAAGAAGGTGGAAATAAAAGTTAGGTGCTGTTTTAATAAAATAAAAAGAAAGTAAATATAGATAGTGTGGAAAAGTGGTGATAGGATTTGCGAGATTGTACTAGGCAATTGATAACTAGATCGGTAATCATTATTGCAGTTTTATATAAGGGAGAGGCATGAGTTAACATACTTTCCATACTTGGATCATATGATTTTATGATTGGAACTCTAGCAGGCATCCGCAACTACCAAAGATCATTAAGGTAAAACCCAACCATAGCACTAAGTATCAAGTCCCCTTTACTCCCATACGCAACAACCCCCTTACTCGAGTCTGTGTATTCTGTCACTCACGCGACCCACCATAAGAGAATCATGAACATATTGCAACACCCTACAACAGGGATCCCTCGTGTTTGACCGACACGGAGGGCACCATAGGACAACACCAAAATAAAACATACAACTCATACCAACCACTATCATCAATTAGACCATAGGACAAAACAGATCTACTCAAACACCATAAGGATGTAATATATAACATTAAGCACCATGTTCAAGTAGGGGGTACAGCGGGATGCGGGAGAGTGGACCGTTGTAGATAGATGAGTGAGGTGATGGTGGTGGTGGTGATGGGGCGAAGTTGTTGGTGTAGATTGTCATCACAATGGATGTCGCGGCGGCACTCAGGGGCTATAGGGAGAGAGGGGGAGAGAGCCCCCTCCTTCTTCTTCCTTGGCCTCCCCCTAGATGGGAGGAGAGTTCCCCCTCTCGTCCATGGCCATCATGGCGGCGGAGGGGCAGGTGCCCCTCCGAGATTGGATCTCCCTCTCTGTTCTCTTCTGTTTCTCATTCCTATTTTCTGGCCGAAACCATTTCGTATATTCCCTGAGATCCGTAACTCCGATTGCCCTGATATTTTAACACGATTTTTTTCCAGATATAAGCTTCCTTTCACCTGAAGTAGAGCTCCAACCGACTTACGAGGTGAGCACAACCCACCACCCCACGCCTGGGCTTTGGGCCGCACCCTGGTGGGTTGTGGGGGCTGTGGGGGACTCCTTTTGCGTTGATTCCACCTCCCAAAATTCACAAATATTGCAAAATAATTCTCTGTTAGTTT
This sequence comes from Hordeum marinum, assembly GCA_022496015.1. NCBI lineage: Eukaryota > Viridiplantae > Streptophyta > Magnoliopsida > Poales > Poaceae > Hordeum > Hordeum marinum. The sequence goes on from CM039672.1 coordinate 48,043,048, forward strand.
TTATCGCGTTTGGACTTTGTTTGATATGGATATTCTGCAAAACAGAAAACATGCAACAAACATGAACTGACACTGGGCACTAGATCATTATGTTAGTCCAATAAATCATATAAAATGTTGCCAAAAATATGTAAAATTTGTATAATATTGGCATGAAACAATAAAAAAAATATGATGGAGACGTATCAGCCGGCGACCTCGAAACCTCAACGCCAGATCAATCATCATTCAAAATGTGGTGGACAAGAGAAGGCTGATCAGAGACCGAGTGGGTGGTTTAGGGACTTCACGGCTCGAATGTTTCAGTAGGTACATCCGGGAGGCAGATATCTTGGGCAACTACAGATTGGCAACGGGAATCGAAAAATTGAACGGCGAGTCCAATCCGGAAACTTGTCTCAAAGATTACCGAGTGGCCGTCCAAATCGGCGATGGTGACGAATTTGTCGCTACGAAGCATCTTCATCTGATGTTGGAAGATTCAGCGTGAGCCTGGCTGAATCAGTTACCCTCCAACAACATCTTCTGCTGGGAAGACCTGACGCATGTGTTTATCAAGAACTCTGAGGGCACATACAAGCGTATGGGTGGGTTGAAAAAATTGCAGCATTGTGTCCAAAAAAGCAATGAAACTCTCTGCGAGTACATTCAGCATTGGACCACGCTGCATAATACAGTTGAGAACGTTACCAAGCATCAGGAGGTTTGCGCCTTCAAGGCTGGCACTCGGTATCGCGAGCAATCAGTTAAGAAATCACTCGGCTCCTAGCTGCCGAGTTCATTCACGAGGTGTACCATTCTAAGTGGCTTGCCAATCCAGTGTTGGTGCCCGATAAGGATAAATCCCTCCGGATGTGCATCAATTTCAAGCACCTCAATCGGGCCAACCCGAAAGATCATTTTCCTCTTCCCCGCATAGACAAGATAGTAGATGTTAGTGCCGGATGTGAATGCCTGTCGTTCCTGGATGCGTACTCCGGGTACCACCAGATCTGAATGTATGGCCTAATGAAATAAAAATAGCCTTCATCACCCCATTCGGGTGTTCTTGCTATATCACAATGCCATTTGGTCTAAAAAATGTGGGGGCGACCTTCATGCATATGATCCAAAAATGTTTGCAAGAGAAAATCAATCGGAACGTGGTGGCGTATATGGATAAAATCGTGCTCAAGTCCAGAAAAGGTTCCTACCTTCTAGCTGATCTCGTTGAAACTTTCACCAATCTTCGACGTTTTCAGATAAAACTAAACCCTGCAAAATGTACATTCGGAGTGCCATCGGGTAAGCTACTCGGTTTTCTTGTTTCCGAACAAGGGATCGCTGCCAATCTCGACAAAATTGGTGCCATCGTGTGAATGAAAAATCTAGTGCGCATGCACAACGTTCAAAAGCTCATAGGTTGGCTCGTGGCCCTAAGAAGGTTCATCTATCGACTCGGTGAGAAGGCATTGCCTCTTTACCGATTGATGAAGAAGTCCGACAACTTTGAGTGGACTCCTAAAGTGCAAGCCCCCTTTGATGAACTCAAGGCCCTTCTTTCCACCTAGGCCATGTTAGCTGCTTCGAGCAGCCGAGAGCCTCTGCTCGTGTACATCGTGGCTACTAGACGGGTGGTTAGCGCTGTCCTTACGATGGAGCGCGAGGAATCGGGAAAAGCATTCAAAGTGCAAAGACCCGTCTATTACATATTGGAAGTCTTGACTCCTTCCAAGCAAATGTATCTGCACTACCAGAAGCTGGTCTATGGTATTTACCTCACTCTCAAGAAGGTGGCTCATTGTTTTCAAGAGCACCCAGTCACGGTTATCAGTGATGCCCCCCTCTCGGAAATCCTGCATAACGGAGACGCCACAAGCCGAGTGGAAAATGGGCAATTGAGCTCCTCCCGTTGGAGATCAAGTTTGAAGCCAGGAAAGCAATTAAGTCTCAAGCACTAGTGGACTTTTTGGCCAAGCGGGTCGAGCAAGAACAAGCAACCCCAAGTATCCCCAAACACTGGACCATGTTCTTTGATGGGTCCAAGATGCTCCAAGGATCCTGTGCCGGAGTGGCTCTTGTCTCCCTCAGGGAGACCGATTGGGCTACATTATCCAAATTCACTTTCATTCGTCTAATAATGAGGGCGAATACGAAGCCCTTTTGTACAGGCTCCGAATGGCCATCTCACTCGGAATCTGACATTTGATGATATTCGGCGATTCGGACCTCGTTGTCAATCAAGTGATGAAGGAATGAGATATCTGAATTCCTTCCATGACTGGGTACTGCAATGCAGCCAGAAAACTAGAGAAGAACATCGAGGGTTTAGAGCTGCATTACATACCCCGAGCCAAGAACCAAGCGGCAGATGACCTCGCAAAGATCGGCTCCAATCGGCGAGTTGTGCCTAAAGGCATTTTCCTTAAGCATATGCGCTCCCTCTCAGTAAAAGAGGATCCGTTTACTGAAGAGCCCCCACAAGTAGTCGAACGTTCCAATTTGACTGAGGTCGATGTTTCAGCCATGGTGGATCTTGTCCACGAGATGTTGGTAATCAGTCCCGAGTGGACCCAACCATACTTGGCATACTTGCTCTGACAAGATTTCTTTGAAGACAAGGAGGGAGCCCGACAGATTGTCCGACGATCCAAATCCTTTGAAGTAATGGGAGAACATTTATACAAGAAAAGCACTACAGATGTGGCTCAGAAATGCATTTCCCCAGAGGAAGGGTTGCAAATCTTACATGAGATCCACTCGGGAACTTGTGGTCACCATGCGTCCTCTCGGGCATTAGTCACGAAAGCATTCCACATAGGTTTTTATTGGGCCCGAGCCAAAAAGACAGCAATAGACTTGGTCAATCTCTGTGTTGGATGTCAATTTTACAAGAATCAGACACACAAGCCTGCATCGGCATTGAAGACCACTCCGCTCACCTGGCCGTTCGTTGTGTGGGGTTTTGATATGCTCGACCCTCTACGGACTGGGACAAGCGGGTTTACCCACCTGCTAGTAGCAGTGGATAAGTTCACCAAGTGGGTCGAAGCTAAGCCCATCAAGAGTTTGGATGCAAAGACTGTTGTCAGTTTTATTCATGAGATTGTCTTCAGATTCGGAATCCCACACGATATCATCACCGACAACGGGAAGAATTTTGATTCATATGAATTCCGTGAGTTCTATTATTCTCAAGGCACTCGGGTCAACTATGCCTCTTTGGCTCACCCATAGTCGAATGGAGAAGCAGAGCGAGGGAATGGAATGACCCTACAAGGATTGAAGCCCCGACTGATGAGGTATTTGGAGTATGCCGCGGGAGCCTGGGTCGAAGAGCTACCATCTGTCATATGGGGCATTCAGACGACCTCGAACTGCTCAACCAAGTGCACTCCATTCTTCATGGTATACGGATCTGAAGTTGTATTGTCGAGTGATGTCCGTCACAATGCTCCATGAGTGGAACTTTAAAATGAAGCTGAAGCATAAGCGACACGTCAAGACGGTTCGGACCTCTTGGAAGAGGAGAGAGAGAGAGAGAACTAGCTCTAGTTAGGTCAGTGCTATGTCAGCAAGACCTAAGGCGCTATCATGACAGGCAGGTCAGAGGACGTGCTTTCCAAGAAGGTGACCTTATCCTTCGACTAGATCAACAAAAGCAACAAGTTAGCACCTCCATGGTAAGGCCATTTCGTGATCTCCAAAGTCCTGAACAATAGAGCTTACTGGATGTATACCATCAATGATGATGTAAATGAACCCCGTACATGGAAAGCGGACCTGCTCCACAAGTTCTACACTTAAAATAGTAAACACTTTGTCATTCCTGTAATGAGCTGCCGAGTGGTTGTGCTAAATAAAAGCCTTTACTTTTCAACACTTTGTCAAAACATTTCACTCTTTTCAACACGATGGCAATTACAAATTTCCGAATGTGGACCTAAGCCACACTAAGGGACTTAGACGCGATCCTGCATTTGCCTAAGTACAAACTACTCCAAGTGAAGACACGGTCTACACTCGGGGGCTTAGTATTGGCTCCATGCTCGCCTAAGTGCTGATATGCCAAGTGTAGGAACAACCTCCACTCGAGTATCAAGATGGACAGGACCATCATTGTTCCCAGGAACTACCTCCATTTTTACTCATTAGTTGTGAACCTGTTTTCGCCTAAGTGTAAAATTGTTTCGAGTGTCGGCCAGAACCACACTCGGGGACATAGATGTGATCCTGACCTCGCCTAAGTACAAACTACTCTAAGTGAAGACACGATCTACACTCGGGGCTTAGCTCTGGCTCCGTGCTCGCCTAAATGTTGATATGTCGAGTGCAGGAATAACCTCCACTCGGATATCAAGATGGATAGGACCATCATTGTTCCGAGGAACTACCTCCATTTTTACTCATTAGCTGTGAACCTGTATTCGGCTAAGTGTAAAATTGACCCGAGTGTCAACTTGAACCGCACTCGGGGACATAGATGTGATCCCGACCTCGCCTAAGTACAAACTACTCTGAGTTAAGACAAGATCTACACTCGGGGGCTTAGCAGCGGCTCTGTGCTTGCCTTAAGTGTTGATATGCCAAGTGCAGGAACAACCTTCACTCGGATATCAAGATGTACAAGACCATCATTGTTCCCGGGAACTACCTCAATTTTTAATCATTAGCTGCGAACTTGTTTTTCCCTAAGTGTTAAACTATTCCAAGTGTCAGCCCAAACCACACCTGCTACTTCTCGAGCATGCGTTGGTTTCCGTGAAGAGGAACGGGTGATGCAGCAAAGTAGATAAGTATTTCCCTCAGTTGTTGAGAGCCCAGGTATCAATCCAGTAGGAGATATAAGCAAGTCCCCAATAGATGTACCTACACAAAGAATCAAACACTAGCACCCAACGCTATAAAGGGGTTGTCAATCCCTTCACGGTTACTTGCAAGGATGAGATCTGATAGAGATAGATAGAATAGATTGCTTGAACGAAAGTAAAACAAAAGATAAAAATAATGCAGCAAGGTATTTTTGGTATTTTTGGTTTAGATCTGAAAGTATAAGATGGAAAATAGACCTAGGGGCATAGGTTTCACTAGAGGCTTCTCTCATGATGGCAAGTATTACGGTGGGTGGACAAATTACTGTCGCGCAATTGATAGACAAGCGAATAATTATGAAGATATCCAAGGCAATGATTATGCATATAGGCAGCATGTCCGTGTCAAGTAGACCAAAACGATTCTGCATCTACTACTATTACTACACACATCGACCCACTCCTGCCTGCATCTAGAGTATTAAGTTCATGAAGAACAGAGTAGCACATTAGGTAAGATGACATGATGTAGAGGGATAAACTCAAGCAATATGATGAAAACCCCATCTTTTTATCCTTGATGGCAACAATACAAGATGTGCCTCGCTACCCCTACATTGTCACTGGGTGAGGATACCGCAAGATTGAACCCAAAACTAAGCACTTCTCCTATTGCAAGAATTACCAAACAAGTTGGACAAACCAAACCAATAACTCGAAGAGACTTGTAAAGATATGAAATAATGCATATAAGAATTCAGAAAAACTCAAATAATATGCATAGATAATCCGAACATAAACCCACAATTCATCGGATCTCGACAAACACACCGCAAAAGAGTATTACATCAGATAGATCTCCATGAAGATCATGAAGAACATGGTATTGAAGAGCAAAGAGAGAGAAGAAGCCATCTAGCTACTAGCTATGGACCGAAGGTCTCTGGTGAACTACTCACGTATCACCGGAGGGGCAACGGAGTTGATGTAAATGCCCTCTCTGATCGAATCCCCCTTGGGCAGATTATCGAAAAAGGCTCCAAGATTGGATCTCATGGGAACCGAGGCTCCTGGCGGCGGAAAAGTGTTTTCGTGGCTCTCTCTGGTATATAAGGAATATTTGTGAATTTATAGGCCGAGAAATAGGGTTAGGGGAGCTGTCGTGGGCCCACAAGCCAAGGGCGCGGCCCTCCCTACGGCGCGCCCCTGTGGCTTGTGGCCATACGGGTGCTCTCCTGACTTCATCTCCAAGTCTTCTGGGTTGCTTCTGGTCCAAGAAAAATTATTCCGAATATTTTATTCCGTTTGGACTCTGTTTAATATTCGTTATCTACAATACTCAAAAACAAGGAAAAAACAAAAACTGGCACTAGGCTCTAGATTAATAGGTTAGTCCCAAAAATAATATAAAATAGCATATTAATGCATATAAAACATCCAAAACAGAAAATATAATAGCATGGAACGATCAAAATATAGATACGTTGGAGACGTATCAAGCATCACCAAGCTTAATTCATGCTCGTCCTCGAGTAGGTAAATGATAAAAATAGAATTTTTTGTGTGGAATGCTACCTAACTTATTTATCCATGTAATATTCTTTATTGTGGAACGCATATTCAGATCCGTAAGATTCAAAACAATAGTCTAATATTGACATAAAACAGTAATACTTTGAGCACACCAACAAGGCAATCATGTCCTTTCGAATAACATAGCCTTGAAAGTTATCCCTACAAAATCATATGGTCTGGCTATGCTCCATCTTCCCCACACAAAATATCTAAATCATGCACAACCTCGATGAACAAGTCAAGCAATTGTTTCACACTTTTGGTGTTCTCAAACCTTTTCAACTCTCATGCAATACATGAGCGTGAGCCATGGATATATCACTATAGGTGGAATAGAATATGGAGGAGGTGCAAGGAAAAAGGGAGAAGATAGTCTCACATCAACTAGGCGTATTAACAGGCTATGGAGATGACCATTGATAGATATCAATGTGAGCGAGTAGGGATTGCCATGCAACAAATGCACTTAGAGCTATAAGTGTATGAAAGCTCAAAAACAAAACTAAGTGGTCGTGCAAGATGAATATCCACTAGTTATATGAAAGTGACAAAATAGGAGACTCTCTATCATGAAGATCATGGTTCTACTTTCAAGCACAAGTGTGGAAAAAGATAGTAGCAATTGTCCCTACTCTTTTTCTCTGTTTATTATTATTATTTTGATGGGCATCTTTGGCCTCTCTTTTTTTTATTTGGGCTTCGCTAGCCTCTTTTATTTTTTGTAAAGTCCAGATACTCATCCCAACTTGTGAGGGACTCATGGCTTCCATCATCCTTTTCTCACACGGGACAATGCTCTATTAATGAAAATCATCACACTTTTATTTACTTACAACTCGATACCAAAAACAAAATATGACTCTATGCAAGATGAAGTGATGGTGCATGTCATGAAAACTGAATGGTGCAAGTTGCATGGCAATATATCTCGGAATGGCTATGGAAATGCCATAGTAGGTATATATGGTGGCTGTTTTGAGGTAAGTATATGGTGGCTATTTTGAGGAAGGAGGGTTTGATGTACTGGCGAAAGTTGTGAAGTACTAGAGAGGCTAGCAAAGGTGGAAGGGTGAGAGTGCGTATAATCCATGGACTGAACACTAGTCATAAAGAACTCACATACTTATTGAAAAAGTCTATTAGTTATCAAACAAAGCATTAGACGCATGCTCCTAGGGGAGAGGTTGGTAGGAGTTAACCATCGCGCGCTCCCGACCCTCACACAAAGGTTGACAATCATTAAACAAATAATGCTCTGACTTCGTTACATAACGGTTCACCATACGTGCATGCTACGGGAATCACAAACTTTAACACAAGTATATCTTCCAATTCACAACTACTCACTAGCACGACTCTCGTATTACCTTATCTATTATCTCAAAATTATATGCAAGGAATCAAACTTCTCATAGTATTCAATGCACTTAATATGAAAGTTTTTATTATATCCCTCTTGGATGCCCATTATATTAGGACTAAATTCATAACCTAAAAAAATTACCATGCTGTTTTAAGAAACTCTCAAAATAATATAAGTGAAGTACGAGAGTTCAATAATTTCTATAAAATATAACACCACCATTCTCTAAAAAGATACAAGTGAAGTACTAGAGCAACATTGCCTAGCTCAAAAGATATAAGTGAAGCACATAGAGTATTCTAATAAATTCACGATTCAGCGTGTGTGTCTCAAAAGATGTGTGCATCAAGGATGACTGTGGAAAAATATAAAGCAAAGAATCATATCATAGAAGACGCTCCAAGCAAAACACATATCATGTGGTGAATGAAAGTATAGCCTCAAGTAAATTTACCGATGGATTGAAGACGAAAGAGGGGATGCCCTCCGGGGCATCCCCAAGCTTAGAATTTTTGGTATCCTTTAATATAGCTTGGGTGCCTTTGGAATCCCCAAGCTTAGGCTCTTGCCACTCCTTATTCCATAGTCCATCAAATCTTCACCCAAAACTTGAAAACTTCACAACACAAAACTCAACAGAAAACTCATGAGATCCGTTAGTATAAGAAAAATAAATCACCACTTTAGGTACTAATTAAAGTCATTCTTTATTTATATTTGTGTAATAACTACTGTATTATAACTTCTCCATGGTTCATACCCCCGATAAAACCCATATATACATCAAAATAAGCAAACAACACAAAGAAAACAGAATCTGTCAAAAACAGGACAGTCTGTAGCAATCTGTAGACTTCGAATACTTAGGTAACTCTAAAAATTCTTAAAAAACAGGAGAATTAGGAAAATTTGTATATCCATCGTGTGTAAAATTTTCAGATCAAAATAACGTTCTAGTGAATTTATCAAAATTCTGTACTGAGCGCAAAAGTTTCTGTTTTTCAGCAAAATCAAATTGCAAACACCGTAGACCATCCCAAAGGTCTTACTTGGCTCAAACACTAATTTAAACAAGAAAACAAAATTATTACTGAATTAATAATGTTCAAAATATACCAAAATAGAAACAAAAACAGAAAGCAAAATTAAAACTGGGTTGCCTCCCAACCAGCACTATTGTTTAACGCACCTAGCTAGGCAAAACGCAATAGATCTAGGTATTGTCATCTTTGGTATGCAATCCATAAGTAGCTCTCATGATAGATTCATAAGGTAATTTTATTTTCTTTCTAGGAAAGTTTTCCATGCCTTTCCTTAATGGGAATTGGAATCTAATATTCCCTTCCTTCATATCAGTAATTGCACCAATCGTTCTAAGGAAAGGTTTACCAAGAATAATAGGACATATAGGATTGCAATCTATATCAAGAGAAATGAAATATAAGGGCACATAATTACTATTTGCAACAATAAGAACATCATTAATCCTTCCCATAGGTTTCTTTATAGTGGAATCCGCAAGATGCAAATTTAAGGAACAATCATCAAATTCACGGAAACCTAGCACATCACATAAAGTTTTTGGAATCGTGGAAACGCTAGCACCAAAATAACACAAAGCATGGCACTTATAATCTTTAATATTAATATTAATAGTAGGTTACCACTCATCATATAGCTTTCTAGGTATAGAAACTTCCAACTCAAGTTTTTCTTCAAAAAAATTCATCATAGCATCAACAATATGTTTAGTAAAAGCTTTGTTTTGATTATAAGCATGAGGAGAATTCAACATGGATTGCACCAAGGAAATACAATCAATCAAAGAGAAGCTATCATAATTAAAGTCCTTGAAATCCAAAAGAGTGGGTTCATTGCTATTTAAAGTTTTGACCTCTTTAATCCCACTTTTATCAATCTTAGCATTAAGATCTATAAACTCCGAATCATTGGGACGCCTTTTAACTAAAGTTGGCTACAATCAATCAAAGAGAAGCTATCATAATTAAAGTCCTTGAAATCCAAAAGAGTGGGTTCATTGCTATTAAAGTTTTGACCTCTTCAATCCCACTTTTATCAATCTTAGCATTAAGATCTATAAACTCCGAATCATTGGGACGCCTTTTAACTAAAGTTGGCTTATCTCCAGTCCCATCTTTATCAAGATTAACATTGGAAAACAAAGATTCAATAGGAGTCACATCAATCACTTTAAGATCTTCATCAATATTCAGAGATTCTGGCTTTGCGACCATTTTATTGACTAAAGTAGCTTGTTTATCGGAAATTTGGCCCACTAAGTTTTCAAGGTGAGTAAATTGCAATTTCAAACCATAGAACTCTTTCGACATATCATCAAGTTCCTTATTCATGTATTCCCACATAGTCTTTTGTTCTTTAAGTTCATTCTTGATGAAGCTATTATGATCATATTGAAGCGACATGAAACTTTTAACGTTATCCTCAATATCTTCCAACTTTCTAAGATAAGGATCAAAGCCTTTGGGTTGAGCCATAAAGATGACCAACCAATTTAACACACAAGCAAGCAAAAAAGCAAACGAAAAGACGAACAGAAAAAACGGCAAATAAAAAGGCAAATCTTTTTGGAAAATCGTTTTAGAAGTGGGGAAGAGGAAAACGAGAGGCAAATGGCAAATAATGTAAATGCAAGAGATGAGTTTGTGACAGGTACTTGGTAGGCTTGATGTAGATCTCCCCGGAAACGGTGCCAGAAATTGGCAAGTTGATGAGAGAGTTCTTATCCTGACTTGTTATGTATGTCCCTGGCAACGACGCCAGAAATCCTTCTTGCTACTTCTCGAGCATGCGTTGGTTCCCGTGAAGAGGAACAGGTGATGCAGCAAAGTAGATAAGTATTTCCCTCAGTTGTTGAGAACCAAGGTATTAATCCAGTAGGAGATACGAGCAAGTCCCCAGTAAATGTACCTACACAAAGAATCAAACACTTGCACCCAACGCTATAAAGGGGTTGTCAATCCCTTCACGGTTACTTGCAAGGATGAGATCTTATAGAGATAGATAGAATAGATTTCTTGAACGGAAAGTAAAACAAAAGGTAAAAATAATGCAGCAAGGTATTTTTGGTATTTTTGGTTTTAGATCCGAAAGTATAAGATGAAAATTAGACCCAGGAGTCATAGGTTTCACTAGAGGCTTCTATCATGATGGCAAGTATTACGATGGGTGGACAAATTACTGTCGAGCAATTCATAGAAAAGCGAATAATTATGAAGATATGCAAGGCAATGATTATGCATATAGGCAGCACGTCTGTGTCAAGTAGACCGAAACAATTCTGCATCTACTACTATTACTACACACATCGACCCACTCCTGCTTGCATCTAGAGTATTAAGTTCATGAAGAACAGAGTAACACATTAGGTAATATGACATGATGTAGAGGGATAAACTCAAGAAATATGATGAAAACCCCATCTTTTTATCCTTGATGGCAACAATACAATACGTGCCTCGCTACCCCTACTTTGTCACTGGGTGAGGACACTGCAAGATTGAACCCAAAACTAAGCACTTCTCCTATTGCAAGAATTATCAATCTAGTTGGCCAAACCAAACCAATAACTCGAAGAGACTTGCAAAGATATGAAATAATGCATATAAGAATTCAAAAAATACTCAAATAATATTCATAGATAATCTGAACATAAACCCACAATTCATCGGATCTCGACAAACACACCGCAAAGGAGTATTACATCAGATAGATCTCCATGAAGATCATGAAGAACATGGTATTGAAGAGCAAAGAGAGAGAAGAAGCCATCTAGCTACTAGCTATGGACCAAAGGTCTCTGGTGAACTACGCACGTATCACCGGAGGGGCAACGGAGTTGATGTAAATGAACCTCCGTGATCGAATCCCCCTCTTGCAGATTACCAAAAAGGCTCCAAGATTGGATCTCACAGGAACCGAGGCTCCTGGCGGTGGAAAAGTGTTTTCGTGGATCTCTTTGGTATATAGGGAATATTTATGAATTTATAGGCCGAGAAATAGGGTCACGGGAGCTATCGTGGGCCCACAAGCCAGGGGCGCCCCCCTAGGGCGTGCCCCTATGGCTTTTGGCCACACGGCTGCTCTCCTGACTTCATCTCCAAGTCTTTTGGGTTGCTTCTGGTCCAAGAAAAATTATTCTGAAGATTTTATTCCGTTTGGACTCCCTTTAGTATTCCTTATCTGCAATACTCAAAAACAAGGAAAAACAGAAACTTGCACTAGGCTCTAGATTAATAGGTTAGTCCCAAAAATAATATAAAATAGCATATTAATGCATATAGAACATCAAAAACAGATAATATAATAGCATGGAACAATCAAAAATTATAGATACGTTGGAGATGTATCAACACCCGGGGACTTAGACGCGACCATGACCTCGCCTAAGTACAAACAACTCCGAGTGAAGACATGATCTACACTCGGGGGCATAGTTGCGGCTCCATGCTCGCATAAGTGATGATATGCCGAGTGTAGGAATAACCTCCACTCATATATCAAGATGGATAGGACCATCATTGCTACCAGGAACTACTGAATGCTTAAGTGCTCACGAGAAGAAGCCAAAACTTTCCGAATGGGAATAAAACCTCAAATTCAAATAGAAGAAAACAAATTGCATGATGTTCCAAACAGAAGGGCAGATAACCGAGACCATCAGGTCACGTCAAATGTACGGTTACATAAACCACTCGATATTCTGAGGCAAATGTCATTCAAAGTTTTTATTCGAGTATCACTCAGCGGGAGACTGATACGTCCATTTTGCATCATGTTTTCCTACTCTTATTTATAATGCTTTATCCATAATAAAGCTTTGGAGAGTAATTCTAATGCCTTTTCTCTCACAATTTGCAAGGTTTTACACAAAGAGGGAGAATACCAGCAGTTGGAATTCGGAACCTGAAAAAGCATGTCCGGTATACCTACTCTGCAAATCCCCAATGGAGCTAAAACTTTAAGGAGAATTTTTATATAATAAATGAAAAATACTGGAGCTGAAAACTACCGGAGGGGGCTACCTTGTGAGCACAAGACACCAGGGTGCGCCAGGCCCCCCTAGCACGCCCTAGTGGGTGTTGCTCACCTAGGCCCACCTCCGGAGCCCATCTTCTAGTATAAATTCACAAAAAATCTATAAAAAAATTAGGAGGAGGACTTTTGAGACGAAGCACCACCGCCTCAAGGTAGAACTTGGGCAGGAGCACTTTTGCACTCCGAGTGAGCGATTCCGCCGGGGGAACTTCCCTCCCGCGGGGGGAAATCGAAGCCATCGTCATCACCAACAACCCTCTCATCTTGGGGAGGCCATTCTTCATCAACATCTTCAACAGCACCATCTCCTCTCAAACCCTAGTTCATCTCTTGTGTTCAATCTTTGTACCAGAACCTCAGGTTGGTACCTATGGGTGACTAGTATTGTTGATTACCTTGTGTAGTTGATTGCTATATGGTTTATTTCGTAGAAAATCATACGTTCAGATCTAATATGATATTCAATACCCCTATGATCTTGATCATTAATATTAATTGTGAGTACTTACCTTCGTGCTTGAGGTCACGTGAGAAGTCATGTTGCAAGTAATCATGTCAATTCTATATGTGTTCGATATTTTGATGATATGTATGTTGTCACACCCTTAGTGGTGTCATGTGAACGTTGACTACATGACACTTCACCATCCTTGGGCCTAAGGGAATGCATTGTGGAGTAGTTATTAGATGATGGGTTGCTACAGTGACAAAAGCTTAAACCCTAGTTTATGCGCTACTTCATAAGGGGCTGATTTGGATCCACATGTTCAATGCTATGGTTAGACTTTGTGTTAATACTTTTCTCATAGTTGCATATGCTTGTGAGGGGGTTAATCATAAGTGGGTTGTTAGTTCAAGTAATAACAACACCTTAGCACTGGTCCACCCACATATCAAATTGTCAATGTAGCGAACACGAATCAAACCAACATGATGAAAGTGACTAGATGAAATTCCCGTGTACCCTCAAGAACACTTTACTCATTATAAGAGATAGTTTTGGCATGTCCTTTGCGAAAAAATTATTGTGATACCTTTCAACACCTTACCTATTATTATCGTTACTTGCTCGTTACAAATAACCTTGCTATCAAACTACTTGCTACTTACAATTTCAGTGCTTGTAGAAATTACCTTGCTGAAAACCGCTTATCATTTCCTTCCGATCCTCGTTATCGAAAGGACTAGGATTGACCCCCGAGACTTGTGGGTTATCAATACTCTTTTCTGGGGCCATTGCCGAGTAGTGAAGCACTCTTGGTAAGTGGAAGTCGAGAAAGGAAAACTTATACTACGTGCTGAAATTTACTATCACTTGTTACTATGGAAAGCAATCCTTTGAGGGGTTTGTTCAGGGTATCTTCACCTTGATCGGAACCACAATTAGTTGCCCCTTAACCTACAACACCTAATGAAAATATTAGTTATGAAATTCCTTTGGGTATGTTAGAACAACTGCTATCTAGTCCTTATGCGGGAGACGGAAGTGAACATCCTGATATGCACCTAATACATGTGGAAGAAATTTGTGGACTATTTAAGCTTGCAGGTTTATCCATAAATGAATTTAATAATAAGGTTTTCCCTCTATGTTTGAGGTGAAAAGCATTGACATGGTATAGTCTATGTGATGATATTGGATCTTGGAATCAGAATCGATTGAAATTGGAATTCCACCAAAAGTTTTATTCTATGCATCGAGTTCATCGTGATCGGAATTATATATATAATTTTTGGCCTCGTGAAGGAGAAAGTATTGCTTCATGTTGGGGGAGTATTAAGGCAATGTTATATTCATGCCCCAATCATGAAATCCCAAGAGAAGTTATTATATAGAATTTTTATGCTCGGCTTTCTCATGATGATCAAACCATGCTCGATACTTCTTGTATTGGTTCTTTTATGAAGAAGACTATTTAATTCAAGTGGGATCTCTTGGAAAGAATTAAACACAACTCTCAAGATTGGGAACTCGATGAAGGTAATGAGTCAGGTATTAAGCTTGAATTTGATTGTGTTAAATCTTTTATGAATATCAATGCTTTTCACAAGTTTAGCACTAAATATGGACTTGACTCTGAGATAGTAGCCTCTTTTTGTGAATCATTTGCTGCTCATGTTGATCTCCCTAAAGAGAAGTGGTTTAAATATCACCTCCTATTAAAAAGAAATTAAAGAACCGGTCATTGCTAAAGAAGAAACCATTGTTTACAATGTCGATCCAGTTGTGCCTACTGCTTATATTGAGAAACCACCTTTCCCTGTTAGGATAAAGGAACATGATAAGGTATCAACTATGATTCAGAAGATTAATATTAGAGCACCTAAGACCTCTGAACAAATTAAAGTAGAACCTAGTATTCTTATGGTTAAAGATCTCTTGGTAGAAAATATTTATGGGCATGTCTTTTACTTCTATGATGAAGCTGCTAGAATTGCTAAACCCGATGAAAAAGACAAACATAGACCTATAGTTGGCTTGCCTATTGTCTCAGTCAAAATAGGAGATCATTGTTATCATGGCTTATGGGATTTGGGTGCTAGTGTGAGTGCTATTCCTTTTACTTTATATCAAGAAATTATGAATGACATAGCACCTGCTGAAATAGAAGATATTGATGTTAATATTAAACTTGCTAATAGAGACACCATCACACCACTTGGAATTGTTAGAGATGTTGAAGTCTTGTGTGGGAAAATAAAATATCCTAATGATTTTATAGTTCTTGGCTCCCCATAATATGACTTTTGTCCCATTATATTTAGTAGACCTTTCCTGAACACTGTTAATGCTTATATTGATTGTCAAAAGGAAACTGTTAGTGTTGATTTTGGTGATGTGTCTCATGAGTTTAATTTTTCTAAATTTAGTAGACAACCTCGTGATAGAGAATTACCTAATAAGGATGAAATAATTGGCCTTGCTTCTATTGCCATTCCTCCCAGTGATCCATTAGAACAATATTTTCTAGACCATGAAAATGATATGCGCTTGTGTGAAAGAAATGAAATAGATAAAAAATTCTTTGAACAACAACCTCTACTGAAACACAATTTGCCTATTGAAACTCTTGGAGGCCCTCCTCCACCTAAAGGTGATCATGTGTTTGAATTAAAATAGTTGCCTGGCACTCTGAAGTATGCTTATCTCGATGAGAAAAAGATATATCATGTTATTATTAGTGCTAACCTTTCAGAACATGAAGAAGAAAGATTATTAAAAATTCTGAGGAAGCACCGGGCTTCTATTGGATATACTCTTGATGATCTTAAGGGCATTAGTCCCACTCTATGTCAGCACGAGATCAATATGGAACCTGATGATAAACCCGTTGTTGTTCACCAACGAGGATTGAATCCCAAGATGAAATAAGTGGTAAGAATTGAAATATTAAAGCTTCTGGAAGCAGGTATAATCTATCCCATAGCTGATAGTAGATGGGTGAGTCACATTCATTGTGTACCTAAGAAAGGAGGTATTACTGTTGTTCCTAATTATAAAAATGAGCTTATTCCACAGAGAATTGTTACTGGCTATAGGATGGTAATTGATTTTAGAAAATTAAATAAAGCTACTAGAAAAGATCATTACCCCTTAGCTTTAATTGATCAAATGCTTGAAAGATTATCTAAGCACACACACTTTTGTTTCCTGGATGGACATTCTGGTTTCTCTCAAATATCTGTGTCACAATATGATCAAAAGAAAACCACCTTTACATTTCCTTTTGGAAGCTATGATTATAGATGTATGCCTTTTGGTTTATGCAATGCACCTGCTACCTTTCAAAGATGTATGACTGCTATATTCTCTGATTTTTGTGAAAAGATTATGGAAGTTTTCGTGGATGATTTATCTGTGTATGGAACTTCTTTTGATGATTGCTTAAGCAACCTTCATCGAGTTTTACAGATATGTGAACAAACTAATCTCGTCTTGAATTGGGAGAAGTGTCACTTTTATGGTTAATTAAGATATTGACTTGGGGCATAAAATCTCCAAACATGGTATTGAGGTGGAACAAGTTAAAATTGATGCAATTGAGAGAATGCCATGTCCTAAAGATATTAAAGGTATTCGGTGTTTCCTTGGTCACGCTGGTTCCTATAGGAGGTTTATTAAAGACTTCTCAAAAAATTCTAGGCCTCTTACTAATCTTTTAAAAAATGGTATCCCCTTTGTTTTTGATCATGATTGTGTGGAAGCCTTTGAAACACTTAAGAAAGCCTTAACCACTACACCTATTGTTCAACCACCTGACCGGAACTTGCTAGTGATTATGTTTTTGGTGTTGTTGTAGGACAAAGAGTTGATAAGTAATTAAATGTTATCCATTATGCTAGAAATACTCCAGACAGTACCCAAAGAAATTATGCCACTACTGAAAAAGAATTTTAGCAGTTGTGTTTGCTTGTGATAATTTAGATCTTACATTGTTGATTCCAAAGTTATTGTTCACACCGAGCATGCTGGTATAAAATATCTTATGGAAAAGAAAGATGCTAAACCTAGACTCATTAGATGAGTTATCTTTCTTCAAGAATTTGATTTACATATTACCCATAGCAAAGGAGCTTAGAACCCTCTAGCTGATAACTTGTCTAGGTTAGAAAATACTCTTGATGACCCACTACCTATTGATGATAGTTCCCCTAATGAACAATTAGCTGCAATAAATATCTCTCAAAACACTACGTGGTATGCTGATTATGCTAATTACATTGTTGCTAAATATATACCACCTAGTTTCACATACCAACAAAAGAAAAAAAATTCCATGATTTAAGACACTACTTTTGGGATGACCCACATCTTTATAAAGAAGGAGTATATGGTATTATTAGACGTTGTGTACCCGAGCATGAACAGGAACAAATCCTACGGAAATTTCATTTTGAATCTTATGAAAAACATCATGCGGGAGATAGAACTGCATGTAAGGTATTACAATCTGGTTTTTATTGGCCTACTCTCTTCAAGGATGACCGTAAGTTTGTCTTGACATGTGATGAATGTCAAAAAATTGGTAATATCGATAAGCGTCGGGAAATGCCTATGAATTATTCACTTTTTGTCGAACCATTTGATGTTTGGGGCATTGATTATATGGGACATTTTCCTTCCTCTAATGGGTATACTCATATTTTGGTTGTTGTTAATTATGTCACTAAGTGTGTAGGAACTATTCCAACTAGTAGTGTTGATCATCACACTTCCACTAAAATGCTTAAAGAAGTTATTTTCCGAGGTTTGGAGTCCCTAGGTATCTAATGACTGATGGTGGTTCATACTTTATTCATGACGCTTTCCATAAAATGCTTGCTAAATATGATGCTAACCATAGAATTGCATCACCCTATCATCCTCAATCTAAGGGTCAAGTTGAACTTATCAATAGAGAAACAAGATTGATATTACAAAAAACTGTCAGTAGGTCCCGAAAGAATTGGTCTAAGAAATTAGATGATGCATGATGACCCACAAGTATAGGGGATCTATCATAGTCCTTTCGATGAGTAAGAGTGTCGAACCCAACGAGGCGCAGAAGGAAATGACAAGCGGTTTTCAGTAAGGTATTCTCTGCAAGCACTCAAATTATCGGTAACAAATAGTTTTGTGATAAGATAATTTGTAACGGGTAACAAGTAACAAGTGTAGCAAAGGTGCAGAAAGGTAGCCCAATCCTTTTTGTAGAAAAGGATAGGCCTGGACAAACTCTTATATAAAAGCAAAGCGATCTCGAGGACGCATGGGAATTTCTGTCAAGATAGTTTTTATCATGCTCATTTGATTCGCGTTCGTTACTTTGATAATTTGATATGTGGGTGGACCGGTGCTTGGGTGCTGCCCTTACTTGGACAAACCTCCCACTTATGATTAACCTCTCTCACAAGCATCTGCAACTACGAAATAAGAATTAAGATAAATCTAACCATAGCATGAAACATATGGATCCAAATCAGCCCCTTACGAAGCAACACATAAACTAGGGTTTAAGCTTCTGTCACTCTAGCAACCCATCATCTACTTATTACTTCCCAATGCCTTCCCCTAGGCCCAAATAATGGTGAAGTGTCATGTAGTCAACGTTCACATGACACCACTAGAGGATAGACAACATACATCTCATCAAAATATTGAACGACATAAGCATCTCAGGTTTAAGCTTCTCAGGTTGAAGTTTCTTCACATAAGCATCGCATCCCCAAACTTTTAGAAACGACAGCTTAGGTTTCTTTCCAAACCACAATTCATACGGTGTCGTCTCAACGGATTTAGACGGTGCCCTATTTAAAGTGAATGCGGCAGTCTCTAATGCATATCCCCAAAATGATAGCGGTAAGTCGGTAAGAGACATCATAGATCGCACCATATCCAATAGAGTGCGATTACGACGTTCAGACACACCATTTCGCTGGGGTGTGCCGGGCGGCGTGAGTTGTGAAACAATTCCACATTTCCTAAGGTGCGTGCCAAACTCGTGACTTAAATATTCTCCGCCACGATCAGATCGTAGGCATTTTATTTTCCTGTCACGTTGATTCTCGACCTCACTCTGAAATTCCTTGAACCTTTCAAAAGTTTCAGACTTGTGTTTCATTAAGTAGACATAACCATATCTACTCAAGTCATCAGTGAGGGTGAGAACATAACGGTAGCCACCGCGAGCCTCGACGCTCATTGGACCGCATACATCGGTATGTATTATTTCCAACAAGTCAGTTGCTCGCTCCATTGTTCCGGAGAACGGAGTCTTGGTCATCTTGCCCATGAGGCATGGTTCGCATGTGTCAAATGATTCGAAATCAAGTGACTCCAAAATTCCATCAGCATGGAGCTTCTTCATGCGTTTGACACCAATATGGCCAAGACGGCAGTGCCACATGTAAGTGGGACTATCGTTATCAACTTTACACTTTTTGGTACTCACACTATGGACATGTGTAACATCACGTTCGAGATTCATCAAAAATAAACCATTGACCAGCGGGGCATGAGCATAAAACATTTCTCTCATATAAATAGAACAACCATTATTCTCGGATTTAAATGAGTAGCCATCTCGCATCAAGCGAGATCCAGATACAATGTTCATGCTCAAAGCTGGTACTAAATAACAATTATTAAGGTTTAAAACTAATCCCGAAGGTAGATGTAGAGGTAACGTGCCGACGGCGATCACATCGACCTTGGAACCATTCCCGACACGCATCGTCACCTCATCCTTGGCCAGCCTCCGCTTATTCCGCAGCTCCTGCTTGGAGTTACAAATGTGAGCAACTGCACCGGTATCAAATACCCAGGAGCTACTACGAGCGCTGGTCAAGTACACATCAATAACAAGTATATCACATATACCTTTAATGTTGCCGTCCTTCTTATCCGCTAAATACTTGGGGCAGTTCCGCTTCCAGTGACCGGTACCCTTGCAATAAAAGCACTCAGTCTCAGGCTTGGGTCCATTTTTCTTCTTCTTCCCGGCAACTTGCTTACCGGGCGCGGCAACAGCTTTGCCGTCCTTCTTGAAGTTCTTCTTCCCCTTGCCTTTCTTGAAACTAGTGGTCTTATTCACCATCAACA
This sequence comes from Hordeum marinum, assembly GCA_022496015.1. NCBI lineage: Eukaryota > Viridiplantae > Streptophyta > Magnoliopsida > Poales > Poaceae > Hordeum > Hordeum marinum. Next base: position 48,063,434 of record CM039672.1, read on the forward strand.
CTTGATGCTCCTTTTTGATCTCGACCTCCGCTGATTTCAGCATCGAGTACAACTCAGGAATGGACTTCTCCATACCTTGCATGTTGTAGTTCATCACAAAGCTCTTGAAGCTAGGTGGAAGCGACTGGAGGATTCTGTCAATGACCGAGTCATCCGGGATATTAACCCCCAGCTGAGTCAAGCGGCTGTGTAGCCCAGACATCTTGAGGATGTGCTCACTGACAGAACTATGCTCCTCCATCTTACAGCTGAAGAACTTGTCGGAGACATCATATCTCTCGACCCGGGCATGAGCTTGAAAAACCAGTTTCAGCTCCTGGAACATCTCATATGCTCCGTGTTGCTCAAAACGCTTTTGGAGCCCCGGTTCTAGACTGTAAAGCATGCCGCATTGAACAAGGGAGTAATCATCGCAGCGTGATTGCCAAGTGTTCATAACATCTTGTTCCGCTGGGAGAACGGGTGCGTCACCTAGCGGTGCATCTAGGACATACAATCTCTTGGAAGCTATGAGGATGATCCTCAAGCTACGGACCCAGTCCGCATAGTTGCTTCCATCATCTTTCAGCTTGGTTTTCTCTAGGAACGCGTTGAAATTGAGGGTGACATTCGCGTTGGCCATTGGATCTACATCATAGATTGAAAAGACAATTTTAGACTAAGTTCATGATAATTAAGTTCACTTAATCAAATTAATGAACTCCCACTTAGACAGACATCTCTCTAGTCTTCCAAGTGATACATGATCCATGTCAACTAGCCCGTGTCCGATCATCACGTGAGACGGACTAGTCATCCATGGTGAACATCTTCATGTTGATCGTATCTTCTATACGACTCATGTTCGACCTTTCGGTCTTCCGTGTTCCGAGGCCATGTCTGTACATGCTAGGCTCGTCAAGTCAACCTAAGTGTTTCGCGTGTGTAAATCTGGCTTACACCCGTTGTATGCGAACGTTAGAACCTATCACACCCGATCATCACGTGGTGCTTCGGAACAACAATCCTTAGCAACGGTGCACAGTTAGGGTGAACACTTCTCTTGAAATTTTATTGAGAGATCATCTTATTTACTACCGTCGTTCTAAGCAAATAAGATGTAAACATGATAAACATCACATGCAATCAATATAGTGACATGATATGGCCAATATCATTTTGCTCCTATGATCTCCATCTTCGGGGCACCATGATCATCACTGTCACCGGCACGACACCATGATCTCCATCATCATGATCTCCATCATTGTGTCTTCATGAAGTTGTCTCGCCAACTATTACTTCTACTACTATGGCTAACGCTTAGCAATAAAGTAAAGTAATTACATGGCGTTTATGATTGACACGCAGGTCATACAATAAATAAGACAACTCCTATGGCTCCTGCCGGTTGTCATAATCATCGACATGCAAGTCGTGAATCCTATTACAAGAACATGATCAATTCATACATCACAATGCATCACATCACATCCTTTGGCCATATCACATCACAAGGCACATGCTGCAAAAACAAGTTAGACGTCCTCTAATTTGTAGTTGCAAGTTTTTTACGTGGCTGCTATAGGTTACTAGCAAGAACGTTTCTTACCTACGTCAACACCACAACGTGATTTGCCAATTGCTATTTACCCTTCATAAGGACCCTTTTCATCGAATCCGATCCGACTAAGGTAGGAGAGACAGACACCCGCTAGCCACCTTATGCATCTAGTGCATGTCAGGCGGTGGAACCGGTCTCACGTAAGCGTACGTGTAAAGTTGGTCCGTGCCGCTTCATCCCACAATACCGCCGAATCAAGATAAGACTAGTAGCGGCAAGCAAATTAACAAACTCGACGCCCACAACTGCTTTGTGTTCTACTCGTGCATAGATTCTACGCATAGACCTAGCTCTGATACCACTGTTGGGAGACGTAGTAGTAAATCAAAATTTTCCTACGTTCACCAAGATCTATCTATGGAGAAACCAGCAACGAGAGGGGAGAGATTGCATCTTCATACCTTTGAAGATCGCTAAGCGGAAGCGTTACAAGAACGCGGTTGATGGAGTCGTACTCGCAGCGATTCAGATCGCGGTAGATCCGATCAAGTGCCGAACGGACGGCACCTCCGCGTTCAACACACGTGCAGCCCGGTGACGTCTCCAACACCTTGATCCAGCAAGGAGGAAGGAGAGGTTGGGGAAGGGCTCCAACAGCAGCACGACGGCGTGGTGGTGGTGGAGTAGCAAGGTATTCCGACAGGGCTTCGCCTAAGCGCTGCGGAGGAGGAAGAAGAGAGGTAGGGCTTCGCCCTGAGAGAGAGAGATCAAATCCTGTCTCAAAACATCCAAAACCTCAAGTATATATAGGAGGAGGGACGTGGAGGGCTGGCTTGGCCTCTACTCCAAAGAGGAGATGGCCGGCTGAATTAAAGGGAGAGTCCACCTCCCACAAGGGAGGTGGATCTCCTCCTTTTAAATCCTTTTTGCCTTATCTCCTTATCTCCAGCCGCATGGGCCTTTAGCAAAAGTCTTGCCCAGCCCAATAAGGGCTGGCACACTTTATCTAACAGCCCATGTGGTCCTTTGGTCGTCACACCCCTCCCGGGGGTCCTCCGGCACCCTCCCGGCACTCCCGGTACACTACCGATGAGCCCGAAAACTTTCCGGTGACCAAAACTGGACTTCCTATATATCAATCTTTACCTCCGGACCATTCCGGAGCTCCTCGTGACGTCCGGGATCTCATCCGGGACTCCGAACAACCTTCGGTAATCACGTATACCTTTTCCCTATAACCCTAGCGTCATCGAACCTTAAGTGTGTAGACCCTACGGGTTCGGGAGACACGTAGACATGACCGAGACACCTCTCCGGCCAATAACCAACAGCGGGATCTGGATACCCATGTTGGCTCCCACGTACTCCATGATGATCTCATCGGATGAACCACGATGTCAGGGATTCAATCAATCCCGTATACAATTCCCTTTGTCTATCGGTATGGTACTTGCCCGAGATTCGATCGTCGGTATCGCCATACCTTGTTCAATCTCGTTACCGGCAAGTCTCTTTACTCGTTCCGTAACACATCATCCCGTGGCTAACTCCTTAGTCACATTGAGCTCATTATGATGATGTCTTACCGAGTGGGCCCAGAGATACCTCTCCGTCACACGGAGTGACAAATCCCAGTCTTGATTCGTGTCAACCCAACAGACACTTTCGGAGATACCCGTAGCGTACCTTTATAGCCACCCAGTTACGTTGTGACGTTTGGCACACCCAAAGCATTCCTACGGTATCCGGGAGTTACACAATCTCATGGTCTAAGGAAATGATACTTGACATTGAAAAGCTTTAGCAAACGAACTACACGATCTTGTGCTATGCTTAGGATTGGGTCTTGTCCATCACATCATTCTCCTAATGATGTGATCCCGTTATCAACGACATCCAATGTCCATGGTCATGAAACCGTGACCATCTATTGATCAACGAGCTAGCCAACTAGAGGCTCACTAGGGACATGTGATGGTCTATGTATTCACACATGTATTACGGTTTCTGGTTAACACAATTGTAGCATGAATAATAGACAATTATCATGAACTAGGAAATACAATAATAACCATTTTATTATTGCCTCTAGGGCATATTTCCAACAATTGAAGACCCTGATGGAGAAGGCCTAACCAGATTTTACTCCAATGCCTGCTATTCTTGTGGAGAAGAAGGACATTTCTCACAGGACTGTACGAAGGAAAGAAAAGAGTATCTGGGAAACTTCCCGGTAGAAGAAGTGGAGTTTGATCCACGGGAAATTGAAGTGTTGATCAGAACAAACAACCTAAGGAAGAGACAAGCCCCTGAACAGAAGGACCTGAGTCATATTCGATGTTTCAAGTGTAAGGATATGGGCCACTATGCCAATAAGTGCCCAAGAAAGGAACCAGAACTCCAAGGAGCAAACACCAACATCAAGAAGGCCCGAGACTTGTCAGAAATCATTTGTTTTCGTAGCAAGGAAGCAGGACATTACGCTAGTAAATGTCCAAAGGAGAAGAAAGCTAGAATGAGTTAGTAAATTTTTGAAGATGGAAATAAATGTATCATGAAGCACTCTTGGTTTCATGACATTATTTTGTAACGGAAGTCTCTGAGATTGTAACAACTTCATAAATCAATGAAATTTGTTGTGTCATGATTTTTCTATGAGTTGTTACCCCATGAACAAAGATCTCCGACTATTTTTGTGGGTGTCAGTACTCTACAACATGTTCGGAAGTATAAGTTTGGATTGGATGATAAGGATGCTTACCGAAGAAGAAACACATGTTAATTTTTGAGTACTTTTTCTGATACCTACAGATGACTACCCTCAATGAGTCTTTTCTCAAGGGCCGAAGACGATCATGACCCTGACTAGTGACCATGATTACCCAAAGATCCTGAAGGATATGATGAAGCACATCAATCTGGAAGGAGATGCGGTCTATAAAGACTACCCATTCATGGAAACTGGAGTGGAACTCTGGTATGTGGAAGTACACCTCCACCGGGAGAAAGGAGTATGCCCAAAGACTATGGGACAATACTTTTTCATATCTCGTGTACCACGAGCAACGTTCTTTGACGCTGTTCGTGAAGCTGCCATGAAAGCCATACGGTAGATTGGAGAAATACTTGAAGCAAGACTCCGTCATACTCAGGAATACCTACATGAGGTGCATACAGAGATGATGGAGATGAAGCTCAAGTCCACCCTGATCAAGGAGAAGATGGGTGATTTCAAGGAGCACATCGCAAAGTTCTAGTGGTACTAAAATATCTCCAAGAGGGGATAAAGGAGTAAAGTTGGGAGTGAAACTGACCCATACCAAACTATGTGGATGGCAACACTTGTAATAAAGTATTTTGGAATTTTAAGAAGAGATTGAAGTTATGTAACGGAAGTCTCGGTGTCTGTAATAAAAGTCATGAGATCAATGGAATTTATGATGTCATGACTCTTCTGTGTTGAACTATATGAGTTGCCATTCTAAGAGCAATAGTCTCCGACCAATTTTCGAGGATACGAGACAAAAAGTTGGTCTAAGCAGACCTGAGTGCATTTCATTTTAAGTGTGGTAGTGACCACAGGTACCTCCCGGTTAAGTAATTTGGATCAGTGAATACGGATGAAGAGAATGTGGAATCACCGCAAACTATCCGGATAATAACCTTTGAGACAAAGAGTTTTCGAAGCTGGAATGCTAAGAAACGGAATGATTATGGTGAAAACCACACCCAAGGTTAAACAGACCAATGGAAAGGAAAATGAATTCCATGGAGTGGAATCCAGACAATAATAGGTCTGTAAATTGTTGCCTCAAGGGTATAATGGAGTGAACTGAAGGTAATGCTGGAATATGCATCGATAGTCACCCCACGGGTGTGATGAAGTTGTTCAAGTATTCAAGTGAATCCACAAGTCACTGACCTCAGGATTGATAAGGATCAAGCCCCACCTTTGTGAAGGCAGAGACTTGGAAGAAGCTACGACTGATCAGCAAACGTTTTCCTTAGGAGTATTACGAAAACCTGAGAGTTGTGAAGAAATGATAGATGTTTTTGCTTAGCTTGCAGAATCAATGGATTTATCCGAACTTTGTTCGTTGACAAGAGAAATTTTCTGCAACGCTTGTGAGGAAGCCCAAGTGCTAGAATACGAGATTACTAAACCTTATACAAGGTAATGATTTTAGTGCGACATGGCTTGGCCACCATGACGACTTACTCTTATCATTCTCTTTCTATTCAGAATGGTAAATCTGAGTGACTTACCCATAGTAAAGAGGCGACGTTGTTTGAAGCTTTTGTTTAAGCCTTAGAATGGTATGAAGAAAACCCTTGTACATGACAGTTGCTGTCACACGTAGGAATTTTACGGTGAGGAATGAAGCCAAGACCCATTTCACTGTAGGACAACCACAAATGGTAGGCCACCATGAGATCTTCGATAAGTTATTTAGAATTGATCACGAGACTTACCAGCTAAGAAGACTCAGTATCAGAGGAAATACATGTTGTTATGAGGACTTAAGATTTTGATATAACGGAAGAGCATCACCGAAGAAGCTATCGTGAAGAAGGTGAAAAGACAGATGCACCCAAAGGACTGCCAAGATTTTGAGAGACCAGTAACTCTCATTTTAAGTGTGGTAGACCCACATTTCCAGGTCAATGGAGTCTTGTTGGAAGACCCCACACCTTCTTGGTCTATGGATTTGCTAGAAGACCCCAACCCTAACCTATTCTTTCTAGCCGCAGTGTTCGGGTGAAAAATTATTTGAATGAGCTTGTAATGTGTCCGAAGACTCGTGATATCTTTTAATGATATTAGTATCCGCTCTTATATGGTTTTGCATTCCTTCATAACTCCTGTATGGTTGTTTAATACTGAAAGATGCGAGTCGTCGGCTTCAGCCCCCACGTAGATACTACATGGGGTGTCTATGCCAATGCATTGTGCCCCTTAGCCATATTATCGGTACCCTAAGGTGGTTTAGTGCGGCAGACTAGGCAATCAGACTATTGTGCTTTACTTATTTCACTTAACCGAAGGGGCGCAAAAAGGACAGCGGGAAGCGTATGATTAGCCACGGGAGTATTTGTGATGTTCGGACGAACCGAGGCCGAAGCCAACATCATAATATTTGTACAAAGGGAAAGTTCCATGTATAACACGGAATAACCGCTTACGAGGGTTGAAGTATAATACTTCGAACTTGGGGTTCATAGATCGGATCGCGCATACTATGGCAGTCCGTTTTCGGCTTTCTCCCCTAAGATGCTTGACCGGACTATCCGGAAGCACAATAACAGGGGTGCTCCCTTTGCCCTTTTAGCCGAATGAGCCAAACATAAAGGGGCAAGCACAGGAGCCGGGCAACCCAACTTAATAACCAAAGACATAGTTCGGAACCGCTGCATATAAAGCGAACACCAAGATGCCAAACACACGATAGTTAAGGCGATTTGTGTTTGAAGTTGAGCCCCCAGTCTATGAGCCGGTTACCTCGAGTCATACCGAATAGCTTCACGAGAAGAGGGGGAGAAGAAAAAAGTATGCACCAAAAACAGGACAAATGAGGCGTACATGCACCACGCAATTTTGCATTTCCTCAACAACTCTTATAACTCGGATTGCCGAAGCAACTGTTTACAGGTATGCGGAAGAAAATAGGAAATAAAGTCCTACAAGAGTTGTTGTACTAGGGGTCTTCAATTGGTGACCTGACGTCCTCGATATGCCCCCTTGCTGGTTGACTCCTGCTTTTGGATGCACTTTGAAGGGTGTTAGTGCAGGCAGATTTTGCTAACCAAACTCTTGAGAGGCCTCAGCATTATAGGTGAGTTGTACGCCGTACGCATGCTCTTTTATGAGTGCATGCATGTTGTCCAAAGACATATTGGTGGTAGTAGGTCAAGGCAGCCGAACGCCCACCTTATTTCCCCACTGCTTCCCATGGAATCTTAAGTGCGAAGCTATGCCTCCTCGGCACGTACTTTGCTAGTCCTGAAATTGTACGGTGGGGGTTGAATCCCTATAGAGGGGAAGGGGAAGGATCCAAGTTTTTAGTCTGAATCCGAACTCGCTTCCCAGCCTTTCGTGCCTTTATGGCAAATGCCGAAACTTGTCGGTCATCTTTGTAGCTGAATTTGGCCGCCAGTGCCAGTGTGTGTTCCTTAGTTCTAAAGGAACGCTCTATATTGCCATTAACAGTGATGACCCCCTTGGGGGGCGGCATCTTGAGCTTGAGGTATGCGTAATGCGGGACTGCATTGAAACGAGCGAACACCGTCTGGCCAACTAGCGCGTGATAGTCGCTACGGAAGGGCACATTGTCGAAGATCAAGTCTTCGCTGCAGAAGTTATCGGGCGAGCCGAACACAACCTCCAGGGTTACAGAACCCGTACATCGGGCCTCAGTGCCTGGGATCACTCCTTTGAAGGTAGTTCTGCTGGGTTAGATCCTTGACGGATCTATACCCATCTTTTTCACCGTGTGTAAGTAAATCAGATTGAGGCTACTTCCTCCGTCCATTAGGACTTTGGTGAGGTGATTCCCATCTATAATGGGATCTAGGACGAGGGCAAAGGAGCCCCCATGATGGATACTAGCCGGGTGGTCGCGCCGGTCAAAGGTGATCGGGTATGCTGACCATGGGTTATACTTCGGAGCTATAGGCTCCACAGCATAGACCTCCCGAAGGGCCCGTTTCCTCTCCTTCTTAGGTATCTGGGTGGCGTATATCATATTCACCGTTTTGACTTCAGGAGGGAATTTCTTTTGTCAACCGCCAATTGCACCCCGAGGTTCATCCTCATCCTCGCTACGAGAGCTCTTGCCTTGGTCCTCGAGCAGTATCTTGCCGGCCTGCTTAAACACCCAACAATTGTGGTGTGTGTGATTGGCGGCCTTTTCCAGAGTCCCATGGATCTGGCAAGGCCTTTCCATAATATTTTCCAGCTGAGTGGGTCCATCACGATTGCCTTTAGGGGGCTTCTTCTGTTGGGGAACGTTGCATGGGAAACAAAAACTTTCCTACGCACACACAAGATATATCCATGGTGATGAGCATCTACGAGAGGGAGAATTGATGTATGTACCCTTGTAGATCGCTAAGCGGGAAGCGTTAAGAAACATGGTTGATGCAGTCAAACATCTTCGCGATCCAACTCGCGGAACGTCCCGCAATCCAATCATGATCCGTCTCGATCTAGCACCGAACGGACGGCATCTCCGCGTTCAGCACACGTACGGCTTGATGACGTTCTCTGCCTTCTTGATCCAGCAAGAGGGAGCAGAGAGGTAGATGAGTTCTCCGGCAGCGCGACGGCATTGCAGCGATGGTGGTGGAGCTATTCAGGCAAGGCTTCGCCTAAGCACTGCAGAAAACCGATCTAGAGGAGAAACTATGCACTAGAGGAGAGGGCAGCACGTGGCAGAAAATCTTCTGCAAAAACCCTCAAAACCACTAGTATATATAGGAGGAGGGGAGGAGGAGGCCTGGCCCTCAAGGGGCCAGCCCTAGGCTTCGACCGAACCAGGAGAGAGGAGTCCTCCTCCTCCACTCCTAGTAGGATTAGGACTCCTTCCTTATCTGACCCTTTTTGCCTTTTTCCACCTTTTTCCTTTTGAGCTTTTCTTCCCAGCTGCATGGGCCTTGTGTGGGACTTCCACCAGCCCACTAAGGGCTGGTATTCACCCTCCCACAGCCCATGTAGCCTCTTGGGTCGAAATACCCCTCCCGATGGTCCCCCGGTACACTACCGGCACTCCCGGTACACTACCGATGAGCCTGAAACTTTTCCGGTGACCAAAACAGGACTTCCTATATATCAATATTTACCTATAGACCATTCTAGAGATCCTTGTGATGTCCGAGATCTCATCCGGGACTCCGAACAACCTTCGGTCACCACCATGCATAACTCTACACTCTGAAATGTCACTGAACCTTAAGTGTGCAGACCCTGCGGGTTCGAGAACTATGTGGACATGACCGAGACACCTCTACGGTCAATAACCAATAGTGGGACCTAGATGCCCATATTGGTTCCTACATATTCTACGAAGATCTTTATCGGTCGGACCTCTATGTCAAGGATTCAGTTAATCCCGTATGATGTTCCCTTTGTTCTTCGATATGTTACTTGCCCGAGATTCGATCGTCGGTATCTGTATACCTAGTTCAACCTCATTACCGGCAAGTCTCTTTACTCATTCTGTAATACAAGATCATGTGGCTAACACTTAGTCACATTGCTTGCAAGGCTTATTGTGATGTTGTATTACCGAGTGGGACCTCAGATACCTCTCCGTCTCACAGAGTAACAAATCCCAGTCTTGATCCATGCCAACCCAACAGACACCCTCGGAGATACCTGTAATGCACCTTTATAGTCACCCAGTTATGTTGCGACGTTTGATACACACAAGGCACTCCTCCGGTGTCCGTGAGTTGCATGACCTCATGGTCATAGGAAAATATACTTGACATGCAGAAAACTGTAGCAATAAACTAAGACGATCATATGCTACGTTTATAGGTTGGGTCTTGTCCATCACATCATTCTCCTAATGATGTGATCCCGTTATCAAATGACATCTCATGTCAATGGCTAGGAAACCTTGACCATCTTTGACCAACGAGCTAGTCTACTAGAGGCATACTAGGGACAAAGTGTTGTCTACTTATCCACACATGTAATGTGTTTCCAATCAATACAATTATAGCATGAATAATAAGCAATTATCATGAACAAGGAAATATAATAATAAACACTTTATTTATTGCCTCTAGGCATATTTCCAACAGTCTCCCACTTGCACTAGACTCAATAATCTAGTTCACATCACTATGTGATTTACATTGTAATGAATCGAACACCCATGCAGTTTTGGTGTTGATCATGTTTAGCCCTTGGAAGAGGTTTAGTCAACGGGTCTGCAACATTCAGATCCTTGTGCACTTTGCAAATATTTATGTCCTTCTCCTCGATGAAATCGCAGATGGAATTGAAACGTCGCTTTATGTGTCTGGTCCTCTTGTGAAACCTTGGTTCCTTGGCTAGAGCAATGGCACCAGTGTTGTCACAGAACAGAGTCATTGGATTCAGTGCACTGGGCACTACTCCAAGATCTATCATGAATAGCTTCATCCAGACACCTTCCTTCACCGCCTCCGAGGCTGCGATGTACTCCGCTTCGCATGTAGAATCGGCTACCACGCTTTGCTTGGAACTGCACCAGCTTACCACTCCCCCGTTGAGAATAAATATGTATCTGGTATGTGACTTAGAGTCATCCGGATCAGTGTCAAAGCTTGCATCGACGTAACCCTTTACGACGAGCTCTTCATCACCTCCATAAACGAGAAACATTTCCTTAGTACTATTCAGGTACTTAAGGATATTCTTGACCGCCGCCCAGTGCTCCATTCCAGGATCACTTTGAAACCTTCCGGCCATACTTATGGCAAGGTTGACATCGGGTCTTGTGCATAGCATTGCATACATGATAGAGCCTATGGCTGAAGCATAGGGGATGACACTCATATTTTCTCTATCTTCTGCAGTCACTGGGCATTGAGTCTTACTCAACTTCACACCTTGTAACACAGGCAAGAACCCCTTCTTGGCCTGATCCATTTTGAACTTCTTCAAAACTTTATCAAGGTATGTGCTCTATGAAAGTGCTATTAAGCGTCTCGATCTATCTCTATAGATCTTAATGCCTAATATGAAAGCAGCTTCTCCTAGGTCCTTCATTGAAAAACTCTTGTTAAAATATTCCTTCACGCTTTCCAGCATTTCTATATTGTTTCCAATCAGCAATATGTCATCCACATATAATATTAGAAACGCTATAGAGCTCCCACTCACTTTCTTGTAAATATAAGCTTCTTCATAAACTTGTATAAACCCAAACGCTTTGATCACCTCATCAAAGCGCTTATTCCAACTCCGAGATGCTTGCACCAGTCCATAAATAGATCGCTGGAGTTTGCAAACTTTGTCAGCATTCTCTGGATTGAAAAAACCTTCTGGTTGCATCATATACAACTCTTCCTCAAGAAAACCATTGAGGAACGCTGTTTTGACATCCATCTGCCAAATTTCATAGTTGAAATAAGCAGCTATTGCTAACATGATTCTCACGGACTTAAGCATCGCTACGGGTGAGAAGGTCTCATCATAGTCAACTCCTTGAACTTGTGAAAAACCCTTTGCCACAAGTCGAGCTTTATAGACGGTGACATTACCGTTCGTGTCCGTCTTCTTCTTAAAGATCCATTTGTTCTAAATGGCCTTTCTCCCTTCAGGTAATACTTCCAAAGTCCATACTTTTTTTTCATACATGGATCCCATCTCGGATTTCATGGCCTCTAACCATTTCTCGGAATCCGGGCCCATCATCGCTCCTCCATAGCTCGTAGGTTCATTGTTGTCCAACAACATGACCTCCAAGACAGGGTTGTCGTACCACTTAGGAGCAGTACGCGCCCTTGTCGACCTACGAGGTTCAATAGTAACTTGATCCGAAGCTTCATGATCATCATCATTAACTTCCTCTTCAACTATCGTAGGCTCCATAGAAACATCTTTCTACGCTGCGCTACTCTCTGGTTGAAGTAAGGTTCAATAACCTCATCAAGCTCTATTTTCCTCCCACTCAATTCTTTCGAGAGAAACTCTTTCTCAAGAAATGTTTCGTTCTTAGCGACAAACACTTTGCCTTCGGATCTAAGATAGAAGGTATACCCGACTGTCTCTTTCGGGTATCCTATGAAGACGCATTTCTCCGCTTTGGGTTCCAGCTTTTCAGGCTGAAGCTTTTTGACATAAGCATCACAACCCCAAACTTTAAGAAACGACAACTTTGGCCTCTTGCCAAACCATAGCTCATATGGCGTCATCTCAACGGATTTTGATGGTGCCCTATTTAAAGTGAATGCAGCTAGCTCTAATGCATAACCCCAAAACGATAGTGGCAAATCAGCAAGAGACATCATAGAGCGCACCATATCTAATAAGGTTCGATTACGACATTCATACACACCATTACGCTGTGGTGTTCCAGGCGGTGTCAACTGTGAAACAATTCCACACTTTCTTAAGTGACTGCCAAACTCATAACTCAGATATTCACCTCCTCGATCAGATTGCAGGAATTTAATCTTCTTGTTATGATGATTCTCAACTTCACTCTGAAATTGCTTGAACTTTTCAAATGTTTCAGACTTGTGTTTCATTAAGTAAATATACCCATATCTACTTAAGTCATCAGTGAAGGTGAGAAAATAACGATATCCACCGCGCGCTGTAACATTCATTGGACCGCACACGTCAGTACGTATGATTTCCAATAAGTCACTTGCCCGTTCCATTGTTCCAAAGAACGGCGTTTTAGTCATCTTGCCCATGAGGCATCGTTCACATGTGTCAAGTGATTCAAAATCAAGTGACTCCAAAAGCCCATCAGCGTGGAGCTTCCTCATGCGTTTTACCCCAATATGACCTAAACGGCAGTGCCACAAGAAAGTGGTACTATCATTATCAACTCTACATCTTTTGGCATCAATGTTATGAACATGTGTATCATTACTATCAAGATTCAATATGAATAAACCCCTCACATTGGGTGCATGACCATAAAAGATATTACTCATATAAATGGAACAACCATTATTCTTTGATTTAAATGAGTAACCGTCTCGCAAGAAACAAGATCCAGTTATAATGTTCATGCTTAACGCAGGCACTAAATAACAATTATTCAGGTTCATCACTAATCCCAATGGTAATCGAAGAGAGAGCGTGCCGATGGCGATCACATCAACCTTGGAACCATTTCCCATGCGCATCGTCACTTCGTCCTTCGCTAGCCTTCGTCTATTTTGTAGTTCCTATTTTGAGTTGCAAATGTGAGCAACCGAACCGGTATCAAATACCCAGGCACTACAACGAGAGCTAGTAAGGTACGCATCAATAACATGTATATCATATATACATTGTTTGTCGTTGGCCGCTTTGTTGTCAGCCAGGTACTTGGGGCAGTTCTGCTTCCAGTGACCAGTTCCCTTGCAATGAAAGCACTCAGTTTCTGGCTTGGGTCCAGCCTTGCGCATCTTTACAGGAGTATCAACTACTTTGCCATCCTTCTTGGTTTTACCCTTCTTGCCCTTGCCCTTTCCCTTGCCATTTTCTTGAAACTAGTGGTTTTATTGACCATCAACACTTGATGTTCTTTCTGGATTTCAGACTCAGCGACTTTCAGCATCGCAAACAGCTCGGCGACTGACTTGTTCATCTCATGCATGTTATAGTTCATCACAAAGCTCTTGTAACTAGGTGCAGTAATTGAAGAACTCTGTCGGTGATTGCCTCTAGCGGAAGGGCAATTCCCAACTCCGCCAGACGAGTCGAGTACCTAGACATTCTGAGTATATGTTCACTGATAGACCCATTCTCCTCCATTTTGCAAGCATAGAACTTATCGGAGGTCTCATACCTCTCGATCCGGGCATTCTTCTGAAAGATAAACTTCAACTCCTGGCACATCTCATATGCTCCATGACGTTCAAAACATCTTTGAAGTCCCGGTTCTAAGCCATACAATATTGCACACTGAACTATTGAGTAATCTCCAGAACGTGTCTCCCAAGCGTTCTTAACGTCTTCGGATGACAGGTCTTCTGGCTGGTCACCAAGCGGTGCATCAAGGACATATGATTTCTGGGAAGCCATGAGGATAATCCTCAGATTACGGGCCCAGTCAACAAAGTTACTTCCATCATCTTTCAACTTAGCTTTCTCTAGGAATGCATTAAAATTCAGGGGTGCTACTGCGCGATCCATTGATCTACAACATAAATATGCAAAGGTTACTTAGACTATTGTTCAAGATAATGAGTTTAGTTAATCAAATTACTAAAGCTCCCACTCAAATTGACATCCCTCAGGTCATCTGAGTGTCACATGATCCAAATTCACCAACTCAAGTCCGATCTCCACGTCAGTTGAGGTGGTTTCAATGGTGAACATCATCATGTTGATCATATCTACTATATGACTCATGTTCGACCTTTCGGTATCTTGTGTTCCAAGGCCATGTTTGTACATGATAGGCTTTTCAAGTTTAACCCGAGTGTTATGCATGTGCAACATTGGCTTGCACCCGTTGTATGTGAACGTAGAGTCTATCACACCCGATCATCACGTGGTGTCTCGACACGACGGACTTTCGCAATGGTGCACACTCAGGGAGAACACAATTCATCTTGAAATTTAAGTGAGGGATCAACTTATAATGCTACCGTCGTCCTAAGCAAAAACAAGGTGCATAAAAGGATTAACATCACATGCAAATCATAAGTGACATGATATGGCCATGAACTTGTGCTTTTGATCTCCATCTTGAAAGCACCGGCATGATCTCCATCGTCACCGGCACGACACCATGATCTCCATCATGTTGATCTCCATCAACGTGTCGCCATCGGGGTTTTCGCGCCCACCATGCTTCTACTACTATTGCTACCGTTTAGCGATAAAGTAAAGCATTACATAGTGCTTAATGATTGACACGCGGGTCATACAATAATTAAAGACAACCCTATGGCTCCTGCCGGTTGGCGTACTCATCGACATGCAAGTCATGATATTCTATACAACACATGATCATCTCATACATCACATATATCTCATCATGTAATTGGCCATATCACATCACAACATACCCTGCAAAAACAAGTTAGACGTCCTCTAATTGTTATTGCATGTTTTACGTGGCTGCTACGGGTATCTAGCAAGAACAATTCTCACCTATGCATAAACCACAACAGTGATACATAAGTTGCTTTTCAACCTTATAAAGGACTGCCTTTGTCGAATCCGATCCAACTAAAGTAGGAGAAGCAGACACCTGCCTGCCATCTTTGTGCAATGAAGTTACACGTCAGTCGATGGAACCAGTCTCTCGTAAGCGTACGAGTAATGTTGGTCCGGGCCGCTTCATCCAACAATACCGCTGAACCAAAACATGACCAAGGGAGGAAGCAATCTAAGCATCAACGCCCACAAACTCTTTGTGTTCTACTCGAGATCTCATCTACACATAGACCTCGCTCATGATGCCACTGTTGAGGAATGTTGCATGGGAAACAAAAAAATTCCTACGCACACACAAGATATATCCTTGGTGATGAGCATATATGAGAGGGAGAGTTAAGTGGGAAGCATTAAGAAATGCGGTTGATGTAGTCGAACGTCTTCATGGTCCAAATCGCCGAACGTCCCGCGATCCAATCACGATTTGTCCCGATCTAGCACTGAACGGACGACACCTCCGCATTCAGCACACGTACGGCTTGATGAGGATCTCCATCTTCTTGATCCAGCAAGAGGGAGTGAAGAGGTAGACGAGTTCTTCGGCAGCACGACGGCGTTGCGGCGATGGTGGTGGAGCTATTCCGGCAGGGCTTTTCCTAAGCACTACAGAAAAACGGTCTAGAGGAGAAACTATGCACTAGAGGAGAGGGCAGCACGTGGCAGAAAATGTTGTGCAAAAACCCTCAAAACTACTAGTATATATAGGAGGAGGGGAGGAGGAGTCCTGGCCCTCAAGGGGCCAGCCCTAGGCTTCGGCCGAACCAGGAGGGAGGAGTCCTCCTCCTCCACTCCTAGTAGGATTAGGACTCCTTCCTTATTTGGCCCTTTTTGCCTTTTTCCACCTTTTTCCTTTTGGGCTTTTCTTCCCAGACGCATGGGCCTTGTGTGGGACTTCCACCAGCCCACTAAGGGCTGGTATTCATCCTCCCACAGCCCATGTAGAATCTTGGCTCGAAATACCCCTCCCGATGGTCCCCCGAAACACTACCGGCACTATCGGTACACTACCGATGAGCCAGAAACTTTTCCGGCGACCAAAACAGGACTTCCTATATATCAATCTTTACCTCTGGACCATTCCGGAGCTCCTCGTGACGTTCGAGATCTCATCCGGGACTCTGAACAACCTTCGGTCACCACCATGCATAACTCTACACGACCGAAACGTCACCAAACCTTAAGTGTGCAGACCCTGTGGGTTCGAGAACTATGTAGACATGACCGAGACACCTCTACGGTCAATAACCAATAGCGGGACCTGGATGCCTATATTGGTTCCTACATATTCTATGAAGATCTTTATCAGTCGAACCTCTATGTCAAGGATTCAGTTAATCCCGTATGATGTTCCCTTTGTTCTTCGGTATGTTACTTGCCTGAGATTCGATTGTCGGTATCTGTATACCTAGTTCAACCTCGTTACCGGCAAGTCTCTTTACTCGTTCCATAATACAAGATCCTGTGGCTAACACTTATTCACATTGCTTGCAAGGCTTATTGTGATGTTGTATTACCGAGTGGGCCCTGAGATACCTCTCCGTCACACGGAGTAACAAATCCCAGTCTTGATCCATGCCAACCCAACAGACACCCTCGGAGATACCTGTAATGCACCTTTATAGTCACCCAGTTACGTTGCAACATTTGATACACACAAGGCACTCCTCCGGTGTCCGTGAGTTGCATGATCTCATGGTCATAGGAACATATACTTGACATGCAGAAAACTGTAGCAATAAACAGAGACGATCATATGCTACATTTATAGTTTGGGTCTTTTCCATCACATCATTATCCTAATGATGTGATGCCGTTCTCAAATGACATCTCATGTCAATGGCTAGGAAACCTTGACCATCTTTGATCAACGAGCTAGTCTACTAGAGGCATACTAGGGACAAAGTGTTGTCTACTTATCCACACATGTAATGTCTTTCCAATCAATACAATTATAGCATGGATAATAAACAATTATCATGAACAAGGAAATATAATAATAAACACTGTATTTAATTCCTCTAGGGCATATTTCCAACATGTTCCGTTGCCCAGGTCGGGAATTGCGGAATCCGGCATTAATCGTCGTGTCATCGGCATCGTTACCATTGTGTCGACATTTATTCTTATTGCGTTTTGGCTTTGAGTTGCCATCCTGGGCTTCCGGTGCCACAGGATCTTCAGAATTGTGGTTGCATCTAGCCAGCCAGTTATCCTCGCCCACGCAAAAGCAGGTCATGAGGGAGGTAAGGGTGGACATAGTTCGAGGTTTGTCCTGGCCTAGCTAGTAGGCCAGCCGTTCGTCCTGAATATTGTGCCAGAAGGAGGCTATGGCCTCAACATCTGGACAGTTGACAATTTGGTTCTTCTTAGTCAGGAACCGATTCTAGAATTGTCGGGCAGATTCGCCGGGCTTTTGAACGATGTTGCTGAGATCGGAAGAGTCCCGCGGGCGGACATAGGTCCCCTGTAAGTTAAAGCAGAACGCCTCCTCCAGGTCTTCCCAGCATCCTATGGAGTTTTGGGGAGGTTGTTTAGTCTGTGCCGAGCTGGCCCCTTAAGCTTAAGAGGTAGGTATTTGATGGCATGGAGATCATCTCCTCGTGCCATGTGGATATGGAGGAGGAAGACCTAGATCCATACAGTTGGGTCAGTGGTCCCATCATACTATTCTATATTCACGGGTTTAAACCCTTTGGGGAACTGATGTCGCATTACCTCATATGTGAAGCACAGTGGGTGGGCGGCGCCTCTGACCCGAGCTATGTCCCGCCTGTATTCGGCGTCTGTATGGGGCCGGTTAGATTCCTGGACTCTATGGTTTTGGTCAAACCATGTTCTATACTCTCCCCGTTTGTCCGGTGAGTAATCTATGGATCCGTAGATGGATCTTGTACGGCCTGCTCTGTGATTGGGTTCGAATGGCTCCTTACCCCATCTTTGGGTCATCGCCGGTACATAACTGGTGTCATTGGCCGCACTGTCATGCCCACGAGGAGGGCGGTCCGGCTTATCATATGGGGTATGATGCGGAGACGGAGTGTCATTGAGCTCATAGTCGAATTGTGGCAGCAGCCTTCTTTGAGGATAGCTTTTGGGCTGGTTTAACAGACCAGTGTCATATACTTCCTCGGCCGAGAGGACTTTCGTCTATCGATCAGTGAGGTCGGCCTGTTCGGCTTTGAGTTGCCGCTCTTTGGCCTTTAGGCTGCGAGCCATTGCTATGAGCCGCTGCCTGATTTTTTCCTGATCCTCGAGGTTATCAGGGATGTACAAGTCATCGGCTTCTGGTATATCTTCCTCCTTGACAGGGGGAAGGTAATCGTCGCCTTTGGGGTCATTGACAGTATCGGGGTCATTTTGGTCCTTCGGCTCTTCTGGACCCTCAAACGGGTGTTCGGGGATATCAGGATTGTCATGATCGGCAGGGGCATTACAGTCCCCGTTGCTGATAATAGCTCTTCTTCCCTTTTTGGCTTTTGGACCGCTTATGTGATTTCCAGCGCCTTGATGGCGCATCGCCTGATTTGTCGCTGTTGTTGTGAGGCGTATTGTCGTCATTGGTGGCGGGAGTATCCACCATGTAGACGTCGTATGAAGAAGTGGCGGCCCAAATCCCGGTGTTAACAGGGGTGGGAGCATGGTCCTCTTCATCCATGTATTCTGCCTCCTCGGAGGCATAGTCTAGCACATCAGTTAAGTCTTCGACGGTGGCTATCAAGTGGGTGGTGGGTGGGTGGAAAAATTCGTCCCTGCCCGAATTGTAACCGGGCCGGGCGTAGATCGGGGTTGGATCATCGGTGATCCTCATCGACGAGAATTTCTCCAAGGCCTCGTCGACCGCCGAGGGTCCGATCGAATCTAGCTGTTCAGTACTCGTGGGTTTCACCCCCATGAAGTCCACCCATGGGGAGTGTTCGGAAGGAATGTATGTCCGGTCATATGGCTTGATAGCCAGACTGGGATGAGAGATCAGACTGTTGCCATGGGTGACCCCATCGGCCTATCTGAAGAAGGGGCTCGAGGTTAAAGCCTCAGAGTCCTCGGGGGCTACGGGCAAAGCTGTGAGCCCGATTAGTGACAAGTCGCCCCGAGAGTCGATGGAAAACTCCAAGTTTCCGAATCTGACCTCTTGATCGGGGGTGAAGTTCTCCATGCGGCCTAGATGGCCGGCGGAACCAGCATGCAGCACAACGCTACCGAAGGCGAAGATCTGCCCGGGGACGAAAACGTCCATGTTGCGGACCTCTTAGTTGATGACAAGGTGAGGCGTCAATTCCATCTCGCTCACAGAGGAACTCTCAATGAAAGCACCAATGTCGGTGTCAAAATCGGCGGATCTCAGGTAGGGGGTCCCGAACTATGAGACTAGGATCAACGATAACAGGAGACGAAGGGGACACGAGTTTATCCAGGTTCGGGCACTCCAATGGAGGTAATACCCTACGTCATGCTTGATTGTATTGATGGTGTAAGGGGTTACAGAGTTGTTCTACCTCGAGATCATATGTCTAACCCTAGATGAGTTGTTCTATCCTAATACCATAAAACCCTCTAGCTTATATAGATGCCGAGGAGACCTAGGGTTTACACATGGTCGATTACATGCCTAAGAGATAAACATGCCTATTTACTACATCAAACGTGGCGCGCAAGCCATGCTCCTCGAAGCTTCCATCCTGGGAACTGGGCCTTCAAATCATCCAGTGTTCGGCAAGTAGCCCATATAGTCCGGCCCATAAACAACAGGTCGGCAATCCGAGGACCCCCTAATCCGGGACTCCCTCGCCATGTGTGCAGTTGTGTCAAACTAACAAGCAAAGACTCATATCATACAAGACGTTCCAAGCAAAACACATATCATGTGGTGAATAAAAATATAGCCTCAAGTAAATTTACCGATGGATTGAAGACGAAAGAGGGGATGCCTTTCGGGTCATCCCCAAGCTTAGGCTTTTAGGCATCCTAGAATATGACTTGGGGTGCCGTGGTCATCCCCAAGCTTAGGCTCTTGCCACTCCTTATTCCATAGTCCATCATGTTGGAAATATGCCCTAGAGGCAATAATAAAATGGTTATTATTGTATTTCCTTGTTCATGATAATTGTCTATTGTTCATGCTATAATTGTGTTAACCGGAAACCATAATACATGTGTGAATACATAGACCACAACATGTCCCTAGTGAGCCTCTAGTTGACTAGCTCGTTGATCAATAGATGGTCACGGTTTCATGGCCATGGACATTGGATGTCATTGATAACGGGATCACATCATTAGGAGAATGATGTGATGGACAAGACCCAATTCTAAGCATAGCACAAGATCGTGTAGTTCGTTTGCTAAAGCTTTTCAATGTCAAGTATCGTTTCCTTAGACCATGAGATTGTGCAACTCCCGGATACCGTAGGAATGCTTTGGGTGTGCCAAACGTCACAACGTAACTGGGTGGCTATAAAGGTGCACTACGGGTATCTCCGAAAGTATCTGTTGGGTTGGCATGAATCGAGACTGGGATTTGTCACTCCGTGTGACGGAGAGGTATCTCTGGGCCCACTCGGTAAGACATCATCATTATGAGCTCAATGTGACTAAGGAGTTAGTCACGGGATGATGTATTACGGAACGAGTAAAGAGACTTGCCGGTAACGAGATTGAACAAGGTATGGGGATACCGACGATCGAATCTCGGGCAAGTATCATACCGATAGACAAAGGGAATTGTATACGGGATTGATTGAATCCTTGACATCGTGGTTCATCCGATGAGATCATCGTGGAGTACGTGGGAGCCAACATGGGTATCCAGATCCCGCTGTTGGTTATTGACCGGAGAGGTGTCTCGGTCATGTCTACGTGTCTCCCGAACCCGTAGGGTCTACACACTTAAGGTTCGATGACGCTAGGGTTATAGGGAAAAGGTATACGTGATTACCGAAGGTTGTTCGGAGTCCCGGATGAGATCCCGGACGTCACGAGGAGCTCCGGAATGGTCCGGAGGTAAAGATTGATATATAGGAAGTCCAGTTTTGGTCACCGGAAAGTTTTCGGGCTCATCGGTAGTGTACCGGAGTGCCGGGAGGGTGCCGGATAACCCCCGGGAGGGGTGTGACGACCAAAGGACCACATGGGCTGTTAGATAAAGTGTGCCAGCCCTTATTGGGCTGGGCAAGACTTTTGCTAAAGGCCCATGCGGCTGGAGATAAGGAGATAAGGCAAAAAGGATTTAAAAGGAGGAGATCCACCTCCCTTGTGGGAGGTGGACTCTCCCTTTAATTCGGCCGGCCATCTCCTCTTTGGAGTAGAGGCCAAGCCAGCCCTCCACGTCCCTCCTCCTATATATACTTGAGGTTTTGGATGTTTTGAGACAAGATTTGATCTCTCTCTCTCACGGCGAAGCCCTACCTCTCTTCTTCCTCCTTCGCAGCGCTTAGGCGAAGCCCTGTTGGAATACCTTGCTACTCCACCACCACCACGCCGTCGTGCTGCTGTTGGAGCCCTTCCCCAACCTCTCCTTCCTCCTTGATGGATCAAGGTGTTGGAGACGTCACCGGGCTGCACGTGTGTTGAACGCGGAGGTGCCGTCCGTTCGGCACTTGATCGGATCTACCGCGATCTGAATCGCTGCGAGTACGACTCCATCAACCGCGTTCTTGTAACGCTTCCGCTTAGCGATCTTCAAAGGTATGAAGATGCAATCTCTCCCCTCTCGTTGCTGGTTTCTCCATAGATAGATCTTGGTGAACGTAAGAAAATTTTGATTTACTACTACGTCTCCCAACAGTGGCATCATGAGCTAGGTCTATGCGTAGAATCTATGCACGAGTAGAACACAAAGCAGTTGTGGGCGTCGAGTTTGTTAATTTGCTTGCCGCTACTAGTCTTATCTTGATTCGGCGGTATTGTGGGATGAAGCGGCCCGGACCAACTTTACACGTACGCTTACGTGAGACCGGTTCCACCGCCTGACATGCACTAGATGCATAAGGTGGCTAGCGGGTGTCTGTCTCTCCTACCTTAGTCGGATCGGATTCGATGAAAAGGGTCCTTATGAAGGGTAAATAGCAATTGGCAAATCACGTTGTGGTGTTGATGTAGGTAAGAAACGTTCTTGCTAGTAACCTATAGCAGCCACGTAAAAACTTGCAACTACAAATTAGAGGACGTCTAACTTGTTTTTGCAGCATGTGCCTTGTGATGTGATATGGCCAAAGGATGTGATGTGATGCATTGTGATGTATGAATTGATCATGTTCTTGTAATAGGATTCACGACTTGCATGTCGATGATTATGACAACCGGCAGGAGCCATAGGAGTTGTCTTATTTATTGTATGACCTGCGTGTCAATCATAAACGCCATGTAATTACTTTACTTTATTGCTAAGCGTTAGCCATAGTAGTAGAAGTAATAGTTGGCGAGACAACTTCATGAAGACACAATGATGGAGATCATGATGATGGAGATCATGGTGTCGTGCCGGTGACAGTGATGATCATGGTGCCCCGAAGATGGAGATCATAGGAGCAAAATGATATTGGCCATATCATGTCACTATATTGATTGCATGTGATGTTTATCATGTTTACATCTTATTTGCATAGAACGACGGTAGTAAATAAGATGATCTCTCAATAAAATTTCAAGAAAGGTGTTCACCCTAACTGTGCACCGTTGCTAAGGATCGTCGTTCCGAAGCACCACGTGATGATCGGGTGTGATAGGTTCTAACGTTCGCATACAACGGGTGTAAGCCAGATTTACACATGCGAAACACTTAGGTTGACTTGACGAGCCTAGCATGTACGGACATGGCCTCGGAACACGGAAGACCGAAAGGTCGAACATGAGTCGTATAGAAGATACGATCAACATAGAGATGTTCACCATGGATGACTAGTCCGTCTCACGTGATGATCGGACACGGGCTAGTTGACATGGATCATGTATCACTTGGAAGACTAGAGAGATGTCTATCTAAGTGGGAGTTCATTAATAATTTGATTAAATGAACTTAATTATCATGAACTTAGTCTAAAAATGTCCTTGCAAATTATGTCGTAGATAGCTCGCGCTGTAGCTCCCCAGTTTTATTGATACAATCCTAGAGAAAAGTAAGTTGAAAGTTGATGGTAGCAATAATGCGGACTGGGTCCGTGATCTGAGGATTGTCCTCATTGCTGCACAGAAAGCTTATGTTTTTGATGTACCGCTAACTGCATCACTCCCTCAAGCGTTGTCTGTAGATGTTGTGAACATATGACAGGCACTTTTTGATGACTACGTGATAGTTCAGTGCGTCATGCATTACGGCTTAGAATTGAGGCTTCAAAATGTTTTGAACGTCACAGAACATATGAGATGTTCTAGGAGCTGAGATTGTGATCTCAAGCTCATGCCTATGTTGAGAGGTATGAGACCTCCAACAAGATTCTTTGCCTGCAAGATAAAGGAGAATAGCTTAATCGGTGAGCGTGTTCTCAGATTGTCTGGGTGCTACAATCACTTGAATCAAGTGGGAGTTAATCTTCCAGATGAGATAGTGATTAATGCAGTTCTCCAAGTCACTGCCACCAAGCTACTAGAGCTTCGTGATGAACTATAACATGCCAGGGATGGATAAGATGATCCCTGAGTTGTTCGTGATGTTTGACACCACGAAGGTAGAAATCAATAAGGAGCATCAAGTGTTGATGGTTAAGTGAAAACCACTAGTTTCAAAAGGGGCAAGGGCAAGAAGGGAAAAACTTCAGGAATGGCAAGCCAGTTGTTGCTCTAGTGAAGAAACCCAAGGTTGAGCCCGAACCCGAGACTAAGTGCTTCTGTTATGAGGAGAATGTTCGCTGAAGCGGAAAAAACCCTAGATGATTGGTAGATAAGAAGGCTGGTAATGTCAATGGAAGTATATTTGATATACGTGTTAGTGATGTGTACCTTGCTGGTACTCCTAGTAGCACCTGGGTATTAGATACCGGTTCGGTTGCTAAGTGTTAGCAACTCGAAATAAAAGCTACGGAGTAAATGGAGACTAGCTAGGTGAAAGGTGACGATGTGTGTTGGAAGTATTTCCAAGATTGATGTGATCACCATCGCACGCTCTCTCTACCTTCAGGATTTGTGATAAACCTAAATAAATGTTATTTGGTGTTTGCGTTGAGCATAAACGTGATTAGATCATGATTAGTGCGATACGGTTATTCATATAAGTTAGAGAATAATGGTTATTCTGTTTACATGGATAATGCCTTCAATGGTCATGCACCCACTCGAAATGGTTTATCGAATCATGATCGTAGTAGTACACATATTCATAACATTGGTACCAAAAGATACAAAGTTAATAATGATAGTACCACATGCTTGTGGCACTGCCACGTAATGTCATATTGGTATAAATCGCATGAAGAAACTCCATGATGATGGATGTTTTTTGACTCACTCGATTTCGAATCGGTTGAGACATGCGAGCCATGCCTCTTGGGCAAGATGACTGAGACCCCGTCATCCAATATGATGGAGCGGGCAAGTGGCTTATTGGAATTAATACATGTTGATGTATGTGGTCCAATGAGTGTTGAAACACACAGTGGATATCGTTGTTTTTCTTTACCTTCACTGATGATTTGAGTAAATATGGGGATATTTACTTAATGAAACACGAATCTGAAATGTTTGAAAGGTTCAAGGAGTTTCAGAGTGAAGTTAAAGATCATCGTGACAAGAAGATAAATGTCTATGATATGATCATGGAGGTGAATATCTAAGTTACGAGTTTGGTATGCAATTTTAGACAATGTGGAAATTGTTTCACAGCTCACGCCTCCTGGAACACCATAGTGTGATGGTGTGTTCGAACGTCGTAGTCGTGCTCTATTGGATATAGTGAGTACTATGATGTCTCTTATCGTTTTACCACTATCGTTATGGGGTTATGCATTAAAGACAAATCCATTCACTTTAACAGGGCACCATCTAAGTCTGTTGAGATGACACCGTGAGAATTATGGTTTGACAGAAGCCTAAGCTGTCATTTCTTAATGTTTGGGGCTGCGACGCTTATGTGAAAATGGGTTTTTCACCTAGCGAGCTCGAACTCAAAGCAGACAAATGCATCTTCATAGAATACCCTAATGAGACATTGGGTATACCTTCTATCTCAGATCCAAGCGCAAAAGGTGTTTGTTGCTAAGAACGGGTCCTTTTTGAGAAAGAGTTTCTCTCGAAAGAATTGAGTGGGAGGAAGATAGAACTTGATAAGGTTGTTGAACCTTTGTTTCAACCAGAGAATAGCGCAACACAGAAAGATGTTTCTGTAGAGCCTACTTAGTTGAAAAGGAAGTTAATGATGATGATCATGAAGCTTCGGATCAAGTCACTATCGAACCTCGTAGGTCGACAAGGACGCGTACTGCTCCTGAGTAGTACGACAACCCTGTCTTGGAAATCATGTTGTTGGACAACGATGAACCTACGAACTATGGAGAAGCGATGGTGGGCCCGGATTCCAACAAATGGCTAGGAGCCATGAAATCCGAGAAAGGATCCATGTATGAAAACCAAGTATGGACTTTGGTAGACTTGCCTGTTGAATGGCGGGTCATTGAGTACAAATGGACCTTTGAGATAAACATAGACGCTAATGGTGAAATGTCACCGTTTATAAAGCTCGACTTGTCGCAAAGAAGTTTCCGCCAAGTTCAAGGAGTTGACTGCAATGAGATTGTCTCATCTGTAGCGATGCTAAAAGTCTATTAAAATTTTGTTAGCAGTTGCTGCATTTTTCGATTATGAAATCTGGCAGATGGATGACAAAACAAGGTTTCCGTAATGGTTTCTGTGAGGAAGAGTTGTATGTGATACAACCAGAAGGTTTTGTCAATCCTAAGGATGCTAATAATATGCAAACTCCAGCGATCCTTCTATGGACTGGAGCAAGCATCTCGGAGTTGGAATATATGCTTTGATGAGGTGATCAAAGTGTTTAAGTTTATACAAAGTTTATGAGAAACTTGTATTTGCAAGAAAGTGAGTGGGAGCACTATGGAATTTCTTATAAGAATATGTAGTTGACATATTATTGATCGGAAATGATGTAGAATTTCTGGAAGAGCATGAAGGGTTGTTTGAAAAGTTTTGTTTTTCAAAGGAAGACCCAGATAAAGCTACTATTTTATTGAGCATCAAGATCTATAGGGATAGATCTATTCGCTTGATAAGTTTTTTCGACGAAGACATACCTTGACAAGTTTTTGAAGGAGTTCAAAATAGATGGGTCAAAGAAGGAGTTCTTGACTGTATTGTAAGGTGTGAAATTGAGTAAGACTCAATACCCGACCACGGCAGAAGATAAAGAAGAGATGAGTGTCATCTCCTATGCTTTAGCCATAGGCTCTATATAGTATGCCATGCTGTGTACCGCACCTGTGTGTGCCTTGCCATGAGTCTGTCAAGGGGTACAAGAGTAATCCAAGAGTGGATCACTAGACAGCGGTCAAAGTTAGCCTTAGTAACTTGAGAACTAAGGAAATATTTCTCGATTATGGAGGTGATAAAGAGTTCATCGTAAAGTGTTACGATGATGCAAGCTTTAAAACCAATCCGGATGACTCTTAGTAGAAATCCAGCTACGTATAGTGGAGCAGCCATTTGGAATAGCTCCAAGTGGAGCATGGGAGTAGTATCTACAAATATAACATGGAAAGTTTGTAAGGTACACACGGATCTGAATGTCGCAGACCCGTTGACTAAAACCTCTTTCACGAGCAAGACATGAACAAACCCCAGAACTTATTGGGTGTTAATCACATGATGATATGATCACATGGTGATGTAAGTGTTAATCACATGGTGATGTGAACTAGATTATTGACTCTAGTGCAAGTGGGAGACTGTTGGAAATATGCCCTAGAGGCAATAATAAAATGGTTATTATTGTATTTCCTTGTTCATGATAATTGTCTATTGTTCATGCTATAATTGTGTTAACCGGAAACCATAATACATGTGTGAATACATAGACCACAACATGTCCCTAGTGAGCCTCTAGTTGACTAGCTCGTTGATCAATAGATGGTCACGGTTTCATGGCCATGGACATTGGATGTCATTGATAACGGGATCACATCATTAGGAGAATGATGTGATGGACAAGACCCAATTCTAAGCATAGCACAAGATCGTGTAGTTCGTTTGCTAAGGCTTTTCAATGTCAAGTATCGTTTCCTTAGACCATGAGATTGTGCAACTCCCGGATACCGTAGGAATGCTTTGGGTGTGCCAAACGTCACAACGTAACTGGGTGGCTATAAAGGTGCACTACGGGTATCTCCGAAAGTATCTGTTGGGTTGGCATGAATCGAGACTGGGATTTGTCACTCCGTGTGACGGAGAGGTATCTCTGGGCCCACTCGGTAAGACATCATCATTATGAGCTCAATGTGACTAAGGATTTAGTCACGGGATGATGTATTACGGAACGAGTAAAGAGACTTGCCGGTAACGAGATTGAACAAGGTATGGGGATACCGACGATCGAATCTCGGGCAAGTATCATACCGATAGACAAAGGGAATTGTATACGGGATTGATTGAATCCTTGACATCGTGGTTCATCCGATGAGATCATCGTGGAGTACGTGGGAGCCAACATGGGTATCCAGATCCCGCTGTTGGTTATTGACCGGAGAGGTGTCTCGGTCATGTCTACGTGTCTCCCGAACCCGTAGGGTCTACACACTTAAGGTTCGATGACGCTAGGGTTATAGGGAAAAGGTATACGTGATTACCGAAGGTTGTTCGGAGTCCCGGATGAGATCCCGGACGTCACGAGGAGCTCCGGAATGGTCCGGAGGTAAAGATTGATATATAGGAAGTCCAGTTTTGGTCACCGGAAAGTTTTCGGGCTCATCGGTAGTGTACCGGAGTGCCGGGAGGGTGCCGGATAACCCCCGGGAGGGGTGTGACGACCAAAGGACCACATGGGCTGTTAGATAAAGTGTGCCAGCCCTTATTGGGCTGGGCAAGACTTTTGCTAAAGGCCCATGCGGCTGGAGATAAGGAGATAAGGCAAAAAGGATTTAAAAGGAGGAGATCCACCTCCCTTGTGGGAGGTGGACTCTCCCTTTAATTCGGCCGGCCATCTCCTCTTTGGAGTAGAGGCCAAGCCAGCCCTCCACGTCCCTCCTCCTATATATACTTGAGGTTTTGGATGTTTTGAGACAAGATTTGATCTCTCTCTCTCAGGGCGAAGCCCTACCTCTCTTCTTCCTCCTTCGCAGCGCTTAGGCGAAGCCCTGTCGGAATACCTTGCTACTCCACCACCACCACGCCGTCGTGCTGCTGTTGGAGCCCTTCCCCAACCTCTCCTTCCTCCTTGCTGGATCAAGGTGTTGGAGACTTCACCGGGCTGCACGTGTGTTGAACGCGGAGGTGCCGTCCGTTCGGCACTTGATCGGATCTACCGCGATCTGAATCGCTGCGAGTACGACTCCATCAACCGCGTTCTTGTAACGCTTCCGCTTAGCGATCTTCAAAGGTATGAAGATGCAATCTCTCCCCTCTCGTTGCTGGTTTCTCCATAGATAGATCTTGGTGAACGTAAGAAAATTTTGATTTTACTACTACGTCTCCCAACACATCAAATCTTTACCCAAAACTTGAAAACTTCACAACACACTTAACAGAAAACTCGTGAGATCCGCTAGTATAAGAAAATAAATCACCACTTTAGGTACTGTTGTCAACTCATTCTTTATTTATATTTGTGTTATACCTACTGTAATATAACTTCTCCATGGCTCATACCACATGATACAACCCATAGATTCATCAAAATAGGCAAACAACTCAAAGGAAACAGAATCTGTCAAAAATAGAACAGTCTGTAGCAATCTAGAAACTTCGTATACTTATGTAACTCCAAAATATCTGAAAATTAGGAAAAACTAGAGATTTATATATAAATCTTTTGTCAAAATTTCAGATCAAATCGACGCTCTCAAAAATCTAAAAAATTCCTGGACTCAGCGCAAAAGTTTCTATTTTTCAGCAAGATCAAATCAACAACTACCATCGATCACCCCAAAGGTTTTACTTGGCTCAAACACTAATTAAAACACCAAAACACAATTACTACAGAAGTAATAATGTGGGAAACACTCAAAAATGTAAGCAAAAACAGAACACAAAAATAAAATTGGGTTGCCTCCCAACAAGCGCTATTGTTTAACGCCCCTAGCTAGGCAAAACGCAATAGATCTAGGTATTGTCATAATAGTAATAAGGGACATCATTCCTGCTCATCTCATACTCACTTCTTTCAGCAGCTAATTTTCTTTGTGGCAGGCAAAAATAATCAAAAGTTCTGAATTTAATAGTATAGGGATCATTAAGATCAAGTGCGGGAGGGATAGGTTCCTCCTTTGGCCCCTTATAGTGTATAATCAATTCATCGTTATAAGATTTCCTTTGGATAAAGGTCATGAGCCTTTATCTAAGAATGAAATCTAGCCCGTTATTTTGTATAGAAAAAATATCATTGAGTTCAGAAATCTTATCAACCAAAACCTTGATAGGGACCTTTTTTCTCAAATTTTCATTATAAGCAACTTGATCCGGAGATTGTAGTCATTATCTCTTCTTGATTAAAAAGGATCTCCACAATAGGGTACATCCACCAATAAATTTATAATGAGCAAAAATTTCACTAGCCTCTTTCATGATAAATCTAAACGCGTGGGCTAGGAATATAGTAGCGGCACACTTAACAGAAGAATGTTGAATGTTAGAGAACTCAAGAAAAATCATTTATATACAAGGGTGCATATGCAAGAGTTGCCTCTCAAGTTCACTTAACAAAGTTATAGCATCTGCAAGACTATTAGTTTTATTGAAAATAGACCCTCCTAAGGTAGGAAGCGCTCCCGCACAAGTGAAGAAATCTTGAATAACACCTTTTCCAATGATATTACCACTACCTATGCGGAACCTTTTAGTATGAATGATAGTACGTTCTTCTTGAGGGTCGTTATTAGCATCAAAATTCCCCTCAAGATTATTAGTATCTCTTTCATTGGAAATATCCCTAGATTCCGACATGGTGGCAAAGCAAGCAATCAAGCACACAAGCAAAACGAAAGGCAAACGAAATAAGGGCGAACAAAAGGGCAAATATTTTTGGTATTTTCTGCAAATCATTTTAGAAGTGGGGCAGAGGAAAATGAGAGGAAAATGGCAAATAACGTAAATGCAAGATATGAGTTTGTGATCGGTACTTGGTAGGCTTGATGTGTATCCTCCCCGGCAACGGCGCCATAAATTGGCAAGTTGACAGGAGAGTTCTTGTCTTGACTTGCTATGTATCCTCCCCGACAACGGCGCCAGAAATCCTTCTTGCTACCTCTTGAGCTTGCATTGGTTTTCCCTTGAAGAGGAAAGGGTGATGCAGCAAAGTAGATAAGTATTTCCCTCAATTTTTTAGAACCAAGGTATCAATCCAGTAGGAGGAACAAGCAAGTCACCAATGGATGTACCTACACAAACAATCAAACTCTTGCACCCAACGCTATAAGCGGGTTGTCAATCCCTTCATGGTTATTTGCAATGATTAGATCCGAATGAGATAGACGTAAACGAGTGCGGAAAGTAAAATATAAATAAATTGCGGCAAGGTATTTTTGGGGTTTTTTGGTTTATAGATCTGAAAGTATATGATGGAAAATAGACCCGGGGGCCATAAGTTTCACTAGAGGCTTCTCTCTTGAAGGCAAATATCATGGTGGGTAAACAAATTACTATCAAGCAATTGATAGAAAAGAGAATAATCATGTAGTTATCCAAGGCAATGATCATGCATATAGGCATCATGTTCGTGTCAAGTAGACCATAACGATTCTGCATCTACTACTATTACTCCACACATCGACCGACTCCTGCCTGCATCTAGAGTATTAAGTTCATGAAGAATAGAGTAACGCATTAAGAAAGATGACATGATGTAGAGGGATAAACTCAAGCAATATGATGAAAACCCCATCTTGTTACCCTTGATGGCAACAATACAATATGTGCCTCGCTACCCCTACTATGTCACTGGGTGAGGACACCGCAAGATTGAACCCAAAAACCAAGCACTTCTCCCATTGCAAAAATTACCAATCTAGTTGGCCAAACCAAACCAATAAATCAAAGAGACTTGCAAGGATATGAAATCATGCAAATAATAATTTAGAGGAGATTCAAATAAAATTCATGGATAATCTAAACATAAACTCACAATTCATCGGATCTTCACAAACACACCACAAAAGAGGATTAGATCGGATCGATCTTCATGAAGATCATGAAGATCATCGTATTGAAGATCAAAGAGAGAGAGAGAGAGAGAATAATCCATCTAGCTACTAGATATAGACCCGTAGGTATATGGTGGACTACTCACGCATCATCGTAGGGGCAATAGAGTTGATGTAGATGCCCTCCGTGATCGAAACCCCCTCCGGCAGATTACCGAAAAAGGCTCCAAGATTGGATCTATCGGGAACGGAGGCTTCCGGTGGTGGAAAAATATTTGCGTGGCTCTTTTTGATGTTGGGGGAATATTTGGGTATTTATAGGCCAAGAATTAGGGTTATGGGACCTGCCAGGAAGCGACAAGCCTACTAGGCGCAGCCAGGGGGGCCGTGCCTAGCAGACTTATGGCACCCTGGCACCTCCCCTGACGTGCACGCCAAGCTTGATCAACTTGTTTCCTTCCAGAGAAATTCCTTCCGAAGGTTTTATTCCGTTTGGACTCCGTCTAATATTCCATATCCGCAAAACTCAAAAACAAGGAAAAACGGGAACTGGCACTTGGCTCTAGATTAATAGGTTAGTCCCAAAAATAATATAAAATAGCACATTAATGCATATAGAACATCCAAAACAGATAATATAATAGCATGACATCATCAGAAATTATAGATACGTTGGATACGTATCAACATCCCCAAGCTTTACTCCTGCTCGTCCTTGAATAGGTAAGTGATAAAAACAGAATTTTTGATGTGGAGTGCTATCTAACATATTTATCCATGTAATATTCTTTATTGTGGCATGAATATTCAGATCCGTAAGACTCAAAACAAAAGCTTAATATTGATATAGAAACAATAACATTTCAACCATACTAGCAAAGCAATTGTATCTCTTCAAAATATAATGGCAAAAGAAAGTTATCCCTACAATATCATATGGTCTGGCTATGCTCCATCTTCCCCACACAAAGTATTTATAGCATGCACAACCCCAATGAAAAGTCAAGCAATTGTGTTCACACCTTTATTTTCTCAAACTTTTTCAACTCTCACGCAATACATGAGCGCAAGCCATGGATATAGCACTATAGCAGGAATAGAATATGGTAGAGGTTGTCAAGGAAAGGGAGAAGATAGTCTCACATCAACTAGGCGTATCAACGGGCTATGGAGATGCCTATCAATAGATATCAATGTGAGAGAGTAGGGATTGCCATGCAACGGATGCACTACAGCTATAAGTGTATGAAAGCTCAAAAAGAAACTAAGTGCACGTGCATCGTGAAGAAAAATTTCCACTAGCTCTATGAAAGTGACAAAATAGGAGACTCAATATCATGAAGATCATGGTGCTACTTTGAAGCACAAGTGTGGAATAAAGTAGAAGAAATATCCCTTCTCTCTTTTATTTCATTTTTTTGTGGGCATCTAAGGCCTCTTTTATTCATTTTTCTTTTATTTGGGCTTCGCTGGCCTCTTTTATTTTTTCATAAAGTCCGGACTCTCATCCCTACTAGTAAGGGAATCATAGCTTCCATCATCCTTTACTCACATGGGACACGCTCTATTAATGAAAATCATCACACTTTTATTTACTTACAACTCAAAAGGAAAATTAGAACTCGATACCTATGACAGAATATGACTCTATATGCAATATGGAAGTGATGGTGCATGTCATAAAAGGAAACGATGGAAGTTGCATTGCAATATATCTCGGAATGGATATCAAAATGCCATAATAGGTACGTATGGTGGCTGTTTTGAGGAAGGTATATGGTGGGTTTTTTAGGAAGGTATATGGTGGCTATTTTCAGGAAGGTATATGATATACCAGCGAAAGTTGCGCGGTAATAGAGAGGATAGCTAAACTGGAAGGGTGAGAGTGCGTATAATCCATGGACTCAACATTAGTCATAAAGAACTCACATACTTATTGCAAAATTCTATTAGTCATTGAACAAAGCATTAAACGCATGCTCCTAGGGGGGAGGTTAGTAGGAGTTAACCATCGCGCGCGCCCGACCCTCACACAAAGGCCGACAATCTATAAACAAGTCATGCTCCGAATTCCTTACATAACGGTTCACCATGAATGCATGCTACGGGAATCGCAAACCTTTACACAAGTATTTTTACCAAATCACAATTTTCTTCCTAACATGTCTCTTAACATTACCATCTTTATATCTCAAAACTTTATGGAAGGAATCAAACTTCTCATAAATACTCAATGCAATTAATATGGAAGTTTTTATTATATCCCTTTTGGATGCCTATCATATTAGGACTAAATTCATAACCTAGACCAATTACCATGCTGTTATAGAGACTCTCAAAATAATATAAGTGAGGTACGTGAGCTCAAGTATTTCTATAAAATGCAAACACCATCGTGCTCTAAAAGATATAAGTGAAGCACATAGAGCAAAATTGCCTAACTCAAAAGATATAAGTGAAGCATATAGAGTATTCTAAAAAATCCACGATTCAGCGAGTCTCTCTCAAACCATGTGTGAAGCAAGGATGATTGTGGCAAACTAAAAAGCAAAGACTCGTATCATAGAAGATGCTCCAAACAAAACACATATCATGTGGTGCATAAAAATATAGCCTCAAGTAAATTTACCGATGGATTGAAGACGAAAGAGGGGATGCCTTCCGGGGCATACCCAAGCTTAGGATTTTAGGCATCCTTGAATATGACCTGGGGTGCCTTGGGCATCCCCAAGCTTAGGCTCTTGCCACTCCTTATTCCATAGTCCATCAAATCTTTACCCAAAACTTGAAAACTTCACAACACAAAACTTAACAGAAAACTCATGAGATCCGTTAGTATAAGAAAATAAATCACCACTTTAGGTACTGTTGTCAACTCATTCTTTATTTATATTGGTGTTATACCTACTGTAATATAACTTCTCCATGGCTCATACCACATGATACAACCCATAGATTCATCAAAATAGGCAAACAACTCAAAGAAAACAGAATCTATCAAAAACAGAACATTCTGTAGCAATCTGGAAACTTCGTATACTTATGTAACTCAAAACATTTTGAAAAAGTAGGACAACCTGGTAAATTTATATATCAATCTTGTGTAAAAATTTCATATCAAATGGACTCACTGAAAATTTTTCAAAATTCCTGGACTGAGCGCAAAAGTTTATGTTTTTCAGCAAGATCAAATCAACAACTACCATAGATCACGCCAAAGGTTTTACTTGGCTCAAACACTAATTAAAACACCAAAACACAATTACTACAGAAGTAATAATCTGGGAAACACTCAAAAACGTAAGCAAAAACAGAACACAAAATAAAATTGGGTTGCCTCCCAACAAGCGATATTGTTTAACGCCCCTAGCTATGCAAAACGCAATAGATCCAGGTATTGTCATAATAATAATAAGGGAGATCATTCATGGTCATCTCATACTCTCTTCTTTCAGCAGCTAATTTTCTTGGTCGCAAGCAAAAATAATCAAAAGTGTTGAATTTAATAGGATAGGGATCATTAAGATCAAGTGCGGGAGGGATAGGTTCCTCCTTTGGCCCCTTATAGTGTATAATCAATTCATCATTATAAGATTTCCTTTGGGTAAAGACTATGGGACTTTTTATAAGAATGCACCCTAGACCATTATTTTGTATAGCAAAATTATCATTGAGTTCTGAAATCTTATCAACCAAAATCTCAGTAGGGACCTTTTTTCTCAAATTTTCATTATAAGGAACTTGATCCAGAGATCGTAGTCTCATTATCTCTTCTTGATTAAAAAGGATCTCATCAATAGGGGGATATCCACCATTAAATTTATAATGAGCAAAAATTTCACTAGCCTTTTCATGATAAATCTAAACTCGTGGACTAGGAATATAGTAGCGGCACGCTTAACATAAGAATGTTGAATGTTAGAGAACTCAAGAAAAATCATTTATATACAAGGGTGCATATGTAAGAATTGCCTCTCAAGTTCACTTATTAACAAAGTTATAGCATCCGCAAGACTATTAGTTTTACTGAGAATAGACCCTCCTACGGTAGGAAGCGCTCCCGCACAAGTGAAGAAATCTTGAATAACACCTTTTCCAATGATATTACCACTACCTATGTGGAACCTTTTAGTATGAATGATAGTAGGTTCTTCTTGAGGGTCATTTTTAGCATCAAAATTCCCCTCAATATTATTACTATCTCTTTCATTGGAAGTCTCCCTAGATTCTGACATGGTGGCAAAGCAAGCAATCAAGCACACAAGCAAAACGAAAGGCAAACAAAAGAAGGGCGAACAAAAGGGCAAATATTTTTGGTATTTTCTGATCGTTTTAGAAGTGGGGGATAGGAAAACGAGAGGCAAATGGCAAATAAAGTAAATGCAAGAGATGAGTTTGTGATGGGTACTTGGTAGGCTTGATGTGTATCCTCCCCGGCAACGGCGCCAGAAATTGGCAAGTTGACAGGAGAGTTCTTGTCTTGACTTGCTATGTATCCTCCCTGACAACGGCGCCAGAAATCCTTCTTGCTACCTCTTGAGCTTGCACTGGTTTTCCCTTGAAGAGGAAAGGGCGATGCATCGAAGTAGATAAGTAATGCCCTCAGTTGTTGAGAACCAAGGTATCAATCCAGTAGGAGGAACAAACAAGTCACCAACAAATGCACCTACGCAAATAATCAAACTCTTGCACCCAACGCTATAAACGGGTTGTCAATCCCTTCACGGTTATTTGCAATGATTAGATTTGAAAGAGATAGATGTAAACGAGTGCGGAAAGTAAAACATAAATAAATTGCAGCAAGGTATTTTGTGTTTTTTTTTTGGTTTATAGATCTGAAAGTATATGATGGAAAATAGATCCGGGGGCCATAGGTTTCACTAGAGGCTTCTCTCTTGAAGGCAAATATCATGGTGGGTAAACAAATTACTATCAAGCAATTGATAGAAAAGCGAATAATCATGTAGTTATCCAAGGCAATGATCATGCATATAGGCATCACGTCCGTGTCAAGTAGACCGAAAGGATTCTGCATCTTCTACTATTACTCCACACATCGACCGACTCCTGCCTGCATCTAGGGTATTAAGTTCACGAAGAATAGAGTAATGCATTAAGAAAGATGACATGATGTAGAGGGATAAACTCAAGCAATGTGATGAAAACCCCATCTTGTTACCCTTGATGGCAACAATAAAATACGTGCCTCGCTACCCCTACTATGTCACTGGGTGAGGACACCGCAAGATTGAACCCAAAACCAAGCACTTCTCCCATTGCAAGAATTACCAATCTGGTTGGCCAAACCAAACCCATAACTCGAAGAGATTTGCAAGGATATGAAATCATGTAAATAAGAATTCAGAGGAGATTCAAATAAGATTCTTGGATAATCTAAACATAAACTCACAATTCATCGGATCTTGACAAACACACCACAAAATAGGATTACATCGGATAGATCTCCATGAAGATCATGAAGAACATGGTATTGAAGATCAAAGAGAGAGAAGAAGCCATCTAGATACTTGCTATGGACCCGTAGGTCTGTGGTGGACTACTCACGCATCGTCGGAGGGGCAATGGAGTTGATGTAGATACCCTTCATGATCGAGACCCCCTCCGTCAGATTACCGAAAAAGGCATGGATCTCTCAGGAACGGAGGCTTCCGGCGGCGGAAAAGTATTTGCATGGCTCTTTTTGATGTTGGGGGAATATTTTGGTATTTATAGGCCAAGAATTATTGTTAGGAGACCTGCTAGGAGGCGACAAGCCTGCTAGGCGCGGCCAGGGGGGCCGCGCCTAGCAGGCTTGTGGTGCCCTAGCACCTCCCCTGATGTGCACTCCAAGCTTGATCGACTTGTTTCCTTCCAGAAAAACTCCTTCCGAAGGTTTTATTCTGTTTGGACTCCGTTTAATATTCCATATCTACAAAACTCAAAAACAAGGAAAAAAGAGAAACTGGCACTTGTCTCTAGATTAATAGGTTAGTCCCAAAAATAATATAAAATAGCATATTAATGCATATAAAACATCCAAAACAGATAATATAATAGCATGACATCATCAAAAATTATAGATACGTTGGAGACGTATCAGTATCCCCAAGCTTAACTCCTGCTCGTCCTCGAGTAGGTAAGTGATAAAAACAGAATTTTTGATGTGGAGTGCTACCTAACATATTTATCCATGTAAAATTCTGTATTGTGGCATGAATATTCAGATCCGAAAGACTCAAAACAAAAGCTTAATATTGACATCGAAACAATAATATTTCAACCATACTAGCAAAGCAAATGTATCTCTTCAAAATATAATGGCAAAATAAAGTTATCCCTACAATATCATATGGTCTGGCTATGGTCCATCTTCCCCACACAA
This sequence comes from Hordeum marinum, assembly GCA_022496015.1. Lineage (NCBI taxonomy): Eukaryota > Viridiplantae > Streptophyta > Magnoliopsida > Poales > Poaceae > Hordeum > Hordeum marinum. The sequence continues at coordinate 48,101,530 of CM039672.1, forward strand.
AGTATTTATATAATGCACAACCTCGATGAAAAGTCAAGCAATTATTTTCACACCTTTATTGTCTCAAACTTTTTCAACTCTCACGCAATACATGAGCGCGAGCCATGGATATAGCACTATATTTGGAATAGAATATGGTGGAGGTTGTCAAGGAAAGGGGGAAGATAGTCTCACATCAACTAGGCGTATCAACGGGCTATGGAGATGCCCATCAATAGATATCAATGTGAGAGAGTAGGGATTGCCATGCAACGGATGCACTAGAGCTATAAGTGTATGAAAGCTCAAAAAGAAACTAAGTGGACATGTATCGTGAAGAAATTTTTCCACTAGCTATATGAAATTGACAAAATAGGAGACTCTCTATCATGAAGATCATGGTGCTACTTTGAAGCACAGGTGTCGAATAAAGTAGTAGCAATGTCCCTTCTCTCTTTTCTCTCATTTTTTTGTGGGCATCTACGGCCTCTTTTATTCATTTTTCTTTTATTTGGGCTTCGCTGGCCTCTTTTATTTTTTCATAAAGTTCGGACTCTCATCCCTACTAGTAAGGGAATCATAGCTTCCATCATCCTTTACTCACATGGGACATGCTCTATTAATGAAAATCATCACACTTTTATTTACTTACAACTCAAAAGGAAAATTACAACTCGATGCCTATGAAAAAATATGACTCTATATGCAATATGGAAGTGATGGTGCTTGTCATAAAAGGAAATGATGGAAGTTGCATGGTAATATATCTCGGAATGGCTATGGAAATGCCATAATAGGTAGGTATGGTGGCTGTTTTCAGGAAGCTATATGGTGTTTGTTTTGAGGAAGGTAGATGGTGGCTGTTTTGAGGAAGGTATATGATATACCGGCGAAAGTTGCACGGTAATAGAGAGGCTAGCAAAAGTGGAAGGGTGAGAGTGCGTATAATCCATGGACTCAACATTAGTCATAAAGAACTCACATACTTATTGCAAAATTCTATTAGTCATCGAAACAAAGCATTAAACGCATGCTCCTAGGGGGGAGGTTGGTAGGAGTTAACCATCGCATGTCACGACCCTCACACAAAGGTCGACAGTCTACAAACAATCATGCTCCGACTTCCTTACATAACGGTTCACCATACGTGCATGCTACGGGAATCACGAACCTTTACACAAGTACTTTTACCAAATCACAATTTGCTTCCTAACATGTCTCTTAACATTACCATCTTTATATCTCAAAACTTTATGGAATGAATCAAACTTCTCATAAATACTCAATGCACTTAATATGGAAGTTTTTATTATATCCCTTGTGGATGCCTATCATATTAGGACTAAATTCATAACCTAGACCAATTATTGTGATGCTTTAGAGAGTCTCAAAATAATATAAGTGAGGTACGAGAGCTCAAGTATTTCTATAAAATGCAAACACCATCGTGCTCTAAAAGATATAAGTGAAGCACATAGAGCAAAATTGCCTAACTCAAAAGATATAAGTGAAGCATATAGAGTATTCTAACAAATTCATGGTTTAGCATGTGTCTCTCAAACCATGTGTGCAGAAAGTATGATTGTGGCAAACTAACAAGCAAAGACTCATATCATACAAGACGCTCCAAGCAAAACACATATCACGTGGTGAATAAAAATATAGCCTCAAGTAAATTTACTGATGGATTGAAGACGAAAGAGGGGATGCCTTCCGGGGAATCCCCAATCTTAGACTTTTAGGCATCCTTGAATATGACTTGGGGTGCCTTGTTAATCCCCAAGCTTAGGCTCTTGCCACTCCTTATTCCATTGTCCATCAAATCTTTGCCCAAAACTTGAAAACTTCACAACACAAAACTTAACAGAAAACTCGTGAGATCCGCTAGTATAAGAAAATAAATCACCACTTTAGGTACTGTTGTAAACTCATTCTTTATTTTTATTGGTTTTATACCTACTGTAATATAACTTCTGCATGGCTCATACCACATGGTACAACCCATAGATTCATCAAAATAGGCAAACAACTCAAAGAAAACAGAATCTGACAAAAACAGAACAGTCTGTAGCAATATGGAAACTTTGTATACTTATCTAACTCAAAAAATTCTTAAAAATAGGAAAACCTCGAAAATTTATATATCAATCTTTTGTAAAAATTTCAGATCAAATCGAGGCTCTCAAAAATCTAAAAAATTCCTGGACTCAGCGCAAAAGTTTCTGTTTTTCAGCAAGATCAAATCAACAACTACCATAGATCACCCCAAAGATTTTACTTGGCTCAAACACTAATTCAAACACCAAAACACAATTACTGCAGAAGTAATAGTGTGGTAAATACTCAAAAACATATGCAAAAATAGAACACAAAAATAAAATTGGGTTGCCTCCCAACAAGCGCTATTGTCTATCGCCCCTAGCTCGGCAAAACGCAATAGATCTAGGTATTGTCATAATAATAATAAGGGAGATCATTCACTACAATATAATACTCCCTTATTTAAGAAGCTAATTTTCTTTGTGGCGAGAAAAAAAATCAAAAGTGTTGAATTTAATAGGATAGGGACCATTAAGATCAAGTGCGGGAGGGATAGGTTCCTCCTTTGGCCCCTTATAGTGTATAATGAATTCATCGTTATAAGATTTCCTTTGGGTAAAGGCCATGAACCTTTTTATAAGAATGAACTCTTGCCCGTTATTTTGTATAGAAAAATTATCATTGAGCTTAGAAATCTTATCAACCAAAACCTCCGTAGGGACCTTTTTATCAAATTTTCATTGTAAGCAACTTGATTTGGAGATCGTAGTCTCATTATCTCTTCTTGATTAAAAAGGATCTCCTCATAAGGGGGACATCCACCATTAATTTTATAATGAGAAAAAATTCCACTATCCTCATTCATGATAAATCTAAACTCGTGGGCTAGGAATATAGTAGCGGCATGCTTAATAGAAGAATGCTGAATGTTAGAGAAGTCAAGAAAAATCATTTGTATACAAGGGTGCATATGCAAGAATTGCCTCACAAGTTCACTTATTAACAAAGTTATAGCATCCGCAAGACTATTAGTTTTATTGGGAATAGATTCTCCTAAGGTATAAAGTGCTCCCGCTCAAGTGAAGAAATCTTGAATAACACCTCTTCCAATGATATTACCACTACCTATGCGGAACCTTTTAGTATGAATGATAATAGGTTCTTCTTGAGGGTCGTTATTAGCATAAAAATTCCCCTCAAGATTATTACTATCTCTTTCATTGGAAGTCTCCCTGGACTCTGACATGGTGGCAAAGAAGGCAATCAAGCACTCAAGCAAAACGAAAGGCAAACGAAAGAAGGGCGAACAAAAGGGCAAATCTTTTTGGTATTTTCTGAAAATTGTTTTAGAAGTGGGGGAGAGGAAAACGAGAGGCAAATGCCAAATAAAGTAAATGCAAGAGATGAGTTTGTGATGGGTACTTTCTAGGATTCATGTGTATCCTCCCCGACAACGGCGCCTGAAATTGGCAAGTTGACGGGAGAGTTCTTATCTTGACTTGCTATGTATCCTACCCGACAACGGCGCCAGAAATCCTTTTTGCTACCTCTTGAGCTTGCGTTGGTTTTCCCTTGAAGAGGAAAGGGTGATGCATAAAACTAGATAAATATTTCCCTCAGTTTTTGAGAACCAAGGTATCAATCCAGTAGGAGGAACAAGCAAGTCACCAATGCATGCACCTACACAAACAATCAAACTCTTGCACCCAACGCTATAAAGGGGTTGTCAATCTCTTCACGGTTATTTGCAAGGATTAGATATGAAAGAGATAGATGTAAACGAGTGCGGAAAGTAAAAGATAAATAAATTTTAGGGTGGTATTTTTGGGTTTTTTCGTTTATATATCTAAAAGTATATGATGGAAAATAGACCCGGGGGCCATAGGTTTCACTAGAGGCTTCTCTGTTGAAGGCAAATATCATGATGGGTAAACAAATTACTGTCAAGCAATTGATAGAAAGTGAATAATCATGTAGTTATCCAAGGCAATGGCCATGCATATAGGCATCACGTCCGTGTCAAGTAGACCGAAACGATTCTGCATCTACTACTATTACTCCACACATCGACCGACTCCTACCTGCATCTAGAGTATTAAGTTCATGAAGAACAGAGTGACGCATTAAGAAAGATGACATGATGTAGAGGGATAAACTCAAGCAATGTAATGAAAACCCCATCTTGTTACCCTTGATGGCAACAATACAATACGTGCCTCGCTACCCCTACTATGTCACTAGGTGAGGAGACCGCAAGATTGAACCCAAAACCAAGCACTTTTCCCATTGCAAGAACTACCAATCTAGTTGGCCAAACCAAACCAATAACTCAAAGAGACTTGCAAGGATATGAAATCATGCAAATAAGAATTCAGAGGAGATTCAAATAGTATTCATGGATACTCTAAACATAAACTCACAATTCATCGGATCTTGACAAACACACCACAAAAGAGGATTACATCCGATAGATCTCCATGAAGATCATGAAGAACATGGTATTGAAGATCAAAGAGAGAGAAGAACCCATCTAGCTACTAGCTATGGACCCGTAGGTCTATGGTGGAATACTCACGCATCATCGGAGGGGCAATGGAGTTGATGTAGATGCCCTCCATGATCGAAACCCCCTCCGGCAGATTACCAAAAAAGGCTCCAAGATTGGATCCCTCGGGAACGGGGGCCTCCAGCGGCGGAAAAATATTTGCGTGGCTCTTTTTGATGTTGGGGGAATATTTGGGTATTTATAGGCCAAGAATTAGGGTTATGGGACCTGCCAGGAAGCGACAAGCCTACTAGGCGCGGCCAGGGGGGGCCGTGCCTAGCAGACTTATGGCACCCTGGCACCTCCCCTGACGTGCACGCCAAGCTTGATCAACTTGTTTCCTTCCAGAGAAATTCCTTCCGAAGGTTTTATTCCATTTGGACTCCGTCTAATATTCCATATCCGCAAAACTCAAAAACAGGGAAAAACGGGAACTGGCACTTGGCTCTAGATTAATAGGTTAGTCCCAAAAATAATATAAAATAGCATATTAATGCATATAAAACATCCAAAATAGATAATATAATAGCATGACATCATAAAAAATTATAGATATGTTGGAGACGTATCAGCATCCCCAAGCTTAACTCCTGCTCGTCCTCGAGTAGGTAAGTGATAAAAACAGAATTTTTGATGTGGAGTGCTACCTAACATATTTATCCATGTAATATTCTTTATTGTGGTATGAATATTCAGATCCGTAAGACTCAAAACAAAAGCTTAATATTGATATCGAAACAAGAACATTTCAAGCATACTAGCAAAGAAATTGTATATCTTCAAAATATAATGGCAAAAGAAAGTTATCCCTACAATATCATATGGTATGGCTATGCTCCATCTTCCAAACACAAAGTATTTCTATCATGCACAACCCCAATGAAAAGTCAAGGAATTGTTTTCACACCTTTATTTTCTCAAACTTTTTCAACACTCACGCAATACATGAACGCGAGCCATGGATATAGCACTATAGCTGGAATAGAATATGGTGGAGGTTGTCAACGAAAGGGAGAAGATAGTCTCACATCAACTAGGTGTATCAACGGGCTATGGAGATGCCCATCAATAGATATCAATATGAGAGAGTAGGGATTGCCATGCAATGGATGCACTAGAGCTATAAGTGTATGAAAGCTCAAAAAGAAACTAAGTAGACGTGCATCGTGAAGAAAATTTTCCACTAGCTACATGAAAGTGACAAAATAGGGGACTCTCTATCATGAATATCATGATGCTACTTTGAAGCACAGGTGTGGAATAAAGTAGTAGCGATGTTCCTTCTCTCTTTTCTCTCATTTTTTGTGGGCATCTAAGGCCTCTTTTATTCATTTTTCTTTTATTTGGGCTTCGGTGGCCTCTTTTATTTTTTCATAAAGTCCCGACTCACATCCCTACTAGTAAGGTAATCATAGATTTCATCATCCTTTCCTCACATGGGACATGCTATATTAATGAAAATCATCACACTTTTATTTAATTACAACTCACAAAGAAAATTACAAATCGATACCTATGACAAAATATGACTCTATATGTAATATGGAAGTGATGGTGCATGTCATAAAAGGAAACGATGGAAGTTGCATGGCAATATATCTCGGAATCGCTATGGAAATGCCATAATAGGTAGGTATGGTGGTTGTTTTGAGGAAGGTATATGGTGGCTGTTTTGAGGAAGATATATGATATATCGGCGAAAGTTGTGCGGTAATAGAGAGGTTAGCAGAAGTGGAAGGGTGAGAGTGTGTATAATCCATGGACTCAACATTAGTCATAAAGAACTCACATACTTATTGCAAAAGTCTATTAGTCATTGAAACAAAGCATTAAACGCATGCTCCTAGAGGGAGGTTGCTAGGAGTTAACCATCGCGTGCCCCCGACCCTCACACAAAGGCCAACAATCTATAAACAAGTCATGCTCCGACTTCCTTACATAACGGTTCACCATACGTGCATGCTACGGGAATCACAAACCTTTACACAAGTATTTTTACCAAATCACAATTTGCTTCCTAACATGTCTCTTAACATTACCATCTTTATATCTCAAAACTTTATGGAAGGAATCAAACTTCTCATAAATACTCAATGCACTTAATATGGAAGTTTTTATTATATCCCTTTTGGATGCCTACCATATTAGGACTAAATTCATAACCTAGAACAATTACCATGATGTTTTAGAGACTCTCAAAATAATATAAGTGAGGTACGAGAGCTCAAGTATTTCTATAAAATGCAAACACCACCGTGCTCTAAAAGATATATGTGAAGCACATAGAGCAAAATTGCCTAACTCAAAAGATATAAGTGAAGCATATAGAGTATTCTAACAAATTCACGATTCAGCGTGTGTCTCTCAAACCATGTGTGCAGCAAGCATGATTGTGGCAAACTAACAAGCAAATACTCATATCATACAGGACGCTCCAGGAAAAACACATATCATGTGGTCAATAAAAATATAGCCTCCACTACTGGAATCAGGAACTTTGTCGTCTGTCATGGCTGACGGTAAAGGCATGCACGGCGGACGGCAAAGGTCTTTGCCGTCAGCCAGCAGATGCAACACATCCATCTGAATAAGCTAAGGTAAAGGGCACTTTGCCGTCTGCTGGCTGACGGCAAAGATGCAAAGGTCTTTGCCGTCAGGGAGCAGACAGCAAAGGGTCTGGACGGCACATGTGGCAGCTTAAGTCCGTTAAGGGGTTAACGGCGTGCTATGCCGTCTACTGGCATACGACAAAGATGCAAAGTTCTTTGTTGTCTGCCAGCAGATGGCAAAGCAACCACATAGGCCAGCCCAGTGCCACCCGAGGGTTGCACAGGTAGCTGCCACGTGGCAGCTTGTCGTTTGTTGGCTGACGGCAAGCTCTTTGCCGTCCACTGTACTGCCCCTATTTTTTCTTAAATTCAATCAATTTCACAGATATATATATACAGTTGAAAATACTTTCAACAAGCATACATATCCCTGCCATATGGATATGATCATCCAACACATGTACATACCCACTCAAAAGTCCATATCCAACATATATATATAGCCAACATATATCGAACAACAAGCATACAATGGTTTCATCCATACATACATATATAGGTAGCAAGTTTCACATTGTTCATCCTACAAAACCAAAACAGAAAGGAAGGACAAGGAGAAGAGTAGACTCCATGAACGCAAGCTTCCGTGATATAAAGCAAATCTGCAAATTGGGAAAGAAGAAAGTTTGAACAAGAAGAAGAAGAAGAAAAAGTAGAAGAATAAGAATTTTTCTTCTCTTTCTTTTTCTCCTCTTCTTTATCTTCTTCTTCTTCTAACGAAGGTAACTTCGGTAATTATGCCATTTTTTAGCTAATCTAGGTAAAAATGCTAAGCGTAGGTCATTTTAGAGCTAAGCTAGGTAAATAGGTCATTTTGGAGGTTAGTAAGGTTATTATGTCATTTCCAAGGAAAATAAGCTAAGTCAATGTCATTTTGGAGGTAACCAAGATTATTATGCCATTTTTGACCTAAGTATGCTAAGTATGTCATAAATGAACTAAAGAAGCTAAGTATAGGTCATTTTTGAGCGAACCTAGGTAGTTAGGCCATTTTTGAGCTAATTAAGCATATTTATTCATTTTGACAAAATGGTAAGTGTAGGTCATTTTTGAGCTATCCTAGTTAAAATCGGTCATTTTGGAGCTAGGTAAGGTTATTTTGTCATTTTGGAGGAAAATAAACTAATGATATGATAGTTTGGAGCTAAACCAAGGTTATTATGCCATTTTTTACCTAAGTAGGCTAATTATGTCATAAATGAACTAGCTAAGCTAAGTATAGATCATTATTGAGCTATCCTAGGTAGTTAGGGCATTTTTGAGCTAACTAAGCATATTTATTCATTTTGGAGGACAAAATGGTAAGTGTAGGTCATTTTTGAGCTATCCTAGTTAAAATTTGTCATTTTGGAGCTAGGTAAGGTTATTTTGTCATTTTGGAGGAAAACAAACTAATGATATGACAGTTTGGTGCTAAACCAAGGTTATTATGCCATTTTTTACCTAAGAAAGCTAATTATTTCATAAATGAACTATCTAAGCTAAGTATAGATCATTATTGAGCTATCCTAGGTAGCTATGCCATTTTTAGCTAACTAAGCATATTAAGTCATTTTGGAGGAAAAATGCTAACTATAGGTCATTTTATAGTTATCCTAGGTAAAATATGTCATTTTGGAGCTAAGTAAGGTTATTATGTCATTTTTGAGGAAAATAAGCTAAGTATAGGTTATTTTGGAGCTAAATAGGTCATTTCTTAAGCTAAGTATAGGGCCCGGTGAGATGCGTCGTTCCGGTTCCTCTCCTCCTCCAACAGCCTAGCCGTCCTCTCCTCCATGTCCCTCTCACTCTATGCCGCCTGCCTATTTGCCTCCGCCAGAAGCTCCTAGGCCCTAGCCTCGATGGCGAGCTCCATTGGCCATGGACGAGGCCTTATCTCAGGATCAGAGCTCGTCTGGCGCTTCTTGATCTTCGGGAGAGTTCTAGGACAACGTACAGTCCATCCCCAATGGCTATCGAGCCATGGGGCCTCCCACCACCAGATATCATCACGGGCTCTGGATCAAAAGGACTCTGGCTCGGGTTGAAGTCCTCCCCTTTCCTTGCCTTCCCCTCATCTCTGTACCTCATGAGCTTGTTGTGGGAGGAGATGTTGCTGAAGCTCTCTGGATGATCGAGATCATCCTCAGAGAATGCCTTGGCCTTCTTGTACGGGGTAGTATGGGCCATGGCATAGAGGTCGAATAGCGGTGGCACCTCCTTCTTGTTGTGTCGCGCCTAAAAGAGAGGAACAGAATATTAGTTAAGGGCTCAAGCTAGCATGAAGAATGAAATTGCATGAATCATGAAGCAAACCACATACCAAGTGATCCCTATACTCAAACAGGTTGGAGCTCCCTTGATGGTGTGGCACGCCTTTCATTTGGGCACGCTTATCCTTGGCCTTGTTGTGGTCGGCTAGCCATTTGGGAGAGCACCACTCATCCACCAATGCCTCTCAATAGTCCATCCTATCCGCACACCATCTCGGGGGCACCTAAGTTAGACAAGAGAAATTTCAGCGCTACGCCTACAAATCAAATCAAGGAAACTAAGTACAAGAATAGGTAATTACCTTCATGTACTTCTCCTTACTCAGAAAATTTTGCGGCACTTCTTCTTGGCCCTCTTAATGTTAGTCGAGGCGTAGTAGTCTCCAATAGCCTGCACCCGAGCCTCGTGCCATAAGTTCTGAAGTAGGCGCTTGCACTCGGCTACGAGAACAATAGCTGCGTCCGCCTCGTGTTCCTCAAGACACCTATAGAAGGTCTGCAATCAAACAAGACAACACTGATTAGTACAATCACTAGGTGTTGTTGATTTTTAATTCTGTAAAGGAGAAATTACCCAAAACCGCCGGATCACAATGTCGGTCACCATCCCGCACAAGACACCATCGACCCTCTCCTCCGGCGGGGCCAGGGCAGCCACGTACAGCTCCCAGGTCAATGCTACCTGTGGAACCTCACCCTCACCGGGCAACGTGGCCTTCCTCGGGAAGTGGTGCCGGATAAGCACACCAAGGACCTGGTTGGGCCTGCGGACACCAGGGTCGTGTTTCCAACCCCTGCAGTATGACAAGGCCAACACATTAGATATTAATTTGAAGAAACATGAAGGCAAAAGGTTAAAAAAGAGTAAATGCACTTACTTCTCCGCATTAGGCACAATCAACCACCTGTGATCGCGGGTTGCCGGCACGGGTGGGAGCTTTGTACCATATCGCTGTTAGACCTTCTTGCCCTCCTCAACCAGCTCGCCCTCGCTATAGCTATCCTCAGAAAAGTTGTCCTCGCCACCATCAGCATGGCCACTAGCCTCCGGAGTTACGTGGGACGAAGACTCTGGGACCGGAGTCTCCTGGGACGAAGACTCTACGACCGGAGTCTCCTGGGACAAAGGCTCGGTGACCCGAGGCTCGTCGTCCCGAGGCTCGGCGAGCGGAGTCCAAGACGGATCCAAGTCAGACGGGTCCACCTGAGTCGGAGCACTCCTATGGTCAGGAGAATCAGCTGCGGGTGGCGGCGAGGAAGGCGCAACAGCCTTCCTACCTCTAGCACCTCTCTTCGTCTTCCCCCGACCTCTCCCGGTCGAAGAAGAAGCGCCCGCTGGTGTCTGCATACTGTGTACCAGTGCTCTCCGGAGTTGCAGGGTGGAATAATAGCACCCCTCCCAGCACGCGCCGAGGAAGGAGGCTCAGAGCGCTCTCGACCCGCGCCCACCATCTGTCAACACCTGTAATGACAAAGAGTGAACGAGATTAGTTCAACATAAAAAAATTGAATACCTAATAACATGAACTAATTAATAATATATATGTACATACTAATAATTGAATACCTGACATTACAAATATTAATATTCATCATCTATATATGCTCCGGGATCAATAAATGCATAATCATCATCACTATCAGTAATGACGTGCTCATCAGCATCATCAATAAATGCATCAACATGTGGAAGGCCTCCTTTATGTAATCGGTGAAGCATTGACATGTCATCCGCAGCAATAACCTCTTCGTCTTTCGTCTTTGCTTGTTCCGGCTCACGGGTGAAGTCGGATTCACTGTCGCTGTCTAACTCAATGTTCTGGGGTGAAGTAGAGAGGTTCTTGAAACATTTTTTGGAAACACGTGTTTCTTGGAAGAATTCTCCTTCATATGTGTCTGGGTTAATGTGAGGTTCATAATCATCTTCATTGAGGGGAGGTGGTCTAAAATGTGGCGGCACATCATAAACGACATCCCAACCATTCAGATTTGGATCAGTTTGGCAGGCCCACGGTAGATAGAAAACTTGGGCCGCTTGTTGATCCGTAATATAGACATCGGGAACATCTAAATGGGTGCTTTGTTTGATTTCGACTAGCCCTATATGTCCATGAGTCCTTCTAGTCTCCTTCAGCTGGAACCAATAACATTTGAAGACCACGACGTTTGGTGGGTTTTCACCAAAGAATGTAAGTTCATAAATTGCTTCAACTCTTCCATAATACTCGACCCCTCCTTCGCCGATAGCAGAGACACAACAATTTGTAGACTTTCGATCGGCCATAGATAGCTCTTTGCCAAAAGTACGAAAGTGATACCTGTTGATGTCGTATTTGTCAAATGAACAGACCTTATAGTCAAAACCATTAGTGACTTGACTCAATTCGGAGTCCATAGACTCTGCATTAGCCTACAAGTTTAATACGAAAGTATTGTTGCATTAGCCACAAAATAGATGAAGAAATGAAATCGTCTAATGGAAATTACCGTTTGCTTGAACCAAGAGATGAAATTGGGATAGCCGCCTCCATGCTTTGCCAGAAGCTCATACTCTTCGATGGAATCCTTTTGGATCACCGCTCCATCCGAGAATTTGGCGACGTATCGAATGTATCACATATCCAGGAATAAGAGCATTTCAAAGGAATTAGAATTTGCGAAACAATGTATCGAGAACTTACTCGGTGTATGGCCGCACTTCTGTTAGGTTGTCGAAGATATACAACGAAATGGTCTGCCATTCTTCGACATCTAATGCTATTGCTTTCGAAGCATCGCCTGGTGTGAGCTTCCCTTTGAATAGGCTGAGGTTGGATCGACCTTTTTCACAGTCGCCATCATTGTACTGAGGCTTCGGATTATGCAAATGACGATTCTTGGCTTTGTAGTGTGATGTCACGAAGTTTGCCGCCCCCTCAGTAATGAATGCCTCGGCCATCGATGCTTAAACTCTACGTTTATTTTTACATTTTGCTCGAAACGTCTTCTGCATCCTCTCAGTTGCGAAGCACCAACGATTTTGCACGCCCCCCCCCCCCCCAATCTTGCCTCAGTAGGGAGATGCAAAATCAAATGCTGTATTGGATTAAAGAAGCCTGGTGGAAAGATCTTTTCTAACTTGCAGATCAACTCCGGCGCCAACTCTTCCAGTTCGTCTAGCACATCGGGCAATAGTTCTTTCGCACAAAGAGCACGGAAGAAATAGCTCAGCTCTGCTAGTACTAGCCATTCATCCTCAGGGATAAAGCCACGCAACATCACCGGCATTACCCGCTCAAGCCATATGTGCCAATCATGACTCTTGAGACCAAATATTTTTAATTTGTCAAGACTCGCTCCCCTCTTTAGATTCGCTGCATACCCATCGGGGAACATCAACTGCATTTTCACCCACAAGATCATTTCCCTCATAGCTGGACTTCCAAGATTGAACCATGCCTTTGGCTTCCTCCAGTTCTTCTTTCCTTTCGGTTGTCGCATGTTTTGTAACGGTCTATCACATAGAGCCTCCTGATCGACTCTAGCCTTAGGATTATCCTTCGACTTCCCCTCTATGTCGAACAATGTACCAAAAAGGGCCTCGGCGATATTCTTTTCAGTGTGCATCACGTCGATGTTGTGTGGGAAAAGGAGGTCTTTAAAGTAAGGCAGATCCCACAAACATATCTTGTGAGTCCAAGTGTGTTATGTATTATACCCTTTGAAATACCCTGGATGATTTGGATCCGGCTCGAGAGCGTTTATCTGATCTAGGGTCTGTTGGCCTGTCAACGCAGGTGGTGCAGTGTTTTTGACAACTCTACCTTTGATGAAATTCTTCTTGTCTTTTCTGAACTTATGGTCAGGATCCAGGAAATATCTATGCATGTCAAAGCAAGAAAACTTGCGACCCGCCTTCAGCCAACAGAACTCAAGAGTTGCCTTGCATGTGGGGCATGGGAACCTTCCATGCACACATCAGCCAGCGAATAGCGCATACGCCGCCAAGTCATGCGACGAGTACATGTACCACACATGCATTTTGAAGTTCTTTTTGGTAGCAGCGTCGTATGTCTTGATCCCATTATCCCAGGCTTCTTGCAATTCATCCTTAAGTGGCTGCATGTACACATTCATATTCTTCCCCGGATATTTGGGCCCTGGAATTATCAACATCAGGAAAATGTTCTTTCTTTTCATAATCTCTCCGGGGGGAGATTGAGTGGAATGACAAATACAGCCAACAACTGTATTGTGCTGCCGTCATACCATACACATTGAACCCATCTGTGTTGATGGCAACTCGAGGATGCCTTGGATCTCCCGCTTTATCCTTATGTAATGCATCGAAGTGCTTCCACGCAAAAGCGTTTGAAGTGTGTCCCAACATCGGATTCCCATCTGCATCTAGTTCTGTTCTTTTGCCCAATTTATGCCACGTCATCTGTCTGGCTATCTCTTTGACCATGAAAAGACGTTGAAGTCTTGGTATGATTGGCAGATATCGAAGAACATTGACTGGGATTTTGGTCTGACTCTTCTCACTCATACCGTTGTCTACCAAAACATACCTGGAAGACATGCAAATGGTACAATAGTTAAAGCCCACATACTCAAGCCTAAATAAGGCACATCCATTCTCGCATGCATCTATCTTCTCATAGGGCATCTTAAGCGCACGTAGGATTTTGTCCGACTGGTACAGGTTTGTTGGCAATACATGGCCTTTGGGTAGAAAGCGTCCAAATATCGTCATCATCGTGTCGTAGCATTCTATGCCCAGGTTGAACTGAGCCTTCAGAGACATTACTTGTGCGATGGCATCAAACTGACAAAGCTCAGTGTGCTCGTGGAGAGGACGTTTTGAAGACTCCAACATTTCATAGAAGGCCTTTGCAAATTCCTCCATCTCATTGTCCGAATCCCGAGCATCATCAAAGTCTTGCACCATGTCTTCGATCCCGGTACCATGCTCGTCAGTGCGGCAACGAACCACCTCAGCTCTAGCATGTTGGGCAGACTCACCATGAAATGTCCAGACCGTATAATTAGGCATAAAACCCCACTTCTATAGGTGTTTGATCATTTCAAACTCTGACCTCTTATGATAGTTGTCGCAATTGACACAGGGGCACCAGGTTGTTTTCTGTCCATTTGCAAATGCGACTCTCACAAACCCCTTGGTTTTTGTTATCCATTCACGGGTCATGTCTTTCTGACTAGTGTGACCGATGTACATCCACCCACGATCACTGATCTTGCCTAGCTACTGGACACACACAAAATATATACATAATTCAGCAAACCATATTCATCAGTTAATAGAGTTTGTCAGTTTTATTACGTCGATGCAACCTAGACGCTAGTAGGTAAAGATAGGTCCTAATCCCACCCGAGTATGTGTAGATTGGGTTCGTTTTCCCATACTCTGCTCCAGATCTGACGCACAATTTTGGCAGCACCTCCCCGTTGTTCTCCTGATACACGTCTTAACAATAAGCAGAGAGGATGCGTACCCGGAGAACAACAAGGAGGCACTAACAAAATTCTGCATCCGATCCGGAGCAGAGCATATGGGAAAACCAACCCAATCTACACATACTCAGGCTGTCCATGGATAACGTTGGACAATTCGAAAGAATCACGGTTATAAATATGCTAATGCATGCATATTTATAGATGTAACCCTTTCGAACGGGAGACGCATAGTGGTCACGCATACTGATGATTGAAGACCGAAACAGAGCAAATTTTTTTAAGGGTGTCGGGGGAGAAGATGTCATTTGTGCTCACCAACGAACGTAGCAGGGGAGGTTGTCGAACAACTGCACATTGAAATTCACCTGATCAACACAAAATATGATGTTTTTTATAACAAAATAGGACAATATGTGACCTAGCTCATAATTTACAAAACTATGACCTCCTCGGCCTCACGAAGGCCGAAGAGCACCTTTTTGGTCAACAGGAGGCAGAATAGGTGTCGGGGGTCAGTGGCATCGGGAGACAGTGGCATCAGGGGTCAATGGCATCAGGGGTCAGTGGCGTCGGCGGTCGGGGGTCGGGGGTCGATGGCGTCGGTGGTCGGGGTCGGTGGTGTCGGTGGTCGAGGGTCGATGGCATCGGTGGTCGGGGGTCGGGGGTCCGGGGCGTCGGGGGTCGGGGGTCAGTGGCGTCGGGGGTTGGGGGTCGGTGGCATCACGGGTCGAGGGTCGATGGCGTCGAAGGTTGGGGGTTAGTGGCGTCGGGAGTTGGGGCTCAGTGGCGTCACGGGTCAAGGGTCGGTGGCGTCGAAGGTTGGGGGTTAGTAGCGTCGGGGATCGGGGGCTCTTCTCTTCTTCTTCTTCTTCTTGTTCCTCTTCTTCTTCCTCTTCTTCTTCTTCGTCTTCTTCTTCTTCTTCTTCTTCCTTATTTTCCTTTCTCCTCTCCTTCTTTTTCATCTCGTTCCTTCTTTTCCTTCTTCCTCTTTTCTTCTTTTTCTTCTTCTTTTTTCCTTCTTTTCCTTTTTTCTCTACACTTCTAATTTTTCTTATTTTCTTCTTTTTTTCATCATAAAATGTACTAACCTAAAATATGACTAACCTAAAATTTACTAACCTAAAATATGACTAAATCAACAAAAATCAAATAACCTAAATAAAAAAAGAAAAAAAATCAAGAACCTCACCGAGGGGGGGGCTCGACGGAGGGGCGCCAGGGCGGCGGGGTGGCGGGCGTCCTGAGCGGCGGAGAGGTATCTTTGGGCCCACTCGGTAAGACATCATCATAATGAGCTCAATGTGACTAAGGAGTCAGCCATGGTATGATGTGTTACGGAACGAGTAAAGAGACTTGCCGGTAACGAGATTGAACAAGGTATAGGGATACCGACGATCGAATCTCGGGCAAGTATCATACCGGTAGACAAAGGGAATTGTATACGGGATTGATTGAATCCCCGACATAATGGTTCATCCGATGAGATCATCGTGGAGCATGTGGCTGTTGGGGAACGTCGCATGGGAAACAAAAAAAATTCCTACGCACACGCAAACCTATCCATGGTGATGAGCATCTACGAGAGGGAGAGTGGATCTACGTACCCTTGTAGATCGCTAAGCGGGAAGCGTTAAGAAACGCGGTTGGTGTAGTCGAACTTCTTCGCGATCCAAATCGCCGAGCGTCCCACGATCCAATCACGAACCGTCCCGCGAACACATCATGATCTGTCCCGTGAACTCATCACGATCCGTCTCACGATCTTGATCACGATCTGTCCCGCGAACTCATCACGATCCGTTCCACGATCTCATCACGAACCGTCTCGCGATCTCGATCATGGTCCTTCCGATCTAGCGCCGAACGAACGGCACCTCCGCGTTCAGCACACGTGCAGCTTGATGACGATCTCCACCGTCTTGATCCAGCAAGAGGAGGTGGAGAGGAGAGAGAGTTCACCGGCAGCGTGACGGTGCTCCGGTGATGGTGGTGGAGTGATTTCGGCAGGGCTTCGCCTAAGCGCTACGGAACTACGATCTAGAGGAGAAACTATGCACCGGTGGAACGAGTAGCACGTGGCCGGAAATTCTGTCCAAAAACCACCCAATCCACTAGTATATATAGGAGGAGAGGAGAGGAGAGGCAGCCAAGGCCTTTGGGTCGGCCGAAATAGGAGGTGGGAGCAATCCTACTTCACCTCCAATCCTAGTTGGAGTAGGATTGCCTCCTATTGGCTGATTTTCCACTTTTTGCTTTAGGACTTTCTCTCCTGCGCCATGGGACTTTGTGGCTGTTTTCCCAGCCCACTAAGGGCTGGTTATTATTCTCCCACAGCCCATGGACCTATTGGGTCGAAATACCCCTCCCGGAGGCCTCCCGGTACACTACCGGCACTCCCGGTACACTACCGGCACTCCCGGTACACTACCGATGAGCCCGAAACTTTTCCGGAAACCAAACTGGGACTTCCTATATATGAATCTTTACCTCCGGACCATTCCGGAGCTCCTCGTGACGTCCGGGATCTCATCCGGGACTCCGAACAAACTTAGATCACCACCATACATAACTCTACACTACCGAAACGTCACCGAACCTTAAGTGTGGAGACCCTGCGGGTTCGAGAACTATGTAGACATGACCGAGACACCTCTATGGTCAATAACCAATGGCGGGACCTAGACGTCCACATTGGTTCCTACATATTCTACGAAGATCTTTATCGGTCGAACCTCTATGTCAAGGATTCAGTTAATCCCGTATAACGTTCCCTTTGTTCTTCGGTATGTTACTTGCCCGAGATTCGATCGTCGGTATCTCCATACCTAGTTCAACCTCGTTACCGGCAAGTCTCTTTACTCGTTCTGTAATACAAGATCCCGCAACTAACAATTAGTCACATTGCTTGCAAGGCTTATTGTGATGTTGCATTACCGAGTGGGCCCCGAGATACCTCTCCATCACACGGAGTAACAAATCCCAGTCTCGATCCATGCCAACTCAACAGACACCATCGAAGATACCTGTAGAGCACCTTTATAGTCACCCAGTTACGTTGCGACGTTTGATACACACAAGGCACTCCTCCGATATCTGTGAGTTGCATGATCTCATGGTCATAGGAACATATACTTGACATGCAGAAAACAGTAGCAATAAACTGACACGATCATATGCTATGTTTGTAGTTTGGGTCTTATCCATCACATCATTCTCCTAATGATGTGATCCCGTTATCAAATGACATCTCATGTCCATGGCTAGGAAACCTTAACCATCCTTTGATCAACGAGCTAGTCCATTAGAGGCATACTAGGGACATGGTTTTGTCTATGTATCCACACATGCATTTAAGTCTCCGATCAATACAATTATAGCATGGATAATAAACGATTATCATGAACAAGGAAATATGATAATAACTAATTTATTATTGCCTCTAGGGCATATTTCCAACAGTCTCCCACTTGCACTAGAGTCAATAATCTAGTTCACATCACCATGTGATTCGCATTGTTATGAGTCTAACACCCAATGAGTTCTGGGGCTCGATCATGCTTTGCATGTGAGAGAGGTCTTATAGTCAACGGGTCTGCGATATTCAGATCCGTGTGTACTTTGCAAATCTCTATGTCAAACCGTAAACACTGCTACGACACTCCACTTGGTACTATTTCCAAATGGCTGCTCCACTATACGTATCCAGATTGCTACTACTAGTCATCCGGATAGGTGTTAAAGCTTGCATCGACGTAACTCTTTACGACGAACTCTTTATCACCTCCATAATCAAGAAACATTTCCTTAGTCCTCTGGTTACTAAGGATAATTCCGACCGCTGTCCAGTGATCCACTCCTGGACCACACTTGTACCCCTTGACAGACTCATGGCAAGGCACACACAGGTGCGGTACACAGCATGGCATACTATACACAGCATATGGCTAAGGCATAGGGGACGACGTTCGTCCTTTCTCTTCCTTCTGCCGTGGTCGAGCTTTGAGTCTCACTCAACTTCACACCTTACAAATCAGACGAGAACTATTTCTCTGGCTGATCCATTTTGAACTCTTTCAAAATCTTGTCAAGGTATGCACTCATTGAAAGTCTCATCAAGCATCTTGATCTATCTCTATAGATTTTGGTGCTCAACAATTAGGTAGCTTTATCCAGGTCTTCCTTTGAAAAACACTTTTCAAACAACCTTTTATGCCTTCCAGAAATTCTACATTATTTCCGATCAACAATATGTCAACCACATATACTTATCAGAAACTCTACAGTGCTCCCACTCACTTTATTGCAAATACAAGTTTCTCATAAACTTTGTATAAACTATAGAAACTTTGATCACCTCATCAAAGTGTATATTCCTACTCCGAGATGCTTGCTTCAGTCCATAGAAGGATCACTGAAGCTTGCTCATCTTTTAGCATCCTTAGGACTGACAAAACCTTCTGGTTGTATCACATACAACCTTTCCTTAAGTAAACCGTTAAGGAAACGATGTTTTGACATCCATCTGCCAGATTTCATAATTGAAAATGCAGCAACTGCTAACATAATTCCAATAGACTTTTAGCATCGCTACGAGTGAGAAAGCCTCATCGCAGTCAACTCCTTGACCTTGTCACAAACAACTTTGCAACAAGTCGAGCTTTACAAATGGTGACATTCACCATCAGTGTCTGTCTTCATTCTAAAGGTCCATTTGTACTCAACGACCTGACGTCTAACGAGCAAGTCTACCAAAGTCTATACTTGGTTTTCATACATGGATCCTATCTCGGATTTCATGGCCTCTAACCATTTGTCGAAATCCGGGCCCATCATCGCTTCTCCATACTCGTAGGTTCATCGTTGTCCAACAACATGACCTCCAAGACAGAGTTGTCGTACCGCTCAGGAGCAGTACACATCCTTGTCGACCTGCGAAGTTTGATAGTAACTTGATCCTGAAGCTTCATGATCATCATCATTAACTTCCTCTTCAACTAACGTAGGCTTCACAGAAACATCTTTCTGCGCTGCGCTACTCTCTGGTTGAACAAAGGTTTAATAACCTCATCAAGTTCTATCTTCCTCCCACTCAATTCTTTCGAGAGAAACTTTTTCTCGAGAAAGGACCCAGTTCTAGCAACAAACACTTTGCACTCGGATCTGAGATAGAAGGCATACCCATCTATTCTTAGGGTATTCTATGAAGATACATTTGTCCGCTTTGGGTTCTAGCTTATTATGTGAAAACATTTTCCACACAAGCATCGCAGCCCCAAACATTAAGAAATGACAGCTTAGGTTTCTGTCAAACCATAATTCACACGGTGTCATCTCAACGGATTTAGATGGTGCCCTATTTAAAGTGAATGTAGTTGTCTCTAATGCATAACCCCAAAATTATAGTAGTAAAATGATAAGAGACATCATAGCACGCACCATATCCAATAGAGCATAACTATGATGTTCGGACACACCATCACACTATGGTGTTCCAGGTGGCGTTTAGTTGTGAAACAACTTTCACATTGTCTTAAGTTGTATGCCAAACTCGTGACTCAGATATTCACCTCCACGATCATCTCGCAGTCGTTTTTATCTTCTTGTCACAATGATCTTTAAACTTCACTCTGAATTTGCTTGAACCTTTCAAACGATTCATACTTGTGTTTCATTAAGTAAATATACACTATATCTACTCAAATCATCAGTGAAGGTAAGAAAATAATGATATCCACTGCACGCTACAAGACTCACTAGATTGCATACATCAACATGTATCATTTCCAATGAATCACTTGCTCGCTCCATCCAACGGGGTCCTTTAGTCATCTTGCCCAAGAGGCATGGTTCGCATGTCTCAACCGATTCGAAATCGAATGAGTCCAAATATCCATCACCATGGAGTTTCTTCATGCGCTTTATACCAATATGACATTTTGCGGCAGTGCCACAAGTATGTGGTACTATCATTATTTAACTTTGTATCTTTTGACATCAATGTTATGAACATGTGTATTACTACGATCAAGATTTCAACAAACCATTCTCACTGGGTGCATGACCATTGAAGGTATTATTCATGTAACCAGAATAACTATTATTCTCTGACTCAAATGAATAACCGTATTGCAACAAACATGATCTAATCATGTTCATGCTCAACGCAAAACACCAAATAACATTTATTTAGGTTCATCACTAATCCTGAAGGTAGAGAGAGCGTGCGATGTTGATCACATCAACCTTGGAAACATTTCCAACACACATCGTCACCTCACCCTTAGCTAGTTCTCCGTTTATTCCGTAGCTTTTATTTCGAGTTACTAACATTTAGCAACCGAACCGGTATCCAATACCCAGGTGCTACTAGGAGTACTAGCAAGGTACACATCAATAACTCGTATATCAAATATACTTCTGTCGATGTTGCCAGCCTTCTTGTCTACCAAGTATCTAGGGTTGTTCCGCTTCAGCGACCTCTCACCTCATAATAGAAGCACTTAGTCTCGGGTTTGAGTTCAACTTTGGGTTGCTTCACTGGAGCAGCAACTGACTTGCTATCCATGAAGTTTCCCTCCTTGCTCTTGCCCTTTTCGAAACTAGTGGTTTGCTTAACCATCAACACTTGACGCTCCTTTTTGATTTCTACCTTCGCGGTGTCAAACATCGCGAACAGCTCAGGGATCAATACTTCTATCCCTGGTGTATTATAGTTCATCACTAAGTTCTAGTAGCTTTAGTGACAGTGACTTGGAGAACTATATCAATCACTATCTTATCTGGAAGATCAACTCCCACTTGATTCAAGCGATTGTAGTACCCAGACAATCTGAGTACATGCTCAACGATTGAGCTATTCTCCTTCATCTTACAGGCAAAGAATCTTGTTGGAGATCTCATATCTCGCAACACAGGCACGAGCCTGAGATCACAATCTCTGCTCCTAGAACATCTCATATGTTCCATGACGTTCAAAACGTTTCGGAGCCTCAATTCTAAGCCGTAATGCATGACGCACTAAACTATCAAGTAGTCATCGAAACGTGCCTGTCATATGTTCACAACATCTATAGACGACGCTAGAGGGGGTGGCGCATCGTTAAGGACATAAGCCTTCTGTGCAGCAATGAGGACAATCCTCAGATCACGGACCCAGTCCGCAATATTGCTACCAACATCTTTCAACTCTATTTCTCTAGGAACATATAAAAATTCAAGGGAGCTACAACGCGAGCTAGTAATCTACAACATAATTTGCAAAGACACTTTGACTATGTTCATGATAATGAGTTCAATTAATCATATTACTTAAGAACTCCCACTCAAATTGACATTCCTCCGATCATTCGAGTGATACATGATCCAAATTCACCAACTCAAGTCCGATCATCACGTGAGTTGAGGTGGCTGCAATGGTGAACATCATCATGGTGATCATATCTACTATATGACTCATGTTCGACCTTTCGGTCTCTTGTGTTCCGAGGCCATGTCTGTACATGCTAGGCTCGTCAAGTTTAACCCGAGTGTTCTGCATGTGCAACACTGGCTTGCACCCGTTGTATGTGAACATAGAGTCTATCACACCCGATCATCACGTGGTGTCTCAACACGACGAACTTTCGCAACGGTGCACACTCCGGGAGAACACAATTTATCTTGAAATTAAGTGAGGGATCACCTTATAATGCTACCGTCGTCCTAAGAAAAACAAGGTGCATAAAAAGGATTAACATCACATGCAAATCATAAGTGACATGATATGGCCATGAACTTGTGCTTTTGATCTCCATCTAGAAAGCACCGGCATGATCTCCATCGTCACCGGCATGACAACATGATCTCCATCATCTTGATCTCCATCAACGTGTCACCATCGGGGTTGTCACGCCCTGCATGCTTCTACTACTATTGCTACCGTAGCGATAAAGTAAAGCATTACATAGCGCTTAATGATTGACACGCAGGTCATACAATAATTAAAGACAACCCTATGGCTCCTGCCGGTTGCCGTATTCATCAACATGCAAGTCGTGATAATCTATACATCACATGATCATCTCATACATCACATATATCACATCATGTAATTGGCCATATCACATCAAAACATACCCTGCAAAAACAAGTTAGACGACCTCTAATTGTTGTTGCATATTTTACGTGGCTGCTACGGGTATCTAGCAAGAACGATTCTCACCTATGCATAAACCACAACAGTGATACACTAGTTTGCTTTTCAACCTTCTCAAGGACCGCCTTTGTCGAATCTGATCCAACTAAAGTGAGAGAAACTGTCACACGCAAGCCATCTAGGCAACAAGTTGCGTCGAGGGAACCGGTCTCTCGTAAGCGTATGAGTAATGTTGGTCCGGGCCGCTTCATCTCACAATCCCGCTGAACCAAAATACGACCAAGGGAGGAAGCAATCTAAGCATCAACGCCCACAAATCTTTTGTGTTCTACTCGAGATCTCATCGAACCATCAACCTAGCTCATGATGCCACTGTTGGGGAACGTCGCATGGGAAACAAAAAAAATTCCTACGCACACGCAAAACTATCCATGGTGATGAGCATCTACGAGAGGGAGAGTGGATCTACGTACCCTTGTATATCGCTAAGCGGGAAGCGTTAAGAAACGCGGTTGGTGTAGTCGAACTTCTTCGCGATCCAAATCGCCGAGCGTCCCGCGATCCAATCACGAACCGTCCCGCGAACACATCATGATCCGTCCCGTGAACTCATCACGATCCGTCTCACGATCTTGATCACGATCTGTCCCGCGAACTCATCACGATCCGTTCCGCGATCTCATCACGAACCGTCTCGCGATCTCGATCACGGTCCTTCCGATCTAGTGCCGAACGGACGACACCTCCGCGTTCAGCACACGTGCAGCTCGATGATGATCTCCACCGTCTTGATCCATCAAGAGGAGGTGGAGAGGAGAGAGAGTTCACCGGCAGCGTGACGGCGCTCAGGTGATGGTGGTGGAGTGATTCTGGCAGGGCTTCGCCTAAGCGCTGCGGAACTACGATCTAGAGGAGAAACTATGCACCGGTGGAACGGGTAGCACGTGGCCGGAAATTCTGTCCAAAAACCACCCAATCCACCAGTATATATAGGAGGATAGGAGAGGAGAGGCAGCCAAGGCCTTTGGGTCGGCCGAAATAGGAGGTGGGAGCAATCCTACTTCACCTCCAATCCTAGTTGGAGTAGGATTGCCTCCTATTGGCTGATTTTCCACTTTTTGCTTTAGGACGTTCTCTCCTGCGCCATGGGACTTTGTGGCTGTTTTCCCAGCCCACTAAGGGCTGGTTATTATTCTCCCACAGCCCATGGACCTCTTGGGGTCGAAATACCCCTCCCGGAGGCCTCCTGGTACACTACCGGCACTCCCGGTACACTACCGGCACTCCCGGTACACTACCGATGAGCCCGAAACTTTTCCGGAAACCAAACTGGGACTTCCCCGAGATACCTCTCCATCACACGGAGTAACAAATCCCAGTCTCGATCCATGCCAACTCAACAGACACCATTGAAGATACCTGTAGAGCACCTTTATAGTCACCCAGTTACGTTGCGACGTTTGATACACACAAGGCACTCCTCCGATATCTGTGAGTTGCATGATCTCATGGTCATAGGAACATATACTTGACATACTGAAAACAGTAGCAATAAACTGACACGATCATATGCTATGTTTGTAGTTTGGGTCTTATCCATCACATCATTCTCCTAATGATGTGATCCCGTTATCAAATGACATCTCATGTCCATGGCTAGGAAACCTTAACCATCCTTTGATCAACGAGCTAGTCCATTAGAGGCATACTAGGGACATGGTTTTGTCTATGTATCCACACATGCATTTAAGTCTCCGATCAATACAATTATAGCATGGATAATAAACGATTATCATGAACAAGGAAATATGATAATAACTAATTTATTATTGCCTCTAGGGCATATTTCCAACAGTGGCAGCCAACATGGGTATCTAGATCCCGATGTTGGTTATTGACCGGGGAGGTGTCTCGGTCATGTTTACATGCCTCCCGAACCTGTAGGGTCTACACACTTAAGGTTCGATGACGCTAGGGTTATAGGGAAATAGTGTATGTGGTTATCGAAGGTTGTTCGGAGTCTCATATGAGATCCCGGACATCATGAGGAGTTCCAGAATGATCCGGAGGTAAAGATTCATATATAGGAAGTGAGGTTTTGGTCACCGGAAGTGCTTCGGGCATTACCGGTAACGTACCGGGACCACCGGAAGGGTTCCGGGGGTCCACCAAGTGGGGCCACCGGCACCAGAGGGCTGCATGAGCCGCAAGTGGGAGGGAACCAGCCCCTAGGTGGGCTGATGCACCCCCCACAAGGGCCCAAGGCGCAACACAAGGTGGGAGGGGGGAAATCCTAGGGGCAGATGGGCCCTAGGCCCACCTAGGGCGCTGCCCCTCCCTCTCTCCCTCTGGCCACCGCACCAGATGGCATCTGGGGCTGCCATCGGCCCCTAGGGTGGGAATCCTAGGGCTGTGCCCTCCCTCCTCCTCCTCCTATATATAGTGGAGCCCTTGGGGCTGCCGGGGACACGCATCTCTCTCTCTCGGCGCAGCCCTACTCCTCCTCCTCCTCGTCCTCCGTAGTGCTTGGCGAAGCCCTGCCGGAGTACCACGCAGCTCCACCGTCACCATGCCATCATTCTGTCGGAGCTCTCCCTCAACCTCTCCTTCCTCCTTGCTGGATCAAGGCATAGGAGACGTCACCGGGCTGCACGTGTGTTGAACTTGGAGGCGCCGTTGTTCGGCGCTTAGATCGGAATCCACCGCAATCTGAATCGATGCGAGTACGACTCCACCAACCACGTTCTAGTAACGCTTCCGCTTTGCGGTATTCAAAGGTATGAAGATGCACTCCCCCTTTTCTCGTTGTTGGTTTCTCCATAGATTGATCTTGGTGACACGTAGGAATTTTTTTTGATTTACTACTACGTCTCCCAAAACCAATATCATCACATATCCTATACCATGTCAATGTCTTCTCCTTCAAATATAAAGGAAAGACCTTCTTCTTGACATCATCCTTGGGCAAACCTGCAAGCTTCAATAATCCAAAAACTTCATCCACATAGATTAGATGCAAATCAGGATGTAATGTTCCATCTCCTGCATAAGGATTAGCTAGCAGTCTCTCTATCATACCAGAAGGAATTTCATAATAAATATTTTCAGTAGGTTTAGTAGGTTGAGGAGCAATTCTTTGTGCTTCCGGTCGAGGTGAAGATACCCCGAACAAGCCCCTCAAAGGATTAGTTTCCATAGTAACAAGTGACAGTAAATTTCAGCACACTATATAATTTTTTTCTTACCAGATTCCACTTACCAAAGGCGCTTCACTCCCTGGCAACGGCGCCAGAAAGAGTCTTGATGACCCAGAAGTATAAGGGATCTATCATAGTCCTTTCGAAAGTAAGAGTGTCAAACCCAACGAGGAGCAGAAGGAAATGACAAGCGGTTTTCAGTAAGGTATTCTCTGCAAGCACTGAAATTATCGGTAACAGATAGTTTTGTGATAAGATAATTTGTAATGGGTAACAAGTAACAAGTGTAACAAAGGTGCGGCAAGGTAGCCCAATCCTTTTTGTAGCAAAGGACAGGCCTGGACAAACTCTTATATAAAGCAAAGCGCCCCCGAGGACACATGGGAATTTCTGTCAAGCTAGTTTTCATCATGCTCATTTGATTCACATTTGTTACTTTCATAATTTGATATGTGGGTGGGCCGGTGCTTGGGTGCTGCCCTTACTTGGATAACCTCACTCGCAAGCATCCGCAACTACAAAAGAATAATTAAGATAAATCTAACCATAGCATGAAACATATGGATCCAAATCAACCCCTTATGAAGCAACGCATAAACTAGGGTTTAAGCTTCTGTCACTCTAGTAACCCATCATATACATATTACTTCCCAGTGCCTTCCCCTAGGCCCAAATAATGGTGAGGTGTCATGTAATCAACGTTCACATGACACCACTAGAGGACACACAACATACATCTCATCAAAATATCGAACGAATACCAAATTCACAGGATTACTTATAACAAGACTTATCCCATGTCCTCAGGAACAAATGTAACTACTCACAAAGCATGCTCATGTTCATAATCATAGGAGTATTAATTATCATAAAGGATCTAAACATATGATCTTCCACCAAGTAAACCAACTAGCATCAACTACAAGGAGTAATCAACACTTCTAGCAACCCACGGGTACCAATCTGAGGTGTTGAGACAAGGATTGGATACAAGAGATGAACTAGGGTTTGGAGAGGAGATGGTTCTGGTGAAGATGTTGGTGGAGATTGACCCCCTCTCGATGAGAGGATCGTTGGTGAGGACGATGGCTTCGATTTCCCCCTCCGGGAGGGAAGTTTCCCGGCCAGAACAGCTCCGCCAGAGCTCTAGATTGGCTCTGCCCAAGTTTCGCCTCGAGACGGAGGCGCTTCGTCCCGAAAGCTCTCTTTTTAAAAAAATTTCAGGTCAAAACCCTTCATATAACAGAACATGGGCACCGGAGGCCTGCTAGGGGGCCCACAAGCCACAAGGGCGCGGCCAGGGGGTAGGGTGCGCCCAGCAGGCTTGTGACCTCCTGGTGGGTCCCCTCTGGTATTTGTTTTGCCCAATATTTTTTATACATTCGAAAATAATTATCCATAAATTTTCAGGAATTTTGGATTTGTGTAGAATAGGTCTCTCATATTTGCTCCTTTTCCAGCCTAGAATTCCAACTTCTGGCATTCTCCCTCTTCATGTAAACCTTGTAAAATAATTGAGAAAAGGCATAAGTATTGTACCATAATGTGTAATAACAACCCATAATGCAATAAATATCAATATAAAAGCATGATGCAAAATGGACGTATCAATGCACTTTGGGCCTATAGAACCGCTTATAAAAATCCAATGGGTATGTCTCCATACAAGATGGTATTTGGGAAACCTTGTCATTTGCCTTTAGAGTTAGAACATAAAGCATTTTGGGCAATTAAAGAACTAAATTATGACTTCAAACTTGCCGTTGAAAATAGATTATATGATATTAGCTCATTAGATGAATGCAGAACCCAAACTTATGAAAATGTCATTTATTCAAATAAAAAGTTAAAGGATGGCATGAGAAAAGAATCCAAAAGCGAGAATTCAAAGTTGTAGAATATGTCCTTTTGTACAATTCTCGTTTCAGATTTTTTTGTAGGAAAACTTCTCTCCAAATGGGAAGGACCATATGTTATCGAAGAAGTTTATCACTCTGGAGCCATCAAGATCAATGATGTCGAAGGTACCAACCCAAAGGTGGTCAATGGACAAATAATTAAACATTATATCTCAGGTATGCCTATTAATGTTGAAAGCAATGTTATCCAAACCATGACACTGGAGGAACACATGAGAGAAACCTTCCGGAACACTCCAAAATCGTGAAAAATAAGAGGTACATGATACGGCAAGTAAACAGACTTCAAAAAATCCGCAAAAATATTTTTTATTAGTTTTGGAATATTTTAGAATCTTAGGATTTTAAAAATAAACCGGAAGGCGACCAAGGTGATCTCGATACACCAGGGCGCGATTGCCATCCCTGGCGCGCCCTGGTGGGTGGTGCCCACCTCGGGAACCTTCCTGACTATGTTTTCCTTCCGTTTGCTTGATTTCCAAGAATAAAAATTCTCTATATATACCCTCGAATGTTTTGACCACTACATCGTGAGATTTTCCTCTGTTCTTGTTTCGTGTTGTTTTCCTGACATATCTAGATCTTCATGGCTTCACCAAGTTCCCCCAAGGACAAGTTCTTCGAGAAGGTTATCAACCCGTACTTGACGAAGGTGATGAAGCACCCTCAAACCATTGATATGCTTGAGGGGGTGCTCCACATCCGAGATGTGCAACGGCCCAAGATGACGGGAAGCATGGAGGCCAGGCTGGAAGCGGTGGAACAAGACATCTTCAAGTGCAAAGGGATGGTGGAGCGTGGACTTAGTGCCAATCATTCCATGATCACAGAATT
The DNA here is from genome assembly GCA_022496015.1 of Hordeum marinum. Classification (NCBI taxonomy): domain Eukaryota; kingdom Viridiplantae; phylum Streptophyta; class Magnoliopsida; order Poales; family Poaceae; genus Hordeum; species Hordeum marinum. The sequence continues at coordinate 48,130,496 of CM039672.1, forward strand.
CACTTGTGATCACATGGTGGATGGCCAGTCCATGAAAGACATCGTCTTCAACTTCAACAAGCAAATCAACTTTCTACAGAGTCAAATTTATGATCTCCAAAATCAAGTTTTTGAATATGAAGCGAAATTTAAAGGTATGAGTTTAGCTGCTAGTTGCAGGACTCCAGGGACTCATGCATAAACTTTTGATGGTGAGCCCTTGCCCTCAAAGTCGGAGGATAAACCTACTACCGCCTCATTACCACCACCTTTATCATCTTCGCCACCAAAGGAGACTTGAGTACATGGGTATGGGCATTCCCCTTGGCTTGAGCCAAGCTTGGGGGAGGTGCCCCGGTATTGTATCACCATCACTTTTTACCTTTGCTTTTTTATTTTGATCCTTAGACTTTTCATGATTTAGTTGAATAAAAGTTTAGTATGATCTATTTTCAAGTGTTATCTTCGTGATCTATCTATCTATGTAATTGAGTGAGAGTTATATAATAAAGTTTAGTTTGAGCTTTTGCCCCTTTACTTTCTTGTTGCAACCTTGATAAAGGAGAATAAATGGAAAATATCATATGCTAATATTATGGTGAGTAATGACATCACAATAGAGAAAAGTATAAGTGATAAAATTTATTGGAGATTGACAAGCATAGCATTAGTCAATGATGCAATTCACGAAAGAATTAATTAGGGGAGAGAAGATTCACATGCAAATGTACTATCATGGACATCTTTTATGATTGTGAGCCCCCATTAAATATTATATGCCAAAACTATTGACGTTGGACAAGGAACACAACATATGATTTATGCTTGTTCATATTCATAGATCCTTCAACATGTGGTGCTTTCCCAATATCTTTGCTAGCCAAAAATTCCGCACTAAGTAGAGATCACAGTTCAAAAAATCATCTGATTCAGCGATTTATCATCCGATTTATCGCTACTCGTGGGGTGACCGATAAGATTATGCCTTATCTTCACCGTTTATCTTTTGGGCCGAGTTATCGCTCTGAAAGCGATTTATCGGGAATCTTCCGATACATCAGGTCTATTCATGGCACTATGTTTGCAAAAATTGTGTTTTTGTTTTGTTTTTGTGGACTTTGTTATGCAATATATACCATTTTGCTATCTTGTCTGTCATTATACGAGGGTTCGGAGGCTAGGAATCAAGGTAACACTTCTGTCCAATATATTTTTGGTGTTAAATATAGCATATTTCAGTGTTGGTAACCTGGGATTTGCAAAAAAATGTCCGATTAATAGTCGACTGATAAAATCGATTAATCGATGATTTCTGATTAATATCTAATCCCTAGCTGACGGAGACGATTACGATAAGCGATATCCTCAACATTGGTAGAGATACTACTTGTGGATCCAAAAACCCAAAACCCAAACTCATGTTTGAGAGTCCACCATACCTACCTATGGATTGAATAAGATCCTTCAAGTAAGTTGTCATCGGTGCATCAAGGCAATAAAAATTGCTTCTAAAAGTGTTGGATCAATTAGTGTAAGAGAACATAGTTTGTTGGTTTCCAATAAAGTTTATGCTTTATACTTCCACGTTGTGATGAATTGTTACTTGCTCATAAGAAGTTATATGATGTTGCTATGAAATAAAAGTAACGTGAAAGAGTTATATGTTAAAGTTTGTCATTTTTATAATAATGAACATGATGCTACTATGTCCATATTTTGTTTTTATCGACACCTCTCTCTCTCTCAAACAATGTGGACATGTTCTTCGATATCGGCTTTCACTTGAGGACAAGCGAGGTCTAAGCTTGGGGGAGTTGATACGTTCATTTTGCATCATGTTTTCCTACTGTTATTTATAATGTTTTATCCATAATAAAGCTTTCGGGAGTAATTCTAATGCCTTTTGTCTCACAATTTGAAAGGTTTTACACAAAGAGGGACAATACCGGTAGCTGGAATTCGGGACCTGAAAAAGCATGTCAGGGATACCTATTCTGCACATCCCCAATGGAGCTGAAACTTTATGGAGAATTTTTATATAATAAATGAAAAATACTGGAGCTGAAAACTACAGGAGGGGGCCACCTGGTGAGCACAAGACACCAGGGCGCGCGAAGCCCCCCTAGCGACCCTGGTGGGTGGTGCTCACCCAGGCCCACCTCTGGAGCCCATCTTCTGGTATAAATTCCGAAAAAACCTAAAAAAATAGGAGGAGGACTTTCGGGACAAAGCACCTCTGCTTCAAGGCGGAACTTGGGCAGGAGCAATTTTGCCCTCCGGCGGAGCGATTTCGCCGGGGGAACTTCCCTCCGGAGGGGGAAATCGAAGCCACCGTCATCACCAACAACCCTCTCATCTTGGGGAGGCCATTCTTCATCAACATCTTCAACAACACCATCTCCTCTCAAACCCTAGTTCATCCCTTGTGTTCAATCTTTGTACCGGAACCTCAGATTGGTACCCGTGGGTGACTAGTAGTGTTGATTACCTTGTGTAGTTGATTGCTATATGGTTTATTTGGTGGAAGATTGTATGTTCAGATCCATTATGATATTCAATACCCCTCTGATCTTGAGCATTAATATTATTTGGGAGTAATTACCTTCGGTCTTGAGGTCATGGGAGAAGTCATGTTGCAAGCAATCATGTGAATTTGATATGGTTCGATATTTTGATGATATGTATGTTGTGATTCCCTTAGTGGTTTCGTGTGAACGTCGACTACATGACACTTCACCATGGCCTAAGGGAATGCATTGTGGAGTAGTTATTAGATGACGGGTTGCTAGAGTGACAGAATCTTAAACCCTAGTTTATGTGCTACTTCGTAAGGGGTTGATTTGGATCCACATGTTTAATGCTATGGTTAGACTTTGTCTTAATACTTTTCTCGTAGTTGCGGATGCAGGTGAGGGGGTTAACCATAAGTAGGTAGTTAGTTCAAGTAAGAATAGCAATTTAGCATTGGTCCACCCACATATCAAATTATCAAAGTAGCAAACACGAATCAAACCAACATGATGAAAGTGACTAGATGAAATTCCCGTGTACCCTCAAGAACACTTTACTCATTATAAGAGATAGTTTTGGCCTGTCCTTTGCCACAAAAGGATTGGGCGACCTTGCTACACCTTACCTATTGTTATCGTTACTTGCTCGTTACAAATAACCTTGCTATCAAACTACTTGCTACTTACAATTTTAGTGCTTGCAGAAATTACCTTGCTGAAAATCGCTTATCATTTCCTTCTGCTCCTCGTTGGGTTCGACACTCTTACTTATCGAAAGGACTACGATTGACCCCATAAACTTGTGGGCCATCAGAGACGAGGATGTTGCATCGGTGAAGGTGTCAAGGTCGATGACGTCCGAGATCCGAGTGGCTGCCTCGAGGAACATCTCCATGAAGTCTTCGATCTTGGCGCTCTTATGATTGACGACCTTGAGCGACTTCAATTTCTCCTCATCTATGCCCTTGCAATGCACTCGGACGAGCGAGAGGGCGATGTCATCTCTCGCACAGACCGTGGATTTATTCCAAGTTTGCACTCGGCAGGGGACGTCCTATAGACGGTTCATGAGGGTATCCAGATCACTCGAGACTTCCTCTCCGGGGGCGAGTTCTTGATCGATGTCTTTGGCAGCTTTGCGCAACCTGTCGAATAGGACACTCACCTCCCCGATGCATTCCTCCAGACGGAGAAGAGCAAGGTCTGAACTGTCGAGGAGAAGGCCGGCAGAAAGTCCACACAGAACCCTGTCGGAGTAAGGGGAGAAAGGACTTGTTGAAAGACGAGTGAAAGACTATCTTCACTCGGAACTCATTCGGAACATTGACATACCTTTGAGCTTCTCATTCATTTCGTTGCCCTAGTCCTTGATGAACTTCTCCAACTCAATTCTCTTGCCCTACACCTGCCTCAATTTCGACTCGGTCGCAGTGGCTTCCTCCATGGATTTCTTGACAATGGCCTCCAACTTCTTCTTCTCTTCATCCCACATATTGAGAAACTTCAACTTGTCCTCGGCTTCCTTCATTTTCTGATTGGCCTCCTTCTGAGCAGTAGCCAACTCAGCGTCCTTTTCCTCTAGGGCTCCCTTCATGGTGTCTATAGAAACGGAAGTCTGGAGCCTCTTAGTAAGTTGAATATTTTCACTACGTACATATGATAAGGTAGCTTCAGTCAGACTAAGAAGAAGAACAAGTTCTACAACAGTCGGACAAAGAGTGTTTACCTCCAAGTGATCGTTTCTCTTGCTCCAGACGTGCACTTTTGGTCTTCTCGGCTTCAAGGCTGAGACGCAGGTCCTGCACCTCCTTCTCCAAAGCATTGTACTGGGTCCCGAGCTTGCACACACTCTGCGAACGGAAAGCAAAGAAACATCAGTGATGACAATCGGATATAAGATGAAAGTTCATTTGATCAAACTACAAAGGTCTAAGAGTCTCACCAACTGCCCACAGTCAACGGCAGTCTCGGGGACTACACCCAGTGGGTGCGCTCAACACGCCCCACTAGAATTATGCCAAATATGAAGTATAGCTACAAGACATTTGGACTCTAAGACTCCCGCCGACTGCTTCACTCGACGGTAGTCTTGGGGATTACACCTAGTGGGTGCTCAGCGCGCCCCCATTGGAACCAGAGAACACCCAGTGGGTGTGCCCCCAATGCAAACCCACTCGGGATCTAAAAGAATTATGTACAAGAAAAAAAATTCCAAATGAAGACAATACTTACAAGAGTACTTACTCGGATGTTCTTCTCCGGGGCCCCGCTAGCGTCATAGCGCCCACCTGGTCCTCCGGGACATGGTGCAGCGTGAAAATGGTAGCTGCGGGAGGAGTTGGCAGAGGAGGTCTGAGTCCTGTCCCTGCCCCTGAAGAAGCTCCCTAAACCAACGTGGATGCCTAAACAGGTTGAACGTCCTGCATCACAACGTCTACATCGGTGGAAGGGTTCGGCGGGTCAAGCTCTATCACTTCGCGCGGTTCTGAAAACGATTGAAATTCATTCGGAAACGAATGTGGTGAAAAACACAAAGAATTGTATCATGTTCGAGAGGATTCAAGGGATACCTTTCAAATACGTAACATCAACGTCACCTTTGTCCTTATCCAGGGAAGCACTCGAAGTATCAGCTCTGCAGTAAAGTTATTCGGAACATCACGACATTCAGCCAATAAACAGTAATGAGAATCAGTTCAAGGATACCCACGCTGAGTCCACTAACACGTTCATTTTGGTCTTCGGCAAGACGACCCTCCGAGGTTTGTTGACCGTGGCCTTCTGATGCTTGACGGTCTTCTCGGGCGACGGAACGAGCCCGCCATGCCCGCGCTTTGAACTCCACATGGCAGGAGCGGGCGCCGAAGACTTGGCGGCACTCGGCCCCTTAGTATTGCCTCCACGGATCCCATGATCCTAGCGTGCTTTGAAGCGGGTCTCGGGCAGGACCTCTTCTGATGGAGAAGATTCCGGCTCATCCCCTGGGTCCGAGTCCTCCTCCGCCTCCTCCTCCTCGTCTTCGTTGTCATCCACATACTCCTCCTTGCCATCTGAGTCATCATGATGCTCGTTGTCACTCGTCACATCAGCTGGGGCATTGTCTACAATAGGTATCAAGCTCACCATGCTCGTGAAGGCCTGTCGAATGAAATTTATGTTAGTCAATACTTTCACCAGCAAACGTCATAATCATTTGGAAAATAACAACAATACTCGAAAGCTACCTCGATCGGTGGATTCTCAGACGAGAATGGAGGCACATGCCTCGACCCCCTAGGGTTATCACGAGCCGGAGTAATAGCCTTGAGCTTGTTCTCCACGACCTCAGAGTTGAGTTACTCCGGATGCGTGCGCGTGGGGTCACTCAGTCCCGAGTACAACCACATGGGGTGATCCCTAGCGTGCAAAGGTAGGATCCTCCTCTAGAAGAAGATCTCCAACAAGTCCAGTCCATTGATGCCTCGATTCACTACGTCTACTAAGGCAATCACGAGGATATCAACCTCAACTCTCTCCTCCTTGGTCACGATTAGCTTGGGTATCCGCCCAATGCGCCCCACCAAGTACGGCGGGAGACCCGATTGGCCCTCGCCGATTGGGATGTCTTGGTAGTAAAACCAAGTCCCTTGCCACCGTGCCAAGAAAATTCATTTATGGAAATCTACCCTTTCCCCTCAGCTGGATGCCTAAACCCCCGCACAATTGGACTGCATTCGTCTTCCCTCCCGACTGAGCAGATTTCTTCAAAGTCATCACTCGGCACGTGAATAGGTGTTTGAACCAATGTTGAGGATATTGCTTATCGTTAGCGTCTCAGTCAGCCGGAGATAAGAGATTAATAGGAAATCGACCGATTAATCGATTTTATCGGTTGAATGTTAATCGGACATTTTTTGCAAATCCCAGGTTCCCAACATTGAAATATGCTATATTTAACACCAAAAAATATATTGGATAGAAGTGTTACCTTGATTCCTAGCCCTTGAATCCTCGTATAATGACAAAAAAATAGGTCAATAGTACATATTGCATACCAAGGTCCACAAAAACACAAATAAACATAGTTTTTTGCAAACATAGTGCTAGGAATAGGCCTAATTTATTGGTAGATTCCCGATAAATCGCTTGTCAGAGTGATAAATCGACCCAAAAGATAAACAGTGAAGATAAGGCATAATCTTATCAGTCACCCCATGAGTTGTTATAAACCGGAAGATTTTTTGAACGGTGGTTTGAACAGACCCCGAGGAAATTTTCGCGAATAGAAATGAAGGCTGCCAAATAGGAAATGGCGTTGGGGGGAAGATGATGAAGCTATGCTCCGTAGAAGTTCAAGAATGAGCAGAAGAAGGGATGAGTAGGCAAAGAGAAACCTCGGTCGATATGCATCATGAGCAAGACCCGCTCGTCTCCACAAGGCGTTGGCTCGGCCTCGCCCACTTCCGGCAGACGCCAACTCCCCACGACCAGGAGACCCTGCTCTCCAAATCTTTCAGCCGACCCGCGGTGGTTCGTGATCACAACCAATCTCCTTGGACGAAGCCTGCCGGCGTGCCCAGGCTCGAGGAAGACCCGCGCGAGGTCTTCTTCCCCTTCTCGGCCTTCGTGGTCGCACCCCTTGTCATCTCCGACGGACAGAGGCGGCGAGTCGATCGAGCTGTGATACGGGCAGGTCTCTCGGTGGAACGGAGGAGAAATTAAAGAAGTGGAGATGCGGGATGTCCCTCTCTACCTTCATTCAGGCAAGCCTTATACATCTTCTCAGTGGAATCTCAGCCATCCGATCAGAAGCCGTCGTGCAATCAATGGGCGACAGCAGATCTGTAAAATCTCCGGGACAGAACTGCGAGGACGCGTGGCGATATTTGATCAAGGCGTCGCGCCCACATTCCCCACTTCAGTGACGCAACCGTCCATGCGCGCACGCTTCCAATGATTTCAAAATCACCAGGAATTCTGCCACAACGAGGTCCGAATGGGCTCCGAACCCACTGCTACGTCCTGACGTACTAAAACCCGTCGATTGAGTGAAGAAGAATCATCGTTCACTCGAACAAATTTTCGACTGTCACGAGAACATTCGGGAGGCCGGCATCTTGCAGCAGTGCTAGTATGAAGTTTCTGCAAGCCTACACTCGAGTCTATGGACAACCTCTCCCGAGAGAAAATCCAACTCTAGCCGAGTGACTCAAGTGGTCTTGGCGTTTGAGTCGTTCGAGTTCTATTCAACCTGAATCCGCTAAGGTCAAAAAGGCAAGTGAGAAACGACCCGATTCATTTCCCAGCATCCATGAGACGCGGATGACGTCACGATGCGTCGTTCACTCGTCTCCCAAAACCTCAACCAATTCGGGGGCTACTGATGAGGTCACCTACCTGAGGTAGGGTCAAGGACTAGACATTTGGGGCCCACCCGAGGGTCCACACCATCATAAGAGTCCCTGACTACTTTAGCATTCAGACTATTCTTTTGTATCCACTCGGATCTTTGGAAGTCACTCAAACGTCATTCGACCGTACTACAACACTCGGACGATAGGAAGCACATGCGACGCAGGAGCGACAACGTTCGAGGAACTTAACTCACATAAAGGGTTGTGAATACAACGTTACCTGTAACGTTGCCAGTTAACTCAGCCGTTTCTAGTAACTCCGGCAGTTATCAGCATTTATTGCCCTTGTAATGGCGCTCGGTAGGTGGTGGCGCACTCTATATAAGCCACCCCCTCACACCAGAGCAAGGGTTACGAACTCTCTGTAATCAGACTTGCACATAAGCAAACACTAAGCCTCAGGGCTCGAGACGTAGGGTCTTTACCACTTGCGAGTGGGGCCCGAACTCGTACATCCGAGTGTTACACTTGCGTTGTAGCTAGGCTTCGCCCTCACTCATACGTACCCCCGTACTATTGTCACTATTACTCCCACGACACCCTCTTAATAGTATAGTTTTCCTATGACTCAAATCCATCGAAAAGAAACACTGAAACAACGCCTTCACTCTTTATCACCGAGGGGAAAACAATTGTCGTGTGCCATATGTAATAGTAGCTGAAATGCTTAATGCACATGATTAGTCCGCAAAAGGTATTGTCACCAATCACCAAAACCACGAAGAAAGAAAATATTCCCTAACACATGTAGCCCTTGGAGTGGGTGCTTCGAGCAACCGTGGAATGCACCTCCAAGTGGTGTCATGATTGAAGATTATGTGAGTGTTTTTTTTATTTTGTTGATTATATTTGCGGCATTGACCCCGTTGATGGAAGTTTGAGCTCATCCCTACCTATATATCCAACTGTAGCATCGTATTGCCAATGAATATTTCAAGCAAACAACGGGTTTCAATAGTCGTCCGTTCATGCTTCACCATTGTTGGCGCTTGCTCAAGAATGGTAAGGAGTGGAGGGTGAGGGACAAAGAATCTCCACAAGAGAAAGGTGCTTTTGTCAACTTGGAAGACACTGATGATAGGGATGATGCACCAAGGGAAGGAAGAAACGATGAAAACAAGAAGGAGAAAGTAAGGGTGAAGAGATCGATCGAGGCATCCACTTTGAGGGATCGAATTAGTGAGATGGTGAAAGTTAAAGAAACTATGTTGGCCAAGCATTTGCATACTAAAGTGGCCATGACCGAGAAGAAAGACAAACACAAGGAGGCAAAGTGGGAGAGAAAGTGTGCCTTCGAGGAGCGCAAGATTGCTCTATAGGGGCAAAAGAGGAGGGACGTTTCATGATGATGAATTCAGAGGGCATGGACACAACGACAAGAGAATTTTGGGAGATGAGAAGAACAGATATCATGTGTCAGACGAAGATGGAGCTTCGACAATGTTGGTGGTTTAGGTTTTCAGAGGCGGTGGTGGCTTCAACAATGGGGATGGTGGTGGGGGTGGAGGTGGTTTTGCTTTCGACAATGATAGTGGGTTTGGAGGTGGTGTTGGGTTCAACAATGGTGGTGGTGGACATGGGTTTGTAGGTGGTGTTGGCTTCGGCAATGGTAGTGGTGGGTTTGGAGGTGGTGTTGGCTTCGGCATTGGTGGTGGTGATGCGTTTGGTGGTGGAGGTGGTATTCCCGACGGTGGTGGTGGGGTTTTGGTAGGTGGTGAAGCTTTCAACGACGAAGGTGGAGGTGATGAATTTCCCGACAATGATGTTGATGGTGCTTCGGCAAATGGAGTTCATGGTGATGCTTCAGCCAATGAAGATGGTGGTGCTCATTCTACCAATGTGGAAGAAGATGGCGATCGAGTTGCTATGGCTGTAGTGGTGTCGATGATGATGATTTTATGGCCGGCGGTGATTAATGTTTATTTTGTTTGATTGTACATTCATATGACCAAACGTACTAACGTATGTTGCGCACGATATTGAATGTTAACTAATTCAACCTGACTATGTTTATATAAAATTTCATGTATCTATATGAATCTAGTACTTGTCAATATTTGTTCGCAATTTTTTTCAGAACCGCGATAGCTTCGGCGTGAAATAGATCCTATAAACTCGTACCGCAAAAGGAAATACAATATAAGCTTACAGAATCTGTTTTGCCGCAGCCCTCGCGCTATCGTTTTTTTTAGTTTTCGGATTAAAGGTATTGATTTCGGTAGACAACCGTTGCGGCAGGGCAGCCGGCAGACAAAGGGCACCCCCGCGAAAAGTTCCGTTCTATACAGAACAGCACTCGGTTCAAACCGGCTTCCCCATTTGCTTCCACAGTTCTCCGCTTCTGCCCCACCGAAGCTAGGGTTTCCGGTCGGAGTCACCGCGAGAATGCCGGCCAGCGCCGCCAGGTCCGCCGCGGAAGGCGAGGAGAAGGCGGCGGAGGCTGGGGGCAGGGAGCTGCTGTACTGCGACACGGTGCGCTTCGACATCATGGGCCGGAAGGTGAAGGGAGGGCACGAGGGCAGAGGCAACCTCGTCTCCCCCACGCGGCTGCGCCCTCTCGTGGGCGTGGACATCCGCTTCGTCGCCTCCGGCTGTGGTGAGTTCCCCTCCTCCGCGTTCTAGATGACATTGTGGTGTCCTACTTTACTGTATCTCTTTCATCTGAGGAGGCATGTGAACTCGCCCAGTTTGTGCGCGGAAGTGCCTGGATTGGTGAATGGTCATAGCATTAGTGGAATGACGTCAAGTGCTAGAATCGATTTATGGTCATGGCGATTTTGCTAATGGATTCCTGTATTTTGCTCGCCAGCGGCTTGCCACTGTGTTGCTTTGAGCTCTGACGGCCGTTGCTTCTCATGGGGTCGAAATGAGGTACAAGTATGAGTCGATGCCTAATTTGTGGTCGGCTTCTTGCTTAACACTGTTATTTCTAGCAGAAGGGGCAGCTGGGGCATGGGGACACTCTCTTGCGTAACCTGCCAAGTGTTGTTTCTGAACTATCAAAGTAAGATAATCCTCTGCATTGCCCTTCATTTTAATTTTTTAAACAGGTGTGCGTGGTATTGCTGAATCCATGAATGTATACCGTCCAATATGGTTGGACTACATAATCCAACGGTGTTATATGTTTTCTCGACATGTGTCTGAATGCTAATTAACAGTTGTGAATTCTGCAGATATAACATAATTGCAGCAAGTGTTGGGAGAAAACACACAGTGGTCGTAACTGACGAAGGGAAGTCCTTTGCATTTGGTGACAACAAACATGGACAACTGGGGACCGGTTCACTGAAGAGTGGTTGATACCCTTGCCTTTTTCTTTATCTTTATGATTGATATATGACACAACTAGAAGTTCACCAAATGCAACTCTTGTGTGGAGAACTCACTTTGTGCTCGGAGAATTTATGGAAACGTCTGCTTGGAGCATACTCAAGTTTTTTGACATTTTCAGTGGGTTGCTTGATGAGACATTAGTACTATAATCTGCATATGTGTTCTGGTGTTACCTATTTTTAGAATCTTTGTTAATATATGGCAGACATTTCAATTTTTTCTGGTACCCGTGTTATCATGGTTGATTTATATTTCTACCTTTTTGGGTGACAATGAAACGTCAAAACCATTTACTTGAGCATACAGAACTTATCATAGTTCAGGATGATGGGGTAGTTCTGACAACCTTTTGGAAATATGACCATATGGGCAGCTCATTTTCCTGTTTGGTTCTTACCCCGCTGTTGTTTTTGAGTTGTACCTGACTCTGTGTTGTTCTAAATTTGCTGCAGGAACTGTGGTGTCGCCAGTCCCCTGCCTTGTTACTGAAGCGACTAATGCTGTTTGTGGTGCTGACTTTACTGTCTGGCTGTCATCAGTCGAGGGCTCTTCAATACTGTATGGCCTTGCTGAAACTATCGAACTTAAAAATTAATAACCCCTTTCATCTTTCAGAATAAGAAAAAGGCTTTGATCGTCTTTTCATGATAACATCTTTTGATTAGTATCTGCTTCAGCTTTAGTCAGTGATTTTGTTCTTGTTTGTCAATTTTTTGAAGCAGTATTTTATTCTTCTGTGCTATTTAGGACAGCAGGTCTTCCCCAGTACGGCCAACTTGGTCATGGAAGCAACAATGAGGTTGATTGCTACTCTGTAACATATTGCACCTACTGAGTTTGCAATCATCAGTAATTGTGATTTGATTTATGATATTACAGTATAATGCCAAAGTTTCATCGGTAAGTCTAGTGTATGATCCCCAGCCCCACCCCAGGGCAATAGCTGCATTATCTGGGAACACTGTTGTCAAAGTTGCATGTGGAACAAATCATACAGGTTCATTTCCTTTCTTTCTTTCTCTTGTTAATTTGAATCTTCAGGATCAACACTGATATTAACACCTTTGCTACACTTGGATGTGCAGTTGCAGTTGATTCAAGTGGCTTTGTTTATACGTATGTTCCTTCTCCACCATTAGTTTGACACTGTTACAATCCTGATAGTTATGACTACTAGTGTCTCTACATGTTGTATCAAGTCTCTTTCTGTATACATAAATATGATACCTTCAGGTCACATATTTATGTTCTCTCACGTAGTTCCTTTTTTGTTTTGTTTTACCAGCTGGGGTTTTGGTGGATATGGAAGGTAACTTATTCTTGCCATGTATCTCACCGTATTCATGATGTATCCTATATTGTTCAGCTGTCCACTTTCTTATTACGTAGGTTGGGCCACAATGAACAGAAGGATGAGTGGCAACCACGCCTTGTTGAAATATTTCAAAAGAACAATATCGTGGGTCCCAATGATATTATCTCAGCTGGTTCTGCAAGTTCTGCCTGCACTGCTGGTGGTATGATCCATATATACCTGCTGTACATGCTATTTTTGTCATGCATTCTGGGATAAAATTACTACATGAGTTTATAGCTTGGGCTATATGAAAAACTATAATAGAAAAAGGCAGTTTGAGAATATAGTTTGGCCGGATCACATATGGATCAAACAGCTTTTGTGATTAGTTTGCCTTGTACCTTGAGCTGGTATTTAGTTATGTTTGTGTTGCATGTCTTGGTGAGCTGATTATGCAATTCAAACATCCAAGTGAGATGGCACGATTCTTGAATCATCCTATTTTTCATCTGCAAGTTAGATCTCGTCTCGCTATGATTGGAAAATAGTTTTTTTTTGGCGAATGGAAAATAGTATTGTTGCTATACCTTGCACTCTGTCAATCAGATTCGTGTTCTGTTAATTGGGTTGCACTTCTGCAATATTATTATTTTTGAATAAAAGGGTGGACCCTCCAAGCCCCAATTTTGTTAAGAACGATGCCACAAACATACCGCTCAACACTCAGGACAGCCAGCAGTAGCTGCGCCAGAATATCAAAGTTTTGAAACAGTACCAACATACTGTTGCAATATTTGTGACCGCTATAGTTTAAATAATCATTGGTTGTTTGGTTTGATTTTTAGGTCGCGGGCAGCTGTATATGTGGGGAAAGGTGAAGACTAAAGGCGATGAGTGGATGTATCCAAAGCCAGTTATAGATTTAAGGTTCCTTGCAAACTGTAAAATACCATAGTGATGAGCAGTGCCCTCAATGGCTAAACTCTGCTGCTCAGCTATTTTTATAATCAGCTTCCTGTTGAAATAGTATTACACTCACTTATCTTTTTAATAGATGATTTGTTTGCTTCAGCGGTTGGAACATCCGCTGCATGGCTTCTGGGAACATGCACCACGCTGTTGGTGCAGATGATTCTTGCATAAGTTGGGGTCATTCTGAATATGGAGAGCTTGGTTATGGTCCAACACAAAAGTAAAACTATTTAAAATGCTAATACTATGTGGAATACAAGTCTTGCAACCTTCGAGATTTGAACCATTAAACTTCTCTTATCAATTATGTTGTGAATTATGTAACAGGTCATCTGTAAATCCTAAAAAGGTTGACATTCTTGAAGGAATGCATGTTACAAGGTAATTGCATGAAATCAGCATGTGAATGTAGTCACATCCTCTGTTCATACTATTATTTTGAACTAAGCTCAGAATACTTCTGCAGTGTTGGTTGTGGAGTTGGGATGTCTCTGATCGTTGTTGACAGGGCAAATGTTGGTGGTAAGCTTGACCAGGTAACTAAATGGGCTTTCATGCACGAGCTGTTTACTTGCTTCAAGTTATGGATAGATTAAAATTTAATGCAATTTATTATAATTATTTGTTATGCTTAAAGCTAAACAAAAGGAACGAGATGAATAAATCAGCAGCATGACTTTGGGTCATGCAGTGACTAGTGAGTTATGTCTGTTAACATGCATGAAACATCTCCTAAACAACTGAGTCAAAACATATTAATATTAGGGACAGAGCTAGGTGATCAATCAGACACATTCTAATGACGAGGAATTAACTTTCAGGAGGTTACATGAAACAAAAATCTCTTGGAATTATTGATCCACAAACGTTTTTAGGGAAATTGTTTGTCAATTTGGAAAGTGCCATTTACTCATATACCTGCCTCCCTCTTTTCTTTGGTTGTCAGTTGTCATGTCTTGTAGTGCTTAGATTGTTAATAACATGCTTCAACACCCAAGATTAGGAATGTGACTAGTTTACTCAGTACCTTCTTTTTACGGGAATATTAGAGGACTTGATTGAAGAAACTGTTTTTTTAGAGAGAACTGAAGAGCCTAGTTAAGTTAACTATACCCTGTAAAGCCGTAATATCAATGTGTTGTTATATCTCCTTTCATTACCACGGTTTAATATATGTATTATTACTTTTGTCTCAGCTGGATACTTTTGATGGTGATGCTGATGCTATCTTTCAAGGTGTGCATTTCTCTCATCTATTTTTACAATGGCATAGTATTAAACTTCGATTTGTCTGCAAACCTTTTTGAAATTTGATGGGCAAATCATTCTAGTTTTGCTTGGTCTGTTGCAAAAGACCCTTGACCAGTATATTGAAACTAGGTAACTGTCACTTGTTTTTTTAGAGAACACGAAAGAGCTCTACTTTCCTCCGCGCCGCAAACAACCCGCAGTCGATGAAACAGGTACTTGCCAGGTTTCTATCTAAGTTCTCATTGTAGTCAGTTTTCCTATCTAAGTTCTCAATTTATATATTTATATTCAGACGTCATCAAAACATATATATGATGCATGTATCTCGAATCTTGTACTATGATATTAAACAGTTAAATACAAAGCAATCATGAACACTATACGCTAGAAGGGTGATAGTGAAATCATAACATGCAGATTCATCATGAAATTCAGAAGTTTTATAAAGTGCAATAGGAAGCAACTAACAAGAAAGATCAAAACTTGAAATTGATGTATAGTAAATTGTTGTACCGAGAACCAACAATTATAAATTAGCAAGTGCATTTGTCAATCAGCAAATGTGTAATAGCACATACTCCAGCAAATGTATATTCTTGTACCTCCAGTGCAATAGCACATATATATATAGGGCAGCAATTTAACGATATCACTGCACGTCAATTTCTGGTTGAAATTTAGTGATTTACAAATGTGTTGCAGTCTCTGCAATAATCCAATCTACGAAATGGCATCTTAGCCGATTATACCACTTAAAACAGGCTGGTAAGTGGTAAATCCATTAAACATGTTAATACTTAGGTTTGTGTACTTGTCGCATGGGTGGGGACTTTTTACTAGTCTACGGTCTACTATGTGGTCTTGCTGACTTAGTTCCTCCCTTTTTAGTTTTCTGTATACTCTCATGTCCAATAAAATTAATTAGCCATCTTGTCAACAGTTATTGTGCATAGTTTTAGTCTGTATAGTTTTCTTTTTAGACGTAGTCTGTAGAGTCTGGAACTGTTATGATTGTGGCCTTATGCGTCTCGGCTGCTCCACCTGTAATGGTTGAGAACTTGTTATAACAGCACCAGGGGGATCGTTGTAGAAATCTAGGAAAGCATGAAGTGCAAATTCTGCTGTTACATCTCAATGACGTCCCCTAAATTATTTAAATAGGAGTATGATTTACATGATGCACAGGTTACCATGCCCATTACTCCCCTTGTGCCACACTTTTCAAGCCTAGTTCAAGCTGGCCCAAGCTTAGCTTAGAAAAATATCTGAGTAGGTCGAGCAGTTACCGCCACAGATATTCAGATTGACTGGTTTTGACTTTTGACATCAAGTATTCCTCCTGCTAATGTTGATCATAATGTTAGCTCAACATTAGGATCCCTAAGTAGATCTTTGTTCTCCGCTGTTGTCATGATATTTGCTATCAGACTAGAAAACAGAGACCCCATTATTACTGTGAAAAAAGTAGTCGAGGTCCATTGCAGTGGTACGATGTTGGACAACAACGCCACCACCCTTTGTTGCACTGGATATAGTTGGCTCTGTTTAGCTTACAGCTTGCTGAATTTTTTTGTCCATCCGATTCTAGTGAATCATCCCAAACTGAGGCCTAAGCATGGGTGGTTTTGAACCGTTTTCATTGCAGAAGAAGAGACACCGGAGGCCATGAACTCACGCTCCAACAAGCGCAGGAAAGCCCTGGAACGCACGGAACCAGAAGACGAGGACGAGACCGGACAAGTGCCCGGGGAGGAGGCGGAGTGTGGCAGCCATGGCCGCAGGCGGTCTACGAGAAGGGGCAGAGGCAGGGGAGCCAAGACGGCAACTCCGGAGCCATTGCCGTCCTCCGGTAGGGGCAGAGGACGGCCCAAGAAGGGCAGCCATGGCGCTGCTCCTGCGGAAGCCGGAAGCTCGGGACGAGGTGGGAAGAAGAGCGGGAAGCGAGGGAGGCCTCGCAAATGATCCGGTTGGGTGAACATAACGATTTTTTGGTCAGACTAGATGGCGACGAGAGTGATTGCTGGTCGTTGGTGCTGCCATGCCATTGCCAAGGCAGTAGTGCGACGTGCCGTGGGGCCTGGCTATCCCGATGCTCCTGTAATATGGTTTTGAATTAGTACTAATCTGATGGAGATGACAAAGGGGCTAGCTAGAGATCTCTTCCATGGTACCCTGTATTGAAGCCAGGCCGTCCACTGGCAAAGATCCAAGGGTGGGTATCCATTTGTAGCGGTGAAACTTAACTGGATCAACAGCATCGCCGCCGGGATGTGCACGGCCGACGTGGCAGTCTTCTGACGCCCGAAGAGCCGAGCAACGAATAGGTATAGCCGCGTTCTTGCTCAAGTTTACCTTTAGGCCCGAGGCTTCTCCAAACATCTCAAACATGCGCGCAACCCCACTTCCTTCGGCTTGAGAAGCACCATCGCATCATCCGCAAACATGGAAATTCTCTGCTTCATCCCCGATCGGGTCGGAGGGGATAGCAATCAAGACGACAAGCATGAATTTGTCATGCAAAAATCTACCCTTCACCCTTCTCTGCTTCCTTCCCGGTGAGTGAACCCCGACTTCGATCTCGGCCCGGACTACATTGGACATGGGCCATGTCAGTTTGGGCCTTCACCTGTCGCTTCATGGGGAGCGAACCCAGCCGTTGCGGCCCCGCGAATAGCGAAAAGTTCCATTCTACACAGCCGCACTCAGTTTGAGCTTCAAAACCTCTCCCCCCTCTTCCCCACCCGCTTCCACAGTTGTTCCCCACTTCCGCCCCACCGCCGAAGCTAGGGTTTCCGCCCGGAATCGCGGCGAGGATGCCGGCCAGCGCGGCCGCGGCCGCCGCAGGAGGCGAGGAGAAGGCGGCGTGTCATGCCCCATATCGGAATCGGAGTTAGAATTGGGGATCAAGAAGCTAGGGTTCGTCACCGGGAACGCGTGTAGGTATCGAGCTCGAATATACTCTATTAGCTGTAAAGTATTTGGAGTAGTTCATCATAGGAAAAGGATATCAAGTTACAGACGGTGGAAAGTAAACCCGAAGGCAACTGGAAATGTAAAATAAATGACGAAGGCGAGCCGTGGGATCTTCTCCTGACTGTCCATCATAGGCGTCCGTTAACTGAAGATGTTGACACTCCAGACTGAAGAATAGCAAAGGCCTGACAATACTCCCTTCCGAAAGCGAACTTGTCCTCAAGGAGCAGGTTGATTGAACCATCCCTGGGCCGTGTTTCTGAAGAAGGCTGGGAAAGTTTTCTTGATGAAATCCGCGTCTTCCCAAGAGGCGTCCTCTGGCGGCAAGTTCTCCCACTGGACCAACCACTGAACCACTGGAAGATTGTTGCGCGGAATCTGACGAGTTTCTAGCACGAGAGCTGGTTCAGTGCGTATGCGCCCATCGGAGCTAATCAATGGCAGATCAGCGCAAGGAACAACTGTAGGTCCGAGGTGTTTCTTAAGCTGACTGACATGGAAAACTGGATGGATGCCCACGTTGTCAGGAAATAGCAATTTGTATGCTACGTTGCCCACTTTTGCAATTACTCTGAATGGCCCATAGTATTTACTTTGAAGCTTGATGTGAGTGCGTAGGCCGAAAGCATTCAGAGGATATGGCTGCATCTTGAGATAAACCATGTCCCCCACAGTCAATGTCCTCTCCGATCTCTTGAGATTAGCATATTTTCTCATTCGTGCTTGAGCTCCCGCCAAGTTAGCTTTCAACTGTTGCCACATGACTGTGCGATCTTGCATAAATTCTGCCGCTTCAGAACCAGTAGGAGCAAGGGTTGATGGTAGTTGGACATCAGGAGGTGGAAATCCATACATTGCCTCAAATGGTGTTTTCTGAAGAGAGGAATGGAAGGAGGTATTATACCAGTACTCTGCCATGCTCAAGTGAGAACACCACTTCTTGGGTTCTGTGGAAATCATGCATCTCAAGTAGTTCTCGATACATTGATTGACACGCTCAGTTTGACCATCCGATTGGGGGTGATAAGCAGAGCTATATCTGAGTTCAGTCCCCATTCCAGCAAAGATATCCTGCCATAACTTGCTGGTAAATATTTTATCCCTGTCAGAGACAATAGCTAGAGGAGGTCCATGTAATTTCAGCACATTATCAATGAAAGCTCGAGCGACAGTCTGGACTGTGAATGGGTGAGATAATAGGATGAAGTGGGCAAACTTGGATAACCTATCAACGACCACAAGGATAACTTCCTTCCCTTCTGACTTAGGTAGGCCCTCCACGAAATCCATACTGACATGTGTCCATACCATGTCAGGTATGTGCAATGGATCCAGAAATCCCGGATAAGGGCAATGTTCTCCCTTGTTCTTCTGACACACAGGACATAGCAGCACAAAGTTATCAATATCTTTTTTCATCCCAGGCCAATAGAAAACTTGTTTCAACCTTTGGTAAGAAGCTTTCATGCCAGAATGGCCCCCCACCGCAGAGGAGTGCAGAGCATGCATCAACTTGTTTCGGAGAGCTGGGTCTCTGCCCACATAAATTTTGCCTTTATGTCTGATAATGCCATCTTGAAGGGAATTGTTATTGAGAGAGTGACTAGGAGAGAGTAACAATTGAAATTTCGGTGTCGTGTTGTTCTAGAGATGCAGGGAGGGACGTCCATGGATTGGACTGCAAAGATTGGATGCAAACCAATGCACATGAGGAGGAGAGATGCAATCCACGCCATGACCTGAAGGGCCCTGCCGTGAACCCCCTTCCCCTATCCCTGTATAATCATGCTCAACAAATCCTTGATATGATTTTGGTTAATCTTCAATTCAGCCTAGCTAGCTGCTGTAGTACTTGCTTGTCTCCTTCCAAATGTTGCCCCAGTCCATTGAGTTTCTTATTGCTCCAGGTAGTACTGCTATTTTTCTGCTCCGCGATTTGACGTGCATGGTTCCAGGCTCCTAGTCTACCACTTTTGTTGCTGTGATGTCGAGCTCTGTTTTCTTTATTATCACGAGTCGCAAAATTAGTAGTGGGAAGTAAACTTTTGTTAACTTGTTGGCTGAACCAATGGAACTACTATTATATTTGATTTGTCGATCAACTAGTGCTGCAATAATGGGATCGAATGATTGCATGACCCTACTGTTGATCTATCATTGCAGGCTTATAGATGTTATTGTTCCTGTCTTATAGCACATGCTAGTTTCTTTATTAGTTGGCTGCTGGTTCTATTTGTTCATATGTATAAGTGCTACTGTTTCTTTGTTATTATCTTATAAAGGATATAGTCCTTTATTTGTATATAGCTGTAACTCTCTTATTGATCAACATATACTGATTCATCTCTTTACTGCAATTACTCTGTGTAGTTCATGATTTGCTCCTGTAGTGGTATAAAATTATAGTTTCTCTTTCAAGCTGGTATATGTGTTTGATATATACTCCAGTCTTTATCTAAATACCATGTATTGGTATTTCTTGTATGGTTTAGTACATCATCTACTGGTGGTTTAGTTGTATGGTTTCGTCCGGATGGTTGCATGTAGTGATAACTCTTTTCTTTGCTTTAGCTATTTCAGATGTTTCAGATGCTTTAGATGTATGCTTATACTCCTATCTATACCAGGTGCATGTGTACCTACATACAGAATAATACCCATGTGTAAGGGGAATGCTACATTTTAACCTTAATCAAGTTTTTCCTGTTTGTTGTTTCTTGTTTTGCAGGTTGATGAACCGGAAGAAAGAAGCAGAAGATGAAGAACTAGGTAGTTTAGTATAGGTTTAGTTTAGAAATTTTCCTTCTTTTATTTCTTTTTTCCTCAAGTGTAATTCCCGAATGCTTGTAATTGACATTTTTATTAATAAAGTCGTTTATATTAATAAAGTCTATTGTTTCTTATTCAGACCAAATAATTGTAGTGTTTCATTTATTATGAATATAATTTCTTCTATTCAATTTTTGCAATATCACTCGTATTATTTATTTACGAATATAGCACCTATGCCGACGGTGTAACCGTCGGCGTAGCCTGCCTTCGGGTGCGTCAGAGGCTGCCACGTGGCGGGGCTAGCTAGCTGCCGTCGGCGTAGGCACGCCCCAGGGGATACCAGCGGCGGACACGTGCCAGGGTATGACGATGGCTATGCCGTCGGTGTAGTTTCGGACCTATGCTGACGGCTAAGCCGTTGGCATAGGTGTGCCCAGGGACCATCGCCGGCCGCCACGTGGCACTATATGCCGACGGCCGTGCCGTCGGCATAGGTGCGACACGTGGCCGTCCCTGGGTGGGACGCTCTTGACGGTAGCGCTGCCGGACGCCGTTTGCCATGGAGCTATGCCGACGGTCGGGGTACGCCGACATATATGATGCCGAAGTCCCTGAAGTGCTCGACGATGTGACGCGGGTCCATGAAGTGCTCGACGATGATTTTGATTCATAGTCAGCTCGATGTCTTGGATCGGCCTGGTGCAGTTCGGCTTGGTACAGTGCAGACGTACTGCTGCTCAGGGTAGAGGTTTGTGGACGGCTCGTACTCAACACGTAGATAGATCTCCTGTAGATACATGTATGCATACCTTCAGGTGAAGCATCTTGGTCTTGTACACGTACGCAGCCCTGAGCCAAGATGGAGCCTGTGGATTTCACTCATGGACGTGAACACATGGGCTCTGCTTGTGTCACAGGTGTATCAGGAGACGCGCTGGAGTCGGCTCGGTTCTCCACGAGAGGCGCGGGTGTCATGGCCGGGAGCTTTGCATGCCCGATCAGATCGATCTGTCCGGTGAGGCAGATGCTTGTGGCCCTCCCGTTATCGAAGTCTGTCGCTCAGAGTAGCGTTGGATGCTCCTTGTGGAGCTGCCAGCCGCGGGAGTTCCGCCCTCCCATGATCTGCTGCCGACGTGCATGGTTTCGATGAAGCCGTTGGCTCGTGGCGTTGGTGCTGGAGGCGCATCTGTGCGCCGCGTGTATGCCGGGGTGGTGGCGCGGTGCAGTTGTTGATGATGCGCGTTTGCCTGGGATGTCGATGCAGATCACAGGAATAGCCGGTCTTCGTCTGGGATGTCGATGCAGATCACAGGAATAGCCAGTCCTGCGGTCGCTTGATACAGGCCTACGCGCCGGAACGGAGACCATCCATGTACAAGGAGTCCCTGGCCCATGCCGTGCTTAGCAGTTGGAGAAACCGATTCGATTGGATCGAACTCATCACCAGATTGGATAGCTGCCGCCATGCGTGCGCCTGCCGGTGCGGACCGGGCGAGTAGCCGGCCGGTCTTGCCGCCGTCCGGATGCGTGTGTGGCATCCACTGTTGGACGCCGGCTCGAAGCCTGCCGTGCCTTACAGGGGAAGATTCGTCTGATGGGCATGCATCTACAAGATTTGTCGCCGGATAAGAGGGTCAGCAAATTTATTTTTGAAGCTAGAGAAAACAGATCTACTGGAATTTTGAAAATTGAAGAATTGGCTAAACTATCTAAGAACCGATCTCATCTTTGATCGACCGGCATAGGATGCCGTGCCCCCGAGGAGATTAATCTCCCCGGGGGCAGCGAGCTGCGGAAGTGGTGGAAGGTCCTAGGATCGGCGTCGTGAAACTAACCGCTCTAATACCATGTAGAAATTGTAGGATGATTGAATATTGTGTTGTTTTTGTGTTGTATTGATCTGACCCTTGTAGGGGTATATATAGGAGTACATGTGAGGGAAGAGAGACTTGGAGTACAAGACAAGTCGTAGTAGGTTTAACCTATTCTATCTCTAACTCCTATCTCTATCTTAAACACAATATACTTCTAACACAAATATCATTCTAGTCTTGCTTGATTTCTTGCAAAGGAAACTATTATCCTTGCTCAAGATATTGAAACTAGCTAACTGTTACTCGGCTTTTTAGAGAACACGAAAAAGATCTACTTTGTTCCGCGCCTCGACATTAAAGAAAAAACAAAACCAAAGGCGAGCCATCATCCTGCAATCGACGAAACAGGTACTTGCCAGGTCACCTCCCTTGTATCAATTGTACAGTAATCATTCTTGTAGCCAGTTTCCTTATTTAAGTTCTCAGTTTATATATTTATATTCAGACATCATCAAAACTTATATGATGCATGTATCTCAAAATTTTGACGTAAGATGAGATTAATAGTTAAATGCAAAACAATCTTGAACATTAAATGCTAAAAGGATGATAGTGAAATCACGACTTGGAGATTTATCATGAAATTCAGAAGTTTTAAACTGCAAAAGGAAGCAACTAACAAGAAGGATCAAATTTTGAAATTGATATATAGTGTAGTGTATAGTAGCAGGAACCAACAATTATAAATTAGCAAGTGCATTTGTTTTTTTTTAAAGGAGCAAGTGCATTTGTAAATCAGCAAATGTGCAGTAGCACATATATTATTGCACCTCCAGTGTTACAACCATGCTATCACATATTCATAAGGAAGCAATTTAGTGACATCACTGCATGCCCATTTCTGGTTCAAATTTAGTGATACACACATGTGCTGCAGTCTGCAATATCCGGTCTACAAAGTGGCATCTTGATTATACCACTTAAAACAGCCTGGTAAGCAGTAACCCCATGAAAACTTGTTAATACTCTGTTTTGTGTACTCGTAACATGGGTGGATACTTTTTACTAGTAAATGGTCTACAGTCCTAGACTTCTAGTATGGTCTTGCTGACCTAGTTCCTTGTTCATAACATCTCTTTTATACCCTCTTGTCCAATAAAATTAATTAGCTATCCTGCCAATAGTTATTCGGTGCTTAGTTTTAGTCTGTAGAGTTTGGAACTGGTATGATTGTGGCCTTATGTGTGCCAGCTTCTCCACATGTGAAGGTTAAAAACTTTTTAAAACAGCACCAGATGGATCGTAGAAGAAATCTAGGAAAGTATGAATTGCAAATTCTGCTGTTACATCTCAATGATGTGCCCTAAATTATTTAAATATGGCATGTACATGACGCACAGGTTACCATGCTGAATAGCTCATTACCCCCTTGTGCCACAGTTTGTCAAGCTGGCCCAAGTTTATCTTAGTTTTGGGTTAAGGAAATCACCGGGGCCAGGAGAAAAAATTGAAAATATCGAGTAGGTTGTTGATCATTATTAGTTTTGGCCTGTTCACAATAGAATTATCTATGCAGCAGTCACCGCCACAGATTCAGGTGGCTGGTTTTGACTCTCAAGTATCTCTCCTCCTAATGTTGATCCTAATGCTTGTCAACAGTAGCCATCGTTGGTCCATCAAATTCTAGTGCTCTGATATAATGGGCTCGGTTTAGCTTATAAATTTCCTGGTCATTTTGGTCCATCCAATTCTAGTGCTTCATCCAAAACTTAAGCTGGATGCTTCTTCCATGTGCAAAACGTGTGTAGTGCTGGTAAATGGCAATCATGCACCTTTAAAGGTCAAATTTTCAAGCAAACTCCGTAGTGACGGTACACCTAATAAGATGCTTCTCTCCTACTGCAAACGGTAAAACTGAAATCGAGTTGGGTTTACATTGGAATTGTTGCTGACTGCTAAAATGCCCGCCGTTTTCACCATTCGCAGTCGCTAAACTGAAATCTAAGCGCGGATGGTTTTTGAGCCGTTTGTTTCCCTGCAGCAGAAGAGACAGCGGAGGCGGAGCAGGTCACCAAGGCGGCATCTCCCACCACCAACCCACGGTCGAACAAGCGCAAGAAAGCCGAGGACGAGATCAGACAGGCACCCAAGGAGGAGGCGGAGAGTGGTTGTTACTCTTTGGTCCTAACTGTACCATATACTGAAGGAGATGCGCGAGGGCTAGATTCATTACCTCCTGCAAACTGTGGACACTAGCCATAGACATTGTAGACACGAGCAGTAATGCCCTGACGGCTGATGTTTTGTCAAGGAATGAACGACTAATCCTGCAAGAAAATGTACTTTCTGAGAGAAAATGGATGCACAACGGAGTGCTGGCTGAGCCCGCGCTGTCGGGTGTCGAATGAAATGAAACTAAGAAAATATGCTCGATTTAAGGTGATGATGCACTGTAACATAGTCCATTGTTAGTTTTATTCTTGAGTCGCGACCAGAAGGAAGGTTCGGTTTAACACCGTTAGTTTTATTTGGATGACCATGTGTTGTCATGGAACAACAAAACACATCGTGGTAATCTGCAGTGCGTAAATCGAACGCGGCTGTAACTGGTGCGCGGCAACGCTTCCAGTTCTTCTCGAACGGATCAGGAATTTGGCTGGCTTCAAGAATCTCGTTTCTTGTCAATGAACTTGGACGGATCAACAACAAATCGAACTTAAGTGACGTCTATTTGCCTAGTGCTCTGATGCTTGTCGCCACCATTACTGGCAGGAGCCAGCTGCGTCCATGGCCGGAGTGGGAATGGTGCAGGCCTGACGGGCGTCAGGCAAAAGGGTTCGGGCTTTTCACCCCCGGAGTCTCGTCTTCACGGGCTCTCGAACCGGGATCCAAGACTCTCCGCGCCAAAATTTCGCGTGTGTAAGATTCCTCAATGCCATTACTGGCAGCCAATATGTGCGCAAATTTGAACAGCAATCTCTACAACAAAAAATTCTAAACACTCCACGGGTGCAGGACCAGGAAAATTTTGCGCACGCAAATTGTGTTCAGTAATCAGTATCCTCTCTCTTTCAACAGCCACCGCTACAAAAAATACTACTACTGCTCCCTCTGTAAACTAATATAAGAATACTTAGATAACTAAAATAGTGATCTAAACACTTTTATATTAGTTTACGGAGGGAGTACTAGATAGAACCACTGGACATCCAGGAAAAAGATGCAACTCTTGACTTGCACTGCTAGCCTCTACCAGAAACAAAAAGGGTTCCAGCTGCAGGAAACACTGGAGAGGATCATAATACTGCAACTGCCAACACAAATTCCTATTTCCTTTTGTTTGTCGAGGTCATCATGGATTCTCCTGATTGGAGAGAATCAACTGGCACTGCCAAAAAAGAGGATTGCAGTCTGGTGCTGGCTGTTTTGGGGATTAGCTGGACCAGATAGAGTACAAAACAACATGTTAGGACCGAATGACGAGTCATTGAGGTAATGAGGAGACAAGGAATGGCTTACAGTGAACTGCTCTCCTCTATGCACAGAAACAAGGATATTAAATGACAGGTTCGGTATGCATTCCCGGCGTTGTTGCTTTATCCGCGTCATCGACGAGTCGGCGGAACCGCGCCGCAAGTTCCTGGTAAAACTTCATATCTGATGGATGTACTCGGTCGATTGCCGACTTGAAGTGTATAATTGCTACTTCTGGGATGTCAAAGTTCTCCTGGTGGAAAATCCAAATAGTTTATCAGCAAGCTTCTAGTGAAAATACTCCTAGTCCTTGTGTACCAGAATGGGCAAAGGGCGGGCAGCATACATCAAGAGCAGCTACAGCGGCTTCCCTGCAGACGAGCTTTATGTCGGCGCCGGTGTAGCCTTCTGTGAGTCTAGCAAGTTCGTTCAGATTGACGTCGTGACTGCAAGGAATGCTGCGTGTATGAATCCGGAAAATATCTTCACGGTCGGCTTCGTCTGGTGGTTGAACATCAAGCAGTCTGTCGAAACGGCCTGGTGCATACATCATTCATGAAGTTAAACCAACAAAAGATAGATAGCATTGTATGTGTAACCCAACAAGGAACATAGACCATAAAATGCATGTGCATAGTCTCTGTAGTTAAGACAGATTACCTGGTCTCAGAAGTGCAATATCGATTTTGTCAGGACGATTTGTAGCTGCAATAACAGTGACACCAATCCTTTGGTCCAAACCTGTTGCAATCATAGTAATTATAGATGATCAAAACCTAAACGGCAAACATATGTATCGCTAGCCCCATGTATATTAGGTACTCAGTTATGTGAACACCTTGGGTGCAGCAATAACCTCCATTTTAATGAATGTAAACTAGGTTTCTTATATAAGATTATTCTGTTACTTGTATCAAGAATGAACCACATGTGTGGAATCAACCAGTAGAACCTAAAGAAATAGTAGAAACGTCATATCTGATCTAGTTTACATGCTTGACTATTTGGTTTGTGTAGTCATCTATAAAGTCAATGACAGCCTATAATACAAGAGTAACCCACTTTCCAGTATATTTAACTAACAATAAAAAATCAATGATTTGATCAAATAAAGACTGAGGTAACAAGTGGCCGGTTGCTGGAGTACCATCATGGGCCAATCAACAGAAAAGAGGAAGTACTAAGGCATACCATCCATTTCCTGTAGCAACTGACTGAGTACCCTATCAGCAACAGATATGCCATTACTTCCATGGCCACGAGTTACCGCAAGCCCATCTATTTCATCAAAAAATAATATTGCAGGTGCATTATCCTTCGCCTTCGCAAATAATGATCTCACTGCCTTTTCAGAGTCACCAACCCATTTGCTGAAAAGCTCAGGACCCTTGACTGCAAGGAAATTCATTTTTGCTTCAGAAGCTACAGCACGAGCCATCAATGTCTTACTGCAACCTGGTGGTCCAATCATTAGCAATCCTCTAGGAGGACGGATCCCTAAGCGCTCAAACGCATCTGGGCATTTCTGTGGCAACTGGATGGCTTCAATTAACTGCTTCTTGATCCTGGCTTGACCACCAACATCTTCCCATCGTACCTTCGGAAGCTCTAGCATTACCTGTACAGGAAATGGTGGAAGCATTAACATTGTGCTACGTGCTACAGATCACATACATATTTTACTGATATTGGTGTTTATTTCCCATAAGATAATAACACACCAGGGTGCATCTCAACCAACCAAATCAAGAGCACCTCACATTAAATTGAATTGTTATACCAGAACTTCATATCAATTGTTCTGAAATGTGCAACTTTTAGTTTAGTTTCCACTGCTCGTCAGTTGGAGTCCATGACGCAGATATTGACACAAACATACGGAAAGAAAGAAAAAAAGCAAGACAGAAGAAATGACGCTTACAAGATAAGAACTACTATAAAAGAAATCACAGCAAGTAATAAGAGAAGAAATCTGAGAAAGAAACGCTAAATGAACATACAAGGTGGGTAAAAATGATACCTCACGCATTGCACTTGGTCTAACTTTCATTTTAGCTTGTTCAAAGTCATCTTTAGTCACCAACAATAGCAACTCATCTTTCTTATCATCCGGCTCGTTACTTTCTATGATATCGCCTCTACCGGTCCAGCAATGATCCTCCACTGACATGGTTAACTTTGAGAGAGATGATGATAATGAGCTTATTTCATAACCCAAAAGACCATCAATTTCTTGAATATTAGTCTTTTCTGCATTTGTGTCACGATCACCAAGTAGTTGAGTTGAACTTTCTTTTACACTGATATAACGGCGAAGAGCACTCAATGCAGCCTCATTGCATAGTGCAGCTAGATCAGCACCCACGAATCCATGAGTGGCAAAAGCAAGGGACTCAACTTCCTCACTAGTGAGAGAGTGGTGAACTCCACTTAGAAGGTGGTGAAGTATGTCCAGCCTCTGTCCTGGAGATGGTACTCCTGCAAGTGAATCAACAATTGATCAACTTTGACTTGCTCAACAATTTATCGACCGAACAACCATATTATTTCAATATTAGGCTTATCATCGATGATGGTCAGCTTGCATTTGACGCCATCCGTAAGCAGTCAACCTCAGTTTACCCTAAGTTCTGAAAACAGCTACTAAAGTGGTGCAGATAAACAGTACATGGGGATGATGTTACCAGTACAGTATCGCAAAAGGAATCCTACATGTATTCGGCACATATACTAGTACTGGTTTTAGTTGCACACAATACCTTTTGTTAGGGGATGATTGCACACAGTACCTTAAAAAAGAACAGCATGACCTAGAATAGAACTGCAGTACATGAAAAACATCAGAGATTTCTACCTATTTCAATTTCTTGATCGAATCTTCCTGGGCGTAGTAATGCACAATCAATACTTTCAAGCCGATTTGTAGCAGCAATCAAGATAACACGATCATTACGGCCAATCTCATCCATCAGTTTTAACAGAGTGGCCACCATTCTAAGAGACAACTCCTCGCCTCCATCCTTCCTGGCTGGAGCAATCGCATCCAATTCATCAATAAATATCTAATATCAATGAAGATACGTATTATCAATCCTCAATTAGTAATAATTAAGACACCATTGTAATATTGAGAAACCATTGGTAATTAAATAATTCAGTCCATGCACAGTAATAAACTAATAATCAGCAGCTATTGCTAATTAGATCATTCAAAAGTCCTCATCTAAGTATAGAGAAACCATTTGTAGTTAAATACTGCACTCAATCCATAAACATTGATAATCAGCAGCTATTACTAATTTGGGTCACTAATAACTCAAGAGATAACGGATGATAACACCTAGCTTACCCAAAATCTAGGTCATAAGAGATTTTTGTTTTAAATCTTCAATTGCAGTAACAGTGTTAAATCAATTTTAAAATGGAAATTTCTAACTTCACCTAAAATGTTAAAAAAAGTGTAAAGGATGATGTTTCCCTAAAGATGGATGAGCAATAAAATATATATGTAGGCATGTTGAATGCTTTTGTCAACCTTTATTTTCATCTCGAATTCTAAGGGTAAACATCTGAGGATAGGAATCCTTTTAACTCAAGTTCTAGAAGTCATGAACAAAAGATTGTTCATTTTTCTATTCCACATGATACGGGGCGAGGGAGAAAACGTTAAGAAATTATGACATTAGCCTCCTAAAAAGGTAGTATACTAAGAGTAGGTTTCAAGTGCTGCCGACATGACAATGAAAAGAATTGGTTGGCCATTAGAAAAGAATCTAACCACAGCAGGTGCAGCTTGCTTAGCTGAAGTGAAAACATCATACAATGTTTGTTCACTTTCACCGTGGTACTGACTAATGATCTCTGGTCCATTAATTGTAAAAAGATTGGCTCCCAGATCATAGGCACATGAAGAAGCAAGAGAGGTTTTTCCTGTTCCAGGTGGACCATAAAGAAGAAGACCTTTATACCTGAAATGAAACAAAACAGTATATTGTTAACTAACAAATAAAGGTGTTTGCAATCTAGGGGGACAAGTTCACACTATACCTTGGTAAATCATGCAAACCATTCCTTGGGAAACCAATTTGATCTGCCAACGAAAATGAAATCATTTCTTTTACTTTTGCTGAAACTTCAGATAACCCACCAAGCCTTTGATCATGATTGGCATCTTCACTTCCTGTATCAGCAGAGATCAAATATTCTGGTGGGAACCCTAGCTTATCTGACCCAAACTCCTTTGAAGATGACAAATCAGAAAGGTGCACTTTTGTGGTTTTGTCGAGAAGGAACAAAGCAGGGGTTTCAACCAATTTACCAGAGACATTTGCATTAGACACTGAATTTCTTTTCTCATGCACTACATCCAGGGCAGAACCATCTGTTTCTGCTCGCAAAACTATGAACATAGATAGTTTCCCGCACATTGAGAGAGGGACGTAGTTTCCTTTCAGTAAGTGCCTACCATCGAGCCACCGTGATGCAGAAGTCTGCAGCAAGTCAGTTATTTTATCATCTGCTAATGCTGATTTTGCAGTGGCTTGATCCAGGCACAATGAAAAGCCACTGTTAGATGCACCATCATGGGATTCATTTCTGCACGGAGGAGTTGAAGGGATCCTTTTAGGCGACTCCAAAACCATCACATTTCTTACAGGATGGTAATCAGAATCTGACTTATTATGACTGGACGGCGCAACTTTCGTTGGGACTAGACTGAGATAAAGATCGCTGCATTTTATCACCCGCAAAAACTCTCCAGCATCATCTCGTTTTGGGGCTTGAGATGTATATAGGGGGCTAATTAGCAAAGAACGACCTACTACAGGGTATCCCAGTGTGCAGGCAAGATCCCAAGAGAGCTTGATGCCATTCTTTTGAACCTGATAAGAGTGGCCATCCAATCAGAAACTTTTACAGTTTGGCATTCGCGACATTTATACATCAAGAGAAGAAAGATACAAAGGCACGTACCTCACGTGAAGGGAAAACTGTGGCAGTCACAAAGTTCACCCCAGCTTCATTAGAGATGAGATCATTGTCCACATCAAGATCAAAGAATATGTTGCACCCCTCAAATAAACTATCAAGTGGGAAGCCATCTAAACTGTTACTACTTGAAGAAATGAGTGACACCTAAGAACAAGGAGACGAAGCTCAGGTGACTTGAACAAAACAAAACATAGACACTGGTAAGCTGAAGTTTTATCATTATTGGAATCCATGGGAAGCTCGAATGTCAGTTCTACAACCAGGGTACCACAATCCACTGTATGTGTTAATCTTATTTTCAGCAAGCTGTAAATATGATTCTTTGCGGCGGTATTGAAAAACAGCCTGGATCAATCAACATATATTCAATTCACAAGATGTTACACCAGTAGAGCAAAGATACATTTAGACAGTCAAAGGTGGATTTACATGGAGCATGGTTTGCATTGAAAACACAAGTGTAGTGCTTAGTAAACAAGTTCGGTGCACAAAGAAATCCTAATTTTGAGGAGGAGCATACAGAGACGAGGCACCCAGGCCGTAGCCCGGAGCTGACCATGGCGGGCTCGGCAAGCCAGAGCCTCCCCTCACCACCGCGGCTCCCGCCCCTGGAGACCACATCGGAGACAGTGCCGGCAAAACAACCGGCGCCTCCACGGGGTACAAGCGCCGGGTACCGCGCCGCCACCGCTGCAGCGATGGACGAGAGGTCCAGGCAGCCTCCGGTGCCTTCACGGGCGCGAGAGGGTGGGGTACGAGGTGACGGCTGCGGGGACACAGGCGGCTTCTTCTTCTTGCCCTTAGAAGACATGGCAGCGGTTCTGGCGAGCTTCTGGGGACCTAAAATGCACCGGTACAGATACATGTATCAGTATTGGACCAATACGGATACGTAAATTCACTAGTTTGGAAAAGCGTCAATATGGTGATACATTTTGCTATTTATTTATTTAATTCACAGAGATATATATGTATGGAAGCTAGGAACAGCAGATTACCTTCTTGCTTGCTCTCCTGAGCTAAAATGTTTCACTGCTAACATGTTTAAACCAAAACATTTTCCCATCTGAACAAAATTCAAACTACAATTTGTAAACATTTGCCCCTACAAGCATTATCACAAACACCTATCAAGCAAAATCCTTTCACATGTAAACTTGAACATGCACTGGAAAAATCATCCAGAAAGCACTCATCAAGAAACAGCCATCATTATACTCACAATATCCAATCTACAGCAAGTACGCATCCAATACAAAAATCATTCAATCAGATTTTTTTTTTAACCAACAAGGATGCAAGCGGAAGGAGGGAGGGGGAATGAGGGAAGAGGGAGGAAGGAGGGAGGAGGGAGGAGGGGGGGGGGGGGACGAAGGAGTTGTGGCTACCTGCCAAAGGACTGGTCTCCGGCGCAGCTCCGGTGGGCGGCATTGCTGGGCGGGAGCGGCTGCTCCAGGGAGGAAGGCGCTGCTTGCGGGTGCGGCTGCTCGACGGAGGTGAGCGCTGCTGGGCTCCTGTAGCGGCAGCAGGGCAGCGGAGGCTTCGGCCGGCTTAGCGCGCCGCGGCGGAGGACCGGCAGTAGCGGCGGCGGCGGGAAACCTAGGGAGCGTCAGCTCGTTTGCTTGTCCGCTACCTCGAGTACGAATTTTGTTGTACTATATAGTTGGCGAGGAGCACCTTAGTCCAGTTTGGCCTCCGCGGGCCCACCTGGCAGTGACGCACGCATGGCCTTCGCCTTCAACCTCCGGTCGCCTTGCCTATCATCGACACCACCTCCGTACGCTTCACCTCGTCATCGATCCCCCACTCGGTGCGCTTGTCCCGACAGTTGGTCCGGTGGCCCTCGGTGAATGGACAGTACACCATTGGCACGTTGGCGGAGATGCTCTCGAGCGTAGAGTTCCGTCCGGCCGGAGTGCGTCAGAACACCCCCCCCCTCCTGGTGCCCGAGGACCTCCGCATGTGGGCACCGTATATGGATGTGTTTGGTTAGCAAGAGATGCTAGGGTGGTCATCGGTATCCCCATCCAGCTGGCTACGGATAACCATTATTTCTGTTTTGTTGTTGCGTGATGTTAGCTCATGTTTTGTTTGGTTTGAAGGATGAGTTAAGGATAGCCATTTTTCATATTTTATTGTTAAGGTGAGGAAGTAGATATAATCCGTAACTTTCTTGTCACCCATTCCCTTTTAGCTGCTGCAGGAAAAATAAAAGATCAACACACACAACACACCATCTACAGTGCCCATGAACACCGTACATGGACAGACCGATGCCCAGGCAGTCCACTCACACCACGTACGCAGAGGCACGCACGTCCATCATGGCTTTTGGAACTGCTCCGCGGGAGAAAACGATTCGGTGTGACATTCGCGCGTGGATGGATG
Source organism: Hordeum marinum (assembly GCA_022496015.1). NCBI lineage: Eukaryota > Viridiplantae > Streptophyta > Magnoliopsida > Poales > Poaceae > Hordeum > Hordeum marinum. Next base: position 48,163,647 of record CM039672.1, read on the forward strand.
AGCATGTCTGCGACATTTTCGCGTGCGAGCGTAGCCGGATTTATGAGGTATATTCCAATCATATGGCTATCCTTATCCTATCTCATCCCAACTCGTCCACAAACCAAACGACTGCTATCCAATAAAATATGGATATCCATGTCCCTTGGGTGGCTATCCCGTGAACCAAACACATCTATATATGACACGGATGCCAGGAACTCCGGTGGCATCACGGTTGTTTCTCCCCTGACGAGGTCGGTCTGGATGTTCCATATGAACGCATATATAGTCATTGTTGGCCAACCCCCCACCCGAGCTCCAGCGTTGATGACACTAGTGTAGTTAATTGACGTACGCGACGGCTCTGGCGTCGTGCTTATCAATCGAGCCACTCGAGGAGGTCGTCCTACTCCTTCCAGTGGTTGAAGTCGAGTATGTCGAGCGGGGTGTCGGTGGGGGGAAGACGTTTCTGGCGTGGAGATGTGGCGGACCGATGGTGTACGTGGGCATGAAGGTGGCGCGCGCATGGCGTCGAGAACGAGATGCTCGAGTGCGTCCAAGGTGTTGAGAAGGACGGTGTCTAGGAGCGACGGACACCGTTCGGCCACTGACATGTGGGCCCATGGTAGAGGAGCCGGCTCCGGGAGCGACAGCCTTTCGGCCTCGCGCATGACGTAGTTTAGCATGAAACATCGTGCTTGATGGTGCGGATCATCGCCAGGAAGTCATGCAGTCGTATGCCATCGCATAGATATTCTTGTCATCGACGTCGTGTGGAGATACCCATTGTGCCTTAGCTAGTCCTCATCTGCACACAAGTTAGACCCATTTCGTTCGCCGCCGTCCGTTTGGGTCGGCGCAGACACAAAAGGCGGCCCAACGCGTCGACCCAAACGGACGCGCGTCCGCTTTTCGTCCGCATGGCGACCCATTCTCGATCCATTTTTAAGTCGGATTTGCGTCGGCGCGGACACGAGACGGACGCGCGCGCCTGCTCCTCTCTCCGGGCCCGCCGGTCGGTGGCAGCCACCGCCATTTCCCCTATTTCTCCCAAAAAACTCCCGCTCGCGCGCCCCACACCCGCCATGGACGACGACCTCGACCTCGACGCCGCCGCCGGCCTCGCCTCCCTCGCCTCCCTCGCCTCGGCCGGCCAGACGACCCGCCCCTCCGGCAAAGGCAAGCCTCGTGCCCCGCGCAAGATCGCCGCCGCGCCCAAGCCAAAGAAGGCGTTGACGCCCGAACAGCGAACAAGGGAGTCGACCAAGAGGAAGAGCTGGAGGCACGCCGCGGACGCGAGGGAAGAAGCCGTCGCGGCTGCCGCCGTTGCCACCGCCACGCAGCAGGAGGTCACTAACACCCGCGTCGCGACGGCAACGAGGGAGGCGCTCTACATGCTAGGGTTAAACCCTAGCCAGCACAGCCTCCTCAACGCCGCCATCGCCACGGCCAGCATCGGCTCATCGGCGTTCCCTCGGATGGTGCTGCCCGACTCGCCCCGCGCGTCGGCTTGCAACCCGATGCACGGCTTCCACGTGTACCCGCAGGCCTCCCGCCTGTCCGGGGAGTGCTCGCCCGACTTGAGCATGGTCACGCCTTCCACACCCGCGCCCGCGCCCATCGGCCTCAACGCCACCCCCGTGGCCGGTGGCTCGTCATCCGGAGGCGCGAGGAAACGCGCATGGCAGATGCCAGCCGGCATGCTCCCGGACGCCCGCAACCTGTTCGAGGGAATGTTGTCCGCCGTCGACGAGGACTATATGCAGAACCTCATCTTCAAGGGCGGTGCGACGGTTTCTAGCTACGATCCCGACGAGACACAAAGCCAGGACGGCCACGAGGCATTCACGCCAGCCGCTGGCTATGATCTTGATCTGGCGGCCTTCATGCGTGATCAGGTCGGCATGGACCCGGACGGCTTCCCACTCGACCACGAGTTCCCGGACTACTACGGGCAAGAGGAAGAGGATGAGTGCGACATCGAAGCGGAGCCTTTGTTCGAGGACGAGCTCGCCAACCAAGCCGTCGGTCCTAAGCCAAAGCGCAAGAGCAAGCGCACGAAGGCATACACGACTGCTGAGGACAAGCTTCTTTGCGAGTGTTGGTGAGACATTGGACAAGACCCCAAGACGGGCGCCGAACAAAAGCATTCAACCTTTTGGATTCGTGTCCACCTAGAGTTTCATGAGCGTAAGAAGTTTCTGCCTTACCAAATTGTGAGCACACGCGGGTGGGTGTCCATTTCCAAGCGATGGAGGGTGATCCAACAAGAGTGCAACAAGTTTTGTGCCACTCTTGAGAGCGTCAAGGCCCGCCCTGTGAGCTGCATCGGCGTGCAAGACATGGTATGCTAGCAAGCCACCCTCTTTTGTGTCATCAAGTTCATGCTTGCGTGTTCATTTGCATATCATTTGCCCATATGCTTGCATGGAAACATTTTGTAGGCGTTTCAAGTTTTGGAGGCATTCAAGGTTCAACACAATGGCAAGTGCTTCAACCTCTCCCATTGCTTTCGGGTCATCAAGGACGAGGAGAAGTTCAAGGCGCAATATGCCGCCCTCAAGTCGCGTGGGGGGAAGCAAGCCGTGGAGGAGGTTGGGGAGGGCGAGCTGGCACGGCCGCGGGGGAAGACCAACTCCAAGAAGGAGGACAAGCGGGATGCGGCATCCAACGCCTTGATTGCAAGCGTGGAGGGCATGATGAACAATAAGGACTCAAGGGAGGAGGAGCGCCGGCGTTTCAAGGAAGAGCAAATGAACGCCTTCATGGAGATCCAAAGAAGGAGGCTTGAGATGGACGCGGAGAAGCAAGCCAAGATGCTCGAGCTGGAGGCGGAGAAGCAAGCCAAGATGCTAGAGATCGAGGCCGCCAACGCCAAGACCAAGGCAAAAGAAGTGGATCTCGCGAGCATGATGACCGGGGTGGAGATCATGAAGGTGGATCTCAACACCGTGTCACCAAGGAAAGGTCGTGGTTCGAGAAGATGCAGCCGACATGCTCAAGCTCACCGACGAGTGATCTCGTGGCCGCAAGCGCCTTCCTTTTTTGTATGCCGGCTCTTGTGCTGGCATGACCATGAGGCCGCGATGGCATGGTCGAACTCAAGTCCCATCCTTTTTTGTGTGCTGGCATGTGTGTCGGCCACTGGCAAGTGCGCCAGTATGAACTGCGATGACATTTTTTGAAGCCGACAATGTATGCCGGCACTGGCATGGTGCCGGCATGATCTATGGCCGCTGGCATGATCTGTGAGCCGCGGGCCTTTTTTTAAAATTGAGTGCGGACATGAAATGGGTCGGGGCGTTGGGCGCACTGTCGATCCAAATGCAAAGGTGGGCGGACGCCGGGCGGGCGGCCAACCCAAACGGACAAAAAACGGACAAATGCGCCGTCCGTTTAGGTCGGCCCGTTGGAGTTGCTCTTAGCCAAAGGCAAGCATCACTATGCTAATTCCCTTGGAACAACTGATGACGCGCAAATAAATGACCCTAAGTCGAAGTTGGACATGGGTGATCAAATCGCTCTTTCTTTTTTGTTGTTGTTCTTCCTCCTCATTTTTTCATCTAAGTAGGACTCAATTTCATCAATTTCTTATTCCATGGTTCCTATAAAACGTAAATCTCTTGTCGGACAACGGAGGCTCTCTTGATATTAAGGATTGCTACTAAAAGATTGAAGCAATATCTAAATACATCAATGTTTTCAGATCTATAAGGAGCATCATCAGTTTCAGATTCAGGCAAAGAGACAATTTTATAAGCACCACTAAAAGTAACATTTTTTCAATTTATTCTACATCATAATAATTATATTCATCCTTAATATAAGAGGTTAAGGTGTAATTATCATTGTACACACATTGAAAGGGAGGATGTTTAATATCCTTCCTAAAGGAACAAGCTGTATCATATTAATAATACAAAGTTCTAGAATACCAATGCAATCGGTTTATTAAATCCCACAAGTGTTTATCTTTTTGAGATAAGCGACAATTCCTGAAGTAGTCACACTCGCCTAATGACCCCCCTACCAAGTAAGACATGATACGAGGGGTTGCTCTCGCTGAAGCGGCGACTATTTTATACCGTGCGGTGTTCTCACGATAGATGTCATGGAATGGCTAAGAGAGCTGAGAGGAAGGCTACGGTGGAGATCCGCGCCGGGATTGGGCAACATCATGCGGTGATATACCCAGAGTTCGGGGCCCTCGCGGTGAAGGTAACACCCCTACTCCTTCATGTGGCCCGTCGGCTATCGGGTCACGTCAGTTATGGGGCCTACCGGTTGCCGGGTCTTGTCCTGTGATGTCACGTAGTGGGTGGCACTATTTGTCAATCTTGTCTGACTGTAGCGGTATGGCTAACTCTGTAGTTTCTTAGCCATAGTGTCTTTTGCTTGTGCCCGATGGAATGCGTGATGTTGACTTCGTCGGGCTCTAGCCGACAGGCCACAGCCGGCCAGGCCCAGGCCGGCCAGCCCGCAGTCGGCTGGGCTCTAGCTCGCTAGGCTCCCGTTGGCCACGCTCTAGCCAACCAGGCTCCTGTTGGGGAACATTGCATGAGAAACAAAAAAAATTCCTACGCACACGCAAGATCTATCCATGGTGATGAGCATCTACGAGAGGGAGAATGGATCTATGTACCCTTGTAGATCGCTGAGCGGGAAGCATTAAGAAACGCGTTTGATGTAGTCGAACATCTTTGCGATCCAAATCGCCGAGCGTCCCACGATCCAATCACGATCCGTCCCGATCTAGCACCGAATGGACGGCAACTCTGCGTTCAGCACACGTACGGCTTGATGACGATCTTCGCCTTCTTGATCCAGCAAGAGGGAGCGGAGAGGTAGACGAATTCTCTGGCAGAGTGACGGCGTTGCGGCGATGGTGATGGAGTAATCTCAGCAGGGCTTCGCCTAAGCATATCTGAAACCGATCTAGAGGAGAAACTAGGGACTAGAGGGTAGGGTTGCACGTGGCTGAAAATCTATGTGCCAAAACCCTAAAACCTCTAGTATATATAGGAGGAGAGGAGGAGGAGGCTTGGCGCAAGGGCCAGCCCCTCTTTGGTTCGGCCGAAGTGGAGAGGAGGAGTCCTCCTCCTCCACTCCTAGTAGGATTAGGACTCCTTCCTTATTTTCACCTTTTTGCCTTTTTCCACCTTTTCTCACTTTGGAATTTCTTCCCAGCCGCATGGGCCTTGTGTGGGACTTCGTCCAGCCCACTAAGGAATGGTATTTGTCCTCCCACAGACCATGTAGCCTCTTGGGTCAAAATACCCCTCCTGATGGTCCCCCGATACACTACCGGCACTCCCGGTACACTACCGATGAGCCCGAAACTTTTCTGGCGACTAAAACAGGACTTCCTATATATCAGTCTTTACCTCCGGACCATTCTGGAGCTCCTCGTGACGTCCAGGATCTCATCCGGGACTCCGAACAACCTTCGGTCACCACCATGCATAACTCTATACTACCGAAACGTCACCAAACCTTAAGTGTGCAGACCCTACGGGTTCGAGAACTATGTAGACATGACCGAGATGCCTCTATAGTCAATAACCAGTAGCGGGACCTCGATGCCCATATTAGTTCCTACATATTCTACGAAGATCTTTATCGGTCGAACCTCTATGTCAAGGATTCAGTCAATCCCGTATAATGTTCCCTTTGTTCTTCGGTATGTTACTTGCCCGAGATTCAATCGTCGGTATCTCCATACCTAGTTCAACCTTGTTACCAGAAAGTCTCTTTACTCGTTCCGTAATAGAAGATCCCGTGACTAACACTTAGTCACATTGCTTGCAAGGCTTGTTGTGATGTTGTATTACCGAGTGGGCCCTGAGATACCTCTCTGTCACACGGAGTAACAAATCCCAGTCTTGATCCATGCCAACCCAACAGACACCCTCGGAGATACCTGTAGAGTACCTTTATAGTCACCCAGTTACGTTGTGACGTTTGATACATACAAGTCATTCCTCCGGTGTCCATGAGTTGCATGATCTCATTGTCGTAGGAACGTATACTTGACATGTAGAAAAACTGTAGTAATAAACTGACACGATCATATGCTACGTTTATAGTTTGGGTCTTGTCCATCCCATCATTCTCCTAATGATGTGATCCCGTTATCGAATGACATCTTATGTCAATGGCCAGGAAACCTTGACCATCTTTGATCAACGAGCTAGTCTACTAGAGGCACACTAGGGACAAAGTGTTGTCTATCTATCCACACATGTAATGTGTTTTCAATTAATACAATTATAGCATGGATAATAAACAATTATCATGAACAAGGAAATATAATAATAAACACTTTATTTATTGCCTCTAGGGCATATTTCCAACAGTCTCCCACTTGCACTAGAGTCAATAATCTAGTTCACATCAGTATGTGGTTTACATTGTAATGAATCGAACACCCATGCAGTTTTGGTGTTGATCATGTTTAGCCCTTGGAAGAGGTTTAGTCAACGGGTCTGCAACATTTAGATCCTGTGCACTTTGTAAATATTTATGTCCTTCTCCTCGATGTAATCGCAGATGGAATTGAAGCCTCACTTTATGTGTCTGGTCCTCTTGTGAAACCTTGGTTCCTTGGCCACAGCAATGGCACTAGTGTTGTCACAGAACAAAGTCATTGGATTCAGTACACTGGACACTACTCCAAGATCTGTCATGAACTGCTTCATCCAGACACCTTCCTTCGCCGCCTCCGATGCTGCAATATACTCCGCTTCGCATGCAGAATCGGCTACCACGCTTTGCTTGGAACTGCACCAGCTTATCGCTCCCCCGTTGAGAATAAATACCTATCCGGTTTGCGACTTAGAGTCATCTAGATCGGTGTCAAAGCTTGCATCGACGTAACCCTTTACGACGAGCTCTTGATCACCTCCATAAACGAGAAACATTTCCTTAGTCCTTTTCAGATACTTAAGGATATTCTTGACCGCTGTCCAATGATCCATTCCAGGATTACTTTGAAACCTTCCGGCCATACTTATGGCAGGGCTGACATCGTGTCTTGTGCACAGCATTGCATACATGATAGAGCCTATGGTTGAAGCATAGAGGATGACACTCATCTTCTCTCTATCTTCTACAGTCACTGGGCATTGAGTCTTACTCAACTTCACACCTTATAACACAGGCAAGAACCCCTTCTTGGACTGATCCATTTTGAACTTCTTCAAAACTTTATCAAGGTATGTGCTTTGTGAAAGTGCTATCAAGCGTATCGATCTATCTCTATAGATCTTAATGCCTAATATGAAAGCAGCTTCTCCTAGGTCCTTCATTGAAAAACTCTTGTTCAAATATGCCTTCACGCTTTCTAGCATTTCTATATTGTTTCCAATCAGCAATATGTCATCCACATATAATATTAGAAACGCTATAGAGCTCCCACTCACTTTCTTGTAAATATAAGCTTCTCCATAAACTTGTATAAACCCAAACACTTTGATCACCTCATCAAAGCGTTTATTCCAACTCCGAGATGCTTGCACCAGTCCATAAATGGATCGCTGGAGTTTGCAAACTTTGTCAGCATTCTCTGAATCGAAAAAACTTCTGGTTGCATCATATACAACTCTTCCTCAAGGAAACCGTTGAGGAACGTTGTTTTGACATCCATCTGCCAAATTTCATAGTGGAAATAAGCAACTATTGCTAACATGATTCTGACAGACTTAAGCATCACTACGGGTGAGAAGGTCTCATCGTAGTCAACTCCTTGAACTTGTGAAAAACCCTCTGCCACAAGTCGAGCTTTATAGACGATGACATTACCGTCCGCGTCCGTATTCTTCTTAAAGATCCATTTGTTCTGAATGGCCTTTCGCCCTTCAGGTAATACTTCCAAAGTCCATACTTTGTTCTCATACATGGATCCCATCTCGGATTTCATAGCCTCTAACCATTTCTTGGAATCCGGGCCCATCATCGCTCCTCCATAGCTCATAGGTTCATTGTTGTCCAACAACATGACCTCCAAGACAGGGTTGCCGTACCACTCAGGAGCAGTACACGCCCTTGTCGACCTATGAGGATCAATAGTAACTTGATCCGAAGCTTCATGATCATCATCATTAACTTCCCCTTCAACTGTCGTAGGCTCCACAGAAACATCTTTCTGCGTTGCGCTACTCTCTGGTTGAAGTAAAGGTTTAATAACCTCATCAAGCTCTATTTTCCTCCCACTCAATTCTTTCGAGAGAAACTCTTTCTCAAGAAATGTTCCGTTTTTAGTGACAAACACTTTGCCTTCGGATCTAAGATAGAAGGTATACCCAACTGTCTCTTTCGGGTATCCTATGAAGACACATTTCTCCGCTTTAGGTTCCAGCTTTTCAGGCTAAAGCTTTTTGACATAAACATCACATCCCCAAACTTTAAGAAACGACAACTTTGGCCTCTTGCCAAACCATAGTTCATATGGCGTCGTCTCAATGGATTTCGATGGTGCCCTATTTAAAGTGAATGCAGTTGTCTCTAATGCATAACCCCAAAACAATAGTGGCAAATCGGCAAGAGACATCGTAGAACGCACCATATCTAATAATGTTCGATTACGACGTTCGGACACACTATTACACTGTGGTGTTCCACGTGGTGTCAAATGTGAAACAATTCCACACTATATTAAGTGACCGCCAAACTCATAACTCAGATATTCACCTCCTCGATCAGATCGTAGGAATTTAATCTTCTTGTTACGATGGTTTTCAACTTCACTCTGAAATTGCTTGAACTTTTCAAACGTTTCAGACTTATGTTTCATTAAGTAAATATACCCATAACTACTTAAGTCATCAGTGAAGGTGAGAAAATAACGATATCCACTACGCGCTGCAGTATTCATTGGACCGCACACATCAGTATGTATGATTTCCAACAAGTCACTTGCTCGTTCCATTGTTCCAGAGAACGGTGTTTTAGTTATCTTGCCCATGAGGCATGGTTCACATGTGTCAAGTGATTCAAAATCAAGTGACTCCAAAAGTCCATCAGCATGGAGCTTCCTCATGCGTTTTACACCAATATGACTCAAATGACAGTGCCACAAGAAAGTGGTACTATCATTATCAACTCTACATCTTTTGGCATCAATGTTATGAACATGTGTATCATCACTATCAAGATTCAATATGAATAAACCCCTCACATTGGGTGCATGACCATAAAAGATATCACTCATATAAATAGAACAACCATTATTCTCTGATTTAAATGAGTAACCATCTCACAATAAACAAGATCCAGATATAATATGCATGCTTAACGCAGGCATTAAATAATAATTATTCAGGTTTATCACTAATCACGATGGTAATCGAAGAGAGAGCGTGCCGACGACGATCACATCAACCTTGGAACCATTTCCCACGCGCATCGTCACTTCGTCCTTCGCTAGCCTTCGTCTATTCCGTAGTTCCTATTTTGAGTTGCAAATGTGAGCAACCAAACCGGTATCAAATACCTAGGCACTACAACGAGAGCTAGTAAGGTACACATCAATAACATGTATATCATATATACCTTGTTTGTCGTTGGCCGCCTTCTTATCAGCCAGGTACTTGGGGCAGTTTCTACTTCTAGTGACTAGTTCCCTTGCAATGAAAGCACTTAGTTTCTGGCTTGGGTCTAGCCTTGGGCTTCTTTACACGAGTAGCAATTGCTTTGCCATCCTTCTTGGTTTTACCCTTCTTGCCCTTGCCCTTGCCATTCTTCTTGAAACTAGTGGTTTTATTGACCATCAACACTTGATGTTCTTTCTGGATTTCAGACTCAGCAACTTTTAGCATCGCAAACAGCTCGGCGACTGACTTGTTCATCCCGTGCATGTTATAGTTCATCACAAAGCTCTTGTAACTAGGTGGCAGTGATTGAAGAACTCTGTCAGTGATCGCCTCTGGCGGAAGGGCAATTCCCAACTCCGCCAGACGAGTCAAATACCCAGACATTCTGAGTATATGTTCACTGATAGACCCATTCTCCTCCATTTTGCAAGCATAGAACTTATGGGAGGTCTCATACCTCTCGATCCGGGCATTCTTCTGAAAGATAAACTTCAACTCTTAGAACATCTCATATGCTCCATGACGTTCAAAACATCTTTGAAGTCCCGGTTCTAAGCCATACAATATTGCACACTGAACTATTGAGTAATCTCCAGAACGTGCCTCCCAAGCGTTCTTAACGTCTTCGGATGACATGTCTTCGGGTTGGTCACCAAGCGGTGCATCAAGGACATATGATTTCTGGGAAGCCATGAGGATAATCCTCAGATTACGGGCCCAGTCAACAAAGTTACTTCCATCATCTTTCAACTTAGCTTTCTCTAGGAACGCATTAAAATTCAGGGGTGCTACTGCGCGAGCCATTGATCTACAACATAAATATGCAAATGTTACTTAGACTATTGTTCAAGATAACGAGTTTAGTTAATCAAATTACTAAAGCTCCCACTCAAGTTGACATCCCTCAGGTCATCTGAGTGTCACATGATCCAAATTCACCAACTCAAGTCCGATCATCACGTGAGTTGAGGTGGTTTCAATGGTGAACATCATCATGTTGATCATATCTACTATATGACTCATGTTCGACCTTTCGGTCTCTTGTGTTCCGAGGCCATGTCTGTACATGCTAGGCTTGTCAAGTTTAACCCGAGTGTTTTGCATGTGCAACACTGGCTTGCACCCGTTGTATGTGAACGTAGAGTTTATCACACCCGATCATCACGTGGTGTCTCGATACGACGAACTTTCGCAATGGTATACACTCGGGGAGAACATAATTCATCTTGAAATTTAAGTGAGGGATCACCTTATAATGCTACTATCATCCTAAGCAAAACAAGGTGCATAAAAGGATTAACATCACATGCAAATCATAAGTGACATGATATGGCCATGAACTTGTGCTTTTGATCTCCATCTTGAAAGCACCGGCATGATCTCCATCGTCACCGGCACGACACCATGATCTCCATCAACGTGTCGCCATCGAGGTTGTCGCGTCCACCATGCTTCTACTACTATTGCTACCGTTTAGCGATAAAGTAAAGCATTACATAGCGCTTAATGATTGACACGCAGGTCATACAATAATTAAAGACAACCTTATGGCTCCTGCTAGTTGCCGTACTCATCGACATGCAAGTCGTGATATTCTATACAACACATGATCATCTCATACATCACATATATCTCATCATGTAATTGTCCATATCACATCACAACATACCCTGCAAAAACAAGTTAGACATCCTCTAATTGTTGTTGCATGTTTTACGTGGCTGCTACGGGTATCTAGCAAGAACAATTCTCACCTACGCATAAACCACAACGGTGATACATAAGTTTCTTTTCAACCTTCTCAAGGACCGCCTTAGTCGAATCCGATCCAACTAAAATAGGAGAAACAAACACCCGCCAGTCATCTTTGTGCAACGAAGTTACACGCCAGTCGATGGAACCCGTCTCTTGTAAGCGTACGAGTAAGGTTGGTCTGGGCCGCTTCATCCCACAATACCGCTGAACCAAAACAAGACCAAGGGAGGAAGCAATCTAAGTATCAACTCCCCCGAACTCTTTGTGTTCTACTCGAGATCTCATCTTCACATAGACCTAGCTCATGATGCCACTGTTGGGGAACGTTGCATGGGAAACAAAAAAAATTCCTACGCACACGCAAGATCTATCCATGGTGATGAGCATCTACGAGAGGGAGAGTGGATCTACGTACCCTTGTAGATCGCTGAGCGGGAAGCGTTAAGAAACACAGTTGATGTAGTCGAACATCTTCGCGATCCAAATCGCCAAGCGTCCCGCGATCCAATCACGATCCGTCCCGATCTAGCACCGAACGGACGGCACCTCCGCGTTCAGCACACGTGCGGCTTGATGACGATCTCCGCCTTCTTGATCCAGCAAGAGGGAGCGGAGAGGTAGACGAGTTCTCTGACAGCGTGACGACGCTGCGGCGATGGTGGTGGAGTAATCTCAGCAGGGCTTCTCCTAAGCATAGTTGAAACCGATCTAGAGGAGAAATTACGGACTAGAGGATAGGGTTGCACGTGGCTAAAAATCTATGTGCCAAAACCCTAAAATCTCTAGTATATATAGGAAGAGAGGAGGAGGAGGCTTGGCGCAAGGGCCAACCCCTCTTTGGTTCGCCCAAAGTGGAGAGGAGGAGTCCTCCTCCTCCACTCCTAGTAGGATTAAGACTCCTTCCTTATTTCCACCTTTTTGCCTTTTTCCACCTTTTCTCACTTTGGAATTTCTTCCCAGACGCATGGGCCTTGTGTGGGACTTCGGTCAGCCCACTAAGGAATGGTATTTGTCCTCCCACAGCCCATGTAGCCTCTTGGGTTGAAATACCCCTCCCGATGGTCTCCCGGTACACTACTGACACTCCCGGTACACTACCGATGAGTCCGAAACTTTTCCGGCGACCAAAACAGGACTTCCTATATATATCAGTCTTTACCTCCGGACCATTCCGGAGCTCCTCGTGACGTCCAGAATATCATCCGGGACTCCGAACAACCTTCGGTCACCACCATGCATAACTCTATACTGCCGAAACGTTACCAAACCTTAAGTGTGCAGACCCTGCGGGTTCGAGAACTATGTAGACATGACCGAGACACCTCTACGGTCAATAACCAATAGCGGGACCTGGATGTCCATATTGGTTCCTACATATTCTACGAAGATCTTTATCGGTCAAACCTCTATGTCAAGGATTCAGTCAATCCCGTATAATGTTCCTTTTGTTCTTCGGTATGTTACTTGCCCGATATTCGATCGTCGGTATCTCCATACCTAGTTCAACCTCGTTACCGGTAAGTATCTTTACTCGTTCCGTAATAGAAGATCCCGTGACTAACACTTAGTCACATTGCTTGCAAGGCTTGTTGTGATGTTGTATTACCGAGTGGGCCCTGAGATACCTCTCCGTCACACGGAGTAACAAATCCTAGTCTTGATCCATGCCAACCCAACAGACAACCTCGGAGATACCTGTAGAGTACCTTTATAGTCACCCAGTTACGCTGTGACGTTTGATACACACAAGGCATTCCTCCGGTGTTCGTGAGTTGCATGATCTCATGGTCGTAGGAACATATACTTGACATGTAGAAAAACTGTAGTAATGACCGGACACGATCGTATGCTACGTTTATAGTTTGGGTCTTGTCCATCTCATCATTCTCCTAATGATGTGATCTCGTTATCAAATGACATCTTATGTCAATGACCAAGAAACCTTGACCATCTTTGATCAACGAGCTAGTCTACTAGAGGCACACTAGGGACAAAGTGTTGTCTATCTATCCACACATGTAATGTGTTTTCAATTAATATAATTATAGCATGGATAATAAACAATTATCATGAACAAGAAAATATAATAATAAACACTTTATTTATTGCCTCTAGGGCATATTTCCAACATCTCCATCCGACCGGGCTGTAGTCGGTCAACTCGTAGCCCGCCGGGCTCCAGCAAATCACGCTCCAGCCGACCAGCCTGCAGCTCGTCGGGATCCAGCCGGCTAGGCTCGAGCCAGTCCGGCTCTCGTCGGCCGGCCCGCAACCAGCCAACCGGACAACCGATCTTCTTTTGTTGTCTTGTTTATTCATGGGATGGGGCATATCGGGGGTTATTCCCACAACATTGTTTTGAAATGTTGTCTTGTCACCTTGAGCCTATCCGGGGGTCATCTCCCCGATAGTAGCCTTCGAGCCTCTGGGTGATTGGAAGACTCAGACGGAAGGTCTTTATTGTTTTGTCTTTGAGGTTGGCGATGGTAGCCAGCTGCGGGCCTTAGCTGGTGCAGCTTTCTTCTAGCGGGGGCACGCCAACGCATCCACTAGGTGTAGCCTCCGAGCCTCCATATGAGTCGAAGAGTCGAGCGGAGGGTTCATCTTTAAGGTTATCGGTGGCAGCCGACAACGTTGAACCTTCCGAAGTTTCTGTGTTGTCGGGGATGGTGATGTCATTTTCTCAGCTTGTCTTTATGCCTGTCATCCGGCCACAGACGTTGAGTCGTGCCAGGCGTAAATGCGACGTCAACGAATGGACGTAGAGGCCTTGCCGAGCACAAACGCGAAGACGGTCCACGGATAGATGCGTCGGATAACTTTTAGTCAGCTACGGACGGATCCCACGGGGCAAGGACCATCCTTCGGGTGTCTCCCGAGGAGGTCTGAACTAGCATGTCGGGCGCATGTTATCCGCTAGGCGTGGTCCCGAGTAACTCGTAAAGAAATGAAAACGGAAAGCGTGTTTTTATGCCGCAGAAAGAGATGCAATTCCGAGTCGTTGGGGCGGCGACGCATGAGCCTGCGGAGTCCGTCAAAACCGGAGGTGGAGCTTGGAGACGCGTAGTCGAACGGGGTCGGTCGGCCTGATACCTGCGGGCGTCGGGCCAGGCAGTCGCGCGGCCAGCCAGGGAGCCGGACAGACGAGCGGCCAGCTAGGCATGCCCATACATAGCACAGCCGACCAGGCATGCCCGTACGCAACGCAACCGACCAGGTATGCACGAGGCCAAGTATGCATCCGGCCAGGCATGCGCTTGCACCGTGCATCCGGCCAGACATGCACATACGTAGCGTGGTCATGATTTATAAACTCAATTTGCCTTGATGAACTAATAAAAATTGTCATGACCCATGTCCGCAAAAATAGTTCAAATACAATGATTGCTTTAAATTTACAAGAAAAAACTAGATGAAACACATCGTGACAACTTCATTGTAAAAACTATGGCAATTTCAGTGTAAACATCATGACAACTTTTGACTCAAAAGAGTCGTCAAAACATATCAATATATGATCTAGTTTTTAAAGATCTCGTCGATACAGATTTAATAATAAAAACAATTTTAATTAGATTTTTTATTTAAGAAATAAAAGATTTTTAAGTCTGAAAAATTAAAAAGATTTCGCTGATGTCATATGTTTGATGTGGCAAGATAGATAGTTACGAAGGCGTTTGGACCATATTACTTTGTGCCACGGACATTATCATTTAGTTTAAAAAAAAGTTTTAGATCCTTCAAAGCGGATTTCCCCCCTTTTTTTATGGTAATTCTCGCCACTTTATTTAATTAACCAAAGTAAACCATTAATGAGACATAGATCGAGCTGTTTGATTTGTAAAGGAGCAACGTTGCTCCTGTGATTTGTGAACGAGCTCCCTCTGTAAATTACCGAGAAACCAAACAAACACATGAATCTCAGTATCTCATCCCTCAAATCAATGGTGTCTTAATTTCTGCTATTTTCGTACACTCACCATACATATTCTTGATAGGCAAACCCCCTCCAAAAGGTAATAACAAAATGTTGTGGAGTGCCTTCAGTAAAAGACATGATGGGCTTTGTTATATACCTTCAGTAGTCGCTCAAGTTTCAGTTGTTCCTCAATTTCAGATGATTATAGAATATAAACATCCACAATTATGCTACTACCGCTCTACACTAAAATAAGACGTTTTTGTAGTTCAATTCAAAGAGACATCCTCCAATAGAGTAGATATCAACAAAACAAGCATCAAAACTTGGACTATTATTGCTACATTGATCCATAAAATCACTTCTGCAATAAAAAAGAGTTCATCACATTCGCTTAAACAATACAAATAACACCAAACGGTCATATAGTGCCTCCATGGCAAAAACTGGGAATCTTGGGGCCTACTTATGCCGGTTTCGAAACGGCTACAGAGAGTGGAAATTAAGCAACCAGAATTGCATACGATTGATAGTAATACACAAGTGGTGCCTACTACAGTACTAAAGTTTCATTCAGTAGATGCCGTCCAAAGATCATCATTAGGCTGCCATAAAGAAAAATCATTGCAGTAAAGGTAGAAGGCAACAAAAAGTTCAGAGAGGTGAATCTGGGTCGGATGATGCACAGCCTTGTTCAATGATGTGCACTGAACAACTTACCGGCTTCAGCAGCAAATTCATACTGAAATTTTTGGAGACCACTTCACCAATAGGCGCCAAGACCAAGTTTCTTCATAAGGGATTTTGAACAGTCGCTGGAGTAGTGAACTGACTTGGCAACACCCTGTGCAGCTTGCAGAGAGACCTCACCACAATACTCAATGACCAAAGACTCTAACTTCTGTGCACGTGCCAGTTCAGCCACTCCAACATCGGTAATGTAATGACACCCGCGAAGTGTGAGATTACTCAAGCACGGGGTGTGCAAAATGAAGCGCATCCCAGCATCAGTTACGGCATGACACAATATAAGCTCGAGTGACTCCAGATGAGGTGAGGATGAGAGGGCCTTCATCCCCTCGTCATCAAAGAAGTTGGCGTTGTTGAGCACAACGACACGAATTGGGCAGGACTGAACGAGCACCAGAAAACCCTCTTGTGTGAATCCTATTTCTGATGGCCAGTCAGCATCACATCCTGTAAAGCTGAGGTCTACCATCTGAAGCATACGACAGTTGAGGGCTAGAGCGTGAAGGCTGTTATCAGTAAATGACGTCCTGGTTTCACAATACCTGACATCATTAGAGTAGCGCTGCAGGTTGAGCCAAAGTGAGATGCTTTTAAGGTTGCTGCAGCTCCGAGATGCTTTCAAGGCAAAGCTTCTCCAATGCTTTACACTTCCCTAGGACAACACGAAGTCCTACTTCTGGCCAAGTTTTAATATGCGCCAACCTTAAATCCTTCAAACTCTCACAGCAGAAATCATATATATCCATGCTGTGAGCATCGTACAAGGAGTCATAGACCACATCACCTGGAAGACTATCATATATTTCTCTCTCCCTCTCAAACTCAAAATTTTGGAGACTCATCCATCCTGAACCAAACTTTAGGAAGTCATGACGATTGATTCCTTCACAGTTCTTCACTACAAGATCTTCCAACGATCCATCCCTACCAAGGTATTCCAGCCACTCTACACTGTCGATTTTCTCACAATCAATAAGGTGGAGAGCAGATAGACTTGTGCAACCAACTGCAACCAAGAAAAGCCCAACCGACGTTATTTTTGGTGCGGAGTTCAGCCTGAGAGACACCAATGTCTTGCAATAAGCTAAACAAGCAAGCCTAGAGTCATCGATGCATGAGCAAAAGCTTAAGGTGAGGTCAGTAAGCGAGGAACAGTGAGATGAGAACACAGAGAGGCCTTTGTTGTCCAACTGCTTTCCATGTCCAACCAGAGTAATTGATTTCCACTTTCCGCAGATTTGGGAAGCGGGTGCACAATGATGTCAGTGCTTTTCTAGCAGTGCAAAGACCGGAACCAACATGGATAGCACCCCTTTGATTCCCCTCTATCGTGTAGAGCTGCTTTGACACGAGGGAAAGAGAGTTCAGATCACTTGTCCTGGCGATCCTCTTGAGAATCTCTGTCAGCAGAGCCTCCGGTAGGTCCTCCATCGAACAAATTCAATTCAGCTGTACCAATTATCAGGTAATATATGAAGGTTTAGAAAACAACCGAAGAGCTGGACTTAGACTTATGATATATCAGAGTAAATAATGCATGTGAAGATAGATAGAGATCACACTGGCGACAGACACTCATTACGAAGAATATACTATTGATGAAGTTTCAGCATTTTCTGTATCCGTCCAAAACTTGTGTGTTCTTCACAAGCATGGAGATTTATAAAGTAGCTAGCACCTTATCTGTGTCTAGATTGTTAGAAAGAAAAAAATGTCGCTACAGGTGGGCCACATCATTAAATTAAACTAGCTACCACCATCAAGTAGCAGAGCTTGAATAATGAACTAACTAAGAGAGAATACAAAGAAACGAGCTAGATTAGACGCAAGCAATTCCGCAAGAAGATCCACGTGCTGAATCTTAACCAAATCATTTGGAGGCACCTAATTAGTAACATGAAACAGAGCATGCAAATTGAAATTAGTACTTGTAGCCCTTGCTTGGGCAGTAAAGAAAGTATGGACATCATTTTGCCACAGCCAATGAGTTCACAGGATGCAGTTATTATTAATAGACAATGCCAATCTAATATATCTTCAACTAGAAATACTAGCCTAGTACTCTCTCCGTCCGGAATTAATTGTTGTGGAAAGGGATGCATCTAGATGTATTTTATTTCTGGATACGTCCATTTCTGCGACAAGTAATTCGGAATGGAGGGAGTACTCAGTTGCAAAAAGCTTACTTTCTAGTACAGAGGAGAGTGGCACGCAGGGAGATTTATTAAAGTAGATAGCTAGAACCTTATCTGTGTCTAGATTGTTAGAAAGAAAAAAGTACGCTATAGGCCACATCATGATAAAATTAAAGTACCACCATAATTAAGTAGCAAGCAGAGTCTGAATAATGAACTGACTAGGAGAATATACAGAGAAAACATGCTGAATCTGAACCAACAACTTATTTGGAGGCACCTAATTATAATACAGTAACATGAAAACCAGAGCATATATGGAAATTAGCTAGTACTTGTAGCTATTGGTTGGGCATGAAAGAAAGCAGGGAAATCAATCATTTTGCCCACAGCCGATCTAATATTTATTCACAGGGCCAATCTAATACTATCTCTTCAACTAGAAATACTACTCATACTATTTGCTGCAACCCTAGGCAATTTTTTTTAGGGAAAATTTGCCACGGGACACCGTTATTTTCTGGCGTTTGTCGAAACACATCGCTCAATTGTGGCTTTGCCAGGTACCATTATAATTTCGTGGCACGTTTGCCAGAACACACCGGATGTCCCAAAACGGAAAAGGTTGACTTTTCTCATGTAAAATTACAATCTTCCCCTTGGAAATATGTACGCACACTTCTTTCTTCCAAGCGTTCATCTCCCAAGCGTTCATCTCCCACGAAGGCAGGAACTGCTAAGACGAACAAGCCGATCTCGCAAGGGAAGGGGGCGGCGCCGCCCGATCTCGCAGGCCGCCTTGCCGCTGCCCGCATCAACGCCCAATGACAAGAAGACAACAGCCCAATGACAAGAAGGTAAACCAAAACAACAAGTTCCGTGCAATTATTACATGACTAATTGTTTCCCAATGTGATTTACATGCTTATGATTAATGCAGTCGCAAGAAACAATTGGGGTTGGATGCTGCTATGCACAAGGCGTCAAAAGTTGTTGCTAATCCTAAAGCCATGAAGAAAACAACTCGTAAGTTGGATGTCAGAAAGGCCAAAAAGTAGTGTTCGGTTTGGCCATGTACAGGATCCGTGCTAGCTAGGTGAAACCGTATTTCTTCAGAACATGTTATTTTGTGGGCTGTTATGTTGAGCCTCTAGTTGGTTAAATCGTATTGTATGCCTACAGCGAAGCTTCTTGCTTGTTGACTGTTCTTTTGAATTTGATATAAACGGTACTACGTATGCCTTATTAAATCTGTTTGTTCCCATAGTGCTACTCCTGATACTCAAAAGTTTGGTTTAAGTTGAGAGTAAATGTTGTCCAAATTTCTAAACTGTTGAATATGTCTACTGTTGTGTTGGTATTGAAATCTATGGTTCAAATTGAGGCAAAATGCTGTCCGATTTTTTTTGCATAGAAATGTCCTAAGTTTAAAATGTACAAACTCTCCCTCACGCCAAAATCTGAAGCAGAGGCAAATAAAATGGTTCAAAACCGGTCATAGAATGGTCATTCCAAGTACAAGTGTCAACCTTTCCGTTTTGGGACATCCGGTGTGTTCTGGCAAACGTGCCACGAAATTATAATGGTACCTGGCAAAGCCACAATTGAGCGGTGTGTTTCGGCAAACGCCGAAAAATAACGGTGTCCTGTGGCAAATTTTCCTTTTTTTTTACTTTCGTACGACCTAGGAGGAAGGATTTATGGATGAAGATGACACTACCAGTTTGGCTTCCCCTGTCAAGAACAAGAAAATGAATCGAAAAAGAAAACCCAACGAAAGGAACAGGGAGGGGTCAGTAAGAAGAGGAGAAGCGAAAAACGGCGGTACCGTAGCCGCCGCCGCTCGACCTCGGGGGAGGAGAGCGCCGCCGCCTCTATGATTCGGAGGAGAGGAGAGTGTAAACCCTAGAGCTCTCCTCTCGCTCGCATCGCATTTCTAGTTCGTCTCTGTAATTTCCTGCGGAAGCGGAGGAAGATGTGGGCCTCGCTCACATGGGCCAGCCAGGAGGAATGCCTGCGGGCCGACGGACGCTATTTTCCTCGCAAATTCGTAAGATGTTCACGGTTTGGAAAAAAGAAACGGAATCCCATGAATGTTCACAACTTCAACAAATTTGTTTGCGATTTTTACAAGAATTTGTTCACGCATTTGAAGAATGTTCGTGCGTTCAAAATCTATTTTGAGGTTTCAAAGAAAAGAATGTTTGCTGTTTTCTTTGTTCACAAATTCAAAAATGTTTGCACTTCTCCAAAATATACACTTTAAAAAAATGTCCTATACAGTATCTGATTTCGGTTCGCTAGATTCACATGGTCTGATTCGCTAATGACTGATTCCGGTTCGCTATAGTGGTGCAGTCCGGTTACGTGGGTCCTGTTGGTTCAACAAGGTATGCGTTGCTTTAAAATCAACAAGCTAGTGGATTGTAAAACTTTGGTGACTATGGCTAAATCCAAAGTTTTTTTCCCAAGTCTGGCCATTAAAACATAAGGTCAATTCTTTTTTATCTCTTCTCTACGACTTTAACTTGAAGTCTTCCAAAGTTGCTCACATCCCTAGAATTCTAAATGTGATAGCCCATTCCCTTCTGAAGAGCGTTTTTAGAAATTGCTCTTCTCCTACTTACAACTCCTTTGCATGCATCCATGAAATTCTAAACATGATAGTCAATCCCCTTGGGAAGAGGGTTTCTAAAAAATGCTCTTCTCATGTACTTTGAGTTTCCATTGCAGCAATGACTCAAGATGTAACTCCAACTTGGCCTTTGAAGCTATTAATGCGGGAGGAATAATGTCTCCTGCATTCTATCCCAATCCCGATGGTGCATCTAGCTTCATCCGAGAGCGATTGGAGGTGTGTTTCCGTCGGATTTCGCGAGATATGGTCGTTGCTTGTCTTCGTTGGATCTGTTTGGACCCAGTCTTCGTTTAGGTGTTTACTGGTTTGATCCTTTCGATCTATGATGACTTTATTCATTAGCGATGATTGTTGCCCTGGTGCGTTAGTCCTATGGGGTCTTAGCATGATGACTTTCCGACTGTCTACTACAATAACGTTTGTCCGGCTCTGACGAGGGAGGGGCGATGATGGCGGCGCACTTTCGACTTGCTCTAGTGCTTGTACTCATCATTAGATGGTTCACGAACCTGATTGTAATTTTTATTACCTCTGATGTTCTTTGTAATACCATGATTAAACATGAATAGATTTCTCAATAAAAAGATCTAAAACCAGTACAATAAATAACATTAATTTAGGTCACATGATCAATACCCGTGAGAATATAACTTTGTGCAAGCATGACCTATCCCGAGGAGAATTGACGAACAAGATAAGAGCACCCCCAATCCATTATGGATAATGGAGAGAGAAGATACCGGTAGCAAAAAGAAAGCTTTCACTATGTGTTCGGGACTGCTCCACAGGGACCTCTTATTTGGCGAAATCACTAGTTAGGGAGTACACCTCGCAAAGGTCACGCGGGGTGTTCTCCGCGTGCGACAAGTGTCGCGTTGTGGGCGCGATGGAGATCTTTTAAGCGTGCTCCGCGCATGACACTTGTCGGGCGGATAACACCCCGCGTGATATCCGGTTTCCGGTTTCCTTTTTCTGGTTTTCCCTTTTGCAATTAAGTCCTTAAACAATTTAGTGTTTACAAGTAATGCTTCGATCTATTTCTTCAAATTTGTTTCTCTGTTGGGTTCGTCGTCCCGCCGGACAAGTCCCGCCCAGTCTTCCCGCTATCATCTTGCTTCGGCCGTCGCCCCACCGTCGTTGCCCTACTGTGGTCTTGCTTCGGCCGTAACCCCATCGTCGTCGCCCTGCTGTGGTCTTTGCTTCCGTTGTCGCCGCCCTGTCGTCGCCCCACTGTGGTCGCTTGGCCGTCGTTGCCCCGCTATGGTCGTCCCCTGGTAATCGTGTAGTCGGGGTTTCCTTTTTCGTGTTTTCTTTTTTCCCATTATATTTTTGGGAAATTGAGATTTCAGGGGAAATTACGGGTGGAGGCTTACAACACAATCAAATGTCAACTTTCAACTCGGTTGTGGTATCAGGTCTTATTGGTCACCGTTTCTTTGCAGGTAATGGCTTGCCCCTTTTGCCGAGTTCTAGGTGCCCCTTGTTCTTCCTTTGATTCTTGTGCGTCTGTGTTCACCGTGGTGCTGTATCGTCGTTAGATTCTATTTTTTTTGTTATCTGATTGTGGCATATGGTTGATGTTGTTTTGGTTTGAATGTAATCTAATGCATTTGTTTATATGATTATGATGTTTGCTTCCATTTTTTTGTAGTATGTTCCGTGCAGTGTTAGATAACATCCTTCTCGGTACATTGAGGAGTGCAGAGCTTTAGCTATTCGGAGGGGTGACAAAGATATTGATCTTGCTCTTCACAACAGTGAGGGTTACTTATATGGTGTTCTGTTTAGACATGGCCTGGTGAGCAGTAAATTCCATGGTCCTTCCTTGGAGGAACTTGTGAGTGGTTATGGTCTCCGTCATCGTGACATTATGACTGTTAGGCTTGAGCACTATGGAACTATGTTTTGTGTTGATTTTCATCGGGATGGTATTATGTTGTTTCCTTTATCCTCTGTTGGTAAGGTTTTTTTTAGTTGTTTTATATTTTGTTTCAGCTTATACGTTTTGTTGTTCTACTGAACTTGTGAAAATGTTTTTTTGTAGCTCTTCAGTATTAGAGTGAAACTGAGAGGGAACTTGTTGAGAGTTGTTTTTATAGTCGTGGTGTCAGTCTAAATTATCAGCAAATGTATTTCATGTCGTGACGGCTCTTTGATGACAACTACATATTGTGTACTCCTTTTGTTCATAGGATTGATTTCATGAATGCTAATTGTCAACATATGGTGAGATTTGTTTTTGGCTACTGTTTATTTATTTGTTCTTTGCTCTAGTGTACTATTTTAAATTTGTAAGCTGAACACCATACAACTTGATGTTTTTTTAGGTTATTCCGAGCATGGTTGTGAGGAGTTTGAATGATTTTTTGTCAATTCCTAGGACTGGTTCTTTGACTCTTGAAATTACTTTGGATTCAGAAGATGATGATATATCTGTGAGCAATCTTTGTTCCTACTTTATTGGCTTGGGTGGTATAATGATGTTCAGTAAGGAAGGTTTCGGTGATTTTCTTCGGGTATCGTCTATTGAAGTCAACAATTTGGTGCTCATAACCTTCAAAGAGCGTGATCAGGAGCTTGTTGTCATTTTCAGCCCTCTGCCGCAGTGATCCTACTTATAGACTGTAATATAAAACAGTGCTCTGTCTTACATATGAGCCGTGTCTCTCGTGCACGCACCATCGTGGACGTGCTGTGTATAGATACAGTGCATGTTATTAATATAAAACAATGCTCTGTCTTACATATGAGTCGTACCTCTCGTGCACGCACCGCCATGGACGTGTTGTGTACAGATGCGTACATACGGTGCATGTTACTAATATAAAACAGTGTTCTGTCTTACATATGAGCTGTGCATCTCGTGCACGCATCGCCGTGGACGTGCTGTATACAGATACAGTGCATGTTACTAATATAAAACAGTGTTATGTCTTACATATGAGCCGTGCCTCTCGTGCACGCACCGCTGTCGACGTGCTATGTACAAATACGGTACATGTTACTAATATAAAACAATGCTTTGTAAGCTTACATATGAACCGTGCCTCTCACGCCGCCGTGGACGTGCTGTGTACAGATACGGTGCATGTTATTAGTATAAAACAATGCTTTGTCTTACATATGAGCCGTGCCTCTCGTGCACGCACCGCCGTGGACGTGCTGTGTATATTATATGCTCAATGAAGGTTCTGAAGAAAGAACGGGATGGAGACTATTTTGTACTGACGAACAATATGAGTGGAGAATTAAAAGGTAAAAATAGAGCGTGGCCAGAAATAATATAATGTATAGTATCTAGCACCGTAGAAATATTTCTACGGCTTCCAGAAATATACCCATGACTAATTATCCTGATTTTTGTTTTTTGCCGTTTATTACTTTTTAATAGGAGAACGGTGAGGAAGTATGGAACGTATGTGTAGATTTGGAGAAAGAAAAATGGATATCTGAATATTCAAAAAACAGTACCATCCGTTGTAGTAAAGTGTCTTGTAAGTTTTCTTGTGTCTGCAGAAGAGAAAGGGGCATCAAGATTTATTTTTCTTGTGGCCTTAGGGTTTATGACATGTAGGGCCAATAGATGGGTTACGGTTCGTATACATAGAGGCAGTGAAGACCTAACCGTCTTTCCAGATCCACCGTACACATCGCTGTCTTAGCCCGGCAATGGAGATGGGGATGTGCGCTGCCCCTAGCACCAAGATGGCGAGGCGCGCTCCACCGGCGACGCCGTGCTCTGGGTGTATGATGGTGGTCGAAGGTGCAAGAGGCGGCGATTGCCGCCCCCCTCGACCGGATGAACACGGAGAGGGATCTAGTCTGGATATCATCAGCAGCCTGCCGGACGCCGTCCTAGGCGAGATTGTCTCCCGTCTCCCCACCAAGGATGCTGTCTGCACGCAAGTTCTCGCATCGCGGTGGCGGCCCCTATGGCGCACTGCTCCTCTGAATCTCGACTGTCGTGAGATCCCTGCTGCTCGTCTTTTTAACCATCTAGAAACAGTTCATATAGAGACCACCTCTTGTGTATCCCACTACAACAAGGAGGTCGTCCACAAAAGTTACTCCGGAACTTGGGTTAGTGGAGAACCTGTAGCTGATGATTTGAGCCTTCCTGAAGTCAACCTCTCCGGTCATGAGGGCATAGTTTGCCGGTTATGCATCCCGACGTGCTACCTCCAGTGCAGACCATCTACCGTCGACGCCTCGATTCGATTGCCAAAACTCGACAATATTAGTCAGGTGATTGAGTTCTACTTCTTGATCCCGCAATTCGTGAATCACGAGGTCACATTACTAGACGCATGCCCTTCACCTATGCCTCCACCGCTGATGTCCATCTTCTGGTTTTCCTCTTCTTTGCACACCGCCAGCTTTGCTCTTTGCCAGATAGGTGACAACTATGTCCAAATGCTTGAACTGTCGTTGATATATTAGACGCCTCTCTGGACAACATAATCCACTCTAGTTGTCCTTCACTCGAGTTACTGCTACTTGTTTTGAACGAAAAAACCATTGCATCAGAAGAAACTCAGCTAAGCTTGTAATCATTGGCATCTCCTGTGGGAAATTTGAACTCATTATCCAGGATGCCCCTGCACTTCAACAGCTGATTTATGATTTGGATAGCAGACCCCTATAGTTAACCATTGTCTCTGCACCTAATTTGGAGACATTGGGTGAATTCATTAACCCGGGTGACTACGATTCTCTCGAGGTACTGAATTTCCACAATACTTTCACCTTGTTTCATCGGAGGAAACGAGATTGATGTCATCCAACCTTTTATTTTATTAACTTTGTTCTATTTTTCCTGAAGGGTTCGATGGTTGTTGGGCTAACAAAAATACGGCAATCCGTCAAGACTTTTTTATATTGCACCATTATAAAGTTGAACAAGCTTTTCAATTGTTGGACCTCTTTCCAAACCTGGAGAACTTGTTTGTTGCGGTAATGGTTTTCACAAACATTTCATAGTGTAGCATTCATACCTCCGTCTCAAAAAAATTGTCTTACATTTGTCAGGATTGGTATGCCTATGTTTACAAAAGCTTTACTGATAGATACATCCGGATCTAGACAAATATATGATAAGCTTTTGGGGATGGACATAATATAATTAATCGTTCTTTTGTTGTCTCCACTTATGTTAAGTTTTTTCAACCTACTTGCATGTTTTAGGGAGGATTTAATCGTTCTGGTGGTTGGTACGTCTCTGTTGTATCTATAATTTTTGATTGTTTCATGCCAATATTCTACAACTTTCATATACTTTTGGCAACTTTTTATACTATTTTTGGGACTAACATATTGATCCAGTGCCCAATGCCAGTTCCTGTTTGTTGCATGCTTTTTGTTTTGCATAAAATCCATATCAAACGAAGTCCAAACGGGATAAAAACTTACGGAGATTTTTTTGTATTATATGTGAATTTTGGGAAGTGGAATCAATAGAAGGCGGTGCCAAAGGGGCCCACAAGCCTGCCAGGCGCGCCCTAAGGGCTTGTGGCCACCCCTTAGGTCGGTTGGAGCTGTCCTTTGGCCGCAAGAAAGCTAATTTACGGATAAAGATCCCCTCAAAATTTCAGCCCTATCGGAGTCATGGATCTCCGGATATTTAAGAAACGGTGAAAGGTCAGAATCTAGGAGCGCAGAAACAAAAGGAAACAAAGAGAGAGATCCAATCTCGGAGGGGCTCTCGCCCCTCCGCCACCATGGAGGCCAAGTACTAGAGGGGGAACCCTCCTCCCATCTAGGGAGGAGGTCAAGGAAGAAGAATAAGGAGGGGGGCTCTCTCCCCCTCTCTCCCGGTGGCACCGAAACGCCGCCGGGGCCATCATCGTGACGGCGATCTACTCCAACAACTCTGTCATCTTCACCAACACCTCCATCACCTTCCCCCATCTATCTAAAGCGGTCCACTCTTCCACAACCTGCTGTACCCTCTACTTGAACATGGTTCTTTATGCTTCATATTATTATCCAATGATGTGTTGCCATCCTATGATGTCTAAGTAGATTTTTGTTGTCCTATTGGTTGATTGATGATCATGATTGGTTTGAGTTGCATGTTTTATTATTGGTGTTGTCCTATGGTGCTCTCCGTGTTGCGCAAGCATGAGGGATCCCCACTGTAGGGTTTGCAATATGCTTATGATTCACTTATGGTGGGTGCCGTGAGTGATAGAAACATAGACCCGAGTAAATCATGAGTGCATATGATCCAAGTAGATAAAGTATGTTAGCTTATGCCTCTCCCTCATATATAATTGCAATAATGATTACCGGTCTAGTTATCAATTACCTAGGGACAATTCCGCAACTCCTACCACCACTTTTCCACACTCGTTTATCTGACTGTAGCGACCCGACCTGAAGGTCAAGTCTCCGGTGTTTCCGTACCATCCCAAGATCATGCTGGTACACACACGGTACATCCATGTATATATCAAAGGGAAATCACACAGCATTATATTAATCGAAATCTCATGTCGAGTCCTTTATTACAATAAAAATTACAATAAAGTGGCCAAAGGCCAACTCATGAGAATATCTAAATCTTGCGGAAGCGTCGACGGTAGATGAGTCCATCCGACTCCAAGGGCATCTCACTGAGCATAGAACGCGTCCTCACTCCTGGTCGGAAAAATACTCTGCAACATGATACGTTGTAGCCGTGTAGGTCAGCATATGGAATATGCCGGCAAAGTCACAGTAGAGGTGTGAAAATAATCAGCTAGTCTATATGCATATATGGCAGGTGGGGTGGTAAGTTTTGCGTAAAGCCAATTTTTCCTACATCAAGAAAAGGGGCTAAGCAAAATATTACTAAGTTGGTTGATTAATGAGATGGTTCCACCAACCACTTCTCATACCCAAAATTATTAATACCCACATCATCATATTAATTGTGTTGAGAGTTCCGGAAGTTCCAATTCCTTTGGCTCAAGTCGTCCATGACCGTGGACACGGCTAATCGATTAGGTTTGAAATACTCTGCAGAGTTTTGCACACGTTCCCCACAAGATTTGGTCGCCTCCGTTTGATTTCTCGCACTTCAGGGTGTTTGAGAAACAGATGACCAAAACATGGTCTTCCAAAGGGTTTCCCTGCGACTTTGTCGGTGCCCATCCTTTCCTACCGTTCTTCTACCTCTCGTAGCACCGCCTGTCCAGGGTCACCATGATATCCAACCAAGCCAGAGCCCATAATGACTTGTGGCTGTGCAGGTAAGCCTTGGGTTTTAAAGCATCCATCCATCTCTTTGTGCCTGGGTGGACCTTTCCGCGTGAATACTGGCCATCTCCAGCATCACCTAGGCAAATCCACTGGTTTCTCCAGGGTGCCGTTCAACCATCATCCACCCAGAGGTATGTTGAAAACTCGGAGTCTTAAATCTTGATCATTATGTAGGTCTTGAAATTATTAACTCTCTCAACTCTCATGAATCACACAACCAACCCCGTCTACTAATAGCATAGCAAAAAGTAAAACGACGTTTCTCGGGGCCAATGTGTCAAAGAGGTTGAGGGGGGGTACCTACCACATGATACTACTACAATGTAACCAAGTTTCCAACTAACCTATCTTGCATGCAATTGGGGAGATGGTAGAACTAATGCATATAAAACATGGGTAAACATGGTCAAAGTGACTTGCCTGATTGATGATCTTCGTACGTGAGTGACTCTAAGTAACAAGCTTCGCACTCCGAATAATCTAACGAAGCAAACAAGCACTCAAATAAGCATACAACCAAAATAAGTACTCATAACATTCAGCAAAGAAGTACTAAACAATCAAGGCAAACAATGCACAAAAGTCTCTAGCAAGTAAAACACACAAGGTTTTGTTTTCCAAAGGAGATGATGAAAACACTACTACATAATAAAACTATTTTGAAATAACAAGACAATTGTTGATAGCAAGGCAACAATAGAATATTTTAATATTAAACAAAACAAAATCAATTTAATTTTGTTGGGAAAACTTTAGTAAAGTTTGTAAAAGTTTTGATAAACACTAAATGAATCAACTATAGTTGTACTAACAAAAGAAATGAAAAACTAACTTATTATTTATTAGTAAAACATGTTCTTGATAGAAAATAATTTACTACTAAATCTGTCTTAGAAAACAGAAACAAAATATACAAAACTTTGTTTGAAAACAAAACTATTACTAGTTAGTTGTTTTAATCAAATTATGCCTATTTGAAAAGAAGTTGTGGTTCCTATGTTAAATAAAAATTAAACTAAGCAAATTTATATTTTTTTATTAGCAGTGAGTGAAAACACTAAATGTTTACTAACAGAACCTAATAAACAAATAAAACCAATTCTAAATCAAACTAATTAAAATTGAGTTTATAAAACTATATTATAATACTAAGCAGATTCTGTTTTTGGTTAAAACATTAATCAAATATATCCTAAATATCTTCAAACTAAGCATGAAGGTATTCCTAACTAATACCAAACAGTAGCAAAAAGATTCATATCAAAATCTATTTTCAAACTCTAGTTATTCAGATTTGAAGATTTTAAGCAAATTTGATTCAATTCAAATTTTATAGTTCAAATTTGAAATTTAAAAGTACAGGGTGAAACTACATGAAAATTGTGAGCTATTGCAAAAAGAATCAACTCAAAACACTAAATAGATTAAAAGATATAAGCAAAACAAAATTTGAAAACATTCTGTTAATTAAAACAAAACTGAAAAAGAAAAAATAATTTGCGACGGTCAGGGGGCTACGTGGCACTGTCCGATTGGCTAGCGAGCGCGTGCGGTAGGTGATTTAGAGTGGGCGACCAATTGGAAGAGGATACCGGTTCGGACTTAAGCCCGTTCTAATCTGGGTCGTTGGTTCGGGATCCGATGGTCGAGGGAGCTTACGGAGGGAGGTTGCCGGCGTCGGGGTTTCTCCGGCGATCCGAAGGCGGCGAGGACGACGGCGAGGCGCTCCGGTGGTCGGGGAGGACGGGGAAATGGTCCGGGCGACGGCGACGGTTCTCCGGAGTCGACTGGTGGCAACAATGGGGCGAACGGTGGTCGGACGTGGTGGCTACGGTCGACGGCGAGCTCCGGTGGGGGAGTAGCTCCGGCGAGCAATTGACAGCGTCTCGGCGAGAGAGAAAAAGGGGAATCGGGGTGAACGGATGCAGGAAGTGGCCGGCTACTTATAGGGCGCTCGAGGGGTGCGGGGGAGTTAAGAGGAGAGAGATCCGGTGAGGGAGGAAACGGCCGGCGAGTCGGGTCCGGCGCGCGCGGGGAGGAGGGCGATGACCGTTTCGGGGCAACGGTCGGTCGGGTGTGGGACCTAGCGTCAGAGAGAGAGGGAGGCGTTACTGCGCTCGGTCGGCCGGCTTCTAATTAATTCGCGAGTAACTGTCGTGGGCCGGCCCGTTTAATACCGGAAACGGTTACCGTTTCTTTTTAATAATTTTCCAGAGACATTCAAATACATTTAAAGCATTCAAATCATCTCTAAATATAGGGGTATTATATATCAAAATTAACATAATAATAAATGCTATTTAATGAACATTTCTATTCTGTCATTTGAATACTTTGAAAAAAATAATATTTTCAGAAATTGCCTAATTGTTTTTAAACCCTTTTTGCAAATATTTTCAAAATAACCCCTGGTTATTACTGTTCAAATATATCACCAATTAGTACCTGGTGTGAAGTGTCATGTTCCTCCTCTCTTATTTGAACTTATAACCAAAATTTCCAATAGGTGAAAGCAACATAGGGAATAGTAGAAAGGACTTTCAGAAAGTCAGAAAAGGCATTTCAACAAACACATACATTCAAGCAATGATGCTGTTAGATGCATAGCTATAATCATAACATTCCAAAATGAAATTTTGGGATGTTACACTGACTTAGTTGTTTATTTATATTAGCAGCCCCTAGTTTTTATTTACGTGCTCTTTATTATCTTGCAAACCTATCCTATCACACCTACAAAGTACTTCTAGTTTCATACTTGTTCTAGGTAAAGCGAACGTTAAGTGTGCGTAGAGTTGTAGCGGTGGTCGATAGAACTAGAGGGAATATTTGTTCTACCTTTAGCTCCTCGTTGGGTTCGACACTCTTACTTATCGAGAAAAGCTACAATTGATCCCCTATACTTCTGGGTTATCAAGACCTTTTTCTGGCGCCGTTGCCGGGGAGCAATAGCGTGGGGTGAATATTCTCGTGTGTGCTTGTTTGCTTTATCACTAAGTAGATTTTATTTGTTGTTCTTTGTTGTTTTCTATCTTTAGATATGGGTAGGAAGCACAAAATATCAAAAAAAATTAGATGTACTTGCTGCTCCAAAAGTTGAGGAACCACTAGTGTTCCGTACTACCGAAGAATATTATTTGGATCATCTTTGATCCGTTTGTGCTCGTGTTGAAACCCCAACTAGCTTAGTTGAGGGCAAATCATTAAATGAGCATGATTATTATGTGCGACATCGCTTATCTCAAAAAGGGAAACTTTTATGGCATGCTATTAATAGTTTGCAATGCTATGCTTGGAATTTATGCGAAATTTATGATTTTACTTGTTGTTCTGAAGACCCTAAAAAACACCTTCCCTATCAATGTGAGTTTAAGGATAATGGAATCGTATCTTCTTATGCCAAGGGTGTTTATAATTACTATGATATTGAGCAAATTGAAGAATTTGTTGCTTTTAGGGGTGCCTATGAAATTGCTTCTTTGATTGAAAAGTATGATGCTACTCTTTACAAATCTGAAAGTTTTGCCATACTTAAATATTGCTATGAAAACTATGCTTCTAATGCTTATGTTAAGCCATATATCGAGGACTCCTCCGCTGTCCAGGAGGAGACTAATACTGTAGGAATCTATGGAAGAAGAAATTGCTAAAACTGTGAGCTCATTAGATGAAAACGATGAGGAGGAGAGCGAAGAACAAAAGGAGGAAGAGCGGATTAGCTACCCGTGCCCAAATTCTAATGATAGTAACTCTTCAACTCATACATTGTTTAATTTCCCTTCGTGCTTACCGAATGATGAATGCTATGATAATTGCTATGATTCCTTGGATTCGTTTGAAATATCCCTTTTGATGAACTTGATGCTTGCTATGCTTGTGGCCACGATGCCAATATGAATTATGCTTATGGAGATGAACTTGCTATAGTTCCTTATGTTAAGAATGAAATTGTTTCTATTGCACCCACGCATGATAGTCCTATTATCTTTTTGAATTGTCCCAACTACACTATATCAGAGAAGTTTGCGCTTATTAAGGATTATATTGATGGGTTGCGTGTTACTATTACACATGATGATTTTGATAGATATAATATGCATGTGCTTGCTGCTCCTACTTGCAATTATTATGAGAGAGAAACTACATATCCACCTCTCTATGTTTCTAATATGATAAAATTGTAAGAAACTGCTTATGCTATGTATTGGCCTTTACTTTGTGTGCACGAATTGTTCTTTTATGACATGCCGATGCATAGAAAGAGAGTTAGACTTCGTTGTTGCATGATATATGTTAATTTGTGCTCAATACTAAATTAAAAATCATTGTTAATTAAAATTGTCTTTGATATACCTTGGGATCCAGGTGGATCCATTACTTGATCACTTTATGCCTAGCTTAATGGCTTTAAAGAAAGCGTTGCTAGGGAGACAACCCAGAAGTTTTAGTGAGTCATTTAATCTGTTGTGTGCTTTTATATAGTTTAAAAACAAAAAATAAACAGGGGAACCTAAAACTTTTTCAAAAAGAAAATTGAAAGTGAGATAGACGAGCATTGTGAAAGTGGGAGCTAGCCTTGAACTTTGTTCATGCCCATGAAAACTTTGCCAATCTTGATTACAGAAACTTTTCCACAAAAATAATTATCCCCTTGTATAAATATATTGTATTATAAAAATAATGTGCCAAGATTTGCCTTTATAATGATTAGATTGCTTGTTTGGTGTGTGCAGTGCAAAAAGAGAAACCTTGGCTGTAGTGCGTGAATTTACATTTTTTACTGGAATGTCAAAAGTTTCTGAAATTTTTACACAGTACTTCTATGATTTTTTTATTTTGTCCCAATTTTTCAGAATTGTTATAAGTGTGGTGAATGTTCAGATTTCTATAGACTATCCTATTTAAGACAAATTCTGTTTTTGATGCATTGTTTTGCTCGTTTTGATGAAACTATCGATTGTATCGGTGGTATAAGCCATGGAAAAATTATAATGCAGTAGCTACAATGCAAAAATAAAATATGAATTGGTTGGCAACAGTACATAAAGTTGTGATTTTCTTTATTATACTAACGGATCTGACGAGGGTTTTGTTAAGTTTTGTGTGATTGAAGTTTTCGAGTTTTGGGTGAGATCACGATGGATGAAGGAATAAGGAGTGGAAAGAGACTAAGCTTGGGGATGCCCGAGGCACCCCAAGGTAATATTCAAGGACTCCCAAGAAACTAAGCTTGGGGATGCCTCGGAAGGCATCCCCTCTTTCTTATAACAACCATCGGTAATTTTACTTGGAGTTATATTTTTATTCGTCACATTATATGCGTAAATCTTGGAGCATCGTGTGATTTTTTTTTAATAATGCACCATGCTAGTATGAGAAAGTCCTTGGTTTATTTATAGAATGCTTCATGCACTTCACTTATATCTTTTGAGTATGGCTTTATAGAATGCTTCATGTGCTTCACTTATATCATTTGAAGTTTGGATTGCCTGTTTCTCACACATACAAAACCGCCATTTGTAGAATGCTCTTTTGCTTCACTTATATTTTTTAGAGCATGGGCATATCTTTTGTAGAAAGAATTAAACTCTCATGCTTCACTTATATCTATTTAGAGAGTTAACAGGAGTTGGTCATTCACATGGTTAGTCACAAAATCCTACATAAAACTTGTAGATCACCGAATATGATATGTTTGATTCCTTGCAATAGTTTTACGATATGAAGATGGTAATATGAGAGTCATGCTAGTGAGTAGTTGTGAATTTTAGAAATACATGTGTTGAAGTTTGTGATTCCCGTAGCATGCACGTATGGTGAACCGTTATGTAACGAAGTCAGAGCATGATTTGTTTAATGATTGTCAACCTTTGTGTGAGGGTCGGGAGCACGCGATGGTTAACTCCTACCAACCTCTCCCCTAGGAGCATGCGTCTAATGCTTTGTTTGATAACTAATAGACTTTTGCAATAAGTATGTGAGTTCTTTATGACTAATGTTGAGTCCGGATTATATGCACTCTCACCCTTCCACCTTTGCTAGCCTCTATAGTACCGCGCCACTTTCGCGGGTGCATCAAACCCACCTTCCTCAAAACAGCCACCATACACCTTCCTCAAAACAGCAACCATACCTACCTATTATGGCATTTCCATAGCCATTCCGAGATATATTGCCATGCAACTTCCACTGTTTCGTTTAATATGACATGCACCATCATTTTCATATTGCTTTGCATGCTCGTAAGACAGCTTGCATGATGTTTTCATGGCTTGACCGTTTTTTGATGTAATTTGCGAGGCTAGATCGTTGCACATCCCAGTATCCTAATGGAAGCATTCATATAGAGTCATATTTTTGTTCTAGGTATCGAGTTGTAAGTAAATAAATGTGTGATCATTTTCATTATTAGAGCATTGTCCCATGTGAGAAAAGGATGATGGAAGCTATGATTCCCTCACAAGTTGGGAGGGTTCTCTGGACTTTACAAAAAAATAAAAGAGGCCAGCGAAGCCCAAATAAATAAAATAGAGAGGCCAAAGATGCCCACCAAAATAAAAAAAATAAAAAAAATGAGAGAAACAAAGAAGGGACAATTGCTACTATCTTTTTCCACACTTGTGCTTCAAAGTAGCCCCATGATCTTCATGATAGAGAGTCTCCTATTTTGTCACTTTCTTCATTTGCATGACCACTTAGTTTTCTTTTTGAGCTTTCATACACTTATAGCTCTAGTGCATCCGTTGCATGGCAATCCCTACTCACTCGCATTAATATCTATTAATGGGCATCTCCATAGCCCATTGATACGCCTAGTTGATGTGAGACCATCTTCTCCTTTTTCTTCATAACCTCGACCATATTCTATTCCACCTATAGTGCTATATCCATGGCTCACGCTCATGTATTGCGTGAGTGTTGAAAAGGTTTGAGAACATAAATGTGTGAAACAATTGCTTGACTTGTTCATCGGGGTTGTGCATGATTTAGATACTTTGTGTGGGGAAGATGGAGCATAGCGATACCATATGATTTTGTAGGGATAACTTTTTAAGGCCATGTTATTTCGAAAGGACACGATTTCCTTGTTGGTGTGCTCGAAGTATTATTGTTTGTATGTCAATATGGATTATTGCTTTGAATCTCTCGTATCTTAATATTCATGCCATGATTAGATTGTATGATCAAGATTATGCTAGGTAGCATTCCACATCAAAAATTATCCTTTTTATCATTTACCTACTCGAGGACGAGTAGGAATTAAGCCTGGGGATGCTGTATGTCTCCATCGTATCTATAATTTTTGATTGTTTCATGCCAATGTTCTACAACTTTCATATACTTTTGGCAACTTTTTATACTATTTTTGAGACTAACATATTGATCCAGTGCCTAGTGCTAGTTCCTGTTTGTTGCATGTTTTTTGTTTCGCAGAAAATCCATATCAAACGAAGTCCAAACGGGATAAAAACTTATAGAGATTTTTTTGGAATATATGTGAATTTTGGGAAGTGGAATCAACAGAAGTCGGTGCCCTAGGGGCCCACAAGCTTGCCAGGCGTGCCCTGGGGGGTAGGGCGCGCCCTGAGGGCTTGTGGCCACCCCTTATGTCGGTTAGCCCTGTCCTTTGGCCACAAGAAAGCTAATTTATGCATAAAGGTCCCCTCAAAATTTCAGCCCGATCGGAGTTACAGATCTACGGATATTTAAGAAACGGTGGAAGGCCAAAATCTGGGAGCGCAGAAACAGAAGGAAACAGAGAGAGAGAGATCCAATATCGGAGGGGCTCTCTCCCCTCCGCCGCCATGGAGGCCAAGGACCAGAGGGGAAACCCTCCTCCCATCCAGGAAGGAGGTCAAGGAATAAGAAGAAGGAGGAGGGGGGCTCTCTCCCCCTCTCTCCCGGTGGCATCGGAACGCCGTCGGGGCCATCATCATTGTCCTATTGGTTGATTGATGATCATGATTGGTTTGAGTTGCATGTTTTATTATTGGTGCTGTCCTATGGTACTCTCCGTGTCGCACAAGCGTGAGGGATCCCCGTTGTAGGGTTTGCAATATGCTTATGATTCGCTTATGGTGTGTGGCGTGAGTGATAGAAACACAACCCCGAGTAAGTAGGTTGTTTGCGTATGGGAATAAAGAGGACTTGATACCTTATAATGCTATGGTTGGGTTTTACCTTAATGATCTTTAGTAGTTGCGGATGCTTGCTAGAGTTCCAATCATAAGTGCATATGATCCAAGTAGAGAAAGTATGTTAGCTTATGCCTCTGCATAATATAAAATTGCAATAATGATTACCGGTCTACTTATCAATTGCCTAGGGACAATTCCGCAACTCCTACCACCACTTTTCCACACTCGTTAAACTAACTCAGTTGTTTCTTTATATTAGCAGCCCCTAGTTTTTATTTACGTGCTCTTTATTATCTTGCAAACCTATCCTATCACACCTACAAAGTACTTCTAGTTTCATACTTGTTCTAGGTAAAGCGAGCGTTAAGCGTGCGTAGAGTTGTATCGGTGGTCGATAGAACTTGAGGGAAGATTTGTTCTACCTTTAGCTCCTAGTTGGGTTCGACACTCTTACTTATCGATAAAGGCTACAATTGATCCCCTATACTTGTGGGTTATCAGTGGTAAATGAACATTTTGGCGTCGTAAGTTCCAACTATTTGTCAAAGACCATCCCATTCGTCTCAAGACAGTAATACTGGAAGATTACGAAAGCTGTAAGGAACACATTGAATTTGCGACATTCTTTATTTTGAATGCAAGAGAGTTGGAGACCATCAACATTATGTTTCGCTACCTTCCAGGCTTCACGTCCCCAGAAACTAGGTTATATTTTTATGCAGAGCAACGAAAGGTGTTTAAGTGGGACAAGAGGGCTTCTAAATGTGCTCACCTTATATTAACTTCAAGTTGCAAACACACCAAGCTGGATTTAACAAACAAAAGTGTTGAATACCTAGACTTGACCAATCCATTTAGCTATGAATGCTGAAAACAACTCTTTGCGGGGAAGCTTTCAGAGTTATATGTTGTAGCGCCTTCTATGGGGAAGCTTACAGAGCTTAGAGATTTAGACATGATTAAAAAACCTTTGTAATTTTTGCATCATCTGTAAGGTTGTTTGTTTTTGTCCTTGTAAGGTTGTTTGTTGTACTCGACGAAGCAGTTCACATGTCCTAAAATCAATCCAGTTTCTGTCATTTTCTCTCTACATTTTAAAGTGTCTCTAGTCCCGTGGAAACGACATGATGAACGTTTGCTTTGTTAATGTGACATAATAGATGAGGGTAGTTCACATGTAGTCATGACATTGTGTTACCGACATGGAGAACCATGTACCTCATGGCCGTCTCTGCAGCAATGAACTGTGCATTCCATGGAGCACACACTAGAATCTAGCTAGTAGTGTGCGTTTGCTCCAGTAGCAACAATGCAGATTCTCCCACACGCCCGTGCTTTTCCTAGTATACATTCTAATAGCGCCTGATGAATGAGTGACATAGGAAAGCACACCTACCCACTCGTCCCCTGTTCCCCCTTCCCATTTAACCTTTGGCTTTTCTCTATCGACGCAGTCAATACCTAACGGTCTTTTCAGATCCACCACCACACAGTGCTGCTCTGGGGCGCCGCGACACCCCGAAGATGGAGGTGGAGGTGGAGTCCGTTGCCCCTAGTACGAAGAGATCGAGGCCCGCACCACCGGTGACGCCGTCCTCTGCGTGCGTGGTCGTGGTCGAGGGGGCAAGGAGCGCCGAGGGTCTGCATACTGGATCTTGGGAGCAAGATCAATCTCGTCCTGACAACATCAGCGACCTCCCGGACGCAATACTAGGTGAGATCATCTTCCGTCTCACCACGAAAGAAGCCATACGAACTGAAGTGCTGGCACATAGGTTTCGCCATCTCTGACGCACCACTCCTTTGAATCTCGACTGCAGCGTGATCCCTGTCGGACGTATTTTTAACCCTCTAGAAGCAGTGCATATCGACACAATATCCATGCTCCACACCAAGGAGTTGATCCAAATAAGATACCTTGGAACTCGATGCTATGGACAATCTGTCGTTGATGATGTGAGCCTTCCTGAAGTCATCCTCTCCGGTCATGAGGGCGCAGTTCACCACTTCTGCATCCCGACGTGCTACCTACAGTGTAGATCCTCTACCGTCGACGCCTGGCTTCGATCTCCCAAACTGGTCAATCTCCAGGTGCTTGAGTTCTACTACATGTTCCCGCATTTCTTGCGAAAGACTGTGAGTCTACCATTCACGCGCCCTTCATCTATGTCCTCACCACCGACGTCCAGCTTGCGGTTTTCCTTGTCTCTCCACACTATCACCTTTGTTGTTTGCCAAATACCAGACACCTATGTTGGAATGCTCTAACTACCACTGTTCAAGAGACTTTCGCTTCTTTATGTTGATATATCAGATGTCTCGCTGCAAAGAATAATCCATTCTAGTTGCCCTGCCCTGAGGTGGTTGCTTCTTGTTTGTAATAACCTAGATCACTACATCAGAATAAACTCTCCTATGCTTGAAAGCATTAGCATCCTTTGTGACAATGGCAAACTCGTTATCGAGGATGCCCCCTCACTTGTACGGATGATTCATGACATCCGTAGAAGACACTTGGATATAAATGTTGTCTTAGCCCCTAAACTTGAGGCACTAGGTAAATTTTATTCAGGGTACCCTGATTCCAAGATTGCGTTTAGCTCTATGGTTATTCAGGTATCGATTTTACGCCTTACTCTGATCTGCTTATTTTTGAGCACATAAGTTTCATGTCATCCAACGTCTCTACTCTATTAATTTTATGTTATATGCTCAATGAAGGCCTTATCCATAGTCAGCATATCAACAGTGGTTCATTCTATCAAGACGTTGCTTATCGACATGTCATTCGACGTCGACAAGGTCATTCCCTTGATGCAATGCTTTCCAAGCTTGCAAAACCCTGCTTATAGAGGTAATGATTTTCAAACACGTTGGAAAGCCCATACTATGCATATTGTAGTATAATTAATCATTGGTTTACCATTTTTGCAGTCTCTCTCTATAGGCATTATTGAGTTTTTTGCTCTTCATGTATGCTTAGGGAGGATTCAGTCATCAAGAAGGCGTAACAAATAAGTGGCATCATAGGTATGTGCTGTTCCGTAGGCATCATGAAGTTTTCCTAAAGACAGTAACGCTAAAAAAGTACTGGCACTGCCGTAAAAACATTGTTTTTGCGCTGTTCTTTATCCATAATGCAAAGGAGCTAGAGACAATGAGGATTAAGTTTCGTTCCCCCCGGTCCTGACGGAAAACTTTTACAAACAGCAATGGAGAGCCCTTCTATGGGAGAACAAGGCCTCTAGGCGTGCTCGGCTTAAGTTATCAACATCCTTGTAACGCCCCGGACACACCCGCCGGTGGTTGTTACTCTTGGCGGGATCTAGACTGGCCCCACAGATCAATACTAGCCTTTTCTACGCACTTTGTCCTCACTCATGCGCACCCGGGACCAACTTTCTGGTCGGTCACCCATCCTAGAACTACTCCAAGGCAAGCACGCTTAACCTGGGAGTTCTGTTTGAATGGTCTCCCGGAAAGGAAGGAATTCCTTATTGATATGAGTAGTCTATCAACCCTAATAAGTCAGGCTATCACATACACCACCACTTAGAGGAACCGACATCCTCGTCGGGTCACAGGAACGTTCTCTCTTGGCACAAATGTCTATGCTTCTAGTATGATACATGTGGCATT
The DNA here is from genome assembly GCA_022496015.1 of Hordeum marinum. Taxonomy (NCBI): domain Eukaryota; kingdom Viridiplantae; phylum Streptophyta; class Magnoliopsida; order Poales; family Poaceae; genus Hordeum; species Hordeum marinum. The sequence continues at coordinate 48,203,435 of CM039672.1, forward strand.
CCGTGTGCCACGACGGGTCACCAACTTCATGAACAACATGACCGTGCACCTATCGGCAAACATCCGTGTAACCGCAAGGGTCGGCTCTGATACCAACTTGTAACGCCCCGGACACACCCGTTGGTGGTCGTTACTCCTGGCGGGATCTAGACTGGCCCCACAGATCAATACTAGCCTTTTTCGTTGTAGGATTGAAAGTAGGTATAGAAGGGGGGGTTTGATTAGACTACTTGACCAAATAAAAGTTTTGCCTTTTTCCCAATTTTAATTCTTGGCAAGTTTTAGCATTCATAGCATACCACGTAACACCCTACACATGCATGTCTAAGAGTGTAGCAGCAGAAGATAAAGACATTGCACATGTAAGTAAAGAGAGGGTTAGGAATGCAAACACAAGTGATGACACGATGATTTTTCCCATGGTTCCGATAGGTGGTGCTATCATACGTCCATGTTCATGGCGTCTTCAACCCACGGAGGGTAAGAGTCACGAGAGTCCACGGAGGGCTCTACCCATGCGGCTTCCGTCCATGAAGAACTAGCCTCACTATGGGTAGATCTTCACGAAGTAGGCGATCTCCTTGCCCTTACAAACTTCTTGGTTCACTCCACAACACGAAGTAGGAGGCTCCCAAGCAACACCTAACCAATATAGGAGGCACCACCTTCCAAAAGGTAATAGGCTCGGTAATGATGATGAACTCCTTGCTCTTGTGCTTCAAGATGATAGAATCCTCAACACAAAATCTCTCTCTCACAGATTTGGCTTGGTAGAAGAGATGGGATTGGTGTAAAGCAACTTGAGGAGGCTAGAAATCAAGATCCATATGGTTGGAGTGGAAAATCTTGACCTCAACACAAGGGTAGGTGGTTCTCTCTCAGAAAACTGAGTAGGATAGGTATGGAATAGTTCTGAGTGCTTATCTTGTGAGTCCATCCCCCAAAATCCAACCGTTACACACAATAAGTCAGACTCGGTGACACCAATGTGTAAATCTCGGTGGTACTGAAGTGACAAAAAGTGGCAACTTTTGAATCTTGGAGGGACCGATATACAACTCTCGGTTGCACCGACAAGGTGACCAACGGTCAGATTTACCAATCTCGGTGATGCCGATTCACCATTCTCGGTCGGACTGAAAATGAGAACTTGCATAACACAATCTTGGCAACCCAACTCGGTGGCACCGAGTGCAGTGTCGGCTGCACCGAAGTGTTATGGTTTGGCTGAGTCTGTCTAGGGTTTGGAACTCGGTGGCACTGGGATAGGAAAGTTGGTTGCACCAATTTGGCATATTTGGCTTAGGACAAACTTTGGTGGGAGAGTTTGTTGATGTTTTGGTGACTGTCACTTGTGCACGTTTGAGCATATTGTTCACCATCAAAACTTTACCCCCTTTTAATAGTATTGGCTTTCCTATAGATTCAAAGTGATTTCTCACAAATGTAAAATGTAGAGTCCTCTTGCTTGAAGCTTGGCCAACCTATCCTTGCATCTTGGGGTAATTCCACAATCCTTTAGCCATTCCCATCATTGAACTTTCCTGAAATATACTTGGTGAAGACATTAGGTCAATGACTTATATGTTGTTATTAATTACCAAAACCACCAAGGGAGCAAATGTGCTTTCAATCTCCCCCTTTTTGGTAATTGATGACAACATATAAATCAAAGCTTCGACAAAGATATAATTAATGAATATAATCTTCGCTTTGAGAAGTATGTGATAAGCAAGAGCTCCCCCTAAATTTGTGCATTATTTTAAATTTGTGTTTGAATGCAAATGCGCAATCGATTAGGTACATGGGTCACTTCTCACATGTCACATACCACTTGGTGGTGTGCTAGAGTAATTGGAATGAATATCATAGCACAACACAATCAACCAAAGATGAATGATCATCACATAAGCATTTAAGATGATAGGAAATAGTAGCATCACACATTAAGGCGTATGATCAAACATCATCAAGCGTGTATCACAAGCAAAACAAAAGAGTATCACGGCAAACAATAGCAATTGTTTTTGAAAAAGTAGCAAACACCAAACACTCTCTCTCTCTCGAAGCCTAATGATCTATATACACTTCTCCCCCTTTGACAACAAGTTACCAAAAAGTTCAAAGGTATCTATCTAAGCGTTCTTGGGTTGATCTCCTTCGGTTGTCAATGAAGGAGTTGAGAGCACAGCGTCGGCAAAGATCTCTGCAGATGTCGTGGATGGAGCTGGAGTAGACACTGGTGGAACTGGAGCTGATGGAGCAGGAGCTGTGTTGACAGTAGCAGGAGCTAATGAAGAGGGCCTTGAGTCTGGAGCATGCACAGTAGTTGATCTAGTCTGAGTAAAGAACTGGGTGCCCGACCTGAGAGGTGATCCTTCCTCATCCTCCTCATCATCAGAAGAGGAAGTCCAAGAGACCCGAGGGATGTACATGGAGTCAACTTCCTTCTGGAGCTCTATCACTGTCTTTGTAACCTTATCCACTTTGTCACCAAGCACTTTGATCCTCGACTCAAAGATCCTCACAAGGCTGTTCTAGTTCTCCAGAATCCCCTTGATATCTTTCTACATGCCCTGGATGGCTGTGATCAGAAGATCCATTTGCTCGTTCCTGGATCTAGGGGCTTGAGCACTAGCGGCTCTAACAACTTCTGTTGGGGAACGTTGCATGGGAAACAAAAAATTTCCTATGCACACGCAAGATCTATCCATGGTGATGAGCATCTACGAGAGGGAGAGTGGATCTACGTACCCTTGTAGATCGCTAAGCGGGAAGCATTAAGAAACTCGGTTTATGTAGTCGAACGTCTTCACGATCCAAATCGTCGAGCATCCCGCGATCCAATCACGATCCGTCCCGATCTAGCACCGAACGGACGGCACCACCGCGTTCAGCACACATGCGGCTTGATGACGATATCCGCCTTCTTGATCCAGCAAGAGGGAGCGGAGAGGTAGACGAGTTCTCCGGAAGCGTGACGGCGCTGCGTCGATGGTGGTGGAGTAATCTTAGCAGGGCTTCTCCTAAGCATAGCTGAAACCGATCTAATAGTTGTTGCATGTTTTACGTGGCTGCTACGGGTATCTAGCAAGAACAATTCTCACCTACGCATAAACCACAATGGTGATACATAAGTTGCTTTTCAACCTTCTCAAGGACCACCTTAGTCGAATCCGATCCAACTAAAGTAGGAGAACCAGACACCCACCGGCCATCTTTGTGCAACGAAGTTACACGTCAGTCGATGGAACCGGTCTCTCGTAAGCGTACGAGTAAGGTTGGTCCGGGCCGCTTCATCGCACAATACCGCTGAACCAAAACACGACCAAGGGAGGAAGCAATCTAAGCCACGAACTCTTTGTGTTCTACTCGAGATCTCATCTTCACATAGACCTAGCTCATGATGCCACTATTGGGGAACGTTGCATGGGAAACAAAAAAATTTCTATGCACATGCAAGATCTATCCATGGTGACGAGCATCTATGAGAGGGAGGGTGGATCTATGTACCCTTGTAGATCGATGAGCGGGAAGTGTTAAGAAACACAGTTGATGTAGTCGAACGTCTTCGTGATCCAAATCGTCGAGCGTCCCGCGATCCAATCACGATCCGTCCCGATCTAGCACCGAATGGACAGCACCTCCGCGTTCAGCACATGTACGGCATGATGACGATCTCCGCATTCTTGATCCAGCAAGAGGGAGCGGAGAGGTAGATGAGTTCTCCGACAGCGTGACGGCGTTGCGGCGATGGTGGTGGAGCTATTCCGGTAGGGCTTCGCCTAAGCACTGCAGAAAACTGATCTACAGGAGAAACTATGCACTAGAGGAGAGAGCAGCATGTGGTAGAAATTCTATGCCAAAAACCCTAAAACCTATAGTATATATAAGAGGAAGGGAGGAGGTGGCTTGGCCCAAGGGCCACGCCCTCTAGGCTTTGGCCGAAGGTGGGAGGGAGGAGTCCTCCTCCTCCACTCCTAGTAGGATTAGGACTCCTTCCTTATTCCCACCTTTTCTCTTTGGGCTTTTTCTTCCCAGTCGCATAGACTTCCTGTGGGCCTTCCAACAGCCCAATAAGGGCTGGTAAACCTTCTCCCACAGCCCATGTAGCCTCTTGGGTCGAAATACCCCTCCCGATGGTCCCCCAGTACACTACCGACACTTCCGGTACATTACCGATGAGCCAAAAACTTTTTCGGTGACCAAAACAGGACTTCCTATATATCAATCTTTACCTCCGGACCATTCCGGAGCTCCTCATGACGTCTGGGATATCATCCGGGACTCCGAACAACCTTCTGTCACCATCATGCATAACTCTATACTACCGAAACATCACCAAACCTTAAGTGTGCAGACCCTGCGGGTTCGAGAACTATGTAGACATGACCGAGACACCTCTATGGTCAATAACCAATAGCGGGACCTAGATACCCATATTGGTTCCTACATATTCTACGAAGATCTTTATCGGTCAGACCTCTATGTCAAGGATTCAGTTAATCCCGTATGATGTTCGCTTTGTTCTTCGGTATGTTACCTGCCCGAGATTCGATCGTCGGTATCTGTATACCTAGTTCAACCTCTTTATTGGCAAGTCTCTTTACTCGTTCCGTAATACAAGATCCCATGGCTAACACTTAGTCTTGATCCATGCCAACCCAACAGACACCCTCAGAGATACCTGTAATGCACCTTTATAGTCACCCAGTTACATTGCGACGTTTGATACACACAAGGCACTCCTTCGATGTCCGTGAATTGCATGATCTCATGGTCATAGGAACATATACTTGACATGCAGAAAACTGTAGCAATAAACTGAGACGATCATATGCTACGTTTATAGTTTGGGTCTTGTCCATCACATCATTCTCCTAATGATGTGATCCCGTTATCAAATGACATCTCATGTCAATGTCTAGGAAACCTTGACCATCTTTGATCAACGAGCTAGTCTACTAGAGGCATACTAGGGACAAAGTGTTGTCTACTTATCCACACATGTAATGTGTTTCCAATCAATACAATTATAGCATGGATAATAAACAATTATCATGAACAAGGAAATATAATAATAAACACTTTATTTGTTGCCTCTAGGGCATATTTCCAATAGTCTCCCACTTGCACTAGAGTCAATAATCTAGTTCACATCACTATGTGATTTACATTGTAATGAATCGAACACCCATGCAGTTTTGGTGTTGATCATGTTGAGCCCTTGGAAGAGGTTTAGTCAACGGGTCTGCAACATTCAGATCCGTGTGCACTTTGCAAATATTTATGTCCTTCTCCTTGATGCAATCACGGATGGAATTGAAACGTTGCTTTATGTGTCTAGTCCTCTTGTGAAATCTTGGTTCCTTGGCCAGAGCAATGGCACCAGTGTTGTCACAGAACAGAGTCATTGGATTCAGTGCACTGGGCACTACTCCAAGATCTGTCATGAACTGCTTCATCCAGACACCTTCCTTCGCTGCCTCCAAGGCTGCGATGTACTCCGCTTCGCATGTAGAATCGGCTACCACACCTTGCTTGGAACCGCACCAGCTTACCGCTCCCCAGTTGAGAATAAATACGTATCCGGTTTGTGACTTAGAGTCATCCGGATTAGTGTCAAAGCTTGCATCGACGTAACACTTTAGGACGAGCTCTTCATTACCTCCATAAACAAGAAAGATTTCCTTAGTCCTTTTCAGGTACTTAATGATATTGTTGACCGCCGCCCAGTGCTCCATTCGAGGATCACTTTGAAACCTTCCGGCCATACTTATGCCAAGGCTGACATCGGGTCTTGTGCATAACATTGCATACATGATAGAGCCTATGGTTGAAGCATAGGGGATGACACTCATCTTTTCTCTATCTTCTGCAGTCACTTGGCATTGAGTCTTACTCAACTTCACACCTTGTAACACAGGCAAGAACCCCTTCTTGGACTGATCCATTTTGAACTTCTTCAAAACTTTATCAAGGTATGTGCTCTGTGAAAGTGCTATTAAGCGTCTCGATCTATCTCTATAGATCTTAATGCCTAATATGAAAGCAGCTTCTCCTGGGTCCTTCATTGAAAAACTCTTGGTCAAATATTCCTTCACGCTTTCCAGCATTTCTATATTATTTCCAATCAGAAATATGTCCTCCACATATAATATTAGAAACGCTGTAGAGCACCCACTCACTTTCTTGTAAATACAAGCTTCTCCATAAACTTGTATAAACCCAAACGCTTTGATCACCTCATCAAAGCGCTTATTCCAACTCTGAGATGCTTGCACCAGCCCATAAATGGATCGCTGGAGTTTGCAAACTTTGTCAGCATTCTCTGGATCGACAAAACGTTTTTGTTGCATCATATACAACTCTTCCTCAAGGAAACCGTTGAGGAACGCTGTTTTGACATCCATCTGCCATATTTCATAGTCGAAATAAGCAGCTATTGCCAACATGATTCTGACAGACTTAAGCATCACTACGGGTGAGAAGGTCTCATCGTAGTCAACTCCTTGAACTTGTGAAAAAACCTTTGCCACAAGTTGAGCTTTATAGACAGTGACATTACCGTCCGCGTTTGTCTTCTTCTTAAAGATCCATTTGTTCTGAATGGCCTTTCACCCTTCAGGTAATACTTCCAAAGTCCATACTTTGTTCTCATACATGGATCCCATCTCAGATTTCATGGCCACTAACCAATTCTTGGAATCCGGGCCCATCATCACTCCTCCATATCTCGTAAATTCATTGTTGTCCAACAACATGACCTCCAAGATAGGGTTGCCGTACCACTCAGGAGCAGTACGCGCCCTTGTCGACCTACGAGGTTCAATAGTAACTTGATCCAAAGCTTCATGATCATCATCATTAACTTCCTCTTCAACTGTCATAGGCTCCACATAAACATCTTTCTGCGCTGCGCTACTCTCTGGTTGAAGTAAAGATTCAATAACCTCATCAAGCTCTATTTTCCTCCCACTCAATTCTTTCAAGAGAAACTCTTTCTCAAGAAATGTTCCATTCTTAGCGACAAACACTTTGCCTTCGGATCTGAGATAGAAGGTATACTCGACTGTCTCTTTCGGGTATCCTATGAAGACGCATTTCTCCGCTTTGGGTTCCAGCTTTTCAGGCTGAAGCTTTTTGACATAAGCATCACATCCCCAAACTTTAAGAAACGACAACTTTGGCCTCTTGCCAAACCATAGCTCATATGGCGTCATCTCAACAGATTTCGATGGTGCCCTATTTAAAGTGAATGCAACTGTCTCTAATGCATAACCCCAAAACGATAGTGGCAAATCGGCAAGAGACATCATAGAACGCACCATATCTAATAAGGTTCGATTATGACGTTCAGACACACCATTACGCTGTGGTGTTCCAGGCAGTGTCAACTGTGAAACAATTCCACACTGTCTTAAGTGACTGCCAAACTCATAACTCAGATATTCACCTCCTCGATCAGATCGCAGGAATTTAATCTTCTTGTTATGATGATTCTCAACTTCACTCTAAAATTGCTTGAACTTTTCAAACGTTTCAGACTTGTGTTTCATTAAGTAAATATACCCATATCTACTTAAGTCATAAGTGAAGGTGAGAAAATAGCGATATCCACCGCACGCTGTAACATTCATTGGACCGCACACATTAGTATGTATGATCCAATAAGTCACTTGCCCGTTCCATTGTTCCAGAGAACGCCGTTTTAGTCATCTTGACCATGAGGCATGGTTCACATGTGTCAAGTGATTCAAAATCAAGTGACTCCAAAAGTCCATTAGCATGGAGCTTCCTCATGCGTTTTACACCAATATGACCTAAACGGTAATGCCACAAGAAAGTGGTACTATCATTATCAACTCTACATCTTTTGGCATCAATGTTATGAACATGTGTATCATCACTATCAAGATTCAGTATGAATAAACCCCTCACATTGGGTGCATGAACATAAAAGATATTACTCATATAAATAGAACAACCATTATTCTCTGATTTAAATGAGTAAGTGTCTCGCAATAAAGAAGATCTAGATATAATGTTCATGCTTAACGCATGCACTAAATAACAATTATTCAGGTTTATCACTAATCCTGATGGTAATCGAAGAGAGAGCGTGCCGACGGCGATCACATCAACCTTGGAACCATTTCCCACGCACATCGTCACTTCGTCCTTCGCCAGCCTTCGTCTATTCCGTAGTTCCTGTTTTGAGTTGCAAATGTGAGCAACCGAACCGGTATCAAATACCCAGACACTACAACGAGAGCTAGTAAGGTACACATCAATAACATGTATATCAATATACCTTGTTTGTCGTTGGCCGCCTTCTTGTCAGCCAGGTACTTGGGGCAGTTCCGCTTCCAGTGACTAGTTCCTTTGCAATGAAAGCACTCGGTTTCTGGCTTGGGTCCAGCCTTGGGCTTCTTTACACGAGTAGCAACTGCTTTGCCATCCTTCTTGGTTTTACCCTTCTTGCCCTTGCCCTTGCCATTCTTCTTGAAACTAGTGGTTTTATTGACCATCAACACTTGATGTTCTTTCTGGATTTCAGACTCAGCGACTTTTAGCATCGCAAACAGCTCGGCGACTGACTTGTTCATCCCATGCATGTTATAGTTCATCACAAAGCTCTTGTAACTAGGTGGCAGTGATTGAAGAACTCTGTCAGTGATCGGCTCTGGTGGAAGGGAAATTCGCAACTCCGCCAGACGAGTCAAATACCCAGATATTCTGAGTATGTTCATTGATAGACCCGTTCTCCTCCATTTTGCAAGCATAGAACTTATCGGAGGTCTCATACCTCTCGATCTGAGCATTCTTCTGAAAGATAAACTTCAACTCCTGGAACATCTCATATGCTCCATGACGTTCAAAACGTCTTTGAAGTCCCGGTTCTAAGCCATACAATATTGCACACTAAACTATTGAGTAATCTCCAGAACGTGCCTCCGAAGCGTTCTTAACGTCTTCGGATGACATGTCTTCGGGTTGGTCACCAAGCAGTGCATCAAGGACGTATGATTTCTGGGAAGCCATGAGGATAATCCTCAGATTACGGGCCCAGTCAACAAAGTTACTTGCATCATCTTTCAACTTAGCTTTCTCTAGGAACGCATTAAAATTCAGGGGTGCTACTGCGTTAGCCATTGATCTACAACATAAATATGCAAACGTTACTTAGACTATTGTTCAAGATAATGAGTTTAGTTAATCAAATTACTAAAGCTCCCACTCAAATTGACATCCCTCAGGTCATCTGAGTGTCACATGATCAAAATTCACCAACTCAAGTCCGATCATCTCGTGAGTTGAGGTGGTTTCAATGGTGAACATCATCATGTTGATCATATCTACTATATGACTCATGTTCGACCTTTCGGTGTCTTGTGTTCCGAGGCCATGTCTGTACATGCTAGGCTCGTCAAGTTTAACCCGAGTGTTTTGCATGTGCAACACTGGCTTGCACCCACTGTATGTGAACGTAGAGTCTATCACACCCGATCATCATGTGGTGTCTTGACATGACGAACTTTCGCAACGGTGCACACTCAGGGAGAACACAATTTATCTTGAAATTTAAGTGAGGCATCACCTTATAATGCTACTGTTGTCCTAAGCAAAACAAGGTGCATAAAAGGATTAAAATCACGTGCAAATCATAAGTGACATGATATGGCCATGAACTTGTGCTTTTGATCTCCATCTTGAAAGCACTGACATGATCTCCATCGTCACCGGCACGACACCATGATCTCCATCATCTTGATCTCCATCAACGTGTCGCCATCGGGGTTGTCGCGCCCACCATGCTTCTACTACTATTGCTACCGTTTAGCGATAAAGTAAAGCATTACATAGCGCTTAATGATTGACACGCATGTCATACAATAATTAAACACAACCCTATGGCTCCTGCCGGTTGCCGTACTCATCGACACGCAAGTCGTGATATTCTATACAACACATGATCATCTCATACATCACATATATCTCATCATGTAATTGGTCATATCACATCACAACATACCCTGCAAAAACAAGTCAGACGTCCTCTAATTGTTGTTGCATGTTTTACGTGGCTGCTATGGGTATCTAGCAAGAACAATTCTCGCCTACGCATAAACCACAAGATGATACATAAGTTGCTTTTCAACCTTCTCAAGGACCGCCTTTGTCGAATCCGATCCAACTAAAGTAGGAGAAACAGGCACCCACCAGCCATCTTTGTGCAATGAGGTTACACATCAATCGATGGAACCGGTCTCTCGTAAGCATACGAGTAAGGTCGGTCCGGGCCGCTTCATCCCACAATACTGCTGAACCAAAACACGACCAAGGGAGGAAGCAATCTAAGCATCAACACCCACAAACTCTTTGTGTTCTACTCGAAATATCATCTACACATAGAGCTAGCTCTGATACCATTGTTGGGGAACGTTGCATGGGAAACAAAAAATTTCCTACGCACACGCAAGATCTATCCATGGTGATGAGCATCTACGAGCGGGAGAGTGGATCTACGTACCCTTGTAGATCGCTAAGCGGGAAGCGTTAAGAAACGCGGTTGATGTAGTCGAACGTCTTCACGATCCAAATCGCCGAGCGTCCCGCGATCCAATCACGATATGTCCCGATCTAGCACCGAACGGACGACACCTCCGCCTTCAGCACACGTACTGCTTGATGACGATCTCCGCCTTCTTGATCCAACAAGAGGGAGCGGAGAGGTAGACAATTTCTCCGGCAGCGCGAGGCGTTGCGGCGATGGTGGTGGAGCTATTTCGGCAGGGCTTCGCCTAAGCACTTCAGAAAACCGATCTAGAGGAGAAACTATGCACTAGAGGAGTGGGCAGCACGTGCCAGAAATTCTATGCCAAAAATGCTAAAACCTCTAGTGGAATAGAGGAGGAGGCTTGGCCCAAGGGCCAAGCCCTCTAGGATTCGGCCGAAGGTGGGAGGGAGGAGTCCTCCTCCTGCACTCCTAGTAGGATTAGGACTCCTTCCTTATTCCCACCTTTTTGCCTTTTTCCACCTTTTCTCTTTGGGCTTTTTCTTCCCAGCCGCATAGACTTCCTATGGGGCTTCCACCAGCCCACTAAGGGCTGGTAAACCTTTTACCACAGACCATGTAGACTCTTGGGTCGAAATACCCCTCCCGATGGTCCCCCGGTACACTACCGACACTCCCGGTATATTACCGATGAGCCCGAAACTTTTCCGACGACCAAAACAGGACTTCCTATATATCAATCTTTACCTCCGGACCATTACGGAGCTCCTAGTGATGTCCGGGATCTCATCCGGGACTCCTAACAACCTTCGGTCACCACCATGCATAACTCTATACTACCGAAATATCACCAAACCTTAAGTGTGCAGACCCTGCGGGTTCGAGAACTATGTAGACATGATCGAGACACCTCTACGGTCAATATACAATAGCGGGACCTAGATGCCCATATTGGTTCCTACATATTCTACGAAGATCTTTATTGGTCGAACCTCTATGTCAAGAATTCAGTTAATCCCGTATGATGTTCCCTTTGTTCTTCGGTATGTTACTTGCCCGAGATTCGATCGTCGGTATGTGTATACCTAGTTCAACCTCGTTACCGGCAAGTCTCTTTACTCGTTCCATAATACAAGATCCCATGGCTAACACTTAGTCACATTGCTTGCAAGGCTTATTGTGATGTTGTATTACCGAGTGGGCCCTGAGATACCTCTCCATCACACGGAGTAACAAATCCCAGTCTTGATCCATGCCAACCCAACAGACACCCTCGGAGATACATGTAAAGCACCTTTATAGTCACCCATTTATTTTGCAACGTTTGATACACACAAGGCACTCCTCCAGTGTCCGTGAGTTGCATGATCTCATGGTCATAGGAACATATACTTGACATGCAGAAAACTGTAGCAATAAACTGAGACGATCATATGCTACATTTATAGTTTGGGTCTTGTCCATCACATCATTCTCCTAATGATGTGATCCCGTTATCAAATGACATCTCATGTCAATGGCTAGGAAACCTTGACCATCTTTGATCAACGAGCTAGTCTACTAGAGGCATACTAGGGACAAAGTGTTGTCTACTTATCCACACATGTAATGTGTTTCCAATCAATACAATTATAGCATGAATAATAAACAATTATCATGAACAAGTAAATATAATAATAAACACTTTATTTATTGCCTCTAGGGCATATTTCCAACAACTTTGCCTCTGCTTGTGCTGTAGCAGATGTGCGATGATCTGGGTTCATCACCACAACGTTATCCTTGAACTCTGGCTGTAGGGGCAGATGTGGGCGATCAAGAGCAAAAATGTGCTTCTCCAACTAAGAGTTGATAAGCAACTGGATGTAGGGTGCATAACAACAAGAGCACTTTTGGTCAGTAGCAACCCTCTTGATTGTCTCAACAATCAAATCCATTACTCTAATCCTAGTGTTCCTGTCAAGGTGGATCAGCATGTTGATGGAGTAGCCTCAGATCATGTTGTCATCTCCTGACTAGGGCATCAAGGTATGCCTGAGAATTGTGTTCATAGTCCGGAGGCCTGCTTGCAGATAGTAGATGGATCCTAGCTTGTGTGATTGCACTTTGTCTGCGGGGATAGGAGTATACATGTCTTTCATGGCATTGTGACTTGCCTTGGGTTCAGAGTATACATCCATATCTCCTTCCTGAGCTTATGGAACTTCTAGTAGAGCAGCCCATTCCTCAACATTGGATTCATATATAGCACCTTCAGTCATCCATACAATTCTACCATCTCCGTAGAAGTGAGCAATGGAGTAGAATTGCATGATCATTTCGTCATTCCATGTTGTAAGCTCTCTGCCAATGTATTTGTCCAGACCAATGCAATAGAAGTTGTCTTGGACTCTTGGGAAGTAGTCCACATTGTCCTTGATGAATTTCCAATCGACATACCTCATGTCGCTAACAGCTAGGCTCTTGTCAAGCAGTACGGTCTCATAGAAATCCTGTTGCTCTCTGGTGTAGAACCTGTAGTCAACAACAGTTTTTCTCCTCTGGGCATAAGGATCTATGGCTCTCCAGGCTCTCAATCCTGAGTCTTTCCTCTTCTTCATGTCCTCAGCAACTAAGTGGCTGGCATCATGCACTAGAAGATGTGGTCTGAGCTTCATCAAAGTAGTGAAGTCATCATCATCTTCCACTCTGGAGGCAATCCCTTCGTTTTTCTCTAAAGCTGGGATGTCTCTGGTGGTCCTCTTGGACTTCTGTGCAGCAGCCTTCTTAGATGTAGGCTTGGTGCTCTTGGAGGTGCCAGTCTTTGGCATAGCATCAACCATAAGATTCTTGGCTTTGTTCTTGGGAGGGACTATATCAGCATGTTCTTCCTCATCCTCCTTAGCAACAGCACCAGCAGCCTCCTCTGGATCTTCAAACATAGAGGTAGGCCTACCAATCACATGGACAATCCTCTTCCTGGACTTCTTCTCCCCTGCCTTCTTAGGCATAGCCTTCTTGGGGACCTCAACTGACATAGTTGCTCTAGCAGTCTCATGTGCTTTGAAGGTTGAAGTAGGTGCATAGAATTTGCTGACAACTCTTCGAGAGGAAGTAACTTCAGTTGCTGACTTCTTGGCAGCCTTTTATTGCTTCTTAGCAAGTATCTCCTCAGGAATAAAATCTAAATCTTCTTCATCAGAGTTAAGCTTCTTCCTGGTCCTGGTGGCAGCCTTGGGCAACCCATGAGAGCTGGGGGTGCCTGGATCTGAGAATGAACTGGACTCTGGACTAGTGCCTGAACTCATGTCAGCACCTTGCTCTGGCATATTCTGACTATCCTCTGCTTCTGACATACTGACCCAGTGAATAGAGTACATGAGAGCAGAAATAGATGAGTCATCACAAAATGAGGCTGGTTTTTGAAATTTGAACAATGAATTTTCAAGAATTTTGCATTCTGTCAAATAAATATCGGTGCAGCCGAAAAAGAATTTTCGGTGGGGCCGAGACTGACTGACTCACTAACCGAAACTTGGCACCCTTTTCGGTTGGACTGAAAAGTGGTACTCGGTTCCACCGAGTCAGTTCTCAGCCACACAAAATCCCATATCAGTGAGACCGATATGTCCGTTTCGGTTCCACCGAGATTTATCGAGCGGACGGCAAAACCCTAGAAAATTCATCTATCGCGAGTTTTTGGGGATTTGAGAGGATAGGAACATGTGCAAAGGGTGTATCAATGAATAACAAGGATCTAATTCGCAAGAATCAGACGAGGAGCACAATAGAGATCGAATCCGTACCCTAGCTTGGCGCGGATCCTCTACGGCGGCGACGAGGGAGTGGATTTCGTCGGCGACGACGATTCCCAGCGGCGGAGGAGCGCGGGGAGACAAGGGCAACGACCAGGGGTCTTCGGAACGACAGCTTAGGGTTTTGGAGCGCGACGTTTGAAGACAGAAATTCAAAGCGTCGGGGTCTAACCTTTATACCCACCACTGTAGGTGACACCAATTCTAACTTTTCGGTGTCACCGAGTTTCACAACTGTCAGCTCACAGGGAAACTCGATGTAACCGAGAAGATGGAATCGGTGGTACCGAGATGAAAAACCAGATTAACCCTAGGCATTCGGGGAGACCGAGATTTTGGTGTTGGTTCCACCGAGATGCACTTGGGAGGTTTTAATGGTCATTCCTTGTCGATACGGAACTCCGAGTGCTCCACACACAGAGGGATCGAAAAGTACTTGTTCAAATTTTGTGATGCAGCATGAATAGAGTATGAGGTGAGAAAGCATAGATAGCTAAAGAAGTGATCCTAGGCATTCTTGTATATCCAATTGGCAAAAGATAAATCAAAAGCCAAATATCAACAATTGGATATCCTCGAATGAGAAAATAAATGCAGACCAACATGCTCACACAATAAGATGTCAAATGAAATCATGGCAAACATGCACATATACTCTAGCATCTACCAAGCACTTGGGCGATGACGAAGTCATCTATATATGAGTATTTGACTTAGGAGCCAAGTAAGAGTACTTGATCATAGGTCATACTCATCGTTTAGGCACAAGTGGGGTTACCACTTTTACATAAAGCATTTAATGTTTGTCACATACTATGAGATGCTTTGACTCAAGTCTTAGAGTAAAGCTCCCCCTTGATGTGACATCCCCCCATAAGAGGGATAAACTAACCTTGGGTTTTGTCGATGAAAACTTCATGTTGGTGAGGTAGTGGTGGATGCTCAAGGTTGTTGAAGTTCACCATGAGTTGGGAGCATCCTTGTTGTTTCCTTACTCTTCTCACGTACATGGGTTAGTCCCAACACACAAGAGACAAATACAAGGATATCTATGGACATGGGGTGCAAAGCATGTGTAATGATCTCCATTGATTTGTTGATTACCTTGTCCCTTGCTTACCTTTGAGGGAATGTGTGACTCCTTAATCTAGTACATAAGGTTGATGTTTGAAAGTGCGTTATATCGACTAGAGGGGGGGGGTGAATAGGCGATTTTTACAAATTCATCACTTGAGGAATTTCAACTTGAGAAATTTGAAATGTGTTGAATAACTAGCAGTGGATAAAGTACTCAAGTGCATGAGAAACATAGCAACAGCATGGTCATCATGATGAAATGAAACATGCGCAGATTACAAGTAGCGTGATACAGGATAAGCAGGTGAGGAATAAGGTAACTTGAAGAATTTGAGGTGAGGAAATAGTGAAAGTCTTTAGTAAAAATTTTCAAACAGTAACGATCAATTTCATCAACAAGTATATGAGGAATAGAGGGGTTGAGGAAATAGAACCAGGTAGCTTGATGAAGACAATGCTTTGATGACCCAGTTCCAACTGTTGTGACAGTCGTACGTCTGGTTTGGAGCGGCCTGGTATTTAAACCAGCGGACACACAGTCCCAGGACACACAATCCTTACCGTATTCTCCTTGAGCTAAGGTCACAAAGTCCTCGCCCAACACTCGTGGTAAGTCTTCTGGGTAGACTTCCAAAACCCTCACAAACTGGTCACCCAGCGATCCACAATTGACTGCTGGATGCTCTAGACCAAGGTCACTCCGTGATCCCCAATTGACTACAGGATGCACTAGACCATGACGCCTAACCGTCTGGAGGATACACAGTCCTCAAAGGTAACAAGCGTCGGTTCCACATAGGAATCTCTTCAGTGATGCTCAATCACTTTGGGTTTGGTGGTTTGGATTTGGGTTTTTCCTCACTGATGATTTTCTCTCAAAGTCCTTGGAGGATGGGTTGCTCTCAAATGACAAGTGTTAGCTCTCTCTCGGAGCAGCCAACCAACTAGTGGTTGTGGGGGGTGGCTATTTATAGCCAGGGTGCAACCTCACATGATAAGACATAAATGCCCCCAATGATATGACCGTTATGTGGATATTTGTGATTGGGGACAGCTGGCGCTAAGCACAGCAACGGTCGGAATTTTGAACTATGAAAGTCCTGAGACATATCATGTTCCTCACTTGTAGGCAATTCGCACTGGCAAAATCCTAACTCCTCAGTCAGATCAATTTCACCAGAGACCAGAAGAACTTCGTCTCTATCACTGAAGAACTCGACTGAACCGCAAGAGATTTCCAAAGGCTTCACTCAAAGGATTGGATAGGTTGAGACTTTTGGGGTTGAGCATTAGTTGGAAATTTTCCTTAGTATTACCTTGGTCCCCTTTAACAGTACGGTGTTTCTTATGACTCAAAATAAAGGAAATGAAACTACGAAAACAAAAGTCTTCACGCTTCATAGTCCTTGTTCATATCTTCGAGGTCACACCAACTTCTTCATTTTCAAAGTCTTGAGGGAATACCAAAGTCTTCAGCAAAGTCTTCAGCAAAGTCTTCAGTTGAAGACATACATTTTTAGGGGTCTGTAATCTCTGAATATATTAAAATCCTCATCGACTTATAGAGCCTGTGTACACTCAAAAACACATTAGTTCCTTAACCTATAAGCCTTCAATACACCAAAATCACTAAGGGGCACTAGACGCACTTACAATCTCCCCCTTTTTGGTGATTGATGACAAATATGTTAAGTTTTCAACGGGGATAATAATATGAAGTGTAATTACTGTGTTTGAGGAATTTGAATGCAAGATATAGAAGAACCCCCCTGAAGATGTGCATATTTGAGGAATTTGCTTTGGACTACAAATGCACATGGCAGGTTAGAAACATGGAGAACTCCCCCTATATCTTGTAATTCACACACGCATTTGAACATATTATATGAAGAATTTGAAATGCATGATGAAAATGGTGTCTGACAAAATTCAGCATGCATGCATTAAGGTACTTGATGAAATAAGCATGCGGAAAGCAGTTCAAAAGAGTCAGACCACCATTGAACTTAAGTTTACAACTCAACCAACAAAAGCTTCAGAAGATCGAGAGTTGTAACTTAAACAAAAATAGCCCATATAAAGAGACCCGCTTGAAGACTAACTCAAATTTTCTCCCCCTTTGTCATCGAAGACCAAAAGGGGAGGAAAAAGTAAGGACTAATGCCCCTTGAAGAATTTCATCTTGTTGGTGAGGAAGGAGCGCCTGTGTTGTCAGGGTCGTTTGTCGATGCAGGGCCTACCACAGTGTCGTCAATGTCCTTAGATTCATCCATCTCATGCGATGAAGAATATGAACTTGTTACCAGCCGAGGAACTTGAACTTTCTTGAATTTCTTCTGTGGTTGACGGGCCTAGTCAAGATTTCCCTCAAGATCTAGCTCCTTCAGTTCTTCAGGAGTCTTGATGTGAGACAGAATGGCCCAAGTGCGGTTGAGGATTTCATGCACATAGTAGTGATTCTTATTCACAGAGTTCTGCGTCATAGTCATGTTTTGCAGAATGGAACCAAGCTGACGCTTCACCCACTTGTGATTACGATCAACCTTTTGATGAAGACTTATGAGAAGCTCACGGTCAGTCATCACACGAGGGGCAGACTCTTGAGGCTTTTGCGTTGAGGCCTTTGCAGTAGAATCCTAGGTTGCAGTGTCATCATTGGTGGAGAAGGATGCAGCTTTGCGAAACTGACCATCCAGTGGACGAGTGCCTTCATCAATGATAGCCTTGCCTTTTCCTTCATCTGAGGCAATTGTGCTCTTAAGGACTTCAATCGGGGGCAAGAAGCCGAAGTGGTTCTGAAAGTCCGTCTTGAAGGGAACTGATGACCTTGATCTGATGAATTTCATGATCCAAGGTGCATAAGGCTTCCATTCAAATGGGGCTAGTGCTGCATTCGCTAATGTCCTCATGAAGAAATTATGGAAGTTGATGGGAATCCCATGAATGATGTTGAATAGCATGTTCTTCATGACTCCCTCCACTTCTTATTCTTCAGAATTGTGGCCCTTTTGAGGACATAGGGTGTTGGTGAGAATGCGGTAGACCGTCCTGGGCACATAGAGCAAATCCTTCACAGGGAAGGTTGTCCGTTGAGGTTTTCCAGGAGCCAACGGTTTCATCAGTACTTGCATCAGTTGATTGGGTAGGGCAGGTTCATCAAACAGGCGACAAGCTTCTTCTGAAGGAATTGACACTGGGACAAACCAAAGTAATTCAGATGCTGGAGCTGTGAGGTGAGTTGATCCGGTCATCCAGTCCAAGATCCAGGAGTTGATGTCAGAGGCATCACCTGAGATGTGCAGTGTGGCATAGAATTGAAGAATTAACTCTTCATTACAATCGCAGATGTCCACACATAAGGGAAGAAGTCCTGCCTAATGAAGAACTGCGAGCACCGGCGTGAAGGATGGAATTGTTTCCATATCAGCATGAGAAATTTGATGGTGCTCGAAGACTTTCTTCTTGTCAAATAGAACTGATGCATAGTAATCTATGTGAGTGATAGTCCAGAATCTGGTGCGACCGGCCCTTGCCGAGTCATATGGATTAGGACCAGTGAAGAAAATGTGCTCATTGAAGAAATTGCTTTTGAGGAATTTGGGCCGCTTTGAGCCTTTGAATGGCATCCTGGGCTTCGGCTGAAGGTTTGGCTTGAAACGGCCCTTGATCTCCTTAGGCATAGGAGGAATTTCTTCAGACTGAGGAATTTGTGGAGCAGTTTCCCGAGTGGTGGTTGGAGCAACAAGGTCTTCAACTGATGCAGCTGGAGTTTCTTTAGTGGCTAGAGCGGCCATGTCATCAGATTCTTCGTGAATTTCTTCTGTCTGGGCTGGGGACTGAGGAATCTATGACAGAGGAGTGGTCATTGGGGAATTTGTGTGAGCAACTTCCCAATATTTGTCATTGATGACAGGTGTTATGTTGCCAATGTCCACATCCTCATCAATTTCTTCAACGCCAGCCTCTTCAATAGTAAAGTGAGGCTGGGGCAATGATACCTGTGGAGTTGAAGCTTTTGCTTCCACTTCAACTTCTTCATCAACCCGCTCTGCGGTAGCAGCAGATTGATCCATTTATTATTGATCATCATTCGAGATGACGTAGTCAACACCGAATGGCACTATTTCATAGGCTGGTGCTGAGGAAATTGGGGTAGCATCAACTAGTTCTTTTGAAGAACTTCACAGTGTATTCAATTTCTTCGTAGCTGAAAAATCTGAAGTTGATGCTTTCCTTTTCAGTGCCTTGTTCTCAGTAGCCTTGGTCTTCTTTGCTTCTAATGCAGAAGGAAGATTGATTGTCTTCACTCTTGAATATTTTGGAGTTTTAGAGGAGGGTGAAGGGGCAGCAGTTTCCTTAGGTACGACTGATGCAGTCGTCCTTGTGGGTTCAGTTTCATGAGGCGCAGGAGTGGAGGTTGTCCTGGAAGGTTCATCAGCAGTCTAACTTTCTTCAGCTGCACTCGCAATTTCCTCAACAGGCTGAGCTATTTCTTCAGCCTGAGGATCTTTTGGTTGCGATCGAGTTGCAACCCTGGTGTTATGGTCCTTAACAGCAATTTGGGCTGCCCTGATGAATCTCACCTTGGTGCCCTTCCATTCAGCATCGTATTTTTCTTGTTCCTTAGAGAGGGAGCGAATTTTAGACAGAACAGTGATGAGTTGATTTGTAGTCAAATTTATCACGTTATTCCTCAGAAAATTTTCTTTTCGAGCCCTGTTCCTCTTAGCTCTCTGAGCTTGATCTCTTTTCCATTTTTTCTCAGCAATAAAGTGGGTGAGGACATGGTCCACACCAAGAGGCAGGTTTAGTGAGGAAAGTGGGGTGCTTGGATCCTCATGCCATATGTCAATGAAGTTGAGGATCATCTTGGGATCCGGCATGAGAGGAATAGAGCTGCCTTTGGCTATTGCAGCCTTTTGCTGACTTTCTCTGATGATTTCTTCCAATTCTTCATCATCAGCTTCATCATCATCCTTAGATCCCGAGGGTACAGTTACCACAACTTTGCTTGTGTGAGGACTTGGTCTTTGACCTCATCCAACAGTTTTCTTCAGTTTCAACGCAGTAAGACTTGTTGAAGACTCTGCTTGAGCAGAGGGGCATGCAGAGACCTTTGAAACAATTGAGAATCCTTCTGTACTCTGACATGATGCAAGATGGACGGGAGTTGAGGACTTAGCAGCAGCAGCTGAGGACTGAGCGGCTATAGATCCGACAGCTGAGGCCTTTGAGGGTTGAGCTTGAGGAATCTGTGGTGATGATTTTGAAGATGAGGAATTTGACTTCACAGCAGATTTCTTCATCATCATTTTCTTCGGAGCACTTGTAGAGGCTCCGACAGTGGCAACAGCAGCAGAGTCTTCATTGAATTTCTTCGCAGCATCTTTTGCTCTCTTTAACAGCTTGGCTTGCTGTTTCTCCCATACATGAGGAAAGTCATCACCAGTCTTGAGACTAGTGGGATCAGCTATTTGATTTGGAGCCAAGGGAGGCCTGCTGCAAGGGGGTTTCACATCGAATTTCATCATATATTTAGGAGTGACATAACGATATTCCTTCCACTCCTTTGTCCATTTTCTCTCAATTTTCTATAGACGAATCTTTCTTTGCTTAGTTGTCTCTTTGCCATGAGTTTCTTCATCAGGCATGCCATATTCCTCGTACAAATCCTTAGGTATCTCAAAAGCAGTCTGCACATCCGGTTTGTTTCCACCATTCTGTGGCTTCTTTCCATCTGCCATTTTCTTCGGCTGAGGATTCTGAATTCTTGAAGATTCTGAAGAAGTGCACAGTTTTTCCTGAAAAACACTGCAAATGAGTTAAGTTGATGAGAACCTAGTGATTCATCAGCGGACATGTTTGTACCCGTGAACAGAGTATAGGTGCGAGGAATTTGAAGAGGTCATATGTGTTCTGAAAAGTTTTTCAATAAAATCAAGAGTGAGGAATTTGACCATGGGGTTCTTGAGGAATTTCACTAAGTGTTCTTTGTCTTAGGTTCCAGAGTTGTGCAAATTTTGAGGATTCACACAGTTGAGGAATCTTGAAGAAAAATCATAACTTAGGGAAAAACATCAAGTGTATGAACATGTAAGGTGCTTTAGAATGAGATTCTTGAAGAATAAACACCTTTTGAGAAATTTGAGGAAAACTAGAAGATCAAACTAGGGCAGTAAAAATAGATTTTATTTACCCTGATGAAGAACACAACGAACAGTGAGATGAGATTGTGGAAGTTCGTCAGTCCGGATCTCCCACGCCCTAGCTTGGCAGAGGGAGACAGCTACGGCGGCGGCGAGATGAAGACTTCCGTGATCGATGCGAGTACGGCGACGGCGAGGTCGAGGCAGTGAAGCTCTTCCACACTCGAGGTGATGATTTTAGCGGCAGCGCTAGGTCGGAGCTCGGGAGAGAGTAGGAGTGAGGAGTAACCGAGCACAGTGAAAGGGAAGGGGTATTTATAGTGGAGGTGAAAACCAATCTGCCTGAAGATTTTGGACAATATTGCCCCTGACTCTTGCTCTCCACACGACATGTGTCACCCATGTTCTGAGTAGTGGTGATAGTGGGGGATCGTGGGTTATCTAGTCATGGGAATCGGAACTGTTTGAGCGGGAAACACTGGAAATTTTGACAGTGAAAATTTTAAATTTTTTCGTTCGCAAATGCTTCAGCTGTCAAGGACACAGTGAAGACTTTGAACGAGTTTCAAAGTAGAACGGATATGAAGAATTTGTGAATCGGACTAGGTTGAGTTTAGCATAGAGGGGGAAAGGGTCCGATCATATTCACTTAGATGAAAATCAACATGAAGAATTAGCAATAAGTGAATGCAGTTGAGGACATTGAAAACTCAAATATAAATGCATATAGTCAATGAAGAACATAAGTTTCATAGTTTGAAGAATTTGACAAGTTGAGGAATTTAAAAATTTGAGGAATTTGCAAACTTGAGGAATTTAAAAATTTGAAGAATTTGCAAAATGACGAAAAACTCAACTTTGAAGAATTTCAACTATTGTTGGTGGCATGACCCACCGTATAAGAATGATGACTTCAGACACCGCGTACAATTGTCGTAGGGTTCTGAGAATCAAATTATTCATTAATTTCTTCACACTTAGAGGGTTATTCTTCATTGATTGAAGAAAAACGTTACTTCCTATGTTGCACATCTAAGTCATCAATTTTTCATAAGTGTTAGGATGTGTGTCCTTTTTCAAAGAACATTCGAAGATTCTAAGATATTTAGCTCACACCGCAACTTGCAAAATCTCTTTTCATCCAAGGGCTTTGTGAAGATATCGGCCAGTTTTTCTTCAGTAGGGATGTGGTCGATGGTGATGTTGCCCTTGAGTACATGATCTCGAAGAAAGTGATGACGAATCTGGATGTGCTTGTTCTTGGAATGCTGAACTAGGTTGTAAGCAATCTTGATGGCACTCTCTTTGTCGCAGTAGAGAGGCACATTCTTCAACTTGATGCCGAAGTCCTTGATGGTTTGCTTCATCCACAACAACTAAGCGCAACATGAACCAACAACAATGTACTCAGCTTTAGTAGTAGATGGTGACATACAGTTCTGCTTCTTCGAGGACCAACAGACTAAGGATCGTCCGAGGAAATGACATGTGCCTAAGGTTGACTTGCGATCCACACGATCTCCAGCATAGTCACCATCAGAGTATCCGACGAGGTGAAGATTTGAGCCCGTGGGATACCATAATCCAAGCGCTGGTGTGTGAGCCAAGTATCGATGAATATGTTTCACAGCCTTATGGTGTGATTCCTTCGGTGTTGCTTGGAATCGGGCACACATGCAAACACTCAGCATAATATCAGGCCTAGATGCACATAGATATAATAATGAGCCAATCATGGAGCGATATACCTTCTGATCGAAATCTTTACCATTTTCGTCAGTGCAGAGGTGGCCTTTTGAAGGCATTGGAGTTTTGATGCCTTTGCAATCTTGCATGTCGAATTTCCTCAGAACATCCTTGATGTATTTCTCGTGAGAGATGAAGATGCCGTTGTCTTGCTGACGAATTTGAAGACCTAAGAAGAATTTCAACTCTCCCATCATAGACATTTGATATTCTTCACTCATCATATAGGCAAATTCATCACTGTAACGTTTGTCAGTATAGCCAAAGATAATATCGTCTACATATATTTGGCATATGAACAGTTCATTGTCATAGGATTTTGTGAAAAGAGTTGGGTCGAGTGAACCGGGTTTAAAGCCTTTCTTCATGAGGAATTCCTTCAGAGTGTCGTACCACGCCCGAGGGGCTTGCTTGAGACCATACAGGGCCTTGTTGAGTCTTAAGACTTTGTCAGGATGCTTAGGGTCTTCAAAACTTGGGGGTTGAGCAACATATACTTCTTACTCAAGCTTACCATTGAGGAATGCACTTTTCACATCCATTTGATATAAGATGATATCATGATGGTTAGCATAAGCAAGGAATATGCGAATAGCTTCAAGTCTAGCAACAGGTGCAAATGTTTCATCAAAGTCAATTCCTTCAACGTGTGTGTAGCCTTGAGTTACAAGACAAGCCTTATTCCTCACCACAAGGCCATTTTCATCTTGCTTGTTGCTGTAGATCCACTTGGTACCTATGATGTTATGCTTGCGAGGATCTGGCCGCTTGACAAGTTCCCACACGTTGTTGAGCTTGAATTGATGCAATTCCTCTTGCATAGCTTGAATCAACTCAGGCTCCTTGAATGCTTCATAAACTTTGGTGGGCTCTATGATAGAGACAAAGGCAAAGTGCGCACAGAAGTTAGTCAAATGTGAAGCTTTTGAGCGAGTGAGGGGACCTGGTGCATTGATGTCATCGATGATTTTATCAATCTGCACTTCATTTGCAACTCTTGGATGAGCAGGTTGACGTGGCTGAGGATTTTCATCAACACCATTTTCTTCAGGTGTATCAACATGAATGTCTTCATTTGTTGGAATGAGTTCCTTAGTGGGTATGACGTCTTCAGTAGCCTTCAGCTTAATGGATTCCTCAGGAGACTGTTCATCTAACACAGAAGGCAGGTGCTCTCTTTGTGAGCCATCAGTTTCATCGAACCGCACATCTACAATTTCAACAACCTTGTGGTGGTAGGTGTTGAGGACTCTGTAGGTGTGCGAGTCCTTTCCGTAACCAAGCATAAAACCTTGCTTTCGGTGCAACTTTAGAACTATGGTGAGGATCTCTAATCCAGCATTTTGCACTGAAGACTCTAAGATAACTTACATTGTGTTTCTTGCTAGTCATAAGTTCATATGAAGTTTTCTTGAAGAATTTGTGAAGATATACCATGCTGATGATGTGGCATGCAGTATCAATTGCCTCAGGCCAGAAGTGACGAGGAGTCTTGTATTCATCAAGCATGGTGCGAGCCATCTCAACAAGGGTCCTGTTCATGCGCTCTACGACGTCATTCTGCTGAGGAGTATAAGGGACAGATAACTCATGAGTAATACCAAGTTCATCAAGATATTCATCAAGATTAGTGTTCTTGAACTCAATCCCATTATCACTCCTGATATGCTTGATCTTGACGCCGAAGTTCATGGAGGCCCTTGAAGCAAATCGTTTGAAGACATCCTGCACTTCAGACTTGTACAGAATAATATGCACCCAAGTGTAACGAGAGTAATCATCAACAATGAAGAATTTGTTAGTGTGGAGTAGTGAGTGGGGCCAAAGAGATCCATGTGAAGCAATTCAAAAGGTCGAGTCGTGGTCATGATTGTCTTTGAGGGATGCTTGGATCTGGTCATCTTTCCAGACTCGCATGCACCACAAAGGTGGTCCTTGAGGAATTTGACACCTTCAATGCCAATGACATGCTTTTTCTTCACGAGTGTGTGCAAGTTCCTCATACCAGCATGTCCAAGTCATCGATGCCACAACTAGCCTTCTGAGGACTTTGCAAGTAGGCATGTGGGAGGTTGAGGACCTGTAGAGAAATCAACAATATACAAGTCTCCTCTCCTAATGCCTTCGAAGACTTTGGAATTGTCAGATTCTATGATGACAACACAATGATATTTTCCAAATACGACAACCATATCAAGATCACATAGCATTGAGATAGACATAAGGTTGAACCCGAGGGATTCGACTAACATCACCTTATCCATGGTTCGGTCCTTTGAGATTGCAACCTTACCAAGTCCCAATACCTTGCTTTTTTCCTTTGTCTGCGTAGGTGATATGCTTTAGATGAGATGGAGCAAGTGGCAAATTCATCAGTAGATTCTTGTCACCAGTCATGTGGTTTGTGCATCCACTACCGAGGACCCACTCAGTAGCTTTTGGAGGTTCATCCTGCAGATGAATTAGTACAACTTATGAACTCATATGCTTCAAAGTGAAGAATATGACATCAATTTCATTAGACAGAATTTCATCACACAAGATAGTAAGCAAGTAGTGTGAGGATGTGAGAAATGAGGAATTCATTTCTTCATGATTATCTTGCGTCCTTTCAAGCATTTCCTTAGGTCTCCAGCGAATTCATCAGACGTTCTAATTCATCCAGAGAGCTGACCCTGCATAAGAAATTAGTTCAATTTCTTCACCACCCACATCTGGAGGGGTGGCAAAGAGTTCATCATTTTGCGAGCACCATATGAGAAGGGAGGCATTGAGGCAAGTGCGCTTCATTTTCACAGGGCGAGGGTTAGAGTACTCATATGAATAAGCAGAGAAATTCTTCGAGGACTTATGAACATACTGATTTGAAGAATAATGCACATATTTAGAACTTTTAGATTTTCCCCACGAAACAGAAGCATTAGCACGAGAATGATATTTTTGACCATTTGAGGAATTTGGTCCAAGTGAAGACTTTGGTCCATATGAGGAATTTGATCTGGGTTCCTGTTCTTCATGAGTGGTGTCGTGAGGACATTCACTTGAAGATTTGGTAAGTAGCTCTTGGGAACCCATATTTTCTTCATAGGTGAACCGTTCCTGCAGTTAGTTCCAACAAATCTAGCAAATACTTCACCTTTCTGATTTTTGAAGAATTTGTAGTTGGAGTCAAGTGACTCATCAGAGGAATATGAAGTTTCACAAGTAAACCCAGATAAAGTGGATGGATCTATAGGAGGTCCTTTTGCAGCAACCCATGAGGTTTTGGGGTACTGCTCAGGTGTCCAGTAGGATCCATCAGCGTTGAGTTTCCTCTCAAAGGCAATACCCTCTTTCCTAGGGTTCCTGTTCAGAATCTGCTTTTTGAGGACATCACAAAGGGTTTGATGCCCTTTGAGACCTTTGTACATGCCTATCACATACAATTCCTTCAACCCTGCATTGTTTTCAGTGGTACTTGTGGTACCCTCAGATGAGGAATTTGAGACCACTGGAATAGTTGAAGAATTTGCAGCAATAGAAGCATTTGAACATCCAGGTGTAGAATTAGCAGTTTCCCGTTCGATGCATTTCAAACAAGGTGGGACAAATTCTTCCTGAGCTGTACTGATCTATTGAGCTAGTAAGGAATCATTTTCCCTTTGGAGATCCTCATGTGACACCCTTAGTTTCTCAAGATCTTGCTTTCTTTGAAGAAATTCATAAGAAAGCTTCTCATGATCAGCTAAGAGAGCATTATGATGACTTTGAAGGTTATCATACTTTGTCTGAAGACTTTTGAGATCGTCAGACAGAGTTTGAGTCCGATCCACTTCCTCATTCAATAGATCATCGCTTTTGTCTAGCATTTTCTAACGCTTTTCAAGTGCACTTTGTTGCTTAGTGGCAATTTTAACAAGTTTAGCATAGCTAGGTTTTACATATTCATCAGCTTCACAATCACTTGATTCAGAGGAGGAGTGATGCTTATGTACCTTGGGGCCTTTTGCCATAAGACAAAGTGAGGAAGATGAATCATGATCTGATTCCTGGGTTTTGAGGATTTTCTTGAGTTCAAGGAACATGGGGTCTTGACGAGTATGATATCCTTCATTGATGTCCATGATCCTATCCCAGATGAGTTTGGCATTTTGAAGATGACAGATGCCCTTGAATATGACGCTTGATAGGCTTGAGCAGATGATGTTCCTCGCCTGAGCATCAAGTTGAGTGTACTTGCGAATTTCCTCAGCATTTGCCATCTTGCAAAGTTCTGTCAGTCCAAGTTCTGTAACAGTCCATAGCTCACTGTTCATAGACATCAGATGCTTCTTCATCAGAACCTTCCACTTAGGATATTCAATTTCATCAATATTGGGACATTCAGTGACTGTCTTGACGCATTTTGCCATGAAACAGTAAGTAGGAGCATAGTCATCATTGACTCCGTTAGAGTCATTGGAGTAGTCAATTTCTTTATCGTTGAAGATGGACTTGCTAATGAAGGCAGTAGCGAGAGCAAGGCTAGCGACACCAGATTCAGATTCCACCTCAGATTCTTCCTCTTCTTCCTCTTCTTCAGATTCTTCTTCTGAGTCCATTTCCTTGCCAATGAAAGCTCGAGCCTTTTTGGAACCATTCTTCTTGTGCATTGAGGACTTTGAAGATGAGGACTTTGTAGATGAGGACTTTGAAGATTTCTTCTTTTTCTTCGAGTTATCAGAACTGACATCCTTGTATTTCTTATTCTTATTTAAATCTTTCTCCCAAAGAGGACAATCAGAGATGAAGTGACCAGATTTCTTGCAATGGTGGCAAGTTCTTTTCTTGTAGTCATCTGAGGAATCTGATTTCCTCAAACCACTCTTTGATGACTTTCCAAATCCACCTTTCCTTGAGAACTTCTGGAATTTCCTCACGAGCATTGCTAGCTCCTGACTTAGTTCTTCAGGATCACCAAGGCTACTATCAGAATCTTCGCCTTAGGATGAGGAAATTGCTTTTGCCTTTAGAGCACGAGATCTTCCATAACTTGGCCCATAGAGGTATCTCTTGTTAGCTTGTTGGAATTCATGAGTATTGAGTCTCTCAAAAATATCAGCAGGATCAAGTGACTTGTAGTCTCCACGTTCTTGAATCATCAAAGCCAGAGTATCAAATGAGGAATCAAGCGATCTTAGCAGTTTCTTCACCACTTCATGGTCGGTGATATCAGTGGCACCCAGTGCTTGAAGCTCATTGGTGATATCAGTAAGACGATCAAAAGTTTGCTGAACATTTTCATTGTCAAGTCTCTTGAAGCGGTTGAAGAGATTGCGAAGAACATCAACACGAGAGTCACGTTGAGTGGAAACACCTTCGTTGACTTTGGACAACCTATCCTAGATAAGCTTAACAGACTCCAAAGCACTCACTCTGCCATACTGACCTTTGCTCAGATGGCCACAGATGATATTCTTCACTTGAGAATCGAGTTGCTTGAATCTCTTCACATTAGCAATGTTGACAGTGAGTGTAATAGAGGGAACACCATTTTCCACAATGTACCAGAGATCATTGTCAATAGTTTCAAGATGCATGCGCATCTTGTTCTTCCAGTAGGGGTAATCCATCCCATCGAAGGTAGGACATCCCGCGGAAACCTTAATCATACCTGCAGTCAACATAACTAGAACTCCAGGTGGTTAAACCAAAATCACACAGAACAAGGGAGTACCTAGCTCTGATACCAATTGAAAGTGCGTTATACCGACTAGAGGGGGGTGAACAGGCGATTTTTACAAATTCATCACTTGAGGAATTTCAACTTGAGGAATTTGAAATGTGATGAATAACTAGCAGCGGATAAAGTACTCAAGTGCATGAGAAACATAGCGACGACATAGTCATCACGATGAAATGAAACATACATAGATTACAAGTAGCATGATATAGGATAAGCAGGTGAGGAACAAGGTAACTTGAAGAATTTGAGGTGAGGAAATAGTGAAAGTCTTCAGTCAAATTCTTCAAACAGTAACGATAAATTTCATCAAAAAGTATATGAGGAATAGAGGGGTTGAGAAAATAGAACCAGGTAGCTCGATGAAGACAATGGTTCGATGACCCAGTTCCAAGTATTGTGATAGTCATATGTTTGGTTTGGAGTGGACTGGTATTTCAAACAAAGGACACACAGTCCGAGGACACACAGTCCTTTCCGTATTCTCCTTGAGCTAAGGTCACAAAGTCCTCGCCCAACACTCGTGGTAAGTCTTCAGGGTAGACTTCCAAAACCCTCACAAACTAGTCACCCGGCGATCCACAATTGACTGCTGGATGCTCTAGACCAAGGTCACTCTGTGATCCCCAATTGACTGCAGGATGCACTAGACCATGATGCCTAACCGTCTGGAGGATACACAGTCCTCAAAGGTAACAAGCGTCGGTTCCACATAGGAATCTCTTTAGTGATGCTCAATCACTTTGGGTTTGGTGGTTTGGATTTGGGTTTTTCCTCACTGATGATTTTCTCTCAAAGTCCTCGGAGGATGGGTTGCTCTCAAATGACAAGTGTCAGTTCTTTCTCGGAGCAGCCAACCAACTAGTGGTTGTGGGGGTGGCTATTTATAGCCATGGTGCAACCTGACATGATAAGACATAAATGCCCCCAATGATATGACCATTATGTGGATATTTGTGATTGGGGACAGCTGGCACTAAGCACAACAACAGTCGGAATTTCGAACTATGAAAGTCCTCAGACATATCATGTTCCTCACTTGTAGGCAATTCGCACTAGCGAAATCCTAACTCCTTAGTCAGATCAATTTCATCAGAGACCAGAAGAACTTCATCTCCGTCACTAAAGAACTCGACTGAACTGCAAGAGATTTCCAAAGGCTTCACTCGAAGGATTGGATAGGTTGAGACTTTTGGGGTTGAGCTTCAGTTGGGAATGTTCCTTAGTATTACCTCGGCCCCCTTTAACAGTACGGTGTTTCTTATGACTCAAAATAAAGGAAATGAAACTACGAAAACAAAAGTCTTCATGCTTAATAGTCCTCATTCATATCTTCGAGGTCACACCAACTTCTTCATTTTCAAAGTCTTCAGGGAATACCAAAGTCTTCAGCGAAGTCTTCACGAAAGTCTTCAGTTGAAGACATACATTTTTAGGGGTCGGTAATCTCCAAATATATCAAACTGCTCATTGACTTATAGAGCCTGTGTACACTCACAAACACATTAGTTCCTTAACCTATAAGTCTTGAATACACCAAAATCACTAAGGGGCACTAGATGCACTTACAATGTTGATTGCAAATAGATCTTGCCAATAATGAATGCGAGTGAATTTCATTGGCGGAGTCACCCCTCAAGAATTCTCTAGTTCTTATTCTTGGGAATCCACATCAAGTTTATGGGGATCCTTGGTGTTTAAGTAGCACTTTTAGATGTTGAGCTTGTAGTAGCCTTGGGAACCCACTTCACCAAAGCTTGGGATTCATCTTCATAAGAGTCAAAGTCCTCTTGGAGCTTGTTCTTGCCCTTGAGCTTGGTGTCTTGTGGTGGAAGGTCATCTTGAGTGTTTGTCCCCTTGGGAAGAGTATTTTCATACTTATCCTTTTGATTAACAAACTTGGGATTGGGATATTGACCTTCTTCCCATTCAACTCCATTAGCATTGAAGTAGCGAACACCGCGATTATTCCGGTATCCTCCGTGCTTGCGTACAATCTCATCAAATTGTTTGTACCCTTCAAGACTCTTGTAGATACCTTTGTCTATAATTCCTTTCAATAAAGCATTTTCTTGCTCAAGTGTAACTTGGCTGAGAGAATCATCATTAGTGGAATCAATAGAACAACTAGGAGCAACATCATTGGGTTTAGCATTTTTATTGTTGCTACTAGATGAAGAACCTTTCTTTCCTTTGTTACTAGTTTGCTTAGATTTGACTTGTGGCATGAATGTAGACAAGAGTAGTCGTTTGCCAATATAAGATGAAGTCTTCTTTCGGAGATCGTCATTGATAGCTTTCAGAAATTCATGTTCTTGCTCCAAATTGAGCTTCTCGAAGCGTAGCTTCTCATGAGTTCTTACAAGCTCTCTATGATCTTCAAGAGTAGATTCATGAGCTAACTTAAAAGTGTTGAGTTCTTTAGTTAGTTCTTCTATTATCATCTTATCATCCTCAATCGACTTATCTTGACTAGCATGAGAAATATCAAGTTCATTATGATTAACATCACTAGTTTTATCACATAGCAAGTCATCGTTGTAAAGCAAATCATCTTCATCACTCTCAAAATCAAGATATTCGGGGTGTGATACCTTGGGGCCTTTAGCCATGAAGCAACTTCCACCTCCTTCATTTGGTGAATCAAATATATCATAGGAGTTGGTTGTCACTAGTGCAATTCCGACAACACCATCATCTTGACTATAGTTAGAGCTGGAGTGATAGCTTCTCTCGGAGTGGTTGTCGGAGTCGGAGCCGAAAACCCATTCACCAACATGAGATTGATGCTTCCTTCTTGAGTAGCTCTTGGTGTGCTTGTCCTTCTTCTCCGAGTCCCTACTTCTCCTTGAGGGTCTTCGTTCATAACGATCATCTCTACTCCTTCTCTCTCTTCGAGGTGATTCATCTCTTGAGCTTCGTCTTCTTGGTGACTCTTCTCTTTGTTTGTAGGGAGCCGAGCACTCATTTGAGTAGTGTTCGGGCTTCCCACAGTTGTAGCAGTTTCGATCATGACTTGACGAACGCTTCTCTTCATATCTTGAGTTGGAGCTGCGATCTTTTCTTCTATTCTTGTAGAACTTGTTGAATTTCTTGACCATGAGGCTTATCTCTTCATTTGTGACAAGGTTGTCGCTTGAGGTAGCGGGAGCATCACTTGTGGCTTTGTAAGCACCACTAGACTTGTGATGAAGGTCTTCCTTGTCTTTGAGTGTCATCTCATGAGCAACAATTCTACCAATCACTTCCGTTGGTTTGATATCTTTGTAGTTGGGCATCATTTGGATAAATGTACAGACGGTGTCATATCTCTCATCCAAAGCTCAAAGTATCTTCTTGATGATGAACTTGTCAGTCATTTCTTCGCTTCCTAATCTGGCAATCTCATTGGTGATGAGAGCTAGCCTAGAGTACATTTCAGTGACTCCTTCACCATCCCTCATCTTGAACTTGTCAAGTTGACCGTGAAGAACATCTAACTTGGATTATCTCACGGACTTAGTTCCTCCGTGCATATCAACCAAAGTATCCCAAATCTCTTTTGCATGTTCAAGACGGCTGATTTTGTTGAATTCTTCAGGACATAGGCAGTTGAAGAGTATGTCACATGCTTGAGCATTGAGTTGCAACATCTTCAATTCATCCGTAGATGCTTCACAATCCAGTTCCTTTCCATCCGCAAAGAATTCACCTTGCAAGCCAACACGAACAACAACCCAAACGGCAGGATTATGACCAAGCAAATGCATTTTCATTTTATGCTTCCAACTAGCAAAATTAGTGCCATCAAAGTATGGACCTCTACGGTGATAATTTGCCTCACTATATGCCATACTTCTCCTAGGTTGTGAAACCAATGCAATGGAGACCAAAGCTCTGATACCACTTGTAGGATCGAAAGTAGGTCAAGAGGGGGGGGGGTGATTAGACTACTTGACCAAATAAAAGTTTTGCCTTTTTCCCAATTTTAATTCTTGGCAAGTTTTAGCATTCATAGCATATCAAGTAACACCCTACACATGCATGTCTAAGAGTGTAGCAGCGGAAGATAAAGACATTGCACATGTAAGTAAAGAGAGGGTTAGGAATGCAAACACAAGTGATGACACGATGATTTTCCCATGGTTCCGATAGGTGGTGCTATCGTACATCCACGTTCATGGAGTCTTCACCCCATGGAGGGTAATGGTCACGAGAGTCCATGGAGGGCTCTACCCACGAAGGGTTCCACGAAGAAGCAACCTTGACTATTCCATGCGGCTTCCGTCCACGAAGGACTAGCCTCACTATGGGTAGATCTTCATGAAGTAGGTAATCTCCTTGCCCTTACAAACTTCTTGGTTCACTCCACAACACGAAGTAGGAGGCTCCCAAGCGACACCTAACCAATCTAGGAGGCACCACCCTCCAAAAGGTAATAGGCTCGGTAATGACGATGAACTCCTTGCTCTTGTGCTTCAAGATGATAGGCTCCTCACCACACAATCTCTCTCTCTCTCACAGATTTGGCCTGGTAGAAGAGATGGGATTGGTTGAAAGCAACTAGGGGAGGCTAGAAATCAAGATCCATATTGGTGGAGTGGAAGATCTTGACCTCAACACATGGGTAGGTGGTTCTCTCTCAGAAAACTAAGTAGGATAGGTATGGAATAGTTCTGAGTGCTTCTCTTGCGAGTGGGTGGTGGTGAAGGGGTATATATAGGCATCCCCAAAAATCCAACCGTTACACACAATAAGTTAGACTCGGTGACATCGATGTGTAATTCTTGGTGGTACCGAAGTGACAAAAAGTGGCAACTTTTGAATCTCGGAGGGACCGATATAAAACTCTCGGTTGCACCGACAAGGTGACCAACGGTCAGATTTACCAGTCACGGTGACGCCGATTCACCATTCTCGATCCAACCAAAAATGAGAACTTCCGTAACAGAATCTTGGCAACCCAACTCGATGGCACCGATTGCAGTGCCGGCTGCACCGAAGTGTTAGGGTTTGGCTGAGTTTGTCTAGGGTTTGGAACTCGGTGGCACCGGGATTGGAAAGTTGGTTGCACCGATTTGGCATATTTGTCTTAGGAAAGACTTTGGTGGGAGAGTTTGTGGATCTTTTGGTGACTGTCACTTGTGCACGTTTGAGCATATTGTTCACCATCAAAACTTTACCCCCTTTTAATAGTATTGGCTTTCCTATATACTCAAAGTGATTTCTCACAAATGTAAAATGTAGAGTCCTCTTGCTTGAAGCTTGGCCAACCTATTTCCTGGCATCTTGGGGTAATTCCACAATCCTTTAGCCATTCCCATCATTGAACTTTTCCTGAAATATACTTGGTGAAGACATTAGTTCAATGACTTATATGTTGTCATTAATTACCAAAACCACCAAGGGAGCACATGTGCTTTCATCTGCGCACTTTGTCCTCACTCATGCACACCTGGGACCAACTTCCCGATCAGTCACCCATCCTATAACTACTCCAAGGCAAGCACGTTTAACCTGGGAGAGTTCTGCTTGAATGGACTCCCGGAAAAGAAGGAATTCCTTATTGATATGAGTAGCCTATCATCCCTAATAAGTCAGGCTATCACAATCCTGCAACGACATGGACTTGGACTTGGTAACATATATGTGGGAGAAACAGTGCCCAAGCCTTGATTTACCAGATCCATTCAACTTTGGTTGCTGATAACAGTGCTCAGACTGGTAGAGTTAGGTGTTGTTGCACCCTTTCTAGTCTCAGTTTTATCTAAACATGTCTTTTGAACATCATTGCACTGTCTGTATTGTTGTTATGACGCTATTATGCCTGGACGTTTATGTGTTTTTGATTTCATGTCAATCCTATGGAAATGCGCAAAATCATGCATTTAACACAATGCAAATTCAGACACACTGATATTGTTGTCGTCTTACACGATAGAGCTAGCTTTTAGTTGCAACAGATTTGGTTCTCATGTGCCTATCCCGAGTTAAACATGTTGCTCTGTGGGAATTAAACGTGTGACCGACCAGGCCTTCCCTACACGTGATTCTTGTTATATTGTGACCGTACCTCTGTCGTAGCAGCATATTCTTTTCTCTGTTTGTGCGGTGTTTTGGTGGAAAAACCGTGCTTCGTGTTTCCCTCTAACATACCACGGCCATACAACCTCCTTCATTTGTCACTTCCTTTGAAGACCTCTTCCATAGCAGCATGTCTTTTCCTCTGTTTTAACGAAACTGCTTTACAAAAAACTGCGCTGCTAGTAAACGCAAGGCTGCGCTTTCCGTTTTACATCACGGAAGTTTGCTGCAAAAAACCATGCTTCGTGTTTCCCTCTAGCATACGCACACCCGTGGATCTAACGCGTGCAAACCTGTGCGTCCGGTTAGCATAGATCCATGCTTTCTGTTTTACATCATGGAAGTTTGCTACAAAAAACCATGCTTCATGTTTACCTCTAGCATACACAGACCCATGGATCTAACGCGTGCAAACCTGTGCGTCTAGTTAGCATAGATCCGCGCTTTCCGTTTTACATCACGGAAGTTTGCTGCAAAAAATTGTGCTTCATGTTTCTCTCTAGCATACGCAGACCCGTGGATCTAACGCGTGCAGAACCGTGCGTCTTGTTAGCATATATCCGTGCTTTCCTTTTACATCGTGGAAGTTTGTTGCAAAAAGCCATGCTTCGTGTTTGCCTCTAGCATACGCAGACCCCTGGATCTAACGTGTGCAGACCCGTGCGTCTGGTTAGCATAGATCCGTGCTTTCCTTTTTACATTGCGGAAGTTCGCTGCAAAAAACCGTGCTTCGTGTTTCCCTCTAGCATACACAGACCCATGGATCTAACCCGTGCACCCGTGCGTCTTGTTAGCATAGGTCCGTGCTTTCCTTTTTACATCGCGGAAGTTCGGTGTAAAAAACCGTGCTTCGTGTTTCCCTCTAGCATACGCAGACCCATGGATCTAACACATGCAAATCTGTGCGTCTGCTTAGCATAGATCCATGCTTTACTTTTTTACATCGCGGAAGTTCGCTGCAAAAAACCATGCTTCGTGTTTCCCTCTAGCACAAGCACACCGGTGGACCTAACGCATGCAAACCCGTGCGTCTGGTTAGCATAGATTCGTGCTTTCCGTTTTACATAGCGGAAGTTCGCTGCAAAAAACCGTGCTTAGTGTTTCCTTCTAGCATACGCAGACCCGTGAATCTAACACGTGCAAACCCGTGCGTATGTTTAGCATAGGTCCGTGCTTTCCGTTTTGCATCGCATTAGTTCGCTGCAAAAAACTGTGCTTCGTGTTTCCCTCTAGCATACACAGACAAGTGGACCTAACGCGTGTAGACCTGTGCGTCTGGTTAGCATAGATCCGTGCTTTCCATCTTACATCGCGTTAGTTCGCTGCAAATAACCATGCTTCATGTTTCCCTCTAGCATACGCAGACCCGTGGATCTAACGCGTGCATACCCGTGCATCTGGTTAGCATAGATCCGTGCTTTCCGTCTTACATCACGGAATTTCCTGGCAAAAAACTGCGCTTCATGTGTCCCTCTAGCACAAGCACACCGGTGGACCTAACGCGTGTAGACCCGTGCTTATGTCTATTGTGGATCTGCTTGTTTCTAAAACCATGCTTCGTTTCTAGAATCGTGTCTAAAACCGTGATTCGTTTCTCGCTGTCAGCAGTGCTTTGTGCACGACTACACGCACTATGGTGGAGATGTGCTATGTAGAGATACGGTGCTTTGTACAGATACAGGTCGCAAGAAACGTTGGTTCGTATCTTGCCAGTCGTGTCTTTTGCAAACAAAGCACAATGCATATCCACAGTAGACATACGTGCTTTATTTTTGCATCCCCAACTTTCCTACTTAAAACTGTGTTGTTCGTCCCGTATACTCACCACTGCGTATCTGCCGTGTACACATACAATGCATCTTCCTGATATAAATCCATGCTTTTGATTTACATCACGGAAATTGTGTGTAGAACCGTTCTTTGTGATTCCCTGCCATGCGTGCGTGTTGCACACAAAGCACTGATGCAGTTTTATTCTTCCCAACCGTCTTGCACACAAGTTTAGGTTACAGGACGTTGTCAGACTTGAAATATCCAGTTGGTTCATATGAGCTTCATAAGTGCCATTACAATTACCAATGTAGCACCATCTTGATATGGGCAAAAGATAACTTCAACCTAACAAACAAAGCAGTCCTTAGGGGCAGCGTTTTAATTGCGGCACTAACATCAGCTATACAATACGCTAAAAGATAATGGACACATAATGATCATTGCGCTCTTTGAAGGTTATCAGAAGAATGTCGTTTTCAGCAAAGCCTGTATCGAACAGGAATTCTTCGAACGAATACTTCTCAATCACCATCCTTCCGTATTTTTTGTAGATGGAGTATGATGAAGGTGTGATGACACAAAATTCTTTTTCTGCAGCTTCAAGGGTCATACTAGCGTTGGCAGTCACATCCACCCACGTCTTTAATGTTGAGACAACACTCCTTGGAATTTTCTAAAGGAAATAGATATAAAATAAATAGAAAAATGGTTATTTTGTCATTGAATCCAATAGTGGGAACGTTCAGTGTGGAAAAAATCTAATTTATTTAATTGAAAGTAAGCTTACATAAATCTAATTTGTTATGGAACAAGTAATTGAAAAAAAACAAAAGATAGATCAAGAAAGGAGAACAATAGCATAGTGATATGTATTTTTAGTACACTGCATGCATAATATAAATGCAGAGCTTGTTAGGCTGTGAGCAGGTCAAAAGTTATCACTACTTGTAGGTATAATAGATTGTCAGCATGTCAAAAGTCATGTTTGAACTTCATACTTACAGGTATAATAGATTGCCACCAGTTCAAAAGTCATGTGTGAACTTCATACCGAATGGTGAAAAATATCAAGTTCTACGAATAAATTTCATTGAAAAACAATAAATACGGAGAGTGATAACTAACCATGATAGCATCTTTTGTATTTGTTGTTGTCAACATATGGACAAACAGGCGACAATGGATGAATGTATCTCCAAAAAGGCAACGCAGAAAGAACCGTGTCTGGTTGTACATAAGCTCAATATCACGCGTGTAGACACAACATTGAGTGTACTCGTGGTCATTAGAAGAAAGATCATCCAGAGCTAGAATAACAAGATGTATAAAATTAGTACTAAATCATTCCTGATTATAAAAAGTGGCAACAAATTTAATTGAAACTTTATAGTCTTACCAAGATGAAGTATTGGAAAGAGCCTTCGAATTGTGCGATAAGGTATGACCTCCAGATTTAGTCCATGGTCAGGTGTGAAACATTCTATGCGGTCTCCAGGCCAAAGACCATAATCAATAGCAAATTTCATCCAACCATCACCCTGTAGCTTTGTGTGTTTTGGACTGCGCTTAAAGGTACCTTGATAGGACCTGTTTTCTGGGGTAACAAGTGTAGGCTCAATCTGCTTGCCATGATATTTTTGTTGATGCTCCTTCTATGAATTTATGTAATCAGTAAGAAATGCTCTGGCATTGCAAGGCACATACTGTGAAAATTATTAAAAATGAAAAGTTGTAAGTAAAAATTCGAACTCTTTGGGCATTCGCTAGTCAAAGAATTTGTGTAATTCACAGCGATATAGTATGATAGATTAATGACTAGAATGTTTTGCATGGTTTAATTTGTAGATATGGAGACAGAGAAGTGATTGTGAGAGGCAAAGAGATGGAATAAGATATAAAAAACTTGATAGTCCAAAAGTGGACATCAAAAGTGGATCATGTTCCGTGTCTTCTGAATAAGATACAAAGATAAGTATAGTAAATTTGTCCACTAACCATGCGTCTCGAGCAATTCTCGTCTAGAATAAGATCAAACTCCCGCATTTCTCCAGCATAACGTTCGTAATGACCTTTTGGATTGCGGCAAGTACAACAAACCATACCTGGTTAAATTAAGAGCAAACAAGTTATGGAACAACTAGAAATTGGTGAAATTAGATAACAAAAAACACATTAGGTTAAACAAATAGCTACTTCAAATTCATCCTTGCTTCTTTTCATAAAAGAAATCTGACCAACTTTGTGGCCAAATAATTAGAAACTGAGCAACAAATGTATTTTTAAATTCCCCTCGTCAGTACAGAAATACATGAGTGATGAATATATGACTAATTTATTTTTCTAACCGTCTTAGATTTCTTT
The DNA here is from genome assembly GCA_022496015.1 of Hordeum marinum. Lineage (NCBI taxonomy): Eukaryota > Viridiplantae > Streptophyta > Magnoliopsida > Poales > Poaceae > Hordeum > Hordeum marinum. Next base: position 48,242,615 of record CM039672.1, read on the forward strand.
AGAGAATGATTAATTTGTATCACATGTAGTTGATGATTAACAAAACTAACTGAAACCCTAAACTTAAAACAAGAAAAATGAAATGAACCTATTGAAAAAACGTAATCAAGGATTCGATTATGGAGCGGACGGATACATTATAATAGGATACATACCTTTGGAGGCCATATCTCTGAAAGCAGATAAGTAGCCGGGTGCGAACGAGGATGGAACCGAGCAATACAAAGGAAATGAACTGCGTGCAAGTTCTGTACAAACACAACATAGAAATTAATAAACAATAATGAAGTGTAGAGTGGAAGACGATCGGGGAAGATCTACGAACCCTTGAGGTGCACCAATGGTGATCGGCGAAGAACAACAAACCCTAATGGCGGACCAATGGGGATCGGCGAAGAACCTCGAACCCTGGAGGCGGACCAATTGGGATTGGTGAAGAACCTCGAACCCTGAAGGCAGAACAATTGGGATTGGTGAAGAACTTCGAACCCTAGAGGCGGACCCTGGAGGCGGGAAATGGTGAGAGGGATAGTTTTGGACTCATGAGGAGGGAGAGATGGAGGTAGCAAAGTGTTTGAGTGAGCCAGAGGAATGGAATAATATATAAAGAACCTTGTATTTTCATTTGCTGTGTCTATAGAGGTTCATGCCCATGCCTGTAGTGGCTTCACTCGCATGCGTATAGAGGTTCACTTCCGTGCCTGTAGATGCTACACGCCGTGCCTCTGGCCCACGTCCCTATAGGTCAAGGCTTCACTCTCCCTTGTCTCTTGTGTCTACACACCCGTGCTGTACACAATGGCTACGTCCGTGCCTGTAGTGCTTTGACTTCCGTAGCTTGGGCGCCTATAGTACAGTATGCCCATGGGTATAGAGAGTTCACAACTCTCTAGCTGGGTATTCGGACGCATGGCACTTGTACCACATTTTTGTGTATGCAGAGGGTGATGTCACCAGTGCATCGAGAACCCCCACATACGTGCGTGTAGAGGCTTGAACCGCATGCCTCTTTTGTGTACACACCCGTGCACAAATCTATAGGCTATATGAGGTTGTACACATAGAGGCTAGGAGAGCCATGTGGGTGGTGCCGTCGGATCTAAGATGGACGATAGGGTGTCCCTTAGCATTCCCGCACTCTTCTCTAGGTGTGTACACTAGTCAAAGGACCAACTCATGACTGATGTCGCGACTATTTGATGTGACTATTCAGTTACCTTGCCATGATTAATTTGGATGTGATGCCCCATTAAATTGTTTGCCCATCGGTGAGTGTAGGAGGAGTCATGATTCGACGCTCTTGGGAAGCACAACCATATATTGACAGTTTGTAATTCACATTGATACACATGGTAATTGAGGTTGTCCTCCATCAAGTTTATATACCAGTCTGTTCCTATAGGTCACCACATGTCCCCATTCTCTTGACGGAAGCGATGCATGTATCCATTTCCCCATCGTCCTCACCATGCCCAATTCTTTTCACAGAACCCCGACTCTAGATTCCAACGTCACTTTCTTGTTTGGCATGGATGACGGGTAGAACACTACCGAGTATCACGAGATACGGGCTGATGGGAACACGAAGCTCGATGTCTGGTACACAAACGAGCCTTACAAGGTCGAGGAGATCATTGCCATGTATGAGTAATGGTTGCGGGAGGACGAGCAAAAGTTTGTTGGTATGGACCTGGAGTACACTCGGAAGGATTATTGGGGGAATAGGGAAGTTGCAATGATTCAACTGGCGATGCGCAAGCATGTTTTGCTCTATCACATGTGCAAGGCGAGATCGCAATGTCCGGTTTTGAAGGATTTCCTCGAAAACAGAGGTATAACATTCGCTAGCGTCGATGTCAGGATGGACAGAAGGGTTCTCTTTCAGAGTTACATTAATATTCCAAGAGAGTATCACATCGACATTCAATAGGAGTATATGACCAAAGGCGGCCAAGAAAGGGACTCCATGGCAGACCTGGTGGCAGACATCATAGATGAATCTTACAGGGATATGAAGTCAACGTTCCCAAGAGATAAGCATCACTACTCGGATTGGAAGCCACTTTCTTCGGAGCATTTGAAATATGCAGAAATTGTATGTGATTTTTTAATTTGATTTTTTGTTTTCACAAATATGCTTGTTCTTATTCTAAATTTTCATGTCCGTTCACTTTTTCTTCAGGATGGGTACGTTAGCTATGAGCTTGACCTCTGTATTATGAAGATCAAGGACAGTCTGCATAAGCGCTTGCTTCCTTGCTACACGTGTCGACGTTTTTGAGCAATCTTCTTCTGGATGGGGTCTCAAGAGAAATACATAGTGGTTAACTTCCATCACTTGCAGTTAGTTACTTTTTTATTTTGTGTAAAATGTTGTGGTGTTTGTTCACCCGAAGGAAGTTGTACTTTGAAAAATTGTGACTTCCTGACTCCATGGTAGCCATGCTTCTCACACACGCACCCCCATTCATGCTTAGCATGGACATTAGTGCATCTTCCTATTATAAAACCGTGCTCTTGTTTTACATCGCAGACCTTTGCTTTATGTCTTCGTGCCAGCCGTGTATTTCGCACATGAAGCACAATGCCTATCCAGAGTGCCCATACGTGTATTTTTCCTCATATGAACCGTGCTTCAGTTTTGCATCATCGACTTTCCTCGCTAAAACAATGCTTCAAGTTTCCATATTGATTGTGCCTCTTGGAGACACACCCCCATGGACCCTCTAAGTACACGACTGTGCATTTTGCGATTATAAAACCGTGCTCTAGTTTTTCATGACGGACCTTTGCTTTGTGTTGTCTTCCAGGTGTGGCTTTCACACACGAATCATAGTGTATACCCATAGTATCCATATGTGCAGCTTCCTGGTATGAATTCATGCTTTTGTGTTGCATCATGTATGTTCCTGTCGAAAAATGTCCTCCATGCCTGTCGCTCACTCACGATCCTGACACGGGAGTTAAAGTGTTTTTTTATCAGTCGGTAGTTAAAGTGTTTAGAATGGAACTTTGAGAAGCTGAGGCAGAAGAAACATAGTTGTACAGACACTAGTGGAACTGAAGGACGACAATATCGAAACATTCAGATTTTTCCGTGGGTACGGCAGTGAAGTTAGGAGATGCATCGAATTCTGTTATTAGAGTCACGGTCTCTCGTGATTGTGCCGAACGTTTGTTCTGAGATGTTTCCTCAAAGAAGCACTGTCCCTTGTTATGAGGAGCCACTGACCTATGATAGGAATAGTCACGATCTTGTTTCTCTATGCCAAAATATCACCACCTTTTTATATGACAAACATACTTTTTATATGACAGGTATCTAGTATATATATAAATGTATATTGAATCATAGAGCACGAGATAAAATAGGTGAATTTTTCTTGTTCTGACAACTAGGTGTTAGAATAGTAGACTTCAAATGTTCGGTCTTCTATGTTGTATGTTGTGCTGGTTGAAGACATTTTGCAATTCTTCGAATATTTTGCCCTTGTTGTGGCCAGTTGTCATCATTTTGTAAGGTTCTTGCAACGGCTTCACATAGATCTGCAAGGAGAGAAATAACAAATTTAAGAAAAAATATTCTAAATCTCAATGGTACAGGTCGTTTGTTTCAATAGTATATAGTGTCTCTTGTGATTTGACACAAACCAAACTTACTTTATTGATAAAAAAGGATGACCTCGTATCAATGAGCGGCATCAAGTGCATTATGAATATACCACTGTCGTCCCTGTCAATTGAGAGTAACATATCGGTGATTACATGACGAATAACACACATGAATTATGAATTACAGGTTGACAAGCACATATTGATGTACAGGTATAGTAACAAGAGACTCACTCTCTTTCGGAGTTAGTTATGCATGTCACAGGTTGTACATTGCAATCATTTATTCTGTGAGGATAGGTATTGTAAGCTAAATGGTACGCTCTCTTGAAGTTTTCAATCACAATGTCTGAATGTTCCTTTATACCCTCACAATTGATAAAAGGACATAGGACCTCAAAGCATTTCTTCTAGAAATCAACGATTATCAAGTATATAAAGTGACCTTGTTTCATAGGAATTAACACCTAAAACAGTGAGCAGGAATATTTGTGAGGGGAAATAATAGGAAAAACTAGATAAACAAAGACCAACACAGTAGAGCGAAGTTAGCAAGATCAACTCACAAAGTTGTAGATGTTTGACATCCTGTAGCCAATTGTTTTTTCTACAATGTATTTTTTTAGAAGTTCAATGCTTACATCTTTGACCTGAAATTTGTTATGCAAAAGATAGATGCTTCCTCACTATTCTTTGGTACAATTTTTTATTCATATTGAAAAAAAGGTAGAGGAATTAAATTAAAACTTACTGAAGCTTCGATGTACATTATGTGCTTGTGTAAGTTGTGTCTACTGTAAAATTGTTCTTGCAACAACAACTCTGAGTAAGCATCCATCACATATTCGTTCATATAACCGTAGACCTTCATCAATAGACCGAAGGTTCGATGGACTTCCCAATGTCTTTTGATGAAAAATATCCTCTCGCTGCCAAAAAGTCCCATTAAATTTTGTGAATTACTTATTTTAACATTTAACTTGATTAGAGGCGACGAGTTTTCAAAATGCAAGTATAGCCCTAATCTACAGTAACAAGAAGAAGAGCAGTGTGATCAAACTACAAGGACATTTTTGGTGAAACATGGTGAAACCAAAACTTTGTTTCGAAGTAATATGTAAACAAAAAAAAGATGAAAACTACAGGCTAACCACTTGAATGTCTTAGATCCAAGTTTCTAGTCATAATAATAGTAGTAATAATAACAACAATATTTCAATTGAGCAAAAGTTTTCTACAGCGGGAAAAATGATCTCGTTACCTGTCATCTCTGCCTGTTGGTGGCATGTTCTCCACTATTTCGTAGACAAGTTTCTCTATGAGTGTAGAATCTCTTATATCCAACAATTTGAAGGAATCATGTTGGTTATTTGTTGGACCAATTATCCGTGGCTGTTGCTGTAGATCATAATGATTGTTCTGGGAGTGAGGTGTAATGGAACCGACTTGACCATTACCGATATGTTTTTGGCCATGGTAATGGTTTTGGTGCGGGCCCTCATTGTAACGACTGTTTCTCTGTAGTACAGGCCCTCTTGTTTGCTGTTGTTGCATCTGTGTTGTAGACATACCGATTTCTGGTTTGCTGATTTGGTTCAGAGTAATCTCTGCTGATGTATTGTGTTGATGTGGGCATGAAGAATGTGTATTATTCGTCCGTGAATGTGAGCTGCTGTAACTTTGTCGATGGTTATGCTGATGATTGTATTCATTGGGTGGGCGCTGCTGGTTGTGCAAGCGATCATTATTTTGGACATTTTTATGAACATTGTTGCTGGTATTGTTGGTTGAAGAACTGGAGATTAGAATCAGAGGGGGGTTGTTCCTGGCAATGTGTGGACAGAGTATTTGGTGTGGGAGTTTTTGACCAGGCAGACTGGGTTAAATCCACAGAGTGTGACGTAGCAATGGGAGTTTGTGACCAAGGAGATCAGGTTAAACCCACGGAGTATGTCGTAGCAGTGGGTTGTGAGAGGCAACTAACGTTTAGCATTAACTTAGGAGATGATGTGGTAGCTATAGTTGACCCTTTAGTGTAAGTAAGCGTGGACCTCGCTGATGAGCTTGTAGGCCAATATATGTGCATCGGAGTATTAGCTTGACATTCTTTGAACCCTACGTTCTCAGAGTTGGCTGGCCTATCCTGTTGTTTTGTTGCCTTGTCAATTTCTTCACATATTGTTGGGTCAGACCATATGTTATCATCTTCAATGAATGCAGCATCATGCAGGGCTTTTTGGTTGTCAACAACTTGTCGCTTATTGGAAAGATCTTCGGGTGACTGTCCTAAAGGCTCTATTATCCTTACTATTTTCTTCGTTTTTGGCATGGCCTCGTTTGCTGCCTTGAGCATCATCAGTGAGGGTCTCTTGTTAGCTGTCATTCATTCGTTGGCTTGGTTTACATGCTGGCTCTTGAAGACTTTAGCGCTCACACTATTAGTTGGATTCTCGGTAGCTGGTGCCCGTATTTGTACAATAGCATCTTTCCTTGTGCTGTTAAAAGTTGCAACAACGGATTGAGTATCACTGCTGGATGCAAGTTTTTTTTGTTGAGCATGTTCACCAGTTGTGTGAACCAGTTCAATTCCAGAACCGCTGCTGGAACTGCAGGGGGAAGCTACTGTATTAGTGGGCGTGTGGTTAAACTTGGAGTCTAATGCAAATTCATATGATTTGGACCCACCAATCTTGTTCTCATCACTCAAATTGCTAGTAGCATTGACTTGGGCTTTCATGGTGGGAGAAGAGTATTTGTCGGTAGCAGTGTCTATCTTGTTAACAACTCCAGATACAATGAGCTTCTCCATGATTTTTGGAAAATTTTCAACAATTGTCTCATCGGCGTTGGAACGTGCAATAATGTCTGGCATTTGAATAACAAGTGAAGCAGGCTGCTTAATAGTCTCACTTGTCAATGGAGCAACGATGTTACTGTTTCTCATCTGTACAGTCTGAGGTGTGAGCTTCAGCAGCAGTAAATTTGCTTGATTGTGTTGGTTCTGTGATTACATGTTCCCGTTCTGTGGAAGCTGTGTTGCAGATGTTGGCTGCAGTCTCCTCGGATGAATTTTTGCCAGTTAGTATCATTCCTGTGTTCTTGTCCAACAAGTCAGATGTTGACATGAAATGTTCATGAATAGGTATCCCATCAAGGCAGGCATTATAAAAGTCTCTCAAAGTTTCCACATGTGACCTAGCATTGGCATCCAAGTCATTGGTCTTGAGGTCTATCTCAATCACCTCCAAGTGCAATTTAAGCTCGGCTGATGTTTGACGCTGTAAGGATATCTGGGTATTGAACTATTCCTTATCATACTGGTTTTGGGAGGGTGACACAGGAGTACCGCAATAACCATTTAGATTATCCATCGAGTATGATGAGGTAAATTGCTTGAGCCACTGCTACATGATCTTCGAGGATTTTCTTTGTGGTAATAAGGAAGTGATGGAAAAGTGGAAGGAAGTGATGAAAAGGTTTCTTCTCCGTTGGATTCATCTTTCTATAAGTTAAAATATACGCCGCGGTCAATTTGTTTGACTTCCTGCACACCAAATTCCCTACTAATAGAAAGAACCTTTTCCAGTTTCCGCTCAATGACGGGTTGAATCACAGAGAAAAATTCCGTGTACATCTCGTTAATGATTTTGCCAATATATGCTTTAGCCTACAAACGAGACATAAAAAACAACATCTGATATTAATATAACGTTAAATGAATAATAACATGCAAAAAATCTATATGGAATGCTGGACTGCATGAAGCATAGTTAAGACTACTGCCTGAAGCATACGAGGAATCACACACGGCCTATCCAAGAATCACAGTTATAAAAATCACATAATCATAGTTGTAGTACTGTTGGGTAACACAACTAGCCTACTGTACGAAGCACAACTATTATCGTGTGAGGAAGGGCTATAACAATCATAGAACTAGAAACTACCTACTGTTTGTTCTCAAGCAGCACAACTAGCCTATTGTAGGTAGGAGGCACATGTAACGTAAATGGAGCGTGCTGTAGAAAGCACAGCCAACATGTAACATATTGCAGGCAGCACATCTAAAATGATTGAGTAGTGGCAGTTATATCTTAATGCAGCGAGCCCAGGTACCTGTTTCCTATATATGCCGACTTATATGTTGAATCAGTTTGAAAACTCACAGAGTGTGCAATTATTGACAATTTAAAACAAAAAATATGGGCCATGGGTTCGACATGACTCACCGAAGATAATTTGCATTCTGGCACAAACTGTTCTAAGTAGGCTTCTAGTTTGGTACCCATTCAAAAGAATGACCCTTCAGAGCCATTTGGTGGGTAGAAAGGTGTGCACCTTATACCCTTTAGCTATAATAATGGGCAAGAGAACAAATAAGTACATGTCAAATTAAATTAAGGTATGTAAGCTAAATCATTCTGCTAAGAGGTAAGAGTCCAGAGAGTAACAGAGGATGAACTTCACTCACAAGGTGTTTGCCAAAATTTCCTTCCTCTGATGACAGTCTATCTAGGTTAGTATAATTCTTAATAGCGTCTGTATCCCACATAGATAGCATCAATGGCAAATAATTTTTCATATGCATGACCTTGATATCCAGGTACTCAAAGTACCTTATCTGCCGGAGATAAAAAGGTTAAAAATGGATCAGATGCTCGGCACTTACGATAGAAGAGAATTCAAAGAAAAAAGTAGTGAACCAACCACGGGTATCAGGAGGCAGCCACACAATGCACCGATGAATTCCTTATCCTTGAATGTCTGGAGTGATGTCACCAACTTGTCTAGAGTAGCTTCAGACCAATCATATGATGGGATATCTGATGCTGGTCCTTCAAGAGCTGCTAGGTAATCTGGGCTTACACATTCATATGTCGTCGGGCATAGAAATACTGCAGTTGCAAACATCACAAAAACCCGCTGAAATAATTCTCCTGTTAGTTCCGGGGTCATGAGATCAATTAGTTTTCTGATGCTTGGAGTCCACGTGACACAATTTATCTCACACTAAACATAAAATATGAAAGCTTCTGAGCATCTTTTAGCAATCATTTTGGCTCTCAGTGGAATTCCCAATATGCGGTGCACGGTGTAAGAGTTTATAAGGAGTGTGAATCAGCTAGGTAATATGAAAGAACTTGAGCTGCTGTCAAAGTAACGTATAAGCCATTGAATGAAACACCTTGGGAGCTTTTGGCAGCACAAGTCTAGTAGATTCCCAAAACCAATGTCTCTGACAAGTTGCTTCTCGTCGTCTGCCAGCTTGTCACAAACAGATATGAACTTCTTAAGGCTCAATTTTTTACTGAAATCTTCTTCATACTCGGCCATTGTAACTACTCTGCGAACAAAATTAAGAATTGAATTTGAAAAAATGTATTGAATCTTCAGTATAAATGTCTTGCGAATAAGAAACACGTACGAGACAACTATTACTCATTTTTTTGAAAGCAAATGCAGCAATATATATGGGAATCACTGAAAAAAGAACCTACTGCGAGCCTGATATTTGCTTCTTCCTTCTGTACTCCTGAACGAGCTTTTCGTGCGCTATATGTTTGGACTCGGTCCTTATCCTTTCCTTTTCTAGTTGTTCAGGGACCATGAAATCTTGTGTCACGAGCTCTGTGCCATCAATAGACCAAGACTGGGTCTCTGAGAGCTATGGAGTGGAGTCCATCCCATCCATTGCTACATAACAGGCCATGAGACATGATGATTACTACCTCAACTAGCTAGGACAGATGTTAACAGTTCCTGTGACATTATCATTGACATCTGAATTAATTGAGAGAGATCTTTAGTCCGAGTTAACTAGCATAAGTAATATCTGACTATTATAGAGGATGAAAGGTGTTCGTAACACTTTGAATAGGAGGATCGAAATTAAAATCAGCATACCGCTGACAAGTTAGAACTGTGGGTCAGTCGAGTAAAACCTCGGTCGGAGCTGTAAGTAACGCCCATCAACTTTTTCATGTGAAGCAATTCTGCAACCCCGACTAGTGACCCTGACCCCTAGGATTTCAAAAAATATTTTGATAAATTTAATTCGCGCCCCATCTCTCTCGCGTTGCATTCCTCATCCAACGTGAATTTAGCTGGTCTTGCAGAAATTTTTTCGTTCAAAAATTGAAACAACAGCTGAAGCGCTGTCACGAGGAAGAAAGTAGCAAGTACAAGGTGTAATGTGTTACCTCAATAGGAGGCTCACGATGTGGAGGAAGAGGGTGGGCGATTTCTTAGGGGAAGAGGGAGGAGTAGAGATAAATTATATGACCAATCAGCAAGAATTCCTCGAGAGAGCTAGGATATCCAGCCTCAATTTGTTTTCAACGACGCCAGATGGGGAGTGAATGAACTGAGATCTGGATTCATTGACGGCCGACCCCACTGGCCAGATGGGGAGTGAACGAACTGAGATCTAGAATTCATTGACAGTCGACCCCGTAGGTCAGTAAGAGCAACCATTGTAGAGCCCGGATGTCTGTACGGCTCGACTACATCTAGGACTTTCCGTGTTGTTGCATGAAAAGTGACCCCACTTGTGTGTCAAAGAAACCTTTGGAGGGCCCATGTGTCAGTACGACGGCTCAGGTTCAGCTCCAGACTTTTCCTGCAGGCAAAGAGAGAAGGATGCTCTCTTTATTTTTTCGCGTCTCTGTTCCTTTTCCGGTGTCTCGTTCAAATTCAAAATCACCCATGGAGATTTGTGAGTTGCCTTGATCAGGAAAGTAGACCGCGCACAAAATTGAAGTGGATCCGGGTCCGAGCAGTCTAGGGTTTAGATTTAGCAAACAAAGGTTAGCTAAAAAACGATCAAGTCATCCCGTGATGTTTCCTGACGCACGTGGCAGATTAGATTTTTTCCGCTCGGCATTTTTAATACTTCCCGATGAACTAGCATGGTCACCGCAATATATTTATGTTTTGGTTATGCGTCTTTGGTGTTCTCGTTGGTTTTCTGCATCCTTATTTTTTTAAGCATGGTTTCAGTTTGCTCGTAGCAGGAGGTAGCATGTGCCATAATTCATATTGGATCCCTTCTTATGTAATCGACAATGCAACAGCCTTAGTTAGTCTTCACGGCGGTGCAGAGAGAAGCTTCAGGTCGTACTTGTTGTGTCATGGTTGTTAATTTCCCTAGCGATGTGGTGCGTGAGGAATAAAAGCGCTCTATTCCATGCTGGCTTTCGAGTATTGATACTTTTGCAGGAACATGATGATTTTTGACCATATTTCATGGAGATCTGTTGTTATATTATGACGTAGTGCCAGATTAGCACAAGGATCTCAGATGTGTTTGGGATCCCGTGTAGTATGTTAAATAAAATATATTCTATACGTCAATTCTATTTAACTAAAATTACTTGTCAATTCTATTGCAGTGAACAGAAGTTATTTAGATGTTAGCTAACAAACTATCATGTTCAAATAGCACTGTATAACAATTTTTAACTCTCTGTATAACTTTTTTTCCCTACAGATGTTCAGGATCGGACCAGATGATCAGGGCAGTAAGGTTGGCATATCTCTAAATGATATCGCAAAGGCATATGAAAAGAAGGTAACAACGACAAGTGAATCACACTAGAGGCATTTGCGGCAAAATCAATTGAACCTTAGGTTTTGGATGCTATCTTGTGTTTCTTTCTCTGCATTATATACTCTCAAGGCGTAACGTGTCACTATTGATTAATGTAATGTTTTTGGCCCATGGGTATCAATAACAGGTAGAAAAAATCATGAATATTTCTTGGTTGAGTGCTGTAACGCGTCACTGTTCCATCTATGTTCTCCGCAGTTAAAGATCGATAGATGGAAGACAAAGAAACTGCTGCAAGTGGAGAACAAAAAAGAGTGCAGATGACCTTCAACATGCACATGCCGGGCGGGCTGGGGTAAATGTAGTCAAGGTTGAGAAACAAGTGCTCCGTAAGCGTCCCAACCAGGAAGAAGCTGTGCAGCAGACACATGCTAAAAGGAGCATTCTAAGGAGCGGAGTAAATTTTGCTGCAATGTCCGCGACTTTGGCGTGTAATCCAAAGTCGCAACACAGAAACCGTAGCAACGAGTCGCTCCAGGTAACGATAAAAAACTTGAAAACTCATCCTTGTTTTGCAAATCTGGACACACAAGATCATTTCATATGTTTTATTTTTAAAATGCTAATGCTTCATAACACACACATGTGTGTCTAATGACGCTCAAGGTCGTGCAGAGCAGTCTCTCCGATGGAGTAGTGTTTTCTAATGGTCGTGGTGAAGAGGTACATGGTAACAACAGAATTGTTGATGTCGGCACTTTGAATGTTGCCAATAAAGGCACAAATGATTAATCATCAAGCATGATTAACAGAAGTAGTATCCCAACAATTGGAGGAAGAATCTTTACTAATCTGCATCATCAGAAGATAGCAGAGGTGATAGCAATGTCGAACAACCAAAAAATATGTCAAACCGTTGTGTTATTTTAATTTAATAGTGAAAATTTCTTTGTCTTTTTGTGTGCCATAGGCCTGTGAGCAAAGAAACAAGGATCAGGAGAGGGAACAAAGGCTCCACCAAATTGGATATACTGGTGACAATTTAAAGTTGATGACGCAAGGTCCTTTGGGAGGATCGCCATTGGCGTTCAGCATGAGAGGTCCTTCTAGAGGATCTTCAATGGCATTTAGGATTGTTAACGAGATCTGCAATGCACGGAGGATGTCGCCAAAATGTGCTGAGCAGGAGAGACATGAGGAAAGAAAGGTGACTACACAACTATGTTCTCACCTGCTTTAGATTGTAGAGTGCAAGCAGAAGCACGACCGTGCCACTATGATTGTAAAGTGCAAACAAAAGCAGGACTGTGCCTTCGGCACGCCCACCGACATGGATTTCGTGCATCCACAGCCGTTCATCTTACCTGATATAAATCCGCGCTTCTTGTTTACATCACGGATGTTCCTGTCAAAACCTACTGCTAAATCCTGGTAGATGTTTCTCCAAACAACGGAGTGGAACAAATGATGGACTATACAAACATCTATTTTAAAACTTCCTATACGAGAAAATAACATGCATATGTCTCAGGTGCCTATGATATCTAATTTGTTGCAACCTTCATGTGCAGGACTTGACAGAGAGCATGACAGATGAGCCAAATAACTGCAAGATTCCTTTACCCACAATTAAGGGAAAACAACCTGCAGAGGAGCAAGTAGTATACAAAGACGGCTATGGTGACAACACAAATGTTATGGTGGAAGCAGCGCAGGTCCTCGGGTTTCCAGGTACCGGAGGTACAGAGAACAACCTTCATGAAGATGACGGGAGAGAAGGAGGCCACAACATTCGGGAAGTAGTGATGGACTGGACCTCAAGTAGTGATGACGCCTCCGCATCCGACAAACAAGCGAGCTGCAGCAGCTCTGCCAGAAACGAGCTAACGCCTGGTCATGATAGTATTGATATCTCAAGTGCCAATGATGACCACAATGGAGGCACGTTAGACATCATTGATATGGGTAAGGCAAAGCGGGAAGAGAAAGATATGGACGAAATTTCAAAGGAAGCGCATTCCCATCAATTGATGAAGTGACGCAAGCTCATGAACCAGAGGATGGCTTGCATTTCAAAACAAGGGACGATGCCTTCTTTTTCTTCTGCGCATATGCCAGAAAGGTTGGTTTTTGGTGAAGCGATCAACCACTAGAAGAGCAGGTCCCGAGCATCAGATTGACATGTGATACGTCTCCATCGTATCTATAATTTTTGATTGTTTCATGCCAATATTCTACAACTTCCATATACTTTTGGCAACTTTTTATACTATTTTTGGGACTAACATATTGATCCAGTGCCCAGTGCCAGTTCCTGATTGTTGCATGTTTTTTGTTTCATAGAAAATCCATATCAAACGAAGTCCAAATGGGATAAAAACTTACGGAGATTTTTTGGAATATATGTGAATTTTGGGAAGTGGAATCAATAGAAGGCGATGCCCGAGGGGCCCACAAGTCTGCCAAGCACGCCCTGAGGGGTAGGGCATGCCCTGAGGGCTTGTGGATACCACTTAGGTCGGTTGGAGCTATCCATCGACCGCAAGAAAGATATTTTCATAAGGAAAATCCCTTCAAAATTTCAGCCCGATCAGAGTTATGGATCTTCGGATATTTCAGAAACGGTAAAAGGCTAGAATTTGGGAGCGTAGAAACAGAAGGAAACAGAGAGAGACATTCAATCTCGGAGGGGCTGTCGCCCCTCCACTGCCATGGAGGCCAAGGACCAGAGGGGAAACCCTCCTCCCATCTAGGGAGGAGGTCAAGGAAGAAGAATAAGGATGGGGGTTCTCTCCTCCTCTCCCCCGGTGGCACTGGAACATCGCCGGGGCCATCATCATGACGGCGATCTACTCCAACAACTCCGTCATCTTCACCAACACCTCCATAACCTTCCCCCATCTATCTAAAGTGGTCCACTCTCCCGCAACCCGCTGTACCCTCTACTTGAACATGGTGCTTTATGCTTCATATTATTATCCAAAGATGTGTTGCCATCCTATGATGTCTGAGTAGATCTATTTTGTCCTATTGGTTGATTGATGATCATGATTGGTTTGAGTTGCATGTTTTATTATTGGTGCTATCCTATGGTGCTCTCTGTGTCGCGCAAGTGTGAGGGATCCTCGCTATAGGGTGTTGCAATGTGTTCATGATTCACCTATGGTGGATTGCTTGAGTGACAGAAGCATAAACCCGAGTAGGTGGGTTGTTGCATATGGGTGTAAAGAGGACTTGATACCTTATAATGCTATGTTTGAGTTTTACCTTAATGATCTTTAGTAGTTGCAGATGCTTGCTAGAGTTCCAATCATAAGTGCATATGATCCAAGTAGGGAAAGTATGTTAGCTTATGCCTGTCCCTCATATAAAATTGCAATAATGATTACCGGTCTAGTTATCAATTGCCTAGGGACAATTCTGCAACTCTACTACTTCTCGAGCATGTGTTGGTTTCCCGTGAAGTGGAATGGTTTGATGCAGCAAAGTAGATACGTATTTCCCTTAGTTTTTGAGAAACAAGGTATCAACCCAGTAGGAGATACAAGTGAGCCGCCAATAGATATACCTGCACAAAGAATCAAACTCTTGCACCCAACGATATAAAGGGGTTGTCAATTCCTTCACGTTTACTTGCAAGGATGAGATCTAATAGAGATAGATATAATAGGGTGCTTGAACGGAAAGGCAAACTAAAAGTAAAAATATGGCAGCAGGTATTTTTGATATTTTTTTTAGATCTGAAAATATAATATGGAAAATAGACCCAGGGGCCATAGGTTTCACTAGATGGCTTCTCTCATGATGGAAAGTATTACAGTGGGTGAACAAATTACTGTCAAGCAATTGATAGAAAAGCGAATAATTATGAAGATATCCAAGGCAATGATTATTCATATAGGCATCACATCCGTGACAAGTAGACCGAAACGATTCTGCATCTACTACTATTACTCCACACATCGAACGACTCTTGCCTGCATCTAGAGTATTAAGTTCATGAAGAACAGAGTAACCCATTAGGTAAGATGACATGATGTAGAGGGATAAAATCAAAAATATGATGAAAACCCCATCTCTTTACCCTTGATGGCAACAATACAATACGTGCCTCGCTACCCCTACTTTGTCACTGGGTGAGGACACCACAAGATTGAACCCAAAACGAAGCACTTCTCCTATTGCAAGAATTACCAATCTAGTTGGCCAAACCAAACCAATAACTCAAAGAGACTTGCAAAGATATGAAATCATGCATATAAGAATTAAGGAAAAAATCAAACAATATTCATGGATAATCTAAACATAAACCCACAATTCATCGGATGTCGACAAACACACGGCAAAAGAGTATTACATCAGATAGATCTCCATGAAGATCATGAAGAACATGGTATTGAGAAGAAAAGAGAGAGAAGAAGCCATCTAGCTACTAGCTATGGACCTGTAGGTCTATGGTGAACTACTCACGCATCATCAGAGGGGCAATGGAGTTGATGTAGATGCCCTTCGTGATCGAATCCCCCTCCGACAGATTACCGGAAAAGGCTCCAAGATTGGATCTCTCGGGAATGGAGGCTTCTGGCGGCGGAAAAGTGTTTTCGTGGCTCTCTCTGATAATGAAGGAATATTTGGGAATTTATAGGCCGAAGATTAGGGTTAGGGGAGTTGCCAGGGGCCCACAAGCCTGCCCAGCGCGGGTGGCTACCCTGGCTGCGGCAAGCGGGCTTGTGGCCCCGTGGCAGCTCCTCTGCCTTGGTTCTCAAGTCTCATGGCTTCCTTTTATTCCAGAATAAATCATTTTGGAGGTTTTATTCCGTTCGGACTCCGTTTAATATTCCTTATCTGCGAAACTCAAAAACAAGGAAAAATCAGGAACTAGCACTAGGCTCTAGACTAATAGGTTAGTCCCAGAAATAATATAAAATAACATATTAATTCATATAAAACATCCAAAAAAGATAATATAATAGCATGGAACAATAAAAAACTATAGATACGTTGGAGACGTATCAAACTCCTACCACCACTTTTCCACACTCGTTAAACTAACTTAGTTGTTTATTTATCTTAGCAGCCCCTAGTTTTTATTTCCGTGCTCTTTATTATCTTGCAAATCTATCCTATCACACCTACAAAGTACTTCTAGTTTCATACAAGTTCTAGGTAAAGCGAACGTTAAGCGTGCGGAGAGTTGTATTGATGGTCGATAGAACTCGAGGGAATATTTGTTCTACCTTTAGCTCCTCGTTGGGTTCGACACTCTTACTTATCGAGAAATGATACAATTGATCCCATACACTTGTGGCTATCAAGACCTTTTTCTGGTGCTGTTGCCGGGGAGCAATAGCGTGGGGTGAATATTCTCGTGTGTCCTTGTTTGCTTTATCACTAAGTAGATTTTTTTTGCTGTTCTTAGTTGTTCTCTATCTTTAGATATGGGTAGGAAATGCAAAATACCAAAAAAATTAGATGTACTTGCTCTTCCAAAATTTGAGGAACCACTAGCGTTCCGTACTACCGAAGAATATTATTTGGATCATCTTCGATCCGTTTGTGCTCGTGCTGAAACCCCAACTAGCTTAGTTGAGGGCCGATCATTAAATGAGCATGCTTATTATGTGCGACACCACTTATCTCAGAAAGGGAAACTTTTATGGCATGATATTAATAGTTTGCAATGCTATGCTTGGAATTTATGCAAAATTTATGATTTTACTTGTTGTTCTGGAGACCCTAAAAAACACCTTCCCTATCATTGTGAGTTTAAGGATAATGTAATCACATCTTCTTATGCCATGGGTGTTTATAATTACTATGATATTGAGCAAATTGAAGAATTTGTTGCTTTTAAGGGTTCCTATGAAATTGCTTCTTTGATTGAAAAGTATGATGCTACTCTTTACAAATCTGAAAGTTTTGCCATACTTAAATATTGCTATGAAAACTATGCTTCTAATGCTTATGTTAAGACATATATTGAGGACTCCTCCGCTGTCCAGGAGGAGACTAATATTTTGCAGGAATCTATGGAAGAAGAAATTGCTGAAACTGTGAGCTCATTAGATGAAAAAGGATGAGGAGGAGAGCAAAGAACAAAATGAGGAAGAGCAGATTAGGTACCCGTGCCCACCTTCTAATGAGAGTAACTCTTCAACTTATACATTGTTTAATTTCCCTTCGTGCTTACTGAAGGATGAATGCTATGTTGATTGCTATGATCCCTTGGATTCATTTGAAATATCCCTTTTTGATGAACTTGATGCTTGCTATGCTTGTGGCCATGATGCCAATATGAAAGATGCTTATGGAGATGAACTTGCTATAGTTCCTTATGTTAAGAATAAAATTTTTGCTATTGCACCCACGCGTGATACCCCTATTATCTTTTTGAATTCTCCCAACTACACTATATCAGAGAAGTTTGCACTTATTAAGGATTATATAGATGGGTTGCCTTTTACTATTACATGTGATGATTTTGATAGATATAATATGCATGTGCTTGCTTCTCCTACTTGCAATTATTATGAGACAGGAACTACATCTCCACCTCTCTATGTTTCCAATATGGTAAAATTGCAAGAAACTGCTTATGCTATGTATTGGCCTTTACTTTGTGTGCATGAATTGTTCTTTTATGACATGCCGATGCATAGGAAGAGAGGTAGACTTCATTGTTGCATGATATATGTTACTTTGTGCTCAATACTAAATTATAAATCATTGTTAATTAAAATTGGCTTTGATATACCTTGGGATCCGGGTGGATCCATTACTTGATCACTTTATGCCTAGCTTAATGGCTTTAAACAAAGTGCTGCTAGGGAGATAACCTGGAAGTTTTAGAGAGTCATTTAATTCTCTTGTGTGCTTTTATATAGTTTAAAAACAAAAAAGTAAAGAGGGGAACGTAAAATTTTTTCAAAAAGAAAAGTGAAAGTGAGAGAGACAAGCATTGTGAAAGTGGGAATTAACCTTGAACTTTGTTCATGCCCATGGAAACTTTGCAAATATTGATTACAAAAACTTTTCAGAAAAAATAATTATCCCCTTGTATTATAAAATAATGTGCCAAGATTTGCCTTTAGGATGATTAGATTGCTTGTTTGGTGTGTGCAGTGCAAAAACAGAAACTTTGGCCGTAGTGCGTGAATTGACATTTTTTAATGGAATGTCAAAAGTTTCTGAAATTTCTAAACAGTACTGATATGCAGATTTTTTATTTTATCCTAATTTTTCAGAATTTTTAGAGTTATAGAAGTACGATGAATGTTCAGATTGCTACAGACTGTCCTGTTTAAGACAGATTCTGTTTTTGATGCATTGTTTTGCTCATTTTGATGAAACTATTGATTGTATCGATGGTATAAGCCATGTAAAAATATAATAAAGTAGCTACAATTCAAAAATAAAATATGAATTGGTTGGCAACATTACATGAAGTTGTGATTTGCTTTATTATACTGACGGATCTCACGAGGGTTTTGTTAAGTTTTGTGTGATTGAAGTTTTCAAGTTTTGGCTGAGATCACGATGGATGAAGGAATAAGGAGTGGAAAGAGACTACGATTGGGGATGCCCGAGGCACCCCAAGGTAATAATCAAGGACTCCCAAGAAACTAAGCTTGGGGATGCCCCGAAAGGCATCCCCTCTTTCTTCTAACAACCATCGGTAATTTTACTTGGAGCTATAATTTTATTCATCACATGATATGCGTAAATCTTGGAGCGCCGTGTGCTTTTTATTTTAATTTTAATAATGCACCATGCTGGTATGAGAAAGTCCTTGGTTGATTTATAGAAGGCTCTTTGCACCTCACTTATATCTTTTGAGTATGGCTTTGTAGAATGCTTCATGTGCTTCCGTTATATCATTTCAAGTTTGGATTGGCTGTTTCTCTACCCATAGAAAACCGCCATTTGTAGAATGCTCTTTTGCTTCACTTATATTTATTAGAGCATGCTCATATATTTTGTAGAAAGAATTAAACTCTCATGCTTCACTTATATCTATTTAGAGAGTTAACATGAGTTGGTCATTCACATGGTTAGTCATAAAATCCTACATAAAACTTATAGATCACCGAATATGATATATTTGATTCCTTGCAATAGTTTTGTGATATGAAGATGGTAATACGAGAGTCATGCTAGTGAGTAGTTGTGAATTGTAGGAATAAATGTGTTGAAGTTTGTGATTCCCATAGCATGCACGTATGGTGAACCGTTGTGTCACGAAGTCGGAGCATGATTTGTTTAAATGATTGTCAACCTTTGTGTGAGGGTCGAGAGCACGCGATGGTTAACTCCTACCAACCTCTCCCCTAGGAGCATGCGTCTAATGCTTTGTTTGATAACTAATAAACTTTTGCAATAAGTATGTGAGTTCTTTATGACTAATGTTGAGTCCATGGATTATACGCACTCTCACCCTTCCACCTTTGCTAGCCTCTATAGTACCGCGCAACTTTCGCCGGTGCATCAAACCCACCTTCATCAAAACAGACACCATACCTACCTATTATGGCATTTCCATAGCCATTCCGAGATATATTGCCATGCAACTTCCACCGTTCCGTTTAGTATGACATGCACCATAATTTTCATATTGCTTTGCATGATCGTAAGTTAGCTTGCATGATGTTTTCATGGCTTGTCCATTTTTTCATGTCATTTGCTAGGCTAAATCGTTGCACATCCCAGTATCGTACCAGAAGCATTCATATAGAGTCATATTTTTGTTCTAGGTATCGAGTTGTAAGTAAATAAAAGTGTGATGATTTTCATTATTAGAGCATTGTCCCATGTGAGAAAAGGATGATGGAAGCTATGATTCCCTCACAAGTTGGGAGGAGTCTCTGTACTTTACAAAAAATAAAAGAGGCCAGCAAAGCCCAAACAAAAAAAATAGGCCAAATATGCCCACCAAAAAAAGGAAAAAACAAAAAAAGAGAGAAATAGAGAAGGGACAATTGCTACTATGTTTTTCTACACTTGTGCTTCAAAGTAACACCATAAACTTCATGATAGAGAGTCTCCTATTTTGTCACTCCCACATAACTAGTGGAATTTTTTGCACGACCACTTAGTTTTGTTTTTGAGCTTTCATACACTTATAGCTCTAAGTGAATTCATTGAATGGCAATCCCTACTCACTCACATTGATATTTATTGATGGGCATCTCCATAGCACGTTGATACGCCTAGTTGATCTGAGACTATCTTCTCCTTTTCCTCATCACCTCCACCATACTCTATTACACCTATAATGCTATATCCATGGCTCACACTCATGTATTGCATGATAGTTGAAAAGGTTTGAGAACATAAAAAGTGTGAAACAATTGCTTGACTTGTCATCGGGGTTGTGCATGATTTAGATACTTTGTGTGGGGAAGATGGAGCATAGCCAGACCATATAATTTTGTAGGGATAACTTTCTAAGGCCATGTTCTTTCGAAAGGACACAATTTCCTTGTTGGTGTCCTTGAAGTATTACTATTTTTATGTCAATATACACTATTGCTTTGAATCACTCGTGTCTTAATATTCATGCCATGATTAGATTATGTGATCAAGATTATGCTAGGTAGCATTACACATCAAAAATTATCTTTTTTTTATCATTTACCTACTCTAGGATGAGCAGGAATTAAGTTTGGGGATTCTGATATGTCTCTGTCGTATCTATAATTTTTGATTGTTTCATGCCAATATTCTACAACTTTCATATACTTTTGGGAACTTTTTATACTATTTTTGGGACTAACATATTGATCTAGTGCGCAATGCTAGTTCCTATTTGTTGCATGTTTTTTGTTTCGCAAAAAATCCATATCAAACGAAGTCCAAATGGGATAAGAACTTACAGAGATTTTTTTGGAATATATGTGAATTTTGGGAAGTGAAATGAACAGAAGGCAGTGCCCGAGGGGCCCACAAGCCTGCGAGGCGCGCCCTAGGGGGTAGGACGCACCCTGAGGGCTTGTGGATACCCCTTAGGTCGGTTGGATCTTTCCATCGGCCGCAAGAAAGATATTTTTACAAGGAAAATCCCCTCAAAATTTCAGCCCGATCGGATTTACGGATTTCCGGATATTTAAGAAACGGTGAAAGGCCAGAATCTGGGAGCGCAGAAACATAAGGAAACAGAGAGAGAGATCCAATCTCGGAGGGGCTCTCGCCCCTCCGCTGCCATGGAGGCCAAGGACCAGAGGGGAAACCCTCCTCCCATATAGGGACTAGGTCAAGGAAGAAGAAGAAGGAGGGGGGCTCTCTTCCCTTTGTCTTGGTGGCACCAGAACGCTGCCGGGCCCATCATCGTGACGACGATCTACTCCAACAACTCCGTCATCTTTACCAACACCTCCATCACCTTCCCCCATCTATCTATAACACTCCACTCTCCTGCAAATCTCTGTACCCTCTACTTGAACATGGTGCTTTATGCTTCATATTATTATCCAATGATGTGTTGCCATCCTATGATGTCTGAGTAGATCTATTTTGTCCTATTGGTTGATTGATGATCATGATTGGTTTGAGTTGCATGTTTTATTATTGGTGCTGTCCTATGGTACTCTCCGTGTCGCGCAAGCATGAGGGATCCCTGCTATAGGGTTTGTAATATGATTATGATTCGCTTATGGTGGGTGGCGTGAGTGATAGAAACACATACCCGAGTAAGTAGGTTGTTTGCGTATGGGAATAAAGAGGAATTGATACCTTATAATGCTATGGTTGGGTTTTACCTTAATGATCTTTAGTAGTTGCGGATGCTTGCTAGAGTTCTAATCATAAGTGCATATGATCCAAGTAGAGAAAGTATGTTAGCTTATGCCTCTCCCTCATATAAAATTGCAATAATGATTACCGGTCTAGTTATCAATTGCCTAGGGACAATTGCACAACTCCTACCACCACTTTTCCACACTCGTTAAACTAACTTAGTTGTTTCTTTATCTTAGCAGCCCCTAATTTTTATTTACATGCTCTTTATTATCTTGCAAACCTATCCTATCACACCTACAAAGTACTTCTAATTTCATACGTGTTCTAGGTAAAGCAAACGTTAAGTGTGCGTAGAGTTGTATCGGTGGTTGATAGAACTTGAGGGAATATTTGTTGTACCTTTAGCTCCTCATTGGGTTCAACACTCTTAGTTACCAAGAAAGGCTACAATTGATCCCCTACACTTGTGGGTTATCAACAAGCAAGTGTTCCGGTGCACAAAGGAGGGCGCTAATAAAACAACCGAGAGACTTGTGAAGCACAGAAGGAGCAATTGCTTGATTAGGACAGGCTGTCCCATTGAGATAACAACAAAGAGAGATACAGAGATAGGTATATGGTACTTGAGGAATGTATGCCTAGAGCACAACCACGTGTTACACCCATCTGACTGGATGCTGAAATTTATGAGGTGCTATAAGAACATGAGACCTGAGGAGAAATTTTTTATCCAGGTCCTTCAAAAGGCAAGGCTAGAGCCAAGGAAAGTCTTGCAGATCTTTGCTACTATGGGTAAACCGAGGCGATAACTTATGTTCAACACGATTGACATAAGCAACATTGCCTGCAAGGACAGGGCCGGATAAAGGAACATAGATATCGAGGACACCATGAAGCTTGCGGAAATGCAGAGGAAGATGGCAGGGTTTCGCCATGTGGAAGATACCGATGGAAACAACGTGGTGCGAAGCCTGTTCTGGACAGACTCCTTATGCAAGATGAATTACGACTTGTACGGAGATTTCGTGTCTTTTGACACAACATTTTCCATGAATATCTATGGCTTACCGTTCGCACCAATCATAGGTGTTGAGAACCATGGGTCAACCGTCCTGTTTGGAATAGGCCTCTTAAAGGATGAGACTATAGGGTCATTCAAATGGCTCCTAAGTACATTTGTCGAGGCAATGGGAGGAAAGGAACCGAAGTACATAATAACAGACCAGACAAGGCGATAAAGGTGGCAATAGAGCAAGTACTTCTGAGGACCAGGCACATGTTCTGCTTGTAGCATATACAGAAGAACTTGAAGGAGAATAGCACAACAGTGTTTGCACAACACCCAGGGATGTCTGATGAGTTATTTCTAATAATAAAAAACTCACTAAATCTAGATGAGTTTGAAGGTTCATGGAGAAGAGCGATTTCAAAATACAATGCAGAAGGAAACACACATCTGAATACGTTGTGGGAACTACGCACATTTTTGGTGCCAGCCTACTTCAAGGACTGCTTTTATCCATTCTCATCAACAACAACGCGTAGTGAGAGCACAAACTCAATGTGGAAAAATTATGTGAACCACAAGGATACCATAACGAGGTTTGTCGATGCATATAACATCATTCAGCAAAATTGCGTTGCCACACTTGACAAGAAAAGGCACTGAACAGAAGAGAAGGTACCATCACGAGAGATGGGTTTTCCTATTGAAACAGAAGCAAGCAAAATATACACTAATGATTTTTTAGGAAATTTCAGCTAAAGCTGCGCTACCGCACATATAAGTGCCACGACCTGGCAAAAGATAGGGAATACCTTTTAAAAAGGATATCATCGAAAGAAAAAGACAGGAAACCGTACCCAGGTGAGGAATTTGATAGGTCTAAATTCAGGGTTGACGTGGATGAGCATAAGGAAATATACACGTGCAACTGCAAGAACATGACTAGGGATGGCATTCAGTGCTGCCATGTACTTAAGGTTATGGACCAGACAGGTATGGTTGAGCACCTTCCAAAGTCTTTTATCATCCCAAGATGGACTAGGAGTTGGTCAGATATCTTGAGACTACTGGCTACAAGTCAAGGTAACAATATGACCGCACAAGAAGATGAAACTATGAGATTTGGTCTCACGTACGCAGAGTTGTCCGATATATGTTTACATGCTTGTAGAAAGGACAAAGCATACAATGTGCTACTGGAGTGTATGCAATAAATCAAAATAAAAGTTATGACTGCACTTGCAGATGAAACAGACACGGGAAAAAATTCATGTGACACAAGTCTCAAAAACCCTCCCATGAGTGGCTCGAAGGGAATAAAAAAAGGAGACCGAATCAAAGCTCGTTCTGAGAAGAAAGGGAAAAAAGCGAACCCATTTGCAGACGTTGTGGGACAAAAGGTCATACGAAAATGATTTGCCCGACTAACCCGGAAGTGATTGAAAAAATGAGGATTCAACAGGAGAGGAAAGCACATGATGAGAAGAAGGCAAGGTCAATGAAATGGCCGACAACACCAACGACCGCATCGAGAATATCAAACGGAGGAGGAGAATGCACTCGAAGTCCAGGACCAAGATGGTTAACACCAGCATCAACGCCAGCAACTCCACTGTCAACGGCAACAACCCCACTAACAACAGAGCATCAAAAGAAAAGTCCTCCAACCACACCAGAATCTAGTATAACACAAGGAAGACACACAAAATGTCCGCAAGAGGACTTGATTCAAGCAACAGAATTTCCACAGCCTACCTTGAAAAGAGAAATAACGAAACGGAGACTATTTTGTACCGGCGAACAATATGAGTGAAGAATTAAAAGGTAAAAATAGAGCCTGAACAGAAATATATGATGCACAGTATCTAGCACCATAGAAATATTGCTACGGCTTCGAGAAATATACCCATGACGAATTATTCTAATTTTTTTTATTTTTTAATAGGAGAACATCGAGGAAGTATGGAAAGTATATGCAGATTTGGAGAAAGAAGAATGGATATCTGAATATTCAAAAAACAGTACCATCCGTTGTAGTAAAGTGTCTTGTAAGTTTTCTTGTGTCCGCAGGAGAGAAAGGGACAACAAGATTTATTTTTCTTGTGGCGTTGTAATAAAAATGACTTATAAGTTCTATTTTATGGTACAATAGAAGCGACATACATGACCTATAGGTTTACTTCTATATTTTCCCAATGGTGCGGTTGTGCCATCTGATAATTAACGTCTGAACACGTGGTCGTGCATGTGCAGCTATGCCTATTTTGTCCTGGCGGCGTTGCACCTTTGACAATTATGTTTTGGCACTCTTCTTCAACAGGCTGAACGACCGAAGACATTTTGTACACAGAGTCATGGACGTGTGTTTTATGCATGTATACACTTGCCTCTAATGACCGAACGCCCTACTCCTGTGATGTTTCACATGGAGTGCCTCCACTAGAGTCCCGGCTGTGCCTCTACAAGCGGACGTGTCATACATAACATTTTATAGCCCAGAGGCAGTACCGTGGTTTTGCTGCATCATCACCCGTGCTCCTGCTTTAATGTTAAAGCGCACGATGCACGTTCATAACATTGCCTCTCGTTTTTATTGTTCTGTGATTTTTTTCTTGAATGAATTAAGGACAATACTTGTAAGGAAAAAAAGATTGTTTTGCCCATGACATGTAGGGCCAACAGATGGGTTACGGTTCATATATGTAGACCTAACCGTCTTTCTAGATCCACCGTACACACTGCCGTCTTACCCCAATAGTGGAGATGGCGATGTGCGCTATCCCTAGAACCAAGATGGCGAGGCTCGCTCCATCCGTGGACCTAACGTGTGCAGAGCCATGCTTATGGTTCTCATAGATCCGTGCTTTCCATTTTACATCGCGGAAGTGGCTGGTAAAATACCGTGGTTCGTGTTTCCCTCTACCACAAGCACACCCGTGGACCTAATGCATGCAGACCCGTGCGTATGGTTCTCATAGATCCGTGCTTTCAGTTTTACATCACGGAAGTTCGCTGCAAAAAACCGTGCTTCATGTTTCCCTCTACCACAAGCACACCTGTGAACCTAACGCGTGCAGACCCATGCGTATGGTTCTAATAGATCTGTGCTTTCCATTTTACATCGCGGAAGTTGCTGGTAAAAAACCGTGCTTCTCGTTTCCCTCTACCACAAGCACACCCGTGGACCTAACGCATGCAGACCCGTGCATATGGTTCTCATAGATCCGTGCTTTCCGTTTTACATCACGAAAGTTCGCTGAAAAAAACCGTGCTTCGTGTTTCCATTTACCACAAGCACACCCGTGGACCTAACGCGTGCAGACCCGTGCGCATGGTTCTCATAGATCCGTGCTTTCCGCTTTACATCACGGAAGTTGCTGGTAAAAAACCATGCTTCATGTTTCCCTCTACCACAAGCACACCCGTGGACCTAACACGTACAGACCGGTGCGTATGGTTCTCATCGATCCGTGCTTTCCGTTTTACATCATGGAAGTTGCTGGTAAAAAACCGTGCTTCGTGTTCCCTCTACAACAAGCACACCCGTTGACCTAACGCGTACAGACCCGTGCGTATGGTTCCCATAGATCCGTGCTTTCCGTTTTACATCGCGGAAGTTGCTGGTAAAAAGCCGTGCTTCGTGTTTCCCTCTACCACAAACACACCTGTGGACCTAACGCATGCATACCCATGTGTATGATTCTCATAGATCCGTGCTTTCCGTTTTACATCGCGGAAGTTGCTGGTAAAAAACCGTGCTTCGTGTTTCCCTCTACCACAAGCACACCCGTGGACTTAACGCGTAAAAACCCATGCGTCTCGTTAACAAAAAATATTGATCAAAGAAAAAACACATGATCACATACGAACCCACGGTCCCAACGGTTGCATCAATAAAACCCACGATCACATAAGAAGAACAACCCACGATCTCCACGACTGCATCACCATGGAAGATCGTGTAGTTACTCCCTTGCGGCCATTCTCGCCCATAAATACATACCTCCATAACAACATAGATCACCATTGCGCTGTCATCACTTCCCCTCCCAGTCTTTCCTCTCCACGAG
Source organism: Hordeum marinum (assembly GCA_022496015.1). Lineage (NCBI taxonomy): Eukaryota > Viridiplantae > Streptophyta > Magnoliopsida > Poales > Poaceae > Hordeum > Hordeum marinum. The sequence goes on from CM039672.1 coordinate 48,269,586, forward strand.
AAATCCACGAATCCTTCTCAAGGAGGGATCCCGACGATGGGTTTCATCAGGGAACTCAAGGAGGTGGAGGCACACGACACCATCAAGTTGCACGTGATCCACACCAACTACCTGAAGAAGGTGGAGGAAACGATCAAGCACTACGAGTAGCACCTCAAGTACTAGCGCAACAAGATCATCGGTGTTGATGCCGAGTACACCAACGAGCCATCGCACACGCAGAAGGCCGCCCTCGTCAAGCTCTCATTCGGCAAGACCCAGCCAGTGCTGCTGTTCCAACTGAGCGCCGCCAAGACAAGTGCATGACATTTGACAACTTCCTCACAGACACAAGGTACACTTTTGCTGGCTTCTCCATCGACTAGGACATTGAGAAGCTTGACCGTGTTGGCCTGGAGATCGGCCACTTCATCGACATCCAGAAGGAATGTAGGGTGCCCGAAAGCACCAAGTACTTGGACTCGCTTGGCGACGTCTCCTCCATGCTGATCGACGACTACTACATCGACATGAAGTACAAGATGACCAACCAAGATCACGCGCTCTGGGACAAGATGCCCCTGCCTGAGAAGCACATCGAGTATGAAGCAAAGGACACTTACGCCACATATGAGATATGGCGCCTCCTCACCGTCGCCCAAGATGGACTTCGCGGCGCAAAGCTGGAGAAGTCCAAGAAGCGCGCCAGGAACTGGTGAAGATGAAGTTGATGCACTCCAAGAAGTATCTTCCAGATTGCTCATAGTCATCTTAGATCACAAGTTAATTTTCTTATGAGTTGTTAATTTTCTTTTTCTTTCCGCAGTATGCTTGTGTTGTAGTTGATTTTCTTTGGAATCATGTAGTAGTTTGCTTAAGTATGAAACAAGCTTAGTCTGATGTAAATTACTGGATGCTGGAGTAGTATGCTGTTGGTGAAGATGAAGTTTTCCTTATAACATACCATAGCCATAGAACCTCCTTCATGTGTCACTTCCTTCGGAGGCCTCTGCCATAGCAACATGTCTTTTCCTCTGTTTCAATGGATCTGCTTTACAAAAAACTGTGCTGCTAGTAAACGCAAGGCCACGCTTTTCGTTTTCCATCACGGAAGTTCCCAGTAAAAAACCATGCTTAGTGTGACCCTCTAGAACATGCACAACCGTTGATTTAACGTGTGCAAAACCATGCGCCTATTTAGCATATGTCCGTGCTTTCCGTTTTACATCATGGAAGTTCCCTACAAAAAACCGTGCTTCGTGTTTCCCTCTAGCATACGTAGACCCATGGATCTAATGCGTGCAGACCGTGCGTTTGGTTAGCATAGATCCGTGCTTTCCTTTTTACATCGCGGAAGTTTGCTGCAAAAAACTGTGCTTCATGTTTGCCTCTACCACAAGCATATCCGTGGACCTACCGCGTAAACACCCATGCACACTCCATGCACACATTCGTGATTCGCAATGGTTCTTGATACTGCCCTATATTTTTTTATCTTTTCTATATTCTGCAAAATAATTGCTTCTTCGATTTTTAAAGATTTATTTAGGGTTTCTCTTAATTTTAAGTTTTTTCCTTTTTTTGATTGATGCTGTTAAATTATCTAAGTTTGCGCACACATTTTTAAACAGCCGTGCACACAAACAGACACACGAAACAAAAACTTCTAGTTGGGATGATGTTCCCACGCGCTGTGGCCGCATGCAAGCCGCGTCCCATTTCACAGAGCTACTGTTAACTTACTCAAACGTGGCACCCCGCTACCCCTCCATGCGCCCCACTACCATACTACCGCCGGTTCAGTTTCCCAAACATTTACATAGGCACCACCTCAGTCATAGAGTCCCTTGCCACTCGAACTGTCTCTTTTTCCTCGCTATCTCCTCTCCTCCATTCCTCATCTCTTTCTCCGGCGTTTCCTCTCATCATCTTCCTCGGAAACTCTGATATTTTGACGTGATCTGATCCCTTTTTATTCTTCCTTGGTTTTTTTTCAGGCACTTCATTGAGGTCTGCCGTCATTCCATCTTCCTTTCTATTAATTGTTATTTATTCAGATGTTTTTGATGAAAAGGTTTCATGTCTCAGTAGTGTAAATCTTAGGTTCCTAAATCATTAATACGATTCTCTGTGCGATTAGCGTGGCCCTCGTTCTTTAGGGTTCCTCGTAAAAATGTCATGTGCTTATTAATTTTCTATACACTAGCTTGATTTCTTTAACTGAAACCCTGAAGCAACCATTTCTTCAGGGTTTCTTTTTTTCTTTCTGTTTTCCCATGTAGATGTTATGCCTTCAACTAGAGCAAGCATTTGTTTAGTTCGCGATAGTTTTTTTTGTAGATCTAGTTTGTTGGAATAGTTATCAATCAAATAGACACATTTTCTCGTTCTTCTGGATCTGATTTAATTGGGTTCTCAACTTTTGTAGATGGACACATTTGCTTCTTCATCATCAAAGAGAAAAGGAGAGGTTTCTAAGGTTACAAAGTTGCTCAATAATTACTGTAGTTGTATGCTTATGTTTTATTTGTGTTATGCTTTCATATTGTTATTTACATGTTAATCTTTCTGTTGTAGGCCTAAAGGCTCAGAGTGGATTGTGATGAAGTTGATGATGAAACTTGTTGTGTAAGTTGATTTTTCTCCTGCCATTCAAGTTTGTAAAAGCTTTCTTACTGTTTATATGTTTGAAAGCTATAGACTATTAATTACTACTGTTTTGTTCTTCTTTTTTATTATTTATATGCTTAAAATGCTTGTTTAGTCATCTTGTTGTTTATCTATTTGTCAAGTTATTAATTTCTTCATTCTTTTTTTCTTTTTTGTAGTTGTATGATCGAGCACCGCAGGTCCTAGAGATTGCCATTTCCACAAAGGAGCAGCTAGGCCTCCATTATGGTCTGGTTGACAATGTTGCTGTCTTCTCAGTGTCATGCAACTTGTTCCCAGCATCATTTTGTGTTGCTTATGCATTTTACGACTATCTTGGCAATTGGTCATTTAAGGTAGGAGACCATTATCTCAAAGACGAGGTTGTTGTCAAGTTTGACAACATGTTCTCTGTGAATGCTGTCCATGGAAAGAATTTCAAGCAAGGTGCAAGCACTAACAATTATGCAGTTATGATGGCTACCAAAGTTGTGGAGTTGAAGCCTTGCAAGCCTGATTGGTTTGGTCTTACAAATACTCAAATCATTCGACCTGTCCCTTCTGCCGATAGTGCCTCTACTGTCGATTTTGGTGCTGCTGAAGCTCACAAAGATGTTCATGGGGGCGCGAGTGGTTATGCTTGAGGAAATGCATAAGTTGCTGGTGCTGCTAAAGCTCTGAATAGATATCAATTTATCTGTTTTATGTCTAATGGTCTATCTATTGTATGAATATGTACTAGTGAACTACCATCTACCTCTACTTTTTTAGTTGTTAATCTTGTTTGAATGGAACATGTGGAAACTAGGTTTTTATCAACATGGTCTTTGAAGTTTTTAATGTTCCTTTGTTCTTCCTTACTTTTGTTATTTTTCAAATCTGAAACACGTGTGTTCGTAGGACTTATGAAGAAGTTTTTTTTGTAATAACAGTTGTAGAACTAATTTTTCTTGCGCAAGAAAAACACACATGGACCTACGGCGTACTAACCCGTGCATCTACATAGCGTATATCGGTGGCAAAAAAAACCAAACTTTCGTGTTTCCCTATAGCACACGCACACCCAAACCCATGGACCTACAGCATACTCACCCGTGCGTCTGCCTAGCGTATATGCGTGGTTTCCGTTTTACATCACCAAAGTTCCTTGCAAAAAACCCAAACCTTCATGTTTCCCTCCATCACACGCACAACTGTGGACCTACCTCGTACTCACCCGTGGACCTACCATGAACACACACGTGCGTCTACCTAGCATATATCTGTGGCAAAAAACCCAAACTTTCATGTTTTCCAATAGCACACGCACACCCAAACCCATGGACCTACATCATACTCACCCTGTGCGTCTGCCTAGCGTATATCCTTGGTTTCCGTTTTACATCACCGAAGTTCCTTACAAAAAACCCAAACCTTCCCGTTTCCCTCCATCACACGTACAACCGTGGACCTACCGCATACTGACCCGTGGACATACCTCGAACACACCCGTGCGTCTACCTAGCATATATCCGTGGCAAAAAAAAACTTTCGTGTTTCCCTATAGCACACACACACCCAAACCCGTGGACCTACAGCGTACTCACCCGTGCTTCTGCCTAGCGTATATCTGTGGTTTCCATTTTACATCACTAAAGTTCCTTGCAAAAAACCCGAACCTTCCTGTTTCCCTCCAGCACACGCACAACCGTGGACCTACCGCGTACTCACCTGTGGACCTACCACGAACTCACCCGTGCGTCTACCTAGCATATATCCATGGCAAAAAAACCAAACTTTTGTGTTTCCCTATAGCACACGCACACCCAAACCCGTGGACCTACAGCGTACTCACCCGTGCGTCTGCCTAGCATATATCCGTGGTTTCCGTTTTACATCACCGAAGTTCCTTGCAAAAAACCCAAGCCTTCGTGTTTCCCTCCAGCACACGCACAACCGTGGACCTACTGCGTACTCACCCGTGGACCTACAACATACTCACCCATGCGTATATCCGTGGCAAAAAAGCATCCCTATTAACTTCAAGACGCTCGCGAGGAGTGATCCCAAATTAGCACCATGCCAAGAGGAATCTAACAAGGAGAATAGTATACAATCTTTAAAATAGGGTGGAATTTACATGAGATGTCGCTTCTTCTAAAGCACATCTTTATTTTACTTTCTCCCCTAGGGAAGATTACAAGAAGAAAAAGATGGAAAGAGGAGGCAGACTACAAGAAGAAAAAGATGGCAAGGGGCCTCCGACGAGAACCTGGCCCCTCCTGGACCAGCATTGCACGGAGGAGAGGGCTAGCATTGTGCAGAGGAGAAGACCAGCACTGCGCGGACGAGAAGGGGTGCCCTAGAAGCCGAAGTCCACGGGCTTGCCGGAAGATCCAGATGGAAGATGAGGCAGTGCCCGGGACAAGGACCCCTGACAAGAGCATCGTGCCGGGAGGAGGAGAGGCGTGAGGCTGACAATGATGGTGCGACCGCTAATCAGTCAGAGGTCAGGTCGTCGTATTCTGACTTGACGGCCTGGAGCTCGGACTCATCGTCGCTTTCATCGACATCGTCCTCCTCGTCGCTGCCGCTCGAGGATGAGCTTTCGGCGCCACTCGAGCTCTCTTCGTAGTAGTTGAGACGGACGCCTGAGCGCCCATAAATCTTGACGGAGAGCAGATTGGCCTCCGTCATTTTGAAACGAAGGACGTGCCCATCCTGGAGGTTGTGGGCGCGGGCAAATGATTTCCAGTCGCGCCTGAAGAACATGACATGACTCTTCGGATACTCGACGTCCACCCGCATGGCGCCGTTGGAGCAGCCATGCGCCCGCAACCACAACGCGGGCGGTTCGTTGGCCTCCATGGCCCTAGCGAAAGGGTGAGGAAGGCGCAGATGGCCTCGAAGGGGACCGCGCAGTTTGAGGACGAACTCCAACGCCGTCCCCTCGGCGTGGGTTTCTTCGAGGAAGGGGCCTGGCGTTGGAGGTAGAGATGGAGCAACACTCCGCCTCCCCCCGGCCTCGGCCTCCACGACGACCGCGGCCCCTCGTGCCTCTCCCGTAGCGAACACCTGGATCACCCTCCACCTCTGCGGTGGAAGCGGTGGCATGATCCAGACATGAACTCCTCCTTAGTGCGGAGGACGGTGGCTGCCCTCGCCCCTAGTCATGGCTAAGGGCGGGCGCCACTCAAGGGGTTTTGAAAAGGCGGAAGGGCAAGATCTGGAGATTTGCACTCGATGAGGAAGGAAGGATGGATGAGCATCGCCCTCGCAAACCCTCAATCTATAGGGGGAGTGCGAGGGCTGGCTCTCCCCCGCTCCAAGGGTCGCCTCCCACCACCTCCAACAGCGTCGCCCACGATCACGAGGCGAACAACAACCGCCCCATTGCTCAAATCCACGACGCTGAAGTTTCTGCCACAGCCGGGACTTTAAGTCACGAGCGCCCGTTGTTGTTTATCTGCTATGCATGCGGCATGTGTGGCAGAAACGGCCTGACGTGGCCATGAAAATAATTATTACCGTTCCGCGCACGTACCGCCCTGGCCCCTCGTATCCATCCCGCCTTTGTATGTATGGCAGGTGTGTCAGACAATGGATGTCCCATTTTGTCAAATGAATCAATCGTTGTGCTGCCTTCCTTATCGTGCATATCCTTAATATAAACCCGTGCTTCTATTTTACATTACGGATGGACGTTCCTGAATAATACGCTGCTTCCTGTTCCTATTTTCTGTTTAATACCATGCTTCATAATTTCGTAGTATCCGTGCCTTTCGCGCAGTGGACCTGCTACATACATACCCGTGCATGTTGCTAGTATGAATCCATGCTTCCTATTACTACTGTGCTTCCTATTACTCCTAGCATATATCCGTGGTTTCCATTTTACATCACTGAAGTTCCTTGCAAAATATCCAAACCTTCGTGTTTTCCTCCAGCACACGCACACCCGTGACGTACCGCATACTCACCCATGGACCTACCGTGTACTCACCCGTGCGTCTACCTAGCGTATACCCGTGGTAGAAAAGCATCCCTATTAACTTCAAGACGCCCGCGAGGAGTGATCCTAAATTAGCACCAGTTCATTCGATACTTAGATTCTTACATCCATATAAAAGCATGCAAAATAAAAAAAGTACGTACTATGTAGCTACTCCTCATCAGAGATGTGAACTATCTCCGCAACCTCCGATGGGTACATACGTGTCAGGTGCAGCTCGGCCCCCTCCGGCACCTCCTCCTGCTCCGCTTCGGCCTCCTCTGCCACCATCTCTGCGTCAAGTTCGTCAAAGAGAGCATCCACCTCTATTTGCTTCTTCCGGATAAGTTGCCGGTTGGCCTCCACCTCGGCCTCATCCTGGATTGACTCCATGATGGCCTGTTACTCCACCATCATCTCGACTAGGTCGACGGAAGAGTCTGTGTCTAACTCCTCCATGTTGAGCACCGAAGCAGGCTGCTCCGCTTCGTCCTCCCCCTGAACTGCCACCTCCATTAGCTCCCGCAACTGCCCTCCTTCCTCGTCTCATGTATGCTTCTTCTCATCCTCCTCCTGCTCCGGTGAGTCCGGAGGCAGGCTAACAGCGATGTGGGTGGCGCGCCTACCTTGAATCTCCGCCTCAATCTGCATCCGATGCTCATGAGTGAGCATCGCGTAGGTGGTGATCTTACGACGGACCATGACTACACCGGAGAGCCTGCGAGATCGGTGTATAGAGGAAACGGAAGGGCTTGGGTGGCAACACGAAGAGGTAAGAGGTGGGTGTGATAGGTCTTCGGAACGCCGCCCGCCTTAAATGGACGGACTTGGTGTCGGGCATCTAGCCATAGGGGTTACACGCGGTGTTCACACGGCGACGATCGAAGAGGCATTCGTTTGTATTTTGAAAGTGAAAGTGTCGACGGACGACGTGGCCCTGGCCCCTCGTATCCATCCCGCCTTTTTTTCTTTTGAGTGGTATCCATCCCGCCTTTGTATGTATGGCAGGTGTGTCAGACGGTGGATGGCCCATTTTGTCAAATGAATCAATCATTGTGCTGCCTTCATTATCGTGCATATCTTTAACATAAATCTGTGCTTCTATTTTACATTACGAACGAACGTTCCTACATAATATGCTGCTTCTTGTTCCTATTTTCCGTTTAATACCATGCTTCATAATTCCGTAGTATCCATGCCTTTCGTGCAGTGGACCTGCTGCGTACATACCCGTGCATCTCGCAAGTATATATCCATGCTTCCTATTACTACTATGCTTCCTATTACTACTAGCATATATCCGTGGTTTCTGTTTTACATCACCGAAGTTCCTTGCAAAAAACTCAAACCTTCAGGTTTCACTCTAGCACACGCACAACTGTGGACCTACCACATACTCACCCGTGCATATACCTAGCGTATATTCGTGGACCTACAGTGTACTCACCCGTACGTCTGCCTATGGTATATCCGAGGTTTCCGTTTTACATCACCGAAGTTCCTTGCAAAAAAACCAAATCTTTGTGTTTTCCTCCGGCACACGCACATCCGTGGATCAACAACGTACTCACCCGTGGACCTACAACGTACTCACCCGTGTGTCTGCCTAGCGTATATCCATGGTTTCCATTTTACATCATCGAAGTTCCTTGCAAAAAAACAAAACCTTCGTGTTTTCCTCTAGCACACGCACACCCGTGAACCTACCGCGTACTCACCCATGGACCTACAGCGTACTCACCCGTGCGTCTGCCTGGTGTATATCCGTGGTTTCCGTTTTACATAACCGAAGTTCCTTGCAAAAAAACCAAACCTTCGTGTTTTCCTCCAGCACACGCACACCCGTGGACCTACCGCGTACACACTCGTGGACCTACAGTGTACTCACCCATGCGTCTACCTAGCATATATGCGTGGTTTCCGTTTTACATCATCAAAGTTCCTTGCAAAAAAACCAAACCTTCGTGTTTTCCTCCAGCATATGCACACCCGTGGACCTACCACGTACTCACCCGTGGACCTACATCGTACTCACCCGTGCGTCTGCCTGGCGTATATCCATGGCTTCTGTTTTACATCACCGAAGTTCCTTGCAAAAAACCCAAACCTTCGTGTTTTCCTCCAGCACACGCACACCCGTGGACCTATCAGGCACTCACCCGTGGACCTACAGCGTACTTACCCGTGCGTCTGCCTGGCGTATATCTGTGGTTTCTGTTTTAGATCACCGAAGTTCCTTGCAAAAAAACCAAACCTTCGTGTTTTCCTCCAGCACACGCACACCCGTGGACCTGCCGCATACTCACCCGTGGACCTACAACGTACTCACCGTGCATCTGCCTGGCGTATATCCGTGGTTTCCGTTTTACATCACCAAAGTTCCTTGCAAAAAACCCAAACCTTCGTGTTTCCCTCCAGCACGCGCACACCCGTGGACCTACCGTGTACTCACCCGTGTGTCTACCTAGCGTATATCCGTGGCTAAAAAACCAAACTTTCGTGTTTCCCTATAGCAGAGACACACCCAAACCCATGGACGTACATCGTACTCACCCGTGCGTTTGCCTAGCATATGTCCGTGTCTCTGACTAGAGTATACCCATGCATCTGCCTAGCGTATGCCCGTGCATCTAGCTAGTATAAATCCATGCTTCTTATTTTATTTTTGAACAGAGATATTTATCAGGCGAAGCAAGAGTGAAACTACCTCATGCAGCTAATGTATGAAACTTGGAATGAACCAACGACGTTTACAATCTAAATATATATGAGATATAAAGCATGTCATGGGTCTTTTGGATCTCCATTAATATTTCAATACATGATTCATATCTAGAACACTAAAACTATAGGGCCTCTATGCAAGGTTGCAAAAAATAACATCAATACCCGGTTCCATGTCCACTCATTAGATTTATACTAGGCTAGTAGTTTTCCCAATGCTGTCCAATCACATGATACCTAACAATCATTCTTCAAGAATTTCCTTGATCTTGAGAAGCTCATACCTATCCGCAGAGCCTTTCGCAACAAGATCAGAGACGATAGTTTCCATATTCTTCTTATTCCCCTTCAGAATATTCACCTCCTGCTCCCAAAATCTCTGTCCAGCTTGGTCTCATCCCTCTCCTCCTCGATATTCCGAACAGCACCCGCGAGACACGCGTGAATGGACTTGAGCTCTTTATGATCTATGTCGAGTTGCTTCTTCTACCTTTCAAGGTTCTTGAGCTTAAGGTTCAATTGTTCAACATCCTTTTTAAGCTTGCTTATCTCTTCCTTTTGTTCCTGGCATTGGCCATTACCCTTGTGCAACATCTGCCAAAGCTTGAGCAGGCACCTCTGCATTATAAGAGGCCAAGGCTGATCAACCCATTTCACGACTCCACAGTTCACACCTCTCTACAAGGGAAACAAAAAGGGAAGAAACAAATGTGAAAAGAGATTATTAACGTACTACGTGAGATTTAAAGTTGCACTAACTTTCTTCTAATGAGTGTCAATTAATTGCGCCTGGTGAAGAAACAAATGGGAACAACCAACACAAGCAAAACTATCTTATTTAGAAAGTATGCATTAAGTTAGAAATTATCTTAGGACAAGTAACATGTTTTCCTCAAGGAACTAGCGAACGTTAAACAATAGCCTAATAGAAAGCTAGATATAATAGGCAATGACTTTTCAAAGTAGTACGATAGATATAATGAACAGCAAGCTTAAAATTTTGTTTGTAAATGCCTCTTATAATACGAAGAGATCGAGGCGCGCACCACCAGTGAGACAGAAAGCTAGATATAATAGTTCCAACTAAAAAGGTTTTGTTTGTAACTATCTACAACCAACTTCATGTAACTGGGATTTTCAAAGTGGCTAACTTTGACAACACAGCTGTAAAACCTCCTTCCTGTGTCAATTCCTTCGAAGGTCACACACCTCATAGGCTTGGTGTCGTGGAGCATGCAATACAGAGGCAGAACTTCTTCTTCACCATGAAAATCTTGGTCTACGATTGTATGAGGGTTCTCCTACAAGAACACAAGTACCCTTTGAGGTCAAATCAAATATCCCCCAAAAAACACCAAAATCAGAACTGCTCATGTAAGCGGAAATCTCTTACATAGAAATCGAAGTCCATGTCATGGAAGAACATCTCTTCATTCTTCATCTCTTTGCTGATCTTAGATGTCGACATGGTACAACGGCTGTGGGCAGAAGCACCGCCGTCTTACTCGTTGTATTTAGTGAATATACAAGGGGGTAGGGGTGGTTTGGAGAGAGGGGGAAAGAGAGGTAAGGACGGGCTAGGTCCACAAAGAACTCACCGCACAGCGCTGTTCCACTACTAGGAAAAGCTTATAGACAGTCGCTTACTAGTAGCGCACTATATTCCCACGTGCTACTACTATTTACTAGTAGTGTGCTATATTAAGCCGCGCTACTAGTAAATATTACTCGTAGCGCGTGGAAAAAAACACACTACTAGTAAATATCTCCCACCATGCCCCGCAAACATGTTGGGGAACGTTGCATGGGAAACAAAAATTTTCCTACGCACACGCAAGATCTATCCATGGTGATGAGCATCTACGAGAGGGAGAGTGGATCTACATACCCTTGTAGATCGCTAAGCGGGAAGCGTTAAGAAACGCGGTTGGTGTAGTCGACCATCTTCGCGATCCAAATCGCCGGGCGTCCCGCGATCACATCACGATCCGTCCCGCGATCCAATCACGATCCGTCCCGCGAACTCATCATGATCTGTCCCGCGATCTCATCACGATCCGTCCCGCGATCTCATCACGATCCGTGTCGTGAACTCATCACGATCCGTCCCGCGAACTCATCACGAACCGTCTCGCGATCTTGATCACGGTCCTTCCGATCTAGCGCCGAACGGACGGCACCTCCGCGTTCAGCACACGTGCAGCTTGATGACGATCTCCACCGTCTCGATCCAACAAGAGGGAGTGGAGAGGAAGAAGAGTTCACCGGCAGCATGACGGCACTCCGGCGATGGTGGTGGAGCAATTTCGGTACGCTACGGGTATCTCCGAAAGTGTTTGTTGGGTTGACACGAATCAAGACTGGGATTTGTCACTCCGTGTGACGGAGAGGTATCTCTGGGCCCACTCGGTAAGACATCATCATTATGAGCTCAATGTGACTAAGGAGTTAGTGACGGGATGATGTATTACGGAACGAGTAAAGAGACTTGCCGGTAACGAGATTGAACAAGGTATGGTGATACCGACGATCGAATCTCGGGCAAGTACCATACCGATAGACAAAGGGAATTGTATACGGGATTGATTGAATCCTTGACATCATGGTTCATCCGATGAGATCATCGTGGAGTACGTGGGATCCAACATGGGTATCCAGATCCCGCTGTTGGTTATTGACCGGAGAGGTGTCTCGGTCATGTCTACGTGTCTCCCGAACCCGTAGGGTCTACACACTTAAGGTTCGATGACGCTAGGGTTATAGGGAAATAGTGTACGTGGTTACCGAAGGTTGTTCGGAGTCCCGTATGAGATCCCGGATGTCACGAGGAGTCCCGGAATGGTCCGGAGACGAAGATTGATATATAGGAAGTGAGGTTTTGGTTACCGGAAGTGTTCCGGGTGTCTCCAGTAGTGTACCGGGACCACCGGAAGGGTTCCGGGGGTCCACCAAGTGGGCCCACCTGCCCCGGAAGGTTCCATGGGCCAAGAGTGGGAGGGAGCCAGCCCCTGGTGGGCTGGTGCTCCTCCCACCCCAGCCCAAGGCGCAGCAAGGGTGGAGGGGGCAAACCCTAGGCTTAGATGGGCCTTAAGGCCCACCCTAGGGCGCCTCCACCTCTCCCTGCCCTGGCCGCCGGCCAGATGGGCTCCTGGAGGCTGCCGCCACCCCTAGGGTGGAACCCTAGGGCGCAGAACCTCTCCTCCCTTCCCCTATATATAGTGGAGGTATTTGGGGCTGCACAACGCACGAGTTCATCTCCTCCCTGGTGCAGCCCTACTCCTTCCTCTCCTCGTTCTCCGTAGTGCTTAGCGAAGCTCTGCCGGAGTACCACGCAGCTCCACCGCCACCATGCCGTCGTGTTGCCGGAGCTCTCCCTCAACCTCTACTCCCTCCTTGCTGGATCAAGGCGTAGGAGACGTCACCGGGCTGCACGTGTGTTGAACGCGGAGGTGCCGTCCGTTCGGCACTTGATCGGATCTACTGCGATCTGAATCGCTGCGAGTACGACTCCATCAACCGCGTTCTAGCAACGCTTCCGCTTAGCGATCTTCAAAGGTATGAAGATCCAATCTTTCCCCGCTCGTTTGCTGGTTTCTCCATAGATAGATCTTGGTGACACGTAGGAAAATTTTGATTTACTACTACGTCTCCCAACAGTGGTATCAGAGCTAGGTCTATGCGTAGAATCTATGCACGAGTAGAACACAAAGCAGTTGTGGGCGTCGATTTTGTTAATATGCTTGCCGTTACTAGTCTTATCTTGATTCGACGGTATTGTTTGATGAAGCGGCCCGGACCAACCTTACACGTACGCTTACGTGAGACCGGTTCCACCGCCTGACATGCACTAGTTGCATAAGGTGGCTAGCGGGTGTCTGTCTCTCCCACCTTAGTCGGATTGGATTCGATGAAAAGGGTCCTTATGAAGGGTAAATAGCAATTGGCATATCACGTTGTGGTTTTGGCGTAGGTAAGAAACGTTCTTGCTAGAATCCTATAGCAACCACGTAAAAACTTGCAACTACAAATTAGAGAACGTCTAACTTGTTTTTGCAGCATATGCCTTGTGATGTGATATGGCCAGAAGGATGTGATGTGATGCATTGTGATGTATGAGATTGATCATGTTCTTGTAATAGGGTTCACGACTTGCATGTCGATGACTATGACAACCGGCAGGAGCCATAGGAGTTGTCTTATATTATTGTATGACCTGTGTGTCAATCATAAACGCCATGTAATTACTTTACTTTATTGCTAAGCGTTAGCCATAGTAGTAGAAGTAATAGTTGGCGAGACAACTTCATGAAGACACAATGATGGAGATCATGATGATGGAGTTCATGGTGTCGTGCCAGTGACAATGATGATCATCGTGCCCCAAAGATGGAGATCATAGGAGCAAGATGATATTGGCCATATCATGTCACTATATTGATTGCATGTGATGTTTATCATGTTTACATCTTATTTGCTTAGAACGACGGTAGTAAATAAGATGATCTCTCAATAAAATTTCAAGAGAAGTGTTCACCCTAACTGTGCACCGTTGCTAAGGATCATTGTTCCGAAGCACCACGTGATGATCGGGTGTGATAGGTTCTAACGTTCGCATACAACGGGTGTAAGCCAGATTTACACACGCGAAACACTTAGGTTGACTTGACGAGCCTAGCATGTACAGACATGGCCTTGGAACACGGAAGACCGAAAGGTCGAACATGAGTCGTATAGAAGATACGATCAACATGAAGATGTTCACCATGGATGACTAGTCCGTCTCACGTGATGATCGGACACGGGCTAGTTGACATGGATCATGTATCACTTGGATGACTAGAGAGATGTCTATCTAAGTGGGAGTTCATTGAATAATATGATTATGTGAACTTAATTATCATGAACTTAGTCTAAAATTGCCTTTAATATCTATATTGTAGATCCAATGGCCAACGCAAATGTCAGCCTCAATTTCAACGCGTTCCTAGAGAAAACCAAGCTGAAAGATGATGGAAGCAACTATGCGGACTGGGTCCGTGGCTTGAGGATCATCCTCATAGCTTCCAAGAAACTGTATGTCCTTGATGCACCGCTAGGCGACCCACCCCCTCTCCCAGCAGAACAAGACATTGCGAACGCTTGACATTCTCGCTGCGATGATTACTCCCTTGTTCAGTGCGGCATGCTTTACAGTTTAGAACCGGGGCTCCAAAAGCGTTTTGAGCAACACGGAGCATATGAGATGTTCCAAGAGCTGAAACTGGTCTTTCAAGCTCATGCCCGGGTCGAGGGATATGAAGTCTCCGACAAGTTCTTTAGTTGTAAGATGGAGGAGAACAGTTCTGTCAGTGAGCACATCCTCAAGATGTCTGGGCTTCACAACCGCTTGACTCAGCTGGGAGTTAACATCCCGGATGACTCGGTCATTGACAGAATCCTCCAGTCGCTTCCACCTAGCTACAAGAGCTTTGTGATGAACTACAACATGCAAGGGATGGAGAAGTCCATTCCTGAGTTGTACTCGATGCTGAAATCAGCAGAGGTCGAGATCAGAAAGGAGCATCAAGTGTTGATGGTAAACAAGACCACTAGTTTCAAGAAAGGCAAGGGTAAGAAGAACTTCAAGAAGGATGGCAAAGCTGTTGCCGCGCCCGGTAAGCAAGTTGCCGGGAAGAAGAAGAACAAGAATGGACCCAAGCCTGAGACTGAGTGTTTCTATTGTAAGAGTACCGGTCACTGGAAGCGGAACTGCCCCAAGTACTTAGCGGATAAGAAGGACAGCAACATTAAAGGTATATGTGATATACTTGTTATTGATGTGTACTTGACCAGCGCTCGTAGTAGCTCCTGGGTATTTGATACCGGTGCAGTTGCTCACATTTGTAACTCCAAGCAGGAGCTGCGGAATAAGCGGAGGCTGGCTAAGTACGAGGTGACGATGCGCGTCGAGAATGGTTCCAAGGTCGATGTGATCGCCGTCGGCACGCTACCTCTACATCTACCTTCGGGATTAGTTTTAAACCTTAATAATTGTTATTCAGTACCAGCTTTGAGCATGAACATTGTATCTGGATCTCGCTTGATGCGAGATGGCTACTCATTTAAATCCGAGAATAATGGTTGTTCTATTTATATGAGAGAAATGTTTTATGCTCATGCCCCGCTGGTCAATGGTTTATTTTTGATGAATCTCGAACGTGATGTTACACATGTCCATAGTGTGAGTACCAAAAAGTGTAAAGTTGATAACGATAGTCCCACTTACATGTGGCACTGCCGTCTTGGCCATATTGGTGTCAAATGCATGAAGAAGCTCCATGCTGATGGACTTTTGGAGTCACTTGATTTCGAATCATTTGACACATGCGAACCATGCCTCATGGGCAAGATGACCAAGACTCCGTTCTCCGGAACAATGGAGCGAGCAACTCACTTGTTGGAGATAATACATACCGATGTATGCGGTCCAATGAGTGTCGAGGCTCGCGGTGGCTACCGTTATGTTCTCACCCTCACTGATGACTTGAGCAGATATGGGTATGTCTACTTAATGAAACACAAGTCTGAAACCTTTGAAAGGTTCAAGGAATTTCAGAGTGAGGTCGAGAATCAACGTGAAAGGAAAATAAAATGCCTACGATCTGATCGTGGCGGAGAATATTTAAGTCACGAGTTTGGCACGCACCTTAGGAAATGTGGAATTGTTTCACAGCTCACGCCGCCCAGCACACCTCAGCGAAATGGTGTGTCTGAACGTCGTAATCGCACTCTATTGGATATGGTGCGATCTATGATGTCTCTTACCGACTTACCGCTATCATTTTGGGGATATGCATTAGAGACTGCCGCATTCACTTTAAATAGGGCACCGTCTAAATCCGTTGAGACGACACCGTATGAATTATGGTTTGGAAAGAAACCTAAGCTGTCGTTTCTAAAAGTTTGGGGATGCGATGCTTATGTGAAGAAACTTCAACCTGAAAAGCTCGAACCCAAAGCGGAAAAGTGCATCTTCATAGGATATCCCAAAGAGACTGTTGGGTATACCTTCTACCTAAGATCCGAGGGCAAATTCTTTGTTGCCAAGAATGGATCCTTTCTCGAGAAAGAGTTTCTCTCGAAATAAGTAAGTGGGAGGAAAATAGAACTTGATGAGGTAATTATACCTCCACTCGAACCGGAGAGTAGCGCAGCACAGGAAGTTGTTTCTGTGGAGCCTACACCAGCTAGAGAGGAAGTTAATGATGATGATCATGAAGCTTCAGATCAAGTCGCTATTCGAAGGTCCACTAGGACACGTTCCGCACCAGAGTGGTACGGCAATCCTGTCCTAGAGATCATGTTGTTGGACAACGGTGAACCTGCGAACTTTGAAGAAGCGATGGCGGGTCCGGATTCCGACAAATGGCTTGAGGCCATGAAATCCGAGATAGGATCCATGTATGAGAACAAAGTATGGACTTTGGTGGACTTGCCTGATGATAAGCGAGCCATTGAAAACAAATGGATCTTTAAGAAGAAGACTGACGCGGACGGAAATGTGACTGCCTATAAGGCTTGGCTTGTCGCTAAGGGTTATCGACAAGTTCAAGGAGTTGACTCCGATGAGACTTTCTCACCCGTAGCGATGCTAAAGTCAGTCCGAATCATGTTAGCAGTTGCCGCATTTTATGATTATGAGATCAGCAAATGGACGTCAAAACGACATTCCTTAATGGCTTCCTCAAGGAAGAACTGTATATGATGCAGCCGGAAGGTTTTGTCGATCCTAAAGATGCTAACAAGGTATGCAAGCTCCAGCGCTCCATCTATGGGCTGGTGCAAGCATCTCGGAGTTGGAACATTCGCTTTAATGAGGTGATTAAAGCGTTTGGGTTTGTACAGGTTTATGGAGAACCCTGTATTTACAAGAAAGTGAGTGGGAGCTCTATAGCATTTCTTATACTGTATGTGGATGACATGCTGATAATGGGAAATAAAATAGAACTCTTGGAAAGTATAAAGGCCTACTTGAATAAGTGTTTTTCAATGAAGGACCTTGGAGAAGCTGCTTACATATTAGGTATTAAGATCTATAGAGATAGATCGAAACGCCTCATTGGTCTTTCACAAAGCACATACCTTGAAAAGATATTGAAGAAGTTCAATATGGATCAGTCCAACAAGGGGTTCTTGCCTGTGTTGCAAGGTGTGAGATTGAGTACGACTCAATGCCCGACCACGGCAAAGGATAGAGAAGAGATGAGTGTCATCCCCTATGCTTCAGCCATAGGCTCTATCATGTATGCCATGCTGTGTACCATGCCTGATGTGAACCTTGCCATAAGTTTGGTAGGGAGGTACCAAAGTGATCCCGGAGCGGAACACTGGACAGCAGTCAAGAATATCCCGAAGTACCTGAAAAGGACAAAGGACATGTTTCTCGTTTATGGAGGTGCCGAAGAGCTCGTCGTAAAGGGTTACGTCGATGCTAGCTTCGACACAGATCCGGACGACTCCAAGTCACAAACCGGATACGTGTATATCTTGAATGGAGGGGCAGTGAGCTGGAGCAGCAGCAAGCAAAGCGTTGTGGCGGCATCTACATGTGAAGCGGAGTACATAGCTGCTTTGGAAGCAGCAAAGGAGGGAGTCTAGATGAAGGAGTTCATCACCGACCTAGGAGTGTTTCCGAATGCGTCGGGCCCGATGACTCTACTCTGTGACAACACTGGAGCTATTGCCCTTGCGAAGGAGCCCAGGTTTCACAAGAAGACAAGACACATCAAGCGCCGCTTCAACTCCATCCGTGATTACATTCAGGAGGGAGACATAGATATTTGTAATGTGCATATGGATCTGAATGTCGCAGATCCGTTGACTAAACCTCTCTCACGAGCAAAACATGATCAACACCAGAATGCTATGGGTGTTCGATCCATCACAATGTAACTAGATTATTGACTCTAGTGCAAGTGGGAGACTGTTGGAAATATGCCCTAGAGGCAATAATAAAATGGTTATTATTGTATTTCCTAGTTCATGATAATTGTCTGTTATTCATGCTATAATTGTGTTAACCGGAAACCGTAATACATGTGTGAATACATAGACCACAACGTGTCCCTAGTGAGCCTCTAGTTGGCTGGCTCGTTGATCAATAGATGGTCACGGTTTCATGACCATGGACATTGGATGTCGTTGATAACGGGAACACATCATTAGGAGAATGATGTGATGGACAAGACCCAATCCTAAGCATAGCACAAGATCGTGTAGTATGGAGTTTGGTGGACTTGCCTCATGATAAGCGAGCCATTGAAAATAAATGGATCTTTAAGAAGAAGACTAACGCGGATGGTAATGTGACCATCTACAAGGCTCGGCTTGTGTCTAAGGGTTATCGACAAGTTCAAGGAGTTGACTACGATGAGACTTTCTCACCCGTAGCAATGCTGAAGTTTGTCCAAATCATGTTAGCAATTGCCGCGTTTTATGATTATGAGATCTGGCAAATGGACGTGAAAACGGCATTCCTTAATGGTTTCCTTAAGGAAGAACTGTATATGATGCAGCCGGAAGGTTTTGTCGATCCTAAAGATGCTAACAAAGTATGCAAGCTCCAGCGCTCCATCTATGGGCTGGTGCAAGCATCTCGGAGTTGGAACATTCGCTTTAATGAGGTGATTAAAGCGTTTTGGTTTATATAGGTTTATGGAGAACCCTGTATTTACAAGAAAGTGGGTGAGAGCTCTGTAGCATTTCTTATATTATATCTGGATGACATACTGATAATGGGAAATGATATAGAACTCTTGGAAAGTATAAAGGCCTACTTGAATATGTGCTTTTCAATGAAGGACCTTGGAGAAGCTGCTTACATATTAGGTATTAAGATCTATAGAGATAGATCGAGACGCCTCATAGGTCTTTCACAAAGCACATACCTTGAAAAGATATTGAAGAAGTTCAATATGGATCAGTCCAAGAAGGGGTTCTTGCCTGTGTTACAGGGTGTGAGCTTGAGTACAACTCAATGCCCGACCACGGCAAAGGATAGAGAAGAGATGAGTGTCATCCCCTATGCTTTAGCCATAGGCTCTATTATGTATGCCATGCTGTGAACCAGACCTGATGTGAACATTGCCATAAGTTTGGTGGGGAGGTACCAAAGTGATCTCGGAGCGGAACACCGGACAGCGGTCAAGAATATCCTGAAGTACCTAAAAAGGACAAAGGACATGTTTCTCGTATATGGAGGTGTTGAAGAGCTCGTCGTAAAGGGTTACGTCGATGCTATCTTCGACACAGATCCGGATGACTCCAAGTCGCAAACCAGATATGTGTAGATTTTGAACGAAGGGGCAGTCGGCTGGTGCAGCAGCAAGCAAAGCGTCGTGGCGGCATCTACATGTGAAGCGGGGTACATAGCTGCTTCGGAAGCAGCAAAGGAAGGAGTCTAGATGAAGGAGTTCATCACCGACCTAGGAGTAATTCCAAGTGTGTCGGGCCCGATGACTCTATTCTGTGACAACACTGGAGCTATTCCCCTTGCGAAGGAGCCCAGGTTTCACAAGAAGACAAGACACATCAAGCACCGCTTCAACTCCATCTGTGATTACATTCAGGAGGGAGTTATAGATATTTGTAAAGTGCATACGGATCTGAATGTCACAGATCCGTTAACTAAACCTCTCTCACGAGCAAAACATGATCAACACAAGAATGATATGGGTGTTCGATTCATCACAATGTAACTAGATTATTGACTCTAGTGCAAGTGGGAGACTGTTGGAAATATGCCCTAGAGGCAATAATAAAATGGTTATTATTGTATTTCCTAGTTCATGATAATTGTCTGTTATTCATGCTATAATTGTGTTAACCGGAAACCGTAATACATGTGTGAATACATAGACCACAACGTGTCCCTAGTGAGCCTCTAGTTGGCTAGCTCGTTGATCAATAGATGGTCACGGTTTCATGACCATGGACATTGGATGTCGTTGATAACGGGAACACATCATTAGGAGAATGATGTGATGGACAAGACCCAATCCTAAGCATAGCACAAGATCGTGTAGTTCGTTTGCTAAAGCTTTTCAATGTCAAGTGTCGTTTCCTTAGACCATGAGATTGCGTAACTCCCGGATACCGTAGGAATGCTTTGGGTGTGCCAAACGTCACAACGTAATTGGGTGGCTATAAAGGTACGCTACGGGTATCTCCGAAAGTGTCTGTTGGGTTGACACGAATCAAGACTGGGATTTGTCACTCCGTGTGATGGAGAGGTATCTCTGGGCCCACTCGGTAAGACATCATCATTATGAGCTCAGTGTGACTAAGGAGTTAGTGACGAGATGATGTATTACGGAACGAGTAAAGAGACTTGCTGGTAACGAGATTGAACAAGGTATGGTGATACCGACGATCGAATCTCGGGCAAGTACCATACCGATAGACAAAGGGAATTGTATACGGGATTGATTGAATCCTTGACATCGTGGTTCATCCGATGAGATCATCGTGGAGTACGTGGGAGCCAACATGGGTATCCAGATCCCGCTGTTGGTTATTGACCGGAGAGGTGTCTCGGTCATGTCTACGTGTCTCTCGAAGCCGTAGGGTCTACACACTTAAGGTTCGATGACGCTAGGGTTAGAGGGAAATAGTGTACGTGGTTACCGAAGGTTGTTCGGAGTCCCGTATGAGATCCCGGACGTCACGAGGAGTCCCGGAATGGTCCGGAGACGAAGATTGATATATAGGAAGTGAGGTTTTGGTTACCGGAAGTGTTCCGGGAGTCTCCGGTAGTGTACCGGGACCACCGGAAGGGTTCCGGGGGTCCACCAAGTGGGCCCACCTGCCCCGGAAGGTTCCATGGGCCAAGACTGGGAGGGAGCCAGCCCCTAGGTTCCACTGGTGCGCCTCCCACCCCAGCCCAAGGCGCAGCAAGGGTGGAGGGGGCAAACCCTAGGCTTAGATGGGCCTTAAGGCCCACCCTAGGGCGCCTCCACCTCTCCCTGCCCTGGCCGCCGGCCAGATGGGCTCCTGGAGGCTGCCGCCACCCCTAGGGTGGAACCCTAGGGCGCAGCACCTCTCCTCCCTTCCCCTATATATAGTGGAGGTATTTGGGGCTGCACAACGCACGAGTTCATCTCCTCCCTGGTGCAGCCCTACTCCTTCCTCTCCTCGTTCTCCATAGTGCTTAGCGAAGCTCTGCCGGAGTACCACGCAGCTCCACCGCCACCATGCCGTCGTGTTGCCGGAGCTCTCCCTCAACCTCTACTCCCTCCTTGCTGGATCAAGGCGTAGGAGACGTCACCAGGCTACACGTGTGTTGAACGCGGAGGTGCCGTCCGTTCGGCACTTGATCGGATCTACCGCGATCTGAATCGCTGCGAGTATGACTCCATCAACCGCGTTCTAGCAACGCTTCCGCTTAGCGATCTTCAAAGGTATGAAGATCCAATCTTTCCCTGCTCGTTTTCTGGTTTCTCCATAGATAGATCTTAGTGACACGTAGGAAAATTTTGATTTACTACTACGTCTCAAAACAAATAGGACTTCCTATATATATGAATCTTTACCTCCGGACCATTCCGGAGCTCCTCGTGACGTCCAGGATCTCATCCGAGACTCCGAACAACCTTCCGTCACCACCATACATAACTCTATACTACCGAAACGTCACCAAACCTTAAGTGTGCAGACCCTGCAGGTTCGAGAACTATGTAGACATGACCGAGACACCTCTACGGTCAATAACCAATGGCGGGACCTGGATGTCCACATTGGTTCCTACATATTATACGAAGATCTTTATCGGTCGAACCTCTATGTCAAGGATCCAGTTAATCCCGTATGATGTTCCCTTTGTTCTTCGGTATGTTACTTGCCCGAGATTCGATCGTCGGTATCTCCATACCTAGTTCAACCTCGTTACCGGCAAGTCTCTTTACTCATTCTGTAATACAAGATCCCATGACTAACACTTAGTCAAATTGCTTGCAAGGCTTTTTGTGATGTTGTATTACCGAGTGGGCCCTGAGATACCTCTCCGTCACACGGAGTAACAAATCTCAGTCTTGATCCATGCCAACTCAACAGACACCCTCGGAGATACCTGTAGAGCACCTTTATAGTCACCCAGTTACGTTCCGACATTTGATACACACAAGGTACTCCTCCGATGTCAGTGAGTTGCATGATCTTATGGTCATAGGAACACATACTTTGACATGTAGAAAACAGTAGCAATAAACTGACATGATCATATGCTACGTTTGTAGTTTGGGTCTTGTCCATCACATCATTCTCCTAATGATGTGATCCCGTTATCAAATGACATCTCATGTCAATGGCTAGGAAACCTTAACCATATTTGATCAACGAGCTAGTCTGGTAAGGACGAAGTTTCAATTGGGTCCCGATACTGCGATGTCCTCCGAACCCAACTGAAACTTTGTCCTTACCGGATATTGCATGCCATAGCGGCCGTGTTGTGATTAGTACAGAGGAACTAATTGTCCATATCCATAAATAGATAGGCATCATTACTGAATTCTACGCCTAGCTTGTTAGTCGAGTCTTTGCCATGTACAGAGGAACTAATTAAGTTTGTTTCATGAATCGTTTGATGCGTAATAACGCAAGTCGCTCATGTAAGTGCATCTAGTGCCCCTTAGTGATTTTGGTGTATTGAAGACTTATAGGTTAAGGAACTAATGTGTTTGTGAGTGTACACAGGCTCTATAAGTCGATGAGGATTTTGATATATTTGGAGATTACCGACCCCTAAAAATGTATGTCTTCAACTGAAGACTTTGGTGAAGACATTGGTATTCCCTGAAGACTTTGAAAATGAAGAAGTTGGTGTGACCTTGAAGATATGAACGAGGACTATGAAGCGTGAAGACTTTTATTTTCGTAGTTTCATTTCCTTTCTTTGAGTCATAGCAAACACCGTACTGTCAAAGTGGGCCGAGGTAATACTAAGGAAAATTTCCAACTGATGCTCAACACAAAATCCTCAACCTATCCAATCCTTTGAGTGAAGCCTTTGGAAATCTCTTACGGTTCAGTCAAGTTCTTCAGTGACAGAGACGATGTTCTTGTGGTCTCTGATGAAATTGATCTGACTGAGGAGTTAGGATTTTGCCAGTGCGAATTGCCTACAAGTGAGGAACATGATATGTCTGAGGACTTTCATTGTTCAAAATTCCGACCGTTGCCATACTTAGCGCCAGCTATCCCCAATCATAATATCCACATAACGGTGATATAATTGGGGGCATTTATGTCTTATCATGTCAGGTTGCACCCTGGCTATAAATAGCCACCCCCACAACCACTAGTTGGTTGGCTGCTCCGAGAGAGAACTGACACTTGTCATTTGAGAGAAACCCATCCTCCGAGGACTTTGAGAGAAATTCATCAGTGAGGAAAAACCGAAATTCAAACCACCAAACCCAAAGTGATTGAGCATCACTAAAGAAATTCCTGTGTGGAACCGACGCTTATTACCTTTAAGAATGTGTATCCTCTAGACGGTTAGGCGTCATGGTCTAGTGCATCCTACAGTCAATTGGGGATCACGGAGTGACCTTGGTCTAGAGCATCCTGCAGTCAATTGTGGATCGCCGGGTGACCAATTTGTGAGGTTTTTGGAAGTCTAGCCTTAAGACTTACCACGAGTGTTGGGCGAGGACTTTGTGACCTTAGATCAAGGAGAATACAGTAAGTACTGTGTGTCTTGAGAATGTATGTCCTCTGGTTTAAATACCAGGCTGCTCCAAACTAGACGTACGATTGTCACAACAGTTGGAACTGGGTCATCAAACCATTGTGTTCATCGAGCTACCTGGTTCTATTTCCTCAACCCCTCTATTTCCTCGAATACTTGTTAATGAAATTGATCGTTACTGTTTGAAGAATTTGACTGAAGACTTTCACAATTTCCTAACCTCAAATTCTTCAAGTTACCTTGTTCCTCACCTGCTTATCCTGTATCACGCTACTTGTAATCTATGCATGTTTCATTTGATCATGATGACTATGATGTTGCCATGTTTCTCATGCACTTGAGTACTTAATCCGCTGCTAGTTATTCATCACATTTCAAATTCCTCAAGTTGAAATTCCTGAGGTGATGAATTTGTAAAAATTGCCTATTCACCCCCCTCTAGTCGATATAACGCACTTTCAATTGGTATCAGAGCAAGGTACTCCCTTGTTTTGTGTGATTTTGGTTTAACCACCTGGAGTTTTAGCTATGTCGACTGCAGCTATGATCAAGGTTTCCACAAAATGTCCTACCTTCGATGGGACAGACTATCCTACTGGAAGAACAAGATGCACATGCATATTGAGGCAATTGACAACGATCTCTGGTACGTTGTGGAAAATGGTGTTCCGTCTATTAATCCCACGGTCAACGCTGCTGATGTGAAGAGATTCAAGCAACTCGATTCTCAAGCGAAGAATATCATCTGTGGCCATCTGAGCAAAGGTCAGTATGGCAGAGTGAGTGCTTTGGAGTCTGCTAAGCTTATCTGGGATAAGCTGTCCAAAGTCAACAGAGATGTTTCTACTCAACATGACTCTCGTGTTGATGTTTTTCGCAATCTCTTTAACCACTTCAAGAGACTTGACAATGAAAATGTTTAGCAAACTTTTGATCGTCTTACTAATATATCCAATGAGCTTCAAGCACTGGGTGCCACTAATATCACCGACCATGAAGTGGTGAAGAAACTGCTAAGATCTCTTGATTCCTCATTCGATACTCTGGCTTTGATGATTCAAGAATGTGGAGACTACAAGTCACTTGATCCTGCTGATATTGTTGAGAGACTCAATACTCATGAATTCCAACAAGCTGAGAAGAGAGACCTCTACGAGCCAAGCTATGCAAGATCTCGTGCTCTGAAGGCAAAAGCAATTTCCTCATCCAAAGGCAAAGATTCTGATAGTAGCCTTGGTGATCCTGAAGAACTAAGTCAGGAGCTAGCAATGCTCGTGAGGAAATTCCAGAAGTTCTCAAGGAGAGGTGGATTTGGAAAGTCATCAAAAGGAGGTTTGAGGAAATCAGATTCCTCAGATGACTACAAGAAAAGAACTTGTCACAAATGCAAGAAATTTGGTCACTTCATCTCTGACTGTCCTCTCTGGGAAAAAGAATCAAAGAAGAAGAAGAGGAAGTACAAGGATGACAGTTCTGATGACTCGAAGAAGAAGAAGAAATCTTCAAAGTCCTCATCTGCGAAGTCCTCATCTTCAATGTCCTCAACACACAAGAGGAATGGTTCCAGAAAGGCTCGGGCTTTCATTGGCAAGGAAATGGACTCAGAAGAAGAATCTGAGGTGGAATCTGAATCTGGTGTCGCTAGCCTTGCTCTCGCTACTTCTTTCGTCAGCAAGTCCATCTCCAACGACGAAGAAAATGACTACTCCAACGACTCTGATGACATCAATGATGATTACGCTCCCACCTATTGCTTCATGGCTAAAGGTTCCAAGGTACATAAGCATCACTCCTCCTCTGAATCAAGTGATGGTGAATCTGATGAATATGTGAAACCTAGCTATGCCAAACTTGCTAATATTGCTGCTAGGCAACAAAGTGCACTTGAAAGCTTCAGAAAATGCTAGACAAAAGCGATGATCTGTTGAATGAGGAAGTGGATCGGACTCAAACTCTGTGTGACGATCTTAAAAGTCTTCAGACGAAGTATGATAACCTTCAGAGTCATCATAATGCTCTCTTAGCTGATCATGAGAAGCTTTCTTATGAATTTCTTCAAAGAAAGCAAGATCTTGAGAAACTAAGGGTGTCACATGAGGATCTCCAAAGGGAAAACAATCCCTTACTGGCTGAACAGATCAATACTGCTCAGGAAGAATTTGTTCCACCTTGTTTGAAATGCATCAAACGTGAAACTGCTAATTCTTCACCTAAATGTTCAAATGCTTCCATTGCTGCAAATTCTTTAACTATTCTAGTGGTCAAAAATTCCTCATCTGAGGATACCACACGTATCACTGACGAAAATGCAGGGTTGAAGGAATTCTATGTGACAGGCATGTACAAAAGTCTCAAAGGGCATCAAACCCTTTGCGATGTCGTCAAAAAGCATATTCTGAACAGGAACCCTAGGAAAGAGGGTATTGCCTTTCAGAGGAAACTCAACGCTGATGGATCCTACTGGACACCTAAGCAGTACCCCAAAACCTCATGGGTTGCTGCGAAAGTACCTCCTGTAGACCCATCCACTTTATCTGGCTTTACTTGTGAAATTTCATATTCCTCTGATGAGTCACTTGACTCCAACTACAAATTCTTCAAAAATTAGAAAGGTGAAGTATTTGCCAGATTTGTTGGAACCAGCTGTAGGAACGTTTCACCTATGAAGAAAATCTGGGTTCATATTGGAACTAACTTCAAGTTTGCATGGCTTTGTCATTGTTGATGATTACTCTCGTTACACTTGGGTGCATGTTATTCTGTACAAGTCTGAAGTGCAGGATGTCTTCAGCAGATTTGCTTCAAGGGCTTCAATGAACTTTGGCGTCAAGATCAAGCATATCAGGAGTGATAATGGGACTGAGTTCAAGAACACCAATCTTGATGAACTTATAATTACTCATGAGTTATCTGCCCCTTATACTCCTCAGCAGAACGGCGTCGTGGAGCACAAGAACATGAATCTTGTTGAGATGGCTTGCACCATGCTTGATGAATACAAGACTCCTCGTCGCTTCTGGCCTGAGGCAATTGATACTGCATGCCACATCATCAACAGGATATATCTTCAAAAATTCTTCAAAAATACTTCATATGAACTTATGACTGGCAAGAAACCCAATGTAAGTTATCTCAAAGTCTTCGGTGCAAAATGCTGGATTTGAGGTCCTCACCATACTTCTAAATTTGCATCGAAAGCACATGAAGGTTTTATGCTTTGTTACGGAAAGGACTCACACACCTACAGAGTCTTCAACACCTACCACGACATGGTTGTTGAAACTATAGATGTGCGGTTCGATGAAACTGATGGCTCGCAAAGAGAGCACCTGCCTTCTATGCTAGATGAATAGTCTCCTGAGGAATCCATTAATCTGAAGGCTACTGAAGATGTCATACCCACTGAGGAAGTCATTCCAACGAATGAAGACATTCATGCTAATACACCTGAAGAAAATGGTGCTGATGAAAATCCTCAGCCACATCAACCTGCTCATCCAAGAGTTGCAAATGAAATGCAGATTGACAAAATCACCGATGATATCAATGCACCAGGTCCCCTCACTCGCTCAAGAGCTTCACATTTGACTAACTTTTGTGGGCACTTTGCTTTTGTCTCTATCATAGAGCCCACCAAAGTTGATGAAGCATTCAAGGAGCCTGAGTGGATTCAAGCTATGCAAGAGGAATTGCATCAATTCAAGCTCAACAACGTGTGGGAACTTGTCAAGCGGCCAGATCCTCACAAGCATAACATCATAGGTACCAAGTGGATCTACCGCAACAAGAAAGATGAAAATGGCCTTGTGGTAAGGAATAAGGCTCGTCTTGTGGCTCAAGGCTACACACAGGTTGAAGGAATTGACTTTGATGAAACTTTTGCACCTGTTGCTAGACTTGAAGCTATTCACATATTGGTTGCTTATGCTAACCATCATGATATCATCTTATATCAAATGGATGTGAAAAGCGCATTCCTCAATGGTAAGCTTGAGGAAGAAGTATATGTTGCTCAACCCCCAGGTTTTGAAGACCCTAAGCATCTTGACAAAGTCTTCAGACTCAACAAGGCCCTCTATGGCCTCAAGCAGGCCCCTCGGGCTTGGTACGACACTCTGAAGGAATTACTCATGAAGAAAGGCTTCAAACCCCATTCACTTGACCCAACTCTTTCCACAAAATCCTATGACAATGAACTATTCATATGCCAAATATACGTAGACGATATTATCTTTGGCTGCACTGACAAACGTTACAGTGATGAATTTGCCTATATGATGAGTGAATAATATCAAATGTCTATGAAAGGAGAGTTGAAATTCTTCTTAGGTCTTCAAATACGTCAGCAAGACAACAACATATTCATATCACAAGAGAAATACCTAAAGGATGTTCTGAGGAAATTCGACATGCAAGATTGCACAGGCATCAAAACTCCAATGCCTTCAAAAGGCCACCTTTGCACTAACGAAAATGGTAAAGATTTCGATCACAAGGTATATCGCTCCATGATTAGCTCATTATTGTATCTATGTGCATCTAGGCCTGATATTATGCTGAGTGTTTGCGTGTGTGCCTGATTCCAAGCGACACCAAAAGAATCACACCATAAGGTTGTGAAACATATTCTTCGATACTTAGCTCACACACCAATGCTTGGATTATGGTATCCCAAGGGCTCAAATCTTCACCTCGTCGGATAATCTGATGCTGACTATGCTGGAGATCATGTGGATCGCCAGTCAACCTCAGGCACATGTCATTTCCTCGGACGATCCTTAGTCTGTCGGTCCTCGAAGAAGTAGAACTGCGTCTCACTATCTACTGCTGAAGCTGAGTACATTGCTGCTGATTCATGTTGCGCTCATTTGCTGTGGATGAAGAAAACCCTCAAGGACTATGGCATCAAGTTGAAGAATGTGCCTCTCTACTATGACAACAAGAGTGCCATCAAGATTGCTTACAACCCAGTTCAGTATTCCAAGACCAAGCACATCCAGATTCGTCATCACTTTCTTCAAGATCATGTACTCAAGGGCGACATCGCCATCGACCATATCCCTACTCAAGAACAACTGGCCGACATCTTCGCAAAGCCCTTGGATGAAAAGAGATTTTGCAAGTTACGGTGTGAGCTAAATATCTTAGAATCTTCGAACGTTCTTTGAAAAAGGACACACATCCTAACACTTATGCAAAATTGATGACTTAGATGTGCAACACACGAAGTAACGTTTTTCTTCAATCAATGAAGAATAACCCTCTAAGTGTGAAGAAATTAATAAAGAATTTGATTCTCAGAACCCTACGACAATTGTACGCGGTGTCTCAAGTCATCATTATTATACGGTGGGTCACGCCACCAACAATAGTTGAAATTCTTCAAAGTTGAGTTTTTTTTCTCTTTTTGCAAATTCTTCAAATTTTCAATTTCCTCAAGTTTGCAAATTCCTAAACTTTTCAAATTCATCAACTTTTAAAATTCTTCAAACTATGGAACTTATGTTCTTCATTGACAATATACATATATTTGAGTTTTCAATGTCCTCAACAACATTCACTTATTGCTAATTCTTCAAGTTGATTTTCATCTAAGTGAATGTGATCGGACCCTTTCCCCCTCTCTGTTAAACTCAACCGAGTCTTTTCACAAATTCTTCATATGCGTTCTGCCTTGAAACTCGTTCATAGTCTTCACTGTGTCCTTGACACCTGAGGAATTTGCTAACGGAAACTTTAAAATTTTCACTATCAAAATTTTTGGCGTTTCCCGCTCAAACGGTTCCTATTCCCACGACTGGTTAACCCACGATCCCCCACTATTGCCACTACTCAGAACATGGGTGACACATGTCACGTGGAAGAGCAAGGGTCAGGGGCAATCTGGTCCAAAATCTTCGGGCAGATTGGTTTTCACCTCCGCTATAAATACCCCATCCCTTTCACTATGCTCGGTTAATCCTCACTCCTACTCTCTCATGAGCTCCGACTTAGCGCCACCGCTAAAATAATCGCCGCCGGTGTGGAAGAGCTTCACTGCCTCGACCTTGCCATCGCTGTACTCGCATCGGCCGTGGAAGTCTTGATCCTGCCGCCGTTGTAGCTGTCTCCCTCTACCGAGCTAGGGTGTGGGAGATCTGGACTGGCGAACTTCCTCAATCTCATCTCATAGTTCGTCGTGTTCTTCATCAGGGTAAATAAAATATATTTTTACTACCCTTGTTTGATCTTCAAGTTTTCCTCAAATTTCTCAAAGGTGTTTATTCTTCAAGAATCTCATTCTAAAGCACCTTACATGTTCATACACTTGATGTTTTTCCTAAGTTATGATTTTCTTCAATATTCCTCAGTTGTGCGAATCCTCAAAATTTGCACAACTCTGGAACCTAAGACTAAGAACACTTAGTGAAAATCCTCAAGACAACCATGGTCAAATTCCTCACACTTGATGTTTTTGAGAAAAAATTGAGAACGCATATGACCTCTTCAAATTCCTTGCACATATACTTTGTTCACAGGTACAAACATGTCCGCTAATGAATCACTAGGTTCTCATCAACTTAACTCATTTTCAACATTTCTTGAGGAAAATCTATGCACTTCCTCAGAATCTTCAAGAGTTCAGAATCCTCAGCCGAAGAAAATGGCTGATGGGAAGAAGCCATAGAAAGGTGGAAAGAAACCTGATGTGCAGGAAACTTTTGAGATACCTGATGACTTGTATGAGGAATATTGCGTGCCAGATGAAGAAATTCATGGCAAAGAAACAACAAAGCAGAGAAAAATCTGCTTACAGAAACTTGAGAGGATATGGGCAAAGGAGTGGAAAGAATACCGCTATGTCACTCCTAAATATATGATGAAATTCGTAGTCAAGCCACCTTGCAGCAGGCCACCCTTGGCTCCTAATCAAATTGCTGATCCCACTAGTCACAAGACTGACAATGACTTTCCTCATGATTGGGAAAAGCAGCAAGCCAAGCTAGCGAAGAAAGCAAAAGAGGCTGTGAAGAAATTCAACGAAGACTCTGCTGCTGCTGCCACTTCTGGAGCCTCTGCTAGTGCTCCGAAGAAAACTATGATAAAGAAATCTGATGTGAAGTCAAAGTCTTCAACTTCACAATCATCACAACAGATTCATCAAGCAAAGCCTTCAAAGGCATTAGCCGCTGGTTCAGTAGCTGCTCAGTCTTCTGCTACTGCTGCTACGTCCTCAACTCCTGTGCACCCTACATCATGTTAGGGGACAGAGGGCTTCCTAATTTCTTCAAAGGCATCAACAAGTCCCTCTTCTCAAGCATAGTCTTCAACAAGTCCTACTATGTTGAAACTAAAGAAAACTACTAGATGAGGTCAATGACCAAGTCCTCAAATGAGCAAAGCTATTGTGATTGTACCCTCAAGATCTGAGGATGATGATGAAGCTGATGATGAAGAACTTGAAGAAATCATCAGAGAAAGTCAGCAAAAGGCTGCAATAGCCAAAGGCTGCTCTAGTCCTCTTATGCTGGATCCCAAGATGATCCTCAACTTCATTGACATATGGCATGAGGATCCAAGCACCCCACTTTCCTCACTGAAACTGCCACTTGGTGTGGATCATGTCCTCACCCACTTTATTGCTGAGGAAAAATGGAAAAGAGATCAAGCTCAGAGAGCTAAGAGGAACAGGGGCCGAAAAGAAAATTTTCTAAGGAATAACGTGATGAATTTGACTCCAAATCAACTCACCATAGTTCAGTCGATGCTGAATGGAAGGGCACCAAAGTGAGATTCGTCAGGGCAGCCCAAGCTATTGTTAAAGACCACAACACAAGGGTTGCAGCTCGATCACAACCACAAATTCCTCAGGCTAATGAATCTTCTCAGCCTGCTGATGAAAATGCTCCCGCAGCTGAAGAAACTCAGGCTACTGAAGAACACACCAGGACAACCTCCACTATTGTGCCTGAAGAAACTGACAGGCCAGCTGAAGTCTTTGATGCGCTTGAGGAAATTGATACCACAAGGACGACTGCATTAGTCGTGCCTGAAGAAAATGCACCCCTTCACCCTCTGCTGAAACAACAAAATCATCAATGGAGAAGAAGGCACTAAAACGAAAAGCATCCACTTGAAATTCCTCAGCAGTGAAGAAATTGAAGAAACTACCAAGTTCTTCAAGAGCCCCAGTTGATGCAACTCCTATCAGCTCCGTGCCAACATATGAAATCGTGCCATTTGGTGTTGACCATGTCATCCCAAATGATGAAGAAAAGGATCTATCTGCTGCTACCTCAGAGCAGGTTGATGAAGAAATTGAAGTCGAAGCAAATGCTTCAACTCCAATGTATCATCGCCCCCGCCTCAGTTTACTACCGAAGAGGTCGATGTTGAAGAAATTGATGAGGATGTGGATATTGGCAACACAACACCTGTCGTCAATGATGAATATTGGGAAGCTCCTCACCCAAATTCCCCATTGACCACTCCTTTGTCACAGATTCCTCAGTCCCCAGCTCAGACTGAAGAAATTCACGAAGGATCTGATGACTTGGCTGCTACAGCCACAAAAGAAATTCTAGCTGCATCAGCTGATGACATTGCTACTCCAACTGTCATTGAGGAAACTGCTGCTCAAAATCCTTAGACTGAAGAAATTCCTCCTACGCCTAAGGAGATTGGGGGTCGTTCCAAGCCAAACCTTCAGCCGAAGCCAAGGATGCCTTTCAAAGGCTCAAAGCACCCCAAATTACTCAAGTCAAATTTCTTCAATGAGCACATTTTCTTCACAGGACCCAATCCATATGACTCAGCAAGGGCAGGACGCACCAGATTCTGAACTCCAACACAGATGAACCATCATGCGTCAGTACTGTTTGGCAAGAAGAAAGTCTTCGAGCATAACCAAATTCCTCATGCAGATATGGAAACAATCCCTTCCTTCACACCGGTGCTCGCAGTTCTTCACGATGTAGGAATTCTTCCTTTCTGTGTGGACATCTGCGATTGGAATGAAGAGCTAATTCTTCAATTCGATGCCACTTTGCACATCACAAGTGATGCTTCTGACATCAACTCCTCGGTCTTCAACTGGATGACCGGATCTACTCACCTCACTGCTCCAGCATCCGAATTGCTTCGGTCAGTCCCAGTTCCAATTCCTTCAGAAGAAGCTCGCCGCCTATTTGATGAACCTGCTCTACCCAACCAACTGATGCAAGTGCTGATGAAACCGTTGGCTCCTGGAAAACCTTAACGAACAACCTTCCTTGTGAAGGATTTGCTCTATTTGCCCAGGACGGTCTATCGCATTCTCACCAACACCCTATTTCCTCGGAAGGGCCACAACTCTAAATAAGAAGAAGTGGAGGGGGTCATGAAGAACATGCTATTCAACATCATTCATGGGATTCCCATCAACTTCCATGATTTCTTCATGAGGACATTGGCGAATGCAGCACTAGCCCCATTTGAACTGAAGCCTTATGCTCCCTGGATCATGAAATTCATCAGATCAAGGTCTTTAGTTCCCTTCAGGGCAGACTTCTAGAATCACTTCAACTTCTTGCCCCCGATTGAAGTCCTCAAGAGCACAATTGCCTCAGTTGAAGGCAAAGGCAAAGTTGTCATTGATGAAGGTACTCGTCCATTGGATGCTCAGTTTCGCAAAGCTACATCTTACTCCACCAATGATGACACAGCTAGCCAGGACTCAGCTGCAAAAGCCTCAACGCAAAAGCCTCAAGAGTCTGGCCCTCGTGTGATGACTGATCATGAGCTTCTCATAAGTCTTCATCAGAAGGTTGATCGCAATCACAAGTGGGTGAAGCGACAGTTGGCTTCCATTGTTCAGAACATGACTGTGACGCAGAACACTGTGAGGAAAAATAACTACTATGTGCATGAAATCTTCGATCCCACATGGGTCATTCTCGGACACCTCAAGACTCCCGAGGAACTCAAAGCCATGGACTTTCAGCAAGACTTTGACTGGTCTCATCCTCCTTAGAAGAATTTCAAGAAGGTTCAGGTTCCTCAGATGGTTACAAGTTCATATTCTTCATGATGTGAGACAAATGAAGCTGAGGACACTGACGACCTTGCGGCAGGCCCTGCATGGACAAACGACCATGACACCACTGGCGCTCCTTCCTCACCAACAAGATGAAATTCTTCAAGGGGTGTTAGTCCTCACTTTTTCATCCCTTTTGGTCTTCGATGACAAAGGGGGATAAGATTTGAGTTAGTCTTCAAGTGGGTCTATATATATGGACTGTTTTTTGTTTAAGTTACAACTCTCTCTCTTCTGAAGCTTTTGTTGGTTGAGTTGTAAACTTAAGTCTGATGGTGGTCTGACTCTTTTGAACTGCTTTCCACATGCTTATTTCATCAAGCACCTTAATGCATGCATGATGAATTTCGTCAGACACCATTTTCATCATGCATTTTCAAATTCTTCATATCATATGTCAAATGTGTGTATGAATTACAAGATATAGGGGGAGTTCTCCATGTTTTTAACCTGTCATGTGCATTTGCAGTCCAAAGCAAATTCCTCAAATATGCACATCTTCAGGGGGAGTTCTTCTATATCTTGCAATCAAATTCCTCAAACTCAGTACTTACACTTCATATTATTATCCCCGTTGAAAACTTAACCTATTTGTCATCAATCACCAAAAAGGGGGAGATTGTGCATCTAGTGCCCCTTAGTGATTTTGGTGTATCGAAGACTTATAGGTTAAAGAACTAATGTGTTTGTGAGTGTACACATGCTCTATAAGTCGATGAGGAGTTGGAACTGAGTCATCAAACTATTGTCTTCATCGAGCTACCTGGTTCTATTTCCTCAACCCCGCTATTTCCTCGAATACTTGTTGATGAAATTGATCGTTATTGTTTGAAGAATTTGACTGAAGACTTTCACAATTTCCTCACCTCGAATTCTTCAAGTTACCTTGTTCCTCACCTGCTTATCCTGTATCATGCTACTTGTAATCTGTGCATGTTTCATTTCATCATGATGACTATGTTGTTGCCATGTTTCTCATGCACTTGAGTACTTAATCCACTGCTAGTTATTCATCACATTTCAAATTCCTCAAGTTGAAATTCCTCAAGTGATAAATTTGTAAAAATCACCTATTCACCCCCCTTTAGTCGATATAACGCACTTTCATCTCATCACTAACACTTTAAGGTGCTGGTGTTGTTCCTGGGCACGCCCTCCATAGTGGCACGCCACCGGCAGCACAACGGGCGTTGTGGTGTTGCCGTACATGTTCCAATTGTCGATGGTTTCACTGGAGGCAGGCCGCAGCTTGACGCCGAAGAGGATAATGTTAGTGCACGACACGGCGTTGCTGCAGCCCAAGTGGATGGGTGGTCCGCCCACGTTGTCGGTGCACTGGATGCTAGCGTAGGTGATGTTGGAAACTAAGATGCTCTTCTTTTACTTATTGTTTCAAGAAACTATAGCCTCCACATGTTCATGGTATATTCAGTTCTGCAAGTAGGTAGTATCTTGATTTCCGCTAGACATGTAGCCATGGACCTGGAAAAAATTGCTACTTTGCGTAGGTTCATGGCCCTGCCATGTGCTTGCTCTTGTCTATGTCCGTGAGCAACAACAAAATCAATCATTTAGTAGCATATCAGTCTTAGACCTTAGTACTTTTCCTAGCAACTGGATATACCAAACTCTATAGTGCTAGTGCACTTTCATTTTTGTTAAGTTTATACACCCTGCCCGAGAAAGCACTAGCCGCCACTTAATTAGCTTTTTGTTGTGTGCCTTATATAGGATAAATTGGTTTATTGATGTAGAGTCCGGACCACTTCATAATCTGTTTTCAACATTAGTTAGTACTACTAGATAAGTAGTAATTCTGAACATCTTTGCAGCTTGCAAAAACCATATTGCAAGTAATTCTGAACATCTTTGTAGCTTGCAGGAACATACTTGAAATTAGTTGACACATGACCCCGCGGCGGAGCTACTCCCTCTGTCCCAAAATAAGTGACTCAAAAGTGACTCAACTTTGCACTAACTTTAGTACAAAGTTGAAGTCATTTTTGAGTCACTTATTTTGGGACGGAGGGAGTACTACCCAGGGTAGTCTAGGCAAATATCTTTGCCTTAAATTTCACTTTGAGCTTGTTTTGTGTCCAATTTGATTGATTGTAGGCCTATATCCAATTTGATTCACTCACAGTTTTCTTGCCTTAAATTTCAATCAATGGTACTGGTGTACCTTGAGAAAGAATTATATAACACGAAGGTAGAAGAATGTCATTGCCATGTTCTACTTAATGAAAATAACCTTCTTTCTGGTTATATATTCTTTCTAACTATCTTCGCTTGCATAATGTGTTTTCTACCATTATATCCTGCTAGTTACTAATTCTTGATTTATCTATGGTTTTATGTTTTATAGGTCATCTTTATGCCGATCTACTTACTACAGATGAGAACTGGGCAATCAATCATCTACGTGATCTCCATCAAGTGAGGTATTTAGAGAACCAATATTTAACTTTTGGATTTTGGTTGTATTTTTTGAACACCAAGTAATATATATCTACTAGTATTCTAGTGAGCTCTTGCATAGTTAAGTTATACATGTTTTTTTCATACATTGAATCTGCCACACCAAAAAATTATTCATGCCTCCGCCACTGACTGAGAACAAGCTTGTTTGAATTGAGAGTATTCTATGGGAGCTCAATCAGTTATACTTGATCTTTGGACTGGCATGTTTTACATAATCCTGTTATTGTTTGAAGTGGGCATCAAATAGTTGAGTCATATTGCCTTTTTTAGTGTGTTTATATTTGAAAGGGGGACAGGGCAACATGTTGCACTCCTGCTTTTGATAGAGCACTATATTTTATTGTTATCCATGCTATGGTCCAAACTCCATTTTGTTCTGCTCATATGATATTTCTCATCTTTTGTTTTCTATCCTGATGCCTCATGTACTTACGGTAGAAATGTTCTAAATTTAGTGCTTCCGTAACATGGCCAGGGCAATGGATAAAATCTAGATGCTAAGCTGACTTTTTTTCGGGGGATTTGCTTATCATGAAGATGCATGCAAGGATGCAGAGGAAGCAGATCATTTGTAGAGATAGGATGCCACCGTTTGGTGTTTTTATGCATTTTGGTTTGCTTGTAAATTTGTTTGCACTAGCTGGAAATAAGTGACTTGGCAAGAAGTGTAGGTGTTTTAATTGAAGGCATGAAAAGCCATGTCAATTATGTATGCTCTTACTGGATTTGCTCTAATGCTAGTTTATTATAAATCTTGTATTTGTAATGATGTGTACTAGTTTATTACAAATCTTTGTTTGCTCTAGTTGTTGGAAATGTAAACATAAAATGGAGTCGGTTCATTTTATTGTTTTAATTCCTAATAAGTTACTAGTAGCGTGGGCAGGGAACTAGGCGCTACTAGTATATAGGATACTAGTAGCGTTGGTAGCTTACCCACACTACTACTATTTCAATAGTAGTAGCACGTGTACGTTGTAGCAGTAGCGTGGGCGGAACACGCTACTACTAACAAAGTTAGTAGTAGCGCGGGTTTCACCCATGCTACTACTAACTTTTAGCTGTAGCGCGATACTAGTAGCGCGGGTACCCGCGCTGCTAGTAGCCTTTTTCCAAGTAGTGTTCTGGCACTGACACGTGAGTCCATGGGGAACCTGACCCACATTTCAGTGGCCCAACTCTCACAGGGAGTTTTCACATTGTCCCACTCTACCAAACGTCTGCCCGAGTGACAAAAGATTCGACCTACTTACCACTTTTTTTCTTTCTGGTATTTTTCTTGCACCGGGAGAAGTACTTGGCATGAGGAAGCAACATTTATAGAGGGAAGTATTGCGGTGAACTCGCAGACGTTACTTCTATCTCTCGCGTCTCTCTATCTCCCTCCCCCCTCTCCCCCTCTCTTATTACACATAGTTTCTAGTTTCATCAAGACACCCATTTCTCCAATAATTTCTCCATAAATACGAGGCTGTCTGTATCTCATAAACAGAGTTACTTTCTCTTCCGCTTTATCCTCACATCTGGTTCTCTCACTTTAGCTTGTTCCCCTCTTCCTGTCTACGGTTCGTCTGTCTAACTTAGATTTCCACACTTTTTACAGTGTTTTTCAGTTAGTGTGTGTCGGATTCCTCCACATGTTATCCCTTTTTAAGTATTTGGGTGAACAATCTTGAGGGAATGTAGTTGGTTGTTTTTCGCCAGTCTCTGCCACTCGTGTTAGATCTGTGAAGTTTTCTTTATATATCTTTGTCTTATGTCATTAGATTTAGTATATAACACTATTGCATAGTCTTTTAATTGTCTCTTGGCATCAAAGGTTACACATGTTGTCATAGATCTATATAGTCTTTATCCAGATCTGATGCATCTCAGTCTTATATACTGTTTTGTATTCGCAGACAGCGATGAACTGTGATGTTTGCTGGAACCTCGGTTGTCATGGTGGTGAATCCGTTGTTGACCGCTCTTTCTTGATTGTCCCTTTGCCTCGTTGTTATGAGTCGTACCTGGTAAATTCTGGGTATCAGTAACAAGAACATTTGTTTTGTGCCTTTGCTTCTACCATTCTTACATAAGGAATAATATTAATCAAGCAATATAAGAGATATAAATAATGACACATAATCATTCTTGTTAGTAGCTTTTTGGCATGGTCGTTTTGATCTATGAACCATACTTATTTTTTCTTCTTATTTGGCAGTATGTCCCTTGCTATTACCGGAAGCAAGTCCTCTGTTTGATTTCTTTATGGAAAGAAGAAGCTTTAGATGATGCATTTGAAGAAGATGATTTGAACCTTGTGTTTGGCACCGACGAGGAGTTGTCATACGATATTAAGTTTACTGATTGCACTAACAAGTCCAAGTTTCATTGTCCTGGGTGGGAAAAGATGATACATGACTATGATCTGTGTTATGGTGATATTATTAAACTTGATTTGCAAGGCGAAGATTTCTTCTTTCACATTGATATGCAGTTGAATGAATCTCAAGGGAGTCACAAAGCTGTTCCCAAACCTTATGTCGGCATGTTACACTCGCCTATCAAGAGACAATGTGATCGGAATCTCGACGAAGATCGTCGGACTAAATATTTTGTTTTTACCATGTAGTGTGAGATTTATCCTTTATAGTGACCCTGTAATCAATATTTCTAAATATATTGTATTTAACTTTTCAATTCATTCTGACAAATTGATTTACCATGCAGCCACCATTTTTTTGCTTCACACATGTTAACTTATAGATGATTTTATTGCTCAGCTCTTCAAGATCTCAGTGTATCCCAGAGAAACTACATAGACAAGACTGTCTACACCTGAGGCATACAACTTTCATATACTGAAATGGTTTGCGTGACCAACCTTGTTTTAAGTGCTAAGGACATCACTGTTATTGCCTTTGTGCACTGTCTAAATTTTACCAACATTGAGAAAGGCCGTTTGGTTAGTCATTTTTTGTTTCTACAAGCCAATCTCCACATGTCACTCCCCTTGATGCAATGGCACAACTTACAATTATTCGTTTTTGTACAGAAAACACCTACTGTTGTTACCGATGCTCTCAGGATGAAGCTTGGATATTTTCCTATAAAGGGTAGCATCAGACTTGTTGAACTTTCTAGTTCCGTCGATTTGCCTAGCATGTACTGCTTGCATAAAGATGGGAGGTTGGCAATATCCGGGTTATCGGCTTTGACAAATGCAGCTAGGTTGACAATAGACACGGTTGTGCTCTTCACAATCCTCAGGAGAGCCATGGCCGATAAGGAGTTGCTCTCACTTGTAATTGTTGATCTCTGCAAGAAAAATGTCTGAAGTGTGGCGCTTGCAGCAGGGCTCGGTTGCACAAACAACCATTCAACTTTTGCACCTGCTGGCCTTGATTTTTGTGAACAATGCGTATTTATTCATTGTGAACTTTCCACAAATTGATGGATATATTCTTGCCTCCTCTCTTCCTATTTCTGTCTAAAACCCTGCTCCCTGCTTCTGTACTGTGCGATTAAGAAACTGTGGAATCAACTACAGGTGGGACTAAGAAACCATGGATCTTGTGTATGTAAACCCGTGCGTCTTTTGAATGCAACGTCGTGCACCTGTTGGCCTTGATTTTTCTGAACGATGCGTATTTATTCATTGTGAACTTTCCACAAATTTATGGATATATTCCTGCCTCCTCTCTTCCTATTTCCATCTAAAACCCTGCTCCCTTCTTCTGTTTCGTGCGTTTAAGAAACCGTGGAATCAACTGCAGGTGGGACTAAGACACCGTGGGTTTTCTGTATGTAAACCCGCGTGTCTTATGAATGCAACGTCGTGCACCTCCTGGCCTTGATTTTTGTGAACAATGCATATTTATTCATTGTGAACTTTCCACAAATTGATGGATATATTCCTGCCTCCTATCTTCCTATTTCTGTCTAAAACCCTGCTCCCTACTTCTGTATCGTGCATTTAAGAAACCGTGGAATCAACTGCCGCCGTGCTCTAGAGTGGTTGTTTTTTGAACCCTTTGGCAATAACATGTCTCTTTGAACTTTATGCATTCCTCGCAGAAAAGGATGTGTGATCATTATTGAGACGGGCATGAAACTCGCTGGTTGCTATCCTGTGCAAGATCACTCGGCAGAGAGGAAAAATGTTTTTGCTTACTGCACATAGCTGGAGAGTATAAAATGTTGTTGCACCAAGACAAAAGGAGACTAAGTAGTTTGGTTTTGGCAGTTGCAAGCTCCTTCGTGGGTGCGCAACACAATAACAATGCTGCTAGAAAGGTTACAGATTCAGCAGAAGGTACATGAATTGTTTCAGCACAATAACAATGCTGTTGACAGAATTATAGATTCAGCAAAAGGTACATGCAATGTTTCACGACTCCTACATAAAACCCAGACATATATATGGCAACAACATCTAACCCTACGCTATTTTCAGCACTTACAAGTAAATGGATCTGTAAATCCAGGTGCTCAACGCATGCATGTCTTAAGTCCAACTGCTTGTGATCGCAATTTGCCGACAATCTGAGGCAAGCATATTTAGAAGCCTTTTTGTCCCACTGAAGCACCTTTTTTTGCTGTTTGTAAAATCCTTCCATGAAGTCTTTTGTAAAATCCTTCCAAGACTCTTAAGCCTGATAGTCTCCAGCTGTCTTGCGTTGAGAATAAAGAATGTTGCAAACTGAATGCTTTTCTCGCACTGTTTATAGCCTATTAGTGTCACTGACTTCAAACGAACGTCGTGATGGTCCTCACAAGAAGAGGTCGTAAGACTTTCCTCATTAGAGACTCCTTCCTAAATAGGCACAAAGATTTAAAATGCTTAAGGTAAATAAAGAAAGATTCTGTTAAAACAACAAGTGAATGATTAATACTAATTACCTCCATTCTCATTAAAGTTTTTATTTTACTTTTTGTCTAGACACAGATATGTCTAATACATACTCCCTCCATTTCAAAATATAAGACCTTTTAGAGATTTCACTATAGACAACATACACATGTATATATACATATTTTAGAGTGTAGATTCACTCATTTTGCTTCGTACGTAGTCCATAGTGGAATATCTAAAAGGTCTTACATTTAGGAACGGAGGGAGTACATATTTGTCCATCACACAGTTCTAAGACAAGCCTTTTTAGATGAATCTAAGACTAGCCTTTTTAGATAATTGAAGTAGTCCACCATGCATGGTATGTGTTTTCATTGTGTGTGATAATGATCACCTCAATATACAAGGTTTCCGAGCTTCTGAAGCATTGCACCAAGGCAACGACTACGCTCACATTATAATCCATATTGATAAGCAACGTCTTGACAGATTGAACCACTGTGGATGTCCTGACTATCGGCAAAAATTTAATGCAGAATAAAACATAATATTAATATATAATAAAGACTGGATTACATGGAACTTGCTTGTTTGAACGAATGCGACTGAAAATATTCTGGGAAGTCAGTACCTGAATTTCTATACGGTGTGGTGGTTTGCTCGATTGATCACAAATATAAGATAATTTGTCGAAGACCTCCAGTTTAGGTGCAGAGATGGTAACTATGTGCAATTTCTCGCGATGATCATCATCTAAAATCAACCTTTGAAGTGAGGAGGCATCCTCTATCACAACTTTGCCATGGTGACCACAAATGCCAATGCTTATAAGGTTAGGTGAGTTTATTCTGATGCAATGGCTCTTGATTGTCCAAACAAGCATCAGGCATTTGAGTGTAGGGTAACTGCTACAATGGATTATGTTTTGTAACGAGACTTCAGATATATCAACATCCACAAGCGAGAGTCTCCTGAGCAATGGTAGTTTAAACGCTCGTACATAATTTTCTGGTAACTTACAAAGAGAAAAGGCGATGGTGTGAAGAGAAGAGGAAATCCGAGGGTTGAATGCCGGTGGTGATGGCATAAGCGAAGGGCATGAGAATGGTAGTATGTCACGTTGTCTCATAAATCGTGGAAACATGTAGTAAAACTCAAGCACCTGGAGATTGTCTAATCCAGGGGATTCGAGCCAGGCGTTGACAGTCGAGGGTCTGCACTGGAGGTAGAACGCCGATATGCATAGGCTGTGAACTGCGCCCTCATGGCCGGAGAAGATGGCCTATGGAATGTTCGAATCAAAATCATCAATAGCTTCTCCACTAAAAAAATGTTCCAGTATACGTTATGGGGACTAGATCCCACGGTGCGACGGAGTGAGCGGAAATCAACTTGAAATCTACTTTTTCGAGGGGGTTAAAAACTCAAGCGAGAGGGATCTCATGACAGTCGAGATTCAGAGGAGTGGTGCACCATAGGGGCCGCCACCGCGATGCGAGAACTTGCATGGGGACGACATCCTTGGTTGGGAGATGGGAGACAATCTCACCTAGGATGGCGTCCGGCAGGGTGCTGATGTGGTCCGAACCAGACTCCTCTTCCTGATCCTGGGTTCCACCGAGGGCACCCTTGCCGCTTCCAGCCGCTAGCGCCAAACCCCCAGAGGAGCGCGTCGACGGTGGCGCGAGTCTCGCCATCTTGGTCATCGAGGCATCGGGATGGAACTCCATCTCCATCTCGATTGCTTGGTTCCCGCCACCTACGAGAACCACTCTGTGCGGGATGGGGCGACGAGATGGATGGATGGATCGATGGGAGGAAGAGGCGATTGGAGGCGGCTGCGATCCATAGGAGAGCGAGCCTATGGCTAGTGGTGGACTGATGGTTCATTGGACCGGGAATAACAGAGCAGGACGCTGGAGGGTGGAGGCGGCTCGATTGGGACTCAGGAGGAACAGAGGAGGAAGCTGGAGGCAACTGGGACTACGAGTGGAGTGGGTTAGGGTTAGGTTTTCGCTTTCCTCTCTCTCTCTCTCTATATATATATATATGATGTTATTGTCAGTTTGACTGACATGTGGGGTTTGTAGCCACTAC
The DNA here is from genome assembly GCA_022496015.1 of Hordeum marinum. Lineage (NCBI taxonomy): Eukaryota > Viridiplantae > Streptophyta > Magnoliopsida > Poales > Poaceae > Hordeum > Hordeum marinum. Next base: position 48,313,102 of record CM039672.1, read on the forward strand.
CTGCACGGTTTTGCAAGCATTTTATGCGCAGGCTTTACTGGCACGACCCCTTGTGTCGCAAAGTCATTGTCATGTACTGCATTTTTAACAGTGACTGTCACGGTCTTGTAGCCTCTGCGTGCATGGTTTTGCAAGCATTCCATGTGCAGGCTGTACAGGCACGGCCCCTTGTGTCACAAATTCACTCTCATGTACTGCATTTTTAACATTGTCTGTCACAATCTTGTAGCCTCTACGTGCACGGTTTTGCAAGCATTCTGTGTGCAGGCTTTATAGGCACGGCCCCCTGCGTCGCAAAGTCACTGTCATGTACTACATTTTTAACAGTGACTGTCACGGTCTTGTAGCCTCTGCGTGCACGATTTTGCACCATAATAGGTTTTACCCTCTTATCTTAGTTGAGAGGCAGCATTCATGCCTCTCCCGTGGTGCACATCTCCCGTCGGAAAAATTCGACGGCGACATGAATCTTCAGACCTCAGATGTGCAGAAAACAACCGAAATGAACATTTGTAATTCACCACAGTTATAGATACTAAAGTGATGAAGGTAAACATTAAACCATTTTTGAATCCCATTTTACACCAGTGTCTAGCTGAACATAACTATATATTTAGTATATACGACCACCTCCTGCCACAATTATATAGTAAAACGCATCGTGCAGTCTGTTGGGTAGGACACTACCAAAACACTATTCAGGAGAGATCATTGATTATAAGGCGCAGTAAGCTCATATCTCACATTCTTGGCCAGTGCTTATCAATCCTGATAAGGAGTATTGAGCCAACTCTCAGTTGATATTCTTCTGCAAAATCGGAAAGCCCTTTTACTTCCATCCTCCCATCAGCTTGTATTGAGTAAGTCGTCTTAACTTTGATTTCATCATACATCTGTACAAGGTTTACGACACCTCTTGGTGGAAGGTAAGCAAGATTGGCCTTCAATGTTTTTACAAAAGCTGATGGGATTCTCTGCAGATTATTATTACGGATAAACAATAATTTTTTAGCATGCACATAAAACAACTTAATTACTAGTGAAATTTGAAGTAGGTGAAAACAAAACAAAAATTACTTACTAATTTGCGAGTCGTGATATCTGTGATGTTGAGACGGTGGTCAAATGGTATTGTTGGCAAGTCATGGGCGTTGAAGACAACGTAAATAAGGTCTCCCATTTGTCTATATGACAATTCTAATCCTGGAGCATGGAGAATCTTTTCGATGTAGTCTTTCTCCGAAGCATCAAGTTCATCTAGAGAAAATAAATAAAAACTTGTTATGCCAATTTGCTTGAAGTAATAATAGCGTGGAAAAGTACAGGGAGTTATACCGAGAGAGAATATTTGGATTTAGTTAGTGCAGTTAAAGGCATAGGCGATAGAATTGGTAATGTTTTATTTTAAAATCACAAGTAGCTTTGAATAGTTGTCTAAATAGTTTTGTGTATAAAAAATTAAACAAAGAGGTATCTGAAATAGAGTACATTGCCAAAAGAAAAATGATAATGTGAATCAGAAGTTGTTGTAGGGATAGGTGAAAACCATACCAACTGAAGGTTTTGGTTCTGCTCTATGGCCTCCTCGACATTCACTGAGCCTGAGATCAATTTGAATAGAGAGACCTTCACCATCTAAGTTTATGATGGGGATATCTTGGTGGCGAAGGTCATAATCTCTCATTAACTTTGTCTAGCCATGTCCATGAATTTTAGACCTAACAGTTTCATCAATGATGTATGCTTCATATGACAGTTTTTCATTTGTCAAAAGCACGGGGTACTTAATTTTGCCCTCTTCTTCCAGAGCTCGTTGCTTCCATTGGTTCACTAAAGAAACCACGTGCTCCCTGCAATAGCATGGTATGTACTGCAAAAAAAGTTAAAATGCATCAATCATAAAGAAGGAATTCTTCAATCACTTAAAATATAGGATTTTCCTGATTCCAAAAAATGCTTCAGGCAGTAGTCTAGCATTTGGTGAAAGATGTGCTTTGAAAAATGCAATCATTTTGTTGATGGTATAGATCTGCTTGAAATAGGATTAGAGAAACTTTTAGTTCGTCCCGTGAGAAACATAACATGGTAGTAATTTATGTGCATGTCATTCCAAAATTTTCTCCTTACACTACATGTTTCGTAACACAGCGGCATGTGAAGTGGTATTGCAGTGTAGAGAACGCCTGTTTCTAAGCTAGGGCAGTTGACATTCTTACAGCTTTTGCAACTCATAATTCTCCTGCAAAATATATAGCAAACGTATAAAAATTAAATGTGAATTTTGATATGTACAAAATTATCAACACAAGTATATTTGAGTAAAGAGTTGTTTACATGCAAAGTCCTGAAAAGACATGTGCAACTGCTTGATTTGTGACAGCTCAGTTCATGCAACAGTTATAACAAGAAACTAGTGTTTACTTTGTTGCCAATTTAAAGATGTATGCCCAACTAGTTATGGAAGTACCATTCTGAAATATATTTTTCCTGAACACTTATTTAAGTAATTGCATATGGTATTAGGCACTTGCATTGTATTACACGCATTTGTATCTAATAATACGTCAGGTTTGCGTCGAGACGCTCGGATCTCCTTTCTAATTCCAGCAATTTTTTGAACCGATGATCTAGAAGTGTCATCCATGCCACCAGGGCCGGTCTCACAACACCGTTGTCGGTAAGGGATACCACGCAACACCTCCTCCAGTTTCCCCTTTAACACCCGCCCACTGCTTTTTTAGCCACAGAGCCAATGGGTTTTCTCTAATGTTCCCACCTACACTGCTGGACTAAATTTGTCTCCTACGACTGGGACGTCTTACCTCGCTATCAGTTGTAGAGCTTTGCCCTGCTCTGACGAGGTTGTTGAGGTCAGATATTGACAGCATGGACAGCTTCATCCTGGCATTTAGCGGATCTGTATGAGATCATCGCAAAATTTTAATCGCAATAGCATAGATCTATCGATTTACAACACGAAGAAACAAAAATCTTCAAGGATGGAACAGATCATACAAATTTTTTGATGCGGAAATGGAGAGCTAACGTACCAATCGTAGAGTGAGTTTGCAGACCGAGAGTGAAGAGAGGGTGAGAGAGGAATAGAAAGTGTTGTACAATGGGTTAGTCAGATATTTTTTGTACTGTAACAAGGGGGTTCTACTTGTGGGGCCAACGCTGAGGTTTTAGGTTTGCACCTACAAAGCTTTAGTTGCCTCAGGAATCATAGTCGTGCCTTTGTGCTTCCAAATATTCTAGTTGAACATTCACTTAAATAGGCACGATCTTACAATCGAAGGAGGCACGTCAGGGCAAATGAGTTGCAAATATTTTAATAGAACAATGCAGTATGAGAGGGTCCATTAACGCTCTAGTTGAGGCACGAGACTACATGAAGCAGAGTCACATTGTTCCATTTGTTACCTCGATATTTGCAAAGTGCACACGGATCTAAATGTTGCAGACCTGTTGACTAAACCTCTTCCAAGGGCTAAACATGATCAACACCAGAACTGCATGGGTGTTCGATTCATTACAATGTAAATCACATAGTGATGTGAGCTAGATTATTGACTCTAGTGCAAGTGGGAGACTGTTGGAAATATGCCCTAGAGGCAATAAATGAAGTGTTTATTGTTATATTTCCTTGTTCATGATAATCGTTTATTATCCATGCTATAATTGTATTAATTGGAAACACATTACATGTGGTAAATAGACAACACTTTGTCCCTAGTATGCCTCTAGTGAACTAGCTCGTTCATCAAAGATGGTCAAGGTTTCCTAGCCATTGACATGTGATGTCATTTGATAACGGGATCACATCATTTAGGAGAATGATGTGATGGACAAGACCCAAACTACAAACGTAGCATATGATCGTGTCAGTTTATTGCTACTGTTTTCTGCATGTCAAGTATGTGTTCCTATGACCATGAGATCATGCAACTCGCGAACATCATAGGAGTGCCTTGTGTGTATCAAACATCGCAACATAACTAGGTGACTATAAAGGTGCTCTATAGGTATCTCCGAGGGTGTCTGTTGAGTTGGCATGGATCAAGACTGGGATTTGTTACTCCGTGTGAACTGAGAGGTATCTGAGGGCCCACTCGGTAATACAACATCACAATAAGCCTTGCAAGAAATGTGACTAAGTTTTATTTGCCATATCTTTTATTACGGAACGAGTAAAGAGACTTGCCAATAACGAGGTTGAAGTACGTATGGAGATACCGATGATCGAATCTCGGGCAAGTAACATACCGAAGAACAAAGGGAATATCATACGGGATTAACTGAATCCTTGACATAGAGGTTCGACCGATAAAGATCTTCATAGAATATGTAGGAACTAATATGGGCATCCAGGTCCTACTATTGGTTATTGATCGTAGAAGTGTCTCGGTCATGTCTACATAGTTCTCGAACCCGCAGGGTATGCACACTTAAGGTTTGGTGACGTTTCGGTAGTATAGAGTTATGTATGGTGGTGACCAACGGTTGTTCGGAGTCCCGTATGAGATCCCGGACGTCACGAGGAGCTCTGGAATGGTCCAAAGGTAAAGATTGATATATAGGAAGTCCTATTTTGGTCGTCGGAAAACTTTCGGGCTCATCGGTAGGGTACCGGGAGTGCCGGTAGTGTACCAGGAGACCATCGGGGGGGTATTTCGACCCAAGAGGCTACATGGGCTGGAGGAGGATGAATACAAGCCCCTAGCGGGCTGGTGGAACTCCCACACAAGGCCCATGCAGTTGGGAAGAAAAGTTCAAAAGGAAAAAGGTGGAAAAAGGCAAAAAAGGCTAAATTAGGAAGGAGTCCTAATCCTACTAGGAGTGGAGGAGGAGGATTCCTCCCTCCTGGTTCTGCCGAACCTCCTTGGCTTCCAACCAAGGCTGCCTCCTCTCCTCCTATCCTCCTATATATACTAGAGGGTTTTAGAGTTTTTGCACAAGATTTTCAACCACGTGCAACCCTACCCTCTAGTCCATAGTTTCTCCTCTAGATTGGATTTCTGTAGTGCTTAGGCGAAGCCCTGTCGGAATAGCTCCACCACCATTGCCGGAGTGCCGTCACCCTGCCGGAGAACTCTTCTTCCTCTCCGCTCCTTCTTGCTGGATCAAGATGGCAGAGATCGTCATCAAGCTATACGTGTGCTGAACGCGGAGGTGTCGTCCGTTCGGCACTAGATCGGAAGGATCGTGATCAAGTTCGTGGGACGGATCGTGATCAAGTTCGCAGGACGGATCGTGATTGGATCGCGGGACGCACGGTGTCATGGATTTGTCACGGCAGATGTCCGGGTGAACGGACTTAGGTTCGGGGCGAGACGCAACTACGTGGCGGCTTGAAGGGGTTGATTGGAATCGAGAAGACACGGAGTTTTACCCAGGTTCGGCCCCTCCGATGGAGGTAAAAGCCTACTTCCTGCTTGTCTTGTATTGATGATGATGAAGATCTCTCGGTTACAAGGGTGCTAATTGCTACCTCTAATCACGAGAGCCTCTAATCTCTTGTGTTGTCTAATCTTGTAGACTTGTGTCTCTTGAAAACTTGTCCCTCTAGGGGTGCTCTACCCCTCCTTATATAAGTGGAGAGGGTAGGCTTACAAATAGAGTCCTACTAGGAGTAGGATTAGGACTCGTCTCTCATGAATCCTACTCCGGGTCTTATTTCCTTTAAGGGATTCCTTCTCTCTTCGGGCCTTCTCTTGTGGGCTTTCTCTTGTGAGCCGCCTGGCGCTGGCTCACCCGCTGGGTCTTGGGCTTGGTCATCCTGCGACCCTCCTGTCGGGTCATTAATAAGCTGTCATGTCTTCGGCCGGGTCTCCTGTGAGTCGCCAGGCCGGGTCATACCGCGGGGTATATCCCCATCATTAGCACCCAGGTTAGCTTGAATTTATTCATGGTAAGCTCGTGAGATAAGAGTAACAAATATGTTAAGTGGTCGGCTTGCTCTTTTGGCCGGCTTATAAAATGGCTTCTCAGAAATCCGGGTCTTTTCCCCATATGAATGAGTCGTCTTGATAATCATCTTGCTTGTCAATGTCTTTTGAAAAATATTGAGAATAGAACACCCATATGCCATTGAGTCGGCTTCCAATACTCTTGGCGGGTCATCTCCGCCGGGTCATAATCATTGTTGATGCCAGGTCATTATCATTGGTGACTCCGGGTTAAATAGCTAGAATCCTGCTAACTTGATAAATATTGGGATGAAAATCCATCTAATGTAGAACCTGACTTCCATTGTTGTGAAGCAGGGCGGTTTATATAAACTCTGGCGGGTTATGATCCTTTGATAACACCGGGTCATAAGTGTTGGTGACGCCGGGTTTAATAACTGAACTCCATATTTAACATCTTGAAAATTCCCCTCAAAGGTTTTGATATGTCCATATTACCTGTAGCCCCCAAGCTCCGAGATTATCCATGATAACTTGGTGCTTTGCAAATAACATTTTGGACTGTGTAGCCCCCAAGTGTCGGGTTGTCCTGCTTGCAACAACTTGGGACTTATAATTGCTTTATACCTTATAATGCATCGGCGGGTGTAGCCCGCAAGGGCCGGCTCATCAAAAAGCTTTGGCGGGTGTAGCCCCCATGCTTCGGCAGCTGAATACTGTAGCCCCCAAGTGCCGGGTCGCGCGCCTGCGGCTACTTGGGACTTTAGAAAATTTGATCTGAGCGGTGCAGCCCCCAAGTGCCAGGTCAGTAATAATTACTGGGCTAGGACTTAGAACAATATAGAAAGGCCGGTTCATCTTCTTGAGAAAATATAAAAAGGCCGAGTCATCTCCTTGAGATAATATGGTCTTGCTGACAATGTAATGATTTGAAAACCGGCTTGCATTAGCCCCCAAGTGTCGTGGTGCATGCTTGCAACGACATGGGACTTGCATAATTGATATAAACTTGGACTTGAATAATGTAGCCCCCAAGTGCCAGGTCGTCTGACTGCAGCGACTCGGGACTATGTGAGAGTAATATGACTCACCATAATTTGTTGAATGAATCTTTGACCGTGGTTGTAATATAACCCGGAATGAATATCCTGGAATAATTCCCTTGTCCTTTGACGTGAAATCCCTGCTCGTGGTTGCGATGCAACCCGGCAAATACATATTGGAGAAATCCATGAGTGTTGTAGATTACTACAGAGCACAATTGAAGAAATCCGAGAGCTGGTCAATTTAGATGACACGGCATTATATCTGATAGGGCGACTCTTGAAAAATAATGAATTTCTCTGAGCTGGCTTAAAAACCCTAATCACTTAACACTGGTTATGATAAACCATGATAAAGATACAGCCATTTTGGCTATCAAAGATCTATTTGTTCCTGCAAAATTTTATACTTTGACCCGGTTTGAAGACCGGCATGATATGCATGGATGATGCAATGCAAAATGATGTATGTATATGATAACTTCAATGAAACTAGCATGATAGCCACTGGTTTATCCTCGCTCTCCGTAAGCCGGCTCTCACATGACCCAATCGATGTTTTAACTTGGATTATGTTCAGGGTCCAAATGGATTGACTTATCGAGAGTACACGAGGCCGGAGTAGCATCAAGCAGACAGGCAGGTTTAACCAAGTTTCAAAGAAGGCGGCTTAATAGCCTCTTGGAGTATCCTCGCTTTCTGTAAGCAGGCTCTCACTTGACCCAATCAATGTTTTAACCTGGATAAGTTCAGGGTCCATGTGGATTGACTTATCGAAGGTACACGAGGTCGGAGCAGCATCTTGCCAACAGGCAGGTTTAACCAAGTTTTAGCCAATAAGGCAGGACACCCATGTTTGAATGGTCGCATCATGGCGGCCTCGTCCTCTTGAGTGTTTTTAAATCTTCCGCCAATAAGGTAATAGCCCTAGGATCGGGTTATCTTCCCTGCAATGACTAAGGGTTTTTGTTGACAACGACCAAATGTGTCTCGCCATGTCTGTAGCCCCCCAAGTCTTAAGTTGACTCGAAGAGGCAGCTTGAGAATCTCCACTGAAAGTTGAGGTTGGCCGTGGCAGGTTATAGATGACCCTGTATGAATTGTTTTAATGATCCAGTTGATGGTATGTTCCGGATGTTTGCTTGAAGTGAACCAAACTGTAGTGGTGGCGACTTGTGCGCCTGTCCGTCGGGCGGCTCGTATCGACGAGCACCGCACCGATATGTTGATGTAGATCACAGTGTGGGTGGCGTCTTGCACGTGTCCGTTGGGCGGCTGATACAGGCAAGCGCTGCACCGATATGTTGATGTAGACGTAGAAATCATCCACGACATTGTAAGCCGGTTCTGTTGTGAAAGGTGGCCGCAGTATTGTAAACCGGTGTGGTTGCGAGAGACGGCCGCGGCGTTGTAAGACGGTGCCAACGGATGAGTCGGTCACGGGTGTGTATAATCCGGTACGGACGGTTGGGTCATCCACGGGCGTTGTAAGCCGGTGCAGACGGATGAGAGACGACCATAGTATTGAGAACCGACGCGGGTGGCGAGAGTCCGCCACGGCGTTGAAAACCGGCGCAGTGGCGAGAGACGATCATGGCGTTGTAAGCCGGCGTGGTGGCAAGAGTCAGCCATGGCGTTGTAAGCCAGCACAAATGTGCGAGTCGCCTGGAGGTGTCGTAAGCCGGTACAGGCGTCTTGCGCTAAATGATGCTGGTGTGCCTCCATCCCCGCGATAAGATGCCACTCCAGCAATGAATAGTTTGTCCTGTGTCCAAAAAATATTTAAAAGACGAAGTAATTGTTCTTCGAAGGAATCAAAACGTATAGATAAAATAAATTGGATGGATAGCACCTGTTTCATCTTGACGACGAGCTGAGTCATATACATCGTCCGTGGATCACTTCCCGTAATTTCAACAGCAATTGAGGTACTCTCTCAAGGCCGCAGCGGAGGTGACTATTCGGCCACGACGGCTCCTAGACGGCGCCAGACCAAGACGGCTCGGCGGTGACGGCGTTTTGCGTCCAAGAAGTCCAGCAAGGCCACTCAAGGCGGTGAAGGACCACGACGTATTTTGGCAAGGCAATTTTTTAATCACTTTATCCAATCGGTCCTCCACCTCTCTCTCTTGCCTTATCCTTCCACCGATCGCACACAGGAAAAAATCACAGCGGCGAGTGTGAGGTGACTCATCGGGGCGGCTCGTCGATAGGCGGCTCACGCGCTGATAGGAGCAGAGGTGGGGGGGCGAGCGGGCGAGGCAGGAGGTGGCCACGGCATCCCGGGTGATGGAGGCGAGGCGTCCTGTGGGTGAAGCAGAGGCGAGGTGAAGTAGGTGGGGCGGGGCCAAAACCGGGGCGGCTCTGGCCACGACGACGTCGGGGTATGACCAGGGTGGCCTGAGGCGTAGTCCATGGCAGAGCCGGAGGCCGCGGGGTCGGTCGACCACAGCGGAGGCGAGGCGGCTCACAACCATATCAGCGGCTTGAGACGCTCGGCAAGAACAGCAGCGCGGGGGCGGCCCGGAGCACGGTCAGCGGTTTCTCGTTGGAGGCTTGGAGGCGGAGGCGACCTGAGTTGTCCTTGCAGCCGCGGCGGGTCATCTCTGCGCGAGGCACGGCTCCGGCCATCCGGTGTCTGCAGAGACCAGGTGGAGATCCGGCGTGCATAAGAGCCGGCAGGCCGGCGGTGCGTGCTGGAGGCGGGGTGACATGAGCGCGTGGCTGGTGAGCCGCTCGGATGCGCGTCAGCGGGATCCGGTTCAGATCAGAGTGAGGCAGGGCGCGGGAGAGCCGGCGCGGGCGTGTGGCCACAGCCGGCAAGAGTAGCGGCGGCTTATCGCGGGGTGGCCTGCAAGGGAGCGGCTGAGCCAAGGCAGAAAGAGGCAGCGGCGGCGGCGCGCGAAGGTGTACGGATGGCACGGACACGGTGACAGCAGAATCCCGGTGGCAGGCGGCTCACGCGCGAGGGAATCGGAGGCTCTTGGTAGAAGAAGCCGGCGATGGTTCGACAGCGCCAGCCTGCGGCAGAACCTGGAACAAGGTGGGGCAGAGCCGCTGGGTGAGACGGCAGAGTAGTGTCGGCGACCCGATGCAAGGCGGACACGACAGCCGCGCGGGCAAGACTTGGCCGGCACAAAGGAAAGGGCGGTGGTTGTGGCGGCGCGGCGGGACCGAGGCGACCAGCGTGCAGGAGGGGAAATGCGGCAAGGCGTCGTTGACGCGGCGGTGGAGCCTAAAGCAGAGGCGCAGGGTGACGCTCGACGGCGGAGAAGACTGGAAAGGCGGCAACTCGGATGCGCGGAGGCAGAACCGACGGTGACTCGGACGCGCGGCAGCAAAACCGGTGGCGACTTGGATAGGCCGCCGTAGCAAGTGAAGCGAGGTGGAGGCCAGCTCGAACACGCCACTACCAAGTCCTCCTTGTTAACTTTGGATGTTTCGTGTGGACGCAGTCGAAGGTCACGCTTCAATAGCTGACCTCCCGATGTCTTGAATATTTGATGCGTCATGCAATTTTGTCAGACGCTGCTCGAACCCAATGGATGAGCGAATTTCATGGACTTTGTCTTTTGACCGATAGACCTGATGCCTTGCTATTGGATAGCATAAAGCAATAACATAACCTCAAGGATCTGTTTGATTCCCGGGGATTTCTCAGTAGCACTGGATGCGAACGTGGCCATCAGCAAACGATGCAGCATCCGTATTTTGTACAGGTTGATTGATAAAGTTTGGTTTGATTGTTTCTCCGAGTTGCCCAACAAGATTCCACAACGAGTTTGTCTGGAGTTGTCGATGAAGATGCGTCTGCATCGGCTTTGTTTTCATCTAGATGATCGCGAGCATCTCGATACCTAGAAGAGATCCCTCCAAAAACACAACATCACCATGCTTTGCCCCTTGGTGGACGCCAACTGTCGTGGATTTGTCATGGCAGATGTCCGGGTGAACGGACTTAGGTTCGGGGCGAGACGCAACTACGTGGCGGCTTGAAGGGGTTGATCGGAATCGAGAAGACACGGAGTTTTACCCAGGTTCGGCCCCTCCGATGGAGGTAAAAGCCTACGTCCTACTTGTCTTGTATTTATGATGATGAAGATCTCTCGGTTACAAGGGTGTTAATTGCTACCTCTAATCACGAGAGCCTCTAATCTCTTGTGTTGTCTAATCTTGTAGACTTGTGTCTCTTGAAAACTTGTCCCTCTAGGGGTGCCCTACCCCTCCTTATATAAGTGGAGAGGGTAGGCTTACAAATAGAGTCCTACTAGGAGTAGGATTAGGACTCGTCTCTCACGAATCCTACTCCGGGTCTTATTTCCTTTAAGGGAATCCTTCTCTCTTCGGGCCTTCTCTTGTGGGCTTTCTCTTGTGAGCCGCCTGGCGCCGGCTCACCCGCCGGGTCTTGGGCTTGGTCATCCTGCGACCCGCCTGCCGGGTCATTAATAAGCTGTCATGTCTTCGACCGGGTCTCCTGTGAGTCACCAGGCCGGGTCATACCGCGGGGTATATCCCCGTCACACGGCGATTTGGATCGTGAAGTCGTTTGACTACACCAACCGCGTTTCTTAACGCTTCCCGCTTAGTGATCTACCAGGGTACGTAGATCCACTCTCCCTCTCATAGATGCTCATCACCATGGATAGATCTGCGTGTGCGTAGGAAATTTTTTGGTTCCCATGCAACGTTCTCCAACATGTAGAGGCTTCTGTAAAGTGTTTGTCCCGTGACTGAAGCCTATACACATGTGCCAATAGTTGCGTCACTCCCGTGCCTATAGCGGCTTCACTCGCCTGCCTATAGCGGCTTGACTCCCGTGCCTATAAAAGCTACAATACCGTGCCTTTAGCGGCGGCACAGACATGCCTGTAACGGTTACACAATCGTGCCTTTACAGGCTGCACTCAAGTGCTTGTATGGCTTCACTCCCGTGCCTATCGAGGCTTCACTCCCGTGCCTGGTGTAGCACACCTGTATTGGTCTTAGCAGGTTTTGTTGTGCAGCGTGCAATAGAGATACGTTGTACGAGTTGACAGTGTGTTTGATTTTTGGACACATGATTCATCAGTATCTGGAGGCATGTGTGTGATTCACGGTTTACGTGTTGCAGAGTCACGGGGGTGATTCTTGCAGAGGCATGGCATCCAGCCGTCGACAAGTATTAGTCTTCATCCTTGTTTAAGATCCTTTGAATCTGTTGACCCATCGCATCAGGTTTGACTTCGTTTTCTTTACTGACTAATAGCATGTATAGTGCTTCCGCCTTCCAGATTTCTAGTTCATCCTAGAAAATTCACCAACAAAAATTAAATTCACCAACAAAATTTATTCACTAAGTAATACAAAAAGTAAAAAATATTCCAGTTTTTTATATGCTCTTAGCACAATCTATAATTTGAGGGAAAACTCAAGTCGAAATGATCTATGTCTTCAACGAATTTGCTTCCTCACGAGGATTTTTTTAAAATCAGCAAGTGGATTTTTTTTTAAAATTTAGGATACTTACAACTTTCAATTTGTGTTTGTGGTAGGCATCATAGTCTCTATTCCTTTTCTCCTTTCTTGCATCAAATAAATGAAACAACTTATTTGCTTCCTCACGGTCAAACTGTAAATGTTTGGATCACTTTCTTCCTGAATTTCCTTGCGAGATACCTCACGAGGGTCAATGATATGGACTTTGTTCGTGTATTTGTCCAGCATATATACAACGTAATGGCTTTCCTTCTCCATTATTAAGAATATCTGCAAACACGCAATTTTTTTGACATTTAATGCTATATGAAGGAATATGCCGAAACACGTATTTTGATTATGTTTTGGAGTGAGGGCTTTTACCATATTTGCTGTTGAGAGCTTCTTCTGCTGATGTTCATTGAGGTACTAGGGAATCAATTGTTTCTTCTCTTTATCCAATTCATCTTTAAACTTGTCAATGCCTAGTGTGTGATTCTTTATTTTCAGTATATGCTACATCAAAAAGAAATAAACTGTTATCGACATGAAACGTGCAAATTTACAAGGATGTGTGTGGTATTTTAAAATTTACCTCTCCAAAGTAAGGGCCTAATATTATCCTGTCTTCATAACTTTCTTGTGAAGGTTTTATGCTTTTCCAGATATGTGCTATTTCGTTGAGCACCCTCTTTTCAATGCGAGCGCTGTTCAGACCTGGTGTTGGTCCAAATGCCGCCTTCAGTTGTGCTCCAGTTAAAATTGATTCTGTGGAGTTTCCATGCCTCCGCTTATATAGATTTTTGCTGTTAGAGAAAAAAAGAATTATTGCTATTGGGCGGTCTATAAAAAGTAACTTGAGGTATTTTTCTGCATGCATGAGTGAACAAGTCACTTTTTGAATTCCTTTTGCTAGCTGTTGTTCATGATCATTTGCGGGAGCTTGACTGCGTCGTCCGTGTGGTCAAAGCGTGGTGCTTCAAGTTTTGGATATGTCACGCGGCTTCATTGTCTGCCCTTTTGTTTGCTATTTGTCTCTGTCAAAGCAGGTAAAAATTGATTGTCATTGTTTCTATGCTAGAAAACATATGTCAAACCGTCTAGTCATAGCTTGTCCGCGTGTGTTATTTCAAAAAAGTTATCTTACCTTCCTTGGTTGAAAAAACTTTGAATCTGTTGGTTTGAATTCTTGTATTCGTACAGGCAGCTAGTCCCACTTTAAGTTGTTGCTTTTACCAAATATCTTTGTGAATAGGAACTCTGGTTTCCATTCGTCATCTACCTTACTACACTGCAGTCATGATATCTGAATACTTATTATTTTCATGGAAACTATGATGCTCAAAATAAATAAAATTGTTATATTGTTAACTTACGTGTAGATCATCATCATCCTCCACCAGTGACTAGCCGTTCCAGTATTTTGCAAATTGGACCATGAATTGTCCGCATTGCGTATCCTTTTGTTTTGGCATGGAAACTCTGTTAGGCCTGGCTGCGAATTTTCCCCAATTTGGTTCGTCGTGGGCTTTTAGTGCCACTTCCCCGTAATGCCTCCTCATCAGCAGATACATCCTTTCAATCTGGTGATTTCAATTTTGTATTCTCTAAAGTTCAATGGATCTTTTCTACCGGCTCGGTATATTACATGCTGCTTGTTTTGTGAAACGTATATATAAAGAATTTGTAAGTCCACATGTACACAACCTGATACTCATTTACTTAAAACATGATATTGGGTCGAGATTTTTACTTATAGTGTTGCTTAGTGTTAGGATCTTCCTCCTTGTGCCCTTGAATTCATTTTGTAGGAGCAATAACAAGGGCTCAATGATTACAGTGTTGACCGCATTACCATCTGCGAAGCTTCTGGCAGCGTCTCCGATCTTGGTAATAACATCCCCGCTATTATGAAATCATCATTTCTGTAATATATATATGTATATATATATAGAGAGAGAGAGATAAAGGGTATATTTGTTCATGGGAAAAACATTGAAATAATTTTTTCTGTGGAAGTAACATGGACTTACTTTTCTTCGACTGTCCATTCCCTGCGACATACAACGTTGTATATTTTTTTGATGGTTTCTTTTGTGGGCTCAGTGTCTTTGCTACCTTTTGTACCTGAAGGCATTATACTACTTGGTACTTTGTGTTTATGTAATTAGAGGGGTTGAAATAATATTCTTTAATTACTTGATTCACTGTAACGAGTTGTACCTTGTCCTTTGTCATCACTTTCGTGCCTTCGTGTGCCATGAGGTGCCTGGGTTCCTGTTGCATCGTTGTTTTTGTCTAGAACACTCTAAAGATTTGCTTCAACTTGTGTATGTGTGAGCTCATCTTCTTGGGCTTCCTGCCTTGATGTGCCATGAGCTGTCTTGGTTTCTGTTCTGTCCTTGTTTTTTCCAAAAGACTCTGAAAATTTGCTTCAATTTGTATATGTGTGAGCTCATCTTCTTGGGGTTTCTATACCACGACGGAGATTTGTAGTTAAATCAAAATAAAATTGCAATATTTATTTTTATGAAAGCAGCTTGTGCAATACCACCTCTTCGAATGTTGTCGCCGGTGCCGTGTCCTGGGATCCTGTTGTTTGTTCCTCATTGCGAGTGTCCTCTCGTTTCTCTTGCGGCTGCTCAAAGAAAGAGGTAACTTAAAATGTGATTTCGTTTGTGCCTAAGGAGCAATTTTTTCAATTCAGAGAAGCAACTTATGTAAATTTACCTCTTTAGAAGCTATTGTCGTTGTAGTCCTTGATATTTTCTTCTTGCTGAGTGAATGTTTTGTACCTCCAGTTTCAGCGTTGTATGCCATTGCAATAATATGTTTGTTGACCTCTACTGGTTGCTTGCTCACGTGTACAACGTCGGTACTCTCCTTTGTTTCTTGCAGATTTTCAAACTAAAAAGAAATTATTAGAGACTGTATTTCTTCACCAATTATTTTTTAAATGTTGTAGAAACAGTAATTGTTGGTTGGTGGTGTTGACCTCGTCAGTGTTTCTCAGCTGGGCAGTGCCTTGCACTATCGCTTCTTCTTCCTCATATACTGAAGTTCTTGGCTCTGTGTTTTGCAAGTCTTCTACTCCAGCGACAGCACTGTCTTGCTGTTCCATCCTGATGCTCTCATTTGTTTCCTTTTCCTGTTTGATGAACCAAAAATATAAATAACGATGGAACTTCATTTGGAATGTGCAATCTCTTCTAGTTCTTATCCAACTTTACCTCTTCAGTCATTCGTGCCTGTGCGATTTCTCCTAGTTTTTGTGTGTTAAGTGAAGATTGCTTTTCAGTTACAACACTTGGTTCTTTTGTATTGACAAGCTCCCCTGATTTTTTGGTTCCATCAACTGCCATTTCTAAGGCTTGTATCTTCGTGTCAGGACGAACTTCGTCTTGAGTGTAGCTATGATGTGAATTAAATTCGTCATGGAATCCAGGTTTGACCTGCGTTGCCTGTTGTATTTCATGTTCTTGTAGTACCTGTAGATGAAAGATAGTGAGTTTAGCGGTTCATTTTTGTTTGGAAGTGATGAGACTACAGTATGTGTACAATATCGGTACTCTCCTTTCTTTCTCATGGTTCTTGAAGCTGAAAAGTAATTATTAGGGATTGTATTTCTTCCTTAACTGTCAATTTTTTTTAAATGATACAGAAACATGAATTGTTGGTTTGTTGGCGTTCACCTGTTCAATGTTTGTGTCCTCCTGTAGGCAGGGGCAGAGACAAGGGAGGCGAGCATGGGCTAGATCCCTGCTAATCATTCGCCCCCCTCAACAAAATTTAGTAGGCTGTTTACGGTTATGGCCGTAGCTAATTGCATCATTAGCCCGTATATAGATGAGCAAAGCCCAATAGCCCATCTATATGTACGTGACTGGCTATTTGTTTGGCTTATGGACAATCTAACCAATGCGATCGATTGATCTACGCGTGTATTCCTGGACCGCTTAGGGCATTATTTGCCGCTGTCGCCGGCCGCCGCTAGTGCCATCCGCTGCTGTGCGTTTCGTGCTAGGGCGTTTACGTTTGCCACGGCGGCCATCCTCGTCGCCACGACGACGACTTTATCCACTCATCTACGCTCTACAGCCTACTGTGCGCATACGATTGACTAGATGCAGGCGAATCAGATCATCAGAATACAGCCAGAGGTCGCTAGCCAGGTGACCAGGATTGGCAGGTACCACTACACACCAGTAGCTATTAATAATTATTGTTTTCCTTGTGAATTTGATCTTAGTCTGCATCCACGACATGAGTTTATATATATTATCTATTAATCTAAAGCATCATAGCACAGTTTCAAATATGAAGTTGCTTACCAACCATACCATGTGGTAATCACATGACTTATTTGATATCTAATATATGCACAATGGTGGATTTCTTTTATCATGTAGTCTTTTCTAGTCAAGAACGGACTTAACTAGAGTATCAACTTGCCCATTTCTAGCTGGATGTTGGGACTTAACTAGAGTATCAACTTGCCCATTTCTAGCTGGATGTTGCAACCATCTAGAGATGAAAATCTAGTCTTCACTTGTCGATTTGACCGCTCGATAATTTTAAACAAGTAGAACTAGTACATACTCAATGGTTGATAGATTACTCCGATTGGCCATAAATCTTCCAATTCTAGGTGCGATAATCGAACAAACTTTTTTGTCTATGGAACTACTCAAGACACGTTTTCTCAATCAAATGAAAAACGGTTTTCTTCGACATTGCATGATTGACTATAACTATAACGAACATAGCAAAGTTCGCATTATCAACTTATCCAATGCTGGTCATACAGCTCAATTTAAGTTAATAGAAATTTTCATTTTTGTTGTAGTTTCAAACAAATATTTTTATGATTTTTCATCAAAGCTATCGTGAGATTAAAATATTATGATGTTCCATGACTTCTGTGAACATTGGCTATTCGCCCCCATCAACTCCAAATCCAGGCTCCACCCCTGCCTATAGGGTTTGCTCCTGTAGGCTTTGTAGTTGTTCGTTTGCAGCTGTGGTGTCCTCCTGTAGGGTTTGCTCGTCTAGGCTTTCTAGTTGCCCTTTTACAGCCGTGGTGTTGTTTGTTTCCTACGTCCATTGAAATAAAATATGTTACTGTAATTAACCAGAACCCCAGGATAAATCTTCGAGATAAGTTTTTTCTTGTCATTTTATTTTACCTGTCCATCGGTTGTTGTGGTGTTTGTATCTACCTGCACTGCTATTTCTTTTTGAGGTAAAAGAGGTTCGAGGAGCTTCTCAACAACTGTCATCTCTAAGGCTTGTATCTCCTTGTTAGGACCAACTTCGTCTTGAGTGTAGCTTTGATGTGACTTAGATTCATCATGAGATCCGGGTTCGACCTGCGTTGACTGTTGTCTTCCCTGTTCTTGTAGTACCCGTAGATGAAAGATGGTGAGTTTAGCGGTTCATTTTTTCTTTGGAAATGATGAGACTACAGTATGTGTACAACATCGGTAATCTCTTTTTTTCTCATGAATTATTAGGGATTCTATCATCCAGTGCTTCTTCAAAACATGTCTAAACATAAACAGGAAAAGAAATAAATGAAACAATCGGCATAAAACAACAATTGGTGCATGTGGGATCTCGTTTGGAATGTGTGATCGGCATAAAACAATATACCTTCATTTGGAATGTGTGATCTCTTATAACTTGTCGTGGTTTTGTCACAGCAGATGTCCGAAGACTTAGATTCGAGGCCATCGCTAACGCGTCGTACTCAAAGGGGTTGGACGGGACGAAAGACACGGATTTACCCAGGTTCAGCCCCTCGAGATGAGGTAAAAGCCTACGTACTACTTTGTGTGTATTGATTGGAGTATCGATTACAAGGGAGCGTATTCGCTCGACCTAGCCGTCGATAGATTGGATCCTGTCTAAGCCGTCTTGGGTCTCGCCTTTATATAGGAGGTCAAGACCACGGGTTACACAAGTCTCATACCGACTCTTACAACGTATTTGACTCTGTCTCTAAACCCCCTAGCCGACTCTAGCAGGTTGTCTCCGGGCGGCTTATGCGCCTGGGTCTTGCTTCTTCTTCTTGAGTCTGGGCCTCCGTCCCAGCCCATCTGGTGAGCCACCGTGCAGCCCAATCTTCCTCTTTCAGCCCATACGCTAATGAGCCGCCAGGTATGACCCGACCCCTCCTGGGCGGGTCTTACCACGGGGTTATATCCCCAACATTAGGCCCTAGATTGATTTGAGTTTGCTCAAGTCAATCTTCACCTTTTAACTCACGGCGAGTCTCACACCCTTGTCACCTGAAAGGGAAAAACACATAACCCACCCTTACGTCACCTTCATTTACTTTAAAAAGATTTCGTGATGTATGCCGCAGATCCTGTCATTAAACGGCTGGCCCAAAGATCGAGGCGTCCTTCTCGGTCGGTCATTATCTTTTGCCTTGATTCCCGTGTGCCCATTTGGCCTTCCATCCTCTTAAATAGGACCGCGAGGGGTCTTTTCATTTTTCTCCGCGGCCCCCACTTCTTCTTCTTCCTCTCGACGCCAACGCTCCCAAGCTCCGTCGCGCCGGTGGAGCCTCGTCGCCGTCGACGAACCTGGCCGCTGCATCAACCTGAACGTTCCAGACTTTCACCCGTGTCCGCCGCATCCTTTAAGGTATGTTCTTCATCCTCCCTTAGATCTGTAGCTTAGCACTTGAACCCTGTCGAGTTCATCGCCCCCCATTAGTGCGCATGCTCTTCTTCATAATGCCAACCGATGAACAACCCCTTAGATCTTGCGATGCTTGCCTATCCATTGCGGCCAGCCACGCAAAGTCAAGAATAGCCCGACCTAGATCTGTACTTGTTTCCTCTTCTTGCGCTAGACTGCCTGCTCTTCCTTAGTTCCCCGCTAGGGTTGAATAAAATCTTATTTTTCCTAGCCTGTAGATCTTGCAGCTTCAGTTTATTATGCAAAACCTGTTTGTATGTCCTTAGCAATTTTTGCATCATGTCCTTGTCCACTTAACCCGCCACCAAACTTCCGGCTCTTCCAATAAACTGTATCGACGGCTTAGCATCATAGTATTTAATTTCATCAGTCATCATGGTTGTCAAGTCACTTTCTGACCTGCCACGTACTGCCACTTTTCACAGCCTTGACCCGCCATCATGTCTCGAGCGTCTTCTTCTTGTAACTGGGTCGGCTTTGGGGTCTCCGAACAATTCTTACAAGACTTTGTAGAAACGGGAACCTTGCCGGCTTAGAATGTTATCCATTGGCGTGTTCCAGGTTTGGAGAAGACACCCATTCCACAAGAGGGTGAAATTGTTATCTTTGTTGATCACCTTATACGTGGTTTCAACCCGTTCGGGTCTAAGTTCTTCCGAGATGTCCTCCATTAGTTTAAATTGCATCCTCAGGACATTGCCCCTAACTCTATCTCCAACTTGTGCAACTTCCAAGTCCTTTGTGAAGTGTACTTGCAAGAAAAGCCGTCAGTTGATCTTTTCCGTGACTTTTTCTACGTCAAGCGCCAAACAGAAGTGGCTGCTGGCCCAAGCTTGGAGCTTGGCGGAGTCTCCATCCAAAGAAGAAGAGATATGGTTTTTCGAGTTGTTCGAATGCCATGTCATCCCAAGGGTTGGAACCGAACTTGGTTCTATTGTAGAGATACTTCTCCAGAGGGAGAACATCCATTGCCATGTTATCGTCCTACCCGGCTCTGCGCCACAACTGAACTTCCAGATCGGATGTCTGCCATAGCACGAGCAAAGTATGCTCCGGCTTTTGCCAAGATCAGACCCCTTTTTGCAAACGGTTTGCCCTGGAATTGACTTAACCCGCTATTGGATCTCTTGGAAGGTCTTACCACTGAGCTGGCATGACCGGCTTATGTGTGAGTATACGGGTGATGCAAATGATCCTCTCAATCACACCCCTCTGACAAAAGAAAACATTACTTCTGCTATCAAGGGACTTACCCGTGAGCCCCAAGAGGCTTGTCGTACAGTCAGGTTGAAGCCTTTCTGTGCCGCAAACCCAGCCCCAGATGTAAGGACGACTTTCAAATCTCTTTTACCTCCGTCTTGACTATATATATGTAGCAGCCTTAATTTCTTTTGGCGGCTCTTGCTTTCAGGCTAACTCCAGCTTCTGGAAGAAAAAATACACTTCTCCTACGAAGAAGAAGTCTCAGGCGGGTAACACCCGTGGCTGCAAACCAAGAACGTCGGCTCAAAACTTGCTTGAGCTTGACGACTCAGAGGTAGAACCTGATTCTCTTGGCCTTATTTTTATACAACTTATTGACAATGATTTTACTCAGGAGGATACATAAATGAGCCACGCCAATGCCCCTGAGGTAACTCATCTTTCTTCTAACTCAGAAAACATCCCCCAACCAAAGATACGATGGGTCGTCCGAAAAGTTCCTTTTTCGCACCCTCTCGCTTACTCAGATCCCAATTTTTTCTTGAAAAACAACAACACGACTCTTGGCGTTAGACCCGGAGTACCGGCCCTGGGGACCTCATGGCCGACTTACCTAACGCACCGGCGCAGCGGAAAGATCCTGCTGAGGTAATTAACATGAACCCAATATCCATCTTATATTTTTGTAATGCTGTCTTATTATTGTGTCTTACTGATTTGATTTCGTAGGAGTCCCCTCCTTCCTCTGGCGACTCAACTGCCTCCAAACTTCCGCCCATGAAGGTCAATCCAGAGTAAGTTTTTACCTCTGCTGTGCATATATTACCTATATCACCTTTATACTATGTGCTGACTCCTTGCTTTTTCAGGGCGCAAGCCAAACACAGAAAATCCGGCGGGTCTATCGCTGCACCAGCTGCTCAACAATCAAATACCGCTGAGCCGTCCCTCTCTCCTATTAAACATTCTGAGGCTACCAAAGAAACACCAGAGCAATCTCCCCTGCCCTCAGAATTGGCGGGTCATCATATGGCAGCTCCTGATAGTCCTGTGACTGATCCTAAGCCGCCCAATCCTTCTGCTGAAGACTCGCCTCTCCCTGATGTCACTATCACTAGGACGGTTTATCAATGTCCCACACACCATACTCTAACAAAGCACTCCAGTAAAGTTGCTACGTACTCTCCCGAGAAACCTGATTTGGAATTCCCTGCCTTGGAAAAGATGACTGCAGATGACTTACACGCTGGCTATCTGAATCGCTTGTCTGCCAGCCGCAACATGGAGAGCAAACTTGTTGGTTTAATGAAAAAGAAATACGAGGTATCTTTCCATCTTCTATCTTTCTCTTATACCCGTACTTAGCCCCCAAGAACCGGATTAATATTGCAAATAATAGACCGGGTCTTCCAAACCATCAATCCTACTGTATAGAGCTTAACCTATGACCCCCAAGTACCGGGTTAAATTGCATATAAGCCGACACTTTAGACTAAATGATAGATCCAATTGTAGCCCCCAAGTCCGAGACATTATGACAATGATGACCTAGATCTCTCGGATGTACAAAGCTTCGCCGGGTGTAGCCCCCAAGTCCGGAACATTATGATAATGATGAGCTGGAACTTTCATCGCAGACTTTGAAAATCCATACATTAGCCCCCAAGTGCCAAGTATATTGCTTGCAATGTGCTTGGGACTTATAAAAGTAATTTCATCCTGGCGACTTAACATTGATAACCTTTCACTTGTGAAACGCAGGAGGCATTGAATACTGTCGAGTCTGAGCGGGCCGACTTGAGGGAAAACCTGTCAGCCCAACACACCGCCGGGCCATAATAGAAGAGAAGTTGCGGGCGGCTGTTGAAGAGCTTGAGAAACTCCAAGCTGAATTCCTTGCATATAAGGAGACTACCGAAACAGAGCAAACTGCACTGGAGAAGCGTGCGAGTGATGGAAAGGAACGACTCAATCTTGCATCAGCGGAGCTAAAAACCCTCAAGGATCACATCTCCAAGATGACTACTGCTATCTTTGGTAAGTATATACGGCTCAAAAAAATTCTCATTAAATAAACATCCATCGGGCGGCTTATACCTTCAACCTTTTCTTGCAGGCGAAAGAAGCCGCCAGCTATCTTCTGATAGTCTGATGAAGTTGAAAGCAGTCTACACTTTGACGGACCAATTGTATAGTGGGGCCCTTTGCACCATCAAGGCTATGATGACGGCCAAGTACGTCCCCAAATTTAGGAATGGCGCCTTAGAGGTATTATCAACTTTGCCCAAACAGGTGGAGGAAATAAGGCGATCAGCCGCCAGAAGAGGGGTTATAGCTACGCTGAGTCGGTCCCTGGCCTTCGCTCCGGAATTAACTGCTAAAGAGATGATGAACGGCTTCCCTTCAGAGAAGGATGATGGATCAGACTTCACTGAAGTCGATTACGCCAAGTGCATTAAGGCCTACCGATAGCTTCCCTCCATAATGGTTGATGATACGGACCTGGTTCCGTACCAGGCGGCTTATGACGAAAACAACCAATGGCTGCGCGCCCTACCTTTGAACCTAGAGACTTGGTTCTTGCACGTCGTAAGCCACTCTTCGCCCCTGACGTTGATCCATCTCCACTTTTCGATGATGCACAATTCGAAGCCTTACTAAACTACAACTGGAATGTGGATCGTCTTCAGATCAAAGAGCCCAAAGACCCGGCGCAGGATGACCCGCCAGCCAATTAAATTCCTTGTCCTTGACTGATTGTAACCCGGCCAACTGAGCCAGAATAAGTGCAAAATTGATAAGCCTTTCATCTTTTGAGCTCTTAGAGAGCCCTGCAATATACTTTGCGATCTTCTTATGCCTTAGCCAGCGGCTCATCTTTTAAGGATAATTTCTACAAAAATCAAACAAAACAATCTGCAATGTTTACCTGGGCGCCTTTGAGAAAAGCATAACCCGGAGATCTTCAATGTGATCTCGCTTCATCTTCCATCTTGCTCTGGCCATACTTATGATATGAATGCAATGTATGATGCAATATATGATGCAATGTGTATGATGCAATATGTATGATGCAATGCCTGATGTAATGTATGATGGTCTTGCTTTCCCCTTGTTTTTTTTGTTTTTCGAAAAATCATATTCTGGCCCTTTTGAGGGGGAACTGTTGCTTTGAACCGCTTAACAGTGCAAGGCCTCTAACGAGAGTGACCGCCAATCTTGCACGGCTCAGGGTCTCTAAGCAAGATTTAACTGCTAAGGGCACAACAGACCAGAATTTATAACGGAGTGAGTGCCCCGGGGCCCATAAGCTACTTCTCACATGACATAAATCCGTCGTTTGAACCTTAAACAGC
Source organism: Hordeum marinum (assembly GCA_022496015.1). NCBI lineage: Eukaryota > Viridiplantae > Streptophyta > Magnoliopsida > Poales > Poaceae > Hordeum > Hordeum marinum. The sequence goes on from CM039672.1 coordinate 48,336,775, forward strand.
ATCACCTGTTAAGAGTACGATGGGACACTTGGAAGAGAGTACGTAGTAGATGAGAGAGAGCTTTCCCTTGCTGTTGTATCAGGCCCTCGGAGGGGGTGAGTTGACAGCTCCCTGCACCCCTGCGCGAGCGGCAGCTACATATAGGCAGGTACGACTCTACCAGAGTGGGGGCGGCCATCACCCACTATGGCGCCTTGCTCTGTGTTGGGAGACGTAGTAGTAAATCAAAATTTTCCAACGTATCACCAAGATCTATCTATGGAGAAACCAATGAGTGGGGAGATACTGCATCTTCATACCTTTGAAGATCGCTAAGCGGAAGCGTTACAAGAACGCGGTTGGTGGAGTCGTACTCGCAGCGATTCAGATCGCGGTGGATTCCGATCTCAGCGCCGAACAACGGCACCTCCGCGTTCAACACACGTGCAGCCTGATGACATCTCCTATGCCTTGATCCAGCAAGGAGGAAGGAGAGGTTGAGGGAGAGCTCCGGCAGCACGACGGCATGGTGACGGTGGAGCTACGTGAACTCTGGCAGGGCTTCACCAAGCGCTACGGAGAATGAGGAAGAGGAAGGGTAGGGCTGCGCCGAGAGAGAGAGAGAAGTCGTGTCTCAAATCAGCCCAAACCCTTGCATATATATAGGAGGAGGGAGAGGGAGGGCTGCCTTGGCCCCTCCTCCAAGGAGGAGAGCTTCAGCCGAAGCTAGGGAAGAGTCCACCTCCCACAAGGGAGGTGGATCTCCCTCCTTTCAAACTCCTTTTGCCTTATCCCTTGATCTCTAGCCGCATGGGCCTTTCTAGAAGGTCTTGGCCAGCCCAAAAAGGGCTAGCACACCTCCTCTAAGGGCCCACAAAGTCCTATGGTCGTCACACCCCTCTCGGGGGTCCTCCGGTACCCTCCTGACACTCCCGGTACACTACCGATGAGCCCGAAAACTTTCCGGTGACAAAAACTAGACTTCCTATATATCAATCTTTACCTCCGGACCATTCTGGAGCTCCTCGTGACATCTGAGATCTCATCCGGGACTCCAAAAAACCTTCGGTAATCACGTATACCATTTCCCTATAACCCTAGCATCATCGAACCTTAATTGTGTAGACCCTACGGGTTCGGGAGACATGTAGACATGACCAAGACACCTCTCCGGTCAATAACCAACAGCGGGATCTGGATACCCATGTTGTCTCCCACATTCTCTACGATGATCTCATCGGATGAACCACGATGTCGGGGATTCAATCAATCCCGTATACAATTCCCTTTGTCTATCGGTATGATACTTGCCCGAGATTCGATCGTCGGTATCTCTATACCTTGTTCAATCCTGTTACTGGCAAGTCTCTTTACTCGTTCTGTAATACATAATCCCATAGCTAATTCCTTAGTCACATTGAGCTCATTATGATGGTGTCTTACCGAGTGATCCTAGAGATACCTCTCCGTCACACGGAGTGACAAATCCCAGTCTCGATTCGTGCCAACCCAATAGACAATTTCGGAGATACCCGTAGTGCACCTTTATAGCCACCCAGTTATGTTGTGACGTTTGGCACACCCAAAGCATTCCTACGGTATCCGGGAGTTGCACAATCTCATGGTCTAAGGAAACGATACTTGACATTGAAAAGCTTTAGCAAACGAACTACACGATCTTGTGCTATGCTTAGGATTGGGTCTTGTCCACCACATCATTCTCCTAATGATGTGATCCCGTTATCAACGACATCCAATGTCCATGGCCATGAAACCGTGACCATCTATTGATCAACGAGCTAGCCAACTAGAGGCTTACTAGGGACATGTTGTGGTCTATGTATTCACACATGTATTACGGTTTCCGGTTAACACAATTATAGCATGAACAATAGACAATTATCATGAACTAGGAAATACAATAATAACCATTTTATTATTGCCTCTAGGGCATATTTCCAACAGTCTCCCACTTGCACTAGAGTCAATAATCTAGTTACATTGTGATGAATCGAACACCCATATCATTCTGGTGTTGATCATGTTTTGCTCGTGAGAGAGGTTTAGTTAACGGATCTGCGACATTCAGATCCGTATGCACTTCACAAATATCTATAACTCCCTCCTGAATGTAATCACAGATGGAGTTGAAGCGGTGCTTGATGTGTCTTGTCTTCTTGTGAAACCTGGGCTCCTTCGCAAGGGGAATAGCTCCAGTGTTGTCACAGAATAGAGTCATCGGGCCCGACACACTTGGAATTACTCCTAGGTCGGTGATGAACTCCTTCATCTAGACTCCTTCCTTTGCTGCTTCCGAAGCAGCTATGTACCCTGCTTCACATGTAGATGCCGCCACGACGCTTTGCTTGCTGCTGCACCAGCCGACTGCCCCTTCGTTCAAAATCTACACATATCTGGTTTGCGACTTGGAGTCATCCGGATCTGTGTCGAAGCTAGCATCGACGTAACCCTTTACGACGAGCTCTTCAACACCTCCATATACGAGAAACATGTCCTTTGTCCTTTTTAGGTACTTCAGGATATTCTTGACCGCTGTCCAGTGTTCCGCTCCGAGATCACTTTGGTACCTCCCCACCAAACTTATGGCAAGGTTCACATCAGGTCTGGTACACAGCATGGCATACATAATAGAGCCTATGGCTAAAGCATAGGGGATGACACTCATCTCTTCTCTATCCTTTGCCGTGGTCGGGCATTGAGTTGTACTCAAGCTCACACCCTATAACACAGGCAAGAACCCCTTCTTGGACTGATCCATATTGAACTTCTTCAATATCTTTTCAAGGTATGTGCTTTGTGAAAGACCTATGAGGCGTCTCGATCTATCTCTATAGATCTTAATACCTAATATGTAAGCAGCTTCTCCAAGGTCCTTCATTGAAAAGCACATATTCAAGTAGGCCTTTATACTTTCCAAGAGTTCTATATCATTTCCCATTATCAGTATGTCATCCAGATATAATATAAGAAATGCTACAGAGCTCTCACTCACTTTCCTGTAAATACAGGGTTCTCCATAAACCTATATAAACCAAAACGCTTTAATCACCTCATTAAAGCGAATGTTCCAACTCCGAGATGCTTGCACCAGCCCATAGATGGAGCGCTGAAGCTTGCATACTTTGTTAGCATCTTTAGGATCGACAAAACCTTCCGGCTGCATCATATACAGTTCTTCCTTAAGGAAACAATTAAGGAATGCCGTTTTGACGTCCATTTGCCAGATCTCATAATCATAAAATGCGGCAATTGCTAACATGATTTGGACAAACTTCAGCATTGCTACGGGTGAGAAAGTCTCATCGTAGTCAACTCCTTGAACTTGTCGATAACCCTTAGACACAAGCCGAGCCTTGTAGATGGTCACATTACCATCCGCGTTAGTCTTCTTCTTAAAGATCCATTTATTTTCAATGGCTCGCTTATCATGAGGCAAGTCCACCAAAGTCCATACTTTGTTCTCATACATGGATCCTATCTCAAATCTCATGGCCTTAAGCCATTTGTTGGAATCCGGGCCCGCCATCGCTTCTTCATAGTTCGAAGGTTCACCGTTGTCTAACAACATGATCTCCAGGAAAGGGTTGCCGTACCACTCTGGTGCGAAACGTGTCCTAGTGGACCTTTGACGTTCAATAGTAACTTGATATGAAGTTTCGTGATCATCATCATTAACTTCCTCTCCAGCCGGTGTAGGCTCCACAGAAACAACTTCCTGTGCTGTGCTACTCTTCGGTTCGAGTGGAGGTACAATTACCTCATCAAGTTCTATTTTCCTCCCACTTACTTCTTTCGAGAGAAACTCTTTCTCGAGAAAGGATCCATTCTTGGCAACAAAGACTTTGCCCTCGGATCATAGGTAGAAGGTATACCCAATAGTCTCTTTGGGATATCCTATGAACATGCACTTTTCTGCTTTGGGTTTGAGCTTCTCAGGTTGAAGTTTCTTCACATAAGCATCGCATCCCCAAACTTTTAGAAATGACAGCTTAGGTTTCTTTCCAAACCATAATTCATACGGTGTCGTCTCAACGGATTTTGACGGTGCCCTAGTTAAAGTGAATGCGACAGTCTCTAATGCATATCCCCAAAATGATAGCGGTAAGTCGGTAAGAGACATCATAGATCGTACCATATCTAATAGAGTGCGATTATGACATTCAGACACACCATTTCGCTGAGGTGTGCCAGGTGGCGTGAGTTGTGAAACAATTCCACATTTCCTTAGGTGCGTGCCAAACTCGTGACTTAAATATTCTCCGCCACGATCAGATCGTAGGCACCTTATTTTCCTGTCACGTTGATTCTCTACCTCACTCTGAAATTCCTTGAACCTTTCAAAAGTTTCAGACTTATGTTTCATTAAGTAGACATACCCATATCTACTCAAGTCATCAGTGAGGGTGAGAACATAATGGTAGCCACCACGAGCCTCGACACTCATTGGACCGCATACATCGATATGTATTATTTCCAACAAGTCAGTTGCTCGCTCCATTGTACCGGAGAATGGTGTCTTGGTCATCTTGCCCATGAGGCCTGGTTCACACATGTCAAATGATTCGAAATCAAGAGACTTCAAAAGTCCATCAGTATGGAGCTTCTCCATGCGTTTGAAACCAATATGACCAAGGCGGCAGTGCCACATGTAAGTGGGACTATCGTTATCAACCTTACACCTTTTGGTACTCACAGTATGGACATGTGTAACATCACGTTCGAGATTCATCAAATATAAACCATTGACCAGCGGGGCATGACCATAAAACATTTCTCTCATATAAATAGAACAACCATTATTCTCAGATTTAAATGAGTAGCCATCTCGCATCAAGCGAGATCCAGATACAATGTTCATGATCAAAGCTGGTACTAAATAACAATTATTAAGGTTTAACACTAATCCCGAAGGTAGATGTAGAGGTAGCATGCCGACGGCAATCACATCGACCTTGGAATCGTTCCCGACGCGCATCGTCACCTCGTCCTTTGCCATCCTCCGCTTATTCCGTAACTCCTGCTTGGAGTTACAAATGTGAGAAACTGCACCGGTATCAAATACCCAGGAGCTACTACGAGCGCTGGTTAGGTACACATCAATAATAAGTATATCACATATACCTTTAACGTTGCCTTCCTTCTTATCCGCTAAGTACTTGGGGCAGTTCCGCTTCTAGTGACCGGTACCCTTGCAATAAAAACACTCAGTCTCAGGCTTGGGTCCATTCTTGTTCTTCTTCTTCTCGGCAACTTGCTTACCGGGCACGGCAACAGCTTTACCGTCCTTCTTGAAGTTCTTCTTACCCTTGTCTTTCTTGAAACTAGTGGTCTTATTCACCATCAACACTTGATGCTCCTTTTTGATCTCGACCTCTGCTGATTTCAGCATCGAGTACAACTCAAGAATGGACTTCTCCATCCCTTGCATGTTGTAGTTCATCACAAAGCTCTTGTAGCTAGGTGGAAGCGACTAGAGGATTCTGTCAATGACCGAGTCGTCCGGGAGATTAACTCCCAGCTGAGTCAAGCGGTTGTGTAGCCCAGACATCTTGAGGATGTGCTCACTGACAGAACTATTCTCCTCCATCTTACAACTGAAGAACTTGTCGGAGGCGTCATATCTCTCGACCCGGGCATGATCTTGGAAAACCAGTTTCAGCTCTTGGAACATCTCATATGCCCAGTGTTGCTCAAAATGCTTTTGAGCCCCGTTTCTAAACTGTAAAGCATGCCACACTAAACAAGGGAGTAATCATTGCTGCGAGAATGCCAAGCGTTCGCAACGTCTTGCTCTGCTGGGAGAAGGGGTGGGTCACCTAGTGGTGCATCAAGGACATACAATTTCTTGGAAGCTATGAGGATGATCCTCAAGCCACAGACCCAGTCCGCATAGTTGCTTCCATCATCTTTGAGCTTGGTTTTCTCTAGGAATGTTTTGAAGTTTAGGGTGACATTCGCATTGGCCATTGGATCTACAATAGATTGTAAAGACAATTTTAGACTAAGTTCATGATAATTAAGTTCACATAATCAAATTATTTAATGAACTCCCACTTAGATAGACATCTCTCAAGTCATCCAAGTGACACATGATCCGTGTCAACTAGCCCGTGTCCGATCATCACATGAGACGGACTAGTCATCCATGGTGAACATCTCCATGTTGATCATATCTTCTATACGACTCATGTTCAACCTGTCGGTCTTTCGTGTTCCGAGGCCATGTCTGTACATGCTAGGCTCGTCAAGTCAACCTAAGTGTATCGCTTGTGTAAATCTGGCTTATACCCGTTGTATGCGAACGTTAGAGCCTATCACACCTGATCATCACGTGGTGCTTTGGAACAACGATCCTTAGCAATGGTGCACAGTTGGGATGAACACTTTTCTTGAAATTTTATTGAGAGATCATCTTATTTACTACCGTCGTTCTAAGAAAATAAGATGTAAACATGATAAACATCACATGCAATCAATATAGTGACATGATATGGCCAATATCATCTTGCTCCTTTGATCTCCATCTTCGGGGCACCATGATCATCACTGTCACCGGCACGACACCATGATCTCCATCATCACGATCTCCATCATTGTGTCTTCATGAAGTTGTCTCGCCAACTATTACTTCTACTACTATGGCTAAAGTTTAGCAGTAAAGTAAAGTAATTACATGGCGTTTATGATTGACACGCAGGTCATACAATAAAATAAGACAACTCCTATGGCTCCTGCCGGTTGTCATACTCATCAACATGCAAGTCGTGAATCCTATTACAAGAACAGTATCAATCTCATACATCACAATGCATCACATCACATTCTTTGGCCATATCACATCACAAGGCATATGCTGCAAAAACAAGTTAGACGTCCTCTAATTTGCAGTTGCAAGTTTTACGTGGCTGCTATAGGTTTCTAGCAAGAACGTTTCTTACCTATGCAAATTGCTATTTACCCTTCATAAGGACCCTTTTCATCGAATCCAATCCGACTAAGGTGGGAGATACAGACACCCGCTAGCCACCTTATGCAACAAGTGCATGTCAGGCGGTGGAACCAGTCTCACGTAAGCGTACGTGTAAAGTCGGTCCGGGCCGCTTCATCCCACAATACCGCCGAATCAAGATAAGACTAGTAGTGGTAAGATAATTAACAAGATCGACACCCACAACTGCTTTGTGTTCTACTCGTGCATAGATTCTACGCATAGACCTAGCTCATGATGCCACTGTTGGGAGACGTAGTAGTAAATCAAAATTTTCCTACGTATCACCAAGATCTATCTATGGAGAAAACAGCAATGAGTGGGGATAGACTGCATCTTCATACCTTTGAAGATCGCTAAGCGGAAGCATTACAAGAACGAGGTTGGTGGAGTCGTACTCGCAGTGATTCAGATCGCGGTGGATTCCGATCTCAACGCCGAACAACGGCGCCTCCGCGCTCAACACACGTGCAGCCCGATGATGTCTCCTACACCTTGATCCAGCAAGGAGGAAGGAGAGGTCGAGGGAGAGCTCCGGCAGCACGACGGCGTGGTGACGGTGGAGCTACGTGAATTCCGGCAGGGCTTCGCCAAGCGCTACGGAGAACGAGGAAGGGGAAGGGTAGGGCTGCGCCGAGAGAGAGAGAAGTCGTGTCTCAAATCAGCCCAAACCCTTGCATATATATAGGAGGAGGGAGAGGGAGGGCTGTCTTGGCCCCTCCTCCAAGGAGGAGAGCTTCGGCCGAAGCTAGGGAAGAGTCCACCTCCCACAAGGGAGGTGGATCTCCCTCCTTTCAAACTCCTTTTGCTTTATCCCTTGATCTCCAGCCGCATGGGCCTTTCTAGAAGGTCTTGGCTAGACCAAAAAGGGCTGGCACACCTCCTCTAAGGTCCCACAAAGTCTTATGGTCGTCACACCCCTCCCGGGGGTCCTCCGGCACCCTCTCGGCACTCCTGGTACACTACCGATGAGCCCGAAAACTTTCCGGTGACCAAAACTGGACTTCCTACATATCAATCTTTACCTCCGGACCATTCCGGAGCTCCTCGTGACGTCTGGGATCTCATCCAGGACTCCGAACAACCTTCGGTAATCACGCATACCATTTCCCTATAACCCTAGCATCATCGAACCTTAAGTGTGTAGACCCTACGGGTTCGGGACACATGTAGACATGACCAAGATACCTCTCCGGTCAATAACCAACAGCGGGATCTGGATACCCATGTTGGCTCCGACATGCTCCACGATGATCTCATCGGATGAACCACGATGTTGGGGATCCAATCAATCCCGTATACAATTCCCTTTGTCTATCGGTATGATACTTGCCCGAGATTCGATCATCGGTATCTCTATACCTTGTTCAATCTCGTTACTGGCAAGTCTCTTTACTTGTTTCGTAATACATCATCCCGTGGATAGTGCCTTAGTCACATTGAGATCATTATGATGATGTCTTACCGAGTGGGCCCAGAGATACCTCTCCGTCACACGGAGTGACAAATCCCAGTCTCGATTCGTGCCAACCCAACAGACCCTTTCGGAAATACCCGTAGTGCACCTTTATAGCCACCCAGTTACGTTGTGATGTTTGGCACACCCAAAGCATTCCTACGGTATCCGGGAGTTGCACAATCTCATGGTCTAAGGAAACGATACTTGACATTGAAAAGCTTTAGCAAACGAACTACACGATCTTGTGCTATGCTTAGGATTGGGTCTTGTCCATCACATCATTCTCCTAATGATGCGATCCCGTTATCAATGACATCCAATGTCCATGGCCATGAAACCGTGACCATCTATTGATCAACGAGCTAGCCAACTAGAGGCTTACTAGGGACATGTTGTGGTCTATGTATTCACACATGTATTACGGTTTTCGGTTAACACAATTATAGCATGAACAATAGACAATTATCATGAACTAGGAAATACAATAATAACCATTTTATTATTGCCTCTAGGTCATACTTCCAACACTATGGTCCATGGCCCGTCTTGCAACATGGTACCTATGTTTGAACGGCTCGCATACTGGTGGCTCATCCTCTTTGGCTCCCATGGCACCCACGTTTGAACAGCTCGCATCGTGGCGGCTTGTCCTCTTGAGCGACTTAGCACCCATGTTTGAACGACTCGCATCATGGCGGCTCGCCCTCTTGAGTGATCTTGGCACCCATGTTTGAACGGCTCGCATCATGGTGGCTCGCCCTCTTGAGTGATCTTGGCACTCATGTTTGAACGGCTCGCAGCATGGCGGCTCGCCCTCTTGAGTGATCTTAAATTCTTCATAAATAGAACGGTGCACCCATGTTTGAACGACTCGCAACATGGTGGCTAATCCTCTTGAGTGACCTGGAAAACTTTCATCCATAAGGCGGAGCACCCATGTTTGAACGGCTCGCAACATGGCGGCTCGCCCTCTTGGGTGACCTTAAGCCTCTCGCCATCTTGCACGCCATCATCTCTTGGGCCGCCGTTTTGTAAACCGCTATCTTGTAAGTCATCACACGATGGTGCTATTTTGGCCAAAGAACCGTCCAAAAGGGTGAGCAAACTAAACCCGGCGGGTTGGAAGCCCCCAAGTGACCATATGGAGGTGTTCATCTTTGCACAAATCTGTAATGCCAAAGGGAAAAAACGGCAGAGGCCAAGTCTTGCAGGGATGCCAACTTTATTATATGAGTATAAATACAACAAAATATTTATGTACAAAAGTAAGAGTCGATGACTCAAGTATAGTAAGGCTGTAGATGAGCGATGTTCCATGGCCGGTGAGTTTCCTGCCCGTAATTACGTGATTCGTCTCGCATGTCGATGAGATAATAAGACCCATTGTTCAGATTCCTGCTAACCACGAAAGGTCATTCTCATGGTGGTGATAACTTGTGCACATCTATGTGATCTCTAATAAAACGTAATGCCAAGTCACCTTCTTGGACTGTCTGGGTCTTGACCCTATGGCTATGGTAGCGACGTAGGTCCTGTTGATAAATCACCGACCGAGCCGCTGCAAGATCACGTGCTTCATCCAGAGCATCCAATGCATCCTATCATGCCGCCTCATTGTCAACTTCTACATAAGCCGCCACACGTGGTGAATCATGACGTATGTCGCTTGGTAACACGACCTCCGCACGGTAAACCATGAAGAAGGGGGTGTAACCCGTCAACCTGTTAGGCGTAGTATTGATGCTCCAAAGGACGGACGACAGTTCTTCCACCCAACAACCCGGTGTTCTCTGTAAAGGGACCATGAGCTGGGGCTTGATACCACTCAAGACTTCCTGATTTGCCCGTTCTGCCTAACCATTGGACTGTGGATGAGCAACAACCGAAACATCAAGCCGAATGTGCTCGCTTTCGTAGAACACCTTCATAGCCCCCTTGGACAAATTGGTGCCATTATCCGTGATGATGCTATGAGGATATCCAAACCGGTAGATCAATTTCTTGACAAACTGAACCGCCGTGACTACATCACACTTACTGACCGGCCCAGCTTCCACCCACTTAGTGAACTTGTCTAATGCCACCAAAAGGTGGGTCTTTGTATCCTTAGACCGTTTGAAAGGCGCAACCATGTCAATCCCCCAGACTGCAAACGGCCAAGTGATCGGTATCATCCGTAATTCTTGAGCCGACACGTGAGCACGTCTTCCAAACTTGTGGCACCTGTCGCACTTAGCAACCAGATCCTCTATGTCCTTATGAGCCGTCAACCAGAAGAAGCCATGTAGGAAAGCCTTGGCCACCAAAGATTTTGGCCCGGCGTGATGCCCACAATCACCAGCATGTATACGTATAAGATTTCCTTGCCTTCCTCCGGCGAGACACAACGCTGGAAGACGCCAGTGATGCTGCACTTGTGTAATTCCCCTCCAATGATCGTCATGTATTTGGAACACCTCACGATCTGCCGCGCCTGAGTCTCATCTTCAGGCAACTTGCCCCAGGTTAGATATGCCAGGTACGGCAACGCCCAGTCTAGAATAGCGTGTAAAGCCACCACTAGCTGTCCCTCTGGGTTAGGTACAGCCAGATCCTCCTTTGACGGTAGCTTAATAGACGAATGATAAAGTACATCCATGAAAATATTAGGTGGCACCGGCTTACGCTGAGAGCCCAGCCTTGACAATGCATTCGTCGCCTCATTCTTGTGACGATCAATATGATCCACCTGATAACCCCTGAAATGACCAGCAAAAATATCTACCTCTTGCCGATAAGCCGCCATCTGTGGGTCCTTGGAATCCCACGTGCCTCACACTTGTTGTGCCACGAGGTCAGAATCGCAAAGGCACCTAACCCAGCTCAGATTCATCTCCTTGGCCACACGAAGTCTGTGAAGCAAAGCTTCATACTCAGTTGCATTGTTCATACAAGGAAACATCATCCTTAATGCATAACAAAACTTATCACCTTTGGGAGAAGTTAAGACAACTCCAGCCCCCGAGCCCTCCAACTGTCTGGACCCATCAAAGTGAATCATCCAATACGTGTTGTCCGACTTTTCCTTTGGCGACTGACACTCTATCCAGTCGTTTATGAAGTCCACCAATTCCTAAGTCTTCACGACCGTGTGAGGTGCATACTTCAAATTTAGAGGCCCAAGCTCCAGAGCCCACTTAGCAGTTCTACCAGTGGCTTCTTGATTATGTATTATGTCTCCCAACGGAGCATAGCTAACCACCGTGATCCGATGCCCAAGGAAATAATGCTTCAACTTACGATTTGCCATGAACACCCCGTATATTAGCTTCTGCCAGTGTGGGTATATTTGCTTTGATTCAATAAGCACCTCATTGACATAATAAACCAGCCTCTGAACCGGATATTCTTTCCCTTCCTCTTTGTGCTCCACCACAATCGCAGCACTAACTTCCCGATTATTAGCCGCCACATAAAGGACAGGGGTTCTTTCTTAGCTGGAGCAGCTAAAATCGGTGGCTCAACCAATTGCTTTTTAAGCGCTTCTAGAGCTTCATCTGTAGCCTTACTCCACACAAAGTCATCTGTCTTTTTCATCATCTAGTACAGAGGAATAGCCTTCTCCCCCAGGCGGCTAATGAAGCGGCTTAAAGCAGCAATATGACCCGCCAAGCGCTGCACATCATTGACGCTCACCAGCTTAGCTAGTGACGTGATGGCCTTTATCTTGTCCGGGCTGGCTTCGATACCTCGCTCTGAAACCAAGAGACCCAGAAGCTTGCCTGCAGGAACTCCAAAAACACATTTAGCCGGGTTAGGCATCATCTTATAAACCCGTAAGTTAGCAAACGTTTCCTTTAGGTCGTCCAACAACGTCTCCTTCTTCCTTGACTTGACCACAATATCGTCCACATAAGCGTGAACATTACGTCCAATCTGACCGTGAAGGCAATTTTGCACGCGACGTTGATAAGTCACCTGCGCACTCTTGAGTCCGAACGGCATGGATACATAGCAGAAAGCTCCAAAAGGTGTTATGAACGAGGTCTTCTCTTGGTCCTTAACTGCCATCTTGATCTGATGATAGCCTGAATAGGCGTCCAGGAAACATAAACTCTCACAACCCGCCGTTGCATCAATAATCTGGTCGATACGGGGGAGAGCAAACGGGTCAACTGGACAAGCCTTCTTAAGATCCGTGTAGTCTATGCACATACGCCATGTGCCGTTCTTCTTGAGTAGCAGCACAGGGTTGGCTAACCACTGCGGGAGAAATACTTCCACAATTAACCCTGCTGCCAAGAGCCGGGCTACTTCTTCTCCAATTGCTTTATGTCGCTCCTCGTTGAAACGATGGAGGAACTGCTTAATCGGCTTAAACTTAGGATCCACATTAAGGTGGTGCTCAGTGAACTCTCTCGGTACACCCGGCAAGTCAGATGGTTTCCATGCAAAGATGTCCCGATTCTCATGGATGAATTCGATGAGCGCACTTTCCTATGCGGGATCCATGTTGGCTCCAATAGTGAACTGCTTGGATGAATTGCCCGGGGTAAAATCCACCAGCTTCGTGTCATAAGCCGCAAACTTCAAAGGCGGCTCAGACTCTATACTGGGTTTCTTTAACGGAGTCATATCTAACGGGTCAACGTTATCCTTATAAAACTTAAGCTTTGCTTTTGCGCAGCTTGACTCCGCATAAGTCGCGTCTCCTTCCTCACACTCGATGGCTACCTTCCGATCACCATGGACCATGATTGTTCCGTTGAGAGCCGACATCTTGAGCTGCAGATAAACATAACAGGGCCTGGCCATAAACTTTGCGAAAGCCGGCCAGCCAAGCAGAGCATGATATGGGCTCTTATTCTTTACCACCTCAAACCACAAGGTCTCCACCCTGTAGTTATACTCATCCCCAAACTCCACTTCCAAAGCAATCTTTCCTATTGGGTAAGCCGACTTGCCTGGCACCACTCCATGGAAAACGGTCGATGGCGGCTTAAGAGCCTTGTCGGTTAACTCCATCCGTTGGAAGGTGTCGTAGTATAGGATGTTGATACTGCTACCACCATCCATGAGTACTTTTGTGAATTTTTACCCTCCAACCCGAGGAGCAACCACTAGAGCTAAGTGACGCGGATTGTCGACCCGTGGCGGGTGATCCCCCCGGCTTCACGTAATCGGGTACTCTAACCATTTTCAGTATTGCGGGAGAGCCAGTGTGGCTGCATTGACCGCCCTCTTGTGCAGATTCTAATCCTGCTTATCCAGGCTTGTAGTGAAGACGTGATATTGCCCTCCACTAAGTTGCTTCGGGTTGCTTTGATACCCTGAGTGGTTATTTTGTTGTTGACCACCATTGTTGTGCTGCTGATGACTTCCTTGGTTTCCTCGATTCTGATTGCCTTGGCCTAGATGACCTGAACCTGACCTGCCAGCACCAAAGCGAACACTTGAGCCACCCGGTCCTGACCCGCCTGACGGGACATTACCATTGTTATGTTTTTTACGAAGGCTTTGCTCCCGAAACGAGCGCATACCACTACAATCCTGCCAAGTGTGGGTGGCCTTCCTGTCCGACCGGCTGTGCATCGGGCAAGGTCTGTTCAGTGCCTCTTCTAAGGTGTAGGGCGTGGGGGATACAGGTGCCCTATTCTTGTCAAACGGCGGCATGAAGTTCCTGTTACCCCTAGGGCGATTGTTCCTGGATGATTGTGTGTTGGTGTTCGCCACAAATTCTGACCCGCCATCCAGGTTCTTCCGCTTGCCTTGGCTTCCGTTCCTAGCACCTCCCTGCCAGTTCCTACCATTACCACCCTTCTTACCCTGTCCTGACTTCTCATCATCGGAGTCTGGGTCCTTGGTGGTATCTGAATCCGCATACTTGGTGAGAGCCTTCATGAGCTCACCCATATCCTGACAAGAACGCTTCAACCGCCCGAGCTTCTGCTTTAGGGGCACAAAATGACAGTTCCTTTCCAAAATCAGAACCACCTGAGACGCCAAAATATTCTTAGACGAGTGGATACCGTCGAGACTCGCCATACCCAATGATGGGATGACTCACCTTCCTGCTGCGCACAAAGATCTAGATCCACAATCGTCATCGGCTGCTTGCAAGTTCCCTTGAATTTCTTAATGAATCGTGCTTTCAACTCGGCCCACGACATGATGGTATTCGGCGGCAACCCCTTTAACCAAGTATGAGCCGGTCCTTCCAACATCATGACGAAGTACTTCGCACACACTGCTTCGTCGACCTCCATCATCTCCATAGCAAGCTCGTAGCTCTCAATCCAAGCCTCTGGAGGTAGATCCGCCATGTAATTAGGCACCTTCCGTGGCCCCTTGAAGTCCTTGGGCAAATGCGCACTCCTCAGATCCGCCGCGAGACACTGCACACCAAATCCCCTAGCTGAGACGCCGACGGGTGTTGCTGGTGCCGGCTCAGGGACCCCCGGGTAATCTGTCACCGGTGTTGATCCTCGCTGAGCTCGGCCCCTATCCATAGACCCCTGAATATCCATCTCAGGCGGGTTATTATTGGGCGGGTTTTGCCTCTGCTCACTACTGGAGACCACCGGTGAATCAATCCTTCGGCTGTAGCTGCGGCTATGAACCGGCATGGAGTGCACTCATCTCCGGCTGTGTGTGTACCTCTCTTGCTGAGCCACCGCTGTTTGTAACATGCTAATCGTGTTCCTCGCCTCTTCGGCAAACGGCGTTCCTTTGGCCAAAGGGACAGCATCAAGCTTCGCAACTGCCGCTATCATATTTTCCACCGGATTAGAGTAATGGCCAAGCGGCATGACAACATGTCGTGACAAAGGTCTATTCCTCCACGGCGGGTCTAACTGTTGCGGCACCTCTATCGCCCGGGTCACCACTGGCAGCGTACTTGGCCCAACCCTCGGAGTATTGAAAAGATTCTGAGGCTGAATTGGTAATCCTACTTGAGTCCTTCTACGCTGAACCGCCTCCGACGCCCGTTGGTCCAGATCAAAACGGAGAGCCTCCACCCTCAAACGTTCTGACTCAACATTCATCTGAGCTTGCATTGCGTTGATATCCTCCTGGGCCCGAGCCATCTGTCCTTTGATCCGGTTAATCTCGGTGTTGCGCTCCGCCTGATTCTCATTTGTCACCTTCGTGGCCATTAGAGCCGCTAGCTCCTCCATGAGCTCCAATAGAACCTGCGCCGACGCCTTAGGAGGCTCCGCGTCAGGTGGGGCCGCTCCAGCTGCCGCTCCCGCTACCACACTATTGGAAGCCAGTGCCGGGCCTGCCATGAACACGGTGGCTCGGCTCGGCGGGTCATAAGGCTCCGAAATATTGTCGCCGTCGGCATAGCCCCTTAACCCGCCATCATGAAGTTGATAGATTGATTCCCCATCCTTGCTCGAAGATCCTACATCTGAGAAAGCCAAGGTTTCTCCCGACCAGGAATCTCCGATGTCCTGTGTAAAGCCAACAAAGACGCTCTTTCGCACGGGTTGAACACGGGGAGGTGTCGCGCGTCGGGCCGGCTCGACAATGTTGGTGCAGATGTATGGCCCGGGTGTAGATCCATCCAACTTGCCGATGAACACGTGCATCTTGCCAATGGGAACCCGATAGCCATACTCAACTGAGCCAGCTTCAGGCCCCCATCCTGCATCGTGGATGTAGAGTTTGCCGCGGTGACTCTTGGTCATCAAACCGACAGCGTATCCTTCGATCCATGAGAGAAAGCCCTTTGAGAACTCAACACCACCATGTGCTAGCCCCACGGTGGGTGCCAACTGTCGTGGTTTTGTCACGGCAGATGTACGAAGACTTAGATTCGAGGCCATCGCTAAGGCGGTGGACTCACAGGGGTTGGACGGGATGAAAGACACGGATTTACCCAGGTTCGGCCCCTCGAGATGAGGTAAAAGCCTACGTCTCGCTTTGTGTGTATTGATTGGAGTATCGATTACAAGGGAGCGTACTCGCTTGACCTAGCTCTCGATAGATTGGATCCTGTCTAAGCCGTCTCGGGTCTCGCCTTTATATAGGAGGTCAATACCACGGGTTACACAAGTCTCATACCGACTCTTACAACGTATCTGACTCTGTATCTAAACCGCCTCGCCAACTTTGGCAGGCTGTCTCCATGCGGCTTACGTGCCTGGGTCTTGCATCTTCTTCCTGACTCTGGGCCTCCGTCCCAGTCCATCTGGTGAGCCGTCGTGCAGCCCAATCTTCCTCTTTCAGCCCATACGCTAACGAGCCGCCAGGTATGACCCGACCACTCTTTGGCGGGTCTTACCACGGGGTTATATCCCCAACATAACTCTTGTCCAACTTTACCTCTTCAGTCATTGGTGCCTATGAGATCTCTCCTAGATTTTCTATGTCAAGCGAAGCCTGTTCTTCTGTTATAGCAATTCGTTCTGTTGTACTAACAAGCTCCCTTGAAATTTCGGTTTCCTCCTGTTGTTTTACTTGTCGTTCTTTTGCAGCAGTGGGCTCGTTTGTTTCCTGTGTCCATTCAGATAAAAAAATGTTAGTGTAATAAACTGCATCGCAGGATAAACCTCCAAGATAGGTTTTTTCTTGTCGTTTGATTTTACCCGTACTTCGGTACTTGTGGTGTTTGTCTCTGCGTCCACTGCTATTTCTTGTTGAGAAAAAATAGTTTCGACCTTGTCATCAACTGCCATCTCCGAGGCTTCTATCTCTGTATCAGCAGCAACTTCATCATGAGTGTGCCTTTGCACATCATCCTCTACTATTTCTTCTTCTTGTAATACCTGGGTATGAAACATGGTAAGTTTGGTGGCACATTTTGTTTAGAAGACCTGTTGTACATGGGTAAGTTGGTTATGGAGGGTCACCTCATTACTGTTTTCTTGTTGTTCTTGTTCATCTTGTGATCTGTCGCTACTTCAGCCTATCTCTGTTGGACTTGTTTGTTGTTTCTTGTCCAGCCAAGTCTACATTTTGTTCCAGGTCTATTAGCTTTCTCTGGCTGATAGGTCATAACTTGGCTCATCTTCAGTGCATCCTGCCACATTATGCTGCCTTATCATAGGTAACTATCTTGCTTCATCAAGCGCTTTTTCCAATAATTTGTTGATCTTGTTGAAGGCTTCTCCAGATCCTTCGCTGGTGCTTGTCTCATGTTCGCTTCTCGTTCTGGTGCTGGTCGTTGCTTCACGCCTAAGCTTGGGTGGATCTAATAGTAGTTTTGACGTTTGTTGGTTATGTCTCTTACTCTGTGATGGTACCAATTGCATTGAAGTTGAAGGTGACCCTGCGTTTCTGTGATCCGTGTAGAATATCCTATCTACCGTCCCTTTCCATGTCTGCATTGTTTCAGTAAGATGAAGTTTGTTAGAATAAGAAGTGTTTTTAAACAGTATGAGGAATTCATAGACAACAGAGATACCTTTATCTTGCCAAATTCATAGTCGTGTGGATGTCCTTTTCCATCCTTCTTCATGTCTTCTTTAGCTATCTTCTTTAGAACCTTCTCCTCAATGTAGTACGCTCTGGGCGTTGAAGTATTGTTCATACTCTTAGATAATCTGTTCATTTCTCTTGTGTTTGGTAATAGCAGGGAGTCAATGTACATGATTACTGGTGCTTGCGCCAAGCCGTATTGGTGGTCTTGGTTTCCTTTTACACCCTTTTCCATTTCTTGTCAATCAATGGCTCCAGCCTAGATTATTTCGACAATGACCTGGCAAAAATCCATGTCCGCCATTTCTTCATAATTCATATTCTTGACCATTATTGCTTGTTTTCTATAGCGAGGGAAGGTTGTCCCACAGACAACCTTGTTGAAAAATATGTGGAAATAGATTTTGACAGCCTTCTTCTTTTCTTCTTCTCGATCTATTTGTACAAGCTCCCTTAGTTTCCTAATCAGATCTGAATGTGTGAAGTCAGTATTTCTGAAGCCAAGGTCTGACTGGAGCTCCTTCATTGTTTCGTTGCAAATCATTGGCCTTGGTGCTGTATTTTTGTTGTCGTTTGGGTATCCAAAAACTTTATGGATCCCTGCATTGGTAATCATTATTTCCTTGTCCCCATCGCCGTCATCGAAGCTTATCGTCAAGTTATTTGTGTCCATATTTTTGTAGATGTATGCTGCGAGGTTCCTATTGATTGACCCCGTTATTTTGCAGCCCTCAATGCTACCAAAGCCAGCCGTCTTAACATCTTTTCGGTGACGTTCTTTGAGAATTGCCCATGCTTCCTTGACCTAATGAAATGTAGCTCCAGCCTTGATTTGACATTTTTCGTCAGTCTCTGTTTTATCTGCTTCATTGACTATCATCGACAGTGATTGTTTTCCGCTCTCCCTTTTCCTCTTTCTCCTCTTTTGGTTTGTATTTCCCTGATTCAAGAAAAACAGAAACAAATGTTTTGTTAGTAAGCACTGTCTATTTTCAGTAGCAACAAATACTTGTAGACAAATTATCTCTTACATGTTCACTGTCATCCTCTCCGGCTTCGTTGTCGTGTGCAGGATTGAAATCATTGTCTCTTTCTGTGTTGGCGTTGGCACCGCTGGACTCCTATGAAACTCTATTTTTGGAATCCTCACCTTTGTCTTTTGTTTCTATTTTTCATGTCAATTTGTTTTTTCATTGCAGATGGTTTTGCTTGATGATGAGCTGGTGGGATTACCATTAGAGGCTTCGACTATTGCTTCAAGGTATCACTAATGACTAAGGGCTTAGGGCTTTTCTTTCTCTTATGTGTCTTTTCCACAACATTAACACCGTTTATTCTTTCTGGCTGTAGCTTTGCTTTTTGCCTATTGTAAGTTACCGTGGTTTTCTATGGCCGTGATACGACGACAGGTGCCTTTTTGTTCTTGCTTGGTCCCGTCCTTGTTCCTGGTTGGCCAGGAGAGATGTTGGGTCTATCTAGATATTCTGTATTAATTTCAGAAATGATTGTCTGAATATCAGCATCTACATGCCCTGCTTAATAACGAGTTAGGACATAAGGTTTCTGACGCCATATTTACTATAAACAGTAAGACATAGTTCTAAATCATACTGATGGGTTATACAGGACATATATTGCCTTTTGGTGATAATAAGGTACTATGCAAGCATTCTAAAAGAGTTGTCATAGGAATGCAACATCTCTTTGTCATTGGAATCACAGTACAACAGAAAAGTGTTGTTACTTAGAAGCACAGTTGGACGATAACAGTTACCTTGATTAACTGCATGTTGTGGATGTATAACTGTTGAATCAACAATATTACCTATTTTGTCTTGCTCAATTTCCATGAAGTCCTTCGCACCAGCGATTTCTGCATGTAAAACAACGTGTTGTGAGGGATACTTGGATTTGACAGCAAATTAGGCCACGGCTTGTTTGATTCTTGAAGAACATATTATCTAAACATAGAGCACAGATTTAGAAAAACAAGGTCACGTAATTTCAAATCCATAAAATGTAGGTACGTAAAAAATCGTCGGTAACTTTTTTCCTATCCTATTTCTTGTTGCTAGATACGTTGAGACAAAGTATTCGAAAGCAGTTTTGGTGCGGCTGCTAGGGTTTCTGTTCATCCAAGGCGGGGGAAACAGATGCTATGAGCGACCTGCTGCAACGGGATGGAATGCAGAAATGTATACCTTTGATTACGCGTGCGGGACTCCTTGAATCAATCCACTCGTTCTGTCGTTGATCTTTGTAGTTATCTCTGCCACTGGTTTTGCGAGCGTAGTTCTTCGTCAACTGTCGCCACCTGTGGGAGGGGATCTTGTGGCGGGCACCTTTTGAGTGCTTGTGTCGGAGTGCAGGGCGGTTGGAGAATCGCGGTGGTGGTTACCGGCAAGGCTAGTGGCGGTTTCGAATTCCACATGCTTGAGAACGAGAAGAGCAGAGCATGCGCGAGGGGAAGTGTTTGAGATTTTGATTGGGGGAAGAAGGAATGCAGTAGTAGAGAGAGCGAGGGAACCAATGGAACCGTCTTGAATCTTTTATCAATATTGGTGAAGAGTCGGTTTATTTTTTTGCTTTATTCTCAACCGTCCTGAATCTTGCATCAAGGTTGGTGAAGATCCGGTATCTTTTTTTTCTTTATTATAACCATCAGGGGGAGTGACGTTATATTCACGAGCGTGTCGCACCACAGGCATGGGTTCCAATAGACATTTAGATAAGTCACTCTGTAAAGCACGGGTGTGTAAGCACAAGAACCACAGAAGAGACATTTGGATAGCCACCGCGAAAACCATAGGTGTTTAGGCACAAGATTCACGTAAGAGACATTTAGAATAGCCACAACATAAAACATAACAATCATGGTAGTGTAAGCACAAGAGTCACAGAATAGACAATTAGGTAGCCACAGCGTAAAGCACGAGTGTGTAGGCACAAGAATCACGGTAGTGTAGGCACAAGAGTCACGGAATAGACATTTAGAATAGCCACAGCGTAAAGCATGCGGGTGTAGGGGAAAGAGTTATGGGCTAGACATTTGGATAGCCACCGTGAAAAGCACAGGTAAGTGTAGGCACAAGAGTCACGGAATAGATAATTAGGTAGTCACAACGTAAAGCACGAGTGTGTAGGCACAAGAATCACGGTAGTGTAGGCACAAGAGTCATGGAATAGACATTTAGAATAGCCACAGCGTAAAGCACGGGAGTGTAGGGGCAAGAGTCACGGGCTAGAAATTTGCTACACGATGAAACACGCCCTACGACCAATGACCCCCCCTTCTAGATCTATATGAATGCTAACCAAGCTCAAGGCAAGCCGGGGCTATGCCACCGGAGGCGCCGTTTGACCTTGGCATGACGAACACGTTGCACGATGCAACACGCGCAACGACCTATGACCCCCCTTCAAGGTTTATATGAATGCTAACCGAGCCGAAGGCGAGCCGGGGCTGCGGCACCGAAGGCGCCGTTTGCGCGTGGCACGACGAAACATGTTGCACGACAATACACGCCCTATGACACCCCTTATAGATTTATATGAATGCTAACTGAGCCGAAGGCGAGTTCGTCGTTTGCACGCGGCACGATGAAACACGCTGCACGACGAAACACGTGCTATGACCTATGAACCCCCCCTTCAGGGTTTATATGAATGCTAACCGAGCCGAAGGCGGGCCGGGGCTGCGCCGTTGAACACGTCGTTTGCAGGCGACACGACGAAAGATTTTGCATGATGAAACACGCGCTACAACCTATCACCCCCCTTCAAGGTTTATATGAATGCTAACCGAGCCGAAGGCGAGCCGGGGCTGCGCCGCCGAAGGCGTCGTTTGCACGCGACATGACGAAACACGCCCTACGACCTATGACCCCCCCTTCAAGGTTTATATGAATGCTAACCAAGCCAAAGGCAAGCCGGGGATGCGCCGTCGGAGGGGCCGTTTGCACACGGCACGACGAAACACGCCACACGACAAAACACGCGCTACGACCTATGACCCCTGCTTCTAGATATATATGAATGCTAACGGAGCCGGAGGCAAGGCGGGGCTGCACCACCGGAGGCGCCGTGTGCACGTGGCATGGCAAAACACGCTGCATGATGAAACACCCGCTACGACCTATGACCCCCCCTTCAAGGTTTATATGAATGCTAACCGAGTCGAAGGCGAGCCGGGGCTGCGCCGCGAGAGGAGCCATTTGCACGCGGCACGACGAAACACGCTCC
This sequence comes from Hordeum marinum, assembly GCA_022496015.1. Taxonomy (NCBI): domain Eukaryota; kingdom Viridiplantae; phylum Streptophyta; class Magnoliopsida; order Poales; family Poaceae; genus Hordeum; species Hordeum marinum. The sequence goes on from CM039672.1 coordinate 48,358,869, forward strand.
ACGACAAAACACACGCTACGACCTATGACCCAGCCTTCAAGGTTTATATGAATGCTAACCGAGCCGAAGGCGAGCCGGGGTTGTGCCGACGGAGGCGCCGTTTGCACGCAGCATGACGAAACACGCTCCACGACGAAACTCGTGCTACGAACTATGACCCCCTTCTAGATATATATGAATGCTAACCAATCCGAAGGCAACCCGGGGCTGCACGACCGAAGGAGCCGTTTGCACGTTGCACGACGAAACATGTGCTACGACCTATGACCCCCCTTCAAGGTTTATATGAATTCTAACTGAGCCGAAGGCGAGCCGAGGCTGTGCCGCTGGAGGCGCCGTTTGCACGCGGCACGACGAAACACGCTGCACGACGAAACACACGCTACGACCTATGATCCCCCCTTCTAGATTTATATGAATGCTAACCGAGCCTAAGGCAAGCAGGGGCTGCGCCGCCAGAGGCGCCGTTTGCACGCGGCATGACGGAACACCCTTCACGACGTAACACGCACTATGACCTATGACCCCCCCCCCCCACTTCAAGGTTTATATGAATGTTAACCGAGCTGAAGGCGAGCAGGGGCTGCACCACCGGAGGCACCGTATGCATGCGGCACGACGAAACACGCTGCACGACAAAACACGCACTATGACCGATGACCCCCGCTTCAAGGTTTATATGAATGCTAACCAAGCCGCAGGCGAGGCGGGGCTGCTCCGCCGGAGACGCCGTTTGCGCGCGACACGACGAAACATGCTGCATGACAAAACACGCACTACGACCTATGACCCCCCCTTCAAGGTCTATTTGAATGCTAACCGAGTCGAAGGCGAGCCGGGGTTGTGCCGCCGGAGGGGCCGTGTACACACGCCACGACGAAACACGCCCTATGACCCCCCTTATAGATTTATATGAATGCTAACCAAGCCGGGGCAGTGCCGTCGAAGGCGACGTTTGCACGTGGCACGACAAAACACGCTGCACGACAAAACACATGCTACGACATGTGAATGCTAACCAAGCCGAAGGCGGGCCGGGGCTGCGCCGCCGGAGACGCCGTTTCCACGCGACACGACAAAACATGCTGCACGATGAAACACGTGCTACAACCTATGACCCCCCTTCAAGATTTATATGAATGCTAACCGAGCCAAAGACGAGCCGGGGCTGCGCCACCGGAGGCGCCGTTTACACGGGGCACGACAAAACATGTTGCACGACAAAACACACGCTACGACCTATGACCCCCCTTCTAGATTTATATGAGTGCTAACCAAGCCGAAGGTAAGCCGAGGTTGCGCCGTCGGAGGCGCCGTTTGCTCGCGGCACGACGAAACACGCTGCATGATGAAACACGCGCTACGACCTATGACCCCCCTTCAAGGTTTCTATGTATGCTAACCGAGTTGAAGGCGAGCCTGGGCTGTGCCGCCGGAGGCGCCGTTTGCACGCGACATGACAAAACACGCTACATGGTGAAACACGCGCTACGACCTATGACGCCCCCTTGTAGATTTATATGAATGTTAACCGAGCCGAAGGCGAGCCGGGGCTGCGCTACCAGAGGTGCCATTCGCATGCGACATGACGAAACACGCTTCACGACGAAACACACGCTACGACATATGACCCCCTCTTCAAGGTTTATATGAAGGAATAATTGTATTTGTGCCCTTAGTTGTGTCACCGTCGACAGGAATACCCCTAGTTTTCGAAAATACGCGGTCATGCCCACATCACTTTGCTTGTCTTATGCTTTTTCCCTTTGACCGTTTGACTCCCATTTTGAAAACTTCATAACTATTTCATACTAACTCGGAAAAATGCAAATAAGATATGAAAATGTTCGGAAACACATCACCTATACGTGCATGTCATGTGCAGTCATGAAAAAAGTGTTGGAAAGTCGCCATCACCTATATGAGCTAAAACTGTTATGGAGACTTCCCAACAATTTTCTCATGAATGCAAATGTCATACACATATAGGTGATGTCTTTCCGAACATTTTGATACCTTATTTGTTTTTTTTTAGTTAGTATGAAATAGCTATGAAGTTTTCAAAATGACAGTCAAACGGTCAAAGGGCAAAAGCACAAGATCAGCAAAGTCATGTGGGCATGAAGGCGCGTTTTTCAAAATTAGGGGTATTCCTGTCGATGGTGGCACAACTAAGGGCTCAAATACAATTATCCCTTATATGAATGATAATCAAGCCGAAGGCAAGCCAGGGATGCACCGCTGGAGGCGCCGTTTGCATGCGGCACGACGAAAGACGCGCTACGACCTATGACCCCCCCCCCTTCAAGGTTAATATGAATGCTAACAGAGCCGAAGGCGAGCCGGGGCTGCGCCGTCGTAGGCACCATTTGCATGCGGCACGATGAAACACGCCACACGATAAAACACGCGCTACGAACTATGACCCCTGCTTCTAGATTTATATGAATGCTAACTGAGCCGAAGGAAAGCCGGGGCTGCGCCACCTGAGGCGCCGTTCGCATGCGGCACGACGAAACACGCGCTATGACCTATGACCCCCAATTCAAGGTTTATATGAATGCTAACCGAGTCAAATACGAGCCTGGGCTGCGCCGCTGGAGGCGCCGTTTGCACGCGGCACGACAACACACGCTGCACGGGGAAACACGCGCTACGACCTATGACCCCTCCTTCTAGATTTATATGAATGCTAACCGCCCCGAAGGCAAGCTGGGGCTGCGCCGCCAGAGGCACCGTTTGCATGCGGCTCGACGAAACACGCTCCACGAAGAAACACGCGCTACGACCTATGACCCCCCACTTCAAGGTTTATATGAATGCTAACCGAGCCAAAGGCGAGCCGGGGCTATGCCCCCGGAGGCGCCGTTTGCACGCGACACGATGAAACGCGCTCCATGACGAAACACGCGCTACGACCTATGACCCCCCCTTCTAGATATATATGAATGCTAACCGAGCCGAAGGCGAGCCGGGGCTGCACCACCAGAGGCGCCGTTTGCACGCGGCACGACCAAACACCGCCGGAGGCACCGTATGCACGCTGCAGGACGAAACACGCGGCACGACAAAACACGTGCTACGACCTATGATCCCTCCTTCTAGATCTATATGAATGCTAACCTAGTTGAAGGCAAGACGAGGCTGCGCCGCCCGAGGCACCGTTTGCACGCGGCACGACGAAACACACTTCACAACGAAACATGCGCTACGACCTATGACCCCCCTTCAAGGTTTATATGAATGCTAACCGAGTCGAAGGCGAGCAAGGGCTGCACCGCCGGAGGCGCCATTTACACGCGGCATTACGAAACATGTTGCACGACAAAACACATGCTACCACCTACGAACCTCCCTTCAGGGTTTATATGAATGCTAACCGAGCCGAAGGCGGGCCGAGGCTGCGCCGCCGGAGACGCCGTTTACACGCGACACGATGAAATATGCTGCACGATGAAACACGTGCTACAACCTATGACCCCCCCCCTTCAAGGTTTATATGAATGCTAACCGGGCCGAAGGCGAGCCGGCCCTGCATCGTCGGAGGCACTGTTTGCATGCGGCATGACGAAACACGCGCTACGACCTATGACCCCCTTCAAGGTTTATATGAATGCTAACCGAGCCAAAGGCGATCCGGGGCAGCGCCGCTGGGGGCACCGTTTGCACGCGGCACGATGAAACACGCTTCACGACAAAACACGCGGTATGACCTATGACCCCTGCTTCTAGATTTATATGAATGCTAACCGAGCCGAAGGCAAGCCGGGGCTACGCCGCCGGAGGCAGTGTTTGTGTGCGACACGGCAAAACACGTTGTATGACGAAACACGCGCTACAACCTATGACCCCCCCCCTTCAAGGTTTGTATGAATGCTAGCGAGTCGAAGACGAGCCTAGGCTGCGCCGCCGGAGGCGTCGTTTGCACATGGCACAACAAAAATACTGCACGGGGAAACCCACGCTAAGACCTATGACCCCCCTTCTAGATTTATATGAATGCTAACAGAGCCGAAGGCGAGCCGAGGCTGCGCCGCCAGAGGCGCCGTTTGTACACGGCACAACGTAACACGCTCCACGACGAAACACGCGCTACGACCTGTGACCCCGCCTTCAAGGTTTATATGAATGCTAACCAAGCCAAAGGCGAGCCGAGGCTGCGCCGCTGGAGGTGCCGTTTGTACACGGCATGACGAAACACGCTCCACGATGAAACACGCACTATGACCTATGACCCCCCTTCTAGATATATATGAATGCTAACCGAGCCGAAGGCGAGATGGGGCTGCTCCACCAAAGGTGCCGTTTGCACGCGGCACGATGAAACGCGCGCTACGACCTATGACCCCCCCTTCAAGGTTTATATGAATTCTAACTGAGCCGAAGGCTGTGCCACCAAAGGCGTCGTTTGCATGCGGCACGACGAAACATGATGCACGTCGAAACACGCGCTACGACCTGTGATCCCCCCTTCTAGATTTATATGAATGCTAACCGAGCCGAAGGCGAGCCGGGGCTGCGCCGCCAGCGGCGCTGTTTGCACGCGGCATGCCGAAACACACTTCATGATGAAACATGCGCTACGACCTAGGACCCCCCCCCCCCTTCAAGCTTTATATGAATGCTAACCGAGCCGAAGGCGAGTAGGGGCTGCACCGCTAGAGGCGACGTATGCACGCGGCACGATGAAACACGTTGCACGATGAAACACGCGCTATGACCTATGAACCCCCCTTCTAGATATATATGAATGCTAACCGAGCCGAAGGTGAGCCGGGGCTGCACCACCAGAGGCGCCGTTTGTACACGGCACGACGTAACACGCTCCACGACGAAACACGCGCTACGACCTATGACCCCCCCCTTCAAGGTTTTTATCAATTCTAACTGAGCCGAAGGCGAGCCGGGGCTATGCCACCGGAGGCGCCGTTTGCACGCGGCACGACGAAACATGCTGCATGGCGAAACATGCGCTACGACCTATGATCCCCCCTTCTAGATTTATATGAATGCTAACTAAGCCGAAGGCGAGCCGTGGCTGCTCCGCCGGAGACGCCGTTTGCACAAGACATGACGGAACATGCTGCATGAGAAAACATGCGCTACAACCTATGAGTCCTTCAAGGTTTATATGAATACTAACCAAGTTGAAGGCGAGCCGGGTTTGCGTCGCAGGAGGGGCCGTTTGCACGCGACACGACGAAACACGTTGCACGACGAAACACGCGCTAGGACCTATGACCCCCCTTCTAGATTTATATGAATGCTAACCGAGCCGAAGGCGAGCTAGGTCTAAGCCGCTAGAGGCACTATTTGCACGCGACACGATGAAACACGCTCCACGACGAAACACGTGGTACGACCTATGACCCTCCCTTCAAGGTTTATATGAATGCTAACCGAGCCGAAGGCGAGCCGGGGCTGCGCTGCCGGAGGCGCCGTTTGCACACAGCACGAGGAAACATGCTCCACGACGAAACACGTGCTATGACCTATGACCCCCCCTTCCCGTTATATATGAATTCTAACCGAGCCGAAGGAGAGCCGTGGCTGCACCACCAGAGGTGCCGTTTGCATGCGGCACGGCGAAACACGTGCTACGACCTATGACCCCCCCATCAAGGTTTATATGAATTCTAACTGAGCCAAAGGTGAGCCGGGGCTGTGCCGCTGGAGGGACCGTTTGCATGCGGCACAACAAAACATGTTGCACAACGAAACACGCGCTACGACCTATGATCCCCCCTTCTAGATTTATACGAATGCTATCCGAGCCGAAGGCGAGCCGTGGTTGCTCTTCCAGTCGAAGGCGAGTCGGGGCTGCACCGCCAGAGGGGCCGTTTGCACGCGGCACGACGAAACACGTTGCACGACGAAACACGCCCTGTGACCGCCCTCATAGATTTATATGAATGCTAACCGAGTCGGGGCAGCACCGCCGGAGGCGCCGTTTGCACGTGGCACGACGAAACACGCTTGACGACGAAACACACGCTATGACCTATGATCCCCCTTCTAGATTTATATGAATGCTAACCGAGCCGAAGGCGAGCCGGTGCTGCGCCGCTGGAGGGGCCATTTGCACGCGACACGACGAAACACGCTGCATGACGAAACACGCGCTACGACCTATGACCCCCCCCCTTCAAGGTCTATATGAATGCTAACCGAGCCAAGGGCGAGCAAGGCTGCACCTCCGTAGGCGCCGTATGCACGCGACACGACGAAACACACTTCACGACGAAACACGCCCTACGACCTATGACCCCTTCAAGTTTTATATGAATGCTAACCGAGCCGAATGCGAGCAGGGGCTGCACTGCCGGAGGCGCCGTATGCACGCGACATGACGAAACACGCTGCGTGACGAAACACGTGCTACGACCTATGACCCACCCTTCAAGGTTTATATGAATGCTAACCGAGCCGAAGGCGAGCCGGGGCTGCGCCGCCGAAGGCGCCATATGCACGCTGCACGATGAAACATGCTACATTACGAAACACGCGCTACGACCTATGACCCCCCCCCCCTTCAAGGTTTATATGAATGCTAACCAAGCCGAAGGTGAGCAGGGGCAGCACCGCCGGAGGCGCCGTATGCACGCGACACGACGAAACACGCCGCACGACGAAACATGCTCTACGACCTATGACCCCTCCCCTTCAAGGTTTATATGAATGCCAACCGAGTCGAAGGGAAGCGGGGGTTGCACCGCCGAAGGGGCCGTTTGCATGCAGCACGACGAAACACATGCTACGACCTATGAACCCCCCCTTTAGGGTTTATATTAATGCTAACCGAGTCGAAGGCGGGCCGGGGATGCGCCACTAGAGACGCCGTTTGCACGTGACACGATGAAAGATGTTGCACGATGGAACACACGCTACAACCTATGACCCCCCTTCAAGGTTTATATGAATCCTAACCGAGCCGAAGGCGAGCCGGGGCTGCCCAGCCGGAGGTGCCGTTTGCACGCGGCACGACGAAACACGTGCTATGACTTATGGCCACCCTCCTTCAAGGTTTATATGAATGATAACCGAGCCGAAGGCGAGCCAGGGCTGCACCGTCGTAGGCGCCGTTTGCATGCGGCACGACGAAACATGCAGCATGACAAAACACGCGCTACGACCTATGACCCCTGCTTCTAGATTTTTATGAATGCTAACCGAGCCGAAGGCAAGCCGGGGCTGCGCCGCCGGAGGCGCTGTTTGCACGCGGCACAATGAAACACGCTACACGACGAAACACGCGTTACGACCTATCACCCCCCTTCTAGATATATATGAATGCTAACCAAGCCGAAGGCGAGCTAGGGCTGCTCCATCGGAGGTGCCGTTTGCACGCGGCACGATGAAACACGCGCTATGACCAATGACCCCCCCCCCCTTCAAGGTTTATATGAATTCTAGCTGAGCCAAAGGCGAGCCAGGGCTGTACCCCCGGAAGCGCCGTTTGCATGCGGAACGACGAAACACGCGTTATGACCTATGAAATCTCCTTCTAGATTTATATGAATGCTAACCGAGCTGAATGCGAGCCGGGGTTGCGCCGCCAGAGGCACTGTTTGCAGGCGGCACGACGAAACACACTTCCCGACAAAACATGCGGTACGACCTATGACCCCCCCTTCAAGGTTTATACGAATGCTAGCCGAGCCGAAGGTGAGAAGGGGCTGCACCGCCGGAGGTGCCGTATCTACGCAGCACGACAAAACAGGGGCTACGACCTATGACCCCCCTTGAAGGTTTATATGAATGCTAACCGAGCCGAAAGCGAGCCGGGGTTGTGTCGTCGAAGGCGGCGTTTGCACGTGTCACGATGAAACACGCCGCACGACAAAACACACGCTATGACCTATGATCCCCGCTTCTATATTTATATGAATGCTAACCGAGCCGAAGGCAAGCCGGGGTTGTGCTGTCGGAGGTGTCGTTTGCACGCGGCACGATGAAACACGCTGCATGACAAAACACGCGCTACGACCTATTACCCCCCTTCAAGGTATATATAAATGCTAACCGAGTCGAAGGCGAGCCTGGGCTGCGCCGCTGGAGGCGCCATTTGTATGCGGCACGACAAAACACGATGCACAGGGAAACACGTGCTACAACCTATGACCCCCCTTCTAGATTTATATGAATTCTAACCGAGCCAAAGGTGAGCCGGGGCTGCGCCGCCAGAGGCGCCGTTTGCACGTGGCATGGCGAAACACACTTCATGACGAAACAAGCGCTACGACCTATGACCCCCCCTTCAAGGTTTATGTGAATTCTAACCGAGTCGAAGGCGAGCCTGGGCTGCGCCTCTGGAGGCGTCATTTCCACGCGGCACGACAAAACACGTTGCATGGGGAAAACGCGCTAGGACCTATGACCCCCCTTCTAGATTTATATGAATGCTAACCGAGCTGAAGGCGAGCCGAGTTTGCGCCGCTAGAGGCACAGTTTGCACGGGGCACGACGAATCACACTCCACGACGAAACACGTGCTATGACCTATGATCCCCCTTCTAGAATTATATGAATGCTAACCGAGCCGAAGGCGAGTCGGGGCTGTGCCGCCGGAGGGTCCATTTGCACGCGGCATGACAAAACACGCTGCATGACGAAACACGCGCTATGACCTATGACCCCCCCCCTTCAAGGTTTATATGAATGCTAACCGAGCCGAAGGCGAGCAGGGGCTGCACCGCCGGAGGCGCCGTATGCACGTGGCACAACGAAACACACTGGATGACGAAACACGCGCTACGACCTATGACCCCCCCCCCCTTCAAGGTTTATATGAATGCTAACCGAGCCGAAGGCGAGCTGTGGCTGCTCCGTCGGAGACGCCGTTTGCATGCAACACGACGAAACATGCTGCACAACAAAACACACGCTATGACCTATGACCCCCCTTCAAGGTTTATATGAATGCTAACCGAGTCGAAGGCGAGCCGGGATTGCACCGTCTGAGGAGCCGTTTGCACGGGGCACGACGAAACACGTTGCATGATGAAACATGCCCTATGACCCCCCTTATAGATTTATATGAATGCTAACCGTGCCGGGGCAGCGCCGCCGGAGGCGCCGTTTGGATGCGGCATGACGAAACACATGCTACGACCTATGAATGCTAACCAAGCTGAAGGCGAGCCGGGGCTGCGTCGCTAGAGGCGTCGTTTGCATGTGGCACGACGATACACGCTTCACGAAGAAACACGTGCTATGACCTATGACCCCCCCTCTTCAAGGTTTATTTGAACGCTAACCGAGCCGAAGGCGAGCCGGGGCTGCGCCGCCGGAGGCGCCATGTGCATGCGGCACGACTATACACGCTCCACGATGAAACACGCGCTACGTTCTATGACCCCCCTTCTAGATATATATTAATGCTAACCGAGCCGAAGGCGAGCCGGGCCTGCACCACCGGAGGTGCCGTTTGCACGCGACACGACGAAACACGCGCTACGACCTATGAGCCCCCCTTCAAGGTTTATATGAATTCTAACAGAGCCGAAGGCGAGCCGGGGCTGCGCCGCCAGAGGCGCCGTTTGCACACGGCACGACGATACACACTCCACAAAGAAACATGCGCTACGACCTATGACCCCCCGTTCAAGGTTTATATGAATGCTAACCGAGCCAAAGGCGAGCCGGGGCTGCGCTACCGGAGGCTCCGTTTGCATGCGGCACAAGGAAACGTCCTCCACGACGAAACATGCTCCACGACGAAACACGCGCTACGACCTATGACCCCCCTTCTAGATATATATGAATGCTAACCGAGCCGAAGGCGAGCCGGGGCTGCACCAATGGCGGCACCGTTTGCACGCGGCTCGACGAAATATGCGCTAGGACTTATGACCCCCCCCTTCAAGGTTTATATGAATTCTAATTGAGCCGAAGGCGAGCTGGGGCTGCGTCGCCGGAGGCGCCGTGTGCACGCGGCACGACGAAACACGCTGCATGATGAAACACGCGCTATGACCAAAGATCCCCCTTCAAGGTTTATATGAATGCTAACCGAGGCAAAGGAGAGCCGGGGCTGCACCTTCGGAGGCATCGTTTGCACGCGGCACGACGAAACACGCGGCACGACGAAACACGCTCTACGACCTATGACCCCCGCTTCTAGATTTATATGAATGCTAATCGAGCCGACGGCAAGGCGGGGCTACGCCACCGGAGGCGCCGTTTGCACGTGGCACGACGAAACATGCTGCATGAAAAACACGCGCTATGACCTATGACCCCCCCCCATTCAAGGTTTATATGAATGCTAACCGAGTCAAAGGCGAGCCTGGGCTGCGCCGCCGGAGGCGCCGTTTGCGCGCGGCACGACAAAACATGCTGCACGGGGAAACACGCGCTACGACCTATGACCCCCCTTCTAGATTTATATGAATGCTAACCAAGACGAGGGCGAGCCGGGGCTACGCCTTTAGAGGCGCCGTGTGCATGCGGCACGATGAAACACGCTCCACGACGAAACACGCGCTACGACCTATGACCCCCCATTCTAGATATATATGAATGCTGACCGAACCGAAGGCGAGCCGGGGCCGCACCACCGGAGGCGCCGTTTGCACGCGACAGGACGAAACACGCGCTACGACCTATGACCCCCCCTTCAAGGTTTATATGAATGCTGACCGAGCCGAAGGCAATTCGGGGCTGCACCGCTCGAGACATCGTTTCCACGTGACACGACGAAACATGCTGCACGATGAAACACGCACTACAACCTATGACCCCCCCTTCCAGGTTTATATGAATGCTAACCGAGTCGAAGGCGAGATGGGGTTGCGCCGCCGGAGGGGCCATTTGCACGCGGCACGATGAAACACATTGCACGATGAAACACGCCCTATGACCCCTCTTATAGATTTATATGAATGCTAACCGAGCCGAAGGCGAGCCGGGGCATCACCGCCTGAGGCGCCATTTGCACGCGGTATGACGGAACACGCTGCACGACAAAACACATGCTACGACCGATGAACCGCCCCTTCAGGGTTTATATGAATGCTAACCGAGCCGAAGGCGGGCCGGGGCTACGCTGCCGGAGATACCATTTGCACACGACACGATGAAACACGCGCTACAACCTATGACCCCCCTTCAAGGATTATATGAATGTTAACCAAGCCGAAGGCGAGCCAGGGCTGGACCACCGGAGGCGCCGTTTGCACGCGGCACGATGAAATACGCGTTACGACCTATGAGCCATTCCTTCAAGGTTTATATGAATGCTAACCGAGCTGAAGGCGAGCCAGGGCTGCGCCACCGGAGGCACCGTTTACACGCGGCACGATGAAACACGCTGCATGACAAAACACGCACTACGACCTATGACTCCCCCTTCTAGATTTATATGAATGCTAACCGAGCCGAAGGCATGCCGGGGTTGCGCCGCCGGAGGCGTCGTTTGCACGCGGCACGACGAAACACGCTGCATGACGAAACATGCACTACGACCTATGACCCCCTTCAAGGTTTCTATGTATGCTAACCGAGTCGAAGGCAAGCCTTGAATACGCCGTCGGAGGCGTCGTTTGCATGCGGCACGACAAAACATGCTGCACAGCGAAACACGCGCTACGACCTAGGACCCCCTCCTTCTAGATTTATATTAATGCTAACTGAGCCGAAGGCGAGCCAGGGCTGCACCGCTAGAGATGCCGTTTGCATTCGGCACGACGAAACACGCTCCACGATGAAACACGCACTACGACCTATGAGCCCCCCTTCAAGGTTTATATGAATGCTAACCTAGCCGAAGGCGAGCCGGAGCTGTGCCGCCGGAGACACGGTTTGCACGTGACACGACGAAACATGCTGCATGACGAAACGCACGCTATGACCTATGCCCCCCCCCCTTCAAAGTTTATATGAATGCTAACCGAGTCGAAGGCGAGCCGGGGCTGCGCTAGCAGAGGGGCTGTTTGCACGCAGCACGACGAAACATGTTGCACGATGAAACACGCCCTATGACCCCCCATATAGATTTATATGAATGCTAACCGAGCCGAATGCGAGCCGGGGCAGCACCACCGAAGGCGCCGTTTGCATGTGGCACCACGAAACACGCTGCACGACAAAACACGCTCTACGACCTATGAATACCCCCCTTTAGGGTTTATATGAATGCTAACCGAGCCGAAGGAGGGCCAGGGCTGCGCCGCCTGAGACGCTGTTTGCACGCAAGACAACGAAACATGCTGCACGATGAAACACGCGCTACAACCTATGGCCCCCCTTCAAGGTTTATATGAATGCGGACCGAACCGAAGGCGAGCCGCGGCAGAGCCGGTGGAGGCACCGTTTGCACGCGGCACGAGGAAACACGCTACAAGACAAAACATGCGCTACGACCTATGATCCCCCCCTTCTAGATTTATATGAATGCTATCCGAGCCGAAGGCAAGCCGGGGCTGCGCCGCCAAAGGAGCCGCTTGGACGCGGCACGACGAAACACGCTACCTGACGAAACGGGTGCTACGACCTATGACCCCCCTTCAAGGTTTATATGAATGCTAACCGAGTCGAAGCGAGCCAGGGATGCACTGCTGGAGGCGCCATTTGCACGCAGCAGGACAAAACATGCAACACGGGAAACACGTGTTGCGACCTATGACCCCCCTTATAGATTTATATGAATGCTAACCGAGCCGAAGGCGAGCCGGGGCTACACCGCCAGAGGCGCCGTTTGCACGCGGTATGACGAAACACGCTGCACAACAAAACACATGCTATGACCTATGAACCGCCCCTTCAGGGTTTATATGAATGCTAGCCGAGCCGAAGGTAGGCCGGGGATGCGCTGGCGAAGGTGCCATTTGCACGCGACACGACCAAACATGCTGCACGATGAAACACGCGCTACAACCTATGACCCCCCTTCAAGGTTTATCTGAATGCTAACCAAACCAAAGGCGAGCCGGGGCTGCACCGCCGGAGGTGCGGGTTGCACGTGGCACGACGAAATATGCATTGCGACCTATGACCCACCCTTCAAGGTTTATATGAATGCTAACCAAGTTGAAAGCGAGCCGGGGCTGCGTCGCCGGAGGCGCCGTTTACACGCGGCACGACAAAACACGCGCTACGACCTATGACCCCGCCCCCCTTCTAGATTTATATGAATGCTAACCGAGCCGAAGGCATGCCGGGGCTGTGCCACCGGAGGCGTCGTTTGCACGCGGCACGATGAAACACGCTGCATGACGAAACACACACTACGACCTATGAACCCCTTCAAGCTTTCTATGTATGCTAACCGAGTCGAAGGCGAGCCTTGACTACGCCGCCGGAGGCGTCGTTTGCATGCGGCACGACAAAACATGCTGCACGGCGAAACACGTGCTACGACCTATGACCCCCTCTTTCTAGATTTATATTAATGCTAACCGAGCCGAAGGCGAGCCGGGGCTGCGCGACTAGAGACGCCGTTTACATCCGGCACGACGAAACACGTGCTACGACCTATGACCCCCCCTTAAAGGTTTATATGAATGCAAACATGGCCGAAAGCGAGCCGGAGCTGCGTCACCGGAGACACGGTTTGCACGCGACACGACAAAACATGCTGAATGCTAATCGAGCTGAAGGCGAGCCGAGGCAGCACCGCCGGAGGCGCCGTTTGCACGTGGCACGACAAAACACGCTGGACGACGAAACACGCGCTACGATCTATGAAGCCCCCTTTAGGTTTTATATGAATGCCAATCGAGCTGAAGGAGGGCCAGGGCTGCGCCGCTTGAGACGCCGTTTGCGTGCAAGACGACGAAACATGCTGCACGAGGAAACACGCGCTACAGCCTATGACCCCCCCTTCAAGGTTTATATGAATGCTGACCGAACCGAAGGCGAGCCGCGGTTGCGCCGGTGGAGGCGCCGTTTGCACGCGGCACGACGAAACACGCTACACGACAAAACACGCGCTATGACCTATGATCCCTCCTTCTAGATTTATATGAATGCTATCCGAGCCGAAGGCAAGCCGGGGCTGCACCGCCAAAGGAGCCGCTTGGACGCGGCACGACGAAACACGCTACATGACGAAACACGCGCTACGACCTATGACCCCCCCCTTCAAGTTTTTTATATGAATGCTAACCGAGTCGAAGGCGAGCCTGGGCTGCACCGCCGGAGGCGCCGTTTGCACGCAGCATGACAAAACATGCTACACGGCAAAACGCGTGCTACGAACTATAACCCCCCCACCTTCTAGATTTATATGAATGCTAACCGAGCCAAAGGCATGTCTGGGCTGCACGGCCAGAGGCGCCGTATGCACGCGGCATGACGAAACACGCTCAATGGCGAAACACGCGCTACGACCTATGACCCCCCTTCTAGGATTTTATGTATGCTAACTGAGTCGAAGGCGCGCCTTGACTATGCCGCCGGTGGCGCCGGTTGCATGCGGCATGACAAAACACACTGCACGGCGAATTACACGCTACGACCTATGACCCCCTCCTTCTAGATTTGTATGAATGCTAACCGAGCTGAAGGCGAGCCGGGGCTGTGCCGCTAGAGGTGTCGTTTGCATGCGACATGAAGAAATACGCTCCAAGACAAAATACGCGCTACGACCTATGACCCCCCTTCAAGGTTTATATGAATTCTAACCTAGCAACAGACGAGCCGGAGCTGCGCCGCGGGAGACGTGGTTTGCACGCGACATGACGAAACATGCTGCATGACGAAACGCGCGCTACGACCTATGACCCCCTCTTTCTAGATTTATATTAATGCCAACCGAGCCGAAGGCGAGCCGGGGCTGTGCCACTAGAGACGCCGTTTGCATCCGGCACGACGAAACACGCTCCACGACAAAACACGCGCTACGACCTATGACCCCCCCCCCCTTAAAGGTTTATATGAATGCTAACATGGCCGAAAGCAAGCCAGAGCTGCGTCGCCGGAGGCACGGTTTGCACGCGACACGACGAAACATGCTGCATGACGAAATGTGCGCTATGACCTATGACCCCCTTCAAGGTTTATATGAATGCTAACCGAGTCGAAGGCGAGCCGGGGCTGCGCCGCCAAAGGGGCCATTTGCACGCAGCACGACGAAACATGTTGCATGACGAAACACGACCTATGACCCCCCTTATAGATTTATATGAATGGTAACCGAGCTGAAGGCAAGCCGGGGCAGCACCGCCGGAGGCGCCGTTTGCACGTGGCACGACAAAACACGCTGGACGACGAAACACGCGCTACGACCTATGAACCCCCCTTTAGGTTTTATATGAATGCTAATCGAGCTGAAGGAGGGCCAGGGCTGCGCCGCTTGAGACGCCGTTTGCGTGCAAGACGACGAAACATGCTGCACGAGGAAACACGCGCTACAACCTATGACCCCCTCTTCAAGGTTTATATGAATGCTGACCGAACCGAAGGCGAGCCGCGGTTGCGTCGGTGGAGGCGCCGTTTGCACGCGGCATGACGAAACACGGTACACGACAAAACACGCGCTATGACCTACGATCCCTCCTTCTAGATTTATATGAATGCTATCCGAGCCGAAGGCAAGCCGGGGCTACGCCGCCAAAGGAGCCGCTTGGACACGGCACGACGAAACACGCTACATGACGAAACACGCGCTATGACCTATGACCCCCCTTCAAGGTTTTTATATGAATGCTAACCGAGTCGAAGGCGAGCCTACGCTGCACCGCCGGAGGCGCCGTTTGCACGCAGCATGACAAAACATGCTACACAGCAAAACACGCGCTACGAACTATGACCCCCCACCTTCTAGATTTATATGAATGCTAACTGAGCCGAAGGCATGTCGGGGCTGCACCGCCAGAGGCGCCGTTTGCACGCGGAACGACGAAACACGCTCAAGGGCGACATGACAAAATATGCTCCAAGATGAAATACGCGCTATGACCTATGACCCCCCCTTCAAGGTTTATATGAATTCTAACCTAGCAACAGACGAACCGGAGCTGCGCCGCGGGAGACGCGGTTTGCACGCGACACGACGAAACATGCTGCATGACGAAACGCGCGCTACGATCTATGACCCCCCTTCTAGGTTTTTATGTATGCTAACTGAGTCGAAGGCGAGCCTTGACTACGCTGCCGGTGGTGCCATTTGCATGCGGCACGACAAAACAGACTGCACGGCGAATTACGTGCTACGACCTATGACCCCCTCCTTCTAGATTTATATGAATGCTAACCGAGATGAAGGCGAGCTGGGGCTGTGCCGCTAGAGGTGTCGTTCGCATGCGACATGACAAAATACGCTCCAAGATGAAATACGCGCTATGACCTATGACCCCCCCTTCAAGGTTTATATGAATTCTAACCTAGCAACAGACGAACCGGAGCTGCGCCGCGGGAGACGCGGTTTGCACGCGACACGACGAAACATGCTACATGACGAAACGCGCGCTATGACCTATGACCCCCTTCAAGGTTTATATGAATGCTAACCGAGTCGAAGGCGAGCCAGGGCTGCGCCGCCAGAGGGGCCGTTTGCACACAGCACAATGAAACATGCCCTATGACCCCCCTTATAGATTTTTATGAATGCTAACCGAGCCTAAGGTGAGCCGGGGCAGCACCGTCGGAGGCGCCGTTTGCACGTGGCACGACGAAACACGTGCTACGACCTATGAACCCCCCCTTCAGGCTTTATGTGAATGCTAACCGAGCCGAAGGAGGGCCAGGGCTGCGCCGCCCGAGACGCCGTTTGCATGCAACACGACGAAACATGATGCACGATGAAACACGCGCTACAACCTATGACCCCCTTCAAGGTTTATATGAATGCTGACCGAGCCGAAGGCGAGCCGGGGCTGTGCCGGCGGAGGCGCCGTTTGCACGCGGCGCGATGAAACACGCGCTATGACCTATGACCCCCCTTCAAGGTTTATATGTATGCTAACCAGGCTGAAGGCAAGCCGGGGCTGCGTCGTCGGAGGCGCCGTTTACACGTGGCACGACGAAACACGCTGTACGACAAAACACGCGCTACGACCTATGATCCCCTCTTCTAGATTTATATGAATGCTATCCGAGCCGAAGGCAAGCCGGGGTAGCACTGCCAGAGGAGCTGCTTGCACGTGGCATGACGAAACACGCGCTATGACCTATGACCCCCCTTCAAGATTTCTATGAATGCTAACCGAGTCAAAGGCGAGCCTGGGCTGCACCGCTGGAGGCGCCGTTTGCACGTAGCATGACAAAACGTGCTACACGACGAAACACGCGTTGTGACCTATGACCCTCTCCTTCTAGATTTATATGAATGCTAACCGAGCCGAAGGTGAGCCGGGGCTGCACCGCTAGAGGCGCTGTTTGCAAGCGGCACGACGAAACACGCTCCACGATGAAACACGCGCTACGACCTATGACCCCCCTTCAAGGTTTATATGAATGCTAACCGACTCGAAGGCGAGCCGGGGTTGCGCCGCCGGAGGGGCAGTTTGCACGCGGCACGACGAAACACGTTGCACGATGAAACACGCCCTATGACCCCCCTTATAGATTTATATGAATGCTAACCGAGCCGAAGGCGAGCTGGGGCAGCGCCGCCGGAGGTGCCATTTGCACGCGGCATGACGAAACAAGCTGCACGACGAAACACAAGCTACGACCTATGAACCGCCCCTTCAGGGTTTATATGAATGCTAACCGAGTCGAAGGAGGGCCGGGGCTGCGCTACCGGAGATGTCGTTTGCACGCGACACGACGAAACATGTTGCACGATGAAACACGCGCTACAACCTATGACCCCCCCTTCAAGGTTTATATGAATGCTAACCAAACCAAAGGCGAGCCAGGGCTGCACCACCGGAGGCACCGTATGCACGCGGCATGATGAAATAAGTGCTACGACCTATGATCCACCCCTTCAAGGTTTATATGAATGCTAACCGAGCCAAAGGCGAGCTGGGGCTACGCCGCCGGAGGCGCCGTTTACACGCGGCACGACGGAACACGCTGCATGACAAAACACGCGCTATGACCTATGACCCCCTTCTAGATTTATATGAATGCTAACCGAGCCGAAGGCATGCCGGGGCTGCACCGCCGGAGGCGTTTTTTGCACGCGGCACGACGAAACACGCTGCATGACGAAACACGCGCTACGACCTATGACCCCCTTCAAGGTTTCTATGTATGCTAACCGATTCGAAGGCGTGCCTTGACTACGTCGCCGGAGGCGCCGTTTGCATGCGGCACGACAAAACACGATGCACGGGGAAACACGCGCTACGACCTATGACCCCCTCCTTCTAGAATTATATGAATGCTAACCCGGCTGAAGGCGAGCCGGGGCTGTACCGCTAGAGGCGCCGTTTGCACGCGGCACGACGAAACACGCTCCACGACAAAACACGCGCTATGACCTATGACCTCCCCTTCAAGGTTTATATGAATGCTAACCTAGCCAAAGGCGAGCCGGAGCTGCGCCGCCGGAGACGCGGTTTGCACGCGACACGACGAAACATGCTGCATGACGAAACGCGCGCTATGACCTATGACCCCCTTCAAGGTTTATATCAATGCTAACCGAGTCGAAGGCGAGCCGGGGCTGTGCCGCCAGAGGGGCCATTTGCACTCAGCACAACGAAACACGTTGCACGACAAAACACGCCCTATGACCCCCCTTACAGATTTATATGAATGCTAACCAAGCCGAAGCGAGCCGGGACAGCACCGCCGGAGGCGCCATTTGCACGCGACATGACGAAACACGCTGCACGACGAAACACAAGCTACGACCTATGAACCCCCCCCCCCCTTCAGGGTTTATATGAATGCTAACCGAGCCGAAGGAGGGCCAGGGCTGCACCGCCCGAGACACCGTTTGCACGGAACACGATGAAACATGGTGCACGATGAAACACGCGCTACAACCTATGACCCCCCTTCAAGGTTTATATGACTGCTGACCGAGCCGAAGGTGAGCCGGGGCTGCGCCGGCGGAGGCGCCGTTTGCAAGTCGCACGATGAAACACGCGCTACGACCTATGACCCCCCCCCCTTCAAGGTTTATATGTATGCTAACCGAGCCGAAGGCGAGCCGGGCTATGCTGTCGGAGGCGCCATTTACACGCGGCACAACAAAACACGCGCTATGACCTATGATCCCCCCTTCTAGATTTATATGAATGTTATCCGAGCCGAAGGCAAGCCGGGGCTGCGCTGCCAAAGGAGCCGCTTGCAAGCGGCAGGACGAAACACGCTGCATGACTAAACACACGCTATGACCTATGACCCCCATTCAAGGTTTCTGTGAATGCTAACCGAGTCGAAGGTGAGCCTGGGATGCACCGCCAGAGGTGCCGTTTGCACGCAGCACGACAAATCATGCTACACGGTGAAACACGCGCTGCGACCTATGACCCCCCCTGCTAGATTTATATGAATGCTAACCGAGCTAAAGGCGAGCCAGGCCTGCACCGCCAGAGTAGCCGTTTGCACGCAGCACGACGAAACACCCTCCATGATGAAACACGCTCTATGACCTATGACCCCCTCCTTCTACATATATATGAATGCTAACCGAGCCGAAGGCGAGCCGAGGCTGCGCCACCGGAGGCGCCATTTGCACGCGGTACTACGAAACACGGGCTACGGCCTATGACCCCCTTCATGGTTTATATTAATGCTAATCGAGCCGAAGGCGAGCCGGGGTTGCGCCGCCAAAGGTGTCATTTGCACGCGGCACGACGAAACACGCTACACGACGAAACACGTGCTATGACCTATGACCCCCCTTCAAGGTTTATATGAATGCTAACCGAGCCGAAGGCGAGCCGGGCCTGCACCGCTAGAGGCGCCGTTTGCACGTAGTATGACGAAACACCCTCCACGATGAAACACGCGCTATGACCTATGACGCCCTCCTTCTAGATATATATGAATGCTAACCGAGCCGAAGGCGAGCCGAGGCTGCGCCACCGGAGGCGCCATTTGCACGCGGTACGACAAAACACAGGCTACGGCCTATGACCCCCCCTTCATGGTTTGTATGAATGCTAACCGAGCCGAAGGCGAGCCAAGGTTGCGCCGCCGAAGGCATCGTTTGCACGCGGCACGACGAAACACGCTACACGACGAAACACATGCTATGACCTATGACCCCCCTTCAAGGTTTATATGAATGCTAACCGAGCCGAAGGCGAGCCGGGGTTGCGCCATCGGAGGCGCCGTTTTCACACGGCATGACGAAATACGCTGCACGACAAAACACGCGCTACGATCTATGACCCCCCTTCTAGATTTATATGAATGCTAACCGAGTCGAAGGCATGCCGGGGCTGCGCCACCGGAGGCGTTGTTTGCACGCGGCACGACGAAAGACGCTGCATGACAAAACAGGTGCTACGACCTATGACCCCCTTCAAGGTTTCTATGTATGCTAACCGAGTCGAAGGCGAGCCTTGACTACGCCGCTGGAGGCGCCGTTTGCATGCGGCACGACAAAACACGATGCACAGAAAAACACGCGCTACGACCTATGACCCCCTCCTTCTAGAATTATATGAATGCTAACCGAGCTGAAGGCGAGCCGGGGCTATGCCGCTAGAGGCGCTGATTGCACGCGGCACCACGAAATACGCTCCACGACGAAACACGCGCTATGACCTATGACCCCCATTCAAGGTTTATATGAGTGCTAACCTAGCCGAAGGCGAGCCAGAGCTGCGCCGCAGGAGACTCGGTTTGCACGCGACACGACAAAACATGCTGCATGACGAAACGCACGCTATGATCTATGACCCCCTTCAAGGTTTATATGAATCCTAACCGAGTCGAAGGCGAGCCGGGGCTGCGCCGCCAGAGGGGCCGTTTGCACGCAGCACAACGAGATACGTTGCATGACGAAACACGCCCTATGACCCCCTTATAGATTTATATGAATGCTAACCGAGCCGAAGGCGAGCCGGGGTAGCACCACCGGAGGCGCCATTTACACGTGGCGCGACGAAACACGCTGCACGGCGAAACACGCACTACGACCTATGACCCCCTCCCCTTCAGGGTTTATATGAATGCTAACCGAGCCGAAGGAGGGCCAGGGCTGCACCGCCCGAGACGCCGTTTGCATGCAACACGACGAAACATAGTGCACGATGAAACACACACTACAAGCTATGACCCCCCCTTCAAGGTTTATATGATTGCTGACCGAGCCGAAGGCGAGCCAGGGCTACGCCGGCGGAGGCGCCGTTTGCACATGGCACGATGAAACACGCGCTACGACCTATGACCCCCATTTCAAGGTTTATATGTATGCTAACCGAGCCGAAGGCGAGCCAGGGCTGCGCCGTCGGAGGCACCATTTACACGCGGCACAACAAAACACGCTGCATGACAAAACACGCACTACAACCTATGATCCCCCTTCTAGATTTATATGAATGCTATCCGAGCCGAAGACAAGCCGGGGCTGCGCCGCCAAAAGAGCCGCTTGCACGCGGCACGACGAAACATGTTGCATGACGAAACACGCGCTATGACCTATGACCCCCATTCAAGGTTTCTATGAATGCTAACCAAGTCGAAGGCGAGCTTGGGCTGCATCGCCGGAGGCGCCGTTTGCACGCAGCACGATAAAACATGCTACACGATGAAACACGCGCTGCGACCTATGGCCCCCCTTCTAGATTTATATGAATGCTAACCGAGCCGAAGGCGAGCCGGGCCTGCACCGCCAGAGGCGACGTTTGCACGCAGCACGACGAAACACCCTCCACGACGAAACACGCGCTATGACCTATGACCCCCTCCTTCTAGATTTATATCAATGCTAACCGAGCCGAGGGTGAGCCGGGGCTGCGCCACCGGAGGCACCATTTGCACGCGGTACGACGAAACACGGGCTACGGCCTATGACCCCCCTTCATGGTTTATATGAATGCTAACCGAGCCGAAGGCGAGCCGGGGTTGCGCCGCCGAAGGCGCTGTTTGCACGCGGCAAACACACTACACGACGAAACACGTGCTATGACCTATGACCCCCCTTCAAGGTTTATATGAATGCTAACCGAGCCGAAGGCGAGCCGGGGCTGCGCCATCGGAGGGGCCGTTTACACGCGGCATGGCGAAACATGCTGCACGACAAAACACGCACTACGACTTATGATCCCCACTTCTAGAATTATATGAATGCTATCTGAGCCGAAGGCAAGCTGGGGTTGCGCCGCCAGAGGAGCCGCCTGCACGCAGCACGAAGAAACATGCGTTACGACCTATGACCCACCTTTAAGGTTTCTATGAACGCTAACCGAATCGAAGGCGATCCTGGGCTGCACCGCCAGAAGCGCCGTTTGCACGTAGCACGACAAAACATGCTACACGGCAAAACACATGTTGCGACCTATGATCCCTTCTAGATTTATATGAATGCTAACCGAGCCGAAGGCGGGCCGGGGCTATGCCGCCAGAGGCACCGTTTGCACGCGGCACGATGAAACACGCTCCATGATGAAACACGCGCTACAACCTATGACCCCCCCCCTTCAAGGTTTATATGAATGCTAACCGAGCCGAAGGCGAGCAGGGGCTGCGCCGCCGAAGGCGCCATATGCACGCTGCACGATGAAACATGCTACACGACGAAACACGCGCTACGACCTATGACCCCCCCCTTCAAGGTTTATATGAATGCTAACCGATCCGAAGGCGAGATGGGGCTGCGCCGTCAGAGACGTCTTTTCCATGTGACACGACGAAACATGTTGCACGATGAAACACACGCTATGACCTATGACCCCCCTTTAAGGTTTATATGAATGGTAACCGAGTCGAAGGTGAGCCAAGGCTGCGACGTCGGAAGCGCCGTTTGCACGCAGCACGACGAAACACGCACTACGACCTATGACCCCCCCTCCTCTTCAAGGTTTATATGAATGCTAACCGAGCAGAAGAGAGCCAGGGCTGTGCAGTCAGAGACGCCGTTTGCGTGCGACACGACGAGACATGCTGCATGACGAAATACGCGCTACGACCTATGAATCCTCTTTCAAGGTTTATATGAAAGTTAACCGAGCCGAAGGCGAGCCGGGTCTGCGCCGCCGGAGGGGCCATTTGCACGTGGCAAGACGAAAAATGTGGTACAGCCTATGACCCCCCCTTCAAGGTTTATATGAATGCTAACCGAGCCGAAGGCGATCCGGGGATGCGCCGCCGGAGGCGCCGTTTGTACGTGACACGACGAAATACGCTGCACGACGAAACACGTGCTACAACCCATGATCCCACCTTCTTGATTTATATGAATGCTAACCGAGCCGAAGGCGAGCCGGGGCTGCACTGCCGAAGGGGCCGTTTGCATGTGGCATGATGGAACACGTTGCATGATGTAACACGCGCTACGACCTATGACCCCCCCTTCAATGTTTATATGAATGCTACACGAGTCGAAGGCGAGCCAAAGCTGCGCCGCCGGAGGCGCCATTTGCATGCGGCACAACAAAACACGTTGCACAAGGAAACACACGCTATGACCTATGACCCCCCTTCTAGATTTATATGAATGCTAACCGAGCCGAAGGCGAGCCATGGCTGTGCCGTCGGAGGGGCCATTTGCATGCAGCACGACGAAACACGCTGCACGACGAAACACGCGCTATGACCTATGACCCCCCGCTTCAAGGTTTATATGAATGCTAACATCGCTGAAAGCAAGCCGGGGCTGCGTCGCCGGAGATGCCGTTTGCACGCGACACGATGAAGCGTGTTGCACGACGAAACACGCGCTACGACCTATGAATCCTCGTTCAAGGTTTATATGAATGCTAACCAAGCCAAAGGTGAGCCGGTGCTGCATCGCCGGAGGCGCTATTTGCACACGGGAAGACAAAACACGCGCTACGACCTATGACCCCCTCTTCAAGGTTTATATGAATGCTAATTGAGCCGAAGGCGAGCCGAGGCTGCGCCGCCGAAGGTGCCGTTCGCACGTGGCATGACGAAAAACGCTGCATGACAAAACAAGCGCTACGACCTATGACCCCCCTTCTAGATTTATATAAATGCTAACCGAGCCGAACGCAAGTAGGGGCCATTTGCACTCGGCCCGACGAAACACACTGCATGACGAAACATGCGCTATGACCTCTGTTCCCCCCTTCAAGGTTTATATGAATGCTAACTGAGACGAAGGCGAGCCGGACCTGCGCTGCCGGAGGTGTCGTGTGCACGTGGCACGACGAAACACGCTGCACGACAAAACACACGCTATGACCTATGACCCTGCTTCTAGATTTATATCACTGCTAACCGAGCCGAAGGCGAGCCGGGGCTGCGTCGCTAGAGGCGTCGTTTGCACGCGGCATGACGAAACACGTTGCACTACGAAACACACGCTACGACCTATGACCCCCCTTCTAGATTTATATAAATGCTAAACGGGCCAAAGGCGAGCCGGGGTTGTGCCATCGGAGGCGCCGTTTCCACGCGGCACGACGAAACACGCGCTATGACCTATGACCCCACTTCAAGGTTTATGTGAATGCTAACCAAGCCGAAGGCGAGCCGGGGCTACGCCGCCGGAGGCGCCGTTTGCACGCGGCACGACGAGACACGCTACACGATGAAACACGCACTACCACATATGACCTCCCTTATAGATTTGTATCAATGCTAACCGAGCCAAAGGCTAGCCGGGGCTGCGCCGGCAGAGGCATTGTTTGCACGCAGCACGACGAAACACGCTGCAGGACGAAGCATGTGCTATGACCTATGACCCCCCTTTCTAGGTTTATATGAATGCTAACCAAGCCAAAGGCGAGCAGGGGCTGCGTCGCCGGAGGCGCCGTATGCACCCGGCACGACAAAACACGTTGCACGACGAAACACACGCTACAACCTATGACCCCCTTCTAGATCTATATGAATGCTAACCAAGCCGAAGGCGAGCCGGGGCTGTGCCGCCGGCGGAGCCGTTTGCACGTGGCACGACAAAACATGCTGCACGATGAAACACGCGCTATGACCTATGACCCCCCCTTCAAGGTTTATATGAATGCTAACCGAGCCGAAGGTGACCCGGGGCTGCACTCTAGAGTTGCCATTTACACGCGACACAACGAAACACGCTGCATGACGAAACATGCTGCACGATGAAACATGCGTTACGACCTATGACCCCCCTTCGAGGTTTATATGAATGCTAACCGATGCGAAGGCGAGCTGGGGCTGCGCCGTCGGAGGCGCCGTTTTCACGTGGCATGACAAAACACGCTGCACGACGAAACACGCGCTACGAACTATGACCCCCCGCTTCAAGGTTTATATGAATATTAACCGAGCCGAAAGCGAGCCAAGGCTGCACCATCGAATTCGCCGTTTGCAAGCGACACGACGAAACATGCTGCACGACAAAACACGCGCTACGACCTATGAATTCCCTTCAAGCTTTATATGAATGCTAACCGAGCCGAAGGCGAGCCGGGGCTGCACCGATGAAGGTGTCATTTGCACGTGGCATGACAAAGCATGCTGCACGACAAAACACGACATATGACCTATGGCCCCCCTTCTACATTTATATAAATGCTAACCGACCCGAAGGCGAGCCGGGGCTGTGCCGCCGGTGGGGCCATTTGCACGCGGCACGACAAAATACGCTGCATGACGAAACACGCGCTATGACCTATGACCCCCCTTCAAGGTTTATATGAATGCTAACTGAGCCGAAGGTGAGCCGAAGCTGCGCCGCCGGAGGAACCGTTTGCACGCGGTACGACGAAACACGTTGCACGACGAAACACACGCTACGACCTATGACCCTCATTCTAGATTTATATGAATGCTAACCGAGCCGAAGGCGAGCCGGGGCTGCGCCACCGGAGGCGTCGTGTGCATGTGGCACGACGAAACACGTTGCACGACAAAACAAGCGCTACGACCTATGACCCCCTGCTAGATTTATATGAATGCTAACCCAGCCGAAGGGGAGCCAGGGCTGTGCCGCCAGAGACGCCATTTGCACGGGACACGACGAAGCATGTTGCACGATGAAACACCCGCTACGACCTATGAATCCCCCTTCAAGGTTTATATGAATGCTAACTGAGCCGAAGACGAGCCGGTGCTACGTCGCCAGAGGCGCTGTTTGCACGCGGCAAGATAAAAGACGCGCTATGACCTATGACCCCCCTTCAAGGTTTATATGAATGGTAACCGAGCCGAAGGCAAGTTGGGGTTGCACTGCCGAAGGTGTCGTTTGCATGCGGCACCACAAAACACGCTGCACGACAAAACACGTGCTACGACCTATGACCCCCCCCCCTTCTAGATTTATATAAATGGTAACCGAGCCGAAAGCAAGCAGGGGCTGCGCCGCCGAATGGGCCGTTTGCACGCGGCACGACCAAACACACTGCACGACGAAACACGCGCTACGACCTATGACCCCACTTCTAGATTTATACGAATGCTAACCGAGTCGAAGGCGAGCCGGGGCTGCGCCGCTAGAGGCGCCGTTTGCACGCGGCATGACGAAACACGCTGCATGACAAAACACGCGCTACGACCTATGACCCCCTGCTTCAAGGTTTATATAAATGCTAACCGAGCCGAAGGCAAGCCGGGGCTGCGCCACCGGAGGCGTCATGTGCATGTGGCACGATGAAACACGTTGCACGACAAAACAAGCGCTACGACCTATGACCCTCCTTCTAGATTTATATGAATGCTAACCGAGCCAAAGGCGAGCCGGGGTTGTGCCGCCGGAGACGCCGTTTGCACACGGCACGATGAAACACGCTGCACGACGAAACACGCGCTACGACCTATGATCCCCCTTCAAGGTTTATATGAATGCTAACCGAGCCGAAAGTGAGCCAAGGTTGCGCCACCGGATTCGCTGTTTGCAAGCGACACGACGGAACATGCTGCCCGACGAAACACGTGCTACGACCTATGAATCCCCTTCAAGGTTTATATGAATGCTAACCAAGCCGAAGGCGAGCCGGGGCTGCACCGCCGGAGGTGTCGTTTGCACGTGGCACGACAAAACACGCTGCATGACGAAACATGCGCTACGACCTATGACCCCACGTCAAGGTTTATGTGAATGATAACCAAGCCGAAGGCGAGCCGGGGCTGCGCCGCCAGAGGCGCCATTTGCACGAGGCATGACGAGACACGCTACTCGACGAAACACGCACTACCACATATGACCCCCCCTTTCTAGATTTGTATGAATGCTAACCGAGCCAAAGGAGAGCCAAGGCTGCGCCACCGGATTCGCCGTTTGCAAGCGACACGACGAAACATGTTGCACGATGAAACATGTTGCACGACGAAACACGCGCTACGACCTATGAATCGCCTTCAAGGTTTATATGAATGCTAACCGAGCCGAAGGCGAGCCGGGGCTGCACCACCGGAGGTGTCGTTTACACGCGGCACGACAAAACACGCTGCACGACAAAACATGTGCTACGTCCTATGACCCCCCCTTCTACAATTATATAAATGCTAACCGAGCCAAAGGCGAGCCGGGGCTGCGCCGTCGGAGGGGCCATTTGCACGCACCACGACAAAACACGCTGCATGACGGAACACGTGCTATGACCTATGATCCCCCCTCAAGGTTTATATGAATGCTAACCGAGCCGAAGGCGAGCCGGAGCTGCGCCGCCGGAGGCGCCGTTTGAAGCGGTACGACAAAACATGCTGCACGACAAAACACGCGCTACGACCTATGACCCCCCTTCTAGATTTATATGAATGCTAACCAAGCTGAAGGCGAGCCGCGGCTGTGCCGCCGGAGACGCCGTTTGCACGCGACACGACAAAGCATGTTGCATGACGAAACACCCGCTACGACCTATGAATCCCCCTTCAAGGTTTATATGAATGCTAACCGAGCTGAAGGCGAGCCGATGCTGCGTCGCCGCAGGCGCTGTATGCACGCGGCAAGACAAAACACGCGCTATGACCTATGACCCCACTTTAAGGTTTATATGAATGCAAACCGAGCCGAAGGCGAGTCGGGGCTGCGCCTCCGAAGGTGTCGTTCGCACGTGGCACCACAAAACACGCGCTATGACCTACGACCCCCCCCCCTTCAAGGTTTATATGAATGCTAACCGAGACGAAGGCGAGCAGGGGCTGCACCGCCGGAGGCGCCGTATGCACCCGGCACGAAGAAACACGCGATACCACCTATGACCCCCCATCTATATTTATATGAATGCTAACCAAGCCGAAGGCGAGCCGAGGCTGCGCCGCCGAAGGAGCCATTTGCACTCGGCACGACGAAACACGTTGCACGACGAAACACGCATTACGACCTATGACCCCCCCCCCTTCAAGGTTTATATGAATGCTAACCGAGCCGAAGGCAAGCCGGGGTTGCACTGTCGGAGGCGCCGTTTACACGTGGCATGACGAAACACGCTGCACGACGAAACACGTGTTACGACCTATGACCCCCCTTCAAGGTTTATATGAATGCTAACCGATCCGAATGCAAGCCGGGGCTACGCCGCCGGAGGCGCCGTTTGCACGCGGCATGACGAAACACGCTGCACGACGAACCACGCGCTACGACCTATGACCGCCCGCTTCAAGGTTTATATGAATGCTAACCGAGCCGAAAGTGAGTCGGGGCTGCACCACCGGAGATGCCGTTTGCACGCTGAAAGGGCGTGGATGTCGCCTAGAGGGGGGGGTGAATAGGCGCTTTTAAATAATTACGGTTTAGGCTTGAACAAATGCGTAATAAAACTATCGTTTAATTTTTCAAGCAAAAAAACTAAAACAACTAGGCTCACCTATGTGCACCAACAACTTATGCTAAGCAAGATAGATAACCAAGTGATAGCAAGATATATAACAAGAAACAATATGGCTATCACAAAGTAAAGTGCATAAGTATAGGGGCTCGGGTAAGAGATACCGAGGCACTTGGAGATGACGATGTATCCCGAAGTTCACACCCTTGCGGATGCTAATCTCTATTCAGAGCGGTGTGAAGGCACAATGCTCCCCAAGAAGCCACTAAGGCCACTATAATCTCCTCACGCTCTCGCACGATGCAAGATGTCGTGATTCCACTAAGGGACCCTTGAGGGTGGTCACTGAACCCATACAAACAAGGTTGGGGCAATCTCCACAACTTGATTGGAGGCTCCCAACGACACCACGAAGCTTCACCACAATGGATTGTGGCTCCGAGGTGACCTCAAATGCTCGGGGCAATCTCCACAACCTAATTGGAGACCCCGAAGCCTGTCCGGAGCTTTGCACCACAATGATTGAGCTCCAAGGTACCACCAACCGTCTAGGGCGCCAAAGCACCCAAGAGGAACAAGCTCTAGGGTGCTCAAACACCCAAGAGTGATAGCTTCTCAACTTCTCACTTCCACATATCACCGTGGAGAACTCAAACCTATGCACCAAATGCAATGGCAAGGGCACACGGAGTGCCCAAGTCCTTCTCTCCCAAATCCCACCAAACCAACTAATGCTAGGGAGGGAAATGAGAGGAAGAACGAAGAAGAACACGAAGAACTCCAAGATCTAGATCCAAGGGGTTCCCCTCACTTAGAGGAGAAAGTGATTGGTGGAAATGTGGATATAGATCTCCTCTCTCTTTTCCCTCAATAACTAGCAAGAATCATTGGAGGGATTGAGAGTTAGCAAGCTCGAAGAAGGTCAACAATGGGGGAAGAACACAAGCTCAAGAGATGAGGTCCACTGGACAAAAAGACCCCCTTTTATAGGTGGGGAAAATCCAACCGTTATCCTCATAGCCCACATAGAGCGGTACTACCGCTCCAAGGAGTGGTACTACCGCTAGGGCGGTAGTACCCCTTTGAAAAACAACACCGAGGAGGCAAAAAGCCAGTAGAACTGCCGGAGCGTTACTACCGCTATGGATAGCGGTACTACTGCTACGGGTAGTGGTACTACTGCTTGTGAGCGGTACTAAAGAATTGCATCCGTGCCTACCACGGTTGTAAATAACACGAGATTTTGGTCCGGAGCGGTAGTACCACTCCTAGAGCCATGGTAGTATCGCTCCGGAGCGGTAGTAAAAATATACATCCGCTCTAGCCGCGGTAGTATCGCTGCAGCCATTCAATGAAACAAAGTTTGTTGGAAAGCTAACGACATGTGCTAACACAATCTTGATTGAAATATCAATAAGAAGCAAATGAGAAAAGTCCAATAATAAAATGGTGAGAACCCTTCCTCGAATAAGACCGGTAAAACTTCCAACACCTAAAATGCAATAGACGAAGCAAATGAAATCCATTTTTGATGAACTAGAGCTTGTCACGAAGATAACCACAAGCTCAAGAACCCAAATAGATAAAAGCTAACCAAGAACCAAGAAATATGATGATGCCAAGACTGCAATGGTTTGAGCTCTCAACGAACGATACGATCAAGCTACTCACTTGAGAGCCCCCCCTGATAGTACGACAATCGATCCTATAACCCGGTCTCTCAACTACCACCATGAGACCGGTAAAATTGAAAACCCTATCGAGGTCAAACCTTAGCCTTGCGCATAGTCCACTTGAGCTAGATGATGACGATCTTGACTTCCTCAAGATGGACCACCTTTCTTGATTGTGTTGGCTAGATGAACACTAGATGATTGCTCCCCCATACTCCACTATGGGTGAGCCACTCTTTGGCACATCTTCACAAGTCCATTGTCACCACAATGAACGGCGAGCCTCAAGCATGATCTCTCCGTGACGCTTCACTTGACCTTGCACATCGCAACCTTGATGACGATCTCCACTTGATGTCATCTTCCATGGGATGTATGGGATCTGCCTCTTGATGCAAGCCCATGGAAATATACCCAACCCCACAAAGAACTCTCATGTAGACCATGGGTTAGTACACAAAGCATAATGGACAATGCTTACCACACCATGGGATCACTTGATCCCTCTTAGTACATCTTGTACGCTTTGTGTGTTGATCAACTTGATTCACTTTTTTGACTTAGTATTAATCAACCTTGTATCTTAGCTTCTCTCTTCATGAAGATGATGTCTTGAAGGTAAACATGAATGCTTACACAACCTTCTTCTTCAAGACATGCTTGCTATAAGCTCAACTCCCACATGACCAATCTTTGGATAAACCTTGAATACCACCTTGGTCACCATATAAACTCCTTGAAACCCAACAGATGGACTTCAAGAAGTGCCTATGGACAAATCCTTCGAATATAACTCAAGGAAACCATTAGTCCATAGGGGTGTCATCAATTACACAAAACCACACATGAAGAAATGTGCTCTTACACACGCGACACGACGAAACATGTTGCACGACGAAACACGTGCTACGACCTATGAATCCCCCTTAAAGGTTTATATGAATGCTAACCGAGCCGAAGGCGAGCCGGGGCTGCGCCGCCGGAGGTGCCGTTTGCACGCGGCAAGACGAAATACGTTCTACGACCTATGACCCCCCTTCAAGGTTTATATTAATGCTAACCGAGCCGAAGGTGAGCTGGGGCTGCTCCGTCGGAGGTGCCGTTTGCACGTGGCATGATGAAACACGTTGCACGACAAAACACGTGCCACGACCTATGACCCCCCTTCTACATTTATATAAATGCTAACCGAGCCGAAGGCGAGCCGGGGCTGCGCCATCGGAGGGGCCATTTGCACGTGGCACGACGAAATACGCTGCATGACAAAACCCACGCCATGACCAATGACCCCCCTTCAAGGTTTATATGAATGCTAACCGAGCCGAAGGCGAGCCGGAGCTGCGCCGCAGGAGGCGTCGTTTGCACGCGGCACGACGAAACACACTGCATGACGAAACACACGCTACGACCTATAACCCCCTTGTAGATTTATATGAATGCTCATCAAGCCGAAGGCGAGCCGGGGCTGCGCTGCCGGAGACGCCGTTTGCACGCGACACGACGAAATACGATGCACGACGAAACACGCGCTACGACCTATGAATCCCCGTTCAAGGTTTATATGAATGCTAACCGAGCCAAAGGCGAGCCGGTGCTGCACCGCCGGAGACACTGTTTGCACGCGGCAAGATAAAACACGCGCTACGACCTATGACCCCCCCCTTCAAGGTTTATATCAATGCCAACCGAGCCGAAGGCGAGCCAGGGCTGCGACGCCGAAGGTGCCGTTTGCACGCGACACGACGAAACACGTTGCACGACAAAACACGCGCTATGACGTATGACCCTTCCTTCTAGATTTATATAAATGCTAACCGAGCCAAAGGCAAGCCGGGGCATTGCCGCCGGAGTGGCCGTTTACACACGACACGATAAAACACGCTGCATGACGAAACATGCGCTATGACCTATGACCCCTCGCTTCAAGGTTTATGTGAATGCTAACCGAGCCGAAGGCGAGCTAGACCTGCGCCGTCGGAGGCGCCGTTTGCACGCGGCACGATGAAACAAGCGCTACGACCTATGACCCCACATCTAGATTTATATGAATCCTAACCGAGCCCAAGGCGAGCCGGGGCTGCGCCGCTAGAGGCGCCGTTTGGATGCGGCATGACGGAACACGATGCACGACGAAACACGCGCTACGACCTTTGACCCCCCGCTTTAAGGTTTATATGAATGCTAACAGAGCCGAAGGCGAGCCGGGGCTGCGCCGCCGGAGGCGCCGTGTGCACGTGGCATGACGAAACATGCTGCATGATAAAACACGCGCTACAACCTATGACCCCCCTCCTAGATTTATATGAATGCTAACTAAGCCAAAGGCGAGGCCGGGCTGTGCCCCCGGAGGAGCCGTTTGAACACGGCACGACGAAACACGCGGTACGATCTATGACCCTTCTTCAAGGTTTATATGAATGCTAACCGAGCCGAAGGCGAGCCGGGGTTGCGCCGCCGGAGGCGCCGTTTGCACGCGGCACGACGAGACACGCTGCACGACGAAACACGCACTATGACCGATGACCCTCCTTCTAGATTTATATGAATGCTAACCGAGCCAAAGGCGAGCCGGGGCTACGCCGACAGAGGCGTCGTTTGCACGCGACACGACGAAACACGCTACATGAAGAAACATGCGCTATGACCCATGACCCTCCCTTCAAGGTTTATATGAATGCTAACCGACCCGAAGGCGAGTCGGACCTGCATCGTCGGAGGCGCCGTTTACACGCGGCACGACGAAACACGTTGCACTAAGAAACACACACTACGACCTATGACCCCGCATCTAGATTTATATGAATGCTAACAGAGCCGAAGGCGAGCCGGGGCTGCACCGCTAGAGGCGCCGTTTGGACCCGGCATGACGAAACACGATGCACGACGAAACACGCGCTACGACCTTTGACCCCCCGCTTCAAAGTTTATATGAATGCTAAACGTGCCGAAGGAGAGCCGGGGCTGCCCCGCCATAGACGCCATGTGCACGTGGCACGATGAAACACACTGCATGACAAAACACGCGCTACGACCTATGACCCCCCTTCTAGATTGATATGAATGCTAATCGAGCCAAAGGCGAGCCGGGGTTGTGCCGCCGGAGGCGCCGTTTGCACACGGCACGACAAAACACGTAGCACGACGAAACACGCACTACGACCTATGACCCTCCTTCAAGGTTTATATGAATGCTAGCCGAGCCGAAGGCCAGCCGGTGTTGCGCCGCTAGAGGTGCCATTTGCACGCGGCATGATGAGACACGCTGCATGATGAAACACGCACTACGACCTATGAACCCCCCCTTACTAGATTTATATGAATGCTAACCGAGCCAAAGGCGAGCCGGGGCTGCGCCGGCAGAGGCGTCGTTTGCATGCGGCACGACGAAACAAGCTGGACAACAAAACTCGTGCTATGACCTATGACCCCCCTTCAAGGTTTATATGAATGCTAACCGAGCCGAAGGCGATCACGGGCTGTGCCGCCGGAGGC
Source organism: Hordeum marinum (assembly GCA_022496015.1). NCBI lineage: Eukaryota > Viridiplantae > Streptophyta > Magnoliopsida > Poales > Poaceae > Hordeum > Hordeum marinum. The sequence continues at coordinate 48,392,761 of CM039672.1, forward strand.
GTGGTTTGCACGCGGCACGACGAGACACGCTGCACGACGAAACACGCACTACCACCTATGACACCCCTTCTAGATTTATATGAATGCTAACCGAGCCAAAGGCGAGCCGGGGCTGCGCTGGTAGAGGCGTCGTTTGCACGCGGCACGATGAAACACGCAGGACGACAAAACACGTGCTACGACCTAAGACCCCCCCCCCTTCAAGGTTTATATGAATGCTAACCGAGCCTAAGGCGAGCAGGGGCTACGCCGCCGGAGGCGCCATATGCACCCGGCATGACAAAACACGTTGCATGACGAAACACGCGCTATGACCTTTGACCCCCCTTCTAGATTTATATGAATGCTAACCGAGCAGAAGACGAGCTGGGGCTGCGCCGCCAGAGGAGCCGTTTGCACGCGGCACGACGAAATATCCTGCTCGATGAAACACGTGCTACGAACTATAACCCCCCCTTCAAGGTTTATATGAATGCTAACCGAGACGAAGGCGAGCCGGGACTGCACTGCCGGAGGCGCCGTTTACACGCGGCACGACGAAACATGCTGCACGACGAAACACACGTTTCGACCTATGACCCCTTAGAGGTTAATATGAATGCTAACCAACTCAAAAGCGAGCCGGGGCTGCGCCGCCGAAGGTGTCGTTTGCACACGCCACGACGAAACACGCTGCACCACAAAACATGCGCTACGACCTATGACCCCCCCCTTCTAGATTTATATAAATGCAAACCGAGCCGAAGGCGATCCGGGGCTGCGCCGCTGGAGGGGCCGTTTGCACGCGGCACGACGAAACACGCTGCATGATGAAACATGCGCTATGACCTATGACCCCCCCCTTAAAGGTTTATATGATTGCTAACTGAGCCGAAGGCAAGCCGGACCTACGCTACCGGAGGCACCATTTGCACGTGGCACGACGAAAGAAGCTACACGACGAAACACGCGCTACGACCTATGACCCCGCTTCTAGATTTATATGAATGCTAACCGAGCCGAAGGCGAGCCGGGGCTGCGCCACTAGAGGCGCCGTTTGGACGCGGCATGACGAAACACGATGCACGACGAAATACGCACTACGACCTATGACCCCCCTTGTAGATTTATATGAATGCTAACCGAGTCGAAGGTTAGTCGGGCCTACGCCACCGGAGGCGCCGTTTGCACGTGGCACGATGAAACAAGCTGCACGACGAAACACGCACTACGACCTATGACCCCCCTTCAAGGTTTATATGAATGCTAACCGAGCCGAAGGCGAGCCGGGGATGCACTGCCGGAGGTGCCGTTTACACACGGCACGACGAAACACGCTGCACGATGAAAGACGCGTTACGACCTATGACCCCCCTTCAAGGTTTATATGAATGCTAACCGATCCGAAGGCAAGCCGGGGTTGCGCCGCCGGAGGCGCCTTTTGCACGCGACCCGACGAAACACGCTGCACGATGAAATAAGCGCTACGACCTATGAACCCCCCTTCAAGGTTTACATGAATGCTAACCGAGCCGAAGGCGAGCCGGGGCTGCGCCATCAGAGGCGCCGTTTGCACGCGGCACGACGAAACACGCGTTACAACCTATGTTCCCCCTTCAAGGTTTATATGAATGCTAACCGAGCCAAAGGCGAGCCGGGGCTGCGTCGCCGGAGCCGCCATTTGCACGCGACACGACGAAACACGCTGCATGATGAAACATGCGCTACGACCTATGACCCTGTCCTTCAAGGTTTATATGAATGCTAACCGAGCCGAAGGCAAGCCGAAGCTATGTCGCCGGAGGCGCTGTTTGCGTGCGGCACGGCAAAATACGCTGCACGATGAAACACGTGCTATGACCTATGACCCCCTTCAAGGTTTATATGAATGCTAACCGAGCCGAAGGCGAGCCGGGGCTGCGCCGTCGGAGGCGCCGTTTGCATGCGGCACGATGAAACACATTGCACGATGAAACACGCGCTACGACCTATGAACCCCCTTCAAGGTTTATATGAATGCTAACCGAGCCGAAGGCGAGCCGAGGCTACGCTGCCGGAGGCGCCGTTTGCACGCGGTATGACGAAACATGTTGCACGACGAAATACGCGCTACGACCTATGACGCACCCCTTGAAGGTTTATATGAATGCTAACCGAGCCGAAGGCGAGCCGGGGCTACGCCACAGCAGGCGCCGTTTGCACGCGACACGATAAATCACGCTACACGATGAAACACGCGCTATGACCTATGCCCCCCCTTCTAGATTTATATGAATGCTACAAAGATATGTGAAACGTGCCTTTGTAGATTACTGAACTGTGCTTCTATGAATAGGTGAAACGTGCCTCTATACATTAACCGTGGATCCCATACAAACGAGTTCTTCCTATGCCTATGTAGATTGTTGAAGCGTGCCTCGGAAGATTCATGAACCCTGTGTGGAAACATTGAGTTAAATCGAGTAAAAAGTTGACATTTGATTGTGTTGTAAGCCCCACCCGTAACTTCCCCTGAAATCTCAATTTTCCGGAAATATAAGAGGAAAAAACGGAAAGGTAAACACAAATATCTTTGTAGAATATAGAAAAGGGAAACCAACGTCCCGCGTCGCGGAAAGAGAAAACAGAAAACCAAGATAGTTCAAGGGGTTAGGTGAAAAATGCACGAAACCAGAATCCGAAAAGGAAACACCAGGATTCCTCGGGTGTTCGTTCCGCGCGTGACACTTGTCGCGTGCGGAGCATTACCGAAACGTTTCTTCATTTCTTGTGCAGCAAGCGCGCGTCAACTAGTTGCTCTCCTTATTTGGCGCATAACTCCCTGGAAAGACAGTGAGCGAGACCCCCCAGCTCCCCCTACACCCTTTTAGGGCGGCCCATGTGCGGGTTGGGATGTCCGCTTTTTTTCCCGGATTTTTCTTTTTACCATTACAATAATTCAGGATACCAAAAAAATCGTTATTAGAAAACGAAAAAATAAAAAAGTCAAAACATGCACGTTAATTCAAAAATATATTCAGGATTTTTTAAAATGTTTAGAAAATCCTAGAATGTTTGGAATTAAAAAAAGTTCATGATTTTGAAAACAAATGTTCTGTTATTTTTTAGAAATCTCACATTTTGAAACAAACGTATGGGAAATGAAAATTTTGTCCATGATTTTTTAAATGTCCACGAATCTGAAAACAAGTTTTCGCACATTCAAAAAAATGTGAATACATGTTTTCAAAATGTTCACAAAATTCAAAAAATTGTTCGTGACTTCAAAACTTTTCCATAATTTCAATCAAATCACCGCTTGAAAAATATGTTTGTGGATTCAAAAAATATTCATGAATTTTAAAATGGTCACACATTTCAGAAAATGTTTTTCAAATAAAAACGAATCTTGAATTTCCGAAAAAATTCCAACTTTAGATTTTTTTTTGCAAAATCACAAATATATTCATGAGTTTCAAAAAAATCACAATTCAAAAACTGTTCGTCAAAGAAAAAAGAGGAGTATGGCATAGAAATAATAGGTGATGGATGAAGATGAAGCAACAAGCTTCTTTTAGTTATATATATATATATATATATATCTTTGGACGAGAGAGATGCACTCTCATAAATTTTTACACCATTTTAATTTCAGAGAACACGATACAAAGGCCGACAATTATATGCATGGGCCGGCCCAAAGCATATAGACCTTGTAAGCGTCTATTAGCGTATGCATGGATACCATGTAAGCATCTGCGAGAAACTGAGACGATACATTATCATGAGATTGACGAAGTCGCTAAACACGCCTTCGCAGTCGACGAAAACATCTTCTTTCATTAAACGTGCATTGCTGAATGGCGTGTCCAAAAATATGCGAGCACCGGTTTCAAGTCTAAGACTTGAACCCTGGTGGACCACTATCTTCCTAATCGTCCAACCACATGTTGATTCATGCTCATGAAGCTTTTTGAGGGACTCTTACAATCATCATTTGGTCACCCATTATTGACAACCGAAAACGACAAGAAGATAATAATTATGCTCATCAATTTTTTTTGACAAGATTGTGTTCATCTATTTTTACTCTAACCCAAATAAATTTGAACTAGAACCACGTCAAGTATTTCCAAATGGATAGAGTAGATCTAAAACCAGTATATGTGCCTTCTCTTTCTTCCTTCAGAAGAAAAGACCTCGGGATTTCCTCCTCTCCTCGGCACCGCCGCCGGCCCGCCTCATCTCCGATGGCCTTTGGATCATGGAGGTGCAGAGGACCTTGGCCTCCCACTGCCGGCAGGGACCCCGTTCTCATTATTGTTAAGTTTTGCCTCTTGGTTGGAGCTGTGTTGCGGTGGCGATGTCCCTCAATAGGAATAATGTCGCCCACGTTGTATCCTCATCCTGATGGTGCATATAGCTTCGTCGGAGAATGTTTGGAGGTGTATCTCCATCAGATCTCGCGAGATCCGGTCGGTGCTGGTCTTCATTGGACCCCTTGTAAAGATCACTCCCCATCTTCTCAGATGCTGACGAGCAATGGACTATATGTGCGCCATTTGTTGCAACCCCAAAGTTTTCCTCTTTTTGTAGATTCTTATATTGAAAATATTTTATCTCTTGAACCATATGTGCAAATACCAAACCGTTTTCATCGTCAGATTTCTCACGTCAAGATCTTTGCAACTAGATCTCATGGTAATTGGTTCACCAAATTTTTTTCCAGAAAAAAGAGAAAAACTAGAAACCAAGAAAACAAATACAAAAATAATTCGGAAAAAGAACAGAACCCCCCCCCCCCCACACACACACACAAAAAAAACAGCAGCAGACAATGAATATCGAAAAGAAGAAGAAAAAATCGGAGCTCTGAATCAGGGTTATGGTATTAGATTGTTTTGGTTGTGCTTCTCCTTTTTTATTCAGGGAACCACAAACTATGTTTTTCACGGAAGTAAGATTGTGCCTCTCACGAAAAAGCGCATGCTTCATATGAAAATATAGATTGTGACTTTCTCTTTTTGAGTGGAAGCACAATTACGCTTCTCGCAGAAGCAAATTCTGCAAATATGTGCTTCCACGAAAAACACAACTATGGTTTGCAAAGTGCTTTCTCGTAGAAGCACAATATTTCTAGACTTGCTTTGAAAAAAACACTTCAAAACCCAGGTATAGGTATATCTGCCTTTGAGGAGTTGGCACATGTAATTTTGGACATCAAGTGATGCTACTACATACATTCATTTGAGTGACAACTAATTCGGGACAAACTAATTTTGAACAGAAAAAGTACAAAAAGCTATATATAATAAAATATGCAATAGGCCGATTTAACAAAGAAGATAATTACAATTCACCTTTAATACCAAACACACATTAATCAACACGTTTTCCATGATATATAAAAACTGACCCAGCTTGCCAGCACTCGGTTGGCAGAGCCACATCGTCCGCCACCGTCGACGTCCCGGTGGTGACCACCACGACGGCCATACGTGATCTTATCCTATCATCTCCTTGCTGAACGCAGACTAACAGAAAAAAAGACAAGATTCTGTGACCTCACGATGCCGGACCCCACAAGTGGCTGCTATGTGGTTATTCCGACGAGTCCATTGTTTATGTCAGTTACCAAGCCATCGTTTGACACATCGGTCGTTGGGTCGGACTCCCTTCAGTTAAAAAATACAGTAGCAATTAACTATGCAGTACGAGCAGACAAATGTTGAGACCAAATCCAGATAAGCTAAGCACCGGTTAGGCATATCGATCTGCCCCAGTTACTACATGCTGTGAGCAATTCAAATGCTCCAACCAACCATTGCCGGTTAATTACGTGCTCAACCCGGCGGCTATACGATACGAACAGACTTCACAGAAATGAATAAAGTATTCGAGTTAGCCGCCCATACCGCGAACGTGGAGCCTAATCGGTACTATGATGGAGTGGGGCAGTGTGCGCGTGCATCTATCTTCTTGTTTTCGTCGCTCCCCACAAGCTCGGAACCTCCCCCGCTCGTTCGTCTCCACGACTCCATCCGCACCCACGCTCGTTAGTCTCCACGACTCCATCCGCACCCACGGGCGGCAAGCAGCCGCCTACCAACGCGAGGTGTCTGCCCTCTCTGTATTTTGCAGGCATGCTTAATTGCTGCTGCCACAGCCGAATCCGATTCGGTGCTGATCATCATGCTGATGAACAGGTGGCTTGAGCTGTAGTCTATAGACGGGGTGAGGCTCTCCGCCATGGCGACGGCGTTCAAGGCGTTCTTGAACAGCCCTGTCGGCCCCAAGACCACGCACTTCTGGGGACCCGTCAGCAACTGGGGCTTCATCCTCGCGGTACGCGCTCCATGGTTCTCTCTCTATCTGGTTTTTCTATCTATCTTTCCCGAATTAACATGCGCTGTTAGTTGATCGCAATCATGAGAGTTATGTTTTTTGACACCAGTTGCTTCTCAGTTTCAAATAAATCGTATTTCTAGCTTTACCTTAAACTTGTTTAAAAGCATGCTCGCAAAAAACGTATTTACATTGTGAAAATAGCAACTTTTTACGAGCAGCTGAACGCTGGCTTCAACGGCTGCTGCAAAATATAGCGTGCACGAACCGTTCCAGCCGGCATCACAAATAAACGACGCGCGCCCAGCACAAATAACATATGCATTTTGAACAAAACCAAGAAGATCAAACACATATAAAAAATAAATCAACAATAAATAATTCAATTTTATTACAACCGAAACAAATAGTTTATCTTCCAATACAACAAATAGTTCAACAATACAATACCAAATATGCAAATCATCATGTTTTTTGTCGGCCATTGCATTTCCACCACTCCTCGATGAGATCCTTCTGAAGATCATCATGCATTTCGGCACGTCGAATAGCATGATAGGAGGCAACAGATCGGGCTATCCTCACAGCACTCCGCTGAACTCGCATGGGATGTCTCAAGAGCTCGTAGTCTAAATCTTGACCACGCTCATTCTCAATGATCATGTTATGCATGATCACAAAAACGTGTATGATGATGTATCAAAGGATCTTTTGATCCCAAAATCTAGCCGGTCCTCTCACAATAGCAAATTGGGCTTGCAAAATCCCAAAAGCTCTCTTCACATCTTTCCTAGCCGCCGTCTAAACATTGTGGAAATCTGGATTTTTCTTACCTTTCGGTTTTTTCAACGGCTTCACAAATGTTTGCCACTTTGGGTAGATACCATCCGCAAGATAGTAGCCATAGTTATATGTACAACCATTTGTTACGAACTGCACCGATGGCAGTTCACCATTTACAATCTTATTCATAAATGGTGACCGATTAAGAACGTTGATGTCATTTAAAGATCCAGGCTTCCAAAAAAGCATGCCAAATCCAAGTCTCTTGATCAGCCACCGCTTCAAGAATTATAGTGAAATCCTTTTTCTGGCCGTGGAATTATCCATGCCATGCCTTAGGACAATTTTTCCAACTCCAATGCATGCAATCTATTGAGCCAAGCATACCTGGGAACCCGCGAGCTTTCTTTATCTCCAAAAGCCTTGCAGTGTCTTCAGCATTGGGAGGTCTCAAATACCCCGAGCCAAACATTGCACAATTTCGATTGCGAAGCGCTTGACACATATGATGGCATGACTCTCACCCGTGGCCAAGTGGCATCAACTAGATCAGTCGGAATACCGTATGCCAACATACGCAAAGCCGCTGTCATCTTTTAAAAGGTGCTATGCCCGAGTTCTCCGATGTCATTCCTCCTTTGCTGAAAAAACTGATCATGACTCGCCAGTTTCTTTGCAATGCGCCTGGACAACTCGGTGCTCATCCTAAAACGGCGCCGAAAGTACGATTCGGAGTATGTGGGATTCTCCACAAAATATTGCCTCATCAATCTATTGTCAGCATCGATCTTGTCCGTCCAATTTTTCTGCCGACCCATAACCGAACCACCGTGCTTTGGCTTTTAATTGATGTGCATATCTAGGATGATTGCAAGGTCCTCCTCCTCTTCAATATCAAATTCTTCTTCAGAAGAATCATATGACAAACTCCTCTATAATATTGAATTTAAACTAGTCTATAAAAACTACAAACAACATGCACCAAATTCATGTAAAAAATGTGAAGTTAAAGCAATACATACCTTGCAAGCGTTTTGTCGAACACCTTGTGGACGTCGAGCGGAAATGGGCGGCCGGGCGTTGTTCGTTCGAGGAATGGCGCGCGCAAGGGGTGGCGGTGACTAGAGGGAGGAGGAAGAAGCAGCGGTGGCGTGGGTATAGGCCGGGGAAGCGCCGTCGGGTCACCGGAGCAAATGGGGTAGTGCGGGCAGCGGCGCCAACGCTGGATATGGCGGTAGGTGAAAATCGCGGCGCGGACGCTCGAGTGTGCAGCGCGCGGGAGCAGGCGCACGAGATAAGCGGTGCACGATGCCGTTTTGCTCCATGCGTTGAAGCACTTATGTCGCACACACATTTTTTACGCGTCCGCTGGAGCGTCCTGGATAGTTGCGCGCGCAAAAACTGTTTTTTTAACGTGAAGCTAATATCACGGGCTTGTGCTTGTTGGAGATGCTCTAAGTTTGACTGGAATGCTAAAAACATATACAACGCCAAGTTAATCATCCCGTAGTAGTCTCAAATGACCGAGAGGTTGTGGAAACAGGAAGGGAGACAAAAAAAGACAGAGATATTTTACTTATTATCTGTTTGCACATAATAATATTCTTGAGGTGAACCATGTGATGATTAGACCGTCAAGCGTGCGTGCAAGTGGGACATGGTTTGTGCCCCCCTCTTAAATCTTGAACACTGTAATTCAATAATCCATCGGTTGTTATTTCATCTACAGGGTATGGCTGACACGAACAAGCCGCCTGAATTGATATCCGGCAGAATGACCGCAGGTTGTTTGCCTGACAAGTCATAGATCCTAGATATAGTGTGATGATCAATACATCTTCAATTATCTTTAATGACTATTATTGTGTCGTGCAGTCATGTGTGTTTATTCTGCCCTATTCATGAGGTTCTCATGGGTGGTACGGCCCCGGAACTACTTTCTTATGGCAACCCATGCCACCAACGAAAGTGTTCAACTCTACCAGTTATCTCGCTATGCTAGGGTTCAAGGGTAAGGCTTCTGATGTGAACTTTTTCTTGCCATGTTACTACTATATTAGCATATTATCCACACAAAATTCATCAGATTAAACATGGTTTTCATTTTCTTGTTTGTTGCGTACTCCTCAAATACTAACATGACACTTAATTAATGCAAGAATAGAGTGATAATATAGATGTTTGGGCTTGGATTTTGCAGTTACCTAGAGAAGAAAGCGGATGAGGCACAACAATAATGATGGCCCCGCGGATATTGCAAACACTTTTTATGTAATGAAAATTGGTTTCTGGTAATTTGTAATGCTTGTAATCATACTATGGGAATAGACCGAAATGGAAACCGCTATGATGTGAAACGATATCCTTTGACATAGAAGGAATTAGAAGGACGTCAATGCGCATCATCTGGCCATGACGCATCTGTCGGCTGTAGGCATTGTTGAGGAAATCTTTAACTGGTAGTTGCTCTGTTGGTCGGTGAGTAGGGGATTAATAGGCTAATCGGCAAGTTAATGGCCATTTAATCCATTAATCGGACGATTTATCAGTTAATCGACTACTCAGTGATCCTATGAGTAGGAATTAATCGGCAAGTTAACTGGTTAGTCGGACGAATTCTTGAACATGGGCTGTAGGCATCAGACTATAGTTACTTTGCATCTATCAAACTAGTCGGAGGCCGTCCAGTAAGGTGCACGGGGTCGTCCTATCTATTAATCAAGCCCACACGAGATTTGTTGAGTTGACTTGTTAGTTGACTAGAAGGACTGGACGCGCTTTGCTGTGCCGTTAGATTAAACAAAACCTAATCACTCTATTTCAAAATACAACGTGCATTTTTTAATGCCAAACCTTTTAAATTTAATTAAATTTATAGCTAAATATATCAAAATACATAATACCAAATTGTTGTGATTAGATTCATCATTAAATGAATTTTCACACTTTTTATTTAATATTGTGGATGTTAATATTTTTGCTCTCAACTTGGTCAAAGTTGAAGAATTTGTTTTTTCAAAAAATTAAAACCCCTTCTATTTTGAAACTAATTGAATATTTAGTTCGACGTCCGGGGGAGATGACATAGTGTGTTTTATTTTTATTTATAATTCGGTAATTTGATGGGCCTTTTGTGATGTGATTCTATACTATATGCTAACCAATCTTATATACGTGGAAAAATTTCTACGTCGACGGCTATATGGGGTGATTGATATGTTTTTATAGTCCGATTGATGTTGACTGATTTGAAAACCTGTTGGTTCGGTCAAATTCGTAAACCAATCCCATTAGGAAGCATAGTGTATTTGTTTAAAGAATTGCACGAGAAAGTTTTGAGAAATTGTTAACCCAGTTAATATCGGATGATCCAATTTAATTGGTGTCTTGGAGACCTTAATTGAACACAGACTCTATAAAACTAAGGAGTATAATGTTATAGAGGTATAAATCAAATAATTAAATGGGAGCTTTGAAAAATTGTTGACTAGGTCAAAATCGGGTGTCACAATGTTAATTGGAGACCTCAATTGAATGTGGGCTCTCCAATTCTAAAGAGATTAGTGTTGTAGTATATTGCTTTATGATTTATTCCTAGTAGACACCCTTGTGTTTTTTCGATCGAGACTGTGCACGATTATTATTACTAGTAGAACGCCCCTGCGTTGTCACGGGCTTTTAAAAAACTAAGATACTTCTCTTGGAGTCAAAATAACCAAGAACTATGCACGAAGCAGCATTTTATTGATAATCAGCTAATGTACGTCATATCATCAAACACAATAATATGCTATTGAAAACTAAAAAATGTTATTGAACCCAACCGGTAGTTGAATGGTTAGAAGGGTTGTGTTATCCATCCATTTGTGTGGTGGTCATGCTGATATGTGTACAATGTTGTCCATATTTTTTCAAACTTTTATCAGGATATAAAACAATTTTTATTAGCTTATCTTTTCCTTATTCAAATACGACACGTCATAAAAATATGGAGTTTATGTTCCTATTCTCATTCCTTCGCCAGTTGATATTCAGTGGGGAGCACATTTGAGCCACCGCTAGTTTCTAATAACCTTTTATACAAATGCACACTTCGTAATATCTTAACGTTCCAGCCTTCTAGACATGGAGACTGTCCAAAGAAAGTATCTTTTTTTTACCGTTATCACTTCTTTATAAGGTAGAAGAAACCATCTTTTTTACATAGGTATGACATACAAGTTTGGTTGCACACTTGCGGAACTTCCAATGAAGTTTCCAGATTTAGGTACAGAACAAACATGGCATGAGAAAAACTAACAATGATGTGTGCCTGATCATCTTTTCACCATGAAAAAAGGCATTTTGGGAGTCTGGATCATCACTGAAAGTAAGCTGATTGATGCATTGCGAACCCTTGTGCTTTTCTAGAAGACAGAGACCAGAACTGGACAAAGAATTTGAATTGCACGTGCCGGTTTCCTAATTGAGGCTCTGAATTTGAACTGTATGGACAAATAATTTAAACTGTGGTGTTTCTTCAAGTATGTCTGAAATGCAGGTTGTATTGACATGCAAAAATGGCTTTTCAAATATGGCTGCAATACAGTTCGAAAACACGACACATATATTATATACCCCAAAACATTTGAATTTTTTTGATGTGGGTACTGGTATTTTTTTTAGAATAAGACTAAGCCCCCATAAAACCAGATGTGGTACCAACAATTTCAGTAACATATTAACTCACTGGTGTTTGCAAGTGATAGCAGAAACTGGCGCCCTACAAAAACGGTAAGCAAACATTACAAAATAGTCATGATATATATAATCTTCTATACATTACAAATATCACCATATATGAACAAAATTAGTTGAAAGTAATTGGACATGTTATGAGATGCTAAATTTGAATCATTAACTACGGTAGATGTTTGGACTTTGGAGTATCACACCGCGGATATGCTTCGCCTACTCGCTCCTCAATGAGAACATTGTACACACATATAGAAAGAACCAGATAAATTTACATATAGAATAAATAACGGTCACAGGATTTAACTTGTTTGTTGTTCTCGGTAGAAATAAATAGGGTCAGTTGTCCCTTACTAACAAATCTGAAACGAAGAGTTCAGTGTATGTTCCATCAACCTCTATGAGATTCCGATGATATGCAACCGTTTTTTAAGAGGAAATCCATACTTTTGTTTCATTCAAGTGATATACTTAGTACATAGAAACCAATGGATATCAATTTTAATTGGCTTACATAAGTTGTTACCTTCCTGGAAGCCTTAAATTTGATTGAAGATCCGAAGTAGTCTGGTTGGATGAACATGTTTGTTCCGCGAAGGCTATTGAAAGGAAAGAGTATTACAAATTAGGTTCATGACCAATTGCACCTGTATAAATCCATGATGCACCACAATGCTTTCAAAATCAGTGTCAGTTAGACAGAACAAAACAACTGAAGAAAATTTTAGTCGAATATAACGATGAATTACACTTTGCCAAAAACTTACTTTGTCGGAATAACTAATTTTAGATTGATGAATGGTGAAAAAATTACTTCACTAAGCATAATATCCAGGACACCATTGCTATGGTCTCATGGTCAGGCCTCCACCACACCTTCATCTTCAGCCCACTTCAGCCCCATCGTTCTCTGGCCATCGCCACCCTCTTCCCATATGCTTCCACCACCATCCGTCGTCGGACCACCACCCTCCCCGCATATGCCATTACCACCGTTCACCATTGGGCGCTGTTGTAGAAAAGAGAGAGGGTGAGAAGAACGAGATTTTATCATAGCACAAAGTGCTAGATGATTTCCAACTTGCGGCACAAAATACAAGATCAGAAATATATCATAACATTTCCATGTACCCTATGCATTTCTTCTTATTCAAACGGATGAGTGGGTAAACAGAAATTACAAGAGAGAAAAGTAAAACCGCACATACTTCTCAAAATCCAATACACCACAAATTTGGAAGACAGAGAGAACAACGATGCCTTCATATGGACATTACAAAGTGAGTTTGGGGCGCAGGGGATACCCGTCATTCTGTTTATACATGAATTTTGAACACTTGCTAGAGTTATCTGGTCACCGGCATTGGACCTCATAAGTCATAACAACAATTTCTCACGCCTACCCTGCAAAGTCGTCGGTCCAAAACTCTAATCATAGAAACACAAGAGGAAACAAGGGCAATAACACTGCAACTAATAAAAACCAAGTTAACCTTCTCATTCTCGTCGTTGTCGTTGTAACCGACATACATTACAGTGCAGATCCCGCACACGTAGAGGAGGAAACCAAGCTGCCCCGGCCAGCTCCTGGAGCTGCACAAAGTTTCTCTTCTTATTGACACAAGCTATTTCGTTTGTCACAGCTTAATTTAGTGTCACCTATCCTGCTGCCGTGGTTTCACATCTATAGGTGCTTGGAAGTTGGAACAGGTAAAAAGGCCAGACATAATTATTTTGAGAGAATCCTTCATACACGACGACTTTGTTGTATTTGTTTGTTTTGTGGCGAATCTGATTTCTAAACATGTACTTATGTTTGTACGCCAGTTCTAATAGATAACTTACATGATTTTGCTTCCATGGTGTGAGGTAAGAAAAAACAAAACTACTGTAAAGATGGACCTGAAAGATGGATGGAACAATCTGGCTCGTGTGTGCGTGAGACAGGATGGCGTCTAGGCGTGTCACCTCCATCCATACGTGGGGCATCGCCATCCAGGCACGGGTGACAGATTCGTATGTCTCTGGCATCAGCTGACTACATGAACACGTGGCCGATATATTCGTGTGTGTCGTACGATGCTTACGGGCTTTTGAATGGGTCAAGCTTCTCAAGAAATTCAGGCGATTTGACCCTGGATTCGAGAAGATTACACAGCCACAAAAGTAAAATTTTGTCAGTTTCTAGAGGGCTCCCAGTTTTGTGTCGCGGCAGCCTGCAACCATGAATCTTGTTAGCACAAAAAATTATGTCATGTTGACTTGCAAACAAAGTAACAAAAGCACAACTGAAGCAAAGAAGATCAATAGATAAAAAAAATAGATCAGCATTATAGACAAAAAATACGGATGAATGAATAAAATAACCCTTTCTCCTAATCTAACATAGCAGAGTATGCATGTCTAGATACTAAAATTACTACACATGTAGTGGAGTTTGCTTAAGGTCCAATAAGCTAATAACCATGTTTAACACAATTTCTTACAAACACAACAAGGATTTAGGTAATACTAAGAGACAACGCCCCAAGAGCTACATAATGTTCCTGATTGACATACTGTATAGAATTATTTGAAGGCCATCCATAATTCATTATGTTCAGTACAAAACCAACATAAGGCAAACTGCCATTGTTCTATCCTTACCAATTGCGGTGAATTAGTAAGAAAACTAAAAGTTCTTTTGGCATCCCCAACGAAGTTGCTTTGCTCAAAGAACGAATTATCTAGAGAGAATTCTTTTGTCGTCCACAAGGAAGTTGCTCTGCTCACAAAAACAAACAAGAAGAAATGAAACACCGTTATACTAACCAAACGAAGTAGAAGAAAGTTATAAAATGGAAACAATTCTACCCAAATAGGGGATCTCAATATTCGGATACGGCTACCTGGAAAGACATAGGAAACAACATCATCCTGTATTTTTACTCACACTAACAAGTAGTAATTCATGGTATGCTAATAATGTTGTGAGATCCAGGTCATCATGGTCCTCCTCCCCATCCATCAAGACGTTAGTTGCATATCTCGACGTATGTGTCTTGGTGATCCGAAGTGCCGGCTGGCGAGCAAGATGGCAAGCTTGGTGTCCCGGACGATGGGTCACGGTGGAGGTTGAAGAAGTTGTGAAAGACTGCGTATGTGGATGCATCAGCTCGCGACCTCGGGCTTGAAACACGGTCGCTTCGTTGCCGGCGCCCGCCCATCGGGCGGCCAATGTTGTCCCTAAAAACCAATGAACAGATCGAGGTATGTGCTACCCTGCACAAGGATTCCCCCCTCTCAATTTTAGCAAGGGATCCTATGGACTCAATCCTCATCTCCGTCTAGATCCTGATCTGATTCAGAATAGAGAAAAGAGGGGAGACGAACCTGAGGGAGGAAGGTGAACACAGGCAGAACCCGATGACGGGAGCATAGTGGCGGATGCGTGGAGTAGGTAGTACCATTGAAAGAAACAACGATGTCGTCGGATGACTCCAGGAACAAAGGCGTTGGAGCAACCCCTTGGAAAAGGGCGTCGACTCCCAGCACCGCCGTTACCCCGAGGCCGGGACAGACCTTTTGTCCGCATCATTAGTCCCGGTTGGGTTTTGAACCGGCACTAATGTGCCCATTAGCCCAGTTCGTGACGAGCATCACTCGTGCCGGTTCGTTCCGGAACTTTAGTCCCGGTTTGTGCCACGAACCGGCACTAAAGGTGTGGTGGCAGGCTGGCGTCGGCCTGGGCCCCACGGGAACCTTTAGTCCCGGTTGGTGGCTCCAACCGCGACTATAGGCTAACCTTTAGTCACGGTTGGAGCCACCAACCGGGACTAAAGGTCCCTTATATTGAAACCCTTCGGCGCCAGCCCGAGCAGAGTCCTCTATTCTTCCCCTTTCTTCTCCCCTCTGTTCTTCCTCTCTTCCTCGAGCTCATCCTCCATTTTTGCCAAAATTTGTCAAGATTTGGAGGCATCCTATCCATCCAAGTGTTCACAAAGGTTAGCAACTTTGTCCTTTCATCTCTCATTGCTAGATTAGCTCTTGAAATGCTCTATAAGTATAGTAATTTGTGGGTTTTAGTTTGTATGTGATAGTTTATTTGATTTATGCAATTTGACTTCTTACTTTGCATTTGTACGTGTGGTTTACTTAGTGCCTTCCCGTCCCCGTCCTAACCACCATCGATCGCCCGCACCGTCCCGTCGCCGG
The DNA here is from genome assembly GCA_022496015.1 of Hordeum marinum. Taxonomy (NCBI): domain Eukaryota; kingdom Viridiplantae; phylum Streptophyta; class Magnoliopsida; order Poales; family Poaceae; genus Hordeum; species Hordeum marinum. The sequence continues at coordinate 48,408,775 of CM039672.1, forward strand.
CACCACCTTGGTGAGCCTCTTGTTCTTATCCTTTTCATAATAAAAAAACCATGTTTGTAAGATTTAGTTAGTTACTTGTATAGTTTTCTCACCTATATGGTTGTTTGTTATACATAGTGGCATGGTTTTGAAATCTGTCCCCGTCGGCCCTCGTCCGGTTTATGATGTGGATGTGGTATATACTCTCTTTTATAACTCTTTGTTGCATTTCATGTTCATGACAATTATGCCAATCAAGTTGACATAGATGTTTTTATCTAGGAGGTATGTGAACCGGAGATTCCAACCGACATAGATATTCTTGTCAACAAGTTAAATTGATTTGAAAAAGAAAATGAGTATGTGAAAGAAAAAAATGAAAAGAGTTGAAGAAGAGAAGATGAAACTAGAGTTGTATGTTGCCGATGTCGTCTATGATCACAATATCAAGATGGGTGCAATGCGCTTGAAGATTAGAAAATTTAAAAGATATGCCCTTGATAGTGAGGCTTTGTATCACTATGCTGTTGGATCAATTGTTACCTTAGTTGCAATGTTGATCGCATTTGTTGTTGCATTTAAATGCTTTAGCTAGAGAGTTTGTATGTTGTTTTATGAGAACGCGTGTGTATGAAGTTTATGTACGAACTTGTATTAATTTGGTATTTTTAGTGTTGTGTAATGAAGATGAGTCGGCAATGGATGTACGAAGACTGATGCTCTTCCCAATTCATTAATGGCGTGAATACTTTTCTAGTTGCGGCTGAGGCAAACAAGCAGTCGGATGGTTTTATGTATTGTCCATGTGCTGGCTGTAAGAATGATCGAAATTACTCTAACTCAAGAACCATTCATGTCCACCTGTTTGAGTCCGGTTTCATGTCCGGCTATAATTGTTGGACCAAGCACGGAGAAAGAGGGGTCCTAATGGAAGAGAACAAAGAAGAAGAGGATGACGACAGCTATCCTTGCCATGGGTTCCATGAATACGATGGTACAACAATGGGGTAAGAAGCTGAGCCGACAATGCGAGAAGGAGCTGAAGAAGAGGCATCAGATGAGCCCACTGATGATCTTGGTCGGGCCATTGCCGATGCAAAGAGAAATTGCGCAAGTGAAAAGGAGAAGCTGAAGTTGCAGCGCATGTTAGGGGATCACAAAAAAGGGTTGTACCCAAATTGCGAAGATGACAATAAAAAGCTGGGTACCATGCTGGAATTGCTGCAATGGAAGGCAGAGAATGGTGTATCTTACAAGGCATTTCAAAAGTTGTTGATAATGTTAAACAAGAAGCTATAAAAGGACAACGAATTGCTAGAGAGTACGTACGAAGCAAATAAGGCTGACTGCCCTCTAGGATTAGAGGTCGAGAAGATACATGCATGCCCTAATGACTACATCCTCTACCGCGGTGAGTATGAGGATTTGAATGCATGCCCGGTATGTTGTGCATTGTGCTATAAGATCGGCCACGATGACCCTGGTGATGTTGAGGGAGAGCGCCCTAGGAAGAAGATTCCTGCCAAGGTGATGTGGTATGCTCCTATAATACCACGGCTGAAACGTTTGTTACAAAACAATGAGCATGCCAAGTTGATGCGATGGCACAACGAAGACCATAAGAAAGACGGGAAGTTGAGAGTGCCCGCTGACGGGTCGCAGTGGAGAAAAATTGAGAGAAAGTTGAAGGACTTTGCAAAGGATGCAAGGAACGTATGGTTTGGTTTAAGTGCAGATGGCATTAATCCTGTTGAGGAGCAGAACAACAATCATATCACATGGCCTGTGACTCTATGTATCTATAACCTTCCTCCATGGTTGTGCATGAAGCGGAAGTTCATTATGATGCCAGTGCTCATATAAGGCCCGAAGCAACCCGACAACGACATTGATGTGTACCTAAGGCCATTGGTTGAAGAACTTTCATAGCTGTGGAATGGAAAAGGTGTACGTGCGTTGGATGCGAAAGATCAGGAGGAATTTGACCTACATGCGTTGCTGTTTGTAACCATGAATGATTGGCCTGCTCTAAGTAACCTTTCAGGACAGACAAACAAAGGATACCATGCATGCACGCACTGTTTAGATGATACCAATAGTATATATTTGGATACATGTAAGAAGAATGTGTATCTGGGGCATCGTCGATTTCTTGAGAGCAGGCATCCCGTAAGAAAGAAAGGCAAGCATTTCAAAGGTGAGGCAAATTACCGGAAGAAGCCTCGCCACCATACGGGTGATGAAATACTTGATATGGTCAAGGATTTAAAAGTAATCTTTGGCAAGGGTCCTGGTGCACAATCTCTTCCGAATGGCGCTGACAAACGCGCACCCATGTGGAAGAAGAAATCTATATTTTGGGACCTACCGTATTGGAAAGACCTCGAGGTCCGCTCTGCAATCGATGTGATGCATGTGACGAAGAATCTTTGCGTGAACCTGCTAGGCTTCTTGGGCGTGTATGGGAAGACAAAAGATATGCCGGAGGCATGGAAGGACCATCAACGTATGCACGGAAAAGACGGCATGGATCCAAAGCAGTTTCAGGGTCATGCCAACTATGCTCTTACCAAAGAAGAGAAGGAAATTTTCTTCGAATGCGTGCTCAGTATGAAGGTCCCGTTTGGTTTCTCGTCGAATATAAAGGGAATAATAAATATGGCAGAGAAAAAGTTCCAGAACCTAAAGTCTCATGACTGCCACATGATTATGACGCAACTGCTTCCGGTTGCATTGAGGGGGCTTCTATCGGAAAACGTTCGATTAGCCATTGTGAAGCTATGTGCATTCCTGAATGCAATCTCTCAGAAGGTAATCGATCCAAAAATCCTACTAAGGTTAGAGAATGATTTGGTGCAATGTTTGTCAGTTTCGAGTTGGTGTTCCCACCATCCTTCTTCAATATCATGACGCATGTCCTAGTTCACCTAGTCGAGGAGATTGCCATTGGGTCCTGTATTTCTACACAATATGTTCCCCTTTGAGAGGTTCATGGGAGTCTTAAATAAATATGTTCATAATCATGCTAGGACAGAAGGAAGCATCTCCAAGGGCCATGAAATAGAGGAGGTCATTGAGTTTTGTGTTGACTTTATTCCCAACATTAAGCCGATAGGTGTTCCTGAATCGCAGCATGAGGGCAGACTGGGTGGAGAAGGCACGCTAGGAAAGAATGCACTAATATGCCGGGATGGGCATTCTTTGGCGCAAGCACACTACACAGTTCTACAAAGTTCCGCCTTGGTGGCTCCATATATCGAGCAACACAAGAATATTCTACGCTCCAAACACCCGGAGAAGTCTAGCGACTGAATTACACATGAACAAACGGTGACTTTCGCTGGCTGGTTGTAGACACATCTCATGCATGACGACACGGTTGAAGATGACATGTACTTGCTGTCCAAGTTATCATCTTCGACTATATTGACTTTCAAAGGGTACAAGATAAATTGGAATACATTTTACATGATCTCCCAAGATAAAAAGAGCGCCAACCAAAACAGTGGTGTCCGCTTTGATGTAGCAAACAAGAATGGGCCAAAGGACACATACTATGGTTACATAGAGGAGATATGGGAACTTGACTATGGACTTGATTTGAAGGTCCCTTTGTTTAGGTGCAAATGGGTCAATCTGACAGGAGGCGGGGTAAAGGAAGACCCGTAGTATGGAATGACAACAGTGGATCTCAACAATCTTGGGTACGCAGACGAACCATTCGTCCTAGCCAATGACGTGGCACATGTTTTCTATGTGAAGGACATGTCTACCAAGCCGAGAAAAAGAAAAGATAAGGAAGCAAATACATCATGCAATGAGCCAAAGCGCCACATAGTTCTTTCAGGGAAAAGAAACATCGTGGAAGTGGAGGACAAGACAGACATGTCAGAAGTGTATGAAAAGTTTCATGAAATTGCTCCCTTCACAGTGAATGTTGACCCGAGCATCAAGTTAAATGATGAAGATTGTCCATGGTTACAACGCAAAGGGACACACGCGAAGAAAAAGTTTTACACCCAAAGATCCCACTCTGGGATGTGACCGGCTTCTCTAGTTAGTTTCTGGACTTATATATCTAGAAAGTCCCACTTCGGACAAACCGAAGGGAATCTTTGTAATAGTAGTGTACTTATGTGTTTTGTGCGTTCAGTACGCACCATTCAAAGGGAGGTCATCAATTTTCAACCCTTTCCGACTTCATTTGCTATTTTTCATGCATTTACTGATTTTTTAGCTAAATGACCCTAAAATTGATAAGCACTACAAATGAACTCTGAAAAAGTTGAAAGTTGGCATGGTATCGTCATTTCACCCACATAGCATGTGCTAAAAAGTTGATAGGGTTACGGCAAAAACTGGATGCACTTCGTGTATAAAATGGACAATCTCTTTCGAAGTATCAGGGTTTCGGACGAAAACTCGCCTGTTACAAAGGCATTTCATTTTTTAACATATTTCAACTCCATAATTTTTGTGCATTCAGTATGCACTATTTCAAGGGAGGCCATCAATTTTCAACCCTTTCTGACTTCATTTGCTATTTTTCATGCATTTACTTATTTTATTGAGCTAAATGACCTTGAAATTGATAAGCACTACAAATGAACTCTGAAAAGGTTGAAAGGTTGCATGGTATCGTCATTTCACCCACATAGCATGTGCTAAAAAGTTGAGAGGGTTATGGCAAAAACTGGATGTACTTCGTGTACGAAATGGGCAATCTCTTTTGATGTATCAGGGTTTGAGACGAAAACTCGCCTGTTACCAAGGCGTTTCAATTTTTAACTTATTTCAACTCCAGACTTTTTGTGCGTTCAGTATGCACCATTCGAAGGGAGACCATCAATTTTCAACCATTTCTGACTTCATTTGCTATTTTTCATGCATTTACTGATTTTTTTGAGCTAAATGACCCTGAAATTGATAAGCACTATAAATGAACGCTGAAAAGGTTGAAAGTTGGCATGGTATCATCATTTCACCCACATAGCATGTACTAAAAAGTTGAGAGGGTTGCGGCAAAAAGTGGATGCACTTCGTGTACAAAATGGACAATCTCTTTCGAAGTATCAGGGTTTCAGACGAAAACTCGCCTGTTAGAAAGGCATTCATTTTTTAAATAACCTAAGAATTACCAAATTGGATATAATGATAAAACACGATAATATGAAACAGTAGAAAAAAGAATCACTAGAAAATCTATTTTTAAAGTAAAGTTATTCACAAACTAGTGATTCACACAAATTTCAAATAATTCAAATTTAAACTATTCGAATTTGAAAACTACTGCCACTAACAGAAAGTATATAAATTTTTTGACCTAAAGTAAAAAGATTCACTCATTAACTCTCAATAAAGCACAAAAAAACTTAGAAACAAAAGAAAATAAATAAAGCAAAAAACAAAAAATAAATAAAAAATAGGCCGCCTCCTAGGCCGCCACGACCTGCATACGACTAGAAACCCAACCTAGGCCAGGATGCAGGCCCGCAAGGCCCAGTAGGCCCAACAGGGACGCACAGTTTCAATAGGCCCACATAGGCATGCTTAGAGAGGAGCTTGAGGGAGCAGCTGCAGCAGGGCTTATAAACCAGTGCGGCTGCCCCTCGCTTGGCGAGGTGGGACTAAAGTTTCCCTGCACCGTGCCTGCGCGAGCACCACCTTTAGTCGCGGTTGGTGGCTCCAACCGCGACTAAAGACCCCCTTTAGTTGCAGTTGGAGCCACCAACCGCGACTAAAGGGTTTCGCTTCACGCCGCCCGTGTCCGCTGAAATTCACCTTTAGTCGCGGTTGGAGCCACCAACCGTGACGAAAGGTCTCCTTATATATACTACACTTCAAAAAAATTCAGTTACTCTGCTCTTCAACCTCTTCGCGACATCGTCGCACCGTCGCCGTCTTGCCTCCCCGACGCAGGAGCTTGTCGCCGCACCCGATGCCGGCGGCCCGCGCCTCCTAGCGCCGATCTTCGACGCCGCCCGCGCAAATTCCTCCCCGAGCCCGGACTGACGCCGCCTGCGCCCGCTCCTCCGCCCCAATCGAGCTGCTCACCGTCGCCACCCCGCCTCGCCTCGCCTCGCCTCGCCGTCCCCCCACTGTGAGCTCCCCCCTCTCCCCCCTCTCCCTCGCCCCATGTGCCGCCATGGCGGCCACCGACCCCTCCCCGGCCCGACCCCCCCCCCCCCCCCCAATTTTGATGAAAACACACTAATTTTGATGAACACACACTAATTACTATATATGTAAATTAGTATAGAAATATATGACATTAGTATATATATATATAGAAATTACTATATATATAGAAATTAGTATATATATATATAGAAATTAATATATGGAATTTTTACATTTTGATCCAATGTATGTATAGAAAATAGTAAATATATATGTATGAATACAGTGTATAGAATTAGTATTTGCAAAAGTTGCATATTTTAATGTTGTATTTGCAAAAGTTTGTTATGTATTAATTTGCAAGTAGTATTTTTTATGTATTTGCAAAAGTCGCGGGTCGTAAGGTTAAGAGATTCCGTTAGGATTCTGAAGGTGCCTCGTATATAAGAAATCACAATCAAGCATTTAAAAAATGTTTAATTTGCATAGAAGAACATTTCTTCTCTAAGTCAATGATGCCTAGACCCCATCCTCGTCGTCGAATCATTCGCGACGACATCCTGCTTCAGAAGGGCAATGTTTGGGACTGGGCCCCGTCGGGCTGGCACTGGGAGGTGCTACCTTCAGGGCGCGCAGCTTGGTGAGGAACCCGGGTCCCGTCGTCAACCCGGATCTTCTTTGGTGGCGTTCGCATGGGCCACTTTTGGTGTGGAGGCAGCCGGCCCCGCCGGAGGTGGTACGCCGCCGTGTTAGGGAGGATGAGCACGTCCGTCGATACATGGATGCGTTGGACGTCAGGTTCTCCAATACCCGACAGGTTCTTCAGGGATCTCACCCGAGCTATGATCCTATCATAGTTCCTTCTCTTTGGGTGTCCACCGCCTACCGTGCGAGACGTCAACTGGATCTGTAGTAGTGATATTATATAATCAATAATATTCGAGATGTATTAGTAATAATATTCGAGATTATATTCGATAATATTCGAGACGATTTATTCGATGATGCATATTATGTACTATGATTCACTTTTCCTTATTGATTGCATGCATTCTAATTTGAATACTAAATTGTTTTATCTTTCTTCTGGTTTATTTAAATAAAAGCTATGGACAATACCGACAGAGAAGGAGAAGAGGCTCTGTTCAACATCATACGCTCCACGAGCCCAAAGCATGAACATGAAGATGATGACGGATCGCAATATCTGAACAATTCCGGTGAGGGCTGTATGTTTGATGAAGACGAAAGAATAGATGAATTCGACAACGATGTTGACAAAGAAAATGTTCTTCAAATAACAAAGACCGACGAGGTATATTTATTATATAAGCCATCCGGTGATCATTACATGTCTTAATTGAGTTGTATATGTATAATGAATCGATCTTTCTTCTTTAGGCCTCCGGATCGAGCAAATCTTCTATAAGCGACAGGGTAGTTCGAGGCCCGGCCAAAAAGTTGGACCTTGGCGTAAAGTTCAGCATCAATTCCATCAATACATCAACTGGCGAACCACTTGAACCTAAGAAAAATGCGACAAAATTCAAGAATCAATGCGGAGTTATTGTCAGGGACCAAATCCCGATCTCCACACAAGAATGGAAAAAGCCAGCAAAGGGAGATCAAGAAGGAGTAGTTACTTTTGTCGATGAAAGGCAAAATATGTGCTTTGGACCGAGCTGATGTCACATTTCACACTATCAGATAACTTGACAGATGCAGATCTGAAGAAAGTTAGAAACTATGCTCTTAAAAAGATGACGATCACATTGTACACCTTCAAGAAAAATGCATGGGCTGCGTACGTCAAAGCAAACAAGAGGACTCCAAAATTTGAGGGAGTACTGGTGAAGGCAAAAGATCACTGGGACGATTTCATGAAGTTCAAGGAATCGGAAGTAGCTAAGGAATGGTCGATAAAGAACAAGATTAATGCTGCAAAAAGGAGTGGCACCATACTCTGGGGCTAGGTGGCTACCAGATGGCCCTGCCTAAGTGGGATCGGTCGGGACCCCAACTCATAAGTCGTGATCACCGAATGCACGTGTACAGTGATCCCAGAGATCAATGCTCACTAAACACACAGAAGCAGAATAACAAGAGTCTTACATCCACATTTATCGTCTTACACAAATAAAGACTGTGAAGGTCAAGTCTTACATGGATAGGGCCACACGGGCCAAACACCTAAATAGAACAAGCAGCGGAAATCTTGATCGAAAGCGTGAACCTATGCCATCTGCCTTAACCTACACACATTCTGACTGGGAAGCATCCTAGTTCGCATGTTCGTCTCCAACGAACTCTTAAACATACTCCTGTTCTTCACATACCTGAGGTAAGCACCCGAACAATGTCTTTCCCCTGGCGATACTAGACAAAGAGTCCACTTGATTGGTACCCATCCCTCACGATGTACATCACATGAGCCTCGCACTAAATCGTACCATCCATGAGGGGACCAACGGTGTGCCCGGTGCTTGTGAAAACATCGCATGATCGTACATACCGGTATGACCCCGTATCGAGAGTGACCACGCCACTCCCGCCACTAGTAATGCAGACTCCTTGCTAGTACCCACCAAGGTAATCAATAAGGCCCCGTCCCATAAGGGGTATCATGGTTGCGCATGTAAGGTTGGGACGGTCAGCAGACCATAAAACTCTCCGTTTTCGAAAACACACTCACTTTCTCTCGTATACCACTTCTTTCTCTAGTGGTTACCCAACTCCTCATCATGTCCCTCGGGCATTAGTGGCACCCGACGGGTTTTTTGAAAAGTCTTTGAAATCATTTCTTCTTTCCATCATCATGCATACACCCAATGTTGAGTATATCGCTTATCGTTGTCGTCTCGGTTAGCTGGGGATTGGAGATTAATCGGAAATCAGCCGATTAATCGATTTTATCGGTCGACTATTAATCGGCAATCTTTTGCAAATCCCAGGTTCCCAACACCGAAAATATGCTATATTTAACACCCAAACTATATTGGGCAGAAGTACTACCTTGATTCCTAGCCTCTGAATCCTCGTATAATGACAAACACAATAGCAAAATAGTACATATTGCATAACAAAGACTACAAAAAGACAAATACATATAATTTTTGTATACATAGTACTAGGAATAGGCCTGATTTATCGGAAGATTCCCGATAAATCGCTTGTCGGAGTGATAAATCGGCCCAAAAGATAAACAGTGAAGATAAGGCATAATCTTATCGGTCACCCCACGAGTAGCGATAAATCGGACGATAAATCACTAAATCGGATGATTTTTTGAACAGTGCATACACCCGAACCATTTGCGTAGCATCTACTAGCATCCTATCTACACCCACCCGCATAACCCTCATAAGGTGGTAGGGTCATGCTTGATGCAAGTGTCAATGGTAAAAGTATGAGAGGCAACCCACCAAAGGGGGGGACACCTCATCATGATCAATCATCGATACAACAAGTGCTATATGACATGCTATTCTAAAAATATTTGTCTAGGTTTTTGAACTCAAAAAGGTTTTCAAAACTATTTAAAACAGGAGCTTATAGTGGTAAATAGAGGTTTTAAATTAAAACAATACTAAAAATATTTTCAAACATTTTTACTAGTGGCACCTATCAATTCTATGGAATATTATAAGAATTTTGGTGGAAAAAGAATTCCAATTAGATTTAATTTGTGCCTTGTGGAATTTTTGGCAGATCTGATTAAAAGAAAAAGGAAAAATAAAAGGGCACAGTGCCCTGGCCAGAGGCGGCCAGTAGCTGGGCCGGCCCAGAGGCCAACCAGCCCAGGAAAAATGGCCCGCGCATGCGCGCACGTTCAAACCTGACGGCTAGGGCCCAAAGGCCAGCGACAGAGAGAGGAGGGGGAGGGAGGTGAGGATGACAGGCGGGCCTCGCCTGTCATCTTCAACCTCGCGGCAGGGAGGCCGACACGCTCACCGACGACGATACAGGGCACGTCGACGGTAGGCGAAGGCGGGGATGAGCTCAGCATCGACCCGCCGTTCCTTTGGAGGTCGAAGGAGTGCCGGAGGCGGTCGGAGTCGCCGGCGACGAGCTCCTGCGGTAGAGGATACTTCGGGAGGGTTCGCCGGGGCCTCTATGAGCTGCAAACAAGACCGGGGAAAGGGGGAAACGGGTGAAGGGAGCGAGGGGAGTCCGGTAGGAGAAGAATGGGGATCGGAGGGGGCCGCTACGAGGTGATCGGCAATGAGGTCGCCGCGGCGGTCCTCAGCTCGATCCCGAGTGCAGGGGCTTCGGGAGGTCTCCAGAGCATGCAGGGAGGCTACAAGGGAGAGAGAGAGCGACCAGAGGGGAGAGAGAGCTCAGGGAGGGATTTAAGTAGGCGGCCGCCGGTCCACCATGGTCATGGTGCGCCGGCGAGGACGTGGTGCTCGCCACAGGCCTCGAGGAAGGAAACGAACATGTCTAGGGCGTTCGTGGGGGTGGTCTAGGCCAGGGGGAGGGGAGAGAGAGGCGGGGGCGCTCGCACGTGCGAGCTCCCTGGTTGGCCGAGTCGTGCGGCGTCGAGCACGCGCGCGGGAGTCGCCGGAGAGAGAGGAAGGAGGGGGTCGACCACGCGGAGTGTTGCGGACGTCGAGGGGGACAAGGGGGACAAGATGGGGGATCCCGAGGCGGTCGGGAGCGCTCGTTAGGCAGCGGCTACAGTGCGGGTGCGCACTGTAGCGCGCTCCAGAGCATGAACCTTGCATGCCAAGGCATGCCCTTGGCATTTTCTACGCAGCCACCTATGCCCAGAGGATCCAGGGGAGGTAAACAAAGCCTAGGGGGCTTAGGGAGGCATCTGGGTGCCTTAGGGTAGAAGAAAAGGGGTGAGAGGGAGAAAATGGTGCTGTCCAAGGGGGTGAATGGGGGTTTTACCCCACCTAACAGTGGCTTGGTGACTTGGGATTCTTACTGAGGATGCTTGGGCATTGCCAAGAGGTGTGGTAAAAAATTCGGGGCAAGGGTAAAAGAGTAAGGGGTGAAAATGGTGGTTTTAAGAATGGACCAGAAGGTGTGTGATGGGGTTTTGAGCAAGGAGAATTTACCACCTTACTGAGATATTCACCAGGGTCAAATGCTAGGTAAAAAAGAGATGATTCACAAGGTTTGAGCCCAAGGGGGAAATTGACAATGGAGACTTGGTAAACCCTAGAAATTCACAGAATCAGTTTTTTGTAGATATATTGATGCTAGGCTTTTACCCTTGATGCACCACTTAGTGTATCATCACTATTTGGTCATTAGAGCATGCCCACAAAGTTTGAAGCCAAGGGGAGATACTTCACAATGTAAAGTTGCTCAAATTTGATTCTGGACAGGAAAGGTTTTGGGATGGTTTGATGAATCAAATCAGCTTGGATTGAGATGAAACGTTGCAAGATCATCACCTATGATAATGTTGACTTGCTGGAATTTTCCTGGAATTTATTGAGAATATTTATTATAGAAATATTTCAAAAGGTTGGTTTGAACAGAAAGGGTTTTGAGGGGTTTTGCCCATTATTTGAACATGCCCTTGTGTTTGAACTCATATATATGGAAACTATATGTCCACTAAGTTTGCCTATTTTTTCTCAAATATTTTAAAAGCATTTAAATAATTTTTCCCTATGAAAGACCATTTCCGGTCTTAAGAAAAAGCCTTTAAATAAAATATAATAATAATCTTTAAAATTAACATTTGGCTGTTTTGGAAAGTCTTACATATAGTAGGTTTGAAATAACGCTTTTGGGAAAGAAGAATCCACACAATTTGAGGACTTGCAGTGCAAACCTCATTTCAGGGGGTTTTAAAAAACCTAATTTGAATAAATCATTTTTGGTTAAAACGAAATTTGATAAAAATAGTTTTGGGCACTATTCACATGGCATGATCATTGGGCAAGAGGTTTGGGACAAGGAAGATGAATATGAAGTGGAATAGAATCTAGGAGTGCCATATAACACAATCATCAATCAAGCAACATCATTGCAAACAAGCACAAGCACTTTGAAAAAGTTTTAGTTGGCTCCAATTTTTATAAGCCCAAACATATCAAGGTGATAGAAACACAGGGTGTGACAGACCTTCCCCCTTACAAGAATCTCGTCCCCGAGATTCCTAGGCTAAACGCTAAAAAGATAAGGGAACTCAGATCTAAGATAGTCTTCATGCTCCCAGGTTGCTTCAGCTTGAGGTCGGGGTGGTTGGGAACTTACAGACACTTCCGAAGTTGTGATACATGAAAGACGTTGTGCACATCTGACAACTTGGAAGGTAACTCTAGCTGGTAGGCAACTTCTTCGTGCATAGCGGTGATCTTGAAGGGGCTGATGTACCTTGGTGCCAACTTCCCTTTGACGTGGAAACGCTTGGTCCCTTTGAGAGGCATGACCCAGAGGTAGACATGATCTCCGACACAGAAGTTCACTTCTCGGTGGTGAGAGTCAGTGTGGCTCTTCTATCTTGACTTGGCGGTTTCAAGTCGCTCTCGGACAAGTTGAACTTGCTCTTAGGCTTCCGGAGGATGTCCGGTCCGAAAATTAATCCTTCTCCGGTCTCTGACCAGTTGAGGGGAGTACGACACTTGCGCACATACAACACCTCACATGGTGCCATCTGAAGACTCGACTGATAGTTGTTGTTGTAGGAGAACTCGGCGAATGGTAGGCAATCTTCCCACTTGGCTCCATACGCTAAAACACAAGCACGGAGCATATCTTTGAGTATCTGATTTACTCGCTCTGTTTGTCCACCAGTCTGAGGGTGAAACGCAGTGCTGAAGGAGAGCTTGGTTCCCATAGCTTCTTGAAACATCTTCCAAAACCTTGAGGTGATCTGGGTGCCTCAATCCGACACGATCTCCTTTGGAACTCCGTGAAGGCTCACGATACGCTCGATGTAGAGACTAGCTAGCTTGTTACCATCATAGGTGGTCTTGACAGGAATGAAATGGGCTACCTTGGTCAGGTGGTCGACAATGACCCAAATGGAATCAGGTCCATTGCTTGACCTTGGCAAACCGGTGATGAAATCCATCCTAACTTTGTCCCACTTCCATTCAGGCACTTTGAGAGGTTGCAATAGTCCAGCGGGTCGCTGATGCTCAACCTTGACTCTCTGGCATATGTCACACTTAGCAACGAATGTGCCTATCTCTCGCTTCATGCCATGCCACCAGAATCTTGCCTTGAGGTCTTGACAGATCTTGGTTCCTCCAGGATGAATGGAGTATGGACTGTCATGAGCTTCTTGCAAGATCAGGTTCTTGAGCTCCTCCTTGTTGGGTACGCAAATGCGATTCCAGAACCATACAACTCCTTGTTCATCCATCGAGAATCCTGGGGCCTTGCCTGCCTTGATCTTCCTCTTGATGCCTTCAATGCTCTCATGTCCCTTCTGGGCTTCCTTGATATCAGCCATCAAGGTAGGCTTTGCTTCGAGGTTGGCGAGGAATTCGGGAGCAACCAGTTCCAAGCTGAAGCTCTCAAGTTCTTCATACAAGGCGGGTAGCCTTTCCTTAATCATAGCATTCAAGGAAGAAGCCTTTCTGCTTAAGGCATCTTCTACCACGTTTGCCTTTCTGGGTTGGTATTTAACACTGAGGTCGTAATCCTCGATCAAGTCCAACCATCTTCACTGCCTCATGTTCAATTCTCTTTGAGTGAAGATATACTTCAAACTCTTGTGGTCTGTGAATATCTCACATCGCTTCCCCAGAAGGTAATGTTGCCATGTCTTCAAGGCATGAACCATGGTTGCCAACTCAATATCACGAGTTACATAGTTCTCTTCAAGAGGTCGTAGTTGTCTGTATAGATATGCTACAACTCTGCCTTCTTGCATCAGAACACCTCCAATCCCGGTTCTTGATGCATCACAATAAATCACAAACTCCTTGTGAATATCGGGGGTGGCCAAAGCAGGGCTATGGTCAATCTCTTCTTGAGCTCTTGGAAGCTTTCCTCACACTTGGCTGTCCATTCGAACTTCTTGTCCTTCTTCAAAAGCTGGGTCATGGGTCGGGCAATGCTCAAGAATCCTTCCACGAACTTGCGGTAATAATCTGCGAGTCCGAGGAAGCTCCTGACTTCCTTCACGGTGGTTGGGGTTTGCCATTCAGTCACGGCTTCAATCTTGGCAGGATCCACTGATAATCCTTCTGCAGTCAACACATGACCCAAGAATCCAACTTCATGCAGCCAAAATTCACACTTGCTGAACTTGGCATAAAGCTGGTGTTCTCGAAGCGTTTCTAGGACCAATCTCAAGTGTTCCTCATGTTCTTCTTCAGACTGGAGAAGACAAGTATGTCATCAATGAAGACGACAACAAACTTGTCCAAGTACTCCATGAAGACCTTATTCATGAGGTACATGAAGTAGGCAGGGGCATTGGTTAACCCAAATGACATGACCGTGTATTCATACAGGCCATACCGGGTTACAAACACCGTCTTCGGAATGTCTTGGGGTCTGATCTTCAGCTGGTAGTACCCATACCTGAGGTCAATCTTGGAGAACACCTTGGCTCCGTTCAACTGATCAAATAGGTCTTCAATCTTGGGAAGTGGGTACTTGTTCTTTATTGTGACTTCATTAAGGGAACGGCAATCGACACAGAGTCTGATAGTTCCATCCCTCTTTGACACAAATAGGACAGGTGATCCCCAAGGAGAGGCATTAGGGCGAATAAATCCTTTTCTGAGCTGCTCTGCCAGTTGCTTCTTCAATTCAGCCAACTCTTCGGATCCCATCCTGTAAGCCTTCTTATAGATGGGCCTTGATCCGAGCATAATCTCAATGATGAACTCAATGTCACGGTCAGGTGGCATCCCGGGCAGCTCATCAGGAAACACATCCGGGTATTCACATACCACTGGCACTTGCCCCAACTCAACTCCCGATAGACAGTTAGCCTCTGGGGTTTGAGTGGAGGCAGGGTTGGGAACATACTTGGCTTCCACTCCTTGGTTATTGTTCATGGTGACAATCCTCTTGGCACAGTCTAACATGCCTTGGTGCTTAGTTAACCAGTCCATGCCTAGGATCACATCCAATCCTTCTGACTTCAGGATGATGAGGTCTGCTAGGAAATCTACCCCGTTGATGTTAATCACAACTCCCTTACAACCTATCCCAGACTTCATAACTGATCCCGGGGTTTGTATCAACATATGACTACCCAGGGGTGTAGGTTTCATGCCACTCTCTAATGCAAACTTTTGGGTGACAAAAGAATGTGAAGCCCCACAATCAAACAATATTGTTGCTGGGGTTGAGTTGACGAGGAACGTACCCAGTATGACGTTCGGGTCTTCTTGGGCTTCCTCTGCGGTGACGTGGTTTACATGACCCTTGCCATTGTTGGGCTGGTTGCGGGGAGCGGGGTTCCTTGGTGGTGCTCCACGGGCTTGACATTGAGCAGGCGCATTGGGGTGCGATGCATCTGGCTTCTTGTTGGGACACAACCTAGAGATGTGTCCTGGCCGACCACATCCAAAGCAAGCGACTTGTCTAGGGTTGTTTTTGTAGTTCCTGCCACCGTTGTTGTTACTTGGGTTGTTGTTGTAAGATGGCCTGGGGTTGGCATATGGCTGAGGCTGGTAGTTTGGACGAGGTGCAGGAGGTCTAGCCTGCTGTGGCTGATAGGTCGGCTTGGCTATGGTTGGCTGCCAGGGGCGAGGATTCTGGTTAATTGAGCTACCCTTGATGATCATCTTGCGCTTGCGAGTGTCGTCTATGGCACGACGCTTGTCTTCTAGCATGAGGGCCTTGTTCACCATGTCGAAGAAGGTACGACAGTCGCAGACGACGAGTTGATACTGCAGGGTTTGTTGAAGTCCTTCCATGAAGCACTCCTTCTTGGCAGTCTCCGTGTTGACATCTTCAGGTGCATACCTGGACAGCAGGTTGAACTTCTGCAGGTACTCCATGACAGAGCCACTTCCTTGCTTCCATGCTCGGAATTCTCTCTTCTTGATAGCCATGATCCCAGAAGGAATATGGGCAGTGCGGAATCCTTCCTTGAAGTCATTCCACGTGATCACATGTTCTCCTTGCATGACCTGGAATCCATCCCGCCAAGCTCGGGCGGTACCTCCAAGGCAGTGAGAGGCATACAACACCTTCTCACGATTCTCATTGCAATTGACCAGTGCAAGGAGGTCCTCGATGGTGCGGATCTAGTCATTAGCATCCAAAGGTTCGGCAGTCTCGGTGAAGGTTGAGGGCGAATTCCTCATGAACTCAGACAGTGTGGAGCGGCCATTGCCGTTCCTACCTTGTTGCTGGTTGTTCACAAGGGCCTGAGCCATCTGCTGGATAGCAGCATTGTTGGATTGGTGCTCCTCCTGGAGAACTTGGAGAAACTGAGCTATGGTCATGTTCTCCGGTGGAGGTGGTGGCGGGGGAATGTCACCTTGTGGCTGCTCCTGGTGTCCTCTACCATGAGCAGCCCCACCAGCTCCCTATTGCTGGCTTGAGTTGTTGGCTTCAGGGTTGGTGAAGGAGTTGTTGAGGGTAGCAGTCACCATCCTGTTTGGAACAGCCAAGTCAAACAACTGGGATAGACGAGAGGATAAGCAATAATAGAAAAGCGCGCCTAAGGGGTTTGGTCGAGTGCAAGTGTATTAAAACAAAGGTCAAAAGACCAACATATATTAAGATAGATGATGGAGTCGCTTACATGTTGCCTAAGGCAAAAGCGTGACTTGCATCGGAACACAAACAACAAAACAAACAACAAGCACACATGTTTTCATATGAACCATTACATGGATTCGTCTTCGCATGAGGAATACATGATTGATCCTACCCCAGGGGTTCTCGGACTCAGGTGGTGGAGTTCTTGGTCCCGTAGTCACGCTCCTCTGGGTCTTCCTCCTGTTCATCATCCGAATGGGCATCATTCCCGGTCGAAGGGGTCGGGGAATGAGGAGGTCCATCCCGACGACACTTTGCAGGCGGGTCGGTGAAGAGCTCACGGTACTCCTTCACACTCATGCGATGACGACGTGTGGGTGCATCACTAGCTGGGGGTACTCCTCCTCGATAAGCGACAATTGGTCATCCCTCGGGGGCTCCATCCTTCTTGATCTTGTCTGGCTTCATCTTGGCTTGCCGAAGTAGCTCTCGGATGTGGTGAAGTTCCTCGCAGAGCTTCACCGACTCCTTCATCAGGTTATGAACCAGACTATCGGCGGAGAGGCTGAAGTAGGTCTGGAACCTGAGTGGTGTTCCATCCTCCTTGGTCGGAATCAGCGTCCAACTCTCGCCAAGGTCATCCTTCCTGAAGGGAAGGTAGCGAGTAGCTGGTTCGTCAGCCATCTCTGGAATAATGTCCCGGAGGTGTAGGAGTGCCTTGCGTGCAGCTGTCTCGACCGCAAGTATCATGGTCTCCATCTATGGTCCCTCGAAGAACCAACAGGTCGGCGAGTCGTTTTCCTTCACGACTACATCCACGTGGTACTCCTTCGTGACGGCATCGACCCAGTGCTCGTGGTAGAGGAAAATGGGTGGTTGGCGAAACTGGCACTTCTCGAGGCTATCCCTAAGGAGTAAGGGAAAGCCGGATGTCAGGAAGGCTTTGGGTACGATGGCCATCTACAAAGGTTTGAAAGGAGGAGAGTCAGCACAGTGTTGTGTGAAGAATAGAAGAGGTAAATAGTGCAGAATTCCTAAGTGTAGATGCTAGGTGTAGTTTTGAAAATGGTTTTATCCTGGCTAACGTCCATGCTAACTAAGGGCTTCTTACAGTCAGGATGGCTCTGATACCAGCTCTGTCGGGACCCCGACTCATAAGTCGTGATCACCGAATGCACGTGTACAGTGATCCTAGAGATCAATGCTCACTGAACACACAGAAACTGAATAACAAGAGTCTTACATCCACATTTATCGTCTTACACAAATAAAGACCGTGAAGGTCAAGTCTTGCATGGATAGGGCCACACGGCTAAACACCTAAATAGAACAAGCAGCGGAAATCTTGATCGAAAGCGTGAACCCATGCCATCTGCCTTAACCTGCAGGCATTCTGACTAGGAAGCGTCCTAGTTCGCATGTTCATCTCCAACGAACTCTTCAACATACTCCTGTTCTTCCATGCCTGGCCAATTAAATAACCAGTGGCAAGCCAATGAGTACTTTGAATGTACTCGCAAGCAACCCAAGTTGAGGAACAAGGTAATAATGATGCATGATATAGCACTAAGTAGGTAATTTTGCGGAAAGCTAATTTTAAATGCAATGTCATGATCAAGTAACTAGTAAGCATGCATCAACAATAGGCAAGTATCCATATGAACAAGATACCGATGTCATCATAAGTAGGGGTTGAACACCTCATGTTCATTGATCATGCTAAGTCATCGGACTTAGTTTAATTCCCATGCTAAGTCATTGGACTTAGCTCGTGTGACCTCTTTGTCACCACCTCATCCATACTCACACCAATTTTCACGAAAACATTCGGACGTAGTTTAAGAAGGACCTCCAACTGTCCATGACCGCGGACGCGTCTATTCGAATAGTTTTACACTCTGCAGAGGTTGCACACTTTACCCACAAGACTCGGGGAACTTCCGTGTCATCCACGACTCATGGTATATAACATACCCGAGGTAAGCACCCGAACAATGCCTTTCCCCTGGCGATACTAGACAACGAGTCCACTTGATTGGTACCCATCCCTCACGATGTACATCACACGAGCCTCGCTCTAAATCGTACCATCCTTGAGGGGACCAATGGTGTGCCCGGTGCCTGTGAAAACAACGTATCATCATACATACCGATATGACCCAGTATCGAGAGTGACCACGCCACTCCTGCCACTAGTAATGCAGGCTCCTTGCCAGTACCCACCAAGGTAATCAACAAGGCCCCGTCCCATAAGGGGTATCGTGGTTGCGCATATAAGGTTGGGACGGTCAGCAGACCTTAAAACTCTCCGTTTTCGAAAACACACACTCACTTGCTCCGGTATACCACTTCTTTCTCAAGTGGTTACCCAACTCCTTATCATCTCCCTCGGGCATTAGTGGCACCCGACGGGGTTTTCGAAAAGTCATTGAAATCATTTTCTTCTTTCCATCATCATGCAAACACCCGAACCATTTGCGTAGCATCTACTAGCATCCTATCTACACCCACCCGCATAACCCTCATAAGGTGGTAGGGTCATGCTTGATGCAAGTGTCAATGGTAAAAGTATCGGAGGCAACCCACCAAAGGGGGGGACACCTCATCATGATCAATCATCGATACAACAAGTGCTATATGACATGCATGAAAAAGTTTCTTAACATGGTCAAAGGGCTGCTTGCCTGGCTCGACAAAGTCTCCGGGGTCTTCGAAGTCTTCGGGTCCAACTTCCTCGACAACAGCGCAATCTATCGTCGCTATAAAATAACGATAAAAATAAGCATCACACAAAATAGAGCACACAAACTACTATCAAAAATGTCACCCTATTCTGATAAATACCACATGCTATACTAAAAATATCTGTCTAGGTTTTTGAACTAAAAAGGTTTTGAAAACTATTTAAAACAGGAGCTTATAGTGCTAAATAGGGGTTTTAAATTAAAACAGTACTAAAGATATTTTCAAACATTTTACTAGTGGCACCTATAAATTCAATGGAATATTATAAGAATTTAGGTGGAAAAAGAATTGGAATTAGATTTAATTTGTGCCCTGTGGATTTTTTGGAAGATCACCAAAAAGAAAAAGGAAAAAGAAAAGGGCACAATGCCCTGGCCAGAGGTGGCCAGCAGCTGGGCCGGCCCAGAGGCCAACCAGCCCAGGTGAAACGGCGTGCGCGTGCGCGCGCGTTTGAACCCGACGGCTAGGGCCCGAAGGCCAGTGACATAGAGAGGAGGGGGGAGGAGGTGAGGATGACAGGCGGGCCCCGCCTGTCATCTTCAACCTCGCGGCAGGGAGGCCGGTGCGCTCACCGGTGACGATACAGGGCACGACGACGGCAGGCGAAGGCGGGGATGAGCTCAGCTTTTACAGGCTGTTCCTCTGGAGGTCGAAGGAGTGTCGGAGGTGGTCGGAGTCGCCGACGATGAGCTCCTATGGCGGAGGATGCTTCGGGAAGGTTCACTCGGGCCTCTCTGAGCTGCAAACAAGACCGGGGTGAGGGGGAAACAGGTCAGGAGAGCGAGGGGAGTCCAACGGGAGAAGAATGGGGACCGGAGGGGGCCGCTACCAGGAGATCGGGGACGAGGTCGCCACGGCGGTCCTCGGCTTGATCCTGAGCGCAGGGGTTCGAGAGGTCTTCGGAGCATGCAGGGGGGCTACAGGGGAGAGGAGAGAGCGACCAGAGGGGAGAGAGAGCTCGGGGAGGGCCTTAAGTAGGCGGCCGCTGGTCCACCGTGGACGTGGTGCTCGCCACAGGCCGCGGGGAAGGAAACGAACGTGTCTAGGGCGTTCGTGGGGTTGGTCTAGGCCAGGGGGAGGGGAGAGAGAGGCGGGGGCGCTCACGCGTGTGTGCTCCCTGGTTGGCCGAGCCGCGCGGCACCGGGAACGTGCATGGGAGTCGCCAGAGAGAGAGAGGAAGGAGGGGGCCGACCACGCGGAGTGTTGCGGACATCGAGGGGGACCGGGGGACAAGATGGGGGAGCCCGAGGCGGTTGGGAGCGCTCGTTGGGCAGCGGCTACAGTGCGGGTGCGCACTGTAGCATGCTCCACAGCGTGAACCTTGCATGCCAAGGCATGCCCTTGGCATTTTCTGTGCGGCCACCTATGCGTAGACGATCCAGGGGAGGTAAACAAAGCCTAGGGGGCTTAGGGAAGCATCTGGGGTGCCTTAGGGTAGAAGAAAAGGGGTGAGAGGGAGACAATGGTGCTGTCCACGGGGTGAATGAGGGTTTTACCCCACCTACCAGTGGCTTGGTGACTTGGGATTCTTACTGAGGGTTCTTGGGCATTGCCAGGAGGTGTGGTAAAAATTTGGGGGCAAGGGTAGAAGAGTAAGGGGTGAAAATGGTGGTTTTAGGAATGGACCAGAAGGTGTGTGATGGGGTTTTGGGCAAGGAGAATTTACCACCTTAATGAGATATTTAGCAGGGTCAATTGCTAGGTACAAATGAGATGTTTCACCAAGTTTGACAATGGAGACTTGGTAAACCCTAGAAATTCACAGAATCAGGTTTTTGTAGATATATTGATGCTAGGCTTTTACCCTTGATGCACCACTTAGTGTATCATCACTATTTGGTCATTAGAGCATGCCCACAAAGTTTGAAGCCAAGGGGAGATACTTGACAATGTAAAGTTGCTCAAATTTGATTCTGGACAGGAAAGGTTTTGGGATGGTTTGATGAATCAAATCAGCTTGGATTGAGATGAAACTTTGCAAGATCACCACCTATGATAACGTTGACTTGCTAGAATTTTCCTGGAATTTATTGAGAATATTTATTATAGAAATATTTCAAAAGCTTGGTTTGAACAGAAAGGGTTTTGACGGGTTTTGCCCAAGATTTGAACATGCCCTTCTGTTGGAACTCATATATATGGAAAATATATGTCCACTGAGTTTCCCTAATTTTTCTCAAATATTTTAAAAGCACTTAAATAATTTTTCCCTATGAAAGACCATTTCTGGTCTTAAGAAAAAACCTTTAAATAAAATATAAGAATAATCTTTAAAATGAACATTTGGTGGTTTTGGAAAGTCTTACATATAATAGGTTTGAAATAAAGCTTTTGGGGAAGAATAATCCACCCAATTTGAGGACTTGAAGTGCAAACCTCCTTTCAGGTTTTTTTTGAAAAACCTAATTTGAATAAATCATTTTTGGTTAATTTTTTTTGATAAAAATAGTTTTGGGCACTATTCACATGGCATGATCATTGGGCAAGAGGTTTGGGACAAGGAAGATGAATATGAAGTGGAATAGAATCTAGGAGTGCCATATAACACAATCATCAAGCAAGCAACATCATTGCAAACAAGCACAAGCACTTTGAAAAAGTTTAGTTGGCTCCAATTTTTATAAACCCAAACATATCAAGGTGATACCAACACAGGGTGTGACAGGGTCACTCCAGTTACTATGACCTGGCCCTCGAGGTGCAGGATATGGTTTTACGTGCATGGGGGGAAGTTGGACCCAAAGACAGGCGCTATTATGGTGAAGGCAAGTCTTAAAGAAGTGACAAACAAAATTCTGATGAAAATAGATGAAGCTCAAATGGGGGTGTTCACGCCTAACAGAGAGGACGACAAGCTTACGCACGCCCTGAAGAATCCTGAACACCCGAGAAGAACACGAGGGAAAGGCGTTGTTCCGTGGTTTGAGGGGTTTGCTGGTTGGAATGACGACTACAGAAGCCGTGCGAGAAAGAAGATGCAGGAGGAGCGAAAGAATAAGGAGGAAGCACACCTCCTTGAAGGCCTCAAATCAAAGCACCTGCAGTTCTAATCCAGAGTCAGGCGGCAGCAGGAGCAGATCGACTCACTCAGCCAGGAAAGGGCGTCTCAGTGGCAACATGAGCAAATCGATCCAACATTGGATACCACCATCCCATCTATGCCGAGAAGCAACATGGGTTCCGCCTCGGCCGATATCGATGACGATGCAATGCTAGCTAGGTACCCTTTGGATGATATCAAAGACATGACTAACTGTGAGCTACACATGAAAGTGAAGAACTTGTCCATGAATGTGGCGGATGGTTATGCTTTAGCAAACCCCCCAGAAGCAACCTTCCATTGCAATCCCATTCCAGCTGGCTATGCTCGTGTCAGGGTTGATGAAGTGATGTAAGCATATCACGAGCTACAACTTGACATTCCTGGAGGTGACGAGGAGAGAACACTGGGAGAGGCCATACATCGCATCATTCTATGGAAAAAGGATTGCATCGTCTTTCCAAGTCCACCGACTCCTCCTCCTCCATGTCTGCCACCGCGTCAATCGACTCCTCCTCCTCCTCCATGTCCGGCACGACGTTAGCCAACTCCTCCTCCTCCAAGTTTGGCACCGCGTCAGCCGACTCCTCCTCCAAGTCCGGCACGGTGTCAACGTGCTTCATCGACTCAGCATGCTCCGTCGCCTAAGCAACAATGGAAGAGAGAGGCCGTAGCTACGATGACTAGCGGTACAATAGGCAAAAAATTCAGATATGGTCCAAGCCTCAAGCCTGTTCCAAAGTTGCCTTACCACCTGACCGAGGAGGAACTAGAGAGCGCAGTGAATGCCAAAGTGAAGGCCCATTTTGGACCAAAACCGCCCCAGCCGCCAAACGAGAAAGTACCTGAGCATGTCTCACAACACTTGATTGATATGGCTTGACCAGCTCAGAAGGACAACGACTATGTGCGGTCTATCAAGAAGTCATATCTTGCAGGACAAAAGGAGTCGAGCTCGAGCTCGAGCCAAGGAGTTGGCAAAAAAAGCGGGAAAACTATCCCCCAGCTGGGAGAACAGGCAGTGCAATCGACCCCCCCCCCCGCTCATTGTACAAACACCTATGAGTACCGCCGGTCGACCAGAAGTAACCGAAGAACATATTAGGATGGCTAAAGAGACTGGTGTTAGTGTTGAACAACTCCTAGGCTTTGAGGAAATCCCCCGGCTTAAAGAGTCAGAAGTAAATATCAATATGTTCGCGGCAAACCTCTGGTCAAGCCTGAAGATGTCAAGCTTCTACCAACAAGAGTGTACGATTTGCATACGTGGTACATGCAAATAACAACAAATACCAATGAAGAGTCCCTCATGGTGAGAGTCAAGAAGAGGCATTACTTCCATAAAAATGATGTGTGGATTCATTATGCAGAGTTGTTTTAGTTATTCATTCAAGACGCAATCGACAAATCTTTAGTCAGTTGCTACTGTCTGTAAGTGATTTCTTTCTATAATTTAAGTCTCTAGCTAGTTGTGCTCTCGTTCATTACCTGTAATTATCCTCACTATATTCGTTTCCGTGGTATTATGCAGAATGAAGATGTATGAAATGAAACAAGCTGGACGCTATGGCATTGGGTTCATTGACCCAAATATGATTAATCAAAAGATATGGGAAACTACATATTTGAGAAAAGACATAGAGAAAGCCATGCTAGAATTTTTGAAGCATCTAAACACCCAACCAGAAATACTACTTTCTTACAATTTCGGGTGAGTGTTACTATATATATATCTTGTACTACAAATTCTATTTTTTGCTTACTAGATGTTAATAAGTGTTGTTGATGAGTTATGTAGTTACCACTGGATGTTGTTAATCATTGAAGTTGACAAGGGAAAAGTTGAAGTACTCGACTCGCTATTAAAGGATCCATCCGAATACACAATCGTGAGGGGGCTGCTTGACAGGTAATTTCAATCATTATTGCACTATGCCGGCCTCTTTAATTACTTGATTTTCTAATATCAACTAGTTAATAACTCATTTATTCATTTTCTTTGCTGACGGGAAGGGCTTGGGCCAAGTTCATCAAACAGCTCCCAGGCGACTGGGCACAACAACTGAAATGGGTGCGACCCCAAGGTAATTAAGTACTACTAGCTAGCTAGCTACGTCCGTGCATCTCTTTAATTCTAGTTTCAATACCATTATCATCCTTGATTAATTATTAACTGCTTGAATTTTATTATCGTAAAGCGCATGGTGCAGGAGCAGGGGACTAGTTTATGCGCATAGTACGTTTGCGAGAACATTCGCATGATCATGTCTGAAAGAACCAGAAACGAAAGAAATCCTTGGGTACGTTTGCCAGAACACTATCCATAATTTTTTATCATGATCTAGCTAATATATATATACACAACTAATATATTCATCTTGATCTCCATCTTGTAGCTGACGGAGATGCGGGGCCAACTCATACCAGAGGCTCGGGTACGAGCAATTCAAGAAGAATTAGCTGGATTTTTGGTCGACCAGGTCATAAATCCCAAAGGAGAATACCATTACAAAGCAGTAATGCATGCTTGTGCATATATATATATAATGATCCTCAAATTGTAGTAGAAATTATATATATATATATATATATGTGAATGGTCGTCGTACGAGCAATTCGTTGATCGGTTCTACGAGAAATTCTATTTATATTTATATATATGCACATGCACAATGTGTGTACATTATGTACGTAGTAGCGTAATATATGTTTGAAATGAAAATTAGTTAAATGGAAAACACAAAATTAAAAGGAAATTAAACCATAATTAATTCATAAACCCCTAAAGAACTAAAAGGAAAAAAAAACTAAATACTTTTAGTCCCGGTTGGTGTTACCAACCGGGACTAAAGGTCCCCCAGCACACGGCGCCGGCAAATGCCACATGGTGGGCCTTTGGTGCCGGGCCGTGTTGAACTCTGCACTAGTGTTCTATTTACAAAGTCACGGGAGGAGGCATGGATGGCGCATACGGCGGTGGTATGCGGCGGCTGGGGCATGATTCCCATCGTCGTAGCCTCGCTCCTGGTTCGTGCGAGAGAGCCTTGCTCCCAGTTCGTCCGATTTTTTCGTGCGAGGGGGCCTCGCTGCAGGGTCTTTGTCCGATTTTTTTGTGCACGAGGGGTCACCACGTGGTCGTTGTTCGTATTTTTTTTCTTGCAAGGCAATTCGATTGGTACCTTCGAGAGCATCCTTACGTGGAAGGTTCAATCGATAAGGAAAGTTGTGATTTTTCAGAATTTTACAAATTATTTTATCGGAATGTAAGATTCAGTTGAGAAAACAAACCAGTAGGAGATAATGGTGGGAGGAGAGAGGGGAAAAACACTGGAACGGAATGTTAATTAATGTAAATCGATGATGTATGGAAATATTAATTAATATGATTGAGCGACTTATGATAAGATTAATCAATTCAGATTTGGTCTTTAGAGATTCATTGTAAATTAATCTTGATTGATTCATTCGCGTAAATACATCACTAAATATATGATGATGGAAGGAGAGACGAAGAGAAACTGGATGAAAAACCCAAACAAAGGTGGGAGGGGAGACAGAAAACCCTGGAACACGAGCTACCAACTCCTCCTTTAAATGTAGAGATGGGAGGAGGGACGACAAAACCAGACGAAAAAAACCACACAAAGTTGGAAGGGGAGACGAAAAACCCTGAAATGGAATGTTAATTAATATAATTTGGTGATGTATGGAAATATTAATTAATGTGATTGAGCCATTTATGGTAAGGTTAATTAATTCAGATTTGGTCTGTAAATGTTCATTAGATTGATTGATTCTTTCACATAAATACATTACTAAATATATGATGACGGGAGGAGGGACGAAATAAAACCGGACAAAAAAACCTAGATGAAGGTGGAAGGGGAGATGAAGAAACCCAGGAAAAGAATTATCGTTAAGAGATTTCATCATAATAGTTAATAACGAGCAAATCTAAGCCTTCATACCAAAATTAGTACGAGGATAAAGAAAATACTTGATTTATCTGTATTTACCAAGTATCCCAACATTCCACAATATGATTCCAACACTCTCTTCAAACACTGTGCGTTCTCGACATTAGCCATCATAAGAATCAAAGAGTCATCCGCAAAAAAGAGTTTGGAGATGGATCAAACATCTCTGTACAATTAAATTCCCAAGAACTTAAATTCTCGGTACATAATAAAAACAAATAGGGACAAAGGGGTCACCCCTCCTCAATCTCCCGGTGGATTATAACTATATGTTTCCGTATAATTAAAATAACCAGAATACTAAAATGGGGTTAGACATTGCATAACCAAATTAACCCAATTTCCATGGAAGTCCCAACGTCTGGATGATGTCTTTAAGAAAGACCGACTCAAAACGATCATAGACTTTGTGCATGTCCATTTTTGCCACACACATAATAGCGTCATGTGGCGTGCAATGTCGAGGTGGCGAGCGGGAGGTCACCCACGAAGGTGCAAGGGCTACTACGGGGGCGTGCAGTGGCTCGATGGTGCGAGCTCCTGTATCCGATGACAACAACCATGGCCGCAGGGGGGCAAGTTCTATGTGGGCAAGCAAGTGGAGGTAAGGGAGATCCAGGGAGGTGAGAGAGGATATGGAGGTAATGAGTGGTACTGCTTGACAACAACGAAGTCGCCGATAGGTTGCTGGATAACATGGCATGACACCGGGCTCCCATCAAGAGCAGGCATGATCCGATTCAATCGGGGGTGGTGGTGGCTGCGGGGCGAGACAGGGAGAGATGGCTAAGAAAAGTAATAGAAAATTATAGGGTTATATAAGTGGGCCAGGGGTGACGTGGTGGCTGACTGGTCGGTTGACCCGTCACAAACCGGTCCGGTTTTGAAAGTTCGCTTGTTTTAGAACACAGTATAGACGCAAGCGCTCATATACACGCACATACACTCACCCGTATGAACGCACACATGCACACCCTACCCCTATGAGCACCTTCGAGAGACTGAGCCGACATATCATCTTGAAATTTACGAAGTCACCGTAGGCGCCTCGTCGTCGACGGGAACGTCTCAACCCACTGAATGCACAACGCTAGAAATCCTGAAATAAATTCAGCAATAAATGCGAGCACCAGCATTTGAACCCTGGTGGGCTGGGGATACCACAATCCCTCTAACCATCCAACTACAGGTTGGTTCGCTGTTGCAAAATAGAGGTTTCATAGTTCGAGGTTGTATATTAGACTTTGATGATAGTTCGAGGTTCTAATATGGACTTCTCTCGAAAAATCATTGTGCAAATAATTATTTGGGTGTTTGCATGATTATTTTTCTAGCAAGATTTTTTTAAACACAACAAGATTTCTCAGAGGGCTCAAAGAGTATGCAGAACGGAGGACAGTATGTCGTGCTGGATCATGCATGTACATGGCGTCTAAGAAATGCTCAAAGATATGGAAGGCAAAGGCTACACATGGTAGAGCATGATTGCAACCGAACAATTCCGACTGGTTTGGATTAGATAGTCTAATGGATCGATGTGAGTCAAACATAATAGAAGATAATGTAAGATCGACAATGGCGACATAAAAGTGTGATGCTGATGGTGACCGACTTCTAAGTGTGGAAATCATGCGGTGCAAGGCTGAGGTCTTGTGTGTTTCGACATGTTGATGACACATAATTGATACTTCGAGTAGATAGGGAACATGGTGACATGTGCAACCACCAAGAAATTGTGTTGAAGGTAGAGCCGGAGTTCGATTAAAGACTTCACTCGGAGTTGATGTAGATGCTATGAGGTAATAGCTTGAAGATCGAAGTCTATTTCAATGGGAAAAGCGAGAGACACGTGGTTCAGACTATGGCCCACTTGTATAATGGATAAATAAAGCTCACCATCGGTTGATGATGATCGGTGGCACTCTATAGTGGGGGTTGAGGGTATGTGGGTTGACGGCCTAGATACTCGACCAAGACAACAAAGGTTCTACATGATAATAGTGGTGAGTGGTGCAGTAAGCATGGGACATGAAAATCGGTTAGGGCTCGGGTGGTCAGTCACGTGGTTAGATAACTGTGAATATACTTGGGATGATTACAAACAATGGTGAAATTCCTTCAAGTTTCAAGCAATTAATCAAGAAAGAACGAGGGTGTGAAGTCCAGGTAACTCTTATGAGTGGTACATAATAAGAGTGTTGTTTACTTTCATGTAGATATATGATCAGTGTATGATAACATTGAACGGATACTCCAGAAGTTAGAATCATAGACTAGAGCAAAGACGAATTTAATTATCGATCACGTTTCTTTGAGGAAGAAACAAGTGATTTGCGGTTGCAGGTCGAGTGACATGGAGTCTAGGAATACGAGCGATAATTATGATATACTTTCAAGTTCAATGTGACGAGGATATGTACCTAGGGTAGGGTCCTAGGCCAGACCTACATACCCTACCTAAGGAAACTATATTGGAGGACTTAAAGATTACAAGAGAGATTCCGACTGGATTCTTCATGATGTTCAAGTCACTCGACAATTAGTCCACTCGGCATCTTCTCCCTCCACTCGACAGTCACCTATCACTCGGAAGACCTTGTTTTCAGTCGACGCCAGAAGACAAGAAGCCTCCCCTGGGAGGCCAATGAGCAGGCATCGATCTAGTCATCATTAGTAGCAATTATGATGTACGTTATCAGTAACGCTCGTCTTTATACCCATGATTGAACCCTTGGATGACTCGCACTTATGAGGGGCAGCGTACTCTATATAAGACGCCCCTCTCTTGTGGCACAAGGGGTTCACAACCTCTATAATTCATACACTCCGCACGACATAAGCTCCAGAGCACTGAGACGTAGGGTTGTTACCTCCAAGAGAGGGGCCTGAACTCATACATCCGTGTGTACATCCTCGCCATAGCTAGGACTCTGTCCTCTCCCTTCGTACCCTATCTTCTACTATCAGACTCGTTCCCACGACAGTTGGCGCCCACTGTGGGGTAGGCATCTAAGCAACTTCCGGCGAGGTTACATTTCCCCCTCTTCGTCATGTCTTCCGGCAGTGTTTTCTCCCTGGGCCACTAGATCCGTTTTGGAGCGCTCACCTTTGTCGCCGACGATTCGGCATGTTCGAGGAAGCGCCTCTCAACATGGAGGCGCTCCCAGTCCACAGGGCTGCGCACTTCCGTGCAAGTTCCTGCGGCGTGCTTCTGCGGCAGCCGTCGACTCCGTACTCTTCGTCTCTTCCCACTTTTGGCCGTCGCAAGCAATCCGATCGCTCATGGCTCCAGCGCTGGGTGAGACAAGAGGTGGCCTGCCAAGTTTCATTTCCACAGATTGCGGCAATCGAACCCGCCGAGTCACTTCATAGCATGTTTGAGTCGGACTCCGATCAGTCTGACGTTCCCTCCGAGTGCGAGAGCTGCAATCCTGCAACAGAGGTTCTTATGGCTGGTTCTCGTCACAGCCCGCCGCCGGGCTTTGGTCGCGGTTGGCGAGAGGCTGGTGGGCCGTCGAGTCAGCAACCGAGCCGAGATGAGGAGGTCCTCCATACTCCCATTGTTGGTGTGACCGCCAAGGCTCAGGCCTTGGAGGCCATGCGCATTCGACTAGAAGAGCTCCAGAGAGAACTCGACGAGCGCGCTCGCCAGCGTCCACTAGCTCCCAGTCGACGTTAGCGACAACTGTTTCCGAGTGCTTCACAGAACAATGTCGAGGTATACCATACTCCGGTCTTAAATGTTGCAGCTGCGGCTAGGATAACAGATTCCATCCAGCCATCACGATCAGAGGCTGGCAGAGGTTTGTTGCAAATTAGAGCATTACTAGACGCATCACAGTGCTAGAATTCAGTTGTTTCGCATTCGCGCACTAGGATTCACAGTAATTCACCAAGAGCAGAGACTGTTCGGTTGTCACACAGTCTTGGTTCACCTTTGCATCACAGGGGTGGCGGTTTCTGAGAGGATCAGTACAGAGATCAGGGACAAGATCGGTTCCACCATGATGACCACCGTCGAGTGCCCACTCCTCCGTGGGGTGGTCCGTACGTGCCCTGGCACCAGGAAAAGGCGCTCATTTGGTGATGTGTGGGACCCAGGGTTTGACACTCGAGACGTCCTCACTCACAGGCGAATCGACAGAGGCAGAGCTCACAGGGATGGGTATGACCGAGATTTTTCGAGTGGCAGCACAACTGTTGTTTCTGGTCCCGAGTGTTTTAGCAGGGCCATTCATTCTGCAAAAATTCCCCCCAACTTCAGGTTGGCAGCTGGGATAGGCAAGTTTTCTGGTGAGTCAAAGCTAGAGACATGGTTGGATGAGTACCGAGTGGCTGTTCAGATTGGTGGTGGTAACGACAACATTGCAATGAAACATTTGTCCTTGATAATAGATGGTTCGGCTCGTGCATGGCTAAATCGCTTGGCTCCTTTTAGCATCCACTGCTGGGACGATCTTGCCTTAGTATTCATTAGAACCTTCAAGGGCACTTGCAAACGTCCAGCCTGCTTGATTGATTTGTAGCATTGTGTTCAGAAGCGCAATGAGTCTTTGAGAGATTACATCCAATGCTGGTCCACTTTGCATCACACAGTGGAGAATGTTTCCGAGCATCAGGCTGTTTGTGCCTTTAAGGCCGGCGTGAAATACAGAGAGCTTTACTTGAAGTTCAGGCAAACAGGTGATATTTCGGTGAGTAAGATGATGGAAATTGCCACTCGAAATGCCAATGGTGAAGAAGAAGACCGTCTCCACAACAGCAAAGGAAAAGCAGTCGACAACAATGCCGTTGGCAATTCCAGTCGGAAGCAAAAGTAGAAGGCTGATGGCCCTATTATGGCAAAGGCAGCTGCTCTGGCGGCCCAAGGAAAAAACAAGGGGAAGTTCAAGGGACAGTTCAACCCCAAGAAAGGAAAAAAGCTGTCGGGAACTGATGTTATGGATTTACCATGTGCAATCCACATGAGGAAAGATGAAGAAGGCAATCTGATATTGCCCAAGCATACCACTCCACAGTGCTGTCTGTTGATCCAGCATTTCAAGGAGGCGCCGTCGAGTGAGAAAAGCTCTGAAAAGGATGATGATGAAGACAAAGAAACGTTTCCTCATGTCAACGCTTCACTAATGATTTTTGTTGATGTTGAAAGCAAGAGTCGATTGAAGGTCATAAATAGAGAGGTCAACATGGTCGTGCCTACCACCCCACCTACCTTAGGTGGTCTTAGACTGTCATCACTTTCGATCAGTCAGATCATCCTGCTCATGTGGCCACTCCTGGTCGGCAGGTTTTGGTGGTTGATCTCGTTGTGGGGGGCACTCGGCTCCGCAAAGTCCTCATGGATGGTGGAAGCGGTTTGAACATTCTGTATGCAGAAACCCTTAAAGGGATGGGCATTCCTATGTGCCGACTCAGTGGGAGCAATATGTAGTTCCACAGAGTCATCCCAGGGAAGAAGGCCAAGTCACTCATCCAAATCGCATTGGATGTGACATTCGGGACAGATAAAAAAATTCGCAGGGAGAAATTGACGTTTTAAGTCGTGGACTTCCAAAGCGCGTACCATGCTATTCTTGGTCGGCCAGCTTATGCTCGTTTCATGGCCTGTCCATGTTATGTGTATCTTAAACTGAAGATGCCTGGGCCCAAGGGTGTGATCACAGTCACTGGCAATCGACAGAGGGCTGAGGAGTGCCTCCAGCAGGGCTCCAAAATTGGCGATCACCAGATGGACATGGTTGAGCTAGAAGAGTACAAGAAGAGTGCCAACCCTCTTGATTTGCTGTGTGCTAAGAAGCCTGCTTCTGAGTTAGCCTTTCAGTCAGCAGGGGAAGTGGAAAAGGTGCACATTCACCCGATAGATTAAGCTGCGGCCCTGACCAACATATCATCAACACTCGACAGCAAATTGGAAGCCGAGCTCATCCAGTTCCTCCATGAGAACTGGGACATCTTTGCATGGAAGCCTGCTGAAATGCCGGGGGTTCCCAGGAAGCTGGCTGAGCACCGACTGAGAGTTGATCCAAAGGCCAAACTGGTGAAAGAACATTTGCGCCGGTTGGCAGCAGAGAAGCGTATAGCAATCGGCACAGAAGTGGCTCGTCTCTTGCAGGCCAAGTTCATTCGGGAGTTTTACCACTCCGAGTGGCTCTCAAATGTTGTCATGGTCCCCAAGAAGGACAAGTCACTCCGCATGTGCATTGACTTCAAGCATATAAATCGAGTCTGCCCGAAAGATCATTTCCCGCTCCCTCGCATCGATCAGATTGTTGACTCGACTGAGGGATGTGAGCGTTTGTCATTTCTAGATGCATACTACGGTTACCATCAGATCCGTCTGTTTGGTCTGGATGAAATAAAAACAGCCTTCATCACCCCATTCGTGTGTTTTTGCTATATCACCATGCCATTTGGTTTGAAGAATGCCGACGCTACTTTCATGCGCATGATTCAGAAGTGTTTACTCGACCAAATTCCTCGGAATGTTGAAGCATACATGGACGATATTGTAGTCAAGTCCCGCAAAGGTTCTGACCTGCTGGCTGACTTGGCTGAGACTTTTGCCAATCTGAGGAGGTATTATATCAAGCTGAATCCGGCTAAGTGTACTTTCGGCGTCCCTGGCGGCAAGTTACTCGGCTTTCTCGTTTCCGAACGAGGGATCGATGTGAACCCTGAGAAAATCAGCGCCATTACCCGAATGAAGAGTCCCGTGCGAGTGCACGATGTTCAGAAGCTCACAGGTTGCTTGGTAGCATTGAGTCGGTTCATTTCTTGTCTGGTGAGAAGGCACTGCCTTTATACCGACTAATGAAGAAATTCGACACATTCGAGTGGAATCCAGAGGCTGAAGTAGCATTTGTCGAGCTCAAAGCCCTGCTTTCCACCCAGCCGGTGCTTGCCACTCCACGCAGCAAACAGCCCTTGCTCCTGTACATCGCGGCCACTAATCAGGTCATCATTACAGTTTTGGCTGTCGAGCAGGAAGAGGAAGGCAAGGCCTATAAAGTCCAATGCCTGGTCTACTACATTTCCGAAGTATAAATCCTTCGAAGCAAAGGTACCCGCGTTACCAGAAGCTTCTCTATGGCATATATCTGTTAGCGAAGAAGGTGGCACACTATTTTGAAGACCACTCGATTTCCGTCGTCGGTGACGCTCCATTATCTGAGATCCTTAACAATTTAGACGCGACTGGTCGAGTGGCTAAATGGGCAATTGAACTCCTATACTTTGACATCAAGTTCGAAGCAAAGAAAGCGATCAAGTCTCAGGCACTTGCTGATTTCGTGGCCGAGTGGATTGAACAGCAACAGCCAATCCAGATTCACTCGACACACTGGACCATGTACTTTGATGGCTCTAAAATGTTGAATGGGTCTGGTGCTGGTATTCTTTTGGTGTCCCCAAAAGGCGACAAACTGAGGTATGTCCTGCAGATTCACTTCGATTCCTCCAACAATGAAGCAGAATATGAAGCACTTTTATATGGGTTGCGCATGGCTATTTCACTTGGTGTCAAGCGCCTGATGTTTATGGTGACTCAGATTTGGTGGTAAATCAAGTGATGAAAGAGTGGGATGTTCAGAACCTCGCTATGATTGGATACTGTAATGCTGTTAGAAAACTTGAGAAGAGATTTGATGGTCTGGAACTTCATCATGTTTCCCGAGTGAAGAATCAAGCGACCAATGAGCTGGCAAAGATTGGATCCACTCGACGACCTGTCCCCAACAATGTCTTCTTGGAGCACCTTCACACTCCTTGTGTACAGGAGGATCCCTTCACCGAAGAGCCCCCGCAAGCTATGAGCTGCTAGGATCCGATTAAAGTTGAGGTCCCTGTTGTTATTGATTTGGTCATGGAGATTTTGGTCATCATTCCCGACTGGACGGTGCCTTATATTGTGTATATTCCGAGGCAAGAACTCCCAGAAGATGAGACTGAAGCCCGGCAGATCATGCGCAGATCCAAAGCTTTTACTGTGATAGACAATCAACTGTACATAGAAAGTGTAACTGGTGTGGCACAGCGATGCGTTTCCCCTGAAGAAGCTCGAATGATCCTGGAAGAAATTCACTTGGGAAATTGTGGTCATGATGTGTTCCTCTCGGACAATCGTCGCTAAAGTATATCGAGTCGGTTTCTTCTGGCCGCATGCCAATGAGGTGGCCAAGGACATTGTGAATCATTGTGAAGGGTGTCAGTTCTATGCAAACTTGTCTAACAAACCTGCGTCTGCTCTGAAGACCGTCCCCCTCGCTTGGTCATTCGCTGTCCGGGGTCTAGATATGGTTGGTCCAATTGAACTCTTGTACTGCACTCAAATTCATGAGAGAGATAATCTACCGGTATGGAGTTCCTCACAGCATCATCACAGATAATGGCTCAAACTTCGACTCGGAAGAGGTCAGACACTTTTGCTTCTCCCAAGGCACTAAGGTGGATTATGCCTCCGTTCCACACCCCCAAACCAATGGTCAAGATGAACAAGCCAATGGCCTTATCTTGCAAGGTCTGAAGCCTCGTCTCATGCGAGATTTAGAACATGCGCTGGAGCTTGGGTATCTGAGTTGCCTTCTGTTTTTTGGGGCTTGAGAACTACTCCCAATCGGTCGACTGGACGAACTCCTTTTTTCCTGGTCTACGGAGCCGAAGCAGTCCTGTCAAGTGACTTGTTTCATAATTCTCCTAGAGTGGATCTTTATTCCGAAGCTGAAGCTGAACAAGCAAGACAGGATGGCATGGATCTCCTAGAAGAGGAATGAGAGATGTTGTTGATTAGGACGACTACATACCAACAAGATTTGAGACGCTTCCATGCGATGCACGTTAGGAGTCGGTCGTTTCATGAGGGTGACTTGGTGCTCGGAGCGAATCAGCAGTGACCCCACAAGCTCGCTCCGGCATGGGATGGTCCCTTTGTCGTTACCAAGGTGTTAAACAACGGAGCCTATCACCTCTACAACCTCAAGAAGAAGATTGAGGACCCAAGAGCCTGGAATGTAGTTCTGCTCCGGCGTTTCTACACCTAAAAACAGAGTTGTGTTGATGTAATAAAAGTATTTCAGACAATGTCATTTATGCGAAGATGACTTCCGCAGTTTTTTGTCGATTCCGATCATGCAATTTCACGCTTGGGAAAACTCTGAGTGTTGAGCAATCCTCACACTCGGGGGCTTAGCTGCGAATATGCTTTTGCTAAGTTAAAAACCCTACCGAGTGGATATCAGTCCATTCAATTGGTGACTTAGCTATGAATCAGTCTTCGTCTAAGATCAAAACACCTCCAAGTGTTGAGCAATCCTCAGACTCAGGGGCTTAGCTGCGTACATGCTTTAGCCTAAGTTTAAAACCCTACCGAGTGGATAGCAGACCATTCACTTGGTGACTT
The DNA here is from genome assembly GCA_022496015.1 of Hordeum marinum. Classification (NCBI taxonomy): domain Eukaryota; kingdom Viridiplantae; phylum Streptophyta; class Magnoliopsida; order Poales; family Poaceae; genus Hordeum; species Hordeum marinum. Next base: position 48,444,671 of record CM039672.1, read on the forward strand.
AGCTACGAATCAGTCTTCGTATAAGTTTGAAACTTCTCCAAGTGTTGAGCAATCCTCACACTCGGAGGCTTAGCTGCGAACATGCTTTCGCCTAAGTTAAAAAAACCACCGAGTGGATAGCAGCCCATTCACCCGGTGACTTAGCTACGAATCAGTCTTCGTCTAAATTCGAAACTTCTCCAAGTGTCGGGCAATCCTCGCACTCGGAGGCTTAGCTGCGAACATGCTTTCGCCTAAGTTGAAAACCTTACCAAGTGGATAGCATTCCATTCACTCAATGACTTAGCTACGAATCAGTCTTCGTCTAAGTTCAAAACTTCTCCGAGTGTTGAGCAATCCTCACACTCGGGAACTTAGCTGCAAACACACTTTCGCCTAAGTTGAAGACCCCGCCGAGTGGATAGCATTCCATTCACTCAAAAACTTAGCTACGAACCAGTCTTCATCTAAGTTTGAAAATTCTCTGAGTGTTGAGCTGTCCTCACACTTGGGGGCTTAGCTGCGAACCAACTTTCTTCTAAGTTAAAAACAAAATCAGTTGAGCAAGCGATTGGAAAGAAAATACAGCTAAATTCGAAAGTTTCAGCACGGATAAAGGTTTCACGCACAAGCAAAGGTGCTCAGGGTTAAGGCCTGAATGAAGTTTTACGACTGATACAATTCCACTCGGCATTCCAAGGCAAATAAAGTTTTTTACTACGAATAAAGTTTTCAAGCACTAGACGGACTTGCTGGCTCGACGAAGGTGTCCAAGTCGATCCCGTTTGTGATCCGGGTGGCCGCTTCGATGAAGGTCTCCATGAAGTCTTCAAACTACAGTTTTTTCATTTTCATCACCCGGAGGTCCTTCAGTTCGTCCTCTCTTGTTTCCTTGCAATGGACTCTGACAAGGGAGAGCGCCACGTCGGCTCCGTAGCGAGCAGCTGACTTCTTCCAAGCTTGCACTCGACTGGGGATATCATTGAGATGAGCCATCATAGATGCAAGATCACTCTGAAGGGTGTCCTCATGCCACAGTTCCTTCTCGATCTTATCCAGCACAACCTTTAGTCGGAGGATATATATATACTTGAACGCCCTGGAGACGAACATTGAGTCGGAACATGTTCATGGCCACGACATCTCCAACAAGCGGCTTAGTGGGATCCAGATTGGGATCGATTTCTTCAGTCTCTTTTTTGAAGTATTGGCGGAATTCTATATGGGAGAAGGAATGGGAAGATGATTACATTTCTAGCCTGTGGAAATTGAGAAAATTCATTCAACAAGGGTAGTTACCGTCGAGCATGATGAACATCTTCCTCGCAAATTCTCCCAAGTGCTTCTCCTGACCATTGCTCCTCTTGGTTTCTCTTCTGGAGGAGTTCACTCCATTCTAGCTTCAGCTTGGAGTTTTCATCCTCTATCTTCTTGACGCCGGCCAGTTTCTACTCAGCGGCATCAGTTTTCTCCCTCGCCACCGTTTGAGCGTCAGCAAGCGCTTTGTCCTTGTCCTCTAGTGCCTTGTTCATGGTATCTAAAGAAATAGCATTGTTGAGTCACACTTGGAGTCAACAATTTTCATCACGCATGTCTGTTCGAGCGAGAGCACTCAGTTCAAAGGATGGAAAGTGGAAGTAAGAGTGCATTGGGTCGACAAAGATTACCTCCCCAAGTCTTTAGCTTGGTCCGTGTACGTTCCAAGCTGTTCTTGGAGACCTCTAGATCCACTCGCAGCTGGTTCCTTTCCTCCTCCAAGTCCTTATATTGGGTGCCAAGTTCACAAGCCTTCTGAAATCAACAAAAATATACAATTCAGTCGACGAAAAAATTCCTTCACTTCCTAGTGAAAAAGTTGACTAAAGGGCGGCCCGCCGCCCCACCCCCAGCTCCTAAAATAGCATATTATCATGGTTAATGAAATGATGTCCATAAAACCTGTGTCATATAATGGTTGATGGCAATAATATCCATGAGATCTACAAGGTAGCTGTGGAGTGGTACCGCAAAAGCAAAGAGTTCAATCGACCGGTCGAATGGTAAGCGTACTCCGTGTACGATAGAGAACCCTGAGTTCAAGTTCTTAAGATTACCGCTCATCGTCAATGATCAACAGTAATCTCGGGGACTACACCCAGTGGGTGCACTCAGCGTGCCCCACTATTTCTTAAATCACTCGACAAGTGTCTGCCCTGTCCAAGCACAAGATGGCCTCCATAAGATCCCTGCTAGTGCAAGCACTCGACGGTGGTCTCAGGGACTACACCAAGTGGGTGCACATAGCATGCCCCCACTGGATCTGCTAAACACTCGATCTGTCGAGTGGCAGAAAATTAAAAAAACATGCACAAGCATATGAACATAGTCTCTTTTCAGACCCCCGTCAGTGCAAGCACTTCACGGTGGTCTTGGGGACTACACCCACTGGGTGCACTCAGTGTGCCCCCACTGGATTTGCTAACACTCGATCTATCGAGTAACTACTAAAACAATTCTAAGACCCCTGCCAATTTCTAAACCATTCGATAGTGGTCTCCGGGACTACACCCAGTGGGTGCACTCAGCGTTCCCCCACTGGACCGAAACCTACTCAACTAAGACCTGATCTATTCGAGTGGGGATCTTACAAGTATTCTACCAAAGGAAGACACCTAGTGGGTGTATAGTCAAGAAAGATAAGAATTCAATTGGAAATGCACTTACAATCGCACTTACTCGGACGTTGGTACGAAGCGCTGTTATGGCATCATAAGCCAACTTGCTGGCCTCGTACGCCTCCTTGGTGCACAACATTATTTGCTTCGCCTAGATCATGGCTGCCTTTGCAGCTCCGGTTTGGTCTGCCGGGACGTGGTGCAGAGGAAAGGCAGCCATTGGCTGGATTGATGCTGCGACTGGAGTAGTTGAGGTAGTTTGGGGTTTTCCGATTGGAGTCTACGCCACGATGGTTGAAGCAGCTGGTGGCACTACTGGAATCAGGAACTTCGCCGTCTGCCATGGGTGATAGCAAAGGCATGCATGGAGGATGGCAAAGGTCTTTGCCGTTAGCCAGCAGACGGCAACACATCCGGCTGGATAAGCTATGGTAAAGGGCACTTTGCCTTCTGCTAGCTAACGGCAAAGATGCAAAGGCCTTTGCCATCAGCGAGCAGACGGCAAATGGCATGGACGACACACGTGGCAGCTTAAGTCCGTTAAGGGGTTAACGACGTGCTTTGCCGTCTGCTGGCAGACGACGAAGATGCAAAGTTCTTTGCCGTCTGCCAGCAGACGTCAAAGCAACCAGATAGGCCAGCCTAGTGCCACCCCAGGTTGCATAGGTAGCTGCCATGTGGCAGCTTTGCCATTTGCTGGCTGACGACAAAGCTCTTTGATGTCCGTCAGCGGACGGCAAAGTGCCTGTACTGCCCCTGTTTTTTCTGTTTTTCTTAAATTCAATCAATTTCATATATATATACATTTGAAAATACTTTCAACAAGCATACATATCCCTGCCATATGGATATGATTATCAACCACATACACATACCAACTCAAAAGTCCATATCCAACATATATATAGCCAACATATATCCAACAACAAGCATACAATGGTTTCATCCATACATACCTATATAGGTAGCAAGTTTCACATTGTTCATCCTACAAAACCAAAACAAAAAGGAAGGACAAGGAGAACAGTAGACTCCATGAACGCAAGCAAATATGCAAATTGGGAAAGAAGAAAGTTAGAAGAAGAAGAAGAAGAAGAAGAAGAAGAAGTAGAAGAAGAATTTTTCTTCCCTTTCCTTTCCTCCTCTTCTTTATCTTCTTCATCTTCTAACGAAGGTACCTTCGGTAATTGTGCCATTTTTTAGCTAAGCTAGGTAAAAATGCTAAGTGTAGGTCATTTTAGAGCTAAGCTGGGTAAATAGGTCATTTTGGAGGTTAGTAAGGTTATTATGTCATTTTCGAGGAAAATAAGCTAAGTCAATATCAATTTGGAGGTAACCAAGATTATTATGCCATTTTGACCTAAGTATGCTAAGTATGTCATAAATGAACTAAAGAAGCTAAGTATAGGTCATTTTTGAATGAACTTAGGTAGTTAGGCCATTTTTTAGCTAACTAAGCATATTTATTCATTTTGGATGACAAAATGGTAAGTGTAGGTCATTTTTGAGCTATCCTAGTTAAAATCGGTCATTTTGGAGCTAGGTAAGGTTATTTTGTCATTTTGGAGGAAAATAAACTAATGATATGACAGTTTGGAGCTAAACCAAGGTTATTATTCCATTTTTTTACCTAAATAAGCTAATTATGTCATAAATGAACTAGCTAAGCTAATTATAGATCATTATTGAGCTATCCTAGGTAGTTAGGCCATTTTTGAGCTAACTAAGCATATTTATTCATTTTGGAGGACAAAATGGTAAGTGTAGGTCATTTTTGAGCTATCCTAGTTAAAATCTGTCATTTTGGATCTAGGTATGGTTATTTTGTCATTTTGGAGGAAAACAAACTAATGATATGACAGAGCGGTGCTAAACCAAGGTTATTATGCCATATTTTATCTAAGAAAGCTAATTATGTCATAAATGAACTAGCTAAGCTAAGTATAGATCATTATTGAGCTATCCTAGGTAGCTATGCCATTTTTAGCTAACTATGCATAATAAGTCATTTTGGAGGGAAAAAATGCTAAGTATAGGTCATTTTATAGCTATCCTAGGTAAAATATGTCATTTTGGAGCTAAGTAAGGTTATTATGTCATTTTCGAGGAAAATAAGCTAAGTACAGGTTATTTTGGAGCTAAATAGGTCATTTATTAAGCTTAGTATGCATTTGTTAACCAAAACACTTGTCAAAACTTACCATCATCACGGAGGTGAAGGACCGGTCGGGTTTCCGCTAGTGTGAGACGGAGAAGGACCGGTCGGGGTTGCGGCAGACACAGAAGGATCGGTCGATGCTTGTCGGGAGGCACGCTGCACAAAAGATCATTTGCAATGTCTCGTTAGATTATTTCAACTCAAATGTGAATACTAGTAACTAATGACCATTCAAATGAAACACACCGTGGGTGCTATACCAATCTGGGGCATCGACGGAGGGGTCTGACCATTGTTTTGGCACACGGTCTGCACATTTTGTTTTCACGAGTCACTCATATTAGTTAGTGATGAAACAAACATTACGTGCATGATTTGGATAATATGGAGGAGAAACTTGCCACGAGGAGCTCGTATAGGACCCGGTGAGACGCGTCGTTCCGGTTCCTCTCATCCTCCAACAACCTAGCTGTCCTCTTATCCATGATCATCTCCCTCTGCGCCGCCTGCCTGATTGCCTCCACCAGAAGCTCCTGGGCCCTAGCCTCGATGGCGAGCTCCATTGGCCGTGGATGAGGCCTTATCTCAGGATCAGAGCTCGTCTGGCGCTTCTTGATCTCCGGGAGAGTTCTAGGACAACGTATCAATCTATCCCCAATGGCTATCGAGCCATGGGGCCTCCCGCCACCAGATACCATCACGAGCTCTGGATCAAAAGGACTCTGGCTCGGGTTGAAGTCCTCCCCTTTCCTCGCCTTCCCTTCATCTCTATACCTCACGATCTTGTTGTGGGAGGAGATGTTGCTTAAGCTCTCTGGATGATCGAGGTCATCTTCAGAGAATGCCTTGGCCTTCTTGTACGGGGCAGTATGGGCCATGGCATAGAGGTCGAACAGCGGTGGCACCTCCTTCTTGTTGTGTCGCGCCTAAAAGAGTGGAACAAAATATTAGTTAAGGGCTCAAGCTAGCATGAAGAATGAAATTGCATGAATCATGAAACAAACCACATACCTAGTGATCCCCGTACTCAAGCAGGTTGGAGCTCCCTTGATGGTGTGGCACACCTTTCATTTGGGCATGCTTATCCTTGGCCTTGTTGTGGACGGCTAGCCATTTGGGAGAGCACTGCTCATCCACCAATGCCTCCCAACAGTCCATCCTATCCGCACACCATCTCGGGGGCACCTAAGTTAGACAAGAGAAATTTCAGCGCTACGCCTATGAATCAAATCAAGGAAACTAAGTACAGGTCCTTAAGAATAGGTAATTACCTTCAAGTACTTCTCCTTACTTAGAAAATTTTTGTGGCACTTCTTCTTTTCCCTCTTAATTTTAGTCGAGGCGTAGTAGTCCCGAATAGCCTACACCCGAGCCTCATGCTGTAAGTTCTGAAGTGCTTGCACTTGGCTACGAGAACAATAGCCGCGTCCTCCTCGTGTTCCTCAAGACACCTGTAGAAGGTCTGCAATCAAACAAGACAACACTGATTAGTACAATCACTAGGTGCTGTTGATTTTTCATTCTGTAAAGGAGAAATTACCCAAAACCGCCGGATCACAATGTCGGCCATCATCTCGCACAAGACACCGTCAACCCTCTCCTCCGGCGGAGTCGGGGCAGCCACGTACAACTCCCAGCTTAGTGCTACCTGTGGAACCTCACCCTCACCAGGCAACGTGGCTCACCCCAGGAAGTGGTGTCGGATAAGCACACGAAGGACCTGGTTGTGCCTGCGGACACCAGGGTCGTGTTTCCAACCCCTACAGTATGACGAAGCCAACACATTAGATATTAATTTGAAGAAACATGAAGGCAAAAGGTTAAAAAAAGAGTAAATGCACTTACTTCTCCGCATTAGCCACAATCAACCACCCCTGATCGCGGGTCGCCTGCACGGGCGGGAGCTTTGTACCACCATGCTGGTAGACCTTCTTGCCCTCCTCAACTAGCTTGCCCTTTCTATAGATATCCTCAGAAAAGTTGTCCTCGTCACCATCAGCATGGCCACTAGCCTCCGGAGTCACGTGGGACGAAGACTCTGGGACCGGAGTCTCTTGGGACGAAGACTCTGGGACCTGAGTCTCTTGGGACGAAGGCTCGGCGACCGGAGTCCGAGACGGGTCCAAGTTAGATGGGTCCACCTGAGAAGGAGTACTCCTGTGGTCGGGAGAATCAGCTGGGGGTGGCGGCAAGGAAGGCGCGACAACCTTCCTACCTCTAGCACCTCTCTTCGTCTTCCACCGACCTCTCCCGATCGAAGAAGAAGTGCCCGCTGGTGCCTACATACTTTGTACCAGTGCTCTTCGGAGTTGCTGGGGGTGGAATAATAGCACCCCTCCCAGCACGCGCCACGGAAGGAGGCTCAGAGCGCTCTCGACCCGCGCCCACCATCCGTCAACACCTGCAATGACAAAGAGTGAACGAAATTAGTTCAACAGAAAAAAATGAATACCTAATAACATGAACTAATTAATAATATATATGTACATAATAATAATTGAATACCTGACATTACTAATATTAATCTTCATCGTCTATATATATGCTCTGGGATCAATAAATGCATAATCATCATCACTATCAGTAATGACGTGCTCATTAGCATCATCAATAAATGCATCAACATGTGGAAGGCCTCCCTTATGTAATCGGTCAAGCATTGAGAGGTCATCCACAGCAGTAACCTCTTCTTCTTCTGTCTCTTCTTGTTCCGGCTCAGGGGTGAAGTCGGATTCACTGTCGTTGTCTACCTCAATGTTTTGGGGTGAAGTAGAGCGGTTCTTGAAACGTTTTTTGGAAACACGTGTTTCTTGGAAGAATTCTCCTTCATATGTGTTCGGGTTAATGTGAGGTTCATAATCATCTTCATTGAGGGGAGGTGGTCTAAAATGTGGTGGCACATCATAAACGACATCCCAACCATTCAGATTTGGATCAGTTTGGCAGGCCCACGATAGATAGAAAACTTGGGTTGCCTGTTGAGCCGTAATATAGACATGGGGAACATCTAAATGGGTGCTTTGTTTGATTTCGACTAGCCCTATAATTTCATGAGTCCTTCTAGTCTCCTTCGGATGGAACCAATAACATTTGAAGACTACGACGTTTGGTTGGTTTTCACCAAAGAATGTAAGTTCATAAATTGCTTCAACTCTTCCATAATACTCGACCCCTCCTTCGCCGACAGTGGAGACACAAAAATTTGTAGACTTTCGGTCGGCCATAGATAGCTCTTTGCCAAAAGTACAAAAGTGATACCCGTTGATGTCGTATTTGTCAAATGAACGGACCTTATAGTCAAAACCATTAGCAACTTGTCTTAGTTCGGAGTCCATAGACTCTGCATTAGCCTAAAAGTTTAATATGAAAGGATTGTTGCATTAGCCGCAAACTAGACGAAGAAATGAAATCGACTAATGGAAATTACAGTTTGCTTGAACCAAGAGATTAAACCGGGATAGTCGCCTCCATGCGTTGCCAGAAGCTCATACTCTTCGATGGAATCCTTTTGGATCACCGCTCCATCCGAGATTTTGGCGACGTATCGACTGTATCACATATCCGGGAATAAGAGCATTGCAAAGGAATTAGAAGTTGCGAAACAATGTACCGAGAACTTACTTGATGTACGGCTGCACTTCTGCTAGGTTGTTGAAGATATACGACAAAATGGTCCGCCATTCTTCGACATCCAACGCTATTGCTTTCGAAGGACCGGCTGGTGCGAGCTTCCCTTTGAATAGACTGAGGTTGGATCGACCTTTTTCATGGTCGTCATCATTGTACCGAGGTTTCGGATTATGCAAATGACGATTCTTGGCTTTGTAGTGTGTTGTCACAAAGTTTGCCGCCTCCTCAGTAATTAATGCCTCGGCCATCGATGCTTCAACTCTACGTTTATTTTTACATTTTGATCGAAGTGTCTTCTGCATCCTCTCAGTTGCGAAGCACCAACGATTTTGCACGGGACCCCCAATCTTGCCTCGGTCGGGAGATGTAAAATCAAATGCTGCATTGGATTAAAGAAGCCCGGTGGAAAGATCTTTTCTAACTTGCAGATCAACTCCTACGCCAACTCTTCCAGTTCGTCTAGCACGTCAGGCGATAGTTCTTTTGCACAAAGAGCACGGAAGAAATAGCTCAGCTCTGCTGGTACTAGCCATTCATCCTCAGGGATAAAGCCATGCAACATCACCGGCATTACCCACTCAAGCCATATGTGCCAATCATGACTCTTGAGACCAAATATTTTCAATTTGTCAAGACTCGCTCCCCTCTTTAGATTCGCTACATACCCACCGACGAACATCAACTGCATTTTCACACACAAGTTCATTTCCCTCATAGTTGGCCTCCCAAGATCAAACCATGCCTTTGGCTTCCTCCAGTTCTTCGTTCCTTTCGTTTGTCGCATGTTTTGTAACGGTCTATCACATAGCACCTCCTGATCGACTCTAGCCTTATGATTATCCTTCGACTTCCCCTCTATGCCGAACAATGTACCAAAAAGGGCCTCGGCGATATTCTTTTCAGTGTGCATCACGTCGATGTTCTGTGGGCAAAGGAGGTCTTTAAAGTAAGGCAGATCCCACAAACATATCTTGTAAGTCCAGGCGTGTTTCGAATTATACCCTTTGAAATACCCTGGACGATTTGGATCCGGCTCGAGAGCGTTTATCTGATCCAGGGTCTATTGTCCTGTCAACGTAGGTGGTGCAGTGTTTTTGAAAACTCTACCTTTCATGAAATTCTTCTTGTCTTTTCTGAACTTATGGTCAGGATCCAGGAACTGTCTATGCATTTCGAAGCAAGAAAACTTGCGACCCGCCTTCAGCCAACGGAACTCAAGAGCTGCCTTGCATGTGGGGCACGGGAACATTCCATGCACACACCAGCCAACGAATAGCGCATACGCCGGCAAATCATGCGACGAGTACATGTACCACACATGCATTTTGAAGTTCTTTTTGGTAGCGGCGTCGTATGTCTTGATCCCATTATCCCAGGCTTCTTGCAATTCATCCTTAAGCAGCTGCATGTACACATTCATATTCTTCCCCAGATATTTGGGCCCTGGAATATCAACGTCAGGGAAATGTTCTTTCTTTTCATAATCTGTCTGGGGGGAGATTGAGTGGAATGAAAAATGCAGGCCAACAACTGTATTGGTTTGCTGTCATACCATACACATTGAACCCATCCGTTCTGATGGCAACTCAAGGATGCCTTGGATCTGCTGCTTTATCCTTATGTAATGCATCCAAGTGCTTCCACGCAAAAAGCGTCTGAAGTGTGTCCCAACATTGGATTCCCATCTACATCTAGTTCTGTTCTTTTGCCTAATTTATGCCATGTCATCTGTCCGGCCGTCTCTTCGACCATGAAAATACGTTGAAGTCTTGGTATGATTGGCATATACCAAAGAACATTAACTGGGATTTTGGTCTGACTCTTCTCACCCATAACATTGTCTACCACAACATACTTGGAAGACTTGCAAATGGGACAATAGTTGAAGCCCGCATACTCAAGCCTAAATAAGGCACATCCATTCTCACATGCATCTATCTTCTCATAGGGCATCTTAAGCGCATGTAGGATTTTGTCCGACTGGTACAGGTTTGCTGGCAATACATGGCCTTTGGGTAGAAAGCGTCCAAATATATTCGTCATTGCATCGTAGCTTTCTCTGCCCAGGTTGAACTGAGCCTTTACAGCCATCACTTGCGCGATGGCATCTAGCTGACAAAGCTCAGTGTGCTCCTGGAGAAGACGTTTTGAAGACTCCAACATTTCATAGAAGGCCTTTGCAGATTCCTCCATCTCATTGTCTGAATCCACAGCATCATCAAAGTCTTGCACCATGTCTTCGATCCCGGTACCATGCTCATCGGTGCAACGACGAACCACCTCTGCTCTGGCACGTTGGGCAGACTCACCATGAAATGTCCAGACCGTATAATTAGGCGTAAAACCCCACTTTTGCAGGTGTTTGATCATTTCAAACTCTGACCTCTTATGATAGTTGTCGCAATCGACATAGGGGCACCAAGTTGTTTTCTGTCCATTTGCAAATGCGACTCTCACAGCCCCCTTGGTTTTTGTCATCCATTCATGGGTCATGTCTTTCTGACTAGTGTGACCGGTGTACATCCACCCACGATCACTCATCTTGCCGAGCTACTGGACACACAAAAAATATATACATAATTCAGCAAACCATATTTATCAGTTAATAGAGTTTGTCAGTTTTATTATGTTGATGCAACCTAGACGGTAGTAGGTAAAGATAGGTCCTAATCCCACCCGAGTATGTGTAGATTGGGTTCGTTTTCCCAAGCTCTGCTCTGGATCCGATGCACAATTTCGGCAGCACCTCCCCGCTGTTCTCCTGATACACGTCTCGGTAATAAGCAGAGAGGATGTGTACTAGGAGAACAACATGGAGGCACTGACGAAATTCTGCATCGGATCCCAGCAGAGCATATGAGAAAACGAACCCAATCTACACATACTCGGGCTATCCATGGATAACGTTGGACAATTCGAAAGAATCACGGTTATAAATATGGTAATAAATGCATATTTATAGATGTAATCCTTTCAAACGGGAGACGCATAGTGGTCACGCATACTAATGATTGAAAACACCTATAGCTAGCAAGTTTCATCAGCACGAAGACCGGAATAGAGCAAAAAAAATTAAGGGTGCCGGGGGAGAAGATGTCATTTGTGCTCACCAACGAACGCAGCAGGGGAGCTCGTCAAATGCATGGGGAGATCGTCGAACAACTGCACATTGAAATTCACCTGATCAACACAATATATGATGTTTTTTATAACAAAATAGGAAAATATGTGACCTAGATCATAATTTACAAAACTATGACCTCCTCGGCCTCATGAAGGTCAAAGAGCACCTTTTTGGACAACAAGAGGCAGAATATGTGTCAGGGGTCGGGGGTTAGTGGCATCAGGAGACAGTGGCATCAGCGGTTACTGGCGTCGACGGTCAGGGGTCGGTGGTGTCGGGAGTCAGGGGTCGGTGGCGTTGGTGGTCGGGGGTCGATGGCGTCGGTGGTCGGGGGTCGGTGGTGTCGGTGGTCGGGGGGTGATGGCGTCGGTGGTCGGGGGTCAGAGGTCGGGGGTCCGGGGCGTCGGGGGTCGGTGGCGTCGGGGGTTGGGGGTCGGTAGCGTCGGGGATCGAGGGTCGGTGGCGTCCGAGGTTGGGGGTTAGTGGCGTCGGGGATCGGGGGCTCTTCTTCTTCTTCTTCTTCTTCTTCTTCTTCTCATTCTCCTTCTTCTTCTTCTTCTTCTCCTGTTCTCCTCCTCCTCCTCCTCATCTTCTTCTTCTCCTTCTTCTTTTTGCACTAACCTAATAAACCTAAACTAACACTAACCTAATTAACCCTAGCCTAATTAACACTAATCTAATAAACTAACCTAGATAACCTAATAAACTAAACTAATTAACTACCTAACTAAATAATTAGCAGGAAAAAGGGGGCGACCGGTACTCACCGGAGGTAGTGACGGTGGCCGGGGTGGCCTAGACGGCGGTGGCCGGTGGCAGGGGCGGGGGCTGCCGGCGGCAGCGGCAGGGGCGGGCGGCGGCAAGGGCGGGGGCGGCCAGCGGCAGGGACTCGGGAACGGGGACGGGGGCGGCAGGGGCGATGGCGGTAGGGGCGGGGGCGGCGGGTGGCATGAGGGCGATGGCGGCTCGAGCACGGGGGAGGTGGGGGTGTGGTGTGGGGCGAGAGAGAGGGGTGGGGCGCGCTGACATATAGGTTAAAAATCTTTGCCGTCTGCTAGCAGACGGCAAAGAGCCTAGTTAGTGGGGTGGGGCCGGGGGGAAGTGACGTTAGTTGGCCACTTTCATTGCCGTCTACTAGCAGACTACAAAGAAAGTGTTCGTTAGCTAGTTCTCGTTAGTGGGCCACCCTTCCTCTTTGCCGTCTGCTAGCTGACGGCAAAGCTTCTTTGCCATCTACTAGCTGACGGCAAAGCTTCTTTGCCGTCTGCTAGGAGATGGCAATGAGATGGCTGACGGCAAACATGATCTCTGCCGTCAGCTCTTTGTTTGCCATCAGTTTTATTTAAGCTAATGGCAAAGACCTTCTTTGCGTCAGCTAGCAGATGGCAAAGAGCTGGCTGATGGCAAAAATCCTAATTCCAGTAGTGTAGAGCACTTGACAGCGGAACCATGAGCTCGGTACGGGCTTGGAATGAGTCACCTATCCCCTGGGATGATGCAACAGTCGACCGCTGAGGCGTTTGGGCTGATAGTGTTCTTCTGGCGCCTACGCGTGGGGTGCCTAAGGTCAAACCTTCACCCCCCGTACCCCGAGGCGGTTCTTCATCCTCCTCCAGTTGAATGATCTCTGCAAGCATCAATCGACAACATTAGCTTATACAATCGGTGAATCGTTCTCAAGAATCAAGAGTTGGGCGAAGATTTTTGTACCCCGTTGGGAAGTTACCGCGTCGGCAGTATCCACGTCCATTTGATCCTCTCCATCCCATGGAGGCGACGTCACCGAGCTGGCAGCACTAATGGTCCAAGTTCCACTCGGTCAGCCAGAATTCAAAGCACATTCGACAGCGAAAGAAGAAAGCAAACACTTACATTGAGACAACGGACACATCGATCTTCATGCGGGTAAATCTTTGCGAGGTTTATGCGCGTTTGGCTTGGGATGCTTTGCGACCCGTTCACTCGACTCAATGGTCGAGGTTCGGTCCTTCTTCAGGTTCTTCTCACTCGACGCCGAGGCTTTGGCTGGAGCAGTCGTAGGGTCCTGACACAGCTTGGAGCGATGCTCCGTGCGTGGGGGAGACTTGACTTCCTGCTCCTCCTCATGTGAGTTTTGATAGTCTTCCTCGCTATCGTCATCATAATTGACGTCCATGCTTCCGCCTTCGCTCTCCCCGCCGTCTTTAGGCTGATTCCAGTTTGGCACGGGCGAGTGCATGTGCGTCCACTCCTGTAAGATTCAAACAATGAAGCCAGTCGACATATGAACCAATCATACGACAAACTAATATGATAGTTGAAAAAATGAAGTTACCAGATTCCTCGGCGGATTCTCAGCAGAGTAAGGCTTGATCCTCTTGGCTCCCTGGGCATTGTCACAGGCACCGGTAATGCTTCGAAGCCATTGCTCGACAGTTTTCTGTGAGACTTCTTCTGGGTGCGTGCAAGTCGAGTCGGCACGGCCTGAGTAATGCCACATAGTGTGATCCCTTGGCTAGAACGGCTAGATCCGTCGACTAAGGAACGTCTCCAGAAGATCCATCCCAGTCACTCCACCACGGACAAGATCCACTTGGACTTTCTCCCTATCCGACACTTTCAAGGATTTGGGAACAGCAAGACGATCTAATGTGAAGGCCGAAAGACCAGTCGACATATTGTGAGATGCTACATCCTTGCAATAAAATGATGTCGACTGCCAACCCCTAACAGATTCTGGTAAGGTCATAGAAGGAAAAGAACTCCTAGCTCTCTTCTGGATTCCCAAGCCACCGCATAGTTGGATGACATGGGTTTTACCATCCTCGGGATTGGCCTTTTTGACCGAGTGAGATCTGATGGTCAAAATTTGTTCGAACAAACCCTAGGGGGGAGAACAACCCTGGAAGCACTCACATAGAGTCATGAAAGCAAAAAGATAGGAAATAATATTCAGAGGAAAATGGTGGACCTGGGCTCCGAAGAAGTTCAGAAACCCTCAAAAGAATGGGTGGAGGGTATGGAGAAACCTCTCTTGACGTGGGTGAGGAGGAGGACCCCCTCCCCCTCGCACGGCTCCAGCTCGAGATCCCCCTCTGACCGCCTCCATGAACCTTCCACCACGAGCCCGTCGACAACGAGATTCTCAACGTCTGCGGTGGTGACCATCGACAGTAGAAAATCCTACTAGATCCACTCCGGCAGCGTGGTGAACCACACGGTCGACGACTTCTTGGCCTTGCCCTTCAGAGCACCATTCTTGGCGCGCTCCAACTTCTCCGTCTTCCCCTTCATCATCGCGGCGGCGGTGTCGGTCGGGGTGAAGTAGAGCGATGCGCTGGGAGCAGGGGAGGCGGAGGAAGGTAGAAGATTTGGGGAAAGTACTATTCAGACCATGGTGCAACGGGATTTATACCCCGTCAAGTGTCTCACTGACTCGTGGGCCCACAGAATCCCCACATATCTCGACCGCAGACACAGCACAATACGTGGCGAAATGAGTGGTGTGAAAATCGAGGCGTCGTGCCCCCACTTGCCCCAGTCGTGGGTCATCCTAGCAGACACACACGCTTCCTAAATATTGGAATCCTACATAATCCAGGCCTGGCAGAGCGACTCGTCACGTCTAAATACCCCTTCGGTTCACTTAGAACAGAATAGACATTGATAATTCACTCGAACAGTTTCAAGACAGAATCGATCCGGGCAAATGACAAAGATCTCAATCGACACAGATTTCGTTGAAGCCCCAAAGTTCATTCGCAAGTTTGGTGCCTTGTTCGGAAATGTCATCGATCCCCTTTTATCACTCGAACCCTGATCCATTCGATGTCTAATGACGAGGATATGTGCCTAGGGTAGGGTCCTAGGCCAGACCTACGTACCCTACCTAAGGGCACTATATTGGAGGACTTAAAGATTACAAGAGAGATTCAGACTGGATTCTTTATGATGTTCAAGTCACTTGATAATTAGTCCACTCGACATTTCTCCCTCCACTCGACAGTCACCTGTCACTTGGAAGACCTTATTTTCAGTCGACGCCAGAAGACCAGAAGCTGCCCCTGGGAGGCTAACGGGCAGGCGTTGAGCCAGTGGTCATTAGTAGCAATTATGATGTATGTTACCTGTAACGCTCGTCTTTATACCCACGATCGGTCCCTCGGATGCCTCACACTTATGAGGGGCAGTGTACTCTATATAAGCCGCCCCTCTCCTCTGGCACAAGGGTTCGCAACCTCTATAATTCATACACTCCACACGACATAAGCTCCAGAGCACTGAGACATAGGGCTGTTACCTCCAAGAGAGGGGCCTAAAGTCATACATCCGTGTGTACATCCTCGCCGTTGTGAGGACTCTGCCCTCTCCCTTCGTACCCTTATCTTCTACTGTCAGACTCGTTCCCACGACACAATGTACATAAATGTTCGATGCACATTCATATTCAATGTGGCGGAGAATATTTCTCAAGGTGAAGTTCATTAGAATTGTATCGAATATTTTGTGCAAGACAGATTACAGTTGGATTTGGATTCACACTCTGTGTAGGTAGAAGATGGAGACATATTCCAATACGAAATTTGTATCTTAACTTCTTAAGCCTCCTATATGATGTGCAGGTAGAGACACCATATTACGAATTACCTATGTCAACATAATAACACAGGAGCAAAGAAATAGTGGGGGTGACCAGTGTGTGATATTGTTACAGTATGAACGGGAGGAACGCTATCGTGCCTCGTGGGTTTGTTTCCCCTCGAGGAATCTTCTACATGCTTGAACTATTCTAACAATACTGAATAATCCACTCGAGATGAAATTGACATACCATTGATATTTTGATCTGAATCCGACTCAATCACGTCAACCATCGACTCAACTAGACCATGGAACTAAGCATGAGTGGTGTTTTAAGGCATCCTATCACTAGTAGAAAATGGATCATTAATCCCGGTTCGCAAGGGCCTTTAGTGCTGGTCCGGGATAAAATAATCGGGACTAAAGGCCGCCCTTTTTAGTCTTCGTTGTGTTACGAACTAGGACTGAAGGGGCTCCACGTGGCCGCTATGGAGCTGTAAGGCAGGAGGACCTTTAGTCCCAATTGGTAACACCAAACGGGACTAAAGGACACCACACATCATGCATTGCCAAACCCTGGGGTTTAGGTTTTTTGAGAGGGGGGTTTAGGGTTTTGGAGGGGTCATGTTTCATTTTGTGTTTACCATTCAATTCTTTTTCATTTAGGATTTTCATTTTCATTTTTTGTTTTCCATTCAACTCGACGCTACTACATATCGCAATGAATTGGAACCATTACACAACATCATCATGAATATAGAGAAGTGACCTCTTTCTCGAGGTAGAACAACAAGTTTTCGTATATATATATATATTCGATGCTACTCCATAGAGTACACGTTCATTCATATATATAATATAATATCTCTTACGATCCCTATTATGTAATTACCAATTTCCGGCCAATTCTACGTGGTATTCTCCGGTTTTAGACATGACCTCTTCAAGTAAGAATCTCGCCAATTCCTTTTGAATTGCTCATACGCGATCCGTTGGTAGGGGAGCGTCCCATATCCGTTCGATCCAATTTAAAGAAGGGGGTCAATACATATGAATGAAACTCAACACAATAGAGGCCAATAAAATAAAATTGTGAATACTATTTACGTACTCGAAGTTGTTCTAAAATTCTGCCGTGATCATAGGTCGTCTGACGAATGAACTCGCAAACGTAGTATCCACATAAATTATTCCCATCTTCATGCCTCAAGCACTTTACGAGAATAGAGTTGAATCAAAATAATATTCAAGCATGATAATGGTATAGAAATTAGAATCAAAGAGATACGCGGACCTAGCTAGCTAGTACTACTTACATTGAGTTTTCAAAATTGTAGCTTCTCTTTCCATTCACCCCTAGACTTCTTGGTGAACTGTTTCCAAACCCTGACCGGCAAAAAATAAATAAAGAAGTTATTAATTACTTGATATCAATAAATGAATGGAAGTTGCCGATATAGTGCGATAATGATTGAAATTACCTCTGGAGCATTTCACTTAGGTCCAGCCACATCTCAGGGTCTTTACTTTTCGAGTCCATGCCAAGTACTACTCTCGAGTCAACTTGAATGACTAGCAGAATAAAGTGGAACCCGCGCACGCATAACTCATCAATTACACTTAACATTGAGTAAGCAAAACAAAATAGTATTTCCCTTTTGGTTTGTTGTGTCAATAACGCACTTAGCAAGTTATCATGTGTTTCCTTGAAGTTGTTTTTTTACCGTATATTCATGTATGTAATTTGTCTCAATGAACCAAATGTTATAGATTTGTCCTCTTTTGCATTTGAGAATCTTCATTCTGCATATATATAATATAGTGAGGATAATTATACATGCAATGAACGAGCTGAGCTAGAGACTTAACTACAGAATAATACTTACAAACAATAGCAACTGACGATAGATTTGTCGATGGCGTCTTGATTGTATAACTGAAATAATTCAACAAATTCAATCATCAACTGGTCGTCTTCGTGGAAGTAATGCACATCTTTAATTCCCACCCGTTGCGAGTTGCTCCCTTCCTTTGAGGCTTCCATGTACCACTCATGCACTCTTCACATTTTTGTTGGTAGAAGCGGAACCTTCTCAATTCTGATGAGAGGCTTCCCTTGCTGGTATTAGTATGAGAACTCAGCCATGGGGAACTCTAGTAACTGGCCTAAGTATTCAGCTTAAGTGAAACCAAGATCACGGGCCGCTACCTCTGGATCATACTCAGTCCCCACATTGAGTGGGGGCCATGATTGATTTTTTCTGTTTTCTGAGCCGAGGAATTGTTTTCCCCTTGCACTACTACTCCCCGACTGCTGCACATGTTCTTTTTGTGACTTCATAATAGAGTAGTCATAGTTTGCGGCAGCGAAGGCGGTGGTCGCGTCAGGTTTTGCACCAACTGCTTTGCTTTTGTCGGATCTAATTTCTGCTTTGGCTCGGGTTGTGTCAATGCAATCTGGCATTTCACATTGGCATCCACGACCTTTTTTGATTTACTCATCAGTTAGATTGTATGGTAACTTGGCAGGAGCCTCCTTGATGCATTTACTTCTACCTGTTGAGGATTTCTTCGCAGTTGTTGAAGTACTAGCCGCCGGAGCGGCGGTTCTCTATCGCTTATTATCCACCCGGGACTAAGGCAGCGGAGTCTGCTAACACGACGGAGATGACTGAGGCGACGAAGGCGGCGGAGTCTGCTGACACGGCGGAGACGGCCTTGGCGTCGAATTTGGAAGTACGATGTGTTCCTTTTTCATAGAATGGTAGTTTTTCCTAAATCTCCTAGCTCAGTCTCCCCTTCACCTATAAGGAAGTCAAGCTCCAGCTGCTAAAATCCCTTGATAACTTCATCCACCCCAACAACAACATTGCCATCTGGAATTCGAGAGCAATGGTAAGTTCCTACAGGAGGTAAGACAAAGCCGACCGCCACCTTCACGGTTATGTTCATGCATTTCACATGCAGCTCAAAATTTTCTCTCTGCGTGATATCATCCACGGGGTATGGAGGAGCTGTGATATCATCTATGGTCCGAACAAGCTCCGTGGAAGCCACACTGCTTTTCCGCTGAGATGGTGGGCCGGAAGTATCAAACGCAGGATCGTCGTGCCGCTGAGATGGGCCGGTAACTTGCTAGCAGGTAAGTGCATCTAGTCTCTTCTGCTGCCATGCTAATTTTTCTTCTATCACATGCAGCCGGTCTATATGCTACTTCTTTTTTCTTCCTCAGCTTCGATCAGTGTCCGTGCATTCAGGAAACCCAATCTTCCATGGAACGGAGTCTGATATGCCTCGTGTCCGTCCGCTGTGTTCAGCACTCCCAAGGGCGCGTGTCAGCTCATCGTTCTCTCTGTCGGGAATGAACTTCCTGTCCTATACGTCCTTCATTGCAGCTTTAAAGGCTTCGAGGGGTGTTACAAGTTTTGCTTTTGTAAAAATACACTTCCCTGTTTCTGGGTTCAACATCCCCCCATGCCCGAAGAACCAAGTCTTTGCTTGTTCAGCCCAAGCCAATGTCTCTGGATTGATCCCTTTAACAATCATGTCGTTCTCAACTTTCTCCCACTTAGGCCTAGCAACCTTGTAGCCTCCTGACCCCATAACATGGCGATATTCCTTCTTTGCAGCATTGTTCTTATTTATTTCCGACCTTTTCTTAGCTTCATCCAATGTCTTGTACTTCAGAAATGCGGCCCAGTGATCTTTTATCTTCTCATATGCACCGATGAATGTTGAGTCTTGTTTTCCAGGATATACTCTTGGTGCAATCTTTTCTTCCAGTTGCGGAACTGTGCGGCCATCTTCTTAAGAGCCCATGCCTTGAATTTTCACTCTATAACTTTGTTATTTGGATCCACCTCTGGAGGTAGGGTGAATTTTTTCATGAGCGTATTCCAAAGCATTTCTTTCGATCTATCGTCGACATAACTAACTCCATCCGCCTTTGGCTTATTTCATCCCTGAATGGCGATCGGGATGCTGTCCCTAATAATAACTCTGCATTGACTTACAAATGCTTTTGAGTTCTGCATAGGATCAGTCAGTTTGCCATCTGTAGCGACTTCTTTGATCTTGAACCGTTTAGTAACCCCAACCTTTTTACGGGCCTCGTTTCTTTACAAAAGATTGGCTCGATCCGTAGGGCTAAAAGAAGAAAGAATCGTTAATATATGTATATACAAATAAGTAATAGCATCTAGTCAGCAGAGGCTTAATTAATATACCTTGTCAGGCTTTGTTAAGGTTCCAACACCGGAGCCGTCATCTTCTCCCTCCAGCCCCTCACCGGAGCCGTCATCTTCTCCCTCCATTCCTTCACTAGAGTTGTTCATAAACTATGGGGTGATATCATCTCCGTCGCGGATTATTTCCCCCAAAATGTCTTCTTGTTGTTCCTCTCTGTTGTGTTCCATAGTTTCTACACTTGCAAGTTATTTCAATGACATAAATAAACTTGAATTTTTTTCTTCTGTCGACATGACACCAATTTGATCACATATTAAAGTTACCATTAAAAAATGTTGACATGATCTAGACAATTCAAAAGACAAGTTTCTAGAATAAAACCATACATTCTTAAGTTCAATGTATTTTCTATTTGCTAGTTCTTTTAGATGGCAATCAATAGGTTTTGCATGACATACAAAATGGTTCTAAAAAATATTGCCGGCACATAGATATACATTCCCCCCTAGATTTTTCATGTGACCATAACAAAACATATAAAAAATTGACATCACCCTGGCACCGAGAGATGTGGAGACACGTGGAGAGGTGAACACACATACACGTGGAGACGAGAACACGCATACACAAGCACCATCCACACAGAACTGACGACGCGTTTGATTGTCGGATTTTGCTTCGTCTATCGACTACACTGCCTCCCGAATACGTTACATGCGTTTGCTGAAAACTAAATAGATCTCATGAAGATCTCAATTTTATCTCAAATATGATTATGAGAATCTTAGGGATTTCTATTTCTAATCACCTTATGATATATCAATGATAAAGTTGCACTAATCGGTCCAAAGAACATCCATATCGAAATTTGCAAAGAATCAGAATTTACAAAGCATATAGATTAACACCTCGTATTTAACATGGTACCACTGTCATACCATCATTGTACCCAATTGTACTACACTCATAGCACCAAGATGAACACGTCACACATAAAAAATTGCACCATACTTATGTCAACATGGTAAAAACATCTCACAGAAAATCACCAACATCTCATAACATCTCATAGAAAATCAACAACATCTCATAGGTAAAAACATCTCATAGAAAATCAGCAACATCTTATCAGCAACATGTCATAACATCTCATAGAAAATATCATACCAACATCTCATACCATATATCATTAGCACACGTAGCTAATCAAGGAGAAAAATTATCAGGGCCGCAGATTCGAAGGAGGACAAAGGGAACGGATCACCGTCGGCCGAAGTGGGGCCACGTCCGCCATGGGCGCTGGCCTGACCTTGAGCTCCTGGTGGGGACGAATAGGGCCGGGGCGGATCAGGACAAAGGGGGAGCATTGGAGGGGCGAACAGAGAGCATCAGAGAGGGTGGGGGACAAAGAGGCGGGGGCTCATTAACGTGGATTGAAACTGCGTCGGTATTTCCCCAAAGAGGAAGGGATAGTGCATCACAGCTACGGTAAGTTTTTCCGTAAGTTATGAAACCAAGGTATCGATCCAAGGAGGAAGATGATAACCCACAAGTACAGGGGATTGCAACAGTTTTCAAGGGTAGAGTATTCAACCCAAATTTATTGATTCGACTCAAGGGGAGCCAAAGGATATTCTCGAGTATTCACAGCTGAGTTGTCAATTCAACCACACCTGAAAGACTTAATATCTGCAGAAAAGTATTTAGTAGCAAAGTAGTGTGGAAGTAACGGTAACAATGGCAATAGTGGCAGTAGCAGTAGTAACAGAAAAGTAACTTAGCAGAGATCAATATGTGGAAAGGCTCGTAGGCATTGGATGAGTGATGGATAATTATGTCGGATGGCATTCATCATGCAACAATTATAACATAGGGTGACACAGAACAAGCTACAATTCATCAATGTAATGTAGCCATGTATCCCACATATAGTCATACATGCTTATGGAAAAGAACTTGCATGACATATTTTGTCCTACCCTCCCGTGGCAGCGGCATCCTAATGGAAACTAAGGGATATTAAGGCTTCCCTTTAATAGAGAACCGGACCAAAGCATTAGCAATTAGTGAATACATGAACTCCTCAAACTACGATAATCACCAGAAAGAATCCCAGTTATTGTCACCCTAGGGGATACAGATCATAGCTCGTAATAGGTGTCTAGAACTAGCAAAATAGGATCAAGAACATTTATATATATTCATGAAAACATAATAGGTTCAGATTGGAAATCATGGCACTCGGGCCCTAGTGACAAGCATTAAGCATAGCAAAGTCATAGCAACATCAATCTCAGAACATAGTGGATGCTAGGGATCAAACCCTAACAAAACTAACCTGATTACATGATAAATCTCATCCAACCCATCATCGACCAGCAAGCCTACGATGGAATTACTCACGAACGGCAGAGAGCATCATGGAATTGGTGATGAAGGATGGTTGGTGATGACAATGGCATCGATTTCCGTTCTTTGGAGCCCAAAATGGACTCCGGATCTGGTCTCCCGACGAAGATTAGGAGGTCATGGCGGCTCCGTATTGTGAAACATGATGAACTCTTCTCTTCGGTTTTTTTCTCCGTGAATAGGAATATATAGGAGTGGAATTGAGGTCGGTGGAGCAACAGGGGCCCACAAGCCTGCTAGGCGTGACCAAGGGGGTGGCCGCGCCTGGCAGGCTTGCTACCTGTGGGTGGCCCCCCTCCAGTTGATTCTTTCACAAGTATTTTTTACTAATTCCAAAAATATTCTCCGCAAATTTTCATATCAATCTGAGAACTTTTGTTTCTACACAAAAATAACACCAAGGCAATTTTGCTGAAAACAGCGTCAGTCCGGGTTAGTTCCATTCAAATCATGGAAATTAGAGTCCAAAACAAGGGCAAAAGTGTTTGGAAAAGTAGATACAATGGAGAAGTATCAACTCCCCCAAGCTTAACCCATTGATTGTCCTCAACCAATTAAGTTGATAAACTGAAAGTGACAAATAAAAACTTTTACAAACTCTGTTTGATCTGGTTGTTGTAAATATGTCTAACTGATGTGCAGATTTTCAACAAAGATTATGGACTAACGACGTGCACAATAACATTTAGGTCTCACATTCACTCATATCAATGACATAATCAACTAGCGAGCAATAATAATAAGTCTCGGATGGCAACACTTTTATCAAAACAAGCATGATACAATATGATGAAATGATATCTCGCTAGTCCTTTCTGAGACCGTAAAACATAAATGCGGAGCACCTCTAAAGAACAAGGACTTACAAGACATTGTAATTCACGGTGAAAGAGATCCAGTCATGCTCATTCTCAATATCAATTAATAGAAAAGCATACAAATTACGGTGGTGCTCTCTAACTGGTGCCTTTTATAAGAGGAGGATGACTCAACAATAAAGTAAATGGAAGGGCCCTTCACAGAGGGAAGCATTGATTTGCAGAGGTGCCAGAGCTCGAGTTTTTAAAACGGAGATAAGTAATAATTTTTGAGCGGCATGCTTTCATTTCTCACATAATGACCAAGAGTTTTCAACATCTTCCATGCTAGATACATTATAGGCAGTTCCCAAATAGAATGATAAAGTTTTTACTCCCCCTTCACCAATCAATCACACTACATGGCGAGCCGAATTCACGGGTACCATCCATACAAACACAGTCCTGGGGGAGTTTTCTTTAATTATATTTTGATTTTATTTCGAGCATGGAACTGGGCATCCCGATTACCAGCCACTTTCTCATGAATGATAGTGAATCAACACATATCGTGAGAATAACCCACCTAGCATGGGAGATATTGACAACCCCCAGTCACCACATGAGCGATTTGGGCATACAAAACAAAATGGTTATTTGAAGGTTTAGAGTAGGGCACATGCAAATTTACTTGGAACAACAGGTAAATACCGCATATAGGCAGGTATGGTGGACTCATATGGAACAACTTTGGGTTTGAGGAATTTGATGCACAAGCAGTATTCCCGCTTAGTACAAGTGAAGGCTAGCAAAAGACTGGGGAGCGACCGACTAGAGAGCGACACAGTCATCAACATGCTTTGAGATTAACCAACATTGAATGCAAGGATGAGTAGGGTATAAACCACCATGAACATAAGTATCGTAGAGGCTATGTTGATTTTGTTTCAACTACATGCATGAACATGTGCCAAGTCGAGCCACTTGAATCGTTCAGAGGAGGATACCATCCCATCATACTACATCACAACCATTTTAATATGCATGTTGGCACCCAAGACAAACCATTATCCACTCTTAGCTAATTAAGCTTGGCATGAGTAACTATAATCTCTAATGGTCATTGCAAATATGTTTCACCCATAATGAACTAAATTTGGAATGATGTGCTAATTATATTTACAAAAGCAAGATAGGTCGAGTTCATACCAGCTTTTCTCCATCTCAATCTTTTCATCAAATATCGTCATTATTGCCTTTCACTTGCACGACCGAATGGTGTGGATAATGATAAGAGTGCACGTGCATTGGACTAAGCTGTAATCTGCAAACAATAACTCAAAGGAGAAGGCAAGGTAATATGGGCTCTCTGATCGAGAAAAAATTATGCATATGAGAGCCACTCAACATTTTCATTGTGGTCTTCTCCTTATGACCCAAAGAAAGGAAATTCAACACAAGAACGAGAAAAACTATTTACACGGGAAAGCTCCCAACAAACAAAAGAAGAACGAAAAATATTTTTGGGTTTTCTTTTAATGCTACAACTAAGCAAACTAGAAGGTAAAGCTATAACTAATTTTTTTTCGTATTTTTCTCAAAATTAATTAAGCACACAAGAATAAAAAGGAAAAGGATAAACTACCATGGATGGTACAATGAAAGAGTATGAACACCGACTACTAAAATGTGTGAACATGAACGTAATGTCAGTGAGAGATACGTACTCCCCCAAGTCATAGTTGGGGTTGTACTGGGTTGCGGCGGCAATCGCCTAAACAACTGCAACATGAAGGCAAGCTTCTTCCGCATTTTGCTCGTACTCGTTTGCCTCCTCTCTGGTTATAAAGTATCTTTGTTTTTCCTGAAAGTTAAAGAAGGCAGGAGCACGAAGGGTAACATGGACATCACACTATCTATCAAAAATTAGTCGGTACTGGAGGGATTGTTCATTTCTTTCAAGAAACTGAAAACGTACCAAAGGCTCATAATCAAGAAAAGCAGGTGGTAACTCAATATCATTTCCCCGTGTGGGTACCCAAAGATAATTAGCTATACAAGTGGCATAAATCCCACCAAAGAAATCTCCATCCTTAGCATTATTATGCAACCTTCTAGCAATAATGGCTCCTAAGTTATATCGCCTATCACCCATTACTTCACTCTTAAGAATACTGAGATCGGTAACACAAAGGTGGCTATGCTTAGTTTTACCGTCAATACATGTACCTATGAATAGAGAAAAATAATGTATAGCAGGGAAGTGAATGCTCCCCATGGTAGCCTGTGTAATATTTCTAGTTTCTCCGACGGTAATGCTAGGAAGAAAATCATTATATTCAGTTTTGTGTGGATCACTATAGCTGCCCCATTGTGGAATTTTGCATGCATGATTAAAATCCTCTATGTCCAAAGTATATGATTAGTCATAAAGGTTAAATAGGATGGAAGGTTTATTACAATTGAACAAAAATTCAAACCTCCGCAGGAAAGAATCAGTGAGTTGATAGTATTGCTTGCATTTGTCCGAAGCGAATTCCTCAAGGCCATCATTTCTTGTGTATGCGTAGAATTCTTCCTTGAAACATGCATCACTCATAAATTGACCACATGGCCATTCATAAGGTCGTACTTGTGCTTCCCTCAGTGGTTCAAAGTCAGGCTCACGTATCATGAGTCTAGGGGCCGTCTTGCTCGAGGAACCCCCTTGAAACACCCTCCTCAACAATTTACTTTTTTTGAAAAATTCTAAAAAATTTACTGACTCAAAATGAAGGTGAACAAAACTTAACAAAACTCATAACAACTACTCCCACAAGTGCCTAGAGGCTATATCATGCATCAAAACTACTTGGAACCATACAAATTTGACATGCAAGCTCAAGAATAAGGTCACCACAACAGCAAAAAATTGCAATATATAAAGCACTAGAACAAAAACTAATTGGACCGTTGGAGGAGTCACATATCGAAGAACAATCTCCCAAAACAGTTTTGCGAATGAAGCTTTTCACAAGGAGATCGAAAATGGCAGCAAAATGAGCTAGAACATGGGTTTGAGCAATGGTGGGATTTTTTCTGGAGGAAGATGAAGTGGATGGGTGCTGAAATAAGTGAAGGGGGCCACATGGGACCCACAAGCTTGCTAGGTGTGGCCAGGGGGGTGGCCGCGTCTGGTGGACTTGTGACCCACTAGTGCAGCCCCCTGCTATGTGCTCAGTGCCATGTATTTTTAAATATTCTTGAAAAAATCATACTACATTTTCAGGGCATTTGAAGAACTTTTATTTTCAGGTCATTTTTCTATTGCACAGAAAACTCAGAAAACAGAAAAATAATAGCATTTTTACTTAATTTAGTCTAACTAATAGAAAGTAAAGGTTGGGTACAAAAAGTTGTGCTTTCTAAATTCAACCATCTCATGCTCATCAAAAGGAATACATCAATAAGGTTGATCAAGTCTTATTAACGAACTTCTTTTGAGTGACATGAAACCGGAGAATTTTTGAATAATCACTAAGTTACCTCAATGGTGATATGCATATCCCTAACAATAAGTATATCATATTTCTTCTTGACAGAAGGAAGAGGGAATTCAAAGTCGCCAATAATAATCATTGGAATTTTTTCAATGGAGTTGATACTATGACTTGGGGTTGTTTCTTTGGAAAGTGTAACATATGCTCATTACCATTAATATGAAAAGTGACATTGCCCTTGTTGCAACCAATAACAGCCCCTGCAGTATTCGAAAAAGTTCTACCAAGGATGATCAACATATTGTCGTCTTCGGGAATATCAAGAATAACAAAGTCCGTTAAGATAGTAGCATTTGCAACTACGACAGGTACATCCTCAAAAATACCGATAGGTAGAGCAGTTGATTTATCAGCCATTTGCAAAGAGATTTCAGTAGGTGTCAACTTATTCAAATCAAGTCTATGATATAAACAGAAAGACATAACACTAACACCAACTCCCAAATCACATAAAGCAGTTTTAACATAATTCCCTTTAATAGAGCATGGTATAGTTGGTATTCCTGGATCTCCTAATTTATTTGGTACTCCACCCTTAAAAGTATAATTAGCAAGCATTGTGGAAATTTTAGCTTCCAGTATCTTCCTTTTATTAGTGACAATATCTTTCATATACTCTACTAAGTGTGTTGGGTTATCAATACCATGTATTTCGTTGATAGGTGGCAGATTCTTGACATCTTCAGCTTTAATACCTTTTTCCTTCATAGATTTGTTTGCCTCTTGCATATCTTTAGGACTGAGAAATAGAATACATCTTTTCTTCGGAGTTGGCTTTGGAGGTGGTTCGGGAATAGTCCAATCATTATCATTGCTCAATATATTATTCAATGGTAGTTCAGCTTGTTCAACAGTTCGTTCCCTGAATACACAACCAACACAACTATCTAGGTGGTCCCTAGAAGCATCGGTTAGCCCATTATAAAAGATATCAAATATTTCATTTTTCTTGATAGGGTGATCAACCAAAGCATTTAGTAATTGAATAAGCCTCCCCCAAGCTTGTGGGAGACTCTCTTCTTCAATTTGCACAAAGTTAAATATTTCCTGCAAGGCAACTTGTTTCTTATGAGCATGAAAATATTTTTCAGAGAAGTAATATATCATATCCTGGGGACTACGCACACAAACATGAGAAAGAGAATTAAACCTTATCTTAGCATCACCCTTTAACGAGAAAGGAAACAACTTAAGGATATAGTAATAACAAATTTTTTCCTCATGAGTAAACAGGGTGGCTATATGATTCAATTTGGTAAGATGTGCCACAATACTTTCAGATTCCTAACCATGGAAGGATCAGATTCAACCAAGGTAATTAACTACGGATCGACAAGAATTCATAATCCTTATCAGTAACAAAGATAGGCGAAGTAGCAAACTTAGGATCATATTTCATTCTAGCATTCAAAGATTATTCTTTCCACTTGCATAGTAATTTCTTAAGATCATCTCTATCCTTACAAGCAAGAAAGTCCGTAGCTAGCTCTCCTTCCATAACATAACCCTCGGGAATATCAGGCAATTCATATCTAGGAGATCTAGGTCTAGTAGGTGTCTCATAGTAATCAGTTTCAATTATTTCATCAGTTTCAGAAGTATCATAATTTTCAGCATTGACTCTACCAATTTGTTCATAAGGAAATTCATGCAATGGCATAGTATTATCAAGAAAAGTATCATCATAAGCATCATGCATAGGAGAAGTGGCATCATCAATTACTTTAGACATATCAAAATTACTAGCAGGTGGTTGTGTCGCAAATTTACTCATAACAGAAGGTGAATCAAGTGCAGAGATAGATGGCAGTTCCTTACCTCCCCTCATAGTAGAGGGATAGATCTTGGTTTTTGGATCTTTCAGATTCTACATAGTGATCAACAGATATAATTCCCAAGCGACCTAGAGAATAGATCTATGCTCCCCAGCAACAGCGCCAGAAAAAAATCTTGATAACCCACAAGTACCGGGGATCACAACAGTTTTCGAGGATAGAGTATTCAACCCAAATTTATTGATTCGACTCAAGCGGGTGCCAAAGAATATTCTCGAGTATTCGCAGCTGAGTTGTCAATTAAACCACACCTGAAAGACTTAATATTTGCAGTAAAGTATTTAGTAGAAAAGTAGTATGGAAGTAACAGTAACAATGGCAATAGTGGCAGTAGCAGTTTCGTAGTGAATGTACCAGTAGTAACTTAGCAGAGAAAAATATGTTGAAATCTCATAGGCAATGGATCAATGATGGATAATTATGTCGGATGGCTTTCATCATGCAACGGTTATAACATAGGGTGACATAGAACTAGCTCCAATTCATCAATGTCATGTAGGCATGTATCCCATATATAGTCATACGTGCTTATGGAAGAACTTGCATGGCATCTTTTGTCCTACCCTCCTGTGAAAGTGGGGTCCTAATGGGAACTAAGGGATATTAAGGCCTCCTTTTAATAGAGAACCGAACCAAAGCATTAGAACTTAGTGAATACATGAACTCCTCAAACTACGGTAATCACCGGAAAGAATCCCAGTTAATGTCCCCCTGGGGGATGCGGATCATAGCTCGTAATAGGTGTCTAAAACTTGCAAGATAGAATCAAGAACACATATGTATTCATGAAAACATAATAGGTTCAGATCTGAAATCATGGCACTCGGGCCCTAGTGACAAGCATTAAGCATAGCAAAGTCATAGCAACATCAATCTCAGAATATAGTGGATACTAGGGATCAAACCCTAACAAAACTAACTCGGTTACATGATAAATCTCATCCAACCCATCACCGTCCAGCAAGCCTATGATGGAATTACTCACAAACGACAGAGAGCATCATGGAATTGGTGATGAAGGATGGTTAGTGATGACGATGGCGTCGATTTCCCCTCTCCGGAGCCCCAAACGGACTCCAGATCTGGTCTCCTGAGGAAGAACGGGACGTGGTGGCGGCTCCGTATCATGAAACGTGATGAACTGTTTTCTTCGATTTTTTCTCCACGAATAGGAATATATAGGAGTGGAATTGAGGTTGGTGGAGCAACAGGGGGCCCACAAGCATGCTAGGCGCGGAGGGGGTGGCCGCGCCTGGCAGGCTTGCCACCTGTGGGTGGCCCCCCTCTAGTTGATTCTTTTGCTAGTATTTTTATTAATTCTAAAAATATTCTCCGTAAATTTTCAGATCAATCCGAGAACTTTTATTTCTGCACAAAAATAACACCAAGGCAATTCTGCTGAAAACAGCGTCAGTCCGGTTTAGTTCCATTCAAATCATGCAAATTAGAGTCCAAAACAAGGGCAAAAGGGTTTGAAACAGTAGATACGATGGAGACATATCAAAAGACCACACAACGCTATGTAAATAGTACCCGCGCACAAACAACAAATACTTGCAACCCGACGGGTAAGAGAGGTTGTTAATCTCTCAACGGTAAAAATATAGATTAGGTTTAGTAGATTGGATAATTAGTTCTTGCAAGAACACAAAATAAAAGAAGCAAATAAGAAGTGCAACAAACTGTTTTTGGGTCTTTGGATTAATAGACCTAGAAACAAAAGCGGCAAAAAATAGATCGGAAAGCAATATGTTGGAAAAGTAGACCCATGGGCCGTAGGTTTCACTAGTGGCTTCTCTCATGAGTATACCACAAGGTGGGTAAAGAAATTACTGTTGGGCAATTCATAGAAGATCAAATAATCATGACAATATCCAAGGCAATGATCATTATATAGGCATCACGTCCGAGATAAGTAGACTGAAATAATTCTGCATCTACTACTATTACTCCACACATCGACCACTATCCAGCTTGCATCTAGTGTATCAAGTTCATGGAAAAATGGAGTAATGCAATAAGAATGATGACATGACGTAGACAAGATCTTTTCTTGTAGTGATAGAACCCATCTTGTTATGCTTAATAGCAACAATACATGTGTGCCTTGCTGCCCCTTCTGTCACTGGGAGAGGACACTACAAGATTGAACACATCACAAAGCACCTCTTCCCATGGCAAGAAAAATTGGTCTAGTTGGCCTAACTAAACCAAAGATTCGAAGAAGAAATACGAGGATATAAGTAATCATGCATATAAGAGATCAAAGAAGACTCAAATAATATTCATGGATAGAAATTGATCATGAACTCAAAATTCATCGGATCCCAACAAACACACCGCAAAAATTCATTACATCAAATAGATCTCCAAGAGACCATTGTATTGAGAATCAAAAGAGAGAGAGAGAGGAAGACATCTAGCTACTGCCTACGGACCCGTAGGTCTATGGTGGACTACTCACGCATCATTGGAGAGGCACCCATGAAGACGATGCACCCCTCCGTGATGTTGTTAGATTGGATCTCGCGGTTCTAGAACTTGCGGTGGCTGGAATTGTGTTTCATCGACTCCCCAGGGTTTTATTAATATTTAGGTATTTATATAGTTGATAGGTGGTGGAGAGGCGTCCCGAGGAGGGCACAATACACCAGGCCATGCCAGGGGCCTCTAGAATGCCCTGGTGTCTTGTGTCCTCCTTGACCCTCATCTCCGACACTTCTTTGGTCCACCGGATGTCTTTTGGCCCAAAAAAGCTCTAAAAATTTTCACGGTGTTTGGGGTTTGTTTGGTACTGATATTCCGCGAAGTAAAAAAACTAGCAACAAACAACAACTGACACTTGGCACTATGTCAATAGGTTAGTCCCAAAAAATGATATAAAGTTGCTATAAAATGATTGTAAAACATCCAAGATTGATAATATAACAACATGGAACAATACAAAATTATAGATACGTTGGAGACGTATCATCATCCCAAGCTTAATTCTTGCTCGTCCTCGAGTAGGTAAATGATAAAAACAGAATTTTTGATGTCGAATGCTGCCTAACATGTTCATCACATATCCTTTTCTTTTGTAGAATGGACATTTGGACTTTTAGATGGTTCAAAGCAATAGTTTAGTTTTCACATGAAGACATTAATACTCAAGCATACCAACAACCAACCATGTCTTTCAAAATATCAACAGTAAAGAAAGTTATCCCTAGCCCATCATGCTCAATCATTGATGCATTCATGAAACACACTCAAATATTAGCTACACCTAATGCTCCAGTACGATCCTAGTGCCTCCTAGTTGGTGCTTTATAAGAGAAGATGGAGTCTCAAAATAAAAGTAAAAATTGCATAATGTAAATAGATAGGCCCTTTGCAAAGGGAATTAGGGATTTGCAGAGGTGCCAGAGCTCAAGGTTTTAATTGATAGAGAATAATATTTTGGGTGGCATGCCTTTCCTGTCAACGAAAAAGACCGAGAGCTTTCAATACCTTACCAAGATATATCATAAACGATCCCCAAACAGAAAACAAAGTTTACTCCTTTTTCCACCATTCTTTCACAATCCATGGCTAGCCGAATCCACGGTTGCCTTCCATACCAACACTTTCCAAGGAATTTATATTTCAAATCATAGAGTAAATTTCTTTTTCATTTCGGGACTAGGCATCCCTATTACCGCATACTCTCGTGCAATGACAAGTGGATAAACACCTATCTTGAGAATAACACATCTAGCATGGAAAAATATCATCCGCCCCCTTTCGCTTCATGAGCTGTATGAGCACACAAAAAGGAAATTCATTTTGTAAATTAGAAATGGCACATACGAATTTGCTTGGAATGGCATGGAAATACCGCATATGGGTAGGTATGGTGGACTTATATGGGAAAACTGGGTTTTAAGGATTTTGGATGCACAAGTAGTGTTTCTAGTTAGTACAAGTGGAGGCTAACAAAAAGATTGAGAAGAAACCAACCTAGAAACGAAAATTCACATAAGCAAGCATTAAGCATAACTAACACCGAATAATGCACCATAAGTAGGATGTAATTTCATTGCACAACTATTGACTTTCATGCTTGCATGGGGAATCACAAACCTTAACACCAATATTATTACTAAGCATAATTACTCATCAACATAACTCACATATTACTATCATTGACGGGGATATAACCCCCAGGTATGCCAAAACAGGGAGCTTCAATCTCTTTCCAAAAACAATACGCCCGATTGGCGCTCGGCCGGCTAGTGTGTGGCTGGCCGACCCATGGCCGGTTAGAGGATGGCCGGCTAGTATAAGTTTGGCTAGCCCACGGCCGACTGACTCATGACCGGCTAGTACTTAGCCGCCTGGTGGGCAGCCGGTGAGCGCATCGACTGTCGGCTCCCCCATTGACCCTCGGACAAGCGAGCACCAGTCCCCTCCCACCGTACCCCCATACGGTGATTAGACTTGAGCCCCACGACGGGTCCCCACATCGCAGCAGTGACTGTTGACGAATGAAACACGTGGCTATAGTATGAGTTGTCGTACCGCTGACCGTCGTCGACCACGACGAGGCAAAGCGGTAGTGCCGGCACGCCCCCATCCACTCCATCACATGCCCCCATCTAGCTACAGGTCGGACGACCGTACCAGACCATGGCCGGCTACCACAAGGCGACGCCGCATAGTGCGGCGTGTGCCGGGTAAGGTGGCTGCGGACCAATAGCAGAGGCTAGGCTGCGGGCCCCAGTAGGGTCCCGCAGCCGACGGGTCCTACAAGCGAGGAGACAGCAGAGACGGTAGGACCCTCAGCCGGCTAGAGAGACCGCCAGTCGGGTCCCCCACCCCAGTACTATCCAAGAAAATTGTAAGCCAGGGGGTTGGCCTATAAAACCCCCTCGGCGCCCCCATGCGAGGGGCAAGCATTCTCACCATCTTCCACACTCATCCCCACACATGCAATGAACGAGCAGAATAGTATTTCCCCTTTGGTTTGTTGTGTCAATAACACACTTAGCAAGTTATCCTTTGTTTCCTTGGCGTTGTTTTTTACCGTATATTCATGTATGTAATTTGTGTCAATGAACCAAATGTTAGATATTTGTCCTCTGTTGCATTCAAGAATCTTCATTCCGCTTATATATATACATAATATAGTGAGGATAATTATACATGCAATGAACGAGCCGAGCTAGAGACTTAATTATAGGAATAATACTTACAATCAATAGGAACCGATGATAGATTATTCGATCACGTCTTGATTGTATAACTGAAATAATTCATCAAATTCAATCATTAACTGGTCGTCTCCATGGAAGTAATGCTCATCTTTAATTCCCACCTGTTGCCAGTTGCTCCCTTCCCTTGAGGCTACCATGTACCACTCATGCAATCTTCACCTTTTTGTTGGTAGAAGCGGAACCTTCTCAATTATGATGAGAGGCTTCCCTTGCTGGTATTTGTACGAGAACTCAGCCATGGGGAACTCTACTACCTGTCCTAAGTATTCAGCTAAAGTGAAACCAAGATCATGGGCCGCTATCTCTGGATCATAATCAGTCCCCACGTTGAATGAGGCGCATGATTGGTTTTTCTGTTCTTTGAGCCGGGTAATTGTTTTCCCCCTTGCACTACTACTTCCTGACAGTTGCACATGTTCTTTATGTGACTTCATAATAGAGCGGTCATAGTTTGTCGCAACGAAGGCAGTGGTCGCATAAGGTTTTCTAGCAACTGCTTTGATTTTGTCGGATCTAATTTCTGCTTTGGCTTGGGTTGTGTCAGTGCAATCTGGTGTTTCACATCGGCATCCATGACCTTTTTGATTTACTCATCAGTCAGATCGTATGGTAACTTGGTAGGAGCCTCCTTGATGCTCTTACCTCTACTTGTTGAGGATTTCTTCGCAGTTGTTGTCGTACTAGCCGCCGGAGCAGTGGTTCTCTGCCGCTTATTATCCACCCGGGACTGAGGCAGCGGAGGGGCAGGGTCTACTGACGCAGCGGAGATGACTGAGGCGACGAAGGCGACGGAGTCTGCTGACGCGTCGGAGCCGGCCTTGGTGTCGACTGTGGAAGCATGATGTGATCCTTTTTCATAGAATGGTAGTTTTTCTTGCATCTCCTAGTTCAGTCTCCCCTTCACCTGTAGGGAAGTCAAGATCCAGCTGCTAAAATCTCTTGATAACTTCATCCTCCTGACATCAACATTGCCATCTGGAATCCGAGAGCAATGGTAAGTTCCTACATGAGGTAAGACAAAGCCGACCGCCACCTTCACAGTTATGTTCATGCATTTCACATGCAGCTCACAATTTTCCCCCTGCGTGATATCATCCACAGGGTAGCAAGGAGCCGTGATATCATCTATGGTCCGAATAAGCTCTGTGGAAGCCACAATGCTTTCCGCTAATATGGTGGGCTGGAAGTATCGAATGCTTGATCTTCGTGCCGCTGAGATGGGCCGGTAGCTTGCTGGCTGGTAAGTGCGTGTAGTCCCTTCTTCTGCCATGCTAATTTTTCTTCTATCAGATGCAACGGTCTATATGCTATTTATTTTTCTCGCTCAGCTTCTATAAGTGTCCGTGCATTCGGGAAACCCAATCCTCCATGGAACGGAGACTGATATGCCTCGTGTTCGTGCGTTCTCTTCAGCACTCCCGAGGGCACGTGTCAGCTCAGCATTCTCTCTGTCGGGAATGAACTTCCTGTCCTGCACGTCCTTCATTGCAACTTTAAAGGCTTCGAGGGGGGTTGCAAGTTGTGCTTTTGTAAAAATACACTTCCCTGTTTTTGGGTTCAACTTTCCCCCATGCCCGAAGAACCAAGTCTTTGCTCGTTCGGCCCAGTCCAATGTCTCTAGATCGATCCCTTTAGCAATCATGTCGTTCTCAGCTTTCTCCCACTTAGGCCTAGCAACCTTATAGCCTCCTGACCCTATAACATGGTGATATTCCTTCTTTGCAGCATTGTCCTTATTTATTTCCTACCTTTTTCTCAGCTTCATCCAATGTCTTGTACTCCACAAATGCGGCCTAGTGATCTTTTATCTTCTCACATGCATCGATGAATGTTGGAGTCTTATTTTTCAGGATAAACTCTTGGTGCAATCTTTTCTTCTAGTTGTGGAATGTGCGGCCATCTTCTGGAGAGCGCACGCCTTGACTTTTCACTCTATAACTTTTTTATTTGGATCCACCTATGGAGGTAGGGTGAAATTTGTCATGAGCATATTCAAAACCATTTCTTGGGATTTTTCGTCAAGATAACTAACTCCATACGCCTTTGGCTTATTCCGTTCCCGAATGGTGATCAGGATGCCGCCCCTAATAATAACTCCGCACTAACTTACAAATGCTTTTGTGTTCTGCACGGGACCAGTCGGTATGCCATCTGCAGCGACTTCTTTGATTTTGAACCTTTCAGTACCCCCAACCTTTTTTTGGGCCTCGTTTCTTTATAGAAGATTGGCTCGATCCGTAGGGCTAAACGAAGAAAGAATCGTTAATATATGTATATACAAATAAATAATAGCATCTAGTTAGTAGAGGCTTAATTAATATATCTCGATGGACTTTGTTAAGGTTCCAACACCAGAGCCGACATCTTCTCCCTCCAGCCCCTCACCGGATCCGTCATCTTCTCCCTCCATTCCTTCACCGGAGTTGTTCATAAACTATGGGGTGATATCATCTCGATCGCGGATTATTTCCCCCAAAATGTCTTCTGGTTGTTCGTCTCTGCCGTGTTCCATAGTTTCTGCGCTTGCAAGCTATTTCAATGTCATAAACAAACTTGAATTTTTTTCTTCTGTCGACATGGCAAAATTTGACCACATATTAAAGTTACCGTTTAAAAATGTTGACATGATCTATAAAATTCATCAGACAATTTGCTAGAATAAAACCGTACATTCTTACGTTCCATGTATTTTCTATTTGCTAGTTCTTTTACATGGTAAGCACTAGGTTTTGCATGATAGACAAAAATGGCTTTGAAAAATATTGTTGGCACATAGAAATACATTTCCCCTAGATTTGCCATGTGACCATAACAAAACTTATAAAAAATGACACAGAGACACGTGGAGAGGGGAACACACATACACGTGGAGAGGAGAACGCGCATACATAGGCACCGTACACACAGAACTGACAACGTGTTTGATTGGCGGCTTTTGCTTTGTCTATCGACTAAACTGCCTCCCGAATACGTTACATGTGTTTGTTGAAAATTAAATAGCAAGTTCAAAATTAAATAGATCTCATAAAGATGTCAATTTTATCCAAAATATGATTATGAGAATCTTAGGTAATTATATTTCTAATCACCTTATGCAATATCAATGATAAAGTTGCACTAATCGGGCCAAAGCACATCCATATCAAAATTTGCAAAGAATCAGAATTTACAAAGCATAAAGATTAACACCTCATATTTAACATGGTGCTACTCTCATCCCATCGCTGTACCCAATTGTACTACCCCCATAGCACCAAGATGAACATGTCATATATCAAAATTTACACCATACTTATATCAACATGGTAAAAACATCTCATAGTAAATCACCAACATCTCATAAAATCTCATAGCAAATCAACATCTCATAGGTAAAAACATCTCATAGAAAATCAGCAACATGTCATAATATCTCATAGCAAATATCATACCAACATCTCATACCATATATCATTAGCATATGTAGCAAATCAAGGAAAACTTTTTGGGGCCGCAGATTGTGAGGAGGACAGAGGGAACGAATCGTCTGTTGGAAATATGCCCTAGAGGTAATAATAAAATGGTTATTATTATATTTCCTTGTTCATGATTATTGTCTATTGTTCATGCTATAATTGTATTAGCCGGAACCCGTAATACATGTGTGAATACATAGACCACACCACGTCCCTAGTGAGCCTCTAGTTACTAGCTAGTTAATCAATAGATGGTCATGGTTTCCTGACCATGGAGATTGGGTGTCGTTGATAACGGACCACATCATTAGGAGAATGATGTGATGGACAAGACCCAATCCTAAGCATAACACAAGATCGTGTAGTTCATCTGCTAGAGATTTTCTAATGTCAAGTACCATTTCTTTAGATCATGAGATTGTGCAACTACCGAATACCGCAGGAATGCTTTGAGTGTATCAAACGTCACAACGTAACTGGGTGACTATAAAGGTGCACTACAGGTGTCTCCAACAGTGTCTGTTGGGTTGGCCCGAATCGAGACTGGGATTTGTCACTCCGTGTGATGGAGAGGTGTCTCTGGGCCCACTCGATAATACATCATCATAATGAGCTCAAAATGACTAAGAAGTTAGTCACAGGATCATGTGTTACAGAACGAGTAAAGGGACTTGTCGTTAATAAGATTGAACAAGGTATGGGGATACCGACGATCGAATCTCGCGCAAGTAACATACCGATGGACAAAGGGAATTGTATACGGGATTAATTGAATCCCCGACATCGTGGTTCATCTGATGAGATCATCGTGGAACATGTGGAGGCCAATATGGGTATCCAGATCCCGCTATTGGTTATTGTTCGGAGAGGTGTCTCGGTCATGATTGCATGGTTCCCAAACCCGTAGGGTCTACACACTTATGGTTCGGTGACGCTAGAGTTGTAATGGGAATTGCATGTGGTTACCAAAAGTTGTTTGGAGTCCCGGATTAGATCCAGGACATCACGAGGAGTTCCGGAAGGGTCCAGAGGTGAAAATTTATATATGGGAAGTCTAGTTTCAGTCACCGAAAAAGTTTTGGGGTTTATCTGTATTGTACCGGGACCACCGAAGGGGTTCCGGGGTCTACTGGGAGGGTCCACCTGCCCCGGAAGACCTAATGGGCTGTATTTGGGTGGGAACCAGCCCCTTAGTGGGCTAGTGCACCTCCCTCTAGGGCCCAAGGCACCTAGGGGTGTGGGGGCGCCCCCACCAAACTTAGGGGGCAAGTTCCCCCCTTGGCCGCTGCCCCCACCCTAGATTGGATCTAGGGGCGCCCCCTCCCCCCTTGGCTTATAAATAGTGGGGGGTGGGAGGGATGACACACCCCTTGCCCCTGGCGCAACCCTCCCCCCTCCTACAGCTGCTCCTCCTCCGTAGTACTTAGCGATGCTCTGCTGGAGAACCACGAGCTCCATCGCCACCACACTGTCGTGCTACCGGAGCTCTCCCTCAACTTATACTTCCCCCTTGTTGTATTGGAAAGGAGGATACGCCCCCGGGATGTACGTGTGTTGAATGCGGAGGCACCGTCCGTTCGGCGCTTGGATCAGTACTTCTGCAATTTGAACCGCCACGAGTATGACTCCATCAATCGCGTTCTTTGCAACGCTTCCGCTTAGAGATCTTCAAGGGTATGAAGATGCAATCCCTCTCTCTTGTTGCTAGCATCTCCTAGATTGATCTTGGTGACAGGTAGGATTTTTTTTGAATTATTACTACGTTCGCCAGTAGTGGCATCATGAGCTAGGTCTATGCGTAGATCCTATGCATGAGTAGAACACAACTAGTTGTGGGCGATGATTTGGTCAATTTTCTTGCTGTTACTAGTGCTATATTTATTCGGCAGCATTGTGGGACTAAGCGGCCCGTACCAACTTTACATGTACGCTTACGTGAGACTGGTTCCACCGCCTGACATGCACTTGTTGCATAAGGTGGCTAGCGGGTGTCTGTCTCTCCCACTTTAGTCGGATCGGATTTGATGAAGAGGGTTCTTATGAATGGTAAATAGCAATTGTCATATCACCGTTGTGGCTTTTGCATAGCTAAGAAACGTTCTTGCTAATAGTTGTCTTAATTGATTGTATGACATGCATGTCAATCAAAAACGCCATGTAATTACTTTACTTTATTGCTAACTGTTAGACATAGTAGTAGAAGTAATAGTTGGCGAGACAACTTCATGAAGACACGATGGTGGAGATCATGGTGTCATGCCGGTGACGATGGTGGTCCTGCGGCTCCTCAAAGATGGAGGTCAAAGGCGCAAGATGATATTGGCCATATCATGTCACTTTATGATTTGCATGTGATGTTTATCATGTTTTTACATCTTATTTGCTCAGAACAACGATAGCATAAATAAGATGATCCCTCCTAAAATTTCAAGAAATGTGTTCCCCCTAAGTGTGCACCATTGCAAAGGATCATTCTTTCGAAGTACCACATGATGATCGAGTGTGATAGATTCTAACGTTCGCATACAACGGGTGTAAGCCAGATTTACACACACGAAACACTTGGGTTGACTTGATGAGCCTAACATGTATAGACATGGCCTTGGAACACGAGACACCGAAAGGTCGAACATGAGTCGTATAGTATATGTGGTCAACATGGAGATGTTCACCATTGATGACTAGTCCGTCTCGTGTGATGATCGGACATGGCCTAGTTGATATGGATCATGTATCACTTAGATGACTAGAGGGATGTCTATCTGAGTGGGAGTTCATTAAATAATTTGATTAGATGAACTTGATTATCATGAACTTAGTCTAAAATTGTGTTTACAATCTATGTTGTAGATCCGATGACCCACACTAATGTTGCCCTCAACTTCAACGCGTTCCTAGAGAAAACCAAGCTGAAAGACGATGGAAGAAACTATACGGACTGGGTCCGCAACTTGAGGATCATCCTCATATCTTGCAAGAAACTATATGTCCTTGATGCACCTCTAAGTGATGCACCCATTTTCCCAGTAACTCAAGACTTTATGAACGCCTGGCAGTCGCTTAGTGATGATTACTCCCTGGTTCAGTGCGGCATGCTTTACAGCTTAGAACTAGGGCTCAAAAAGCGTTTTGAGCAACATGGAGCATATGAGATTTTCCAAGAGCTAAGAATGGTTTTCCAAGGTCTTGCCAGGGTCGAGAGATATGAAGTCTCCGACAAGTTCTTCAGTTGTAAGATGGAGGAAAATAGTTCTGTTAGCGAGCACATACTCAAAATGTCTGGGTTACACAACCGCTTATCTCAGCTCGGAGTTAATCTTTCGGATGACTCGGATATGGACAAAATCCTCCAGTCGCTTCCACCTATTTACAAGAGCTTTGTGATGAACTTCAATATGCAAGGGATGGGGAAGTCCATTCTTGAGTTATATTCGATGCTGAAATCAACGGAGGTGGAGATCAAAAAGGAACATCAAGTGTTGATGGTGAATAAGACCACCAATTTCAAGAAAGGCAAGGGTAAGAAGAACTTCAAGAAGGACGACAAAGAAGTTTCCACGCCCGGTAATTCAATTGCCGGGAAGAATACCAAGAATGGACCCAAGCCTGAGACTGAGTGCTTTTATAGCAAGGGAAACTGTCACTGGAACCGGAACTGCCCCAAGTACTTAGCGGATAAGAAGGCTGACAACGTCAAAGGTATATATGATACACATGTTATTGATGTGTACCTTACTAGCACTCGTAGTAGCTCCTGAGTATTTGATACCGGTGCGGTTGCTCACATTTGTAACCCAAAACAAGAGTTGTGGAATAAGCGGATACTGGCAAAGGATGAGGTGACGATGCACGTCGGGAATGGTTCCAAGGTCGATGTGATCGCCGTTGGCATGCTACCTCTACATCTACCTTCGGGATTAGTTTTAAACCTCAATAATTATTATTTAGTACCAGCTTTGAGCATGAACATTGTATCTAGATCTCGTTTGATGCCAGATGGCTACTCATTTAAATCCAAGAAAATGGTTGTTGACGAGGATATGTACCTAGGGTAGGGTCCTAGGCATGACCTACGTACCCTACCTAAGGACACTACATTGGAGGACTTGAAGATCACAAATAAGCTTCCGATTGGATTCCATGTGGCGCTCGAGTCACTTGACAAGCAATCCACTCGGAGACTTCTTCCTCCACCAGAAGTCAATGCCAGAAGACCTCATTCCCAGTCAATGCGAGAAGACCAGAAGTCACCACCAGGAGGCCAAGGGGCAAGCATTAGTCCTTTCGTCATTAGTAGCTTTTATTATGTACGTTACCAGCAACGCCAGTCTTTAAACTCATGATAGGACCCTTGGATGTCGGGCAATTATGAGGGGCAGCGAACTCTATATAAGCCACCCCTCCCCTCTGGCATGAGGGTTCACAAACACTGTAATCTCAACATTCCACACGACAAAGCTTCCGAGCACTGAGACGTAGGGTTGTTACCTCCACGAGAGGGGCCTGAACTCATACATGCGTGTGTACACCCTCGCCATAGCTAGGACTCTGCCCTCTCCTTTTGTACCCGTACCTTCTACTGTCAGGCTTGTTCCCACGACAGTTGGTACCCACCATGGGGAAGGCATCTAAGCGACTTCCGGCGAGGTTGCGTTTTTCATCCTTTGACATGTCTTCCTGTGGCGTCTTCGCTCTGGGCCACGAGATCTGTTTCGGAGCACTCACCTTCATCGCCGATGATTCGGCATGGCTTCCGGAAGCGC
Source organism: Hordeum marinum (assembly GCA_022496015.1). Taxonomy (NCBI): domain Eukaryota; kingdom Viridiplantae; phylum Streptophyta; class Magnoliopsida; order Poales; family Poaceae; genus Hordeum; species Hordeum marinum. Next base: position 48,486,999 of record CM039672.1, read on the forward strand.
GTCTCGGCGTCGAGGCGCTCCCAGTCCGTGGGGCCATGCATTTCCACGCGAGTCCTTGCGGCGGGCTGCTGCGACAATCGTCAACTCCATACTCATCGACTCCCCTCGCGGATCATCATCACAAGTGATCTGGTCGCTCACGACTCTAGCACCGGGTTAGTCATGCAGCGGTGCACCAAACTTCTCCGCAGATTGTAGCGCTCGAGCCCATCGAGTCCCTTCACGGCGTGTTCAAGTCAGATTCCAATCCGTCTGATGTGCCTTCCGAGTGCAAGAGCTGCAATCCTGCAGCGGAGGTCCTAATGGAAGGCTCCCATCAAAGCATGCCGCCTGGCTTTGGGCACGGCAAGCGCGAGGTTGGCGGACCGTCGAGTGAACAGACGCATCGCAATGGGGAAGTCCTTCATACTCCCATCATCGGTACGACTGCCGAGGCCCAAGCCTTGGAGGCCACGCGTATTCGGCTGGAAGAGCTCTAGAGGGAACTCGACGAGCGCGCTCGCCAGCGCCCACCACATTCCGGTCGACGTCAGTGACAACTATTATAGACTGGATCTCATAACAACGTTGAGGTATATTGTACCCCTGTGTTAAATGTTGCAGCTGCTGCTAGGATAGCAGACTCTATTCAGTCGTCCCGGTCAGAGGCTGGAAGAGGGTTGACGCAGATCAGAGCTTTGCTAGATGCAGCGCAGCGTCAGAATTCTGTTGTGTCACAATCGTGTAAGAAAATACACAACAACTCACCCAGGGCGGAAACCGTTCAGTCGGCACACAACCCTGGATCGCCCTTGCATCGTAGGGGTGGAGGGTTTCGTGAAGAGCAAGTCAGAGATTAGTTTCACCATGAAGACCAGCGTCGAGTGCCCACTCCTCTGCAGGGTGGTCCCCGGCACCAAGACGATAGGTGCTCGTTCGGTGATGAGTGGAATGCAGGTTTTGATGCCCGCGAAATACTCACCCAGAAGCGGATAGACAGGGGCAGACCCCACAAAGAAGGACAAGACAAAGATTTTCCGAGTGGCAGATCGGCTGTGATTTCTGGTCCTGAGTGCTTTAGCAGAGCCATCCGTTCTACAAAGATTCCCCCCAACTTCAGGTTGGCTGCTGGGTTCGGGAAGTTTTCTGGTGAGTCAAAGCCAGAAACTTGGTTGGATGATTACCGAGTGGCTGTACAGATTGGTAGCAGCAATGATAACGTCGCAATGAAACACCTGTCCTTGATGTTGGATGGTTCAGATCGTGCTTGGTTGAATCGCTTGGCTCCATCTTGTATATATTGCTGGGAGGATCTTGCCCGAGTGTTCATCCGAACCTTCGAGGGCACTTGCAAGCATCCTGCTGGGCTGGTCGACCTACAACATTGTGTCCATAAGCCCAATGAGACCTTGAGGGATTATATTCAGCGTTGGTCCACTCTGCATCATACAGTGGAGAATGTTTCAGAACACCAAGCTCCGAGTGCCTTCAAGGCTGGTGTGAGATGATGGAGATCTTTATTTGAAGTTCAGTCGAACAGGTGACATTTCACTCGACAAGATGATGGAGATCGCCACTCGGTACGCCAATGTCGAGGAAGAACACCGCCTCCATAGCGGCAAAGGAAAAGCAGTCATCAGTGATACTGGCGGCAATCCCAATAGGAAACAAAAGCGGAAAGCTGATGGTCCGGTCGAGGTGGAGGTAGCCGCTTTGGCAACTCAAGCAAAGAATAAGGGAAAAGCTAAAGGATAGTTTGCCCCTAAGAAAGGAAAGAATTAGTCAGGGACTGATATTATGGATCAGCCATGTGTAATTCACACGAGGAAAGATGAGGAAGGCAATGTGATTTTGCCCAAGCACAGCAGTCGGCAGTGTCGGACACTTATCCAGCAATTCAAAGAGACTCTGCCGAGTGATAAGTCTCCTGAAAAAGGTGATGATGAAGATAAATAAACATTCACAAATGTCACCACAATGCTTGTGATTTTTGCTGATGTAGTGAGCAAGAGCCAACTGAAGGTTATCAACCGTGAAGTCAACATGGCCATACCTGCCACCCCCACTTACCTCAAGTGCTCCCAGTACGCCATCACATTTGACCAAACAGATCCTCCTGCTCATGTGGCCACGCCCGGTCGGCAGGCTCTGGTGGTTGATCCGGTGGTGGGGGGCACTCGACTCTGAAGGTCCTCATAGACGGTGGTAGTGGTTTGAACATTCTCTATGCAGATACCCTAGAAGGGATGGGCATTCCGCTGTCCCGACTGAGTGAAAGCAACATGCAATTTCACGGAGTCACCCCAGGGAAGAAGGCCAAGTCACTCGGCTAGTTCGCGTTGGACTTGACATTCGGGAACGATAAAAATTTCCAAAAAGAAAAGTTGACGTTTGAAGTCGTGGATTTCCAGAGTGCCTATCATGCCATTTTGGGTCGACCCACGTACGCTCATTTCATGGCCCGTCCATGTTACGTGTATCTCAAGTTGAAGATGTCGGGCCCTAAGGGTGTGATCACGGTCACTGGCAATCGATAGCGGGCCAAAGAATGCCTCCAGCAAGGCTCCAAGATTGTCGATCATCAGATGGCCATGGTCGAGCTGGAAGAGTAGAAGAAGAGGGTTGACACTACTAATTTGCTCCACGCAAAGAAGCCTGCTTCTGAGTCGGCGTTTCAGTTGGCAGGGGAAGTGAAGAAGGTGCAGATCCAGCTGACGGATCCAACTGCTGCCCCGACCAATATATCATCAACACTTGACAGCAAATAGGAAGTCGAGCTCATCCAGTTCCTCCATGAGAACTGGGATTACTTCGCATGGAAGCCTGCTGACATGCCGGGGTTCCCAGGGGACTGGCTGAGCACCGTCTGAGAGTTGATCCGAAAGCTAAACCCGTAAGGGAGCATTTGCATCGATCGGCGGCGGAGAAGCGCAAAGCAATCGGCAAAGAAGTGGCGTGTCTCTTCTAAGCCAAGTTCATTCGGGAGATTTACCACTCCGAGTGGCTCTCAAATGTTGTGATGGTGCCCAAGAAGGATAAGTCGTTGTGTATGTGCATTGACTTCAAGCATCTCAATCGGGTCTGCCTGAAGGATCATTTTCCGCTCCCCCGCATAGATCAATTTGTTGATTCGACTGCGGGATGCGAGTGTTTATCGTTTCTAGATGCTTACTCTGGGTACCATTCAGGTGTTTTTGCTACATAACTATGCCATTCGGTCTGAAAAATGTCGGCTCTACTTTCATGCGCATGATTCAGAAGTGTTTACTCGACAAGATCCCTCGGAATGTCCAGGCGTACATGGATTATATAGTTGTCAAGTCCCGCTAAGGTTCCGACCTGCTGGCTGACTTGGCCGAAACATTCGCCAATCTGAGGAGATATAACATAAAGATGAATCCGGCCAACTGTACTTTCGGTGTCCCTAGTGGTAAGTTACTCGGTTTTCTCGTTTCCGAATGAGGGATCGATGTCAACCCTAAGAAAATCAGCGCCATTACCCGAATGAAGACTCCCGTGTGAGTGCACGATGTTCAGAAACTCACAGGTTGCTTGGCAGCATTGACTCGATTCATTTCTCGTCTCAGTGAGAAGGCACTGCCTTTGTACCAATTGATGAAGAAGTCCGACATGTTTGAGTGGACTCTAGAAGTTGAAGCAGCGTTTGTTGAGCTCAAAGCCCTGCTCTCCATCCAACCGGTTCTTGCTACTCCTTGTAGCAGAGAGCCCTTGCTCATGTACATCACGGCCACTAATCAGGTCGTCGGTACAGTGCTAACTATCGAGCAGGAAGAAGAGGGGAAAGCTTATAAGGTCCAACGACCAGTCTATTATGTCTTTGAAGTTCTGTCTCCCTGGAAGCAAAGATATCCACACTACCAGAAGCTGCTTTATGGTATTTACCTATCAGCGAAGAAGGTGGCGCATTATTTTCAAGACCACTTGATTTCAGCCATCTGTGATGCTCCATTGTCCAAGATTTTCAGCAATCTAGACGCATCTGGTCGAGTGATTAAGTGGGCAATCGAACTCGGACACTTTGACATTAAGTTTGAAGCTAAGAAGGCGATCAAGTCTCAGGCACTGGCAGATTTTATGGCCGAGTGGATTGAACAGCAATAGCCAATCTAGGTTCACTCGGCACATTGGACCATGTTCTTTGACGGCTCTAAAATGGTGAATGGGTCCGGTGCTGGTGTTGTCTTGATATCTCCAAAGAGTGACAAGCTCAGTTACGTCTTACAAATCCACTTCGATTCCTCCAACAATGAGGTAGAATATGAAGCACTTTTGTACGGGTTGCGCATGGCTATCTCACTCGGCGTCAAGCACCTGATGGTTTATGGCGACTCAGATTTGGTGGTGAATCAAGTGATGAAGGATTGGGTGTTCGAAACCCCGCTATGACTGGGTATTGTAGTGCTGTAAGAAAGATGTAAAAGAAATTCGAAGGCCTGGAACTTCATCATGTTGCCCGACTGAAGAATCAAGTGGCCAATGAACTAGCAAAGATTGGGTCCACTTGACGGCCTGTCCCTAGTAATGTGTTCTCAAAGCACGTGCATACTCCTTCGATGCAAGAAGATCCTTTCACCGAAGAGCCCCCACAAGCTATGAGCTCCACTAATTCGACTGAAGTCGATGTCCCTGCAGTAATTGATGTGGTCATGGAGATTCTGGTTGTCATTCCCGATTGGACAGTACCCTACATTGCCTATATTCTCAGACAAGAACTCCCTGAAGACGAAACAGAAGCTCGACAGATTGTGCGTAGGTCAAAGGCCTTTACTGTGATTGGGGATCAGCTGTTTAGATAAAGCGCGACTGGCGTGATGCAACGTTGCATCTCCCCCGAAGAAGGTCGAGTGATTCTGGATGAAATCCACTCGGTGCGGCCATCATGCGTCCTCACGGACAATCGTCGCTAAAGCATACTGAGCTGGTTTCTTCTGGCCAAATGATAATGAGATGGCTAAGGACATTATTGATCATTGCGATGGATGCCAGTTCTATGCAAACTTGTCCCACAAGCCGACCTCTGCTCGGAAGACGATTCCCCTCGACTGGCCGTTTGCTGTTTGGGGACTCGACATGGTTGGTCCCTTTCAGACTGGAAAAGGCACGTTCACTCATTTGTTGGTTGTAGTCGAGAAGTTTACAAAGAGGATAGAAGCCAAGCTCATCAAGAAGCTGAACTCCCGCACAACAGTCACATTCATGAGGGAGATAATTTTTTGATACGGCGTTCCCCACATCATTATCAGGGACAACGTCACCAACTTTGACTCGGAAGAATTTAGGAACTTCTGCACCGCCCAAGGCACTTGGCTGGATTATGCATCTGTTGCACATCCTCAAACCAATGGACAAGTCGAGCGGGCTAATGGCCTCATCCTGCAAGGTCTGAAGCCTCGTCTCATGCACGATTTGGATGATGCCACTAGTGCCTTGGTAACTTAGCTGTCGTCTATCTTATGGGGCCTGAGAACGACACCTAATCGATCGACTGGTCAGACTCCTTTTCTCCTAGTCTATGGAGCCGAATCTATCCTACCGAGTGACTTGTTTCACAACTCTCCTCAAGTGGAATTTTATTCTGAAGCCGAAGCTGAACAAGCCAGGCAGGATGGTGTTGATATCCTGGAGGAAGAGCAAGAAATGGCTCTGATCTGGACTACAACCTATCAGTAAGATCTACGGCATTTCCATGCGAAGAATGTCAAGAGTCGGTCGTTTCATGAGGGAGACTTGGTGCTCCGAGTGGATCAACAGCGACCTCATAAGCTTGCTCTGGCATGGGAAGGTCCCTTCATCATCACCAAAGTGTTGAACAACGAAGCCTATTACCTGTACAACCTCAAGGAACAGATGGACGAGCCATGCGCCTGGAATGCAGATCTGCTCCGTCGTTTTTATACTTAGAGACAGAAGAGTTTTGATGTAATAAAAATATTTCATCTATGCAAATCAGACTTCCGAAGTTTGTTGTCGATTCCAATTGTATAGTTTCACACTTGGAAATTCTCCGAGTGTTGAGCAATCCTCACACTCGGGGGCTTAGCTACGAACATGCTTTCGCCTAAGTTAAAAACCCTGCCGAGTGGATAGGAGTCCATTCACTCGACGACTTAGCTACGAATCAGTCTTCGCCTAAGTTCAAAACTACTCCGAGTGTTGAAAAATCCTCACAATCAGGGGCTTAGCTGCGAGCATGCTTTCGCCTAAGTTAAAAACCCTACCGAGTGGATAGTAGTCCTTTCACTCGATGACTTAGTTGTGAATCAGTCTTCGCCTAAGTTCAAAACTACTCTGAGTGTTGAGCAATCCTCACACTCGGGGATTAGCTCTGAGCATGTTTTCGCCTAAGTTAAAAACCCTGCCGAGTGGATAGCAGTCCATTCACTCGACAACTTAGCTATGAACCAGCCTTTGTCTAAGTTCACAATTCCTCTCCGAGTGTTGAGCAATCCTCACACTTGGGGGCTTAGCTGCGAACATACTTTCGCCTAAGTTAGAATCTCTGGCGAGTGGATAGTAATCCATCCACTCGACGTCCTAGCTGCGAATAAATCTTCGCCTAGGCTTAAAATCTACTTCGAGTGTTGAGCAATCCTCACACTCGGGGGCTTAGCTGCGAACATACTTTCACCTAAGTTAGAATCCCTGCCAAGTGGATAGTAATCCATCCACTCGACATCCTAGCTGTGAATAGATCTTCGCCTAGGTTTAAAAACTACTTCGAGTGTTCGATAATCCTTACACTCGGGAGCTTAGCTACGAACCAGCTTTCGCCTAAGTCAGAAGACAAATGCAGTCGAACAAGCGATTGAAAGCCAAATACAGATAAATCCAAAGGTTTAATCGCGGATGAGTGTTTTGTGAGAAAGCAAACGTGCTCAGGCCTAAGTCCTGAATGAAGTTTTAAAGCGGATACAATTCCACTCGGCATACCGAGGCAAATAAAAGTTTTTCTCTCAAATATCAAATTTTTTAAGCACCCGACGGGCTGGCTGGCTCGACGAAAGTGTCCAAGCCAATTCCGTCTGCGATCCTGCTGGCTGTGTCGATGAAGGTATCCATGAAGTCCTCAAACTGAAGTTTCTTCATGTCAACCACTCGGAGCTCCTTCAACTTGTCTTCCCTCACATCCCTGCAATGGACCCTAACGAGGGAGAGTGCCACGTCATCCCCACAGCGAGCAGCAGATTTCTTCCAGGCTTGCACTCGATTGGGAAGGTCGTTCAGGCATGCCATCATAGATGTGAGTTCGAGCTGAAGAGTATCTTCAGGCCACAGTTCATTGTCGATCCTCTCCATTGCAGATTTCAGTCGGACGAGATATGCTTGAACACCCTGGAGCCTGAAGTTGAGTCTGAGCATGTTCATGGCCACCGCATCTCCAACAGGCGACTTGGAGGGATCCAAATTGGGCTCGATCTCCTCGGTCTCTTTTTCAAAGTCCTGGCAGAATTCTGTTGGGGAGAAGGAATGGGAGGAGAATTGATGAGATACAATCGTCGAATATTTTATAAATTTCAGTCGACAGAGATACTCACCGTCGAGCACGATGTACATCTTCCTTGAGAACTCCCCCAAGTGCTTCTCCAAACCATTGCTCCTCTTGGTTAGCTGCTCAGTTCTCTTAGTGAGGTCCACGAGCTCATTCTTCAGTTTTAAGTTCTCCTCCTCCATCTTCTTGGCAGCAGTCAGCTTCTGGTCGGCGGCTTCGGTTTTCTCCTTCGCCACCCGTTGGGCATCAGCGAGCGCTTTGTCCGTTTCCTCTAGCGCTTTCTTCATGGTATCTAAAGAAACAACATTGTTTAGTCGCGCTTGGAGTCGACGATTTTCATTGCGTATGTCTGTTCGAGTGAGAGCACTCGGTTCAAAGCATGAAAAGTGAGGGTAGGAATGCAGAGGGTCGATAGAAGGTACCTCCCAGAGTTTTCAGCTCAGCCCGCACTCGCTCCAAAGCATTGTTGGAGGCTTCCAGATCCACATGCAGCCGGTTCCTTTCATCTTCAAGGTCCTTGTACTGCGTTCCAAGTTCACAAGCCCTCTGAAATCAACAAAGAAAGAAACTAAATCAACAAGTAATACCAACACTCCAAAGTGCAAAAGATCAAAGGCGGTCGACTGGGTGGCACGCACCGCCCAGATGGTTAATACTCGATTTAACGAGTGACCCGTCGGCCCCATTATCCTGGAATAGCATCATATAATGGTTGATCAATGATATCCATGAAACCTATGTCCAGGGGAAGAGGAATTCAACCAAAAGTCCACTCGACATGTCGAGTGGCTCATGTACTCCGCGTACCATAAACAAATTCAAGACAGTCTCTATCAGACCTCCACCAGTGCAAGCACTCGACAGCGGTCTCGGGGACTACACCCAGTGGGTGCACTCAGAGCGCCTCAACTGAGACAATTAACACTCGATCTGTTGAGTGACCCTTCAGCCCCATTCCGCACCTTTGAAGCATCGCCATATCACTGTTGATCAAATGATGTCCATAAAACCTACATGGTAGTTTCGGTGCAGGACGGTGAGGAAAAAAATTCACTCGACATGTCGAGTGACGATCGTACTCCGTGTGCGATAGAAATTCTGATTTCAAGTTTTCAAGACTATTGCTTATCGTCTACGATTAACAGTAGCCTTGGGAACTACACCAAGTGGGTGCACTTAGCGTGCCCCCACTTGTTACTAAAACAATCGACAAGGTCCGCCCTGTCCGAACATTCATCCCTCACTCGATCTATCGAGTGACATGCCCCCCCACTCCATGAAGTGCAGTCTATCCTTATGTAGAGTCATGTCATGGTTTATCAATGATATCCATGAAACCTACAAGGTAGCTTCGGAGTGGTGCAATCAAGGGCGAACGTATCCCGCATACGACAAACTCTAAGACCCCTGCCGGTGCAAGCACTCGACAGAGGTCTCGGGGACTACACCCAGTGGGTGCACTTAGCATGCCCCCACTGGATCTGCCAACTCTCAACCTGTCGAGTGGCAGAAAATATCCATCATTGGAACATCCGTCACTCGATCTGTCGAGTAACATGCCCTCCACTCCGTGAAGTGTAGTCTATCCTTATGTAGCGTCATATCATGGTTTATCAATGATATCCATGAAACCTACAAAGTAGCTTCGGAGTGGCACGATCAAGGGCAAACATATCCCACTTATGACAGACTCTAAGACCCCCACCGATGCAAGCACTCAACATCGGTCTCGGGGACTACACCCAGTGGGTGCACTCAGAGTGCCCCCACTAACCCAAAACCTACTCGATTAAGACCTGATCTATTCGAGTGGAGAATTTTCAAACATTCTACGAGGGAAAAATAAAATCCCAGTGGGTGTACAGTCAAAGAAGACAGGAATTCAATCAGAAATGTACTTACAATCAAACTTACTCGGACATTTGTGCGAAGCACTATGCTGGCATCGTAAGCCAACTTGCTGGCCTCGTATGCCTCCTTGGTGCACAACATCATCTGCTCCGCCTGGATCATGACCTCCTTTGCAGCTCCGGTCTGATCTTCCGGAATGCAACGCAGAGGAAAAGCCGTCATCGGCGGGATCAGCGTAATAGCTGGGGAAATCGTGGTAGTCTGAGCAGGTCCAGTTGGAGTCGACGTCACGATGGTTGAGACAGCTGGAGGGACACTTGTTAGAGGCACTGTAGGGTCAGCTTTTATCCATGTCGAGTCGCTTATCCCCTGGGAGGACTCTGCAGTCGACCTCTGAGGCATCTGCACGGACGAGGTCCTTCGAGTGCGTACGTGCAGGGTGCCCCAGATCTCGTCCTCGCCTCCCGTACCCCGAGGGTGTTTCTCATCATCTTCCAGCTAGATGATCTCTGCAAATATCAATCGACAACACTAACTTTTGCAATAAACGAATCCCATTCGAACAAACTAAAGATTTGTTTAACTCTGTGGGAAGTTGCAGCGTCAGCAGTGTCTATGTCCATTGCCTCCTCTCCGTCACGTGGAGGCGACGTTACTAGAGTAGCATCTCTGATGGATCAAACGACACTCGGTCAATGAGAATGCAAATTCACAATTGACAGTGAGAATTCGAAAGTAAATACTCACGTGGAGACGACAGGAACAGCCATCCTCATGCGAGGCAGTGCTTTGCGAGGTTTGTTCTCAATCGTCTTGGGTTGCTTCGCCGATCGCTCACTTGACTCGACGGTCGAAGGTCGGCTCCGCTTCGGGTTCCTCTCGCTTGGGCCTGGAGACTTGTCCTCCGCAATCGCAGGGTCGAGACTTGGAGCAGCATTCAGAGCAAGGAGGAGACTCGACTTCTTCCACGTTCTCACCCGAGTTTTCATATTCGTCCTTGGAGTCAAAAGAGTCATCACCGTCCATGCTGCCGCCCTCACTCACCCCACCATCTTCAGGTTGGTTCCCATTGGGTACACGCGAGTACATGTTCGTCCACTCCTTCATGATTCAAACAAGGAAGTCAGTACATAAATCAATCTATCACTCGACAGTACAAGTACTTCAGTCGACAAAGTGCAACTTACCAGATTCTTCGGCGGGTTTTCGGCCGAGTAAGGTCGGATCCTCTTGGTTCCCAAGGGGTTGTCACACGCCCCGGTGATGCTGCGAAGCCACCGCTCGATAGTTTTTTGCAGAACCTCTTCTGGGTGCGTTCTGGTCGAGTCCTCAGGGCCTGCATAGTGCCACATGGTGTGATCTCTAGCTTGGAGCGGCTGAATCCGTCGACTAAGGAATGTCTCCAACAGATCCATGCCGGTCACTCCACCCTGAACCAGTTTCACCACGGCGTCCACCAAAATTCCCACTTGGACCTGTTCCTCTTCAGACACCTTTAGAGACTTGGGGACGGCTAGACGGTCAGTTGTGTAGGGGGAAAGACCAGTCGACATGTTGGGAGCAGCTACATCCTTGTAATAGAACTAAGTCGATTGCCAACCTCTAACAGATTCAGGAAAGGTCATAGAAGGGAAAGAACTATGAGCTCTCTTCTGAAGTCCTAGACCCCCACACAACTGCAACACATGAGTTTTCCCATCCGCGGGGAGGGCTTTCTTCACAGTCTAAGATCTAACCGTAAAGATGTTCTTGAACAGTCCCCAATGAGGAGGACAACCCAAAAAGCACTCGCACAAGGTAATGAAAGCAGACAAGTAGGAAATTGCATACGGCGGGAAGCGGTAGAGCTGAGCACCAAAGCCATTCAGAAACCCTTTAATGAACGGGTGGGGCGGTATAGAAAAATCTCTTTCGACGTGGGAGAGGAGGAGAACTCGCTCTCCGTCGCGCGGCTCCGGTTCGCGCTCTCCCTCCCGCAACCTCCAGGCGCCGTCCGCCACAAGCCTGTCAGCAACCAGGCCGTCCATCTTCGCTCGAGTGACCACCGATGGGAGAAAGTCTCCCTGCATCCATCCCACCGGCGGGGTGTACCGAGCGGTCGGGGGCTTCTTGCCCTTGCCTTTCGCCGCCCCCTTCTTGGCGTGATCCAGCTTCTCCGTGGTGCCCTTCATCATCGCGGTGGCTGCTCTCGTCGAAGAAGAATGGAGTGTTGCACTGAGGATAGGGGAGGCGGAGGAAGAGAGGAAGTTTGGGCAAAATTACTGTGCAATCAGCGGCGCTTCGGGATTTATACCTCGCCGAGTGCCTCACTGACTGGTGGGCCCGCGAGATCACCGCACATGCCAACCGCAGACGATGCCCTGTACGTGGCGAAATGACCGGCACAAGAATCGAGGCGTCATGCCCCCACTTGCCCTGATCATGGCGTCATTGTCGCACCCGCGTGTGCTTCCCAAATTTTTGTATCCTGCAAGATCCGGGTTTGACAGACCGACCCGTCACCTCCAAAGATTTCTTCAGTTCACTTGGAACAAAATTAGCATTGAACATTCACTCGGGCACTTTCAAGGATGGATGGATCCGAGCGAATGATGAAGAGTTCAGTCGACGCAAGTTTCGTTGAAGCCCCGAATATCTTTCAAAAGATTTGGTGCCTTGGTCTAAATTGACATCGATACCCCCATTCACCACTCGAACCCCGATCCATTCGGGGGCTAATGATGAGGATATGTACCTAGGGTAGGGTCCTAGGCATGACCTACATACCCTACCTAAGGACACTACATTGGAGTACTTGAAAATCACAAATAAGCTTCCGACTGGATTCCATCTGGCGCTCAAGTCACTCGACAAGCACACTACTAGAATGTCGATCAGTAGTCCCGGTCGGGATGTTCCTTTAGTACCGGTTCCCCAACCGGTACTAACGGGTCGGGACTAAAGGTATAGACCTTTAGTACCGGCTGGCCCATGGACCGGTACTAAAGGCCCACCACGTGGCTGCCTGCGTGGGCTGGTGGTGGAGGACCTTTAGTACCAGTTGGTGAACACCGGTTTTTAAAATATATTTTTTTGTTTTCGGATTTTTTTTAATTTTTTTCGGATTTTCAAATCTGTGAATTATCTGACAATTTAATCTCTAATCACCCCACTTCACTCCTTTTGAATTATTTGACAATTTAATCTCTAATCACCCTCACTCCAAATCATCTAACTTCCCAGCCGGTCACCCATCCTCTCACTGCTCTAACCCGAGCACGCTTAACTTTCGAGTTCTATCACCCTTTGTTTCCAAGTCTGCACTTGTTGTTTTCTTGACAATAGTAAGCTATCAATCCTATTAACCCTTAGGTCTTGATGTCACATTATTTAATTTTTTTAATTCCAAACAATTATTAAAATAAAATAAAAATATTGAATTTCTATGAAAATAAAATAAGTAATATTATTAATTTATTCATTTTTTGCCATATATTCAATTCATATGGCATAATTAATATCTTTAAATCTGTAAATCGAAATTCAACAAATAATATATCCATTATTATCAGAAAAATGTCAGGAATCCAAATATGACATCATTTATTTATTTTTAAATAATTTTATTTTTTTGATTTTGTAGGAAAAAATCTTCTTTTTGAAATAACTTTTTTTACTTTTTGGATTTCGAGAATCTGAGAAAACTTCACCGGGTAAACCCCGGTGAAATCGAGTCCCAATTTTTCTCTAGTTTTTCTGATATATTAAACTAACCCCGGTGATCCTCTAACACGCGTTTCAACTTCAACCTCTTTTTATCATTTTCGTAGTTTCTCTTTGCATCAGCAATGACCCGACCCAAATCATCAGCGGGTTCATCTGATGCCACTTCTTCAGCTTCCCCCATTGATGCCTCTTCTTTAGCTTCCCCCATTGTTGTATCGACGAAAGGATAGTTGTCATCATCCTCTTCTTCTACATTGTCTTCCATTATAACCCCTCTTTCTCCGTGCTTGGTCCAACAACTATAGCCAGACATGAAACCGGACTTCAGCAGGTGGTAATGAAGGGTTTTTGAGCTAGAGTAATTCCTATCATTCTTACAGTCATGACATGGACAACACATGAAACCATTCTGCTTGTTTGCCTCGGCCACACGAATAAAATCATGCAGGCCATTAAGAAACCCTGGACTTAGTCGGCCATCGTACATCCATTGTCGGCTCATGTTCACTACACAACTTCGAAGTGACCAAATTAAAACAACTTCATCATCACATTACAACCAAAAGTAGAGCTAGCAGTGACCAAATGTTATTAATACAAATAATAGATACTTATAGTTCATACATACATCTCATAAAACAACATACAAATATCTCAACTTATTATGGACCAAGCACGGAGAAAGAGAGGTTATTATGGAAGACAACGAAGAAGAAGAGGGTGAAGACAAATATCCTCCCCCTGAATATGGTGATGCTGCAATGGGGGAAGCTGAAGTTCAAGAAAATGAAATGTCTTTTTGTAACAGATGAGTTTATGTCCGGAACCCTGATACTTCGAAAGAGATTGTCCGTTTTCTACATGAAGTGCATCCAGCTTTTGCCGTAACCCTCTCAACTTTTTAGCACATGCTATGTGGGTGAAATGATGATAGCATGCCAACTTCCAACCTTTTGAGAGTTCATTTGTAGTGCTTTTCAATTTCAGGGTCATTTAGCTCAAAAAAATCAATAACTGCATGAAAAATAACAAATGAAGTCAGAAAGGGTTGAAAATTGATGATGTGGCTTTGAATGGTGCATTTTGAACACACAAAAATCCTGGAGTTCAAATAAGTTCAAGAAAATGAAATGCCTTTTGCAACAGATGAGTTTATGTCCGAAACCCTGATACTTCGAAAGAGACTGTCCGTTTTGTAAACGAAGTGCATCCAGCTTTTGCAGTAACCCTCTCAACTTTTTAGCACATGCTATATGGGTGAAATGATGATACCATGCCAACTTTCAACCTTTTCAGAGTTCATTTGTAGTGCTTTTCAATTTCAGGGTCATTTAGCTCAAAAGATCAATAACTGCAAGAAAAATAACAAATGAAGTCAGAAAGGGTTGAAAATTGATGATGTGGCTTTGAATGGTGCATTTTGAACACACAAAAGCCTGGAGTTCAAATAAGTTCAAGAAAATGAAATGCCTTTTGTAACAGATGAGTTTATGTCCGAAACCCTGATACTTCGAAAGAGACTGTCCGTTTTGTACACGAAGTGCATCCAGCTTTTGCCTTAACCCTCTCAACTTTGTAGCACATGCTATGTGGGTGAAGTGATGATACCATGCCAACTTTTAAACTTTTCAGAGTTCATTTGTAGTGCTTTTCAATTTTTGGGTCATTTAGCTCAAAATAATCAATAACTGCATGAAAAATAACAAATGAAGTCGGAAAGGGTTGAAAATTGATGACGTGGCTTTGAATGGTGCATTTTGAACACAAAAAAATCCTAGAGTTCAAATAAGTTCAAGAAAATGAAATGCCTTTTGCAACAGATGAGTTTATGTCCGAAACCCTGATACTTCGAAAGAGACTGTCCGTTTTGTACACGAAGTGCATCCAGCTTTTGTTGTAACCCTCTCAACTTTTTAGCACATACTATGTGGGTGAAATGATGATAGCATGCAAACTTTCAACCTTTTCAGAGTTCATTTCTAGTGCTTTTGAATTTCAGGGTCATTTAGCTCAAAAAATCAATAACTGCAAGAAAAAAAACAAATGAAGTCAGAAAGGGTTGAAAATTGATTATGTGGCTTTGAATGGTGCATTTTGAACACACAAAAGCCTGGAGTTCAAATAAGTTCAAGAAAATGAAATGCCTTTTGTAACAGATGAGTTTATGTCCGAAACCCTAATACTTCGAAAGAGACTGTCCGTTTTGTACACGAAGTGCATCCAGCTTTTGTTGTAACCCTCTCAACTTTTTCGCACATGCTATGTGGGTGAAATGATGATACCTTGCCAACTTTCAACCTTTTCAGAGTTCATTTGTAGTGCTTTTCAATTTTAGGATCATTTAGCTCAAAAAATCAATAACTGCATGAAAAATAACAAATGAAGTCAGAAAGGGTTGAAAATTGATGATGTGGCTTTGAATGGTGCATTTTGAACACACAAAAAGCCTGGAGTTCAAATAAGTTCAAGAAAATGAAATGCCTTTTGTAACACATGAGTTTATGTCCGAAACCCTGATAATTCGAAAGAGACTGTCCGTTTTGTACATGAAGTGCATCCAGCTTTTGCGGTAACCCTCTCAACTTTTTAGCACATGCTATGCGGGTGAAATGATGATACCATGCCAACTTTCAACCTTTTGAGAGTTCATTTGTAGTGCTTTTCAATTTCAGGGTCATTTAGCTCAAAAAAATCAATAACTGCATGAAAAATAACAAATGAAGTCAGAAGGGGATGAAAATTGATGATGTGGCTTTGAATGGTGCATTTTGAACACACAAAAAACCTGGAGTTCAAATAAATTCAAGAAAATGAAATGTCTTTTGTAACCGAAGAGTTTCCGTCCGAAACCCTGATACTTCGAAAGAGACTGTCCGTTTTGTACATGAAGTGCATCCAGCAAAAAGAATGAACTAAAAATAATCAATTTAATATTATTTTATGAACTATAATATGCTTCAATAGCAAGAAGAATCAACTAAAAAGCTTTTATATAACTCTAATAGCAAAAAGAAACTCTAAAAGGTTTTATAAACCTCTAGTATTTTTGAAACTAAAATTATATAAAACCTAAAAATTACCGTATATGTAGGAAGTCTTTAGTACCGGCTGGTGACTTTAGTACCGGTTGGTGTCACCAGCCGGTACTAAAGGTGCATGCAGGGCCCAAGTCTGACCAAAAGCCTGCCACACCCCTTTAGTATCGGCTCATGACACGAACCGGTACAAAAGATTGCTCACGAGCCGGTACTAAAGGTTGCCCTGCTCCTAGCCGTTGGAGCCGGCACGAACCGGGACTAATACCGTCTTTAGTACCGGCTCGTAACCAGACCGGGACTAATGCTTGGGACGAAAGGTCTGTTTTCTAATAGTGGCAATCCACCCGAAGAATTCTTCCTCCACTCGACAGTCATCTGTCACTCGGAAGACCTCAATCCCAGTCAATGCTAGAAGACCAGAAGTCACCACCAGGAGACCAACGGGCAGGTGTTAGTCCTTTCATCATTAGTAGCTTTTATTACGTATGTTACCAGTAACGCCAGCCTTTAAACCCATGACCGGACCCTTGGATGCCGGGCAATGACGAGGGGTAGCGAACTCTATATAAGCCGCCCCTCCCCTCTAGCACAAGGGTTTGCAACCACTGTAATCTCAACAATCCACGTGATAAAACTCCCGAGCACTAAGACATAGTGCTGTTACCTCCACGAGAGGGGCCTGAACTCATACATCCATGTGTACACCCTTGATGTAGCTAGGACTCTGCCCTCTCCTTTTGTACCCCTACCTTCTACTGTCAGGCTCGTTCCCACGACAGTTGTTCTATTTATATGAGAGATATGTTTTATGGTCATGCCCCGATGGTCAATGGTTTATTTTTATTGAATCTCGAATGTGATGTTACACATATTCATAGTGTGAGTATGAAACAATGTAAGGTATATAATTATAGTCCCACATACTTGTGGCACTGCCGCCTTGGTCATATTGGTGTCAAACGCATGAAGAAACTCCATGCTGATGGACTTTTGGAGTCTCTTGATTATGAATCATTTGACCCGTGCGAACCATGCCTCTTGGGCAAGATGACTAAGACTCCATTCTCCGGAACAATGGAGCGAGCAACCAGCTTGTTGGAAATAATACATACCGATGTATGTGGTCCAATGAGCGTTGAGGCTCGCGGTGGCTATCGTTATGTTCTCACCATCACCGATGACTTAAGCAGATAAGGGTATGTCTACTTAATGAAACACAAGTGCGAGACCTTTGAAAAGTTCAAGGAATTTCAGAGTGAGGTAGAGAATCAACGTGACAAGAAAATAAAATTCTTACGATCTGATTGTCGAAGAGAATATTAGATTCACGAGTTTGGCACACACTTAAGGAAATGTGGAATTGTTTCACAACTCACGCCGCCTGGCACACCTCAACGTAATGGTGTGTCCGAACTTCGTAATCACACTCTATTGGATATGGTACGATCTATTATGTCTCTTACTGATTTAACGCTATCATTTTGGGGATATGCATTAGAAAATAAATGGATCTTTAAGAAGAAGACTAACGTGGATGGTAATGTGACCGTCTATAAGGCTCGGCTTGTCGCTAAGGGTTATCGACAAGTTCAAGGAGTTGACTACAATGAGACTTTCTCACCTGTAGCGATGCTGAAGTCCATCCGAATCATGTTAGCAGTGGCCGCATTTTATGATTATGAGATATGGCAAATGGACTTCAAAACAGCATTCCTTAACGGTTTCCTTAAGGAAGAATTGTATATGATGCAGTCGAAAGGTTTGGTCAATCCTAAGAATGCTAACAAGGTATGCAAGCTCCAGCGCTCCATCTATGGGCTGGTGCAAGCATCTTGGAGTTGGAACATTCGATTTGATGAGGTGATCAAAGCTTTGGGTTTACACAGGCTTATGGAGAAGCATGTATTTACAAGAGAGTGAGTGGGAGCTCTGTAGCATTTCTCATTTTATATGTGGATGACATATTTTGATGGGAAATGATATAGAACTCTTGGAAAGCATAAATGCCTACTTGAATAAGTGTTTTTGAATGAAGTACCTTGGAGAAGCTACTTACATATTAGGCATCAAGATCTATAGAGATAGATCAAGATGCCTCATTGGTATTTCACAAAGCACATACCTTGACAAGATATTGAAGAAGTTCAACATGGATCATTCCAAGAAGGGGTTCTTGCCTGTATTGCAAGGTGTGAGATTGAGCACAGCTCGATGCCCGACCTCGGCAGAAGATAGAGAAAAGATGAGTGTCATCCCCTATGCCTCGGCCATATGCTCTATTATGTATGCCATGCTGTGTACGAGACCTGATGTGAACCTTGACATAAGTTTGATAGGGAGGTACCAACGTGATCTCGGAATGGAACACTGGACAGCGGTCAAGAATATGCTTAAGTACCTGAAAAGGACTAAGGATATGTTTCTTGTTTATGGAGGTGCCAAAGAGCTCATCGTGAAGGGTTACGTCGATGCTAGCTTTGACACAGATTCGGATGACTCCAAGTCACAAACCGGATATGTGTATATTTTGAATGGTGGGGCAGTCAGCTGGTGCAGTTGCAAGCAAGGCATCGTGGCGACATCTACATGTGAAGCGGAGTACATAGCTGCTTCGGAAGCAGCGCAGGAAAGAGTCTGGATGAAGGAGTTCATCACCAACCCAGGAGTGATTCCCAATGCGTCGGGCCCGATGACTCTCTTCTGTGACAACATTGAGCTATTGCCATTGCCAAGGAGCCCAGGTTTCACAAGAAGACCAAGCACATCAAGCGCCGCTTCAACTCCATTCGTGGTTACATTCAGGATGGAGATATAGATATTTGTATAGTACATAGGGATCTGAATGTCACAGATCCGTTGACTAAACCACTTTCACGAGCGAAACATAATCAACACCAGAACTCTATGGGTGTTCGAATCATCACAATGTAACTACATTATTGACTCTAGTGCAAGTGGGAGACTGTTGGAAATATGCCCTAGAGGCAATAATAAAATGGTTATTATTATATTTCCTTGTTCATGATAATTGTCTATTGTTCATGCTATAATTGTCTTAACCAGAAACCATAATACATGTGTGAATACATAGACAACACCATGTCCCTAGTGAGCCTCTAGTTGACTAGCTCGTTAATCAATAGATGGTCATGGTTTCCTGACCATGCACATTGGATGTCGTTGATAATGGGATCACATCATTAGGAGAATGATGTGATGGACAAGACCCAATCCTAAGCGTAGCACAAGATCGTGTAGTTCGTCTGCTAGAGCTTTTCTAATGTCAAGTATCATTTCCTTAGACCATGAGATTGTGAAACTCCCGGATACCGTAGGAATACTTTGGGTGTGCCAAATGTCACAACATAACTGGGTGGCTATAAAGGTATACTACTGGTATCCCCGAAAGTATCTGTTGGGTTGGCACGAATCGAGACTGGGATTTGTCACTCCGTGTGACGGAGAGGTATCTTTGGGCCCACTCGGTAAGACATCATCGTAATGAGCTCAATGTGACTACGGAGTTAGCCACGGGATGATTTATTACAGAACGAGTAAACAGACTTGCTCGTAACGAGATTGAACAAGGTATAGGGATACCGACTATCGAATCTTGAGCAAGTAACATACCGATGGACAAAGGGAATTGTATACGGGATTAATTGAATCCCCGACATCATGGTTCATCAATGAGATCATCATGGAACATGTGGGAGCCAATATGGGTATCCAAGTCCCACTATTTGTTATCGGCCGAAGAGGTGTCTCGGTCATGACTACATGGTTCCCGAACCCATAGGGTTTACACAATTAAGGTTTAGTGATGCTAGAGTTGTAATGGGAATTGTATGTGGTTAGCGAAAGTTGTTTGGAGTCCCAGATGTCACGAGGAGTTCCTGAATGGTCCAGAGGTGCAGATTTATCTATGGGAAGTCCAGTTTCAATTACCGGAAAGTTTTGGGGTTTATCGGTATAGTACCGGGACCACCAAAGGGATTTCGGGGGTCCACTAGGAGGGTCCACCTGCCCCGGAGGACCTAATGGGCTGTAATTGGGTGGGAACCAGCCCCTTAGTTGGCTGGTGCACCTCCCCCTAGGGCCCAAGGCGCCTAGGGCAGCCAACCCTAGGGGTGTGGGGGCGCCCCCACCAAACTTGGGGTCAAGTTCCCCCATTGGCCGGCGCCTCCACCCTACATTAGGTCTAGGGGCGTCGGCCCCCTCTCCCCTTGGCCTATAAATAGTGGGGGGATGGGAGGGAGGCCACACCCCTTTCCCTTGGCATAGCCCTCCCCCTCCTACACCACCTCCTCCTCCGTAGTGCTTAGTGAAGCTCTGCCGGAGAACCACGAGCTCCACCGCCACCACGCCGTTGTAATGCCGGAGCTCTCCCTCAACTTCTCCTTCCCCCTTGCTGGATCAAGAAGGAGGAGACTTCCCCGGGATGTACGTGTGTTGAACGCGAAGGCGCCGTTTGTTCAGCGCTTGGATTGGATCTTCCGGGATTTGAATCGCCGCGAGTATGACTCCATCAACCGCGTTCTATGCAATGCTTCCGCTTAGCGATCTTCAAGGGCATGAAGATGCACTCCCTCTATCTTGTTGCTAGCATCTCCTAGATTGATCTTGGTGACACGTAGGAATTTTTTTGAATTATTACTACGTTCGCCAACATCATCGTAGGCCGAAGTGGGGCGACGTCCTCCATGGGCGCCGACCTGACCTGGAGCTACTAGCGGGGATGACTAGGACCGGGGTGGATCAGGACAAAGGGAGGAGCATCGGAGGGGGTGAATTGGGAGCAACAGAGAGGGGGGAATAGAGAGGCGGAGGCTCACTGACGTGGCTTGAAACTGTGTCGGTATTTCCCCAAATATGAAGGGATGATGCATCAGAGCTACGGTAAGTATTTCCCTCAGTTATGAAACCAAGGTATCGATCCAAGGAGGAAGACCATGCAACGCTATGTAAACAGTACATGCGCACAAAGAACAAATACTTGCAACAGTAAGAGAGGTTGTCAATCTCTCAACAGTAAAAATATAGATTAGGTGTAGTAGATTGGATAAATAGATATCACAAGAACACAAAATAAAAGAAGCAAATAAGAAGTTCAACAAGCTGTTTTGGGGTCTTTGGATTAATAGACCTTGAAACAAAAGCAGCAAAAAAATAGATCGGAAAGCAATATGTTGGAAAAGTAGACCCCGGGGCCGTAGGTTTTGCTAGTGGCTTCTCTCGTGAGTATAGCACACGGTGGGTAAACAAATTACTGCTGGGAAATTCATAGAAGATGAAATAATCATGACGATATCCAAGGCAATGATCATTATATAGGCATCACGTCCAAGATAAGTAGACCGAAACGATTCTACATCTACTACTATTTCTACAAACATCGACCGCTACCCAGCATGCATCTAGTGTATCAAGTTCATAGAAAAATGGAGTAATGCAATAAGAACGATGACATGATGGAGACAAGATCTTTTCTTGCAGGAATCGACCCCATCATGCTTAATAGGAATGATAGATGTGTGCCTCACTGCCCCTTCTGTCACTAGAAGAGGACACTACAAGATCGAACATATCATAGAGCACCTCTTCCCATGGCAAGAAAAATTGATTTAGTTGGCCTAACTAAACCAAAGATTCAAAGAAGAAATACGATGCTATAAGTAATCATGCATATAAGATCTTCCCATGCATCAAAGAAGACTCAAATCATATTGGATAGAAACTGATCATGAACTCAAAATTCATCAGATCCCAACAAACACACCGCAAAAATTCATTACATCAAATAGATCTTCAAGAGACCATTGTATTGAGAATCAAAAGATAGAGAGAGAGGAAGCCATCTAGCTACTGCCTACGGACCTGTAGGTCTATGGTGGACTACTCGTGCATCATTGGAGAGGCAGCCATGAAGATGATGGTGTTAGATTGGATTTCGTTGTTCTAGAACTTGTGGCATCTGGAATTGTGTTTCGTCGACTCCCAGGGTTTTTGGAATATTTGGGTATGTATAGAGATGATAGGAGGTGGAGAGGCATCCCGGGGAGGGCACAATGCACCAGGCCACGCCAGGGGCCTCTAGCACACCTGGTATCTTGTGTCATCCTCGACCCTCCTCTCGTGACACTTCTTTGGTCCACTAGATGTCTTTTGGCCCAAAAAATTCAAAAAAAATTCACGGTGTTTGGGCTTCGTTTGGTACTGATATTCTGGTATCAAAAGTAAAAAACAAGCAAAAAAACAGCAACTGACACTTGGCACTATGTCAATAGGTTAGTCCCAAAAGATGATATAAAGTTGCTATAAAATGATTGTAAAACATCCATGATTGATAATATAACAACATGGAACAATAAAAAATTATAGGTATGTTGGAGATGTATCATTATCCCAAGCTTAATTCTTGCTCGTCCTCGAGTAGCTAAATGATAAAAACAGAATTTTTGATGTGGAATGCTGCCTAACATGTTCATCACATATCCTTTTCTTTTCTAGCATGGACATTTGGACTTTTAGATGGTTCAAAGCAATAGTTTAGTTTTGACACGAAGAATTTAATACTCAAGCATACCAACAAGCAACCATGTCTTTCAAAATATCAACACTAAAGAAAGTTATCCCTAGCCCATCATGCTCAACCATTGATGCATTCATGAAACACAATCAAATATTAGCTACACCTAATGCTCAAGTACAATCATAGTGCCTCCTAGTTGGTGCTTTATAAGAGAAGATGGAGCATCAAAATAAAATTAAAAATTGGATAAAGTAAATAGATAGGCCCTTCGCAGAGGGAATTAGGGACTTGCAGAGGTGCCAGAGCTCAAGGTTTAATTCATAGAGAAAAATATTTTGGGTGGCATGCCTTTCCTGTCAACGAAAATGACCGAGAGCTTTCAATACCTTTCCATGCTAAATATATCATAAGCGGTCCCCAAACAAAAAATAAAGTTTACTCCTTTTTTCCACCATTCTTTCACAATCCATGGCTAGCAGAATCCACCGTTGCCATCCATACCAACACTTTCCAAGGCATTTATTATTTCAAAACATAAAGTAAATTCCTTTTTCATTTCGGCACTAGGCATCCCTATTACCGCCATACTCTCGTGCAATGACATGTGGATAAACACCCATCTTGAGAATAACACATCTAGCATGGAAAAATATCGGTCACCCCCTTCCTCTTCATGAGCGGTAAGAGCACACAAAAAGGATTCATTTTGAAAATTAGAGATGGAACATACAAATTTGCTTGGAATGGCATGGAAATACCGCATATAGGTAGGTATGGTGGACTCATATGGCAAAACTACATTTTAAGGATTTTGGATGCACAAGTAGTATTTAAACTTAGTACAAGTGGAGGCTAACAAATAGATTGAGAAGAAACCAACCAAGAAACGATAATTCACATAAGCAAGGACTAAGCATAACTAAAACCGAATAATGCACCATAAGTAGGATGTAATTTCATGGCACAACTATTGACTTTCATGCTTGCATAGGGAATCTCAAACCTTAACACCAATATTTTTACTGAGCATAATTACTCATAAACATAACTCACATATTACTACCATTGATGGGGATATAACCCCGAGGTATGCCAAAACAGGGAGGTTCAACCTCCTTTAGAAAACAATACGCCTAGCTGGCGCCCGGCCGGCTAGCGTGTGGCTGGTCGGCCCACAACCGGTTAGAGCACTTCCGGCTCACTCACGGCCGGCTAGCACTTAGCCCCCTGGCGGGCAGCCAGTGAGTGCATCGACTGTCGGCTCCCCCGCTGACCCTCGAACATGCGAGCACCATCCGCCTCCCACCATACCCCCGCACAATGACTAGACGTGAGCCCACGACGGGTCCCCGCATGGCAGCAGTGACCGTTGTGGAACGAACCGCATGCCTACAGTATGAGTTGTCGTACCCCTAACCGCGGTCAACCGCTACAGGCGAAGTGACAGTGCCGGCACACCCCCATTCGCTCCATCACCTGCTCCCGTGTGGCTACAGGCCGGCCCTCCGTACAGCTGACCATGGCCGGCTTCCGCAAGGCGACGCCGCATAGTGCGGCCCGTCCCAGGAAAGGTGGTTGTGGACCAATAGCGGAGGCCGGGCGGCGGGCCCCAGCAGGGTCCCGTAGTCGGCGGGGCCTACAAGCGATGAGACAGCACAGACAGCGGGACACTCGGCCAGCTAGAGAGAATGCTAGCCGGGTCCACCACCCCAGTACTATCCAAGCATCTTGTAAGCCAGTGGGTTGGCCTATAAAACCCCCTCGGCGCCCCCATGCGAGGGGCAAGCGTTCTCACCATCTTCCAAACTCATCCCCACACATAGAGAGGCAGGAAGAGCTGGCTAGTTTCTTCTTCCTTATCCATCCAACGGCTCTAGGAGCACCATTGTAGTCCTCTTAGTTCATCAACTAGACAAGCAAGACTGGGGGTGTTACCTCCCATTGAGGGCCCCAAACCTTGGTACATCGTGTGTCTTGCACCACTTGTTCTCGATCCCGTTACCTGAGTCCACCGGCGTCCTTCGTCCCTGACCACTCTCGATAAGCCACCCAATGGCATATGTTATGAGAAAACGACGACAGATGGCGCCCACCATGGGCCGTCCGCGGCTCCGACTGGAGTCATACTCCGGGCGGGACCACTCACCAACTCGGCCGGGCGTCTCACATCCGAGATGATTAGTATGACCGTGGTGCCTACTCTCGCGGAAGCTCCCGCGGCACCTGGCCATGGTTCTGCTCGCCTCGTGGGCGGAACCGTCGTCTCCTCCCCCGAGCAGAGCCGCATGGATGCCCCGCTCGACACCGACAACCTCTGCATGCTCTTTGACAAGCTGCATCTCGAGAACGTCAGCAGCCTTCGTGAGCATTTTGCCGAGCTGCATCTCGACGAAGCGTCGTCCTTCTACGAGTACCCCAATGTGGTGCTCGACTATTGTGACCCGCCCTCGTGCGCGGGCAGAACCGCCACGGGCGGCGCGCACGACTTTCGCGTCATCACGGGAGGTACTGGCCACCAGCTCCTCCACATCCTCTGGACACGCCAGGGCAGATGTGTTGGCATCTGTCGTCGCTACCCGTGCAGGCATTTCCGACCCCATCGGCTCGGCCCTTCGAGGTTTGAGCACCTCCATCGAGCCAACGAATAACCTAGCCATGGCTACTAGCGAGTTGGAAGCGACACGCCAACTGCTGCTCGCGGAGGCTACCTCCCTCGATAATGCCAAGCGCCGGATGGAGTCCGCGCATCGGGAGTACAACTTCATCTACGGCCTCACCCCAGTCGGCAAGGAACACAGTCGGCAGAACGACATCCGCGTTCGCAGTTGCGTGGTCTCGGAAATCCTTGGTGTCTGTCTGCCCACCTATGACATGCCGGCGACCAACACGACGGCTGCCCAGGTGGCCTATGCCGACCTGGCCAGCCTGGAAGGCGAAGAGCATGCACAGCACGACCAGCATATCCAGGACCTCATCAACACGGCCAATGCACAGTAGGCCCGCATCGACCACATCGACCTTGGCTCCAAGATCTCGCCTCCCAAAGGGGACGGTGCGCCAACAACCGGATAGTGCCAGCTGGCCCAACAGGCCTCGTCCCGCCGCGGCTCCGCCCGACGTGGCGGAGGCTCCCGCAGCGTGTGTTCCCAGCACGAGGACGAGCCGACAGCTGTCACCGACCGGTTGATATGTCTCCAACGTATCTATAATTTTTTATGATGGCATGCTATTATATTATCTGTTTTGGATGTTCTATATGCATTAATATGCTATTTTATATTATTTTTGCGACTAACCTATTAACCTAGAGCCTAGTGCTTGTTTCTTTTTTTCTTTGTTTTTGAGTTTTGCAGATATGGAATATTAAACAGAGTCCAAACGGAATAAAACCTTCGGAAAGAATTTTTCTGGAAGGAAACAAATCAACCAGGCTTGGAGTGCATGGTAGGAAGCCTGCTAGGGAGCCACAAGCCTGCTAGACGTGGACCCCTGGCCGCGCCTAGCAGGCTTGTCGTCTCCCAGCGGGTGTCCTAACCCTAATATTTGGCCTATAAATTCCCAAATATTCCCCCAACATCAGAACGAGCCACGCAAATACTTTTCCGTTGCCAGAAGCAACCGTTCTCGAGTGATCCAATCTTGTAGCGTTTTCCGGTAATCTTCCGAAGGGGGTTTCGATCACGGAGGGCAGCTACATCAACTCCATTGCCCCTCCTATGATGCGTTAGTAGTCCACCACAGACTTACAGGTCCATAGCTAGTAGCTAGATGGCTTCTTCTCTCTCTTTGATCTTCAATACCATGTTCTTCATGATCTTCATGGGTATCTATCCGATGTAATCCTCTTTTGTGGTGCGTTTGTCAAGATCCGATGAATTGTGAGTTTATGTTCAGATTATCCATGAATCTTATTTGAATCTCCTCTGAATTCATATATGCATGATTTCATATCCTTGCAAGTCTCTTCGAGTTATTCGTTTGGTTTGGCCAACTAGATTGGTAATTCTTGCAATGGGAGAAGTCCTTGGTTTTGGGTTCAATCTTGCGATGTCCTCACCCAGTGAGATAGTAGGGGTAGCGAGGCACATATTATACTGTTGCCATCAAGGGTAACAAGATGAGGTTTTCATCATATTGCTTGATCTTATCCCTCTACATCATGTCATCTTTCTTAATGTGTTAGTCTGTTCTTCATGAACTTAATACTCTAGATGCACGCAGGAGTCGGTCAATGTGTGGAGTAATAGTAGTAGATGCAACATTGTTTCGGTCTACTTGACACGGTCGTGATGCCTATATGCATGATCATTTCCTTGGATAACTACAAGTTTATTCGCTCTTCTATCAATTTCTTGACAGTAATTTGTTTAACCACCAAGATATTTTCCTTCGAGAGAGAAGCCTCTAGTGAAACCTATGGCCCCGGGTCTACTTTCCATAATATACTTTCAGATCTATAAACCAAAAATACCAAAAGTACTTTTCTGCAATTTATTTAGCTTTTACTTGTTGGAAATATGCCCTAGAGGCAATAATAAAATGGTTATTATTGTATTTCCTTGTTCATGATAATTGTCTATTGTTCATGCTATAATTGTGTTAACCGGAAACCGTAATACATGTGTGAATACATAGACCACAAC
The DNA here is from genome assembly GCA_022496015.1 of Hordeum marinum. Lineage (NCBI taxonomy): Eukaryota > Viridiplantae > Streptophyta > Magnoliopsida > Poales > Poaceae > Hordeum > Hordeum marinum. Next base: position 48,514,257 of record CM039672.1, read on the forward strand.
GTGTCCCTAGTGAGCCTCTAGTTGGCTAGCTCGTTGATCAATAGATGGTCTCGGTTTCATGACCATGGACATTGGATGTCGTTGATAACGGGATCACATCATTAGGAGAATGATGTGATGGACAAGACCCAATCCTAAGCATAGCACAAAGATCGTGTAGTTCGTTTGCTAAAGCTTTTCAATGTCAAGTGTCATTTCCTTAGACCATGAGATTGTGTAACTCCCGGATACCGTAGGAATACTTTGGGTGTGCCAAACGTCACAACGTAACTGGGTGGCTATAAAGGTACGCTACGGGTATCTCCGAAAGTGTCTGTTGGGTTGACACGAATCGAGACTGGGATTTGTCACCCCGTGTGATGGAGAGGTATCTCTGGGCCCACTCGGTAAGACATCATCATTATGAGCTCAATGTGACTAAGGAGTTAGTCACGGGATGATGTATTACGGAACGAGTAAAGAGACTTGCCAGTAACGAGATTGAACAAGGTATGGGGATACCGACGATCGAATCTCGGGCAAGTACCATACCGATAGACAAAGGGAATTGTATACGGGATTGATTGAATCCCCGACATCGTGGTTCATCCGATGAGATCATCGTGGAGTACGTGGGAGCCAACATGGGTATCCAGATCCCGCTGTTGGTTATTGGCCGGAGAGGTGTCTCGGTCATGTCTACGTGTCTCCCGAACCCGTAGGGTCTACACACTTAAGGTTCGATGACGCTAGGGTTATAGGGAAATGGTATACGTGATTACCGAAGGTTGTTCGGAGTCCCGGATGAGATCCCGGACGTCACGAGGAGCTCCGGAATGGTCCGGAGGTAAAGATTGATATATAGGAAGTCCAGTTTTGGTCACCGGAAAGTTTTCGGGCTCATCGGTAGTGTACCGGGAGTGCCGGGAGGGTGCCGGAGGACCCCCGAGAGGGGTGTGACGACCAAAGGACCTCATGGGCCCTTAGAGGAGGTGTGCCAGCCCATATTGGGTCGGCCAAGACCATCTATGTGGGCCCATGTGACTGGAGATAAGGAGATAAGGCAAAAGGGATTTAAAAGGAGGAGATCCACCTCCCTTGTGGGAGGTGGACTCTCCCTTTAATTCGGCCGGCCCTCTCCTCTTTGGAGTAGAGGCCAAGCCAGCCCTCCACGTCCCTCCTCCTATATATACTTGAGGTTTTGGATGTTTTGAGAGAGGATTTGATCTCTCTCTCTCACGGCGAAGCCCTACCTCTCTTCTTCCTCCTCCGCAGCGCTTAGGCGAAGCCCTGTCGGAATACCTTGCTACTCCACCACCACCACGCCGTCGTGCTGCTGTTGGAGCCCTTCCCCAACCTCTCCTTCCTCCTTGCTGGATCAAGGTGTTGGAGACGTCACCGGGCTGCACGTGTGTTGAACGCGGAGGTGCCGTCCGTTCGGCACTTGATCGGATCTACCGCGATCTGAATCGCTGCGAGTACGACTCCATCAACCGCGTTCTTGTAACGCTTCCGCTTAGCGATCTTCAAAGGTATGAAGATCCACTCTCCCCTTGCTCGTTGCTGGTTTCTCCATAGATGGATCTTGGTGAACGCGTAGGAAAATTTTTGATTTACTACTACGTCTCCCAACATTACTTTCCATTCTCGTTTACATCTATCTCTATGGGATCTAATCCTTGCAAATAATCGTGAAGGGATTGACAACCCCTTTATAGCATTGGGTGCAAGAGTTTGATTGTTTGTGTAGGTGCATCAATTGGTGACTTGCTTGTTTCTCCTACTAGATTGATACCTTGGTTCTCAACAAATGAGGGAAATACTTATCTACTTTGTTGCATCACCCTTTCCTCTTCAAGGGAAAACCAACGCAAGCTCAAGAGGTAGCAAGAAGGATTTCTAGCGCCCTTGCCCAGGAGGATACATAGCAAGTCAAGACAAGATCTCTCTCGTCAACTTGCCAATTTCTGGTGCCATTGCCGGGGAGCATACACATCAAGCCGACCAAGTACCTATCGCAAACTCACCTCCTGCATTTACATTATTTGCCATTTGCCTCTTGTTTTCCTCTCCCCCACTTCTAAAATGATTTTCAGAAAATACCAAAAAGATTCGCCTTTTTGTTCGCCCTTCTTTCGTTTGACTTTTGTTTGCTTGGGTGTTAGATCGCTGCTCGTCTTAATGGCTCAATCCAAAAGTTTTGATCCTTATCTTGGGAAGCTGGAAGATATTGAGGATAATGCTAAGAGATTCATGTCACTCCAATTTGACCATAACAATTTCTTTAGAAACGAGCTTAAAGAACAAAAGATTATGTTTGAATACATGAACAAAGAACTTGATGATATGTCTAAGGATTTTTATGGTTTGAAATCTCAGTTTGCTCATCTTGAAGATTTAGCAGGCCAAATTTCTGATAAACAAGCTACCTTAGTCATTAAAATGGCTGCTAAACCAGAATCTCTTAATAACGATGAAGATCTCAATGTGATTGAAGTGACTCCTATAGAATCTTTGTTTTCCAATATAAATATTGATAAAGATGGGGCTCGAGATAAGTCAAATTTAGTTAAAGAGCATCCCAATGATTCGGAGTTTATAGATACTAATGCTAAGATTGATAAAAGTGGGATAGAAGAGGTCAAAACTTTAAATGGCAATGAACCCACTCTTTTGGATTTCAAGGACTTTAATTATGATAGGAGCCATAGGAGTTGTCTTATATTATTGTATGACCTGCGTGTCAATTATAAACGCCATGTAATTACTTTACTTCATTGCTAAACGTTAGCTGTAGTAGTAGAAGTAATAGTTGGCGAGACAACTTCATGAAGACACAATGATGGAGATCATGATGATGGAGATCATGGTGTCGTGCCGGTGACAGTGATGATCATGGTGCCCCGAAGATGGAGATCAAAGGAGCAAGATGATATTGGCCATATCATGTCACTATATTGATTGCATGTGATGTTTATCATGTTTACATCTTATTTGCATAGAACGACGGTAGTAAATAAGATGATCTCTCAATAAAATTTCAAGAAAGGTGTTCACCCTAACTGTGCACCGTTGCTAAGGATCGTCGTTCCGAAGCACCACGTGATGATCGGGTGTGATAGGTTCTAACGTTCGAATACAACGGGTGTAAGCCAGATTTACACATGCGAAACACTTAGGTTGACTTGACGAGCCTAGCATGTACAGACATGGCCTCGGAACACGGAAGACCGAAAGGTCGAACATGAGTCGTATAGAAGATACGATCAACATAGAGATGTTCACCATGGATGACTAGTCCGTCTCACGTGATGATCGGACACGGGCTAGTTGACATGGATCATGTATCACTTGGAAGACTAGAGAGATGTCTATCTAAGTGGGAGTTCATTAATAATTTGATTAAATGAACTTAATTATCATGAACTTAGTCTAAAAATGTCCTTGCAAATTATGTCGTAGATAGCTCGCGCTGTAGCTCCCCAGTTTTATTGATACAATCCTAGAGAAAAGTAAGTTGAAAGTTGATGGTAGCAATAATGCGGACTGGGTCCGTGATCTGAGGATTGTCCTCATTGCTGCACAGAAAGCTTATGTTTTTGATGTACCGCTAACTGCACCACTCCCTCAAGCGTTGTCTGTAGATGTTGTGAACATATGACAGGCACCTTTTGGTGACTACATGATAGTTCAATGCGTCATGCATTACGGCTTAGAATTGAGGCTCCAAAACGTTTTGAACGTCACGGAACATATGAGATGTTCTAGGAGCTGAGATTGTGATCTCAGGCTCGTGCCTATGTTGAGAGGTATGAGACCTTCAACAAGATTCTTTGTCTGCAAGATAAAGGAGAATAGCTTAATCGGTGAGCGTGTGCTCAGATTGTCTGGGTGCTACAATCACTTGAATCAAGTGGGAGTTTATCTTCCAGATGAGATAGTGATTAATGCAGTTCTCCAAGTCACTTCCACCAAGCTACTAGAGCTTCGTGATGAACTATAACATGCCAGGGATGGATAAGATGATCCCTGAGTTGTTCGTGATGTTTGACACCACGAAGGTAGAAATCAAGAAGGAGCATCAAGTGTTGATGGTTAAGTGAAACCACTAGTTTCAAAAGGGGCAAGGGCAAGAACGGAAAACTTCAGGAATGACAAGCCAGTTGTTGCTCTAGTGAAGAAACCCAAGGTTGAGCCCGAACCCGAGACTAAGTGCTTCTGTTATGAGGAGAATGTTCGCTGAAGCGGAAAACCCCTAGATGCTTGGTAGATAACAAGGCTGGTAATGTCAATGGAAGTATATTTGATATACGTGTTAGTGATGTGTACCTTGCTGGTACTCCTAGTAGCACCTGGGTATTGGATACCGGTTCGGTTGCTAAGTGTTAGCAACTCGAAATAAAAGCTACGGAGTAAATGGAGACTAGCTAGGTGAAAGGTGACGATGTGTGTTGGAAGTATTTCCAAGATTGATGTGATCACCATCGCACGCTCTCTCTACCTTCAGGATTTGTGATAAACCTAAATAAATGTTATTTGGTGTTTGCGTTGAGCATGAACGTGATTAGATCATGATTAGTGCGATACGGTTATTCATATAAGTTAGAGAATAATGGTTATTCTGTTTACATGGATAATGCCTTCAATGGTCATGCACCCACTCGAAATGGTTTATCGAATCATGATCGTAGTAGTACACATATTCATAACATTGGTACCAAAAGATACAAAGTTAATAATGATAGTACCACATGCTTGTGGCACTGCCACGTAATGTCATATTGGTATAAATCGCATGAAGAAACTCCATGATGATGGATGTTTTTTGACTCACTCGATTTCGAATCGGTTGAGACATGCGAGCCATGCCTCTTGGGCAAGATGACTGAGACCCCGTCATCCAATATGATGGAGCGGGCAAGTGGCTTATTGGAATTAATACATGTTGATGTATGTGGTCCAATGAGTGTTAAAACACACAGTGGATATCGTTGTTTTTATTTACCTTCACTGATGATTTGAGTAAATATGGGGATATTTACTTAATGAAACACGAATCTGAAATGTTTGAAAGGTTCAAGGAGTTTCAGAGTGAAGTTAAAGATCATCGTGACAAGAAGATAAATGTCTATGATACGATCATGGAGGTGAATATCTAAGTTACGAGTTTGGTATGCAATTTTAGACAATGTGGAAATTGTTTCACAGCTCACGCCTCCTGGAACACCATAGTGTGATGGTGTGTTCGAACGTCGTAGTCGTGCTCTATTGGATATAGTGAGTACTATGACGTCTCTTATCGTTTTACCACTATCGTTATGGGGTTATGCATTAAAGACAAATCCATTCACTTTAATAGGGCACCATCTAAGTCTGTTGAGATGACACCGTGAGAATTATGGTTTGACAGAAGCCTAAGCTGTCATTTCTTAATGTTTGGGGCTGCGACGCTTATGTGAAAATGGGTTTTTCACCTAGCGAGCTCGAACCCAAAGCAGACAAATGCATCTTCATAGAATACCCTAATGAGACATTGGGTATACCTTCTATCTCAGATCCAAGCGCAAAAGGTGTTTGTTGCTAAGAACGGGTCCTTTCTTGAGAAAGAGTTTCTCTCGAAAGAATTGAGTGGGAGGAAGATAGAACTTGATGAGGTTGTTGAACCTTTGTTTCAACCAGAGAATAGCGCAACACAGAAAGATGTTTCTGTAGAGCCTACTCAGTTGAAAAGGAAGTTAATGATGATGATCATGAAGCTTCGGATCAAGTCACTATCGAACCTCGTAGGTCGACAAGGACGCATACTGCTCCTGAGTAGTACGACAACCCTGTCTTGGAAATCATGTTGTTGGACAACGATGAACCTACGAACTATGGAGAAGCGATGGTGGGCCCGGATTCCAACAAATGGCTAGGAGCCATGAAATCCGAGAAAGGATCCATGTATGAAAACCAAGTATGGACTTTGGTAGACTTGCCTGTTGAATGGCGGGTCATTGAGTACAAATGGACCTTTGAGATAATCATAGACGCTAATGGTGAAATGTCACCGTTTATAAAGCTCGACTTGTCGCAAAGAAGTTTCCGCCAAGTTCAAGGAGTTGAATGTGATGAGATTGTCTCATCTGTAGCGATGCTAAAAGTCTATTAAAATTTTGTTAGCAGTTGCTGCATTTTTCGATTATGAAATCTGGCAGATGGATGACAAAACAAGGTTTCCGTAATGGTTTCTGTGAGGAAGAGTTGTATGTGATACAACCAGAATGTTTTGTCAATCCTAAGGATGCTAATAATATGCAAACTCCAGCGATCCTTCTATGGACTGGAGCAAGAATCTCGGAGTTGGAATATATGCTTTGATGAGGTGATCAAAGTGTTTAAGTTTATACAAAGTTTATGAGAAACTTGTATTTGCAAGAAAGTGAGTGGGAGCACTATAGAATTTCTTATAAGAATATGTAGTTGACATATTATTGATCGGAAATGATGTAGAATTTCTGGAAGAGCATGAAGGGTTGTTTGAAAAGTTTTTGTTTCAAAGGAAGACCCAGATAAAGCTACTATTTTATTGAGCATCAAGATCTATAGGGATAGATCTATTCGCTTGATAAGTTTTTTCGACGAAGACATACCTTGACAAGTTTTTGAAGGAGTTCAAAATAGATGGGTCAAAGAAGGAGTTCTTGACTGTATTGTAAGGTGTGAAATTGAGTAAGACTCAATACCCGACCACGGCAGAAGATAAAGAAAAGATGAGTGTCATCTCCTATGCTTTAGCCATAGGCTGTATATAGTATGCCATGCTGTGTACCGCACCTGTGTGTGCCTTGCCATGAGTCTGTCAAGGGGTACAAGAGTAATCCAAGAGTGGATCACTAGACAGCGGTCAAAGTTAGCCTTAGTAACTTGAGAACTAAGGAAATATTTCTCGATTATGGAGGTGATAAAGAGTTCATCGTAAAGTGTTACGATGATGCAAGCTTTAAAACCAATCCGGATGACTCTTAGTAGAAATCCAGCTACGTATAGTGGAGCAGCCATTTGGAATAGCTCCAAGTGGAGCGTGGGAGCAGTATCTACAAATATGAAATGGAAAGTTTGCAAAGGTACACACGGATCTGAATGTCGCAGACCCGCTGACTAAAACCTCTTTCACGAGCAGAACATGAACAAACCCCAGAACTTATTGGGTGTTAATCACATGATGATATGATCACATGGTGATGTAAGTGTTAATCACATGGTGATGTGAACTAGATTATTGACTCTAGTGCAAGTGGGAGACTGTTGGAAATATGCCCTAGAGGCAATAATAAAATGGTTATTATTGTATTTCCTTGTTCATGATAATTGTCTATTGTTCATGCTATAATTGTGTTAACCGGAAACCGTAATACATGTGTGAATACATAGACCACAACGTGTCCCTAGTGAGCCTCTAGTTGGCTAGCTCGTTGATCAATAGATGGTCTCGGTTTCATGACCATGGACATTGGATGTCGTTGATAACGGGATCACATCATTAGGAGAATGATGTGATGGACAAGACCCAATCCTAAGCATAGCACAAAGATCGTGTAGTTCGTTTGCTAAAGCTTTTCAATGTCAAGTGTCATTTCCTTAGACCATGAGATTGTGTAACTCCCGGATACCGTAGGAATACTTTGGGTGTGCCAAACGTCACAACGTAACTGGGTGGCTATAAAGGTACGCTACGGGTATCTCCGAAAGTGTCTGTTGGGTTGACACGAATCGAGACTGGGATTTGTCACCCCGTGTGATGGAGAGGTATCTCTGGGCCCACTCGGTAAGACATCATCATTATGAGCTCAATGTGACTAAGGAGTTAGTCACGGGATGATGTATTACGGAACGAGTAAAGAGACTTGCCAGTAACGAGATTGAACAAGGTATGGGGATACCGACGATCGAATCTCGGGCAAGTACCATACCGATAGACAAAGGGAATTGTATACGGGATTGATTGAATCCCCGACATCGTGGTTCATCCGATGAGATCATCGTGGAGTACGTGGGAGCCAACATGGGTATCCAGATCCCGCTGTTGGTTATTGGCCGGAGAGGTGTCTCGGTCATGTCTACGTGTCTCCCGAACCCGTAGGGTCTACACACTTAAGGTTCGATGACGCTAGGGTTATAGGGAAATGGTATACGTGATTACCGAAGGTTGTTCGGAGTCCCGGATGAGATCCCGGACGTCACGAGGAGCTCCGGAATGGTCCGGAGGTAAAGATTGATATATAGGAAGTCCAGTTTTGGTCACCGGAAAGTTTTCGGGCTCATCGGTAGTGTACAGGGAGTGCCGGGAGGGTGCCGGAGGACCCCCGAGAGGGGTGTGACGACCAAAGGACCTCATGGGCCCTTAGAGGAGGTGTGCCAGCCCATATTGGGTCGGCCAAGACCATCTATGTGGGCCCATGTGACTGGAGATAAGGAGATAAGGCAAAAGGGATTTAAAAGGAGGAGATCCACCTCCCTTGTGGGAGGTGGACTCTCCCTTTAATTCGGCCGGCCCTCTCCTCTTTGGAGTAGAGGCCAAGCCAGCCCTCCACGTCCCTCCTCCTATATACTTGAGGTTTTGGATGTTTTGAGAGAGGATTTGATCTCTCTCTCTCACGGCGAAGCCCTACCTCTCTTCTTCCTCCTCCGCAGCGCTTAGGCGAAGCCCTGTCGGAATACCTTGCTACTCCACCACCACCACGCCGTCGTGCTGCTGTTGGAGCCCTTCCCCAACCTCTCCTTCCTCCTTGCTGGATCAAGGTGTTGGAGACGTCACCGGGCTGCACGTGTGTTGAACGCGGAGGTGCCGTCCGTTCGGCACTTGATCGGATCTACCGCGATCTGAATCGCTGCGAGTACGACTCCATCAACCGCGTTCTTGTAACGCTTCCGCTTAGCGATCTTCAAAGGTATGAAGATCCACTCTCCCCTTGCTCGTTGCTGGTTTCTCCATAGATGGATCTTGGTGAACGCGTAGGAAAATTTTTGATTTACTACTACGTCTCCCAACATTACTTTCCATTCTCGTTTACATCTATCTCTATGGGATCTAATCCTTGCAAATAATCGTGAAGGGATTGACAACCCCTTTATAGCATTGGGTGCAAGAGTTTGATTGTTTGTGTAGGTGCATCAATTGGTGACTTGCTTGTTTCTCCTACTAGATTGATACCTTGGTTCTCAACAAATGAGGGAAATACTTATCTACTTTGTTGCATCACCCTTTCCTCTTCAAGGGAAAACCAACGCAAGCTCAAGAGGTAGCAAGAAGGATTTCTAGCGCCCTTGCCCAGGAGGATACATAGCAAGTCAAGACAAGATCTCTCTCGTCAACTTGCCAATTTCTGGTGCCATTGCCGGGGAGCATACACATCAAGCCGACCAAGTACCTATCGCAAACTCACCTCCTGCATTTACATTATTTGCCATTTGCCTCTTGTTTTCCTCTCCCCCACTTCTAAAATGATTTTCAGAAAATACCAAAAAGATTCGCCTTTTTGTTCGCCCTTCTTTCGTTTGACTTTTGTTTGCTTGGGTGTTAGATCGCTGCTCGTCTTAATGGCTCAATCCAAAAGTTTTGATCCTTATCTTGGGAAGCTGGAAGATATTGAGGATAATGCTAAGAGATTCATGTCACTCCAATTTGACCATAACAATTTCTTTAGAAACGAGCTTAAAGAACAAAAGATTATGTTTGAATACATGAACAAAGAACTTGATGATATGTCTAAGGATTTTTATGGTTTGAAATCTCAGTTTGCTCATCTTGAAGATTTAGCAGGCCAAATTTCTGATAAACAAGCTACCTTAGTCAATAAAATGGCTGCTAAACCAGAATCTCTTAATAACGATGAAGATCTCAATGTGATTGAAGTGACTCCTATAGAATCTTTGTTTTCCAATATAAATATTGATAAAGATGGGGCTCGAGATAAGTCAAATTTAGTTAAAGAGCATCCCAATGATTCGGAGTTTATAGATACTAATGCTAAGATTGATAAAAGTGGGATAGAAGAGGTCAAAACTTTAAATGGCAATGAACCCACTCTTTTGGATTTCAAGGACTTTAATTATGATAGTTGCTCTTGGATTGATTGTATTTCCTTGTTACAATCCATGATGAATTCTCCTCATGCTTATAGTCAAAATAAGGCTTTTACTAAACATATCGTTGATGCTTTGATGAAATCTTTTGAAGAAAAACTTGAGTTAGAAGTTTCTATTCATAGTGAGATTCATGATGGGTGGGAACCTACTATTAAGATTAAAATCAAAGACTATGAGTGCCATGCTTTGTGTGATTTTGGTGCTAGTGTGTCCACGATTTCGAAAACTTTATGTGATGTGGTAGGTTACAATGATCTTGATGATTGCTCTCTAAATTTGCATCTTCCGGATTCCTCTATTAAGAAACCTATGGGAAGGATTAATGATGTTATTATTATTGCAAATAGGAATTATGTGCCCGAAGATCTCATTGTTCCTGATATAGATTGCAATCCTACTTGTCCTATTATTCTTGGTAAACCTTTCCTTAGAACAATTGGTGCAATTATTGACATGAGAGAAGGAAACATTAGATTTCAATTTCCATTAAGGAAAGGTATGGAACACTTTACTATTATTAAAATAAGTTTTACTTATAAATCTAGTATTATAACTACTTTTCGATTGCATACCAAAGACGACAAGACCTAGATCTATTGCGTTTTGCCTAGCTAGGGGCGTTAAACAATAGCGCTTGTTGGGAGGCAACACAATTTTATTTTTGTGTTATGTTATTGCTTCTATTTTTGAGTGTTTACCACATTATTACTTATGTATTAATTTTGTTTTGGTGTTTTAATCAGTGTTTGAGCCAAGTAAAACCTTTGGGGTGATCTATGGTAGTTGTTGATTTGATCTTGCTGAAAAACAGAAACTTATAAGGTTTTCAGAGCGCCCAGTCCAGGAATTTTATATTTTTTTCAGAGCGTTGAATGGATATGAAATTATTACACAAGATTGATATATAAATTTATAAGGTTTCCCTAATTGTTCAGAATTTTTTGAGTTATAGAAGTACACGAAGTTTTCAGTTTTCTACAGACTGTTCTATTTTTGACAGATTCTGTTTTCTTTGAGTTGTTTGCCTATTTTGATGAATCTATGGGTTGTATCATGGGGTATGAACCATGGAGAAGTTAGAATACAGTAGGTATAACACCAATATAAATAAATAATGAGTTCACAATAGTACCTTAAGTGGTTATTTACTTTCTTATACTAACGGATCTCACAAGTTTTCTGTTAAGTTTTGTGTTGTGAAGTTTTCAAGTTTTGGGTAAAGATTTGATGGAATATGGAATAAGGAGTGGCAAGTGGTTAATCTTGGGGATTACCAAGTCACCCCAAGTCATATTCAAGGATTCCAAAGAGCCTAAGTTTGGGGATGCCCCGGAAAGCATCACCTCTTTCATCTTCAATCCATCGGTAAATTTACTCGAGGCTATTTTTTTATTCACCACATGATATGTGTTTTGCTTGGAAGCGTCTTGTATGATATGAGTTTTTGCTTGTTAGTTTTCCACTATCATCCTTTCTGCACACATCTTTTTATAGAGACACACTCAATCGTGAATTTATTAGAATGCTCTATGTGCTTCACTTATATCTTTTTGAATTAGGCAATTTTGCTCTATGTGCTTCACTTATATCTTTTAGAGCACGGTGGTGTTTGCATTTTATAAAAATGATTGAACTCTCGTACCTCACTTATATTATTTTGAGAGTTTCTAATTTGTCTAGGTTATGAATTTAGTCCTAATATGATAGGCACCCAAGAGGGATTTAATAAAAAATTCCATATTATGTGCATTGAGTGTTTATGAGAAGTTTAATTCCTTGCATAAAGTTTTGAGCTATAAAGATGGTAATGTTAAGAGTCATGTTAGGAATTAATTGTGATTTGGTAAAAATACTTTTTAAAGGTAAGTGATTTCCGTAGAATGCACGTATGGTGAACCGTTATGTAAGGAACTCAGAGCATGACTTGTTTATACATTGTCAACCTTTGTGTGAGGGTCGGGAGCGTGCGATGGTTAACTCCTACCAACCTCGCCCCTAGGAGCATGCGTTTAATGTTGTAAATATGTCCTAGAGGCAATAATACATTATTTATTATCATATTTCCTTGTTCATGATAATCGTTTATTATCCATGCTATAATTGTATTGATCGGAGACTCAGATGCATGTGTGGATACACTGACAAAACCATGTCCCTAGTATGCCTCTAATAGACTAGCTCGTTGATCAAAGATGGTTGTGGTTTCCTAGTCATGGACATGAGATGTCATTTGATAATGGGATCACATCATTAGGAGAATTATGTGATGGACAGGACCCAAACTATAAACATAGCATATGATCGTGTCAGTTTATTGCTACTGTTTTCTGCATGTCAAGTATCTGTTCCTATGACCATGAGATCATGCAACTCACTGACACCGGAGGAGTACCTTGTGTGTATCAAATGTCACAACATAACTGGGTGACTATAAAGGTGCTCTACAGGTATCTCCGAGGGTGTCTGTTGGGTTGGCATGGATCAAGACTGGGATTTGTTACTTCGTGTGAGGGAGAGGTATCTCAGGGCCCACTCGGTAATACAACATCACAACAAGCCTTGCAAGCAATGTGACTAAGTGTTAGTCACGGGATCTTGTATTACAGAATGATTAAAGAGACTTGCTGCTAACAAGGTTCAACTAGGTATGGAGATACCGACGATCGAATCTCGGGCAAGTAACATACCGAAGAACAAAGGGAACATCCTACGGGATTAACTAAATCCTTGACATAGAGGTTCGACCGATAAAGATCTTCGTAGAATATGCAGGAACTAATATGGGCATCCAGGTCCTTCTATTGGTTATTGACCGTAGAGGTGTCTCGTTCATGTCTACATAGTTCTCGAACCCGCAGGGTCTACACACTTAAGGTTTGGTGACGTTTTGGTACTATAGAGTTATGCATTGTGGTGACCGAAGGTTCTTCAGAGTCCCAGATGAGATCCCGTACATCATGAGGAGCTCCGGAATGGTCCGTAGGTGAAGATTGATATATAGGAAGTCCTATTTTGGTCGCCGGAAAAGTTTCGTGCTCATCGGTAGTATACCGGGAGTGCCGGTAGTGTACCGGGAGACCATCGGGAGGGGTATTTCGACCCAAGGGGCTACATGGGATGTGGGAGAGTGAATACCAGACCTTAGTGGACTAGTGGAAGTCCCACATAAGGCCCATTTGGCTGGGAAGAAAAGCCCAAAGTGAAAAAGGTGGAAAAAGGCAAATAGACCAAAATAAGGAGGAGTCCTAGTTTTACTAGGATTGGAGGAGGATTCCTCCTCTCCTCCTTGGGTTGGCCAAAGCCTAGATGGCTTGTCCCTTGGGACAAGCCTCCTCCTCTCTTCCTCTTATATATACTAGAGGTGTTAAGGTTTTTTCTAGATGATTTTCTGCCACATGCTGCCCTCTCCTCTAGTTCGTAGTTTCTCCTCTAGATCGGTTTCTGCAGTGCTGAGGTGAAGCCTTGTCCGAATATCCCCAACACAATTGCTGCAACGCCATTGCATTGCCAGAGAACTCTTCTACCTCTCCACTCCCTCTTGCTGGATCAAGAAGGCGGAGATCGTCATCAAGCCGTACGTGTGCTGAACGTGGAGGTGCCGTCCGTTCGGTAATAGATCGGAAGGACTGTGATCAAGATCGCGAGACGATTCGTGATGAGATTGCGGGAAAGATCGTGATGAGTTCGCGGGACGGATCATGATGGGATCGTGGGACGGATCGTGATGAGATCAGGGGACGCTTGGCGATTTGGATCGCGAAGACGTTCGACTACACCAACCGTGTTTCTTAACGCTTCCTGCTTAGCGATCTACAAGGGTATGTAGATCCACTTTCCTTCTCGTAGATGCTCATCACCATGGATATATATTGCGTGTGCGCAGGATTTTTTTCCCATGCAACGTTCCCCAACAGTGGCATCATGAGCTAGGTCTATGTGTAGATGAGATCTCGAGTAGAACGCAAAGAGTTTGTGGGCGTTGATGCGTAGATTGCTTCCTCCCTTGGTCATGTTTTGGTTCAGCGGTATTGTGGGATGAAGCGGCCCGGACCAACATTACTGGTACGCTTACGAGAGACCGGTTCCCTCAACTGCAACTTCTTGCATTAGATGGTTGGCGGGTGCCAGTTTCTCCTACTTTAGTTGGATCGGATTCGATAAATGCTATCACCATTGTGGTTTATGCATAGGTCATAATTGTTCTTAATACATACCTGTAGCGGCCACGTAAAACATGCAAGAACAATTAGAGGGCGTCTAGCTTGTTTTTCAGGGTATGTTGTGATGTGTTATGGCCAATTACATGATGTGATATATGTGATGTATGAGACTATCATGTGTTGTATAGAATATCACGACTTGCATGTCGATGAGTACGGCAACCGGTACGAGCCATAGGGTTGTCTTTAATTGTTGTATGACCTGTGTGTCAATCATTAAGTGCTATGTAATGCTTTACTTTATCGCTACACGGTAGCAATAGTAGTAGAAGCATGATGGGCGTGACAACCCCGATGTCGACACATTGATGGAGATCAAGATGATGGAGATCATGGTGTCATGCCGGTGACGATACAGATCATGCCGGTGCTTTGAATATGGAGATCAAAAGCACAAGTTCATGGCCATAACATGTCACTTATGGTTTGCTTTGATGTTAATCCTTTTATGCACCTTGTTTTGATTAGGACGACGGTAGCATTATAAGGTGATCCCTCACTTAAATTTCAAGATGAATCGTGTTCTCCCCGAGTGTGCACCATTGCGAAAGTTCGTCGTGTCGAGACACCACGTGACGATCGGGTGTGATAGACTCTATGTTCACATACAATGGGTTCAAGCCAGTGTTGCACATGCGGAACACTCTGGTTAAACTTGACGAGCCTAGCATGTACAAACATGGCCTCGGAACACAAGAGACTGAAAGGTCGAACATGAGTCATATAGTAGATATGATCAACATGTTGATGTTCACCATTGAAACCACCTCAACTCACGTGATGATCGGACTTGAGTTGGTGAATTTGGATCATGTATCACTCAAATGACTGAAGGGATGTCAATTTGAGTGGGAGTTCTTAAGTAATATGATTAATTGAACTCATTATCATGAACATAGTCATAGTGTCTTTGCAAATTATGTTACAGATTACTAGCTCATGCTGTAGCTCCCTTGAATTTTAACATGTTCCTATAGAAATAGAGTTGAAAGATGATGGTAGCAATATTGCAGACTGGGTTCGTAATCTGAGGATTGTCGTCATTGCTGCACAGAAGGCTTATGTCCTTAATGCACTGCTCGGTGCGCCACCCCCTCTAGTGTCGTTTGTAGATGTTGTGAACATCTTATAGGAACGTTTCGATGACTACTTGATAGTTTAGTGTGTCATGCATCACGGCTTATAATTGAGGCTCCAAAACATTTTGAACTTCACAGAACATATGAGATGTTCTAAGAGCTGAAATTGAGATCTTAGGCTCGTGCCCGTGTTGTGAGATATGAGATATCCAACAAGATTCTTTGCCTGCAAGATGAAGGAGAATAGCTCAATCGTTGAGCATGTGCTCAGATAGTCTGGGCGCTACAATCGCTTGAATCGAGTGGGAGTTGATCTTCCAGATAAGATAGTGATTGATATATTTCTCTGAGTCACTATCACTAAGCTACTAGAACTTCGTGATAAACTATAATTATGCGAGGGATGGAAATGATGATCCTCGAGCTGTTCGCGATGTTGGACATCGCGAAGCTAGAAATCAAGGAGCATTAAGTGCTGATGGTTCGTAAAACAACTAGTTTCGAGAAGGGCAAGGGCAAGGATGGAAACTTCAGGGATGGCAAGTCCGTTGTTGCTCCACTGAGGAAACACAAACTTGAACCCAAACCCGGGACTAAAGTGCTTCTATTATGAGGAGAGTGGTCGCTGAAGCGGAACAACCCTAGATACTTGGTAGATAAGAAGGTTGGCAACATCGACAGAAGTATATTTGATATACATGTTATTGATGTGTACCTTGCTAGTACTCCTAGTAGCACCTGGGTATTGGATACCGGTTCGGTTGCTAAATGTTAGTAACTCAAAATAAAAGCTACGGAATAAACGGAGAACTAGCTAAGAGTGAGGTGACGATGTGTGTTGGAAATGTTTCCAAGGTTGATGTGATCAACATCGCACGCTCTCTCTACCTTCAGGATTAGTGACAAACCTAAATAAATGTTATTTGGTGTTTGCGTTAAGCATGAACATGATTAGATCGTGTTTATTACAACACGGTTATTCATTTAAGTTAGAGAATAATGGTTATTCTGTTTACATGAATAATACCTTCAATGGTCATGCACCCAGTGAGAATGGTTTGTTGAATCTTGATCATAGTAATACACATGTTCATAATATTGATGCCAAAAGATACAAAGTTAGTAATGATAGTACCACATACTTGTGGCATTGCCACTAAATGTCATATTCGTATAAATCTCATGAAGAAACTCCATGCTGATGGATCTTTAGATTCATTCGATTTCGAATCGGTTGAGACATGTGGACCATGCCTCTTGGGAAGAATGACTAAGGACCTCGTTTTCCGGTTTAATGGAGCGGGCAATTGACTTATTGGAAATGATACATGTTGATGTATATGGTCCAATGAGTGTTGTAGCGTGCGGTGGATATCGTTATTTTCTTATCTTCACTGATGATTTGAGTAGATATAGTGTATATTTACTTAATGAAACACAAGTCTGAATTGTTTGAAAAGTTCAAGTAGAATCAGAGTGAAGTTTGAGATCATCATGACGAGAAGATAAAAATGTCCGCGATATGATCATGGAGGTGAATATCTGAGTTACGAGTTTGGCATACAACTTTAGACAATGTGAAAGTTGTTTCACAACTCACACCACCTGGAAACACCATAGTGTGATGGTGTGTTCGAACGTCATAGTCATGCTCTATTGGACATGGTGCATACTATGATGTCCCTTATCGATTTGCCACTATCATTTTGGGGTTATGCATTAGAGACAATTACATTAGCTTTAAATAGGGCACCATCTAAATCTGTTGAGATGACACCATATGAATTATGGTTTGATAGAAACCTAAGCTGTAATTTCTTAATGTTTGGGGATGCGACGCTTATGTGAAAAAGGTTTTTTTGCCTAATGAGATCGAACCCAAAGCGGACAAATGCATCTTCATAGAACACCCTAATAACAGTTGGGTATACCGTCTATCTCAGATCCGAGTACAAAGTGTTTGTTGCTAAAACTGGGTCCTTTCTCGAGAAAAAGTTTCTCTCGAAAGAATTGAGTGGGAGGAAGATATAACTTGATGAGGTTGTTAAACCTTTGTTTCAACCAGAGAGTAGCGCACCATAGGAAGATGTTTCTGTGAAGCCTACGTTAGTTGAAGACGAAGTTAATGATGATGATCATGAAGCTTCGGATCAAGTTGCTATCGAACCTCGTAGGTCGACAAGGACGTGTACTGCTCTTGAGTGGTACGACAACCCTGTCTTAGAGGTCATGTTGTTGGATAACGATGAACCTACGAGCTATGGCGAAGCGACGATGGGCCCGGATTCTGACAAATGGTTAGAGGCCATGAAATCCGAGATAGGATCCATGTATGAAAACAAAGTATAGACTTTGGTAGACTTGCTCGTTGGACGCCAAGTCATCGAGTACAAATGTAACTTTGAGATGAAGATAGACGCTAATGGTAAATGTTATCATTTATAAAGCTTGACTTGTCGCAAAAGAAGTTTCCGATAAGTTCAAGGAGATGACTGCGATGAGACTTTCTCACTCGTAGCGATGCTAAAGTCTGTTGGAATGATTTTAGTAGTTGCTGCATTTTTTAATTATGAAAAATGGCAGATGGATGTCAAAAGATCGTTTCCTTAATGGTTTACTTGAGGAAAGGTTGTATGTGATACAACTAGAAGGTTTTGTCAGACCTAAGGATGCTAAGTGGTGTGCGGGCTTCAGCAATCCTACTATGGGCTGGAGCGAGCATCTCGGAGTTGGAATATATGCTTTGATGAGGTCATAAAAGTTTTCTGAGTCTATACAAAGTTTATGAGAAACTTGTATTTACAATAAAGTGAGTGGGAGCACTATAGAGTTTCTGGTAAGCATATGTGGTTGACATATTGTTGATTGGAAATGATGTAGGAGTTCTGGAAAGCATAAAGGGTTGTTTGAAAGGAGTTTTTTCAAAGGAATACCTGGATAAAGCTACCTAATTGTTAAGCATCAAGATCTGTAAAGATAGATCAAAATGCTTGATGAGACTTTAAATGAGTACACACCTTGACAAGAATTTTAAAGAGTTCAAAAGATATGTGTTTTGCTTGGAATCGTCTTGTATGATATGAGTTTTTGCTTTTTAGTTTGCCACAATCATCCTTGTTGCACACATCTTTGGAGAGAGACACGCTGAATCATGAATTTACTAGAATGCTCTATGTGATTCACTTATATCTTTTGAATTAGACAATTTTGCTCTATGTGCTTCATTTATATCTTTTAGAGAATGGTGGTGTTTGCATTTTATAGAAATAATTGAAATCATGTACCTCACTTATATTATTTTGACAGTTTCTAATTGGTCTAGGTTATGAATTTAGTCCTAATATGATAGGCATCCAAGAGGGATTTAATAAAAACTTCCATATTAAGTGCATTGAGTGTTTATGAGAGGTTTAATTCCTTGCATAAAGTTTTGAGCTATAAAGATGGTAATGTTAAGAGTCATGTTAGGAATTAATTGTGATTTGGTAAAAATACTTTTGTCAAGGTTTGTGATTCCCGTAGCATGCACGTATGGTGAACCGTTACGTCGGGAAGTCAGAGCATGACTTCTTTATAGATTGTCAACCTTTGTGTGAGGGTCGGGAGCGCACGATGGTTAACTCCTACCAACCTCTCCCCTAGGAGCATGCGTTTAATGTTGGAAATATGACCTAGAGGAAATAATAAATTAGTTATTATCATATTTTCTTGTTCATGATAATCGTTTATTATCCATGCTATAAATGTATTGATTGGAAACTCAGATGCATGTGTGGATACATAGACAAAACCATGTCCCTAGTATGCCTCTAATAGACTAGCTCGTTGATCAAAGATGGCTGTGGTTTCCTAGTCATGGACATGATATGCCATTTGATAACGGGATCACATCATTAGGAGAATGATGTGATGGACAAGGCCCAAACTATAAACATCGCATATGACCGTGTCAGTTTATTGCTACTGTTTTCTGCATTGTCAAGTATTTGTTCCTATGACCATGAGATCATGCAACTCACTGACACCAGATGAGTACCTTGTGTGTATCAAACGTTGCAACATAACTGGGTGACTATAAAGGTGCTCTACAGGTATCTTCGAGGGTGTCTGTTGGGTTGGCATAGATCAATTCTAGGATTTGTAACTCCGTGTGACGGAGAGGTATCTCAGGGGCCACTCGGTAATACAACATCACAACAAGCCTTGCAAGCAATGTGACTAAGTTTTAGTCACGAGATTTTGTATTACGTAATGAGTAAAGAGACTTGCTGGTAACGAGGTTGAACTAGGTATGGAGATACCGACGATCGAATCTCGGGCAAGTAACATACCGAAGAACAAAGGGAACATCCTACGGGATTAACTAAATCCTTAACATAGAGGTTTGACCGATAAAGATCTTCGTAGAGTATGCAGGAACCAATATGGGCATCCAGGTCCTTCTATTGGTTATTGACCGTAGAGGTCTCTTGGTCATGTCTACATAGTTCTCGAACCCGCAGGGTCTGCACACTTAAGGTTTGGTGATGTTTTGGTAGTATAGAGTTATGCATGGTGGTGACCGAAGGTTCTTCGGAGTCCCGGATGAGATCCCGTACATCATGAGGAGCTCCGTAATCGTCTGTAGGTAAAGATTGATATATAGGAAGTCCTATTTTGGTCGCCGGAAAAGTTTTGTGCTCATCGGTAGTGTACCGGGAGTGCTGGTAGTGTATCGGGAGACCATCGGGAGGGGTATTTCGACCCAAGAGGCTACATGGGCTGTGGGAGAGTGAATACCAGCCCTTAGTGGGCTGGTGGAAGTCCCACATAAGGCCCATTTGGCTGGGAAGAAAAGCCCAAAGAGAAAAAGGTGGAAAAAGGCAAAAAGACCAAAATAAGGAGGAGTCCTAGTTTTACTAGGATTGGAGGAGGATTCCTCCTCTCCTCCTTGGTTCGGCCAAAGCCTAGATGGCTTGGACCTTGGGCCAAGCCTCCTCCTCTCTTCCTCTTATTTATACAAGAGGTTTTAGGGGTTTTTCTAGATGATTTTCTGCCACGTGCTGCCCTCTCCTCTAGTTTATAGTTTCTCCTCTAGATCGGTTTTCTACAGTTCTTAGCCGAAGCCCTGCCGAAATAGCCCCACCACCATCGCCGCAACGCCGTCGCGCTTCCAAAGAACTATTCTAC
This sequence comes from Hordeum marinum, assembly GCA_022496015.1. Taxonomy (NCBI): domain Eukaryota; kingdom Viridiplantae; phylum Streptophyta; class Magnoliopsida; order Poales; family Poaceae; genus Hordeum; species Hordeum marinum. Next base: position 48,534,832 of record CM039672.1, read on the forward strand.
CTCTCTGCTCCCACTTGCTGGATCAAGAAGGTGGAGATCGTCATGAAGCCATACGTGTGCTGAACACGGAGGTGTCGTCCGTTCGGTACTAGATCGGAAGGACCGTGATCAAGATCGCGAGACGATTCGTGATGAGATCGCGGTACATATCATGATGAGTTCGCGGGGCGGATCGTGATTGGATTGCGGGACGTATCGTGATGAGATCGCAGGACGCTCGACAATTTGGATCGCGAAGACGTTCGACTACACCAACCGCGTTTCTTAACGCTTCCCGCTTAGCGATCTACAAGGCTATGTAGATCCACTCTCCTTCTCGTATATGCTCGTCACCATGGATAGATCTTGCGTGTGCGTAGGAAATTTTTTGTTTCCCATGCAACATTCCCCAACATTTAATACTTTGCTTGAATGACTAATAGAATTTTATAATAAGTATGTGAGTTCTTTATGACTAGTGTTGAGTCCATGGATTATACACACTCTCACCCTTTCAACTTTTCTAGCCTCTCTAGTACCGTGAAACTTCTGCCGGTACAACAAAGACCTTCCTACAAACAGCCACCATATACCTTCCTCAAAACAGCCACCATATATATTTCCTCAAAACAGCCACCATACCTACCTATTATGGCATTTTCATAGCCATTCCGAGATATATTTCCATACAACTTCCACCGTTTCCTTTTATGACATGCGCCATCACTTCCATATTGCATATAGAGTCATATTTTGTCATAGGTATCGAGTTGTAATTTTCTTTTGAGTTGTAAGTAAATAAAAGTGTGATGATTATAATTATCAGAGCATGTCCCATGCGAGGGAAGGATGATGGAAGCTATGATTCCCTCACAAGTGGGGATGAGATTCCGGACTTTATGAAAAAAAGAGTCCAACGAAGCCCAAATAAAAAATAATAATAAAAGAGGCCTTAGATGACCACACAAAGAAGAGAGGAAAGAGAGAAGGGACATTGCTACTACCTTTTTCCACACTTGGGCTTCAAAGTAGCACCATGATCTTCATGATAGAGAGTCTACTATTTTGTCACTTTCATATAACTAGTGGAATTTTTCTTCATGATGCACGTCCACTTAGTTCCTCTTCGAGCTTCCATACACTAATAGCTCTAGTGCATCCGTTGCATGGCAATACCTACTCGCTCACATTGATATCTATTAATGGGCATCTCCATAGCCCGATGATACGCCTAGTTGCTGTGAGACCATCTTATCCCTTTCCTTGACAACCTCCACCATATTCTATTCCACCTATAGTGCTATATCCATGGCTCACGCTCATGTATCGCGTGAGAGTTGAATTTTTTTAGAAAATAAAGGTCTGAAAACAAGTGCTTGACTTTTCATCGGGGTGTGCATGATATAAATACTTTGTGTGGGGAAGATTGAGCATAGCTAGACCATATGATATTGTAGGGATAACTTTCTTTTGCCATTATATTTTGAAGAGATACAATTGCTTTGCTAGTATGCTTGAAACAATATTGTTTTTATATGAATATTAAGATTTTGTTTTGAGTCTTACGGATCTGAATATGCATGCCACAATAAAGAATATTACATGGATAAATATGTTAGGTAGCACTTGACATCAAAAATTATATTTTTATCATTTACCTACTCGAGGACGAGCATGAATTAAGCTTGGGGATGCTGATAGGTCTCCAACGTATCTATAATTTTTGATGATGGCATGCTATTATATTATCTGTTTTGGATGTTTTACATGCATTAATATGCTATTTTATATTATTTTTGGGACTAACCTATTAACCTAGAGCCTAGTGTCAGTTTCTGTCTTTTTCCTTGTTTTTTTGTTTTGCAGATATGGAATATTAACCAGAGTCCAAACAGAATAAAACCTTTGGAAAGAATATTTATAGAAGGAAACAAATCAACCAGGCTTGGAGTGCATGGCAGGAAGCCTGCCAGGTTGCCACAAGCTTGCAAGGCGTAGGCCCCCCTGGCCGCGCCTAGCAGGCTTGTTGTCTCCCGGCAGGTCTCCTAACCCTAATCTTTGGCCTACAAATTCCCAAATATTCCTGCAACATCAAAACATGCCATGCAAATACTTTAGCGCCGCCAGAAGCCTCCGTTCCCAAGAGATCCACTCTTGGACCCTTTTCCGGTAACCTGCCGGAGGGGGTTTCGATCACGGTGGGGGTTTCGATCACGGAGGGCATCTACATCAACTCCATTGCCCCTTTGATGATGCATGAGTAGTCCACCACAGACCTACGGGTCCATAGCTAGTAGCTAGATGGCTTATTCTCTCTCTTTGATCTTCAATACCATGTTCTTCATGATCTTCATGGGGATCTATCCGAGGTAATCCTCTTTTCTGGTGTGTTTGTCAAGATCCGATGAATTGTGAGTTTATGTTCAGATTATCCATGAATCTTATTTGCATCTCCTCTAAATTATTATATGCATGACTTCTTTGTTGGAAATATGCCCTAGAGGCAATAATAAATTAGTTATTATCATATTTCTTTGTTCATGATAATCATTTATTCTCCATGCTATAATTGTATTGATCGGAGACTTAGATGCATCTGTGGATACATAGACAAAACCATGTCCCTAGTATGCCTCTAATAGACTAGCTCGTTGATCAAAGATGGTTAAGGTATCCTAGCCATGGACATGAGATGTCATTTGATAACGGGATCACATCATTAGGAGAATGGTGTGATGGACAGGACCCAAACTACAAATGTAGCATATGGTCGTGTTAGTTTATTGCTACTATTTTCTTCTTGTCAAGTATATGTTCCTGTGACCATGAGATCATGCAACTCACTTACACCGGAGGAGTGCCTTGTGTGTATCAAATGCCGCAACGTAACTGGGTGACTATAAAGGTACTCTACAGGTATCTCCGAGGGTGTCTGTTGAGTTGGCATGGATCAAGACTGGGATTTGTTACTCCGTGTGACACAGAGGTATGTGAGGGCCCACTCGGTAATACAACATCACAACAAGCCTTGCAAGAAATGTGACTAAGTTTTAGTCACGGGGTCTTTTATTATGGAACAAGTAAAGAGACTTTCCGGTAACGAGGTTGAACTAGGTATGGAGATACCGACGATCGAATCTCGGGCAAGTAACATACCGAAGAACAAAGGGAACATCTTACGGGATTAACTGAATCCTTGACACAGAGGTTCGACCAATAAAGATCTTCGTAGATATGTAGGAACCAATATGGGCATCCAGGTCCCGCTATTGGTTATTGACCGTAGGGGTGTCTCGGTCATGTCTACATAGTTCTCAAACCCGCAGGGTCTGCACACTTAAGGTTTGGTTACGTTTCAATAGTATAGAGTTATGTATGGTGGTGAACGAAGGTTGTTCGGAGTCCCGGATGAGATCCGGGACGTCAGGAGGAGCTCCGGAATGGTCCGGAGGTAATGATTGATATATAGGCAGTCCTATTTTGGTCACCGGAAAAGTTTCGGGCTCATCGGTACTGTACCGGGAGTGCCTGTAGTGTACCGGGAGACCATCGGGAGGGCTATTTGGACCCAAGAGGCTTCATGGGTTGTGGGAGAATAAATACCAGCCATTTGTGGGATGGTGGAAGTCCCACACAAGGCCCATGCGGTTAGGGAAGAAAAGCCCAAAGATTAAAGGTGGAAAAAGGGAAAAAGGCAAAAAAAAGGAAGAGTCCTAATCCTACTAGGATTGGAGGAGGAGGAGGACTCTCCTCCCTAGCTTCGGCCGAAGCCTCCTAGTAGGATTTTCCCTTGCACCAAGCCTCCTCTCTTCCTCTTATATATACTAGAGGTTGTAGGGTTTTGGCACAGAATTTTTATCCACGTGCTGCCCGTTCCTCTAGTGCATAGTTTCTCCTCTAGATCGGATTTCTGCAGTGCTTAGGTGAAGCCCTGCCGGAATTGCTCCACCACCATCACCGCGGCGCAGTCACGCTGCCAGTGAACTCTTCTACCTCTCCGCTGCCTCTTGCTGGATCAAGAAGGCGGAGATAATCATCGTACGTGTGCTAAACGCGGAGGTGCCGTCCGTTCGGCCCTAGATCGGAAGGACCGTGATCAAGATCGCGAGACAGATCATGATGAGTTCGCGGGACGGATCGTGATGAGTTCGCGGGACGGATCGTGATGAGTTTGTGGGACGGATCGTGATTGGATCACGGGATGAATCATGATGAGTTCGTTGGACGGATCATGATTGGATTGCGGGACGGATCATGATGAGATCGCGGAACGCTCGGCGATTTGGATCGCGAAGACGTTCGACTACACCAACCGCATTTCTTAACGCTTCCCGCTTAGCGATCTAAAAGGGTATGTAGATCCACTCTCCCTCTCGTAGATGCTCATCACCATGGATAGATCTGCGTGTGCGTAGGAAAATTTTTGTTTCCCATGCAACGTTCCCCAACAGTGGTATCATGAGCTAGGTCTATGTGTAGATGAGATCTCGAGTAGAACACAAAGAGTTTGTGGGCGTTGATGCTTAGATTGATTCCTCCCTTGGTCGTGTTTTGGTTCAGAGGTATTGTGAGATGAAGCGGCCCGGACCAACATTACTCGTACGCTTATGAGAGACCGGTTCCCTCAACCGCAACTTGTTGCATAGATGGCTTGCGGGTGTCAGTTTCTCTCACTTTAGTTGAAAAGCAACTAGTTTATCACCGTTGTGGTTTTTGCGTAGATGAGAATTGTTCTTCCTAGATACCCGTAGCAGCCACGTAAAATAGGCAACAACAATTACAGGACGTCTAACTTGTTTTTGCAGGGTATGTTGTGATATGATATGGCCAATTACATGATGTGATATATGTGGTGTATGAGATGATCATGTGATGTATAGATTATAACGACTTGCATGTCGATGAGTACGGCAACCGGTAGGAGCCATAGGGTTGTCTTTAATTATTGTATGACCTGTGTGTCAATTATTAAGCGCTATGTAATGCTTTAGTTTATCGCTAAATGGTAGCAATAGTAGTAGAAGCATGTTGGGCGCGACAACCCTGATGACGACATGTTGATGGAGATCAAGATGATGGAGATCATGGTGTCTTGCCGGTGACGATGGAGATCATGCCGGTGCTTTCAAGATGGAGATCAAAAGCACAAGTTCATGGCCATATCATGTCACTTATGGTTTGCATGTGATGTTAATCCTTTTATGCACCTTGTTTTGCTTAGGACGGCGGTAGCATTATAAGGTGATCCCTCACTTAAATTTCAAGATGAATTGTGTTCTCCCTGAGTGTGCACCGTTGCGAAAATTCGTCGTGTTGAGACACCACGTGATGATCGGGTGTGATAGGCTCTACGTTCACATATAACGGGTGCAAGCCAGTGTTGCACATGCAGAACACTCGTGTTAAACTTGACGAGCCTAGCATGTACAGACATGTCCTCGGAACACAAGAGACCGAAAGGTCGAACATGAGTCATATAGTAGATATGATCAACATGATGATGTTCACCATTGAAACCACCTCAACTCACGTGATGATCGGACTTGAGTTGGTGAATTTGGATCATGTATCACTCGAATGACTGGAGGGATGTCAATTTGAGTGGGAGTTCTTAAGTAATATGTTAATTGAACTCATTATCATGAACATAGTCAGTAGTGTCTTTGCAAACTATGTTGTAGATTACTAGCTCACATTGTAGCTGCCTTGAATTTTTATATGTTCCTAGAGAAATAGAGTTGAAAGATGATGGTAGCAATATTGCGGACTAGCGCCGCGATCTGAGGATTGTCCTCATTACTGCACAGAAGGCTTATGTCCATAATGCACAGCTCGGTGCGCCAACCCCTCTAACATTGTTTGTAGATGTTGTGAACATCTGACAGACACATTCTAATAACTACTTGATAGTTTAGTGCGTCATGCATTACAGCTTAGAATTGAGGCTCAGAAATGTTTTGAACGTCACAGAACATATGAGATGTTCTAAGAGCTTAAATTAGCATCTCAGGCTCATGCCCGTGTTGCAAGATATGAGATCTCCAAGAAGATTCTTTGCCTGTAATATGAAAGAGAATAGCTCAATCGTTGAGCATGTGCTCATATTGTCTGGGGCTACAATCGCTTCAGTCGAGTGGGAGTTGATCTTGCAGATAAGATAGTGATTGATATAGTTCTCCAAGTCAGTGTCACTAAGCTACTAGAACTTGGTGATGAACTATAAAATGCCGAGGATAGAAATAATGATGCCTGAGCTGTTTGCGATGTTTGACACCGCGAAGGTAGAAATCAAGAAGGAGCGTCAAGTGTTGATGGTTAGTCAAACCACTAGTTTCGAGAAGGGCAGGAGCAAGGAGGGAAAACTTCATGGATAGCAAGTCAGTTGTTGCTCCACTGAAGCAACCCAAAGTTGAACCCAAACCCGAGACTAAGTGCTTTGATTATGAGGCAAGTAGTAGCTGAAGCGCAACAACCCTAGATACTTTGTAGATAAGAAGGCTGGCAACATCGACAGAAGTATACTTGATATACGTGGTATTTATGTGTACCTTGCTAGTACTCCTAGTAGCACCTGGGTATTGGATACCGGTTTGGTTGCTAAATGTTAGTAACTCGAAATAAAAACTACGGAATAAACGGAGCACTAGCTAAGGGTGAGGTGACGATGTGTGTTGGAAATGTTTCCAAGGTTGATGTGATGAACATCGCACGCTCTCTTTACCTTCGGGATTAGTGTCGAACCTAAATAAATGTTATTTAGTGTTTTGCGTTGAGCATTAACGTGATTAGATCATGCTTATTGCAAAACGGTTATTCATTTAAGTTAAAGAATAATGGTTATTCTGTTTACATGAATATTACCTTCAATGCTCACGCACCCAGTGAGAATGGTTTATTGAATCTTGATCGTAGTAATACACATGTTTATAACATTGATGCCAAAAGATAAAAAGTTAATAATGATAGTACCACATACTTCTGGCACTTCCGCTATATGTCATATTGGTATAAACCGCATGAAGAAACTCCATGCTAATGGATCTTTGGACTCATTCGATTTCGACTCGGTTGAGACATGCGAACCATGCGTCTTGGGCAAGATGACTAAGGATCCCGTTTTCTGGTTTGATGGAGCAGGCAAGTGATTTATTGGAAATGATACATGTTGATGTATGCAATCCAATGAGTCTTGTAGCATGCGGTGGATATCATTATTTTCTTACCTTCACTGATGATTTGAGTAGATAATAGTGTATATTTACTTAATGAAACGCAAGTCTGAATCGTTTGAAAAAGTTCAAGCAAATTCAGAGTGAAGTTTAAGATCATCGTGACAAGAAGATAAAATGTCCGCGATATGATCGTGGAGGTGAATATCTGAGTTACAAGTTTGGTATACAACTTAAGACAATGTGAAAGTTGTTTCACAACTCATGCCACCTGGAACACCATAGTGTGATGGTGTGTCCGAACGTAATAGTCGTGCTCTATTGGATATGGTGCGAATTATGATGTCTCTTATCCTTTTACCACTATTGTTTTGGGGTTATGCATTAGAGACAACTACATTCACTTTAGATAGGGCATCATCTAAATCCGTTGAGATGACACCATGTGAATTATGGTTTGATAGAAACCTAAGCTATCATTTCTTAATGTTTGGGGCTGCAACACTTATGTGAAAAAGGGTTTTCACCTAATGAGTTCGAACCCAAAGTGGACAAATGCATCTTCATAGAATACCCTAAAGACAGTTGGTAAACCTTCTATCTCGGATCCGAGCATAAAATGCTTGTTGCTTAAACTGGGTCCTTTCTCGAGAAAGAGTTTCTCTTGAAAGAATTGAGTGGGAGGAAGATAGAACTTGATGAGGTTGTTAAACCTTTGTTCAACCAGAGAGTAGCGGAGTGCAGGAAGATGTTTCTATGAAGCCTATGTTAGTTGAAGAGGAAGTTAATGATGATGATCATGAAGCTTCGGATCAAGTTACTATCGAACCTCGGAGGTCGACTAGGACGTGTACTGCTCCTGAGCGGTACGACAACCCTGTCTTGGAGGTCATGTTGTTGGACAACGATGAGCTTACGAGCTATGGAGAAGCGATGATGGGCCCGGATTCTGACAAATGGTTAGGGGCCATGAAATTAGAGAAAGGATCCATATATGAAAACCAAGTATAGACTTTGGTAGACTTGCTCGTTGGACGGCAGGTCGTTGAGTACAAATGGATCTTTAAAATGTAGACAGACGCTGATGATGAATGTCACCATTTATAAAGCTCAACTTGTCGCAAAGAAGTTTCCGCCAAGTTCAAGGAGTTGACTACGATGAGACTTTCTCACTCGTAGCGATGCTGAAGTCTATTGGAATTACGTTAGCAGTTGCTGCACTTTTCAAATATGAAATCTGACAGATGGATGCCAAAACATTGTTTCCTTCCTTAAAGAAAGGTTGTATGAGATACAACCAGAAGGTTTTGTCAGTCCTAAGGATGCTAAAAGGTGAGCAAGCTTCGGTGATCCTTCTATGGACTGAAGCAAGCATCTCGGAGTTGGAATATACACTTTGATAAGGTGATCAAAGTTTTTATATCTATACAAAGTTTATGAGAAACTTGTATTTGCAACAAAGTGAGTGGGAGCACTATAGAGTTTCTGATAAGTATATGTGGATGACATATTGCTATTCGGAAATGATGTAGAATTTCTGGAAAGCATAAAGGGTTGTTTGAAAGGAGTTTTTCAAAGGAAGACCTGGATAAAGCTACCTAATTGTTGAGCATCAAGATCTATAGAGATAGATCAAGATGCTTGATGAGACTTTGAATGAGTACATACCTTGACAAGATTTTGAAAGAGTTCAAAATGGATTAGTCAGAGAGAAGTGTTCTCGCCTGCTTTGTAAGGTGTGAAGTTGAGTGAGACTCAAAGTTTGACAATGGCAGAAGAAAGAGAAAGGACAAACGTCGTCCCCTATGCCTTAGCCATAGGCTCTATATTATGCCATGCTGTGTATCACACCTGGTGTGTGCCTTGCCATGAGTCAGTCAAGGGGTACAAAAGTGATCCAGGAGTGGACCACTAGACAGCAGTCAAGATTATCCTTAGTGACTAAAAGACTAAGGAGATGTTTCTTGATTATGGAGGTGATAAAGAGTTCATCGTAAAGAGTTACGTCGATGCAAGCTTTAACACCAATCCAGATGACTCGTAGTAGCAATCTGGATACGTATAGTGGAGCAGCCATTTGGAATAGTACCAAGTGGAATGTGGTAGCAGTGTTTACGGTTTGACATAGAGATTTGCAAAGTACACTCGGATTTGAATGTCTCGGACCCGTTGACTATAAGACCTCTCTCAAACGCAAAGCATGGTCGAGCCCCAGAACTCATTGGGTGTTAGATTCATAACAATGCGTATCACATGGTGATGTGAACTAGATTATTGACTCTAGTGCAAGTGGGAGACTATTGGAAATATGCCCTAGAGGCAATAAAAGTTATTATCATATTTCCTTGTTCATGATAATAGTTTATTATCCATGCTATAATTGTATTGATCGGAGACTTAGATGCATGTGTGGATACATAGACAAAACCATGTCCCTAGTATGCCTCTAATAGACTAGCTCGTTGATCAAAGATGGTTAAGGTTTCCAAGCCATGGACATGAGATGTCATTTGATAATGGGATCACATCATTAGGATAATGGTGTGATGGACAAGACCCAAACTACAAATGTAGCATATGATCATGTCAGTTTATTGCTATTGTTTTCTGTATGTCAAGTATATGTTCCTATGACCATGAGATCATGCAACTCACTGACACCGGAGGAGTACCTTGTGTGTATCAAACATCGCAACGTAATTGGATGACTATAAAGGTACTCTACAGGTATCTCCGAGGGTGTCTGTTGAGTTGGCATGGATCAAGACTGGGATTTGTTAACCGTGTGATGGAGAGGTATCTTAGGGCCACTCGGTAATACAAGATCACAACAAGCCTTGCAAGCAATGTGACTCAGTTTTAGTCATGGGATCTTGTATTACGGAATGAGTAAAGAGACTTGCCGGTAATGAGGTCGAACTAGGTATGGAGATACCAACAATCGAATCTAGGGCATGTAACATACCGAAGAACAAAGGGAACATCTTATGAGATTAATTGAATCCTTGACATAGAGGTTCAACCGTTAAAGATCTTCTTAGAATATGTAGGAAACTATATGGGCATCCAGGTCCCGCTATTGGTTATTGACTGTAGAGGTGTCTCGGTCATGTCTACATAGTTCTCGAACCCGCAGGGTCTGCACACTTAAGGTTTGGTGACGTTTCGGTAGTATAGAGTTATGTATGGTGGTGACCCAAGGTTGTTTGGAGTCCCGGATGAGATCCTAGATGTCATGAGGAGCTACGGAATAGTCCGGAGGTAAAGATTGATATATAGGAAGTCCTATTTTGGTCAACGGAAAAGTTTCGGGCTCATCGGTAATGTACCGGGAGTGCCGGTAGTGTACCGGGAGACCATCGGGAGGGGTATTTCGACCCAAGAGGCTTCATGGGCTGTGGGAGAATAAATACCAGACTTTTGTGGGCTGGTGGAAGTCCCACAGAAGTCCCATGTGGTTAGGGAAGAAAATCCCAAAGATAAAAGGTGGAAAAAAGGCAAAAAGGCAAAAAAGGAAGAGTCCTAATCCTACTAGGATTGGAGGAGGAGGAGGACTCTCCTCCCTAGGTTCGGACGAACCCTCCTAGTAGGATTTGCCCTTGATCCAAGCCTCCTCTATTCCTCTTATATATACTAGAGGTTTTAGGGTTTTGGCCCAGCAGTTTTAGCCACGTGCTTCCCGTTCCTCCAGTGCATAGTTTCTCCTCTAGATCGGATTTCTGCAATGCTTAGGTGAAGCCCTGCCGAAATTGCTCCACCACCATCACCGCAGCGCCGTCATGCTGCCGGTGAACTCTTCTACCTCTCCGCTCCCTCTTGCTGGATCAACAAGGCGGAGATCGTCATCGAGCTATACGTGTGCTGAACGTGGAGGTGCCGTCCATTCGGCACTAGATCGGAAGGATGGTGATCAAGATCGCGTGACGGATCGTGATGAGTTCGCGGGACAGATCATGATGAGTTCGCGGGACGGATCGTGATTGGATCGCGGGATGGATCGTGATGAGTTTGCGAGACGGATCATGATTGTACCGCGGGACAGATCGTGATGAGATCGTGGGACGCTCGGCTATTTGGATCACGAAGACGTTCGACTACACCAACCGCGTTTCTTCACGCTTCCCGCTTAGCGATCTTCGAGGGTATGTAGATCCACTCTCCCTCTCATAGATGCTCATCACCATGCATAGATCTGCGTGTGCATAGGAAATTTTTTGTTTCCCATGCAACGTTCCCCAACATTCTTACCATTGCAAGTCTCTTCGAGTTATTGGTTTGGTTTGGCCATCTAGGTTGGTAATTCTTGCAACGAGAGAAGTGCTTGGTTTTGGGTTCAATCTTGCAATGTCCTCATCCAGTGACATAGTAGGGGTAGCAAGGCACGTATTGTACTGTTACCATCAAGGGTAACAAGATGGGGTTTTCATCATTTTGCTCCAGTTTATCCCTCTACATCATGTCATCTTTCTTAATGCATTACTCTGTTCTTGATGAACTTAATATTCTAGATGCAGGCATGAGTCGGTCAATGTGTGGAGTAATCGTAGTAGATGCAGAATCGTTTCGGTCTACTTGACACGGACGTGATGCCTATATGCTTGATCATTGCCTTGGATAACAACATGATTATTCGCTTTTCTATCAATTGCTTGACAAGAATTTGTTTACCCACCATGATATTTTCCTTCGAGAGAGAAGCCTCTAGTGAAACCTATGGCCCGGGGGTCTACTTTCCATAATATACTTTCAGATCTATAAACCAAAAATACTAAATATAATTTTCTGCAATTTATTAACCTTTTACTTTTCGTTCTCATTTACATCTATCTCTATTGGATCTAATCCTTGCAAATAATTGTGAAGGGATTGACAACCCCTTTATAGCGTTGGGTGCAAGAGCTTGATTGTTTGTGTAGGTGCATTCATTGGTGACTTGCTTGTTCCTCCAACTGGATTGATACCTTGGTTCTCAACAACTGAGGCAAATACTTATCTACTTTGTTGCATCACCCTTTCCTCTTCAAGGGGAAAACCAACGCAAGCACAAGAGGTAGCACCGGTGCCCTGATAGGCCAGAGGGAGACGGTCGACGCCCGCGCGCCCACACCTCGCCTCCATGGCAGGAGCGCTCGCGCTCGCCCGCCCCGACGGTTCGCCCCAAGCTCGCAGCCTGCCTTGGCCCATGCGTTCCCCGGAGCGAGAACGATGCCCGGAGGCGCATCGACCGGCTGGCATAGTCGGCCCTCCTGGAAGAGGAGGGCCCGATCAGTTTGGCGTGCTTCGGACCCTGGATCCGCAATGAGACGTTCCCAACCGGCTTCACGCTCCCTCACAACACCCCGAAGTACAGTGGCACCGCCAAGACGAAGGACTGGCTGATCGACTACACCACCGCGGTCGGCATAGCTAGAGGAAACAAATGCGTGGCCATACACTATGTCCCCATCATGTTGATCGGCTCGGCCCGGACCTGGCTTAACAGCCTGTTTGCCGATAGCATCAATACCTGGGCAGACTTTGAAGAGGCGTTCGTCTGCAACTTCACCGGCACCTACAAGCGGCCCGACCGCCCCCGCGAGCTGGCCATGTGCATCCAGGGCCCAGACGAGGCCCTCAGCGACTACTTCACCCGATGGACTGAGCTCCGCAAATCCTGCGAGGCGGTGCACGAGGTGTAGGCCATCCAGTACTTCATCGAGGGTCGTGACGGCAGCCTCCTCAAACACAAGATCCTGTGCTCCGAGCCGGCAACCTTGGCGGACCTCATGGCTAAGACGGACAAGTATGCCATGGCCGACTCCACAATGCGGATCAAGGTCAATGCGTCTGGCAAGGAGATCCTGCTGGCTGCCGACAACCGGTAGCAGCAGAACAACAAGCGCAAAACCAACCAGCCAGATCCCTGCTATGGGAACCGGCAGGTCGCCACTATCGAAGAAGAGCAACCGGCTGCCCAGGCCTCCAACCAGCGTCAGCGGACCGCCAAGGCCACCTGGCAGCCCAAGCTCACCTTCGAGCTGATGCTCGATGCACCCTGCAAAAGGCACTCTGGGGCCAAGCCGGCCACGCACACGCTCCAACAATGCAGCTTCTCGCAGCGGTTGGCCCGGGGCGAGTGCCTTCCAGTCCCCCACTGCCTCCGCCCCGAGCACCGGCACCGGCCCCAACACCGGCTCTGGATCCGCATGATGGCCGTCTACACGACTAGTTCCCCGACCAGGACGAGGCCTAAGTCGTCTTCACTAGTGAGGAGACGGACAAGCACGCACAGCACCGGCTCCGGCATGAGGTGAACGCCACCGTACCCTCGAGCCCCCTAGTTCATGCAATGGTCCGAGAAGCCCATCAACTGGATCTGGGTGCACCCGGCGGTGATGCCAAACCCGGGCAGCTACACCCTCGTCCTTGATCCCACCATTGCATCCGAGAGGCTCACCTGCCGATTCTCACGGGTGCTGATTGACGGAGGCATCAACATGAATATCCTCTATCACGACACCTTGCTCAAGATGGGGCTCAAGGAGAAGGATCTGCAAACGAGTCGGGCGTTCTTCCACGACATCGTGCCCGGGCAGTCTTGCTCCCCCATTGGCAAGATCCAGCTTAACGTCCTCTTCGGCGACAAGTGCCACTTCCGCCACGAGACAATCTGTTTCGAGGTGGTGGACCTCGATAGTCCCTACCACGCGCTCCTGGGCCGGCCGACACACATCAAGTTTATGGCGGTGTCCCACTACGCCTACCTCAAGCTAAAGATGTCGGGCCCGAAGGGCATCATCACCGACGACGGCAACTACAAGATATTGATAGAACGCGTGCACGACGATGGCCGGCTGGCCGAGGCTCTGGTGATCGCGGAGGCAAGACGGTAACTCAACCAGCTTGTGGCTCACGCCACCGAGAAGCAGGCCACACAAGCTCCCTCGTCCCGGACGGCGGACGAGGCGTCTTTTTAGCCATCCAAGGACACCAAGCAAGTGTCGCTCGACCCGGCTAATGCCAAGTAGTGCGTCACCATTGGCTCCAACCTTATTAGCAAATAGGAAGGTGAGCTCGTCGACTTCCTCTGTGAAAATTGGGACATCTTTGCATGGTCTCCCAAAGACATGCCGGGTGTTCCAAGGAAGTACACCGAGCACAAACTTCATATGCGGCCGGATGCGAAGACGGTCAAGCAACCGCTACGCCGTTTCTCTGAGGAGAAGCGGTGCACTATAGGAGAAGAGATAGCCCGGCTGCTCGTAGCCGGTTTCATCATGGAAATGTTCTACCCAGACTGCCTGGCCAACCCAATCCTGGTGCTAAAGAAAAACAAGACTTGGCGCATGTTTATCAACTACACTAGCCTGCACATGGCATGTCCCAAGGACCCGTTCGCCCTGCCTCGGATTGATCAAGTGATCGACCCCACGGCCGGCTGCGACCTGCTGTCCTTTGTGGACGCCTACTCAGGCTACAACCAGATCAAGCTAGACCCAGCCGATCGGCTGATGACATCATTCATCACCCCCTTCGGGGCCTACATATACAACACCATGTCCTTCGGTTTGAAGAATGCAGGCGCGACTTTCCAGCATTGTATGCGGAAGTGCCTCCTACCACAGATCGGCAGGAACATACACGTCTATGTGGACGCCACCGTTGTCAAAACCAAGAAGCATTTTACCCTCCTCGATGACATCCGGGAGACATTCGCCAACCTGTGTGAGTACAAGGTCCGGCTCAACCTGTAGAAGTGCGTCTTCGGCATGCCAGTCGGCCTACTCCCGAGTTTCTTCGTGTCCGCCCGCGGCATCGAAATGAACCCAAAGAAGATCAAGGCAATCAAGCGTATGCCCAAGACGACCCGTCTCCGCAACGTTCCGAAATTCATCGACTGCCTCACCTCGCTTAGCCGGTTCGTCAGTCGGCTGGGCAAGAAGGCCCTGCCCCTCTGCCAGCTCATCAGGAAGACCACCACGTTCGAATGGACCGACCAGGCGGACGAGGTGTTCCACGAGCTCAAACGGGCCCTCACCAGCGCACCCATCCTAGCCGCTCCGGTCGAGAAGGAGCCCCTGCTCGCGTACATCACGACAACCACGCACATCGTTAGCATCGTCCTGGTAGTGGAGCATTCGGAGGAGGGCAAGGTGCTGTCGGTCCAATGCCCCGTCTACTACCTCAGCGAGGTCCTCTCCGCCTCCAAGCGAAACTACCCCCACTACCAGAAGATGTGCTATGGCATATACTTTGCCACCCAAAAGATCAAGCAGTATTTCCAGGAGCACACCATCACCGTGGTGAGAACGGCGCCGCTTGGCGAGATCATGAGCGACCGGGACGCCAATGGACGGATCGCCACATGCGTAATCGCCCTCGCCAACTACGAGATCCGGTATGAGCCGCGCATTGTCATCAAGGCACAGAAAATGGCCAATTTCTTGTCGACTAGGCCAAGACCCAGTTTGTGCCGCCTCCTCCGGAGTCCACGCACTAGCGCATGCACTTCAGCGGCTCGAAGATGCGAACCGGCTTGGGAGCCGGCATGGTCTTGTCGTCCCCGAAAGGAGACCATCTCCAGTACGCCCTCCAAATCCACTTCGCCGCCTCCAACAACGTGGCCGAGTACGAGGCACTCGTCCACGGCCTAAGGCTCGCTAGACAGATCAGCATCCGGCGCATCTTATGCTTCGGCGATTCTGACCTGGTGGTGTAGAAGGTCTCTGGCGAATGGGATGCCAGGGACGCCAACATGTCCAACTACTGTTTCATCATACAACAACTCACCAGCTCCTTCGAGGGTTGTGAGTTCCACCACGTCCCCAGAGCGGACAACGAGGCAGCGGACGCCTTGGCAAAAATCGGCTCCACTCGCCAGGCCGCCCCGGCTGACGTCTCCCTCGAAAAACTACGCAAGCCATCGATCAAACCCTCCGCCGAGTTGGAGTCCATCTTCGTGCATGCAGATCCTGTCGGCTCCTCGAAAGGCCCGAGGGCTCTACCAGTCTCGCCTGCCGCGCCGGCTCCAGTCACTGTCACTCTGATCGCTGTCGGCTCCGAACCTGCGACCGTCATGATGGCGGTCGACATGCCTCCTACCTCGCGGGCTCTGGGACCGGCGAATGGACCCGGGGACTAACGAACTGGGCCCGGGGGCTCCGGCTGCCCTTGGCCTCCAGCTCGAGCCGGAACCGGCCCCCGTCTTGGTTCCCTCATGGGCCTAGCCAATTTTAGCTTTCTGCTTGCATGGCGAGCTCCCCTCTGACAAAGACAAGGCCCGACAGATCCAGCGCCGGTCTCCCGCCTACAACATCATTAACCACGAGCTAGTCCACCGCAACACAACCGGCGTGTACCAGCGATGAGTCGAGCCCGAGAGGCGCCAGGAGATCATCCGAGATATCCACCAGGGCGAGTGCAGTCATCACGCTGCCTCGAGGACCCTAGTGGCCAAGGTGTTCTTTCACGGTTTCTACTGGCCGATGGCCCTGGAGGAGGCGACATAGCTGGTCGACAGGTGCAAGGGGTGCCAAAGCTTCCGCGCGGAAAGCCACCTGCCAGCTGTAGCCCTCAAGACCATCCCCTTATTGTGGACCTTTGCTGTCTAGGGGCTATACATGGTGGGACCATTCAAGACCACTCGAGGCGGAATGACGCACCTGTTGGTTGTTGTCGACAAGTTCACCAAGTGGATCGAGGCAAGACCCATCAAGAAGTTGGATGGCCCCACGACCATTGGTTCCTCGAAGACACCACGGTCCGCTACAGCATCTCGCACAACATCATCACCGAAATGACACCAATTTCTTCAAGGGCGCGCTGGCATGCTTCTGCGCCAAACAAGGCATCCGGCTAGACCTGGCATCGGTTGCCCACCCACAGTCGAACGGCCAGGTAGAAAGAGCAAACGGCTTGATCTTGGTCTGCATCAAGCCCCGGCTCGTTCTGTCAGACGACTGCTAGATCGAAGAGTTGTCGACTGTCTTATGGAGCCTCAGAACCACGCCCAACCGCTCAACTGGCTTCAACCCTTCTTCCTCATGTATGGGTCCGAGGCGGTCATCCCAATGGACATCAAGTTTGACTCGCCTCGCGTTACCCTATACACGAAGACGAACACAAAGGAGGAAAGGGAAGACAACATCGAACTCCTTGAGGAGGCCCGTGAGCTAGCCCTGAGCCAATCGGCCATCTACCAGCAGAAGCTCCGGCACTACCATAGCAAGCGAATTCGGTCCCTCTCCTTCCGCGAGGGGGACCTGGTGCTCAGGCGGATCCAGCGAACCACCGACTAGCACAAGCTGTCCTCCCCATGGGAGGGCCCATTCATCATTAGCAAGGTGCTGCAAAACAACACGTACTATATAATAGATGCCCAAAAGCCGCAAAAGCACAAGAGAGATGCCTCGGGGGAGGAGACGTAGCACCCATGAAACGCGACACTCCTCCGTCCATTTTACTGCTAAGAAGGACTAGTGTATGTATGTATCTCCCAACCCTTTTTGGGACTCAATGAATGCAATGGGTGTCCCTAGCCAGCAATAGGGGGTATGCCCTTTTGACTTCACTAAAAGCACACCGCCTCTCATAGCAAGCACCCAGGTCCGGCTCCTCCGGCACGGTGGCTTGCCGGCCGGCCAAAGTCCTTTCCTCTCCAAGAAGGTCAAGTAATGTGGATAGGCAAAACTCCTCCCCACCCCCCGGGCATAGACCGGCTCCCGGCTATCTGGCAAGCGAGGCCCTAGGACAGGAAAGTTCACCACACGAAACACTGTTCGAAGAGCAGCGATTGTTTAGGTCTGGCTGGATTCTTCGTCTTGTAACTTGCCTCTAGCGGCTCACCCTAGCTTGAGCCGGACGGTCCTAAGGTTTGTGCATTTTTCCCAAGGATGATGCCATGTCCCTGCCCAAGCCGGCTGGCAGGGCAAAGATGGAAAGAGACTTGCGCAAAAATAATGATGGAAAAGCAAAAGAGCGAAGGATGAGCCGGCACGCAAACATTATTCATTTCACAAGCATATTTAAAAGGTAAAGGCCACAGGTTGATGGATTCTTTACAATAAACCCCTAGTAGGTGGAAACGCGTCCCAAAAAAGCAACAGCAAAAGAAAAGACATGATAAAAATAGGGCCGCCTAGACCTCACGTGCGTCGCCAGCCGGCTCGGCAGACTGCCCATGGGTGACTGCCGCCTTCGGGTCCGCCTCCATAGCTGCTGCGCCCTCACTGTCGCTCCAGGTGCTTGAGTCGGTGCTCTCGTCGGCCATCTCCGCATCGTCGGGCCCCTCGAGAATGCCGAAGGAGTCCTCTGCGACTGGCTCGGCGTCCTCACCAAGCTCCGACAAAAACTCCTCCGGGTCAACGGCGGAGGCCAACTCATTGGCCCGACAGACGAGGGAGCTCTCGCGAGGAACCTGCTCCTCCTCACGGACTGCCGTATCGTGGCGAGCCGGTCCAGGTTGACGCCGAGATACTACGATAGGGCGAGCCGGAGGGCCATCTACGCCCCAGTCAAGGCTGCCGAGGCCTTCGAGGCGTCAAGCCGCGCCACCGCATACTCAAGCCATAGTGCCACACAGCCTCTAGGGATCTCTAGACCTGGCCAGAGGGCTGACATAATCACCAGGACAGCCACATGGAGCCGGTCCATGCAGCATTGCATGAAGAATTGATGGTTCTCGGTAGCCAACGAGATCTCCGGCAGGCTCAAACCCACGTCCACACCAACCTCCTGCCCATGCTGTCGGAAGCACTCCTGGTGGTCCTCCACGGCCCGCTCAGTGCGGGGCTAGATTTTCGGGAACCAGTCTAAGAAGAAGAAGGGAATCCGAAAGATAAGGCAACACAGCTGGCCAAAATGACTCAAAGAGAAAAGAATACTCATGCTGAAAGGCATCGTCCGCTTCGATCGCGAACTAGAGGCTCAAGCTTCGCTCCTCCTCCAGCACCTTCTCCGCCAGGGCGAGGGTGGAGGAACGCTTCTCAAGCTCGCCTCCAAGAGGGGCACCTCCTCTTGGAGGAAGGTCGACCGCTGGTTGGTGTCGATTTCCTGTTTGGCGGCCTCCTCCCTGGCCGTTACCTCCTTCTGCAGCTCCGCCGTAAGGCTCTCCCGCGCCAACTGGTTGTCGACGACCAAACTGCCCAGCCGGTCCCTCTCCGTCGTGGCCGCTTGGAGGTCTCGCGCCAGCCGGTTCCACTCGGAGGCCACCTCATCCCGCTGTAGCCGGACCTGGGTCAGGGTCTCCAGCTCCTTTGCAGAAGACACAACCCAAATCAGCTAAGTACCAAAGATCCGAGCCGCCAAACGAATAGTTGGCCCGGATCTTGGGGGCTACACCCAGTGGGTGCACTCGTGTGCCCCCACTGGAATGATCATACCTTGGTCCTTCTTTAGGTCCTCCTTGGCTTGGTAATAACCAAGCTTGCCTCTGTTGTGGATGGTGACCGCCTCGTCGAAGATCGCTTGCCTCTTGGCATTTTCGTCCTGCCCAAATCAGACATTTTCACGAGAAGATTCAACCCCGCTGCCACGCGGTCGAACAGCCGGCCCAAATCTCGAGGAATACACCTAGTGGGTGCGCTCACGCGGCCGCACTGAAAAAAGCAACCCAATATGAGAGGGAGTCCCACCTCGACCGCCACCTCCACGCGTCGGAAGTTGCTTTCGGCGGCCTCAGCAAACCTAGCCAGCCCCTCGCAGCAGCGGGCCATAATACGAGCCGGCTCCCCTCGCACAAGGGCCTACTTACCGGCTAGCAGGGACGAGGCAGCCGGACCGTAGGCCAACTCCGACTAGTCCTTAAGGACGGCAGCCATATTCCTCCTCGAGCGGCTCGGACCGCCACTCGGCGCCGCATCCGCCATGATGCAGGCTGGCTGAGGCCACGCGACGCCCACAAGGGCGGGAGAGTCAGTCCCAAGCTCCCCAACGGCCAGCGTGGGCAGCTCCGGCAGGCCCACCTCACCGGCTGGACAACCGGTGTGCCCTCCCCGCCAGGCGCCGCCTCCGGCACAGTCGGACCAACTGACCCCTCCACAACGACCGGCTCCACGGGGGACGTAGTCACAGCCGACTCCGGCGGCTGCGCCGCTTCCACGGCCGGCTAGGTTACCATGTCCGTCGGCCGGACCCTCTCGCCCACGAGCGAGGCCATCTCCGGAGCCGGTCCCCGCCCCTCGCTCGATGGCGGCCGGGACATCCGGGTCAACTCCCCAGCCGACTCCATCACATGCATGGAGTCCGAGCGCCGTCTCCGCCTACCGTTGCTTGACGCTGCCAAGCGTGCTGGGGCACCCCTCGATGCCCCCACCACGGCCCGCAGCTCTGCCTGCCGCCTCTTCTCCTCCCGTGCTATGGCCGCGTGTTCTCGGTCAAGCTGGCTGGCGGCGTGTGTCGGAGTTGCGGCAAACTTCGTGTCTTGAAGCTCGCGGGCCTCGCTGAAAAGGAGAAGGAGGTTATCCCGTGAACCCTGGGCGGCACGGAGAAAAAAGAAGCAAGTCGCAGGGAATAAGACCTTACCCAACAACCACGAGAATGGGGCGCCTGGCCCGGGGTGGCGGCTTCGCAATAGCGTCGCACGCCTTCTTCCGTGCTGGCTGGAGCAGCGCTGGCCTCTTCCCCTTTTGGGTCGCGTCACCTGTCCGGCCCCTAGCCGGTGGCTCCTTGCTCCTTCCCTGTGGCTCCCGTCGAGGTGTGGGGGGAGGCGCATCCAAGATCCGTACGTCATCATCATCGTCGTCATCATCGGTCCAATCTCTGATCGTAGGTGCAAGATCAAACTCACGAGCCGCCCGGGACCCAACGGCTCATGGATCTCCAATCATCCCGTCCTCCTCGAACTCTCCGGAGGACTCGTCCTCCTCGTCAATGAATCCCCCCAACTCGAACTCCTTCGGGTCGGATTCGGCATGGCCCACCTCGAACACCTGGGGGTGCGTGTCGTCCGGCATGTTCTGTCGCACAAAATGCTGTGGTCAACACGGTATGTGAGCAGGAAGGCCGGGAGGAGAAAATGAGAAGAGCAAGGAACGAGGGCAGCCAAACGTACCAGGGCCACCGAGTCGAGCCGGCTGTACAGCATCTTGCCAAAGCGCCACGTACGTGTCTTCAGCTTGAAGTTGGTGACAGAGTTCACCTGGTTGGCCACTTGAGCCGGCGTCAGCTCTAAGGTGGATAACCTCCACGGGTTGTGCCGGTCCCCTATGTCACAGATCTGGTGCGGCCTCCGTTGCAGAGGCAGCACCTGGCGGTCAATGAAGGCAGCCACCAGGTCGGCCGCGACCAGCCCCTCTCCACTCCTCATGGAGTGCAGCCGGCCTAGGACACTGATGACCTCCTTGACCGGCACGTCCAGCGTCCATTTCGCTCCCGTGGATGGGGCGTTGATGAAGGGCGACAGTCGGATGTAATCCCGCACCGGGTTGACGTTCTTAATGTAGAAGAACGATCGTTTCCACTTCTTGACGGACTCAATGAGGGTGATACGGGGGGAAAGAGTCCCACAGACGCACATTACCGCCCCCCCCCTCTAGAGGTGTACGGCTCATTGTCATTCTTCAGTGCCTTGAGACAGAAGAGTTTCCTCCATAGCTCCAGAAAGGGGAGGAGGCCGAGGTAGCCCTCATAGAGGGTGACGAAGCTAGAGAGCCACAGAATAGAGTTCGGCCCCCAGATGCTGCTGCTAGAGGTCAAGGACGTCGAGAAGGAGCTTAAAGAACCTACTCGCCAGTAGGCCGAAACTGCAAGAGAAGTGCGAGGCAAAGACCGCAAACTCCCCCTCCTCGGGCTCCGGCACCACCTCGTCACCCGAAGGACGGGCGGAGACACGGTCCTCTAACGGTAGCATGCGAGCACGGTGGAGGTACTCGATGTCCTCCGATGTCACGGCGGAGCCTCCCCAGCTGCCGAGGGTCCATCGGCCATCTCCGATATGGATGCGCACATCGGGATGAGGATGGCGGAGACCCCTAGCGCTGCGGATTCCAGCGATCCCCCGCCGGAGACTAAGACTGGCGTGAAGGGGCAAGCAGCGGCAGAGCAACGTGGGCTCGAGGCATGGAGTGGCGAGAGCAAGAAGACGATGGGGAGGGGGAGTGAAAACTGCCTCCGCCCCTCCCCCTCCCCTTATAAAAAGGGGACGAAGGTCGGGAGCCATGGGGATTAACTACGCCCACGCCCCCGAGAAATCCGCTAGACGCGAGCATCACGGGCCACAACAGCTAGGGTCCAACCGCAAAGGATCCCCACCCGCAGCCCGAGGCCTATTGGGCTAGGCACGTGGCGACGTCCCATCACGTTCCCAAGGGCGTGGCCCACGGTGCTTGCAACGTCAGCGCGGCATGTCCCGGCCCAACGTGCTTTCCGAAGCATCGCCATGGGACCCAAGGCATTAGGCATGGCTACCGACATGCTTGGCTAGCCAGGCCATTGTTCCAGGACCCACGCCGCCTGACTCGGAAAAGCGTGAAGCTGCCGACTCCCCCTCGTTTGAAAATAAAAAACGCGGGGCCCTACCGGCTTTGGGGACTACTGACGGGGATATAACCCCTAGGTATGCTAAAACAGGGAGGTTCAACCTCTTTTCTAAAACAATACGCTCAGCTGGCGCCCGGTCGGCTAGCGTGCGGCTGGCCGGCCCACGGCTCACTAGAGCATGACCGGTTGGCACTTAGCCGCCTGGCGGACAGCCGGCGAGCACATCGACAACCAGCTCCCCCGCTGACCCTCGTACCAGCGAGCATGAGTCCCCTCCCACTGTACCCCCATACGGTGACTGGATGCGACCCCCACGATGGGTCCCCACATGGCAGCAGTGACTGCTGATGAATGAACCGCATGGCTACAGTATGAACTATCGTACCGCTGACTGCGGTCGATCGCGTCCAGGAGAAGCAACAATGCTAGCATGCCCCCCATCCACTCCATCACCTGCCCCGGCGTGACCGCTGATGAACGACCGGACGTACCACTAACCGTGGCTGGCTGCAGCAAGGCGACGCAGCATAGTGCGGCCCATGTTGGGGCAGGTCACTATGGACCAATACCGAAGGCCTGTCGGTGGGCCCCAACAGGGTCGCGCAGCCAGCGGGGCCTACAAGGAAAAAGACGGCATAGACGACGAGACCCTCGGCCGACCAGAGAGACTGCCAGCCAGGTCCCCCACCCAGTACCATCCAAGCATATTGTAAGCCAGGGGTTGGCCTATAAACCCCCCTCGGCGACTCCATGCGAGGGGCAAGCATTCTCACCATCTTCCACACTCATCCCCACACATAGAGAGGCAGGAAGAGGCAGCTAGCTCCTTCTTTGTCCTCCATCCAACGGCTCTAGGAGCAACATTGTAGTCCTCTTAGTTCATCAACTAGACAAGTTGGACTAGGGGTGTTACCTCCCATAGAGGGCTCCGAACCTGGGTACATCATGTATTTTGCACCGCTTGTTCCTGATCCCATTACTGGAGTCCACCGGCGTCCTTCGGCCCCGACCACTCTCGATAATCCACCCCATGGCGTCTATCGTGAGAAAACGACGACAATCATGTCTCAAAACTATTACAAGGAATGAAGTTTAATTTGTCCAATGATCTTTGTGAAAGTTTTTATTATATTCCTCTTGAATATCTATCACGTTGGGACTAGTTTTATATATTGCCATTGGTTTTAACAAGCTAAAATAAATTTAAGTGAAGATCATGAGCATAAAATATTTCATCTCTCAAAATAATATAAGTGAAGCATGAGAGAATTTATTAAAAACTTACTAACTCTCAAATTAATCTATGTGAAGGATGACATCATGTCTTCAAAAGTGTAAAGCACGCCGTGCTCAAAAAGATATGAGTGAAGCACTAGAGCAATTCCATAGCTCAGTTTTTATAAGTGAAGCATAAAGAGCAATTCTAACAAATCATAGCAGAATTTTTGGTCTCTCAAATAGGTGTATCCAGCAAGGATACTTGTGAAAAAATAAAAAGAAGTTCAATCAAAGACTCATATAATACAAGACTCTCCAAGCAAAAATCATTATATGTGACGAATAAAAATATATCTCCAAGTAAAATATCGATGGTCGTTAGAAGAAAGAGGGGATGCCACTCAGAGAACCCCCAAGGTTAGTTGCTTTCCTCTTTGGATACTATCTTGGGGTGATGTATCATCCCCATGATTAGGCTCTTTTCACTCCTTATTCATTTATCCATCGTGATCTAACCCAAAACTTGAAAATTCAATCACACAAAACTCAACAAAATCTTTGTGAGATCCATTAGTATAATAAACCAAATTACCACTCTAAGTCTTGTTGCAAACCCATTCATATTTTGTTATTGCATTATAACTAATGTATTATAACTATACCATGGCTTATACCCCCCAATACAATCCATAGATTCGTCAAAATATGCACACAATGCAATGAAAACAGAATCTGTCAAGAACAAAACAGTTTGTACTAAGTTGTACTCTAACCATACTTCTGTAACCCTAAAAATTCTGAAAAATTACGACAATGGAAAATGATTTGTATGTAAATAATTTTTAGAAATTTCAGCTCATTATCACAGTCCAGAAAAAATGAAAATTCACACACTCGAGTCAAAGTTTTTGTTTAAGATTCAGCATTGTTTCTACTCATCTTATGAATCATCCTAAAGGCTTTACTTGGCACAAAGAGTTAATAAAACATAAAAAACACAATCATACGATTAGAATAATTGTGTAAATACTCAAGGACATAAATAAAAAGGTAAAAAAATATTCGTTGGGTTGGCTCCCAACAAGCTCTTTCTTTACAACCATTAAGATAGACTTGAGATTTCAATGATGCCCTCATGAAAGATAATAATAGCAAAACAAAGAGAGCATCATGAAGCATATGGAAAACACACTTAAGTCTAACATACTTCCTATGAATAGGCATTTTATAAGCAAACAAATTAACAAGGCAAGAAAAAACTAGCATATGGAAGGAAGAAGAAAGAGAGAATAGCAGTCTCAACATGAAAAGAGGAAATCTAGTATCATGAAAATTTCGACAACCATAATTTCCTCTCTCATGATAATTAGATGTAGGATCATAATCAAATTCAACAATATAGCTATCATAAACAATACTCTGTTTATTATCAATATGCATAAAGTTTTTATCAGCTTCCAAAATAGTGAGATTATCATTAACTAAAGTAATGACCTCTCCAAACCCACTTTTATCATAAGTTCTTAATATTGAACACTCTCCAAATATGCGGGGTTCTTTTTACCTAAAGTTGATGCTCTCCCAAACCCAGTTTTGATACTATTACAAACATTATTACCAATAACATATTAAACATGAGGCTTAAATAAATTTTCAAGATAATAAGAAGCATTATCACCCCAATCATGATCACTGCAATAAGAAGTGGAGACAACAAAATTGTCATCCCCAAGCTTGTAGTTTTGCATATCACTAACATAATTGATATTAATAGAGTTTATAGTAACATCATTGCAATCATGCTTTTCAATCAAGTAACTATCATGAATCACCTTATAAATTTCTTCTTTCAACACTTCATCAAAATTTCCATCTTCATGATTTTCAAACAAAACTTCATAGAGATAATCAAGTTCACTCAACTCACTAGCAATTGGTTCATTATACTTTGGTCTTTTGAAAAGATTAGCAAGTGTATGAGGATCCATATCAATAGATTTTTAGCAAGCAAAGATCCAAGCAAATAGAAGGCACATGGCAGCAAAAGCAAAGATAGAAAACAAGCAAAAAGGCAAACGAAAAAAGGGCGAATAAAAAGGCAATTTTTTGTGAAGTGGGGCAGATGAAAACGAGAGGAAAATTGCAAATAATGTAAATTTCAAGGAGATGATATTTGTGATTAGGAACCTAATAGATGTTGATGATGTCTCCTTGGCACCAGAGATTCGCACGTTGAAGTTAGACTGCTTCCGCACCTCCTCCCCGACAACGGAGCCAGAAATTCCTTTGACGTGGTTTGAAACCGCGTCGGTATTTCCCTAAAGAGGAAGGGATGATGAAGCACAACTATGGTAACAATTTCCCTCAGTTATGAAACCATGGTATCAATCCAAGGAGGAAGACCACTCAACGCCATGTAAACGGTACGTGCACACAAAAAACAAATACTTGCAACCCGACGCGTAAGAGAGGTTATCAATCTCTAAACGGTAAAAAGATAGATTAGGTTTAGTAGATTGGATAAATAGATCTCACAAGAACACAAAATAAAATAAGCAAATAAAAAGTGCAGCAAGGTATTTTTGGGTTTTTGGATTACTAGACCTAAAAAAAGCGGCAAAAAGATAGATCGGAAAGAAATATGTTGGAAAAGTAGACCCAGGGGCCGTAGGTTTCACTAGTGGCTTCTCTCATGAGTATAGCACACGGTGGGTAAACAAATTACTATTGGGCAATTTATAGAATATCAAATAATCATGATGATATCCAAGGCAATGATCATTATATAGGCATCACGTCCAAGATAAGTAGACTGAAACAATTCTGCATCTACTACTATTATCCACACGTCGACCTCTATCCAGCATACATCTAGTGTATTAAGTTCATGGAAAAAATGGAGTAATGCAATAAGAATGATGAAATTATGTAGAGAAGATTTATTCATGTAGGAATAGACCCCATATTGCTATCCTTAACAGCAACGATACATGCGTGCCTTGCCGCCCCTTTTGTCACAAGGAGAGGACACCGCAAGATCAAACCCATCACAAAGCACCTCTTCCCATGGCAAGAGAAATCGATCTAGTTGGCCTAACTAACCAAAGATTCGAAGAAGAAATATGAGGTGATAAGTAATCATGCATATAAGAGATCAAAGAATACTCAAATAATATTCATGGATAGAAACTGATCGTGTACTCAAAATTCATCGGATGCCAACAGACACACGGCAAAATGTCATTACATCAAATAAATCTCCAAGAGATCATTGTATTGAGATGCAAAAGAGAGTGAGGAAGCCATGTAGCTACTGCCTATGGATCCGTTGGTGTATGGTGGACTACTCACGCATCATTGGAGAGGCACCCATGAAGACGACGCACCCGTCGTGATGGTGTTAGATTGGATCTCGTGGTTCTGGAACTTGTGGCGGCAGGAATTGTGTTTCGTCGACTCCCCCAAGGATTTTGGAATATTTGGGTATTTATAGAGGTTATAGGCGGTGGACAGGCATCCCGAGGAGGGCACAATACACCAGACCTCGCCAGGGGCATCTGGCCCACCCTGGTATCTTGTGGCCTCCTCAGCACTCCTTTCTGGAACTTCCTAGGTCCATTGGATGTCTTCTAGCCCAAAAAATATCCAAAAAGTTTCATGGTGTTTGGGCTTCCTTTTGAACTGATATTCTATGAAGTAAAAAGCAAGCAAAAAACTGCAACTAGCACTTGGCACTATCTCAATAGGTTAGTCCCAAAAATGATATAAAGTTGGTATAAAATGATTGTAAAACATCCAAGATTGATAATATAACAACATGTAACAATAAAAAATTATAGATACGTTGGAGACGTATCACTCACCATGGGAGGAGGGGGCAGAGAGAAGCAGGGGCTCGTCAGCGGGTAGATGGGGAGCAGCGATTTCGTCGGCGGGCAGGAGGGGTGCGACAATGTCGTCGGCGGTTAGCAAGGGATCATCGTGGTTGGGCGACCTGGCATCGTCGTCGAAGTGTTCTCCCAGGTCGTAACTGGCACCGAGACAACGAAGATATATATACTAAAGGGGATTTTAGTCCCGGTTGGTGTCTGCAACCGGGACTAAATGAGCCTTTAGTCCCGGTTGGTGGCTCCAACCGGGACTAAAGGTCTCTGCTCCGACGCGGGAGAAGGACCACCTTTTCGGTGGCCCAAATTCCGCGTGGGAAGAAACCTTTAGTCCCGGTTGGTGATACCAACTGGGACTAACGGTGGCTTTTCCTTTTCTGTTATGTTTTTCTAAACAGAACAATTCCTGTTTTTAGATTTTGAATAAGTTTTAGGATATTTAGAGTTTTTGGGTGAATCTTTTTTTCTTTAGGTCACAAAAATTAGTAATTTTTTGTTAGTCCTAGTAGTTTTCAGATTTGAATACTCTAAATTTGAATTCTTTGAAATTTGTGTGAATCAGTAGTTTGTGAATAACTTTAGTTTAAAAATAGATTTTTGAGTGGTTCTTTTTTCTGCATCAATTAACTCCTCAAAAATCATGTTTCAAATGCCACAATGCCCTAGCTCTTACAAATATTCTGGCGTCAGAAGGGGGTAGCAAATTGAACCTTTTTGCTTTCTTGTGTTAGGGTAACCCCAAACACGCAAAACACATGTATACCCTAATAACATCCAAGAGTAGGATCTTGGGGTATAAGACTTTTTCTTTGTGTATGTCGCTTGCTTATTAATGCGTCGTAACCATGGAGAATATTCATCATTTAACAGGACGCTAGGGTCAATCTTCACTATGAAGGGAGGAATTTCATCAAACCATAAGACTTCTAGATATAGGGTAGCTCGAAAAATATAGATTTCTTCTTCCACATGGGGGCGTGTCCGTTAGTGCCATTCGGAACAGATTGACCGTGAGGACTCTCTCCAAAGATTACTTTTAAATCCTTGACCATATCAAATATATCCTTACCAGTATGGTGGACAGGATTCTTCCAGTGATTTGCCTCACATTTGAAATACTTGCCTTTCTTTCTTAAGAGATGCCTGATCGGAAGAAATCAACAATGTCCTGGGTACACAACCTTGTTACATTTATCCTGAATCACTACTTTGTGAATAACTTTAATTTATAAATAGATTTTGAGTGATTCTTTTTCTAGCTGTTTAATATGAGTGTTAAGCCCAATGGAGCAAATAAGTTTTCAAATTATTTTTCTTAACATAACCTACACATTCATATTTTGTTTGGACATAATTGCATCAATTAACTCCTCAAAAATCATGTTTCAAATGCCAAAATGTCATAGCTCTTACAAAGATTCTGGCGTCAAAAGGGGGTAGCAAAGTTAAACTTTCTTGCTTATTTGTGTTAGGGTAAACCCTAGGAACACCCAAAACACATGTATACCCTAACATCCCAAAAGTGGGATCTTGGGGTATAAGACTTTTTCTTCGTGTATGTCCCTTGCTTATTATTATGCCATAGCCATGGAGAATCTTATTCATTAAACGAGATGCTAGGGCCAGTATTCACTGTGAAGGGAGGAATTTCATCAAACCATAAGGCTTCTATATATACCATAGCTCCCAAAATATAGAATCCTTCTTCCACATGGGTACGTGTCCGCTAGCGTCATTCGGAATAGATTGACCGTCAGGACCCTTTCCAAATATTGCTTATAAATCCTTGACCATATAAAATATATAATCACTAGTACGGTGGCCAGGCTTCTTCTAGTGATCTGCCTCACCTTTAAAATGCTTGCCTTTCTTTCTTAAGAGATGCCTGATCAGAAGAAATCGATGATGTACCGGGTACACAACTTTCTTTGTGCCATCGCAACATCATGTCATCTGCAAACCAAAAGTTCCTTGTGTCATCTACAAAGTCTGTGAACTCTCTCACGATTTTTCTCCACTATGACCCATCAGTGGGTACTCTCAACATCGCGTCTTTCTTATGGTCTTCTTTGTGACATCGCAACAACTTGGCATGCTCTTTATTTTGGTACAAACATTTCAACCGTGATATTATAGGAGCATACCACATCACCTTGGTATTATAGGAAGAAACCATTATAGAACATCATGAATAGAGAAATTAACAAATTAATAAAAGTTCATTGCATTAAAACCAATGTACAATAGTGATCAAATGTCATTACTACAAAAATAAATACATAAAGTTCATACATAGTTCTCATAAAACAACATACAACTATCTAGAGCATCTAAAACATACATTGAAACTAACATACAACTATGTACAGCATTTAAATGCAACAAAAAATGCCATCAAAATCCCAACTAAGTTAAAAATTGATCCCACGACATAATGATACCAAGCCTCTTTATTAATGGCCTATTTTCTAATCTTTCTAATCTTCAAGCGCATTGCATCCATTTGGATCTTGTGTAGATCAATGACATCGGCAACATGCAACTCCAATTTTATTTTCTCTTCTTCAATTATTTTCAATTTTTCTTTAAAATAGTTGTTTTAGTTTTCAACTAAATTTAACCTCTCGACAAGAGGGTCGGTTGAAATTTCCGGTTCACATGCCTCCAACGTACATAAAAATATCTATGTCAAGTTTTTCGGCATAATTTTCATAAACACTAAATGAAACAAATAGTTATAAAATATAACATACCACATCCGAACCGTAGACCGGACAAGAGCCGACGGATGCGGATATCAAAATCATGGCACTATATAATAACAAAAAATAATACAAGTAAGAAAATTATATATACAAGTAACTATCTAACTCATACAAATAAGATTTAAAAACATAAGAACAAGAGGATCACCACAATGGTGCCGGCGACGAGATCGACTCGGGCGATCGACGACGGTGAGGATAGGGACGGGGACGGGACGACACCCTAAACCACACCTACATATATGCAAACTAAGAAGTTAATTAGGGCACACAAAATGGAGATACCTACACTAGCTAATTAACACACTAACTCACTAATATTACCACTAACCACAAAATTGAGATAGCTAATTAACAGGATGAGAGGATGAAGTTGCTAACCTTGTAGAACACTTGGACAGTTGGTGCACCGCCAAACCTAGAAAAATCTTGTGGAAAATGGAGCTTGAAGGTCGATCTTGGAGGAGAACAGAGGAGAAGCATGGATTGTGTGGCTCGAGCACGATGACATATATGCAGGAAACCTTTAGTCCCGATTAGTCCCGGTTAGTGTATATCAACACATGCATTGTATCAATGACAGATGAAAGGATAAAGTTGCTAACCTCGATCATGATCTCAGGCATTTCATCGAGCACCTCATGTTCATAGGAATGGAAAACAAACTAGCACACACCTCCCACCTTGTATGAGGAAAAAACAGGGGAAAGGGCAGGGTGAGGAGTATATATAGGCAAATCTTTAGTCCCAGTGAGGATGTAAAACCAGGATTGAAGATAGACCTTTAATTCCTGGTTGGGGACACCAGCCAAGACTAAAATTGGCTAGCAGGCTGGTACGTCTCCAACGTATCCACTTTTTCTCACTCTTTTGCCCTTGTTTTGGACTCTAGTTTGCATGATTTGAATGGAACTAACCGGGACTAACGTTGTTTTCAGCAGAATTGCCATGGTGTTGTTTTTGTGCAGGAATAAAAGTTCTCGGAATGAAACGAAATTTATTTTGGAAAATATAAAAAAATTGGAGCCAAAAACCACCGGAGAGGGGGTCCAGGGTGCACAACACCCACCAGGGCGTGCCAGCCCCTTCCCGGCGCGACCTGGTGGGTGGTGGGCAGCTCGGGGCACCACTTGACCTATTTTCGACACTATAAATTCCAAATTTTGGAGAAAAATTAGGAGACAAATAATTATTGCGTTTCACGAGACGGAGCTGCTGCCACCTCCTATTCTTCATCGGGAGGCCGGATCTGGAGTTCGTTTGAGGCTCCGGACAGGGGAATCATCGATCTTCATAATCACCAACCTTTATCCATCGCCAATTCCATTATGATGCCCACTAGGAGTGACTAATTACTTCATAGGCTTGCTGGTCGGTGAGGAGTTGGATGATATTCATCATGTAACCGAGTTAGTTTTGTTAGGGCTTGATCCCTAGTATCCATTATGTTCTGAGATTGATGTTGATATGACTTTGCCATGCTTAATGCTTGTCACTAGGGCCCGAGTGCCATGATTTCAGATCTGAATCGTTTATGTTATCATCATTATATCTATCTTCTTGATATGATCTTGCCTAGTCAT
Source organism: Hordeum marinum (assembly GCA_022496015.1). NCBI lineage: Eukaryota > Viridiplantae > Streptophyta > Magnoliopsida > Poales > Poaceae > Hordeum > Hordeum marinum. Next base: position 48,566,889 of record CM039672.1, read on the forward strand.
ACTCACCTATTATGTGTTATGATCCGTCAACCCCATGGTGACAATATTTGGGATACTTCACGGTGATGACCGTAGTTTGAGGAGTTAATGTATTCACTAAGTGTTAATGCTTTGTGTTGGTTGTCTATTAAATGGAGGCCTTAATATCCCTTAGTTTCCTTATGGATCCCGCTGCCACGGGAGGGTAGTAGAAAATATGTCATGCAAGTTATTTTCCATAAGCACGTATGACTATATACAAAATACATGCCTACATTACATTGATGAATTGGAGCTAGTTCTGTATCGCCCTAGATTATGACTGTCACATGATGAATATCATCCAACAAATATTTTGATCCAGTGCCTACGAGTTCTCCACTTATTTTTTTGCTAAGTTACTACTACTTCTATTACTATTTCACTTGCTACAAAACTATCACTGCTATTGTTACCGCTACTGTTACTTTTACTACTGCTATCAACCTATCATATTACCATGCTAATGATCACTTTGCTACAGATATTTATCTCCAGGTGTGGTTGAATTGACAACTCAACTGCTAATACTCTCAAATATTCTTTGGCTCCCCTTGTGTCAAATCTATAAATTTGGGTTGAATACTCTACCCTCGAAAACTGTTGTGATCCCCTATACTTGTGGCTTATCAAGACCTTTTTTTGCCGCTGTTGCGGGGGAGCATAGAAATATTTATTGAGTCACTTGTGATTTATATCAATTTATCACTATGAAGAATCTGAAGGATACTAAGACTAAGATTTTTTTCCTCTAAGAGGAGAGGAGGTAAGGAATTGCCATCTAGCTCTGCTTTTGATTCACCTACTCTTCTGAATCAACTTGTTACACCACCACCTATTGATTTTCTTGATATGCTTGATGATGCAAATTTTGAAATTTATAATGTTACCATTGCTACAAGTGCTGAAACTGTTCCACCGAATGAATTACTTGATGCTCATCTTGCTAAAGCTAGAGAACTTGAAAATGCTGAAACTGATAAAGATTTTGAATCACCTGCTACTCCTTGCTCTTCTAGTTTTTAAATGCCTTAAATACTTGAAGGTTATACTTTGGATGAAGAAATAGCTAGAGATATTCTTTCTTATGAGGATAGAAATGTAAGAAGCTACTATGCAAGTATAAAGAATAGACTTTAAATGCTAGAATGACATGTGATCCTATGTTTGCTTGAAAGTGCGTTATATCGACTAGAGGGGGGTGAATAGGAGATTTTTATAACTTCATCACTGAGGAATTTCAACTTGAGGAATTTGAAATGTGATGAATAACTAGCAGCAGAATAGGTACTCAAGTGCATGAGAAACATAGCAGTAGCATAGTCATCATGATGAAATAAAGCATGCACAGATTACAGGTAGCGTGATACAGGATAAGCTGGTGAGTAACAAGGTAGCTTGAAGAATTTGAGGTGAGGAAATTGAGAAAGTCTTCAGTCAAATTCTTCAAATAGTAACGATCAATTTCGTCAACAAGCTTATGAGGAAATGTAAGGGTTGAGGAAATAGAACTAGGTAGCTCAATGAATACAATGGGTTGATGACCCAGTTCCAAATACTGTGACAGTCGTACGTCTGGTTTGGAGCAGACTGGTATTTAAAACAGAGGACACACAGTCCTTACCGTATTCTCCTTGAGCTAAGGACACACAGTCTTCGCCCAACACTAGTGGTAAGTCTTCACGGTAGACTTCCGAAACCCTCACAAACTGGTCACCCGGCGATCCACAATTGACCGTTGGATGCTCTAGACCAAGGTCACTAAGTGATCCTCAATTGACTGTTGGATGCACTAGACCATGACACCTAACCGTCTAGAAGAGGCACAGTCTTCAAAGGTAACAAGCGTTAGTTCCACATAGGAACAATCTTTTCAGTGATGCTCAATTAATTTGGGTTTGGTGGTTTGGATTTGGGTTTTTCCTCACTATTGAGGATGGGTTGCTCTCAAATGACAAGTGTCGGTTCTCTCTCGGAGCAGCCAACCAAGTAGTGGTTGTGGGGGTGGCTATTTATAGCCAGGGTGCAACCTGGCATGATAAGACATAAATGCCCCGAATGATATGACCGTTATGGGGATAGGATGATTGGGGACGACAGCTGGTGCCAAGCACAGCAATGGTTGGAATTTCGAACTATGAAATTCCTCAGGCTTATCATATTCCTCACTTGTAGGAAATTCGCAATGGAAAAATCCTAACTCCTTAGTCATAACAATTTCATCAGACACCAGAAGAACTTCATCTGTGTCACTCAAAAACTTGATTGAACTGCAAGAGATTTCCAAAGGCTTCACTCAAAGGATTGGATAGGTTGAGGCTTTTGAGTTGAGAATTAGTTGGAAATTTTCCTTAGTATGAACTTGGGCCCCTTTAATAGTACGATGTTTCCTATGAATCAAAGAAAGGAAATGAAACTACAAAACAAAAGTCTTCATGCTTCATAGTCCTCGTTCATATCTTCAAGGTCACACCAACTTCTTCATTTTCAATGTCATCAGGGAATACCAAAGTCTTCAGCAAAGTCTTCACCAAAGTCTTCAGTTGAAGATATTCATTTTTAGGGGTCGATAATCTCCGAATATATCAAACTCATATGCGACTTATAGAGCCTGTGTACACTTACAAACGCATTAGTCTCTTAACCTATAAGTCTTCAATACACCAAAATCACTAAGGGGCATTAGATGCACTTACAATCTCCCCCTTTTGTGATTGATGAAAAATATGTTAAGTTTTCAATGGGGATAAAAATATGAAGTGTAAGTACTGAGTTTGAGTAATTTGATTGCAAGATATAGTAGAACTCCCCCTAAAGATGTGCATATTTGAGGAATTTGCTTTGGACTACAAATGCACATGGCGTGTTAAAAGCATGGAGAACTCCCCCTATATCTTGTAATTCATACACGCATTTATCATATGATATGAAGAATTTGAAATGCATGATGAAAATGGTGTCTGACAAAATTCGACATGCATGCATTAAGGTACTTGAGGAGATAAACATGCGGAAATCAGTTCAAAAGAGTTAGACCACCATCAGACTTAAGTTTACAACTCAACCAACAAAAGCTTCAGAAGAGCGAGAGTTGTAACTCAAACAAAAACAGCCCATATATAGAGACCTGCTTGAAGACTAACTCAAAAGGGACGAAAAAATGAGGACTAACACCCCTAAAGAATTTCATCTTGAAGGTGATGGAGGAGCACCAGCGTTGTTGGGGTTGTTTGTCGATGCAGGGCCTGCTGCAGTGTTGTCAATATCCTCAGCTTCATCCGCCTCGCGCGATGAAAAATATGAGCTTGTAACCATCATCAGGAACTTGAACTTTCTTGAATTTCTTCAAAAGAGGACGAGCCCAGTCAAGGTTCTGCTCAAGGTCCATTTCCTTGAGTTCTTCAGGAGTCTTGAGGTGAGATAGAATAGCCTAAGTGCGGTTGAAGACTTCATGAAGATAGTATTGGTTCTTCCTCAAAGTGTTGTGTGTGCCAGTCATGTCTTGAAGAAGGGAACCAAAATGACGCTTTACCCACTTGTGATTGCGGTCAACCTTCTGATGAAGACTTAGGAGAAGCTCTCGATCGGTCATCACAAGAGGGGCAGCTTCTTGAAGATTTTGCGCTGAGGCTTTTGCAGCAGAATCTTGGGTAGCAATGTCATCATTGGTGGAATAAGATGCAGCTTTGCGAAACTGGCCATCCAATGGACGAGTATCTTCATCAATGACAGCTTTGCCTTTTCCCTCCACTGAAGAAAATGTGTTCTTGAGGACTTTGATCGGCGGCAGAAAACTGAAGTGATTCTGAAAATCAGCCTTGAATGGAACTGAAGACCTTGATCTGATGAATTTCATGATCCAGGGAGCGTAAGGCTTCAATTTAAATAGAGTCGTAGCAGCATTGTCCAAATTCCTCATGAAGAAATCATGGTAATTTATGGGAATCCCATGAATGATGTTGAATAGCATATTATTCATGATTCCCTCCACTTCTTCTTCCTTAGTGTTGTGACCCTTGTGAGGACTGAGGGTTTTGGTCAGAATGCGATAGACGGTCCTGGGAACATAGAGCAAATCCTTCACAAGGAAGCTAGTCCTTTGAGGTTTTCTAGGAGCCAAAGGCTTCATTAGCACTTGCATCATATGATTTGGCAATGCAAGTTCATCAAATAGACATCTTCCACCTTCTGAGGGAATTGGTATTAGCACTGCTCGAAGAAATTCAGAGGCTGGAGCAGTGTAGTGAGTGGATCCATTCATCCAGTCTAGAACCCAACAATTGACATCAGAAGCATCACGTGTGATGTGCAAGGTGGCATATAATTGAAGAATTAGCTCTTCATTCCAATCACATATGTCCATGCAAAATGGAAGAATTCCATCATCATGAAGAACTGCGAGCATCAGTGTGAAGCATGGGATAGTTTCCATATCCACATGAGGAATTTGCTTATGCTCGAAGACTTTCTCTTTTCCAAGCAGCACTGATGCATAGTAATTCATCTATGTGGGTGTCTAGAATCTTGTGCGACCAGCCCTTGCTGAATCATAAAGATTCAGCCCTGTGAAGAATATGTGCTCGTTGAAGAAGTTCGTCTTGATGAATTTGGAGCGCTTTGAGCCTCTGAATGGCATTTTAGGCTTCGGGTGAAGATTTGGCTTGGAGTGGCCTGCAATTTATTTTGACATGTGCTACCTCTTGAGCTTGCGTTGGTTTTCCCTTGAAGAGGAAAGGGTGATGTAGCGAAGCAGATAAGTATTTCCCTCAGTTGGTGAGAACCAAGGTATCAATCCACTAGGAGTAACAAGCAAGTCACCAATGGTTGCACCTACACAAACAATCAAACTCTTGCACCCAAGACTCTAAAGGGGTTGTCAATCCCCTCACGGTTATTTGCAAGGATTAGATCTGAAAGAGATAGTTGTAAACGAGTGCGGAAAGTAAAATATAAGTAAATTGCAGCAAGGTATAGATCTGAAAATATATGATGGGAAATAGACCCCGGGGCCATAGGTTTCACTAGAGGCTTCTCTCTTGCAGGCAAATATCATGGTGGGTAAACAAATTACTATCAAGCAATTGATAGAAATGTGAATAATCATGTAGTTATCCAAGGAAATTATCATGCATATAGGCATCACGTCCATGACAAGTAGAGCGAAACAATTCTGCATCTACTACTATTACTCCACACATCGACCGACTCCTGCTTGCATCTAGGGTATTAAGTTCATGAAGAATATAGTAATGCATTAAGAAACATTACATGATGTAGAGGGATGAATTCAAGCAATATGATTAAAACCCCATCTTATTACCCTAGATGGCAGCAATACAATACGTGCTTCGCTACCCCTACTATGTCATTGGGTGAGGACACTTCAAGATTGAACCCAAAACCAAGCACTTCTCTCATTGCAAGAATTACCAATCTAGTTGCCCAAACCAAACCACAAACTCGGAGAGACTTGCAAGGATATGAAATCATGCAAATAAGAATTCAAAGGAGATTCAAATAAGGTTCATGGATAGTCTGAGCTTAAACTCACAATTTATCGGATCTCCATGACGATCATGAAGAACATGGTATTGAAGATCAAAGAGAGAGAGAAGAAGCCATTTAGCTACTAGCTATGGACCCGTAGGTCTGTGGTGGACTACTCACGCATCATCGGAGGGGCAATGGAGTTAATGTAGATGCCCTCCGTGATCTGAACCCCCTTTGGCAGATTACCGAAAAAGGATCCAAGATTGGATCTCTCGGGAACGGAGGCTTTCGGCAGCGGAAAAGTATTTTCGTGGCTCTTTCTGATTTTGCGGGAATATTTGAGTATTTATAGGAGAAGAATTAGGGTCAAGAGACCTGCTAAGAGGCGACAAGCCTGCTACGCACGGCCAGGGGGCACCTAGCAGGCTTGTGGCGCCCTGGCTCCTCCCCTGACGTGCACTCCAAGCTTGGATGACTTGTTTCCCTCTAGAAAAAATCCTTCCGAAGGTTTTATTTTGTTTGGACTCCATTTAACATTCCATATCTGCAAAACTCAAAAACAAGGAAAAAACAGAAACTGCCACTTGGCTCTAGATTTATAGGTTAGTCCCAAAAATAATATAAAATAGCATATTAATGCATATAAAACATCGAAAACATATAATATAATAGCATGCCATCATAGAAAATTATAGATATGTTGGAGACGTATCAGCATGACCAAGCTTAATTCCTGGTAGTCCTCGAGTAGATAAATGATAAAAACAGAATTTTTGATGTGGAGTGCTACCTAACATAAACAATAATATTTTAAGCATACTAGCAAAGCAATTGTATCTCTTCAAAATATAATGGCAAAAGAAAGTTATCCCTACAATATCATATGGTCTGGCTATGCTCCATCTTCCCCATACAAACTATTTATATCATGCACAACCATGATGAAAAGTCAAGAAATTGTTTTCATGCCCATGTTCTCAAAAAAATCAACTCTCACGTAATACATGAGCGGGAGCCATGGATATAGCACTATAGGTGGAATAGAATATGGCGGAGGTTGTCAAGGAAAGGGAGAAGATAGTCTGACATCAACTAGGTGTATCAACTGGCTATGTAGATGCCCATCAATAGATATCAATGTGAGTGAGTAGGGATTGCCATGCAACAGATGCACTAGAGCTATAAGAATATGAAAGCTCAAGAGGAAACTAAGCATATGTGCATCATGAAGAAAAATTCCACTAGCTATATGAAAGTGACAAAATAAGAGACTCTCTATCATGAAGATCATGGTGCTACTTTGAAGCACAAGTATGGAAAAAGGTAGTAGCAATGTCCCTTCTCTCTTTTCTCTCATTTTATTTTCATTCCATTTTTTGTGGGCATCTTTGGCCTCTTTTATTCCATATTTCTTTTAGTCCGGAATCTCATCCCCACTTGTGAGGGAATCATAGTTTCCATCATCCTTTCCTCACATGGGACATGCTATAATAATGGAGATCATCACACTTTTTTTTACTTACAACTCAAAGGAAAATTACAACTCGATACCTATGACAAAATATGACTCTATGCAATATGGAAGTGATGGTGCATATCATAAAAGGAAACGGTGGAAGTTGTCTGGCAATATATCTCGGAATGGCTATGGAAATGCCATAATAGGTAGGTATGGTGGCTGTTTTGAGCAAAGTGTATGGTGGCTGTTTTGAGGAACGTATATGTTGGCTGTTTTGAGGAAGGTATATGGTGTATTAGCGAAAGTTGTGCGGTACTAGAAAGGCTAGCAAAAGTGGAAGGCTGAGAGTGCGTATAATCCATGGACTCAACATTAGTCATAAATAAATCACATACTTATTGCAAAATTAAATTAGTCATTGAAGCAAGGCATTAAACTCATGATCCTAGCGGGGAGGTTGGTAGGAGTTAACCATCGCGCGCCCCCGACCCTCACATAAAGGTCGACAATCTATAAACAAGTCATGCCCTGACTTCCTTACATAATGGTTCACCATACGTGCATGCTAGGGGAATCACAAACCTTTACACAAGTATTTTACCAAATCAATATTTACTTCCTAACATGTCTCTTAACATTACCATCTTTATATCTCAAAACTTTATGCAAGGAATCAAACTTCTCATAAATACTCAATGCACTTAATATGGAAGTTTTTATTATATCCCTTTCGGATGCCTATCATATTAGGACTAATTCATAACCTACTCCAATTACCATGCTTGTTTTAGAATCTCTCAAAATAATATAAGTGAAGTACGAGAGTTCAAGTATTTCTATAAAAATGCAAACACCACCGTGCTTTAAAAGATATAAGTGAAGCACATAGAGCAAAATTGCCCAACTCAATAGATATAAGTGAAGCACATAGAGTATTCTAATAAATTCACGATTCAGCATGTCTCTCTCATTAGATGTGTGCAGCAAGGATGATTGTGGCAAACTAACAAGAAAAGACTCATATCATACAAGACGCTCCAAGAAAAACACATATCATGTGGTGAATAAAAATATAGCCTCAAGTAAATTTACCGAAGGATTGAAGACGAAAGAGGGGATGCCTTCCAAGGCATCCCCAAGCTTAGGCTCTTTGGAATCATTGAATATGACTTGGGGTGCCTTGGGCTTCCCCAAGCTTAGGCTCTTTCCACTCCTAATTCCATATTCCATCAAATCTTTACCCAAAACTTGAAAACTTCACAACACAAAATTTAATAGAAAACTCGTGAGATCCGTTAGAATAAGAAAATAAATCACCACTTTAGGTACTGTTGTGAACTGATTATTTATTTATATTGGCTTTACACCTGCTGTGATCTAACTTCTCCATGACTCATACCACATGATACAACCCATAGATTCATCAAAATAGGCAAACAACTCAAAGAAAACAGAATCTGTCAAAAACTGAACAGTCTGTATAAAATTGAAAACCTTGCATACTTATGTAACTCAAAAAATTCTGAAAAATTAGGAGATCCTGGGAAATTTATATATCAATCTTGTGCAAAAATTTCAGATCAATTCAAAGTTCTTAAAAAAAATTCCTGGACTGAGTGCAAAAGTTTCTGTTTTTCAGCAAGATCAAATCAACAACTACCATAGATCAACCCAAAGGTTTTACTTGGCTCAAACACTAATTAAAACACCAAAACACAATTACTACATAAGTAATAATGTGGGAAACACTCAAAAACATAAGCAAAAACAGAAGACAAAAATAAAATTGGGTTGCCTCCCAAAAAGCGCTATTGTTTAGCGCCCCTAGCTAGGCAAAACGCAATAGATCTAGGTATTGTCATCTTTGGTATTGGCAAATTTTCTGAGGACCTTCTCGAATCCAGGAGGTTCTTTCCACTTTCCTACATTTTTAGGGGGAGGATCCATCTTGGTGTCCAAAATGTCCAAACGCTTATTGCAAAGGGTAATCAAAGTATTCAAGCGATTAAGGTTCCCGTTAGTATGTTTGAGTGGTTCATGATATTGTTGTAAGTCGACCAAGTGCTTATGTAAGTCACCCAATTTGTCGAGAACTTGAACTCCCTCTTGATAGAAAGCAAACCCCCTTTTTGGCAGAGGAACCCCCAAAATCCCTTCTAAAACTTCATAGGCGGCATTCGTGTCAATCTCAATAAAATTTCCTTTTGAGGCGAAATCTAAAAGCTCCCTATGATGCAAAGCTAAACCAATGTAAACATTTCTAAGAAAAACTTTCGCATCGCCTTTTAAATTGGAACATGATAAGATTCCATTAGCCTATACTAAGAATCTTCCAATTTTTTCCCTTTTTTTGTTTGAAGTAAAGAACTTCAAAGTCTGGTGACAAGGGGGATGTGGTAATGTTAGACATAGTTCAAGTAATAAAAAGGCAAGCGAATGAAGGGCAAACAAAAAGGCAAATTGTTTTAGTACTTTTTGAAAATCGTATTAGAAGTGGAGGAGAGGAAAACGAGAGGCAAATGGAAAATAAAGTAAATAAAAGAGATGAGTTTGTGATGGGTACTTGGTAGTCTTGATGTGTATCCTCCCCGACAATGACACTAGAAATCCTTCTTGCTACCTCTTGAGCTTGCGTTGGTTTTCCCTTGAAGAGGAAAGGGTGATGCAGCAAAGTAGATAAGTATTTCCCTCAGTTCTTGAGAACCAAGGTATCAATCCAGTAGGAGGAACTAGCAAGTCACCAATGGTTGCACCAAAACAAACAATCAAACCCTTGCACCCAACGCTATAAAGGGGTTGTCAATCCCTTCACGGTTATTTGCAAGGTATCTACTACTATTACTCCACACATCGACCGACTCCTACCTGCATCTAGAGTATTAAGTTCATGAAGAACAGAGTAACGCATTAATAAAGATGACATGATGTAGAGGGATGAACTCAAGCAATATGACGAAAACCCCAACTTGTTACCCTAGATGACAACAATACAACACATGCCTCACTGCACCAACTATGTCACCGGGTAAGGACACCACAAGATTGAACCCAAAACCAAGCACTTCTCCCATTGCAAGAATTACCAATCTAGTTTTCCAAACCAAACCAATAACTCGAAGAGACTTGCAAGGATATGAAATCATGCAAATAAGAATTCAATGGATATTCAAATAAGATTCATGGATAGTCTGAACATAACTCATAATTCATCGCATCTTGACAAACACACAACAAAAGAAGATTACACCAGATAGATCTCCATGAAAATCATGAGGAACATGGTATTGAAGATCAAAGAGAGAGAAGAAGCCATCTAGATACTAGCTATGGACCCGTAGATCCATGGTGGACTAGTCACTCATCATCGGAGGGTCAATGGAGTTGATGTAGATGCCCTCCGTGATCTAAACCCCCTCCGGCAGATTTTCGGAAAAGGCTCCAACATTGGATCTCTCAGAACGGAGGCTTCTAGTGGCAGAAAAGTATTTTCGTGGCTCTTTCTGATGTTGGGGGAATATTTGAGTATTTATAGGAGAAGAATTAGGGTCAGGAGACCTGCTGGGAGGTGACAAGCCTGCTAGGCGCGGCCAGGGGGGCCGCCCCTAGCAAGCTTGTGGCGCCCTGGCTCCTCCCCTGACGTGCACTCCAAGGTTGGATGACTTGTTTCCTTCTAAAAAATTCCTTCCGAAGGTTTTATTCCGTTTGGACTCCGTTTAATATTCCATATATGCAAAACTCAAAAACAAGGAAAAAACAGAAACTGGCACTTGGCTCTAGATTAATAGGTTAGTCCCAAAAATAATATAAAATACCATATTAATGCATATAAAACATCCAAAACAGATAATATAATAGCATGCCATCATAAAAAATTATAGATACGTTGGAGACGTATCAGCATTGGAGGAACTTCTTCAGGCTAAGGAATTTGAACAGTTGTTTCCTCAGTTGCAGTAGGAGCAACAATTTCTTCAGCTGATGCCGCTGGAATATCCTCAGGGATTGAAGTGATAGGTGCGGCCAAGCCATCAGATCCTGTATGAATTTCTTCAGTCAGGCCGTAGACTCAGGAATCTTGGTGAGGGGAGTGGTCATTTGGGAATTTGGTTGCGCAGCTTCCCAATATTCATCATTGATAAGAGGAGTTGTGTTTCCAGTGTCCACGTCCTCTTCAATTTCTTCAATGCCGGCCTCTTCAGTAGTCAACTTAGGCTGGGGCGATGATACCAGGGGGTTGAAGCATTTTCTTCCACTTCAATTTCTTCATCAATCTGCTCTGTGGTAGCAGCAGAATGATCCTTTTCTTCTTGTTCATCATTTGGGATGACATAGTCAACACCAAATGGTACTAACTCGTAGACTGGCACGAAGGTGATAGGAGTTGCATCAATTGGATCAGTTGAAGAACTAGTAGAGTCTTCAACTTCTTCACTGTTGAGGAATTTGAAGTTGATGCTTCTCTCTTCTGTGCATCTTTCTTCTCTGCAGCCTTTGTCTTCTTCACTTCTGATGCAGAAGCAAGGTTGATATTCTTCACCATTGAAGATTTTGCGGTTTTAGCAGAGGGGGAAGGAGAAGTTTCTTCAGGCATGACTGATGCAGTCGTCCTACTGGTCTCAATTTCATCAGGCGCAGCAAAAGCTTTAGCTGGCCTGGCAATTTCTTTAGGCGCAACTGTGGAGGTTGCCCTGACAGGTTCTTCAGTAGCCTAAATTTTCAGCTGCACGAGCAGTTTCTTCATTAGACTGAGCAGAGGATTCAACCTAAGGAATTTGTGGTTGCGATTGAGGTGCAACCCTTGTGTCGTGGTCCTTGACTACAGCTTGTGCTGCCCTGACAGACCTCACCTTGATGCCCTTCCATTCAGCATCATATTTATCTTGTACTTCAGTGAGGCAGCAAATCTCAGACTGAACTGTGATGAGTTGGTTGGGAGTCAAATTCATCATATTGTTCTTCAGAAATTTTTCTTTTCTGGCCCTCCTTCTTTGAGCTCTCTGAGCTTGATCTCTCTTCCATTTTTTTCAGCTATGCAGTGAGTGAGGACATGGTCCACACTAGGAGGTAGGTTCAGTGAGGAAAGTGGAGTGCTGGAATCACCATGCCATATGTTGATGAAGTTGAGGATCAACTTTGGATCCAGTATGAGAGGAACAGAGCTGCCCTTAGCAATTGCGGCTCTTTGCTGGCTGTTCCCGATGATTTCTTCTAGTTCTTCATCATCAGCTTCATCATCCTCAGACCCTGAGGGTACATTCACAATCGCTTGGCTGTTGTGAGGAAGTCTCTGGCCTTGTCCAACAATTTTCTTTATCTTCAATAGAGTTGGGCTTGTTGAAGAATGAGCTTGGGCTGATGAAACTGCTAAAGCCCCTGAAGCAATAGCAAATCTTGTTGTCCTCTGACAAGTTGCAAGATGCACTGGAGTTGAGGACTTTGTGGTTGTGGCTAAGGATTGTGCAACAATTGAAGGCATTGTTGTAGCCTTTCAGGAACTTGCTTGAGGATTCTACAGTGAGGACTTGGAAGTTGAGGATTTTGGCTTCACCACAGATTTCTTCACAATGGATTTGTTCGGAGCACTAGCAGAGGCTCCGGCAGAGGCAGCAGCATTAGAGTCATCATTGAATTTCCTCACAGGCTGTTTTGCCTTCTTTGCCAGCTTGGCTTGTTGTCTTTCCCATTCTTGAGGAAAGTCTTCACCAGTTTTGAGACTGGTGGAATCTACAGATTGGTTTGGAGCCAATGGTATCCTATTGCAAAGGGTCTGAACAGCGAATTTCTTCATGTACTTTAAAGTGACATATTGATAATCTTTCCATTCTCATGCCCATCTCCTCTTAATTCTCTGTATGCGAATCTTTCACTGCTTTTTGGTTTCCTTGCCATGAGTTTCTTCATCAGGTGTGCAATATTCCTCATACAATTCATCAGGTATCTCAAATGCAGTTTGTAGTTCAGGTTTCTTTCCACCTTTTTGTGGCTTTTTCCCATCAACCATTTTATTCGGCTGAGGATTCTGAATTTTTTAAGATACTGAGGAAGTGTGAAAATTATCTTCAAGGAACGCTGCAAATGAGTTAAGTTGATGAGAACCTAGTGATTCATCAACAGACATTTTGTACCTATGAACAGAGTATAGGTGCGGGGAATTTGAAGAGGTCATATGCATTCTCAGAAATTTTTCAAAATACATCAAGTTGAGGATTTTGACCATAGGTGTCTTGAGGAATTTCACGAAGTGTTCTTGACTTAAGTTCTAGAGTTGTGCAGATTTGTGGATCCACACAATTCAGGAATCTTGAAGAAAATCATAACTTAGGAAAAAAACATCAAGGGAATGACACATATGAGGTGCTTAAGAAGATGATTCTTGAATAATGAACACCTTTGAAGATTTTGTGCAAAACATAAAGATCAAACAAGGGTAGTAAAATTATATTTTATCTCCCTGATGAAGAACATGACGAATAGATAGATGAAATCTGAGGAGTTCGCCCGTCCAGATCTCCCATGCCCTATCTTGGCAGAGGGTGAGAGCTACAGCGGCGGCGGGGTGAAGACTTCCGCGGCCGATGCGAGTGCGATGACGGCGAGGTCGAGGCAGTGAAGCTCTTCCTCTCCGGCGGCGATGAAGTTAGCGGCGGCGCTAGGTCTGAGCTCGGGAGAGATGGGAGTGAGGAGTAACTCTAGCATAGTGAAGGGAAGGGGGTATTTATAGTGGCAGTAAAAACCAAGCGGCCCAAATATTTTGGACCAGATTGCCCCTGGCCCTTGCTATCCATGCGACATTTGTAGCCCACGTTCTGAGTTGTGGAGATAGTGGGGGATCATGGGTTATGTAGTCGTGGGAATCGGAACTGTTTGAGCGGGAAGCACCACAATTTTTAAAATGATTTTTTAAAGTTTCTGTTCGCAAATTCTTCAGTTGTCAAGGACACATTGAAGGCTTTGAACTAGTTTCAAAGTAGAATGCATATGAAGAATTTGTGAACAAACTGGGTTGAGTTTAGCATAGAGGGGGAACGGGTCCAATCACATCCACTTAGATGAAAATCAACTTGAAGAATTAGCAATAAGTGAATGCTGTTGAGGAACATCAGTGTCCTCAACAACATTCCTCATTGACTATTCTTCGTTGTTCTAGTAGAGAGGCACATTCTTCACCTTGATGACATAGTCCTTGGGGGTTTGCTTCATCCACAGCAACTGAGCGCAACATGAACCAGCAGCAATGTACACAGCTTCAGCAATTGATAGTGACACGCAGTTCTGCTTCTTAGAGGACCAACAGACTAAGGATCGTCCGAGGAAATGACATGTGCCTGAGATTGACTTGCGATCAACACGATATCCAGCATAGTCAGCATATGAGTATCCAACAAGGTGAAGATTTGAGCCCTTGGGATACCATAATCCAAGCATTGGTGTGTGAGCTAAGTATCTAAGAATATGTTTCATAGCCTCATGGTGTGATTCCTTTGATGTTGCTTGGAATCGGGCACACATGCAAACACTCAGCATAATATCTGGCCTAGATGCACATAGATACAATAAGGAGCCAATCATGGAGCGATATACCTTGTGATCGACATCTTTACCATTTTTGTTAGTGCAGAGGTGGTCTTTTGAAGGCATTGGAGTTTTGACGCCTTTGCAGTCTTGCATGTTGAATTTCCTCAGAACATCCTTGAGGTATTTACCTTGAGAGATGAAGATGCCATTGTCTTTTTGACGAATTTGAAGACCTAAGAAGAATTTCAACTCCCCCATCATAGACATTTGATATTCTTCACTCATCATATAGGCAAATTCATCACTGTAAAAAAAATCAGTACAGCCAAAGATAATATTGTCTACGTATATATGGCACACGAATAATTCATTGTCATAGGTTTTAGTGAAAAGGGGTGGGTCAAGTGAACCGGGTTTGAAGCCTTTCTTCATGAGGAATTCCTTCAGAGTGCTGCACCACGCCCTAGGGTCCTTCTTGAGGCCATAGAGGGCCTTGTTCAGTCTGAAGACTTTGTCAGGATGCTTAGGGTCTTCAAATCCTGCGGGTTTAGCAACATATACTTCTTCCTCAAGCTTACCATTGAGGAATGCACTTTTCACATCCATTTGATATAAGATGATATCATGATGGTTAGCATAAGCAAGAAATATGCGACTAGCTTCAAGTCTAGCAACACGTGCAAAAGTTTCATCGAAGTCAATTCCTTCAACCGATGTGTAGCGTTGAGCTACAAGACCAGCCTTATTCCTTACCACAAGGACATTTTCAACTTGCTTGTTGTGGTAGATCCACTTGGTACCTGTGATGTTGTGCTTGCGAGGATCTGGCCGCTTGACAAGTTCTCACACGTTGTTCAGCTTGAATTGATGCAATTCCTCTTGCATAGCTTGAATCTAGCCAGACTCCTTAAATGCTTCATCAACTTTGGTGCGCTCTATGATAGAGACAAAAGCAAAGTGCCCACAAAACTTAGTCAAATTTGAAGCTCTTGAGCGAATGAGGGGACCTAGTGCATTGATGTCATCAATGATTTTGGCAATCTGTACTTCATTTGCAACTCTTGGATGAGCAGGTTGACGTGGTTGAGGATTTTCTTTAGCACCATTTTCTTGAGGTGTATCAACATGAATCTTTTCATTGGTTGGAATGACTTCCTCAGTAGGTTGAGGTTCTTTAGTGGGTATGACATCTTCAGTAGCCTTCAACTTACTGGATTCCTCAGGAGACTTTTTATCTAGCACAGGAGGCAGGTGCTCTCGTTGCGAGCCGTTAGTTTCATCTAACCGCACATGAATAGTTTCAACAACCTTGTGATGGTAGGTGTTCAAGACTTTGTAGGTGTGCGAGTCCTTTCTATAACCAAGCATAAAACCTTCATGTGCTTTCGGTGCAAATTTATAACTATGGTGAGGATCTCTAATCCAGCATTTTGCACCGAAGACTTTGAGATAACTTACATTCGGTTTCTTGCCAGTCATGAGCTCATATGAAATCTTCTTGAGGAATTTGTGAAGATATACCCTGTTGATGATGTGGTAAGCTATATCAATTGCCTTGGGCCAGAATTGACGATCGAGGAGTCTTGTATTCATCAAGCATGGTGCAAGCCATCTCAGCAAGAGTCTTGTTCTTGTGCTCCACGACGCCATTCTGCTGAGGAGTATATGGGGCAGATAGCTCATGAGTAATACCAAGTTCATCAACATATTCATCAAGATTGGTGTCCTTGAAGTCAGTCCCATTATCACTCCTCATATGCTTGATCTTGACGCCGAGGTTTGTTGTGGCCCTTAAAGCAAATCGTCTGAAGACATCCTGCACTTCATTCTTGTACAGAATAATATGCATCCAAGTGTAACGAGAGTAATCATCAACAATGACAAAGCCATACAAACTTGAAGAATTTTTTAGTGTGGAATAATGAGTGGGGCCAAACAGGTCCATATGAAGCAATTCAAAAGGTCGAGTAGTGGTCATGATTGTCTTCGAGGGATGCTTGGATCTGGTCATCTTCCTAGACTCACAAGCACCACTGAGGTGGTCCTTGAGGAATTTGACACCTTCAATGCCAATGACGTGCTTTTTCTTCATGAGCGTGTGCAAGCTCCTCATACCAGCATGTCCAAGTCGTCGATGCCACATCCAGCCTTCTGAGGACTTTGCAAGTAGGCACGTGGCCGACTGAGGACCTATAGAGAAATCAACAATATACAAGTCTCCTCTCCTAAAGCCTTCAAAGACTATGGAATGGTCAGATTCCATGAAGACAACACAATGATATTTTCCAAAGACGACAACCATATCAAGATCACAAAGCATTGAGACAGACATGAGCTTGAACCCGAGGGATTCGACAAGCATCACCTTATCCATGTGTCGGTCCTTTGAGATTGCAACCTTACCTAGACCCAATACCTTGCTTTTTTCCTTTGTTAGCGTAGGTGATATGCTTCAGATGAGACGGGGCAAGTGGTATATTCATCAGTACATTCTTGTCACCAGTCATGTGGTTGGTGCATCCACTATCAAGGACCCACTGAGTAGCTTTTGGAGTTTCATCCTGCACATGAATTAGTACAACTTACGAACTCATATGCTTTAGAGTGAAGAATATGACAGCAAATTCACTAGGCAGAATTTCATCACACAACATAGTAAGTAAGACAGTGTGAGGACGTGAGAAATGAGGTATTCATTTCTTCATGATTAGCTTGCGTCCTTTCCAGCATTTCCTCAGGTCTCCAGAAAATTCATCAAACGTTCAAGTTTATCTGGAGACCTGACCCTGCATAAGAGATTAGTTCAATTTCTTCACCACCCACATCTGGAGGGGTGGCAAAGAGTTCATCATTCTGCGAGCTCCATATGAGAAGGGAGGCATTAAAGCTAGTGCACTTTGTTTCACAGGACGAGGGTTAGAGTACTCATATGCATAAGCAGAGAAATTCTTCGAGGACTTATGAACATAGTGATTTGAAGAATAATGCACATATTCAAAACTCTTAGATTTTGCCTATGAAACAGATGCATTAGCAAGAATGATACTTTTAACCATATGAGGAATTTAGTCCAAGTGAAGACTTTGGTCCATATGATGAATTTGATCTAGGGTTCCTTTTCTTCATGTGTGGTGTCGTGAGGACATTCACATGAAGATTTTCCAAGTATCTATTGGGAACCCAGATTTTCCTCATAGGTGAACCGTTCATGCAGTTAGTTCCAACACATCTGGCAAATACATCACCTTTCTGATTTTTGAAGAATTTGTAGTTGGAGTCAAGTGACTCATCAGAGGAATATGAAGTTTCACAAGTAAATCCATATAAAGTGGATGGATCTACAGGAGGTCCATTTGCATCAACCCATGAGGTCTTGGGGTACTGCTCAGGTGTCTAGTATGATCCATCAGCTTTGAGTTTCCTCTCAAATGCAATACCCTCTTTCCTAGGGTTGCTGATGAGGATCTGCTTTTTGAGCACATCTCAAAGGGTTTGATGCCCTTTGAGACTTTTGTACATGCCTATCACATACAATTCCTTCAACCCCGCATTTTCGTCAGTGATACTTGTGGTATCCTCAGATGAGGAATTTGTGACCACGGGCATAGTTGAAGAATTTGAAACAATAGAAGCATTTGAACATTCATGTGAAGAATTAGCAGTTTCACGTTCGATGCATTTCAAACAAGGTGGAACAAATTCTTCCTGAGTGGTACTGATCTGTTGAGCCAGTCAGGAATCGTTTTCCCTTTGGAGATCCTCATGAGACACTCGTAGTTTCTCAAGATCTTGCCTTCTTTGAAGAAATTCATAAGAAAGCTTCTCATGATCGACTAAGAGAGCATTATGATGACTCTAAAGGTTATCATAATTTAACTGAAGACTTTTGAGATCATTAGCTAGAGTTTGAGTTTGATCCACTTCCTCATTCACCAGATCATCGCTTTGGTCTAACAGATTCAGAAGCTTTTCAAGTCCACTTTGTTGTTTAGTGGCAATATTAGCAAGTTTGGAATAGCTAGGTTTCACATATTCATCAAATTCACCATCACTTGATTCAGATGAGTGATGCTTGTGTACCTTGGAACCTTTTGCCATAAGACATAGTGAAGAAGATGAACTAGGATCTACTTCCTGGGTTTTGAGGAATTTCTTGAGTTCGATAAACATAGGGTCTTGATGAGTGTGATAGCCTTCATTGATGTCCATGATCCTATCCTAGATGAGCTTTGCATTTTGGAGATGACAGATGCCCTTGAACATGACACTTGATAGACTTGAGCATATGACGTTCCTCGCCTAAGCATCAAGTTGAGTGTACTTATGAATTTCCTCAGCATTTTCCATCTTGCATATTTCAGTCAGTCCAAGTTCAGTAACAGTCCATAGCTCATTGTTCATTGATATGAGATGCTTCTTCATCATAACTTTCCACCTAGGATATTCAATGTGATCAAGATTGGGACATTCTGTGAATGACTTGATGCCTTTCGTCATGAAGCAATAAGTAGGAGCATATTCATCATTGTTGTCGTTAGAGTCATTGGAGTAGTCATTTTCTTCATCGTTGAAGATGGACTTGCTGACGAGAGCAGTAGCGACAACAATACTAGCAACATCGGATTCTGACTCCATCTCAGATTCTTCCTCTTCTTTATATTCTTCAGATTCTTCTTGAGAGTCCATTTCCTTGCCAATGAAAGCCCAAGCCTTTCTGGAACCATTCTTCTTGTGCTATGAGGACTTTGAATATGAGGACTTTGCAGATGAGGACTTTGAAGATTTCTTCTTTTTCTTCGAGTCATCAGAACTGTCGTCCTTGTACTTCTTCTTCTTTGATTCTTTTTCCCAGAGAGGACAATCAGAGATAAAGTTACCAGATTTCTTGCATTTGTGACAAGTTGTCTTCTTGTAGTCGCTTGAGGAGTCTAATTTCCTCAAACCACTTTTTGATGACTTTCCAAATCAGCCTCTCCTTGAGAACTTCTGGTATTTCCTCATGAGCATTGCCAGCTCCTGACTCAGTTCTTCGGGATCACCAAGGCTACTATCAGAATCTTCGCCTTCGGATGAGGAAATTGCTTTTGCCTTCAAAGCACGAGATCTTCCATAGCTTGGCCCGTAGAGGTCTCACTTCTTAGTTGTTGGAATTCATGAGTATTGAGTCTCTCAAATATATCAGCAGGATCAAGTGACTTGTAGTCTCCATGCTCTTGAATCATCAAAGCCAGTGTATCGAATGAGAAATCAAGAGATCTCAGCAGTTTCTTCACCACCTCGCGGTCGGTGATGTCAGTGTCACCCAGTGCTTCAAGCTTGTTGGATATATCAGTGAGACCGTCAAAAGTTTGTTGAACATTTTCATTGTCGAGTCTTTTTAAGAGGTTGAAGAGATTGCGAAGAACATCAACACGGGAGTCACGTTGAGTGGAAACACCTTCGTTGACTTTGGACAGCCTATCCCAGGTAAGCTTAGCAAACTCCAAAGCACTCACTCTGCCATACTGACCTTTGCTCAGATGGCCAAAGATGATATTCTCTCTTGTGAATCCAGTTGCTTGAATATCTTCACATCAACAACGTTGACCATGGGAGTAATAGAGGGAACACCATTTTCCACAACATAGCAGAGATCATTGTCAATTGCCTCAAGATGCAAGCGCATCTTGTTCTTCTAGTAGGGATAGTCCGACCCATCGAAGGTACGACAACCTGTGGAAACCTTGATCATACCTGCAGTCGACATAACTAGAACTCCAAGCGGTTAAGCCAAAATCACACAGAACAAGGGAGTACCTTGCTCTGATACCAATTGAAAGTGCGTTATATCGACTAGGGGGGTGAATAGGTGATTTTTACAAATTCATCACTAAGGAATTTCAACTTGAGGAATTTAAAATGTAATGAATAGCTAGCAGTGGAATAGGTACTCTAGCACATGAGAAACATAGCAGTAGCATAGTCATCATGATGAAATAAAGCATGCACAGATTACAGGTAGCGTGATACAGGATAAGAAGGTGAGTAACAAGGTAACTTGAAGAATTTGAGGTGAGGAAATTGAGAAATTCTTCAAACAGGAACGATCGATTTCATCAACAAGTTTATGAGGAAATGTAAGGGTTGAGGAAATAGAACCAGGTAGCTCGATGAACATAATGGTTTGATGACCCAGTTCCAACTACTGTGACAGTCATATGTCTGGTTTGGAGCGGCCTGGTATTTAAACCAGAGGACACAAAGTCTGTTGGGGATATAACCCCGTGGTAAGACCCGCCTAGGTGGGGCCGGGTCATACCTGGCGGCTCGTAATCCAGACCAGTGAGGTGGGCCGAAAGATGTAGGCCTAGCTGTATGACGGCTTACCAAGATGGGCCAAAACAAAGGCCGAGACAGAACATCATATGAAGACCCGGGCGGTTAAGCCGACCGGAGATGGTTTGCCCACGCTGGCAAGGCAACTTAGAGACAGGATTGTCTACATTGTAAGAGTCGGTACAGGACTCGTGTAACGCAGGGCCTCGAACTCCTATATAAAGTCGAGACCTCGGGGCGGCTTAGACAGAAACCAATCAATCGAGAACTAGGTCAAGAGAATCTGCTCCCTTGTAATTGATACTCCAATCAATACAACACAAGCAGGACGTAGGCTTTTACCTCTTCTTGAGGGGCCGGACTTGGTAAACTCATATCCCTTGTCTCAACCAACCCTTTTGAGTCCACCACCTTAGTGATGGCATCAAACCCAAGTCTTCGGACATCTGTCGTGACAAAACCACGACAGTTGGCGCCCACTATGGGGCAATCACTCGATGGTGTTGAGTTCTCAAAGGGCTCTATCCCAGGGATGGAGGGATATGTTGTTGGCAAGGATGAACAAGAGTCGGTGTGGCCGGCTCTACATCGACGACGACGGCTGGGGCCCCGAGGCCGACTCTATTGAGTACGGTTTCCGGGTTCGGAATCCACATCTTCATTGGCAAGATCGGCGGATCTACACCTGGGCCGGACGTCTGCACCGACATCGTCGAGCTGGCCCGGCGCACGCAATCCGCTCGACACGTGCAACTCGCCAGTGCTAACTCAGGCAGGAAGCATGTCTTCGTCGGCTTTACTCAGGGCATGGATCTTCAGGATTCTATGTCACAGGAAACTCTCATCTACTCAGAGGATGGATCTTTGAGCGGAGAGATGGAATCAATTTACCAGCTTCACGATGGCAAGCTCGGGCGCTACATCGAGCCTTACCCCGAGTCAGAGTATCATGAGCCGGAGGATCATGAACCGCCGACTCGTGCTACCATTTTCATGGTGGCTTCAGCGCCGGCCCTGAGCAGCACAGCCGCCGGCGCACCTGGGTCGGGGGCTGACACGCTGCCGGCTCAGGTTCTTCTGGATCTGATGAACGAGGTCATTGGTGAGGTCTAGTTCCGTCAGGGCGGGATAAGCTGAGAATCAAGCAGCCCGAAACATAGAGATTGCAAGACTGAAGGACTAGATGACTCAGGTCCAACAGGGGATCAGCACGCTGAAGGCTCAGATGGATGCGGAGGCGGAGCGCCTTAGGGTGCATGCTTTCCGCCTTGAGATCGAGCAGCTATCTACAGCAGCGGTTTGGCGGATGAGGCATCAGTCCTGCTTGCCGGATCAGTATGAGGCTAGAAACCTTTTCAACATGCCAGGAATGGGATGGACCGCGAATGTATCTGGGAGCCGGCCGGCGGTTCAGCATCAGCAGATTATCCCGCCCCAACGGAACTAGACCTCACCAATGGCTTTCCCAACGCCGGCAGGTCACTATTCAAACCCGGCGGAGAACATGGTGGCGGCAGCAACCCAGCTTGGTATAATCCCTATCCCGGACGAGGTGTCCTTCACAGAGGAGGTGCGGAACGCTATTGGATACCTACAGATGGCGATGGCCCAGTAGGAGAAGTACACTTACAGCCGGAGTCACGTGCATTCAACCCCCATCCCCAACCGCAGCTACAGCTGACGTTATGAGTCTCCGGTGGTTTCTAGCAATGACCGACACCGAGACCCACCGCGAGGTGATCGGGCGGCTCTTGATGCTCAGGCGTTGGTGGATCGGGCGAGAGCACTGCGAGAGGCGATGGCTCTGGTAGCAGTGGCGGCTCATCAAGAGCCTGCACCTTCCATCTCGGTAGGAGCACGAGTAACCTCAAGGGCCGTGGGAGTGTCGTTCTTAGCGCTGGCTTTGTTGAACGAGCATTTGTCGAAAGATTTCAAGGGCCCTCGCAAGGTCCCAAATTAAACTGCTCACCTGCCTCCGGAGGCTTGGATTGAAAACTATGAGCTGGCCATGGAGATGTTAGACGTCAACGATGCAGTATCTGCCAAATATTTCATCATGACGCTGGAAGGGCCAGCTCGCACGTGGTTCAAGGGCTTGCCACCCAACACCATTAATTCCTGGGCCGATCTAAAGGCGAAGTTCATCAAAAGTTTCCAAGGAACGTGCAAGCAGCCCATGACAATTGTGGATTTGGATCACTGTGTGTAGCAGGAGGACGAGTCGGGTCATCATTAGGTCTGACGGGTCTCAACTATCATCCACTCGTTGGAGCAGATTACGGCGGCTCAAGCGTTTCTGATTCTGGAAAAGAATTCCCACTTTACGCCTCTGAAGCAGAAGCTTGGCCGGCTCAAGCGCTCGTGTCAAGACATGGGGGAACTCATGGCGGCTCTCACCAAGTATGCCGACTCTGACAATACGAAAGACCCAGGCTCTGATGAGGAGAAGCCAGGTCAGGGTAAGAAGAATAACAATGGCAAGGGTGCTGCTGGCAGCGGCAGTCATGACAAGAGGAAGAATCCAAACGACGGGTCAGAATTGGTGGCTACACCAGTGCCGGTAACAATCATGCTAGGGGCAATGGGAACTTTAGGCAACCCTTTAATAAGGGTAAAACTCCTTTCAACTTGGAAGAGATGCTCAATAAACCTTATCCAGAGCACAGCCGGCCCGATAGGGCGGCGGGCCATACGTGGAGGAATTGCCACATTATGCGACGGTTTTGGGATTACAACTTGTGGCAACATCATAACAATGGTGGTGGCCCGCCATGCGGCTTAGGACCAGGCGGGTCAGGAGCCGTTCTTTGCGCTGGTGGCTCACAATCCGGCTATTAGGGTTTTGGCAATCAAGGGGGTCATCATCAGCAATCTGGTGGTAGTAATCAGCAGCAGAGTAACCAATCTGGGTATCAGAGTAATCCGAAGCAGCTCAGCACGGGTCATTTTCATGATTTTACAACCTGCCTTGACAAGTGTGACCAGAAGGTGCGCAAGCGGGCGGTTAATGCAATCACGCCGGCTCTCCCGCAATACTTGAAGTGGTCTGAGTATGACATAACTTGGAGTAGAGAGGATCACCCGCCACGTGTCGACGACCCAGGGCAGCTGGCTCTGGTAGTTACCCCCAAGTGGGAGGATACGTGTTTACTAAGGTACTTATGGATGGTGGCAGCAGTATCAATATCCTGTACTATGACACTTTCTGCCGGATGAAGTTGCTTGATAAGGATCTTAGGCCCTCTTCGATAGTTTTTCATGGTGTGGTGCCCAGAAAGTCGGCCTACCTAGTGGGTAAGATCTCTTTGGAGGTTTCTTTTGGTGATGAATACAACTACAGGGTAGAATCCTTTGTTGGGGAACGTCGCATGGGAAACAAAAATTTTCCTACGCACACGCAAACCTATCCATGGTGATGAGCATCTACGAGAGGGAGAGTGGATCTACATACCCTTGTAGATCGCTAAGCGGGAAGCGTTAAGAAACGCGGTTGGTGTAGTCGAACATCTTCGCGATCCAAATCGCCGAGCGTCCCACGATCTCATCACGATCCGTCCCGCGATCCAATCACGATCCGTCCCGTGAACTCATCACGATCCGTCCCGCGATCTCATCACGATCCGTCTCACGATCTTGATCACGATCTGTCCCGCAAACTCATCACGATCCGTTCCACGATCACATCACGAACCGTCTCGCGATCTCGATCACGGTCCTTCCGATCTAGCGCCGAACGGACGGCACCTCCACGTTCAGCACACGTGCAGCTTGATGACGATCTCCACCGTCTCGATCCAGCGAGAGGAGGTGGAGAGGAGAGAGAGTTCACCGGCAGCGTGACGGCGCTCCGGTGATGGTGGTGGAGTGATTCCGGCAGGGCTTCGCCTAAGCGCTGCGGAAAACCGATCTAGAGGAGAAACTGTGCACCGGTGAAACGGGTAGCACGTGGCCGGAAATTCTGTCCAAAAACCACCCAATCCAATAGTATATATAGGAGGAGAGGAGAGGAGAGGCAGCCAAGGCCTTTGGGTCGGCCGAAATAGGAGGTGGGAGCAATCCTACTTCACCTCCAATCCTAGTTGGAGTAGGATTGCCTCCTATTGGCTGATTTTCCACTTTTTGCTTTAGGACTTTCTCTCCTACGCCATGGGCCTTTGTGGCTGTTTTACCAGCCCACTAAGGGCTGGTTATTATTATACCACAGCCCATGGACCTCTTGGGGTCGAAATACCCCTCCCGGAGGTCCTCCGGTACACTACCGGCACTCCCGGTACAATACCGATACTCCCGGTACACTACCGATGAGCCCAAAACTTTTCCGGAAACCAAACTGGGACTTCCTATATATGAATCTTTACCTCCGGACCATTCCAGAGCTCCTCGTGACGTCCAGGATGTCATCCGCGACTCCGAACAACCTTCGGTCACCACCATACATAACTCTACACTATCGAAACGTCACCGAACCTTAAGTGTGCAGACCCTGTGGGTTCAAGAACTATGTAGACATGACCGAGACACCTCTACGGTCAATAACCAATGGCGGGACCTGGACGTCCACATTGGTTCCTACATATTCTACGAAGATCTTTATCGGTCAAACCTCTATGTCAAGGATTCAGTTAATCCCGTATATCGTTCCCTTTGTTCTTCGGTATGTTACTTGCCCGAGATTCGATCGTCGGTATCTCCATACCTAGTTCAACCTCGTTACCGGCAAGTCTCTTTACTTGTTCCGTAATACAAGATCCCGCAACTAACAATTAGTCACATTGCTTGCAAGGCTTATTTTGATGTTCCATTACCGAGTGGGCCCCGAGATACCTCTCCATTACATGGAGTAAAAAATCCCAGTCTCGATCCATGCCAACTCAACAGACACCATCGGAGATACCTGTAGAGCACCTTTATAGTCACCCAGTTACGTTGCGACGTTTGATACACACAAGGCACTCCTCCGATATCCGTGAGTTGCATGATCTCATGGTCATAGGAACATATACTTGACATGCAAAAAACAGTAGCAATAAACTGACACGATCATATGCTATGTTTGTAGTTTGGGTCTTATCCATCACATCATTCTCCTAATGATGTGATCCCGTTATCAAATGACATCTCATGTCCATGGCTAGGAAACCTTAACCATCCTTTGATCAACGAGCTAGTCCATTAGAAGCATACTAGGGACATGGTTTTGTCTATGTATCCACACATGCATTTAAGTCTCCGATCAATACAATTATAGCATGGATAATAAACGATTATCATGAACAAGGAAATATGATAATAACTAATTTATTATTGCCTCTAGGGAATATTTCCAACAGTCTCCCACTTTCACTAGAGTCAATAATCTAGTTCACATCACCATGTGATTCGCATTGTTATGAATCTAACACCCAATGAGTTCTGGGGCTCGATCATGCTTTGCATGTGAGAGAGGTCTTATAGTCAACGGGCCTGCGATATTCAGATCGTGTGTACTTTGCATATCTCTATGTCAAACCGTAAACACTGCTACCACACTCCACTTGGTACTATTTCCAAATGGCTGCTCCACTATACGTATCCAGATTGCTACTACTAGTCATCCGGATAGGTGTTAAAGCTTGCATCGACGTAACTCTTTACGACGAACTCTTTATCACCTCCATAATCAAGAAACATTTCCTTAGTCCTCTGGTTACTAAGGATAATTCTGACCGCTGTCCAGTGATCCACTCCTGGACCACTCTTGTACCCCTTGACAGACTCATGGCAAGGCACACATAGGTGCGGTACACAGCATGGCATAATATAGAGCCTATGGCTAAGGCATAGGGGACGACGTTCGTCCTTTCTCTTTCTTCTGCTGTTGTCGAGCTTTGAGTCTCACTCAACTTCACACCTTACAAATCAGACGAGAACTATTTCTCTGGCTGATCCATTTTGAACTCTTTCAAAATCTTGTGAAGGTATGCACTCATTGAAAGTCTCATCAAGCATCTTGATCTATCTCTATAGATTTTGATGCTCAACAATTAGGTAGCTTTATCCAGGTCTTCCTTTGAAAGTCACTTTCCAAATAACCGTTTTATGCTTTCCAGAAACTCTACATTATTTCCGATCAACAATATGTCATCCACATATACTTATCAGAAATTCTATAGTGCTCCCACTCACTTTATTGCAAATACAAGTTTCTCGTAAACTTTGTATAAACATCAAAACTTTGATCACCTCATCAAAGCGTATATTCCAACTCCGAGATGCTTGCTTCAGTCCATGGAAGGATCACCGAAGCTTGCACACCTTTTAGCATCCTTAGGCCTGACAAAACCTTCTGGTTGTATCACATACAACCTTTCCTCAAGTAAACCGTTAAGGAAACGATGTTTTGACATCCATCTGCCAGATTTCATAATTGAAAACACAGCAACTGCTAACATAATTCCAACAGACTTTTAGCATTGCTACGAGTGAGAAAGCCTCATCGCTGTCAACTCCTTGAACTTGTCACAAACAACTTTGCAACAAGTCGAGCTTTACAAATGGTGACATTCACCATCAGTGTCTGTCTTCATTCTAAAGGTCCATTTGTACTCAACGACCTGCCGTCTAACGAGCAAGTCTACCAAAGTCTATACTTGGTTTTCATACATGGATCCTATATCGGATTTCATGGCCTCCAACCATTTGTCAGAATCCGGGCCCATCATCGCTTCTCCATAGCTCGTAGGTTCATCATTGTCCAACAACATGACCTCCAAGACAGAGTTGTCATACCGCTCAGGAGCAGTACACATCCTTGTCGACCTACGAAGTTCGATAGTAACTTGATCCTGAAGCTTCATGATCATCATCATTAACTTCCTCTTCAACTAACGTAGGCTTCACAGAAACATCTTTCTGCGCTGCGCTACTCTCTGGTTGAACAAAGGTTTAACAACCTCATCAAGTTCTATCTTCCTCCCACTCAATTCTTTCGAGAGAAACTTTTTCTCGAGAAAGGACCCAGTTGTAGCAACAAACACTTTGCACTCGGATCTGAGATAGAAAGCATACCCATCTGTTCTTAGGGTATTCTATGAAGATACATTTGTCCGCTTTGGGTTCTAGCTTATTATGTGAAAACATTTTCCACACAAGCATCGCAGCCCCAAACATTAAGAAATGACAGCTTAGGTTTCTATCAAACCATAATTCACACGGTGTCATCTCAACGGATTTAGATGATGCCCTATTTAAAGTGAATGTAGTTGTCTCTAATGCATAACCCCAAAAATTATAGTAGTAAAACGATAAGAGACATCACAGTATGCACTATATCAATAGAGCATGACTATGATGTTCGGACACACCATCACACCATGGTGTTCCAGGTGGCGTTAGTTGTGAAACAAATTTCACGTTGTCTTAAGTTGTATGCCAAACTCGTAACTCAGATATTCACCTCCACGATCATATCGCGGTCATTTTTATCTTCTTGTCACGATGATCTTTAAACTTCACTCTGAATTTTCTTGAACCTTTCAAACGATTCAGACTTGTGTTTCATTAAGTAAATATACACTATATCTACTCAAATCATCAGTGAAGGTAAGAAAATAACGATATCCACTGCACGCTACAAGACTCACTAGATTGCATACATCAACATGTATCATTTCCAATGAATCACTTGCCCGCTCCATCCAACGGGGTCCTTTAGTCATCTTGCCCAAGAGGCATGGTTCGCATGTCTCAACCGATTCGAAATCGATGAGTCCAAATATCC
Organism: Hordeum marinum; assembly: GCA_022496015.1. Taxonomy (NCBI): domain Eukaryota; kingdom Viridiplantae; phylum Streptophyta; class Magnoliopsida; order Poales; family Poaceae; genus Hordeum; species Hordeum marinum. The sequence continues at coordinate 48,595,445 of CM039672.1, forward strand.
ATCAGCATGGAGTTTCTACATGCGCTTTATACCAATATGACATTCAGCGGCAGTGCCACAAGTATGTGGTACTATCATTATTAACTTTGTATCTTTTGACATCAATGTTATGAACATGTGTACTACTACGATCAAGATTTCAACAAACCATTCTCACTGGGTGCATGCCAATTGAAGGTATTATTCATGTAACCAGAATAACTATTATTCTTTGACTTAAATGAATAACGGTATTGCAACAAACATGATCTAATCATGTTCATGCTCAATGCAAAACACCAAATAACATTTATTTAGGTTCGTCACTAATCCTGAAGGTAGAGAGAGCGTGCGAAGTTGATCACATCAACCTTGGAAACATTTCCAACACACATCGTCACCTCACCCTTAGCTAGTTATCCGTTTATTCCGTAGCTTTTATTTCGAGTTACTAACATTTAGCAACTGAACCGGTATCCAATACCCAGGTGCTACTAGGAGTACTAGCAAGGTACACATCAATAACTCGTATATCAAATATACTTCTGTCAATGTTGCCAGCCTTCTTATCTACCAAGTATCTAGCGTTGTTCCACTTCAATGACCTCTCACCTCATAATAGAAGCACTTAGTCTCGGGTTTGAGTTCAACTTTGGGTTGCTTCACTGGAGCAGCAACTGACTTGCTATCCATGAAGTTTCCCTCCTTGCTCTTGCCCTTTTCGAAACTAGTGGTTTGATTAACCATCAACACTTGACGCTCCTTCTTGATTTCTACCTTCGCGGTGTCAAACATCGTGAACAGCTCAGGGATCCATACTTCTATCCCTGGTGTATTATAGTTCATCACTAAGTTCTAGTAGCTTTAGTGACAGTGACTTGGAGAACTATATCAATCACTATCTTATCTGGAAGATCAACTCCCACTTGATTCAAGTGATTGTAGTACCCAGACAATCTGAGTACATGCTCAACGATTGAGCTATTCTCCTTCATCTTACAAGCAAAGAATCTTGTTGGAGATCTCATATCTCGCAACAAAGGCACGAGCCTGAGATCACAATCTCTGCTCCTAGAACATCTCATATGTTCCGTGACGTTCAAAACGTTTTGGAGCCTCAATTCTAAGCCGTAATGCATGACGCACTAAACTATCAAGTAGTCATCGAAACGTGCCTGTTAGATGTTCACAACATCTATAGACGACGCTAGAGGGGGTGGCGCACCGAGCGGTGCATTAAGGACATAAGCCTTCTGTGCAGCAATGAGGACAATCCTCAGATCACGGACCCAGTCCGCAATTTTGCTACCAACATCTTTCAATTCTATTTCTCTAGGAACATATAAAAATACAAGGGAGCTACAGCGCGATCTAGTAATCTACAACATAATTTGCAAAGACACTTTGACTATGTTCATGATAATGAGTTCAATTAATCATATTACTTAAGAACTCCCACTCAAATTGACATCCCTCCGATCATTCGAGTGATACATGATCCAAATTCACCAACTCAAGTCCGATCATCACGTGAGTTGAGGTGGCTGCAATGGTGAACATCATGATGTTGATCATATCTACTATATGACTCATGTTCGACCTTTCGGTCTCTCGTGTTCCGAGGCCATGTCTGTACATGCTAGGCTCGTCAAGTTTAACCCGAGTGTTCTGCGCGTGCAAATCTGGCTTGCACCCGTTGTATGTGAATGTAGAGTCTATCACACCCGATCATCACGTGGTGTCTCCACACGACGAACTTTCGCAACGGTGCACACTCAGGGAGAACACAATTTATCTTGAAATTAAGTGAGGGATCACCTTATAATGCTACCGTTGTCCTAAGGAAAACAAGGTGCATAAAAAGGATTAACATCACATGCAAATCATAAGTGACATGATATGGCCATGAACTTGTGCTTTTGATCTCCATCTAGAAAGCACCGGCATGATCTCCATCGTCATCGGCATGACACCATGATATCCATCAACGTGTCGCCATCGGGGTTGTCACGCCCTGCATGCTTCTACTACTATTGCTACCGTAGCGATAAAGTAAAGCATTACATAGCGCTTAATGATTGACACGCAGGTCATACAATAATTAAAGACAACCCTATGGCTCCTGCCGATTGCCGTACTCATCGACATGCAAGTCGTGATAATCTATACATCACATGATCATCTCATACATCACATATATCACATCATGTAATTGGCCATATCATATCACAACATACCCTGCAAAAACAAGTTAGACGTCCTCTAATTGTTGTTGCAAGTTTTACGTGGCTGCTACGGGTATCTGGCAAGAACGATTCTCACCTACGCATAAACCACAATGGTGATACATAGATTGCTTTTCAACCTTCTCAAGGACCGCCTTTGTCGGATCCGATCCAACTAAAGTGAGAGAAACTGTCACCCGCAAGCCATCTAAGCAACAAGTTGCATCGAGGGAACCGGTCTCTCGTAAGCGTACGAGTAATGTTGGTCCGGGCCGCTTCATCTCACAATCTCGCTGAACCAAAATACGACCAAGGGAGGAAGCAAACTAAGCATCAACGCCCACAAACCTTTTGTGTTCTACTCGAGATCTCATCGAACCATCGACCTAGCTCATGATGCCACTGTTGGGGAACGTCGCATGGGAAACAAAAAATTTCCTACGCACACGCAAACCTATCCATGGTGATGAGCATCTACGAGAGGGAGAGTGGATCTACATACCCTTGTAGATCGCTAAGCAGGAAGCGTTAAGAAACACGGTTGGTGTAGTCGAACATCTTCGCGATCCAAATCGCCGCGCGTCCCGCGATCTCATCACGATCCGTCCCGCGATCCAATCACGATCCGTCCCGTGAACTCATCACGATCCGTCCCGCGATCTCATCATGATCCGTCTCACGATCTTGATCACGATCTGTCCCGCAAACTCATCACGATCCGTTCCGCGATCACATCACGAACCGTCTCGCGATCTCGATCACGGTCCTTCCGATCTAGCGCCGAACGGACGACACCTCCGCGTTCAGCACACGTGCAGCTTGATGACGATCTCCACCGTCTCGATCCAGCGAGAGGAGGTGGAGAGGAGAGAGAGTTCACCGGCAGCGTGACGGCGCTCCGGTGATGGTGGTGGAGTGATTCCGGCAGGGCTTCGCCTAAGCGCTGCGGAAAACCGATCTAGAGGAGAAACTGTGCACCGGTGAAACGGGTAGCACGTGGCCGGAAATTCTGTCCAAAAACCACCCAATCCAATAGTATATATAGGAGGAGAGGAGAGGAGAGGCAGCCAAGGCCTTTGGGTCGGCCGAAATAGGAGGTGGGAGCAATCCTACTTCACCTCCAATCCTAGTTGGAGTAGGATTGCCTCCTATTGGCTGATTTTCCACTTTTTGCTTTAGGACTTTCTCTCCTGCGCCATGGGCCTTTGTGGCTGTTTTCCCAGCCCACTAAGGGCTGGTTATTATTATCCCACAGCCCATGGACCTCTTGGGGTCGAAATACCCCTCCCGGAGGTCCTCCGGTACACTACCGGCACTCCCGGTACAATACCGATACTCCCGGTACACTACCGATGAGCCCGAAACTTTTCCGGAAACCAAACTGGGACTTCCTATATATGAATCTTTACCTCCGGACCATTACGGAGCTCCTCGTGACGTCCGGGATCTCATCCGGGACTCCGAACAACCTTCGGTCACCACCATACATAACTCTACACTATCGAAACGTCACCGAACCTTAAGTGTGCAGACCCTGCGGGTTCGAGAACTATGTAGACATGACCGAGACACCTCTACGGTCAATAACCAATGGCGGGACCTGGACGTCCACATTGGTTCCTACATATTCTACGAAGATCTTTATCGGTCAAACCTCTATGTCAAGGATTCAGTTAATCACGTATATCGTTCCCTTTGTTCTTCGGTATGTTACTTGCCCGAGATTCGATCGTCGGTATCTCCATACCTAGTTCAACCTCGTTACCGGCAAGTCTCTTTACTCGTTCCGTAATACAAGATCCCGCAACTAACAATTAGTCACATTGCTTGCAAGGCTTATTTTGATGTTGCATTACCGAGTGGGCCCCGAGATACCTCTCCGTTACACGGAGTAACAAATCCCAGTCTCGATCCATGCCAACTCAACAGACACCATCGGAGATACCTGTAGAGCACCTTTATAGTCACCCAGTTACGTTGCGACGTTTGATACACACAAGGCACTCCTCCGATATCCGTGAGTTGCATGATCTCATGGTCATAGGAACATATACTTGACATGCAAAAAACAGTAGCAATAAACTGACACGATCATATGCTATGTTTGTAGTTTGGGTTTTATCCATCACATCATTCTCCTAATGATGTGATCCCGTTATCAAATGACATCTCATGTCCATGGCTAGGAAACCTTAACCATCCTTTGATCAACGAGCTAGTCCATTAGAGGCATACTAGGGACATGGTTTTGTCTATGTATCCACACATGCATTTAAGTCTCCGATCAATACAATTATAGCATGGATAATAAACGATTATCATGAACAAGGAAATATGATAATAACTAATTTATTATTGCCTCTAGGGCATATTTCCAACATCCTTATGGTTTGAGGTGGTCAAAATCAAAAGTCCATATCACGCTTTATTTGGATGACCGGCTTACGCCAAGTTCATGGCTAGGCCTTGCTATTTCTACTTACAGCTCAAGATGCCCAGGTTCAATGGGACGATTTCCGTGCATGGTGATCGGAAGACGGCCATTGAGTGTGAGGAAGGAGATGCAGCTTATGCAGAGTCAAGTTGCGCTGAAGCAGAGCTCAAGTTCTACAAGGAAAATGTTGACCCGGAGGACATGACTCCACTCAAAAAGACAACCACGGAATCTAAGCCGCCCCTCAAATTTGTGGCGGATGATACCAAGGTGGTGGATTTCACTCCGAGCGACTCATCACAACAGTTCACTATTGGGGCCAATATGGATCCCAAATAGGAAAGCGCGCTCATCGAATTCATCCGTGAGAATCGGGACATCTTTAAATGGAAACCTTCTGACATGTTGGGTGTACCGGGGGAGTTTGTTGAGCACCATCTTAATGGGGATCCTAAGTTTAAGCCGGTTAAATAGTTTCTCCGGCGATTCAAGGAAGAGAGGCGCAAGGCTATTAGAGAAGAGGTGACCCGGCTTCTGGCAGCGGGGTTCATCATTGAAGTGTTTCACCCAGAGTGGCTTGCTAACCCGGTGCTAGTGCTTAAGAAGAACAACACGTGGCGTATGTGTGTGGATTACACGAATCTTAACAAGGCATCTCTAGTTGACCCGTTTGCTCTCCCCGTATCGAACAGATTATTGATTCTATGGCAGGTTGCGAGAGCTTATGCTTCCTGGGCGCTTACTATGGTTATCATTAGATCAAGATGGCAGTCAAGGACCAAGAGAAGACGACTTTCATCATGTCTTTTGGCGCTTTCTGCTATGTGTGTATGCCTTTCGGGCTCAAGAGTGCCTAGGCAACTTACCAACGTTGCGTGCAGAATTGCCTTCACAGTCAAATTGGAAGCAATGTTCATGCATATGTGGATGATATTGTGATCAAGTCAAGGAAGAATGAGACTCGACTTGACGACCTAAAGGAAACCTTCGACAACTTGCGGGTCTACCAAATGATGCTTAACCCGGCTAAATGTGTTTTTTGAGTTGTTGGGGTTTCTAGTCTCCGAGCGTGGCATTGAGGCTAATCCGGACAAGATAAAGGCTATTACTTCCCTGTCTGAGCCAGCATGCATCAATGATGTTCAGCGCCTGGAGGGTAAGATTGCTGCGTTAAGCCAGTTCATAAGCCGCATGGGTGAGAAGGCTATTCCTTTATACCAGATGATGAAGAAAACAGTAACTTTGTCTGGAGTAAGGCGGAGGGTGAGGCGTTCGAGGCACTCAAGAAGCACCTCACTGAGCCGCCGGTTTTGGCCGCTCCGGCTGAGAATGAGCCTTTGCTCCTATATGTGGCGGCTAATAATAGGGCAGTTAGCGCCGCGATTGTTGTTGAGCGTAAAGAGGCGGGGAAAGAATATCCGGTTCAGAGGCCGGTTTACTACATCAGTGAAGTCCTGACAGAGTCAAAGCAGAGGTACCCACACTAGCAGAAGCTTATATATGGCGTGTTCATGGCAAATCGTAAGCTGAAGCATTACTTCCTGGGACACCAGATCATAGTGGTTAGCTCTACCCCGTTGGGAGATATAATTCAAAACAAAGAAGCCACCGGCCGGATTGCTAAGTGGGCATTGGAGCTTGGACCTCTTAATCTGAAATAGTGTCTCGCACGGCGGTCAAGTCTCAAGCCTTGGTGGATTTTATAAATGACTCGACAGAGTGTCAGGCGCCTGAGGAGAAGCCGGACAACACATACTAGACGATTCACTTTGATGGATCCAGGCAACTGGAAGGATCAGGGGCTAGGGTTGTCTTAACTTCTCCTAAAGGTGACAAGTTCTGTTATGTGCTAAGGTTAATGTTTCCTTGTACTAACAATGCAGCTGAGTATGAAGCTTTGCTTCATGGCCTCCGGGTGGCTAAGGAGATGGACCCGAGCCGGGTTAGATGTCTTGGCGACTCAGATCTCATAGCCCAGCAAGTTTCAGGCACATGGGATTCCAAGGACCCGCGGATGGCGGCTTATCTTCAGGTGGTAGACATCATCGCTGGTCACTTCAAGGGTTATCAGGTGGATCATATTGATCGTCGCAGGAACGAGGCGGCTGATGCATTATCAAGGCTGGGCTCTTAGCGTAAGCCGGTGCCGCCTAACGTTTTCTTAGACGTACTACATCACCCGTCAGTTAAGTTACCTTCAGAGGAAGACTTGGCTATACCTGACCCGGAGGGGCAGCTGGTGGCGGCTCTGCATGCTATCCCTGACTAGACGCTGCCTTACCTAGCGTACTTGACTCACGGCGAGGTACCTGAGGATGAGAACTTGGCAAGACAGATCATCAGGCGATCTAAGTCTATGACAATCATCAATGGTGAGTTACATAAGTGCAGCATTACCGGCGTCTTTCAACGTTGTGTCTCACCTGAAGAAGCCAAAGAAATCTTGAATGAAATTCACGCCGGCGATTGTGGTCATCACGTTGGCTCAAAATCTCTGGTGGCCAAGGCTTTTGGACATGGTTTCTTCTAGCTGACGGCTCATAAATATGAAGAAGACTTGGTTCTCAAGTGGAATGGATGTCAGAAGTTCGGCCGGCGTGCTCACGTGTTGGCTCAGGAGTTGCGAATGGTTCCAATCACCTGGCCATTTGCAGTCTGCGGGCTTGATATGGTCGGGCCTTTCAAGAGATCCAAGGACAAGAATACCCACCTCTTGGTGGCGGTGCACAAGTTTACCAAGTGGGTAGAAGCTGAGCCGGTCAGTAAGTGTGACGCGGCTATGGCGGTTCAGTTTGTTAAAAAGCTGATCTACCGCTTTGGTTACCCTCATAGTATCATCACAGATACTGGTACGAATTTATCCAAGGGAGCTATGCAAACGTTCTGTGAAAGTGAGCACATCCGACTTGACGTTTCTGCGGTTGCTCATCCACAATCCAATGTTCAGGCAGAGCGTGCTAACCAGGAAATCTGGAGAGGCATCAAACCCCGGCTTATGGTTCCTTTACAACGAACGCCGGTTTGTTGGGTAGAGGAGTTGTCATTAGTTTTATGGAGCATCAGAACTACTCCCAACAGATCAACAGGCTATACGCCTTTCTTCATGGTTTACGGTGTAGAAGTCGTGTTACCAAGCGATATACGTCATCACTCGCCATGGGTGGCAGCTTACATTGAGGAAGATAATGAGACGGCATGTCAAGACGCATTGGATGCTTTGGATGAAGAGCTTGATCTGGCGGCGGCTCGATCGGCGATTTATCAACAAGATCTGCCTCGCTATCATAGTCGTAGTGTTAAGACCCGGACGTTTGAAGAAGGCGACTTGCTGTTGCGTTTGATTCAAGATCAGACGGACGTGCACAAGTTATCTCCTCCATGGGAAGGACCTTTTGTGGTCGGCAGAAATCTCAACAACAGGTCGTATTATCTCATTGATATACGTGATGAGTCAAGTACTTCTGGGCAGGAGACCCGTCGGTCGTGGAATATAGCTCATCTATGGCCTTACTATACTTGAGGCATCAACACTCGACATTGTACGCCATCACTGTACATATCACATATATATATATATATATAATTAGGCTGGCATCCCTGCAAGCCGGGGCCTCTACCGTTTTACGTATCTCAGTTTGTGGAAAAGTTGACTCCGTCAACAAGGTGATTTGGGGGCTTCCAACCCACTAGGTTTAGCTTACACACCCACTTGATCGGCTCTTAAGCCACCACAAGTTTGAGTTAAACTTGCCAGTATGTTGATGCTACTCCACTATGTGACCCGCCAAACTCTTGCCAGTTAATCTCGCCTAGAGACCCTGAGTTGTTCAAACAGATTTGGTAGCCACTCTCGCTAGAGACCCTGTACTAGTCAAGGTTAAACCGGCGGCTCTTGTCACGTGAGGGCTGGCTTACGGAAAAGCGAGGATAAGCTCACCCATCTGCTGCCGACTCTCCACTATGTGGCCCGTTTCGTACTCTTAAACAGTTACTCTTTTAAAGACCCTGCGCTGTTTAAGGTTCAAACGACAGATTTATGTCACGTGAGAGGCAACTTATGGGCTATCAGGGTACTCATGCCCTATTGTGTCTCTTTCTGGTCTGTTACGCTCTTATCAGTTAATCTCGCCTAGAGACCCTGAGCCGTTCAAAGAAATTGACGGTCAATCTCGATAGAGACCCTGTACTGTGAAAGAGTTCTAGTAGCGAGTCCACCCAGAAGAACCAGCATATGAGTTATCAAAAAAAGTAAGGTCAGGAGAGATCTCCGGGTTGTGCTTTTTTAAGCCACCCTCATAGCAATGCGGAATATATTTTGTTGTTTGTTTTCGCAGGCTTTGTCTCTTAAGAAGGACGCCATGAAATATGATATGAGTGAAGCACAAGGCAGATAAAAATATATTAAGTTGTGTGGCTTCCTACGTGCACGATGGCACGGTTCAGACAATCAAGGTTTTTCTAAGCCTATTACAAAGCTCTCTACAGAGCCCAAAAAGCAAGACTTAAAGTTTTGTACATAGCTCAAACTTTAGCGGGTCAAGGAGCCAGGTTATACCACTGCAGGACCAACTTGCTCAGCTTGACGGTGGGTCATCCCGCGGTGGGTCTTCGTCCTCCTCGATCTGAAGATTGTCCATGTCCTAGTTGCAGTTTGTTAATGCTTCAAAATGGGCCTCGTCAAAGAGGGGATACGGGTCAATTTCAGGGGCAAAGAGGTGCTTACGGCATGCAGGAGTTAAGTCCCTAGCTTCAAAGGTTGGGCAGCGCACTCATTTGTTCTTAGCGTTGTAAGCCGCCTGGTATGTTGACAGATCGACTTCCTCCGCCAGCACTGATGCAAGTATCCTAGAGGCCTTCATACAATGGGCGTAGTCAGCCTCTATGAATTCTGAGCCATTGTCTTTCTTGGATGGGAAGCCATCCATCATCTCTTCAGCAATCAACTCCGGGCCAAAGGCCAAAGCCCGGCTTACGGTAGCAATTGCTCCCTTCCGGGCGGCTGATCATTTGAGCTGTTGGATTTGCTTCGGCAGGGTTGATAAGAGTTCTATGACTTCTTTCATGAACTTGGGGATGCTCTCTTTATTCAGAATGGCTTTGATAGTGCAAAAAGTCCCATAGTACAACTACTCTGACAAGGTATAGACGTCTTTCAGCTACAACAGGCCGTCGGCACCGAGCTGGCAGCTTGTTTGACCTGCAAGGACGGGTTTCGTTTTATCAGCCGTCTGCATAGTCTTTTAAGCAAGGAAATTGGCTGAGTATTTATTACTTACCAAATATAACAACAGTCATCTTCGAGACATGGCGCTTCAAGGTCTGTAACTCGACTGATACAAGTTTGAGCCGCTGGACAACGTCATCTGCACGTTTGGCCAGGGCAGTTTGCTCCATTTCAGCGGCCTTCTTGAAAGCAGCAGAGTCAGATTTAATCTTTGCAAGCTCTTCGGCGGCAAGCCGGCACTTCTCTTCTGCTTCACCCCGGGCGATTTGCTGGGAAGCAAGATTGCCCTTTAAGCCGGTCAGATCAGACTCGGCCTTGCTCAAAGCTTCCTGTGACATACAAAAGAAAAGGAGAGATAAGTTGCCAGGATAAAATATTACCATATGATCAACTAAGGGAATATAATGCAAGTCTGAAGCATATTGCAAGCAATATACTCGACACTTGGGGGGCTAATGTCTATTGGCTCTCCAAGTCTACAATGAAGTTCCGGCTCATCTTCATCAAGGTAAGCCAGCACTTAGGGGCTACATCGACGCTCTCTAAGTCTACAGTGAAGTTCCGACCTATTATTTCTATATTAACCTAGACTTGGGGGCTACCATTGATCAACTAATCAACACTGAGTATCGGCTCAACATATACATGTTAAGCCGATACTTTGGGGGTACAGGCTAAGGTGTTCTACTTATGACACAGATTGGAAGACCCGGTTTACCATTCGCAATACTAAACCAGCTCTTGGGAGCTACATAAGGGTATAAGGAAAGGAAGGAATACCTCATATATTTTATTCATCAAACCAACAAGTTTGAGCTCCATATTCCGGCTTGTGGAGAGGTGGTTCAGATAACCAACATGTAATTCATCGGCGGTTAATTTCTCCAGCACGGGGAACTCAAAGTTCAGTTTGTTAAAAGCTTCGGCCTTCTCGGTGTGCTTTGTCAGCACATGGGGTTGGGGAGATTGAAAGCCAGTCCCAGTAATGATGACATCTAGAAGAATTGGATCTTCGACGGCTGTTGAAGGGCTGGGCGGCTTAGAATTAGCCCTTGGAGGACTATCAGTTGCCATCTCATGGGCCGCCGGTTTGGAGGACCGACGAGTATCTTCAGGCGCATCCTTCATAACTGCAGAGGGCTTAGCATGAGCCGCAGGAGAGTCTGGCTTAGCAGTCTCCGACTCTTGCGAAGTGGGCGCAGAAGTAGACCCGCCGGTCCTCCTTCGTTTTGCTTGAGCCCTAGAAAGCACAGCAGATTAGCATATAAAGATCAAGGATGACAAAGGATAGGATGCAGACACAAAAGTACGTACTCCGGGTTGATCTTCAGAGGCAGCAACTTATCCGCTGTAGATTTTCCTGACGATGGGGGTGTTTCCTGAAGGCAGTTAAGGCAATATAAAACAGAGTAAGGTTGTAATGCAAGGTTGACCAATCTGAACTTAGTTAAACAAGTACCTCAACTGGCCATTTCTGCTGAGCCAGAGAGTTAGACAACCCGACCACAAGATCTTCAGAGCCGGTGCTCTGGGTTTGGCGTCGGGAGGTGTGCTGTTGCTTTTTCAAAAGAGGGGTCTAAATAAGAGAGAGGATCAGAAAATGGGACTTTTCGGATGACCCGCCGTATCTTCTTTGGTGGAAGATGTTCTGAGTCAGATGAAACATAGGTTACCTCAAGAACGTTGGCGTGGCTTGTCTCCGATTCTTCTTGTGAGTTATTATTGTCAGTAAGGCGCATAAAAAGACAGCTAAGAGGGTCAAGTTCTACCTCCGAGTCGTCAACTTCAGGCTGCTCTTGAACAACAGCTTTCTTCTGTCGACCGCCAGTTTTTTCCTTAGACTTCTTCGAGGAGGAGTATATCTTTTCTTCCAGAAGCTGGAATTAGCCTGAAAGCAAGAGCCGCCGAAAGAGGTTAAAGGTTGCTACATACATATATAGTTAACACGGAGGTAAAGAGATTTGAAAGTCGTCCTTACATCTGGGGCCGGGTTTGCGACACAGAAAGGTGGTAATCTGACGGTGCGGCAAGCTTCTTGGGACTCACGTATAAGTCCCTTGATGGCGGTAACAATGTTCTCTTCTGTCAGAGTGGTGTGATTGAAGCAGAGGGGGTCATTGGCATCACCCATATATTCACACATAAGATGGTCCCGCCGGCTCAGAGGCAAGACCTTCCAGGAGATCCAACAACGGGTCTGGTCGATTCCTGTCAGACTGTTTTCCATGAGGGCTCTAATCTTGGCGAAAGCCACAGCATACTTCGCTCGTGCGGAGGCTGACATCCGGTCTGGGAGTTCAGTTGTGGTGCGGAGCCGGGTAGGACGATAACCCGGCAGCGGATTTTCTCCCTCTAGAGACGTGTCCTTACAGAAAAACCAAATTTTATTGCAATCCTTGTGGTGACTTGGCATTCGAATGGCTGTAAAAGTCGTATCCCGTCTTCTTTGGATGGCGACTCCGCCAAGTTCTAAGCTTGGGCCAGCCTCCACTTCCGTCTGGCGGTTGACGTAGAAATACTCGCGGAAGAGGTCAACCGATGGCTCTTCTTGTAAGTAAGCTTGACAAAGGATTTGGAAGTTGCACATATTGGAGACGGAGTTGGGCGCAATGTCTTGAGGATGCAACTTGAAGAAATGGAGGACATCTCGGAAAAATTAGAGCCGGGCGAGCTGAAACCACGCGCAAGATGGTCAGCAAATATAACTATTTCGCCCTCTTGAGGGATGGGTTTCTTCTCTTGACCCAGAATCCGCCAATGAATAACATCTTTAGCCGGCAAAGTTCCTGCATCTACGAAATCTTGCAGGAACTCTTCGGAGACCGCAGAGCCGACCCAATTGCAAGAAGAAGATGCCCGAGACATGATGGCGGGTTAAGGTTGTGAAAGGTAGCGGTTGGCGGCGGGTTAGAAAGTGATAGACAGCTAGGGGTGACTGATGATTTTAAGCACTATGAAGCTAAGCCGCCAGTACAGTTTATTACAAGAGCCGGAAGTTTGGCGGTGGGTTAAGGTGGACAAAGCCGGGATGCAAAAATCACTAAGGACCTATAACAGGTTTCACGTGATGGACTGAAGCTGCAAGATCTATGGGCAAAGGAAAATCAGATTTATTTTAGCCGTAGCGATAAACTGAGGAAGAATGGATAAGTTTACATGCAGGAAGGGGAACAACTACAGATTTATACTGGGCAGTTGGTGATTCTACACGACCTACCACGGTGAGAAGACGAACATTGCGAGATCTACGGGGTTACTCGTCGTTTGGCATTGCAGGAAAAGCTTGTGCGCTAATGTGGCCGGTGAACTCGATGGGTTTTAAGCTCTAAGCTACGGATCTAAGGGGGAAGAAAGACATACCATACGGGACGCGACGGACACGGGTAAAACTCTGGTCCGTTCAGGTTGATGCAGCGGCCTGAGTTGATGCCGGCGACGAAGCTTCACCAGTGCGATGGAGCTCAGGGGCGATGGCGTCGAGAGGAAGAAGAAGAAGAAGTGGAGGCGGCGGGGGAAATAAGAAGGACCCCTCGCGGTCCTATTAAGAGGCTGGAAGGTCGAACGGGCGCGGGAATCAAGGCGGCAGAAACGGACCGACCGAGACATACGCCTCGATTTTTGGGCCGACGGTTTTAATGAAAGATTTGTTGTGGACGTCACAGAATCTTTTTGGCATATTCGATATTGATGTCACAGTGGGCTATGTATTTTCCTTCCAGGTGATGGAGTGTGAGACTCGCCGCCAAATGAGCTTGAAGATTGACATGAGCAGGCCCAAATCAACCAGGGGCCTAATGTTGGGGATATAACCCCATGGTAAGACCCGCCCAGGTGGGGCCGGGTCATACCTAGTGGCTCATAATACAGACCAGTGAGGCGGGCCGAAAGATGTAGGCCTGGCTATATGACGGCTTACCAAGATGGGCCACAACAAAGGCCTAGACAGAAGATGGTATGAAGACCCAAGTGGTTAAGCCGCCCGGAGACGGTTTGCCCAAGATGGCAAGGCGACTTAGAGACAGGATTGTCTATGTTGTAAGAGTCAGTGTAGGACTCGTGTAACCCGGGGCCTCGACCTCCTATATAAAGACGATACCCCGGGGCGGCTTAGACAGAAACCAATCAATCGAGAACTAGGTCAATCGAATCTGCTCCCTTGTAATCGATACTCCAATCAATATAACACAAGAAGGACATAGGCTTTTACATATTCTTGAGGGGATGAACCTGGGTAAAGTCGTGTCCCTCGTCTCGACCAAACCTTTCGAGTCCACCACCTTAGCAATGGCCTTGAACCCAAGTCTTCGGACATCTGCCATGACAAAACCATGACACAGTCACAGGACACACAGTCCTTAATGTATTCTCCTGGAGCTAAGGACACACAGTCCTCGCCCAACACTCATGGTAAGTCTTTATGGTAGACTTCCAAAACCCTCACAAACTGGTCACCCAGTGATCCACAACTGACTGTTGGATGCTCTAGACCAAGGTCACTCAGTGATCCCCAATTAACTGCGGGATGCACTAGACCATGACGCCTAACCATCTGGAAGATGCACAGTCTTCAAAGTAACAAGCGTCAGTTCCACACAAGAACAATCTCTTCAGTGATGCTCAATCACTTTGGGTTTGGTGGTTTGGATTTGTGCGTTTCCTCACTGATGATTTTCTCTAAAAGTCCTAGGAGGATGGGTTGATCTCAAATGACAAGTGGCAGTTCTCTCTCGGAGCAGCCAACCAACTAGTGGTTGTAGGGGTGGCTATTTATAGCCAGGGTGCAACCTGACATGATAATACATAAATGCCCCCAATGATATGACCGTTATGTGGATAGGATGACTGGGGACAGCTGGTGCTAAGCACAACAATGGTCGGAATTTCGAACTATGAAAGTCCTCAGGCTTATCATATTCCTCACTTGTAGGCAATTCGCACTAGCGAAATCCTAACTCCTCAGTTAGACCAATTTCATTAGAGACCAGAAGAACTTCGCCTCTGTCACTGAAGAACTTGACTGAACTGCAAGAGATTTCCAAAGGCTTCAGTCGAAGGATTGGATAAGTTGAGGCTTTTGAGTTGAGCATCAATTGGAGATTTTCCTTAGTATTACCTCGGCCCCCTTTTAATAGTACGATGTTTCCTATGACTCGAAGAAAGGAAATGAAACTATGAAAACAAAAGTCTTCACGCTTCATAGTCCTCGTTCATATCTTCAAGGTCACATAAACTTCTTCATTTTCATAGTCTTCAGGGAATACCAAAGTCTTCAACAAAGTCTTCAGTTGAAGATATACATTTTTAGGGGCCAATAATCTCTGAATATATCAAACTCGTCAGCGACTTATAGAGCCTGTGTACATTTACAAATGCATCAGTCTCTTAACCTATAAGTCTTCAATACACCAAAATCACTAAGGGGCACTAGATGCACTTAAATTGCTACTTCACGTATTTGTGTTACCGATAAGGATTATGAATTCTCGGTCGACCCAGTGTTAATTAATTTGGTTGAATCTAATCCTTTCCATGGCTATGAAACTGAAGCTATAGTGGCACACCTTGCTAAGCTGAATGATATAGCCACCCTCTTTACTCATGATGAGAAGATTCGCTACTACTATATCCTTAAATTATTCTCATTCTCATTGAAGGGTGATGCTAAGACATGGTACAATACGCTTACTCCTAGTTGTGTGCGTAGTCCCCAGGATATGATCTACTACTTCTCTGAAAAATATTTTCCTGCTCATAAGAAACAAGCTGCTTTATAGGAAATATTTGGCTTTGTGCAAATTGAAGAAGAGAGTCTCCCACAAGCTTGGGGGAAGCTTCTCCAATTGCTTAATGCTTTGCCTGGTCATCCTCTCAAGAAAAGTGAAATACTTGATATCTTTTATAATGTACTAATCGATGCTTCTAGGGACTTCCTAGATAGTTGTGTTGGTTGTGTTTTCAGGGAACAAATTGTTGAACAAGTTGAGGAATTATTGAATAACATATTGAAGAACTATGCTGATTGGACTCTTCCTGAACCACCGCCTAAACCCAATCCAAATAAGAGAGGTATCTTATTCCTCAGTCCTGAAGATATGCAAGAGGCAAAGAAATCTATGAAGGAAAAAGGTATTAAAGCTGATGATGTTAAGAATTTGCCACCTATTGAAGAAATACATGCTCTTGACACACCACCACCTCCACAGGTGGCAGAGGTAAATTCTTTATTAAAATTTAATGAAAGTGACATCCCTCACAATAAACCTCCTAGTCAGTGCTTATATGAGTTTGATAACTATATTATGAAGCAACATCATTTCAATGCCCATGTTCTGAAACAATTGAAATACAATTCTGATATGATTGCTCACTTGACTGACTTGCTATTTAGAATCAGTAACGATGTTAGAGGTGTAGGAAAGCATGCCTCTATGGTTCAAACTCAGTTAGAACAAGTTGCTACATCTCAAAAAGAATTGTTTGATGAAATGAATAGCAATATGCATGATTTTTGCATCTAGAGTAGTAACTAGAGGAGGTACAATGACCCAAGAACCATTTTATCCTGAGGGTCATCCTAAAAGAATTGTAAAAGATTCTCAAAAAATTAATAGTGATGCGCCTAGTCCTTCTAAGAATAAAAAGAAAAAGAAAAATGATAGGACTTTGCATACCTCTAGTGAACGTGAGACACAAAAACCTCCTAATAGTAATGATGTCTCTATTTATGATGCTGAAACTCAGTCTGGTAATGAACATCCACCTAGTGATAATGATAATGATGGTGATGATCATGAGGATACTCAACCTAGTAATGATAAATAACCAGATAATGATGTAGAAATAGAACCTGTTGCTGGTCTTGATAACCCACAACTTAAAAATAAATGTTATGATAAAAAAGACTTTGTGGCTAGGAAACATGGTAAAGAAAGAGATCCATAGGTTCATAAACCCATGTCATTCCCACCTAAGCCATCTAACTAAAAGGATGATGAAGAATTTGAGCATTTTGCTGAAATGATTAGTCTAGCCTTTTTGCATACATGTTTGACTGATATTTTGAAGATGGCCCCTTATGCTAAGTATATGAAAGACGTCATCACTAATAAAAGAAACATACCGGAAGCTGAAATATCCACCATGCTTGCTAATTATTCCTTTAAGGATGGAGTACCCAAAAAACTTGGAGATCTGGGAATACCAGCTATACCTTGCTCCATTAAAAGAAACTATGTCAAAACTGCTTTGTGTGATTTGGGAGCCGGTGTTAGTGTTATGCCTTTCTCCTTATATAAAAGACTTGATTTGAATAAAATCACACATACTGAGATATCATTGCAAATGGCTGATAAATCAACGGCCATATCTATTGGTATTTGTGAGGATGTGCATGTTGTTGTTGCAAATGTTACTATCTTAACGGACTTTGTTATTCTTGAGATGCCCGAGGACGACAACATGTCAATTATCCTTGGTAGACCTTTTTTGAATACTACAGGGGCTGTTATTGGTTGCAATAAAAGCAAAGTCAATTTTCATATCAATGGTAATAAGCATATGGTGCACTTTCTGAAGAAGCAATTCCAAGTGAATGGTGTTAATGTTATTGAAAATTCTCTGACACTCGCTATTGGAAGGTTTCAATTACCTCTACCTACTATCAAAAAGAAATATGATATTTTTATGGTTAGGGATATGCCTATGCCAACTGAGGTAACCTAGTGTTTTACGAAAGTTCTTCGGTTTCATCCTAATTGGAAGTGGTTATTAATAAGACTTGATCAACCTTATTAATGAATCGTTTTCGAGAGGTATGAAGTTGATGAATTTAGTAGACACAACTCTCTATATCCACTTTTAGTTTTCTGTTTTAGTTAGTAGAATAAAATAAAATGCCATGTTTACCATGTTTTCTGTTTTCTCCGTGCAATAAAAAATGACCCAAAAAAATTCTCAGAATGCCCTGAAACTTTAACATGAATTTTTGGTGCAAATAACACCTGAGGGGAGTACACAGGGTGCCCAGCACCCAGCAGGGCGCGCCAACACCCCCCAGGCACGCCTTGGTTGGTGGTGGCCCCCACTTAGGCCCACTCACTTATCTGTTTAGCCCACATTGTCACCTACCGCTAGCAAAAAATGACCACAGCCACCATTTTTCATGTTTTTGCTCTCAAACCCACAGATTTCGATCTCTTTGCTCGAAGCCCCGTTTTTGAAACTGTTTGGAGGGATTGCTACTTTGTATGTGACTCCTTCATTGCTCCAATTAGTTTTTGTTTTAGTGAGTTATTTTCATAGTAATTAGCTACTCTTTATGCTGCTGTAGATGAGCTTTCATGTTGAATTCTTAGAGTTCTAAGTAGTTTGAATGCTCAATATGGCCTCTATGCATGCTTGGGAGTAGTTGCTAACAATCTTATTGAGTTTTATTGACAAAATTCTTTGTGTACTATTTTTTTCAGAATTTTTACAGGAATAAAATGGAATTATTTAGGAGTTCTTCGAGGAGGATATCCTCAAGAGCCTCGTCAAGTGGAAGCTTGGTTCGATAGTCTTATGTTGAACCAAGCGAAAGCTCGATGTGAGATGCCACCACCAAATCATGTTTGTGGCCTTGCGACGAGTTCATGGAAGGTGTAGGTATTAATGAGCAATTTTATTAATTTATTCACAACACAGGGCTTGCTTCCTTCATCACAGATAAGTGCCCCCAACACCTCGAACTCACAAAAACCTTCACAAAGAAATTGAAATATTTTCCTTGTGAGTCTAGAGTTTCATTTAACCTATACGATCGTTCCTTGACCATGCCATTAGAAATGTTTAGCGATGCATGCAAACTTCCATTTGAGGGTTCCTCCGATGAACCCAAAAAACCTGAGTACGCATCATTTTGAGTTAATCTTTGATTTGGCAAGGATAGAGGGGTTGCACAAGGGAGAATTTATAGCATCCATTTTCCATCACTCTAATATTTTGTGCTCTTTAACGGCAAATGTATTGTAGGAAAATAAGAGTGTAGCTCCTTATGTGCTCATGATTTGAGTCTCTTACAAACTGCCATAACTGGAAATAAGGATTGTAATATTGGTTCAATTGTTGCATGGAGGTTGCATGTTAATGTTGCTAATGATAATTTTTATGTAGGAATTTAGGCGTCCCATGTATTTGAGAGATTAAATGTTTCACCTTGGCCTAATGACCTCATCCTACCCACTCACTATTTAGACTTTGATGTTATGAAGCGTCATAAGTTCCTTATGGGTCGGCCACCAACTATACCTGTAACTTGAGATTTATTAAAAAAATGTTGTGCCTGTTGTTTTGCCTGCTCCTGCTCTCTTTGATTTTCACACTAGGGGAAGATATTATGTTCTTGAGAGCGAAGCTTATGAGTACAACGCGGAGGTTGAAGTTGCTAGGAGGGTCGCGGAGTCCGCTCCAAGGTTCTCTATGAGCCATCGCCCAAATTACTATTCATATGGATGGTGATTACCAAGCTAGGCCAAAATCGTAAGCTTGGGGGAGTACGTATTTCCACCGACATTACATTCATGTTCGCACATTTCATTCCAGTTGTCGGTGTTCCTACTTTTTCATTGTAATATCCATGCGAGATTTGTTTTCTCGCTTTCTTCTTATGTGTTTGAAAAACGTTGAGAAAAAACAAAAATATTTCCTATTTCTTTTTAGTTTTTCTTTCTAGCTTAGTTTAATTGTAGCATTCAAAATAAAAAACCCAAAAAGATTTCTCACTTCTTATTTTACTTGTTGGGAGCTATCCTATGTAAATAGTTTTTCTCATTTTTGTTTTTCTTCTTTGTTTTCCTTCCTTCAAGAAAAAACCAAAAACTCCAAAAATATTTCAGTGTGTTTCTCTGAAATTCTTTTCTTTTTTACTTGAGTCATACTGAGGAGAAGACCACGATGAAATTGTTGAGTGGTTCTCATCTGCACTATTGTTTACCTAACAAATAACCCATATTACCTTGTCCTCTCCTCTTGAATAAAATGTTTGCAGATTCCAGCTTAGTCCACGTCATTCTTGCACTATTATTATCTTCTTATCGTTCGGTCGTGCAAGTGAAAGGCAATAATGATGACATTTGATTAGTTGACTGTGGCAGAGAAAGGCGGGTATGAACTCAACTTGTTATTGTTTTTGTAAATATGTTTAACCTAGCATCCCTTGATTCAGCTCCTTATGATCAAACATGTTTGCAGTGACCATTAGAGATTATAGTTGTTCATGCCATGCTTAAGTAGCTAGGAGTGGATAATTATTTATCTTGGGTGTCAACGTGCATTAAAATGGTTGTGATGTGGTATGATGATATGGTATCCTTCTCTGAATGTTTCAAGTGGCTTGAGTTGGCGCATGTTCACGCATGTAGTTGAATCAAAACCAACATAGCCTTTATGATATTTATGTTCCTGGTGTCCATATCCTACTCATGCTAGTATTCAATGTTCATTATATGTGATGCATGTTCATGATCGTCTTATCTCTCTTGCTGGCCGCTTCTAAATCTAATTGCTAGTCTTTGCATGTACTAAGCGGGAATACTGCTTGTCCATCAAAACCCATAAACCAAGTTATGCGAGATGAGTCCACTATATCTACCTATATGCGGTATTACCCTACCGTTCCAAAGTAAATTTGCATGTGCCACCTCTAAAAGTTCAAGTGAACATCGGTTTTGTGTGCTTGGACCGCTCATGAAGTGACAGGAGGCGGTCAGTATCTTCCATGTTAAGCGGGTTATTCTCATGACGAGTGTTTATTCACTTGTCCTTAAACGAGAGGGATGGTAATAGGGATTCCCAGTCCCGAAATCAAAAATCAAAAATAATTAAACAAATCTCCCCCAAGAATGTTGTTGGTTTGTACGGTACCCGTGGATGCGGCTCGTCGTGGAGTGTGATTGTTGGTGGAGGGGGGTAAACCTTTACTTTTTCGGCTTGGGAACTGCCGCTAATTTGTTTGGCATGGAGGATATTGATAACTATTGGTTGTGACATTGACAGGAAGGGTGTACCTCTTCAAATTATATATATCCTTGTTTTGAACTGTGAGCTCTGGCGTCGTTGCAAATTCATGCTTCCCTTTGCGACGGGACTATCTATTTACTTTTATGTTGAGTCATCAACTTCTCACATAAGTGCCAGACCTAATAGCACTATTGTCATCCTCATGTATTGTGTATAGTTGATGTTGGGTGCAGCATGACTGGATCCTTTCTATCATGACTTACAATTTTTAGTCACTTCTTGAACTTTTTAGGTGCTCTGCATATATGTTTTGTGTTCTCAAAAAGGCCTAGCGAGATACCACTATTGTCATATTGTATCACGATTGTTTCGACAAAATGTTGGCGCTTGATAAATCTTATTATTGCTCGCTAGTTGCTTATGTTATTGATATGAGTAAATATAATTCCTAAGAGTTATTGTTGACATGGTTAGTCATAATCTTTGCTCAAAACATGGGTGCTACTTAAGCATATATATGTAAACAAGAACAAAAGAGTTCATAAAAAAATTTCTTTATCACTTTCAGTTTATCAACTAAATTGCTTGAGGACATGAAAATGTTTAAGCTTGGGGGAGTTAATACTTCTCCAACGTATCTACTTTTCCCCACTCTTTTGCCCTTGTTTTGGACTCTAATTTGCATGATTTGAATGGAACTAACCCGGACTGATGTTGTTTTCAGCAGAATTGCCATGGTGTTGTTTTTGTGTAGAAATAAAAGTTCTCGGAATGGCACGAAACTTTTGGGAGATTTATTTTGGAAAATAAAAAAATACTGGAGCCAAAAACCACCGGAGAGGGGGCCCAGGGTGCACAGCACCCACCAGGGCAAGCCAGCCCCCTCCTGGGGCGACCTGGTGGGTGGTGGGCACCTCGGGGCCCCACTTGACCTATTTCCCCCACTATAAATCCTAAATTTCAAAAAAATAGGAGAGAAAGAATTATCGCGTTTCATGAGATGGAGTTGCCGCCACCTCATGTTCTTTTTTGGGTGGCCAGATCTGGAGTATGTTTGGGGCTCTAGAGAGGGGAATCTTCGATATTCATCAGCACCAACCTTTCTCCATCGCCAATTCCATGATGCTTCCCATCGGGAGTGAGTAATTCCTTCATAGGCTTGCTGGTCAGTGAGGAGTTGGATGAGATTCATGATCTAATCTAGTTAGTTTTGTTTGTGCTTGATCCCTAGTATCCATTATGTTCTCAGTCTGATGTTGCTATGACTTTGCCATGCTTAATGCTTGACACTAGGGCCCGAGTTCCATGATTTCAGAACTGAACCGTTTATGTTCTCATCATTATATCTATGTTCTTGATCCAATCTTGCCTAGTCATATGCACCTATTACATGTTATGATCCGTCAACCCCATAGTGACAATATTTGGGATACTTCGCGGTGATGACCGTAGTTTGAGCAGTTCATGTATTCACTAAGTGCTAATGCTTTGTTCTGGTTCTTTATTAAAAGAAGGCCTTGATATCCCTTAGTTTCCCTATGGACCCCGCTGCGACGGGAGGGTAGGACAAAAGATGTCATGCAAGTTCTTTTCCATAAGCACGTATAACTATATACGGAATACATACCTACATTACATTGATAAACTAGAGCTAGTTCTATATTGCCCTAGGTTATGACTATCATATGATGAATATCATCCAACGAATACTCCAATCTAGTGCCTACGAGCTCTGTACTTACTGGTTTTGCTAAGTTACCATTAAGGCTGTTACGGTTGCACTTGCTACAAAACTATCACTCCTGCTATTACTGTTACTCTGCTATCAACCTATCATATTACTATGCTACTGATCACTTTGCTATAGATATTTATCTCCTGATGTGGTTGAATTGACAAATCAACTGCTAATACTCTCAAATATTCTTTGGCTCCCCTCATGTCTATTCTATAAATATGGATTGAATATTCTACCCTCGAAAACTATTGCGATCCCCTAGACTTGTGGCTTATCACAGGCCCCCCCCAGCCTACCGCATTGACGTGGCTTGAGACTGCGTCCATATTTCCCCAAAGAGGAAGGGATGATGCAGCACAATCAGTAAGTATTTCCCTCAGTTATGAAACCAAGGTATCAATCCATAGAGGAAGATCAAGCACCTACATAAACAACACATGCACACAAATAACAAACACTTGCAACCCGGCGCGTAAGAGAGGTTGTCAAGCTCTCAACGATAAAATGACAGATTAGGTCATGATAGTTTTGGCAAATAGATCTTGCAAGAACATGAAATAAAGTTGGTAAAAAAAGTGCAGCAAGGTACTTTCGTTTTTGTGATTAATGGATCTGAAAACAAAATGGCAAAATAGTATATCGGAAAGCAATATGTTGGAAAAGTAGACACGGGGGCCGTAGGTTTCACTAGTGGCTTCTCTCATGACTATAGCGCATGGTGGGTGAACAAATTCTTGTTGGGCAATTGATAAAAGATCAAATAATCATGACGATATCCAGGTAATGATCATTATATAGGCATCACGTCCAAGATGAGTAGACCGAAATGATTCTGCATCTACTTCTATTACTCCACACATCGACCGCTATCCAGCATGCATCTAGTGTATTAAGTTCATGGAGAAACGGAATAACGCAATAAGAGCGGTGACGTGATGTAGACAAGATCTATTCATGTAGAAATAGACCCCATCTTCTTATCCTTAATGGCAATGGTACATGCGTGCCTTGCTGTCCCTTCTGTCACTGGGAAAGAACACTGCGAAATTGAACCCATCACAAAACACGTCTTCCCATGGCAAGAAAAACCGATCTAGTTGGCCTAACGAAACCAAAGATACAAAGAAGAAATACGAGGCTATAAGTAATCATGCAAATAAGAGATCAAAGAAGACTCAAATCATATTCTTGGATAGAAACTGATCATGAACTCAAAATTCATCGGATCCCAACAAACACCCAGCAAAAGTCACTACATCAAATAGATCTCCAAGAGACCATTGTATTGAGAATCAAGAGAGAGAGAGAGAGAGATAGGAAGCCATCTAGATACTGCCTACGGACCCGTAGGTCTATGGGGGACTACTCATGCATCATTGGATATGCACCTATGATGAAGATGAACCCCTCCGTGATGGGGTTAGATTGGATCTCGTGGTTCTAGAACTTGCAGCGGCTAGAATTGTGTTTCGTCAACTCCTCTAGGATTTTTCGTATATTTGAGAATTTATAGACGTGATATTCGTGGAGGGGGTCCCAAGGTGGGCCCCACCCACCAGGCCCCACCATGGGCCTCTAGCGCGCCCTGATGGGTGTTCCCCACCTTGGCCTTCCTCTCCGGCACTTCTCTGGACCATCTGGTGTCTTTTGGCCCAAAAAATTCTCCACAAATTTTCATGTTGTTTGGTCTTCATTTTTCTATGAAGTAAAGAAACAAGCAAAAATAGCAACTAGCACTTTGGCACTATGTCAATAGGTTAGTACGAAAAAATGATATAAAGTTGTTATAAAATGATTGTAAAACATCCAAGATTGATAATATAAAAACATGGAACACGCAAAAATTATAGATACGTTGGAGATGTATCAGCATACCCCCGCTTAATTCATACTCATCCTCGAGTAGGTAAATGATAAAAACAGAATGTTGGATGTGGAATGCTTCCAAACATGTTCATAAAATATTATTTTCTTTGTAGCATGGACACTTGGACTTTTAGATGGTTCAAAGCAATAGTCTAGTTTAGGCATGAAAACTTTAATACTCAAGCATATCAACAAACAACTATGTCTTTCAAAATATCAACACTAAAGCAAGTTATCCCTAGCCCATCATGCTCAATCATTGATCCATTCATGAAAGACACTCAAATATTGGCTACACCTAATGCTCAAGTACGATCATAGTGCCTCCTAGTTGGTGCTTTATAAGAGAAGATGGAGACTCAAATTGAAAATAAAAATTGCATAAAGTAAATAGATAGTCCATTCGCAGAGGGAAGTTGGGATTTGTAGAGGTGCCAGAGAAAAAGGTTTAAATTGATAGAGAAAAATATTTTGGGTGGCATGCCTTTCCTGTCGATGAAAACGACAAAGAGATTTAATTATCTTTCCAAACCAGATACATCAGAAGCGGATCTCAAACAGAA
Organism: Hordeum marinum; assembly: GCA_022496015.1. Lineage (NCBI taxonomy): Eukaryota > Viridiplantae > Streptophyta > Magnoliopsida > Poales > Poaceae > Hordeum > Hordeum marinum. The sequence goes on from CM039672.1 coordinate 48,620,469, forward strand.
AATAAAGTTTATTCCTTTTTCCATCATACTTTCAATTTCCATGGATAACCGAATCCACGGTGGCCTTCCATATCAACAGTTTCCAAGGAATTTATTATTTGACAAGATAAAGTAAAAAAGTTATTTCTTTCTTTCATTTCGGGAATGGGCATTGATACGTCTCCAACGTATCTATAATTTTTGCTTGTTCCATGTTGTGATATTATCAATCTTGGATGTTTTACAATCATTTTATAGCAACTTTATATCATTTTTTGGGACTAACCTATTGACATAGTGCCAAAGTGCCAGCTGTTGTTTTTGCTTGTTTTTACTTCACAGAAAATCAGTACCAAACGAAGCCCAAACACCGTGAAAATTTTTGGAGAATTTTTTGGTCCAGAAGACACCAGATGGGCCAGAGAAGTGCTGGAGAGGAAGGTGGGTGGTGCGCACCTCGGGACACCCCTCCACTGACTATCGCCTCTATAAATTCTCAAATATTCAGAAAACCCTAGAGGAGTGGACAAAACATAATTCCAGCCTCCGCAAGTTCCAGAACCTTGAGATCTAATCTAACACCATCACAAAGGGGTTCATCTTCATCATAGGTGCCTATCCAATGATGCGTGAGTAGTCCACCACAGACCTACGAGTCCGTAGGAAGTATCTAGATGGCTTCCTCTCTTTCTTGATTCTCAATAAAATGGTCTCTTGGACATCTATTTGATGTAATGACTTTTGCGATGTGTTTGTTGGGATCCGATGAATTTTTACATCATCATCAGTTTCTATCCATGAATATGATTTGAGTCTTCTTTGATCTCTTATTTGCATGATTACTTATAGCTTCGTATTTATTATTCAAATCTTTGGTTTAGTTAAGCCAAATAGATCGATTTCTCTTGCCATGGGAATATGTGCTTTGTGATGGATTCGATTTTGTTGTGTTCTTTCCCAGTCACAGAAGGGGTAGCAAGGCATGCATGTATCGTTTCTGTTAAGGATAACAAGATGGGGTCTATTCCTACATGAATAGATCTTGTCTACATCATTTCACTGTTCTTATTGCATTACTCCATTTTTTCATGAACTAAATACACTAGATGCATGTTGGATAGCGGTCGATGTGTGGAGTAATAGAAGTAGATGTAGAATCGTTTTGGTCTACTTATATTGGACATGATGCCTATATAATGATCATTGCTTGGATATCGTCATGATTATTTGATCTTCTATCAATTGCCCAACAATAGTTTGTTCACCCACCGTGCGCTATACTCATGGAAGAAGCCACTACTGAAACATACGGGCCCCAGGTCTACTTTTCCAACATGTTGCTTTTCGATCTACTATTTTTCCATTTTGTTTTCAGATCTATTAATCCAAAATACCCAAAATACCTTTCTGCACTTTTTTTACCTATTTTATTTTGTGTTCTTAGGAGATCTATTTTTCAAAACTATCACCACCTAATCTATCTTTTTATCATTGAGAGCTGGACAATATGTGTCGGTTGCAAGTATTTGTTATTTGTGTGCAGGTGTTGTTTATGTAGGTGCTTGATCTTCCTCTCCGGACTGATACCTTGGTTTCATAATTGAGGGAAATACTTACCGTCCCTATGCTGCATCATCCCTTCATCTTTGGGGAAATATCGACACAGTCGCATCCCTATTACCACCATACTCTCATGCAAGGTCAAGTGAATAACACTCATCATGAGAATAACAGATCTAGCATGGCAAATATCGGTCATCCCCTACCGTTTCATGAGCGGTACGAGCACACAAAAAGGAAATTTTATTTTGAAAATTAGAGATGGCACATACAAATACGCTTGGAACGCCATGCAAATACAGCATATAGGTATGTATGGTGGACTCATATGGCAAAACTGGGTGTATGGATTTTAGATGCACAAGTAGTATTTCTACTTAGTACAAGTGAAGGCTAGCAAATAGATTGAGAAACATCCAACCAAGAAACAAAAAATCACATAAGGGCATTAAGCATAACTAACACTGAATAATGCACTGTAAGTAGGATGTAATTTCTTAGCACAACTATTGATTTTCGTGCTTGCATAGGGAATGCCAAACATTAACATCAATATTCTTACTAAGCATAATTACTCACTAACATAACTCACATATTACTATTGTCATGTCTCACAACTATTACAAATAATCAAGTTTAATTTGTCCAATGATCTTCATGAAAGTTTTTATTATATCCCTCTTCAATATCTATCACTTTGGGACTAGTTTCATATATTGCCATTGTTTTTGACAAGATCACATGGATATAAGTGAAGATCATGAGCATAAAAGTTTCATCTCTCAAAATAATATAAGTGAAGCATGAGAGGATTTCTTCAAAATTACTAACTCTGAAAAAATATTAGTGGAGTATGAGAGGATTTCTTCAATATTGTAAAAGCACGCCGTGCTAAAAAATATATAAGTGAAGCATTAGAGCAATTTCATAACTCAACAAATTTAAGTGAAGCATATAGAGAAATTCTATCAAATCATAGTAATTTTGGATCTTTCAAATAGGTGTGTGCAGCAAGGATAAAAAACAAATAAAGCAAAGATACAAGATGCTCCAAGCAAAACGCATGATATGTGACGAATAAAAATATAGTTCCCAGTAAAATACCGATGGCTCTTAGAACAAAGGGGGATGCCACTCGAGGCATCCCCAAGCTTATTTGCTTGTTACTCTTTGGATAATATCTTGGGGTCCTGTAGCATTTGCAAGCTTAGGCTCTTCTTACACATTATTCCTTCATCCATCGTGATCTCACCCAAAACTTGAAAACTTCAATCACAAAAAACTTAACAAAATTCTCGTGATATCCGTTAGTATAATAAAGCAAATTACCTCTCTAACTGATGTTATAAACCCATTCATATTTTATTATTGCATTATATACAATGTATTCTAACTTTATCATGACTTATACCCACTAATACAAGCCATAGATTCATCAAAACTAGCACACAATGCAATGAAAACAGAATATGTTTCACACGGAACAATCTGTAGTTATCTGTACTCTAACCATACTTCTGTAACACCAATAATTCTGAAAAAATAGGAAAGCGTAAATAATTTTTATAGCAATAATGTGTTGAAATTTCAGCTCATAATCACATTTCAGTACAAAAATGAAAATTCATGCACTGGAGACCAATTATGTGTTTCAGATTCAGCATTGTTTCTACTCATCTTATGAATAATCCTAGAGGCTTTACTTGGCACAAACACTAAATAAAACATAAAAACACAATCATAACAGAGGCCTAGTTGTGTAAACACTCAAAAACAGAAAGGAAAAGATAAAAATAATTTATTCATTGGGTTGGCTCCCAACCAGCGTTTCCGTTTTACGCCGCTAGCTAGGCATAACACAAGGATTTAAGTATTGTCATCTTTAGTTTTTGCCACCTTTATGAGGGCTTTGTCAAACCCAGGAGGTTCTTTACACTTCCCCACATTTTTAGGAGAAGAAACCATCTTGAGATCTAAAATATCCACGGTTATTGCAAAGAGTAATGAAAGTGTTCGTGCAATTCAGGTTTCTACCAATATATTTAAGAGGCACATGATATTTTTGCAACTCAACCAAATGTTTATGTAAATCACCCAATTTGTCTAAATTTTGAACCCTTCTTGTGTGAGAGAAGGAACCTTTTTTGGTGGGGTAACCCAGAATATCCCTTCTAAAATTTCATAAGCAATGTTGGGATCAAGTTCAGTAAAGTTTCCTTTAGCGGCAAAATCAATGAATTTTCTATGATGCAAAGTTAATCATGTGTAAACATTTCAAAGAAAAACCTTTGCATCTCTCTTTATATTGCAAATATGATATGATTCCATCAATCTATACCAAGCATCTTTCAGATTTTCCCTTTGTTGTTGTTTGAAGTATAGAACTTCAAAATCGCGTGACAAGGGGGTAGTGATGCTAGTCATAATGAAGAGATATGCGAACAAGAGATCTGACGAGAAAAAGGCAAATGAAAAAGAAGGGCGAATAAAATGGCAAATTTGTGAAGTGGGGGAGAGGAAAATGAGAGGCAAATGGGAAATAAAGTAAATTGCAGGGAGATGAGATTTGTGATTAGGAACCTGCTAGATGTTGATGATGTCTCCCCGGCACCAAGATTGGCATGCGTGGCTTGAGACTGCGTCGGTATTTCCCCAAAGAGGAAGGGATGATGCAGCAAAGCGACGGTAAGTATTTCCCCTAGTTATTAAACCAAGGTATCAATCCATAGAGGAAGATCAAGCACCTACGTAAACAACACAAGCACACAAATAACAAATACTTACAACCCGACATGTAAGAGAGATTGTCAAGCTCTCAACAATAAAAAGATAGATTAGGCTATGATAGTTTTGGAAAATAGATCTCGCAAGAACACAAAATAAAATAAGTAAACAAAAAGTCTAGTAAGGTATAATTGTTCTTTTGGATTACTAGATCTGAAAAAATGGCAAAATGGTAAATCGGAAAGCAATATATTGGAAAAGTAAACCCGGGGGTCTTAGGTTTCACTAATGACTTCTCTCATGAGTATAGCGCATGGTGGGTGAAAAAATTACTATTGGGAAATTGATAAAAGATCAAATAATCATGATGATATCCAGGCAATAATCATTATATAGGCATCACGCCCAAGATAAGTAGACTGAAATGATTCTGCATCTACTTCTATTACTCCACACATCAACCGCTATCCAGCATGCATCTAGTGTATTAAATTCATGGAAAAACGAAGTAATGCAATAAGAATGGTGACATGATGTAGACAAGATCTATTCATCTAGGAGTAGACCCCATCTTGTTATCCTTAATGGCAACGATACATGCGTGCCTTGTGCTACCTCTTGAGCTTGCGTTGAATTTCCCTTGAAGAGGAAAGGGTGATGTAGCGAAGTAGATAAGTATTTCCCTCGGTTATTGAGAACCAAGGTATCAATCCAGTAGGAGGAACAAGCAATTCACAAATGGATGCACCTAAACAAACAATCAAACTCTTGCACCCAAGGCAATAAAGGGTTTGCCAATCCCTTCACGGTTATTTGCAAGCATTGGATCTGATAGAGATAGATGTAAAAGATTGTGGAAAGTAAATAAATTGCAGCAATGTATTTTTTGTATTTTTGGTTTATAGATCTGAAAATATAATATGGAAAGTAGACCCGGGGGCCATAGGTTTCACTAGAGGCTTCTCTCTTGAAGGAAAGTATCACCGTGGGTGAACAAATTACTGTCGAGCAATTGATAGAAAAGCGAATAATTATGAAGATTACCAAGGCAATGATTATGTATATAGGCATCACATCTGTGTCAAGTAGACCGAAACGATTCTGCATCTACTACAATTACTCCACACATCGACCGACTCCTGCCTGCATCTAGAGTATTAAGTTCATGAATAACGGAGTAACGCATTAGGTAATATGACATGATGTAGAGTGACAAACTAAAGCAATATGATGAAAACCCCATCTTGTTACCCTTGATGGCAACAATACAATACGTGCCTCGCTATCCCTACTTTGTCATTGGGTGTGGACACCGCAAGATTGAACCCAAAACTAAGCACGTATCCCATTGAAAGAATTACTAATCTAGTTGGTCAAACCAAACAAGTAACTCGAAGAGACTTGCAAAGATATGAAATCATGTATATAAGAATTCAAAAAGACTCAAATAATATTCATGGATAATCTGAACATAAACCCACAATTCATCGGATCTTGACAAACACACCACAAAAGAGTATTACATCGGATAGATCTCCATGAAGATCATGAAGAACATGGTATTGAAGCACAAAGAGAGATAAGAAGCCATCTAGCTACTAGCTATGGACCCGTAGGTCTATGGTGGACTACTCACGCATCATCAGAGGGGCAATGGAGTTGATGTAGATGCCCTCCGTGATCGGATCCCCCTCCGACAGATTACCGGAAAGGCTCAAAGATTGAATCTCTCGGGAACAGGGACTTCTGGCGGCGGAAAAGTATTTGTGTGGCTCTTTTCGGTATTGGGGGAATATTTGGGTATTTATAGGACAAAGATTAGGGCTAGGAGACCTGCCAAGAGGTGGCAAGCCTGCGAGGCGTAGCCAGGGGGTGGCCGTGCCCCCTAGCTTGTGACCTCCTGCTAGCTTCCCTGCCGTGCACTGCAAGCTTGGTAGATCTCTTTTGTACCAAAAAAATCATGCCAAAGATTTTATTCTGTTTGGACTCCGTTTAATATCCCACATGTGCAATACTTAAAAACAAGGAAAAAACAGAAACTGGCACTAGGCTCTAGATTAATAAGGTAGTCCCAAAAATAATATAAAATAGCATATTAATGCATATAAAACATCCAAAATAGATAATATAATAGCATGACACAATCAAAAATTATAGATACGTTGGAGACGTATCAGCATCCCCAAGCTTAATTCCTACTCGTCCTCGAGTAGGTAAATGATAAAAATAGATTTTGTTGATGTGGAGTGCTACCTAACATATTTATCCATGTAATATTCTTTATTGTGGCATGGATATTCAGATCCGTAAGACTCAAAACAAAAGCTTAATGTTGACATAAAAACAATAATATTTCAAGCATACTAGCAAAGAAATTGTATCTCTTCAAAATATAATGGCAAAAGAAAGTTATCCCTACAATATCATATAGTCTGGCTATGCTCCATCTTCCCCACACAAAGTACTTATATCATGCACAACCCCAATGACAAGTCAAGCAATTGTTTCACACTTTTATTTTCTCAGACTTTTTCAACTCTTACGCAATACATGAACATGATCCATGGATATAGCACTGTAGGTGGAATAGAGTATGGTGGAGGTTGTGAAGGAAAAGGAGAAGATAGTCTCACATCAACTAGGCATATCAATGGGCTATGGAGATGTCCATTAATAGATATCAATGTGAGTGAGTAGGGATTTCCATGCAACGGATGCACTAGAGCTATAAGTGTATGAAAGCTCAAGAGGAAACTAAGTGGGTGTGCATCCAACTTTCTTGCTCATGAAGACCTAGGGCAATTTGAGAAAGCCCATCATTGGAATATACAAGCCAAGCTATATATGAAAAATTCCCACTAGCATATGAAAGTGACAAAATAGCAGACTCTCTATCATGAAGATCATGGTGCTACTTTGAAGCACAAGTGTGGAAAAAAGATAGTAGCATTGTCCCTTCTCTCTTTTCTCTCATTTTTTATTTTCATTTTGGTGGGCATCTAAGGCCTCTTTTTTTATTTGGGCTTCACTGGACTCTTTTATTTTTCATAAAGTACGGAGTCTCATCCCCACTTGTGAGGGAATCATAGCTTCCATCATCATTTCCTCACATGGGACAATGCTCTAATAATGATGGTCATCACACTTTTATTTACTTACAACTCAAGAATTACAACTCGATAACTAGAACAAATTATGAATCTATAGGAATGCCTCCGTTGGTTTATCGGGATGTGCAATCATCTAGCATAGCAAATGACATCAAAAAAAACAAGCCATGAAAACATCATGCTAGCTATCTTACGATCATGCAAAGCAATATGAAAATGATGGTGCGTGTCATAATAAACGGAACGGTGGAAGTTGCATGGCAATATATCTTGGAATGGCTATGTAAATGCCATACTAGGTAGGTATGGTGGCTGTTTTGAGGAAATATATATGGTGTCTATTTGGATAAAGGTGGGTTTATCGTATCGGCGAAAGTTGCGCGGTACTAGACATGCTAGCAAAGGTGGAAGGGTGAGAGTGCGTATAATCCATGGACTCACATTAGTCATAAAGAACTCACATACTTATTGCAAAAGTCTATTAGTCATCGAAGCAAAGCATTAGACGCATGCCCCTAGGGGAGAGGTTGGTAGGACTAAACCATCGCGCGCTCCCGACCCTCACATAAAGGTCGACAATCTATAAACAAATTTTCTCTGACTTCCTTACATAACGGTTCACCATACGTGCATGCTACGGGAATCACAAACCTTTACACAAGTATTTTTACCAATTCACAATTACTTCCTAACATGACGCTTAACATTACCTTCTTTATATCTCAAAACTTTATGCAACAAATCAAACTTCTCATAATACTCACTGCACTTAATTCATAACCTAAACAATTACCATGATGTTTACCATGCTGTTTAAAGACTCTCAAAATAATATAAGTGAGGTACGAGAGTTCAATTATTTCTAGAAAACCAAACACCACCGTGCTCTAAAAAGGTATAAGTGAAGTACTAGAGCAAAATTGCCTATCTCAAAAGATATAAGTAAAGCACACAGAGCATTCTAATAAATTCATGATTAATGTGTGTCTATCTCAAAAGATGTGTGCATCAAGGAAGATTGTGGCAAACTAAAAAGCAAAGACTCATATCAAACAAGACGCTCCAAGGAAAACACAATCATATGGTGAATAAAAATATAGCCTCAAGTAAATTTACCGATGGATTGAACATGAATGAGGGGATGCCTTCTAGGGAATCCCCAAGCTTAGGCTCTTTGTAATCCTTGAGTATGACTTGGGGTGCCTTCGGCATCCCCAAGCTCAGGATCTTGCCACTCCTTATTCCATAGTCCATCAAATTTTTACCCAAAACTTGAAAACTTCACAACACAAAACTTAACAGAAAACTCATGAGATCCGTTAGTCTGAGAAAATAAATCACCACTTTAGGTACTATTGTGAACTCGTTCTTTATTTATATTGGTGTAATACCTACTGTATCTAACTTCTCCATGGTTCATACCCCCCGATACAACACATAGGTACATCAAAATTGGTAAACAACTCAAAGAAAACAGAACCTGTCAAAAACAGAACAGTATGTAGAAATCTGAAAACTTCGTATACTTCTGTAACTCAAAAATTGTTAAAATTTAGGAAAACCTGGAAAATTTGTATATAAATCTTGTGTAAAAATTTCAGACTCATTCGACGCTCTAAAAACTTTATAAAATTCCTGGTCTGGGTGGAAAAGTTTCTGTTTTTCAGCCAGATCAAATCAACAACCACCATAGACCATCCCAAAGGTCTTAATTGGCTCAAACACTAATTAAAACCCCAAAACACAATTACTACAGAAGTAGTAATGTGGGAAACACTCAAAAACAGAAGCAAAAAATAGAACTAAAAAATAAAATTGGGTTGCCTCCCAACAAGCGCTAATGTTTAATGCCCCTAGCTAGGCAAAACGCAAAAGATCTAGGTGTTGTCATAATAGTAAGGGAGATCATCCATGCTCATCTCACACTCCCTTCTCTCAGCGGTAAGTTTCCTTTGTGGCAAGCAAAAATAATCAAAAGGGGGCTGAATTTAATAGGATAAGGATCCTTAAGATCAAGTGCAGGAGGGATAGGTTCCTCCTTCAGCCCCCTATAGTGTATAATCAATTCATCATTATAAGCCTTCCTTTGGGTGAAGGTCATAAGCCTCTTTCTTAGTATGAACTCTAATCCATTGTTTTGTATAGCAAAATTATCATTGAGTTCAGAAATCTTATCAACCAAAACCTCGGTAGGGACCCTTTTTCTCAAATTTTTATTAGAAGCAACATAATCCTGAGATTGCAATCTCATTATCTCTTCTTGATTTAAAACGATCTCCTCTATGGAGGACATCGAACATTAAATTATAATGAGAAAAAATTTCACTAGCCTCTTTCATGATAAATCTAAACTCGCGGGCTAGGATATAGTGGTGGCATGCTTACCGGAAGAATGCTGAATATTAGAGAACTCTAGAAAAAATCCTTTGTATGCAAGGGTGCATATGAATGAATTGCCTCTCAAGTTCAATTATTAACAGAGTTATAGCATCCGCAAGACTATTAGTTTTATTGAGAATGGACCCTCCTAAGGTAGGAAGCGTTCCCGCACAATTAAAGAAATCTTGAATAACACCTTTTCCAATGATATTACCAGTACCTATGCAGAATTTCTTTGTATGTGTGATAGTAGATTCTTAATGAAGGCTCTTATTAGCAAAGTCATCAAAATTGCCCTCAATATTATTACTATCCTTTTCAATGAAAGTATCCTTAGATTTCGACATGGTGGCAAGGAATCGATCTAGCACGCAAGCAAACAGAAGGCAAACAAAAAGAGAACAGAAGAAGGGGCGAAACAAAGCAAATCTTTTTGGTATTTTCTGAAAATTGTTTTAGAAGTGGGGGAGAGGAAAATGGCAAATAATGTAAGTGCAAGAGATGAGTTTGTGATGGGTACTTGGTAGGCTTGATGTGTATCCTCCCCGGCAACGGCGCCAGAAATCCTTTGTAACATCCCAAATTTTGGAATGTTATAATTGATATTAGAATGATTGTTTGTTTGCTTGAGTGATTGAAATTGAGTGAAAATTTGAAACTTTTGAAAACTTTTGAATGAGAGGGAATAAAATGACTTTCCCATGAGATTTGAATTCCATTTTGAAAATATTTCAAATTCAGAAACTTTATGCAACCAATGATTTTCATGAGAGAGGATAAAAGGACTTCTTCAAATTATATGAAATATGAGTTGGAAGTTTAAAGGAAGGATTTGAAAGTGCTTTTGAAAACCTCTGAATTATTTTTTTGTCATCCATGTCATATTTGGTTCCTATTCAAATTTTCAAAGCATTCAAAACCCTGGACAAGTTTTTGAGGGGAGTAATATGACACTCCAAATTAGGGGTATTTTTTTAAAGTTTTTGAATCATAGAACCCATGGGGTTATTTGAAAAATATTTGCAAAAATAAATAAAGCCATTCAGGCATTTTCTGAAAATAATTTTTTTTGAAGTATTTATTCTGGCCGAGGAAAATGTTCAGTTAATAGCATTAATTCTCCTGGTCATTCTAGTATAAAACATTTTATTTTTGCGGGAGTATTTAATGCCATTTATTAGATTTCATTCGCTGGAAATAGAAAATAGGAAAAAAATTAATGCGTATAAATACCCAGCCGGCCCACTTACCTTATCCCCCTCCCGACCTTCCTTATTTGCGGCCAACCGAAGCGCGCCCGCTCCTCTCTCTCTCTCACCGTCTGGAACCACCACCCGACCGAGCCCACGTCGCGGTCATCTCCTCCATTTCCTCCCTGATGACATCGCCGGCGACACCGCGCCGGAGATCCCTCTCCTGTCCCTCCCCTCGAGCCCCGACCCCTCCTATATAAAGCCCGAGGCCCCCTCTACCCTTTCCCCTCCGAAACCCCTCTGCTTGTGCCCTGCCCTTGCCGGAATACCTCGTCGGAACTACCAGACGCCGCCGCGCCATTGCCACGCCACCGCTCCACCCCGACCACCCCGATCCCTCCCGAGCCCACCATCCACCCTCCCGCGGCCGTGCGCACCTCCCAGCGCTCTCGCCCGAGCCCCGCACCCACATCGACCACCCGAAGGCCACCTCCGCTTCCGAGCTCGCCATCGTCAACCCCGTCGTCCCCGAAGCCCCTCTGACGCCACCATCGTCTTCGCCCTGCTCGCGCACATCGACCGGACCCCTTCCCCGACGCCGAAGACCACCGGAGCACCGTCCCCGTCCATGCCCGAGCCGCCGCCATCACCGGAGCCATCGCCGGACTCCACCACCAGCACGGTGAGCACCCTCCTCCGTCCGATCTCGAATGAATGGCGTAGATTAGACCCAACTTAACCCTTCGGTTCTTTTAAAAAGAACCGGACGGTTTTCTTTTAGTAAATTTTAGCTGACCCATTTCTCTGTTAAGTATCGGCCGTCCGTCCATTTAGCTCCAACGCGCACACCTTTCGACCAATAGGAACCTGACATATAGCCCCCATGTCCGTTAGTTAGAATTTTCTTTTTTTCTGTTTTCTGTTTTAAAAACAGATTTAGTTCCGTTTTTGTTTTTATCATATCTTTTATGTTTTTAGTTGTTTTAATTTGATTATTTTTGCATTGTGTCACAAATTTCCTCTAGCTTCTGTAGATACCAAGTTTGACTGTATATGAATATATAAATTTAAATTTAAACAGATTTGATGTAAATCTTGTTTTCTGAATAACTTGAGTTTAAAAATATATTTTTGATTGATTCTTTTTGCTACTTGTCAGTAGTGATCTTAGTTATCAGTAGGTAAAGTTTAAAAATTTTAGAATAAATTTGATTTGGGTTTTAACTAAAAACAGAATCTGTTTTAGTTTCCTATTAGTTTAATTATTTTGATTTTCTTTTGGTTTAATTTGAAATCTGAATTTGATTTAACTTATGTTTTAGATTTCATTAGTTGTTGTTCTAAACTTTAGGATTATACTTGCTGTTAACAAAAAAATAATTTGTTTAGTTTATTAAATTATTATTGTAGGAACCTATACTTTTTTTTCAAATTAGGTGTAGTCTATTAAAAACAAATTAGTTAGTAATATTTCATTTAACAAAAAATTTAAGTAATTAGATTCTGTTTTCAAATAAAGTTTTTAGTAATTCCTTTCTATTAAGAAATATTTTGTTAATAAAAATAGTTTATTTTTACTCTATTGTTGTAGGAAAACTATATTATTCTTCCTTAGGTAATGTGTTATAAAACAATTTAGTTTTAATAGAAACTCTTTTCACAAAAGTTTTAGATGATTTAAATCTGATTTATAATAAAGATTTTATTATTTACCTCCTATTAACTTAGTTGTTTTATAAGTTGTCTTCTCTTATTTTATGGTTTTACTTGTTGTTAAGTTTATTAGACAAAAACCTATGTTGTTTAGAGTTTTGTTTTCATAAATCTTACTTGTTCTTCAAAAGTAATTCTTTTACTAAAATACTTTGTTATATTTACTTTGTTTTTGTTTGCTACTTTTGAAAATTAGGATGTACTTGTAGAGAAAACCAACTTTGGTTGCGTTGATGAAGTTTTGTTGATTTTAACTTTTGTCTTAAGTATTTCCTTCATCACCACCTTAGTTGTGTTGATGTAGTTTTGTCATTTGAGTTTTGTCTTAAGTATTTCCTTCATCAACCTTGTTGCTTTTGGTTCTTGTGTTACATTGTGATTTTTAGTTTTGATTGCTAGAAGTGTTTTCTTATATGAATGCAATGTTTGATTATAGATTTCATCGGAGAGTGACGTATAGTTCTATCAAGTATTTTTTGAGAGCGATACTTATCTTCATCAACAGTACAGGCAAGTTCACTTTGACCATTTTGTTCATACCTATGTTTTATTGCATGTAGTGACATCATTCAACAAATCCCTCCCGTAGTGTTATTGAAATTCTTGGAGTTGAGTAGAATGCATGAGGTAGGAACCCACCACTTGTTACTAAAGCCCCGGGAACGCTAGTTAGTCCAATGCTATGCTAATGTAGACGGGGTCTGGTATGAGTGTTCGTGAGTGGTGTGAGAAGGAGGACTCCACGTCAAAACGACGACTTCATGAAGGCTTCTTCAAGACCTGCATATTCAAGACCTCAAGACTTCGAGACTCAAGAAACAAGTTTTTAATACACACTACTGGGTGAGGGATGGTTGGAACGGCACCCTGGAGAACCCAGTGGATTTGCCTAGGTGTTGCTGGAGATGTGCCAGTATTCACGTGGAAAGCCTCACCCAGACTCAAAGGGAAGGATGAATACTTCATGCCCGGAAGCTTACCTTTGTAGCCAGAAGTCATTATGGGCTCTAGCTTGGTTGATCTTTGTTGTGACTCTGTCTAGGCAGTGCTACGAGATGTAGTCGACGTTAGGATTGGATGGGCACTGTCGGATAGTCAGGGAAACACTCTGAAAGACCATGTTTCGTTCATCCTGTTCTCAAACACCATGCAGTGCGAGGACTTACCAGGAGGGAACGAATCTTGTGGGTAAAGTACACAACACTCTGCAGAGTTAAACCTAATAGATTAGCCGTGTCCCCGGTTACGGACAACTTGAGCCCTTGGACTTGGATCTATCTCTGAACTCTCAACACTAGACTGATAACTAATTGTGGGCAACTTATGATACTTATGGGCTTTGAGACATTGGTTGGCGGAACCATGTCATGATAGGTAACTCCATAGTGAAATTCCTGATATTCCTTTGTTGTAGGAAAATAAAATCAGCTTTTACGCAAAACTCAGACACAGAGCCACAAAGCCTTTGCATATAGAATAGTCTTTATTCTTCTGTTCTTCTATGCTGATCTTGCCAGTACATTCAATGTACTGACCTACACGACTGCAACGTCTCATGTTGCAGATACTCTTCTACGACGGGTAAGAATACGATTCAGGGTTACGGTCCGCACTCAACTTGTTGTTGGTGTTATTGGGACTTCACTCCCGTTGACTGTATCCGCTGCTATTTTAAGGTATATATCATTTTTACGTTAATTACATGTGATTGCACTTTGATATATACATTGATGTACTGTGTGTGCCAGCATACTGATCCAGGGATGGCACAGAAAACACAGAGGCTTGACTCATTTTGAGTCGGGTCGCTACAGAAATGGTATCAGAGCACATGTTGACTGTAGGACGTGACCCTAGAAACTGGAAAGCCTTAGGAAAACGATTTCTCGAAAAACTTTGTTTTCAAAGGATCTTTTACTTCTTCTCTCTGCTGAGTTTTATCAAAAAGTTAGAAAATACCCTTTCCCCTTGACCACACTAAGGATCAACTGAGACCACTACGAGAAGGACAAGATATCGAAACAACTGATGGTCACTTCAAAGTAAAGAAGATTTCACCATGCATTAGAAAAGTTGAAGTTACACGACTTGAAAACTGTGAAGACCCGAAGAAATTGAAGACCATGAAGAATTTCCAAGATATTATGCCCTAGAAGACCAAACCCCTGTTGTATACTTACGTTAGATACGATGATTTTGTAAGCTGTCATTTGTGTGTAAATTTTCGACAGCCACAACAAAAATCTATTTTCAAAACCATTGTTTGTATTGTGTGTATCCCCTCCTTTCTCTCTCTCCCATCTCATCTGCAAAACCTTGAACCCAATAGATGATGAGTGAAGCTGGACTCATGTATTCTGGATCGATGACTCGGTTAGAGACAGAAGAATGGAGTCAGAACATGGAGGATCATCTAAGGAGTAACCATGTTGCAAGAAAGGAGATGGTCCAGTATGCTCTTTGGTACTTTGCAGAAGGTGCTGCACATTGGTGGAAGATGCATGAAGATATCCATGATACGCAAGCAACAATCACTTGGGAAGAATTCAAGATGACTCTGCAAAAATCTCATGTCGTCACCAACACCCAGAAGCCCCGTTGCAAAGAAGTGAAGAAAGTTTGTGCATGCAATATATGTGGAGAGATAGGACACACCCAGGAAGAACACAAGGAAGGATGCCCTCATTGTGAAGAAAATCACCGAGCTGAGGAATGCCCAACTGGGCGGGTGACATGTTTCTTGTGTGAAGGAACTACGCATTACCCGGCTCAATGCCAAATGTACCCCAAGGTACAAGAAGTCATCAAGCAGCAGAAGGAAGCCATGAAGGAAGCCTTCAGAGAAAATTTAGGAGAACTTGTGATGAAGGAAGATGTTGAAGATCCCGATGGAGAAGGCCTAACCAGATTTTACTCCAATGGCTGCTATTCATGTGGAGAAGAAGGACATTTCTCATAGGACTGTACGAAGGAAAGAAAAGAGTATCTGGGAAACTTCCCGACAGAAGAAGTGGAGTTTGATCCATAGGAAATTGAAAGTTTGATCGAAACAAAGGGGCCCAAGAAGAGAAACCGAAGACGTTCTCAGAACAACCCAATTTTTGCAAAGAAGGATGTGAGTCATATCATGTGTTTCTGGTGCAAGAATTTAGGCCACTATGCCGATAAATGCCCAGAGAAGAAGGCTAAACATGAGTAGTTTTGAGTTTTGGATTTTTGAAGTAATAAATGTAATAGGTAGCACTCTTATCATTTTGAAGTTATGTAATGGAAGTTTCAGAGTTTGTAATAAATTCATGAGTCAATGGAAATTTATGGTGTCATGATTTATCTTATGTTGAATTACATGAATTCTTACTCTATGAACAAACATCTCTGACCATTTTCACGGATATGAGAAAATATGGTCTATGCAGACATGAGTGCATTTCATTTTAAGTGTGGTAGTAACCACAGGTGCCTTTCTGGATAAGTGAATACAGGTGAAGAGAATGTGGAACCACCTCAAACTATCTGGATAATAACCTTGGTGACAAAGTGCTTTTGAAGCTGGAATGTTGAGAAAAAGGAATGATTGTGATGAAACCATACCCAATGTTAAACATACCAATGGAGAAGAAAATGAATTCCGCAGAGTGGAATCTAAACAAGAATAAGTCTGTGAAGAGTATAATGGAGTGAACTGAAGGTAATGTTGGTATATGGAACGATAGTAACCCCAAGAGTAAGTTAAAAGCTATTCAAGTATTCAAGTGAACCCACAATGTCACTGACCTCAGGATTGATAAGGATCAAGACCCACCTTTGTGAAGGACGAAACTTGGAAGAAGCTACGACAGATCAGTAAATATTTTCTTAGGAGTATACGATAACCTGAGAGTTGTGAAGAAACGATAGATGTTTTTGCTTAGCTTGCAGAATCAATGGATTTATCCGAACTTCGTTCGTTGACAAGAGAAATTTCTGCAACGCTTGTGTGGAAGCCCAAGTGTTAGAATACGAGATTCACTAAACCTTATACAAGGTAATGATTTCAGTGCGACATGGCTTGGCCACCATGACGACTTACTCTTATCATTTCTCTTGCTATTCGGAATGGTAAATCTGAGTGACTTGCCCATAATAAAGAGACGACGTTCTTTGAAGCTTTTTGTTTAAGCCCTAGAATGGTATGATGAAAACCCTTGTACATGACAGTTGCTGTCACACGTAGGAAATTTTACGGTGAGGAATGAAGCCAAGACCCATTTCACTGCAGGACAACCACAAATGGTAGACCACCACGAGATCTTCGATAAGTTAGAATGAATGTGAGACTTATCAATTAAGAAGACCCAGTATCGAAGGAAATACAATTTTTTATGAGAACACAAGAGTTTTTTTTATTTTAAACGGAAGAGCATTACCGAAGGAGCTATCGTGAAGAATGTGAACAGACAGATGCGCCCACAGGATTGCCATGATTTTGAGGGACCAGTAACTCACATTTTAAGTGTGGTATACCCCACACCTTCCAGGTCAATGGAGTCTTGTTGGAAGACCCCACACCTTCTTGGTCAGTGGATTTGTTAGAAGACCCCCAAACCCTAACCTTTTCTTTCTAGCCTCTTCGAATATCGAGGACGAGATTCATTTTAAGTGTGGTAGGTTTGTAACATCCCAAATATTGGAATGTTATAATTGATATTAGAATGATTGTTTGTTTGCTTGAGTGATTGAAATTGAGTGAAAATTTGAAACTTTTGAAAACTTTTGAATGAGAGGGAATAAAATGACTTTCCCATGAGATTTGAATTCCATTTTGAAAATATTTCAAATTCAGAAACTTTATGCAACTCAATGATTTTCATGAGAGAGGATAAAAGGACTTCTTAAAATTATATGAAATATGAGTTGGAAGTTTAAAGGAAGGATTTGAAAGTGCTTTTGAAAACCTCTGAATTATTCTTTTAGCATCCATGTCACATTTGGTTCCTATTCAAATTTTCAAAGCATTCAAAACCCTGGACAAGTTTTTGAGGTGAGTAATATGACACTCCAAACTAGGGGTATTTTTGTGAAGTTTTTGAATCATAAAACCCATGGGGTTATTTGAAAAATATTTGCAAAAATAAATAAAGCCATTGAGGTATTTTCTGAAAATAAATTTTTTTAAAGTATTTATTCTAGGTGAGGAAAAATGTTCACTTAATGGGATTAATTCTCGCGGTCATTTCGGTATAAAAATTTTTATTTTTGGGAAGTATTTAATGCCATTTATTAGATTTCATTCACTGGAAATGGAAAATAGGAAAAAAATTAATGCGTATAAATACCCAGCCGGCCCACTTACCTTATCCCCCTCCCGACCTTCCTTCTTTGCGGCCAACCGACGCGCGCCCGCTCCTCTCTCTCTCTCTCTCTCTCTGACCGTCTGGACCCACCACCCGACCGAGCCCACGTCGCGGTCATCTCCTCCATTTCCTCACGGATGACATCGCCGGCGACACCGCGCCGGAGATCCCTCTCCTGTCCCTCCCCTCGAGCCCCGACCCCTCCTACATAAAGCCCGAGGCCCCCTCTACCCTTTCCCCTCCGAAACCCCTCTGCCCGTTCCCTCCCCTTGCCGGAATACCTCACCGGAACTACCAGACGCCACCGCGCCATTGCCGCGCCACCGCTCCACCCCGACCACCCCGATCCCTCCCGAGCCCACCATCCACCCTCCCGCGGCCGTGCGCACCTCCCAGCGCTCTCGCCCAAGCCCCGCACCCACCTGAGCTACCTCCCCGTCGACCACCCGAAGGCCACCTCTGCTTCCGAGCTCGCCGTCGTCAACCCCGTCGTCCCTGAAGCCCCTCTAACGCCACCATCGTCTTTGCCGTGCTCGCACGCATCGACCGGACCCCTTCCCCGACGCCGAAGACCATCGGAGCACCGTCCCCGTCCACGCCCGAGCCGCCGCCATCACTGGAGCCATCGTCGGACTCCACCACCACCGCGGTGAGCACCCTCCTCCATCCGATCTCGAATGAACGGTGTAGATTAGACCCAACTTAACCCTTCGGTTCTTTTAAAAAGAACCGGACGGTTTTCCTTTAGTAAATTTTAGCCGACCCATTTCTCTGTTAAGTATTGGCCGTCCGTCCATTTAGCTCCAACGCGCACACCTTTCGACCAATAGGAACCTGACACGTAGCCCCCCTGTCCGTTAGTTAGAATTTTCTTTTTTTCTGTTTTCTGTTTTAAAAACAGATTTAGTTCTGTTTTTATTTTTATCATATCTTTTATGGTTTTAGTTGTTTTAATTTGATTATTTTTGCATTGTGTCACAAAGTTCCTCTAGTTTCTGTAGATACCAAGTTTGACTGTATTTGAATATTCAAATTTGAATTTAAACAGATTTGATTTAAATCTTGTTTTCCCAATAACTTGAGTTTAAAAATATATTTTTGATTGATTCTTTTTGCTACTTGTCACTTGTGATCTTAGTTATCAGTAGGTAAAGTTTGAAAATTTTAGAATAAATTTGATTTGGGTTTTAACTGAAAACAGAATCTGTTTTAGTTTCCTATTAGTTTAATTAGTTTGATTTTCTTTTGGTTTAATTTGAAATCTGAATTTGATTTAACTTATGTTTTAGATTTCATTAGTTGTTGTTGTTATAAACTTTAGGATTTTACTTGCTGTTAACAAAAAAATAATTTGTTTAGTTTATTAAATTATTATTGTAGGAACCTATACTTTTTTTCAAATTAGGTGTAGTCTATTAAAAACAAATTAGTTAGTAATATTTCATTTAACAAAAAATTTAAGTAATTAGATTCTGTTTTCAAATAAAGTTTTTAGTAATTCCTTTCTGTTAAGAAATATTTTGTTAATAAAAATAGTTTAGTTTTACTCTATTGTTGTAGGAAAACTATATTATTCTTCCTTAGGTAATGTGTTATAAAAAAAATTAGTTTTAATAGAAACTCTTTTCACAAAAGTTTTAGATGATTTAAATCTGACTTATAATAAAGATTTTATTATTTACCTCCTGTTAACTTAGTTGTTTTATAAGTTGTCTTCTCTTATTTTGTGGTTTTACTTGTTGTTAAGTTTATTAGACAAAAACCTATGTTGTTTAGAGTTTTGTTTTCATAAATCTTACGTGTTCTTCAAAAGTAATTCTTTTACTAAAATACTTTGTTATATTTACTTTGTTTTTGTTTGCTACTGTTGAAAATTAGGATGTACTTGTAGAGAAAACCAACTTTGGTTGTGTTGATGAAGTTTTGTTGATTTTAACTTTTGTCTTAAGTATTTCCTTCATCACCACCTTAGTTGTGTTGATGTAGTTTTGTCATTTGAGTTTTGTCTTAAGTATTTCCTTCATCAACCTTGTTGCTTTTGGTTCTTGTGTTACATTGTGATTTTTAGTTTTGATTGCTAGAAGTGTTTTCTTATATGAATGCAATGTTTGATTATAGATTTCATCAGAGAGTGACGTATAGTTCTATCAAGTATTTTCTGAGAGCGATACTTATCTTCATCAACAGTACAGGCAAGTTCACTTTGACCATTTTGTTCATACCTATGTTTTATTGCATGTAGTGACATCATTCAACAAATCCCTCCCGTAGTGTTATTGAAATTCTTGTAGTTGAGTAGAATGCATGAGGTAGGAACCCACCACTTGTTACTAAAGCCCCGGGAATGCTAGTTTGTCCAATGCTATGCTAAAGTAGACGGGGTCTGGTATGAGTGTTCGTGAGTGGTGTGAGAAGGAGGACTCCACGTCAAAACGACGACTTCATGAAGACTTCTTCAAGACCTGCATATTCAAGACCTCAAGACTTCGAGACTCGAGAAACAAGTTTTTCAATACACACTACTAGGTGAGGGATGGTTGGAACGGCACCCTGGAGAAGCCAGTGGATTTGCCTAGGTGTTACTGGAGATGTGCCAGTATTCACGTGGAAAGCCTCACCCAGACTCAAAGGGAAGGATGAATACTTCATGCCCGGAAGCTTAACTTTGTAGACACAAGTCATTATGGGCTCTGGCTTGGTTGATCTTTGTTGTGACTCTGTCTAGGCAGTGCTATGAGATGTAGTCGACGTTAGGATTGGATGGGCACTGTCAGATAGTCAGGGAAGCACTCTGAAAGACCATGTTTCGTTCATCCTGTTCTCAAACACCATGCAGTGCGAGGACTTACCAGGAGGGAACGAATCTTGTGGGTAAAGTACACAACACTCTGCAGAGTTAAACCTAATCGATTAGCCGTGTCCCCGGTTACGGACAATTTAAGCCTCTAGACTTGGATCTATCTCTGAACTCTCAACACTGGACTGATAACTAATTGTGGGCAACTTATGATACTTATGGGCTTTGAGACATTGGTTGGCGGAACCATGTCATGATAGGTAACTCCATAGTGAAATTCCTGATATTCCTTTGTTGTAGGAAAATAAAATCAGCTTTTACGCAAAACTCAGACACAGAGCCACAAAGCCTTTGCATATAGAATAGCCTTTATTCTTCTGTTCTTCTATGGTGATCTTGCCAGTACATTCAATGTACTGACCTACACGGCTGCAACGTCTCATGTTGCAGATACTCTTCTACGACGGGTAAGAGTACGATTCAGGGTTACGGTCCGCACTCAACTTGCCGTTGGTGTTATTGGGACTTCACTCCCGTTGACTGTATCCGCTGCTATTTTAAGGTATATATCAGTTTTACGTTAATTACATGTGATTGCACTTTGATATATACATTGATGTACTGTGTGTGCTAGCATACTAATCCAGGGATGGCACAGGAAACACAGAGGCTTGACTCGTTTTGAGTCGGGTCGCTACATCCTTCTTGCTACATCTTGAGCTTGCGATTGTTTTCCCTTAAAGAGGAAAGGGTGATGCAGCGAAGTAGATAAGTATTTCCCTTAGTTGTTGAGAACCATGGTATCAATCCAGGAGGAGGAACAAGCAAGTCACCAATGGATGCACCTACACAAAAAATCAAACTCTTGCACCCAACGCTATAAAGGGGTTGTCAATCCCTTCACGATTATTTGCAAGGATTAGATCTGATAGAGATAGATGTAAAAGATTGCGGAAATTAAATAAATTGCAGCAAGATATTTTTGGTATCTTTGGTTTATAGATCTGAAAATATAATACGGAAAGTAGACCCGGGGGCCATAGGTTTCACTAGAGGCTTCTCTCTTGAAGGAAATTATCATGGTGGGTGAACAAATTACTATCGAGCAATTGATAGAAAAGAAAATAATTATGAAGATACCCAAGGCAATGATTATGCATATAGGCATCATGTCCGTGTCAAGTAGACCGAAACGATTCTGCATCTACTACTATTACTCCACACATCGACCGACTCCTGCCTGCATCTAGAGTATTAAGTTCATGAAGAACGGAGTAACGCATTAGGTCAGCAGAAATGATGTAGAGGGATAAACTCAAGCAATATGATGAAAACCCCATCTTCTTACCCTTGATGACAACAATACAATGCGTGCCTCGCTACCCCTACTTTTTCACTGGGTCAGGACACCGCAAGATTGCTGCGTTAAGCCGGTTTATAATCCTCCTTGGTGAGAAGGCCATCCCTTTATACCAGATGATAAAAAAGACAGACAACTTTGTCTAGAGTACGGCGGCGGGTGGAGCATTTGAGGCGCTCAGGAGACAACTTACTGAGCCGCCGGTCTTAGCCGCTCCGGTTGAGAAAGAACCCTTGCTCTTCTACGTGGCGACTAATAACAGGGATGTCAGTGTAAGGAGGCAGGGAAGGAATATCCGGTTCAGAGGCCAGTTTATTATATCAGTGAGGTCCTGACAGAATCCAAGCAGAGGTATCCACATTGGCAGAAGCTGGTGCATGGGGTGTTCATGGCCAATCGCAAGCTGAAGCACTATTTCCTGGGGCATCAGGTTACAGTGGTTAGCTCTGCCCCATTGGGAGACATAATTCGAAACAAAGACGCCACTGGAAGGATTGCTAAGTGGGCATTGGAGCTTGCACATCTCAATTTGAAATACGTGCCTCACACGGCGGTCAAGTCCCAAGCTTTAGTGGATTTAATAAACGACTGGACAGAGTGTCAGGCGCCCGAAGAGAAGCTGGATAACACATATTGGACAATCCACTTTGATGGATCCAGGCAACCGGAAGGGTCAGGGGCAGGGGTTGTCTTAACTTCCCCCAAAGGTAATAAGTTCTGTTATGTGATAAGGTTGATGTTTCCTTGTACTAACAATGCAGCTGAGTACGAAGCCCTGCTTCATGGCCTCAGGGTGGCTAAGGAGATGAACCTGAGTCGGGTTAGATGCTTCGGCGACTCAGATCTCATAGCCCAGCAAGTTTCAGGCACTTGGGACTCCAAGGACCCGCGGATGGCGGCTTATCGTCAGGCGGTGGATGTCATCGCTAGTTACTTCAAGGGTTATCAGTTGGATCATATTAATCGTTGCAGGAACGAGGCGGCTGACGCCCTGTCGAGGCTGGGTTCTCAACGTAAGCCGGTGCCGCCTAACGTTTTGTTAGATGTACAACATCACCCGTCAGTTAAGTTACCTTCAGAGGAAGACTTGGCTATCTCTGACCCAGAGGGACAACTGGTGGCGGCTCTACATGCTATTCCTGACTGGACTGTGCCTTATTTGGCCTACTTGACTGCGGCGAGTTACTTGATGATGAAAATCTCGCCAGACAGATCGCCAGGTGGTCTAAGTCTATGACAATAGTCAATGGTGGGTTGCATAAGTGCAGCTTCACTGGCGTGTTTCAACATTGTGTCTCACCTGAAGAGGGCAAGGAAATCTTGAATGAAATCCATGCTGGCGATTGTGGTCATCACGACGGCTCAAAATCTCTGGTGGCCAAGGCCTTTCAACACGGCTTCTTCTGGTTGGCGGCTCATAAGGATTCGGAAGACTTGGTCCGCAAGTGCGATGGATGTCAAAAGTTTGGCCGGCGTGCTCATGTCCCGGCTCAAGAGTTACGCATGATTCCGATTACTTGGACGTTTGCGGTCTGGGGGCTTGGTATGGTCGGGCCTTTCAAGAGATCCAAGGACAAGAAGACCCACCTCTTGGTGGCGGTTGACAAATTTACCAAGTGGGTAGAAGCTGAGCTGGTCAGCAAGTGTGACGCGGCTACGGCGGTTTAGTTTGTTAAAAAGTTGATCTACCATTTTGGATACCCTCACAGTATAATCATAGATAATGGTATGAAATTATCCAAGGGGGCTATGCAAGCGTTCTGTGAAAGTGAACACATCTGACTTGATGTTTCTGTGGTTGCTCATCCACAGTCAAATGGTCAAGCAAAGTATGCTAATCAGGAAATCTTGAGAGGCATCAAGCCCCGGCTTATGGTTCCTTCGCAGCGAACGCCGGGTCGTTGCGTGGAGGAGTTGCCGTCCGTCTTATGGAGCATCAAAACCACTCCCAACAGCTCAAAAGGTTATAGACCTTTCTTCATGGTTTACAACGCATAAGCCGTGTTACCAACCAATATTCGTCATGACTCGCCACGAGTGGCGGCTTACATTGAGGCGGACAATGAAACGGTGCGTCAAGATGCGTTGGATGCCTTGGAGGAAGAACGTGATCTGGCGGCAGCTCAATCGGCGATTTATCAGCAAGACCCGCATCGCTATCATAGCCGCAGAGTCAAGACCCGAACGTTTCAAGAAGGCCACTCAGTGTTGCGATTGATTCAAGATCAGACAGATGCACACAAGTTGTCCCCTCCATGGGAAGGGCCTTTCATGGTCAGTAGAAATCTCAACAACGGGTCGTATTACCTCGTTAACATCCGAGACGACTCAAGCACTTCTGGCAGGAGACCCGCTGGTCGTGGAACATAGTGCATCTACGGCCTTACTATACTTAAGTTGTCAAGACTTGACATTGTACACCATCATGGTACATATCATACATATATATGAATAAAGTTGGCATCCCTGCAAGCCGGGGCCTCTGCCGTTTTGCATATCTCAGTCTGTGCAAAAAAGGTCAATCAGGGGGCTTCCAACCCGTCGGGTTTAGCTTATGAGACCCTATCGATCGGCTCTTAAGCCAAATAGTTGACTCCGTCAACATGATCGTCCAAGGGGCTTCCAACCCACCGGGTTTAGCTTATCACACCCTATTGATCGGCTCTTAAGCCAAATAGTTGACTCCGTCAACATGATCGTCCAGGGGACTTCCAACCCACCGGGTTTATCTTATCACACCCTATCGATCGGCTCTTAAGCCAAACAGTTGACTCCGTCAACAAAGGTCATTTGGGGGCTTCCAACCCACAGGGTTTAGCTTACACACCCTCTTGATCAGCTCTTAAGCCAAACAGGATTAAACCTGCCTGTAAGCTGATGCTGCTCTGCTAGGTGACCCGCCGAACTCTTACCAGTTAATCTCGCTTAGAGACCCTGAGCCGGATCAAAGAAATTGATGGTCAATCTCGATAGAGACCCTGTACTGGTTAAAGGTTAAAATGGCAGCTCTTGTCATGCGAGGGCCAGCTTACGGAAAGCAAGGATAAACTCTCCCATCTACTGTCGACTCTCCGCTATGTGGCCTGTTCATACTCTTAGACAGTTAATCTTTTAAAAAACCCTACACTGTTTAAGGTTAAAACGACGGATTTATGTCACGTGAGAGGCAGTTTATGGGCTACCAGGGTACTGATGCCCTATCGTGCCTCTTCTAGGACGTCACACTTCCTGTCAGTTAATCTTGCTTAGAGACCCTGAGCCGCTCAAAGAAATTGACGGCCAATCTCGATAGAGACCCTGTACTGCTAAGGAGTTTTAAGTGGCGAGTCAACCCAGAAGAACCGGCACATGAGTTTAAAAAACAAGTCAGGAAAGATATAGCATCTTTGGGTTGCGCTGTCCTAAGCCGCCCTCCTAACAATGCGAAGATTATTCTATTCTCGCAGGTTGGTTAAGTACCAAGAGCCGCTACAACATTTGGTATGAGTTGAAAGCACAAGGTAGCAGTAATACGTTAAGCCGGACGATTTCATATGTGCATGATGGCACAGTTCAGGCAAGACAAAGGTTACTACAAGCCTATTACAATGCTCTCCGTTGAGCTCAAAAGTGACGATTCAAAGTTTTTTACACCGCCCTGCGGCGGGTCACAAGACTGGATTATCCACGGCGTTACCAAGGTCATCAGTTGGATGGTGGGTCACCCTGCGGCAGGTCTTCGACCTCCATGATCTGGAGATTGTCCACGTCCCAGTTGCAGTTGGTTAAAGCCGCAAAGTTTGCCTCTTCAAAGAGGGGGAACGGGTCAAGATCAGGAGAAAAGAGGTGCTTACGGTGTGCAGGAGTTAAGTCCTTTGCCTCAAAGGTTGGGCCGCGTACTATCTTCTTCTCGGCATTGTAAGCCGCCTGGTATGTTGACAGGTCCACTTCTTCTGCTAACGCTGATGCGAGGACTCTGGAAGCCTTCATGCAACAAGCATAGTCAGCCTCCGTGAACTCTAAGCCGTCATCCTTCTTGGAGGGAAACCCGTCCATCATCTCTTCGGAAGTCAACTCTGGGGCGAAAGCCAGAGCCCGGCTTATCGCTGCGATAGCTCCTTTTCTGGCGGCTGGTTTCTTGAGCTCCTAGATTTGTTTCGGCAGGGTGGATAGCACTTCAATGACTCCCTTCATAGTCTGGGGGATGCTATCTTCAGTGACTCGCTTCATTGCCTTGATTGTGTAGAGAGCTCTACAATACAGTTGCTCTGTTAAGGTGTAGACGGCTTTTAATGGCAGCAAGCTATCAGCAGCAAGTTGACAGCTCCTTTGACCTGCACAAGATGGATTTTCGGCTCTAAGTCGCCGATATAAGTATTCACACCAGAGTATTGGCTAAGTATTTAGTACTTACCAAAGATGGCAGCAGACATCTTGGCAATGTGGTGCTTCAAGGCGTGTAGCTCATCGAACACAACCATGAGCCGTTGGTCAGCATCGTCTGCTCGTTGAGCCAGGGCGGTTTGTTCCGTCTCAGTAGATTTTTTGAAAGTGGCAAAGTCAGCTTTAATTTTTGTAAGTTCTTTAGCGGCAAGTCGGTACTTCTCGTCTGCTTCACTTCGGGCGGCTTGCTGAGTGGCCAGATTGCTCCTTAAGCTAGTCAATTCAGACTCGGCCTCATTTAAAGCTTCCTATGACGTATAAAAGCAAATTAAGGGCTAAGTCGCCAGGATGCTATATTACCAGATGCTAACAGAGTAAAACAATATAATGCAAGTTTCAAGCAGATTGCAAGCAATATGCTCGACACTTGGGGGCTAATGTTTGTTTGTTCTCCAAGACTACAATGAAGTTCTGGCTCATCTTCATCAAGTTAATCCGGCACTTGGGGGCTACAGATGGCTCTTCAATATATCTACAATGAAGCTCCGACTCAACTTCATCTAGTTAAGCCGGCACTTGGGGGCTACACATGGCTCTTTTATCTATCTACATTGAAGTTCTGGCTCAACTTCATCCAGTTAAGCCGGCACTTGGGGGCTATATATGGCTCTTTGATCTATCTACAACGAAGCTCCGGCTCAACTTCATCAAATTAAGCCGGCCCTTGGGGGCTACAGATGGCTCTTCGAACAACTACTTCTAAGCTGATAGTTGAGGGCTATGGGCTAAGTGTTTCTACTTCTAACAAGATTCGAAGACCCGGTTTACCATTAGCAAATACTAAACCAGCTCTTGGGAGCTACGTAAGGGTATAAGGAGAAGAGAGCATGAGTACCTCATATTTTTTCTTCATCAAGCTAACATGCTTGAGCTCCATGTTCCGGCTGATGGAGAGGCGGTTCACATAACTAGCGTCCAGCTCATCAGCGGTTAACTTCTCCAGCGCAGGGAGCTCAAAGTCCAATTTCTCAGAGGCTTCAGGCTTCTCAGTATGCTTTGTCAACACATGAGGTTGAGGAGTGTGGAAGCCGGCACCAGTAATAATGACGTCCGGGGTAACCGAATCGTCAACAGCCATTGAAGGGCTCAGCGGCTTAGAATTGGTTCTCGGGGGACTCTCGGGAATCATGTCATGGGCCGCCGGCTCGGCAGAATGACAAGCTTCTTCAGGCACATCCTTGGAGGCCGTAGAGGGATCAGCATGTGGTGCAGGAGAATCTGGCTTGGTAGGCCCCAGCTCTCGAGCCTAGGGAGTAGGGGTAGACCTGCCGGTCTTCCTTCGTTTTGCCTGAGCCCTAGAGAATAGAGGAGGTCATGGTCTAAACTTTACAGATAACAAAGGCTCGGACATAAGCATGGAACCACGTACTCTGGGTTGATCTTCAGAGGCGGCAGAGCAATTGCTGTAGAGTCGCCAGATGAAGGAGGTGATTCCTAAAAACAATTAAGACATTATAAGACAGAGTCAAATTATAAAGGCAAGGTGGATAAAACTAAGCCAAGTTGAGTAGATACCTCAGCCGGCCGTTTTCGTTGAACCAAAGAGTTGGACAACCCGTCCATAAGGTCTTGAGAGACGGTGCTTCGGGTTTGGCTTTGAGAGAGGTGTTGTTGCTTTTTCAAAAGAAAGTTGGGGTCTAAATAAGCAAGAGGATGAGAAAATGGGACTTTTCGGATGACCCGCCGTATCTTCTCTGGTGGATGACGTTTTGAGTTGGATGAAATATAAGTTACCTCAGGGACATTGGCGTGGCTTGTCTCCGTTTCGTCTTGTGAAATATCACAATCAATAAGGCATATGAAGAGACGACCAAGAGAGTCAAGTTCTACCTCAGAGTCGTCAGCTTCAGGCTGCTCTTGAGGTACGGTTTTCTTCTTTCGATCGGCGACTTTCTCCTTTGACTTCTTTGGAGGAGGAACATACTTCTTTTTCTAGAAGCCGGAATTGGCCTGAGAGTAAAAGTTGTCGAAAGAGGTCAAAAGATTGCAAAATATATATGGATAGCTAACACAGGAGTAAGGAGATCAAGGGTCTCCCTTACGTCTGGGGCCGGGTTTGCGGCATAGAAAGGTGCTAACCCGATGGCACGGCAAGATCCTTGAGACTCATGAACAAGGCTTTTGATGGCGTCCACGATGTTATCTTCTGACAACGTGGTGGAATTAAAGTAGAGGGGGTCTTCAGCATCACCCGTATACTCACACATGAGACGGTTTCGCAGGCTTAGAGGCATGAATCTCCAAGAAATCCAGCAGTGGGTTAGACTAATCCCCGTCAGTCCATTGGTTGTAAGGGCTTTAAACTTTGCGTGAGCCGGAGCATACTTTGCCTGCTCAGAAGCTGACAGCCGGTCAGGGAATTCGGTTGTGGTCTTGAGCTGGCTTGGACGATAACCCAGCAAGGAAGGCTCTCCCTCTGGAGAGGTGTCTTTGCAATAAAACCAGGTCTTATTCCAATCCTTGGGATGACTTGGCATCCGAACAGCCGGAAAGGCCACGTCCCGTCTTCTCTGAATTGAGATTCCGCCAAGTTCTAAGCTTGGACCGGCTGCCACCTCTGTTTGGAGGTTGGCGTAGAAGAACTCACGGAAGAGACCAACGGACGGCTCTTCTTGTAAGTAAACTTCACAGAGGATTTGGAAGTTGCACATGTTTGAGATGGAATTTGGGGCAATGTCTTGAGGGTGCAGCTTGAAGAAATGAAGGATGTCTCGGAAAAATTTGGAGTCGGGTGGGCTGAAACCGCGTACAACGTGATCCGCGAATACAACTACTTCGCCCTCTTTGGGAGTGGGCTTCGTTTCATTGCCTGGAACCCTCCAAGGGATGACATCTTTGGCTGGTAAGGTCCTTGCGTCTAGAAAATCCTTCAACAACTCTTCTGACACGTTAGAGACGACCTAGTTACAAGTATTGGACGCACGAGGCATGGTGGCATCTCAAACTATGCAAGGTAACAATGTGTGGCCAGTTAGAAGGTGACAGACAACTAAGGGCGGCCGAAGAAATCCAAGTTCTATAAAGCTAAGTCACCAGAGCGGCTTAGGAGAGAGTCGGAAGTACAACGGCGAGTTAAGTTTGCAAGGAAGCAAAGAAAATGTTACTAACTATGGAAAACAAGTTACACAGACTATCTATATAGTTATGGATCTACAAAACAAAAAATGAGTTTATTCTAACCTAACGATGAACATAGGAACTAGTGGTGTTTGAAGACAGTGAGAAGGGCAACTACAGATCTGTGTTGTGCTATTGTTGACTTCCAATGATCTACCGCAATGGAAAAAAGGGCATCATCAAGTTTACTGATTTACATCCTATCTGACATTGCAAAAAGCTCGTGTTGTGGTGAGCGGAGGAACTCCATGGATAACCTACCGAAGGCTACATATCTAGCAGTGGAGAAGAACTTACCAGAGATGACGCGACAGGTGCGGGCGATGCTCTGGTCCGATCAGGTTGATGCAGTGGCCTGGTGTGACGACAGCGTGGAATACTCACCGGAGCAAGAGACTCTGGAGCGACGGCGTCGGAAGGAGGAATAAGAAGCACAAGCAGAGAAAGAAATGAAGACCACCCTTTGCGGTCCTATTTAACAGGCAAAAGGTGGAAATGGCCGCGAGAATCAAGGCGACGGAAGTTGATTGACCGAGATGAACGCCTCGATTTTCAGGCCGTCAGTTTAATAGTGGAAAGATCCGTTGCGGTCGTCAGGGAATCTTTTTGATATATCCGGTATGACGTCACGACAGGTCATTTTATCTTACTTTCAGGTGATAATGAGCAAGAATTGCCGCTAAGTGAGATGGAAGGTTGAAATGAGCAAGCTCAAATCAACCTGGGGCCTAATGTTGGGGATATAACCCCGTGGTGAGACCCGCCCAGGTGGGACCGTGTCATACCTAGCGGCTCATAGGCCAGACCAAGGATGGGCCTGGACATAAGCCTAGAAGTCTGGCAGCTGACCAAGATGGGCCAAGGTGAGGCCCAAACGAAGAAGGCATGAAGACCCGGGCGGACAAGCCGCCCGGAGACGGCTTGCTTCGGAAGACAGGGAGACATAGAGATAGAATCAGTCACGTTGTGTAACCAATGGTCTTGACCTCCTATATAAGCAAGGCAGGGCGACTTAGACAGAAACCAACTAATCGAGATCTAGTTCAAGCTAATCCGCTCCCTTTCCAATCAATACAACACAAGCAGGACGTAGACTTTTACCTCTTCTCAAGGGGCCGAACCTGGGTAAACTCATGCCCTTCGTCCCAACCAACCCCTTTGAGTCCATTACCTTAGCGATGGCCTCGAATCTAAGTCCTCAGACATCTGCGGTGACAAAACCATGACAGAGGGGCAATGGAGTTGATGTAGATGCCCTCCGTGATCGGATCCCCCTCCAGCAGATTACCGGAAAAGGCTCCAAGATTGGATCTCTTGGGAACGGAGGCTTCTGGCGGTGGAAAAGTATTTCCGTGGATCTTTTTGGTATTGGGGGAATATTTGGGTATTTATAGGACAAAGATTAGGGCTAGGAGACCTGCCAGGAGGTGGCAAGCCTACGAGGCGCAGCCATGGGGTGGTCACGCCTCCCTAGCTTGTGACCTCCTAGCAGCTTCCCTGTCGTGCACTCCAATTCTGGTA
Source organism: Hordeum marinum (assembly GCA_022496015.1). NCBI lineage: Eukaryota > Viridiplantae > Streptophyta > Magnoliopsida > Poales > Poaceae > Hordeum > Hordeum marinum. The sequence goes on from CM039672.1 coordinate 48,651,677, forward strand.
GATCTCTTTTGTTCCAGAAAAAATCATTTCGAAGATTTTATTTTGATTGGACTCTGTTTATATTCCGTATCTGCAATACTCAAAAACAAGAAAAAAACAGAAACTGGCACTAGGCTCTAGATTAATAAGTTAGTCCCAAAAATAGTATAAAATAGCATATTCATGCATATAAAACATCCAAAACAGATAATATAATAGCATGACACAATCAAAAATTATAGATACGCTAGAGACGGATCACCTTGCTGCCCCTTCTATCACTGGGAAAGAACACCGCAAGATCGAATCCATCACAAAGCACATCTTCCCATGGCAAGAAAATTGATCTAGTTGGCCTAACTAAAACAAAGATTCGAAGAAGAAATACGAGGCTATAAGTAATCGTGCAAATAAGAGATAAAAGAAGACTCAAATCATATTCATGGATAGAAACTGATCATGAACTCAAAATTCATCGCATCCCAACAAACATGCTGCAAAAGTCACTACATCAAATAGATCTCCAAAAGACCATTGTATTGAGAATCAAGAGAGATAGAGGAAGCCATCTAGCTAATTGTTGGGGAAAGTAGTAATAATTAAAAAAATCCTACGTGTCACCAAGATCAATCTAGGAGATGCTAGAAACGAGAGAGAGGGAGTGCATCTTCATACCCTTGAAGATCGCTAAGCGGAAGCATTGCAAAGAACGCGGTTGATGAAGTCGTACTCGCGATGATTCAAATTGCGAAAGATCCGATCCAAGCGCCGAACGGACGATGCCTCCACGTTCAACAGATGTACAGCCCGGGGACGTCTCCTCCTTCTTGATCTAGCAAGGTGGGAGGAGAAGTTGAGGGAGAGATCCGGCAACACGACGGCATGGTGACGGTGGAGCTCATGGTTCTCCGGCAGAGCTTCGCCAAGCACTACAGAGGAGGAGGAGGTGTAGGAGGGGGAAGAGTTGCGCCAGGGGCAAGGGGTCCAGCTCCCATGTGCCTCCCCACTATATATAGGGGTGGAGGGGGCTGGTTTCTTGCCCTCCAAGTCCATTAGGGCATTGGCAAAGGTGGGAGGAAAGAAATCTCATCCTTTCCCTTCCCCACCGATTGTTATCCCCTTTTTAAGGGATCTTGATCTTATCCCTTCGGGATATGATCTTATTCCTTCTAAGGGGAGATCTTGGTGCACATTGACCAAGGGTGTGGAACCTTGCCCCCACTACCCACGTTCATGTGGGTCCCCCCATGCAGGTGGGCCCCACTTCGGAACCTTCTAGAACCTTCCCGGTACAATACCAAAAAATCCTAAACATTTTCCGATGGCCAAAATAGGACTTCCCATAGATAAATCTTTACCTCCGGACCATTTCGGAACTCCTATTGACATCTGGGATCTCATCTAGGACTCCAAACAACTTTCGGTAACCACATACAATTCCCATTACAACTCTAGTGTCAATGAACCTTAAGTGTGTAGAACCTACGGGAACCATGCAGACATGACCGAGACACCTCTCCGGACAATAACCAATAGCGGAATCTGGATACCCATATTGGCTCCCACATGTTCCATGATGATCTCATCGGATGAGCCACGATGTCAGGATTCAATTAATCCCGTATACAATTCCCTTTATCCATCAGTATGTTACTTGCCCGAGATTCGATCGTTGGTATCCCTATACCTCATTCAATATCGTTACCGGAAAGTCTCTTTACTCGTTCCGTAACACATGATCCCGTGACTAACTCCTTATTAACATTGAGCTCATTATGATGATGTATTACCGAGTGGGCCCAGAGATACCTCTCCATCACACGGAGTGACTAATCCCAGTCTCGATTCGTGCGAACCCAACAGACACTTTCAGAGATACCTGTAGTGCACCTTTATAGTCACCCAGTTACGTTGTGATGTTTCATACGCCCAAAGCATTTCTACGGTATCCGGGAGTTGCACAATCTCATGGTCTAAGGAAATGATACTTGACATTAGAAAATCTCTAGCAGATGAACTACACGATCTTGTGCTATGCTTAGGATTGGGTCTTGTCCATCACATCATTCTCCTAATGATGTGATCCCGTTATCAACGACATCCAATGTCCATGGTCAAGAATCCATGACCATCTATTGATCAACGGGCTAGTCAACTAGAGGCTCACTAGGGACATGGTGTGGTCTATGTATTCACACATGTCCTCTATAGATCTTGATGCCCAACAATTAGGTAGCTTTATTCAGGTCCTCTTTGAAAAACTCTTTTCAAACAACCATTTATGCTTTCCAGAAATTCTACATCATTTCTGATCAATAATATGTCAACCACAAATACTTATCAGAAATTCTATAGTACTCCCACTCACTTTCTTGTAAATATAAGTTTCTCATAAACTTTGTATAAACTCAAAAACTTTGATCACCTCATCAAAGCATATATCCCAACTCCGTGATGCTTGCTCCAGCCCATAGAAGGATTGCTAGAGCTTGCACACCTTTCAGCATCCTTAGGACTGACAAAAACCTTTTCGTTTTATGACATACAACCTTCCCTCAAGTAAACTATTAAGGAAACGATGTTTTTACATCCATCTGCCAAATTACATAATTGAAAAATGCAGCAACTGCTAACATAATTCCAACAGATTTTTAGCATCACTACGGGTGAGGAAGTCTCATTGTAGTCAACTCCTTGAACTTGGTGGAAACTTCTTTGTGACAAGTCGAGCTTTATAAATGGTGACATTTACCACCAGCGTCTGTCTTCATCTTAAAGGTCCATTTGTACTCAATGTCCTGCCGTTTAACAGGCAAGTCTACCAAAGTCCATACTTGATTTTCATACATGGATCCTTTCTCGGATTTCATGCCCTCTAACCATTTGTTGGAATCCGGGCCCATCATCGCTTCTCCATAGTTCGTAGGTTCATCGTTGTCGAACAACATGACCTCTAAGACAGGGTTGTTGTACCACTCAGGAGCAGTATGCGTCCTTGTCAACCTACGAGGTTCGATAGTAACATGATCTGAAGCTTCATGATCATCATCATTAACTTCCTCTTCAACTGACATAGGTTCCATAGAAACATCTTTCTGCACTCGCTACTCTCTAGTTCAAACAAAGGTTCAACAACCTCATCAAGTTCTATCTTCCTCCCACTCAATTCTTTCGAGAGAAACTATTTCTGAAGAAAGGGCCCATTTTAGCAACAAACATTTTGTGCTTGGATCTAAGATAGAAGGTTCACCCAAATGTTACATTAGGCTATTCTATGAATATGCATTTGTCTGCTTTGGGTTCGAGCTTATTAGGTGAAAACCCTTTTTCACATAAGCCTCGCATCCACAAACATTAAGAAATGACAGCTTAGGTTTCTGCCGAACCAAAATTCATACGGTGTCATCTCAATGAACTTAGATGGTGCCCCTTTTAAAGTGAATGTAGTTGTCTCCCATGCTTAACCCCAAAACGATAGTGGTAAATCGATAAGAGACATCATAGTACGCACCATATCCAATAGAGCATGACTATGACGTTCAGACACACCATCACACTATGGTGTTCCAGGCAGTGTGAACTGTGAAACAATTTCCACATTGTCTTAAGTTGCATACCAAACTCGTAACTCGGATATTCGCCTCCACGATCATATCGAAGTCATTTTTATCTTATTGTCATGATGATCTTGAACTTCGCTTTGAATTTGCTTGAACTTTTCAAACGATTCAGACTTGTGTTTCATTAAGTAACTATACCCATATATATATATATATATATATATATATCCACTCATAATCATCAGTGAAGGTAAGAAAATACCGATATCCACCGCACGCTACATACACTCATTAGACAGCATACATCAACATGTATCAGTTACAATAAGTCACTTACCCGTTCCATCAAGCCGGAAAACGAGGTTTTAGTCATCTTGCCCATGAGGCATTGTCTGCACGTCTCAACCGATTCGAAATCGAATGAGTCCAAAAATCCATCAGCATGGAGTTTCTTCATGCAATTTATACCAATATGACATTTAGCGCTAGTGCCACAAGTATGTGGTACTATCATTATTAACTTTGTATCTTTTGGTATGAATGTTATGAACATGTGTATTACTACGATCAAAATTCAATAAACCATTCCCATTGGGTGCATGACCATTGAAGGTGTTATTCATGTAAACAGAATAACCATTATTCTCTAACTTAAATGAATAACCGTATTGCAATAAACATCATCTAATCACGTTCATGCTCAACGCAAACACCAAATAACATTTATTTAGGTTTATCACTTATCCCGAAGGTAGAGAGAGTGCAATGGTGATCACATCAACCTTGGAACCACTTCCAACACACATCGTCACCTCACCCTTAGCTAGCCTCCATTTAGTTTGTGGCTTTTATTTTGAGTTACCAACATTTAGCAACTGAACCAGTATCTAATACCCAGGTTCTACTAGGAGTACTAGTAAGGTACACATTAATAACACGTATATCAAATATACTTCTGTCAACGTTGCCAGCCTTCTTATCTACCAAGTATCTAGGGTTGTTCCGCTTTAGCGACGGTTCTCCTCATAATAGAACCACTTAGTCTCGGGTTTGGGCTCAACCTTGGGTTTCTTCACTAGAGAGGCAACTGGCTTGCCATTCCTAAAGTTTTTTCCCTTCTTGCTGTTGCCCTTCTTGAAACTAGTGGTTTTACTTAACCATCAACACTTGATGATCCTTCTTGATTTCTACCTTCGTGGTGTCAAACATCGCGAACAACTTTGAGATCATCTTATCCATCCCTGGCATGTTATAGTTCATCACGAAGCTCCAATAGCTTGGTGGCAGTGACTTGGAGAACTATATTAATCACTATCTTATCTAGAAGATTAACTCCCACTCGATTCAAATGATTGTAGCACCCAGACAATCTGAGCACATGTTCACTGATTGAGCCATTCTCCTTCATCTTGCAGGCAAAGAATCTTGTTGGATGTCTCATACCTCTCAACACGGGCACGAGCCTGAGATCCCAATTTTAGCTCTTAGAACATCTCATATGTTCTGTGACGTTCAAAATGTTTTGGAGCCTCAATTCTAAGCCATAACGCATGATGCACTGAACTATCAAGTAGTCATCAGAAAGTGCCTGTCAGATGTTCTCAACATCTACAGACAACGCTTGAAGGAGTGGTGCACTGAGTGGTGCATCAAGGACATAAGCCTTCTTTGCAGTAATGAGGACAATCCTCACATCACGGACCCAGTCAGCATTATTGCTACCATCATATTTCAACTTACTTTTCTCTAGGAACGTACAAATAAAATAGGGGAGCTATAGCGCGAGCTATCTACAACATAATTTGCAAAGACACTTTGACTATGTTCATGATAATTAAGTTCATCTAATCAGATTATTTAATGAACTCCCACTCGGATAGACATCCCTCTAGTCATCTAAGTGATACATGATCCATATCGACTAGGCTGTGTCCGATCATCATGTGAGACGGACTAGTCCTCAATGGTGAACATCTCCATGTTGATCGCATGTACTACACGACTCATGTTCGACCTTTCGGTCTCTCGTGTTCCGAGGCCATGTCTGTACATGCTACGCACTTCAAGTCAACCTAAGTGTTTCGCGTGTGTAATCTGGCTTACACCCGTTGTATGCAAACGTTAGAATCTATCACACCCGATCATCACGTGGTGCTTCGAAACAACGATCCTTCGCAATGGTGCACACTTAGGCGGAACACATTTCTTGAAATTTTAGTGAGGGGTCATCTTATTTATGCTACCGTCGTTCTAAGCAAATAAGATGTAAAAACATGATAAACATCACATGCAAATCATAAAGTGACATGATATGGCCAATATCATCTTGCGCCTTTGATCTCCATCTTCGGGGCGCGACATGATCACCATCGTCACCGGCACGACACCATGATCTCCATCATCGTGTCTTCATGAAGTTGTCTTGCCAACTATTACTTCTACTACTATGGATAACGGTTAGCAATAAAGTAAAGTAATTACATGGTGTTTTTTGATTGACATGCAGGTCATACAACAAATTAAGACAACTCCTATGGCTCCTGCCGGTTGTCATACTCATCGACATGCAAGTCGTGATTCCTATTACAAGAACATGATAAATCTCATACATCACATATATTTCATCACATCCTTTTGGCCATATCACATCATATAGCATACCCTGCAAAAACAAGTTAGACGTCATCTGATTGTTGTTGCAAGTTTTACGTGGCTGCTATGGGTTTCTAGCAAGAACGTTTCTTACCTACACAAAAGCCACAACGGTGATATGCCAATTACTATTTACCCTTCATAAGGAACATCTTCATCGAATCTAATCCAACTACAGTGGGAGAGACAGACACCCGCTAGCCACCTTATGCAGCAAGTGCATGTCAGGCAGTGGAACCACTCTCACGTAAGCGTACTGCTACTTCTCGAGCATGCATTGGTTTCTGTGAAGAGGAACGGGTGATGCAGCAAAGTAGATAAGTATTTACCTCAGTTGTTGAGAACCAAGGTATCAATCTAGTAGGAGATACAAGCAAGTCCCTAATAGGTGTACCTACACAAGGAATCAAACTGTTGCACCCAATGCTATAAAGGGGTTGTCAATCCCTTTAAGGTTACTTGCAAGGATGAGATATGATAGAGATAGATTGCTTGAACGGAAAGTAAAACAAAAGGTAAAAATAATGCAGCAAAGTATTTTTTTTGGTATTTTTGGTTTTAGATCTGAAAGCATAAGATGGAAAATAGACCCGGGGCCATAGGTTTCACTAGATGGCTTCTCTCATGATGGCAAGTATTATGGTGGGTGAACAAATCACTTTCTAGCAATTGATAGAAAAGCGAATAATTATGAAGATATCCAAGGCAATGATTATGCATATAGGCATCACATCCGTGACAAGTAGACCAAAACGATTCTGCATCTACTACTATTACTCCACACATCGACCGACTCCTACCTGCATCTAGAGTATTAAGTTCATGAAGAACAGAGTAACGCATTAAGCAAGATGACATGATGTAGAGGGATAAACTCAAGAAATATGATGAAAACCCCATCTTTTTACCCTTGATGGCAACAATACAATACGTGCCTCCCTACCCCTACTTTGTCACTGGGTGAGGACACCGCAAGATTGAACCCAAAACTAAGCACTTCTCTCATTACAAGAATTACCAATCTAGTTGGCCAACCAAACCAATAACTCGTAGAGACTTGCAAAGATATGAAATCATGCATATAAGAATTCAGGAAAGACTCAAATAATATTCATGGCTAATCTGAACATAAACCCACAATTCATCGGATCTCGACAAACACACCGCAAAAGAGTATTACATCGGATAGATCTCCATGAAGATCATGAAGAACATGGTACTGAAGAGCAAAGAGAGAAAAGAAGCCATTTAGCTCCTAGTTATGGACCCGAAGGTCTCTGGTGAACTACTCACGCATCATCAGAGGGGCAATGGAGTTGATGTAGATGCCCTCCGTGATCGAATACCCCTCCGGCGGATTACCAGAAAAGGCTCCAAGATTGGATCTCTCGGGAACAGAGGCTTCTAGCGGTGGAAAAGTGTTTTCGTGGCTCGTTGTGATAATGATGGAATATTTGGGAATTTATAGGCCGAAGATTACGGCTGGGAGAGCTACCGTGGGCCCACAAGCCTGCCCGGCGCGCCCTACCCCCCTGGGCGCGACCCTAGGGCTTGTGGCCCCACGGTGGCTCTCCTGCCTTGGTTCTCAAGTCTCCTGGTTTCCTTTCATTCTAGAAAAAATCATTCCAGAGGTTTTATTCAGTTTGGACTCCGTTTAATATTCCTTATCTGCAATTCTCAAAAACAGGGAAAACAGAAACTGGCACTACGCTCTAGATTAATAGGTTAGTCCCAAAAATAATATAAAATAGCATATTAATGCATATAAAACATCCAAAACAGATAATAAAATAGCATGGAACAATCAAAAATTATAGATACGTTGGAGACGTATCAGCATCCCCAAGCTTAATTCCTGCTCGTCCTCGAGTAGGTAAATGATAAAAAAAAAGAATTTTTGATGTGGAATACTACATAACATATTTATCCAAGTAATATTCTTTATTGTGGCATGAATATTTAGATCCGTAAGATTCAAAACAATATTCTAATATTCACATAGAAACAGTAATACTTCGAGCACACCAACAGGGTAGTCATGTCCTTTCGAAATAACATGGCCTCAGAAAGTTATCCTTACAAAATCATATGGTGTGGCTATGCTCCATATTCCCCACAGAAAGTATCTAAATCATGCACAACCCCGATGAACAAGTCAAGCAATTGTTTCACACTTTTGGTGTTCTCAAACCTTTACAACTTTCATGCAATACATGAGTGTGAGCCATGGATATAGCTTTATAGGTGGAATAGAATATGGAGGAGGTGCAAGGAGAAAAAGGATAAGATAGTCTCACATCAACTAGGCATATCAACGGGCTATGGAGATGCCCATCAATAGATATCAATGTGAGTGAGTAGGGATTGCCATGCAACAAATGCACTAAAAGTTATAATTGTATGAAAGCTCAAAAAGAAAACTAAGTGGTCGTGCAAAATGAATATCCACTAGTTATATGAAAGTGGCAAAATAGGAGACTCTCTATCACGAAGATCATGGTGCTACTTTGAAGCACAAGTGTGGAAAGAGGTAGTATCAATTGTCCCTTCTCTCTTTCTCTCTTTTTTTCTCTTTTTTCTTTTTTTATTTTGGTGGGCTTCTTTGTCCTCTTTTATTTTTGTTTGGGCTTCGCTGGCCTCTTTTATATTTTTGTAAAGTCCGGATACTCATCCCAACTTGTGAGGGAGTCATAGCTTCCATCATCCTTTTTTCTCACGGGACAATCCTCTATTAATGAAAAATCATCACACTTTATTTGCTTATAACTCAAAACGAAAATTACAAGTCGATACCTATGATAAAGTATGACTCTATATGCAATATGAAGTGATGATGCAAGTCATGAAAAACTACATGGTGGAATTTGCATGGCAATATATCTCGGAACGGCTATGGAAATGCCATAATAGGTAGGTATGGTGGCTGTTTTGAGGAATATATGGTGGCTATTTTGAGGAAGGAGGGTTTGGTGTACCTAGAGAGGCTAGCAAAGATGGAAGGGTGAGAGTGCGTATAATCCATGGACTCAACATTAGTCATAAAGAACTCACATACTTATTGCAAAAGTCGATTAGTTATCAAACAAAGCCTTAGACGCATGCTCCTAAGGGAGAGGTTGGTAGGAGTTAACCATCGCGTGCTCCCGGCCCTCACACAAAGGTCGACAATCATTAAACAAATCATGCTCCGACTTCGTTACATAACGGTTCACCATACGTGCATGCTACGGGAATCACGAGCTTTAACACACGTATCTCTTCCAATTCACAACTACTCACTAGCATGACTCTCATATTACCATCTCTATTATCTCAAAACTATATGCAAGTAATCAAACTTCTCATAGTTATTAATGCGCTTAATATGAAATTTTTATTATATCCCTCTTGGATGCCAATTATATTAGGACTAGATTCATAACCTAAATAAATTACCATGATGTTTTAAGAAACTATCAAAATAATATAAGTGAGGAACGAGAGTTGAATAATTTATATAAAATATAACACCACCATGCTCTATAAAGATATAAGTGAAGCACTAGAGCAACATTGCCTAGCTCAAAAGATATAAGTGAAGCACATAGAGTATTCTAACAAATTCATGATTCACAGTGTGTCTCTCAAAAGATGTGTGCAGCAAGGATGATTGTGGCAAACTAAAAAGCAAAGACTCATATAATACAAGACGCTCCAAGCAAAACACATATCATGTGGTCAATAAAAATATAGCCTCAAGTAAATTTATCGATGGATTGAAGACGAAAGAGGGGATGCCTTCCGGGGCATCCCCAAGCTTAAGCTGTTCGGTATCCTTGAATATGACTTGGGGTGCCTTGGGAATCCCCAAGCTTAGGCTCTTGCCACTCTTTATTCCATAGTCCATCAAATCTTCACCCAAAACATGAAAACTTCACAACACAAAACTAAACAGAAAACTCATGAGATCCGTTAGTATAAAAAGATAAATCACCACTTTAGGTACTGTTGTGAACTCCTTATTTAGTTGTATTTTTTAAATACCTACTGTATTCTAACTTTTCCATGACTCATACCCCCCGATACGACCCATAGATACATCAAAATAAGCAATCAACACAAAGAAAACAGAATCTGTCAAAAACAGAACAGTCTGTAGAAATCTGTAAACTTCGAATACTTATGGAACTCTAAAAATTCTGAACAATTTGTAGAATCAGGGAAATTAGTATATAAATCTTGTGTAAAAATTTCAGATCAATTCTACTCTCTTAAAAATTTAGAAAATTCATGTACTTAGCGCAAAAATTTCTGTTTTTCAGCAAGATAAAATCAACAACCACCGTAGGTCACCCCAAAGGTTTTACTTGCCTAAGACAGTAATTAAAACACAAAAACACAATTACTACAGAAGTAATAATTTTCAAAACACACCAAAACAGAAGCAGAAAGCAGAAAGCAAAATAAAATTGGGTTGCCTCCCAACAAGCGCTATTGTTTAACGCCCCTAGCTAGGCAAAACGCAATAGATCTAGGTATTGTCATCTTTGGTATGAAATCCATAAGTAGATATCATGATAGATTCATAAGGTAATTTTATTTTCTTCCTAGGAAAGTGTTCCATTCCTTTCCTTAATGTAAATTGGAATCTAATATTCCCCTCCTTCATATCAATAATTGCACCAACCGTTCTACGAAAAGGTCTACCAAGAATAATAGGACATGTAGGATTGCAATATATATCAAGAACAATGAAATATATGGGCACATAATTCCTATTTGCAACAATAAGATCATCATTAATTCTTCCCATAGTTTTCTTTATAATGGAATCCGCAAGATGCAAATTTAAGGAACAATCATCAAATTCACGGAAACCTAACACATCACATAAACTTTTTGGAATCGTGGAAATGCTAGCACCCAAATCACACAAAGCATGGCACTCATAATAGTTAATATTAATATTAATAGTAGGTTCCCACTCATCATATAGCTTTCTAGGTATAGAAACTTCCAACTCAAGTTTTTCTCAAAGGCTTTCATCATAGCATCAACAATATGTTTAGTAAAAGCTTTGTTTTGATCAAAAGCATGAGGAGAGTTCAACATGGATTGCAAAAAGGAAATACAATCAATTAAGTAGCAGATATCATGATTAAATTCCTTGAAATCCAAAAGAGTTGGTTCATTGCTATTTAAATTTTTGACCTCTTCAATCCCACATTTATCAATCTTAGCATTAAGATCTATAAACTCTGAATCATTGGGACGCCTTTTAACTAAAGTTGACTCATCTCCAGTCCCATCCTTACCAAGATTAACATTGGAAAACAAAGATTCAATAGGATTCACATCAATTACTTTAAGATCTTCATCAATATTATCATGAGATCACACTTTTTCAAGCCATTCACGCTTAGCACGTATTCTAGCGGTTCTTTCCTTACACTCATCAATAGAAATTCTCATGGCTTTTAAAGACTCATTAATATCATGCTTGGGTGGAATAGATCTAATTTTTAATGAATTAATCTCAAGAGAAATTCTATCAATGTTCCTAGCCAAATCATCAATCTTGAGCAATTTTTCTTCAATCATAGCATTGAAACCTTTTTGCATACTAATGAATTATTTAATATTACTCTCAAGATAAGAGGGAATTTTATTGTAATTTCCATAAGAATTGTTGTAGGAATTACCATAGTTATTACAGGAATTACTAGGAAATAGACTAGCATTGAAATTACCTCTATAAGCGTTATTACCAAAATTGTTCCTACCAACAAAATTCACATCCATAGATTCATTATTATTTAAAATCAAAGAAGACAAAGGCATATCATTAGGATCAATAGGAGCACTCTTACTAGCAAACAATTTCATAAATTCATCCATCTTTTCACTCAAAGTATTAATCTCTTCAATAGCATGCACTTTTTTACTAGTAGGAGATCTTTCGATGTACCATTGAGAGTAATTTGCCATAATATTATCTAAGAGTTTAGTAGCTTATCCTAATGTGATTTCCATAAAAGTACTGATACTTCTCGAGCATGCGTTGGTTTCCCGTGAAGAGGAACGGTTTGATGCAGCAAAGTAGATAAGTATTTCCCTCATTTTTTGAGAACCAAGGTATCAATCCAGTAGGAGATACGAGCGAGCCACCAATAGATGTACCTGCACAAAGAATCAAACTCTTGCACCTAATGCCATAAAGGGGTTGTCAATCCCTTCACGGTTATTTTCAAGGATGAGATCTAGTAGAGATAGATATAATAGGATGCTTGAACGGAAAGTAAAACTAAAAGTAAAAAATAGGGAAGCAATTATTTTTGGTGTTTTTGGTTTTAGAACTGAAAATATAATATGGAAAATAGACTCGGAGCCATAGGTTTCAGTAGATGGCTTCTCTCATAATGGCAAGTATTATGCTGGGTGAACAAATTACTTTCGAGCAATTGATAGAAAAGCGAATAATTATGAAGATATCCAAGGCAATGATTATGCATATAGGCATCACGTCCGTGACAAGTAGACCGAAACGATTCTGCATCTACTACTATTACTCCACACATCGACCGACTCCTGCCTGCATCTAGAGTATTAAGTTCATGAAGAATAGAGTAACGCATTAAGCAAGGTGACATGATGTAGAGGGATAAACTCAAGCAATATGATGAAAACCCCATATTTTTAAACTTCTCTCATTGCAAGAATTACCAATCTAGTTGGCCAAACCAAACCAATACCTCGAAGAGACTTGCAAAGATATGAAATCATGCATATAAGAATTCATGAAAGACTCAAATAATAATCATGGATAATCTGAATATAAACCCACAAATCATCGGATCTCGACAAACACCCCGCAAAAGAGTATTACATCGAATGGATCTCCATGAAGATCATGAAGAACATGGTATCGAGAAGCAAAGATAGAGAAGAAGCCCTCTAGCTACTATATATGGACCCATAGGTCTGTGGTGAACTACTCACGCATCATCGAAGGGGCAATGGAGTTGATGTATATGCCCACCGTGATCGAATCCCCCTCTGGCAGATTACCGGAAAAGGCTCCAAGATTGGATCTCTCAGGAACGGAGGCTTTTGGCGACAAAAAAGTGTTTTCGTGGCTCTATTTGATAATGATGGAATATTTGGGTATTTATAGGCTGAAAATTAGGGTTAGGGGAGTTTCCACGGGCCCACAAGCCTGCCCGGCATGGGTGGCCCCCTGGTCGCGGCTAGCGGGATTGTGACCCCGTGGCAGCTCCTCTGCCTTGGTTCTCAAGTCTCATGGCTTCCTTTTAATCCAAAAAAAGTCATTCCGGAGGTTTTATTCTGTTTGGACTCCGTTTAATATTCCTTATCTTCGAAATTCAAAGACAAGGAAAAAACAGAAATTGGCACTTGGCTCTAGATTAATAGGTTAGTCCCAAAAATAATATAAAATAGCATATTAATGCGAATAAAACATCCAAAACAGATAATATAATAGCATGGAACAATCAAAAATTATAGATACGTTGGAAACGTATCAGCATCCCCAAGCTTAATTCCTGCTCGTCCTCGAGTAGGTAAATGATAAAATCGTAATTTTTAATGGTGGCATGAATATTCAGATCTGTTAGATTCAAAACAATAGTCTAATATTGACATAAAAAATAATACTTCGAGCACACCAACAAGGTAGTCGTGTCCTTTCGAAATAACATGGCCTTAGAAAGTTATCTCTACAAAATCATATGGTCTAGCTATGCTCCATCTTCCACACACAAAGTATATAAATCATGCACAACCCCGATGAACAAATCAAGCAATTATTTCACACTTTTGGTGTTCTCAAACCTTTTCAACTCTCAATACATGAGCGTGAGCCATGTATATAGCATTATAAGGTGGAATAGAATATGGAGGGTGTGCAAGGGAAAAAGGAGAAGATAGTCTCACATCAACTAGGCGTATCAACGGGTTAAGAAGATGCCCGTCAATAGATATCAATTTGAGTGAGTCAGGATTGCCATGCAACAAATGCACTTAGAGCTATAAGTGTATGAAAGCTCAAAAAGAAAACTGAGTGGTTGTGCATAATGAATATCCACTAGTTATATGAAAGTGACAAAATTGGAGACTCTCTATCATGAAGATCATGGTGCTACTTTGAAGCACAAGTGTGGAAAAAGGTAGTAGCAATTGTCCCTTCTCTCTTTCTCTCGTTTTTTGGTGGAATTCTCTTACTTCTTTTATTTTTTTGTTTGGGCTTTGCTGGCCTCTTTTATTTTTCGTAAAGTTCAGATACTCGTCTCAACTTGTGAGGGAGTCATCGCCTCCATCATCCTTTTCTCTCATGGGATAATGCTCTATTAATGAAAAATCATCACATTTTTATTTACTTATAACTCAAAGAAAAAGAAATTACAACTCGATTCCTATGAAAAGATATAACTCTATATGCAATATGAAGTGATGACGCAAGTCATAGACAAACTATATGATGGAAATTGCATGGAAATATATCTCAGAATGGGTATGGAAATGCCATAATAGATAGGTATGGTGGCTGTTTTGAGGAATATATGGTGTCTGTTTTGAGGAAGGATGGTTTAATGTACCGGCGAAAGTTGTGCGGTACAAGAGAGGCTAGCAAAGATGGAAGGGTGAGAGCGTGTATAATCCATGGACTCACATAAGTCATAAATAACTCACATGCTTATTGAAAAATTCTATTAGTTATCAAACAAAGCATTAGACGTATGCTCCTAGGGGATAGGTTGGTAGGAGTTAACCATCGCGCGTTCCCGACCCTCACACAAAGGTCAACAATCATTAAACAAATCATGCTCCGACTTCGTTACATAATGGTTCACCATACGTGCATGCTATGGAAATCACATGCTTTAACACACGTATCTATTCAATTCACAACTACTCACTAGCATGACTCTCATATTACAATCCCTATTATCTCAAAACTATATGCAAGGAATACAACTTCTCATAGTTGTTAATGCACTTAATATGAAAGTTTTTATAATATCCCTCTTGGATGCCATTATATTAGGACTAAATTCAAAACCACAACAAATTACCATGCTGCTTTAAGAAACTCTAAAAATAATATAAGTGAGGAACGAGAGTTCAATAATTTCTATAAAATATAACACCACCATGCTTTATAAAGATATAAGAGAAACACTAGAGAAACATTGCCTAGCTCAAAAGATATAAGTGAAGCACATAGAGTATTCTAACAAATTCACGATTCAGCGTGCCTCTCTCAAAAGGTGTGTGCTGCAAGGATGATTGTGGCAAACTAACAAGAAAATACTCATATCATACAAGACGCTCCAAGCAAAACACATATCTTGTGGTGAATAAAAATATAGCCCCAAGTAAATTTACCGATGGATTGACGACGAAAGTGGGGATGCCTTCCGGGGCATCCCCAAGCTTAGGATTTTTTATATACTTGAATATGACTTGGGGTGCCTTGGGCATGCCCAAGCTACGCTCTTCCCACTCTTTATTCCATAGTCCATCAAATCTTCACCCAAAACATGAAAACTTCACAACACAAAACTCAACAGAAAACTCGTGAGATCCGTTAGTATAAGAAAAATAAATCACCACTTTATGTACTGTTGTGAACTCATTATTTATTTTTATTTGTGTAATACCTACTGTATTCTAACTTCTCCATGACACATATCCCCCGATACGACCCATAGATACATCAAAATAAGCAAACAACACAAAGAAAACAGAATCTGTCAAAAACAGAACAGTCTGTAGGAATCTGTAAACTTCGAATATTTATGTAACTCAAAAAATTCTGAAAAATTAGGAAAATTAGGGAAATTTATATATCAATCTTGTGTAAAAATTTCAGATAAATTTGCCTCGCTGAAAAATTTGTAAAATTGCTGGACTGAGCGCAAAAGTTTCTGTTTTTCAGCAGGATCAAATCAACAACTACCATAGATCACCCAAAGGTTTTACTTGACTCAAACACTAATCAAAACACAAAAACACAATTAATACAGAAGTAATAATGTTCCAAATACACCAAAACAGAAGCAAAAAGCAAAAAGCAAAATAAAATTGGGTTGCCTCCCAACAAGCGCTATTGTTTAACGCCCCTAGCTAGGCATAATGATTTCAATGATGCTCACATAAAAATTAGTAATTGAAACATGAAAGAGGGCATCATGAATCTTATGACAAGAACATTTAAGTCTAACCCACTTCCTATGCATAGGGGTTTTATGAGCAAACAATTTATAGGAGATGGAATCAACTAGCATAGGAAGGCAAAACAAGCATAACTTCAAAACTCTGAACACATAGAGAGGAAACTTGATATCACTGAAAATCCTAGAAGCATATGTTCCTCCCTCATAATAATTTTCAGTAGCATCATGAAGGAATTTCACAATATAATTATCAAATAAAGCATTATTTTCATCATCAATTATAGCATATGTGTCATCATCAAAACTTGGGGAACAAAGAATATCATATTCATCAAGCATAGCATCTCCAAGCTTGTGTGTAACATCCCAAAATTTCCATTTTGGAATGTTATGAAATCTAGCTATGCATCATCATCACATTTGTTTGAATAAAATGAATTGTTGAAGTTCATCTGTTCAAACTCTGAAAGGCCACTTTCACTTTTCCATTTACTTTGTTTCTCTTACTTTGTTTCACAGCCACAAGCCATTATGGGCTCTGGCTTGGTTGGATATCGTGGTGACCCTGGACAGGTGGTGCTACGACATGTAGAAGAACGATAGGAAAGGATGGGCACCGACAGAGTCTTAGGGGAACCCTTTAGAAGACCATGTTTTGGTCATCCGTTTCTCAAACACCCTGAAGTGCGAGAAATCCAACGGAGGCGATCAAATCTTGTGGGGAACATGTGCAAAACTCTACAGAGTGCTAAAACCTAATCGATTAGCCGTGTCCATGGTCATGGACAACTTGAGCCAAAGGAACTGAAACTATCTGGAATTCTCAACACGAAGTATTATAATGATGTGGGTATTAATGACAACTTGGGTATGAGAATTGGTTGGTGGAACCATCTCATTAATCAACCAACATTGTAATAATAATTATTGCCCCCTCTTGTTGTAGGAAAAAATTGGCTTTATGCAAAATTTACTACCCCACCTGCCAAATAGGCATATAGAATAGATAATTACTTTACACCCCTCTTTTGTGACATTGCCGACATATTCAATATGCTGACCTACACGGCTACAACGTATCATGTTGCAGAGTACTTCTCCGACCAGGAGTGAGGATACGCTCTACGCTCGGTGAGATGCCCTTGGAATCAGATGGACTCAACTACCTTTGAAGCCTCCGCAAGACTTTGGTTTAGTTTATCTCATGAGTTGGCCTTCAGCCACTTTATTGTAATTTTTATTGTAATAAAGAACTCGATATGAGATTTTCGATTAATAAAGCTGTGTGATTTCACTTTGATATATACATTGATGTACCGTGTGTGTACCAGCATGATCTTGGGATGGTACGGAAACACCGGAGATTCGACCTTTGAGGTTGGGTCGCTACAGAAATGGTATCAGAGCAGACGCTCACCATAGGACGTAACCTCTAGGACTGGAAAAGCCTTTGGATTTTTTTCTTTTCTCTTTTGTCTTTAAAATTCTTATACTCTCATATGTTCATTTCTGACTTCCCTCCGATTTATTTCAACCTTTCTAGATGGCCACCTTCACCCGAGTTTTGTTCACGGAGTTTTGTCAGCCTGACACGACGATGCCCTTTGGCAAGGAGCTGGTGAAGATCGTCATGGACGTAAGGATCGCTTTGCCAAGCATCCTCGGGACTCCTATCATGTCTTTTCCACAGGACGGTTGCTACAGGATCAAGGTGCACATCCCCGGAAAGACCTTTGGAAATCGTAAAGAACCCATCGACTTCAAGTTTGTGGTACCCAGCTGGATTCTTGGGAGGGACATGGCGATTCACCGTGCCCTCAGACGTATTCAGGAGGAATACAGGGGTGGTCCCTTTTCGCCAGGAATCGGCATGGTTTGTCGCAGGGATGCCAATGGAAATATCATAAACACCCCCACTGAAGACTCCACCCTTTCCTATATCCAGACTTTGGAGACTCATATCGGGACCTTGGAGCTTCGGGTACGCGCAGACACGAAGACGATCAAGAGGCTGATGAACCGCGAGCTTGACCTTGAGGCTGACCTACGGGAAGCCAAGTACGAGCATGAGCATGAAGTGAAGGATTTCTTAGAGAGGATCGAGAAGCTGAACACTCGCATTGCAACTCTGGAGGAACAGCTGGACATGGGGGAAAATCTTCACCCAGAAGGAGACATGGCTCCCTTGATCAGCAACGATGATGACTATGAGGAGAGCGCCACCGGAGGAGGCCACATTACCATGGAATTTTGAGGAGAACTTTAGTTATGCCCCCATGTATCTTTAAATTTCGTCGTTAAAACATAGGTCGATGCTTAGTTTGATTTGAGACTTGTATCTCGATGTTTGAACCTTGAGTTGAATAAATGAATGAGTGTTTGGTGTGATATGTTTGTTGCATTGCATATGGGTAGTGAAAATTTCTTTTAGGCCCTTGTTCTATTCTAATTCTCACCCCTCTGAAAACAGCAAGATGCCTCCGCGACGTGAGCCCGACTTCACCTTCTCGCCGGAACTCACACAACTCCTCCAGCAGGAGAATGCCCTGATACAGCTGTTGATACAGAACCAGACCAACAACCACAACAACCACCCTCCACCTCAGGGCGACAACCTCACCCGTTTTCCGAGGCTGGATCCACCAACTTTCTCCAGCAACACTGAGCCCATTGTGGTAGATGATTGGCTCTGCAAGATGGAGAGGGAACTCATCACCGCTGGATGCACAGAGGCTGAAAAGGTGCGTTTTGCCGCCCATCAACTGGAGGGACCAGCAGCTTCATGGTGGGAGAACTACACCACCACATACCCCATTGCTGGTGTGACTTGGGAGCAGTTCAAGCTAGCTTTCCGCACCGCTCATGTCTCAGCTAGAGCCATGAGTCTGAAGAAGCGTGAGTTTCGCAACTTATGCTAGGGGAATCGTTCCGTGGCCCAGTATGTGGATGAATTCAGCATGTTGGCTCGTTATGCACCAGGAGATGTGGCCGATGATGCAGCCAAACAGGAGAAGTTTCTGGAAGGACTCATCGATGAGTTGAGCGTGCAGCTAATGGTGGCTACTTTCAACAACTACTAGGAGCTAGTAGACAAGGCCCCACTACTCCCTGTACTCAGGGAATACCGGATCAGGGACCGGTAAGTATGGAGGACACACTCATCTCGTGCACAACCATGGAGGCCACAACCATGGAGGAAATGGGAATAATCGTCCCAACAATGGCAACTTCAAGAACGGCAATGGAAGTGGGAATGGCAACCAGCACTGTCCCGCTCCAGCTCAGAAGGAGCTGAACCATATCACCTGCTTCAAGTGTCAGAAGACAGGGCACTATGCCACTGAATGTCCCCAGAACAAGCAAGGAAATGGAAACGGCAACAACAACGGCAACTCATCAGCTAAGAAGCCAAATCCTTTTCCCCATGCTCAGGTGAACCACATTGATGTGGAAGAAGTCTATGATCAGCCCGAGACTGTGGTTGGTAACTTTTTATTGCATTTACGTCCAGTTATGGTACTTTTTGATTCTGGTGCAACTCATTCATTCATATCAAGGTTAGTTGTGGAAAAGTATGGTTTACTCACTAGAACCCTTAGTCAGCCCATTAAGGTCAATTCCCTAGGAGGTATGATGATGGCAGGGATAGGATGCCACGCATTGAAACACCATATAGGAAACCATGTTTTTCCCACCGACCTCATCGTATTAGAATCCCAGGGATTGGATGTAATCCTAGGCATGGATTGGATGACCAAGTATGAAGGAAACCTTGATTGCCCCAGCAAGTCTATTTTGCTCACCACCCCAGAGAACAAGAGGATTAAGTATGTATCCCGATGCACAGAGATGAGTGCTCGGTTAAATTCCCTCACAGGAGTTGTTCAGGAGGAAGTGCCGGTGGTACAAGACTTTCCAGATGTATTCCTAGAGGAATTACCAGGCATGCCATCGTATAGAGAGATTGAGTTCCTGATAGAGTTATTACCAGGAACAGCCCCAATTTCCAAGAGACCATATCGGATGCCCGCAAATGATTTGGAGGAAATCAAGAAGCAGATTAAGGAGTTATTGGACAAAGGGTATATTCGCCCAAGTTCTTCACCTTGGGGAGCCCCAGTTCTTTTGGTGGAGAAGAAGGATAAAACCTTGAGGATCGTAGTCGATTATCGTGCATTGAACGAGGTGACTATCAAGAACAAGTATCCTCTGCCAATGATTAATGACTTGGTTGATCAACTAGTGGGAGCCAAAGTATTCTCCAAGATCGATCTTCGATCAGGGTATCACCAATTGAAAATTTGTGAACAGGATATACCCAAAACCGCCTTCACCACAAGGTATGGCTTATATGAGTATACAGTCATGTCTTTTGGTTTGACTAATGCTCCTGCCTACTTCATGAATATGATGAACAAAGTGTTTATGGAGTATCTAGACAAGTTTGTAGTGGTGTTCATCGATGACATTTTGATATTGTCCAAGAGCGAGGAAGAACACAAGGAACACTTGCGTTTAGTTCTGGAGAATCTTAGAGAGCATTAGTTATATGCCAAGTTCAGTAAATGTGAATTCTGGCTGACGGAAGTCGGATTCCTTGGACACATTATTTCCGGGGAAGGAATAGTAGTGGGCCCTGCTATGGTTGAAGCGGTCACTGAGTGGAAGTCACCCACCTCAGTTAAGGAGGTCCGTAGTTTTCTCGGGCCTTCCGGATAGTACCGGAGGTTCATTGAGAATTTCTCAAAGATTGCCAAGCCCATGACACAGTTGTTGAAGAAAGAGTCTAAGTATATTTGGACTGAGGAATGTGAAACCAGTTTCCAGGAGTTGAAGAAACGTTTGGTCATAGCCCCAGTGTTGATTTTGCCAAATGTTCAGCAGGACTTCTAGGTTTATTGTGATGCTTCGCGTCAAGGACTTGGAGGAGTACTCATGCAGGAGGGAAAAGTTGTAGCCTATGCATCCAGACAGCTACGACCTCATGAGTTGAACTATGCCACCCATGATTTGGAACTAGCAGCTGTAGTGCACGCACTCAAGACCTGGAGACATTTCCTTATTGAAAATAGTTGTGATGTTTACACTGATCATAAAAGCCTAAAGTATATCTTCACACAGAAGGAGTTGAACCTCAGGCAGAGGAGATGGCTAGAGTTAATCAAGGACTATGACATGAGACTGCAGTACCATCCAGGAAAGGCAAATGTTGTAGCAGATGCTTTGAGTCGGAAGAGTTATGTGAACACACTCATAGCAGGAGGATTACCCTAGGAGTTAGCCGATGATCTCAGAGAGCTCCGGCTAGAGATAGTTCCAAAAGGCTATGTTGCCACACTAGAGATCCAGTCCACCTTGACCAAAAGAATTCGTGAAGCCCAGAAATTGGACAATGAGATAGCTGAGATAAAGCAGAGAATGAAGGAGGGAAAAGCTGAAGACTTTCATGAAGATGAACAAGGTACTCTATGGTTTGAGAACAGAATCTATGTGCCCAGTGACCCAGAGCTCAGGAGTCCCACGATTCACCCTACTCGATACACCCAGGCAACACCAAGATGTACCTGGATTTGAAGGAAAGTTACTGAGGGACAAGTATGAAGAAGGATATTGCCAAACATGTTGCAGTATGTGATGTTTGTCAGCGAGTAAAGGCGGAACATCAGAAACCAGCAGGGTTACTCCAACCTTTGCCGATACCCGAGTGGAAATAGGATAAGCTTGGTATGGACTTCATCATAGGATTACCCAGGACCCGTTCAGGTTATGATTCCATCTGGGTAGTGGGGGATCGCTTGACCAAGGTGGCTCATTTCATTCCAGTGAAGACCACCTATACCAGTGCTAAGTTAGCCAAGATATATATGACCAGGATCATATGTCTGCATGGAGTTCCGAGGAGTATCGTGTCAGATAGAGGAACATAATTTACCTCAAAGTTTTGGCATCAGTTATATCAAACTTTGGGTACAAGGCTGGAATTTAGTACAGCTTTTCATCCGCAGACCGATGGACAGACTGAGAGAGTCAACCAGATTTTTGAGGACATGTTGAGAGATTGTGCGCTAGACTATGGATCTAGTTGGGATGGCAACTTTCCTTACGCAGAGTTCTCGTACAACAATAGTTATCAGACGAGTCTGAAGATGGCCCTTTTGAAGCTTTATACGGAAGGAGGTGCAGAACACCATTGATGTGGGATGGTGTTGGAGACCGAAAGCTTTTTGGTCCCGATCTTATCAGAGATTCTAAAGAAAAGGTCAAACTGATTTGAGACCGACTCAACATAGCCCAATCCAGGCAGAAGAGCTATGCTGACAGCAAACGCAAGGAGGTGACGTATGAAGTGGGAGACCGAGCATACCTTCGTGTGTCCCCACTTTGAGGAATCAAGAGGTTTGATGTTAAAGGAAAGTTAGCACCCAGAGTCATAGGCCCCTACAAAATTCTTGAACGTAGAGGCGAAGTTGCATACAAATTGGAATTGCCAGAAGGATTATCTGGATCTCATGATGTTTTCCATGTTTCTCAGCTGAAGAAATGCCACGCTAAGATGGTTGATATTCCTTTGAGAGACACAGTTCCCCTAGACGCCATACAGCTGGACAGTGATCTGACTTACGAGGAGAAGCCTGTCAGAATCCTCGAAACTGCCAACAGAGTTACCCGTAACAGGATCTTCAAGTTCTGTAAGGTTCTGTGGAGTCACCACACCGAGGAAGAAGCCACCTGGGAACGAGAAGGAGATCTTCATCGAGACCACCCGCACCTATTTTCAAGCCAACCCGAATCTCGAGGGCGAGATTCATCTTAAGGTGGGTAGGTTTGTAACATCCCAAAATTTCCATTTTGGAATGTTATGAAATATAGCTATGCATCATCATCACATTTTTTTGAATAAAATGAATTGTTGAAGTTCATCAGTTGAAACTCTGAAAGGCCACTTTCACTTTTCCATTTACTTTGTTTCTCTTATTTGAAAATCTCTGGAATTATTCAAAAAAAAGAGGAGTAACACGACACTCCACACCAGGGGCATCTTGGTGAATTATTTGAACAATAAAACCAGGGGTCTATTTGAAAGTTTATCTCAAAAGAATCTAAAATCAATTAGGCATTTTCTAAAAAATATTTTTTTTAAAAGTATTCATTTTGATAGAGGCCAAATGTTCATTAAATAGCATTTATTGCCCTGATCATTTTGATATTTAGATTCCCTATGTTTGGAAATGATTTGAATGCATTAAAGGAGTTTAAATGCTCTGGAAAATAGAAAAGGAAACGAATTTAAACGTTTTAATTAGAAAACCGGCCGGCCCATAGCCTTTAAGCCCTGAGATCCCTCCGGATCGGTCACCGACGCATTGATCCCGCCCCCTCTCTCACTCACACGTGGGACCCACCGTCCGACAGCGACATCCCCGCGCTCATCCCCTTCCCCTCGCCCCCGACCTCGTCGGCGATCTCTCCTCCCCAAATCTCGCTCCTCTCTCCCGCTCCCGCACCGGGCCTATAAGTAGCCCCTGCCTCTCCGCACTCCGTTCCACCCCCGAACGCCCCTGCCCTCGTGCGCAAATGCCACCGCTCCACCTCGCTGGAGTTCGGCCATCGACCAAAGCTCCCCGAGCACGAGGCTGTCGCCTTCGCCGCCTCCAGCCCCGTCCGACGTCACCATTCGACGCCGGAGCTTTCCCACCGTTGCCTGAGCACTTCGAACGCCGCCGTCGACCACCGCACGACCACCTCCGACCTCCGGCCGCCTTCGACCTCGCTGGAAACCTCGACCCCCTCTATAAGCCACCGCACCCCCCTGGACCGTCAGATCTAGATCCAACGCGCCAGATTAAACTTTTAAGACGCCGAACCATTTTCTTCTAATAACCGGCCATCTGCTCGCTAGCTCCCGCACGCACACGGCCTCGGCCAATCACAGCATGCCACGTAGCCTCTAACCGATCGATAATATTTTTCTTTCTCTGTTTCTGTTTTAGAAAACAGAATGTGTTATGTTTTATTTTTATTATATCTTTTAAACTATTTAGAGTTTTTGATTGATTCTTTTTGCAACATGTCACAAATTTCATGGTATTTATGTTTGTAGGCTTAGATTTCAAATTTGAACTTGTAAATTTGAATTTTGTTAAAATTGAGCAAATCACTATAACTTGAATAACTTGAGTCTAGAAATTTATTTTTGAGTGATTCTTTTTGCCACTATTTTGTATTAGTTAGGTCTATCATCCAGCACTGTTTGAGAATTTTTAAGATATTTTAAATTAGGGTTTTTAGTAAAAACAGATTCTGTTTAGTTCTTCTTAGTGTTTATTTGAATTTGTTTTTATTTTAGTTTATTTTAACTTTGTGTTAGTTTACTTTTTATTTTAGTTTATTTAGTTCTGTTGTTTAACACTAGGTGAACTATTTTATGACAATAAAAATATATTTTTTTTATTTTGTTTTGTGCTCTAATTTAGATAGGAAAACTTTGTTTCACCATTAGTAATGTTTAGAAAAATGTTTTGTAGTAACTCTTTTTGCACAAAATTTTTATAATGAAATGCTTTCTGTTTTCTAATAAAAATTTGTATTTACTTTTCTGTTATCTAAATGGCTAGTTGTTCAAAACAAATTTTTGTCTTGTTATGTCTTAGTAGAGATTTGACACCAAAAATTTTAGAGTCTTATACTTTGAGTGATTCTTCCTTTTGATTGTGCTATTGTTTGTTGAAGTATTTGTTTACCTTGCTGTTGTGTGAATTGTATTGTGGTTATGCTTATTGTGTGTTTTGTTTGATTCGTGTGATCGGAGTGCGAAGCTTGTTATGTAGAGTCACTTGAGTACGAGGATTGTCAGCAAGGCAAGTCACTTTGACCATGTATGTTTTTAATGCATTAGTTATACCATCTCCCCAATTGCATGCAAAGTAGGTAATTTGGAAACTTGGTTACTTGATGTAGTATCATGTGGTAGGATCCCCTCAACCCTTTGACACATTGGCCCCGGGAAACGTTGATTTTATTTTGCTATGCTATTAGTAGACGGGGTTGGTTGTGTGATTCATTAGAGTTGTGAGATAATAATTTCAAGACCTACAAGATGATCAAGACTTCAAGACTCCGAGTTTTCAACATACCTCTGGGTGGATGATGGTTGAACGGCGCCCTGGAGAAACCAGTGGTTAGCCTAGGTGTTGCTGGAGAAGTGCCAGTATTCACGCGGAAAGGTCCACCCAGGCACAAAGAGATGGATGGATGCTTCAAGACCCAAGGCTTACCTGCACAGCCACAAGCCATTATGGGCTCTAGCTTGGTTGGATATCGTGGTGGCCCTGGACAGGCGGTGCTACGACATGTAGAAGAACGGTAGGAAAGGATGGGCACCAACAGAGTCTCAGGGGAACCCTTTAGAAGACCATGTTTTGGTCATCCGTTTCTCAGACACCCTGAAGTGCGAGAAATCCAACGGAGGCAATCAAATCTTGTGGGGAACATGTGAGAAACTCTGTAGAGTGCTAAAACCTAATCGATTAGCCGTGTCCACGGTCATGGACAACTTGAGCCAAAGGAACTGAAACTATCTGGAATTCTCAACACAAAGTATTATAATGATGTGGGTATTAATGACAACTTGGGTATGAGAATTGGTTGGTGGAACCATCTCATTAATCAACCAACATTGTAGTAATAATATTTTGCCCCCTCTTGTTGTAGGATAAAATTGGCTTATGCAAAACTTACTACCCCACCTGCCAAATAGGCATAAATAATAGATGATTAATCAAAGTTGTGTGATTTCACTTTGATATATACATTGATGTACCGAGTGTGTACCAGCATGATCTTGGGATGGTACGGAAACACCGGAGATTCGACCTTTCAGGTCGGGTCGCTACACTGTGGTTTTGCATATCATTAGAATCATGGATATTTAGAGAATTCATACTAACATCCTGGCAATCATTATTTCATTCAAGGAACTACCATGAATCTCCTTACAAATTTCTTCTTTCAACACTTCATCAAAAAAATTCAGATTCATGATTTTCAAACAATACTTCATAGAGATAATCAAGTGTACTCAACTCACTAGAAATTGGTTCATCATAATTGGTCTTTTGAAAAGATTATCAAGTGGATGAAGATCCATATCAACAGATTTTTAGCAAGAAAATAGAAGGCACATGGCAACACAAGCAAACATAGCAACAAAAAGGCGAATGGAAGAAGGGCGAATAAAAGGGCAAATCTTTTTGGTATTTTCTAAAAATCTTTTAGAAGTGGGGGAGAGGAAAACGAGAGGAAAATGGCAAATAATGTAAATGCAAGAGATCAGTTTGTGATGGGTACTTGGTATCCTTGACTTGCTATGTATCTCCCAGGCAACGGCGCCAGAAATCCTTCTTGCTACTTCTCGAGCATGCGTTGGTTTCCCATGAAGAGGAACAGTTTGATGCAGCACAGTAGATAAGTATTTCCCTCAGTTTTTGAGAACCAAGGTATCAATTTAGTAGGAGATACAAGCGAGCCACCAATAGATGTACCTGCACAACGAATCAAACTCTTGCACCCAACGCTATAAAGGGGTTGTCAATCCCTTCACGGTTACTACAAATTACTGTCGAGCAATTGATAGAAAAGCAAATAATTATGAAGATATCCAAGGCAATGATTATGCATATAGGCATCACGTCTGTGATAAGTAGACCGAAATGACTCTGCATCTACTACTATTACTCCACACATCGATCGACTCCTGCCTGCATCTAGAGTATTAAGTTCATGAAGTAGCGCATTAAGCAAGATGACATGATGTAGAGGGATAAACTCAAGCAATATGATGAAAACCCCATCGTTTTACCCTTGATGGCAACAATACAATACGTGCCTCGCTACCCCTACTTTGTCACTGGGTGAGGACACGGCAAGATTGAACCCTAAAATAAGCACTTCTCCCATTGAACCCTAAACCAAACCAATAACTCAAAGAGACTTGCAAAGATATGAAATCATGCATATAAGAATTTTGGAAAGACTCAAATAATAATCATGGATAATCTAAACATAAACCCATAATTCATCGGATCTCGACAAACACACCGCAAAAGAGTATTACATCGGATAGATCTCCATGAAGATCATGAAGAACATGGTATTGAGAAGCAAAGAGAGAGAAGAAGCCATATAGCTACTACCTATGGACCCGTAAGTCTGTGGTGAACTACTCACGCATCATTGGAGGGGCAATGGAGTTGATGTTGATGCCCACCGTGATCGAATCCCCCTCCGGCAGATTATCGGAAAAGACTCCAAGATTGGATCTCTCGGGAAGAGAGGCTTCTATCGGTGGTAAAGTGTTTTCATGGCTCTCTTTGATAATGATGGAATATTTGGGTATTTATAGGCCGAATATTAGGGTTAGGGGAGTTGCCAGAGGCCCACAAGCCTGCCCAGCGCGGTGGCCCCCTAGTCGCAGCTAGCGGGCTTGTGGCCCCGTGGTAGCTCCTCTGCCTTGGTTCTCAAGTCTTGTGGCTTCCCTTTATTCCAGAAAAAACCATTCCGGAGGTTTTATTCCGTTTGGACTCCATTTAATATTCCTTATCTGCGAAACTCAAAAACAAGGAAAAAACAGGAACTGGCACTAGGCTCTAGATTAATAGGTTAGTCCCAAAAATAATATAAAATAGCATATTAATGCATATAAAACATCCAAAACAGATAATATAATAGCATGGAACAATCAAAAATTATAGATACGTTGGAAACGTATCAGCATCCCCAAGCTTAATTCCTGGTCGTCCTCTTGTAGGTAAATGATAAAAACACAATTTTTGATGTGGAATGCTACCTAACATATTTATCCATGTAATATTCTTTATTGTGGCATGAATATTCAGATCCGTTAGATTCAAAACAATTGTCTAATATTGATATAAAAACAGTAATACTTCGAGCACACCAACAAGGTAGTCGTGTCCTTTCGAAATAACAGGGCCTTAGAAAGTTATCCCTACAAAAAGTATCTAAATCATGCACAACCCCGATGAACAAGTCAAGCAATTGTTTCACACTTTTGGTGTTCTCAAACCTTTTCAACTTTCACGCAATACATGAGCGTGAGCCATGGATATAGCATTATAGGTTGAATAGAATATGGAGGGGGTGCAAGGGAAAAAGGAGAAGATAGTCTCACATCAAATAGGCGTATCAAAGGGTTATGGAGATGCCCGTCAATAGATATTAATGTGAGTGAGTAGGGATTGCCATGCAATAAATGCACTTAGAGCTATAAGTGTATGAAAGCTCAAAAAGAAAACTAAGTGGTCGTGCATAAAGAATATCCACTAGTTATATGAAAGTGACAAAATTGGAGACTCTCTATCATGAAGATCATGTTGCTACCTTGCAGCACAAGTGTGGAAAAGGTAGTAGCAATTGTCCCATCTCTCTTTCTCTCATTTTTTGGTGGGCTTCTTTGGCCTCTTTTATTTTTTTTGTTTGGGCTTCGCTGGCCTCTTTTATTTTTTGTAAAGTCCAGATACTCGTCTCAACTTGTGTGGGATTCATAGCCTCCATAATCCTTTTTTCTCATGGGATAATGCTCTATTAATGAAAAATCATTACACTTTTATTTACTTATAACTCGAAGAAAAAATTACAACTCGGTTCCTATGACAAGATATGACTCTATATGCAATATCAAGTGATGACGCAAGTCATAGAAAAACTACATGATGGAAGTTGCATGGCAATATATCTCGGAATGGCTATGGAAATGCCATAATAGATAGGTATGGTGTCTGTTTTGAGTAATATATGGTGGCTGTTTTGAGGAAGGAGGGTTTAATGTACCGGCGAAAGTTGTGCGGTACAAGAGAGGCTAGCACAGATAGAAGGGTGAGAGTGCGTATAATCCATGGACTCACATAAGAAATAAAGAACTCACATACTTATTGCAAAAGTCTATTAGTTATCAAACAAAGCATTAGACACATGCTCCTAGGGGAGAGGTTGGTAGAAATTAACCATCGCGCGCTCTCGACCCTCACACAAAGGTCGACAGTCATTAAACCAATCATGCTCCGACTTCGTTACATAATGGTTCACCATACGTGCATGCTACGGAAATCACAAGCTTTAAAACACGTATCTCTTCAATTCACAACTACTCACTAGCATGACTCTCATATTACACTCCCTAATATCTCAAAACTATATGCAAGGAATCCAACTTCTCATAGTTGTTAATGCAATTAATACGAAAGTTTTTATTATATCCCTCTTGGATACCCATTATATTAGGAATAGATTCAAAACCAAAACAAATTACCATCCTTTTTTAAGAAAATCTCAAAATAATATAAGTGAGGAACAAGAGTTCAATAATTTCTATAAAATATAACACCACCATGCTCTATAAACATATAAGTGAAACACTAGAGCAACATTGCCTAGCTCAAAAGATATAAGTGAAGCACATAGAGTATTCTAACAAATTCACGATTCAGCGTGTCTCTCGCAAAAGATGTGTGCAGCAAGGATGATTGTGGCAAACTAACAAGCAAAGACTCATATCATACAAGACGCTCCAAGCAAAACACATATCATGTGGTGAATAAAAATATAGCCTCAAGTAAATTTACCGATGGATTGAAGACGAAAGAGGGGATGCCTTCCGGGGTATCCCCAATCTTAGGCTTTTTGGTATCCTAGAATATGACTTGGGGTGCCTTGGGCATCCCCAAGCTACGCTCTTTCCACTCTTTATTCCATAGTCCAACAAATCTTCACCCAAAACTTGAAAACTTCACAACACAAAACTCAACAGAAAACTCATGAGATCCGTTAGTATAAGAAAAATAAATCACCACTTTACGTACTGTTGTGAACTCATTATTTATTTATATTTGTGTAACACCTACTGTATTCTAACTTTTCCATGACTCATACCCCCCGATACGACCCATAGATAATTCAAAATAAGCAAACAACACAAAGAAAACAGTATCTGTCAAAAACAGAACAGTCTGTAGGAATCTGTAAACTTCGAATATTTATGGAACTCACAAAATTCTGAAAACTTAGGAAGATCAAGAAAATTTATATATCAATCTTGTGTAAAAATTCAGATCAATTTGCCTCTCTGGAAAATTTGTAAAATTCCTGGACTGAGCGCAAAAGTTTTTGTTTTTCAGCAGGATCAAATCAACGACTTAGATCACCCAAAGGTTTTACTTGGCTCAAACACTAATCAAAACACAAAAACGCAATTAATACAGAAGTAATAATGTGCCAAACACACCAAAACAGAAGCAAAAGGTAGAAAGCAAAATAAAATTGGGTTGCCTCCCAACAAGCGCTATTGTTTAACGCCCCTAGCTAGGCATAATGATTTCAATGATGCTCACATAAAAAGTAGTAATTGGAACATGCAAGAGAGCATCATGAATCTTATTACAAGCACATTTAAGTCTAACCCTCTACCTATGCATAGGGGTTTTGTGAGCAAACAATTTATGGGAGCAAGAATCAACTAGCATAGGAAGGCAAAACAAGCATAACTTCAAAACTTTGAACACATAGAGAGGAAACTTGATATCACTGAAATTCCTACAAGCATATGTTCCTACCTCATAATAATTTTCAGTAGCATCATAAAGGAATTTCATAATATAATTATCAAATAAAGCATTATTTTCATCATTAATTATAGTATATGTGTCATCATCAAAACTTGGGGAACAAAGAATATCATATTCATCAAGCATAGCATCTCCAAGCTTGTGGTTTTGGATATCATTAGTATCATGGATATTCAGAGAATTCATAGTAACATCATTGCAATCATTATTTCATTCAAGGAACTATCATGAATCTCCTTACAAATTTCTTCTTTCAACACTTCATCAAAAATTTTAGATTCATGATTTTCAAACAAAATTTCATAGAGATAATCAAGTGCACTCAACTCACTAGCAATTGGTTCATCATAATTTGGTCTTTTGAAAAGATTATCAAGTTGATGAGGATCCATATCAATATAATTTTAGCAAGCAAATAAAAGGCACATGGCAACACAAGCAAACATAGCAACGAAAAGGCGAAATGGAAGAAGGGCGAATAAAAGGGCAAATCTTTTCGGTATTTTCTAAAAATCATTTTAGAAGTGGGGGAGAGGAAAACAAGAGGCAAATGGAAAATAATGTAAATGCAAGAGATGAGTTTGTGATGGGTACTTGGTATCCTTGCCTTCTATGTATCTCCCCGGCAACGGCGCCAGAAATCCTTCTTGCTACTTCTCGAGCATGCGTTGGTTTCCCATGAAGAGGAATGGTTTGATGCAGAAAAGTAGATAAGTATTTCCCTTAGTGTTTGAGAACCAACGTATCAATCCAGTAGGAGATACAAGTGAGCTACCAATAGATGTACCTGCACAAAGAATCAAACTCTTGCACCCAACGCTATAAAGGGGTTGTCAATCCCTTCACGGTTACTACAAATTATTGTCGAGCAATTGATAGAAAAGAAAATAATTATGAAGATATCCAAGGCAATGATTATGCATATAGGCATCACGTCCGCGAAAAGTAGACCGAAACGATACTGCATCTACTACTATTACTGCTCACATCGATCGACTCCTGCCTACATCTAGAGTATTAAGTTCATGAAGAACAGAGTAACGAATTAAGCAAGATGACATGATGTAGAGGGATAAACTCAAGCAATATGATGAAAACGTTTTACCCTTGATGGCAACAATATAGTATGTGCCTCGCTACCCCTACTTTGTCACTGGGTGAGGACATCGCAAGATTGAACCCAAAACTAAGCACTTCTCCCATTGCAAGAATTACCAATCTAGTAGGCCAAACCAAACCAATAACTCGAAGAGACTTACAAAGATATGAAATCATGCGTATAAGAATTCAGGAAAGACTCAAATAATAATCATGGATAATCTGAAAATAAACCCACAATTCATCGGATCTCAACAAACACACCGCAAAAGAGTATTACATCGGATAGATCTTCATGAAGATCATGAAGAACATGGTATTGAGAAGCAAAGAGAGAGAAGAAGCCATCTAGCTACTAGCTATGGACCCGTAGGTCTGTGGTGAACTAATCACACATCATCGGAGGGGCAATGGAGTTGATGTAGATGCCCACCGTGATCGAATCCCCCTCCGGCAGATTACCGGAAAAGGCTCCAAGATTGGATCTCTCGGGAACGGAGGCTTCTGGAGGTGGAAAAGTGTTTTTGTGGCTCTCTTTGATAATGATGGAATATTTGGGTATTTATAGGCCGAACATTAGGGTTAGGGGAGTTGCCAGGGGCCCACAAGCCTGCCCGGTATGGGTGGCCCCCTGGCAGCGGCTAGCGGGCTTATGGCCCCATGGCACCTCCTCTGTCTTGGTTCTCAAGTCTCATGGCTTCCTTTTATTCCAAAAAAATCATTCCAGAGGTTTTATTCCGTTTGGACTCCATTTAATATTCCTTATCTACGAAACTCGAAAACAAGGAAAAAATAGGAACGGGCGCTGGGCTCTAGATTAATAGGTTAGTCCCAAAAATAATATAAATAGCATATTAATGCGTATAAAACATCCAAAACAGATAATATAATAGCATGGAACAATCAAAAATTATAGATATGTTGGAGATGTATCAGCATCCCCAAGCTTAATTCCTGCAAGTCCTCGAGTAGGTAAATGATAAAAACGGAATTTTTGATGTGGAATGCTACCTAACATATTTATCCATGTAATATTATTTATTGTGGCATGAATATTCAGATCTGTTAGATTCAAAACAATAGTCTAATATTTACATAAAAACAATAATACTTCGAGCACACCAACAAGGTAGTCGTGTCCTTTCGAAATAACATGGCCTTAGAAAGTTATCCCGACAAAATCATATGGTCTGGCTATGCTCCATCTTCCCAACACAAAGTATCTAAATCATGCACAACCCCGATGAACAAGTCAAGCAATTGTTTCACACTTTTGGTGTTCTCAAACCTTTTCAACTTTCACGCAATACATGAGCGTGAGCCATGGATATAGCATTATAGGTGGAATAGAATAAGGAGGGGTGCAAGGGAAAAAGGAGAAGATAGTCTCACATCAACTAGGCGTATCAACGGGTTATGGAGATGCCCGTCAATAGATATCAATGTGAGTGAGTAGGGATTGCCATGCAACAAATGCACTTAGAGCTATAAGTGTATGAAAGCTCAAAAAGAAAACTAAGTGGTCGTGCATAATGAATATCCACTAGTTATATGAAAGTGACAAAATAGGAGACTCTCTATCATGAAGATCATGTTGCTACCTTGTAGCACAAGTGTGGAAAAGGTAGTAGCAATTGTCCCATCTCTCTTTCTCTCAATTCTTGGTGGGCTTCTTTGGCCTCTTTTATTTTTTTTTGTTTGGGCTTCGCTGGCCTTTTTTATTTTTTGTAAAGTCCAGATACTCGTCTCAACTTGTGTGGGAGTCATAGCCTCCATAATCCTTTTTTCTCATGGGATAATTCTCTATTAATGAAAAATCATCACACTTTTATTTACTTATAACTCGAAGAAAAAATTACAACTCGGTTCCTATGACAAGATATGACTCTATATGCAATATGAAGTGATGACGCAAGTCATAGAAAAACTACATGATGGAAGTTTCATGGCAATATATCTCGGAATGGCTATGGAAATGCCATAATAGATAGGTATGGTGTCTGTTTTGAGTAATATATGATGACTGTTTTGAGGAAGGAGGGTTTAATGTACCGGCGAAAGTTGTGCGGTACAAGAGAGGCTAGCACAGATGGAAGGGTGAGAGTGCGTATAATCCATGGACTCACATAAGTCATAAAGAACTCACATACTTATTGCAAAAGTCTATTAGTTATCAAAAAAAGCATTAGACACATGCTCCTAGGGGATAGGTTGGTAGGAATTAACCATCGCGCGCTCTCGACCCTCACACAAAGGTCGACACTCATTAAACAAAGCATGCTCCGACTTCGTTACATAATGGTTCACCATACGTACATGCTACGGAAATCACAAGCTTTAACACACGTATCTCTTCAATTCATAACTACTCACTAGCATGACTCTCATATTACCATCCCTAATATCTCAAAACTATATGCAAGGAATCCAACTTCTCATAGTTGTTAATGCACTTAATATGAAAGTTTTTATTATATCCCTCTTGGATACCCATTATATTAGGACTAAATTCAGAACCAAAACAAATTACCATGCTGTTTTAAGAAACTCTAAAAATAATATAAGTGAGGAATGAGAGTTCAATAATTTCTATAAAATATAACACCACCATGCTCTATAAAGATATAAGTGAAACACTAGAGCAACATTGTCTAGCTCAAAAGATATAAGTGAAGCACATAGAGTATTCTAACAAATTCACGATTCAGCGTGTCTCTCTCAAAAGATGTGTGAAGCAAGGATGATTCTGTCAAACTAACAAGCAAAGACTCATATCATATAAGACGCTCCAAGCAAAACACATATCATGTGGTGAATAAAAATATTGCCTCAAGTAAATTTACCGATGGATTGAACACGAAAGAGGGGATGCCTTCTAGGGCATCCCCAAGCTTAGGCTTTTTGGTATCCTAGAATATGACTTGGGTGCCTTGGGCATCCCCAAGCTACGCTCTTGCCACTCTTTATTCCATAGTCCATCAAATCTTCACCCAAAACTTGAAAACTTCACAACACAAAACTCAACCAAAAACTCATGAGATCCGTTAGTATAAGAAAAATAAATCACCACTTTACGTACTATTGTGAACTCATTATTTATTTATATTTGTGTAATACCTACTATATTCTAACTTTTCCATGACTCATACCCCCCGATACGACCCATAGATACATCAAAATAAGCAAACAAGACAAAGAAAATAGAACCTGTCAAAAACAGAACAGTCTGTAGGAATCTGTAAACTTCGAATATTTATGGAACTCACAAAATTCTGAAAACTTAGGACGATCAGGAAAATTTATATATCAATCTTGTGTAAAAATTCAGATCAATTTGCCTCTCTGAAAAATTTGTAAAATTCCTGGACTGAGCGCAAAAGTTTTTGTTTTTCAGCAGGATTAAATCAACAACTACCATAGATCACCCAAAGGTTTTACTTGGCTCAAACACTAACCAAAACACAAAAACGCAATTAATACAGAAGTAATAATGTGCCAAACACACCAAAACCGAAGTAAAAAGCAGAAATCAAAATAAAATTGGGTTACCTCCCAACAAGCGCTATTGTTTAACGCCCCTAGCTAGGCATAATGATTTCAATGATGCTCACATAAAAAGTAGTAATTGAAACATGCAAGAGAGCATCATGAATCTTATTACAAGCACATTTAAGTCTAAATCACTTCCTATGCATAGGGGTTTTGTGAGCAAACAATTTATGGGAGATGGAATCAACTAGCATAGGAAGGCAAAACAAGCATAACTTCAAAACTTTGAACACATAGAGAGGAAACTTGATATCACTGAAAATCCTACAAGCATATGTTCCTCCCTCATAATAATTTTCAGTAGCATCATGAAGGAATTTCACAATATAATTATCAAATAGAGTATTATTTTCATCATCAGTTATAGCATACGTGTCATCATAGAAACTTGGGGAACAAAGAATATCATATTCATCAAGCATAGCATCCCCAAGCTTGTGGTTTTGCATATCATTAGTATCATCGATATTCAGAGAATTCATACTAACATCATGGCAATCATTATTTCATTCAAGAAACTATCATTAATCTCCTTACAAATTTCTTCTTTCAACACGTCATCAAAATTTTCAGATTCATGATATTCAAACAAAACTTCATAGAGATAATCAAGTGCACTCAACTCACTAGCAATTGGTTCATCATAATTTGGTCTTTTGAAAATATTATCAAGTGGATGAGGATCCATATCAATATATTTTTAGCAAGCAAATAGAAGGCACATGGCAACACAAGCAAACATAGCAACGAAAAGGCGAATGGAAGAAGGGCTAATAAAAGGGCAAATGTTTTTGGTATTTTCTAAAAGTCGTTTTAGAAGTGGGGGAGAGGAAAATGAGAGGCAAATGGAAAATAATGTAAATGCAAGAGATGAGTTTGTGATGGGTACTTGGTATCCTTGACTTGCTATGTATCTCCCCGGCAACGGCACCAGAAATCCTTCTTGCTACTTCCCGAGCATGCGTTGGTTTCTCGTGAAGAGGAACGGTTTGATGCAGCAAAGTAGATAAGTATTTCCCTCAGTTTTTGAGAACCAAGGTATCAATCCAGTAGGAGATACAAGCGAGCCACCAATAGATGTACCTGCACAAAGAATCAAACTCTTGCACCCAACGCTATAAAGGGGTTGTCAATCCCTTCACGATTACTACAAATTAATGTAGAGAAATTGATAGAAAAGCAAATAATTATGAAGATATCCAAGGCAATGATTATGCATATAGGCATCACATCCGTGACAAGTAGACCAAAACGATTCTGCATCTACTACTATTACTCCACACATCGATTGACTCCTGCCTGCATCTAGAGTATTAAGTTCATGAAGAACAGAGTAACGCATTAAGCAAGATGACATGATGTAGGGGTATAAACTCAAGCAATATGATGAAAACCCCATCTTGTTATCCTTGATGGCAACAATACAATACGTGCCTCACTACCCCTACTTTGTCACTGGGTGAGGACACCGCAAGATTGAACCCAAAACTAAGCACTTCTCCCATTGCAAGAATTACCAAGCTAGTAGGCCAAACCAAACCAATAACTCGAAGAGACTTGCAAAGATATGAAATCATGCATATAAGAATTCAGGAAAGACTCAAATAATAATCATGGATAATCTAAACATAAACCCACAATTCATCGTATCTCGACAAACACACCGCAAAAGAGTATTACATCGGATAGATCTCCATGAAGATAATGAAGAACATGGTATTGAGAAGCAAAGAGAGAGAAGAAGCCATCTAGCTACTAGATATGGACCCGTAGGTCTGTGGTGAACTACTCACGCATCATCGGAGGGGCAATGGAGTTGATGTATATGCCCACCGTGATCGAATCCCCCTCCGGCAGATTACCGGAAAAGGCTCCAAGATTGGATCTCTCGGGAACGAAGGCTTCTGGTGGTGGAAAAGTGTTTTCGTGGCTCTCTTTGATAATTATGGAATATTTGGGTATTTATAGGCCGAACATTAGGGTTAGGGGAGTTGCCAGGGGCCCACAAGCCTGCCCGGCACTAGTGGCCCCCTGGCAGCGGCTAGCGGGCTTGTGGCCTCGTGGCAGCTCCTCTGCCTTGATTCTCAAGTCTCGTGGCTTCCTTTTATTCTAGAAAAAATCATTCCGGAGGTTTTATTCTGTTTGGACTCCATTTAATATTCCTTATCTGCGAAACTCAAAAACAAGGGAAAAACAGGAACTGGCACTGGGCTCTAGATTAATATGTTAGTCCCAAAAATAATATAAGATAGCATATTAATGCGTATAAAACATCCAAAACAGATAATATAATAGCATGGAACAATCAAAAATTATAGATACGTTGGAGACGTATCAAGTACCACTCGCAGCGGAATCTAAGTGATTCCTAGAAGCAAAATTCAATCCAGCATATAAAATTTGTATAATCATCCATAAACTCAAACCATGCGCGGGACAATTCCTAATCGTAAGTTTCATCCTTTCCCAAGATTTTGCAACATGCTCATGATCAAGTTTCTTAAAATTCATTATATCGTTCCTAAGGGAGATGATTTTAGCGGGCGGAAAGTACATGGAAATAAAAGCATATTTACACTTATTCCATGAATCAATACTATTTTTAGGCAAAGATGAAAACCAAGTTTTAGTATGATATCATAGTGAGAACGGGAATAGCTTCAATTTAACAATAATTATCCACATCTTTCTTTTTTGCATATCACACAACTCAAGAAAGTATTTAGATGGGATGCGGCATCTTCATTAGCAAGGCCGGAAAATTGTTCTTCCATAACAAAATTGAGCAAAGCAGCATTAATTTCATAAGATTTCGCACTAGTGGCTTGAGCAATCGGAGTACTAATAAAATCATTATTATTAGTATTGGAAAAGTCACACAACTTGGTATTCTCTTGAGTCGTCGTGACAAAGCAAGCAATCAAGCACACAAGCAAGCAAACGAAGAGACGAACGAAAAAGGGCGAAGAAAAAGGCAAATCTTTTTGGTATTTTCTGAAAATCGTTTTAGAAGTGGGGGAGAGGAAAACGAGAGGTAAATGGCAAATAATGTAAATGAAAGAGTTAAGTTTGTGATAGGTCCTTGGTAGGCTTGATGTAGATCTCCCCGGCAACGGCACCAGAAATCCTTCTTGCTACTTGTCGTGGATTTATCACGGCAGATGTCCGGGTGAACGGACTTGGATTCGAGGCCATCGCTAACGCGGTGGACTCAAAGGGGTTGATCGGGACGAAAGACACGGATTTACCCAGGTTCGGCCCCTCAAGTCGAGGTAATAGCCTACGTCCTGCTTGTGTTTGTATTGCTTATGTATCGATTACAAGGAGCTAGAAGCTTGACCTAGTTCTCAATCACCTATCTCCTAAGTCGCCCCACGTCTGCCTTTATATAGGAGGTCAGGACCACCGGGTCATTACAATCGTTAACCGAGTCTTACTATATGTCCGAGTCTCTCTCTATCTTCTTGTCCAAGCTGTCTTTGAGACGGCTTACGTGCCCGAGTCTTCTCTGTCTGGGCTGTCGTACGGCCCACACCTTGAGCCGCCTATCTTCCTGGGCCACCAGTCATACGACTCACCCTTGGGCCAGCTCACGAACCAGCAACATGACCTGTAGCCTCCAGGGCGGGTCATATCGTGGGGTTATATCCCCAACATTAGGCCCCAGGTTGAATTGAGCTTGCTCACTTCATCCTTCTCTTCTGTTTTTGGCGAGTCGCCCGGAAATGACCCGGCGTGACGTCATGAGATCCGCTGACGTATCACCAAATCTTTCATTAACTATCATCCTAAGAATCGAAGCGTCCGCTTCGGTCAAACAGTGTTATCGCCTGGACTTTTGCGCCTTCCTTATTCCCTTTTTAAATACGACCCGTGGGGGTCGAAGCTTTTCCTCCTCCTGCTCGTGCCTCTTCTTCTTCTTCCTGTCGCTGCCGCTCCAGCATCCTCGTTGTCCGGCGCCGTCTTCGCAGCTACACCGACCGGGCCGCTGCATCATCCTGATTCGCACCAGAAACCTTCCGCCGCCGCCGCGACATCTCTGGTGAGTTCTTTTTCTTAAATCGCCCACCACCGTACTAGGGTTTTCACCAGGGGCTCCGCCGCCGCCGCTTGGGCTCCGGCACCGCCACCACGAGTATATCTCGATGCTGTTGTCGCCTTTAGATTGCGCTCTCGCCCCACCGCTGCGCGCAGGCCGGCCGCGCGTAATGCGCGGACCACGATGGCTCCGCTCCATTTTCTTTCCTTCTGTTGTTCATCGCTAGGTCAGGATTAAAATCCTTTTTTGCCGCTTTTGTAGATCCGTAGCCATAGTAATAGTTTTCGGAATCTATTTTTTAGGACTTAGCCAATTTTCAATCTTCCTTTCCTCTGTTGAGTCGCTAAGCTTCTCCGGCTCTCATCGACCGGGTCTTTCCACCTTATCCATAGAACTCTTAAACCTGTAAGCCGTCATAATATTTGCTTGCGCTTGACTCATCGCGTCCTTTACCTTGCACTGTATTTAAGCCGCCAATATGTCTCGTGCGTCCAACTCAAGCAACTGGGTTGGTTCCTGCGTTACGGAGGAGTATTTAGCAGCTTATGTTGAAGCGGGCACTCTCCCTCCCAAAGAGGTCCTCAATTGGCGGGTTCCGGGTAAAGAGACCTGGCCTTCTCCCCAAAAAGGAGAGATAGTAGTCTTCACCGATCACATCGAGCGAGGGTTCATGCCGCCCGGCTCTAAGTTTTTCCGGGATGTCCTTCATTTTTACAAGCTGCATCCTCAAGACTTGGCACCCAACTCCGTCTCAAACATCTACAACTTCCAAGTTCTCTGCGAAGCTTACCTGCAAACTAAGCCGTCTGTGGGGTTCTTTCGAGAGTTCTTCTATGCCAACCGCCAAACTGAAATGAAGGGTGGTCCGAGTCTAGAGCTGGGCGGCATTTCTATTCAACGCCACCGAGACATCATCTTTCCTGCTACTCCAATGCCGAGTCACCCCAAAGATTGGAATAAGACGTGGTTCTATTGCCCAGAGACCTCTCCTGAGAAAGAGCACTCATTGGCGGGTTACCGTCCCTCCCAGCTTAGGACAGACACAGAGCTTCCCGGCCGGCTCTCAGCCTCGGAGTGTGCCAGATACGAGCCGTTCCATGCCAAGATCAAAGCGCTCCTGGCCAATGGTTTAATAGGATTGTATTTGATCCGCTGCTGGATTTCCTGGCGGATCATGCCTTTAAGCTGCAAAGGTCGGCTTATGTGCGAGTATGAAGGCAAATATGACAGCTCGTTGTGCTTCAGCGAGTCAACACTGTCAAAGGATGATATTACCACTACCATCCGGACCCTTGTCCACGAAGCCTCCGGCTCATGCAGCGTCATCGGCCTGGCGACTTTCTGCATCAATAATCCGGCTCCCGATGTAAGTTAATCTCTTCCCATCCGTCTCTTAGATGTTTCTTGTACTTTGTTGATTTGCTATTCATTCTTCGGGTCATTCCTGTAGGTTGACTCAGACTTCTGGAAGAAGGAATATGTTGCCCCTCCAAAGAAATCTAGGAAGAAGGTCGCGACCAAGAGGGCTAAAAAAGATGCCCCGCAAGATAATTTGTTTGACCCGCCACCATCATCCAACTCAGAGGTAATACTTTAATTACTTTGTTTGATCTTTTACCTTCCTGCTTTATTAATGCTTGTTTTACTCGCAGGAGGAAGTGGAAACCAGCCGCGCCAATGCTCCTGAGGTAAATTATGTTTCTTCCGTCTCAGAATGTTTCGTCCCCGAAAGCCACGGCAGGTTATCAGAAAAGTTCCTCTTTCTCACCCTCTTGCTCACCTGGCTCCCAATTTTCTCTTGAAAAAGCAACAGCAGGCCGAGCGTTGACAGACTCGAAGCACCGGCTCTACTCAGCTCGTGTCCGGGTTACCAAATTCTCCGGCTCCAAAGAAACGCACCGCAAAGGTTTATGTCTCTACTTTTCCTTTGACTTTCCTTTGTAAACTTGAAACTTTCTCATCTTTCTGTTTTATTCTTTTTAGAAATCCCCTTCCTCTGGCGACTCTTCGGCGTCAGTTCAACCACCGCCCAACATCAATCCGTTGTAAGCATTCCTTACTATGAGATCCGGACATCCGGATCTTAATATGATAGCAACATCTTCGACTGCTGATCCTTCTATTTTTCAGTGCTCAAGCGAAGCGTCGCAGGACCAACAAGCCCTCCCCCAGCCCTGTTATCCAAGAGTCAAAGCTCGAACAACCGGAGGAGGCTGAAGCAGAAGAAAATCCACCAGCTGCCTCCACAGAACCGGCTGCTGTCGATGTCATTATGGAGAGCCCTCCAAGGGCTCCTTCAAAACCGGCGACTCCAGCCAAGACCCCTAAAACTCCAGATGTTGTTATCACTTGGTCTGGTCATCAAACTCCTCCGGCTCATGTGCTGACCAAGCGTACAGAGCCAGCCGAAGCCTCGAAGAAGCTGAACTTTGACTCTTCGTACGAAAAGATGACAGCCGAGGAGCTCCATGCCGGCTATATAAACCGGGTTACCACCAGCCGGGATCTGGAACTTCGGCTGGTCTCTTTAATGAAGACAAAATACGAGGTACTCTTTCTGTTGCCATACCCTTGCCTAGCCCCCAAGGGCCGGTTCAATGTATTCAACCGTTGAACCGGGTCTTTGTTTAACTTTCTGTTAGAAAAAATTCAAAGTCATTGTTCTCTAGAGTCGGCTTAATTTGCCAAAATTGAGTCGGATCTTCCTTTAGAAAACTTAAACTGCCAGTCGAAGCCCCCAAGGGCCGGCTCCATCTTGAGGAAGTTGAGTCGGATCTTCTATTAGAAGTAAATTGAAGAGCCATAGTGTAGCCCCCAAGTTCTGGTTTAACTTCGAAGAAGATGAGCCGGAACTGCGCTGCATGCTGAAAGATCAAATATACATTAGCCCCCAAGTGTCAAATATATTGCTTGCAATCTGTTTGAGACTTGCATAAGTTTGCTTTCAACACTTGTCCTGTATTTTGGCGAATTATCCTGTATTTTGATGTATTATAGGAAGCTTTAAACGAAGCCGGCTCTCAATTTTCTAATATAAAGGCAAACCTAGCGGCTCAACAAGAGGCCCGCAGCGTCTCTGACGAAAAGTGTCGGTTGCTGTCTGAAGAGCTGGTCCATATTAAGGCGGAGCTTGCTTCTCTAAAGGAATCTACTGAGTTGGAGAAAGCTGCGTTGACTAAGCAAGCGGATGACGCCGACCAGCGGCTGATAGCCGTGCCGGATGAGCTTCAAGGCCTAAAGTGTCATATAACCAAGATGGCAGCCGCTCTCTTTGGTAAGTTCTTACTCACTTCATGTTTCCAGCATGTCTCATTCATCTGTTGTGATAGCGACTCATCTTGCTTTGTTCGACTTATACAGGCCCCAAAAGCCGGCAATTGGTTTCAGATAGCCTTTTACCCCTGAAGGCTATTTACACCTTTGCAGAACAACTTTATTGCGGCGCTATTTTCACGATTAAGACGATTCAATACAAGGAGAAGATCCCCACCGCTCTAAAAGGTGTCTTGGAACTCTTCTCCACAATGCCCAAGCAAATAGAGGAACTGAAGAAGTCCGCCTTTCGCCAAGGAGTCGTCGCTGGATTGAGCCGGGCTCTGGCCTTCGCCCCCGAGCTAATGCCGGCCAAAATGATGGATGGTTACCCGTCCAAAAAAGATGACGGCTCAGAGTTCACTGAAGAGGATTACATCCGGTGTGTCAAAGAGTCGCGTTATCTGGCCTTTGTGCTGGCGGATGAAGCTAACTTGAGCACTTATCAGGCGACTTACGACGCAGAGGAGAAGAGGATCCGCAAGCCTCTCTACGAGTGGAAGGATCTGACACCCGCCCGTAGTAAGGACCTCTTCCCTTGTGAGCTTGACGCGTCCCCTTTCCTTGAAGGGTCTTTCGCTGCTCTGGCTGACTGTATTTGGGAGTTGGGAAATCTCCAGATAAAGCCAGCGGAAGAACCGAAGCGGGATGAGCCGGCCAATAACTGAAATTTGTTCTTTTAACCTTTCTGAGCACAGATTCATGTACTGACCCATGTAATGACCCGCCGTGAGCGATTGAAACTTGGCAATGCCTTTTGCTCCTTCTAAGAGTAGTTTTTGTAATAGAGTAAGGATGATCCTGCCGTTGCCGGCTGTATATACTTTCATCTCTCTGTTTCAACTTTCTGTATTGCCGGCTCTCCATTGATTGCTCGCTCCTTTGCATAAATATACCTTGAGCTTTTCTGATGAGGGGTGTTTGTATTTGAAGACGTCATTCCTTCTCCAGAAGATTAGAGCCGGATAATATCTTTGAAAATTCAAATTTTGTCAACCGGAGCAACATGGCTCCGGCTCTTGTCGGATGAATCCATTAAGGAGTCGGTTGTCTTAGGATAATGTAAGCTATCCCTGATGGTAAGAAGCCTCTATCGACAATTGCGGCTATTGATGAACTGGAAGCGGCCTAAAGCCGGCTGTATGAAGGGTAATGTAAGCTATACCTGACGATAAGAAGCCTCCTTTTAACAGCAAATGTTGTATGTGCG
Source organism: Hordeum marinum (assembly GCA_022496015.1). Classification (NCBI taxonomy): domain Eukaryota; kingdom Viridiplantae; phylum Streptophyta; class Magnoliopsida; order Poales; family Poaceae; genus Hordeum; species Hordeum marinum. Next base: position 48,695,890 of record CM039672.1, read on the forward strand.
AACGCCGGCTGTCAATGGGAGATGTAAGCTATACCCCAAGGCAAGAAGCCTCCATCGACAGACGCAGCTAATAATTAGCCTGAGACAGCATAAAGCCGGTTGTTTGAAAGGAGATGTAAGCTATACCCGAAGGCAAGAAGCCTCTTTCAACAGCTACAGTTGATAAGCAACTGAGGTTTGGCGTAAACGCCGGTTGTTAGGGTGAGATAAGCGAACCCGTCGGTAAGAAGCCCCCTTCGACAACCGCGGTTAATAAGTAACTGGAAGTGGCATAAAGCCAGCCATTAGGGTGAGATAAGCGATACCCGTCGGTGAGAAGCCCCCTTCGATGGCCGAAGTTGATAAGCAACTGGAATTTGGTGTACATGTTGTTGTCTTAGGGTCATGTAAGCTATACCAAAGGTAAGAAGCCTCCATCAACAACAGCGCTTAATGTAACCAAACTAGGCATAAAGCCAACTGTGCAAGGGAGATGTAAGCTATACCCGAAGGCAAGAAGCCTCCTTGCAACAGTTTAATAATAGCTGGTTGTGCAAAGGAGATGTAAGCTATACCCGAAGACAAGAAGCCTCCTTGCAACAGTGCTTAATTGGGCATAATGCCGGCTGTGCAAGGGAGATGTAAGCTATACTCGAAGGCAAGAAGCCTCCTTGCAACAGCATAAAAGCTGTGCAGGGGAGATGTAAGCTATACCCGAAGGCAAGAAGCCTCCCTACAATAGCGCTTGATAGGTCATAAAGCCGGATCAGCCGTTTTGACAGCGAACAAACCACTTCAACTCAAATTTTTGAGACGGAAAAATTTCATCTTGATTGCACAAATGTATACATAAGAGCAGAGACCCCAGTCTTTGCGGGGATGCTAGCTTTTACTCATGTAAGCATGATATATACAATGATAGCGGCTTTCAACGCCTGCTAAGTAAAGTATGGTCGCAAATGTGCGATATTCCATGGCCGCAACGTCTCTTGACCCACGGTTTCTGACTCATCTCGGATATCAATGAGGTAATATGACCCATTGTTAAGGTTTCTGCTGATCACAAAAGGCCCCTCCCATGGTGGAGATAACTTATGCATTCCAGATTGGTCTTGAATCAGCCGGAGCACCAGGTCACCCTCTTGGAACGTCCGGGTCTTCACCCTGCGGCTATGATAGCGTCGCAGGTCTTGTTGATAAATTGCCGACCTAGCTGTTGCTAACTCTCGTGCTTCATCCAAGGCGTCCAACGCATCTTGGCGTGCTACCTCATTGTCCATCTCAACATAAGCCGCCACCCTTGGTGAGTCGTGCCGGATATCGCTGGGTAGAACCGCCTCAGCACCATACACCATGAAGAAAGGCGTGAAACCTGTAGATCTGTTAGGGGTAGTTCTGATGCTCCATAAGATGGAAGGCAACTCCTCAACCCAACACCCGGGTGTCCGCTTCAAAGGAACCATGAGCCGTGGTTTGACTCCTCTTAAAATTTCCTGATTGGGTCGCCCGCCTGACCATTAGACTGTGGATGTGCCACGGCTGAAACATCAAGCTGGATATGCTCCTTCTCACAGAACGCTTTCATAGCTCCTTTGGATGGATTTGTTCCATTGTCCGTAATGATACTGTGTGGGTAACCAAAGCGATAGATCAGCTTCTTAATAAATTGAACCACTGTAACCGCATCACATTTACTGACCAGCTTTGCCTCTACCCACTTAGTAAATTTATCAATTGCCACCAGAAGGTGTGTTTTCTTATCCTTGGATCTCTTGAAAGGTCCTACCATATCAAGCCCCCAGACCGCAAACGGCCAAGTGATTGGTATCATCCTCAACTCTTGAGCCGGAACGTGAGCACGCCGGCCAAACTTCTGACAGCCGTCACACTTACGGACTAAGTCTTCTGCATCCTTGTGAGCCATCAACCAGAAAAATCCATGTCGAAAAGCCTTGGCCACTAAAGATTTTGACCCGGCATGATGTCCACAGTCGCCATCATGAATTTCACTCAAGATCTGTCGGCCCACCTCTGGTGAGACGCAGCGCTGAAAGACACCCATCGCACTACACTTATGTAACTCACCATTGATAATCGTCATAGACTTAGAATGCCGGGTGATCTTCCTGGCCAGATCCTCCTCCTGAGGCAACTCGCCGCATGTTAGATATGCCAAATAAGGAATAGTCCAATCTGGGATGGCATGTAGAGCCGCCACCAATTCCGCTTCCGGGTCAGGAATAGCCAGATCCTCCTTAGAGGGTATCTTGACAGTCGGATGATGCAATACATCCAGAAAAACATTAGGTGGTACTGGCTTTCGTTGAGAACCTAACCGTGATAAGGCATCAGCCGCCTCATTTCTGCGACGATCAATATGATCCACCTGGTACCCCTTGAAGTGACCGGCAATAATGTCAACCACCTATCGATAAGCCGCCATCCGCAGATCCTTGGAGTCCCAAGTACCTGAAACTTGCTGAGCCACAAGATCTGAGTCGCCTAAACATCTGACCTGGCTTAATTTCATCTCTTTGGCGACTCTGAGACCATGGAGCAGTGCCTCATACTCAGCTGCATTATTAGTACAAGGAAACATTAACCGGATCACATAACAAAACTTGTCACCCTTAGGGGAGGTGAGAACAACTCCTGCACCGGACCCCTCTAGCTGCTTGGACCCATCAAAGTGTATAGTCCAATACGTGTTATCCGGCTTCTCTTCGGGAGCTTGACATTCTGTCCAATCATTTATGAAATCCACCAAAGCTTGAGACTTTATTGCTGTACAAGGAACATATTTCATGTTAAGAGGACCCAACTCTAAAGCCCACTTGGCAATCCTCCCTGTAGCTTCTCTATTTTGAATGATATCTCCCAACGGGGCAGAACTGACCACTGTTATCTGGTGCCCCAAAAAGTAGTGTTTTAACTTGCGGTTAGCCATGAAAACTCCATATACCAACTTCTGCCAATGCGGATACCTCTGCTTAGACTCTGCCAAAACTTCACTGATGTAATAAACCGGCCTTTGCATAGGATACTCCTTCCCTGCCTCCTTGCGCTCAACCACAATTGCTACACTAACCGCTCTGTTGTTAGCCGCCACATAAAGGAGCAACGACTCTTTCTCAACCGGAGCGGCTAACACTGGCGGCTCAGTCAACTGTTTTTTAAGAGCTTCAAGTGCTTCAGCCGCTGCTTTGCTCCACTTAAACTTGTCTATCTTTTTCATCATCTGGTATAAGGGAATGGCTTTCTCCCCAAGCCGGCTTATGAATCGGCTCAACGCAGCAATCCATCCTGCAAGGCGCTGAACGTCATTAATGCATGTTGGTTCTCCTAAAGAAGTGATAGCCTTAATTTTATCTGGGTTAGCCTCGATGCCCCGATCAGAGACCAAGAAACCCAAAAGCTTTCCTGCTGGAACACCAAAGACACACTTCGTCGGGTTAAGCATCATCTTGTAGACCCAGAGATTGTCAAAGGTTTCCTTCAGATCCTCTAGGAGAGTTTCCTTCTTTCTGGATTTAACCACGATGTCGTCTACGTAAGCATGAACAGTTTGGCCAATCTGATTTTGAAGGCAGTTCTGCACACATCGGTTGTAAGTCCCCTAGGCACTCTTGAGCCCGAAAGGCATGGAGACGTAACAGAACGCACCAAAAGGTGTAATAAACGCCGTCTTCTCCTGATCTTTCGTTGCCATCTTGATCTGATGATAACCTGAATATGCATCTAGGAAGCATAAACTTTCACATCCGGCTGTAGCATCGATAATTTGATCAATACGAGGGAGTGCAAAAGGGTCAGCCGGGCAAGCCTTGTTAAGATCCATGTAATCTATACACATACACCAAGTGTCGTTCTTTTTTAGCACTAGCACCGGGTTAGCCAACCATTCCGGGTGAAAAACTTCCACTATAAAGCCTGCAGCCAAGAGCCGGGCAACTTCCTCCCCAATAGCTTTACGTCTCTCTTCGTTGAACCGTCGTAGAAACTATTTGATCGGTTTAAACTTTGGATCCACATTAAGGTTGTGCTCAGCGAACTCTCTCGATACACCCGGCATGTCAGAAGGCTTCCATGCAAAGATGTCCCGATTCTCACGGATGAATTCGATGAGCGTGCTTTCCTATTTGGGATCCATGTGAGCCCCAATGATGAACTGCTTAGATGAGTCGCTCGGATTGAAATCTACTGCCTTGGTATCATCCACTGAAAACATGAGTGGCGGCTCAACTTCCGTAGTAGGCTTCTTCAGCGGCGTCATATCCTCCGGGTCAACGTTCTCCTTGTAGAACTTCAGCTCCTCCTGGGCACAACTAGACTCTGCATACGCCGCATCTCCTTCCTCACACTCGAGAGCCATTTTCCGATTACCGTGAACGGTAATTGTACCATTTAAGCTGGGCATTTTGAGTTGTAAATAAACATAGCAAGGCCTAGCCATAAATTTGGCCTAAGCGCATTATAGGGACTTTTGATTTTAACCACCTCGAACCACAAGGACTCCACCCTGTAATTATACTCATCGCCAAAGGCCACTTCCAATGAAATCCGGCCCACTGGGTATGCCGACTTACTCGGAACCACACCATGAAAGACGGTGGAAGAAGGTTTAAGGTCTTTGTCAAGCAACTTCATCCGCCGGAAAGTGTCATAATAAAGGATGTTGATGTTGCTACCTCCGTCCATGAGCACTTTATTCACCATGTAGCCATTCACCTGAGGGGCCACAACTAGAGCTAGCCGGCCCGGGTCATCTACCCGCGGCGGGTGATCCTCCCGGCTCCACATTATGTCATACTCATACCACGGTAAGTACCGCGGGAGATCCAAAGCAACCGCATTAACCGCTCGCCTCCACAATTTCTTGTCTCGTTTATTGTGACCGGTCGTGAATACGTGATACTATCCAGAACTGAGTTGCTTCGGGTTACTCTGAAACCCGGACTGATTGCGCTGTTGCTGATTGTTGTTATTGCTGTTGTTGCCAGGATGTTGTTGGTGCCCCCCTTGGTTATTCTGACCCGGATGCTCGGTTCCTGAACCGCCGGCGCCGAATCCAACCCCTGATCCGCCGTGCCCTGAGCCGCCAGGCGGGCCGCCGCCCTAGTTATTACGCGGTTGGGAATGCTGGTTTTTGAATCTCTGCATGATAAAGCAATCACCTCACGCATGTAACGCCGGCTTGTCAGGCGTGCTGTGCTCCGGACAAGGCTTCCTAAGCGCTTCTTCGAAATTGAAAGGGCCTCTGTTCCTTTGGTGAAACAGCCTGAATTTTCCGTTCCCCTTGGGATGATTCTGTCCTGTGTTGGTGTTTGCCACTAGCTCCGACCTACCATCAGCGCTCTTCCGCTTATTTTGATTCCCATTGTTCACAAAGCCTTTTCCTTGATTGTTATTCTTCCCTTGATTGGCTTTCTCATCATCCGAGCCTGGATCCTTGGTGTTATCTGAGTCGGCATACCTTGTCAGGGCCGTCATGAGCTCTCCCATATCCTGACATGTGCGCTTGAGCCGGCCAAGCTTCTGTTTCAATGGAACAAAATGACAGTTCTTTTCCAGAATAAGCACCGCTTGAGCCTCCGTGATCTGCTCTGAAGAGTGAATAATGGTCGACACCCGCCGGACCCAATGATGGGCCGACTCATTCTCCTGTTGAACACAATGGTCCAAGTCTACAATGGTCATAGGCTGCTTACAGGTCCCCTGAAAATTCTTAATAAACTTCGCTCTCAGCTCCGCCCATGAACTTATCGTGTTAGGAGGCAGACCTTTCAGCCATGTGCGAGCCGGACCCTCAAGCATCATGATGAAATATTTTGCACATACCGCCTCACTGACGTCCAGCATCTCCATGGATAGTTCATAACTCTCAACCCACGCCTCAGGGGGTAGATTAGTTGTGTAATTCGGAACCTTTTGAGGCCCCTTGAAATCTTTCGGTAGTCGTTCACTTCTTAGAGCCGGAGTTAAACATGGCACCCCTACGGCTCTAGTACTAACTACTCCCATTGAGATGGAAAGCGCCGGCTCTGGACGGGTTGCCGCTATCTCCGCCTCTTGCCTGTTCCTCGCATGGTCCGCGAGGGCTTGTGCATCTAGAGCCGCCTGCTCGTCCTCCGGTGGTTCACGACGTGGATGACTGCTGGAACACGCCGACGACTCGTAGCGCTGGCTGAAACTTCGATTGGGGAGGAGGGTAGAGTGAGCCCGGCTCCGGCTGTGAGCATATCTCTCTTGCTGGGCCATGGCCATCTGTAAATATCCAATGGCGTTTCGCACGTCCTCTGCAAAGGGTGCTTCATCTGGGATGGGAATCGTCTCAAGCCGGGCGGCCGCTGCCACCATGTTCTCGGCCGGGTTAGAGTAATGACCCACCGGTGCTGGAAAAGCTCTAGGTGAGATTTGGTTATGCTGGGGTGGATGAGTTGTCGGGCGTTCCATCAGGCGGCTTTCCGGTGCACTAGTAACCTGCCCCGTACCAGGGGTATTAAACAGGTTCCTCACTTCGTAACGTTCTGGCAGACGGGATTGATGCCTCCTCCGGTGCACTGCGACTGCTGACCTTTGTTCCGGCTCTAGATGGAAAGCATCTGCTTTGATACGCTCCGCCTCTTCCTCCATCTGGATCTTCAGCTTAGCCATCCTTTGTCGTTCCTCTGCCATCCAGCCCTTGATCCGTGCCACTTCTAAATTCCGGGTTGCTTGATTGTCCGGTGTTACTTCCGTGGCCATGAGAGCTGTAAGCTCATCCATCAATTCCACTAGAACCTGAGCCGGCGGCGGCGGGTTATCACCCGCTGCGGCGGCTCCCGCAGTTGTGTCATCGGCGGCTGGAGCCGATCCCGCCATGAACACCGCCGCATGAACCGGGGGTCTTGGAGCATCCGACTCAAAGCCTTCTACCTCAAAATAGGTGTCGTAGTAGCCCCCAAGGCCACCATTACTGAGCCGATACACTAACTCTCTCTCCCCACTGGAGGACTCATCTTCCGAGCAAACAAAAGTTCCCTGTGACCCGGACGCTTCCAGGTCCATACCTTGAGTAAAGCCCATGAGAACATGCCTTTGACCTGTATGGGCACGGGCAGGCCGCACACCACTCGTGGATTGGAGACGCCGAGCCGGCTCGACGATGTTGGCGCAGATGTCCGGCCCGGGTGTAGATCCATCAACCTTTCCGATGAAAACCTGGATCCCGCCAAACGGAACCCAGAATCCATACTCCACAGAATCAGCATCAAGCCCCCAGCTGACGTCGTCGATGTAGAGCCGGCTACGGTGAATCTTGCTCATCCTTCCAACCACGAATCCCTCGAGCCCTGGGAGAGAGCCCTTTGAAAACTCAACACCACCAAGTGCTAGCCCCACGGTGGGCGCCAATTGTCGTGGATTTATCACGGCAGATGTCCGGGTGAACGGACTTGGATTCGAGGCCATCGCTAACGGGGTGGACTCAAAGGGGTTGATCGGGACGAAAGACATGGATTTACCCAGGTTCGGCCCCTCAAGTCGAGGTAATAGCCTACGTCCTGCTTGTGTTTGTATTGCTTATGTATCGATTACAAGGAGCTAGAAGCTTGACCTAGTTCTCGATCACCTATCTCCTAAGTCGCCCCGGGTCTGCCTTTATATAGGAGGTCAGGACCACCGGGTCATTACAATCGTTAACCGAGTCTTACTATATGTCCGAGTCTCTCTCTATCTTCTTGTCCAAGTTGTCTTTGAGACGGCTTACGCGCCCGGGTCTTCTCCGTCCAGGAAGTCGTACGGCCCACACCATGAGCCGCCTATCTTCCTGGGCCACCAGTCTTACGGCTCACCCTTGGGCCGGCTCACGAGCCAGCAACATGACCTGGAGCCTCCAGGGCGGGTCATATCGTGGGGTTATATCCCCAACACTACTTCTCGAGCATGTGTTGGTTTCCGTGAAGAGGAACGGGTGATGCAGCAAAGTAGATAAGTATTTCCCTCAATTGTTGAGAACCAAGGTATCAATCCAGTAGGAGATACAAGCAAGTCCCCAATAGATGTACCTACACAAGGAATCAAACACTTGCACCAACGCTATAAAGGGGTTGTCAATCCATTTAAGGTTACTTGCAAGGATGAGATATGATAGAGATAGATTGCTTGAACGGAAAGTAAAACAAAAGGTAAAAATAATGCAGCAAAGTATTTTTGGTATTTTTGGTTTTAGATCTGAAAGTGTAAGATGGAAAATAGACCCGGGGGCCATAGGTTTCACTAGAGGCTTCTCTCATGATAGCAAGTATTACGGTGGGTGAACAAATTACTATCGAGCAATTGATAAAAAGCGAATAATTATGAAGATATCCAAGGCAATGATTATGCATATAGGCATCACGTCCGTGTCAAGTAGACCGAAACGATTCTGCATCTACTACTATTACTCCACACATCGACTGACTCCTGCCTGCATCTAGAGTATTAAGTTCATGAAGAACAGAGTAAAGCATTAGGTAAGATGACATGATGTAGAGGGATAAACTCAAGCAATATGATGAAAACCCCATCTTGTTATCCTTGATGACAACAATACAATACGTGCCTCGCTACCCCTACTTTGTCACTGGGTGAGGTCATCGCAAGATTGAACCCAAAACTAAGCACTTCTCCCATTGCAAGAATTACCAATCTAGTTGGAAAAACCAAACCAATAACTCGAAGAGACTTGCAAAGATATGAAATCATGCATATAAGAATTCAGGAAAGACTCAAATAATATTCATGGATAATCTGAACATAAACCCGCAATTCATCGGATCTCGACAAACACACCGCAAAAGAGTATTACATCGGATAGATCTCCATGAAGATCATGAAGAACATGGTATTGAAGAGCAAAGAGAGAGAAGAAGCCATCTGGCTACTAGCTATGGACCGAAAGGTCTGTGGTGAACTACTCATGCATCATCGGAGGGGCAATGGAGTTTATGTAGATGTCCTTCGTGATCGAATCCCCCTCCGGCAGATTACCGGAAAAGGCTCCAAGATTGGATCTCTCGGGAACGGAGGCTTCTAGCGGTGGAAAAGTGTTTTCGTGGCTTGTTCTGGTAATGATGGAATATTTGGGAATTTATAGGCCGAAGATTATGTCTGGGAGAGCTGTTGTGGGCCAACAAGCCTGCCCGGCATGCCCTACCCCCCTAGGCGCGCCCCTAGGGCTTGTGGCCCCACGGTGGCTCTCCTGCTTTGGTTCTCAAGTCTCCTGGTTTCCTTTCGTTCCAGAAAAAATCATTCCGAAGGTTTTATTCCGTTTGGACTCCGTTTAATATTCCTTATCTGCAATTCTCAAAAACAAGGAAAAAATAGAAACTGGCACTAGGCTCTAGATTAATAGGTTAGTCCCAAAAATAGTATAAAATGGCATATTGATGCAAACATCCAAAACAGATAATATAATAGCATGGAACAATAAAAAATTATAGATACGTTGGAGACTTATCACGTACGTGTAAAGTCGGTCCGGGCCGCTTCATCCCACATTGCCGCCAAATCGAGATAGGACTAGTAACGGCAAGCAAATTGACCACAGCTACTTGTGTTCTACTCGTGCATAGAATCTACGCATAGACTTAGCTCTGATACCACTGTCGGGGAACGTAGTAATAATTCAAAAAAATCCTACATGTCACCAAGATCAATCTAGGAGATGCTAGCAACGAGAGAGAGGGAGTGCATCTTCATACCCTTGAAGATTGCTAAACAGAAGCGTTGCAAAGAACGTGGTTGATGGAGTCATACTCGCAGCGATTCAAATCGCGGAAGATCCGGTCCAAGCGCCAAACGGATGGCGCCTCTGCGTTCAACACATGTACAGTCCGAGGACGTATCCTCCTTCTTGATCTAGCAAGGGGGAAGGAGAAGTTGAGGGAGATCTCCGGCAGCACGATGGCGTGGTGGCGGTGGAGCTCGTGGTTCTCCGGTAGAGCTTTGCCAAGCACTACGGAGGAGGAGGAGGTGTAGGAGGGGGAAGGTCTGCGCCAGGGGCAAGGGGTCCAGATCCCATGCACCTCCCCACTATATATAGGGGTGAAGGGGTCTGGTTTCTTGCCCTTCAAGTCCATTGGGGCGTTGGCAAAGGTGGGAGGAAAGAAATTTCATCCTTTCCCTTCCTCGTCGATTGTTATCCCCCTTTTTAGGGATCTTGATCTTATCCCTTTGGGATATGATCTTATTCCTTCTAAGGGGAGATCTTGGTGCGTGTTGACCAGGGGTGTGGGGCCTTGCCCCCACTACCCACATTCATGTGGGTCCCCCCATTGAGGTGGGTCCCACTCTGGAACCTTCTAGAACCTTCCCGGTACAATACCCAAAAATCCCGAACATTCTCCGGTAGCCAAAATAGGACTTACCATATATAAATCTTTACCTCCGGACTATTTCGGAACTCCTCATGACATCCAGTATCTCATCCGAGACTCCGAACAACTTTCGGTAACCACATACAATTCCCATTACAAGTCTAGGATCACCGAACCTTAAGTGTGTAGACCCTACGGGTTCGGGAACCATGCAGACATGACCGAGACATCTCTCCAGCCAATAACCAATAACGGGATCTAAATACCTATATTGGCTTCCACATGTTCCACGATGATCTCATCGGATGAACCACGATGTCGGGGATTCAATTAATCCCGTATACAATTCCCTGTGTCCATCGGTATGTTACTTGCCCGAGATTTGATCGTCGGTATCCCTATACCTTGTTCAATCTCGTTACCGGCAAGTCTATTTACTCATTCCATAACACATGATCCCGTGACTAACTCCTTAGTCACATTGAGCTCATTATGATGCTGTATTACCGAGTGGGGCCAGAGATACCTCTCCGTCACACGAAGTGACAAATCCCAGTCTCGATTCGTGCCAACCCAACAGACACTTTCAGAGATACCTGTAGTGCAACTTTATAGTCACCCAGTTACGTTGTGACGTTTGATACACCCAAAGTATTCCTACGATATCCGGGAGTTTCACAATCTCATGGTCTAAGGAAATGATACTTGACATTAGAAAATCTCTAGCAGACGAACTACACAATCATGTGCTATGCTTAGGATTGGGTCGTGTCCATCACATCATTCTCCTAATGATGTGATCCCGTTATCAATGATATCCAATGTCCATGGCTAGGAAACCATGACCATCTATTGATCAACGAGCTAGTCAACTAGAGGCTCACTAGGGACATGGTGTGGTCTATGTATTACACATGTATTATGGTTTCCAGTTAATACAATTATAGCATGAACAATAGAAAATTATCATGAACAAGGAAATATAATCATAACCAATTTATTATTGCCTCTAGGTCATAACACTACTGCCTACGGATCCGTAGGTCTATGGTGGACTAATCGCGCATCATCGGAGAGGCACTTATGATGAAGATGAACCCCTCCGTGATGGTGTTAGATTGGATCTCGAGGTTCTGGAACTTGCGGCGGTTGGAATTGTGTTTCGTCGACTCCTCTAGGGTTTTCTGAATATTTGAGAATTTATAAAGGCGATAATCGATGGAGGGGGGTCCCAAGGTGGGCACCACCCACCAGGCCGCTCCAGGGGCCTCTGGCACATCCTGGTGGGTGTTCCCCACCTCGTACTTCCTCTCCGGCACTTCTCTAGCCAATTTGGTGTCTTCTGGCCCAAAAAAACTCCAACAATTTTTACGTTGTTTGTGCTTCGTTTGGTACTGATTTTCTGTGAAGTAAAAAACAAGGAAAAACAACAACTGGCACTTTGGCACTATGTCAATAGGTTAGTCCCAAAAAATGATATAAAGTTTCTATAAAATGATTGTAAAACATACAAGATTGATAATATAGCAGCATGGAACAAGCAAAAATTATAGATACATTGGAGACATATCATGCATCACCTTTAGTCCCGGTTGGTGTCTACAACCAGGACTACAGGTCCCTTTAGAACCAGGATTGATGCCTGTCGAGCCCCATCCGGCGTCCTAGCCGCTTGAACCGGGACTAATGTGAGATTAGTCCCGGGTCGTAATGCGAACGGGACTATTTCCTCGGTTCGGCTAGAAAGAAAGCCCAGTTTTATACTTCTGTAAGAATGAATTAACAACTACTCCTACTAATCAAGTAGAGATTCAGATACTGATGTTGTCACAACCCTTCTTCATTTCACAAAGCTTTTGCATCTCTGTCGGTATAACTCTTGCCTCTTGTGAGGCAGAGACCTTCGCACGGAGTGGTCCGAACAGGTGAGGCGACCAGATGGTGCGCATCACCCTCCCGTGCATCAGATCAAGAGGAACCTGCACAAATATTATTTTTGACAATGTTCATCCCAATGCCAAGAACAAACTGAGATTTGAGCAAGCATATTCATACTGGGTCGTAGTTCCTCGAGTCCCAGCTGCGGGTAGAGTTGTCCCCTTCCACCCAAAAGTGGCCCTCCGGGACCTGTCGGGTCTCCTCCTTGCCCAGGAGCTTGATCCGATTTCCAGGCAGACCGATTAGCCTACTACACATGTGCTTCCTCTCATCCTATCAAAAAACGACGACGTTGCAGCGGCGCAGGTCCAGCCGAGGGCGCCGGTCCACCAACGACACCTCACCTACAAGATCTCAGGTCATGGTCGGCATTGTTGCAGGTGGTTGGCGTTGCGGACTGGTTGGTCTACTTACGTAGATCGGGCTCGGAGGTGGGACGCATGGAGTGGCCCTACACAACAGAGATGGTGGCGATCCAGTTGGGGACGGTGACTATGAGGGCAGCGGCACATCCCTTCAAGAAGGTAGTCATCCTCCGCATGGCGGCTACTTCTCTGGGCCTCAGTTCACTATATTTCTACCTCCTTGCACAAAGCAACACTCGCTAGATGGAAGGTAGGAAGATCGAAAGAGGGATCCTTCCAATATGTTAGAGAGTGCTCAAAAGGAAAAGTTTCTGGGTGGAAGGGCCAAGGGTTGTCGAAAGCAGCGAGGGAATTACTCATTAAATCGGGACTCCAATCAACACCAACATTCACTATGAGCCATTTTCAACTCGCAAAGAAGATGTGTCGGAACCTGACTTTGATCTCCTCGAAATTCTAGTGAGGTGCAGCTGAAGGTGAAAGGAAGGTGCATTGGATCGCTTGGGATAAGATGTGCTTGCCAAAACGTGGCGGTGGGATCGGTTTTAGAAAATTTGAGGCCTTCAACCAAGCGTTGTTGGCAAAGCCGGCTTGGCATATTCTCCAAGTCCCATCTTCTCTATGTGCACGTGTGCTGAAGGCCAGGTACTTCAAAGACTGTTCGATTATGAGTGCGATGTGCCCTAATAGTGTGTCATATACTTTTAGGAATATTCTGCATGGGAGGGATCTCCTAAGAGAAGGAATAATATGGCATGTAGGTGATGGAGCATCCATTAGTATTCATCATGCGCCAGGAAGTTTAAAACCACTAGGACAGCAATACATGCAAGGCATCACCAAGGTATGTGATTTGTTGAGCCAGATGGCACCTCCTGGGATCATGGGAAAGTGGATGCTATGTTCACTTTACAAGACACATGTGATATAGAGGAAGTGGCAATTGGAGGCCTAGGGAGTAGTGATTTCATGGAATGGAACCATACAAAGTCATTTTAATGTAAGTTTAGCATATCACTGGTGCATGGCGCTTAAAATAACTAATAACGAACAGCATGAGTCCTCCTCGTTGTAAGTGCATCTAGTGCCCCTTAGAGATTTTGGTGTATTGAAGACTTATAGGTTAAGGAACTAATGTGTTCGTGAGTGTACACATGCTCTATAAGTCAATGAGGAGTTTGATATATTCGGAGATTACCAAACCCTAAAAATGTATGTCTTCAACTGAAGACTTTGGTGAAGACTTTGCTGAAGACTTTGGTATTCCCTGAAGACTTTGAAAATGAAGAAGTTGGTGTCACCTTGAAGATATGAACAAGGACTATGAAGCATGAAGACTTATGTTTTCATAGTTTCATTTCCTTTCTTTGAGTCATAGGAAACACCGTACTGTTAAAGGGGGCAGAGGTAATACTAAGGAAAATTTCCAACTGATGCTCAACTCAAAAGCCTCAACCTATCCAATCCTTCGAGTGAAGCCTTTGGAAATCTCTTACGGTTCATTCAAGTTCTTAAGTGACAGAGACGATGTTCTTATGGTCTCTTATGAAATTGATCTGACTGAGGAGTTAGGATTTCGTCAGTGCGAATTGCCTACAAGTGAGGAACATGATAAGCCTGAGGACTTTCATAGTTCGAAATTCCGACCGTTGCTATGCTAAGCGCCAGCTGTCCCCAATCATCTTATCCACATAACGGTCATATCATTGGGGGCATTTATGTCTTATCATGTCAGGTTGCACCCTCGCTATAAATAGCCACCCCCCCCCACACACACACACACCCACACAACCACTAGTTGGTTGGCTGCTCCGAGAGAGAACTGACACTTGCCATTTGAGAGCAACCCATCCTTCGAGGAATTTGAGAGAAAATCATCAGTGAGGAAAAACCCAAATCCAAACCACCAAACCCAAAGTGATTGAGCATCACTGAAGAGATTGTTCCTGTGTGGAACCGACGCTTGTTATCTTTGAAGACTATGTATCTTCCAGACGGTTAGGCGTTATGGTCTAGTGCATCCTGCAGTCAATTGGGGATCATGGAGTGACCTTGCTCTAGAGAATCCAACAGTCAATTGTGGATTGTTGGGTGACCAGTTTGTGAGGGTTTTGGAAGTCTACCCTGATGACTTACCACGAGTGTTGGGCGTGGACTTTGTGACCTTAGCTCAAGGAGAATATGGTAAGGACTGTGTGTCCTGGGATTGTGGGTCCTCTGGTTTAAATATCAGGCAGCTCCAAATCAGACGTATGACTCTCACAACACTTCGAACTGGGTCATCAAACCATTTTCTTCATCGAGCTACCTGGTTCTATTTCCTCAACCCCTCTATTTCCTCGTATACTTTTTGATGAAATTGATCGTGACTGTTTGAAGAATTTGACTGAAGACTTTCACAATTTCCTCACGTCAAATTCTTCAAGTTATCTTGTTCCTCACTTGCTTATCCTGTATCATGCTACCCGTAATCTGTGCATGTTCATTTCATCATGATGATTATGCTGTTGCTATGTCTCTCATGCACTTGAGTACTTATTCTGCTGCTAGGTATTCATCAGATTTCAAATTCCTCAAGTTGACATTCCTAAAGTGATGAATTTGTAAAAATCGCCTATTCACCCGCCCTCTAGTCGATATAACGCACTTTCAATTGGTATTAGAGCAAGGTACTCCCTTGTTCTGTGTGATTTTGGTTTAACCACCTGGAGTTCTAGTTATGTCGACTGCAGGATGATCAAGGTTTCCGCAGGGTGTCCTACCTTCGATGGGATGGATTACCCCTACATGAAGAACATGATGCGCATGCATCTTGAAGCTATTGACAATGATCTTTAGTACGTTGTGGGAAATGGTGTTCCCAGCATTTCTCCTACTGTTACTGCTGTTGATACAAAGAAATTCAAGCAACTTGATTCTCAAGCAAAGAATATCATTTGTGGCCAACTGAGCAAAGGTTAGTATGGCAGAGTGAGTGCTTTGGAGTCTGCTAAGCTTATCTTGGATAGTCTATCCAAAGTCAACGAAGGTGTTTCCACTCAATGTGACTCTCATGTTGACGTTCTTTGCAATCTCTTCAACCGCTTCAAGAAACTCGACAATGAAAATTTTCAGCAAAATTTTGATCGTCTCACTAATATCTCCAATGAGCTTCAAGCACTAGGTGCTACTGATATCACCGACCACGAGGTGGTGAAGAAACTGCTAAGATCTCTTGATTCCTCATTCGATACTCTGGCTTTGATGATTCAAGAGCATGGAGACTACAAGTCACATGATCCTGCTGATATTCTTGAGAGACTCAATACTCATGAATTCTAACAAGCTGAGAAGAGAGACCTGTATGGGCCAAGCTATGGAAGATCTCGTGCTCTGAAGAAAAAAGCAATTTCCTCATCCAAAGGTGAAGATTCTGATAGTAGCCTTCGTGATCCTGAAGAACTGAGTCAGGAGCTGGCAATGCTCATGAGGAAATTCCAGAAGTTCTCAAGGAGAGGTGGATTTGGAAAGTCATCAAAAAGTGGCTTGAGGAAATCAGATTCCTCAGGCGACTACAAGAAGAGAACTTGTCACAAATGCAAGAAATCTGGTCACTTCATCTCTGACTGACCTCTATGGGAAAAAGAAACAAAGAAGAAGAAGAAGAACAAGTACAAGGACGACAATTCTGATGACTCGAAGAAAAAGAAGAAATCTTCAAAGTCCTCATCTGCAAAGTCCTCATCTTCAAAGTCCTCAATGTACAAGAAGAATGGTTCCAGAAAGGCTCGGGCTTTCATTGGCAAGGAAATGGACTCAGAAGAAGAGTCTTAAGAATATGAAGAAGAGGAAGAATCTAAGGTGGAATCTGAATTTGGTGTCGCTATCCTTGCTCTTGCTACTGCTTTCATCAGCAAGTCCATCTTCAACAATGAAGAAAATGACAACTACAATGACTCTGACGTCAGAAATGATGATTACGCTCCCACCTATTGCTTCATGGCTAAAGGTTCCAAGATACATAAGCATCAATCCTCCTCTGAATCAAGTGATGGTGAATCTGATGAATATGTGAAACCTAGATATGCCAAACTTGTTAACATTGCTACTAGGCAACAAAGTGCACTTGAAAAGCTTCAGGAAATGCTAGACAAAAGCGATGATCTGTTGAATGAGGAAGTGCATCGAACTCAAACTTTGTCTGACGATCTCAAAAGTCTTGAGACAAAGTATGATAACCTTCAGAGTCATCATAATGCTCTCTTAGCCGATCATGAGAAGCTTTCTTATGAATTTCTTCAAAGAAAGCAAGATCTTGAGAAACTAAGAGTGTCTCATTAGGATCTCCAAAGGGAAAACGATTCCTTATTGGCTCAAAAAATCAGTACCGCTCAGGAAGAATTTGTTCCACCTTGTTTGAAATGCATCAAATGTGAAACTGCTAATTCTTCACCTGAATGTTCAAATGCTTCTATTGCTGCAATTTCTTCAACTATTCCCGTGGTCATAAATTCCTCATCTGAGGATACCACAAGTATCACTGATGAAAATGCAGGGTTGAAGGAATTGTATGTGACAGGCATGTACAAAAGTCTCAAAGGGCATCAAACCCTTTGCGATGTCCTCAAAAAGCAGATTCCGAACAGAAACCCTAGCAAAGAGGGTATTGCATTTCAAAGGAAACTCAATGTTGATGGCGTTGGAAATATGCCCTAGAGGCAATAATAAATTGGTTATTATCATATTTTCTTGTTCATGATAATCATTTATTATCCATGCTATAATTGTGTTGATTAGAAACTCAGATACATATGTGGATACATAGACAACACCATGTCCCTAGTATGCCTCTAATAGACTAGCTCGTTGATTAAAGATGGCTATGGTTTCCTAGTCATGGACATTAGATGTCATTTGGTAACGGGATCACATCATTAGGAGAATGATGTGATGGACAAGACCCAAACTACAAACGTAGCATACGATCGTGTCAGTTTATTGCAACTATCTTCTGCATGTCAAGTATATGTTCCTATGACCATGAGATCATGCAACTCATTGACACCAGAGGAGTACCTTGTGTGTATCAAACGTCGCAACATAACTGGGTGACTATAAAGGTGCTCTACAGGTATCTCCGAGGGTGTCTGTTGGGTTGGCATGGATCAAGACTGGGATTTGTTACTTCGTGTGACGGAGAGGTATCTCAAGGCCCACTCGGTAATACAACATCACAATAAGCCTTGCGAGCAATGTGACTAAGTGTTAGTCAAGGATCTTGTATTATAGAACGAGTAAAGAGACTTGCCGGTAACGAGGTTGAACTAGGTATGGAGATACCGACGATCGAATCTCGGGCAAGTAGCATACCGAAGAACAAAGGGAACATCATACGGGATTAACTGAATCCTTGACATAGAGGTTCGACCGATAAAGATCTTCGTAAAATATGTAGGAACCAATATGGGCATCCAGGTCCCGCTATTGGTTATTGACCGTAGAGGTGTCTTGCTCATGTCAACATAGTTCTCGAACCCGCAGGGTCTGCACACTTAAGGTTCGGTGACGTTTCGGTAGTATAGAGTTATGTATGATGGTGGCCGAAGGTTGTTTGGAGTCCCGGATGAGATCCGGACGTCACAAGGAAATCCAGAATGGTCCGGAGGTAAAGATTGATATATATGAAGTCCTGTTTTGGTTGCCGGAAAAGTTTCGGGCTCATCGGCAGTGTACCGGGAGTGTCGGTAGTGTACCTAGGGACCATCGGGAGGGGTATTTCGACCCAAGAGGCAACATGGGCTGTGATAGAAGGTTTACCAGCCCTTAGTGGGCTGGTGGACAGCCCACAGGAAGCCCATGCGGCTGGGAAGAAAAAGTCCAAAGAGAAAAGGTGGAAAAAAGGCAAAAAAGGCAAAAAAAAAAAGGAAGGAGTCCTAGTCCTACTAGGATTGGAGGAGGAATCCTCCTCTCCTCCTTGCTTCGGCCGAAGCCTAGGGTTGGCCCCTTGAGGGACAAGCCTCCTCCTCTCTTCCTCTTATATATACTAGAGGTTTTAGGGGTTTCGGCACCAGTTTTTCTGCCACGTGCAACCCTACCCTCCAGTGCATAGTTTCTCCTCTAGATCGGTTTTCTACAGTGCTTAGGCGAAGCCCTGCCGGAATAGCTCCACTACCATCGCCGCAGCGCCGTCACTCTGCCGGAGAACTCATCTACCTCTCCTCTCCCTCTTGCTAGATCAAGAAGGCGGAGATCGTCATCGAGTTGTACGTGTGCTGAACGCAGAGGTGTCGTCCGTTCGGTGCTAGATCGGAAGGACCGTCATAAAGATCGCGAGACAGATCATGACGAGATCGCGGGATGGACCGTGATGAGTTCGCGAGACGGATCGTGATTGGATCGCGGGACGGATCGTGATGAGATCGCGGGATGCTCGGCGATTTCGATCGTGAAGACGTTTGACTACACCAACCGCGTTTCTTAACGCTTCCCGCTTAGCGATCTACAAGGATATGTAGATCCACTCTCCCTCTCGTAGATGCTCATCACCATGGATAGATCTTGCGTGTGCGTAGGAAATTTGTTGTTACCCATGCAACGTTCCCCAACAGTGGCATCATGAGCTAGGTCTATGTGTAGATGAGATCTCGAGTAGAACACAAAGAGTTTGTGGGTGTTGATGCTTAGATTGCTTCCTCCCTTGGTCTTGTTTTGGTTCAGCAGTATTGTGGGATGAAGCGGCCCGTACCAACCTTACTCGTATGCTTACGAGAGACCGGTTCCATCGACTGACGTGTAACCTCGTTGCATAAAGATGGTTGGCGGGTGTCTGTTTCTCCTCCTTTAGTTGGATCGGATTCGACAAAGGCGGTCCTTGAGAAGGTTGAAAAGCAACTTATGTATCACCGTTGTGGTTTTGTGAAGGTGAGAATTGTTGTTGCTAGATACCCGTAGCAGCCACGTAAAACTTGCAACAACAACTAGAGGACGTCTAACTTGTTTTGTAGGGTATGTTGTGATGTGATATGGCTAGTTACATGATAAGATATATGTGATGTATGAGATGATCATGTGTTGTATAGAATATCACGACTTGCATGTCAATGAGTACGGCAACCGGCAGGAGCCATAGGGTTGTCTTTAATTATTGTATGACTTGCGTGTCAATCATTAAGCGCTATGTAATGCTTTACTTTATCGCTAAATGGTAGCAATAGTAGTAGAAGCATGGTGGGCGCGACAACCCCGATGGCGACACGTTGATGGAGATCAAGATGATGGAGATCATGGTGTCATGACGGTGACGATGGAGATCATGTCGGTACTTTCAAGATGGAGATCAAAAGCACAAGTGCATGGCCATATCATGTCACTTATGATTTGCATGTGATGTTAATCCTTTTATGCACCTTGTTTTGCTTAGGACGATGGTAGCATTATAAGGTGATCCCTCACTTAAATTTCCAGATAAATTGTGTTCTCCCCGAGTGTGCACCGTTGCAAAAGTTCGTCGTGTCGAGACACCACGTGATGATCGGGTGTGATAGACTCTACGTTCACATACAACGAGTGCAAGCTAGTGTTGCACATGCGGAACACTCGGGTTAAACTTGACGAGCCTAGCATGTATAGACATGGCCTCGGAACACAAGAGACCGAAAGGTCGAACATGAGTCATACAGTAGATATGATCAACATGATGATGTTCACCATTGAAACCACCTCAACTCACGTGATGATCGGACTTGAGTTGGTGAATTTGGATCATGTATCACTCGAATGACCGGAGGGATGTTAATTTGAGTGGGAGTTCTTAAGTAATTTGATTAACTGAACTCATTATCATGAACATAGTAAGTAGTGTGTTTGCAAGTTATGTTGTAGATTACTAGCTCACGTTGTAGCTCCCTTGAATTTTTATATGTTCCAAGAGAAATAGAGTTTAAACATGATGGTAGCAATATTGCGGACTGGGTCCATGATCTGAGGATTGTCCTCATTGCTGCACAGAAGGCTTATGTCCTTAATGCACCGCTCGGTGCGCCAACCCCTCTAGCATCATTTGTAGATGTTGTGAACATCTGACAGGCATGTTCTGATGACTACTTGATAGTTTAGTTTGTCATGCATTACAGCTTAGAATTGAGGCTCCGAAACGTTTTGAACGTCACGGAACATATGACATGTTCTAAGATCTAAAATTGGGATCTCGGGCTCGTGCCCGTGTTGTGAGATATGAGATCTCCAACAAGATTCTTTGCCTGCAAGATGAAAGGGAATAGCTCAATCGTTGAGCATGTGCTCAGATTGTTTGGGTGCTACAATCTCTTAAATCGAGTGGGAGTTGATCTTCTAGATAAGATAGTGATTGATATAATTCTCTGAGTCAATAATCACTAAGCTACTAGAACTTCGTGATGAACTATAATTATGCCAGGGATGGAAATGATGATCCCTGAGATGTTCGCGATGTTTGACACCGCGAAGGTAGAAATCAAGAAGGAGCATCAAGTGTTGATGGTTAGTAAAACCACTAGTTTCGAGAAGGGCAAGGGCAAGGAGGGAAACTTCATGGATGACAAGTCAGTTGTTGTTCCAGTGAAGCAACCCAAAGTTGAACCCAAACCCGAGACTAAGTGCTTCTATTATGAGGTGAGCGGTCGCTGAAGTGGAACAACCCTAGATACTTGGTAGATAAGAAGGCTGGCAACGTCAACAGAAGTATATTTGATATACGTGTTATTGATGTGTACATTGCTAGTACTCCTAGTAGCACCTGGGTATTGGATACCGGTTCGGTTGCTAATTATTAGTAACTCGAAGTAAAAGCTACGGAATAAACGGAGACTGGCTAAGTGTGAGGTGACGATGTGTGTTGGAAATGTTTCCAAGGTTGATGTGATCAACATCGCATGCTCTCTCTACCTTCGGGATGAGTTACAAACCTAAATAAATGTTATTTGGTGTTTGCATTAAAGCATGAACATGATTACATCGTGTTTATTGCAACACGGTTATTCATTTAAGGTAGAGAATAATGGTTATTCTGTTTACATGAATAATACCTTCAATGGTCATGCACCCAATGAGAATGGTTTGTTGAATCTTGATCGTAGTAATACACATGTTCATAACATTGATGCCAAAAGATACAAAAGTTAATAATGATAGTACCACATACTTGTGGCACTGCCGCTAAATGTCATATTGGTATAAATCGCATGAAGAAAATCCATGCTGATGGATCTTTGGACTAATTCAATTTTGAATCCGCTGAGACATGCGGACCATGCCTCTTGGACAAGATGACTAAAACCCCATTTTCCGGCTTGATGGAACGGGCAAGTGACTTATTCGAAATGATACATGTTGATGTATACGGTCCAATGAGTGTTGTAGCATGCAGTGGATATCGTTATTTTCTTACGTTCACTGATGATTTGAGTAGATATAGTGTATATTTACTTAATGAAACACAAAGTCTGAATCATTTGAAAAGTTCAAGCAGAATCAGAGTGAAATTTGAGATCATCGTGACGAGAAGATAAGAATGTCTACGATATGATCATGGAGGTGAATATCCGAGTTACGAGTTTGGCGTACAACTTAAGACAATGTGAAAAGTTGTTTCACAACTCACGCCACCTGGAACACCATAGTGTGATGGTGTGTCCGAACGTCATAGTCGTGCTCTATTGGATATGGTACGAACTATGATGTCTCTTATCGATTTGCCACTATCGTTTTGGGGTTATGCATTAGAGACAACTACATTCACTTTAAAAGGGGCACCATCTAAAGTCCGTTGAGATGACACCGTATGAATTTTGGTTTGGCAGAAACCTAAGCTGTCATTTCTTAATGTCTGGGGCTGCGACGCTCATGTGAAAAAGGTTCTCACCTAATGAGCTCAAACCCAAAGCGGACAAATGCATCTTCATAGAATACCCTAAGAACAGTTGGGTATACCTTCTATCTCAGATCCAAGCATAAAGTGTTTGTTGCTAAAACTGGGTCCTTTCTCGAGAAAAAGTTTCTCTCAAAAGAATTGAGTCGGAGGAAGATAGAACTTGATGAGGTTGTTGAACCTTTGTTTCAACCAGAAAGTAGTGCAGCATAGGAAGATGTTTCTGTGAAGCCTACGTTAGTTGACAAGGAAGTTAATGATGATGATCATGAAGCTTCGGATCAAGTTACTATCGAACCTCGTAGGTCGACAAGGATGCGTACTGCTCCTGAGTGGTACGACAACCCTGTCTTGGAGGTCATGTTGTTGGACAACGATGAGCCTACGAGCTATGGAGAAGCGATGATGGGCCCGGATTCCGACAAATGGTTAGAGGCCATGAAATCCGAGAAAGGCTCCATGTATAAAAACCAAGTGTAGACTTTGGTAGATCTGCTCATTGGACGGCAGGTCATCGAGTACAAATGGACCTTTAAGATGAAGACAGACACTGATGGTAATTGTCACCATTTATAAAAGCTCGACTTGTCGCAAAGAAGTTTCCGACAAGTTCAAGGACTTGACTACGATGAGACTTTCTCACTCGTAGTGATGCTAAAGTCTGTTGGAATTATGCTAGCAGTTGCTGCATTTTTCAATTATGAAAAATGGCAAATGGATGTCAAAACATTGTTTCCTTAATGGTTTACTTGAGGAAAGGTTGTATGTGATACAACCAGAAGGTTTTGTCAGTCCTAAGGATGCTAAGAGGTGTGCGAGCT
The DNA here is from genome assembly GCA_022496015.1 of Hordeum marinum. NCBI lineage: Eukaryota > Viridiplantae > Streptophyta > Magnoliopsida > Poales > Poaceae > Hordeum > Hordeum marinum. The sequence continues at coordinate 48,719,213 of CM039672.1, forward strand.
CCAGCAATCCTTCTATGGGCTGGAGCGACCATCTCGGAGTTGGAATATATGCTTTGATGAGGTGATCAAAGTTTTTGAGTCTATACAAAGTTTATGAGAAACTTGTATTTACAATAAAGTGAGTGGGAGCACTATAGAGTTTCTGGTAAGCATATGTGGTTGACATATTGTTGATCGGAAATGATGTAGAATTTCTGGAAAGCATAAACTGTTGTTTGAAAAGAGTTTTTCAAAGGAAGACCTGGATAAAGCTACCTAATTGTTGAGCATCAAGATCTATAGAGATAGATCAAGATGCTTGATGAGACTTTCAATGAGTACGTACCTTGACAAGATTTTGAAAGAGTCCATGGATTAGTCAGAGAAAGAGTTCTCACCTGATTTGTAAGGTGTGAAGTTGAGTGAGACTCAAAGCTCGACAACGGCAAAAGAAAGAGAAAGGACGAACGTCGTCCCATATGCCTTAGCCATAGGCTCTGTATAGTATGTCATGCTGTGTCCCGCACCTGTGTGTGCCTTGCCATGAGTCCGTCAAGGGGTACAAGAGTGATCCAGGAGTGGATCATTGGACAACAGTCAAGATTATCCTTAGTGACTAAAAGCCTAAGGAAATGTTTCTCGATTATGGAGGTGAGAAAGAGTTCGTCGTAAAGAGTTACGTCGATGCAAGCTTTGACACCAATCCGAATGACTCTTAGGAGCAATTCGGATACGTATAGTAGAGAAGCCATTTGGAATAGCTCCAAGTGGAGTGTGGTAGCAGTGTTTACAGTTTGACATACAGATTTGCAAAGTACACACGGATCTGAATGTCGCAGACCTGTTGACTATAAGACCTCTCTCACATGCAAAGCATGATCGAGCCCCAGAACTCATTGGGTGTTTGATTCATAACAATGCGAATCACATGGTGATGTGAACTAGATTATTGACTCTAGTGCAAGTGGGAGACTGTTGGAAATATGCCCTAGAGGCAATAATAAATTGGTTATTATCATATTTCTTGTTCATGATAATCGTTTATTATCCATGCTATAATTGTGTTGATTGGAAACTCAAATACATATGTGGATACATAGACAACACCATGTCCCTAGTATGCCTCTAATAGACTAGCTCGTTGATCAAAGATGGCTATGGTTTCCTAGTCATGGACATGAGATGTCATTTGGTAACGGGATCACATCATTAGGAGAATGATGTGATGGACAAGACCCAAACTAAAAACATAGCATATGATCGTGTCAGTTTGTTGCTATTGTTTTCTGCATGTCAAGTATATGTTCCTATGACCATGAGATCATGCAACTCATTGACACTGGAGGAGTACCTTGTGTGTATCAAACGTCGCAACGTAACTAGGTGACTATAAAGGTGCTTTACAGGTATCTCCAAGGGTGTCTGTTGGGTTGGCATGGATCAAGACTGGGATTTGTTACTCTGTGTGATGCAGAGGTATCTCAGGGCCCACTCGGTAATATAACATCACAATAAGCCTTGCAAGCAATACGACTAAGTGTTAGTCAAGGGATCTTGTATTACGGAACGAGTAAAGAGACTTGCCGGTAACGAGGTTGAACTAGGTATGGAGATACCAACGATCGAATCTCGGGCAAGTAGCATACCAAAGAATAAAGGGAACATCATACGGGACTAACTGAATCCTTGACATGAAGGTTTGACCGATAAAGTTCTTCGTAGAATATGTAGGAACCAATATGGGCATCCAGGTCCCGCTATTGGTTATTGACCGTAGAGGTGTCTCGGTCATGTCAACATAGTTCTCGAACCCACAGGGTCCGCACACTTAAGGTTCGGTGACGTTTCGGTAGTATAGAGTTATGTATGGTGGTGACCGAAGGTTGTTCGGAGTCCCGGATGAGATCCCGGACATCATGAGGAACTCCGGAATGGTCCGGAGGTAAAGATTGATATAGGAAGTCCTGTTTTGGTCGCTAGAAAAGTTTCGGGCTCATCGATAGTGTACCGGGAGTGCCGGTGGTGTATCGGGGGACCATCGGAAGGGGTATTTTGACCCAAGAGGCAACATGGGTTGTGGGAGAAGGTTTACCAGCCCTTACCGGGCTGGTGGAAAGCCCACAGGAAGCCCATGCGGCTGGGAAGAAAAATTCCAAAGAGAAAAGGTGGAAAAGGCAAAAAAGGCAAAAAAAAAAAGGAAGGAGTCCTAGTCCTACCAGGATTGGACGAGGAATCCTCCTCTCCTCCTTGCTTCGGCCGAAGCCTAGGGCTGGCCCCTTGAGGGCCAAGCCTCCTCCTCTCTTCCTCTTATATATACTAGAGGTTTTAGGGTTTTTGTCACCAGTTTTTCTGCCACGTGCAACCCTACCCTCCAGTGCATAGTTTCTCCTCTAGATCGGTTTTCTGCAGTGCTTAGGCGAAGCCCTGCCAGAATAGCTCCACCACCATCGCCGCAGCGCCTTAACGTTGCCGAAGAACTCGTCTACCTCTTCGCTCCCTCTTGCTGGATCAAGAAGGCAGAGATCGTCATCGAGCTGTACGTGTGCTGAACGCGGAGGTGTCGTCCGTTCGGCGCTAGATCGGAAGGACCGTGATCAAGATCGCAAGACAGGTCGTGATGAGATCGCTGGACGGATCGTAATGAGTTCGCGAGACGGATCGTGATTGGATTGCGGGATGGATCGTGATGAGATCGCGGGATGCTTGGCGATTTAGATCGCGAAGACGTTCGACTACACCAACCGCGTTTCTTAACGCTTCCCGCTTAGCGATCTACAAGGGTATGTAGATCCACTCTCCCTCTCGCAGATGCTCATCACCATGGATAGATCTTGCGTGTGCGTAGGAAATTTTTTGTTTCCCATGCAACGTTCCCCAACAGATGGATCCTATTGGACACCTGAGCAGTACCCCAAAACCTCATGGGTTGTTGCGAAAGGACCTCCTGTAGATCCATTCACTCTATCTGGATGTACTTGTGAAACTTCATATTCCTCTTATGAGTCACTTGACTCCAACTACAAATTCTTCAAAAAATAGAAAGGTGAAGTATTTGCCAGTTTTGTTGGAACTTACTGCAGGAACAGTTCACCTATGAAGAAAATCTGGATTCCCAAGAGCTGCCTACAAAATCTTCAAGTGAATGTCCTCACGACACCACTCATGAAGAACAGGAACCCCAGATCAAATTCCTCATATGGATCAAAGTCTTCGCATAGACCATATTCCTCAAATGGTCAAAAATATCATTCTCCTGCTAATGCATATGTTTCGTAGGGAAAATCTAAGAGTTCTGAATATGTGCATTATTCTTCAAATCATTATGTTCATAACACCTCGAAGAATTTCTCTGCTTATTCATATGAGTACTCTAACCCACGTCCTGTAAAACCAAGCGCACTAGCTTCAATGCCTCCCTTCTCATATGGTGCTCATAGAATGATGAACTCTTTGCCACTCCTTCAAATGTGGGTGGTGAAGAAAGTGAACTAATTTATTATGCAGGGTCAGGTCTCTAGATGAACTTGAACATCTGATGAATTTGCTGGAGACCTGAGGAAATGCTTGAAAGGACGCAAGCTAACCATGTAGAAATGAATTCCTCATTTCGCACGTCCTCACACTACTTTCTTACTATCTTGTGTGATGAAATTTTGTCTGATGAAATTGATGTCATATTGTTCACTTTGAAGCATAAGAGTTCATAAGTTGTACTAATTCATCTGCAGGATGAAACCTCAAAAGCTACTGAGTGGATCCTCGACAGTGGATGCACAAACCACATGACTGGTGACAAGAATCTACTGATGAATTTGCCACTTGCTCCATCTCATTTGAAGCATATCACCTACACTGACAAAGGAAAAAAGCAAGGTATTGGGTCTAGGTAAGGTTGCAATCTCAAAGGACTGACACATGGATAAGGTGATGCTTGTCAAATCCCTCAGGTTCAACCTTATGTCTGTCGCAATGCTTTGTGATCTTGATATGGTTGTCGTATTTGGAAAATAGTGTTGTGTTGTCATCATGGAATCTCACAATTCCAAAGTCTTCGAAGTCTTTAGGAGAGGAGACTTTTATATTGTTGATTTCTCTACAGGTCCTCAGCCTGCCACATGCCTACTTCAAGTCCTCAGAAGGCTGGCTATGGCATCGACGACTTGGACACACTGATATGAGGAACTTGCACACTCTCGTGAAGAAAAAGCACGTCATTGGCATTGAAGGTGTCAAATTCCTCAAGGACCACCTCTGTGGTGCATGTGAATCTGGGAAGATGACCATATTCGAGCATCCCTCGAAGACAATCATGACCACGACTCGACCCTTTGAATTGCTTCACATGGATCTCTTTGGCCCCACTCATTACTCCACACTAACAAATTCTTCAAGTTTGTATGGCTTTGTCATTGTTTATGATTACTCTCGTTACACTTGGGTACATATTATTCTGTACAAGTCTAAAGTGCGGGATGTCTTCAGACGATTTGCTTCAAGGGCCTCCACGAACTTCGGCGTCAAGATCAAGCATATTAGGAGTGCTAATGGGACTGAGTTCAAGAACACCAATCTTGATAAACATCTTGATGAAGTTGGTATTACTCATGAGTTATCTGCCCCATATACTCCTCAGCAGAACGGCGTCATGGAGCGCAAGAACAACACTCTTGTTGAGATGGCTCGCACCATGCTTGATGAATACAAGACTCCTCGTCACTTCTGGCCTAAGGCAATTGATACAGCATACCACATCATCAACAAGGTATATCTTCACAAATTCTTCAAGAAGACTTCATATGAACTTATGACTGGCAAGAAACCTAATGTAAGTTATCTCAAAGTCTTCGGTGCAAAATGCTGGATTAGAGATCCTGACCATAGTTCTAAATTTGCACCGAAAGCACATCAAGGTTTTATGCTTGGTTATGGAAAGGACTCACACACCTACAGAGTCTTCAACACCTATCACCACAAGGTTGTTGAAACTATAGATGTGTGGTTCGATTAAACTAACGGCTCACAAAGAGAGCACCTGCCTTCTGTGCTAGATGAAAAGTCTCTTGAGGAATCCATTTAGCTGAAGGCTACTAAAGATGTCATACCCACTAAGGAATTCATTCCATCGAATGAAGACATTCATGCTAATACACCTGAAGAAAATGGTGCTGAAAAAATCCTCAGTCACGTCAACCTGCTCACCCAAGAGTTACAAATGAAGTGCAGATTGACAAAATCATCAATGACATCAATGCACCAGGTCCCCTCACTTGCTCAAGAGCTTCACATTTAACTAACTTTTGTGCACACTTTGCCTTTGTCTCTATCATAGATCCCACCAAAGTTGACGAAGCATTCAAGGAGCCTGAGTGGATTCAAGCTATGCAAGAGGAATTGCATCAATTCAAGTTCAACAATGTGTGGGAACTTGTCAAGCGGCCAGATCGTCGCAAGCATAACATCATAGGTACCAATTGGATCTACCGCAACAAGCAAGATGAAAATGGCCTTGTGGTAAGAAATAAAGCTTGTCTTGTAGCTCAAGGCTACACACAGGTTGAAGGAATTGACTTTGATGAAACTTTTGCACCTGTTGCTAGACTTGAAGCTATTCGCATATTGCTTGCTTATGCTAACCATCATGATATCATCTTATATCAAATGGATGTGAAAAGTGCATTCCTCAATGCTAAGCTTGAGGAAGAAGTATATGTTGCTCAACCCCCAGGTTTTGAAGACCCTAAGCATCCTGACAAAGTCTTCACACTCAACAAGGCCCTCTATGGCCTCAAGCAGGCCCCTCGAGCATGGTACGACACTCTGAAGGAGTTCCTCGTGAAGAAAGGCTTCAAACCCGGTTCACTCGACCCAACTCTTTTCACTAAATCCTATGACAGTAACTGTTCATATGCCAAATATATGTAGACGATATAATCTTTGGTTGTACTGAAAAACGTTACAGTGATGAATTTGCCTATATGATGAGTGAAGAATATCAAATGTCTATGATGGGAGAGTTGAAATTCTTCTTAGGTCTTCAAATTCGTCAGCAAGACAATGACATCTTCAACTCTCAAAAGAAATACCTCAAGGATGTTCTAAGGAAATTCGACATGGAAGATTGCAAAGGCGTCAAAACTCCAAAGCCTTAAAAAGGCCACCTCTGCACTGACGAAAATGGTAAAGATTTTGATCAGAAGGTATATCGCTCCATGATTGGCTCGTTATTGTATCTATGTGCATCTAGGCCTGATATTATGCTAAGTGTTTGCATGTGTGCCCGATTCCAAGCAACACCGAAGGAATCACACCATAAGGCTATGTAATGTATTCTTCGATACTTAGATCACACACCAACACTTGGATTATGGTATCCCAAGGGCTCAAATATTCACCTCGTCGGATACTCTGATGCTGACTATGCTGGAGATCGTGTGGATCGCAAGTCAACCTCAGGCACATGTCATTTTCTTGGACGATCCTTAGTCTGTTGGTCCTCAAAGAAGCAGAACTATGTGTCACTATCTACTGCTGAAGCTGAGTACATTGTTGTTGGTTAATGTTGCACTTAGTTGTTGTGGATGAAGCAAATCCTCAAGGACTATGGCATCAAGGTGAATAATGTGCCTCTCTACTGCGATAACGAGAGCGCTATCAAGATTGCTTACAACCCAATTCAGTATTCCAAGACCAAGCACATCCAGATTCGTCATCATTTTCTTCGAGATCATGTACTCAAGGGTGTCATCTCCATCGACCACATCCCTATTGAAGAACAACTGGCCGATATCTTCACAAAACCCTTGGATGAAAAGAGATTTTGCAAGTTGCGGTGTGACCTAAATATCTTAGAATCTTCGAATGTTCTTTGATAGGACACACATCCTAACACTTATGCAAAATTTGATGACTTAGATGTGCAACACACGAAGTAACGTTTTTCTTAAATCAATGAAGAATAACCCTCTAAGTGTGAAGAAATTAATGAAGAATTTGATTCTCAAAACCCTACGACAATTGTACACGATGTCTGAAATCATCATTCTTATACGATGGGTCACGCCACCAACAATAGTTGAAATTCTTCAAAGTTGGGTTTTTCGTCAATTTGCAAATTCTTCAAATTTTCAAATTCCTCAAGTTTGCAAATTCCTCAACTTTTCAAAATCATCAACTCTTCAAATTCTTCAAACTATGAAACTCATGTTCTTCATTGACTATACATATATATTTGAGTTTTCAATGTCCTCAACACCATTCACTTATTGCTAATTCTTCAAGTTGATTTTCATCTAAGTGAATGTGATCGGACCCTCTTCCCCTCTATGCTTAACTCAATCTAATATGTTCACAAATTCTTCATACGCGTTCTACTTTGAAACTCATTCAAAGTCTTCACTGTGTCCTTAACAGCTAAAGAATTTGCGAACCAAAACTTAAAAAAATTATCTAAATTTTCGGTGCTTCCCGCTCAAACCGTTCCAATTCCCATGACTGGATAACCCACGATCCCTCACTATCACCACTACTCAGAATGTGGGTGACACATGTCGCATGGAGAGCAAGGGTCAGGGGCAATCTTTTCCAAAATCTTCGGACAGATTGGTTTTCACCTCCGCTATAAATACCCCTTCCCTTTCACTATGCTCGATTACTCCTCACTCCTACTCTCTTCCGAGCTCCGACCTAGCACTGCCGCTAAAGTAATCATCGTCGGTGTGGAAGAGCTTCACTGCCTCGACCTCGCCATCGCCGTACTCGCATCGGCCGCGGAAATCTTCACTATGCCGCCGCTGTAATTGTCTCCCTCTGCCAAGCTAGGGCATGGAAGATCTGGACAGACGAACTTCCTCGGTTTCTTCTCTCAGTTCGTCGTGTTCTTCATCAGGGTAAATAAAATCTGTTTTAGTGCCCTTGCTTGATCTTCAAGTTGTCCACAATTTCCTCAAAGGTGTTTATTCTTCAAGAATCTCATTCTAAAGCACCTTACATGTTCATACACTTGATGTTTTTCCTAAGTTACCGATTTTATTCAAGATTCGTAAATTGTGTGGATCCTCAAAATTTTCACAACTCTAGAATCTAAGACAAAGAACACTTAGTGAAAATCCTCAAGACACCCATGGTCAAATTCCTCACACTTGATGTTTTTGAAAAACTTCTGATAACGCATATGACCTCTTCAAATTCCTCGCACATATACGCTGTTCACAGGTACAAACATGTTCGCTGATGAATCACTAGGTTCTCATCAACTTAACTCATTGCAGCGTTTCTTGAGGAAAAACTATGTACATCTTCAGAATCTTCAAGAGTTTAGAATCCTCAGCCGAAGAAAATGGTTGATGGGAAGAAGGCACGAAAAGGTGGAAAGAAACCTGAAGTGCAAACTGCTTTTGAGATACCTGATGACTTGTATGAGGAATATTGCACTCCAGATGAAGAAACTCATGGCAAGGAAATAATGAAGCAGAGAAAGATTCGCATACAGAAAATTGAGAGGAGATGGGCAAAGGAGTGGAAAGAATATCGCTATGTCACTCCCAAGTATATGAAGAAATTCACAGTTAAACCCCCTTGCAACAGGCCACCCTTGGCTCCGAACCAAACTGCTGATCCCACAAGTCTCGAGACTAGTGATGACTTTCCTCATGAATGGGAAAGACAGCAAGCCAAGTTGGTGAAGAAAGCAAAAGAGGCTGTGAAGAAATTCAACGAAGACTCTGCTGCTGTTGCGACTGCCGGAGCCTCTGCTAGTGCTCCGAAGAAATCAATTGTGAAGAAATATGTTGTGAAGTCAAAGTCTTCAACTTCAAATCATCACTTCAGATTCTTCAAGCAAAGCCTACAAAGGCCTCAACCACTGGTCCAGTAGCTGCTCAGTCCTCTGCTGCCGCAATGTCCTGAACACCTGTGCACCTTGCATCATGTCAGAGGACAAAGGGATTCTCAATTACTTCAAGGGTCTCTACAAGTCCCTCTACTCAAGCATAGTCTTCAACAAGTCCTACTATGTTGAAGTTAAAGAAAACTGCTGGACGAGGTCACAGACCAAGTCCTCACACTAGCAAAGCTATAGTGAATGTACCCTCAGGATGTGAGAATGATGATGAGGCTGATGATGAAGAACTGGAAGAAATCATCAGAGAAAGTCAGCAAAGGGCTGCAATAGCCAAAGGCAGCTCTGTTCCTCTCATGCTGGATCCCAAGATGATCCTCAACTTCATTGACATATGGCATGAGGATCCCAGCACACCACTTTCCTCACTGAACCTACCTCTTGGTGTGGACCATTTCCTCATTCACTTCATAACTGAGGAAAAATGGAAAAGAGATCAAGCTTTGAGAGCTAAGAAGAGCAGGGCTCGAAAAGAAAAATTTCTGAGGAATAATTTGATGAATTTGACTCCAAATCAACTCATCAATGTTCAGTCTGAAATTCGCTGCCTCTCCGAAGAACAAGACAAATATGATGCTGAATGGAAGGGCACCAAAGTGAGATTTGTCAGGGCAGCCCAAGCTGCCGTTAAGGACCATAACTCAAGGGTTGCACCTCGATCGCAACCACAAATTCCTCGGGATGACAAATCTGCTCAGCCTACTGAAGAAACTGCTCCCGTAGCTGAAGAAATTCAGGCTACTGAAGAACATACCAGGACAACCTCCACAGTTGTGCTTGAAGAAATTGCTAGGCCAGCTAAAGTTTTTGTTGCGCTTGAGGAAATTGAGACCACGAGGGTGACTACATCAGTTGCTCCAGAAGAAAATGCTCCTCCTTCACCCTCTGCAGAGACATTAAAATCATCAAGGGTGAAGATCATAAACCTTCCTTCTGCATCAGAAGCGAAGAAAACAAAGGCTGCGGAGAAGAAGACACTAAAAAGAAAAGCAACAACTTCATATTCCTCAGCAGTGAAGAAATTGAAGACCCTGCCAAGTTCTTCAACAGAACCGTTTGATGCAACTCCTATCAGCTCTGTGCCAGCCTATGAAATTGTGCCATTTGATGTTGACTATGTCATCCCAAATGATGATCAAGAAGAAAAGGATCAATCTGCTACTACCTCAGAGCAGATTGATGAAGAAATTGAAGTGGAAGCAAATGCTTCAACTCCAAAGGTATCATCGCCCCAGCCTCAGTTGACTGCTGAAGAGGCCGGCGTTGAAGAAATTGATGAGGATGTGGACATTGACAACACACACCCTGTCATCAATGATGAATATTGGGAAGCTGCACACCCAAATTCCCCGATGACCACTCCTCCATCATAGATTCCTCAGTCTCCAGCCCAGACTGAAGAAATTCATACAGGATCTGATGACTTTGTCGCAACTGCCACTGAAGAAATTCCAGCTGCATCAGCTGAAGAAATTATTGCTCCAACTGCCACTGAGGAAACTGCTGTACAAATTCCTCAGTCTGAAGAAGTTCTTCCTATGCCTAAGGAGATTGTGGGCCGCTTCAAGCCAAACCTTCAGCCAAAGCCACGAATGCCATTCAAAGGCTCAAAGCGCCCCAAATTCGTCAAGACCAATTTCTTCGATGAGCACGTTTTCTTCACTGGACCCAATCCATATGACTCAGCTAGGGCCGATCGCACCAGATTCTGGACTCCTACACAGATGAACTATTATGCATCGGTACTGTTTGACAAGAAGAAAGTCTTCGAGCACCATCAAATTCCTCGTGCTGATATGGAAACAATCCCTTCCTTCACACCGGTGCTCGCAGTTCTTCACGATGCAGGAATTCTTCCATTCTATGTGGATATCTGTGATTGGAATGAAGAGCTAATTCTTCAATTCTATGCCACCTCGCACATTACAGGTGATGCTTCTGACATCAACTCATGGGTCTTGGCCTAGATTACTGGATCTACTCACTACACTGCACCAGCGTCCGAATTGCTTCGATCAGTCCCAGTTCCAATTCCTTCAGAAGAAGCCCGCTGCCTATTTGATGAACCTGCTCTGCCCAACAACATGCTGTAAGTGCTGATGAAACCTCTGGCTCCTAGAAAACCTCAAAGGACCACCTTCCTTGTGAAGGATTTGCTCTATGTGCCCAGGACAGTTTATCGCATCCTTACCAACACCCTTTGTCCTCAGAAGGGTCACAACTCTGAAGAATAAGAAGTTGAGGGAGTCATGAAGAACATGCTATTCAACATCATTCATGGGATTCCCATCAACTATCACGATTTCTTCATGAGGACTTTGGCCAATGCAGCACTAGCCCCATTTGAATTGAAGCCTTATGCTCCGTGGATCATGAAATTCATCAGATCAAGGTCTTCAATTCCCTTCAAGGCTGACTTCCAAAATCACTTCGGCTTTCTGCCTCGGATTGAAGTCCTCAAGAACACAATGGTCTCAGTTGAAGGAAAAGCCAAAGCTGTCATTGATGAAGGAACTCGTCCATTGGATGGTCAGTTTTGCAAAGCTGCATCTTACTCCACCAATGATGACACTGCTACCGAGGACTCTGCTGCAAAAGCCTCAGCGCAAAAACCTTGAGAGTCCACCCCTCGTGTGATGACTGATCGTGAGCTTCTCATAAGTCTTCATGAGAAGGTTGATCACAATCACAAGTGGGTGAAGCGTCAGTTTGCTTCAATTCATCAGAACATGACTGTGACGCAGAACTCTATGAGAAAAAATCACTACTATGTGCATGAAATCTTCGATCGTGCATGGGCCATTATCGCACATCTCAAGACTCCTGAGGAACTCAAGGACATGGACTTTCAACAAAACTTTGACTAGTCTCATCCTCCTCAGAAGAAATTCAAGAAAGTTCAAATTCCTCAGCTGGTTACAAGTTCATATTCTTCATCGTGTGAGACGGATGAAGCTGAGGATATTGACGACACTGCGACAGGCCCTACATCCACAAACGACCCCGACAACGCTGGCGCTCCTTCCTCACCAACAAGATGAAATTCTTCAAAGGGCGTTAGTCCTCAGTTTTCATCCCTTTTGGTCTTCGATGACAAAGGGGGAGAAAATTTGAGCTAGTCTTCAAGCGGGTCTCTATATATGGGTTGTTTTTGTTTAAGTTACAACTCTCGCTCTTCTGAAGCTTTTGTTGATTGAGTTGTAAACTTAAGACCGATGGTGGTCTAACTCTTTTGAACTGCTTTTCACGTGCATGCTGAATTCGTCAGACACCATTTTCATCATGCATTTCAAATTATTCATATCATATGTCAAATGCGTGTATGAATTACAAGATATAGGGGGAGTTCTCCATGTTTTTAACCTGCCATGTGCATTTGCAGTCCAAAGCAAATTCCTCAAATATGCACATCTTCAGGGGGGGTTCTTCTATATCTTGCTATCAAATTCCTCAAACTCAGTACTTACACTTCATATGTTTATCCCCATTGAAAACTTAACCTATTTTTCATCAATCACCAAAAAGGGGGATATTGTAAGTGCATCTAGTGCCCCTTAGTGATTTTGGTGTATTGAAGACTTAAAGGTTAAGGAACTAATGTGTTTGTGAGTGTACACAGGCTCTATAAGTCGATGAGGAGTTTGATATATTCGGAGATTACCGACCCCTAAAAATGTATGTCTATAACTGGAGACTTTGGTGAAGACTTTGGTGAAGACTTTGCCGATGACTTTGATATTCCCTGAAGACTTTGAAAATGAAGAAGTTGGTGTGACCTTGAAGATATGAACAAGGACTATGAAGCGTGAAGACTTTTGTTTTCATAGTTTCATTTTCTTTCTTTGAGTCATAGGAAACACCGTACTGTTAAAGGGGGCAGAGGTAATACTAAGGAAAATTTCCAACTGATGCTCAACTCAAAAGCCTCAACCTATCCAATCCTTCGAGTGAAGCCTTTGGAAATTTCTTATGGTTCAATCAAGTTCTTCAGTGACAGAGACGATGTTCTTCTCGTCTCTGATGAAATTGATCTGACTGAGGAGTTAGGATTTCACCAGTGCGAATTGCCTACAAGTGAGGAACATGATAAGCCTGAGGACTTTCATAGTTTGAAATTCCGACCATTGTTGTGCTTAGCGCCAGCTGTCCCCAATCATCTTATCCACATAACGGTCATATCATTGGGGGCATTTATGTCTTATCATGTCAGGTTGCACCCTGGCTATAAATAACCACCCCCCCCCCCCACAACCAATAGTTGGTTGGCTGCTCCGAAAGAGAACTGACACTTGTCATTTGAGAGCAACCCATCCTCCGAGGACTTTGAGAGAAAATCATCAGTGAGGAAAAAACCCAAATCCAAACCACCAAACCCAAAGTGATTGAGCATCACTGAAGAGATTGTTCCTGTGTGGAACCGACGCTTGTTACCTTTGAAGACTATGTATCTTCCACACGGTTAGGCGCCATGGTCTAGTGCATCCTACAGTCAATTGGGGATCACGGAGCGACCTTGGTCTAGAGCATCCAGTAGTCAATTATGGATCGTCGGGTGACCAGTTTGTGAGGGTTTTAGAAGTCTACCCTGAAGACTTACCACAAGTGTTGGGCGTGGACTTTGTGACCTTAGCTCAAGGAGAATACGGTAAGGACTGTGTGTCCTGGGACTGTGTGTTCTCTGGTTTGAATACCAGGCCACTCCAAACCAGACGTACGACTGTCACAGCAGTTGGAACTCAGTCATCAAACAATTGTCTTCATCGAGCTACCTGGTTCTATTTCCTCAACCCCTCTATTTTGTCATATACTTGTTGATGAAATTGATCGTTACTGTTTGAAGAATTTGACTGAAGACTTTCACAATTTCCTCACCTCAAATTCTTCAAGTTATCTTGTTCCTCACCTACTTATCCTGTATCACATTACATGTAATCTATGCATGTTCATTTAATCATGATGACTATGTTGTTGATATGTCTCTCGTGCACTTGAGTACTTATTCCGCTGCTAGTTATTCATCACATTTTAAATTCCTCAAGTGATGAATTTGTAAAAATCGCCTATTCACCCCCTCCCCCTCTAGTCGATATAACGCACTAGCAAGCACAAGAGTTGGTTATCGCTTTGGAACACCAGTGCACCAGGCAAGGCAAAGATCCACATGTGACGTTTAATAAAAATGGTCTAGCTTTAGGTTCTGAGTTACATAGAAGGCGGATCAAACCTGGGATTTTTGTACGGTTTGTGGCAGAGAAGAGACCACCGTCCATCTGGACATGCGCGCACTCGACGATGTTGTGTAAAGTGGTGAGCTCCGAGAAAGGGGTTCCGGTGGCGATTCCACCGGTATCGGACGGACCCCATGGAGAGCTTGCTTCATGGTTGCTACAGTGGTTCATGGATGCAGGTGAGCAGAAGAAAGAGTTGATGGTCCAGGCTACGTACGGCCATTGGCTGGCATGTAATGAAGCGAGGGATGGCAAGCGAATAGCAGACCCGAGGGTGGTGGCGGAGACAGTATACCAGAAAATCACAGATTGCTCTGCTATTCATGAGAAGTAACAAAAGATTCCATCCCCGGCATTGGTTCTGAGGTGGAGTCCATCGGAACAAGGGTGGCTCAAAGCTAACTTTGATGGAGCCTTGGCGAAAAATCATGATCGTGGCGGGGGTGGTGTGGTCCTTCGTGGTCATGAGGGAGTATTCAGAGGAGGTGCATCTTTTGTTTTGCCTAGTGTTTCTGACCGAGAGCTCATCGAGGTGTTGGCATGTTGGAAAGCAGTACAAATGGTAATACGAAAGGGAGCGACAAGGGTTAAGATGGAAGTTGATAGCAAGTCAGTTAATGCTCAGTTGAACGACAAGGGAATGAATCTCTCAGTTGTGGGACCGATCATAGAGGATATTAAGAACTTGGCGCGGACACTACAAGGCTTTGAAGCCAACTAGGTAAGGAGATCAGGGAATAATGCAACTCATTTACTAGCTAGGTTGGGTGTTAGCAGCGAACCGTGTACATTTTGGTCTTTTGTGCCACCAAACTGTATTCTACGTGTTATCTCAAACGGGATCCCAGCTATGGGGTGAGTAATAAAATTTGATGATTCTAAAAAAAATACTCACTAGATGGATGCATGGGATGGCACCGCAACAGCCAACAGAAACCGTTCCTAAGAGGAAGGATGGCCATCGAGCACACATGCGGTGCCCTTCTAACCGCTGCTCGCGATCTCGCAACATCCCAAGCCCTCCCTCGCGCGCAGTGTGCACATCCACTGAGGCAGGACCTGCCGAGCAAGCGATTAACAATGGACGATTTTCAGGGGGGGCCGTTTTCAGCCACGCACCAGCTTCTTCGTCATCCAAGGGAACAATGTCCAGCTCATGGGTTACACACATGGTGGGGCTTACATCGATCAAATCGAATATGCCTGTGTACACATGGCAGCCACACGGTATTTCCTATTAGACCCTCACCGGTTTTCGGAACCCTTAGAAGAAGGTAAGGTTCGACTTTTTTAGTTTTTCCATTTTTTTATAGGTTTATTTAAAGGCTGTTTGGTTCCCAGCCTAAACATGCCACGTCTAAGGTAAGAGCGCCAAAGTCCTGTAGGCAAGCGTTTGGTTCTGTATAAAAGTTAGGCTCGCCACAACGCCAAGGGTCACTCGCTGTTAAATTTTCGCCAAAATGTGTGACGCTCGTTTTGCCCGCCACACTCGTTGCGGCACGCCAACTGAGCCGCAAATATCCGCGCGAACTGATAAATCACCGCCACTGCCCTCACCCCCGACGCTCGCCGTCGACGCTTTTGATCGTCAAATCGCAAAACACAAAAAGTCTGTTGACCCTGTTCCAACTTTTAAGTGGCTTCCTTGTTGCAAACATGGTGGCTCCCCACTGTTCGCCATAGCTGCCGCCTCCTGATCGGATCTAATCGATCGGAAAGAAAAACCATCGCCCTTCTCAGCCCCTGCCCGTCTTCACACCAAGGTCGGGTAGCGGCCCAAGACAACCCCCCTTGATCAGCCCGAGCAGAATCTGGTGGAGATCTGAGGAAGAAGAGAGCCGATAGTCTCAACGTCGCTAGAGGCGCCAAGAGGAAAGAGAAACCCTAGCGGGAGGGGGGAAGCCCTAGTCGCTGCTAGTCGCTGCGTTCGTGGGCTGTCCGGTCCTGGGCCAAATCTCTTACCCATGGACTAGTAATGGTTTCCACACCCATAAAAAATATAGTAAATTTTTCCACGCCCGTGTCATGGCCTGGGCTGCCTGACCCCAGCTATGCTTTCGATCCATAGTTTTGAAAACCGGACCGATGGTCAGATCTGAAAAAACCGGAAGGCGATGCCATCGGTTTTTTAAGTTTCACGGACCATTCTGCAATTAGACCGGTAAAATACAAACGAACCAGTAGATTCTTTGGGGGAAAAGCAGGAGTAAAACCAGGTGATTGAACTGGGAAAATGTTTTTAAGTTGAACTCGGAGTCGATCCCAATTCACTCGGTAGGCATGTGGTAGATACAGGCGCGATAACCACCATCGCTGGACTCCGCTGTTGTCTAGTACTAGTAGGAAATATTTCTATTTGACCAGCTTGTGGTACTATGTTAGCTTATATCCTTACTTAATACTCCCTCCGTCCCAAAATAACAGTCTCAACTTTGTACTAGCTCTAGTTCAAAGTTGTACTAAGTTTAAGACACTTATTTTGAGACGGAGGGAGTATTTATTATTTCATGATTAAAAAACCAACAAATGAACCGGTCAACCGGGCGGTCTGACCGATGAAAACCTGAACCGGCAGGCTCACCGGTTTGATCATCGGTCAGGTTTTTGAAACTTCGATCATAGCATGACTTCACCAGGAACTTGTCTAAAATAAACTTACTAAAAACTTCATCATGAATTAACACTTTGCTAAAGTTGCACATATCCTAGAAAAAAAGAAAAAATTGCACATTTGCATAATCAAATTTTAATCTCGATGGTGCGCTATGTAAGTCTAGTCCAGCACTCCAGTTAGAGTTGGGACGTACTAAAAACAATTGTGTATAATAACATAAAAAAAGAAGCAAAACCATACAAATAAAGTGGAAACAAATGCACCCAGTGTTAAGTGTGGCTCCTTACCTGGACCGGAAACGACGCAGCCCCCAGGCACGGAAGGGTCGCCATGGGTTCCAGCCGGGCAGAGGCACTTGTATGATCCCAGAGTGTTCGCACAAACACCGTAGCACCTGTTCTCCTCTTGCTCCTTGCATTCATCGACGTCTACACAGAGCCGATCAACACGTACAACTCAAATTCAGACTAGCCCCAGATAGTGGAAGAATTAAGTAATCTACTCCTTCCGATCCCATATTAATTGTCACTGATTTAGTACTAGAATCGGAGCAAGTAGATAAAAATCAAACTAATAGTGCAAAACTAAAGCATGAATTACCTGTGCAGCCGCCGGCAACGTAGGGATTGCCCCGGTAACCATCCTCGCAGCGGCACCTATATCCTCTTGCACCCTTGTAACAGAAGCTGTGGTTGCTCCTGCACACGCTCCTCGCTGCGTTCTTGGGGCACACCTCCGAGGTCGCGTTGCTGTCAGGCTCCGCACCATGGCCGACGACCTCCCACGTGACCGAGACTGGAACCGCCATCACATCCTGCGACGGCGGCCAGCTCATCTGCAAAAGCTCGTCCGAGACACTCGGCTGCTTGAACCACCCCTTCGTCGCGACGAACACGCGCGCTGGCAGCCGCTCCAGGTCCGTGGTGCGACTCCCGCCAAAGTAGTCGAGCTGGACGCCGTAGGAAAGCTTAGGCGCGGCCTCTACCGGTCGGTTAACGACGATGTCTGCCTGGCAGCAGCCTATGGTAGTGCACAGCATCCCGCCTTGGAGCCTAGAAGGCACGTATGTGAATGGTTCATGGCCGGCTTCGCAGAGCGACGAGCAGGTGCTGATGGTGGCACCAGCGCCATCCTTGAGTGTCGCCCGCACGTTGCAGCCTGTCAGGATGAGCTCGCTGTCAGATGACAGCATGTAGGGTCCGTCGTCCCTCAGGCCGCCGCCTAACCAGCCACTGCCGTTGGCATCGATTTTTATCTCGCCGCTTGAGGTGTGTGTGACGGACAGCAGGGATCCCGCGAAGTCGAGATCTTGGACTTGGAGGCTTCCGTCCCCGAGCAGCAGGCGAGGAGTTTTACCGGTGCGGTCGCAGGTGAGGTTGAACCCAGGCCAGTAGCAGCTGGGGGCGCCCATGCCAAAAGGGTACGTCACCTTCATGTCCCCGCAGGTGATGTCGCAGCCGGGCATCCCCATCGCCTCCTCTGGCTTAACCACCGCCCCGGCCAAGAGTGGACACGATGTCAGCAGTATCAGCGCCGCCGCCATCACTACCGGCTTGATGGTTATGCCCCGTGCCATTGGTTGTGGGTTCATCGATTGAGGCTGGCTATGTTCCTAGATAGCTCCCTGGAGTACCGTCAATACCAGGCAGCGTCCGTCTGTCTGGCTTATAGGGTTGCTGCTTCGGCCACCGGCACGCGGGCAGCTGCTAGCTAGCCTTCAGATCTCACCTACTGCGTCCGGGTGCGTGCACTGGATGCCTGCACTGAAAGAACCCAACAAAACAGCGTGATTAACTTTGCATGAACAACGTGATCGTCATTAATTAAGTGTGTACTACTAGCTGGACTGCAGGGATACCTTTTGGGAACTGAATAAATTAAGAAGCAAGATGCATGATCTCGAGCAGTCTAGTCAGGATCACAAGTGGAATTAAACGTATAGTACTCTCGGGTTGCAATGCCATGGCTCGTTCCTCGGAGCTAGAGCGCGTGCCAAGATTCCAGATTGGCACACGCCGAAAAGTACCGCGTACTACCGGGCATCAAACACGTTCTCGTAAAGCAGAAAACTGATCACAAAGAACCAAGCAAAGGGAACTGCACTGGTAATAAACAGTTCAACATCATGGAAGGCAAATCATGCGGAGGCTGGGAGCAAAAGACCACCGAGTCGACCTGTGGAATGGTGCAAACCAAGCCTCCGATAATATGCAAACATATATTTAAACTTCCAAGTAATTTGCTACTACAAAATTTGGTAGCCTATCAATGTGTGGTGTCGTTTAAAAGAGAAAGAGAAAAGAATGTGCCTACAGCAACAAAATAACTCTATTGTTAGATATGGCTAGGGCCCATTTTATTCAGAGGAGATTTATAGGACTTTTGGAACATACAAACCTAAGTTTTTTTTTTCTTTGGAGACTTTTGAGTGCAACTGTCCTTCACCAGCTAAAGGTACTTACATATTCTAAATCAAACTGTATAAAGTACACACCTGTACAAAATTCAGACAAACCTGGGTGCAAAAATCTGTTTTACAAAAGAAACCCATTTCTTACATTACAAGAAACCCCTACCATATTCCCCCAAAAAATAAAAAACTACCATAGGAAGACAAGTAGTGCAACAAATTCAAGAGGGGTAAGTAAGTCCAGTTACCTTGCTAATTGCTCGGCCTGCTTTGCCAAAGTTTATCAGTACGCTCACTCCATCGCCTTCACAAACACACAAAACATGGGCAAGAACAAGTTGATACAGAACCTCAAAGAGATGTGAAACACATGAAGGCCTTCTACTTGACTCTCCTAGTCCAGAATGCATGCCTCGAGAACAAGGAAGCATGTACACATTCTTTTCATGCATTCATTATTTGTACGGACAAGGCCAGTAATAAAACGCCAAAGCATGGATTGAGTATTGGGTTTTGCAAACTGAAATTTCAACAAATCTGCTATCGTTACATAAGCAAGGAATTAATGAAATACTTTTGAAACAGAAGAATAATGGTAGACGAATAGGAAGCCATTTCTGGATTTTGTACCAACCTATTGATTTATAAGGGAAGATTTGTAGAGCATATCATGTGCCTGGGAGATACATGTATTGTGTTTTTCACTTGTACATGTGACTATGAAGATTTATCCCAGAAAACAAAGATATATCTCATTAGGAGAAAGCTTAGCTGCAGAACTCAAACAGGCCTTATCAAAGGTCTGTGGACATCACAACCCTCTAGTGCTGAACACAGGTGAGCACCTCATGCTACAAGGCACTGCATGTCGACATTCTGTCGAACGGTTGGTGTGCGGCGCGAGTTAGAACTGGACA
Source organism: Hordeum marinum (assembly GCA_022496015.1). Lineage (NCBI taxonomy): Eukaryota > Viridiplantae > Streptophyta > Magnoliopsida > Poales > Poaceae > Hordeum > Hordeum marinum. The sequence goes on from CM039672.1 coordinate 48,739,257, forward strand.
CAGGTGAGCACCATGTTGTGCAGGCTTTCGGCGAGGAGCCAATGAAGATGGAAATATCAACCACGGGGGTGTTGTGCACAGATATGCCCTCCGGCTTCGAAGGAGTGACCAACAATGGGGGAAATCAGTAAAAGGTTCACCTAGAAATTATAAAGCATAAAGAGGCAGATACATTCAAAGATTCAGGTAAGATCCAAAGCCAAATTCGTAGTCCCCAAGTTTAATTTTAAAGAGGACATTGTGGCTCAATACACAAAACAACATTATTTATCTATAATTATGTAGCTTGTAAGCTGTAGAATGTTTTCATGTAAGTTTGCATGATAAAATTACATTGGCAACATGAAATCTGAAAATGTAGTATTTCTCGTGAATGGTTCACTATGTCCTGTACGTATTTGGTCATACCTCGAGCTCCCAACGCGTCAGGGGGCGCCAGTTCTGTCAATTTGATGGATTGGAGGGCTGGAGGACAATCGGCGTCGCTACAGGAGCGAAACCCCAAATAGCGGCTGCTCGCACTGTCACACAGACGTGCCGCTCCCACCGTGGCCCCTCTGCCTCACGTTCGACGCCTTCCTCGCCGGCGGCATGCTGGGCTGCTCTTTTTTTTTGCTCTCGCGCGTCAGTCGTGGCGCTGCTGTGCCTGCTCTTCCGCGGTGGTGAGGTTCGGGTTGCGGAAGCAGGGGGGCTGGGGGGCGAAACCCGAGATTGGAGAGAAGGCTGGATCGGTGGAGGCAACGCTGGGGGTGGCCAGATGAGCAAACCAGGTGCCTGCTGCCGCTGCCGCCGCCGCTGATGGACGCCATAGAGAGTAGCCACTACCACTTCCTCGGACGGAGCACGGGAACCGCTCCCCTGTTCCCCGGCGTGGGGGTGCGCCCGCATCGGACGCTCCTCGAACACGGCCGCCTCCCGCGGCGTCATCCATTCAGGGCTGCACAGCCGGTGCGTGAGTGGGGAGCGGCGCCGGTTGCGTGGGGGAGGCAGCGTTGGACGGACCTGGTGATGGAACGGCGTCTGCGGGCGGCGGCGTGCTGCTTTGGGGTCGGGGTGCTGTGGGGAAAAAAATTTTAGGACGAAATGGTAGTGGGGTACGCGTACTAGAGGAGAGCGGAGCATACTCCTCAAATCCTTCTCACCCAGAGCTGCCAAACGGGCCGTGCTAATCGGCACGGCCCAAAAACACGCAGGCCCGACACGGCCCGACACGAATTAAACGGGCCGTGTCAGGTACGGAGCTCGCTTTGAGCCGTGCCTGGCCTAGAGGCTGGGCAGGCGGGCCGGCACGGCACGGCTCGTTTAGGTTTTTTATATTATATATATATATATATGTATATATATATGTGTGTATATATATATATGTGTGTGTGTATATATATATATCTTAAATACAACCTATTAGGCCTAAATAGAAACCCATCAGGCAAAAAATAGAAAGCCCAGCGTACTAAACAGGCCAACGGACCGCCCCGTTTAACAAACAAGCCGTGCTTGGCCTAGAGGCGCAGCACGCGGGCCGGCACGACACGACCCGTTTGCTAAACGTGTCCCTATGGGTCGTGCCGTGCCAGGCCCATTTAGCACGGGCTGTGCCCGGGCCGGGCCGGGCCGCACGTTTGACCAGGTTTGTTCTCACGCATGTTACGGGTCAGTGACCGGACAAAAAAAAAGTTGACTCTCTTGCATATCATCTTTATATGTTTAGATTGTCCGTGAATCCTCATATTCATTTTAAATGTGAAAATATGAGGACTCTTGGACGCGCCCACTTAGTCCGTCACATTGGACGTGACCCCATCCCGAACCACCTTTTTTTTCTTTATTCGTTATTTTCTTTATCTTCATCAATCACGTGCAAGTGATCGGACATATGACGAAGGAAATGAAGATTGTGGTTGTGCGGATGGACATATCGAATTAGAGGTAGGTGGTTGTAGATGTTCTTAGTTGCTTATGACTGCGCTTGCACTGTTTTTTTTTCTTTAGGCTGCTCGTAATGGTAGTATCATAATGCACTGATCAGGTTGCCAACAAGATCTTGATGGTAGGGCAAGATCTTGATCAGTCAAGCTCTTGTCCTTCGTCCTCCGAGCTTGTCTCTGTCTCAGCGGTGTCTCTGCCAACATTGCTCGAGGGCCTAGGAGGATGCTATTGGAAATATGCCCTAGAGGCAATAAATAAAGTGTTTATTATTATATTTCCTTATTCATGATAATTGTTTATTATCCATGCTATAATTGTATTGATTGGAAACACATTGCATGTGTGGATAAATAGACAACACTTTGTCCCTAATATGCCTCTAGTGAACTAGCTCGTTGATCAAAGATGGTCAAGGTTTCCTAGCCATTGACATGAGATGTCATTTGATAACGGGATCACATCATTAGGAGAATGATGGGATGGACGAGACCCAAACTATAAACGTAGCATATGATCGTGTCAGTTTATTGCTACAGTTTTCTACATGTCAAGTATATGTTCCTACGACCATGAGATCATGCAACTCACGGACATCGGAGGAGTGTCTTGTGTGTATCAAACGTCACAACGTAATTGGGTGACTATAAAGGTGCTCTACAGGTATCTCCGAGGGTGTCGGTTGGGTTGGCATGGATCAACATTGGGATTTGTTACTCCGTGTGACGGAGAGGTATCCCAGGGCTCACTCGGTAATACAACATCACAATAAGCCTTGCAAGTAATGTGACTAAGTGTTGGCCACGGGATCTTGTATTACGGAACGAGTAAAGAGACTTGCTGGTAACGAGGTTGAATTAGGTATGAAGATACCGACGATCGAATCTCGGACAAGTAACATACCGAAGAACAAAGGGAACATCATACGGGATTAACTGAATCCTTGACATAGAGGTTCGACCGATAAATATCTTCGTAGAATATGTAGGAATAAATATGGGCATCCAGGTCCCGCTATTGGATATTGATCGTAGAGGTGTCTCGGTCATGTCTACATAGTTCTCGAACCCGCAGAGTCTGCACACTTAAGGTTTGGTGACATTTCGATAGTATAGAGTTATGCATGGTGGTGACCAAAGGTTGTTTGGAGTCCCGGATGAGATCCCGGACGTCACGCGGAGCTCCGGAATGCTCCGGAGGTAAAGATTGATATATAGGAAGTCCTATTTTGGTCACCGGAAAGGTTTCGGGCTCATCGGTAGTGTATCGGGAGTGTCGGGAGGGTACCGGGGGACCATCGGGAGGAGTATTTCGACCCAAGAGGCTACATGGGCTGTGGGAGGATAAATACCAGCCCTTAGTGGCCTGGACGAAGTCACACAGAAGGTCCATGCGGCTAGGAAGAAAGTCCAAAGTGGAAAAAGGTGGAAAAAGGCAAAAAGGTGAAAATAAGGAAGGAGTCCTAATCCTACTAGGAGTGGAGGAGGAGGACTCCTCCCTCCACTTCGGCCGAAGCCACCAAGGGCTGGCCCTTGTGCCAAGACTCCTCCTCTCCTCCTATATATATACTAAAGGTTTTAGGGGTTTTGCACATATATTTTCAGCCACGTGCAACCCTCTCCTCTAGTTCGTAGTTTCTCCTCTAGATCGGTTTTAGTAGTGCTTAGGCGAAGCCCTGCTGGAATTACTCCACCACCATCGCCGCAATGCCGTCGTGCTGTCGGAGAACTCGTCTACCTCTCTGCTCCCTCTTGATGGATCAAGAAGGCGGAGACCATCATCAAGCCATACGTGTGCTGAACGCGGAGGTGCCGTCCGTTCAGTGCTAGATCGGGACGGATTGTGATTGGATCGTGGGACGCTCGGCGATTTGAATCGTAAAGACGTTCGATTACATCAACCGCGTTTCTTAACGCTTCCCGCTTAGCGATCTACAAGGGTACGTAGATCCACTCTCCCTCTCGTAGATGCTCATCACCATGGATAAATCTTGCGTGTGCGTAGGAAAAAAATTGTTTCCCATGCAACGTTCCCCAACAGTGGCATCATGAGCTAGGTCTATGTGTAGACGAGATCTCGAGTAGAACACAAAGAATTTGTTAGCGTTGATGCTTAGATTGCTTCCTCCCTTGGTCGTGTTTTGGTTCAGCGGTATTGAGGGATGAAGCGGCCCACACCAACCTTACTTGTACGCTTACGAGAGACCGGTTCCATCGACTGACGTGTAACCTCGTTGCACAAAGATGGCTGGCGGGTGTCTGTTTCTCCTGCTTTAGTTGGATCAGATTCGACAAACGCGGTCCTTGAGAAGGTTGAAAAGCAAATTATATATCACCGTTGTGGTTTTTGCGTATGTGAGAATTGTTCTTGCTAGATACCCATAGCAGCCACGTAAAATATGCAACAACAATTAGAGGACGTCTAACTTGTTTTTGCAGGGTATGTTGTGATGTGATATGGCCAATTACATGATGAGATATATGTGATGTATGAGATGATCATGTGTTGTATAGAATATCACGACTTGCATGTCGATAAGTACAGCAACCGGTAGGAGCCATAGGGTTGTATTTAATTATTGTATCACCTACGTGTCAATCATTAAGCGTTATGTAATGCTTTACTTTATCGCTAAACGGTAGCAATAATAGTAGAAGCATGGTGAGCGCGACAACCCCGATGGCGACACGTTGATGGATATCAAGATGATGGAGATCATGGTGTCATGCCGGTGACGATGGAAATCATGCTGGTGCTTTCAAGATGGAGATCAAAAGCACAAGTTCATGGCCATATCATGTCACTTATGATTTTCATGTGATGTTAATCCTTTTATGCACCTTGTTTTTCTTAGGACGACGGTAGCATTATAAGGTGATCCCTCACTTAAATTTCAAGATGAATTGTGTTCTCCCCGAGTGTGCACCATTGCGAAAGTTCGTCGTGTCGAAACACCACGTGATGATCGGGTGTGATAGACTCTACGTTCACATACAACGGGTGTAAGTCAGTGTTGCACATGCGGAACACTCGGGTTAAACTTGACGAGCCTAGCATGTACAGACATGGCCTCGGAACACAAGAGATCGAAAGGTCGAACATGAGTCATATAGTAGATATGATCAACACGATGATGTTCACCATTGAAACCACCTCAACTCACATGATGATTGGACTTGAGTTGGTGAATTTGGATCATGTGTCACTCAGATGACCTAAGGGATTTCAATTTGAGTGGGAGCTTGAGTTATTTGATTAACTAAACTCATTATCTTGAACAATAGTCTAAGTAACCTTTGCATATTTATGTTGTAGATCAATGGCTCGCGCAGTAGCACCCCTTAATTTTAATGCGTACCTAGGGAAAGCTAAGTTGAAAGATGATGGAAGTAACTTTGTGAATGTTGGAAATATGCCCTAGAGGCAATAAATAAAGTTTTTATTATTGTATTTCCTTGTTCATGATAATCGTTTATTATCCATGCTATAATTGTATTAATTGGAAACATGGATACATGTGTGGATACATAGACAAACACAATGTCCCTGGTATGCCTCTAGTCAACTAGCTCGTTGATCGAAAGATGGTTAAGGTTTCCTAGCCATGGATATGAGATGTCATTTGATAACGGATCACATCATTAGGAGAATGATGTGATGGACAAGATCCAAACTACAAACGTAGCTTATGATCGTGTCGGTTTATTGCTACTGTTTTCTGCATGTCAAGTATATGTTCCTATGACCATGAGATCATGCAACTCACAGATATTGGAGGAGTGCCTTGTGTGTATCAAATGTCGCAATGTAAATGGGTGACTATAAAGGTGCTCTACAGGTGTCTTCGAGGGTGTCTGTTGAGTTGGCATGGATCAAGACTGGGATTTGTTACTCCGTGTGACGGAGAGGTATCTCAGGGCCCACTCGGTAATACAACATCACAATAAGCCTTGCAAGCAATGTGACTAAGTGTTAGTTATGGGATCTTGTATTACAGAACGAGTAAAGAGACTTGCCAGTAACGAGGTTGAACTAGGTATGGAGATACCGACGATCGAATCTCGGGCAAGTAACATACCGAAGAACAAAGGGAACATCATATGTGATTAACTGAATCCTTGACATAGAGGTTCGACCGATAAAGATCTTCGTAGAATATGTAGGAACCAATGTGGACATCCAGGTCCCGCCATTGGTTATTGACCGCAGAGGTGTCTCGGTCATGTCTACATAGTTCTCGAACCCGCAAGGTCTGCACACTTAAGGTTTGGTGACGTTTGGGTAGTATAGAGTTATGTATGGTGGTGACCGAAGGTTGTTCGGAGTCCCGGATGAGATCCGGACGTCACTAGGAGCTTCGGAATGGTCCGGAGGTAAAGATTCATATATAGGAAGTCCTGTTTTGGTCACCGGAAAAGTTTCGGGCTCATCGGTAGTGTACCGGGAGTGCCGGTAGTGTACCGGGAGACCTCCGGGAGGGGTATTTCGATCCAAGAGGCTTCATGGGTTGTGGGAGAGTGAATATCAGCCCTTAGTGGGCTGGTGGAAACTCCCACACAAGGCCCATGTGGCTGGAGGAAAAAAACAATAGGAAAAGGTGGAAAAAGGAAAAAAAGGAACGAATCCTAGTCCTACTAGGAATTGAGGAGAGTCCTCCAATCCTAGTTGGTTCGGCCGAAGCCCTTGGCTTGAGCGGCCAAAGCTGCCTACTCTCCTCCTCTCCTCTTATATATACTGGAGGTTTTAGGGGTTTTGCACTAGAATTTCAGCCACGTGCTACCCGTTCCTCCAGTGCATAGTTTCTCCTCTAGATCGGATTTCTGCAGTGCTTAGGCGAAGCCCTGCCAGAATTGCTCCACCACCATCGTCGGAGCGCCGTTAGGCTGCCGGAGACTCTTCTTCCTCTCCACTCCTTCTTGCTGGATCAAGACAGTGGAGATCGTCATCAAGCTGTACGTGTGCTGAACGCGGAGGTGTCGTCCGTTCGGTGCTAGATCGGAAGGATCGTGATCAAGTTTGTGGGACGGATCGTGATCAAGTTCGTGGGACGGATCGTGATTGGATCGCGGGACGGATCATGATTGGATTGCAGGACGCACGGCGATTTGGATCGCGAAGACGTTCGACTACACCAACCACGTTTCTTAATGCTTCCCGCTTAGCGGTCTACAAGGGTATGTAGATCCACTCTCCCTCTCGTAGATGCTCATCACCATGGATAGATCTGCGTGTGCGTAGGAAATTTTTGGTTTCCCATGCAATGTTCCCCAACAGTGGCATCATCAGCTAGGTCTATGTGTAGATGAGATCTCGAGTAGAACACAAAAGGTTTGTGGGCGTTGATGCTTAGATTGCTTCCTCCCTTGGTCGGATTTTGGTTCAGCGGTATTGTGAGATGAAGCGGCCCGGACCAACATTACTCGTACGCTTACGAGAGACCGGTTCCCTCGACGCAACTTGTTGCCTAGATGGCTTGCGGGTGGCAGTTTCTCTCACTTTAGTTGGATCGGATTCGACAAAGGCGGTCCTTGAGAAGGTTGAAAAGCAAATTATGTATCACCATTGTGGTTTATGCGTAGGTGAGAATTGTTCTTGCTAGAAACCCGTAGCAGCCACGTAAAACATGCAACAACAATTAGAGGACGTCTAACTTGTTTTTGCAAGGTATGTTGTGATTTGATATGGCCAATTACATGATGTGATATATGTGATGTATGAGATGATCATGTGATGTATAGAATTTCACGACTTGCATGTCGATGAGTACGGCAACCGGCAGGAGCCATAGGGTTGTCTTTAATTATTGTATGACCTGCGTGTCAATCATTAAGCGCTATGTAATGCTTTACTTTATCGCTAAACGGTAGCAATAGTAGTAGAAGCATGCAGGGCGTGACAACCTCGATGGCGACACGTTGATGGAGATCAAGATGATGGAGATCATGGTGTCGTGTCGGTGACGATGGAGATCATGCCGGTGCTTTCAAGATGGAGATCTAAAGCACAAGTTCATGGCCATATCATGTCACTTATGAATTGCATGTGATGTTAATCCCTTTATGCACCTTGTTTTTCTTAGTAAGACGGTAGCATGATAAGGTGATCCCTCACTTAAATTTCAAGATAAAATTGTGTTCTCCCCGAGTGTACACCATTGCGAAAGTTCGTCGTGTTGAGACACCACGTGATGATCGAGTGTGATAGACTCTACGTTCACATACAACGGGTGCAAGCCAGTGTTGCACGCGCAGAACACTCGGGTTAAACTTGACGAGCCTAGCATGTATAGACATGACCTCGGAACACAAGAGACCGAAAGGTCGAACATGAGTCATATAGTATATATGATCAACATAATGATGTTCACCATTGAAGCCACCTCAACTCACATGATGATCAGACTTGAGTTGGTGGATTTGGATCATGTGACACTCAGATGACCTGAGGGATGTCAATTTGAGTGGGAGCTTTAGTAATTTGATTAACTAAACTCATTATCTTGAACAATAGTCTAAGTAAACTTTTCATATTTATGTTGTAGATCAATGGCTCGTGCAGTAGCACCCCTGAATTTTAATGCGTTCCTAGAGAAAGCTAAACTGAAAGATAATGGAAGTAACTTTGTTGACTGGGCCCGTAATATGAGGATTATCCTCACGGCTTCCCAGAAATCATATGTCCTTGATGCACCGCTTGGTGACCAACCAGAAGACATGACCTCCGGAGACGTTAAGAACGCTTGGGAGGCACGTACTGGAGACTACTCAATAGTTCAGTGTGCAATATTGTATGGCTTAGAACCATGACTTCAAAGACGTTTTGAACGTCATGGAGCATATGAGATGTTCCAGGAGTTGAAGTTTATCTTTCAGAAGAACGCCCGGATCGAGAGGTATGAAACCTCCGATAAGTTCTATGCTTGCAAGATGGAGGAGAACGGGTCTATCAATGAACATATACTCAGAATGTCTGGGTATTCAACTCGTCTAGCGGAGTTGGGAATTGCCCTTCCGCGAGAGGCGATCACTGACAGAGTTCTTCAATCACTGCCACCTAGTTACAAGAGCTTTGTGATGAACTATAACATGCACGGGATGAACAAGTCAGTCGCCGAGCTGTTTGCGATGCTAAAAGTCGCTGAATTTGAAATCCAAAAAAAACATCAGGTATTGATGGTCAATAAAACCACTAGTTTCAAGAAAAATGTCAAAGTCAAGGGCAAGGGCAAGAAGGGTAAAACCAAGAAGGATGGCAAAGCAGTTGCTACTCCTGTAAAGAAGCCCAAGCATGGACCCAAGCCAGAAACTGAGTGCTTTCATTGCAAGGGAACTGGTCACTGGAAGCGGAATTGCCCCAAGTACCTGGCTGACAAGAAGGCGGCCAACGACAAACAAGGTATATATGATATACATGTTATTGATGTGTACCTTACTAGCTCTCGTAGTAGTGCCTGGGTATTTGATACCGGTTCGGTTGCTCACATTTGCAACTCAAAGCAGGAACTACAGAATAAACGAAGGCTGGCAAAGGACGAAGTGACGATGCGCGTGGGAAATGGTTCCAAGGTTGATGTGATCGCCGTCGGCACGCTCTCTCTTCGATTACCATCGGGATTAGTGATGAACCTGAAAAATTGTTATTTAGTGCCTGCGTTAAGCATGAACATTATATCTGGATCTTGTTTATTGTGAGACGGTTACTCATTTAAATCAGAGAATAAAGGTTATTCTATTTATATGAGTAATATCTTTTATGGTCATGCACCCAATGTTAGGGGTTTATTCATATTGAATCTTGATAGGATGACACACATGTTCATAACATTGATGCCAAAAGATGTAGAGTTGATAATGATAGTACCACTTTCTTGTGGCACTGCCGTTTAGGTCATATTGGTGTAAAATGCATGAGGAAGCTCCATGCTGATGGAATTTTGGAGTCACTTGATTTTGAATCACTTGACACATGTGAACCATGCCTTATGGGCAAGATGACTAAAATGCCGTTCTCTGGAACAATGGAACGGGCGAGTGACTTATTAGAAATCATACATACTGATGTGTGCGGTCCAATGAATGTTACGACGCGTGGCGGATATCGTTATTTTCTCACCTTCACTGATGACTTAAGTAGATATGGGTATATTTACTTAATGAAACACAAGTCTGAAATGTTTGAAAAGTTCAAGCAATTTCAGAGTGAAGTTGAGAATCATCGTAACAAGAAGATTAAGTTCCTGCGATCTGATCGAGGAGGTGAATATCTGACTTATGAGTTTGGCAGTCACTTAAGACAGTGTGGAATTGTTTCATAGTTGACACCGCCTGGAACACCACAGCGTAATGGTGTGTCTGAACATCGTAATCGAACCTTATTAGATATGGTGCGTTCTAAGATGTCTCTTGCTGATTTGCCACTATCGTTTCGGGGTTATGCATTAGATACAGCTGCATTCACTTTAAATAGGGCACCATCAATATCCGTTGAGACGACGCCATATGAACTGTGGTTTGGCAAGAAGCCAAAGTTGTCGTTTCTTAAAGTTTGGGGATGTGATGCTTATGTCAAAAAGCTTCAGCCTGAAAAGCTGGAACCCAAAGCGGAGAAATGCGTCTTCATAGGATACCCGAAAGAGACAGTTGGGTATACCTTCTATCTCAGATCCGAAGGCAAAGTGTTTGTCGCTAAGAACGGAACATTTTTTGAGAAAGAGTTTCTCTCGAAAGAATTGAGTGGGAGGAAAATAGAGCTTGATGAGGTTATTGAACCTTTACTTCAACCAGAAAGTAGCGCAGCGCAGAAAGATGTTTCTGTGGAACCTACGACGATAGAAGAGGAAGTTAATGATGATCATGAAGCTTCGGATCAAGCTACTATTGAACCTCGTAGGTCGACAAGGGCGCGTACTTCTCCTGAGAGGTACGGCAACCCTGTCTTGGAGGTCATGTTGTTGGACAACAATGAACCTACGAGCTATGGAGGAGCGATGATGGGCCTGGATTCCGAGAAATGGTTAGAGGCCCGTAATCTGAGGATTATCCTCATGGCTTCCCAGAAATCATATGTACTTGATGCACCGCTTGGTGACCAACCCGAAGACATGTCATCCGAAAACGTTAAGAATGCGTGGGAGGCACGTTTTGGAGATTACTCAATAGTTCAGTGTCCAATATTGTATGGCTTAGAATCGGGACTTCAAAGACGTTTTGAACGTCATGGAGCATATGAGATGTTTCAGGAGTTGAAGTTTATCTTTCAGAAGAATGCCCGGATTGAGAGGTATGAGACCTCCGATAAGTTCTATGCTTGCAAAATGGAGGAGAACAGGTTTTTATTGAACATATACTCAGAATGTTTGGGTATTCAACTCGTCTGGCAGAGTTGGGAATGCCCCTTCTGCCACAGGCAATCACTGATAGAGTTCTTCAATCACTGCCACCTAGCTACAAGAGCTTTGTGATGAACTATAACATGCACGGGATGAACAAGTCAGTCGCCGAGCTGTTTGCGATGTTGAAAGTCGCTGAGTCTGAAATCCAGAAAGAACATCAAGTGTTGATGGTCAATAAAACCACTAGTTTCAAGAAGAATGACAAGGGCAAGAAGGGTAAATCCAAGAAGGATGGCAAAGCAGTTGCTCCTCCTGTAAAGAAACCCAAGGCTGGACCCAAGCCACAAACTGAGTGCTTTCATTGCAAGGGAACTAGTCACTGGAAGCTGAACTGCCCAAGTACCTGGCTGACAAGAAGGCGGCCAAACAAGGTATATATGATATACATGTTATTGATGTGTACCTTACTAGCTCTCGTTGTAGTGCCTGGGTATTTGATACCGGTTCGGTTGCTCACATTTGCAACTCAAAACAGGAACTACGGAATAGACAAAGGCTGGCGAAGGACGAAGTGACGATGCGCGTGGGAAATGGTTCCAAGGTTGATGTGATCGCCATCGGCACGCTCTCTCTTTGATTACCATCAAGATTAGTGATGAACCTGAATAATTGTTATTTAGTGTCTCCGTCAAGCATGAACATTATATCTGGATCTTGTTTATTGCGAGATGGTTACTCATTTAAATCAGAGAATAATGGTTGTTCTACTTATATGAGTGATATCTTTTATGGTCATGCACCCAATGTGAGGGGTTTATTCATATTGAATCTTGATAGTGATGATACACATGTTCATAACATTGATGCGAAAAGATGTAGAGTTGATAATGATAGTACCACTTTCTTGTGGCACTGCCGTTTGGGTCATATTGGTGTAAAACGCATGAGGAAGCTCCATGCTGATGGACTTTTGGAGTCACTTGATTTTGAATCACTTGACACATGTGAACCATGCCTCATGGGCAAGATGACTAAAACACCGTTCTCTGGAACAATGAAACGGGCAAGTGACTTGTTGGAAATCATACATACTGATGTGTGCGGTCCAATGAATGTTGCAGCGCGTGGTGGATATCGTTATTTTCTCACCTTCACTGATAAATTAAGTAGATAAGGGTATATTTACTTAATGAAACACAAGTCTAAAACGTTTGAAAAGTTCAAGCAATTTCAGAGTGAAGTTGAGAATCATCATAACAAGAAGATCAAATTCCTATGATCTGATCGAGGAGGTGAATATCTGAGCTATGAGTTTGGCATTCACTTAAGACAATGTGGAATTGTTTCATAGTTGACACCGCCTGGAACACCACAGCGTAATGGTGTGTCCGAACGTCATAATCGAACCTTATTAGATATGGTGCGTTCTATGATGTCTCTTGCCGATTTGCCACTATCGTTTTGGGGTTATGCATTAGAGACAGCTGCATTCACTTTAAATAGGGCACCATCGAAATCTGTTGAGACGACACCATATGAACTGTGGTTTGGCTAGAGGCCAAAGTTGTCGTTTCTTAAAGTTTGGGGATGTGATGCTTATGTCAAAAAGCTTCAGCCTGAAAAGCTGGAACCCAAAGCGGAGAAATGTGTCTTCATAGTATACCCGAAAGAGACAGTCGGGTATACCTTCTATCTCAGATCCGAAGGCAAAGTGTTTGTCGCTAAGAACGGAACATTTCTTGAGAAAGAGTTTCTCTCGAAAGAATTGAGTGGGAGGAAAATAGAGCTTGATGAGGTTATTGAACCTTTACTTCAACCAGAAAGTAGCGCAGCGCAGAAAGATGTTTCTGTGGAACCTACGACGATAGAAGAGGAAGTTAATGATGATCATGAAGCTTCGGATCAAGCTACTATTGAACCTCGTAGGTCGACTAGGGCGCGTACTGCTCCTGAGAGGTACGACAACCCTGTCTTGGAGGTCATGTTGTTGGACAACAATGAACCTACGAGCTATGGAGGAGCGATGATGGGCCCGGATTCCGAGAAATGGTTAGTGGCCATGAAATCTGAGATGGGATCCATGTATGAAAACAAAGTATGGACTTTGGAAGTATTACCTGAAGGACAAATGGCCATTCAGAACAAATGGATCTTTAAGAAGAAGATGGACGCGGACGGTAATGTCACCGTCTATAAAGCTTGACTTATGGCAAAGGTTTTTTTCACAAGTTCAAGGAGTTGACTACGATGAGACCTTCTCACCCGTAGCGATGCTTAAGTTCGTCATAATCATGTTAGCAATAGCTGCTTATTTCGACTATGAAATTTGGTAGATGGATGTCAAAACAACGCTCCTCAACGATTTTATTGAGGAAGAGTTGTATATGATGTAACCAAAAGGTTTTGTCAATCTAGAGAATGCTGATAAAATTTGCAAACTCCAGCGATCCATTTATGGACTGGTGCAAGCATCTCGGAGTTGGAATAAGCGCTTTGATGAGGTGACCAAAGCGTTTGGGTTTATACAAGTTTATGGAGAAGCTTGTATTTACAAGAAAGTGAGTGGGAGCTCTATAGCATTTCTAATATTATATGTGGATGACAAATTGCTGACTGGAAACAATATAGAAATGCTGGAAAGCATGAAGGAATATTTGAACAAGAGTTTTTCAATGAAGAACCTAGGAGAAGCTGCTTTCATATTAGGCATTAAGATCTATAGAGATAGATCAAGACGCTTGATAGTAATTTCACAAAGCACATACCTTGATAAAGTTTTGAAGAAGTTCAAAGTGGATCAGTCCAAAAAGGGGTTATTGCCTATGTTACAAGGTGTGAAGTTGAGTAAGACTCAATGCCCAGTGACTGCAGAAGATAGAGACAAGATGAGTGTCATCCCCTATGCTTCAGCCATAGGCTCTATCATGTATGCAATGGTGTGCACAAGACCCAATGTCAGCCTTGCCATAAGTATGGCCGGAAGCTTTCAAAGTGATCCTGGAATGGAGCACTGGACGGCGGTCAAGAATATCCTTAAGTACCTGAAAAGGACTAAGGAAATATTTCTCGTTTATGGATGTGATCAAGAGCTCGTCGTAAAGGGTTACGTCGATGCAAGCTTTGACACTGATCCGGATGACTCTAAGTCACAAACCGGATATGTATTTATCCTCAACGGAGGAGCGGTAAGCTGGTGCAGTTCCAAGCAAAGCATGGTAGCCGATACTACATGTGAAGCGGAGTACATCGCAGCCTCGGAGGCGGCGAAGGAAGGTGTCTGGATGAAGCAGTTCGTGACAAATCTTGGAGTAGTGCCCAGTGCACTAAATCCAATGACTCTGTTCTATGAAAACACTGGTGCCATTTCTCTGGCCAAGGAACCAAGGTTTCACAAGAGGACCAGGCATATAAAGTGATGCTTCAATTCCATCCGCGATTACATCAAGAAGGACATAAATATTTACAAAGTGCACACGGATCTGAATGTTGCAGACCCGTTGACTAAACCTCTTCCAAGGGCTAAACATTATCAACACCAGAACTGCATGGGTGTTCGATTCATTACAATGTAAATCACATAGTGATGTGAACTAGATTATTTACTCTAGTGCAAGTGGGAGACTATTGAAAATATGCCCTAGAGGCAATAAATAAAGTTTTTATTATTATATTTCCTTGTTCATGATAATGGTTTATTATCCATGCTATAATTGTATTGATTGGAAACACATTCATGTGTGGATAGATAGACAACACTTTTGTCCCTAGTATGCCTCTAGTGAACTAGCTCGTTGATCAAAGATGGTCAAGGTTTCCTAGTCATTGACATGATATGTCATTTGATAAAGGGATCACATTATTAGGAGAATGATGGGATGTACGAGACCCAAACTATAAACGTAGCATATGATCGTGTCAGTTTTTTGCTACAATTTTCTGCATGGCAAGTATATGTTCCTACGACCATGAGATCATGCAACTCACGGACACCGGAGGAGTGCCTTGTGTGTATCAAATGTCACAACGTAACTGGGTGACTATAAAGGTGCTCTACAGGTATCTCTGAGGGTGTCTGTTGGGTTGGCATGGATCAACACTGGGATTTGTTACTCCGTGTGACGGACAGGTATCTTAGGGCCCACTCGATAATACAACATCACAATAAGCCCTGCAAGCAATGTGACTAAGTGTTAGCCACGTGATCTTGTATTACGGAACGAGTAAAGAGACTTGCCGGTAACGAGGTTGAACTAGGTATGGAGATACCGACGATCGAATCTCGGGCAAGTAACATACCGAAGAACAAAGGGAACATCATACGGTTTTAACTGAATCCTTGACATAGAGGTTCGACCGATAAAAATCTTCATACAATATGTAGGAATCAATATGGGCATCCAGGTCTCGCTATTGGTTATTGACCGTAGAGGTGTCTCGGTCATGTCTACATAGTTCTCGAACCCGCAAGGTCTGCACACTTAAGGTTTGGTGATGTTTCGGTAGCATAGAGTTATGCATGGTGGTGACCGAAGGTTGTTTGGATTCTCAGATGAGATCCCAGATGTCACAAGGAGCTCCGGAATGGTCCAGAGGTAAAGATTGATATATAGGAAGTCCTGTTTTGGTCACCGGAAAGGTTTCGGGCTCATCGGTAGTGTACCAGGAGTGCCGGGAGGGTACCGGGGGACCATCGGGTGGAGTATTTCAACCCAAGAGGCTACATGGACTGTGGGAGGATAAATACCAGCCCTTAGTGGGCTGGCCGAAGTCCCACAGAAGGCCCATGCGGCTGGGAAGAAAGTCCAAAGTGGAAAAAGGTGGAAAAAGGCAAAAATGTGGAAATAAGGAAGGAGTCCTAATCCTACTAGGAGTGGAGGAGGAGGACTCCTCCCTCCACTTCGGCCGAAGCCACCAAGGGCTGGCCCTTGCGCCAAGACTTCTCCTCTCCTCCTCCTATATATACTAGAGGTTTTAGGGGTTTTGCACATAGATTTTCAGCCACGTGCAACCCTCTCCTCTAGTTCATAGTTTCTCCTCTGAATCGATTTCAGCAGTGCTTAGGCGAAGCCCTGCTGGAATTACTCCACCACCATCGCCGCAACGCCGTCGCGCTACCAAAGAACTCGTCTACCTCTCCGCTCCCTCTTGCTGGATCAAGAAGGCGGAGATCGTCATCAAGCCGTACGTGTGCTGAACGCGGAGGTGCCGTCCGTTCGGTGCTAGATCGGGACGAATCGTGATTGGATCGTGGGATGCTCGGCGATTTGGATCGTGAAGACGTTTGACTACATAAATCGCGTTTCTTAACGCTTCCCACTTAGTGATCTACAAGGGTACGTAGATTCACTCTCCCTCTCGTAGATGCTCATCACCATGGATAGATCTTGCATGTGCGTAGGAAAATTTTTGTTTCCCATGCAACGTTTCCCAACAGATGCTTAGGGTGAATTGGCCGTTGTTGGCTTCCTCCTTGGATGGTGGCAGCGAGGGCGGCCCTTGGGACACGGTGGTCACATACAAGGGTTTGTCGAAGACGACGAGCAGATCTGATCCCCTCCTTCGATGCAGTCGAGCGGAGTTGCTAGATCTGCAATCCAACAAGCATGGGGATGTTCCTCAGTCATTGTTCTGTGGCGGGATGCTTAATCGGTTCACAATGTTGCTTCACCGTCACCGAGGGTGGTGAATGTGGCGGTGGCCAGGGAGGACTGGGAGGCGAAGGAACACATAGCGGTTGAGGCCGCACACGAGGAGTACATAGCCGACCTCCACAATACATGTTGTTGGATGATAGGTTGCGGATAGCAACAAAAACAGCTAAATCTCTAGCATATCTTCACTCTACGGCTTCAATACCTATCATCCACAGAGATATCAAGTTTGTTAACACACTTTTGGATGATACTTTGCCAGCAAAGGTGGTTGATTTTGGTGCTTTGAGATACATTCCCGTGGATAGGTTAGCAGTAATAACAATGGTGCAAGGTACAATCAGATATTTGGACCTCATGTACTTTTACATGCAAAGGCTCACGAAGAAGAGTGACTAATTTTGACGTCATTCTTATAGAATTGATGACTAGAAAAAAGCCATTTGCGTACATTTCGTCGGATGATGAAGCCATTGTTGCATATTTGTCTACTTTGTTTACCGAAGGCAAATTGCCACAAATACTAGACCGACAAGTTATTCATGAAGGAGGCAAAGAAGTCGCTGAGCTTGCTAAGGCATGTGTATAATTAAAAGAAGAGGATCATCCGACCATGAGACAAGTAGAGTTGACGTTGAAAGGCTTTCCAATTAAAAGAAGAGGACCATCCGACCATGAGACAAGTAGAGTTGACGTTGAAACGCCTTCCAGTATCTAAAAACATGTTAGATAAGAGCATCTCTAACAGAAGTGCTAAAAAGGGCATGCGCTACAAAAAAACGTGTTTTAGCGCGCGCTCAACGAAACCGGGCGCTCCAGCGACCGCCAAAAAACCGCGTGTGCGGCATAAGTGCTTTTACACGTGGAGCGAAATCGCATCACGCGCAGCTTATTTGGTGCACCCGCTTCCACGAACGGAACCACTCGAGCGCTCGCGCGTCGTCTCCCACCTTCCTTCACACCAGCGCCTGTGTCGCCGCCGCGCCACCCCTTTGCTCCGGCAACCCGACGGCATTTCCCGCGGCTCTGCAGCTTCCTCCCCCTCCCTCTAGTCTCTACCGACCCTTGCGCGTGTCATTCCTCCGGTGAAAAACGCTCGGTCGTCCATCGCCGCTCGGCGTCTGCAAGGTGTTCGACAGAACGCCAACAAGGTATATATTGCTCAAACTACACATTTTTTCCATTAATTTGATGCTTGTTGTTAGTAGTTTTTATGGACTAGTTTAAATTCAATATTATAGATGGGTTCATCATATAATTCTTCTGAAGAAGAATTTGATATGGAAGAGGAAGAGGACCTTGCAATCATCCTAGCTATGCACATCAATAAAAACCGAATCATTGTGGTTCGATTATGGGTAGGCAGAAAATTTAGAGGAACAAGATCGATGCCGACAACAGATTGATGAGGCATTATTTTTGTGGAGAATCCCACATATCTCGAGTCGTATTTTCGGCGCCGTTTTAGGATGAGCACCGGGTTGTTCAGGCGCATCGCAGAGAATCTAACGAGCCATGATCGTTTTTTTCCAGCAAAGGAGGAACGCCGCCGGAGAGCTCGGGCATAGCACCTTTCAAAAGGTGAGAGCCGCTTTGCGTATGTTGGCATACGGTATTCCGGCTGATCTAGTTGATGACCACTTGGCCATGCATGGATGAGAGTCAAGCCATCATGTGTGCCAAGCGCTTTGCAGTTGGAATTATGCCAAGTGTTTGGCCCAGAGTATCTAAGAACTCCCAATGCTGAAGACGTCGCAAGGCTTTTGGAGATGAACAAAGCTCGCGGGTTTCCGGGTATGCTTGGCTCTATAGATTGCATGCATTGGAGTTGAAAGAACTGTCCTAAGGCATGGCATGGACAATTCCATGGCGCGAAAAAGGGTTCCACTATAATCCTTGAAGCGATGGCCGGTCAAGAGACTTGGATATGGCATGCTTTTTTTGGCAATGCCAGGATCATTGAATGACATCAACGTGGTTAATCAATCACCACTAATCAATAAGATTGCAAAGGGTGATTTGCCACCGATACAATTCGTAGCAAATGGCCATACATACAAGTATGGTCACTATCTTGTAGATGGCATCTATCCAAGGTGGCAAACATTTGTGAAGCCGTTGAAAAAAACGCAAGGTAAGAAATATCTTGATTTCCACAATGCTCGGGCCGCGGCTAGGAAAGATATGGAGAGAGCATTTGGGATTTTGCAAGCCCAATTTGCTATTGTGAGAGGACCGGCTAGATTTTGGGATCAAAAGATCCTTTGGTACATCATGCACGCTTGTGTGATCATGCATAACATGATCATCTAGAATGAGCGTGGCCAAGATTTAGACTACTCTCGGTACGAGCTCTTGGGACATTCTGTGCGAGTGCGGCGTAGTGCCGCGAGGATGGTCCAATTTGTTGCTTCGTATAATGCTATTCGGCGGCCTGAAGCGCATGACGATCTTCAGAGCGATATCATCGAGGAGTGGTAGGAATGGAATGGCCGACAGAACGCATGATGATGTTGTATTGTTGAACTATGTTTGATGTTGCATTGTTAAACTATTTGTTGTATTGCTAAAAAACTATTTGTTTGAGTCGTATTAATGAAATTCAACTATTTATTATTGATTGTTTGATTTTTTGGTTTATTTTTGGAGTGCATATGTTGTTTGTATAGGGCACGCGCGTCGTGTATTTGATGCGTCTGCTAGAGTGTCGTGCGCGTTAAAATATGTTGTGACCGAGCGCCGGCGCGCTAAAAAACGCTAGCCGCGCGTTACAAATCTGTTTTTTAGACGCCGGCTAAAGCGCGTCTGTTGGAGATGTTCTAACGTGTTGGCCAAGGGAGTCAGGAGGAATGGTATTATGATAAAAGGATGAAAGAAGAATCGACAAGACAATATAGTACGAAAGATCATTGCATGTTCTGCTCCAATTAGTTTCAAAGGTTTATTTGTATTCAGTAATAGCCGAGCGTGGCCTCTTTGAACCTACTACTCTGCAGCGTCATCTAGAGCCAAATTGATGTGCTTACACAATATGAGCCGTCGATATATGAAATGCCTGTATTTTACCACCACATAGCTCTACTCAAAAACAGCATTATATCATTTCATACTTCTCATCTGCTAGTAACCAAAACGAATTATACTTCCTCCGTTTCTAAATATAAGTCTTTTAAAAAATTCGATAAAGAGACTACATACGAAACAAAATAAATAAATCTATACTCTAAAATATGTCTATATACATCCGTATGTAGTTTTTTAATGAAAACTCTTAAAAGACTTATAATATTTAGGAACAGAGGGAGTAAATAGTAAGCAAATCAAAAAGCCAATGCAGGTTTTCAACAGATAAAAGCATAGAGGACCCTTTCACTTGAAGAAAGGGAACGCATGGAACCGGCGGTAGAGCTCACGGAGTTGGCCATTGCCAATTTGGAGGCCGGCGAGGTCCACCATGCCGCCGCTCTCGAGGTCGACCCGGGTCAGGCGACGGCGCTTCTCGACGATGACGAACTCGCCGCACGCGCCGGCATAGTCCACCGCAGCCCCATGGGCGCGCTGCAACGTCGTGTCGGCGTGATGCATCCACGTGTTCCACACCACCGTCTCGTTGGTGCGCACCCATGGCGACGGCGCCGTTGGCACGCGGGCATCGTCTTCCATCACCCACGCGCCAAGCACGCCCTCCATGGCGTCCCACGGGTGCATGTTATTCTTGGCGCGGACGTCGAACGCGCACAGCCGGAGCCGGCCACCGACGGACCCCAGCGACCGCCCGACCCTTCCTTTGGACCACTCCGGCTCCGGCGGCTCGCGTACGACAGAGGCGTGGCCGCTGGAGACGTCGTAGCGGAGGATGTGGCCTCCGCTCAATCCCAGCCAGTAGAAAAACGTGCCGACGTGAATGCCGGGGGACATGGCGCCAATGCAGGTGACAGCCACGGCCGCGCTCGTGATCAGCTCCCTTGTTTCCCACTTGCCGGTTGCAGACATGAAGGTCTCCACGAGCAAGCATCCGTACCTGCGCCAGGTGAGGACAACGACGGTGAAGGCAAGCGACCCGGCGGACGCGCCCTCGTAGTGGAAGCCGGGCGTGGTGGCCAAGGCCAGCGCGGCGGTGGACGGCGGAAGCGAGAGCCAACGGTTCGCGGCCGGGTCGCACACGTAGTAGCGAACCCCGTTGCGTCCCAGCAGCATCCGACCGTGGGACGCCACGATGGCGATGCCGAGCATGGGGACGGTGCGCTCGAAGAAGACGACGTAGTCTTCCACTCCGTCTCCCAGCGGCGGCGCCGGTGCGTCGTCCACGGCCGAGGCTTCTTCGGTCATCGCGATGGCAGGATCATCCGCGCCGCCGGAGTAGAGAAGTCGGAAGACCGAGTCGTCGCTGGCCGTGTCGAGGAGGCAGGGCTGCGGGGCGCGGTCCTTAGCCGTGTGCTCGAGGGTGACGAGGGTTAGGTGAGTGAAGTATTGGTGGTCGTTGCGGCGTGGCTGGACGACGAGCGCATACGGGCGGGCGCTCGGGAGCGGCAGCGGCCGCGGGAGGAGATAGCGGCTGAGGAACATGGGCTGGGAGAGCACGGCGTGCCACCTCCGGCAGACGGCGACGAGGCAGTAGGCGTCCTTGGTGGGCAGCCGGTACAGGATCTCAGAGACGATGCCATCGTCCAGGTGCGGAGCGGCACCTCGTCGCCGCCGCAATTTCGGCGTGATCCCGTTCATCATCTGCAGAGGGCCGGGAAGATTGATTTGGTGGGCTTTTCTTATGGCGCCACGTGCGTACTCTGTGTACACGAGCTATACGCGGTTGCCCTAGGCCATTCTAACCTCTTGCAATCTGCGTAGAGAGATGAGTAGGTTTATTTGCCCCTCAAAGAAACAAGGTAGGTTTATTTGTGTATTTTTTTGTATATTTGGTATTTTTTAAATGATTTATCTTTTGAACTATGGGGGTTGGATTCAGTTCAAGTCAAGTTACGTCAGCTCGGCTCCACTCGTTACAGCTAGTTAAGATAACGATTTAGCTCGGCTCGACTTGTTAACATAACAAACTCATATCCAAATTTGGCTTGACTCTTGCAACTCACGAGCTAGCTCGTTTAACTCGTTAAGATCGTTAAAGGCATGAATTACAAAATATAAGTATTATGTAGGTAATTAACACCGAATACATATGTTGCTAGCATAGTTGGCGTGCTTTCCGGTGGCAAATGCCGACGGCAGCGGTCGGAGCAGCGCAAGGAGACGGCGGCTTGACAGGGAGCTTGAGAGGAGCACAGGAGACGACTTCTCTGGAGGGATCCAGATCCAAATTTTACAACAAACAAGTTGTTGCAGTGGAGAAGATTGCAACAACTGCTCAGGGGCAAAACCTATGTAATATGCTTCTTGTGAGCCATTGCCATTCTATCATGTGTCATTATTAATCGGGTGATGCCAAGCGTTTCTCATTTTCTTTTGGCCAACTTTATAAAAAAGATTGTTGACCTCTGCACCATCAAATATATATATAATACGAAAATAACTATTACAAAAAATCTGCTATACCTAATTTGGTGTTGTAGATGTTATATTTTTTATACAAACTTGGTCAAAGTTGAAGAAGTTTGATTTGAGACCAACCTAATACTATCTCCATTCAGAAATACTTGTTTCGGGACATATTTTAATGCTAGATATATCCATTTGATCGACAAGTTCTCGATAATCCATTTGAACAAGAAGTATTTTTGGACGGATAGTGTGAAGTTATGGTGTCCGGGCACCATGATGCCCTTATTTCGAAAAAAAACACATATTTAGACGTTCCAAAAAAATCTAAAATATTTATGTGGATACTTGTATGTGCTCTTTATGGATCTATGAAATTTCGTTTAAAAAAATGTAATTTGTAAGCTTTACAAAAAAAATCTGGCCCCAAAACAGGAAAAAGCGGCCCATTTAGAAATACATATTGTCTTTTTTTATACACCACATGTGAGAGTAAAATATTGTGTAATTTTACACAAGCATAGTACATGTGTGTTTGTGTTCACAAAAAGTTTCAACTTTTTTTACATGGTAGAAAATAGTTTTTTTGTAACGGGCACCATGGTGCTCGTGCACAACTTCCAATTTTCGCGTTTCAGCATTGTAATTCCTCCATGGAATTGCACAGGTTCTCTTTTGTCATGAAACAAAATGCATTCTTCACAACCACAGGGGGAAGAAATGACAGAACATATGAGCTGCTTCATCTTCCGAAAATTACAACGTGGCACAGATCGGCCTTAGTTTCTTACAACAACATATACAACTCTGTGCTGAGTAGTATCTCAGAGAGACAAGCAGATAAATGATCAGAATACCAGATCATCGGTTCTCTCAAGTTACAGATCACCATCAGTATATTCTCTATCATTTGAGGGTTTCAGGAAAACATCCTTGAAATCCAACTTTGAGTATACACCATGCAGCAACAAAAGTGGCTACATAAAGCCTGTTGTGAGGTCATTGTATGGATGGGTCAACCCACGACCGGTCATGTGGAAGCCCCCATATCTGCGAAGCTGCCGCTGCTTCTTCTGTGTGAACAATAAGACCCGCTCTAGGTCTCCGTCTGACATCATTTTATGCAAGTGTTCTCAACCATCTGAGGACACCGAGAAGGCCCGTGTCTAGAATAGGAGACCTTTGTTCAAGATCTGCGAGAAGAGCAAATCAGCCAAAAATATCACATCGTTCCACAATGATCGGTCTCTACTTCCTGGCACCCATACATTCTAGAAACCCTTCTTTTGATAAAATAACATCTGCTAAGAGATAGTGGAAACTGGGCTTGGTGTTTACCTATGTCTGCTGCAACACGATGAGCGCACATGACCCCTGAAAACGCCACAGCAATCACTCCTTGGCCAGGAAAACAGCTGTCACCCACGCAGTAAAGTCCATCTATTGACTGTAAATCAGCTAATGTAACTTCAGTTCTAATAATCTTGCATCAGTTGGAACTTTAGGTTAATCAGAAAAAAAACTTGAAATCTGTATTAAGTATTTAAATAACTTACAGTGGTATTGAAAGGCATTGCCAGCAAACCCTTGGGTTTACCCCGTGGCATGGGTCCATATGTACCATCATTTCGGGCAAGATATCTGCGGTGAGTTTTTGGGGATCCTACCTGGCAAAACCAAATATTAAATGAATGTTGTGTTGCAAAATATACTGGTACCAGAAACCAAAATAAGGCCACTAAAGTTCACACCACAACCTTAAAGGAATGTGCAGCTAGCTAATGAAAGACTCCTGATATAATATTCTACCTGGTTGACTGGTTGGTGATGTATGGTTGTCTATTATGTGCAATATAGTTTGCTGCACAAGGTACACGAAGAATCTGCTGAATACTCAAAACTTAACTGTGCTTTGGCTCATAGAAAAGATTCTAATACCTAAGTATTTGCTACTCAATATGGTTTACATCATTTGAAAGAAGTAAAAGGACTTGTAGCTTTCTATGTAGGGATGCAAGTGGAATGAGCCACGACCCATTTTGTTTAATTGATGATTCACTTATAGTCATATATATCACTGGAAGTTTTTTCGCAAGGATATTCTTTGGTAGTTCACTTTATGCAAATGAGAAAATCACTTTATGGACCATCAGCTGGCTAAAACAGCCCCAAATTGCATCCTTGTCGGTGTACTTAGTGACCACTCTTCACTAGAGTTCATTATAGCAATTGAGGTATGGGGCTAACCTAGAAATATGGCCGTATACTGTATAGATTGGCCGGTGCTGAGAGTAGAATCAAGAAAATATGACAAGTACACCAGATGGGATGTTCTAATGATCTTTTCCAATAATCATATTAAGTACTAACATCATCAATAGCTAATCATGTTTGCGCTGCTAACTACAGACTTACTCATGCCCCCTAATCAATTTGAGGACTGCTAGCTAGCACTTTCAAGTTCAAACAGGTAGTCAAAATGAAATGGTTGAAAATATTTATAGAATCCGGAGTTCCGACATAGGACTGTAAAAATACCTCCTTGAGGACTATTGAGTCTTGAAGACCAGGAAACAACTTATTTTCAAGTCTTCGTATGATCTCATTTGCCACAAGCTCCTTTTTCTGCTCATAATCCTTCCTAGGTAGGCCCTGCCAAAGATTAAAGCAAAGCAGTATTATCGGCATCAGTCAATGTTATGTTCATACAAAAAGGCTTTGTTTGTCTTTTTTTTCAACATAATTTACATTTCAGCTTGAGCACTGACATACCTCCCAATCTTCTATATCTGCAGTTGTAAATATATGAAGTATGTGATGTCCTTCAGGAGCCAAGGATGGATCAAGAACTGTAGGGATACTCAAAAATATGCTTCCATAAGGCTTTTCCAAGTTTGACCAGTCATCCTGCCAGTTGCACTCACAATTAAACCTTATTACAGATTAAAATGTTCATATCAAATTCACCACTAATGTGACAATGACTCTAACCCTCAATGATGACATACCCAGTAGCATAGAACCTGGTACGTACCTCCAGTACAAAATGGTGGCAATCAGTACCAGCAGGTAAAACTGAAGCTTTGACACCCAGATGAATGGATAGAAAAGATGGCGCTTTAACATAATTCTTCTGAAAGTTTTTTTCCTCTTCTGGAAGCTCTTCAGCCTTCACGAGTTTTCCTGTAAGTTCACGTATTTGTTAAACTCCTGAAGGAGGAAACTGAGTCCCTCCGTCCGAAATAACTTGTCGCAAAAATGGATAAAAATGGATGTATCTAAAAGTAAAATACGTCTAGATACATCCATTTCTCTGACAAGTATTTTCGGACGGAGGGAGTACATACTAAGTACTTATCAAAAAACTGTCCGCAGTGGGAGAATAATAACAGCAAAGTTACCAACTCAAGAAATACACTTCTGGATGGTTGCAAAACATGAGAAACAAAATTACGGCAAAGTTGCAGAACATGAAGAACATTGTAACAAGTGAAAGTGAAAGTGAAACAGATACTGTTTCTAGCTTGACCATAAAAGAATATGCGCAGAATTACCAAATGTGTCCCATCTTGTGGCATTTGATATTACTGTTCTAGCAAAGAACTCCTTCCCATTTGACAACCTCACTCCAACCTGTAGTAATGAAATGTTCAGCTGACAAACCAAAACTAAACTCCAGACATTTGAAATAAGTAAGATGAACTCACAGCTTTCCCATTTTCAAGAATAACATTGGTCACATTCGCCCTGTAGCGTATGGCACTGCCCTTTTCAACAAGGCCATTTGCCAAAGACACCGCAATACCACCAACACCACCAACTGGATAATTAATTCCTCCAAAGTGCCTATCGCACAATACCTGTCATGTTGACTTAGATAATTGGAAGTTAAATGATTTTCAAACAAAGGTCTCACAGATTAACATCAAACTTACCATGCTCGCATTGATCATGGGTGTTTTCAAGGCATTGACTGTGCTCACTATAAAACACTACAAAAAACATAAATTGCTGTTATTCTTCAGATGAGCGGAAGTTGAACAAAAAATGTGTGTGGAAGAAAAAATGAACAAGTGAGTAAACTCACAAATGTCTCACACCTCAGCATCTATGAAGGATAGCAACTGCTGATCTTTTATGAACTTGCGAGCAATATCCCCAGCATTCTGTGGCAGATAGTATGCTGCATCATAGAATAAACGATTCTTATAATATCAAACAATTTGATTTTATAGTATCTCAACTTACTTTCCTATTGCTTTTGAGGTTACACTTATTTCAACTTCAGTTAACTAATTGTTCTAGATGATTTCTCTGTACAGAAAATAAGGGTAAAGCTTATTGAGGAATATAAGGATGCAGTTTTAATACCGAGAGTCAAGCATTCCACAGGCTTCTTAAAAAATTGCCCGAATAGGTAAAGAGGTTCTTCCAAGGACTTTAGTTCCAAAGAATTTAATGAATTGAAGATCTGTTCATATGAGACATAGATGTAAGTTGTGAAGGTTGCATAAGACAATAGCAACACAAAGGTAACAAATACAAGTAGATAAAATAAGGACAATACCTTCCAACATGTGCCATAGAATTTTAGGATTCCTTCTTTCTCATGCGGGAATTTGCTAACCAGCTCTTCGATGAAGTCATCATACTCCCTGTGCACAACAACGGAGAGAGCACCAGGTAGATGGAAATGAACCGTGGAAGGGTCTGGTATGACTTCCATCTTGCATCCAACTGCTTCTAGTGCTTGCGTTATCAAATTTAAGTTTCCCTGAATGACAACACATGTCATACTTCTTACCAAATACACCAACACACACAAAATACTTCGTACAAAATATCTTATAAAAAATGCCATGCATGGTTTCACAAAATTTGACAGCAATATAAATATTTCCTAACAAGAAACATGTGAAAGGCACAAATCCATTCACTAGACCAACACTGTAAGACAAGGTGTGAGCATTTTCATGAGAGGCACACACAAGTACAGCACTGAGCAACGCTACACTCTAGCATGCAACATGCTGTGCACACCCTGAGCATTCCGGGCATTCGCACTTGGTCATGATCATTGTCAATAAGCTCCCAACCTCGAATTCAGGTTTCTCTCTGTAAGCAAAACAGCCCCTGTGCAAACTATTATAATCATGGCATCTTCAGGCACTGGATGCCCGCAAAAGAGTAAGTCATCAACTAATTTTAACAGAATCCCCTCTCTCAGTTCAAACCCAGCCTACTCTTACGACACCAGAGCACAGACTTGCAGTACAACGCTTTACCCTTCAAACATTTCTCTTGGTGATCACTAGGCACAGCACAGTCAAGCGCACAAGCACATGAGATCAAAAATTTCACGGGTCGGACGTCGGAGCCAGAAACGTAACCGCACTCATAACAAATTTTGTGTTGAAGATGGAGCGGATCAAAAGCCCCGGGCAGCAGTTCAGTAATCAATACGAGTGGGACGCCGGCGCTCTGCCCCGCTTCTTTACCTTGTCGGAGAAGCCGAACATGACGGAGGAACCGACGTCGAAGGTGAAGCCGTCGCGGCGGTAGTACCCGGAGCTGCCCCCCGGGATGACGTACTTCTCGAGGACCAGCACGCGCGCCCCCTTCGCGGCCAGTTGCGTGGCCGCCACCAGGCCCCCGATCCCCGACCCGACCACTATCGCGTCGTATCGCTCCCCGTCGCCCCCCTCCCCCTCTCCCAGGGACTTCTCCGGCGCCACCACCGCCGCCTGCTTCTCTGACACCACAGCTACTCCCACTCTCCCCCTGCCGCCCCCGCGGGCCTCGCCGCCGGCGAGAGGGCGGAGGCGGGATGGGCGGTGCGCGACGGGGGGCGCGGGGAGGTGGAGGCACCGCGCCGTGGGGGGCGAGAGGAGGGGCGGCATGGCGGCGGGGCGTGACGGCGGAGGGGAAACCGGGCGGCTGGGTCGTCGTTTTGTGTGGCGCCGGGTCGGGTATTTGTTCCGGCTTGGAGGGGAGTGGAGGAATCTGGCGGGGAGGGGGAAGGGTGGATGCCGCGGCGGGAAGAGGACGAAGGAAGCGAGGAGGGAGTGGAGGGAAGAGGATGAGGAGTCCGGCGCGGACGGCCGCCGACGGTGGGCCTGGGTGGTGACACGCGCCTTTCTCAAGCGGTGGTCAACCCTCTCAACTGCAACCATGGGAAAATACCAGGTGCTCTCATGCTCCAAATTTTCAAATATCGCATTTAAATGTTTCAAAAAATTCAAGACAATTTTTGGGTGTTGACATCACATGAGCGTAATTTTTGGGTGTCGACATCACATGAGTCAACATCCACAGGTTTTTTCAGAAATTTATTTTTTTGAAACATTTAAATGCGGTTTTTGGAAATTTGGAGTATGGGAGCACTCGATATATACCCCTATAACCAAAAGAATTCTCAAAAAAAAAACACAATGATACAAAGAAAACACTTGGTATGGTTGTGGTTTATTTTATTTTTCGGTATTTGTTGCGGTGTTGTTTCACCCATCACCAACCCCCCGAGCGAAGAAAACAATAATTTTGGTTGCAGTGCTCGGCTCCGGTGGAGAGGTTCTTCGCATCTGAGGAATTAGCTGACGTCGAGCTCACAAACACACACACCCAACTCCAGTGCTGCAACCATGTCCTACGTCCGAGATCAGTTGTTAACCGTGTGTGATCTCGCCCCATTTTCTACTGCTCCGATGAGCTCTGACACCCTTGCCCGCCTTGTTCCTTCAAATGCGCTGGTAGAAGAGGATATGGAGGATGCAACGGAGAACTTTGGCCTTGATTCCCATAACGTGCCCGATGAAGATGCTACAATACATGATGAAAACCTAGATGGCTTTGCACTCACATTGTGACCCCGAAGCACAAAAGGAAGAAATGTGCTGAGATAGTACTTATCAAGAGGGTTTTTGAATGCATGCATCTAAAAAACTGTTGCGAAGAATAGTGACAACAATCTGATAGCGTTGCGGCAAGTCAATATGATGCTACTGGCATGAGCTTTGTTGGTTAGCAAAAATCCTCCACCAAACATGCTGACATCTCTATGGATATGAGTGACACGAGGAAGAGGAACAAGTTGCAACGGTACGATTGCAAGGCGCCCATGGGTGTTAGCCTCCAAGATGGTGGTTGGAATGTGATTTGTTTTTCTAACTGAGCACACACACCCCTTGATGTCACACATGGGCCATCGGAGATACTACCGTTCTCACGGGAAGATCCCGGAGCAGGAGTACGAATATCTGGTCTCCCTGCACAATCGCAACATATTGACGACAAACTTTATGGGGTGCTCGGAGATGCACATTGTTGCGTTCCAAGGAGCTTGCCGTATGTGAAGAGAGATATGATGAACGCAATAGCAAAGATATGACATGGCATGTCATAGCGAGACTTGGAGCTTCCTATTGAGTACTTCAAGAGAAAGAAGGTATAGAACCAGAACTTCTTCTTTCCAGAACAAGCGGATGTTGATGAAGCAGTTGGAGTGCTTTTCTGGATTGATGGAAGGACAAGGGCATTATGCCCAAAGTAAAAAAGATTGTGTGTTTTTCAACACAGCTTTCTACACCAATAGTTACAACCTACCGTTTGCATCCATTGTTGGGATAAAAACTCACACACACACACACACACACACAGAGAGAGAGAGAGAGAACAATGCGATGCCGGAGATCGATGTCAGGGGTTCACGCTGTCAGTTTTCATGTGGCCAAGATGCTGAAATATATGTTGCTGAAGAATTGTGTTGGATTGTCGGATTTTCGACCAAACTATTCATTAAGGCAAAGGATCTGAATGCTAGGTATTCATTGATCATCATTCATCAAGGAGTGAAATTGTAAAAAAAACTACCGCATTTCAAGTTTTGTTTTGGAATTGCCATCACATTTCTTGGGCGCCCTAAAAATCTACTGGTTTTCTTGTTAATTTTCTCAATAAACAGCAGTGATTGATTTGAAGCGAATCAATCTAATTTCCGACATGCCGGGCTCACTAGTCAGTGCCACGTGGCACTAAATGATCAACACTGTTTGTTGACCGTTAAGTTGAATGTAGGACCCACCCGTCAGCATCGTCATCTCTCTCAAACCGTCTTCTCCTCCTTGGGGCATTCCAACGAACACCTCGCGCGCATGCTACTTCATGGATTCTAGCTTGACGCGTGATGTTGATGCTTGCCGTTGTTACTTGCTGCTTGCCGTCGTTGCTTGTGTGTGCATGCCAGCGAGCCACCTCTCCGCAACCTGCCTGACATCCAAGCTGGTCGAGTGAATGTCCCAAGGATAAGAAGAAGGTTTCAGAGAGACAAGTATGCTGACAGGTGGGTCCCATACCCAACATAACGGTCAACAACATTTGTGTTGACTTTTGTTGCCATGTGGCGCTGATCAGTGGGCCCGGTACGCCAGAAATTGGATTAATTCGGTCCAAATCGATCCTTGGTGTTAATTGAGAAAATTAGCAAGAAAACCAGTAGACTTTCGTGGCATTCAGGATATGTGTTAGCAATTCCAAAACTAAACTTAAAGTGTGGTGGTTTTTGCGGTTCACTCTTCATCAGGTATGGCTGATGTTTTTTTCGAATGTTGGCAGGAGAGCTGCCAAATTCATTGATCAGAAAGAGGTATTGCAAGTAACACCCCCAAAGGAGGAATGCACCACAAAGGCGAGTGCTAAAAAAGAAAGAAAAAGGGTTTGCACGGTTTATTAAGGAAAACCAGGCAAAAACCTACAACAGTGCCTAGCAAGCCTAGTCCTAAAGCACACAATACATACAACATGCCACAAAGGCCAACACCTCACTGTTGAAAATATGCCCTAGAGGCAATAATAAATTAGTTATTATCATATTTCCTTGTTCATGATAATCGTTTATTATCCATGCTATAATTGTATTGATCGGAGACTTAGATGCATGTGTGGATACATAGACAAAACCATGTCCCTAGTATGCCTCTAATGGACTAGCTCGTTGATCAAACATGGTTAAGGTTTCCTAGCCATGGACATGAGATGTCATTTGATAACGGGATCACATCATTGGGAGAATGGTGTGATGGACAAGACCCAAACTACAAACGTAGCATATGATCGTGTCAGTTTATTGCTACTATTTTCTACATGTCAAGTATATGTTCCTATGACCATGAGATCATGCAACTCACGGACATCGGAGGAGTGCCTTGTGTGTATCAAACGTCGCAACATAACTGGGTGACTATAAAGGTGCTCTACAGGTATCTCCAAGGGTGTCTGTTGAGTTGGCATGGATCAAGACTAGGATTTGTTACTCCGTGTGACGGAGAGGTATCTCAAGGCCCACTCGGTAATACAACATCACAATAAGCCTTGCAAGCAATGTGACCAAGTGTTAGTCACGGGATCTTGTATTACGGAACGAATAAAGAGACTTGCCGGTAACGAGGTTGAACTAGGTATGGAGATACCGACGATCGAATCTCGGGCAAGTAACATACCGAAGAACAAAGGGAACATCATACGGGATTAACTTAATCCTTGACATAGAGGTTCGACCGATAAAGATCTTCGTAGAATATGTAGGAAACAATATGGACATCTAGGTCCCGCTATTGGTTATTGACCATAGAGGTGTCTCGTTCATGTCTACATAGTTCTCGAACCCGCAGGGTCTGCACACTTAAGGTTTGGTGACGTTTCGGTAGTATAGAGTTATGTATGGTGGTGACCTAAGGTTGTTTGGAGTCCCGGATGAGATCCCGGACGTCACGAGGAGCTCCGGAATGGTCTGGAGGTAAAGATTGATATATAGTAAGTCCTATTTTTGTCACCGAAAGTTTCGGGCTCATCGGTAGTGTACCGGGAGTGCCGGTAGTGTACCGGGAGACCATCGGGAGGGGTATTTCGACCCAAGAGGCTACATGGGCTGTGGGAGAGTGAATACCAGCCCTTAGTGGGCTTGTGGAAGTCCCACACAAAGCCCATGCGACTAGGGAAAGAAATCCCAAAGAGAAAAAGTGGAAAAAGGCAAAAATAGGATGAATCCTAGTCCTACTAGGATGGGAGGTGGATTCCACCTCTCCCACCTGGTTCGGCCTCCTCCTTGGAGGCTTGGACCTTGGGCCAAGCCTCCTCCTCTCTCCCTCCTATATATACTAATGGTTTTAGGGTTTTTACACAGAATTTTTAGCCACGTGCTGCCCGTTCCTCCAGTGCATAGTTTCTCCTCTAGATCGGATTTCTGCAGTGCTTAGGCGAAGCCCTGCCGGAATAGCTCCACCACCATCACCGGAGTGTCGTCATGCTGCTGGAGAACTCTTCTACCTCTCCACTCCCTCTTGCTGGATCAAGATGGCGGAGATCGTCATCAAGCCGTGCGTGTGCTGAACGCGGAGGTGCCGTCCATTTGGCGCTAGATCGGAAGGACCGTGATCAAGTTCACGGGACGGATCGTGATCAAGCTCGCGAGACGGATCGTGATTAGATCGCGGGACACTCGGCGATTTGGATCGTGAAGACGTTCAACTACACCAACCGCGTTTCTTAACGCTTCCCTCTTAGCGATCTAAAAGGGTACGTAGATCCACTCTCCCTCTCGTAGATGCTCATCACCATGGATAGATCTGCGTGTGCATAGGAAATTTTTTGTTTCCCATGCGATGTTCCCCAACAGTGGCATCATGAGCTAGGTCTATGTAGATGAGATCTCGAGTAGAACACAAAGAGTTTGTGGGCGTTGATGCTTAGATTGCTTCCTCCCTTGGTCGTGTTTTGGTTCAGCGGTATTGTGAGATGAAGCGGCCCGAACCAACATTACTTGTACGCTTACGAGAGACCGGTTCCCTCAACCACAACTTGTTGCATAGATGGCTTGCGGGTGCCAGTTTCTCTCACTTTAGTTGGATCGGATTTGACAAAGGCGGTCCTTGAGAAGGTTGAAAAGCAACTAGTGTATCACCGTTGTGGTTTTTGCGTAGATGAGAATTGTTCTTACTAGATACCCGTAGCAGCCACGTAAACACATGCAACAACAATTAGATGACATCTAACTTGTTTTTGCAGGGTATGTTGTGATGTGATATGGCCAATTACATGATGTGATATATGTGATGTATGAGATGATCATGTGATGTATAGATTATCACGACTTGCATGTCGATGAGTACGACAACCGGCAGGAGCCATAGGGTTGTCTTTAATTATTGTATGACCTGCGTGTCAATCATTAAGCGCTATGTAATGCTTTACTTTATCGCTAAACGTTAGAAATAGTAGTAGAAGCATGGAGGGCGCGACAACCCCGATGGTGACACGTTGATGGAGATCATGCTATCATGCCGATGGCGATGGAGATCATGTCGGTGCTTTCATGATGGAGATCAAAAGCACAAGTTCATGTCCATATCATGTCACTTATGATTTGCATGTGATGTTAATCCTTTTATGCATCTTGTTTTGCTTAGGACGACGATAGCATTATAAGGTGATTCCTCACTTAATTTCAAGATAAATTGTGTTCTCCCCGAGTGTGCACCATTGCGAAAGTTCGTCGTGTTGAGACACCACGTGATGATCGGGTGTGATAGACTCTACGTTCACATACAACGGGTGCAAGCTAGTGTTGCACTGCAGAACACTCGGGTTAAACTTGACGAGCCTAGCATGTACAGACATGGCCTCGGAACACAAGAGATCGAAAGGTCGAACATGAGTCATATAGTATATATGATCAACATGATGATGTTCACCATTGAAACCACCTCAACTCACGTGATGATCGGACTTGAGTTGGTGAATATGGATCATGTATCACTCAAATGACCGGAGGGATGTCAATTTGAGTGGGAGTTCTTAAGTAATATGATTAATTGAACTCATTATCATGAACATAGTGAGTAGTGACTTTGCAAAATTATGTTGTAGGTTACTAGCTCACGATGTAGCTCCCTTGAATTTATATGTTCCTAGAGAAATAGAGTTGAAAGATGATGGTAGCAATATTGTGGACTGGGTCCGTGATCTGAGGATTGTCCTCATTGCTACAGAGAAGGCTTATGTCCTTAATGCACCGCTCGGTGCGCCAACTCCTCTAGCGTCGTCTATAGATGTTGTGAACATCTGACAGGCACGTTCTGATGACTACTTGATAGTTTAGTGCGTCATGCATTACGGCTTAGAATTGAGGCTCCGAAACGTTTTCGAACGTCACAGAACATATGAGATGTTCTAAGAGCTGAAATTAGGATCTCAGGCTCGTGCCTGTGTTGCGAGATATGAGATCTCCAACAAGATTCTTTGCCTGCAAGATGAAAGAGAATACCTCAATCGTTGAGCATGTGCTCGGATTGTCTGGGTGCTACAATCGCTTGAATCGAGTGGGAGTTGATCTTCCAGATAAAATAGTGATTGATATAGTTCTCCAATTCACTGTCACTAAAGCTACTAGAACTTGGTGATGAACTATAAAACGCCAGGGATAGAAATAATGATCCCTGAGCTGTTTGCGATGTTTGACATCGCGAAGGTAGAAATCAAGAAGGAGCATCAAGTGTTGATGGTTAGTAAAACCACTAGTTTCGAGAAGGGCAAGGGCAAGGAGGGAAACTTCATGGATAGCAAGACAGTTGCTGCTCCAGTGAAGCAACCCAAAGTTGAACCCAAACTCAAGGCTAAGTGCTTCGATTATGAGGAGAGCGGTCATTGAATCGGAACAACCCTAGATACTTGGTAGATAAGAAGGCTGGCAACGTCAACAGAAGTATATTTGATATACGTGTTAATGATGTGTACCTTGCGAGTACTCCTAGTAGCACCTGGGTATTGGATACTGGTTTGGTTGCTAAATGTTAGTAACTCGAAATAAAAGCTACAGAATAAACGGAGAACTAGCTAAGGGTGAGGTGACGATTTGTGTTGGAAATGTTTCCAAGGTTGATGTGATCAACATCGCACGCTCTCTCTACCTTCGGGATTAGTGACAAACCTAAATAAATGTTATTTGGTGTTTTGCGTTGAGCATGAACGTGATTAGATCATGTTTATTGCAACACAGTTATTCATTTAAGTTAGAGAATAATGGTTATTTTGTTTACATGAATAATACCTTCAATGGTCATGCACCTAGTGAGAATGGTTTGTTGAATCTTGATCGTAGTAATACACATGTTCATAGCATTGATGCCAAAAGATACAAAGTTAATAATGATAGTACCACATGCTTGTGGCACTACCGCTAAATGTCATATTGGTATAAAGCACATGAAGAAACTCCATGCTGATGGATCTTGGGACTCATTCGATTTCGAATCGGTTGAGACATGCGAACCATGACTCTTGGGCAAGATGACTAAGGACCCCGTTCCCAGATGGATGGAGCGGGCAAGTGATTTATTGGAAATGATACATATTGATGTATGCAATCCAATGAGTCTTGTAGCGTGCGGTGGATATCGTTATTTTCTTACCTTCACTGATGATTTGAGTAGGTATAGTGTATATTTACTTAATGAAACACAAGTCTGAATCGTTTGAAAGGTTCAAGCAAATTCAGAGTGAAGTTTAAGATCATCGTGACAAGAAGATAAAAATGTATGTGATATGATCGTGGAGGTAAATATC
Source organism: Hordeum marinum (assembly GCA_022496015.1). NCBI lineage: Eukaryota > Viridiplantae > Streptophyta > Magnoliopsida > Poales > Poaceae > Hordeum > Hordeum marinum. The sequence continues at coordinate 48,775,266 of CM039672.1, forward strand.
TGAGTTACGAGTTTGGCATACAACTTTAGACAATGTGAAAGTTGTTTCACAACTCACGCCACTTGGAACACCATAGTGTGATGGTGTGTCCGAACGTCATAGTCATGCTCTATTGGATATGGTGCGGGCTATGATGTCTCTTATCGTTTTTCTACTATAATTTTGGGGTTATGCATTAGAGACAAGTACATTCACTTTAGATAGGGCACCATCTAAATCCGTTGAGATGACACCGTGTGAATTATGGTTTGATAGAAACCTAAGCTGTCATTTCTTAATGTTTGGGGCTGCAACACTTATGTGAAGAAGGTTTTCACCTAATGAGCTCGAACCCAAAGCGGACAAATGCATCTTCATAGAATACCCTAAAGACAGTTGGGTAAACCTTCTATCTCAGATCCAAGCATGAAGTGTTTGTTGCTAAAACTGGGTCCTTTCTCGAGAAAGAGTTTCTCTCGAAAGAATTGAGTGGGAGAAAGATAGAACTTGATGAGGTTGTTGAACCTTTGTTCAACCAGAGAGCAGCGCAACACAGGAATTTGTTTCTGTGAAGCCTACGTTAGTTGAAGACGAAGTTAATGATGATGATCATGAAGCTTCGGATCAAGTTACTATCGAACCTCGTAGGTCGACAAGGATGTGTGCTGCTCCTGAGCGGTACGACAACCCTGTCTTGGAGGTCATGTTGTTGGACAACGATGAACCTACGAGCTGTGGAGAAGCGATGATGGGCCCGGATTCCGACAAATGGTTAGAGGCCGTGAAATCCGAGAAAGGATCCATGTATGAAAACCAAGTATAGACTTTGGTAGACTTGCTCATTTGATGGCAGGTCGTTGAGTACAAATGGACCTTTAAGATGAAGACAGACGCTGATGGTGAATGTCACCATTTATAAAGCTCGACTTGTCGCAAAGAAGTTTCCGCCAAGTTCAAGGAGTTGACTGTGATGAGACTTTCTCACTCGTAGCGATGCTAAAGTCTGTTGGAATTATGTTAGCAGTTGCTGCATTTTTAAATTATGAAAAATGGCAGATGGATGTCAAAACATCGTTTCCTTAACGATTTACTTGAGGAAAGGTTGTATGTGATACAACCAGTAGGTTTTGTCAGTCCTAAGGATGCTAAAAGGTGTGCAAGCTTCAGTGATCCTTCTATGGACTGAAGCAAGCATCTCGGAGTTGGAATATACACTTTGATGGGGTGATCAAAGTTTTTGAGTCTATACAAAGTTTATGAGAAACTTGTATTTACAACAAAGTGAGTGGGAGCACTATAGAGTTTCTGATAAGCATATGTGGTTGACATATTGTTGATCGGAACTGATGTAGAATTTCTAGAAAGCAAAAACGGTTGTTTGAAAAGAGTTTTTCAAAGGAAGACCTGGATAAAGCTACCTAATTGTTGAACATCGAGATCTATAGTGATAGATCAAGATGCTTGATGAGACTTTCAATGAGTACATACCTTGAGAAGATTTTGAAAGAGTTCAAAATGGATCAGTCGGAGAAAGAGTTCTCGCCTGATTTGTAAGGTGTGAAGTTGAGTGAGACTCAAAGCTTTACCACGGCAGAAGAAAGAGAAAGTATGAATGTCGTCCCCTGTGCCTTAGCCATAGGCTCTGTATAGTATGCCATGTTGTGTACCACACCTGTGTGTGCCTTGCCATGAGCAGCCATTTGGAATAGTACCAAGTGGAGTGTGGTAGCAGTGTTTATAGTTTGACATAGAGATTTGCAAAGTACACACAGATCTGAATGTCGCAGACCCGTTGACTATAAGACCTCTCTCACATGCAAAGCATGATCGAGCCCCAGAACCCATTGGGTGTTAGATTCATAACAATGTGAATCACATGGTGATGTGAACTAGATTATTGACTCTAGTGCAAGTGGGAGACTGTTGGAAATATGCCCTACAGGCAATAATAAATTAGTTACTATCATATTTCCTTGTTCATGATAATCGTTTATTATCCATGCTATAATTGTATTGATCGGAGACTTAGATGCATGTGTGGATACATAGACAAAACCATGTCCCTAGTATGCCTCTAATGGACTAGCTCGTTGATCAAAGATGGTTAAGGTTTCCTAGCCATGGACATGAGATGTCATTTGATAACAGGGTCACATCATTGGGAGAATGATGTGATGGACAAGACCCAAACTACAAACGTAGCTATGATCGTGTCAGTTTATTGCTACTGTTTTCTGCATGTCAAGTATATGTTCCTATGACCATGAGATCATGCAACTCACGGACATCGGAGGAGTGCCTTGTGTGTATCAAATGTCGCAACGTAATTGGGTGACTATAAAGGTTCTCTACAGGTATCTCCGAGGGTGTCTGTTGAGTTGGCATGGATCAAGACTGGGATTTGTTACTCCGTGTGACGGAGAGGTATCTCAGGGCCCACTCGGTAATACAACATCACAATAAGCCTTGCAAGCAATGTGACTAAGTGTTAGTCATGGGATCTTGTATTACGGAATGAGTAAAGAGACTTGCCGGTAACGAGGTTGAACTAGGTATGGAGATACCAACGATCGAATCTCGGGCTAGTAACATACCGAAGAACAAAGGGAACATCATACGGGATTAATTGAATCCTTGACATAGAGGTTCGACCGATAAATATATTCGTAGAATATGTAGGAACCAATATGGGCATCCAGGTCCCTCTATTGGTTATTGACCATAGAGGTGTCTCGGTCATGTCTACATAGTTCTCGAACCCGCAGGGTCTGCACACTTAAGGTTTGGTGACGTTTCGGTAGTATAGAGTTATGTATGGTGGTGACCGAACATTGTTCGGAGTCCTGGATGAGATCCCGGACGTCACGAGGAGCTCCGGAATGGTCCGGAGGTAAAGATTAATATATAGGAAGTCCTATTTTGGTCGCCGGAAAAGTTCCGGGCTCATCGGTAGTGTACCGGGAGTGCCGGTAGTGTACCGGGAGACCATCGGGAGGGGTATTTCGACCCAAGAGGCTACATGGGCTGTGGGTAAGTGAATACCAGCCCTTAGTGGGCTGGTGGAAGTCCCACACAAAGCCGATGCGGCTAGGGAAAGAAAGCCCAAAGAGAAAAGGTGGAAAAAGGCAAAAATAGGATGAATCCTAGTCCTACTAGGATTGGAGGTGGATTCCACCTGGTTCGGCCTCCTCCTATCTTCCTCCTATATATACTGGTGGTTTTAGGGTTTTTGCACAGAATTTTTAGCCACGTGTTGCCTGTTCCTCTAGTGCATAGTTTTTCCTCTAGATCGGATTTCTTGAGTGCTTAGGCAAAGCCCTGCCGGAATAGCTCCACCACCATCGCCGGAGTGTCGTCACGCTGCCGAAGAACTCTTATACCTCTCCTCTCCCTCTTGCTGGATCAAGACGACGGAGATCGTCATCAAGCCGTACGTGTGCTGAACGCGGAGGTGCCGTCCGTTCGGCGCTAGATCGAAAAGCCCGTGATCAAGTTCGCGGGACGGATCGTGATCAAGCTCACGGGACAGATCGTGATTAGATTGCGGGACGCTCAGCGATTTGGATCGCGAAGACGTTCAACTACACCAACCACGTTGCTTAACGCTTCCCACTTAGTGATCTACAAGGGTACGTAGATCCACTCTCCCTCTCGTAGATGCTCATCACCATGGATAGATCTGCGTGTGCGTAGGAATTTTTTTGTTTCCCATGCGATATTCCCCAACACTCACACCATGCTTAGTCAGGCACTCGAGTGCCTGCGTCGCTACCATAGTGCACACCGAAAACCGCCGTATCAATCCGGGCTGCCGAAAAGCATATCCACGAAACTCAACAACATCAAAGAGGAACGCTATGTTTGAAAGTGCAAACATATGCCGCTTCAATCCTGCGAGGTTGGTACACATAACTCGCCTGATGCAACTTGCATATGAAGGGTGCTCCTGTTGCTCTCACGGAGATGCTACACAAGCCGCCGCCAAACCACCTCCACGAGCACCGAGTCCCTCTCACTGAGTCTGACTTCAAGACGACGTTCCCAAGAGAAAATACGACGCCGAGCAGAGCCAATGACGCCATCATCGCCTATCCGAAAAGATCAAATCTAGGGTTTCCCGCGAAGCATGTCGAGTAAGGGAAGGAGAGGACTACAACATCGATGCCTCCAACAAGGGGACGGTGCCCGTAGGCGCCGCCATCGACGCTTTCGGCCGAAGCTAGAGTGCGGCTTTCACCGGCAGCCTCAGCCGCCCAAACCTGTGACCTAGCCAGCCCTTCCGGCATACCACCTTCATGATGCACGAGTGCTCCTACACATCTCGCCCATGGGTCGCGCCCTCAGGAGGTCGCCGGCCAGCCATCCCGTCAGATCCCCCGAGGAAGCCCCACGCACGAGCGGGTCCGTCCAGATCAGGACCGGTCCCAGCTTCCCACGCTCAGGAGCTCAGTGCTCCCGCAATGCTGCGCACGCCGCTGCGCTGCCCTGGCGCGCAGTCCCGCGCCATCTAACAGCCCCGCCTACCGCCGCGGCCGTGGCACACTAGATCCGTGCGCGCCCGCACGACACCGGCGAACGCGGTGACAGCGGTCTTCAGTCTGAGCGCGTGCTGCCCAAACCTCCTACCCACCAGGTCGCGCCGGCCAACCTCCAGCGCGCGATGTCGTGTCGCGTCACGCTCGTGCTCGCCACGCCATGCACCCGCACTGCCGAGCGCCTCCTCGCCCCAGTTGAGCAGTCCCGTGCGTTTCGTGCCTAGGCAAGAGGAAGGAAAGGCCCGCCGCCGCCAACACCGCGTGGGCTTTGCCTGGCGGCACTTGCCGGCGGCGGCAGAGGGAGGGTTGGTGGGTTGTGCGGGCTCCGGCGGCTAGGGTTTCGCACCCGGGCCGCCCCGCGGGGGAGCGACACGGGGCCGTGTGGAGTAAATGCGAGGCTTTATGTCTGATGTTACAGGTGAGGGAATTGGTAGACCTTTGGTAGGTGCAGCAAGTAGGCCAATTCGTGCCCTCGTTCAAAGTCATTATTACTAGCTGATTTTGCTACCGTGGTGAGTTTGCCATCTTCTTTTATTGTATTGCAGAATAACTACACAGAGCTCTCAAGTCGCTTGATGAGCAGAACAGAGATCCGATTCTGATGTGCGAGTCTGGTGATTGTTGCAAAGACTCAAGGGTGCGGACGAATTTTTTGTTATGACCTTTTGGTCTAACAAATTCCGAAGCTGACCTAACTTCTAAATTTTTTCAAATCTGACCTTATTGGTGACGCCAAGGTTCCTAGCGTCTGGTTTTCACGGGAGACGCCGCGGTCTACGGTGTCTGGTCACGAGCCCGCATGGCCGGCCGGCCCGTTGACACGCTGACGTGGCAAAGGGTCTAGACGCCAGGGTCTGTGGTGTCTCCTGCCAGACTCTAGGGACCCCGACATCTGCTACCGGGAACTGATATGAGCGTGCGGGCCCGCCCCACCCCTTCCCATCTTGTTCTTCCTCTCTCCAGTCGTTTCCTCTCTCTCTCTCGTCCCTCTTCCCCCTCACCCCCCCTTGATCTACTCCATTTTCCACCCAAATCCGTGGATCGGACCCCCCCAAGCATCCTTGAGGTATTCTCCCCCAATCCCTCCAATTTGTTTTTGTTAGAACATCTTATTTTTAGAGCATTATTGAATATTAGGTGATGTTAGATTAGTAGATGATTTCTTAGTTTTAGGATTTTTTGTGTAGTTGTTAGATGATATAGATGATTTAAAGGTAGTAGATGATTTATTGGTTAAAATGTATGCAATTGTATTTAGTTTTGTTCAATATGTAGATGAACATATAGTTGTCATATTTTTTTGAACAAGAGATGATGAAATATGATGCTTGTGTGATGAATGGGTTGTTCAAGATGATATGTTTGTGTACTAGATGATATGTGTTTGCATATTTTGTCAATAGGAATGTTTTGGGGAGATGTTCCTTATGAAGAAATATTGCATATATTGTTCATGTATTTAAATATCATGATATGATTTTTGGGTAGGATGGCAGATGATGAGGACCATGGCCCTTGGTATGACGGATTAATCCAGGAGTATGACATGAATCACCGTGCTCGTGCCCTTGAGAATCGGAAGGTAAGAAGGAAGACTTATCAATTCTTGGTGTGTTTTCATGTGCGTTCTCCGGCTGATACGAACCTCACATTTTTTTGCAGAATGTAGTAACTATGCGCATGAGGGGTCATGGTGCTAATGACTTCCCGTACGACCCGGCTCGTACATTCCCCGATTGGGTCTTGTTCCCTTTGTGTTGCAATTCAAGCAACCCCCGCCACCGGTGAACAGCTTGGCGCTCACCGCACTTGTGGATCGTTGGAGGCCCAAGACACACTCTTTTCACCTTCCTTGTGGGGAGATGACGATGACCCTAGAGGACATGGCCATGATAAGCGGCCTTCCTATCAATGACCTTGTTGTTACGGGTCGTGTCACCTCCAATAACTGGTGTGAGCGTGTTGGCGTTTTAATTGGTGTTCGGCCCGAGCAGCCAGAGCCAGGCCAAGCTGACAGCGCGAAAGTGAAACATTTTTGGCTGAAATTTGTCAGAGGAGCAAACAATTCATGCCCTCAGGATGCCCCTGAGATCGTCGTGCAGCAATATGCTCGGGCCTATCTTTGCTATGTATTTACCAAAGTAGTCTTCACAGATGCAACCGGGAAGTCAGCCCTTTGGATGTATTTGGAGCTACTCAGTGAGTGGGATACTCAGTATAGCTGGGGTTCAGCGGCACTAGCATGTTGGAAATATGCCCTAGAGGCAATAATAAAATGTTATTATTGTATTTCCTAATTCATGATAATTGTCTATTGTTCATGCTATAATTGTGTTAACTGGAAACCGTAATACATGTGTGAATACATAGACCACAACATGTCCCTAGTGAGCCTCTAGTTGACTAGCTTGTTGATCAATAGATGGTCACGGTTTCATGACCATGGACATTGGATGTCATTGATAACAGGATCACATCATTAGGAGAATGATGTGATGGACAAGACCCAATCCTAAGCATAGCACAAGATCGTGTAGTTCGTCTGCTAAAGCTTTTCAATGTCAAGTATCGTTTCCTTAGACCATGAGATTGTGCAACTCCCGGATACCGTAGGAATGCTTTGGGTGTGCCAAACGTCACAACATAACTGGGTGTCTATAAAGGTGCACTATGGGTATCTCCGAAAGTGTCTATTGGGTTGGCACGAATCGAGATTGGGATTTGTCACTCCGTGTGACGGAGAGGTACCTCTGGGCCCACTCGGTAAGACATCATCATAATGAGCTCAATGTGACTAAGGAGTTAGCCACATGATGATGTATTACGGAACGAGTAAAGAGACTTGCCGGTAAGGAGATTGAACAAGGTATAGGGATACCGACGATCGAATCTCGGGCAAGTATCATACCGATGGACAAAGGGAATTGTATACGGGATTGATTGAATCCCCGACATCGTGGTTCATCCGATGAGATCATCGTGGAGCATGTGGGAGCCAACATGGGTATCCATATCCCGCTTTTGGTTATTGACCGGAGAGGTGTCTCGGTCATGTCTACATGTCTCCCGAACCTGTAGGGTCTACACACTTAAGGTTCGATGACGCTAGGGTTATAGGGAAATGGTATACGTGATTACCGAAGGTTTTTCGGAGTCCCTTATGAGATCCCGGACGTCACGAGGAGCTCCGGAATGGTCCGGAGGTAAAGATTCATATATAGGAAGTCCAGTTTTGGTCACCGGAAAGTTTTCGGGCTCATCGATAGTGTACCGGGAGTGCCGGGAGGGTGCCGGAGGACCCCCGGGAGGGGTGTGACGACCATAGGACTTTGTGGGCCCTTAGAGGAGGTGTGCCAGCCCTTATTGGTCTGGCCAAGACCTTCTAGAAAATCCCATGCGGCTGGAGATAAGAGATAGGGCTGAAAAAGGTTTAAAAGGAGGAGATCCACCTCCCTTGTGGGAGGTGGACTCTCCCCCTAGTTCGGCCGAACCTCTCCTCCTTGGAGGAGGGGCCAAGGCATCCCTCCCTCTCCCTCCTCCTATATATATGCAAGGGTTTGGGCTGATTTGAGACACGACTTCTCTCTCTCTCGGCGCAGCCCTACCCTTCCTCTTCCTCGTTCTCCTTAGCGCTTGGCGAAGCCCTGCCGGAGTCCACGTCGCTCCGCCGCCACCACGCCGTCGTGCTGCCGGAGCTCTCCCTCAACCTCTCCTTCCTCCTTGCTGGATCAAGGCGTAGGAGATGTCATCGGGCTGCACGTGTGTTGAACGCGGAGGCACCGTTGTTCGGCGCTAAGATCGGAGTCCACCGCGATCTGAATCGCTACGAGTACGACTCCACCAGCCGCGTTCTTGTAACACTTCCGCTTAGCGATCTTCAAAGGTATGAAGATGCAATCTCTCCCCACTCGTTGCTGGTTTCTCCATGGATAGATCTTGGTGATACGTAGGAATTTTTTTGATTTACTACTACGTCTCCTAACAGTGGCATCATGAGCTAGCTCTATGCATATAATCTATGCACGAGTAGAACACAAGTTGTTGTGGACGTCGATTTTGTTAATATGCTTACCACTACTAGTCTTATCTTTATTCGGCGGTATTGTGGGATGAAGCGGCCCAGACCGACTTTACACGTACACTTACGTGAGACTGGTTCCACCGCCTGACATGCACTTGTTGCATAAGGTGGCTAGCGGGTGTCTGTCTCTCCCACCTTAGTCGGATTGGATTCGATGAAAAGGGTCCATATGAAGGGTAAAAAGCAATTGGCATATCACATTGTGGTTTTGGCGTAGGTAAGAAACATTCTTGCTAGAAACCTATAGCAGCCACGTAAAAACTTGCAACTACAAATTAGAGGACGTCTAACTTGTTTTTGCAGCATATGCCTTGTGATGTGATATGGACAAAGAATGTGATGTGATGCATTGTGATGTATGAGATTGATCATGTTCTTGTAATAGGATTCACGACTTGCATATCGATGAGTATGACAACCGGCAGGAGCCATAGGAGTTGTCTTATTTTATTGTATGACTTGCGTGTAAATCATAAATGCCATGTAATTACTTTACTTTATTGCTAAACATTAGCCATAGTAGTAGAAGTAATAGTTGGTGAGACAACTTCATGAAGACACAATGATGGAGATCATGGTGTCGTGCCGGTGACAGTGATGATCATGGTGCCCCGAAGATGGAGATCAAAGGAGCAAGATGATATTGGCCATATCATGTCACTATATTGATTGCATGTGATGTTTATCATGTTTACATATTATTTGCTTAGAACGACGGTAGTAAATAAGATGATCTCTCAATAAAATTTCAAGAAAAGTGTTCACCCTAACTATGCACCGTTGCTAAGGATCGTTGTTCCGAAGCACCACGTGATGATCGGGTGTGATAGGCTCTAACGTTCGCATACAACGGGTATAAGCCAGATTTACACACGCGATACACTTAGGTTGACTTGACGAGCCTAGCATGTACATACATTGCCTCGGAACCCGGAAGACCGAAAGGTCGAACATGAGTCGTATAGAAGATACGATCAACATGGAGATGTTCACCATGGATGACTAGTCCATCTCATGTGATGATCGGACACGGGCTAGTTGACATGGATCATGTGTCACTTGGATGACTAGAGAGATGTCTATCTAAGTGGGAGTTCATTAAATAATTTGATTATGTGAACTTAGTCTAAAATTGTCTTTACAATCTATATTCTATCTCCAATGGCCAACGCGAATGTCACCCTTAATTTCAACGCGTTCCTAGAGAAAACCAAGCTGAAAGATGATGGAAGCAACTATGTGGACTGGGTTCGTGGCTTGAGGATCATCCTCATAGCTTCCAAGAAATTGTATGTCCTTGATGCACCACTAGGTGACCCACACCTTCTCCCAACAGAGAAAGACGTTGTGAACGCTTGGCATTCTCGCTGCGATGATTACTCCCTTGTTCAGTGCGGCATGCTTTAAAGTTTAGAACCGGGGCTCCAAAAGCGTTTTGAGCAACACGGAGCATATGAGATGTTCCAAGAGCTGAAACTGGTTTTTCAAGCTCATGCCCGGGTCGAGAGATATGACGTCTCCAACAAGTTCTTCAGCTGTAAGATGGAGGAGAACAGTTCTGTCAGTGAGCACATCCTCAAGATGTCTGGGCTACACAACCGCTTGACTCAGCTGGGAGTTAATCTCCCGGATGACTCGGTCATTGACAGAATCCTCCAGTCGCTTCCACCTAGCTACAAGAGCTTTGTGATGAACTACAACATGCAAGGGATGGAGAAGTCCATTCCTGAGTTGTACTCGATGCTGAAATCAGCGGAGGTCGAGATCAAAAAGGAGCATCAAGTGTTGATGGTGAATAAGACCACTAGTTTCAAGAAAGGCAAGGGTAAGAAGAACTTCAAGAAGGATGGCAAAGCTGTTGCCGCGCCCGGTAAGCAAGTTGCTGGGAAGAAGAAGAACAAGAATGGACCCAAGCCTGAGACTGAGTGTTTTTATTGCAAGGGTACCGGTCACTGGAAGCAGAACTGCCCCAAGTACTTAGCGGATAAGAAGGACGGCAATGTTAAAGGTATATGTGATATACTTGTTATTGATGTGTACCTAACCAGCGCTCGTAGTAGCTCCTGGGTATTTGATACCGGTGCAGTTACTCACATTTGTAACTCCAAGCAGGAGCTGCGGAATAAGCGGAGGCTGGCAAAGGACGAGGTGACGATGCGCGTCGGGAATGGTTCCAAGGTCGATGTGATCGCCGTCGGCACGCTACCTCTACATCTACCTTCGGGATTAGTGTTAAACCTTAATAATTGTTATTTAGTACTAGCTTTGAGCATGAACAATGTATCTGGATCTCGCTTAATGCGAGATGGCTACTCATTTAAATCTGAGAATAATGGTTGTTCTATTTATATGAGAGAAATGTTTTATGGTCATGCCCCGCTGGTCAATGGTTTTTTTTGATGAATCTCGAACGTGATGTTACACATGTCCATAGTGTGAGTACCAAAAAGTGTAAGGTTGATAACGATAGTCCCACTTACATGTGGCACTGCCACCTTGGTCATATTGGTGTCAAACGCATGAAGAAGCTCCATACTGATGGACTTTTGGAGTCTCTTGATTTCGAATCATTTGACACATGCGAACCATGCCTCATGGGCAAGATGACCAAGACTCCGTTCTCCGGTACAATGGAGCGAGCAACTGACTTGTTGGAAATAATACATACCGATGTATGCGGTCCAATGAGTGTCGAGGCTCGTGGTGGCTACCATTATGTTCTCACCCTCACTGATGACTTGAGTAGATATGGGTATGTCTACTTAATGAAACATAAGTCTGAAACTTTTGAAAGGTTCAAGGAATTTTAGAGTGAGGTAGAGAATCAACGTGACAAGAAAATAAAGTGCCTACGATCTGATCGTGGCGGAGAATATTTAAGTCACGAGTTTGGCACACACCTAAGGAAATGTGGAATTGTTTCACAACTCATGCCGCCTAGCACACCTCAGCGAAATGGTGTGTTTGAACGTCGTAATCACACTCTATTAGATATGGTATGATCTATGATGTCTCTTACCGACTTACCGCTATCATTTTGGGGATATGCATTAGAGACTGCCGCATTCACTTTAAATAGGGCACCGTCAAAATCCGTTGAGACGACACCGTATGAATTATGGTTTGGAAAGAAACCTAAGCTGTCGTTTCTAAAAGTTTGGGGATGCGATGCTTATGTGAAGAAACTTCAACCTGAGAAGCTCGAACCCAAAGCGGAAAAGTGCGTCTTCATAGGATATCCCAAATAGACTATTGGGTATACCTTCTACCTACGATCCGAGGGCAAAGTCTTTGTTGCCAAGAATGGATCCTTTCTTGAGAAAGAGTTTCTCTCGAAAGAAGTAAGTGGGAGAAAATAGAACTTGATGAGGTAATTGTACCTCCACTCGAACCGGAGAGTAGCACAACACATGAAGTTGTTTCTGTGGAGCCTGCACCGGCTGGAGAGGAAGTTAATGATGATGATTATGAAACTTCAGATCAAGTTACTGTTGAACGTCGAAGGTCCACTAGGACACATTCCGCACCAGAGTGGTACAGCAACCCTGTCCTGGAGATCATGTTGTTGGACAATGGTGAACCTTTGAGCTATGAAGAAGCAATGGCGGGCCCGGATTCCAACAAATGGCTTGAGGCCATGAAATCCGAGATAGGATCCACGTATGAGAACAAAGTATGGACTTTGGTGGACTTGCCTGATGATAAGCGAGCCATTGAAAATAAATGGATCTTTAAGAAGAAGACTGACGCGGATGGTAATGTAACCGTCTATAAGGCTCGACTTGTCGCTAAGGGTTATCGGCAAGTTCAAGGAATTGACTACGATGAGACTTTCTCACCCGTAGCGATGTTAGAGTCTGTCCGAATCATGTTAGCAATTGCCACATTTTATGATTTTGAGATCTGGCAAATGGACGTCAAAACGACATTCCTTAATGGTTTCCTTAAGGAAGAACTGTATATGATGCAGCCGGAAGGTTTTGTCGATCCTAAAGATGCTAACAAAGTATGCAAGCTCTAGCGCTCCATCTATGGGCTGGTGCAAGCATCTCGGAGTTGGAACATTCGCTTTAATGAGGTGATTAAAGCGTTTGGGTTTGTACAGGTTTATGGAGAACCCTGTATTTACAAGAAAGTGAGTGGGAGCTCTGTAGCATTTCTCATATTATATGTGGATGACATACTGATAATGGGAAATGATATAGAACTTTTGGAAAGCGTAAAGGCCTACTTGAATAAGTGTTTTTCAATGAAGGACCTTGGAGAAGCTGCTTACATATTAGGTATTAAGATCTATAGAGATAGATTGAGACGCCTCATAGGTCTTTCACAAAGCACATACCTTGACAAGATATTGAAGAAGTTCAATTTGGATCAGTCCAAGAAGGGGGTCTTGCCTGTGTTACAAGGTGTGAGATTGAGTACGACTCAATGCCTAACCACGACAAAGGATAGAGAAGAGATGAGTGTCATCCCCTATGCTTCATCCATCGGCTCTATTATGTATGCCATGCTGTGTACCAGACCTGATGTGAACCTTGCCATAAGTTTGGTAGGGAGGTACCAAAGTGATCCCGGAGTGGAACACTGGACAACGGTCAAGAATATCCTGAAGTACCTGAAAAGGACAAAGGACATGTTTCTCGTATATGGAGGTGCCGAAGAGCTCGTCGTAAAGGGTTACGTCGATGCTAGCTTCGACACAGATCCGGACGACTCCAAGTCGCAAACCGGATACGTGTATGTTTTGAACGGAGGGGCAGTCAGCTGGTGCAGCAGCAAGCAAAGTGTGATGGCGGCATCTATATGTGAAGCGGAGTACATAGCTGCTTCGGAAGCAGCAAAGGAAGGAGTCTGGATGAAGGAGTTCATCACCGACCTAGGAGTAATTCCAAGTGCGTCGGGCCCGATGACTCTATTCTGTGACAACACTGAAGCTATTGCCCTTGCGAAGGAGCCCAGGTTTCACAAGAAGACAAGACACATCAAGCGCCGCTTCAACTCCATCTATGATTACATTCAGGAGGGAGATATAGATATTTGTAAAGTGCATACGGATCTGAAGGTCGCAAATCCATTGACTAAACCTCTCTCACGAGCAAAACATGTTAAACACGAGATTGCTATGGGTGTTCGATTCATCACAATGTAACTAGATTATTGACTCTAGTGCAAGTGGGAGACTGTTGGAAATATGCCCTAGAGGCAATAATAAAATGGTTATTATTGTATTTCCTAGTTCATGATAATTGTCTATTGTTCATGTTATAATTGTGTTAACTGGAAACCGTAATACATGTGTGAATACATAGACCACAACATGTCCCTAGTGAGCCTCTAGTTGACTAGCTCGTTGATCAATAGATGGTCACGGTTTCATGACCATGGACATTGGATGTCATTGATAACAGGATCACATCATTAGGAGAATGATGTGATGGACAAGACCAATCCTAAGCATAGCACAAGATCGTGTAGTTCGTCTGCTAAAGCTTTTCAATGTCAAGTATCGTTTCCTTAGACCATGAGATTGTGCAACTCCCAGATACCGTAGGAATGCTTTGGGTGTGCCAAACATCACAACGTAACTGGGTGTCTATAAAGGTGCACTACGGGTATCTCCGAAAGTGTCTATTGGGTTGGCACGAATCGAGACTGGGATTTGTCACTCCGTGTGACGGAGAGGTACCTCTGGGCCCACTCGGTAAGACATCATCGTAATGAGCTCAATGTGACTAAGGAGTTAGCCACATGATGATGTATTACGGAACGAGTAAAGAGACTTGCCGGTAAGGAGATTGAACAAGGTATAGGGATACCGACGATCGAATCTCGGGCAAGTATCATACCGATGGACAAAGGGAATTGTATACGGGATTGATTGAATCCCCGACATCGTGGTTCATCCGATGAGATCATCGTGGAGCATGTGGGAGCCAACATGGGTATCCATATCCCGCTTTTGGTTATTGACCGGAGAGGTGTCTCGGTCATGTCTACATGTCTCCCGAACCCGTAGGGTCTACACACTTAAGGTTCGATGACGCTAGGGTTATAGGGAAATGGTATACATGATTACCGAAGGTTGTTCAGAGTCCCGGATGAGATCCCGGACATCAAGAGGAGCTCCGAAATGGTTCGGAGGTAAAGATTGATATATATGAAGTCCAGATTTGGTCACCGAAATTTTTTCGGGCTCATCGGTAGTGTACCGGGAGTGTTGGGAGGGTGCCAGAGGACCCCCGGGAGGGGTGTGACGACCATAGGAATTTGTGGTCCCTTAGAGGAGGTTTGCCAGCCCTTATTGGACTGGCCAAGACCTTCTAGAAAGGCCCATGCGGCTGGAGATAAGAGATAGGGCCGAAAAAGGTTTAAAAGGAGGAGATCCACCTCCCTTGTGGGAGGTGGACTCTCCCCCTAGTTCGGCCGAACCTCTCCTCCTTGGAGGAGGGGGCAAGGCAGCCCTCCCTCTCCCTCCTCCTATATATATGCAAGGGTTTGGGCTTATTTGAGACACGACTTCTCTCTCTCTCGACGCAGCCCTACCCTTCCTCTTCCTCGTTCTCCGTAGCGCTTGGCAAAGCCCTGCCGGAGTCCACGTAGCTCCACCGTCACCATGCCGTCGTGCTTCCGGAGCTCTCCCTCAACCTCTCCTTCCTCCTTGCTGGATCAAGGCGTAGGAGATGTCATCGGGTTGCACGTGTTTTGAACGCGGAGGCGCCGTTGTTCGGCGCTAAGATCGGAGTCCATCGCGATCTGAATCACTACGAGTACGACTCCACCAACCGCGTTCTTGTAACACTTCCGCTTAGCGATCTTCAAAGGTATGAAGATGCAATCTCTCCCCACTCATTGCTGGTTTCTCCATGGATAGATCTTGGTGATACGTAGGATTTTTTTTGATTTACTACTACGTCTCCCAACATAGCATACCTCTATCGTCAGGTAAGAGCAATTTGCACACATTTATCTTGAATTTGTCATGCCCGACACGACCACACATTGCTAACATGTCTGTGTAATTGCAGTTGGACCTTGCCTATAAGAGGACAAAAGGTGGATCTTCATTATCCGGATTTGTGTGGGGCTTATCTGTGTGGATGTGGGAGCGGTTGCCTGTTGGACGACCCATGGTGAAGAACCCCAGGAACCCAAACACGGTTGAGCATGAAGGGCTTCATCATGTTGATCCATATCGGCGCCCCACAATTGCACATTGTTGGGATCAGGTGAACGTTTACACAGCAAGCTCTCATGTGAGATACAAGTGTTATGTGAACGAGCTTGACACCTTGACTGCTAAGCAGGTACCAACAGGTTAATTGACATAAAGTGTAGTGAAGATCGAAATATATACCTAACATGTTAGGTACTCCTGTTGTAGGTTTTCTAGAAGCCTTATGTGAACGATCATACATTCTCCATCATCGAGATGTGCATGCGTGATCATCATCTTTGGCGGGCGAGGTGTCCAATGATATTCTTTTACGCGGTAGAGTGGCACTTTGTAGACCGTGTTGCTAGGCAATCTGGCAAACTACAAGGTATTCCAAAGGAGGAGATCAAGGAGGAAATATCTGCTCTGCATCGGTGAGCATTTTTTTCATATTTGTAATTGAGCATTGTGAAAATCTATGTTTGCTAATGGTTTACAACATGCATTGTTTGTAGGTTTGATCGAAGGAACTTTCAGGATATATCGGATTGGGTGAACAAACACTGTAAGTGGATAGATATGTGGAATCAAAGAGAGACTTTACTGGAGTTAGAGAATAGACTCCACAATGAATCAGCATACCAGAAGTATCTTTTGTGGCATGGGAAGCGTTACCGGTTGAAGCTTAAGCCCGGTTGGACTCAGGAGGAGTGGTCTGAGTTGGTGTCGAAAGATCCGTCAGCTGCAGAAGGTTATCATGCCTTCAACATGGCGGTGAGAGACACCCAAGGGAGTGAAGTTGACTACGCACCCATGCATGACGAACTGGTAATTCAATGAACAACCTTGTATTACCTCGTCTTTTTCAAATATGAATGTAAGAATGTTTGTTGTGTTAATGAATTGCAGGGCAGAGAGTTGCTTATGTGCATGAACGATGCGAATGTAGCACTCAGTCATCCCATTGGAGGTGGATTATCTGAGAGAACTCCGAGGACCACGATGGAGGTATGCCCATATTTAGAAAATTTTAACTTAATGGATTATTTATTTGCATCTAACATATTTTGTTGTGTTCTCGCAGAAGTTTAGGAACCGGTTCCACAAGATGGCAGTTATGCTTTCTTGGCACGGTGCTAAGTCCGTGGACGTGTTTACAGGTGGTACTAGCCGACGTCAAGCGCCGCCGCCCGGACCACTCCGCTGCCTCCCTCGACCACCGGAGACGCCTCCCTTGACCACCGGAGACGCCTCCCCGACCTCCTCCAACCACCGGCCATCGCCACCACTCGCCGGAGACCTCCTCCCGCTCCGGTAAGTCATCGGACCCATCCCCACCCCTCGGATCTAAATCCAATGGCCCTGATTAGATAACTTATTCCCCGAACCGTTTTTCTCTTAGTCTCGGCCGTCCGCTCGAACCACTCGCACGCACACGCAGGCTAGCCAATAGGGATCTGCCACGTCACCTCTGGCCGTCCGGTAGATTTTTTTTTTCTTTTCTGTTTTGTTTTAGTTAACAGAAACTATTCTGAATTTGTTTTAGCTATATCTTTTAAACTATTTAATGTTTTGAGTTGATTCTTTTTGCATAAGATCACATTTGTCATGTAGTTTCACCCTGTACCTTTAAATTTCAAATTTGAACTATAAATTTGAATTTAATCAAATTTGCTCAAAATATTCAAATCTGAATAACTAGAGTTTGAAAATAGATTTTGATATGAATCTTTTTGCTACTACTTGGTATTAGTTAGGACTATCTTATTGTTTAGTTTGAGGATTTTTAGGATGATTCTTATTAGTGTTTTAGTTATAAACAGAATCTGCCTAGTATTATAGTATAGTTTTATTTACTCAGTTTTAGTTAGCTTCAATTAGATTTAGTTTTAATTTGATTTAGTAGGTTCTGTTGCTTGAACATTTAGGTGTTTTACTTACTGTTAATAAAAATATTATTTTGTTTAGTTTATTTCTTTGTTAATATAGGAATCACAACTTCTTTTCAAATAGGTTTAATTTGATTAAAACAACTAGTTTAGTAATAGATTTCTTTTAACAGAGTTTTATACTTTAATTTTGTTTTCTAAGACAAGTTTATTTGTAAATTCTTTCCTGTTAAGAACATGTTTTGTTAATAAATAATAAGTTTGTTTTGCTCTTTTGTTAGTAAAACTATAGTTGGTTCATATAGTGTTTATCAAAACTTAAAAAAAAACTTTACTAAAGTTTTCCCAACAAACTTTAATGAATTCAATTCTGTTATTAATAAAAAAAGTTATTGTTTTCTTGCTGTCAACTATTGTTCTGTTATTACAAATAGGTTTCATTATGTTAGTAGTGTTTTATCAATCATCTTTTAGAAAACAAAACTTTGTGTGTTTTCTTGCTTGTGATTTTTTGTGCATTGTTTTGTCTTGATTGTTTACTAGTTCATGGTTGATAGTTGTGAGTTACAATATTTTTGTTGTATGCTTATTGAGTGCTTGTTTGCTTCATTAGATTATCCAGAGTGCGAAGCTTGTTACCTAGAGTCACTCACGTACGAAGATCATCAATCAGGCAAGTCACTTTGATCATCTTTACCCATGTTTTTATTGCATTAGTTCTTCCATCACCCCAATTGCATGCAAAGTAGGTTAGTTGGAAACTTGGTTAATGTTGTAGTATCATGTGGTAGGTACCCCTTCTCAACTCTTGACACATTGGCCCCGGGAAACATTGTTTTACTTTTTGCTATGCTATTAGTGGACGGGGTTGGTTGTGTGATTCATGAGAGTTGAGAGAGTTAATTACAAGACCTACATAATGATCAAGACTTCAAGATTTCGAGTTTTCAACTTACCTCTGGGTGGATGATGGTTGAACGGCACCCTGGAGAAACCAGTGGATTTGCCTAGGTGTTGCTGGAGATGGCCAGTATTCACGCGGAAAGGTCCACCCAGGCACAAAGAGATGGATGGATGCTTCAAGACCCAAGGCTTACCTGCATAGCCACAAGTCATTATGGGCTCTGGCTTGGTTGGATATCGTGGTGACCCTGGACAGGCGGTGCTACGAGATGTAGAAGAACGGTAGGAAAGGATGGGCACCGACAGAGTCGCAGGAAAACCCTTTGGAAGACCATGTTTTGGTCATCCGTTTCTCAAACACCCTGAAGTGCGAGAAATCAAACGGAGGCGAGCAAATCTTGTGGGGAACGTGTGCAAAGCTCTACAGAGTACTCAAACCTAATCGATTAGCCGTGTCCACGGTCATGGACGACTTGAGCCAAAGGAACTGAAACTTCCGGAACTCTCAACACAATTAATATGATGATGTGGGTATTAATGACTTGGGTATGAGAATTGGTTGGTGGAACCATCTCATTAATCAACCAAATTAGTAATATTTTTTTGCTTAGCCCTCTCTTGATGTAGAAAAAATTGGCTTTTTCGCAAAAACTTACCACCCCACCTGCCATATATGCATATAGATTAGATGATTATCTTTTCACCCCTCTCTTGTGACTTTGCCGGCATATTCCATATGCTGACCTACACGGCTGCAACGTATCATGTTGCAGAGTACTTTTCCGACCAGGAGTGAGGACACCTTCTACGCTCGGTGAGATGCCCTTGGAGTCAGATGGACTCATCTACCTTCGACGCTTCCGCAAGATTTAGACATTCTCATGAGTTGGCCTTCAGCCACTTTATTGTAATCTTTATTGTAATAAAGGACTCGATATGAGATTTCGATTAATATAATGCTATATGATTTCCCTTTGATATATACATTGATGTACCGTGTGTGTACCAGCATGATCTTGGGATGGTACGGAAACACCGGAGATTCGACCTTTCAGGTCGGGTCACTACAGAAATGGTATCAGAGTACACGTTGATCGTAGGACGTAACCTCTAGGATTGGAAAGCCTTAGGATTGTATCTCTTTGTCTTTAAAATTCTTATGCTCTCATCTACTCGTTTCTGACTCCTCTCCAATTATTTCAAAATTTATAGATGACCACCTTCATCCCAGTGTTAATCACGGAGTTTTGCCAGCCTGATGCAACGATGCCCTTTGGTAAGGAGCTGATGAGGATCGTCAAGGACGTAAGGATTGCTTTGCCGAGCATCACCGGGATTCCTATCATGTCATTTCCACAAGATGGACGCTACAGGATCAAGGTGCACATTCCAGGAAAGTCCTTTGGGAATCGGAAGGAACCCGTCGACTTCAAGTTTGTGGCAGCCAGCTGGATACTTGGAAGAGACATGGCCATTCATCGTGCCCTTGGACGTATTCAGGAGGAATACAGAGGTGGAACTATTTCACCAGGACTCAGCGTGGTTTGTCGCAGGGATGCCAATGGAAACATCATAAACCCTCCCACTGCAGACACCACCATTTCCTATATCCAGACCTTGGAGACTCACATCAGGACTTTGGAGCTTCGAGTTCGTGTTGATACGAAGACAATCAAGAATCTGATGAACCGTGAGATTGACCTTGAAGCTGACTTGCGGGAAGCCAACTATGAACATGAGTATGAAGTGAAGGATTTCTTAGAGAGGATCGACAAGCTGAATACTCGCATCGCCACTCTGGAGGAACATATGGACATGGGTGAAAATCTTCATCCTGAGGGAGACTTGGATCCTTACATCAGCGATGATGATGACTATGAAGAGAGCACCACTGGAGGAGACTCAGTCACCATGTACTTCTGAGGAAAACTTTAGTTATGCCCTCCATGTATCTTTTATTTTCAACGTTAAAAGCGTAGGTCGATGCTTAGTTTGATTGAGTATTGTATTCCGATGTTTGACATTGATTGAATAAATGAATGAGTGTTTGGTGTGATATGTTTGTTGCATTGCATATGGGTAGTGAATTTCTCCTTTTAGGCCCTTATTCTATTCTAATTCTCACCCCTCTGAAAACAGCAAGATGCCTCCACGACGTGAGTCCGACTTCACTTTCCCGCCGGAACTCACGCAACTTCTTCAGCAGCAGAATGCACTAATGCAGCTATTGATCCAGAATCAGACCAACAACTAGAACAACAACCACCACCATCCACCCCAGGCTGACAATCTCACCCGTTTTTTGAGGTTGAACCCTCCAACTTTCTCCAGCAGCACTGAGCCCATTGTGGCAGATGACTGGCTCCGTAAGATGGAGAGAGAACTCGTCACAACTGGATGTACTGATGCTGAGAAAGTGCGCTTTGCCGCACATCAACTGGAAGGACCAGCAGCTTCGTGGTGGGAGAACTACACCACCACATATCCTATTGCTGATATAACTTGGGAGCAGTTCAAGCAAGCTTTCCGCACCACACATGTTTCAGCTGGAGCCATGAGTCTGAAGAAGCACGAGTTTCGCAACTTGCGCCAGGGAAATCGCTCTGTGGCCCAGTACGTGGATGACTTCAGCACATTGGCACGTTATGCACCAGGAGACGTGGCCGATGATGCGGCCAAGCAAGAGAAGTTTCTAGAAGGACTCAACGATGAGTTGAGCATGCA
This sequence comes from Hordeum marinum, assembly GCA_022496015.1. NCBI lineage: Eukaryota > Viridiplantae > Streptophyta > Magnoliopsida > Poales > Poaceae > Hordeum > Hordeum marinum. Next base: position 48,796,533 of record CM039672.1, read on the forward strand.
GCTGGTAGTGGCTACCTTCAACAACTACCAAGAGCTGGTGGACAAGGCCCTCATCTTGGAGGGTAAAAAGCAGCAAATTGAGAACCGCAAACGGAAGTACACTCAGGGGAAGTTCAACTCTGGAGCTCATCAGAAGCCCCGCTACTCCCCGTACTCAGGAAATACCGGATCAGGTACCGGTAAGTTTGGAAGGCACACTCATGCCGTGCACAACCATGGAGGCCACAACCATGGAGGAAATGAGAATGTCCGTCCCAACCATGGCAACTTCAAGACTGACAATGGGAATGGGAACAACAACCAACACCGTCACACTCCTACTCAGAAGGATCTGAGTCACATCACCTGTTTCAAGTGCTAGAAGACAGGGCACTATGCTACTGAGTGTCCCCAGAGCAAGTAGGGAAATGGAAACGGCAACGCCGCAGCCAAGAAGCCAAATCCGTTTCCTCATGCCCAGGTGAACCACCTTGACGTGGAAGAAGTCTATGATCAACCCGAGACTGTGGTTGGTAAGTTTTTATTGCATTCACGTCTAGTTACAGTACTTTTTGATTCCGGTGCAACTCATTCATTCATATCAAGGGTAGTTGTGGATAAATATGGTTTGCCCACCAAAACCCTTAGTCATCCCATTAAGGTCAGTTCCCCAGGAGGTATGATGATGGCAGGGATAGGATGCCATGCCTTGAAACTCAATATAGGAAACCATGTTTTTCCCACCGACCTCATCGTCTTAGAATCTCAGGGATTGGATGTAATCCTAGGCATGGATTGGATGACCAAGTATGAAGGAAATCTTGATTGTCTCAGCAAGTATGTTTCACTCACCACCCCGGAGGACAAGAGGATTAAGTATGTATCCCGACGCACACGTATGAGTGCTCGGTTAAATTCTCTCACAGGAGTTGTTCAGGAGGAAGTACCTGTGGTAAAAGACTTTCTGGATGTATTCCCAGAAGAATTACCAGGCATGCCACCAAATAGGGAGATTGAGTTCCTAATAGAGCTACAACCAGGGACAACCCCAATTTCCAAGAGACCCTATCGGATGCCCGCAAATGATCTGTTGGAAATCAAGAAGCAAATTAAGGATTTATTGGACAAGGGATATATTCGCCCAAGTTCTTCACCTTGGGGAGCCCCAGTTCTTTTGGTGGAGAAGAAGGATAAAACCTTGAGAATGGTAGTCGATTATCGTGCTTTGAACGAGGTGACTATCAAGAACAAGTACCCTCTGCCGATGATTAATGACTTGTTTGATCAGCTAGTAGGCGCCAAAGTATTCTCCAAGATCGATCTTCGATCAGGGTATCACCAACTGAAGATTCGTGAACAGGATATACCCAAAACAGCTTTCACCACAAGGTATGGCTTGTATGAGTATACTGTCATGTCCTTTGGTTTGACTAATGCTCCTGCCTACTTCATGAATATGATGAACAAGGTGTTTATGGAGTATTTGGACAAGTTTGTCGTGGTGTTCATCGATGACATTTTGATATTCTCCAAGAACGAGGAAGAACACAAGGAACATTTGCGTTTAGTTCTGGAGAAGCTTAGAGAACATCAGTTATATGCCAAGTTCAGCAAATGTGAATTTTGGCTGACGGAAGTCGGATTCCTTGGACATGTTATTTCCGGAGATGGAATAGCAGTGGACCCCGCTAAGGTTGAAGCCGTCACCGAGTGGAAATCACCCACCTCAGTTAAGGAGATCCGCAGTTTCCTCGGACTTGCCAGATATTACCGGAGGTTCATTGAGAATTTCTCAAAGATAGCCAAGCCCATGACAGAGTTGTTGAAGAAAGAGTCTAAGTATATTTGGACTGAGAAATGTGAAGCCAGTTTCCAGGAATTGAAGAAACGTTTGGTCACAGCCCCAGTGTTGATTTTGCCCAATATTCGGAAGGACTTCCAGGTTTATTGTGATGCTTCACGTCAAGGACTTGGAGGAGTACTCATGCAAGATGGAAAGGTTGTAGCCTATGCATCCAAACAACTATGACCTCATGAGTTGAATTATGCCACCCATGATTTGGAACTAGCAGCCGTAGTGCACGCACTCAAGACCTGGAGACATTTCCTTATCGGAAATAGTTGTGATGTTTACACTGATCATAAGAGCCTAAAGTATATTTTCACGCAGAAAGAGTTGAACCTCAGACAGAGGAGATGGTTAGAGTTAATCAAGGACTATGACATGAGATTACACTACCATCCAGGTAAGGCAAATGTGGTAGCAGATGCTTTGAGTCGGAAAACTTATGTAAACACACTCACAGTGGGAGGATTACCCCAGGAGTTAGCCGATGATCTCAGAGAGCTCAGGCTAGAGATAGTTCCAAGCGGATATGTTGCCACACTAGAAATCCAGTCCACCTTGACCGAAAGAATTCGAGAAGCCCAGAAATCGGACAAGGAGATAGCTGAGATTAAGCAAAGAATGAAAGATGATAAAGCTAAACGTTTTCGTGAGGATGAACAAGGAACTCTGTGGTTTGAGAACCGCATCTATGTTCCCAATGACCCAGAGCTCAGGAAGTTGATACTTCAAGACGCCCACGATTCCCCTTACTCAATACACCCAGGCAACACCAAGATGTACCTGGATTTGAAGGAAAGTTATTGGTGGACAGGTATGAAGAAGGATATTGCAGAACATGTGGCAATATGTGATGTTTGTCAGCGAGTAAAGGCAGAACATCAGAAACCAGCAGGGTTACTCCAACCTTTGCCGATACCCGAGTGGAAATGGGAAAAGCTTGGTATGGACTTCATCACAGGATTACCCAGGACCCGTTCAGGTTATGATTCAATCTGGGTAGTGGTCGATCGCTTGACCAAGGTGGCTCATTTCATTCCAGTGAAGACCACCTATACCAGCGCTAAGCTAGCCAAGATATATATGACCAGGATCGTATGTCTGCATGGAGTTCCGAGGAGTATCGTATCAGATAGAGGAACACATTTTACCTCAAAGTTTTGGCATCAGTTACATGAAACTTTGGGTACGAGGCTAGAGTTCAATACAACTTTTCATCCGCAGACCGATGGACAGACTGAGAGAGTCAACCAGATTCTGGAAGACATGTTGAGAGCTTGTGCACTAGATTATGGATCCAGTTGGGATGACAACTTACCTTACGCAGAATTCTCGTACACCAACAGTTATCAGACCAGTCTGAAGATGGCCCCTTTCGAAGCCTTATACGGAAGGAGGTGCAGAACACCGTTGACATGGGATGGTGTTGGAGACCGACAACTTTTTGGTCCCGACCTTATCCGAGATTCTGAAGAGAAAGTCAAGTTGATTCGCGACAGACTAAAGATAGCTCAATCTCGACAGAAGAGTTATGCTGACAGCAAACGTAAAGAAGTGACGTATGAAGTGGGAGACCGAGCATATCTTCGTGTGTCCCCGCTTCGAGGAATCAAGAGGTTTGGTGTTAAAGGAAAATTAGCACCCAGATTCATAGGCCCCTACAAAATTCTTGAACGTAGAGGCGAAGTTGCATACAAGCTGGAATTGCCGGAAGGATTATCCGGAGTTCATGATGTGTTCCATGTGTCCCAGCTGAAGAAATGTCATGCTGAGATGACTGATATTCCCTTGAGAGACACGGTGCCCCTAGAGGCCATACAACTTGACAGCGATCTGACCTACGAGGAGAAGCCTGTCAGAATCCTCGAGACTACCAATAGAGTTACCCGCAGCAGGATCTTCAAGTTCTGTAAGGTTTTGTGGAGTCACCACACCGAGGAAGAAGCCACCTGGGAACGCGAAGAAGATCTTCGTAGAGACCACCCGCACCTATTTTCTAGCCAACCCGAATCTCGAGGGCGAGATTCATCTTAAGGTGGGTAGGTTTGTAACATCCCAAAAATTCCATTTTGGAATGTTATGAAATATAGCTATGCATCTATCATCATCATTGCTTGAATACATATAATAGTTGAAATGCCTTCTCTGAATTTCTGAAACCTCTTCCTATTTCCCCTATGTTGCTTTCACCTATTTGAAAACCTTGGTAAAATGTTCAAAATAAGAGGGGAGTAACATGACACTCCACACCAGGGTCATCTTGGTGATATATTTGAACAATAAGAACCAGGGGGTCTTTTGAAAAATATTTGCAAAAGGTTTTAAAACCAAATAGGCAATTTTTGAAAATAATATTTTTCTCAAAGTGTTCAAATGACAGAATAAAAATGTTCAATAAATGGAATTTATTATTCTGTTAATTTTGATATATAATACTCCTATATTTAGAAAGGTTTTGAATGCTTTTAAAGAGGTTTTACTACTCTGACTATTAAAAAGAGTAACGATTTTTGTAATTAAACGGGCCGGCCCACGGGCAGTTACTCGCGAAATTATTTCGAGCCGGCCGACCGACGCGCAACGGACGCCTCCCTCTCTCTAACAACGGACCCCACCCCGACCGACCGTTCGCACCCACGCGGTCATCCCTCTCCTCCCGCACGCGCCGACGACCTTGCCCGCAGTTTCTTCTCCTCCCCGGATCTCCCTCCTCTCTCCTCCCCACACCCACCCGAGCACCCTATATAAGAGCGCCCCTCCCCTCGCTCCATTTCCACCCCGACCCCCTCTCTCCCATCGCCAAAACGCTGCCGCAAACCCTCGCCGGAGCCCCTGCCACCACCGGAGCTCCCCATTGCTCGTGGCCATTGACTCCGACCTCCCCTCGCCTCTCCGACGCCACCGTTCGACGCCGGACGTCAAGCGTCGCCGCCCGGACCACTCCGCTGCCTCCCTCGACCACCGGAGACACCTCCCCAACCTCCTCCGACCACCAGCCATCGCCACCACTCGCTGGAGACCTCCTCCCGCTCCGGTAAGTCATCGGACCCATCCCCACCCCTCATATCTAAATCCAACGGCCCTGATTAGATAACTTATTCCACGAACCATTTTTCTCTTAGTCTCGGCCGTCCGCTCGAACCACTCGCACGCACACGCAGGCTAGCCAATAGGGATCTGCCACGTCACCTCTGGCCGTCCGGTAGATTATTTTTTTCTGTTTTGTTTTAGTTAACAGAAACTATTCTGAATTTGTTTTGGCTATATCTTTTAAACTATTTAATGTTTTGAGTTGATTCTTTTTGCATAAGATCACATTTGTCATGTAGTTTCACCCTGTACCTTTAAATTTCAAATTTGAACTATAAAATTTGAACTTAATCAAATTTGCTCAAAACATTCAAATCTGAATAACTAGAGTTTGAAAATAGATTTTGATATGAATCTTTTTGCTACTACTTGGTATTAGTTAGGACTATCTTATTGCTTAGTTTGAGGATTTTTAGGATGATTATTATTAGTGTTTTAGCTATAAACAGAATCTGCCTTGTATTATAGTATAGTTTTATTTACTCAGTTTTAGTTAGCTTCAATTAGATTTAGTTTTAATTTGATTTAGTAGGTTCTGTTGCTTGAACATTTAGGTGTTTTACTTACTGTTAATAAAAATATTATTTTGTTTAGTTTATTTCTTTGTTAATATAGGAATCACAACTTCTTTTCAAATAGGTTTAATTTGATTAAAACAACTAGTTTAGTAATAGATTTCTTTTAACAGAGTTTTATAATTTAATTTTGTTTTCTAAGACAAGTTTATTTGTAAATTCTTTCCTGTTAAGAACATGTTTTGTTAATAAATAATAAGTTTGTTTTGCTCTTTTGTTAGTAAAACTATAGTTGGTTCATATAGTGTTTATCAAAACTTAAAAAAAAACTTTACTAAAGTTTTCCCAACAAACTTTAATGAATTCAATTCTGTTATTAATAAAATATTTTATTGTTTTCTTGCTGTAAACTATTGTTCTGTTATTACAAATAGGTTTCATTATGTTAGTAGTGTTTTATCAATCATCTTTTAGAAAACAAAACTTTGTGTGTTTTCTTGCTTGTGATTTTTTGTGTATTGTTTTGTCTTGATTGTTTACTAGTTCATGGTTGATAGTTGTGAGTTACAATATTTTTGTTGTATGCTTATTGAGTGCTTGTTTGCTTCGTTAGATTATCCGGAGTGCGAAGCTTGTTACCTAGAGTCACTCACGTACGAAGATCATCAATCAGGCAAGTCACTTTGATCATCTTTACCCATGTTTTTATTGCATTAGTTCTTCCATCACCCCAATTGCATGAAAAGTAGGTTAGTTGGAAACTTGGTTAATGTTGTAGTATCATGTGGTAGGTACCCCTTCTCAACTCTTGACACATTGGCCCCGGGAAACGTTGTTTTACTTTTTGCTATGCTATTAGTGGACGGGGTTGGTTGTGTGATTCATGAGAGTTGAGAGAGTTAATTACAAGACCTACATAATGATCAAGACTTCAAGATTTCGAGTTTTCAACTTACCTCTGGGTGGATGATGGTTGAACAGCACCCTGGAGAAACCAGTGGATTTGCCTAGGTGTTGCTGGAGATGGCCAGTATTCACGCGGAAAGGTCCACCCAGGCACAAAGAGATGGATGGATGCTTCAATACCCAAGGCTTACCTGCACAGCCACAAGTCATTATGGGCTCTGGCTTGGTTGGATATCGTGGTGACCCTGGACAGGCGGTGCTACGAGATGTAGAAGAACGGTAGGAAAGGATGGGCACCGACAGAGTCGCAGGGAAACCCTTTGGAAGACCATGTTTTGGTCATCCGTTTCTCAAACACCCTGAAGTGCGAGAAATCAAACGGAGGCGAGCAAATCTTGTGGGGAACGTGTGCAAAGCTCTACAGAGTACTCAAACCTAATCGATTAGCCGTGTCCACGGTCATGGACGACTTGAGCCAAAGGAACTGAAACTTCCGGAACTCTCAACACAATTAATATGATGATGTGGGTATTAATGACTTGGGTATGAGAATTGGTTGGTGGAACCATCTCATTAATCAACCAACTTAGTAATATTTTTTTGCTTAGCCCTCTCTTGATGTAGAAAAAATTGGCTTTTTCGCAAAAACTTACCACCCCACCTGCCATATATGCATATAGATTAGATGATTATCTTTTCACCCCTCTCTTGTGACTTTGCCGGCATATTCCATATGCTGACCTACACGGCTGCAACGTATCATGTTGCAGAGTACTTTTCCGACCAGGAGTGAGGACACCTTCTACGCTCGGTGAGATGCCCTTGGAGTCAGATGGACTCATCTACCTTCGACGCTTCCGCAAGATTTAGACATTCTCATGAGTTGGCCTTCAGCCACTTTATTGTAATCTTTATTGTAATAAAGGACTCAATATGAGATTTCGATTAATATAATGCTGTGTGATTTCCCTTTGATATATACATTGATGTACCGTGTGTGTACCAGCATGATCTTGGGATGGTACGGAAACACCGGAGATTCGACCTTTCAGGTCGGGTCACTACAATGTAGGTTGAAATGGGCTGGCCTTCTACCTTTTGCACGTCTTGTTGAGGATACTACGACCTCCAGGCACCTCGCCATTGATTCCTCTTTGCTCACCTGCTTGGTGGATTGATGGAGGCCTAAGACCCACACGTTCCACTTCCGCTGGGGAGAGATGGCTCCTACTCTAGAGGATGTCTCCATGCTTACAGGATTACCGTTGGCAAGTCATGCCATAGGACCGTTGGAAGACCCGCCAGGTTGGGTGACATCTATGAGAGCACGTTTCTTGGGTATTTATCATGACGCTCCGGAGTTAACGTCGGAGCCTCACGGACCTATATGAATGGTTGCTCCATTTCAGGGTTAGTTCTTCCGTCAAGTTTCTTTCATTTGATATGGTTCAAGTTTTACAGACATATTTGTTATTTACTAATACCTTTTGTTTACTGAATACAGATACAAAACTTTTTGGGTTATCCAGACGTCCCTTTGACCGCGGCATAGATAACTCGCAGCCTAGAGGCATATCTAATGTGGCTTCTCGGAAAGGTGATGTTCACAGAGAACCATGTCACCACTATAAGTGCGCGGTACATCCCTATTGCACTAGAGATCACATCTGATGAGACTCCAGAGCAGATCAGATCTAGGAGTTGGGGTTCGACGGTCTTAGCTGCTACGTACCGAGGTATGTGCAACGGTTGCTAGCTTTCGAAAAAGTCTGCACTTCTTGGATGCCCTCTGTTTCTATAGTTGTGGTCATGGGAGAGGTTCTCGATAGGACGTCCAAACATTCATGTGGACGAGGGTTTCCATGTTGTCCACCTATTGGATGGTGACCAAATCGACATGCCGACTTTCGGTCTTTGTTGGACACGTCGGAGGTATGTCTTCTGGTATTTTATACTCGACCTTCTTGGCGTACACTATGGCTAAAACTCACTTATGTTTTGGATAGAGACAATATGCAAGCGAACAGACTAGGCGAGTCTACACGACACTAAACGAGCAGTTCGATACATACACTGGGGTGATATGGCAGCCGTACACGCAAGCAGCCATAAATGCAAGGTACCCCGGGGGTATTTCACAGCTATGCACGAGAGATCAGGTTTACTGGATGACGAAATCGAAGATCATCTTCGATGTCTTCGTCGAGGAGATAGCTTAGCAACGGGTTATGAGGCAATTCGGTCTTCGACAGATGGCCAAACCCCCCGCCTACAGAAAACCCGATTCCAGGAGTAGTACACAAGTATTGTATAATTATCCATTGTTGCATTGTGTTTATCACACTATGGCACTCTATAATTGTAAAACACACACATAAATTATAGGATGACAAGAAAGGGGACAAGCCGGACGAGAGAGCAGTGGCTCCAGAGGCTCCAGACGTATGTTTCGGAATGGGATACTGCGATGACACGTCTCTAGGATGAGAATGTTGGGTTTGGTCTCGTTGCATTCAATGCCTATTTGGAGAACTACATGAGAGGGACACGATTACACATCATTGAGCACACTAATGCATAGAAGATACCGGCCCCTATTACGTCGGATACGTACCCGAGCCATGACACTGCGGGCTCCAGGCAATACACGGTAACATCTATTGTCTTTATCTCATGGATCTTTCTGTTACATAATTTATCATCCATATTTAACAATCAATCTCACAATTGCAGGCTAAGTTGGCTTATGGTCTTCATAATGAAGTCATGACCTATGGACGTTCACTATCGTCTGGACCTCTGCTAGTACCTAGGTCTCAAGTGTAGCCATTGTTACATCGCATTGAACAGAAGGTGCGAAATATCTATAGGGCTACCACGTGCACACGCACCTCAGACATTGTGCACCAGCAACCGTGTCACTCAACGCAACGACAGCAATCGAGGCCACGCCTAGAATAGCAGCCGACGCCCCCTCCACCCCCTCCACCCCCTCCTGACCAGGCTGGCAGTGCGACTTGGCAGCAGACGCCCCATCCACCCCCTCCTTATCAGGATGGCAGTTCGGCGTGGCAGCACCCACAACACCCACAACACCATGCTCCCTCTTGGAGCTTCGTGTTTCGGCCTCCACTGCTACAGCAAAGTCCCACAACGGGTTTCATGTTTCGGCCACCACCAGAATATCAGCCAGTTGGTATGTCTCTTCATATTCACTCTTTTTAATAGTAATTGCGACTACCTATTTATTCACTAATGATGATACCTCCTGCAGGATCCTATGCATATCAGGAGGTTTTGGCGTCCGGATCCGGGTTCACGGGTGAGGAAGGAGATGTCCTATCGCAACAGAACACGTGGATGGACGTATTCTTGACTCCTTCACCATGGCCCACCCAGGATACACAGTATGACCAGGACGGGTCTGAGATTCCTCCTCGTAACATTAGCCCCCCCCCAGGTTTGGCTAGAGTACGCCTAGCACACCCCCTGAGCGCCTTCCCAGACGTCGTCAGTGACACATCTATCTATCAGTAGAGAAACCTCTATCTAATTATGTATCATACATATGTCTATTCTATGTGTGAGACGTATTCATGTTTTATTTCAATGCCGAAGGCATTCAGACATACCACGGGGGTTTTATAGGTGTTGAAATTAAGATACAACTTGCTGAAATTAAGACACAACTTGCTGAAATTAAGATACAAGTTGCTGAAATTAAGTTACAAGAATATAAATCTATTGAGTCCAACGTGGATATTTTCCTCTTCCATCTCCAGCTTCTTCTGCTGCCTGGGTTGCACGAGCCCTTTCTTTCTTTCTCTGCCTCTCAACCTCACGGGCCTTCTCTCGCTGCCGGTAGACCTCCGCCAGCCGAAGTTGGTCTTCTTGGTTTTTCTTCTTCATCTCAGCAAGAAAAGCCCTCTGCTCCACACAGTATTCTTGCCACGCTCTCAACTGCTCTGCTTTCTCCTCTGTTGCCGCCTTCTCGCGGTGCTCCTCCAAGTCCAAACTTGCCTATGCACGACGACCTCTTTCACGAATCTCAGTCACTGTCCAATCCGACATTTTCGTATCTATCCAACGATAGTACATGCACATGGGCGAAGGAGACTATAAAAAAACAGAAATATAAAAATCAAATCAACAATAATATCAACAACGTATTTATTCTGGGTGACTGAAACATACCGGGGGCATGATGTACGATGAAGGAGCAACGGGTGGATCTTTCTCATAATTAGCGCACATGAAAACTTCATTCCCAACCAATCTGAAAAATATGTCACCTCCTTCACCTTGCAGAGATCGCCGCACCAACAACGAACTGCTTCCACCCCCCGAGGCAAATTCGCATTCTTCCATTTCTTAGGCCTAATGCTTTGATCCGAACAAGTCAAACTCATAATGACTACCACACTGGTTTTTTCGAGTGTTGCTGGTCGATGAAGGAAGACAGTTACAATGCCTCCTTTTATAGGCAGATGACAACAGCAATGACGAGAAATCGGGCGGGAAAATTTTGACGGCAAAAGGTGGTGGGAAATCGGGCGGAAAATTTGCCGGGAACACTTGGCGAAAAATCGGACGAGAACACTTGACGAAAAAAACAGAGATGCATGCACCAGATGGGGCAGCTGTGGCTGATTAGCATTAATTGGCCACGAGTAGGCCGATTAGGCCTAGCCGATTAGTACTAATCGGCCTACTCGTGGCCAATTAGTTGCCAGCCCCAGGGCCGACAGGCCTATCGGACTAGCCGTAGCCGACAGGATCCAGTCGGCTTGGACGTGGCCGACAGGACCTAATCGGCCTAGGTGCGGCCGATGGAGTCACATATTTAAAAAATTTATGCACGGCACAATATTTATAAAAATATATATTAAAAAGGTAATATTTAAAAAAAAATAGCTATTTGCACAAGATGCAGGGCTACAGATACCAGCAGTAGAGGACTTGGAAACTGAACCGCACCTTGTACAGTCTGAACGGGTTTTAAGAAAAACCAGTCTGTGAACAATTAAACTCATGTGCAGGCAAAGCTTGTATAAAGTAAAATCAAAATTCTGAATCAACTCATGTGCAAGCAAAATTTGCGTATGCAAGCCAATACTTCTTGGAAAATTTAGTTTGTGTCTGAAAAATCAAACTCATGTGCATGAAAAACTTGTATATAAGGTAAAATCAAACTGCCGAGTCAACTCCTGTACAGGCAAAAAAATCATATACAAGCTAAATGTGCAAGCTGGTTAATCTGTTTGTGCCATGAAAGCTTTGTGACTGTACGACCAAACTGGAATGTTAAACTAATAGCAGAGTAAAAATATAGCAGCTGATCTCCAGTGTGAGAATGACAGTGCTTCAAAACAATGTGCCAGACGGAAATTTGTATTCGACGAAAAAATGTTAGAATGTTCCCCCATCCAACACGAAATCATGGTAAAAAAAAGCATTGGCCCTTGCAAGCTGATAATTCTTTAAAAACTGAGGTAAGTTGAAAGACAAAGTATGTGAGAAAACTATGAAAGAATTCCATACTTTTATGTGCTTTCAGCTGAACCATTGGCAGTGATGGCTTTGCACCTTGCTATTTGCAGTAGTGGAATGGATGCATTAGAAGGAAAATAGCTAGAAAACCTTGCACATTCAGTTACATCAACGCTCGTGAAATACTGCAGTATTCCTCCCTCAACGTGTCTAGATACATCCGTATCTCAAATCTAAGACAAGCAGCAACTCGGTACGGAGGGAGTAGACTGCAAGATAAACTCACAGCAGTGCATTTCATTTCAGGCAACATGATGGCCACCTACATTCCCTACCAGAAAGCACACAATGGCACAAGGTGCAAATTCACACAAAAAAACACAGTACTACTTCCAACTTCCTCTATTCGACTTTGGAAGCAAGCTTAGTACAGCTAACAGAAACTTGATAACATCCATACCATAGCAGATCTTTACATAAAGTGACAAGAAAGGGTGCCGCTGAAACTACATATGCAGGTTGATGAACTCACAAGGGGCTCAAAAATTGTCTGAAAGTTGCATCGATGTGAATACAAACGACTACACCACCTGATTAATAGTTCATTCAACTAATGGGCTAACGAAAACGCGTACATATAATATTTCTCCATCACCAAAGGCAACATCTAGATGGACCTGCAACGCCTTTGCAAGTGCAAGTCTAACATTAACCGCATTAAGATGATAAACCGTTAACAGGCACACCTTCATCCCCAACTACCTGACATGTGCCTTACTCTCGCTCAATCTGAATGGTCACATGACTGATGTTGTACTCTGCCTTGATGTACCCAATGACCTTGTCGAGCATTTTATCAGCATCCGCATCCTGCGTGATCGTCACATGGCATGCCAAGAGCACCTTCCCCACTGTGATAGCCCAGATGTGCAGCTCATGGACAGCAATCACACCTTCCATCTCACGGAGACCACTCTCAAGCCTGGTGGCATCGATCTCGCGGGGCGTGCTCTCCATAAGGACCTCAAGTATGTTCCGGATCATCTTGATTGTGGTGAACAGTACAATCACAGAGAAGATGAGGGTGCATATGAGATCAATAATCTTCCATTCGGGCTTGTACCAGATGAGAGCCCCTCCAATCATTACGCCGATGCTCTGGATGGAGTCACCAATTACATGCAGATAGGCACTGTGGACATTGATGTTACGGCGAGGCTTCTTAGCAGGCTTGGCTCCAGGCTGGGCACTCTCACAATCACCATCATGTTTAAGCAATGGTTGCTCAACATCCTGATGTTGTCCAGTGCTCGAATGAGAGTGATGATTAGTTGTAACGGTAATTGAAGTACCATGGCTGTGCTCATGGTGATGTACATGGCCCTGCTCATGATCTCCATGATGGGAATGGTCATCCTCTGAGTGACCATGATCGTGGTCATGTGAATGTCCATGGCCATGGCTGTGCCCATGTCCACCGTGCCCATGGTCATGACCAAGCAAAACTGCCATGATGATGTTAACAAACAAACCAAAAGCTGATACGGCAAACATGAGGGAGCCCTGTACCTCGCCACTTTCATTGAGGAGCCTCATAATAGCTTCGTAGACAAGTATGCCAGCAAGGAGCCATATGAGCTGAATGGAAACCAATGCCCCAAGAATCTCTATACGGAAGAATCCATATGACTGCTGAGGCGTCGCTTCCCAACCAGCTGCCCATAGGGAGAACAAAGATATGGCAAATGCTGCAACATCCGAAAGGAGATGGGCAGCATCAGTCAAGATTGCAAGACTGTTTGCTTTGATGCCTCCAACCACTTCAACCGCCATGAATATAACACAAAGGATCACAGCAATCAGGAGCTTCTTCATGGATGCAGACCTCTCCTTTGAATCTTTCGAGGTGTTACTGGTGTCAGAAAAGTCGCAAGCAGCACCTCTGCAAACTTTGTTCCCAGCTGCTCCAGAAATGGATGAGATGTCCATGGTTACTTCAGGAACATGGGGCGGTGATGAATTATGGCTGTCCATCTAGAAACAACAACTGAGTCAATACACAAGTACAATAATGATACTAGATCTACTAATACACAAATGCCATAAGAAAAAAAACATGCGTGTAGTTCCTACTAACTAGTAGTGCGAAAAATGAAGGGAAAGGTATCACAAGTGCCCACATATAAAAATACTATCAGAAGTAGAAGTGAAAGGTAAAACTTGTGAGAATATTGGTATGCAGAGATAATAGTCAATTAAGATCAGAATCCAAATGGGATATTTGCACACATGACAGTCATTAAGATTGAAATCCACAGGATATGGTGTAACATAACTTTGATGTTAAACATATTTTAGCGTGCAGCTCATAAAGATGGCACACCTGGACCACATCCTAATTGATAAATTGGATGACAGCAGCTATGAAAAGGTCAGCCAAGGCAAAGTCAATATTCGGTAGGTTTGCAAAACATGGCAGGTATCTGGAGGATGCTAGCCAAACAACATATGCCTACGAACTAACGATGCGATTCGAGATAAGACTATCTTTCCACCTTTATGGGAACAACATGGAGCAGAGTAACTAAAGTGGCCACATCTAGCAGATTCAGAAAAGGATTATCAGAAAGTGCAGTACTTATAAGTTTATTTATAATACTATGAAACGGAGACGCACAACTTAAATAAAAACCCTGACGGACTGGTCGCAGAACAAAATCACTGTGGTGGCACTGTAAAACTAATCCGTTTTCACCAGTCCTACCCCACGAATTCGATCCAACTAAATCTTCAGCAGTAAACCGGCAAGACTACAAAACTGAACAATCAAATTACCAGAGATCAATCAGATACCAGGCATTCAGCCGCGGACAAAGAGATGCATCGGGCCTCTTATAGCCCGACATTATTCAGAAACGGATATTATCAGGGTCACAAGATGCTGCGCGGAATGACGGGAAAAGCCAACACAAATTGGAATTTGGCACCACTACGCGAGTAGGGCGTAGCTGCTATGGATAAGTACTCCACGCGAAGGAGACCAGCAAGCAGAGCCGGAGCGATTGATTGACCCGCCACGGCACGACGCGAGCACGCCCCCGGCGAACTCGGCCACCGCCCCCAGACCGATGGAATCGGGCAGCAAGGACCCAACGCAGAAACCAACAAAACAGAAAACATGCGCTGCACGGGACACGGGACAGCGACCCGCGATCCAATCCCTCCGAGCAGGATACTAGGCTGGCAGCAGTAGCGTCCTTCGAGTTTTCTTCCCCCCCATCCCTGACCCGAACCGCCCCGATCCAACCCCGACCAACCGCCGGTAACTGAAACCCGCGACGGAAACTGAAAACTGAAAACGAAAATCGCCGCGGAGACGCCACGGGTGAGCCGAGGCGCGCCGTGGAAGCGCACGAGACGGGATGGAGCCGGTGAGTCCTCTCGCCGTGGATGGCCCATTGGTGGCAACGGGACGGGACGGGACGGAGCGGAGAATCAATCACGGGTCAATCATCGGTTCCGGCGGGGCAATCAGGGAGAGAGAGGGAGGCTGGGGCGAGTGTCTGACCTGGGCGGACGGAGCCTCGGCGGGAGCAGCGGTGCCACCGCCCGCGCCGCCGCCGCCACGAGGTTCTGCAACACGCGACGGGAGGGAGGGAGGCGGTTCGTGGGCTGGTGGCAACGACGGACTGGGGTGGGGGGAGGAGGAGGCGTGAGTCGCGAGGGGACGCGACGGAAAAGGGGGCGAGCGGAGGGGCAGTCCGGTAATTTGCGTCGGTAAAGGAAGGACAAGGAGGACGCCCCCGTGCCCAAGAGGGATATCGGATATCCCGCTCGATCCCGGACCCCGATCCTTCGGATTCTCTTCTCCCGCACAGGCACGGTTTATTTACCGTGTGCCGTCAATCGAGATAAAAACAGCTCCGTGCGTTTTACTACTCCGCGGTTAAAAAATACGTGACGAGTACGCACGTTACGGAGTTTTGCGCCGCATTCATTGAAGCCAGAACCGATTCGAGCTGTAATAAATCCAGTCAATGCTAGTACTCCTCCTAGTAGGGAAGACAAAAAAAAAAAAACGGACGGAAAACTTGAAATTCGCCAACGTAGCAGCAGCGCAAGGAAGGCAGCGTGGGAGACGACGGTGGTGGCGAAGGCGAATCGTATGTGCGCGTTTGGCTCGCCGCCCGGACGGCCAGAGCGGCGGCAGGAAGGAAGGGGATCTCGCACGGCTCCGCGCCGGCCGTCGGGAGCCTCCTCCTCCTGCCCCCGACCAGCACCTTTCCTGGCGCCGCGCCGCCCTGTGACGTGGACGCCGGAGAGGGTGGGGAGGGGATCGATCGGCGACGGGAACGAGGCCGACGAAGGACCGAGAGCGTCCGCGGCGGGGGAAAAGAAGGGTGCCGCCCATGAACGATGAAGGAAAAGATGTGTATATAAAAAACCGGAAAAATAAGAGAGACGACGAACGGAAAATCTCTTTGAACGGGAGGTGGGAGGAATGTCGGCTGGATGCTTGGAGCCGGAGACGGGTTTTACCTGTGTCTGCTCTGGACGCCGGCGAGCACCAAGAGCGCGGAGGGCGGCGGGCGATCTTCGGCGGGAGGTGGTGGCGCGCGGGCGTCGGCGGGGATGAGGACCGAGGGGGAGGGGGAGGAGGGAGGGGGAGGAGGGATGGGTCGGTCGGGTGCCTTGCGGATCTCTGTTTTATAAGGCCAGCGGAGCTGAGAGCCTGACACGAACAAAAGAGGCAAGGGGTTGGTTTAGCATAATTGTCAGCAGTGAGCTCTTTTCGGATGTTTGACTTTAAAGTCCAGATTTCGTTTGAATTTAATTTAAGTAGTATACATCCAACCCACCCTACCGTCTGTGTCATCGTCGGCGTCACGCTATAACGTTTCTTCCGATATATGCTGGTGGTAAGTGTCGTCGTCTTTTTTTTCTTCTTTTTTTGAGCAATTAGGTGTTTGTGATTCTGGTTGTGGTTAACCCCTTAATCCCTGCGTATCTTAAGCATAAGACTAGTCAAAGGGGGAGTAATATAAAGTAGTAATATGCATATGTTACTAGTCTAAGTTACTATCTCCATAGTGAATAGTAACATAGAGCCTTTCATTTATTAGCTTATAGACTCATTTTGCCTTGGTATGCGCTATGTTACTCATAGAGGTAGTAACATGCTAATTTACTCAATTTCTCTCTCTTCTCATTAATTAGCTGTCACATCATATTTTTTGCTTAGGTGGCATCTATGTTACTACCTATGTTACTCCCATTGTGACTAGTCTAACAAAGTCTTTGACTCTAGCATTGTCGCTAACTTTGACTCGCAACCGCCATGGACCTCCTTCTTTTCTTCATCATCGTCATCCTCCTCCGTCCTAACTTTTTACTCTGGCTCCAAACCATTTGCTATGTCGGTGTCCCTCCATCGTCGTCGACTTCGACTCACCGATGTCATAAACGACGAGGAAGGGGGATAAATATTCATGAGGAGATTTGATTTTAGTGAAATGCGAAAGTGTTTTTTATTGCGATACTATAATACTACTAAACATGGTTCCTCACTACCCTATATATGAATTTTGTCACGACGTATCTCATTTAAGGAACTTATTGACGCAACGTACTCCTTCCGTTCGAGGTCAAAGTTTTGGAGGGTCACCGAGCATGATTCAAATTTGTAAGGCCGAGTTGTGGCGCACGATTTCTATTGATTCCATTCATTCTCCGGGCGATTGGTGTCGTCGTTTTCTCACGACAGATGCCATAGGATGGCTTATCGTACGTGGTTGGGGCCGAAGGACGCCGACGGACTCCGGGTGCGAGATTGGTCACAAGTGGTGATGACACACAATGTATCCAGGTTCAGGACCCTCTGGGGGAGGTAATACCCCTAGTCCTGCTTGATTTAGTTGGATGGATGGATATAGATACAATGGTGCTCCTGGAGTTGTGTCTAGAGGAGGAAGAAGGGGCAGCCGGCTCCTTTTCCTCACCTGCTAGAAGGGGTTGAGTGTGTGTGCGATAGGGATCGATCGTTCGTCCCCGTTGCATGGGGGGGTCGGGAGGTTTTATAGGCCACCCCCCGGCTCTTATAATATGTCCTAAGTACAAAGGTGGGGGGACCCGGTTGGCAGTCTCTCCGGCTGGCCAGAGGGTCCCGCCATTCGTGCCGTCTCGTCGTCGGTGGGGTCCGCCGGCCGAGCGGTCCCATCTCCCATCGGGGCCCGTCAGCCGGCTCTGCGATTGGCCCTCGCCCACCTACCGCGGCACTGGTCGCTCGGGGGGGGGGGCATCGTCTAGCGCCAGCCGACCGAAGTCTCCGGTACGGCCGGCCGCGCTGTAGCCACGCGGGGGTAAGTAATCGAGTGGCGAGGGCGTGCTGGCACTGTACCCATGCCCGGTCGCGCTCGCCAAGGTCAGCGGCCGGGACGGTTGGATTGTAGCCACGCGCTGCAGCGCGTCAGCGACCACTATAGCCACAGGGTCGCCCGTCGTGCCGGTCGCGTCGTGTCGTCGTACCCGTGCGCAGAGGGACGGGACGTCGCATGTCCGTCCCAAGGTCAACGGAAGAGCCGACCCAAAGGCAGCCGGCCACGCCCAGCCGGCTGAGGGTCCTGCCGGCTCCTCGACCAACCGTCCGGGGCGCCAGCCGGCGCCGGCTTGTGTCGGACGTCCTCCTGCCGGCCATGGCCAGCCGGCCGCATAGTTATTCTTCCAAGCAAAAGGGGGAAGACCCCGTTGCTTTGGCCTACCTGGGGGTAATAACCCCGTCAGTAGTCCCTGAAGCCGGCGGGAGCCCGCGTCTGGCAGACGGTGGGGAGCCGGCGGGTTCCCCTCAACGATGCTCTCCTCTGGCTCGAAGGCGAAGGGGCAACCGGGTTGGTCGTCGGACCCGACGCCTCAAGTATCAACGCGCCGTCCTGGGACCCGCGCCGGCACGCGGCACGCCACGCGGCGAGTAATGATGCGACGGGTCCCGCACATGCAGGGAGACGGGACGTCGCCTAGGCCTAGCCTGCTAGGACCTAGGCGTAGCCCAGTAGGCCTCGGGGCGCAGGCTAGGATCCTCTGCGCCCCGAAGCGGCCGTTACGGCCCGGGGCCACCCACACGCGCGCGGAGTTTCCGGGGGGAGTGGGCGCAATCAATCCCACGTCCCCCGGTCGTGGCCTCCCCTATAAAAGGAGAGGAAAGGCAGGAGGCGGAGGTACCCGCGCCTCACTTGCCCCCTTGCTGCCCATCTTCGTCGTCTCCCTGCCTTCCTCGCGCGCCGCCGCACCTGAGCACGCACCCACGCCCGCACGCCGTATCGCCACCGCGATGGCCGATGGACGCGGCGGAAGCTGGGCAGGCTCCTTCGTGGTTGAGGCGGACATCGCCGAGCTTCGCCGTGCGCGCATGCTTCCGCCGGAGGAGCGGGTGGCCGCACGCGCGCGGGCAAAGAGATAGCACCGGCGCCACAGCCAGGGGAACACGTCGTGTTCCTCTGGCACTTCTCTCGGGGCTTCGGGCTTCCGGCTAGTATCTTCTTTCGCCTCCTCCTTGATACCTTCGACCTTCAACCGCACAACCTCAGCCCGAACTCGATTCTTTATCTCTCCGCCTTCGTGACGTTGTGCGAGGGATACCTCGGCATCCTCCCCTTCATCGAACTCTTCAATGCTCTTTTCTACCTCAAACCTTTGAAGAGCGGCGCATGCGGGGGCACGGTGGTGTGCTGCCGCGACGTCGCTCGCTTTCCCCCTCTCTCTCTTGTCGAGTCCGTCAAGGGGTGGCACTGAACGTTCTTCTACGTGAAGAACGTCGACCCGAGGATGGACTACATCCGGCTGCCGCCTTTTGAAGACCGACAGTCCACCTAGCAGAACTGGCTGGGGGCTACCCTGCGCGGCGTGGCCTTGGAGGAGCTTGACCGGCTCATGCAGCTAAAGAGCTCCGAGAGGCTGGTCACCGCCGACCTGGTGGCGGCCTTTATCTCGCGCCGGGTGTCGCCCCTCCAGCTGAGGCCGCACCGTATCTGCGACATATCCGGCCGGCGTGACCCCTGCCGGCTGTCCACCGTCGAGCTGACACCGGCTCAGGTGGTGAAGTGGGTGAACACCCTCACGATGCTGAAGCCCGCCTCGTGGTCCTTCGGCATGGAGCCGTATGACCGCATTAGCCGGCCTCCCTTGGTAAGTTTTTCGTCGAGGCGTTTTCTTTTCGTTTGATATTCTCCAGCCGACAGCCGGCTGGAGAACTTACTTTGATGTGCTGGCCGTAGCTGCTAGTGTGACAGAACACGCCGGACGGCCCGCACCCTCAGATCTTCGAGGCGGAGCGGGAAAACTCCGACTCTGAAGACTACCAGACGAGCCGGCAGACCCGCGAACCAGCGCTCCCAGCGGAGCCGGAGGGTCCGGCGCGGCCAGGAAGCCCAGCGAAGCAGATGAGTTCCCTCTTGCCCCCTCGATCAAGGACTGGACGGATGACGACGACGATGATGACGACTTGATGATTCTGAACGAGCCTCCTCCTTCAGCACGCCAGGGTCGGAGGAGCGAGGAGCGGCCGGCTAAAGCCCGGCGGCTGGAGTGACTGGCCGGGGGAAAAGGCCAGCTCAGGGGGGCGGCGGCCCCGCCGCCCGGTCCGAAGCGGGTGAAGGTGGCCGCGCGGAAGCCGCCGCCACGTGCCAAGCGGGCCTTGCCCCTTGTCATTGGGCAAGGCTTTTTCCTTGTATGAATTTTCTTCCGGGTCGCCAGTCGGTAAATGACCAATCCTTGGGTGCTGCAGTGACCCCATCGAGTTCCACGAGGAGGAGTCGACGGGGGAACCGACAGATGCCACCAGCCAGCTGGCCCGCGAGCACGCGACCACCCAGCAGGAGGAGAAGAGGAGGCTCGCGGAGCTGCAAGCCTCCAAGTTCGGGACGCGAGGAGGGGCCTCGCACTCTGAGACCTCGAGCAACCGAAGGTGGAGGGGGTCGGTGGATCCTCCACGGGCGTTGGACTCGGCGGCGGAGTCAACCCGCATGTCAAGGCCTCCGTCAAGCGAGCCGCGAGGGGCGGCGATGGAGCCGCCAGCGCCTCCACCCGCGTAGGAGACGGCCCCGGCGAGGGCGACGACGACGGAGCCGGCTCCCGAGGCGGCCCGACCTGTGGTGCCGGAGGTGACCCTGCCTACGGCCGAGCCAGCCCGAGCCGAGGTGTCGGAGGTCCCGGTGGCCCCAGAGGCGGCGACGGAGGCGACGACCATGGAGGTGGAGGTGCCCTCCGTCGCGACCGATGCGTCGGAGCGGCAGGAGGAGGAGGTGGCGACCGACGCGTCAGAGCGGCAGGAGGAGGAGGCGGCGACCGACGCGTCAGAGCGGTAGGAGGAGGAGGCAGCAACCGACGCGTCAGAGCGGCAGGAGGAGGAGGCGGCGACGGTGCTGGGCGGGGGCCTGGCCAGAAGCGACTCCCGGCCCCTTGCCGTCATCAACCCGCCCCTGGCGGCTGGAGTCGCGGCGAGCCCGGGTGGCAGCGGCGGCCGGGCCCAGAGGACCCTGCGGTCGATGTAGGAGGTGATCCGCGACTGGGAAACGCTGGCGAGTGCGCCGGCCCTGCCGGCCCCCCAGGCAGGCGGCCCGGTTCCTTCTTTTGCAGACTTAGGGAGTGTCCTGGACCGGTGCCGGCAGGAGCTGGCCCGGTTCACGGAGGCGGCAGGCGCCGCCCTACAGCGTGCGGAGGTAAGCCGGCCGCTTTGACTTAGGATTTTCAGTGGGGGCGCGCGAACGCACCCACTGGGTGTAGCCCCCGAGATGCGGGCCAGGTGACCGGCTAACGGGCAGCTGGGCCGGATCTCTTTTGAGCGTGTCTTTGACCTCTGCCTTTTTGTGGCAGGAAGGAACCTCCCTGCGGTAGAAGCTGTTCATGGAGGCGGTCGCCATCCACGACCGCGGCAAATACAGCTTCTACCGCCTGGAGGAGGAGTTGGCTCACGTGCAAGGTCAGTTGCACTTCATAGGAGGGGCACGTAGCCCCCGGGAGTTGGCTAACGCCTGTCGCGTCTTGCAGGTGACCTGGCCGCGCTTCAGGGGGAGAAGACCGGGCTTGTCTCCGAGCAGGACCAGCTGGCGCGAGACGTCCACGCGGCCACACAGGAGCCGGACCGGCTGCCCGCACTGCTGGTCAACGGGGAGGCGGTCTGAGACCGGCTCAAGGTCGAGGCGGCGAAGGAGGTGGGGCCCGGGAGACGACCATCAAGGAGGCGACTGACGCCGCCCTGAGGACTGCCGCTCTCCAAGGCGAGGTGACCCGGCTCGAGAGGACGCTCGAGGAGGTTAGGGGTTCCCTCGCCGCGTTGGAGGTGGCTCGAGAGTCGGAGCGCAAGGCGGTGCTCAACTTTGCCCTTGGAGTGGACGACGCGATCGAAGGTAAGTGCCGGTTTTTCTCTTCCCTAGTCGGTTGTTTTTCCCTTTGCCGTTTCTTGTGTTTCAACTTGCCTTTCTTTTCTTCTCTTCTTCTATCTTCTAGGGTGCTTCCCGGAAACTCAGTGCCGCGCTGCACGCGCCATTGAGGAGCACCGCGAGTACCTTCAGGAGTGCGGTCGCTCCATTGAGGAGGATGCCGCGTGGGACGTGGACAAGATCGGACTCGCCATCGAGATGCGGATGACCCATCTCGAGCGAAGCGTGGAGCAGCTCAAGACCGCCGGCAAAGAGGTCATCGCCGCGTTGTGGCCAGGCCACGGGGGAGCTCCGACGCACCGCATGGCTCAGTGCCTGGAGCACGCCGTCCCCCGCCTCGAAGCCTGGAAGGCGTCGGCTGCCCGAGCCGGGGCGCATATGGCGCTTCGGTTCGTCACGTCGTGGTACCGCGGCATGGATCTGGGATGGCTGGCGACCATGCGGGACGTGCCGGCCGCAGAACGAGAGGCCCGCGAGCCGGCCCTTGTCCAGCGGACCAACGAGCTCACGTCGTATGTCGACACGGACGAGTTCCTTCCGGCCCTTGGCGAGGATGGCGAGCCGCTGCCTGAGGACTCCTTTGGCATCCCCAAGGCCCGGCGGATGATGAAGTTGCCGACGAGAGCATCGACTCGAGCGGCGAGACGGCCGAGACCAAGGAGCCCGCCTCAAAGGTCAAGAAGGCCGACCCGAAGGCCGCGACCACCTCCGAGGTGAGAACCAAGCCGCCTCGTGATGCGCCGGCTAGGGGCACGCCGACAGCCCGAGCCCCCGGGCGTTTTCTTATCTTTCTCTTTTTTCTCCCTGCGTGTTAAGCTTGAATCCACCCACTGGGGGTGTTTATGTAATGAACTAAATGCTGGTCGTGGGCCGCTTTTGCCTTAACATTTATGCCATGTATAGTTTGCCTTGTTACTCATATCGCCCCATCCTTATCCTTTTTTGCCCGCCCGACTCTTTTCGTTTCTACTCCTTTTCCCCTTTGGTTTCGGCCCTGCCAGCCCAACAGCCGGGAACCGGTCTGTAGCTGGGTCGGGCCGTCCGCCTCAAGGGAGCCGGTTCAAAACTTAGGAATCACGAGGGCTTTTCGGGATAAGTAGAGTGGTAGAGACGCGGTGATGGTCCGGCTGGGCCTAGAAGGGGTCTCCTTTTGTTTTGACCTTTCGTGTGAGCCAAACCTTGCTGCCCTGAGGCCCCGTCATCCGGACAGCCGGGAGCCGATTCTGTAGCTTGTAAGGGTGGGGAGGTTTGGCTGACTCACATTACTTAGCCAGTTTCCGGAGAGGTGTTCTAGGTCTAGCCGGCTAGCCCCTGGGCCGGGGAGCCGGGTCGGGGAGCCGATGAGTGAGGAACACTTTTGAGGGAAATGAAAACGGGGCGCGCCCCAAGAGTTGGCTTGGGGCGCCCATTGCATTCATAAGCCCAAAAGGGTGGGGATACATACATATACTAGTTTCTTCAGCAGTAAAACGGGCGCAGAAGGGCTGCGTTCCATGGGCACTCCGTCTCCTCTCCAGAGGCATCTCTTTTGCGCTTTTGTGGCTTCTAGGCATCTATTAGATAGTATGCGTTGTTGTGCAGTGCCTTGCTGACGATGAATGGGCCCTCCCATGGGGAGGACAACTTGTGTTGTCCGGCTATTCGCTGGATCCGCCTAAGGACCAGGTCCCCCTCGTGGAACGAGAGTGACCGGATCCGCTTGTTGTGGTAGTGTTGGAGCTTTTGCTGGTAGATCGCCGTCTGGCTCAAGGCCAGTTCGCGAGCTTCCTCGAGTAGGTCGACGCCGTCTTCTCTTGCCTCCTTTGCGTCCTTCTCCATGTATAGGGCGACCCGAGGTGAATCGAACTCGATGTCGGTGGGGATGATCGCCTCGGACCCATACATAAGGAAGAAGGGAGTGTAGCCGGTTGAACGGTTCAGGGTGGTCCTGAGACTCCAAAGGACGGCCGACAACTCATCGATCTAGCAGCCGGCCGACCTTACCAGCGGCGTCATGAGCCGGGGCTTGGTGATGGACAGGATGAGGCCGTTCGCCCTCTCGACCTGGCCGTTTGACTGCGGATAAGCGACGGAGGCCAGGTCAAGCCGGATTCCTTGCTTGGAGCAGAAGCGCGCGAGTGCGCCCTTGGAGAAGTTGGTGCTGTTGTCGGTGATGATGCTGTGAGGAACGCCATAGCGCACCGTGATGTCGTCAATGAACCAGACGGCCATGGGACCGTCTAGCTTCTTGATTGGCGCCGCCTCGATCCACTTGGTGAATTTGTCAACAGCCACCAGCAAGTGCGTCATGCCGCCTCGAGTGGTCTTGAATGGGCCCACCATGTCCAGCCCCCAAACGGCGAAAGGCCACGAGAGGGGGATGGTTTGGAGGGCCGTTGCCGGCGGGTGGCTTTGCGCGCTGAAGCATTGGCAGCCGTCGCACTCGTCGACCAATTTCTTGGCCGCCTCGAGGGCCGTCGGCCAGAAGAATCCATGGCAGAAAGCCTTGGCCACCAGGGTCCGAGAGGCGGCATGATGCCCGCACTCGCCCTGGTGAATGTCGAGGAGGATCTCCAGACCCTTTTTTGGCTCGAGGCATCGCTGGAAGACGCCAGTGGTGCTGCGGTGGACGAGCTCGTTGTTGATGATGTCGTAGGCCGTGGCCCGGTGTTGGATTTGCCTTGCCAAAGCCTCATCCGGAGGCAGCTCGCCCCGTAGAAGAAACGCCAGGATGGGTTGGGCCCACGAGGGGGGCGCGACGGGTGCCGGCCCGGGAGCCCCTGGAACTGGCTGATCAGCCCCCGAGACCGGCTCGCTAGTCCCTGGGACCGGGAGCCCCCGGGACTGGTTGATCAACCCCCGGGCCCGACTCGCCTGCCCCTAGGGCCGGCTGGTCGATGATCATCATGACGGCCGCGTCGCCGGGGCCGGCCGCCTCGGACGTCGTCGGCTCGATCGGAGCCGACTGGACGGCCAATAGCTTGGGAGGCAGTGGCGAAGGTGCTGGAGAGGCGGCGGGGACCGTTGATGGGCCGGCGGCGCCCGCCGGCACGAAGATTGACTCTGATTCTGGGGAAGGCTTGATCGACGGCTTGAGAAGCTGTTCAAGGGAGACGCCGGCTGGGATGGCCTGTCGGGTGGAGCCGATCTTCGCCAGCGCATCCGCCGCCTCGTTGTCCGCCCGTGGGACGTGATGAAACTCACAGCCCTCAAAGGAGCCGGTGAGCTGTTGCATGAGGAAGAGGTAGCTGGCCATGTTGGCATCCTTGGCGTCCCATTTGCCGGAGACTTGCTGCACCACGAGGTTGGAGTCGCCGAAGCAGAGGATGCGCCTGATGCCGATCTCCTTGGCGAGCCGAAGGCCATGGACGATGGCCTCGTACTCGGCCACGTTGTTGGAGGTGGCGAAGTGGATCTGGAGGGCGTACTTGAGCTGGTCACCTTTTAGGAAGGAGAGGACTATGCCGGCACCCAGGCCGGTCCTCATTTTCGAGCCGTCGAAGTGCATGCGCCAATGTGTGGAGTCTGGGGGAGGCGGGACGAACTCTGTCTCTGCCCAGTCGACGAGGAAGTCAGCCAACGTCTGCGACTTGATGGCGTTTCTTGGCTCGTACCGGATCTCATGATCGGTGAGGGGGATGACCCATTTGGCGATCCGGCCGGTGGAGTCCCGGCCGCTCAGGATCTCGCCGAGCGGGGCCGTGCTCACCACGGTAATGGTATGATCTTGGAAGTATTGCTTGACCTTGTTGGCGGCGAAGTATATGCCATAACACATCTTTTGGTAGTGGGGGTAGTTTTGCTTGGACGCGGAGAGGACCTCGCTGAGGTAGTAGACGGGTCATTGGACCGGCAGGGACTTTCCCTCCTCCGGTCGCTCGACCACCAGGACGATGCTAATGACGCAGGTGGTCGCCGCGATGTAGGCAAGCAGCGGTTCCTTCTCAGCCGGCACGCCCAGGATGGGCGTGCGGGTGAGCGCCTTCTTGAGGCCGCGGAAGGCCTCGTCCACCTCGTCAGGCCAGTCGAAGACGCCCGGCCTCTTGGTTTGACCCGGCTCGATTAGAGCCGTCTTGCGAAGGAGCCCGTAGAGGGGCAAGGCCTTTTCCCCCAGCTGACTGATGAACCGGCTGAGCGAGGCGAGGCAACCGGTGAACTTCTGGACGTCGCGAAGCCGGGTCGGCTTCGGCATGTGCTCGATCGTGCTGATCTTCTCGGGGTTAGCATCGATGTCACGAGCAGACACGAAGAAACCCAAGAGTTGGCCGACGGGGATGCCGAAGACACATTTCTCCGGGTTGAGCTTGATCTTGTACTCGCGCAAGTTCACGAAGGTCTCCTGGAGGTCGTCGAGGAGGCTGAAATGCTTCTTGGTTTTCACAACGATGTCGTCGACGTAGACGTGGACATTCCTGCCTATCTGAGGTAGGAGGCATTTCTGCATGCACCGTTGGAAGGTGGCGCCTGCGTTCTTCAGGCCGAAGGACATGGTGATGTAGCAGTAGGCCCCAAACAGCGTGATGAAGGAGGTCTTGAGCCGGTTTTCCGTGTCCAGCTTGATCTGGTGGTAGCCGGAGTAGGCGTCCAGGAAAGACAGCAAGTCGCAGCCAGCCGTGGAGTCGATGACTTGATCGATCCGCGGTAGAGCGAACGGGTCCTTAGGACACGCCTTGTTCAGGCTAGTGTAGTCGATGCACATGCGCCAAGTCTTGTTCTTTTTCAGCACCAGGACTGGGTTGGCCAACCAGTCTGGGTGGAACACTTCCATGATGAACCCGGCTGCGAGCAGTCGGGCGATCTCTTCGCCTATAGTACACCGCTTCTCCTCGGAGAAACAATGTAGGGGTTGCTTGACGTCTGGCCGGACGTGTAGTTTGTGCTCGGCGAACTTCCTCAGAACACCCGGCATGTCCTTGGGGGACCACGCGAAGATGTCTTGATTCTCACGGAGGAAGTCGACGAGCTTGCCTTCCTATTTGCAGTTGAGGCAGGAGCCGATGGTGACGCATTGAGCTGGGTTGGCCAGGCCGAGCGGGATTTGCTTGGTGTCCTTGGACGGCTGGAAGGAGGCCTCGTCGACGGATTGCGAGGGAGGAGCCGGCACGGCCGGTTGGCTGGCAGCAAGGGCCACGAGCCGGTCGAGCTACCGTTTCTCCTCAGCAATCTCCAGGGCCTCAGCCAGCCGACTGCCGTCTCGAGCGCACTCGAGTGACATCTTGTAGTCGCCCTTGATGGTGATGATTCCCTTGCGGCCCGGCATCTTGAGCTTGAGGTAGGCATAATGGGGGACTACCATGAAGCTGACAAGAGCCAGTCGGCCCAACAACGCGTGGTAGGGGCTCGCAAGGTCCACGACGTCGAACAACACTAGCTCGCGGCGGAAGTGGCCGGGTCCACCGAAGAGGACGTCGAGCATGATCTTGCCGACAGGAGAGCAGGACTTCCGAGGCACGATGCCGTGGAAAACCGTCCGGCTCGCCTGCAGGTCTTCTATCTTCAGCCCAAGCTTGTGCATCGTGTCGAGGTAGAGGATGTTGATGCTGCTGCCACCATCTATCAGCACCCGCGAGAAGCGGCAGGTTCGCTCCTTGGTGGCGATGGTGGGGTCGAGGACCAAGGCATAGCTGTCGGGATTCGGCATCACGGCAGGGTGATCGGCCTGGCTCCAAGTGACCGGCTCCTCCGACCAGTGCATGAACTAGGGAGTTGCCGGCATGGTGGCATTCACCTCACGGCAGAGCTGGCGCTGAGCGTGTTTGCCCGTCTCTTCACTGGTGAAGACGACGTAGCAACCGTCCTGGTTGGGGAATTGGTCGATTAGACGAGTGTCATTCTGGTCCGGAGCCGGAGCCGGCGCCGGGGCGGCAGCTTGGGTCGGCGCCGGCGCATGGGCTGGCGGCGCAGGAAGAGCCGGAAGGCCGTCCCCCCGGGCCAATCGCTGTGAGAAGCTGCACTACCAGAGCGTGTGCGTAGAGGGTTTGGCCCCTGAATGGTTCTTGCAGGGAAGGTCGAGCATTTGCTCGAAGGTGAGCTTCGGCTGCCAGGCAGCCTTGCCGGTGCATTGGCGCTGGCCGGTAGGTTGGGCAGCCGGCTCCTGATCCTCGATGGTATTGACCTGCCGGCTCCCGTACGCGGGGGGGGGGGCGGATGGTCATTCTTGCGTTTTTTGTTCTGCGGCTGCCGGTTGTCGCCAGCCGCCCTGGTCGTGGCCGGTGTCATCGTCGCCTTGGCAGGCGGGGTCGTCTTGACCCGGATGGCCGAATCGGCCGTGGCGTACTTGTCCACCTTGGTCATGAGCTCGGCAATCGTGGCCGGCTTGGATCATAGGAGCTTGTGTTTGAGAGGGGTGTCGTCCCGGCAGCCCTCGATGAAGTACTGCACGGCTTGCACCTCGTGCACCCCTTCACAGGAATTGCGGAGCTCGGTCCACCGAGTGAGGTAGTCGCGGAGGGATTCGTCCGGCCCCTGAACGCACATGGCGAGTTCACGGGGACGGCCAGGCCGCTTGTAGGTGCCGATGAAGTTGCAGACAAAGGCCTCCTCGAAGTCCATCCAGGTGTTGATGCTGTCGGCCGCCAGGCTATTGAGCCAGGTGTGGGCCGAGCCGATCAACATGAGGGGGGCATAGCGAACGGCTACGTGCTTATTCCCCCTGCCGATGCCAACCGTGGTGATGTAGTCGATCAGCCAGTCTTCTGGCTTGGTGGCCCCGTTGTATTTCGGGGTGTCCCTAGGGAGCGTGAAGCCGGTTAGGAACGACTTCGTGTGGATCCAGGGGCCAAAGCAAGCCGGACCAATCGATCCCTCCTCCTCGAGGAGGGCGGATTGTGTGAGTCTGTCAAGGCGGTTGCGGGCGTCGTTCTCGCTGTGAGGGACGCGTGGTCCGAGCCGAGCCGAGAGCTCGGGACGGACGGTGGGTGGCACCGACTGCCCCGACTCGCGCCGTGGGGGCGGCGTGTGCCCGTGGCTGCGCCGGCTGCCGGATGCCGGCGCTTCATGGTGGCGGCCGCTTCGAGGCGGATCGTTGGTGCGCCGGCTGCTTGCTCCCCGGCGTCTGAGAGGGCCGAGGGTTGTTAGCTCTGTCCCGGCGGTCAGAAACGCGAGGGGAGCAGGAGTACTGGGCCGCCTGGCGGCCGGTAGTTCCCATGCCCTCGTGCTCGGGCCGGGGGCCTTCAGTGGCAACGCCGCCCGTCGCGAGCAGATGCTGTTGCGCATCAGCAACATCGATGAGCTCCTTGATGTGGCGCTCGTGGGCGGCACGCTCTTCGCCCTCTAAGGTGGTCAATTCCTCGTAGGCCACCTTGAGAGACCGTAGGTTGGCTGCGGGGGTGTCGTAGACGGGCATCTTACCGCCGAGGATTTCGGCGACCACGCAACCACGGCCGCGCACAGCCCCACGCCGGCTGGGCTCGGTGCCAGTCGGGGTGAGTCCGTAGGCGGAAGTGTACTCCCGCTGTGCCGCCTTCATGCGGCGCCACGTGGCCGCAAGGGCGGTGGCGTCCTCGAAGAGGATGCGACGAGCCGCCTCGAGATCGGCCGCGGCGGTGTCGGGGTTCGCCGTCGGGGCGATCGGAGTGCTCAAGCCCCAGAGGGCCGCGCCAAGCGGGTCGGACGTGCCGACGCGGGCAGCGGCAGCGCTAGCCGCGACCCGCGCCCGTCCGAAAGCGGTGGAGGAAGTGATGGCCATCACTCCCACGTGACCGTGAGGGCTGCTGGACTGAGTCACAGTGAGTGCGCCCATGGCCGTGGGCGGACCGACGCAGACGAGCACCTTCACGGGGTACTCGTCAACGGTCCGAGTCTCGGCGAGGCTGAGCCTGCCGAAGCGCTCGGTGAGCGCATCGATGTCAGCCGTGAGGTCGACGGAGTTGCCCACAGGGCGTGCCGGAGCAAGCCCCACGAACCCTTCACGGTTTTGCCTGGACGAGCGGCGACGGCAGGGAATGGAGAGGGGTCCTGCGCGGAGAATGAATTCGGCCGGCGCCGCGTATGGCCCCACGATGTGCGCCAACTGTCGTCGTTTTGTCACGACAGATGCCATAGGGTGGCTTATCATAGGTGGTTGGGGCCGAAGGACGCCGACAGGCTCCGGGTGCGAGATTGGGCACAAGCGGTGATGACACACGATGTACCTAGGTTCAGGGCCCTCCGAGGGAGGTAATATCCCTAGTCGTGTTTGGTTTAGTACTTTAGTTGGATGGATGGGTATAGATACAATGGTGCTCCTGGAGCTGTGTCTAGAGGAGGAAGAAGGGGCAGCCGTCTCCTTTTCCTCCACTCCTAGAAGGGGTTGAGTGTGTATGCGAGAGGGATCGATCGTTTGTCCCCGTTGCATGGGGGGTTTGGGGGGTTTTATTGGCTAACCCCCGGCTCTTATAATATGTCCTAAGTACAAAGGTGAGGGGACCCGACTGGCAGTCTCTCCGGCTGGCCAGAGGGTCCAGCCATTCGTGCCATCTCGTCGTCGGTGGGGTCCGTCGGCCGAGCGGTCCCATCTCCCATTGGGGCCCGTCAGCCGGCTCTGCGATTGGCCCTCGCCCACCTACCACAGCACGGGTCGACCAGGGGGGCGTCGTCTAGCGCCAGCCGGCCGAAGTCTCCGGTATGGCCGGCCGCGCTGTAGCCATGCCGGGGTAAGTAATCGAGTGGCGAGGGCGTGTCGGCACTGTTCCCACGCCCGGTCGCGCTCGCCGAGGTCAGTGGCCGGGACGGTTGGACTGTAGCCACGCGCTGTAGTGCGTCAGCGATCACTGTAGCCACAGGGCCCCCCGTCGTGTCGGTCGCGTCGTGTCGTCGTACCCGTGCGCAGAGGGACATGACGTCGCATGTCCGTCCCAAAGTCAACGAAAGAGCCGGCCCGGAGGCAGCCGGCCACGCCCAGGCGGCCAAGGGTCTTGTCGGCTCCTCGACCAACCGTCCGAGGCACCAGCCGGCACCGGCTTGTGCCGGACGTCCTCCTACCGGCTGGACCATGGCCAGCCGGCCGCGTTGTTATTCTTCCAAGCGAAAGGGAGAAGACCGTGTTGCTTTGGCTACCTGGGGTAATAACCCCGTCAATTGGCTTCACGCCACAGTAGTATCACAAAAATACCAACCCCGATTGAAAATATTAAGGCCTCACAAAAATACATATCTTCGTGTCATGTCACTTAAAGTTTGAGAGGAAACTAGTCATGTTGGTTATGGCAAATGTTTAATGGATACATCGTGACAATAAGTTTCTAAAACGGTGAATATTGGTGATAAGTGTACTTGCTGTTACAACATTTGTCCTTTTGGGCATTAGGCCATCTTCAATGGAAGGGCGCTTGTTAGGATGCTTAGGCAATAAAGAAAAATAATTAAAAATGTAGCGCCCCAATGTAGCACCGTCTATTTGAACGCTAAGAGCATCTGTAGCAGACCCTTTAAAACCACAAACCGTAAAATTAGAATAAGTGTTAAAAAAATATTTTAATTATTCATTTTAGCTAGGGCCAAACAGATTTAATTTAAAAAATTGGACCGGGCCGGCGGCCGAATCGAAAAAACCCGAAACCGTTGACCAAATCGGGGTTTTTAGTTAATAAGACTGTTCTGCAATCGGATTGGAAAAAAACTGGTCAAATCGGCCGGTTTTTTGAAGAAAAGAAATGGTGAAAAATCCGGGACGTTGAACCAGGAAAAACCATAAAATTATTCTAATACAAACTGAGAGAAATGGTATTCGATCTTAGGTCGTGTGAGCAGCACGCAGGGCCTGCCCACGACCCAATAATCAACTCAGCGGTGCTATTTTGTTGTCCACTACATTGAAATGGTTTTATTTGGCCATTTTTTCACACTACATTAGCATAGACATTATTCAACATATATTATTCTATTGCTTAAAAGATCGACAATCGAACCGGTGAACCGGTGGTCTGGCCGATAAAAACCTGAACCGAGAACCTTTTCGGTTCGGTTTTTTAAACTATGCAAACAGACTGTGAAAACAAACTGTAAAACTGAGATAAGAGCTTCTTCCTCTAGCCCAGCCGGTGCCACCCCTTCCACCAGCCGTCCGCGCAGGCCACACCGACCGCGCCCCGTCGCTCGTCGACTGTGCCCTGCTCCGTTGCCAGCCGCGCCGGCCGAGCCTTGCCCCTTTGCCGGTCGTTGGGAGGATTCCTGCGGCTAGGCTAAGGTCAAGGGAGGTCGCGGCAAGGTCGAGTTCGTCCAATTCAAATCGGCGGCGATCGATTCCGGCGTCCAGCATTCTTTTTCTGTGTGCGGCGATGAATTCTGATGAGTTTAGGTCGTATTCCATCAAATTCCTCGACGGAGTGTTTGCTCCGATGAGTTTAACCGGTATGGGGGGGGGGGGGGCTCGGTTCGGCCTTCCAACCCTCAAAT
The DNA here is from genome assembly GCA_022496015.1 of Hordeum marinum. Lineage (NCBI taxonomy): Eukaryota > Viridiplantae > Streptophyta > Magnoliopsida > Poales > Poaceae > Hordeum > Hordeum marinum. The sequence continues at coordinate 48,829,142 of CM039672.1, forward strand.
GTAATGGTCTCGGGTGTGGATTTTCGATGCCCTTTAAAAAGATTACGGGTTGAACCACTTTTACGGTTTCTGTTCTGGACACTTTTTTCTGACCAAAACCTTAAAATGCAAAAATTATAAGAGTTTGACTACTTATAAGAGCTATGCTAGAAATGCTCTGACGTAGTTAATTTTTTCTTCCAAAAAAATACAACGCTCGTTAAGAAGTCCCATGCGAAAAAAACAGGAGACCAAATGCGCCAACCTAAAATACTGCAATCGAACAAGATTCGGCCGAAACGGCCAGAAATAACACCCTAGCGCCTGGGCTAAGAGCCCGCGTTGTAGATGGCCTTATGTGGCGACATTTACCCTATTTTCCTTTTTTGCAGGTTACCCTGTTTTCTTCAAAGATGCCGGACGCACTAGTGTCTTTTATTTATTTATTTGGAAATAAAACGCACTTGCTAGTAGAGATCTCTTGCCGATAAGAAACCTTTTGGCAAAGAACCAAAGCGTTATGCCACTAAATCCAGGAGAGAATGCGCCACACGCGTTGATCAACTACGCGCAGGTCACAACTCACGAAAGCCTGGCTAGCACAAAGCCGGGCATTTTGTGACCTGCTAATCATCGCATCTGATGGTGGATTATATGATTGCAACAGTCGATCGAGCCACTAATGATAGCAACTAGGCTGCCCGTAGTAACATGGCACGCGGTAGCCAGGACAGAGACGCCGAGAGGGACGTGCAACACGTGTTTTTCTTGGCTAATCAGTAGTTTTTTTTTCATTAGGGAGGCTAATCAGTAATCAACCCCGTTATATACGATGAGTCTAATATTTCATCCGGTTGAACACATGTTTTGCACTGTGCGGTTCTCTTGTGGGAGACAAATTGTAATGGTCACATACTTAAGATGAGTCTTTTTTGGCAGACATGGCGTGAGAATAGCCACTGGCATGTCACCTTTTGGCAAAGATCGAAAGCGTTGTGCATTAAGCCATGCCAGACCCGGGGAGAATGCGGGACACACGTTGGTCGATCGATCGATCGATGACGGGCAGGTTACATGCAGGTCACGGGGCCCCTGGCTGGCACATGCAAAGTCGATCGTGTTTCTTTTCTTCAACCTGCTAATCATCGCTGCTGATAAGGGTGGACGATGATTGCAACGGAACGATCGACACACTAGTTCTAAGCAGCTAGGCTGCTCGTAGCAAGATGACACGGCAGCTAGCTAGTGACCTTAGTAGTGTAGTAGGAGCGGTAGGGACGAGACAGAGACGTGCGCGATCCTTTTATATTTTATGCGCTTCCTGTCACCTCCTTGTTCGTTTCCGGCGGAGTACTCATCCGCTCAAACCCAAAATCACTGTTTTGACCTATTTTACTAACTACGTAGCATGATCTGAACATTTTCAGATTTTTTTCACACGATCTAACGTAATATAAAACCCATGGCGTTTCTGCTCCACACTGATACGTCAAAGTAGCCAGCGTTTCTGTTACGAATAGATATTGTTGAATATATGATGCATGTATATTGTGTTTAGGGCCCATCTTTTTTTTTTTTTTATAGTTAAGGTTGTGGTTTTCATCTTGTACATCATATATACGTGCCAAGTGCATCGATCAATATTATTATGTTGCACGGCCTAAACCTAGTCTTCTACATGATATCTATCGCAAGTCGATCCTAGACCTATCCTAGCCGCCGTCGCGCCTCCATCGTGCTGCCGCTGCCGCCGCTACCTCCGCCGCCACAAGTCGTCGCCCTCGACTCTTCCTAGCCCTTGCCGCTGCCGGTCGTCGCCGCCGCAAGCTCTCCTTAGCCGCCGCCACCGTCGGTCGCCGTCGCCACTGCCTTCGCTTCCGCCCCACACACCTCTCCCTCACCGCGTCGCACCCTAGCCGCCGCGCACCCGTCCTCCAAAACCCTAGCCGCCGCACCCGCCTATTTGCACCCACTGCTGCCCCTCATCATGAGCTTCTCGGGATCCTCCACCGCCACCAACCCCTTCGCCGGTCCGGACGTCACCCTCGTTCGCAATCTGGACATCCATGAGCGTGTCCCGGTGGTTCTTGATCAATCCACTGCCTCCTACTCCACTTGGAAGGGGTACTTTCACCTGGTTTTCGCGAGTACCAGCTTCATGGACACGTCGATGGCACCATGGACTCCAGCCTCATGGTGAATGACGAGGACTGGATGATCCTTGACGCCACCAGCATCTGCTGGTTCTACCTCACCATCTCCAAGGACCGCTTCCACATGGTAGTGGATGACAACGACAACGCTTGCGCCGTCTGTACCAAGCTCAACGGTCTCTTCACCGACAACAAGCTTCAGCGCAAGGTCCTTCTCCATGGCGAGTTCTATGGGTGCCAGCAGGTTGACTCGTCTATTGACGACTTTTGCATGCGCCTCAAGAAGCTCGCCGATGAGCTCCATCAGCACCCTCACCACCGGTCTCAACGAGGACTTTGGGAACGCCGCCTCCAACCTTACCCTCATCCCTAACCCCACCTTTGCGAAGGTGGTGGCATATCTCAAGCTGGAGGAGAGGCGGATGAAGATGACGCGGACCCGGGAAGCCCACACCGCCCTCACCACCGGCACTCGCGGGGCTCGGCGCCGCCACCGCCACGTCCCGCGCCCGCCTTCCAGCCCCCACTAGGCTTCCCACGGGCGTTGGCCGCCCCTGCCGGCCGTTAATGGGGGTAACGAGGGTCGCCGTGGGGGCCGTCGTGGCGGACGCAAGAAGCGGCAGGGCAACAGAGCTCAGGGAGGAGCCGCTCGTCCCGCAGCCGTTCCAGCCGACCCCATGGTCCGCGGCCAGAATCCGTGGACCGGCGTCATGCACGCCTACTCCATGCCGGTTTCCCGTGTGCCCGATCCCGGCATCCTTGGCCCAAAGCCTCCCTCGCATCAGGCGTTTTACGCTGCGCCGCAGCCGTACGGGGCACCCTATGGGCATCCCCTCTATGGCCAGTCGCCGCAGCCAGAGGGCTGCCGGCGCTGTCGTTGACGTCCCCGTCACAGTCATCGGTCCCGGCGCTTTCTCCTGTGCCTTGGGATCCGACCTTGTTGGCGGCTCTACGCTCCGCCCCTACTCCCTCCAACTACAATGGGGTGGTGGCTGGTATATGGATACCGGCACAACGGCTCATATGGCCGCCCAACCCGGTAACCTCCTCACTTCATATCCCGACAACACCTCCACTCGCATCATCGTCGGTGACGGTTCCTCCCTCCCTATTACCCACATAGGACATTCATCTTTTCCATCCACCTTCACCCCGATTTCATTATCTAACATCTTAGTTTCATTTGCCCTCATTAAAAACCTTGTTTCTGTTTGTTATCTTACACGTGAAAATCCTGTTACCGTTGAGTTTGACATGTTTGGTTTCTCTGTCAAGGACGCTCGTACCCGGATGGTGCTCCACCAATGTAACAACCCTGATCACCTCTACCCGGTTCAATCCAAAGCCTCCACCACCTCCGCCACTCCTGTCGCCCTCGCCACCCATGTGGACCGATACGTCTCCAACGTATTTATAATTTATGAAGTATTCATGTCATGTTTACAATAATTCTATATGATGCATGCTATTCTTGGAGTGCCTTTTTTATTTTGTTTGTTGTTTCAACAAAATCATTGGATCTGAAATTTTTAAAAATAGAGAGTCCTTACATGGCTATTTAACTAATTGACTACGCATTGATCTTCACTTATATCTTTTTGGAGTAGTTTCTCATTCACTCTCGTGCTTTACTTATATCCTATGAGCAAATGGTTGAACGAATTGAATATCATAAATCTGAAATTAAAAATGCTTCATATACTTATCCCATGGGGAGTAATGACTTCACACAGAATAAGTATAGGTGGTAAAATTTATTGAGTTAGCAAACACCGCGTTGATCACTTGAACAATTCATGAAAGAATGTTGAAGGAAGAGAGATTTCACATATAAATATACTATCTTGGACATCTTCTATGATTGTGAATACCCATTAATTATTTTCAAATTTGAGAAAAATAGTTGAAGTTGGACAAGCAAGACAACGTAATGAGTTATGCTTGGGTATATTTGTATAGTAGTTTTATTGTTTTGGATCCTCGAACATGTGATGCTTTATTCCACCTCATACTAGCCAAAACTTCTGCACCAAGTAGAAATAGTACTTGTGCATCCAAACTCCCTTAAGCCAGCTTTGCCATGAGAGTCCACTATACCAAGTAGAAAAAGTGATTGCAATTATCATTGATCAAACTTGTGCACTTGCTAGCATTCACACTTCATAAATTATTTCTTTTATCATTTACCTACTCGAGGACGAGAAGGAATTAAGTTTGGGAATGCTGATACGTCTCCAACGTATCTATAGTTTATGAATTATTCATGCCATGTTTACAATAATTCTATATGATTTTATTAGAACTAATAAGGACTAACGTTGTTTTTCAGGAGAACTACCATGGTGTTGTTTTTGTGCAGAAATAAAAGTTCTCGGAATGATCTGAAAATTTATGAAGAATATTTTTGGAAAATATAAAAGATACCGGAGCGAAAAGATACTGGAGAGGAGTCCCGAGGAGGCCACAAGCCACACGGGCGCGCCCCCTGGCTTGTGGGCCCCTCGAGCACTCCCCTGGAGTGATTCCAATGCCAAGACCTCCTATAAATCAAGAAACCTTCAAAAATAAACCTAGATCGGGAGTTCTGCCGCCCCACACCTCTAGAGCCACGAAAAACCAATCTTGGACCTCTCCGGCACCCTGACGGAGGGGGTCACCATCACCGGAGGCCATCTTCATCGTCCCGGAGGGGCCATAAACACCATGGAGGACAAGGACCAGAGGGAGAACCTCTTCCCACAGAGGGGGGAGGCAATGGAGGAGGAAGCACAAGGGGAAGAATCCTCCCCCTCTCTCCCAGTGGTGCCGGAGTGCCATCGGGGGAACCATTGCCGCGGTGATCTTCTTCATCAACATCACCTTCTTCATCACCATCATCATCTCCTTTTAGCGGTCCACTCTCCCGCACCCCGCTGTAATCACCTACTTGAACATGGTGCTTTATGCTACATATTATGATCCAATGATGTGTTTCCATCCTATGATGTTTTGAGTAGATTACATTTGTCCTTTTGGTTGATTGATGATCTAAACTGGTTTGAGTTGTATGTTTATTTTGGTGCTGTCCTATGGTGCCTTCCGTGCCACGCACATGTGAAGGATTCTCGCTGTAGGGTGTTGCAATACATTCATGATTCCCTTATAGTGGGTTGCTTGAGTCACAGAAGCATAAACCCGAGTAAGGGGGTTGTTGCGTATGGGATAAAGGGGACTTGATGCTTTAATCCTATGGTTGGGTTTTACCTTAATGATCTTTAGTAGTTGCGGATGCTTCCTAGAGTTCCAAGCATAAGTGCATATGATCCAAGTAGAGAAAGTATGTTAGCTTATGCCTCTCCCTCATATAAAATTGCAATAATGATTTCCGATCTTGTTAACCATTGCCTAGGATAATTCCGCACACCGACTCATCATTATTCCACACTCGCTAATTGTAATATATTGTAATATTATGATAAAATCACCTACATTTATATTTTAGTTCTCCGATATCATGCAAAGCTATCCTCTTCATACCCACAACGTAGTTTTATTTCTTGTTTCTAGTTGGAAGCGAACGTTCGGTGTACGTAGAGTCATATCGGTGGCAGATAGGACTTGAGAGAATATTAATCTTACCTTTAGATTCTTGTGGGTTCGACACTCCATACTTATCACTTCCACCTTTGCAAATTTCTACGACGATTCCTTGCACTTGGGGACTATTAAGCTTTTTTCTGGCGTCGTTGCCGGGGAGGTATAGCGTGGGATTGATATTCTCGTGTATGCTTGTTTGATTTCTTCACTAAATAGATTTTGTTTTTCCTTTTTAATTTTTGTAGTTGTGGGTGAAACAAACAAAAAAATGAAAAAAATGAAAAATACAAAAAGAGTTACTTGCCCCTTTTTGCCTAAGAAGTTTTTCAAAATGAGAAGTGATTGGAAAGTTGTGCATTGGAGAAGTGAGGGTCGACCTTGAACACTTGTGTTCATGCTCATGGAAACAATGTACAATTTTTCATGGAAGTTTCTATAAAATAATTATCACCTTGTATATATACATTGTATTATAACTAACGTGTCAAAATTTACTTTTAGGATGATTAGATTGCTTGTTTGGTGTGTGCAGTGCAAAAACAAAAACTTTGGCTATAGTGCGTGAATTTATATTTTTTACTGGAACGTCAAAAGTTTTTGAAATTTTAACACAGTACTTATATGATTTTTTTTAAATTTTCCTAAATTTTAATAATTCTTTGAGTAACACAAGTATACGAAGTTTCCAGATTACTACAGACTGTCCTGTTTTTAACAGATTCTGTTTTCTATGCATTGTTCTCTTATTTTGATGAACCTATGGCTTGTATCGGGGGCTATGAACCATGGTGAAGTTGGACTACAGTATATATAATGTTAATATGAATTTGAAATGAGTTCACAACAGTAATTAAAGTAGTATTTTGCTTTATTATACTAACGGATCTCACGAGGGTTTTGTTAAGTTTTGTGTGAATGAAGTGTTCGAAGATCGAGGAGGTATCTATATAAGAAGAATACGGAGAGACAAGAGTTCAAGCTTGGGTATTACCAAGGCACCCCAAGTAAATATTTTAAGGAGAATCAAGCACCTAAGCTTGGGGATGCCCCGGAAGGCATCCCATCTTTATTCTTCAACAATTATCAATATATCTCGATTTTTGTTTTGTTCACATGATATGTATCTTTAATGTTTGTCTTTTCCTTTATGCTCCCTTCTAGTATGAGATAGTAATTGATGGATTTGTAGAAGGCTCTTTGTTATTCACTCTTTTGAGTACGGATTTGTAGAATGCTCTTTGTGCTTCACTTAAATTTTTTGAGTATGGCTTTATAGAATGCTCTTTGTGCTTCACTTAAATCTTTTGAGTATAGCTTTATAGAATGCTTCGTATGATTTACTTATATATTTTGAGCTTGGATAGTGCTTAAACTATATTAATTAAGAATGCTCTATGAACCCCACTTATATATTTTAGAGTATGAATATAATGATCATCAAAATTTGGCTTGGAAGAGTATCATTGAAATGTCATGCCTAGCTAAAAAAGGCATTAAAGAAAAGCGCTTGTTGGGACACAACCCAACACTTTTACTTTCTGTTTTGATGTGTTAAGATGATTAAGATACTATATTAATCATTTTTTTGTGACTTTCATTTTAATAAAGTACCAAGTAAAGCCTTTGGGATAGTGTGGATACTTGCTTGTTTGATTTTGTGCAAAAACAGAAAGTTTTGCTTCCCATATTTGAATTATCTGATTTTACTGGAGAGTCAAAAAATTCTGAAATTTTTACACAACATTTATATGCAAATTCTGTGATATTTCCTAATATTTCAGAATTATTAGAGTCAGGGAAGTATGGTGATCATTCAAATCTTTACAGACTATCCTGTTTTTGACAGATTCTGTTTTGCATGCATAGTTTGCTTGTTTCAAGTGTTCCTCTAGCTTATATTGAGTAGTATAAATTATGGGAACAATATAATATAGTAGGTATCATGGGTAACAATTATGAGTCTTTTCTTGACAGTACCTAAGTGAATGATTTATCTTTATTACACTAACCCTTCTCACGAAGTTCCGTTAAGTTTTGTGTGATTGAAGTTTTCAAGTTTTGGGTGAGATACCGATATGAGGAGAATAAGGAGTGACAAGAAACCAAGCTTGGGGATTCCCAAGTCACCCCCAAGGAAATATTCAAGGAAGACTCAAGCGTCTAAGCTTGGGGATGCCCCGGAAGGCATCCCCTCTTTCGTCCTTAACATTATCAGTATATCTTACTTGAAGCTATATTTTTATTCGTCACATAATATGAGTTTTGCTTGGATCATCATTTGATTTTATTTTTCTCTGTTAGGTGTTATTTATAATCTTGTTTTTCACTAAAAAGTTCCAAGAATTGCCTTAGGATGCTTGCATTGCATGTTTTATGTGTGCTCTTTAAAAAACAGAAACTTTTGCTGTAGTGTTTGAATTTTCATATTTTACTAGAACGTGGAAAGTTTATAAAAAAAATTACACAGTGTTTTCATATAAATTCTTTAGAATGTCCTAAATTTACAAAAACTTTGGAGTTACACGGTACACTCGTTTAATAAATTGCTACAGACTGTTCTGTTTGGACAGATTGCTGTCATAGTTTTGTTATCTACTTATCTTATAGTTTCCATAGCCTATATTGGTAGATATAGATTGTGAAAATGATAGTATATAGTACCTAATGTTTCAAATTATTGTGCAACTTGTCTTGGCAGTACATGAAGTGTTGATTTGTTCTTATGTGTACTAACCTATCTCACGAGTTCTTTTTGAGTTTTGTGTGGATGAAGCTTTGAGAATAGGTGAAACCGGGATATGAGAGGATTGAACAAGATACAGAAGCTCAAGCTTGGGGATGCCCAAGGCACCCCAAAAAAATATTTCAAGAACTATCAAGTATCTAAGCTTGGGGATGCTACGCATCCCACCTCTCTTCATCAAATATTATCGGTTAGCCTATGTTGAGCCTAAAATTTTATTCGTTCACATGATGCATGCTATTCTTAGAGTGATTTTTTTCATTTTGTTTGTTGTTTCAATAAAATCATTGGATCTGATATTTTTAATAAGAGAGAGAGTCCTCACATGGCTATTTAACTAATTGACTACGCATTGATCTTTACTTGTATATTTTTGGAGTAGTTTCTCATTCACTCTCGTGCTTCACTTGTATCTTATGAGTAAATGGTTGAACGAATTGAATATCATAAATTTGTAATTAAAATGCTTGATATACTTATCCCATGGGGAGTAATGACTTCACACAGAATAAGTATAGGTCGTAAAATTTATTGAAAGTTAGCAAACACCGCGTTGGTCACTTGAACAATTCATGAAAGAAAACATATAAATATACTATCTTGGAAATCTTTTATGATGTTGAATACCCATTAATTATTTTCACATTTGAGAAAATTAGTTGAAGTTGGACAAGGAAGACAACGTAATGAGTTATGCTTTGGTATATTTGTATAGTAGTTTTATTGTTTTGGATCCTCGAACATGTGATGCTTTATTCCACCTCATACTAGCCAAAACTTCTGCACCAAGTAGAAATAGTACTTGTGCATCCAAACTCCCTTAAGCCAGCTTTGCCATGAGAGTCCACTATACCTACCTATGGATTGAATAAGATCCTTGTCATCAGTGCAAAAAGCAATAAAATTTGCTCCTAAATATGTAAGATCTTTTATTGTAAGGGAAAATAAGCATTGTACGAATTTGTGATGGTAAAGAAACAAAAGCGACGGACTGCATAATAAAGGTTGCTTTCACAAAGGGCAATACAACGTGACGTTCCTTTGCATTAAGAGTTTGCACATCTAAAAACAAAAAGCGCATGACAACATCCGCTTCCCTCTGCAAAGGGCCTATCTTTTATTTTCTAGTACCTACCTTTATACAAGAGTCATGATAATCTTCACCACTTCCTATATTTTTCCTTTTTCTCTTGGCAAGCATCATGTGGTGGGGAAAGATCCAAGCATATATGACCATCTAAATATATTTGATCCAAGCAGTTTGGTGGTCGTGGCTCTTCCCACCCACCCAACCCAGGGTTCCAGCAGAAGAATCATTCGTCCAAGGCTGTTCTTGTTCCTCCTCCAGGCAATGTTCGTCCGCTTTCTGAGGTGACTTGTCACAAGTGTGGTCAGAAGGGCCACTATGCAAACAAGTGCAACCAGCGGCGTCTTCCGCCTCCTCCTCCTGTCAAGCCTCCAGGCAATGCTATGGTGAAGCATAATCCCAAGACCGCAAGAGTGAATATGGTGAATGCAGCAGAGGCAGAGGATTCTTCTCAAGTGATCATGGGTAACCTCTCAGTTAATTCTGTTCCCGCAAAAGTGTTATTTGATTCTGGTGCATCGCATTCATTCATGTCTAGACCTTTTGCTATCAAGAATGATTTCTATTCAGAGATGTTGAGTAGACCTTTGGGTGTTGTTTCTCCGGGTGTGGCCATGAAAACCACCTCCGTTGTGCCGGATGTTTCTATCAAGATGGGCAATTATTCTTTCTTGGCTTCTCCCTATGTTCTCGGGAATTCTGATATTGATCTCATTCTGGGCATGGACTTCCTGGCTATGAATAAGGCTCATATTGATTGCAAAGCAAAATAAGTCAAGCTGACTCATCCTTCAGAAGACGTGATTATTTTCGCAGCTCGCGATGACACAATCCGTCTCTTTGCTCTTAATGAGAAGGGTGAAATCTCGGCGATTTCTCAAATTCCGGTGGTTTGTGAGTATGAAGATGTCTTTCCAGAAGAATTGCCATGTATGCCTCCGCACCGGCCAGTTGAGTTCGTGATTGATCTCGAGTCCGGAACTGAACCGGTCTGCAAGCGCCCGTATAAACTTGGCCCCGAAGAGCTGAAAGAGTTGAAGAAGCAGCTAGATGAGCAAGAACGTCTGGGTTTGATCAGGCCAAGCTCTTCTCCGTGGGGTTGTGGAGTTTTGTTTGTCAAAAAGAAGGATGGCACAGATCGTCTTTGTGTGGACTACCGGCCATTGAATAAGAAGACAATCAGAAACAAGTACCCACTTCCCAACATCAATGAGTTGTTTGAACAACTGAAAGGTGCCAAAGTTTTCTCCAAGTTGGATCTTCGAATGGGTTATCATCAAATCCGTATTCATGAAGAAGACATTCCCAAGACTGCGTTCAGAACGAGCTTCGGCTCATATGAGTACACCGTTATGTTGTTTGGTCTTGCGAATGCCCCTCCAACCTTCTCAAGGATGATGAATTTCATCTTCTCTCCATTCAAGAATGAGTATGTGTTGGTTTATCTGGATGATATCCTTGTGTTCTCTGAGACAGAAGAAGATCATGCAGAGCATCTCCGCCTCGTGCTCGACAAGTTAAGGGAACATCGGTTCTATGCCAAGTTTTCCAAGTGTGAGTTCTGGCTCAATGAAGCGGTGTACCTCGGGCATGTCATATCTGCCGAGGGAATTAAAGTGCAACCTGAGAAAGTTGAAGCTATATTGAAGTGGGAGCCTCCTCAGAACGTCAAGCAGCTTCGGAGTTTCCTCGGGCTTGCTAGCTATTGTAGAAGGTTCGTGGAGAACTTTTCTCAAATTGCCAAGCCTCTGTCAAATCTCCTCCAGAAGAGTGTCAAGTATGTGTGGTCTCCCGAGTGTGATGATGCGTTCAATACGCTCAAGCAGAGACTGACTTCAGCTCCAGTTCTTGTTCCTCCTGAGCAGTCCAAGCCTTTCCAAGTTTTCTGTGATGCTTCTCTCCAAGGCCTTGGTGGTGTTCTTATGCAAGACAAGAAGATTGTGGCCTATACCTCGCGTCAGTTGAAGCCTGCCGAGAAGAACTACCCCACTCATGATCTTGAGTTGGCGGCAGTTGTGCATGCTCTTATGACTTGGAGGCATTTGTTGTTGGGTAGACCAGTTGAGGTGTACTCTGATCACAAGAGCTTGAAGTACATTTTCACTCAACCCAATCTCAATCTTCGGCAATCTCGTTGGGTGGAAATGCTTGAAGACTTCAATCCAAGCATTGAGTATACTCCGGGGAAAGCAAATGTCATTGCGGACGCGCTCAGACGTAAGGCGTACTGCAATAGTCTGATCTTGAAGCCTCTTCAACCCGAGCTTTGTGAAGCCTTCCGCAAGCTCAACCTTCAGATGATTCCGCAAGGATTTCTTGCAAATCTTCAAGTCTCTCCGACTCTGGAAGATCAGGTTCGCCAAGCGCAGCTGCTAGACGCTATGGTGAAGAAAGTGAAGAAAGGTGTGGCCAAGAGCATTCCGAAGTATAAGTGCTTTCGTGTCGATGACAAAGATACCTTGTTCTTTGAGGACCGTCTTGTTGTTCCAAAAGGTGATCTCAGAAAGGTTATCATGGACGAAGCACACAATTCTCTTCTATCCATTCATCCAGGCAGTTCCAAGATGTATCAGGACCTCAAGCAAACCTTCTGGTGGACTCGTATGAAACGTGAAATTGCTCAGTTTGTCAACGAGTGCGATGTTTGCCACAGAGTGAAGGCGGAGCATCAGCGTCCAGCAGGTCTTTTGCAGCCTTTGCCTATCCCAGAGTGGAAATTCGATCATGTGGAGATGGATTTCGTAACTGGGTTTCCTAAGTCCAAGAAGGGAAATGATGCCATCTTTGTGGTTATCGACAAGTTGTCAAAAGTTGCTCATTTCTTGCCAGTCAAGGAGTCTATTTCGGTAGCTCAGCTTGCAGAGTTGTATACGTCAAGAATAGTGTCTTTGCATGGCATTCCTCAACTCATCTCTTCTGACCGTGGAAGTCTCTTCACTTCCAAGTTTTGGGAGTCCTTCCAGACTGCTATGGGTACTAAGATCCGTTTCAGCATGGCGTTCCATCCGCAGACAAGTGGTCAAGTTGAGAGAGTCAATCAAATCCTTGAAGATATGCTCAGAGCCTGTGTGATATCGTTCGGCATGAAGTGGGAAGACTGTCTTGCATATGCTGAGTTCTCATACAACAATAGCTTCCAAGCTAGTTCAGGCAAGGCCCCGTTCGAGATTCTCTACGGCAGAAAGTGTCGTACCCCGCTCAACTGGTCTGAAACCGGTGAGCGTCAGATATTGGGCAATGACATGATCACTGAAGCAGAAGAAATGTGCCATGTCATTCGTGAGAACCTCAAAGCAGCTCAGTCCCGTCAGAAGAGCTATTATGATAGCAAACATCAGGATGTTTCCTTCCAAGTGGATGATCTTGTCTATCTCAAAGTTTCCCCCATGAGAGGCACGCAGCGATTTGGAATCAAAGGGAAGTTGGCTCCTCGTTTCGTTGGTCCATTCAAAGTTGTTGACAAGAGAGGTGGTCTTGCATATCAACTTGAGCTTCCTCCAAATTTCGCGAACGTGCACGATGTCTTCCATGTTTCTCAGCTTCGGAGATGCTTCAAGACTCCAGAGCGAACCATTGACCTTCAAGACATCGATCTTCAAGCTGATCTTTCTTATCGTGAGCACCCAGTTGCAATTCTTGAAGAAACTGAGCGTAAGACTCGCAACAAGTTTATCAAGTTCCTCAAGGTGAAGTGGTCTCATCATTCCGACAAAGAAGCTACTTGGGAACGTGAGGACCTGCTTCGTTCCGAATTTCCAGACTTCTTCCGTTCCAAGATCTCGGGTCGAGATCCTCTTGTAGTGTGGGAGAGTTGTGACATCCCAAGTGATGTCCCTACCTTTTATGGCATGTAACCCATTGTATGACCTTGTTAACATGAGCTATGTTTGGAGTGAACCTTGTCATTCATGTGTTGGTAGCATTCATGCATCTTTCATCCATCATCATAATGCATCATCTTCATTTCATTCCTTGTGCATGATTGGTTGTGGTGCTTGTTTTCATGTATGGTAATGATATGTATGTGGTGTATGGTAGTGAGTGCTTGTGTGTGGTGGAACTATGTGGGCAATACCCTCTCCTTCCCCCTCTCTTCTCCTTTGCAAGTTTCCTCTCAAAACCCTCCCTTCTTCTATTTAATTTTATTAGCACATTCAACTTATTGTAAAACCCTTTTAAAAATGTTGATGTGGTGGCCCCATTATTGCTATGAATTATGGGCATGGTGTTTTGGGTGTTTGAATATTTGGGTTTTCATTTCTTTTAAAAACCAAGGGCTGTTTTATTAATTTGATAATAAAATTACTTTTCCTAAAAATCATTTTCATATTTTTATTAATTAGAGCATATTATTTTCACTGCAAACTATTTTTGTTTCACCCTAAAAATCTTTAAATGCTCAGGGGTTATCCTTTGGTGTGTCTGTTAAATTTAAAAGGGAAAGCGTTTTTTGTGAGCGAGGGAGACGCCGAGTGGGCCTCCTCCTTTGTGGCCCAGGTTCCCCGCTGGCCCATCTCCTCCTTCCCCCTCCCTTCTTCTTCGTTAGTACGACAGGGCATCGGAGGTGTCCACGTCAAAAGGTGGCGTGATTAGACGGCCTCCAGCGCGTCCCCATGGCCATAAGAGGCGCCTAGCCCTACCCCCAGCATCCCTCTTCCCGTTTCCCCTCCTTCCTCCATCGCGCCGCCGCTCCTCCCCCATCTTCTTCCCCCTTCTTCTTCCTATCGAGAGAGGGTTCAGGTAAGGTGCGGCATTGCAGAGTGTGAGCGTCAGAGATAGGCTCGTCGCCGGTGCCTTCCTCCGTCGTCGTAAGGTCCTTGTCGTCATGTCCAATGCCGAGCTGGAGGTGCCCGCGTCTCGTTCCCGGCGCTAGGGACGCGGAAGGCCCTCGGCATCGGCGCCTTCTTCGTCTTCTTCCTCCGGTGAGGAAGCTCCGCCCCGAGTTTGTCTCCTCCCTTCCGAGCAAGTCTTATTCCTTCCCGTCGGCTCCGGCACCTTCAGCGCCCCCCTAGGTGAGCAGTCAAGGATCCCGAGCCCCCGCTTGCCTTCCTCCGTCGGCGTCGCGCTTCCATGGCCATAGTTCCGCTTCTGCAGAGGAGCTCGTGCTCGAGCCCCCGTAGGTCCCCCTCGTCGCGAGATGTGTGCGGGATGGAGCACCCGTTGTCCCCTCGTTCGATTCCGCCGCTCCCCGTTGCCGGAGACCTCCTGCATCGCCGGGGATCGCCGCCGGTGATACCCTGTCGCCGCGGCCTCTGTTCGTTTTCAGTTTCGTCAGGTTTCAAGAGAGCGCGTGTATTAGAGAGGAGGAGACCCCCCCTTCTGTTAACAAACGATCGAGCAGCTCAGTGGTGACCGGCTCGGGCGGCGACCGCAAGGTCGGGGGTTCGATCCCCAGCGCCCGACGTTTTCGTTTTTTTGGTGTTTGGCCCGTGCGCGTGGGTGGTGTGCGGATCCGGTGTGAGAGCCCGGATCCCATGTGCGTGTGTGTGTGTGTGTTGGCTGGATCTGGTGCGGCTATGCCCAGATCCAGGTGTGGCTGTGTGTGTGTGCTGGTGTGTGTGTGTGTGGTGTGTGTTGTGTGTGAGTGTGTGTGTGTAAGTTTTTGCACACACACTTGTGTTTGTAGTGTAGGTATGTATGTATCTATTTATGTATGTTGTGTGTATGTATGTTTTGTGTGCTTGCTAGGTGCACACACATGTGTGTGTGTGTTGGTGTGTATATGCCTATGTGCATATACACACATGAGGGTGTGTGTTTTGTGTGTGTGTGTGTATGCATTCATGTGCATACACCCACATCTAGGGTGTGTAGAGAGTGTGTGTGTGCATGTTTGCACATGCTCTTGTGGTGAGAGCAAGGTGTGTGTGTGTATGTACCAAGTGCATATGCATCCATGTTATGTGTTTACATGCTTGTGTATGTATGGATGCTTGTATGTGTTAGGTTTTATGGGATATGAGGGTATAAGAATGTGAGTGGTGAGGGTGTGATCCACTTCCCTCTCTCTCTCATGAGCATAGTGGTTCCATGTGTAGTTTACCTATTTGATCTTAGGAGCATATATTCCTATCTAGTTAGTTTCATTCTTGTTTTAGATGCTAGATTATGTTATCATGTCCCTAACATGTTAATTAAACACTTCTTACATGTATCTATGGAGCACAAGTCCATTTGGGACATTTTCATTAAGTTTCATAAGTGACATAGGTCACCCATGCCTAGCTAGGGTATGATTTCGACCTAGCTTTTCTTCTTGATGTTCCATGCAAGTACATAGGTATGAGTAATGATTTTGGGGTGTTTTCAACCCCTCTATTCATCTGTGAAGTCAGATTTGACTTTGGGGCAACTTGACAAAAGTGCACTTTTATGCTGTGATGCCCTTTGTCTTTTTCATATGAATTAATCTATGCATGCTTTGGAGTTCTTGTCAACATGAGATAGCTATCCAAAGTTGCTGTGGACATCCATGTTATTTTGTTACTTGAGCTAAGTCTCCAGATCAGTGGGAACCGTGCTGTTTATCTAGATACTTTCTGGTTCTGTCCAGCTAGTCTGAAAATGGCCGAGTCTGGGAGATCTGCTGTTATTGTTTTGCCTTGAGGATCAGGGTGTAGCTAGTGTTGTGTTGGGTTTTTGACCATGATCAGTGTTAGGTATTTGTAGTAGATATTTCCATCTACCATCCTGTTAATTTTCATGTCATTTGGAGCTCTCTAGCATATTTAGTCAGTGCTGTAAACTTGCTACTTTATAAACCCAGATTCCAGAAAACTGGAATTTTCACTAAGTCCCTAAAAACCTGTTTCATCATGTCTACTTGCCAGCTCCATGCATAGTGATTTGTTGCTCTTTTGCTGATTGTATAGTTGGATGAATTTATGTGGGTGTTGATTAGAACCTGTTCAT
Organism: Hordeum marinum; assembly: GCA_022496015.1. Classification (NCBI taxonomy): domain Eukaryota; kingdom Viridiplantae; phylum Streptophyta; class Magnoliopsida; order Poales; family Poaceae; genus Hordeum; species Hordeum marinum. Next base: position 48,845,592 of record CM039672.1, read on the forward strand.
GTCTTGGTTGTGGCTGTAGAGTTCCTGTAGCAATAGTTGTGAGCTTTTCAAATCGCTATGTTGCTGTTTTGTGGCAGATTGAGTGCTATGTTGTTTTGTGTGTTGTGGGAGCTATACTCCATGGAATTGAGTGATTCTTGAGTCTATTGTGATTGGTTTTTCATCACCTATCCAGTGGATACCTTGTAAATGCCAAGAATTAGCCCAGGTATTTGATGGTCTTGAGTTTTGCCTTCGTACCTTGTCGTGAGCGTATCTCGAGAACCGTAGCTCCGTTTCTCGCGATCTTTATATGCATTTCCATCAATTTTTGATGATGCATCCATATTTTCCATGTTCATGCATGTCTAAATAACTTAACATGTGATTCTGTCCAGATTCATTAATCCACCACCTTGGCATGTGAAACTTGACTAGAATTGGATTGCCATGTTAAATTCTTCACTAAAATGATCATGCATAATCTTGATTGTGAATTGCACCTTGGTTGGTTATTTATTTGCTGTTTATCTTGGGTAGACACGAGTATCGAATCTGAGTTCGAGGAACCTGGAGAGTACCACTACGAGGATCCCGCTACTTGTTCCGCTGAAGAACCAACAGGCAAGATGATCGTACCCGGATCCCAATACTATCTTTGCTTGCTAGTTGCTCGTTCTTATCGTTACAATTGCGCTACCTACCACATGATATCAGCCCCCATGTTACCATGACAGCCTCTAACCTCCACATCCCAGCAAACCATTGATTGACTAAGTTACCGCTGCTCAGCCCCTCTTATAGCGTTCTTAGTTGCAGGTTGTTCCATGTGATAACATGGATTGGATATCACCATAAATTCTGTTATTTAATTTAATGCACATATATATCTGGTATTGGTGGAAGGCTTGGCCTTTTGCTAAGTGATTTGTTCCACTCTTGCCGCCATTAGTTCCTTGTTACCGGTGTTATGTTTTCCATATTTTGCGCTCCTAACATGCTTGGGGTTGTTATGGGAACCCCCTTGTTTATTCGGTGGAGATTAAAACTTGTCTGGCAAGACCCAACATTGGTACTACATTTGCTTAACAACTTAATTAAATGCATAGGGTCTTGCAAACCCGTGGATAATTTAATCAACCCCGAGCCAGTGCTCCTCATGAGTGTTGGTCCAACCTAGAGCACTGTGTGGGGCCAACCCAGGGCAACTTGGGAGATTTCTATCAGGCCTCCGTACACTAGCTTATCCGTCGTGTCCTGAGACTGAGATACGCGGCTCTTATCGGGTTCCTCGACACGTCGGGAGGTCTTGCTGGATTTGTTTTACCTTTATCGAATGTCTTGCGTTAGGAGTCTGATTTTCTTCGGGTTTACTCGAGGTGTTGGAATTCCTTTTGGAGTTGCCTATGATGATCGTGATATCTGCGTTCGAGGCTATTCCCACGGAGTGTGGTTATTTGTGATGGACTAGTTGGAGCACCCCTGCAGGGTTAAATCTTTCGGAAAGCCGTGCCCGTGGTTATGTGGCAACTTGGATATTTGTTTAACACCCGGTTATAGAAAACTTGAAGTAAACTCAAAACTAAAATACACCAACTGTGTGAGTAACCGTGACTGTCTCTGCTCGTGAACATGATCCGAGAGAGGACACGGTGGGGTTATGACTGACGTAAGCAGGTGTTCAGGGTCTCTTAGAGATCATGTAGAAATCGACCGATTGTCGTAGACCACTCACTTTACATTCTAGCTACGTAAGTTAGCCACCATAAATGCTTAGAGCTGCTGCAGACTTAAACGTCACCCATTCCTTCCTTAAGCTTATATAGTGTTGGCACTCGGGTTACATGATAGTTGAGTCCTCTGTGGCTCACAGTTTACTACAACAATCCAGGTGCAGGTTCAAACGAGTTCGTGCAGGATGATCTTACTCACCTCCAGTGGGAGTATGACGAGGAGAGAGGCAGGATGTACGTGACGTATCCGGATGAGTAGAGGACCTAGTCGTGATCTTTGGGACAGCTTGATAGTATCATCGCATTTGCTTTTATCGTTTGTTTTCGTCCGTAGCCAGACCCTGTGTTCCTCTTGATGTATGAACTGAGTGACATTGTAATTTAGCATGTGGCGAGTGTAAGCCAACTTGATATACTCTTCCCTTCAGTACATGTATGATGTGATGATGCTTATCTTGCTAACGGCAAGATGCGCTTCTATCCTTTACGAGGACCTCGTGCCTCAAAATGGATAGGCGCGCATCTTGGGCATGACAGAGGAGGAAGCACAAGAGGGAGAACCTCTCCCCTCTCTCCCGATGGTGTCGGAGTGCCATCAGGGGAACCATTGCCACGGTGATTGTCTTCATCAACATCACCTTCTTCATCACCATCCTCATCTCCTTTTAGTGGTCCACTCTCCCGCACCCCACTGTAATCACCTACTTGAACATGGTGCTTTATGCTACATATTATGATCCAATGATGTGTTGCCATCCTATGATGTTTTGAGTAGATTACTTTTGTTCTTTTGGTTGATTGATGATCTAGATTGGTTTGAGTTGTATGTTTATTTTGGTGTTGTCCTATGGTGCCTTCCGTGTTGCGCACACGTGAAGGATCCGCTGTAGGGTGTTGCAATACGTTCATGATTCTCTCATAGTGGGTTGCTTGAGTGATAGAAGCATAAATCCGAGTAAGGGGGTTGTTGCGTATGGGATAAAGGGGAGTTGATGCTTTAATCCTATGGTTGGATTTTACCTTAATGATCTTTAGTAGTTGCGGATGCTTGCTAGAGTTCCAATCATATATGCATATGATCCAGGTACAGAAAGTATGTTAGCTTATGCCTCTCCCTCATATGAAATTGCAATAATGATTTCCGATCTTGTTAACCATTACCTAGGATAATTCCGCACATCGACTCATCATTATTCCAGACTCGCTATTTGTAATATATTGTAATATTATGATAACAACATCTATATTTATATTTTAGTTCTCCGATATCATGCAAAGCTATCCTCTTTATACCCGCAAAGTAGTTTTATTTCTCGTTTCTAGTTGGAAGCAAACGTTCGGTGTACGTAGAGTCGTATCGGTGGCATATAGGACTTGAGAGAATATTGATCTTACCTTTAGCTTCTTGTGGATTCGACACTCCATACTTATCACTTCCACCTTGGAAATTGCTACGATGATTCCTTGCACTTGGGGACTATCATGGACCTTTGGCATGCTCGCTTGGGTCCTCCCAACCCCAACACTCTTCGTCATATTTTTCGGAGTTTTTCTTTCACATGTAATAAGATCGACGATCACTCTTGTCATGCTTGTCGTCTAGGAAAACATGCTCGTCTTCCATTTAGGGCTTCTTCTCATGTTGCATTGTATCCGTTTGAGTTAATTCATAGTGATGTATGGCCTCTCCAGTTGCGAGTAATACGTGATATCTTTATTATCTTGTCATTCTTGATGATTTTTAGCACTATATGTGGACCTTCCCGTTGCGGCGTAAGTCCGATGTCATCTCCACCCTCGCTGTATTTTACTCTTATGTCTTCACGCAGTTTGGTCGTCACATCCTTGCGTTCCAAACAGAGAACAAGAAGGAGTTTGATAATCTTGTTGTTCACACTCTCCTCACCACACATGGTATGACCTTTCGTCTCACATGCCCATACACTTCACAACAAAACGGTCGCACTGAGCGTGTTTTTTGCACTCTTAATGACTGTGTTCGCATGGTTCTCTTTCACGCCTATGTGCCTCCGTGCTTTTGGCCTGACGCTCTCTCTACCGCATCACTCCTCCTAAACATTCGCCCCTGTCGCACTCACGGGAACTTTGCACCACATCATCTCCTCTTCGGTGCACCGCCCTCTTATGACGGTCTTTGCCTTCGGTTGTCACACCTATCCTAGCATCACTGCTACCGCGCGTCATAAGCTTGCACCTCGCTCTGTCCCTTGCATGTTCCTTGGCTACCCACCTAACGCCAAAGGATACCACTGCTACGATCCCATCTCCCATCATGTTTTCACCTCACGACACATTTACTTTGATGATAAGGTATTTCCGTTTCAGCAGGTGCCTCCCGTCGTCTCATCGTCGCCGGCCAGTGGCGGCCCTTCAGCGACGCCGTCTGGTGGACGGCCCCGCTTGGCTCTTGGACCACCTCCGCGCTTTGACGGTCCTCGTGTCGTGGGCCAAGCTGTGCCTCGTGCCCCCACGATGCCCTCACCCACTCCGCACGTGTTGCCGGCCTCTTCACCGGTCTCGTCGTCGACCGCCTCGTCGGCTACCCCGTCGCCGGCTGTCTCGCCGGCTGCCCTGTCGCCGGTCCCTTCGTTGGTTGCCTTGTCACCGACTGCCACGTCGTCGGCTGCCTTGCCGGTTGCCCCGTCGCCGGCCGCCTCGTTGCCGGCTGCCTCATTGGCTCAACCATCGATGGTCCTTTCGCCGACCGCCTTGTCGCCGGTCGCCCCGTCACCAGCCCCTTCGCCGGCCGCCTTGTCGCCGGTCGCCCCATCACCGGCCCGTTCCCCGGCTGCAGACACAACGCCCGCCACGGTCTCGGAGTCGTCGCCTCGCCCTCTCACTTGGGCCCGGGCCGGCTTCCATCGCCCGAGTTTGCTGTACTCCAGCGACGAATAAATGCTCGCTGTCTCCACCGACGAGCTGTCACCGATTCCTACGACCGCTATAGTAGCCCTTCATGATCCTAACTGGCTTGCGGCGATGCAGGAAGAGTTCGACGCTCTTCAGCAGAACCACACTTGGATGTTGGTTCCCCGGCCGCCTCATGCCAACGTCATCAGTGGCAAGTGGGTCTTTTGTCATAACACTCACCACGATGGCACTCTTGAGCGCTACAAGGCTCGCTGGGTTGTCCGCGGTTTTCGCCAGCGCTCTGGAGTCGACTTCACCGAGACGTTTGCGTCGGTTGTCAAACCGGGCACGATCCGCATTGTCCTTCAGTTGGTGGTCTCTCACGGCTGGCCGGTTCATCAGATGGATGTCTCCAACGCCTTCCTTCATGGTTACCTTGCTGAGCAGGTCTACTGTGAGCAACCCACTGGTTTCATCGATGCCACTCATCCCGGCCACGTGTGCTTGCTGTCTCGGTCTCTCTACGGTCTCAAGCAAGCACCACGAGCTTGGTAGCAGCGTATCGCCGGTTTTCTGCAGACAGTGGGCTTTCGTGTTACTCGCCCCGATGCCTCGCTGTTCGTCTATCACCATGGCGACACGACTGCCTACTTGTTACTCTATGTCGACGACATCATCCTGATAGCCTCCTCCACAGCCCTTCTTCAGCAGGTCACTAATCGGCTGCGTGACGAGTTTGCTATAAAGGATTTGGGTGCTCTCCATTATTTCCTTGGCATCGAGGTTGTTCGGCAACCCGATGGCTTCTTTCTTCATCAGCAGAAGTATGCACATGAGCTACTTGAGCGCGCTGGTATGCTCAACTGTCAGCTTGTTGCCACTCTTGTTGACACGAAGGCCAAGGTCTCTGCTCTGAAAGGTTCCCTGGCGTCGGATGCTCCGTTCTGTCGATCCATTGTTGGTGCTTTCTAGTATCTGACGCTCACCAGACCCGATCTACAGTATGTCGTTCAACAGGTGTGTCTTCACATGCACGCTCCTCGTGATTCCCATTGGACACTCGCAAAATGGATTCTCCACTATATCTGTGGCACGATGTCTCTCGGACTGACGCTCACGGCGTCCTCCTCTATGGAGATGATGGCATATTTCGATGCTGATTGGACAGGTTGTCCTGACACACAGCGCTCCACTTCCGTCTACTGTGTCTACCTCGGTCCCTCCCTCATATCATGGTCGTCCAAATGACAACTCACGGTGTCGCGCTCCAGCGCGGAGGCTGAGTACCGTGCAGCGGCGAACGCTGTCACCGAGTGTACTTGGCTTCAATAGCTTCTATAGGAGTTGTATCATGACGTCACGCATGCTACGGTCGTCTACTGCGACAACGTCTCTGCCGTGTATCTTTCCGCCAACCCCGTTCATCATCACCGGACGAAGCACATCGAGCTTGACATCCACTTTGTGTGTGAACAGGTCGCCCTTGGTCGCACTCGGGTTCTCCATGTTACGATCGCGCAACAGTTCGCCGATGTGATGACTAAGGGACTGCCTACTTCCATATTTGAGGAGTTTCGATCTAGTCTCTGCGTCTCTGCCAATGCTTCGACTGCGAGGGGTGTTGAATATATGGTGCATGTATATTGTGTCTAGGGCCCACCTCCTAGTTTTCCTGTATAGTTGAGGTTGTGGCCCCATCTTGTACATAATATATACGTGCCCAGTGCACCGATCAATATCATTGTGTTGCACGACCTAAACCTAGTCTTCTACAGATATAATGCCATCGACATGCGTTACTTTTTCTTTTTTGAAAACGGAGCATAAGATTTCCCTCATTATTTAATTATACGAGGGAATAGAGTTAGTTTATTTTACAACACATACAACACGTCACGTGGCAATTACTTGCGTACACTAATTTCCCTAGTTTCCTCGCCCCTGCCGTGGCCCAGAGTTTAGCATCCGCTAAAATCATATCGAGTAATATCATGTGTGGCGCACTCTTCTAATTGAAGACCATGGAGTTCGTTCGTTTCAAATAGTTCAAGAAACCCGCATGATGAGGCAGGCCATGACCTCCCTATTTGGTATGTTTGCTTCGGTTCTTTTGTACCACCATTCCTCCCAGAGCCATCTGCATGACAAGTGGAAACGTCCAGGTGGACAAGTCCCAAGTTTGAAATGACCAAATTCCAGAGCATGATGGTGAAGTGACATTTGTAAAAGAGATGAGGCCCTGACTCCTACTCTCTCTTGCAGAGAGGGCAAAGACCGCAGGTTGGCCACCCTCGCTTGGCCAACGTGTCGGTGGTCCAAATTCGGTCCTGCAACTCCAACCATGCGAAGAACTTGACCATTGACGGTGCCCAAGCCTTCCATACCATTTTCTCCATGGGAGTGAACGTCATACCCCTTGTATGCGGAGGCCGCCGAGTAGTGCCTGATGGTCGTACACTTCCATACAATTTGTCCTCGGTATGCTCATCAAGATGAAAGTCATGCACAAACATCCAGAGGGTGAAGAACTATTTTATGTGGTCCACCATAACCACCGTGGAGGGATTACTTTTTAGGATCCAAGCATTTTTCGCAAGTGCCTCCCTCACTTTTTAATTCTTCCTTGCTGAAAGCCTCAAAGAAGAGAGAGGCTATCTCCTTCCGCTTGCGCCCTAAAAGCCACAACGACTCCCGAAATTGTGTAGTGACTTCATTTTTCACCATGATGGTGGTGCATGCATAAAAAAACTTGAGCTCCTCCTTATCGCACGAGTTTCCCATACCCACTATGGCCAGCGTAATCTCAACGCGTCAGAGCAAATTAGCCAGTGTTTAACACCACATAACCACCATAATGAAACGGCCGAAATACACTTCCCAATTAAACTTGCATTTAGCACCGTTGTTTTTGTTCGAGGCGGACCGAAGAAAAACACGCTCGAGTTTGTTGACGTTATGGAATGTGGACGACAAACAATATGATAAAGTAAACCATCTGGGACGTGATCACCTGACTTAATAAGTGTGATGTGTCAAACGGTGATGATATTTCTTGCAAGGAAAACCCAAGGTCCTTTGGCGTTTTCAGTAACGCACCTCAGCGTTATTGCTAGGCCAGAACATCAAATAGTCGATGGGTTATGATGTAAAGCCGGTTTTTATGTACGTTAAACTCTTTAATTAATAAATGGGTCAAGTCTTTTATCTCTGTTAAGAAAAACGTCAAATATAGAAACATCATGATGCATGACTTTTTCCAAAGAGGTCAAATCTTGGTAAAGTTTTCAGCCGGGTTTATCTTGTGCTAAGGTAAAAGAGAAAAGTGAAAACGGTGATTTTGTCCTCCGATCAAGACACACCCACCCACTCACCCCCTTCTAGATTCTTCCTCACGGGCTAATAGTGGAGTGCATCCTTCCAAGCTTCACCTGTCAAATCATGTCGGGAAGAAAGAGGAATATCGCCACAAATGGGTTCGGGCTGAGAGGAAGAGGACAAGGGCGTGTAAGCTTCGGATATGGATGGATAGAGATGTGGAATATTTCGCAATTATATATACTACACTCTTCTCTTTTTTGAAAAAATAGTTGCACGTACCGGCCGGTTGGTGTACATTCTCGTGCTGATCCTGTCGACGGCGCAGAATGGAGAATTAGGTCAACTTTGTTTAATCCGCGTGTGGTTGATCGAATTGGACCAAGTGGTGGCAGGCATGTTTCTTTCCATCCCGGCGTTTGGAAACGGATTCTGGTGCTTCGTTCATCATTTCTATGGTAGGTTTGGTGAGGAATACCGTCTTTTTTAGGTTATTTATAACGGGAAATATCATATACTAGTATCATACATATGAAACTAGTGTATGATACTATCTTTATAGTACATAGTATCATAGAATAATATCATGTATGCTGATATTTATTGTCATGCATAACACAAAGTAGCATAGCATTTAACATGTTACGGTATGTTATGGTATCTATCCATGTTACTTTAATTCTCTCTTTTTTCTTTAATTCTTTGTCACATCAATATGTTTGCTATTTTCAAGTACATTATACCACCTATGTTATCTCCACTATAGCCAGCCTTAGGGCATGTATAATGATTGCATATGGATACATATGCTCCATGATAAAAAATAATGTCAGGCATCTGTATTGATTTTTCTCCCCAATGCAAGCTACTACTAGTGGGCCTCATCAAAGAATAGAAAATAAAAACTCTAGTACACATGCATCTCTACTTTTCACTCTAACTTTTTTAGCTTTTTATACTGGACCATATTTTTTCTCTCCAAGCACCTGTCTCCTACAAAGGATCCCGCTTCCTCATCTCTCCAAGCACCTGCCTCCTGCAAAGGATCTCACTTCCTCATCCGAACCTACTTTTCTTGACATCCGATCCTACATGACGTACGAGGCATCATCGTGAAGCTATGCATTGGCCATGCCTTTATGTAAAAGAAACCATGCACACTAACAGTAGAGGTGCTTCTGTAATTGACATGGATTTCATTAATACCTACTTTTTTATTATCAAGGCTTGTTCTTAACGCCCGTAGGCTTTTATTCATGAGCCATACATTGCCTTTTAAAAAGAAAGACCATGACTTACGGCATCTTTAACGGCAGCCCGTATCTTTTTTTCGCATCCGTTCATGAACAAAGGGATCAGTCCGTGGACACGGATGCGAGAATGACATCCAAAGATGGTTGTATATATTTTAACAACAACTCAAATCTAGCGGACGAAATTCGTGCAAACACGAACAGATTTCATACAAACATGAATGATTTTATATAAACATGACGGATTTCATTACATTTACATCAACTAAGTTGTGCTACTTCGACTAATCTAAATCGTCGCCCGCGGATCTCTTCGTCTTTCTCATGCCCGACAGCCCGATCACCGGACTGTCGGGAGCCTCGGAGGCATATGCTTCAGCGCAAAGGACGACTCGCTTTCCCACCGCTCGTCGGAGCGGAACCCTCGGCTGATGCTTCAGCGGAAGGGGAAGGGGGCACCTCCGCTTTAATGGAGCCCATGCGGGGTTGATGATGGCCCTCGCAAAATAAGAACCGGACAAGACATTGACTGTGTACGGCAGCGAAGCCTCAGCGATGGCCTTCATGGGACCCAAGCGGCGACGGCTTCCCATGTTCTAGTTCTTATCGATGATGGCGGAGAACGCCGAGGTTTTGGCCACCGACTCGTCGCTCTCCGCGCACTCGGCTTTCTTCTCTGTCTGCATGGCGCGGCCGAAGCCACGGGAGGCGCGGTCGCAAGGACGAGAGGCGTAGTGGAAGACAGGGGAGGTGTCATGCTCTCCATCGTGTCGGCGTGCAACCAGTCGCCACTCCTCATCGAGCTGCCATAGAGCGGCGAGTTGCTGAACCACGCACTGGCTTGGGGCGGCAACTGCCTCGCTCGTGCTCGTATGGGGCGGACTTGGCGGGCCACCTAGCCAGCATGTATGCCGGAGAACTGCTCTTCGGAAGCCATCAGAAGGGTGAAGAAAATGGTGAAAAAATAGATGGGGAGCGGCGGAGGGGTGCAATTCTGTCTCGGCATCTAGCCTCGTTAAACAGAGGGCGGACAAGAGGAGCTCGACCATCGTTGCGTTTAATATCGGCCCGCTAGTGAAAGAACATGTGGCTGGAGTAGGTTTCTCGGCTTCCATGCGGGTTTAATGAAGGCATTTGAATGCGACGAGAAGCTGTGCTTAGCCGGACGTGCAGCGGCGACGCCCTCTGCCGGTCGGCAGCTTCAATGGCAGAGGCAGTGAGAGCAGCCGCCTTCAATGTGGAGCGGCACGCTATAGAGTGGCATGAATGCGGGCAGCTTGGACATGGTGAGAAGTGTGTGTGGGGGGGAGGGGGGTTGGTGGGGCGTGACGGTCAGAATCGGGTGAAGTAACGGTCCGAACTCTTACAAAGCTCTTCCATGTTTGTTTTTGGTTTGCAAGAAAAATCACGTCCAGACCGTTTCGCAGACCGATACAGAATCATGTTGGATGATTTCCGCTGTCCAAACAACACGACTCAGACGGTTACAGAAAGTTTGTACCTTGAAGATGCAACAATGCCCAAGAAAAACACCCGGACCACATCCTCGCCCGAGGGAAAGGAAAATAGACTTATGCTGAACAAAGTCATATTCACAAGCACCAACATCAGTTTCTCTATAGTAGTGCTCCACGTCCACGTTTAAAAGGAGGCATGTACCACATGCGCATTATCAAAACACTATTCCAGTGCGCGCTGGTCCTGGAGGAGGTCGAATCATCGTGTACAGTGAGCATTCAGCAAGCTGAGTGAAATTATCAAAAAGGAAAATCATCTTTGAAAAGTTTTTTTTTTGTAGCGAACAATCTGGCTTTACTCACAAACTAATAGAAGTAGATCAAATCAAAGAAAACAAGTAACAGTTTGGACTTGATCTGTACCAGTCATGGCCAGGATATGGAGACTTCCTAACACTGAATCGGTGACATATACAATGATAAAGAATGGTTGCTTCACGCCTTGTCACGTTTGAGTGAACTGAAACAATGCATGCATGATGTTGATGACGTTCTGTAGATGTTGGTATGTTATAGGAACGAGCTTGTGCACTCTCAACCGGCCCCACCTATGGAAGTTTCCATTAGATTCTTGCGGAGCTACTTGGAGTCCTTGATGGCCATTAAAGCAAATACTCACATGGATCCAGAAAAATGGAAGGCGGTCCTCCTGAATTATGCAGATAGTCCAGTCTAGTAAGACGGCCACTAACATTAATGGTGAGGTGGGGTCTTATTTTTCATCTTCAACACGAATGAAGCACGGGGATCCGATTTTCCACCTCCTCTTCAACCTTGCGGTTGATGCCTTGGCCGGTATCCTAGATAAAGCACGGATGGCCGGTCGTTTTACTAGGGTGGTTGGCCACTTAATCTCTGATGGAGGGTCACCCATCTTCAATATGCGGATGATAACCATGATCATGGTTGAGGGGTCGAACCTCGACATAGTTAATATGAAGTTTCTCCTTCTTTGCTTCGAAGCAATGTCTGGCCTAAAAATAAATTTTGATAAAAGTGAGGTTTTCATCCTCGGCTACCCGTTAGAGGACCAACACCGAATTGCAGATAACCTAACATGTAAGTTGTCAGCGTTCCCCACAATTTATGTGGGGATGTCGTTGGCCGAGTCGAAGATCCTGGCGAGTGGATTTGATCCCCCAGTGGGCCGGGTCGCTTCGCGAGCCGAGCCATGGCAAGGCCGGTTTACCTCCAAGGGGAGTAAAACGGTGCTCATTAGTGCGAATCTGGCGAGTCTCCGGATGTATATGATGGGTTTGTACATCCTTCCGGAAAGCGTTCATAGCTTGTTCGATAAGAAACTCGCCAGGTTCTTCTGGCAGGCATCTTATGGTCGCCAGAAATACCACATGATCAAGTGGGTGGATTTTTGCCTGCCCAAGGACCGAGGGGGGTTGGGGATCATGGCCTCCCATACTATGAATAGCTCCCTCATGCTTCGGTGGGTATGGCAGATCCTTCGTGGCGACGGTGGATTGTGGCTAAAACTCCTTCAGGCAAAATATCTAAGGGTGAGCCATTCCTTGCATGTTCTCGTGCATGCGGATCCCAATTTTGGTGCACGATCCAAAAGATCAAGGAGGGAATTCCTTCTCTATAGGTAATTGGGAAGGGACCCAAATCTGACTGGATCCATAGGTTGGGGATGAGTCGCTCGGGGTGGGGTTTCCCGTCTTGTCCTCCATCTGTGCCGACCCATCCCTCCTCGTCTCTGCGGCTATCCTCCAAGGGCAATGGGACATTAGGTTCAGGTGTGCTTTTGTCTAGGTAGATTCGACCTAGTGGAACCGTCTGCTTGATGCCTTGCCACAGGCACTACCGAACTATTCGGACATGGTGGCCTCCCGACTTTCCCCGTCTAGGGAATTCTCAGTGAGCTCGGCATATCAGACTCTATGTCGCTCCCCCATTATCCATTGGCTCGCGGCGTTATGGAAGGCAACCCTGCCCCTGAAGATCAAAATCTTTGTATGGCAATTACTACGTAATCGAATCCCTTCGGGGACGTAGGTGCATAAGCGGCACGACCCTGGGGACGGCATGTGCCCCTTATGGTCGGTCCCGGATACTACGACCCACATCATTTTCACATGTACGACGGTGATGGCCATATGAGAATTCATACACGAGGCTATTGTGCATGATTGGGAGGCCCAAGACTTCACGGAGTTCCTCCAGACCAGGGCCACCCAAACTTGTCGTTGCCGCCACTTATTTTGGATAATATTTGCCGCAATGTCTTCGACCCTTTGGACGACTCGCAATAAGATGGTGATTGACAGGATCTTCCTCAGGCAGGCGTCTGACTCCTTTTTCAACCTCCTTGCTTTTATGCGGCACTGGCGTCCGCTCTCTAGGCAGTGAGATCAGGATCGTCTTGATGACATGTTGGACACACTTCAGGCTACGACACATCGAGTGGCTACACAGTAGGGATGATGTGCCCCTACCACTAGGTGGCCTTTTCTCATTTCCTTTACTTCCTTTGGGCGAGAATGTGTCGGTGCCCAAGCTGTCTTATGCGGTTGAACTTGGACGTTGGTTGTTTACATCATTGTTTTATCTATAAAGCGGGGCGAAAGCCTATTTTGAGAAAGTGGAAGGCAGTCAGCTCCTTGGTTACTATCACAGCCGCTGTAAGAGAAGCAGTTCTGCCGCCAAGGTGGACTAAACCATGACAAGGATGGATGAAACTCAACATGGATGGGTCTTTTATCACAAGTGAATTGGTTGTGGCGAGCATGATATTGAGGAACTTTGCTGGAGAGATTATCTTCTTGGCATGTAGAGTATTATTCTCCTACAAGGATGATTTAGAAACGGAGCTTCATGCATATTGGAGGGGCTATCTTCGGCTATTCAGCGGACGGATCTTCTGATTGCAATTGAGTTAGACTCCTTCATGGTGGTGCCTATGATCACATGTACTAGTGTTGGTCATTCTGTCTATGCCTCTCTAGTCAATGGGATTAGATATCTTTAAGTCTTCGTCATACTTGTATTATTCATATTTCGTGCTCGCAAAATAAGGCTAATGATTGTTTGGCTTCTTTCGATATAGTTCATGGTAGGACTATGAGTTGGATCAGTTCGGGTCCTACTGAGGTTCTGGAGATAGCAAACGATGATTGTAAAGACGTGATGATTGACTAATACAAGTATTTCTCCTGGAAAAAAATCAAAGAAAACAAAACATACACACACAATAAAAATTCTTAGTATAACTAACAATTAACACCTCCACCTGTGTTTAAAGGGCGCCCACCAAAACGCCGGTTCCAAGAAGTCCCTACATAGTAATTTGCAAAATAGTAACCAACCATAGCGCGCAAAACTCCTCTTTCTTTGTGTTCCTTAATTCTCTCTTCATTGGGCCAGCTGACTAAGAGCAAGTAGAATAGCAGGTTTGTAGCATGCTTACATGACAATTTTATCAATTAATGTAAAGGAGAGAGACATGAAAAGAAGTGGGCTATCATATACATACTCATAGGCGGATACAATAAAAATAAAGAAAATGGTAAAAAAGAATGTGAAGAAAAGATATTATCATTGTAGCAAACCTTATGGTATGAGTGACTGTAAATAATTATTATATACGACATGATTATATTGTATAGAATATTTGGTTATATTATTAGCCATTCCCTAAACAAAAAGCATGCATTGGCCACTAAGGGAGTCCTAGTTTCAAGGGTCCTCGGGTGACCGACCTTTTTCTCATGGGACGGGCTATATGGGCCGATTATCAAACATTGGATTGAGCGAAGACCCTGTCTCTAGGGAGGAAGCTTCGGGAATCGTGGTGTATCCTCCATGTTTGGAGTAGTGAATAGGCATGTTTACCCCTTCGACGTGTAACCGACCATGTGTAAACCCTAGGTACCCTCAGCGACTATATAAGCCGGAGGGTTTTAGGTTGTAGAAAAGGACAACTCATCTGGGGTTTAGCTATTTTGATCTCTAGGTAGATCAATTCTGTAATCCACATATCATCAATACAATCAAGCAGGACGTAGGGTATTACCTCCATAGGAGGGCCCAAACCTGGGTAAACATCATCTCCTTCGTCTTCTGTTACCATCGATTCTAGTCTCACAGCTCGGGACCCCCTACCCAAGATCCGCTGGTTTTTACATCGACATTGGTGCTTTCATTGAGAGTTCCGCTATGATCACAAGAGAAATCGATGGCTCGCGTCATCATCAACGAAGAGGTCCGTAACATGGACACTTTTGTCCCCGGATAGATCTTCGCTTTCGGCAGCATCATGCTGCACGCTGACCCGACCGGCCATCTAGGTCGGTTCGGGAGCTTTGCCCCTGATCAAGAGGTCAGATTCGGGAACCTAGAGTTCTCCGTAGACTCTCGGGGCGATCTTTCACTAACCAGGCTCACAGTCTCGCCTGCCATGCCCGAAGACTCCGAGGCTTTAACCATGGATCCCTCTTTCGATCACGTCCGCTGAATTTACCCCGGCAATGACCCGACTCTCAGTCCGGATCCGGCCATAGTGCCAGATGACCGGATACCTTTTCTTGCCGAACACTCCCCTAGCGCGGACACAAAATAGGTCAACTCGAAAAGCCCCGAGCAGGTTGACCCGATCGAGCTCTCGATAGTCGATACTCAACGAGGCCCTAGATCGGATCTCTTCGATGAAGATTACCGACGACCCAACCCCGATCCATGCTCAGATCGGTCTCAGGGCTGGTCAGGACGAATTTTTCGTCCCTCCCACCACCCACTTGATAGCCACAGTCGAAGATTTAACAGATGTATTGGACTATGCCTCTGAGGAGGCAGAATACATGGATGAGGAGGATTGTGCTCCCACCCCCGTTAACACCGGACGATGGGCGACCACCTCCACATACGACGTCTACATGGTGGATACTCCAGCCGCTAATGGCGATAACAAATCTAAAAATGATGGCGACAAGTCGGGCGAAGCGTCGTCAAGGCACCAGAAGCCGCATAAACGGTCAAAAGGCAAAAAGGGAAGGAAAGCTATCATCGGCACCGGGGACGGAGATACCCTAGAAGACCTCGACCATCCTGATGTCCCCGAACACGCGCAAGAAGATCAGGAGAGGCCTAAAGACAAGCACAACCCCGATGACCTAAACGATTACGAGGACGATAATTACCCCCCCCCCTATCGAGCAGGAGGACATCCCGTAAGCCGATGACTTCGACATTCCCGATAATCCTGAAGATCAGGAACTGTTCAGGCAACAGCTTATAGCCACGGCCCGCAGCCTGAAAGCAAAAGAACGGCAGCTTAAGGCCGAACATGACAACCTCAACGATCGATGGACGAGAGTCCTCTCAGCTGAGGAGGGATACGGTACCGGTCTATCGGACCAACCTAAGAGCTATCCACGCAGAAGGCTGCTGCCACAATTCGATGACGAGCTTACTGACACGCCATCTCCCAAACATGCCTCGTATGACAAACCAGAGCACCCTCCTCGAGGACGAGAGAGGATGGCTAACTACACCGGTTATAGACCGGCGATACCCCGAAGACGGGGAAAAGAGCCAATAGAGCCCGACGACAAGTTCGACCTGCAGCACGACCTGGACCATAGGGCAGGTCGCACAAGATCCATCTACGGATCCAGAGGGTCCTCACCCGATCAATGCGACGGGTACAGGCCCTGGTTCGACCGCAACCATAGAGTCCAGGAATGAAACCGAGCTAGAACAGATGCCGACTACCGTCGCAACATAGCTCGGGTTAGAGGCGCTGCCCACCCACTGTGCTTCACGGACGAGGTGATGCAGCATCAGTCCCTGGAATGGTTTAAACCCGTAAACATAGAGCAATACGATGGGACAACTGACCCAACCGTATGGATTGAGGATTTCCTCCTCCACATCCACATGGCGCGAGGAGATGATCTCCACGCCATCAAATACTTACCCCTAAAACTTAAGGGGCTAGCTCGGCACTGGTTGAACAGCCTCCCCGAAAACTCCATAGGGTGCTAGGAAGATTTAGAGGACGCATTCCGATCTAACTTCCAGGGCACCTATGTTCGTGTTGGGGAACGTTGCATGGGAAACAAAAAAATTCCTACACACACGCAAGATCTATCCATGGTGATGAGCATCTACGAGAGGGAGAGTGGATCTACGTACCCTTGTAGATCACTAAGCGGGAAGCGTTAAGAAACGCGGTTGGTGTAGTCGAACGTCTTCGCGATCCAAATCGCCGAGCGTCCCGTGATCTCATCACGATCCGTCTCGCGATCCAATCACGATCTGTCCCGCGAACTCATCACGATCCGTCCCGCGATCTTGTCATGATCCATCCTGCGAACTCATCGCGATCCATCCCGCGAACTCATCATGATCCGTCCCGCGAACTCATCACGATCCGTCTCGCGATCTTGATCACGGTCCTTCCGATCTAGTGCCGAACGGACGGCACCTCTGCGTTCAGCACACGTACAGCTCGATGACGATATTCGCCTTCTTGATCCAGCAAGAGGGAGCGGAGAGGTAGAAGAGTTCTCCGGCAGAGTGACAGTGCTCCGGAGATGGTGGTGGAGCTATTCCGGCAGGGCTTCGCCTAAGCACTGCAGAAATCCGATCTAGAGGAGAAACTATGCACTAGAGGAACGGGCATCACGTGGCTGAAAATTCTGTGCCCAAACCCTAAAATCCTCTAGTATATATATATAGGAGGAGAGGAGGAGGAGGCTTGGCTGCCAAAGAGGCAGCCCTTGGGTCAGCCGAACCTAGTGGGATTGGAGGATTCCTCCTCCAATCCTAGTAGGACTAGGACTCCTCCTTATTTTTGCCTTTTTTGCCTTTTTCTCTTTGGACTTTTCTTCCCAGCCGCATGGGCCTTGTGTGGGACTTCCACCAGCCCACAAAGGTCTAGTATTTACTATCCCACAGCCCATGTAGCCTCTTGGGTCGAAATACCCCTCCCGATGGTCTTCCGGTACACTACCGGCACTCCCGGTACACTACCGATAAGCCCGAAACTTTTCCGACGACCAAAATAGGACTTCTATATATCAATCTTTACCTCCAAACCATTTCGGAGCTCCTCGTCACGTCCGGGATCTCATCCGGGACTCCGAACAACCTTCGGTCACCACCATGCATAACTCTATACTACCGAAACGTCACCGAACCTTAAGTGTGCAGACCCTACGGGTTCGAGAACTATGTAGACATGACCGACACACCTCTACGGTCAATAATAAATAGCGGGACCTGGATGCCCATATTGGTTTCTACATATTCTACGAAGATCTTTATCGATCGAACCTCTATGTCAAGGATTTAGTTAATCCCGTAGGACGTTCCCTTTGTTCTTCGGTATGTTACTTGCCCGAGATTCGATCGTCGGATCTCCATACCTAGTTCAACCTCATTACCGGCAAGTCTCTTTACTCGTTTCGTAATACAAGATCTCGTGACTAACACTTAGTCACATTGCTTGCAAGGCTTATTGTGATGTTGTATTACCGAGTGGGACCTGAGATACCTCTCTGTCACACGGAGTAACAAATTCCAGTCTTGATCCATGCCAACTCAACAGACACCCTCGGAGATACCTGTAGAGCACCTTTATAGTCACCCAGTTACGTTGTGACATTTTATACACACAAGGCACTCCTCCGATGTCCGTGAGTTGCATGATCTCATGGTCATAGGAACATATACTTGACATGCAGAAAACAGTAGCAATAAACTAACACGATCATATGCTACGTTTGTAGTTTGGGTCTTGTCCATCACACCATTCTCCTAATGATGTGATCCCGTTTATCAAATGACATCTCATGTCCATGGCTAGGAAACCTTAACCATCTTTGATCAACGAGCTAGTCTATTAGAGGCATACTAGGGACATGGTTTTGTCTATGTATCCACACATGCATCTAAGTCTCCGATCAATACAATTATAGCATGGATAGTAAACGATTATCATGAACAAGGAAATATGATAATAACTAATTTTTTATTGCCTCTAGGGCATATTTCCAACAGTCTCCCACTTGCACTAGAGTCAATAATCTAGTTCACATCACCATGTGATTCACATTGTTATGAATCTAACACCCAATGAGTTCTGTGGCTCGATCATGCTTTGCATGTGAGAGAGGTCTTATAGTCAACGGGTCTGCGACATTCAGATCCGTGTGTACTTTGCAAATCTCTATGTCAAACTGTAAACACTGCTACCACACTCCACTTGGTACTATTCCAAATGGATGCTCCATTATACGTATCCAGATTGCTACTACGAGTCATCCGGATTGGTGTTAAAGCTTGCATCGACGTAACTCTTTACGACGAGCCCTTTATTCACCTCCATAATCGAGAAACGTCTCCTTAGTATTTTAGTTACTAAGGATAATCTTGACCGCTGTCCAGTGATCCACTCCTGGATCACTCTTGTACCCCTTGATGGACTCATGGCAAGGCACACACAGGTGCGGTACACAACATGGCATACTATACAGAGCCTATGGCTAAGGCACAGATGATCTGGGCCGGCTGGCTCTAGTTGTGGCTCCTCAGGTGAATGGCTATATGGTGCATAAAGTGCTCATGGACGGAGGTAGTAGCATCAACATCCTTTACTATGACACTTTCCGACGGATGAAGTTGCTTGACAAGGATCTCAAACCCTCCTCCACTGTCTTTCATGGTGTGGTCCCGGGTAAATCAGCATACCCGGTGGGCCGGATATATTAGAAGTAGCTTTTGGTGATGAGCATAATTACAGGGTGGAGTCTTTGTGGTTCGAGGTGGTCAAAATCAAAAGTCCCTATAATGCGCTATTTGGGAGGCCGGCTTATGCTAAATTTCTGGCTAGGCCTTGTTATGTTTATCTGCAACTTAAAATGCTTGGCTTAAATGGCACAATTACCGTTCACGGTAACAGGAAAATGGCTCTTGAGTGTGAAGAAGGAGATGCGGCTTATGCAGAGTCTAGTTGTGCTCAGGAGGAACTGAAATTTTACAAAGAGGATGAACTTCAAGGTCTGAAACAGCATATTGCGAAGATGTCAGCCGCCCTATTTGGTAAGGTTCCTTGTTCACTTTGTCTTTTTTAGCATTGCTAGTAAGAAGAACTGGTGGCTCACTAATTTTATCCGACTCATCCAGGTCCTAGGAGCCGGCAGTTGGCTTCTGATAGCCTTCTGCCACTGAAGGCCATTTATACTTTTGCAGAGAAGTTATACTGTGGCGCCATCTTCACAATCAAGAGCGTGCAGTACAAGAAGAAAATCCCCACTGCTCTGAAAAGGGGTCTTAGAACTCTTCTCTACAATGTCGAAGCAGATTGAAGAGCTCAAGAAGTCCGCCTTCCGCCAAGGAGCCGTTGCCGGTTTGAGCCGGGCTCTTGCCTTTGCTCCCGAGCTAACGCCGGCTGAAATGATGGATGGCTATCCGTCTAAAAGAGATGACGGCTCAGATTTCACCGAGGAAAATTATACCCGGTGTGCCAAAGAGTCGCGCTATTTGGCCTCTGTTTTGGCGGATGAAGCTGATTTGAAGATCTATCAGGCGGCTTACGACGCAGAAGAGAAGAGAATCCGCGGGCCGCTCTACGAGTGGAAAGATCTGACACCCGCCCGCAGTAAGGATCTCTTTCCTTGTGAGCTTGATGCGTCTGCGTTCCTTGAGGGGTCATTTGCTGCTTTGGCTGACTGTAACTGGGACTTGTGCAATCTTCAGATAAAGCCAGCAAAAGACCCGAAGCAGGATGAGCCGCCAACAACTAAATTGTAATCTCTTAGCCTTTCTAAGCACAGACTTTATGTAATGACCCGCCGTGGGCGGCTGACAATGCTTTTGCTCTTTCTGAGAGTATCTTTTGTAATAGAGTAACCATGACTCTGCCACTTGGTGGCCATATATATTTGCACCTCTCTGTGTTTTGATGTGTTGCCGGCTCTACCAACGTTGTGTGCAGAATTGCCTCCATAGTCAGATTGGCCGAAATGTCCATGCTTATGTAGACGACATCGTGGTTAAATCCAGGAAGAAGGAAACTCTTTTAGAGGATTTGAAACAAACCTTTGACAATCTCCGGGTCTACAAGATGATGCTTAACCCGACAAAGTGTGTCTTTGGTGTTCCAGCGGGAAAGCTTTTTGGTTTCTTGGTCTTTGAGTGGGGCATTGAGGCTAACCCAGATAAGATTAAAGCCATCACTTCTTTGGGTGAGCCGACGTGTATCAATGACGTTCAGCGCCTTGCAGGGCGGATTGCTGCATTGTGCCGCTTCATAAGCCGGCTTGGAGAGAAAGCTATTCCTTTATACTAGATGATGAAGAAAATAGACAAGTTTAAATGGAGCGCAGCAGCGGCTGAAGCACTTGAAGCTCTTAAAAAGCAGTTGACTGAGCCGCCAGTGTTAGCCGCTCCGGTTGAGAAAGAGCCTTTGCTCCTGTATGTGGCGGCTAACAACAGAGCGATTAGCGTAGCAATTGTGGTTGAGCGCAAGGAGGCAGGGAAAGAATACCCTGTGCAAAGGCCGGCTTATTACATCAATGAAGTTTTGGCGGAGTCTAAACAGAGGTATCCGCATTGGCAGAAGTTAGTATACGGAGTTTTCATGGCCAATCGCAAGTTAAAGCATTAATTTTTGGGGCACCAAATAACAGTGGTCAGTTCTGCCCCGTTGGGGGATATCATTCAAAATAGAGAGGCTACAGGAAGGATTGCCAAGTGGGCCTTAGAGCTGAGTCCTTTTGATGTCAAGTATGTTCCTCGTACAACAATTAAGTCTCAAGCTTTGGTGGATTTCATAAATGATTGGACTTAATGTCAAGCCCCCGAAGAGAAGCCGGATAACTCGTATTGGACTATACACTTTGATGGATCCAAGCAGCTAGAAGGGTCTGGGGCAGGAGTTGTTCTCACCTCCCCCAAGGGTGACAAGTTTTGTTATGTGCTCCGGTTAATGTTCCCTTGTACTAATAATGCAGCTGAGTATGAAGCATTGCTCCATGGGCTCAGAGTCGCTAAAGAGATGAACTTAAACCGGGTCAGGTGTTTAGGCGACTCAGATCTGGTGGCTCACCAAGTTTCAGGCACTTGGGATTCAAAGGATCCGCGGATGGTGGCTTACCGGCAGGCGGTAGATATCATTGCTGGTCACTTCAAGGGGTACCAGGTGGATCACATTGATCATCGCAGGAATGAGGCGGCTGATGCCTTGTCACGGTTAGGTTCACAACGAAAGCCGGTACCACCTAATGTTTTTCTAGATGTATTGTATCATCCGACTGTCAAGATACCTTCTGAGGAGGATCTAGCTATTCCTGACCCGGAGACGGAATTGGTGGCGGCTCTACATGCTACCCCAGATTGGACTATTCCTTATTTGACGTATCTAACATGCAGCGAGTTACCTCAAGAGGAGGATCTGGCCAGGAAGATCACTCGCCATTCTAAGTCTATGACGATTATCAATGGTGAGTTACATAAGTGTAGTGTGACGGGTGTCTTTCAGCGCTGCATCTCACCAGAGGAGGGCTGGCAAATATTAAGTAAAATTCATGCTGGCGACTGTGGGCATCACGCTGGGTCAAAATCTTTGGTGGCTAAAGCCTTTCGACATGGGTTTTTCTCGTTGACGGCTCACAAGGATGCGGAGGATTTAGTTCGCAAGTGTGACGGCTGTCAGAAATTCGGCCGGCGCGCTCACGTTCCGGCTCAAGAGTTGAGGATGATACCAATCACTTGGCCATTTGCGGTCTGGGGGCTTGATATGGTAGGACCTTTCAAGCGATCTACGGATAAGAAAACGCACCTTCTGGTAGCGGTTGATAAATTTACTAAGTGGGTCGAGGCAGAGCCGGTCAGTAAATGTGACGCAGCTACGGCGGTTCAATTTGTTAAGAAGCTAATTTATCGCTTTGGTTACCCACACAGTATTATTACAGACAATGGGATAAATTTATCCAAAGGAGCTATGAAAATGTTCTGTGAGAAAGAGCATATCCGGCTTGATGTTTCAGCCGTGGCACATCCACAATCTAATGGTCAGGCAGAGCGAGCCAATCAGGAAATTTTGAGAGGTGTCAAGCCACGGCTCATGGTTCCTTTGAGACGGACACCCGGATGTTGGGTTGAGGAGTTGCCTTCCGTCTTATGGAACATCAGAACTACACCTAACAGATCTACAGGTTTTACACCTTTCTTCATGGTGTATGGAGCTGAGGCGGTTCTACCCAGTGACATCCGACACGACTCACCAAGGGTGGCGACTTATATTGAGATGGACAATGAGGTAGCCCGCCAAGATGCGTTGGACGCCTTGGATGAAGCACGAGAGTTAGCAGCAGCCAGGTCAGAAATTTATCAACAAGACCTGCGCCGCTATCATAGCCGCAGGGTAAAGACCCGGACGTTCCAGGAAGGTGATCTGGTGCTCCGGTTGATTCAAGACCAATCTGGAATGCATAAGTTATCTTCACCATGGGAGGGGCCTTTTGTGGTCAGCAGGAACCTTAACAACGGATCATATTACCTCATGGATGTCACAGATGAGTCAGAAACCGCGGGACAAGAGACGTTGAGGCCCTGGAATATCGCACATTTGCGACCATACTTTACTTAAACAGGGGTTGAAAGCCGCTATCATTGTATAAATCATGAGCACATGAGTAAAAGCTAGCATCCTTGCATAGGACTGGGGCATCTGCTCTTATGTACACCTTTGCACGATCAAGATAAAATCTTCCGGTTCAAAAAGTTTGAGTTGAAGAGGGTCGTTCGCCATCAAAACGGCCGATCTACCTTTCGGCTTCACGCCTTATTAAACGCTGTTGCAAAGAGGCTTCTTGCCTTCGGGTATAGCTTACTTATCCTTTGCACAGCCGACTGTCATTAAACTATTGCAAGGAGGCTTCTTGCCTCCGGGTATAGCTTACTTCTCCCTTGCATAGTTGGCTTTATGCCTAGTTTGGTTACATTAAGCGCTGATTGTTAACGGAGGCTTCTTACCTTTTGGTATAGCTTACAGTGCCCTAACACAACAGCGTGTATACCAAATTCCAGTTGCTTATCAACTGCGTCCATCGAAGGGGGCTTCTTACCGACGGGTATCACTTATCTCACCCTAATGGCCGGCTTTATGCCACTTCCGGTTACTTATTAACCGCGGTTGTCGAAGGGGGCTTCTTACCGACGGGTTCGCTTATCTCACCCTAACAACCGGCGTTTACGCCAAAATTCAGTTGCTTATCAACTGTACCTATTGAAAGAGGCTTCTTACCTTCAGGTATAGCTTACTTCTCCTTTCAAACAGCCGGCTTTATGCCGTCTCAGGCTAATTATTGGCCGCGGTTGTCGATGGAGGCTTCTTGCCTTGAGGTATAGCTTACATCTCCCATTGACAGCCGGTGTTCACTATACTCTTACCAGTCAATCTCGCTTAGAGACCCTGAGCCAGCTCAAGAAATTGATGGCCAATCTCGCCTAGAGACCCTGAGCCGGTTCAAGAAATTGACGGCCAATCTCGCCTAGAGACCCTGAGCCGGTTCAAGAAATTGATGGCCAATCTCGCCTAGAGACCCTGAGCCGGTTCAAATAATTGCTGGCCAATCTCGACAGAGATCCTGAACTGGTATGAGTTTAAACCGTTCGGATCCACGCAGAAGAGCCCTCATATGAGTTTTTGAGGAAGGAAAGATCATCATCGCATATGGTATCATGCCGGCTTATCAAAGCCGAGCAATTGTAAGTCCCGGGTTGCCGCACGCGAAACTACCCGGCACTTGGGGGCTACACAGCCGAACTCTCCTCAAAGGTTCCGGTTCATCAATAGCCGTAGTTGTCGATAGAGGCTTCTTACCATCAGGTATAGCTTACATTATCCTAAAGACAACCGGCTCTTTAAAAACTCCGTCTGATGAAAGCCGGAGCCATGTGGCTTCGGTCAACAAAATTGAAGGTCTCAAAGAGATTGTCCAGCTGTAATATTCTGGAGAAAGGAATGGCGTCTTAAAGGACAGGCCCCTCATCAGAAAATTTCAAAGGTAGAGCCGGCAACACATCAAAACACAGAGAGGTGCAAATATATATGGCCACCAAGTGGCAGAGTCATGGTTACTCTGTTACAAAAAATACTCTCAGAAAGAGCAAAAGCATTGTCAGCTGCCCACGGCGGGTCATTACATAAAGTCTGTGCTCAGAAAGGCTAAGAGATTACAATTCAGTTGTTGGCGGCTCATCCTTCTCCGGGTCTTCTGCTGGCTTTATCTGAAGATTGCCCAAGTCCCAGTTATAGTCAGCCAGAGCAGCAAATGACCCCTCAAGGAACAGAGATGCGTCAAGCTCACAAGGAAAGAGATCCTTACTGCGGGCGGGTGTCAGATCTTTCCACTCGTAGAGCGGCCCGCGGATTCTCTTCTCTTCTGCGTTGTAAGCCGCCTGATAGGTCTTCAAATCAGCTTCATCCGCCAAAACAGAGGCCAAATAGCGCGACTCTTTGACACACCGGGTATAATCTTCCTCGGTGAAATCTGAGCCGTCATCTCTTTTAGACGGATAGCCATCCATCATTTCAGCCGACGTTAGCTCGGGAGCAAAGGCAAGAGCCCGGCTCAAACCGGCAACGACTCCTTGGCGGAAGGCGGACTTCTTGAGCTCTTCAATCTGCTTCGGCATTGTAGAGAAGAGTTCTAAGACCCCTTTCAGAGTAGTGGAGATTTTCTCCTTGTACTGCACGCTCTTGATTGTGAAGATGGCACCACAGTATAGCTGCTCTACGAAAGTATAAATGGCCTTCAGTGGCAGAAGGCTATCAGAAGCCAACTGCCGGCTCCTGGGACCTGTATGAGTCGGATAAAATTAATGAGCCGCCAGTTCTTCTTACTAGCAATGCTAAAAAGACAAAGTGAACAAGGAAGCTTACCAAATAGGGCGGCTGACATCTTCGCAATATGCTGTTTCAGACCTTGAAGTTCATCCGCCACGGCTGTAAGCCGCTGTTCAGCATCGTCCGCCCGTTTGGTTAAGGCGGCCTTTTCAGATTCAGCGGTCTCTTTTAAAGAGGTGAGCTCGGCGGTTACACTGGACAGTTCTTCTGCGAGAAGCCGGCATTTTTCATCCGCGATACTTTGAACTTCTTGCTGAGCTGCCAAGTTGGCCTTCAGATCCGTCAGCTGAGACCCGGCTTCCTTCAAAGCTTCCTATAAAACATCAAAATGCAGGATAAGCCGCCAAAATGCAAGACGGGTGTTAAAAGCAAATACAAGTCTCAAACAGATTGCAAGCAATATGTTTGACACTTGGGGGCTAATGTCTATTTAATCTTGCAAGTATGTAGTTCTGGTTCATTTCCTTCGAAGTTGATCCAGAACTTGGGGGCTATATAATGGCTCTTCAATATGCTAATAATGGAAGCACCGACTCAACTTGATCAAGATTGAGCCGGACCTTGGGGGCCACGATTACATCTTCAAGTTATCTACATTGCAGGCCCGGCTCAAATGTAATCTGAGACGGCCCTTGGGGGCTACGATTGGCAGTTCACTTTACTTACAGTACAAAGCTAAAGCAATTTTAAAGGGGTTTGACATGAAAATCTCTGCAAGAGGTCACAGAAATACCCGGCTCAACGATTCGATACGTTAAGCCGGATCTTGGGGGCTAAGAAAGTATATAGTAAAGAAGGAAAAGTACCTCATATTTTGTCTTCATGGAAGAGATTAACCGAAGTTCAAAGTCCCGGTTGGTGGTAACCCGTTTTATGTACCCAGCGTGTAGCTCTTCAACGGTCATCTTCTCGCATGAAGACTCGAATTTCAGTTTCTTTGAAGCTTTAGCCGGCTCTGTATGTTTGGTCAACACATGAGCCGGAGGCGTTTGATGATCAAATCCGGTGATAGCAACATCCGGGGTGTCAGGGGTCTTGGCAGGAGTTGCCGGCTTAGAAGGAGCCCTTGGAGGGCTCTCCATGATGACATCTTCAGCGGCCGGTTCAGCGGAGGCAGCCGACAGGTTTTCCTCCGGTTGAGTTTCTTCCGGCTGCTTGGGCTCCGGTTCCTCAATAACTGGGCCGGAGGAGGGCTTGTTGGCCTTGCGACATTTAGCTTGAGCACTGCAAAAAAGAAGAAGAATCAGCGGTTGAAGATATTGCTAATCATAGTAACAACCGGCTATCAAGATGCTTACAGTGGATTAATCTTAGGCGGTGGTATGATTGACTCCGAAGAGTCGCCGGAGGAAGGAGTTTTTTGCAAAAGTAGAACAGAAAGGTGAAGAGAGTATCAAGTTTACAAAGGGAAAGATAAAGGAAAAGAAGGGGTTCAAACCTCGGCAGGGCGTTTCTTGGGAGCCGGAGAATTTGGCAACCCAGACATGAGCTCGGTAGAGCCGGTGCTTCGAGTCTGTCGACGCTCGATTTGCTGTTGCTTTTTTAAGAGGAAATCGGGAGCCAAATAAGCAAGAGGGTGAGAAATAGGAACTTTTCTAATAACCCGCCGCGGCTTCTAGGGGATGAAACATTCTGAGCCGGAGGAAAAGTAATTTACCTCAGGAGCATTAGCACGGCTGGTCTCCACTTCATCCTGTGAGTAAAGTAAGTGTTAAAATACGAAGGTAAAAGATCAAGCAAGAGAGTTGAAACTTTACCTCTGAGCTAGATGATGGTGGCGGGTCAAACAAATTATCTTGCGGTACATGTTTTTTAGCCTTCTTGGTTGGGACCTTCTTCCTGGATTTTTTCGGAGGGGAAACATATTCCCTCTTCCAGAATTCTGAGTCGGCCTATAAGGATGACCCAGAGAGTGAATATCAAATTAGCAAAATGCAAACAACGTCCGAGAGACTCCGATTGTTAGCACTGAAAGGCGCCAGGCCAATTTCGCTACATGATCCGGAAGCTTCATGGACAAGACTCCAGATGGCGAGGGTAATGTCGGTCTCTGTCAACGAAGATCGGCTGAAGCATAATGAGCTGTCATACTTGCCTTTATATTCGCACATGAGCCGGCTTCTATGGCTCAAAGGCATAATCCGCCATGAAATCCAGCAGCGGATCAGGTCCAGCCCGATTAAACCGTTGGCCATGAGAGCCTTGATTTTGGCATGAGCCGGCTCATATCTTGCGCGTTCTGAAGCTGGTAGCCGGCCAGGAAGCTCTGATGTTTTTGTGAGCCGGGAAGGGCGATAACCCGGCAAAGGACGCTCGTTCTCAGGAGAGGTGTCCTTGCAATAGAACCATGTCCTGTTCCAGTCCTTGGGGTGACTCGGCATCTGTGTAGCTGGAAATATGATATCCCTACACCGTTGGATGGATATGCCGCCAAGTTCTAAGCTCGGGCCGGCTTTCACTTCAGTTTGGCGGTTAGCATAAAAGATTTCCCGAAAGAGTCCCACCGACGGCTTGATTTGAAGGTAAGCTTCACAGAGCACTTGGAAATTGCATATGTTTGAGACGGAATTGGGGGCCAAATCTTGCAGGTGAAGCTTATAACAGTGAAGGACGTCCCGAAAGAATTTGGAGCCGGGAGGCACGAACCCTCGTTCAATATGGTCAGAGAACACCACCACTTCACCTTCTGGAGGTTTGGGTCGCGTCTCATCACCTAGGACCCGCCAGCTAATGACTTCCTTAGGAGGAAGAGTACCCGCATGAACAAAATCCGACAAAAAGTCCTCCGTAATGCATGACCCAACCCAGTTGCATGAGTTGGACGCACGAGACATGTTGGCAGCTTAAGTGTTGTGCAAGATAAAAGGCATGATGAATCGAAGCGCAAGCAAATATTTTTGATGGCTTAAAAGTTTAAGGGCTCTACGGATAAAGCTGAAGACCCGGCTGGTAAGAGCCGGAGGAGTTTGGCGACTCAACAGGGAAAAGGAAGATTGAAAAATCGACTAAGTCCTAAAAACAGATTCCGCAAGATGTCACTATATCTATGGATCTACAAAAGCATAGAAAATGAGTTTTATTTCTAACCTAGCGATGAACAGCGGAGGAAAAAGAAAACGGACTGGGGCCATCGAGGCCCGTGCATTACGCGCGACCGGCCCGCGTGCGGCGGCGGAGCAAAAGCGCATCCTAAAGACGTTAGCGGCGTCGAGATGCACTGGCGATAATGGTGCTGGAGCCCAAACGACGGCGGCGGAGCGCCGGTGAAAACCCTACTACGGCAGCGACCATCTAGGGAGCAGGAAAACTTATCGAAGACGGCACGGCGGAGGCGGATGGATCTCTGGTACGTTCAGGGTGATGCAGCTACCAAGGTTGGGGACGATGTACGGATGGCATCGGTGCAGAGCTCGAAGGCGCTGGGGCGGCGACAGGAAGAAGATGAAGAAACAGAGGCACGGGCGAGAGAATGGAAACCCTGACCCGCACGGGTCATATTTAAAAGGGGGTTAAGGAAGGCGCGAAAATCCAGGCGATGACACCGTTCGACCGAGGCGGACGCCTCGATTCTCGGGATGACAGTTAAGTTAAAGATTTGGTGACACGTCAGCAGATCTCATGACGTCACGCCGGTTCATTTCCGGGCGACTCGCCAAAAGTGGAAGAGAAGGATGAAGTGAGCAAGCTCAGTTCAACTTGGGGCCTAATGTTGGGGATATGACCCGCCGAAGAGGCTCCGGGCCATGTTATTGGCTCATGAACCGGCCTAAAGGTGAGTCGTAATGTTAAATGGCCCAGGAAGATAGGCGGCTCCCGGTGTGGGCCATACGACGGCCCGGACTGAGAAGACCCGGGCGTGCATGCCGACTCACAGACAGCTTGGGCAAGAAGATAGAGAGAGACTCGGTTAGCAATTGTAATGACCCGGATGTTCTGACCTCTTATATAAAGGAAGACCCGGGGTGACTTAGAGGACAGGCAATCGATAACTAGGTCAAGCTTTTAGCTCCTTGTAATCGATACGCAAGTAATACAAGCACAAGCAGGACGTAGGTTGTTACCTCGATCTGAGGGGCCGAACCTGGGTAAACCCGTGTCTTTCGTCCCAACTAACCCCTTTGAGTCCACCTCATTGGCGATGGCCTCGAACCAAAGTCCGTTCACCCGGACATCTGCCATGATAAAACCACGACAATCTACGAGAGGGAGAGTGGATCTACGTATCCTTGTAGATCGCTAAGCGTGAATCGTTAAGAAACGCGGTTGGTGTAGTCGAACGTCTTCGCGATCCAAATCGCCGAGCGTCCCACGATCCCATCACGATCCGTCCCACGATCCAATCACGATCCGTCCCGCGAACTCATCACGATCCGTCCCGCGATCTCATCACGATCCGTCCCGCGATCTCGTCACGATCCGTCCCGCGAACTCATCACAATCCGTCTCGCGATCTTGATCACGGTCCTTCCGATCTAGCGCCGAGCGGAGGGCACCTCCGCGTTCAGCACACGTATAGCTCGATGACGATCTCCGCCTTCTTGATCCAGCAAGAGGGAGCGGAGAGGTAGAAGAGTTCTCCGGCAGCGTGACGGCGCTCCAGAGATGGTGGTGGAGTTATTCCGGCAGGGCTTCGCCTAAGCACTGCAGAAATCCGATCTAGAGGAGAAAATATGCACTAGAGGAACGGGCAGCACGTGGCTAAACATTCTGTGCCAAAACCCTAAAATCCTCTAGTATATATAGGAGGAGAGGAGGAGGAGGCTTGGCTGCCAAAGAGACAGCCCTTGGGTAGGCCGAACCTAGTGGGATTGGAGGATTCCTCCTCCAATCCTAGTAGGACTAGGACTCCTCCTTATTTTTGCCCTTTTCCTGCTTTTTCTCTTTGGGCTTTTCTTCCCAGCCGCATGGGCCTTGTGTGGGACTTCCACCATCCCACAAAGGTTTGGTATTTACTCTCCCACAGCCCATGTAGCCTCTTGGGTCGAAATACCCCTCCCGATGGTCTTTCGGTACACTACCGGCACTCCCGGTACACTACCGATAAGCCCGAAACATTTCCGGCGACCAAAATACGACTTCCTATATATCAATCTTTACCTCCGGACCATTCTGGAGCTCCTCGTGATATCCGAGATCTCATCCGGGACTCCGAACAACCTTCAGTCACCACCATGCATAACTCTATACTACCGAAACGTCATCGAACCTTAAGTGTGCAGACCCCGTGGGTTCGAGAACTCTGTAGACATGACCGAGACACCTCTACGGTCAATAACCAATAGCGGGACCTAGATGCCCATATTGGTTCCTACATATTCTATGAAGATCTTTATCGGTCAAACCTCTATGTCAAGGATTCAGTTAATCCCGTATGATGTTCCCTTTGTTCTTCGGTATGTTACTTGCCCGAAATTTGATCGTCGGTATCTCCATACCTAGTTCAACCTCGTTACCGGCAAGTCTCTTTACTCATTCCGTAATAAAAGATCACGTGACTAACACTTAGTCACATTGCTTGCAAGGCTTATTGTGATGTTGTATTACCGAGTGGGCCCTGAGATACCTCTCCGTCACACGGAGTAACAAATCCCAGTCTTGATCCATGCCAACTCAACAGGCACCCTCGGAGATACCTGTAGAGCACCTTTATAGTCACCCAGTTACGTTGTGATGTTTGATACACACAAGGCACTCCTCCGATGTCCGTGAGTTGCATGATATCATGGTCATAGGAACATATACTTGACATGTAGAAAACAGTAGCAATAAACTGACACGATCATATGCTACGTTTGTAGTTTGGGTCTTGTCCATCACACCATTCTCCTAATGATGTGATCCCGTTTATCAAATGACATCTCATGTCCATGGCTAGGAAACCTTAACCATTTTGATCAACGAGCTAGTCTATTTGAGGCATACTAGGGACATGGTTTTGTCTATGTATCCACACATGCATCTAAGTCTCCGATCAATACAATTATAGCATGGATAGTAAACGATTATCATGAACAAGGAAATATGATAATAAATAATTTATTATTGCCTCTAGGGCATATTTCCAATAGTTCGTCCATCGGACTCCTCCGGCCTAAGCAACGTCGTCCAGAAGCAAGGAGAGTACGCGCGGCAATTCTGGAATCGGTTCTTGACAAGGAAAAACTAGATCGTCGACGGCCCGGACGCCGAGGCAATAGCCTACTTTAGGCATGATATTCGGGATGAATGGCTAGCCCGTCAACTTGGCCAGGATAAACCTCGGACAATCTCCGCCCTTACATCCCTCATGACCCGCATTTGCGCAGGTGAGGATAACTAGCTCGCAAGACGGAGCCACAACCCCGAAGACCCCGGAACCTCCAAAGTTTGGGACGGAAACGGGAAACCAAAGCACAACAAAACTAAGCGCATGCATGATGTCTACTACGCAACCTTCTTCTCGTAGACTCGTGTTGGGCCTCCAAGCGCATAGTTTTGCAGGACAGTGGCATTTTCCCCTCAAGTGGATGACCTAAGGTTTATCAATCCATGGGAGCTGTAGGATGAACATGGTCTCTCTCAAACAACCCCACAACAAAATAACAAAGAGTAACTTGTGTCCCCAACACACCCAATACAAGGTGCACTAGTTCGGCAAAGAGATGGTGATACAAGTGTAATATGGATGGCAGATATAGGTTTTCATAATCTAAAAATATAAAAACAACAAGGTGACTAGTAACAAAAGTGAGCACAAACGGGATTGCAATCCTTGAAAACAAAGCCTAGGGTTCATACTTTCACTAGTGCAATTTCTCTCAACAATACTGACATAGTTGAATCATATGTAAATACCTCTCGTGTGACAAAGAGTTCACTCCAAAGTCACAAATAGCGGAAAAATAACGAAGAAATTATTGTAGGGTACGAAACCACCTCAAAGTTATCTTTTTCGACCAATCTTATGAGCTATCCCTATAAGTGTCATGAACAGCCCTAGAGTTCGTACTAAAATAACACCTTAAGACACACATCAACCAAAACCCTAATGTCACCTAGATACTCCAACGTCACCACGAGTACCCATGGGCTTGGTTATACGATACGCGTCACACAATTTCAGATTCATCATGTTCAATCCAACACAAAGAACTTCAAAGATTGCCTCAAAGTTTCTACCTGAGATTCAAGATGAAAACATGTGCCAACCCCTATGCATAGATTCCCAAGGTCACGGAACCCGCCAGTTGATCACCAAAACATACATGAAGTGGATCAATAGAACATTCCATTGTCACCACGGATATCCCATCGCAAGAACTACATCAAGTGTCCTCAAATCCTTAAAGCCTCAACCCGATAAGATAACTTCAAAGGGAAAACTCAATTCATAACAAGAAGATAGAGAGGGGGAAACTCCATATGATTCATCTATATCAATAAAGCTCGCGGTACATCAAGATCATGCCATCTCAAGAACACGAGGGAGAGAAATGAAACACATAACTACTGGTACATACCCTCAGCCCCGAGGGTGAACTACTCCCTCCTCATCGTGGAGACCTCCGGGATGATGACGATGGCCTCTGGTGATGGTTTCCCCCTCCGGCAGGGTGCCGGAACAGGCTCCCGATTGGTTTTTCGTGGCTTTGGAGGCTTGTAGCGGTGGAACTCCCGATCTAGGTTTCTTTTCGTAGGTTTCTTTATTTATAGGAATTTTTGGTGTTGGTCTCACGTCAAGGGGGCCATGAGGTGACAACAAGCCACCCAGGCACGACCAGGGGGGTGGTCGCGCCCTCCTGGCTTGTGGCCTCCTCGTGGCTTTTCTGGACCAACTCCAATGCTTCGGGGGTCTCTTTTGGTCCATAAAAAATCATACTAAATTTTCAGCCCATTTCGAGAACTTTTATTTCTGCACAAAAAACGACACCGTGGTAGTTCTGCTTAAAACAACGTCAGTCCGTGTTAGTTCTAATAAAATCATACCAAAATCATATAGAATTATTGTAAACATGGCATGAATACTTCATAAATTATAGATACGTTGGAGACGTATCAGCATCCCCAAGCTTAATTCCTGCTCGTCCTCGAGTAGGTAAATGATAATAGAAATAATTTATGAAGTGTGAATGCTAGCAAGTGCACAAGTTTGATCAATGATAGTTCCAAACACTTTCTCTAGCATCATTAAATATCATAAAACTTCTCATGATGAAGTAACAAGCTATTTACATGTTAAAGTATAGGCCATAAAGTTTCTTGAAAACTAAGAAACTATGCTTTCAGTCACCAAACAATTGCAGTTCATCTTATTTTCAGGAAGGGTCTATGTAAGAGCTTTGATTTAGAAAATTCCACATACTCAACTATCATATAGTCTTCCATGATTTCTAACACTCAGAGCATATTTTTAGAGCAAATGGCATCCGTCGAACACAGAGAAAGATAGGGGTTTAAAGTTTCGCCTCCGAACTTATTTATCATATAGATAACTGTCAACAATAATAATTCATGATCAAATATATTTTAATGTCCATATATGCTTGGATATTTCCCCACCACATGATGATTGCCAAGAGAAAAAGGCGAAATATAAGAAGTGGTGAACATCACCATAACTCTTGTAAAAAGGTAAGTACTAGAAAGTAAAAGATAGGCCCTTCGCAGAGGGAAGCATTGATTTGCAGAGGTGCGAGAGCTCGAGCTTTTAAAACAGAGATGAATAATAACTTTGAGTAGTATGATTTCATTGTCAACATAACAACCGAGAGATCACGGTATCTTCCATGCTAGATACATTATAGGCAGGTCCCAAACAGAATGCTAAAGTTTTTACTCCCTCCACCAATCAATCACACTCCCCTCCACCAAGATGTCCAAGATAGTATATTTATATGTGAAATCTCTCTTCCTTCAATATTCTTTCATGAATTGTTCAAGTGACCAATGCGGTGTTTGCTAACTTTCAATAAATTTTACAACCTATACTTCTTATATGTGAAGTCATTACTCCCCATAGGATAAGCATATAAAACATATATAATTTCACATTTATTATATTCAATTCATTCAACCATTTACTCATAGGATATAAGTGAAGCACGGGAGTAAATGATAAAACTACTCCAAAACATATAATTGAAGATCAATGAGTAGTCAAACAGTTAAGTAGCTATGTGGGGACTTTCTCTCTCTCAATAAAGATTTTCAGATCTCAGTATTTTATTTAAAAATCAAGCAAAAGTAAAATATCACTCCAAGAATAGGACGCATTATGTGAACGAATAAAAATTTAGACTCAACATAGGCTAACCGATAATTATACAAGAAGAGGGGTGGGATGCGTAGCATCCCCAAGCTTGGATGCTTGAGACTTCTTGAAATATTTACTTGGGGTGCCTTGGGCATCCCCAAGCTTGAGATTTTGTATCTCGTTCAATCCTCTCATATCATGGTTTCACCTATTCTCAAAAACTTCATCCACAGAAAACTCGAAAAGAACTCGTGTGATAGGTTAGTGCACATAATAATAAATCAACTCTTTATGTACTGCCAAGACAAGTTGCACAATAAATTTTCAAATATTAGGTACTATATACTATCATTTCTACAATTTATATCTACCAATAAAGGCTATGGAAACTATAGGATAAGTAGATAACAAAACTATGATAGCAATCTGTCCAAACAGAGCAGTCTGTACCAATTTATGAAAACAGTGTACCTATATAACTCAACAAATTATGAAAAAATTGGGCATGTATAAAATTTATATGACAACACTGTGTAAAAATTTCAGAAACTTTCCACGTTCAGTAAAATGTGAAAATTCAAACACTACAACAGAAGTTTCTGTTTTTACCCAGCACATATCAAAACATGCAATGCAAGTATCCTAAGGCAATTCTTGGAAATTTTCATTGAAAAACAAGATTATAAATAACACCTAACATAAAATAACAAAATTTAATGACGCACCAAGAAAAACTCATATTATGTGACGAATAAAAATATAGCTTCGAGTAAGATGTACCGATAATGTTGAAGACGAAAGAGGGGATGCCTTCCAGGGCATCCCCAAGCTTAGGTTCTTTAGTATTCCATGGATATTACCTTGGGGTTCCTTGGGAATCCCCAAGCTTATGTTCTTGTCACTCCTTATTCACCTCATATCGGTATCTCACCCAAAACTTGAAAACTTCAATCACACAAAACTTAACGGAACTTCGTGAGAAGGGTTAGTGTAGTAAAGATAAATCATTAACTTAGGTACTATCAAGACAAGATTAATAATTGTTAACACATGATACCTACTGTATTCCATCATTATCACAATTTATATTACTCAATATAAGCTATAGGAACACTTGAAACAAGCAAATTATGCATGCAAAACAGAATCTGTCAAAAACAGAACAGCCTGTAAGGATCTGAATGATCACCATACTTTCATAATTCTAAAAATTCTGAAAAATTAGTTAAACTCAAGTAATTTGCATATAAATGTTGTGTAAAGAAATCAGAATTTTGTGATGCTCCAGTAAAATTGGATAATTCATATACTGGACGCAAAACTTTCTGTTTTTGCACAGAATCAAACAAGCAAGTATCCACACTATCCCAAAGGCTTTACTTGGCACTTTATTGAAATAAGAGACACAAAACATGATTACTACATTATATTAATCATGTGAACACATAAAAATAGAAAGTAAAAGTGTTTGGTTGTCTCCCAACAAGCGCTTTTCTTTAATGCCTTTTAGCTAGGCATGATGATATGAGAGATGCTCGTATAGGAATAATAACTGAAACATGCAAAAGAGCATCATGAATCTCATGAAAAGCACATTTAAGTCTAACCATAGGGATTTTGTGAGCAAACAATTTATGGGAGCAAGAATCAACTAGCATAGGAAGGCAAAACAAGCATAACTTCAACACCTTGAACACATAGAGAGGAAACTTGATATTATTGCAATTCCTACAGGCATATATTCCTCCCTCATAATAATTTTCAGTAGCATCATGAAGGAATTACACAATATAACCAACACATAAAGCATTCTATTCATGATCTACAAGCATAGAAATTTTACTACTCTCCACACAAGAAAATTTCTTTGACTAATAGTGGGAGTATCATAAAAGAATTGAATACTACAAATTGGTTCCACACTAGAAGAGTAATATTCCGGTAAAGGATATTCATAATTATGAAAAGTATCATAATAGTAATCATCACTATTTTTCATCACATAAGTATCATCACAATAATCATCATAAGTAGGAGGCATGCAATCATTATAAAAAATTTGATCATTCAAAGTAGGGGGAATAAAAAGATCATCTTCATTAAGCATAGCATCCCCAAGCTTGGGACAAACATTAATTGCAGCAAATAAATTCTCAAACATGTCATTTTCATCAAACATAGCATTCCCAAGCTTGTGGCTTTGTATATCATAAACATAATCACTCTCATCATTAATAGTATGAATAGCACCAATGGTATAGCAATTATTACCATCATCCTCCAAGTTGGTGCCATAAATATTTTCAAGATTATAAGAAGTATCATTATCTTCCCAATTATAATTATCACAACAAGCAATAGGAATAACAAAATCATCCTCAAGTGTATCATCTTCCACAACTATTTTTGATTCATTCTCATGAGACCTATCAATAATGGGAGCAACATTATTTGGGAGAGATACGTCTTTACCTTTACTTTTCCTTCTTTTCTTCTTCTTCACCACATTATGTGTGGGTTTACTTAATTCCTACAAGCTTATTTTTGAAGAGGTTGGTTGAATAAAAAGCTTGTTACCTGATTCTTCATAAGAAAAAATTGGAGGATATTGGGAAACCTCTTCCCCTTCATTATTATTCTCTTCATCTTCTACTTGTTTTCTTGTATTTAAGTAATTGGCAATATAAGGATTCTCAATGCAATTTACCACGCAATACATATAGATTTCATTTAAATCAAAATCAATCATTTTCATGAGAACCAAAGCTGGAACATCCTTAGTTTTATGTTTTATTTATTCATACCCCAAGAATATACTAAGTTCATTATGATGCTCAAGGGTAATGAGGTTATCACAATTTTTGGACACAATTCGATCATGAAATAATTCACATTGCAAATTAAAATGACCACTTTCATTGCAAAGTTGACAAGGACAGCGAGAAATATGAAGTCTTTCAGCACAAACATATAGCCTCTCTTGCAACCATTTAGTTAGGCATGTCTTCACAAACTCTATGCACTCCACAAAAATTGACATGCTTATAAGAAATATTTTATTATGACTAGTGATATCATTATTGGTACTATGGATATTCAAAGAATTCATACTAACAACATTGTAATCATGCCCATCACTCAAAGATTTAGTGCCAAACATTTTAATAACTTCTTCTAACACTTGAGCACGGTTTTCCTTTCCATCATTTTCACGAAAGACATTAAAAAGATGAAGCATATAAGGCAACCTCAATTCCAATTTTTTGTAGTTTTATTTTATAAAACCAAACTAGTGAAAAACAAGAAACCAAAGTATTTGATTGCAAGATCTAAAGATATACCTTAAAGCACTCACCTCCTCAG
This sequence comes from Hordeum marinum, assembly GCA_022496015.1. NCBI lineage: Eukaryota > Viridiplantae > Streptophyta > Magnoliopsida > Poales > Poaceae > Hordeum > Hordeum marinum. The sequence continues at coordinate 48,883,724 of CM039672.1, forward strand.
TAACGACGCCAGAAAAGATCTTGATGTCTACTATGCAAGCTTTTTCTTGTAGACTCGTGTTGGGCCTCCAAGCGCGGAGTTTTGTAGGACGGTGGAATTTTTTGCCTCAAGTGGATAACCTGAGATTTATCAATCCATGGGAGGTGTAGGATGAAGATGGTCTCTCTCAAACAACCCTGCAACCAAATAACAAAGAGTCTCTTGTGTCCCCAACACACCCAATACAATGGTAAATTGTATAGGTGCACTAGTTCGGCAAGGAGATGGTGATACAAGTGTAATATGAATGGTAGATATAGGTTTTTGTAATCTGAAAATATAAAAACAGCAAGGTGACTAGTAACAAAAGTGAGCACAAACGGTATTGCAATGCTTGAAAACAAGGCCTAGGGTTCATACTTTCACTAGTGCAATTTCTCTCAACAATACTGACACAATTGAATCATATGTAAATACCTCTCGTGCGATAGAGAGTTCACTCCAAAGTCACAAATAGCGGAGATCTAACAAAGAAATTATTGTAGGGTACGAAATGACCTCAAAGTTATCTTTTCCGATCAATCTTATGAGCTATCCCTATAAGTGTCGCGAACAGCCCTAGAGTTTGTACTAAAATAACATCTTAAGACATACATCAACCAAAACCCTAATGTCACCTAGATACTCCAATGTCACCACGAGTACCCATGGGCTTGATTATATGATACACATCACACAATTTCAGATTCATCGTGTTCAATCCAACACAAAGAACTTCAAAGAGTGCCCCAAAGTTTCTACCGGAGATTCAAGACGAAAACATGTGCCAACCCCTATGCATAGATTCCCAAGGTCACGGAACCCACAAGTTGATCAATAGAAAATCCCATTGTCATGACGGATATCCCATCGCAAGACATACATCAAGTGTCCTCAAATCCTTAAAGACTCAATCCAATAAGAAAACGTCAAAGGGAAAACTCAATTCATCACAAGAAGATAGAGAGGGGAAAACTCCATATGATTCATCTATATCAATAAAGCTCGCGGTACATCAAGATCATGCCATATCAAGAACACGAGAGAGAGAGAGATCAAACACATAGCTACTGGTACATACCCTCAGCCCCGAGGGTGAACTACTCCCTCCTCGTCATGGAGACCGCCGGGATGATGAAGATGGCCTTTGGTGATGGTTTCCCCCTTCGGCGGGGTGCTGGAACGGGCTTCCGATTGGTTTTTCATGGATCTAGAGGCTTGCGGCAGCGGAACTCCCGATTTAGGTTTCTTTTTGGAGGTTTCTGTATTTATAGGAATTTTTGGCGCCGGTCTCACGTCAAGGGGGGCCACGAGGCGACGACAAGCCACCCAGGTGTGGCCAGGAGGGTGGACGCGCCCTCCTGGCTTGTGGCCTCCTCGTGGATCTCCTGGCCCAACTCCAATGCTTCTGGGGCTCTTTTGGTCCATAAAAATCGTACTAAATTTTCAACCCATTTCGAGAACTTTTATTTCTACACAAAAAATGACACCATGATAGTTCTGCTGAAAACAACGTCAGTCCGGGTTAGTTCTAATAAAATCATACCAAAATCATATAGAATTATTGTAAACATGGCATGAATACTTCATAAATTATAGATACATTGGAGATGTATTAAGGAACAACAACAGTGATGTCGATGACATGACCATTAACGCCGGCTTCCGCAACTCCTGACCAGGGCAGCGAAATAAGCCTCCTAAAGGCAATCGCGATGGACCCACTCCACTGGATAAGATCATGGAGAGGCCTTGCCTGATCCATGGCACTCAAGAGAAGCCCGCCAATCACACCAACCGTAACTGTTGGGTATTCAAACAGGCCGGCAAACTCGCGACCGAGGATCAAGGCAAGGGCCCACGCAGCAAGGACGAGGATGAACCTCGCGGTCCGATCGGCGGTGGACAAAAGAAGTTCCCTCCAAAGGTGAAAACCGTAAACATGATATACGCCACTCATATACCGTAGAGCCTGTAGCCCCGAAGTATAACCCATGGTCGGCGTACCCGATCACCTTCAATCGATGCGACCACCCGACTAGTACCCATCATGGCGGTTCGGCCGCACTCGTCCTAGACCCCATCATAGACGGGTATCACCTCACAAAAGTCCTCATGGACGGAGGAAGTAGCCTAAATCTTATTTACTCAGATACGGCGAAAAAGACGGGTATAGATCCGTCAAGGATCAAACCCAGCAACACTACTTTTAAAGGAGTGATTCCAGGCGTCGAAGCCCGGTGCACAGGCTCTGTAAGCCTAGAAGTAGTGTTCGGCTCGCCCGATAACTTTCGAAACGAAGACTTGATCTTCGGCATCATAGCTTTCCATAGTGTCTATCACGCCCTGTTAGGTCGTACAACGTTCGCTCGCTTTAACACCGTCCCACACTACGCATACCTCAAGCTCAAGATGCCCGGCCCCAAGGGGTCATTATTGTCAACGGCAACACAGAGCGCTCCCTCCAAACTGAGGAACATGCGTTGGCCCTGGCGGCCGAATTCCACTACAATGATGATCGGCAAACGCCGACACCTGCCATAAAGGCACTTAAGGTTGGGGAACGAGCTTGGTTTCAGCCCGAAATCTTAGAACCTTCTTCTCCCCGTAAATAGAGACTCACCCCCCCATCGCATAGCCCTAGGAATAGCAAAGCACGTGCCAAGGAAGCACAACTTCGCTCTCAAGATTCCATGGGCGGCGGTGAGGAAAAAAGGGGTAAGTGTTCGGCTAGACCAAACTACTACCATCAAATGTCTTCGGACACACTGCATGTACCATCAAGGGCTTGCTAAAGGCGTAAAGCTAATCCATACTTCGACAACTTCTCAACACTTTGTTTACAAGATCCGTTCGCTGAACAGTACCACCCATTGAGGTGCACCACTCCCTAGGAGGCGCAGGAGCAGACAAGCGACATGGCACATCGAGGACGTCAGGTCACCAATCGAAGACCCCTGGTATAACCACTCCTGTAAAATTTATATTTCAAATACCTGTAAACAGTTGCTTCGGCAATTCAATCAATAAGAGTTGTTGAGAAAAATATAAAATCATTATACATGGTTGTCTCATTGTCCTTTTTGGCACATATTCTATTTTCTTCCTCTTCTTGAGAAACTGTTCGGTACATTACAATGCAACCGACTAATAGACCAGGGGCTCGAGTTTAAAAAATCCCCTTATGCACAATTGATTATGCGTTCGGCGTCTTGGAATTCGCTTTATATGTATTGGTTCGAACTATGTCTTGATTCAATAGTTGGGTTGCCTGGCTCTTGTGCTTGCTCCTTTACGTTCCGCTCGTTCGACTAAAAGCGAAAAAGGAGAACCTCTGCGATTGTGTTTCCGGCTAGCCTGGTCAAACACCTCAAAGGAGAAAGCCGAAAACTAACTGTCATAGTATGCGAGAACCAGTCTGTGAATCCAAGCTTAAGTGTTACACTCAAGACCTCGTCAGAGGTTATTCCGTGTCATACGATGGGTTTGATGTTCGTACAAACCATGTGATATCGGCTTTAGCCGCAGTTTATCCAAACATCACAAGTTACCGGGGGCTCGGGTGGGTGTTTGGTATAAACCAAAAATTCGGTTATTTTTCAAATTCAGTTAGCAAAATCAAAAACCGAAAATGGCAACTCAAACTAGCTAACTGAAAATTCGGTTAACTGGCTAGTTCGGTGCGTTTTCGGTTTACACCGATTAAAAATTGCTTGTACTGATTGTTCTCACAGCACCCTTTTATATTGGCAAAACTCTCTACCTTATTTCCCTAGCCAGGCGAGGTGGGACTAAAAATTTGCTGGGAGAGTGTCGCCCGCTCGCATGCATGCCGATCAGCTTCCACGCTCACATGAAGAACCTCGACCCATGGTCGCACACGTGACAAGGCCCTTCACGTGACGCCTTGTCTCATATGTGCTAGTCACTAGTGGGCTCTATCGATTGGTGGCCTAAGCACAATGAAATGGGTGGCTAGCTCGCCACGGGAGCGTTTCTAAAAAGATAAAAACTAGCTACGGGAGAACTAGAGAGCGATCTGGAACAGAGTTCCACGTCTGTAGGAGTGTTATATTAGGTACAATTCGGTTTATTTCGGTTAACCAAAGTAAAAAACCGAACAAACCGAATATAGTTTGGTTATTAGAAGTAAAAACCGAAATTATTTATACAACTAATAGAAACTGAAAATTTGGTTTTTTTGGTTTCGGTTTCGGTTCGGTGTTCGGTTCGTCTCCCTATCGGGGGCTAGTCATCAGCCTCCCACAGTCATTTTTCGCACCCAGACGGCTAAGTGAAAGCAATAAAGCATTATGGTCTGATTGCCTGGCCCGCCGCACACTATTGCCTTCGGGTACCGATAGCTCGGCTAAGGGTTATAGTGCGTAAGTAGAGACAGCCCGCGTAGCATCTACATGGGAGCTGAAGCCGACGACTCGTAGCTTTCAGTTTCAACGGCCACACAGGAGTTATAAGGAATGAAAAACATTAAAAACATGATAAGCCATGCATAATAAATATACAAGCGTTCAAAGGTCTTCGGACATATTACAACGCATTTAATCGTACATGTTCTCTTTCGAACACTGCGGCTCTATCGCCTGAGCACCCTCCATGACTACGGAGAAGTATAGCTCAGGGCACCTATGCTCCTTTCCAAGAGGCGGAGGGGTGATGGCTATCTTCATTGGATCAAGCCCCGGCCAGTGCACCTTGGCCTTCGCAAAGGTCATCCTGGCTCCCTCAATATAGGAGGAATGCCTTAGCGCGTCGATCTGAGGCGAGGCATCGCTCAGCTTATGCACCAGGCTGAAGTAGCTGCTCAGCAAGGGCTCGTTGGGCCATAGCCGGATGCAGAGATCCTTCATGTCCGGCTTGGCCATCCGGTGCAGCTCCATCTACTGCTTAAGCTGCTCGACAAGAAGAGAAGAGCGCTCGGGGGCTTTAAATTGCACCCAAAATAGCCGAGCTTCATCTCCCTCTCCTCATGAAGCACAGATCTGGTTCACGTCTGCTGTGCTCTTTTGAAGATCAGAGCAGGCGCCCGAGGAACACCACACCTGGGTAAGCAACTCGAACTTGCTATCCCCGAAGACACACTGCAGTAAATACGGATTACCATCCGTGGTAACCTTTGCTTGGAGGACTTGCTCCTCAAAGAACCGCCTATCCGCCCACTCCTTTTGGAGATCGAATTTCAGGGTGGATAGTTCGGCGGCCTGCTCCTAGCCTTTCTGCTCGAGGTCCTCACACTTCTGGTCGGCGTCCTTGAGCTCTTGCTGGATTTCCTCCACCCAAGCTTCATTCTTGGCGCTCGTGTCTTTTAGAGCAAAAAGTGAGGCACCCACTTGTCCGGCCGCCGCCTTCTCAGCCGCAGCCTCTTGCTTAGCTTTCTGAAGCTTGGCCTTGAGCTTCTCAATTTCCTTCGCCGAGGCTGTGTTGGGAGACGTAGTAGTAAATCAAAAAAATTCCTACGATCACCAAGATCTATCTATGGAGAAACCAGAAATGAGTGGCGAGAGATGGCATCTTCATACCTTTGAAGATCACTAGGCGGAAGCGTTACAAGAACGCGGTTGGTGGAGTCATACTCGTAGCGATTCAGATCGCGGTAGACTCCGATCTCAGCGCCGAACAACGGCGCCTCCGTGTTCAACACACGTACAGCCCGGTGACGTCTCCTACGCCTTGATCCAGCAAGGAGGAAGGAGAGGTTGGGGAAGAGCTCCGGCAGCACGACGGCATGGTGATGGTGGAGCAGCATGGTCTCTGGCAGGGCTTCGCCAAGCGCTATGGAGAACGAGGAGAGGGAGGAGTAGGGCTGCGCCAAGAGGAGAGGAACTCGTGTGTTGGCAGCCCCCCAAAAAACCACTATATATAGGAGAAGGGGTGGAGGGTGCGCAGCCCCTAGGGTGGTGCGGAAGCCCTAGATGGCCTTTGGCCGGCGGCCAAGAGGGGAGAGGGGGAGGGCGCAACCCTAGTGGTCCTTAGGCCCATATGGGTCTAGGGTTTCCCCTACCTCCCACCTTTCCTGCGCCTTGGGCCAGGGTGGAGGGCGCACAAGCCCACTCTGGGGCTGGTCCCTTCCACTCTTGGCCCAGGCAGCCCTCTGGGGCTGGTGGACCCACTTGGTGGACCCCCGGAACCCTTCCGGTGGTCCCGGTACGTTACCGGTAATTCCCGAAACACTTCCGATGGCCAAATCCTCACTTCCTATATATCAATATTTGTCTCCGGGCCATTCCGAAACTCCTCATGACATCCGGGATCTCATCCGGGACTCCAAACTACCTCCGGTAACCACGTACACTATTTCCTTATAACCCTAGCGTCATCGAACCTTAAGTGTGTACACCCTACGGGTTCGGGAGACACGTAGACATGACCGAGACACCTCTCTGGTCAATAACCAACAGCAGGATCTGGATACCCATGTTGGATCCCACATGCTCCATGATGATCTCATCAGATGAACCACGATGTCGGGGATTCAATCAATCCCGTATACAATTCCCTTTGTCTATCGGTATGGTACTTGCCCGAGATTCGATCGTCGGTATCCCTATACCTTGTTCAATCTCGTTACTGGCAAGTCTCTTTACTCGTTCCGTAACACATCATCTCGTGGCTAACTTCTTAGTCACATTAAGCTCATTATGACGATGTCTTACCAAGTGGGCCCAGAGATACCTCTCCGTCATACGGAGTGACAAATCCCAGTCTCGATTTGTGCCAACCCAACAAACACTTTCGGAGATACCCATAGTGCACCTTTATAGCCACCCAGTTATGTTGTGACGTTTGGCACACCTAAAGCATTCCTACGGTATTGTTGAGTTGCACAATCTCATGGTCTAAGGAAACGATACTTGACATTGGAAAAGCTTTAGCAGACGAACTACACGATCTTGTGCTATGCTTAGGATTGGGTCTTGTCCATGACATCATTCTCCTAATGATGTGATCCCGTTATCAATGACATCCAATGTCCATGGTCATGAAACCTTGACCATCTATTGATCAACGAGCTAGCCAACTAGAGGCTCACTAGGGACATGTTGTGGTCTATGTATTCACACATGTATTACGGTTTCCGGTTAACACAATTATAGCATGAACAATAGACAATTATCATGAACAAGGAAATACAATAATAACCATTTTATTGTTGCCTCTAGGGCATATTTCCAACAGTCTCCCACTTGCACTAGAGTCAATAATCCAGTTACATTGTGCTGAATCGAACACCCATAGCATTGTAGTGTTGATCATGTTTTGCTCGTGAGAGAGGTTTAGTCAACGGATCTGTGACATTCAGGTCCGTATGTACTTTACAAATATCTATATCTCCCTCCTGAATGTAATCACGGATGGAGTTGAAGCGGCGCTTGATGTGTCTTGTCTTCTTGTGAAACCTGGGCTCCTTCACAAGGGCAAGAGCTCTAGTGTTGCCACAGATAAGAGTCATCGGGCCCGACACATTGGGAATCGCTCCTAGGTCGGTGATGAACTCCTTCATCCAGACTCCTTCCTTTGCTGCTTCCGAAGCAGCTATGTACTCTGCTTCACATGTAGATGCCGCCACGACGCTTTGCTTGCTACTGCACCAGCTGACTGCCCCTCCGTTCAAAATATACACGTATCCGGTTTGCGACTTGGAGTCATCTGGATCTGTGTCGAAGCTAGCATCGACGTAACCCTTTATGACGAGCTCTTCGGCACCTCCATATACGAGAAACATGTCCTTTGTCCTTTTCAGGTACTTCAGGATATTCTTGACCGCTGTCCAGTGTTGACAAAGTTGTCAGAATCGCGATTCTGAATCGGATCTTAACTCCGTTGCTAGGATCATGAATCGTAGAATCATAACTATCAGGATCGTAGAAACTTAGATTCTATGAGAAAAATCGTAGAATCGGAGGGGCTAATTTGGATCGTAAGATTCTAAGACTTGAGTCGCGATTCTAACAACTCAAAGTGTTCTGCTCCGGGATCACTTTGGTACCTCCCTACCAAACTTATGGCAAGGTTCACATCAGGTCTGGTACACAGCATGGCATACATAATAGAGCCTATGGCTGAAGCATAGGGGATGACACTCATCTCTTCTCTATCCTTTGCCGTGGTCGGACATTGAGTTGTACTCAATCTCACACCCTGTAACACAGGTAAGAACCCCTTCTTGGACTGATCCATATTGAACTTCTTCAATATCTTTTCAAGGTATGTGCTTTGTGAAAGACCTATGAGGCGTCTCGATCTATCTCTATAGATCTTGATGCCTAATATGTAAGCAGCTTCTCCAAGGTCCTTCATTGAAAAACATTTATTCAAGTAGGCCTTTACACTTCCCAAAAGTTCTATATCATTTCCCATTATCAGTATGTCATCCACATATAATATGAGAAATGCTACAGAGCTCCCACTCACCTTCTTGTAAATACAGGGTTCTCCATAAACCTGTACAAACCCAAACACTTTAATCACCTCATTAAAGCGAATGTTCCAACTCCGAGATGTTTGCACCAGCCCATATATGGAGCGCTGGAGCTTGCATACCTTGTTTGCATCTTTAGGATCGACAAAACCTTCCGGCTGCATCATTTACAGTTCTTCCTTAAGGAAGCCATTAAGGAATGCCATTTTGACGTCCATTTGCTAGATCTCATAATCATAAAATGCGGCAATTTCTAACATGATTCGGACAGACTTCAACATCGCTACGGGTGAGAAAGTCTCATCGTAGTCAACTCCTTGAACTTGTCAATAACCCTTAGCGACAAGCCGAGCCTTATAGACGGTCGCATTACCATCCGCATCAGTCTTCTTCTTAAATATCCATTTATTTTCAATGGCTCACTTATCATCAGGCAAGTCCACCAAAGTCCACGCTTTGTTCTCATACATGGATCCTATCTCGGATTTCATGGCTTCAAGCCATTTGTTGGAATCTGGGCCCGCCATCGCTTATTCAAAGTTCGAAGGTTCACCGTTGTCCAACAACATGATCTCCAGGACAGGGTTGCCGTACCACTTTGGTGCGAAACGTGTCCTAGTGGATCTTCGACATCCAATAGTAACTTGATCTAAAGTTTCATGATCATCATCATTAACTTCCTCTCCAGCCGATGCAGGCTCCACAAAAACAACTTCCTGTGCTGCGCTACTCTCCGGTTCGAGTGGAGGTACAATTACCTCATCAAGTTCTATTTTCCTCCCACTTGCTTCTTTCGAGAGAAACTCTTTCTCGAGAAAGGATCCATTCTTGGCAACAAAGACTTTGCCTTCAGATCTGAGGTAGAAGGTATACCCAATAGTCTCTTTGGGATCTCCTATGAAGATGCACTTTTCCTCTTTGGGTTCGAGCTTCTCAGGTTGAAGTTTCTTCACATAAGCATCGCATCCCCAAACTTTTAGAAACGACAGCTTAGGTTTCTTTCCAAACCATAATTCATACAGTGTCGTCTCAACGGACTTTGACGGTGCCCTATTTAAAGTGAATGTGGCAGTCTCTAATGCATATCCCCAAAATGATAGCAATAAGTCGGTAAGAGACATCATAGATCGCACCATATCCAAAAGAGTGCGATTACGACGTTCAGACACACCATTTCGCTGAGGTGTGCCAGGCGGCATGAGTTGTGAAACAAATCCACATTTCCTAGGTGCGTACCAAACTCATGACTTAAATATTCTCCACCACGATCAGATCGTAGGCACTTTATTTTCCTGTCACATTGATTCTCTACCTCACTCTAAAATTCCTTGAACCTTTCAAAGGTTTCAGACTTGTGTTTCATTAAGTAGACATACCTATATCTGCTCAAGTCATCAGTGAGGGTGAGAACATAATGGTAGCCACCGCGAGCCTCGACGCTCATTGGACCACATACATCGGTATGTATTATCTCCAATAAGTCAGTTGCTCGCTCCATTGTTCCGGAGAACGGAGTCTTGGTCATCTTGCCCATGAGGCATGGTTCGCACGTGTCAAATGATTCGAAATCAAGAGACTCCAAAAGTCCATCAACATGGAGCTTCTTCATGCGTTTGACACCAATATGACCAAGGCGGCAGTGCCACATGTAAGTGGGACTATCGTTATCAACCTTACACTTTTTGGTACTCACACTATGGACATGTGTAACATCACGTTCGAGATTCATCAAAAATAAACCATTGACCAGCGGAGCATGACCATAAAACATTTCTCTCATATAAATAGAACAACCATTATTCTCAGATTTAAATGAGTAGCCATCTCGCATCAAGTGAGATCCAGGTACAATGTTCATGCTCAAAGCTGGTATTAAATAACAATTATTGAGGTTTAAAACTAATCCCGAAGGTAGATGTAGAGGTAGCGTGCCGACGGCGATCACATTGACCTTGGAACCATTCCCGACGCGCATCGTCACCTCGTCCTTTGCCAGCCTCCGCTTATTCTGCAGCTCCTGCTTGGAGTTACAAATGTGAGCAACTGCACCGGTATCAAATACTCAGGAGCTACTACGAGAGCTGGTTAGGTACACATAAATAAAAAGTATATCACATATACCTTTAACGTTGTCGGCCTTCTTATCCGCTAAGTACTTGGGGCAATTCCGCTTCCAGTGACCGATACCCTTGCAATAAAAGCACTCGGTCTGAGGCTTGGGTCCATTCTTGTTCTTCTTCCCGGCAACTTGCTTATCGGGCGCGGCAACAGCTTTGCCATCCTTCTTAAAGTTCTTCTTACCCTTGCCTGTCTTGAAACTAGTGGTCTTATTCACTATCAACACTTGATGCTCCTTTTTCATCTCGACCTCCGCTGATTTCAGCATCGAGTACAAGTCAGGAATGGACTTCTCCATTGTTGGAAATATGCCCTAGAGGCAATAATAAAATGGTTATTATTGTATTTCCTTGTTCATGATAATTGTCTATTGTTCATGCTATAATTGTGTTAACCGGAAACCATAATACATGTGTGAATACATAGACCACAACATGTCCCTAGTGAGCCTCTAGTTGACTAGCTCGTTGATCAATAGATGGTCACGGTTTCATGACCATGGACATTGGATGTCGTTGATAACGGGATCACATCATTAGGAGAATGATGTGATGGACAAGACCCAATCCTAAGCATAGCACAAAGATCGTGTAGTTCGTTTGCTAAAGCTTTTCAATGTCAAGTGTCATTTCCTTAGACCATGAGATTGTGTAACTCCCGGATACCGTAGGAATACTTTGGGTGTGCCAAACGTCACAACGTAACTGGGTGGCTATAAAGGTACGCTACGGGTATCTCCGAAAGTGTCTGTTGGGTTGACACGAATCGAGACTGGGATTTGTCACTCCGTGTGACGGAGAGGTATCTCTGGGCCCACTCGGTAAGACATCATCATAATGAGCTCAATGTGACTAAGGAGTTAGCCACGGGATGATGTATTACGGAACGAGTAAAGAGACTTGCCAGTAACGAGATTGAACAAGGTATAGGGATACCGACGATCGAATCTCGGGCAAGTACCATACCGATAGACAAAGGGAATTGTATACGGGATTGATTGAATCCCTGACATCGTGGTTCATCCGATGAGATCATCGTGGAGTACGTGGGAGCCAACATGGGTATCCAGATCCCGCTGTTGGTTATTGGCCGGAGAGGTGTCTCGGTCATGTCTACGTGTCTCCCGAACCCGTAGGGTCTACACACTTAAGGTTCGATGACGCTAGGGTTATAGGGAAAAGGTATACGTGATTACCGAAGGTTGTTCGGAGTCCCGGATGAGATCCCGGACGTCACGAGGAGCTCCGGAATGGTCCGTAGGTAAAGATTGATATATAGGAAGTCCAGTTTTGGTCACCGGAAAGTTTTCGGGCTCATCGGTAGTGTACCGGGAGTGCCGGGAGGGTGCCGGAGGACCCCCGGGAGGGGTGTGACGACCAAAGGACCACATGGGCTGTTAGATAAAGTGTGCCAGCCCTTATTGGGCTGGGCAAGACTTTTGCTAAAGGCCCATGCGGCTGGAGATAAGGAGATAAGGCAAAAAGGATTTAAAAGGAGGAGATCCACCTCCCTTGTGGGAGGTGGACTCTCCCTTTAATTCAGCCGGCCATCTCCTCTTTGGAGTAGAGGCCAAGCCAGCCCTCCACGTCCCTCCTCCTATATATACTTGAGGTTTTGGATGTTTTGAGACAGGATTTGATCTCTCTCTCTCACGGCGAAGCCCTACCTCTCTTCTTCCTCCTCCGCAGCGCTTAGGCGAAGCCCTGTCAGAATACCTTGCTACTCCACCACCACCACGCCGTCGTGCTGCTGTTGGAGCCCTTCCCCAACCTCTCCTTCCTCCTTGCTGGATCAAGGTGTTGGAGACGTCACCGGGCTGCACGTGTGTTGAACGCGGAGGTGCCGTCCGTTCGGCACTTGATCGGATCTACCGCGATCTGAATCGCTGCGAGTACGACTCCATCAACCGCGTTCTTGTAACGCTTCCGCTTAGCGATCTTCAAAGGTATGAAGATGCAATCTCTCCCCTCTCGTTGCTGGTTTCTCCATAGATAGATCTTGGTGAACGTAGGAAAATTTTGATTTACTACTACGTCTCCCAACAGTGGCATCATGAGCTAGGTCTATGCGTAGAATCTATGCACGAGTAGAACACAAAGCAGTTGTGGGCGTCGATTTTGTTAATATGCTTGCCGTTACTAGTCTTATCTTGATTCGACGGTATTGTGGGATGAAGCGGCCCGGACCAACCTTACACGTACGCTTACGTGAGACCGGTTCCACCGCCTGACATGCACTAGTTGCATAAGGTGGCTAGCGGGTGTCTGTCTCTCCCACCTTAGTCGGATTGGATTCGATGAAAAGGGTCCTTATGAAGGGTAAATAGCAATTGGCATATCACGTTGTGGTTTTGACGTAGGTAAGAAACGTTCTTGCTAGAAACCTATAGCAACCACGTAAAAACTTGCAACTACAAATTAGAGGACGTCTAACTTGTTTTTGCAGCATATGTCGTGTGATGTGATATGGCCAAAAGGATGTGATGTGATGCATTGTGATGTATGAGATTGATCATGTTCTTGTAATAGGGTTCACGACTTGCATGTCGATGACTATGACAACCGGCAGGAGCCATAGGAGTTGTCTTATATTATTGTATGACCTGCGTGTCAATCATAAACGCCATGTAATTACTTTACTTTATTGCTAAACGTTAGCTGTAGTAGTAGAAGTAATATTTGGCGAGACAACTTCATGAAGACACAATGATGGAGATCATGATGATGGAGATCATGGTGTCGTGCCGGTGACAGTGATGTTCATGGTGCCCCGAAGATGGAGATCAAAGGAGCAAGATGATATTGGCCATATCATGTCACTATATTGATTGCATGTGATGTTTATCATGTTTACATCTTATTTGCATAGAACGACGGTAGTAAATAAGATGATCTCTCAATAAAATTTCAAGAAAGGTGTTCACCCTAACTGTGCACCGTTGCTAAGGATCGTCGTTCCGAAGCACCACGTGATGATCGGGTGTGATAGGTTCTAACGTTCGCATACAACGGGTGTAAGCCAGATTTACACATGCGAAACACTTAGGTTGACTTGACGAGCCTAGCATGTACAGACATGGCCTCGGAACACGGAAGACCGAAAGGTCGAACATGAGTCGTATAGAAGATACGATCAACATAGAGATGTTCACCATGGATGACTAGTCCGTCTCACGTGATGATCGGACACGGGCTAGTTGACATGGATCATGTATCACTTGGAAGACTAGAGAGATGTCTATCTAAGTGGGAGTTCATTAATAATTTGATTAAATGAACTTAATTATCATGAACTTAGTCTAAAAATGTCCTTGCAAATTATGTCGTAGATAGCTCGCGCTGTAGCTCCCCAGTTTTATTGATACAATCCTAGAGAAAAGTAAGTTGAAAGTTGATGGTAGCAATAATGCGGACTGGGTCCGTGATCTGAGGATTGTCCTCATTGCTGCACAGAAAGCTTATGTTTTTGATGTACCGCTAACTGCATCACTCCCTCAAGCGTTGTCTGTAGATGTTGTGAACATATGACAGGCACTTTTTGATGACTACGTGATAGTTCAGTGCGTCATGCATTACGGCTTAGAATTGAGGCTTCAAAATGTTTTGAACGTCACAGAACATATGAGATGTTCTAGGAGCTGAGATTGTGATCTCAAGCTCGTGCCTATGTTGAGAGGTATGAGACCTCCAACAAGATTCTTTGCCTGCAAGATAAAGGAGAATAGCTTAATCGGTGAGCGTGTTCTCAGATTGTCTGGGTGCTACAATCACTTGAATCAAGTGGGAGTTAATCTTCCAGATGAGATAGTGATTAATGCAGTTCTCCAAGTCACTGCCACCAAGCTACTAGAGCTTTGTGATGAACTATAACATGCCAGGGATGGATAAGATGATCCCTGAGTTGTTCGTGATGTTTGACACCACGAAGGTAGAAATCAATAAGGAGCATCAAGTGTTGATGGTTAAGTGAAAACCACTAGTTTCAAAAGGGGCAAGGGCAAGAAGGGAAAAACTTCAGGAATGGCAAGCCAGTTGTTGCTCTAGTGAAGAAACCCAAGGTTGAGCCCGAACCCGAGACTAAGTGCTTCTGTCATGAGGAGAATGTTCGCTGAAGCGGAAAAACCCTAGATTATTGGTAGATAAGAAGGCTGGTAATGTCAATGGAAGTATATTTGATATACGTGTTAGTGATGTGTACCTTGCTGGTACTCCTAGTAGCACCTGGGTATTAGATACCGGTTCGGTTGCTAAGTGTTAGCAACTCGAAATAAAAGCTACGGAGTAAATGGAGACTAGCTAGGTGAAAGGTGACGATGAGTGTTGGAAGTATTTCCAAGATTGATGTGATCACCATCGCACGCTCTCTCTACCTTCAGGATTTGTGATAAACCTAAATAAATGTTATTTGGTGTTTGCGTTGAGCATAAACGTGATTAGATCATGATTAGTGCGATACGGTTATTCATATAAGTTAGAGAATAATGGTTATTCTGTTTACATGGATAATGCCTTCAATGGTCATGCACCCACTCGAAATGGTTTATCGAATCATGATCGTAGTAGTACACATATTCATAACATTGGTACCAAAAGATACAAAGTTAATAATGATAGTACCACATGCTTGTGGCACTGCCACGTAATGTCATATTGGTATAAATCGCATGAAGAAACTCCATGATGATGGATGTTTTTTGACTCACTCGATTTCGAATCGGTTGAGACATGCGAGCCATGCCTCTTGGGCAAGATGACTGAGACCCCGTCATCCAATATGATGGAGCGGGCAAGTGGCTTATTGGAATTAATACATGTTGATGTATGTGGTCCAATGAGTGTTGAAACACACAGTGGATATCGTTGTTTTTCTTTACCTTCACTCATGATTTGAGTAAATATGGGGATATTTACTTAATGAAACACGAATCTGAAATGTTTGAAAGGTTCAAGGAGTTTCAGAGTGAAGTTAAAGATCATCGTGACAAGAAGATAAATGTCTATGATATGATCATGGAGGTGAATATCTAAGTTACGAGTTTGGTATGCAATTTTAGACAATGTGGAAATTGTTTCACAGCTCACGCCTCCTGGAACACCATAGTGTGATGGTGTGTTCGAACGTCATAGTCATGCTCTATTGGATATAGTGAGTACTATGATGTCTCTTATCGTTTTACCACTATCGTTATGGGGTTATGCATTAAAGACAAATCCATTCACTTTAACAGGGCACCATCTAAGTCTGTTGAGATGACACCGTGAGAATTATGGTTTGATAGAAGCCTAAGCTGTCATTTCTTAATGTTTGGGGCTGCGACGCTTATGTGAAAATGGGTTTTTCACCTAGCGAGCTCGAACCCAAAGCAGACAAATGCATCTTCATAGAATACCCTAATGAGACATTGGGTATACCTTCTATCTCAGATCCAAGCGCAAAAGGTATTTGTAGCTAAGAACGGGTCCTTTCTTGAGAAAGAGTTTCTCTCGAAAGAATTGAGTGGGAGGAAGATAGAACTTGATAAGGTTGTTGAACCTTTGTTTCATCCAGAGAATAGCGCAACACAGAAAGATGTTTCTGTAGAGCCTACTCAGTTGAAAAGGAAGTTAATGATGATGATCATGAAGCTTCGGATCAAGTCACTATCGAACCTCGTAGGTCGACAAGGACGCGTACTGCTCCTGAGTAGTATGACAACCCTGTCTTGGAAATCATGTTGTTGGACAGCGATGAACCTACGAACTATGGAGAAGCGATGGTGGGCCCGGATTCCAACAAATGGCTAGGAGCCATGAAATCTGAGAAAGGATCCATGTATGAAAACCAAGTATGGACTTTGGTAGACTTGCCTGTTGAATGGCGGGTCATTGAGTACAAATGGACCTTTGAGATAAACATAGACGCTAATGGTGAAATGTCACCGTTTATAAAGCTCGACTTGTCGCAAAGAAGTTTCCGCCAAGTTCAAGGAGTTGACTGCAATGAGATTGTCTCATCTGTAGCGATGCTAAAAGTCTATTAAAATTTTGTTAGCAGTTGCTGCATTTTTCGATTATGAAATCTGGCAGATGGATGACAAAACAAGGTTTCCGTAATGGTTTCTGTGAGGAAGAGTTGTATGTGATACAACCAGAAGGTTTTGTCAATCCTAAGGATGCTAATAATATGCAAACTCCAGCGATCCTTCTATGGACTGGAGCAAGCATCTCGGAGTTGGAATATATGCTTTGATGAGGTGATCAAAGTGTTTAAGTTTATACAATGTTTATGAGAAACTTGTATTTGCAAGAAAGTGAGTGGGAGCACTATGGAATTTCTTATAAGAATATGTAGTTGACATATTATTGATCGGAAATGATGTAGAATTTCTGGAAGAGCATGAAGGGTTGTTTGAAAAGTTTTTTTTCAAAGGAAGACCCAGATAAAGCTACTATTTTATTAAGCATCAAGATCTATAGGGATAGATCTATTCGCTTGATAAGTTTTTTCGACGAAGACATACCTTGACAAGTTTTTGAAGGAGTTCAAAATAGATGGGTCAAAGAAGGAGTTCTTGACTGTATTGTAAGGTATGAAATTGAGTAAGACTCAATACCCGACCACGGCAGAAGATAAAGAAGAGATGAGTGTCATCTCCTATGCTTTAGCCATAGGCTCTATATAGTATGCCATGCTGTGTACCGCACCTGTGTGTGCCTTGCCATGAGTCTGTCAAGGGGTACAAGAGTAATCCAAGAGTGGATCACTAGACAGCGGTCAAAGTTAGCCTTAGTAACTTGAGAACTAAGGAAATATTTCTCGATTATGGAGGTGATAAAGAGTTCATCGTAAAGTGTTACGATGATGCAAGCTTTAAAACCAATCCGGATGACTCTTAGTAGAAATCCAGCTACGTATAGTGGAGCAGCCATTTGGAATAGCTCCAAGTGGAGCGTGGGAGCAGTATCTACAAATATGAAATGGAAAGTTTGCAAAGGTACACACGGATCTGAATGTCGCAGACCCGCTGACTAAAAACCTCTTTCACGAGCAGAACATGAACAAACCCAGAACTTATTGGGTGTTAATCACATGATGATATGATCATATGGTGATGTAAGTGTTAATCACATGGTGATGTGAACTAGATTATTGACTCTAGTGCAAGTGGGAGACTGTTGGAAATATGCCCTAGAGGCAATAATAAAATGGTTATTATTGTATTTCCTTGTTCATGATAATTGTCTATTGTTCATGCTATAATTGTGTTAACCGGAAACCATAATACATGTGTGAATACATAGACCACAACATGTCCCTAGTGAGCCTCTAGTTGACTAGCTCGTTGATCAATAGATGGTCACGGTTTCATGACCATGGACATTGGATGTCGTTGATAATGGGATCACATCATTAGGAGAATGATGTGATGGACAAGACCCAATCCTAAGCATAGCACAAAGATCGTGTAGTTCGTTTGCTAAAGCTTTTCAATGTCAAGTGTCATTTCCTTAGACCATGAGATTGTGTAACTCCCGGATACCGTAGGAATACTTTGGGTGTGCCAAACGTCACAACGTAACTGGGTGGCTATAAAGGTACGCTACGGGTATCTCCGAAAGTGTCTGTTGGGTTGACACGAATCGAGACTGGGATTTGTCACTCCGTGTGACGGAGAGGTATCTCTGGGCCCACTCGGTAAGACATCATCATAATGAGCTCAATGTGACTAAGGAGTTAGCCACGGGATGATGTATTACGGAACGAGTAAAGAGACTTGCCAGTAACGAGATTGAACAAGGTATAGGGATACCGACGATCGAATCTCGGGCAAGTACCATACCGATAGACAAAGGGAATTGTATACGGGATTGATTGAATCCCTGACATCGTGGTTCATCCGATGAGATCATCATGGAGTACGTGGGAGCCAACATGGGTATCCAGATCCCGCTGTTGGTTATTGGCCGGAGAGGTGTCTCGGTCATGTCTACGTGTCTCCCGAACCCGTAGGGTCTACACACTTAAGGTTCGATGACGCTAGGGTTATAGGGAAAAGGTATACGTGATTACCGAAGGTTGTTCGGAGTCCCGGATGAGATCCCGGACGTCACGAGGAGCTCCGGAATGGTCCGGAGGTAAAGATTGATATATAGGAAGTCCAGTTTTGGTCACCGGAAAGTTTTCGGGCTCATCGGTAGTGTACCGGGAGTGCCGGGAGGGTGCCGGAGGACCCCCGGGAGGGGTGTGACGACCAAAGGACCACATGGGCTGTTAGATAAAGTGTGCCAGCCCTTATTGGGCTGGGCAAGACTTTTGCTAAAGGCCCATGCGGCTGGAGATAAGGAGATAAGGCAAAAAGGATTTAAAAGGAGGAGATCCACCTCCCTTGTGGGAGGTGGACTCTCCCTTTAATTCAGCCGGCCATCTCCTCTTTGGAGTAGAGGCCAAGCCAGCCCTCCACGTCCCTCCTCCTATATATACTTGAGGTTTTGGATGTTTTGAGACAGGATTTGATCTCTCTCTCTCACGGCGAAGCCCTACCTCTCTTCTTCCTCCTCCGCAGCGCTTAGGCGAAGCCCTGTCAGAATACCTTGCTACTCCACCACCACCACGCCGTCGTGCTGCTGTTGGAGCCCTTCCCCAACCTCTCCTTCCTCCTTGCTGGATCAAGGTGTTGGAGACGTCACCGGGCTGCACGTGTGTTGAACGCGGAGGTGCCGTCCGTTCGGCACTTGATCGGATCTACCGCGATCTGAATCGCTGCGAGTACGACTCCATCAACCGCGTTCTTGTAACGCTTCCGCTTAGCGATCTTCAAAGGTATGAAGATGCAATCTCTCCCCTCTCGTTGCTGGTTTCTCCATAGATAGATCTTGGTGAACGTAGGAAAATTTTGATTTACTACTACGTCTCCCAACATCCATACCCTGCATGTTGTAGTTCATCACAAAGCTCTTGTAGCTAGGTGGGAGTGACTAGAGGATTCTGTCAATGACCGAGTCATCCGGGAGATTAACTCCCAGCTGAGTTAAGCGGTTGTGCAACCCAGAAATTTTGAGTATGTGCTCACTGACAGAACTATTCTCCTACATCTTACAGCTGAGAACTTGTCGGAGACATCATATCTCTCGACCCGGGCATGAGCTTGGAAAACCAGTTTCAGCTCCTGGAACATCTCATATGCTCTGTGTTGCTCAAAACGCTTTTGGAGCCCCGATTCTAAACTGTAAAGCATGCCACACTGAACAAGGGAGTAATCATCACAGTGTGACTGCCAAGCATTCATAACGTCTTGGTCCGCTGGGAAAATGGGTGGGTCACCTAGCGGTGCATCAAGGACATAAAATCTCTTGGAATCTATGAGGATGATCCTCAAGCTACGGACCCAGTCCGCATAGTTGCTTCCATCATCTTTCAGCTTGGTTTTCTCTAGGAACGTGTTGAAGTTGAGGGTGACATTAGCGTTGGCCACTGGATCTACAATATAGATTGTAAAGACAATTTTAGACTATGTTCATGATAATTAAGTTCACATAATCAAATTATTTAATGAACTCCCACTTAGATAGACATCTCTCTAGTCATCCAAGTGATACATGATCCATGTCAACTAGCCCGTGTCCGATCATCACGTGAGATGGACTAGTCATCCATGGTGAACATCTCCATGTTGATCGTATCTTCTATACGACTCATCTTCGGCCTTTTGATCTTCCGTGTTCCGAGGCCATGTCTGTACATGCTAGGCTCGTCAAGTCAACCTAAGTGTTCCACGTGTGTAAATATGGCTTACACCCATTGTATGTGAACGTTAGAACCTATCACACCTGATCATCACATGGTGCTTCAGAACAACGATCCTTAGCAACGGTGCACAGTTAGGGTGAACACCTTTCTTGAAATTTTATTGAGAGATCATCTTATTTACTACCGTCGTTCTAAGCAAATAAGATGTAAACATGATAAACATCACATGCAATCAATATAGTGACATGATATGGCCAATATCATCTTGCTCCTTTGATCTCCATCTTCGGGGCACCATGATCATCACTGTCACCGGCACGACACCATGATCTCCATCATCGTGTCTTCATGAAGTTGTCTTGCCAACTATTACTTCTACTACTATGGCTAACGTTTATCAATAAAGTAAAGTAATTACATGGCGTTTATGATTGACATGCAGGTCATACAATAAAATAAGACAATTCCTATGGCTCCTGCCGGTTGTCATACTCATCGACATGCAAGTCATGAATCCTATTACAAGAACATGATCAATCTCATACATCACAATGCATCACATCACACCCTTTGGCCATATCACATCACAAGGCATATGCTGCAAAAACAAGTTAGACGTCCTCTAATTTGTAGTTGCAAGTTTTTACATGGCTGCTATAGATTTCAAGCAAGAACGTTTCTTACCTACGCCAAAACCACAACGTGATATGCCAATTGCTATTTACCCTTCATAAGGACCCATTTAATCGAATCCAATCCAACTAAGGTGGGAGAGACATACAACCGCTAGCCACCTTATGCAACAAGTGCATGTCAGGCGATGGAACCGGTCTCACGTAAGCATACGTGTAAAGTTGGTTCGGGCTGCTTCATCCCACAATACCGCCGAATCAGGATAAGACTAGTAGTGGTAAGCAAGTTAACAAGATCGACGCCCACAACAACTTTGTGTTCTAATCGTGCATAGATTCTACGCATAGACCTAGCTCATGATGCCACTATTGGGAGACGTAGTAGTAAATCAAAAAAATCCTACGATCACCAAGATCTATCTATGGAGAAACCAGCAACGACTGGGGAGAGATTGCATCTTCATACCTTTGAAGATCGCTAAGCAGAAGCATTACAAGAACGCGGTTGGTGGAGTCGTACTCATAGCGATTCAGATCGCGGTGGACTCCGATCTCAGCGCCGAACAACGGCGCCTCTGCGTTCAACACACGTACAGCCCAGTGACGTCTCCTACGCCTTGATCTAGCAAGGAGCAAGGAGAGGTTGGGGAAGAGCTCCGGCAGCACGACGGCGTGGTGATGGTGGAGCAGCGTGGTCTCCGGCAGGGCTTTGCCAAGCGCTACGGAGAACGAGGGGAGGGAGGAGTAGGGCTGCGCCAAGAGGAGAGGAACTCGTGTGTTGGCAGCCCCCAAAAAACCCCACTATATATAAGAGGAGGGGAGGAGGGTGCACATCCCCTAGGGTTCCCACCCTAGGGTTTTGCAGCAGCCCTAGATGGCCTTTGGCCGGCGGCCAAGAGGGGAGAGGGGGAGGGCGCAGCCCTAGTGGGCCTTAGGCCCATCTCGGTCTAGGGTTTCCCCTCCCTCCCACCTTTCCTCCGCCTTGGGCCAGGGTGGAGGGCGCACCAGTCCACTCTAGGGCTGGTCCCTTCCACTCTCGGCCCACGCAGCCCTCTGGGGCTGGTGGTCCCACTTGGTGGACCCCCGGAACCCTTTCGGTGGTCCCGGTACGTTACCGGTAATTCCCGAAACACTTCCGGTGGCCAAATCCTCACTTCCTATATATCAATCTTTGTCTCCGGACCATTCCAGAACTCCTCATGTCATTCAGGGTCTCACCCGGGACTCCGAACTACCTTCGGTAACCACGTACACTATTTCCCTATAACCCTAGCATCATCGAACCTTAAGTGTGTAGACCCTATGGGTTCGGGAGACACGTAGACATGACCGAGACAGCTCTCTGGTCAATAACCAACAGCGGGATCTGGATACCCATGTTGGCTCCCACATGCTCCATGATGATCTCATTGGATGAACCACGATGTCGGGGATTCAATCAATCCCGTATACAATTCCCTTTGTCTATCGGTATGATACTTGCCCGAGATTCGATTGTCGGTATCCCTATACCTTGTTCAATCTCATTACCGGCAAGTCTCTTTACTCGTTACATAATACATCATCCCGTGGCTAACTCCTTAGTAACATTGAGTTCATTATGATGATGTCTTGCCGAGTGGGCCCAGAGATACCTCTCCGTCATACGGAGTGACAAATCCTAGTCTCGATTCGTGCCAACCCAACAAACACTTTCGGAGATACCCATAGTGCACCTTTATAGCCACCCAGTTACGTTGTGACGTTTGGAACACCCAAAGCGTTCCTACGGTATCTGGGAGTTGCACAATCTCATGGTCTAAGGAAACGATACTTGACATTGGAAAAGCTTTAGCAGACGAACTACACGATCTTGTGCTATGCTTAGGATTGGGTCTTGTCCATCACATCATTCTCCTAATGATGTGATCCCGTTATCAATGACATCCAATGTCCATGGTCATGAAACCGTGACCATCTATTGATCAACGAGCTGGCCAACTAGAGGCTCGCTAGGGACATGTTGTGGTCTATGTATTCACACATGTATTACAGTTTCCGGTTAACACAATTATAGCATGAACAATAGACAATTATCATGAACAAGGAAATACAATAATAACCATTTTATTATTGTCTCTAGGGCATATTTCCAACAGGCTGTGTAAGTATCAAAGATGTAATCATGCTGCGTCGATAGTACAAATCATTTAGTGATGAATTTTTTCGATATTACAACCGGCTTACCTTGCGCCTCGTTGAATCTCTTATTCAGAGCGTCAAGCTCATCTTCGGAGCTCTTGAGCTTTCGATTTAGCTTGACGCTCTGAATAAGAGAGTCAACGAGGCGCAAGGTAAGCCGAATCTCCGATTTAGCTTGTCTAGCTCGGCGGCATTAGTAGCCGCCGCCGATGACGAAGCCTGCAAATAAACCACCAGCAGGTTACATGGGTTCAACCCTCCGAACTATCATGAATATGATCCTATGACCGGTCCTATTAAGGGTTGTTTGAGAATTCCAAACTAATATCGTCTCGCACATTGTCCGGGTAATGGTCTATGATTGACCCCCAGGTGAGTTTTTTCCAAACTCACCTAGGGCTCAGGGGCTGGCATGTATATAATCATAACACAAAGAAATTAATATTTAACAAATAGAGCATTACGTGCCTCACCTGAAAGCCCGTCAGGAGACTGTTGAAGGCCTCCTCCAGTCCATTGTCGACAGACCGAATGCTCTGCAATACCGCATCCATAAGGGTGCGGTGCTCCTCGGACATGGAGGTTCTCGATAGAGCCTCCTCCATAACCTGCCACCCATTGGTCGGTGGTGATCAGTTAACCCGATCTCCAACCAGGGATTGAACCAGTGCCTCCAGAGGCGTGGTGCGCTCCGGAGATGTCCTTGGAGGGGACTGAACATCCCCTCGTCCGGTCTCCTCAATATCCGGGCGGGGCTCTCCCCCCCAGTCTTCGGTGGTCGAGGCGTTAGCCTCGACCATGACATCTGATGACCCACAAGTATAGGGGATCTATCATAGTCCTTTCGATAAGTAAGAGTGTCGAACCCAACAAGGAGCATAAGGAAATGACAAGCGGTATCCAGTAACGTATTCTCTGCAAGCACTGAAATTATCGGTAACAGATAGTTTTGTGATAAGATAATTCGAACGAGTAACAAGTAACAAGTGTAGAAAAGGTGCAGGAAGGTAGCCAAATACTTTTTATATCAAAGGACAGGCCTGGACAAACTCTTATATAAAACAAAGCGCTCCCAAGGACACATGGGAATTTCTGTCAAGCTAGTTTTCATCATGCTCATTTGATTCGCGTTCGTTACTTTGATAATTTTCTATGTGGGTGGACCGGTGCTTGGGTTCTGCCCTTACTTGGACAAACCTCCCACTTATGATTAACCCCTATCGTAAGCATCCGCAACTATGAAAGAAGAATTAAGGTAAACCTAACCATAGCATGAAACATATGGATCCAAACCAGCCCCTTACGAAGCAACGCATAAACTAGGGTTTAAGCTTCTGTCACTCTAGCAACCCATCATCTACTTATTACGTCCCAATGCCTCCCCCTAGGCCCAAATAATGGTGAAGTGTTATGTATTTGATGTTCACATAACACCACTAGAGGAGATACAACATACATCTCATCAAAATATCGAACGAATACCAAATTCACATGATTACTTATAACAAGATTTAACCCATGTCCTCAGGAACAAACGTAACTACTCACGAAACATGTTCATGTTCAAGATAAGAGGATTATTAATTATCATAAAGGATATGAACATATGATCTTCCACCAAGTAAACCAACTAGCATCAACTACAAGGAGTAATCAACACTACTAGCAACCCACATGTACCAATCTGAGGTGTTGAGACAAAGATCGGATACAAGAGATGAACTAGGGTTTGGAGAGGAGATGGTGCTAGTGAAGATGTTGATGGATATTGACCCCCTCTCGATGAGAGTATCGTTGGTGATGACGATGGCTTCGATTTCCCCCTCCGAGAGGGAAGTTTCCCTGGCAGAATAGCCCTGTCGGAGCTCTAGATCGGTTCTGCCCAAGTTCCGCCTCGAGACGGCGGTGCTTCATCCCGAAAGCTCTCTTTTGATTTATTTTTTCCAAGTCAAAATGCTTTATATAGAAGAAGATGGGCGTCAAAGGAGCCACTAGGGCCCCACAAGCCTGCTAGGCAAGGCTAGGGGGTGGTCGCGCCTAGCAGGCTTGTGGCCTGCAGGTGGCCCCCCTCTGGTTGATTCTTGCGCCAATATTTTTTATTAATTCCAAAAATATTCTTCGTAAATTTTCAGGACTTTTGGAGTTGTGTAGAATAGGTATCTCAGATCTGCTACTTTTCTAGTCCAGAATTCCAGCTGCTGGCATTCTCCCTCTTCATGTAAACCTTGTAAAATAAGAGAAAAAAGGCATAAGTATTTTACCACAACATGTAATAACAGCCCATAATGCAATACATATCAATATAAAAGCATTATGCAAAATGGACGTATCAACGTCGTCTCCCACACCGCAGGTGTTCGGCTCCATAGGAGCCTGCTGGGATGATACCTCCGTGGCATCCTTCGCGGCGCCTTAAGGAGTGGGGTGAGACGTGGTCCCACTCTTTGCTAGCTCGGCGGGTGGGGTCTCCCCATCTGAAACTTGGTCGGTGGGGAGGGCGCGTGGTGGGCTACAAATCAATGGGCGCTCACATGATTTTAACATTCAAAAACTTAGCATTAACAGCTCGAGAAGTCTTCGGATCCTTACCTTCGAGCTGGGGGCTTGACCCTTAGGTTCCTTTGTGGAGCCTTCTCAAAGTCCTCGGACTCAGTATCCGAGTCCAAACTGTACATGAACAGAATCAACTGAGTCCGACGCGCTTTCTTCGGGGCAGGAGGGGGTACCTCCTCTGTGGCGTCCGATGATGTCGTCCTCTTTCTTGTGAGGGGGGAATCGCCTTCCCCCTCGTCATCATGCTCCTCCTCCTGATTGGAGGAGGCATGGGTTTCCCCGGACACAACGTCTGCCTGGTCCCTGATACGAAGGCCTCCTCGGCCTAGTTTCTTCTTCTTCTCCTTCTTCTTTGGCGCCTTGTAAGGCGTCACGACGAGCATCTCCGACAACAGCCTGGACCTGATGTCCTTGGGCTAAGGTGCCAGGCAGTTGATGCCTATGGCCCTGCTTAGCCATTTCTGAAGTGGTGATCAGAAAGTGCTTAGATTTTCTTTCGAAAAACAAAGTCGATCAAACAAAACTATGTTATACCGAGGAAGGAGGTTTATCGGCGTGTAGACCCCGATCCTCTTCCTTGGCTAGCCAGTTCTCCTAGGCCTTGAACAGCGCCTTCCACAACTTCTCCCGAGTAGTGCAGAAGAGCTGACAAATAGTAGGCTCGTCGTTAAGCCGATAAGCCCACATGGGAGAGTCCCGGCGCTGGAAGGGAGGATGCACCGCCGGAGCATAATCTGGACCATGTTGGCCAGCTCGATATCGCCTCTGATCATGGAAGCGATGCGCTTTTGTAGGTCGTCCACCTTTGTATTTGACCCCCAGTTGAGGCCTTTCGGAGCCATGAAGTCAATCTGGTGGGGGGACCGGATCTGAATTCGATCGGAGTAGCTCGGCCTTCCTCCCTTGGCTCGGTGATATAAACCACTCTTTTTTGCCACATCTTGATGGTGTCGATGAAGGTGCCAGATGGCCATCTGACACGGGGGAGTTTGCTGATGACTGCCCCGCCGCAGTCTGCGTGTTTGCCTGCGACACACTTCAGCTTGATATTGAATATCTTAAGCCACAATCCGAAGTGCGGTTTGACCCGCAAGAAGGCCTCGCAGACGATGTTGAAGGCCGATATATGCATGAAGGAGTTCGGCGGGAGGTCGTGGAAGTCGAGGCCGTAGAAGAACATGAGTCCCCTAACGAAGGGGTGGAGCGGGAAGCTTAGTCCCCGGATGAAGTGGGGGATGAACACCACCCTCTCGCCCGGCTAGGGAGTAGGAATCACCTGGCCCTTCTCCGGCGCGCGGTGGTAGACATTGGCGGGGAGGTAGCCCGCGTCCTTGATGTCCCGCTCGGTGACAGTGGAGGCCTCCCACTTGCCATTGGAACCGGAACCACCATGGTCGAGCTTGGAGGAGGAAGGAGTGGAAAAAGTAGATCTGGGCTTTGGAAGCTTAGGAGATTGGGGGAAGCAAAGGATGTGAATGAGGAGTGTGGTTCTGCCTTGGTTTTTTCACCTTCTTATGGAGTCGATCGCTGGTTAACCTCCCTCTACTACGCCGCGTATCGCTCCGCTTCCCAAGATATGCATGCCATTATGCATGCATGATTAAATATATCCCGTGTGAAACGGAGCACGATCTCTGCATTGATGGATCGTGCTGATGAAAACGGCCTCGAACCGCGGTTCGAGTTTTTGCAACTGGTCCAACGGTCGTGGTGGGCCGCGACCTTTCGTTAGAAAGGATGTCAGGGAATTCTGTTTTCTCCTTGACGCTTGGCCTTCAGGGCTAAGTTATTTATGGTGTTCGGGCGATTCACAAATCGGGAAAAACTATATGTCATCGGAGGCCGAATTAAACCCGGTCGATCACTCATTAAGGAGAAGAACTCACCTCGCAAGCCGAAGACTCTAATCAAGCGAAGCTGGAGCTAAGACCCTTGGCGTTGGAGACTAGTTTGGGGGCTACTAAGGGAGTCCTGGTTTCAGGGGTCCTCGGGTGGCCGACCTATTTCTCATGGGCTGAAGTATATGGGCAGATTATCGAAGATTGGATTTTGCGAAGGCCCTGTCTCTAGGGAGGAAGATTCACAAATCGTGGTGTATCCTCCACGTTTGGAGTAGTGAATAGGCATGTTTATCCCTTTGACGTGTAACCGACCATGTATAAACCCTAGGTACCCTCGATGACTATATAAGCCGGAGGGTTTTAGGTTGTAGAAAAGGACAACTCATCTAGGGTTTAGTTATTTCGATCTCGAGGTAGATCAACTCTGTAATCCACATATCATCAATACAATCAAGCACGACGTAGGGTATTACCTCCATAGGAGGGCCCGAACCTGGGTAAACATCGTCTCCTTCGTCTCCTGTTATCATCGATTCTAGTCTCACAGCTCGGGACCCCCTATCCAAGATCCGCCGGTTTTGACACCGACAGCCACCACTAGTGGAGAAACGACCTTTAGTCCCGGTTGGGAAGGGCCTTTAGTCCCGGTTCACCAACCGGGACTAATAAATCGGAACTAAGAAGTCCCCACCCATTAGTCCCGGTTGGCCACGACCTGGGACTAAATCCCAATAATGTGGCCGACAACACGCTGGGGCTGGAGACCTTTAGTCCCGGTTGGTGACACCAACCAAGACTAAATGTTTAGGGACTTAGGGTTTATTAATTATTTTTCCTTTTCACTTTGTGTTTTCTATTTAAATTTTTTCATTTCAAACATATTTTACGCTACTACATACTGTACATGTTTGCGTATATAATAGAATTTCTCGTAGAACCAATCATATATCATAAAATTTCTCGTATGACCATGCATACACATATGTACAATTTGATACATACAATTTCTCCTATATTTTGCAGATCGTTACATGCATGCATTAGGTGAAATGGTATTCTTCGTCGGAAGATATGATCTCCTCAAGCAAAAATCCCGCTATTTCCTCTTGAAATGCTTATATGCGGTCCTTTCATAGGAGCCTATCCCGCATCTCCACCATCTTTCAAGAAGGAGATCAATATGAATATATTAGTTGTGTGTATATATATTAGATCACGATAAAAAAAATGAATAGTATTTACGTACCCAAAGATGTATTGCAGCTTCGCTCCTTTTGGTCATAAAGCGAATGTTCTCGCAAATGTAATATGCACATAAATTAGTCTCCTCTTTCTGACTCGTACAATTTACGAGAATAGAATTCAATCAGATAATAATCAAGCATGATAATGATATTAAAACTAGAATTAAAGAGATGCGTAGACGTAGCTATTACTACTTAATTACCTTGGACCGGTGCCATTTTAGCCATGGTTTCCATTCATCGACAACCTCTTTGATGAACTTTTCCCAAACCTACTCGACAAAGAAAATGAATAAAGAAGTTATTAATATTTGATATCAGGAAATAAACTAAAAAGTCCGACATAGTGCGATAATGATTGAAATTACCTATTGAGCATCAAAAACAAGCTGATGTATTCTTCAGGGTCTTTATCTAGTTAGTCCAGTACTTCAACAGTTCCTTCGTCACCTCTAATGATTAGCAGGATCCAATGGAATCTGCACACACGTTCGTATAAGCAGGCATACATGTCTAGTCCCTGTTGATGCTACCAACCGAGACTAAAGGGGCTCGCAGGGGCCTCAGCCTGACGCCAGACTGCCACGACCCCTTTATTCCTGATTGGTAACACCAACCGAGACTATAGGTCACAAATAAACCGAGACTAAAACCTAGCCGTTGGGATCGGGTTTAGTGGTCGCATTAATCCCGGTCCAAAACCCGACGAGGATTAATGTTCGGTACGAAAGGTCTGTTTTTTACTGGTTTCTACTAGTGCACATGCAAATTAGTATTATTCGCTCACCTTGCTGCATGGTTGTGTTTGTAATAATTACCCAAAGTCCTAGCCAATAAAAAGCATGAGACAATTTGTATGGGGCCTTTTAATTTGGGACACGCCTAAGCTCCACATGCATACTACCTACATTTCTATTTACTCGGCATATTAGTTTTAACTGAAGGCATTGATCAAATTTATAGAAACAATACGAACATTTATAGTAACAAACTTATATGATGTGAAAATCGGTGCAATGATGAATTCAATTGTATCGATTTGATGGTGTATATGTTAATATATTATTCTACAAATTTGATAAAAGTATTTAAGGTTTGACTTTAAACAAACCTAATATGTAGAGTAAATAAAAACGGAGGAAGTTGATACTAGTGTATGATATTATCTTCGCAATGCATAATACTAACATAACTTAGTAATTTAGATGGCCTTATTTATTGTCATGCAAGACATACAATAGTGTAGTAATGAAAATCATGATATGATACTCAATCCTCTTTTCCTTCATTTAATTATATGTCACCATATTAAAATTGTCTAGTTGACATGCATGATACTACCTGTGTATAGAGTAACACATAAGAAAACAAAAAAATTCCGACCCACGCACCAGCCCAGGACCGATATGAAGATGCATACAAGGTTTTATCTGATCATTACCGTCTCGTAGTGTAACGAAAGTAGATACGATGAAGATTGTTGGTGCAGATCCTTTTAGCTAGGATTTTACAACCTTCCAACCGCGAGGATGTTCTCCCTCCGACAGTTCCTGAGGCAATCCTACGGGTCGTGTTCTCTGTATTTTCACGCGCAGGTCGTTGGGTTGGGGAACCTAATCCGTGCTTAGAGCGCCCGATAGTAACCGCGCACGTGCCCTGACTCCCTCCCCGGCCTGGTTTTCTTTTTTTTCCTTTTTTTCCTTTTTTTGTTAAATTTCTCAATTTCTTGTTTTTCATCATTTTCATTTTTTCCTATTTTTTCTCTTTTCATGAACTTTTACTAAAATCCAGGGATAGTTATCCAAATTGGGGCACATTTTTACAAATCAGGGTGATTTTTTTTTCTTGCATTAAAAAAATTGATCGAGTGCAAAAGATCTTCACGTATTATTAATTTTTTAATTTAATTCAAGAACGTTTATAAAATTGAAAAACTTAAGTAAATTCAAAATTTACTCAGCAAATTCAATGATTTTTTTATTTAATTTAAAATTTGTTCATGAAACAGTGCAAATGTTCATTTAAATTCTACAATTGTTCACCACAATTCAAAAAAATGTTCATTAAAAGAAAAAATTATTATTTTCTGATTTTTCAGCATTTGTTTGCATTGGTGAACAATGCTTGAAATTCTAAACTTCTTTCTAAGTTCCCAAACTTTTTAAAGAAAGAAAATATAAAACAACAAGAAACCAAAAAACAGGGGAGCCCCGGCGCACACTTGGGCCGGTCCAAGTTCGAGCATGCAAGGAATACGAGGCCACAACACCGGGTGCGCTAAATACGACGAGGTAGGGTGTGTTTGGTAGGGTGCATGAAGAGTGCATGAGGGTAAAAGTTCCCAATTGAACCCAATTTTGCAAGTTTGGTAGGGTGCATGTGCTCATCTGAGCTATCCCATGTGACGCATAAAAGGGCCCTCAACCATGTCCATCTCATGCATCCCAAACAGGGTGCATGGAGATAGCCATGCTGGCCCCAACCCTCATAAAAAAAGCTCAAAATTTCAAAAAAAAAATCCAATTGTCAAAAAATCAGAATTTTGGAATTTGTTTAAATTTTCAAAAAATATTCAGAATTTGAAAATTTATTCCATTTTCAAAAAAATTGAAAATTTCCTAATTTGTTTAAATCTTCAAAAAAATATTCTGAATTTCAAAATTTGTTCCAATTTTCAAAAAAGTTTAAATTTTTGAAATTGTTTGAATTTGCAAAAATGTTCAGAATTTCAAATGTTGTCTAATTTTTGAAAAAATAATCAGATTTTTTAAAAAACTTAAAAAACATTCAGAAATTCAAAAAATTAATCAAAAATGTTTAGAATTAAAAATTTTCTTTAAATTGTCAAAAAAAATTAGAATTAGAATTTTTGTTATAGTATTTATAAAATATTTAGAATTTCATTTTTTATAATCTGAATTACAAATATGTTCAGATTTAAAAAAAATAGAATTTAAAATTTCAAAAACAAATCAACATGTCTATACACATGGAGACTGCCAAACAAAGTCTTGGCTCAGCATGTCTCAATGCATACATCACTTCCAAATAAGGCCAACTGCATGGACTCAGCATGTCTATACTGAGCATGGATGAGCCATTAACAACTAAACTAGGTTCATACATGCTACCAAACGCACCCGTAGCGATCTAGCGGGTACTACCTATAGGAATAACATATTTGCCGCTCATTGCGTCAAACTGCCGGCGCCTCGCACAGGCGAGCGACCGAGCAACGCCGCAACGGGCAGCCCGTTTACCAGTTTCAACACGTCCCAGTTTTGGAACCTTCTAGAGGTTCCAGCCAGATTTTTCTGGTTTTGGGAAACTTATAGAATGTTCCCTGAACCGTTTTTTTCTTCGTTCTGTTTTTTATTATTTCCTTTTTTTCTCTCATTTTTCCTTTTTCCTTCTTCTTCTTCTTTTGTTTCTATTTTTTTTACTAATTTAAAATTTGTGCACAATTTAAAAAATGTTTACGGTTTTAAGATTTGTGCACAATTTGGAAAATGTTCACATTTTCAAAATTTGTTCAAAATTCAAAAAATGTTTACGGTTTCAACATTTGTTCATAATTCGAAAAAATATTCACAATTTAGTAGTTTGTTCCACAAATTTGAAATTTGTTCACAATTTGAAAAATGTTTGCAGTTTCAAAATTTGTTCACAATTTTATAATTTTGTTCATGAAATTTGAAATTTGTTCATGTTTCCAAATTTGTTCACAAATTCGGAATATGTTCAGAAATTTATAATTTTGTTCACGAATTTGAAATTTGTTCATGTTTCAAACTTTGTTCACGATTCAAAAAGTGTTCATGGTTTCATTTTTTTCGCAGATTCAAAAAATGTTCACAATTTTATAATTCTGTTAATGAATTTGAAATTTATTCATATTTCAATATTTGTTCACAATTCGTAAAATGTTTATGTTTTCAAAATTTATTCAGAACTCAAAAAATGTTTAGGGTTTTTAAATTTTTTCGTAATTCCAAAAATGTTCACAATTTATTACTTTTCTTCAAGAATTTGAAATTTGTTTACAATTCGAAAAATGTTTGCAGTGTCAAAAGTTGTTCAAAATTTTATAATTTTGTTCACGAAACTTGAATTTTTTTCATGTTTCAAAATTTGTGCACAAATTCGAAAAATGTTTAAAATTCTATAATTTTGTTCACAAAATTGAAATTTGTTCAAGTTTCAAATTCCGTTCACAATTTAATAAATGTTTACAGTTTCAAATTTTTTTTGCAGATTCAAAAAATGTTCATAATTTTATAATTCTGTTCACGAATTTGAAATGTATTCATGTTTCAATATTTGTTAACAATTCGTAAATTTTTTATGTTTTCAAAATTTATTCATAATTCTAAAAATGGTCACAATTTTATAATTTTGTTCACGAATTTTAAAAACTGTTCTGTTTTTTCAAAAAAAATGTTGTTGTTTTTCAAAAGAAGTTCTGCTCACAGTTTCAAAAATTGTTCAAAAGTCCACAAAATATTTGCCTTTTATGTTTTGTTCACGTATTCAATATTGCTTGCAAATCTCCACAGGATTATGTATTCTTATAGTATTTTGAACTATGATGTTCAATAGGTGTTGTATGGCGGAGTGGCTAGTTGTTCCTAGTTGAGTTATGAGGTTGTGTGTTCGGTTCTTGACGGGCGCGCCAATTGTTTTCATCATTTTTTGTTTCGCGCGGGATGAAACGAAACTACCAGCGGGCATTAGAAAAAAAGTTTCATCGATCCAATTTTTTCATCCATTAGAAAAATGTTCATGCATTTCAAAAAAGTTTTCCAATACTGAAAAATGTTTTTATTTTTAAAAACAATTCCTCCAACTTCGGAAAATTGTTTATCTATACAAAAAAAAATCACAATTCAATAACAATCATCACAAGTTTGGAAGATGTTTCCAAATTCGCAAAAAATGTTCACGATTTATTAAAACATGCTTGCCTATTTGAAAAATGTTCACGGTTATAAATAATGTCTGCAAATTTTCAAATGTTCTAGAGTTCGAGAAATGTCCATGATTTAGAATTTTGTTCATGATCTGTGGTAATTTGTTCACTAGTTTCAAGGATGTGCACCAAAAAAATGGGAAAGAAAATTGGAAAACTTGAAGAAGGAAAGAAAAGGAAAAATAAGCAAAAACTGGAAATAAAATCTAAAATACAAATATTGTACAAAATATGAAGCCAAAAATAAAATAAAAACAAAAAGAATAAAATCAAAAACATGTTCAGGGGAGGTCTGTCCCAAAAATAATGCGGATAGAATGTGAAATGGGTAGCCCAAAAGGAAACCGGACGCTGTAGGGGTTACACTTTAGGTCGCTAACTAATTTGGAGCTCCTCTTCGGCACCTTAAGCACCTCAACAGGTTGTTAGCGCCCACTGCAGCGGCTTGTTGGATTGGCCCACAAAGGCAAAGAGAAGCGAACAAGTAACGGCAGAGAAAACACAAAAAAGTGTCTCATCCACCATTCAAACTCACAAGTCACAACACTACATTTTTGTTTGAGCTTAGCTAACCACTGCAGCCATTGGACACTTGTGACTAATAGTAGCGCTAATAATATAAGATAAAGCATAGACACACTATTTATTTATCACCTTGATTTTTTATTTATTTTTAAAAAATACGAATTTGAAAAAGTTCATCAATTTTGAGACAAAGTTCATCACCTTTGAAGAATAGTTCACAAACTTAAATAAGTTCATTATTTTCAAAAAAAGTTGACAAACCTTGGAAAGTTCATTGATTTCGAAAATAGTTTATTAGAAAGTGAAGAAAGTTCATCGTTTTTGAAAGAAAGTTGATTGGTATTGAAAAACATATTATCAACAATGAAGAAAGTTCATTGATTTTAACAAAAATGTTCACTGAGATTCAAAAATAGTTCATTGATTTCGAATATTTTACAAATTTTAATAAAAGAAGATCAATTTGGAAAAAATACATCGAATTTGAAACATTTCAAAAATTTGAGAAAACAAATTGTTGACTTTGAAAATAGTTTGTTAATATTAAAAAGAATGACCATTTTAGAAACATTTATCGAATTTGAAATAAGTTCATCGGGTAAGACAAAAAGTTCATCAAAGTTGGAAAAAATCAACAAAGTTGGAAAAAAAAGTTCATCGAATATTGAAAAAGTTCACCAACCTTCAAAAAATGTCGACGGATTCAACACAAAGTTCATTGGTCGAGGAACAAGAAAAAGGGAAACAAAAATAACAAAATTGAAGACAGAAAAAAAAAGGTAAGATAAAAAACGATGGGAGTATGAACACCAAGTTCGCAATTAGTGTTGTGTGGAATTAATCAGGAAGTCCCCAGTTTGATTCTCCGCACCAGTGGATCTTTTGCGGTTTGAACAACAGAAAAGGGAAGATGGGCCGGTCTAGCAAGCGGGGGTGGGGGTGGGGGGGGTGATGTTTATTTGATTTTGTTTTGTTTTATTTCTTCTATAAATATATTCATGATTGAAAAACAGTTATGAAGTTTAAATAATGGTTGATATTGCAAATTAAATTTAAAATTTAATAAATGATGATGAGTTTGAATAATTGTTTTGAATTTGAAAATAAAATCACGAGTTCGGAAAATATTCATAAATCCAATAGAAGTTCTAAGAATTGATTTTTTGCAAGTTCCAAAAATGTTCCAAAATTCAGAAAGTATAGTCAAAAAAAATCTTCTTGGATTAAAAAATGTTCACACATTAAATGTTCATGAATTACAATAAAAGTTCATCTATTCAGAAAATGTTGTTGAATCTGAAAATTGTTCATGCATTAGAAAAATGATGTTCATTAGTATAAAAATTTTAACATATAAAACTGTAGTCGATTTGAAACCATTCATTAAGAGGTCACGAGTTCTAAAAAATGGTTTGCGGCATTCAATAAACGTTCACAAGTTTGAAGATGCTAACGATTTGATATTACGATCATGAATTTGTAGAACATGTTAGCAAATTTGAAAGGTGTTCATGATTAGATAAGAAACACCATGATGGTTTCATAAATCTGGTCACAAAATTGTATAAATATGTCCAAAAAATGGAAAATCTATAATAAAAATCGAACATGGATAGACAGCGGAAACGAAAAGTACTTTCATCCCCCAGGTTGCGACAAGCGACGCACTGCATGCATGTCACTTGTCGCGATCTGAGAGTTTTCCTTTTTTTTAGATACGTATTTTCAAAACGTTTTATCTCCTAAACCGTGCGTCCAAATCTCGAACTATTTTCATCGTTGGCTTTCTTACGTCGAGATCTACAAAACTAGATCCCATGTTGATAGGTTTTGACGAACTTTTTTTCCACGAGAAAAACCATGCATCACGCGATAGAAAAAAATAGAAAATAATTTTTTTTCCTTTCCGAGAGGCACGAGCCGTGTCTATCGCGAAGGCAAAAACGTGCCTCTCGCGGAAGCAAAATCGTGCCTCTCGCGATAAAAAAAAACGAGCAGAAAACTCGTTTTCCCCCTTTCGAGAGTTGTGCCTCTCGCGGAAGCAAAACCGTGCCTCTCGCGAAAGCAGAACCGTGCCTATAGCAAGAAAAAAAAAGAGTAAAAACGCGTTTCTTTTCCTTTCGAGAGAGGCACGTCCGTGCCTCTCGCGATAGCAAAACCATGCCTTTCGCGGAAGCAAAATCGTGCTTCTCACAAGACATTTTTTCCACATAAAAAAAAGAAAACACATTTTTCATTTTTTTTAAAAAAAATCGTCCAAAAGTTACGAAAAACAGCGGAAAACCGTAACACCAAAAAAATTCGAAAAAACCCACTCCAAAAAGGCAAAAACACACGCGGAAAAATTAAAAAATCCTCAAAAATGTTCAGAATGCGATACATGACGACGACCGAGAACGCGTCAAGTAATGATGCGTGAAAACGATCGCTGGAATGCTTGTGAGGAAGCGCTGGCTAAGTAGTTGCTCGAGAGAAAGACTGATTACTTGCGAAGTCTCTCGTTAGCGCGGTTCTGGATCCGTGAAGCCCGCAAATACGCCAGGTAGTCTTCTTCACACGTGGCAAGGCTATTGTGATTAGAGTTCAAAAATATTGTTTTCGCACGTAGACCATCCAGCCAAAAGGAGAAAGAAACATAGGGAAGGAACTAGGAGTAATTAAACAAGTACCATAAGCCACATGCTTGGATGCTCTGGTAGTACTGCACTGAAGGACCGATCACCAGTGACCGAACCTGCCCGTGAAAATGGGGTTGGTTCACTCCCATACTTCGTCATGCCAGAGTGCTTCTCCGCAACCTCTGCGTCTGCTGCAAATTCTGGTTTGGTACTCTTTTTTTATTCTGGTTTGTTGCTCCTTTATTTCCTCTTCTCATTTTTCATTATTTTTGTTGCGAAAACTAATTTTTCCTTTTCCAGCAGCGCCGCACTGGAGCTCCGAAATAACGCTGTTCTTCTCTCTTTGAAAACATGTGATTATGTCGTTTTCGAGAAACCTCGAAGTCTCCAAAACCCACGATTTTTTCTTTGTTTTTATGGCGGAAAGCAAACTTTTTGCAATACGTCACCCGAGCTCTGGTGCTTTTGTGACCTCATTGCGCATGTCATGATATCTTGTGGGTGTACAATATCGCTATCGCAGAGGCTTAATTTCTGCAATTAATAACAAGCCATAATCACTAGCGGCACTAACCCCACTCACTCATAAAGAATAACAAAATAAAAATAAAAATAAGGAAATACATGTAATATAGCTTTAAAAAATATAATCAAGAGGCAAATCATCACGCAACCTCTTTCCTCTTCTAAAATCGATGAAGGTGAAGCCAATTGGATGAGGAGCGCATCATCGACGAAAAAGCAATACACTCTCCAAGGTGTCGCCATTGCTGCATTTGTGATGATGTCTTTCTTTTCTACTTGTCACTCGCGCCTACAACCACCACTCGACAAACTATGCCGGTGGCACCCAATCGCCATCCTCTACTCCCTTCTATGTCTCGCGACGTTAGGGTTTTTGTGACACAAAAGCCTTAAAGTTCAGGGTTTGGTGTCATGTACTCAATAAGAAGTTGACAAAAGAGAAAACGACTAACCTTAAATTATCAAAGCCATTTATTTTTCGGCATCGAAGATCGTCGAGGAGAAGGGGAAATTGGCGAAGCTTTACGACTTGTGCATGCATACACAATTGTAGAAACTAACTTTGAAGTACTTTAGGTTTTGCCGAATCATTTACTCCCTCCGTTCCTCGTATAAGTGTTTTAAAGATTTTTCTATAGACTACATATAAAATAAAATAAGTGAATTTACGTTTTAAAATATGTCTATATATATTTATATATAGGTTGTCGAATCTTAAAAAACCTTATACAAAGTATTTAGAAACAGAAAGAGTAGAATATAGACCGAGCGGCCACGAACGATGATTGTAAGTGAAGGGAGTAATAATAAAATATCTAAAAAAAGCCTAGCACTAGCATGTTTGCACGTGCACTGATGCTCGTAAGGGTACAGTCCGAAAAGCCACGACCATCCAGGCCGAACCTGCCCTCGAAGACGGGCAAGGTTCATTCCGAATTTCCGATCCATGATCATGCAAAATGTACTTCCAGGAGAAGGATGGCCTCGTGGCACCTGACATCTGGATTTCTGCTCCGTTTTCCTCCTCTCTTTGGACGGCAACCCCGAGGACGAAACGTTTCTTCTCACCCGGACGTGCAGGACGAACCAGTGTGCAGAACACTAGGGAAGGAAAATCTTTTTTTTTTTGCGGAAGGAAAATCTTTGACGCAACACGATCTCCCTGAACCCTGATCGGGCCGCGCGCTTTCATGCCGGCGCCGCCGCCGCCGTGGCACCGAGCGCGCCACCTCATCGCCGACGTCATGGGGCAGTAGTGATGGTACAAGAACCACCGGCGAAGCTTAATTCCAGCAATTAACAAGCCGTAATCATTAGCGCCAGCGCCCCCACCACCGAGGAAAAAATTAGAAGGGAAGGATTAAGCAAATCACCAGCTGTCCAAATCATCCCGCAGCCTCGGCCCCTAGTCACTCACCAGCTGCACCCGCGGAGGGAGGGAGGGAGCGGATTGGATGACGCGCGCAGCAGCAGCGGCAGCGGCAGAAAGCATCGCGCACTTCAAGGCGTCGTCGCTGCTGACGACCCCCGCGCGCCGCTGACGCGCGGGCCCCGCCCCCCACCGCTTTATAACCACGCCGACGCCGCCCCCATCCCACACCCCCGCACTCCCCCCTCCGTCCCGAACTCTGAAGCAGCAGCGGCGGACGGCGGCGCGCGCGTCTCCGTCTTCGTCTCCGTCTCCTCGCGCGGCGAATCGAGGACAGAATCGTATCGGTTCTCCGTAGGTGGGTTGGGCGGGGGTGCGATGGCGACATGGTGTCGATATTCCCGCAATTCGCGCTGAACTTCGCGG
Organism: Hordeum marinum; assembly: GCA_022496015.1. Classification (NCBI taxonomy): domain Eukaryota; kingdom Viridiplantae; phylum Streptophyta; class Magnoliopsida; order Poales; family Poaceae; genus Hordeum; species Hordeum marinum. Next base: position 48,922,906 of record CM039672.1, read on the forward strand.
ATTTTTTTTCTCTGCCTCAGGTTTCTGTTCGGCGGGGTCGGGCGCGATGGCGGTCGCGTCGCGGCTGGCGGTGGCGCGGGTGGTCCAGCCGGACGGGAGCGGGGGGAGGGGGAGGGGGAGGGGGCGGCCGGGGTTCGCGGCCGTCGGGCTCCCCGCGGCGGGGAGGAGGGGGAGGCGGCGCGGCGGGGCCGTGGCGGCCAGCCCCCCCACGGAGGAGGCGGCCAAGCTGACGGAGCCGCTCACCAAGGAGGACCTCGTCGCCTACCTCGCCTCCGGGTGCAAGCCCAAGGAGAACTGGAGGTGAGAAGCTTCCACATATCGTGCTACTTACTGCTTGAACTGTAATGGAATGGTTCGCGTAATTCTCCAGTTGGTTTGACACGGATATGGCTGGAACGGCCGATTCTCACTGCCCAGCTTGCTGCTTGACTCTGCAATTGGGGATTTAGTATTTATTCACTGTTCAGTTGCCTATGGAGTGGTTGGAGTTTCACATGAATCAGTCAGTGCCTTGCAGGGACAAACTGGGTGATGTTTGCTACTAATTTGAACTTGTAGGGATAATAAGAGGGCGGATGTGTCGAAGTGACCTTTAGTTGTGCCTAGTTAGCAAACGAAGCTCTGTGTTGTTCAAGGAAGGGGGCACCTGGTACTGGTTAGCATAGTTATACTAGACTAGGAACTAAATCGGGGATGCATTGTGTTATGTTGTTGCCGAATGGCGTGGCTCATACAGGAAGTAGTAAAATTGCAATATGCACATAGAGCAACAAAAACTGATATACTTGTTAATATGCTATACATGGAAAAGGTAAGCTTATAAATGATTGTCCTAAAGGGCAGAAAAAATGTCTCTAAGCTTAGGTAAGCTATACTTAATACATCTTGTTAATGTAATGAGTGTGCTCATTTTTTTTTCAATCAGTACAATTTATTGGAGATTGTTACAGATTTGACAATATATTTTTGTTTTTCTTGAAGTTTTATTCCTGTATAATTCCTACCAAGTATTGCGGTTAGTTATCTGGTCCATTCCGTGAGTAAATTTCTTGTTATACAGAATTGGTACAGAACATGAGAAGTTTGGTTTTGATGTCAAAACATTGCGCCCTATAACGTATGATCAGATCAGTGCTATACTCAATGGGCTGTCTGAGAGATTTGAATGGGACAAGATAATGGAAGAAAACCATGTTATTGGTCTCAAGCAGGTACTATGCCTGGAAAGAAAGATGATATATATGGTTTTCACTGAATCAATACTGAATTCTGTGACAACTTATTTATATGGATGCAGGGAGGGCAAAACATTTCACTAGAACCTGGTGGCCAGTTTGAACTTAGTGGCGCTCCCCTCGAAACATTACATCAAACTTGTGCGGAGGTCAATTCACATCTTTATCAGGTAAATATCTATTAGTGGGCAAACTTTTCCATGTATAAGCATTCACTTTTTACAGAAACTTTGTGGGATTTTCACCTGTGACATCATAATGTCATATTTAGTTCCCACCAGAAAATTCTTTTTAATCAGATTTTCCTATTTCATATCCCAAAATTTGTACAAAGTCCATGCCACCAAATTTATATTTACATCCCAACCAACCGTGTCAATTATACTGAGAAGTAAACAACCACCAATATCTCCAAGTTTCTTCGGGGAGTTTGTATCATCTTATGCATGCATGAAAAACAAATTGAACCGTTTCATGGTTCTGTTACTCCCTCTGTTCACGTTTTAGACAGGTCAGACAGTGCCCAAAACAGTTCAAAGCAAGTTGTCTAAAATGTCTTATAAAAACGGAGGGAGTAGTACATTCGCCTTCTAGGTTTTACTTGCTGAAAGTTAATTGTACTATGATGTATTTATTTTTGGTGGAAAAGGCCTATACTGTTCTATGCTATGATTTCAACTTCTGCCGGATTTGTAGGTCAAAGCTGTTGGAGAGGAATTGGGAGTAGGATTTCTTGGAATGGGTTTTCAGCCAAAATGGGCCCTGACTGATATACCAATAATGCCCAAGGTAATTCTTTCCTAAGACCTCATAAATGTAGGTTTTGAAGTTTGTGCTGTTGCCAGACTGTTAAAAGGCCTTTTTACTTTTTTATTTATATCTCAGTCTTGTTATTTTCCAAGAAATGAAGTTGCAAATCCAAGAACATACTTATGGTTTGCAGTATTAGTACAACATCGTTCCATGGGGCTGATATCTAAATGCTTGTTTTGATGCACCCCTTCTTGCTTGGTACACCATTAAGCGAAATCCTCCACTGCAACTGTATCAGGCACTTGACAGTTAGCACAAATGATCGATAACCACACTATAGTCTTCTTTCATGCACAATATCACTTGCAATTTAGGCATACATTTGCCATATGCAACATAATTATATTGTTACTGGTTCCTCTAAAGTCTAATCATACAATTTGCTACTTTGTAGGGAAGGTATGAAATTATGAGGAATTACATGCCTAAAGTTGGTACTCTTGGTCTTGATATGATGTTCCGCACGTGCACTGTACAGGTAACTGTCATCTTTTCGTTTTGTGTTCATGGGCCGTTTTGACAACTCGCTGCCCTTTATTTCATTTGATATCAAACATACTAGTATACAATGTTCATGTGTTCACTAAACAACTTTGTTTAAGAGTTCACTATTCTGGCATGCAGGTTAATCTCGATTTTAGTTCAGAGCAAGATATGATAAGAAAATTCCGTGCTAGCCTTGCATTGCAACCTGTGGGTATCTGTATTATCTTCCATTCTTCCTGACAATTTACTTTGTTGCTCTTGCACTAACCTGACTTGTTCATTTAACAGATCGCGACAGCAATATTCGCAAATTCTCCTTTCAAAGAAGGAAAACCAAATGGGTTTCTCAGTTTAAGAAGGTGTTTACTTCATTGCTTTCAGAACTTAATGTGCTGTTTTGTTATATGGAGCTGCTAACATGTTATCATCATCTGCAGCCATATCTGGACTGATACTGATAACAACCGCTCGGGGATGCTTCCTTTTGTTTTTGATGACACATTTGGGTATGCATTAATACAAACTTCTCCTTGTTCGCCATACAGAATGACTGCTATTTGATTGATGACGTCATTTTGGTCAACAACAATTCGTACATAAACTGAGGCTTTCAGTTTAAATGAGTTCTGATTATAAGTTGTTATTGGTTGCAGATTTGAGCAATATGTGGACTATGCATTGGACGTCCCAATGTATTTTGTATACCGGAACAAGAATTACATTGACTGTACTGGAATGTCATTTCGGGTCTCTTCCTGTCTCTAATATCTTAGTACTTCTGCAGTTATATGCTGTAAACTTTGTAAATGTTATCTTATTTTGATGCTTTTGGCTACATGACTTTAGCTGTTGGAAATTTATAAAAGTCTTATTTGGCTTCTGTATATTTTGCAGGATTTTATGGCAGGAAAGCTCCCACAGGTTCCAGGGGAGTTGCCCACTTTGAACGATTGGGAAAACCATCTAACAACTATTTTTCCTGAGGTTTACCTTCGATTTAGTTAGCATGGTGACATATTAATTGTTGTTATTTCAATTCAACAATCCGTTGTTCTTTTTCTCCTTGCAGGTTAGGTTGAAGAGATACATGGAGATGAGAGGTGCTGATGGTGGACCTTGGAGGAGATTGTGTGCTTTGCCTGCATTTTGGGTTTGTTTGCTGACTCTTGTTGCATTTGGTTTGTATATCTATGCCGTCTCATTTACAGCACAGACATGGGCAGGATGATCATTGTTACTGTACTAATTAGTATTACCTCCTTTTCAAATTATAAGACATATTTTGACAGTCCAAATTCGCGCTTTGACCAACAATTAGTTTTAATAACATGTGGTGGTTTATGTTACATCAAATAGACAATATAGGACCCATCGTATTCAAAAGCACTTCTTATGACTGATCTTGTAACGATAACTAAATATTATACAAGATTATGGTCAAGATACGCCTTATATTTTGAAATGGAATGAATAACTTCCATGTCGTCGCAAAACTCAGAATCAGCTTTGCATCTGACCTGTCCTTCTCTGCAGGTTGGGTTGTTGTATGACGACGAGTCACTACAGAGCATTATTGACATGACTTTTGACTGGACAAAGGAAGAAAGAGAGATGCTGAGACGGAAGGTATCTCGAGATATTTCTGCTCTTTTGTCCTTAGTGGTGGTAGAAATGTTGTCGTTAGGAAACACCAATTAGAAGGCTAGAATTTGTAATATGTTGCAGATTTGAGAGGAATAAATTTCGACTTGAATTGTGAGTGATCATGTGTTTTATTTCATCAGGTCCCAGTAACTGGTCTGAAGACACCATTCCGGGATGGCTATGTAAGAGATTTAGCTGAAGATGTTCTCCAGTTAGCTAAGGTAAGTAGCTTTCTATTTTTTGGCTACCAATCCTTGCCCCTAAGCCCACAAACATGCAGCTGGTCATAACGAACCTGTTGTGGTGTTGCAGAATGGATTAGAAAGAAGAGGATACAAGGAGGTTGGTTTCCTGAGGGAGGTCGACGAAGTTGTTAGAACAGGTGACGCTTTCAGAGCATTTCATTTACTTGATCAAGATAAACATGAACCACTAGCTTGCCATGCTCGGCTACGAACTGCACCTTCTCCAGACGATAATTCTCACAACCTACTCTTTTGCAGGAGTGACACCTGCTGAGAAGCTTCTGAATCTATACGAGACGAAGTGGCAGCGCAGCGTGGACCCCGTGTTCGAGGAGTTGCTATATTGATACCGATATCATCATATATAACTTCGGTGGGACAGGGTTTTCAGATTGTATCCCCTATACAAAGATCTCATCCTTGGTTCTACAAGCCACCTGACGAGGGAAGCCTAATTTCCTGTCTCGCGTCTGCGAATAATTTTGAGCTCGGAACACTGTGTTTGTGGCTTGCCGTCTTTCTTTTTCTTAGGTCGTGGGGAGCTTTTACAACTTTCGATTTTTCTCGCATCACCAGGGAGCCGGAACAAACCCCTGTTTGTACCGACCCCTTTTTAATCTTCTCCTGATGAACGGCTTGTATTCGGAATAAGTCCATCTCGTGTGACGATGGAAGGAACCTGATTTCCTGGAAATAATTCAGAGTGTTTTGGACGTATGTTCAGGCTAAAGCACTTTAAATAGTTTTCTGTGGCTGTCTGTTTCTTTCAAAGAGTTCATTCCGTGCATGCTGTCATCTACTCCCTCTATTTCTAAATAAGACTTTTTTAAAGATTTCACTATGGACTACGTACGCATGTATGTAGTCATATTTTAAAGTTTAAATTCATTCATTTCATTTCGTATATAGTTTATAATGTAATCTCAACAAGGTCTTATATTTAGGAACGAAGGGAATAATAGGTCAGTCTTGTTATAAATTGAGCAGTCTACCGGAAAACCACACGTGTGCTTGGTGCTTGTTTTCCTGAAGAAAACGAACACCTGAAGTCCCTTCTGACGAAGCCGTTCTTTATCTCTTCCGGCTGATGGTTATCCCTTCCGGCTTATGGCTGCACGCACGGCACTACCAAATCCAACCTCGCTTTCCTTGTCTCATTGCGCAGTCCACACCAACCCCTTCCAAGTAGCCAGCCACTTCCTAGATCCGTGGCCAACGCGCTTTCCTCTTTTCACACCAACAATTGGTGTTGGGGATATGATCCTGCGGTATGACCCGTCTAAAGGGATTCGGGTTATATTTGACGGCTCGTGAGTCGGTCCAAAAATGAGCCGTGAGACTTACGGTCCAGGAAGATAGGTGGCTCATGGCGTGGGCCGCCAGGTGACAGAGAAGATCCGGGTACGTAAGCCGTTCGGAAGTAACTTGACAGGGAAGATAGAGGAAGATTCGGATAGACAATAAGAGTCGGTTACAACTTGATGACCCGGAGTCTTTACCTCCTATATAAAGGTAGACCTGGGGCGACTTAGAGATCAGCTGATCGAGAACTAGGTCAAGTTTTAGCTTCCTTGTAATCGATACAACAAGTAATACAAACACTGTCAGGACGTAGGCTATTACCTCGCCTTGAGGGGCCGAACCTGGGTAAATTTATGTCCTTCGTCCCAGCCAACCCTTTTGAGTCCATCACGTTAACGATGGCCTCAAATATAAGTCCGTTCACCCGAACATCTGCCATGGTAAATCCACGACAGATGGCGCCCACCGTGGGGCTAACGCTTGGTGGTGTTGAGTTCTTAAAGGGCTCTCCCGGGGTTCGAAGGATACGTGGTCGGAAGGATCAGCAAGAGTCGCCGTAGCCGGCTCTACATTGACGATGCCGGCTGGGGGCTTGATGCTGAGTCCGTGGAGTATGGATTCCGAGTTCCTTTCGGCGGGATCCAGTCTTCATCAGAAAGGTTGATGGATCTACACCCGGGCCAGACGTCTGCACCGACATCATCGAGCCGGCTCGGCGTCTGCAACCTACGCGTAACATGCATCCTGCCCGTGCTAATCCGGGTCAGAAGCATGTCTTCATAGGCTTCACTCAAGGTACGGATCTGGAAGCTTCCGGATCACAGGAAACTCTCGTCTATTCAGAGGACGAATCTTCAAGTGGAGAAACGGAGTCGGTGTACCAGCTCCGCAACGGTGGCCTTGGGGGCTACGGTGACATCTGCCCTGAGTCAGATCGCTCTGAGTCGGATGATCTCGGGCTTCCGGTTCATGCTGTCGTGTTCATGGCGGGGTCAGCCCCAGGCACGAGTAGTACAGCCGCGGGAGCCGCCACCTCGGTGATAACCCGCCACCGCCGACTCAAGTTCTTGTAGAGCTGATGGACGAGCTCGCGGCTTTAATGGCCACTGAGGTCACACCACATAATCAAGCAGCTCGGAATTTAGAGATCGCAAGGATCAAGGGCCGAATGACAGAGGAACGGCAAAGGATGACCGAGCTAAAGATCCAGATGGAAGAAGAGGCAGAACGTATCAAGGCAGATGTTTTCCGTCTAGGGCTGGAGCAAATATCAGCAGCAGCGGTACATCGGAGGAGGCATCAATCCCGTCTACCAGAGCGCTATGAAGCAAGGAACCTCTTCAATACTCCTGGCGCGTGGCGAGTAACAGACGCGCCCGAAAGCCGCCCGACGGAGCGGCTAGCGACTCATCCGACCCGGCGTAACCAAGCTTCACTTGGGGGCTCTCCAACGCCGGCGGGTCATTATTCTAACCCAGCCGAGAATATGGTGGCAGCGGCCACCCGGCTTGAGATGATTCCTATCCCGGATGAAGCACCCTTTGCGGAGGATGTGCGGAATGCCATCGGGTACCTGCAGACGGCCGTGGCCCAGCAGGAGAAATATACTCACAGCCGGAGCCATATTCATTCAACCCCTCTCCTCAGCCGCAGCTTTAGCCGTCGCTATGAGTCACCAGCAGGTTCCAGCAGCAACCGGCACAGAGAGATTCCGACGGGTCACCGGCCGGGTAGAGACATGCCAGCATTTGTAAACCATGCAGGAAGCCCGCAAGAGGCGCCAGCTAGGCCGGCTTACCAGGAGCCCGTGCCTTCCATTTCGGTAGGGGCAGGAGTAAACTCCAGGACGGTAGGGCTGCCGTGTTTGTCACCGTCTCTGCGGAGCGAACGGTTGCCAAAAGACTTCAAAGGGCCCCGCAAGGTCCCAAATTATACCGCTGATTTACCCCCAGAGGCCTGGGTGGAAAGTTATGAACTGGCCATGGAGATGCTGGATGTCAGTGAGGCGGTTTGTGCCAAGTATTTCGTCATGATGCTTGAAGGCCCGGCTCGCACGTGGCTAAAGGGGTTACCACCTAACACCAACAATACATGGGCGGAGCTAAGGGCCCGGTTCATTAAAAACTTTCAAGGGACATGCAAGCAGCCTATGACCATTGTGGATCTTGATCACTGTGTCCAACAGGAGAACGAGTCGGCCCATCATTGGGTACGGTGAGTCTCGACAATCATCCACTCATCGAAGCAGATCACGACGGCCCAAGCGGTGCTGATGTTGGAGAAGAACTGCCACTTTGTTCCTCTGAAACAGAAACTTGGCCAGCTCAAAGTGTCAGGACATGGGAGAGCTCATGACGGCTCTCATGAAATATGCCGACTCTGACAGCACGAAGGATCCGGGTTCTGATGACGAGAAGACTAGCCAAGGTAAGAAGAGCAATCAAGGCAAGGGTGTAGCAAACAATTGTAGCCAGAGCAAGGGTAATAATCCAGAGGCCGGGTCAGAGCTGGTGGCTAATACAAACACCCAGAAGAATTACCCCAAAGGCAATAGGAGGTTCAGATCGCCCTTTGGAAAGGATAACTCTTCCTCGAACATGGAGGAGTTACTTAAGCGACCTTGTCTAAATCACAGTCTGCCTGATAAGCCGGCAAACCACACATGGGAGAACTGCAATTTCATGCAGAAGTACAAGCGGTATTTCACACAACCTAACAATCGAGATGATGGCCCGCCAGGCGGCTCAGGACATGACGGGGCAGGAGCTGGGTTTGGTTCCGGCGGCTCAGGATCCAGTCATCCGGGTCAGGATAATCAGGGGAGACACCAACCGCATACTGGTAACAATAATCAACAACAACAGCAACAACGTAATCAGTCTGGTTATCAGAGTAATCCGAAGCAACTCAGCTCCGGGCAATACCACGTTTTCACGACCAGTCTCAATAAACAGGACCAGAAGTTACGTAAGCGGGCAGTTAATGCGGTTGCACCGGCTCTTCCGTAGTACTTAAAGTAGTCTGAATATGACATAACATGGAGCCGAGAAGATCACCCGTCGCGTGTCGATGACCCGGGGCGGCTGGCTTTGGTTGTGGCCCCCCAGGTGGGCGGATATATGGTGAACAAGGTGCTTATGGATGGCGGCGGCAGCATGAACATCCTTTATTATGACACTTTCCGGCGGATGAAGTTGCTTGACAAGGATTTAAAGCCTTCATCCACCATATTTCATGGTGTGGTGCCGGGTAAGTCGGCGTATCTGGTAGGCAGGATTTCGTTGGAAGTGGCTTTTGGCGATGAGTACAATTACAGGATGGAATCCTTGTGGTTTGAGGTGGTTAAGATCAAGAGTCCTTATCATGCGTTATTTGGACAGCCGGCTTATGCTAAGTTCATGGCTAGGCCCTGCTATGTTTAGTTGCAGCTCAAGATGCCCGGCTTAAACGGTACCATTACTGTTCATGGTGATCGAAATACGGCTATTGAGTGTGAAGAAGGAGATGCGACTTACGCAGAGTCCAGTTGCGCCCAGGAGGAACTTAAGTTCTATAAGGAGAATGTTGATCCGGAGGATAGGACCCCACTGAAAAAGCCCACCACGGAGGTTGAGCCGCCCCTCAAGTTTTCAGCGGATGATACCAAGACAGTAGATTTCACTCCGGGCGACTCATCTAAGCAGTTCATCATTGGAGCTCACATGTATCCCAAATAGGAAAGCACGCTCATCGAATTCATCCGTGAGAATCGGGACATCTTCGCATGGAAACCTTCTGATATGCCGGGTGTACCGAGAGAGTTCGTTGAGCACAACCTTAATGTGGATCCAAAGTTTAAGCCGATTAAACAGTTTTTGCGGCGGTTCAATGAGGAGAGACGCAAGGCTATTGGAGAATAAGTTGCCCGGCTTTTGGCAGCGGGTTTTATCGTCGAAGTTTTTCACCCGGAATGGTTGGCTAACCCGGTGCTGGTGCTCAAAAAGAATGGCACATGGCGTATGTGTGTGGACTACACGGACCTTCACAAAGCTTGTCCGGCTGATCCATTTGCCCTCCCTCGTATTGATCAGATCATTGATGCTACGGTGGGGTGTGAAAGTTTGTGCTTCCTGGATGCTTATTCAGGTTATCATCAAATCAAGATGGCGGTTAAAGACCAGGAGAAGATGACTTTTATTACACACTTTGGGGCGTTCTGTTATGTCTCTATGCCTTTCGGGCTCAAGAGTGCCCAGACGACTTATCAGCGATGCGTGCAGAACTGCCTTCACAGTCAGATTGGCCGTAATGTTCATGCTTATGTAGATGACATCGTGGTCAAATCCAAAAAGAAGGAGACTCTCTTGGAGGATTTAAAGAAAACTTTTGATAATCTCTGGGTCTGCAAGATGATGCTTAACCCGACCAAGTGTGTCTTTGGTGTTCTGACAGGCAAGCTTTTGGGTTTCCTGGTCTCTGAGCGTGGTATCGAGGCTATCCCTGATAAAATCAAAGCTATTACCTCTCTGGGAGAGCCGGCTTGCATTAATGATGTTCAGCGCTTGGCAGGGCGGATTGCTGCGTTGAGCCGGTTCATAAGGCGTCTTGGAGAGAAGGTTATTCCTTTATATCAAATGATGAAGAAGACAGACAAATTTGTCTGGAGCAAGGCGGCGGGTGAAGCACTTGAGGCGCTTAAAAAACAGCTCACTGAGCCGCCAGTGCTGGCCGCTCCGGCTAAGAAAGAACCGTTACTCCTTTATGTGGCGGCTAATAACCGGGCAGTGAGTGCTGCAATTGTGGTCGAGCATAAGGAGGCCGAGAAGGAGTATCCAGTGCAAAGACCGGTTTATTATATCAGTGAGGTCCTGACAGAGTCTAAGCAAAGGTATGCGCATTGACAGAAGCTGGTATATGGGGTCTTCATGGCCAACCGCAAGTTAAAACACTATTTCTTAGGGCACCAGATAACTGTGGTCAGTTCTGCTCCGCTAGGGGATATTATCCAGAACAGAGAAGCCATGGGAAGGATTGCTAAGTGGGCATTGGAGCTGGGACCTCTCAATTTAAAATATGTGCCTCGCATGGCTATCAAGTCCCAAGCCCTTGTGGATTTGATAAATGATTGGACGGAGTGTCAAGCTCCCGAGGAAAAGCCGGATGACACATACTGGACTATACACTTTGATGGATCCAAGCAGTTGGAGGGATCAGGGGCAGAAGTTGTTCTAACCTCCCCCAAGGGTGATACATTTTGTTATGTGCTCCGGCTGATGTTCCCCTCCACTAACAATGCGGCTGAGTATGAAGCTTTGCTTCATGGTCTTAGGTTAGCCAAGGAGATGAATTTGAGCCGAGTCAGGTGTTTGGGCGACTCAGATCTGGTGGCTCAACAAGTTTCTGGCACTTGGGATTCCAAAGACCCGCGGATGGCGGCTTATCGTCAGGCGGTTGATATCATTGTGGGTCACTTGAAAGGATATCAGGTAGATCACATTGATCTTCGCAGGAATGAGGCGGCTGATGCCTTATCACGGTTAGGTTCTCAACGAAAGTCGGTGCCACCCAATGTCTTTCTGGACGTCTTACGCCATCCGACTGTCAAGATACCTTTAGAAGAAGATTTGGCTGTTCCTGACCCGGAGGCAGAATTGGTGGCGGCTCTACATGCTATCCCAGATTGGACTATTTCCTATTTGGCCTATTTGACCCGAGGCGAGTTACCTGAGGATGAAGACCTAGCCAGAAATATTACCCGGCGTTCTAAGTCCATGACAATAGTTAATGGTGAGTTGCATAAATGTAGTGTGACGGGAGTTTTCCAACGTTGTGTTTCACCAGAGGAGGACCGACAGATCTTGAATGAAATCCATGCTGGCGATTGTGGACACCACACCGGCTCGAAGTCTTTGGTGGCCAAGGCTTTCCGGCACGGGTTTTTCTGGTTAACGACTCATAAAGATGCAGAGGACCTAGTCCGTAAGCGCGACGGCTGTTAGAAGTTTGGCCGGCATGCTCATATTCCGGCTCAGGAGTTAAGGATGATACCAATTACTTGGCCGTTTGCGGTCTGGGGGCTTGACATGGTGGGACCTTTCAAGAGATCCAAGGATAAGAAAAGACACCTCCTGGTGGCGGGGGACACGTTTACCAAGTGGGTAGAGGCAGAGCCGGTTAGCAAATGTGACGCGGCTATGGCAGTTTTATTTATTAAAAAGTTGATCTACCGTTTTGGTTACCCATATAGCATCATCACTGATAATGGTACAAATCTATCCAAGGGGGCTATGAAAAAATTCTGTGACGAAGAGCATATCTGGCTTGATGTTTCAGCAGTGGCACATCCACAATCCAACAGTCAGGCAGAGCGTGCCAATCAGGAAATTCTAAGAGGAATTAAACCGCGACTTATGGTTCCTTTGTAGCGAATGCCCGGGTGCTGGGTATAAGAATTACCCTCCATCTTATGGAGCATCAGGACCACCCCTAACAGATCAACGGGTTTCACGCCTTTCTTTATGGTGTACAGGGCCGAGGCAGTTTTGCCCAGTGACATCCGGCATGACTCGCCAAGAGTGGCGGCTTACGGTGAGGCGGACAATGAGACGGCACGTCAGGATGCATTGGATCCTCTGGAAGAGGCGCGAGAGCTAGCAGCGGCCCAGTCGGCGATTTATCAACAAGACCTGCGTCGCTATCACAGCCACAGGGTCAAGACCCGAACGTTCCAGGAAGACGACTTAGTGCTCCGGCTGATTCAGGACCAGACAAATATGCATAAACTCTCTCCTCCATGGGAATGACCTTTTGTAGTCAGCAGAAATCTCAACAACGGGTCATATTACCTCATCGATATCGAGATGACTCAGATATGGCAGGTCAGGAGACCCGCCGGCCGTGGAACATCACGCATCTCCGGCCTTATTTCACTTAAGGGTGTAGAGACCCTTCATTGTACACTATCTTTGTACATGTCATAGTTATATAAATAAATAAAGAAGTATCACTGTAAAAGTGAAGTCCCTGCTATTTTACACATCCTCATATGAGAGAAGGTTAAACAATGTTCCGGTTGATGTATCAACTGAGATTGGCGAACGACGGCTTTTTACCTTCGGGTATAGCTTATAATGCCTATTAGCCAGGTGATTATGCCACAAAAGCCCGGCTCAGGAAAATGAGTCGCGACGCCAGGTGATTATGCCACAAAATCCTGGCTCGGGAAAATGAGTTGCGACGCCAGGCGCTATGCCACAAAATTCCGGCTCAGGAAAATGAGTCGCGACACCAGGCGGTATGCCATAAAAAAAAACGGCTCAGGAAAATGAGTCGTGGCGAGGGCGGCTTCTTACCTTTGGGTACAGCTTCTAACGCCTATCCGCCGGCGTTTTACGCCGTACTGCTAAAGGGGGCTTCTTACCGACGGGTATCGCTTCTAACACCCTATCGGCCGGCTTTACGCCAAGTTTCCGGCTAACACGTTTAGCCGTGGTTGTGAGGGTTTTTTTACCGACTGGTAGCTAACACCTAATAACCTGCGAACGGCGGCTTCTTACCTTCGGGTATAGCTTATAATGCCTATTAGCCGGCCTTATGGCACAAAAATCCGGCTAAGGAAAATTAGCCACGGTGAGGGCGGCTTCTTACCTTCGGGTACAACTTCTAACGCTTATCCGCCGGCGTTTACACTGATTATTACCTTCGGGTATAGCTCATAATGCTTGTTAACTGGCTTTATGCTACAAAACTCCGATTAACATGATTAGCCGCGGGCGGAATTATTAGGTCCTTTCGGCCGACTCTCAACCCAAGAAGAGGAGACAAACGACGACAAGTCAAGAATGCATACAAGGAAGATGGCACTATGGAAGCCGGATTTTTTCTCATGTAAAAATATCAGCAGAGCAAATGTCACAGGAAATATATTACAAACGCTCTATGTAGAGCCCAAAAGTGTTGATCAAGTCTTTCAAGTCCCCTACGACGAGTTAAGGAGAGCCGGCTATTACAAAGTGGAGTTAATTAACTGGCCGACGGCTCATCCTGCTTCGGCTCTTTGGGTGCCTGGATCGAAGGTTGTCCAAGTTCCAGTCGCAGTCAGCTAGAGCTGCAAAAGTCCCTTCTTCAAAGAAGGGAGACGGGTCAAGATCAGAAACGAAGAGGTCCTTACTGTGGGTGGGCGTCAAGTCCTTCTTCGTAGAGTGGGCCACGAACTCTCTTCTGGTCAGCATCATAAGCCGCCTGGTAAGTGTCCAGGCCAGCCTCTTTTGCTAAGACGGAAGCCAGAAGCCTAGAGTCCTTGACGCACTGGATGTAGTCGGCTTCTGTGAACTCAGAGCCGTCATCGTTCTTGGAGGGGAAGCCTTTCATCATATCAGCCGGAGTAAGCTCCGGAGCGAAGGCCAGAGCCCGGCTTATGCCTGCGATTACTCCCTGGCGGGCGGCTGATTTCTTCAATTCAGCGATCTGCTTCGGCATGGTGGATAAAAGTTCCAAGACCCCTTTGAGAGTTGAAGGGATCTTGTCCTTGTATTGAACAAACTTGATGGTGAACATCGCACCGCAGTAGAGCTGCTCCGCCACGGTGTAGATAGCCTTCAGAGGCAGTAAGCTGTCGGACGCCAGTTGACGGCTTCTAGGACCTGTATAAGCTGGAGGTTTTCATGATAAGTCACCAGTTCAGATGTTATAGTAGCAATTAAGGAAAAGTTGTCAAGAGCTCACCGAAGAGGGCGGCTGTCATCTTGGTGATATGGCATTTCAAGGATTGCAGCTCGTCAGAGACGATCATCAACCGCCGATCAGCGTCGTCCGCCCGTTTGGTCAGCGTGGACTTCTCAGACACAGCAGACTCTCTGAAAGCGGCGAACTCCGCCTTGACTTTAACCAGCTCTTCGGTCAAGAGCCGACATTTATCATTGATGGCGCTCCGAGCAGCCTGTTGATCAGCTAGGTTGGTCTTTAAGCCGGCCAACTGTGACCCGGCTTCAGTCAAGGATTCCTGCAAACATTTCAAAGCAGAGAGTAAAATGGACAAGTCTCAAACAGATTGCAGGCAATATGCATGACACTTGGGGGCTAATGTGTGTTTTTCAGAGCTTCACTGTGAAGAGTCCCGACTCAACTTTGAACAAGTTTGAGCTGGACCTTGGGGGCTACTATTAGCTCTTTTAAATTGTCTTCTAAGAAGTCCCGACTCAACTTTGAACAAGTTTGAGCCGGCCCTTGGGGGCTACTATTAGCTCTTTTAAATTGTCTTCTAAGAAGTCCCGACTCAACTTTGAACAAGTTTGAGCCGGACCTTGGGGCTACTATCGACTCTTCTGATTATCTTCTACAGAATAATTCTATGTAAAAGATAACTATGCAAAGTCCCGGCTCAATATGTCGAGAGATTAAGCTGGCACTTGGGGGCTACAAAGGGATATAAGGAGGAAAATAATACCTCATACTTCCTCTTCATGAGGTTAACCAGTAGGAGCTCCAGGTCCTGGCTGGTGGATAGGCGGGTCATGTAGCCAGCATGAAGCTCCTCAGCTGTCATCTTCTCCAAGGCAGAAGGCTCAAATTCTAGCTTCCTAGAAGCTTCAGCTGTTTCACCCCGTTTGGTCAGCACGTGAGCCGGGGGAGAATGCAGACCAGCGCCAGTGATTTCAACTTCTGGGCCAGTCGTGTCCTTAGCCGCCGGGGCAGGGCTCGGCGGCTTAGAAGGATTCTTTAGTGGACTGCCTGGGACAATGTCATCAGCGGTCGGCTCTGCAGAAGCTGTTGGGATATCTTCAGCCGGCCGCGAATCATCCGGCTTTGAATGCTCCGGCGTGCTGGCAGCAGGGCCGGGGGAGGACTTGTTGGTTTTCCGACGCTTGGTTTGAGCACTGTAAAATGTGAGGATCAGAATCCAAAGGATACTACCGCTACATAAAGAGACGAATGTCATAGCGAGAAATACTTACAGCGGGTTGATCTTGGGAGGCGGCAGAGCGGTCGCTGAAGAGTCGCCGAAAGAGGGTGATTTCTGAGAGACAATTCAGGAAAGATGAGACAGCGTCGAGGTCGGGAAGTAAAATTAGTTAAACGGAGATACATACCTCTACGGGGTGTTTCTTTGGAGCTGGCGAGTTTGGCAAGCCGGACATAAGATCAGTAGAACCAACGCTCCGGGTCTGGCGACGCTCGGCCTGTTGCTTTTTTAAAAGAAAGTCGGGAGCCACATAAGCAAGAGGATGAGAAAGAGGAACTTTTCCAATAACCCGCCGCGGCTTCCGGGGGACAAAACATTCTGAGCCGGAAGAAGTGTAGATTACCTCAGGGGCGTTGGCGCGGCTTGTTTCAACATCATCCTATGAGTAAAACAAGTGTAAGTAAAATAAGATAATAAAATGGCAGAAAGCAGCCAAGGTTTACCTCTGAGTCGGACGATTGCGACAGGTCAAACCATCCTTCTTGTGGGGCGGTCTACTTGGACTTCTTAGCCGGAGCTTTCTTCTTGAGCTTCTTCAAGGGAGGAATATATTCTTTCTTCCAGAAATCAGAGTTGGCCTGGAAAGGTAAACCGGTTAAACGGTAATGAGTCAGAAAGGTATGAGTGGCAAGAAGAAAAAGGGGTGAAGAGTCGCCTTACATCTGGAGCCGGATTTTTGGCGTTAAAAGGCGCCAGGCCAATGGCGCTGCATGATCCGGATGTTTCATGGACAAGGCTCCGGATGACGGTGGTGATATCATCCTTTGTCAGTGTTGAGTGGCTGAAGCATAATGAACTATCATACTTGCCTTCGTATTCACACATGATCCGGCTTTTATGACTTAAGGGCATAATCCGCCAGGAAATCCAGCAGCGGATCAAATCCAGTCTGGTTAAACCATTGGCCATGAGGGCCTTGATCTCGGCGTGAGCCGGCTCGTACCTTGCACGTTCCGAAGCTGATAGCCGGCCAGGAAGCTCTGAAGTTGTCTTGAGCCGGGAGGGACGATAACCCGGCAGTGGACGCTCATTCTGAGGAGAGGTATCCTTGCAGTAGAACCAAGTCTTGTTCCAATCCTTTGGATGACTCGGCATCTGCATGGCTGGAAAAGTAATATCCCTACGCTGTTGGAGGAGATCCCGCCAAGCTCTAGACTCAGACCGGCTTTCATCTCAGTTTGCCGGTTGGCATAGAAGAATTCTCGAAATAACCCCACAGACAGCTTGGCTTGCAAATAGACTTCACAGAGCACTTGAAAATTGCATATATTTGATACGGAGTTGGGGGGCCAAGTCCTGGGGGTGAAGCTTGTAGAAGTGAAGGACGTCATGAAAGAACTTCGAGACGGGAGGCACGAATCCTCGCTCGATATGGTCAGAGAAGACCACTACTTCGCCTTCTAGAGGAGTGGGCCGCGTTTCATCACCCGGGGCCCACCAATTAAGAACCCCCTTGGAAGGAAGGGTACTCGTGTGAACAAAATCCAGTAAGAATTCCTCCGTGATGCAAGCCCCGACCCAGTTGCATGAGTTGGAGGCGCGAGACATGCTGGCGGCTCAAAGACTGTGCAAATTAAGAGTATGGCGAGTCAAGAGCAAACAAATATCTGCAACGGCTTATAATTTTAAGGGCTCTACAAATAATATGCCATGGTCCGACTAATGAGAGCCGGAGAGGCCTGGCGGGTCAACAAAGAAAGGAGGAGGAGGAGCGAAAATCGGCTAAGTCCCAGGAAATAGATTTCGTAAGGTTCAGCTAAAAGGAGGATCTACAAAAACAGGGTAAATGCCTTTTATTTTCAGACCTAAGGACGAACAGGCGAAGCGGACGAAATCCAAAATGGCAAGCGGAGCAAGGATCAATCTATGTGTTCTTGTTTACCGCCTCTTACCTAGCGGCACCGTGAAGACGAGCGACGGTCCGGAGTTCGTATGCTAAAGCGCGACCGACGACAATGGAGTTCGACCTCTAAAACGACGGCGACGACGAAATTCTATAGAAACCCTATCGGAGACGGCTATGGATCTACGGGAAGAAGACTTACCGGCGACGGCGTGACGAGCGCAAGATGAACTCTGGTCCGCAACAGGTTGATGCAACGGCCGGTCGACGGCGAGACGAGGACGGCGCCGGAGCAGGAGTGGAAGCATCGGAGAGAAAGAAGATGGAAGCGCGAGCGGGGGAAAGGAAATGCCACCCGCAGCGGTCCTATTTAAAGGGAAAACGGGCAGGCGTGAAAATCCAAGCGATAGAAATCATTCGACCGAGGCGGACGCCTCGATTTTTGGGCTGACCATTTAATAAAAGATTTGTTGGTACGTCAGCGGATTTTTTGCAGGGCCCACGTGACATCATGGCGGGTCATCACCGGGCGACTTGCCGAGGAGCAGAAGAAAAGGATGAAGTGAGCAAGCTCAAATCAACCTGGGGCCTAATGTTGGGGATATGATCCCGCGGTATGACCCGCCTAAAGGGGTCCGGGTTATACCTGACGGCTCGTGAGCCGACCCAAGAATGAGCCGTGAGACTTACGGCCCAAGAAGATAGGCGGCTCATGGCGTGGGCCGCCAGGTGATAGAGAAGACCCGGGTGCGTAAGCCGCCCAGAGGTAACTTGGCAGGGAAGATAGAGGAAGATTCGGATAGACAATGAGAGTCGGTTACAACTTGTATGACCCAGAGTCTTTACCTCCTATATAAAGGTAGACCCAAGGCGACTTAGAGATCAGGTGATCGAGAACTAGGTCAAGCTTTAGCTCCCTTGTAATCGATACAACAATTAATACAAGCACTGGCAGGACGTAGGCTATTACCTCGCCTTGAGGGGCCGAACCTGGGTAAATTTGTGTCCTTTGTCCCAGCCAACCCCTTTGAGTCCATCACGTTAGTGATGGCCTCGAATCCAAGTCCGTTCACCTGGACTTCTGTCGTGATAAATCCACGACAGTTGGGAACAATTACAGGCATAATGGCAGGAATTTCGAGATAAAACAAAACTAAGGGTCACTTTCCTTTTTGGATAATCTAAACATTTTTAACATTTTGATGGCTATTTACATGTTTTTCTTATAGAACTTGTTTGATTTTTAGGATCGAATTCTATTGCGGGGTTTGATTTTCAAGGTTTTTTGTGGGAGAAGATGCAAAAGAGGGAGATAGATATGATTGCTTCAGGGCAAAGTATCTGGTAAAAATGGCTTTTCAGTGAAAATCTGGAAATTACTATCATGGACTGTTGGATTGATGGCGGATGTTCTGGATCAAACGTGGGACTTCTAACAATTCACTTAAACACAATTTAACACATAACCCCCTCTATGTATTGACCAGGTGAGTAAGGATTGACTCCTCGTCGTGAGATCTGATTGCTTCGATCGTTTTTGCTTCAGAGGTCTTCGATTTAACTTACTGTAAGGTGTCTCCGTTATTGATGTGTGTTTCGTTTTCTTCAGTATGGTCATGCGTGTGCGTGTACATGTGCGTGTGCGTGTGTGGTAAAATTAAACAATTTCTATTTACAGTTTGGCCACTGCTACAAATCAACCGGATGATTTTTTAGAGAAATCATCCGGCTGGACAACCGTCCGATGTGCCTACTAGTGGTCGTTGGATTACAAAACCACCACGCCAGCATTATGACTAGCGATCGGTTCAACACAACGCAACTGCATCCCGACAAAAGCTTCACTCCAGCTTTCATGGTGCATCGCCGTCGTCCGATGAAGCTCCAACACAACACCGATGAAGTCCAGTGAAGCTCCATTGCAGCATCGATGGAGCTCCAACGCAGCACCGGCGCGTCCAGTGAAGCTCCGGTGAAGCTCCATAGCAGCATCGACGAAGCTCCAACACAACACCGACGAAGTCCGATGAAGCTCCATTACAGCATCGGCGAAGCTCCAACGCAACACCGGCATGTCCAGCGAAGCTCCATTGCAGCATCAGCGGAGCTCCAACGCAACACCGGCGCGTCCAGTGAAGCTCCATTGCAGCTCCGATGAAGCTCCATTGCAGCATCGGCGGAGCTCTAACGCAACACCGGCGTGTCCAGTGAAGCTCCATTGCAGCATCGGCAGAGCTCCAACGCAACATCGACGCGTCCAGTGAAGCTCCATTGCAGCTCCGGTGAAGCTCCATTGCAGCATCGGCAGAGCTCCAACGCAGCACCAACGCGTCCAGTGAAGCTCCATTGCAGCTCCAGCAAGGCTTCATTGCAGCATCGGCGGAGCTCCAACGCAACACCGACGCATCCAGTGAAGCTCCATTGCAGCTCTAGCGAGGCTTCATTGTAGCGCCCGTTATGCTTCCAGAGGTCCAGCGTTGCTCCATTGCAACACCGACGGTGCTCCCAACAGCTTCAAGGCAGCATCGTCGGAGTTGTGGCGCCCTCGTCGGCCAACCCCTAGCACAGCGGCGCTCCATTGCTGCACCCGCCGTCGCAAAGCGCTCTCCACAGCAGCCCCTGGCTCCATCGCAGCTCCGGGCCGCCGGTGAAGCTCCATCGCAGCGCAGGCGGTGCTGCATTGCAGCTCCGTCGCGGCCTCCTGGATTTCCAGCAGCTTGATTGGGCGAGCTCGTCGAGGCCTTGTAGCGCCAAGGCTGTTGGAAAACAAGGCGTCACCAGCCCCATGAAGCAGCTTGTGTGGGCTAGCAGCAGCCGGTCCCTGCCTTGCAGAGCACACGGCCAGCGCAGTCGAGCGGCGATAGTGGCTTCTCCCGCAGCATCGGAGCGACCGGGCGGCGGGAGCCCGCAGCAGGGCACGGCCGGAAATCGCCTCCGGCGTCCCCCGTGCACACCGGTAGCTTTCTGTCTTGATGAATCGGACAGCCATGGGGGAGAGAGAGATGTGAACGAAGGAAGAGACGAGGAAGAATTAGGAACGAACGAGACGATAAGGTTCAGCGAAGAGCAACGAGAGGATAAGGCGTGCGTGCTGTGGGACCCACGCATGACACGCGTTGATAGAAGGAGGCGGTTTACGAGCTGGTGGGATTAATCGTTTCCCTTGCAGTTTTCCAAGGTCTGTAAAATTTAAAGTACCACGGTACCAGTTTCTACCATTCCCTTTGTTCGCTTCTATAAGAACGTTTTGGACGGTCTAGGCAACGAACAATTCAGTTTCAGCTGGCTGAAACGTCTTGTAAGAAAGAAGGGACGGAATAACATTATTCTAGTTTGTCTGAAGTTTTGCGAGTCAGAGAGCCCTAACCAATTCATGCCCAAAACGCATTTAGTACGATGCTCGAAACATAATCCTTGCTGCAAAAGCACATTCTGGTCTATTTTGAATCTAATAGCCTCGCAGGCGGTCGAAGTCACTGTTTTGACCTTGTCGGCCTTTTACGTCACAAAATGAACTCGACGGAAAACAATTTCACGGCCTGATCCTTTTAAAAACACCAGGCACCGCGGCGTTGTTGGTCAAATAAGAAACGACATCCCACTGCGTGTTGCTGGAAAACAAAGAAACGTCGTTCCGTTCCGCGTTTCTACACGTCAGAAACGCCGAGCCTCTCTGCGTTTTCTCCTCAAACCGAAACGCCAAGGACCCCGACGTTTCTTCGCCCGATATTTATCTAGGCCCACCCGCCCATCAGCCAGTTCCTCCTCCTCTCCTCGCTACGAATACAGGACGAGAAACGTCTCTCTCCTCCTCTCGATCCCCCCCTTCGATCTTCCTCTTTCCTCAACCATTTTTGCGGATCTTTGGGGCAAATCGAAGAGGCCGAGAAGCTCCTCCAATCCCTCCAATCACTTTTTGCAATAACTTCGTATTTTTGGAGCTTTTTTTAGCACAAGGTGCAACCTAGGTTTTCAAGTAAAACAAAATTTGGTGATGATTTAGTTGTTTAGTATCATATGATTTAGTAGTAAGGATGAGGGCTGGCCAAGGATGAGTGCATTGTGAAATATGATGTAAATTTGTGTATTTTCTATAGTTGCAAGTGTGATGGTGAATGCATATTACTTGATTGTTATATTTGCTATGTGTTCATCGTAAATATTTTTGACTACATAGATGTGTGCCTGCACACTTTGTATCATTTGATACTTGTGAATTTTACATTTATAGGTAAAAAATGTATTACGTTGAATCCTAAAATTATTTGTTCCTATTATGTAGGATGTTTGTGCCGGATAAATATCCGGGCCTTGATGATTTCTACGAGCAGAAGCATCGTGCGATGGTAGTGGAAAGAGGGGAGGTAATTATCCGGGCCTTGATGATTATCTTTCTATATTGGTTGATTTTCATATTGTGACAAGTAACAAATTATGTGTTTGTTTGTTTAGGTTCCATCGGTTCTTCGTTTGAGGGGCCATAACCCACGTGAATCTCTTTTATATGACCGTCGATACGAGCCTTATTTTAGAAGAATGGATCTTCTTCAGTTTGTGTTCAACTTTAAAGGCACACCACCATGGTTGAACTCGACGGCCATTACCGCACTCACCAAGAGCATGACCATCACTTTAGAGGATATTGCGATGATCTCCGGGCTACCGATCGAGGGTAGGGCTCTTACCGGGAATGTGAAGTCCGAGGGGTGGCGACAACGGGTTGCAGGATTGGTTGGTGTTGAACCACCACTGTGGATTCATGAAACCAAGAAGGATCCTAGGCCATCCGGTGTGTTGTTCTCGTGGATAACGCAACATTTTTATGAGTGTCCAGAGGAAGCAGTCCGACTGTTGTGGAGATGCACGCCAGGGCTTACTTATGGAATCTTTTGACCCAAATGGTGTTTCCGGATGGCACGGGGGACATGGCCTCATGGATGTTCTTGGACCCTCTTCGTAACTGGGATGTTAAGTGGAGTTGGGGGGTCGGCGGCACTAGCTTTCTTGTACCGCCAGGTAATGCTTAGTAAGATGCATTTCATTATTTAAAATATATGTTTGTATGTGATCGTTTAACGTTTGAACAAATGTGCAGTTGGACGGAGCATGTATGAGGAGTAAGCCAACATCGAGTCTTGGTAGTTTTGTTTGAGCCCTAGAGTTTTGGACGTGGGAGTGTATCCCTGTAGGCCATAACGTCACCATTGCTCCGGATGAACCTTGGGAGTGGCCTTTTGACGGGGATGAGGAGCGGTACCCCACTATCGCACACACATGGGCTAATGTGCAAGTGTCTTCCACCGCGGCCATGGGGTGGTACAAGGCATACATAAGCGAGTTGGACATGCTGGCTTATAATCAGGTAATTATCCACATGCTTTGCCCTTCTTGTGGTTTTTTGGACAAGCTGGTGAAACGTTCATATGTAGGTCAATTGGAGGCCATACATGGTACTTAGGCAGTTCCCTTTAAGCAACATGTGCTTTCGTGACCAACATCTATGGCGTGTGCGGTGCCCCATGATATGTTTTTTTGTGGTCGAGTGGCATCTTCCACACAGTGTTTCAAAGCAATTTGGAGTACAACAACGCACCCCGTCGGAATACGTTGAGACAAGTGTGTTGCTACATAGGTGAGAGTTTTTGGTAACACATGTTTATCAATGTCAAACACAAATGGTGACAAATGCATTTGATGCATTCTTGTCATGCTTTGTAGGACGAGCCAACAAAACAACAAGAATGTCACGAATTGGGAGGATCATATAACGCCCCGGACACACCCGCCGGTAGTCGTTACTCCTGGCATGATCTAGACTGGCCTCATAGATCAATATTAGTCTTTTCTGCGCACTTTGTCCTCACTCATGCGCACCCGGGACCAACTTTCCGGTCGGTGACCCATCCTAGAACTACTCCAAGCCAAGCACGCTTAACCTGGGAGTTCTGTTCGAATGGGCTCACGGAAAAGAAGAAATTCCTTATTGATATGAGTAGTCTATCATCCCTAATAAGCCAGGCTATCACATACACCACCACTCAGAGGAACCGACGTCCTCATCGGGCCACAGGAACGTTCCCACTTGGTACAAACGTCTGTGCTTCCAGTCCGATACATGTGTCATTCTATGTGCCACAACAGGTCACCAACTTCGTGAACAACATGACCGTGCACCTGTCGGCAAACATCCGTGTAACCGCGAGGGTCGGCTCTGATACCAACTTATAACACCCCGAACACACCCGTCGGTAGTCGTTACTCCTAGCGGGATCTAGACTGGCCTCACAGATCAATAGTAGTCTTTTCTGCGCACTTTGTCCTCACTCATGTGCACCCGCGACCAACTTCCCGGTCGGTCACCCATCCTAGAACTACTCCAAGCCAAGCACGCTTAACCTGAGAGTTCTGTTCGAATGGGCTCACGAAAAAGAAGGAATTCCTTATTGATATGAGTAGTCTATCATCCCTAATAAGCCGGCTATCACAGATCACCACCTTATGTGGGTGGACATGTGGAATGCCTAGAGGAATGCTCGAATTGAAACTGATCACACACCCGACAACGACAAGGAGGCATATTTAAGGCATTTGGAGTGGCTTCGCAAAGAGTACAGAGTTATCCACAAGGGTGCGTGGACTCGTGCCGATTGTTTGGACGTAATGCCAAGTGAGGCTGCTAATGGTGCATTCAACAACTCTATTAGGGAAACCATTGGAGTGCACTTAGATTATGGCCCTCTGCATGACCGAGTGGTATGTCTCTTTTCATTCTAATGAACATTTATCGTTTATTCATGAGTGATGTGACACAAATGTTTTATTTAGGGCACGGAGCTATGGAGATGTATCAATGATAGTAATGTGGTGCTTGGTCGTGCTCCTGGTCCACAAACAGACGGACTTGTTAGGAGTACTCTGCAGGTTAGATGCCTTGTTATGGTACATTCTTTCTTACCGAGTGATGTGGCATATTAACATGTCAATGTCTTTCCTTGTGCAAAAGGTCGTGAATCGTTGCCGCACCCTAGCCGCTTTACATTCTTGCCATGGTCGTTCATCGACGGATGTGCATGCACGTGCTGAGTATACAATGGATGTGCTTTCTTCGGCTCGTGCATCTTCAAGTCGAGCTCGTGATTCTTCAAGTGGAGCTCGTGTTTCTTCGAGTCGACCACAGATTCAGGAAGAGGAAGAGGAAGAGGAGACGGATGAAGATATTGATCCGGACTACATTGAGCTAATGGAAGATGCTCCGCAGCCAACTCAACCTTCTTAGCCGTCAGAACAAGCACGACGAGCTAGCTCACGAGCCACCCGACGTCCACAATGGCGGAATACTCCAGAGGGCTACGTCAACAAGGGGAAGCTCGCTGCGAAAAGAGGGAGGAAGTGAAGTGATGTATGCTTGTCATGTAGCTAAGCTTTATGTCTGATGAACTTGTCATGTATGTTGTGGACTTGTTATGTTTCTTGTGAACTTTTCATGTATGTTATAAACTTGTTATGTTTCTCGTGAACTTGTCATGTAAGTCATGAACTTGTTATGTTTCTTGTGAACTTGACATGTTTAAAAATTATGGTGTCAAATATACTGTAGGTGAAATTGCCTTGTTGTTGATAAATTTTATGTTGTTATGTTGATAATTGTAGCTGAAATTCTGCAAGGCTACCAAGTATGCTAGAAACGCCAGGACGGTTACCGTTTCAAAGTGGAGATGAAATGCCAGGAGTCCTTGGCGTTGCGAGGCCACATGGAAAGTTCCCTCGTAGTCATTCTCGCAGAACCTGTCTTACAGGAATGCCAAGGCAACAATTGTCGTTTCCATGTGGACTGGCAACGCTACCAGCGCTGGCGTTTCGAGACGCGCGGAAACGCCATCAGGTTTGGCGTTGCATGCAGAATAGACTCTGTGCCAATTGGCATTTCTTTTGCATTTTCCCACATAACACAAATTGCACAACACATAGGGAGGAAATGAAATACACACAACATAATGAAGTTCATACAAATTAAGAGTACACATAGACGAGTTCACATAATGGAGTTCGTAGCAATTAAGAGTACACAAAGATGAGTTCACATAATGGAGTTCAAAGCTCATAATCTAGGCGAGAAGTGCATGACGAGAACCATATTGTTCTACTGTGTAGAGCAAGGCCCCTTTCCCTTCTTTTTCTTCCTCTCTTCTTCCTTATGAGATGAGCCTCGTGAACCACCCTCTCTATGAATAGCGTATCCTTCCTCTCTTTCATTGACTTGTCAATAGCACAAACTTGCTTCCAATGCTCTTCAAGATCCTTTTGCCGTTGCGCAGCTGCCTTCTCACACTTCATTTTCAGATTTTCTGCATCGCGAGATACTGAGATGTCATCCTATCACGTTCCTTCATTTTATCTTCGAAATCTTGTTGCTTCTTCCTCTCTAGTTTGGCTGCATCCTCCTCTCGCACCTTCCTCGCAGCCTTCTCCCACCACCCCGGCATCTCACCTTCCCCATCCTTCTCCTCCACCCACTTCATTGTTGCCTTGTTGGGTTGAGAAGCCGCCATATCTGCAAAAAATTAAAAGACATTAGTTAGTAATGACAAAAACAATATGAACAATAATATTAGAATGTAGGCACGTACGAAAATGGCCCATGTAGGTATCTAAACATTCCTCTAGAACGACCACGACCTCTACCCATGAAACCTCCTCTAGCCCCACCCGGACCTCTACCTCTTCCAGGAACATGACCACCGGTTACTCGGCCTCTACCTCGACCGCCAGTTCTACCACCACCGGAACCGCGACCACCACCGGAACCACGACCACCATCAAGTCCACCACCGGAACCGTGGCCACCATCAAGTCCACCATCGGAACCGCGGCCACCATCAAGTCCACCACTGAAACCGCGGCCACCATCAAATCCACCACCGAAACCGCGGCCACCATCAAGTCCACCACCGGAACCGCCTTGGTGCCGATCGGATATGATGCATACCTCCCTCTTCGGAGGAATGACCGTGGTCCTCACAAGTCTCATGAACCATTCCCAGTTGTCTTGGTTCTCCACAGACACCAAAGCAAATGCCACAAGCAACACCTGATCATTAGCATCATGTGCCATTGCTTTCATGAGTACGCTCTTGTATTTTCCTGTCAAAAATGTTCCATCAATAGACAAAACTGGACGACAATGCTGGAAAGCTGCAATGCATGGGCCAAACGTCCAAAAGGCACGATGAAACACTCCTTCAATATCTTGGACATAGTAGTACATTCCTAGGTTTCTATAGGACATCGCTCCCAACAACCTGGGTAGCATGTTGTACGCCTCTTCCCATCCACCATACAACATTCTAAGAGCTACTTGCTTGGCTTTCCATGTTTTCCCGTACTTGACCTTATACCCAAACTTATCGTAAACCGAACTCATCAACAACCTCACTTTAATTGTTGGATCCTCGGCTATATGTTTTTGGTATTTATAACCGATGAATTCCGAGGTTAGCTGACGGTGTGTGCTTTGTGCTTCTACGACTAACAGTGTGCGTTGGTGAGTGGCTTTGCAACTTGTTATCTTCCACCAATCATCCTTCGTGAGTCTTCCATTCACAGTCCATTTGCATCTTTCTACCTCACATTTCACGGTGTATCGCTTGTTGAAGTCCGAGTGAACAACTATGAAAGGCCTGTGGTGTTTGACAACATACTCACACAACATCTTCAATTCTAGCATGTGCTCGAACATCAAACCTTTTCTTAGGTAAGACATCAAATCTCGTCGGGTGTACTACTTGGGAACTATCTAGCCTCAGTTGTCTTACTCATGCCATCGTCTACTATAGCCTTATTTGCAAGGCTAACATCACAAAACAAAAAGGAACTTTGTGATCCCTACCGGTGATTTTTGCGTACCACTCTGCTTCTTTCTCAGTGAAGCCATCCTCGTCCAAGTCATTCATCGGTCCTTCATCATCCGAGTCATCCACACAAGCATGCTGATAGATAATGTCAGGATCCATGTCCTTATGCCTTACTTGAGCCTCTATGTCACCAACAATGTTGTGTTGCCTCTCATACTCTTCCTCCAAGTCATGATCATCATCATTGATCGGTGCACTAGCTCTGAACTCATATTTGGGATACTCATTGGCTTCCACTTCAACTACATGCTCAACATCTTTTATCAAGGTTTGGTTCAAGTCAACTTCAATGAGAGGAGCCTTCACCACCTTACTTGCAGACACTTCGAGTGACTTGATTGTCGATGATGCAACAACCTCCTTATATGCAACCCAATGCAGATTGGACCTGATAGGCATTGTCTTCATTCGACACTTGTGTGCCGATCCAACATCATATATTCCTACTAATTCAACTTGATCACTTGCATCCGCCCACTTTAATCTTGTTTGTATTTCTTCCACAACCTCTTCATAACTAGGACTCTCAATAAATATCAAAACTTCCTCATACTTGTCATCAATATCAACATTCATGAATGCCTCTTTGTCAACATAATGAATGTTCACAATTTTTTCCATCTAAAAAGTTCAAACATAAGTACAAGAAATGCAACACATTGCTATCAAAACCACTAACAACAACTTTGTCCATCCAAAATAAGCATTAACCCTAACCCTGAACCTTAACATAAGACATAACCCTAACCCTAAATCTTAACATTACACCCTAACCCTAAATCTTATCACAATGCCACACTTTTGAAACAACAATAATCATGAACATCATATAACAACCATAATGTTCAAAACTAGGGTTACCTCATGAACAAAACAATCCAAATAGACAAATTCAACCAATAAAATTTTGTGAGATGGAGGAGGTTACCTCAATGAACGGAAAAGACACCGGATCCACGGAGAAACCCAATCAATTTCCAAGGATTTGAGAGGGGGATAGTGAGGGAAACAAAGGGAGATAAGAGAGGAAGCTCGGGATAGACCAATGGGGGAGAAGTGAGTGAGTGGTGAATGGTGGATGAGAGCCCCACGACCAACTAAAATATCTGCATAGAAAAATGCCAAGGGGGTCTGGCGTTGCTGGAAACGTAGCCCTGGTCGGCGTTTTCATCCTGCCACGTCACAAGACAACGCGTGTTGTGCCTAACAATGGACCAGGGAAGCAACGCTAGATGGGACGGCGTTTCCATGTCCCTTGAAAACGTCAGTGGGGTTGACGTTTCTCCGTGTGTTGGAAATGCCACGATGCCTGACGTTTCTAAAAGGATCAGATCGTGAAATAGTTTTCTGTCGAGTTTATTTTATGACGTAAAAAACTGACAAGGTTAAAACAGTGATTTCAGCCGAAAACGGTGCGTAGCGTTGCTCATACTACAATACTGTGACGGAAAGCAAAGGAAGTCCAAGACGAAAGTCCACGGTAAGACAAAGGGAGCACGGCGCCGCGCACGCGGTAGTTGAGGCACAACAAACACAGTAGCCGCCACGAAACCAGAAAGCGTGACGGCGTGACCAGTTATTTTTATAAATTCAATTCATTCAATCCCGACCCCAATCCGTATTTAACTCCGAAACCCGTCCACCCTCTCGCCTACCCCCGAATCCGCCCGCCATGAACTCGCTCCAATCCTTCCTCGCCGTCGCACCCGCGCCCGTCAAGCCGGCCGCGTTCGCCGCCGCGGCGAGGCCCCCTTCGTCCCGGCGGGCGCGCGTCTCCGCCTGCCTCGCGGCCCCGGCGCCCGCGCCGACCGCCCCCGCGGCCGCCCCACGGCGGGAGCTGTCCGCGGCGAGCCGGGCCGTCATGGCGGACGAGGCCAAGTACATCGTGGGCACCTACAAGCGCGCCCAGGTCGTCTTCGTGGCCGGGCGCGGCTGCAAGCTCTACGACATCGACGGCCGCGAGTACCTCGACATGGCCGCCGGCATCGCCGTCAACGCGCTCGGCCACGGCGACCCCGACGTCGACGCCGCCGCCGCCGACCAGCGCGGCCGCCTGGTCCACGCCAGCAACGTCGGCTACACCGTGCCGCAGGTAGTACGCCTCAAACCCGTCCCAAACCCGTCCAACACGCGACCCAAACCCGTCCCGCAATGCCCGCGACGTGTTCGACGCTTTGCTTGCCCAGTTCAATCTCCCCCCCACACGACCTCTCCTTCTCGTTCTCGACTGACTTCCGTTCCTCGAACGCGCAGGTGGAGCTCGCCAAGCGGCTCGTGGAGGCCTCCTTCGCGGACCGCGCCTTCTTCGCCAACTCCGGCACCGAGGCCAACGAGGCGGCCATCAAGTTCGCCAGGAAGTACCAGAGGGTCGCGCACCCCGACGGCGGCGCGCCCACGGAGTTCATGTCCTTCACCAACTGCTTCCATGGCCGGACCATCGGCTCGCTCGCGCTGACCAGCAAGGTGCAGTACAGGGAGCCCTTTGAACCTGTCATGCCCGGCTCGACATTTGCCGAGTATGGCAATCTGGAGGAGGCCAAGAAGGTGATACAGTCCGGGAAGATTGCTGCTGTGTTTGTCGAGCCCGTGCAGGGCGAGGGCGGGATTCACAGTGCCACCAAGGAGTTCTTGCAGGGGCTGCGGGATGCTTGTGATGAGGCTGGGGCTCTCTTGGTCTTTGACGAGGTATGATATAGCTTGCCTTCATTAATAGTTGTCTGTCTTGTCGATTGCATAAAATTAATTACTGGCAACTGGCAACTACACAATTTCTAGTATAACGAGAGAAAAAACGAGTCTCTGTTCTGGAGATTGATCAGCGGCTCGAGTTTAATACAGAGATTGTATTCCTATTGCTTCAGAATTCTGGGACAAATTTGGGATCATTGTCCCCATGAAGAGATCTTCCATGAGGAGCCTGCATTTTCATATTTGAATAACCTAAACCAAATAGGCAATTCAACAGTAGAGATTTAGGATTGCATTGTGAAGTTCAAATTCTGTCAATTTGAAAAGTGTAGACATCTAATGTACTGTCTGAAACACAGGTGCAATGTGGTTTGGGGCGAACAGGTTACCTCTGGGCCCATGAGGTTTATGGTGTAGTACCTGACATAATGACCTTGGCGAAGCCACTGGCTAACGGCCTTCCCATCGGTGTGGCCTTGGTCACGGAAAAGGTTGCGGCAGCCATAAACTACGGTGACCATGGTACCACATTCGGCGGAGGCCCTTTTGTGTGCCATGCTGCATTAGCCACATTGGACAAGATCCAGAAACCTGGCTTTCTAGCAGAGGTGACCAAGAAAGGAGAATACTTCAAGCAGCTGCTCAAAACTAAGCTGGGTGGAAACCCTCATGTCAAAGAGATCCGGGGGGCTGGTCTCATCGTTGGCATCGAGCTCGACGTACCTGCTGGTCCTTTAGTCGACGCGTGCTTGGATGCTGGTGTCTTTTTGCTGACTGCCGGGAAAGGCAATGTCGTGAGGCTTGTGCCGGCGCTCATCGTGTCGGAGAAGGAGCTCGAGCAAGCTGCAGAGGTTATAAGGGACTGTCTACCTGCTCTTGGAGCCTCTACCTCTTAGTGTAAGCAAGATCTCTTACCAATATGGTGAGATCTACATGTTGAAGCTTCTTTCGACATTTGGAAGGGAATAAAATGTCAATGTTGGACTACTGTGATGTTGAAGTCCTTTTCGAAGTTTGGAAGGAAACAATGTCTGTTGTTGTCGGTATAAGAAATTTATTTGTTAAGTTATATGTGCCTAAATTACAAGGACGGCATTGACATTGCACATCTCTTGACTGCCTGAAGACAGGAACATCAGTTATGCAGAAGCCTCGCAAGAACTCCGACGATGGGCGCGACATTGTAGGTCGATGGTTCACCTTGCTGGTAATTTCCCCGAGAATCGTCGTAGTGGTCGTTGCTGTCAGGCCCTCCGACGATGGCGCCGTCGATCACATTCGGGTTGGGCGCGGACCTGTGGAAGTAGTCGGATCCCTTGCCGCAGGAGATCTTCCCAGGGTTGTTCCTGACGGACGGCAGCGACGCGCCGCGGTGGTGCGGCTGCGACGGGTACCGCCTCCCGACCCCGACCATGTAGCTCATCTTCATGGGGTTCTTGCCGAGGAGGTAGTCCACCTGCGACCGCGCGAACGAGACGAGCTGCGCCGGCGGCAGCCTCATGCCGCCGCTGCACTGCAGGGAAGCCCCGGCCGCCGCCAGGTGGTCGGCGTGCGTGACGAGGACAAACGTCGCCGTCGTCACGTCCTGCAGGTTGGACCAGGGCTGCAGGTAGAGCATGCCGCCGGGGGTGAGCCTCCCGCTGCGGCCGTCGCCGTGCTGCATGACGTTGCAGAGGTAGCTCTCCAGGTTGCTCCTCATCTCGCCGTGCCCGCCGTTGTTGGGCAGCTCCCCTTGCAGAATGAGCTGCAGCATGGACGGCAGGTATCAGTCACTGAAACTAAAAGTTGCCATCGACCAGACCTACATCATGGAACATTTACCTTGGCGACCAGTGCCTGAGCTCCGACGAACTTGTCGTCCCAGCCCAACGACTGCCGCACCCCGCCGACGTTGTTGGCGCCGGCGATGTAGGCCTTGTATTCCTGGTCACCGGTGGCGATGTAGAGCCACACAGCAGCCCACAGCAGCTCGTCCTGTTCCATTTCCAGCGATGCGAACAAGTTTCAGTATTTTCTTAGTACAAAAACATTACTCTGCTACTATTTTTTGTTTATCATGACATTAATTAGTAGAGTGATATGCTGCTACCTCGTCGCCGCTGCTGCTGTAGAAATTTCTGCTTGACGGAATGCTGTTCTGGTAGAGGCCACGGTGGTTCTTGGCGAACTGGAACAACTGCACAATGCAAGCAAGTGACCGAAGAAATTAGTTTCGTCTGTCTGTGCACAATATACAAGTCCACGTTCAGTTTTCAAGCAATAGTCCGACATTCATTTTCAGCCATATACAATATGACCACGACTTTATGACATGGTTTGCCAAATTAATTCTCTCACATTATTTTCAAAATTGATTGTGCCCATGGTAACCGTCCAATTTGTGCTGTGCATGCAATGTAGTGCGTGTAATTATGCAGTGGCAGTCGTATCTGTGCATGTTTTGACCATTTCGCGTGCGTCAGAAGCGCCGAGGCGTATATGGAACATTATGAATGTTAATAATTGTGTGGTTAGAATGACACATTAATATGTGCGACGCTCTATTTTCTTACTATCTATTACACATATGGTTTTTGGACCATCCATTGGATTTGTAATCGAATCGATTGTGTAATCTGTGTGCTGTGTATGCAATGCCATATGCGTACGTGTGACAAAACATGAAGCAAGTATCGATCGTGCACCTGTTTCGCGTGCTTCAGAAGCGTCGACGCGTACCGGGGGTCGCCGCGCGGCCCCGTGAAGGCGACGGAGGCCGCGGCCAGCGCCACCGCCGTCTCCGCCGCGACGTCGGAGCCAGGGTGGGTGGCGTTCACCATGTAGGCCCTCCGGGGCGTGTCCATGTCCTCCGGCCTCTCCCAGCACGCGTGGTCGGAGTCGCCGTCACCGACGTTCACGTAGAGCACGTCGGGGCGGGCGTGCGCCTTAGCCAGGTAGTCGGCGCCCCAGCGCACGGCCTCCAGCGCGTGGCCCAGCTCCCCCGCCGCGGCCAGCCGCCCCCCGTGCTCCACCACGCCCCACGACAGCATCGTCACCGTGAACGCCATCGGGAATCCGAACTTGACGTTGTCCCCGGAGTCGTAGTAGCCGCCGGTGAGATCCACCTGCACGCCGATCGATCGATCAAACATGTCAGCATCATGCACGAACCAAACACGTAGTACAACGTACTCTACTACACATGCATGCATCGCCGACGTGCTTACCCCGTGGTCGGCGCCGTCCCTGAGGGCCGAGTGGCCGCGCCACTGGACGCGCTGGGTCGGCGGCAGCCTGCCGGAGCGCTGCGCCTCGAAGTAGAGCAGCGACTTGGTGAGCGCGGCGGCGTAGTCCCGCTGGGCGGCTTCGCACGCCGTGGTTGCCAAAAACCCTACCACGGCGGCGACGAGCAGCACCCTAGCCCTAGCCACCATCTTCGTCGTCCTCGACGTTAACTAGCTATGTGAAATGATCAGCAAGTGTGCTCCTACCGTCGACGGGACGAGTGTATTTATAGGAGAAAGGGTGAGGAACAAGGTTTCAATCCGCCATGAATTGGTGAAGCAAATCCATCAGAAATCCAGGCATTTATACCCTAGAATAATTACGCGCCATGTATGCATGCACGAACGAGTATTGATTTGTTTTGACGATGCGCGGAGATTTTGCGACCTTCCAAAACCGGGTGCCAAATGTGTAAATATATCCTCCCCGTATCTGAACTTAGGCCCTGTTTGGAACCACACAGGTTAGGATAATCCAGCTTTTATAATCTATATTGTTTCCAAACAGGACTAATTATGTTGTAGATTACAAAAACTAGATGGACATATTATTAAAAACTCACAATCTACTCTACGCCAGATAAAACCAGATTATGGATTGCTAAAGACCCATTATCCTCTTAAAGTTGGAGGTAATTACTAATTTCTGCCACCGCCACCCTCCAAACAAGGGGCAGACAGGTCATTATGCAATGTAAAAACCTGGATTACAGTTTATATAATCTGACCTCCAAACATGTCCACCTAAATTATTTTTATAAACCTGATTATATAATCTATCTTTATAATTCAGATTATCATAATCTATTGTGGTTCCAAACAGGACCTTATTTGGTGGAATTAACTTTACCGAAGAAGATCGATATTTCCTACGAGCTGGTTCATATATTTTCCAGATCATGTATTTATCGGTGTATATGGATCTCTTCTACGAATAAAAGGACTATATTGATTACTTTGAGATTTGATTACTATCTTTGGAGATCGAAGAGTTAACATACGAGATGGATAATGAAAAACGATCACACCGCACTGCGCCCGTGTAGAAGGGATTTACTACTTCAATAGCCAATACAGTAGTAGTTGTTAGGTCTCATAGAAGGGACTTGCTACAATTGGCAACATTTCGAGGAAACAAGATATCCATGAGATAACACCCTGAGCTCCCATCAAACAAGCAATACTGCAATACAATTTAAAAACCTATTTAGAACAAGAGCAATGTGACGGCTGTCTAAGATGAAAAAAAGATAATTACATTCTTGCTATTTGTTGGTGCTCACCCTTCTATTTTGCCCTTAGTTTACGTGAGTGCCCTTATGCTTTTTTGCTCTTTGTCCTGATTTCGTCCCGTCAAAGTCATTAGACCGTTAGTGCGATGTTGGATTGTCCGTTTTGCCCCTGCAAGGCCACTCACTGATGCGTGAGACCCAGACCTAGCTCGATCACATTGACCACTGCCATGTGGGAGCCACCACATCAATGCTTTTCAAATGGCATAGCACATAATTGAGCTTAACACTATATTAAACAACAACTCATAGTTCAAATGACATACCACAAAACTGAACTCAACGCTTAACTTAATTATATACCATTTCATAGTTAATACGAGTCAATTGATTTGAACCTTCAAATCCAAAATACAACCCTAAATAGTTTGAAGTACACATAATTAAACTTCACTAATTAAACATCGCCGAAACAGGAGGGAGATTGCCAAGCTACCTTGTGGTCATCCCGGGAGCCAGATGAGGCCGCCGACCGCCTAGTCCACCTTATAAAGGAGATGACGCTGTCGTCCTCCCAACAGTTGCCACCATCCAAAACTTTGTCATTTGAATATAGAGATGGCGTTTTTTGTTCTTATAAGTCCTATCAGTCTCGGGTACGCCACTTGCACTTGGGGGTTCAAGGTAGTATGAGAATATTGATGATCCCGATATTAGAGCATCTCCAACAGATGGTGTATAATAGGGCAGCAAAGAAAGTTTTAGGGCACCTGATTTTTCTATGCGTAGCAGATGATTTGAAATAGGGCACCAAACATTTTCTGCCATAGCAGATGATGTAAAATAGGGCACATGGTCATTGCATTTTACAACATTTCAAAATACCAAATGTTCAAACTTAAACACAAGTTCAAACTTAAACATAATAACACTACGAAAGTACTACGATAGACTCAATATTATGCACACACTAATCATGATCATCATCCCCGTTGTCGACATGGTTCCAAAGCTCCATGAACAACTCAATCTCTCTATCCACCTCAAACTCCTCTTCTTATTTGTCGGGCTAAAGCATGATCACCGAGGGGCCTGCACTGTCCTCCTTAATCATCGAGAGGCTATTTGACCCGGCTCTCGAGCGGCGAGCGGGCCTTCGTACACGCAAGGGCAGCCTTCGCTGAAGGAGATGCCGCTGCGGCTGCACAGCTGTCGACGCCCTGGGAGGAGTAACAACTCCAAACCCGGCTCTCCGATCAGCTACTGCAACACCATGCACGGAGGCGAGCAATTGCCCCCCTCGAGGTCATCCCCAGCGACGGCGACGACAACGGCTCCGACGACAGCGACGAGGAGTAGACACCGGCTCCGGTGACTCCCAAGTTTAGCTACTTTTTAATATATGTTTAATTAAATTTTATGTAGTTTGTGTGTATGAACTCCAACTACGAATGTGGCGCGAACTAGCTAGTTATTTATGTTTTAAATTTGCAGTATGTGAATACACGATCTGTTCTGCGCGAAGTAAAGGTTCCCCGCGGATTGGTTTTACAGAATCCCACAAACTCGTTTTGAGAATGCGGGATTTGCTAGAGATGCTCCTACTGAATTTGATGATCCCTCTAAACCTCCCCATGCCAAATATGTTGCCGGCGACCCAAACACTTGGCAACATGGTGTCGGTCCTTTGCTGGTGACGCCAAGGCTGGCCCGTGTCGCCCTCGCCTTGGCCTCGTTTCTTCCCCCATTGAAATCAACTTAAATGCATTTTCTAAATAAAGAAAATCCAGTTGCATGCGGAATAGCAAAACTTAACATTATTAGGCAAACGCTAAATCTTCTCTGAGAAACACAGAGACACAGACATGACCGTGCAGCGTGCACACTCACTCACATCCAAGCCAGGAATTAAAGCTTGGATGTCCATTGAATGCATCTAAGAATCTTGCAAGCTACATGGTCCTATGCTTCTGCCACGGCAAGGTACTGTTTCATGACGAGCTCCATGAGAGCAGGGTGGCAACCCGTCTTCATCTGCTCAAAACCACGTGTCGCCATGGCTGCTTTCAGATTACCGCGCTCAGAGAGGAACTGCGTGCAAGCCTCCTTGAGCATGCGGCAAGAATTCTGCTCTGCCAGCGCCAGCATGGCGGCCACCGAATGCACGCCGATGTGGCCGCACAGCTCCTCCTAGCATATTAGCTTCAACCTCTCGAGCTTGTACCTGTCTGCCGCGAGTAGCGGATGCTAGATTTTGCTACGAGGTCTTTGGTTCAAAGCCCATCCAAAATCTAAAATTCTCATGACCCATGTGTGTTGGCTGTATGAGTGGTTGGGATTAAAGTTTAGTCCCATACCGTTAGTGGAGAGGGAGTAACACCTCTTTATAAGGTGTGCTCTTCTAACACTTGTAAGAGAGTAAGAAGAAAAGAGACCCTCGCGCACTCCTCCTCGCTCGTCACGCCACGACTTATTTTTGCCGGTCAGGAATGGAGAGTCCTTAACAGACGCGCCATAATCTGAGACGTCGGATCGTGATCGTGGGTTGTAACTGACTCGGACGTGGGTCTATCCCACGTCTCTCCACCGCCTGCGCATATATATATATATATATATATATATATATATATATATATATATATATATATATAATATATATATATATATATATATATATATATATATATATAGACACACATGTGAGGTTCCTGCCAACCCTAGCCGCCGCAACAACATATGGTTTCTCACAGTTCCAGATCATTGCGTCGCCATCCAAGTCTTCTCCATCCCTCCTTCCGGCGTGCACCGCGAGAAGGGACAACAGTCCTCCGGAACCCCGCCTCTTGTGATCCTGTACGGAAGAGGGGCGATCAGGTTTTTGCGGAGCGCACACGCGCGACTGCTGGCAGCGACGGTTTCCCGGACGACGACTTCTTTCCCGATCTTGGCAACCTCTTCCTCAACGACATGGACGACAACGTCAACACTGGCGGTTCTACTCCCGCTGCACCATATGCAATCTTGTCCTCCTTGTTTGAGATCATACTAGAATTCCTATGTCTAGTTTGTGACGTAGATTCGATCTACTCGTTTACGTTGCTAGTCTGCATGATTAGTTTAATCTATGCTCTTGTTGTCATGATTTATTTTCTACTTATTCGAATTAAATATTGTAGCAATTTGCTCATATACGCAACAGCGGCTTCGCCATAGTTGCCAGCTCTATCTCCTTGGGCATCACGTCGGTGTAGATGAAGTGAAACATG
Organism: Hordeum marinum; assembly: GCA_022496015.1. NCBI lineage: Eukaryota > Viridiplantae > Streptophyta > Magnoliopsida > Poales > Poaceae > Hordeum > Hordeum marinum. The sequence goes on from CM039672.1 coordinate 48,960,774, forward strand.
GCCTTGAATACTGCAACATCCATGCCGTCAAGGCGTAGAATCGTCGTCGCGGCGGTCAACGCGAGCTCCGCCTTGAAGGTGGGTGACCGGGCGTCGAGCATCCACCTGTGCGTCGCGAAGGTCTCCCTGCGGACCTCGATCTCCACGTCCACCCCCTCCTTGGACCCTCACAGGACCTCCGTGAGCTGCTGGTGCAGCTCGCTCGGCGGCACCATGGTACCCGTGGATGTGGATGGGAGCCCGACGCGGTAGTCGGCGACACTCATGCTCAACTTAAAATTTCATATGCTAAAGAGATTGCCAAGTTGCCTTCTCCTCATGTTGTTAATGATGATGCTTGTGCTACTAACTCTATTTCTTGTGAAGCATCCATATTAAAGGAGAATGTTGAGCTAAGGGATCAACTTGAGTTGCTATCTAGCAATTATGGGAAATTGGAAGAAAGTCATGAAAAGCTTTCTAGCTCTCATGGCGATCTTCTAGTATCTCATAATGTGCTAAAGAAGCTCATGAGGCTAGTACTACTAAGGTAACATCTAGTGAGCCTCATGTGGAAATTAGCACTACATCTAGTAGAAATGCTTTATTGCCATGTGCTAGTCCTCGTAGTTCATCTACTCATAATGTTGATACATCTTGTGATGAACTACTTTCCTTGCCTTGTTCCTCTAATGATGAAGCTTATACTTCCTCTAGCACTTGTGTTGATTCTAACCATGTAGAGGAAATCAACTAGCTTAAGGCGCAAGTCACTTCTTTGAAGAAAGACTTGGAAAAGAGTCATGAAGGGAAGTCCACACTCAATAATATATTGAGTGTGCAAAAACTCCCAAATGACAAAGGTGGACTTGGATTCAACTCCAAGAATAAGAAGAAGATGTCCACGAACTACAAGAAGAAGGGCCAAGAACAAGTCAAGAATTCGGCCAAGATTATTTGCTTCAAGTGCAAAATTGAAGGGCACCATGTTAGATCTTGCCCATTAAAGAAGAAGCCCCAAAGTAACAAGTAACAAGGTAAGCGGCCACAAGCTCAATCTCATGCTCAACCACAAGTTGAAGAAAGGCCTCTTCCCAAGAAGACCCAAGTCACCGCTCTTCAAGTTGAGAAATCAATTGAGAAGAAAGCAAAGGGTAAATGTTGCTACTTATGTCGTGAGAAGAGTCACTTCGCTTCTTCTTGCACAAAAGGTAACTTATCCAACCCAATCATTATTGATGATATCTATTCTGTTGAAAAGGATAAGCTTGGCAATGTGTTTGCCAAATGTGTTGGTACTCAAAGTGGTGTCAAGAAAAGAACCATTTGGATAGCCAAGCCTATTGTGACTAACCTCTTAGGACCCAACTTGGTTGGGGACCAACAAGCTCAAACTTGATCAATAGGAATTAATGGAGTGCATTGGTGACTTGGATACATCATGAAGAATTAAGGGATCTTCATCATTCATATTATCTCGAGCCAAGTCATGTGGATTATCAAGTTTCTCACTTATATCCAATGTTCCTTCTTGCGGTAACATGTACTTAAATTGAATACATTGTTAGTTACTTGCCCCTTTGCATGTTGTGGTTTTGTACCTTGCATGCGGTTGTATATGTTATGCTTCCTATTTGTTTATCTTGAGAAATCAAGTATGCATGATGGGTTGCACATCATGTATGTGTGAGTCTTGTGTTGAGTCTTTTTGCATCTTGTCTTATCTTAGTTGGCTTTCTTGAGAGATTAATGGATTATCCCATTTTGAGGGAGTGATGTGCTTTGTGCACTTCACAATCCTAAAAATGTGTGTACATGAGGAATACCACTTAGTATTGATATTACAAGTTTATCTAGCTTCTATGTGGTATGTCGTCTCATGAGAAATTCAAATTCTAAAAGGTCCATTAATCATCTCTTGTTGTACTTCATTTTCCACTTGTTATTATCGTTGGGTTACCACATTATGGGGGAGTAATATGCTATGTGCATATTACAATCCCAGAGAATGTGTACGTTTGAGATATTGCCACTTAGATTTGATATTATAATTTATCTTGTTCTTAGATGCCATGTTAGCTCTACAAGTGTCATTTTCTTATGATTTACGTGTAAAGAAGATGTTGGATATCTTTGCAATCTACCAATAGGAAATATTTTGAATTACTTCGACATTTGGTATCCTTTCATGGTAGAAATTGTTAATCGTCTTTACATTGTATTTTGTTTATCGTTTGTCTTCCTTGTCTCTTGTGGATCTTTTTGAGCATGTCTAGTATTTCTATAGATATAGGGAAAGTGATGATCCCATCAAGTGCATGTTGTATCCAAATGCAAATTCTATATAATGCACATCTTTTGGGGGAGCCCTCCTATTTTTTCTTAGAACACTCTTTTTATGTATTTATCATAAAATCTTTTGATCCTCGTCAAGTGTGTGTTGGTGGGAGGCAAGCCTTTTCTCTATGGTACATTGTGCCAGCATGAAAATTTGTGGAGGGTGTGGTTTGTGGAACCTAGATCTCTTTTGGAAACTTGATACCTCTTGTTTTCCTTCAATTGGTATCTTGTTTCCTTCTATTTGACATGTGTCAATGGATATCTCATTCCTTGATATATATTTTAGTTGATATCCGTCAAGTGATATTTTTTATTTGGTATCTTATTTTCACTTGATTACTTTTCTCTCGGTATCTTATCAATTGTGTGTTGATTTGATTCTCGAAAGCCTTGAGCATGCATATTTACTACATGTACTTTCGTTGGCATGTTCTCTTTCCTTGACCCAATATATAGGGGAAACTCCACCATGACATAAATTGGCTAAAGTGTGCATGAAATTCAATTTCATATCTATATGCACATATTTATGTGGAGTTTTGTCCTATATATTGTTGGTACACTAACTTTTTAGTCCCAATAAGTTTGGGTACCACTTTGTTTGTGGTGTTGTTCTAGGAACAATTGGAGATACATTGAACACTCAGCTCACTTAAAAAGGAAGGTGTTGACACCATGTGTTTATTGGAGCCTTGCTAGGATGACCGAAGAACCATTGTCTACTACATAAATCCAATGCTATCTTGGTAACAAATATCTACTTCATGCATACATTTCTCGCATTCAACTGTTTATAGGTTGCATCATGACAGAAATTTCTTGAGTAATTCTTGTGGTACTTGTTTCCTTTTTCAAAGAGTCTCAACGATGATGTCATATTGCTAGTTTTGATGTCTTTGATGTTCGTGTATTGGGAGTTCATTTATGTACAATAAGAAAATATTAGACTATGTGCTATGCTTTCAAGCAAAGATCTTATTGGTATAGTTATGGCTTCCTTGTGGATATCTTGTTTGTTCCTTCTTGTAACTACTTCGTGTGTACATTATTCTTTGTGGATATATCATCATGATTGCCCTCTACCTAGAATCTTATACACATGAGAGAAGTTACATCTCTAGTTGATATCCTCTTTCCTTTCACGTCCACCGTTGCATTTCCTTTTTGTTTACTTGGTGGTTTCGTGAAAGAATTTGTCTTGAGTGCGGATCTTATATCCTAGCATCTTGATGCACTATTTGGTGGTGAAGATTATTTTCCTCATGCTTGTCTTCATGAGGGTTTTGCCATTTCGATTGGTATCCCTCCTCTTGACAAAGCTATCATTTTCCTATCTTCACTAGGGTTTGTCACAAGCTTTGGTTTTTAATTTTCCTGTTAGTAAGCTTGTGAGCCCTTTTGCTAGTGGTTTGTGTGTGGGAAGGACATGGTTTGTACTTTGTGTCTCATTTCATCAAGACTATGTTGATGCTTTCTGCTCATCCTTATACTAGTCTTCTCAAGTGCTTTTCCATGACTCACACACACCATTTTGGTTGAGCCTATTCTTAAGATTGCCTCTTTTACATGTTGCTCAACCATATGTTTAGTGCAATTACTATGCTCTTTGTCTTATCTTCTTGCTTGCACTTGTGGTGTGTTTATATTGATTTTGGGGGAGTCATGATCCTATTTTGTGCACTTGTATTCAAACACAAATATTATTATTTGTGCACAAATCATGGGGAGCTCCTCTAGTTTATTTATAAACACTGTTTTGCCCATATCATAATATCCTTTATTCATGTGGCTCGTTGGTCCATGTGGTTGATTGTTCCAATTATTATCTTTTGATTGCTTGCTTCACTCCGGTGTATGTCTTTGTGCCATACGATCCTTTGTGCAATCTTTGGGTTCTCAATATAGTTTGTCTTCCTCCAACTACTTATCATTGGATATGTGTATTTCTTTGCACACGTATTTTGAGATATACAAATTTTTTGGAGGAACACCTATTATATTGGCTTTCTAAACTTTTCGTCCATTTTGGCAATCGATGCCAATGGGGGAGAAGTTTAGAGAGTTTATTTTGGAATGCTTTGAGAGTTTTGCTTTTGTTGTTTAAGCATTTGCATCTCACATTCATTCATTGCATTTGTGTGTGCTTGGTTGTGCCTATTTTCTTATATAAACTCTCTGAAAAGTGGTTGTCATCAATTACCAAAATGGGGGAGATTGTAAGAGCACATTTCTCTATGTGTGGTTTTGGGTAATTGATGACACCTCTATGGACTAATGGTTGCCTTGAGTTATATTTGAAGGATTTGTCCATAGGCACTTCTTGAAGTCCATCTGTTGGGTTTCAAGGAGTTTATATGATGACCAAGGTGGTATTCAAGGTTTATCCAAAGATTGGTCATGTGGGAGTTGAGCGTATTGCAAGCATGTCTTGAAGAAGAAGATTGTGTGAGCATTCATGATTACCTTCAAGACATCATCTTTATGAAGAGAGAAGATAAGGTACAGGGTTGATCAAGACTAAGTCAAAGAGTGGATCAAGTGATCAACACACAAAGCGTACAAGATGTACCGAGAGGGATCAAGTGATCCCATGGTATGGTAAGCATTGTCCATTACGCTTTGTGTACTAACCCATGCCTTGTGAGAGTTCTTTGTGGGGTTAGGCATATTTCCATGGGATTACATGTGATGATCGTTATCAAGGTTGCGGTGTGCAAGTTCAAGTGAAGCATCACAGAGAGATCAGGCTTGAAGCTTGCCTTCCATTTGGTGTCAATGGACTTGTGAAGATGTGCCGAAGAGTAGCTCACCCATAGTGGAGTATGGGGGAGCAATCATCTAGTCTTCAACAAGCCAACGCAATCAAGAAATGTGGCCCATCTTGAGAAAGTCAAGATCGTCATCATCTAGCTCAAGTGGACTATGCGCAAGGCTAAGGTTTGACCTTGATAGGTTTTTCTATTTTACCGGTCTCATAGGATAGGTAGCCATACTATCAAGGGGGCTCTCAAGTGAGTAGCTTGATCGTATCGTTCGTTGAGAGCTCAAACCATTGCATTCTTGGCATCATCATCTTTCTTGGTTCTTGGTTGGTTTTTCTCTTTGAGGTTTCCTGAGATTATGATCAACTTCATGACAAGCTCAAGTTCATCGAAAACGGAGTCCATATGCATCTTCTATGATGTTTTCGATGTTGGAGTTATTGCCCATTCTTCATTGAAAGAGGTTTGTCATCTTTATACCTTTGGCATTTTTATACTGCTTTTTTCTTAAGAAAACCTGTTGGATAGCTCTTGTCAATCTGAATCCAACAAGCTTGAGTTTGCTCAATTCGGAGCTCATTTGCAGAAGTTGTGGCAGTTCTGGTTTTGACTGTATCCTTCCGTTTTCCTAGCCGAATTGTTGAAGGTACTGCAGTACAGTGGCTAGTGTCTCCTCGGAGTGGTAGTACCGCAAGTTGCACGGAAGTAATTTTTTACTTCCGCCCCTCGCGCGGTAGTACCGCAAGTTGCATGGAAGTAATTTTTTTACTTCCGCCCCTCGGGCGGTAGTACCGCAAATGACTTCCGGTACTACCGTGCCAGACTTTTACGCAGCTTCGCCCTCAGCGGAGGTAGGCACAGAAGTAATTTTTTACTTTCGTGCATCTCCAAGTGCCAGTCTCTACCGACCATGCGGTAGTACCACATGCGCTCGTGGTAGTACCGCTCCGGCGGTTCTACCGCTAGCTGCCTAGTGCAATCGGCCTAATCTGATACTTTCATGAGAGCGGCAGTACCGCATGTCGCAGCGGTAGTACCGCGACGCGCGGGCCTGAGGGTGGGGATAACGGTTGGATCTTTTCCCCCCTATAAAAGGGGGTCTTCTTCCGCAATGGACCTCATCTTTTGAGCTCGTGTTCTGCCCCCATTGTTGACCTTGTTTGAGCTTGCTAACTCTCAATCCCTCCAATGATTCTTTCTAGTTCTTGAGGGAAAAGAGAGAGGAGATGTAGATCCACATTTCCACCAATCACTTTCTCCTCTAACTGAGGGGAACCCTTTGGATTTAGATTTTGGAGTTCTTCGTGTTCTTCTTCGTTGTTCCTCTTATTTCCCTCCTTAGCATTAGTTGCTTTTGTGTGATTTGAGAGAGAAGGAGTTAGGCACTCCATGTGCCCTTGCCATTGCATTTGGTGCATAGGTTTGAGTTCTTCACGATGATACGTGAAAGTGAGAAGTTGAGAAGCTATTACTTTTGGGTGTTTGAGCATCCTAGAGCTTGTTTCTCTTGGGTGCTTTGGCGCCCTAGACGGTTGGTGGTGCCTCAAAGCTCAATCATTGTGGTGAAAAGCTTCGGGCAAGCTTCGGGGTCTCCAATTAGGTTGTGGAGATTGCCCCAAGCATTTGAGGTCACCTCGGAGCCACAATCCATTGTGGTGAAGCTTCGTGGTGTCGTTGGGAGCCTCCAATCAAGTTGTGGAAATTGCTCCAACCTTGTTTGTACGGGTTCGGTGACCACCCTCAAGGGTCCCTTAGTGGAATCACGACATCTTGCATTGTACGAGGGCGTGATGAGATTACGGTGGTCCTAGTGGCTTTTTGGGGAGCATTGTTCCTCCACACTGCTCCAAAGGGAGATTAGCATCCGCAAGGGTGTGAACTTCGGGATACATCGTCGTCTCCGCGTGCCTCGGTTATCTCTTACCCGAGCCCCTTTACTTATGCACTTTACTTTGTGATAGCCATATTGTTTCTTATTATATATCTTGCTATCACCTAGTTGTATATCTTACTTAGAATAAGTTGTTGGTGCACATATATGAGCCAAGTTATTTTAGGTTTTGTGCTTGACTAATTAAACGATAATTTTATTTCGCATTTGTTTAAACCTAAACCGTAATTATTTTAAAACGCCTATTCACCCCTTCTTTAGGCGACATCCGCGTCCTCTTGCAATTGGCTTGCCGTCGTGGTCGAGTATGCTCATGCGGACACCCGCCGTTGCGTCGCCGGTCTTGCTATGGCTGGGGTGCTCGAGGTAGAGGGAGAGCCAGTCGTCGTAACCTTGGTAGCCGTTCGGGTAGCACTGGATGCGTCAGTCGTGGCCGCCGACGCCGAAGGTACCTGACTCGACCAGCGTGCCGTTGGCGGCCGTCTTCGGTGTGCACCCATCGACCATGAGCAAGTAGGAACCGGCAACCTGCGTGGTGGTGACAATGGTGCCGGCAGAGAGCTGCTGACGGCCATTGCGACGGAGAGCAGAGATAAGCGCCGACATTGACATGGTCGATGCCGAGAGTGGATTGATTGGTTGATACTCAAGCTTGTGATGTTCAAGTGTTATGCATAGAGTAGTTATAGCATGTTGTTGGGGCGAAATCGATGCAGGCGTTCGGCATGCATCACAGACTTAGGTTATCAATGCATAATGTGTGCATACGTACATGCATGACCGATTTTTAGTCGTCAGACATAGGAGGTTCAGTGCCGCGTCGATTGTGTGGATCATTGAGAGTTAGTCGTGGGACGCGCCCAGTGGGAGTTTATGAGGGAGCTAAGGGCACGTTGGTATTTATATGGTTATTTGAGAGACACCCGTGTCCAGTTTTTTGAAATCTTTTTAACAACATACTAAAAAAAAACTAAGTCTTTCCTTTTTGTTTTCGTTATCCATTCATGTGAAACATAAAGTGCATGATATCTATATGTAATACTAATGTAATGACAGGTTATATGGTATTTTTAGCGTCTACTTTGTGCAAACCCTCATGAAGTGGTTAAAAATGTACACTAATAAATAGTATATTATTGAAATGGTCTTAAATACTTTGGTACCGACAATGTCATGATTAAATTGGGATTTCCTCTTCCTACTTTTCCTCGACAAGCAATCCCAGATAAATCTCATCATCATACCATGTAGAGTCAGCCACTTCATCTTGACAACCAACTCGGCCCTTGAGCGTATCAAAGTTCCTTGTGGGCCCCTCGTGGCTCCGTCCGACCTAATTCCATTGTCATAAAACGAGATTCATGTTCACATTTTTTTGTATTTATCTAATAAATATTTCACAATCAACACCCTAAAGCTTTTGTTTCCATACAAAAAGGGACAAATTTTATAGTGATGTTTAGATCTCTCCTTTTCCTGGAAACACTGGTTTTCTATACTATCTTGTCATTTTGGATGACTACTCTCATTTAGTATGGACCTTTCCGCAACGTAAGAAATCTGATGTTCCCGCCACTTTCGCTGCCTTTTACTCTTATGTCGCCACTCAATTTGGTCGTCCTGTTCTTGCTCTTCAAACCGACAATGAGAAAGAGTTCGACAACATCACCATTTGCAATCTTCTCTTCGTCCACGGCATCGTTTTTCGCCTCACGTGTCCTTACACCTCCTAGCAAAATGGACGGGGCGAGCAAATCCTGCGCACTATTAACGAATGTGTCCGCACCCTTCTTTTTCATGTCTGCATGCCACCACAGTCCACGAGCAAATCGCTAGTTTTACGTGGACCTGGTTTGCTTATTTGTTCGTCTGCTTGTTCCACCAATGCCCATTTACGCTCGTGACAATTGCCGCTTAAAAAGTATATTTATCTGGTGTTAATTTGCATCTTGAGATACAAAAGATAAAACAATAATTCTGTGATAATTACCCTTCAAAAATATATATTATCTGGTAGGTAGAAGCACGCTGCCGCATGTTCTCGTGATGGCGAGAGGCAGAAAGCAAGTCGTCCATGGCAACGACTAGACGAGCTCATCCATGGGAAGCACTAGATGTGCTGCTGCCGTATAGCTTGGGTAGACCTCCAAGTGAGGATTTGTGTGTTAGATTTGGTTTGAGCACCATCTTTTTTTTAAACAATCGATCTATTCATTCTGTAATAACAATATAAAGAATTTTAGCAAAATAAATATGTCAATATAAAGAACATACTAAGTAACAAAAATTATATCCATATCCGTGATCACCTAGCAACGACTACACAACTTCTTGCTGCTTGTACTCGTCGCCCAGTGATCACGGATCTGTATGTAATTTTTGTGAACACCTGGAGACGACTACCGGACGATGAAATTTTTGCCTGGCTACCGTCATTGCCCCTCCTTCACCGGAGTCAGGCAAAACTTTTTATAATAGACTGTTGAGAAGTCATTCTGCTAAGAACCACAAAACCAGTGCATCAAAACAACAACCGTGTTGATGAAGAGAAGTGTAATCAGAAGTATCCAACAACGTATAGATGCAACATTGAGACACGTGCTAGACGGGGAAAAGCTTATTCCATCTTCAGAAAGTTATCGTTGTCTCGCCTTCTTAAGCAGGACATAAATCCCTAAACAAACCCAAATAGGATCCCTACCTCTTGTGAGGGGCAGAGTCCACCGCACCTCCATAGCCCTAGGCCACCGGAGACGAGGCGGGCCGATGACGGCGTTGTCGAGAGCCAAAGGATCCCTATTTTTTTTCTTCAAAGAGGAAGCAGTGGCTGCGTCAAATAGATATCGCAACATAAGCCTATGGTTTGTGCACCATCTAACCTAAGAAATTGACATGATCGAGAAAACATGACCAAAATATTGACTAGTCTTAATTGCTTGGTTTGTAGCCGTAGTATTTTGTAAAAACAAAAAATTGGCACACTCATGGGCTTCCATTTTTTGCGAACATTTGGCAACAAAATAGGCCTGTGTTTGGTTTGAAACTCTAAAATTCAACGTTTCAATGACCAACCAATAAATGGATGACTACAACTATTGTAAGTTGTGCATTCTTTGCACGTCAGAAAATATTAGGAAATATTGTACGGGGATATTATTGTACTGGCATTCCTTGGGAGGGCATGGCATAACATACGTTTTTTAGGTAATTTATGTCATCGTGAAGATAAAAATTTCTACATGAAGCATGACAAAATTCTAGCGAAAAAAATAAATAAACTAGGTGGATTTGTCATGCTTGTTAAAGAAAATTACCGTGTCGAGACAACACAAATTCACATGAACATTCGCTAGTTATGAAATCCATATTATAACACCAAGGGACGGAATCATTCTTGACATTTTATTTTCTCCCATGAAATCATAAAAGGCAAGGCCCAACACTCTAGATCTTAATTGTTCTCTCTCTCTCTCTCTCTCTCTTTTTTTTTTTTTTTTTTTTTTTTTTTGCTGGGCAATCGGATTCTTGGCATGGGAAAAGATGCTTATGGAACACTATGAGACGATAGAGTGGGAGTTCAAGTAAATGGCCAAATGACAGAATCCTGTGAGATAAAAACTTTATCCAAAGGCTGATACTTGAAGTTATCGTCACACTATATAGTCTCCAGTTGTGTGCGAGCATGCATATTCCTCTTCAAGGGATTATAGGTATATGGGAGAGTACAATTGTGATCGTGGCAACGATGAAGTCGAGTATGCGTCATATTCTGTTCACAGATGCGATCATGGCAATTATATCTTGTTCACCATCGCCGTTGGCACCGAGGAGATCACCACAACAATCATGACTTGATGATGAGGTCGAGGAGGAGTCAATTTCGGTCTCCCGGCAAGAGCAGCGAGGTCGAGGAGGCCGGACTTCGCGATCTGCAGCTCCACGGAGTCACGCCAGATGGAGTAGGGTTCGCGACTACCGCGTCGGGCTCCCAGCCACATCCACGGGTACCGTGGTGCCGCCAAGCGAGTTGCACCAGCAACTCGCGGAGGTCCTGTGGGGGTCCAAGGAGGGGGTGGACGTGGAGATCGAGGTCGGCGGGGAGACATTCGCGGCCCACAGGTGGATGCTCGCCGCCCGGTTGCCCACCTTCAAGGCGGAGCTCTCGTTGACCGCCGCGACGACAATTCTACGCATCGACGGCATGGATGCTGCAGTCTTCAAGGCCATGCTCCATTTCATCTGCACGGACGCGTTGCCCAAGGAGGTAGCGTTGGCAACGATGGCGAAGCCACTCCTCGTGGGGGCGGACAGGTACAAGCTCGAGAGGCTGAAGCTGATCTGCGAGGAGGAGCTGTCAGTAGTAGAAAACGACCCATTTGTTCCGGTTTCAGAGGTTCATTAGCCCTGGTTCTGAAATCGGGACTAAAGGGTCAGGACTAAATCCCAAAATATTTAGTCCCGGTTCGCTTACAAACCGGGACAGAAGGGGCTCCACGTGGCCGCTGCGGGAAGCCCAGGCAGGAGGACCTTTAGTTTCGGTTGGTAACATCAACCGGGACCAAAAGACATTCACGCGTCAGCATCTGTCAGGAGATGGAGTTTTTGTTTTTTTAGTAAAAGGAAGGGGGGTTAGGGGATTTTGTAGGGTTAATTTAGATGTTTCATATTGTGTTAGCTAGCTAATAGAGAAAATGCCCTCTCTTTCTCCGTGCTTGGTCGACACTAGCTACTATAGAGAGAACTCGACACGGTAGCTAGTAAGAAAATGAAGAAACCATTAAGTACACAAGATCGTCATGAACTTATACAGAGAGAAGTGATCGACCTTTCTTTCTCCGAGAGATTGATCAAACAACAAGTTTTCGTATATCTATCCGATGCTACTAGCTACATATATATAATATAAGATCTCTTACAATCCCTAACATCTAATGTCAAATTTTAGATGGTATTCTTCGGCTTTATTTATGACGTGGTCAAGAAAGAATCCCGCCAATTCCTCTTGAATTGCTCGTATGCGATCATGTGGTAGGAGTTCATCCCGCATCTACCACGTCTAATTTGAAGAGGGGGTCAATACATATATATGAATGAAACCCAACACAAATCATGGTAATAAAATAAAATTTTGAATATTATTGCTTACGCACTTCATATTGTTTTTTAGAATAGCCCCGCTTAGGGATCGTCGCGTTGTAAATGAACTCGCAAATATAGTATTCACAAAAATCATTCTCGTCTTCCTGCCACAAGCATTTTACGAGAAATAGAGTTCAATCAAACTGATAATCAAGCATGATAAATGGTACTGATGAAACTAGAGTCAATGGGAGATGCGCGGAACTAGCTAGTAGTACTTATTTTCGAGTGTGTAAATCACAGCTTCGTCGGCAGTGCCGGAACAATTGCGGTGAACTCTTTCCAAACCCTGCCAAACAAAGAAAATAATTACTTGATATCAGGAAATGAACAAAGTTGCCGATATGATGCGATAATGATCGATTAAACTTACTTCTGGAGCATTTCAGTCATGTCTGCATATTCCTGGGGATCTTTTCGTTTCGAGTCTAAGACGATTACTACTCCCCGCTCAAGGTTAATCTCTAGCAGAATAAAGTGGAAGTTGTGCACGCATGCATAACTCATCAATTACATTACTATAACCTCGAGTAATAAGTGAAACTGAATATGCACAAGACAGTAACACTCACTGGGAGTTGTAAGGAAAGATTATTCTCTTTTTGTTTTGATTTGTAAGCAACGATTGTAGCAAGGTGTCCTCGGTTTTTGTGACATTGTGTTTAACCGTCCATTCGTGTATGATATTTGGGTTAATGAACCCAATGTCATAGATTTGTGCTTTTCTACATTCAACGATCTTTAATCTACATAATATAGTGAGAATAATTATATATACATGCAATGAAAGAGCTGAGCTATATATAGAGACTTAATTATAAAAGTAATACTTATAGACAGTAGCAAGTCACGATTGTTTTGTCGAGGATTTTTTGATTGTATAACTGGAACATCTTGTCAAATTCAACAGACAACTAATTCATTCCAACGAGCTCGTGCCCCTCTTTAATTCTTAGCGTGAAAGTATCCTTTCCAGACTCGCGACAAGTTTTTATGTACCATTTATGCAATTTTCGCGTCATCCGCTTTTTTTTTCTACTAACAATTCACTACCTCACTTAAGTTCTAGAGGTCGGCGACCATCATTTCTCGTTGTCGTTAAAAACACGATTACCCGACCAAGTGAATGGAATGATGGACATTCCCGTCGGCAAGTGGTGCATAGCTAGCGGACTGGACCTGAGATCCACCACCTTGTATAGCCAGTTCCACAAGCTACGTGTCGGTCGAGGGCACGAGATTGTGGATGAATGCATCCAACACGACCCTACAGGCGCCATGTCACATGGCATGATTGGTTTGACATGTACTACCTTCGTCCGGGTTTATTGGACCTTTTTATATTTTGTGCCAGACTTTGACCATTGATAAGCTACTAAAATATAAAGTATATGTTATGAAACATTATATTGTTTGATTTTTATTTGAAAGAGCTTTCTAACAATATAATTTTTGTGACTTGTAGTTTATATTTTGTTAGTTAAATTTGCAGGTCAAACTTTAGCCCAAAATAAGAGGAGGCCTAATAAACCCGGATGGAGGGAGTATGAGATGGGCACGCATCATTTGTGCACATGTATCATAAGTGATTTCAAGTCAAGGATCTCGTCATCATATTGTGTCGTTCAGCGGTGCACTTTATTAAGTAAAGTTTATTTCGAATTATCTAATAATTTTTTTAATACATGAGAATATTTCGCAATCAACACACTGAGCTTTTGTTTTCTAATACAAAGAAGGACAAATTCTATGCAATCAACACCCTCAAGCATTCGTTTTTTACAAACAAGGACAAATTTTGACTAGTCATGGGAGTTTTCGTCAAAAAAATGTGAGCACCAGTGTCAAACCTAGGACTTTAACTCTGATTGGTTGAAGATATCACTGTATTCCTAACCATCCAATCATAGATTGGCTCGCACATGTGTTTGAGTTGGTGTTGAATTTGCTACCCACCAGGTTGCGGTGAGAGCTATCTATCTTTTTCGAAAACACTAACGCCCACACGTGTGGGCATTTTGCAACTCGCCCACACGCGTGGATGGTCGTTCGTGTGTGTTTGCACGAATCTTGACAACTTTTGGCAAACTTTTTATGCCACGTAGGAAAGGGTTGGTGTGTGGGCTTTCACCAGTCCGTCCACACGCCTTTTCACGCATGCAGACCTTGCGCTGCTAACACGACATGTGGTGGATGTAGCGTCGCGCCCACACACCCGCACGCCCACCAGTTGTCATGTTTTTCCAGTGTTACATGGCAACTAAGTCAAACTGCCGTCGCGCACCCACACGCTATCAGTTGCCATATCTTTTCTAGCGTTACATGGCAATCGGGTGGAACTGCTGTCGCACGCCCAAACACCTGGCAGTTGCCATGTTTTTCTAGTGTTATATGGCAATGCAGTTGTTCAGACATGACGATTCCAGTTAAGCAACCATGGCAACTGTAGTTGTTCAGACATGACAACTGTAGTTGTTCAGACATGACAATTGCAGTTAAACAATCAACTGCCACGGTTTTAGCAAGCATGACAACTGTCAAGCGAGGGCACGCGGGACCGCGAGATGATAGGCTGAACGTGCGGGCCGCGAGGACAGGAGGCCGGACGTGTGAGCGTTAACTGTTTTGCCCACGCATAGACGTGTGGGCTGTTTCTCTTACACACCACACATGGCGTGTGATAAGACTCCCTTAACGCCCACACGTGTGGCAGTTATCGTCTTCCCTTTTTGTGTTTTACCCTTGTCTACTTTTTATATATAAAGTTATTATAAGACACGCAATTTGCGCACATTCGAGAAGAAAAACATAAACGTTGTGTATACTAACCTGAGTTTGAGTTGGTACGATGTACCACGTGTTCCTGTCCGAGTAGGACTTTGTCTTACCTATAGTATTTGATGACACGTCAAGTTCGAGTCGGTTCTCTAGTCATGGGATGTGTGCTATATATATGCACCCATATAGACGTGATATTGTACCACCCAGAGATTGAAAAACAAAGGCACGATACCAATCATCTCCTCGATGGATCGGTCCAATGAGATCATGTCAATGTCTGCGGTCGTGTCATCCCTCCGTGCTGCCGGCAGACACCACCTCTCCGGCGACACCTTCGCCGTGAGGCCGGTGAAAGGCTCCTACCTGTTTAGGATCAAGCAGTTCAAGCAAATCCGGAAGATGCTTGGAATCGACACGATGATCGAATCAAGCACGTTTCGAGTCGGCGGCCACAACTGGCTTATCAGGTGCTACCCGAACGGTGAAGAGGGATGCGAGGGCTTCATCGGCCTTCACCTCAAGCATGCCAGCCTTGACTACGACGCCACGGCGGATTTCCGCATGAGAATCCTTGACCACACCGGGAAACCATCGTGGACCAACGGTGAGGCCCAGTTGTCGGAAGAAATCAATGATAAGAGCAAAGGTGATGCTTAGAACTTCTCCACCGGCAAGATTAGCATTTGGGGCTGGAGTGGTTTCATCAAAGTTGAAGACCTGAGCGACGAGGAGCACCTCAAGGACGAATGCCTGAGCATCCTCTGCGACGTCACCGTCCTTGAAATGCGGACCATCGACTACCGTGACGGGGTAGCATCCAGGAGTACCACGGTGCCACCGCCCGAGCTGCACCAAGAACCCACCACAAAGGTCCTCTCGGAGTCTAAAGAGGCGGCTGACCTGGAGATAGAGGTCGGCGGGGTGACCTTCCCGGCGAACAGGTCGATGCTCGCTGCGCGGAATTGATGCCAACAAAGATACGCATCGACGGAATTGATGCCGACGTGTTCAAGGCCCTGCTCCACTTCATCAACACCGACACGCTGCCGCAAGAGATGGAGGAGCAAGAGACGCTGGCCAAGATGGCGAAGCCGCTGCTAGTGGCGGCGGACAGGTACAAGCTGGAGAAGATGAAGCTGATCTGTGAGGAGGCATTGTGCGGGCAAATTGATATGGAATCCGTGGTAGCCACACTCGCGTTTGCCAAGCAGCATTGTTGTAGCGTGTTGAAGGAGGCTTGCACGCAGTTTCTCGCTGACTTCTCGTTCTAATCCAATCTAGGAGCGAGCAACCATTTGTAGAAAAATGCCCATTTGTCCCGGTTCGTAAGGCCCATTTGTGCCGGTTCTGGAACCGGGACTAAAGGGTCGGGACTAAAGCCCAAAACCTTTAGTTCCGGTTCTCTTACAAACCGGCAGAAGGGGCTCCACGTGGCCTTTGTGGGGAGCCCATGCAGAAGGACCTTTAGTCCCGGTTGGTAATACCAACCGGGACCAAAAGGCATCCACGCGTCAGCATCTAGCAGTTGCTGGTTTTTTTTGAAAGGGAGGGAGGGGGGTTTAGGGGGTTTTGGACGGTTAATTTAGGGGTTTTATATTGTTTTAGTTAGCTAATTAATAGAGAGACGTGTCCTCTCTTTCTCCGTGCTTGGTCGACGCTAGCTACTATAGAGAGAACTCGACACGCTAGCTAGTAAGCAAATGAAGGAATCATTAAGTACAGAAGATCGTCATGAAAATATAGAGATAGAAGTGATCGACCTCTCTTTCTCCGAGAGATTGGTCGTATAACAAGTTTTCGTATATATATCCGACGCTACTAGATACATATATACAATATAAGATCTCTTACAATCCCTAACATCTAATGTCAACTTCCAGATGGTATTCTCTGGTTTTATTTATGACGTGGTCAAGAAAGAATCCCGCCAATTCTTCTTGAATTGCTCGTATGCGATCATGTGGTAGGAGTTCATCCCGCATCTGTCACATCTAATTTGAAGAAGGGGGTCAATACATACATATGGTAATAAAATAAAATTGTGAATATTATTGCTTACGCACTTGAAATTGTTTTTCAGAGTAGCCCCGCTTAGGGGTCGTCGCGTTGTAGATGAACTCGCAAATGTAGGATCCACATAAATTATTCCCGGTTTCCTACCACAAGCACTTTACGAGAAATAGAGTTCAATCAAAATGATAATCAAGCATGATAAATGGTATTGATAAAACTAGAATCAATGGTAGATGCGCGGAACTAGCTAGTAGTACTTATTTTCGAGTGTGTAAATCGCAGCTCCCCCGGCAGTGCTGGAACAATTGTTGTGAACTCTTTCCAAACCCTGCCAGACAAAGAAAATAATTACTTGATATCAGGAAATGAACAAAGTTGCCGATATGATGCGATAATGATCGATTGAACTTACTTCTGGAGAATTCTAGTCATGTCCGCATTTTCCTAGGGATCTTTTCGTTTCGAATGTAAGACGGTTACTACTCCCCGGTCAAGCTGAATCTCTAGCAGAATAAAATGGAAATTGCGCACGCATGCATAACTCATCAATTACATTACTATAAACTTCGAGTAATAAGGGAAACCGAATATGCACAAGACAGTAACACTCACTTGAAGTTGTAAGGAAAGAGTATTGTCTCTTTATTTTGATTTTTAAGCAACGATTGTAGCAAGTTTTCCTCGGTTTGTGTGGGATACTTTTGGAAATTATACTCATGTATGACATTTGGGTTAATGAACCCAATGTCATAGATTGGTGCTTTTCTACATTCTACGATCTTCAATCTGCATAATATAGTAGTGAGAATAATTATATATACATGCAATGAAAGAGCTGAACTATATACATAAAGAGACTTAATTACAGAAGTAGTACTTACAGACAGTAGCAAGTCACGATTGTTTTGTCGAGGGCCTTTTGATTGTATAACTGGAATATCTCCTTAAATTCAGTATTCAACAGTTCCATTCCAATGAGGTCGTGTTGCTTTTTAACTAACAGTATCAAAGAATCCGTCCCAGACTCACGATAGGTTTTCATGTACCATTCATGGAATTTTCGCATCATCGTTGTTAGAGGAGGATGATCAGGTTTGACGAGAGGCCGCCCGTGCCGGTAACGGAATTCTTCCACCTCCAATGGCTTAAACTGTACACCATCGCTCAAGTAATCACCAGGTTTGGTACCGGGCACCATCCGCGGATGATTAGCGATGATATCGCTAGACACCTTGAGCGGGGGGCACGATTGGTTCGCCTGTTCGCCGAGCTGGGGAATTTTTTTCCCACTTCTTTGTTTTGCTAACCTTGCATGACTGGAAGTACTTCCCGACCGGTACACAGCTTGATATGTCTTTTTAATACAACGGTCAAAGTTGGAATCCGGCGAAGGCGGTGGTGGTCGCTTCAGGGCATCGATAGTGCGCATCGCTTTCACCGGATCTATCTTCTCCTTCGGAGGTGGAGTTTTCTTTGCAAAATGGGCCCTCAATTCGGCTTGACATATCTCCTCATTTTCAGACTCGGTCCTGTCATATGGTAACTTTTCCAGAGGCTTGAGAGATGGACCGTATCTGTATCCCCTACTGCCTATGCTTGTACTGCTAGCCACCGGAGCGGCGGCGGCTCCCTTCCGTCATTGCTTACTAGGCGCTGGAGGAGCCGGAGCGGCAACGTCTGTCTTCCGCCGTTGCCGACGAGGCTGAGGAGGAGGCGTACTGCTCTGACATGCCGGAGTAGGCGAAAGAGGAGGCGGAGTGCCCGCACGCGTCGGAGGAGCCGGAGAAGGAGGCGGTGTGCCCTGATCACTCGCCGGAGGAGGAGGAGGAGGAGGAGCCGGAGTGCCCTGATTTGCCTGAGGAGAAGGAGGAGGCGGAGGCGTCTAGTTTGGAAGCGTGATGTACTCCTTCTGCCATAGACATGTACTCCTCAGGGCACGAACCAGCTTATTTTCTCCTTCACCTGTACAGTGGTCAAGCTCGAGCTCCTTAAATTCCTTCATTACTTCATCCACCATCACAACAACATAGCCATGTGGAATCGGACGGCAGTGAAAAGTTCCGTTGGGTTGAGGAGGTGCAACAGAGCCGACAACCGCCTTGAAAGTGAGGTTCCGGCATTTCGTCATAACCTCGCAATGTTGAGCCTTCGTGATAGTATCCACGGGGTAGCTAGGAGACGTTAAGTCAGGGTGAACGGGCTCCGTGGAAGCGACGCTGCTTCTCCGCTAAGATGGTGGGGTAGCTTCTGGGGTAGCTTCATGCTGCTGAGATGGTTGGCCGGCAACTCGCTGGCTCTCAGCTTCCTCTAGCTTTTGTAGTCTTGCATTGAGTTTCTGAATTTCGCTCAGCTCCGCTTTCCTCTTTCTCTCCCGGCTTCTGTAACCGCCTGCGTCGGAAAACCCAACCTTCCACGAAATGGAGCCTGGTGTGCCTCGTGTTCGTCCAGGGTGCTCAGCATTCCCTAGGGCCTCAGTTAGCTCGTCCTTCTCTCTGTCGAGAATGAATGTCCCTTCCTACGCTGCGATGATATACTTCTAAAGCTTGTTCATGGGTATTGCAAGTTGCTCGTCTGTCCAACGTCACTTCCCTGTTTCAGGGTCCAAAGTTCCCCCAACCCCGAAGAACCAAGTCCTTGAACGGTCTGGCCAGTTATATGTCTGTGGTACGATGTTTTTAGCAATCAGGTCATTCTCAGCTTTGTCCCACAACGGCCGGGCTTTGAGGTAGCCACCTGACCCAGTGTGATGGTGATACTGCTTCTTTGCAGCATTGACCTTGTTTGTCTCTGACATTTTCTTACTCTTGTCCGATGTCTTGTAGTCCACAAATGCGGGCCAGTAATCTCTTATCTTCTCAAATCGGTCGGTGAATTCTGGAGTCTTCCCTTTGTCGACAAACTTTGATTTCAACTCATTCTTCCACCTCCTGAATAGATCTGCCATCTTCTTAAGAGCACACGCCTTGACCAGTGGTTCTATAACTGGCTTATTCGGATCCTCCTCTAGCGGTAGGGTGAAATTTGCCTTCAGCATGGTCCAAAGATCATCTTTCTATCTATCGGTGACATAATCACCTTCAGGGACGCTGTCCTTAGGCTTATTCCATTGCCTGATGCTGATCGGGATGTTGTCCCTAACAATAGCTCCGCACTGAGCAGAAAATGCGTTCTTGGTCCGCTTGGGTTCAATCGGAAGGCCATCGTTCACGAGTGCTGTGATTGTGAACTTTTCATCCTTGCGCAACCTCTTCTTCGGGCCTCGTCTCATTACCGAAGTTTGGCTCGATCCGGAGGGCTATAAAAGAAGAAAGAAGAGTTAATTAATATATGTACATACCAAAATAATCAATGCATCAATTAGCTAGTCACCGGAGCCAAGACTTAATTAATATATATACCTCGCCAGACTTTGCAACAGCTCCCTCCTCCGATCGGTCACCAGAGCCGTCATCATGGTCTCCTTCTTCCTCCGACATTCGGTCACCGGAGCCATCATGATCATGTCCTTCCTCCTCCATTGTTCGATCACCGGAGCCATCATAATCCTCTCCTTCCAGACCATCGGTGTTGTTGAGAAACGACAAGATATCACGTCCGCCGTGGATTATGTCCCCCAACAACTGTTCTTGTTCTTCGTCTCTTGGATCCATAGTTTCTGCAAATATTACAACATGGCAATTAATATACAAACATGAATGTACGACGTCCGGACCATCTCTCTCATGAATGTCCGATGGCGTCCCGGATAGGATAATTAATTAGCTTTTTGGTATGAAGTTCAACAAGAGCCTTCCGAATATCGCTAGCTGGTCGGGTAGGGACGGGGTATATCGACAATGCCGCTCTTTCTTCTAGGGTTTGGGTGGCCTCGATAGTTGGTCGGGTGAGCAGACCGCCTCTCTCTCATGCATGTCCGACGTCCCCTCTCATGTCGAAGTTATCAGAGAGGGGGTAGATTGACAACGATGCTCTTTATTCTAGGGTTTGGATGGCCTCGATAGTTGGTCGGGCGAGCGGACCGCCTCTCTCACTCATGCATGCCCGACGTCCCCCCTCATGTCGAAGTTATTGGGGAGGGGGTAGATCGACAACGACGCTCTTTCTTCTAGGGTTTGGGTGGCCTCGATAGTTGGTCGGGTGAGCGGACCGCCTCTCTCTCATGCATGTCCGACGTCCCCTCTCATGTCGAAGTTATCGAGGAGGGGGTATATCAACAACGACATACATTCCAGATCTGTTGGAAAGCTCTCGGGGAGCCGAGGCCAATGTGATGATAGGGGGCCAGGGTGCTCCCGTGTCCTTGTTGATAGATAGAGCCGATGCCAACGTGATGATAGAGCCGATGCCAACATTTTTATTTAACAAAAAACTACCTTCTTCAAAAAAAGACTTGCTTCGCCGCGGGTGCTCGGTGCGACGTGGACTCGGTGGAAAAACTTTATGAAAATGCGGTGGTGGCCGGGCCGGGCGGTTTTCTTTTCCTTCTTCATTTTTTACTTCGTTTTTTCTTATATGCTTGTTTTCGTTTTCACTCTACATTTTCGTACATATGAAAAACAACGAAGACTTTTTACATGAACATATACACACATATACATGAACATATATACATATACATGAAAAAAACATATACATGAACATATATATACATGAACATATACACACATGACACATATACATGAACATATATACATATATATGAAAAAAACATATACAACATATACATGAAAAAATACAAGGGGCGGCGGCGTCGGCTCACAGCGGGGGCGGTCGGCGAGGGTGACGGCGGGGGCGGCGAGGGCGACGGCAACGGTGGGGGCAGGCTGGGGCAGGGGCGGCGAACGGCGACAGCGTGGGCGATGGACGGCGTCGGCATGGGCTCGGGGAACGGCAGGGGCACGAGCGACGGCGATGGCGTGGGCGGCGGACGGCGACGGCGTGGGCGGCGGACGGTGTCGGCGTGGGCTTGGGGGCCAGGATAGGGGCACGGGCGACGGCAACGCCGTCGGGGCAGCCTGGCGGCGTCGAGGAGGTCGGCGTCGTCGGGGGGAACTGCGAGATGAGAACTGAAAATTCCTAAGTTCTACTTATATACCGAGAGCATTGGTCCCGGTTGATGGCACCAACCGGGACCAATGCCCACCTTTAGTCCCGGTTGGTGCCACCAACCGGGACCAAAGGTCTCTTTTCGGCAACCCAAAGGGCGGGAAGCAGAGACCTTTGGTCCCGGTTGGTGGCACCAACCGGGACCAATGGTGGGTATTGGTCCCGGTTGTAGCCACCGACCGGGACTAAATGGTTGGTCCTGGCTGTGGTGGGAGTTTAGTCCCACCTCGGCAAGCGAGGGGCGCTCGCACCGGTTTATAAGCCCATCCCTCCCTGCCTTATTGAGTTCCTCTCAAATTGAAAATAGACGTCCTTATGTGGGAAAATTTGACCTAAAATCAAACTGAATTTCAGTCTGATTTCCGGTCGAAGTTTACTTACATAAGCACATCTATGTTCATTTTTGTTATTTTTTATGTTATCTAAAGGGATTTCATTTTTTTAACTTATTTGAACTCCATACTTTTCGTGTGTTCAAAATGCACCATTCAAAGCCACATCATCGATTTTCAACCTTTTCTGACTTCATTTGGTATTTTTCATGCACTTACTGGTTTTTTGAGCTAAATAACCCTGAAATTGAAAAGCACTTCAAATGAACTCTGAAAAGGTTGAAAGTTGGCATGGTATCATCATTTCACCCACATAGCATGTGCTAAAAAGTTTAGATGGTTACGGCAAAAACTGGATGCACTTCGTGTACAAAATGGACAATCTCTTTCGAAGTATCACGGTTTCGGACGAAAACTTATCTGTTACAAAGGGATTTCATTTTTTTTGAACTTATTTGAACTCCATACTTTTTGTGTGTTCAAAATGCACCATTCAAAGCCACATCATCAATTTTCAACCCTTTTTGACTTCATTTGGTATTTTTCATGCACATACTAATTTTTTTGAGCTAAATAACCCTGGAATTGAAAAGCACTTCAAATGAACTCAGAAAAGGTTGAAAGTTTGCATGGTATCATCATTTCACCCACATAGCATGTGCTAAAAAGTTGAGATGGTTACGGCAAAAACTGGATGCACTTCGTGTATAAAATTGACAATCCTTTTCGAAGTATCACTCTTTCGGACGAAAACTCATCTGTTACAAAGGAATTTCATTTTTTTGAACTTATTTGAACTCCATACTTTTTGTGTGTTCAAAATGCACCATTCAAAGCCACATCATCAATTTTCAACCCTTTCTGACTTCATTTGGTATTTTTTATGCACATACTGATTTTTTGAGCTAAATAACCCTGAAATTGAAAAGCACTTCAAATGAAAGCTGGCATGGTATCATCATTTCACCCACATAACATGTCATAAAAAGTTGAGAGGGTTACAGCAAAAACTGGATGCACTTCGTGTACAAAACGGAAAATCTCTTTCGAAGTATTAGGGTTTCGGACGAAAACTCATGTGTTACAAAAGGCATTTCATTTCTTCACATGTCGCTGCAATGATATAGTTGTGGAGAGAAAGTCTTCACTTTTTCTTCGCTTGTGTTCTTTGCTTATTGCGCCGTAATCATGGATAATCTTCCTCGTTTAACAGGATGCTTGGGTCAGCCTTGACTTTGAAGGGAGGAATTTCATGAAACTTTTCATAATCTTTAGACATGTCTGTCTTGCCCTCCAATCCCACGATGTCTCTTTTTCCTGAAAGAACTATGTGGCGCTTTGGCTCATCGTATGATGTATTCACTTCCTTATCTTTTCTTTTTCTCGGTATGGTAGACATGTCCTTCACATAGAAAATCTACGCCACATCATTGGCTAGGATGAATGGTTCGTCTGTGTATCCAAGATTGTTCAGATCCACTGTTGTCATTCCGTACTATGGGTCTTCCTATATCCCGCCTCTTGACAGATTAACCCATTTGCACTGAAACAAAGGGACCTTGAAATCATGTCCATAGTCAAGTTCCCATATGTCCACTATGTAACCATAATATGTGTCATTTTCCCTCTTGGTTGCTGCATCAAAGCGGACACCGCTGTTTTGGTCGGTGCTCTTTTCATCTTGGGCAATCGTGTAAAATGTATTCCCATTTATCTCGTACCCTTTGTAAGTCAATACAGTCGAAGATGGTCCCTTGGCCAACGAGTACAGCTCATCAGAAATAGTGTTGTCACCCATGAGACGTGTTTGCAACCAACTGCTGAAAGTCCTGATGTGTTCATATGTAATCCAGTCGTCACACTACTCCGGGTGTTTGGAGCGCAGAATATTCTTGTGTTCATCGACATACGGGGTCACCAAGGTGGAATTCTGTAGAACTGTGTAGTATGCTTGAGACCAAGAATGCCCGTCCCTACATATTATTGAGTCCTCTCCTAGCGTGCCTTTTCCAATCAGTCTCTCCTCATACCGCGATTGAGGGAGACCAATCTTCTTAAGGTCAGGAATGAAGTCAACACAAAAACCAATGACATCCTCTGTTTGATGGCCCATAGAGATGCTTGCTTCTGGCCTAGCGCGGTTACGAACATATTTCTTTAAGACTCCCATGAACCTCTCAAAGGGGAACATATTGTGTAGAAATACAGAGCCCAGAACGACAATCTCGTTGACTAGATGAACTAGGACGCGCGTCATGATATTGAAGAAGGATGATGGAAACACCAGCTCAAAACTAACAAGACATTGCACCAAATCACTCCTTAACCTTGGCAGGATTTCTGGATCGATCACCTTCTCAGATATTGCATTGAGGAATGCACATAGCTTCACAATGGCTAATCGAACGTTTTCCGGTAGAAGCCCCCCCAATGCAACCGACAACAGTTGCGTCATAATCACGTGGCAGTCATGAGACTTTAGGTTTTGGAACTTTTTCTCTGCCATATTTATTATTCCCTTTATATTCGACGAGAAGCCAGACGGGACCTTCATACTGAGTGGGCATTCAAATAAGATTTCCTTCTCTTCTTTGGTAAGAGCGTAGCTGGCAGGACCTTCATACTGGTTTGGATGCATGCCATCTTTTTCATGCACACGCTGCTGTTCCTCCCGTGCCTCCGGTGTATCTTTTGTCTTCCCATACACTCTCAAGAAGCCTAGCAGGTTCACGCAAAGATTCTTCGTCACGTGCATCACGTCGATTGCAGAGCGGACCTCTAGGTCTTTCCAATAGGGTAGGTCCCAAAATATAGATTTCTTCTTCCACATGGGTGCGCGTTTGTCAGCGTCATTCGGAACAGATAGTCCGCCAGGACCCTTTCAAAATATTACTTGTAAATCATTGACCATATCAAGTATGTGATCACCAGTACGGAGGACGGGCTTCTTCCGGTGATCTGCCTCACCTTTGAAATGCTTTCCTTTCTTTCGACATTGATGGTTAGTCGGAAGAGATCGACGATGCCCCAGGTACACAATTTTCCTGCATTTGTCCAAATATATATTGTCGGTGTCATCTAAACAGTGTGTGCATGCGTGGTATCCCTTGTTTGTCTGTCCTGAAAGGTTACTGAGAGCAGGCCAATCGTTGATGGTTACAAACAACAATGCATGTAGGTCAAATTCCTCCTGTTCATTCTCATCCCACACACGTACACCTCTTCCATTCCATAGTTGTAAAATTTCATCAACTAATGGCCTTAGGTACACATCAATGTCATTGCCCGGTTGCTTATGACCTTGGATGAGCACTGGCATCATAATGAACTTTCGCTTCATGCACAACCAAGGAGGAAGGTTATACATACATAGAGTCACAGGCCATGTGCTATGCTGGCTGCTCTGCTCCCCAAAAGGATTAACGTCATCTGCACTTAAACCAAACCATACGTTCCTCGGGTCACCTGTAAAGTTGCTCCACTTTCTCTCGGTCTTTCTCCACTGCGACCCGTCAGCGGGTGCTCTCAACTTCTCGTCTTTCTTACGGTCTTTTTTGTGCCATTGCATCAACTCGGCATGCTTTTTGTTTCTGAACAGACGTTTCAACTATGGTATTATAGGAGCATACCACATCACCTTGACAGGAACCCTCTTCCCGGTGCACTGGCCCTCAACATCACTAGATCATCTCTTCTGATCTTATACCACAATGCACCGCATACCGGGCATGCGTTCCGTTCCTCATACTCACCGCGGTAGAGGATGCAATCATTAGGGCATGCATGTATCTTCTGCACCTCCAATCCTAGAGGGCATACAACCTTCTTTGCTGCGTACGTACTGTCGGGCAATTCGTTATCCTTTGGAAGCTTCTTCTTCATTATTTTCAGTAGCGAACTAAATCCCTTGTGAGATACACCATTGTCTGCCTTCCATTGCAGCAATTCCAGTGTGCTACCGAGCTTTTTGTTGTCATCTTCGCAATTTGGGTACAACCCTTTTTTTGTGATCCTCTAACATGCGATCGAACTTCAACTTCTCCCTTTCACTTTCGCACTCTCTCTGTGCATCAACAATGACCCGGCGAAGATCATCATCGGGCACATCGTCTTGTTCCTCTTGATCTTCAGCTTCCCCCATTGCAGCATCACCGTATTCAGGGGGAGGGTAGTTGTCGTCATCCTCTTCTTCTTCGTTGTCTTCCATCATAACCCCTCTTTCTCCGTGCTTGGTCCAAACATTATAGTGTGGCATAAAACCCTTCTGAAGCAGGTGGAAGTGAAGGGTTTTAGAGTTGGAGAAAGACTTCGTATTCTCACAGACAGTACATGGACAAGGCATAAAACCATTCTGCTTGTTTGCCTCAGCCGCTTCGAGAAAATTATGCAGACCCTTAATATATTCGGAGGTGCGTCGGTCACCGTACATCCATTACCGGTTCATCTGCGTGCGTTATATAATAAAGTGTATTAAAAACCATTACAACATATCATGAATAGAGAAGTGAACAATAATAAAAGTAAGAAAATCATACGAGTAAGTATATTTTCTTTTAGCAAGAAGATAAGATCAAGAGGCTCACCACGCGCGGGCGATCGACGACGGTTTCAGGACGGGGATGGGACAGGACGGACCGCCAAATCTAGACAAATCTTGACAAAAATGGAGTTCGGACAAGGAGCTTCGAGAGGAGAAAGCTTAAGTTTGGCTTAGGCATTTCATCAAACGCCTCATGTGCATAGGGGGTGAGCTAGAGCACCACAAAGCTCTCCCCTCGCCGGCCAAAAAACAGAGTAGTGTGGAGTGCTCTGCTCGCTGACAAGGGGGTATATGTAGGCATTTCATTGGTCCCGTTCGTGGCTGGAACCGGGACTAAAGGACCCCCTTTGGTCCCGGATCCAGCCACGAACCGGGACCAATGGTTGTGGGCCAGGAGCGAGGAACGTTGGTCCTGGTTCGTGTCTGGAACCGGGACCAAAGGTTCCAGACGAACCGGGACCAATGCCTCACGTGGCCTGCCCGGCCCCCTGGTCTCACGAACCGGGACCGTTGCCCCCATTGGTTCCGGTTCGTGACTGAACCGGGATTAATGGGCTGGCCCGATCCGAACCAATGCCCTGTTTTCTACTAGTGAACCCCTTTGCCGGTGCAATTTGTCATGAACCAGTAGACCTCCTTCCTTTACTCTTATATATATAGTTTCAGTTTAAGTCGCAATGTTTGAGAACATATGTTTTGCGTGGACCTGGATTGCTTATTTGCTCATCGATGCCTTTTATTACTGTGACAATTACAGCTTAAAAATTGTATTTATTTGGTGTTAATTTGCATCTTGAGATACAAACAATAAAACAATACTTCTGTGATAATTATTCTGCAAAAAAATGTATTATCTGGTGGGTAGAAGCACGCTGCCGCATGTTCTCGTGGTGGCCAGAGGCAGAAAGCACGTCGTCCTTCCATCGCAAAAAAAAAAAAAAAACACGTCGTCCATGGCAACGACTACACGAGCTCATCCATGGCAAGCACTACACGTGCCACTGCTGTATAGCTTGGGTAGACTTCCAAATGATGTTTTGAGTGCTAAATTTGGTTTGAGCACCATCTTTAAAAAGCCACAACTTTTGATCTATTCATCATCTGGCATAACAATATATAAAGAATTAAAAAGATGTAAATATAAACAACACAGTAAGTAACAAAAAATACATCCAGATCCGTGATCACCTGCGACGACTACAATTACTGGATTAGTCAAAGGTATGCTGCCGTCATCGTTCATCCTTCCCCGGAGCCAGGCAAACTTTTTATAATAAACAGTCGGAAAGTCATTGTGTTAAGGGCCACAGAACTGGTGCGGCAGAACATCAACCGCGTTGATGAAGAAAAGTGTAATCAAAAGTATCCAAGAGTAGATGTCGCGCCGAGAAAGGTGCTAGCAAGGAGAACCTTATTTCCATCTTCAAAAGTTGTTCGTTGCCTCGCCTTCTCAAGCAAGACAAAAACCCTAAACGGACCTGAAAAACACTTGAAAACAAAGTAGGATCCCTCCCTCCGGTGAGGGTCGAGGTCCACCGCGACTCCATGAGATCCCTTCCGCTGGTGAGGGTCGAGGTCCACCGCGTCTCCATGGCCCTAGGCCATCTGAGACGAGGCGGGCCGGTGGCGGCCCTGTCGGGAGGCAAAGGAACCCTTATTTTTTGGGGGGGGGGGGGGGGAGGGGGAGAGGAAACGGTAGTTGCGTCGAATAGATCTCGTACCATAAGCATACGGTTTGAGCACCATCTAACCTAATAAATCGGCATGATCGAGAAAACATGACCGAAATATTGACTAGTGTTAATTGCTTGGTTTATAGCCATGATCTTTTGTAAAAACCAATTTGGCACAATCATGGGCTTCCATTTTATTCCAACATTTGACAATAAAATTGGCCTGTATTTGGTATGAAACTGTAAAATTCAAAATTTCAATGACCGGCCAATAAAAGGATAACTACAACTGTAGTAAGTTGAACATGCTTTGCACGTCAGGAAATATTTTGTGCTGGCGTTCCTTGGGAGGGCATGGCATAACAAACATTTTTTGGGTCGTCCCGCGGATTAAAAATTCTTACATGAAGCACGATAACATCCTAGGAAAAAAAACAAAGTCGGCGGATTTGCCATGCTTGCTCGAGGAGGCCGAAATTTGCATGTATGCTACTCGTGAAGCGCGACCGTCTCAAGGAGTTCCAACCAAGCGAGGTGGTCCTCGGGGCCAAACGGTCGCCTAAACCCAAGGCGTCCCAAATCTGCCAGCGCGGTCGCAACGGAAACCCTTGTGTCCACCGCGATGGAGAAGAGGTTAGGGAACCTTGCCGCGAAAGGATCGGGCCCGGCCCAGCGGTCAAACCAAAACAAGGTGGATGATCCGGAGCGACCTCAATAGAGGTCCCGATCCTAAGAACCAGAAGCAGCTGGATGATCGACTGCCAGAACCGGGAGCCGCCCGAACGCTGGCAGAAGGCAAGCGGCTAGCCCCGGAAGTATTTATTCTGGATGATCTGGAGCCATAGGTCACCCTCGCCGTTGGCAATCCGCCAGAGCCATCGAGTCAGCAGGGCAATGTTCATGCACTTCGACGACATGATCCCAAGGCCGCCCTGGTCGCGAGGCCGGCAGATATCAGACCACCGAACCATATGATACTTCTACTTATCTCCGGCACCGGCCCAGAAGAAACAAGCTTGGATCGTGCCGATCTCATGGTGAAGGGTTTCTGGCAGGCTGTAGAAATTCATAATGAACAGGAGCAGGCTGGAGAGGGAGGAGTTAATGAGGACCGTTCTGGGCGCTGTGGATAGCCACCGGCCTTGCTAGGGCTCAATCCGATGCTGGAGCTTGAGCACCGCAGGCCGTAGATCGGCCATGGACAGGCGCGGATCACTAATGGGGATCCCCAAATAAGAAATGGGGAAAGCGCCCAGCTGGCAGTTAAGCCTGTCAGCGATACTCTCGCTCTGCTCGGGAGGGTGTCCCAGCACCATCACTTTGCTCTTGTCAAAATTAATCTCGTAGCATAAGCATATGGTTTGAGTACCATCTAACCTAATAAATCGACGTGATCGAGAAAACATGACCAAAATATTGACTAGTGTTAATTGCTTGGTTTGTAGCCATGATCTTTTGTAAAAAACAATTTGGCACAATCATGGGCTTCCATTTCATTCCAACATTTGGCAATAAAATTGGCCTGTACTTGGTATGAAACTCTAAAATTCAAAATTTCAATTGACCAGCCAATAAATGGATAACTACAACAGACTTTGCACGTCAGAAAATATTATTGTGCTGGCGTTCCTTGGGACGGCATGGCATAACAAACATTTTTTGGGTCGTCACGCGGATTATAAAAATTCCTACATGAAGCACGATACTAACATCCTAGGACAAAAAAAAAAAAGTGGGCGGATTTGCCATGCTTGCTCGAGGAGGCCGAAATTTGCATGTATGCTTCTCGGTCTGCACACATGCATTATGCATTGATCACCTAAGCCGGCCTGTGATGCATGCCGAACGCCTGCATCTCGATTTCGCCCCAACAACATGATATAACTACTCTACGCGATCGATGCATGCACCCTAAACTCAACACTTGAACATCACAAGCTTGAGTATCCACCCATCAATCCACTCTCGGCATCCACCATGTCAATGTCGGCGCTTATCTCTGCTCTCCGCGGCGCCGGCCGTCAGCAGCTCTCCGCCGGCACCATCGTCACCACCACGCAGGTTACCGGTTCCTACCTGCTCATGATCGACGGGTGCACGCTGAAGACGGCCGCCAACGGCACGCTGGTCGAGTCAGGTACCTTCGGCGTCGGTGGCCACGACTGGCGCATCCAGTGCTACCCGAAAGGCAATAGAGTACTCTACCGCGGCTGGCTTTCCCTCTTTCTCGAGCACGCCAGCCATAGCAAGACCGGCGACGCGACGGCGGGTGTCCGCATGAGCATACTCGACCACCAAGGCAACACAATTGCAAGCAAAGCCAGCGACGCCCTCAAACTCAAATTCTTGGGCCACGATGTTGCGGATGGCTGGACACAATTCGTGGAGACCAAAGCCCTAGACAGGGAGAGGCGCCTCGAGGATGACAACTTGTCCATCCTCTGCGACGTCACCGTCTTCGACATGCACACCGCCGACTACCGTGCCGGGCTCACATCAACAACCACGGGTACCGTGGTGCCGCCGAGCGAGCTGCACCAGCAGCTCGCGGAGGTCCTGTGGGGATCCAAGGAGGGGGTGGACGTGGAGATCGAGGTCGGCGGGGAGACCTTCGCGGCGCACAGGTGGATGCTCGCCGCCCGGTCGTCCACCTTCAAGGCGGAGCTCGCGACCACCGCCGCGACGACGCGGCTACGCGTTGACGACATGGATGCTGCAGTCTTCAAGGCCATGCTTCACTTCATCTACACGGACGCGCTGCCCAAGGAGGTAGTGCTGGCAACCATGGCGAAGCCGCTGCTCGTTGCGGCAGACAGGTACAAGCTCGGGAGGCTGAAGCTGATCTGCGAGGAGGAGCTGTGCGGGCACATCGACGTGCATTCGGTGGCCGCCATGCTAGCGCTGGCGGAGCATCATTCTTGCAGCGTGCTCAAGGAGGCTTGCACGCAGTTCCTCTCCGAGCCCGGTAATCTCAAAGCAGCCATGGCGACACGTTGGTTTTGAGGAGCTGAAGACGGGTTGCCACCTAGCTCTCATGGACCTCGTCATGAAGCAGTACATTGCCGTGACAGAAGCATAGGGCCCTGCAGCCTGCCAGGATTAGTGCGTTCACTGGGTTTAGTTCTTCTATGTTATGTGTGTCCCTCCGAAAGCTCTCGTCGCTAGCAAGATGCATGATTTCAATGGAGAAACTTCTCAAAGATCGCATCTCTAACCGATTCCTAAGAAATAAAGGGATAAACCACGGAATAAAGCTTATTAGACTATTTTAACTTTAAATTTTGATCAGACCTACCCGATCTCCTAAATTTAGTGAAGTAACTTTTTTTTGAAGAAAAGGGGTTTCTTCGTGCTGCATATATAGAATGAAGCAACAAACAGTTCACAGTATTCAATTTCGCCTGTCAAGGACAGAACAGGGAACAAGAAAATAACAAGTCTACAGTACTACTCTTATTACAAGGCGAGCTGACTGGAAAGAGAGATGCACTATATCCTGTAACTCACAGCTCCCCCGTCGAATCGGTCATCTCCAAGCGATCCTGAGCAACTCCCCTTTACACTTGTCCAGCAGAAGAATGCAGCACCGTAGAAGTACGGATTGAGTGGCGTCGCAGAGCACACTCCATTGTTGTAGGAAGCTTTTTAGACGAGCAAACACGCAACCCATGTTCCTCCAGCTTCTTCCCTGAAAGCAAAAACCGTTCCTCAATGTCCATAGACTCCATA
Organism: Hordeum marinum; assembly: GCA_022496015.1. Taxonomy (NCBI): domain Eukaryota; kingdom Viridiplantae; phylum Streptophyta; class Magnoliopsida; order Poales; family Poaceae; genus Hordeum; species Hordeum marinum. The sequence continues at coordinate 48,993,059 of CM039672.1, forward strand.
AGGAGGCAACAACAACCAAATTCAAAACTTTCTTGGTTTTATGCATACGCCACAAGGCAATAGTATCATCAAGTTGGACAGGTATATCAATATCAAAGCATATAGCCACATAGTTTCATATATGTTTAGCTACAATACAGTCCAAGAACAGATTTTTTTTTTAGAGAAGGAGGATCACCCCCGGCCTCTGCATCTGGACGATGCATGCAGCCATTTTATTAATTATTCACAAAAGACCTTACAAAGAAATACAACAATACATCTGAAGCCACTGTCTAGGCGACAACTGTCGCTAGTTCTATCCATCTGATGAAGGGATGCTGATAGTCTGGGCCTAATACCACAGACCTCGCAGACAAGCCTAACATCTAAGACCTGAGGCCCCAACCAAGCCACTTGCCAGGTATGGGGCACCCACCGGTCCGGCGCGCTCTCAAAGGCCGCCGCCGCCAACTGCCACTACTCCGTCTTCAGAGTTGTACTGACGCATCATCCTTGCCTGGTCTAGCTGCCGTCAACGCCACCACGGCGCCCAACGGTACCACCACCCTACGCGCGAACTGCTTAGCACGTTGCGGTCGCCGTCGGTACACCTCAGCCCCATGCCGCCAAGTACCACCAGCCGACACAACTTCTCCGGAAGATCTGTCATGCGTAGCACCTGCCGATCAGGCATGACAAAGCGTAGCACCTGTCGGCTAGGCATGACTTGACATCTCCACCGAAGCTCCGTACAAGACAAAGCCGCTCCACCTCCTGCCTCTAACCACCAGCACTGCTCCACAAACGATGCTCCCAAGAGAGAAACGCCACCGCAGTGTCGTCATCCTTCGATCTGGAATACCAGATCCTAGGGTTTCCCCTAGAGCAGTACGAGTGGGTCAACATAACTCACACAACGATGCCTTCATCAAGGTAACGACGTAGAACGCCGCCATCGCTCGTCGTTGGCTCGGTTTTCACCGGCAACTATGTCTCCCCGACTCGCAGCCAGTACTGGATCACGGATCCGGAGATCCGAACACCCAGCCTCAGGCCGACCACCTCTGATGGAAAAGATGACCACCACCGCCGGTCGCATCAGTCAGAACAAATCTGACCGGATGTGCTGCCGACGAGATCACCAGGCCCTCCACGCCGCCGCTGCCGATCTGGAGGTAGTTTGCACGACCGCATCCTAGCTGGCCGCCGCCGCCGCCGCCGCTGCCGATCTGGAGGTAGTTTGCACGACCGCATCCTAGCTGGCCGCCGCCGCCGCCCGCAGTCGTTGTCGCCGCCGTCCGAAAAGGTCGGCCACTGCGCCCGCAGCCGACGCCACCATCCGTGGCTGGACTGCCCGCCGCGCCTAGCCACCGCCGTCCGAGGACGGGCCGGCCACCCGCCACCTGCTGCAGTCATCCGTCGCGCCGCAGAATCCAGATCGGCCGCGTCATCACACGCCTAGGGGTCCCGCCCCAACCCGGAGACGCATGAGGGAGGAGATCCTCCGCCACCGCCGTCGGCCCCCGGCTTAGCCCGACGGCGTCCCCTGGCGGCGGCGGAGGGAGAGGAGGAGAGAGTGCTTGGCGGCGGCGGCTAGGTTTCTGGGCTCCGCCCGAGTCGCCCTAGGGGGAGGGCGACGCGAGCATTTTGGAGAGATGAGATCCTAGTGCATATGTTGAACCGATTCATTTTCCGCACAAAACAAGCAAGTAAGATCATCTACATTTCTCCTCTTGTTCAGGTTATCACGAGTAAGTACTCTGTTGTAAACAAGCAACCAAACAAAAACATGTATTTTCTAGGGGCAGAGGATTTTCCATAGTGTGTCCCCAACCCTCGAGTGCACACCCCCAAAATTAATGGCCAAATGGAAGGATTTAATAGAGTATTTTCCTTTGGCCTCCAAGGTCCAAATGGGGCAGTCGGGTGCATTATAGAGCTGCACCTGCTTGGATGCTGGCAACTAGCTGATGCCAAAGGAAAAGACCCTCCTGGTCAACATTCCTCCTAAAAGATAGTTTGAGCTCCTCTCCATCCCAAACTTCTGCCACATAGCAACTTTGCTAATTGCAGATGGAGAATAACCTCCAAAATTGCACTTTGAGGGAACAATCCCCCAACCATATATCATACCAAAATCTAATATTACTACCATTACCAATTTTCCATTTATAAAACACTTTAGCACCCGAAATTGCCCATGTAAAATCTTTCCAAAAAGGAGATCCCACATTATTCCTAGCCCATGGCACATTCAAACTGCTAGTATTATATTTGTAGTCTAGCAACTTTTTCCAATTTTTGTCTCCTGCCTCAAAGTATCTTTTCCCCTAGGAGGCCAATAAAGCCATATTGAAGTCTCTCATATTAGGTATCCCCAGTCCTCCAAAGCTTTTGTGTCTGGAAAGCAGACCCCAGTTGGCTAAGTGGTACTTGTGCTCATCCCCCAGATTGCCCCAAAAGAAGTGCGCCATCTGGGAATTGATAGATTTAATGGCCCATTTGGGAAATTTAATAATAGCCATGAGATAGGCAGGGATACTAACAATACAAGAACATAAGAGTATAATATTCCCTCTATAAGAAAGACTTCTACCCATCCACCCAGAGATCCCTTTTATAATCCTATCAATGATAGGCTGAAGATCCTCTCTTCTAAGTTTGTCAAAGTGCAAAGGCACTCCCAAGTATTTAATGGGAAAAGCCCCCAGCTGACAGCCAAAAATTTGAGCAAAGGATGTCGCGGTTTCATAATCTATGTTAATCGTCATCAGGTCACTTTTATGAAAATTGATTCTCATCCCAGAAAGATTTTCAAAACAAGACATAATCCACTTGAAATTTCTGGCCTTCTCAACAGAGTTTTCAAGGAAAAGGAGGGTGCCATCAGCATATTGTAAACTGATGACCCCTCCTTGAATCACATGGGGCAAAAGCCCCGAGATCAGATTATGTCTCTCCACCTTGATCAACATCTTAGTGAAAACGTCACCCACCAAGTTGAATAGCAACGGTGAGAAGGGATCACCCTGCTTCAAACCTTTTTTACTAATAAAGTAACGGCCATTGGTATCATTAATTCTAACACAGGAAGAGCTCTGGACTAAAGTACTGTTGATCCAGTTAATCCACTTAACACCAAAGCCTCGAGAAGCCACTATTTCAAAGAGAAATTCCCAACTGACTCTGTCATAAACTTTTTCATAATCAAGCTTGAGGATCAGACCCTCAGTGCCTGATTTTTTAACCTCATGGATGACCTCATGAGCCATAACCACACTCTCCAAAATAGATCTCCCTTTAATAAAGGTTGTTTGGTTATGGGAAATTAATCTGTCCCCAATAGGAGCACACCTATTATTTAAAGCTTTAGATATTATTTTCATCCCACAGTTGTTAAGACTAATGGGTTTGAACTTCCTCATCTCTCTAGCATTGGTTTCTTTTGGGATCAGGATAATCAGAGCAAAGTTCAGTCTATATACATCCAGTTCCCCTCTCTCAAAATCCCTGATCATAGCCATAAAGTCCTCTTTAATAACCTCCTAGAAGGTTTGGTAAAATAGAAAGGACAGGCCATCGTGACCCGGAGCCCCATGAGCATAGGACTCAAAGACTGCTTTCTTGATATCTTCCTTAGAGAAATCTCTCTGTAGCATTTCATTCTCTGCTTCAAAAACCATTTTATCATCATTCCAGAAGGAATCACCTAATCTAATGTTATGTCTCTCTCCAGAGTCAAAAAGATTTTTGTAAAAGGAAGTAGCCACCTCCAGCATATCTGAAGTATCAGTTACAGGTCCTTCCGGACCATCCAACACCAGAAGGTGATTCTTACGATGTCTATGATTAGCTAAGGTATGGAAATAAGCATTATTCTTTTCACCATTCGTAATTCTACGATCTCTAGATCTCTGCCACAAGGCCATTTCCTCCTTATGCCAAATCCCCTCAAGCTCCTTCTTAATGGTCTCCATCCTTAGCTTCTCATCATCACTAAGAAGATTTTCCTCAGAAAATACATCCAAAATATCAAATTCTGTCATCAACTCTCTCTTCTTCTTTTTCATAAAAGCTTCAAGATTGATGCTCCAGCCTTTCACTTTCTTTCGAAAGAGCCTGGTCTTATATTGCCATATATCAATGGCTTTCGTACTAGGGGCAGGGGTGCTCCACACGTTTTGCACCAGGTTTTCAAAATCAGAGTGATCGAGCCACCATTTTTCAAATCTGAAAAGTTTTGGGGAGGTAACCCTTCGGGCTCCAGTATCAATAATTAGCGGCGTGTGATCACTACCAATCCGCGGGAGAGCATTCACTACTGAAAGGGGAAAGTGGATATCCCATTCAGTAGTGGCAAAGATTCTATCAATCACAGCAAAAATGGGGTTGCTTTGATTATTGCTCCAAGTGTAATTCCGGTTAGAGATAACCACCTCCACTAAGGCCCATTTATTGATCCAGTCATTAAAGAGATAAGAAAAATGGTTGTTAATAATACCATTATTCTTATCCAAACTGGATCGAACCAAATTAAAATCACCCCCAGTAAGGCAGGGTAGGAAAAATATTCCATCACCTCATGCAATTCCTCAATAAACTCCACCTTAAACTCAGTATAGGCAGTACCATAGACCACCACTAGGTGCCAAATGAAGTTATCACTTTTGTTTTTAATGGTGGCAATAATACAATATTTTCTGTCAACAAAACCTATAGTCTCAAAGAGGTCAGAGTTAAGGCCCAGAAGGATCCCACCAGCAGTGTTAATAGCAGGGAGAAAGTGCCAACAAAAATTGGTTTTCCCAGTTAGAGATTTTAACATACCATCAGGGATATTTTCTTTCTTGGTCTCAAAGAAACCAACGAAGTCAAGGTGATGATTCACAATGAATTCTGCAAGGCACTGTATTTTACCAGGTTTTCCTAATCCTCTAACATTCCAAAAGGCTCCTATCATTGAATCTTAAAAGGGTGAGATAAACCACAAGGTTTGGCCTTGGTACAAACAGTCGGGCATGTACAAATTGATCCAGCAATGCCAACTGGGAGCAATTTAGCAGCCACAACTTTGGGTGAGGCAAAGTTAGAGTTAGAAGACTCCACAATACTATGTTGTCAGGAAGAACCTCCTCAGGGTGTTTATCAGCAAAAGCTAGACAACTAACTTTTTCAGATTCTATCAAATTATTTAAAATATCACATTGTTCAGAAGTAGTATCACCCATGCATAAATCAATTTTTTTCCACGTGATCCAACAGAACACAAGGTTCTAAAACTGCATAGGAATTACCTTTGAAAGAGGTTGGGATCTCCAGGTTTTTCTTCTGCTTGTAAGCTACAGCTTTATCCATGATCTTGATATCTCCATGGTTCCTAGTGTTGTGCCTGTGAGCTAAGACAGGACCCCACTTTTGGGGACTGGCCAGCTTGTTGGTTTCCTTTCTTTTTTTCTTAGACTTGGCCTGGTCTAGAGAATTCAACATGGATCGTTTAACTGAAGCAAACTTGTCTACCAGCTCATCAGGCAAAGCCTGGACATCTTGAAGAACCTCATCCTCCTCATCTATGTCAGCCACTTCAAATTTGCTAAGCTGGGCAGAGCAGTAGTCCATTTGATCAGCAAGAGAGACTACTGTGAACACCATCTCTGCTTCCATAGTATCACCCCTCCTAGGGTTACCACCAGCAGATGTTTTCTCCTCTACACAGATCAACCTTGGTTTATTTTTAGTTTCCACAAGGAACTGCGCGTGTCTATCATCTTGGAACATAATAGGATGGAACTCCGCAACATTCACATTGAGAGACTTGTTACTTTTTGATCTAGAACCAATAATGTTTTTCTGAGGAAAGTTGGCTTTATCCAGCTCGTCAATTGGTTCCTCGTCATCTTCCATTTTGTCCTCATCCTCGGGACCATGTTGATCAGGTTTTCCATCCTTACCAGGGGTCATCCCCTGATCAGGATCATCATCATCCCCATTGTCATCATTTCCAGCTTGCTCAAAACCTTCCACCATGAAGTACAGTAAGTATAGCTTCCTCTTCATTTCTACCAGTCTCTCAAAAGTAATTTTGGTGGGATCTCTACATGCAACTTTGATTCTGATCTGATCATAGAAGGATTTGAAGATACCATTCTAGTCCACATCTGTGAGTATACCAAACATGGATGCAATTTGAGAGAAAACCTTCCAGGTGCACCACTTAGGGGGAATGCCATCAATCTGAATCCAGGCCTCTGTCAATTCTCCAAAAGGGGTCCGTAGTACCATGTGACAACCCAAGTGTTGTCCCTACCTTTTATGGCATGTAACCTATTGTATGAACATTGTGCCATGAGCTTAATGATTGTTTTGCAACTTGTCATCCATGTCTTGTTATTGCATTCATGCATCATGCATCATGCATCCATCATGTCATGCCTTGTTGTGAAGTGACTATGTATGTGAGTGTTATGATTTGGTTTGAGTGCGGGTGGAGATCATGTGTGCAATCTCCTCCTTCTTCCCCTCTCTTTACTTTCTACAAAAAAACATCATATGCCTTAATTCCCATGCTATTTATTAATCAGAATTAAGTTGTTATTTAAATTATTTAAAAATGTTCAAGAGGTAGCCCTAAATGTCTTATGAATTTTGAGTATGGTTGTTTTGATGTTTGAAGTTTGTATGCTTGTGAGTTTTAAATAACAAGGGCTGCCTAGTTTAAAAATATTTTAAATTACTTGTCCTAAAAAATCAACTTAGTATTTTTATTAAATGGGACATATTATTTTCTTTACGAAAGTATTTTTGTTTGCCAAAAACACCTTCTTATTTATTCTGGGGTTTTCCCTTTTGTTGTGGTGTTTTAAAAATAGGAAACCCTCTCTGTTTATATTGTTCTGAGAGGGAGAGTCAACTGGGCCTGTCTCTCCCCGCGGCCCAGCCCGCTCGAAGAGACGGTCACCTGCTCCGTCACGTTTGACCGTCAAGTTCAGAGTGAGCGAGAGTCCTCCGTCGTCCGCCTTTTCCGTCGCCGGCGCCGTCAGCCCGTGGCTATTTAGCCTCTCCTCGGCATGTGTGCCCCTCGCCTAGGGTTCCTCTCTCTCCCTCTGCCGCCGCAGCTCCCATCTCCCTCGCAATTGCTCTCCCTCCTCTCTTTTTCCCCCAGCCAGGTAAAGTTTAGCGAGAGCAGAGAGGTTCAGTTAGTTCGTCGGAGACCAGCTCATCGTCTTCGTCGTGCCCGGCGTCGATCATGGCGTCCAGGAGCTCGGGGGTGATCCCCGCGTTCGATCCCCGCCGCTAGGAGCCCCGGAGAGGCTCTGCAGCGATGGCTCCGTCGTCGTCTTCGCCGGAAGGATCCGTTCCGCCATCTTCTTCCCCTGCTTCGACTCCGGCGTGTCTTCGACCCCTCCGTCGACTCCTTCTCGTCCGGCTCGTCGTCACCTTCCCCCAAGGTGAGCAACCGGTTCCTGTATCCCCCTTCTCCCCGCGTAGCTCATCGGGTAGTCGCCGCCGCGTAAGTAGCCGCCGGTCGCAAGGCGGGTGCTTGCCGCTCGCCTCCTTCCTCCTCACCGCAAGGTGAGCAGGGGAATGGAACCCCTGGTTGTCCCCTCGTGCGTGAGAGCCGTTGGCATCGCCAAATTCGCCATGGGCTCGCTGGAATTGCTGCCGGAGTTGCTCTGTCGCCGCAACTATCGTTCTTCAGTTTCGTCAGATTGTAGTGTGTGTGTGTGTGTGTTATGTCAGGCAGAACCCCTCCTCTATTAGCATCAGTGGCCGTAGCAGAGTGGTTGGGTCAGGGGGATTCGACCACCAGGTCATGGGTTTGAGCCCGAGCCTCCCTCATTTTTTTGCTGTTTTTGTTTTGTTTTGTTTTGCCTTGTTTTCTCTTTTGAATGTGTATGTGTGTGTAGATGCAATTCCAGAATGTTGTTTTCTTTTATTTCCTTCCCTGTTATGTGTAGATGTATGTGATAGTGTGTGTGTGTATGTGCATGTGTAGGTAGTGTGTGTAGTGCATATGTGTGTGAGCACATATGCATGTGTTCATGTGGATTCTTGATTGTAAGTGATACATGTGTGTGTTCTTGTATGTATGTGTGTGTGTGTGTGGTTGGACATCCCCCCATCATGGGTGGTATGTTCATGGTGGGATTTGTGCTCATATGCCCTTGGGCATATTTAGAGCATGTGTGTGTGTGTGTGTGTGTGCTTGTAGAGTGTGGGTGTAGTGTGTGTGGGGGGGGGACTAGTGGGTTTTCCCACTTGACATACCCCTTTGCTATAGCATGTATGCTGTGTTTTGTTAGCTCATCTCCATGTTAAACCAAGTTTTAAATCTGGTAATGGTCATTTTGTGGCTGTAGGATTCCTGTAGCTCAAGTTGTGGGCTGTGTAAGTTGCTATGTTGCTGTTTTGTGGCAGATTGTTTGTTTTATTGTTTTGTGACTTGTGGGAGCTATACTCCATGGAATGGATTGATTTTTGAGTCTATTGTGGTTGGTTTTTCATTACCTAACCAGTGGCTACCTTGGAATGCCAAGAATTAGCCCATGGCTTTGTTGTCTTGTGTTTTTGCCTTCGTACCTTGTCGTGAGCGTATCGTGAGAACCGTAACTCCGTTTCTTGCGTTCCTTATATGCATTTTCATCGATTTAGCATTCTGCATCCATATTTGCCATGTTCATGCATGTTTATATAACTTAACATGAGGTTCTGTCCAGATTCATTAATAAACAAACTTTGCATGTGAAACATGACAAGTTTTGGATTGCCATGTTAATTTCTTCTAAATGAATCATGCATCATCTTGGTTGTGCATTGCACCTTGGTTGGATGTTTATTGTTGTTGTTTCTCTTGGGTAGACGCGAGTGTTGAAACTGAGTACGAGGACTCAAGAGAGTACTACTACGAGGATCCCGCTACTTGTTCCACTAAAGAACCAACATGCAAGATGATCGTACCCGGATCCTGATACTATTTTTGCTTGCTAGTTTCTTGCTCTTATCGTTACAATTGCGCTACCTACCACTTGAATATCAGCCTCCTAATTGCCATGAAAGCCTCTAACCCTCCACATCCTAGCAAACCTTTGATTGGCTAAGTTACCGCTGCTCAGCCCCTCTTAGAGCGTTCTTAGTTGCAGGTGCAGGTTGTTCCATGTGATAACATGGATTTGGATATCACAATATTATTTGTTATTTAATTTAATGCACATATATATTGGTATTGGTGGAAGGCTTGGACTTTTGCTAGGTGTTTTGTTCCACTGTTACCGCCATAGTTCTTGGTACCGGTGTTATGTTTTCCATATTTTGCGCTCCTAACACGCTCGGGATTGTTATGGGGACCCCCTTGTTTATTCGGTTGAGATTAAAACTTGTCTGGCAAGACCCAGCATTGGTACTACATTTGCTTAACAACTTAATAAAATTGCATAGGGCCTTGCAAACCCGTGGATAATTAATCAACCCCCGGGCTAGTGCTCCGCATGAGTGTTGGTCCAACCCAGAGCAACTTATTAACGCCGCTCGGGGCAACTCGGTGATTGGCATGGTAACCATCGCTCATCCGTCGTGTCCTGAGAATGAGATACGTGGCTCTTATCGGGTTCGTCGACACGTCGGGAGGTCTTGCTGATTTGTTTTACCTTTATCGAATGTCTTGCGTGTGGAGTCTGACTTTCTTCAGGTTTTCTTGAGGTGTTGGAATTCCTTTGGAATTACCTATGATGGCCACGAGATCCGTGGTCGAGGCTATTCCCGCGGAGTGTGGTAATTTGTGATGGACTAGTTGGAGCACCCCTGCAGGGTTAAATCTTTCGGAAAGCCGTGCCCGCAGTTATGTGGCAACTTGGATATTTGTTTAACACCCGGTTATAGTAAACTTGAAGTAAACTCTAATTAAAATACACCAATGGTATGAGTAACCGTGATCGTCTTTGCTCATGAACATGATCCGAGAGAGAACACGATGGGGTAATGATTGACGTAAGTAAGTGTTCAGGATCTCATAGAGATCATACTAGATTCAGTCGTTCATCGTAGGCCACTCATATTTATTTTCATGTTACGTAAGTTAGCCACCATATATGCTTAGTGTTGCTGCAAACTAAACACATACCCCATCCCAACCTTTAAGCTTGAATAGTCTCGGTACCCGGGCGCTTGATTATTGAGTCCTTGTGGCTCACAGATTATTACAACCCTCCAGGTACAGGTACATATTGTTGGAAATATGCCCTAGAGGCAATAATAAAATGGTTATTATTGTATTTCCTTGTTCATGATAATTGTCTATTGTTCATGCTATAATTGTGTTAACCGGAAACCGTAATACATGTGTGAATACATAGACCACAACATGTCCCTAGTAAGCCTCTAGTTGGCTAGCTCGTTGATCAATAGATGGTCACAGTTTCATGGCCATGGACATTGGATGTCGTTGATAACGGGATCACATCATTAGGAGAATGATGTGATGGACAAGACCCAATCCTAAGCATAGCACAAGATCGTGTAGTTCGTTTGCTAAAGCTTTTCAATGTCAAGTATCGTTTCCTTAGACCATGAGATTGTGCAACTCCCAGATACCGTAGGAATGCTTTGGGTGTGCCAAACGTCACAACGTAACTGGGTGGCTATAAAGGTACGCTACGGGTATCTCCGAAAGTATCTGTTGGGTTGGCACGAATCGAGACTGGGATTTGTCACTCCGTGTGACGGAGAGGTATCTCTGGGCCCACTCGGTAAGACATCATCATAATGAGCTCAATGTGACTAAGGAGTTAGCCACGGGATGATGTATTACGGAACGAGTAAAGAGACTTGCCAGTAACGAGATTGAACAAGGTATGGGGATACCGACGATCGAATCTCGGGCAAGTATCATACCGATAGACAAAGGGAATTGTATACGGGATTAATTGAATCCCCGACATCGTGGTTCATCCGATGAGATCATCGTGGAGTATGTGGGAGCCAACATGGGTATCCAGATCCCGCTGTTGGTTATTGGCCGGAGAAGTGTCTCGGTCATGTCTACGTGTCTCCCGAACCCGTAGGGTCTACACACTTAAGGTTCGATGACGCTAGGGTTATAGGGAAATGGTATACGTGATTACCGAAGGTTGTTCGGAGTCCCGGATGAGATCCCGGACGTCACGAGGAGCTTTAATGGTCCGGAGGTAAAGATTGATATATAGGAAGTCCAGTTTTGGTCACCGGAAAGTTTTCGGGCTCATCGGTAGTGTACCGGGAGTGCCGGGAGGGTGCCGGATAACCCCCGGGAGGGGTGTGACGACCAAAGGACCACATGGGCTGTTAGATAAAGTGTGCCAGCCCTTATTGGGCTGGGCAAGACTTTTGCTAAAGGCCCATGCGGCTGGAGATAAGGAGATAAGGCAAAAAGGATTTAAAAGGAGGAGATCCACCTCCCTTGTGGGAGGTGGACTCTCCCTTTAATTCGGCCGGCCATCTCCTCTTTGGAGTAGAGGCCAAGCCAGCCCTCCACGTCCCTCCTCCTATATATACTTGAGGTTTTGGATGTTTTGAGACAAGATTTGATCTCTCTCTCTCACGGCGAAGCCCTACCTCTCTTCTTCCTCCTCCGCAGCGCTTAGGCGAAGCCCTGTCGGAATACCTTGCTACTCCACCACCACCACGCCGTCGTGCTGCTGTTGGAGCCCTTCCCCAACCTCTCCTTTCTCCTTGCTGGATCAAGGTGTTGGAGACGTCACCGGGCTGCACGTGTGTTGAACGCGGAGGTGCCGTCCGTTCGGCACTTGATCGGATCTACCGCGATCTGAATCGCTGCGAGTACGACTCCATCAACCGCGTTCTTGTAACGCTTCCGCTTAGCGATCTTCAAAGGTATGAAGATGCAATCTCTCCCCTCTCGTTGCTGGTTTCTCCATAGATAGATCTTGGTGAACGTAGGAAAATTTTGATTTACTACTACGTCTCCCAACAGTGGCATCATGAGCTAGGTCTATGCGTAGAATCTATGCACGAGTAGAACACAAAGCAGTTGTGGGCGTCGATTTTGTTAATATGCTTGCCGTTACTAGTCTTATCTTGATTCGACGGTATTGTGGGATGAAGCGGCCCGGACCAACCTTACACGTACGCTTACGTGAGACCGGTTCCACCGCCTGACATGCACTAGTTGCATAAGGTGGCTAGCGGGTGTCTGTCTCTCCCACCTTAGTCGGATTGGATTCGATGAAAAGGGTCCTTATGAAGGGTAAATAGCAATTGGCATATCACGTTGTGGTTTTGACGTAGGTAAGAAACGTTCTTGCTAGAAACCTATAGCAACCACGTAAAAACTTGCAACTACAAATTAGAGGACGTCTAACTTGTTTTTGCAGCATATGTCGTGTGATGTGATATGGCCAAAAGGATGTGATGTGATGCATTGTGATGTATGAGATTGATCATGTTCTTGTAATAGGGTTCACGACTTGCACGTCGATGACTATGACAACCGGCAGGAGCCATAGGAGTTGTCTTATATTATTGTATGACCTGCGTGTCAATCATAAACGCCATGTAATTACTTTACTTTATTGCTAAACGTTAGCTGTAGTAGTAGAAGTAATAGTTGGCGAGACAACTTCATGAAGACACAATGATGGAGATCATGATGATGGAGATCATGGTGTCGTGCCGGTGACAGTGATGATCATGGTGCCCCGAAGATGGAGATCATAGGAGCAAAATGATATTGGCCATATCATGTCACTATATTGATTGCATGTGATGTTTATCATGTTTACATCTTATTTGCATAGAACGACGGTAGTAAATAAGATGATCTCTCAATAAAATTTCAAGAAAGGTGTTCACCCTAAGTGTGCACCGTTGCTAAGGATCGTCGTTCCGAAGCACCACGTGATGATCGGGTGTGATAGGTTCTAACGTTCGCATACAACGGGTGTAAGCCAGATTTACACATGCGAAACACTTAGGTTGACTTGACGATCCTAGCATGTACAGACATGGCCTCGGAACACGGAAGACCGAAAGGTCGAACATGAGTCGTATAGAAGATACGATCAACATAGAGATGTTCACCATGGATGACTAGTCCGTCTCACGTGATGATCGGACACGGGCTAGTTGACATGGATCATGTATCACTTGGAAGACTAGAGAGATGTCTATCTAAGTGGGAGTTCATTAATAATTTGATTAAATGAACTTAATTATCATGAACTTAGTCTAAAAATGTCCTTGCAAATTATGTCGTAGATAGCTCGCGCTGTAGCTCCCCAGTTTTATTGATACAATCCTAGAGAAAAGTAAGTTGAAAGTTGATGGTAGCAATAATGCGGACTGGGTCCGTGATCTAAGGATTGTCCTCATTGCTGCACAGAAAGCTTATGTTTTTGATGTACCGCTAACTGCATCACTCCCTCAAGCGTTGTCTGAAGATGTTGTGAACATATGACAGGCACTTTTTGATGACTACGTGATAGTTCAGTGCGTCATGCATTACGGCTTAGAATTGAGGCTTCAAAATGTTTTGAACGTCACAGAACATATGAGATGTTCTAGGAGCTGAGATTGTGATCTCAAGCTCGTGCCTATGTTGAGAGGTATGAGACCTCCAACAAGATTCTTTGCCTGCAAGATAAAGGAGAATAGCTTAATCGGTGAGCGTGTTCTCAGATTGTCTGGGTGCTACAATCACTTGAATCAAGTGGGAGTTAATCTTCCAGATGAGATAGTGATTAATGCAGTTCTCCAAGTCACTGCCACCAAGCTACTAGAGCTTCGTGATGAACTATAACATGCCAGGGATGGATAAGATGATCCCTGAGTTGTTCGTGATGTTTGACACCACGAAGGTAGAAATCAATAAGGAGCATCAAGTATTGATGGTTAAGTGAAAACCACTAGTTTCAAAAGGGGCAAGGGCAAGAACGGAAAACTTCAGGAATGGCAAGCCAGTTGTTGCTCTAGTGAAGAAACCCAAGGTTGAGCCCGAACCCGAGACTAAGTGCTTCTGTTATGAGGAGAATGTTCACTGAAGCGGAAAACCCCTAGATGCTTGGTAGATAAGAAGGCTGGTAATGTCAATGGAAGTATATTTGATATACGTGTTAGTGATGTGTACCTTGCTGGTACTCCTAGTAGCACCTGGGTATTGGATACCGGTTCGGTTGCTAAGTGTTAGCAACTCGAAATAAAAGCTACGGAATAAACGGAGACTAGCTAGGTGAAAGGTGACGATGTGTGTTGGAAGTATTTCCAAGATTGATGTGATCACCATCGCACGCTCTCTCTACCTTCGGGATTTGTGATAAACCTAAATAAATGTTATTTGGTGTTTGCGTTGAGCATGAACGTGATTAGATCATGATTAGTGCAATACGGTTATTCATATAAGTTAGAGAATAATGGTTATTCTATTTGCATGGATAATGCCTTCAATGGTCATGCACCCACTCGGAATGGTTTATCGAATCATGATCGTAGTAGTACACATGTTCATAACGTTGGTACCAAAAATATATAAAGGTAATAATGATAGTACCACATACTTGTGGCACTGCCGCTAAATGTCATATTGGTATAAATCGCATGAAGAAACTCCATGATGATGGATTTTTTTACTCACTCGATTTCGAATCGGTTGAGACATGCGAGCCATGCCTCTTGGGCAAGATGACTAAGACCCCGTCATCCAATATGATGGAGCGGGCAAGTGGCTTATTGGAAATAATACATGTTGATGTATGTGGTCCAATGAGTGTTGAAACACACAGTGGATATCATTGTTTTTCTTTACCTTCACTGATGATTTGAGTAAATATGGGGATATTTACTTAATGAAACACGAATCTGAAATGTTTGAAAGGTTCAAGGAGTTTCAGAGTGAAGTTAAAGATCATCGTGACAAGAAGATAAATGTCTATGATATGATCATGGAGGTGAATATCTAAGTTACGAGTTTGGTATGCAATTTTAGACAATGTGGAAATTGTTTCATAGCTCACGCCTCCTGGAACACCATAGTGTGATGGTGTGTTCGAACGTCGTAGTCGTGCTCTATTGGATATAGTGAGTACTATGATGTCTCTTATCATTTTGCCACTATCGTTATGGGGTTATGCATTAAAGACAAATCCATTCACTTTAATAGGGCACCATCTAAGTCTGTTGAGATGACACCGTGAGAATTATGGTTTGACAGAAGCCTAAGCTGTCATTTCTTAATGTTTGGGGCTGTGACGCTTATGTGAAAATGGGTTTTTCACCTAGCGAGTTCGAACTCAAAGCAGACAAATGCATCTTCATAGAATACCCTGATGAGACATTGGGTATACCTTCTATCTCAAATCCAAGCGCAAAAGGCGTTTGTTGCTAAGAACGGGTCCTTTCTTGAGAAAGAGTTTCTCTCGAAAGAATTGAGTGGGAGGAAGATAGAACTTGATGAGGTTGTTGAACCTTTGTTTCAACCAGAGAATAGCGCAACACAGAAAGATGTTTCTGTAGAGCCTACTCAGTTGAAAAGGAAGTTAATGATGATGATCATGAAGCTTCGGATCAAGTCACTATCAAACCTCGTAGGTCGACAAGGACGCGTACTGCTCCTGAGTAGTACGACAACCCTGTCTTGGAAATCATGTTGTTGGACAACGATGAACCTACGAACTATGGAGAAGCGATGGTGGGCCCGGATTCCAACAAATGGCTAGGAGCCATGAAATCCGAGAAAGGATCCATGTATGAAAACCAAGTATGGACTTTGGTAGACTTGCCTGTTGAATGGCGGGTCATTGAGTACAAATGGACCTTTGAGATAAACATAGACGCTAATGGTGAAATGTCACCGTTTATAAAGCTCGACTTGTCGCAAAGAAGTTTCCGCCAAGTTCAAGGAGTTGACTGCAATGAGATTGTCTCATCTGTAGCGATGCTAAAAGTCTATTAAAATTTTGTTAGCAGTTGCTGCATTTTTCGATTATGAAATCTGGCAGATGGATGACAAAACAAGGTTTCCGTAATGGTTTTTGTGAGGAAGAGTTGTATGTGATACAACCAGAAGGTTTTGTCAATCCTAAGGATGCTAATAATATGCAAACTCCAGCGATCCTTCTATGGACTGGAGCAAGCATGTCGGAGTTGGAATATATGCTTTGATGAGGTGATCAAAGTGTTTAAGTTTATACAAAGTTTATGAGAAACTTGTATTTGCAAGAAAGTGAGTGGGAGCACTATAGAATTTCTTATAAGAATATGTAGTTGACATATTATTGATCGGAAATGATGTAGAATTTCTGGAAGAGCATGAAGGGTTGTTTGAAAAGAGTTTTTTCAAAGGAAGACCCAGATAAAGCTACTATTTTATTGAGCATCAAGATCTATAGGGATAGATCAATTCGCTTGATAAGTTTTTTCGACGAAGACATACCTTGACAAGTTTTTGAAGGAGTTCAAAATAGAAGGGTCAAAGAAGGAGTTCTTGACTGTATTGTAAGGTGTGAAATTGAGTAAGACTCAATACCCGACCACGGCAGAAGATAAAGAAAAGATGAGTGTCATCTCCTATGCTTTAGCCATAGGCTCTATATAGTATGCCATGCTGTGTACCGCACCTGTGTGCCTTGCCATGAGTTTGTGAAGGGGTACAAGAGTAATCCAAGAGTGGATCACTGGACAATGGTCAAAGTTATCCTTAGTAACTTGAGAACTAAGGAAATTTTTCTCGATTATGGAGGTGATAAAGAGTTCATCGTAAAGGGTTACGATGATGCAAGCTTTAACTCCAATCCGGATAACTCTTAGTAGAAGTCTGGCTACGTATAGTGGAGCAGCCATTTGGAATAGCTCCAAGTGGAGCGTGGGAGCAGTATCTACAAATATGACATGGAAAGTTTGTAAGGTACACACGGATCTGAATGTCGCAGACCCGTTGACTAAAACCTCTTTCACGAGCAGAACATGAACAAACCCCAGAACTTATTGGGTGTTAATCACATGATGATATGATCACATGGTGATGTAAGTGTTAATCACATGGTGATGTGAACTAGATTATTGACTCTAGTGCAAGTGGGAGACTGTTGGAAATATGCCCTAGAGGCAATAATAAAATGGTTATTATTGTATTTCCTTGTTCATGATAATTGTCTATTGTTCATGCTATAATTGTGTTAACCGGAAACCGTAATACATGTGTGAATACATAGACCACAACATGTCCCTAGTAAGCCTCTAGTTGGCTAGCTCGTTGATCAATAGATGGTCACAGTTTCATGGCCATGGACATTGGATGTCGTTGATAACGGGATCACATCATTAGGAGAATGATGTGATGGACAAGACCCAATCCTAAGCATAGCACAAGATCGTGTAGTTCGTTTGCTAAAGCTTTTCAATGTCAAGTATCGTTTCCTTAGACCATGAGATTGTGCAACTCCCGGATACCGTAGGAATGCTTTGGGTGTGCCAAACGTCACAACGTAACTGGGTGGCTATAAAGGTACGCTACGGGTATCTCCGAAAGTATCTGTTGGGTTGGCACGAATCGAGACTGGGATTTGTCACTACGTGTGACGGAGAGGTATCTCTGGGCCCACTCGGTAAGACATCATCATAATGAGCTCAATGTGACTAAGGAGTTAGCCACGGGATGATGTATTACGGAACGAGTAAAGAGACTTGCCAGTAACGAGATTGAACAAGGTATGGGGATACCGACGATCGAATCTCGGGCAAGTATCATACCGATAGACAAAGGGAATTGTATACGGGATTAATTGAATCCCCGACATCGTGGTTCATCCGATGAGATCATCATGGAGTACGTGGGAGCCAACATGGGTATCCAGATCCCGCTGTTGGTTATTGGCCGGAGAAGTGTCTCGGTCATGTCTACGTGTCTCCCGAACCCGTAGGGTCTACACACTTAAGGTTCGATGACGCTAGGGTTATAGGGAAATGGTATACGTGATTACCGAAGGTTGTTCGGAGTCCCGGATGAGATCCTGGACGTCACGAGGAGCTTTAATGGTCCGGAGGTAAAGATTGATATATAGGAAGTCCAGTTTTGGTCACCGGAAAGTTTTCGGGCTCATCGGTAGTGTACCGGGAGTGCCGGGAGGGTGCCGGATAACCCCCGGGAGGGGTGTGACGACCAAAGGACCACATGGGCTGTTAGATAAAGTGTGCCAGCCCTTATTGGGCTGGGCAAGACTTTTGCTAAAGGCCCATGCGGCTGGAGATAAGGAGATAAGGCAAAAAGGATTTAAAAGGAGGAGATCCACCTCCCTTGTGGGAGGTGGACTCTCCCTTTAATTCGGCCGGCCATCTCCTCTTTGGAGTAGAGGCCAAGCCAGCCCTCCACGTCCCTCCTCCTATATATACTTGAGGTTTTGGATGTTTTGAGACAAGATTTGATCTCTCTCTCTCACGGCGAAGCCCTACCTCTCTTCTTCCTCCTCCGCAGCGCTTAGGCGAAGCCCTGTCGGAATACCTTGCTACTCCACCACCACCACGCCGTCGTGCTGCTGTTGGAGCCCTTCCCCAACCTCTCCTTCCTCCTTGCTGGATCAAGGTGTTGGAGACGTCACCGGGCTGCACGTGTGTTGAACGCGGAGGTGCCGTCCGTTCGGCACTTGATCGGATCTACCGCGATCTGAATCGCTGCGAGTACGACTCCATCAACCGCGTTCTTGTAACGCTTCCGCTTAGCGATCTTCAAAGGTATGAAGATGCAATCTCTCCCCTCTCGTTGCTGGTTTCTCCATAGATAGATCTTGGTGAACGTAGGAAAATTTTGATTTACTACTACGTCTCCCAACACATATGAGTACGTGCAGGATGATCTTACCCAGCTCCAGTGGGAATATGATGAGGAAAGAGGCAGGATGTACGTGACTTACCCGGACGAGTAGAGGACCATGGTCGTGATCTTTGGGATAGCGAGATAGTATCATTTGCATCTATTTTATCGTTTGATTTCGTCCGTAGTAGGACCCTGTCTTCATCTTGATGATTTGAACTCTGTGTGGAATTGTAATTTAACATGTGGCGAGTGTAAGCCAAACTTGTATACTCATCTCTTCTGTAATGTATGATGCAATGTTATTATACTTGTGAACGTCAAGATGCGCCTCTATCCCTTGTGAGGCCCTCGTGTCTTAAAATGGATAGGCGCGCATCTTGGGCGTGAGAAGTTGGTATTCAGAGCCATGCGACCATAGGAGCCTTTGCTTGATCGAACTTGGCCGAGTCGAGTCTAGTAAAACTATTTTGAGTCTAGTTATATCGGAGAGTAGAATTCTTTTTACTCCTCTTCTATGCTCTGGTGAGGTATTAGACTTAGGAATTTTGATTCTACTCCTCTTCTCGCTCAAAAAATTTTAGGATCACGTGGGTATTTTGGAGTCTATATGATACCAATGTGATAGGGTTCTGTCTTGGTGCCTCCTGTCTGACTTGATTTCTTCCGGGGAGTCGAGCTCTAGGGAATGTTGGCACATCATTATCATTCAGCTTCCTTGATATCTCAGGACGGAGAGTGTTCAGAATTACTTCAATACTTGTCGTGGTGAGATAAGGTCAGAGTCACCCAGTACTGCGGAGGTGTCCAGGGTACCACCATGGTTTAGTATCGTTGTGAGTTCGAGGATTCGAGTTAGATGAATTTGCGAGAGCATCTGGTTATTTGTTGAAGAATGGATACAGTTGGGGTGTAGGATTGTTAGTTGTGTGAGATATTTTCTCCTTGTATCCCCCACACCGGATTGCATAACCAGAAAGTTTTTGGAAGTTCATAGGTGGGAAATCCTGTAGTTATCTAGGATCATCTTCTTCAGATGTATGTGGTCATATACATTTGTTTTGAGTGCTTAGCTCAATACTTTTGTGTTATTGCAAGTGGCTTCTAAATTCTGATGATGTTATCATAAACCGAAGAAGCAGTCTTACTAATTTTTCAGTAGCAAGGCTGTGTTGTTTTGTTCAATTTCTTTCGAGCATTTGATTCAGCTTTGATTCATTCTTTCAATGAGGTGCTGATGTGTTTTGTCCATCTTCAGGATGGCTCCACCAACTCGCAACAACCCGGATCGTGGTGAGGAGCAGACTGCTGTTCCACCTCCACCACCACCCCCGCCGCCTCCGCCTCCTCCTCCAGAAGCTTGGCAAGCTGTGATGGCTGCAACCAATGCGAACACTCAGATGTTGCTCAGACTGTTGTAGGAAAGGGAGCAGGGTCAACAAGGTTTTCAAGGGAATTTTCAGAATCAGCTTCAGTTTGCGACACTTAATCAGTTCCTTGCCAACCAGCCAAGTCTTTCACCTGTTGTGAGCAGCCTCTTGATGCCGATGATTGGCTTCGTGATATAAGTAAGCATTTCGAGTGCAGCAATGTCAGGCCAGAGGACTTTGTCAGATTTGCATCTTTCCAGCTCAAGGGTCAAGCAGCTGATTGGTGGCAACAGTACAAGGATTCCAAGGGTGATTGTGTTGTTACTTGGGATGATTTTCGTCGTGACTTC
Organism: Hordeum marinum; assembly: GCA_022496015.1. Lineage (NCBI taxonomy): Eukaryota > Viridiplantae > Streptophyta > Magnoliopsida > Poales > Poaceae > Hordeum > Hordeum marinum. The sequence goes on from CM039672.1 coordinate 49,013,548, forward strand.
AGGGCTCATTACATTCCGACAAGCTTTGTCGAGGAGATGCATGAGAAGTTCAGGAACCTGAAGCAGGGAAGGAAGTCTGTCTACCAGTACAACGTCGAGTTATAGAATCTAGCCCGTTATGCTAAGCAAGATGTTCCAGATGACAAGGCTATGATCTATCAGTTTAGAGGTGGTTTCAAGGATGAGCTTCTGCCAGGCCTAGTTCTTCAAGAGCCTCGTGAGTTTGATCAGTTCTATAACATGGCTTTGAAGGTCGAGGCAACTCAGCTCAAGTTGGAGAACTCTAAGAAGTGTTCAAGGGATTCATATTCTTCTTCTTCCAACTCTCAGATGGTTCCCAAGCAGCAGAAGTATTGGGTGCCAAACCCTCCTCCATTTCGTCCTCCTCAGCAGTAGAAGCAGTTTGGTGGTCGTGGTTCTTCCCACCCACCCAACCTAGGATTCTAGCAGAGACCCCAGGCGTCCAAGGGAGTTCTTGTTCCTCCTGCAGGCAATGTTCGTCTGCTTTCTGAGGTGGTTTGTCACAAGTGTGGTCAGAAGGGCCACTATGCAAACAAGTGCAACCAGCAGCGTCTTCCGCCTCCTCCTCCTATCAAGCCTCCAAGCAATGCTATGGTGAAGCATAATCCCAAGTCAGTCATAGTGAATATGGTGAATGCAGCTGAAGTAGAACAGTCTCATGATGTGATTATGGGTAATCTCTTAGTTAATGATTTTCCTGCAAAAGTTTTGTTTGATACTGGTGCATCGCATTCATTCATATCCAAGACTTTTGTCGCTATGCATGAGTTTTCAGTGAAGCATTTAGCTAGTCCTTTTCGTGTGGTTTCCGGGGATGCGCATGAGTTCGCATATGATTGTTCCAGATGTTTCTATCAAGTTGGGAAATTATTCTTTTCTGGCTTCTCCAATTGTTCTCGGTAATTCCGATATTGATTTCATTCTGGGCATGGACTTCCTGGCTATGAACAAGGCTTATGTTGATTGCCAAGCAAAAGAAGTCAAGCTGACTCATCCTTCAGAACATGTGATTATATTCGCGGCTCGCGATGACACAATCCGTCTCTTTGCTCTTAATGAGAAGGGTGAAATCTCGGCGATTTCTCAAATTCCGGTGGTTTGTGAGTATGAAGATGTCTTTCCAGAAGAATTGCCAGGAATGCCTCCGCACCGGCCAGTCGAGTTCGTGATTGATCTTGAGCCCGGAATTGAACCGGCCTGCAAGCGCCCGTATAAACTTGGCCCCAAAGAGCTGAAAGAGTTGAAGAAGCAGCTAGACAAGCAAGAACGTCTGGGTCTGATCAGACCAAGCTCTTCTCCATGGGGTTGTGGTGTTTTGTTTGTCAAGAAGAAAGATGGAACGGATCGTCTTTGTGTTGACTACCGTCCATTGAACAAGAAGACAATCAGAAATAAGTACCCACTTCCCAACATCAATGAGTTGTTTGAACAACTGAAAGGTGCCAAGGTTTTCTCAAAGCTTGATCTTCGCATGGGTTATCATCAGATTCGCATTCGCGAAGAAGACATTCCTAAGACCGCTTTCAGGACGAGTTTTGGCTCTTATGAGTACACCGTCATGTCGTTTGGTCTTGCGAATGCTCCTCCAACCTTCTCAAGAATGATGAATTTCATTTTCCCTCCTTTCAAGAATGAATTCGTCTTGGTCTATCTGGATGATATCCTTGTGTTCTCGGAGACAGAAGAAGAGCATGATGAGCATCTTCGCCTTGTGCTTGACAAGTTAAGGGAACATCGGTTCTATGCCAAGTTTTCCAAGTGTGAGTTTTGGCTCAATGAAGTGGTGTACCTTGGGCATGTCATCTTTGCCGAGGGAATTAAAGTGCACCCTGAGAAAGTTGAGGCAATCTTGAAGTGGGAACCTCCTCAGAATGTGAAGCAGCTTCGGAGTCTCCTCGGGCTTGCTAGTTATTGCAAAAGATTCGTGGAGAACTTCTCTCAAATTGCTAAGCATGTGTCCAATCTCCTTCAGAAGAGTGTCAAGTATGTTTGGTCTCCTGAGTGTGATGTGGCGTTCAATACGCTCAAGGAGAGACTGACTTCAGCTCCAGTTCTTGTTCCTCCCGAGCAGTCTAAGCCTTTCCAAGTTTTCTGTGATGCTTCTCTCCAAGGTCTTGGTGGTGTTCTCATGCAAGATAAGAAGATTGTTGCTTATACCTCGCGTCAGTTGAAGCCTGCTAAGAAGAACTACCCCACTCATGATCTTGAGTTGGTGGCAGTTGTGCATGCTCTAATGACTTGGAGGCATTCGTTGTTGGGTAGACCAGTTGAGGTGTACACCGATCACAAGAGCTTGAAGTAGATTTTCACTCAGCCCAATCTCAATCTTCGGCAGTCTCGTTGGGTGGAAATGCTTGAGGACTTCAATCCAAGCATTGAGTATACTCCTGGGAAAGCAAATGTCATTGCAGACGCGCTCAGCCGTAAGGCGTACTGCAATAGTCTCATCTTGAAGCCTCTTTAGCCCGAGCTTTGTGAAGCCTTCCGCAAGCTCAACCTTCAAATGATTCCGCAAGGATTTCTTGCAAATCTTCAAGTTTCTCCGACTCTGGAAGATCAAGTTCGCCAAGCGCAGCTTCTTGACGCTATGGCGAAGAAAGTGAAGAAAGGTGTGGCCAAGAGCATTTCAAAGCATAGGTGCTTTCGCGTTGATGACAAAGATACCTTGTTCTTTGAGGACCGTCTTGTGGTTCCAAAAGGTGATCTCAGAAAGGTTATCATGGGCGAAGCACATAATTCTCTTCTATCCATTCATCCAGGCAGTTCAAAGATGTATCAGGATCTCAAGCAAACCTTCTGGTGGACTCGCATGAAACGTGAGATTGCTCAGTTCGTGAACGAGTGTGATGTTTGTCACAGAGTGAAGGCAGAGCATCAACGTCCAGCAGGTCTTCTTCAGCCTTTGCCTATCCCAGAGTGGAAATTCGATCATGTGGAGATGGATTTCGTCACTGGGTTTCCCAAGTCCAAGAGAGGCAACGATGCCATTTTTGTGGTTATCGACAAGCTGTCTAAAGTTGCTCATTTCCTGCCAGTCAAAGAATCTATCTCGGCAGCTCAGCTTGCAGAGTTGTATACGTCAAGGATAGTATCTTTGCATGGTATTCCTCAGCTCATCTCTTCTGACCGTGGAAGTCTCTTTACTTCTAAGTTTTGGGAGTCCTTCCAGTCTACTATGGGTACCAAGATCCGTTTCAGCACTGCGTTCCATCCGCGGACAAGTGGTCAAGTTGAGAGAGTCAATCAGATCCTTGAAGATATACTCAGAGCCTGTGTGATTTCGTTCGGCATGAAGTGGGAAGACTGCCTTCCATATGCTGAATTCTCATACAACAATAGCTTTCAAGCTAGCTCAGGCAAGGCCCCTTTCGAGATTCTCTATGGCAGAAAGTGTTGTACCCCGCTTAACTGGTCTGAAACCGGTGAGCATCAGATATTGGGCAATGACATGATCACTGAAGCAGAAGAAATATGCCATGTCATTCGCGAGAACCTCAAAGCAGCTTAGTCCCGACAGAAGAGTTATTACGATAACAAACATCGGGATGTTTCCTTCCAAGTGGATGATCTAGTCTATCTCAGAGTCTCTCCCATGAAGGGCACTCGGCGGTTTGGAATAAAAGGGAAGCTAGCTCCTCGTTTTGTTGGTCCTTTCAAAGTTGTTGTCAAGAGAGGTGGTCTTGCATATCAACTAGAGCTTCCTCCAAATTTCGCGAACGTGCACAATGTCTTCCATGTTTCTCAGCTCCGGAAATGTTTCAAGACTCCTGAGCGAACCATTGACCTCCAAGACATCGATCTCCAAGAAGATCTCTCTTATTGTGAGCATCCAGTTGCAATACTTGAAGAAACTGAGCGTAAGACTCGCAACAAGTCTATCAAATTCCTCAAGGTGAAGTGGTCTCATCATTCCGACAAAGAAGCTACTTGGGAACGCGAGGACCTTCTCCGTTCCGAATTTCCAGACTTCTTTCGTTCCTAGATCTCGGGTCGAGATCCTCTTGTAGTGTGGGAGAGTTGTGACAGCCCAAGTGTTGTCCCTACCTTTTATGGCATGTAACCTATTGTATGAACCTTGTGCCATGAGCTTAATGATTGTTTTGCAACTTGTCATCCATGTCTTGTTATTGCATTCATGCATCATGCATCCATCATGTCGTGCCTTGTTGTGAAGTGACTATGTATGTGAGTGTTATGATTTGGTTTGAGTGTGGGTGGGGATCATGTGTGCAATCTCCTCCTTCTTCCCCTCTCTTTACTTTCTACAAAAAAACCATCATATGCCTTAATTCCCATGCTATTTATTAATCAGAATTAAGTTGCTATTTAAATTATTTAAAAATGTTCAAGAGGTAGCCCTAAATGTCTTATGAATTTTGAGTATGGTTATTTTGATGTTTGAAGTTTGTATGCTTGTGAGTTTTAAATAACAAGGGCTGCCTAGTTTAAAAATATTTAAAATTACTTGTCCTAAAAAAATCAACTTAGTATTTTTATTAAATGGGACATATTATTTTCTTTACGAAAGTATTTTTGTTTGCCAAAAACACCTTCTTATTTATTCTGGGATTTTCCCTTTTGTTGTGGTGTTTTAAAAATAGGAAACCCTTTATGTTTATTTTGTTCTGAGAGAGAGAGTCAACTGGACCTGTCTCTCCCCGCGGCCCAGCCCGCTCGAAGAGATGGTCACCTGTTTCGTCAGGTTTGGCCGTCAGGTTCAGAGTGAGCGAGAGTCCTCCGACGTCCGCCTTTTCCGTCGTCGTCACCGTCAGCCCGTGGCTATTTAGCCTCCCCTCGGCATGCGTGCTCCCTCGCCTAGGGTTCCTCTCTCTCCCTCCGCCGCTGCAGCTCCCGTCTCCCTCGCAATTGCTCTCCCTCCTCTCTTCTTCCCCCAGCCAGGTAAGGTTTAGCGAGAGCAGAGAGGTTCAGTTCGTTCGCCGGCGACCAGCTCGTCGTCTCCGTCGTGCCCGGCGTCGATCATGGCGTCCAGGAGCTCGGGGGTGATCCCCGCGTTCGATCCCCGCCGCTAGGAGCCCCGAAGAGGCTCTGCAGCGACGACTCCGTCGTCGTCTTCGCCGGAAGGATCCGCTCCGCCATCTTCTTCCCCTGCTTCGACTCCGGCGCATCTTCGACCCCTCCATCGACTCCTTCTCGTTCGGCTTGTCGTCACCTTCCCCCAAGGTGAGCAACCGGTTCCCGTAGCCCCCTTCTCCCCGCGTAGCTCATCGGGTAGTCGCCGCCGCGTAAGTCACCGCCAGTCGCAAGGCGGGTGCTTGCCGCTCGCCTCCTTCCTCCTCATCGCAAGGTGAGCAGGGGAATGGAACCCCTGGTTGTCTCCTCGTGCGTGAGAGCCGTTGGCGTCGCTAGATTCGCCGTGAGCTCGCCGAAATTGCTGCCGGAGTTGCTCTGTCGCCGCAGTTGTCGTTCTTCAGTTTCGTCAGATTGCAGTGTGTGTGTGTGTGTTATGTCAGGCAGAACCCCTCCTCTGTTAGCATCAGCAGCCGTACCAGAGTGGTTGGGCCAGGGGGATTCGACCACCAGGTCATGGGTTCGAGCCCGAGCCTCCCCCATTTTTTTGCTGTTTTTCTTTTGTTTTGTTTTGCCTTGTTTTTCTCTTTTGAATGTGTATGTGTGTGTAGATGCAATTCCAGAATGTTGTTTTCTTTTATTTCCTTCCCTGTTATGTGTAGATGTATGTGATAGTGTGTGTGTGTGTATGTGCATGTGTAGGTAGTGTGTGTAGTGCATATGTGTGTGAGCACATATGCATGTGTTCATGTGGATTCTTGATTGTAAGTGATACATGTGTGTGTTCTTGTATGTATGTGTGTGTGTGTGTGTGGTTGGACATCCCCCCATCATGGGTGGTATGTTCATGGTGGGATTTGTGCTCATATGCCCTTGGGCATATTTAGAGCATGTGTGTGTGTGCTTGTAGAGTGTGGGTGTAGAGTGTGTGTGGGGGGGGACTAGTGGGTTTTCCCACTTGACATACCCCTTTGCTATAGCATGCATGCTGTGTTTTGTTAGCTCATCTCCATGTTAAACCAAGTTTTAAATCTGGTAATGGTCATTTTGTTCATGTAATGCTTATGTTCATTTAGAGTAACATCTCTTTTATAAAGGTGGTGGATTTGCTAGTTTAGTGGTGCCATGTTGCTTGACATGATCATATGAGTATGACCCATGTTTTTGGGGTAGAAAGAACCAATGAATCCATTGGTGCTTTCAGATTTCACTTTTGAGCAAGTTTATAAAACTGTCATTTTTAGCTGTGTTGCTACTTTGTCATTTTTGCATGATTTAATCCTTGATTGCTTTGGGGCATGTGCCAACTAGGAAGTGCTACTGTTTTATGTATATTATGCCATGGTATTTTTGTTTAACATGAGAATCACCCGTATAAGTGGGAACCATGCTGCTAGGTAGCCAACTTAATGTTTCTGTTTCAGCGTGCTAAAAACTACTAAGTCTGAGAATCTGCTGTTATTTTTATGCCATGAAGAGTGGGTGACATCTAGTTATGTGTTGTGAATTTGCTCATGCTCAGTATTAGTTATTTGAAGTAGATGTTGTCTAATGTCATCATGTTAATTTTCATTTCAGGAGGTGCTCTCTAGCATATCTAACTACTGCTATCAACTTGCTACTTTATTAACTTAGATTCTAGAAAACAGTTATTTTCACCAAGTCCCAGAAAACTGTTTCATCTTGTCAACTTGTTAGCTTCATGCTTATTGATGTGTGACTCCTATGCAGATTGTGTAGTTGGATAAGTTGATGAATTTTTTATGTAGTTTCTGGCATTATCTTGTTTGTGGCTGTAGGATTCCTGTAGCTCAAGTTGTGGGCTGTGTAAGTTGCTATGTTGCTGTTTTGTGGCAGATTGTTTGTTTTATTGTTTTGTGACTTGTGGGAGCTATACTCCATGGAATGGATTAATTTTTGAGTCTATTATGGTTGGTTTTTCATTACCTAACCAGTGGATACCTTGGAATGCCAAGAATTAGCCCATGGCTTTGTTGTCTTGTGTTTTTGCCTTCGTACCTTGTCGTGAGCGTATCGTTCTTAGTTGTTCAGCCCCTCTTATAGCGTTCTTAGTTGCAGGTGCAGGTTGTTCCATGTGATAACATGGATTTGGATATCACAATATTATCTGTTATTTAATTTAATGCAGATATATATATTGGTATTGGTGGAAGGCTTGGACTTTTGCTAGGTGTTTTGTTCCACTGTTACTGCCATAGTTCTTGGTACCGGTGTTATGTTTTCCATATTTTACGCTCCTAACACGCTCGGGATTGTTATGGGGACCCCCTTGTTTATTCGGTTGAGATTAAAACTTGTCTGGCAAGACCCAGCATTGGTACTACATTTGCTTAACAACTTAATAAAATTGCATAGGGCCTTGCAAACCCGTGGATAATTAATCAACCCCCGGGCCAGCGCTCCGCATGAGTGTTGGTCCAACCCAGAGCAACTTATTAACGCTGCCCGGGGCAACTCGGTGATTGGCATGGTAACCATCGCTCATCCGTCGTGTCCTGAGAATGAGATACGCGGCTCTTATCGGGTTCGTCGAGACGTCGGGAGGTCTTGCTGGATTTGTTTTACCTTTATCGAATGTCTTGTGTGTGGAGTCTAACTTTCTTAGGGTTTTCTCGAGGTGTTGGAATTCCTTTGGAATTACCTATGATGGCCACGAGATCCGTGGTCGAGGCTATTCCTGCGGAGTGTGGTAATTTGTGATGGACTAGTTGGAGCACTCCTGCAGGGTTAAATCTTTCGGAAAGCCGTGCCCGCGGTTATGTGGCAACTTGGATATTTGTTTAACACCCGGTTATAGTAAACTTGAAGTAAACTCTAATTAAAATACACCAACGGTGTGAGTAACCGTGATCGTCTCTGCTCATGAACATGATCCGAGAGAGAACACGGTGGGGTTATGATTGACGTAAGTAAGTGTTCAGGATCTCATAGAGATCATACTAGATTCGATTGTTCATCGTAGGCCACTCATATTTATTTTCATGTTACGTAAGTTAGCCACCAGATATGCTTAGTGTTACTGCAAACTAAACACATACCCCATCCCAACCTTTAAGCTTGAATAGTCTCGGTACCCGGACGCTTGATTGCTGAGTCCTTGTGGCTCACAGATTACTACAACCCTCTAGGTATAGATACATATGAGTACATGCAGGATGATCTTACCCAGCTCCAGTGGGAATATGATGAGGAAAGAGGCAGGATGTACGTGAGTTACCCGGACGAGTAGAGGACCATGGTCGTGATCTTTGGGATAGCGAGATAGTATCATTTGCATATGTTTTATCGTTTGATTTCGTCTGTAGTCGGACCCTGTCTTCATCTTGATGATTTGAACTCTGTGTGGAATTGTAATTTAACATGTGGCGAGTGTAAGCCAAACTTGTATACTCATCTCTTCTGTAATGTATGATACAATGTTACTATACTTGCGAATGGCAAGATGCGCCTCTATCCCTTGCAAGGCCCTCGTGTCTTAAAATGGATAGGCGCGCATCTTGGGCGTGACATACCAGTCCATTCAGTGATCTTGACAGTGACTCCCTCAGTGGGTAGGTTGAAAGCTGGGAAATCGAGGAGATCATCTATCTTCTTCCAGGGAGGGAATCTTAGGAGAAAAGCTTTAGAAGATAACTCTCTGATTTGCCAAGGCCAATGCTTGTTTTTGCAGAACATACCATTTAGCTGCACCAGTAACTCCTCTGCCTTGATCTCTCGTGTGACCACATTCAACACAGCACAATTGTCGAAGTTGAGCTAGCTAGTCTCTGCTGGCATGGGCATATCCACATGGTAAAAACCCAAGCCAGCCGTTGCACTCCCAAAGTAAGTTGCAGTAGGTTGTAGACGAGCCCAAGCAGCACAGTTGTTGACGTTGTGATTGCCGACACATATGAAGCGCTTTTTTGGTTTCACACAATTGCCCACATAGTGGCCAGGACCCCCACAGCTGAAGCAGATCATATCTTTGTACCTTGGATCCATGGGCTGCTCCATAGGGGGATGTCATGGCTGGGGCAGGGGGAGCTGGTTGTGCGGATGGCGGACCAGCTCTGGTTTGCTAGGGCCTGACTGGAGCAGCAAGGGCTTTCTGTTTGGCCCCTCCACCACCAGGCACCCCCTTCTTCTGAGGTGGTGGGCGGCGAACCGGGAGCTGCCCCTGCCCTCCCTGACCTTGGGTATCCGCCATGTTCTTCTTCACAATCTCAACAAAGGATATAGATCCCGGGCCAATCCCTTCAACCACAGGGTAGAAAATGGGGGGTTTGGGATCAGATCTACTCAGGCGGTGGACTGGAAAACAATCTTCCACTGTGAATCGCCCCTCCCGAAAAAGGTCTTTTCTCACCCAGAAGAGGCGGTCGGGGAGGGCGAAGCTAGGGTTTGTGGGGAAGGGTTTGTGAGGGGAGCGGCGCCGTTTTGGGGAGGGGATGACCCATAACTGGCTGTAAAAATCCGCTACCTCCTCCTCCTCAGCACAAGCTGTGGTAGAACGCGTATTTTGCCTCCCCGCTTTCCTGCTAAGGACACGACCCCGAATCAGAGGGGCAGGGGTGGGTCTGGGGCATGCTGGCGTCACCACCCTCTCAGCAACGTCCGGCACCACAGGGATGATATTCAAATCGCCATTGCCCCCATCAGGAAGCACAGGGCCAAATTCCTTTGACTTCAGGCTAAGATCTACCTCTCGATTTCGCAAATTGGATCTACTAGCCAGAGGGACAACCCTCACCATACAAGGATCAAACTCATGGCACAAGCCAGAAACTGAAGAAATAGAAGCAGGGGATGATTTGTCAATCGACCGTACCTCTCCTCGATCTCCCGGCCATGGCGGTGGTTCCAGATCGCGATAACGCACTCTGGTCACCGCCCGACGCGCTCTCGTACCCGGGGCACATGCCTCCCGCATAGCACGCCCGCCGGGATCCTGTTGGGTCAGGGCAAACGCGGAGGGCTGACCCCCGGCGGCAACACGCCAGGAGGGAGATTGGCCAGCCCGACCACCGATGGCCTTTGGATGTTGAGCCGCGACGGGTTCCTCGTCTTGTATCTCCTCCACTTCGCCGCTTGCACCGGATCCGTCGACTCCGCCTCCTAGATGGCCCAGAAGATCATCTGGTAGTTCATCCCGCTGTCGTCGCCACTGAATCTCGCTCGTTCCGCGAACATCGAATGGCGAATGATCTCCACACACACCGCCGGCCAGCTGCCACGGTCGGGGAACTTCTCCCGCACCACCCGGTGAATCTCCTCATGTGCCTCCGGCGAGCCCGCCTGGACCAAAGGGAGCAGCTCCACCGGAATCCGGGCCAGAATTTGCATCGGCGCCGCCACTGGGGTTGCGGGGCGAGCGCGCCTCGCGTGGAACCTGCACTCGCGGCCCGCCATCGTCGCCTCCTCGCTCGATGGGGCACAGGTGGTAGGTGTGGAGTATGGTGCGTGGCTGGTGGGAACTGGCAGGGGATAGGACGGGGTTGCGGTGGCCATTAATGGTCGGATGTGTCACGGGTGGAGTTGCCTCTCGGCCTTCGCGATGCGCTCGCTTGCTGCCATCTAATCATCGTAATGTGTTTCCGTATGATCCGTCAAGTATTATTGAGTGAAGTAACATTTTCGGCTACCAAAATAAATTTGACTACTTTTTTATTTTATTGAACTTCATCTTCATACACCAAGTACACAATTCATCAATTCTTTACTAGGAGAACCGATCCAAAAAAACTAAAACCGAAATTAGGCACTTTAATAGAAATCCAAGTGCCATAACTACTCGTCTGCTCCTACTACGTACTTTAATATTTTCTTCATGTCATCTTTTTGAACATGGTTGATTTTCTCAACTCGCATCTCAAGCTTGCACACTTATGTCTTCTTCGCTTCCACACAATTCGGCATTGCGTCTAGTGCCTACTCTAGCAAGTAGTACATGAATATCTAAGAAGTTTTTCGTTATCAATAGATCGATGTACTCCTTTTTTCAATATCCAAACTTGCATCCATCCTAAAAACAATTTTAAGCAAACAATAAGATACAAATTACGACGGAGCCTTGAGAAGATTAGTGTTTGCCTAGTAATGTTCAGTTTTGTTATTCCGTAGGCAACTGGAATTTTGTTTTGGTATTTAAGTTGATTTCAATGGGGAATAAACAAGGTGGGGGTGACACAGGCCGGCCGTGGCATCACGAGTAAAGGACCGGCACCAGGTTTGCATGTTTTGGTCGCCGATGATAGATTTGGCGTGGGAAGCTTTAGAAGGATGACCAGAGTTGGTAACAACACAACAGTAGCAACTACCCTCGGACAGGTCGGGCCGGCAAGCCATGCACGATAGTATCCTCTTGTGTGTGCGCGCGCGTCGATTAGTTTGTTTTTTGGTTATACCATGAATTGCGAGAGGTCATATTCCTCGACCTACACGCCAAATAGCCATTAAGCGCGCACCAGGTCCCTCCCTTACGTGATTCGGCCCAGCCCAAGAGTTGGGAGGGAAACACCTATTTTTTCCATTTCTTTTTGTTAGGGATTTAAAAAAAATCAAAAAAAATGTTTGGGATCTTCAAAGTGTTTTGAAATTCAAAATAATTAATAATTTATTTTTTTGGAAAAAGAGTTCATGATTCTGAAAAAATAACATGATTGAGAAAAAGAAAAATGTTTGCAGATTCAAAGAAATGTTCATGACTTTTAAGAATGTTCGTGTATTAAAAATTAGTTCATAAATTGTACAATATTAAAAATCTTGAAAATAAATGCTCGTGCCTTCAAAAAATGTTCGATGTTTAAAAAAAAATCATGAATTCCAGAAATGGTCACAACTTCGTAGTTATTATGGAAAATCATAAATTTTTCGTGTATTCAAAAATTCCAAAAATGGTCACAACCAAGAGCCGCCGGCACGTGTCGCGCTTTGAGCGTTTTCTTCGGATTTTATTATTTTACTTTTTCACACGCGTTTTTGCCTTTTTGAGTGGTTTTTTCTTTTTTTTTGGTGTTCCGGTTTTTCACCGGTCTTTCGTAGCTTTTGGACGAATTTGTTTTTCAAAAAAAACTGTTTTTGCGCGAAAAAACGTGTTTTCTCTTTTTGTGTGCGAGAAAACGCGTTTTTTGGCGAGAGGCATGGTTTTGTTTCCGCCAGAGGCACGGGTTTGCTATAGCGAGAGGCACGGCCGTGCCTCTCGGAAAAGGAAAAAAATGTGTTTTCTCTTTTTTTTTCGAGAGGCACTGTCGTGCCTCTCGAAAAGGGAAAAAAGGTGTTTTCTGCTCTCTCTCTCTTTTTTACCGCAAGAGACAGCGGACCACTATTTTATACATATTATCATAATTTGCAAGGCTTGTCACATATTCAAGAAAATGAGCTGTGGATTGAAAATCATCAGGTGTAGGTAATCATCAGGTATAGGTATAGGTAGGGGGTCGGTTTTGCTTCCGTGAGAGGCACGGTTTTGCCTTCGCGAGAGGCACGACCGTGCCTCTCGGAAAGAGAAAAAATACGTTTTCTGCTCTCTTTTTTTCGCGAGAGACACGGTTTTGCTTCCGCAAGAGGCATGGTTTTTCCTTCGCAAAAGGCACGGCCGTGTCTCTCGGAAAGGAAGAAAACGTGTTTTCTACTCTCTTTTTTTGTCCGCGAGAGGCACGGTTTTGCCTTCGCGAGAGGCACGGCCCGTGCCTCTCGGAAAGGAAAAAAACGCGTTTTTTGTTTTTTTTTCTATCGCGTGAGGCACGATTTTTTCGTCCGATTTTTATCATGAATTTTTTTCCGTCAAAACCTATCAACATGGCATCTAGTTTTGAAGATCTTGACACGATAAAGCCAACATTGAAAACGGTTCGAGATTTGAATGCACGGTTTAGAAGATAAAATATTTTGAAAATACGGATCGAAGTTGGTACATGGTGGATAGGCCCAAGGCCATCGGCCCCTTGTCCTAGCCTAAGGACGACCTTACTCGTGTGCAATATGACATCACAGAATTATCCTAACAATCGTTTTTGAGACGGTATATTTAAGGGTATGTTTGGTTCATGCGTTGCATCAGTCTGCATTGTATCTAGCATCTTCTGTGAATGTGGCATCGATGAGCTAACGCAATGATAAGCCTAGCATTTCTTATTAAAACAAAACCATACTAAAAACATAAATGGAAAAAAAGATATCTCTCTTTTTTTCTAAAAAAAACGAAAATTACAAAAAAGTATTCCAAAATAATAATAATAATGATCATGTTTTCAAAGAAAATCCAAATTCTCAAGAAATGTTCATGTATTCAAATATTGTTTGCACTTTGCATGAAAATGTTACCCGAATGTTTAAAAATGTTCAATTTAAATATATTACACAGGTTTAAAAAATGACCCTGTGTTTAAAAATATCCGGATATGCCAATAAAATTGAAAACATTTTAAAAATGTTCATGTTTTGTAGGAAATTGTTTCAAAAATAATAAATGACTGAAAAATCACCTGAAGACAAAAAAAATAGTTACACGTAAAAAACAGTTAAAAACTGAACAGGAACAATGGTTGGATGCGTCCCCGTCGCTACATTGTTGTGAGTTGTTAATGGTCGAGCCAACTCTGGTAGATCCATCGTCTAAAAGTAATCAATGGTTCGATGTGTTGCTCGAGGCATGATCGAACAACCTGATCATCTTGATGGCAAGGACGAGTGGGCAATGGAGGATAGTGAAATATTCTCGTCTCTAAGGACCATGACACTTTAAATGTTCTCGATGATCTAGAGATTGCGCGTGACGACGAAGCCTGGTCTCCATCTTGTTGCACATCGCTTCGAGGCACTACGCTAACATTGATTTTGTGTTAAAGTACTTGTGCGCGTCCTACTTGAGGCTTTTTTGAGCCGTTTTTTTTTCTGTTTTACCTTTTGTTTCTTTTATTTTTTCTTCTCCATTTATTTTCATTCTTTCTTGCATTTTATTTCTTTGCATTTGATTGTCGCCTTTTGTTTCTTATCATTTTTATGTTTGGTTTTATTTTTTCTTCTCCATTTTTTATTTTATTTTTTCTTATGTTTGTTTTCGTTTTTGCTCTACATTTTTGTATGTGTCAATTTTTTTGTAAGTGATCTACATTTCTTGTATAAAGTTCAACATTGTCTGGACGCTTATTCAACATATTTTAAACACTTTTTGAACATTTTAGTTCTGATTCAACATTTTTCAAATACTTGTTCAATATTTTTTAAATAATTACTAATTCTTTTGAAATACTTGTTCAAAAATTTAATACTTATTCAACATTTTTCAATACTTGTTCAAAAAAATCAAATACTCATCCAATAGTTGTTAATACTTACTCAACATTTTTAAATATTTTTTCAACATTTGAATACTTATCAACATTTTTAAATACTTATTCAACATTTTTTGAATACTCGTTCAACAATTTTTAATACCTATTCAACATTTTGGCGAATACTTGTTCAACATTTTGAATACTTATTGGAAATTTTCAAATACTTGTTCAACATTTTTCGAATACTCACTCAATAATTTTTAGTACTTATTCAATATTTTGGGAAATATTTTTCAAATGTATTTTTGAAGAGTGTTTTTTGTATACATATGTAGAATATTTTAAAGTATGAACAAAAGTACAAAAATAAAGCAAAAACTAAGAAAAGAAAAAAAGGCACGACCTCCCGTGCGGCTGGGCCGACGCATCTGGGCTCCCCCCTTACGTGAGGCATCCCCCTGTGCTCGCTTAAAGAGAGACAAAGGGGCGCCCTGATCGTTGTCCCCGCAATACGTGGGAAATAGGAGCCACCATGAATGAAGCTCCTATATGGTGGATAGGCTCAAGGCCATCGGCCCTCTTGCCCTAGCCTAAGGACGACCCTACTCGTGTGCAATGTGCCACCACGGAATTAGCCTAACAATCGTTTTTCAGGCGGTATCTTTAAGAGCATGCTTTGGTTTCATGTGTTGATCCAGTCTGCGTTGCATCAGTCTGAATTGGGAGATGTCATATTCCTCGACCTACG
Source organism: Hordeum marinum (assembly GCA_022496015.1). Lineage (NCBI taxonomy): Eukaryota > Viridiplantae > Streptophyta > Magnoliopsida > Poales > Poaceae > Hordeum > Hordeum marinum. The sequence continues at coordinate 49,028,623 of CM039672.1, forward strand.
CGCCAAATAGTCATTAAGCGCGCACTCGTCTGTCCCACCTTGACGTGATTTGGCCCAGCCCAAGAGTAGGGAGGGGAACACCTATTTTTCCCATTTATTTTTGTTTGGGATTTCAAAACAAAATAGAAAAAATGTTTCGAATCTCCAAAATGTTTTGAAACTCAAAAAAAATTCAAGAATTTGAAAAACATAATCCGAAAAGAGTTCATGATTTCAAAACATGTTCATGATTTTGAAAGATAAAAACATGATTGAGAAATAGAAAAAAGCTTACCGATTCAAAGAAATGTTCATAATTTTGAAGAATGTTCGTGTATTAAAATTAGTTCATGAATTGTAAAATTTTCAAGATTTTGAAAATAAATGCCCGTTCCTTCAAAAAATGTTCGCTGTTTTGAACAAAAGATGAATTCCAAGAATGGTCACAATTTCGTAGTTTTTATGGGAAATCATAAATTTGCCATGTATTCGAAAAATGTTCATGATTTTCAAAAACTGTGCGCGTATTCAGAAATATTCACAAATTCAAAACATGTTCAGAAGTTCAAAAATGTTCATGGTTTGAAAATTATTTGCAAATTTGAAAAATGTTTGCAAATATGAAAATGTAAGAAGGTAAAGTAAAAGAGAGAAAAAAAAGGAGAGGAAACGAATGTAATAAATATATAAAACCAGAAGGAAAAAATAAGAAAAGCTAAAGGTAAGGTTTTAGAACGTTCTCAAAACCGGTGGAAAACCCAACTAAATGGGCTACCCCATAATGCATTGGTAGCAACCTGGGGTACACGTTTTATCGATATCCCCAAGGTACGCGGAGAATAGGATTCACCATGGGTCGAAGCTGGTACATGGTGGATAGGCCCGAGGCTATCGGCCCCCTTGAGCCTAAGGACGGCCCTACTTGTGTGCAATATAACACCACAAAATTATCCTAACAATCGTTTTTGAGGCGGTATCTTTAAGGGTATGTTTGGTTTATATGTTGCATCAATCTGCGTTGTATCTAGCATCTTCTGTGAATGTGGCATGGCTGAGCTAATGCAATGTTAAGCCTAACATTTTTTATTAAAACAAAAACAGAAATGAAAAACAAAAGAAGATTTCTCTCTTCTTTTCTATCTTTTCGAAAATTACAAGAAAAGATTTAAAAATATATTTCAAAGTAGTAATAATAATGATAATGTTTTCAAAGAAAATCCAAATTCTCAAGAAATGTTCATGTATTCAAATATTGTCTGCACTTTGCATGCAAATGTTACCAAAAGGTTTAAAAGTGCTCAGTTTAAATATGTTACATAGATTTTAAAAATGTCCTTGTGTTTAATTTTTTTCCAGATATTCCAATAAAATTGAAAACATTTCAAAAATGTTCATGTTTTTCAGGAAATTATTTCAAAAATAAAAAAATGAGTGAAAAGTCACCTGAAAACAAAAAAAATACTTACCCGTAAAAAACAGTTAAAAACTGATCAGGAAGAATGGTTGGATGCGTCCCCACCGCTACAGTGTTGTAAGTGGTTATTGCTCGATCCAACTCTGGTAGATCGTCCTCATGCAAAAGTAATCAATGGTTCGATACGTTGCTCGAGGTGTGATCGAACAGCCTGATCATCTTGATGGCAAGGACGAGTGAGCAATGGAGGATAGTGAAAGATTCTCGTCTCTAAGGACCGTGGCACTCTAAATGTTCTAGATGATCTAGAGATTGGGCGTGACGACAAAGCCTGGGACACACGTCAAGGCCAAGAGCCACGCGTAGGTTAGGGGGACCGACGCAACCCAGGCACATATTGATTTATTTTTATTGCGAGTTACTCGTCTTTCGACCATTCTTCTTAAAGGATACTACCAAAAGAATTGGACCTAACTTGTATTGTTCACCCATGTGTGTATTTTGATATGCACAAGCCGGGTGTGAATGTTTTGCTGGTTGTATTTCCCAGTTATGCACTGTTTAAAAAATCTTCCGATTCAGCGATTTATCGTCGGATCTATCACTACTCATGGGGAGATCGATAGGATTATGACTTATCTTCATCGTTTATCTTTTGGGACGATTTATCACTTTGACAAGCGATTTGTCGGGAATCTACCGATAAATCAGGCCTATTCCTAGCATTATGTTTGCAAAAAACTATGTTTATTTGTGTTTTTATCGACCTTGTTATGCACTATGTACTATTGCCCTATTTTTGTCATTATAGAGGATTCAAGTGTTAGGAATCAAGGTAACAGTTTTATCCAATATTTTTTTGATGTTGAATATAGCATATTTCAGTGTTTGAAACCTGAGATTTGCAAAAAAAATGGCCGGTTAACAGTCGATCGATAAAATCGATTTATCGGCCGATTTCCTATTAATCTCTTATCGCCAGCTGACCAATACGCTAATGATAAGCGATATCCTCAACATTACAGTTACGACTTAATCAATCAATATAACTCCATTTTAATATATAACAAAAAAAAGCTCTCGGACAGGTCGGAGTGGTGAGCCGTGTACAGTAGTATCATCTTGCGCTTCTGTTAGATATATAGGAAAATTGGATTTTTCTTCTTCTTGTAGCATGAATTGAGAGAGGTCCTATTCATCGACCTACGTGCCAAATAGGCATGAAACACGCACCCGCATGTCGCTTTCGCACACGATTTGGGCCGTCCCAAGCGTGGGGAGGGGTACCCCTATTATTTCCATTTCTTTTTGTTTGGGCGTTTGAGAACAAAATCTGAAAAAACAAAAATGTTTGGTATTTCAAAAATATTCTTATATTCAAAAAATGTTCAAGAATTAAAAAAATTCCAAAAAAAATCATGATTTCAAAAAATGTTCATGATTTCAAATACAAAACATGTTCGGAAAATCAAAAAATGTTCGCAGATTCAAAAAATGTTTTTGATTTTGAAGAATGTTGTTGTATTCAAAATGGTTCGTGAACTTCACGAATGTTCACGTATTCAAAAACTGTTCATGATTTTGCAAAAAATGTACGTGTCCTTCCAAAATGTTCGCAATTTTCAAAAAAAATGTTAATGAATTCCAAAAATGTGCACAACTTTGCAGTGTTATCAGGACATCACTAATTTATCGTTGATTAAAAAAATGTGCATGATATTGAAAAATATATTCACATATTCGAAATATGCTCATGAGTTTGATTTTCTTTTAAGATATCATAATTTTTTAATAATTAAAAAAAATCTTGATTTTCGAAAACTCATATTGTTCAGCGTTGTGTGTATTTTTATATGTGCGAGGCGGGTGAATTTTTTGCTGATTGTATTGCCTAGATACAACTTAATCAATCAATATAGCTCCTTTTTAATATATACCGAAAAGAGCTCTTCCCGCGAAGGAGGCATTAATAAACGGGATGATGTGACCTTACAAAAATAAATAAAAAAGAAATAAAATACGAACCAGCTGAAGTTAGGCCAACCAAAGGATGACAATGACTAGCTAGAGCGCACCGCTAGGAGCTAATGGCCATTGCAGCAATCAAAAGAGCCAACCATGAGAAAGTTCATGCACGAATAAGTAAAACGAATGGCCATTCGTGTCCTGTAAATCATAGGCAAAGGTACATCGTGATCGAGCATGGCACGGTCCGGGTGATGATTTGCATCATCCATGATGTAATTAACCCTAATTATTCCCTTATTCTAATCATAAATTTCTAGCCAGTGTCGTGACTTTTCAACTAATGATGCTCGAGTTAGGTTAGTGGGACGGAGGACGCCATGAAAATGAAAAGACACCCGTGGGTGATCGCGATTTTTTTAATATCGATGGCCAAAGACGTGGCCAAGTGCTCAATCACATGGGTGATGGATGAAATAATACTATGGAAGTATCCAGGGTGTATCTATCAAGAATACGTATGTGGGTAACTTGGACATTAAGCAATATGCTATCATCTTCAATGACATTCCTTTAGTTCGATCTGTCCTTCAACCTCATATAAATGTCTCTAAAATTTGGCATCCCGAAAGTGTGTATAGTACCGAGTTGCTAGAGCAAAATAGCATGCATGCTTCAATTGAGAGTAATTTCTGCACGCTCTTTAATATTTAAATCAAAGTCAAGCTAAACACTGACAAGTGCATAAAATATACGATAAAGCTATCTCGGGAGTGTTCGCTGAATGTGAGATCCCAACGAACACCCCCAAAGACACACGATGCAAACCCAACGGATGGCATTTTTTGATGATTTTTGCACATAAAATAAATAATTGTCATGGCATTTTCTAAAACTGCCACCTTCTACACCAAAACTGCCGTCCGCTCGTTCGCAATTGCCACCCTCGCTGGCTAGCGTTTAACAGGGATTGGGGTCCAAAAAATATGTCCAACATAAGCAGGTCCTAGAGTTTCTTAAATTCCAGGGAATGTGTTCTGCCTAGGGGCAGGGACAATGTGAGGCCATCTAACGGTGATGAGTTGATTCAAAGTAAAACACACCAAATTTGGAATTTTTGATTTTGCTTGGTAAATGGTATAGTATCAACCCACCTCATCTCTCTCCTACGACGGTTCATTGGCGGCCAAAGTAGTGGACCCTTTCTTTTCATTTTTCTCAGGTATAGTAAGTTCTTGTTTCTCTTAGGTTTTTGTTTCCTAGTGGCATCGATGATGTCGTGGCGGTGATGCTGCACTAGGATAAGGTCTTTTCATCCTCTTCCTACCTTAACGACGTCCGATTTGACGTCGACAAAGGTGTGTGAGGGTATGTGTAGCAAAATTTGTTGGCTCTCTTCTTCCTGGCGGGTGTTTGGATTTTGGTGTGGCGATTTTGAGCTTTTCTTTTGATTGTTATGTTGTATGGCCTAATTTCTTCAATCATGTGGACTGATGGTGAATGATTGGGGTGATGCCCCAACTGGTATTTCTTCAACGATTATTACATCCGGTTTCTAGTGAAGAGTGGTTATTGTTGCCTTCAAAGCTCGGTACGGCGATGGCGTATAATCAAAGGAAGAACACGGTCAATAATTTTCTGATTTAAGATGATCTTTAGGGGGCCTTTCGAAAAGAAACATCAACTAAATTTGGGGTTTAGCTTAGATAAAATAATAAAGAAACGTCTTCCTCTTTAATCTGCATCACTTCATGTCGATGAAGTAGAGAGCATTTTCAGTGTACCAAATAAAAAAATAGTTAGAGTCGAGCAAACATCTCGGTTCACCTTTCTTCTAGAAAGCGTTCGTAGCTGCAATGTTACGTAACAGGCTCGATATGTTGGAAAATGTGGGATATGCGGTCTTTCCTCTAATTTCCTTGCATTTTTTGTGGTGCCATTCACAAAGCATATTGAGGTACAGGGTAGGGGCCTATTTATAGACTTCACCTTCGGGTGTTTTATTATTTTACTTGTTTTCAAGAAAAAATCGGTAAGACTACTTAGCAACGTTACCAACTACGACCAATCATACCAGTTTTCTGAATCTGAATACACTAGTCCCTAACACACATGTGTGAGTCATATGTCATGATTAGGTTGTATGTGTGAGATCAATTGTCAATCTTAATCATGTTGGTCAACAACCTGAAGAGCCGATCTTGCAAAACAAACTCAACTCTTTCATGGTGTGATGTCTCGGGAAAACTACATGCGTATCTATAAAATTTCACTTGAGCTGACCCTTATTAATTCCACAATTGCATTCCATCACAGTCGTCCTCGGCACCTCGAATATTACTTCCTCAAGTAAAATTTCGCATCAGCTATTCCCTGTCACAAGCATTAATAATACGAATAATTCCACATCCAGTTCAATAAAAATGCTAAATAAATGTTGAAAGCCACATAAATATCGAACACGACCTAGTTTCGGTGCATGTTTATGAACATGGTTGATGGTCTAAGTAACCATGGCAATGCAGACTAGGAAGACATCACCAGAGTTAGCTCACAAGGTACTCGCAACATGGGAGCCATGACGAGAGTCCCTGAACGAAGAAACCTTGCTAGCAGTAGAAGTTCAAGGTTGATGGTTGGCACTAGAGATCTAGTTTAGGGAGGCAATGGGCTCAACTGCAACTTGGGACGGAGCGGGTTGCAAGAAGATGCGGTAAAGTTGCTGGTCACGGAAGAGAGAAAGTTGAAAGGACAGTTGATAGAGAAGTTCAAAGTAAAGCGGTGAACAGAAAAATTGATGAGTAGGACATATGATTGAAATTTAATAAAATTCCAGTGACATGTTCCTTTAGATGAACCTTTTTTTCTAAGATGTTGTACTGAACGCAAACGAGTCCTGCTTCCTCGTTCCCCCTTGTTCGGTTTCGGAGGGGTATTTTTGACCTGTCAGTTTTATTTTATCCAGCCCGTCGTAGCCCATATCCAAGCACGTAGAACCCAGATTCAAGCCCTATATAACTTATAGAACCCATACCGTATAGATATAGTACCATCCCCTAAAAAAAATGACCCCACGACCACGTACGACCTGCCACTCATCATTAACTGAGCCCACTTAATCACGCAGCTCCATCATTCACGCGTTACCCTAGTTGAGGGAGCTTTGAATATCGGCGGCGGCGATCTCGTCGGCAGCGATCTTAGCCGACAGCGCACGGCACCGTCGTCAACCTCCAGCGTTGCCAGGTACCAAATCTCGCTCGCGACCCCCCCCTCCCCACCCCACACATACATTTCTCTCGCTCGTGGCGGCATGGGACGATATGCCATCGTTTTCGTGCTAGCGGGTAACCTAGCTACCAGGAGGCGCATGCGATCACGAATCTTGTTCCTGTAGAGCTGCTCCCCGTCTTACAAAGTGATCACGCCGGCTCAAGTGGGTTTCTTCTGTCTAGGGTTAACATAGCGTCGGTTGCCGTCTGCTATGTGCACGACGGCTATCGTTATTTGCTGCGGCTGCCAACCTAGGTATACGACGGTGCAGGCTATCACTTATCTGCTTTCGGTAGTGCTCTTGCTCCTCCTCGCGATCCAACGTGATCAGGACGGGTGGCATGGGCATCTTCCTAACTAGGGTTCACGTACCTTATGATGATACTTATTATTTGTTGTAGGAAAAATGACGGACAATGTGTTAACTGATATCATGGTACATATGGAGTTTGGAGAACTGCTGAAAGACTGAATACATGATTGGTCAGATGATGAAAATTCAGATCGTGGAGATTGGGCAGAGAATGGGAACGTAGGGGAAGATGCTAATGTGAGTGGCATTATCCTGTTGTAATTTTTTTTGTGGCATCAACAACATTATATTTCTGTATTGGAAATTTATAGATTGACGTGGATGATGATATTGAGGAAAACAACTCCGAGGTCTTGAATGAAGATTACATTAGTCAGGTGGGGAACTAGAATTTTTTGTTGGGGCATGCAAATCAAATAGTTTGTGGAATACAGCTAATTTCAGGATCTCATAACGCGTACGACTATTATGGTGAATCTAACGCGGAGACAGACCTTGAAGACGAATCAGTAGATGCACCTGATTCTGGAGAGTCGCAGTCGTCGGTCAACATGAGTGAGGTATGTATGAGCTCAATGTTGTATGGAAGTAATGTTAAACCATGTAAAAAAAAAGCACGGCTATGTTTTGATTGTTCAGGTTAGAAGATGAGGGGAAAAAGAATGTCCAAGATAGTACGCATGCAGATGATCACAGGGATATGTTCATGAAGATAAGAGAAATGACTTTTGTGTCTGCAAAAGTTGCATTCGTCTTCTACAATAGCTATGCTAAAGATAATGGTTTCAGCATTAGAAAGGATAAGGTTAGGTATAGCAAAACAGAGTCACAGTATGTTTGTTCCAGAGAAGGGAAAGGTGACAGCAGATTGCTAACCGAGGAAGAGCGCAGCCGTAGGCTCAGACCCGAGTCACGCTACAACTGCAAAGCACAGCTGACCGTGAAGCTTGACGAAAAGCGTGGACTTTGGTATGTTGGAAGTTTAGAGGACAAGCATAGCCATATGTTAGCAAGACTGGACGAAGTACCTTTTCTTTGGTCCCATAGAAAAATCAAAGAGTACGAGAAGTTTCAGATAATGTCCATGGGGATAAGAATTCATACTATTATGGATTCCTTCATCAGTAAACATGCATGGTACGGCGGTGTTGGTTTTACGAGGCGTGATATATACAACCTTTGCTCCAGGGAGAAGAGGAAGCTGCTTTCAAAAGGAGATGCTGCCACAGCCATAGGCATCATGGCCAGTAGGAAAGAGAGGGATCCTAGCTTCTTTTTCGAGTACGTGCTAGATAAAGAAGGACATATGAATAGAATGTTCTGGTGTGACTCCCGGTCTCGTCAAGACTACGAGGACTTCGACAACGTGGTTGTATTTGACAGCACGTACAAGGTGAATCACTATGGTATGCCATTCATACCTTTTGCTGGTCTTAACAATCACCGGAAGACTACTGTTTTTTCTTGTGCCATAGTTTCAAACGAGACCGAAGAGACATATGTATGGCTGCTGCAAACATTTTTGAGGTCCATGTGTCAGAAGATGCCGAAGAGTGTAATCACGGATGCTGATGCTGCGATGACCAGGGCAATTCGCGAAGTCTTGCCAGATGTGTGGCACCATATATGTACATGGCACATAGAAAAAATATGAAGATTTACCCCAGTCATAAGTCCTTGAACCAGTTTCGAACTCTTCTATACTACACCACGTCCACGGCCACATTTGAGGAGAGATGGCACGCGTTTGCGAAAAGATGGCAGTAAAAAAACAGTAACTTGGTTGAGAAGGATGTATAAGAAACGGAGACTGTGGGCCGCAGCTTATCTAACAAAGGGGTTTTGGCTTGGCATGAAAAGCAACCAGAGGAGTGAAAGTTTGAACTCATGCCTTCACCTCCACCTAGACGGTGAAATGACCCTGGTGGATATGATTTTGCACTATGAGAATGCCGTTGTACGTATCCGCGAGAACGAGGCACGAGATGACTGCACGGCATCACAGACTGAACCGGTGCCAGTTACTAGCTCCGGGGAACTTGAGGTAGCTGCTTCTCACGTCTTCACTCCAGCAAACTTCTATATGTTGCAAGATGATCTTAGAAAGGTTGGCAATATGGAGATTGTAGAACGAATGGTTGGAGACGAATCACAACAGTTCATCGTGTGCTGGAAGAATAACCCGCAGAGCCATTTTTTGGTGGAGTATACACCAGTAAAGTCCGCAGAAACTATAAGGTGCAGCTGTAGAAGAATGATTCGGAAGGGTCTACCTTGCAAGCACATATTCCATTTACTTAAGTACATGAATATATCTGAGATACCAAACTGTTTAGTTCTTGTTCGGTTCACTAAACAAGCAAGGCTGGGACTACCCGCGAGGCGCACAAGCGATTTGTTGGGATTTGGTTGGACTGGGGCAGAGGAAAGAATGAAATATAGCCAGGTCAGTGTGTTAGCGTCAGAAGCTATGCATGCGGCATGCAAACACCCAACTCTGTGGGATCAGTTACAAGATAGTTTGAAGGTCGTCATAGCTAAGAGCAATGAGTATGATCTTCTACAGAAAAAATTGAGTAACAAAACGTCTGATCTCAATAAGTGTGCAATTGAATATGTAGAGGGTGGTGAAGTCAACATGATTGCAGTTAAAGATCCTATGAAAGTATCAACCAAAGGTGCAACACAGTTAGATGAGAAGCACCCGGTGTCAAAAAATGGTAGACCATTTTCTTACGATTACATACAAATCCGGTGCGGGGCTTGCAAATTGCTAGGACACACTAAACGCAGTAAGAAGTGCAAACTTAATAATAAGTAAGTGTTTATATGCATTGTCTATTTTTTTGTAACCTTACCATTCATTAAGTCTACTTGTCTGCTATCATGTGCAGAATTATAGGGCAGGAAGAAGAGTAGAACACCTACGTACGTCAAATGATCACTCCTGAGTATCTACTTTTCTTTTTAGCTAAAGAGGGGCTTTTATGCCCTCCCAATTTCCATTACTAGAAACCACTGGGTCTTTGAAACTACAAGCACCAAATTGACAGCGAGACCTAGCATGTACTACTACCACCAGCATCAACTTTCAGAAGGTCAGATAAGTAGCAAACCAGCTGCTACCACAAGCAAACCAGCTACAGCTAGCAAAAGCAAAGTCTAACGATGCTGCTAGATACATAGAGGAAGCCAGGACCATAGAGCAAGGAAAGAAGAACCAATCCACATCCAGCAGCAGCAATTTTTTTCTGGCTCCTTTATCTGCAAGATACAATGGCAAACAATTTTGATTACTATATAACTCTTTTTCTGTGACAACTACAGGATGAATACGGATTTCAATTACCCTAAATTCAACATAATCATCCTGATATACACTTGGTCCATGCAATGTAAAGTGCCTCTGATATTAGTATAGACTTATCCAATCCCACCTTCATTCTCATAAAAATCAGTAGAAACATAGATAACTCAATTGGCATCAATCAAGTTGTAGAAACATAGATAACTCAATTTTGTTCCACGCTTCTAGTTCACTTAATTTTTAACAATGAACATAGTTAACTGAATTTTGTTCAGTGCTACTTACACAGCAGCAAAGCAGCATCTAAGCAAAGCAATGTAGCTGCAATGACACACCTACACACATGCATGCACAATAAACATAGTAGTACCATTCAAGTATTTGTTATGGTTTGAGAATTTACCATAGACGACGGAGCCAGCCGGAGATAATCCTACTGCTGGCTTTGAGGGCCAGAAGCCGCGGGGAACGCCTTGTGAAATGCGGGGACCTCCTTGGGAGAGAGGAGACCGGCGCCTTCGATTTCTTCTTCCTGACCGGTGTCACCTCCATCGCCGCACCAATGCCCTGGGTTGGGAGACCAATTGGCACTTCCGCCACCGGCGGTGGCACCTGTGTGAGCGGATCCATCCGATATCGCATCGACTTGAAGAGCTTCCACTTGTTCCTCTTCACCGGATCCGGGAACTCGGCCTCCATCATTGCCCAGAGAATCACCCCCATGGCCGGCTGCGACTGGGATCCAGGGAAGCAGAGTAGCAGTTCGTCATCGCGTAACTTATCCTTGACCACTAACACAGCGTCGTTGAGCTGCTCCTTGCGTGGGAACCAGAAATCGATCTCCCAGAGCCGCCCCAGCTTCTCCTTGTCACCGCCCGCCAACGTCGCTATCTGTTCCTCCCTGGTGGACATCGCTATCTACTGGATCTGGTGGTTTCAGTGGGAGAGGCAGAGGAGGCGGAGGAAACTGTAGTGACACCCAAAACAGAGTGAAACTGACCAGGTCGCTCGGTACTAGTAGTGGCGGGCTCGCGAACGTGTCGGGTACGATCCTGTGTGACGTATTAGAAGGAATTTTACTTGGGCCCATGGGACATGTTTTACTTGGACCCATTTTACTTGTGTCAGCTCATAGAAAGTTTACTTCTTTTAACGTTTCAAAAATTCTGTTACTTGTTTTTGTTCATGGAATAATTTTAAATCAAAATGTTCATGAAGTAATGTAAATCAAAATGCGGCAAAATGCAAAGAGGTAGAACATGTTTTACTTGTCATAAACTTTTCTTATTTTAACCTTCGAAAAATAATACTTATGTTAAGTGTTGAATGGTTCATGGAAATATTTGTTACTCCTACACAAATGTTGTTCCATTTGATGTTACTTGCATGACTCATAATATTTGAAAATAATGCTTCTGTTTAGTGTTGTTCCATGTGGTGTTACTTGTATGACTCATAAAAATTATATCTAAACGAAACATACATATATTAGGACGGAACAACAGATAACATAGATAACATAGATATATATAGTAGCCCCCCCTACAACTCATTACTAATAATTATCAGCCCTTATAACTTGGGCTCTCACTACATGGATTGATAGCTCATGATAACACACTCTTAGAACAGGCCCCTCTAGAACATGGGCAGCAATAGCTTGCACATCATCAACCATGGGGGGTCGACATGGAGACGTTCACTCCTCATCTTCTGGCGGGTTGGGGAAGGCGAGAGAGTGCATGTGGCCCAGGGTGGGGAAGATGTAGTCCAGCTGGCTGAAAATGTTGTATGTTGAGAACGCGATGAACTCGCACCCACAGAAGAAGGACCGGCCAAGGATATGGTATGCATCAAAGGGATTGGTGAAGCAGACGATGAGGCCACTTCCTCCGATGCGAGCCTCCCTTATGTTGAACATCAGCGGAGAGCCGGGAGGTAAGTGACGGTAACCGGCCCTAATGAACACGGTGGCAAACTCCATTGGACCCCTCCATCTCGAGATTGCCTAAACCCAGAGTTCGTTCTCGACCATGACCCCGGCGGGGTACTCCCTCTCTGGCACGATGTTCGACACGAGGAAGGTTGGCCCGACGTACTGCATGGTGCCGGTAGTGGGAGTGGCTTGGATCTGAGATGCGAGAGGATGCAAGTGTGTAGTTTGGTGATTGAGAGGGGAGAGAGGTGCGGGTTAGAGGTAGAAGAGGTGGGGTTAAATAGGGGGATCCATGACGACATTTGCCCTTCATCGTGGTGGGAAAGGGCCTAGTGTGAAACGTGTTGCCGTTCATCATGGTGGGAAAGCGGCGCGGTGGGAAAGGGTCGGGTTGGAAACGAGTCGTGACAACAATTTACTGCCATAAATACTTCATCACTCAATTTCAGCCAGGAATCCTGGATCTTCCTTATCTTGGCCATAAGTTTTGCATAAGTAAAATATTCAACAATAACAAATGTGAAGTGAAGCAAAACAATTTATTGGCACGAACTTACTGTCTCACAGCATGACACATAAACATGTATGTGTATGCAACATAAAATCCACAAAATAGGTAACGCATGAATTCTTGCATCACGTATGCAAGCTAAAATCCAAAAAATGTCTCAAACCAAAATTACTCATGCCCTGGAAACATGCTTCCGGACTAAACTCCAACCATTTAAACTTCAATCTTGCGTCACCTATGAAGTCTTTACGCCTGGATTTTCTTTGCGATGTCGCGAATTTTGTTTTTCACCTCTTCTAGCTGGTTGGTAGGTGACAAAATCAACTCGGAGATGAGTCGTCTTCTCCTTGCGTTAATCGTATCCTACAAATTTTCATATAAATGCATAGTGAATAATAGTTGTTACACGATCACACCACCGAGTCTACAAACAGAAATATCAATCAACCTGGTTAAAATGGCCGGTCATTTGGTCACCGTCCCAATGCTCCAAAACTTTTATCACAAAAAGGCCGCAAGAGTTGCTGATATACATGCAAACATTAGTGACGGTCCATACCAACATGTGTGGTTATTATAATACGATGTACGTTAACTCACCCGTCCTTTTGTGGTGGCATGGGGTACTCTTTGATAGGCCAGTTAGACATGTCCGGATGTTTTCCAGGTGTAATACGGTTTGCCTCAAGAAAATGGTTTGCTATAGCAAGTCACTAAATGAAGGGTAATGTTAATGGAAATGAATACAACAATTAGTAGGAACAAAACTAAAAAGGGTAATGAAAATGAAAATGAATACAACAATTAGTAGGAACAAAGCTAGTAATGGTGACAGTACCAGTGCTTTCACAGTGTTGATAGACTGCTCAAGAGGATAGAGCAAATCCATAACTTGGAATTCTTTCTTGTGCATGTGCATTACCATAGTAATCCAGTGGGAATTATCGACATTCAAGGCCACATACATCTAGAGTGTAAGAAAACATCATGTACCATATGAAGTGCATCTGAAAATGTCATATACTGAACAAGTATAATAACATCACGTACCTTATCACGCAGAGTATACTCGTCCTTGACTCTATGAACTGCTCCAGATCTTGACAACACACTATCCATGTTGTAGGGTGACGACAATGGATTTTCTCGTGCCAGAGCCCAATCAACGAGGTATCTCGACCTCCACACTAGACAGAGGTGACGATCATGACCAACGCGCAACGCCAAATGTGCCTGGTAAGAATCAGTAACCTGCATACAATATGACGACATTTTATGTTCAAAAGTGGCCACATGTCATACAATTTAATAACATGACATGCTAATAGTGCTTACACCATCCGACACCCATCTATGTTTGAGTACCGGTCGAAGCATCTCCGAAGAGAGTGAGTTAAGACTTCCATTGTAGTAAACTCTTTTTCCCTTATTATTTTCAGACCTACAAGCTATCTCCACAAATGTAATAGCCGCATCAATTAGTTCTAGCGTCAACTCATCTGCCACAACCTCTGGCACGACGTTCTCAGAAAATAGAGCTGCATGGAAAATTATGAACATCAATAATGGTGACTACATTAGTTACTAGCATATCAGTAAGAAAGCTAGTAACGGTACCTCTACTTGCGGAAGTAGTTCCCGAAGGTTTAGTACCGCGGGCAAAATGCCTGCTTGGCTTATCAAGTGCATATGGGGGTTCAAATTTCTTGGGAACTGTCCGCTTCCTCTTTCCCGACAAAACTTCGTCATCCTTTCCGAATGTCGGCAACTTTTGCCCCTTGGCATTAGCCATGAACTTGGTAGCATAAGATGGCATGATGTCTATGTCCGAAGAACTAGACTGAGGAGAATTACTAATGATCCAAGGGTTTTCCGGTGTTGCACCATAGTCATCATTAGCCTTCTTTGGTGAACCACCGTTCTGGACATTGATCTTAGGTGGTGTTTTCTGGTTGGCAAAAAAATATCATGAAGCTTCATTTTTCCAAACTAAAAAAATATCAAACGATAAAATTAAAGACAAACACACATACTTCCTCAGCTTCGTTTTTCTCCTTGTGAACTGCCTCCCGAGTATGGGTCAAATCAATGATTGGATCCAGACTATCTTCTGAGTGATTGTCTTCCTTGTACATGAATTCCTTTTTTCATGCAGACCATTGTCAAACGAATCCACTTCATCATCACCATCATTGTTACAGGATGGCACGGCAGCCGCCGGCTTGTACATGACACCTTCTTTGTTCATCTTCTCCAACAGTTTCTGCAACACAAATATAAATGCATTAATGCTTGCATGTTTTTGAAACTTGGTTATTTGTTTCTTCTCAAAAAGTATGGATGTGTCACCTTAGCAACTTGATCAGGGATTTGCCTCATCTGCCTGTGTATGTAATCAATGCACCTGTTCATGAAAGCATCCATCATCTCGTCCAGGTTAAAAGCTGGCTTCGACTTCCTTGCGGTGGCACTGGTCAGCTTGGGTTTTGGCTTCTGTGTAGTCCCATGATCTGGGACTTTGGGCTCCTGCGCCCTATATTCTTGGGTTATATTATCTTCGATCTGCATGCGATATACAACAGAATGTGATCAATAAAATATTAGTGAACTAGGATTAGCTACATGTGATATACAAGTACAATTGATATAGACCTAGACGTGATTAACTACATGTGATATAAAACTACATGTGATGAACTAACAAGATTACCTTGATGTTGCCATGCCCATGGCCATTGTCATAGTCAAACCGATCTCTCCTGGTGGCTGCAGCTTCGGTCCAATTCCTCATCAGAGGTTGTAGGGACAAGTTAGGATTGAAAGTGCAATCACCTTCCAGAGATTGCACCTTATCCTAATACAAGTATTGCGGGAAAATCAAGATGTGCGCTTAGTACTATAAACCACAAAAAATTTAAGTGATTACCTATTTTACATTGATATATGTCTCATAGTAGTACCTGCAACAGAGCTAAATTGTCTTTCGGCCATTGTCGGAGATGTTTGCCTTTCTTCACAACGCGAAGGCAGTCAAAGAGAACACGAAGGGTGAACGCATTCCAATTGATCTTGGAAATACATTTGACATCATCTAGCAAGGAATAATACTGCTTTGGTACAATATTGCTCGGCAATGGAGCAATAACTGTTCCTAGCAGGACAAGGACGACTTTCCAAAGGAAGTCATCGTCGGCGGATTTATTTTTTATGATGTCCGCAATCACATCATCAATCACTATATTACCTGTAGATTACTTAGAAATTGAGGCGGCACCCTATCTTTCATATCCTCACCTTCTTCGATGAGAATATCTGCAGCCGACATTCCTTCATTGTCCAAGTTCAAGATGCACTCTACATCCACAGCACGGAGAGACACCTTCCCAACCAGGTATTGTACCTTGAACCTTGCCATACTTGGGTCAAAAATCTGACCATGTACCTTATCAATAGTGTACGCATCTTCAGTGATGGTATCTGAAGCATGCTACGCAAAGTAGTTTCGTCAAGTCTAGCTCTTTGAGCGGCAGATAGAGCGCCAATGAGCTTGCACCATTTTTCAACGGCGCACACAATTTCTCCATTGAGTTCGTCCATCCTGTTGACAAAATATAACATTTTCTCACACATTAGCTAACAATAGAGCAAAAAAAGAATACTAGCTAGAAAAAATCTACTAAAGTGGTACATGCTGCAAAGTGGGTTGATATAAACCTAACAAACGATAACGAGAAGTGATCAATTAATTTACAACCATGTGATCAATTACTTTCTGAATCAAAAGTAACATAAGTTATATAATGAATTTGAGGTTCATGAACAACTAATGCACAAATTATTAATGTTGTATTTTCACCTAAAAATACCAACGACCGGGTGAAACATAAAAATAATCAATCTATAGACAATGGTTTTTGTACACCCACGCTCGATGCACCCACGGTGCACCCACGCAAGAAAACTTATCAAAACATTTTGAAAAAATCTGAAACTTTGTGGGAATCATCTTCACACAACGGGGGGTACAACCACTACTTTCCCCCAATCTATAATAACACCGATTTGCATATCTTGTTGATTTAGCCATATGCCAACTAGTTTGTTTACCATTGTATGAGAAAACAAAAGATCTATTCCATCTATGCCATCGGGTTAGAACACATCTTATTAAACGGACCTAATTTGAAAATATGTGGCCATCCTAGGTGAATCCTAGCAGGTGAATCGAAGCTAATACACGAACAATTTAGTTTCATATGGAAGCGGCATGGCGGGCATCATACTTGAACGGTCGATGAAGATGAAAGTAGTGGGCGATGCGGTCTCGACGTGCTCCGTCGAGGGTGTCCTCCATGTCCAGGCGGATGTTCTCCAGGTTCTTGATGGGTTTCGGCGTATGCAGCGGAGGGAGCTGCCGTCGACTCGGCGTTAGGATGAAATCTACGGCGGAGGGAGTGGTTATATAAGAGGACGATCTCGTAGGTCATCGCAACTCCCGGGAGCGTATCTCGTAAATCATTGTTTTCCATACGGTTGACGCGAGGCAGTACTTGCTTCTCAATTCACGGGATGAGGACGTGCGGGATTGCCACGATCCAGGATTTGTGTAACAGAATAGCAACTCCTCCCGTGATCGACGTGGGATCCAACTGACATATCCGGTATGGGCCGGCCCACGAACATACATTTGTACTCATAAAATTTTGTTTCAAGGATATTGTTTTCAAAGTTTGTTTTATGATTGTTTATTTTTTTAATAAATATACATTGTATCCCAAGTTTTATAGGTATTTTGTTCACAATCATACACTGTATCATACCATCTATTAATAAGAATTATACACTGTATAACTTGTATCATACCATGTATTAGGGAGAAATAGCAAAATCACCGTGTTTTCCTCCACATCTATAGGTAGAACCAATGTGAAGATTCATTTGCATTCCAAAAATCAACCATGTGCCAAATTTGAGGCCATTTGAGCAATGTATGCCATGGCTATGGTCATGAGCCACTTCATTTGCCTATGAAAGCCATGAACCTTCCACTAGCTTAAATTTGTGAAGAGCTATTTCAATTATGTACCGTATTCCAAGTTTCAAATTTTTCATGGGTACTAGGTGTGAAGCAAATGAAGTGTGTCAAGTTTTACCTTTATTTCTTTTATTTAAGTTATAGTTCCTTTGTCAAAGTTTGGTCAACACAGATGTCTGCCTAGCATGTTTGCTAACTACAAAGCTTTTCCGGTCAGGAAACAATTTATTTGGGAAGCTCATGTGGTGTACTTTGTCACCACACATGCTTGTCAAAGAATGGTAAAGTATTCTTGGTACATCATTTGCAAAAAAGAGCATGAATTAAGGAGAAGCTCATGTGGTGTACTTTGTCACCACACATGCTTGCCAAAGAATGGTAAAGTATTCTTGGTACATCATTTGCAAAAAAGAGCATGAATTAAGGAGAAATAGCAAAATCACCATGTTTTCCTCCACATCTATAGGTAGAACCAATGTGAAAATTCATTGGCATGCCATGAATCAACCATGTACCAAATATGAGGCCATTTTGAGCAATGTATGCCATGGCCATGGTCATGAGCCACTTCCTTTGCCTATGAAAACCATGAACCTTCCACCTACTAGATTAAATTTGTGAAGAGACATTTGAATTATTTACTATATTACAAGTTTCAAAAATTTCACGGGTTCTAGGTGTTAAACAATGGAAGTGTGCAATGTTCTACATTTGTTTTTGTTTTTTTAAATTACAGTGCCTTGGTCAAACTTTGGTCAACACAGATGTCTGCCTAACAAGTGTGCTAGGTAAAAAGCTTTTTCACTCAGGAAACAGCTTATTTCAAATTATCATGTGGTGTACTTTGTCACCACAAATGCTTGTACAACAATGGTAGTGTATTGTTGGTACATCCTTTGCAAAAAAGACCATGCATGTATTGAGGAGCAATAATAAAAATCACCAAGTTTCCCCCCACATCTATAGGTAGGACCAATGAGAGATTAGGCATGCAATGAATCAACCATGTGCCAAATCTGAGGCCATTTGAGCAATGTATGCCATGGCCATGGTCATGAGCCACTTCCTTTGCCTATGAAAACCATGAACCTTGCACCTACTAGACTAAATTTGTGAAGAGACATTTGAATTATTTTCTGTATTACAAGTTTCAAAATTTTCATGGGTTCTAGGAGTCAAACAATGGAAGTCTGCCATGTGCAATTTGAATTATTTACTGTATTCCAAGTTTCAAAGTTTTCATGGTTACTAGGTATGAAACAAATGAAATGTGCCAAGTTTTTACATTTTTTGAATTTTCAGTGTTTTATCTCTCTTTCATTTCAGAAAAAATTCCATATAATCCATTCACGTACAACATGTAGTCCACTGCCACGGTTGTAGTTATTATTAGTCAAAAAGAAAATTATGAACAAAAGAAAGAAAACTTAAATGGCATTGACGGTCAAAGCCGGTTTGGCGGTCCAATCATAAAGCACCGCCGGCTCCCTTGTGGATGAGGATCCCCTGCCGCGTGGCACCCTGCCGTTCGGCCACCGGCACGTGGACCCGTGTGGCAACCTGACCCACATGTCAGTGGTCGAACTGCAGGCTGCGGCACATCAGAGGAGTCGGCTCTCGTCTATTGCTATACCGCTGCCGCACGTTCCTCTCTCATTTTCCTATTAGAAACCACCCCCTCTCCGTCTTCCCCAATCGAGAAAACCCTCGCTCCTTCCTCTTCTCCGTTATAAAACCCTCACTCCTTCCTCTTCTCCATTGCACATCCACCGTCTCTCATCTCCTCGTCCAAAGCCAGCAATGCTCCTCTCCTCATCCCGCTAGAAGCATATCCATGTCGCTGCGCGACAAAATCACGACCATCGCCGGCGGCGACTAGGCGAAGTTAGCCAAGTTGAGGGAGATCCTCTCCTGGTTTGACAACGACTAGGAGGTGGCTGTGATGGTGAAGGCCATGTGCAAGTATCTCAAAGACAGCGAGAGGGTTGAGATCTACTCCCGAGATGGAGTCCACCGGGAGTCCCTCCAGTCCATCGAGTTTCTCCTCTGGGCGATGGAGCAGACGGACTCGGAGGACGGAGAGTCAGGCGCAGGTGGTGGGCGTACAGATCCAAGATCGAGCATCCATAGGATGACCCCACGATCAGATAAGCGGTGCCATTCGTGTGGGTGTTGTTCCAGGCGATGCCACCGGAGTGGATGCGCGCCATGCGCAACAGGAGGGTATGCTGCCCGCGACGTCGCTTCCCCGTCATTCTCCACGGTTCCCTCGACGATCTCCTCGTCTCAACAGCGGCGGTGGCGTTTAGGGTAAGCTTCGCAGTCGAGTTGATTTTACATGTGCTCATGCTTACAATCAGGGAGTTGGATTAGTCAGATTGCAGTGCAATTTAACCTTTTATTTCACTGCAATCTAGCCTTTTCAATGCTAGTAGTTTATCCACGCCAACTCAAAAATCTATTTGCTGTGTGGATTGGTAAATTTCATCATTTTTGTGGTAATTTAGTGTACTTTAGGCGCTGTTTGGAACTGCGATAGATTATGTCAATGTGAATTATGAAGATAGATTATATAATGAGGTTTATAAAAGGATAATGGGTCATCATTTAACCTGTACATTAAATTTATACATGGAACACATCATTTAACCTGTACATTAAATCAGAAGGTGAATTAAATGAAGTTTGATCAATTTTCTATGGGCTAGCTCCATGATGTTTGAAACTTAGAAATGGAGTGATGTTTGATAAGTCCAGGGTGGTTGATCCCTCTGTTCCATGTTAACTTCCTCTTGCATGTCCTTTTATTGTTTTCAATTGAGCATTATAATTGTGCTGGTCATATGAACCCCTGTTTTCAATTACTTCCTAAATTGCAGCAATAATTTTGCATGCTGCCAAATTCATATTAATTCAACGGGTAGTTTTCTCAACTTGTTATTCAAATTTGAATGTGTGTGTGCTTGTGACAGATTACCGTGTGATTTTGAAATTACCATATTATGAGATTTCAAACACACGCATATGCACACTATCAAATGAACACATCATTTAACCTGTACATTATATCAGTAGGAGCATTATATGAAGTTTGATCTGTTTTCTGTGGGCAAGATGATGCTTGCATTCATCATATTTTATGAAATTGTCTATCCAAATTCATTCTCCTTTTTATGAGAGTAGTTTTTGTACACCCAGCTCGATGCACCCATGGTGGTTTGCACCCACCTTCCATGCACCCACCCAATAAAACATAGCAAAACATTTCAAAAGAATCTAAAACTTTTGAAATAGTTTGCTATGTTTTTTACGTGGGTGCACAGTGGGTGCATAGAGCTTGGGTGTAGAAAATCTACTCTCATTTATATGTATTTATGAAACTGTCTATCCAAATGCCATTCTTTATATGTATTGCATCTGAAATTTTCCATTTTTTATATGCTAAAGGTGGGAGCATGGATGCGTTGCGGAAGATGATGGACCTAAAGATCAGAAGATTCTTCAGTTTTACGCCTTTTATTATTAGAACTTGTTATATGCTATGGGACCATATGAAGTTGTGTATTTGATGATCAAAACTTGTTATGTATTTAAATTATGTATTTGATGACAATCACTCTTATGTGTTTCATGATGGGCGACATTAAGATACCAGATAGATGAACGACAAACAATTCACAAGTACATAGAATCATATAGATTTAGATTAAAAGAAGTGGCCACACTAAGATACCACGTTGTATACCAAACTAAGAACAAAGTGATGCAGGATGCAATGGAAACAGTCCATGCTTTTAGGTCTTCACCCTACTCGATATGTTAGCCAACTTAGCAGGTTTTGCCTTAAGACGCCACCTCTTTCTGTAAGCTGCAATTACTTGGGTTTTTGAATGCTAGTTCGCTTTCCTGCAGAACGAATATTTATAGCACCCGTTACGCTGGTACACAATCTTTGCGTCCATGAGCCACTTGTATATTTTCTTCAAACAAGTTTCCCTCAGGTGTAGGTAGTGTTTCCATTGTTCCGAATATGCAAAGAAGAACAAAAAATCTCATGTCAGCGAATTCAACACTATATCAAAGCCAGCAATAAAATGAGTTGTTTTTTCTTTGCATTGGTTCCATGAAACTTTGGTTATATGAAAGACAGACATAACATACGAGAATACAAATGATCTATTCATTTCATTTTGCAAACAATGAAAGACAGACTGATAAGTGTATGATTAATCTAAAAATCAAGCAGTTGGATAGATTTTAGGAACATCGAAGAATAACAAGAGAGCAGTTTATAGGGTTAACCACAATATGGAAAATTCTAGGGTTAATCTCTGATGACACTAACCGATTCACCGTCGTCGGTGATGTCTTGTACCAGCTCCGGCTACGGATCGGCGGCGACGAGTACGTGCATGGCGTCCACATCCGTAGAACGGAGCACACCACCATCGCCCCCTCCCCCGGCAGGTTGGATCATCATCGCCAACAATACTTTAGGCGTTGGGGCGGCGGCGAGATCTTCGCCCGGTGGTAGAAACGTGGGTGGATATATAGGTAGAGGCAATCTAACGCTGCAGGCGGGAGCAAGATTTAGGG
Organism: Hordeum marinum; assembly: GCA_022496015.1. NCBI lineage: Eukaryota > Viridiplantae > Streptophyta > Magnoliopsida > Poales > Poaceae > Hordeum > Hordeum marinum. The sequence goes on from CM039672.1 coordinate 49,050,952, forward strand.
GGGGGGGGAATTCAAGTTTTTCGGGAGAGAGGTGAAGGTTGCGTGCACTTCGCAACTCTAAAAAAAAGCCTGCCTTCATCCTAATTTTTTAATGTGCGGGAGAATTGGCAACATATTTTTTAATTTGCATGTGGGTCATTTGGAGATGGTCCAAAAAACTGGTTGCACTACAGGAATCAGGTACTTTGCCGTCAACCATCTCGGACGGCAAAGGCATGCATGCCGGACGACAAAGGCTTTGTCGTCCGCCAGCAGATGGCCAACTGTCCGGCTGAATAAGCCACGGTAAAGGACGCTTTGCCGTCCGTTGGCAGACGGCAAAGACCTTCTCATCTTTGTCGTCTGCCAGCGAATGGCAAAGGGCATGGACGAAACACATGGCAACTTAGCTCCATTAAGGGCTTAACGGCGTGCTTTGCCGTTTGCTGGCAGACGACAAAGACCTTAGTTCTTTGTCGTCTGCCAGCTGACGGCAAAGCACCTGTTTCTTTGCCGGCCTAGGTGGGTTCTTTGCCGTCTGCCAGCGGACGGCAAAGAACCTTAGGTCTTTGCCGTCTGCCAACAGACGGCAAAGAACCACCTAGGCCAGCCTAGTGCTACCCCAGGTTGCACAGGTAGCTGCCACGTGGCAGCTTTGCCGTCTGCTAGCTGACGACAAAGACCTTTGCCGTCTGCCAGCAAACGGCAAAGTGGCTATATAGCCCCTGTTTTTTCTGTTTTTTCTTAAAATCATTCAATTTGACAGAATTTCACATATATATCCAACATATCAACAATACAAGTTTCCAACAAGCATACCAACAATAAGTTTCAACAAGCATACCAACAATAAGTTCCAACAACATATCCAACATAAAAGTTTCCAACAACATATCCAACATACAATGGTTTCCAACAACATATCCATACATACATATCCAAAACAAGTTTCCATAAACAAAAAGGAAGCACAAGTAGAAGAGTACACTCCATCAATGCAAGCTTCCTCATCTATAGCAAATCTGCAAATTAGGAAAGATAAAAGTTAGAAGAAGAAGAAGACTAGCTAGAAGAAAAAGAAGAAAAGGAAGAATAAAAAGAAGAAGAATAAGAATTTATCTTCTCTTTCTTTTCCTCCTCTCCTCTCCTCTTCTCCAAGGTAGTAATGCCATTTTCTAGCTAACTAAGCATATCAAGTCATTTTGAAGGAAAAAAATGCTAAGTATAGGTCATTTTATAGCTATCCTAGGTAGAATATATCATTTTGGAGGTAAGTAAGGTTATTATGTCATTTTTTAGGAAAATAAGCTAAGTATAGGTCATTTTGGAGCTAAACCAAGGTTATTTTGCCATTTTTTTTACCTAAGTGAGCTAATTATATCCTAAATGAACTAGCTAAGCTAATTATAGATCATTATTGAGCTATCCTAGGTAGTTATGCCATTTTGTACCTAAGTGAGCTAATTATGTCATAAATGAACTAGCTAAGCTAGCTATAGATCATTATTGAGCTATCCTAGGTAGTTATGCCATTTTCTAGCTAACTAAGCATATCAAGTCATTTTGGAGGAAAAAATGCTAAGTATAGGTCATTTTATAGCTATCCTAGGTAGAATATATCATTTTGGAGCTAAGTAAGGTTATTCTGTCATTTTTGAGGAAAATAAGCTAAGTATATGTCATTTTGGAGCTAATTAGGTCATTTCTTAAGCTAAGTACGCATTTGTTAAGCAAAACACTTGGGAAAACTTACCATCATCACGGAGGTGAAGGACCGGTCAGGTTTGCGCCAGGGTGAGACGTAGAAGGATCGGTCGAGGTTGCGGCAGACGCAGAAGGATCGGTCGATGCTTGTCGGGAGGCACGCTGCACCAAAGATCATTTGCAAGCAATGTCTCCTTAGCATGATGCAACTCAAATGTGAATACTAGTAACTAATGACCATTCAAATGAAACTCACCGTGGGTGCTATAGCAATATGGGGCATCGATGGAGGGGTCTGACCATTGTTCTGGCACACGGTCTGCATATTTTGTTTTCACGAGTCATTCATATTAGTTAGTGATGAAACAAACATTACGTGCATGATTTGGCTAATATGCGGGAGAAACTTACCATGAGGAGCTCGTATAGGGACCGGTGAGACACATCGTTCAGGTTCCTATCCTCCTCCCAGAGCCTAGCCGTCCTCTCCTCCATGTCCCTCTCCCTCTGTGCCGCCTGCCTGCTTGCCTCCGCTAGAAGCTCCTGGGCCCTAGCCTCAATGGCGAGCTCCATTGGCCGTGGACGAGGCCTTATCTCAAGATCAGAGCCCGTCTGGCGCTTCTTGATCTCCGGGAGAGTTCTAGGACAACGTATCAGTCCATCCCCAATGGCTATCGAGCCATGGGGCCTCCCTCCACCAGATATCATCACGAGCTCTGGATCAAAAGGACTCTGGCTCGGGTTGAAGTCCTCCCCTTTCCTCGCCTTCCCCTCATCTCTGTACCTCATGAGCTTGTTGTGGGAGGAGATGTTGCTGAAGCTCTTTGGATGATCGAGGTCATCCTCAGAGAATGCCTTGGCCTTCTTGTACGAGGCAGTATGGGCCATGGCACAGAGGTCGAACAGAGGTGGCACCTCCTTCTTGTTTTCTCGTGCCTAAAAGATAGGAACAAAATATTAGTTAAGGGGTCAAGCTAGCATGAAGAATGAAATTGCACGAATCATGAAGCAAACCACATACCCAGTGATCCCCTTACTCAAACAGGTTGGAGCTCCCTTGATGGTGTGGCACACCTCTCATTTGGGCACGCTTATCCTTGGCCTTGTTGTGTTCGGCTAGCCATTCGGGAGAGCACCACTCATCCAACAATGCCTCCCAACAGTCCATCCTATCCGCACACCATCTCGGGGGCACCTAAGTTAGACAAGAGAAATTTCAGTGCTACACCTACGAATCAAATCAAAGAAACTAAGTACAAGGCCTTAACAATAGATAATTACCTTCATTAACTTCTCCTTACTCAGATAATTTTTGAAGCACTTCTTCTTGGCCCTCTTAATGTTAGTCGAGGCATAGTAGTCTCGAATAGCCTGCACCCGAGCCTCATGTCGTAAGTTCCGAAGTAGGCGCTTGCACTCGGCTTCGAGAACAACAGCCGCTTTCGCCTCGTGTTCCTCAAGACACCTGTAGAAGGTCTGCAATCAAACAAGAAAACACTGATTAGTGCAATCACTAGGTGTTGTTGATTTTTAATTCTGTAAAGGAGAAATTAACCAAAAGCGACGGATCACAATGTCATCCACCGTCTCGCACAAGACACCATCGACCATCTCCTCTGGCGGGGTCAGTGCAGCCATGTACAGCTCCCAGGTCAATGCTACCTGTGGAGCCTCACCCTCACCGGGCAACTGGACCTTCCCCGGGAAGTGGTGCCGGAGAAGCACACCAAGGACCTGGTTAGGCCTGCGGACACCACGCTCGTGTTTCCAACCCCTGTAGTATGACAAGGCCAACACATTAGATATTAATTTGAAGAAACATGGAGGCAAAAGGTTAAAAAAGAGTAAATGCACTTACTTCTCCGCATTAGGCGCAATCAACCACCTCTGCTCGCGGGTCGTCGGCATGGGCGGGAGCTTTGTACAACCATGCTGGTATACCTTCTTGCCCGGTGAGGGTGAGGCTTGTTGCATTAGCCGAAAACTAGGTGAAGAAATGAAATTGTCTAATTAATGGAAATGACCGTTTGCTTGAACCAAGAGATGAAACCGGGATAGCCGCCTCCATGCTTTGCTAGAAGCTCATACTCTTCGATGGAATCCTTTTAGACCACCGCTCCATCCGAGAATTTGGCGACGTATCGACTGTATCACATATCCGGGAATAAGAGCATTTCAAAGGAATTAGAAGTTGCGATACAATGTACCGAGAACTTACTCGATGTACGGCCGCACTTCTGTTAGGTTGTTGAAGATAAACAACAAAATGGTCCGCCATTCTTCGACATCCAACGCTATTGATTTTGAAGCATCGGCTGGTGCGAGCTTCCCTTTGAATAGGCTGAGGTTGGATCAACATTTTTCACGGTCACCATCATTGTACCGAGGCTTCGGATTATGCAAATGACGATTCTTGGCTTTGTAGTGTGCTTTCACGAAGTTTGCCGCCTCCTCAGTAATGAATGTCTTGGCCATCGATGCTTCAACTCTACGTTTATTTTACATTTTGCTTGAAGCGTCTTCTGCATCCTCTCAGTTGCGAAGCACTAACGATTTTGCATGTGCCCCCCCAATCTTGCCTCGGTCGGGAGATGCAAAATCAAATGTTGCATTGGATTAAAGAAGCCCGATGGAAAGATCTTTTCTAACTTGCAGATCAACTTCGGCGCCAACTCTTCCAGTTCGTCTAGCACGTCAGGCAATAGTTATTTCGCACAAAGAGCACGGAAGAAATAGCTCAGCTCTGCCAGTACTAGCCATTCATCCTCGGGGATAAAGCCATGCAACATCACCGGCATTACCCTCTCAAGCCATATCTGCCAATCATGACTCTTGAGACCAAATATTTTTAATTTGTCAAGACTCGCTCCCCTCTTTAGATCCGCTGCATACCCATCGGGGAACATCAACTGCATTTTCACCCACAAGATCATTTCCCTCATAGCTGGCCTTCCAAGATTGAACCATGCCTTTGGCTTCCTCCAGTTCTTCTTTCCTTTTGGTTGTCAAATGTTTTGTAACGGTCTATCACATAGAGCCTCCTGGTCGACTCTAGCCTTAGGATTATCCTTCGACTTCCCCTCTATGTCGAACAATGTACCAAAAAGGGCCTCCGTGATATTCTTTTCAGTGTGCATCACGTCGATGTTGTGTGGGCAAAGGAGGTCTTTAAAATAAGGCAGATCCCACAAACATATCTTGTGAGTCTAGGCGTGTTCCGTATTATACCCTTTGAAATACCCTGGACGATCTGGATCTGGCTCGAGAGCGTTTATCTGATCCAGGATCTGTTGGCCTGTCAACGTAGGTGGTGCAGTGTTTTTGACAACTCTACCTTCGATGAAATTCTTCTTGTCTTTTCTGAACTTATGGTCAGGATCCAGGAACTATCTATGCATGTCGAAGCAAGAAAACTTGTGACCCGCCTCCAGCCAATGGAACAGAAGAGCTGACTTGCATGTGGGGCACGGAAACCTTCCATGCACAAACCAGCCAACGAATAGCGCACACACCGGCAAGTCATGCATCGAGTACATGAACCACACATGCATTTTGAAGTTCTTTTTTGTAGCGGCGTCGTATGTCTTGATCCCATTATCCCAGGCTTCTTGCAATTCATCCTTAAGCGGTTGCATGTACACATTCATATTCTTCCCCGGATATTTGGGCCCTGGAATTATCAACGTCAGGAAATGTTCTTTCTTTTCATAATCTCTCCGGGGCGAGAGATTGAGTGGAATGACAAATACAGGCCAACAACTGTATTATGCTGCTGTCATACCATACACATTGAACCCATCCGTGCTGATGGCAACTCGAGGATGCCTTGGATCTGCCGCATTATCCTTATGTAATGCATCGAAGTGCTTTCACGCAAAAGCGTCTGAAGTGTGTCCCAACATGGGATTCCCATATGCATCTAGTTCTGTTCTTTTGCCCAATTTATGCCACGTCATCTGTTTGGCCGTCTCTTCGACCATGAAAAGACGTTGAAGTCTTGGTATGATTGGCAGACACTGAAGAACATTAAAGGGGATTTTGGTCTGACTCTTCTCACCCATACCGTTGTCTACCGGAACATACCTGGAAGCATTGCAAATGGGGCAATAGTTCAAGCCCGCATACTCAAGCCTAAATAAGGCACATCCATTCTCACAGGCATCTATCTTCTCATAGGGCATCTTAAGAGCACGTAGGATTTTGTCCGACTGGTACAGGTTTGATGGCAATACATGGCCTTGGGGTAGAAAGCGTCCAAATATCGTCATCATCGCGTCGTAGCATTCTCTGCCCAGGTTGAACTGAGCCTTCAGAGCCATTACTTGCCAGATGGCATCCAGCTAACAAAGCTCAGTGTGCTCATGGAGAGGACGTTTTGAAACTCCAACATTTCATAAAAGGCCTTTGCAGATTCCTCCATCTCATCGCCTGAATCCCGAGCATCATCAAAGTCTTGCACCATGTCTTCGATCCCGGTACCATGCTCGTCGGTGCGACGACGAACCACCTCAGCTCTGGCATGTTGGGCAGACTCACCATGAAATGTCCAAACCTTATAATTAGGCGTAAAACCCCACTTCTGCAGGTGTTTGATCATTTCAAACTCTGACTTCTTCTTACAGTTGTCGCAATCGACACAAGGGCACCAGGTTGTTTTCTGTCCATTTGCAAATGCGACTCGCACAAACTCCTTGGTTTTTGTTATCCATTCACGGTTCATGTCTTTCTGACTAGTGTGACCGGTGTACATCCACCCACGATCACTCATCTTGCCTAGCTACTGGACACACACAAAATATATACATAATTCAGCAAACCATATTCATCAGTTAATAGAGTTTGTCAGTTTTATTATGTCGATGCAACCTAGACGCTAGTAGGTAAAGATAGGTCCTAATCCCACCCGAGTATGTGTAGATTGGGTTCGTTTTCCCATGCTCTGCTTCGGATCCGACGTACAATTTCGGCAGCACCTCCCCGCTGTTCTCCTGATACACGTCTCGACAATAAGCAGAGAGGATGTGTACCCAGAGAACAATAGGGAGGCACTGACGAAATTCTGCATCGGATCCGGAGCAGAGCATATGGGAAAACGAACCCAATCTACACATACTTGGGCTGTCCATGGATAACGTTCGACAATTGGAAAGAGTCACGGTTATTAATATGCTAATGAATGCATATTTATAGATGCAACCCTTTCGAACGGGAGACGCATAGTGGTCATGCATACTGATGATTGAAGACACCTATAGCTAGCAAGTTTCATTGGCACGAAGACCGGAACAGTGGAAATGAAGGGGGCAAGAGGAGATGTCATTTGTGCTCACCCACGAATGCAGGGGCGGAGCTCATCGAACGCACGGGGAGGTCGTCGAACACCAGACGCTCGCAGCGACGAAATAACTGCACATTTAAATCCACCTGATCAACATAAATATGATGTTCTGTATAACAAAATCGAAAAATATATGACCTAACTCATAATTCACAAATATATGACCCGTCGGCCTTTGGAAGGCCGAAGAGCACCTTTTTCGGGATCGGGGTGTCGTGTCAGGGTCGGGTGTTAGGGTGTCATGTCGGGGTAGGGGTGCTGTGTTGGGGTCTGAGGTGCCGTTTCGGGGTGTTGAGTATCGTGTCGGGGTTTGGGGTATCGGTGGTGTCGGGGGTCGGTGGCATTGGCGGTCGGGGGTCAATGGTGTCAGTGGTTGGGGGTCGGGGGTGTCGGTGGTCGGGGGGCGATGGCGCCGGTGGTCGGGGGTCCGGGCCATCGGGGGTCGGTGGTGTCGGGGGTCGGTGGCGGCGGAGGTTAGGGGTTAGTGTCGTCGGGGATCAGGGGCTCTTCTCTTCTTCTTCTTCTTCTTCTTCTCCTTCTCCTTCTTCTTCTTCTTCTTCTTCTTCTCCTCTTCTCCTCATCTTCTTCTTCTTCTTCTTCTTCTTCTCCTTTTTGCACTAACCTAATAAACCTAAACTAACACTAACCTAATTAACACTAACCTAATAAACCTAAACTAAGACTAACCTAACTATCACTAACCTAAACTAACACTAACCTAATTAACATTAACCAATTAACATTAACCTAATAATATAATCTAAACCTAAACTAGAATAAAAACAAAAAAAGAGGAGGGGGAAGAGCTTACCAGAGGGGGGCGGGGCAGGGGGCGTCGGGGAGGGTTGGGGGAGGGGCGGGGAGCGCCGGGGAGGGCCGGGGAGCACCGGGGGCCGCAGGGCCGGAGGGGGCGCAGGGGGGCCGCAGGGCACCGGCCGGGCCGGTGGGGCGGCGGGCGGCGCAGGCGGGCGACGGGCGGTGGTGGCGACGCAGCAGACGGTTCCGACCGGGACGGTGGGGCGCAGGGGGGCCGGGCACGCGGCAGCGGGGCGACGGGCGGCGGTGGCATCGAGGGGCGGTGGGCCGATGGGGCGGCGGGGTGGTGGGATGACGGGGCGGCGGCGCGCATGCGGTGGGTAGCGGGGACGAGAGGGAGGGAAACAGATATCGAGAGAGAGAGGCGGGCCGGGGTGGGGCACTGCCGTTAGTTAACCCCCCCTCTTTGCCGTCCACTAGCGGACGGCAAAGAGGAGGGCCGTTAGGTTAAGTTCTAAGCGGCTCGTTAGTGGGACCCCCTCCCTCTTTGCCGTCCGCTAGCTGACGGCAAACCTCCTTTGCCGTATGCTAGCTCTTTGTTGTCCGTTTTTTGGCTAGCTGATGGCAAAGCCACTCTTTGCCGTCTACTAGGCAGATGGCAAATCTTCTGATTCCAGTAGTGTTGCCCCAAGTCATTTTTGTGCATTCATATATTTTCCTTTCAGACACTTATTTGTGTATATTATTTTTGTACAATCATATATTTTCCTTTCATAATTTTGGAACATTCATAAGTTTGAATAATTTAATTTTTCTATTTTATTTATAATTGAAATTAGAAATTAGACAAAAATTGAAAAATGTTTGGACCAAACATTGCCACCATGTGAGGATGCCCCAAGTCATTTTTATACATTCATATATTTTTCCTTTCACACACTTATTTGTGTATATCATTTTTGTACATTCATATATTTCCCTTTCAGAATTTTGGGACATTCATAAGTTTGAATAATTCATTTTTTTTTAATTCAAATTAGAAATTTAACAAAATTTGAAAAATGTTCGGACCAAACATTGCAACCATGTGAGGATGCCCCAAGTCATTTTTGTACATTAATATATTTTCCTTTCACACACTTATTTGTGTATATTATTTTTGTATATTCATATACTTCCCTTTCATAATTTTGGGACATTCATAAGTTTGAATAATTCAATTTTTCTATTTTATTTAAAATCGAAATTAGAAATTTGATAAAATTTGAAAAATGTTTGGACCAAACATTGCCACCATGTGAGAATGCCCAAAGTCATTTTTGTACATTTATATATTCAGATGTGTGATCGTTTCAGCACATACATTTAGAAATTATACACTGACAAACCATAGCAGAACAAATAAACATTCATATAATGAACATTGAGATAGCAGCATAATTAAAATCAGATGGTTTTAACTGACCAAACTTAGACTGATTACATAGCTTATATCCTGAATATAACAGCATAACTAACATAAAAATATTCCTAACTTATATGTTGACACATGTATCAGCATACCTAACTACTTCTTCAGATAAATGTAGCACTTCTTGAGACAAGTGCTACTTCTTCAGATAAACTGAAGTGCTTATTTCTTCAGTTTATTTAGGCGGGGGGAGGGGGCACACCGGAGTCTTCTTCTCCTTGTTCTTCTTCACCTAGGTGAGCTGCTCTTCGGCCACCTCCTGCACCTCTATCTTGACGTTGTCAGGGACATCCGCAAGGAGGTCGACGTCGATGGGCATGGTCCTCCCACCCTCGACGGCAAGCGGCACAACCATCTGCATGGCATCCTCCTCGTCGTCGTCAGGAATGACCACAACCTCCATCAGCTCAGGGATGACGGGCGCTGGGATGGCGAGCTCGACGTCTAAGACGCGCTCAGCCCTCGACGCGACGCACGCAGGGTTCGGCTGTTGCGGCAAAGAGGACGTCGAGCGGTACATCCACCACCTTGCGCGTTGACGAGGGTCAGCACTTAGGGTGGCTTCCCGCATTGCCCTGATGAGGAGGATGGCCGGCGGCACGCCGCGGCCGACGGGGATGGCACGCTTCTTCTCGTCGTTCGTCAGCACCTTGGCGAGGCCATGCGCGTGGTTGACTAGCATGTGGGTGCTGGGGAACCACTTGCACACCTCCCTGAGCTGCGCACGCCACCCCGCATCTCTGCCAGCGAGGTCCTCCATGGCTTGCTGCCAGCCAAGGCTGCTCTCCATCGCCGCCGACGAGGGTTTTCTCGATCTAGTGGAAGTGGGAGGGGGAGGGGAGTCCGAAGCGACGCGGGGCAGTCCGTGAGCGTTGCTCGTTCATGAGCGAGTGGGTGAGTGGGCGGTGGCAGTTATAGTGGGAGTGGACACGTTACCATTTTGCTGACAGGTGCTGGGACTGGGAGTTTAGTCCCACCTCGCCTAGCGAGAGAGACCCACACCTGCTTATATACGAGGGTGCGAGTGGATTGGCATGAGCCTCTCTCACCAGCCACACAATGCACTACTCTATTTCCTCTATGTTCTAAGGGGCCTATTGACAGGACTTGTTCCTGCACCACGGGCCTGCTTCCTGGCCCATTTGTCTGGGTTTCTAGTCGTATGCAGGCCGAGATGGTGGGAAATATCCTGCCTAGGTGGACCATTTTTTCCATAATTATTTTTTGACACACATTTGTACTTTAAATATAATATAAATGGAAATGCATGTAGTACAGAGATAGGTTTTCACACATGATGTAATACTCAAACATAGATAGGTTTCCAAGGTTTCACAATTTTTTTTTAATTTTTTATGCCCTCGCCAATGCCAGTTCGAAACACGCGGCTTCACCGAGCGACTATAAATGGTAAAAATTATAAAAAAGGGAATCTTTCATATTATTTCTATTTATATCAAGGAGATCATGCCTACAAAAATTGAGGTCATTTGGAGGTGGTAGGAAAAATGACCTTGCTACAAAAACTGGCTTAGGTGCGGGCGCCTCTCGCTCGGCGAGGTGGGACTAAACTCCCACCACCTGTGAGCTGTTCCCGGTACAACACAGTGGTTGGGCCCAATTTTGGTGGGCTGACCCAGGCCAGCCTCACCAGCGTGCTGGACCGCACATCCGTGTAGATGGTTGGGCTGGCCCATTTTCTATGCATTTTTCTTTTTCCTTTTTCTCATATAGATTTTCCTTTTTATTAGTTATTACAATTTTAAAATTGGTAAATGTGTGATAATATCTTTTCTTTCATTTCATACAAAAATCCACCACTTCTAATTCAAATGTTCTTTTTCCATTTTTTACCAAACATTTTCTTACACTACTATTTTTCTTTTTCCTTTTTTTTCAAATTTTCCCTTTTATTATTTATTACAGTTTTTAAATTCATGAATGTATGATAATATGTTGTCTTATATTTCACTCATTTCATACAATAATCCATTATTTCTAATTACAGTTTGCAAGCACCGTTTTTAACAACTACCTTCTTACATTTCTATATTTCACTCCAAGATTCACACACTTTTAAAAAAAATGATGATTCATTGTGTTATATAATAAGAAGGAAGCATACCTTAGAAATAAATTCCATGAGATAGAAATTTAGATATCTTCCTACATTAATACCATCCAGGTCATCTAAATAGGGCATCAAGTTCAAAGACATACTACATTAGAGCCATATATAATACAAAAGCAAACGAAGTTTCCAACGGTTCACAACCCCATGCATATTAAAAAAATTAAAACATCATCACATATATTAATGATAAGTGGCACTTGCAGCTTCAGATGAGAAAGATTGTGTAGGCCTAGTTGGGATAGAGAGCCTTCAGGAGGGCACCATGCTGTCCTCGGACCTTGTAGTCGTCGGAACCAATGGATGCATCCCGTGCATGCGAGATAAGGTGGTCATAGAGCCCATACTTGGGCTTTATCTTTGTGGTGCAGTAGGGGCACACGAACTTCTTCCCCTTGGTGTACAAAGAGGATCCATTGGTCTTGATCTTCTCGACTTCCTTCACTATGAAGGACTTGAAGTTCCCCTTATCCACATCATCATCAGAGTGATACTGCACACACAAATAAATTACATTAATACATTATGCATTCATACAATAAAACATGTGAAAGGAACTAAATGAACAAGAAATTTCAACTAGGGATAAACCTCATAGGGTTCGTCATCATCATAGTCTGGATCATACGGGTCACGGAAGCCAGTCATGTCCAGGTTCCTCTTCTTGTCCTGCAATGGGATAGTGCACTACCTTAAATTGTAGTAGTATTTACATAAATCTCCAGATCCTTATACCAGATCCTTACATGCAGTGGTGGTGCCAGGACTCAAATATTACCACTCAAGCCGAATACATATGATTATCAACACATTTACACAATTTCCTGGCGTGTTACAAATTAAATTTGTTGTTTACTAATCCTGCCTTGGAATATTTACTTCACAATTTACAAAAATTTGTACGAGAACAGTCTTTCAAGGCCATGTTAATGTTTTTGCAACTCATATGACTACTACTGAAATTATGTCAATATACTCATATTTCTTGTTCTTGAAATATCCACTATAGCCATTTTTTCTTAGTCTCAGTTCTGAATGAGCACTAATAGGTCATAATGAGTGAAATAGTGAACCCTAACTCCTATATCTAATTAAAATACCTTAACTCCAACATCTAATTAAATAACACGTACTCTTACATCCACTCGATCATTGAATCACAAATGCAGTATGGTATGACCAGTTGTGAATGAGCACTGATAGGTCACAATAAGTGAAATGATGAACCCTAACTCCTACATCTAATTAAAATACCCTAACTCCAACATCTAATTAAAAAACACTAACTCCTACATCCACTGGATCGTTGAATCACAAAGTTTAGTTACATATATCATTGGATATAAACTAATCCAGTACAAATAACCCTAACTAATACATCTAATTAAAAAAACCTAACTCGTACTTCTACTGTATCATCCAATCACAACATTTAATTATATATATCACTGGCTATAAATGAATCCAATACAAGAAAAACCTAACTAAACATCTAATTAAAAAATACTAACTACTACATCTACTGATTCAATCAGAGAATGTATATATAACTAGCTATAAATGAATCTAGTACAAAAAAAACGTAACTAAACATCTAATTAAAAAACCCTAACTACTACATCTACTGGATGATTCAATCACAGAATATATATATATATATATATATATATATATATATATATATATCACTGGCTATAAATGAATCCAATACAAAAAAAACTAACTAAACATCTAATTAAAAAACCCTATCTACTACATGTACTAGACGATTCAATCACATAATCTATTTATCAATGGCTATAAATAAATTCAATACAAAAAAGACCTAACTAAACATCTAATTAAAAAAACTAACTACTACATCTACTGGATGATTCAATCACATAATCTATCCAAGATTTACCATTGAGCACTGATAAATCAATCCAATATCAAAAAACCCTAATTATCAGAAGGGGGTGCAGCAACTATCAACAAAAAATAACCCTAACACCTACATCTACTGCTTAACAAGAGTAACTAGCAACGGAGGGGACTGCTGGAGAGGATTACCTACAGGTCCACGTGCTCGCCGCCGGCCTCTGCAGGTCCATGAGACGCGCAGCTCGACGCCGTCACGCCTAGCTCTGGCACGGCGGAGTCCGACACGGCCACCTTCTTCTCCTCCAGATCCACCGTCGCAGCGACCGAAGATCCAGCTCGTGGGGATGCAGCACCTCCCGCACCCGCAGCGCCGACGCAGGCCTACATGGCATCTACCGCGGTCTCCGTGCCCGTCTTCTTCACATCTCCCTCCGCGACGTCGGCTTTGCCACGGCCTTGCTCCATCGGAGCCACAAGCAAGGAGGACGAGAGAGGGAGGTGGTGGTGGTGAGCGAGCAGGTCGGGTGGCCGGTGAGGGAGACGATGAGGCAGAGGAGAGAGGAGGGAGACACAGACGATTTGGATGGATTTGGATTTGGGGGAAATGGGTGGGCGATGCGGCCGGTGTCGGTTCCCCTCCTCTTATACCGTCGGCTTTTTTTTGAAAGTTATCCACGCACACGTGCACACGCACGACCGCGGAGAAATGCAAACGCCACCGTATAATACACGTACACGCCTGGCATACAATAGTACGGCCGGCGCGGGCTCGTACAGGGCTTTACGACTGGTCTACACGTGCTTTACGCGCACCTGAAATGACCATCGTGCCCCTCGTTACGAACGGCCATCGACGCATCTGGGCCGTCCTTGTGTTTCTCGTGCTGAACGTTCACTCCAGGGGGAGCACCGGAGCAGAAACGCAAACTTCATAGAAGCATATGACCAAAATTTTGCAAATTTTAGCGGGTCGTTTTGATTGACTCCAAACATGCTAAATACGGTAATCTAATTCAACATATCACAATAAAATATCCTTCCGAATGTAGTTTGATTTGTTTTGCAGGAAATTTGGATTCAACTGTTAAGATGGGGTTAGCTACATGATTTTCAATGGTTTGGGCACTCTCTTGGTCTCTTGCATGCATACACCATGGTCCATGGATAAAATCGTGTGAGATTTGGAAAGGAAAAAGTGCAAATCTGCGAAAGCCATCTGAAAAGTGAGCAACAGACAGCCCTGAAGTGGAAAGTAAAAACCAGAAATGACGAGAGGTCAATAGGGTCGCAGAGGGAAGATATGATAGGATACGGTGGTACAGGTTCGCATGTGGGTTTTCGGTGCTGTGAGCTGTTTCTGTTAGAACTGAGCAGCATCCTGTCATCCAGTACATGCAGCCGAGTCATGTGTCGGTGGACGCGGCACCAACTTGTAGGCACTGTCATTGTCCCCTTTCCCTCGGGCCCGCCCTGTTCAAGCGTGCTTTGTTTCTTACCTAAGTACAATAATTGATACCCCTCTCCGGTTTAAAAAAGGATGATGTTTAGATACATTCCCTGAAAGAAAAAATGATGTTTAAGTATTATTTGAGGGGGATGATGTTTAGATGTTGGTACGGTCTTTGAAATGTATTTTTGATCACTCATTCATACTTTGAAAACAAGATTATATGTAACATGCTTACTATTATCTGCACTTTAAATTACTCGTCTTAGATTGTTTAGATATGAATGTATTTAACATTAAAACGTGTCTAGATACATCAGTATTTGGACAAATCCTTTTTTTGCGGTGTAGTATCTAGACAAGTCTAATACAAATAATTCGAAACGGAGGGGGACTATTGTATTACTTACAATATACGTATCGACAAACAAATTACAGTATTGTAGAAATATTTTTCAAGACAAGGTTATGGATATGTTATTTTATTCTTGTTTCCAATACAAAAATTTAAGGCGATATCAGTAGTCAAAGTTTAACGTAAGGCGTCCAAAATGTAATTCTGTGTGAACTAAGGGATTCTTCATATTGCTTATTTGACAGTTTCTAAACCTAGAAAGGTCAAGTAAGGAGTATCAAATCATGAGAATTTTCCGAAACAATGGCAAGCAATTACTATTACTCTCTTCATTTTGAATAGATATTTTTTGTGCTTGACTCGGTACGTCTAAATTTAGGTCCTAGACTTTTCATGATCGTGCATTTTCATGTATTTTTTCTGAAAATAATTGAGATGTTCGTTTAACAGAAGACAATGTTCTTGTCAACTTCGAGACGTATATGATGGCTTCATTAATCTTAAGATTTAAAAGTTCTGTCTATCACACGTGCTCATACAGATAAGGTATGCATGCGTACATTCATATAGGTGAACGTGAGTGTATGTGGATTTAAGTATCTACTTGTTTAGTGGTCCGCTTTGTATTTTGTGTTAAATTTTAACCATAGATTTAACTAACAAAATACTAGTGCGTGTCATCCATAATTATGTCATTGGAGTCATATTTGAACATAGTTTTCAATGATTTTTTTATATACATTAACATTTTGTTGATTAAATCTAAGGTTAAAGTTCGGAAGAAAATACAAAGAGGCCCGATAAACCACGACAAAAGGTAGTACGTTTGTATAATGCTTATGGACAATGATAAAATAGAGTAAAATATACGTGTGAGATGACATATTACTCATGTGTTATTTTCTTGTCTGACTCTTCTTCTGAATATATGTATTAAATATGGTTTAGCTCTCCAAAGGAGTGCATGTAAGCCGAATATAGGTTAATTAGTTATTTTTGTAAGGAGAGTGGATTTTTTGCTCTCTGGTTCCATGGAGCCCCAAATTTTGAAAAAAAAAACATATTTTTAAGTTGAAAAACCGGAAATAAATACATGCCTATTTCTAGATGTGTGTAAAATTTCATCAGGAAATACGCTTTGGTGTGCGCTCCACAAGAAAAACAAAATCATATACTTTTATAGTAAAGAGTAGGTGTGTTAGAAATACATGATTTATTATTCTGTATAGCTTGCATGTAAATATTTTGGCCAGGAAATTTGGCAGACAAGACGTACACATCCATATGTATGTGTTTATTTTTTTTAACAATTTTGTAAGACCTCAATTTTTGATTGTTTATTTAAAAAAAATTAAAGGCTCAATGGAGCTCAAGCTCTATTAGCAACTTCCTTTTTTTTCACTGATAAAAGGTAAAAAACATAATGAATAAAATTATAGCTAGAATTTAAAATAACAAGTATTAAAAAAATACTTTAATTGAAACCTAATAGATTCTTCCTGAAGAGACATTTGAGAAGGCCCCAACCGAGTAGTAAAAAAAAGATCACGTACTCATCCTAGTTGTGACATAGTGACGGTATTTATCCAAGTTAAAAATCTCAGGACTTTACCCCTTATTGTAACATTGTGGAAGTCAGTTAATGTGGAAGCTTTTATCCCACGGGCGGAGGCCCCCGGTGGGAGGTATGGCAGCCGCCATACCTTAATTCTTAGTAAAAGAAAATTTATATATACGCATATATCAATTGATCTGCTGTCTCGTTCGAGCGCATAAAAAAATGGTGAAAGAAAGAGGTCGCTCGCCTGATGGACCGACCCATCCAGCTGGTGTGCCAGGAACCGGTCAAACTCAATTCTAGATTTAAAAAAGGGTGAGCTCGATTTGACCGAGCGCCCAGGTACACGCACACGTGACCAACTCCACTCGCACCCGCACACGTCACTCAACCCTAAGCAGCTAGTGCAGCGGCGGCAGCTGGCCAGGTCGGGAGGAATAAGCGGGTGACTAACGACGGGGTAGCCTACGGAGGCGCCAGGCTGAGGGTTAGAGCATCTACAGCTGGACCTCTTAAACATGTCTCAAACGCCCGGACAAGCCGCTCAGTCACTGACCGATCACAGAAAAGTGATCCAGACGAGCGTCACAAATATGCCTCACACGTCCGGGCTAACCGGCACCCCCTATCCAGCCCAAATATGGGGCAGATATGTGGGCGTCCGGACGCATCCGTCACATCGGACCCGACCCACGCAGGCCCACCTAAGCCGTATATACTCCTCCCCATCCGCTTACTGGACCAAACCCTAGTCACTTCACTCAACTCATATCCACTCCCTTCGTCATCCGATCTCACCTCCAGCAATCTCCATCCTTCCCCGGCATGGCGGGCAGCGGATCTGACTCCGACTAGTCCGGATTCGTCGACTAGGGTGTCATCTCGTGTAGGTTGGAGGAGGCAATTGTTGGAAATATGCCCTAGAGGCAATAATAAATTGGTTATTATTATATTTCCTTGTTCATGATAATCTTTTATTATCCATGCTAGAATTGTATTGATCGGAAACTCAGATACATGTGTGGATACATAGACAACACCATGTCCCTAGTATGCATCTAATAGACTAGCTCGTTGATCAAAGATGGTAAAGGTTTCCTAGCCATGAACATGAGATGCCATTTGATAACGGGATCACATCATTAGGAGAATTATGTGATGGAAAAGACCCAAACTATAAACGTAGCATATGATCGTGTCAGTTTATTGCTACTGTTTTCTGCATGTCAAGTATCTGTCCCTATGACCATGAGATCATGCAACTCACTGACACCGGAGGAGTGCCTTATGTGTATCAAACGTTGCAACATAACTGGGTGACTATAAAGGTTCTCTACAGGTATCTTCGAGGATGTGTGTTGGGTTGGCATGGATCAAGACTGAGATTTGTTACTCCGTGTGACGGAGAGGTATCTCAGGGCCCACTCGGTAATAGAACATCACAACAAGCCTTGCAAACAATGTGACTAAAGTGTTAGCCACGGGATCTTGTATTACGGAACGAGTAAAGAGACTTGCCGATAACTAGGTTGAACTAGGTATAGAGATACCGACGATCGAATCTCGAGCAAGTAACATACCGAAGAACAAAGGGAACAACGTACGGGATTAACTGAATCCTTGACATAGAGGTTCAACCGATAAAGATCTTCATAGAATATGTAGGAACCAATATGGGCATCCAGGTCCCACTATTGGTTATTGACCGTAGAGGTGTCTCGGTCATGTCTACATAGTTCTCAAACCCGCAGGGTCTGCACACTTAAGGTTCGGTGACGTTTCGGTAGTATTGAGTTATGTAGGTTGGTGAGCGAAGGTTGTTTGGAGTCCCAGATGAGATCTAGGATGTAACGAGGAGCTCTGGAATGGTTCGGAGGTAAAGATTGATATATAGGAAAGTGGTGTTTGAACTCCGGAAAAGTTTCGAGCATTTCTGGCAGTGTACCGGGAGGGATGAATGGGTTCCGGGGGACCACCAAGTGAGGCCAACACCCCCCAAGGGGCCACATGGGACTTATTGGTGGCGCACCAGCCCCTGGTGGGCTGGTCAGCCAGCCCAAGAAGGCCTATGCGCAGGAGGAAGGAGTAGGGGCCAAGTAGGAGAGAATCCTACTAGGAGTCCACCTCCCACATGGGAGGTGGACTCCTCCCCTCTGGTTCGGCCGAAGCCCTCCTTGTAGGAGGGACAAGGCTGCCTCCTCTCCTCTCCCTCCTATATACACTAAGGGTTTTTAAGGGCAGCCCCAACCCTAATTGCCACATGCTGCCCTCTTCTTTCTCTAGATATGTTTCTCCTCTAGATTAGTTCTGCGGTGCTTAGGCAAAGCCCTACATGATTAGTTCACCACCACCGCCACCACGCCGTTGTGTTGCCAGAGAACTCATCTACCTCTCCGCTCCCTTTTGCTGGATCAAGAAGGCGGAGATCGTCATCGATCTGTACGTGTGTTGAACGCGGAGATACTGTCCATTCGGCGCTAGATCGGAAGAACTATGATCAAGATCGCGGGACGGATCGTGATGGGATCGCGGGACGGATCGTGATTGGATCGCGAGATGGATCTTGATGGGATAACGGGACGCTCGGCGATTTGTCGCGAAGACGTTCGACTACATCAACCGCGTTTCTTAACGCTTCCCGCTTAGCGATCTACAAGGGTATGTAGATCCACTCTCCCTCTCATAGATGCTCATCACCATGGATAGATCTTGCGTGTGCGTAGGAATTTTTTTGTTTCCCATGCAACATTCCCCAACAGTGGTATCAGATCTAGGTCTATATGTAGATGAGATCACGAGTAGAACATAAAGGAGTTTGTGGGCGTTGATGCTTAGATTGCTTCCTCCCTTGGTCGTGTTTTGGTTCAACGGTATTGTGGGATGAAGCGGCCCAAACCAACCTTACCCGTACGCTTACGAGAGACTGGTTCCATCGACTGATGTGTAACTTCGTTGCAGAAAGATGGCTGGCGGGTGCCTGTTTCTCCTACTTTAGTTGGATCGGATTTGACAAAGGCGGTCCTTGAGAAGGTTGAAAAGCAATTTATGTATCATCATTGTGGTTTTTGCATAGGTAAGAATTGTTCTTGCTAGATACCCGTAGAAGCCACGTAAAACTTGCAACAACAATTAGAGGACGTCTAACTTGCTTTTGCAGGGTATACTATGATGTGATATGGCCAATTACATGATGAGATATATGTGATGTATGAGATGATCATGTATTGTATAGAATATCACGACTTGCATGTCGATGAGTACAACAACCGGTAGGAGCCATAGGGTTGTCTTTAATTATTGTATGACCTGCGTGTCAATCATTAAGCGCTATGTAATGCTTTACTTTATCGCTAAGCGGTAGCAATAGTAGTAGAAGCATGGTGGGCGTGACAACCCCGATGGTGACACCTTGATGGAGATCAAGATTATGGAGATCATGGTATCATGCCGGTGATGATGGAGATCATGTCGGCACTTTATAGATGGAGATCAAAAGCACAAGTTCATGGCCATATCATGTCACTTATGATTAGCATGTGATGTTAATCCTTTTATACACCTTGTTTTACTTAGGACGGAGGTAGCATTATAAGGTGATCCATCACTTAAATTTCAAGATAAATTGTGTTCTCCCCGAGTGAGCACCGTTGCGAAAGTTTGTCGTGTCGAGACACCACGTGATGATCGGGTGTGATAGACTCCACGTTCACATACAACGGGTGCAAGCCAGTGTTGCACATGCGGAACACTCGGGTTAAACTTCACGAGCCTAGCATGTACAGACATGGCCTCGGAACACAAGAGACCGTAAGGTCGAACATGAGTCATATAGCAGATATGATCAGCATGATGATGTTCACCATTGAAACCACCTCAACTCACATGATGATCGGACTTGAGTTGGTGAATTTGGATCATGTATCACTCGAATGACCGGAGGGATGTCATTTTTAGTGGGAGTTCTTAAGTAATATGATTAATTGAACTCATTATCACGAACATAGTCAGTAGTGTCTTTGCAAATTATGTTGTAAATTACTAGCTCACGTTGTAGCTCCCTTGAATTTTTATATGTTCCTAGAGAAATACAGTTGAAAGATGATGGTAGCAATAATGCGGACTGGGTTCGTGATCTGAGGATTCTCCTCATTGCTGCACAGAAGGCTTATGTCCTTAATGCACCACTCGGTGCACCACCCCCTCACTATAGGAATCAACAACTTTGTTGTTCACCATAGCGGACGGCAAAGGCATGCATGGCAGACGGCAAAGGCTTTGCCTTGTGCTAGCAGACGGCCACCTGTCCAGCTGAATAAGCTACGGTAAAGGGCGCTTTGCCGTCTGTTGGCAGACGGCAAAGATGCTTAGGTCTTTGTCATCTGCCAGCAGACGGCAAAGACCGTGGATGGTACACGTGGCAGCTTACGTCAGTTAAGGGGTTAACGGCATGCTTTGTCGTCCGATAGCAAACGGCAAAGATGCAAAGTTCTTTGCCATCTGCCAGCGGATGGCAAAGCAACGATTTCTTTGCGGGCCTATGTGGTTTCTTTGCCGTCAGCAGGCAGACAACAAAGATGCAAAGTTCTTTGACGTCTGCCAGCTGACGGCAAAGAAACCACATAGGCCAGCCTAGTGCCACCCTAGGTTGCACAGGTAGCTGCCACGTGGCAGCTTTGCCGTGTGCCGGCTGACGGCAAAGCTCTTTGCCGTCTACCAGTAGACGACAAAGAACCTGTATAGCCCCTGTTTTTTCTGTTTCTTCTTAAATTCATTCAATTTCACAGAATTTCATACATGTATATACACACATTTCAAAATATTTTCAACAAGCATACCAACACATATCCAACAACAAGTTACCAACACATATCCAAAAACAAGTTTCCAACAACATATCCAACAACAAAGTTCATCGTACACAATCAAAACAAAAAGGAAGCACAAGGAGAAGAGTAGACTCCATCAATGCAAGCTTCCTCATCTAAAGCAAATCTACAAATTGGGAAAGAAGAAAGTTAGAAGAAGAAGAAGAAGAAGAATGCTAGAAGAAGAAGAAGAAGAAGAAGAAGAGGAAGAATTTTTCTTCTCTTTCTTTTTCTCCTCTCCTCTTCTTTATCTTCTTCTTCTTCTTCTAACTAAGGTAGGTAAAATGCCATTTTTTAGCTAAGCTAGGAAAAAATGCTAAGTGTAGGTCATTTTAGAGCTAAGCTAGGTAAGTAGGTCATTTTGGATCTTCGTAAGGTTATTATGTCATTTTCGAGGAAAATAAGCTAAGTCTATGTCATTTTGGAGCTAAACCAAGGTTATCATGCCATTTTTACCTAAGTATGCTAAGTATGTCATAAATGAACTGAAGAAGCTCAGTATAGGTCATTTTTGAGCTAACCTAGGTAGTTATGCCATTTTTGAGCTAACTAATCATATTTACTCATTTTGGAGGACAAAATGGCAAGTGTAGGTCATTTTAGAGCTATCCTATTTATAATCGGTCATTTTGGAGGTAGGTAAGGTTATTTTGTCATTTTGGAGGAAAATAAGCTAAGTCTATGTCATTTTGGAGCTAAACCAAGGTTATCATGCCATTTTTTACCTAAGTATGCTTAGTATGTCATAAATGAACTAAAGAAGCTAAGTATAGGTCGTTTTGGAGCTAAATTGGTCATTTCTTAAGCTAAGTATGCATTTGTTAAGCAAAACACTTGGGAAAACTTACCATCATCACGGAGGTGAAGGACCGGTCGGGTTTACCTGCTAGTCTCTTTACTCGTTCCGTAATACAAGATCTCGTGACTAACACTTAGTCACATTTCTTGCAAGGCTTATTGTGATGTTGTATTACCGAGTGGGCCTTGAGATACCTCTCTGCCAACCCAACAGACACCCTCGGAGATACCTGTAGAGCACCTTTATAGTCAGCCGGTTACATTGCAATGTTTGATACACACAAGGTACTCCTCCGGTGTCAGTGAGTTGCATCATCTCATGGTCATAGGAACATATACTTGATATACAGAAAACAGTAGCAATAAACTGACACGATCATATGCTACGTTTGTAGTTTGGGTCTTGTCCATCACATCATTCTCCTAATGATGTGATCCCGTTACCAAATGACATCTCATGTCCATGACTAGGAAACCATAGCCATCTTTGATCAACGAGATAGTCTATTAGAGGCATACTAGGGACATGGTGTTGTCTATGTATCCACACGTGTATCTGAGTTTCTGATCAACAAAATTATAGCATGGATAATAAACGATTATCATGAACAAGAAAATATGATAATAACCAATTTATTATTGCCTCTAGGGCATATTTCCAATAGAGCTCATATAGGGCCCGGTGAGATGCGTCATTCCGGTTCCTCTCCTCCTCCAACGGCCTAGACGTCCTCTCCTCCATGTCCCTCTCCCTCTGTGCCGCCTGCCTGTTTGCCTCCGCCAGAAGCTCCTAGGCCCTAGCCTCGATGGCGAGCTCCATTGGCCATGGACGATGCCTTATCTCAGGATCGGAGCTCGTCTGGCGCTTCTTGATCTCCGGGAGAGTTCTAGGACAACGTATCAGTCCATCCCCAATGGCTATCGAGCCATGGGGCCTCCCGCGACCAGATATCATCACGAGCTCTGGATCAAAAGGACTCTAGCTCGGGTTGAAGTCCTCTCCTTTCCTCGCCTTCCCCTCATCTTTGTACCTCACGAGCTTGTTGTGAGAGGAGATGTTGCTGAAGCTCTCTGGATGATCGAGGTCATCCTCAGAGAATTCCTTGGCCTTCTTGTACGAGGCAGTATGGGTCATGGCATAGAGGTCGAACAGCAGTGGCACCTCCTTCTTGTTTTCTCGCGCCTAAAAGAGAGGAACAAAATATTAGTTAAGGGCTCAAGCTAGCATGAAGAATGAAATTGCATGAATCATGAAGCAAACCACATACCCAGTGTTCCCCGTACTCAAACAGGTTGGAGCTCCCTTGATGGTGTGGCACACCTTGTATTTGGGCACGCTTATCCTTGGCCTTGTTGTGGTCAGCTAGCCATTTGGGAGAGCACGACTCATCCACCAATGCCTCCCAACAGTCCATCCTATCCGCACACCATCTCGGGGCACCTAAGTTAGACAAGAGAATTTCAGAGCTACGCCTACGAATCAAATCAAGGAAACTAAGTACAAGGCCTTAAGAATAGGTAATTACCTTCATATACTTCACCTTACTCAGATAATTTTTGCGGCACTTCTTCTTGGCCCTCTTAATGTTAGTCGAGGCGTAGTAGTCTCGAATAGCCTGCACCCGAGCCTCGTGTCGTAAGTTTTGAAGTAGGCGCTTGCACTCAGCTACGAGAACAATAGCCGCGTCTGCCTCGTGTTCCTCAAGACACCTGTAGAAGGTCTGCAATCAAACCAGACAACATTGATTAGTACAATCACTAGGTGTTGTTGATTTTTAATTCTGTAAAGGAGAAATTACCCAAAACCGACGGATCACAATGTCGCCCACCGTCTCGCACAAGACATCGTCGACCCTCTCCTCCAGTGGGGCCGGGGCAGCCACGTACAGCTCCCAGGTCAGTGCTACCTATGGAACCTCACCCTCACCGGGCAATTGGACCTTCCCCGGGAAGTGGTGCCGGAGAAGCACACCAAGGACTGGTTGGGCCTGCGGACACCACGGTCGTGTTTCCAACCCCTGCAGTATGACAAGGCCAACACATTAGATATTAATTTGAAGAAATATGAAGGCAAACGGTTAAAAAGAGTAAATGCACTTACTTCACCGCATTATGCTCAATCAACCACCTTTGATCGCGGGTCATCGGCACGGGCGGGAGCTTTGTACAACCACGCTGGTAGACCTTATTGCCCTCCTCAACCAGCTCGTCATCGCTATAGTTGTCCTCAGACAAGTTGTCCTCGCCACCATCAGCATGGCCACTAGCCTCCGGAGTCACGTGGGACGAAGACTCTGGGACCGGAGTCTCCTAGGACGAAGACTCTGGGACCGGAGTCTCTTGGGACGAAGGCTCGGTGTCCCAAGGCTCGTCGGCCCAAGGCTCGACGACAGTCCGAGACGGGTCCACCTGAGGCGGAGCACTCCTATGGTCGGGAGAATCAGCTGGGGGTGGCGGCGAGGAAGGCGCAGCAACCTTCTACCTCTAGCACCTCTCTTCTTCTTCCCCCGACCTCTCCCGGTCGAAGAAGAAGTGCTCACCGGTGTCTGCATGCTGTGTACCAGCGCTCTCCAAAGTTGCTGGGGTGGAATAATAGCACCCCTCCCAGCACGCGCCGAGGAAGGAGGCTCAGAGTTCTCTCGACCCGCGCCCACCATCTGTCAACACCTGCAATGACAAAGAGTGAACAAAATTAGTTCAACATAAAAAAAATGAAATACCTAATAACATGAACTAATTAATAATATATATATATACATAATAATAATTGAATACCTGACATTACTAATATTAATCTTCATCGTCTACATATGCTCCGGGATCAATAAATGCATAATCATCATCACTATCAGTAATGACGTGCTCATCAACATCATCAATAAATGCACCAACATGTGGAAGGCCTCCTTTATGTAATCGGTCAAGCATTGACAGGTCATCCGCAACAGTAACCTCTTCTTCTTCCGTCTCTTCTTGTTCCGTCAGAGGGGTGAAGTCGGATTCACTGTCGCTGTCTACCTGAATGTTCTGGGGTGAAGTAGAGCGGCTCTTGAAACGTTTTTTGGAAACACGTGTTTCTTGGAAGAATTCTCCTTCATATGTGTCTGGGTTAATGTGAGGTTCATAATCATCTTCATTGAGGGGAGGTGGTCTAAAATGTGGCGGCACATCATAACCGATATCCCAACCATTCAGATTTGGATCCTTTGGCAGACCCACGGTAGATAGAAAACTTGGGTCGCTTGTTGAGTCATAATATAGACATCGGGAACATGTAAATGGGTGCTTTGTTTGATTTCGACTAGCCCTATATGTTCATGAGTCCTTCTAGTCTCCTTCGGTTGGAACCAATAACATTTGAAGACTACGACGTTTGGTGGGTTTTCACCAAAGAATGTAAGTTAATAAATTGCTTCAACTCTTCCATAATACTCAACCCCTCCTTCGCCGACAGCGGAGACACAACAATTTGTAGACTTTCGGTCGGCCATAGATAGATCTTTGCCAAAAGTACGAAAGTGATACCCGTTGATGTCGTATTTGTCAAATTAACAGACCTTATAGTCAAAACCATTAGCGACTTGTCTCAGTTCGGAGTCCATAGACTTTGCATTAGCCTACAAGTTTAATACAAAAGGATTGTTGCATTAGCCGCAAACTAGACACACAAATGAAATCGTCTAATTGAAATTACCGTTTGTTTGAACCAAGAGATGAAACCGGGATAGCCGCCTCCATGCTTTGCCAGAAGCTCATACTCTTCGATGGAATCCTTTTGGATCACCGCTCCATCCGAGAATTTGGTGACGTATCGACTGTATCACATATCCGGGAATAAGAGCATTTCAAAGGAATTAGAAGTTGCAAAACAATGTACCGAGAACTTACTCGATGTACGGATGCACTTCTGTTAGGTTGTCGAAGATATACAACGAAATGGTCCGCCATTCTACGACATCCAACGCTATTGCTTTCAAAGCATCGGCTGGTGCGAGCTTCCCTTTGAATAGGCTGAGGTTGGATCGACCTTTTTCATGGTCACCATCATTGTACCGAGGCTTCGGATTATGCAAATGACGATTCTTGGCTTTGTAGTGTGCTGTCACGAAGTTTGTCGCCTCCTCAGTAATGAATGCCTCGGCCATCAATGCTTCAACCCTATGTTTATTTTTACATTTTGCTCGAAGCGTCGTCTGCATCCTCTCAGTTGCGAAGCACCAACGATTTTGCACGACCCCCCCAATCTTGCCTCGGTCGGGAGAGGTAAAATCAAATGCTGCATTGGATTAAAGAAGCCTGGTGGAAAGATCTTTTCTAACTTGCAGATCAACTCCGGCGCCAACTCTTCCAGTTCGTCTAGCACGTCAGGCAATAGTTCTTTCGCACAAAGAGCATGGAAGAAATAGCTCAGCCCTGCCAATACTAGCCATTCATCCTTAGGGATAAAACCATGCAACATCACCGGCATTACCCGCTCAAGCCATATGTGCCAATCATGACTCCTGAGACCAAATATTTTCAATTTGTCAAGACTCGCTCCCCTCTTTAGATTCGCTGCATACCCACCGGGTAACATCAACTGCATGTTCACCCACAAGATCATTTCCCTCATAGCTGGCCTTCCAAGATTGAACCATGCCTTTGGCTTCCTCTAGTTCTTCTTTCCTTTCGGCTGTCGTATGTTTTGTAACGGTCTATCACATAGAGCCACCTGATCGACTCTAGCCTTAGGATTATCCTTCGACTTCCCCTCTATGCCAAACAATGTACCAAAAAGGGCCTTCGCGATATTCTTTTCAGTGTGCATCACGTCGATGTTGTGTGGGCAAAGGAGGTCTTTAAAGTAAGGCAGATCCCACAAACATATCTTGTGAGTACAGGCGTGTTCTGTATTATACCCTTTGAAATACCCTGGACGATTTGGATCCGGCTCGAGAGTGTTTATCTGATCAAGGATCTGTTAGCCTGTCAACGCAGGTGGTGCAATATTTTTGACAACTCTACGTTTAATGAAATTCTACTTGTCTTTTCTGAACTTATGGTCTGGATCCAGGAACTATCTATGCATGTCGAAGAAAGAAAACTTGCGACCCGCCTGCAGCCAACAGAACTCAAGAGCTGCCTTGCATGTGGGGCACGGGAACCTTCCATGCACACACCAGCCAACAAATAGCGCATACGCCGGCAAGTCATGCGACGAGTACATGTACCACACATGCATTTTGAAGTTCTTTTTGGTAGCAGCGTAATATGTCTTGATCCCATTATCCCAGGCTTCTTGCAATTCATCCTTAAGCGGTTGCATGTACACATTCATATTCTTCCCCGGATATTTGGGCCCTGGAATTATCAACGTCAGGAAATGTTCTTTCTTTTCATAATCTCTCCGGGGCGGGAGATTGAGTGGAATGACAAATACAGGCCAACAACTGTATTATGCTGCCGTCATACCATACACATTGAACCCATCCATGCTGATGGCAACTCGAGGATGCCTTGGATCTTCCGCATTATCCTTATGTAATGCATCGAAGTGCTTTCACGCAAAAGCGTCTGAAGTGTGTCCCAACATGGGATTCCCATATGCATCTAGTTCTGTTCTTTTGCCCAATTTATGCCACATCATCTGTCTGGCAGTCTCTTCGACCATGAAAAGATGTTGAAGTCTTGGTATGATTGGCAGATACCGAAGAACATTAAAGGGGATTTTGGTCTGACTCTTCTCACCCATACCGTTGTCTACCAGAATATACCTGGAAGAATTGCAAATGGGGCAATAGTTCAAGGCTGCATACTCAAGCCTAAATAAGGCACATCCATTCTCACACGCATCTATCTTCTCAGAGGGCATCTTAAGCACACGTAGGATTTTGTCCGACTGGTACAAGTTTGCTGGCAATACATGGCCTTTGGGTAGAAAGCGTCCAAATATCGTCATCATCGCATTGTAGCATTCTCTGCCCAGGTTGAACTGAGCCTTCAGAGCCATTACTTGCGCGATGGCATCCAGCTGACAAAGCTCAGTGTAGTCGTGGAGAGGATGTTTTGAAGACTCCAACATTTCATAGAAGGCCTTTGCAGATTCCTCCATCTCATCGTCCGAATCCCGAGCATCATCAAAGTCTTGCACCATGTCTTCGATCCCGGTACCATGCTCGTCGGTGCGACGACGAACCACCTCGGCTCTGGCATGTTGGGCAGACTCACCATGAAATGTCCAGACCGTATAATTAGGCGTAAAACCCCACTTCTGCAAGTGTTTGATCATTTCAAACTCTGACTTCTTCTTAAAGTTGTCGCAATCGACACAAGGGCACCAGGTTATTTTCTGTCCATTTGCAAATGCGACTCTTACAAACTCCTTGGTTTTTGTTATCCATTCATAGGTCATGTCTTTCTGACTAGTGTGACCAGTGTACATCCACCCACGATCACTCATCTTGCCTAGCTACTGGACACACACAAAAAAATACATAATTCAGCAAACCATATTCATCAGTTAATAGAGTTTGTCAGTTTTATTACGTCGATGCAACCTAGACGCTAGTAGGTAAATATAGGTCCTAATCCCACCTGAGTATGTGTAGATTGGGTTCGTTTTCCCATGCTCTACACTAGATCCGACACACAATTTCGGCAGCACCTCACCGTTGTTCTCCTGATACACTTCTCGGCAATAAGCAGAGAGGATGTGTACCCGGAGAACAACAGGGAGGCACTGACAAAATTCTGCATCGGATCCGGAGCAGAGCATATGGGAAAACGAACCCAATCTACACATACTCGGGCTATCCATGGATAACGTTGGACAATTCAAAAGAATCACGGTTATAAATATGCTAATGAATGCATATTTATAGATGTAACCCTTTCGAACGGGAGACACATAGTGGTCACGCATGCTAATGATTGTAGACACCTATAGCTAGCAAGTTTCATCGGCACGAAGACCGGAACAGAGGAAATGAAGGGGGGAGGAGGACATGTCATTTGTGCTCACCCACGAACGTAGGGGAGGAGCTCGTCGAACGCACGGGGAGGTCGTCGAACACCAGACCCTGACAACGACGAAACAACTACACATTTAAATCCACCTGATCAACATAAATATGATGTTTTGTATAACAAAATTCGAAAAATATATGACATAACTCATAATTCACAAATATATGACCCGTGTCGTGTCGGGGTCGGGGTGTCAGGGGTGTCGTGTCGGGGTCAGGGTTTCGGGGGTGTCGTGTCGGGGTAGGGGTGCTGTGTCGGGGTCGGGGGTGCCGTGTCGGGGTGTCGTGTCCGGGGTCGGGATGTCGGTGGTGTCATGTCGGGGTCGACCCTCGACTCCTTTTCCCCTCGACCACTCGGCGACCCTCTTTTCCCTCGGCGACCCTCTACCATCGACGACCCTCTTTTTGTACTTTTCCCACTTCTTTTTTTCATCTTCTACTTCTACTTCTTTTTTTCATCTTCTTCTTCTTTCTTCTTCTTCTACTTCTTTTTTTTTCTCCTTCTTCTTCTTCTTCTACTTCTTCTACTACTTACTGTTCTTTCTTTTTCATCATCTTCTTCTTCCTCTTCTTCTTCTTGTTCGTCTTCTTCTTTTACTTCTTTTTTTTCATCTTTCTTGTTTATTCTTAAAAAACACAAAAAACCTAAATTAAACCAAACTAAATCTAGGGGTGTCGGGGTGTCGGGGGTGTCGGCGGTGTCAGGGGTGTCGTGTCGGGGTCGGGGTGTCGGGGGTGTCGTGTCGGGGTAGGGGTGCTGTGTCGTGGTCGGGGTGCCATGTCGAGGTGTTGGGGTGTCGTGTCGGGGGTCGGGGTGCCGTGTCGGGGTCGGGGTGTCGGGGGTGTCGTGTCGGGGTCGGGGTGTCGTGTCGGGGTAGGGGTGCTATATCAGGGTCGGGGGTGCCGTGTCGGGGTGTCGGGTGTCGGGGTGTCGGTGGTGTCCTGTCGGGGTCGACCCTCGACTCCTTTTCCCCTCGATCCTCGACCCCCGACAATCTAAATAAAACTAAACTAAATCTAAAAAACAGAAAAAATAGAAAAAACAAAAAAACTCACCTTAGGGTTTAGGTGACGGTGCGGCTCCGGCGGCGGCGAGGGGCGGGGCGGCGCGGCTCCGATGATGGGGCGGGGCGGCGCGACACGGCTTCGGCCGTGGGGCGGGGCAGCGCGGCGTGGCTCCGACGGTGGGGCGGGGCAGCGTGGCCACCGCGGCCTACGTCCGTTGGGAGGGGCGACCGGGGCGGGGCAGGCGGCCGGCCGGCGACGGGGCGGGCTCCGGTGGGCGGGGCTGGCCGGTGGTGGCGGGGGCTCCAGAGGGTGGTGCAGGGGGGCGGTAGCTCGGGCACAAGGCCGCGCACGCAGGTAAGGTGAGGGGAGAGAGAGAAGGGTGGGGCGACACGGCAGGCTCCAAGGGGCGGGGCTGGACGGTGGCGCCGGGGGCTCCGGAGGGTGGCGCGGGGGGGGGGGGGGGGGTTCGGGCATAAGGCGGCGCACGCAGGTGAGGTGAGGGGAGAGAGAGAGAGGGGTGGGGCGACGGGGCGGGCTCCGAGGGACGGGGCTGGATGGTGGCGCCGGGGGCTCCGGAGGGTGGCGCGGGGGCGGCGGTTCGGGCATAAGGCGGCGCACGCAGGTGAGGTGAGGGGAGAGAGAGGGGTGGGGCGACGGGGCGGGCTCCGAGGGGCGGGGCTGGCCGGTGGCGGTGGGGGCTTCGGGGGGTAGCGCGGGGCGGCGGCGGCTTGGGCACTGGGGATGACGCGGGTGAGGTGAGGGGAGAGATAGAGGGGAGAGAGAGGGGTGGGGTGTGGGGGGTTAGGTAGGTTAAATCTCTTTGTCGTCTGCTAGCAGACGTCAAAGAGACTAGCTAGTGGGGTGGAGCCGGGGGGAACGGACGTCTTTGCCGTCTGCTAGCTAATACCCGTTAGTGGGCCACCCTTCCTCTTGTTCGTCTGCTAGCTTATGGCAAAGCTTCTTTGTCGTCTGCCAGCAGACGGCAAAGAAACGGCTGATGGCAAAGAGCTTCTTTGTCGTCAGCTAGTTCTTTGCCGTTTGTTTTCTGGAAACGGATGGCAAAGAGCTTCTTTGTCGTCCGCCAGCTGACGGTAAAGAACTGGCAGACGAAAAATTTGATGTTTCCAGTTGTGCCTCTACCGTCGTCTGTTGATGTTGTGAACATCTGACAGACACGTTCCGAAGACTACTTGATAGTTCAGTGCGTCATGCATTACAACTTAGAACCAAGGCTCCAAAACGTTTTGAACGTCACGGAACATATGAGATGTTCTAAGAGCTGAAATTGGGATCTCAGGCTCGTGCCCGTGTTGTGAGATATGAGATCTCCAAAAAGATTATTTGCCTGCAAGATGAAGGAGAATAGCTCAATCGTTGAGCATGTGCTCAGATTGTCTGGGTGCTACAATCGCTTGAATCGAGTGGGAGTTGATCTTCCAGATAAGATAGTGATTGATATAGTTCTCCAAGTCACTGTCACTAAGGTACTAGAACTTCGTGATGAACTATAATTATGCCAGGGATGAAAATGATGATCCCTGAGATGTTCGCGATGTTTGACATCGCGAAGGTAGATATCAAGAAGGAGCATCAAGGTATGATGGTTAGTAAAACCACTAGTTTCGAACAGGGAAAGGGTAAGGAGGGAAACTTCATGGATGGCAAGTCAGCTGCTGCTCCAGTAAAGCAACCCAAAGTTGAACCCAAACCCGAGACTTAGTGCTTCTATTATGAGGAGAGCGGTCGCTGAAGTGGAATAACCCTAGATACTTGGTAGATAAGAAGGCTGGCAATGTCGACAGAAGTATATTTGATATACGTGTTATTGATGTGTACCTTGCTAGTACTCCTAGTAGCACCTGGGTATTGGATACCGGTTCGGTTGCTAAATGTTAGTAACTCGAAATAAAATCTACGGAATAAACGGAGACTAGCTAAGGGTGAGGTGATGATATGTGTTGGAAATGTTTCCAAGGTTAATGTGATCAACATCACACGCTCTCTCTACCTTCGGGATTAGTGACAAACCAAAATAAATGTTATTTGGTGTTTGCGTTAAGCATGAACATGATTTGATCGTGTTTATTGCAATATGGATATTCGTTTAAGTGAGAGAATAATGGTTATTCTGTTTACATGAATAATACCTTCAATGGCCATGCACCCAATGAGACTGGTTTGTTGAATCTTGATCGTAGTAATACACATGTTCATAACATTGATGCCAAAAGATGCAAAGTTAATAATGATAATACCACATACTTGTGGCACTGGCGCTAAATGTCATATTGGTATAAATCGCATGAAGAAACTCCATGCTGATAGATCTTTGGACTCATTCGGTTTTGAATCGGTTGAGACATGCGGACCATGCCTCATGGGCAAGATGACTAAAGACCCCGTTTTCGGTATGATGGAGCAGGCTAGTAACTTATTGGAAATAATACATGTTGATTTA
This sequence comes from Hordeum marinum, assembly GCA_022496015.1. Taxonomy (NCBI): domain Eukaryota; kingdom Viridiplantae; phylum Streptophyta; class Magnoliopsida; order Poales; family Poaceae; genus Hordeum; species Hordeum marinum. The sequence goes on from CM039672.1 coordinate 49,083,687, forward strand.
TGCGGTCCAATGATTGTTGTAGCATGCAGTGGATATCGTTATTTTCTTACCTTCACTGATGATTTGAGTATATATAAGGATATTTACTTAATGAAACACAAGTCTGAAACGTTTGAAAAGTTCAAACAAATTCAGAGTGAAGTTTAAGATCATCGTGACAAGAAGATAAAAATGTCTATGATATGATCATGGAGGTGAATATCTGAGTTACGAGTTTGGCATACAACTTTAGACAATGTGAAAGTTGTTTCACAACTCACGCCACCTGGAACACCATAGTGTGATGGTGTGTCCGAACGTCGTAGTCGTGCTTTATTGGATATGATGCGAACTATGATGTCTCTTATCGATTCGCCACTATCGTTTTGGAGTTATGCATTAGAGACAACTACCTTCACTTTAAAAAGGGCACCATCTAAGTCCGTTGAGATGACACCATATGAATTTTGGTTTGACGGAAACCTAAGCTATCATTTCTTAATGTTTGGGGCTGCGACGCTTATGTGAAAAAGGGTTTTCACCTAATGAGCTCAAACCCAAAGCGGACAAATGCATCTTCATAGAATGCCCTGACTTAACGGTTGGGTAAACCTTCTATCTTAGATCCAAGCACAAAGTGTTTGTTGCTAAAACGGGTCCTTTCTCGAGAAAGAGTTTCTCTCAAAATTATTGAGTGGGAGGAAGATAGTACTTGATGAGGTTGTTGAACCATTGTTTCAACCAGAGAGTAGCCTAGCGCATAAAGATGTTTCTATGGAGCCTACATTAGTTGATGAGGAAGTTAATGATGATCATCATGAATCTTCGGATCAAGTTACTATCGAACCTCGTAGGTCGACAAGGACGAGTACTGCTCCTGAGTTGTATGACAACCCTGTCTTAGAGGTCATGTTGTTGGACAACGATGAACCTACGAACTATGGAGAAGCGACGATGGGCACGGATTCCGACAAATGGCTAGAGGCCATAAAATCCAAGAAAGGATTTGTCGTGGGAACGAGCCTAACACTAGATGGTAGGGGTACGAAAGGAGAGGGCAGAGTCCTAGCTACGGCGAGGATGTACACACAGATGTATGAGTTCAGGCCCCTCTCGTGGAGGTAACAGCCCTACGTCTCAGTGCTAGGGAGCTTATGTCGTGTGGAATATAGAGATTACAATGGTTGCCAACCCCTATGTAGGAGGGGAGGGGCGGCTTATATAGAATTCGCACCCCTCATAATTACCCAGAATCTAAGGGTCCGATCGTGGGGTTAAAGTTTGTCGTTACTGGTAACATACGCAATAAAAGCTACTAATGATAATTGAACCAACGTCTGCCTGTTGGGCTCTTGATGATGGCTCCTGGTCTTCTAGCATCGAGTGAAAGTGAGGTCTTCCGAGTGACACGCGACTACCGAGTGAAAGAAGGAGTCTCCGAGTGGATATCTGTCGAGTGGCTTTGAACGTCTCCAGGAATCCTCTCAGAACTTCATGCTTGATCTTCAAGTCCTCCCATGTAGTGTCCTTAGGTAGGATATGTAGGCCTTGTCTAGGACCCTACCCTAGGTACATATCCTCGTCATTAGCCCCTGAATGGATCGGGGTTCGAGTGGTGAAATGAGGTATCAATGTCGACCTTGAGTTAGGGCATCAAATCCTCCGAATGATATTTGGGGTTTCAATGGAACTTGCATCGACTGAACTCTGGGTATTAACGTCCATTCATGATCGGCACGCAAAATCTTCCAAATGATATTCGGGACTTCAACAAAACTTGCGTCGTTTGAATTCTTCTTCGTTCGCCCGGATCCATTCAGCCTTAAAAGTGCCCGAGTGGATGTTCAACGCCTATTTTGCTCCGAGTGAACTGAAAGTGTCTTGGGACGGTCTGACAGACCCGGATTTTGCGGGATACTAAATTTTTTGAAGCGCGCGCGCGATGATGATGCCACGATCAGGGCAAGTGGAGGCACGACGCCTCGATTCTCGCGCCGGTCATATCGCGACGTACTGGGCGCCGTCAGCGGTTGGCGTGTGTGGTGATCTCGCGGGTCCACTGATCATTGGGACACTCGGCGGAGTATAAAGCCTCACGCGCCGCGGATGGCACAGTACTTCCGCCCATTCTTCCTCTCTTTTCCTCCGCCTACTCTACCCCCAACACCACACTCCGTTCCTCCTTGACGAGAGTCGTCGCGCCGATGACGAAGAACGCGACGGAGAAGCTGGAGCGGGCAAAGAAGGGGGTGACGAAGCTCAAGGGCAAGAAGCCCTCGACCGTTCGGTTCACCGCGCCGACGGGATGGATGCAGGGGGATTTCTCCCCTCTGTAGTCACTCGCGCGGACATGGAGGGCCTTGTCACCGACGGGCTAGTGGCGGACGGCGCCTGGAGGCTGCCGGGGGAAGAGCGCGAGCCGGAACCGCGCGACGGGGAGCAGATCCTCCTTCTCTCCCACGTTGAAAGAGGTTTCTCCATGCCACCCCACCTATTCTTTAGGGGATTCCTGAATTTCTTCGGCGCCCAACTGCATCACCTCTCGCCAAATACCATTGCATATTTGTCTGCCTTCGTCACTTTGTGCGAGTGTTTTCTAGGTTTCTCTCCCCATTGGGGGCTGTTCAAGCACCTCTTTACGGTCAGATCCCAGACCGTGAAGAAAGCTCTCCCCGCTGATGGGAATACTCATGTGCTTCAGCTGTGTGAAGGGTTTGGAGTTCAGAAAAGAGCTCGTAGTTCCTTCCCTGCCATGACCTTTCCTGAGTCTGTCAGAGGCTCGCAGTCGACCTGGTTCTACTGCAAAGATGTAGCATCACCCAATATGTCGACTGACCTTCCCCCTATACACCTGACCGTCCAGCTGTCCCCAAGTCTCTGAGGGTGACCGGAGAGGAGCATGTCCAAGTAGGTATCTTAGTTGAAGCGGTGGTGCAGCTGATCCGGGGTGGAGTGACTGGTATGGATTTGTTGGAGACGTTTCTCGGTCGACGTATTCAGCCGCTCCAAGCCAGAGACCACACCATGTGGCACTATGTGGGCCCTGAGGACTTGACCAGGACGCATCCAGAAGAGGTTCCACAGAAAACTATCGAGCAGTGGCTTTGTAGCATCACCGGAGCTTGCGATAATCCTTTGGGAGCCTAGAGGATCCGACCTTACTCGGCCGAAAACCCTCCAAAGAATCTGGTGAGTTACGTGGTGTCGACTGATGTGTTTGTACTGTCGAGTGATACATTGACTTATAAACTGATTTCCTCACTTGAATCATGCAAGAGTGGACGAACATGCACTCGCCTGTTCCCAACGGGAACCATGCTAAGGACGGCGTGGTGAGCGAGGGCGGCAGCGTGGACAGCGGCGGCCCCTCTGACTCTGAAGATGAATACGCGGACTCCGACGAAGAGGAAGAAGTCGAGTCACCTCCCCGGCACGAAGGCCGCACCAAGTCCCGTCAGGATCCGGCAGCTGTTGAGGACAGGGCTCCAGGCCCTAGCGAGAAAAACCCGAAGCAGAGTCGCCCTTCAACTGTTGAGTTGAGTGAGAGGCTGGCCAAACAGCCCAAGCAAGTCAAGACCAAACCTCGCAAGGCTTTGCCTCGCATGAGGATGGTCGTACCTGTTGTCTTCATGTAAGTATTTATTTTTGAATTCTTTCTGTCGACTATGGCCTTGAGTTGTAGCTGACCGAGTGATGTTCAATCCGTCAGAGCTACTACGTTCGTAACCTCGCCTCATCGAGACGGAGGGGAGGCGATGGACATTGACACTATTGACGCTGCCACTTCTCATAGAGGTTAGCAAGTTGTTGATTCGTCCGAATGGGACTCGACACATGCAAATGCTAACATAGTCGGTTGTTGTTGCAGAGGTCATTCAAGTGGAGGACGACGAGGAGCACCTGGACACTTTGCGCACTCGTATCCGAAGAGCTTCATCCGCGCAGGCGCCTCAGCGCTCGACTACAGGGTCCTTCTAGGGGATAGGCAACTCGACACAATTCAGAGCTGAACCCGCAGCGCCTCTGTCGCATGCTCCTCCAGCTGTCTCGACCGTTGTGATGTCAACTCCAACCGGACCCACTCAGACTGCCTCAGCTGCCCTAGCAACCATGTCGATCACGCCTGTGACGGCCTTCTCTCTGCATCGCGTTCTGGAAGATCAGACCAGAGCTGCGAAGGAGGCCACGATCCAGGCGGAGCAGATCATGCTGAGAACCAAGGAGGCGTACGAGGCCAGCAAGCTGGCTTATGATGTCAGCGCAGCCCTCCGCACTAATGTTCGAGTAAGTTCGCTTGTAAGTACGTTTCCGATTGAATTCCTGTCTTTTCTTGGCTGTTGTACACCCACTGGGTGCTTCTCCCCTCAAACAGACCGGATCATAGTCGAGTAGGATTGGTGTCAATAGTACGTGTGGTACTAGAGTCAGTCGACATGTCGAGTTTTTTTCCTGACGAGTTACTCGACGGATCGAGAGTTAACCGTCTTAGTGGGGGCACTTTTAGTGCACCCACTGGGTGTAGTCCCCAAGACCGCTGTCGAGTGCTTGCATCGGCAGGGGTCTTAGAGCTTGTTGTACCCACCACTCCGCAGTTACTCTATAGGTTTCATGGATGTTATTTACAAACCAAGATATGATGCTGCATAAGGATAGACTGCACTTCTCAAAGTGATGGATATTCCAATGATGGATGTTTCTGTCACTCGACTGATCAAGAATCGGCAGATCCGGTGGGGGCACGCTAAATGCACCCACTGGGTGTAGTCCCCGAGACCGCTGTCGAGTGCTTGCAGCGGCGGGGGTCTTAGAGTTTATTGTATACATGATACATTTCGCCTTGGATCCCGCCACTCCGTAGCTACCTTGCAGGTTTCATGGATATTATTGACAAACCATGGTATGACGCTGCATAAGGATAGATTGAACTTCACAAAGCAGGGAGGCGCGTCACTCGACGGGTCGAGTGTTCTGACAGGGCTGGCCTTGTCGAATGTTTTAATAACCAGTGAGGACACGCTAAGTGCACCCACTGGGTGTAGTCCCCGAGGCTACTATTAATCGCAGACGATAAGCAGTAGGCTTGAAAACTTGTCGTATGCGTGGTACTAGAGTCACTCGACATGTCGAGTTTTTTTCCTAACGAGTTACTCGACAGATCGAGAGTTAACCGTCTCAGTGGGGGCACTCTTAGTGCACCCACTAGGTGTAGTCCCCGAGACCGCTGTCGAGTGCTTGCACTGGCAGGGGTCTTAATAGAGACAACCTTGAATTTGTTTACGGCGCGCGGAGCGCCAGGGCCACTCGACATGTCAAGTGGACTTTTTTCTTGAATTCTTCTTAGGTTGTTCCAAGATTGTAAGATAGTCATTTGCCGGTGTTCATAACTCAGTCGACTGTCCCAGGTGCCACTTACCGATTGAATTCCTGCCTTTTGTTGGTTCCAGAGGGCTTGCGAACTTGGGATGCAGTACAAGGACGTGGAGAATGAAAGGAACCGGCTGCGAGTGGATCTGGCGGTCTCCAACAACGCTCTGGAGCGAGCGCGTGCCGAGATGAAGTCTTTGGGAGGTAATTACTGCTGACTCTCCACATTCCCCTCTTCATTCTTCATGTTTTGAACCGAGTGCTCTCACTCGAACAGACGTACGCAATGAAAACCGTCGACTCCAAGCGCGACTCAACAATGTTGTTTCTTTAGATTCCATGAAGAAGGCGCTGGAGGAGAAGGACAAGGCACTTGCTGACGCCCAACGAGTGGCCAGGGACAAGACTGAAGCTGCAGATCGGAAGCTGGCGGCTGCCAAGAAGCTGGAGGAGGAGAACACCAAGATGAAGCAGGAGCGTGCAGACCTCATCAAAAGGAGCAATGGCCTAGAGAAGCATTTGGGCGAATTCTCGAGGAAGATGTATATTCTGCTCGACGGTGAGTGTTTCTTGTCGACTGAAGTTTGTAATTTTTTTGAGGGTCGTAGTTCACCGATTCTCCTCCCATTCTCCATTCTTCAACAGAATTCTGCCAAGACTTTGAGAAGGAGACAAAAGAGTTTGAGCCCAATATGGATCCCACCAAGTCACCAGTTGCCGATGCAGTGGCCATGAACATGCTGAGACTCAACTTCCGGCTCCAAGGCGTCTAGGCATATATTGCCCGACTGAAATCTGCAATGGAGAGAATCGACAAGGAGCTATGGCCTGAGGACACTCTTCAGCTCGACCTCAACTCTATAATGGTTCACCCGAATGAACTTCCTAGTCGAGTGCAAGCCTGGAAGAAATCTGCTGCTCGCTGCGGGGCCGACGTGGTGTTATCACTTGTCTGGGTCCATTGCAGGGACGTGAGGGAGGAGAAGCTGAAGGAGCTCCAGGTGGTAAACACGAAGAAACTCCAGTTTGAGGACTTCATGGAAACCTTCATTAAGGTAGCCACCAGAATCGCCGACGGCATCGACTTGGACACTTTTGTCGAGCCTGCCTGTCCGTCACCCATTTAAAAAACTTGGTCTTTGGAGGAAACACTTATATTTGCCTCGGTATGCCGAGTGGAATTGTTTCCCTTAAAAATTCATTCAGGCCTTAGGCCTGAGCACATTTGATTCCGTACAAAATGTTTATCCGCGGTTTACCCTTTGGATTTTATTCGTATTTGGCTTTCAATCGTCTGTTCGACTGAGTTTGTTTTTAACTTAGGCGAAACGTGTTTTGCAGCTAAGCCTTCGAGTGTGAGGATTGCTCATCACTCGGAGTATTTTCGAAATTAGGCGAATGTCGATTCGCAGCTAAGTTGTCGAGTGAATGGATTACTATCCACCCAAAAAGGTTTTTAACTTAGGCGAAACGTGTTTCGCAGCTAAGCCTCCGAGTGTGAGGATTGCTCATCACTCGGAGTATTTTCGAACTTAGGCGAATGTCGATTCGCAGCTAAGTTGTCGAGTGAATGGATTACTATCCACCCGACAAGGTTTTTAACTTAGGCGAAACGTGTTTCGCAGCTAAGCCCTCGAGTGTGAGGATTTCTCATCACTCGGAGTATTTTCGAACTTAGGCGAATGTCGATTCACAGCTAAGTTATCGAGTGAATGGATTACTATCCACCCGAGGAGGTTTTAAACTTAGGCGAAACGTGTTTCGCAGCTAAGCCCCCGAGAGTGAGGATTGCTCATCACTCAGAGTATTCTTGAACCTAAGAGAAGACGGATTCACAAATAGGTCGTCGAGTGAATGGACTGCTATCCACCCGACAGGGTTTTTAATTTAGGCGAAACATGTTCACAGCTAAGCCCCCGAGTGTGAGGATTGCTCATCACTCAGAGTATTTTTGAACCTAAGTGAAGACAGATTCGCAAATAGGCCGTCGAGTGAATGGACTGCTATCCACCCGACAGGGTTTTTAACTTAGGCGAAACATGTTCATAGCTAAGCCCCCGAGTGTGAGGATTGCTCATCACTCAGAGTATTTCTGAACCTAAGCGAAGACGGATTCGCAAATAGGCCGTCGAGTGAATCGACTGCTATCCACCCGACAAGATTTTTAACTTAGGGAAAACATGTTCACAGCTAAGCCCCCGAGTGTGAGGATTGCTCATCACTTGGAGTATCCCCAAGAATGTGACTGTACGATTGGAACCGACGATATATATTGCAGAAATGTGAATTGTATTGATGAAGTATTCTTATTACATCAAAAGATCCTCGTCTCAAGTGTAAAAACGTCGGAGCAGATCTGCATTCCAGGCTCGTGGCTCGTCTATCCGCTTCATGAGATTGTACAGGTGATAGGCTCCATTGTTTAGCACCTTAGTGACGATGAAAGGACCTTCCCAAGCAGGAGCAAGCTTGTGTGGTCGGTGTTGATTCACTCGAAGCACCAAATCTCCCTCATGAAACGACCGACTCTGGACATTCTTCTCATGGAAGCGCCGGAGGTCCTGCTGATAGGTAGTAGTCCGGATCAGAGCCATCTCTTGTTCCTCCTCTAGAAGATCTACACCGTCCTGTCTGGCCTGTTCAGCTTCAGCCTTAGAATACAACTCCACTCGAGGAGAATTGTGGGCCAAGTCACTCGGCAATAGGGCTTCAGCACCATAGATAAGGAAGAAAGGAGTTCATCCAGTCGACCGATTAGGCGTTGTCCTCAGACCCCACAAAACAGACGGCAGCTCAGTTACCTAGGCTCCGGTGGCATGAGCCAAATCGCGCATGAAACGAGGCTTTAGACCTTGCAGGATGAGACCATTATCCCGCTAGACTTGCCCATTGGTTTGAGGATGCGCAACAGATGCATAATCCACTCGGGTGCCTTGGGAGTTACAGAAGTTCCTGAATTCTTTAGAGTCAAAATTAGTGCCATTGTCCGTGATGATGCTATGCAGGATGCCATATCGACAAATTATCTCTCTCATGAACGTGAACGCCGTACAGGAGTTCAGCTTCTTGATTGGCTTGGCTTCTATCCACTTGGTGAATTTGTCGACTGCTACCAACAAGTGAGTGAATCCTCCTTTTCCGGGTCGGAAGGGGCCAACCATGTCGAGTCCCCAAACTGCAAACGGCCAAGCAAGAGGAATTGTCTTCAGAGCAGACACCGGCTTGTGTGGCAGGTTCACATAGAACTGGCAACCATCGCAATGATCAACGATGTCTTTAGCCATCTCATTAGCTCGTGGCCAGTAAAAACCAGCTCGGTATGCTTTAGCGACAATTGTCCTTGAAGACGCATGGTGGCCGCAACTTCCTGAGTGAATCTCGTCTAGAATCATTCGACCTTCCTCGGGGGAAATGCAGCGCTGCGTGACACCAGTCGCACTCTCTCTGAACAGTTGATCTCCCATCACAGTGAAAGCCTTGGACCTGCGCACAATCTGCCGAGCCTCTGTTTCATCTTCAGGGAGCTCTTGTCTGAGGATATAAGCAATGTAAGGCACAGTCCAATCAGGAATGATCACCAGAATCTCCATGACCAGGTCAATCACTACGGGGACATCGACTTCTGTCGAGTCAGTGGAACTCAAAGCCTGTGGGGGCTCTTTAGTGAAATGATCTTCTTGAACCGAAGGCGTGTGTAAGTGCTCCAAGAACACATCACTGGGGATAGGCCGTCGAGTGGAACCAATCTTGGATAGTTCATCGGCCGCCTGATTTTTCAGTCGGGGAACATGATGAAGTTCTAGGCCTTCAAACTTCTTCTCCAACTTTCGGACTGCATTGCAGTATCCAGTCATAGCGGGGTTTCGAACATCCCACTCTTTCATCACTTGATTCACCACTAGATCTGAGTCGCCATAAACCATCAGGTGCTTGACGCCGAGTGAGATAGGCATGCGCAACCCATACAACAGTGCTTCATACTCTGCCTCATTGTTGGAGGAATCTAAATGAATTTGCAAGACATAGCTGAGCTTGTCGCCCCTAGGAGATATCAGGACAACCCTAGCACCAGACCCATTCAACATTTTGGAGCTGCCAAAGAACATTGTCCAATGCGCCGAGTGAACTTGGATAGGTTGTTGCTATTTTATCCACTCAGCCATGAAATCCGCCAATGCTTGGGACTTGATTGCTTTTTTGGCTTCGAGTCCGATGTCAAAGTGTCCAAGCTCGATTGCCCATTTAGCCACTCGACCTGATGCATCTCAATTATTGAAAATTTCGGACAAGGGAGCATCACTGACGACTGAAATCGAGTAGTCTTTGAAATAATGCCCCACCTTCTTAGCTGATAGCTAAATACCATAAACCAGCTTCAGATAGTGTGGATATCTTTGCTTTGAGGGGGACAAAACTTTCAAGACATAATAAACTGGCCGCTGGACTTTATAAGCTTTACCCTCCTCTTCTCCCTCGACAGTCAGTACTGTACTGACAACCTGATTTGTGGTCGTGATGTACAGGAGCAAGGGCTCTTTGCTGGCTGGAGCGGCAAGCACCAGCTGGGTGGAGAGCAGGGCTTTGAGCTCAACAAACGCTGCTTCGGCTTTGGGAGTCCAGTCGAACGTGTCGGACTTCTTCATCAATTGATACAAGGGCAGAGCCTTCTTACCAAGACGAGAAATGAATCAACTCAATGCTGCCAAGCAACCTGTGAGCTTCTGAACATCATGCACTCGCACGGGAGTCTTCATACGGGTAATGGCGCTGATTTTCTCGGGGTTGACATCAATTCCTCACTCGAAAACGAGAAAACCGAGTAACTTGCCGCCAGGGACGCCGAAAGTACACTTGGCTGGATTCAGCTTTATGTCGAATCGCCTCAAATTGGCGAATGTCTCGGCCAAGTCAGCCAGTCGGTCGGAACCTTTGCGGGACTTGACCACTATATCATCCATGTATGCCTCGACATTCCGAGGGATCTGGTCGAGTAAACATTTTTGAATCATGCGCATAAAAGTAGCGCTGACATTCTTGAGACCAAAAGGCATGGTGATGTAACAAAAACACCCGAATGGGGTGATGAAGGCTGTCTTTATTTCGTCCAGGCCATACAAATGGATCTGATGGTACCCAGAATAAGCATCCAAAAATGATAAACGCTCACACCCCGCTGTCGAGTCAACAATTTGATCTATGCGGGGGAGCAGAAAATAATCTTTTGGGCCCACCTTGTTGAGATGTTTGAAGTCAATGCACATGCACAACGACTTATCTTTCTTTGGCACCATCACAACATTCGAGAGCCACTCGGAGTGGTAAATCTCCCGAATGAACTTTGCTTGCAAGAGACGGGCCACTTCTTCTTCGATTGCCTTGCGCTTCTCCGCCGCTGAACGACGCAAATGCTCCCTGACGGGTTTGGCTTTCGGATCCCCTTGAAGACAATGCTCAGCTAGCTCCCTGGGAATCCCCGGCATGTCAGCAGGCTTCCATGCAAAGATATCCCAGTTCTCATAGAGGAACTGGATGAGCTCGGCTTCCTATTTGCTGTCGAGTATTGATGAGATATTCGTCGGGGCAGCAGTAGGATCTGTCGGATGGATGTGTACCTTCTTCACCTCCACTACCGACTCGGAAGCCGACTTCTTTGCACGGAGCAAGTTGGCAGGGTCGGCGGTTTTCTTGTACTCCTCCAACTCAACCATGGCCATCTGGTGATCGGCGATCTTGGAGCCTTGCTGGAGGCACTCTTTGGCCTGCTGTCGATTGCCAGTGACCGTGATCATGCCCTTAGGGCCTAGCATTTTCAACTTGAGATACACATAACATGGTCGGGCCATGAAACGTGCATACGCGGGTTGACCTAGAATGGCGTGGTAAGCACTCTTGAAATCCACGACTTCAAATGTCAACTTTTCTTTTTGGAAATTTTTGTCATTCCCGAATGCCACATCCAATGCTATCTGGCCAAGTGACTTGGCCTTCTTTCCTGGGATGACCCCGTGAAACTGTATGCTGCTCTCACTCAGATGGGACATCGGAATGCCCATCCCTTTCGGGGTATCCACATAGAGAATGTCCAGGCCGCTGCCGCCGTCCATGAGGACCTTTCTAAGTCGAGTCCCCCCCAGTTCAATTACCAGAGCATGTCGACCGGGAGTGGCCACATGAGCAGGATGGTCTGTCTGGTCCAATGTGATAGCATATTGGGACCATTTGAGGTAGGTGGGGGTGTCTGGTACAGCCATGTTGATTTCTCTGTTGATGACTTTCAGACGGCTCATGCTCTTGACATCAGCAAAGATCACCAGTGTAGCAGCGACATCCGGGGATGTTTCTTTTTCCATATCTTCATCTCCCTTCTTAGGAGATTTATCACTCGACTGGTCTCCCTTGAATTGCTGAATAAGGGTCCGACACTGTCGAGTGGTGTGCTTGGGCAAAATCAGATTGCCTTCCGCATCTTTCCTCGTGTGTATTACACACGGCTGATCCATAATATCAGTTCCTGACTAATTTTTCCCTTTCTCGGGGGCATACTGTGTCTTAGCTTTGCCCTTGTTCTTCGACTGAGTCGCTAGTGCTGCCGCTTCTGCTTGAACCGGATCTTCAGCCTTTCGCTTCTGTTTCCGATTGTTACTGCCGCCAGCCTCATTGATGACTGCCTTTCCTTTGCCGCTACGGAGACGGTCCTCTTCCTCGCAATTGGCATACCGAGTGGCGATTTCCATCATCTTGCCGAGTGAAATATCACCCGTTCGCCCAAACTTCAGATAAAGTTCTCTGTATCTCACACCGGCCTTGAATACACAAACAACCTGATGTTCCGACACATTCTCCACTGTATGATGCAGAGTGGACCATCATTGAATATAATCCCTTAAAGTTTCATTGGGCTTCTGGACACAGTGTTGAAGTCGACCACACCTGCCGGACACTTGCAAGTGCCCTCAAAGGTTCGGACAAACACTCGGGCAAGATCCTCCTAGCAATGTATACTGGAAGGAGTCAGGCGATTCAGCCAAGCGCGAGCTAAACCATCCAACATCAGGGACAGGTGCTTCATTGCCACATGGTCATTTCTGCCACCAATTTGCACAGCCACTCGGTAATCATCTAACCAACTCTCCGGCTTTGATTTACCAGAAAACTTCCCAATGCCCACTGCCAACCTGAAGTTGGGGGGAATCTCCACAAAACATATGGCTCTGTTGAAACATTCAGGACCAGAAACCACTGTCGAGCTACCACTCAGAAAATCTCTATCGTATCCTTCCCTGAGGGCTCTGCTCCTGTATATCCGCTTCTGAACAAGAAGGGCACGGGCGTCAAAGCCCGCATTCCGCATCCTGGCGCCGGGGTGCGTGCGGACCACTCCGCGGAGGAGTGGGCACTCGACGGTGGTCTTCGCGGTGAAACTAATCTCTGTCTTGTCCTTCACGGAAACTGCCGCCCCGACGGCGCAGGGGCGATCCAGGGCTATGTGCCGACTGAACGATCTCTGCCCTGGGTGAATTGTTGTGTATCCTATTGCGGGACTGAGAAACTACTAAATTCTGACGCTGAGCTGCATCTAACAGTGCTCTGATCTGCATCAACCCTCTTCCAGCCTCTGACCGGGATGGCTGAATGGAATCTGCTATCCTAGCAGCAGCAGCTACATTTAACACAGGAGTTTGATATACCTCAACGTCATTGTGAGATCCAGTCAGAAACAGCTGTCGCTGACGTCGACTAGGGCGTGGCGAGCACTGGCGAGCGCGCTCGTCAAGCTCTACCTGGAGTTCTTCCAGATGAATGCGCGCGACCTCCAAAGCGTGGGCCTCAGCAGTCGCGCCGACGATGGGAGTATGAAGAACCTCCCCCTCGCGACGCGGCTGCTCTTTCGATGGACCTCCAGCCTCGCGCCTGCCACGGCCAAAGCCAGGCGCTGAACTCTGATGGGAGCCCGCCATCAAGACCTCCGTTGCAGGATCACATCTTTTGCACCCGGAAGGTGTTGGAAATATGCCCTAGAGGCAATAATAAATTAGTTATTATCATATTTCCTTGTTCATGATAATCGTTTATTATCCATGCTATAATTGTATTGATCGGAGACTTAAATGCATGTGTGGATACATAGACAAAACCATGTCCCTAGTATGCCTCTAATGGACTAGCTCGTTGATCAAAGGATGGTTAAGGTTTCCTAGCCATGGACATGAGATGTCATTTGATAACGGGATCACATCATTAGGAGAATGATGTGATGGATAAGACCCAAACTACAAACATAGCATATGATCGTGTCAGTTTATTGCTACTGTTTTCTGCATGTCAAGTATATGTTCCTATGACCATGAGATCATGCAACTCACGGATATCGGAGGAGTGCCTTGTGTGTATCAAATGTCGCAACGTAAATGGGTGACTATAAAGGTGCTCTACAGGTATCTCCGATGGTGTCTGTTGAGTTGGCATGGATCGAGACTGGGATTTGTTACTCCGTGTAACGGAGAGGTATCTCGGGGCCCACTCGGTAATGCAACATCACAATAAGCCTTGCAAGCAATGTGACTAACTGTTAGTTGCGGGATCTTGTATTACGGAACGAGTAAAGAGACTTGTCGGTAACGAGGTTGAACTAGGTATGGAGATACCGACGATCGAATCTCGGGCAAGTAACATACCGAAGAACAAAGGGAACGATATACGGGATTAACTGAATCCTTGACATAGAGGTTCGACCGATAAAGATCTTCGTAGAATATGTAGGAACCAATGTGGACGTCCAGGTCCCGCCATTGGTTATTCACCGTAGAGGTGTCTCGGTCATGTCTACATAGTTCTCGAACCCGCAGGGTCTCCACACTTAAGGTTCGGTGACGTTTCGGTAGTGTAGAGTTATGTATGGTGGTGACCGAAGGTTGTTCGGAGTCCCGGATGAGACCCCGGACGTCACGAGGAGCTCCGGAATGGTCCGGAGGTAAAGATTCATATATAGGAAGTCCCAGTTTGGTTTCCGGAAAAGTTTCGGGCTCATCGGTAGTGTACCGGGAGTATCGGTATTGTACTGGGAGTGCCGGTAGTGTACCGGAGGACCTCCGGGAGGGGTATTTCGACCCCAAGAGGTCCATGGGCTGTGGGAGAATAATAACCAGCCCTTAGTGGGCTGGGAAAACAGCCACAAAGGCCCATGGCGCAGGAGAGAAAGTCCTAAAGCAAAAAGTGGAAAATCAGCCAATAGGAGGCAATCCTACTCCAACTAGGATTGGAGGTGAAGTAGGATTGCTCCCACCTCCTATTTCGGCCGACCCAAAGGCCTTGGATGCCTCTCCTCTCCTATCCTCCTATATATACTAGTGGATTGGGTGGTTTTTGGACAGAATTTCCGGCCACGTGCTACCCGTTTCACCGGTGCACAGTTTCTCCTCTAGATCGGTTTTCCGCAGCGCTTAGGCGAAGCCCTGCCGGAATCACTCCACCACCATCACCGGAGCGCCGTCACGCTGCCGGTGAACTCTCTCTCCTCTCCACCTCCTCTCGCTGGATCGAGACGGTGGAGATCGTCATCAAGCTGCACGTGTGCTGAACGCGGAGGTGCCGTCCGTTCGGCGCTAGATCGGAAGGACCGTGATCGAGATCGCGAGACAGTTCGTGATGAGATCGCGGAACGGATCGTGATGAGTTCGCGGGACAGATCGTGATCAAGATCGTGAGACGGATCGTGATGAGATCGCGGGACGGATCGTGATGAGTTCACGGGACGGATCGTGATTGGATCGCGGGACGGATCGTGATGAGATCGCGGGACGCTCGGCGATTTGGATCGCGAAGATGTTCGACTACACCAACCGCGTTTCTTAACGCTTCCCGCTTAGCGATCTACAAGGGTATGTAGATCCACTCTCCCTCTCGTAGATGCTCATCACCATGGATAGGTTTGCGTGTGCGTAGGAAATTTTTTGTTTCCCATGCGACGTTCCCCAACAGTGGCATCATGAGCTAGGTTGATGGTTCGATGAGATCTCGAGTAGAACACAAAAGGTTTGTGGGTGTTGATGCTTAGATTGCTTCCTCCCTTGGTCGTATTTTGGTTCAGCGGGATTGTGAGATGAAGCGGCCCGGACCAACATTACTCGTACGCTTACGAGAGACCGGTTCCCTCGACGCAACTTGTTGCCTAGATGGCTTGCGGGTGACAGTTTCTCTCACTTTAGTTGGATCGGATTCGACAAAGGCGGTCCTTGAGAAGGTTGAAAAGCAAACTAGTGTATCACCGTTGTGGTTTATGCGTAGGTGAGAATCGTTCTTGCTAGATACCCATAGCAGCCACGTAAAATATGCAACAACAATTAGAGGACGTCTAACTTGTTTTTGCAGGGTATGTTGTGATGTGATATGGCCAATTACATGATGAGATATATGTGATGTATGAGATGATCATGTCATGTATAGATTATCACGACTTGCATGTCGATGAGTACGACAACCGACAGGAGCCATAGGGTTGTCTTTAATTGTTGTATGACCTGCGTGTCAATCATTAAGAGCTATGTAATGCTTTACTTTATCGCTACGGTAGCAATAGTAGTAGAAGCATGCAGGGCGTGACAACCCCGATGGCAACACATTGATGGAGATCAAGATGATGGAGATCATGGTGTTGTGCCGGTGACGATGGAGATCATGCCGGTGTTTCGAAGATGGAGATCTTAAACACAAGTTCATGGCCATATCATGTCACTTATGAATTGCATGAGATGTTAATCCTTTTATGCACCTTGTTTTGCTTAGTACGGCGGTAGCATTATAAGGTGATCCCTCACTTGAATTTCAAGATGAACTGTGTTCTCCCCGAGTGTGCACCGTTGCGAAAGTTCGTCGTGTTGAGACACCACGTGATGATCGGGTGTGATAGACTCTACGTTCACATACAACGGGTGCAAGCCAGATTTGCACGCGCAGAACACTCGGGTTAAACTTGACGAGCCTAGCATGTATAGACATGGCCTCGGAACACGAGAGACCGAAAGGTCGAACATGAGTCATATAGTAGATATGATCAACATAATGATGTTCACCATTGCAGCCACCTCAACTCACGTGATGATCGGACTTGAGTTGGTGAATTTGGATCATGTATCACTCGAATGATCGGAGGGATGTCAATTTGAGTGGGAGTTCTTAAGTAATATGATTAATTGAACTCATTATCATGAACATAGTCAAAGTGTCTTTGCAAATTATGTTGTAGATTACTAGCTCGCGCTGTTGCTCCCTTGTATTTTTATATGTTCCTAGAGAAATAGAATTGAAAGATGTTGGTAGCAAAATTGCGGACTGGGTCCGTGATCTGAGGATTGTCCTCATTGCTGCATAGAAGGCTTATGTCCTTAATGCACCGCTCGGTGCGCCACCCCCTCTAGCGTCGTCTATAGATGTTGTGAACATCTAACAGGCACGTTTCGATGACTACTTGATAGTTTAGTGCGTCATGCATTACGGCTTAGAATTGAGGCTCCAAAACGTTTTGAACGTCACGGAACATATGAGATGTTCTAGAGCAGAGATTGTGATCTCAGGCTCGTGCCTTTGTTGCGAGATATGAGATCTCCAACAAGATTCTTTGCTTGTAAGATGCAGGAGAATAGCTCCATCGTTGAGCATGTACTCAGATTGTCTGGGTACTACAATCGCTTGAATCAAGTGGGAGTTGATCTTCCAGATAAGATAGTGATTGATATAGTTCTCCAAGTCACTGTCACTAAAGCTACTAGAACTTAGTGATGAACTATAATACACCAGGGATAGAAGTATTGATCCCTGAGTTGTTCGCGATGTTTGACACCGCGAAGGTAGAAATCAAGAAGGAGCGTCAAGTGTTGATGGTTAATCAAACCACTGGTTTTGAAAAGGGCAAGAGCAAGGAGGGAAACTTCATGGATAGCAAGTCAGTTGCTGCTCTAGTGAAGCAACCCAAAGTTGAACTCAAACCCGAGACTAAGTGCTTCTATTATGAGGTGAGAGGTCGCTGAAGCAGAACAACCCTAGATACTTGGTAGATAAGAAGGCTGGCAACATCGACAGAAGTATATTTGATATACGAGTTATTGATGTGTACCTTGCTAGTACTCCTAGTAGCACCTGGGTATTGGATACCGGTTCGGTTGCTAAATGTTAGTAACTCGAAATAAAAGCTACGGAATAAACGGAGAACTAGCTAAGGGTGAGGTGACGATGTGTGTTGGAAATGTTTCCAAGGTTGATGTGATCAACATCGCACGCTCTCTCTACCTTCAGGATTAGTGACGAACCTAAATAAATGTTATTTGGTGTTTTGCGTTGAGCATGAACATGATTAGATCATGTTTGTTGCAATACGTTTATTCATTTAAGTCAGAGAATAATAGTTATTCTGGTTACATGAATAATACCTTCAATGGTCATGCACCCAGTGAGAATGGTTTGTTGAAATCTTGATCGTAGTAGTACACATGTCCATAACATTGATGTCAAAAGATACAAAGTTAATAATGATAGTACCACATACTTGTGGCACTGCCGCTAAATGTCATATTGGTATAAAGCGCATGTAGAAACTCCATGCTGATGGATATTTGGACTCATCGATTTCGAATCGGTTGAGACATGCGAACCATGCCTCTTGGGCAAGATGACTAAAGGACCCCGTTGGATGGAGCGGGCAAGTGATTCATTGGAAATGATACATGTTCATGTATGCAATCTAGTGAGTCTTGTAGCGTGAAGTGGATATCGTTATTTTCTTACCTTCACTGATGATTTGAGTAGATATAGTGTATATTTACTTAATGAAACACAAGTCTGAATCGTTTGAAAGGTTCAAGCAAATTCAGAGTGAAGTTTAAAGATCATCGTGACAAGAAGATAAAAATGACCGCGATATGATCGTGGAGGTGAATATCTGAGTTACGAGTTTGGCATACAACTTAAGACAACGTGAAATTTGTTTCACAACTAACGCCACCTGGAACACCATGGTGTGATGGTGTGTCCGAACATCATAGTCATGCTCTATTGATATAGTGCATACTGTGATGTCTCTTATTGTTTTACTACTATAATTTTTGGGGTTATGCATTAGAGACAACTACATTCACTTTAAATAGGGCATCATCTAAATCCGTTGAGATGACACCGTGTGAATTATGGTTTGATAGAAACCTAAGCTGTCATTTCTTAATGTTTGGGGCTGCGATGCTTGTGTGGAAAATGTTTTCACATAATAAGCTAGAACCCAAAGCGGACAAATGTATCTTCATAGAATACCCTAAGAACAGATGGGTATACCTTCTATCTCAGGTCCGAGTGCAAAGTGTTTGTTGCTAGAACTGGGTCCTTTCTCGAGAAAAAGTTTCTCTCGAAAGAATTGAGTGGGAGGAAGATAGAACTTGATGAGGTTGTTAAACCTTTGTTCAACCAGAGAGTAGCGCAGCGCAGAAAGATGTTACTGTGAAGCCTACGTTAGTTGAAGAGGAAGTTAATGATGATGATCATGAAGCTTCAGGATCAAGTTACTATCAAACTTCGTAGGTCGACAAGGATGTGTACTGCTCCTAAGTGGTATGACAACTCTGTCTTGGAGGTCATGTTGTTGGACAACGATGAACCTACGAGCTATGGAGAAGTGATGATGGGCCCGGATTCCGACAAATGGTTGGAGGCCATGAAATCCGAGATAGGATCCATGTATTAAAACCAAGTGTAGACTTTGGTAGACTTGCTCGTTGGACGGCAGGTCGTTGAGTACAAATGGATCTTTAAAATGAAGACAGACATTGATGGTGAATGTCACTATTTGTAAAGCTCGACTTGTTGCAAAGATGTTTGTGACAAGTTCAAGGAGTTGACTACGATGAGACTTTCTCACTCGTAGCGATGCTAAAAGTCTGTTGGAATTATGTTAGCAGTTGCTGTGTTTTCAATTATGAAATCTGGCAGATGGATGTCAAAACATCGTTTCCTTAATGGTTTACTTGAGGAAAGGTTGTATGTGATACAACCAGAAGGTTTTGTCAGGCCTAAGGATGCTAAAAGGTGTGCAAGCTTCGGTTATCCTTCCATGGACTGAAGCAGGCATCTCGGAGTTGGAATATACGCTTTGATGAGGTGATCAAAGTTTTGATGTTTATACAAAGTTTATGAGAAACCTGTATTTGCAATAAAGTGAGTGGGAGCACTATAGAATTTCTGATAAGTATATGTGGATGACATATTGTTGTTCAGAAATAATGTAGAGTTTCTGGAAAGCATAAAACAGTTATTTGGAAAGTGATTTTCAAAGGAAGACCTGGATAAAGCTACCTAATTGTTGAGCATCAAAATCTATAGAGATAGATCAAGATGCTTGATGAGACTTTCAATGAGTGCATACCTTCACAAGATTTTGAAAGAGTTCAAAATGGATCAGCCAGAGAAATAGTTCTCGTCTGATTTGTAAGGTGTGAAGTTGAGTGAGACTCAAAGCTCGACAAAGGCAGAAGAAAGAGAAAGGACGAACGTCGTCCCCTATGCCTTAGCCATAGGCTCTATATTATGCCATGCTGTGTACCGCACCTATGTGTGCCTTGCCATGAGTCTGTCAAGGGGTACAAGAGTGGTCCAGGAGTGGATCACTGGACAGCGGTCGGAATTATCCTTAGTAACCAGAGGACTAAGGAAATGTTTCTTGATTATGGAGGTGATAAAGAGTTCATCGTAAAGAGTTACGTCGATGCAAGCTTTAACACCTATCCGGATGACTAGTAGTAGCAATATGGATACGTATAGTGCAGCAGCCATTTGGAAATAGTACCAAGTGGAGTGTGGTAGCAGTGTTTACGGTTTGACATAGAGATATGCAAAGTACACACGGATCTGAATATCGCAGACCCGTTGACTATAAGACCTCTCTCACATGCAAAGCATGATCGAGCCCCAGAACTCATTGGGTGTTAGATTCATAACAATGCGAATCACATGGTGATGTGAACTAGATTATTGACTCTAGTGCAAGTGGGAGACTGTTGGAAATATGCCCTAGAGGCAATAATAAATTAGTTATTATCATATTTCCTTGTTCATGATAATCGTTTATTATCCATGCTATAATTGTATTGATCGGAGACTTAAATGCATGTGTGGATACATAGACAAAACCATGTCCCTAGTATGCCTCTAATGGACCAGCTCGTTGATCAAAGGATGGTTAAGGTTTCCTAGCCATGGACATGAGATGTCATTTGATAATGGGATCACATCATTAGGAGAATGATGTGATGGATAAGACCCAAACTACAAACATAGCATATGATCGTGTCAGTTTATTGCTACTGTTTTCTGCATGTCAAGTATATGTTCCTATGACCATGAGATCATGCAACTCACGGATATTGGAGGAGTGCCTTGTGTGTATCAAACGTCGCAACGTAAATGGGTGACTATAAAGGTGCTCTACAGGTATCTCCGATGGTGTCTGTTGAGTTGGCATGGATCGAGACTGGGATTTGTTACTCCGTGTAACGGAGAGGTATCTCGGGGCCCACTCGGTAATGCAACATCACAATAAGCCTTGCAAGCAATGTGACTAATTGTTAGTTGCGGGATCTTGTATTACGGAACGAGTAAAGAGACTTGCCGGTAACGAGGTTGAACTAGGTATGGAGATACCGACGATCGAATCTCGGGCAAGTAACATACCGAAGAACAAAGGGAACGATATACGGGATTAACTGAATCCTTGACATAGAGGTTCGACCGATAAAGATCTTCATAGAATATGTAGGAACCAATGTGGACGTCTAGGTCCCGCCATTGGTTATTGACCGTAGAGGTGTCTCGGTCATGTCTACATAGTTCTCGAACCCGCAGGGTCTCCACACTTAAGGTTCGGTGACGTTTCGGTAGTGTAGAGTTATGTATGGTGGTGACCGAAGGTTTTTCGGAGTCCCAGATGAGATCCCGGACGTCACGAGGAGCTTCGGAATGGTCCAGAGGTAAAGATTCATATATAGGAAGTCCCAGTTTGGTTTCCGGAAAAGTTTCGGGCTCATCGGTAGTGTACCGGGAGTATCGGTATTGTACCGGGAGTGCCGGTAGTGTACCGGAGGACCTCCGGGAGGGGTATTTCGACCCCAAGAGGTCCATGGGATGTGGGAGAATAATAACCAGCCCTTAGTGGGCTGGGAAAACAGCCACAAAGGCCCATGGCGCAGGAGAGAAAGTCCTAAAGCAAAAAGTGGAAAATCAGCCAATAGGAGGCAATCCTACTCCAACTAGGATTGGAGGTGAAGTAGGATTGCTCCCACCTCCTATTTTGGCCGACCCAAAGGCCTTGGCTGCCTCTCCTCTCCTCCTATATATACTAGTGGATTGGGTGGTTTTTGGACAGAATTTCCGGCCACGTGCTACCCGTTTCACCGGTGCACAGTTTCTTCTCTAGATCGGTTTTCCACAGCGCTTAGGCGAAGCCCTGCCGGAATCACTCCACCACCATCACCGGAGCGCCGTCACACTGCCGGTGAACTCTCTCTCCTCTCCACCTCCTCTCGCTGGATTGAGACGGTGGAGATCGTCATCAAGCTACACGTGTGCTGAACGCGGAGGTGCCGTCCGTTCGGCGCTAGATCAGAAGGACCGTGATCGAGATCGCGAGACAGTTCGTGATGAGATCGTGGAACGGATCGTGATGAGTTCGCGGGATAGATCGTGATCAAGATCGTGATACGGATCGTGATGAGATCGCGGGACGGATTGTGATGAGTTCACGGGACGGATCGTGATTGGATCGCGGGACGGATCGTGATGAGATCGCGGGACGCTCGGCGATTTGGATCGCGAAGATGTTCGACTACACCAACCGCGTTTCTTAACGCTTCCCGCTTAGCGATCTACAAGGGTATGTAGATCCACTCTCCCTCTCGTAGATGCTCATCACCATGGATAGGTTTGCGTGTGCGTAGGAAAATTTTTGTTTCCCATGCGACGTTCCCCAACAGAAGGCACGTCGGACGGATCGGAATCCGACTCGAACACGCCGTGAAGGGACTTGGCGGGCTCAAGTGCTGCAATCTGCGGAGAAGTTTGACGCGCCACTGCGTGTTTGACCTAGCGCTGAAGTCGTGAGCAGTCGGACCGCTTGCGACCGCGAACAATGATGGGAGCCGATGAATAAGGAGTCAAAGGCTGACGCAGCAACACGTCGCAGGAACTCGCGCAGAAGTGCGTGGCCCCGCGGACCGGGAGCGCCTTGACATCGAGAGGCGCTTCCTGGAGCCATGCTGAATCGTCAGCAATGAAGGTGAGTGCTCCGAAACGGATCTCGTGGCCGAAGACAAAAACACCTCCGGAATACATGTCAAAGGATGAAAAATGCAACCTCGCCGGAAGTCGCTTAGACGCCTACCTCACGGTGGGCGCCAACTGTCGTGGGAACGAGCCTAACAGTAGATGGTAGGGGTACGAAAGGAGAGGGCAGAGTCCTAGCTACGGCGAGGATGTACACACGGATGTATGAGTTCAGGCCCCTCTCGTGGAGGTAACATCCCTATGTCTTAGTGCTCGGGAGCTTATGTCGTGTGAAATATAGAGATTACAATGGTTGCCAACCCCTGTGCAGGAGGGGAGGGGAGGCTTATATAGAGTTCACTGCCCCTCATAATTACCCAACATCTAAGGGTCCGATCGTGGTGTTAAAGTCTGTCGTTACTGGTAACGTACGCAATAAAGCTACTAATGACAATTGAACCAACGTCTGTCCGTTGGGCTCCTGATGATGGCTCCTGGTCTTCTAGTGTCGAGTGAAAGTGAGGTCTTCTGAGTGACACGCGACTGCCGAGTGAAAGAAGGAGTCTCCGAGTGAATATCTGTATTGTGGCTTTGAACGTCTCCAGGAATCCACTCGGAACTTCATGCTTGATCTTCAAGTCCTACCATGTAGTGTCCTTAGGTAGGGTATGCAGGCCTTGTCTAGGACCCTACCCTAGGTACATATCCTCGTCAGGATCCATGTATGAAAACCAAGTATAAACTTTGGTAGACTTGCCCGTTGGACGGTAGGTCGTTGAGTACAAATGGACCTTTAAGATGAAGACATGCGCTGATGGTGAATGCCACCATTTATGAAGCTCGACTTGTCAGAAAGAAGTTTCCAACAAGTTCAAGGAGTTGACTACGACGAGACTTTCTCACCCGTAGCGATGCTCAAGTCTGTTAGAATTATGTTAGCAGTTGTTGCATTTTTCAATTATGAAATCTGACAGATGGATGTCAAAACATCGTTTCCTTAACGGTTTCCATAAGGAAAGGTTGTATGTGATACAACCGGAAAGTTTTGTCACTCCTAAGGATGCTAAAAGGTGTGCAATCTCCAGCAATCCTTGTATGGGCTGGAGCAAGCATCTCGGAGTTGAAATATACGCTTTGATGAGGTGATCAAAGTTTTTGAGTTTATACAAAGTTTACGAGAAACTTGTATTTACAAGAAAGTGAGTGGGAGCACTATAGAATTTCTGATAAGTACATGTGGTTTGACATATTATTGATAGAAAATGATGTAGAGTTTATGGAAAGCGTAGACGGTTGTTTGAAAGGAGTTTTTCAATGGAAGACTTGGATAAAGCTACTTAATTGTTGGGCATCGAGATCTATAGAGATAGATCAAAGACGCGTGATGTGACTTTCAATGAGTACACACCTAGACAAGATTTTGAAAGAGTTCAAAATAGGTTAGTCAAAGGAGTTCTTGCCTGATTTGTAAGGTGTGAAGATGAGTAGGACTCAAAGCTTGACCCCGGTAGAAGAAAGAGAAAGGATAAAGGTCGTCGCCTATGCCTTAGCCATAGGCTCTATATAGTATGCCATGTTGTGTACCGCACCTATGTGTGCTTTGCCATGAGTTTGTCAAGGGGTACAAGAGTGATCCAGGAGTGGATCACTGGGCAGCGGTCAAAATTATCCTTATTAACTAGAGGACTAAGGAAATATTTCTCGATTATGGAGGTGATAAAGAGATCGTCGTAAAGAGTTATGTCGATGCAAGCTTTAACACCGATCTGGATGGCTCTTAGTAGCAATCCGGATACGTATAGTGGAGCAGCCATTTGGAATAGCTCCAAGTGGAGTGTGGTAGCAGTGTCTATAGTAAGACATAGAGATTTGCAAAGTACACACGGATCTAAATGTCATAGATCCGTTGACTAAAACCTCTTTCACATGCAAAACATGATCGAACCCCAGATCTCATTGGGTGTGAGATTCATAACAAATCACATAGCGATGTGAGCTAGATTATTGACACTAGTGCAAGTGGGAGACTGTTGGAAATATGCCCTAGAGGCAATAATAAATTGGTTATTATTATATTTCCTTGTTCGTGATAATCGTTTACTATCCATGCTAGAATTGTATTGATCGGAAACTCAGATACATGTGTGAATACCTAGACAACACCATGTCCCTAGTATGCCTCTAATAGACTAGCTCGTTGATCAAAGATGGTTAAGGTTTCCTAGCCATGGACATGCGATGTCATTTGATAACAGGATCACATCATTAGGAGAATTATGTGATGGACAAGACCTAAACTATAAACATATCATATGATCGTGTCAGTTTATTGCTATTGTTTTCTGCATGTCAGGTATCTGTTCCTATGACCATGAGATCATGCAACTCACTCACACCGGAGGAGTGCCTTGTGTGTATCAAAATCACAACGTAACTGGGTGACTATAAAGGTGCTCTACAGGTATCTCCGGGGGTGTCTGCTGGGTTGGCATGGATCAAGACTGGGGTTTGTTACTCCGTGTGACGGAGAGGTATCTTAGGGCCCACTCGGTAATACAACATCACAACAAGCCTTGCAAGCAATGTGACTAAAGTGTTAGCCATGGGATCTTGTATTACGGAACGAGTAAAGAGACTTGCCGGTAATGAGATTGAACTAGGTATAGAGATACCGACGATCGAATCTCGGGCAAGTAACATACCGAAGAACAAAGGGAACAATGTACGGGATTAACTGAATCCTTGACATAGAGGTTCAACCGATAAAGATCTTCGTAGAATATGTAGGAACCAATATGGGCATCCAGATCCCGCTATTGGTTATTGACCGTAGAGGTGTCTCGGTCATATCTACATAGTTCTCGAACCCGCAAGGTTTGCACACTTAAGGTTCGGTGACGTTTCGGTAGTATTGAGTTATGTAGGTTGGTGACCGAAGGTTGTTCAGAGTCCCAGATGAGATCCAGGACATCACGAGGACCTTCGGAATGGTTCGGAGGTAAAGATTGATATATAGGAAAGTGGCGTTTGAACTCCGGAATAGTTTCGGGCATTTCCGACACTGTACCGGGAGTGACGAATGGGTTCCGGGGGACCACCAAGTGGGGCCAACACCCCCAAGGGGCCACATGGGCCTTAGTGGTGGCGCACCAGCCCCTGGTGGGCTGGTCAGCCAGCCCAAGAAGGCCTATGTGCAGGACGAAGGAGTAGGGGCCAAGTAGGAGAGAGTCCTACTAGGAGTCCACCTCCCGTATGGGAGGTGGACTCCTCCCCTCTGGTTCGGCCGAAGCCCTCCTTGTAGGAGGGGCAAGTCTGCCTCCTCTCCTCTCCCTCCTATATATACTAAGAGTTTTTGAGGGCAGCCCCGACCCTAATTGCCACGTGTTGCCCTCTTCTTCCTCTAGATCTGTTTCTCCTCTAGATTAGTTCTACGGTGCTTAGGCGAAGCCCTGCA
This sequence comes from Hordeum marinum, assembly GCA_022496015.1. NCBI lineage: Eukaryota > Viridiplantae > Streptophyta > Magnoliopsida > Poales > Poaceae > Hordeum > Hordeum marinum. Next base: position 49,109,776 of record CM039672.1, read on the forward strand.
GGATTAGTTCACCACCACCGCCACCACTCCGTTGTGCTACCGGAGAACTCATCTACCTGCTCCCTCTTGCTGGATCAAGAAGGCGGAGATCGTCATCGAGCTGTACATGTGCTGAACATGGAGGTGTCGTCCGTTCGGCGCTAGATCGGAAGGACTGTGATCAAGATCGCGGGACGGATCGTGATGGGATCGCGGGACGGATCGTGATTGGATCGTGATGGGATCGTGGGATGCTCAGCGATTTGGATCGCGAAGACGTTCGACTACATCAACCGCGTTTCTTAACGCTTCCCGCTTAGCGATCTACAAGGGTATGTAGATCCACTCTCCCTCTCGTAGATGCTCATCACCATGGATAGATCTTGCGTGTGCGTAGGAATTTTTTTGTTTCCCATTCAACGTTCTCCAACAGCAATGGCCGCCCGCATTGCATTTCGCTGCTCCCGTGAGGACAGTGCCCGACTGACGACATATTTGCCCGGCGCGACTCCATAGCTTTGGACCTTCGGTGATCTCCGGCAGACCTCACCACACCTTAATTTTTTTCCGTCCTCCGCCTCTGTTTTATCCTAGTGTTTTTTCTTCGACATACCTAAAAACTACTTCCTCCATTCCTAGTATAAGACCTTTAAAAAAATTCATTATAGACTACATAGAGAGCAAAATGAGTGGATCTACACTCTAAAATATAACTACATACATCCATATGTAGTCTATAATGAAATCTCTAAAAGGTCTTATATTTAAAAACATAGAGAGTAGATCCACTTATGTAGGATGAGTTGATCAGCAAACATCTTGAGGCATACTAGTTAGAAGCATGTCGTGGGTGATCTTCACGGCGGATTGGGGCACCCTTGATCTAGATGGCGACGACCGACGATAGATGACTGCCTCCTCTGATATGGCTGGTGGTCGTCCAATGATTGTTCGGGAGTTGGCTAACGGCTTTTGTGGTGATGTGACATCAACAACGATGGGCAAATCAACGATGAGGTGGAACAAGGATAGTGTCACTATCGATTGCCGTTTTGGGCGTCGTTAGCCCCTATCGCAATGGTTATAGAGCACGCGTGGAAGAGGTGTTGAGATTCCCCTTTAAGACATTTGACTCTTCAAATTGCGTGGTGGTTTGTGTTCACATGCTTGGCTTTTGTTGCGTGGTGAGGCCCACGACAAAGTTATGCACGTCCGTAGCTGTCTTCGGGCATGTATTGCCATGCCACAATTCTGATTTCCCGTAATCCCGATGTGCCTCTCTATGCCACAACACTTTCGCCGACAAGTGGTGACTCCAACAAATGGTAATTTTGGTATGGCGGTGCACTTTGAATACCAGGTCTCGAACTTCGGGGTGAAAACCCCATATCTGACTTCCATTGGTTGCACGTGTCAATGACCATGTTTACGTTTCCTCCACTAAATGTACATCGTTGAAAGGTCTGAAATAAATTCATGAAAATACAAGCGCTATTTGAACTCTACGACTTGAATTTTGATGGGTCGAGGGTATCATTTTCCTCGTAACCATCCAATCGCAGATTAGTTCGACCATTTTATTACAAATTACAATATTTTTTGTGTGGGAATTCACCATATCAGTTGGAGAATAATAAAAAGATAGAAGCCGTCGGACCTACACAGTAAAATGTCATTATTTGTCAACGAAGGTACAATGTCGTGACAAGATCACAAGAGGATACAAAGTCAATACTCCTAGAATTTACCGTTAAAAACCATAGAAAGAGAACAACACTAATCGTCAAAAGAGAGAGAGAGAGCCGGCAAGCGCTTTTACCTGCGCTTCGATCGATTTAATAATTAATATCGCACGCGTGAACTGCGGTGCACGAATGTCCAATGGAGGGGTAAAGAAGAAAAAGGCAACCGTCTCCGGCCGGTTCCTTGCGGATGCACGATGCGACGTCGTGACCGCGAGGGGGGCTACGCAGAGTTGCTTCGCCTTAAAACGCAATTAACACCCTGCTTTTTTTTTACTTTCTAAATAAAACCAATTAAGCAATTGTTAACTCCTCCGGCGGAGGGAGGGAAGCTTCCAAACCAGCCCCCCCGGCGGCAAGGGCACGCACGAGGACCGGCGGCGCAAGAAAAAAGGCAGATGGTTTCGAGGACCTTCGTTTTTTCTTCCTCATTTGGTCTTAGACCGGGTTTAGCCCTGGCCACAAGAGATAAACTCCCAAGAGACAAGACAAGAAAAGATGCGGTGCACCTAGAGCTAGAATATGCTCCAGGGAAAAGAAGGTCCCTGTCAACCTCGGCCAATCCGGATGCCCATTGGTGCCGGCTTCTATCCACTCAATAACTTTTCCTCATACATGGAAATTATTTACTCCAATATCATAAAAATTTAAACGCTTTCCTCGCAATTTATTAGTAACACATTTTTCCTGTATACAATAAACGAACAACCGTCACGCCTCTGGAATCCGGAAAATAAAAGCTCGTTCCAAAAAATTCTGGCTAGTAATAAGTGATTATTATTATTATTATCCTATGACGAAGGAGGTGTGTCGGTCAATGGTTCACGATCTAAACCTCTGTTTTCACAGCCAAAACAGCTGCTTTGCGTCTGCTCTTCTGCCGGTTTGGAGGCGATTTTATTTATATATATGCGTGACGTCAACCAACGGGTTGGCCGGCGCCGGACGTTTCCTGGCCTGGCCTCGTTGGACGTCTTCCTACCGTCTTCCCCTTCCATGGAGGATATGGATTGCATTTCAAACATGTAATCCATGGGCAAATTTGGCACTGCTTACTTTTATTTTTGTTATATAGTAGTGGGTAAGTATTAGTTGTTGATTGGATATTTTGCAAACTTTGGGAAGACTTAATGGCCGTGAACAGCTGGGGGCATGTGCGTGAAGCCGTGGAGGGGGTCACCGTCACAGCTTTTTTTGGACGCGTCGATCGTTTCGGTTTGGTCAATCAATGGGCTGCTTCCTTCTCGTGTAGCCTTTGCGTTTCCACCCTCGTTAAAAACATGATTTATCAGGTTGTTCTCGAGGGTTAGGCGCAAATGACGTCTTTTACAACGATTGGTTGGTTGACAACTGATTTTGTTTTTCCTTCGTTTTTCTTTAAAAACTGAAATAATCGAAAGCATATTTTGTAATGGATGTGAAGAGTTTGGAATAGCACCTATACAACTATGTAGAAATTGTCCTGGAGTCTCATTGTCCTGGAGTCTCAATCGGTTCATTTTGGGTTGTCTCATTCCATCTAGAAATCAACATACAAGTTTCCGAAATCACATTTTATCTTTGAATTCGAGCAAACTAATTTACATTTTTTTTACAAAGATTAGTTACTGACTTTTGGCTGATTAGTTGAGAATGTTCTGTGCTGCATCTGAAATGACACATCTGTTGCCAAGATGGAGATATAGCGAATTTCCTCCTTTCCTGCGCGTGGAATTGCAAAAGTGCAATAGATATCTTGAAAGTTAAAAAATAGCCCATGACAGGTTGTCCTCCAGAAAATGCCGCCCACCTTCCCCATTTCCAAAAATACCCAAAATGCCCTCCGCTCCACCTATAAAGAGACCCTCTCCCAGCGCTTAGAAACCTTCCCCATCATCTCTTCCTGCTTATGCATTAGAGCCCCCGGAGCTGCCTTCGATTTGCAGCTAAGTCCTGCTTTCTTTCGTTTCACTCCTTGTAGTTTCGTTTTCCCTACAGTCCGCTCCCTGTTCCGTTGCTCCTCACAAGCATATTGTTGCAAGTAAGCCCCTGACCTCTGTCACATTCTAGCCTCAGCTCCTTGGCCTTGGGGGAAGTTCGTCGCAGATCCGATCTAGAGAGCCTCCCCGCACCACCCATGTTTACCTTCCCCTTCCTCTGACGGCCGCCGTCCCCCGATGAAGCTGCGCGTCCGCTGCCGCTCCCACTCCTTCTCCGTCGCCTTCCTCTACTGGTTCTACGACTTCTCATGAACACCTCGCCCCTCGTGAACGCCGCATCCATCCAGCCTCTAGTTGATTAGATCCAGCCCCGTTTCTTCCACCTCCCAGTCTTCTTCCTTCCCCGCCATCAAAGAAAAGAGATTTTTTTTTCTGGTTCTTGGATCAAGAACCCGCCCGACCATGTCGTCGCCATCGCGCCGGAGCTCCAGCCCCGAGAGCAACGCCGACGGCGGCAGCGGCAGCGGCTCCGCCGGCGACGAGCGCAAGCGCAAGAGGATGCTGTCCAACAGGGAGTCGGCCCGGCGCTCCCGCGCCCGCAAGCAGCAGCGGATGGAGGAGCTCATTGCCGAGGCCAGCCGCCTCCAGGCTGAGAACGCGCGCGTGGAGGCCCAGATCGGCGCCTACACGACCGAGCTGACCAAGGTGGACGGCGAGAACGCTGTGCTCCGCGCGCGCCACGGCGAGCTCGCCGGCCGGCTGCAGGCGCTCGGCGGCGTCCTGGAGATCTTCCAGGTGGCCGGCGCGCCCGTCGACATCCCGGAGATCCCCGACCCGCTGCTCCGCCCGTGGCAGTCCCCGTTCGCGCCCCAGCTGGCCGCCGCCGGTGGCATGCCCGACGCGTTCCAGTTCTGAACCAAGAGCCGCCAAGAAGACATGCAATGCCCCACTGCATTGGACCGCCATGGATATGGTTGCTGCTCATCTACTGCTGCTGAAGAATACTAGTACTGCTAGTTTGCTTGGTTCATGTTTAATTATGTTTGATTCGTGTTGCTTATGGTAATCCTAGACCATTATTAGTAGTTATTTTGTGATTGTAATCTTGCCTATCGGGTCCTGTTGCTTATGGTAATCCTATACCCAGTGGATATGGACAAGAACAATGTCATTGATGTGTGGCGGAGCACAAATGGATCGTGCCTATCTTTAGGCTGATTTGTAATAACATCTTGACATGGAACCTATATATGTTTGCATCAAGTTATTTAGCTATGTGTTGCTTTGGCAAGCGTTTGATTGAATTTTATGATATGATCCAGATTAATTGTTGACTATGTTACCTCTGTATGTATATACCCTCGATCAAATTGTTGATTGTAGTAGTATTCTTTTGTCAAAATTAGATTACTCATAGGGATTGTACCTGAAATTATCAGTGGAGCTCTTTTTTACCATATACTGTATGTGGTGCGCTCTAGGAGAATTGCTAAATAGCCTTAGTGGAGACGCCATTCTCTAGCATTTGCTATTGTTTGGATATTTTGATGAAAAAACTGCGAGCGTCCACTGATATTTTATTGCAGATTCGCGTTTATTGTGATTGGCTTCTGTTTAGGACATTGGCATCATCAACCACCAAGGGTGTTCAACTTGGAGTAGGTATTAGAATATTTTGTTGTTGTGGTTGAGATACCTAGGTAACTGGGTATATGATATATGGTAATATCACTAAAAAGTGTTGTTCATTGTATCTGCTCTTTCTGCCCCTACTCGGATGTTTGTATTATTTGCTAATTATCCTCCCAAGTATTCGTTAAGGTCATAGCTTGCTTCTTAATGAACCTGAGACAGTTGTTTGTTTTAGCTTGTCAAACTTAATGAGCTTAATTTCACAATCAACTCGTTAAGCTCCTAATACATATTTTTTATTTATTTTAAGTGACACCATTTCATGGCATCTTGGCTAATATATTCCATCTATTCGACCCAAACCCATCCCATAGGGTGCAGTAATCTTGTGCCACTATCTTCCTTTACAAAATTAGGAAATACGTATGAGCAATGCACATGATATTCGGTAGAACTTCAATTCCATGCTGAAATTAGGTAGGATATTAATCGTATTTTAATTATGTGATTATCATTGATATTCATATTTGCCATGATATTAGTTGCACGTCAAACATGTTTGACACAGTTGAAGTTTGTCTTTCTTTTCCCGGGTTGAAGCAAATGTTACGTGGTATATGGTTCTGATGTCCCCAACTGACTTGGAGTCGGATTTTTCGGTAGTCCTGATGGTGGAGCAGAGGAGCGCAACGAATTGCTTTCTATCAAGTGGTGAAAGTGTAGAAAAAAGGACTTCTCATAATATGTCGGGCTTGTCGTTCAATTGTAAATAAATGTCTTGCAATGTCTGTCTGGATCTGCAAGGCAATTGCTTTTTTTAGGAAAAGAAGTGATACCCTGATTTCATTTTAAGATCATCCTACTTTTGGTTTGTTTAACGGAATTTATACTTTGTTAACAACATGCCCAATTAAGGTTTTATTGTTTTGGCCGAATTCAACCATTGCCCAAGAGACACGAATGAGATGGTTCATGAATTAGCTAGTAACTGCTTTTTTTTAAGAAAAAGAGGATGAACCCCTGGCCTCTGCATTTGAACGATGCATCTAGCCATATTATTAATTATTCACAAAGACCATACAAGATGATACATCAATAAGTCTGAAGCCACCATCTTGGTAATGCTGTTGCTACTCTTATCCCATTGATGAAGGTGTGCCGAAAGTTCGGGCCTAATACCAAACAGACATCACACCAAAACCTAACATCTAAAGCCAGATGTCCCATCCAAGCCACTACCTGGATTGGATCACACACCGGTCCGGCACACTCCCAATGAGCACCGCACGCTGCAAGGGCCGTCACCTCCATCTTTCATCGGTCCATCCTCAGAGCAGAACTGATGCATCGACCATGCCAGGCCTCTCTGCCATCAACGCCATCATGACGCCAGACAACTTCCTCCTCCTACGCGAGTCCATCTCTGCGCATCAGACGCCGAGTCTCCACTACGCCATGCCGCCGAGACCCATCGTCGATGATACTGTTGATGCCACACCGCTCCACCTACATGCCATCTCGCATCGACTCCGAACTACCAGCAACTCCAGCACCCTGAGCAGTCCCCGGCCGATGCCTTCAGGAAGGAACATGATACCAAAGTGCCATCGTCGCCCAAACAGAGGAACTGAGGCTTTCGCCTGTGCTCATGGCAGAGGTGGGGGCGTAGGATCCACACCGAAGCCTGGGAATCGGCGCCGAGGGCGTCGACTTTGGTGTGGCCGCCACGCCGGCCTGGAGTTTCCCCCGGATCCATGCCCACCCACTAGATTCGTGCAGGCCGTACTGGCGTCGACCGTAGTCGCGAAGTACTGTAGCCAGCACGAACCGGGGTAGATCGAGTCGGAGACGACGTCTCCCATGGAACTCCGGTCAGCCATCGAGGAGCCACCGCAACACCGCAGCCTCCACGTCGCCCACGCAGCCGTGGAAGGCCCCCCATCTGCACTCGCGGGTGCCGCCCGCCAGGCAGGCCGCACCGCGCGCCACCGATTGAGGCCGCCGCCCCGAGATCCGATTTGCCAGCCGCCGCCGCACCATGAGAGCCAGAGAAACACGCCTGCATTCGCGCAACACACGCGCTCGGCGCGCAGCCCCAGTGCAAGCTCGCCACGACGATCACGTGCTCCCACGACGGATGCCCCGCAACGCCCGAGCACCATGAGAGGGAGAATCGAAGTGCCCTGCCGCCGCCGCCGCTGCGCGGGCTTTGCCCGACGGCGCCTGCTGGCGGCGGCGAGGGAAGGGAGATTTGGCGAGGGGTGACTTCGTCCGGCGGCTAGGGTTCCGCCCGGGTCGCCCGCGGGGTGGGCGACACAGGGGTGAGTCCTCTGAATCGGTGGTAATAGTAACTCCTGTTTGAACAAATGAATACCTTGTCTAAAGAAAAATACCCTTGCTTCCCTAATTGATGGGCTCTGAACATGGTATTTATACCGTTCAGGCCGAATTTCAGCTGGTCCAAACCAAAATTTTGTTCCGGCTAATGATTGACATGAAGACCTGTAGCAACAATAATGGAGGTAAAGCAAAGAACGACATCATCGGTGTTAAAAATCAGCTCGTATATATCCTGAGCGGCCTGCCACAGGAGCCCAATCTCCTCCTTTCAAGTCAACAGCTGTAGCAAAATTTGCCACAGCAAAGACAGCGACATACTCTGATTTGATTTACGAATATATATATGTTCAAAGATGGAAAAGAAGAAACTGATACTTATTCATATTGCAATTGATTCCTCCCTATCCAGTGTGGTTTCACTGGCAAATCACCGAGGAGACGGACAATCGGATTATAGTACTTTAGTAGCTCCAGAAAAGATTTTACAGGTCACCCTGTAGGAGTGGCTTCAGAAAAGTTTACCCTCACAGCACCCATGTATATACGTACATAATAATCGAGAAGATGATCATGGGGCTATTTGATGTACTCCCTCTGTTCTTAAATATAAGACCTTTTAAAGATTTTATTATAAGACTACATACGAAACAAAATGATTGAATCTATACTTTAAAATATATCTGCATACATCCGTATATAGTTCATAGTGTAATCTTTCAAAGGTCGAACGGAGGAAGTATATGATATCACCCATTCCTTGGTAGTCACACAACCACCGTGTTTGTGTGCAGAAGAGCTTTATGCGTGGAGATATGAGCAACTATCTCATGCTGTCGGTGCCCAAGTGGAGTGCCGTACCGGAAGATGACACCCCTCCTCCTCCGTCGACATCCTCCATGAGCGCGAACCGCATGTCCTCCGACGGCTTCCAATGCCTCTTCCCCTGGTTGACGAACCGGTTGTTGATCTGCTTCGGGCCAAGGCCAGTCATGGTGGCGAGCCTCACCTTATCCTCTTCCTGCAAACATCACAGTATCATCGATCGTCGATCAAGGTTTGAAGCAGCAGGGATGGGGGAATTCCATTGCCGAAAGAAAGGCCGTGTCGCGGCAATGTACCCTCAGGTAAGGCCAGCGGTAGTAGTGCGCGTTCCACCAGTCCATGGGAGCAAGTCGAGCATCCTTGGGGAGCCTCCCCTTCTTCCTCTTCTTCAGGAGCTCGGTCCGGAGGCTACTGAGCATGGTTCGTCCTCTGATGACTCCACCATTCCATCTTGCATCATGGACACACCCGAAATCAGCCAATGATTTAGATAAAATGACTTGTGGCATCAGGATTAGGTTATGTGGCAATAATACAGTAAGGTCCATGATTGGACTGAAAAACTGAAGCTTCTTCAGAAACAGAACTAGACAACATCTATAAGCAGCCAAGTGCAGACTAGCTGTACGCACAGAAACTGCACGAAGCGCATTCAGAGCCCAAAGGCCCTGTTGGACACTTAACAAACAAGAATATGGGGAGCTGTAGACAGAAAATCTTCTGGAAAATGTCTCAAGAATAGACCATCAAGGAACTTCAGAACTGAAAATTTCTCCATGAATCTAGAAATACTACCTATGTTCCCTTTTTAAGACGTTTTAGACATTCAGACACTGCCCAAAGCAGTACAAAGCAAGCTGTCTAAAATATCAGTACTAAAAGAGCACCGAAATGAATGGAAGCAGATTGCCGAATGGTTAATAAATCTGTGGTAGAAAGTATCAGTCCGAAAACCCAGTGAGTAAGAAAATGGGATGGAAATCAGGCCACTTTTATCTACTCGAACCCTACGGGAACGAAATGGTTCATTGCCAGTGCCAAACTGACTAGTTTAGTTTGTGCTTCAATAAACGGAGACTATTTTGCGTTACTCGCGTTTCATGGAGCTATCCCTAGAGCTGTTATCTCGCTAGGAAACATTTCCTGTACTGTGTAAGCAAATGGCTCTTTTATATTGCTAGTTGAGTTTCATCAGTACAAGTTATACCTTCTGAAGCTTAAGTTCAGAAAAAAGAACTTTTTGCCAACTAAACCAGGCACCCTAAACCTTTCTAATTATGGATATGAAAGTGTGTTATATCGACTAGAGGGGGGTGAATAGGCGATTTTTATAAATTCATCACTTGAGGAATTTTAACTTTGAGAAATTTGAAATGTGATGGATAACTAGCAGCGGAATAAGTATTCAAGTGCATGAGGCGCATAATAACAACATAGTGTTCATGATGAAATGAAACATGCACAAATAGTAAGTAGCGTGATATAGGATAATCAGTGATGAACAAGGTGACTTGAAGAATTTGAGGTGAGGAATTTGTGAAAGTCTTCAGTCAAATTCTTCAAACAGTAACAATCAATTTCATCAACAGGTATATGAGGAATTAGAGGGGTTGAGGAAATAGAACCAGATAGCTTGATGAACACAATGGTTTGATGACCCAGTTCCAACTGCTGTGACAGTCGTACGTCTGGTTTGGAGCGTCCTGGTATTTAAACCAGAGGACACACAGTCCCAGGACACACAGTCCTTACCGTATTCTCCTTGAGCAAAGGTCACACAGTCCTCGCCCAACACTCGAGATAAGTCTTCAGGGTAGACTTCCAAAACCCTCACAAACTGGTCACCCGGCGATCCACAATTTACTGCTGGATGCTCTAGACCAAGGTCACTTCGTGATCCCCAATTGACTGCAGGAGCACTAGACCATGACGCCTAACCGTCGGGAGGATGCACAGTCCTCAAAGGTAACAAGCGTCGGATCCACACAGGAATTTCTTCACTGATGCTCAATCACTATGGGTTTTGTGGTTTCGTTGTGCGTTTTTCCTCCCTGATGATTTTCTCTCAAAGTCCTCGGAGGATGGGTTGCTCTCAAATGACAAGTGTCAGTTCTCTCTCGGAGCAGCCAACCAACCAGTGGTTGTGGGGGTGGCTATTTATAGCCAGGGTGCAACCTGACACGATAAGACATAAATGCCCCCAATAATATGACCGTTATGTGGATAAGAATGATTGGGGACAGCTGGCGCTAAGCACAACAACGGTCAGAATTTCGAACTATGAAAGTCCTCAGGCTTATCATGTTCCTCACTTGTAGGCAATTCGCACTGGCGAAATCCTAACTCCTCAGTCAGGTCACTTTCCTCAGAGACCAGAAGAACTTCGTCTCTGTCACTGAAGAACTTGTCTGAACCGTAAGAGATTTCCAAAGGCTTCACTCCAAGGATTGTTTAGGTTGAGGATCTTGGAGTTGAGCATCGGTTGGAAATTTTCCTTAGTATTACCTCGGCCCCCTTTAACAGTACGGTGTTTCCTATGACTCAAATAAAGGAAATGAAACTATTAAAAAAAAGTCTTCATGCTTCATATTCCTCGTTCATATCTTCAATGTCACACCAACTTCTTCATTTTCAAAGTCTTCACAAAGTCTTCACCAAAGTCTTCACAAAGTCTTCAGCAAAGTCTTCAGTTGAAGACATACATTTTTAGGGGTCGATAAACTCCAGATATATCAAACTCCTCATCGACTTATAGAGCCTGTGTACACTCACAAACACATTAGTGCCTTAACCTATAAGTCTTCAATACACCAAAATCACTAAGGGGCACTAGATGGACTAAAAATCTCCCCCTTTTTGGTGATTGATGACAAATAGGTTATGTTTTCAACGGGGATAAACATATGCAGTGAAAGTACAGAGTTTGAGGATTTTGATTGCAAGATATAGAAGAACTTGTTGGGGAACGTTGCATGAGAAACAAAATTTTTCCTACGCACACGCAAGATCTATCCATGGTGATGAGCATCTACGAGAGGGAGAGTGGATCTACATACCCTTGTAGATCGCTAAGCGGGAAGCGTTAAGAAACGCGGTTGGTGTAGTCAAACGTCTTCGCGATCCAAATCGCCGAGCGTCCCGCGATCTCATCACGATCCGTCCCGCAATCTAATCACGATCCGTCTCGCGAGCTCAACACGATCCGTTCCGCGATCTTATCACGATCCATCTCATGATCTTGATCACGGTCCTTCTAATCTAGGGCCGAACGGATGGCACCTCCGCGTTTAGCACACGTACAGCTTGATGATGATCTCTGCCTTCTTGATCTAGCAAGAGGGAGCGGAGAGGTAGACGAGTTCTTCGGCAGCGTGACGGCGCTGTGGCGATGGTGGTGGAGCAATTTCGGCAGGGCTTCGCCTAAGCACTGCAGAAAACCAATCTAGAGGAGAAATTATGCACTAGAGGAGCGGGTAGCACGTGGCTGAAAATCTTGTGCAAAACCCTAAAACCCTCTAGTATATATAGGAGGAGAGGAGGAGGAGGCTTGTCTCCCAAGGAGCCAACCCTTGGGTCAGCCGAACCAGGAGGGAGGAGTCCTTCTCCTCCACTCCTAGTAGGATTATGACTCCTTCGTAATTTAGCCCTTTTGCCTTTTTCCACCTTTTTCCTTTTGGGCTTTTTCTTCCCAGCCGCACGGGCCCTTTGTGGGACTTCCTCCAGCCCACTAAGGGCTGGTATTCATCCTCCCACAGCCCATGTAGTCTCTTGGGTCGAAATACCCCTCTCGATGGTCTCCCGGTACACTACCGATGAACCCAAAACTTTTCCGGCGACCAAAATAGGACTTCCTATATATCAATCTTTACCTACGGACCATTCCGGAGCTCCTCGTGACGTTTGGGATATCATCCGGGACTCCGAACAACCTTCGGTAACCACCATACATAACTCTATACTACCGAAATGTCACCGAACCTTAAGTGTGCAGACCCTGTGGGTTTGAGAACTATGTAGACATGATCGAGACACCTCTATGGTCAATAACCAATAGCGGGACCTGGATGCCCATATTGGTTCCTACATATTCTACGAAGATCTTTATCGGTCGAACCTCTATGTCAAGGATTCAGTTAATCCCGTATGATGTTCCCTTTGTTCTTCGGTATGTTACTTGCCCGAGATTCGATTGTCGGTATCTCCATACCTAGTTCAACCTCGTTACCAGCAAGTCTCTTTACTCGTTCCGTAATACAAGATCCCATGACTAACACTTAGTCACATTGCTTTCAAGGCTTATTGTAATGTTGTATTACTGAGTGGGCCCTGAGATACCTCTCCGTCACACAGAGTAACAAATCCCAGTCTTGATCCATGCCAACCCAACAAACACCCTCGGAGATACCTGTAGAGCACCTTTATAGTCACCCAGTTATGTTGCGACGTTTGATACACACAAGGTACTCCTCCGGTGTCAGTGAGTTGCATGATCTCATGGTCATAGGAACAAATACTTGACATGCAGAAAACAGTAGCAATAAACTGACACGATCATATGCTACGTTTGTAGTTTGGGTCTTGTCCATCACATCATTCTCCTAATGATGTGATCCCGTTATCAAATGACATCACATGTCAATGGCTAGGAAACCTTGACCATGTTTGACCAACGAGCTAGTTCACTAGAGGCATACTAGGGACAAAGTGTTATATATTTAGCCACACATGTAATGTGTTTCCAATCAATACAATTATAGCATGGATAATAAACGATTATCATGAACAAGGAAATGTAATAATAAACACTTTATTTATTGCCTCTAGGGCATATTTCCAACAGTCTCCCACTTGCACTAGAGTCAATAATCTAGTTCACATCATCATGTGATCTGCATTGTTATGAATCTAACACCCAATGAGTTCTGGGGATCGATCATGCTTTGCATGTGAGAGAGGTCTTATAGTCAACGGGTCTGCGACATTTAGATTCGTGTGTACTTTGAAAATCTCTATGTCAAACCGTAACCACTGCTACGACATTCCACTTGGTACTATTCCAAATGGCTGCTCCACTATACGTATCCAGATTGCTACTACGAGTCATCCGGATTGGTGTTAAAGCTTGCATCGACATAACTCTTTACGACGAACTCTTTATCAACTCCATAATCGAGAAACGTCTCCTTAGTATTTTAGTTACTAAGGATAATCTTGACCGTTGTCCAGTGATCCACTCCTGGATCACTTTTGTACCCCTTGACACACTCATGGCAAGGCACACACCAGGTGCGGTACACAACATGGCATAATATAGAGCCTATGGCTAAGGCATAGGGGATGACGTTTGTCCTTTCTCTTTTTTCTGCCGTTGTCGAGCTTTGAGTCTCACTCAACTTCACACCTTACAAATCAGGCGAGAACTCTTTCTCTGACTGATCCATTTTGAACTCTTTCAAAATCTTGTCAAGGTATGTACTTATTGAAAGTCTCATCAATTATCTTGATCTATCTCTATAGATCTTGATGGTCAACAATTAGGTAGATTTATCTAGGTCTTACTTTGAAAAACTTTTTTCAAACAACCCTTTATGCTTTCCAGAAATTCTACATCATTTCCGATCAACAACATGTCAACCACATATGCTTACCGTAAACTCTATAGTGCTCCCACTCACTTTATTGTAAATACAAGTTTCTCATAAACTTTGTAAAGACTCAAAAACTTTTATCACCTCATCAAAGTGTATATTCCAACTCCGAGATGCTTGCTTCAGTTCATAGAAGGATCACTGAAGCTTGCACACCTTTTAGCATCCTTAGGACTTACAAAACCTTCTGGTTGTATCTCATACAACCTTTCCTTAAGGAAGGAAACGATGTTTTGGCATCCATCTGCCAGATTTCATAATAGAAAAATGCAGCAACTGCTAACATAATTCCAACAGACTTTAGCATCGCTACGTGAGAAAGTCTCATCGCAGTTAACTCCTTGAACTTGGTGGAAACTACTTTGCTACAAGTCGAGCTTTATAAATGGTGACATTCACCATCAGCGCCTGTCTTCATCTTAAAGGTCCATTTGTACTCAACAACCTGCTGTCCAATGAGCAAGTCTACCAAAGTCTATACTTGGTTTTCATACATGGATCCTTTCTCAGATTTCATGGCCTCTAACCATTTGTCGGAATTTGGGCCCATCATCGCTTCTTCACAGCTCGTAGGTTCATCGTTGTCCAACAACATGACCTCCAAGACAGGGTTGTCGTACCGCTTAGGAGCAGTACACATCCTTGTCGACCTGCGAGGTTCGATAGTAAGTTGATCCGAAGCTTCATGATCATCATCATTTACTTCCTCTTCAACTGATGTAGGTTCCACAGAAACATCTTTCTGCGCTGCGCTACTCTCTGGTTGAAACAAAGGTTCAACAACCTTATCAAGTTCTATCTTCCTCCCACTCAGTTCTTTCGAGAGAAACTCTTTCTTGAGAAAGGACCCAATTTTAGCAACAAACACTTTATGCTTGGATCTGAGATGGAAGGTTTACCCAACTGTTCTTAGGGTATTCTATGAAGATGCATTTGTCCGCTTTGGGTTCAAGCTCATTAGGTGAAAACCTTTTGTTCACATAAGTGTTGCAGCCCCAAACATTAAGAAATGACAACTTAGGTTTCTATCAAACCATATGGTGTCATCTCAACGGATTTAGATGGTGCCCTATTTAAAGTGAATGTAGTTGTCTCTAATGCATAACCCCAAAATTATAGTAGCAAAACGATAAGAGACATCATAGCACGCACCATATCCAATAGAGCACGATTATGACGTTCGGACACACCATCACGCTATGGTGTTCCAGGCGGCGTGTGTTGTGAAACAACTTTCACATTGTCTAAAGTTATATGCCAAACTTGTAACTCAGATATTCACCTCCACGATCAGACATTTTTATGTTCTTGTCACGATGATCTTAAACTTCACTCTGAATTTTCTTGAACCTTTCAAACGATTCAGACGTGTGTTTCATTAAGTAAATATACACTATATCTACTCAAATCATCAGTGAAGCTAAGAAAATAACGATATCCACTGCACGCTACAAGACTCATTGGATTGCATACATCAACATGTATCATTTCCAATAAATCACTTGCCCGCTCCATCAATCCGGAAAACAGGGTCCTTAGTCATCTTGCCCAAGAGGCATGGTTCGCATGTCTCAACCGATTCGAAATCAAATAAGTTCAAAGATCCATCAGCATGGAGTTTCTTCATGCGCTTTATACCAATATGACATTTAGTGGCAGTGCCACAAGTATGTGGTACTATCATTATTAACTTTGTATCTTTTGGCATCAATGTTATGAACATGTGTATTACTACGATCAAGATTCAACAAACCATTCTCACTGGGTGCATGACCATTGAAGGTATTATTCATGTAAACAGAATAACCATTATTCTCTAACTTAAATGAATAACCATGTTGCAATAAACACGATCTAATCATGTTCATGCTCAACGCAAAACACCAAATAACATTTATTTAGGTTCGTCACTAATCCCGAAGGTAGAGAGAGCGTGCGATGTTGATCACATCAACCTTGGAAACATTTCCAACACACATCGTCACCTCATCCTTAGCTAGTTCTCCGTTTATCCCGTAGCTTTTATTTCGAGTTACAAACATTTAGCAACTGAACCGGTATCCAATACCCAGGTGCTACTAGGAGTACTCGCAAGGTACACATCATTAACACGTATATCAAATATACTTCTGTCGACGTTGCCAGCCTTCTTATCTACCAAGTATCTAGGGTTGTTCCGCTTCAGTGACCGCTCTCCTCATAATCGAAGCACTTAGTCTCGGGTTTGGTTTCAACTTTGGGTTGCTTCACTGGAGTAGCAACTGACTTGCCATCCATGAAGTTTCCCTCCTTGCCCTTGCCCTTCTCGAAATTAGTGGTTTTACTAACCACCAACACTTGACACTCCTTCTTGATTTCTACCTTCGCGGTGTCAAACATCGCGAACAGCTCAGGAATCAATAATTATATCCCTGGCATTTTATAGTTCATCACCAAGTTCTAGTAGCTTAGTGGCAGTGACTTGGAGAACTATATCAATCACTATCTTATCTGGAAGATCAACTCCCACTCAATTCAAGTGATTGTAGCACCCAGACAATCTGAGCACACGCTCAACGATTGAGCTATTCTCTTTTATCTTGCAGGCAAAGAATCTTGTTGGAGATCTCATATCTCACAACACGGGCACGATCCCGAGATCCTAATTTTAGCTATTAGAACATCTCATATGTTCCGTGACGTTCAAAATGTTTTAGAGCCTTAATTCTAAGCCGTAATGCATGAGATACTAAACTATCAAGTAGTCATCGAAACGCGCCTGTCAGATGTTCACAACATCTACAGACGACGCTAGAGGGTGTGGCGCACCGAGCAGTGCATTAAGGACATAAGCCTTCTGTGCAGCAATGAGGACAATTCTCAGATCACGGACCTAGTCTGCAATATTGCTACCATCATCTTTCAACTCTATTTCTCTAGGAACATATAAAAATTCAAGGGAGCTACAACGCGAGCAAGTAATCTACAACATAATTTGCAAAGACACTACTGACTATGTTCATGATAATGAGTTCAATTAATCACATTACCGAAGAACTCCCACTCAAATTGACATCCCTCCGGTCATTTGAGTGATACATGATCCAAATTCACCAACTCAAGTCCGATCATCACGTGAGTTGAGGTGGTTTCAATGGTGAACATCATCATGTTGATCATATCTACTATATGACTCATGTTCGACCTTTCGGTCTCTTGTGTTCCGAGGCCATGTCTATACATGCGAGGCTCGTCAAGTTTAACCCGAGTGTTCAGCATGTGCAACACTGGCTTGCACCCGTTGTATGTGAACGTAGAGTCTATCACACCCAATCATCACGTGGTGTCTCGACACGACAAACTTTCGCAACGGTGCACACTTGGGGAGAACACAATTTATCTTAAAATTAAGTGATGGATCACCTTATAATGCTACCGTCGTCTGAAGCAAAACAAGGTGCATAAAAGGATTAACATCACATGCAAATCATAAGTGACATGATATGGCCATGAACTTGTGCTTTTGATCTCCATCTTGAAAGCACCGACATGATCTCCATCGTCACCGGCATGACACCATGATCTCCATCATCTTGATCTCCATCAACGTGTCGCCATCGGGGTTGTCGCACCCACCATGCTTCTACTACTATTGCTACCATTTAGCAATAAAGTAAAGCATTACATAGCGCTTAATGATTGACACCAAGGTCATACAATAATGAAAGACAACCCTATGGTTCCTGCCGGTTGCCATACTCATCGACATGCAAGTCGTGATATTCTATACAACACATGATCATCTCATCCATCACATATATCTCATCATGTAATTGGCCATATCACATCCCAACATACCCTACAAAAACAAGTTAGACGTCCTATAATTGTTGTTGCATGTTTTACGTGGCTGCTATGGGTATCTAGCAAGAACAATTCTCACCTACGCATAAACCACAACGGTGATACATTAGTTGCTTTTCAACCTTCTCAAGGACCGCCTTTTTCAAATCCGATCCAACTAAAGTAGGAGAAACAGACACCCGCGAGCTATCTTTGTGCAAAGAGGTTACACGTTAGTCGATGGAACCAGTATCTCATAAGCGTACGAGTAAGGTTGGTCCAGGCCGCTTCATCCCACAATACCGCTGAACCAAAACATGACCAAGGGAGGAAGCAATGTAAGCATCAACGCCCACAAACTCTTTGTGTTCTACTCGAGATCTGATCTACACATAGACCTAGCTCATGATGCCATTGTTGGGGAACGTTGCATGGGAAACAAAAAATTTCCTACGCACACGCAAGATCTATCCATGGTGATGAGCATCTACGAGAGGGAGAGTGGATCTACATACCCTTGTAGATTGCTAAGCGGGAAGCGTTAAGATACGCGGTTGGTGTAGTTGAACATCTTCGCGATCCAAATCGCCGAGCGTCCCGCGATCTCATCATGATACGTCCCGTGATCTAATCACGATCCGTCCAACGATCTCATCACGATCCGTCCCGCGATCTCATCATGATCCGTCTCGCGATCTTGATCACGGTCCTTCCGATCTAGCGCCTAACGGACGACACCTCCGCGTTCAGCACACGTACAACTTGATGACGATCTCCGCCTTCTTGATCCAGCAAGAGGGAGAGGAGAGGTAGACGAGTTCTCCGATAGCGTGACGGTGCTGCGGCGATGGTGGTGGAGCAATTCCGGCAGGGCTTCGCCTAAGCACTGCAGAAAACCGATCTAGAGGAGAAACTATGCACTAGAGGAACGGGTAGCACGTGGCTGAAAATCTTGTGCAAAAACCCTAAAACCCTCTAGTGTATATAGGAGGAGAGGAGGAGGAGGCTTGTCTCCCAAGGAGTCAACCCTTGGGTCGTCCGAACCAGGAGGGAGGAGTCCTTCTCCTCCACTCCTAGTAGGATTAGGACTCCTTCCTAATTTAGCCCTTTTGCCTTTTTCCACTTTTTTCCTTTTGGGATTTTTCTTCCTAGCCACATGGGCCCTTTGTGGGACTTCCTCCAGACCACTAAGGGCCGGTATTCATCCTCCCACAGCCCATGTAGCCTCTTGGGTCGAAATACCCCTCCCGATGGTCTCCCGGTACACTCCCGGCACTCCCAATACACTATCGATGAGCACGAAAGTTTTCCCGCGACCAAAATAGGACTTCCTATATATCAATATTTACCTCCGGACCATTCCGCAGCTCCTAGTGACGTCCAGGATCTCATCTGGGACTCTGAACAACCTTCGGTAACCACCATACATAACTCTATACTACCGAAACGTCACCGAACCTTAAGTGTGCAGACTTGCGGGTTTGAGAACTATGTAGACATCTCCGAGACACCTTTACAATCAATAAACAGTAGCGGGACCTTGATGCCCATATTGGTTCCTACATATTCTACGAAGATCTTTATCGGTCGAACCTCTATGTCAAGGATTCAGTTAATCCCGTATGATGTTCCCTTTGTCCTTCGGTATGTTACTTGCCCGAGATTCGATCGTCGGTATCTCCATACCTTGTTCAACCTCGTTACCGGAAAGTCTCTTTACTCATTCTGTAATACAAGATCCCGTGACTAACACTTAGTCACATTGCTTGCAAGGCTTATTGTAATGTTGTATTACCGAGTGGGCCCTGAGATACCTCTTCGTCACACAGAGTAACAAATCTCAGTCTTGATCCATGCCAACACAACAAACACCCTCGGAGATACCTGTAGAGCACCTTTATAGTCACCCAATTATGTTGCGAAGTTTGATACACACAAGGTACTCCTCCGGTGTCAGTGAGTTGCATGATCTCATGGTCACAGGAACAAATACTTGACATGCAAAAAACAGTAGCAATAAACTGACACGATCATATGCTACGTTTGTAGTTTGGGTCTTTTCCATCACATCATTCTCCTAATGATGTGATCCCGTTATCAAATGACTTCACATGTCAATGGCTAGGAAACCTTGACCATGTTTGACCAACGAGCTAGTTCACTAGAGGCATACTAGGGACAAAGTGTTGTCTATTTACCCACACATGTAATGTGTTTCCAATCAATACAATTATAGCATGGATAATAAACGATTATCATGAACAAGGAAATATAATAATAAACACTTTATTTATTGCCTTTAGGGCATATTTCCAATAGAACTCCCCCTGAAGATGTGCATATCTGAGGAATTTGCTTTGGACTGCAAATGCACATGGCAGGTTAAAACATGGAGAACTCCCCCTATATCTTGTAATTCATACACGCATTTGAACATATGATATGAAGAATTTGAAATGCGTAAGGAAAATGGGGTCTGACGAAATTCAGCATGTATGCATTAAGGTACTTGAGGAAATAAGCATGCAAGGAAATAGTTCAAAAGTGTCAGACCACTATCAGACTTAAGTTTACAACTCAACCAACAAAAGTTTCAAAAGAGCGAGAGTTGTAACTTAAACAAAAATAGTCCATATATAGAGACCCGCTTGAATACTAACTCAAATTTTCTCCCCCTTTGTCATCGAAGACCAAAAGGGAGGAAACAGTGAGGACTAACGCCCCGTTGAAGAATTTCATCGGGTTGGTGAGGAAGGAGCGCCAGCGTTGTTGGGGTCGTTTGTTGATGCAGGGCCTGCCGCAGTGTTGTCAATGTCTTCATCGTCATCGCGCTCTCGAGATGAAGAAAATGAACTTGTGACCATCAGAGGAACTTGAACTTTCTTGAATTTCTTCTGAGGTCGACGAGCCCAGTCAGGATGTTCCTCAAGATCCAGCTCATTCGGTTCTTCAGAAGACATGAGGTGAGATAGTACGACCCAAGTGCAATCGAGGTTTTCATGCGCATAGTAGTGATTCCTCTTCATGGTGTTCTGCGTCATAGTCATGTTCTGCACAATGTATCCAAGTTGACGCTTCACCCACTTGTGATTGCGATCGACCTTCTGATGAAGACTTATTAGCAGCTCGCGATCAGTCATCACACGAGGGGTAGACTCTTGAGGTTTATGAGCTGATGCCTTTGCTCCAGAGTCCTAAGTTGTAGTGTCATCATTGGTGGAGAAGGAAGCAGCTTTGCAAAACTGTCCATCCAATGACGAGTGCCTTCATCAATGACAACCTTGCCTTTTCCTTCAACTGAGGTAATTGTGCTCTTGATGACTTCAATTGGAGGCAAGAAGCCAAAGTGGTTCTGGAAATCAGCCTTGAAGGGAACTGAGAACTTTGCCCTGATGAATTTCATTATCTAAGGCGCACATGGCTTCTGTTCAAATGGAGCTAAAGCAGCACTGGCCAAAGTCCTCATGAAGAAGTCACGCAAGTCAATGGGAATCCCATGAATGATGTTGAAGAGCATATTCTTCATGACTCCTTCCACTTCTTCTTCTTCGGAATTGTGGCCCTTCTGAGGGCATAGCGTATTTGTGAGTATACGGTAGACAGTCCTGGGCACATATAGCAGATCCTTCACAAGGAAGGTTTTTCGTTGAGGCTTTCCAGGAGGCAATGTATTCATCAACACTTGCATCAGCTGATTTGGAAGTACAGGCTCATCAAACAGTTTGTGAGCTTCATCTAAGGGAATTGGAACTGGTACACACTGAAGCAATTCAGAGGCTTGAGCAGTGAACTGTGTTGATCCTGTCATCTAGTCCAAAACCCAGGAGTTGATGTCTGAAGCATTTCCACTGATATGCAGTGTGGCATAGAACTGAAGGATGATTTCCTCATTCCAGTCGCAGATGTAGACGCAGAAGGGAAGAATGCCTGCATCTTGAAGAACTTGGATCACCGGTGTGAACGATGGAAGTGTTTCCATGTCAGCATGAGGAATTTGGTGGTGCTCGAAGACTTTGTTCTTCTCGAAAAGGACTGATGCATAGTAGTTGAGCTGCGTTGCCATCCAGAATCGTTGCGACCGGCCCTCGCAAAGTCATAGGGATTTGGACCTGTGAAGAACATGCATTCATTGAAGAAATTGCTCTTAAGGAATTTGGAGCGAACTGAGCCTTTGAATGGCATTCTTGGCTTTGGTTGAAGATTTGGCTTGAAGCGGCCCTTAATCACCTTTGGCATGGGAGGAACACCTTCAGACTGAACGATTTGGAGAGCTGGTTCCTCAGTTGCGGGGGGAGCATCAAGATCATCAGCTGTTGCAGCTGGAATTTCTTCAGTGACTTGGGTGGTCAAATTTGCAGATTCTTCATGTATTTCTTCAGTCAGAGCAGGCGACTGAGGAATCTGTGTCAGAGGAGTAGTCATTGGTGAATTTGGGTGTGCTAATTCGCAATATTCATCATTGATGACAGGAGTTGTGTTGCCAATGTCCACGTCCTCATCAATTTCTTCAACTCCAGCTTCTTCAACAGTGAACTGAAGCTGGGGCGATGATACCTTTGGAATTGAAGCAATGTCTTCAACTTCAATTTCTTCATCAATCTGCTCTATCGAAACAGCAGAATGATCTTCATCTTCATCCGGGATGACATATTCCACCCCAAATGGTACAAGTTTGTAGGCAGGTGCTGAGGACATAGGTGTAGCATCAGTAGGTCCATTTGAAGAACTTGGCATAGTCTTCAACTTCTTCACGGATGAGGTTTCTGAATCTGATGCTTTTCTCTTGAGAGTCTTTTCCTCAGCAGTGTCAGTTTCTTCAAGAACGACTGATGCAACCGCCTTGGTGTGTTCAGTTTCTTTAGGCGCAGCAAAAACTTCAGCTGGCCTTTTAGTTTCTTCAGGCACAACAGTGGTGGTTGTCCTGGCATGATCATTAGTGGTCTGAGTTTCCTCAGCAGCACTGGCAGTTGCTTCTGCTACAGAAGCATTTCCATCAGCAGTCTCATCAGGCTGAGCAATTTCCTTAGTAGCTTGAGGAATTTCATCAGCCTAAGGCTTTTGTGGTTGCGATCGAGCTGCAACCCTAGTGTTGTGATCCTTCACCGTAGCTTGAGTAGCCCTGACGAATCTCACCTTGGTGCCCTTCCATTCAGCATCATATCTCTCTTGGTCCTCAGAGAGTGTGCGAATTTCAGTTTGAACAGTGACGAGTTGATTTGGGGTCAAATTCATCACATTGTCTCTCAAAAACTTTTCCTTCCGAACCCTGTTCCTCTTGGCTCTCAGAGCTTGTTCTCTCTTCCATTTTTCTTCAGAGATGAAGTGGGTGAGGACATGATCCACTCTAAGAGGCAGATTTAGTGAAGAAAGTGGGGTGTTTGGGTCTTCATGCCATATATCGATGAAGTTGAGGATCATCTTGGGATCTAGCATGAGAGGAACAGAGCTGCCCTTTGCTACAGCAGCCTTTTGCTGACTTTGCCTGATGATTTGTTCCAATTCCTCATCATCAGCTTCATCATCATCATCATCAGAACCTGAGGGTATGGTCACCACAACCTTGCTTGAGTGAGGACTTGGTCTTTGACCTCGTCTAGCAGTTTTCTTTAGCTTCAACGCAGAAGGGCTAGTTGAAGACTTTTCTGTAGTAGAGGGGCTTGCTGAGATCTTTGGAACTCTTGAGAATCCCTCAGTCCTCTTACATGATGCCAGATGCACTGGGGTTGAGGACTTTGCAGCTGCAGTTGAAGACTGAGCAGCAACCATTCCAGTAGCTGAGACCTTTGTAGGTCGAGGCCTTTGAACTTGAGGAATCTGTTGTGAAGGTTTTGAGGTTGAAGAACTCGTCTTCAATGCAGATTTCTTCATCATGATTTTCTTCAGAGCACTTACAAAGGCTCCGACAGAGGCAGCAACAGCAGATTCTTCATTGAATTTCTTCAATCCCTCTTTGGCTTTCCTCACCAGCTTGGCTTGCTGCTTCTCCCACATGTGACGAAAGTCCTCACCAGTCTTGAGGCTAGTGGGATCAGCAATTTGATTTGGAGCAAGGGGAGGCCTGCTGCAAGGAGGTTTTACTGCAAATTTCATCATGTATTTTGGAGTTACATAACGATACTCCTTCCATTCCCTTGTCCATCTCCTCTCAATTTTTTGTAGATGAATTTTTCTCTGCTTGGTCGTTTCTTTGCCATGAGTTTCTTCATCGGGTGTGAAGTATTCCTCACACAAATCATCTGGAATCTCAAAAGTAGTATGCACATCTGGCTTCTTTCCGCCTTTCTGAGGTTTCTTTCCGTCGGCCATTTTCTTCACTTGAGGAATTTGAACTCTTGAGGACTTTTAAGAAGTACACAGTTTTTCCTCAAGGAGCGCTGTAAATGAGTTAAGTTGATGAGAACCTAGTGATTCATCAGCGGACATGTTGTACCTGTGAATAGAGTATAGGTGCGAGGAATTTGAAGAGATCATATGCGTTCTCAGAAATTTTTCTAAATAAAATAGGTGAGAGGAATTTGACCATGGGTGTCTTGAGGAATTTCACTAAGTGTTCTTTGTCTCAGGTTCCAGAGTTGTGCAAATTTTGAGGATTCACACAATTGAGGAATCTTGAAGAAAATCATTACTTAGGGAAAAACATCAAGTATGTGGAGATGTAAGGTGTTTTTAGAATAAGGTTCATGAAGAATAAACACCTTTTGAGGATTATGAAGAGCATTTGAGGATCAAACAAGGGCAATAAAAATAAATTTTATTTACCCTGATGAAGAACATGACGAACAAGAGATGAGATTGGGAAGTTCGTCCGTTCAGATCTCCCACGCCCTAGCTTGGCAGAGGGAGACAGCTACAGCGGCGGCGGGATGAGGACTTCCGCGGCTGATGTGAGTACGGCGATGATGAGGTTGAGGTAGTGAAGCTCTTCCTCACCGGCGACGATGACTTTAGCGGCAGCGCTAGGTTGGACCTTGGGAGAGGGATGAGATGAGGAGTAACCGAGCACAATTGAAGGGGAGGGGGTATTTATAGAGGGAGTGAAAACCAATCTGCCCGAAGAGTTTGGACAAGATTGCCCCTGACCCTTGCTCCACGCGACATGTGTCACCCACGTACTTAGAGGTGGCGATAGTGGGGGATCGTGGGTTATCCAGGCGCAGGAATCAGAACCATTTGAGCGGGAACCGCTGAAAATTTTGATAGTGGAAATTTCAAATCTTCCATTCGCAAATTCTTCAGCTGTCAAGGACATAGTGAAGACTTTGAACGAGTTTCAAAGTAGAACGCATATGAAGAATTTGTGAACAGACTGGGTTGAGTTTAGCATAGAGGGGGAAAAGAGGGGGAAAGGGTCCGATCACATTCACTTAGATGAAAATCAACTTGAAGAATTAGCAATAAGTGAACGCTGTTGAGGACATTGAAAAACTCAAATATATATATGTATAGTCAATGAAGAACATGAGTTTCAAAGTTTGAAGAATTTGGAAAGTTGAAGAATTTGAAAACTTCAGGAATTTGCAAAAATGATGAAAAACTCAATTTTGAAGAATTTCAACTTTTGGTTGGTGGCGTGACCCACCGTATAAGAATGATGTTTTCAGACACCGCGTACAATTGTCGCAGGGTTCTGAGAATCAAATTCTTCGTTAATTTTTTCACACTTAGAGGGTTATTCTTCATTGATTGAAGAAAAAAGTTACTTCGTGTGTTGCACATCTAAGTCATCAATTTTGCATAAGTGTTAGGATGTGTGTCCTTTTTCAAAGAACATTCGAAGATTCTAAGATATTTAGCTCACACCGCAACTTGCAAAATCTCTTTTCATCCAAGGGCTTGGTGAAGATATCGGCCAGTTGTTCTTCAGTGGGGATGTGGTCGATGGAGATGTCGCCCTTGAGTACATGATCTTGAAGAAAGTGATGACGAATCTGGATGTGCTTGGTCTTGGAGTGCTGAACTGGGTTGTAAGCAATCTTGATGGCACTCTTGTTGTCGCAGTAGAGAGGCACATTCTTCAACTTGATGTCATAGTCCTTGAGGGTTTGCTTCATCCATAGTAACTGAGCACAACATGAGCCAGCAACAATGTACTCAGCTTCAGCAGTAGAGAGTGAGACACAGTTCTGCTTCTTCAAGGACCAACAGACTAGGGATCGTCCAAGGAATGATATGTGCCTGAGGTTGACTTGCGATCCACGCGATCTCCAGCATAGTCAGCATCAGAGTATTCGACAAGGTGAAGATTTGAGCCCTTGGGATACCATAATCCAAGTGTTGGTGTGTGAGCTAAGTATTGAAGAATATGTTTCACAACCTTATGGTGTGATTCCTTTGGTGTTGCTTGGAATCGGGCACACATGCAAACACTCAGCATAATATCAGGCCTAGATGCACATAGATACAATAATGAACCAATCATGGAGCGGTATACCTTCTGATCGAAATCTTTACCATTTTCATCAGTGCAGAGGTGGCCTTTTGAAGGCATTGGAGTTTTGACGCCTTTGCAATCTTGGATGTCAAATTTCCTCAGAACATCCTTGAGGTACTTCTCTTGGGAGATGAAGATGACATTGTCTTGCTGACGAATTTGAAGACCTAAGAAGAATTTCAACTCTCCCATCATAGACATTTGATATTCTTCACTCATCATATAGGCAAATTCATCACTGTAACGTTTGTCATTACAACCAAAGATAATATCGTCCACATATATTTGGCATATGAACAGTTCATTGTCATAAGATTTTGTGAAAAGAGTGGGGTCGAGTTAACCGGGTTTGAAGCCTTTCTTCATGAGGAATTCCTTCAGCGTGTCGTACCACGCCCGAGGGGCCTGCTTGAGGCCATAGTGGGCCTTGTTGAGTCTGAAGACTTTGTCAGGATGCTTAGGGTCTTCAAAACCTGGGGGTTGAGCAACATATACTTATTCCTCAAGCTTACCATTGAGGAATGCACTTTTCACATCCATTTGATATAAGATGATATTATGATGGTTAGCATAATCAAGCAATATGCGAATAGCTTCAAGTCTAGCAACAGGTGCGAACGTTTCATCAAAGTCAATTCCTTCAACCTATGTGTAGCCTTGAGCTACAAGACGAGCCTTATTCCTCACCAAAAGATCATTTTCATCTTGCTTGTTGCGGTAGATCCACTTGGTACCTATGATGTTATGTTTGCGAGGATCTGGCCGCTTGACAAGTTCCCACACGTTGTTGAGCTTGAACTGATGCAATTCCTCTTACATAGCTTGAATCCACTCTGGCTCCTTGAATGCTTCATCAACTTTGGTGGGCTCTATGATAGAGACAAAGGCAAAGTGCCCACAAAATTTAGTTAAATGTGAAGCTTTTGAGCGAGTGAGGGGACCTGGTGCATTGATTTCATCGTTGATTTTGTCAATTTGTACTTCACTTGCAACTCTAGGATGAGCAGGTTGATGTGGCTGAGGACTTCCTTCAGCACCATTTCTTCAGGTGTATCAACATGAAAGTCTTCATTCGTTGGAATGACCTCCTCAGTGGGTATGATATCTTCAGTTGCCTTTAGCTTAATGGATTCCTTAGGAGACTGTTCATCTAACACAGAAGGCAGGTGCTCTCTTTGTAAGCCGTCAGTTTCATTGAACCGCACATCTACAGTTTCAACAACCTTGTGATGGTAGGTGTTGAAGACTTTGTAGGTGTGCGAGTCCTTTCCGTAACCAAGCATAAAACCTTCATGTGCTTTCGGTGCAAACTCAGAACTGTGGTGAGGATCTCTGATCCAACATTTTGCACCAAAGACTTTGAGATAACTTACATTGGGTTTCTTGCCAGTCATAAGTTCATACGGAGTCTTCTTGAAGAATTTGTGAAGATATACCCTGTTGATGATGTGGCATGCAGTATCAATTGCCTCAGGCCAGAAGCGATGAGGAGTCTTGTATTCATCAAGCATGGTGCGAGCCATCTCAACTAGAGTCCTGTTCTTGCGCTCCATGATGCCATTCTGTTGAGGAGTATAGGGGGCAGATAACTCATGAGTAATACCAAGTTCATCAAGATATTCATCAAGATTAGTGTTCTTGAATTCAGTCCCATTATCACTCCTAATATGCTTGATCTTTACGCCAAAGTTGGTGGAGGCCCTTGAAGCAAATCGTCTGAAGACATCCTGCACTTCATTTTTGTACAGAATAATATGCACCCAAGTGTAACGAGAGTAATCATCAACAATGACAAAGCCATACAAACTTGAAGCATTTGTTAGTATGGAGTAATGAGTGGGGCCAAAGAGATCCATGTGAAGCAATTCAAAGGGTCGAGTCGTGGTCATGATTGTCTTTGAGGGATGCTTGGATCTGGTCATCTTCCCAGATTCACATGCACCACAGAGGTAGTCCTTGAGGAATTTGACACCTTTGATGCCGATGACGTGCTTTTTGTTCACGAGCGCATGCAAGTTCCTCATACCCGCATGTCCAAGTCATCAATGCCACAGCCAGCCTTCTGAAGACTTTGCAAGTAAGCATGTGGCAGGTTGAGGACCTGTAGAGAAATCAACAATATACAAGTCCCCTCTCCTAAAGCCTTCGAAGACTTTGGAATTGTCAGATTCCATGATGACAACACAATGATATTTTCCAAATATGACGACCATATCAAGATCACAAAGCATTGAGACAGACATAAGGTTGAACCCAAGGGATTCAACAAGCATCACCTTATCCATGATTCGGTCCTTTGAGATAGCAACCTTACCAAGTCCCAATACCTTGCTTTTTTCCTTTGTCTGCGTAGGTGATATGCTTCAAAGGAGATGGAGTGAGTGGCAAAGTCATCGGTAGATTCTTGTCACCAGTCATGTGGTTTGTGCATCCACTATCGAGGACCCACTCAGTAGCTTTTGGAGTATCATCCTGCAGATGAATTAGTACAACTTACAAACTCATATGCTTCAGAGTGAAGAATATGACATCAATTTCATCAGATAGGATTTCATCACACAATATATTGAGCAAGTAGTGCGAGGACATGAGAAATGAGGAATTCATTTCATCATGGTTAGCTTGAGTCCTTTCAAGCATTTCCTCAGGTCTCCAACAAGTTCATCAGATGTTCAGTTTCATCTGGAGACCTGACCCTGCATAAGAAATTAGTTCAGTTTCTTCACCACCCACATCTGGAGGGGTGGCAAAGAGTTCATCATTCTGCGAGCATCATGTGAGAAAGGAGGCTGAAGTAAGTGCACTTCGTTTCACAGGGTGAGGATTAGAGTACTCAAATGAATAAGCATAGAAATTCTTCGAGGACTTATGAACATAATGGTTTGAAGAATAATGCACATATTCATAACTCTTAGATTTTTCCTGCGAAATAGAAGCATTAGCGTGAGAATGATATTTTTGACAATTTGAGGAATTTGGTCCAAGTGAGGACTTTGGTTCATATGAGGAATTTGATCTGGGGTCCCTATTCTTCATGAGTGATGTCGTGAGGACATTCACTTGAAGATTTTGTAGGTAGCTCTTGGGAACCCAGATTTTCTTCATAGGAGAACTGTTCCTGCAGTTAGTTCCAACAAATCTAGCAAATACTTCACCTTTCTGATTTTTGAAGAATTTGTAGTTGGAGTCAAGTGACTCATCAGAGGAATATGAAGTTTCACACGTAAAGCCAGATAAAGTGGATGGATCTACCGGAGGTCCTTTCGCAGCAACCCATGAGGTTTTGGGGTACTGCTCAGGTGTCTAGTAGGATCCATCAGCGTTGAGTTTCCTCACAAAGGCTATACCTTCTTTCCTAGGGTTCCTGTTCAGAATCTGCATTTTGAGGACATCGCAAAGGGTTTGATGCCCTTTGAGACTTTTGTACATGCCTGTCACATACAATTCCTTCAACCTGCATTGTCATCAGTGATACTTGTGGTATCCTCATATGAGGAATTTGAGACCACGGGAATAGTTGAAGAATTTGCAGCAATAGAAGCATTTGAACATTCAGGTGAAGAATTAGCAGTTTCATGTTCGATGCATTTCAAAAAAGGTGGAACAAATTCTTCCTCAGCAGTACTGATCTGTTGAACCAGAAAGGAATCGTTTTCCCAGATCCTCATGTGACACCCTCAGTTTCTCAAGGTCTTGCTTTCTTTGAAGAAATTCATAAGAAAGCTTCTCATGATTGGCTAAGAGGTCGTTATGATGACTCTGAAGGTTATCATACTTTGTCTGAAGACTTTTGAGATCGTCAGACAGAGTTTGAGTCCGATCCACTTCATAGTTCAACAGATCATCGCTTTTGTCTAGAATTTTCTGAAGCTTTTCAAGTGCACTTTGTTGCTTAGTGGCAATTTTAACAAGTTTAGCATGGCTAGGTTTCACATATTCATCAGATTGACCTTCACTTGATTCAGATGAAGAATGATGTTTGTGTACCTTTGATCCTTTTGCCATGAAGCAATAGGTGGGAGCATAATCATCATTGCTGACGTCAGAGTCATTGGAGTAGTCATATTCTTCATCATTGAAGATGGACTTGCTGACGAAAGCAGTAGCGAGAGCAAGGCTAGCGACACCAGATTCTGATTCCTCCTCAGATTCTTCCTCTTCTTCAAATTCTTCCTCAGAATCCATTTCCTTGCCGATGAATGCTCGTGCCTTTCTGGAACCATTCTTCTTGTGCTTTGAGGATTTTGAAGATGAGGACTTTGCAGATGAGGACTTTGAAAATTTCTTCTTTTTCTTGAAGTCATCAGAACTATCATCCTTGTATTTCTTCTTCTTCTTTGAATCTTTTCCTAGAGAGGACAATCAGAGATAAAGTGACCAGGCTTCTTGCAACGATGACAAGTTCTTTTCTTGTAGTCTTCTGAGGAATCTAATTTCCTCAAGCCACTTTTTGATGACTTTCCAAATCCACCTCTCCTTGAGAACTTCTGTAATTTCCTCAAAAGCATTGCTAGTTCCTGACTTAGTTCTTCAGGATCACCAAGGCTGCTGTCAGAATCTTCTTCTTTAGATGAGGAAATTGCTTTTGCCTTCAGAGCACGATATCTTCCATAGCTTGGCCTGTAGAGGTCTCTCTTCTTAGCTTGTTGAAATTCATGAGTATTGAGTCTCTCAAGAATGTCACCAGGATCATGTGCTTTGTAGTCTCCACGTTCTTGAATCATCAAAGCCAGAGTATCGAATGAGGAATCGAGAGATCTTAGCAGTTTCTTCACCACTTCATGGTTAGTGATATCGGTGGCACCCAGTGCTTGAAGCTCATTGGAGATATCAGCGAGACGATCAAAAGTTTGTTGAACATTTTCATTGTCAAGTCTCTTGAAGCGGTTTAAGAGATTGCAAAGAACATCAACACAAGAGTCACGTTGAGTGGAAACACCTTCGTTGACTTTGGACAACCTATCCCAGATAAGCTTAGCAGTCTCCAAAGCGCTCACTCTACCATACTGACCTTTACTCAGATGGCCACAGATGATATTCTTCGCTTGAGAATCAAGTTGCTTGAATCTCTTCATATCAGCAGTAGTAACAGTGGGAGTGACAGAGGGCACACCATTTTCCAAAACGTACTAGAGATCGTTGTCAATAGCTTCAAGGTGCATACGCATCTTGTTCTTCTAGTAGGGGTAGTAGTCCCATCGAAGGTAGGACACCCCGTGGAAACCTTGATCATACCTGCAGTCGACATAACTAGAACTCCAGGTGGTTAAACCAAAATCACACAGAGCGAGGGAGTACCTGCTCTGATACCAATTAAAGTGCGTTATATCGACTAGAGGGGGTGAATAAGCGATTTTTACAA
This sequence comes from Hordeum marinum, assembly GCA_022496015.1. Classification (NCBI taxonomy): domain Eukaryota; kingdom Viridiplantae; phylum Streptophyta; class Magnoliopsida; order Poales; family Poaceae; genus Hordeum; species Hordeum marinum. The sequence continues at coordinate 49,141,473 of CM039672.1, forward strand.
ATTCATCACTTGAGGAATTTCAACTTTGAGGAATTTGAAATGTGATGAATAACTAGCAGCGGAATAAGTACTCAAATGCATGAGGCGCATAGTAACAACATAGTGTTCATGATGAAATGAAACATGCACAAATAGTAAGTAGCATGATATAGGATAAGCAGTGATGAACAAGGTGACTTGAAGAATTTGAGGTGAGGAATTTGTGAAAGTCTTCAGTCAAATTCTTCAAACAGTAACAATCAATTTCATCAAGAGGTATATGAGGAATTAGAGGGGTTGAGGAAATAGAACTAGATAGCTCGATGAAGACAATGGTTTGATGATCTAGTTCCAACTGTTGTGACAGTCGTACGTCTGGTTTGGAGCGGCCTGGTATTTAAACCAGAGGACACATAGTCCCAGGACACACAGTCCTTATCGTATTCTCCTTGACCTAAGGTCACACAGTCCTCGCCCAACAGTCGAGGTAAGTCTTCAGGGTAGACTTCCAAAACGCTCACGAACTGGTCACCCGGCGATCCACAATTTACTGCTGGATGCTCTAGACCAAGGTCACTTCATGATCCCAATTGACTGCAGGAGCACTAGACCATGACGCCGAACCGTTTGGAGGATGCATAGTCCTCAAAGGCAACAAGTGTCGGATCCACACATGAATTTCTTCAGTGATGCTCAATCACTATGGGTTTTGTGGTTTGGTTGTGGGCTTTTCCTCACTGATGGTTTTCTCTCAAAGTCTTTGGAGTATGGGTTGCTCTCAACTGACAAGTGTGAGTTCTCTCTCGGAGCAGCCAACAAACTAGTGGTTGTGGGGGTGGCTATTTATAGCCAAGGTGCAACCTGACATGATAAGACATAAATGCCCCCAATAATATGACCGTTATGTGGATAAGAATGATTGGGGACAGCTCGCGCTAAGCACAACAACGGTCGGAATTTCGAACTATGAAAGTCCTCAGGCTTATCATGTTCCTCACTTGTAGGCAATTCACACTTGTGAAATCCTAACTCCTCAGTCAGGTCACTTTCCTCAGAGACCAGAAGAACTTTGTCTCTGTCACTGAAGAACTTGTCTGAACCGTAAGAGATTTCCAAAGGCTTCACTCGAAGGATTGTTTAGGCTAAGGATTTTGGAGTTGAGCATCAGTTGGAAATTTTCCTTAGTATTACCTCGGCCCCCTTTAACAGTACGGTGTTTCCTATGACTCAAATAAAGGAAATGAAACTACTAAAACAAAAGTCTTCGCACTTCATATTCCTCCTTCATATCTTCAAGGTCACACCAACTTCTTCATTTTCAAAGTCTTCACAAAGTCTTCAGCAAAGTCTTCACAAAGTCTTCAGCAAAGTCTTCAGTTGAAGACATACATTTTTAGGGGTCGATAAACTCCGGATATATGAAACTCCTCATCGACTTATAGAGCCTGTGTACACTCACAAACACATTAGTTCCTTAACCTATAAGTCTTCAATACACCAAAATCACTAAGGGGCACTAGATGCACTAACAGGATACAACTATGGTTAGGATCATAATTTGTTTGGTCTTCTATTAAGACTTCAAGAATTTACATAGCCAAAAAGATAAGAACCATTTTTGGACATGGAGTTTCTGCGCGAACAGTAAATCCAAATTTTCCGACCACGTTGAGTATTATTTATTCATTAATTTTTGCATGGGATAATGATGTGATGGCCAAGACCCAACCATAAGCTTGGCATATGATCATATCACTTAGTTTATTGCTACAACTTTCTTCATGTCAAGTATCTATTCCTTAGACCATGAGATCATGCAACTCCCTGACACTGAAGGAATACTTAGTGTGTATCCAAATGTCACTTCATAACTGGGTGATCATAAATATGCTCTACAGATATCTCCGATCGTGTCTGTTGGGTTGGCCTGGATCGAGACTGAGATTTGTCACTCCGTATGACCGAGAGATATCTTTAGGCACATTCGGTAATACAATATCACAAGAAGCTTGCAAGAAATATGACTAATGAGTTATTCATGGGATCCTGTATTATGGAACGAGTAAATAGACTTGATAGTAACGAGATTGAACTAGGTATGGAGATACTAACGATTGAATCTCAGGCAAGTAACATATCACTAGATAAAGGGAGTTGCATACATGCTTAACCGAATCCTTGACATTGTGGTTCAACAGATAAAAGATCTTCGTGGAATACGTAGGAACCAATATGGACATCCAGGTCCCGCTATTGGTTATTGGCTAGAGAAGAGTCTCGGTCTTGTCTACATGATTACTGAACCCATAGGGTCCGCACGCTTAATATTCGATGGTGCTAGAGTAGTATTTGGATATGTATGTTGGTGACCGAATGTTGTTTGACGTTCCGGATGAGATCCAGGGCGTGACGAGGAGCTCCAGAATGGTCTGGGGGTAAATATTTATATATGGGAAATCATATTAAGGGTTCTAGAAAATGTTGAAGATTTTTTGGTATTGTACCAGGAAGGTTCTAGAAGGTTCCGAAGTGAGGCCCATCTACATGGGGGGGGTGTCTTATGGACATGGTTAGTGTGGAAAGTCCCCACACCCCTGGTCTAGGCGCACCAAGACCCCCCTAAAGAATAGGATCATATCCGGAAGGGTATCAAGATACATAAAAAGGGGGGTATCGGTTGGTGGGGAAGGAAAGGAGGGATTTCCTCCCCTAATACATCTTGAACGTATTGATAATTTATGAAGTATTCATACCATGTTTGCTTATGTTTACAATACTTGTATATGGTTTTGATGCACTTTATATGATTTATTTAGAACTAACCAGACTGACGCTATTTTCAGCAAAACTACCGTGGTGTTGTTTTTTGTGCAGAAAATGAAAATTCTTGAAATTGCCCGAATTTTTTTGATATTTTTTTGTAGGAAATAAGAAATATTGGAGCAAAGAACCACCGGAGGGGAGCCATCAGTGGGCCACAAGCCATCGGGGCGCGGCACCCCTAGGCCGCACCCTGATATGTGTTGGGGCCCACATGGCTTCATTGCGCGTGATTCCAACGCTGAAAAATCCTATAAATCTCAACAACCCCAGAAATAAAGAGAGACTCTCCGCTCCGCTGCTGCAACTCTCTCTATTGACAAAAAACTAATCAGGAGCCTTTCCAGTACCTAGTGGGAGAGGGAAATTCTCATCCAGTGGCCATCTTCATCATCCCGGCGGAGGCCATGACGAAGAGGGAGTAGTTCACCCTTGGGGCTAAGGGTATGTACCAGTAGCTATGCATTCAATCTCTCTCTCTCTCTCTCTCTCTCTCTCTCTTTCTCTCTCGTGTTCTTGAGATGTCCCCATCTTGATGTATCACAATCTTGGTTAATATAATTGGATCATATGGTGTTCTTCCCTTGCTATCTTGTTGTGATGACATGAATCTTTTACTTTTAGGTTTTGTTATGTCAGATTGTATATTGGTTTTGAGAACACTTGATGTATGTCTTGCATGAGGATACCCATGGTGAAAATGGAGTATTCAATTGATTCACTTGATATATGTTATGCCATCAACTTGCGGATTCCGGTGACCTTGGGGATCTATGCATAGGGGTTGATCACACATTTTCATACTACTTTCTCCGATATAAATCTTGTGGTTCTCATTGAAGTTCTTTGTGTTGAATTGAATATGATAGATCTGAACTTGTATGATGCATGTCGCATAATTTACCCACGGATACTTTAGGTGACATTGGAGTATCTAGGTGACATTAGGGTTGATTGATATGTATCATTGGTGTTATTCTAGTACGAACTCTAGGGATTTTTGTGACACTTATAGGAATAGCTCAAAAGATTGATCGGAAAGAATAAATTTGAGGTGGTTCTACTACCTACACCAATTTCATCTTATGTTCTCCGCTACATAGGAACTTTGGAGTGATTCTTTGTTGCATGTTGATGGATGATCATATGATTCAACTATGTTATCATTATTGGGAGATTGCACTCGTGAAACAATGAATCCTAGGCCTTGTCTCCAAGCGTTAACATAACATTTTGCTCGTTGTTTACCACTTGTTACCTTGATTTTTTTATATTTTCATATTACAAAAACCTATATCTACCATCCATATTGCACTTGTATCACCATCTCTTGATAGAACTAGTGCACCTATACAATTTACCATTGTATTGGGTGTGTTGGGGACACAAGAGATTTATTGTATTTGCTTGCAGGGTTGTTCAAGAGAGACCATCTTCACCCTACACCACCCACGGAATGATAAACCTTAGGTCATCCACTTGAGGGGAAATTGCTACTGTCCTACAAAACTCTACGCTTGGAGGACCAACATAGTCTACAAGAATAAAGTTGTGTAGTAGACATCATGGAGGTGCAAGGGGGCAGCCAACCCTTCCCATAGCCGCATCCCATCTCCCATCTCCCCCGTTCCTCATCCCTGCGGTGCTTGGCGAAGCCCTGCCAACACTGCACGACCACCACCACCACCACGACATTGTGTTGGTTGTGATCCCATCTACTTATCCTCTTACTCTTGTTGGATTAAGGAGAAGGAGACATCATCAAGTGGCATGTGTGCTAAACTTGGAGGTGTCGTCTGTTCGGCGCTAGATAGGTTTGGATCGTGATTGGATCACGAAGAATACGACAACACCAACCGCGTTTTATATGCTTCCACTTTAGGTCTACAAGGGTATGTAGACACACTCTTCCCCTCATTGCTATGCATTTTTCATAGATAGATCTTGGGTGTTCATAGGTAATTTTTTGTTTTCCATGCTTCGTTCCCCAACAATGGTATCAAAGCTAGCTCTATGCATAAATAATATGCATGAGTAGAGCACAAAGAAGTTGTGGGCATTGATGCTTAGATTTCTTACCTCCCTTGTCTTAGTTGATTCGACGGTATTCTCAGATGAAGTGACTCGGACCAACATTACTTGTCCTCGCACAATAGACCGATTCCACTAATTAACATGCAACTTTTATTGCATAAAAGTGGTTAGCGGGTGCCTGTCTCTTCCATTTTAGTTGAATCTGATTTGACAAAGGTGGTCCTTATAGAAGGTTGAAAGGCAACTTGTTTATAACCATTGTGGCTTTGCATAGGTAAGAACGGTTCTTACTAGTTGCCTATAGCAGCCATGTAAAACTTGCAACAACAAAGTAGAAGAAGTCTAACTTGTTTTTACTGGGCATGTTTTGATGTGATATGGCCAAGACGTGATTTGATATATGTTTATGTATGAGATGATCCTGTTTTGTAATACTTATCATGACTTGCATGTCAATGAGAATGGCAACTGGCATAAGCCATATGGTTATTTTTAATTTATTGTATGGCATGCGTGTCAATCATTAAACGCCATGTAATTGCTTTTACTTTATTGCTATGCGTTAGCAATAATTCTAGAAGCAATAGTTGGCGAGCCAACCATGTTGTCATGCCGGTGACGATGGAAATCATGCTAGTGCTTTGAAGATGGAGATCAAAAGCACAAGATGATGATGGCTATATCATGTTACTTATTGATTTGCATGTGATGTTTATCTTTATGCATATTATTCTGCTTAGGATGATGGTAGCATTATAAGATGATACATTCACTTCATTTCAAGAAAAATGTGTTCTCCCTAAGTATGCACCGTTGCAAAAGCTCACCATTTCAAAGCACCACGTGATGATTGGGTGTGATAGATTCTTCATTCGCATACAACACATGTAAGCCATTACACATGCAGAATACTTGGGATAAACTTGAAGAGCCTAGCATGTACAGACATTGCCTCGGAACATGGAAGACCGAAAGGTCGAACATGAGTCATATAGTAGATATGGTCAACATGGAGATGTTCACCATTGAAACCACCTCATCTCACGTGATGATCGTACTTGGGTTGGTGAATTTGGATCATGTAACACTTAGACAACTTAAGGGATGTTGATTTAAGTGGGAGTTCATTATTATTTGATTAACTAAACTAATTATCATGAACATAGTAAAAATGTCTTTGCAAATTGGGTTGTAGATTAATAGCTCGCGTTGTAGCTCCCCTGAATTTTGATACTTTCCTAGAGAAAACTAAGTTGAAAGACGATGGTAGCAATTTTGCGGACTTGGTCCATAATCTTAGGATTGTCCTCACCACTGGACATAAGGCTTATGTCCTTGATGCATTGCTCGATGCACCACCCCACAAGCATCCTCTATGGATGTTTTGAACATTTGACAGACACGTTCTGATGACTACTCGATAATTTGGTGCATCATGCTTTATGGCTTAGAACCGGGGCTCCAAAGACGTTTTGAGCACCACAGAGCATATGATATGTTCCAAGAGCTGAAATTAGTATTCTAGGATCATTCCCATGTCGAGAGGTATGAGAACTTTGACAGGTTCTTTGGCTGCAAGATGGAGGGAAACAACTCAGTCAGTGAGCATGTGCTCAGAATGTCTGGGTACTACAATCGCTTGAATCGGTTGGGAGTTAATCTTCCTGATGAAGTGGTGATTGACAGAGTTCTCCAGTCACTACCACCAAGCTACAAGAGCTTCATTATGAACTACAACATGCAAGGGATGAAGAAGATGATTCCTGAGCTATTCGTGATGCTTAAGGCCGCGGAGGTAAAAATAAAGAAGGAGCATCAATTGTTGATGGCTGATATGATCATTAGTTTCAAGAAGGGCAAGAGAAAGAAGGGAAACTTTGAGAATGGCAAGCTAGTTACCGCTGATAACCCACAAGTATAGGGGATCGCAACAGTCTTCGTGTGTAGTATTACACCCCGATTTATTGATTTGACACAAGGGGAGCCAAAGAATATTTATTGGTCTTAGCAGCTGGGTTTGTCAATTCAACTACATCTGGGATATCTCTCTGTAGCAAAGATTTTAGTGGCATAGTAAAATAGTAGTAGTAATGGTAACAACCAAAATTTTGTAGTGATTATAACAATAGCAGCAACAATATTAACGTAGCAAGATTCAATATATGAAAAGTGTAAGCACGTGGACTGTGTTGGAGATATGCCCTAGAGGCAATCATGTATGATGATATTCCCTATGTGTTTATGAATAAAGATAGTCCTTGGACATTATCCATGATGTGTATTAACGTGTACATGACTTGTTTGTGAGACTATGCATTGTATGATGACTGTCCTAAATAGTCCCTAGTCGAAAGGGTTGTGTGGACGCGCATCCAATCAAACTAGCATATGACACGATGGATGGTTCGTTCTCACTGACCATGTAGCATTGGATGCTAGCCAAATAATATGGACTCAGAAAGATCTGATCGGATTCAGCATAGTCGGATCCGAGTCAAGATAAGGTCTGAGTTGGACGAACCCAACTATGAGACGCAGCGGTAGGTCATCTGTGAGTCTCTAGTACAACATATGTTCTATGTCCTAAGAGCTGAGTTGGCGCATGTACTCGGGATGGTGACAGACTTGCTTTGGGCCGACCAAACGCTACTCTGTGACTAGGTAGTTACAAAGGCAGGTTTCAAGTTTGTCCAGACCCATGCTGCGAGACATGGTCGAGCAAGATGGGATTTGCCCCTCCGATCAAGAGAGATATACTTTGGGCCCCTCGGGTGATCTGACCTGGATAAGCATGGCCATGCAATGAGGATTATGAGATAATCCGAATGTTGGTCGTATTCACCAGAACGAGAAAGAGGTCATGCTGCAACAAGGATGACCATGTCGCCTTGCGCACGACAACATATATCGTGTGGCAAAGGGAATAGAAGTGTGAAGTACAGGTTCGCCTAACCAGCTTCATCGGACACTTGGAGTTGGCACGATTTGCTAGAGGCCACTACCGACTGGTCGAGTAGGGTGTGATCCGACTCACGACCAAGTGAACGTGAACCTAAGGGGTCACACACTTAAGGAAAGGAACACGTGGGCTTTAGGATCCATGCGAGGCCCAAGAGTTGAGCCCGCGCCGGATGCCTATATATAGTGGAGGTGCGGCACACCCATCCGGTTGATCGCTTTGGTGCCGTCATTAGGCTTTGCATGTGTTGCGAATAGGCACCTCCACCTAGTGCCGAGTGTGTGATCGGACCTAGCAGTCCGCCGCACGGTGTGTTCCTCCTGCACGTGCGGATACCGTTAGAGGCGGTGCCCATGCGCTGCTCCGACAAACCTATACATGGGATTTGGCGACCGGCTTCTTGAGGGAGAATGGACGAGGAGGAGATGGACCATGCAGATGCGCTTCCCCAACTCTACTTCTGCTACACGACACTCGCGTCTAGTGGTAACGATCTATGATCCATCTTCGTAGCAAGTTCTTGGATGTTCCGCATGTAGGAAAAAATTTAATTGGCATGCGATGCACCTACGGTAGTGTTTTTGGGGAACGTTGCATGTGATACAAAATTTTTCCTATGCACACGCAAGGTCTATCCATGGTGATGAGTATCTACGAGAGGGAGAATGGATCTACATACCCTTGTAGATCGCTAAGCGAGAAGCGTTAAGAAACGCGGTTGGTGTAGTCGAACATCTTCGCGATCCAAATCACCATGCGTCCCGCGATCTCATCACGATCCGTCCCGTGAGCCAATCACGATCCGTCCCGCGAACTCATCATGATCCGTCCCGCGATCCAATCACGATCTGTCCTGCGAACTCATCATGATCCGTTCCGTGAACTCATCACGATCCGTCTCGCGATCTAGATCACGGTCCTTCCGATCTAGCACCGAACGGACGACACATCCACGTTCAGCACACGTATAGCTCGATGACGATCTGGCGAGTTAGAAGAGTTCTCCGGCTGCATGACGGCGCTCTGGCGATGGTGGTGGAGCTATTCCGGCAGGGCTTCGCCTAAGCACTGCAGAAATCCGATCTAGAGGAGAAACTATGCACTAGAGGAACGGGTAGCACGTGGCTGAAAATTATATGCAAAACCCCTAAACCCTCTAGTATATATAGGAGGAGAGGAGGAGAGGAGGCAGCCTTGGCTTCCAAGCCAAGGCTGGTTCGGCCGAATAGGAGGGAGGAGTCCACCTCCTCTACTCCTAGTAGGATTAGGACTCCTTCCTTATTTTGCCTTATTTTGCCTTTTTCCACCTTTTTCCTTTTGGGATTTTATTCCCAGCCGCATGGGCCTTGTATGGGACTTCCACCAGCCCACTAAGGTCTGGTATTCATCCCCCCACAGCCCATGTAACCTCTTGGGTCGAAATACCCCTCCCGATGGTCTCCCGGTACACTACCGGCACTCCCGGTACACTACCAATGAGCCCGAAACTTTTCTGGCGAACAAAATAGGACTTCCTATATATCAATATTTACCTCCGGACCATTCCGGAGCTCCTCGTGACGTCCGGGTTCTCATCCGGGACTCCGAACAACCTTCGGTCACCACCGTGCATAAATCTATACTATCGAAACGTCACCGAACCTTAAGTGTGCAAACCCTGCGGGTTCGAGAACTATGTAGACATGACCGAGACACCTCTACGGTTAATAACGAATAGAGGGACTTGGATGCCCATATTGGTTCCTACATATTCTACGAATATCTTTACCGGTCGAACCTCTGTGTCAAGGATTCAGTTAATCCCATATGATGTTCCCTTTGTTCTTCGGTATGTTACTTGCCCGAGATTCGATCGTTGGTATCTCCATACCTAGTTCAACCTCGTTACCGGTAAGTCTCTTTACTCGTTCTGTAATACAAGATCCCATGACTAACACTTAGTCACATTGCTTGCAAGGCTTATTGTGATGTTGTATTACCGAGTGGGCCCTAAGATACCTCTCCGTCACACGGAGTAACAAATCCCAGTCTTGATCCATGCCAACTCAACAGACACCCTCGGAGATACCTGTAGAGCACCTTTATAGTCACCCAGTTACGTTGCTACGTTTGATACACACAAGGCACTCCTTCAGTATCCGTGAGTTGCATGATCTCATGGTCATAGGAACATATACTTGACATGAAGAAAACAGTAACAATAAACTGACACGATCATATGCTACGTTTGTAGTTTGGGTCTTGTCCATCACACCATTCTCCTAATGATGTGATCCCGTTTATAAAATGACATCTCATGTCCATGTCTAGGAAACCTTAACCATCTTTGATCAACGAGCTAGTCTATTAGAGGCATACTAGGGACATGGTTTTGTCTATGTATCCACACATGCATCTAAGTCTTCGATTAATACAATTATAGCATGAATAATAAACGATTATCATGAACAAAGAAATATGATAATAATTAATTTATTATTGCCTCTAGGGCATATTTCCAATAGTCTCCCACTTGCACTAGTCAATAATCTAGTGCAGATCACCATGTGATTTGCATTGTTCTGAATCTAATACCCAATAAGTTCTGGGGCTCGATCATGCTTTGCATGTGAGAGAGGTCTTATAGTCAACGGGTCTGTGACATTCAGATCCGTGTGTACTTTGCAAATCTCTATGTCAAACTGCAAACACTGCTACCACACTCCACTTGGTACTATTCCAAATGGCTGCTCCACTATATGTATCCAGATTGCTACTACGGGTCATCCGGATTGGTGTTAAAGCTTGCATCGACATAACTCTTTACGACGAACTCTTTATCACCTCCATAATCGAGAAACATCTCCTTAGTCTTTTAGTTACTAAGGATAATCTTGACCGTTGTCCAGTGATCCACTCCTGGATCACTCTTGTACCCCTTGACGGACTCATGGCAAGGCACACACAGGTGCGGTACACAGCATGGCATACTATACAGAGCCTATGGCTAAGGCATAGGGGACGACATTCGTCCTTTCTCTTTCTTCTGCCATGGTCGAGCTTTGAGTCTCACTCAATTTCACACCTTACAAAGCAGGCGAGAACACTTCTCTTTGACTAATCCATTTTGAACTGTTTCAAAATCTTGTCAAGGTATGTACTCATTGAAAGTCTTATCAAACATCTTGATCTATCTTTATAGATCTTGATGCTCAACAATTAGGTAGCATTATTCAGGTCTTCCTTTGAAAAACTCTTTTCAAACAACAATTTATGCTTTCCTGAAATTCTACATCATTTCCGAATAGCAATATGTCATCCACATATAATTATCAGAAAATCTATAGTGCTCCCACTCACTTTATTGCAAATACAAGTTTCTCATAAACTTTATATAGATTTAAAAACTTTGATCACCTTATCAAAGTGTATATTCCAACTCCGAGATGCTTGCTTCAGTCCATAGAAGGATCATTGAAGCTTGCTCACCTTTTAGCATCATTAGGACTGACAAAACCTTCTGGTTGTATCTCATACAAGATTTCCTTAAGGAAGGAAACGATGTTTTGGCATCCATCTGCAGATTTCATAATTGAAAAATGCAGCAACTGCTAACATAATTCCAATAGACTTTAGCATCGCTACGAGTGAGAAAGTCTCATCGTAGTCAACTCCTTGAACTTGCCGGAAACTTCTTTGCGACAAGTCGAGCTTTATAAATGGTGACATTCACCATCAGCGTCTGTCTTCATTTTAAAGATCCATTTGTACTCAACGACCTGCCGTCCAACGAGCAAGTCTACCAAAGTCTATACTTGGTTTTCATATATGGATCCTTTCTCAGATTTCATGGCCTCTAACCATTTGTCGGAATCCGGGCCCGTCATCGCTTGACCATAGCTTGTAGGTTCATCGTTGTCCAACAACATGACCTCCAAGATAGGGTTGTCATACCGCTCAGGAGCAGTACACATCCTTGTCAACCTATGAGGTTCGATAGTAAATTGATCTGAAGCTTCATGATCATCATCATTAACTTCCTCTTCAACTAACGTAGGCTTCACAGAAGCAAATTCCTGCTCTGCGCTACTCTCTGGTTGAACAAAGGTTCAACGACCTCATCAAGTTCTATCTTCCTCCCACTCAATTCTTTCGAGAGAAACTCTTTCTCGAGAAAGGACCCAGTTTTAGCAACAAACACTTTATGCTTGGATCTGAGATAGAAGGTTTACCCAATTGTCTTTAGGGTATTCTATGAATATGCATTTGTCCGCTTTGGGTTCGAGCTCATTAGGTGAAAACCTTTTTCACATAAGTGTTGCAGCCTCAAACATTAAGAAATGACAGCTTAGGTTTCTATCAAACCATAATTCATGGTGTCATCTCAACGGATTTAGATGGTGCCCTATCTAAAGTGAATGTAGTTGTCTCTAATGCATAACCCCAAAATTATAGTGGCAAAACGATAAGAGACATCATAGCAAGCACCATTTTCAATAGAGCATGACTATGACGTTCGAACACACCATCACACTATGGTGTTCTAGGTGGCGTGAGTTGTGAAACAACTTTCACATTGTCTAAAGTTGTATGCCAAACTCGTAACTCAGATATTTACCTCCACGATCATATCGCAGACATTTTTATCTTCTTGTCACGATGATCTTAAACTTCACTCCGAATTTGCTTGAACCTTTCAAACGATTCATACTTGTGTTTCATTAAGTAAATATACACTATATATACTCAAATCAAGAGTGAAGGTAAGAAAATAACGATATCCACTGCACGCTACAAGACTCATTGGATTGCATACATCAACGTGTATCATTTCCAATAAATCACTTACCCGCTCCATCAAACCAGAAAACGGGGTCCTTAGTCATCTTGACCAGGAGGTATGGCTCGCATGTCTCAACCGATTCGAAATCGAATGAGTCCAAAGATCCATTAGCATGGAGTTTCTTCATGCATTTTATACCCACATGACATTTAGCGGCAGTACCACAGGTATGTGGTACTATCATTATTAACTTTGTATCTTTTGGCATGAATGTTATGAACATGTGTATTAGTACGATCAAGATTCAACAAACCATTCTCACTGGGTGCATGACCATTGAAGGTATTATTCATGTAAACAGAATAACCATTATTCTCTAACTTAAATGAATAACCGTGTTGCAATAAAAACAATCTAATCACATTCATGCTCAATGCAAAACACCAAATAATATTTATTTAGGTTTGTCACTAATCCCGAAGGTAGAGAGAGCGTGCGATGTTGATCACATCAACCTTGGAAACATTTCCAACACACGTCGTCACCTCACCCTTAGCTAGTTCTCCGTTTATTCCGTAGCTTTTACTTCGAGTTACTAACATTAGCAATCGAACCGGTATCTAATACCCATGTGCTACTAGGAGTACTAGCAAGGTACACATCAATAATATGTATATTAAATATACTTCTATCGACGTTGCTAGCGTTCTTATCTACCAAATATCCAGGGTTGTTCTGCTTTAGCGACCGCTCTCCTCATAATCGAAGCACTTAGTCTTAGGTTTGGGTTCAACTTTGGGTTTCTTCACTGGAGCAGCAACTGGCTTGCCATCTATGAAGTTTCCCTCCTTGCACTTGCCCTTCTCTAAACCAGTGGTTTTACTAACCATCAACACTTGATGCTCCTTCTTGATTTCTACCTTCGCGGTGTCAAACATCGTGAATAGCTCAGGGATCATTATTTCCATCCCTCACATTTTATAGTTCATCACGAAGCTCTAGTAGCTTAGTGCAGTGACTTGGAGAACAATATCAATCACTGTCTTATCTTGAAGATCAACTCCCACTCGATTCAAGCGATTGTAGCACCCAGACAATCTGAGCACATGCTCAACGATTGAGCTATTCTCCTTCATCTTACAAGCAAAGAATCTTGTTGGAGATCTCATATCTCGCAACACGGGCACGAGCCAAAGATCCTAATTTTAGCTCTTAGAACATCTCATATGTTCCATGACGTTCAAAACGTTTTGGAGCCTCAATTCTAAGCCGTAATGCATGACACACTAAACTATCAAGTAGTCATCAGAACGTGCCTGTCATATGTTCACAACATCTACAGACGACGCTAGAGGGGTTGGCGCACCGAGCGGTGCATTAAGGACATAAGCCTTCTATGCAGCAACGAGGACAATCCTCAGATCACGGAGCCAGTCCGTAATATTGCTACCATCATCTTTCAACTCTATTTCTCTAGGAACATAATCAAGGGAGTTACAACGCGAGCTAGTAATCTACAACATAATTTGCAAAGACATTTTAACTATGTTCATGATAATGAGTTTAGTTAATCATATCACTTAAAAAACTCTCACTCAAATTGACATCCCTCTGGTCATTCGAGTGTCACATGATCTAAATCCACCAACTCAAGTCCGATCATCACGTAAGTTGAGGTGGTTTCAATGGTGAACATCTTCATGCTGATCATATCTACTATATGACTCATGTTCGACCTTTCGGTCTCTTGTGTTCCGAGGCCACGTTTGTACATGCTAGGCTCGTCAAGTTTAACCCGAGTGTTCTACACGTGCAACAATGGCTTTCACCCATTGTATGTGAACATAGAGTCTATCACACCCGATCATCACGTGGTGTCTCGACACGACAAACTTTCGCAACGGTGCACACTCGGGGAGAACACAATTTTATCTTGAAATGTTAGTGAGGGATCACCTTATAATGCTACCGTCGTCCTAATCAAAATAAGATGCACAAAAGGATTAACATCACATGCAAATCATAAGTGACATGATATGGCCATGAACTTGTGCTTTTGATCTCCATCTCCAAAGCACCGGCATGATCTCCATCGTCACCGGCAAGACACCATGATCTCCATCATCTTGATCTCCATCAACGTGTCTCCATCGGGGTTGTCGCACCCAACATGCTTCTACTACTATTGCTACCGTTTAGCGATAAAGTAAAGCATTACATAGCGCTTAATGATTGACACGCAGGTCATACAATAATTAAAGACAACCCTATGGCTCCTGCCGGTTGCCGTACTCATTGACATGCAAGTGGTGATAATCTATACATCACATGATCATCTCATACATCACATATATCACATCATGTAATTGGCCATATCATATCACAACATACCCTGCAAAAACAAGTTAGACGTCCTCTAATTGTTGTTGCATGTTTTAAGTGGCTGCTACGGGTATCTAGCAAGAACAATTCTCATCTACGCAAAAACCACAACGGTGATACACTAGTTGCTTTCCAACCTTCTCAAGGACCGCCTTTGTCGAATCCGATCCAACTAAAGTGAGAGAAACTGGCACCCGCAAGCCATCTATGCAACAAGTTATGGTCGAGGGAACCGGTCTCCCATAAGCGTACGAGTAATGTTGGTCCGGGCCGCTTCATCTCACAATACCGCTGAACCAAAATCCGACCAAGGGAGGAAGCAATCTAAGCATCAACGCCCACAAACCTTTTGTGTTCTACTCGAGATCTCATCTACACATAGACCTAGCTCTGATACCACTGTTGGGGAACGTTGCATGGGAAACAAAATTTTTCCTACGCACACGCAAGATCTATCCATGGTGATGAGGATCTACGAGAGGGAGAGTGGATCTACATACCCTTGTAGATCTCTAAGCGGGAAGCGTTAAGAAATGCGGTTGGTGTAGTCGAACATCTTCACGATCCAAATCGCCTTGCGTCCTGCGATCTCATCACGATCCGTCCCGCGATCCAATCACGATCCGTCCCGCAAACTCATCACGATCCGTCCCGCGATCCAATCACGATCCGTCCCGCGAACTCATCATGATCCGTTCTGCGAACTCATCACGATCCGTCTCGCGATCTTGATCACTGTCCTTCTGATCTAGCGCCGAACGGACGACACCTCCGCGTTCAGCACACGTACAACTCGATGACGATCTCCGCCTTCTTGATCCAGCAAGAGGGAGCGGAGAGGTAGAAGAGTTCTCCGGCATCATGACGGCGCTCCGGCGATGGTGGTGGCGCTATTCCGACAGGGCTTCGCCTAAGCACTGCAGAAATCCGATCTAGAGGAGAAACTATGCACTAGAGGAACGGGTAGCACATGGCTGAAAATCATATGCCAAAACCCTAAACCCTCTAGTATATATAGGAGGAGAGGAGGAGAGGAGGCAGCCTTGGCTTCCAAGCCAAGGCTGGTTCAGCCGAATAGGAGGGAGGAGTGCACCTCCTCTACTCCTAGTAGGATTAGGACTCCTTCCTTATTTTGCCTTTTTTTTGCCTTTTTCCACCTTTTTTTCTTTTGAGCTTTTCTTCCCAGCCGCATGGGCCTTGTGTGGGACTTCGACCAGCCCACTAAGGGCTGGTATTCTTCATCCCACAGCCCATGTAACCTCTTGGGTCGAAATACCCCTCCCGATGGTCTCCCGGTACACTACCGGCACTCCCGATACACTACCGATGAGCCCGAAACTTTTCCGGCGACCAAAATAGGACTTCCTATATATCAAATCTTTACCTCGGGACCATTCCGGAGCTCCTCGTGACGTCCGGGATCTCATCCGGGACTCCGAACAACCTTCGGTCACCACCATGCATAATTCTATACTACCGAAACGTCACAGAACCTTAAGTGTGCAGACCCTGCGGGTTCGAGAACTATGTAGACATGATCGAGACACCTCTACGGTCAATTACCAATAGCGGGACCTAGATGCCCATATTGGTTCCTACATATTCTACGAAGATCTTTATCGGTCGAACCTCTATGTCAAGGATTCAGTTAATCCCATATGATGTTCCCTTTGTTCTTCGGTATGTTACTTGCCCGAGATTCGATCGTCGGTATCTCCATACCTAGTTCAACCTCGTTACCGATAAGTCTCTTTACTCGTTCTGTAATACAAGATCCCGTGACTAACACTTAGTCACATTGCTTGCAAGGCTTATTGTGATGTTGTATTACCGAGTGGGCCCTGAGATACCTCTCCATCACAGGGAGTAATAAATCCCAGTCTTGATCCATGCCAACTCAACAAACACCCTCGGAGATACCTGTAGAGCACCTTTATAGTCACCCAGTTACATTGCGACATTTGATACACACAAGGCACTCCTCCGGTATCTGTGAGTTGCATGATCTCATGGTCATAGGAACATATACTTGACATGAAGAAAATAGTAGCAATAAACTGACACGATCATATGCTACGTTTGTAGTTTGGGTCTTGTCCATCACACTATTCTCCTAATGATGTGATCCCGTTTATCAAATGACATCTTATGTCCATGGCTAGGAAACCTTAACCATGTTTGATCAACGAGCTAGTCTATTAGGGGCATACTAGGGACATGGTTTTGTCTATGTATCCACACATGCATCTAAGTCTCCGATCAATACAATTATAGCATGGATAATAAATGATTATTAATTTATTATTGCCTCTAGGGCATATTTCCAACAGGTAGAACGCAACAGACTGGTGATGGATAATGATTTAGATGACATCAATCATGTAAAAGTCACACACTAGAGCGACACAAAACTAGCTCCAATTTATAAATGTAATGTATGCATGTATTCTGGCCATAGTCATACATGCTTGCGATAAGAACTTGCATGATATATCTTTTATCCTACCCTCCCATGGCAGTGGGGTCCATAAGGAAACTAAGGGATATTAAGGCCTCCTTTTAATAGAGAACCGAAACAAAGCATTAACACACGGTAAATACATGAACTCATCAAACTACGACAATCGGAAAGAATCCCAATTATTGTCACCTTGGGGTATGCGGATCATAACACGTAATAGGTGCATTGAACTTGCAAGAAAGGATTTAAACACTTTCATATTCATAGAAAAAATAATAGGTTCATATTTGAAATCATGGCACTCGGTCCCTAGTGACAAGCATTAAGCATAACAAAGTCATAGCAACATTAATCTCAGAACATAGTAGATACTAGATATCAAGCCCTATCAATATAACTGGATTACATGATCAATCTCATCCAATCCCATCAACGTCCAGCAAGCCTACAAAAGAATTTCTCACTCCCGGCGGTGAGCATCATGGAATTGTTGATGGAGAAGGGTTGGTGATGATGACAACGACGAATCTCCCTCTTTGGAGCCCCGAATAGACTCCAGATCATCCCTCCCAAGGAAGAACAGGAGGTGGTGGTGGCTCCGTCTCGTAAAATACGATGCAAACTTCTCTCCTATTTTTTTATGTAATTGTGAATTTATAGGACTAGAATTAGGGTCGAGGGAGCCATGTGGGCCCCATAAGCTAACATGGCGCGCCGAGGGGGGTGGGCACGCCCAGTTAGCTTGTGGACCATGGGTGGCCCCCCTCCCGCAAGTCTTCGCTCCATAATTCTTCATATATTCCACAAAAAATCCACCAAAAATTTCGTCCAGTTCCGAGAACTTTTATTTCTGCACAAAATTAACACCAAAGTAGTTCTGCTGAAAACAACATCAGTCCAGGTTAGTTTCATTCAAATCATGCAAATTAGAGTTCAAAACAAGAGCAAAATTGTTTGGAAAATTAGATACATTTGAGACGTGTCAACTCCCCCAAGCTTAACTCATTGCTTGTCCTCAAGCAATTTAGTTGACAAACTAAAAGTGATAAAGAAAACTTTTACAAACTCCTTTGTTCTCATTGATTGATGCTTGTGATCTGCGTTGGGTTTTCCGTGAAGAGGAAGGGGTGATGGAGCACAATATAGGTAAGTATTTCCCTCAGTAGAGAACCAAGGTTTATTGTACCAATAGGAGTAACAACCGACCCCCGTCTTCAGCGGCTACACACAAAGAAACAAACACTTGCACCCAACGCGGGCAAGAGGGTTGTCAATCCCTTTGGGCTCATTATTTGCAACCTTGTAAGTAGCGTGGTTGGTAGTAGATCATTATAAATTTAAAAATAAAATAAAAAGTAAATAAGAACATCAAGGTATTGTAGCGTTTGTAAATATATAAGCGAATAAACCCAGGGGCCATAGGTTTCCCTAGTGGCATCTCTCATGAAAGTAAGCATACAGTGGGTAAACAAATTACTGTTGGGCAATTGACAGAAAAGTGGATAGTAATGAAATATTTATTCATGGCAATGATCATGTGTATATAGGCATCACATCCATAAGCAAATAGACCGACTCCTGCCTACACCTATTACTATTAATCCACCAATCGACTGTTATCCAGCATGCATCTAGAGTATTAACTAAAATAGAGCAATGCTTGGAGAATGATGACATGATGTAGACAAGGGGAATTCAATTAATATGAACTAACCCCATCGTTTTCTCTTTAGTGGCAACAATACAAAGACATATCTTATCCCCTTCTGTAACTGGGATATAGAAACCTGTCAGATTGAACCTACTACAACCCACCACTCTCACTGAATAAAGATCAATCTACTTGGCCAAAGAAAATCAATAGATCGTATAGATTTACGAAGCTATCATGACCATGCACATAAGAATCTTAAATATTTCAAAGAAGACTGAAATATTTATCATGAATAATCTAAACATAAACCCACAATTCATTGGATCACAAGAAACGCACCGCATAAAAGAATTACATTGGATAGATCAAAGCGAAGATGTGATGATCATTGTATTGAAGATCAAGAGAGATAGAGAGAGATAACCATCTAGGTACTAACTATGGACCCATAGGTGTCTGGTGAACTAATCACATATCACCATGGGAACAGCAAGGATGATGTAGAGGCCCTTCGTGATAGAGCCCCTCTCTAGCAGGGCACCGGAACAGGGCTCCAGATGGGCACACGGCGTAACAGAGACTTGTAGTGGCGGAAAAAGTGTTTTGGGTGGCTCTCTAGGGTTTTTGGTATTAATGTGAATTTATAGGATGTAGAGGTACGCCAGGAGGCAGCCGAGGGGAGCACGATCCAACCAGGCATGCCCTACCCCCTTGGTCACGCCTGGTCGCCTTGTGTGGCTTCTGGCCTCCTCCCAAAGCTTCCAGGTCTTCTTTTGGTCCCAAAAAAATCACCAAAAAATTTCATGGAAATTGGACTTCGTTTGGTACTATAAACCTGAAAAGCCAAAAACAGACAGAAACAACAACTGGCACCGGGCACTGGGTTAATAGGTTAGTGCTAAAAAATAATATGAATTGGTAAATAAACACCCAAAAAGTATCCTATAATGATAATATAATAGCATGGAATAATAAAAACTTATAGATACGTTGGAGACATATAAGCATCCCCAAGCTTAATTCCTACTCGTCCTCGAGTAGGTAAATGATAAAAATAGAATTTTTGATGTGACATGCTACCCAACATGTAATCTTTTACAAGTTGGATCATTAAAAAAAGATGAATTAATAAACATCAACATAGTAATAGTTATAAACATAAGCAACATAATCATTAAGTTTCAAAGCATACAATCCATAAGGAATGTTCACCCTCGATTCAGGTTATCATATAAATATAGCATGGCTCCGTCCTAGCCACATAAATAAAAATGTTAAGCACCACGGTGTGAAGTCAAGCAATTGGATCGTACTTTTTAACGCACTTCAGATTTTTATTACTTGCGCAATATATGTGTGAATGTAACATCCCAAATTTTGGAATGTTATAATAAATATTAGAATGAATTCTTGTTTGCTTGAGTGATTGAAATTGAGTGAAAGTTGAAACTTTTGAAAACTTTTGAATGAGAGGGAATAAAATGACTTTCCCATTTTCTTTTGAATTCAACTTATTACTTTTCAAATCAGTGAGGGAAGATGACATGACTTCTTCAACATGGAAAGATTTGGAAAGGGAATTTGAAAAACCATTTGAAAATTTCTCATATCGAGTTTCACCTTCCATATTTGAATTCCCTATTTGAATTTGTAAGCATTCAAACCCCTTGACAAATTTTTTGAGAGGAGTAATATGACACTCCAAACCAGGGGTATTTTTGTGATGTTCTTGAACCATAAAACCCAAAGGTTTATTTGAAAAATATTTGCAAAAACAAATAAAGCCATTTAGGCATTTTCTGAAAATAAATTTTTTAAAAGTATTTATTTTGGCCATGGAAAAATGTTCATGAAATGGCATTTATTTCCCTGATCATTTGGCATATTAAACTTTATTTTTTGGACTTGTTTCGAATGTCTTAATGTTGTTTTTAATGCCCTGTATATTAATAAACGAAAATAGTTAACGCGTGTATTAAACGAGCCGGCCCACCGCCCCTAATCTCTCCCCGAAAACCTCTACGCACCGGTCACCGCTGACAGTGCTCTCTCCCTCTCTCTCTCTGACGCCCCGGCCCCACCGACCGATCGAGCCGTCTCCGCGGTCGTCCCCTCCATCGCGCCCCTGACATCGCCGGCAAGCTCATCGCCCCAGATCTCGCTCCTCCTTCCCTCTCCTGACCCCGCACCTGGCCTATATAAGACCCGAACCTCTCTGCTCTTTGTCCACTCCGAAACCCCCTCTTCTCCTCATCGGAACACTGTCCCCACACCTCGCCGGAGTTCTAACCCCAACCGGACCTCCCGAGCTCCTAGCGCTCGCCCCGACGCTCCCTTACCTCGCCGTCGCCACCTACGAATGCTGGAGATCCGCTACCATCGACTGGACTGCTCAAGCGCTGTCCCCGACCATCGGAGCTCCGCCCCGAGCACCATCGAGCCGTCGGCCGCCGTCGACATCGCCGGAGCGCCGCCATTTCCCCTGTGAGCTCCCCTCCCCCTCTCCTAACCATTGGATCTGTATCTAGCGATCCAGATTAGAACAATTAAAATGCCGAAATGTTTTCTTCTAACGTCCGGTCGTCCACCCGCAAACACCCGCATGCGCACCCTTTCGACCAATAGGAAGCCACCACGTAGCCCATGTCCATTAGATAATTTTTTTCTTTTCCTGTTTTTGTTTTAGAAAATAGAATAGGTTCTGTTTTTATTTTTCTTATATCTTTTATGATTTTAGGTGTTTTAATTTGATTCTTTTTGCATTGTGTCAAAAATTTGTTCTAGTTTCTGTAGATATCAAGTTTGACCAAATTTGAATTTTTTAAAATTGAGTTCAAACAGGTTTGATTCAAATATTATTTTACGAATATCTTGAGTTTAAAAATATATTGTGAGTTGATTCTTTCACCTACTTGTCACTAGTGACCTTAATTATCAGTAGGTAGAGTTTGGAAATTTGTAGAATATTTTATAGTAGTGTTTTCAAGCAAAACAGATTCTGTTTAGTTCTATTAGGTCTATTTATATTCCCTTTTGTTTTAAATTATTTTAAATTATTTTCTTTTATATTAGTGATAGACTTTTATAAAGTTTTCTGTTAGATAATAGTAGCCCTTCAAAACAAATAATATTTTATTAGTTGGTTGCATGAAAATCAATTCTAGTTCAACTATAACTTGCAATTGGATTTTCATTGCTATGTTGATCTTGTATTTGAAAATAGTTTCCACAAATTGTTTTATAAGTTTGATTTGCTGTTAGTCTAAGTTTAGACCAGAAATAATTTGTATTATAGTTGAGATTGTTTGTGGTTTAAGCCAAGGATGACCTTGTTTTATATCAACATAAGAATCTTTATAAAAGCTTTTCAATTAGTTCTTTTTGTAAAATAAAGACTTATGAGAAAAATACTTTCTATTTGTTTTATAAACTTGTTTTGCATTTGTTAACTTAGTGTTTTCTACTGATATGTTCTAGTAGTTAAAAACTTCTGTTGCTAGAGTATAATTTTCTAAATTATTAGTTGTTCTTCAAAAGTAATTGTTTTTTCTAAGTAAAATATTTACTAAAATACTTTTGATTATACTTTACTTTGTTTTGAGTTTTTACTTTTGAAAATTAGGATGTATTTGTTGAGAAAACCAACCCTTGGTTGTGTCGATGTAGTTTTGTCAGTTGAGTATTGTCTTAAGTATTTCCTTTCATCACCACCATGTTGCTTTTGGTTTTGTGTTAGCTTTTGATTGTTAGTATTTGACTGCTAGTATGATTGCTTATATGAATGCAATGTTTGATTATAAAGATTTTCATCGGAGAGTGACGAATAGTCTATCAGTTATCTCTGAGAGCGATATTTTCTTCATCAACAGTACATGCAAGTCACTTTGACCACGTATACCTATGTTTTTATTGCATTAGTTCTACCATCTCCCCAATTGCATGCAAAGTACGTAAATTGGAAACTTGGTTACTTGATGTAGTATCATGTGGTAGGCACCCCTCAACCCTTTGACACATTGGCCCCGGGAAACGTTGTTTTAATTTTGCTATGCTATTAGTAGACGGGGTTGGTTGTGTGATTCATGAGAGTTGTGAGTTAATAATTTCAAGACCTACAAGATGATCAAGACTTCAAGACTCTGAGTTTTCAACATACCTCTGGGTGGATGATGGTTGAACGGCGCCCTGGAGAAACGAGTGGTTAGCCTAGGTGTTGTTGGGGAAGTGCCATTATTCACGCGGAAAGGTCCACCCAGGCACAAAGAGATGGATGGATGCTTCAAGACCCAAGGCTTACCTGCACAGCCACAAGTCATTATGGGATCTAGCTTGGTTGGATATCGTGGTGACCCTGGACAGGCGGTGTTATGAGATGTAGAAGAACGGTAGGAAAGGATGGGCACTGACAGAGTCTCGGGGAAACCCTTTAGAAGACCATGTTTTGGTCATCCGTTTCTCAAACACCCTGAAGTGCGAGAAATCAAACGGAGGTGATCAAATCTTGTGGGGAACGTGTGCAAAACTCTGCAGAATATCCAAACCTAATCGATTAGCCGTGTCCACGGTCATGGACAGTTTGAGCCAAAGGAACTGAAACTATCTGGAACTCTCAACACAAATAATTATATTGATGAGGGTATTATTATTAACTTCGGTATGAGAATTGGTTGGTGGAACCATCTCATTAATCAACCAACTTTGTAGTAATAATTTCTACATTACCCCTCTTGTTGTAGGAAAAATTGGCTTTGCGCAAAAACTTAAACTTATAGCCCCACCTGCCATATAAGCATATAGTATAGAGGATTATTTTCACCCATCTTTTGTGACTTGCCGGCATATTCAAAATGCTGACCTACACGGCTGCAACGTCTTATGTTGTAGATAAGCTCTATGACGGGTAGGAGTACGATTCAGGGTTACGGTCTACACTCAACCTGCCATTGGTGTTATTGGGACTCCACTCCCGTTGACTGTTTCCGCTGAGATTTTAAGGTATATATCAGTTTTACGTTAATTACATGTGATTGCACTTTGATATATACATTGATGTACTGTGTGTGCCAGCATAGTGATCCAGGGATGGCACAGAAAACATAGAGGCTTGACTCGTTTTGAGTTGGGTCACTACAGAAATGGTATCAGAGCACATGTTGACTGTAGGACGTGACCCTAGAAACTGGAAAGCCCTTAGGAAATGATTTCTCAAAAAACCTTGTTTTCAAAAGACCTTGTACTTCTCATCTTATTTGAGCCTTATCAAATGATCTCTCTTACCTCAAATAGTTAGAAAATACCTTTTTCACCTTGACCGCACTAAGGATCTACTGAGACCACTTCGATAAGGACAAGATATCGAAACAACTGATGGTCACTTCAAAGTAAAGAAGATTTCACCATGCATTAGAATAGTTGAAGCTACACGAGTTGAAGACTGTGAAGACCCGAAGAAATTGAAGATCATGAAGAATTTCCAAGATATTATGCCCTAGAAGACCAAACCCCTGTTGTATACTTACGTTAGATACGATGATTTGTGAGCTGTCATTTGTGTGTAAATTTTCGACAGCCACAACTAAAATCTATTTTCAAAACCATTGTTTGTATTGTGTGTATCCCCTCCTTTCTCTCTCTTAGCCATCTCATCCCAAAACCTTGAACCCAATAGATGATGAGTGAAGCTGGACTTGTGTATTCTGGATCGATGACTCGATTAGAGAGAGAAGAATGGACTCAAAACATGGAGGATCATCTAAGGAGTAACCATGTTGCAAGAAAAGAGATAGTCCAGTATGCTTTTCGGTACTTTGCAGAAGGTGCTACGAATTGGTGGAAGATGCATGAAGATATCCATGATAGGAAAGCATCAAACACTTGGGAAGAATTCAAGATAACTCTGCAAGGATCTCATGTTGTTACCAACACCCAGAAGCCCCGTGGCAAAGATGTGAAGAAGATTTGTGCATGCAGGATATGTGGAGAGATAGGACACACCCAGGAAGAACACAAGGAAGGATGCCCTCATTGTGAAGAAAATCACCGAGCTGAGGAATGCCCAACTAGGCAGGTGACATGTTTCTTGTGTGAAGGGACTACGCATTACCCGGCTCAATGCCAAATGTACACCAAGGTACAAGAAGTCATCAAGCAGCAGAAGGAAGTCATGAAGGAAGCCTTCAAAGAAAATTTAGGAGAACTTGTGATGAAGGAAGATGTTGAAGACCCGAATGGAGAAGGCCTAACCAGATTTTACTCGGATGCCTGCTATTCATGTGGAGAAGAAGGACATTTCTCATAGGACTGTACGAAGGAAAGAAAAGAGTATATGGGAAACTTCCCGACAGAAGAAGTGGAGTTTGATCCATAGGAAATTGAAAGTTTGATCGGAACAAAGGAGCCCAAGAAGAGAAACCGAAGACGTTCTCAGAACAACCCAATTTCTGCAAAGAAGGATTTGAGTCAGATCATGTGTTTCCGATGCAAGAAGACAGGACATTACTCCTATACCTGCCCGGAGAAGAAGGCTAAACATGAGTAATTTGAGTTTTGAATTTTTGGAAGTAATAAATGTAATAGGTAGCACTCTTATCATTTTGAAGTTATGTAATGGAAGTCTCAGAGTTTGTAATAAAATTCATGAGATCAATGGAATTTATGGTGTTATGATTCTCCTGTGTTGAATTATATGAGTTTCCACTCTAAGAACAAAGATCTCTGACCAATTTTCGAGGATATGAGAAAATATGGTCTATGCAGGCATGCGTGCATTTATTTTAAGTGTGGTAGCAACCACAGGGACAAAAGAATGAAGAAAATACCATTCATATTAAGGAGTTTGGATAACTGAATACAGGTGAAGAGAATGTGGAACCACATCAAACTATCTGGATGATAACCTTTGTGACAAAGTGATTTTGAAGTTGGAATATTGAGAAAAAGGAATGATTGTGATGAAACCATACCCAAGGTTAAACAGACCAATGGAAAGGAAAATGAATTCCGCGGAGTAGAATCTACACAAGAACAAGTCTGTGATTTGTTACCTCAAGGGTATGATGGAGTGAACGGAAGGAAATGTTGGAATATGGATCGATAGTAAACCCAAGAGTGAGATGAAGCTGTATTCAAGTGAACCCACAACTCACTGACCTCAGGTTTGATAAGGATCAGGCCCCACCTTGGTGAAAGAAGAAACTTGGAAGAAGGTATGACAGATCAGTAAACATTTTTTAGGAGTATACGATAACCAGAGAGTTGTGAAGAAACGATAGATGTTTTAGCTTAGCTTGCAGAATCAATGGATTTATCCGAACCTCGTTCATTGACAAGAGAAATTTCTGCAATGCTTGTGAGGAAGCCCAAGTGTTAGAATACGAGATTCGCTAAACCTTATACAAGGTAATGATTTCAGTGCGACATGGCTTGGCCACCATGACGACTTACTCTTATCATTCTCTTGCTATTTGGATTGGTAAATCTGAGTGACTTACCCATAGTAAAGAGACGACGTTCTTTGAAGCTTTTGTTTAAGCCTTAGAATGGTATGAAGAAAACCCTTGTACATGGCAGTTGTTGCCACATGTAGGAATTTTATGATGAGGAATGAAGCCAAGACCCATTTCACTACAGGATAACCACAAAAGGTAGACCACCATGAGATCGTCGATAGGTTACTTAGAATGAACGCGAGACTTATCAGTTAAGAAGACCCAGTATCGGAGGAAATACAATTTGTTATGAGAATACAAGATTTTTTGATTTAAACGGAAGAGCATCAGCGAAGGAGCTATCATGAAGAATGTGAACAGACAGATGCACCCACATGATCGCCATGACTTTTGAAGGACCAGTAACTCTCACTTTTTTTAAGTGTGGTAGACCCCACACCTTCTTGGTCAATGGATTTGTTAGAAACCCCAAACCCTGACCTTTTCTTTCTAGCCCTTTTGAATCTCGAGGACGAGATTCATTTTAAGTGTGGTAGGTTTGTAACATCCCAAATTTTGGAATTTTATAATAAATATTAGAATGAATGCTTGTTTGCTTGAGTGATTGAAATTGAGTGAAGTTTGAAACTTTTGAAAACTTTTGAATGAGAGGGAATAAAATGACTTTCCCATTTTCTTTTGAATTCAACTTATTACTTTTCAAATCAGTGAGGAAAGATGACATGACTTCTTCAACATGGAAAGATTTGGAAAGGGAATTTGAAAAACCATTTGAAAATATCTCATATTGAGTTTCACCTTCCATATTTGAATTCCCTATTTGAATTTGTAAGCATTCAAACCCCTTGACAAATTTTTGAGAGGAGTAATATGACACTCCAAACCAGGGGTATTTTTGTGAAGTTCTTGATCCATAAAACCCAAGGGTTTATTTGAAAAATATTGCAAAAATAAATAAAGCCATTTAGGCATTTTCTGAAAATAAATTTTTTAAAAGTATTTATTTTGGCCGTGAAAAAATGTTCATTAAATTTAGTTTATTTCCCTGATCATTCTGATATATAAAACTTTATTTTTTGCACTTGTTTTGAATGTCTTAACATTGTTTTTAATGCCCTGTATATTAATAAAGGAAAATAGTTAACGCGTGTATTAAACGAGCCGGCCCACCGCCCCTAATCTCTCCCCGAAAACCTCTACGCACCAGTCACCGCTGACAGTGCTCTCTCCCTCTCTCTCTCTCTGATGCCCCGACCCACCGACCGACCGAGCCATCTCCGTGGTCGTCCCCTCCATCGCGCCCCTGACATCGCCGGCAAGCTCATCGCCCCGGATCTCGCTCCTCCTTCCCTCTCCCGACCCCGCACCTGGCCTATATAAGACCCGACCCTCTCCGCTCTTCGTCCACCCCGAAACCCCCTCTTCTCCTTGCCAGAACACCGTCCCCACACCTCGCCGGAGTTCTAACCCCAACCGGACCTCCCCGAGCTCCTAGCGCTCGCCCCCGACACTCCCTTACCTCGCCGTCGCCACCTACGAACGCCGGAGGTCTGCCGCCATCGACTGGACCACTCAGGCGCTGTCCCCGACCATCGGAGCACCGCCCCGAGCACCATCGAGCCATCGGCCGCCGTCGACATCGCCGGAGCGCCGCCATTTCCCCTGTGAGCTCCCCTCCCCCTCTCCTAACCATTGGATCTGGATCTAACGATCCAGATTAGAACAATTAAAACGCCGAAACATTTTGTTCTAACGTCCGGTCGTCCTCTCGCAAACACCCGCATGTGCACCCTTTCGACCAATAGGAATCCGCCACGTAGCCCATGTCCGTTAGATAATTTTTTTCTTTTCCTGTTTTTGTTTTAGGAAACATAATAGGTTCTGTTTTTATTTTTCTTATATCTTTTATGATTTTAGGTGTTTTAATTTGATTCTTTTTGCATTGTGTCAAAAATTGTTCTAGTTTCTGTAGATATCAAGTTTGACCAAATTGAGTAATTTAAAATTGATTTCAAACAGATTTGGTTCAAATCTTATTTTCTGAATATCTTGAGTTTAAAAATATATTTTGAGTTGATTCTTTTTGCTACTTGTCACTAGTGACCTTAGTTATCATTAGGTAGAGTTTCAAATTTTTTAGAATATTTTATAGTAGTCTTTTCAAGCAAAACAGACTCTTTTTAGTTCTACTAGGTCTATTTATATTCCCTTTTGTTTTAAATTATTTTCTTTTATATTAGTGATAGACTTTTATAAAGTTTTCTGTTAGATAATAGTAGCCCTTCAAA
Source organism: Hordeum marinum (assembly GCA_022496015.1). Classification (NCBI taxonomy): domain Eukaryota; kingdom Viridiplantae; phylum Streptophyta; class Magnoliopsida; order Poales; family Poaceae; genus Hordeum; species Hordeum marinum. Next base: position 49,170,260 of record CM039672.1, read on the forward strand.
ACAAATAATATTTTATTAGTTGGTTGCATGAAAATCAATTCTAGTTCAACTATAACTTGCAATTGGATTTTCATTGCTATGTTGATCTTGTATTTGAAAATAGTTTCCACAAATTGTTTTATAAGTTTGATTTGCTGTTAGTCTAAGTTTAGACCAGAAACAATTTTTATTATAGTTGAGATTGTTTGTGGTTTAAGCCAAGGATGACCTTGTTTGATATCAACATAAGAATCTTTATAAAAGCTTTTCAATTAGTTCTTTTTGCAAAATAAAGACTTATGAGAAAACTACTTTCTATTTGTTTTATAAACTTGTTCTTCATTTGTTAACTTAGTGTTTTCTACTGATATGTTCTAGTAGTTAAAAACTTATGTTGCTAGAGTATAATTTTCTAAATTATTAGTTGTTCTTCAAAAGTAATTCTTTTTGCTAAGTAAAATATTTACTAAAATACTTTTGATTATACTTTACTTTGTTTTGAGTTTTTACTTTTGAAAATTAGGATGTATTTGTAGAGAAAACCAACCCTTGGTTGTGTTGATGTAGTTTTGTCATTTGAGTTTTGTCTTAAGTATTTCCTTCCATCACCACCATGTTGCTTTTGGTTTTGTGTTGCCTTTTGATTGTTAGTATTTGACTACTAGTATGATTGCTTATATGAATGCAATGTTTGATTATATAGATTTTCATCGGAGAGTGACGAATAGTCTATCAGTTATCTCTGAGAGCAATATTTTCTTCATCAACAGTACAGGCAAGTCACTTTGACCATGTATACCTATGTTTTTATTGCATTAGTTCTACCATCTCCCCAATTGCATGCAAAGTAGGTTAATTGGAAACTTGGTTACTTGATGTAGTATCATGTGGTAGGCACCCCTCAACCCTTTGACACATTGGCCCCGGGAAACGTTGTTTTAATTTTGCTATGCTATTAGTAGACAGGGTTGGTTGTGTGATTCATGAGAGTTGTGAGTTAATAATTTAAAGACCTACAAGATGATCAAGACTTCAAGACTCCGAGTTTTCAACATACCTCTGGGTGGATGATGGTTGAACGGCGCCCTGGAGAAACAAGTGGTTAGCCTAGGTGTTGCTAGGGAAGTGCCAGTATTCACGCGGAAAGGTCCACCCAGGCACAAAGAGATGGATGGATGCTTCAAGACCCAAGGCTTACCTGCACAGCCACAAGTCATTATGGGCTGTGGCTTGGTTGGATATCGTGGTGACCCTGGACAGGCGGTGCTACCAGATGTAGAAGAACGGTCAGAAAGGATGGGCACCGACAGAGTCTCGGGGAAACCCTTTAGAAGACCATGTTTTGGTCATCTGTTTCTCAAACACCCTGAAGTGCGAGAAATCAAACGGAGGCGATCAAATCTTGTGGGGAACATGTGCAAAACTCTGCAGAGTACCAAACCTAATCGATTAGCCATGTCCACGGTCATGGACAGTTTGAGCCAAAGGAACTGAAACTATCTGGAACTCTCAACACAAATAGTTATATTGATGAGGGTATTATTATTAACTTGGGTATGAGAATTGGTTGGTGGAACCATCTCATTAATCAACCAACTTTGTAGTAATAATTTCTGCATTACCCCTCTTGTTGTAGGAAAAATTGGCTTTGCGCAAAAACTTAAACTTATAGCCCCACCTGCCATATAAGCATATAGTATAGAGGATTATTTTCGCCCCTCTTTTATGACTTGCCGGCATATTCAAAATGCTGACCTACTCGGCTGCAACGTCTTATGTTGTAGATAAGCTCTACGACGGGTAAGAGTACGATTCAAGGTTACGGTCTACACTCAACCTGCCGTTGGTGTTATTGGGACTCCACTCCCGTCGACTGTTTCTGCTGAGATTTAAGGTATATATCAGTTTTACGTTAATTACATGTGATTGCACTTTGATATATACATTGATGTATTGTGTGTGCCAGCATACTGATCCAGGGATGGCACAGAAAACATAGAGGCTTGACTCGTTTTGAGTCAGGTCGCTACAGTGAACCATGGATATAGCATAAAGGTGGAATGGAATATGGTGGGAAGTTTCAAAGGGGTGAAAGTGGATAATAAAGTCTTGCATCAACTAGGCATGTGAATGGGCTTAAGATGAGCAGTGGGATCCTTGTTAGGACTTCTCGAAAATTGTTCTTTCATGACAAGATTAAGCAATGCAACATTAATATCATAAAACTCCGCAGTAGTGGTGGGTGGTATAGGAGTACTAATAAAATCATTGTTGTTAGTATTTGAGAAGTCACACAACTTAGTAGTATCTTGAGACATGGCGACCAAGTAAGCAAAGTAACAAGCACACAAGTAAACTAGCAAGTAAGACAAGCAAAGAAGTAAACTAGCAACTAGCAAAGATAAATATTTTTGTATTTTAGATTTTTATGAAACAAGAAAAATATAACAGAAAATAAAAATAAGAACAAGTGAATGATAATTTGTATGATTATACTTGATAGTAGGTTGATGATACTCCCCAACAATGATGCTAGAAATCCTTCTTGATGCTTGTGATCTGCGTTGGGTTTTCTGTGAACAAGAATGGGTGATGTGACACAATATAGGTAATATTTCCCTCAGTAGAGAACAAAGGTTTATAGAACCAATAGGATTAAAAACCAACCCACGTCTTCGGCGGCTACACACAAAGAAACAAACACCTGCACCCAACATGGACAAGAGGGTTGTCAATCCCCTTGGACTCATTATTTGCAAGCTTGTAAGTAGTGTGGTTGTTAGTAGATCATTATAAATTGTAAAATAAAATAAAAATTAAATAATAACAGCAAGGCATTGTAGCGTTTGTAAATATCTAAGCGAATAGACACATGGCCATAGTTTTACCTAGTGGCATCTCTCCTGAAAGTAAGGATACGGGGTAAACAAATTACTGTTGGGCAATTGATAGAAAAGTGGATAGTTATACGATATTTATTCATGGCAATGATCATGTGTATATAGGGATCATGTCCATAAGAAAATAGGCCGACAATTGCTTGCACCTATTACTATTACTCCACCCATCGACCGCTATCCAGCATGCATCTAGAGTATTAAGTAAAACAGAGTAATGCTTAGAGAATGATGACATGATGTAGACAAAGAGAATTCAATTAATATGAACTAACCTCATTGTTTTATCCTTAGTTGCAACAATATAAAGACGTATCTTGTCCCCTTCTGTCACTGGGCTATAGAAACCCGTCAGATTGAATGCACTACAACGCACACCTCTCACTGACGAAAGATCAATCTACTTGGCCAAAGCAACTCAATAGATCAGAGAGATTTATGAAGCTATAATGATCATGCACATAATAATCACAAAGATTTCAGAGAAGACTCAAATATTTATCATGAATAATCTAGACATAAACTGACAATTCATCGGATCTCAACAAATGCACCATAGAAAAGAATTACATTGGATAGATCAAAGCGAAGATGCGATGATCATTGTATTGAAGATCAAGCGAGAGAGAGATAGACATCTAGGTACTAAGTATGGACCTGTAGGTCTGTGGTGAACTACTCACACATCACCCTGGGAGCAGCAAGGATGATGTAGAGGCCCTCCGTGATGGATTCCCCCTCCGACTGGGCACCAGAACATGGCTCCAGATGGGCACACGATGCAACAGAGACTTGCGGCGGTGGAAAAAGTGTTTTGGGTGGCTCTCTAAGGTTTTTGGTATTAATGTGAATTTATAGGACGAAGAGGTACGCCAGGAGGCAGCCGAGAGGAGCGTGAGCCAACGAGGCGCGCCCTACCCACTTGGCTGCGCCTAGTTGCCTCATGCTTCCCTTGTGTGGCTCCAGGCCTCCTCCCAAAGCTTCCATGTCTTCTTTTGGTCCAGGAAAAATCACCAAAAAGTTTCATGGTAATTGGACTTCATTTGGTACTATAAACCTGAAAAGCCAAAAACACGCAGAAAACAACAACTCGCATTGGGCACTAGGTTAATAGGTTAGTGCTAAAAAATAATATTAATTGGTAAATAAGCACCCAAAAAGTATCCTAGAATTATAATATAGGGACAATTCCATTTCGCCCCCTAACTTGAGCCACCACTTGGGATTTTCCCCTAGTTTTCAGGTATGCTCAAAAATACCCCTTTCCCGTGTGTGGCCCTTACAGAAATCCCCCTTCGGGCCATTTCCGTCGGGTCAATGGTCTTTAACCGGTAATTGGGTATGTGTTGGTCATTTTAGCCCCTGGTTCTTACATGTGGGCCTACATCAAAATGTTATCCACTTGTTCACTCTGTTTCTTCTACCTTGCGACCACGCACAGACTAGAGCAAGGTGATTCACCGGCGGTGCACGAACGACATCGTTCTAGAGCTCAGGCAGTGAGGCTGCAGGGATGTGCACCTCATGCATGTCGTTCGCAAGCTCTTTTGTTGCCGTCGAGGTAAGTTATTCTTCTCTGATTTGTGTGCGTGCACGAATTTCTGGGTTAGGGTTTGAGCTAAAATTGGGGATTTGCTCTTTTGTAGGTCGATGGGGTTGACATAGTACAATTCCCATCTAAGTTCTACATGCCGGATCCAAGTTATTGCGGCCTTGAGAAGCTTTCCAAGCATCGGTACCCGGGGCATGGACTCATTCCCGCTCGTCGTGTCGCCCAGGGAGGAGCAAGAATGGGGGGATGCTTTCTTGGGTGCCCACTTGATGTAATTTGGTAGATTGTATCTGCTTTGCAACGAATTGGTGCCAAGATCGCATTTCGATGATATTTTTATGTTGCAGCTTCCTGATGAATGTGAATGGGCTGTTTGGGTTGACCCTCCTCCTCCAGATCTTGTTGGGCGTGCATTTGAGACACTACATGATGGACTAGAAGCAAGTTGGCTCAAAGTTCACCGTTTAGAGAAGAGGGTGACACGTCTAAGAGAGAAAAAGAAGACGTTAAAGTTAGAGTTGCAGAAGATGCATGATCAGATGGAAACATGGGAATTTCTGATGATAATTGTTGGCATATGCATTCTATCCTATTTGTTCGGTTCAAAGAATGCATATTAGTCAGTGAGATTGTAATGAATAAGCTAGTTTGGCACTGAGTAGAAATTAGCTTGATGATATGCATCTTTTGCAAAGACAAAGTAATTGAAAAACATCAGTTGGATCTTGTGATCTCTCTATGTCTTATTGTTTTTGTTTGTCAACTCTCCGATCCATATTAGTCATCAATCAAACGATCAAAGATAATGCATCATTGTGGTCACTCAAGATACCAACAATGTAGAAACAGGATCAACATCAATCATGAGCAACAACAAGTTATGACCAGGATCAATTCCAAATGATGAACACCAGTAAGTTATGACCATGATCGATTCCAAGTGATGAACAACATCAATGATGAACAATAGATACTTGTACTTAGGTTCACGATCCATTACATAGTTCACACAAAAACATCAACTAAATAGTTCAAACAAACCAAGGGAAAGATGGTTCAAAGCTTCTACTACATAGTTCAAACATGATTAAAATGACATGACCACACAGTGTTCACATCAAGTTTCCTCTCTTGCTCCTAGTGTTGCATGCAGGATTAGAAGAGATCCTGGACTTGCTCCTAGTGCTCCTAGCATCAGCTGCCACCTTCTTAGGAGAGGCGGACCTGCTAAGGTGTTTGCTTCCAGTTACAGAACCACTAGTCGAGAGTGTATCGCCTTTCGCCTTCTTCTTGGGTGAAAGAGGGTTGTCCCCTCTATCTGCTGGCCTTTTGTAATTTTTCCTTGGGATGAAAAGTAACAACACAAGCTTTATTTATTAATAATGAAGTAATTTGATAGATAAATAAATTAGTTGTAGCTATAATAGCAGGTTACCTCACAGTAGTTGCTGCAGCACTTGCTATATTTGGTGCATCACATACAGGAACTGGTGCATCATCTTCAAGATCTGCACTTGCTTGTGTTTCTTCTCATGCATCATCCTCATCTATTGTTGCAGGTTCATCATTGTTTTCAGGTGCATTGTCAGCACCCCAGTGCTCATCCTCTTCTCCAAAACCTGGGTCAATTGACTCTTTGCACTTATTGCCATGGTGACCAAGTCTGCCACATCTAGGGCATTTCTTTCTCCTGCCCACAAGTACTTTTCCTTCTGACTTTTCCATAATCCTGGTCTTTCTAGGTCTACTAGGGGGCCTATTTTGAACATGAGCACTCAGGTTGAACCCAGGATCAACTACATCCCACTATTGCTTCCCCTCCATTGCAGGCAAGTTGTGAGCATATGTTGCATTGAACATTTGTACTGAGTAATATGGGTGCACATATTGGTCAATCTCACTGTCTGGACCTCTCATTGATGTAATGAAGTATAGTGCATGTATGCAAGGTTGGCCTGTAATTTGCCACTTTTTGCAGATACAAGTCCTAGCTTTCAAGTCTACATGATATCTCAACTCCCTCTTTTCTTTGTCAACTGTTGTGACCTTTGCCTCATGTGTACTTATTTTCACTACAGTCACGTCCAACCCCTTTGGTTTTGCAAGCAACAATTTCATAACTTTTGGAATTATTGCATGACCAACATATGTTGCTGCAGCAATGCTTTGCCTAATGTTAAATTTCTCCATTATGTATTGTCTTATTCTGTCAAGTAGATCAACAATGTGTAGCCCTTTCCACTTTCTAATCTTTGAATTAAAAGACTCTGCAAGATTATTTTTAACATAATCTATATTGCAAGTTTCATTAAAAAGAGCCGTTGCACATAACTTAGTGTGGTGCTCCTCTATGTACTCTTGCACACCTGGCTTGCTGTACAACTAACTGAGATGGTACTTGTGCTTTTTCAAGCTGTAGGTCAAAGAACATGGACACAAGTTTTCATCAAAGAAATTTCCACTAATTTTTTTTACTAAAATTAGCTGCAAGATGCCTCATGCATTCCCTATGCTCTACACCTAGGAACACAACTTCTACAGCTGACTCAAGTCCCTTGCAAGCATCAGTGTGAATAACCAATCCCTCTGGATGGCCTATTAGGTCTTTCAAGTTATGGAAAAACCAAGTCCAACTCTCAATGTTCTCTATCTCTAGCACTCCATATGCAACTGGAATGATCCAGTTGCATGCATCTACAACACAAGCACTAACAAGTTGTCCTCTAAAATTTCCATTTAATGATGTTGCATCTACTGCATGATATGGCCTACAGACAGCCAGAAAACCTTGCCAAGAGGCCTTAAATAGTACCCAAACTCTCCTAAAGACTATTTGCACCTTTTTTGTCCAATGAGTTTAAACTCTACATTGTGTGTATCAATATTAACCACACTACCAGGAGATGCCTTTTCTAGTTCAGCTTTGAAAGTATACAAGAGTTGGAATGAATCAGTCCATTTACCATAGATGTTATCCAGAGCCATTTGCTTACCATTAAATACTCTCATGTAAGGCAGCTGCATCCATACTTTTTTTTTCAAATCTGTCTGCAGACTTGGCACTAGAATATTGGAGTTCTCCCTCACCTAGTTCTTCACAGCATCTGCCACCCATCTACTCTTTGCCGACATGAGCCTTTGCCTCCTGGTAACACTTGGGCATGTGTGAGTTGTCTTGTTCACTTTGACCTGTAGCAAATAAGATTCAACAACAGTCCAGACAATTATGAATGCATAGTTATTATTAAGGGAAGTTAATATTTACACTAACTATATTAGTCCTATAGTGTATTACTTGAAAAAGTGTGCTATTTCTCATTCTAGAGGCATGCATCCTCCACTTAGACCTTTTATAATCATAGTGAATAGTTAGTCTACTAGGCTCACTCTTGTCAATTATAAATTCACTCTGGGTCTTGATTGAAAAGGTGGCAAGTGCATTTCTACAATCTATGACATCTGAAAATATAGTTCCTTCTGCTAAAGAAGGATCATCTCTGTTATACTGCACACCAGGCCTACCCTCATCCCTTGTCTCATAATATCCCATGTCCATGTACTACTCTCTTTTATCAGGTATGTCTCCTCAAATTCTGGGGGTGGAATGTAATCTTCACCATCATATTCATTGGGTGGTTTCCTAACAACAAACTCTGGGTGCATTCTTGCATCCTCATCGTATGTGGGCACTTCATCAGGAAGTTCCTTTTCTATGATCGGACATGTTGTTGCTTTGCTATACTCAGGAAATGGTTGACTAGGCAAGTTGGCACTTGCGGTTCCTGGTTGATGTACTGTGTTGTGAGTTCCTTTTCCTATTCTAGCTTGACTTCTATCAGGCTCTGAAGTTGCAGCTACTAATTTCCATCCTCTAGATTCACACCTTTGAGTGTGTGAACTACTAGTTGCTAGTTTCCTTCTACTAGTTTGACTGCTTCTAGGTTGTGAAGGATTGGGTGAAGATCTTGCTACTTTGCTCTCTGTTTCCCCTCTTTTCCATTGTATGACATTAATTTCCAGCTGCATTGAATTTCTCTTAGCATTTTTGGCAAACATAACTCCTAACTCATCATCATTTTGAACTGGCACCTATGCAGTATTCTGCATGTCCCAATATCTAAATTCTACAGCATCAAAAATACCCCATGGATATTTATCACTTATAGCACCTCTAAATTGGACAAATGTTGTTGTTTTGTCCACCACAAAGGGAAATGTGAAGCCTGTATCGGCTCCTTTTGTGCCACGATTGCCTATGATAGTGGTCTGCATGCTACAATTGAGACCAAAAGCTCTCTCTGGTTTCATCCTATGATAATTGCAATAGAAATGCCATTACAAGCACGTAGTAACCACTAAGAGCGCATTCAATCGGGGTAAATCTATGTACAGTAACAGAACACTGATCTAGGTCAAGATTCAAAGAAACTTACCCTGCCGGAATCTGCATTCCTGGCGTCTGCGTCGTTTGTGTCATCTTCCTAGATGCTTATTTGGCACCACCGCAATCGTGGGAAGCCGCCATCTCTTGTCGACACCGCCTCCTCTAGCATCATAGAAGAGGGAAATAGATGATGGATAATCACCTCCACTCCCACTGCATCCCGACATCTGCACTCCTACAGATCTGCCACAGCTACTGGATCACTGGTGAGGGATTTAGGGCGAGCTAGGTTTAGGGTTTCAGTTGCCAAGAGGGGAACGAGAGAAGAGGTGCGTTGCGAGGGAGAAGAGAGTGAACAAGTGGATAACGTTTTGATGCAGGCCCATATGTAAGAACCAGGGGCTAAAATGTCGAAGATATGCCCAATTACCGGTCAAAGACCATTGACCCGACGGAAACGGCCCGGAGGGGGATTTTTGTAAGGGCCACAGACAGGAGAGGGGTATTTTTGAGCATACCTGGAAACTAGGGGCAAATCCTAGGTGGTGGCTCAAGTTAGGGGGAGAAGTGTAATTGTCCCTATAATATAATTGTTGGGGAACGTTGCATGGGAAACAAAAAATTTCCTACACACACAAGATCTATCCATGGTGATGAGCATCTACGAAAGGGAGAGTGGATCTACATACCCTTGTAGATCGCTAAGCGAGAAACGTTAAGAAACGCGGTTGATGTAGTCGAACGTCTTTGCGATCCAAATCGCCGAGCATCCCGCGATACCATCACGACCCTTCTCGCGATCCAATCACGATCTGTCCCGTGATCCCATCACGATCCATTCCGCGATCAAATCACGAATCGTCTCGCGATCCTGATCACGGTTCTTTCAATCTAGCGCCAAACGAACGACGCCTCCGTGTTCAGCACACGTATAGCTCGATGATGATCTCTGCCTTCTTGATATAGAAAGAGGGAGCCGAGAGGTAGATGAGTTCTCCATCAGCGCGATGGCGTTGCGACGATGGTGGTGGAACTACTCTGGCAGGGCTTCGCCTAAGCACCGCCGAACTAGACTAGAGGAGAAAACAATCTAGAGGAAGTAGAGGGACCACATTGCAATTAGGGTTATATGTATCCTCTAAATCCTCTAGTATATATAGGAGAGAGTGAAGGGAGGAGGAAGTCTCAAACCGTCAAGGTTTGGCCGAAGTTGGAGGTGGAGGAGTCCTACTCCAATCCTACTAGGAGTAGGATTCCTCCTCTCCACTTGGTTACCCTTTCCACCTTTCCACCTTTGGGTTGTTCCCACCCCTAGATGCATGGGCATTAGTGGGGGGTTTGGCCAGCCTAGTAGGGGCTGGTTTGACTCCTCCCACAGCCCATGAGGTCCTTTGGGTCGAGACACCCCTCCTAATGGCTCCCGGTACCCTCCTGGCACTCCCGGTACACTACCGAAGTACCCGAAACTTTTTTGGTAACCAAAATAGGACTTCCTATATATCAATCTTTACCTCTATACCATTCTGGAGCTCCCCGTGACGTCCAGGATCTCATCCAGGACTCCTAACAACCTTCGATCACCACCATACATAACTCTACTATACCGAAACGTCACCAAACCTTAAGTGTGCAGACCCTGCAGGTTCGAGAACTATGTAGACATGACCGAGACACCTCCATGGTCAATAACCATTAGAGGGAATTGGATGCCCATATTGGTTCCTACATACTGTACGAAGATCTTTATCGGTTGAACCTCTATGTCAAGGATTCAGTTAATCTCGTACGATGTTCCCTTTGTTCTTCGATATGTTACTTGCCCGAGATTCGATCGTCGGTATCTCTATACCTAGTTCAATCTCATTACCAACAAGTCTCTTTACTCGTTCTGTAATACAAGATCCCGTGGCTAACACTTAGTCACATTGCTTGCAAGGCTTATTGTGATGTTGTAGTACCGAGTGGGCCCTGAGATACCTCTCCGTCACACGGAGTAACAAATCCCAGTCTTGATCCATGACCACTCAATAGACACCCTTAGAGATACCTGTAGAGCATATTTATAGTCACCTATTTACGTTGCAACATTTGATATACACAAGGTACTACTCCAATGTCAGTGGGTTGGATGATCTCATGGTCATAGGAACAGATAATTGACATGCAGAAAACTATAGCAATAAACTGACACGATCATATGCTATGTTTATAGTTTGGGTCTTGTCCATCACATCATTCTCCTAATGATGTGATCCCATTATCAAATGACATCTCATTTCCATGGCTAGGAAACCTTGACCATCTTTGATCAACGAGCTAGTCTATTAGAGGCATACTAGGGACATGGTGTTGTCTATGTATCCACACATGTATCTGAGTTTCCGATCAATACAATTCTAGCATGGATAATAAATGATTATCATGAACAAAGAAATATGATAATAACTAATTTATTATTACCTCTAGGGAATATTTCCAACAGTCTCCCACTTGCACTAGAGTCAATAATCTAGCTCACTTTGCTATGTGATTTGTTATGAATCTCACACCCAATGAGTTCTGGGGTTCGATCATGTATTGCATGTGAAAGAGGTTTTAGTCAACGGGTCTGCGATATTCAGATCCGTGTGTACTTTCCAAATCTCTATGTCATACTATAGACACTTCTACCATGCTCCACTTGGAGCTATTCCAAATGGATACTCCACTATACGTACCCGGATTGCTACTAAGAGTCATGTGGATTGGCATTAAAGCTTGCATCGACGTAACCCTTTACGACGAACTCTTTATCACCTCCATAATTGAGAAATATTTCCTTAGTCCTCTAGTTACTAAGGATAATTTTGACCGTTGTCCAGTGATCCACACCTGGATCACTCTTGTACCCCTTGATAGACTCATGGCAAGGCACACACAGGTGCGGTACATAGCATGGCATACTATATAGAACCTATGGATAAAGCATATGAGACGATCTTCGTTCTTTCTCTTTCTTCTGCCATGGTCGAGCTTTGAGTCTCAATCAACTCCACACCTTACAAATCAGGCAAGAACTCCTTCTTTGACTGATCCATTTTGAACTCTTTCAAAATCTTGCCTAGGCATGTACTCATTGAAAGTCTCATCAAGCATCTCGATCTATTTCTATAGTTCTTGATGCACAACAATTATGTAGCTTTATCCAGGTCTTCCTTTGAAAAACTCTTTTCATACAACCGTTTATGCTTTCCAAAAATTCTACATCATTTCTAATCAATAATATGTCAACCACATATACTTACTATAAATTCTATAGTGCTCCCACTCACTTTATTGTAAATACAAGTTTCTCATAAACTTTGTATAAACCCAAAAACTTTGATAACCTCATCAAAGTGTACATTCCAACTCCGAGATGCTTGCTCCAACCCATAGAAGGATTTATGGAGCTTGCACACCTTTTAGCATCCTTAGGACTGACAAAACCTTCTGGTTGTATCACATACAAACTTTCCTAAAGTAAACCGTTAAGGAAACAATGTTTTGACATCCATCTGCCAGATTTCATAATTGAAAAATGCAACAACTGCTAACATAATTCCAACAGACTTTAGCATCGCTATGGGTGAGAAAGTCTCATCGCAGTCAACTCCTTGAACTTATCGGAAACTTCTTTGCAACAAGTCGAGCTTTATAAATGGTGACATTCATCATCAGCGCCTGTCTTGATCTTAAATGTCCATTTGTAGTCAACGACCTGCTGTTCAATGTGCAAGTTTACCGAAGTCCATACTTGGTTTTCATGCATGGATCCTTTCTCGGATTCCATGGCCTCTAACCATTTGTTGGAATCCGGGCCAATCATCGCTTCTCTGTAGTTCATAGGTTCATCGTTGTCCAACAACATGACCTCTAAGACAGGGTTGCCGTAGCACTCAGTAGCAGTACGCGTCCTTGTCGACCTATGAGGTTCGATAGTAACTTGAACCGAAGCTTGATGATCATCATCATTAACTTCCTCTTCAACTGACGTAGGCTCCACAGAAACATCTTTCTGCGCTGCGCTACTCTTTGGTTGAAACAAAGGTTCAACAACCTCATCAAGTTCTATCTTTCTCCCACTCAATTCTTTCGAGAGAAACTCTTTCTCGAGAAAGGACCTATTTTTAGCAACAAACACTTTACACTTGGATCTGAGATAGAATGTATACCCAACTGTTCTTAGGGTATCCTATGAAGTTGCACCTTTCCGCTTTGGGTTCGAGCTTATCAGACATAAGTGTCGCATTCCCAAACTCTGAGAAATGATAGCTTAGGTTTCTATCAAACCATAATTCATGTAGTGTCATCTCAACGGATTTAGATGGTGCCCTATTTAAAGTGAAGGTAGTTGTCTCTAATGCATAACCCCAAAATTATAGTGCCAAAACGATAAGAGACATCATAGTACGCACCATATCCAATAGAGCACGACTATGACGTTTAGACACACCATCACACTATGGTGTTCGAGGTGGCGTGAGTTGTGAAACAACTTTCACATTGTCTTAAGTTGTATACCAAACTCGTAACTCAGATATTCACATCCACGATCATATCGTAGACATTTTTATCTTCATGTCACGATGATCTTAAACTTCACTCTGAATTTGTTTGAACTTTTCAAATGTTTCAGACTTATGTTTCATTAATTAAATATACTCATATATACTCAAATCATTAGTGAAGGTAAGAAAATAACGATATCCACTCATTGGACCACGTACATCAACATGTATTATTTCCAATAAGTTACTAGCCTGCTCCATCATACCGAAAACAAGGTCTTTAGTCATCTTGCCTATGAGGCATGGTTCGCATGTCTCAATCGATTTGAAATCGAATCAGTCCAAATATCCACCAGCATGGAGTTTCTTCATGCGGTTTATACCAATATGATATCTAGCGGCAGTGCCACAAGTATGTGGTACTATTATTATTAACTTTGTATCTTTTGGCATCAATGTTATGGACATGTGTATTACTACGATCAAGATTCAAGAAACCATTCTCATTGGGTACATGACCATTGAAGGTATTATTCATGTAAATAGAATAACCATTATTCTCTAACTTAAATGAATAACCGTATTGCAGTAAACAAGATCTAATCACGTTCATGCTCAACGCAAACACCAAATAGCATTTAGGTTCATCACTAATCCCGAGGGTAGAGAGAGCGTGCGACGGTGATCACATCAACTTTGGAAAACACTTCCAACACACATCGTCACCTCACCTTTAGCTAGTCTCCGTTTATTCCATAGATTTTACTTCGAGTTACTAACATTAGCAATCGAACCGGTATCTAATACCCAGGTGCTACTAGGAGTACTAGCAAGGTACACATCAATAATATGTATATCAAATATACTTCTGTCGACGTTGCTAGCCTTCTTATCTACCAAATATCCAGGGTTGTTCCGCTTCAGCGACCGCTCTCCTAACAATCGAAGCACTTAGTCTTAGGTTTGGGTTCAACTTTGGGTTTCTTCACTAGAGCGGCAACTGGCTTGCCATCTATGAAGTTTCCCTCCTTGCCCTTGCACTTCTCTAAACCAGTAGTTTTACTAACCATCAACACTTGATGCTCCTTCTTGATTTCTACCTTCGCGGTGTCAAACATCGCGAATAGCTCAGGGATCATTATTTCCATCCCTCACATTTTATAGTTCATCACGAAGCTCTAGTAGCTTAGTGCAGTGACTTGGAGAACTATATCAATCACTATCTTATCTAGAAGATCAACTCCCACTCCATTCAACCGATTGTAGTACCCAAACAATCTGAGCACATGCTCATCGATTGAGCTATTCTCCTTCATCTTGCAGGCAAAGAATCTTGTTGGAGGTCTCATACCTCTCAACACGGGCACGAGCATGAGATCCCAATTTTAGCTCTTAGAACATCTCATATGTTCCATGACGTTCAAAACATTTTGGAGCCTCAATTCTAAGTCGTAATGCATGACACACTGAACTATCAAGTAGTTATCAGATAGTTCATGTCAGATGTTCACAACATCTACAGACGACACTTGAGGGGGTGGCGCACCGAGCGGTGCATTAAGGACATAAGCCTTTTGTTCAGTAATGAGGACAATCCTCAAATCACGGACCCAATCCGCATTATTGCTACCATCATATTTCAACTCTATTTCTCTAGGAACATATAAAAAATCAAGGGAGTTACAACGCGAGCTAGTAATCTACAACATAATTTGCAAAGACATTTCAACTATGTTCATGATAATGAGTTTAGTTAATCATATTACTTAGAAAACTCTCACTCAAATTGACATCCCTCTGGTCATTCGAGTGTCACATGATCCAAATCCACCACCTCAAGTCCGATCATCACGTGAGTTGAGGTGGTTTCAATGGTGAACATCTTCATGTTGATCATATCTACTATATGACTCATGTTCGACCTTTCGGTCTCTTGTGTTTCGAGGCCATGTCTGTACATGCTAGGCTTGTCAAGTTTAACCTGAGTGTTCTACACGTGCAACAATGGCTTGCACCCGTTGTATGTGAACATAGAGTCTATCACACCCGATCATCATGTGGTGTCTCGACACGACAAACTTTAGCAACGGTGCACACTCAGGGAGAACACAATTTTATCTTGAAATCTTAGCGAGGGATCACCTTATAATGCTACCGCCGTCCTAATCAAAATAAGATGCACAAAAGGATTAACATCACATACAAATCATAAGTGACATGATATGGCCATGAACTTGTGCTTTTGATCTCCATCTCCAAAGCACCGACATGATCTCCATCGTCACCAGCATGACACCATGATCTCCATCATCTTGATCTCCATGAACGTGTCGCTGCTACTTCTCGAGCATGTGTTGGTTTCCCATGAAGAGGAATGACTTAATGTAGCAAAGTTGATAAGTATTTCCCCTAGTTTTTGAAAACCAAGGTTATCAATCTAGTAGGAGATACAAGCGAGTCACCAATAGATGTACCTGCACAAAGAATCAAACTCTTGCACCCAACGCTATAAAGGGGTTGTCAATCCCTTCACGGTTACTTGCAAGGATGAGATCTAATAGAGATAGATAAAATAGGATGCTTGAACGGAAAGTAAAACTAAAAGTAAAAATATGGCAGCAAGTATTTTTGGTATTTTTTGTTTTCGATCTGAAAGTATAATACGGAAAATAGACCCGAGGGCCATAGGTTTCACTAGATGGCTTCTCTCATGATGGCAAGTATTACGGTGGGTAAACAAATTACTGTCAAGCAATTGATAGAAAAGCAAATAATTATGAAGATATCCAAGGCAATGATCATGCATATGGCATCACGTCCGTGACAAATAGATCGAAACGATTCTGCATCTACTACTATTACTCCACACATCGACCGCCTCGTGCCTGCATCTAGAGTATTAAGTTCAAGAAGAACAGAGTAACGCATTAAGTAAGATGACATGATGTAGAGGGGTAAACTCAAGCAATATGCTTGATGGCAACAATACAATACGTGCCTCGCTAACCCTACTTTATCACTGGGTGAGGACACCGCAAGATTGAACCCAAAACTAAACACTTCTCCTATTGCAAGAATTACCAATCTAGTTGGCCAAACCAAATGAATAATTCGAAGAGACTTGCAAAGATATGAAATCATGCATATAAGATTCTGAAAAGACTCAAATAATACTCATGGATAATCTGAACATAAACCCACAATTCATCGGATCTCGACAAACACACCGCAAAAGAGTATTACATTGGATAGATCTCCATGAAGATCATGAAGAACATGGTATTGAGAAGCAAATAGAGAGAAGAAGCCATCTAGATACTAGCTATGGACCCGTCGGTCTGAGGGGAACTACTCGCGCATCATCAGAGGGGCAATGGAGTTAATGTAGATGCCCTCCGTGATCGAATCCCCCTCTGACAGATTACCGGAAAAGGCTCTAAGATTGGATCTCTCGGGAACAGAAGCTTCTGGAGACAGAAAAGTGTTTTCGTGGATCCCCAGGATAATGATGGAATATTTGGGAATTTAAAGGCCGAAGATTAGGGTTAGGGGAGCTGCCAGGGGCCCACAAATCTGCCCGGCGCGGGTTCCCCCTGGCCGCGAGCCTAGTGCTTGTGGCCCCGTGATAGAGGCGAAGTTGTCCCTGTCTTTCGATGAGATGGTGGCTATCGTTTTAGGTGGAGTAGACTTCGATGATCCGACTACGAATGTGTGATGACGCCGCGCCTTAGAAATCGCTAAACCAACTCTAAGAGGTTATTGACCATGCCGGAGCATGATCAACCTGACCACGAGGGTCTGTTTCCTGCACGCAAACGAAGAACAAGCAAGAAACTAAGATTGCAATCTGGATATTGCGAATATAAGAGGAAATCTTTATTGATGAAGTGGGGTTCTGTGATGCCTTTGTCTGGTCATGGAACACAAACGAAGAACGCGAAGTTCCAGCTTTGGCGAACTTGTAATCTAAACAAAACCCAACCCTAAAACGACGCCCTAAGGGCTGTAAATATATGGGGAATAGAGGGGAATTTCGTGGCCCCTTGGAGGAGGGGTCCAAAACCGACCTTAACTCAGTTTCCCCAAACATACGGACTCTAAAAACAGCCTATAATATGGTATTTTGAAATTACATGGGCCTGGCCCAACAATAAGGTGGCGCAACACCTATAGTAGCCTAGGGACGAATTTTATAAAGTAGCATCATGCATATTTCGTCCAAGGCTTCTTGCTCCCATTATGGTGGCTTCAAAGTGCAAAAATCATCACTAGAAGCTCCATTGTTCTTTCCCGTGCATGCACGTTCTTCTCCATGCTTGATCCCGCTCCCATGACCATCCTACTTGTCCATGCTAGGTCGTTCATTCATAAGTAAAACAAAAGTATCTAATTTAGGCAGCATCATATGTTCATGAACATTAGAAGGATTTGCAAGAAACGAAAGTACCTGGTAATTCAATTGACGTGCGCGAGCTCTAGTAATTGGTCATGTATGTATAGCAGTCGGAGTTATAGGTGTAGCATTAACAGGGATGTCCTCATCATCCTCCCTTCTTGAACTGAAGTCGTCCTCAACGGAACTCATCTTCCTTACCCAAATAAGGCTTCAAATCTGCAATGTTAAAAGTGGGGCTAACCCCAAACTCTACAAGCAGCTCAAGTTTATATGCATTATCATTTATTTTCTCTAACACCTTAAAAGGACCATCAGCACGTGGCATTAGCTTTGACTTGCGCAAATCAGGAAATCTATCCTTACGCAAATGTAACCAAACAAGATCTCCGGGTGCAAAGACAACATGTTTTCTACCCTTATCTCTAGCAATTTTGTATTTAGCAGTCATACGCTCAATGTTTTCCTTCGTTAACTCATGCATCTTTAATATCAATTTAGCACGTTCTTTAGCATCAAAATTAACCTTCTCCGAAGATGGAAGAGGCAACAAATCAATAGGTGCACAAGGTAAGAAACCATACACAACTTCAAAACGGCACATCTTAGTGGTAGAAGGTAGCGAACGATTATAAGAAAATTCAATATGAGGCAAGCATTCTTCCCACATTTTCAGGTTATTCTTCAAAACAGCCCTAAGCATAGTAGACAATGATCTATTGACTACTTCAGTTTGGCCATCAGTTTGGGTATGACATGTAGTACTAAAAAGTAGTTTAGTCCCCAACTTAGCCCATAAACATCTCCAAAAGTGGCTAAGAAATTTAGCATCACGATCTGAAACAATTGTATTTGGCACACCATGCAACCGAATAATTTCACAAAAGAACAAATCAGCAACATGAGCATCATCATCACTTTTATGACATGGTATAAAGTGTGCCATTTTGGAAAATCTATCCACGACAACAAATATGCTATCCCTCCCCTTCTTAGTTCGAGGTAAACCTAAAACAAAGTCCATAGATATATCCTCCCAAGGAACACTAGGTACAGGCAAAGGCATATATAAACCATGAGGATTGAGTCGTGACTTAGCTTTCTGACATGTAGTGCAGCGAGCAACAAAATGCTCAACATCCCGTCTCATCTTTGGCCAAAAGAAATGCGTAGAAAGTACGTCCTCCGTCTTCTTCAAGCCAAAGTGTCCCATTAATCCTCCTTCGCGTGCCTCCTATAACAACAAAAGACGAACGGAGCTAGCTGGAATGCATAGCTTGTTAGCACGGAACGCAAATCCATCATTAATAATGAACTTGTTCCATGTTCTCCCTTCTTTACAATGCTGCAACACATCTCTAAATTCAACATCATGCACATATTGATCTTTGATGGTCTCCAAACCAAATATTTTAAAGTCAAGTTGTGAAAGCATAGTATAACGACGAGACAAAGCATCAACAATAACATTTTCTTTACCCTTCTTGTGTTTAATGACATAAGGGAAAGTCTCAATGAATTCAACCCATTTAGCATGTCTACGGTTCAGTTTTGCTTGACTTTTAATATGTTTCAAAGATTCATGATCAGAATGTATAACAAATTCTTTGGGCCATAAATAATGTTGCCATGTTTCCAAAGTCCGAACAAGAGCATATAATTCCTTATCATAAGTAGAATAATTCAGACTAGGCCCACTCAGTTTTTCAGAAAAGTACGCAACAGGTTTACCATCTTGTAATAACACACCTCCTAACGCAATTCCACTAGCATCAAATTCAAGCTCGAAAGTGTTATTAAAATCAGGAAGTTGGAGTAAAGGAGCATGTGTTAACTTATCTGTCAAGACCGTGAAGGCTTCTTCCTGTGCGGTACCCCAAGAAAAAGGCACGTCCTTGTTTGTAAGCTCATTGAGAGGCGCAGCAATGGTGCTGAAATCTCTCACAAAACGCCTATAGAAACCAGCGAGGCCTAGAAAACTCCTCACTTGTGTGACCGTTTTGGGCTGCGGCCAACTCTCAATAGCTTCAATCTTGGCTTTATCAACTTCAATTCCCTGTGGAGTAACAACATAGTCAAGAAAAGATACTCAATTAGTGCAAAAGGTGCACTTCCCAAGGTTACCAAACAAACGTGCATCACGTAGAGCAATAAAAACAACACGTAGCTGTTCCAAATGCTCCTCCAAAGATCTACTAAAAATCAATATATCATCAAAATAGACTACCACAAACCGTCCAATGAAAGCACGTAAAACCTCGTTCATTAATCTCATGAAAGTGCTAGGTGCATTAGTTAACCCAAAAGGCATGACTAACCACTCATATAATCCAAATTTAGTTTTAAATGTTGTTTTCCATTCATCTCCCAATTTCATACGAGTTTGATGGTATCCACTATGCAAATCAACTTTGGAGAAAATTGTAGAACCACTTAATTCATCAAGCATATCATCTAGTCTAGGAATAGGATGACGATAACGAATAGTAATATTATTAATGCCTCTACAATCCACACACATGCACGATGTACCATCCTTTTTAGGCACTAGAATAATAGGAATAGCACAAGGACTAAGGGATTCACGTATATAACCTTTGTCAAGCAGCTCTTGTACTTGACACATAATCTCCTTTGTCTCCTCTGGATTGGTACGGAATGGCGCACGGTTGGGTAGGGATGCATTGGGAATTAAGTCAATCTGATGCTCAATCCCGCGAATAGGTGGTAATCCTGGTGGCACGTCTTGTGGGAAGTCGTCAGCGAACTCCTGCAAAATGTTAATGACAGCAGGAGGCAAAGAGGGAGGCATGTCCTCGAATGAAAATAATACCTCTTTGCATACAAAAGCATAGCAAACAGATGTAGCAACATCCAAACCATTAATATTAGATTTGGTAGCAAGTAAACATGCACTCTTCAGTTTTATTTCGGATGCAACATTAGATGATGGTTTATTATGCTTATGGTGTTGCTCAAATTCCTGTGCTACAATCTGATTTTCACTCTTATTTTTCTCCTGTTTTGCTTTACTAGCTCTAGCAATGTCATCTTCCATAATATGTTCTAGAGACATAGGAAGCAAAGTGATATTGTGATCCTTATGAACAAGAGTATACTGATTTGTCCTACCATGGTGTACAACATTTTTATCAAACTGCCATGGCCTACCAAGTAGAACAGAACATGCTTGCATGGGTACCACATCACAATCCACATTATCAGAATATGTAGCAATGCTAAAATGCACACGAACAGTATGCGTTAACTTAACCTTGCCACTATTGTTGAACCATTGGATGTAATAAGGATGCGGATGTGGTCTGGTGGTTAGAGACAGCTTCTCCACGATCTCCATGCTAGCCAAGTTATTGCAACTCCCTCCATCAATGATGATGCGAACAGAACACTCCTTCACAACTCCCTTTGTGTGGAACAAGTTGTGCCTCTGATTTTGCTCAGCCTGTGTAACCTGCACACTGAGAACATGTTGAGCAACTAAACTTTCATACCTGTCGGCGTAATCAGCAGCCATGTAGTGTGTCTCTGGTTCTGCATCCTCGCCAGCCTGTTCTTCACTTGCAATGAGAGCCAAAGTCTCCTCATCATAATCACTAGCGGACACATATCCACCATCCTCAATAACAATCATTACACGCTTGGAAGGGCATTCTCTCGCAAAGTGACCTCCACCCTTGCAACGACGGCATATAACCTCATGTGTTTGCCCTATGGATGCAATAGATGAAGAAGAGCTCTGTGCAGGCCCAGAAGGTGTGCTCTTCGCAGAGGGTGGAGTAGGAGTGTGTTTCCTGGTATCGCGGTTGGAGATGGAAGTGGAAGTAGGTGGTGTTGCAGCAGGACGTGCGGAAGTAGAGGAGGTACGTGGCGTCCATGATGAAGTGCGACCTGTAGAAAAAGTAGTTCTCGCCATTGCCTGTCGATCCTGCACTTCATGTTCAGCTTTGCAAGCAAGATGAAATAAACGAGTGATAGTGTTATACTCCTTATACTCTAGAATAGTCTGAATCTCTCTATTTAATCCACCCATAATACATGCAAGCATAGCTTCATTCTCCTCAACAATACCACATCTAATCATGCCAGTTTGTAATTCCTGATAATATTCTTCTACAGAATTTTTTCCTGGTCTTAAACACTGCAAATTTTGAAGCAATTCACGTTGATAATAAGGTGGCACCCAACGATTATGCATAGCAATTTTCAAAGCAGCCCAAGTAGTTGGAATATTAGCATGGTGTATTCTACAATGTTCTGACCACCAAACACAAGCAAAACTAGTGAAAGAACAAACAGCAGCAGCAACACGTCTATCCTCAAGAAATTGTAAGCATGTAAAACGTTGTTCTGTTTCTAACTCCCATTTAAGATATATATCAGGAACATATCTACCCTCAAACGTCGGAATATTCAATTTAAGTTTAGGGAGATGGCCATGATCCCGTACCTGAGGGGGTGGTGCAGCCCTACCGTTACGGTTGTAGCCATGTGGTCGACCTGGTACGTATCGTGGTGGTTGCCCCTGAGGCTGATCTGGAGCAACCTCTCCCTCATCATCGTAATCACCATCATAGTCTTCAACCTGCTCAACGACAGTAGTAGCAGGAGCCACAGAAGTAGCAGCAGTATCAATAGTACCAGTATGTTGGCCTTGGCCGAGAGGCACACGTCGCGCTCGTCGTTTGAAAGGGATAGGAGCTGCAGCTGGTGGTGGTAGACGGGCAAGCATCTCATTGAACTTGGCGTCCATCTTGGTGTCGAATGTCTTCTCCAAACCATCAAGCTTCTCCATGGCCTCTCCAAAGTTGGTCACGAAGTCTTGTACCTGGTCAGCCATCATTTGCTGAAATTTATCATAGAGCGCTTTGTTGGTCATGCTCTCCCAGTCGCTCCCATCTTCGTGTGATCCTGACATGGTTAGCAGAAATAGAAAACACACAAGAATATGAAACCTACAGACTACTGGGACATGGTGGTGGTGGTGATGGTGTGTCACTAATCCTTTAAGCGAATCTCAAATTCTTACCAGTTCTTACCCAGCAGCAAGCGGTGATCGGCAACCGTTGTAGTCAAACTCTCAGAGCTTAGATAGAGCGATTGCCAGGTGGTGTCAAACACACAACGTAGATGTATGTGGAGCTGGGATGGCTTATAGTATGGTAGAAAAAAGGGTTAGCAATAATCAATTCAGAGATGCAAGGTTGAATAAATGCTCAACGACTGTACTATGCTGGTCCTAGGCTAGACCGTACTAGAGACGCGAGCCTAAAACACCAACAAAATCACGATGCTACACATAATCAAGGGAAAAGCACACTCTAAATTTTTTTTTGGTTTTTTTGGCGCCTCTTTTTTTGCGCTCTTTTTTTTGCTCAAAAAATCACTACTATGGCGAGTGCCTCAAAATTCTTCCCACGTCGTATAAGCAAGATGGGCACGGAATTTGTTGGACTAATTTTTTTTGGAGCAATTCGGGGGCTGCGACGACCAAAAATTTTGTCAAAAATCACTATGATGGCAAGTGTCTCAAAACGCTCCGAAGAACCTAAAACCAAGATAGGGAAAACATATTTTCAGCCGAATTTTTTTGGGGCCAAAACATGCTCTGCAAAGCGTGCCAGACTTTTTTTTCCCGACACCTACGCGGGTAGAAAAACACGAATCCGGAATCAAAAGGATCTCAAAACTAATCCTAAAACGAGCTGGACTCGGATTGGTGGAGGATTTGTGGTGGTATATATGGAAACCAAATGGATAGTGATGATGTATGGAGATATATGGCAGCGGTGATGATGGTGGTGGTATCTGGCAACTATGAAGACGATGGGGTGGCGGTGTGACAACCTGTGAAAAGAACTCGAAACTCTAAAGGACTAGACACTAAGACCAGCAACTTGACACGACGATGTAACCGCAAATTCAACAAAGCAAAATACTGAAAAGACTATGCAAAGGCTCAGATTGGTTCGGATATGATGATCTAACCCTATTTTTGTGTGGCTTTTTCATGGACTAAAGGTATGAAGAACAGATGCGATCTAAACTATGAAAACTGGTAAAATTTCACCAAGCAACCTGGAAATCTGATACCACTTGATAGAGCCGAAGTTGTCCCTGTCTTTCGATGAGATGGTGGCTATCGTTTTTGGTGGAGTAGACTTTGACGATCCGTCTACGAACGTGTGATGACGTCGCGCCTTAGCAATCGCTAAACCAACCCCGAGAGGTTATTGACCACGTCGGAGCATGATCAACCTGACCATGAGGGTCTGTTTCCTGCACGCAAACGAAGAACAAGCAAGGAACTAAGATTGCATTTTGGATATTGCGAATATAAGAGGAAAGCTTTATTGATGAATGGGGTTCTGTGATGCCTTTGTCTGGTTGTGGAACACAAATGAAGAACGCGAAGTTGCAGCTTTGGCGAACCTGTAATCTAAACAAAAACCCAACCCTAAAACGATGCCCTAAGGGCTGTATATATATGGGAAATAGAGGGGAATTTCGTGTCCCCTTGGAGGAGGGGTCCGAAACCGACCTTAACTTAGTTTCCCCATACATACGGAGTCTAAACACAACCTATAATATGGTATTTAGAAATTACATGGGCCTGGCCCAACAATAAGGTGGTGCAGCACCTATATTAGCCTAGGGACGAATTTTATAAAGTAGCATCATGCATATTTCGTCCAAGGCTTCTTGCTCCCATTATGGCGGCTTCAAAGTGTGAAAATCATCACTGGAAGCTCCATTGTTCTTTCCCGCGCGTGCACCTTCTTATCCATGCTTGATCCCGCTCCCATGGTCATCCTTCTTGTCCATGCCAGGTCCTTCATTCATAAGTAAAACAAAATTATCTAATTTAGGCAACATCACATGTTCATGAACATTAGAAGGATTTGCAAGAAACAAAAGTACCTGGTAATTCAATTGACGTGCGCGAGCTCTAGTAATTGGTCCTGTATGTATAGCAGTCGGAGTTGTAGGTGTAGCATTAGCAGGGATGTCCTCATCACCCTGTGGCAGCCCCTCTGCCTTGGTTCTCAAGTCTTGTGGCTTCCATATTTTCCTGAAAAAATCTTTTCGGAGGTTTTATTCCGTTTGGACTCCGTTCAATATTCCTTATCTACAAAACTCAAAAACAAGGAAAAAACAGAAACTGGCACTGGGCTCTAGATTAATAGGTTAGTCCCAAAATTAAGATAAAATAGCATATTAATGCATATAAAACATTCAAAACAAATAATATAATAGCATGGAACAATAAAAAATTATAGATACGTTGGAGACGTATCAGCATCCCCAAGCTTAATTCCTGCTCGTCCTCGAGTAGGTAAATGATAAAAACAGAATTTTTGATGTGGAATGCTACCTAACATATTTATCCATGTAATATTCTTTATTGTGGCATGAATATTCAGATCTGTAAGATTCAAAACAATAGTCTAATATTGACATAAAACAGTAATACTTCGAGCACACCAACAAGGTAATCGTGTCCTTTCGAAATAACATGGCCTTAGAAAGTCATCCCTACAAAATCATATGGTCTGGCTATGCTCCATCTTCCCCACACGAAGTATCTAAATCATGCACAACCCTGATGACAAGTCAAGAAATTGTTTCACACTTTTGGTGTTATCAAACCTTTTTAACTCTCACACAATACATGAGCGCGAGCCATGTATATAGCATTATGGGTGGAATAGAATATGGAGGAGGTGCAAGGAAAAAGGAGAAGATAGTCTCACATCAACTAGGCATATCAATGGGTTATGGATATGCCCATCAATAGATATCAATGTGAGTGACTAGGGATTGCCATGCAACAAATGCACTCAGAGCTATAAGTGTATGAAAGCTCAAAAAGAAAACTAAGTGGTCGTGCATAATGAATATCCACTAGTTATATGAAAGTGACAAAATAGGAGACTCTCTATCATGAAAGTCATGGTGCTACTTTGAAGCACAAGTGTGGAAAAAAAGGTAGTAGCAATTGTCCCTTCTCTCATTCTCTCATTTTTGGTGGGCTTCTTTGGCCTCTTTTATTTTTTGTCTTTTTGGGCTTCGCTGGCCTCTTTTAGTTTTTTGTAAAGTCTGGATACCCATCCCAACTTGTGAGGGAATCATAGCTTCCATCATCCTTTTCTCACATGGGACAATGCTCTAATAATGAAAAATCATCACACTTTTATTTACTTATAACTCAAAGAAAGAAAAATTACAACTCGATACCTATGAAAAAATATGACTCTATATTAATGCTTCCGGTGGTGTACTGGGATGTGCAACGATCTAGCATAGCAAATGACATCAAAAAACAGACAAGCCATGAAAACATCATGCTAGCTATCTTACGATCATGCAAAGCAATATGACAATAATGGTGTGTGTCATAATAAACGGAACGGTGGAAGTTGCATGGCAATATATCTCGGAATGGCTATGTAAATGCCATAATAGGTATGTATGGTGGCTGTCTTGAGGAATATATGGTGGCTGTTTTGAGGAAGGAGGGTTTGGTGTACCAGCGAAAGTTGCGCGGTACTAAAGAGGCTAGCAAAGGTGGAAGGGTGAGAGTGCGTATAATCCATGGACTCAACATTAGTCATAAAGAACTCACATACTTATTGCAAAAGTCTATTAGTTATCAAACAAAGCATTAGATGCATGCTCCTAGGGGAGAGGTTGGTAGGAGTTAACCATCACGCGTTCCCGACCCTCACACAAAGGTCGACAATCATTAAATAAGTCATGCTCCGACTTCGTTACCTAAAGGTTCACCATACATGCATGCTACGAGAATCTCAAGCTTTAACACACATATCTCTTCATTTCCCAACTACTCACTAGCATGACTCTCATATTACCATCCCTATTATGTCAAAACTATATGCAAGGAATCAAACTTCTCATAGTTTTTAATGCACTTAATATGAAAGTTTTTATTATATCTCTCTTGGATGCCATTATATTAGGACTAGATTCATAACCTAAACAAATTACCATGCTGTTTTAAGACACTCTCAAAATAATATAAGTGAGGAACGAGAGTTCAATAATATAACACCACCATGCTCTATAAAGATATAAGTGAAGCACTAGAGCAACATTGCCTAGCTCAAAAGATATAAGTGAAGCACATAGAGTATTCTAATAAATTCAAGATTCAGCGTCTCTCTCTATAAAGATGTGTGCAGAAAGCATTATTGTGGCAAACTAAAAAGAAAAGACTCATATCATACAACACGCTCCAAGCAAAACACATATCATGTGGTGAATAAAAACATAGCCTCAAGTAAATTTACTGATGGATTGAAGACGAAAGAGGGGATGCCTTCCGGGGCATCCCCAAGCTTAGGCTTTTTGGTATCCTTGAATATGACTTGGGGTTCCTTGGGCATCCCCAAGCTTAGGCTCTTTCCACTCTTTATTCCATAGTCCATCGAATCTTCACCCAAAATTTGAAAACTTCACAACACAAAACTCAATAGAAAACTCATGAGCTCCGTTAGTATAAAAAGATAAATCAGTACTTTAGGTACTGTTGCTAATTCATTCTTTATTTGTATTTGTGTAATACCTACTATATTCTAACTTTTCCATGACTCATACTCCCCGATACGACCCATAGATGCATCAAAATAAGCAAACAACACAAAGAAAACAGAAACTGTCAAAAGCATAACAGTCTGTAGCAATCTATAAACTTAAAATACTTCTGGAACTCTAGTTTTTTTTGAAAAAATAGGAAAATCAGGAAAATTTGTGTATAAATCTTTTGTAAAAATTTCAGATCAATTCGACACTCTGAAAATTTTGGAAAATTCCTGGCCTGAGCACAAAAGTTTCTGTTTTTCAGCAAGATCAAATCAACAACTACCATAGATCACCCCAAAGGTTTTACTTGGCTCAAACACTAATTTAAACACAAAAACACAATTAATACATAAGTAATAATGTGACAAACACACCAAAACAGAAGAAAAAGCAGAAAGCAAAATAAAATTGGGTTGCCTCCCAACAAGCGCTATTGTTTAACGCCCCTAGCTAGGCAAAACGCAATAGATCTAGGTTTTGTCATCTTTGGTATACAATCCATAAGTAGATCTAATAATAGGTTCATCAGGCAAACTTATTTTCTTTCTAGGAAAGTGGTCCATGCCTTTCCTTAATGGAGATTGGAATCTAATATTTCCTTCTTTCTTGTCAATAATTGCATCAATCGTTCTAAGGAAAGGTCTACCAAGAATAATAGGACATGTAGGATTGAATTCTATATCAAAAACAATGAAATCTATGGGCACATAATTCCTATTTGCAACAATAAAACATCATTAATTCTTCACATAAGTTTCTTTATAGTGGAATCCGCAAGATGCAAATTTAAGGAACAATCATCAAATTCATGAAAACCTAACACATCACATAAAGTTTTTGGAATCGTGGAAACGCTAGCACCCAAATCACACAAAGCAAGACACTCATAATATTCAATCTTAATCTTAATAGTAGGTTCCCACTCATCATAAAGCTTTCTAGGTATAGAAACTTCCAACTCAAGTTTTTCTTCCAAAGCTTCCATCATAGCATCAACAATATGTTTAGTAAAAGCCTTGTTTTCATTATAAGCATGAGGAGAGTTCAACATGGATTGCAACAAGGAAATACAATCAATCAAAGAGTAGCTACCGTGATTAAAGTCTTTGAAATCCAAAAGAGTGGATTAATTGCTATTTCAAGTTTTTAACTCTTTAATCCCACTTTTATCAATCTTAGCATCAAGATCTAAAAACTCTGAATCATTGGGACGCCTTTTAACTAAAGTTGAATCATCTCCAGTCCCATCATTATCAAGATTAACATTGGAAAACAAAGATTCAATAGGAGTTGCATCAATTACTTTAAGACCTTCATCAATATTCAGAGATTCTGGCTTTGCGGCCATTTTATTAACTAAAGTAGACTATTTATCGGAGATTTGGCCTACTAAATTTTCAAGGTGAGTGAATTGAGATTTCAAACCATAAAACTCTTTAGACATATCATCAAGTTCCTTATTCATGTACTCCCACATAGTCTTTTGTTCTTTAAGTTCATTCTTGAAGAAGCTATTGTGATCATATTGAAGTGACATGAAACATTTAATGTTATCCTCAATATCTTCCAACTTTCTTAGATAAGGATGAAAGCCGTTGGGTTGAGACATAAAGATGACCAACCAAGTTAACACGCAATCAAGCAAAAAGCAAGCGAGAAGACGAACGAACAAGGGTGAATAAAAAGGCAAATCTTTTTGGTATTTTCTGAAAATCATTTTAGAAGTGGGGGAGAGGAAAACGAGAGGCAAAGGAAAATAATGTAAATGCAAGAGATGATTTTGTGATGGGTACTTGGTATCCTTGACTTGCTATGTATCTCCCCGGCAACGACGCCAGAAATCTTCTTGCTACTTATCGAGCATGCATTGGTTTCTCGTGAAGAGGAACGATTTGATGCAGCAAAGTAGATAAGTATTTCCCTCAGATTTTGAGAACCAAGGTTATCAATCCAGTAGGAGATACAAGAGAGTCACCAGTAGATGTACCTGCACAAAGAATCAAACTCTTGCACCCAACGCTATAAAGGGGTTGTCAATCCCTTCACGGTTACTTGCAAGGATGAGATCTAATAGATATAGATATAATAGGATGCTTGAACGGAAAGTAAAACTAAAAGTAAAAATAGGGCAGCAAGTATTTTTGGTATTTTTTGTTTTCGATCTGAAAGTATAATATGGAAAATAGACCCGGGGGCCATAGGTTTCACTAGATGGCTTCTCTCATGATGGCAAGTATTACGGTGGGTAAACAAATTGCTGTCAAGCAATTGATAGAAAAGCGAATAATTATGAAGATATACAAGGCATTGATTATGCATATAGGAATCACATCCATGATAAGTAGATCGAAACGATTCTCCATCTACTACTATTACTCCACACATCGACCGACTCCTGCAGGTATCTAGAGTATTAAGTTCAAGAAGAACAGAGTAACGCATTAAGTAAGATGACATGATGTAGAGGGATAAACTCAAGCAATATGATGAAACCCCCATATTTTTACCCTTGATGGCAGCAATACAATACGTGCCTCGCTACCCCTACTTTGTCACTAGGTGAGGACACCGCAAGATTGAACCCAAAACTAAGCACTTATCCTATTGCAAGAATTACCAATCTAGTTGGCGAAACCAAACCAATAATTCGAAGAGACTTGCAAAGATATGAAATTATGCATATAATAATTGAGAAAATACTCAAATAATACTCATGGATAATCTGAACATAAACCCACAATTCATTGGATCTCGACAAACACACCGCAAAAGATTATTACATCAGATAGATCTCCATGAAGATCATGAAGAACATGGTATTGAGAAGCAAAGAGAGAGAACATGCCATCTCGATACTAGCTATGGACCCGTAGGTCTATGGTGAACTACTCACGCATCATCGGAGGGGCAATGGAGTTGACGTAGATGCCCTCCGTGAACGAATCCCCCTTCGGCAGATTACCAGAAAAGGATCCAAGATTGGATCTCTCGGGAACAAAAGCTTCTGGCGGCAGAAAAGTGTTTTTGTGGCTCCCCTAGATAATGATGGAATATTTGGGAATTTATAGGCCGAAGATTAGGGTTAGGGGATCTGCCAGGGGCCCACAAGCCTGCCAGGCGCGGGTGCCCCCTGGCCGCGGGCCTAGGGCTTGTGGCCCCGTGGAAGCCCCTCTTCCTTGTTTCTCAAGTCTTGTGGCTTCCATATTTTCCAGAAAAAATCTTTCCGGAGGTTTTATTCCATTTGGACTTCGTTTAATATTCCTTATGTGCGAAACTCAAAAACAAGGAAAGAAGAAAAACTGGCACTGGGCTCTAGATTAATAGGTTAGTCCCAAAAATAATATAAAATAGCATACTAATGCATATAAAACATCCAAAACAGATAATAGTAGTTTGTCATGTTGTATTGCTTGCAAGACAGATAACAAAACAGATAATAATGTTTACATGGCTTGCAAGGCTTATTGTGATGTTGTATTACCGAGTGGGCCCTGAGATACCTCTTTGTCACACGGAGTAACAAATCCCAGACTTGATCCATGACCAATCAATAGACACCCTCGGACATACCCGTAGAGCATCTTTATAGTCACCCAGTTATGTTGCGATGCTTGATACACAAAAGTTACTCCTCCGGTGTCAGTGGGTTGCATGATCTCATGGTTATAGGTACATATACCTGACATGCAGAAAACTATAGCAATAAACTGACATGATTATATGCTATGTTTATAATTTGGGTCTTGTCCATCACATCATCTCCTAATGATGTGATCCCGTTATCAAATGACATCTCATTTACATGGCTAGGAAACCTTGACCATCTTTGATCAACAAGCTAGTCTATTAGAGGCATACTTGGGACATGGTGTTGTCTATGTATCCACACATGTATCTGAGTTTCCGATCAATACAATTCTAGCATGGATAATAAACGATTATCATGAACAAGGAACTATGATAATAACTAATTTATTATTGTCTCTAGGGCATATTTACAACAATAATAGCATGGAATAATCAAAAAATATAGATACATTGGAGACGTATCATTGATATACATATGATTAGCTAGTGTTCAGGTTTTGAGCATAAATCATAAATAACCATATTGATGATAACACTTAGCTATCATATTCACTCATGACAATAACATGACTAACTAGCAAGCAATAATAAAATATCTCACATGCCAATATTTTTTCAAAACAATCATGATATGATATGATTACATGCTATTTCACTAGCTATTTCTGAGACCGCAAAACATAAATGCAGAGCACCTCTAAGATCCAAGCAACGACTAAACGTTGTAATTTAGAGCAGAAAATATCCAGTCATGATCACATCCAACAGTAACTAGACTCAATGCATAAGAATGACAATAGTGCTCTCAGGTCTGGTGCTTTAGTAGGAAGGTGATGAATCAAGAATAAAAATAAGATAACATGAAAGTAAATAGAAGGGCCCTTCCCAGAGGGAAGCATTGATTTGGAGAGGTGCCAAAGCACAAGGTCTTTAAACATAGATGAAATTGTAATTTTGGGTGGTGTGCTTTTCCTGTAAACGTCATGATAGAGTTTTTGATATCTTCCATGCTAAACATATTATTGGCGGTTCCCAAATGGAAATGTAAAATTTACTCCTTTCCACATGCATACACAAGCCATGGATGATCGAATCCACGGGTGCTTGCCAACATATCAACTGTCCTAGGAGTTTTGTTTAATTTATTTTTGATTATGCAGGTCTTGGCATCCTTTGTACCAGCCTCTCTTGTGTAGTGATAGGTGAATAAACATCCATCTTGAGAATAACCCGCTTAGCATGGAAGATACCGATCGCCCCATTGCTCCATGAGTTGTACGAGCACACAAAATGGATGTTTATTTGAATGTTTAGAGGTGGCACATGCAAATTTACTTGAAATGGCAGGGTGATACCCCATATAGGTAGGTATGGTGGACTCATTTGGCATAACCTGGGTTTAGGAGTTTGTATGGACAAGCAGTATTCCCGCTTAGTACAGGTGAAGGCTAGCAATACATTGAGAAGCGATCAATGATACTTGTGATCTGTGTTGGGTTTTCTATGAATAGGAGCGAGTGATGCGGCACAATATAAATAAGTATTTCCATTAATAGATAACCAAATTTTATTGAACCAATAGGATTAGCACATAACCCCCATCTTCAGTGACTGCACACAAAGAAGCAAACACTTGCACCCAACGCGGGCAAGAGGGTTGTTAATCCCCTTGGACTCATTACTTGCAAGCTAATAAGTAGTGTGGATGGTAATACATAATTATAAATTGCAAAATAAAATAGGAAGTAAATAAAAATAACAAGGTAAATGATATTTCTGTAAATATATATTCAGATAGACCCGACGACCATAGTTTTCCCTAGTGGCATCTCTCATGTAGTAGGCATACGGCGGGTACACAAATTACTATTGGGAAATTGATAGAAAAGCACATAGTTATGCAATATTACTTATAGGCATCACGTCCATATGCAAATAGCTCGACTCCTGCCAGCACCTGCTACTATTACTACATGTTGAGAGCGCTTCTATGCTTGCCTCTGTAAGTATTAAGTTCATGACAAACATAGTAATGCTTGGAGAAAGATGACATGATGTAGACAAATAAAACTCGATCAATATGAATTAACCCTATCATTTTATCCTTAGTGGCAACAATACAAAGATGTGTCTTGTCCATTTCTGTCACTGGGATATAGAGCACCGCCAGATTGAACCCACTACAACGCACCCCTCTCACTAAAGAAATATCAAACTAGTTGGGTCGGAGAGATTTACGAAGCTATGATAATCATGAAAATAAGAATCATAATAGATTTCAGAGAAGACTCAAATATTTTATCATGAATAATCTGAACATAAACCCACAATTCATCGGATCCCAACAAACACACCTCACAAGAAGATTACATCAAATAGATCATCGGGAAGATGCGATGCACTTTGTATTGAAGATTAAGAGAGAGATAGAGATAACCATCTAGGTACTAACTATGGACCCATATGTTTGTGGTAGACTACTCACACATCACCATGGGAGCAGCAAGGTTGATGTAGAGGCCCTCCATGATCAATCCCCCCTCCGACAGGGCACCGGAACAGGGCTTCATATTGGCACACGGCGGAACAAAGACTTGTGGTGGCGAGAAAAGTGTTTCTAAAGGATCTCTAGGTTTTGGGGATTTATTAGAATTTATAGGCCATAGAGGGGCCTCAAGAGGCGCCCAATAGGGCCACCACATAACAGGGCGGGGCCACCCCCTAGGCGTGCCCTGCTGTGTGCTGCCTCTCTTGTGTGTCCTCCGTTCTCCTCCCAAAGCTTCCAGGTCATCTTTTGCTCCAGAAAAAAACATCAAAAAGTTTCGTGGCAATTGAACTCCATTTGGTACTGTAAACCTGAAAAGCTAAAAACACGCTGGAAATAGCAATTGACACTTGGCACTAGATTAATAGGTTAGTGCTAAAAATATTAAATTGACATATAATTTCCCAAAAAGCATCCTACAATGATAATATTATTGCATGGATCAATCAAAAATTATATATATGTTGGAGACGTATCAACCATATAGAAAGCAAAAACGGTCATAATCATGCATTGAGAATAATTAACATTGAACATTAGCATGAGTAGGATATGGACACTCTCAATTTAAACATTACGAAGGTTGCATTGGTTTTGAGCCAACTACATGTTTGCACATGGGCCAAGTCAAGCCACTCGAATTACCCAAAGGAAATACCATACTACCATACCACATCATAACCATTTTAATGCATCTTAACACATAAGATAAATCATTATCCACTCCTAGCTATTTAAGGATGGCATGATAAACTATAATCTCTAATTGTTTTCATAAACATGTTACTCATAATATGTTGAATCAAGATCAAACGAGCTAAACATATTTACAAAAATGGAAAACAAGAAGAGTTCATACTAGCTTTCTTTACCACGATAACTTCATCAATTATCATCATTATTGCCTTTCACTTGCATGACTGAATGATGTGATAATCATAATAGTGTAAGTGCGCCGTAGACTAAGCTAGAATATGTGAAACAATTTATGCAAAGGAGAACACATGCTAATATTGGCTCTTTGTTAGATCAACATTAATACATATGAGAGCCACTCAACATATTCATAGTGGTCTTCTCCTTTCAATGGATCAACAAAACAAAACAAATCATAGAAACATACTAATATATTTTTGGAGTTTCTATTTTTTATGAAGGAAGTAAATAAAAATGGAAAACATAAACGAGAAAAAAAAATTTACATGAGAAAGATCCCAACATGCAAAGGAAATCTTTCTAGGTTTTATTTTAATACTACAAACTAATTGAGAAAGGAAAATCGAAAATAAGCAAGAAATACTTTTGGGTTTTCCATTTTTTTCAAGCACACGAGAAGGAGGAAAATAAAGCTAACATGGATATACAATGAAATAGTATGAACACCGACAATTGATATGAAGTGTGTGAACATGAATATAATGTCGGTGAGAATATGCACTCCCCCAAGCATAAGATTTTGCCTAGCTTGGTGATCATCACTGCTGGTCTGGATAGTAATCAAATTGGTAGCTTGTAGTGGCGTTCTGTGCCGCCTCCTCAACCAAGTGGGAAGCCTCCATAGCTGCATTGTATTCCTGCGCTTTGCTCTCATGAACGTAATATATCCGTTTCTTCTAAAAATCAAAGAGAATAGGCATAGGCAAAGTAACATAGATAGGCTTATAATTATCAAATATTAAGTTATACTCATAACCCTATGCACCGTTATTAATAAAAACATGAGGCCACATGGCTTCAAAATCTAAATATCTTTCAGCATCATAGGGTCTTTAAATCAAGGTGAAACTCCTAGTTTTGCAGCCAAACGGAAAGCATAAACTCCTCCATACAAGTCACCATTACCCGCATTAAGATGGAGTCTCCCTGCAACAATTGCCACAAGGTTATATTTCTTAAACCCGTTAACTTAGTGTAAATGATGCTCAGGTCAGGGGCACATAATGCACTACAATCTTGCTTACCCACAATACATTTCCCATTAAAAATGCAAAGTAGCAGATAGAGGGAAATTTGGTACTCTTTATTCTGGCATGCGTCACTCATCTATGCCCTCCCACGCAAAGGCTCTCAAGGAACATGTTATAATCAGATTTTAGTGGTTTTCCATGTGAGCCCCAATATGGAAGTTTGCATGCATCACAAAATTCTTCTAGAGTCATACTAAAAGAGTTTTCGTAAATATTAAACAATACTCTAGAAGTACATGAATGATATTGAAACATTTGTGTGAATGATCGTGTAAGCTCTTAGTGTTGGATGCACTTATCTTCAAGGAAGTTGGTGAGGTCGGTATTATAAATGTATTGATCAAATTCGTCCTTAGTACATGCACCTCTCATGAACTCATCACACAGACAACGACATGATTTGGCGTCGGCCACGATTGTCAAACTTGCTGTAGGTTCAGCATATGTCTGTCGTATAGAGCCCCCGCTTGACGACTCAAAGGAAGTACTTCTCCTTGAAGAGATCCTCCTAAAGAAACTCATCTTCCTATGAAAAATTTCTGAAATTTTTGGGCCACAAAATTATGTCAATAAAACCTTGCAAGATTGATAGCAGCTACTCATATAGATGCCTATAGGCCATATCAAGCATTTGCACCACTTAGGACTCATAGAATTCAACATGCAAGCTCATTTTCAGTAGCACCAAGTGAAGAAAAAATATGCAAAATATAAACCACTAAAGCAAAAACTAATTGGAGGAGTGGAGGAGTCACATACTGATACGTCTCCATCGTATCTACTTTTCCTAACCCTTTTGCTCTTGTTTTGGACTTTAATTTGCATGATTTCAATGAAACTAACCCGTACTAACGTTGTTTTCAGCAGAACTACCATGGTGTTGTTTTTGTGTAGAAATAAAAGTTCTCGGAATGGAACGAAACTATTTGGAGAATTATTTCAGAATATATAAGAATTATTGGAGTCAAAAAACACCAGAGGGAGTGCCCTGGTTGGGCATAATACACCCGGGCGCGCCAGGCCCCCTAGGCGCGCCCTGGTGGGTTGTGCTCACCTCGTGGGCCCCCTGACCCTAATTCCAGCACTATAAATCCTATTTTTGGAGAGAATAAACCAGAGAGGAATTTTTATCGCGTTTCACAAGATGGAGCCGCCGCCACCTCCTGTTCTTCATCGGGAGGCCTGATCTCGAGTCCGTTGGGGCTCCGGAGAGGGGAATCTCCGGTCTTTGTCATCATCAACTCTCCTTCTTTGCCAATTCCATGATGTGCCCCACCAGGAGTGAGTAATTTCTTCGTAAGCTTGCTGGTCGGTGAGGAAGTGGATGAGATTCGTCATGTAATCTAGTTAGTTTTGTTAGGGCTCTTGATCCCTAGTATCCACTATGTTCTAAGATTGATGTTGCTATGACTTTGCCATGCTTAATGCTTGTCACTAGGGCCCGAGTGCCATGATTTCAGATCTGAGCTATTTATGTTATCATCATTATATCTATGTTCTTGATCTGATCTTGCTAGTCATATGCACCTAGTCATATGTACTTGCTATGTTTTATGATCCGTAAACCCCGAGGTGACAGTAATCGGGATACTTTCCGGTGATGACCGTAGTTTGAGGAGTTCATGTATTCACTATGTGTTAATGCTTTGTTCCGATTCTCTATTAAAAGGAGGCCTTAGTATCCCTTAGTTTCCTTATGAACCCCGCTGTCATGGGAGGGTAGGACAAAATATGTCATGCAAGTTCTTTTCCATAAGCACGTATGACTTTTTACGGAATACATGCCTACATTACATTGATGAAATTGAACTAGTTCTGTGTCGCCCTAGGTTATGATTGTTATATGATGAATATCATCCAACGAGTACACCAATCCAGTGCCTCTGAATTTTCCACTTATTGTTCTTGATAAGTTACTACTACTATTGTTACTATTACACTTGCTACAAAATCACTACTGCTATTCGCTACTATTACTGTTACTACTGCTATCAAATTACTGTGCTACTGATCACTTTGCTGCAGATATATATCTCCAGGTGTGGTTAAATTGACAACTCAACTGCCAATACTCTCAACTATCATATTACTGTGCTACTGATCACTTTGCTGCAGATATATATCTCCAGGTGTGGTTAAATTGACAACTCAACTGCCAATACTCTCAAATATTCTTTGGCTCCCCTTGTGTCGAATCTATATTTTTGGGTTGAATACTCTACCCTCGAAAACTGCTGCGATCCCCTATACTTGTGGGTTATCAAGACCTTCTTCTAGCGCCGTTACCGGGGAGCATAGCTATATTTGCTGAGTCACTTGAGATTTATATCAATCTATCACTATGAAGAATCTGAAGGATACAAGAACCAAGATTGTTCCCTCTCACACGAGAGGAGGTAAGGAACTGCCATCTAGCTCTGCTTTTGATTCACCTATTGTTTTGAATCTGTTTGTTACACCAACACCCGTTGATTGTCCTGATATGGCACATGAACTTGATGATTATACTTCTTAAATTAATGATGGTACAATTGCTACACGTGTTGAAAGTGAAACTGTGCCACTGAATGAATTACTTTGTGCCCATCTTGCTAAAGCTAGAGAACTTGAAATGCTGAAACTGATGAAGATTTTGAATCACCTGCTACTCCTAGCTCTCCTAGATTTGAAATGCCTAAGATACCTAAGGGTTGTGTTATGGATGCAGAGATATCTAGAGAAATCCTTTATTGTAAATATAGAGAAGATCATAAGAAATTACTATGCAAGTACAAAGAAAAGACATTGAATGCTAGAATGAAATGTGATCCTAAGCTTGCTACTTCACCTATCTTTGTTACTGATAAGGATTATGAATTCTTTGTCGATCCAGAGTTAATTACTTTGGTTGAATCTGATCCTTTTCATGGCTATGAAACAAAACTGTAGTGGCACATCTTACTAAGCTGAATGATATAGCTATCCTTTTTACACATGGTGAGAAGATTCGCTACTACTATATTCTAAAATTATTTCCGTTCCCATTAAAGGGTGATGCCAAGATATGGTACGATAATCTTTCTCCTGGTTGTGTGCGTAGTCCCAAGTATATGATTTACTACTTCTCTAAAAAATATTTTCCTGCTCATAAGAAACAAGCTGCCTTACAGGAAATATTTGACTTTGTGCAAACTGAAGAAGAGAGTCTCCCTCAAGCTTGGGGGAGGCTTCTCCAATTGCTTAATGCTTTGCCTGATCATCCTATTAAGAAAAATAAAATAGTTGATATCTTCTATAATGGACTAACTGATGCGTCTAGGGACTTCCTAGATAATTGTGCCGGTTGTGTCTTTAGGGAACGAATTGTTGAACAAGCTGAGGAACTATTGAAGAATTATGATGATTGGGCTCTCCCGAACCACAACTTGAACCCACTCTGAAGAAGAGGGGTATCTTATTTCTCAGTCCTAAAGATATGCAGGAGGCAAAGAAATGTGTGAAGTAAAAAGGTATTAAAGCTGTGGATGTTAAGAATTTACCACCTATTGAAGAAATACATGGCCTTGACACACCACCACCTCCACATGTGATATAGGTAAATTCTTTATTAAAGTTTGATGAAGGTGGCATTCCCTACAATAAACATCCCAGTCAATGATTTTATGAGTTCGATAACTACATTATGAAACAAGATCACTTCAATGCAAATGTTCTGAAACAATTAAAATATAATTCTGATATGATTGCTCGCTTGAGTGACTTGTTATTTGGAATCAGTAATGATGTTAGAGGTGTAGGGAAACATGCCTCTATGGTTCAAATTCAGTTAGAACAAGTTGCTAAATCTCAAAGAGAATTGCTTGATGAAATGAATAATAATAAGAATGATCATGCTATTAGAGTAGTGACTAGAGGAGGTAGAATGACGCCAGAACCTCTTTATCCCGAAGGCCATCCTAAGAGAATTGAACAAGACTCTCAAAGAATTAATGTTGATGCACCTAGTCCTTCTGAGAAGAAAAAAAACAAGATAAGTGATA
This sequence comes from Hordeum marinum, assembly GCA_022496015.1. Lineage (NCBI taxonomy): Eukaryota > Viridiplantae > Streptophyta > Magnoliopsida > Poales > Poaceae > Hordeum > Hordeum marinum. The sequence goes on from CM039672.1 coordinate 49,209,734, forward strand.
GTACTTTGCATGCCTCTAGGGAACCTGAGATAGAAAAACCTCCTTATAATAATGATGCCCCTATTTCCGATGTTGAAACTCAATCTGGTAACGAACACCCACCTAGTGATAATGATAATGATAGTGATGTTCATGAGGATACCCAACCAAAAAATGATAAAGAACCAGAAAAAGATGTAGAAATTGAACCTACTGTTGATCTTGATAACCCACAACCTAAAAATCACTACTAGGGAAAAGCTTATAGACAGACGCTTACTAGTAGCGCGGGTTTTTATCCCTCGCTACTAGTACTTACTTGTACCGCGGGTTTATACCACCCGCTACTACTAAGTTGATAGTAGTAGCGTGGGTTTATACCCCTCGCTACTACTAAGTGCTCTCTACCGTGCCCCCCGGGGACAGGACATAGTAGTAGCGAGGGTTATAAACCCACGCTACTACTAAGTTGATAGTAGCAGCACAGGTTTATACCCCTGGCTACTAGTAAGTGGTATCTACCATGGCCCCCTCGGACACGCCATAGTAATAGCACGGGTTTATAACCCGCACTACTACTAAGCACATAGTTTTTAACAGCCCCATCTCCCCATCTCCTCCTCTAAATCTTTCTTCTCTCCCGTCCCTCTCGTCCTCTCTATCCATAGGCTCTCACATCAACCTCCTGCCCAGGCGCGCCTCCTCCTCCATGGCGCGTAAAGAGGTCGCCGCCTCAGCCGCCGACGCCCAAGAGCTCGCCGGTCTTCACCATCACGCCAGAGAACCCCGCCACTGGTGAACAAAACCCCGCTGCTGCTTCCATCTCCCTCCTCTCTCCCTCGTTTTCCTTTTTCTCTGTCACCCACTGGTTTGACTTACCCTCCCATGTCCATGCCCGTGTAGGTTGTCTCCATGGACGACCAGAAGCTCTCTTCCTTGGATGCGAATAGAAGCCCCATGTCGCCGCGTGTCCACGCCTACGAGGACCCCTGTCATCGCTGCATTGAACCATTGGCACCATTGACAACACGCACGAGATCGATATTTTTTTGGTTTTTGAAATTAGTAGTAGTAGCGCGGGTCACACGTACACGCTACACATATTTAGTAGTAGCGCGTGTGGCACATGCTACTACTAATACACGAACTAGTAGCGCGGGTGCAACCGCGCTACTACTACGAGTTAGCTGTAGCGCCATAGTAGTAGTGCAGGCACCCACACTACTACTAGGTTTTTTCCAAGTAGTGAATAAACGATATGATAAAAAAGACTTTGTGGCTAGAAAACATGGTAGATAAAGAGATCCATGGGTTCAGAAACCCATGCCTTTTCCACCTAAACCATCTAAGAAGAAAGATGATGAGGAATTTGAACACTTTGCTAAAATGATTAGGCTAGTCTTTCTACGTACCCGCTTCACTTATATCTTAAAGATGCCTCCTTATGCTAAATACATGAAAGACATCATCACTAATAAAAAAGATACCTGAATTCGGAATCTCCACCATGCTTGCTAATTATTCTTTTAAGGATGGAGTGCCTAAAAAACTTGGAGATCATAGAATACCAACTATACCTTGCTCCATTAAAAGAAATTATGTCAACACTGCTTTGTGTGATTTGGGAGTTGGTGTTAGTGTTATGCCTTTCATTATATATAAAAGACTTGATTTGAATAAAATCACACCTACTAAAATATATTTGCAAATGGCTGACAAATCAACTGCCATACCTATTGGTACTTGTGAGGATGTGCCCGTTGTTGTTGCAAATGTTACTATCTTAACAGACTTTGTTATTCTTGAGATGCCCAAGGACGACAACATGTCGATTATCCTTGGTAAACCCTTTCTGAATACTGTAGGGGCTGTTATTGATTGCATATGATGCACTTTCCAAAGAAACAATTCCAAGTGAATGGTGTAAATATTATTGAAAATTCTCCAACAATCACAATTGGAAGCTTTCATCTACGTCTACCTACTGCCAAAAAGAAATATGATATAATTATGGTTGGGGATATGCATATCCCGGTTGAGGTAACTTAGTGTTTTACAAAAGTTCTTCGGTTTTATGCTAATCAAAGGTGGTTGTCAATAATAATTTTTTGAGCATAGTATAGACACAAGCGTTCATGTATACGTGCATACACTCACCCCTATGAACGCACACATGCACACCCTAGCCCTATGAGCACCTCCGAGAGACTAAGCCGGCATATCATCGTGAGATTTACGAAGTCACCACAGGCGCCTCGTCGTCGACGGGAACGTCTCCTCCCACTGAATATGCATCATTGGAAATCCTGAAATAAATCCAGGAATAATGCAAGCACTTGGATTTGAACCCTGGTGGGCTAGGGATACCACTGTCCCTCTAACCATCCAATCGCAGGTTGGTTTGCGGTTGTCAATAAGACTTGATCGACCTTATTAATGGATCATTTTTGAGAGGTATGAAGTTGATGAATTTTAGTAGACACGACTCTCTCTTCCCACTTTTTCTGTTTTTATTAGTTAAATAAAATAAAATGCCATCTTTATCCTGTTTTATGATTTTTCCGTGCAATAAAAAATGACCCAAAAATAAAAGTTCTCAGAATGTCTTGGAAATTTAACACGGTTTTTTTCTAGATATTTTTGAATTCCTGGTGCAAATAACATTACAGGGGGTACACTTGGTGCCCACAAGACACCAGGGCACGCCAGCTACCCCAGGCGCGCCCTGGTGGGTTGTGGCCCCCATGTGGGTCCCCTCACTTATCCCTTTAGCCCATGTCATTTCCTACCTCCAGAAAAAATCACCATAGCTCTCTCTCTCTCTCGTGTTCTTGCTCACAAACCCGTGGATTTCGATATCTTTGCTCGAAGCTCCATTTTTTAAACTATTTTGGGGATTTCTTCTCGGTATATGACTCCCCCATTGCTCCAATTAGTTTTTGATTTATTGGTTTATTTTCAGAATAATTAGCTACTCTTGGTGCGGCATTAGATGAGCTTCCATGTTAAATTCCTAGTGTTCTAAGTAGTTTGAATGCTTGATATGGCCTCTAGGCATCCTTATGAGCAGTTGCTATAAATCTTTTAAAGTTTTGTTAAAAAAATTGTGTCACACAAAATTTCAGAAAATTATTGGCAAATAAAAATGCAATTCTTTAGGAGTTCTTCAAGGAGAAGATCCTCGGGGGCATCGTCAAGTGGAAGCTCTTCCCGACAATCTTATGTTGAACCGAGTCCAAGCTCGATGTAGGACGCCAAAACCAAATCGTGCCTTTGGCCGTGTAATACATTCATGGAAGGTGTAACTATTAAGGAAGAATTTGAGCAGTATGCTCACAACGCCGATCTCGCGCCCTTCATCGAAGATAAGTGCACCCAACACCTCAACCTCGCGGAGAATTTTACTAAGAAATTTAAATATTTTCCTCGTGAGTCTAGAGTATCATTTATCCTTTATAATAATGTTTTCACCATGCCTTTAGACGTGTTTTGTGAAGCGTGAAAAATTCCATATTGGGGTTCGCTAGACGAGCCACCAAAATCTGAATATGAGTCGTTCTTAAGTAATCTTTGCTATGGTGAAGATAGCGAAGTGACACAAGGTAGAATAAAAAAGCATCCATTTCCCGTCTATAGAGTAGTTTGCACTCTTTAATGGCAAATGCATTGTAGGCAAGCAAGATTGCAGCACATCGTGTGCACCTGATTTGAGTCTTATACACACTGTTGTAACAGGGATTATAAATTACAATTTAGGAGCAATTATTGCACGGAGATTGAATCTCAATGCTACTAGTGGTTATTTTATGGTGGGATTTATGCTTCCCGTCTAGCTACGAGGCTAGGAGTATCCCCTTGGCCTGAGGATCCTATCTTACCTAATAAGTACTTAGACTTTGATGCCATGAAATGCCATAAGTTCCTTAAGGACACAATCACTATTTATACTTACAACTTGAGGTTCAATAACAGCCCCATTGTACCTATCATATTGCCTGCTCCTGCTCTCTTTGATTATCACAGGAAAGGAAGATATTACATCCTTGAGAGCGAGGCCCAGACGTACAATGCGGAGGTTGAAGCTGCAAGACGGGATGAGGAGGATGCGCTAAGAGCCTCGGAGGTCTATCATTCAGATTATTATCCATGCTACGGATGGTGATTACCAAGCTAGGCCAAATGCCTAAGCTTGGGGGGGTATGTATTCCCACCGACATTACATTCATGTTCACACATTTCATTCCAGTTGTCAGTGTCCATACTTTTTCATTGTATTATCAATGCAAGATTTATTTTCTCTCTTTCTTTTTGTGTGTTTGAAAAACTTTGAGAAAATCCAAAAATATGTCTTGTTTCTTTTCGGTTTTTTCTTTCTAGTTTAATTACTTGTAGTATTAAAAGAAACCCCAAAAAGATTTCTTGTTTCTTGTTTTGCTTGTTGGGAGTTCTCCCGTGTAAATAGTTTTTCTCATTTTTGTTTTCCCTTCTTTAATTTCTTTCTTCAAGAAAAACTAAAAACTCCAAAAACATTTCAGTGTGTTTCTCTAAAATTCTTTTCTCTTTTATTGAGTCGTACCAAGGAGAAGATCACGATGAAAATGTTGAGTGGCTCTCGTATGCACCACTATTGATCTAACAAAGAGCCTATGTTACTTTGTATTCTCCTCTTGAATTAAATGTTTGCAGATTCCAGCTTAGTCCACCACACTCTTGCACTATTATTATTTTCATATCCTTCGGTCGTGCAAGCGAAAGGCAATAATGACGATATTTGGTGAATTAATTGTGGCAGAGAGAAGCGGGTATGAAGACCTAGATCTTGATGCCTAATATGAAAGCAGCTTCTCCTAGGCCCTTCATTGAAAAAATCTTGTTCACATATTCCTTCACGCTTTCCAACATTTCTATATTGTTTCCAATGAGCAATATGTCATCCACATATAATATTAGAAACTCTATAGAGCTCCCACTCACTTTCTTGTAAATACAAGCTTCTCCGTAAACTTGTATAAACCCGAACGCTTTGATCACCTCATCAAAGCGAAGATTCCAAATCCGAGGTGCTTGCACCAGTCCATAAATGGATCGCTAGAGTTTGCAAATTTTGTCAGCATTCTCTAGATCGACAAAAACCTTCTGGTTGTATCATATACAACTCTTCCTTAAGAAAACCGTTAAGGAACACTATTTTGACATCCATGTGACCAAATTCATAATCAAAAAATGCATCTATTGCTAACATGATTCTAACGGACTTAAGAATCGCTACGGGTGAGAAGGTATCATTGTAATCAACTCCTTGAACTTGTGAAAAACCCTTTGCCACAAGTCAAGCTTTATAGACGGTGACATTACCGTCCGCATCCGTCTTCCTCTTAAAGATCCATTTGTTTTGAATGGCCTTTCGCCCTTCAGGTAATACTTCCAAAGTCCATACTTTGTTTTCATACATGGATCCCATCTCAGATTTGTTGGAATCCGAGCCCATCATCACTTCTTCATAGCTCGTAAGTTCATCGGTGTCCAACAACATGACCTCTAAGACAGGGTTACCACACCACTCAGGAGTAGTATGTGCCCTTGTCGACCTACGAGGTTCGATAGTAATTTGATCCGAAGCTTCATGATCATCATCATTACCTTCCTCTTCAACTAATGTAGGCTCCACAGAAACATCTTTCTGCGCTGTGCTACTTTCTGGTTGAAACAAAGGTTCAACAACCTCATCAAGTTCTATCTCCCCCACTCAATTATTTCGAGAGAAACTCTTTCTCAAGAAATAACCCGTTTTTAGAGACAAAAAATTTGCCTTCGAATCTAAGATAGAAGGTATACCCAACCATCTCTTTTGGGTATCCTATGAAGACGCATTTCTCCGCTTTGGGTTCCAGCTTTTCAGGCTAAAGCTTTTTGACATAAGCATCACATCCCCAAACTTTAAGAAACGACAACTTTGGTTTCTTGCCAAACCACAGTTCGTACGGCATCGTCTCAACCGCATTTCGATGGTTCCCTATTTAAAGTGAATGCAACTGTCTCTAATGCATAACCCCAAAATGTTAGTGGCAAATCGGCAAGAGTCATCATAGAACGCACGTATTCACTAAGGTTCGATTATGACATTCGGACACACCATTACGTTGTGGTGTTCCAGGCAGTGTCAATTGTGAAACAATTCCACACTGTCTTAAGTGACTTCCAAACTCATAACTCAGATATTCTCCTCCTCAATCAGATCGTAGGAACTTAATCTTCATGTTACGATGATTCTCAACTTCACTCTAAAATTGCTTGAACTTTTCAAATGTTTCAGACTTGTGTTTCATTAGGTAAATATACCCATATCTACTTAAGTCATCAGTGAAGGTGAGAAAGTAACGACATCCATCGCGCACCTCAATGCGCATTGGACCGCACACATCAGTATGTATGATTTCCAACAAGTCACTTGCCTGTTCCATTGTTCCAGAGAACGGGGTCTTACTCATCTTTCCCATGAGGCATGGTTCACATGTGTCAAGCGATTCAAAATCAAGTGACTCCAAAAGTCCATCAACATGGAGTTTCTTCATCCGTTTTACACCAATATGACATAAGCGGCAGTGACACAAGAAAGTGGTACTATCATTATCAACTCTACATCTTTTGGCATCAATGTTATGAACATGTGTATCATCACTATCGAGAGTCAATAAGAATGAACCCCTCACATTGGGTGCATGACCATAAAATATATTACTCATATAAATAGAACAACCATTATTCTCTGATTTAAATGAGTAACCATCTCTCAATAAATAAGATCCAGATATAATCTTCATGCTTAACACAGGCACTAAATAACAATTATTCAGGTTCATCACTAATCCCGATGGCAATCGAAGAGCGAGCATGCCGATGGCAATCACATGAACCTTGGAACTATTTCCCACGCGCTTCGTCACTTCATCCTTAGCTAGCCTCCATCTATTCCGTAGCTCCTACTTTGAGTTGCAAATGTGAACAACCAAACCGGTATCAAATACCCAGGCACTACAATGAGAGTTGGTAATGTACACATCAATAACATGTATATCATATATACCTTGTTTGGTGTTGGTTGCCTTCTTGTCGGCCAGATACTTGGGGCAGTTCCACTTCCAGTGACCAGTTCCCTTGCAATGAAAGCACTCAGTTTCTGACTTGGGTTTCTTCATGGGAGGGGCAACTTCTTTCTCACTCTTCTTGGAGTTACCCTTCTTGCCCTTGCCATTCTTCTTGAAACTAGTGGTTTTATTGACTATCAACACTTCATGCTCCTTCTGGATTCAGACTCAGCGACTTTCAACATCGCAAACAGCTTGGCGACTGACTTGTTTATCCCTTGCATGCTATTGTTCATCACGAAGCTCTTGTAGCTAGGTGGCAATGATTAAAGAAATCTGCCAGTGATCGCCTCCGACGGAAGGAGCATCCCTAACTCAGCCATACAGTTCGAATACCCAGACATCCTGAGTATATGTTCACTGATAGACCCGTTCTCCTCCATCTTGCAAGCATAGAACTTATCGGAGGTCTCATACCTCTCGATTTGGGCATTCTTCTCAAAGATAAACTTCAACTCTTGGAACATCTCATATGCTCCATGATGTTCAAAACTCCGTTGAAGTCCCGGTTCTAAGCCATACAACATTGCACATTGAACTATTGAGTAATCTCCAGAACGTGCCTCCTAGGCGTTCACAACCTCTGCAGATGACACTGGAGCGGGTGCTTCACCGAGCAGTGCATCAAGGACATAAGCCTTTTGGGAAGCCATGAGGATAATCCTAAGATTATGGGCCCAGTTTACAAAGTTACTTCCATCATCTTTCAACTTGGCTTTCTCTAGGAACACATTGAAATTAAGGGGAACTACTATGCGAGCCATTGATCTACAACATAAATTTGCAAAGGTTACTAAGACTATTGTTCAAGATAATGAGTTTAATTAATCATATTACTTCAAAACTCCCACTCAAATTGACATCCCTCCTGTCATCTGAGTGATACATGATCCAAATTCACCAACCCATGTCCGATCATCACGTGAGAAGAGGTGGTTTCAATGGTGAACATCTTCATTTTGATCATATCTACTATATGATTCATGTTCGACCTTTCCGTCTCTTGTGTTCTGAGGCCATGTGTGTACATGCTAGGCTCGACAAGTTCACCCCGAGTGTTCTGCACATGCAACACTGGCTTGCACCCGTTGTATGCAAACGTAGAGTCTATCACACCCGATCATCGCGTGGTGCTTCGAAACAATGATCCTTCAATGGTGCACACTTGGGGAGAACACAATTTTGTCTCGAAATTTTAGTAAGGGATCACCTTAGAATGCTACCGTCGTCCTAAGCAAAACAAGGTTCGTAAAAGGATTAACACCACATGCACATCATAAGTGACATGATATGGCCATGATCTTGTGCTTTTGATCACCATCTCCAAAGCACCGGCATGATCTTCATCGTCACCGGCATGACACCATGATCTCCATCATCTTGATCTCCATCAACGTGTCGCGATGAGGTTGTCGCGCCGACTATTGCTTCTACAACTATTGCTAACTCATAGCGATAAAGTAAAAAAAAGGCAAAAATAAATTAAAGACAACCCTATGGCTCATGCCGGAGGCCGTACTCATCCACATGAAAGTCGTGATAATCTATACAAAACATGATCATCTCATACATCACATATATCACATCATGTGTTTGGCCATATCATATCACATCATACCCTGCAAAAACAAGTTAGACGTCCTCTAATTGTCGTTGCATGTTTTACGTGGCTTCTATGGTTATCTAGCAAGAACGATTCTTACCTACGCAAAAACCACAACTGTGATACACAAATTTCTATTCAACCTTCTCAAGGACCACCTTTGTCGAATCCTATCCAACTAAAGTGGGAGAGACAAACACCCGCCAGCCATCTTTATGCAACAAAGTCACATGTGAGTCAATGGAACCAGTCTCTCGTACGTGGACGAGTAAGGTTGGTCTAGGCCACTTCATCCCACAATATCGCTGAAGCAAGAAAAGACCAAGGGAGGAAGCAATCTGAATATCAATGCCCACAAACTTCTTTGTGTTCTACTCGTGATCTCATCTACGCATAGACCTAGCTCATGATGCCACTGTTGGGGAACGTCGCATGGGAAACAAACAATTTCCTACGCACACGCAAGATATATCCATGGTGATGAGCATCTATGAGAGGGAGAGTGGATCTACATACCCTTGTAGACCGCTAAGTGCGAAGCGTTAAGAAATGCGGTTGATGTAGTCGAACACCTTCACAATCCAAATCGCTAGTCGTCCCGCGATCCGTCCCGATCTAGCGCCAAACAGACGACACCTCCACGTTCAGCACACGTATAGCTCAATGGCGATCTCCGCCTTCTTGATCCAGCAAGAGGTAGCAGAGAGGTAGATGAGAACTCCGGCAGCGCGCCGGTGGTGGTGGAGCTATTCCGATAGGGCTTCGCCTAAGCACCGCCAAAACTAGAGGGGGAGACGATCTAGCGGGGGGGGGGGGGGGGGAGGGAGAGGGCTACATCGTGGATTAGGGTGCGGCTGCCCTCTCTCCCCTCCAATATATATAGGAGGAATGGGGGCTGGCACCCTACGGTTTGCCCCTAGGGTCGGTCAAACCAGGGAGGAGGAGTCCTCCCCCACTAGGATTCCTCCTCCCACAAGGGAGGTGGAGTCTTGGGAGGACTCCCCACTTGCCCTCCTTTCCTCCTCTTCACATGGGCCCTTAGGGGCTGGCTTGCCCAGCCCACTAAGGCTGGTATGCCACCCCTAAGGCCCATGTGCCCCCCAGAGTGGGAGGCCCCTCCCTATGGACCCCCAGAACCTTCCCGACACCCAGGTACATTACTGGATATACCCGAAATTTTTCTGATGTCCAAAACGGAACTTCCTATATATCAATATTTACCTTCGTAGCTCCTCGTGACGTCCGGGATCTCATCCGGGACTCCGAACAACCTTCGGTCACCACCATACATAACTCAATACTATCGAAACGTCACCGAACATTAAGTGTGCAGACCCTGCGGGTTCGAGAACTATGTAGACATGACCGAGACACCTCTACGGTCAATAACTAATAGCGAGATATGGATGCCCATATTGGTTCCTACATATTCTATGAAGATCTTTAACGGTTGAACCTCTATGTCAAGGATTCAGTTAATCCTCATGTTGTTCCCTTTGTTTTTCGGTATGCTACTTTCCCAAGTTTCGATCGTCGGTATCTCGATAACTAGTTCAATCTCGTTACCGACAAGTCTCTTTACTCGTTCCGTAATACAAGATCCCATGGCTAACACTTTAGTCACTTTTCTTGCAAGTCTTATTGTGATGTTGTATTACCGAGTGGGCCCTGAGATACCTCTCTGTCACACGGAGTAAGAAATTCGAGTCTTGATACATACCTAGCCAACATACACCCTCGGAGATACCTGTAGAGCATCTTTATAGTCACCCAGTTACGTTGTGATGTTTGATACGCAGAAGGTATTCCACCGGCGTCTGTGAGTTGCATGATCTCATGATCATTGGAACAAATACTTGACATGTAGAAAACTATACAAATAAACTGACATGATCATATGCTACGTTCATAGTTTGGGTCTTGTTCATCACATCATTCTCCTAATTATGTGATCCTATTATCAAATGAAATCTCATGTCTATGGCTAGGAAACCTTGACCATCTTTGATCAATGAGCTAGTCTACAAGAGACATACTAGGGACACATTACTGTCTATGTATCCACACATGTATTTTTGTTTCCAATCAATACCATTATAGCATGGATAACAAACAAGTATAGTGAACAAGGAAATATAATAATAACCACTTTATTATTGCCTCTAGGGCATATTTCCAACACTCTCCCACTTGCAGTAGAGTCACAATCTAGTTCACATCACTATGTGATTTACATTGTAATCAATCTAACACCCATGTAGTTCTGGTGTTGATCATATTTAGCCCTTGGAAGAGGTTTAGTCAACGGGTCTGTGACATTCAGATCCTTGTGCACTTTGCAGATATTTATGTCCTCCTCCTTGATGTAATAGTGGATGGAATTGAAGCGTCTATTTATGTGTCAGGTCCTCTTGTGAAACCTTGGTTCCTTGTCCAGAGCAATGGCAGTGTTGTCACAGAATAGAGTCATTGGGTTTTGTCATGGATTTGTCATGGCAGATGTCCGGATGAACGGACTTAGGTTCGGGGCAGAAGCGCAACTACGTGGCGGCTTGAAGGGTTGGTCAGAATCGAGAGACGCGGGGTTTACCCAGGTTCGGCCCCTCCGATGGAGGTAAAAGCCTACGTCCTGCTTGTCTGGTATTGATGATGAAGAAGATCTCTCTGTTACACGGGTGTTGTCTTGCTACCTCTAATCATGAGAGCCTCTAATTTGTCTAACCTTGTGTACTTGTGAATCTGTCCCTCTAAGGGCGCTCTACCCCTCCTTATATAAGTGGAGAGGGTAGGTTTTACAAATAGAGTCCTACTCCCAGTAGGACTAGGACTAGTCTTTCATGAATCCTAATCCGGGTCTTGTTTCCTTTGTGAAGGAATCCTCTCTCCTTTGGCCTTCTCTTGTGAACCGCCTGGCACCGGCTTACACCCCGGGTCTTGGGCCTGGTCGTCCTGCGACTTGCCTGCCGGCTCACCAATAAAACGCCATGTCTTGACCAGGTCTCTTGTGAGTCGCCAGGCCGGGTCACACCACGGGGTATATCCCCAACATTAGCCCCCAGGTTAGCTTGAATTTATTCATGGTAACCTTCTAAAATAGGAATAGTAGATATGTTAAGTGACCGTCTTTCTCCTTCGCCGGTTTATGAAATGGCTCCTCAGGAATTCGGGTCTTTTCTGCATATGAATGAGTCGTCTTTAGAATCGTCTTGCTTGTCAGTGTCCTTTGAAAAATATTGGGAATAGAATACCCATATGACATTGAGTTGGCTTCCAATACTTTGGATTAATGAAAATCTTGAAAACAAGAAATCCTCATGATGTAGATCCGGACTTCCATTGTTGTGAAGCAGGACGACTTATATAAACTATGGCGGGTTATGATCTTTTGATAATGCTGAGTCATGAATGTTGGTGACGCCGGGTCTAACAACTGAACTCCATAATTAACATCTTGAAAACTCTCCTCAAAGTTTTTGATATGTCTATATCACCTATAGCCCCCAAGCTCCGAGATTATCCATGTTAACTTGGTGCTTTGCAATAATATATTGGACTGTGTAACCCCCAAGTGTCGGGTTGTCCTGCCTGCAACAACCCGGGACTTGTAATTGTCTTATACCTTATGAAATTTCAACAGATGTAGCCCCCAAGGGCTGTCTCATCAGTATGTGATGGGCCGGGTCTTCAATTTGAACCATATAGTCTGTTTGAACAGCTGAATACTGTACCCCCAAGTGCCGGGTCGCATGCCTGCGGCGACTTGGGACTTTAGAAAATTTGATGTGAGCAGTGTAGCCCCCAAGTGTCAGGTCAGTAAGAATTACTGGGATGGGACTTAGTAAAATATAGAAAGGCCGGCTCATCCCCTTGAGATAATAGGGTCTTGTTGACAATGTAATGATTTGAAAAACCCGGCTTGCATTAGCCCCCAAGTGCCGTGGTGCATGCTTGCAGCGACAGGGGATTTGCATACTTGATATAAACTGTATTTGAATGATGTAGCCCCCAAGTGCCAGGTCGTCTGCCTGCGGTGACTCGGGACTATGTGAGAATAATATGACTCATCATAATTTGTTTGAATGAATCCTTGATCGTGGCTGTAATATAACCCAGAATGAATATCCTGGAATAATTCTTTGTCTTTGACATGAAATCCCTGCTCACGGCTGCGGTGCAACCCAGCAAATATATACTTGATAAATCCATGCGTGTTGTAGATTACTACAGAGCACAAGTGAAGAAATCCGAGAACCGGTCAATTTAGATGACACAGTATTATATCTGATAGGGCGGCTCTTGAGAAATAACCAATTCTCTGAGTTGGCTTGAAAACCCCAATCATTTAGTACTGGTAATGGCAAACCATAATGAAGATCCAGCCAAGTTGGCTATTAAAGATCAATTTGTTCTTGCAGAAGTTTTTCATCATACTTGACGGTGTCTCATCTTAAAAAACAAGACCTGCAAAAGTAAACAAGACAGAGTATGTTCTGCATTGCTTTGATGGCGGCTTGAAAAGCACAACCCGGAGATGTTAAATCTTTCCTGACCTTGATTTTTTGAATTTTTTTTTTGAAAAACTCATGTGCCGGTTTTTCTAAGTGGACTCGCTAATTAAAACTCCTAATCAGTACAGGGTCTCTCTCGAGATTGGCCGTCAATTTCTTAGAACGGGTCAAGGTCTCTATGCAAGTTTAACTGATAGGAAGTGTAACGTCCCAAAAAGACACACGGCAGGGCATGAGTACCCTGGTAGCTCATAAAATGCCTCTCACGTGACATAAATCCGTCGTTTTAACCTTAAATGGTGCAGGGTCTTTAAAAGAGTAATTGTCTAAGATTACGAACGTGCCACATAGCGGAGAGTCGGTAGTAGATGAGAGAGTTTATCCTTGCTTTCTGTAAGCCGGCCCTCACGTGACAAGAACCATCATTTTAACCTTAACCTGTACAGGGTCTCTATCGAGATTGGCCATCAATTTCTTTGAACCGGCTCAGGGTCTCTAAGCGAGATTAGCTGGTAAGAGTTTGGCGGGTCACTTAGCGGAGTAGCATCAGCTTACAGGCAGGTTTAACCCTGTTTGGCTTAAGAGCCGATTAAGAGGGTATGTAAGCTAAACCCGGTGGGTTGGAAGCCCCCAAATGACCTTTGTTGATAGAGTCAACTGTTTGGCTTAAGAGCCGATCGACAGGGTCTGATAAGCTAAACCCGGTGGGTTGTAACCCCCCTGAACGATCATGTTGACGGAGTCAATTATTTGGCTTAAGAGCCGATCGATAGGGTCTGATAACCTAAACCCGGTGGGTTGGAAGCCCCCCAGATGATCATGTTGATGGAGTCAACTATTTGGCTTAAGAGCCGATCAATAGGGTGTGATAAGCTAAACCCGGAGGGTTGGAAGCCCCCTAGTGACCTTGTCGATGATATCAACTTGTGCACCATCTTGTAAATCACCCTCTTGTATGAAGAAACGACAGAAGCCTCTAAGTGCCTTTATGATGATCCAATATATATCCGGGCACCCGTGTCTGAATGGTGTATCTCGGCGGTTCGTCCTCTTGGGCAACTTTTTAATTCTTCTGCCAATAATGTAATAGCCCCCAGGATTGGGTTTTCTCTTGGAAAGACCCAGGGTTCTCGTTGAAAATGACCAAATGAGTCTCGCCATGTCTGTAGCCCCTGAGTCTTAAGTTGGCTTGAAAAGGCGGCTTGAGAATCTCCACTGAAGGTTGAGGTTGGTCGTGGCGGGTTATAGATGATCCCGTATGATTTGTTCCAATAATCCGGTCGATGGTTCTTCATGGCTGGTTGTTGAAGTGAACCAAACTGTAATGGCGGCGACTTGTGTGCCTGTCCGTTAGGCAGCTCGTATCGACGAACACTGCACCAATATGTTGATGTAGATCAAACTGTGGATGGCGTCTTGCGCGCGTCCATTGGGCGACTCATACAGGAGGGCACCACACAGATATGTTGATGTAGATCCGACTGTGGGTGGCGTCTTGTGCGCATCCGTTGGGCGGCTCATATAGGCGAGCACTGCACCGAGATGTCAATGTAGACTGGACTGCAGGGGCAGCAACTTGAGCATGTCCACTGGGTGGCTCTTCCAACTGTATGTGGCCTCGGCGTGTTGATGTGGACGTAGAAGTCAGCCGTGGCATTTGAAGACGGCGCGGTCGCAAGAGACAGCCACGGTGTTGTAAGCCAGCGCGGTCGCGAGAGACGGCCATAACGCTGTAAGTCGGCGCGGTCACGAGAGACGTCCGCAGCGTTGTAGGACGGCACAAACGGTGAGTCACCGGTGGCGTTGGAAACCGGTGTGGTCATGAGAGATAGCCGCGGCATTGTAATCCGGTGTGGTCGCGAGAGATGGCCGCGGCGCTGTTGTTGAAAATCATACCGCGGATGCGGCGGCTTGCTGCGTCCATTGGGTGGCTCATACTGGCGGGTGAGCGCGCACGGTACCGGCGAGTTGATGTAGACCGTCCGCGGGGGCGGCGACTCACGCGCGTCCATCAAGCAAAGCAACACGCTGGTGTGCGCTCCAACTCCGCGCTATAATGACTCATGAATAATTGTCCTGCATAAAAATATTACAGAGCCGAGGTAATTGTTCTTGGATGAAACATATACTGAAAAATAGATAGAAGAAATATCACCTGGTATTTTTGTCACATGAATACGGACGGAGCAAACCAAGTTTAGACATGCAGACGAAGCAAACCAAGTTTAGACATGCATATTGATCCACTGTCTTTTTTAGCGGTCGTCGCATAGACAAAAAATATATGTGCCGGTTATGGGACCCTTACTGAGTTGGCTGGGGAAATTTCTCCATGAAGATCGCCAAATTACCGGACCTGCGAAATCACCAATTGTTCGTCGCTGTTGGCACGACGTATTTGTCGCGGGACCACAGGGTTGGTGATTTTTTTTCAAAACTAGTACGGATTTTGTACCAAATTTGAAAACAGGTATAGCAGTTGAAAAAAATTCGAAATTAGTACCCTGTCGGCCAGCAGTAGGCCGAACAGGGGCCCGTCGGCCAGCACCAGGCGGAAGTGGTGCCTGTCGGCCAGCACAAGGCCGAAGAGCCCCCTGGCGGCCAGAGGGCGGCTGAAGGGCCACCTGTCGGCCAGAGGGAGGCCGATGGGGCCCTGGATAAGACCTAGGGCTTCTTTTCTTCCTCCTCCGACCACTCGTTTCACCCTCCCTTGTCTAGTATTATGCCCCTCTCCACCTCTCACTCCCGTTGCTCTCCGGTGCTTCACACCGCCTCGCCGATCTCTTTGCTCGACCACCCATGTTGTTATCGTACCCGCGTAAACAATAGATCAGGGCGCTCTCTACCGGCCTACGATATTTTTTTGGCTTCGAACTCAATCAAATGAGAACTCTGAAGTCGGTAGTGGATTTAGTTCTTATTGGTCAGCTTCCATCTGTAGGTAAATGGCTTGCCCATTTTGCCGAGCTCCAGGTGGCCCTTGTGTTGCTGTTGATTCCGGTGCGTCTGTATTTACTGTGGTGCTAGATCGTCGATGTTCAAGACGTGTTGTATGATTCTATGTCTGGATTATCTGACTATGGCATATTCTAATGCCTTTGTTTATATGATTATGATGTTTGCTTCCATTCTTGTTGTAGTATGTTCCGTGCAGTGTTAGATCACATCTTCCATTCTTAATTTCAGCAAGTTGTATCTTAATTTCAGCAGGTTGTATCTTAATTTCAGCAAGTTGTATCTTAATTTCAGGAAGATGTATATTAATTTCAGCAAGCTGTACTATTCCCCTTATTATTTTCTGCCATACTGTGCCGCCACCTTTTCCCCACCATTCTCTGCCGCCACTTTCCTTCCCGCCATTCTCTCTTGCCATTCTCTCCCGCCTTTCTCTCATGCCTTTCTCTCCTGCCATTCTCTCCCGCCAAGTATTCCCGCCAAATTTTCCCGCCCGATTCCCCGCCATTGCTGTTGTCATCTGCCTATAAAAGGAAGCATTGTATCTTCCTTCCTCCATCGGCCACCAACACTCGAAAAAACCAGCGCAGTAGTCATTATGAGTTTGCCTTGTTCGGATCAAAGCATTAGGCCTAGGAAATGGAAGAGTGCGAAGTTGCCTCAGGGGATGGAAGCATTTCGTTGCTGGTGCGGGGATCTCTGCAAGGTGAAGGAGGTGACGGATTTTTCAGATTGGTTGGGTATAAAGTTTTTCATGTGCACTAATTATGAGGAAGATCCACCCGTTGGTCCTTCACCGTACATCACGCCTCCGGTATGTTTAAGTCACCCAGAATAAACACGTTGTTGATATTTTTGTTGATTTTATTATTATATATTTTTTTCTTTTGTAGTCTCCTCCACCCCTATGCCAGTACTATCGTTGGATAGACACGAAAAAGCCGGACTGGTCGGTGACTGAGGTACGTGAAAGAAGTCATCGTGCATGGGCAAGTTTGGACTTGGAGGAGCGCTGCGAGAAGGCGGCAGCAGAGGGGAAAGCAGAGCAGGAGAGAGCTTGTCAAGAGTACTGTGTGGAGCAGAGGGATTTTCTTGCTGAGATGAAGAAGAAAAACCAAGAAAACCAACTTTGACTGGCGGAGGTCTACGGCAGCGAGAGGAGGCCCGTGAGGCTGAGAGGGAGAGAAAGAAAGAAAGGGCTCGTGCAGCCCAGGCAGCAGCAGAAGCTACAGATGGAAAAGGAAAATATCCACGTTGGACTCAGTATATTTATATTCTTGTAACTCAATTTTAGCAAGTTGTATCTTAATTTTAGCAAGTTGTATCTTAATTTCAGCAAGTTGTATCTTAATTTCAGCAATTTGTATCTTAATTTTAGTGAGAAGCGTGATACTTGCCTCTTGTGCAACTGCGTTGGTTCACCTGCATCATCCAAGTCCGGGTGATCAACCCACTCATCCAATGTACCCTCAACCAGTCGTGCCAAGGGTAATAGTCCAGCCCAACTCAACCTACAAAATAAACATAATGTAGATTACAATTAGCTTCTATCAAAGCGATGTCAAACATAGTAAGTGATTATACCGACACATACCTATCCACCCATGAAGGGTGTATCATCCAGTTAGACTTTGGGGTGCGAGTGATCAACACGTCTAAGTTCGTGCCCGATTCCGTAAGCACGCCTCGGTGACCTCTATCGATATTGCCATTAAGCATCGGATACGAAGCCATATATGCAATTAGAACATAGTCCACACATATTACAAATAAAAACTTAGATTTTTGCATATTACAAATAAAAACATAGTCTCACATATAACAAATAAAAACTTAGTCTCACATATTACACATTAAAGCGTAGTCTCACATATTACACATAAAAACATAGTGCACACATATTACAAATAAAAACGTAGTCCGACATATTACAAATAAAAACATAGTCTGACATATTATGCAACTTCAGAGTTATTTATTCCTCGTCCGCCCCTTCGGTCTCGAGAGCCTCGTCCACCACGACTCCCAGGACCACCTCTTGCAACTGTTGCTGCAGTCGTCGACGTGGAAGCGCTCGTCGATGTGGAAGCACCGTCTTTCTTCAGGTTGGGGCAATATTTCATCCTATGCCCATAAGCCGCGCAGAGCAAACATTGTCTGGTGCTCCACTAGCTTCAAATTGGTCCATATCGTTTCGTATGCGCTTTACCTTACGCCTGCCCCTGCTAGTTCGCCGTAGTGCAGGATCCGGGATATATACTCTATCACCACCATTTACCTTGTTGAAATTGCCGACGACTCTAAACCCTGTCATCTCACTTGTCCACACATTGAGTACTGCCTCCTTTGAATAGTACGGAGACACGAAGGAGATAGCGTCCAACTGAATCTGGCCACACGAAGCCAACACATGTGAGCAAGGCAGGTGCAATAACTTCGGTTTGTTGCATGTACACTCACAAGTTGGACAAAATTCTGCTCCAATTGTAACCTCATGTGTCTTCACCTCATTTGCAGAACCAAAACCATCAATAGGAAGCTGAATCTCATACCTCCTTTCCTGATTACCTATGAGTGTGACAGTGTGCTTTTTTGCTTTCTTTATCTTCTCAGCCATGTACTCCATGACACGGCTACAATAAGGAGTGTTCTGATTATCTGCAATATGCTTCTTTGCTAACTCGTGCCTTTCTCTGAAATATCTCACAGTGCCATGGAATACACCCTCCACAATAGTTGTCAATGCCAATGCTCTATTCTCTAGGAGTACAAAGATATAGATCTCTGCAAGATTGGTTGTCATGTGGCCATACCTAGCTCCATGGGTGTCATGCAGCAAAGACCAATTCACTGGAGGCTCTTTCTCTATCTAGTTAGAAAAATTCTTTATTGCCCTACCCTTCTTTCTCTTCGTATTAGGAGGGTTAATTGCTGGCAAGTCACAAAGACCAACTGGCTCCTCAAGCTCCGCAATGAGTGCTATTAATTTAACCTGGTCTTTCTCCATTTTCTTCCTAGCAAGGACTTGCTTCTTAGTGAACTCATCAAGTTTTGACCAAATAAAATCGTATTTGCGCCGCTGGTTCTGCTTGCATAACTTCTTGAACAAGTTCATCAACCGTTTGTTCTTGAACTATAAGGAAAAATTGGCACCCAGATGGCGCATGCACCACCGACTTTGCAAGTCCTTCCAAGGTGTTGGCTCGTCAGCAGTTGGATTACTCAGTGTCTTCACGGCCTTCAATATACCGGGATGTCTGTCATGAATGAGACACACATTTGGTCGGTCCTTCACGATCGCAATTTTAACTTGCCGGAAGAACCATACCCAGCTCGGAAAGTTCTCACCATCCACAAATGCCATGGCTAGTGGGATGATTTGGTTGTTCCCGTCCACACCAATAACAGTCAGGATTTGCCCTTTGTACTGACCAGTCAGGAATGTACCATCCACAAACATCACAGGAGGACAATGCCTGAAAGCTTCGATGCACATACCGAAAGAGAAGAATACTCGTTTCAACACCTTGTAATCTGGTATACTATCCAACCTCGTGTGCTGAATGTTAACATAAGTGTCGGGATTTCTCTCCTTCAATACGTCAAGGAGACGGACAACATTATCATAGGAGTCGAAGAACGTCCCAAACCTCTCCTCCATAGCCTTCTGCTTAGCCCTCCAAGCCTTCCCATATGGAATGTCATACTTCCATCTAACCTTCACTGCTGGCTGGATGTGTTTTGCTTCCATATCTTTCTTCGTCACTATCTCAGTATACATGAGTTGCGCTATGAGAGTTGAAGTAAGGTTTGGATGACAAACCAACATGTTTTTCCTAACACAATTATGCGGGACAACATTTGTCACAACCCAATGGATGTTATACTTTGGCACGTGGGTGTGCACCTTCGCAGGACAACCTGATTCAACACACTTCATGGTATATTTCGTTGGACTGGATATGTGTGTCCAGAAAACCCTCTGGGTAGACATAGCCCACTTTATCACCGCATACTTCATTTTCTTCTTTGTGTCAAACATAGCCTCGATCTGGACTTGGTTCAGATTATATTGCCATGGAGTCTCATGGCCATCGTTGACAGTAAAGCATGTGGATATGTCCTGCTCCCATGCAGCAGGAATTGGTACCTCCTCCTCATCCTCGGAATTTTCAGAATCAAGTTCCTCTACAATCCCATCCTCGTCCTCTTCCTCCATCAACCTCTGCATTTCATCGTCTTCCTCATCCTCATCAGCAACACCAGAGGCAGCTAATACTATCGACTGAATACTCTGACCAGCAACATAATCTGACTCTTTCTCAGCTTGGCTAGCATTCACATCCGGTGGCTGTGACCCGGATACATAAATCTTGTTAGCCACTTGACTACTCTGGTCTGGTTCATACCCCACGGTGGGTGGTATGATATTCTCCTCCTTCGCCACTGGTTGCACTAGGGCAGACGGATGGATTCTTCGGTCTCTGCAACGACTTAACAGAGACAACCAGTGTTGGCTCCTATCTATCGGAATCAAATCCCACTTCACACTTTTACAGGATTTGGTCCACACGGCATGAATACTGACGGAACAAACTTGAGGATCCAAGCCAAAACTAGTTGTCAACCAGTGCTTCAACTGCCTAATGTCTAGTCTGTCTGGGTCTGAAAGTGTCATCTCACCTCTACTCGCTAAGATCAACCCCCAACTCATTATATCGAACATTACCAAGGCCGTAAAACACAATCAAATTTACGGATTCAGACATTTTAACCTGTCAGACATTGCCAACTTCTCATTATTCGCAACGAATAAATCGACACTAAAATAAAACATACACTAAAATATACCCACGTATTCTAAATAAACCTACACTAAAATGAACTTCACAAAAATAAACTGACACTAATATGACTACACTAACTAAACCTACGCTCGGAAAACATACAATAAAATCACTACACTAATAAAAATAACTACACTAATAAAAGTAACCTAAAATAACTACACTACTAAAAATAACCTAAACTAATTTTACGTACATTCAAAAAACTAACAAAAAACTAACCTAAACTAACAGAAAAAAAGTATACCTTTGACGCGTGAGTGCCCTTCTTCTTCCTCTCCACCTTCTTCTTCCTCTCCACCACTCCACCTTCTCACCATTCACACATCCACCACCACACCATTTCTCCCCCCACGAACAAATCACTACCACGTTTCAAAAAATAAAACCGTAGGGCGGGGGAGACGAAGACTATCTATTGATTCATCGGATTGAAACGGAAAATGGGTGGAGGGAAAGGGAGATCAAGGGGGGAATTTCGGCCAAGAACCACGAAGAACAGAGGAAGCTGGAGGAAGAAGAGGAGCTGGCCGTGTCGGCCTTATCCAGGGGCTCTTCGGCCTCTTGGCGGCCGATGGGTTCTCTTTGGAGTGGCAAGGGCCGACGGCCCGACACTTTGGCCTGGCGGCAGCCGATGGGCCCTTTTCAGCCTGCACTAAGCCGACGGGTGGCCGGTCGGCCCAACTGAGGCCGACGGGGTGCTAGTTTCGTCATTTTTTCAAATGCTAATACTGATTTCAAATTTGGTGCAAATTTAGTACTACTTTTGAAAAAAATTCTAGGGTTGGTGGCTTCCATGTGCGTCGTCCGGGCAACGCCGCGTACAGAGTTGGCGGCGAGACATCGTGTTATTCTCCAATGCCTTGATGAATTGACGAATTTGTAGGACTGTCTTCTGCTACTGGCGCCGACCCCCTTTTTTTAGCAATAGTACATGTAGCGCCAAAAGGCTAGAAAAAGGATTTACTCCTGGGTTGATTCGCTTCGGTTGACTCGACCCGTGGAGGAAAAATCGGTAGCAGTGTATCCAATGCCGCGTATAGTTTCGAAAACTCATTAACATGATAGCACCTTGTACGATCTTTGGATGGACGTAGTAATAGGAGCGTGAAGCAAAAAACTTGATTTTGCTTTCACTTGGAAGTACCTGATGTAGTGAATCTGAGTTGAATTAAACTAGTACTACTATTTTGCTTCTGGTTGGCAAGTAGCAATACAAGTTGCCATTGGTCAAATCACTCCGAACTATGTTGTCACCTTCGTCTGATCCATGCAGCGTAAAATTATCTTCCGGAGCTGACATGGCCTGTTTTTCCTCATAATACGATCCTCGTATTTGTTCATTGTAACGACCTTCAGTAGCGTGGTCCCAATAACTCATTTCTTTCAACTGGTTTGCAGAAGAAGATACTTCTTGATCAACAACTGAGTACTGCGCACCAGCTAGCACAGAATTATAATTACTTTCTTGAGATAAACCATGCTGACCGGACGTCGGCGCTGCAATAGTTGATTGCATTACTTGTTCTTCCATGGAGTCTTCTCCATCTTTAGCGGAAGTTTCATTGACAGCAGAAAACTGTGCAGATTCTAATGTTGCCCATGAATATCTGAATCGTCATTTTGTGTTTGCGTTATTGTCATTTGCAGACTGCAGTACTATGGGAATTCCAGCACGAGGCCGTCCAAGATGGGGAACGCATCGCTGGCTGCTCTTCCAAGAGGCTCGGTTGCGTACGGAGATGTGCGTTGGAGTGCGGTCAGAGCGCAGCGACACGGATGCGAACGGCTGATGACGATGCACGGAGCAGACCGGTGCTGCGGTGGATTAAGACACGGCGAGGCGACTCGGAAACAAGGTCGACGCCGAACATGACCCGGAAAGGCGTCGGTGGAGGTAGGGCGCGATCGAGAAGGGTGCGGGGTGGATCCGGTCGAAGGCGGGGCGCGTGGACCAGCCATGGGGAGCGATGACGCGGAGTGAAGGTGAGGCCGCTTAGCGACGATGACGACGGTGACCCATGGTGGTGCCCGGGGCTACCCTCTGCCTCGCTCGGCGATATGCGAAGGCACTTCCCTCCACCGCTCCCATTGTAGCTCATCTCCGGCATCCCCGCAGGTCGCGCACCGAGGCATGTCCATGAGCTCGAAAACGACGGACCCAGAGGCACGTCCATTACTGTCTATGTATCCACACATGTATTTTTGTTTCCAATCAATACCATTATAGCATGGATAATAAACGATTATAGTGAACAAGGAAATATAATAATAACCACTTTATTATTGCCTCTAGGGCATATTTCCAACACTCTCCCACTTGCAGTAGAGTCACAATCTAGTTCACATCACTATGTGATTTACACTGTAATCAATCTAACACCCATATAGTTTTGGTGTTGATCATATTTAGCCCTTGGAAGAGGTTTAGTCAACGGGTCTGCGACATTCAGATCCTTGTGCACTTTGCAGATATTTATGTCCTCCTCCTTGATGTAATAGTGGATGGAATTGAAGCATCTATTTATGTGTCAGGTCCTCTTGTAAAACCTTGGTTCCTTGTCCAGAGCAATGGCAGTGTTGTCACAGAACAGAGTCATTGGGTTCTGTCGTGGATTTGTCATGGCAGATGTCCGGATGAACGGACTTAGGTTCGGGGCAGAAGCACAACTACGTGGCGGCTTGAAGGGTTGGTCGGAATCGAGAGACGCGGGGTTTACCCAGGTTCGGCCCCTCCGATGGAGGTAAAAGCCTACATCCTGCTTGTCTGGTATTGATGATGAATAAGATCTCTCGGTTACAAGGGTGTTGTCTTGCTACCTCTAATCACGAGAGCCTCTAATCTGTCTAAACTTGTGCACTTGTGAATCTGTCCCTCTAAGGGCGCTCTACCCCTCCTTATATAAGTGGAGAGGGTAGGTTTTACAAATAGAGTCCTACTGCCAGTAGGACTAGGACTAGTCTTTCACGAATCCTAATCCGGGTCTTGTTTCCTTTGTGAAGGAATCCTTTCTCCTTGGGACTTCTCTTGTGAACCGCGTGGTGCCGGCTTACACGCCGGGTCTTGGGCCTGGTCGTCCTGTGACTCGCCTGCCGGCTCACCAATAAAACGCCATGTCTTGACCAAGTCTCCTGTGAGTCACCAGGCCGGGTCACACAGCGGGGTATATCCCCGATAGGTTCAGTGCACTGGGCACTACTCCAAGATCTGTCATGAACTCCTTCATCCAGACACCTTCCTTCGCCGCCTCCGAGGCAGCGATGTAGTCCGCTTCGCATGTAGAATCAGCTACCACGCTCTTCTTGGAACTACACCAGCTTACCGCTCCACCATTGAGAATAAATATGTATCCGGTTTGAGACTTAGAGTCATCCGGATTAGTGTCAAAGCTTGCATCGATGTAACCCTTTACGACGAGCTCTTGATCACCTCCATAAATGGGAAACACTTCCTTAGTCCTTTTCAAGTACTTAAGGATATCCTTGACCGCCATCCAGTCCTCCATTCCTGGATCACTTTGAAACCTTCTGGCCATACTTATGGAAAGGATGACATCGGGTCTTGTGCACAACATTGCATACATGATAGAGCCTATGGCTGAAGCATAGGGGATGACATTCATCTTCTCTCTATCCTTCGTACTCACTTGGCATTGAGTCTTACTCAACTTCACACCTTGCAATACGGGCAAGAACCCCTTCTTGGACTGATCCATTTTGAACTTCTTCAAAACTTTGTCAAGGTATGTGCTCTGTGAAAGTCCTATTAAGCATCTCGATCTATCTCTATAGATCTTGATGCATAATATGAAAGCAGCTTCTCCTAGGTCCTTCATTGAAAAACTCTTGTTCAAATATTCCTTCATGCTTTCCAACATTTCTATATTGTTTCCAATCAGCAATATGTCATCCACATATAATATTAGAAACGCTACAGAGCTCCCACACACTTTCTTGTAAATACAAGCATCTCCGTAAACTTGTATAAACCCGAACGCTTTGATCACCTCATCAAAGCGAAGATTCCAACTCCTAGATGCTTTCACCAGTCCATGAATGGATCACTTAAGTTTGGAAACTTTTTCAACATTCTCAGGATCGACAAAACCTTCCGGTTGTATCATATACAACTCTTCCTTAAGAAACCAGTTAAGGAATGTTGTTTTGACATCCATCTACCAAATTTCATAATCAAAAAATGCAACTATTGTTAACATGATTATGATGGACTTAAGCATCGCTACGGGTGAGAAGGTCTCATCATAGTCAACTCCTTGAACTTGTGAAAACCCCTTTGCCACAAGTTGAGCTTTATAGATGGTGTCGGTGTCAAAACTGGGGGATCTCAGGTAGGGGTTCTCGAGCTGTGAGACTAGGATCGATGGTAACAGGGGACGAAGGATACGATGTTTACCCAGGTTCGGTCCCTCGTATGGAGGTAAAACCCTACATCTTGCTTGGTTATATTGATGATATACCTCGAGATCGAGTAGCTAAACCCTATATGAGTTGTTCTTCCCTCTACAACCTAAAACCCTCTGGCTGATATAGACGCCGAGGGTACCTAGGGTTTACACATGGTCGGTTACACATAGAAGGAAAAATATGCCTATTCACTATTCGAATCTTGGAGGACACCCCACGATTCCCAAAGCTTCCTTCCTGGAGACAGTGCCTTCGATCAATCCAATGCTCGGTAAACGGCCCATATAGTTTCCCTCGAACTATCCTCCAACGCCAAGGGTCTTAGCTCCATCTTCGCTTGATCAGGGTCTTCGGCTTGCGAGGCGAGTTCTTGTCCTCAATCAGTCATCGGCTAAGTTTAGTTCGGCCTCCTATGACATGTAGTTTTTCCCGATCCGTGGATCGCCCGAACACCATGAATAGCTTAGCCCGAAGGCCAAGCAGCAAGGAGCAAACAGAGTTCCCTGACAAACTTTTTGATGAAAGGTCGTGACCCACCACGACTGTTGGACCAGTTGTAAAAACTCGATTCGTGGTTCGAGGCCATTTTTTCACTAGCACGATCCATCAATGCATAGATCGTGCTCTGTTTCACACGGGATATGATTAATCATGCCTGCATAATGGCACGCATGCCTTGGGAAGCGGAGGGATCCTTGGCATAGTAAAGGGAGGCTAACCGACAACTGGCCCCATAAAAAGGGGAAAACACCAAGGCCCAACCATGCTTTCCATTCGCATCCTCTGCTTCCCCAATCTCCTAAGCTCAGAGAGCCCAGATCCAGTTTTTCCACAACTCCTTTTCCTAGCTCGGCCATGTCTGGTTCTGGTTCCCATGGCACGTGGGAGGTTTCCATGATCACCGACAAGGATATCCGGGACCTGAAACAGGCCGGATACCTCCCCGCCAATGTCTACCACTCTGTCGTCGAGCCCAATCAGGTGGTTCCCACCCCCCAAGCCCGGAGAGAGGGTGGTGTTCATCCTCCACTTCATCTGGGGACTGAGCTTCCCGCTCCACCCCTTCGTGAGGGGGCTCATGTTCTTCTATGGGCTTGACTTCCACGACCTCCTGCCGAAATCCTTCATGCACATATCGGCCTTCATCATGATCTGTGAGGCCTTCTTGCGGGTTGAACTGCACTTCAGGCTATGGCTCAAGGTTTTCAACATCAAGCTGAAGTGTGTCACGGGCGAACACGCAGACTGCGGCGGGGCGGTCATCAGCAAGCTCCCACGCGTAGGATGGCCGTCCGATACCTTCATCTACACCATCAAGACTTGGCAAAAAGAGTGGTTTTATATTACCGAGCCAAGGGAAGAGGGTCAGGCTGCTCCGGCCGAGTTCAGATCCGGACCCCACAAGATTGACCTCATGGCTCCAAAAGGGCCTCGACTAGGGGTCAGACGCGAAGGTGGATAACCTGCAAAGGCGCATCACCTCAATGATCAAAGGCGAGATCGAGCTAACCAACATGGTGCAGATCATGCTTCGGCGGCGTATCCTCCCCTACCAGCGCCGGGACTCTCCCATGTGGGCTTATCGGCTTGACGATGAGCCTACTGTTTTCCAGCTCTACCGTACCACTTGGGAGAAGCTGTGGAAGGCGATGTTCAAAGCTCGGGAGAGCTGGCCAGCCAAGGAGGAGGACAGGGGCCTACATGCCGATAACCCACCTTCCCAGGTATAACATAATTTCAATTGATCGATTTCGTCTTCTGAAAGAAAAATCTAAACACCTTTCCGATCATCCTTGGAGAAAAGGTTGAGCAAGGCTACGAACATCAACTGCTCGACACCATAGCCCAAGGACCCCAGGTCCAAGTTGTTATCGAAGATGCTCGTCGTGGCATCTTATAAGGCGCTAGAAAAGAAAGAGAAGAAGAAGAAGAGAGGCCGAGGAGGCCTCCGCATCAAGGACCAGTCAGACGCTGTGTCCGAGGAAACCCATTCCTCCTCTAATCAGGAGGAGGAGCATGAGGACGAGGAGGAAGGTGATTGCCCGCTTGCAAGAAAGAAGGCGGCATCACCGGACGCCGTAGAGGAAGTACCTCCTCCTGTCTTGAAGAAGGCGCATCGGCCGTAGTTGATTCTGTCTAACGAGAGTTCGGACTCGGATACCGAGTCTAAAACTTTGAGAAGGTTCGTCAAAGGAACCTAAGGGTCAAGCCCCCAGCTCGAAGGTAAGAATTAGAAGACTCTCGAGCTATTTATGACAATTTAGATGTTATTAACATGTGAGTGACTTTTGATCTGCAGCCCACCGCGCGTTCTCCCCACCGACCAAGTCTCGGACATGGAGACCCCACCCGCCAAGCTAGCGAAGAGTGGGACCACGTCGCATCCCACACCTCCGGGTGCCGTGGAGGTGTCATCCCACCAGGCTCCTTTGGAGCCGAACACCAGCGATGGGGGTGATGACGTCATGGCCGAGGTTAATGCTTCAACCACCGAAGACCGGGAGGAGGAGACCCTCCCGTGCACTGAGGAGAGCGGACAAAGGGATGTCCAATGCCCTCCAAAGTCATCTCCGGTGCGCACCATGCCTCCGGAGCCACCGGTCCAATCCCCGGTTGGAGATCGGTCTAACCGATCACCACTGGCGCCACCGACCACTATGTGGCCGGTTATGGAGGAGGCTCTATCAAGCGCCTCCATCGCCAAGGATCACCGCAACCTTATGGGTGCGGTTTTGCAAAGCATTCAGTTCGTTGATAGCGGACTGAAGGAGGCCTTCAACGGTCTCCTAACGGGCTTCCAGGTGAGCCACGTAATGTTTCATTTCTAGAATACTAATTTATTGCATTTGTGCTATTGGTATATATATAGCAGCCCCCAAGCCCTAGGCGAGTCTAGAAAAATTCACCTGGGGATCAATCATAAATCATTGTCCTGACAATGTACAATAGTATATTTGTTCGGGATGTTCTAACAGCCCTTAAGAGGACCGAACATGGGATCATGTTTATGACAGTTCAGAGGTTTAAACCCATGTAATCTGATAGGGGTTTGTTATTTGTAGGCTTCATCATCGGCGGCGGCTACTAATGCCGCCGAGCTATATGAGTTAAATCGGAAGCTGAAGAGCTCCGAAGATGAGCTTGACGCTCTGAACAAGAGATTCGACGAGGCGCAAGGTAAGCCAGATTGTAATATCTGAATTTTCATCACTAGTGAGTTGTACTCTCGATGCAGTATGGTTATATCTTTGATACTTAAATAGCCTCGGCTAAGGAAATTGGGAAGCTCAAGGCCGAGCTTCAGAAGGCAAAGCAAGAGGCCATGGACGAGAAGGCAGCGACCGAACAAGCGGTTGCCGCGCTTTCCGCTTTAAGAGCCACTAGTGCCAAGCATGAGGCTCAGGTGGAGGAAATCCAACAGGAGCTCAAGGACGCCAGCCAGAAGTGCGAGGACCTTGAGTAGAAAGGCAAGGAGCAGGATGCCGAGTTATCCACTCTGAAATCTGATCTCCAAAAGGAACGGGTGGATAGGTGGTTCTTTGAAGAGGAGGTCCGCCAAGTTAAGGCTATCACGGATGGTAATCCGTATTTACTACAGTGTGTCTTCGGTGATAGCAGGTTCGCATTTCTCACCCAAGTGTGGCATTCCTCGGGCGCCGGCTCGGACCTCTAGAAGAGCATAGCGGACGTGAACCAGTTCTATGCTTCGCGGGGAGAGGGGGAAGAAGCTCGGCTGTTTTGGGCGCAATTTGAAGTCTCTGAGCACTCTCGTCTCCTCATCAAGCAGCTGAAGCAGCTGATGGAGCTACACTGGATGTCAGAGCCGTCCATGAAGGATCTCTGCATCCGGCTATGGCCCGACGAGCCCTTGCCGAGCAGCTACTTCGGCCTGGTGCAAAAGTTGAGCGACGCCTCGCCCCGGATTGACGCACTAAGGTGTTCCTCCTATATCGAGGGAGCTCGGATGGCCTTTGCAAGGGACAAGGTGAACTGGCCGGGGCTTGATCCGACAAAGATAGCCACTACTCCTCCTCCCCCTGGAAAGGAGCATAGGTGCCCTGAGTGGTACTTTTGCATAGTTATGGAGGGTGCTCGGGCGACAGAGGCGTAGTGTTCGAAAGAAAACATTTATGAGTAAATGCATTGTAATATGTCTGAAGACCTTTTAACGCTTGTATGTTTATGATGCATGGTTTATCATGTCTTTCGTGTTTTGCATTTGTTATAACTCCTATGTGGCCATTGAAACTAAAAGTTGCGAGTCATCGGCTTTAGCCCCCATGTAGATACTACACGAGGTGTCTCTTCCTACGCACTGTGACCATTAGCTGAGCTATCGATACCCAAAGGTGGTAGTGTGAGGCGGACAAGGCAATTAGACCATAATGCTTTATTGCTTTCACTTAGCTGTAGGAGCACGAAAAAGGAATGCGGGGGGCTAATGACTAACCCCCAATGGTTTGTGATGTTCGGATAAACCGTGTCTAAAGCTGATATCACATGGTTTGGATGCATACCAAACCCAACGTATGACACGGAATAACCTCTAACGAGGTTTTTAGTATAACACTTAAGCTTGGATTCGCAGACCGGTTCTAGCATTCTTTGACAATCAGTTTTTGACTTTCTCCCCTGAGGTGCTTGACCAGGCTAGCTAGAAACACAATTGCAATGGTTCTCCCTTTGTCCTTTTAGCCGAACGAGCGAAGCGTAAAGGGGCAAGCACAGGAGCCGGGCAACCCAACTATTAACTGAAGACATAGTTCGGACCAAATGCATATAAATAGAATTCCAAGACACCGAATGCATAATCAATTTTGCTTAGGGCGATTTTTTAATCTCGAGCCCCCGGCCTATTATCCGGTTGCATTGTAGTGTGTACCAAACAGGTTCGCAGAAAGAGGGAGAACATAGAGTATGAGCCAAAAAGGACAGCGAAGCGACCATGTATAATGGTTTTATATTTTGCTCAACAACTCTTATTGTTCAAATTGCTGAGGCAACTATTTACAAGTATTTGAAAATGAAATAAAAAAAATTACAAGAGTGGTTGTACCAGGGGTCTTCGATCGGTGACCTAATGTCCTCGATGTGCCCTGTCGCTTGTCCGCTCCTACGCCTCCTAGGGAGTCGTATACATCAATGGGTGGTACTGTTTGGCGAATGGACTTTGGAAACAAAAGCTTGAGAGGTCGCCGAAGTGTGGATGAACTTTACGCCTTTAGAAGGCCCTTGATGGTACCTGCAATGTGTTTGAAGACATTTAATGGTAGTAGTTAAGCCCAGTCGAATACGTACACTTTGATGGTTTTCCCCACCGTCGCCCATGGAATCTTGAGTCCCTATGTATGGGGAGAGGCAGGTTCTGGGAGTTCAGGTTGAGACCGAGCTCGCTTCCCAATCTTATGTGCCTTTACGGCAGATGTCAGCATTTGCCTATCATCATTGTGATGGAATTCGGCTGCCTGGGCCAATGCATGTTCCTCAATTCGGAGAGAGTGCTCTGTGTTGCCGGTGACAGTAATGACCCGCTTGGGGCCAGGCATCTTGAGCTTGAGGTATGCATAATGTGGGACGGTGTTAAAGCGAGCGAATGGTGTACGGCCTAGCAGGGCGTGATAGCCGCTACGGAAAGGTACAATGTCGAAGATCAAGTCTTCGCTTTGAAATTTATCGGGCGAACCGAACACTACTTCTAGGCTTACAGAGCATGTGCACTGGGCTTTGACGCCTGCAATCACTCCTTTAAAGGTAGTGTTGCTGGGTTTGATCCTTGATGGATCTATACCCATATTTTTCATCGTGTCTGAGTAAATCAGATTAAGGCTACTTCCTCCGTCAATTAGGACTTTAGTGAGGTGATAGCCGTCCATGATGGGGTCTAGGACGAGGGCGATCGAGCCCCCATGACGGATACTGGTCGAGTTGTCACGTCGAACGAAGGTGATCGGGTACGCCGACCACGGGTTGTACTTGGGGGCTACAAGCTCTACGATGTAGACCTCTCGAAGGGCACACTTCCTCTCCTTTTTGGTCATATGAGTGGCGTATATCATATTTACGGTTTTTACGTCTAGAGGGAACTTCTTTTGTCCATCGGGGATCGGACCACGAGGCTCATCCTCGTCCTTGCTGTGTGGGCCCTTGCCTTGATCCTCAGTTGCGAGTTTGCCGGGCTGTTTGAATACCCAACAGTTACGGTTGGTGTGATTGGCGGGCTTCTCTTGAGTGCCATGGATCTGGCAAGGCCTCTCCATGATCTTGTCCAGCGAGGTGGGTCCATCACAATTGCCTTTAGGAGGCTTCTTCCGCTGCCCTGGTCGGGGGTTGCGGAAGCCGGCGTTGATGGTCGTGTCATCGACATTGCTATTGATGTGCCAGCGCTTATTCTTGTTGCGCTTTGGTTTCCCATTTCTGTCCCGAACTTTGGAGGTTCTGGGGTCTTCGGAGTTTTGGCTTCGTCTTGCTAGCCAGTTATCCTCACTCGTGCAATAGCGGGTCATGAGTGATGTAAGGGCGGACATTGTCCTAGGTTTATCCTGGCCAAGCTGGCGAGCCAACCATTCATCCCGAATATTGTGCCTGAAGGAGGCTATTGCCTCGGCGTCTAGGCAATAAACCATCTGGTTTTTCTTGGTCAAGAACCGATTCCAAAATTGCCGCGCGGACTCTCTTGGCTTCTGGACGACGTTGCTCAGGTCGGAGGATTCCGGCGGCCGAACATAGGTGCCCTGGAAGTTAGATCGGAATGCATCCTTTAGATCCTCCCAGCACCCGATGGATTTTTTGGGGCTGTTTAACCAGTGCCTAGAAGGCCCGTTAAGCTTTAGGGGTAGATACTTGATGGCGTGGAGATCATCTCCTTGCGCCATGTGGATGTGGAGGAGGAAATCCTCAATCCATACGGTTGGGCCAGTTGTCCCATCATATTGTTCTATGTTCACGGGTTTAAACCCCTTTGGGAACTGATGCCGCATCACCTCGTCCGTGAAGCACAATGGGTGGGCAGCGCCCCTGGCCCGAGCTATGTCACGCCGATAATCAACGTATGTTCTAGCCCGGTTTTGTTCCCGACCTCTATTGTTGCGGTCGAGCCAAGCCAGTACCCTTCCCATCTATCGGGTGAGTTCCCTCTGGATTTGTAGATGGATCTCGTACGACCTGCTCTGTAGTCCAGGTCATGTCGCAGGTCGAACCTGTCGTCGGGCTCTATTGGCTCTTTTCCCCGTCTTCGGGGTATCATCGGCCTATAACCGGTGTCATCAGCCATCCTGTCTCGTCCTCGAGGAGGGCGGTATGGCTTGACGTATGGGGTATGTTTGGGAGACGGCATGTTAGTAAGCTCGTCATGGAATTGTGGCAGCTGCCTTCTGCGTGGATAGCTTTTAGGTTGGTCCAAAAGACCGGTATCGTATCCTTCCTCGGCTGATAGGACTCTCGTCCATCGATCGTTGAGGTTGTCCTATTTGGCTTTAAGCTGCCATTCTTTTGCTTTCAGGCTACGGGCCGCGGCTATAGGCTATTGCCTGAACAGTTCCACATCTTCAAGGTTATCGGGGATGGCAAAGTCATCGGCTTCTGGGATGTCTTCCTCCTCGATAGGGGGGAGTTAATTGTCATCCTCGAAATCGTTTAGGTCATCGGGGTTGAGTTGATCTTCTGGTCTCTCTTGAACCACTAGCGGGTGTTCGGGGTAATTGGGATCACCGAGGTCTTCCGGAGTATCTCCGTCCCCGGTGCTGACGATAGCTTTTCTTCCCATTTTTTCCTTTTGATCGTTTATGCGGCTTCCGGCGCCTTGACGACGCTTCACCCGATTTATTGCCATCATTTTTAGGTGTGTGCATGATGACCCACAAGTATAGGGGATCTATCATAGTCCTTTCGATAAGTAAGAGTGTCGAACCCAACGAGGAGCAAAAGGAAATGCCAAGCGGTTGCCAGTAAGGTATTCTCTACAAACACTGAAATTATCGATAACAGATAGTTTTGTGATAAGGTAATTTGTAATGAGTAACAAGTAACAAGTGTAGCAAAGGTGCAGCAAGGTAGCCCAATCCTTTTTGTAGCAAAGGACAGACCTATACAAACTCTTATATAAAGCAACGCGCTCCCGAGTACACATGGGAATTTCTGTCAAGCTAATTTTCATCATGCTCATTTGATTCATGTTCGTTATTTTGATAATTTGATATGTGGGTGCACTGGTGCTTGGGTGCTTCCCTTACTTGGACAAACCTCCCACTTATGATTAACCCCTCTCGCAAGCATCCAAAACTATGAAAGAAGAATTAAGATAAATCTAACCATAGCATGAAACATATGGATCCAAATCAGCCCCTTACGAAGCAACACATAAACTAGGGTTTAAGATATTGTCACTCTAGCAACCCATCATCGACTTATTACTTCCTAATGCCTTCCCCTAGGCCCAAAAAATGGTGAAGTGTTATGTACTCGATGTTCACATAACACCACTAGAGGAGAGACAACATACATCTCATCCAAATATCGAACGAATACCAAATTCACATGAGTACTTATAACAAGACTTATCCGATGTCCTCATGAACAAACGTAACTACTCACAAAGTATGTTCATGTTCATAATCAGAGTAGTATTAATTATCATAAAGGATCTGAACATTTGATCTTCCACCAAGTAAACCAACTAGCATCAACTACAAGGAGTAATCAACACTACTAGCAACCCACAAGTACCAATCTGAGGTTTGAGACAAAGATCGGATACAAGAGATGAACTAGGGTTTGGAGAGGAGATGGTGTTGGTGAAGATGTTGATGGAGATTCACCCCCTCTCGATGAGAGGATTGTTGGTGATGACGATGGCTTTGATTTCCCCCTTCAGGAGGGAAGTTTCCCCCAACAGAACAGCCCTGCCGGAGCTCTAGATTGGTTCTATCCAAGTTCCGCCTCGAGACGGCGGCGCTTCATCCCGAAAGCTTCCTTTTGATTTTTTCCAAGTCAAAACCCTCCATATAGAAGAAGATTGGCATCGGGGGCCTGCCAGGTGGGTCACAAGCCTGCTAGGCATGACCAGGGGTGGCCGCGCCTGGCAGACTTGCCACCTTCTAGTGGGTCCCCTCTGGTATCTGTTTCTCCTAGTATTTTTTATTTATTACAAAATAAATCTTTGTAAATTTTCAGGAATTTTGGAGTTGTGTAGAATAGGTATCTCAGATTTTCTCCTTTTCCAGTCTAGAATTCCAGCTATCGGCATTCTCCCTCTTCATGTAAACCTTGTAAAATAAGATAGAAAAGGCATAAGTATTGTACCATAATGTGTAATAACAACCCATAATGAAATAAATATCAATATAAAATCATGATGCAAAATGGACGTATCAACTCCCCCGAGCTTAGACCTCGCTTGCCCTCAAGCGAAAGCCGAGATCGATAAATATGTCCACATGTTTAGAGATAGAGGTGTCGATAAAATACAATACGGACATGAGGTCATCATGAACATCTTTAGAACAACAATACTTATTGTATAAGCTTTCTTATTCTAGAGTAACAATTCATTCACAAGATAAAGTATGAACCAAGAACTCTATTAACAACCAACAAACTATGATCTTAGTCATTGAAACAATTGGCAATTTATCATAACATCGGCAAAAGTCAATATAAGAGCTTGTAAAGCAAACCCACATAGTCAATCATCTTTTAGTCTTTCATAATTGCTAACACTCACGTGGTACTCATGGGATCAAAGTTTCAATTGGACACAGAGAAAGATAGGGGCTTATAATTTTGCCTCCCAACTATTCACTTCAAAGGTGATGCCAGCAATAATAACTCATGATCACCGACATCCGAGTGTATATATGCGTCTAGATCATTCCCCAACACATAATGCTTGCCAACAGAGAAAGGCCAAATATAGGAAGTGGTGAAGATCACCATTACTCTTGCATAAAGGTAAGTACTTAAAAAGTAAAAGTAACATATAGGCCCTTCGCAGAGGGAAGCAGAGGTTGTCATGCGCTTTTTGTTTTGGGATGCACAAACCCTTAGTGCAAAGGAACGCCACGTTATATTGCCCTTTGTGATAGCAACCTTTATTATGCAGTCCGTCGCTTTTATTTCTTTACTATCACAAGGTCGTATAACGCTTATTTCCCTTACAATAAAAGATCGCACATATTTAGGAGCAATTTTTGTTACTTTTTGCCCCGGTGACAACTTACTTGAAGGATCTTATTCAATCCATAGGTAGGTATGGTGGACTCTCATGGCAAAACTAGTTTGAGGTGTTTGGATGCACAAGTAGTATCTCTACTTGGTTCGGAAGTTTTGGCTCATTTGAGGTGGAAGCAAGCACTACATGTTGGAGGATCTAAAACGATACAACTTCTATCCGAAGGCAAGCAAACATAACCCATTATGTTGTCTTCCATGTCCAACATCAACTTCTTAGCATGTAATATTTAAATGAGTGGTCACAATCATAAAAGATGTCCAAGATAATATACTTATATGTGAATATCTCTTTCTTTATCATTTTCTTTTCAATTGCACCAATGACCAATCACAATGTTTGTTAAATCCCAACAAATTTCAATCGACATACTTCTTATAAGTGAAGTCATCACTCCCCATAAGATCATTATGTATACTCTTTGCTTTTATTCTACTCTTCTTTTATTTATTACTCTCATGAGCATAGTAATCTAGCAAAGCCCTCACATCAAAACTACTTTTTATTATATAACTCTCGGACTTGCTTACATAAGGAGAGCAAAAAAGCAAAAACTAAAAGCTCACTACTTGAGAAAACCTTATACACAGAGGATTATCAGTAGCGCTGGTCAAAATAGGGCGCTACTACTATCTAACAGTAGCGCGGGGACACAAAGATCACTACTACTATGAAAATAGCAGTAGCACGTCCTAGAAAAAATGCGCTACTACTATAACTGCCACACCGTTGCCAACAGGCTAGGTATAGTAGTAGCGACCTATTTTGACAAGCGCTACTGCTAAGAAAATAGCAGTAGCGCGTTTTCCTCACAAGCGCTACCGCTAAGTTTTGGTAGAAAGCGCTATAGCTAAGTTTTTGGTAGAAAGCGCTATAGCTAACTTATCTATAGCGCTTTTTTCCTACAAGCGCTACTGCTATTTCTACTTAACCCCGCGCGAGCTCAAAATTTTGCTAAGTCCTTTCACCCCTCTCCCCCAACTCCTTTGTCGCCGCCGTCAATTGCTCACGCCCTCGACCTCACCGTCGCCGCCCTCAACCTCACCGCCGCCGCCCTCAACCTCACCATCGCCGCCCGAGCCCGCCCAGGACCACCGCCGCCCGAGCCCGAGCCCGCCCGAGCCGCCGACCGTAAGGCTCTCCCTCTCCTCTCCCCTACCCTCCTATCTCTCTCTCTGTCTGCTGTGATGATGTTCATATGAACCCTAGGTGTTCATATGAACTCTAGGTGTTCATATGACCCTAGATTTGTTTAGGGTAGTAAACATTTTTTAGCATTTAGGAAAAAAGATTAGCAATTTAGCTATAAAAATTATTTGGACTATGGACCTAAATCTGGTCCAAATTTAATTCAAATGAAATTTGAATTATTTGGACTATGGACCTGAATA
Source organism: Hordeum marinum (assembly GCA_022496015.1). Taxonomy (NCBI): domain Eukaryota; kingdom Viridiplantae; phylum Streptophyta; class Magnoliopsida; order Poales; family Poaceae; genus Hordeum; species Hordeum marinum. The sequence goes on from CM039672.1 coordinate 49,246,812, forward strand.
TTTTTGAAGAAATTGGGTGTAGGTACTAAGGTCCTTCTGTGGAAATTTTGGTGAGGTCAGAAGGGTTAGAGAAAATGGAGTTCCTTTGCAATTTCTAATAAGGTCAAGTATTGTTGGAATATTTGCTCTAAAACAATTTGGATGAAAACAAAATAATAGTTCCTCAATAGTGTTTGCTCATGTTATATGCAACATTGAAGTGGTTTGATTGTGCCCAAGTGGCCTTTTGTTGTTTACAGGGAATGATTCCGAGAGGCCTATGTTTTGCCGGAATGTTGATTCATTTCCGTTCCCGCAAATTTCAGGCGCTTTATTTGTCCAGTTTGTAGCAAAGGTCATGCCAATTTTTTTCATGAATTTTAGCATGACTTGTGCTACAGTGTAGGACATATCGAGTGCTTTTGATTTGCCACAATGGGAATTCAATGATATTTTGGTAAAACATAAGGCTTTTTTTCTATGTCATTGCTCGATATATGGAATGGGTTGACTTTAGGTCTGCTAAGTGTTTATTAATTTTGTTTTCATAATTAAGCATTTGTTCTCGACGTCGACGATGCCTGTCCCGCATCCTCGTCGTCGATTCGGCGGAGGAGGCCTGCTTGATTATAGGGGCCATGTCTAGGACTGGGCTCCGCCGGGCTGGTACTGTGAGGTCCTACCTTCCGGGGCGCGCAACTTGGTGAGGACATAGCCCGTCGTCGACCCGGAGGTTATTTGGTGGCGGTCGCGTGGGCCATTGTCGGTGCAGAGGGAGCCGGCCCCCGCGGAGGTGATACTTCATCGTGTTAGGGAGGAGGATGAGCACGTCCGACGCTATATGGCTGCGTTGGACGCCAGGTTCTCCAATACCTGGTAGGTTCTTCAGGGATCTCACCGGAGCTATGATCTTGTGATGGTTCCTTCTCTTTGGGTGTCCACCGCCCGCGCCGATACCCGTTGTTCGCTATGGTTCTAATTGTATTAGTGATGTTATATGTATGATACTATTCGAGATGTATTAGTGATACTATTCGACGATGTACAGATACAAGAGATGATTTAGTTTTGCTTATTGAATGCATGCTAATTTGAATACTAATTTGTTTTATGATTTAGTTTTGCATATTGAATGCATGTCTGACTCAACTATGAACATAGGAAATGTCTTGTGCTACAATGTAGGACATATCGAGTGCTTGTCATTTGCCAGTCATTCTGGCAAAACATAGAGCATTTTTTCTATATCATTGCTCGATATATGGAACGGGTTGACTTTAGGTCTGTTTCGGCTCCTTGTGTTTCTTTATGTGAGGGATAGTGTCCACCATATATATATGTATGAGAGAGGAAGAATCCCGACTGTTGTCGTTGGGGTCGCTTCTCCTTCGTTCCCGTGTGCTAGACATTTTGGTGTAATGCACTCGGGGACGAATGGAGAAGCCACCATCACCGATGGCCGCAATATCAGAAGGAGTGCCCACCATATACGTGAGATGAGAGTTTAGGAAGGAAAGACTCGACAGACCTAAAGTCAACCCATTGCATATTGAGTAATAGTGATCTGTGTGTTGATCAGTTTTCTCGTAGTTTCTTGTAGTTTCCTTCGATCGATTTTAAATGTTTCAGCTATGAACATAGGAAATGTCTGATGACGAAAGGGAATTCGCTATGTGTGAATACTGCGAAGACGAGCGCGGCTTGTGTGACAAGCCTTTCCTAGTTGATGGTAGGCGCTTCAGCATCATGCTGGATGAGACCTTCGAAGTGGATACAGTAAGTCACAAGGACAAGTGTTTTTTCGTAATTAAGCATGACTTATGCATTTGAGCCTAATATGCTTATCGCCTTTGATATTCGTCCGGAAGATGAAATTGAAGGTAATATCGACATCTGGGTCGATGTGCAGACGCCTCCAATTCTACCATTATGTGAGTTTCTCAACCATATTTATTAAGTAATTTATATTGTTTATTTAAAAATAGTTGACAACTTATTTGCATTGATAGCTTATTTTCATTCTTCAAAAAATGTACGAAAGATGGTAGACAGAACCTACTACTACAGTGATGAAGCAGAATTAACTTATAAGGAGAAATATCATCTTACCGCATTTCTTAGTCATCTTGAGAATTACAATAGCTATTATCAAACTCCTCCACATTATGGTCAATACGTCCCACTAGTGCACGTGGTGAACTACGGTAACATCCATGAAGATTACATGGTAAGATTTTCTACTATTACGACATTTGTGCATCTTTTGCATAAATTCTTCTAAAACTAAACTACATTGCTAACTACAAAGTTATTACTATGTTTTTCAATAGAAAATCCCGAAGGATTGTGTGCCTCATCTGATGTTTCCGAGAGGTCGCATTGTTGTTATGAGATTAGGGCCAGCATGGCCAGGTCAGCCTACGCATCACTCCTGTCCATACCGGATTTCTAAAACCGATGAAGACATGACAATCAAAGATTGGAAAAATGTATGGTCAATTGTAGAGAGCTACTTGGAAGCAACATTGTGCGTAGGCCAAGAATGGGAGACAGGATGATCTCCGTTCTCCATAATGGAGAGTCGGGGCCTATCTTGTTTTATGATATTGTACCTAAGAGAGGGTAGAGTAGGTCCTATGAGAGAGGATAGGTCCTAGGTACAATTTGTTATTATGTGATACAATGTGTTAGAGTTGATGAGGAGGAGGAGGAGGAGTTGTAATTATGACTAGTGACCAACTTGTCATATGATGTCTCATTGACGAAAATGATGATGAGGACGAGTTCTTATATGACAATGATGTATTATGATGATATGATGAAACTACTGTATAGATCCTGTATAAATACATCACAAATATGTAGAGGGTGTAAATCCGCGAAAGCAGGAATACTAGCAGTAGCGCTGGAAATCATCTAATAGCAGCGCTGGATTAGCAGTAACGCTTCGTTCGTCCAAGCACTACAGATAGTTAGCAGTAGCGCTCGCCTGGCAAGCGCTACTATTAACAGCACATAGTAGTAGCGCTTGCGAGGCCAGCGCTACTGCTAAAACTTAGTTGTAGCACGATAGCAGTAGCGCTGGACCCAGCGTACTACTATGCATATTTTGAGTGCTACTACTAGGGTTTTCCCTAGTAGTGGCTAGGTCATACTAAAACTTTATTCTACTAGATCAAAACAAAATAAAAAGGGATCGGACTAAGAAAAACAATAAAAAGGAAAAAGGAAGAAGGTGTGATGGTGATACGATACCGGGGCGCCTCCCCCAAGCTTGGCACAAGCCAAGGGGAGTGCCCATACCCATGTTCTTAGGTGTCCTTCTTCGGAGGTGATGGTGATGGAGTTGTTGATGAGATTGGAAGCTTGTCTAGTTTCCTCTTAAGCATAAAATTTTGTTCCCTTAGGTCATCTACTTCCTGCTTGAGATTCAATATCCTTTGACATAATTCTTCCTTGCTCTTCTGTAGAAAATGAGAAGGGATAATAGAACTTTGGGTTTTCTTCTTGTGTTTGGGAGGCTTGATTTCCTGAACTCCACGTGCATATCTCCAGTTGAGGCAAAGGAGTCTCCTCTTCATCTGAGCTTTCCTCCCCGTACTTGTATTCTTGTTCCTCCTCCGAGAATAATCCATAAGGATCTAGGTCCCCATAGGGCTTGGGATTGGCAAGATAATGTGATATATGGCTCTCCCCATCAAACTCTTGGGACGACATCTTGCTCTAAATCTGCTGCAAGAACAGCTCAAAATGAAAACATGAGGTATTGTCATGATACGAAAGTCCAAACCTTTGGGAGATTATATAATGAATTTTTGCCGACCCAAAGAAGTGTACCATAAGAAAACAGAGTCCGGAGAGCGCAAGGGGTGGTGGCAAGCCCCCTAGGCGTGACCAGGGGGCGGTCGTGCCTTGCAGGCTTGTCACCTCCTCGTGCGTCTTTCAGGCTACTTTTAATTTTCCTAATTTTTAAAATATTCCAAAACTGAGTAAAATTGATATTGGGAAAGTTTTGAAGTCAATTTACTTACCGTACCACAGACCTATTCCTTTTCGGAGTCTGGAACATTCCGGTAGGTCTCCCTAATATACTCCTCCGGAGTTATGGTATTAATAACATTGGTTTCAACATTTATGGGAGTACCTAAGATATAACGTTTGATTCTTTGCCCGTTTACCACCTTCGGATTTGTGCCTTTGGGGTTGTTGATCTTGATGGCACTGGAACGATATACTTCCTCGACAATGTAAGGCCCTTCCCGTTTAGAGAGAAGTTTTCCTGCAAAAAATATTAACCGAGAATTGTATAGCAAGACATGATCACCTCCATTGAATTCACGCTTTTGTATCCTTTTATCATGCCATCTCTTAACTTTCTCTTTAAACAACTTGGCATTCTCATAGGCCTGGGTTCTCCATTCATCAAGTGATCTAATCTCAAATAACCTCTTCTCACCAGCAAGTTTGAAATCATAGTTGAGCTCTTTGATTGCCCAATAATCTTTATGCGCTAGCTCTAGAGGTAAGTGACATGCTTTACCATAAACCATTTTATATGGAGACATGCCATAAGGTTCCACTACTAGAAAAACTGCTATAGCTAATATGGACATTAATGGCGCACCATGTATGCGGTGTGCCACTGCTATATAGCACTGGCGCACCAGATATGGGTCCGCCATTAGTGGCCATATTACTAATGGCGCACCTGGTGTGTGGTGCGCCATTACTAGCTTTGTCCTGGCCCCACACCCCTTCCCAGACTTAGCAGTGGCGCACCAGAGGAAAGTGCGCCATTACTAGTTTTAACTAGTAATGGCGCACCACACCCACGGTGCGCCACTACTAACAAAAAAAATTCAATTTTTTTTTCAAAACTAGTAATGGCGCACCACACACCAGGTGCGCCATTAGTAACCCTGGTTACCAATGGCGCATTCTTAGGAGGTGCGCCATTGGTAACCTGAGAGCGGCTAGATATTTTTGACAGTCACCTACCACACTCACTTCCCCACTTCATTCTCTGCACATCTACCAAGCTTGGTCTCGGCTGCCTCCTCCTCCTCACCTCATTTGCACCATAGATTCACCCAAATTAAGTGGTTAAATTTCCTTTTTTTGATAGGTAAGTAAGGGGAAAGCTTTCCTTATGTTCTAGATCTACTTTTTTCTCCCTCCAACGTACAAACTTTTTATGGCCTAGATCTACGTATGTTTGTGGTGTTGCATATGTTTGTGTTTGCAGGTACCGGTATTTGAAATGCGATACTTGCCAATATTTTGCCGGAATGTTGATTCATTTCCGTTTCGGCGAGAATTTGGCACTATGCATTCTTTTTGGCCCTATTTTTAGGCAAAGTCGTGCCAAAAAAATTTGGTTCTAAAATATCATTTTGCTCTACCCCGCAGGCGACCATGGTCCGCACGATGACCAAAGGCATCGTGAATAGGTTTTTGAGCTCCGCGAAGGCCGAGATACTTCAAAAGAATGAGACGGAGATAAGATGTTCGTGTCGAAGATGCAAGCTGAAGAGGCTTATGGACCTGAATTCCAGACAGGTGCAGGACCACCTGCTTGTGCATGGTTTCATGGATGGCTATCGGTGGCAAGGTGATGAATATGATTATGAAGTCATCCATGGGGGTCGGGCAAGAAATAAGGAAGGGCAGCAAGACAATAGCGGCGAGGGCGGGCAAGAAGATGAAGAATCTCCAGGACATGATCACGAAGTAGATGCAGGACAGAGTCATCATGTAGAAGATGCCAGACATGATGATGAGGAATATCAAGACGAAGGGCATGATCATGAAGATGAAGATGCCGGAGCAGACGATGATGGACCATCGATGGGCTAGGTGCAAGACCCTCATATTCAAGAGCTTCTTCTCAAGTAGACGGGTAACACAAGAGCTGCCGCCCGAGAGAAAGCCAAGCTGGATCAACTGGAGATAGATGCGGTTACTCCATTGTATGAAGGATGCAGGCCCTAGGATACCCGCCTGAAAGTAACGCTCATGGCTCTGGAGATGAAGGTAAAACACAAAATGATCGACGCATGCTTCGACGAGAACATGTCATTCTGGCACGAATGTCTTCCCAAGGGGAACAAGTGCCCGACCAGTTTTGAGGAGGCGAAGAAAATCGTGTGTCCTCTGGATTTACCGCACGTGAAATACCATGTGTGCATGAACGATTGCATCATTTATCGGGACGAGCACGCGGAGTCTACCATATGTCCAGTGTGCGGCGTCACTCGATACAAGAAGAGGAAGAAAGCTCCTCGAAAAGTGGTGTGGTACTTTCCCATACTCCTCGTCTGCAGCGGTATTTTGCGGACCCTAAGCAAGCAGAGCTCTTGCGTTGGCACACAAATAGGGAGGAGAAGAAGCGAGAAGATGACGGAAATGATCCGGAGATAAATAAAAAAGACAAGATGCTGATTCACCCTAAGGATGCGAGCCAGTGGCAAGCGTTGAACTTCGAACACCCAGAATTTGGGGGACGATCCAAGGAACATCATTCCGGGCGCGAGCATCGATGGAGTCAATCCGTTTGGCAGCCAGAGAAGCACACATAGCACCTGGCCTGTGTTTGTGTGGATGTACAACCTTCCCCCCTGGATGTGCATGAAGAGGAAGTACATTCACATGAGTATGCTAATTGAAGGGCCGAAACAACCAGGGAACGACATCAATCTTTATCTGGGGCTGCTGAAAGAGGAGCTAGACACGCTGTGGAAAACGCCAGCCAATACGTGGGATGCCGCAGCGAAACAATATTTCCCTATGAGATCCGCACTACTCACGACGGTGCACGACTATCTCGGTTACGGATATGTTGCGGGGCAGGTGGTCCACGGATTTTGTGCATGTGTCAGGTGCATGGATGACACAACGTATCGCCAGCTAGATAGAGATCCCGGGTCTTCGAAAACCGTGTTCATGGGACATCGAAGGTGGCTTTGCGACGATGACGCATGGAGAAAACGCAAGGATCTGTTCGATGGTGAAACCGAACCCCGAAGACCCCCACGTACGAGGAGCGGCGAGGAAATAGATGAGCTGTTGAAAAATTGGAAAGAGTGCCCAGCACCGGAAAGAAGCGAAAGGCGCCAGAGCCGCTGCTGAAGGTATGGAAAACGAGGTCTGTTTTCTGGGACTTGTCGTACTAGAAGATCCTCCGTGTGCCTCATAGCCTTGATGTCATGCATATCACGAAGAACGTGTGCGAGAGTCTGCTTGGTACCCTGCTCAACATGCCAGAGAGGACCAAAGTGTTGGGGAACGTTGCATGGGAAACAAAAATTTTCCTACGCACATGCAAGATCTATCCATGGTGATGAGCATCTACTAGCGGGAGAGTGGATCTACATACCCTTGTACATCGCTAAGCGGGAAGCGTTAAGAAACGTGGTTGGTGTAGTCGAACATCTTTGCGATCCAAATCGCTGAGCGTCCCGCGATCACATCATGATCCGTCCCGCGATCCAATCACGATCCGTCCCGCGAACTCATCACGATCCGTCCCGCGATCTCATCACAATCCGTCCCGCGAACTCATCACGATCCGTCCCATGAACTCATCATGATCCGTCCCACGATCTCATCACGATCCATCCCGTGAACTCATCACGATCCGTCCTGCGAACTCATCATGATCCATCCCGTGAACTCATCATGATCCGTCCCGCGAACTCATCACGAACCGTCTCGCGATCTTGATCATGGTCCTTCCGATCTAGCGCCGAATGGACGGCACCTCCGCGATCAGCACACGTGCAGCTTGATGACGATCTCCACCGTCTTGATCCAGCAAGATGAAGTGAGAGGACGAAGAGTTCACCGGCAGCGTGACGGTGCTCCAGCGATGGTGGTGGAGCAATTCCAGCAGAGCTTCGCCTAAGCACTGTGGAAATCTGATCTAGAGGAGCACCGGTGGAATGGGTAGCATGTGGCCGTAAAATCACGTGCAAAACACCCAATCCCACCAGTATATATAGGAGGGAGGGAGGAGGAGGGCTGGCGCAAGGACCAAGGCCCCATAGGGTCGGCCGAATCCACTAGGATTGGAGGACTCTCCTCCAATCCTAGTAGGACCAAGATTCGTCCCTTTTTTCCTTTTTCCACCTTTTCCTATTGGGTTTTCTTCTCTACACACATGGGCATTGTGTGGGAGTTTCCACCAGCCCACTAAGGGCTGATATTCACTCTCCCACAGCCCATGAAGCCTCTTGGGTCGAAATACCTCTCCCGATGGTCCCCCGGTACACTACCGGCACTTCCGGTACACTACCGATGAGCCCGAAACTTTTCCGGCGACCAAAAGAGGACTTCCTATATATGAATCTTTACCTCCGGACCATTCCGGAGCTCCTCGTGACATCCGGGGTCTCATCCGGGACTCCGAACAACCTTAGGTCACCACCATACATAACTCTATACTACCAAAACGTCACCAAACCTTAAGTGTGCAGACCCTGCGGGTTCGAGAACTATGTAGACATGACCGAGACACCTCTACGGTCAATAACCAATAGCGGGACCTGGATGCCCATATTGGTTCCTACATATTCTACAAAGATCTTTATCGGTCGAACCTCTATGTCAAGGATTCAGTTAATCCCGTATGATGTTCCCTTTGTTCTTCGGTGTGTTACTTGCCCGAGATTTGATCGTTGGTATCTCCATACCTAGTTCAAACTCGTTACCGGCAAGTCTCTTTAATCATCCCGTAATACAAGATCCCATGACTAACACTTAGTCACATTGCTTGCAAGGCTTGTTGTGATGTTGTATTACCGAGTGGGCCCTGAGATACCTCTCCGTCACACGGAGTAACAAATCCCAGTCTTGATACATGCCAACTCAACAGACACCCTCGGAGATACGAGTAGAGCACCTTTATAGTCACCCAGTTACGTTGTGACCTTTGATACACACAAGGTACTCCTCCGGTATCTGTGAGTTGCATGATCTCATGGTCATAGGAACATATACTTGACATGCAGAAAACAGTAGCAATAAACAGACACGATCATATGCTACGTTTGTAGTTTGGGTCTTGTCCATCACACCATTCTCCTAATGATGTGATCCCGTTTATCAAATGACATCTCATGTCCATGGCTAGGAAACCTTAACCATCTCTGATCAACGAGCTAGTCTATTAGAGGCATACTAGGGACATGGTTTTGTCTATGTATCCACACATGCATCTAAGTCTCCGATCAATACAATTATAGCATGGATAATAAACGATTATCATGAACAAGGAAATATGATAATAACTAATTGATTATTGCCTCTAGGGCATATTTCCAACAGTCTCCCACTTGCACTAGAGTCAATAATCTAGTTCACATCACCATGTGATTCGCATTGTTATGAATCTAACAACCAATGAGTTCTAGGGCTCGATCATGCTATGCATGTGAGAGAGGTCTTATAGTTAACGGGTCTACGACATTCAGATCCGTATGTACTTTGCAAATCTCTATGTCAAACTATAAACACTACTACCACGCTCCACTTGGTACTATTCCAAATGGCTGCTCCACTATATGTATCTAGATTGCTACTACGGGTCATCCGGATTGGTGTTAAAGCTTGCATCGACGTAACTCTTTACGACGAACTCTTTATCACCTCCATAATCGAGAAACATCTCCTTAGTCTTTTAGTTACTAAGGATAATCTTGACCGCTGTCCAGTGATCCACTCCTGGATCACTCTTGTACCCCTTGACGGACTCATGGCAAGGCACACACAGGTGCGGTACACAGCATGGCATACTATACAGAGCCTATGGCTAAGGCATAGGGGACGACGTTTGTCCTTTCTCTTTCTTCTGCTGTTGTCGAGATTTGAGTCTCACTCAACTTCACACATTTACAAAGCAGGCGAGAACACTTCTCTCTGACTAATCCATTTTGAACTCTTTCAAAATCTTGTGAAGGTATGTACTCATTGAAAGTCTTATCAAACATATTGATCTATCTTTATAGATCTTGATGCTCAACAATTAGGTAGCTTTATACAAGTCTTCCTTTGAAAAACTCTTTTCAAACAACCGTTTATGCTCTCCAGAAATTCTACATCATTTCTGAATAGCAATATGTCATCCACATATACTTATCAGAAACTCTATAGTGCTCCCACTCACTTTATTGCAAATACAAGTTTATCGTAAACTTTGTATAGACTCAAAAACTTTGATCACCTCATCAAAGTGTATATTCCAACTCCGAGATGCTTGCTTCAGTTCATAGAAGAATCACTAAAGCTTGCACACCTTTTAGCATCCTTAGGACTGACAAAACCTTCTGGTTGTATCACATACAACCTTTCCTCAAGTAAACCGTTAAGGAAACGATGTTTTGACATCCATCTGCTAGATTTCATAATTGAAAGTGTAGCAACTGCTAACATAGTTTCAACAGACTTTAGCATCGCTACGAGAGAGAAATTCTCATCGCAGTCAACTCCTTGAACTTGTCGTAAACTTCTTTGCAACAAGTTGAGCTTTACAAATGGTGACATTTACCATCAGCGTATGTCTTCATTTTAAAGATCCATTTGTACTTAACGACCTGCTGTCCAACGAGCAAGTCCACCAAAGTCTATAATTGGTTGTCATACATGGATCCTTTCTCGGATTTCATGGCCTCTAACCATTTGTTGGTTTTCGGGCCCATCATCGCTTCTCCATAGTTCGTAGGTTCATCGTTGTCCAACAACATGACCTCCAAGACAGGGTTGTCGTACCGCTCAGGAGCAGTACACGTCCTTGTCGAGCTATGAAGTTTGATAGTAACTTGATCCGAAGCTTCATGATCATCATCATTAACTTCCTATTCGACTAACGTAGGCTTCACAGAAACAACTTCCTGCGCTGCGCTACTCTCTGGTTGAAACAGAGGTTCAATAACCTCATCAAGTTCTATCTTTCTCCCAATCAATTCTTTCAAGAGAAACTTTTCCTCGAGAAAGGACCCAGTTTTAGCAATAAACATTTTATGCTTGGATCTAAGATACAAGGTTCACCCAACTATTTAGGGTATTCTATGAAGATGCATTTGTCCGCTTTGGGTTCGAGCTCATTAGGTGAAAACATTTTCCACACAAGCGTCGCAGTCCCAAACATTAAGAAATGACAAGTTAGGTTTCTATCAAACCATAATTCACACGGTGTCATCTCAACTGATTTAGATGGTGCCCTATTTAAAGTGAATGTAGTTGTCTCTAATGCATAACCCCAAAATTATAGTACCAAACGATAATAGACATCACAGCACGCACCATATCCAATAGAGCACGACTATGACGTTCGGACACACCATCACACTATGGTGTTCCAGGTGGCGTGAGTTGTGAAACAACTTTCACATTGTCTAAAGTTGTATGCCAAACTCGTAACTCAGATATTCTCGTAACTCAGATATTCACCTCCACGATCATATCGCAAACATTTTTATCTTCTTGTCACGATGATCTTAAACTTCACTCTGAATTTGCTTGAACCTTTCAAACGATTCAGACTTGTGTTTCATTAAGTAAATATACACTATATCTACTCAAATCATCAGTGAAGGTAAGAAAATAACGATATCCACCGCATGCTACAAGACTCATTGGATTGCATACATCAACATGTATCATTTCCAATAAATCACTTGCCCGCTTCATCAAAACAGAAAACGGGGTCCTTAGTCATCTTGACCAAGAGGCATGGTTCGCATGTCTCAACCGATTCGAAATCGAATGAGTCCAAAGATCCATCACCATGGAGTTTTTTCATGCGTTTTATACCAATATGACATTTAGCGGCAGTGCCACAAGTATGTGGTACTATTATTATTAACTTTGTATCTTTTTGGCATCAATGTTATGAACATTTGTATTACTACGATCAAGTTTCAAGAAACCATTCTTACTGGGTACATGACCATTGAAGGTATTATTCATGTAAATAGAATAACCATTATTCTCTAACTTAAATGAATAATCGTGTTGCAATGAACATGATCTAATCACGTTCATGCTCAACGCAAAAACACCAAATAACATTTATTTAGGTTTGTCACTAATCTCGAAGGTAGAGAGAGCGTGCGATGTGGATCACATCAACCTTGGAAACATTTCCAACATACATCGTCACCTCACCCTTAGCTAGTTCTCCGTTTATTTCGTAGCTTTTATTTTGAGTTATTAACATTTAGCAACTGAACCGGTATCCAATACCCAGGTGCTACTAGGAGTACTCGCAAGGTACACATCATTAACACGTATATCAAATATACTTCTGTCGACATTGCCAGCCTTCTTATCTACCAAGTATCTAGGGTTGTTCCGCTTCAGCGACCGCTCTCCTCATAATCGAAGCACTTAGTCTCGGGTTTGGGTTCAACTTTGGGTTGCTTCACCGGAGCAGCAACTGACTTGCTATCCATGAAGTTTCCCTCCTTGCCCTTTCCCTTCTCGAAACTAGTGGTTTTACTAACCATCAACACTTGATGATCCTTCTTGATTTCTACCTTCGCGGTGTCAAACATCACGAATAGCTCAGGGATCATTAATTCTATCCCTAGCATTTTATAGTTCATCACCATGTTCTAGTAGCTTTAGTGACAGTGACTTGGTGAACTATATCAATCACTATCTTATCTGGAAGATCAACTCCCACTTGATTCAAGCGATTGTAGCACCCAGACAATCTGAGCTCATGCTCAATGATTGAGCTATTCTCTTTCATCTTGCAGGCAAAGAATCTTGTTGGAGATCTCATATCTCGCAACACGGGCACGAGCCTGAGATCCTAATTTCAGCTCTTAGAACATCTCATATGTTCCATGACGTTCAAAACGTTTCGGATCCTCAATTCTAAGTCGTAATGCATGACGCACTAAACTATCAAGTAGTCATCAGAACGTGCATGTCAAATGTTCAAAACATCTACAGATGACGCTAGAGGGGTTGGCGCACCGAGCGGTGCATTAAGGACATAAGCCTTCTGTGCAGCAATGACAATCCTCAGAACACGGACCCAGTCCGCAATATTGCTACCATCGTCTTTCAACTCTATTTCTCTAGGAACATATAAAAATTCAAGGGAGCTACAGCGTGAGCTAGTAATCAACAACATAATTTTGCAAAGACACTACTGACTATGTTCATGATAATGAGTTCAATTAATCATATTACTTAAAAACTCCCACTCAAATTGACATCCCTCCGGTCATTCGAGTGATACATGATCCAAATTCACCAACTCAAGTCCGATCATCACGGGAGTTGAGGTGGTTTGAATGGTGAACATCATCATGTTGATCATATCTACTATATGACTCATGTTCGACCTTTCGGTCTCTTTTGTTCCGAGGCCATGTCTGTACATGCTAGGTTCGTCAAGTTTAACCCGAGTGTTCTGCATGTGCAACACTGGATTGCACCCGTTGTATGTGAATGTAGAGTCTATCACACCCGATCATCACGTGGTGTCTCAACACGACGAACTTTCGCAACGGTGCACACTCGGGGAGAACACAATTTATCTTGAAATTTAAGTGAGGGATCACCTTATAATGCTAACGTCGCCCTAAGCAAAACAAGGTGCATAAAAGGATTAACATCACATGTAAATCATAAGTGACATGATATGGCCATGAACTTGTGCTTTTGATCTCCATCTTGAAAGCACCGGCATGATCTCCATCGTCACCGGCATGACACCATGATCTCCATCATCTTGATCTCCATCAACGTATCGCCATTGGGGTTGTCACGCCCATCATGCTTGTACTACTATTGCTACCGTTTAGCAATAAAGTAAAGCATTACATACCGTCATACAATAATTAAAGACAACCCTATGGCTCCTGTCGGTTGCCGTACTCATCGACATGCAAGTCGTGATACTATATACATCACATGATCATCTCATACATCACATATATCACATCATGTAATTGGCCATATCACATCACAACATACCCTGCAAAAACAAGTTAGACGTCCTCTAATTGTTGTTGCATGTTTTACGTGGCTGCTACGGGTATCTAGCAAGAACAATCCTCATCTACGCAAAAACCACAACGGTGATACACTAGTTGCTTTTCAACCTTCTCAAGGACCGCCTTTGTCGAATCCGATCCAACTAAAGTGAGAGAAACTGGCACCCACAAGCCATCTATGCAACAAGTTGCGGTTGAGGGAACCGGTCTCTCGTAAGCGTATGAGTAATGTTGGTCCGGGCTGCTTCATCTCACAATACCGCTGAACCAAAATCCGACCAAGGGAGGAAGCAATCTAAGCATCAACGCCCACAAACCTTTTGTGTTCTACTCAAGATCTCATCTACACACAGACCTAGCTCATGATGCCACTGTTGGGGAACGTTGCATGGGAAACAAAAAATTTCCTATGCACATGCAAGATCTATCCATGGTGATGAGAATCTACAAGAGGGAGAGTGGATCTACATACCCTTGTAGATCGCTAAGTGGGAAGCGTTAAGAAACACGGTTGGTGTAGTCGAACATCTTCGCGACCCAAATCGCCGAGCGTCCCGCGATCACATCATGATCCGTCCCGCGATCCAATCACGATCCGTCCCGTGAACTCATCACGATCCGTCCCGCGATCTCATCACGATCCGTCCCGCGATCTCATCACGATCCGTCCCGTGAACTCATCACGATTCGTCCCACGATCCCAACACGATCCGTCCCATGAACTCATCACGATCCATCTCGTGAACTCATCACGAACCGTCTCACGATCTTGATCATGGTCCTTCCGATCTAGCGCCGAACGGACGACACCTCCGCGTTCAGCACACGTGCAGCTTGATGACGATCTCCACCGTCTTGATCCAGCAAGAGGAAATGGAGAGGAAGAAGAGTTCATCGGCAGCGTGACGGCGCTCCGGCGATGGTGGTGGACCAATTCCGGCAGGGCTTCGCCTAAGCACTGCAGAAATCCGATCTAGAGGAGCACCGGTGGAACGGGTAGCACGTGGCCATAAAATCTTGTGCAAAACACCCAATCCCACCAGTATATATAGGAGGGAGGGAGGACGAGGGCTGTTGCAAGGGCCAAGGCCCTGTAGGGTCGGCCAAATCCACTAGGATTGGAGGACTCTCCTCCAATCCTAGTAGGACTAGGATTCGTCCCCTTTTTTTTCCTTTTTCCACCTTTTCCTATTGGGTTTTCTTCTCCAACCACATGGGCCTTGTGTGGGAGTCTCCACCAGCCCACTAAGGGCTGATATTCACTCTCCCACAGCCCATGAAGCCTCTTGGGTCGAAATACCTCTCCCGATGGTCCCCCGGTACAGTACCGGCACTCCCGGTACACTACCGATGAGCCCGAAACTTTTTCGGCGACCAAAATAGGACTTCCTATATATGAATCTTTACCTACAGACCATTCCGGAGCTCCTCGTGACATCCGGGGTCTCATCTGGGACTCTGAACAACCTTCAATCACCACCATACATAACTCTATACTACCGAAACGTCACCAAACCTTAAGTGTGCAGACCCTGCGGGTTCGAGAACTATGTAGACATGATTGAGACACCTCTACGGTTAATAACCAATAGGGGGACCTAGATGCCCATATTGGTTCCTACATATTCTACGAAGATCTTTATCGGTCGAACCTCTGTGTCAAGGATTCAGTTAATCCCGTATGATGTTCCCTTTGTTCTTCGGTATGCTACTTGCCCGAGATTCGATCATCGGTATCTCCATACCTAGTTCAACCTCGTTACCGGCAAGTCTCTTTACTCATCCCGTAAGACAAGATCTCGTGACTAACACTTAGTCACATTGCTTGCGAGGTTTATTGTGATGTTGTATTACCGAGTGGGCCCTGAGATACCTCTCCGTCACACGGAGTAACAAATCCCAGTCTTGATCCATGCCAACTCAACAGACACCCTCGGAGATACCTGTAGAGCACCTTTATAGTCACCCAGTTACGTTGCGACATTTGATACACACAAGGCACTCCTCCGGTATCTATGAGTTGCATGATCTCATGGTCATAGGAACATATACTTGACATGAACAAAATAGTAACAATAAACTGACACGATCATATGCTACATTTGTAGTTTGGGTCTTGTCCATCACACCATTCTCCTAATGATGTGATCCCGTTTATCAAATGACATCTCATGTCCATGGCTAGGAAACCTTAACCATCTTTGATCAACGAGCTAGTCTATTAGAGGCATACTAGGGACATGGTTTTTTCTATGTATCCACACATGCATCTAAGTCTCCGATCAATACAATTATAGCATGGATAATAAACGATTATCATGAACAAGGAATATGATAATAACTAATTGATTATTGCCTCTAGGGCATATTTCCAACACAAAGATGGGCCGAAAGCAAGGGTAGACTTGCAAACAATGGGCATCAGGGAGGAGCTTCACGCAAAACGCCCTAATGATGATGAGGCGAAGGACACGGAAAGTCGTCGCAAAGGCAAAAAGGCCAATAAGATCGAATATGACTGCCCTCCCGCGTGCTTCACTCTAAGTCAGAAGGAGATCGAGCAGTTTTTCACTTGCCTCATATGAGTAAAACTTCCTTACGGTTACGCGGGGAAGATAAGCAGATACCTAGACTCAGCGAAGCAGAAGTTGAGCGGGATGAAGTCTCACGACTGTCACGTGCTGATGACGCAGATACTTCTAGTTGCAATCCATGGGATCATGGACACACATGTCCGTGAAATGCTATTTGGCCTATGCAACTTTTTCGACGTCATCTCTCGGAAGCCAGTTGGCATGAGGCAACTCAGAAGGCTACAGGAAGAGATCGTGGTGATACTATGCAAGCTTGAGATGTACTTCCCGCCCGCATTCTTTGACGTTATGGTGCATCTACTAGTCCATATTGTGGAGGATATCATCCAACTCGGGCCAATGTTCCTGTACAGCATGATGACATTCGAAAGGATGAATGGTGTCATCAAAGGATATGTCCGCAACAGGGCACGTCCAGATGGAAGCATAGCCAAGGGCTTTCTGAAAGAAGAGTGCATCTCCTTCTACACGAATTATCTAGGCATCGAGAACCCCGTTGGTCTGCCCGTCAACAGGCACCTCGGCAGGCTCGCTGGATGGGGTCACCGCGAGGGTCGCCGTAAAATGCATGTCGACTTCAAGGGTCGACTCGCCGACTTTGAAAGAGCAAACCTAGTCACGCTACAACACATAGACGTGGTCGATCCTTGGGTGGTAGAGCACAAAACTTTTATTGAGAAGACGTACAATGACCGAGGCCAACAGAGGACGGACGGAGATATAATCAAAGAGCACAACTCATGTTTCACGCGTTGGTTCAAGGACAAGCTTCTGTCGTACCCTTTACATGAGGATTCTTCCGCGGAAGAAAATCTCATATTCGCCTTGTCACAGGGCGCCGAGCACAACCTGATGACCTATGAGGCGTACGATATCAACGGCTACACATTCTACACCGAGGAAAAGGACATGAAGAGCGATTATCAGAACTCCGGGGTAACAATGGAATCCTACACCGGTAACGACAAGGACAGATACTACGGAAGGATCGAGGAGATCTGGGAGCTGAGCTACGCTGGAGAGAAGGTCTCGATGTTCCGTGTCAGATGGGCCAAGAGCGTCCTAAAAGAAGACCGGTATTTCACCACCATGGTTATACCCGAAGCCAAATCCAAGACCGCGGGCGCAAACGTCACCGCAAAAAATGAGCCATGGGTACTGGCTTGCCAAGTGGACCAATGCTTCTTCATTACCAACCCGTCAAAGCCTAGTCGTGTTGTCATGAGGAGAGGCAAAAGGAACATCATCAGAATGGATGGAGTCGCCAATGAGCAAGACTTCGACAAGTACGGCGACCCGAAGATGGAAGATGACGACGACGATGAAGTACCATACACCACAAGAAGAAGCAGGACCACCCTACCTAAAGGACGTCCGTTCAAGAGAAGAATTCAAGGGGTTCCGCGGCTAAATTATTCAACCGCGAGAAGGAAGGGCAAGAAGATTGTGAAAAGATAGCTAAGATCGAATCATGACGTGTCGGCCGCGTGTGTGTGTCAGTGGCAAGCTCAATCTTTGATGACTGTTATTTCATGTCACTTGATTTCAACCATGTCATCTAATTCTAAATCTTTGCACAATGGTTTTATCACTCCATTTGCATTTTCCTTTTCTTTTATCTCAAATCTTAAATTATTACATGCAAATAAAAATCCAAAAAAATAAAAAAAAAGTTAGTAATGGCGCACCAGGAGAAGGTGCGCCATTGCTATCACGGTGTTTATGGCACACCCCTAAAAGGTGCGCCATTGCTATCCTTGTTTATGGCGCACCCCTCTGAGGTGCGCCGTTGCTATCCTTATTTATGGCGCACCCCTAAATGGTGCGCCATTGCTATCCTTGATTACTTTGATTGATTCAGCTCCCCTCTTCCTCTTCCTCGTCGCCATCCATTCCCTCCCCATTCTCGTCCTCTCCTCCGCTGATTCCTCCTGCAGTCCTGCGTCGCCGATGCCCCTTCCTCTTGCTGCTGCGCCCTGCCCTGCCTAGCACCCATCCACACCCACCCCCACCCCCTCCTCCACTCCTATCCCCCCTCTATGTTTCCCCTCCGAACTGTAGGCGGCGGCGGCGGCGCACCAAGCCAGTGACCCCAACCCCACCTCCCTCCGCCGGTCGGCGTGTCCACCCTCGCCTCCCCCCTGCTGCTGCTCCTGGTGATGCCGCAGGCCCCTCTCTCGCCTCCCTCCCTCCTCCCGCGGCCGATCGGGGCGGCATGGCGGCGTGAATCGAGCGGCACGGCCCGTGACCAAGGCGAGGGACGAGGATGAAGAGCGACCGCGACGGCGAGCTGTAGTGCCACGTCGTCGACGGATCCCCTCCTCCCCACCCTGCACAGTCCCAAGGTATGCATAGACGGTACACCCTAAACCTAAACTATATTTTTTTTACATCTGCTGCCGAACCCTACAATTCCATTCCATTCCTAATCCTAGCAGGCAGCAGCAGCTTACTACACTACTTAGTTTTTGACCTCGGTCTTATCTAGCAGGTTGAAGTTCCTGTTGGCACAGGAAAACCACCGGTACTTGTTGAAAAAGACGAGAGCCTAGACAGGGTAAAATTTTCAGACAGAAAAACTGGAAACAATGAACTACAAGGCGATATGCTGTGCATTTTTTGTTAACAGTAGCTGTAAATTTTCTTAGTAACTAAGTTATTCAAAAAAACAAGTTGTTTGAAGCATGTTGTCTCCATCTGTATCTAGTGTTTTCATGCATTCTGTAGTGAAATATAAATGTACCAAGATCAAGAATATTAGGCAGTACATACTATCTTATTGTGAAGTTGCTGATAGTTTGTCTTGTACTTAATTAAAACAAGGAAAATATGCTATTTTTTATCTGTATAATCTTTGTATGGTACTACCGTGTAATATGAGCATTTTATGCCTCTTAGTTTGACCCAGCAAAACTGAGGAAGCTCCGCCCAAGTTTCAAGGAGAACGCTAGACCTGTTACTGCTCGGAATGCTTCTAGTATAAGGTGCTTGTCTCCTTTTCTTTTAGATCTTAGCCTTGTGGACAACGACGGAGCTATGTGCATCATTGGGGTGGCCATGGCCAACCCCAGCCTTGAGATAATCACTAAAGAAAGTAATATTTGGGGTCTTAAATACAAGAAAGTGTAGTAAGCAGCAGCAGCAGCAGCCTACCCGGTGGCCTCTACTGATTATCGTGCCAGAGCTAAAACGGTCACATTAGTCTGGAAGAATTGAGGGTTTTGCTGTTTCGGAGAGCATATATTTCCCTTTCCTCAAAAAGCTATAACGTATCATTTTTTTATGATTTGACGAGTTTCTGAAATGCATGAAACCAGATGGTAGCTATATGGTAAGCATTAGTTTTTCTTAGCTCGTTGAATCATCTACTAGGAATGACCTGAACCTCATCCACATGATACATTGGTTGTACATGAGAATTGATGATTGTATCAACAAAACATGTATAGAATACTCAAAAGAATCTTGGTGTGTTGTCATGCGCTTGGTATGGAACATAATACGTTCAGTGGCTATTAGGTCTTGCTCCCTCTGCACAATTCTCTGGTGGAGCCTACCATATTATAACACTTGCAAAAGATGTTGCTTACACTACTAGTTGTGCAATGTACTGGATGCAGCTATTGCTGTTCAATTCAGTGATTTCATTGATGTTCTGAGAGGCACTCGGTACATGGCTGAAGTCGAGTACGCCAACATATGAAAAGTTTAATTATGCTACCTGAAATCAATCGATGACCTCTAGGCACCCATGCAAAAGCAATAGTTTTTTCATCACATACCATAGCTTCAATGTTTATTACCTTGATTTTGGAAAGTACAAAAACAGAAGGTTAGTTCACTTAACCCAAAACAAAAGTTTAGAGACTCTCACTCTAGAAGGCGTATCTTGGAGCAACCTCCCACCTTTTGGGAAGCTACCAAACCTCAAGGGCCTCTATTTGAAGAAAATTTCTGGAATGCTCCAGTTTGGGCCTATATGTTGGCGGTGCCTATATGTAGGCCTTTTTTTGTGCAGGGACAAATAGTTACCCCTTTCTCCTGAAATGTTGATTAATTTCCGTTTCGGTTGAGAATGGGGCACTCCTAGGTCAAGAAAATTAGCAAAGGTCATGCCCAATTTTCTTGACCTAGAAGGTGCCCGATTCTCAACCGAAACAAAAATTAATCAACATTTAGAGACAATGTTATTTCTACAAAGCAAATATTTCTAAGTGGCTTTTATAGTTTTCCCTTAAGTTGAAATGCAAACTATTTTTTCCTCTAAATCTGAGAAGAATAGATACTACCCTGATCTCATCCAATAACTCTAGTAGCCTTTTTTCCTATTTAGAGCGAACATGGCCAACAACGATGAGGCCGGCGGTTCGAGCAAGCCATTCTGGGAGTTATCCCAGGAGATGGAGGAAGAACCTCACCGCTATGAGGACGCCGCGGAAGACACCTATCCCGACTACACAACCCCTAGTGGCATCGGGGATGACACCACTAATGGTGCCGTCGGGGATTGCTACTAACGTTTGTTGCATACTTATATATTGCTTATATATTATCTGTGAATTGCTACTAACGTTTTGTTTGTCTAGTGCATAGAGATGTCGTCGTATGTCGTGTACAAGGGTGAGGTTCCCGAAGTCTATGACAACTGGGAGGAGTGTCGGAGACAGGTTCATTGTTTCAGCGGTAACAATTACAAAGGGTACACCACTAGGGCGGAGGCGGAAGCTAGATACGCGCGCTATCTAGCGGGAGTGAGGAGGGAGCGGAGGAGGAACCGGATGAAGATCAGTTTCATCGCGATGATGCTCATCGTGACCGCAACCCTCTTCTATGTGATGGTAGTTTAGATATCGACTTGTAATGTGAAGACAAACTCGCTACTCGCGGTCTTGAGACTTGTAATGTTCTAACTTTGTTCGGTATTTTGAATTCGGAGACTAATATGATGAATTGTAGTCAAAGACTAATCTTCTATTGTATTCGATAAATCTGTTGTTTATATGTTGTGCTGTTTATATTCTGTGTTGTAATGTATTTTGTAACCTGTGCAAATATCAGAAAAGCAAAAAAAATTCTTAATATTCATAGCAGTGGCGCACCATATTGCACTTTAGTGGCGCACATAGATAAACACCCCAGTGGCGCATTATCCAAAAGTGTGCCATTAGTAACCCAGAGCACAAGGTACACATGGCCCCTTGGAGTAACAGCAGTGGCGCACTTCTGGGCCTAGTAATGGCACACTTTAGGTGCGCCATTAGTGTTTGGGATAGTAATGGCGCACCAGGTGGTGCGCCACTGTTATGTAGATTAACAGTGGCGCACCAGGCATGCACCATTACTATTTATTAGTAGTGGCGTGATAATAGTGACGCACCTATAGTGCGCCATTAATAGCCAAAATAGGTGCGCCACTAACAGCCTTTTTTCTAGTAGTGTTTTTGTAAGCAGTTCTATAAGCCCATAATGCATCGTCAAGTTTCTTCGACCAATTCTTCCTAGATCTATTAACCGTCTTTTGCAAGATCAATTTAATTTCTCTATTGCTTAATTCTACTTGATCACTAGACTGAGGATGATAAGGAGATGCAATTCTATGATTAACGTCATACTTAGCAAGCAACTTATGGAATGCACCATGAATAAAGTGTGAACCACCATCAGTCATTAAATATCTAGGGACTCCAAATCTAGGGAAAATAACTTCTTTAAGCATCTTAATAGAGGTGTTATGATCAACACTACTAGTTGGAATAGCTTCTACCCACTTAGTAACATAATCAACAACAACTAGAATATGAGTATACCCGTTGGACGTTGGAAAAGGTCCCATATAATCAAAACCCCAAACATCAAATGGTTCAATAACAAGAGAGTAATTCATAGGCATTTTCGGACATCTACTAATATTGCCAATTCTTTGACATTCATCACATGACAAGACAAACTTACAAGCATCCTTGAAGAGAGTAGGCCAATAGAAACCAGATTGTAATACCATATGTGCAGTTCTATCTCCAGCGTGGTGTCCTCCATAGGCCTCAGAATAACACTTGTGTAGGATCTGTTCCTGTTGATGCTCAGGTACACAACATCTAATAACACCATCTACTCATTCTTTATAAAGGTGTGGGTCATCCCAAAATTAATGTCTTAAATCATAGAAGAAATTTTTCTTTTGTTGGTATGTGAAACTAGGCAGTATAAATTTAGCGACAATGTAATTAACATAATCATCATACCAAGGAGCATTACGAGAAGCATTTATGATAGCTAATTGTTCATTACGAAATATATCATTAATAGGTAGTGGGTCATCAAGAACATTCTCTAACCTAGACAAGTTATCTGCTATGGGGTTATCAGCACCCTTTCTATCAACAATATGTAAATCAAATTCTTGTAGCAGAACAACCCACCTAATAAGTCTGGGTTTAGCATCTTTCTTTTCCATAAGATATTTAATAGCAGCATGATCAGTGTGAACAGTTACTTTAGAATCAACAATATAGGGTCTAAACTTATCACAAGCAAACACAACTCCTAAAAATTCTTTTTCAGTGCTAGCATAGTTTCTTTGAGCACCGTCTAAAGTTTTGCTAGCATAATGAATAACATTTAATTTCTTATCAACTCTTTGCCCTAGAACAGCACCAACATCATAATCACTAGCATCACACGTGATTTCAAAGGGTAAGTTCCAATCAGGTGGTTGGACAACAGGTGCAAAAATCAAGGCATTCTTAAGAATTTCAAAAGCTTCTACACAATCATCATCAAAAACGAACGGAACATCTTTTTGCAAGAGATTAGTGAGCGGCCTACAAATCTTATAGAAGTCTTTAATAAATTTCCTATAGAAACCAGCATGACCAAGGAAACTTCTTATACCTCTAATATCCATAGGACACGACATTTTTTCAATAGCATTAACTTTAGCTTTATAAACTTCAATACCTCTTTTGGAAATTTTATGTCCCAAGACAATGCCTTCATTCACCTTAAAGTGGCACTTCTCCCAATTCAAGACAGGATTAGTTTCTTCACATCTTTGCAAAACTCGATCAAGGTTGACCAAATAATCATCAAAAGAAGTTCTGTAAACGGAAAAAGCACCCATGAAAACCTCAACAATTCTTTCACAAAAATCAGAGAATATAGCAGTCATACATCTTTGAAAGGTAGCAGGTGCATTGCATAAACCAAAAGGCATACGTCTATAAGCAAAGGTACCAAAAGGGTAGGTAAAGGTGGTCTTCTCTTGGTCTTCTTTTAACATAGGTATTTGAGAGAAACCAGAATAGCCATCTAGAAAGCAAAAATGTGTGTGTTTGGATAGTCTTTCTAGCATTTGATCAATAAAAGGTAGAGGGTAATAATCTTTTCTAGTAGCTTTATTTAATTTCCTAAAATCAATTACCATTCTATATCATGTAACAATTCTCTACGAGATCAATTCATTTTTATCATTAGGAACTACGGTAATACCTCCTTTCTTAGGGACAAAATGAATGGGACTATCCCATCTACTATCAGCAATAGGGTAAATGATACCTGCCTCCAGAAGCTTTAATATTTAATTTCTTACCACTTCCTTCATTTTAGGATTTAACCGTCGTTGGTGATCAACAACTGGTTTAGCATCGGCTCCATTTTAATTTTATGCTGACATAGAGTGGGACTAATTCCCTTAAGATCATCAAGAGTATATCCAATAGTAGCATGGTCCTTCCTCAGAGTTTTCAATAATCTCCGTTCTTCATGCTCTGAAAGGTTAGCACTAATAATAACATGATATATCTTCTTTTCATCAAGATAAGCATATTTCAGAGTATCCGATAATTGTTTAAGATCAAACACGGGATCACCCTTTGGTGGAGGAGGATCCCCAAGTATTTGAACAGGCAAGTTGTGTTTCAAAATAGGATGTTGATCAAAGAAAATCTTATCGATTTCATTCATATGCATATCGTTTTCATGGTCCAGCAAATATTGTTCTAACAGATCAGTAGGAGGCACAACAATAGAAGAAAGACCAATAATTTCATCCTTACTAGGCAATTCTTTATCATGGGCTTGTCTACGAAATTTAGATAAATTAAACTCATGAGACATATCTCGAAAACTTACGGTAACCATTTCCTTCTCACAATCTATCCGGGCATTAACGGTATTCAAGAAGGTTCTACCAAAGATAATGGGACAAAAATCATCTTGTGGGGAGCCAAGAACAAGAAATCAGTAGGATATTTTATTTTCCCACACAAGACTTCAACATCTCTAATAATCCCAACTAGTGATATAGTATCTCTATTAGCAAGCTTAATTGTAACATCAATTTCCTCTAACTCAGCTGGTGCCCATCAATATTATCAACCAAGTGATCCTTAATCATAGCAATACTAGGCTCAACTTTAATTTGCTCTGGGGGTGTCGGTGTTCTAGCACAGCTCTTACGAACCATAGTTGAAGCCTTAGCATGTTCCTTTATTCTAACAGGGAAAGGTGGTTTCTCAATATAAACAGTGGGAATAACAGGATCAACATTATAAGTAATAGTTTCCTCTTCAAATGTAAAAGGTTCAACTATTTTCACCTCAATGGGAGGATGATACTTAAACCACTTCTCGTTAGCGAGATCAACATGAGCAGCAAAAGATTCACAAAAAGAAGCTACTATCTCAGAGTCAAGTCCATATTTAGTGCTAAATTCATGAAAAGCATCTCTGTCTATGAAGGATTTAACACAATCAAACTTAAGGTTCATACCTGACTCCTTGCCTTCGTCGAGCTCCCAATCTTCAGAGTTGTGTTTAATTCTTTCCAATAAATCCCATTTGAAGTTAATATCTTTCTTCATATAGGAACCAGCACAAGAAGTATCGAGCATGGATTGATCATTACGAGAAAGTCAAGCATAAAAATTCTGAATAATAATTTCTCTCAAGAGCTCATGATTGGGGCATGAATATACCATTGAATTAATACTCCCCCAAGATTGAGCGATTCTTTCTCCTTCACAAGGCCAAAAATTATAGATATAATTCCGACCACGATGAACTAGATTCATAGGATAGAACTTCTGATGAACTTCCATTTTCAATCGGTTGTAGCTCCATGATCCAATATCATCACATAGCCTATACCATGTCAATGCCTTCTCCTTAAAAGGTAAAGGAAATACCTTATTCTTGACGTGATCCTCGGGCAGACCTGCAATCTTAAATAATCCACAAACTTCATCCACATAGATTAGATGCAAATCAGAATGTAGAGTTCCATCTCCTGCATAAGGATTAGCCAGCAGTTTCTCTATCATACCCAAAGGAAATTCATAATAAATATTTTAAGTAGGTTCAGTAGGTTGAGGGACAACTCTTTGTGTTTCCGGTCGAGGTGAAGATACCCCGAACAAGCCCCTCAAAGGATTACTTTCCATAGTAACAAGTGACAGTAAATTTCAGCACACTATATAAATTTTTCCTTACCAGATTCCACTTACCAAAGACGCTTCACTCCCCGGCAACGACGCCAGAAAAGAGTCTTGATGACCCACAAGTATAGGGGATCTATCGCAGTCCTTTCGATAAGTAAGAGTGTCGAAATCAACGAGGAGCAGAAGGAAATGACAAGCGGTTGCCAGTAAGGTATTCTCTGCAAGCACTGAAATTATCGGTAACAGATAGTATTGTGATAAGGTAATTTGTAATGAGTAACAAGTAACAAGTGTAACAAAGGTGCAGAAAGGTAGCCCAATCCTTTTTGTAGCAAAGTATGGGCCTAGACAAACTCTTATATAAAGCAAAGCGCTCCCAAGGACGCATGGGAATTTCTGTCAAGCTAGTTTTCATCATGCTCATTTGATTCACATTCGTTACTTTGATAATTTGATATGTGGGTGGACCGGTGCTTGGGTGCTGCCCTTACTCGGACAAACCTCCCACTTATGATTAAACCCTCTCGCAAGCATCCGCAACTATGAAAGTGAATTAACATAAATCAAACCATAGCATGAAACATATGGATCCAAATCAGCCCATTACGAAGCAACACATAAACTAGGGTTTAAGCTTCTGTCACTCTAGCAACCCATCATCTACTTATTACTTCCCAATGACTTCCCCTAGGACAAAAAAATGGTGAAGTGTTATGTATTCGATGTTCACATAACACCACTAGAGGAGAGACAACATACATCTCATCAAAATATCGAACGAATACCAAATTCACATGATTACTTATAACAAGACTTATCTCATGTCCTCGGGAACAAATGTAACTACTCACAAAGCATGTTCATGTTCATAATCATAGGAGTATTAATTATCATAAAGGATCAGAACATATGATCTTCCACCAAGTAAACCAACTAGCATCAACTACAAGGAGTAATCAACACTACTAGCAACCCACAGGTACCAATCTGAGGTTTGAGACAAATATTGGATACAAGAGATGAACTAGGGTTTGGAGAGGAGATGGTGATGGTGAAGATGTTGATGGAGATTGACCCCCTCTCGATGAGAGGATCATTGGTGATGACGATGGCTTCGATTTCCCCGTCCGGGAGGGAAGTTTCCCCGGGAGAACATCCTTGTCGGAGCTCTAGATTGGTTCTGTCCAAGTTCTGCCTCGAGACGGAGGCGCTTCGTCCCGAAAGCTTCCTATTGATTTTTCCAGGTCAAAACCCTCCATATAGCAGAAGATGGGCGTCGGGGCCTGCCAGGTGGGTCACAAGCCTGCTAGGCGCGGCGAGGGGGCTGGCCGCGCCTGGCAGGCTTGCCACCTCCTGGTGGGCCCCCTATGTATCTGTTTCGCCCAGTATTTTTTATATATTCCAAAATAAATCTCCGTAAATTTTCATGACTTTTGGAGTTGTGCAGAATAGGTATCTCAGATTTGCTCCTTTTCCAGTCCAGAATTCCAGCTACCGGCATTCTCCCTCGTCATGTAAACCTTGTAAAATAAGAGAGAAAAGGCATAAGTATTGTACCATAATGTGTAATAACAACCTATAATGCAATAAATATCAATATAAAAGCATGATGCAAAATGGACGTATCAACTTCCCCAAGCTTAGACCTCGCTTGCCCTCAAGGGAAGGCGAGATAGATAAATATGTCCACATGTTTAGAGATAGAGGTGTCGATAAAATACAATACGGACATGAGGGCATCATGAACATCTTTAGAACAACAATACTTATTGTATAATATTTCTTATGCTAGAGTAACAATTCATTCACAAGATATAGTATGAACCAAGAACTCTATTGACAACCAACAAACTATGATCTTAGTCATTGAAACAATTGGCAATTTATCATAACATCAGAAAGAGTCAACATAAGAGCTTGGAAAGCAAACCCACATACTCCATCATCTTTTAGTCTTTCATAATTGCTAACACTCACGCGGTACTCATGGGATCAAAGTTTCAATTAGACACAGAGAAAGATAGGGGCTTATAATTTTGCCTCCCAATTATTCACCTCAAGGGTGATGTCAACAATAATAACTCATGATCACCGACATCCGAGTGTATATATGCGTCTAGATCATTCCCCAACACATAATGCTTGCCAAGAGAGAAAGGCACAATATAGGAAGTGGTGAAGATCACCATGACTCTTGCATAAAGGTAAGTACTTAAAAAGTAAAAGTAACGGATAGGCCCTTCGTAGAGGGAAGCAGAGGTTGTCATGCGCTTTTTGTTTTGGGATGCACAAACCCTTAGTGCAAAGGAACGCCACATTGTATTGCCCTTTGTGATAGCAACCTTTATTATGCAGTCCGTGTCTTTTATTTTTTTACTATCACAAGTTCGTACAATGCTTATTTCCCTTAAAATAAAAGATCACACATATTTAGGAGAAATTTTTATTACTTTTTGCACCGATGAAAACTTACTTGAAGGATCTTATTCAATCCATATGTAGGTATGGTGGACTCTCATGGCAAAACTAGGTTGAGGTGTTTGGATGCACGAGGTTTGGTAGTAATTTGATCCGAAGCTGCATGATCATCATCATTAACTTCCTCTTCAACTGATGTAGGCGCCACAGAAACATCTTTCTGCGCTGCGCTACTCTCTAGTTGAAACAACTGTTCAACAACCTCATCAAGTTCTATATTCCTCACACTCAATTCTTTCGAGAGAAACTCTTTCTCGAGAAATAATCCATTTTTAGCGACAAACACTTTGCCTTCGGATCTAAGATAGACGGTATACCCAACCATTTATTTTGGGTATCCTATGAAGATGCATTTCTCCGATTTGGGTTCCAGCTTTTCAGGATGAAGCTTTTTAACATAAGCATCACATCCCCAAACTTTAAGAAATGACAACTTTGGTTTCTTGCCAAACCATAGTTCATACGGCATCATCTCAACAATTCCGATGGTACCCTATTTAAAGTGAATGCAGTTGTCTCTAATGCATAAACCCAAAACGATAGTGGCAAATCGGCAAGAGTCATCATAGAACACAACATATCCAATAAGGTTCGATTACGACGTTCAGACACGCCATTACGTTGTGGTGTTCCAGGCGGTGTCAATTGTGAAACAATTCCACACTGTCTTAAGTGAGTACCAAAGTCATAACTCAGATATTTTCCTCCTCGATCAGATCATAGGAACTTAATCTTCTTGTTACAATGATTCTCAACTTCACTCTAAAATTGCTTGAACTTTTCAAATGTTTCAGACTTGTGTTTCATTAAGTAAATATACCCATGTCTACTTAAGTCATCAGTGAAGGTGAGAATGTAACGATATCCACCGCGTGCCTCAATGCTCGTTGGACCGCATACATCAGTATGTATGATTTCCAACAAGTCACTTGCCCGTTCCATTGTTCCGGAGAACGGGGTCTTAGTCATCTTATGCATGAGCCATGGTTCACATGTGTCAAGCGATTCAAAATCAAGTGACTCCAAAAGTCCATCAGCATGGAGCTTCTTCATGAGTTTTACACCAATATGACCTAAGCGGCAGTGCTACAAGAAAGTGGTACTGTCATTATCAACTCTACATATTTTGGCATCAATTTAATGAACATGTGTACCATCACTATCGAGATTCAATAAGAATGAACCCCTGACATTGGGTGCATGGCCACGAAAGATATTACTCATATAAATAGAACAACCATTATTCTATGATTTAAATGAGTAACCGTCTCGCAATAAACAAGATCCAGATATAAGTTTCATGCTTAACGCATGGACTAAATAACAATTATTTAGGTTCATCACTAATCCCGATGGTAATCAAAGAGCGAGCATGCCGACGGTGATCACGTCAACCTTGGAACCATTTCCCACGCGCATCGTCACTTCGTCCTTAGTCAGCCCCCATCTATTCGGTAGCTCCTGCTTTGAGTTGCAAATGTGAACAACCGAGCCGGTATCAAATACCAAGGCACTACAACGAGAGTTGGTAAGGTACACATCAATAACATGTATATCATATATACCTTGTTTGGTGTTTGTCGCCTTCTTGTCGACCAGATAGTTGGGGCAGTTCCACTTCCAGTGACCAGTTCCCTTGCAATGAAAGCACTTCGTTTCTGGCTTGGGTCTAGCCTCGGGTTTCTTCACGGGAGGGGAAACTTCTTTGCCATTCTTCTTGGAGTTACCCTTCTTGCCCTTGCCATTCTTCTTGAAACTAGTGGTGTTATTGACCATCAACACTTGACGCTCCTTCTAGATTTCAGACTCAGCGACTTTCAACATCGCAAATAGCTCGGCAACTGACTTGTTCATCCCTTGCATGTTATATTTCATCACGAAGCTCTTGTATCTAGGTGGGAATGATTGAAGAACTCTGTCAGTGATCGCCTCCGATGGAACGGACATCCCTAACTCAGGCAGACGGTTTGAATATCCAGACATTCTGAGTATATGTTCATTGACAGACCCGTTCTCCTCCATCTTGCAAGCATAGAACTTATCGGAGGTCTCATACCTCTCAATATGGGCATTCTTCTCAAAGATAAACTTCAACTCCTAGAACATCTCATATGCTCCATGATGTTCAAAACACCTTTGAAGTCCCGGTTCTAAGCCATACAACATTGCACATTGAACTATTGAGTAATCTCCAGAACGTGCCTCCCAGGCGTTCACAATGTTTGCAGACAACATTGGAGCGGGTGCTTCACCGAGTGGTGCATTAGGGAAATAAGCCTTCTAGGAAGCCATGAGGATAATCCTTAGATTATGGCGAGTCTACAAAGTTACTTCCAATATCTTTCAACCTGGCTTTCTCTAGGAACGCATCGAAATTCAGGGGAACTACTGCGCGAGCCATTGATCTACAACATAAATTTGCTAAGGTTACTACAACTACTGTTCAAGATAATGAGTTTAGTTAATCATATTACTTAAAAAGTCCCACTCAAATTGACTTCCCTCCAGTCATCCGAGTGATACATGATCCAAATTCACCAACCCAAGTCCGATCATCACGTGAGATGAGGTGGTTTCAATGGTGAACATCTTCATGTTGATCATATCTACTATATGACTCGTGTTCGACCTTTCGCTCTCTTGTGTTTTGATGCCATGTCTGTACATGCTAGGCTCGTCAAGTTTAACCTGGGTGTTTTGCACGTGCAACACTGGCTTGCACCCGTTGTATGTGAACATAGAGTCTATCACACCCGATCATCACGTGGTGCTTCGAAACGACGATCCATTGCAACGGTGCACACTTGGGGAGAACACAATTTTATCTTGAAATTTTAGTGAGGGATCACTTTATAATGCTACCGTCGGCCTAAGCAAAACAAGGTGCATAAAAATATTAACATCACATGCAAATCATAAGTGACATGATATGGCCATGATCTTGTGCTTTTGATCTCCATCTCCAAAGCACCGGCATGATCTTCGTAGCCAACGGCATGACACCATGATCTCCATCATCTTGATCCCCATCAACATGTCGCCATGAGTTTGTCGCATCGACTATTGCTTCTACAACTTTTGCTAACTCATAGCGCTAAAGTAAAGCAAAAAGGCGAAAATAAATTAAATACAACCCTATGGCTCCTACCGGTTGCCATAATCATCGACACAAGTCATGATAATCTATACAAAACATAATCATCTCATACATCACATATATCACATCATGTCTTTGGCCATATCATATCACATCATACCGTGCAAAAAAACAAGTTAGACGTCCTCTAATTGTTGTTGCATGTTTTACGTGGCTGCTATGAGTTTCTAGCAAGAACGATTCTTACCTACGCAAAAACCACAACGATGAGACACAAATTGCTATTAAACCTTCTCAAGGACCGCCTTTGTCAAATCCGATCCAACTAAAGTGGGAGAGACAGACACCCGCCAGCCATATTTATGCAACAAAGTCACATGTCAGTCGATGGAACCGGTCTCTCGTACGTGGACGAGTAAGGTTGGTTCGGGCCGCTTCATCCCACAATATCGCTGAATCAAGAAAAGACCAAGGGAGGAAGCAATCTGAATATCAACGCCCACACACTCCTTTGTGTTCTACTTGTGATCTCATCTACGCATAGACCTAGATCATGATGCCACTGTTGGGGATTGTCGCATGGGAAACAAAAAATTCCTACGCACACGCAAGATCTATCCATGGTGATGAGCGTCTACAAGAGGGAGAATGGATCTACATACCCTTGTAGATCGCTAAGCGAGAAGCATTAAGAAACGCGGTTGATGTAGTCGAACGTCTTCGCGATCCAAATCGCTAGCCATCCCGGAATCCGTCCCGATCTAGCGCCGAACGAATGGCACCTCCGCGTTGAGCACACGTATAACTCGATGATGATCTCCACCTTCTTGATCCAGTAAGAGGGAGCGGAGAGGTAGATGAGAACTCCAGCAGCGCAACGGCACGGCGACGATGATGGTGGAGCTATTCCGGTAGGGCTTCGCCTAAGCACTGCCGAAACTAGAGGGGGAGACGATCTAGCAGGGGGAGAGAGGGATCCATTGTGGCTTAGGGTGCGGCTGCACTCTCTCCCCTCCAATATATATAGGAGGGAGGGGGAGGGGCTAGCGCCCTAGGGTTTCCCCCTAGCGTCGGTCGAACCAGGGAGGAGGAGTCCTCCCCCCCCCACTCGGATTCCTCCTCCCACAAGGGAGGTGGAGTCCTGGGAGGACTCCCCACTTGCCCTCCTTTCCTCCTCTTCACATGGGCCCTTAGTGGCTGGCTTGCCCAGCCCACTAAGGGCTGGTGCGCCACCGCTAAGTCCCATGTGCCCCCCAGAGTGGGTGGCCCCTCCCGATGGACCCCCGGAACCCTCCCATCACCCTCGGTACATTACTGGAAATACCCAAAACTTTTTCCGGTGTCCAAAACGGGACTTCCTATATATCAATATTTACCTCCGGATCATTCTAGAGCTCCGGGTGATGTCAGGGAACTGATCCGAGACTCCGAACAACATTCATTCACCACCATACATAACTCAATATTACTGAAACGTCATCGAACGTTAGGTGTGCAGACCCTGCGGGTTCGAGAATTATGTAGACATGACCGAGACACCTCTACGGTAATAGCGGGACCTATATGCCCATATTGGTTCCTACATATTCTACGAAGATCTTTCTCGGTTGAACCTCTATGTCAAGGATTCGGTTAATCCCGTATGTTGTTCCCTTTGTTTTTCGGTATGTTACTTGCTCGAGGTTTGATCCTCGGTATCTTCATACCTAGTTCAATCTCGTTACCGGCAAGTCTCTTTACTAGTTCCGTAATACAAGATCACATGGCTAACACTTTAGTCACTTTCTTTGCAATGCTTATTGTGATGTTGTATTACCGAGGGGGCCCTGAGATACCTCTCTGTCACACAAAGTAACAAATCCCAGTCTTGATCCATACCCACCCAACATGCACCCTCTGAGATACCTATAGAGCATCTTTATAGTCACCCAGTTATGTTGCGATGTTTGATACGCACAAGGCATTCCATCGGTGTCAGTGAGTTGCATGTTCTCATGATCATAGGAACAAATACTTGACATGTAGAAAACTATAGCAATAAACTAACACGATCATATGCTACGTTCATAGTTTGGGTCTTGTTCATCACATCATTCTCCTAATGATGTGATCCCGTTATCAAATGACATCTCATGTCTATGGCTAGGAAACCTTGACCATCTTTGATCAACGAGCTAGTCTACTGGAGGCATATTAGGGACACAGTATTGTCTATGTATCCACACATGTATTTGTGTTTCCAATAAATACAATAATAGCATGGATAATAAACGATTATCATGAACAAGGAAATATAATAATAACCACTTTATTATTGCCTCTAGGGCATATTTACAACAAATGGATCATTTTTGAGAGGTATGAAGTTGATGAATTTTAGTAGACACAACTCTCTCTTCCCACTTTTTTCTGTTTTCTTAGTTAAATAAAATAAAATGCCATGCTTATCCTTGGTGCCCACAAGACACCAGGGTGCGCCAACAACCCCAGGCGCGGCCTGGTGGGTTGTGGCCCCCATGTGGGTCCCCTCACTTATCCCTTTAGCCCATGTCATCTCCTACCTCTAGAAAAAATCACCATAGCTCTCCCTCTCGCGCGCGCTTGTTCTTGCTCACAAACCCATGGATTTCGCTCTCTTTGCTCGAAGCTCTATTTCTGAAACTATTTTGGGGGATTGCTTCTCAGTATGTGAATCCCCCATTGATCCAATTAGTTTTTGATTTAGTGGTTTATTTTTAGAATAATTAGGTACTCTTGTTGCAGCAGTAGATGAGCTTGCATGTTGAATTCTTAGTGTTCTAAGTAGTTTGAATGCTTGATATGGCCTATAGGCATCCTTATGAGTAGTTGCTATCAATCTTGTAAAGTTTTGTTAACAAATTTTTGTGTCAGAAAAAGTTTCAAAAAATTATTCGCAAATAAAATGCAATTCTTTAGTAGTTCTTCGAGGACAAGATCCTCGGGGGCATCGTCAAGTGGAAGCTCTGTCCAACAATCTTATGTTGAACCGAGTGCAAGCTCGATGTGGGACGCCGAAACCAAATCGTGCCTTTGGCCGTGTAATACATTGATGGAAGGTGCGGGTATTAAGGAAGAAGTTGAGTAGTATGCTCACAACGTCGATATTGCTGCCTTCATCAAAGATAAATGCACCCAACACCTCAACCTCACGGAGCCTTTTATTAAGAAATTTAAATATTTTCCTCATGAGTCTAGAGTTTCATTTAGCCTTTATAATAATGCTTTCACCATGCCTTTAGACGTGTTCTGTGAAGCGTGCAAAATTCCGTATTGGGGTTCGCTAGACAAACCACCAAAACCTAAATATGAGTCGTTCTTAAGTAATCTTTACTACCGTGAAGATAGGGGAGTGACAAAAGGTAGAATAAAAACCATCCATTTCCCGTCTATACAGTACTTTGCACTCTTTAATGGCAAATGCATTGTAGGCAAGCAAGATTGCAGCACATCGTGTGCACCTAATTTGAGTCTTATACACAGGGTTGTAACGGGAATTAAAAATTACAATTTAGGAGCAATTATTGCATGGAGATTGAATCTAAATGCTGCTAGTGGTTATTTTTATGGTAGGATTTATGCCTCCCGTCTAGCTATGAGGCTAGGAGTATCCCCTTGGCCAAATGATTCTATCTTACCAAATCAGTACTTAGACTTTGATGCCATGAAACACCATAAGTTCCTTAAGGGCACAATCACTATTTATACTTAAAACTTGAGGTTCAATAATGGCCCCATTGTACCTATCGTATTGCCTACTCCTGCTCTCTTTTATTATCACAGGAAAGGGAGATATTACGTCCTTGAGAGCGAGACCCGCACATATAATGCGGAGGTTGAAGCTGCCAGACGGGCTGAGGAGGGTGCGCCAAGAGCCTCGGTGGGCTATCATTCAGATTATTATCCATAATATGGATGGTGATTACCAAGCTTGGCCAAATGCCTAAGCTTGGGGGAGTACGTATTCCCACCAACATTACATTCATGTTCACACATTTCATTCCAGTTGTCAGTGTCCATACTTTTTCATTGTATTATCCATGCTAGATTTATTTTCTCACTTCCTTTTTGTGTGTTTGAAAAACTTTGAGAAAATCCAAAAATATCTCTTGTTTCTTTTCGATTTTTCTTTCTAGTTTAATTACTTGTAGTACTAAAAGAAAACCCAAAAAGATTTCTTATTTCTTCTTTTGCTTGTTGGGAGTTCTCCCGTGTAAATAGTTTTTCTCATTTTTGTTTTCCCTTATTTTATTTGCTTTCTTCAAGAAAAAATAAAAACTCCAAAAATATTTCAGTGTGTTTCTCTGAAATTCTTTTCTCTTTTATTGAGTCGTACCAAGGAGAAGACCATGATGAAAATGTTGAGTGGCTCTCGTATGCACCACTATTGATCTAACAAAGAGCCTATATTACTTTGTCTTCTCCTCTTGAATAAAATGTTTGCAGATTCCAGCTTAGTCCACGGCACTCTTGCGCTATTATTATTTTCATATCCTTCGATCATGCAAGTGAAAGGCAATAATGACGATATTTGATGAATTGACTGTGGCAGAGAGAAGCAGGTATGAACTCAACTTGTTTTTGTTTTTGTAAATATGTTTAACCTAGTATCCATGATTCAACATATTATGATTGAACATGTTTGCAATGACAATTAGAGATTATAGTTGCTCATGCCTTGCTTAAGTAGCTAGGAGTGGATAATGTTTTGTCTTGGAGGTTAACATGCATTAAAATGGTTGTGATGTAGTATGATGATATGGTACCCTCCTCTGAATGTTTCAAGTGGCTTGACTTGGCACATGTTCACGCATGTAGTTGAATCAAAATCAACATAGCCTTCACGATATTTATGTTCATGGTGTCCAGATCCTACTCATGATATCACTCAATGTTTATTATTCATAATGCATGTTTATGACCGTCTTCGCTCTCTACCTAGCCGCTTCTCAACCTATTTGCTAGCCTTTGCCTGTACTAAGCGGAATATTGCTTGTGCAAAAAAAACCTTAAACCAAAGTTATTCTAGATGGGTCCACTATATCTACCTATATGTGGTATTACCTTGTCGTTCCAAGTAAATTTGCATGTGCCACCTCTAAAATTTCAAATAAACATTTTTTGTGTGTGCCTAGGCCGCTCATGTAGCGACAGGGGGTGGTCAGTATCTTCCATGTTAAGCGGGTTATTCTCATGATGAGTGCTTATTCATTCCTCCTTGCACAAGAGGGGCGGTAATAGGGATTCCCAGTCCCGAAATCAAAAGAAATGCAAATAATTAAACAAAACTCCCCCAGGAATGTTGTTGGTATGGACGGTACCGATGCATGGATTCGGCTAGACATGGAGTGTGTTTGTTGGTGGAGCGGGAGTAAACCTTTACTTTTACTGCTTGGGAACCATCGCTAATTTGTTTAACATGGAAGATATTGATAGCTCTTGGTCGTGACGTTGACAGGAAGGGTGTAGCTCCCAAAATTATACTCATATCTTATTTAAGCCTTGAGCTCTGGCACCTCTGCAAATCCCTGCTTCCCTCTGCAAAGGGATTATCTATTTACTTTTATGTTGAGTCATCACCTTCTCAAATAAGCGCCAGCTCTGAGAGCGCTATTGTCATCCTCATGCATTGTGTATAGCTAATGTTGGATGCATCATGACTGGATCTTTTCTACCATGAATTACAATGTCTAGTCGTTGCTTGAACTTTGGAGGTGCTCTGCATTTATGTTTTGCGGTCTCGGAAAGGGCTAGCAAGATACCATTATTGTCATATTATATCATGATTGTTTTAACAAACTATTTGCATTCGAGATATTTTATTATTGCTCGCTAGTTGCTTATGTTACTGATATGAGTTAATATAATCTTTAAGAGTTATTGTTGACATGGTTAGTTACAATCTTTGCTGAAAACATAGGTGCTACTTAAGCATATGTTCGTAAAAGTTTTTCTTTATCACTTTCAGTTTGTCAACTGAATTGCTTGAGGACAAGGAAGGGTTTAAGCTTGGGGAAGTTGATACATCTCCACCGTATCTAATTTTCCTAACCCTTTTGCTCTTGTTTTGGACTCTAATTTTCATGATTTGAATGAAACTAACCCAGACTGACAATACTTTTGGCAGAACTACCATGGTGTTGTTTTTGTGCAAAAATAAAAGTTCTCGGAATGGAACGAAACTTTCTGGAGAATCTTCGGTCTTTGTCATCATCAACCCTGCTTCATCACCAATTCCATGATGCTCCCCACCGGGAGTGAGTAGTTCCTTCGTAGGATTGTTGGTCAGTGAGGAGCTGGATGAGATTCATAATGTAATCGAGTTAGTTTTGTTAGGGCTTGATCCCTAGTATCCATTATGTTCTAAGTTTGATGTTGCTATGACTTTGCCATGCTTAATGCTTGTCACTAGGGCCCGAGTGCCATGATTTCAGATCTAAACCATTTATGTTATCATCATTATATCTATGTTCTTGATCTTATCTTGCTAGTCATATGCACCTAGTCATATGCACCTGTTATGTGTTATGATCCGTCAACCCCGGGGTGATAGTAATTGGGATACTTTCCTATGATGATCGTACTTTGAGGAGTTCATGTATTCACTATGTGTTAATGCTTTGTTCCGGTTCTCTATTAAAAGGAGGTGTTAATATCCCTTAGTTTCCTTATGGACCCCACTACCACGGGTGGGTAGGACAAAAGATGTCATGCAAGTTCTTTTCCATAAGCACGTATGACTATTTACGAAATACATGCCTACATTACATTGATGAACTGGAGCTAGTTCTGTGTCGCCCTAGGTTATGATTGTTATATGATGAATGTCATCCAACAAATACATCGATCCAGTGCCTACAAATTTTCCAGTCATTGGTCTTGCTAAGTTACTACTGCTACTGTTACTATTGCACTTGCTACAAAATCACTATTGCTATCGTTACCACTACTGTTACTGTTTCTGTTACTAGTGCTATGAAATTACCATATTCTTGTGCTACTGATCACTTTGCTGCAGATATTTATCTTCGGGTGTGGTTGAATTGACAACTCAACTGTCAATACTCTCAAATATTCTTTGGCTCCCTTTGTGTCAAATCTATAAATTTGGTTTGAATACTCTACCCTCGAAAATTGTTGCGATCCCCTATACCTGTGGGTTATCACATACAAGGGAGCAATTCCTCAAAACAGTTTTGGGAACGGAGTTTTGAGCAAATAAATTGAAAATCTCAGGTTTGGGAGCAAGAACATGAGAGAGAAAGAGACTATGTATTTTTGCTGGAGGTAGGAGAAGGCAAGGGAGTTGTGGGCCCCGCAAGCTATCAAGGCTCGCCCAGGGCTGGGTGCACCCTGCTGTCTTGTGACCTACCGGTGCACCTCCCTCATGTGTTTTCAGCACCAATTTTTTTAACATTTTAGAAAAGATCATGTTAAAATTTTGTGGCATTCTAAGACTTTTTATTTCTGGGTCCTTTTCATTGCATGGGGAACTCGGAAAACAAGATAATCATGGCATTTTTTGTATTTAACTAAAAATAACAAAGAGTAAACTAATCGTACAGAAATTTGTTCTTACTAAATTCATCAACCATATGTCTTTCAAAAAGGATCTATTAATAAATTCGATAAAGTTTTATTAATAACCATTTCCGATTGACATGAAACCAAGGAACTTTCGTATAACACTAAGTTACCTCAATGGGGATTTGCATATCCTCAACAATAAGAATATCATGTTTCTTCTTGGCACTAGGAAGAGGAAGTTTGACCCCTCCAATAGTGATTGTGGCAATTGGCACAATGACATTAATATTATTTACCGAAGCTTGTTTCTTCGGAAAATGCACCGTATGTTTTTTGGCATTGACATGAAAAGTAACATTGCTCTTATTGCAATCAATAGAGACCCTACAGTATTTAAAAAGGGTCTACCAAGGATAATCAACATGTTGTCGTCCTCGGGCATCTCAGGAGTAACAAAGTCGGTTAAGATAGTAACATTTGCAACCATAACAGGAACATCTTCACAAATCCCAATAGGTATAGCAATGGATTTATCAGCCTTTTGCAAGGATATCTTAGTAGGTGTAAGCTTATTCAAATCAAGTCTTTTATATAAAGATAAAGGCACAACACTAACACCAGCTCCTAAATCACATAAAGCAGTTTTAACATAACTTTGTTTAATGGAGCAAGGTATTGTGGGTACACCCGAATCTCCCGATTTCTTAGGCACTCCACCATCAAAAGAATAATTAGCAAGCATGGTAGCAATTTCAGTTCCAGGTATCTTTCTTTTTGTTGGTAATAATAGCCTTCATATACTTAGCATACGGAGGCATTTTCAAAATACCAGTCAAGCGAATGCGCAAAAGACAGGTCTAATCATTTCAGTAAAGCTTTCAAACTCCTCCTCATCCTTACTATTGTAAGGCTTATGAGGGAATGCCATGGGTTTTTGGACCCATGGCTCTCTTTCCTTACCATGTTTTC
The DNA here is from genome assembly GCA_022496015.1 of Hordeum marinum. Lineage (NCBI taxonomy): Eukaryota > Viridiplantae > Streptophyta > Magnoliopsida > Poales > Poaceae > Hordeum > Hordeum marinum. The sequence continues at coordinate 49,286,919 of CM039672.1, forward strand.
TAGCAAAAAAATATTTCTTCCCATAGCGTGTATTTTTAGGATGTGGGTTATCAAGATCTTCAACAGGTTCTATTCCCACATCATTACCAAGTTCTTTATTATTATATGGTTGAGAATCTAAGTGAACGTCATTGTTATCATTCTCATTCTCAGTATTACTAGGTGAATGTTCACTACAAGATTGTGTCTCAACATCAGAAATAGAAACATCATTTATGTTTTTCAACACGTTTTTCTATAACAGGTTCACTAGAAGCATGCAAAGTCGTATCATTTTTCTTTTTCTTTTTCGTTTTAGATGAACTAGATGCATCACATTAATTCTCTGGGAGTCTTGTTCAATTCTTTATGATAACCCTCGGGATAAAGAGTTTCTTGAGTCATTCTACCTCCTCTGGTCATCACTCTAACATCATGGTCATTCATGTTTTCATTTAATTCAGTAAGAAAACCATTTTGTGACTTAGAAACTTGGTCTAGTTGAGTGTGAACCATGGAAGCATGTTTACCTAGACCTTTAACATCATTAGCAATTCTAAACATCAAGTCACTCAAATGATCTATCATCATGGCATCACGTCTTAATTGATCTTTGACATAGTTATTAAAATGTTCTTGCTTAACAATATAATTATCGAATCCATCCATGCATTGACTAGGAGTCTTTGTATAAGGTATATCACTTTCATTAAAGGAACAAAAATAATTTACCTCTACTACCTGTGTTGGGGTGCCAAGTCCATGTATTTCTTCAATAGGTGGTAACTTCTTGACGTCTTCAGATTTAATACCTTTCTCCCTCAAAGTTCTCTTAGCTTCTTGCATATCTTCTAGACTGAGGAATATAATATCTCTCTTATTTTCAATATGTTCCAACGGTAGTTCAGAAAGTGTCCAATTATTAACATTTTGCAATATATTATTCAATAATTCTTTAGCCTGTCCAATAGTCTGTTCCCTGAAAACGCAACTAGCACAACTATCTAGGTAGTTACTAGAAGCATCGGTTAGTCCATTATAAAAGATATCAAGTATTTCATTTTTCTCAAGAGGATGATTAGGCAAAGCTCTTAGTACCTAGAGAAGCCTCCCCCATCTTGAGGGAGATTCTCTTATTCAATTTGCATAAATTTAAATATTTCCTGTAAAGTAGCTTTTTTTATGAGGAGGTTTTTTCCATAGAAGTAATATATAATATCATGGTTGCTACGCACACAACCAGGAGAAAGAGTGAGGAACCATTTCTTGGCATCGCCTTTTAGCAGAAAAGGAAAAAAGCTTAAGGATATAATAGTAGCGCATATTTTCCTCATGCGCAAACAAAGTGGCAATATCATTCAACTTAGTGAGGTGTCCCACAACATTTTCAGTTTCATAGCCATGGAAATGATCAAATTCTACTATAGTGATTAACTCGGGATCAATAGAGAATTCATAATCCTTATGAGTAACGCATATATGAGATGTAGCAAATTTAGGATCATGTTTCATCCTCTCCATCATAGATTTTTATTTCAGTTTGCATAGTAGTTTCTCCAAATCATCTCTATCATTACAAGAAGAAAGTCTATAACTATCTCCCCATCCATAATATAACCCTTGGGTACATCAGGTAATTCATATCTATTAGGAGATCTAGGCATAATAGGTGAATCATAGTTTTCTTCATTTTCAGCATTTTCAGTTTCAGGACCTAGCAATATGAGCATAAACTAATTCACTAAGTGTAGGATCGAGAGATATGTCTCTAGAGGGGGGTGAATAGACTACTAGCAGAAATTTAAAACCTAACCTTTTCCCAAGTTATTTGGTTGGTAGATTTTAATGGTTTCAACAAGTCTAGATAGTCTAACAGCCCTACATATGCATGTCTAGAAGTATGGCAGCGGAAAGTAAAGAAATTGCACATGTAAGTAAAGAGATGGGATAGGAAGATCAAACGCAATAGGAGACGCAAGGATTTTTCCCGTGGTTCCGATAGGTGGTGCTATCGTACGTCCACATTCATGGAGTCTTCAACAAATAGAGGGTAATGGTCACGAGAGTCCACGGAGGGCTCTACCCACGAAGGTTTCCACGAAGAAGCAACCTTCAATATTCCATGCGGCTTCCATCCACGAAGGACTAGCCTCACTATGGGCAGATCTTCACGAAGTAGGCGATCTCCTTGCCCGTACAAACTTCTTGGTTCACTCCACAACATGAAGTAGGAGGCTCCCAAGCGACACCTAACCAATCTAGGAGGCACCACCCTCCAAAAGGTAATAGGCTCGGTAATGACGATGAACTCCTTGCTCTTGTGCTTCAAGATGATAGACTCCTCAACACACAATCTCTCTCACATAGATTTGGCTTGGTAGAAGAGATGGGATTGGTGGAAAGCAACTTGGGGAGTCTAGAAATCAAGATCCATATGGTTGGAGTGGAAGATCTTGACCTCAACACAAGGGTAGGTGGTTCTCTCTCAGAAAACTAAGTAGGATAGGTATGGAATAGTTCTGAGTGCTTCTATTTCGAGTGGGTGGTGGTGGAGGGGTATATATAGGCATCCCCAAAAATCCAACTGTTACACACAAAAATGACCAACTCGGTGACACCGATGTGTTAATCTTGGTGGTACCAAAGTGACCAAAAGTGGAAACTTTTGAATCTAGGAGGGACCAATTTACGAATCTTGGTTGCACCGACACGGTGACCAACGGTCAGAATTGACAAGCTCGGTGACGCTGATTCACCATTCTCAGACGGACCGAGAATGTGAACTTGCATAACAGAACTTTGGCAACTCAACTCAGTGACGCCGATTCACCATTTTCGGACGGACCGAAAATGTGAACTTGCGTAACAGAGCGTTGGCAACCCAACTCGGTGGCACCGAAAGCAGTGTCGGTTGTACCGAAGGGTTAGGGTTTGGTTGAGTCTGTCTAGGGTTTGGAACTCGGTGGCACCGGGATAGGAATGTTGGTTGCACCGATTTGGCATATTTGGTTTAGGACAGACTTTTGTGGGAGAGTTTGTGGATGTTTTGGTGACTGTCACTTGTGCATGTTTGAGCATATTGTTCACCATCAAAACTTTACCCCGTTTTAATAGTATTGGCTTTCCTATAGACTCAAGGTGATTTCTCACAAATGTAAAATGTAGAGTCCTCTTGCTTGAAGCTTGGCCAACCTATTTCCTTGAATCTTGGGTAATTCCACAGTCTCCTCAATCCTTTTGCCAAATCAACTCTTCATGGACTATTATCTAAAATACACTAGATAGAGGTGTTAGTCCAAGAGAGAATGTATGTTGTCATGAATTATCAAAACCACCAAGGGAGCATGTTGTGCTTTCACTAAGTCACACAGAATTATTTTTATCAAGCATAATAGTAGCATCATCATAACTTTCATGAATTCTAGAGGTAGCTTCATCAAGTAATTATGAAATGTCAGAACGAGCGGCAAGTGGTAGTGTCATAAGCTCATTCAAAACAGTAGGTGAATCAAAAGCAGAGCTAGAGGCAGTTCCTTACCTCCCCTCGTCTTAGAGGGTATGATCTTGGTTCTAGTGTCCTTGAGATTCTTCATAGTGGAAATTGGATATCCTTAGGTGAACACAATAAATAGATCTATGCTCCCTGACAACGGCGCCAAAAAATGTCTTGATAACCCACAAGTATAGGGGATCGCAATAGTCTTCGTGGGTAGTATTACACCCTGATTTATTGATTTGACACAAGGGGAGTCAGAGAATATTTTTTTGTCTTAGCAGTTGAGTTGTTAAGTCAACCACACCTAGGATATCTCTCTACATCAAAGATTTTAGTAGCACGGCAAAATAGTAGTAGTAACGGCAATAACAATAGTTTTGTAGTGATTGTAACAATAGCAACAACAATTGTAACTTAGCAAGATTCATTATATGAAAAGGTTAGGCACGTGGATCAGTGATAGATAATGATTTAAATGACATCAATCATGTAACAGTTACACACTAGAGAGACACAGAACTAGCTCCAATTGTTGAATAAGATGTACGAATGTATTCCGGATATAGTCATACGTGTTTGCGATAAGAACTTGCATGGCATCTTTTGTCGTACCCTCTTGTGGCAGCGGTTCTATAAGGAAACTAAGGGATATTAAGGCATCCTTTTATTAGAGAACCGGAACAAAGCATTAACACCTGGTGAATACATGAACACCTCAAACTATGGCAATCACTGGAAAGAATCCCAATTGTTGTCATCTTGGGGTCTGCAGATCATAACACATAATAGGTGCATACAACTTGCAAGATAGGATATAAACACTTCCATATTCAGAGAAACCATAATAGGTTGAAATCTAAAACCATGGCACTCGGGCCCTGGTGACAAGCATTAAGTATAGCAAAGTCATAGCAACATCAATCTCAGAACATAGTAGATACTAGGGATCAAGCCCTATCAAAATCGATTACATGATCAATCCCATTCAATCCCATCACCGTCCAGCAAGCCTACACAGTAATTACTCACTCTCGGCGGTGAGCATCATGGAATTGTTGATGGAAAAGGGTTGGTGATGACGATGGCGATGAATCCCCCTCTCCGGAGCCCCAAATAGACTCCAGATCAGCCCTCCCGAGGAAGAATAGGAGGTAACGGCGGCTCCATCTTGTAAAACGTGATGAAAAATTATCTCCTATTTTTTTCTGTAATTGTGAATTTGTAGGACTGGACTTAGGGTCAAGGGAGCCATGTTGGCCCCACAAACTAACAGAGCATGCCCAGAGGGTGGGCGTGCCCTGATAGCTTTTGGGCCGTAGGTGGGCCCCCTTAGACAAGTCTTCACTCCATAATTCTTCATATATTCTAGAAAAAATCAACAAAAAGTTTCATCCGATCCTGAGAACTTTTATTTCTGTACAAAAATAACACCAAGGTAGTTCTCCTGAAAACAGCGTCAGCCCGGGTTAGTTTGATTCAAATCATGCAAATTAGAGTCCAAAACAAGATCAAAAGTGTTTGTAACAGTAAATACGTTAGATATGTATCAGCCGCTCGTGTGAAGGAACCCAAGATTGGACCCAAAGCTGAGACTGAGTGCTTCTATTGTGAGGCGAATGGTCACTGGCAGCGGAACTGTCCCAAATACTTGGCAGATAAGAATGCTGGCAACATCAACAAAAAATATATTTGATATGCATCTTATTGATGTGTACCTTAATAGTGCTTGTAGTAGCCCCCTGGGTATTTGATACCGGTTTAGTTGCTAATATTAGTAACTTGAAAACAAGAGATGCGGAATAAACGAGAATGGCTAAGGACGAGGTGACGAGCGCATATGAAGTGTCTCCAAGGTTGATGTGATCACCACGGCATGCTCTGTCTACCTTTGGGATTAGTTTTAAACCTAAATAAATGTTATTTGGTGCATGTGTCAAGCATGAACAATATATCTGGATATTGTTTATTGCGAGACGATTATCTAGAGAATATTGGTTATTCTATTTATGAATAATATCTTTTATGATCATGCACCCAATGTGAATAGTTTATTGAATTTCGATCATAGTGATGCACATGTTCATAATATTGATGCCAAAAGATACAAAGTTAATGATGATAGTATCACATATTTGTGGCACTGCTGCTTAGGTCATATTGGTATAAAGTGCATGAGGAAACTCCATGCTAATGGATCTTTGGACTCGCTCGATTTTGATTTGCTTGAGACATGCGAACTATTCCTCATGGGCAAGATAACTAAGACCCCATTTTCCAGTACGATGGAGCGGTCAAGTGATTTACTGGAAATAATAGATATTGATTTATGCGGTCCAATGAGTGTTGAAGCATGCGGTGGATATCATTATTTTCTTACCTTCACAGATGTTTTGAGTATATACATGTGTATTTACTTGATGAAACACATGTTTCAAACTTTTGAAAGGTTCAAGCAATTTTAGTGTGAAGTTGAAGATCATCATGACAAGAAGATAAAATGCCTATGATGTGATCTGGAGGTGAATATCTAAGTTACAAGTTTGGTATGCATTTAAGACAATGTGAAAATTATTTCACAACTCATGCCACCTAGAACACCATAGTGTAATGGTGTGTCCGGACATCGTAGACATACTCTATTGGATATGGTGCATTCTATGATGTCTCTTACCGATTTGGCACTATGGTTCTAGGGTTATGCATAAGAGACAACTACATTCACTTTAAATAGGGCACCATCTAAATCCGTTGAGACGTCACTGTATGAATTATGGTTTGTCAAGAAACCTAAGCTGTCATTTCTTAGAGTTTGGGGATGTGACACTTATGCCTAATAAGCTTGAACCCAAAGCGGAAAAGTGGATCTTCATGAGATACCCTAAAGCAACAAATTTGCTATACCTTCTACCATAGATCCGAAGGCAAGTCTTTGTTGTCAAGAATGGATCCTTTTCAAAGAAGGAGTTTCTCTCAAAAGAAGTGAGTGGGAGCAAGGTAGAACTTGATGAGGTCAACAACCCTTTGCTTGAATTGAAAAGTAGCGAATTGCAGAAAGGTGCTCCTGTGATGCGTACACCAATTGAAGAGGAAGTTAATGATGATGATCATGAAACTTTGTCTCAAGTCACTACCGAACCTCATAGGTAGACAGGGACATGTACTGCCGAGAGTGTTATGGTAATGTTGTCTTAGAAGTCATGTTGTTGGACAAGATGAGCCTATGAACTATGAGGAAGCGATGATGGGCACGGATTTTGATAAATGGCTAGAGGCCATGTAATACGAGAAAAGATCCATGTATGAAACCAAGTGTGGACTTTGGTAGAATTGCCCGATGATTGGCAGACCATTGAGGACAAATGCATCTTTTAGAAGCAGATAGACGCAATGGTAATGTCACCATCTATAAAGCTTGACTTGTCACAAAGCGGTTTCCGACAGGTTCAAGGAGTTAACTATGATGAGACATTCTCACCCATAGTGATGCTAAAGTCTGTTTGGATTATTTAGCATTCACTGAATTTTTTGATTATGAAATCTGGCGGCTGGATGTCAAAACATCGTTCCCGGCAGGAAAGGTTGTATGTGATACAATCGAGAGGTTTTGTTGATCCTAAGGATGCTAAAAGGTATGCAAACTCCAACGATCCTTCAATGGACAGGTGCAAGCATCTCGGAGTTGGAATGTACGCTTTGATGAGGTGAACAAAACTTTTGGGTTTTATACTAAGTTTATGAAGAAACGTGTATTCGCAAGAAAGTGAGTGGGAGTTCTATAGCATTTCTGATAAGTATATGTGGATGACATATTGTTGACTAGAAATGATGTAGAATTTTTGAAAGCATACATGGTTGTTCGAAAGGAGTTTTTCAAAGGAAGACCTGGGTAAAGCTTCTTACATATTGGGCATCAAGATCTATCGATATAGATCAAGGTGCCTCATAAGACTTTCACAGAGCACATAGCTTGACAAGATTTTGAAGGAGTTCAAAATGGATCAGTCAAAGAAGGAGTTCTTGCCTGAGTTGTAAGGTGTGAAGTTGAGTAAGACTGAAAGATCGACCACGGTAGAAGAAATAGAATGGATGAAGCTTGTCCCCTATGCCTCGGCCATAGCCTCTATAATGTATGCCATGTTGTGTACCCTACCTGATGTGTTCCTTGCCATGGGTCTGGCAAGGGTGTACAATAGAGATCCAGGAATGGATCACTGGACATCGGTCAAGATTATCCTCAGGTACCTAAATAGGACTAAGGAAATTTTTCTTGGTTAGGAGGTGATAAAGAGTTCGTCATAAAGGGTTACGTCAATGCAAGCTTTGACACCGATCTGCACGACTCTGAATCACAAACCGGATACGTATAGTGGAGCAGTCATTTGGAATAGCTTCAAGTGGAGCATGATAGCACCATGATGGTATGACATAAAGATTTGCAAAGTACACATAGATATGAATGTCGTAGACCCATTGACTAAAACATCTCTCACAAATAAAACATGGTCAAACCCAAGAACTCACTGGGTGTTAATCACATGCAAATGTGAACAATATTATTGACTCTAGTGCAAGTGCGAGACTTTTGGAACTATGCCCTAGAGGCAATAATAAATTGGTTATTATCATATTCTCCTATTCATGATAAGCGTTTATTACCCATGCTAGAATTGTATTGACTGAAAACTTAAATACGTGTGTGGATATATAAAAAAACATTGTGTCCCTAGTGAGCCTCTACTAGACTAGCTCGTTGATCAAATATGATTAAGGTTTCCCAACCATAGGCATGAGTTGTCATTTGATAACAGGATTGCATCACTAGGATAATGATGTGATGGACAAGATGCAACCATAAGCTTAGCATATGATCGTATCACTTAGTTTATTGCTATGACTTTCTTCATGTCAAGTATTTGTTCCTTAGACCATGAGATCGTGTAACTCCATGACACTAAAGGAATACTGAGTGTGTATCCAAACGTCACTTTGTAACTAGGTGATCATAAAGGTTCTCTACAGGTATCTCCGATGGTGTCTATTGGATTGGCATGGATTGAGACTGAGATTTGTCACTCCGTATGACGGAGAGATATCTCTAGGCCCAGTCGGTAATACAACATCACAAGAAGCTTGCAAGCAATGGGACTAACGATTTATTCATGGGATCTTGTATTACAGAACAAGTAAAGAGACTTGCCGGTAATGAGATTTAACTAGGTATAGAGATACCTACGATTGAATCTCGGGTAAGTAACATATCGCTGGACAAAGGGAATTGCAAAGATTAACCGATTCCTCGACATCGTGGTTCAACGATAAAAAATCTTCATGGAATATATAGGAACCAATACGGGCATCCAGGTCCGCTATTGGTTATTGGTCGGAGAGGTGTGTCGGTCATGTCTACATGATTCATGAACCCATAGGGTCCGCACACTTAACGTTCTATGACGCTAGAGTAGTATTTGGATATGTACGTTGGTGACTAAATGTTGTTCAGATTCCCGGATGAGATCCCGTACGTCAGGAGGAGCTCCGTAATGGTCCGGAGGTAAATATTTTTATATGGGAAATCATATTCAGGGTTTCGGAAAATGTTCGGGATTTTTTGGTATTACACCGGGAAGGTTCTGGAGTGGGGTCCACCTGCATGGTGGGCCCACATGGATGTGGGTAGTGGGGCAAGTCCCCACACCCTTGATCTAAGTGCACCAAGATACCCCCTAAGGATAGGATCATATCTCGAAGGGATAAGATGAAGATCTCTAAAAAGGGGGGATAGAAGTCGGTGGGGAAAGAAAGGAGGGATTTACTTCCTCCCCCCTTGACCAACGATCCAAACAGAAATATACCAGACCCTCCCACGCCTATATAAAGGTGGGGTGGTGCAAGGGGGTAGCCAACCCTTTCCACGGTCAAAACCGCTCTCTCGTGTCTCCCGTTCCTCGTCCCAAAGGTGCTTGGCGAAGCCTTGCCGGTGATGCACCACCACTATCGCCACCACATTGTTGTGTTGGTTGTGATACCATCTACTTATACCTTTATCTTGCTGGATCAAGGAAGGAAGACGTCATCAAACCGCACATGTGATAAACTCATAGGTGTCCTCCGTTCGATGCTAGATTGGTTTGAATTGTGATTGGATCGCGAAGAGTATGACTACATCAACTGCATTATATATGCTTCCGCTTTTGGTCTACAATGGTATGTAAACACGCTCTCCCCTCGTTGCTATGCATCTCCATAGATAAATATTGGGTATTCGTAAGAAAAAAATGTTTTCCATGCTCCGTTCCCCAACATCTCTACCTCGGATACATAGAAAATAAAAGTGAGTCTCTACCATGTACATAGCAAATGAAAGTGAGTTTGAACCTCACATACACAACAATAAAAGTGAGTCTCCATTCATACACGAGCTCATCATAATCACAAACAAGTTCACAGGTCGCTTAATTTTTACATCTTAGGAGGCATTTTCTTCTGCTTTCCTTTTGCTGTAGATTTTGATGGTGGAGTAGCAGCTTGAGATGTAGCTTGGATCCTTGTGACGCGTTTGGGACTATCTTGAGATGCAACTTGGCTTCTTTTGATAGCTCCCGGCTGCTACAAGTTGCATCATTCTTTCTCTTGGTTGGTGTAGATGGAACGACACTGCTAACTGAAACATCAAACCATGGAGATGGATTCTCCCCCTACTTTTCCTACAAAAAGAAGCAATTAGAAGGATTTTCATGTAAAAGCATTATAGATAGAAAATAACAAGTACTAGTTTGTACCTTTTCTTTGTTCCATTTTTAGGACAACCAGCTTCTCTATGTCCCACCTCCTCGCATTTTTTGCACTTGTTCAAGGATCCCATCCTTGATCCACCTTCCCACAACCTATTTATCCTCTGTTTTCTTGTTCTTCCAACACCTTTTTCTTGCTTGCTGGAATTGGTGCACGCAAAGCCTATATCCACATGTGGCCAATGATTATTGTCTTTAAGGGGATCAACTACACCTTCATATGCTGCCCTAAATCTACTAACTGAGTAGTACTCGTATATATAATCCTCCATCTTAACAAAGTTGTGAGGTTGCAAAATATTTATGAAGTCTAGTGCATGGTCGCAAGGCTTGCCCGTGTGCTGCCATTGTAGACATGTACGGTCATGTTTGAGAGTTGTGACCACATGTCTTTCATCATATTTGTTTACATTTCTCACTTCCCCACTCCAATCAGTTGATGATTTAGCCATGAGATGTCCTAGTCCTCGAGTCTTTGCATTTAATTGGTGTATGAAAAATGGAGGTATTATCCCTACAAATATTTCTCCAATCATTCTTATCTTTCTAAATAGTTGCATAATCGTCTCTCTGATCTTACCAGCTAGCTGAACAATCAGAAAGTCCTTGATATCTCGCACCCATGCATCAAAGCAATCGATAAGATTGTTATTTATGTAGTCACACTTGCTAGCAACGTTGAACATGTACATGGTCCATAAAAGATTATGGTAATCCCTAAGGTAAGGATATACTTTCTCATATGAATCAAATACCTTTGCCATGTGATGTTCATATTCTTCTAGCATATATGCCCTAGTATCAGTCCACAATGTTCCAAACGCATCACCATGAAAATATTTCTAAAAATTATGGCACATATGCCTAAAGCTCTCTCGCTGCTCAACTTGAGGAAAAACCTTCTTAACAACATTTTCAACACCCTTGCAAGCATAAATACAAACAGCTAATACCGGAGGGTACCCTATTGCCTTCTTCGCTTGATTCATAAACCAAACCGAATTATCTCCATTTTCAGACTCAATAAAGCCATAAGCCACCGGGAAAGTCCAACTACGACTATCCAAAGCACTGACTACATCTAGCCGACCATTCCACTTTTCATTCAAATGAGTTGAATCTATGGTAATATATGGCCTACATCCATTTAGAAAACCATCTATGCAAGGCTTGAAAGTGATAAATAGCTTGTCGAAATATACTTGTATGAATCTCAACAATACTCCCCGGAGACCTCAATTCTATTTCAGCCTTATAGATGTACAACATTCTGAAACTTTCCTTCCAACTCCCATATAAGACGGTTGTTGATTTTTCGTCTTTCCACACTATGTGATAGTTGTTACAAATATGCCCTAGAGGCAATAATAAATTGGTTATTATCATATTTCCTTTTTCATGATAATCGTTTATTATCCATGTTATAATTGTGTTGATCAGAAACTCAGATACATGTGTGGATACATAGACAACACCATGTCCCTAGTATGCCTCAAATAGACTAACTCGTTGATCAAAGATGTCTATGGTTTCCTAGTCATGGACATGAGATGTCATTTGGTAATGGGATCACATCATTAGGAGAATGATGTGATGGACAAGACCCAAACTACAAACGTAGCATATGATCGTGTCAGTTTATTGCTACTGTTTTCTGCATGTCAAGTATATGTTCCTATGACCATGAGATCATGCAACTCACTAACACCGGAGGAGTACCTTGTGTGTATCAAACATCGCAACATAACTGGGTGACTATAAAGGTGCTCTACAGGTATCTCCGAGGGTGTCTGTTGGGTTGGCATGGATCAACACTGGGATTTATTACTTCGTGTGACGGAGAGGTATCTCAGGGCCCACTCGGTAATACAACATCACAATAAGCCTTGCAAGCAATGTGACTAAGTGTTAGCCACGGGATCTTGTATCACGGAACGAATAAAGAAACTTGCCGGTAACGAGGTTGAACTAGGTATGGAGATATCGACGATCGAATCTCGAGCAAGTGACATGCCGAAGAACAAAGGGAACATCATATGGGATTAACTGAATCCTTGACATAGAGGTTCGACCGATAAAGATCTTCGTAGAATATGTAGGAACCAATATGGGCATCTAGGTCCCGCTATTGGTTATTGACCATAGAGGTGTCTCGGTCATGTCTACATAGTTCTCGAACCCGCAGGGTCTGCACACTTAAGGTTTGGTGAGGTTTCAGTAGTATAGAGTTATGCATGGTGGTGACCAAAGGTTGCTCGGAGTCCCGGATGAGATCCCGGACATCACGAGGAGCTCCGGAATGGTCCGGAGGTAAAGATTGATAGATAGGAAGTCCTATTTTGGTCGTCGAAAAAGTTTCGGGCTCATCGGTAGTGTACCGAGAGTGCCCTAGTGTACCGGGAGACCATCAGGAGGGGTATTTCGACCCAAGAGGCTACATGGGCTGTGGTAGAGTGAATACCAGCCCTTAGTGGGCTGGTGGAAGTCCCACACAATGCCCATGCGGCTAGGGGAGAAAACCCAATGAGAAAAAGGTTGAAAAAGGCAAAATAGGGAGGAATCCTAGTCCTACTAGGATTGGAGGAGGAGTCCTCCTCTCCTCCTTGATTCGGTTGAACCAAGGGCTGGCCCCTTGAGGGCCAAGCCTCCTCCTCTCTTCCTCTTATATATACTAGAGGTTTTAGGGTTTTTGCACTAGATTTTCAGCCACGTGCCACCCGTTCCTCTGGTGCATAGTTTCTCCCCTAGATCGGTTTTCTGCAGTGCTTAGGCGAAGCCCTGCCAGAATTACTCCACCACCATCACCACAACGCCATCATGCTGCCGGAGAACTCGTCTACCTCTCCACTCCCTCTTGCTGGATCAAGAAGGCGGAGATCGTCACCAAGCTGTATGTGTGCTGAATGTGGAGATGTCGTCCGTTCGGCACTAGATCGGAAGGACCATGATCAAGATCGCGAGACGGATCATGATGAGATCACGGGATGGATCGTGATGGGTTCGCGGGATGGATCGTGATTGGATCGCGGGACATATCATGATGAGATCGCGGGATGCTCGGCGATTTGGATCACGAAGACGTTTGACTACACCAACCGCGTTTCTTAACGCTTCCTGCTTAGCGATCTACAAGGGTATGTAGATCCACTCTCCCTCTCGTAGATGCTCATCACCATGGATAGGTCTTGCGTGAACGTAGGAAATTTTTTGTTTCCCATGCGACGTTCCCCAACAATGGTATCAGAGCTAGTTCTATGTGTAGATGAGATCTCGAGTAGAACACAAAGAGTTTGTGGGCGTTGATGCTTAGATTGCTTCCTCCCTTGGTCATGTTTTGATTTAGCGGTATTGTGGGATGAAGCATCCCGGACCAACATTACTCGTACGCTTACGAGAGGCCGGTTCCCTCAACCGCAACTTGTTGCAAAAGATGGCTGACGGGTGGCAGTTTCTCCTACTTTAGTTGGATCGGATTCGACAAAGGCTGTCCTTGAGAAGGTTGAAAAGCAACTTATGTATCACCGTTGTGGTTTATGCGTAGGTGAGAATTGTTCTTGCAAGATACCCGTAGCATCCACGTAAAACATGCAACAACAATTAGAGGACGTCTAACTTGTTTTTGCAGGGTATGTTGTGATATGATATGGCCAATTACATGATGAGATATATGTGATGTATGAGATGATCATGTGTTGTATAGAATATCACGACTTGCATGTCGATGAGTACGAAAACCGGCAGGATCCATAGGGTTGTCTTTAATTATTGTATGACCGCGTGTCGATCATTAAGCGCCATGTAATGCTTTACATTATCGCTAAATGATAGAAAATATTAGTAGAAGCATGGTGGGCGCGACAACCTCGATGACGACACATTGATAGAGATCAAGATGATGGAGATCATGGTGTCATGCCGGTGATGATGGAGATCATGCCGGTGCTTTCAAGATGGAGATCAAAAGCACAAGTTCATGGCCATATCATGTCACTTATGATTTGCATGTGATGTTAATCCTTTTATGCACCTTGTTTTGCTTAGGAAGACGATAGCATTATAAGGTGATCCCTCACTTAATTTCAAGATAAATTGTGTTCTTCCCGAGTGTGCACCGTTGCGAAAGTTCATCGTATCGAGACACCACGTGATGATCGGGTGTGATAGACTCTACGTTCACATACAATGGGTGCAAGCCAGTGTTGCACATGTAGAACACTCGGGTTAAACTTGACGAGCCTAGCATGTACAGACATGGCCTCGGAACACAAGAGACCGAAAGGTCGAACATGAGTCATATAGTAGATATGATCAACATGATGATGTTCACCATTGAAACCACCTCAACTCACGTGATGATCGGACTTGAGTTGGTGAATTTGGATCATGTATCACTCCAATGACCGGAGGGATGTCAATTTGAGTGGGAGTTCTTCAGTAATATGATTAATTGAACTCATTATCATGAACATAGTCAGTAGTGTCTTTGCAAATTATGTTGTAGATTACTTGCTCGCGCTGTAGCTCCCTTGAATTTTTATATGTTCCTAGAGAAATAGAGTTGAAAGATGATGGTAGCAATATTGCGGACTGGGTCCATGATCTGAGGATTGTCCTCATTGCTGCACAGAAGGCTTATGTCCTTAATGCACCGCTCGGTGCGCCAACCCCTCTAGCGTCGTTTGTAGATGTTGTGAACATCTGACAGGCACGTTCTGATGACTACTTGATAGTTTAGTGCGTCATGCATTACGGCTTAGAATTGAGGCTCCCAAATGTTTTGAACGTCACGGAACATATGAGATGTTCTAAGAGCTGAAATTAGGATCTCAGGCTCGTGCCCATGTTGCGAGATATGAGATCTCCAACAAGATTCTTTTCCTGCAAGATGAAAGAGAATAGCTCAATCGTTGAGCATGTGCTCAGATTGTCTGTGTGCTACAATCGCTTGAATCGAGTGGGAGTTGATCTTCCAAATAAGATAGTGATTGATATAGTTCTCCAAGTCACTGTCACTAAGCTACTAGAACTTGGTGATGAACTATAAAATGCCAGGGATAGAAATAATGATCCTTGAGTTGTTCGCGATGTTTGACACCGCGAAGATAGAAATCAAGAAGGAGCGTCAAGTGTTGATGGTTAGTCAAACCACTAGTTTCGAGAAGGGCAAGAGCAAGGAGGGAAACTTCATGGATAGCAAGTCAGTTGCTGCTCCAGTGAAGCAACCCAAAGTTGAACCCAAACCTGAGACTAAGTGCTTCGATTATGAGGAGAGCGGTCGCTGAAGCGGAACAACCCTAGATACTTGGTAGATAAGAAGGCTGGCAACGTCGACAGAAGTATATTTGATATGCGTGTTGATGATGTGTACCTTGTGAGTACTCCTAGTAGCACCTGGGTATTGGATACCGGTTCGGTTGCTAAATGTTAGTAACTCAAAATAAAAGCTATGGAATAAACGGAGAACTAGCTAAGGGTGAGGTGACGATGTGTGTTGGAAATGTTTCCAAGGTTGATGTCATCAACATCGCACGCTCTCTCTACCTTCGAGATTAGTGACGAACCTAAATAAATGTTATTTTGTGTTTTGCATTGAGCATGAATGTGATTAGATCGTGTTCATTGCAACATGGTTATTCATTTAAGTTAGAGAATAATGGTTATTCTGTTTACATGAATGATACCTTCAATGGTCATGCACCCAGTGAGAATGGTTTGTTGAATCTTGATCGTAGTAATACACATGTTCATAACATTGATGCCAAAAGATACAAAGTTAATAATTATAGTACCACATACTTGTGGCACTGTCACTAAATGTCATATTGGTATAAAGCGCATGAAGAAACTCCATGCTTATGGATCTTTGGACTTATTCGATTTCGAATTGGTTGAGACATGCGAACCATGCCTCTTGGGCAAGATGACTAAGGACCCCGTTTTCCAGATGGATGGAGCGGACAAGTGATTTATTGGAAATGATACATGTTGATGTGTGTAATCCAATGAGTCTTGTAGCGTGCGGTGGATATCGTTATTTTCTTACCTTCACTGATGATTTGAGTAGATATAGTGTATATTTACTTAATGAAACACAAGTCTGGATCGTTTGAAAGGTTCAAGAAAATTCAGAGTGAAGTTTAAGATCATCGTGACAAGAAGATAAAAATGTCTGTGATATGATCGTGGAGGTGAATATCTGAGTTACGAGTTTGGCATAATACTTTAGACAATGTGAAAGTTGTTTCACAACTCACGCCACCTGGAACACCATAGTGTGATGGTGTGTCTGAATGTCATAGTCCTACTCTATTCGATGTGGTGCGTGCTATGATGTCTCTTATCGTTTTGCTACTATAATTTTGGGGTTATGCATTAGAGACAACTACATTCACTTTAAATAGGGCACCATCTAAATCCGTTGAGATGACACCGTGTGAATTAGGGTTTGATAGAAACCCAAGATGTCATTTCTTAATGTTTGGGGCTGCGACGCATGTGTGAAAAATGTTTTCACCGAATAAGCTCAAACCCAAAGCGGACAAATGCATCTTCATAGAATACCCTAAGAACAGTTGGGTGAACCTTCTATCTTAGATCCAAGCATAAAATGTTTGTTGCTAAAACTAGGTCCTTTCTCGAGAAAGAGTTTCTCTCAAAAGAATTGAGTGGGAGGAAGATAGAACTTGATGAGGTTGTTGAACCTTTGTTCAACCAAAGAGTAGCGCAGCGCAGGAAGATGTTTCTGTGAAGCCTATGTTAGTTGAAGAGGTTAACGATGATGATCATGAAGCTTCGGATCAAGTTACTATCAAACCTCGTAGGTTGAGAAGGATGTGTATTGCTCCTGAGTGGTACGACAACCCTGTCTTGAAGGTCATGTTGTTGGACAACGATGAACCTACGAGCTGTGGAGAAGCGATGATGGGCCCGGATTCCGACAAAATGGTTAGAGGCCATGAAATCCGAGAAAGGATCCATGTATGAAAACCAAGTATAGACTTTGGTAGACTTGCTCGTTGGACGGAAGGTCGTCGAGTACAAATGGACCTTTGAGATGAAGACAGACGCTGATGGTAAATGTCACCATTTATAAAGCTCGACTTGTCACAAATAAGTTTCTGACAAGTTCAAAGAGTTGACTGCGATGAGACTTTCTCACTCGTAGCGATGCTAAAGTCTGTTGGAATTATGTTAGCAGTTGTTGCATTGTTCAATTATGAAATCTGGCAGATGGATGACAAAACATCGTTTCCTTAACAGTTTACTTGAGGAAAAGTTGTATGTGATACAACCAGAAGGTTTTGTCAGTCCTAAGGATGCTAAAAGGTGAGCAAGCTTCAGTGATCCTTCATGGACTGAAGCAAGCATATCGGAGTTGGAATATACACTTTGATGAGGTGATCAAAGTTTTTGAGTCTATACAAAGTTTATGAGAAACTTGTATTTACAATAAAGTGAGTGGGAGCACTATAGAGTTTCTGATAAGCATATGTGGTTGACATATTGTTGATCGGAAATGATGTAGAATTTCTGGAAAGCATAAAGGGTTGTTTGAAAGGAGTTTTTCAAAGGAAGACCTGGATAAAGCTACCTAATTGTTGAGCATCAAGATCTATAGAGATAGATGAAGATGCTTGATGAGACTTTCAATGAGTACATACCTTGACAAGATTTTGAAAGAGTTCAAAATGGATCAGTCAGCGAAAGAGTTCTCTCCTGATTTATAAGGTGTGACGTTGAGTGAGACTCAAAGCTCGACCATGGCAGAAGAAAGAGAAAGGACAAATGTCGTCCCCTATGCCTTAGCCATAGGCTCTGTATAGTATGCCATGTTGTGTACCGCACCTGTGTGTGCCTTGCCATGAGTCCGTCAAGGGGTAAAAGAGTGATCCAGGAGTGGACCACTGGACAGTGGTCAAGATCATCCTTAGTAACTAAAATACTAAGGAAATGTTTCTCGATTATGGAGGTAAGAAAGAGTTCATCGTAAAGAGTTACGTCGATGCAAGCTTTGACACCAATCCAGATGAATCTTAGTAGAAATCCGGATACGTATAGTAGAGCAGCCATTTGAAATAGCTCCAGGTGGAGTGTGGTAGCAGTGTTTACAGTTTGACATAGAGATTTGCAAAGTACACACGGATCTGAATGTCGCAGACCCGTTGACTATAAGACCTCTCTCACATGCGAAGCATGATCGAACCCCAGAACTCCTTGGGTGTTAGATTCATAACAATGCGAATCACATGGTGATGTGAACTAGATTATTGACTCTAGTGCAAGTGGGAGATTGTTGGAAATATGCCCTAGAGGCAATAATAAATTGGTTATTATCATATTTCCTTGTTCATGATAACCGTTTATCATCCATGCTATAATTGTGTTGATCGGAAACTCAGATACATGTGTGGATACATAGACAACACCATGTCCCTAGTATGCCTCTAATAGACTAGCTCGTTGATCAAAGATGGCTATGGTTTCCTAGTCATGGACATGAGATGTCATTTGGTAACGGGATCACATCATTAGGAGAATGATGTGATGGACAAGACCCAAACTACAAACGTAGCATATGATCGTGTCAGTTTATTGCTAATATTTTCTACATGTCAAGTATATGTTCCTATGACCATGGGATCATGCAACTCACTAACACCGGAGGAGTACCTTGTGTGTATCAAACGTCGCAACGTAACTGGGTTACTATAAAGGTGCTCTATAGGTATCTCCGAGGGTGTCTGTTGGGTTGGCATGGATCAAGACTGGGATTTGTTACTCCGTGTGACGGAGAGGTATCTTAGGGCCCACTCGGTAATACAACATCACAACAAGCCTTGCAAGCAATGTGACTAAGTGTTAGCCACGGGATCTTGTATTACGGAACGAATAAAGAGACTTGCCGGTAACGAGGTTGAACTAGGTATGGAGATACCGACGATCGAATCTCGGGCAAGTGACATACTAAAGAACAAAGGGAACATCATACGGGATTAACTGAATCCTTGACACAAAGGTTCGACCTATAAAGATCTTTGTAGAATATGTAGGAACCAATATGGGCATCCAGGTTCCGCTATTGATTATTGATCGTAGAGGTGTCTCGGTCATGTCTACATAGTTCTCGAACCCGCAGGGTCTGCACACTTAAGGTTTGGTGACGTTTCGGTAGTACAGAGTTATGCATGGTGGTGAACGAAGGTTGTTCGGAGTCCTGGATGAGATCCCGTACATCACGAGGAGCTCCGGAATGGTCCGGAGGTAAAGATTGATATATAGGAAGTCCTATTTTGGTCGCCGGAAAAGTTTCGGGCTCATCGGTAGTGTACCGGGAGTGCCGGTAGTGTACCGGGAGACCATCGGGAGGGGTATTTCGATCCAAGGGGCTACATGGGCTGTGGGAGAGTGAATACCAGCCCTTAGTGGGCTGGTGGAAGTCCCACACAAGGCCCATGCGGCTAGGGGAGAAAACCCAAAGAGAAAAAGGTGGAAAAAAGCCAAAATAGGGAGGAATCCTAGTCCTACTAGGATTGGAGGAGGAGTCCTACTCTCCTCCTTGATTCGGTCGAACCAAGGGCTGGCCCCTTGAGGGCCAAGCCTCCTCCTCTCTTCCTCTTATATATACTAGAGGTTTTAGGGTTTTTGCACTAGATTTTCAGCCACATGCCACCACATTCCTCTAGTGCATAGTTTCTCCTCTAGATCGGTTTTCTGCAGTGCTTAGGCGAAGCCTTGCCGGAATTCCTCCACCACCATCGCCGTAACACCGTCACGCTGCCAGAGAACTCGTCTACCTCTCCGCTCCCTCTTACTAGATCAAGAAGGCAGAGATCGTCATCAAGCTGTACGTGTGCTGAACGCGGAGGTGCCATCCGTTTGGCGCTAGATCGGAAGGACCGTGATCAAGATCGCAAGACGGATCGTGATGAGATTGCGGGACGGATCGTGACGGATCGTGATTGGATCGCGGGACGCTCGGCGATTTGGATCGCGAAGACGTTCGACTACACCAACTGCGTTTCTTAACGCTTCCCGCTTAGCGATCCACAAGGGTATGTAGATCCACTCTCCCTCTCATAGATGCTCATCATCATGGATAGGTCTTGCATGAACATAGGAAAAAATTTGTTTCCCATGCGACGTTCCCCAACAATAGTTAAGTGTGACATGATGCTCATCTTGCAAGTCTTTAAGTATCCTCACAACACGAACGGTTGGATCCTTCTTAAACATAGCTACGGCCTTATCAGTCACCCATGATTTAGTTGTCATGCTAGTCACTTTTCCACTCGTTGAACTAAAAATATGCTCCATTTGATGCGTCACAACCTACAACAAAAAATGTATAAATCTGAAGGTTATTACCATGACAAAAAATGAAGTAAGAAACTTATAAAGCACAAAAAGGCAATTACCATCACACATTTTTCATCCCTCTGTCAACTATTAATTACAACCCATTTGCAAGGGTCACCTTTTATGGATTCACCTTTGCAAAAAGCCCGAAACCTCCCTGGATCATTTACTATTCACCCACGTGCATTGGCACCTAGCAACATAATGACACCCTCGAGCATTTTTGGCACTATCTAGACTTATTTGGGATTAATAATAGTAAAGTAAAAGGACACAACCTTTGCTTTGTGGCATTGCGTCACTCCCTCCCTAGGGCAACACGAGCCACGCCTTCCCCGCACCTGGCAAAACCCTCACCCTGCACATACCCCTCTCCCTCGTTGGCACTAGTTATCTCGGCTAGGTGAAGCCTGTGCAGAGCAGGCAGCAGCGGGATTTAGCCGAGGCCTTGGGATGATGAGCGGAAGAGACCGGGACTTGAGAGCCAATTGCGTTCTTGGTCTTGGAGCTTGTCGTTCCTAAGCGCGGGCACACTTCGGGGATTGTTGCTCACTAGAAGACAACCTCCTTGAGTTGTACGTGAATCTAATGCGGCTTGTTGTGGCTGGGATCTCCTTCCGGGATCTCTATCATGTTCGTCGTCGTGGTAGCGAGAATTAGATTTTGTACTGCAAAGTAAAAAAACTTGGAGACCCTTCTTCTTGGGAAAGCGAACTCATTGCTTACATGATGGACGCGACCGCACATCTCTTGGATGCGCTCGCTATGCTGGATAACAGATGAAAACCCTAAGTTTGGGGGTGATCGAGGCTACTATCTCCCCTCGTAACCAAAATGATCCCTAGCTTGCCTTGTATACTTGGTCAAGATGAGCCCGGGAGTCTGGCTCGACGCCTGGCCAAGGATAGGACGAGCCACTGCCTAAGCTAACCCATCGGTGTTCGGAAGCTCATGAAACATTATTTGATAACATGAATGCCTTCTCTAGATAAAAAAGGGCCTAATTTCTCCGTTGATGGGCTTACAACCTGGTACTTCTATAGTTCATGCTGCAATTTAACTTGGTCGAGACCCAAGTTTAGTTCAGGATTGTCTATTAGGTTTTGTCCAATGCAAGGTGCTTAGGGTGATGCTTAGTGAAATAAATCAAGTTTTTCTTAAACATCGGTATTTATCTCTACAGAATGGGTGCCTAATTAAGTGTATACCCTCCACAAATAAACATTGGTGCTTAAGAAAAAAACGATGTATTTCTCTAAACACCTTGCATTGTACAAGGCCTTAGGCGCTTCACGCTCCAAGTCAACCGCGAGCATGCGCGTACTGAGTGTGTTGCGGCCCTAAAAATGTATTCGCTCATGCCCCCACCTCACTCGCTTTTTTCTCATTTTTTTCTGTGGTTGCTGGGTTCTCGACTGCATAAACTGTTCATAAATTCAACAAAACTTCTAAAAATTTAATAAGTGTTCATGAATTAAAAAAAAGTGTGCGGATTTGAAAAAAATCAAAAAATGGAAAAATATTTGCGGATTTGATAAATGTTCAAGTAATACAAGAAATATTAAAAAATTAAGAATTAATTGCAAAAAAGTTTGCAAATTTAAGACAAAAAATGGTACGTGTCTTAAAAGACCTGTCGCCTCGCAAATCGTTAGATCTAACAAAATTGAACGGCTGGACGTCTTCCCCTACTTTGCAACATAGATATTGTTACGGAAACACTTGTAAAAGAGATGAATTGTGAATTTTCTTGCAACATAGGTTGTGTTGTGGGTATTGTTCTTGCAACATCAGTCTTGTTGCGGATTTTTTGTTTTTGTTTTTATTTTATTTTTTTGCAACAGAGCTATTGTTGCAGAAAAGTTTGCAACTGGGGTGATGTTGCATCGTTTTTTTTGTCTTCGCTTTTATATGGTGTTTGGATTTTATTTTTTTGCAATATGACCGATGTTGTAAAAATATTTCTTGCAACAAATTGGATGTGGCAATAGAGGCAGACATGGGTGGTTCAATAGGCCACGTGTCCAGCCAAGAAGGCAGCGGACGCGGGCCGTGAAATCAGCCGACTGGCGGGGATCTTTTCCCAAACAATATTCACCAATTTAAAAAAAACATTACATGCAATTTTTCTTGCCAAAGTAAAGAGTCCATGCATTTAAAAAGTTCAAAAAGGGAACAATCATAAATTCTTAAATTTAGAATTGCTCGCTAAATAAAAAATCTAGAATTCTAAAAAATCACTAAATTTGGAAGTGTGCAAAGTGTTTTTAAAGGAAAAATCAGGTGAAAACAAATGCGCAAACTAGGTGAAAATAAAAATAGAAAAAATAAGTAGAAATAAAAAGGAAAACAAAACAAAACCCGACTGCATGAAAGAGAAAACCGGGCCTATAAGCTTTTCAAAACTTCGTAAAACCGGGAGGAGCTAAGGCCCTACGATGGACCGGCCCACTAGTAGCTATGAGAGCTCCTGTTTGACGCTCGTTAAAATCAAACATAATAGCTTCAGAGCAATTAGTTTGCGATCACTCCTTCGGAGCCTCCCAACGATCACTCTCACGCGTCGCCATTTGGTACGTTCTCAGCCGCCGCCGCGTGTCGCGTTTTGAACGTTCCCTCTGAATTTTACCTTTCTATTTTTCTGTACGTGTTTTTGGCTTTTTAGATTGATTTTTTTTGGTTTTTTGGTGTTCCGGTGTTTCATCGGTCTCTCTTAGCTTTGGACGGAAAAAAAATCACGAAAAACGCGTTTTTCCGCAAGAGGCACAACCGTGTCTCTTAGAAACGAAAAACAAACGTGTTTTCTAAAATTTTTTACGAGAGGCACGGTTTTGCTTTCTCGAGAGGCACACTGTGCCTCTCGAAAATGGAAAACATGTTTTTTTTCGAGAGAGGCGCGGTTTTGGTTCATGAGAGGCACGGTTTTGCTTTCATGAGAGGTACGGCCGTGCCTCTCGGAAACAAAAAATACGTTTTATATTTATTTTTTCCATGAGAGGGACGGTTTTGCTTCCACGATAAGCACAGTTTTTTCCTTTGCGAGATACACGGCCGTGCCTCTCGGAACCAGAAAAACGTGTTTTCTAATTTATTTTTTCTGTAGCAAGATGCATGGTTTTTCTGTTAGGTTTTTTCGTCTGTTTTTTTCATAAAAAGAAAGTTCATCAAAACCTACCAATATAAGATCTAGTTTTGAAGATTTCGACGTGAGGAACCCAACGATGAAAACGGTTCGATATTTGAAAGCACGGTTTAAGAGATAAGACATTTTGAAAATACGAATCGACGAAAAAAGGGAAAACTCTCAGACACCACTTGTCACAACCCGGCAGGCGGTAGTGATCTTTAAAAAAAAATAGTCCACAATTAGTGATTTCGAAGAGCTTCCGCGTGAAAATCCCTATTCAACGCATTCTGCGTCGAACAATCATTGTTTCACACGAAAGAGATCGAGCGGGTGTTCTATCAAGGCCAAACCGTTTAAGCGTTTCAACGTCTCTGGTTTTGGAAACCTTCTAGAGGTTCCCAACCTTTTTATTTCTGGTTTTGGAACATTTTTTAGAAGGTTCCTGCACCAGTTTTATTTACATGTTCTGTTTTTTTGGTAACTTTTGTTTTCCTATTTTTTTCTCTCGATTTCCTTTTTTCAGTTCTTTTTTTGTTTCTATTTCATTTTTTTCTTTCCTTTCATTCAACTTTTCATTTTCAATTTTCATTTTCCTTCTTCCATTTCTTTTCAAAATTTTGATAAATACTTGTACTTTATTGTTTTGTTGTCCAGGATTTTCAGAAAATGTTTGTAATTTTCAAAAAATATTCAGAATTTCAAAAATGTTCCCATTATGAAAATTTGTTCACAAATTATAAAAATAGTTCATGTTTCAAAAATTGTTAGCAAAATGTCCATTTTTCATGAATTCGAAAAATTTCACGTTTCAAAAAATGCTCGCAGCTTTAAAATTGATCGTTTTTTCAAAACAAATCGTCATGTTTGTCTTTAAAATGTTCACAACGTTTTAAAAAATTGTTTGGAATTTCAAAAGATGTTCTTGCTTTCAAAACTAGTTCACGATTTTTCAAAATGTTCATGTTTCCATTTTTGCAAAAGAAACAATGTCCGTGTCTTCAAGATGTTCATGTTTCCATGTTTGCAAGAGAAAAAAATGTTTGGAAGGTTATTTAAAAATTACATGGAACTTCAAAAAATGTTCCCGTCTTCAAAAAATGTCAATATGGTCATGTTTCAATTTTTTGGGAGTTTCAAAAAATATTCCCGCTTCAAAAAAATTCACCAAATTCAAAAAGTGTCCGTTTTTGTATATTTCTTTGGGAGTTTCAAAAAATGTTCTTCATTTTCTAAAAAATGTTTGCCTTTTCAAAAAATGTTCCTGATTTAAAATTGTATTCGTAAATTAAGAAAACGTTCGCACTTTCCTAATTTTTTGCAGAGTTTCAAAATTTGTTCGCAGTTGCAAAATTCCATTTTTTTCAAAAATTGTTCACTAACTAAAAAAGTTCCATTTCAAAATTTGGTCGCACATTCAAAAAATGTTCACTTCTTTTAGAAACTTGTTCATCGTTGCAATGAATTGTTCAAAATTTAATAAATGTTCCTTTTTTCAATATTGCTCACAAATTCGTACAATCTTCCCATTTTTAAATTTTGGTTACAAATCCTATAATTGTCCATAATTTTTCCAAAACTTGATCCGATTTTAAGAATTTGTTTGGAATTCTAAAAAAGTATTCAGAGCTTTCAAGAAATATTTGAAAAGAGTGAAATACTCAGAACTGCCGAGATACTTAGTTATAAATACTTCCCGCTGCATATTCATCACAAGTGCTAAGCAGCTCCATTGGCAAGGTACATGTGTCCACTAGAGGCACATCGCGTGTTTGAATCCGCAGTAACTCGACATATTTTTCGTTATTTTTTTACACCACTCGCTTTTCTTGCGTGGGCCAGCCCAGGTGGAGTATGTCTTGTGCGAAGCCCTGCCAATCTGCTGCGGCAGATAGAAGATCCCCTTCCGTGCAGGGCTCGTGCAAACGGGTTAGCCCATTGGCAAGCCACAAGCGAACGTAAGCAAAATGTAACGAATCTTTACTCCTAAAGGCTCAGTTGGTAGAATAGCATTCACGGATTATTTTTGTCCCCCATTTTGTTTGATTTTTTTTTGTCTCTCCTTCCACCACCCCCTCCCATCTTGATATGTCCCTTTATTTCTCTCTCCACTCTTTTATTACAAACCAGCATTTTTCTAACGTATAACAAATCATGAATCTAACTTTCTTATTAAGTTATCCAAATCAATTGATACATCTAATTAGTGCAATTTGTTTTAGGAAACAAATAACAGATTTTAGGGAAATAAATAACAAATTTTAAACTAACATTCCTAACGTATCTAAATCAATCGATCTATTTGATCAATACAATTTGTTTTAGGAAACAAATGACTGATTCTAAGGAAATTTTTGCCTCACAACCCATCATCTCTTCCGATTTTCCCTCCCACTAAAAACCGAATAGACTCGTCCAATTCTCCTTTCATATTTTTTTCGTGCTTGCTTTGGCAGGTGCCGAGTCAATTAAGTAACTAAAAATTAAAAATCATCCATATATATATATGAGATCACCTTCCTAAAAAGCAAAGCGAAGATTTTTCTTAATAACCTTTTACAATAAAATCAAGTAGTCAACAATAACAAATTGTTAATCCCACGCACTATGCCATTTATTTTCTATCATTATCTATACTATTGAATCACAATCATAATTTTCCTACTAAATGAAATCTCTACTCCTAAATGCTTAGTTGGTAGAATAGCGTCCATGGTTTTTATCGTCCCCCACTTTCGTTTGGGTTTTTCATCTCTCCACCCACAACCCCTCCCATCCTGGTTTATTGGTTTATTTTTCTCTTTACTCTTTTATTATAGAATAGCACTTTCCTAATGTATAACAAATCCCGAATCTAACTTTATTTTTAAGTTATCCAAATCAATCGATACAACTGATTAGTCAGTTTGTTTTAGGAAAGAAACAACATATTTTCAAGAAATAAATAACAGATTTTAAACTAATTTTCCTAACGTATCTCTACTCCTAAAGGGGAGTTGGTAGCTTCTTGTCTTGGTTTCTTTTCGTCATCCCTCTCATCTTCGTCTGGTTTTTTTCGTCTAGTTTTCTTTTAGCCCACAATCTTTTTAAACCGATTTTATCTATCAATAAGATTATTTTTCGGTATATATAGTAACTTTTGTATGGAAATAAATAAATATCGGTCAATCTTTAATTAATTTTCGATATATGGTAACTTTCATATTCAATCTTTAATCAATTTTCGGTATAGTTGGCAATTTTTTGTATGGAAAGGAATAAATCATGATCAATCTTTAATTAATTTTCGTTATATTTGGTAACTTTCATATTCCATCTTTAATCAATTTTTGGTATATTTGGTAACTTTTGTATGGAAATGAATAAATCATGATCAATCTTTAATTAATTTTTGGTATATTTGGTAACTTTCATATTCAATCTTTAATCAATGTTGATATATTTGGTATCTTTTATATGAAAAGGAATGAATCATAATCAATCTTTAATCAATTGTCGGTATCTCTGCTTCTAAAGACTCATTAGTCGGTAGGTTGTCGTTGGTTTCATTAGTTACCTACCCATCGAAGGAAATCCCTCTTCCACCTATCAGAAAATCATCCCTCCGATTTCTATAAAAAATCACCTTCCATTTTCGCACCTCCTCTGGGTTTTCCACGGTAAAAGAAAAGCAAAAGAAAAACTGAGGGTGCTTGTGCACATAGATAGGAAGTGATTGATATCCTTCATGTTTGTGTTTAATTGTTTCCTTTTTCCCAATATAGTCTACAGTTTGCCCTCAAATACCCTTTTTAGCCATACTTTCAACTCTGTCGCTATTGATCTACCGCACCGCATACAATGCTAGCCTCCCCATCTAGGCCATCGTCCTCGTTCCTCTTTGGCTACCAGACCTTGGTGGGGACATCGTGTCCCTGTTCGATGTCCAGACCGAGTCCGACAAGGGCTCTGAGTTGGATGTTAACATTGGAACGTCGCCACACTTGAGGCATGAGGACATCGTCGCCCGGTTCATCATTGCCGATGGGATCGCGCAAGGTGAGTCGGATCAATCTCATATGCCATAGCGGATGCCGCAAACATTTTTATATCCATTGACAATGATTCCTTACATATAAATCACGCATTAGCCATGGACGACCTTTAGGTCAAGAATCTATTGTTTGCTCCGGTGGCAGGGATGTTGGTGGCACGAATTTTTTTAGTAAGATGATTGTCTAAACTAGAGATTTGAGTTGAAGCACGGGAGGAGTTCCTATCATCGGTGCTAGCCATAAAGTCGAATGCATCTGTTGGTGAGATTTGTAATCCAAACACCCATAATATAGCAGATGTTATTTTTTTACTCTTAGCAGGTAAGTTTTTTTTTTCTTTTTATAAAGTAGCTTGTGACATTCCTGGAGTCATGTAGGTACATGTAGGGACATGGGGCGCTCCTTTTTGGTCATTTTCTGCTCAATTATAGAGTTTTATTGCAGAATCATATTTTTCATATCTCAATAAAGTACCTGTTATTTTAGATTAATAGTAAAGTGCATGTTAATAACCCCAGAAGGAGATTTTATTATACTTGCTAAAACATCATGGGAATAAAGCTAAAAGACAACTTTCTTGTGCGAGAATGTATTAAACACATCAAGTAGCTCTTAATAATTTGTAATGAATTTTTAATTGGATCATCACTCAATTTGTTACACGGTCACGTCGTCAATTTTTCATTTTATTATCAATTTACATTGCAAGTGAAGTGGACTTCAATTATTAAGCAACTGTGCTCGTTTTATGTTGTCTTTGTGTGTGAAAATTAACATGGATTATCTTTGTATAACTCAACAAATATTCCGAGAGCCTGTGCCAACGCACGGGCATTTCCAGAGTAAGGAAAAATGAAGAAAATAATTGTGAATGCAGAGGAGGGACGATAAGAGATATACCGCTTTATCTTTTTGCAGGGATAATATTGAGTCTTGTTGCAACATAATTTATGTGGAAGCATGAGAATATTTATGTCATGTTGCAACATAGTATCGTTACCTTCTCTTTGTTACGTGCTTAAATTTGACCTTCAAAACTTAATCCTTCTTGGGAAACATAGTGGTTGATTGCATGATGGAATGCGGGAAGGAAAATTAAATCCTCGCCTCCCACCACCTCTTTCGATTTCCCCTCCCACTAAAAACTGAATCGATTCGTCTGATTCTCTCTTCATATTTTTTTCGTGATTGCTTTGGCAGTTGTCGAGTCAATTAAGTAACTAAAAAATGAAAATCCATCCATATATGTGAGATCACCTTCCTAAAGAGCAGAGCAAAGATTTCTCTTAATAATCTTCCAAAATAAAATAAAATAAAATAGTCAACAATACCAAATCGTTAATCCCGCGCACTATGCCATTTATTTTCTATCATTATCTATACTATTGAATCACAATCATAATTTTTCTAATAAAAGAAATTACATGTATTTTCTAACCTTGCCAAATCTCTAACATTGAAACAGAATGTATACATAGTTATTCGCCGATCCGTCTCCCTATCGCGTGCCACGCCGCATCCTCCATAACAACACTGCCTGCATCGATCCTAGCCACCATGGTCTACGCACTGATGCTTGGTGGTTATTTTTGCCCACCTATCAGAAGTCGTAGTGCGTCATCCTTGTGGATCCAATAGGGAGGAGAGGCAATGCCAAGGTGAGGAGCGATGGGCCAGCAGCACACCTCTGTGCATTGCGGTCATGGTCGGGAGGCCTGGGAGCAGGGCGACGCTAGCAGGTAGACAAAGAAGGTCGACGGTGGAGGACGAGGTCGTTGTCGAAACCGCGTGGAGGATGCACCCCCTGCCAGCGAGCCCATCATCGCCGGAATCGTGTGGAGGCCGCAAGCCCTACTGGTGCTACACATGGGTGAGTATCAGGTGATACCACCCCATAGATGCTCCCATGATACAAACTTGAAAATTTCAAATTTAAGCATTCCAAAAAATTATGAAAAAAATCATGGATGTTCACGACACATATGTGGACAACTCCTAGAAAACTCAGATCGAAATTCTAAGTACACATCAAGAAACACAAAAGAAAAATCCATCATGAACAGTGTCAAAAGAAGACAAAAGCTGAAATGACACTATTCACATCTGAATTTGTCTTTTTTGTTTCTCCATGTGTATTTCGAATTTTAATATGAACTTTTTAGGGTTGTCAACATATGTGCTGCGAACATCCATGATTTTTTTTCAGAATTTTGTGGAATGTTTACATTTGAATTTTTCAAGTTTGTATCATGGGAGCATGTGAGTGATGGTATCACAGGATATTTTCCTTGCTACACATTTGTAGTGTGTCCTGACGCGCCATGTTTCGTCGATGAACATGTGGTCGCCCATCCCACTCTTCCCGAGACTCGCTCGTGCCACTTCTATGGTGTTCTTCATCGCTTCTTGACGTCTTCACAAGGTATAGTACATGTACCCCCACCACAGTCGGATAATTAAATTCTGAAGCAATTATTGCATAGGTTGATTACCTGTAGTTCATTTTTTTTCTCACCTAATTAAATAGTTTTACTGTGAACCCATATATGGAAAACCCTAGGGGGGTGTACCGTGTACGGGGGCATATCTTTGTTCCCTTGTATGTATGTTTAACAATTTGGGAAATGCTCGTGGTATGAAAATCTCGATAGTGGGGACACGTTGTTGAAAGTGATGTGCTTGGCCTCACATGTACATGATTTGGTTTATCATTAAGTGTTCTATTTCCCACTAAATTTCACATCTGCCATCTCAGAAAAAGAAATCCATATCTATCTCACTTGAAGTTCTTATGGTAAATTATTTAAGTAATTTTAGTCAGCTCAAAAGGCTCCAAGATTTTTTGTCTATTATTCCCTCGCATGAAGACTATCAATTTGTCTTGTTTAAGTTGCTTACCATTCAGTCTTGATGCCTGGACTATGCAAACATTGTCAGCTTAGTGAAATGGTATGAACTTGTGTGCACTACATATAGTAGGTCAAAAAAACTACCATTGTATTTGCATATACTGCTTGAGGCACAATTTTTTGAAAACATGTTGGTGGTGAGTGGTCAACAAAAGTTTTCAACATTTTGCATGGTGTTAATATTCTTGAATTTATTTTGGTTGACTGCATAACTAAATAAATTTCCCTTCATATTCTTACTAAATTTTGTTTTCAGCCGCATTTTATCTAGAAAATGGGCATGATGCAATCGGTGCTAAAGCCATGAGATGAGCCATAAATGATCAATCATCTCCTTTATTTGTGAGGTGTGCTATGGATGATAACAAAATGAAATCTTTACGCCGGCAAGAAAAGCCACCTTGCCCGTGGAGAAACACATCTTCAGTCGACCCACTAGAGATGGGCGGAGCTGAAATGAAAATAAGGTGTAGTATATTTAACGTTATTTTAGGACCATTATAGAATTTGCAGTGTATTTTTTTACTAATTTCGAACCATTGTATGGAAGTTGAATTATTTACACAGTGTATATGTAAATATTGGCACCCCCATCACTAACATCCTTTTCTGCTAAACACACGCCGAGCCTACTTTATGCAATGAGTATGAACAATGCAATGGGGCTGATGTTAATGCATAGAGGCAAACATAATCAATCAATTCTTCGTGTTTACTTCTCACAGTTGCATGTCAGGTAACAGAGCAAACACTTTTCGCTGCCTCGTCACCCCAGATTAATTGTGCTATTATTTATTTTCTATGCTGAAAAGCGATCAAAACACACACTCTAATGTCTACTCAAAAGTACCATGTATCTTCATATTAAATTCTGATGTTCATAATATATTTTAAGCAAATGAGTAGTGCTCGCGTCTTGGGTGATACTTTAAGGTAGCTCATGTTCTTTTCTACACGAATTAGTAAAAGAGTAATTCTTGCTCTCGCATATGATCTTCCTTGGATGCAGTAGCAATTTTGAACTTGTACTTACCCTCCTCTCTATGGAGATCTGTGTCAAGTAATTTTGTTGTTGATCTCCCTTTCCATGTATTTTTCTTCTCTGTTTTTTGTTATCTTAGCACAATATTATGGCAATATAGTTATACCAATTGTCGCACGTGGTTGATCAAAGTAGAAGACTATTGTTTAGTATATATTTGTTCTTCTATAGTCATGCTTTTGCTTTTAATGCATGTTCAAGAAGGAGAAAATAAGTAGATTGTCGGTTAATATGTGACTACATTCTAGTGAGAGTAACTTCGTGTTGCTGAGTTTTCACTATTTGCTTCCCAAAGTTGTTGTGTGCATACTGAAAATGCCATAGAGAATGTATATAACAATAGCTTCTTCTTTATTTTGTTAATTGCACTATGACTCTAATTATATCCGCCAACAAGAAGTCCCTTGATCCCATCTAGTGAGTTGATGATTTTCTTTCCCAAATATTCATGTGATAAATTCGACAAACCCAGATATTTAGAGAGACGGGGAGAGGTGGTAAAAAGAAGTCAGACATTGTTGCCTAGTGTGCATGAGATCGTTTGTTAGACACAATTAGTGTTTGAGCGATTAGAACATGAGAACAAGTATGCTCCCGTTGCAACACACGACCATCCTTTGAAACCGATTGCAGCCATGGACACACACGTTATCAATGTCATTTGTTCTTATTTTTTCGTTTACTATCTCAATAATATGGTTTATCTAATGTTAAGAAGAGAGGCACATTGTGTATTGGAGATAATTTGAGAGGTAAGAAAACTGATAACATGGGAGGACAAATACAATACCTTGTATTGTTCAAGGTTGCACATCCGAGGAGGCACTTGGCCAGAGATAATTTGAGAGGTAAGAAAAATGAGAACTTGAGAGGAGAAATACAATGCTTTGTCTTCTTTACGGTTGTGCATTTAAGAAGGAGGCACTTGGAATGTAGGGAAAAAATGAAGGAGATGTGGTCGCTGCAAGAGTGAAGCGAGAATGTGTTAACCTTTTTGGGATGTAGACTTAAATTGCATGAGCCTTGCACTTGCGGTGGTAGAACCGATACATGCTTCATCCCCCTTATGGTGATGGTGGATCAACACGGGCACAGGGAGAGGGGAACGAAGCGGGGCGGTTGGCGGGGGACTCGTCTTTGATGGTCCATGAGGAAGTACGGTGTGAAAGAGAGAGGGCGCCATGACAAAGATGGGGTATGATTCATCCGGTTTTAAAGAAGAAGGCTTCAAGAAAAAAATATCTCGCTATGATAGGTAGTCGAGCGGGAAGGGAAGAGGCGACAAGAAAAGGAAAGGATGCATCGTGGGGTGGAGTTTTCTGTTGGGCCCGCGTGTTGATAACATGAAGGATAGTACAACCACATTTTTCACCATCATATGATCTTGATTAGGGGGAGCTCGGACCAGATATCCCAAATAGAGGACGGGCTCCATGGAGCCCGTTTTTAAAATAACATATTTCTACAGCCCAAATAGAGGACAGGCTCCATGGAGCTCCATAGAGGACTGGGCACCCATACATGCCCGGACGTATCAAGAAGAAATAAGCTTCAACCTTAGAGATGATTTTAATCATTTGTTTGATTCATATAAAAATAAGCTTCAATCTTAGAGATAACCTTAATCATTTGTTTGATTCATTTACATGTATCGTAGCCCGTAGCAACGCACGGACATTCTACTAGTGACAAATAGTAGCGCTGGTCGGATTTAAACCCGTGACCTTGCGCGGGATTGCCGCATCGCTAACCACTGCAGCTAGCGACTGAGATTGAATATAAGTACAACGTAAACTAAAAATACTATGTGCAACGGCGGAATCGTTTTTAAATCTTCCTTAAAAATGAATAATGTTTTCTTCAAAAAAATTCAAAAATCAAACAAACTGTTAAAAGATTATTTTTTAATTGAACAATTACTGAAAACATGAACAAATATTTATTGATTTTTTATAGAGGAACGATTTTCACATATACATTGAACACTTTTGAGATATACGATGAACAATTTTCAACTACATAGTAACCAATTTTTTTATATACATTGAACAAAAATTAAAACATATTGAGCATTTTTATGGTATATGATGAACAAATTTTATACATTTAACATTTTAATGTTATGTGTTGAAAAAACATTTAAATACCCATTGAACATTTTGTAATATACATTGAACAATTTTAAATTGTGAACAAAATTTTAAAAAGGGAACAAATTTAAAATTATGAACACTTTTTGAAATCTCGAACAAAATTTGGGATTTCAAAACATTTTCTTGAAAACATAGTATAAAAAGTGATAAAAAGAAATAAAAGGGGAAAAACAAAAGAAAATGAAACAGAAAAAAAATTAAAAGAAAAAAAAGAAAAAGAAAAAAAAGAAAAAGAAAAAAAGAAAAAACCGGCAAAAGAATGAAAAAAACCCGGTTCAGAGAACCTAATGGAAGTTTTCCCAAAACCGGGTGCTGGCTCGAAGTGGGCTGGTCGGTGCTCGTTCGCTCGCTTCACTTCAGCGAAGTACCAACGATCGGACGCGCACAGGTGTCATATAGGATCTGCCACAGGCTACTACTCGCTCTGTCTTATAATATAAAATCGTTTTTAGCATTAGTGTAGTATTAAAAACGTTTTTATATTATGAAATGGAGGGAGTACCTAACTATGTGCATTCGGTTATATGCTTCGGGTTTATGTGATATTTTGGTTTGTGTGGTATTTATATTTTGATAAATACGATACAAAGATTAGAATACAGTTCATTTCTAGTATATGTCGAATTACCCCGGTATGGTTTTAGTATATACCATAATAATCAAAGTTGATGTGATTTTGAAAATGACATGATAATTTTTTACAAATTTATGATTCCAAACACATAATTTTCTATACAATCAATATATCTTTACCTACTTAAAAAATGAATGGTTTTCCTTTATTTTTTGCCAGGCTGAGTGCTTCGTCCAACTTCCTTTTTCTGAGCATCATTCCATGATTTTCTTAATTATCCCAAATTTAATGACTTGCCAAATAAACTTATATTTTCTTTGGAAGGCAATAAGTGATTGCAAAACAAAATCCTAACACATATTTAGATAATCTTCTCTGCTAGTTTTACTTAAAAAGAAATATTGTTTCTTTTCTTGCCAGGCGAAGTGTTTCGTCCAACCTTCCATCCTTTTCCTAAGCATCATTCTACGAAAATCGTCTTAATTATCTCAAATTTAATTGACTTACCAAATAAACTTACGCCTTTTTTGGAAGCCAATAAATGATTGTAAAATAAAATCCTAAATCCTATTTAGATAGTTATATCATGGGTAGAATTATGTAAACATTTATTAATTCATGCAATCACATTAATATGGACAAATAAATTGCGTGGTAACGTACTAAAATATTTATATTCCTTTGCAACATACGGGTAATTATCTAGTAATAATTATATGTAAACATATAGACATGCATGGGTTCATGCCATGATGGCTGGTCATGCATGCAAATGTGCAACATATACTTTGCGTTCTTTGGGGGCATGATTAGCGTTTTTTAGACGAAAACGACTTACAAGAAAAATGGACGTGCTCAAGTGGGAATCTGGCACCTATAGATAAAAAATGTCAATATTATAAGTTCTTGTGGGCCTTTGGTCTGCCCAATGACTTCTTCGTGGGCCCGAGTGAGCAGATCGCAACTTCTTTCAATTCTTTCATGCAGTACATTCACTGGTGAGTGAGTGTATACGAACGATGGTAGCAACTTTAACACGATCTCGCTTACTGAACTGATGAAGAGTAGAAGTGAGGTGCATATAAGATTGTGTCTGGTCCTGTGGATGTTGGACAATGCAAGCGAGACAAGCTCACTTGCTTGATTACTTGTTTGGTTGTTTGCTCAAGAAATATAAATATATTTTTTAATTCAGTTAACCATTTGTTTTTTAGGTATAAAGAAAAAAAGCACATTCAACACGGTATAAACCAATTCATACTATACCAAAATATGTTTTTCGATTTGGTTTGAAAATGCACAAAGTAGTACTACTGTGCAGTGGTGTTATCACTAATGTTTTCTTTGAATCGGTCATTGCCAACATCACCGTCAACAACATCGCCTCTGCAACAGCAATGACTACTTCATCTACGAACGATCAATACGTGCGTTGTAATATGAATATATGATCATATCTCTAATTTTGACACTTGTTGCATATGTGATGATGTTGTTTTGTTCATCTAGTATGCTAGAGCTATGCATGCTAATAACTATAGTTTTAATCACTAGTAAATGTGTATATGCAATACACGTTGATATTAGGTCATGTATTAATTGGGATTAAAAAATGTATGATATTAATTGCATGCTAATATTAGGTAGGATATATTTTTAGGAAAGGTAGGATATTAATTACACATTAATTATTGATAATGCTAGCTGACGACCAACAACCTGAGGGGATTTCACAATGAACGCCCTCCCTGCCATCGCATGAATCTCGAAACAGAACGACGTCACATAGGATCGCTGGAGTCGTTCATTGTGCAGCTCCTTCTGGCGAATAGGTGAGTTTCTTCTTCCAAGAAATCATAGCCAGGGTGGGGGCCGAACCGACACCTTCCTCCCCGCGCGCGGGTACCCAACGCCACTGGGCTGAGAGGGCATTTTACGAAACTTTTGGTTCAGAATGCCACATATGTTTTTCCAATCCCAAAAATGCCATGGCAATTTGTTTTTTATTTGTGAATATTTTTGGTTGAAAATGCCACATATATTTATTCAATCCCGAAAATGTCATGGTACTTTTTGTTTTTTGCGGCATGGAATTTGTTTAGGACGACGGCATTTTTAGTTTTGAGAGATGGCATGGCAGTTCTTATTACTAAGTGTATGGCATTTTTTATTAACAATATGATGGTATTTTTATTATAAGAGATACATTTTTTATGAAGAGGATGCCATTTTTTATTGTAAGAGGGATGTAATTTTCTATTATAAGAGGATGTCATTTTTATTATAAGAAGATGTATTTTTCATCATAGCATTTTTATTGTGGCATCTTTCACAAATCTGTCATGCATGATTTATATGTGATGGCCTTTTTTCTTTTTCTGTACCTACTATTATACGTGAAAATCTTTTTTTGAAATGTGGTACTAGTTTATATTTGTTTATACGTGAAACGAATTGATACCCGGGGGTCTCAGTGATCAGACGCTAGCGCTAATGGTTTGGTATGATACTGATTGCACGTTAAACACGTTGAGTGCTCATCATTAGAACAATCTAGATCGCTGAATGCACATGGTTTGATGGTCCAGATTACTTGGTTCTACTCCTTATAAATGAATTATTCACTGGAAATAATCACGAATTTACCCAATTTTCCAACATATCCCTCCTTCCTATCGAGAGGGATTTCACAGGGCAGCCGCTGGGGATACAAACAATCTGATTGATTGATTAATTAGCTATTGTGATAGTAGCTTCAGAAAAGTTTTTACAGGCCACCTGAAATTTCCCTTGTACACCGTCACATTACAGCCAGCTGATTGATTACAGCGCCCATACATATACACAATAATTTCGACAAAATGGTCATGGGGGCTATTCATCCATTTGATTAATAAATCTTTAGTATCTGATATCATCCATTCATTCATTCATCCCTCACTCCCTTGCTACTAATCACACAACCACCGTGAGATCTGTGTGCAATAGAGCTAATAAGCTTTACGGCCGCCGGAAGAGCAATCATCCATCCATCCATCCATCCATCTCATGGCCCGATCGTGCCCGTGTCGAAGTAGAGCGTCGTGCCGGAGGAGGACCCCCCTCCTCCTCCGGTGACACCCTCCATGAGCGCGAACCGCATGTCCTCCGACGGCTTCCAGTGCCGCTTCCTCTGGTTGATGAACCAGTTGTTGATCTGCTTTGGGTCAAGCCCCGTCATCGCGGCGAGCCTCACCTTGTCCTCCTCCTGCAAACACCACGGTCTCCATCCATGAACGATGATCGGCGATCAATGTCGATGATGCAGCTGGGCTATGGAGATTTCATTCTTACCGTGGGGTAAGGCCAGCGGTAGTGCGTGTTCCACCAGTCCATGAGCGCAAGCCGCGCGTCCTTGGGCAGCTTCCCCTTCTTCCTCTTCTTCAGGAACTCGGACCGGAGGCGGCTGAGGCAGCCGCTGTACTTCTTGAGCAGCATCTCCTTGAGCTCGTGGTCCGCCAGCCGGGAGCTGTGCTCTTGCATGCCGGCGTCGGACCCGTCGGCGTCCCCCGAGCACGGCTCGTCCTCCGACGACCCCACCATTTCATCTTGCATTATTGATACAAATGGGAATCAGACACGGGTTAGACAGAGTAATGTGTTGCGTCAGGATCAGCCGATCAGGTTGCATGTTGGATGCTACAGTATATTGGAGATCCAGGCTTGGACCGGAAAGAAGTGCTACTACTTCACAAGCAGAACAAGACAACGTCAATAAGCAGATAATCAAACCCGAGGTGCTGTTGGACACTTTACAAACAGCAAAACTTCTGAAAAATGTCTCAAAAATAGACGATCAAAGGAAAATCAGAACTGGAAATTTCTCCATGGGGATGTGCTATGCTCGATTTGTTACTAAATCAGTGGTTACATGTATTAGTCTGTATTATCTAAAGTTCAATGTGTTCTGCAACACCCAATGCATCTAAGGAAATAAGATGAAAAGCATGCCACTTCTCTGTCGAACCCTGTACAAATGAAGAACTGCTGGTGCCAAACTGGCTAGTTTAGTTTCTGCTTCAGGAAGCCGTGACTGGAGCTATCCATACAGCTTGGTCTCGTTAGGAAACACTCCCAGTGCTGCAATCAAGTTCTATGTGAGTAAATGGCTCTTTTGCATTGTGAGTTCAGATTCATTGGTACAAGTTGTACCTTCTGAAACCAGGCATCATAAAAAACAACTTCAATCTTTCTCACTATGGATGCAACAATATATATTTAGGATCAGAGTTTGTGGCGCATGTTGGATCTTCAGCTAACACCTCAATACTTTGCATAGTCAGAAAGATAAGAAGCATTTTCGCACTATCTAGGCTTATTTACATCATAATAAAATCCACCTTTTGTCAAAAAAAGGGCTTATTTGCCTCATAATAAAAAGTCTAGCGAGGACACAAAAATGGAACAGTTATGCTAGGTGACATTACCTATATGGTTATATGTAATTTGTAATTCCAACAGCTATATGTTTCGAGCTGTAATAAATAGATGTTTACAGCTTATTCTCCAAAAAAAATCGTACGTGCTTGGTGTAACGAACTTTGTTGGATAAAAAAATGTTTTGAAGTGGCAGGTCATGTATAAATAAGAACAGTTCAATGCAAATAATCTAGCTACACAATATTACTATGTACTCCCTCCATTCCAAATAATAAGATGTTTTGGATACTTGAATATTGATTACATACGGACTGAAATGAGCGAACAAACATTAAAACAGGTCCATACACATCTGATTTAGAAAAAAGTTTGAACATCTTATATTTTGGAACGGATGGAGTAGCATTTAGCAATTGAGTTGTGGATATTTGAAAATTATAACAATGGGGCATTTCCTGTGTGAAGTGCCTATTGGAAGCTTAAAATTTGAGTTAAAGTACTACCAGAAATAAATGTATATTGTGCAGTGCAATGTGACCTTTTCAAGTGAGGACACACCTAGAGGATCATGCTAACATCCTTTCCCACATCACCATGCCATCTGAGGTTGGCCACATGAGGAGGTTTGCAAGCTTTGTTTCACCAGTTTCTAGACAAATGAGCACCTTGCGTGCGTGAATGCCTATTAACCCATGGAGTTTGGGGAATCGTATCAACTTGGCTCCCTATCCCCCAAGGGCCGACTCATGCCTTCTCTTTGGAGGATTGGTGGAACAAGAGTACTCTTAACCGTGATAAAGCCTTCTGCCGCTGCTTCACCGAAGTGATGATTAACGCGTTGTGGAATGTGAGGAGCCAAACAGAAGGACCCTTAACGAGACCTCCCTTGCCATGCTCGATATAGCTTATCTTGTCGATGAGAACATTAACCGAAGTCGGTTGACTCTCAAACCGGAATGTAGTTTGCGTCTTTTATCTCTTCCATTTTCTTGCCATCATATAAAAAAATCTTCAAGTCCTTTTTGATATTTTCCTACCTTAATGAAATGGGTAGAGTGGCATAATTGATCGAAGGGACACACTACAAGGTGACAGGCTCAATTAACAAAGTCAAAATATGTGAAGACTCATCATAATTCGAATCTTATGTGAGGTGCACAAATTAGGCATAAACAATTGCTACTCGGAATGCTGTACATTTCTATCCTACAGATAGATCATCTGATTGGCTGTGTGCATCAAGATGATGTAGAGGCCAAGGTTATCCCCTTTTCAGAAACAAATGAAGATAGCTTACCTGAACCTCACTTGTGCAGAATAATCATGGAAAACACAGATCTAAATAAAATTAGAATAAATGCACCAGTACCTTTAAGGGTCAAACTGAGCATACCTATGGATTCCTAAGGACTGCCAAAATAGTTTGACCTATCGCGAATATAGTCTATCATTTAGTGACAAATCATACATGTGACCTAACTAGACCTAAAACCAAATACTTAGCATTCCTACTTAAGAATTGTTGATCTGGTTGCATGTGGTATCACTAACTCAGTCTTAGCGTAGCTATGATGTATAGTCACATAAAGCTCCAACCAAATACTTAAGGTCGACATGCATTAACCTTTATACTAAAAAAATCCAATTGCTTGATGATTGCAACCAAGCTCAACATGTACGGAGTTAGTGATTTGACATGCACACAGACTAACTTTCTACTGTTTCGGTAAAATTATCTCATTAATGAGAGAATGGTAAGTGGTAAAATTGATAGGAAACTCGGAAATTTACTAGACACGTAAAGATCATGTTTCATGCTCCTTTGTAAGACCGTACATTTCCACTTGCCACTTGGCATTGTACCAAATATACTAGAAGGCAGGAAAAACAAAACAGGAACTGTTTTGGCCACAAGAACTACTGTTACATAGGTGGTATATATGCAAGACCATTCACATGTTTACTATGTCCGAGACATCACAGCGACAAAATGTCCTTTTGACATTATTAAACATATGAAGTTCCCAAAACCTTGTGTGTTTTCACCACTCCAAACTCAGCTGTTCACCAAGGAAAGATAAGTAATTCCCCAGGCCGCCAAACAAGACAAAGCTACGCTTTTAAGAACACATATTTCACATAACTATGACTCTATGATATCTACAATATTTCACATAACTATGATATCTACAAATGCACGCATTTGACATAACTTGCACCTTGGTTATTTGTAGAATATCAATGCTAACAAGCTGCCATGCACGCGTTGGATGGCGAGTGAACCCAGTTTATAGGGTTCATAGCGTGGCTGGAAACTTCAAAATCTCAGGTTTGTGATATGTTATGTAAAAAAAGTGTATGTCTATGCATGCTTAAATATGTTTTCTTACAAAATGTTTTGCAAAATATGACAAAACTTGGGAAAATTTTATGTTACGGATTTGCGGATGTAGAATGGCTTAAGAAACAATTTGCTCCAAGCAGAAACAGCTCAGTAGCCTTGTTAATCTTGAATCAGTCAAGTTCTTAAACAAGAGATGAACCTAAAATCCTATGGTCGAAACCGCAATTACAAGATACTTATTTAGTAGCACCTGTAAGTCTAACACGCATCTGACAAAATTTCAAGCCCATTATCTCTTCAAATGAGATTTCGTTAGAAAAATGCACTTACTTAAATTAACAAATTCAACCAAGACATCATATCTAGCTAGCATGAGGAAACAAAAATAAGTTTGTGGGAAATGAGCTAGCCACAGCAAAATTAATCTTCACCTGCCCCCACAGCGCGCAACAACAAGAAGAAAAGCTTCACCATTGGGCACCAGTGATTAACCAGCATGCAAGAGCAAGATTCTTTTCTTTTTCCAAAGCCATCCCATCCCATCCCAGCTCTCTCTCAAGTTCCATCACCGGCCCAGCCGGCCTGCAAAGTCTACATGTAGCAGGCTAGCAGGTAGCAGCTACTACCACCTCACTAGACTCTAGAGAGAGAGAGAGAGAGAGAAGGATCTAGAGAGAGATACTATATAGAGAGAGAAGCATGCATAGCATAGGTAGGCTGAGCTGCAAGGACGATGGAACCTTGGACAAAACCCTACACAAGCACCACCAAAGCTTTACTCTTCCGGCCCCGTCGCCTGACACAGCTGCGCCCCATTTGCATGGACACGATTTGACCTATCAAGAACGCAAACACGCACGCACGCATTCATCATCAAAGCCACATCCGCACACAAAGCATCAAACACTTTCACACACATGACACAACATAACACAACAATGGCGAACGAATCCAAGGCCGCAGAGGGACGCGGCCGACTAGCCGGAGAAAATCAAGGCGCGAGATGCAATGCATGGATACATGTAAATTATATACCGGAGTGCGGCGAGGTGGCGGTGGCGCCGCCGCCGCAGAGGTTAGTGAGCTGCGAGCGGATGGTGGTGAGGAAGGAGGCCGCCTCGTCCAACGGCCGGGACAGCTCCTCCTTGTACCGCGACAGCAGCCGGCAGTAGGCCTCCTGCATGCGCGCGCGAGCCGCGTTCGTCATCTCCACATGTAATAACAAGCGAGAGCTAGCGCGCCAGGATTAGCGGGGCGAGCTGCCTTGAACTGGTTGTACCTACCATGAACTCGTCGAGCTCGGGGTCGAGGCCGATCTCCCCGGCGGCGGCAGCGCCTCCGCTGCGCCTCTCCGGCTGGCCGATCTCCTCCAACAGCGCGGCCACCTCCGGTGGTGCGCCCACCTGACAAATCAAGAATCAACGTAGCAATTAATTGTTGACGATGAGCTGCGCTGAGCGAGCTAGCTAGCTCTAGCTACTAGTAGCGGGCTACAGCATGCAAAAAAAATGGAGCTGGAGCTGGACGCGGACGGACCTTGCGGCATTCGATGTAGGCGGAGAGGAGGGAGGGGTAGCGGGGGTGCCCGGCGATCTGCGCCTTCATCAGCTCCGTCAGATCCGCCGGCGGCGGGGCCGGGGGAGGTGAGCTGGCCCCACCGGCGACCCCCGACGCCTCGCTGCAGGCCGCGCCGCCCTCACCGCCGCGCGAGATCCCCGGGTGGATACTGTACAGATCCTCCATCGATCTCCTTCTCCCCCAGCGCTCGCCGCTGGCCGCGGCTCACTGCTCACCTACTACTCGCCCAGCTAGCACAGCGCAGCTACCTCCGCACCCATCGCATCTCCATATACACGTACACCAGAACAGATCAAGAAACGCTTACTTGGTTACTACCACTAGCAGCAGCAGCAGCTGGATTCTGGAGGAAGAAGAGGGGTGGTTCTTGGTGCGATTCTTGGGGTACGGTATACCTTCCAGGGAGAAGAAGAGGAGGAGGAGGAGGAGGAAGAAGATGAAGAAAAAGGCAAGGAAGGGGGCTTGATTACGGGGAAATCAGCAGCCGTCTGCACTGCAGCCTGTGCTGCTTCCGATGCTGCTGCTGCTGGTGCAGAGGAGCAGGGCGGTTGTGATCTCGGCGGTAGCAGCGGGAGACATGGGGGGTGGGCACTGGGCAGGCTTCGGCTTTGGGAGGATGGAGGAGTCAGATAGATGGAAGCTGCGAGATTGGGAAAAGGGAAGGACGAGCTGCTGCTTGGAGCAATCCTTGGTAAAGTTTTATCGTTAGGTGTTTTCTTCTTCTCTTTTCTGTGCAAAAATAATACAGTATGTGCGGG
This sequence comes from Hordeum marinum, assembly GCA_022496015.1. Lineage (NCBI taxonomy): Eukaryota > Viridiplantae > Streptophyta > Magnoliopsida > Poales > Poaceae > Hordeum > Hordeum marinum. The sequence continues at coordinate 49,330,476 of CM039672.1, forward strand.
TGTTTTGAGAGCTGAGAGCTGAGGCTTTTTTTTTTCTTTTTCTGAAAAAATAGAGTTTTCTTGATGATGAGAGAGAGAGAAGGGTAGGGGCATAGCCGCCTAGCCTCATAGGGCAATCGATGGGTAGGAGTCGGTTTGCATGGGTGTCCTTGTTGGAGGCTGAAATCTCATGGATGCCCTTGCTCGCTAGGACTTTTGTAATTTCATAGTTTTAACCTTATAGGACTCATTCGATTTGAAAGGATTTTCATAGAAAACACGTAGCAACAAGGATTTGAGAGAGAAAATTTCTATAGATTCATTCTGTTTGTAGGAAATATGTACAAGGACTTCATAACAATACTATTAATTTTTAACGTTTTTGGAAACAACTACCAATCCACTCAAAACTCATTTCTTCTTCTTCTAAGAACGAGGCAAGAGAATCCCTTAGAAAGACAAGTGTCATCCTATCGAATTCTTGTACCATTCTTAATTCCAATGCTTTGATTCCCTCCAAAGAGAATGTTTTCTTAGGAGTGCTATTTTCCTTTTGACAAGTATAGTGTCTCCACTTCCGAAGTAAAATTGTATACGCATATGTGTCGCTTGTCATGTCTCTACTCCACAAAACATACTCAATGTTGTAGGATCATCGCTTATTCTTTGATTGCATTGTGGCTAAAAATGAATGGACTGAAGCGAGTGAATTTTTTTAGTAGGAATCTAGGGCAGGATGCTGGGCATTTAGCATCTTTCTGGGTAGCTAGGGAAAAAGTATACGTCCTTAATGCTATTTGTGCTATCCTTTGGGCCCGTGGAAACACATGTATCGCGTGAGCAGGTGGCTTGGGGCCGTGAGGCATGGGCGGCGGGCCCTGAGTGGCTGCATCGCGACTATCGGGCCCGTGAGGCGGCGGCAGAGGCAGAGGTGACCGGATCTAGCGGTACAGTGGTGGGAACCAAAGTAGTCTCCTCTTAGGGCGGTTCCTCTCATGACCCCTGGGAGGTGACGACGACGGGCCAGGCAGTGGGCTCGGGAGGGCCTCTTGCGGGTCCGGGCCGCGGATCTACTCCTCCTCCCCGCCACGCGGCTCGCCCGCCCCTCGGAGGCTACAACCCTAGAGGGAGGGCCTCCGATGCCGGTGGCGGTGGTTTAGGTGGGCGACATCAACAGTGGCCTGGCATGGGCTTCCCCAACTAATCTTGTTGCTTCGGCCCCGCTAACCCTGGCTCCTCCTCTGCGGCCATTGGAGACAACATTCTCCCTCCCCAACCTCCCCTTCCTCAAGGCTTCACTCCGTCCGTTTCCACCTCCTCCTCCTCCTTGACTTGTTTTGCCTGTCACCGCCCCAGCCATTTCCAATCCAGGTGTGACTTTCCTCTCTTCTGTCTCATGTGCCAATCTGAGGGCCATCTGACTGTGGACTCTCGTGACCGTCTCAGCCTCCTGTCTTCAAGCAGTTTGGTCTTGGGCTTCCCAGTTGCTTTTTCATTGCCCTAGAGGGTGACTCGGGGCTGGCGGCTGTGACTCCTGCCCTCTCCAATGTGTCTGTCATTTCTGTGTTGTCTCAAGTGGTCTCCCCTACTGTTATCCCGAGCAAGCTGAAGGAGTTGGGGTTGGAAGGCTGGGAATGGCGGCTTCAGCCTCTCTTTGACTCTGAGCTTGCAGTCTTTTCCCCCTCCAAAGAGAGCCTCAAGATGGTCTCTGCCTATGCGAGCTTCACTCTCCTCCTCAACCAGATCGTGATCTCCGTCAAAGCTGCTAATGCGGGTGCTCGTCCCTCTGGTTCAATGTCTGATATGTGGGTTCTCCTTGATGATGTGCCTTCAGAACTTCGCTAGAGCTCCTTCTTGATGGACTTTGGAGAGCTTCTGGGCAAGCCTCTGGAGGTGGATCTGGCCTCCTTTGACCGGTCGGGCCGGCTAGGATCCGCGTCTGGTGTCTTGACTCGGCTCGCCTCTTTGGCTCGGTGGAGGTCTTCCCTTCGATCAAGGCGTTCCGGATCCGCGTGCATGTGGAAGGCCAGGCTTCCCACCAGCCCCCCCTCCCTCGCCACCTCCTGCTCAATCTCTACACAATGGGGACTAGCCTGATGATACCAATGGGGGTGGCCGAGATGGTGCCAAGTTCACGCGCTCTGAATGGGAGAGTCTTGGATCAGATCTGCATGGTATGCTCAAGTCCAGCGCTCCTTCTGATGGATCGGTTGCCAAAGGTGCTCAGGAAGGGGTGGCGGCCTCGAATGTTCCGGCTCCTAGAAATGCCACGTCTCCTGTCGGGACGAAGGTCGGGGCGGCCAGATCCACTGACGACCTTGGCACCCCCTTCTCTAAGGTGTGTTCCAATGCCCCCGCTCGCCCTGCATCTTCGTCGCTCTCCGACATCGTGGACGTGCCTCTGCTCGAGGAACCAAAATTCTCAGGCCCGGTGTGTCTCCCTAAGAAGTAATCGTCCGTCGGGAAGTTCTCCGCAAAGAGCAGGGCGACCTCGGGCTCCAAGCAATTGGTGACTAGCTTATGCGGGAGGCTGGATGTGGATCTCAAGGACGTGGTGACAAGGACCTTGGGTGGGCAGGCGATACATCTCCAACGTATCTATAATTTTTTATTGTTCCATGCTAATATATTATCATTGTAGGATACTTTTTTGGTCATTATTTACCAATTTATAATATTTTTGAGCACTAACCTATTGACCCAGTGCCTAGTGTCAGTTGTTGTTTTCTGCGTGTTTTTCACTTTGCAGGTTTACAATACCAAACGAAGTCCAATTGCCACGAAACTTTTTGACAAATTTTCAAGAGAAAAACAAGACCTAGAAGCTTCGAAGGATGGCCGGGAGCTGCACAAGGGTCCGATGTCAGTTGTTGTGTTTGTTGGGATCTGATGAATTGTGAGTTTATGTTCAGATTATTCATGAGAAGTATTTGAGTCAACTCTGAATAATATGATTCTTATCTGCCTGATCATCATAACTTCGTAATGCTCTCTGATGTATTGAGATAGTTTGGCCAACTAGATTGATATTTTTTCAATGGGAGTGATGCGTTGTAGTGGGAGTGATGTCAGGGGGGCACAATCCAACAGGGGGGCACAATCCAACAGGGGGGCACAAGTGCCTAGTGTCAGCTGTTGTGTTTGTTGGGATCCGATGAATTGTGAGTTTATTTTTAGAATATTCAAGAAAAGTATTTGAGTCACCCCTGAATATTATGATTCTTATTTGCATGAGCATCATAGCTTCGTAATGATCTCTGATCTATTGAGATAGTTGGTCAACTTGATTGATATTTCCTCAGTGGGAGTGGTGCATTGTAGTAGATTCAACCTGACGAGTTTGGATATCCCAGTGACAAAAGGGAAAAGTTATGTCTTTGTGTTGTTGCTACTAAGGATAAAACGATGGGGTGTATTCATATTGATTGAGTTTACTTTGTCTACATCATGTCATCGTTCTTCAAGCATTACTCTGTTTTAGTTAATACTCTAGATCCATGCTGGATAGCGGTCGACGAGTGGAGTAATAGTGATAGGTGCAGGAAGGAGTCGGCCTATTTTCTTATGGACATGATGCCTATATACACATGATCATTGTTGTGAAAATCGCATAATTATTTGCTTTTTTATCAATTGCCCAACGGTATTTTTTACCCACCGTATGCTATTTCTATGAGAGATGCCACTAGAGAACTCTACGCCCCCAGGTCTATTCACTTATATATTCACAAACACTATTATTACCCCATTGTTATTTATTTTCTTTTATTTTATTTTGCAATTTACAATCATCTACAATTATCTACACAACTAACTTGCTTACAGATAACGAGATCAAGGGGATTGACAACCCTCTCGCCGACGTTGGGTGCAAGTTGTTTGTTCTTTTATGTGCAGCCATTGAAGACGATTGAGGATTGGTATTCCTATTCGGTTCGATAAACCTTGGTTTCATAACTGAGGGAAATACTTACCCACTTTGCGCTGTGATAACCCGTTCCTCTTCACGGAAAACCCAACGAAGATCATAAGTATCAGGAAGGATTTCTGGTGTCGTTGCAGGGGAATGCCATCACCAACTATCAAGTAACTTCGCACAAATTTTCATTCATTTGTTCTTTTTATTTGCTGCTATAGTTAGTTTGTCTCGTAAAAAACAAAAATACAAAATATTTCTATTTGCTTGCTTGCCTAGCTATGTTATCTTTATCTTTGTCACACCAAAACAGAAACTAAATGAAAAATTTAAGATAAATGAATCCTCATCCACTAGATAATCTTTTCAAAAGACCCTATGTTGAAACAATTGCTAGTGAGAGTGCACTAGATTATTTTTACGAGGTCTTGCTTGAAAATCATGAATCTAGAAATTGCGAAATTTTTAAAGTGATTTGTGATAGTTCCTTGAATGAAAAGCATGATTGCCATGTTGTTTGTATATATTCTATGAATATCTATTGTGCTAATGATCATGATTGGGGTGATGATCATGATGTTTCTTGTGATCTTGATAATTCTATGCTTCATGATGAATCTATTATTGATTATCATATTTGCAACGCTACTAAAAGTGGGTTTGGAAGAGCATCAACTTTAGGTAATAATGATCCCACTACCTTGCAAGGTTATAAGACTTGTATGGATATGTATCATAAAGAGAATGTTTTACAATATAGCTATATTGTTGACTATGATTATGATCCTGCATGTAATTATTATGAGAGAGGCAAATATGGTCATAGGAATTTGCATGTTACTCAATTATCGCTCGTTGTGTTGAAAACATTAATGGTTTACTCTTCCTATTTGCATCTGCTAGATTTCACTTGTCTTGAGAATTTGTTTTCCTATAAAATGTCTATGCATAGGAAGTATGTGAGTCTTAGATGTGTTTTTCGCATGATTTATGATGCTCTCTTTGTGCTTCAATTCTTGTCTATTATGTGAGCATCATTGAAATTTCAAGCCTATCTTAATGGCTATAAAGAAAGAGCTTGTTGAGAGACAACCCAATATTTTATGTTATTTTGTGATAACATGATTATTTCCTTTGTAATGATTATGTTTTAATGCTTTGGGATAACTCACGAGATGAGTAGAATCGATGTTGTAACAAAACAGAAACTTTGACTCCACTACAGGAATTTTCATTTTTTTACTGGAGCGTGATAATGAGCTAAAAAATACACGGTATTGCTATACAAATTATCCATGTTTTCCTAATTTTTCAGAATATTTAGAGTTGCAGAAGTATAGACTCTCCACAGATTTCTACAGACTGTTCTGTTTTAAACAGATTCTGTTTTGCTTGCATAGTTTGCTTGTTTTGGTAATGCTATGGATTGTATTAGGGGGTATAAACCATGAAGAAGTTAGAATATAATAACTATTATGTAAAAATGAAATAAGAATCAATTTATAACAGTACCTAAAGTATTCAATATGTTGCTTATACAAACGGATCTCATAGAGTTTTGTTGAGTTTTGTGTGATTGAAGTTTTCAAGTTTTGGGTATGATCACGTTGAACCACGGAATAAGAAGTAGCAAGAACCTAAGCTTGGGGATGCCCAAGGCACCCCAAGTATTCTTCCAAGGAAGACTCAAGCGTCTAAGCTTGGGGATGCCCCGGAAGGCATCCCCTCTTTCATCTCAATCCATCGGTATGTCACTTGGAGCTACATTTTTATTCATCACATGATATGTGTTTTGCTTGGAGCATCGTTTGCTTTTACTTTAAGTTTGTCACAATCATCATTTTCTGCACACAGCTATTTGAGAGAGAGACACCTTCTTCACTTATATCTTTTGAGCTTGCCAGTTGCTCTAGTACTTCGCTTATATCTTTTTGAGCATGGTGGCATGTAGATTTTATAGAAATAACATGCTCTCGTTCTTCACTTATATTTGTTTTAGAGATGAATAAATAGTGACGGTAAAGTGCATGGGTCATTAGCCTAGTCCAAAAATAATAGGTATTCAATGAGTGTTTATCAAAACCATCATGTAGCACATATAGAGAAACTTTGTGTTAATGACATTGATGTGGTAATATGAAAAAGGTGTGAGTCCATAATTGTTTATTCATAGAAGTGTCGAGATTAAGAGGTATTAACTTGATATTCATCTAAAAATTAAAGAGGCATGGTGATGATGTGTGAGAATTTTTATTCCTCGTTGAAATTCTAGTGTTGTTTTGAGTCAAGGGCACGCGATGGTTAACTCCTACCAACCTCCTCCCACGGGGCATGCGAGGAGTACTTTAATTTGTGATAAAACCAATAGAACTTTTCAATAAGTATATGAGTTATTTATGACTAATGTGACACCGTGGACATACGCGTCTTCACCTTCGCATATTTGCTAGCCTTTTCGGTACCGTGCATAGCCCATCATCACCTCGAGGATTGGTGCAGCTTTCGCTGGTGCATCCAAACCCCGTGACATGATACGCTCTATTGCACATAAGCCTCATTATATCTTCCTCAAAACATCCACCATACCTACCTATCATGGCATTTCCATAGCCATTCTGAGATATATTGCCATGCAAATTCCATCCTCACTTCACATGACTAGTTCGTTCATCATCATATTGCTTTGCATGATCATATGGAGCTGACATAGTATTTGTGGTAAAGCCATCGTTCATCATGTTTTTGATACATGACATGCTAGATCATTCCACATCCTGGTAGGCATTCATATAGAGTCATATCTTCCTCCCAGTTCTTCATATTGAGTTGTAAGTAAATAAAAGTGTGATGATCATCCTTATTAGAGCATTATCCCAATGAGGATAGGATAATGGAGACTATGATTCGCCCACAAATCGGGATGAGACTCTGGACGAAAAATAATAATGGGGGAGGCCAAATGAGCCCATCGTATATTAGAAAATGAATTAATGGGGGAGGCAAAAAAAAGGGAAAATCCCACCATGAAAAAAAAAGAATAAATGATAAAAAAAGAGAAGGGACTTTGCTACTACCTTTATCACACTTGTGCCTCAAAGTGACACCATGTTCTTCGTATAGAGAGACTCCTATGTTATCACTTCCGTATGCTAGTGGGAATTACCATTTCATAATAAACTTGGCTTGTATATTTCGATGACGGGCTTCCTCAAAATGCCCGAGGTCCTCATGAGCATGCAAATTGGATGCACACCCCACTTAGCTTCAGTTGAGCTTTCATACACTTATAGCCGTAGTGCATCAGTTGCATTGCAATCCCAACTCCTTGAATTGAAATCTATCAATGAGCATATCTATAGCTCGTTGGTACGCCTAGTAGATGTGAGACTATCTTCTCCACTTTTTACCCGTTTGATATCTACCATCATATTCTATTCCACCTTTATGCTATGCCCAATGGTTCACGCTCATGTATTGCGTGAAGAATAAAAAGTTGATGCATATTGAAAAAGTACGATCCAATAGCATGACTTGGACACCGTGGTGCTTAACATTTGTATTGATGTGGTGAAGACGGAATTATGCCTTGCTAATATAATACGATGACGGGGGTAAATATTTTTTTAGGATCGTATACTTTGAAAATCAATAATTTTGTTTCTTATACTTATAAATATTACTATGTTGCTGTTTGTTAATTTATCATTTCTCAATTTGCATAACTATAAAATATCACATAATGGGTAGCATGTCAAATCAAAAAATTTGTTTTTATCATTTACCTGCTCGAGGACGAGCAGGGATTAAGCTTGGGGATGCTGATACGTATCCAACGTATCTATAATTTTTGATTGTTCCATGCTGATATATTATCATTCTAGGATACTTTTTGGGTCGTTATTTACCAATTTATAATATTTTTTAGCACTAATCTATTGACCCAGTGTCCAGTGCCAGTTTTTGTTTTCTGCGTGTTTTCACTTTGAAGGTTTACTATACAAAATGAAGTCCAATTGCCACGAAACATGGCTTGTGGCCCCCTGGTGGCTCTCTCGGCGTTGTTCTCTCGCCTATACATTCTTATTTACCCTAAAAACACCAGAAGAGCTCTCGAAACACTTTTTCCACCGTCGCAAGTCTCCGTTTCGACGGGAGCCCATCTAGAGCTCCATTCTAGCACCCTGCAGGAGGGGGATCGATCACGGAGGGCCTCTTCATCAACCTTGCTTCCCTCACCATGATGTGTGAGTAGTTCACCATAGACCTACATGTCCGTAGGTAGTAGCTCGATGGCAATCTCTCTATCTCTTGATCTTCAATACAATGTTCATCACATCTTTGACTTGATATATCCGATGTAATCCCTTTGTATTGTGTGTTTGTTGGGATCTGATGAATTATGAGTTTATGTTCAGATTATTCATGAGAAGTATTTGAGTCAACTCTGAATAATATGATTCTTATCTGCATGATCATCATAGCTTTGTAATGCTCTCCGATGTATTGAGATAGTTTGGCCAACTAGATTGATATTTTTTCAGTGGGAGTGATGTGTTGTAGTAGGTTCAACCTAACGAGTTTCTATATCCCAGTGACAAAAGGGGACAAGTTGTGTCTTTGTGTTGTTGCTATTAAGGATAAAATGAAGGGGTTTATTCATATTGATTGAGTTTACATTGTCTACATCATGTCATCGTTCTTCAAGCATTACTCTGTTTTACTTAATACTCTAGATGCATGTTGGATAGCGGTCGATGAATGGAGTAATAGTGCTAGATGCAGGTAGGAGTCGGCATATTTGCTTATGGACGTGATGCCTATATACACATGATCATTGCCTTTAAAATCGTGTAACTATTTGCTTTTCTATCAATAGCCCAACAGTAATTTGTTTACCCATCGTATGCTATTTCTATGAGAGATGCCACTAGAGAACTCTACGCCCCCTGGTCTATTCACTTATATGTTCACAAACACTATTATTACCCCGTTGTTATTTATTTTATTTTGCAATTTATAATCATCTACAATTATCTACCCAACTCACTTGCTTGCAAATAACAAGATCAAGGGGATTGACAACCCTCTTGTCGGAGTTGTGTGCAAGTTGTTTGTTCTTTTGTGTGCAGCCGCTGAAGACGGTTGAGGATTGGTACTTCTATTGGTTCGATAAACGTTGTTTCATAACTGAGGGAAATACTTACCCACTTTGTGCTGCGATAACCTATTCCTCTTCACGGAAAACCCAACGTAGATCACGAGTATCAGGAGGCGAATCCTTCTTTTGCTCACTACCTGCCTACTCGTTCACTTGTCTCCACAGCCCGCAATAGCAAGTGCTCCAAGGACGCTCGGATGTGGGTGGCAAAGAAGGTGTCGTGGCATGCTGAGCCTAAGGACGCTTCTTTGATACGTCTCAAACATATCTACGTTTCCAAACACTTTTGCTCTGGTTTTGGGCTCTTATTTGCATGATTTGAATGGAACTAACCCGAACTTATGTTGTTTTTAGTAGAACTACCTTCGTGTTATTTTTGTGTAGAAATAAAAGTTCCTCGAATTGGACGAAACTTTTTGTGAATTATTTTTGGAATAAATAATGAATTATGGAGCAAGGAACCATCGGAGGGGGGCTACCTATGAGCCACAAGGCAACAGGGCTCATCGACCCCTGGGCACGCCCTCATAACTTGTGGGGCCCACATGGCTCCCCTGACCCTAATTCCACTCCTATAAATTCACATCTTCAGAGGAAAAAAACAGAGAGAAGATTTCATCGCGTTTTACAAGATGAAGATGCCGCCACCTCCTGTTCTTCATCGGGGGGATGATATGGAGTCCGTTTGGGTCTCCGGAGAGGGAGATTCGTAGCCGTAGTCATCACTAACCCTTCTTCATCAACACCGCCATGATTCTCACCATCGGGAGTGAGTAATTCCTTTGTAGGCTTGCTGGACGGTGATGGGATTAGATGATATTGGTCATGTAATTGAGTTAAGTTGATAGGGCTTGATCCCTAGTATCCACTATGTTATGAGATTGATGTTGCTATGACTTTGCTATGCTTAATGCTTGTCATTGGGGCCCGGGTGCCATGATTTCAGATCTGAACCTATTATGTTTCCATGAATATAAGAGTGATTTGGATCTGATCTTGCAAGTTGTATGCACCTATTACGTGTCTTGATCTGCATACCCGAAGGTGACGATAATTGGTATTCTTTCCGGTGATTGCCGTAGTTTGAGGAGTTCATGTATTCACCATGTGTTAATGATTTTTTCCAGTTCTCTATTAAAAGGATGCCTTAATATCCCTTTGTTTCCGTTAGGACCCCGCTGCCACAGGAGGGTAGGACAAAAGATGCGATACGAGTTCTTATCGCAAGCACGTATGACTATATAGGAAATACATGCCTACATTACATTGATGAATTGGACCTAGTTTTGTGTTGCCCTAGTGTGTGACTGTTACATGACTGATGTCATCTAGATCACTATCAATCACTGATCCACGTGCCTATGCTTTACATATACTGAATCTTGCTAAGTTACTATTGTTGCTGCTACTATCACTATTGCTACAAAATTACTGTTGTCACTACTAATGTTATCGTTACTACTATCACTTGCCGTGCTACTAAATCTTTGCTATAGAGAGATATCCCAGGTGTTGGAGAATTCACAACTCAACTTCTAAGACCGATAAATATTCTTTGGATCCCCTTGTGTCCAATCAATGAATCGGGATGAAATACTACCCGCGAAGACTATTGCGATCCCTATACTTGTGGATTATCAAGACCTTTTTCTAGTGCCATTTCCGAGGAGCATAACTATTTTTATTGTGTTAACTTTAGGATATCCAATTTCTACTATGAAGAATAGGAAAGATACTCGAACCGAGATCGTACCCTCTCATACGAGAGCAAGTAAGGAACTGCCATCTAGCTCTGCTTTTGATTCACCTACTATTTTGAATCAGCTTATAACACCACCACCTATTGCTCATTTTGATATATCACATGAACTTGATGATGCTACTTCTAAAAGTAAAGATGATACTACTGCTATAATTGATGAAACTAAAACTATGCCACTGAATGAATTACTTGATGCTCATATTGCTAAAGCTAGGGAACTTGAAATTGTTGAAACTGATAAAGGTTTTAAGTCACCTGTTACGCCTCGCTCTCGTAATAGATATGAATTACCTGATGTACCTGAGGGTTATGTTATGGATGGAGAGGTAGCTAGGGACTTTCTTGCTTGCAATGATAGAGATGATTTGAAGAAACTACTATGCAAACTGAAAGAAAAATATATGATGGAGAAAATGAAACATGATCCTAAATTCGCTACTTCTCCTATATTTTTTACTGATAAGGATTATGAATTCTCTGTAGACCCTGAGTTAATCCCTATAGTAGAGTCTGATCCTTTCCATGATTATGAAACTGAAATTGTTGTTGGGCATCTCACTAAACTGAATGATATTGCCGCTTTGTTTACTAATAAGGAAAACATGCATACTATTATATCCTTAAGCTTTTTTCCTTTCTCACTAAAAGGTGAGGCCAAGGAATGGTTCCTCACTCTTTCTCCTGGTTGTGTGCGTACCCCTAGGATATGATATATTACTTTTCTAAAAAATATTTTCCTGTGCATAAGAAACAATTTGCTTTACAAGAAATATCTAACTTTGTGCGAAGTGAAGAAGAGAGTCTCCCTCAAGCTTGGGAGAGGCTTCTCTACTTATTAAGATCTTTACCTAATCATCCTCTCAAGAAAAACAAAACACTTAATAACTTTTATAATGGAATAACCGATGCTTCTAGGGACTACCTAGATAGTTGTGCTAATTGTAATTTCGGGGAAAGAACTATTGGGTAAGATGAAGAAATATTGAATAACATATTGCAAAATGCTGATAATTGGACACTTCCTCAACCACCATCGGAACCTATTCAAAAGAAGAGAGACATTATATTCCTCAATCCTGAAGATATGCAAGAAGGCAAAAGGACTATGAAGGAGAAAGGTATTAAATCTGAAGATGTCAAGAAGTTACCACCTATGGAAAGAAATACATGGACTTGACACCTCGACATAGGTAGTAGTGGTAAAATCTCTCCGTGCCTTTAATGAAAGTGATATACCTTATACTAAGACTCCTAGTCAATGCATGGATGAATTTGATAATTACATTGTTAAAGAAGAACATTTCAATAACTATGCAAATATCAATTAAGACGTAATGCCATGATGATAGATCGCTTGAGTGATTTGATGTTTATAATTTCTAATGATGTTAAGGCTCTAGGTAAACATGCTTCTATGGTTCATACACAACTAGACCAATTTGCTAAGTCACAAAATGATTTGCTTGTTGAATTAAATAAGCATATGAATGATCATGTTGTTAGAGTAATGACTAGAGGAGGTAAAATGACTTTGGAACCTATTTATCCTGAAGGTCATCCTAAAATAATTGAACATAGTTCTCAAAGAACTGATGATGATGCACCTAGTCCATCTAAGAAGAAAAGAAAAAGAAAAACGATAGGACTTTGCATGCTTCTAGTGAGCCTGTTATAGAAAATATAATGATGTTTCTATTTCTGATGCTGAGACACAATCTTGTAGTGAACACGCACACCTAGTGACAATGAGAATGTTAATAATAATGATGATGTCCACATAGATGCTCAATCAGATAATAATAAAGAACATGATGATGATGTGGAAACAGAACCTGCTGAAGATCTCGATAACCCACATCCTAAAAATAAACGTTATGAGAAGAAAGACTTTGTTTCTAGGAAACATGGTAGGGAAAGAGAGCCATGGGTTCAGAAACCCATGCCATTCCCTTGTAAGTCTTCTAAAAGAAAGGACGATGAGGATTTTGAATGCTTTGTTAAAATGATTAGACTAGTCCTTTTGCGCACTCGCTTGACTAATATTGAAAATTCCTCCATATGCTAAGTATATGTAGGATATTATTACAAACAAGAGAAAAATACCTGAAACTGAAATTGCTACTATGATTGCTAATTATTCTTTTGATGGCGGAGTGCCTAAGAAGTTGGGAGATCCTGGTATACCCATAATACCTTGCTCCATTAAACTAAGTTATGTTAAAACTATTTTAAATGATTTAGGAGCTAGTGTTAGTGTTTTGGCTTTCTCCTTTTATAAAAGACTTGATTTGAATAAACTCACACCTACACAGATATCTTTGCAAATGGCTGATAAATCTACTGCTATACCTATTGGAATTTGCGAGGATGTTCCTGTTGTGGTTGCAAATGTTACTATCCTAACAAACTTTTTATTCTTGAGATGCACGAGGATGAAAACATGTCGATTGTCCTTGGTAGACCTTTTTTAAACACTGCATGGGGTGTTATTGATTGCAACAAAAGCAAGGTTACTTTTCACGTCAATGGCAAAGAACATACTGTTGATACATATCGAACGTATCTATAATTTTTTATTGTTCCATGCTGATATATTATCATTCTAGGATACTTTTGGGTCATTATTTACCAATTTATACTATTTTTGAGCACTAAACTATTGACCCAGTGCCCAGTGCTAGTTGTTGCTTGCCGCATGTTTTCCACTTTGCAAGTTTACTATAACAAACGAAGTCCAATTGCCACAAAACGTTTTGATGTTTTTTTGGAAAAAGGAGACCTAGAAGCTTTGGAGGATGGCCGGGAGCCGCACCAGGGCCCCACAAGCCATAAGGCGCGCCCTGGCGGGGCCGCGCCCTAATGTCTTGTGGCCCCCTGGTGGCTCTCCCGACATCGTTCTCTGGCCTATAAATTCTGATTTACCCTAAAAATACCAGGAGATCTCCCGAAACACTTTTTCCGCCGCCAGAAGTCTCTGTTCCGATGGGAGCCCATCTAGAGCTCCATTCCGGCACCCTACCAGAGGGGGGATCGATCATGGAGGGCCTCTGCATCAAGATTGCTGGCCTAACAATGATGTGTGAGTAGTTCACCATAGACCTACATGTCCGTAGGTAGTACCTAGATGGAAATCTCTCCATCTCTTGATCTTCAATACAATGTTCATCGCATCTTTGCCTTGATCTATCTGATGTAATCCCTTTGTATGTTGTGTTTGTTGGGATCCGATGAATTGTGAGTTTATTTTTAGAATATTCAAGAAAAGTATTTGAGTCACCCCTGAATATTATGATTCTTATTTGCATGAGCATCATAGCTTCGTAATGATCTCTGGTCTATTGAGATAGTTGGTCAACTTGATTGATATTTCCTCAGTGAGAGTGGTGCATTGTAGTAGATTCAACCTGACGAGTTTGGATATCCCAGTGACAAAAGGGACAAGTTATGTCTTTGTGTTGTTGCTACTAAGGATAAAACGATGGGGTTTATTCATATTGATTGAGTTTACTTTGTCTACATCATGTCATCGTTCTTCAAGAATTACTATGTTTTACTTAATAGTCTAGATGCATGCTAGATAGCGGTCGATGAGTGGAGTAATAATGATAGGTGCAGGTAGGAGTCACCCTATTTTCTTATGGATGTGATGCCTATATGCACATGATCATTGCCATGAAAATTGCATAATTATTCGCTTTTCTATCAATTGTGCAACAGTAATTTGTTTACCCACCATATGCTATTTGATACATCTCCATCGTATCTATAATTTTTGATTGCTTCATGCCAATATTCTACAACTTTCATATATTTTTGGCAATATTTTATATTATTTTTGGGACTAACTTACTTACCCAGTGGCCAGTGCTAGTTCCTGTTTTTTGTGTGTTTTTGTTTCGCAGAAAAACCATATCAAATGAATTCCAAACGCGATAAAAATTTACCGAGATTTTTTTGGAATATATGTGATTTTTTAGAGTCAGAATCAATGCAAGACGATGCCCGAGGGGTCCACAAGCTATCTGGTCGCGCCCTAGGGGGGTCGTAGTTAGATGGCTTGTGGCCAGTCGTTAGGTTGGTTGGAGCTCTCATTTTTCTGCAAGGAAGATATTTTTATAATAAAAATTCCTTCAAAATTTCATCCCAATTGGAGTTACGGATCTCTGGATATTTAAGAAACGGTGAAGGGGTCAGAAACCAGTCGTGAAAACATAAGAGAAACACACAAAGAGGGAGATCCAATCTCGGAGGGGCTCCTGCCCTCCGGGAGCCATGGCAGCCATGGACCAGAGGGAAGCCCTCCTCTCATTAAGGGTGGAGGACAAGGAAGAAGAATAAGAATAAGGAGGGGGGGATCTCACCCCTCTCTCCCGGTGGCGCCGAAGCGCCGCCGGGGCTTCCATCGTGACAACAATTAACACCAACAACTTCGCCGCCGTCACCACCAACTCTCTCCCCCTCTATGCAGTGGTGTAAAACCTCTTCCCCCAGCTGTAATCTCTACTTCAACATGGTGCTTAATGCTATATATTATTATCCAATAATGTGTGGCTATCCTATGATGTTTAAGTAGATTTCTTTTGTCCTATGGGTTGATTGATGATCGTGATTGGTTTTAGTTGCATGGTTTATTTTGGTGCTGTCCTAAGGTGCTTTCCGTGATGCGCGTGCGTGAAAGAATAACGCTGGAGGGTGTTGCAATATGTTCATGATTCGCTTATAGTGGGCGGCTAGAGTGACAGAAGCTTACATCCGAGTAAGGGAATTATTGTGTTTGGGAGTAAAGAGGACTTGATGTGTTAATGATATGGTTGGGTTTTACCTTAATGAATTCCTAGTAGTTGCGGATGCTTGCTAGAGTTCCAACATAAGTGCATATGATCCAAGTACAGAAAGTATGTTAGCATATGCCTCTCCCTTATATAAAACTGCTATAATGATTACCGGTCTAGTTATCAATTGCCTAGGGACAAATCTTTCTATTGTGCTACAAAAATCTTTATACTAAATAATTTACTTTAGTGTTCCTTATTAAACCAGCAACTGATTTTGTTTCTACGTTCTTTTTCACCTTGCAAAACTATCTCTACACCTATTAAGCTCTTCTAGCTTCATTCCCGCAAAATAGTTTCATACTTGTTCTAGGTAAAGTAAGCATTAGCATGCGTAGATTTGTATGGTGGTCGATATAACTTGAGAGAATATTAATTCTACCTTTAGCTCCTCGTTGGGTTCGATAGTCTTACTTATCGAAAAAGGCTACAAACAATCCCCTACACTTGTGGGTTATCAAGACCTTTTTCTGGCGCCGTTGCCGGGGAGCAATAGCGTAGCGGTTGATATTCTCGTGTGTGCTTGTTTGCTTTATCACCAAGTAATTTTTATTTTCTGTTATTAGTTGTTTTATATCTTTAGTTATGGATATGGAGCACGAAACACCAAAAAAATTAGATGTACTTGCTACTCATGGAGATGGGGAGCCTCCTAAAACCCTTGATGCTAGTTACGTGAAACACGTTAATTACTCCTTTGATAATCCTAAGAAATCCTCATTAAACTTTATAATGGGAGATATGTTGGATCAAAGTGAGTACTTTAGGGATTATCTCTTATCTAACAAAGGGAAGCACTTATGGGATCAAATTAAAATGTTGCGTTGGTATGCTTGGGATATATGCTCGAAACGTGATTATACTTGTTGCTCTAGGATGAAGGGTCTTCACCTTCCCTTTCAATGTGAATTTAATGATAATGCAACCTTGGCTTCTTATGCTAAGGGTATATATGATTACTATGATGTGGAACAAATAGAAGAATTTGTTGCTTTTAAGGGTGCTTATGAAATTGAATCATTCTCTGAAAGATATGACTATGGTTATGCTATCTA
The DNA here is from genome assembly GCA_022496015.1 of Hordeum marinum. Classification (NCBI taxonomy): domain Eukaryota; kingdom Viridiplantae; phylum Streptophyta; class Magnoliopsida; order Poales; family Poaceae; genus Hordeum; species Hordeum marinum. The sequence goes on from CM039672.1 coordinate 49,347,178, forward strand.
CAGATCTAAAAAAAATTCCATACTTAAATATTTCTATGATAATTATGAATACAATGCTGACATTATTGAATTTTTGAGAGAATGACCGCTGCCTTGGAAGAGAGTAATATTTTGCAGGAATCTATGAAAGAAGAAATTCCTGAAAGTGTGAGCTCGTTAGATGAAAAAGATGAGGAGAGCGAAGAACAAAAGGAGGAAGAGAAGATTAGCTACCCATGCCCACATTCTAATGACAGTAATTCTTCAACTCATATATTTTTTAATTTCCCTTCGCACATACTGAAGGATGAATGCTATGATGATTGCTATGATCCCTTGGATTCGTTTGAAATATCCCTTTTTGATGAACTTGATGCTTGCTATGCTTGTGGCCATGATGCCAATATAAATTATGCTTATGGAGATGAACTTGTTATAGTTCCTTATGTTAAACATGAAATTGTTTATATTGCACCCACACATGATAGTCCTATTATCCTTTTGAATTCTCCCAACTACACTATATCGGAGAAGTTTGCACTTATTAAGGATCATATTGATGGGTTACGTTTTACTATCACACATGATGATTTTGATGGATATAATATGCATGTGATTGCTTCTCCTACTTGCAATTATTATGAGAGAGGAACCAAATCTTCACTTCACTATGTTTCCAATACAATAAAATTGCAAAAAACCACTTATGCTATGTATTGGCCTTTACTTTGTGTGCATGAATTGTTCTTGTATGAAATGTCAATGCATAGGTAGAGTTAGAATTCGTTGTCACATGATATATATCACTTTGTGCTCACTACTAAATTACAAATCATTGTAAATTAAAATTGGTTTGATATACCTTGCGATCCGGGTGGATCAGTTACTTGAGCACTATATGCCTAGCTTAATGGCTTTAAAGAAAGCGCTGCCAGGGAGACAACCTGGAAATTTTAGAGAGTCATTTTATTCTGTTGTGTTCTTTTAAAATAATTAAAACCAAAAAAAATAAAGTGGTGAGCTTATTTTTTTTAAAGAGAAGTGAAAGTGAGAAACACAAGCATCGTTGAAGTGGGGGCTAGCCTTGAACTTTGTTCATGCCCATGGAAACTTTGTGAATATTGATTACAGAAACTTTTCAAAAAAAAATTATCCCCTTGTATAAATCCATTGTATTATAAAAATAATGTGCCAAGAATTACCTTTAGGGTGTTTAAATTGCTTGTTTGATATGTGTTGTGTAAAAACATAAACTTTTGCTGTAGTGTTTGAATTTTAATATTTTATTGGAGAATGAAAAAATTCTGCAATTTTTACACAATAATTTTATACAAATTATTTATTACCTCCTAAGTTTTCAGAATTTTTTGAGTTACATAAGTTTACGTTCCATCTGCATATTTACAAACGGTCCTGTTTTGCACAGATTGTTGTTATAGTTGCTTTGCGTGCTTATGTTTGAATTCTTGTTGAGCCCCATTGATTTAGGAGCCATAGAATTGTGATAGAATACAGTGGGTAATGTTAGATTATAATTATGAAATAATGTTATGGCCGGACATGATGAGATTTGATGATTATGTACTAACATTTCTAATGAAAGTTCTGTTAAGTTTTGTGTGGATGAAGTGTTCGAAGATTGAGGAGGTATCGATATGATACGAATAAGGAGAGGAAAGAGTTCAAGATTGGGATTCCCAAGGCACCCCAAATACATATTCAAGGAGACTCAAGCATCTAAGCTTGGGAATGCCTCAAAAGGCATCCTATCTTTCTTCTTCAACAATTATCGGTATGTTTTGGTTTTTGTTTTCTTCACATGATATGCGTAAATTCTTGGAGCATCATGTGCCTTTTATTTTCCTTTTAGAAATGCACCATGCTTATATATTTTGAGTATGTCTTAATAGAATGCTTCATGTGCTTCACCTATATCATTTGAAGTTGGATGCCTGTTTCTCAACATATAGAAAACCGTTATTTGTAGAATGCTCTTTTACTTCACTTATATTTATTAGAGCATGTCCAGGTCTTTTGTAGAAATAATTAAACTCTCATGCTTTACTTAAACCTATTTAGAGATTCAACGGGAATTGGTCATTTACATGGTTAGTCATAAAATCCTACATAAAACTTGTAGATCATTGAATATGATATGTTTGATTCCTTGCAATAGTTTTACGATATTGAGATAGTAATATGTGGGTGCACTAGTTGATGATTGTGGATTAGTAAGAATATTTATGTTAAGGTTTGTGATTCTCGAAACATGCACATATAGTCTCTAGTTATGCGATGAAGTTGGAGTATAATTTATCCATGATTGAAATCCTTTGTGTTGTTATAATCGGGGGCACGCGATGGTTAATTCCTCCCAACCTCCTCCCTAGGAGCATACGAGTAGTACTTTGCTTTGAGAGAGATAATAAAACCTTGCAATAAGCATGTGAGTTCTTTATGACTAATGTGAATCCATGTATATATCCACTCTCGCCACCTCATATTTGCTAGCCTCTTCGGTACCGTGCATTACCCATTCTCACCTCGAGGATCGGTGCAACCTCTATCGGTGCATCCAAACCCTGTGACATGATACACTTTGTTGCACGTAAGCCTCATTATATCTTCTTCAAAGCAGCCACCATACCTACCTATCATGGCATTTCCATAGCCATTCTTAGTTATATTGCCATGCAACTTTCACTGTTACATCATATGACTTGTACACCTATTGTCATATTGCTTTGCATGATCATAAGATAGCTAGCATGATATTTCCATGGCTTGTCCATTTTTTGATATCCTTTGCGACGCTAGATCATTGCACATCCTGGTACACTGCCAGAGGCATTCATACAGAGTCATACTATAGTTATTCATATTGAGTTGTAAGTAAATAAAAGTGTGATGATCATCATTATTAGAGCATTGTCCCATTGAGGAAAGGATGATGGAGACTATGATTCCCCCACAAGTAGGGATGAGACTCCGGACGAAAAATGAAAAATGAGGGAGGCCAAATGAGCCCACCACAAAAAAGGGGAGAAATGGGGGAGGCAAAAAAAGAAAATAAAAGAAAAAGCCCACCATGAAATAAAAAACAAATAAATGAGAGAAAAAGAGAGAAGGGACTTTGCTACTATCCTTTACCACACTTGTGCCTGAAAATGGCACCATGTTCTTCATATAGAGAGTCTCTTGTTTTGTCACTTCCATATGGTAGTGGGATTTTTTATTATAGAACTTGGCTTGTATATTCCTATGACGGGCGTCCTCAAATGCCCAAGGTCTTCATGAGCGAGCAAGTTGGATGCACACCCACTTAGCTTCAGTCGAGATTTTATACACTTATAGCTCTAGTGCATCCGTTGCACGACAATCCCTACTCCTCGAATTGATATCTATTGATGGACATCTCCATAGCCCGTTGATACGTCGAGTTGATGTGAGACTTTCTTCTCCATTTTTAGCCCTTTGAAACCTACCATATTCTATTCCACCTTTATGCTATATCCATGGTTCACACTCATATATTGCATGAGTAATAAAAAGTTGAAGCGCGTTGAAGGGTATGATCCAATTGCTTGGTTTGACACCGGGGTGCTCATGATTATACTTTATGCTAGGAAGACCAAGCATGACAGGCTATATGATTTTGTAGGGATAGCACTATTTGGCATTGATATTTTGAAAGGACATGATTGTCTGCTAGTAAACCTAAGTATGGACGTCTTTTTGTTAGACTATTGCCTTGAATCACTTGTATCTTAATATTCATGTCATGACTAGACATTTGTTCAAGGTTATGTTAGGTAGCATTCCACATCAAAAATTATCTTTTTATCATTTACCTACTCGAGGACGAGTAGGAATTAAGCTTGGGGATGCTGATATGTGTTCGTCGTATCTATAATTTTTGATTGGTTCATGCCAATATTCTACAACTTTCATATACTTTTGGCAATATTTTATATTGGGACTAACTTACTTACCTAGTGCCCAGTGCCAGTTCCTGTTTTTTTGTGTTTTTTTGTTTCGTAGAAAATCCATATCAAACGAAGCCCAAATGGGATAAAAATTTACGGAGATTTGTTTTGGAATATATGTGATTTTTGAGAGTCGGAATCAACGGAAGACGATGCTGGAGGGTCTCACAAGCTATCTAGCCATGCCCTAGGGGGGTCGTGACCAGATGGCTTGTGGCCAGCCCTTAGGTCGGTTGGAGCTCTCCTTTTTTTTCAAGGAAGATATTTTTGTAATAAATATTCCCTAAAAATTTCAGCCCGATCAGAGTTACGGATCTTCGGGTATTTAAGAAACGGTGAAGGGGGCAGAAACCACTCGCGAAAACAGAAGAGAAACAGAGAGAGAGATGCAATCTCAGAGGGGCTCCTGCCCTCCTGGAGCCATGGTAGCCATGGACTAGAGGGGAAAACCTCCTCCCATCTAGGGAGTAGTCCAAGGAAGAATAAGAAGGAGGGGCTCTCTCCCCTTCTCTCCCGGTGGCGCCGGGGCGCCGTCGGGGCATCCATCGTGACAACGATCTACACGAACAACTTTGCCGCCGTCACGACCAACTCTCTCATCCTCTATGTAGCAGTGTAAAACCTCTTCTCCCCATTGTAATTTCTACTTAAACATGGTGCTTAATGTTATATATTATTATCCAATGAGGTGTGGCTATCCTATGATGTTTGAGTAGATTTCTTTTGTCTTACTGGTTGATTAATGATCATGATTGGTTTGAGTTGTATGGTTTATTTTGGTGTTGTACTAAGGTGCTTTCCGTGAGGCACACGCGTGAAAGAATAACGTTGGAGGGTGTTGCAATATGTTCATGATTCGCTTATAGTGGGTGGCTAGAGTGACAGAAGCTTACACCCGAGTAAGGGAATTGTTGCGTATGGGAGTAAAGAGGACTTGATGTGTTAATGCTATGGTTGGGTTTTACCTTAATGAATTTCTAGTAGTTGCGGATGCTTGATAGAGTTCCAACATAAGTGCATATGATCCAAGTACGAAAAGTATGCTAGCGTATGCCTCTCCCTCATATAAAACTGCAATAATGATTACCGGTCTAGTTATCAATTTCCTAGGGACAAATCTTTATCTTGTGCTACAAAAAGCTTTCTACTAAATAATTTACTTTAGTGATCCATATTAAACCAGCAACTAATTTTATTTCAACGTTCTTTTTTGCCTTGTAAAACTATCTCTACACCTATTAAGTACTTCTAGTTTCATTCCCGCAAAATAGTTTCATACTTGTTCTAGGTAAAGTAAGCGTTAGCATGCGTAGAGTTGTATTGATGGTCGATATAACTTGATATAATATTAATTCTACCTTTAGCTCGTCATTGGGTTCGACACTCTTACTTATCTAAAAAGGCTACAAACGATCCCCTACACTTGTGGGTTATCACTATTCTTTGAGAGATGCCACTAGAGAACTCTATGGCCCCCAGGTCTATTCACTTATATATTCACAAACATTATCATTACCTTCATGTTCTTATTTAAATTTTATTTTATTTTTCAATTTAAAAACATCTACAATTATCTACACAACTCACTTGCTTGCAAATAATGAGATTAAGGGGATTGATAACCCTCTTTGCTGGCGTTGGGTGCAAGTTGTTTGTTCATTTGTGTGATGTCGCTGAAGATGGTTGAGGATTGGTATTCCTATTGGTTCGATAAACCTTGGTTTCATAACTGAGGGAAATTCTTACCCACTTTGTGCTACGATAACTCATTCCTCTTCATGAAAAACCCAACGCAGATCACGAGTATCAGGATGGATTTCTGGCGCCGTTGCTGGGGAATACCATCACCAACTATCAATTAACATCACACAAATTTTCATTTAATCGTTATTATTTTCATTTGCTTTTATATTTAGTCTTTTTCATAAAAAAACAAAAATACAAAAATATTTATCTTTGCTAGTTACTAGTTTACTTCTTTGCTTGCTTGAAAGTTGCTATCACGTCTGACTTTATCATTGAAAAGGATGATGAGGTTAAAGTCCCCAATGAGGAAACTCCCCCAGAGCGAGATGTAAAAGTCTTCATTGCAGGGAAGGGGGATATCATAGGGATAAGCGTTATCCAAGAATTCTTTAATTGTACGGATGCTTTAACTTGCAAGGACACGCCAATCCTTAAAAGAACTGAAAATTACGCCGATGTTATCGCTGCTCTTGTTCTAAAACTTGAAAGAATATTTATGCATGCTAATCCCACCTTGCAAATGTTTTTTACGAGTTACCGGTCATAAAAGACCCTAGGGCTAATAAGATAGCCACTCTTATACTCATGCAAGAATTTGACTATATAGTACGGGAAGCTTGGGAGATCTTCGAGCAGTATAATATGAGTTGTGAGCATCCCTTGATAGACAAAATTTTATATAATAAAGACTATATGATGAGATATATATTCAATTATAATCATACTTATGATGAAAACACAATCAAAGAAGTTTCTATATCCATATTATCCAACAAGTTTTCAATAATATCAACAAACAATATTCTTGGATAGTAAGAGAGAATGTGGAAGGGTTTAAGGAGAGCACCATTAAAAATGCCAAGATATTACTTGATGATGTGTTCCCTATTTCCTTCGAAAAACCTTCTTCCCAAAAGGATGTGAAAGATGGCAACACTTGAAACTATGCATTATGCCTAACTAGGGGCATAAAACAATAGCGCTTGTTGGGAGGTAACCCAATATGTATATTAAATTTTGTTTTTACTTTATGTTATTTTGTGATAACATGATTATTTTGTCTGTAATGATTATTTTTTCATGTTTTAATTAGTCTTTGTGCTAAGTAAAGCCTTTGGGATAACACACGGGATGAGTAAAATCAATGTTGTAACAATACATAAACTTTTGACTCCAGTATAGGAATTTTTAGTTTTTTGCTGGAGCGTGATAATGAGATGAAACTTTTACACTGTATTGATATAAAAATTATCCATGTTGTCCTAATGTTTTAGAATTTGAAGAGTTACATAAGTATAGGCTCTCTACAGATTGCTACAAACTGTTCTCTTTAAACATATTATGTTTTGCTTGCATAGTTTGCTTCTTTTGATTCTGTTATGGATTGTATCGGGGGTATAAGCCATGTAGAAGTTAGAATATAGTACCTATTATGAAAAAATGAATTAAGAATCAATTTGTAATAGTACCTAAAGTATTCAATATGTTGCTTATATTAACGGATCTCATAGAGTTTTGTTGAGCTTGACAGTTGCTCCAATACTTTAGTTTTATCTTTTTGAGCATGCTGGCGTGTAGATTTTATAGAAATAATATGCTCTCATCCTTCACTTATATTTGTTTGAGAGCTGAATAAATAGTGACGGTAATGTGCATGGGTCATAAGACTAGTCCAAAAATAATACGTATTCAATGAGTGATAATCAAAACCATCATGCAACACACATAGAGAAATTTTGTGTTAATGACATTGATGTGGTAATATGAAAAAGGTGTGAGTCCACAATTGTTGATTCCTAGAAGTGTCGACATTAAGAGGTGTTAACTTGATATTCATCTAGAAATTAAAGAGGCATGGTGATGATGTGTGCGCATTTTATTCCTCATCGTAATCCTAGTGCTGTTTCGAGTCGGGTGCGCGCGATGGTTAATTCCTACCAACCTCCTCCCTTGGGGCATGCGAGGAGTACTTTGATTTGTGATAAAACTAATAAAACTTTTCAATAAGTATATGAGTTCTTTATGACTAATCTGACATCGTGGACATACGCATCTTCACCTTCTCATATTTTCTAGCCTCTTTAGTATCGTGCATAGCCCATCCACACCTCGAGGATCGGTGCAGCTTTCGCCGGTGCATCCAAACCCCGTGACATCATACACTCTGTTGTACATAAGCCTCGTTATATCTTCCTCAAAACAAACACCATACCTACCTATCATGGCATTTCCATAGCCATTCCGAGATATATTTCCATGCAAATTCCATCGTCACTTCACACTACTAGTTCGTTCATCATCATATTTCCTTGCATGATCATATAGAGTTGACATACTATTTGTGGCAAAGCCACTGTTCATCATGTATTTGATATATGTCATGTGAGATCATTGCATATCGTGGTACACTGCCAGAAGCATTCATATAGAGTTCTTCATATTGAGTTGTAAGTAAATAAAAGTGTGATGATCATCCTTATCGAAGCATTATCCCAGTAAGGAAAGGATGATGGAGACTATGATTCCCCCACAAGTCGGGATGAGACTCCGGGTAAAAAAATAATAATGGGGGGGGATGATCCCACCATATATAAAAAAATGAATGAATGGGGGAGGGAAAAAAGAGAAAATCCCACCATGAAAAATAAAAAAATAAATGAGAGAAGAAGAGAGAAGGGACTTTGCTACTATCCTTTACCACACTTGTGCCTCAAAGTGGAACCATGTTCTTCATATAGAGAGTCTCATATGTGTCACTTCCATATGCTAGTGGGAATTACCTTTTCATAATAAACTTGTCTTGTATATTTTGACAACGGGCTTCCAAAAAATGCATGAGGTCTTCATGAGCAAGCAAGTTTGAGCACACCCCACTTAGATTCAGTTGAGCTTTCATACACTTATAACTCTAGTGCATCATTTGCATGGCAATCCATACTCCTTGCATTGATATCTATCGATGAGCATCTCCATAGCTCGTTGGTACGCCTAGTTGATGTGAGACTATCTTCTCCACTTTTTACCTCTTTGATATCTACGATCATATTATATTCCACCTATATGCTATGTCCAATGTTCACGCTCATGTATTGCAAGAAGAATAAAAAGTTGGTGCAGATTGAAAAGTATGATACAATTGCTTGACTTGGACACTATGGTGCTTAACATTTGTATTGATGTGGTGAAGACGAAGTCATGCCTTGCTAATATAATAAGATGATGGGGGTAAACATTCTTTTAGGATCGTATACTTTGAAAATCAATGATTTTTTTCTTATACTTACAAATATCACTATGTTGTTGTTTCTAAATTCATCATTTCTCAATGAGCATACATACAAAAGATCACGCAACGGGTAGCATGTCAAATCAAAAATTCTGTTTTTATCATTTACCTACTTGAGGACGAGCAGGAATTAAGCTTGGGGATGCTGATACGTCTCCAACGTATCTATAATTTTTATTGTTCCATGCTGATATATTATCATTCTAGGATACTTTTTGGGTCATTATTTACCAATTTATAATATTTTTGAGCACTAACCTATTGACCCAGTGCCAAGTGCTAGTTGTTGTTTTCTAGATGTTTTTCACTTTGCAGGTTTACTATACCAAACAAAGTCCAATTGCCACAAAACTATTTAACGATCTTTTTGGAGAAAAACAAGATCTAGAAGCTTTGGAGGATGGTCGTGAGCTGCACCAGGGCCCCACAAGCCATCAGGGTGCGCCCGGGGGGGCGCCCTGATGTCATGTGCCCCCATGGTGGCTCTCCCGACATTGTTCTCTGGACTATAAATTCTTATTTACCCTAAAAACACCAGGAGAGCTCCCGAAACACTTTTTCCACCGGTGCAAGTCTATGTTCCGACAGGAGCCCATCTAGAGCTCCGTTCCGGCACACTACCGGAGCGGGGATCAATCACGGAGGGTGTTGGGGATATGACCCACCCCGGAGGCTTCGAGTCATGTTGCTGGCTCGTGAGCCGGCCCAAAGGTTAGCCGTAAGACTAGTGGCCCAGGAAGATAGGCGGCTCAAGGTGTGGGCCGTACAACGGCCCGGACGGAGAAGACCCGGGCGTGCAAGCCGACTCACAGACAACTTGGGCAAGAAAATACAGAGAGACTCGGTTAGCAATTGTAACAACCCGGTGGTCCTGACCTCTTATATAAAGGCAGACTCGGGGCAACTTAGGGGACAAGTAATCGAGAACTAGGTCAAGCTTCTAGATCCTTGTAATCGATACACGAGCAATACAAACACAAGCAGGACGTAGGCTATTACCTCGACTTGAGGGGCCGAACCTGGGTAAATCCGTGTCTTTCGTCCCAACTAACCCCTTTGAGTCCACCCAATTAGCGATGGCCTCGAATCTAAGTTCGTTCACCCGAACATCTGCCGTGATAAATCCACAACAGTTGGCGCCCACCGTGGGGAAAGCGCTTGGTGGTGTTGAGTTCTCAAAGGGATCTCTCCCAGGGCTCGAAGGATACGTGGTTGGAAGGATGGGCAAGAGTCGCCGCGGCCGGCTCTACATCGACGACGCCAGCTGGGGGCTTGATGCTGGTTCTGTGGAGTATGGATTCCGGGTTCCATTCGGCGGGATCTAGGTTTTCATCGGAAGATTGATGGATCTACACCCGGGCCAGACGTCTGCACCAACATCGTTGAGCCGGCTCGGCGTCTCCAATCTACGAGTGTTGTGCAGCCTGCCCGTGCCCATCCGTGTCAAAAGCACGTTCTCGTGGGCTTCACTCAAGGAGTGGACCTGGAAGCGTCCGGGTCACAGGGAACTCTCGTTTGCTCGGAAGATGAGTCCTCCAGTGGGGAGATAGAATCAGTGTATCGGCTCAGTAACGGTGGCTTTGGGGGCTATTACGACAACTATTCTGAGGTAGAGGGCATTGAGATGGATGCTCTGAGCCCCCCGGTCCATGCGGCGGTGTTCATGGCAGGATCGGCTTCACCCACTGGTGACATAGCTGCGGGAGCCGCCGCAGCGGGTGATAGCCCGCCGCTGGCGGCTCAGGTTCTAGTGGAATTGATGGACGAACTTACAGCTCTCATGGCCATAGAAGTAACACCGGATAATCAAGCAGCCAGGAATCTAGAGGTGGCACGGATCAAGGGCCGGATGGTAGAGGAACGGCAAAGGATGGCCGAGCTGAAGGCCCGGATGGAGGAAGAAGCAGAGCGTATCAAGGCTGATGCTTTCCGTCTGGAGTTGGAGCAAAGGTCAGCGGCCGCGGTGCGCCGGAGGAGGCCTCGATCCCGTCTACCAGAACGTTACGAAGCGAGGAACCTTTTTAACACCCCTAGCGCAGGGCGGGTTACGGGCGCACCGGAGAGCCGCCCGATGGAACGCCCGACGACTCATCCACCCCAGCATAACCAAATCTCACCTAGGGCTTTTCCAACACTGGCAGGTCATTACACTAACCCGGCCGAGAACATGGTGGCAGCGGCCGCCCGGCTTGAGATGATTCCCATCCCAGATGAAGCACCCTTTGCGGAGGATGTGCGAAACGCCATTGGATATTTACAGACGGCCATGGCCCAGCAAGAGAGGTATGCTCACAGCCGGAGCCGGGTTCACTCCACCCCCCTCCCCAGTCGAAGTTTTAGCCGGCGCTACGAGTCGCCGGCGTGTTCCAGCAGTCACCCACGTTGTGGACCACCGGAGGACGAGCGGGCGGCTCTAGATGCGCAAGCCCTCGCGGACCAGGCGAGAGACAGGCGAGAGGCGGAGATAGCGGCAACCCGTCCAGAGCCGACGCTTTCTGTCTCATTGGGAGTAGTTAGTACCAGAGCCGTAGGGGTGCCATGTTTGACTCCGGCTCTGAGAAGTGAACGACTATCGAAAGATTTCAAGGGGCTTCGAAAGGTTCCGAATTACACAGCTGATCTACCCCCTGAGGCATGGGTTGAAAGTTATGAGCTGGCCATGGAGATGCTGGATGTCAGTGAGGCGATATGCACAAAATATTTCATCATGATGCTTGAGGGTCCGGCTCGTACATGGCTGAAAGGTCTGCCGCCTAACACGATAAGCTCATGGGCGGCGCTGAGAGCGAAGTTTATTAAGAATTTCCAGGGGACCTGTAAGCAGCCTATGACCATTGTCGACTTGGACCATTGTGTTCAACAGGAGAATGAGTCGGCCCATCATTGGGTCCGGCGAGTGTCGACCATTATTCACTCTTCAGAGCAGATCACGGCGTCTCAAGCAGTGCTTGTTTTGGAAAAGAACTGTCATTTTGTTCCACTAAAACAGAAGCTTGGCCGGCTCAAGCGCACATGTCAGGACATGGGAGAACTCATGACGGCCTTAACAAAGTATGTCGACTCAGATAACACCAAGGATCTAGGCTCGGATGATGAGAAAGCCAATCAAGGGAAGCAAAACAGTCAAGGAAAAGGTTTCGTGAACAATGGGAATCAGAATAAGCGGAAGAACGCTGATTGCGGGTCAGAGCTAGTGGCAAACACCAACACAGGACAGAACCATCCCAAGGGGAATGGAAAATTCAGGCCGTTTCACCTAAGGAACAAAGGCCCTTTCAACTTAGAAGAAGCGCTTAGGAAGCCTTGTCTGGAGCACATCACGCCTGACAAGCCGGCGTTACATGCGTGGGGTCATTGCTTTATCATGCAAAGATTCAAAAACTAGCATTCCCAACCGCGTAATAACCAGGGCGGTGGCCCGCCTGGCGGCTCAGGGCACGGCGGATCAGGGGCTGGATTCGGCGCCAGCGGTTCAGGAACCGGGCATCTGGGTCAGAATAACCAAGGGGGGCACCAACAGCATCCTGGCAACAATAGCGGTAACAACAATCAGCAGCAGCGCAATCAGTCCGGGTTTCAAAGTAACCCGAAGCAACTCAGTTCTGGACAGTATCACGTATTTACAACCGGTCACAATAAACGAGACGAGAAGTTGCGGAGGCGAGCAGTTAATGCGGTTGCTCCGGCTCTCCCGCGATATTTACCGTGGTTTGAGTATGACATAATGTGGAGCCGGGAGGATCACCCGCCGCGGGTAGATGACCCGGGCCGGCTGGCTCTAGTTGTGGCCCCTCAGGTGAATGGCTATATGGTGAATAAAGTGCTTATGGACGGCGGTAGCAGCATCAACATCCTTTACTATGACACTTTTCGGCGGATGAAGTTGCTTGACAAAGACCTTAAACCTTCCTCCACCGTCTTTCATGGTGTGGTCCCGGGTAAATCAGCATACCCGGTGGGCCGAATTTCATTGGAAGTAGCTTTTGGCGATGAGCATAATTACAGGGTGGAGTCCTTGTGGTTCGAGGTGGTCAAAATCAAAAGTCCCTATAATGCACTATTTGGGAGGCCGGCTTATGCCAAATTTATGGCTAGGCCTTGCTATGTTTATTTGCAACTCAAAATGCCTGGCTTAAATGGTACAATTACCGTTCACGGTAACGAGAAAACGGCTCTCGAGTGTGAGGAAGGAGATGCGGCATATGCAGAGTCTAGTTGTGCTCAGGAGGAGCTGAAATTCTACAAGTAGAACGTTGACCTGGAGGATATGACCCCGCTGAAGAAGCCTACGACAGAAGTTGAGCCGCCACTCTAGTTTTCAGCAGATGATACCAAGGCAGTAGATTTCAATCTGGGCGACTCATCCAAGCAGTTCATCATTGGGGCTCACATGGATCCCAAATAGGAAAGCGCGCTCATCGAATTCATCCGAGAGAATCGGGACATCTTTGCATGGAAGCCTTCTGACATGCCGGGTGTACCGAGAGAGTTCGTTGAGCACAATCTTAATGTAGATCCAAAGTTTAAACCGATCAAACAGTTTCTATGACGGTTCAACGAAGAGAGACGTAAAGCTATTGGGGAGGAAGTTGCCCGACTCTTGGCCGTAGGCTTTATAGTGGAAGTTTTTCACCCGGAGTGGTTGGCTAACCCGGCGCTAGTGTTAAAAAAGAACGGCACTTGGCGTATGTGTATAGATTACACGGATCTTCACAAGCCTTGCCCCGCTGACCCTTTTGCACTCCCTCGTATCGATCAAATTATTGATGCTACAGCCGGATGTGAAAGTTTATGCTTCCTGGATGCATATTCAGGATATCATCAGATTAAGATGGCAACAAAAGATCAGGAGAAGACGGCGTTTATTACACCTTTTGGGGCGTTCTGTTACGTCTCCATGCCTTTCGGGCTCAAGAGTGCCCAAGCAACTTACCAACGATGTGTGCAGAACTGCCTCCACAGTCAGATTGGCCGAAATGTTCATGCTTACGTAGAAGACATCATGGTTAAATCCAGAAAGAAGGAAACTCTCCTAGAGGATTTGAAAGAAACCTTTGACAATCTCCGGGTCTACAAGATGATGCTTAACCCGACGAAGTGTGTCTTTGGTGTTCCAGCAGGAAAGCTTTGGGGTTTCTTGGTCTCTGAGCGGGGCATCGAGGCTAACCCGGATAAGATTAAGACTATCACTTCTTTAGGGGAGCCGACGTGCATTAATGACGTTCAGCGCCTTGCAGGACGAATTGCTACGTTGAGCCGCTTCATAAGCCGGCTTGGGGAGAAAGTCATTCCCTTATACCAGATGATGAAAAAGACAGACAAATTCAAGTGGAGCAAAGCAGCGGCCGAAGCACTTGAAGCTCTTAAAAAACAGTTGACTGAGCCGCCAGTGTTAGCTACTCCGGTTGAGAAAGAGCCATTACTCCTTTATGTGGCGGCTAACAACAGAGCGGCCAGTGTAGCAATTGTGGTTGAGCGCAAGGAGGCAGGGAAGGAGTATCCTGTGCAAAGGCCGGTTTATTACATTAGTGAAGTTTTGGCAGAGTCTAAGCAGAGGTATCCGCATTGGCAGAAGTTAGTATATGGAGTTTTCATGGCCAACCGCAAGTTAAAACACTACTTTTTAGGGCACCAGATAATAGTGGTCAGTTCCGCCCCGTTGGGAGATATCATTCAAAATAGAGAAGCTACAGGGAGGATTGCCAAGTGGGCCTTAGACTTGGGTCCTCTTAACATCAAGTATGTTCCTCGTACAACAATTAAGTCTCAAGCTTTGGTGGACTTCATAAATGATTGGACCGAATGTCAAGCCCCCGAAGAGAAGCAGGATAACACGTATTGGACTATACACTTTGATGGGTCCAAGCAGCTAGAGGGGTCCGGTGCAGGAGTTGTTCTCACCTCCCCCAAGGGTGACAAGTTTTGTTATGTTCTCCGGTTAATGTTCCCTTGTACTAATAATGCAGCTGAGTATGAGGCATTGCTCCATGGTCTTAGAGTCGCTAAAGAGATGAATTTAAGCCTGGTCAGATGTTTAGGCGACTCAGATCTGGTGGCTCAGCAAGTTTCAGGTACTTGGGACTCCAAGGATCCGCGGATGGCGGCTTATCGACAGGCGGTTGATATCATTGCCGGTCACTTCAAGGGGTACCAGGTGGAGCACATTGATCGTCGCAGGAATGAGGCGGCTGATGCTTTGTCACGGTTAGGTTCTCAACGAAAGCCGGTACCACCTAATGTTTTTCTGGATGTATTGCATCATCCGACTGTCAAGATACCCTCTGAGGAGGATCTGGCTATTCCTGACCCGGAAGCGGAATTGGTGGCGGCTCTACATGCCATCCCACACTACACTATGCCTTATTTGGCGTATCTGACACGCGGCGAGTTACCTTAGGAGGAGGGTCTGGCTAGGAAGATCACCCGACATTCTAAGTCTATGACAATTATCAATGGTGAGTTACATAAGTGTAGTGTGAAGGGTGTCTTTCAGCGCTGCGTCTCACCAGAGGAGGGCCGACAGATCTTGAGTGAAATTCATGCTGGCGACATCATGCCGGGTCAAAATCTTTAGTGGCCAAGGCTTTTCGACATGGATTTTTCTGGTTGACAGCTCACAAAGATGCAGAAGACTTAGTCCATAAGTGTGACGGTTGTCAGAAGTTTGGCCGGCGGGCTCACGTTCCAGCTCAAGAGTTGAGGATGATACCAATCACTTGGCCATTTGCGGTCTGGGGGCTTGATATGGTAGGACCCTTCAAGAGATCCAAGGATAAGAAAACACACCTTATGGTAGCAATTGATAATTTTACTAAGTGGGTAGAGGCAGAGCCAGTCGGTAAATGTGACGCGGCTACAACGGTTCAATTTATTAAGAAGCTGATTTATCGCTTTGGTTACCCGCACAGTATCATTACGGATAATGGAACAAATCTATCCAAAGGAGTTATGAAAATGTTCTGTGAAAATGAGCATATCCGGCTTGATATTTCAGCCGTGGCACATCCACAGTCTAATGGTCAGGCAAACCGAGCCAATCAAGAAATTTTAAGAGGTGTCAAATGACGGCTCATGGTTCCTTGGAAGCGGACACCCGGATGTTGGGTTGAGGAGTTGCCTTTCGTCTTATGGAGCATCAGAACTACACCTAACAGATCTACAGGTTTCACGCCTTTCTTCATGGTGTATGGTGCTGAGGCGGTTCTACCCAGTGATATCCGGCACGACTCACCAAGGGTGGCGGTTTATGTTGAGACGGACAACGAGGTAGCGCGCCAAGATGCGTTGGACGCCCTGGATGAAGCACGAGAGTTAGCAGTAGCCAGGTCGGCAGTTTATCAACAAGACCTGCGACGCTATCATAGCCGCAGGGTGAAGACCCGGACGTTCCAGAAGGGTGACCTGGTGCTCCGGTTGATTCAAGACCAATCTAGAATGCATAAGTTATCTCCACCATGGGAGGGGCCTTTTGTGATTAGCAGAAACCTTAACAATGGGTCATATTACCTCATTGATATCTGAGATGAGTCGGAAACTGCGGGTCGAGAGACGTTGCGGCCATGGAATATCGCACATCTGTGACCATACTTTACTTAGCAGGCGTTGAACACCGCGATCATGTTTACATAAGGGAAAACTAGCATCCCCGCAAAAACTGGGGCCTTTGCTTTTATGTATGTATTTGTGCAATCAAAGATGAAAAAAAATTCGGCTCAATAATTTGAGTGGAAGTGGTTTGTTCGCCGTCAAAACGGCTAATCCGGCTTTATGCTTTATCAAGCGCTATTGCAGGGAGGCTTCTTGCCTTCGGGTATAGCTCACATCTCCTCTGCACAGTCTGCTTTTACGCTGTTGCAAGGAGGCTTCTTGCCTTCGGGTATATCTCACATCTCCCTTGCACCAGCATTATGCCCAATTAAGCACTATTGCAAAGAGGCTTCTTGCCTTCGGGTATAGCTTACATCTCCTTTGCACAGCCAGCTGTTATTAAACTGTTGCAAGGAGGCTTCTTGCCTCCGGGTATAGCTTACATCTCCCTTGCACAGTTGGTTTTATGCCTAGTTTGGTTACATTAAGCGCTGTTCTTGATGGAGGCTTCTTACCTTTGGTATAGCTTACATGACCCTAAGGCAACAGCGTGTACACCAAATTCCAGTTGCTTATCAACTGCGGCCATCGAAGGGGGCTTTTTATCGACGGGTATCGCTTATCTCACCCTAATGGCCGGCTTTATGCCATTTCCGGTTACTTATTAACCGCGGTTGTCGAAGGGGGCTTCTTACCGACGGGTTCGCTTATCTCACCCTAACAACCGGCGTTTACGCCAAAACTCAGTTGCTTATCAACTGTAGCTATTGAAAGAGGCTTCTTGCCTTCGGGTATAGCTTACATCTCCTTTCAAACAGCCGGCTTTATGCCGTCTCAGGCTAATTATTAACCGCGGTTGTCGATGGAGGCTTCTTACCTTGGGGTATAGCTTACATCTCCCATCAACAGCCAGCGTTCGATGTACTCTTACCAGTCAATCTCGCCTAGAGACCCTGAGCCGGTTCAAGAAATTGACGGCCAATCTCGCCTAGAGACCCTGAGCCGGTTCAAGAAATTGACGGCCAATCTCGCCTAGAGACCCTGAGCCGGTTCAAGAAATTGACGGCCAATCTCGATAGAGACCCTGAACTGGTATGAGTTCAACCATTCGAATCCACGTAGAAGAACCGTCATATGAGTTTTTTGAGGAAAGAAAGATCAGCATCACGTATTGTATCATGCCGGCTTATCAAGACGGGTCAAAGCAAGGCAATTATAAGTCCCAGGTTGCTACAGATAGAACTACCCGGCACTTGGGGGCTACACAGCCGCAATTCTCCTCAAAAGTTCCGGTTCATCAATAGCCGCAGTTGTCGATAGAGGCTTCTTGCCATCAGGTATAGCTTACATTATCATAAGACAACCGGCTCCTTAATGGATTCGTCCGACAAGAGCCGGAGCCATGTTGCTCCGGTTGACAAAATTCAAGTTTTCAAAGATATTATCCGACTCTAATCTTCTAGAAAAGGAAGGACGTCTTCAAAGACAAACACCCCTCATCAGAAAAGCTCAAGGTATATTTATGCGAAGGAGTGACCAATCAATAGAGAGACGGCGATATATAAAGTTGAAACAGAGAGGTGAAAATGTATACAGCCGGCAACGGCAGGGTCATCCTTACTCTATTACAAAAAGAAGGAGCAAAAGGCATTGCCAAGTTTCAACCGCTCACGGCGGTCATTACATGAGCCGGTGCTCAGAAAGATTAAAAGAACAAGTTTCAGCTATTGGCCGGCTCATCCCGCTCCGGCTCTTCTGCTGGCCTTATCTGGAGATTTCCCAATTCCCAATTACATTCAGCCAGAGCAGCGAAAGACCCTTCAAGGAAAGGGGACGCGTCAAGCTCACAAGGGAAGAGATCCTTACTGCGGGCGGGTGTCAGATCCTTCCACTCGTAGAGAGGCCCACGGATCCTCTTCTCCTCTGCGTCATAAGCCGCCTGATAAGTGCTCAAGTCAGCTTCATCCACCAATACAGAGTCCAGATAACGCGACTCTTTGACACACCGGATGTAATCTTCTTCGGTGAATTCGAAGCCGTCATCTCTTTTGGACGGGTAACCATCCATCATTTCAGCCGGCGTTAGCTCGGGGGCGAAGGCCAGAGCCCGGCTCAATCCAGCGATGGCTCCTTGGCGGAAGGCGGACTTCTTCAGCTCTTCTATCTGCTTGGGCATTGTGGAGAAGAGTTCCAAGACCCCTTTCAGAGCGGTGGGGATCTTCTCCTTATATTGAACACTCTTGATCGTGAAGATGGCGCCGCAGTATAGTTGTTCCGCAAAGGTGTAGATGGCCATCAGTGGCAGAAGGCTATCAGAAGCCAACTGCCGACTCCTAGGACCTGGATAAGCCGGATAAAGCTAATGAATTGCCAGTTTTTCAATAGCAATGTTAAAATACAAAGTAAAACAGAAGCTTACCAAATAGGGCGGCTGACATCTTCGCTATGTGCTGCTTCAGGCCTTAGAGCTCCTCCGCCACAGCTATAAGCTGCTGGTCGGCGTCGTCCGCCTGTTTGGTTAGAGCGGCCTTTTCAGATTCTGCTGTCTCTTTCAAAGAGGTAAGCTCAGCAGTGGCATTTGCCAGCTCCTCGGAGAGAAGCTGGTACTTTTCGTCAGCAATGCTTCGGGCTTCTTGCTGAGCTGTCAGGTTGGCCTTTGGATCTGTCAACTGAGACCCGGCTTCATTTAAAGCTTCCTATAATACATCAAAATACAGGATAAGTCGCCAAAATACAGGACGAGTGTTAAAAGCAAATTTATGCAAGTCTCAAACAGATTGCAAGCAATATATTTGACACTTGGGGGCTAATGTATATTTGATCTTTCAGTATGCAATGCAGTTCCGGTTCATCTCCTTCAAAAGTTAATCCGGAACTTGGGGGCTACATTATGGCTCTTCAATGTACTAATAATGGGGGCACCGACTCAACTTGATCAAGTTTGAGCCGGCCCTTGGGGGCTACGATTAGATCTTCAAGTTGTCTACATTAAAGACCCGACTCAAATATAATCTGAGACGGCCCTTGGGGGCTACGATTGGCAGTTCACTTTATCTATAGTACTAAGCTAAAGCAATTCTAAGGGAATTTGGCATGACAATATCTATAGAGGTCACAGGAAGACCCGGCTCAACGATTGAATATGTTAAACCGGTTCTTGGGGGCTAAGTAAGGATATGGTAAGAAGGAAGGATACCTCATATTTTGTCTTCATTAAAGAGACCAACCGAAGTTCCAGATCCCGGCTGGTGGTAACCCGGTTTATATACCAGGCGTGGAGCTCTTCGACTGTCATCTTCTCGCACGAAGAGTCAAAGTTCAGCTTCTTCGAGGCTTCAGCCGGCTCTGTATGCTTGGTCAACACATGAGCCGGAGGCGTTTGATGACCAGAGTCGGTGATAACAACATCTGGAGTTTCAGGGGTCTTGGCAGGAGTCGCCGGTTTTGAAGGAGCCCTTGGAGGGCTCTCCATGATGATATCAGCAGCAGTCGGCTCTGTGGAAGCAGCTGGTGGATTTTCTTCTGCTTCAGCCTCCTCCGGTTGTTCGGGCTCCGGCTCTTGGAGAACTGGGCTGAAGGAGGGCTTGTTGGTCTTGCGATGTTTAGCTTGAGCACTGCAAAATAGAAGGATCAACAATTGAAGATGTGGCTATCATATTAACAGTCGGATATCCAGATATCATAGTAAGGGATGCTTACAGCGGATTAATCTTGGGCGGTGGTAGAATTGACGCCGCAGAGTCGCCGGAGGAAGGAGAGTTCTAAAAAGAATAAAACAGAAAGGTGAAGAAAGTATCAAGTTTACAAAGGAAAGTCAAAGGAAAAGAAGAGATTTAAACCTTGGCGGGGCGTTTCTTTGGAGCCGGAGAGTTTGGTAGCCCGGACATGAGCTCAGTAGAGCTGGTGCTTCGAGTCTATTGATGCTTGACTTGCTGTTGCTTTTTTAAGAGAAAATTGGGAGCCAGATAAGCAAAAGGGTGAGAAAGAGGAACTTTTCTAATAACCTGCCGCGGCTTTCGGGGGACGAATTGAGCCGGAAGAAACGTAATTTACCTCAGGAGCATTGGCACGGCTGGTTTCCACTTCATCCTTTGAGTAAAACAAACATTAATAAAGAAGGAAGGTAAAAGATCAAACAAATCAGTTAAATTTTTACCTCTGAGCTGGATGATGGTGGCGGGTCAAGCAAATTATCTTGCGGGGCATCTTTTTTAGCCATCTTGGTCACGACCTTCTTCCTGGATTTCTTTGGAGGGGCAACATATTCCTTCTTCCAGAAGTCTGAGTCGGCCTATAGAAATGACCCGGAGAGTGAATACCAAATCAACAAAGTACAAACAACATCTAAGATACGGATGGGAAGAGATTAACTTACATCGGGAGCAGGATTATTGATGCAGAAAGGCGCCAGGCCGATGGCACTGCATGAGCTGGAGGCCTCGTGGACAAGGCTCCAGATGATAGTGGTAATATCATCTTCTGACAGTGTTGATTCGCTAAAGCACAATGAACTGTCATATTTGCCTCCATACTCGCACATAAGCCGACCTCTGTGGCTTAAAGGCATGATCCGCCAGGAAATCCAGCAGCGGATTAAATCCAATCCTATTAAGCCGTTGGCCAGGAGCGCTTTGATCTTGGCATGGAACGGCTCATATTTGGCACGCTCTGAGGCTGAGAGCCAGCCGGGAAGCTCTGTATCTGTCCTAAGCCGGGATGGGCGGTAACCCCTCCCCCAATGAGTGCTCTTTTTCGGGAGAGGTCTCTGGGCAATAGAACCATGTTTTATTCCAATCTTTTGGGTGACTCGGTATTGGAGTAGCAGGAATGATGATGTCTCGGCGGCGTTGAATAGAAATGCCGCCCAGCTCCAGACTCGGGCCACCCTTCATTTCAGTTTGGCGGTTGGCGTAGAAGAATTCTCGAAAGAACCCCACAAACGGCTTACTTAGCAGATAAGCTTCGCAGAGAACTTGGAAGTTGCAGATGTTGGAAACAGAGTTGGGTGCCAGGTCTTGAGGATGCAGCTTATAAAAATGAAGGACGTCCCGAAAAAACTTAGAGTCGGGCGGCACGAACCCTCGCTCGATGTGATCAGCAAAGACTACTATTTCTCCTTTTTGGGGAGAAGGCCGGGTCTCGTTGCCTGGAACCCGCCAATTGAGAACCTCTTTGGGAGGAAGAGCACCCGATTCAATGTAGCCTGCTAAGTACTCCTTCGTAACGCAAGAACCAACCCAGTTGCATGAGTTGGACGCACGAGACATATTGGCGGCTTAAGTGCTGTGCAAGATAAAAGGCGCGATGAGTCAAAACAGAAGCAAATATTTTTTGACGGCTTAAAGGATTAAGGGCTCTATGGATAAAGTGGAAGACCCGGTTGATGAGAGCCCGAGAGGCTTAGCGACTCAACAGAGGAAAGGAAGATTGAAAAATCAGCTAAGTCCTAAAAACAGATTCCGCAAGCTATCAGTATGGCTACGGATCTACAAAGGCGGCGAAAAAGGATTTAAATCCAGACCTAACGATCAACAGCAGAAAGAAAGAAAATGGAGTGGGTTATCGCGGTCCACACATTACGTGTGGCCGGCCCGCGTGCGGTGGCGAGGCGAGAGCGCGATCTAAAAAAGTAAACAACGGCTTCGAGATATACTCGTGGTGGCGGTGCCGAAGCCCTACTGTGGTGGAACCCTGCTACGGCGGTGAGCGATCTAAAGAGAAAGGGGAACTCACCGGAGATGTTGCGGCGGCGGCGGAAGAAATCTAGTCCGTATTAGGGTGATGCAGCGGCCCGGTCGGTGCAGATGCGAAGATGGCGCCAGACGGCGAGGACGCTGGAGCGGCGGCGACAGGAAGAAGACGAAGAAGAAGAGGCACGAGCGGGAGGATGGAAAACTCCGACCCACACGGGTCATATTTAAAAAGGGATTAAGGAAGGCGCGAAAATCCAGGCGACGACACCGTTTGGCCGAGGCGGACGCCTCGATTCTCGGGATGACAGTTAATGAAAGATTCGGTGATACGTCAGTAGATCTCATGACGTCACGTCGGGTCATTTCCGGGCGACTCGCCAAAAGTGGAAGAGAAGGATGAAGTGAGCAAGCTCAATTCAACCTAGGGTCTAATGTTGGGGATATGACCCGCCCCGGAGGCTTCGGGTCATGTTGCTGCCTCGTGAGCCGGCCCAAAGGTGAGCCGTAAGACTAGTGGCCCACGAAGATAGGCGGCTCAAGGTGTGGGCCGTACAACGGCCCGGACGGAGAAGACCCGGGTGTGCAAGCCGACTCACAGACAGCTTGGGCAAGAAGATAGAGAGAGACTTGGTTAGCAATTGTAACAACCCGGTGGTCCTGACCTCTTATATAAAGGCAGACCCGGGGCAACTTAGGGGAC
This sequence comes from Hordeum marinum, assembly GCA_022496015.1. Taxonomy (NCBI): domain Eukaryota; kingdom Viridiplantae; phylum Streptophyta; class Magnoliopsida; order Poales; family Poaceae; genus Hordeum; species Hordeum marinum. Next base: position 49,370,155 of record CM039672.1, read on the forward strand.
AAGTAATCGAGAACTAGGTCAAGCATCTAGCTCCTTGTAATCGATACACGAGCAATACAAACACAAGCAGGACGTAGGCTATTACCTCGACTTGAGGGGCCGAACCTGGGTAAATCCGTGTCTTTCGTCCCAACTACCCCCTTTGAGTCCACCCCATTAGCGATGGCCTCGAATCTAAGTCCGTTCACCCGGACATCTGCCGTGATAAATCCACGACAGAGGGCCTCTTCATCAACCTTGCTGCCCTCACCATGATGTGTGAGTAGTTCACCACAGACCTACGGGTCCGTAGGTAGTACCTAGATGGCAATCTCTCTATCTCTTCACCTTCAATACAATGTTCATCGCATCTTTGCCTTGATCTAGCCGATGTAATCCCTTTGTATGGTATGCTTGTTGGGATCCGATGAATTGTGATTTTATGTTTAGATTATTCATGAAAATTATTTGAGTCACCTCTGAATATTATGATTCTTATTTGCATGATCATCATAGCTTCGCAATGCTCTCTGATCTTTTGAGACAGTTTGCCCAACTAGATTGATATTTCTTCGGTGGGAGTGGTTTGTTGTAGTAGGTTCAACCTGACGAGATTCTATATCCTAGTGACAGAAGGGGAGAAGTTGCGCTTTTGTGTTGTTTCTACTAAGGATAAAACGATGGGGTTTATTCATATTGATTGAGTTTACTTTGTCTACATCATGTCATCGTTCTTCAAGCATTACTCTGTTTTACTTAATACTCTAGATGCATGGTGGATAGAGGTCAATGAGTGGAGTAATAGTGATAGGTGCAGGCAAGAGTCGTCCTATTTGCTTATGGACATGATGCCTATATACACATGATCATTGTTGTGAAGATCGCATAATTATTCTTTTTTCTATCAGTTGCCCAACAGCAATTTGTTTACCCACCATATTCTATTTGTGTGAGAGATGCCACTAGATAATTCTACACCCCCGGTTCTATTCACATATATTCACAAATGCTATCATTACCTTGTTTTTCTTATTTACCTTTTATTTTATTTTGCAATTTATTATTATCTACACAACTCACTTGTTTGTAAATTACAAGATCAAGGGGATTGACAACCCTCTTGTCGGCGTTGGGTCCAAGTTGTTTGTTTTATTTGTGTGCAGCCGCTGAAGACGGTTGAGGATTGGTATTCATATTGGTTCAATAAACCTTGATTTCATAACTGAGGGAAATACTTACCCACTTTGTGCTGCGATAAACCGTTCCTCTTCACAGAAAACCCAACGCAGATCACGAGTATCAACTATGCATTTCCCGAAGAAGCAAAATTTGGTTAATAACATTAACGTCAGTGAGCCAAGTGCCACAATCATCATTGGAGGTTTTAAATTTCCTCTCCCTACTGCCAAGAAGAAATATTATATTCGTATTGTTGTGGATTTGCTAATTCCCGTTGAGGTAACCTAGTTTTATATGAAAATTCTTCGGTTTCATGTCAATCGAAAACGGTTATTAATAAGACTTGATCAACCTTATTAATGGATCCTTTTTGAATGACATGTTGTTTATGAATTTAGTAAGCACAACCTTTTGTATCATACGTTTACCCTCTGTTATTTTTAGTTAGATAAAATAAAATGACAAGATTATCCTGTTTTCTAAATTTTCCGTGCAATAAAAATGACCCAAAAATAAAAAGCCTCAGATCCTACAAAATTTTAACATGATTTTTTCGAAATATTTAAGAATTTTTGGTGCTAAAAATACATTAGGGAGGTGCGCCTGTGGGTCACAAGCCAACAGGGCGCGTCCACCCCCTTGGGCGCACCCTGATAGCTTGTGGGGCCCACAGGGGGGGCCTGCCTTATCTCTTCATCCCATGTCATCCCCTACCTCCAAAGAAAATTCATTCTCTCTCTCTCTCTCGTGTTCTTGCCCCCGAAACTGAAATTTTTGGTCTGTTTGCTCGGAACTCTGTTTTCTAAACTATTTTGAGGAATCACTCCTTGGTATGTGACTCTCACATTCCTCCAATTAGTCTTTGCTTTAGTGGTTTATATTTTCTACATTTCGTGCTACTGAAAATGAGCTTGTATGTTGGATTCTCTGAGTTCTTAGTAGTATGAATGCTTGATATGGCCTCTAGGTACCTATATGAGTAGTTGGTACCAATGTTGCAAAGTTTTATTGACATAATTTTGTGACCCAAAAATTTCAGAAATTTGTGCTTATGAAGATGAGTTTCTTTAGGAGGGGTTCCTCAAGAAGGCATACTTCGGGTGAGTCATCGAGCAAGGGCTCGATACGGCAAGCTTATGTTGAGCCCAAAACAAGCCTAATAGTTATTGCCGACGCTAAATCATGCCATTGGCCATGTGATGAGTTCATGAGAGGTGCAGGTATTAAGGAGTAATTTCATCATTACATTTACAATACCGGCCTGACCGATTACCTTGCAGATAAGTGTGTCCAACACTATAACATTACTCGTTCATTCACACATGGATTTCGATATCATCCCCATATTTCTAGGGTACTGTTTAACTTTATGATAGATATTTTAGTATGACTCTAGAAGATTTTTTTTGATGCATGCAAACTTCCATATTAGGGATATCTAGAAAACCCAAAAACATCTGATTATAATATGTTTCTTGAAAGTCTTTGTGTCAGAGAGGATAGAGGGTGACACAAGATAGAATAAAAAGTATCCATTTCCCCTCTTTTCATTACTTTGCACTGTTTAATGGGAAATGTGTAGTAGGTAAAAAGATTGCAGTGCAGTGTGTGCTCCTGATTTGAGCCTTATTCACACTGCGGTGACTGGTGAAAAACATCATAACATCGGTGCAATTGTTGCGCGGAGGCTGCATTCTAACGCTAGTAGTGGTGATTTGTATGAAGGAATTTATGCCTCCCGTGTAGCTGCAAAACTCATGGTGTCACCTCAACCTTATGGCTCTATGTTGCTTGAGAGATATTTAGACTTTGAAGCCATGTGTCGTCATGACTTTATTATGGACAATGCTAGGGGTTATGAGTACAACTTGACATTTTATAAATATAAGCTTATCTCTGTTACATTGTCTGCGTGTGCTCTCTTTGATTTTTTGGCTCGACAAAGATACTATATTCTTGAGGACGAGGCGCAAGAGTACAACGCGGTAGTAGAGGCTGCTTGCTTGGTGGAGGCAACGGCAAGGAACACCTCCACGAGCTACCACTTCAACTATTATCCAGACCAACAGCGGTGATCACCAAGTTAAGTAAACGGCTAAGCTTGGGGGAGTACATATTTCTCACTGACATTGCATTCATATTCACACTTCATACAAATTGTTGGTGTTCATCCTCTTTTAATGTATGTCCATGTTAGCTCTGTGTTCCGCCTTATTCTTGTGTGTTTGAAAAAACTTTGAAAAACACCGAAAATATTTCTCGCTTCTTTTTGGTTTTTCATTCCTGTTTAGATAATTGTAGTATTAAAAGAAAACCCAAAAAGATTTACTTTGCATGTTGGGAGCTTTTCCGTGTAAAATTTTCTCGTTCTTGTTTTCCCTTTTGTTTATTTGTGTTCTTGAGGAAAACAAAAACTCCAAAAATATTTTAGTATGTTTCTTTGAATTTCTTTTCTTTTTATTGAGTCGTGAAAGGATAAGACCATTATGAAAATGTTGAGTGGCTCCTATATGCATTATTGTTGATCTAACAGAGAGCCAATATTATCTCGTATTCTCCTTTATATAAAACTTCCTTACAAATTCCAACTTATTCCATGACACTCTTGCACTATTATTATTATCATATCATTTGGTCATGCAAGTGAAAGGCAATAATGATGATATTCGTTGAAGTGATTGTGGTAGAGGAAGCTGGTATGAACACTTCTTGTTTTCTGTTTCTATAAATATGTTTAAGTCGTTCGATCTTGGTTCGGTATATCATGAGTGAACATGTTTATGATGACAATTGGAGATTATAGTTTCTCATACCATGCTTAAATAGCTAGGAGCTGATAATGATTTATCTTATGTTCCTACATGCATTAAAATGGTTATGATGTGATATGGTAGTATAGTATTTCCCTCTGAGTAATTCGAGTGGCTTGACTTGGCCCATGTGCAAATATGTAGTTGATTCAAAATCGATGCACCCTTCATGATGTTTAAATTCAGAGTGTTCATATCCTACTCATGCTATGTGCAATGTTAATTATTCGTAATGCATGATTATGACCGTTTTTGCTCCCTAATTGGTCGCTTCTTAATCTATTGCTAACCTTCACCTGTACTAAGCAGGACTACTACTTGTGCATCCAAAATCCTTAAACCAGATTATTCCACATGAGTCCACCATGCCTACCTATATGCAGTATTACCCTACCGTTCCAAGTAAATTTGCATGTGCCACCTCTAATATTCAATAAACATCTCCTTTGTGCACTCATACCGCTCATGGAGCGATGGGGCGCTTAGTATCTTCCAAGCTAAGTGGGCTATTCTCAAGATGGGTGTTTATTCGCCTTTCATTGCACGAGAGAGGCTAGTAAAACGGATGCCCAATCCTATAAAATCAAAAAATAATGAAACAAAGCTACCGGGACAGTTGCAATGTTGGAGGGCATCCGTGGATTCGGTCAGGCATGGCTTGTGTATGTATGGTGGATGGGAGTAAACTTTACAAATCCGTTTGGGAACTGTCAATAATGTGTTTAGCATGAAAGATATTGAAATCCTTTGGCGTGACATTGATAGGAAAAGTGCACCACCCAAAACAATAATTTCAATCCTGTTTTAAAACCTTGAGCTCTAGCACCTCTGCAAATCAATGCTTCCCTCTGTGAACGGCCTGTCTATTTACTCTTAAGTTGAGTCATCACCCTCTTATTGAAAGCACCATACCGAAGACCACTATTGCCATTCTTATGCATTGAGTTCAGTTAATGTTGGATGTGAGCATGACTGGATCTTTTCTATCCTGAATTATAATGTTTAGTCCCTGATTGAACGTCACAGGTGCTCTGCATTTATGTTTTGAGGTCTCGGAAAGGGCTAGCGAAATACCATGGCATCATATTATATCATGATTGTTTTGACAAATTGTTGGCATGTGAGATATCTTATTGTTGATCGCTTGTTGGTTTTGTATCTCCATGAGTGAATATGATGTTTAATCATTATCATTTATATGGTTATTATGTTTGCTGAAAACTTGAACACTAGCTAAGCATGTGTATAACAACAGGAACAAAGGAATTTGTAAAAGTTTTCTTTATCACTTTCAGTTTATCAACTGAATTGGTTGAGGACAAGCAATGAGTTAAGCTTGGGGAGTTGTTACGTCTCAAAGGTATCTACTTTCCAAACACTTTTGTTTGGTTTTGGACTCTAATTCGCATGATTAGAATGGAACTAACCCGACTGACGTTGTTTTCAGCACAACTACCCTGGTGTTATTTTTGTGTAGAAATAAAAGTTCCTGGAAATGGACGAAACTTTTTGTGCATTATTTTTGGAATAAATAATGAATTATGGAGCAAAGAACCATCAGAGGGGGCTGCCTACGATCCACGAGGCAACAGGGCGCGCCCACCCCCTCGGCGTGCCCTGTTAGCTTGTGGGGCCCACGTGGCTCCCCTCACCCTAATTCCACTCCTATAAATTCACATATCCGGAGAAAAAATGAAAGAGAAGATTTCATGGCATTTTATGAGACGGAGCCGTCGCCACCTCCTGCTCTTCATCGGGAGGGCTGATATGGAGTCCGTCTCAGGCTCCGGAGAGGGGGATTCATCGTCATCGTCATCAACAATCCTTCTTCATCAACACTGCCATGATTCTCACCACCGGGAGTGAGTAATTCCTTTGTATGCTTGTTGGACAATGATGGGATTGGATGAGATTGATCATGTAATCGAGTTAAGTTGATAGGTCTTGATCCCTAGTATCCACTATGTTATGAGATTGATGTTGATATGACTTTGCTATGCTTAATTCTTGTCACTAGGGCCCGTGTGCCATGATTTCAGATCTGAACCTATTATGTTTCAATGAATATAAGAGTGATTTAGATCCGATCTTACAAGTTGTATGTACCTGATCTGCATACCCGAAGGTGATGATAATTGGTATTGTTTCCGGTGATTGCCGTAGTTTGAGGAGTTCATGTATTCACCATGTGTTAATGATTCATTCCTGTTCTCTATTAAAAGCATGCCTTCATATCCCTTAGTTTCCATTAGGACCCTGCTGCCATGGAAGGGTAGGACAAAAGATGTCATACAAGTTCTTATCACAAGCAGGTATGACTATATACGGAATACATGCCTACATTACATTGACGAATTGGAGCTAGTTCTGTGTCGCCCTAGTGTGTAACTGTTGCATGATTGATGTCACTAAATCATTATCCATCACAGATCCATGTGCCTACGCTATACTTATGTTGAATCTTGCTAAGTTACTATTTGGTGTTGCTACTATCACAACTGCTACAAAATTACTACTGTCACTACTACTGTTACCATGATTACTATCACTTATCATGCTACTAAATCTTTTATGTAGAGAGATATCGCAGGTGTGGTTGAATTGACCACTCAACTGCTAAGGCCAATAAATATTATTTGGCTCCCCTTATATCAAATCAATAAATCTGGGTGAAATACTATCCGCGAAGATTGTTGCGATACCCTATATTTGTGGGTTATTATTCTGCCATAGGTAAATCTGCCCCCATCCCCCGTAGATCCCCAATTCGATTTGTTCTCCCTTGGGTTCCTGATAGTCATCTAGTCAAGGTTTTGTCCGATTCAGGTATCATTTTGGATGCGGACTTTAGTTCGCCCTCCTCCCTTCTTGTGCTTATCCGTGCCAATTAATCAGCCCAAGCATCCATCATCAAATCTAATAAGGACTTGGCATCAAATAATGTGGTGGTGATTGATATTGGTAATGCCAAGGAGGCCAGGAACTCTATGGCTTCTTCTTTTGAGCGTGGAATGAAGGAAATTGGTAGTGGACATCCCTCCGCGGCTCCTTCAAAGCAGGGCGCTCCCAAATGCGCTAAATCCCACATTGCCCCATGCAGGTCGATTCTCCGCATCAAAAACATGTCTTATAAATGAGAGCTCTTTTCTGGAACATTAGGGGTTTCAATGCTAGGGGGCGACAAGACCAAATTAGAGATTGTGTTAGGGCAAATAATACTGATATTGTGGGGCTGGTCGAGACGTTCAAAGCATCTTTCTCCTCAAATTAATTGTCCTCTATTGCGGGCGTGAACCGTTTTGCCTGGAGGTGCCTTCCGGCCTCGGGTCATTCTCGAGGGATTTTGATTAGCGCTACTCTTGATGTTTTTGACTTTGTGGCTTTCGACCATGGGGTGTTTTGGGCCAGCATGGTGGTCTTTCACAAACAACTTAATCTCATGTGGGAGATTTTGGTTGTCTATGGCCATGTGGATCACTCCCTCTCTAAGCTCTTTCTCAACGAACTCTCCATCAAGATTGAGACATGCAACCTTCCATTGCTTATTGAAGGTGACTTTAACCTTGTTCGTTCCCCATCTAACAAGAATAACAGTAAGTTCTCCTGGGATCTGGCTGAATCTTTTAATGGTTTCATTTCGAATTGCGCCTTATGGGAAATTCCACGAGTGGGGGCTCGCCTTACTTGGTCCAACCATCATTTTGATCCTACTCGCTCTGTTCTTGACATGGTGTTCGTGGAAAACTCATGGGATATGGTTGTTCCTCGGGCATCCCTGTTTGCTCTTCCACGTGGTGGATCCAATCATTCCCCTCTCATTATTGATGCGGGGTTGGCCCCCTCTCTTGTGAATATGCGAATTCACTTTGAACCCTCTTGGTTGCTTGTCGATGGGTTCAAACTAGTGATTTCAGATAGAATTTCTTCCCTCCTTGCTTGGTTCCTAGATCGTATAGCTCTATTGACGACTAGCACTTTTGCTCTTACCATCCTAGGAAGTTTGTGAAGGGATGGGGATGAAATAGGGCGGCTAAGGCCTGCGGGTCTAAAGAGGACCTTCTCACTAGGATTTCGGCTTGTGATGTCGAGGCTGACTCCCTGGGTTCCCCCCTGGCTGGCTGGCAAATCCGCTATAACCTTAAGGCCCTCCTCATGTAGTTGCATCAGCAGGAGGTGTGATATTGGTGCTAATGGGGCACTTTAAATTGGACGGTAAAAGGCGATTCTCTAACTACCTACTTCTTCGCCATCGCTAATGGCAAACAACATTGTTGCTTAATTGAAAATCTTCTGATCCATGGGGCTAGGATGGCTGATCAAGGGGTTATCATGCAGCATGTGCGTGAGTTCTTTCGTGAACTTCTGTCTGTTAGGCCTGTTTCTAGTTTCTCCATCTCTCCTGATCTTTGGGAGGGCCGGACTAGGGTGTTTGAAGCTGATAAGGCTTATCTCTCTGTTCCTCTTTCAGATGAAGAGGTTGAAGCAGTTGTCCTCTCCTCTGAATCGAACTCTACCCGAGGCCCTGATGGTTGTTCTATCTCCTTCAAACATTTTTGGCACGTCTTCAAGCCGCTTGTCTGTGCGATTGTTCAGGGTTTTTGCCTTTGGATGGTGGACATCTCTAGGCTCATTTATGTCGTTTTATCTCTTATTCCCAAGGTCAAAGGGGTCGGGTCATCTCCTAGTTTCGTCCTATTGCACTTATTAACAATATTGCCAATTTTCCGGATAAAGGCTTCGCTACTAGTCTCTCTCCGGTTGCCCACATGGTGCTTAGCTAGACCCAGACTGCGTTCGTCAAAGGCCATTTTATTCTGGATGGTATCCTTTGTATTCACGAGATCGTCCATGACCTCAAAGTGAGGAGCTCTAAGGCGGTGATCCTTAAATTAGATTTTGAGAAAGCCTATGATTCAGTCAGCTGGGAGTTCTTGCAAAAGATTTTGCTGGACAAGGGATTTGACGGGGCTAATCTTCATCGCTTGATGCAGTTGGTATTTGGGGGCCACACGGTTGTGGACGTTAACGAGAACATTAGCAACTTCTTTGTCAATGGTAGAGCCCTTCGACAAGGAGATCCGTCTTCGCCCCTTCTTTTCAACTTTGTTGCTGACTGATGACCCACAAGTATAGGGGATCAATCGTAGTCCTTTCGATAAGTAAGAGTGTCGAACCCAACGAGGAGGAGAAGGAAATGATAAGTGGTTTTTAGTAAGGTATTCTCTGCAAGCATTGAAATTATCGGTAACACATAGTTTTGTAATAAGATAATTTGTAACGAGTACAAAGTAACAAGTGTAGCATAGGTGCAGCAAGGTAGCCCAATCCTTTTGCTAGCAAAGGACAAGCATGGACAAACTCGTATATGAAGCAAAGCGCTCCTTAGGACACATGGGAATTTCCTTCAAGCTAGTTTTCATCATTTCATTTGATTCGCGTTCGCTAATTTTATAATTTGATATGTGGGTGGACCGGTGCTTGGGTGCTGCCCTTACTTGGACAAACCTCCCACTTATGATTAACCTCTCTCGCAAGCATCCACAACTATGAAAGAAGAATTAGGATAAATCTAACGATAGCATGAAACATATGGATCCAAATCAGCCCCTTACGAAGCAACACATAAACTAGGGTTTAAGCTTCTGTCACTCTAGCAACCAATCATCTACTTATTACTTCCCAAATGCCTTCCCCTAGGCCCAAAGAATGGTGAAATGTTATGTAGTCGAAATTCACATAACACCACTAGAGGAGAGACAACATACATCTCATCAAAATATCGAACGAATACCAAATTCACATGATTACTTATAACAAGACTTATCCCATGTCCTCAAGAACAAATGTAACTACTCACAAAGCATGTTCATATTCATAATCAGGGGAGTATTAATTATCATAAAGGATCTGAACATATGATCTTCCACCAAGTAAACCAACTAGCATCAACTACAAGGAGTAATCAACACTACTAGCAACCCACATGTACCAATCTGAGGTTTGAGATAGAGATTGGATACAAGAGATGAACTAGGGTTTGGAGACGAGATGGTGCTGGTGAAGATATTGATGGAGATTGACCCCCTCTCGATGAGAGGATCGTTGGTGATGACGATGGCTTTGATTTCACCCTTCGGGAGGGAAGTTTCCCCGGTAGTACAGCTTCGCCTGAGCTCTAGATTGGTTCTTCCCAAGTTCCGCCTCGAGGCGGCGGCGCTTCATCCCGAAAGCTCTGTTATGATTTTTTCTAGGTCAAAACCCTCCATATAGCATAATATGGGTGTCGGGGACCTGCCAAGTAGGTCACAAGCCACCTAGGCGCGGCTAGGGGGTGGCCGCGCCTAGCAGGCTTGTGACCTCCTGGTGGCCCCCCTCTGGTATTTGTTTCGCCCAATATTTTTTATATATTCCAAAATAATTCTCTGTAACTTTTTAGGACTTTTGGAGTTGTGTAGAATAGGTCTCCCAGATTTGCTCCTTTTCTAGTACAGAATTCCAGCTGCCGACATTCTCCATCTTCATGTAAACCTTGTGAAATAAGAGAGAAAAAGCATAAGTATTGTACCATAACGTGTAATGACAGCCCATAATCCAATAAATATCAATATAAAAGCATGATGCAAAATGGACGTATAAACTCCCCCAAGCTTAGACCTCGCTTGTCCTCAAGCGAAAGCCGAGATCAATAAATATGTCCACATGTTTTGAGATAGAGGTGTCGATAAAATAAAATACGAACATGAGGGCATCATGATCATCTTTAGAACAGCAATACTTAATGATATATAATTTCTTTTGTTGGATTAACAATTCATTAACAGGGTAAAAGTATGAACCAAGAACTTTATTGACAACTAACAAACTGTGCTCTCAGTCATCGAAGCAATTTGCAATTTATCATAACATCGGAAAGATTCAATATAAGAGCTTGTAAAGGAAATCGACATACTCAATCATATTTTGGTCTTTCATAATTGCTAACACTCACGCGGTACTCATGAGATCAAAGATTCAATCGAACACAGAGAAAGATAGGGGTTTATTGTTTTGCCTCCCAACTATTCACCTCAAGGGTAATGTCAACAATAATAACTCATGATCACCTACCTCCGAGTGGATATATGTGTTTAGATCATTCCCAACACATAATGCTTGCCGAGCGAAAAAGGCAAAATATAGGAAGTGGTGAAGATCACCATGACTCTTGTATAAATGTAAGTACTTGTAAAGTAGAAGTAACAGATAGGCCCTTCGCGGAGGGAAGCAGAGGTTGTCATGTGCTTCTTGTTTTTTGGATGCGCAAACCCTTAATGCAAAGGAACGCCATGTTGTATTGCCCTTTGTGATAGCAACCTTCATTATGCAGTCCATCGCTTTTATTTCTTTACCATCACAAGTTCGTACAAGGCTTATTTACCTTACAATAAAAGATCATACATATTTAGGAGCAATTTTTATTGCTTTTTGCATCGATGACAACTTACTTGAAGGATCTTACTTAATCTATAGGTAGGTATGGTGGACTCTCATGGCAAAATTGGGTTGAGGGTATATGGATGCACAAGTAGTATCTCTACTTGGTGCAGAAGTTTTGGGTAATGTGAGGTGGAAGCAAGCACTACATGTTGGAGGATCTATAACAATATAACTTCTGTTCGGAAATAAGCAAACATAACCCATTATGTTGTCTTCCTTGTCCAACATCAACTTCTTAGCATAAAATATTTTAATGAGTGCTCACAATCATAAAAGATGTCCAAGATAATATATTTATATGTGTACCTCTCTTTCTTTATGACTTCCTTTTTAATTGCCCCAATGACTAATCACTATGCTTGTCAACTCCCAACAAATTTCAACCGACACCCTTCTTATATGAACTCTTTGCTTTTATTCTATTTTTCTTTTATTTCTTATTTATTTTTCTCAAGATCATAGCAAGAAAGAAAAGCCCTCATATCAAAACTACTTTTCATTATATATAACTCTCAGACTCGCTTACATAAGGGGAACAAAAAGCAAAAACTAAAATCTAGATCATATTAAAAATTTATTCTAATGGATCAAAATAAAACCAAAAGGATCGAACTAAGAAAAACAAGAAAAAGAAAAAGGTGTGATGCTGATATGATACCGGGGCACCTCCCCCAAGCTTGACACAAGCCAAGGGGAGTGCCCATACACATGTGTTTATATGTCCTTCTTCGGAGGCAAGGGTGATGGGGTTGTTGATGAGAATGAAGGCTTGTCCTCCGTATTCCAAGGCATAGGCTCACCATCGTAAAAAGATGAACGAGTCTCCGAAATCCTCAAATCTGCAGCCAAACTCATTCTCTTAAATATGTACTCATACTCACAGTTTTGGTTTTGCAGATCATAGATCTGGGCTTGGAGATGCTCAATTTTCTCATAAAGCTTGAAGATGTGCTCCCCGATGTCCCTGGTGTCCAACTTGTGTTTACGGGTGAACTCCGAGATCATCATATGGTTGGAATTGAGTCCACGTTCCACCATACCTTGGCACTTGAAGACTTGCTGCTCCATTGCCTCGAGCCTTGTTTCCACGCTTTCGGTCTTCTTTGGCCCTTCAACGTCATGGGTGTGCAGCACCCCCTCACGCATCTCAATGGTTTGAGGGTGTCGCAGCACCTCTGTAAGCTAGGGATTGATGATTTCTCAAAGAACTTGTCCTTGGTAGCACTTGGGGATGCCATGAAGATCTAAATCTATTCGAGAAACAACAACAAAAGAGAACAGAGGATTTTCCCGTGGTACGGTGGTCAAAACCTTCGGGAGATCATATAATGAATTTTTGCCGACCCAAAGGAGAGTCCTACAAGAAAACGGAGTCCGGAGGGTGCACGGAGTGGTGACAAGCCACCTAGGCATGGCCAGGGGGTGGCCGCGCTTGGAAGGCTTGTCACCTCCTCGTGGACTTTTCGGACTGCTTTAAATTTTCCTAATTTATTATAAATTCGAAAACTGAGAAAAATTGCTATTGGGAAATTTTTGGAGTCGGTTTGCTTACCGTACCACATACCTATTCCTTTTCGGAGTCTGAAACGTTTTGGTAGGTCTCCCTAATATACTCCTCTGGAGTTATGGTATTGATAATATTGGTTTCAACATTTATGGGGGTACCTGAGATATAATGTTTGATTCTTTGCCCGTTTACCACCTTCGGATTTGTGCCTTCGGCGTTGTTGATCTTGATGGCACCAGAACGATATACTTCCTCGACAATGTAGGGGCCTTCCCATTTAGAGAGAAGTTTTCCTGCAAAAAAATCTTAAACGAGAATTGTATAGCAAGACATGGTCACCTACATTGAATTCATGCTTTTGTATCCTTTTATCATGCCATCTCTTAACTTTTTCTTTAAATAACTTGGCATTCTCATAGGCTTGGGTTCTCCATTCGTCAAGTGAGCTAATGTCAAGTAACCTCTTCTCACCAGCAAGTTTGAAATCATAATTGAGCATTTTGATTGCCCAATAAGCTTTATTCTCTAGTTCTAGAGGTAGTGACATGCTTTACCATAAACCATTTTATACGAAGACATACCCATAGGGTTTTTGTAAGTAGTTATATAAGCCCATAATGCATCGTCAAGTTTCTTAGACCAATTCTTTCTAGATCTATTAATAGTGTTTTGCAAGATCAATTTAATTGCTCTATTGCTTAGTTCTACTTGACCACTAGACTGAGGATGATAAGGATATGCAATTATATGATTAACGTCATACTTAGCAAGCAATTTACGGAAGGCACCATGAATAAAGTGTGAACCACCGTCAGTCAATAAATATCTAGGGAATCCAATTCTAGGGAAAATAACTTCTTTCCGCATTTTAATAGAGGTGTTATGATCAGCACTACTAGTTGGAATATCTTCTGCCCACTTAGTAACATAATCAACAACAACTAGAATATGAGTATACCTATTGGACATTAGAAAAAGTCCCATATAATCAAAACCCCAGACATCAAATGGTTCAATAACAACAGAGTAATTCATAGGCATTTCCCGACATCTACTAATATTGCAAATTCTTTGACATTCATCACATGACAAGACAAACCTATGAGCATCCTTGAATTGAGTAGGCCAATAAAACCCAGATTGTAATACCTTGTGTGCAGTTCTATCTCCAGCGTGGTGTCCTTCGTAAGCCTCGGAATGATACTTGTATACGATCTGTTCCTATTCATGCTCATGTAGACAACATATAATAACACCATCTAGTCCTTCTTTATAAAGGTGAGGATCATCCCAAAAGTAATGTCTTAAATCATAGAAGAACGTTTTCTGTTGTTGGTATGTGAAACTAGGCGGTATAAATTTAGCAACAATGTAATTAGCATAATCAACATTCCATGGAGCATTACGCGAAGTATTTAGGATAGGTAATTGTTCATTAGGGAAGCTATCATCAATAGGTAGTAGGTCATCAAGAACATTCTCTAACCTAGACAAGTTATCCTCTACGGGGTTATCAACACCCTTTCTATCAACAATATGCAAATCAAATTCTTGTAGCAGAAGAACCCATCTGATAAGTCTAGGTTTAGCATCTTTCTTTTCCATAAGATATTTAATAGCAGCATGGTTAGTGTGAACAATTATTTTGGAATCAACAATATAAGGCCTGAACTTATCACAAGCAAACACAACTGCTAAAAATTCCTTTTCAATGGTAGCATAGTTTCTTTGAGCGTTGTCCAGAGTTTTACTAGCATAATGGATAACATTTAATATATTATCTTATCTATGTCCTAGAACAGCACCAACGGCATAATCACTAGCATCACACGTAATTACAATGGGTAGGTTCCAATTAGGTAGTTGAACAACAGGTGCAGAAATCAAGGCATTCTTAAGAATTTCAAATGCTTCTACACAATCATCTTCAAAAACGAATGGAACATCTTTTGGCAAAAGATTAGTGAGAGGCCTAGAAATCTTAGAGAAATCTTTAATAAACCTCCTATAGAAACTAGCATGACCAAGGAAACTTCTTATACCTCTGACATCCGTAGGACATGACATTTGTTCAATAACATCAACTTTGGCTTTGTCAACTTCAATACCTCTTTTGGAGATTTTATGTCCCAAGACAATACCTTCATTCACCATAAAGTGGCACTTCTCCCAATTCAATACAAGATTAGTTTCTTCGCATCTATGCAAAACTCGATCAAGATTGCTCAAAAAGTCATCAAAAGAAGTTTCGTAAACAGAAATATCATCCATGAAAACCTCAACAATCCTTTCACAAAAATCAGAGAATATAGCTGTCATATATCTTTGAAAGGTAGCAGGTGCATTGCATAAACCAAAAGGCATATGTCTATAAGCAAAGGTACTGAAAGGGCAAGTAAAAGTGGTTTTCTCTTCGTCCTCTTTTGACACAGGTATTTGAGAGAAACTAGAATAACCATCTAGAAAGCAAAAATGAGTGTGTTTGGATAGTCTTTCTAGCATTTGATCGATAAAAGGTAGAGGGTAATTATCTTTCCTAGTAGCTTTATTTAATTTCCTAAAATCAATTACCATTCTATTCCCTATAACAATTCTTTGCGGGATCAATTCATTTTTATCATTAGGAACTACGGAAATACCTCCTTTCTTAGGGACACAATGAACGGGACTAACCCATCTACTATCAGCAATAGGATAAATAATACCTGCCTCCAGAAGCTTTAATATTTCATTTGTTACCACTTCTTTCATTTTAGGATTTAACCGTCGTTGGTGATCAACAACTGGTTTAGCATCAGGCTCCATATTAATTTTATGCTGACATAGAGTGGGGCTAATGCCCTTAAGATCATCAAGAGTATATCCAATAGCAGCATGGTGCTTCCTCAGAGTTTTCAATAATCTCATTTCTTCATGCTCTGAAAGGTTAGCACTAACAATAACAGGATATATTTTCTTTTCATCAAGATAAGCATATTTCAGAGTATCCGGTAATTGTTTAAGATCAAACACAGGATAACCCTTGGGTGGAGGGGGGTCCCCAAGTATTTAAATAGGCAAGTTATGTTTCAAAATAGTATGTTGATCAAAGAAAATCTTATCTATTTCATGCCTTTCATTCATGTGCATATCGTTTTCATGGTCTAGCAAATATTGTTCTAAGGGATCAGTAGGAGGCACGACAATAGAAGCAAGATCAATAGTTTCATCCTTACTAGGCAAGTCTTTATCATGGGTTTGTCTATGAAATTTAGAGAAATTAAACTCATCAGATGCATCCCTAAAACTTACAGTAACAGTTTCCTTCTCACAATCTATCATAGCATTAACAGTATTCAAGAAAGGTCTACCAAATATAATGGGACAAAATTATCTTGTGGGGAACCAAGAACAAGAAAATCAGTAGGATATTTTATTTTCCCACATAATACTTCAACATCTCTAACAATCCCAACCGGTGCTATAGTATCTCTATTAGCAAGCTTAATGGTAACATCAATTTCCTCTAACTCAGTGAGTGCAATATCATTCATAATTTCTTTATATAAGGTAAAGGGAATTACACTCACACTAGCACCGAAATCACATAAACCATGATAACAATGATCTCCTATTTTAACAGAAACAACAGGCATGCCAACAATAGGTCTATGTTTGTCTTTGGCATCAGGTCTAGCAATTCTAGCAGCTTCATCACAGAATTGAATAACATGCCCATCAATATTATCAACCAAGAGATCCTTAACCATAGCAACACTAGGCTCAACCTTAATTTGTTCAGGAGGTGTAGGTGTTCTAACATAGCTCTTACAAACCACATTTGAAGCTTTAGCATGTTCCTTTATCCTAACACGGAAAGGTGGTTTCTCAATATAAGCAGCAGGAATAACAGGATCAACATTATAAGTAATAGTTTCTTCTTCAACTTTGATAGGTTCAACTACTTTCACTTGAATGGCCGGATGATATTTAAACCACTTCTCCTTAGGGAGATCAACATGATCAGCAAAAGATTCACAGAAAGAATCTACTATCTCAGAGTCAAGTCCATATTTAGTGCTAAATTCACGAAAAGCATTGATGTCTACAAAAGATTTAACACAATCAAACTTAAGGTTTATACCTGACTCCTTACCTTAATTGATTTCCCAATCTTCAGAGTTGCGTTTAATTCTTTCCAATAAATACCATTTGAAGTCAATATCTTTCTTCATATAGGAACCAGTACAAGAAGTATCGAGCATGGATCGATCATTAAGAGAAAGTCGAGCATAAAAAATCTGAATAATAATTTCTCTCAAGAGCTCATGATTGGGGCATGAATATAACATTAACTTAAGCCTCCCCCAAGCTTGAGAAATAAATTCTCCTTCACGAATCCAAAAATTATAGATATAATTCCGATCACGATGAACTAGATGCATAGGATAGAACTTCTGATGAAATTCCATTTTCAATCAGTTGTAGCTCCATGATCCAATATCATCACATAGCCTATACCATGTCAATGCCTTCTCCTTCAAAGATAAAGGAAAGACCTTCTTGACGTGATCCTCGTGTTGGAAATATGCCCTAGAGATAATAATAAAATGGTTATTATTGTATTTCCTTGTTCATGATAATTGTCTATTGTTCATGCTACAATTGTGTTAACCGGAAACAGTAATACATGTGTGAATACATAGACCACAACATCTCCCTAGTGAGCCTCTAGTTGACTAGCTCGTTGATCAATAGATGGTCACGGTTTCATGATCATGGACATTGGATGTCATTGATAACGGGATCACATAATTAGGAGAATGATGTGATGGACAAGACCCAATCCTAAGCATAGCACTAGATAGTGTAGTTCGTCCGCTAAAGCTTTTCCAATGTCAAGTATCGTTTCCTTAGACCATGAGATTGTGAAACTCCCGAATACCATAGGAATGCTTTGGGTGTGCCAAATGTCACAACGTAACTGGGTGGCTATAGAGGTGCACTACGGGTATCTCCGAAAGTGTCTGTTGGGTTGGCACGAATCGAGACTGGGATTTGTCACTCCGTGTGACGGAGAGGTATCTCTGGGCCCACTCGATAAGACATCATCATAATGAGCTCAAAGTGAATAAGGAGTTAGTCATGGGATGATGTATTACGGAACGAGTAAAGAGACTTGCCGGTAACGAGATTGAACAAGGTATAGGGATACGGACGATCGAATCTCGGGCAAGTATTATACCGGTAGACAAAGGGAATTGCATACGGGATTGATTGAATCCCTGACATTGTGGTTCATCCGATGAGATAATCGTGGAGTACATGGGAGCCAACATGGGTATCCAGATCCCGCTGTTGGTTGTTGACCAGAGAGGTGTCTCGGTCATGTCTACGTGTCTCCCGAACCCGTAGGGTCTACACACTTAAGGTTCGATGACGCTAGGGTTATAGGGAAATGGTATACGTGATTACCTAAGGTTGTTCGGAGTCCCGGACGAGATCCCGGACATCACGAGGAGCTCCAGAATGGTCCGGAGGTAAAGATTGATATATAGGAAGTCCAGTTTTGGTCACCGGAAAGTTTTCGGGCCCATCGTTAGTGTACCGGGAGTGCCGGGAGGGTGCCGGAGGACCCCCGGGAGGGGTGTGACGACCAAAGGACCACATGGGCTGCTAAATAAAGTGTGCCAGCCCTTATTGGGCTGGGCAAGACTTTTGCTAAAGGCCCATGCGGCTAGGGATAAGAGATAGGGCCAAAAAGGATTTAAAAGGAGGAGATCCACCTCCCTTGTGGGAGGTGGACTCTCCCTTTAAATCGGCTGAACCTCTCCTCTTTGGAGTAGAGGCCAAGCCAGCCCTCCACGTCCCTCCTCCTATATATACTTGAGGTTTTGGGTGTTTTGAAACAAGATTTGATCTCTCTCTCTCACGGCGAAGCCCTACCTCTCTTCTTCCTCCTCCGCAGCGCTTAGGCGAAGCCCTGTCGGAATACCTTGCTACTCCACCACCACCACGCCGTCGTGCTGCTGTTGGAGCCCTTCCCCAACCTCTCCTTCCTCCTTGCTGGATCAAGGCGTAGGAGACGTCACCGGGCTGCACGTGTGTTGAACGCGGAGGTGTCGTCCGTTCGGCACTTGATCGGATCTACCGCGATCTGAATCGCTGCGAGTACGACTCCATCAACCGCGTTCTTGTAATGCTTCCGCTTAGCGATCTTCAAAGGTATGAAGATGAAATCTCTCCCCACTCATTGCTGGTTTCTCCATGGATAGATCTTGGTGATCGTAGGAATTTTTTCAATTTACTACTACGTCTCCCAACAGTGGCATCATGAGCTAGGTCTATGCGTAGAATCTATGCACGAGTAGAACACAAAGCAGTTGTGGGCGTCGATCTTGTTAATTTTCTTACCACTACTAGTCTTATCTTGATTCGGCGATATTGTGGGATGAAGCGGCCCGGACCGAGTTTACACGTACGCTTACGTGAGACTGGTTCCACCGCCTAACATGCACTTGTTGCATAAGGTGGCTAGCGGGTGTCTGTCTCTCCCACCTTTGTCGGATTGGATTTGATGAAAAGGGTCCTTATGAAGGGTAAATAGCAATTGGCATATCACGTTGTGGTTTTGGCGTAGGTAAGAAACGTTCTTGCTAGTAACCTATAGCAGGCACGTAAAACATGCAACTACAAATTAGAGGACGTCTAACTTGTTTTTGCAGCATGTGCCTTGTGATGTGATATGGCCAAAAGGATGTGATGTGATGCATTGTGATGTATGAGATTGATCATGTTCTTGTAATAGGATTCGCGACATGCATGTCGATGAGTATGACAACCGGCAGGAGCCATAGGAGTTGTCTTATTTTATTGTATGACCTGCGTGTCAATCATAAACGCCATGTAGTTACTTTTGGGATAAGAGATCATGATGGTAGTAGAAGTATTAGTTGGCGAGACAACTTCATGAAGACACAATGATGGAGATCATGATGATGGAGATCATGATGATGGAGATCATGGTGTCATGCCGGTGACAGTGATGATCATGGGGCCCCGAAGATGGAGATCAAAGGAGCAAGATGGTATTGGCCGTATCATGTCACTATATTGATTGCATGTGTTGTTTATGATGTTTACATCTTATTTGCTTAGAACGACGGTAGTAAATAAGATGATCTCTCAATAAAATTTCAAGAAAGGTGTTCACCCTAACTGTGCACCGTTGCTAAGGATCGTCGTTCCAAAGCACCACGTGATGATCGGGTGTGATAGGTTCTAACGTTCGCATACAACGGGTGTAAGCCAGATTTACACATACGAAACACTTAGGTTGACTTGACGATCCTAGCATGTACAGACATGGCCTCGGAACACGGAATACCGAAAGGTCGAACATGAGTCGTATAGAAGATACGATCAACATAGAGATGTTCACCATGGATGACTAGTCCGTCTCACGTGATGATCGGACACGGGCTAGTTGACATGGATCATGTATCACTTGGAAGACTAGAGAGATGTCTATCTAAGTGGGAGTTCATTAATAATTTGATTAGATGAACTTAATTATCATGAACTTAGTCTAAAAATGTCCTTGCAAATTATGTCGTAGATAGCTCGCGCTGTAGCTCCCCAGTTTTATTGATACGGTCCTAGAGAAAAATAAGTTGAAAGTTGATGGTAGCAATAATACGGACTGGGTCCGTGATCTGAGGATTGTCGTCATTGCTGTACAGAAAGCTTATGTCTTTGATGCACCGCTAAGTGCACCACTCCCTCAAGTGTTGTCTGTAGATGTTGTGAACATATGACAGACACTTTTTGATGACTATGTGATAGTTCAGTGCGTCATGCATTACGGTTAGAATTTAGGCTCCAAAACGTTTTGAACGTCATGGAACATAAGAGATGTTCTAAGAGCTGAAATTGGGATTTCAGGCTCGTGCCTATGTTGAGAGGTATGAGACCTCCAACAAGATTATTTGCGTGCAAGATAAAGGAGAATAGCTCAGTTGGTGAGCGTGTGCTCATATTGTCTGGGTGCTACAATCACTTAAATCAAGTGGGAGTTAATCTTCCAGATGAGATAGTGATTAATGCAGTTCTCCAAGTCACTGCCACCAAGCTACTAGAGCTTCGTGATGAACTATAACATGCCAGGGATGGATAAGATGATCCCTTAGTTGTTCGTGATGTTTGACACCACGAAGGTAGAAATCAAGAAGGAGCATCAAGTGTTGATGATTAAGTGAATACCACTAGTTTCAAGAAGGGCAAGGGCAAGAAGGGAAAAACTTCAGGAATGGCAAGCCAGCTGTCGCTCTAGTGAATAAAACCAAGGTTGAGCCCGAACCCGAGACTAAGTGCTTCTGTTATGAGGAGACTGTTCACTGAAGCGGAACAACCCTAGATGCTTGCTAGATAAGAAGGCTGGTAATGTCGATAGAAGTATATTTGATATACATGTTAGTGATGTGTACCTTGCTGGTACTCCTAGTAGCACCTGGGTATTGGATACTGGTTCGGTTGCTAAGTGTTAGTAACTCGAAATAAAAGCTACGGAATAAAGGGAGGCTAGCTAAGTGAAAGGTGACGATGTGTGTTGGAAGTGTTTCCAAGGTTGATGTGATCACCATCGCACGCTCTCTCTACCTTCGGGATTTGTGATAAACCTAAATAAATGTTATTTGGTGTTTGCGTTGAGCATGAACATGATTAAATTTTAGCATACTATATAAAAAATTTCATTACTAGATTCCACTTACCAAAGGCGCTTCACTCCCCGGCAACAGCGCCAGAAAACTGTCTTGATGACCCACAAGTATAGGGGATTAATCGTAGTCCTTTCAATAAGTAAGAGTGTCAAACCCAACGAGGAGCAGTGGAAATGATAATCGGTTTTCAGTAAGATATTCTCTGCAAGCACTGAAATTATCGGTAGCAGATAGTTTTATAATAAGATAATTTGTAACGAGTAACAAGTAACAAGTGTAGCAAAGGTGCGGCAAGGTAGCCCAATCCTTTTTGTAGCAAAGGACAGGCCTGGACAAACTCTTATATTAAGCAAAGCGCTCCCTGGGACACATGGGAATTTTCGTCAAGCTAGTTTCCACCATGTTCATTTGATTCGCGTTCAATACTTTGATAATTTGATATGTGGGTGGACCGGTGATTGGGTGCTGCCCTTACTTGGACAAACCTCGCACTTATGATTAACCTCTCTCGCAAGCATCTGCAACTACGAAAGAAGAATTAAGATAAATCTAACCATAGCATGAAACATATGGATCCAAATCAGCCCCTTACGAAGCAGCGCATAAACTAGGGTTTAAGCTTCTCTCACTCTAGCAACCCATCATCTACTTATTATTTCCCAATGCCTTCCCATGGGCCCTAATAATGGTGAAGTGTTATGTAGTCGAGATTCACATAACACCACTAGAGGAGAGACAACATACATCTCATCAAAATATCGAACGAATACCAAATTCACATGATTACTGATAACAAGACGTATCCCATGTCCTCAAGAACAAACATAACTACTCACAAAGCATGTTCATGTTCATAATCGGAGGAGTATTAATTATCATAAAGGATCTAAACATATGATCTCCCACCAAGTAAACCAACTAGCATCAACTACAAGGAGTAATCAACACTACTAGCAACCCACAGGTACCAATCTGAGGTTTGAGACAGAGATCGGATACAAGAGATGAAGTAGGGTTTGGAGAGGAGATGGTGCTGATGAAGATGTTGATGGATATTGACCCCCTATCGATGAGAGGATCGTTGGTGATGACGATGGCTTTGATTTCACCCTTCGGGAGGGAAGTTTCCCCGACAGAACAGCTTCGCCCGAGCTCTAGATTGGTTCTGCCCAAGTTCCGCCTCGAGACAGCGGCGCTTTGTCCTGTAAGCTCTCTTATAATTTTTTTCCCAGGTTAAAACCCTCCATATAGCAGAAGATGGGCGTCGGGGACCTGCCAGGTGGGTCACAAGCCACCTAGGCGGGCCAGGGGTGGTCGCGCCTGGTAGGCTTGTGACCTCCTGGTGGCCCCTCTCTGGTATTTGTTTCGCCCAATATTTTTTATATATTCCAAAACAATTCACCATAACTTTTCAGGACTTTTGGAGTTGTGCAGAATAGGTCTCCTAGATTTGCTCCTTTTCGAGTCCAGAATTCCAGCTGCCGGCATTCTCCATCTTCATGTAAACCTTGTGAAATAAGAGAGAAAAGGCATAAGTATTGTACCATAACGTGTAATAATAGACCATAATGCAATAAATGTCGATATAAAATCATGATGCAAAATGGACGTATCACTGACGCCCTCTCCCGGATCCTCTCTCGTGTTGCCTAGGCAGGGCACATTACCCCGGTCTCCTCACACATAATCCCTGAGGGTGTTACTCATCTCCAGTCTTATCATGCTGGAACTGAATGACAATTGTCTTACAAATCTCAAATTCATCCTCCTTTGCTTTGAGGCTCTCTCAGGTCTTAAAATCAATTTTGCAAAATTTCTTGTCACGGGGGTGACCAATGATGAGGCCACCCGAGTTGCCCGCCTCCTCAAGTGCAGTCTAGGCTTCTTCCCTTTTAAGTACCTAGGCCTCCCTATTGCTCCTTTAAAATTGCGTGCGAAAGATTTTAAACCTCTCGTTGCTAAGATTGGCAATTGTGTTATGCCCTAGCATGGTCGCTACAATACTAATGCAGGCAAAGTCTGCATGACTAATTCTTGCCTCTCCTCCCTCCCAATGTTCACCATGGGATTTTATCATCTCACGGAGGGGGCGCATAAGGGTTTATATAAGCATCGGGGTGCTTTTTTACTCGAATGTTGCTGATAATAGACGTAAATATAGGTTGGTCAAATGGTAGTCAATTTTTCTCCCTAAATCCCATGGAGGCTTGGGGATCATGAACACCTCAATCATGAATACATGTCTTATCATCAAATGGTGGTGGAAGATTATGTATTCGGGGCTGGTACCCTTTACTTGATATTCTTAAAGGAAAATATCTCCCCTTTGGCTACCCCTTTTTCGCTTCTGCCTCTGGTGGTTCAAAATTCTGGCATGAATTAATCAAAGTTAGAAATATCTTTAGAGAGCACTTCAAATTTATTGTTGTCAATGGGGTTTCGGTTCGGATTTGGTAAGACCGGTGGTCTGGTGATGCCTCCCTGGCTACAACTTTTCCTACCATATTTTCTTATTGCTCGGACCTCTTTATTCCAATCTCTGATCTGGTCATGGTCGGGTGGGACCTGGGGCCAAGAAGGACTCTCTCCCCCGAAGAGTTGGGGTGCTAGCACCTCCTCGCTACTCGTTTCCCGATGCTCTCAAAGGAAATGTACTCTGTCACCTGGCCTCATTCCCCTTCTGGCAGATCTTTGGTCAAGTCCTTATATCTTCGCCTTATTCAAACATATCTAGTAGGCCAAGGTGCCAGCTAAGATCAAAAAAATTATGTGGCAAGCCTCCCGAGGAAATCTGCCAGAAGTTGATCAAATTCATAAACGGAATGGACCGGGCTCGAGCCTGTGCTCGCTTTTCCCAACACCGCAAAACACGGATCATATATTCTTTGGGTGTCTCCTGGCTAAGCTGGATTGGTGTGACATTCAGGCTTGGATGAGTGTTTCCTAGGCCCCCGCCTCCTTTGCTGACCTTTGGCCTCTGGTTGTTGGTCTTGTTGAGCTTGACAAACGTTTATTCTAGGTGGGGTTCTTAGCTTTGAGTTGGGCGCTGTGGACTACTAGAAATAAATTTATTATTGAGCATGTGTTCTCTAACAGACCGGTTGATTGCTTTTTCAAAACAACCATCTGCTTGCAGCAGTGGAAATCATTGACTAAAGATGTCGGGCGGATGGCCGTGGAGGAGCTTATCTCAAGAGTGCGATCTTCTACTTCTTCCCTCGCCCAAGCCCAGTCTCCGGCAAATGGCTCATAACTTTTGTTCTGCGCTGCTCCATCTTGGTTCTGTAGGTTGCTGACCTGTGAGCCATAGTCTCCTGGCCTAGGTGCCACTCTATTTATGCATTGTTTGCCTGTGTTGGCTTAAACTGTCTCTCTTGACATGTGGTGTTTTAACTCTGCCTGGTGGCTTTATTTATAAAGTCGGGCATATGCCTTTTCTCGAAAAATATGGTGCCCCCTAGATGTCCTTGTATCATATTTGGCTGCTCGTTTTAAGGCTGGTCAACAAGTGAAGTCTCATCTTCAAGGATCACATGACTAGTCAAGCGGAGGTGTTCTATCAATGGGTACTCCAGATGATCCAGACCCTTTTCCAGAATGGGTGGGGGTTAAGCTGTTGGAAATATGCCATAGAGGCAATAATAAATTGGTTATTATCATATTTCCTTATTCATGATAATCGTTTATTATCCATGCTATAATTGTATTGATCGGAAACTCATATACATGAGTGGATACATAGACAACACCATGTCCCTAATATGCCTCTAATAGACTAGCTCGTTGATCAAAGATGGTAAGGTTTCCTAGCCATTGACATGAGATGTCATTTGATAACGGGATCACATCATTAGGAGAATGATGGGATGGAAAAGACCCAAACTACGAACGTAGCATATGATCGTGTCAAATTATTGCTATTGTTTTGTGCATATCAAGTATCTATTCCTATGTCCATGAGATCATGCAACTCACTGACACCGAAGGAGTACCTTGTGTGTATCAAACTTCGCAACGTAACTGGGTAACTATAAAGGTGATCTACAGGTATCTCCGAGGGTGTCTGCTGGGTTGGCATGGATCAAGACTGGGATTTGTAACTCCGTGTGACGGAGAGGTATCTCAGGGCCCACTTGGTAATACAACATCACAATAAGCCTTGCAAGCAATGTGACTAAGTGTTAGCCATGGGATCTTTTATTACGGAACGAGTAAAGAGACTTGCCGATAATGAGGTTGAACTAGGTATGGAGATACCGAAGATCGAATCTCGGGCAAGTAACATACCGAAGAACAAAGGGAACATCATACGGGATTAACTGAATCTATAAAAAAGAGGTTCGACTGATAAAGATCTTCGTAGAATATGTAGGAATCAATATGGGCATCCAGGTCCCGCTATTGGTTATTGACCGTAGAGGTGTCTCGGTCATGTCTACATAGTTCTCAGGGTCTACACACTTTAGGTTCGGTGATGTTTCGGTAGTATAGAGTTATGTATGGTGGTGACCGAAGGTTGTTCGGAGTCTCGGATAAGATCCCGGGCGTCACGAGGAGCTCCGAAATGGTCCGGAGGTAAAGATTGATATATAGGAAGTCCTGTTTTGGTCGCCGGAAAAGTTTCGGGCTCATCGGTACTATACCGAGAGTGCCGAGAGGGTACCGGAGGACCATTGGGAGGGGTGTCATGCCCCGAGGGGCCTCATGGGCTGTGGGAGGAGATAAACCAGCCCCTGGTGGGCTGGCCGAAGCCTCCACTAAATCCCATGCGGTTTGAGAAGGAAAAAATCAAAAGGTGGAGAGGTGGAAAGAGTTTCCAAGTGGAAAGGAGGAATCCTACTCCTAATAAGATTGGAGTAGGACTCCTCCACCTCCAATTTCGGCCAGATCTTGAGGGTTTGAGGCTGCCTCCTCCCCTCCCTAATAGCCACGTGCTAACTCTCCTCTAGATCGCAGTTTATCCTCTAGATCGGTTTTCAGCGGTGCTTAGGCGAAGCCCTGCAGGAATAGCTCCACACTCATCGCCGCACTGCCATCGCACTGCCGGATAACTCATCTACCTCTCTGGTCCCTATTGATGGATCAAGAAGGCGGAGATCATCATCGAGCTGTACGTGTGCTGAACGCGGAGGTGTCGTCCGTTCGGTGCTAGATCGGAAGGACCATGATCAAGATCGCGAGACGATTCGTGATTGGATCGCGGGACGGATCATGACGAGATCACGGGACGGATCGTGATTGGATTGCGGGACGTATCGTGATGGGGTCACGGGACGCTCAGCGGTTTGGATTGCGAAGACATTCGACTACATCAACCGCACTTCTTAATGTTTGGGGCTGCGGCGCTTGTGCGGAAAAAATGTTTTCACCTAATGAGCTCGAACCCAAAGCGGACAAATGCATGTTCATAGAATACCCTAAGAACACTTGGGTGAACCTTCTATCTTAGACCCAAGCATAAAGTGTTTGTTGCTAAAACTGGGTCCTTTCTCGAGAAAAAGTTTCTCTCAAAAGAATTGAGTGGGAGGAAGATGGAACTTGATGAGGTTGTTGAACCTTTGCTTCAACCAGAGAGTAGTGCAGCGCAGAAAGATGTTTCTGTGGAACCTACGTCAGTTGAAGAGGAAGTGAATGATGATGATCATGAAGCTTCAGATCAAGTTACTATCGAACCTCATAGGTCGACAAGGATGTGTACTGCTCCTGAGCGGTATGACAACCATGTCTTGGAGGACATGTTGTTGGACAACGATGAACCTACGAGTTGTGGAGAAGCGATGATGGGCCTGGATTCCGACAAATTGTTAGAGGCGATGAAATCCGAGAAAGGATCCATGTATGAGAACCAATTATAGACTTTGGTAGACTTGCTGGTTGGACGGCAAGTCGTCGAATACAAATGGACCATTAAGATGAAGACAGCCGCTAATGGTAAATGTCAACATTTATAAAGCTCGACTTGTCGCAAAGAAGTTTTCGACAAATTCAAGGAGTTGACTGCGATCTCATCGTAACGATGCTAAAGTCTGTTGGAATTATGTTAGCAGTTGCTGCATTTTTCAAATTATGAAATCTGGCAGATGGATGTCAAAACATCGTTTCCTTAAAGGTTTACTTGAGGAAAGGTTGTATGTGATACAACCAGAAGGTTTTGTCAGTCCTAAAGATGCTAAAAGGTGTGCAAGCTCCAGCAATCCTTCTATGGGCTGGAGCAAGCATCTCGGAGTTGGAATATATGCTTTGTTGAGGTGATCAAAGTTTTTGAGTCTATACAAAGTTTATGAGAAACTTGTATTTACAATAAAGTGAGTGGGAGCAATATAGAGTTTTTGATAAACATATGTGGTTGACATATTGTTGATCAGAAATGATGTAAAATTTCTAGAAAGCATAAAGGGTTGTTTGAACGGAGTTTTTCAAAGGAAGACCTGGATAAAGCTACCTAATTGTTGAGCATCAAGATCTATGGAGATAGATCAAGATGTCTGATGAGACTTTCAATGAGTACATACCTTGACAAGATTTTGAAAGAGTTCAAAATGGATCAGTCAGAGAGAAGTGTTCTCGCCTGCTTTGTAAGGTGTGAAGTTGAGTGAGACTCAAAGCTCGACCACGGCAGAAGAAAGAGAAAGGATGAACGTCGTCCCCCATGCCTTAGCGATAGACTGTGTATAGTATGTCATGATGTGTACCGCACCTGTGTGTGCCTTGCCATGAGTCCATCAAGGGGTACAAGAGTGATCCAGGAGTGGATCACTGGACAGCGGTTAAGATTATCCTTAGTGACTAAAAGACTAAGGAAATGTTTCTCTATTATGGAGGTGCTAAAGAGTTCGTCGTAAAGAGTTACGTCGATGCAAGCTTTAATACCAATCCGGATACGTATAGTGGAGCAGCCATTTGGAATAGCTCCAAGTGGAGTGTGGTAGTAGTATTTATAGTTTAACATAGAGATTTGAAAAGTACACACGGATCTGAATGTCGCAGACCCGTTGACTAAAAGACCTCTCTCACATGCAAAGCATGATCGAGCCCCAGAACTCATTGGGTGTTAGATTCATAACAATGCGGATCACATGGTGATGTGAACTAGATTATTGACTCTAGTGCAAGTGGGAGACTGTTGGAAATATGCCCTAGAGGCAATAATAAATTGATTATTATCATATTTCCTTGCTCATGATAATGGTTTATTATCCATGCTATAATTGTATTGATCGGAAACTCAGATACATGTGTGGATACATAGGCAACACCATGTCCCTAGTATGCCTCTAATAGACTAGCTCGTTGATCAAAGATGGCTAAGGTTTCCTGGCCATTGACATGAGATGTCATTTGATAATGGGATCACATCATTAGGAGAATGATGGGATGGAAAAGACCCAAACTACAAACATAGCATATGATCGTGTCAGTTTATTGCTACTGTTTTCTGCATGTCAAGTATCTGTTCCTATGACCATGAGATCATGCAAATCACTGACACCAGAGGAGTACCTTGTGTGTATCAAACATCGCAATGTAACTGGGTGACTATAAAGGTGCTCTACACGTATCTCCGAGGGTGTCTGCTGGGTTGGCATGGATCAACACCACGTCACGAGAAGCTCCGGAATGGTCCGGAGGTAAAGATTGATATAGAGGAAGTCCTGTTTTGGTCGTCGGAAAAGTTTCGGGCTCATCGGTAGTGTACTGAGAGTGTCGGGAGGGTACCGGAGGACCATCGGGAGGGGTGTCACACCCCAAGGGGCCTCATGGGCTGTGGGAGGAGACAAACCAGCCCCTGGTGGGCTGGACGAAGCATCCACTAAAGCCCGTGAGGTTTGAGAAGGAAAAAAATCAAAAGGTGGAGAGGTGGAAAGAGTTTGCAAGTGGAAAGGAGGAATCCTACTCCTAATAGGATTGGAGTAGGACTCCTCCACCTCCATTTTAGGCCAGATCTTGAGGGTTGGAGGCTGCCTCATCCCCTCCATCCCTCCTATATATACTAGAGGGTTTAGAGGGAAGAGCTAACCCTAATAGCCACGTGCTATCTCTCCTGTAGATCGCAGTTTCTCCTCTAGATCGGTTTTCAGCGGTGCTTAGGCGAAGCCCTGCTGGAATAGCTCCACCATCATTGCCGCAACGCCGTCGCGCTGCCAGAGAACTCATCTACCTCTTTTCTCCCTCTTGCTAGATCAAGAAGGCGGAGATCATCATCGAGTTGTACGTGTGCTGAACGCGGAGGTGCCGTCCGTTCGGTGCTAGATCGGAAGGACCGTGATCAAGATCGCGAGACGATTCGTGATTGGATCGCGAATCATGATGAGATCGCGGGACGGATCGTGATTGGATCGTGGGAGAGATCGTGATAGGATTATGGGACGCTCGGCGATTTGGATCACGAAGACGTTCGACTACATCAACCGCGTTTCTTAACGCTTCCCGCTTAGCGATCTACAAGGGTATGTAGATCCACTCTCCCTCTCCTAGATGCTCATCACCATGGATAGATCTTGCGTGTGCATAGGAAATTTTTTATTTCCCATGCAACGTTCCCCAACATATGCTCCCTCTAGTTGTTATAGTGGCAAATGATGATGACCACCTGATGGAGGGGGGCAACTAGTATAAGTATCACCTAGCTCCAGGACTAATGAAGAGCCTGGTATCTACGCTAGATGGTCCGCAAGCCATATCACCTAGGGGTGCCAGACCTTGCCTTGCCTATGTGTGATTCAAAATAAGAGGAGCCGATGCAGTCTTAACATGGAATAAGTAGTTCGGGTGGTGGGTCATTGCCACTCTAAGACTTAGTTGGGTCCTTTTATTTCCTTTTTAGTAGTTGTTGGATATTTTGTGTTGTATGGATATGTTTACATGCTTGTTTTCCCTGAAATGGAGCCAGGAGACATCCTTGTTTATCTAGAAAAAAGGTGAATGGTGGATTTAGCAATTTGTTTGAAAAGACCAGGTTCTTCATAATAAAACATACTAAACAAAACTAGCATAAAGCAGTGAGAAGAAATATTGAGTGACAACTAAAAATTACAGAATCTACTCATCATGGAACTAAAGTGAAATGCAATCAGAACTTCTAAGAGAAATACGCTAAAAAGCATGATGACAATGAACATGAAAAGTAAACTAGTCTAATGAATATGAAAATACACTTTAGAACGCTAAGGTTGAATACAAAATAGAACATGGTAACATGGAATGGAGACAAAAAACTATTCGGTAAAATCTTCATAGAGGGAAATGGCAATTATTTCATAAGATGCAAATTATATGAAGTAAATGTTGGAAATATGCCCTAGAGGCAATGATAAATTGGTTATTATTAAATTTCCTTGTTCATGACAATCGTTTTTTATCCATGCTATAATTGTATTGATTGGAAACACATTGCATGTGTGGAAATGTAGGCAACACTGTGTCCCTAGTATGCCTCTAGAAGACTAGCTCGTTGATCAAAGATGGTCAAGGTTTCCTAGCCATTGACATGAGATGTCATTTCATAATGGGATCACATCATTTGGACAATGATGTGATGGACAAGACCCAAATTATAAATATAGCATATGATCGTGTCACTTTATTGCTATAGTTTTGTGCATGTCAAGTATATGTTCCTATGACCATGAGATCATACAACTCACTGACACTAGAGGAGTACCATGTGTGTATCAAACGTCGCAACATAAATGGGTGGATATTAAGGTGCTCTACAGGTATCTCCGAGGGTGTATGTTGAGTCGGTACGGATCAAGACTAGGATTTGTTACTCCGTGTGACGGAGAGGTATCTCAGGGCCCACTCGGTAATACAACATCACAACAAGCCTTGCAAGCAACGTGACTAATGTGTTAGACACGGGATTTTGTCTTACGGAACGAGTAGAGAGACTTTCCAGTAACGAGATTGATCTAGGTATAGAGATACCGACGATCGAATCCCGGGCAAGAAAAAAACCTAAGAACAAAGGGAACAGAATAAGGGATTGACTGAATCCTTGACATAGAGGTTCAACCAATAAAGATATTTGTAGAATATGTAGGAGAAAAATATGGGCATCCAAATCCCGCTATTGGTTATCGAATGTAGAGGTGTCTTGCTCATGTCTACATAGTTCTCGAACCCGCAGGGTCTGCACACTTAAGGTTCGGTGACGTTTCGGTAGTATAGAGTTATGTATGGTGGTGACCGAAGGTTGTTTGGAGTCTCGGATGAGATCCTGGATGTCACGAGAAGCTCCATAATGGTCTGGAGGTAAATATTGATATATAGGAAGTCCTGTTTTGGTCACCGCAAAAGTTTCGGGCTCATTGATAGTGTACCGGGAGTGCCGGGAGAGTACCGGGGGACCATCGGGAGGGGCCTTTCGCCCCAAGGGCCCCATGGGCTGTGAGAGGAGTCAGACCAGCCCCTGGTGGGCTGGCCGAAGCCTCTCCTAAGGGCACATGTAGCTGGAGTACAGGGGAAAATGCAAAAGCCCAAAGGGGGAAGAATTTTCAAGTGGAGGAGGAGTCCTACTAGGAGTAGGATTGGAGTTCAACTCCCTCTCCTCCCCACTTCGGCCGCACCTAGGGCCAGTCCTAGGGCGCAATCCTCCCTCCTCCTCCTCCTATACATACTGGAGGTATTGTGGGAAGCCAACACACGAAAAGCCACGTGCTTCCCTATTCCCTCTAGATCATAGTTTCTCCTCTAGATCATTCCGACGATGCTTGTTGAAGCCCTGCCGAAATAGTTCCACCACCATCGCCGCCACGCCATCGCGCTACCAGAGAACTCATCTACATGTCTTCTCCCTCTTTTTGGATCAAGAAGGTGGAGATCGTCATCGAGCTGTACGTGTGCTGAACGTGGAGGTGTTGTCCATTTGGCGCTATATCGGGACGGATCGTGATTGGATTGCGGGACGCTCGGCGATTTGGATCGCGAAGACGTTTGACTACATCAACCGTGTTTCTTAACGCTTCCCGCTTAGAGATCTAAAAGGGTATGTAGATCCACTCTCCCTCTCGTAGATGCTCATGACCACAGAGAGATCTTGCGTGTGCGTAGGAATTTTTTTGTTTCCCATGCAACGTTCCCCAGTAGTGGCATCATGAGCTAGGTCTATGTGTAGATGATATCATGAGTAGAACACAAAGGAGTTTATGGGCATTGATGTTCAGATTGCTTCCTCCCTTGGTCATTTTTGGATTCAGTGATATTGTGGGATGAAGCGGCCCAGACCAACCTTACTCGTACGCTTACGAGAGACCGGTTCCATCGACTGACGTGTAACTTTGTTGCACAAAGATGGTTGGCGGGTGTCTGTCTCTCCTACTCTAGTTGGATCGGATTCGACAAAGGCGGTCCTTGAGAAGGTTGAATAGCAATTTTTGTATCATCGTTGTGGTTTTGCGTAGGTGAGAATTGTTCTTGCTAAATACCCATATCAGCCACGTAAAACATGCAACAACAATAAGAGGACGTCTAACTTGTTTTTGCAGGGTATGTTGTGATGTGATATGGCTAATTACATGATGAGCTATATGTGATGTATGAGATGATCATCTTTTGTATAGCATATCAAGTCTTGCATGTCGATGAGTACGGCAACCAACAGGAGCCATAAGGTTGTCTTTAATTGTTTTCGCCATTTTTGCTTTACTTTATCTCTATGAGTTAGCAACAGTCATGGAAGAAACAGTCGGCCCGGCAACCCCGATGGTGACATGTTGATGGAGATCAGGATGATGGAGTCATGGTGTCATACTGGTGACGATGGAGATCATGCCGGTGCTTCGGAGATGGAGATCAAAAGCATAAGGTCATGGCCATATCATGTTGCTACTTCTCGAGCATGCGTTGGTTTCCGTGAAGAGGAACGGGTGATGCAGCAAAGTAGATACGTATTTCCCTCAGTTGTTGAGAACCAAGGTAGAAATCCAGTAGGAGATACACGCAAGTCCCCAATAGGTGTACCTACACAAGGAATCAAACTCTTGCACCCAACACTATAAAGGGGTTGTCAATCCCTTTAAGGTTACTTGCAAGGATGAGATTTGATAGAGATAGATTGCTTGAACGGAAAGTAAAACAAAAGGTAAAAATAATGCAGCAAAGTATTTTTGTTATTTTTGGTTTTAGATCTGAAAGTATAAGATGGAAAATAGACCCGGGGGCCATAGGTTTCACTAGAGGCTTCTCTCATGATAGCAAGTATTACGATGGGTGAACAAATTAATGTCGAGCAATTGGTAGAAAAGAGAATAATTATGAAGATATCCAAGGCAATGATTATGCATATAGGCATCACGTCCATGTCAAGTAGACTGAAATGATTCTGCATCTACTACTATTACTCCACACATCGACCGACTCCTGTCTGCATCTAGAGTATTAAGTTCATGAAGAACAGAATAACACATTAGGTAAGATGACACGATGTAGAGGGATAAACTCAAGAAATATGATGAAAACCCCATCTTGTTATCCTTGATGGCAACAATACAATATGTGCCTCGCTACCCCTACTTTGTCACTGGGTGAGGACACCGCAAGATTGAACCCAAAACTAAGCACTTCTCCCATTGCAAGAATTACCAATCTAGTTGGCCAAACCAAACCAATAACTCGAAGAGACTTGCAAAGATATGAAATAATGCATATAAGAATTCAGGAAAGACTCAGATAATATTCATGGATAATCTGAACATAAACCCACAATTCATCGGATCTCGACAAACACACCGCAAAAGAGATTACATCGGATGGATCTCCATGAAGATCATGAAGAACATGGTATTGAAGAGAAAAGAGAGAGAAGAAGCCATCTAGCTACTAGCTATGGACCCGAAGGTCCATGGTGAACTACTCACGCATCATCGGAGGGGCAATGGAGTTGATGTAGATGCCCTCCATGATCGAATCCCCCTCCGGCAGATTACCGAAAAAGGCTCCAAGATTGGATCTCTCGGGAACGGAGGCTTATGGTGGCGGAAAAGTGTTTTCGTGGCTCGTTCTGATAATGATGGAATATTTGGGAATTTATAGGCCGAAGATCAGGGTTGGGAGAGTTGTCGTGGGCCCACAAGCCTGCCCGGCGCGCCCTACCCCCCTGGGCACGCCCCTAGGGCTTGTGGCCCCATGGTGGCTCTCCTGCCTTGGTTCTCAAGTCTCCTGGTTTCCTTTCATTCCAAAATAATCATTCTGAAGGTTTTATTCCGTTTGGACTCTATTTAATATTCCTTATCTGCCACTCTCAAAAACAAGGAAAACACATAAACTGGCACTAGGCTCTAGATTAATAGGTTAGTCCCAAAAATAATGTAAAATAGCATATTAATGCATATAAAACATCCAAAACAGATAATATAATAGCATGGAATAATCAAAAATTATAGATACGACGGAGACATATCACATGTCACTTATGATTTGCATGTGATGTTAATCCTTTTATGCATCTTATTTTGCTTAGGACAACGGTAGCATTATAAGGTGATCCATCACTTAAATTTCAAGATAAATTGTGTTCTCCCCGAGTGTGCGCCGCTGCGAAAGTTCGTTGTGTGGATACACCACATGATGATCGGGTGTGATAGACTCTACGTTCACATACAACAGGTGCAAGCCAGCGTTGCACATCCAGAACACTCGGGTTAAACTTGACGAGCCTAGCATGTACAGAGATGGCCTTGGAACACAAGATATCGAGAGGTAGAACATGAGTCATATAGTAGATATGATCAAAATGATGATGTTCACCATTGAAACCACCTCAACTCACATGATGATCGGACTTGAGTTGGTGAATTGGGATCATGTATCACTCAGATGATCGGACTTGAGTTGGTGAATTGGGATCATGTATCACTCAGATGACCAGAGGGATGTCAATTTGAGTGGGAGCTTTAGTGATTTGATTAACTAAACTCATTATCTTGAACAATAGTCTTAGTAACCTCTGCATATTTATGTTATAGATCAATGGCTCACGCAGTAGTTCCCCTGACTTTTAATGCGTTCCTAGAGAAAGCCAAGTTGAAAGATGATGGAAGTAACTTTGTGGACTGGGGCCATAATCTGAGGATTATCCTCACGGCTTCCCAGAAGGCTTATGTCCTTGATGCACCGCTTGGTGACCCACCCGCTTCCGTGTCATCCGAAGACGTTAAGAACACTTGGGAGACACGTTTTGGAGATCACTCAATAGTTCAATGTGGAATGTTGTATGGCTTAGAACCGGGATTTCAAAGACGTTTTGAACGTCACGGAGCATATGAGATGTTCCAAGAGTTGAAGTTTATCTTTGAGAAGAATGCCCAGATCGAGAGGTGTGAGACCTACGATAAGTTCTATGCTTGCAAGATGGAGGAGAACGGGTCTGCCAGTGAACATATACTCAGAATGTCTGGGTATTCGAACCATCTAGCTGAGTTAGGGATGCCCCTTCCATTGGAGGAAATCACTAACACAGTTCTTCAGTCATTGCCACCTAGCTACAAGAGCTTCATGATGAACTGTAACATGCACAGGATGAACAAGTCAGTCGCCGAGCTATTTGCGATGCTGAAAATCGCTGAGTCTGAAATCCAGAAAGAACATCAAGTGTTCATGGTCAATAAAACCACTAGTTTCAAGAAGAATGGCAAGGTTAAGAAGGATAACTCTAAGAAGAGTGGAAAGCAGTTGCCCCTCCCATGAAGAAACCCAAGGA
The DNA here is from genome assembly GCA_022496015.1 of Hordeum marinum. NCBI lineage: Eukaryota > Viridiplantae > Streptophyta > Magnoliopsida > Poales > Poaceae > Hordeum > Hordeum marinum. The sequence continues at coordinate 49,406,503 of CM039672.1, forward strand.
TGGACCCAAGCCAGTAACTGAGTGCTTTCATTGCAAGGGAATTGATCACTGGAAAGGGAACTGCCCCAAGTATCTGGCCGACAAGAAGGCGGCCAACACCGAACAAGGTATATATGATATACATGTTATTGATGTCTACCTTACCAAATCTCGTAGTAGTGCTTGGGTATTTGATACCGGTTCGGTTTCTCACATTTGCAACTCAAAACAGGAGCTACAGAATAAATGAAGGCTGGCTAAGGACAAAGTGACGATGCGTGTGGGAAATGGTTCCAAGGTTGATGTCATCTCCGTCGGCACACCCGCTCTTCGATTACCATCGGGATTAGTGATGAATCTGAATAATTGTTACTTGGTGCCTGCGTTAAGCATGAACATTATATCTGGGTCTTCTTTATTGCAAGACGATTACTCATTTAAATCAGAGAATAATGGTTGTTCTATTGATATGATTAATATCTTTTATGGTCATGCACCCAATGTAAGGGGTTTATTCATATTGAATCTTGATAGTGATGATACACATGTTCATAACATTGATGCCAAAAGATGTAGAGTTGATAATGGTAGTACCACTTTCTTGTGGCACTGCCGTTTAGGTCATACTGGTGTAAAACGCATGAAGAAGCTCCATGCTGATGGAATTTTGAATCACTTGACACATGTGAACCATGCCTCTTGGGCAAGATGACTAAAACCCTGTTCTCTAGAACAATGGTATGGGCAAGTGACTTGTTGGAAAACATACATACTGATGTGTGCGGTCCGATGAGCATTAAGGCGCGCGATGGATATCGTTATTTTCTCACCTTCACCGATGACTTAAGTAGATATGGGTATATTTATTTAATGAAACACAAGTATGAAACGTTTGAACAGTTCAAGAAATTTCAGAGTGAAGTTGAGAATCATCATAACAAGAAGATTAAATTTCTACGATCTGATCGAGGAGGTGAATATCTGAGTTATGAGTTTGGCAGTCACTTAAGACAGTGTGGAATTGATTCACAATTAACACCGCCTAGAACACCACAGCGTAATGGTGTGTCCGAACGTCATAATCGAACCTCATTAGATATGGTGTGTTCTATGATTTCTCTTGCCGATTTGCCACTATTGTTTTGGGGTTATGCATTAGAGACAGCTGCATTCACTTTAAATAGGGCACCATCAAAATCCATTGAGACGACGCCATATGAGCTGTGGTTTGGCAAGAAGCCAAAGTTGTCGTTTCTTAAAGTTTGGGGATGTGATGCTTATGTCAAAAAGTTTTAGCCTGAAAAGCTGGAACCCAAAGCGGAAAAATGTGTCTTCATAGAATACCCAAAAGAGACAATTGGGTATACATTTTATCTTGGATCCGAAGGCAAAGTGTTTGTCGCTAAGAATGGAACATTTCTTGTGAAAGAGTTTCTCTCGAAAGAATTGAGTGGGAGGAAAATAGAACTTGATGAGGTTATTGAACCTTTGCTTCAACCAGAGAGTAGCGCGGCGCAGAAAGATGTTCCTGTAGAGCCTGCATCGGTTGAACAGGAAGTTAATGATGATGATCATGAAGCTTCAGATCATGTTGTTATCGAACCTCGTAGGTCGACAAGGGCGTGTACTGCTCCTGAGTGGTACGGCAACCCTGTCTTAGAGGTCGTGTTGTTAGACAAAGATGAACCTACGAGCTATGGAGAAGCGATGATGGGCCTGAATTCCAACAAATGGTTAGAGGCCATGAAATCCGAGATGGGATTCATGTATGAAAACAAAGTATGGACTTTGGAAGTATTACCTCATGGGAGAAAGACCATTCATAACAAATGGATCTTTAAGAGGAAGACGGACGCGGACGGTAATGTCACCGTCTATAAAGCTTGACTTGTGGCAAAGGGGTTTTCACAAGTTCAAGGAGTTGACTATGATGAGGCCTTCTCACCAGTAGCGATGCTTAAATGTCTACGTATCGCTATTTCTTATTGATGGTAGAGGTGTCTCGGTCATGTCTACATAGTTCTCGAACCCGAGGGTCTGCACACTTAAGGTTCGGTGACGTTTCGGTAGTATAGAGTTATGTATGGTGGTGACCAAAGGTTTTTAGGAGTCTCGGGTGAGATCCCGGACATCACGAGGAGATCCATAATGGTCCAGAGGTAAAGATTGATATATAGGAAGTCCTATTTTGGTCACCGGAAAAGTTTCAGGCTCATCGATAGTGTACTGGGAATGCCAGGAGAGTACCGGGGGACCATCGGGAAGGGCCTTTCGCCCCAAGGGCCTCATGTGCTGTCAGAGGAGGCAGACAATCCCCTGGTGGGGTGTCCTAAGCCTCCCCTAAGGAACTATGTGGCTGGAGTAGAGGGGAAAAGGCAAAAGCCCAAAGGGGGGGAGAATTTCCGAGTGGGGGAGGACTCCTAATAGGAGTTGGATTGGAGTCCAACTCCCTCTCCTCCCCACTTCGGCCGCACCAAGGGCCGGACCTAGGGTGCAAGCCTCTCTCCCCCTCCTCCAATATATACTGGAGGTATTGAGGGCAGCCAACACACGAAAAGCCACATGCAGCCCTATTCCCTCTAGATCGTAGTTTCTCCTCTAGATCGTTCCGACGGTGCTTGTCGAACCCTGCCAGAATAGTTCCATCACCATCACCGTCGCTCTGCCAGAGAACTCATCTACCTCTCCACTCTCTCTTGCTGGATCAAGAAGGCGGAGATCATCATCGAGCTGTACCTGTTCTGAACGCGGAGGTGCTATCCGTTCGGCGCTAGATCGGGACGGATCGTGATTGGATCGCGGGATGCTCGGTGATTTGGATCGCAAAGACGTTCGACTACATCAACTGCGTTTCTTAACGCTTCCCGCTTAGCGATCTACAAGGGTATGTAGATCCACTCTCCCTCTCGTAGGTGCTCATCACCATGGATAGATCTTGCGTGTGCGTAGGATTTTTTTGTCTCCCATGCAACGTTCGCCAACAGTAAAGGAGTTTGAAGAAATTGGGATTTGTTTCATTGATGAAGACACAAGGTTTTTTTATTACCCCATTTTAAGTTGTTGCACAACTCTATGTCTGGTTTAGAGAGGTTGAGCCATAGCTCTGAAGACACAAGTCCTCACCTCGTTATCTTTGATATAATTTCCTCAAAATGTGCCCAATTACTTGTGGTAGATCCAGAGGTGATCTTCCAACCTTCACAAATTTGTTCTTTGTTAAGTCCACAAGTTGGATGCTCTAAAAGACACCTAACCATCTAGCAGATGTACACTCTTCAAGAGTAATAAGTTTCAATTCACTTCGATCGGATTCTTAAGTAATGCTCAATTACTTTTCTTTTAGTCTCTTGGGGTTTTTCTCACTTAAGGCTCTTCCTAGGAAAGTATGAGGAGGGTTGCTCAGATAACACTAGTCTTGGTTTCACACGAAGTAGCCAGCCCCAAATGGTTGGAGAAAGGGCTATTTATAGTCGGGCTCACAATGTGATGAGGTGATATGACCATTTGACAAGACGCACACACCAAAATAATGTTTCCAACTATCATACCAATCGTAATTTTACCTCTCAAATTCTTTGCCCTAGGAAAACCTCAACGACAAATTTCCTAACTCCTCGGTGAAGAAATTAAACTCAACTATTTCTTAGAATCACCTTCAACACAAACGCTTGAAGACTTTGCTTGGAAGAATATTTCCAAGTCTTCACTATGTAAAGAAAATAGGTTATGGTTGAGCACATTTCAAGATATACTGTTTAAGCATCACTTTGACCCCGTTAACAGTATGATTTCCCCTATGACTCAAAAGAATAAGAATTAACAAAGAAAAACTAATTCCTTGAGCTTCAGTTCCTCAAAGAGCACTCTGAATTCTTCAATGTCAATTTTAGGGGTCATAACCCATTGGTTAAACCATATCGTCAGGAACTTTCACATGTGTACGTTCACAAGATACATTATTCCTTCACCACTTTTGTCATTAATCATTCAAAAAAGCCAAGGTGGCACTAGATACACTTACAACCGTGTCTACACCGAGTGACATAGGTGGTGTATGTAGCTTCATCGGTGAAAAGCCACTTAGTTATGGTGGGACCATATTAAAGGAATCTTGTCACCTCTCTAGTCAACTATAGTCGTGCTTATCATGAGTACAACAATAGGGTACAAGCCCAACTTTTCTGTGACAACTGAGCAATAAGAGCTTGTCGTGTGTCGATCGAGCGATAGGTGTCTGCCATGGATATGATGTTCGCCTCAAGTCCATCGTGTATTGTAACCAAGAGAGTTAGCCTCCATGTAGTGGAGGCGCATTAGGTGGTGCTTGACTCCCGTCTAGGCTAATTGATATGAAGTGACTTCCAAAGTTGATGGGTGGATATAACATGTAAAACTATGTTGTGCCCCCGACTATGTGACAAGAACCCTAGTTCGTTATCATCCACCTCTTATTCCCCTCTCATGGAATCTTCATCCAGGGTTTTCCTCTAAATGTGATGGGATGGGACGGCATGGTGGTGACTAGTGCAACACAATTTCCACGGTGGTAGGGCGAGGCGACGAGGCTAACATATGTGGCACCTTGGCCCCAAATCTATCATGACAAGCATCACTACGGGTGTGACTTGGTTGGTCTCATCCTATGAAGCTAGTTTAATTATTGATGGAAGAGTGGGAAACTTCCCCCTCCTAAGCTAGTGATGATCGATGTGTTGAAGGTTTTGGCATAAGGTCGATGGTGGTCCAGGGTGCAAATGGCTACGAGGTTGGTGATGAGAATGACGCTTAATAGTCGAGGTTGTATAATATGGTAGTTTATGGTGCAAGTGGAAATGGTTAGTAGTATGATCAAGTTTGTTCATGGGGTTGTGGTGTTTTGTGTGGCCTCGACCATTGTCGGTGGTATAGTGGTAATGTGTTGTTCTTCGGACTTTAGGGGCACCCCGATGTGGATGTTATCACTTGTCCACTAGAGTTACTGTACTCTTCAGGTGAATTTGTTAGGCCTGGTTTTGTCGAATCAACAAATGCTTGCATCTTTGATGAATTGGCCCCTCTTTGAAGAATTTACCTTCGTGGAATTGACTATTATTTTTTGGTAGGCCTTTTTTATGGCGTGCACGTGTGGTTGGTGTGTGGCTAGCAGTGGTGTTAGTATGTAACATGATGAGAGGGTTCTATCAGTATGTTGATTGTGCCAAATAGGTCTAGTTTTCGTCATATAAGCGTTAGGTCGAGCCATGCTTGAGTTCTAAGATGGTCAAGGTGTTGGAACTTCGGTACTTAGTGGTCAGGGTTGTGCTATATGTGTGTGTCATCTAGTCGAATTTGTCCACATGTCTACATTTGGTGGTGCTTGAAGCCTGGTTTAGCTAGGTAGCTTGCCTATTATGATGGTTTTCTCCCAATTGTTACTTCATTCCACTAATTCTTGATTCTTGGCCTGATTTCCTTTATAAATGGGCTATTAATTGTGTAGTTGGATATATTGATTTTTTAGCTATAGTAATGAACTAATGCTTATTTATTTATTTATTTCTGTTGAGAAGACATAGCAACCCAACTTCAAATTAATGGAGCTCATGTTGTTGATTACACATGCAAAAGGCTTGAAAGCAACCACAAGATTGCAGGCAAAGCACACTCAAGACCAAGAAAGTTAGGAGCACAAACGCCACCACAATAAACTTGATCAAGCTGCTAGAGAATTCATCATAGAAATGAAACAAAAAAGAGAATAAGCAGCAGTCAAGGAAGCACTAAATGCACAGGAAAATAAGATCATTTGTGCATGGAGGAAACATCGATTATGTCACACACCCTTCCATTCTTGAAGAGGGAACCAGTCTCCCACCCATCCTTGTCGTGCAACTACACGAGGACGCCATCCACTGGCCAAAACCAACAAAGAGGCATGGCAGAATGCCAATGTGATAGAACATACCACTTTGCCTCCACCATTATCATTGCTTCTGAAGAGAAAAACGTCGTCATAACCACCCGCAAACTTGCAGCATTCCCCAACCCCATCCCGCCCCTAGACTACGCCTCCAAGCAGGACCTTGACAATGTAGCGTACTTGTTGCCTAGCTAACGTGGCCTAGGTTTCAACCGGGAAATAGAAGGGAGGGAATCTCGATAAGCCCTCAAAGGGGAGACCGACACAGGAGTGTCATTTTCATTAAGGTCGTTGTGAAGTCTAGGAGCTTGCCTAGTTCCAGGATTCTCGCCGCCCCAATCTTGAAGCCTTCGACGACGGCATTGAGGGTTGTAGATCCAAATCGGATGAGGGAGGACAACTACGAGGAAGAGAGTGTGGAGAATTAGATCTCGCACGGTCATTGGAGCAACCCACGACGATGACGAGCCTTTGCCATCCTTACATCGCCCTCACAACCGATAGGGGCGACCAACACCTACAGCGCCACCCACCAGGAAAGATCGATACCACCTTCACAACTAGGGTCATCGCCCGCTTGCCGATCTCCCATGGCAGAGAGCCTCGCTATTACCCTCATTTTAGGTTGTGCAGCTAGGCCACGTGCTATTGAGACGGTGGCATGATGGGAAGGAAGAGGCTCAGGCGGCTAGGGTTTGGTCATTGACGAGGATATGTACCTAGGGTAGGGTCCTAGGCAAGGACCACAAACCCTACCTAAGGACACCACATGGGAGGACTTGAAGATCAAGCATGAACTTCTGAGTGGATCCCTGGAGACATTCAAAGTCACTCGACAATAATCCACTCGGAGACTCCCGCTCTCAGTCGGCAGTCGCGTGTCACTCGGAACACCTCGCTTTCACTCGACGCCAGAAAACCAGGAGCCATCATCAAGAGCCCAACGGGCAGACACTGGTTCAATGGTCATTAGTAGCTTTTATTATGTACGTTACCTATAATGGCAGACTTCAAACCCCACGACCAGGGCCTTAGATGCGGGATAATTATGAGGGGCAGCGAACTCTTTATAAGCCGCCCCTCCCCTCATGCACAAGGGTTGGGAACCATTGTAATCTCAATATTCCACATGACATAAGCTCCTGAGCACTGAGACACAGGGCTATTACCTCCACGAGAGGGGCTTGAACTCATACATCCGTGTGTACACCCTCGCCGTATCTAGGACTCTTCCCTCTCCCTTTGTACCCCTACCATCTACTGTCAGGCTCGTTCCCATGACAGTAGGCGCCCACCGTGGGGCAGGCATCTAAGCGACTTTCGGCGAGGTTGCATTCTTCATCCTTCGACATGTCTTCTGGTGGTGTTTTTTCTCTGGGCCACGAGATCCATTTCGGGGCCCTCACCTTCATCGCCGACGATTCGGCATGGCTCTAGGAAGCGCCTCTTGATGTCGAGGCGCTCCCAGTCCGTGGGGCCACGCACTTCCGCGTGAGTCCCTGTGGCGTGTTGCTGCGATAGCCATCAACTCCTTATGCGTCGGCTCCTCTCGCCATTCGTAGTAGCAAGCGGTCTGGCCGCTCACGACTCCAGCGTTGGGTCGAGCACGCAGCGGTGCGTCAAACTTCCCCGCAGATTGCAGCGCTCGAGCCCGCCGAGTCCCTTCACGGCATGTTCGAGTCGGATTCCTATCCGTCCAACGTTGTCTTCCGAGTGCGAAAGCTACGATCCTCCAGCAGAGGTCTTGATGGCGGGCTCTCATCAGAGTTCACCGCCTGGCTTCGGCCATGGCAAGCGCGAGGTTGGAGGTCCGTCGAAAGAGCAGTCTCGCCGCGACGAGGAGATTCTTCATACTCCCATCGTCGGCGCGACTGCCAAGGCCCAAGCTTTGGAGGTCGCGCACATTCGTCTGGAAGAGCTCCAGGCAGAGATTGATGAGTGTGCTCGCCAGTGCCCGCCATGCCCCAGTCGACGTCATCAAAAATTGTTTTTGGCTAGTTCTGACGATGATGGTAAGGTATACCGAACTCCTGTATTGAATGTAGCTGCTGATGCTAGGATAGCAGATTCCATTCACCTGTCCTGGTCAGAGGCTGGAAGAGGGCTGCTGCAGATCAGAGCACTATTGGATGCAGCGCAGCATCAGAATTCAGTAGTTTCTCAGTCCTGTAACAAGATACACGACAATTCGCCCAAAGCAGAGACCGTTCAGTCGGCACACAGCCCTGGATCGCCCTTGCGTCATCGAGGTGGCGGTTTCCGTAAAGAGCAAGACAGAGATCAGCATCACCGTGAGGACCACCGTCCAGTGCTCGCTCCTCCACGGAGTGGTCCGTACGCGCCTCGACGCCAGGACGACAGGCGCTCCTTCGGTGATGAGCGGGACGCGGACTTTGACGCCCACGCCTACCTTGTTCAGAAGCGGATTGACAAGAGCAGAGCCTATAGAGAAGGACACAACAGAGATGTGGCGAGTGGAAGTTCAGTTGTGGTGTCTGGTCCTGAGTGTTTCAGCAGAGCTAAACGTTTTGTAGAGATTCCCCCCAACTTTAGAATGGCGGTGGGGATCAGAAAGTTTTCTTGTCAAACAAAGCCAGAGACTTGGTTAGATGATTACCGAGTGGTTGTGCATATTGGCGGCAGAAATCACAATGTTGCAATGAAGCACATGCCCCTCATGTTGGATGGTTCAGCTCGAGCTTGGTTGAATCGTTTGGCTCCTTCCAGCATACATTGTTGGGAAGATCTTGCCCGAGTGTTTGACCGGACCTTTGAGGGCACTTGCAAGCGCCCGACAGGTCTGGTCGACTTACAGCACTGCGTCCAGAAGCCCAATGAAACCTTAAGGGATTACATTCAGCGATGGTCCACCCTGCATCATAGGTGGAGAATGTGTCAGAACACTAGGTTGTTTGTGCTTTCAAGGCCGGTGTGAGATACAGGGAGATGTACCTTGAGTTCGGGCGCACTGGTGATATTTCACTCGGCAAGATGATGGAAATTTCCATCCGGTATGCCAATGGCGAGGAATAAGACTGCCTCCATAGCGGCAAAGGAAGAGCTGTCACCAACGAGTCTGGCGGCGGCAACAATCGGAAACAGAAGCGGAAGGCTGAAGACCTGACTTTGGCAGAGGAAGCGGCACTGGCAACTCAGCCGAAGAACAAGGGCAAAGCCAAGGCTCAGTATGCCCCCAAGAAGTGGAAAGGTCAGTCAGGAACTGATATCATGGATCAGCCGTGTGTGATTCACACGAGGAAAGACGCAGAAGGCAACCTGATTTTGCCCAAGCACACCACTCGACAGTGTCGAACCCTTATCTAGCAATTCAAGGGAGACTAGTCGAGTGAGAAATCTCCTGAAAGGGAGATGAAGATGAGGAAAAGGAAACATTCCCGGATGTCATTGCTACACTAGTGATCTTTGCTGATGTCGAGAGCAAGAGTCGTCTGAAAGTCATCAACAAAGAAATCAACATGGTTGTGCCAGACACCCCCACCTACCTCAAATGCTCCCAATATGCTATGACATTCGACCAGACAGACCATCCTACTCATGTGGCCACTCCCGGTCGACAGGCTCTGGTAGTTGATCCGGTGGTGCAGGGGACTCGACTCAGAAAGGTCCTCATGGACGGCGGCAGTGGCCTGAACATTCTTTATGCGGATACCCTGAAAGGGATGGGCATTCTGATGTCCCGTCTGAGCAAGAGTTGCATGCAGTTTTATGGGGTCATCCCAGGAAAGAAGGCCAAGTCACTCGGCTAGATAGCATTGGATGTGACATTCGGGAATGACAAAAATTTCCGAAAAGAAAAGTTAACATTTGAAGTCGTGGATTTCAAGAGTGCTTACCATGCCATTTTGGGTCGACCCGCTTATGCACGTTTCATGGCCTGACCATGTTACGTGTATCTCAAGTTGAAAATGCCGGGCCCTAAGGGCGTGATCACGGTCACTGGCAATCGGAAACAGAAGCGGAAGGCTGAAGATCTGGCTCCGGCAGAGGCAGTGGCGCTGGCGACTCAATCGAAGAACAAGGGCGAAGCCAAGGCTCAGTATGCCCCCAAGAAGTGGAAAGGTCAGTCAGGAATTGATAGCATGGAGCAGCCATGTGTGATTCACACGAGGAAAGACGCAGAAGGCAACCTAATTTTGCCCAAGCAAACCACTTGATAGTGTTGAACCCTTATCCAGACAAGGGCAAGAAGCGCTCGACCGCCCGGTTCACCGCGCCGATGGGTTGGATGCAGGGGGATTTTCTCCCCTCTGTATTCACTCGCGAGGACATGGAGGGCCTCTTCTCCGATGGGCTCGTGGCGGATGGCGCTTGGAGGTTGTCGGGGGAGGAGCGCGAGCCGGAGCCACGTGACGAGGAGCAGATTCTTCTTCTCTCTCATGTCGAAAGAGGTTTTTCCATGCCTCCCCACCGTTCTTTAGGGGATTTCTGAACTTTTTCGATGCTCAACTGCACCACCTCTCGCCAAATACCATCGCTTATATGTCTGCATTCGTCACTTTGCGCGAATGTTTCCTGGGCTGCTCTCCATTGGGGGTTGTTCAAGCACCTCTTCACGGTCAAATCCCAGACCGTGAAGAAAGCTCTCCCTGCCGATGGGAAGACTAATGTGCTCCAGTTGTGTGGAGGCTTAGGGGTTCAGAAAAGAGCCCGTAGTTCCTTCCCTGCCATGACTTTTCCCAAGTCTATCAGAGGCTGGCAGTCGACTTGGTTCTATTGCAAAGATGTTGCGTCACCCAATATGTCGACTGGCCTTCCCCCCCTATACACCCGACCGTCCCGCTGTTCCCCAATCTTTGAGGGTGACCGAAGAGGAGCATGTCCAAGTGGGTATCCTGGTCGAAGCGGTGGTGCGATTGATCTGGGGCGGAGTGAAAGGAATGGATTTGCTTGAGATGTTTCTTGGTCGACGTATCCAGCTGCTCCAGGCCAGAGACCACACCATGTGGCATTACGCCTGCCAGAGGACACGACCAGGACGCATCCAGAGGAGGTTCCACAGAATACTATCGAGCAGTGGCTTCGTAGCATCACTGGAGCTTGCGACAATCCTCTAGGAGCCAAGAGGGTCCGACCTTACTCGGCCGAAAACCCGCCGAAGAATCTGGTGAGTTGTGAGGTGTCGACTGATGTCGTACTGTCGAGTGATACTTTGACTTATAAACTGACTTACTCCCTTGAATCATGCAGGAGTGGACGAACATGCACTCGCCCGTTCCCAATGGGAACCATGTGGAAGATGGCATGGTGAGCGAGGGTGGCAGTGTGGACGGTGACAGTTGTTCTGACACTGAGGATGAATACGAGGACTCCGGTGAAGAAGAAGAGGTCGAGTCACCTCCCCGACACAAAAGTCGCAACAAGGCCCGCCAGGATCCGGCAGTTGCTGAGGACAAAGCTCCGGGCCCTGGCGAGAAGAATCCAAAACGGAGTCGCCCTTCGACTATTGAGTCGAGTGAAAGGCTGGCCAAGCAACCCAAGCAAGCCATCTCCAAACCTCGCAAAGCTCTGCCTCGCATGAGGGTGGCCATACCTGTCGCCTCCACATAAGTGTTTATTTCCGTACTTGTTCTGTCGACTGAAGTCTGGAGTTGTATCTGACCGAATGCCACTCAATCCGTCAGAGCTGCTACATCTGTGACCTCGCCTCATCAAGATGGAGAAGAAGCGATGGATGTTGACACTGCTGATGCAGCCATTTCCATAGAGGTAAGAAAGTTGTTGGTTCGTCCGGATGGGACTCGACACATGTAGATGTTAACACTGTCGGTTGTCATTGCAGAGGTCATTCAGGTGAAGGACGACGAGGAGCAACTGGACACTTCGCGCACTCGTACCCGGAGGGCATCATTGGTGCAGGCGCCTCAGTGCTCGACTGCAGAGTCTTCCCAGGGGAGAGGCGACTCGGCACAATTCAGGGCTGAATCCACATCACCTCTATTGCATGCTCCTGCAACTATTTTGACCGTCGTGACGTCAACTCCAACCGGACTCCTTCAGACTGCCTTAGCTGCCCCAGCGATCAGACTGACCCCACCTGTGATGCCCTTCTCTCTGCATCGCACCCCGAAGGATCAGACTGGAGCAGCAAAGGAGGCCATGATCCAGGCGGAGCAGATCATGCTGAGGACCAAGGAGGCGCTTGAGGCTAGCAAACTGGCTTATGACGTCAGCGCAACCCTCCGTACCAATGTTCGAGTAAGTTTGATTGTAAGTCCATTGTCAATTGAATTCCTGTCTTCTCTTGGCTGCTGTACACCCACTGGGTGATTGTTGTAGAATGTTTGAACTTTCTCCACTCGAATAGACTGGATCGTAGTCAAGTAGGACTGGGATTGATAGTACGCGTGGTACTAGAGTCACTCGACATTCGAGTGTATTTTTGGACAAGGTGCTCGACGGATCGAGAGTTAACTGTCGCAGTGGGAGCGCTCTTAGCGCATCCACTGGGTGTAGTCCCGGAGACCGCTGTCGAGTGCTTGCATCGGCAAGGGTCTTAGAGTCTGTTGTATACAGGATACACTTCGTCTTGAATCACACCACTCCGTAGATACCTTGGAGGTTTCATGGATATTATTGGCAAACCATGATATGACGCTGCATAAGGATAGACTACACTTCATAGAGTAGGGAGGTGCGTCATTCGACGGGTCGAGTGTCGTGATAGGGCTGACCTTGTCGAGTGTATATTTTTTCTGACGAGTTACTCGACGGGTCGAGAGTTAACCGTCTCAGTGGGGGCACTCTTAGCACACCCACTAGGTGTAGTCCCCGAGACCGCTGTCGAGTGCTTGCACCGGCAGGGGTCTTAGAGTCTGTTGTATACAGGATACACTTCGTCTTGAATCACACCACTCCGTAGCTACGTTGCAGGTTTCATGGATATTATTGGCAAACCATGATATGATGCTGCATAAGGATAGACTGCACTTCATAGAGTAGAGAGGTGCGTCATTCGACGGGTCCAGTATCATGACAGGGCTAACCTTGTCGGGTGTATATTTTTTCTGACGAGTTACTCGACGGGTCCAGAGTTAACCGTCTCAATGGGGCGCTCTTAGCGCACCCACTGGGTGTAGTCCCCGAGACCGATGTCGAGTGCTTGCATCGGCAAGGGTCTTAATAGAGACAACTTTTGAATTTGTTTATGGTGCGCGGAGCGCCGGAGCCACTTGACACGTCGAGTGGACTTTCTGCTTGAATTCTCCTAAGATAGCCACTCGTCGGCGTTCGATACCCAGTCGACTATCCTAAGCGTCACTCGCCGATTGAATTTCTATTTATGTTGATTCTAGAGGGCTTGTGAACTTGGGGCGGAGTATAAGGACGTGGAGGACGAAAGGAATTGGCTGCAAGTCGATCTGGCAGTCTCCAATAACCCTCTGGAGTGATTGCGTGCTGAGATGAAGACTTTGGGAGGTAATTACTTCTGATTTTTTGCATTCTCCTCTTCACTCTCAATGTTTTGTACCGAGTTCTCTCACTCGAACAGACGTACGCAATGAAAATCATCGACTCCGAGCGTGACTCAACAATGTTATTTCTTTAGATTCCATGAAGAAGGAGCTGGAGGAGAAGGACAAGGCGCTTGCTGACGCTCAACGAGTGTCCAAGGAGAAGACTGAAGCTACGGAACGAAAGCTGGCGGCCGCCAAGGAGCTGGAGGACGAGAACACCAAGCTGAAGCAGGAGCGTGCGGACCTTGTCAAGAAGGCCGAGCAACTAACCAAGAGGGGTAATGGCCTGGAGAAGCATCTGGGCGAATTCTTGAGGAAGATGTATCTTCTGCTCAACGGTGAGTATTTCTTGTCGACTGACATTTGCAAAAAAATTGAGGGTCGTAGTTCACCGATTCTCTTCCTATTTCCCCTTCTTCAACAGAATTCTTCCAGGACTTTGAAAAGGAAACAGAAGAGATTGAGCCCATGCTTGACCCTACCAAGTCGGCGGTTGCTGATGCGGTGGCGATGAACATGCTGTGGCTCAACTTTCGGCTCTAGGGTGCCCAGGCCTACATTGCTCGACTGAAATCTACCATGGAAAGAATCGATAAGGAGCTATGGCCTGAGGACGCTCTTCAGCTCGACATCAACTCCATGATGGCTCGCCTAAATGAACTTCCCAGTCGAGTGCAAGCTTGGAAAAAATCTGCTGCTCACTGCGGGCCCGACGTGGCGTTGTCACTCGTAAGGGTCCACTGTAGGGACATGAGGGAGGAGAAGCTGAAGGAGCTCCAGGTGGCAAATACGAAGAAACTCCAGTTCGAGGACTTCATGGAAACCTTCATCGAGGCAGCTACCAAAATTGCTGACGGCATCGACCTGGACACTTTCGTCGAGCCCGCTAGTCCGCCCCCTACTTAAAAAACTTGGGTCTTTGGAAAAAAACAGTTAAATTTGCCTCGGTAGGCCGAGCGGAACTGTATCCCTTAAAACTTCCTTCAGGCCTTAGGCTTGAGCACATTTGCTTCTACACAAGACGTTTATCCGCAGTTTTACCTTTCGGATTTTACTCGTGCTTTGGCTTTCAATCATTTGTTCGATTTATTTTGTTTTTAACTTAGGCGAAATGCTTTCGCAGCTAAGCCTCCGAGTGTGAGGATTACTCATCACTCGGAGTATTTTTGATCTTAGGCGAATGTCGATTCGCAGCTAAGTTGTCGAGTGAATGGATTACTATCCACTCGACGAGGTTTTTAACTTAGACGAAACATGTTTCACAGCTAAGTCCCAAGCGTGAGGATTGCTCATCACCCAGAGTATTTTTCAACTTAGGCGAATGTCGATTCGCAGATAAGTTGTCGAGTGAATGGATTACTATCCACTCGACGAGGTTTTTAACTTAGGCGAAACGTGTTTTGCAGCTAAGCCCCCGAGTGTGAGGATTGCTCATCACTCGGAGTATTTTTGAACTTAGGCGAATGTTGATTCGCATCTAAGTTGTCGAGAGAATGGATTACTATCCACTCGACGAGGTTTTTAACTAAGGCGAAACGTGTTTCGTAGCTAAGCCCCCAAGTGTGAGGATTGCTCATCACTCGGAGTATTTTTGAACTTAGGCGAATGTCGATTCGCAGCTAAGTTGTCGAGTGAATGGATTACTATCCACTCGATGAGGTTTTTAACTTCGGCGAAACGTGTTTCGCAGCTAAGCCCCCGAGTGTGAGGATTGCTCATTACCCAGAGTATTTTTGAACTTAGGCGAATGTCGATTCGCAGCTAAGTTGTCGAGTGAATGGATTACTATCCACTCGACGAGGTTTTTAACTTAGGCGAAACGTGTTTCATAGCTAAGCCCCCGAGTGTGAAGACTGCTCATTACTCGGAGTATTTTTGAACTTAGGTGAATGTCGATTCGCAGCTAGGTTGTCGAGTGAATGGATTACTATCCACTCGTCAAGGTTTTTAACTTAGGCGAAACGTGTTTCGCAGCTAAGCTCCCAAGCGTGAGGATTTCTCATCACTCGGAGTATTTTTGAACTTAGGCGAATGTCGATTCGCAGCTAAGTTGTCAAGTGAATGGATTACTATCCACTCGATGAGGTTTTTAACTTAGGCCAAACGTGTTTTGCAACTAAGCCCCTGAGTGTGAGGATTTCTCATCACTCGGAGTATTTTTTTTGAACCTAAGCGAAGACGGATTCGCAAATAGGCCATCGAGTGAATGGACTGCTATCCACCCGACAGGGTTTTTATCTTAGGCAAAACATGTTTCGCGGCTAAGCCCCCGAGTGTGAGGATTGCTCATCACTCGGAGTATCCCCAAGAATGTAACTGCACGGTTGGAATCGACGAAGTACATATCGCAGAAACGTGAATTGCATTGATGAAGTATTCTTATTACATCAGAAAACTCTTGTCTCAAGTGTAAAAATGCCGGAGTAGATCTGCATTCCAGGCTCGTGGCTCATCTATCTGTTTCATGAGATTATACAGGTGATAGGCTCCATTGTTTAGCACCTTAGTGACGATAAAAGGGCCTTGCCATGCAGGAGCAAGCTTGTGAGGTCGGTGTTGATTCACCCGGAGCACCAAATCTCCCTTATGGAACGCTCGTCTCTTGACATTCCTTGCATGGAAGCACCACAGGTCTTGCTGATAGGCAGTGGTCCGGATTAGAGCCATCTCTCGCTCCTCCTCCAGAAGATCTACCCCATCCTGTCTGGCCTGTTCAGCTTCAGCCTCGGAATATAGCTCCACTCGAGGAGAATTGTGGGCCAAGTCACTCAGCAACATGGCTTCAGCGCCATAGACAAGGAAGAAAGGAGTTCGTCCAGTCGACCGATTAGGCGTTGTCCTCAATCCCCACAAAACAGACGGCAGCTCAGTTACCCACGCACCGGCTGCATGATCCAAATCGCGCATGAGATGAGGCTTCACCCCTTGCAGAATGAGACCATTAGCCCGCTCAACTTGCCCATTGGTTTGAGGATGTGCAACAGAAGCATAACCTACTCGGGTGCCTTGGGAGTTACAGAATCTCCTGAATTCTTCTGAGTCAAAATTAGTGTCGTTGTCCGTGATGATGTTGTGCGGAATGTCGTATCGAATAATGATCTCCCTCATGAACGTGCCCGTCGTACGGGAATTCAGCTTCTTGATGGGCTTGGCTTCAATCCACTTGGTGAATTTGTCGACTGCTACCAACAGGTGGGTGAATCCTCCTTTTCTGGGTCGGAAGGGACCAACCATGTCAAGTCCCCAAACCGCAAATGGCCAGGCGAGAGGAATTGTCTTCAGAGCAGACGTCGGCTTGTGTGACACATTCGCATAGAACTGGCAGCCCTCGCAGTGATCAACGATGTCCTTAGCCATCTCATTAGCTCGTGGCCAGTAAAAACTAGCTCGGTATGCTTTAGTGACGATCGCCCTCGAAGACGCATGGTGGCCGCAAGTTCCCGAGTGGATTTCGTCTAGAATCATCTGACCTTCCTCGGGGGATATGCAGCGCATGGGTGACACCAGTCACACTCTCTCTGAATAGCTGATCTCCCATCACAGTGAAAGTCTTGGACCTGCGCACAATCTGTCGAGCCTCTGCTTCATCTTTAGGGAGCTCTTGTCTGAGGATATAGGCAATGTATGGCACAATCCAGTCGGGAATGATAACCAGAATCTCCATGACCAGGTCAATCACAGCAGGAACATCGACTTTAGTCAAGTCAGAGGAGCTCAAAGCTTGTCGGGGCTCTTTGGTGAAGGGATCCTCTTGAACCGAAAGAGTGTGCAAGTGCTCCAGGAACACACCGCTGGGGACAGGCCGTTGAGTGGAACCAATCTTGGACAGCTCATCGACCGCTTGATTTTTTTAGTCGGGGAACATGATGAAGTTCCAGGCCTTCAAATTTCTTCTCCAACTTCCGGACTGCATTGCAGTATCCGGTCATAGCGGGGTTTCTAAAATCCCACTCTTTCATCACTTGATTCACCACCAAATCTGAGTCACCATAAACCATCAGGCGCTTGACGCCGAGTGAGATAGCCATGTGTAACCCATACAAAAGTGCTTCATACTCTGCCTCATTGTTGGAGGAATCAAAGTGAATTTGCAAGACATAGCTGAGCTTGTCGCCTCTGGGGGATATCAAGACAACACCAGCACCAGACCCATTCAACATTTTGGAGCCGTCGAAGAACATTGTCCAATGCGTCGAGTGAACTTGGATGGGTTGTTGCTGACCAATCCACTCGGCCATGAAATCTACCAATGCTTGGGACTTGATTGCTTTCTTGGCCTCGAATTGATGTCAAAGTGTCCAAGCTCAATTGCCCATTTATCCACTTGACCTGATGCGTCGCGATTATTGAAAATCTTGGACAAAGGAGCATCACTGACGACTGAAATCGAATGGTCCTGGAAATAATGCGCCACCTTCTTCGCTGACAGGTAAATACCATACACCAGCTTCTGATAGTGTGGATATCTTTGCTTTGAGGGGGACAATACTTCCGAGACATAATAAACTGGCTGCTAGAATTTATAGGTTTTACCCTCCTCTTCTCGCTCGACAGTCAGCACTGTACTGACGACCTGATTTGTGGTCGTGATGTACAGGAGCAAGGGCTCTTTGCTGGCAGGAGCGGCAAGCACCGGCTGGATGGAGAGCAGGGCTTTGAGCTCAACAAACGCTGCTTCGGCTTCGGGAGTCCAGTCAAACATGTTGGACTTCTTCATCAACTGATATAAGGGCAGAGCCTTCTCACCAAGACGAGAAATGAATCGAATCAATGCTGCCAAGCAACCTGTGAGCTTCTGAACGTCGTGCACTCGCACGGGAGTCTTCATACGGGTAATGGCGCTGATCTTCTCGGGATTGACATCAATTCCTTGCTCGGAAACGAGAAAACTGAGCAACTTGCCACCAGGGACACCGAAGGTACATTTGGCCGGATTCAGCTTTATGTCGAATCGCCTCAGATTGGCGAATGTCTCGGTCAAGTCAGCCAGCAGGTCGGAACCTTTGTGGGACTTGACCACTATATCATCCATGTATGCCTCGACATTCCAAGGTATCTGGTCGAGTAAACATTTCTGAATCATGCGCATAAAAGTAGCATCGGCATTCTTAAGACCAAAAGGCATGGTGATGTAGCAAAAGCACCCGAATGGGGTGACGAAGGCTGTCTTTATTTCGTTCGGGCCATACAGACGGATCTAATGGTACCCAGAATAAGCGTCTAAAAACGATAAATGCTCGCACCCCGCTGTCGAGTCAACAATTTGATCTATGCGAGGGAGCGGAAAATGGTCTTTCGGGCACACCTTATTGAGATGTTTGAAGTCAATGCACATGCGCAACGACTTATTTTTCTTTGGCACCATCACAACATTCGAGAGCCACTCGGAGTGGTAAATCTCCCGAATGAACTTGGCTTGCAAGAGACGGGCCACTTCTTCTCAAATTGCCTTGCCCTTCTCCGCCGTTGATTGACACAAATGCTCCCAAACGGGCTTGGCTTTCGGATCCACTCGCAGACGGTGCTCAGCCAGCTCCCTAGGAATCCCCGGCATGTCAGAAGGCTTCAATGCAAAGATATCCCAGTTCTCACGGAGGAACTGGATGAGCTCGGCTTCCTATTTACTGTCGAGTGTTGTTGAGATATTCGTCGGGGCAGCAGTTGGATCCGTCGGGTGGATGTGCACCTTCTTCACTTCCCCTGCCGACTGAAATGCCGACTCGGAAGTCGGCTTCTTTGCGCGGAGCAAATCAGCAGGGTTAGTGGTTTTCTTGTATTCCTCCAGCTCGACCATGGCCATATGTTGATCGGCGATCTTGGAGCCTTGCTGGAGACACTCTTCGGCCTGCTGTTGATTGCCAGTGACCGTGATCACGCCCTTAGGGCCCGGCATTTTCAACTTGAGATACACGTAACATGGTCAGGCCATGAAACGTGCATAAGCGGGTCGACCCAAAATGGCATGGTAAGCACTCTTGAAATCCACAACTTCAAATGTTAACTTTTCTTTTCGGAAATTTTTGTCATTCCCGAATGTCACATCCAATGCTATCTAGCCGAGTGACTTGGCCTTCTTTCCTGGGATGACCCCATAAAACTGCATGCAACTCTTGCTCAGACGGGACATCAGAATGCCCATCCCTTTCAGGGTATCCGCATAAAGAATGTTCAGGCCACTGCCGCCGTCCATGAGGACCTTTCTGAGTCGAGTCCCCTGCACCACCGGATCAACTACCAGAGCCTGTCGACCGGGAGTGGCCACATGAGTAGGATGGTCTGTCTGGTCGAATGTCATAGCATATTGGGAGCATTTGAGGTAGGTGGGGGTGTCTGGCACAACCATGTTGATTTCTTTGTTGATGACTTTCAGACGACTCTTGCTCTCGACATCAGCAAAGATCACTAGTGTAGCAATGACATCCGGGAATGTTTCCTTTTCCTCATCTTCATCTCCCTTTCAGGAGATTTCTCACTCGACTAGTCTCCCTTGAATTGCTAGATAAGGGTTCGACACTGTCGAGTGGTGTGCTTGGGCAAAATCAGGTTGCCTTCTGCGTCTTTCCTCGTGTGAATCACACACGGCTGATCCATGATATCAGTTCCTGACTGACCTTTCCACTTCTTGGGGGCATACCGAGCCTTGCCGCTGCCTCTGCCGGAGCCGGGTCTTCAGCCTTCCGCTTCTGTTTCCGATTGTTGCCGCTGCCAGACTCATTGGCGATAGCTCTTCCTTTGCCGCTATGGAGTACCGGGTGGTCTTCTTCCTCGCCATTGGCGTACCGGGTGGCAATTTCCATCATCTTGCCGAGTGAAATATCACCAGTGCGCCCGAACTTTAGGTACAGCTCCCTGTATCTCACACCGGCCTTGAAAGCACAAACAGCCTGGTGTTCCGACACACTCTCCACCGTATGATGCAGGGTGGACCATCGCTGAATATAATCCCTTAAGGTTTCATTGGGCTTCTGGACGCAGTGCTGTAAGTCGATCAGACCTGCTAGGCGCTTGCAAGTGCCCTCAAAGGTCCGGGCAAACACTCGGGCAAGATCTTCCCAACAATGTATGCTGGAAGGAGCCAAATGATTCAACCAAGCTCGAGCTGAACCATCCAACATGAGGGGCAGGTGCTTCATTGCAACATTGTCATTTCCTCCGCTAATATGCACAGCCACTCGGTAATCATCTAACCAAGTCTCTGGCTTTGTTTCATCAGAAAACTTTCCGATCCCCGCCGTCATTCTGAAGTTGGGGGGAATCTCTACAGAACGTATAGCTCTGCTGAAACACTCAGGACCAGACACCACAACAGAACTTCCACTCGGCACATCTTTGTCGTGTCCTTCTCTATAGGCTCTGCTCTTGTCAATCCGCTTCTGAACAAGGTAGGCACGGGCGTCAAAGTCCGCGTCCCGCTCATCACCAAAGGAGCGCCTGTCATCCTGGCACCAGGGCGCGTACGGATCACTCCGCGGAGGAGCGGGCACTCGACGGTGGTCCTCACGGTGATGTTGATCTCTGTCTTGCTCTTTACGGAAACCGCCGCCTCGACGACGCAAGGGCGATCTAGGGCTATGTGCCGACTGAACGGTCTCTGTTTTGGGCGAATTGTCGTGTATCCTGTTACGGGACTGAGAAACTACTGAATTCTAACGCTGCACTGCATCCAATAGTGCTCTGATCTGCAGCAGCCCTCTTCTAGCCTCTGACTAAGACGGCTGAATTGAATCTGCTATCCTAGTAGCAGCAGCTACATTCAACCCAGGAGTTCGGTATATCTCAACATCGTCGTCAGAACCAGTCGGAAACAATTGTCGATGACGTCGACTGGGGCGTGGAGGGCGCTGGCGAGGGCGCTTGTCAATCTCTGCCTGGAGCTCTTCCAGACGAATGCGCGTGGCCTCCAAAGATTGAGCCTCGGCAGTCGCGCCGACGATGGGAGTATGAAGAACCTCCTCGTCGCGGCGCGGCTGCTCTTTCGACGGACCTCCAGCCTCGCGCTTGCCACGGCCGAAGCCAGGCGGTGAACTCTCATGAGAGCCCGCCATCAAGACCTCTGCTGCAGGATCGCAACTTTCGCACTCGGAAGGCACGTCGGACGGATCGGAATCCGACTCGAACACGCCGTGAAGGGACTTGGCAGGCTCGAGCACTGCAATCTGCGAGAAGTTTGACATGCCGCTGTGTGCTTGACCCAACGTTGTAGTCATGAGCGGCCAGACCGCTTGCGACTGCGAACGGCGGGAGGAGCCGACGCGTAAGGAGTCGTGGCTAACGCAGCAACACGCCACAGGGACTCACGCGAAAGTGCGCGGCCCCGCAGACCGGGAGCGCCTCGACATCGAGAGGCGCTTCCTAGAGCCATGCTGAATCGTCGGCGATGAAGGTGAGGGCCCCAAAACGGATCTCGTGGCCCAGAGCAAAAACACCGCCAGAAGACATGTTGAAGGATGAAGAATGCAACCTCGCCGGAAGTCGCTTAGACGCCTACCCCTACCATCTATTGTCGGGTGGATAGCAGTCCATTCACCCGACGACCTATTTGTGAATCCGTCTTTGCTTAGGTTCAAAAAAAATACTCCGAGTGATGAGCAATCCTCACACTCGGGGGCTTAGCTGCGAAACATGTTTCGCCTAAGTTAAAAACCTCGTCGAGTGGATAGTAATCCATTCACTCGACAACTTAGCTGCAAATCGACATTCGCCTAAGTTCAAAAATACTCCGAGTGATGAGCAATCCTCACACTCGGGGGCTTAGCTGTGAAACACATTTCGCCTAAGTTAAAAACCTCGTCGAGTGGATAGTAATCCATTCACTCGACAACTTAGCTGTGAATCGACATTCGCCTAAGTTCAAAAATACTCCGAGTGATGAGCAATCCTCACACTCGGGGGCTTAGTTGTGAAACACGTTTCACCTAAGTTAACAACCTCGTCGAGTGGATAGTAATCCATTCACTCGACAACTTAGCTGTGAATCGACATTCGCCTAAGTTCAAAAATACTCCGAGTAATGAGCAATCCTCACACTCGGGGGCTTAGCTGCAAAATACGTTTCGCCTAAGTTAAAAACCTCGTCGAGTGGATAGTAAGCCATTCACTCGACAACTTAGCTGCGAATCGACATTCGCCTAAGTTCAAAAATACTCCGAGTGATGAGCAATCCTCACACTCGGGGGCTTAGCTGCAAAACACATTTCGCCTAAGTTACAAACCTCGTCGAGTGGATAGTAATCCATTCACTCGACAACTTAGCTGCGAATCAACATTTGCCTAAGTTAAAAATACTCCGGGTGATGAGCAATCCTCACGCTCAGGGACTTAGTTGCGAAACACGTTTCGTCTAAGTTAAAAACCTCGTCGGGTGGATAGTAATCCATTCACTCGACAACTTAGCTGTGAATCGACATTCGCCTAAGATTAAAAATACTCCGAGCGATGAGTAATCCTCACACTCAGAGACTTAGCTACGAAAGCATTTTGCCTAAGTTAAAAACAAAATCAGTCGAACAAATGATTGAAAGCCAAAGCACGAGTAAAATCTGAAAGGTAAAACCGTGGATAAACGTCTTGTGCAGAAGCAAATGTGCTCAAGCCTAAGGCCTGAATGAAGTTTTAAGGGATACAGTTCCACTCGGCATACCGAGGCAAATTTAACTGTTTTTTCCAAAGACCCAAGTTTTTTAAGCAGGGGACGGACTGGCGGGCTCGACGAAAGTGTCCACGTCGATGCTGTCAGCAATTCTGGTAGCTGCCTCGATGAAGGTTTCCATCAAGTCCTCGAACTGGAGTTTCTTCGTGTTTACCACCTAGAGCTCCTTCAGCTTCTCCCTCCTCACGTCCCTACAGTAGACCCTGACGGGTGACATCGCCATGCCGGCCCCGCAGCGAGCAGCAGCTTTTTTCCAAGCTTGCACTCAACTAGGAAGTTTGTTCAGGCAAGCCATCATGGAGTTGAGGTCGAGCTGAAAGTGTCCTCGGGCCATAGCTCCTTATCGATTCTTTCCATGGCAGATTTCAGTCGAGCGATGTAGGCCTGGGCACCCTGGAGCCGAAAGTTGAGCCGCAGCATGTTCATCGCCACCGCATTCGCAACCGGCGACTTGGTAGGGTCAAGCATGGGCTCAATCTCTTATGTTTCCTTTTCAAAGTCCTGGCAGAATTCTATTGAAGAAGGGGAAATAGGAAGAGAATCGGTGAACTGCGACCCTCAAATTTTTTGCAAATGTCAGTGGACAAGAAATACTCAACGTCGAGCAGAAGATACATCTTCCTCGAGAATTTGCCCAGATGCTTCTCCAGGCCATTACCCCTCTTGGTTAGTTGCTCGGCCTTCTTGACAAGGTCTGCATGCTCCTACTTCAGCTTGGTGTTCTCGTCCTCCAGCTCCTTGGGGGCCGCCAGCTTTCGTTCTGCGGCTTCAGTCTTCTCCTTGGCCGCTTGTTGAGCGTCAGCAAGCGCCTTGTCCTTCTCCTCTAGCGCCTTCTTCATGGAATCTAAAGAAATAACATTGTTGAGTCGCGCTCGGAGTCGACGGTTTTCATTGCGTACGTCTGTTTGAGTGAGAGCACTCGGTTCAAAACATGGAGAGTGAAGAGGAGAATGCAGAAAATCAGTAGTAATTACCTCCCAAAGTCTTCATCTCAGCAAGCACTCGCTCCAGAGCATTGTTGGAGACCGCCAGATCGACTTGCAACCGGTTCCTTTCGTCCTCCATGTCCTTATACTCTGCCCCAAGTTCACAAGCCCTCTGGAATCAACATAAAACAGAAATTCGGCAAGTGACGCTTGGGACAGTCGACTGGGTATCGAACGCCGGCGAGTGGCTATCTTAGGAGACTGTTGGAACTCTAGAGCATTGTTGTGAACTAGATTATTGACTCTAGTGCAAGTGGGAGACTGTTGGAAATATGCCCTAGAGGCAATAATAAATTAGTTATTATCATATTTCCTTGTTCATGATAATCGTTTATTATCCATGCTATAATTGTATTGATCGGAGACTTAGATGCATGTGTGGATACATAGACAAAACCATGTCCCTAGTATGCCTCTAATAGACTAGCTCGTTGATCAAAAGATGGTTAAGGTTTCCTAGCCATGGACATGAGATGTCATTTGATAACGGGGTCACATCATTAGGAGAATGATGTGATGGACAAGACCCAAACTGCAAACGTAGCATATGATCGTGTCAGTTTATTGCTACTGTTTTTCGCATGTCAAGTATGTGTTCCTATGACCATGAGATCATGCAACTCACAGATATCGGAGGAGTGCCTTGTGTGTATCAAACGTTGCAACGTAACTGGGTGACTATAAAGGTGCTCTACAGGTATCTCCGATGGTGTTTGTTGAGTTGGCATGGATCGAGACTCGGATTTGTTACTCCGTGTGACGGAGAGGTATCTCGGGGCCCACTCGGTAATGCAACATCACAATAAGCCTTGCAAGCAATGTGACTAATTGTTAGTTGCGGGATCTTGTATTACGGAACGAGTAAAGAGACTTGCCGGTAACGAGGTTGAACTAGGTATGGAGATACCGACGATCGAATCTCGGGCAAGTAACATACCGAAGAACAAAGGGAACGTTATACGGGATTAACTGAATCCTTGACATAGAGGTTCGACCGATAAAGATCTTCGTAGAATATGTAGGAACCAATGTGGACGTCCAGGTCCTGCCATTGGTTATTGACCGTAGAGGTGTCTCGGTCATGTCTACATAGTTCTCGAACCCGCAGGGTTTGCACACTTAAGGTTCGGTGACGTTTCGGTAGTGTAGAGTTATGTATGGTGGTGACCGAAGTTTGTTTGGAGTCTCGGATGAGATCCCGGATGTCATGAGGAGCTCCGGAATGGTCCGGAGGTAAAGATTCATATATAGGAAGTCCCAGTTTGGTTTCCGGAAAAGTTTCGGGCTCATCGGTAGTGTACCGGGAGTGCCGGTAGTGTACCTGGAGGCCTCCGGGAGGGGTATTTCGACCCCAAGAGGTCCATGGGCTGTGGGAGAATAATAACCAGCCCTTTGTGGGCTGGGAAAACAGCCACAAAGGCCCATGGCGCAAGAGAGAAAGTCCTAAAGCAAAAAGTGGAAAATCAGCCAATAGGAGGCAATCCTACTCCAACTAGGATTGGAGGTGAAGTAGGATTGCTCCCACCTCCTATTTCGGCCGACCCAAAGGCCTTGGATGCCTCTCCTCTACTCTCCTCCTATATATACTAGTGGATTGGGTGGTTTTTGGACAGAATTTCCGGCCACGTGCTACCCGTTCCACCGGTGCATAGTTTCTCCTCTAGATCGGTTTTCTGCAGCGTTTAGGCGAAGCCCTGCCGGAATTGCTCCACCACCATCACCGGAGCGCCGTCACGCTGCCGGTGAACTCTCTCTCCTCTCCACCTCCTCTTGCTGGATCAAGATGGTGGAGATCCTCATCAATCTGCACGTGTGCTGAACGCGGAGGTGCCGTCTGTTCGGCGCTAGATCGGAAGGACCGTGATCGAGATCGCGAGACGGTTCGTGATGTGATCACGGAACGGATCGTGATGAGTTCGCGGGACAGATCGTGATCAAGATCGTGAGACGGATCGTGATGAGTTCACGGGACGGATCATGATGTGTTCGCGGGACGGTTCGTGATTGGATCGCGGGACGCTCGGCGATCTGGATCGCAAAGAAGTTCGACTACACCAACCGCGTTTCTTAGCGCTTCCCACTTAGCGATCTACAAGGGTATGTAGATCCACTCTCCCTCTCGTAGATGCTCATCACCATGGATAGGTTTGCGTGTGCGTAGGAAAAATTTTGTTTCCCATGCGACATTCCCCAACAGTGGCATCATGAGCTAGGTTGATGGTTCGATGAGATCTCGAGTAGAACACAAAAGGTTTGTGGGCGTTGATGCTTAGATTGCTTCCTCCCTTGGTCGGATTTTGGTTAAGCGGGATTGTGAGATGAAGCGGCCCGGACCAACATTACTCGTACGCTTACGAGAGACTGGTTCCCTCGACGCAACTTGTTGCTTAGATGGCTTGCGGGTGACAGTTTCTCTCACTTTAGTTGGATCGGATCCGACAAAGGCGGTCCTTGAGAAGGTTGAAAAGCAATCTATGTATCAACGTTTTGGTTTATGCGTAGGTGAGAATCGTTCTTGCTAGATACCCGTAGCAGCCACGTAAAACATGCAACAACAATTAGAGGACGTCTAACTTGTTTTTGTAGGGTATGTTGTGATGTGATATGGCCAATTACATGATGAGATATATGTGATGTATGAGATGATCATGTGATGTATAGAATTTCACGACTTGCATGTCGTTGAGTACGGCAACCGGCAGGAGCCATAGGGTTGTCTTTAATTATTGTATGACATGCGTGTCAATCATTAAGCGCTATGTAATGCTTTACTTTATCGCTAAGCAGTAGCAATAGAAGTAGAAGCAGGGCTAGCGCCACAAACCCAATGGCAACACATTGATGGAGATCAAGATGATGGAGATCATGGTGTTGTGCCGGTGACGATGGAGATCATGCCGGTGTTTCAAAGATGGAGATCTTAAACACAAGTTCATGGCCATATCATGTCACTTATGAATTGCATGAGATGTTAATCCTTTTATGCACCTTGTTTTGCTTAGTACGGCGGTAGCATTATAAGGTGATCCCTCACTTGAATTTCAAGATGAACTGTGTTCTCCCCGTGTGTGCACCGTTGCGAAAGTTCGTCGTGTTGAGACACCATGTGATGATCGGGTGTGATAGACTCTACGTTCACATACAACGGGTGCAAGCCAGATTTGCACGCGCAGAACACTCGGGTTAAACTTGACGAGCCTAGCATGTACATACATGGCCTCGAAACGCAAGAGACCGAAAGGTCGAGCATGAGTCATATAGTGGATATGATCAACATAATGATGTTCACCATTGAAGCCACCTTAACTCACGTGATGATCGGACTTGAGTTGGTGAATTTGGATCATGTATCACTCGAATGACCCGAGGGATGTCAATTTGAGTGGGATTTCATAAGTAATATGATTAATTGAACTCATTATCATGAACATAGTCAATAGTGTCTTTGCAAATTATGTTGTAGATTACTAGCTCGCGCTGTAGCTCCCTTAAATTTTTATATGTTCCTAGAGAAATAGAGTTGAAAGATGTTGGTAGCAATATTGCGGACTGGGTCCGTGATCTGAGGATTGTCCTCATTGCTGCACAGAAGGCTTATGTCCTTAATGCACCGCTCGGTGCGCCACCCCCTCTAGCGTCGTCTATAGATGTTGTGAACATCTGACAGGCACGTTTCGATGACTACTTGATAGTTTAGTGCGTCATGCATTACGGTTTAGAATTGAGGCTCCGAAACGTTTTGAACGTCACGGAACATATGAGATGTTCTAGGAGCAGAGATTGTGATCTCAGGCTCGTGCCTATGTTGCGAGATATGAGATCTCCAACAAGATTCTTTGCCTGTAAGATGAAGGAGAATAGCTCAATCGTTGAGCATGTACTCAGATTGTCTGGGTACTACAATCGCTTGAATCAAGTGGGAGTTGATCTTCCAGATAAGATAGTGATTGATATAGTTCTCCAAGTCACTGTCACTAAAGCTACTAGAACTTAGTGATGAACTATAATACACCAGGGAAAGAAATGTTGATCCATGAGCTGTTCGCGATGTTTGACACCGCGAAGGTAGAAATCAAGAAGGAGCGTCAAGTGTTGATGGTTAATCAAACCACTAGTTTCGAGAAGGGCAAGAGCAAGGAGGGAAACTTCATGGATAGCAAGTCAGTTGCTGCTCCAGTGAAGCAACCCAAAGTTGAACTCAAACCCGAGACTAAGTGCTTCTGTTATGAGGTGAGCAGTCGCTGAAGCGGAACAACCCTAGATACTTGGTAGATAAGAAAGCTGGCAACATTGATAGAAGTATATTTGATATACGAGTTATTAATGTGTACCTTGCTAGTACTCTTAGTAGCACCTGGGTATTGGATACCGGTTCAGTTGCTAAATGTTAGTAACTCGAAATAAAAGCTACGGAATAAACGGAGAACTAGCTAAGGGTGAGGTGACGATATGTGTTGGAAGTGTTTCCAAGGTTGACGTGATCAACATCGCACGCTCTCTCTACCTTCAGGATTAGTGACAAACCTAAATAAATGTTATTTGGTGTTTTGCGTTGAGAATGAACATGATTAGATTATGTTTATTGCAATACAGTTATTCATTTAAGTTAGAGAATAATGGTTATTCTGTTTACATGAATAATACCTTCAATGGTCATGCACCCAGTGAGAATGGTTTGTTGAAATCTTGATCGTAGTAGTACACATGTTCATAACATTGATGTCAAAAGATACAAAGTTAATAATGATAGTACCACATACTTGTGGCACTGCCGCTAAATGTCATATTGGTATAAAGCGCATGTAGAAACTCCATGCTGATGGATATTTGGACTCATTCGATTTAAATCGGTTGAGACATGCGAACCATGCCTCTTGGGCAAGATGACTAAAGGACCCCGTTGGATGGAGCGGGCAAGTGATTCATTGGAAATGATACATGTTGATGTATGCAATCTAGTGAGTCTTGTAGCGTGCAGTGGATATCGTTATTTTCTTACCTTCACTGATGATTTGAGTAGATATAGTGTATATTTACTTAATGAAACACAAGTCTGAATCGTTTGAAAGGTTCAAGCAAATTCAGAGTGAAGTTTAAAGATCATCGTGACAAGAAGATAAAAATGACCGCGATATGATCGTGGAGGTGAATATCTGAGTTACGAGTTTGGCATACAACTTAAGACAATGTGAAATTTGTTTCACAACTAAACGCCACCTGGAACACCATAGTGTGATGGTGTGTCCGAACATCATAGTTATGCTCTATTGGACATGGTGCGTGCTATGATGTCTCTTATCGTTTTACTACTATAATTTTGGCGTTATGCATTAGAGACAACTACATTCACTTTAAATAGGGCACTATCTAAATCCGTTGAGATGACACCATGTGAATTATGGTTTGATAGAAACCTAAGCTGTCATTTCTTAATACTTGGGGCTGCGACACTTGTGTGGAAAATGTTTTCACGTAATGAGGTCGAACCCAAGGCGGACAAATGCATCTTCATAGAATACCCTAAGATCAGTTGGGTGAACCTTCTATCTCAGATCCAAGTGCAAAGTGTTTGTTACTAAAACGGATCCTTTCTCGAGGAAAGGTTTCTCTCGAAAGAATTAAGTGGGAGGAAGATAGAACTTGATGAGGTTGTTAAACCTTTGTTCAACCAGAGAGTAGCGCAGCGTAGAAAGATGTTTCTGTGAAGCCTATGTTAGTTGAAGTGGAAGTTAATGATGATGATCATGAAGCTTCAGGATCAAGTTACTATCGAACTTCGTAGGTCGACAAGGATGTGTACAGCTCCTAAGTGGTACGACAACTCTGTCTTGGAGATCATGTTGTTGGACAACGATGAACATACGAGCTATGGAGAAGCGATGATGGGCCCGGATTCCGACAAATGGTTAGAGGCCATGAAATCCGAGATAGGATCCATGTATGAAAACCAAGTATAGACTTTGGTAGACTTGCTCGTTAGACAGCAGGTCGTTGAGTACAAATGGACCTTTAAAATGAAGACAGACACTGATGGTGAATGTCACTATTTGTAAAGCTCGACTTGTTGCAAAGATGTTTGTGACAAGTTCAAGGAGTTGACTATGATGAGACTTTCTCACTCGTAGTGGTGCTAAAGTCTATTGGAATTATGTTAGCAGTTGCTGTGTTTTCAATTATGAAATCTGGCAGATGGATGTCAAAACGTCATTTCCTTAACGGTTTACTTGAGGAAAGGTTGTATGTGATACAACCAGAAGGTTTTGTCAGGCCTAAGGATGCTAAAAGGTGTGCAAGCTTCGGTGATCCTTCCATGGACTGAAGCAAGCATCTCGGAGTTGGAATATACGCTTTGATGAGGTGATCAAAGTTTTGATGTTTATACAAAGTTTACGAGAAACTTGTATTTGCAATAAAGTGAGTGGGAGCACTATAGAATTTCTGATAGGTATATGTGGATGACATATTGTTGATCAGAAATAATGTAGAGTTTTTGGAAAGCATAAAATGGTCATTTGGAAAGTGATTTTCAAAGGAAGACCTGGATGAAGCTACCTAATTGTTGAGCATCAAAATCTATGGAGATAGATCAAGATGCTCGACAAGACTTTCAATGAGTGCATACCTTGACAAGATTTTGAAAGAGTTCAAAATGGATCAGTCAGAGAAAGAGTTCTCGCCTGATTTGTAAGGTGTGAAAGTTGAGTGAGACTCAAAGCTCGACAACGGCAGAAGAAAGAGAAAGGACGAACGTCGTTCCCTATGCCTTAGCCATAGGCTCTATATTATGCCATGCTGTGTACCGCACCTGTGTGTGCCTTGCCATGAGTCCGTCAGGGGGTACAAGAGTGAACCAGGAGTGGATCACTGGACAGCGGTCAAGATTATCCTCAGTAACAAAGAGACTGAGGAGATGTTTCTCGATTATGGAGGTGATAAAGAGTTCGTCGTAAGGAGTTACGTCGATACAAGCTTTAACACTAATCCGGATGACTCGTAGTAGCAATCTGGATACGTATAGTGGAGCAGCCATTTGGAATAGTACCGAGCGGAGTGTGGTAGCAGTGTTTACAGTTTGACATAGGTATTTGCAAAGTGCACACGGCTTTGAATGTTACAGACCCGTTGACTATAAGACCTCTCTCACATGCAAAGCATGATCGAGCCCCAGAACTCGTTGGGTGTTAGATTCATAACAATGCGAATCACATGGTGATGTGAACTAGATTATTGACTCTAGTGCAAGTGGGAGACTGTTGGAAATATGCCCTAGAGGCAATAATAAATTAGTTATTATCATATTTCCTTGTTCATGATAATCGTTTATTATCCATGCTATAATTGTATTGATCGGAGACTTAGATGCATGTGTGGATACATAGACAAAACCATGTCCCTAGTATGCCTCTAATAGACTAGCTCGTTGATCAAAAGATGGTTAAGGTTTCCTAGCCATGGACATGAGATGTCATTTGATAACGGGGTCACATCATTAGGAGAATGATGTGATGGACAAGACCCAAACTGCAAACATAGCATATGATCGTGTCAGTTTATTGCTACTGTTTTCCGCATGTCAAGTATGTGTTCCTATGACCATGAGATCATGCAACTCACAGATATCTGAGGAGTGCCTTGTGTGTATCAAACGTCGTAACGTAACTGGGTGACTATAAAGGTGCTCTACAGGTATCTCCGATGGTGTCTGTTGAGTTGGCATGGATCGAGACTCGGATTTGTTACTCCGTGTGACGGAGAGGTATCTCGGGGCCCACTCGGTAATGCAACATCACAATAAGCCTTGAAAGCAATGTGACTAATTGTTAGTTGCGGGATCTTGTATTACGGAACGAGTAAAGAGACTTGCCGGTAACGAGGTTGAACTAGGTATGGAGATACCGACGATCGAATCTCGGGCCAGTAACATACCGAAGAACAAAGGGAACGTTATACGGGATTAACTGAATCCTTGACATAGAGGTTCGACCGATAAAGATCTTCGTAGAATATGTAGGAACCAATGTGGACGTCCAGGTCCCGCCATTGGTTATTGACCGTAGAGGTGTCTCGGTCATGTCTACATAGTTCTCGAAACCCGCAGGGTCTGCACACTTAAGGTTCGATGACGTTTCGGTAGTGTAGAGTTATGTATGGTGGCGACCGAAGTTTGTTCGGAGTCCCGGATGAGATCCCGGATGTCACGAGGAGCTCCGGAATGGTCCGGAGGTAAAGATTCATATATAGGAAGTCCCAGTTTGGTTTCCGGAAAAGTTTCGGACTCATCGGTAGTGTACCGGGAGTGCCGGTAGTGTACCGAGAGGCCTCCGGGAGGGGTATTTCGACCCCAAGAGGTCCATGGGCTGTGGGAGAATAATAACCAGCCCTTTGTGGGCTGGGAAAACAGCCACAAAGGCCCATGGCGCAGGAGAGAAAGTCCTAAGGCAAAAAGTGGAAAATCAGCCAATAGGAGGCAATCCTACTCCAACTAGGATTGGAGGTGAAGTAGGATTGCTCCCACCTCCTATTTCGGCCGACCCAAAGGCCTTGGCTGCCTCTCCTATCCTCTCCTCCTATATATACTAGTGGATTGGGTGGTTTTTGGAAAGAATTTCCGGCCACGTGCTACCCGTTCCACCGGTGCATAGTTTCTCCTCTAGATCGGTTTTCTGCAGCGTTTAGGTGAAGCCCTGCCGGAATTGCTCCACCACCATCACCGGAGCGCCGTCACGCTGCTGATGAACTCTCTCTCCTCTCCACCTCCTCTTGCTGGATCAAGATGGTGGAGATCCTCATCAAGCTGCACGTGTGCTGAACGCGGAGGTGTCGTCCGTTCGGCGCTAGATCGGAAGGACCGTGATCGAGATCGCGAGACGGTTCGTGATGTGATCACGGAACGGATCGTGATGAGTTCGCGGGACAGATCGTGATCAAGATCGTGAGACGGATCGTGATGAGTTCACGGGACGGATCATGATGTGTTCGCGGGACGGTTCGTGATTGGATCGCAGGACGCTCGGCGATCTGGATCGCGAAGAAGTTCGACTACACCAACCGCGTTTCTTAACGCTTCCCACTTAGCGATCTACAAGGGTATGTAGATCCACTCTCCCTCTCGTAGATGCTCATCACCATGGATAGGTTTGCGTGTGCGTAGGAAATTTTTTGTTTCCCATGCGACGTTCCCCAACAGTGGTGTGATTCAAGATGAAGTGTATCCTGTATACAACAGACTCTAAGACCCCTGCCGATGCAAGCACTCGACAGCGGTCTCGGGGACTACACCCAGTGGGTGCGCTAAGAGCACTCCCACTGAGACGGTTAACTCTCGATCCGTCGAGCAACTCATCATAAAATACACTCGACATGTCGAGTGACCCTAGTACCACGCGTACTATCAATCCCAGTCCTACTCGACTACGATCCGGTCTATTCGAGTGGAGAAAGTTCAAACATTCTACAGTAATCACCCAGTGGGTGTACAGCAGCCAAGAGAAGACAGGAATTCAATCGACAATGGACTTACAATCGAACTTACTCGGACATTGGTACGGAGGGTTGTGCTGACATCATAAGCCCGTTTGCTAGCCTCAAGCGCCTCCTTGGTCCTCAGCATGATCTGCTCTGCCTGGATCATGGCCTCCTTTGTTGCTCCGGTTTGATCCTCCGGGGTGCGATGCAGAGAGAAGACCATCATAGGTGGGGTCGGCCTGGTCGCTAGGGCAGCTGAGGCAGTCTGAAGGAGTCCGGTTGGAGTCGATGTCATGACGGTCGAAACAGCTGGAGGAGCATGCGACAGAGGTGTTGTGGGTTCAGCCCTGAGTCGTGCCGAGTCGCCTCTCCCCTGGGAAGACTCTGCAGTCGAGCGCTAAGGCGCCTGCGCCGATGATGCCCTCCGGGTACGAGCGCACGAAGTGTCCAGTTGCTCCTCGTCATCCTCCACCTGAATGACCTCTACAATGACAACCGATAGTGTTAACATCTACATGTGTCGAGTCCCATCCAGACGAACCAACAACTTTCTTACCTCTATGGGAAATGGTTGCATCAGCAGTGTCAACATCCATCGCTTCTTCTCCATCTCGATGAGGCGAGGTCACAGATGTAGCAGCTCTGATGGATTGACTGGCATTCGGTCAGATACAACTCCAGACTTCAGTCGACAGAACAAGTACGGAAATAAACACTTACATGGAGACGACAGGTACGGCCACCCTCATGCGAGGCAGAGCTTTGCGAGGTTTGGAGACGGTTTGCTTGGGTTGCTTGGCCAGCCTTTCACTCGACTCAAAAGTCGAAGGGCGACTCCATTTCGGGTTCTTGTCGCCAGCGCCCAGAGCTTTGTCCTCAGCAACTGCTGGATCCTGGCGGGCCTTTGTGCGACTTTCGCGTCGGGGAGGTGACTCGACCACTTCTTATTCGCCGGAGTCCTCGTATTCATCCTCGGTGTCGGAAGAACCGTCACCGTCCACACTACCACCCTCGCTCACCATGCCATCTTCCACATGGTTCCCGTTGGGAACAGGCGAGTGCATGTCCGTCCACTCCTGCATGATTCAAGGGAGTAAGTCAGTTTATAAGTCAAAGTATCACTCGATAGTACGACATAAGTCAACACCTCACAACTCACCAGATTCTTTGGCGGGTTTTCGGTCGAGTAAGGTCGGACCCTCTTGGCTCCCAGAGGATTGTCGCAAGCTCCAGTGATGCTACGATGCCACTGCTCGACTGTTTTCTGTGGAACCTCCTCTGGATGCGTCCTGGTCGTGTCCTTTGGGCCCGCATAATGCCACATGGTGTGGTCTCTGGCCTGTAGCGGCTGGATACGTCGACCGAGAAACGTCTCAAGCAAATCCATTCCTGTCACTCCGCCCCGGATCAATTGCACCACCGCTTTGACCAGGATACCCACTTGGACATGCTCCTCTTCGGTCACCCTCAAAGATTGGGGAACAGCGGGACGGTCGGGTGTATAGGGGGGAAGGCCAGTCGACATATTGGGTGACACAACATCTTTGCAATAGAACCAAGTCGACTGCCAGCCTCTGACAGACTCGGGAAAAGTCATGGCACGGAAGGAACTATGGGCTCTTTTCTGAACCCCTAAGCCTCCACACAACTGGAGCACATCAGTCTTCCCATCGGTAGGGAGAGCTTTCTTCACGGTGTGGGATCTGACCGTGAAGAGGTGCTTGAACAACCCCCAATGGGGAGAGCAGCACAGGAAACATTCGCACAAAGTGACGAATGCGGATAGATAGGCGATGGTATTTGGCGAGAGGTGGTGCAGTTGAGCATCGAAAAAGTTCAGAAATCCCCTAAAGAATGGGTGGGGAGGCATGGAAAAACCTCTTTCGACATGGGAGAGAAGAAGAATCCGCTTCCCGTCGCGTGGCTCCGGCTCGCGCTCCTCCCCCGGCAACCTCCAAGCACCATCCGCCACGAGCCCGTCGGAGACGAGGCCCTCCATGTCCTCGCGAGTGACTACAGAAGGGAGAAAATCCCCCTGCATCCAACCCGCCGGCGCGGTGAACCGGGCGGTCGAGGGCTTCTTGCCCTTGAGCTTCGTCGCTCCCTTCTTCGCCCGCTCTAGCTTCTCCGTCATGTTCTTCATCGTCAACACGGTGGCTCTCGTCGAGGAAGATCGGAGTAGGGCGTTGGGAGCAGAGGAGGCGGAGGAAAAGAGAGCAAGAACTGGTGGAGGTACTGTGCGAACCGTAGCGCGGAAAGCTTTATACGCTGTCGAGTGTCTCACTGACCAGTGGACCCGCGAGGTTACCGCGCACACCAACCGCTGACGGCGCCCGGTATGTAGAGATATGACCGGCACGAAAATTGAGGCATCGTACCTCCACTTGCCCTAATCGTGGCATCATCATCGCGCGCGCGCTTCCCCAATTTTTTGTATCCCGGAAAATCCGGGTCTGTCAAACCGACCCGTCGCCTCCCAAGATACTGTCAGTTCACTCGGAGCAAAACAAATGTTGAATATCCACTCGAGCACTTTAAAGGCTGAATGGATCCGGGCGAGCGGAGAAGAATTCAATCGACGCAAGTTTCTTGAAGCCCCGGATATCATTCGGAAGATTTTGCGTGTCGATCCTGAATGAACGCTAATGCTCAGAGTTCAATCGACACAAGTTCCATGGAAATCCCAAATATCATTCGGAGGATTTGATGCACTAACCCAAGGTCTACGTTGATACCTCCTTCCACCACTCAAACCCCGATCCATTCGGGGACTAATGACGAGGATATGTACCTAGGGTAGGGTCCTAGGCAAAGCCCACATACCCTACCTAAGAACACCACATGGGAGGACTTGAAGATCAAGCATGAACTTCCGAGTGGATCCTTGGAGACATTCAAAGTCACTCGACAGTAATCTACTCGGAGACTCCCGCTCTCACTCGGCAGTCGCGTGTCACTCGGAAGACCTCGCTTTCACTCGACGCCAGAAAACCAGGAGCCATCATCAAGAGCCCAACGGGCAGACGCTGGTTCAATGGTCATTAATAGCTTTTATTACGTACGTTACCTATAACGGCAGACTTTAAACCCCACGACCAGGCCCTTAGATGCGAGATAATTATGAGGGACAGCGAACTCTTTATAAGCCGCCCCTCTCCTCCTGCACAAGGGTTAGGAATCATTGTAATCTCAATATTTCACACGACATAAGCTCCCGAGCAGTGAGACGTAGGGCTATTATCTCCACGAGAGGGGTCTGAACTCATACATCCGTGTGTACACCCTCGCTGTAGCTAGGACTCTGCCCTCTCGCTTCGTACCCTTACCATCTACTGTCAGGCTCGTTCCCACGACAGTCGTCGTCCAGTTGCCTACGAGGGGTGACCCAAGTGGCTTGCATAAAGGACTGAGCCATGAGATGTCTTGCTCGTTTCCTAAAAAATGGTACACAACTTAAAGCACTTGGCATTGGTCATGAAAACTAAGGAGTAAACTCATCGAGACATTGGAATGTGTATTTTATCCCAAAATGAATGGATATTTGATGTTTCAATGGGGAAAAGAGTTTATACGTTGATCAATGCCAGCACTTGCATGCAAATCCAATGTCAGGCCCTGATGTAGTGAAGAATTCTTGCCTCTAGACTGTAACTCTATAAATTCTGAAATAAAACACCTTTACCCTCGGAAAAATAAATGTCCAATAATGCCAGAGCTTGTGCTTCCGCGATGGTGCGCTTTTGTGTATTCTTTGTAGTACTATAGATATGTTATTCTTATTTTTGGAGTTGGATGTTTTCTTTGTACTTGTGGTGGTACTAGTATAATAGAGGAAAACATGGTGGGGAGACATGCAAATCGCCAACGAGGAGAAGGGGAGGGGGGCACAGCAACTGAACTGTTGTGTTGAGCAGCGCCGCTGCTTTCTTCCCCGGAACAGCACGCAAAACAGTTCATCCCCTTCCGCTCACCCATCCGCCTGCTCCCACGCTCAACTTGGCTGACGCCATGGCCCAGCTTATCACCCACACGGGCACGGCGAGATGGGTCCGGGAGGCTCGCACGTGGGGAGGTGCGCCGCGGCGGGTCCTGCCACGGTCTCTGACCCGACGAAGCGTGAACCAAGTACGTGTAGGGCCCCCGCGTCAGACAGGTCGACAGCGGAAAAGGAGGGGGCAGGGGGGACGCCCGTAATTACAGCCGTCACTTCGTCAGCAGTACATGGGACGTGACGTAGGAATACGTGTCACGACGCCATTGGCTGCTGCCCGTTGCCAGCCTTTTACACGCCTGAAGCTTTCCTGTTTTATGGAAAATACTCATTACCATGCCAAAGTTTCAACTCGTGTTTAAAGAAAACAAACATCTTCACATCAGACGTGGTGTCTCTGAGCTCGAAACTCGAGTGAACGGTAAAAACCAAAACAATCGAAGACTAATCAAAAATCTGCATTTTTTGCAAAGATTAACAAATGATTTTGTGAGTGATCGTAAATTTTTATCATGAAATGATATTTGTGGAAGTCATGGAAAAAAATATATTCCAAAAGTGTTATTTTTGAAAGCATTTCGAATGCTTTTTTTTTCTGCCACGATTTCCACTAATGTCATTTCAGAGTGAAATTTTACAGGGACTCAAAACAATTGTCAAAGTTCCCTACAAAAAAAATCAGCTTTTCTTAATTTGTTTTCAATTTTTTTTGGATTTTACTGTTCATCGTGAGTTCAAAGCAGAATATGATTATCCTATTGGACTCGCTTCA
Organism: Hordeum marinum; assembly: GCA_022496015.1. NCBI lineage: Eukaryota > Viridiplantae > Streptophyta > Magnoliopsida > Poales > Poaceae > Hordeum > Hordeum marinum. The sequence continues at coordinate 49,444,719 of CM039672.1, forward strand.
CACTCACAACATCATTTTCTTCATTTAACCATGCAAGTCAATGCTTGATTATCCTACTCGCTAGCTTTTGCATATTTTAACGATGCCAGAGCGAGTCCAGTAGCCCCCAGCCCTTATACCCAAAACAGGGGATAATTTTGTCGAAAAATGGTTTCTCCCCGCTTTGTATTCCAAAGCAATCAACACCGATCATAGAGCAAACGCTAGGGCAAGCAGCACATCATGCCCAAAAGAAACAGAAAGAAGAAGAAACAATGCCAACACCGGCAGCTCGACAAAGCATGGATGATCCGTGACTGTTGCGCCTCCGGAATCGATCCACCACGATCCAAGGCTCTGATCCTCTGCGTACCAAGCAGCACCTCCAATAAGGAATGCGAGACCGATGATGTTGCTGCCCGTACGTGTCCTACGGTTTCCCCCGGCACGCGGAGGGGAGTGGGGGATGGAGACCACCGACAACCTCCAGGAAGGAATGGTGGCACCCGCAGGCGTCACCGCATCGGAGCCGGAAGAACCGACAAGGATTTCTCCCGCACTCCAAACCCCACCGCCCAACCAGACCGGAGCCCACTAGCCAACTCGCCGCCCACCAGCATGCGCCACCACGGTCGCGACGCCACCCACGCCTCCTCATTGAGATCACCACCACGAGGCCAAGAGGACGAATAGAGGAGCGTTGGGCGACGGGAGGTTGCTCTTATATCTTTCTCAGGGGTTTTATATGCGTGACTCTCTCGGATGGAGCATTTCCAACAAAATCCAAAAAACACCCCCAATAGTCACTTATTGTGGCTCCCCAACAACACTTTTCTACAAGCCCCACTTGTTAATGTGATTTTCCTCCCTCTCTCTTTCCATCGGCGACGGGCGACGGTGGCGTGGCGGTGCTACGACAACAGTAGCAGGCGGCAACGAGGGGCGTCAGTGATGGGCCGATGGTGGTGGCGACGCAATGGTGTGGGCTACTTCGAGTGACCAACACATGGGCCCCAAGGTGTAGGGGATGCTAATGGAAGAAGTCCAAGCCCCTCTCCATATTGGGGAAATTGGGTTGAATTATTAGTGATCACTGACAATTTATCGAGAAAATGAGATTTGTTGGAGCTCGTTTTGAACCAACTCCCGCAATACTAAAAGCTTGTTGGGGATCAGGGATCTGTTGGAGATGCTCTTATATCTATTCTCATATTCGTGATGGATAGCGCCAATATGTGTTATTTTTAAGAGAATGGCGGAAGGGAGACATTTGATGTTCACCTGGAGTTGATTAAAATAGGAAATACGATGAGGACATCCCTACTACGGTTACACCCACAACCCCTACACCAGCTGCAATTTCATAGGTACAATTATCGATGGCTAGAGCTTGCACATGCCAGTTCAAATTCAAGTACTTTTTTTCTAGGAACACTTCCAAGTACTTATGAGAATATTATGATGCCTAGGTCAAATATATTTGTATTACTTGTGAATGAAGGACCTAGCATGGACAAGAAAGGCTCCAACTAGAGTATGATCAAGCATGGAGAAGGCAACATGTGTACAAGCAGCAAATATGGAACTTCAAGTGATGATTTCAGGACTTTGAAGACACTACGATGACATGTGAGGGTCATGGAGAAATATACGAGAGAATAATTTATAATTTTCTCCATAGCCATATACAGGTTTTGTGCCTCCTTAGTTTTATGTGAGTCCCATGTATTTTGAGAGTTAAGGACTATGTGCAAATTTTGGAGTTTGTTTTTTATGTAGGACACCGACTCAAAGTTGGATTCAACCCTAGAATGGTTGCTTCGGCTCTGGGCATCCATTCTTCCTACGATCTAGCTAAAGACCCATCGTTATAATTCCTGGAAATGGAGGCAGAACCAATGGTCGTGTCAGGTTCCATATTCAAAGAGAGATGTCAAGCAAGCGACCAGTTTGAGTACTCAACTTGCCCAACTCGCCTCTTCCACTAGACCTCGTCTTTTTAAGAGGAGCAGCCTTGAGAGTTGTATGAGTGGTAACGCCCACGTACGATTCCGTTTCACCTTTGTCCCTCCTTAAATTAGGGTTCAGGTTTGTTGAATTGAGTTTTAGCATTTCCTACTCTTTGCCATAGACACGTGAGTTAACAAGACCTCATGTACTACACATCATCGGAATCCAATATGTTAAACAACCACTTCATATTATGTTGGCAATTCATATTACATATCCCAAAATCTTGCGTGTTCTTAGGTTGCATGCAGAGATTGGTCTTTGTGATTAGGTTTATTGTGCAATATTAATCATATCGAAGTTGGTTTAATAGTTGCTAAGGCGCACCATCGAGTGTTTGGTGTAGTCAGGTTGTCAAAAGGTCTCCTCCAGCACAAACACAATTATCTCATCAAAAAATAGTCCACCTTGTACATATCAAAACAACTATAAAACGATATGAAGATGTATTTTAGAGGAGTTGATGAAGTTTCTCTGACATGGATGATCTCGTTTTTTTCCTGCGTGGTATATTCTCGAGACCAGACAAGTGGTTTCTTTCCTTGAACCTCACAAAGAGGCAATCTCGAGGCTTGTCACACCACCACTTATCCTCCACCAGTATGTTGTCAGCCCCACATTTTTCAATGGGTCTACCGACATCATAGTACGGGGAATCCCATATCTACATGATTGAGGCATACTTCTCCCCATTTTGGGCCTTTTATGTAGGCGTTCGATGTTCGTCGCTTCGTCCCTTGTAGCGGTAGTGGTGACAGTGCACAATAAAGTCATCTTTGGTGACTTGTTGTTGACGGTAGCGACATCATTTGCTAGATGAACAGTTTTTCCTCTAGTTCCATCTCGGTGGCATTGCCTATGACAACGTCAATAGTTGGCGGGATTAGATTCCTTAAATACGTTCTGGATCATGAGGTTAGGGTTTGTAAGGCATGTCAGCGCAGTGGTGGTAGAGGATTCCCTTTACAACCGGGTTCTTGATGTAGGAGATATGCCCTAGAGGCAATAATAAATGTTATTGATTATCTCCCTGTTCATAATTATGTTTATGTTCCATGCTATAACTACAATGATTCTCGAGTCTGCAAATAAAACGAGGCTTGAAGGAAGACTCATATGCACGTGTGGAATAATAAATGGTAAAATGTATTCCTAGTCTGGCCTCTAAGACTGGCTCAAGTATTGCATGATGATCCTGTTTTCCTGATCATGGGCATGGCTATGCCGGCAATTTTGAGGGCACAATGTTAGAAGAACATTTGTGTTGAATCGACCTGAATTAATGTTATGCTATGAGATACATTCGTCATAAGTTAATGGTTAATAACACAGAGAAGTTAATGTTTGCATAATTCCTTAGACCATGAGAGTATCGAGTTTCTTCATGCTTGCTTCATGAACTTTGGGGTTTGTTAAACGTCATCCGTAAATGGGTGGCTATTACGGCGGCTTACGGGTTCATGGAAAAGTATGTCAAGTAACTTGATAGCTCAAGATTGGGATTTGCTCGACGATGGAGAGATATCTCTGGGCCCTCTCGATGTTACGGTATCCATCATCGTCTGGCCAGACACTTTGTGATTTGATCACGGGGATGCCGGAACACGGGAACGAGAAAAGAGAACAATACCGGTAACGAGAAAAGAGAACAATACTAGTAACGAGGTAACTGGCATAGTGGACAAGTTGTTGTTCCACGGGGATGCCAACATGTCTCACCTCGGGTATTTGTAACATATCGTGAAGCAACAGGAATAGCACACGGCAACTGGAGGTTCACTCGAATATTCATTCGTGTGGGTATAGGGGTCAATATGGGTGTCCACGGCTTCGATGTTGATCATTGATCGGAAGGGGTTTCGGGTCATGTCTATACTTCACCGAACCTATAGGGTCACACGCTTAAGGGTCATCTATCTGCTGAATACTAGACAAGGAGTCCGAGAGAAAGTCACTAGAAAAGTTTCAGAGACAACGGAAAGGTTCCGGAGAGAACACTAAAAAAGTTTCGGTAAAACCGAAAAGTTGTTTTGAATAAAACCATTGATTCAAAAAGGTTTCAGCAAGCACCGGGAATGTTTTGGAGGTTGCCAGATTGGTCTGGTAATTTCTGGAAATTTTCCGGAGAATAAACCGAAAAAGGTTTTCGGAGGTGCCAGAAATTTTTACCGGGTAAACAAAGATGGTTTTAAATTAAACCACCATACCGGAAACTTTCTGAAGCACGTCCAGATAATTTTATAGGGTGTCGGAAATGTTCTGGGACCTTCCGGAATTTTTCAGAAGTAATAGTCACGGAAAACATCTTGTCCCGTCGTGAGGGGACAAGATCCCATGATGCGTGGGGCTCTTTTGGGGGCACCCCCTTGAGGGGGCAGCCCCTTGTGGCTGGACAAAGGTGTTGGGGGCCCCATGGTGGGGGGCAGCCTCCACAAATGGTGGAGAGTGTTGGGAGGAAGGTGGGGCCCCATGGGGGAACACCATGGACAAGGGAACATGTTTTCTCCATGTTTGGTGGGAACATGTTTCCTTGTTTGGTGGGTGCATGTTTTGTGGGCTGAATTTCAGCCCCCCCTCACCCTTCCACCATTATATAAGGAGGTGGAGAGGAGGTCTCCATCCTCACTCGAACTCTCTCACACAAGCCATGCATGATCTGGCATTCTCTCTCCCTCCCAGCGAAATAGTTTCATAGAGCCGAAAGGTTGTCTGGGTTCCGGTGGGAACTACTTCTGGATGGCGAAGCCCTGCTGGATAGAGGACGCCGTATGTATGCAACTCTGTAGAGAGATCGTAGTTTCGGTCTTAGTTTGAGAGTGCCTCCCGAAGGGCTGTCCGTGTGACCGTCCGAGTTTTGGAGGTCCTCCCGAAGGGCTGTGCGGGTGACAGTCCAAGTTTTGGAGGTCCTCCCGAAGGGTTGTTCGCAACACCGTCCGGGGGACTGTCCGACCGCCTCCCAGAGGGCTGTCCACGGGGCAGATGAGGGTATTCATCCTCGCGGTTGGGAGGTTGTAAAATCCTAGCTGCGGGGACATGCACCGCCGTTCTTCATCGACTCTACTTCCGCTGCGCTACGAGTCGGTAACGAAAAGATCAAACCTTGTATGCAGTCTTCATAGTGGTCATGGGCTGGTGCGTAGGTCAGAATTTTTTTGTTTTCTGCCGCTTTACCAAAAGTGGCATCAAGAGCCATGCTATGCGTAGATGCATGTTGCGATCTAGAATGCATAGAGATGTATGGGTATTGCATAATATAATTTTGGAGTAGATGAGATCTATTGCTGAAAATTATTTATGCGGGTAGCAGATGAAATCTGTTACCCGATGTTCATGTTGCTTCCCCTGAATTTGCGTAGTCCTGATCTTGACGGCATGGTGGAATCTCACAAAGTTCTGGCAATCCGCGATCCTTTCATGCTGCTCCTGAGTATGCCGATTGACAGATCAAGGAAGTGCTAACAGTTCTTTGGGTTCCACCATAGTTGAGAAAGATGGATGTTTCGCAGACGAAAGGGCAATGCAGATGTGATCTGCACGGGGATCACGCGTATGACGAAGTTTAGTATGGGGCTCAAGATTTTATTATCTCGTGTTTCATACACCCTGGAAAGTTAATCTAGCAACTTGAATTATCATACTTGATGATGGACGTTGGTAGCTTCGGTTTGTTTCAAAACCTTAGAAGCCACGTAAAACAAGTTTTTGCATGGACCGATTAGAGGCGTCTAACTTGGTTTTGCAGGATGGTTTGTGACGGGGATATACCCCATGGTATGACCCGGCCTGGCGACTCACAGGAGACCCGACCGAAGACATGACATCTTATTAATGACCCGGCCAGGCAACTCACAGGAGACCCGTTAAAGACATGACATCTTATTTATGACCCGACAAGCGGGTCACGGGATGACCAAGCCCAAGACCCGGCGGGTGAGCCGGCGCTAGGCGGCTCACAAGAGAAGGCCCACAGGAGAAGACCCACAAGAAAGAAGGATTCCCTTAAAGGAAATAAGATCCGGAGTAGGATTCGTGAGAGACTAGTCCTAATCCTACTCCTAGTAGGACTCTATTTGTAAACCTACCCTCTCCTCTTATATAAGGAGTGGTAGAGCACCCCTAGAGGGGGAAGTTCTCAAGAGACACAAGTCTACAAGTTTAGACAACACAAGAGATTAGAGGCACAAGAGATTAGAGGTACCAATTAGCACCCTTGTAATCGAGAGATCTTCATCATCATCAATACCAGACAAGCAGGACGTAGGCTTTTACCTCCATCGGAGGGGCCGAACCTGGGTAAAACTCCGTGTCTTCTCGATTCCGATCAACCCCTTCAAGCCGCCACACAGTTGCGTCTCGCCCCAAACCTAAGTCTATTCACCCGGACATCTGTCGTGACAAATCCACGACAGTTTGCATGTGCATGTGATGTGGTATAGTAGTATTCATAATAATTTGATTATGTATGAGATGACTATATGATGTAAATTGATTAACATGACCTGCGTGTCATGATTTAGTATGATGGCTGGAGCCATATGATTGCACTTTAATGACCTGCGTGTCAACCTTATGTAATGCACTTATTTTATTAGCTATAGAGATAGCAATATTATCTGGTGCATCGACAAGGTGGTGGCAATCTTCGCGAAGGTGAACACCGACGCGAATGCTGAAGACGAAGAAATACAAGACTTCTCCGTCAGAAAGGGCTACACCATATCATGCTATTATGAATTGTCTGAGATGTTTATCCCTTATGATGCACCCTTTTGATTGTGCGGTAGTCACTTTTATTAGGGTGATCTCTCACAAAATATCAAGTAGTTAGTGTTCTCCCAAGTGTAGCATCGTCACGGTATCTTTCCTTTCGGGGTATCACATGGATACATGGGTACGAACGATTGTACGGGTGTGAGGCGGGTGAGTTGAGACCTCGCAGCGTGATCACTTGGTTGTCTTGACGTTCAGACATGAAAGTCATGAGCTCGGAACACACGCATCGAAAGATGAACAAGGGTCACATAGAGATGCGATTGGCAAGTTGGCCTACCGATTACAATTCTCGTCACTTGAGATGGATACATCCTTGGCGTTGAATTGTAATATGGATCTTGAAACACTCACAATCAATTATGAGAGATATTGATTTGAGTGGGAGTGCACTGTAGAATTGAATTCTTTTAATTTTCAATGCAATTAATTTTTAACAATGTCTAAGTGTGATATGCATAATAGTTGTAGAATAATGGCTCGCGTTTCCACATTCCCTATTAATATTGAATAGTTGTTAAATATCTGGTTAAAACTTTACGGTTGGTAACGTAATGTGAGGATTGTCCTCAGTAGTGCCGAGAAGGACTTTGTCCTATCGCATACTTTCGGTATTCTCCCGCTAATGCTATGGATCATGTGACTCTCGTCCTTCAATCCAAAAGCTAGAATTTTGTTTTAGTCAAGTGTAATACGTTTGCTTCCATGAGACACGAACTTCGAAAGTTTGGATAGTTATGTGATATTCATGGAATCTGAAAATAATTTTCAGAGAAAGACAAAGGCTAAAAGATATGAGATATCCAAAACAATGTTTGTTTGCAAACTATTAGTAAAGGAGTTTACTATGCATTAGACTGATAAGAGAGGGATCCAGGAGAACGCCTGTCATATGATGAAAGGTGAATAAAACAACAACTTAAAGATAAAGGAAGTGTCCGAAGGGTGTTAGTAAGATTTCACGCCTAGGAAGTCCGGGGCTAATGCCACTCTTAATTTGCATGCTTCTTTTAAGAGTAGGAGAAATACTAAAACTTAAACTGTTAGAAGTATAATGGCAAAAGGAAAGAAGACTGGAATATCCAGCTCATGTATGAATGTCATCAAGTTTTTGATGTATAGAAGGCTGGTCAAAGATATAGTTCTTGGGAATTATGGTTAAACATGTTAATCACTAATTCTTGGGTATTGTGAGTCAATCACAAAGATACCCGCTCGATTGCATTCTGTTGCAACTCGATGTAAGAACTACTATGACCTAAAAGACTAGCTAGGGATGAGGTTTAGATACACGCAGGGAACATAGTAAATATTACTATGCCTTCCATCGGTGTATTCCCTATGTATTAAGTTTCATAAAACATTTCAGAGTTTCACACTCTAGCCCTTTGCATAAGGTATCATGCAAGAAGGTTGTTCATAAGAGAACTTTTCATGTTCGGTGTTATGAATAACATAAGGGCCATACTTTCATTATGAATGAGATGTATGTTATGAATATTGATAATAATACATTACCTCTGGGTTTACTTTTATAATTCATTTTAGAGTTTCATACACTCTAGCCCATTGCACAATGTTTGTTGCAAAAGAGTTGTTCATAAAAACAACAATTGTTGTTCAGTATTATGAATAACATGAAGACCATGCTTTCATCCTAGATGGGATGTATGTTATGAATATTTATGGAAATATGATACATCCATAACACTGACGCTAAATGTCTCAAGACTAAAACAATACCACACAGGTGTGGCACTACATTTGGTCACATTGGAGAAACCAGCATGGAAAATTGCATTATGATGGATTTTGAAGTCATTTGACTTTGAATCATCTGACACTTGCAACTTTCCTCTGAAAAGTGAAGTGACTAAAATAACGTTCATAGGCCATAAGGAACGAGCAAAGAACAGATTGGTAATCATACATTATGATGTGTGTAGTTCAATAAATGTTGTTGCAAGTAGTGGATTTATCTATCTTCAAAAATGACTCAAGTAGATATATGGATATTTACTTGATGAGACGTGAGTCTGGATCCTTTTGAAATCATTCAAAAGGTTTTCAAAATTAAGAAGAAAATATTGTAACAAGAATATTATGTTTCTACAGTTCGGTTGTAGAAAGGAATATTTGAGTTACAAGTTTAGCGAATGTCTGATGAGTTGTGAAAAGAGTTTCATAACTTGCACCTCCCGGAACACCACTGCAAAGTGGAAAGTCCGTGAAGATGTAATCGAACCATTTATGACATGGTAAGATCAAAGATGACATAAATAAATTTGCCATTATCCCTTTTTAAAGTGATGCTTTAGAGACTGCGGCTTTTACACTGAAAATAGCTCCATCAGGTCTGTTGAAATGACATCATGGTATGGTACACCCAACCATGTTACATCTTTTCTTAACATTTGGAATATGGGGCTTGTGTAAAAGGTTACAAACCTATTCCAAATCATACAAGTGCTACTTTGTAGGTTATCCCAAGAAAATGGGTATTCCTCCCTCAACTATACCGAGGCAAATAGGTTTGCCACAAAGGACGGTATGCTTTTTGAAGGAAATAGTTCTTTCAAAAGGGGTGAGTGGGAGAACACTCCAACTCGACAAGATAAACAATATCTTCGTCATTAGTTCAAAGGAAAGGAACCTTCGAAGTGATTCCAGGGTTTCCTACTGCGACTGATACGGAAGTCTCTACAATAAAATGTATGGACTTCGGTCGAACTTGCAGCTGAACCTCGTAGGCAAGGCTCGTGCAAACCTCTCAGGTGCGCAAGCAAGATATTTTTGTTGGACAATAGTATACGTACGATACACAAGGAAGCGGTGATGGGCCCTGACTCCGGAATTGGCTAAATGCCAATACAATCCGAGATAATTTCCATATAAATGTTTCAAGATTAAAATCTTGATAGACCTTTCGGAAGACTTAGAGTCTAACAAATATTTATGGAACTAAATACTGATACGGATAAAAATGTTTTATCCATAAAGCTTGACTTGTTGAAATAACAAGTTCAAGGAGTTGACTACGATGAGGTTGTTTCACCGTAGCGATGCTTAAAGTCGGTTCGGGTTGAACTAGCAATTAATACATTTTTCAATCATGAGATATGAAACATGGATGATGAAAGGATTTCCATCTGATGGAAATGTAACCAAGGACTTGCATGTGTTACAGTCCAAGGTATTTTGTCAGTCCAGAGGATGCTAGTAAGGGTGCAAACTTCAGAGTTCCAGCGATGGACAGAAGAGAGCAAAATGGAGTTGGAATCTTCGTGTTTTGATGAAATGGTCAAAGGGGTTTGACTTCATCAATGGGTAACGAAGATGCTTGTAATTCAAGAAATTAAGTGGCAGCATAATAATATTTCTAAAAACCTTGTGTGCTTGACACATTGTTAATTGGAAATAAATTTCTTGACACGAATTAGGACTTCATTTGAAAAGGGTTTTTTCGATGAAGTGCTTGGGCTAAATAGCCTTAATATTAGGCATGATGATCTATGGAGATAAATTTACCTAATATGGCTAAGAAATTAATACATATTGACAAGATGCTAAAACCTTTTAGCATTTAAAATGCCAAGGAGTGATTCTTGCCGAAGTCACATGGAAAGAGTTTTTGCAAGACTCTGTGTCCCAAAACACTGATGAGTAAAATACATGATGGCGATTCCACACACTCTTGTGTTTGGATTAATCATGTATTCCATGGTATGTAAAAACAACCAGATATGTTCGATACTCCCAAACTGTTGTGAGTATAGATACCAAAGTGATCAAAGGACAACAGTGAAAAATGTCATTGAGTACTAAAGTAGCACTGTTGACATGTTTTCTTGCAAGCGGAGATCATGAAGAGTTCGTTGTAAAGGTTACATTGATACAATCTTCATTTATGCTCCATGCGATTTTCGATTTAAATTAAGGGTTTTGTGTAATACACAACATGGTGGCACGATAGTTGGAAATTGTTCCAAACAAGATACTATGGCGAATTGTATAACAAAGGCTAAGTATGTTGACGCTTTAGAAGCGACAAAGAAGTTGTTGATTCATATATTTCATTCATGAACTTAGTATGGTTCCAAGATGGCTTTGATCCATGGGACACTATTGCAGATAGTTACTCCATAGCTCAGTCTGAGGAATCAGGTTTTGACCAATGATTCACACATATGCAAAGCCAAGTCCACACAAAATATGAATTTTGTGGAAGCGTGAAAACAAGGATATGCAAAGTTACACACGGAGCTGAAGTTATCAGATCCGTTGGACATCAGGCTATACCACAAGCGAAGCATAGTTTACACCAATATGCCATAGGTGTAAAGTGCATTAGTATTGACTAGATTATTGACTCTAGTGCAAGTGAGAGTCTATAGAAGATATGCCCTAGAGGCAATAATAAATGTTATTGATTATCTTCCTGTTCATAATTATGTTTATGTTCCATGCTATAACTGCAATGATTCTCGAGTCTGCAAATAAAACGAGGCTTGAAGGAAGACTCATATGCACGAGTGGAATAATAAACGGTAAAATGTATTCCTAGTCTGGCCTCTAAGACTGGCTCAAGTATTGCATGATGATCCTGTTTTCCTGATCATGGGCATGTCTATGCCGACAATTTTGAGGGCACAATGTTAGAAGAACATTTGTGTTGAATCGACCTGAATTGATGTTATGCTATGAGATAAATTCGTCATAAGATAATGGTTAATAACACAGAGAAGTTAATATTTGCATAATTCCTTAGACCATGAGAGTATCGAGTTTCTTCATGCTTGCTTCATGAACTTTGGGGTTTGTTAAACGTCATCCGTAAATGGGTGGCTATTGCGGCGGCTTACGGGTTCATGGAAAAGTATGTCAAGTAACTTGATAGCTCAAGATTGGGATTTGCTCCCCTGATGATGGAGAGATATCTCTAGGCCCTCTCGATGTTACGGTATCCATCATCGTCTGGCCAGACACTTTGTGATTTGATCACGGGGATGCTGGAACACGGGAATGAGAAAAGAGAACAATACCGGTAACGAGGTAACTGGCATAGTGGACAAGTTGTTGTTCCACGGGGATGCCAACATGTCTCACCTTAGGTATTTGTAACATATTGTGAAGCAACAGGAATAGCACACGACAACTGGAGGTTCACTCGAATATTCATTCGTGTGGGTATAGGGGTCAATATGGGTGTCCACGGCTTCGATGTTGATCATTGATCGGAAGGGGTTCCGGGTCATGTCTATACTTCACCGAACCTATAGGTTCACACGCTTAAGGGTCATCTATCTACTGAATACTAGACAAGGAGTCCGAGAGAAAGTCACTAGAAAAGTTTTGGAGACAACGGAAAGGTTTCGGAGAGAACACCGAAAAAGTTTCGGTAAAACCAAAAAGTTGTTTTGGATAAAACCATTGATCCAAAAAGGTTTCGGAAAGCACCGGGAATGTTTTGGAGGTTGCCAGATTGGTCTGGTAATTTCTAGAATTTTTTCAGAGAATAAACCGAAAAAGGTTTTCGGAGCTGCCAGAATTGTTTACCGGGTAACCGAAGATGGTTTTAAATTAAACCACCATACCGGAAATGTTCTAGAGCATGTCCAGATAATTTTAGAGGGTGCAGGAAATGTTCTGGGACCTTCCGGAATTTTTCAAAAGTAATAGTCCCGGAAAACATCTTGTCCCAGCGTGAGGGGACAAGATCCCACGATGTGTGGGGCTGTTTTGGGGGCGCCCCCTTGAGGGGGCAGCCCCTTGTGGTTGGACAAAGGTGTTGTCCCCCCCATGCTGGGGGGCACCCTCCACAAATGGTGGAGAGTGTTGGGAGGAAGGTGGGGCCCCATGGGGGAACACCATGGACAAGGGAACATGTTTTCTCCATGTTTGGTGGGTGCATGTTTTGTGGGCTGAATTTAAGCCCCCCTCACCCCTTCCACCACTATATAAGGAGGTGGAGAGGATCTCTCCATCCTCACTCGAACCCTCTCACACAAGCCATGCATGATCTGGCATTCTCTCTCCCTCCCAGCGAAATAGTTTCGTAGAGCCGAAAGGTTGTATGGGTTCCGGTGGGAACTAGTACGGGATGGCGAAGCCCTGCTGGATAGATGATATCATATGTGTGCAACGCTGTAGAGAGATCGTAGTTTTGGTCTTAGTTCGAGAGTGCCTCCCGAAGGGCTATCCGTGTGACCGTCCGAGTTTTGGAGGTCCTCCCGAAGTGTTGTCCGAGTGACAGTCCAAGTTTTGGAGGTCCTCCCGAAGGGCTGTTCGCGACACCGTCCGAGGGACTGTCCGACCGCCTCCCGGAGGGCTGTCCGCAGGGCAGATGAGGGTATTCATCCTCGCGGTTGGGAGGTTGTAAAATCCTAGCTACGGGGATCTGCACCGCCATTCGTCATTGACTCTACTTCCGCTGCGCTACGAGTCGGTAACGAAAAGATCAAACCTTGTATGCAGTCTTCATAGTGGTCCTGGGCTGGTGCGTAGGTCGGAATTTTTTTGTTTTCTGCTGCGTTACCCCATCTTCATCACTTCGGTGCTAGTGGAGGAGCTACAAACAAAATGTTGCACAAGGCCAAGACTAGACAACCTAAAGAAAATCACAAAATAGACCCCCTAATGGCTCGGTTGGCCTTGACGCTCCAAGATTTTTCTCCTTGGTTGGATGGGTCCTGCCCCATTTATTCTTCAAGGTAGCTCCGACACTTTTGATGTACCTTTCGGCACTGCCCATGAGGCTTGTAAGAACTAATGGATGTCAGTCTCTTGCATTTGAATCTCTTTTAGTTGTGAAGACTTCATGTCGAGGGCGATGGTTTGGCAGGACGGCCTTGACGGCTTCCCGTCCCCGATCAATAACGACATGCTGGGTCTAGAGATGAAGTAGCATGTGGCTGTTTTGTACTATTGGTTTGGTTTATATCTGGGTGTTTTTTCAGAAATAAATCTATGAGAATGGATGTGGACACATTTTTGGATTGTGTGTCCAACTCATTATTTCTTTTTTGTCTCTTCTATCTAAGTAAATGTGTTATTTGTGTTACAAAATCAATGGAAAGAGGCTAGCAAGTTTGATAAGTTGGCACTGGGGGTTGTGTCAATTTGGTGTGCATGAATCATCTCTTTCTATCCTCTCATCTCCTTGTTCTCTCCACCCACCTTCGAGATTTCTCTTCATCTTGTCTGTTGCCGGTCCCTTCCCTCGCTACTGGCTACTACCGGTGGTGAGTAGGGTGAGGATCTCCTCCCCGGTACCCTTAGCTATAGCTGGTTTTTAAGCCCTACATTGCAAATTTTGGAGATAATCTCATGGGAGTGGTGAATCCAGTGGGTGTTGTGGATGGGCTTTCACGAGAAGATGAATCTGCTATGCTTAGAGATGGCATTCTCCTGGCATTTCTCGTATCATCCGAACCCAAAAATCTTCAGGTCTCTGTTCTTGCAAGATCCTCCTTCATCTTCTTCGATCTGGGATTTGGTTTGGCGGTTGGTGCCGTCGTGGAAGCCTGAAGCAATTCGTGTGCTCAAGACTGATGCATGGTTCTCCCAACATGCATCGTTGGTGCACGCGTCCCTTGTGGATATTTTTACAAATTTTATTTTAGTTAAGGTTGATTTTGTTTAGGGGATGTCGTGTCCCTATTATGTACCTTGACCTTATTTATGGAATTATGCACCTTGACCTTAATTAATATAGCACTAGAAGGGTTGGACGCGCTTTGCCGTGTCATTGGTGTTGTTGGGTTTCCTAGAAAAATACTATGTTTTAAAATATAAGGTGTATTACTTTTCTGAAAAGTCAAACCTTTTAGGCTTGATCAAATTTGTAGAGAAATATATCAAAATCCATAATATCAAATTAATATTTTAGATTCATCATGAAATGAATTTTCATACTTTTTTGTTTAGTATTGTGAGTGCCAATATTTTTACTCTAAACTTGGTCAATGTTAAAGAAGTTGACTTACTAAAAAACTAATAGCCCTTAATATTTTGGAACTGATGAAATATTTAGTTTGGCGGGTGGGAAGATGATCAGTGGCGAATCTTGAAAGAAAATGAAGGGGAGACTCAAAGTTAACGATGTGTAGAAGAAGTCAAAAATTCTCATTTTTTTAGTGCAAATAAGGTTAGAAAATTTACACGAATACTAGTAATTCTTCTTTTCCAATTTTTGGAGAGGGGGCTCGAGCCTATCGAAGCCCCCTGCTAGATCCACAACTCGAGATGATAGCGTATTGTGTTTTAATTCATAATGTGATGGTTTGATGGGCCTTTTGTGATGTGATTCTGTGTTATTCGCTAATCAATCTATATTTATGTGAAGAAATTTTTATGCCGGTGGTTGCATGTATTATTGGTGCTATAATATCACATGGTGACACTTCTTTTTCTATGTGGTGCAATGGTACGTGTTTTTGATATGTGGTTGATGTTGTTTGATTTGAAAAACTGTTGGCTCGATCAAAATCGTATACCAAATCCAAAATTGAATATCTCAACTGAATGAAAGAGATTTAAAATTAGGAAAAATATTGAATTAAAAGAAACGAATGAAAGAGCTTGAGAAATTGTTCACCAGTCAAAATTAGATGACCTAATTTTAAATGTAATATCTTAATTAGTTTTGAGCCTTAAAATTAGAAAGTATAGTGTATAGTATAAAAGAAATGAACAAGAGAGCTTGGAGAAAATGTTGTCCAATCAAAATCGAGTGACCCAATTCTAATTGAAGTCCTTAATTAGATGTAGGCTCTTTAAAACTTAGAAGCATATAGTGTTATAAAGGATACGCAGGGGCGTTTTGGTTGCCAAATGAAAAAATTATGTAATAATGCATGGTGTGATCCGTGATGGGTCCCTTTGCATGTACGGTCTGTTGACTGGCGGCCCCCCGTGCCGCTGGTGGGTGGGCCGGTTCCTCCCCCCCACGGAAAATCTGCCTCCATCACTCCATGCATGCGCGGACGGAAACGTCAAACAGCGCACGATCGAGCTGGTTCTCTTGTCGTACCATGCAATCATCATCATCAACTGAACAAGATAAGCTGCCCTAAAAGAAAAGAAAAACAAGAAGACCAGTTCAAAAAGAAGAGAAAAACAAGAAGAGTGAACCAGTGTTCAAAGAAGAAAAAAACAAGAAGAGTGAACCAGTGTTCAAAGAAAAGAAAAAAGGGAACCATGCAGTTAAATCATTAGTAATTTCTCAACGAGAAGTAGTGCACCCTATAGTTGGATCCGTAGCGGCACAGTTCAGGTGATGCGAACAAACTGGGAATGCGTCCTCTCTCCCGTAAAACATGTTGATACGCCAAGCAGCATACCATCCAACACCAGGCACTGTACGCATTTATGTTTGCACGTGACGGTATATAGATATTCCAAACGCGAGCCTTCTATGAAATACTGTATGAAGAAAATACATATCACTCCCACCCCCTGGGGCATAGTACGCCTTTATTTTAGAATTTGTTTTAGTCAAAAACTTCAAGTTGTTTTTAAAAGGTTTTATTAGTGCAAAACAACTTAAGGTTTGCCCATCAACGTGAAATAACCAACATCTGTTGACGCCCAAAAGTGACATAAGAAACACAATACAAAAGAAGAAGTATCATTAAAGGATAGATATCGCCATTGGATATCCCTATTTGAAAAGATCAAAATGGATACAAGGATAGTCCAAGTCGAAGCTCGGACGCGATAGTTATGACAAGTTCAGAGAGACATGTGTTGAAATTAGTTTTTGACATTGCATAAAAAACATAATTAATATGGCTTTAAATGAAAAAGTGTCCAACATAAAAATTCTTTGTATCGTGGACGCAAACAACTTTACATTCTTGGTAGTGCAACACACTTGAAAATGACAACCTGGTATAACCGGGCCCGACCCAAAAATTACCGGAGGTTTGCCTACTATAATTGGAAAAAATCCTAAAAGGGCCGATGGTTTAGCCATTATAACCGGTCCAACACGAGAATGTTGGTACATTGCCCAGTACCCAATTTGTCTAAAAAAAATGTCGACACCATGGGACACCTTTCGGCATCGATCAAGACGACCTCAAATAAGAAACATTCAACATAAAAGTTGTTTGTCTCATCGAAATGAAGAACTTTTCTTTTTCGGAATCATCTCTATGCAAGGTCGTTTCCAACCTCCACCGAGTTGGCAATACAAATACATCTCGGAGACATATATTAGTAAAGAGTGAAGCATGCTTCAAACAGGAAAGTGTTCAACATGAAAGTTTTTCTCACCATCGAAACAAACAACTTAGCTTTTTGAGTCATCTAAATTCAAGGTCAGATGTGACCTCTACATTCGATGCGAGGTAAGAACATTTTGACCTGCACGGTTTTTGGACTCACTTGTATGAATTAAGGTAGGTTAGTTTTTTTTTTCAGACAGTAGGTTAGATATTTGGACGGTAATTGAATTTATTTTCTTGTACAGGAAGTTCAGTCATCTCATATACTCCGTATATATTAGAGATGGTGTCGATTGAGCAACACACAATCGTCAAACTAATCAATCTTTTAGTTTTCTATTGTTTCGTCTTCATTTGTTTTCTTTCTCGTTTTCTTGTTCTGACATCTAACCTCGAGGCCCTAGGCCGATCATGCCGATATAGTACAGCTCATAGTCGCCGCGCGTGCCCTAGCAGGGTCCCTCCAGGTCGTGGGATTTTAGGTTCTCAAAAAATCTCACAGGCATGTCTTGAGTACCACGCTCCCGGCAAGGCTCCTCAAGCTACTGTGTGACTTGTGCATCACACTCGATATTGGGATACATTATGACGTGTTTGTGTGCGAACAACTTCTGGCTACCGATTGATAATTGTACTACTACGCGTTTACACCTTTCTATTTAGGCGAATGTAAAGTAATGTAAGCTTAGGTGACGACATGTATATATTTAACACGGAGAAAATATGATTTACACCTTCCTATTTAGGCGAATGTAAAGTAATGTAAGCTTAGGTGACGACATGTATATATTTAACACGGAGAAAATATGGTTTACACCTTTCCATTTAGGCGAATGTAAAGTAATGTAAGCTTAGGTGACGACATGTATATATATTTAACATGGAGAAAATATGATCCTGCGCTGCGGAAGACAGCAGGGAGAGGGAGGCATGTGAGTTGGTTGGCAAAACAGTGCAGCCGATGATGCTTGAGTAGTGTGACCCATGTAACCCCATGTTTTGCCTCCTCCCTTTGCAACCGTTCCCAGCTTCCAACTTTTACTCTCCAGACCAGCGGTAGCAGTGTATGTACCTTGCCAATTCCTTAGGAAAGTCAAACAATTAAAAATGGGTCCACCGGTCCATAAATAGTTTCCACTAATACATTTTTTGGCCGGGGATATCGCGCAACTTTTTTTCGGGCAGGAACATAATTTATTCTACCTTTACATTCAGTATGGTATTTAATTATAGCATTCCTAGCATAACCCAGAAAACGAACTCCCAATAAGGCTGCTCGCAGTGGTAGTATCATATACAAGTTTAATGCTAGTGTGTGACATTGGCTCTGTAGTGCATCGTATCAATGATTAATATTTTAGATGATTCTCCTTTCAAATATATATATATATTAGATGATTTTATTTATTGACATGCAATATACATAGTAGCACGTCATTTATTATGATATGGTATCATGATATGATATCTAACCTTTTTTTTCTTCATTTAATTGTATGTTACCTCATCAAAATTGCTTAGTTGACATGCATGATAATTGCCATATAATACTTCCAGTACGAGAGGTTTAACCCATTATAGAGAGCTTTTCAATAATTGTTTTTTTAATCATGGGAGATGCCACTCTAGAACATCCCTCATGCGAAGAGTCTCAATCAATTCTTGCATTGACACTGATGAAATAGAGCCCACGCGTCATTGGCTCCTTCGATTCCCCTATCGATACTTGCTCTCCTTTTTTGTCCTGCAAAAAGGCGAGCACCACCACGACCCTAGTGTGAGGAAGAGAAGGTCATAGAGGGATGTGTCCAAAAAGAGACACGGTGAGCTTGAGCCAGCTACGGCGGAGCTCGGGCATGGTTGTGCTTCACCATGTGGCGTGCCTGCCAGAGACGGGTATCAAAAGCACGAGTGAGAAGCACACCATGGTGTTACACGGAGATGTGAGATGAATGCACATGGACAGTGCATCTCATGGAGGCGTGTGCGGCAACAACTTGTATAATGCGGGCGGTATGGGAAGCAGATAACGGTTTCAGTTATAATGCATGTTGGTTACATCCAACGGTGTCCGTGGCGGTTGAGGTGTCACTGGCAGTAAATTTTGCAACGGCCATAGGAGGCATTTTGAAGAGGAAAAGTCATTCCACCATAAAAGAAGCTTGGGGATTGCGAATGTGAGGAAATGAAACTTCCCCTCTTAGTTGGCACCGGGGCTTTTTTGGGTGCTTCAAATTTTTAAGGGTTGTGTCATTATTGGGGATCTACCATAGACTCTTATTAACCGAGATAGCCGATGGTTACTCTTAAAATGGAGTACATGATTCTTTTGTGAATTATTAATCCTGACGGTTGAAGTTTAAGCACTATTTCAATAGTCACAAAAGTAAGCACATTTAGTTTGAACACACTTCCCTACATTGCAGAAGTAGTTCGATAATACGAGGATCCTCTGAGATGCAATTCTTGCATATTTTCCCTTTGTTGCTTGACTTCGAAATCAGAGTGGCGTTGCCATTACCGCGGATTGTCAGCCGTTTGGCAAAGGCCGACGTGGACCTTGGGTTGCTGTTTCAGAGACGACACCATGGCTGGTTTGGTGCGGTGAAATTGGAATCACTTGCTCGTGGAGAAGTGAGACGATCGGCAGTGTGTGAGAAATTGTGAAGTGCATGTGGGTAATCAGGCCAGTCAGTGATGCCCCGTGTGTTTTGGGACGCGTTGTAACGTCTTTTTCACCTGATTTTCATTAATTAACTGGGTAGTCATCTTACTTTAATCATTGGGAGTAAGGAGCTAGATGTTACTTAATCATTTTAATGAGAAAATAGTTCCATTTTCAGGGCTCTGAGTAGTTCGGCAAGGTGGTTATGATGTTCTAGGTGGCCACACATGGGCAAAGAAGGAAAAAAAACAAATAAGAAAAGGACAACCCTTATTCAATTCCTTAATAGTCCATTAAAGCTGGGAACAGTACATGTGGCACTGTGCACAATTGGCAAAGTTTTCCCCTTCCAAGGTCCAAATGTCACCACACATGCAAAGGGGGGCTGTCCTGAGTCCAAGAATGGAGTAACTAAAGTTAAACAGTGTTGTGGACTTATGGTTCTGAGGCTGGCTTGTGAGTCAAGGCCTCAAACCAGGGGAGATTATCCAAATAGGGGAAGCTTACATCCCTGAGCTGAAAAAGCAGACAAGTTTTTCTTGGATGTGAGCTGAAATAGAGTATGGACTGTTGGTGAGCCAGGACCACAAACGGTTTTTTCACCCTGGACCACAAACTACCTCCTTGGAAGCCCTAACTGCCTCCTCCTTGCTTGCTTGACTTGTAGTATATCCTGGAATTTTTGTTTGGTTTCTGGAGTCTGGACAGCAACCCCTGAGTATTGCCCATGCACAGCTGCTCTTGCTTTTGGGTGCCTACATATATAAACAGTGCCATACGCCCGGCCTGCATACGTGCTTCTGTGATCTTGACAGGGATGGTTTCAAATAGTATTTTACTGAATTATCACAGGTTATCAGGGGAGCAGTTGTGGTAGTATAATATAACCTTTCTTCCTTTGTTTATGTGTGGCACTGGTGTTTTCTGGAGAAAGGGGGAGTGGATGCCAAAAGAGCCACATGGTGCATTATTGGTCTCACACCCTGCTTTAGTGAGACAAAATCTTCAAGAAAAGGACAGCCACGGGGAAATACTATAGACGAGGAGAGGAGAGCCTTCCTCCCTCCCTAACCGACGACGCAACCCATGTAGATTTCGCTGTAGATTACATAAACATCACACTGATGCACATCTAAATCATCTGTTCCATGTGGGTCTTGGTTTGTTTGTGCTAATTAAGGTTAGATTATTATTGCTTGGGACGTCGCACTTTCAGAAGACCTGACGAAAACCTCGCATGAAAAGACCTCAACTACCGCAGAAGATCATGTGGCGAAAATCTCTTGAAGTTGGGCAGGTGAAGATAGGTTTCAGAGAGAGGAAAACGATCGTTTTTTCCTTCTCTTTACGTGGTCGTTGTCTCCACCGTCCATGATACCAAGAGATGTTACGTCCACGTCGATCGTCCTGCTCCAGCTCCAGTAAAGCCTACGCACCTAAACGTCTCGCTTACTAGGAGCCATTAGTACCTCAGATCACTTCGTTGCTCATCCGTCACTTCGTCAGGTTGATCCAATGTCTCTGATGTCTCCCTGTCCTCTACTAACCCATCCATGTGTTCCGTCTTACTTACCGGAGCAGCTTACACACTGCGATCTGCGGCGAAAAACAGGCTCAAAACTTCAAAAACGCACCCGGCCTTATCCGTTTCCTTCTCCAAAATTTCACAGGGTTCCAATTCTATGGCGAGGTCATGTGGCTTTGCACAAGTTGGAACTTGTGGCCTGGCCTGACAAGTGGAGTGGTTTTTTTAAACCCCGGTCAGATTTAGAAAAGAAGGGTTAGCTGCTTGCAGCTACAAGACAATCAAGAGCACAAGCCTGGCAAGTGGTGCATTGATATAACAGGGATTTGGATTTTGCAAACCACTGCGTCCAGTGGTGTTATCTTTTTTTTTAATCTTCTTTGTTCTTGTCAAATTTCCTGTACCAGTAGTTCCCAATCTATGGCAAGATCACGTGGCTTTTGGAGGTTGGGACTTGTGTAGCCTGACGAGCAGTGATTTTCTAAGCCCGGTCTATGATTGAGAAAGGCAGGGTTAACAGAGGAGCCACGACAAACAAAAGCATAATCTTCTCCTTTTGGAATCTCTGCATTCTCCTCATCATGCATTTCATTGGTATGAGGGTGAATTTACAATGCCCATCTTGAAGTCCCAAGAAGGCCTAGAGATGTGCATTATGCCCTAAATTAGTATTAAACCAACAGGATGTCAGGATGCCATACACACATTCAAAGAGGTCAATCACTGTAAGTGGCACATTTTGATGGCACAGCTCCACATGTTTGATCTATGGACCAGAAACTTCTTGCAGAGATTTGGTTAGTAGAAAACAAATACCATGTCAGAGAGCTGGTACTACATTTTACTTTTTGCAAGAGTCTGTTTAGCCAACTGATGCATTTTCAGGGAGTGCTATCCAAAAAAAGTTGGTCAAAATCAGATTCGGTGGATGATATTTCAGGAGACGGTGAAATAAATATAGCCTAGTTGAGCTATAAGATGGATAGTTTTGTACTTTGGGGGCACATTTGTCTCAAGTACCAGTGTTTGTTTATGGTCTCATCAAGAATGTATGTCATCTCGAGAAGAGTCTCCTGGATGCCAGTTATGTCTAAGCGAATGATACAATCATTAGTCTAAGTATTGGAATAAGGAATTGTTGCCCAAAATAGCAAGGGGATAAACACTAACATCAAGGAAAGGAAGGGGGTATTGCAAGAGATGGAAAGACCAAGAATCTACTCCAAGGATAAATAAATTTAAAGTAGTAAGTGGCAACCAAAAGCAGTGTGCCAACCATTAAAGATTGTTGGCATGTCGATCGTAGCCTTTTTGTCCCCTATCCAGCACCATTAGTTTATGATCCTGTTATTTGTTTATAATTGTGTCATTTGTTTATGGCTGTGTTGTGGTGGTGAGATCAGATTCCCCAATGCAGGGGATGATTTTGGGACACCTCATCTGCCCAGTTGGATTCTCTGATGCATTAGGTAACACTTGCAGCATTAAACTAACATGGACCCAAATCTTTTACTGATATCTCCTTCCCTTATCTATTAGAAAAAAGAGTGTCAGCCTGATGAGGCATGGGCCTTAACAAATTGACACACTTGTTCTCTATCTGACAATTTGCATTGCTCAGCAACTTATCACTTATCTTCTCTTTTCCTCACAATAAAATAAAAACCTTACCAACCGACCACCACCAGCATAAACCAAATCTCTTCTCTCAGATTCTTCGACGTGCAATTATCAACAGAAGGTAGCAACAACATACTTTTGACTGAAAGGGAAAGTAACAACAAAATTCAAAGAAACAATCAAGTGATGAATTGTTTCTTTGCTGATGAATGAAACTGACAAGTAAAATCGCAACCGCAACAACCGTCTCGCCCTTGTCAAGCATATGTCATCCTCTGATCGTTCCTGTGATGCATCTTGCTCAGCCCCCCGGCAATCTCCTTGACGACCTCAGTCCCTTCAGAGCAGCGTGTGTGATCTGGTGTGCCGCCATTGTTACTATGCGAGCGACGAAGACCGGTGTCAAGATAACCTGGACTAGAGAAGTGCTCACCAGAAGCTCAGACCAAGTGTAATTTTGTAGTGTTTCCAAGCTGATTTGGTCCATTCATTTATGCACACCAGAATTTCCCAACTTAAGGAGCAAGAGCAGGCAAGCCTACTTGTTCAGAAAAATTGTCAAGATGATCATCATGGAGAGGATATTATTTTATAGGGTTAATTAGATAAACGCTCAAACTTTGAAAACTGCCATTTCTGCAGTGGCGTTTTTCAAAGTTTGCAAAAATTGCAGTGGCATTTCTCGGAATCGCCAGAATTGAGTGGCATTTATCCAATTAACCTTTTTTTTCTAAACTACAAGTGCGCGTTCTAAATAAAAAGATAGAGTAAAGAAAGAAAAGTGTTCCCGTTTGTGGGTGAACTTTATTTAACAATATCAGGTAATATAACTGTGTGTTTGAGACTATTGCTTTCATTTGCAGACTGCCTGAACAGAATTTCAGGAACGTGATCAGGCAATATCATACTCCAGTTTTTTGGTGCTGGCTCCAGTTCTTTACAAGAAGGTGGCCACATTCCATGCAGGTGTACTTTGATAAAATTCTACTGCGACTGGAAATAAGTAAAACGATACATTTGACGCAATTTTTCGTCGTATCGATGTCATTCTAGATGCAAACTTTAGTACTGCTAGAAACAAGTTTCCTCAGGATGGAACGGAAAATATCTCCCACGTGGGATAAACTGTTGTTACATTGAGACAACTTTCAGTTGGACTGGAAGCAAATTTTCTACTCGATGGAAACAGTTTTTGGTTCACTGAAATGAAAATTGATTTCACTGGAAGCAAATTTCACCATGAATGTTTTTCAGAAAGCTCTATGAATTTTGATGTGAGCTTGAAAAAATCATGGATACGACAAAATATATTTCGTCATGAAACTTTACAAACATGTAGTATGCATCCATATGTACGCATGTATTATTTTCAGAAAGTTTTGAAACATAAAAAAGTTTTTTTATTATTATATTTTTGAAAATTTAGTCTTCCTAGAAGGGCAGTGCTATATAACGCTTGCTGTGACTCACAACAGCCTGCCCGTTTTCCCCTCTTAACGCTGCGTTCGTTTGGTGTTGTCTTTTTCAATAAGTTTGGCTAGTGTTATTTTTTTTTACGAAAGCTAGGATCTTGTACTTTCTTTCTTTATGCCTTCTGTATTTGAAAAAATACAACAAAAAATATGCATTATGTATTTAAAAATATTTCATCATATAGTTAAAAAAATCAATGTATAACAAAAAAAATATTCGATGTGTACTTAGAAAATGTTTATCATTTTATTAAAAAGGTTCATCACGTATTAAAAAATGGTTATCATGTATTAAAATAAATTCACCATGTACTAAAGAATCTTTCATCATCTATTAGATAACTTTCATCATGTGTTAACAACCATTCAATCTCTATTAAACAATCAATAACATTTTTCATCGTGTATTAAAAAATGTGCACCGTGTAAAAATTGTCACATGTGCTTACAAGGTGTTAACGATAGTGGATTTTTGGGTCCCGAGCTCCATGAATCCCAAAATGTTTTTTTTTCAAAAACCAATTTATCAAGTTTCCAAAAAACGTGAAAAGTATATACATTTATATAGTGGTGTATATTGCATCTCTGTAAAATTTGGTGATGAAATTCATTTTGTGTGGTCTACACAAAAAAACAAATCATGAATATTTACTGTGAATAATACATGAAAATTACCAATTTATTTTTGTGTAGCTCATATCAGACGTATTTCGTCATGAAAATTTACAGACATGCAGTATACATCCATTTGTACATGCATGGTTTTTTTAAAACCTAAAAGGTTGATTTTTGCATTTTTTTAAATTTGGACTCCATGGAGACGGAGCCCTATTTTCATTTTCGGAATGATAACTAATCCCTTCATTCACAAATATATATAGACACGTTTTTGTGTATTTGTTCACTTGTTTCTATCCATGTGCAGTCCATATTTAAATATCCAAAGCATCCTATGTTCGTGAACGGCGGAAGTACATTAAAAAAAGGCACATAATGAAAAAAAACTGATCATATATTAACACTGTTTCATCATGTATTATAAAATGATTCTTCGTGTATTTTTTACAATGTCCATTGAGTATTATTTTATCATCTGTTGGAAAAATGGCCACTAAGTATTAGAAAGTGTTAATCATGTTTAAAAAATACATTATCATCTATTTCTTTATTGTGTATCTTTAAAATGTCCATTTAGTATTAATTATTTATCATGTATTTTTGAATTTCCATTGTACACAAAAAATGGATTATCATGTATGCAAAATCATCGCATGTTTAAGAAATGACCATTATGGATTAATAAAATGTTGCTACTGTATTATAATATATTTATTGTATATTTAAAAGTATCCACCATATATGGAAAAACTTTCACGTGTTGTGAAAATGTCCATTATGTATTTGTATCATCATATATTAAAAAATATTTGTGATTTATTAAACAATGAATGAAGGAAATGTATGAACAAAAAGTTAAATAGGGAAATCCCTAAAAACAAAGAGAATACAGGAGCAATACTGTTTTAAATAAATGATGTACATTTTTATAATACATGAATTTAACAGTTGAAATACGTGATGAACATTTTTTTAGTACAGGGTTAACATTTTTAAGTACCCGGTGAACATTTTTGTAAATATAACTAATATTCTTAATAATGCTGAATGTTTATAATTACACAACGAATAATTTAAAGTACACAATGACCATTTTCTACATATGATAAACTTTTAAGGCAAATATACATTTCTAATGCATTATAAACATTTTTTGGATATAGAATGAACATATTGGACACATGATTTTTTAGATTCCAATGAACATTTTTAATACACAATGAACATCTTTAATACACCGTGAACATTTTGGAAATACCAGATAAATATTTTAAAGAAAAAACAAAACAAAACTACTCCATCTATGTTGTCTTAACATAGCCGATCCCAAGCCCTAGTTAAAGAAGGATGGTTTTGATAGACTTTATGAGTCAACGTTAAAACTCAACCACCCTTGTGGGGACGAAATCCAAAAGAAAAATATGTTTGATACACCATAAAAAATATTAAAGACATGATGAACATTTTTAATACACAATAAACATTACACTATGACCATATATTAATACAAGAATACACAATAAATATTATCAATACACAACATACATTGTAAATTATACAATAGTTTTTGAAAATTCATGATGGAAAAAAGAAACAAGTGAACAAAAAAACATTAGAAGAAAAGAAAGGGTGAGAGAAAAACAGAAAGCAAGATACAATAAAGTAAAATGGAAGAGAAAGAAATGGAAATGAAAAAGAAGCTAAAAGAGCAATGGAAAATAATAACTAAGGAAGTATAACGAGGAAACAAATAACCGGACAAAAACTGAAGTATAAACCAACCAAAAAATCACGAAAACATGCCCAGGAGATGCAAAACTAGAAAGTCCGCCATTATTGGTCCTGGCCCAAGAGCGGCGCGTCGCAGGCCAGCATGTACTTCATCTCTCTCTCTCTCTAAGTTACGTACTTCACCTCTCAATGATCGATATATAGTTCCCCCTGACAAAAAAGATACATAGTCCTTATGCTAGAGAACCCGAGCTAGCAATTCTGTACTCTATGGACCTATATTACCGAGGGACAAACACAAACTTCGGCTACTGCGATTGCAGGAGCATGCAACAACACGCCCGCATAATGAGTTGGCCGTTAAGGGTCAACCCATATACCGCCACAAGGAATAAACAAGTGTTTGGAGTCCAACAAAAAACATCAGACTATTTAAGAAACACACACATACACACACACACACAAATGTTGATAGCTCTTATTCGGCACTTCAGGCACCAGGGAAGCTCCCTGGCGCCAATGCTGGTGGGCCAGCCCATGTATGTACCGATGGGTTTCTACTTCCGCTGGTTCGCTTGGTCACATTTGAACAAAGAAGAAGAAAAACGAAAAAAATCACAAAAAGGTAAAAAAAAAGAAAACTGTGAATTCAAAAATGTTCCTGGGTTTTGTTTTTATCGACGATTTTTTTTAAAAGTTCATCAAATTTAAAAAAATAGTCGCAATTCGAAACAACATCATCGATTTGAAAATTGTTCATTAAAAAAAGGTCACTAATTCAAAAAATTTAATTTTGTGAAAAATAGGTCAAGAGTTCAGAAAAATCATCGAATTAAAAAGAAGTTCATCAATTTTGATAAAAAAATCGCATTTAAAATAAAGAAAAGAAAAAATGAACATGAAAATAAATAAAAGTCATTCAAACACATTCGGGCTCCTCAGGCGAGCCCATATTCAGGCTCCCTAAACGCGAAAGATACACACACACACACGTCCACACCAGGGAATCCCTGTTTGCCTTTTTTAACTTAGTACAATCGAAGTCGCTTTCATATATGAGCATACACTCGTTCCTATGAATGTACACATACATATCTTATCCTTATGAGTATCTTCAATGGACTAAGCCGACCCATCGTGTTGAGATTGACAAAGTCGCCATACATGATTTTGTAGTCGATGGGGACATCTTTTTCCATTGAACGCACATCACAGAAGGTCTGAAATAAATACAGAAAAATGCAAGCAACATTGTCAAGTCTCAAACTTGAACTATAGTGGGCAGGGAGAAACCATTGTCCTCCTAACCATCCAATTACCGATTGGTTTGTAAAACCCTATTTGTCGCTCTCTCCAATAAGTTGGCGGCAAATTGCACAGAGCTCGACCCATGTAGCATAGAGGTTGGAGCATTTCTTTCTAGTTTTTGTTTTGTTTTTTCCGATTCACTAATTTTTAGTAGGTTTTGTCAATTTTCTTTTCTGAATAAACTATTACTTATTTATTATAAAAAAACTTTCATTTGAAAATGAAATCATTTTTATAAACTTGTGATTATTTTCCAACTTTTTCTAATATCGCGAACATATTTGTAAAAAAATGTGAACATTCAATAAAACCTTTGTGAACGTTTTTAAAACATTCAGGATATACTAAAACCTATGAAAAAACTGAAATTAAAAAAATAAAAGAAAAATAAAAAAATAAAAAACCTGTAAAAATGATAGAGAAAACAATGGAATAACAAAACCAAAAAATTGGATGAGAACCTTTCAAAAAGAACATACCCAAAAGCTTCCCAAAACCGCGAGAACATTTGACTCTTTGTGTCAGCCCTACTACACTAGGTTGAGTCATTCCTGTCGGTTTGCCCGGCATCTCCACGTAGAAAGCAACCACTAGGGATTCCGCGCGACCTCTCATATCCCGTGTTAGTCAAAGGAAAGCGAGCAAACGTGCATGCCCCCTCCCACGCGGGCTCGTTCGAGTCAGCCCATGTGCTTGCGAGGCGCCACTGTTTTTCCATTTTGCTTTCTTGCTTTTAAAACCTCGAAGTGTGCTAAAGAATCCAAAAATCATTTTTTCAGGGAATTTCAAATACGTTCGAAATTTTCAAAAATTATCACGACATTGAAAGATGTTCACAAATTTAGAAAAATGTTTTGAATTTAAAACAAGTCACAAATTTCAAAAAATATCCCGTCTTCCAAAAACTGTTCCCATTTAAAAAGTATCCTAGAATTTGAAAAATATTCCTGGTTAAAATATATATGAATTTGAATAGATGTTCTGTATTTCAAAAGTGGTTCAGGAATTTAAAAATTGTTCACTAATTTGAAAAAGTGCTCCAAGTTTGAAACGTACTCATCAATTAGAAAAATATTTTCCGATTTCACGAAATGGTCACAAATTTGAAAATTGTTCTCCCATTTGCAGAAATGATCATCAATTTGAAAATAAAAAATAAGATGGAAAAATAAATTAAAAAACCATAAACAAAAATAAATGGAACAATTGTCTCGTGAGGCAATAAAATGATAAAGTGCAAGTTGCTTCTTCGGTGAAAGTTCTCTTCAATAAAGTGAGTATTCGTAAAAAACCCATTATTGGCACAAGCAATCATGTCTTCATGTCACTCTTAATACAAAATTCGAAATGACATGTGCATAGGCCTGATCCTTAAAAAGAAACCGGGGGGGGGGGGGGGACAAAACTGAGACACTGGTGCAATTTGCTCGCCTTGAAGACTGGTGATTACCGCATAGAGTTGGGACATGTGTGCTAACCAATAAATAGTAAGTTGTGAAAGCCTTCATGATCATCTCATTGAAGTGGAAATATAATAGTGCCCAATATGATCATTCATCTAACATGAATTCTTGAATCATTTGATGGGCTTGTTCATTTTCATCGTCCCTGCCTCATAATCAAGATGACTTCTTTTTTACAAGTTGCGGTATTTGTTGGGGGACGAGCAAACTTCTAAGTTTGGGGGAGCTAATGAGTCCAAATTATGTGAAGTTTTTACCTTTTTTGCGCCTACACAGTAAGCTTTGTGGAATTTTACCGCGTTCGGGCATTTCTTCTCGTCGGTTTTCCCTAGGATACGTCTTTTGGAGCAAATAAAGTAGTATGGAATAAATCCCAGGAATTTATGGTGGAATCACGCCAATCAATGCGATTATCACCTACCATAAAAAATATAGATTTGAGGCATTGTGGACCCGCGCGTCTCATCTAGAGCATAAGACGACCATCCATATGACGCGTTCCCTCGTATGGGTGGTCGTATGACTTGCCAACGCTGCCTCCTGGTCAACTACCCTCGCGGAGTCGGATCAATGATCAGGCGCCCACATGCTCCAGAAACGCATCTAGAACCTAAAACCCTAGCCTCTGGAAGGCATCCCAAGGGGAAATAGATCCAAGGGCTTCGCCGTTGTAATGATGCATCAAGAGGGATTCACCACCACCACCATCATCATCACCATCTCATCCCTATCCATTTGTAAAGTTGGAGTGGATTCAACTGTGTATTACTTTTGTGAACTCGTCATGATTATCATAATCCCTCTTGTGTAATTCATGCCCTTGATACACAAGTAGTTTATCTAATTCTCGAGGATATGGAGGAACCCTAGTATATGATATATCGTTTGGTATTATGATTTAAGATCCTTTTTATATGTTTGTGTTAATATTCTTCTTGATGTTGGGTGAAGTCGACCATCCAACATATGTCAATTTTGGACAAAAGGCTATTACTATTGGCGTGACAACCGACAGAGCATATCTCCCTTCTTCCCTAATCATTGCAACAGGGGGTAAATGGAGATCACCTTTGAGTTGCATCCACAGGGAATGACCCCTTAATTATCATTCAGTAACCGGAGTGGGGATGAATGGTAGTGGCGTATGTGATACGAAACTGCCATGTGTATGTACGTGTATGTACTTGGATTCAACCATAAATAAAAAACATATAACATGGCTTAGGAAACCGGCATAACACTATACATAAGCATTGCTCGTGTAGACACATATTAGTGAGGAATTCGGAATCCTAGGGACACTTTAGTTCTCTTGATTTCAACAACTTCACTTACATCCCGCGTCACTTTATTTTACTTTTGCAAGTTTTCCATTTTGCTTTGGACCGCATCTAATTTGCAAGCATTGCTATTTAAACCCTGCAAAATGCAAATACTGATTCATGTGCTCCCCGTGGGATCAACAATCTTTGAAAAAGCTACGACTAAAACATGTGCGCTTGCATGCCATCATCCTCATCGAGTCAGGAACCTGCTCTTGATGCTACACATGCTCATGGGTTCGCCTCCTTGCCCAAGGATGATCTTAAGGATCCGTACATGCCAGAGGAAATGAAGGTCGCGTTGGGGGGATGTGGGATCGCTAGAAGGGATGTCTAGAGGGAGGTGAATAGACTACTTGACAAAATAAAATCCTAACCTTTTCCTAATTTTCATGGTTGGCAGATTTTAGCAATTCTAACAAGTCTAGTGCACCCTATGTAGGGGAACGCGACAGAAAACAAAAATTTCGATATAGCGAGCACGCCCAGGACCACTATGGAGAATGCATACAAGGTTTGATCTGATCCGTACCGACTCGTAGCGCAGCGGAAGAAGAGTCGGTGGAGATCGTTGGTGCAGATCCCCGCAGCTAGGATTTACAACCTCCCAACCGCGAGGATGTACTCCCTCGTCGGACAGCCCTTCGGGAGGCGGTCGGACAGTCCCCCGGACGATGTCGCGGACAGCCCTTCGGGAGGACCCTCGAAACTCGAACGGAGACTCGGACGGCCCTTCGGGAGGACTCTCGAAACTCGACCCGAGACTCGGACAGCCCTTCGGGAGGACACTCGAACAGCCCCTCGGGCAAAAGATCGAAACTACGAACTCTCTACGGGGTTGCACACATACGGTGTCATCTATCCGGCAGGGCTTCGCCGTCCAGTACTAGTTCCTGCCGGAACCCAGACAGCCTTTCGGCTCTACGAAAAACTCTTTTCGTGGGAGGGAGAGAGAGAGCTTGCAAAGCAAAGCATGTGTATGAGAGCAAAGGATGAGTGTGGAGAGTGCATCTCCACCTCTATTTATAGGAAAACCCAAGGGGTAGGGTGGCACTTGAAATACCCAAAATGCCCATGAGGTGAGCACACCACAAGGGCATAAAGGGAAAGCCTCCAAATAGTGTTGCCTGCATCACCATGCCTGCATCACCATGCCTGCATCATCCCCTAATAGTATTTCCACTATTCACAATAGTGTTTCCACTATTTACAATAGTGTTTCCACTATACATATATAGTGTTTCCACTATTTATATATATAGTGTTTCTACTATTCAAAATAGTGTTTTCACTATTCACGAAGACATTTTTCTGCGTCCGTTAAATCCCAAATTATTTCTGTGTGCCTAGAATAATTCCAGTACCCACTAAAACAATTTTGGACGCGTTCCGAAACAATTCCGGAACAATGTTTTTCTTCAGCGAAAAGCTACCATAGCGGTTCCGGCGGCTCCGGAACACTTCCGGTTTTTTCCTCCGAAAAATCCCAGAAGTCCCCAGAATCATTATGGCACCCTCCAAGAATTTCCAGACGTGTGCCGAAACCATTTTGACTTAATGGTATACTCCGAAACAACTTTTCGGTTTTACCGGAACTATTCCAATGTTCTCTCTCCGGAACTCTTCCGTTGTCTCCGAAACTTTTTCGGTGATTTTCTCTCAGACTCCCTGTCTAGTATTCAGCAGATAGATGACCCTTAAGCGTGTGACCCTATAGGTTCGGTGAAGTATAGACATGACCCGGAACACCTTCCGATCAATGATCAGCATCGGAGCCGTGGACACCCATATCGATCCCTATACCCACACGAATAAATATTCGAGTGAACCTCCAGTTGCCGTGAGCTATTCCTGTTGCTTCGCGATATGTTACAATTACCCGAGGTGAGAAACATCGGCATCCTCGTGGATCAACACTTGTCCACAATGCCAGTTACCTCGTTGCCGGTATTGTTCTCTTTTCTCGTTCCCATGTTTTGGCATCCCCGTGATCAAATCACAAAGTGTCTGGCCAGACGATGATGGATACCGTAACACCGAGAGGGCCCAGAGATATCTCTCCATCACCGAAGGAGCAAATCCCAATCTTGAGCTATCAAGTTACTTGACATACTTTTCCATGAACCCGTAAGCCGCCGTAATAGCCACCCATTTACGGATGACGTTTAACAAACCCCAAAGTTCATGAAGCAAGCATGAAGAAACTCGATACTCGCATGGTCTAAGGAATTATGCAAACATTAACTTCTCTGTGTTATTAACCATAAACTTATGACGAATGTATCTCATAGCATAACATCAATTCGGATCGATTCAACACAAGTGTTCTACCAACATCGTGCCCTCAAAATTGCCGGCATGGCCATGCCCATGATCAGGAAAACAGGATCATCATGCAATACTTGAGCCAGTGTTAGAGGCAAGACTAGGAATACAATTTACCATTTATTATACCACACGTGCACATGAGTTTCCCTCCAAGCCTCGTTTTATTTGCAGACTCGAGAATCATTGCAGTTATAGCATGGATCATAAACATTCATTACAAACTTGGAGATACAAAAGTAACTGATATTACTGCCTCTAGGGCATATCTCCTACAGACTCCCACTTGCACTAGAGTCATAATCTAGTTATATGGCTTCCCTAACACCAATGGCAATCCGGTGTTGCTCATGCTTTGCTCGTGGTAGAGGCTTCGTCATCGGGTCTGACACATTCAGATCCGTGTGAACTTTGCGTACTTTCACTAAACCTTCTTCGACATGATGTCGAATGAGTTTAAATTTGCGTTGAATATGCATTGTCTTATGGTGCGAACATGGCTCCCTTGCCTGAGCCACGGCGCCACTATTGTCACAATAGATCTCCACCGGGTCCAGAGCACTTGGAACCACACCAAGGTCTTCAAGGAATTGCTTGATACCGACAGCTTTCTTGGAGGCTTCTGAAGCAGCCACATATTCCGCCTCCGTTGTAGAATCCGCCACAGTCTTTTGTTTGGAACTTTTCCAATCAACTGCACCGCCGTTCAATAAGAAAACATAGCCCGATTGAGATTTGAAGTCATCTGGGTCAGTCATGAAGCCTGCATCAGTGTAACAACTTACAATGAGCTCTTCATCACCTCCGTACACAAGGAGTAAATCCTTGGTCCTCCTGAGGTACCTAAGAATACCCTTAACTGCGGCCCAGTGTTCCAATCCTGGATCACCTTGGTACCGGCTGCTAACACTTAGCGCATAGGAAACATCCGGTCTTGTACATAGCATGGCATACATAATAGAACCAACTGCCGAAGCATATGGAATATCATTCATTTGTACTCGCTCATCGAGGGTCCGAGGACACTGATTCTTGCAAAGCACTGTGCCAGGTGACATGGGGAGTAGGCCTTTCTTGGAGTTCTCCATGTTGAACCTTTTCAACACCTTGTCAATGTACGTGCTTTGGCTTAGCGCTATCAGGCGTCTTGATCTATCTCTATAGATCCTGATGCCCAATACATATGCCGCTTCGCCTAAGTCTTTCATTGAAAAACTCTTCTTCAATGAGTCTTTTATTTCGCTAAGAAATTTCACATCATTTCCAATCAACAATATGTCATCCACATACAAGATTAGAAATGCTTTTGCGCTCCCACTAAACTTCTTGTAAACACAAGATTCTTCATCGTTCCTGATGAAGCCAAACTCTTTGACCATTTCATCAAAACGAATGTTCCAGCTCCTTGATGCTTGCTTCAGACCATAAATGGCTTTCTGAAGCTTGCATACCTTTCTAGCATTCTTAGGATCGACAAAACCTTCTGGCTGTATCATGTATACATCCTGTTCAAGGTTTTCATTTAGGAAAGGCGTTTTGACATCCATCTGCCATATTTCATAATCGAAATAAGCAGCAATTGCTAGTAATATCCGAACAGACCTAAGCATGGCTACGGGCGAGAAAGTCTCGTCGTAGTCAACTCCTAGAACTTGCGTGAACCCTTTCGCGACAAGTCTAGCTTTGTGGATAGTAATGTTACCATCCGCGTCCGTCTTTCTTTTGAAAATCCATTTACAACCAATGGGTTTTACGCCATCTGGAAGTTCTTCCAAGTTCCAAACTTGGTTTTCGTACATGGATTCCATCTCGGATCTCATGGCCTTGTGCCATTCCCTTGAGCTAGGCCCCGCCATCGCTTCCTTGTAGTGCGCAGGTTCATCGTCTTCAAGAATGAAGATTTTGTTATGAAACCATTCAGGTGGCTGGATAGCCCTACCTGATCTGCGCGGTTCAGTTACAACATTGTCTGAAGTTTCCGCATCACATGCGACAACTTCCGGCTCGGTTGTAGGGATAATTTGCGAAATTACTTCCGGTTCCTTAGCCATATCAACGGTTGCCGAAGATTCACTAATCTCATTAAGCTGTACTGTCCTCCTACTCAATTCTTTAGCGAGAAACTCTTTCTCGAGAAAATATGCAACCTTTGCGACAAACACTTTGCCCTCGGTTTGGTGGTAGAAGGAATATCCAATGGTGTTATTTGGATAACCTACAAAGTAACATTTGTCTGATCTAGGTTCTAGCTTGGTTGGCTGTAAACGTTTTACGTATGCCTCACAACCCCAAACCTTGAGATGTGACACACTAGGTATCTTCCCATACCACATCTCATGTGGTGTCGTCTCAACAGACTTAGACGGTGCTCTGTTTAATGTATAAGCAGCAGTTTCTAGTGCGTGACCCCAAAAAGATATCGGTAGATCTGTAAGAGACATCATTGACCTTACCATGTCTAACAGGGTTCGGTTACGTCGTTCTGACACTCCGTTTCGCTGTGGAGTTCCGGGAGGCGTAAGCTGTGAAACGATTCCACGATCACTCAGATGTTGGCCAAACTCGTGACTAAGATATTCGCCTCCGCGATCAGACCGCAGAAACTTAATCTTTTTGTTACGATGATTTTCTACCTCATTCTGAAATTCTTTGAACTTTTCAAAGGTTTCCGACTTATGCTTCATCAAGTAGATATAGCCATACCGACTCAAATCATCAGTAAAAGTCACGAAGTAAAAATACCCACCCCGTGCGGCCGTGTTCATTGGACCACATACATCACTATGTATTATTTCCAATAATTCACCCGCCCGTTCAGGATGACCCGTGAACGGCGTCTTGGTCATTTTTCCCATCAAGCAAGCTTCACATGTGTCAAATAATTCAAAATCAAGGGACGGTAAAACTCCATCTTTATGGAGTCTTTGCATGCGTTTCTTTCCGATGTGGCCAAGCCGACAGTGCCACAAGTAAGTGGCGGTGGTATCAGCCTTCTTAAGGCGTTTAGCATTCACGTTAAAGACATCATTTCCACATTCAAGATTTAGTATGAAAAGGCCCCCAACAATGGGTGCAAATCCATAAAACATATCCTTACAATAAAGTGAACAACCATTGTTCTCAGACTTGTAGGAGTACCCGTCGTGCACTAAACATGATCCAGAGATAATGTTTCTACACAACAACGGAACAAAATAACAGTTACTAAGTTCCAAAATAAATCCTGAAGGGAGACGTAAAGGCATAATGCCGACGGCTTGAGCGGCGATCCCAGCGCCATTCCCGACACGCATCACGACTTCATTCTTTGCCAGCTTGCGCACCTTCTGAAGCCCCTGTATCGAGTTGCAAATGTGAGCAACCGATCCGGTATCAAATACCCAAGATTTAGAATTTTCGCTAGCAAGCAAAACATCAATGAAATTAACTTGTATAACAATTATACCTTTTCCGGTTTTCCCGGATTTCTTATCTTCCAGATACTTCTTGCAGTTTCTCTTCCAGTGTCCTGTGCCCTTGCAGTAGAAGCACTCAGTTTCATTCTTGGCTCCGCCCTTAGATTTGCGTTGGAAGCCGGTCTTACCGGCGCCCTTGCCTTTCTTTGGCTTGCCTTTCTTTTTGAAACTAACAGTTTTATTCACAAGCAACACTTGCTTGCGATTTTTCTGCAGTACTCCTTCAATAGTTTTCAGCATGGCAAGCACCTCATTAGGTGTTTTGTCCATCCCATTCATGTTGTAGTTCATGACAAAACCTCCGTAAGAAGGGGGGAGTGAACAGAGCAACATGTCCATTACATGCTCTTCTGGAAGTGGAAATTCCAGGGTTTTAAGCCTTTCAGCGTAGCCAATCATATTGACTACGTGCTCGCCAACTGAACTGCCCTCAGCCATCTTGGTCTCCGACATCATCTTCATGATATCAAAACGTTCAGACCTTGCATTAAACTTGTAAAGAGCATCCAGATCCTTGATCATATCAAAGGAGTTATGGAATTCAAAACGTTTTTGAAGCTCTGAACTCATGCAAGACAACATGAGGCACCGCACTAAGTTGTAATCATCATCCTTAGTGGCCCAGACATTCTGTATGTCTACCGCGGCTGTTGCCGCCGGCTTTGGTGGAAGAGCTCCATCAAGCACGTACACTTTCTTAGCACTCCTGAGGACAATCCTCAGGGTACGGACCCAGTCCGCATAGTTGTTTCCATTCGCAGCTAACTTCTCTTTCTCTAACATCGGGCCTAAGTTGAACGTGCTATTGCGAGCCATTTGATCTACAACGGAAAACACAAGTTCATTTTAGACATTGTTCATAATGATTTTTGGCACTAGTGAATAAACAATTTTATTCAAAAGTGCGCTCCCACTCAAATCAATATCTCTCATAATTGATTGTGAGTGATGCAAGATCCAACTTTCTATTTAGCGTCAAGGATGTAACCATCTCAAGTGACGAGAATTTCAATTGGTAGGCCAACTTGCCAATCACATCTCTATGTGACTCTTGTTCATCTTTCGATGCATGTGTTCCGAGCTCATGACTTTCATGCCTGAACGTCAAGACAACCAAGTGATCTCGCTGCGAGGTCTCAACTCACCCGCCTCACACTTCTCTAATCGTTCGTATCCATGTAACCATGTGATACCCCAAAGAGATAGGTGCCGTGACGGTGCTACACTTGGGAGAACACTATCTACTTGATATTTTTGTGAGAGATCACCCTAATAAAAAGCGACTACCGCGCAATCAAGAAGGGTGCATCAAGAGGGATAAACATCTCAGGCAATTCATAATAGCATGATATGATATAGCCCCTTCTGACGGAGAAGTCAAGTATTTCTTCGTCTTCGGCATTTGCGTCGGTGTTCACCTTTGCGAAGATTGCCACCACCTTGTCGATGCACCAA
Organism: Hordeum marinum; assembly: GCA_022496015.1. Taxonomy (NCBI): domain Eukaryota; kingdom Viridiplantae; phylum Streptophyta; class Magnoliopsida; order Poales; family Poaceae; genus Hordeum; species Hordeum marinum. Next base: position 49,482,666 of record CM039672.1, read on the forward strand.
ATAATATTGCTATCTCTATAGCTAATAAAATAAGTGCATTACATAAGGTTGACACGCAGGTCATTAAAGTGCAATCATATGGCTCCAGCCGTCATGCCGAATCATGACACGCAGGTCATGTTAATTACATCATATAGCCATCTCATACATAATCAAATTGAATATGAGCATTGCTATACCACATCACATGCAAACCATCCTGCAAAACCAAGTTAGACGCCTCTAATCGGTTTATGCAAAATTTTATTTTATGTGGCTTCTAAGGTTTTGACTTAAACCGCAGCTACCAACGTTTATCATCAAGTATGATACTTCAAGTTGCTAGATTAACTTTCCAGGGTGTATGAAACACGAGATAGTAAAATCTCGAGCCCCATACTAAACTTCGTCATACGCGTGACCCCCGTGCAGATCATATCTGCATTGCCCTTCGTCTGCGAAACATCCATCTTTCTTTAACTATGGTGGAACCCAAAGACACTGAAGCACTTCGTTGATCTGTCAATCAGCATACTCAGGAGCATCATGAAAGGATCGCGGATTGCCAGAACTTTGTAAGATTCCACCATTCCGTCAAGATCAGGAGTACGCAAATTCACGGGAAGCAACAAGAACATCGGGTAACAGATTTCATCTGCTACCCGCACAAATAATTTTCAGCAATAGATCTCATCTACTACAAAATTATACTATGCAATACTCATACATCTCATGTATTCTAGATCATACCATGCATCTACTCATAGCCTGGCTCTGATGCCACTGTAGGGGAACGCGACAGAAAACAAAAATTTCGGTATAGCGAGCACGCCCAGGACCACTATGGAGAATGCATACAAGGTTTGATCTGATCCGTACCGACTCGTAGCGCAGCGGAAGAAGAGTCGGTGGAGATCGTTGGTGCAGATCCCCGCAGCTAGGATTTACAACCTCCCAACCGCGAGGATGTACTCCCTCGTCGGACAGCCCTTCGGGAGGCGGTCGGACAGTCCCCCGGACGATGTCGCGGACAGCCCTTCGGGAGGACCCTCGAAACTCGAACGGAGACTCGGACGGCCCTTCGGGAGGACTCTCGAAACTCGACCCGAGACTCGGACAGCCCTTCGGGAGGACACTCGAACAGCCCCTCGGGCAAAAGATCGAAACTACGAACTCTCTACGGGGTTGCACACATACGGTGTCATCTATCCGGTAGGGCTTCGCCGTCCAGAACTAGTTCCTGCCGGAACCCAGACAGCCTTTCGGCTCTACGAAAAACTCTTTTCGTGGGAGGGAGAGAGAGAGCTTGCAAAGCAAAGCATGTGTATGAGAGCAAAGGATGAGTGTGGAGAGTGCATCTCCACCTCTATTTATAGGAAAACCCAAGGGGTAGGGTGGCACTTGAAATACCCAAAATGCCCATGAGGTGAGCACACCACAAGGGCATAAAGGGAAAGCCTCCAAATAGTGTTGCCTGCATCACCATGCCTGCATCACCATGCCTGCATCATCCCCTAATAGTATTTCCACTATTCACAATAGTGTTTCCACTATTTACAATAGTGTTTCCACTATACATATATAGTGTTTCCACTATTTATATATATATTGTTTCTACTATTCAAAATAGTGTTTTCACTATTCACGAAGACATTTTTCTGCGTCCGTTAAATCCCAAATTATTTCTGTGGGCCTAGAATAATTCCAGTACCCACTAAAACAATTTTGGACGCGTTCCGAAACAATTCCGGAACAATGTTTTTCTTCAGCGAAAAGCTACCATAGCGGTTCCGGCGGCTCCGGAACACTTCCGGTTTTTTCCTCCGAAAAATCCCAGAAGTCCCCAGAATCATTATGGCACCCTCCAAGAATTTCCAGACGTGTGCCGAAACCATTTTGACTTAATGGTATACTCCGAAACAACTTTTCGGTTTTACCGGAACTATTCCAATGTTCTCTCTCCGGAACTCTTCCGTTGTCTCCGAAACTTTTTCGGTGATTTTCTCTCAGACTCCCTGTCTAGTATTCAGCAGATAGATGACCCTTAAGCGTGTGACCCTATAGGTTCGGTGAAGTATAGACATGACCCGGAACACCTTCCGATCAATGATCAGCATCGGAGCCGTGGACACCCATATCGATCCCTATACCCACACGAATAAATATTCGAGTGAACCTCCAGTTGCCGTGAGCTATTCCTATTGCTTCGCGATATGTTACAATTACCCAAGGTGAGAAACATCGGCATCCTCGTGGATCAACACTTGTCCACAATGCCAGTTACCTCGTTGCCGATATTGTTCTCTTTTCTCGTTCCCATGTTTTGGCATCCCCGTGATCAAATCACAAAGTGTCTGGCCAGACGATGATGGATACCGTAACACCGAGAGGGCCCAGAGATATCTCTCCATCACCGAAGGAGCAAATCCCAATCTTGAGCTATCAAGTTACTTGACATACTTTTCCATGAACCCGTAAGCCGCCGTAATAGCCACCCATTTACGGATGACGTTTAACAAACCCCAAAGTTCATGAAGCAAGCATGAAGAAACTCGATACTCGCATGGTCTAAGGAATTATGCAAACATTAACTTCTCTGTGTTATTAACCATAAACTTATGACGAATGTATCTCATAGCATAACATCAATTCGGATCGATTCAACACAAGTGTTCTACCAACATCGTGCCCTCAAAATTGCTGGCATGGCCATGCCCATGATCAGGAAAACAGGATCATCATGCAATACTTGAGCCAGTCTTAGAGGCAAGACTAGGAATACAATTTACCATTTATTATACCACACGTGCACATGAGTTTCCCTCCAAGCCTCGTTTTATTTGCAGACTCGAGAATCATTGCAGTTATAGCATGGATCATAAACATTCATTACAAACTTGGAGATACAAAAGTAACTGATATTACTGCCTCTAGGGCATATCTCCTACACCCTACACATGCTAGTCAACAAGTATAGCAGCGGGAAGTAAACACAAGCACACATAAGAAGGAGTAGAGGTAGGAAGATCAAACGCAATTGGAGACATGAAGATATTTCTCGTGGTTCCGATAGGTGGTGCTATCATACGTCCACGCTGACGGAGACTTGAACCCATGAAGGGTAGCGATCGTGAGAGTCCATGGAGGGCTCCATTCAAAAGGATCCACAAAGTAGCAACCTCGTCTATTCCATCACGACTTTCGTCCACGAAGGACTAGGCTTACTATGGGTAGATCTTCATGAAGTAGGCGATCTCCTTGCCCGTACAAACTTCTTGGTTCAACTCCACAACACGAAGAAGGAGGCTCCCAAGCGACACCTGACCAATCTAGAAGGCACCACCCTTCAAAAGGTAATAGATGTGGTAGTATGGCGAACTTCTTGCTCCCGTGCTTCAAAAGATAGTCTCCTCAATCACTCAATCACTCTCTCACATATTTGGCTTGGTATAAGAGGTTGATTGGGCGGAAAGCAACTTGGGGAGGCTAGAAATCAAGATTGATATGGTTGGAGTGGAACATCTTGATCTCAACACATGAGTAGGTGGCTCTCTCTCAGAAAAATGGATGGGGCAAGTGTTTGTATCTTCTGAGTACTTCCACTATGAATGAGAGGTGGTGGAGGGGTATATATATGCATCTCTAGAAATCCAACTGTTACAACATTATTACCCAACTCGGTGAAACTGATTCAAAACTCGGTCGCACCGACTTGTGTAAAATATGGCAGCTTTTGGCGTTTCAGTGTGACCGATATATAAATCTCGGTGGGACCGAATGGGATAACCTAGGCAATTTCCAAATCTCGGTGTCACTGATTCCTAAAACTTGAAATTTTTGTTTTTTAGAAATGGAAATGTAGAAGGTTGGTCACTGCTTTCGGTTTCACCAACAGTGAAAGTTGGTGTCACCGAGAAGCTAGGGTTTGGCATAGGTTTTGTCTAAGGAAAAACTCGGTAGGGCCGAATGGAATTTGTTGGTGGCATCGATTTTGGACTTTTGGTTTTGTACAAAGTATTTATATGGGAGAATTGTGGGTAATTTTTGGTGGCTAATCTCTAAGCACTTGAGGAACCAGATCATCATATTTACTTCACCCCCTTTTAATAGTATTGGCTTTCCTATGGACTCAAAAGTGATTTCTCACAAAATGTAAAATGTAGAGTCTTGTATCTTGAAGCTTGGAAAACCCTATCTTTTTCTTCTTATTATTTCCTTGGGGATTCTACACACATTCCTTAGCCAATCTTCTCTGTGGACTTCATCTGAAATCAACTAAGTAGAACTATTAGTCCAAGAGACAATGTATGTTGTCATGAATTATCAAAACCGCCAAGGGAGCATATGTGCTTTCAATCTCACCCTTTTTGGTAATTGATGAAAACATACAATCAAAGCTTCAATTTAAGATATGTAGACATATGTGATAGCTTTGAAGGATACATGACTGATACAAGCCCCCATTGAATGTGTGCAATTCCTTTAGAGGATAGTTGCTTTGGAATGCATGGACATACACTTAGCAGAAGGGACATTATAAGTCACATATATCTTGGCTATATGCATCAGACAAATGTGAATGAGGTGTTTACATGTTCAAGACTTCACTCTTGCAAACAGTATGTGCAAGAAGCAAGAGATCATCTTGACCAAGGATATGTTGCATATACTTACCTTGAAGTTGTTGAGCATTTTAACAGTAGAAACACACTTGAGAAAACAATGTTAGATAACACAAGAGTATTCTACTTATCCAAATGCAAAATGATTCAAGATTACCAAGATATGGAAGTCGTATAGAAGGTAGAGTTCGTAAAACTTGATATGTCTCCAAGAGCATTTAGAACTATTCTCCCCTAAGTATGCATTTGTAAGTTTTCCTCTCCCCTGAATCTTAGCATGTAGATACTGGGAGTAGGTAGGGTGAGACAAGTCTAATACTCAAATAATCAAACTTGAAACATATTTTCTCTCTCCCCCCTTTAATGTTCTGTTTCTCCACTTTATGATATTTCCCCCCTTGATAGATATTCCCTGTTGGGACATAGCATACGTTTTCACATTCCCCCCCCCCTTTACTTATTTCTCCCCCTCATGAATAGGCATAAGCTTTGATATTCTTCCACTATAGACAAGAATAAGCTTTGATAATTATCCCCTTTAGTATTAATTTCCAAAAAGGTTCTAGAGAGTAAGGGATCCTTGAGAATAAGGTTCATAGAAAGTAAGACAAAGGGATCCTCGAGAGTAAGGGTCATAGAGAGCATTTTGAGAAAAAGGAATCCTTAAATGCAATTTTACCCTCCTTTAAGCAATTGAATGTTTTTCAAGAGGGTGGCAAAGATAAAATGTGATTGCAAAAAGTCATAGACTTAAGATGTCAAGAAAATGGCTGTAAACTCAAGTGATGAAAAAAATCGGTGATTCCCAAGGCATAATACATCGGTAGAGCCGATTAGGAATTATTAGGGCTCTGTGTTGGGGAACGTCGCATGGGAAACAAAAATTTTCCTATGCACACGCAAACCTATCCATGGTGATGAGCATATAAGAGAGGGAGAGTGGATCTATGTACCCTTGTAGATCGCTAAGCGGGAAGCGTTAAGAAACGCGGTTGGTGTAGTCGAACTTCTTCGCGATTCAAATCGCCGAGCGTCCCGCGATCCAATCACGAACCGTCCCGCGATTTCGTCACGATCTGTCCCGCGATCCAATCATGAACCGTCCCGCAATCTCGTCACGATCCGTCCCGTGATCCAATCACGAACATCTCTGGCCTTGATCACGATTCTTCCGATCTAGTACCGAACGGACGGCACCTTCGCGTTCAGCACACGTGCAGCTTGATGACGATCTCCACCGTCTTGATCCAGCAAGAGGAGGTGGAGAGGAGAGAGAGTTCACCGGCAGCGTGACGGTGCTCCGGTGATGGTGGTGGTGGAGCAATTCCGGCAGGGCTTCGCCTAAGCGCTGCAAAAATCCGATCTAGAGGAGCACCGGTGAAACGGGTAGCACGTGGGCGTAAGTTGTGTCCAAAAGCCACCCAATCCACTAGTATATATAGGAGGGAGGGAGAGGAGGGGGGCTGGCACACCAAGTCCCCCTAGGGGATTCGGCCGGCCAAGGTGGGAGCAATCCTACTCCTACTCCAATCCTAGTTGGAGTAGGATTGCTTCCTATTGGCTGATTTTTCCCTTTTCTCTTTAGGACTTCCTCTCCCTGCACCATGGGCCTTTGTGGCTGTTTCCCCAGCCCACTAAGGGATGGTATTATTCTCCCACAGCCCATGGACCTCTTGGGGTCGAAATACCCCTCCCGGAGGTCCCCCGGTACACTACCGACACTCCCGGTACACTACCGATGAGCCCGAAACTTTTCCGGCGACCAAACTGGGACTTACTATATATGAATCTTTACCTCCGGACCATTCCGGAGCTCCTCGTGACGTCCAGGATCTCATCCGGGACTCCGAACAAACTTCGTTCACCACCATACATAACTCTACACTACCGAAACGTCACCGAACCTTAAGTTTGCAGACCCTGCGGGTTCGAGAACTATGCAGACATGACCGAGACACCTCTACGGTCAATAACCAATGGCGGGACCTGGAGTCCACATTGGTTCCTACATATTCTACGAAGACCTTTATCGGTCGAACCTCTATGTCAAGGATTCAGTTAATCCCGTATAACGTTCCCTTTGTTCTTCGGTATGTTACTTGCCCGAGATTCGATTGTCATTATCTCCATACCTAGTTCAACCTCGTTACCGGCAAGTCTCTTTACTCGTTCCGTAGTGCAAGATCCCGTGGCTAACATATTAGTCACATTGCTTGCAAGGCTTGTTGTGATGTTGCATTACCGAGTGGGCCCCGAGATACCTCTCCGTCACACGGAGTAACAAATCCCAGTCTCGATCCATGCCAACTCAACAGACACCATCGGAGATACCTGTAGAGCACCTTTATAGTCACCCAGTTACGTTGCAACGTTTGATACACACAAGGCACTCCTCCGATATCCATGAGTTGCATGATCTCATGGTCATAGGAACATATACATTGACATGCAGAAAACAGTAGCAATAAGCTGACACGATCATATGCTACATTTGTAGTTTGGGTCTTGTCCATCACATCATTCTCCCAATGATGTGATCCCGTTATCAAATGACATCTCATGTCCATGGCTAGGAAACCTTAACCATCCTTTGATCAACGAGCTAGTTCACTAGAGGCATACTAGGGACATTGTGTTGTCTATTTACCCACACATGCAATGTGTTTCCAATCACTACAATTATAGCATGGATAATAAACAATTATCATGAACAAGCAAATATAATAATAAACACTTTATATATTGCCTCTAGGGCATATTTCCAACAGTCTCCCACTTGCACTAGAGTCAATAATCTAGTTCACATCACTATGTGATTTACATGGTAATGAATCGAACACCCATACAGTTCTGGTGTTGATCATGTTTAGCCCTTGGAAGAGGTTTAGTCAACGGGTCTGCAACATTCAGATCCGTGTGCACTTTGCAAATATTTATGTCCTTCTCCTCGATGTAGAACCGGATGGAGTTGAAGCGTCGCTTTATGTGTCTGGTCCTCTTGTGAAACCTTGGTTCCTTGGCTAGAGCAATGGCACCAGTGTTGTCACAGAACAAGTTTATTGGATTCAGTGCACTGGGCACTACTCCAAGATCTGTCATTAACTGCTTCATCCAGACACCTTCCTTCGCTGCCTCCGAGGCTGCGATGTACTCCGCTTCGCACGTATCATCAGCTACCACGCTTTGTTTGGAACTGCACCAGCTTACCGCTCCCCCGTTAAGAATAAATACGTATCCGGTTTGCGATTTAGAATCGTCCGGATCAGTGTCAAAGCTTGCATCGACGTAACCCTTTACGACGAGCTCTTAATCACCTCCATAAACGAGAAACATGTCCTTAGTCCTATTAAGGTACTTAAGGATATTCTTGACCGCTTGACAGTGCTCCATTCCAGGATCACTTTGAAACCTTCCAGCCATACTTATGGCAAGGCTAACATCGGGTCTTGTGCACAGCATTGCATACATGATAGAGCCTATGGCTGAAGCATAGGGAATGACGCTCATCTTTTCTTTATCTTCTGCAGTCACTGGGCATTGAGTCTTACTCAACTTCACACCTTGTAACACAGGCAAGAACCCCTTCTTGGCCTGTTCCATTTTGAACTTCTTCAAAACTTTATCAAGGTATGTGCTCTGTGAAAGTGCTATTAAGCGTCTCGACCTATCTCTATAGATCTTAATGCCTAATATGAAAGCAGCTTCTCCTAGGTCCTTCATTGAAAAACTCTTATTCAAATATTCCTTTACGCTTTCCAGCATTTCTATATCGTTTCCGATCAGCAATATGTCATCCACATATAACACTAGAAACGCTACAGAGCTCCCACTCACTTTCTTGTAAATACAAGATTCTCCATAAACTTGTATAAACCCAAATGCTTTGATCACCTCATCAAAGCGCTTGTTCCAACTCCGAGATGCTTGCACCAGTCCATAAATGGATCGCTGGAGTTTGCAAACTTTGTCAGTATTCTCTGGATCGACAAAACCTTCGGGTTGCATCATATACAACTCTTCCTCGAGGAAACCGTTGAGGAACGCCATTTTGACATCCATCTGCCAAATTTCATAGTCGAAATAAGCAACTATTGCTAACATGATTCTGACAGACTTAAGCATCGCTACGGGTGAGAAAGTCTCATCGTAGTCAACTCCTTGAACTTGTGAAAAACCCTTTGCCACAAGTCGAGCTTTATAGACGGTGACATTACCGTCCGCGTCCGTCTTCTTCTTATAGATCCATTTGTTCTGAATGGCCTTTCGCCCTTCAGGTAGTACTTCCAAAGTCCATACTTTGTTTTCATACATGGATCCCATCTCAGATTTCATGGCCTCTAACCATTTCTTGGAATCCGGGCCCATCACTGCTCCTCCATAGCTCGTAGGTTCATTGTTGTCTAACAACATGACCTCCAAGACAGGGTTGCCGTACCACTCGGGAGTAGTACGCGCCCTTGTCGACCTACGAGGTTCAATAGCAGCTTGATCCGAAGCTTCATGATCATCATCATTAACTTCCTCTTCTACCGTCGTAGGTTCCATAGAAACATCTTTCTGCGCTGCGCTACTCTCTGGTTGAAGTAAAGGTTCAATAACCTCATCAAGCTCTATTTTCCTCCCACTCAATTCTTTCGAGAGAAACTCTTTCTCAGGAAATGTTCCGTTCTTAGCGACAAACACTTTGCCTTCGGATCTGAGATAGAAGGTATACCCGACTGTCTCTTTCGGGTATCCTATGAAGACGCATTTTCCGCTTTGGGTTCCAGCTTTTCAGGCTGAAGCTTTTTGACATAAGCATCACATCCCCAAACTTTAAGAAACGACAACTTCGGCTTTTTGCCAAACCACAGTTCATATGGCGTCGTCTTAACGGATTTCGATGGTGCCCTATTTAAAGTGAATGCAGCTGTCTCTAATGCATAACCCCAAAACGATAGTGGCAAATCGGCAAGAGACATCATAGAACGCACCATATCTAATAAGGTTCGATTACGACGTTCAGACACACCATTACGCTGTGGTGTTCCGGGCGGTGTCAACTGTGAAACAATTCCACATTGTCTTAAGTGACTGCCAAACTCATAACTCAGATATTCACCTCCTCGATCAGATCGCAGAAATTTAATCTTCTTGTTACGATGATTCTCAACTTCACTCTGAAATTGCTTGAACTTTTCAAAAGTTTCAGACTTGTGTTTCATCAAGTAAATATACCCATATCTACTCAAGTCATCACTGAAGGTGAGAAAGTAACGATATCCATTGCGTGTTGCAACATTCATTGGACCGCATACATCAGTATGTATGATTTCCAACAAGTCACTTGCCCGTTCCATTGTTCCAGAGAACGGCGTTTTAGTCATCTTGCCCATGAGGCATGGTTCACATGTGTCAAGTGATTCAAAATCAAGTGACTCCAAAAGTCCATCAGCGTGGAGCTTCCTCATGCGTTTTACACCAATATGACCTAAACGACAGTGCCACAAGAAAGTGGTACTATCATTAACAACTCTACATCTTTTGGCATCAATGTTATGAACATGTGTGTCATCACTATCAAGATTCAATATGAATAAACCCCTAACATTGGGTGCATGACCATAAAAGATATTACTCATATAAAAAGAACAACCTTTATTCTCTGACTTAAATGAGTAACCGTCTCGCAATAAACAAGATCTAGATATAATGTTCATGCTTAACGCAGGCACTAAATAACAATTATTCAGGTTCATCACTAATCCCGATGGTAATAGAAGAGAGAGCGTGCCGACGGCGATCACATCAACCTTGGAACCATTTCCCACACGCATCGTCACTTCATCCTTTGCCAGCCTTCGTTTATTCCGTAGTTCCTGCTTTGAGTTGCAAATGTGAGCAACCGAACCGGTATAAAATACCCAGGCACTACTACGAGAGCTAGTAAGGTACACATCAATAACATGTATATCATATATACCTTGTTTGTCGTTGGCCGCCTTCTTGTCAACCAGGTACTTGGGGCAGTTCTGCTTCCAGTGACCAGTTCCCTTGCAATGAAAGCACTCAGTTTCTGGCTTAGGTCCATGCTTAGGCTTCTTTGTAGGAGTAGCAACTGTTTTGCCACCCTTCTTGGTTTTACCCTTCTTGCCTTTGCCTTTGCCATTTTTCTTGAAACTAGTGGTTTTATTGACCATCAACACCTGCTGTTCTTTCTGGATTTCAGACTCAACGACTTTCAGCATCGCAAACAGCTCGGCGACTGACTTGTTCATCCCGTGCATGTTATAGTTCATCACAAAGCTCTTGTAACTAGGTGGTAGCGATTGAAGAACTCTATCAGTGATTGCCTTCGACGGAAGGGCAATTCCCAACTCAGCTAGATGGTTTGAGTACCCAGACATTCTGAGTATGTGCTCACTAATAGACCCGTTCTCCTCCATCTTGCAAGCATAGAATTTATCGGAGGTCTCATACCTCTCGATCCGGGCATTCTTCTGAAAGATAAACTTCAACTCCTGGAACATCTCATATGCTCCATGACGTTCAAAACGTCTTTGAAGTCCCGGTTCTAAACCATACAATATTGCACACTGAACTATTGAGTAGTCTCCAGCACGAGCCTCCCAAGCGTTCTTAACGTCTTCGGAGGTCATGTCTTCTGGCTGGTCACCAAGCGGTGCATCAAGGACATATGACTTCTGGGAAGCCGTGAGGATAATCCTCAGATTACGGGCCCAGTCAACAAAGTTACTTCCATCATCTTTCAATTTAGCTTTCTCTAGGAACGCATTAAAATTCAGGGGTGCTACTGCGCGAGCCATTGATCTACAACATAAATATGCAAAGGTTACTTAGACTATTGTTCAAGATAATGAGTTTAGTTAATCAAATTACTAAAGCTCCCACTCAAATTGACATCCCTCAGGTCATCTGAGTGTCACATGATCCAAATTCACCAACTCAAGTCCGATCATCACGTGAATTAAGTTGGCTTCATTGGTGAACATCATTATGTTGATCATATCTACTATATGATTCATGCTCGACCTTTCGGTCTCTTGTGTTCCGAGGCCATGTCTGTACATGCTAGGCTTGTCAAGTTTAACCCGAGTGTTCTGCGCGTGCAAATCTGGCTTGCACCCGTTGTATGTGAACGTAGAGTCTATCACACCCGATCATCACGTGGTGTCTCAACACGATGAACTTTCGCAACGGTGCACACTCGGGGAGAACACAATTTTATCTTGAAATTTAAGTGAGGGATCACCTTATAATGCTACCGTCGTACTAAGCAAAACAAGGTGCATAAAAGGATTAACATCACATGCAATTCATAAGTGACATGATATGGCCATGAACTTGTGCTTTAGATCTCCATCTTGAAAGCACCGGCATGATCTTCATCGTCACCGGCACGACACCATGATCTCCATCATCTTGATCTTCATCAACGTGTCACCATCGAGGTTGTCACGCCCTACATGCTTCTACTACTATTGCTACCGTTTAGCGATAAAGTAAAGCATTACATAGCGCTTAATGATTGACTCGTGGGTCATACAATAATTAAAGACAACCCTACGGATCCTGCCGGTTGCCGTACTCATCGACATGCAAGTCGTGAAGTTCTATACATCACATGATCATCTCATACATCACATATATCACATCATGTAATTGGCCATATCACATCACAACATACCCTACAAAAACAAGTTAGACGTCCTCTAATTGTTGTTGCATGTTTTACGTGGCTGCTACGGGTATCTAGCAAGAACGATTCTCACCTACGCATAAACCACAACGGTGATACATAGATTGCTTTTCAACCTTCTCAAGGACCGCCTTTGTCGGATCCGATCCAACTAAAATGAGAGAAACTGTCACCCGCAAGCCATCTAAGCAACAAGTTGCCTCGAGGGAACCGGTCTCTCATAAGCGTACGAGTAATGTTGGTCCGGGCCACTTCATCTCACAATACCGCTGAACCAAAATCCGACCGAGGCAGGAAGCAATCTAAGCATCAACGCCCACAAACCTTTTGTGTTCTACTCGAGATCTCATCGAACCATCAACCTAGCTCATGATGCCACTGTTGGGGAACGTTGCATGGGAAACAAATTTTTTCCTACGCACACGCAAACCTATCCATGGTGATGAGCATCTACGAGAGGGAGAGTGGATCTACGTACCCTTGTAGATCGCTAAGCGGGAAGCGTTAAGAAACGCGGTTGGTGTAGTCGAACTTCTTCGCGATTCACATCGCCGAGCGTCCCGCGATCCAATCACGAACCGTCCCATGATTTTATCACGATCCATCCCGCGATCCAATCACGAACCGTCCCGCGTTCTCGTCACGATCCGTCCCGCGATCCAATCACGAACGTCTCGTGGCCTTGATCACGATTCTTTCGATCTAGTACCGAACGGACGGCACCTCCGCGTTCAGCACACGTGCAGCTTGATGACGATCTCCACCGTCTTGATCCAGCAAGAGGAGGTGGAGAGGAGAGAGAGTTCACCGGCAGCGTGACGACGCTCCGGTGATGGTGGTGGTGGAGCAATTCCGGCAGGGCTTCGCCTAAGCGCTGCAGAAATCCGATCTAGAGGAGCACTGGTGAAACGGGTAGCACGTGGGCGTAAGTTGTGTCCAAAAGCCACCCAATCCACTAGTATATATAGGAGGGAGGGAGAGGAGGGGGCTGGCGCACCAAGTACCCCTAGGGCATTCGGCTGGCCAAGGTGGGAGCAATCCTACTCCTACTCCAATCCTAGTTGGAGTAGGATTGCTTCCTATTGGCTGATTTTTCCCTTTTCTCTTTAGAACTTCCTATCCCTGCGCCATGGGCCTTTGTGGCTGTTTCCCCAGACCACTAAGGGCTGGTTATTATTCTCCCACAGCCCATGGACCTCTTGGGGTCGAAATACCCCTCCCGGAGGTCCCCCGGTACACTACCGGCACTCCCGGTACACTACCGATGAGCCCGAAACTTTTCTGGCGACCAAACTGGGACTTCCTATATATGAATCTTTACCTCCGGACCATTCCGGAGCTCCTCGTGACGTCCAGGATCTCATCCAGGACTCCATATAAACTTCGGTCACCACCATACATAACTCTACACTACCGAAACGTCACCGAACCTTAAGTGTGCAGACCCTGCGGGTTCGAGAACTATGCAGACATGACCGAGACACCTCTACGGTCAATAACCAATGGCGGGACCTAGACGTCCACATTGTTTCCTACATATTCGATGAAGATCTTTATCGGTCAAACCTCTATGTCAAGGATTCAGTTAATCCCGTATAACGTTCCCTTTGTTCTTCGGTATGTTACTTGCCCGAGATTCGATCGTCGGTATCTCCATACGTAGTTCAACCTCGTTACCGGCAAGTCTCTTTACTCGTTCCGTAATGCAAGATCCCGTGGCTAACATATTAGTCACATTGCATGCAAGGCTTGTTGTGATGTTGCATTACCGAGTGGGCCCCGTGATACCTCTCCGTCACACGGAGTAACAAATCCCAGTCTTGATCCATGCCAACTCAATAGACACCATCGGAGATACCTGTAGAGCACCTTTATAGTCACCCAGTTACGTTGCGACGTTTGATACACACAAGGCACTCCTCCGATATCCGTGAGTTGCATGATCTCATGGTCATAGGAACATATACATTGACATGCATAAAACAGTAGCAATAAACTGACACGATCATATGCTACATTTGTAGTTTGGGTCTTGTCCATCACATCATTCTCCCAATGATGTGATCCCGTTATCAAATGACATCTCATGTCCATGGCTAGGAAACCTTAACCATCCTTTGATCAATGAGCTAGTTCACTAGAGGCATACTAGGGACATTGTGTTGTCTATTTACCCACACATGCAATGTGTTTCCAATCACTACAATTATAGCATGGATAATAAACGATTATCATGAACAAGGAAATATAATAATAAACACTTTATATATTGCCTCTAGGGCATATTTCCAACACTCTAGAAGAAACCGATATCGCCGAAGAGTTCCATATCGGTGGTACCGAAGTGGATCTTGGCAGTATATCTGCATTATTGGTGGAACCGATTTTCCCAGCTCGGATATACCAAAACTGCAAATAGAAACTTGGCAAAGTTGTTCCAGACCATATGTTGATGAAAATGATTTTTAGAAAAGATCTCAATGGTTAAAAAGGATTTGCAATGAATTTTTCAAGAATATTTGCAATGAATTTTCAACAAGATGGGGATTGAGTGGTTCCATGAAAGCATGCAACTATAAGATGAACCAATCAAGATACTTCATCTAGATGATGGTCGATGACTAGTTCACCTCTATTAGAGTATATTGACTTAAGGAGCCAAGCAAGAATACTTGATCATAGGTCATACTCTACGTTAAGCTCAAAATATGTTTATCATTTTTTGTTTAAGAATTTTAATGTGTTCATATCACTTGAGTTGCTTTATCTCATGACTTGGAGTAAAGCTATGTCAAGGATATGAGTACATACCTTTGAGTGATGTTGATGACGTGGCATGTATGAGAACTTCTTGTGGATGCTCGAAGATGATGAAGATCATCTTGAGTTGGGAGCAGTGTATCCTTTCTTTGAAGCTAGGTCCTCCTACAAGAGTTAGTCATGCAAGGAAGAACAATATATATCCAAATGACAATAGCGAATTTTTCATCATATGTAAGTCAAGGATATAGTTTGTGTTGTCTTCTTCCTTCCATCTTCAAAGAAGGGTTGTGGATACTTGGCCATGAAAAGATTGCTTGTGACGTGAGTTGATGGCAATCTTGTGGAGTGTAGTTCTTCCAAGTACCTATAAAAGGTTAGATGCAATACAAGGGAGCATATATTTCCAAGGTATACGACAGTGTCATATCAAGTGTATCATGGAATAGTCATGTAAGCTCATGCCCTTGCATGCATCCGAGTGAGTCTAGCTCAAGTTTGAAGCATTAATGATGTTCAACTCACTCCTCAAGTGAAAAAATACTTTCTCATCAAGTGTCTTAGTAAAGATATCGGCTAATTTCTTGTTAGTGCGAACATGCTTAAGGTTAATGTCTCCTTTGGCAACATCATCACGAATGAAATGATGAAGAACTTGAATATGCTTAGTTCGAGAATGTTGCACGGGATTATGAGCAATTTCAATAGCACTCTCATTGTCACAAAGCAAAGGAACATGTTTCACATGGATTCCATAATCCTTAAGAGTTTGAGTCATCCATAGTAATTGCGTACAACATGATCCGGCGACAATGTATTCTGCTTCGACAGTAGATAGAGATACTTAGTTTTGTTTCTTGGATGACCAAGACACAAGAGATCTACAAAGAAAGTGACATGTACCCGAGGTGCATTTTCTATCAACCTTATCTCTGGCATAGTCCGAGTCGGAATAGCCAACAAGGTTAAAAGAAGATCCCTTGGCATACCATATGCCAAAGTTTGGTGTATGCATCAAGTATCTCACAATTCTTTTCATGGCCTTAAGATGACACTCTTTAGGAGCGGCTTGATATCTAGAGCACATGCACACACTAAGCATGATATCGGGTCAGGAGGCACATAGATATAGCAATGAATCGATCATTGTCGATAAACCTTTTGATCAACCGGTTTGTCCTCCTTGGTGAGGTGAACATGTCCACTAGTAGGCATAGGATTTTTCGCACCTTTACACTATTGCATGTTGAAATTCTTGATCAAGTCCTTGTTATACTTAGTTTGAGAGATTAATGTTCTTTCTCTTGCTTGGTTGATTTGCAAACCAAGTAAAATTTCGAGCTCACACATCATGGACATCTCATACTTCTCGCACATCAACCTTCCAAATATCTCACCAAATTGTGGGTTAGTAGATCTAAAGATAATATCATCCACATAAATTTGGCACACAAATAATTCACCATTAAATCTTTTAGTGAATAAGTTTGCGTCAATTTTACCAATTCAAACCCCTTTTCAATAACAAACTTCGTTAAGCATTTTTACCAAGCCCGTGGGGCTTGCTTAAGACCATAGATAGCCTTACGAAGCTTGTAGACATGATAAGGTTTCTTAGGGTTCACAAAACCAGGAGGTTGTTTAACATAGACATCTTCCTCAATCTCACCATTTAAAAAGGCATTTTTAATATCCGTTTGGTAAAGTTTTATATCATGGTGATTAGCATAAGCAAGGAGTATACGGATAGATTCAAGTCTAGAAATGGGGGCATATGTCTTGCCGTAGTCCATACCTTCGACTTGAGTATAATCTTGAGCCACGAGACGTGCCTTGTTGCATACGACTTGACCGTCTTCATATTGCTTGTTCCGAAACACCCATTTTGTACCAATGATGTTTTGTCCATCCTTAGGCTTCTCCACTAGTGTCCACACTTCATTCCTCTCGAAGTTGTGTGACTCCTCGTGCATAGTGTTCACCCAATCTGGGCCTTCAAGATCTTATTCCACGTTCATAGGCTCAATACTAGAGATAAATGAGTAATTCTCACAAAAGTTAGCTAAACGAGTTTTAGAGTGAGTGATTCTCCCGGTTTGTATATCACCAAAGATTTGATCTAGAGGCTGATTCTTGTTCACTCTTGCCCAAACTCGGGTTAGCTTTTGCTTGTTGGATGGTGGAGCTTCCTCATCCTCATCTTCTTATTTGTTATTGAAGGCATTGTTTCCTTGAGGTGGTGTTGAAGGAGGTTGTGGTGGATCATCATGATGAACTTCTTCTTTCTCTTCATCTTGTCGTGTACCGCTTGTGGATGCCTCCATGTCATTTTGAGGTTCACCTTGACATGAGGTTGGAGATTCCACTTGTGTAGATGAAGTACTTTCCTTCACCTCCGTGGGATGAATCTTGCTGATGGACAAGTCTTGCATGGATTTCGAAGGATTCTTATATCCTACATCATTTGGAAATTGTTCGACTTGCGAACTATTAGATTCATCAAACTTCACACCTATTGTCTCTTCAACTTTTTGAGTGAAGTTGTTGTAGACACGGTAAGTGTTAGAGTTTGAACCGTAACCAAGTAGGAAACCTTCATCAGATTTGGGAGCAAATTTAGAATGACGATGCTTATTAGGAATGTAGCACTTTGATCTAAATACCCAAAAGTATCCAACTTGGGGTTTGTTACTGGTGAGTAGATCGTATGCCGTTTTACTGGGTAGCTTGTGTAGATAGAGTCGGTTATTTGCATGACAAGTAGTTTCCACGGCTTTGGCCCAAAAGTGTCTTGGCATGACAACTCCGACCCGTTGTCGCTCTGAACTTCCTTGATCTTCACTTCAAATTGAATTTGCGCTTTGCGATCAAAGTTCTTGAAGATCTTTTGTATCCGCGACTTATCATCAAGAAAGAATACACACGTAAATCTGGAAAGATCATCACTATAAATAGATCAAAGGAATTTCCACCGAGGCTCTTGTAAGCATTGGGACCAAAAAGATTTATATGAAGCAACTCGAGTGGTCTGCTAGTAGTCATGGTGTTCTTTACGGGATGACTTCCACCTACTTGTTTTCCAGCTTGACAAGCACTACAAAGTCTATCTTTGTCAGAGATAACATCTTTAACACCAAGTATATGATCACCTTTGATGAGCTTGTCTAGATTACACATACCAACATGTCCTAGTATTCTATGCCAAAGCCAACCTTTAGAAGATTTTGCAATAAGACAAGTACAAGGTTTTGATCTTTTAGTGAAGTCAACAATGTATAGATCACCTCTACGGAAACCGGTAAAGACCATGCTATGATTATCTTGACGAAACACTTGGCAATCAACTTTAATAAATAGCACATTGAAACCGAAGTCGGCTAGTCTAGATACGGAAAGAAGATTGTAGCCAAGGGATTCAACAAGCATGACATTTTGAATAGAAATATCATGAGATATGGCCACCTTTCCAAGACCTAGTACCTTACCCTTGGAGTTGTCTCCAAAAGTCACATACCTCCATGGTCCATGGTTTGGTGTGATCTCTTGAAATATGTATGTATATCCGTTCATATGATCGGTGCATTCACTGTCAAGAATCCACTCTTTTCCTCCGAACATGTAATCCTTGAAGTTTTCCATGAGACTTAGATTCTTCATAGCCTTCTCATACTCGATGTCGAACAACTCATCTTCATCATAGTATCCATGTTCCACATTGTCATCATCAAGTGGGAAATCCTCGTCATAAGAGACAACAAATTCGTTAGAAGTGCGATCAATAAAATGTTCAAGTTTATGAATGTGAATGGCTTCAACAATGATGTTGTTAATGTTAATGACATATTATTTAGCACGCATGAGGTCACGAAGCTCAAAGAGCATTTATCAAAGTTGGGATCCTTAGGCTTCATCTTGTGAAAGGCAATAGATTTATGGAGAATGACATCAAGATTTTTCAAAGAGTATTTTGTATATCTTTTCTCTAAATCATTCCACAAAGTATAAGCACACTAAAAGTTTCGCATTTGATCAAACACAATTCTTGGAAATCCTCTAGTGGTAATATTAACAGTTCTAAGATTATGAAGCATGTCAATTCCTTCTTCGTGTGAGGGATGTAAATGTTCAATGGGAGGAACATAAGGGTTCTTAACATACTTGCTCAAATGAAAATCATTGAATAGCTTAAGCATCTCATATTTCCATTGACTATAGTACTCCCCATAGAGAATGGGCACTCTACAACTAAGACTTCCCAAACTAGACACATTCATCTTCCTCCAATGGTGATTAAACCAAGGCTATGGAGACCAAAGCTGTGATACCAATTGTGGGATCACTAGAAGGGATGTCTAGAGGGGGAGGGGTGAATAGACTACTTGACAAAATAAAATCCTAACTTTTCCCAATTTTAATGGTTTGAAATTTTTAGCAATTCTAACAAGTCTAGTGCACCCTACACATGCTAGTAAACAAGTATATCAGCAGAAAGTAAAGAAGAGCACATGTAAGAAGGAGTAGAGGTAGGAAGATCAAACGCAATTGGAGACACGGAGATTTTTCCCATGTCTCCGATAGGTGGTGCTATTGTACGTCCACGCTGATGGAGACTTAAACCCACAGAGGGTAGCAGTCGCGAGAGTCCACGGAGGGCTCCACCCAAAAGGGTCCACGAAGTAGCAACCTCGTCCATTCCATCACGGCTTCCGTCCATGAAGGACTAGCCTCATTATGGGTAGATCTTCAGGAAGTAAGCGATCTCCTAGCCCGTACAAACTTCTTGGTTCAACTCCACACACATGAAGAAGGATTATCCCAAGCAACACCTAACCAATCTAGAAGGCACCACCCTTCAAAAGGTAATAGATGTGGCAGTATGATGAACTCCTTGATCATGTGCTTCAAAATATAGTCTGCTCAATCACTCAATCACTCTCCCACAGATTTGGCTTGGTAGAAGAGGTTTATTGGGTGGAAAGCAACTTGGGAAGCCTAGAATAAAGATTCATATGGTTGGAGTGGAATATCTTGATCTCAACACATGAGTAGGTGTCTCCTCTCAGAACAATGGATGAGGCAAGTGTTTTCATGTTCTGAGTGCTTCCACTACAAATGAGAGGTGGTGGAGGGGGTATATTTAGGCATCTCCAAAAATCCAATCGTTACAACATTATTTCCCAACTTAGTGAAACCGATGAAAAACTCGGTTGCACCGACTAGTGCAATATATGGCAACTTTTGGCGTTTCGGTGAGACCGATATATAAATCCCGATGGGACTGAATTGGCTAACCTAGGCAGTTTCCAAACCTCGGTGTCACTAATTCCTAAAACTTATAAATTCTGATTTTTAGAAACGGGACAATAGTAGCTTTGTCACTGCTTTCGGTTTCACCAAAAGCGAAAGTTGGTGTCACCGAGAAGCTAGGGTTTGGCATAGGCTCCGTCTAAGGCAAAACTTGGTAGGGCCGAATGGAATTAGTTGGTGGCGCCGATTTTGGACTTTTGGTTTTGCATCAAGTATTTTAGTGGGAGAATGGATGAGTAATTTTTGGTGGGTAATCTCTAAGCACTTGGGGGACCAAATCATCATAGTTACCTCACCCCTTTTAATAGTATTGACTTTCCTATGTCCTCAAAAGTGATTTCTCACAAAATGTAAAATGTAGAGTCTTGTAGCTTGAAGCTTGGCTAATCCTATTCTTTTTCTTCTTTGTCTTTCCTTGGGGATTATCCACACATTCCTTAGACAATCTTTTCTGTGGACTTCATCTGAAATCAACTAGGTAGAACTATTAGTCCAAGAGACAATGTATGTTGTCATGAATTATAAAAACCACCAAGGGAGCATAGTGCTTTCAGGGGAGAGCAGTACAGTTTCTTGAGCTCTGCACGATGCTTTGTGCGAAGTTGGTTGTGCAGCAAAGCCCAAAATGAAGGTAACATGAAGTCGAGAGTATACGATCACCCTCCAAGCCTCGAGGGCATTGATTTTTGTGGGAATGGGCTCGAGGTTTTACTTTGGATGTTGACTTCCTTTGTTGCTGATTCTTTTTGTTGTGTAGGCGTTGAAGGAGTGCTAGAATTTTATGGTTGAAAGAGCTGGCGAGGTGCGTCAATTGCTGGCAACAAGAAGAGTCGAATAATAGCGTCGGAGGGCTCCATTGCTGATTGTATCTATGAGTTCTCTTTCCTTATTATCCTTTGCTTGATCAACTTTAGTCATTGATGTTGTTATTTGTTGGTGTAGTGAAGAAGTCGAGGAGCAATTTTATGAGATGCAGTGCCACCTTGGTTTGCTATAAAAGGAGACTGATCACTGTCGCAATATTGTTGTTGTTGATGTTGCGAGCGCCCATACCTGCTGTCGGATGCTTTCCACCACTGAGGATGTTGTGAAGTCGAATAGAAGATTTACTTCCGATCTCCGTATCCTTGTTCAGAAGGAGAGAACCGCGGAGGATGATATATGTCAGATTCAGGGGCTCCAGGCCTAGCTCGCTTCTGCACAAGATCAAGAGAAGACACTAATTTCAAAGGAGATCTCCCTTCGGCAGACCACCACCCAGGAGCTTTTGCGAGTATCATGGTCATGCCCCTGAGCTTGAAGAGGCCACCTCAGGTCTGTTGCCTGCCTTTCATTTCTTGTACTGCATCTTAGTCGTCCCTGGCGTGTGTGTCTGGGTCGATGTGGAGCTCATACCAGGGCGATATTCACTTGGGCCCTCTGATTGTACGTATGGCCATATCCCCGATGTGTCTCGTGTGGATTTATGAGTCCTTGATCTGGTATGAGACCCAACTCGAGAAGGCCAACTCTATTCGAGAATCCGCGACGCACTCCAAGTTGCCAGACCTAAGGATTTGACCAAGAGCAAAGTTTTTGACCTAGCCTAGATGAACGATTGAGACAACAAAGAGAATGATGCTATGAAAACAAAGATTTGGCCTGGCACAAATTCATGCCCATAACCGTTTTGCTCACCCATGTTGATGTCCATCGAACCATGGCGTTGTAGAGGGATCTTCATGGACCACCAATGATGGAGTCAACTCCGACGAATCTTGTGTTAGAGCATATTTCTCCATGTGTGGTTTTGGTAATTGATGACAATCCCTATGGACTTATGATTGCTTTGAGTTTTACTTCAAGGATTTGTCCATAGGCATTTATTGAAGTCCATCTGTTGGTTTCAAGGATTCTATGTGATGACCAAGGTGGTATTCAAGGATTTATCCAAAGATTGGCCATGTGAGAGTTGAGCTTATTGCAAGCATGTCTTGAAGAAGATTGTGTGAACATTCATGTTTACCTTCAATAAATTACCTTTATGAAGAGAAGATGAGATTCAAAGTTGATCAAGACTAAGGCAAAGAGTGATTCAAGTTGATCAACACACGAAGCATAGAAGATGTACCAAGTGGTATCAAGTGATCTCATGGTACGGTAAGTGTTATCCATTGCGCTTTGTGTACTAACCCATGGTATTTGTGAGATTTCTTTGTGAGGTTAGGTATATTTCCATGGGCTTGCATCAATAGGAAGATCCCATACAACCCATGGAGGATGACATCAAGTGGTGATCATCATCAAGGTTGCATTGTGCAAGTTCAATTGAAGCATCACAAAGAGATCACATGCTTAAAGCTTGTTGTCCATTATGGTGATAATGGACATGTGAAGATGTGCCAAAGAGAGGCTCACCCATACTAGAGTATGTGAGAGTAATCTACTAGTCTTTATCGATCTGGCGCAATCAAGAAAGGTGGTCCATCTTGAGGAGGACAAGATCGTCATCATCTATCTCAAGTGGATGATGCGCAAGGCAAATGTTTGTCCTTGATAGGTTTTCTATTTTATCGGTCTCATGGTGGTACTTGGGAGACTGGGTTATAGGATTGATAGGCGTACTATCAAGGAGGGCTCTTGAGTGAGTAGCTTGATCGTCGTTTGTTGAGAGCCAAAACCATTGCATTCTTGGCATCATCATCTTTCTTGGTTCTTGTTTGGGTTTTTTCTATGTGATTTTTGGAGCTTATGATCTTCATCGTGATAACCTCAAGATCATCAAAAGTGGATTTCATATGCATCATATTTGTGTTTTTGGTGTTGGAGATTTTACTAGAAAATACTTGGGAAGGCCATCAACCTTATCCCAGTGGCATTCATTCTCCATTGCTTGTTCTTAATATAACCAACAAACTTGAGTTTTCTCAAATCATAGCTCGTATGGGAAAGTTATGGCAATTCTGGTCTTACCTATTTTCGTGATACAGTTGTACCGCTAGTCCTAGCGGTTGTACCGCTTGACCGGTACGTCCGGTGAAACTACCGCCCCAGGGGTGATACATAGGGGTTGCTGCTCTTAGGTTGATGCCATCAGTTGTATCGCTACTTCCGGGTGGTTGTACTGCTTATAATCTGGCCAACCCAACAGACTAGCTTCAGGCGGTTGTATTGGCCCAGTATTGTCCTACCACCAGACAGGGTTCTGTTATGGGGTGATTCTTGGGCGATGGTGGCCTAGTTGTTCTGGTCAAATCATTTTGAGCGGTACTACCGGTGTCCGGAGTGGTTGTACCGCTTAGGACTTGGCCACCACCCGTGCTCAATCCTGGCGGTTGCACCGGTGCAACCATCGTCTCCACTCCCGCTCGAGGGTGACACCTCGCTATTGTCAAGAGGTTGTTGAGCTGTGTTGGGGTAGTTGTTCTGGTTGCTCATCTCAACCACTACTACCGCCCATGCCACCGATTGTAGTGCTCGGTAGGGTTTCTGCAGGGTACCCGTGTTTTCTGATTGTACCGGTCCATGGACTGGTTGTACCGCTCATGTTTTTTTGTAGATTCGTGGGGACCTATAAAAGGGGGTCTTCTCCCCCATTGGATCCTATCATTTGAGCTCGTGTTATTCCCCCATTGTTGACCTTCTTAGAGCTTGGTAACTCTCAATCACTCCAATGATTCTTGCTCCTTTTTGAGGTAAAAGAGAGAGGATATCCAGATCCACATTTCCACCAATCAGTACCTCCTTTATGTGAGGGGAATCCCTTGAATCTAGATCTTGGAGTTCTTTGTGAGCTCCTTGTTCTTCCTCTCATATTCCTCCATAGCTTTTGTTGTTATGGTGGGATTTGGGAGTGCGGTACTTGATCACTTCGTGTGTTCTTGCCATTGCATTAGTTGCATCGATTTGAGTTCTCCACGGTGATACGTGGAAGTGAAGTTTGAGAAGCTTATTAATCTTTGGTGTTTGGGCACCCTAGAGCTTGTTACTCTTGGGTGTTTTGGCGCCCTAGACGGTTGGTGGTGTCTCGGAGCTCAATCATTGTGGTGTAAAGCTCCGGGAAAGCATCGGGGTCTCCAATTAGGTTGTGAAGGTTGAATCGAGCAATTTTTATGAGTTCCGGTGACCTCCCCAAGGGTTGCCAAAGTGTACGGGTTAGGTGACCTCCCCCAAGGGTTGCAATTTGTATAGGTTCGGTGACTGCCCTCAAGGGTCCCTTAGTGGAATCACGACATCTTGCATTGTGCGACAGCGTGAGGAGATTACGGTGGCCCTAGTGGCTTCTTTGGGAGCATTATGCCCCCACACTGCTCCAAACGAAGATTAGCATCTGCAAGGGTGTGAACTTCGGGATACATCACTGTCTCCGTGTGCCTCGGTTATGTCTTATCCGAGCCCTTTACTTATGCACTTTACTTTGTGATAGCCATATTATTTCTTGTTATATATCTTGCTATCACTTAGTTGTTCATCTTTCTTAGCATAAGTTGTTGGTGCACATAGGTGAGCCTTTTAGGTTTTGTGCATGAAAAGTTAAACGATAGTTTTATTCCGCATTTGTTCAAGCCTAAACCGTAATTATTTTAGAGCGCCTATTCACCCTCTCTAGGCGACATCCACGTCCTCTCATTTTTGATAGGGGTCCCGATCTAGATGTGATGATATAAAAGACATGATGTTTCACCCAGGTTCGTGCTCTCTGGAAGAGATAATACCTGCTTGTGTTTGTATTGATTTGGGATGGAGTACAAAATACAATTTGGTCTACCACGAGATTGTTGCGTCATCTACAAGCCCTACCCCCTTATTTATATAGGTATCGAGGGGTATTGGGTTATATATAAATCATCCACGTGTAAGGTGTTACAGTATATGTGGATTACACTAGCCGTTTCCATTAGTTCGGACTTTTGGTTGTGTTGGCTAGTGAATGAAGCTTAATATGGTATCAGAGCTAAGGTCTTGAGTTCAAGTCCTAGATTTCACAATTTATTTAAGAAAAATACTGCTAGCCTCCCTTTGTGTCCACGTAGAGGCCTTTTGAGTCATACTTGAGTTTCGTGCGCCATCGCTCTCGTCCGGTTGCACGTCTTGACTTGTCTTCCCCGTCATATGTGGATTATACTATCCCTTTCCATCAGTTCGAACTTTTGGTTGCAATTGCTAGTGAATGAAGCTTAACATAAGGTAATCATGTGGTAGACGATCTCTAAGTCTTGAGTATGTGCCAAGTCTTCGAAAATGTATTCCTCTTATGTATCATGGGCCTTCCGAAGATGGCCTATCATTTAACCGTCATAAGGGTCCTCGGCCCAACCCACCTGACTGAGAGATGACGTAGTGAGTGAACCCTAGTTAGGGATACCACCACTGGCGTTCTGGCCTACCTATCCATGTTTGCTGCCATGAATTCTTGGTCAATATCAATATTGATTCACATTACAGTAGGTAACTAAACATATTTGAAATTGTGTGCATTATGTTTATGTTAACACTGTACCTCATTACGTTTACGTTCGCATTACCAATCTGGAACCAAACACCTCCAAAAACTGAGATGTATGCAAAGGGCCCGTTTGATTGTCATATCTAAAAATGTCTGCATTGCATACTTGTCCCACTTCAGCCTGACTGAGCAAAAACAGGAAAAACCAACATTTATGCTTAGTTTGGTTGCCTGCATCGAGCCTGCATGCATTAGCAGATCGATTTTGGCACGGTGTTTGGTGCCTTGCATTGGCTCGGCACACACAACTAGTGTTCGGTTGTATATATGGGATATACTTAAGAGTTAACATATACATATAACACATAGTTAATAGGATATTATTGGGACTAGTTTGCCATGATGCGGCGCTATGGAACCACTGATGATACCGAGGATCTCGTGTCGGTGTGGTTGACGCCAGTGGCAGCCACCCTGAGGAGCATCTCGACCCTAGATCGATGAAGGATGTCATTTCCACCGCCTTGCCTTCCCTTGATCCGCCGTCACCGCGGGTGACCTCGATATCGTCTCCACCTCTCACCGCTCCCGGGCTCCCGCAACCAAGTACCTGCTGCTGCACCATGGTGGCAGCCTACTGCGCCTCTGCCTCTCGCCACGCCCGGGCTCTCTCATGTTCCTAAACGTTATGGAGCTCTTCCCGGCACCTAAAATAGCTACAAACATTAACATAGAATTAATCATCTACAATCTACGAAACTACAAACCGATCGTCTGAATGGAACCGTAACATCTATGTGCATATGTTTTGTGTTGAGTTTATCTCGAATTGAAGCATCATTGTGTAGATCGAAAGGGACGAGGAAGAAGAGGATTAGAGAGGAGGTTACTAGAGATAGGAGAAGATAGCACGTACATCATGTATAGTAACTAGCATTCCTCATGTATCTTCTCGTACAACAGGACCCACTACTTGCGCTCAATCTGGCTCGTCTCAGCCTGGCTCGCTGGAAATGGCCAATTCGGCCATTCCTAGCGGGCCTGGCTAAGTGTTGTTTTGAAGTTCAAGCTATGCGGGCCAAATAGTGAATGTAGGCTACCAAACAACCTATTTTCATTTCGTGTGTGCCTAACTAAACCTCATGCAGGTAACCAAACACGCCCAAAATGACTTTCTCGAGTAGTTCCAAAACACGCCCTAGATTGAAGATGGATATATATGCATGCTTTGTGGGCTGGGCCGCCTTCTTCCCTAGCTGAATTGTATAACATGATGCGCACATACACGCCAAATCTCTACTTCTAAAGGGGGACTTGGTAGCTTCCGTTCTATTTTTTTGCCTTACCTTTCACCTTCGTCCGGTTTTTTGCCTATTTTTCGTCCCTCCTTCCATCATCTTATATTTAGTAACATATTTATGTGAATGAATCCATCAAGATTAATTTCTAATGAATCTTTAAGGACCAAATATTAATTATTAACCTTACCATAAATCGCTCAACCACACTAATTAACATTTCCATACATCATCAAATTACATTAATTAACATTCCGTTCCAATTTTTTTAATCTTTCTCCCCCACCTTCCTCTGTTTTTTTCGTTTGCTTTTGTCCCTCCTCCCATCTCTACTCCTAAAGAAGGTGTTGGTAGCTTTCGTTCCAAGTTTATTTTTGTCCTTTTTTCGTCTCACTTACCACCATCCCCTCTCACTACACCAGCCACCGGCTTATTTTTCTCTTCACTATTTTGTTGTAACCAACAATTTCCTAACGTACAAAATATCATAGATATAACTTTCCTAACTTACCCAAATCAAACAATCTCAGTCATCATTGCAATTTACTTTAGGAAAAAAAATAACGAATTTTAAGGAAACAAATAACGAATTTGAAAAAATAACATTCCATGCACGTGCAATTTAAGGAAACAAATCACTTACCACCATCCCCTCTCACTACCCCCTGCTCGTTTTTCGCTTCACCTCCCACATAATGAGAAAAAATCTAAATGAATCAAAACTTTCCATGAAAGTGCAATTTATTTAGTAATATGTGAAAGAATCAATCACGATCGATCGTGTCAATCTACCTAGCAATATCTTATTTACTTACAAACACATAAGGTTTCACCGATTCTGATTCTTTCCTATTCCTACTCATACCCATTTTTTCAGGTATATACTTCTAGTCGCCCATATCCTAAATCAAGGTTTCCCTTATCCAAAATCCCAACCCCGTGTTGCATGGAGTAAGTCGTGCCGCTGTGATGAAGGCATATGCGGTGGTCGAGAGCTCGCCGTAGGGGAGTTGTGGCAGTAGCTCGAGAACGACATACTCTTCTTGTACTTCGCTACTGATCCCATGCCTTGTCCAAGACCATTAGGGAGCGACTCGAGGAGGACTCTCGTAGCCTGTCTCTGGCTAATACCGCCACCACAATAGGTCACCCCAATGGATGCTGATGTAGGATAGGTATGGCTACATCTTTAACAAAGATTTCTTCTGCTATATATCCGACTTGATTTGATTCGAGATGCAGTTTGTGTCCAATATGTGTTCACATCTTAGGCTAAACCTTTTTCTCTCAAGCCCTCACTATCTACAGTATCTCGAATTACCTCACGACATCACGATGAGCAGTCATGTTGGAGCTTCATCCGCGCACCCAATGTTTTCACGTTTATGCCGGAGCAATGTGCGTTGCAAGGACGATGCATGTGGGAAGGGGGGGTAGCGCTTGCCAATGGCCGCCAAGAAGCACAAGATCGGCGGGCATAGCGGGTTGACCACCATGATCTAGTAAAGCAACTGAGAGGCCAAAGTGGGTGGGAGCGGTTCAAACGACAACATGTTTTTTTAATATTCCTCTTGAAGTTGAAATTGTTTTATGAATTGCTTACACATCAAGGCTGAAATCTTACAAATCATAGACTACAATTTCCAATCCATGATGTGTTTATTCTATACTTAAGTAGGGCGTAATTTGTTAAATCCTGGCATTAGCCCCAATGCCCCATCGTTCAATACTTTTTTCTTTTATAGATGCTCTTTTCCTTGTTCCATTGCTAGTTTCAGAAATACAAGTGCAGATTTTAGCTAAGCATGTTGCATTCTCTTATATTCATAGAGAGAGAGAGACAAGGACATATATTTTTGTGTCTATATTGTTTTTGTTGTTCGTGGCGATACTGCTGCTACACTGATGTGTGTTTGTGTTTGTGTGTATGTGTGAGAGAGATGGATTAGGGGTGAAAGAGAGAGATCCAAGAGATGAGATACGCTAGTTTATGCTACGCTATTGTTGCTTCTTCTATTCACAACTGATGTATAGATGAGGGAGGGAGGAAGGGAGGGGGAAGTGAGACTGTGTTGTGTACATGTTCTATAATTATTTGATTTTTTATTGCTTGCTTGTTACTCCAGCGCAGTGATGAACCCCTCCATGTAATTGTCAAGTGATTCAGAATGATTCAAATGATGATATGGCCCAAACGTTTGGCGGTTTGGTATTGGACAATGCACTGCTCATTGTTTTCCATGGTACTTGTATCTTGACTTTTGGATCGTTCCCTGTCCAAACTCACATCAACATGCAGATAATTCTCTCCCTTTATGTGACTTATGTTTTTGTTCTTTCTGTGCAAGCATACTCATGTGTGCAGATGGACATATATGCATATGATTTTTAACCATTTCACAAGATTTTCTTAATTATTACTAGATGTATTTTCTATGTAAGAATATTTTAATATCCAGAGCAGTTGAGTAGACACTGTCACTAATGTTTTTATTTTGTTTTATGATCTTCCTAAGGTATCTTGTCAAAGTATTTCCAGTTGGCAATGGTTTCACACATCTTGTATCTTCTCAAACAAGTGACAGAGCATGAGGTAGAGAAATATTCAAATGTGGGTTGCGTTTACCTGATTTTAGCTATAGCGACTTTATGACCTCTATTTTATTTGTAGGATACACAAACCAGAGGTAAAAAAATTTATGGCTTTGAAATTTTGGTATTCTCATATATAAATTCTAGATTTTTTGGCGTTCATGCAATGCTTTTGGTGGTGACACTAGACCATCTGATGTTCATGTAGACAGTTTCTATTCAAACTTGCTGTGAATTTGCACCACCTACACCTTTTTATTTAAAACTTATTAATATTAACGTGTTGAAGGAGAACATGTGTAAAGCCGTCAAACTTCAAGAAGAACTTATACACATCATGGTTGCTAGACATAGGTGATGGCGAGAAAGATGTAGAGGGTTGCACGAGAGTCGCCAAGGAGGCAAACAGAGGAGCAAGTGAAAATATATTGATGTTTATGGAATAATTAAAGATAAAATAGTTGTTGAACCACTTTTATATGTATATTCCCATTGCAACGCGTATGTAGTAATGTTGTGAAATAAGGCACTGATAAACTTGGCCACTATGGTTGCCTTAGATTCTCTGCATCATTTCTAACTAGAGTTTATGTCCTTCGTTAGTGCACATATCATTTATTTTGACTAGTTTTTATATTACAGGACATCATAAGCGCAAATAGGGGTTGAAGGAAAGCATGTTCCAGTTGATGTTTGATGGAAATATTTTTTATCAAGTGCAAATATCTTACATCAGTTCATAAGTGAAAATTATACCAAGTTCTTATTTTTATTAAGAAATGTTTGATGGAAGTATTTTTTACTTCGTTCGAAGCACTTTATCGATATGCTTAGAACAATTCTCAAATTGCATGAAACATATTTTTGACACCAGTTCTAACTAAGGACTAAATCAACCTCAATTTTGTTTTGTAACAAATCGAAGCAATCTCCTACTCTACCAGAAAATAAATATATACTACATTCAAGGGATTATCTATTGCCATGGAAGCGTTTTCTATGGTCAATCTAAACAAATAAAGTTTAACCATATGGAAGCAATATTTAGTTTCCTTAGAAGCAATTTAACAGAAAAGGTATAATCCAAAAAAGGATGTGAAAAAACCTTGGCAGAAAACTATATTTCCTGAAGCAAGGATTATCAAGATTCGAAACAAAATATATTTTCGTATAGAAGTAACTTACATCCATGTAATTTTTTTATGATATCTCTACTCTTAAAGGGGTGTTGGTTCTATCGCCTCCCCTCATTCTCAGTTTTTCCCTCCCCACGTTTCCCTCCCCTATTTGGTTTCCCGTTGGTTTTTGGTATCCCCAACCGATGTCGCACAAAATAAAAACCAACATAAATTTAGTAACTTGGAAAATTCTAAGTGAAATGGATACTTTTCCAAAACCATGTGTTGCATTAACTCAATCAAATCAAATCAATTTACCAAAATTTTCACTCAATCAAATCTTTCCTTGCCTTCTCTTATCCTTAAAAAATGAAATCAAATGTTATCAAAATCTAGAATAGGGTGGATGTAAGGTACATGTCAGAAATAATTGATGTTTAACTAGTAGAATTTGTATGCCCTCGTTGTAACACACGGGCTCTAGGGGATATAACCCCATGATATGACCCGCCCTACTAGGCCAGGAAAGTATAATGGCGGCTCTGGAACAATGCTCAATATGGGTCGTGTTGTAAAGGTAAAACTATTAAAGCGGTTACTAAGTAGACCGCTAGGCGGCCCAAAACACATGGAGACGACGACTCAGGGCCCATAGGGCAAAAGATGTCGGAAGATTCCTTGCTTGAGAGGCAATGCGTGTTAGAGACCTGATAGGTTACCAGTCATAATATGACTCGAACTCTGTTGTAAACCCTAGGGTCTTGACCTATATATCAAGGCAAGCCCCTAGGGTCGAAGAACTTAAGTTAGACACCCTCGAAAGCTAGGTTAGCGATTCCGCATGCTTGTAATCGAGATCATCATCAATATAGATACAAAGTAGGACATAGACTATTACCTCCATCGGAGGGTCCGAACCTGGGTAAACTCGCCTCCTGTTCCCGTTTAACCCCTTTTAGTCGCCACCTAGCGGCGATGGCCTCACACCTAATTCCTTGCACGAGGAAATCTGTCGTGACAAAACCATGACAGTTGGTGCCCACCGTGGGCCCCTCACCTGATGGGGTTGAGTTCTCGAAGGGAACCTGTCCAGGGTTTGGAAATCGACAGTTGATCGAATGATCAAGAGTCACCGTGACAAGATCTGCATCGACGGACCAACTTGGTGTGCACAACCCAGCTAGGATCAAACCGGCTGGTGTCATGTTTTCATCAGTTTTACCTATGGAGTTTGCCTCCCATATGAGCCGACAGGCAGCAACGACATTCTCGCCAGCTCAGATGGTGACTCTTCCATAGGAGAAACTGAATCAATCTATCCTCTCTATGATGATAGACTCGACGGGTCGTTGGATATTGAAGCCCCTGAGGAAGTCCATGAGTCACCTAGACAAGTCGCTATCTACATGGCAGGAACCAGGGTGGCTCAGAACCTGTCCGCACCCGGACGGCGGGTGGATTTGGCGGGTCAGCAAGACGCCAGCTCAAGCCATGACAGATTGGATGACTGAGATGGAAAAGATCGTGGAGAGTCCCGTCACGGTGGAAAATCAGGAAGATCGTAACACAGAGTTGATCAAACTAAGAGACAAATGACCGAGGTACATAGGGAAATTGATGTTGAGAACACCAGGATGGTGGAACTACAGGCTCACATACATAATGAGTCGGAACGCCTTAAGGCCAAGGCTTGGCAGTTAGGACTTCAGAGACAGGCATCTGAGGCGGTTTACCAAAGGAGACATCGGAGCCGACTACCACTAAACCTCGAGCCACAACAACTCTTCAACACCCCTTAGCAGACGTCGGGGGCTAGGCAGCCATTCGGAAACCAACAAAACGAGCCGCCTTAGCCACCACCAATTACTTCACTGCCACATCGTTTCCAGATGCCAAGAGGTCATTTTTCTAAACCTATTGACTATGTGTTGGCTGCAACCCGGCATTTGGAATTGTTACGCATACTTGGGAATACCCCTGTTGATGTTGAGGCAAGGAACTCCATAGAGATGTTGAAAACAACAGTGGTGCAGCAAGCGCATTATTCCTATAGCCGTGATCGGATGCACTCCACCTCATATGCCAGCCGTAGCAAGAGTCGCCACTTGGAGTCTCCAACTGTTTCTAGCAGTGGGCGCATGCAACAGCCTCAGACTTCTCCGACCCGGCCTATTCCACTGGGAGCACAAGCAATTGTTGATATCACTAGGGGAGCACGAAAAACAGAGGCGGAAGTAGTAGCACGGGCAATTCATCAGCAACCTCCTCAACCAGAAACCAGGACCAATAGTGGGACGATTGTGATACCTTGCCTATCCCCGGCTCTCCATGCCGAGCGTATGCCCAAAGATTTCAAGGGACCACGCAAAGTGCCAAACTACACGACGGATCATGAGCATGCGGCTTGGATTGAAAGCTACGACTTGGCGATGGATATGTTGGATGTTAGTGACGCTGTGTGTGCCAAATACTTAACCATGATGCTGGAAGAACCGACTAGAACATGGTTGAAGAATTTGCCACCCAGCTCCATCAACAGCTAGGCAAAGCTTAAAGAGCGTTTCATCAAGAATTTCCAGGGAACGTGCAAGAATCCAATGACGATAGTGGACCTTCAACATTATGTCCAGCGTATCGATTAATCTGCTCATCATTGGACTCGCCGGGTCATGAAAATCATACACTCATCAGACAACATTACAGGCTCAAGCCGTCCTGATCCTAGAAAAGAATTGCCACTTCTAGCCGCTGGTCAAGAAGCTCGGGTGGCTCAAGCATAAGGTGACATGGGCGACTTAATGGATGTCCTCACTAGGTACGTCGAGTCAGACAGCACAAAGGATCCCAACTCAGATGAAGACAAGATGGGCAAAGGAAATAAAGACTCGAGCCTCAAAAGCCGGTGTCCATGTCGAGCCTCAAAAGCTGGCATTTCATACTCTGTATACATTATAGTGCATTGTTTTCATACCGTGTCATAATTTTCACAATCAGTAAATACATCTTGTTTATAACTGAACACAATCAGATCCTGATTATGTTATTATCATAACCAGTTTTTCGAAGACTAGGTTTATACCACACTGGCTCAGAAGAGATACTTTCTCTCGAAAATTCAGTCTATATTACCGAGCTTCGAAAGCCAGTCTCTTTCCACCGAAGTCTTATTTGAGCCAGTTTATTCATAACATTTGAAATATCTATGCACTACCTCATAAGTTTCAGGTACCACATTATCCTTGCTTTCTAGCTCATATATGAGAATTGAGCTTATCAACTGTCGTCATACTATGACTAGTTCAGTCATTATATTTTTCAATATCATTTTACAAAGGGTTAAATAAGACTTGAGCTCTGAAAGCCAAAATTTCTTTGCCGCCTCATTCCTTTGACTTATCCTCTCTGTTTCAATTCAAAGACTCATCGAGCATGGCAGAGATGATCAAAGACAAGCACATGAACGGTACCATCGACAATTATCGAAACAATATAAAATGGATCCAGTTTTCTTAAAGGTACCTTCACAGAAGCAAACATGCACGAAGGCATGACATAATTTACAAAGAAGTTTTTTGAGCGACTCCTATTACAAACTCATTCAACGAGCCAAAAAATATTCAGCTTCGCCCAACACTCGGGGGCTAGAACCACCGGACGACTTAAATTGTTTTTGCATATCACTTTGGTGATTGGGTTTCCATGATGGATGGGTTAACATCAGGCTGACCACTCGTCCGAGCCGTTGCCGGGTCATCCTCCAATGAATCTTTTGGATCTTCAATTCATAAAGTTTTCCATATCCCCATTGCAACGGGTCAAGGCATGAAAAACAACTTCTTCCTTTTGAATGGAGGATGGGTCAATGTCGGAGGCAAAGAAGTTCTTGCGATGACGAGAAGTCAGGTTCACCGATAAAAAGGATGGCGGCCGAATTCGTTCGTTGTTAGCATCATAAGCCACCTAATAGCCGTCTAGCTCCATTTTAGCAACAAGCTGTGTGGATAACACTTTTCATGTCTTGACACACTTACGATAATCAGCATCACCAAAAACTGAGCTGTCATCTTTAAGTTCGGGAAACCCTTTGGCCATTTCTGCTCGATCAAGTTCCTCTGAATAGGCAAAGGCCCGACTCAGAGAGGATGTTACACTGGCTCGAGCGGCTGATCTCTTTAGTTCTTCAACTTGCTTCGGGATCGTTGAGAGATACTTCATCACATCCATGAGAAGTTTCACTGGCTCTTTGTTCCCCATGACCACCCTGATAGCAAAATAGCTTCCGGCATACAGTTGTCCAGTCAGCGTGTAAACAACTTTCAGCATAAGCACGTTGTTATCATGGAGGCTGGCTACCCTTGGGCCTGCAAATACAATTCAAGGGTGTAAGTCGTCGGGCGACTTATCTATGAACGCAGATATTTTTGCAATACGAAAAGAATTCTTACAAGATACTTACCAAAGATAGCATGGGCCATTTGGGAAATATGCCTTTTTAACCCGGATAGCTCTTCTATGATGGTTTTTAATCGGCACTCGGCATGTTCTACGCGCTCCGATAAGGCAGCCTTTTCAGCCTCAAAGGATTTATTTTGTTTTTCAAAATGTGCCTTGGCTCTCTCCAAATCCTCCAAGGAAAGACGAAGCTTCTCCTCAACGGCTGCTTGGGCATTTTTTCTCACTTCAAGATCTTTCTCTAGCCCGGTGACTTCTGACTCGACATCTTTCAGAGACTCCTGCACGATAGGAGTCATCACTTCCCAGTCATAATCCGGTAGCAACATGCAATATAAAATGATAGACAAATTATCACAAGTCTCCAGCAGATTGCAAGCAATATACTTGACACTTGGGGGCTAATGTATGTCATTTATTTCAAAAGCAAAGATATGAAAAAGACCCGACTCATCTCAAGAAGATGAGCTGGCCCTTGGGGGCTACAGGTCGAATTCCTGGCTCAGAGGCTTCGACATTAGTGGCCAGCTCGCCCACTTTCCTCTTCTTGGCCTTAGCCCTATAAAAACAAGAGAATAGAACGAAGATCATGCAAATTTGAAGAATTACATAGGAAAGCATATAACAAAAGAAGTTTACCATGATTGATGACAAAGGGTGGCAGTTTTGAGGCAGTAGAGTCGCCTAATGAAGGTGGGGACTCCTAGTAAACAAAATCAGAATAATTAAACGATTGATAATCATCTTCGGAAAAGAGAAGAGTTGGATTAAAAGGTACCTGAGTTGGGCACTTACGGGCAGTCGGCTTATTGGGTAAGCCGTCTGCAAGATCACCATTATTGCTCCAAGTCTTGTGCTTTGACTTATGCTAAGTTTTCTTCAAAACAAAATTTGGATCCAAATAAGCATCTGGATGAGAGAATCTTACTTTCCAAATGACCCGCCTTGTTATTGTTGGAAGCAAGGATTCTGAGCCGGAGGAAATGGAAATTACCTCAATATCTTCAGCCCGGTTTGTATCAACATCACCCTAGGAATAGGAGATATTAGCTGGATTCAATAAAATACGATTAAAGAAAATTGATTTCTACCTCCGACTGAACATCAGCCGTTTCTGACTCGCTCATGAGTGATGGCTCTCCAACGACTACCTTATCTTTCTTTGAACTTGGAAGGACTTTTGGTTTCTTGGAGGCGGTTTTTGTTTGTTTCCTGCCCCAAAATGAAGACTTGGCCTACAAAGTTGAAGATAAAAATAATAGGTAAGGATTGAGAATTTAAAATAAGAAATCATTTATAAAGGTTAGGCATAGAGTCATCAAAGATCCTTACTGGAGTAGCCATGTTAAGAGCATAAAAGGGCTTCAGTCTGTCTTTGCTGCAAGTGGGTAGACTTTCACCCGATATCTTCTTCACAATATGATTGACTTCATCAGCGTCCAAAGTTATATTGTTGAACTATTGTGTGTCGTTTAAGTCGTCGGAAAAAGCACACATCAAGCTGTCCCGGCGTCTTAGCGCCAAAATACTCCAAGATACCCAACACCGGGTCAAATCAACCCCAGTTAGCCCATTGGCTGTTAAAGCTCTTAGTTTGGGATATATATGGGCATGTTGAGCACGTTCTTCTGGAGGAGCCCAGTTGGGAAGTTCGAGGTCCTTGGGGAGGCGATCTGGTCTATAACCCGGCAAAGGGTTCTCATCAGTCGAGGCCGTGTTTCGATAGTAGAACCAAGTCTTATTCCACCCTTTAGGATGGCTTGGTAGCATGGTAGTAGGAAAGACAACGTCTCCCCGCCTCTGGATTGAAATCCTGCCAAGTTCCAGGCTGGGGCCGTCGGTGCATTCAGTTTGGCGGTTGAAATAGAAGAACTCTCTAAATAGGGAAATAGAGGGATCTATCTACAGATACGCCTCACCAAGTACTTGGAATTGATAGAGATTCGATATAGAATTGGGGCCAAGGTCTTGAGGATGAAGATTAAAAAAGTCTAAAATGTCTCGAAAGAATTTTGACCCGGAGGGGAGAAGCCTCTGAGAAGATGGTCAAGGAATATTACGACTTCTCCCTCACCGGGTTTTGGAATTTCTTCTCCAAGAGCAACCCGCCAGACAATTACTTCCTTGGATGTCAGAATACCCTGATTTTGATAATCTTGAAGTATAGCTTCAGAAACTTGGGAACGCGCCCAGTTACAGACTTTGGATTCCGACATAATGAGTCGCCTGGATAAAGAAAAAGGGGGCGGCTTAAGCATATGTTCAAAGCAAGATAATCTAGTCATTTACAATAGCTAAAGCTGCTTTATGAAGAGTCGATGTCTTGGTAAAAGCGACTTAACACATGGCGGTTTACAATTATTGAGGCCGACAAAAATAAGGGCAACTCATACTGGGTCAAAGTCCTCTGATTTTTGCTAAGTGTGGGACAAACAGGTTTCTACCAAACTGGTTGCGATTACGGATCTACAAATGATTCGGAAAGGGAATTTTTTTGCTAACCCTAAACCATGAAGTATAGAAGCAATGACAGTATAATGCACAGATTCATGAGGAAGATTTGTAGGTGTTATGCAAGAAATAAATCTGCCGGTCAAAGCCGTTCTGTTTTTGTGGTAAAACTCATGGAGTCCGTACGTGAACGAGTAATGACAATGAACGGAAACAGAACTACCAAAGTACTCAGGAACTCCACAAACTATTATAGATCTAGGAGAGAACGATTTACCTAAGGGGAGCAAAGGATAGTGGAGGCGATCAACCGGACCCAATGAAGATGCGGTGTTGCTGCAGTTCTGAAGATGACCACCGACGACAAGCTGAGCAACAACACTGGCGTGACGAGGCTTTCAGGCGTGAGGAAGAAGAAGCGAGATAGACGAGGTAAAAGTGAAAGAGGGGGCCCTCCAGTGAGTATTTAACAAAGAAAACCCCGAAGGGGCAACTGGGAGGCACGAAAATCAAGGAGACACAGTAATTTTTGAGAAACAAAGACGCCTCGATTTTCGGGATATATGGATACATGTAGATTCTCCATGATGTCATCATTTGTTTCCTGGATTTCTAGTGAGTGATGTCATGAAATGGACGACACAGGAAAAATGACAAGTTTGGAAGTATTGTGAGCCAGTGTTTCAAGGATCATGAAGAACAGATGCAGGCAGAAGATGAGCCGCAAGGAAAAGATAAGAGAAATTGACATGAATAGATTCAAATCAATATGGGGCCTAATGTCGCGGATATAAACCCATGATATGACCCGCCCTACTTGGTCGGGATAATATAATGGCGGCTCTGGAACAATGCTCAAGATGGGTCGTGTTGTAAAGGTAAAACAAGATGGTGACTTAGGTCCCACACACTACAAGAATCATGTTAATCCACGACGATTTCAATCCATCACAATCATGTGCAAAACAGTCGTGGAAGGGTATGCGTTACGGATTTAAAATCTGTCATGTATATTGCGCCATAATTTGATCATTGTACACTCCATGGTGAATCTTGAGTTTCATGGGTGGAACTTAACGGACATGCTCATAACATCGTTAACTTGTCTACCACGTTGGCATGTGACATGGAGCTGACGTGTTGGCCCATGTAGTACTCGGCCCATCTAAAATTTTGGCCCACTAAATTT
Source organism: Hordeum marinum (assembly GCA_022496015.1). Taxonomy (NCBI): domain Eukaryota; kingdom Viridiplantae; phylum Streptophyta; class Magnoliopsida; order Poales; family Poaceae; genus Hordeum; species Hordeum marinum. The sequence goes on from CM039672.1 coordinate 49,521,558, forward strand.
CAGCTGGATCGGAGTGGCTGTCCAGATTGTAATCAATCCAATTAGAATTAAAGAGCATTAATTTCACATATAGCCCACTAATTACTGTCCAGAACATTAGCTCATCTCTCATTTCTCTTTGTCCATTGAAAAATTTAAGCCAATAAGAATTTGAAAAAAAAATATGGTCATGTCATTAAAAAGAAAATTACACAAACTCAACCAAAAATGCACCAATATAGGAGGGGGAAAATACCAAAAAAATGCTAAGTTTGCAAGCATGTCTTGAGAACACTATCACTCCCAAGATGCGGTCCTATCCTTATTTTGGCACGAGGGCCTCGACAGGGATAGAAGCGTATCTCGTCGTGTTGCAAGAATGGATATCATTACAAGTACATCTATAGAAGAGATGAGTATATGGAATTGGCTTACACTCGCCACAAGCTACATAAATATCACATCAATACAATGACATATTCAAACATCATACAGAAGAGCAGGGTCCGACTATGGACGAAATCAAACGATAAAATGACATCCATCCTTGCTATCCAAGGCTGCCACGTGGAACCCATCCTAGATCGATGAAGAAGAAGAAGAAGAACTCCAAATCAAACAAGCATCGCTCTCACGTCAAATCATCACATTACCTGTACCTGCAACTGTTGTTGTAGTAATCTGTGAGCCATAGGGACTCAACAATCTCATTTCCAAGGGTATCAAGACTATTAAAGCTTAATGGGTGAGGTATGGTTAAGTGGTGAGGCTGCAGCAAGCAACTAAGCATTTATTTGAGTGGCTAACTTACGAATACATAAAGTAAAGTATGATGGTCTACACATAACGGACGTGAATTAGTAATGATCACTAAGTGATCCTGAACACCTACTTACATCAATCATAACCCCCACCATGTTCTCTCTCGGATAAGGACTCACGAGAAGAGACAGTCACGGTTATGCACACGGTTGGTGTATTTTATTAGAGTTTACATTAAGTTTGCTATGACTGGGTGTTAAACAAAATATCCAAGTTTTTCACATAACCATGGGCATGGCTTTCCGAAAGATTTAACCCTGCAGGGGTGCTCCAACTCATCCATCACAAATTAACCACATGTCGCGGGAATAACCTCGACCATGGATCTCGTGGTCATCCTAGGCAATTCCAAAGGAAATCCGACACCTCGAGATAGCCCGAAGAAGATCAGAGTTCCTCACGCAAGACATTCGAGAAAGGTAAAACAAATCCAGCAAGGCCGCCCAACGTGCCGACAATCCCGATAGGAGCCGCGTATCTCATTCTCAAGGCACAACCGGATGAGCAGTACATACGGTGGCCGGATAGAAATCCCCCGAGTTGCCCCGGGTGGCCCCGCAAGTGGCTCTATTTTGGACCAACACTCATGAGGAGCACTGGCCCAGGGGTTGATTAAATTATCCACGGGGTCCAGAAAGTCCATATGCAAGTTTATTACTTATTAGGCAAATGTAGTACCAAAGTTGGGCCTTGCCAGACAAGTTTTATCCTAAAACAAAAATCAAGGGGGTCTCCATAACAACCCCGAGCATGTTAGGAGCGCTCAATTATGAAACATAACATCGGTTCACAACTAACTAGGACGGCAAGAGTGGAACAAAACACCAAGAAAAAGGCCAAGCCTTCCACCCTTTACCAAGTGTATAAGTGCATTAAATTAAATAGCAATAATATTTTTATAACAAAAGAATGTCCATGTTGACACATGGAAGCAATTGCACCTGCAGCTAGAAATGCTATAAGAAGGGCTGAGCAAGCGGTAACATAGCCAATCAAAGGTTTGCTAGGATGTAGAGGGTTAGAGGCTTTCATGGCAATATTGGGAGGCTTGACAAACAAGTGGTAGGTAGCGTGACATAGCGATAGAAAACGAGACATCTAGCATGGCAATGATAGTAGTGATATCCATGGAAATGTGTCATCTTGCCTAAGATCCCGCTCGGAAGAAGATCGAGTCCATGAAGAAGACGATCTGTGAAGTAGACAAACGAATCCTCACACTCCGAACGCTTTCGGAACTCTATCGAGAAGAAGCAATCCAGAACAAATAGTCAACACACGAAACACCACAACATATGCATGATATGATGCGCAAACAAATATGATGCATGTCCGGTTTAATTATGCAAGGCATAGCAAAGCACATCAAACAACTCCTACACGTTAAGTGAAGCTCAATATGCAATGAGTTGCATATTAACGAAACTCCACGTTTGAATTATTTAGTTTCTCCCGTTTAGGTACTCATCAATATTAAATGTGGTTTAACATGGGTGGTCATGGCATAAGGCGAAGATGGAATTAAGCAATTTTAAATGGAGAGGAACAACATACATATAACCAAATAATAACTCTCCATATTATGAGAAAAGTGGTTAATGTTGTTTATCATGGCAAGAGGTGAAGCATGAACAACTATATCATATAGGCATTTTAAATGGGTCTAGAAGCAACATATAGCATATTCGAAACATCCCCATATGCAAATTATGAATTTGGTCCAGATCTGTCCTAACACAATTTTATATTTATTAAACATGGAAATAAAGTGTGGCATGAGATTTTACATGTTTTTCTAGTCAAGTTACATATATAAAACATTTGCATCGGAGCTACAGTTTAAAAATTATTAAACAATTCATTTTAGCATGGCATTCACTCAAATTAATGAAAAAAGCAAAATAAAAATTTTAAACATGTGTGAAAGTTGGTTATTGTGAATCTACACGAAATTCTAGTCACTTTACATATATAAAGTTCTTACATACGATGCGCGGTTTGTGTATATTAAATGCATGAAGATGAAGGACCTTTATGCAATTTTATTATCCTGGAATAATTAGTAAATTTGCCAGACTGAAAAAACCTCGAATCAGGCCGAATCTGGATAGCAAACTGGATATGGGCGGAACATGCAAGATGACGCACGTAGGCGAAAGATACCAGGGCGGTGGGGTGCTCACCCATGGGCTGGGCCCGGTCGGTGGAGCGCTGGCTAGGCCTAGGGCGCTGGAGGAGGCTGGGCCGGCTGGCACGCTAGGGTGGCGGCTCACGTGGGAGTCGCGCGGTCAACGCGAGCGAGGCGTTGGCGTCCCTTCGCTCCTGAGCGGGATGAGGCCAACGGGCGGCGGCGGCGGGACTCGACGGGGCTCTGGCGGCCGGATCCGGTGCATGGGGGTTGGGGCCGGCTGGATCTGGGCAACGCCGGTCCCGATCTAGAGGATGGCACGGTAGCAGGCAAAGCTCCGAGCACGGGCGGCCATGGCGGAGCTCATCCTGTGGGAGATAGAGAGATGCAGAGAGATGAGCCAGACGCTTGCGGGCACTCTTGTGGTAGGCGGCGGTGAGGGTTCCGACGAGGTGCTCATTGACGAGCGACGGCGAGGGGGCGCGAGGCCGAGGGATCTGATGCGACAGCGGCTTCGGGCAGGCGTGGCTGGTCTAGATGGGCTTGGCAGGCCCGCGCGAGGTGGGAGGCAGGGCACCAAGTGGCTGCGGAAGAGAGGGGCAGCGCGGAAAACGATGGAGGAGGAGGGAGAAGGCCAGATTAGGACGGGAAGGGGGTTTATTTATAGTTTTGGGGATGGGTTAGCAGTTTTTGTCTGTTTTCAGACTGTTCGATCTCGATTGGATGGTCCGAAAGCGGAGGTGGGCTAGGGTTAGGTTATGGTGGCTGTGTAGATGGGCTATGAGGGGATGCGAGGGAGGATGGTGGCCCATGACACGAGTTTTTAAAACACCGAAACGACTGCAAATAAATCGATGACGCACTACTACAGTTGACCGTTCGAGTATCAAACGAACTCTGATTGCGACGAAATTTGGCAGGCGGTCTACCTATGATATAACAAGACCGCACACTAAGTTTTGAGCCAATCCGAGAATGTTTATACGCACTTTAAAAATAATATATTTATCGATGCCGCGGGCGCGTGCATGTGTGGTTGGTCTCGAAACGGTCAAGGACACGAACAGTGAGAACCCAGCAGCTACTAATGGATGCAAGTTTTCAAAAACGATTGACGATGCTATGCAGATGATGCGATTGATGCAATGATGAATGCGACAGCCAGATCAATCACACGATGGCAACGGAATAAAGGGGAATCTTCTGGAGCATCGGTCCCGGGCTGTTACAAACACTATGTTGGAAATATGCCCTAGAGGCAATAATAAATTGGTTATATATTTCCTTGTTCATGATAATCGTTTATTATCCATGCTATAATTGTGTTGATCAGAAACTTAGATACATGTGTGGATACATAGACAACACCATGTCCCAAGTATGCCTCTAATAGACTAGCTCGTTGATCAAAGATGGCTATGGTTTACTAGTAATGGAAATGAGATGTCATTTGATAATAAGATCACGTCATTAGGAGAATGATGTGATGGACAAGACCCAAACTACAAACGTAGCATATGATCGTGTCAGTTTATTGCTACTGTTTTCTGCATGTCAAGTATTTGTTCCTATGACCATGAGATCATGCAACTCACTGACACCGGAGGAGTACCTTGTGTGTATCAAACGTCACAACATAACTGGGTGACTATAAAGGTGCTCTACAGGTATCTCCGAGGGTGTCTGTTGGGTTGGCATGGATGAAGACTAGGATTTGTTACTCCGTGTGATGAAGAGGTATCTCAGGGCCCACTCGGTAATACAACATCACAATAAGCCTTGCAAGCAATGTGACTAAGTGTTAGTCATGGGATCTTGTATTACGGAACAAGTAAAGAGACTTGCCGGTAACGAGGTTGAACTAGGTATGGAGATACCAACGATCGAATCTCGGGCAAGTAACATACCGAAGAACAAAGGGAACATCATACGGGATTAACTGAATCCTTGACATTGAGGTTCGAACGATAAAGATCTTCATAGAATATGTAGGAACCAATATGGGCATCCAGGTCCCGCTATTGGTTATTGACCGTAGAGGTGTCTCGGTCATGTCTACATAGTTCTCGAACCTGCAGGGTCTGCACACTTAAGGTTCGGTGACGTTTCGATAGTATAGAGTTATGTATGGTGATGACCAAAGGTTGTTCGGAGTCCCGGATGAGATCCCAGACATCATGAGGAGCTCTGGAATGGTCCGGAGGTAAAGATTGATATATAGGAAGTCCTGTTTTGGTCGCCGGAAAAGTTTCGGGCTCATCGGTAATGTACCGGGAGTGCCGGTAGTGTACCAGGGGACCATCGGGAGAGGTATTCGACCCACGAGGCTACATGGGCTGTGGGAGGAGGTAAACCAGCCCCTGGTGGGCTGGGTGAAGCCTCCTCTAAGGGCCCATGTGGCTGGAGTGGTTTGAGAAGGAAAAAAAAAATCCAAAGGTGGAGAGGTGGAAAGAGTTTCCAAGTGGAAAGGAGGAATCCTACTCCTAATAGGATTGAAGTAGGACTCCTCCACCTCCAATTTTGACCAAACCTTGAGGGTTTGAGGCTGCCTCCTCCCCTCCCTCCCTCCTATATATACTAGAGGATTTAGAGGAAATAGCTAACCCTAATAGCCACGTGCTACCTCTCCTCTAGATCGTAGTTTCTCCTCTAGATCGGTTTTCAGCGGTGCTTAGGCAAAGCCCTGCTGGAATAGCTCCACCACCAACGCCGCAACGCCATCGTGCTGCCAGAGAACTCATCTACCTCTCCGCTCCCTCTTGCTGGATCAAGAAGGTGGAGATCATCATCGAGTTGTACGTGTGCTGAACGCGGAGGTGTCGTCCGTTTGGCGCTAGATCGGAAGGACCATGATCAAGATCGCGAGACGGATCGTGATGAGATCACGGGACGGATCGTGATGAGTTCGCAAGATGGATCATGATTGGATCGCGGGACGGATTGTGATGAGATCGTGAGATGCTCGGAGATTTGGATCGCGAATACGTTCGACTACACCAACCGCGTTTCTTAACGCTTCCCGCTTAGCGATCTACAAGGGTATGCAGATCCACTCTCCCTCTCGTAGATGCTCATCACCATGGATAGATCTTGCGTGTGCGTAAGAATTTTTTTGTTTCCCATGCAACGTTCCCCAACAGTGGCATCATCAACTAGGTCTATTTGTAGATGAGATCTCGAGTAGAACACAAAGAGTTTGTGGGCGTTGATGCTTAGATTGCTTCCTCCCTTGGTCGTGTTTTGGTTCAGCGGTATTGTGGGATGAAGTGGCCCGGACCAACCTTACTCGTACGCTTATGAGAGACCGGTTCCATCGACTGACGTGTAACCTCATTGCACAAAGATTGGTGGCGGGTATCTGTTTCTCCTACTTTAGTTGGATCGGATTCGACAAAGGAGGTCCTTGAGAAGGTTGAAAAGCAACTTATGTATCACCATTATGGTTTTTGCGTAGGTGAGAATTGTTCTTGCTAGATACCCGTAGCAGCCATGTAAAACTTGCAACAACAATTAGAGGACATCTAACTTGTTTTTGCAGGGTATGTTGTGATGTGATATGGCCAATTACATGATGAGATATATGTGATGTATGAGATGATCATGTGTTGTATAGAATATCATGACTTGCATGTCGATGAGTACAGCAACCGACAGGAGCCATAGGGTTGTTTTTAATTATTGTATGACCTGCGTGTCAATCATTAAGCGCTATGTAATGCTTTACTTTATCGCAAAACGGTAGCAATAGTAGTAGAAGCATGATGGGCGCGACAACCCCGATGGCGACACGTTGATAGAGATCAAGATGATGGAGATCATGGAGATCATGGTGTCATGCCGATGACAATGGAGATCATGCCGGTGCTTTCAAGATGGAGATCAAAAGCACAAGTTCATGGCCATATCATGTCACTTATGATTTGCAGGTGATGTTAATCCTTTTATGCACCTTGTTTTGCTTAGGACGACAGTAGCATTATAAGGTGACCCCTCACTTAAATTTCAAGATAAATTGTGTTCTCCCTGAGTGTGCATCGTGGCAAAAGTTCATCGTGTCGAGACACCACGTGATGATCGGGTGTGATAGACTCTATGTTCACATACAACGGGTGCAAGCCAGTGTTGCACATGCGGAACACTCGGGTTAAAATTGACGAGTCTAGCATGTAAATACATGGCCTTGCAACACAAGAGACTGAAAGGTCGAACATGAGTCATATAGTAAATATGATCAACATGATGATGTTCACTATTGAAACCACCTCAACTCACGTGATGATCGGACTTGAGTTGGTGAATTTGGATCATGTATCACTCGAATGACCGGAGGGATGTCAATTTGAGTGGGAGTTCTTAAGTAATATGATTAATTGAACTCATTATCATGAACATAGTCAGTAGTGTCTTTGCAAAATTATGTCGTAGATTACTAGCTCATGATGTAGCTCCCTTGAATTTATATATGTTCCTAGAGAAATAGAGTTGAAAGATGATGGTAGCAATATTGCGGACTGGGTCCGTGGTCTGAGGATTGTCCTCATTGCTGCACAGAAGGCTTATGTCCTTAATGCACCGCTCGGTGCGCCACCCCCTCTAGCGTCGTCTGTAGATGTTGTGACCCCGTTTTCCGGATTGATGGAGCGGGCACGTGATTTATTGGAAATGATACATGTTGATATATGCAATCCAATGAGTCTTGTAGCGTGCGGTGGATATCGTTATTTTCTTACCTTCACTGATGATTTGAGTAGATATAGTGTATGTTTACTTAATGAAACACAAGTCTGAATCGTTTGAAAAGTTCAAGCAAATTCAGAGTGAAGTTTAAGATCATCGTGACAAGAAGATAAAAATGTCTGCGATATGATCATGGAGGTGAATATCTGAGTTACGAGTTTGGCATACAACTTTAGACAATGTGAAAGTCGTTTCACAACTCACGCCACCTGGAACACCATAGTGTGATGGTGTGTCCGAACATCATAGTCGTGCTCTATTGGATATGGTGCGGGCTATGATGTCTCCTATCATTTTGCTACTATAGTTTTGGCGTTATGCATTAGAGACAACTACATTCACTTTAAATAGGGCACCATCTAAATCCGTTGAGATGACACTATGTGAATTGTGGTTTGATAGAAATCTAAGCTGTCATTTCTTAATGTTTGGGGCTGCGACGCTTGTGTGGAAAAATGTTTTCACCTAATGAGCTCGAACCCAAAGCGGACAAATGCATATTCATAGATTACCCTAAGAACAGTTGGGTGAACCTTCTATCTCATATCCAAACATAAAGTGTTTGTTGCTAAAACAGGTCCTTTCCCGAGAAAAAGTTTCTCTCGAAAGAATTGAGTGGGAGGAAGATAGAACTTGATGAGGTTGTTGAACTTTTGTTTCAACCAGAGAGCAGCGCAGCGCAGTAAGATGTTTCTATGGAACCTACGTCAATTGAATAGGAAGTAAATGATGATGATCATGAAGCTTCGGATCAAGTTACTATCAAACCTCGTAGGTCGACAAGGATGCGTACTACTTCTGAGTGGTATGACAACCCTGTCTTGGAGGTCATGTTGTTGGACAATGATGAACCTACGAGATATGGAGAAGAGATGATGGGTCCGGATTCCGAAAAATGGTTAGAGGCCATGAAATCCAAGAAAGGATCCATGTATGAAAACCAAGTATAGACTTTGGTAGACTTGCTCGTTGGACGGCAGGTCGTTGAGTACAAATGGACCTTTGAGATGAAGACAGACGCTGATGGTAAATGTCACCATTTATAAAGCTCGACTTGTCACAAATAAGTTTCCGACAAGTTCAAAGAGTTGACTGCGATGAGACTTTCTCACTCGTAGAGATGCTAAAGTCTGTTGGAATTATGTTAGCAGTTGCTGCATTTTTCAATTATGAAATCTGGTAGATGGATGACAAAACATCGTTTCCTCAACAGTTTACTTGAGGAAAAGTTGTATGTGATACAACCAGAAGGTTTTGTTAGTCCTAAGGATGCTAAAAGGTGAGCAAGCTTTAGTGATCCTTCTATGGACTGAAGCAAGCATCTTGGAGTTGGAATATACACTTTGATCAGGTGATCAAAGTTTTTGAGTCTATACAAAGTTTATGAGAAACTTGTATTTACAATATAGTGAGTGGGAGCACTATAGAGTTTCTGATAAGAATATGTGGTTGACATATTGTTGATCGGAAATGATGTAGAATTTCTGGAAAGCATAAAGGGTTGTTTGAAAGGAGTTTTTCAATGGAAGACCTGGATAAAGCTACCTAATTGTTGAGCATCAAGATCTATAGAGATAGATCAAGATGCTTGATGAGACTTTGAATGAGTACATACCTTGACAAGATTTTGAAAGAGTTCAAAATGGATTAGCTAGAGAGAAGTGTTCTCGGCTGCTTTGTAAGGTGTGAAGTTGAGTGAGACTCAAAGCTCGACCACGGCAGAAGAAAGACAAAGGACGAATGTCATCCCCTATGCCTTAGCCATAGGCTCTGTATAGTATGCCATGTTGTGTACCGCACTTGTGTGTGCCTTGCCATGAGTCCGTCAAGGGGTACAAGAGTGATCCAGGAGTGGATCACTGGACAGCGGTCAAGATCATCCTTAGTAACTAAAGGACTAAGGAAATGTTTCTCGATTATGGAGGTAAGAAAGAGTTCGTCGTAAAGAGTTACATCGATGCAAGCTTTGACACCAATCCGGATGACTCTTAGTAGCAATCCGGATACATATAGTAGTGCAACCATTTGGAATAGCTCCAAGTGGAGTGTGGTAGCAGTGTTTATAGTTTGACATAGAGATTTGCAAAGTACACACGGATCTAAATGTCGCAGACCCGTTGACTATAAGACCTCCCCCACATGGAAAGCATGATCGAGTCCCAGAACTCATTGGGTGTTAGATTCATAACAATGCGAATCACATGGTGATGTGAACTAGATTACTGACTCTAGTGCAAGTGTGAGACTGTTGGAAATATGCCCTAGAGGCAATAATAAATTGGTTATTATCATATTTCCTTGTTCATGATAATCGTTTATTATCCATGCTATAATTGTATTGAACGGAAACTCAGATACATGTGTGGATACATAGACAACACCATGTCCCTAGTATGCCTCTAATAGACTAGCTCGTTGATCAAAGATGACTATGGTTTCCTAGTAATGGACATGAGATGTCATTTGATAATGGGATCACGTCATTAGGAGAATGATGTGATGGACAAGACCCAAACTACAAATGTAGCATATGATCCTGTTAGTTTATTGCTATTGTTTTCTGCATGTCAAGTATTTGTTCCTATGATCATGAGATCATGCAACTCACTGACACCGGAGGAGTACCTTGTGTGTATCAAACGTCGCAACATAACTGGGTGACTATAAAGGTGCTCTATAGGTATCTCCGAGGGTGTCTGTTGGGTTGGCATGGATCAAGACTGGGATTTGTTACTCCGTGTGACGGAGAGGTATCTCAGGGCCCACTCGGTGATACAACATCACAATAAGCCTTGCAAGCAATGTGACTAAGTGATAGTCACGGGATCTTATATTACTGAATGAGTAAAGAGACTTGCCGGTAACGAGGTTGAACTAGGTATGGAGATACCGACGATCGAATCTCAGGCAAGTAACATACCGAAGAACAAATGGAACATCATACGGGATTAACTGAATCCTTGACATAGAGGTTCCACCGATAAAGATCTTCGTAGAATATGTAGGAACCAATATGGGTATCCAGGTCCCGCTATTGGTTATTGACCGTAGAGGTGTCTCGGTCATGTCTACATAGTTCTCGAACCCGCAGGGTCTGCACACTTAAGGTTCGGTGACATTGCGGTAGTATAGAGTTATGTATGGTGGTGACAGAAGGTTGTTCGGAGTCCCGGATGATATCCCAGACATCATGAGGAGATCTAGAATGGTCCGGAGGTAAAGATTGATATATAGGAAGTCCTGTTTTGGTCGCCAGAAAAGTTTCGGGCTCATCGGTAATGTACCGGGAGTGCCGGTAGTGTACCGGGGGACCATCGGGAGAGGTATTCGACCCACGAGGCTACATGGGCTGTGGGAGGAGGTAAACCAGCCCCTGGTGGGATGGATGAAGCCTCCTCTAAGGGCCCATGTGGTTGGAGTGGTTTGAGAAGGAAAAAAAATCCAAAGGTGGAGAGGTGGAAAGAGTTTCCAAGTGGAAAGGAGGAATCCTACTCCTAATAGGATTGGAGTAGGACTCCTCCACCTCCAATTTCAGCCAAACCTTGAGGGTTTGAGGCTGCCTCCTCCCCTCCCTCCCTCCTATATATACTAGAGGATCTAGAGGAAAAAGCTAACCCTAATAGCCACGTGCTACCTCTCCTCTAGATTGCAGTTTCTCCTCTAGTTCGGTTTTCAGCGGTGCTTAGGCGAAGCCCTGTTGGAATAGCTCCACCACCATCGCCGTAACGCCGTCGCGCTGCCGGCGAACTCATCTACCTCTCCACTCCCTCTTGCTGCATCAAGAAGGCGGAGATCGTCATCGAGCTATACTTGTGCTGAACGCGGAGGTGCCGTCCGTTCGGCTCTAGATCGGAAGGACCGTGATCAAGATCGCGAGACGGATCGTGATGAGATCGCGGGACAGATCGTGATGAGTTCGTGGGACGGATCGTGATTGGATCACGGGACGGATCGTGATGAGATCATGGGATGCTCGGCGATTTGGATCGCGAAGACGTTCTACTACACCAACCGCGTTTCTTAACGCTTCCCGCTTAGCGATCTACAAGGGTATGTAGATCCACTCCCCCTCTCGTAGATGCTCATCAGCATGGATAGATCTTGCGTGTGCGTAGGAAATTTTTTGTTTCCCATGCAACGTTCCCCAACACACTATGCTACTCTACAGGGCAAAAGACATTGGAAGATTCCTTGCTTGAGAGGCAAGGCATGTTAGAGACATGATAGGTTACGAGTCACAATATGACTCGGACTCTGTTGTAAACTCTAGGGTCTTGACCTGTATATAAAGGCAAGCTCCTAGGGTCGAAGAACTTAAGTTAGACACCCTTGAAAGCTATGTTAGCGATTCCACACCCTTGTAATAGAGATCATCATCAATATAGGCACAAAGCAGGATGTAGACTATTACCTCCATCAGAAGGGACGTACGTGGGTAAACTCGCCTCCCGTTTCTCGTTTAACCCCTTTGAGTTGCCACCTAGCGACGATGGCCTCACACCTAAGTCCTTGCACGAGGACATCTGTCATGACAAAACCACGACACGGGCTCTAGGCACGACACATCGCTCGCATTGTGTTGGGGAACGTTGCATGGGAAACAAAAATTTTCCTACGCGCACACAAGATCTATCCATGGTGATGAGCATCTACGAGAGGGAGAGTGGATCTACATACCCTTGTAGATCGCTAAGCGGGAAGCGTTAAGAAACGCGGTTGGTGTAGTCGAACGTCTTCGCGATCCAAATCGCTGAGCGTCTCGCGATCTCATCACGATCCGTCCCGCAAACTAATCACGACCCGTCCCGCGAACTCATCACGACCCGTCCCGCGATCTCATCACGATCCATCTCGTGATCTTGATCACGGTCCTTCCGATATAGCGCCGAACGGACGGCATCTCCGTGTTCAGCACACGTACAGCTCGATGACGATCTCCACCTTCTTGATCCAGCAAGAGGGAGCGGAGAGGTAGAAGATTTATCCGACAACATGATGGTGTTGCGGCAATGGTGGTGGAGTAATTCCGGCAGGGCTTTGCCTAAGCACTGTAGAAAACCGATCTAGAGGAGAAACTATGCACTAGAGGAACGGGTAGCACGTGGCTGAAAATCTTGTGCCAAAACCCTAAAACCCTCTAGTATATATAGGAGGAGAGGAGGAGGAGGCTTGGATCCCAAGGAGCCAGCCCTTGGGTCGGCTGAACCAGAAGGGAGGAGTCCTCCTCCTCCACTCCTAGTAGGATTAGGACTCCTTCCTAATTTAGCCCTTTTTGCCATTTTTCACCTTTTTCCTTTTGGGCTTTTTCTTCCCAGCCGCATGGGCCCTTTGTGGGACTTCCTACAGCCCACTAAGGGCTGGTATTCATCCTCCCACAGCCCATGTAGCCTCTTGGGTCGAAATACCCCTCCTGATGGTCTCCCGGTACACTACCGGCACTCCCGGTACACTACCGATGAGCCCGAAACTTTTCCGGCGACCAAAATAGGACTTCCTACATATTAATCTTTACCTCCGGACCATTCCGGAGCTCCTCATGACGCCCGGGATCTCATCCGGGACTCCAAACAACCTTCCGTCACCATCATACATAACTCTATACTACCGAAACGTCACCAAACCTTAAGTGTGCAGACCCTGTGGGTTCGAGAACTATGTAGACATGACCGAGACACCTCTACGGTCAATAACCAATAGCGGGACCTGGATGTCCATATTGGTTGCTACATATTCTACGAAGATCTTTATCGGCCGAACCTCTATGTCAAGGATTCAGTTAATCTCGTATGATGTTCCCTTTGTTCTTTGGTATGTTACTTGCCCGAGATTCGACCGTCGGTATCTCCATACCTAGTTCAACCTCGTTATTGGCAAGTCTCTTTACTCGTTCCGTAATACAAGATCCCGTGACTAACACTTAGTTACATTGCTTGCAAGGCTTATTGTGATGTTGTATTACCGAGTTGGCCCTGAGATACCTCTCTGTCACACGGAGTAACAAATCCCAGTCTTGATCCATGCCAACTCAACAGACACCTTCGGAGATACCTATAGAGCACCTTTATAGTCACCCAGTTACGTTGCGACGTTTGATGCACACAAGACACTCTTCCGGTGTCCGTGAGTCACATGATCTCATGGTCATAGGAACATATACTTGACATGTAGAAAACTGTAGCAATAAACTGACACGATCATATGCTACATTTGTAGTTTGGGTCTTGTCCATCACATCATTCTCCTAATGATGTGATCCCGTTATCAAATGACATCACATGTCAATGGCTAGGAAACCTTGACCATCTTTGATCAACGAGCTAGTTCACTAGAGGCATACTAGGGACATGGTTTTGTCTATGTATCCACACATGCATCTAAGATCTCCGATCAATACAATTATAGCATGGATAATAAACGATTATCATGAACAAGGAAATATGATAATAACTAATTTATTATTGCCTCTAGGGCATATTTCCAACACATTGCAGCTGCCTTGCCTCGGAACTCCCCGAAGGAGGAGAGGGAGGAGGAGTAGGCGGCGCCGGAGTAGGAGGTGCAACATAGGTGTGTTGGATACATTTTTGGGCCACCGGGGTTTGCCTCTTGCAAGTGGAGGCACCATAGCCCTCACCCGTCGTCGGAGAAGATGCCAGTGGATGGATGGTGGTAGAGGACAAAGTCAGGGGAAGATTCAATGGGGGAGAGAGACAGAGGTGGGGGAGAGGAAAAAATGGTAACAATTACATGAGGTAAGGGGGCAATGATTGGAATGACTAGGGTGAAGGTAATAGACACTGAATTTGTATTGGAATAAATTTTCTAAACACATAGTTTTTGTGGTTGTCAACTTGATGATCTAGGAACATGTGCATGCCCCATGCACCCATCCAGAGGGAGTACTTATCTTTTCCTCTTTTGTTTGTTAATTCAGGGATTCCCTTTAATATACGCATGTTAGACTTATTTTTTCAAACACAACAATCGTAGCTACTTAATTGAATAACTTACCATGTGTTGGTATCCATCATTATAAATAACCCCTAGAAATTCTTGTTCATCACTAATCCATATCAATATGTGTTGGGTTCTCTTTCAGAGAAGTCAACTCTGAAACCCACCTCATTCCGAACAATGAAAATTCCGAGTCTGAAAGTACAAACTTGGTACGACAATTTGACAAACTTGGTGGAAAAAATGGGTGTATTTGGAGCCGGATGAAAACATATGAAGATTTGGAGTAGGATGGCGACCGAGCATATTGTTATGACACTGACCAAAAAAGCTAAAGTGGAAGAGATGGATGACAATGATGCAACCTTGTCGTGTGATGTTGTATGTATGTTTGAGGTTAGTAAAAGAAGTATTATTGAGATAAAGTGATAGAGGCGTATCTTAGGTAGATGTGGAAGCAGAGCCTAGAGACAAACATACCATTATTATTTTGTGAATGAACATGCGGTGGAACGAATGTTTTCGTATTCGTATGCCTCCTTTTCTTATTATTAGTACTAAGGTGAGGTGCCTTGTATCTCATCATTTGTTGACGATGTTTCACGTTGCACGACATATGTATTAGAGTGAGACAACAAAACACGAAAATCTATTTCTGAGCTCGGGATCATCTGAACCCCCGCTGAGTAAAAAAATCAAAATAAATACAAAAAAAATTAGGATGGTACATAATTTCATGCGTGAGGTTCGCTTCAATTTTTGTATCATTCGAACATCTGAGCAGCTCTCTGCAAAAAAGACAAATTTCGAGTCTCTAAAAAGTTTACTGTTCATGCACTGTTTTGATCCGATTTTTTTTGTTAAGAGCTGCTCAGATGTTCAAATGATACAAAAATTTAAGCGGACCTAACACGTGAAATTATCTTACACCCAAAGAAAAACTGATTTTTTTTTAAATTTTTTAGATTTGTTTTGTTTATATAATAAATTTATTTATTGGTCCGTGACAAGGCACGTGCATTATACTAGTGCTTGGTTAACTTGGAGCGTATGCAACCTAATAATAATTAGAATAACGAACTTGAATCTCGTATGGTCTGCATGCACAAGTAAAGCAAAGAATTGGCACTGATGTTCTGTCATCTTTATCGCTGACGGAAGCTACGTATATACGTGTATGTAAGCGTACATCATTGAGATTGAGGGATCCTGTTCTCAGATTTGTTCTTGCGTGTCCATCTCACCATCGTCTCCAAGCTGGCATTCTGGGCTCAGATTCCATTCCGCCACTATATGTAGCCGGGCATGCAGTTCATGGCGAGCGTGACACGGCGCGTGCACTGTTCCATCGTCCATGATGCCTAGAGATCGGGGTTTAGGCATGTTCGGCGGCCGTGGCGGTGGTGGTGGCGGCGGCGGCGACATCACGGTGCACGTCGAATATCTGGCGCGCACCATGATGCAGAAGCAGGCGGGCGCTGCGGCGGAGGAGCAGCACCGGGCCATGGCGACCAGCCACCGGCTGTCCCGCGTCCCCCTCCACCTCCGCAACAACAACGCCAACGACTACACGCCGGGGTTCGTCGCCATCGGCCCGCTCCACAGCCGCGAAGACCGGCGCCTCCGCCCCGCCGAGCGGCTCAAGGTGGCGTACCTCAACAGCCTCATCTCCCGCGGCCACCCCGACACAGCGCAACACCTCGCCGTCATCCAGGAGTACATCCGCGTCGTCGCCGCCCGCGAGCAGGAGGCCCGGGCCATGTACGTCGGGGAGGAGGTCGTCGAGATTGCCGCTGATGAGTTCATCCAGATGATGGTACTCGACGGCTGCTTCATCATCGAGCACCTCATCAACGTCGCCACGGGCCACGAGGAACCGTCGCTCCACGCCACGCCCTTCGGCCCCGCTCAGCTCTCCGTCGATCTCGTCCTCGCCGAGAACCAGATGCCCTTCTTCGTACTCCTTGATCTCATCGCTACCACCAAGCTGCCGGAGTTCGAGGCCACCGGCTACCCCGCGCCGGTGCTGCTCGTGAAGCTCGTGCTGTACTACCTTGCCGGCGAGAAGGGCCGCGACATGAGCGAGGAGCTGCCGCCGGCCGAGAGGGTCTCCCACGTCCTGCACCTGCTCCACGAGATGATCACCGCGGCGCGGACCCGGTGGGAGCCGCCGCCGCGCGCCATCCAGGACGGCGCGGTGATAGAGACGGCACAGGAAGCGGCACGGCTGCTGCGCCGCATCCCGCTGCTGCTGTTCGTGCCGCTGCTGTACCCGATCCTCCCCGAGGACAAGAAGTGGAGCGCGAGCTACGGGAAAGAGGACGTGCCGTCGGCGAGCGACCTGAAGCGGATGGGCGTGCAGTTCAAGAAGGCGCGCGGCGGCAGCGGGAGCAAGGCGGTGGCCGGCATCGCGTCCGTGCTGGGGCCCGTACCGCTCGCCGTGAAGCTGACGCAGCACGAGGATCGGCTCCACCTCCCCCAGCTCCGGAT
This sequence comes from Hordeum marinum, assembly GCA_022496015.1. Classification (NCBI taxonomy): domain Eukaryota; kingdom Viridiplantae; phylum Streptophyta; class Magnoliopsida; order Poales; family Poaceae; genus Hordeum; species Hordeum marinum. Next base: position 49,538,668 of record CM039672.1, read on the forward strand.
AGAGTTCCGCACGGCGCCGCTGCTGCTGAACCTGATGGCGTTCGAGCAGTCGTCGTCGGCGTCGATGAAGACGCCGATGGACGTGTCGGCGTACGTGTGCTTCATGGCGAAGATGGTGCAGTCCGCGGAGGACGCGGGGGTGCTGGCGGCTGCGGAGGTGGTGCAGCAGCACGGTGGCGCGGGCAACGAGACCAAGGAGGCGGTGGCGAGGTTTTTCCGGACTATGGGCGCCGCGAGCGAGGCGGCGGCCGGCGGCGAGCTGCTGGTGACGAGCTACCTGTGCGTGCTGCTGGAGAAGCTGCGGGAGCGGAGCCGACACCCGCTGTACGTCATGTGGGCCGACGTGCAGCGGAACTACTTCACGCTGCCATGGGCCGTCGTCATCGAGGTCGTCGCACTCGTCACCTTCGTCTCCACCATGGTCCAGACCTACACCTCCGTCAAGTACCACGGCTGAAATGCATGCACCAGAGACTGTCAAGTACTAGTACCACAACGTCGGATCCATAATCTTTGGCAGACCGACTGTCTGGGCTTGTGTTCTCGCACGTTGTAGCCCACAGGACGGGCCCATGTCACTTGCGTGTGTATATGCTTCAGGTGAATTTTTTTTTGTCTCAAAAAAATGGTGTTTTTTTATTGGAAAAAATTATCATATATAAATATAAGAAACTCGAGCTCGATGAATGAACTTTGAAATTGTATTTTTCTAATATATCGTATTTTAAGATGCAATGTCATGTAAAATCTATACGTCATTTTTGCACATGATACAAGTGGCTGTACTTTGGCATGAAATTATACAAACACATGCTTTAATATGCCATAAAAATATGCTCATTATATTGCCGGACTCTCATGTACAAATCCTTCTGCCAAGGAAAAAATTCACCTCTCATGTTACATATATTCCCTATGTCCCATACTATAAGAACGTATTTCAACACTGTATTATGAAACGAAAGGAGTACACGTGTATTGTTTGGAAAGAAGTTATGAACTCATGATCCTACACCTCTTCTAGGACTTTCCTTCTGCCCAACTGTGTCAGGATGTTCCCGAAAAAAAAAAGCAGTGTCAGGATGTCCTATGTCCCTAAAAAAGGAGACAACACCGCGTTGATAAAATATATAATCTGAACACCTCCCTCTTAAATCAGATTTTTATGTGGCAGGTTTTTCAGAATGTTGTTCTGACCATAGATAAGATGAAAAGAAAATGGTGGCCTATGTTAGGGACAAATGGTAGTCCTAACTCTATATGGAAATACTTTGCTTGGGCTTATGCTTTTTTGCTCGGTTTTGATAAGCTTTACATTGTTGGTCTACAACAATTTGCTGGGCTATTTGGCTTGCTCGGTATCATGCCATCTTTGAGCTCAAGTGGATAAATACTCCTTTCAAGATTATTTTACGTTTTGTGCTTTTCTGATGTATTAGGCAGGGCTTCAAAACCTAGAGATGATGGATGTGGTGAGGAAAGGGGCGGATATGCTGAAGGATAATGCATCCCAAATGATGTTATTATGCGAGCCGCCAGTTCCAGGCAAGGCTGGTCGTGAAGATAACTAACTCGACAGGCTGGTCGTGAAGATAACTAACTCGACGCGGAGTTTGCTGCTTTTACCTCAGGTGAACGTGTGCCATCTTCTCGTCAGACGGGTGGTCGTCTTCATTTTGGTTCCCTGATGCTTGCTTCTGGAAGATGATGTTGCTGTTGAAACTGTTTCAACCATATGTTGGTCTCTTTTGAGTTTGCATTTCCTTTTGTAATAGTCATAATACTCTGTAATTGTTGAAAGTACGGTTTGGGTGACATCAGGTTTTGGCCCCATGGTCTGTTGTCTTGGTGACAGGTGCAGGCAATGGGTTTCCTGGTGTTGCTGCGAGCTCGCTTCTTCTTATTCTCTAGCTTTCTGGTTTCGGTTATTTGAGACAATGTATTTCCATTGCGAAAGTAATGAAAAGGGGGAGGCCCGGTTTAAAAAAACACCTCCCTCGGTTCTTCTTTGTTAATGAAACTCTGCAGAAGAACTAGCAACTGCAAAGCGAAATACTCCCGAGACTGTAAAATTGTATTGAACAATAATTGATAATGATATTGTGCCGGTTACAAGAGGTATATATATGAGGAGCTAGCCGCACCGACCTAGCCCTATTACAAACCGAGTAGGACTCGTCAATCCTATTACAAGTTGTATTCTAACATCCCCTCCACAGTGTCAACGGTAGGCTCGACGATGTTGAGACTAGAACGAATGTCTTGAAATGGAGTAGTGGTCAGGCCTTTAGTAAAGATATTAGCAAACTGAGTAGAAGAAGGCACCTGGAGAACGCGAACTTGACCAAGAGCCACCTTCTCGCGAACAAAATGAATGTCGATCTCAATATGCTTGGTGCGTCGGTGTTGAACTGGATTCTCTGACATGTAGACAGCTGAAATATTATCACAGTAAACAATGGTTGCTTGCTCAATAGGATGGTGCAGCTCCGACAGCAACTGACGCAACCAAACCTTTTCAGCAATCGCATGAGCCACAGCGTGGTACTCAGCTTCAGCAGACGAGCGGGAGACCGTAATCTGCCTTATTGAAGACCAACAAACCAAATTGTTATCAAGAAAAACACAAAATCCGGATGTGGACGTACGAGTATCTGGACAACCAGCCCAGTCTGCATCAGAGTAAGCTATCAAGGAGGTGGGAGAGGATCTGTTGATATGAAGGCCTAAGTCTAGTGTGCCTTTGAGATACCGAAGTATACGTTTAACATGGTTATAGTGTGGAATACGAGGATCATGCATGTATAAACAAGCTTGTTGAACAACAAAAGAAATTTCAAAACGAGTGAGAGTCAGATATTGAAGTGCACCGGTGAGACTACGATAAAGAGAAGGATCAAAAAAGGGAGCACCGTCGGCAGAGAGTTTGGAACATGTATCAACCGGGGTACGGAAAGTTTGGTAATCAAGCATACCAGCACGAGAAAGAAGATTGAGAGTGTACTGACGTTGAGACAAGAAAAGACGAGAGGAGTCGCGAAGAACAGCAATACCTCAGAAGTGGTGAAGAAGACTTAAATCTGTCATAGAGAATTCATTACGGAGAAGAGAGACAATATGATCCAAAGTGTGTTGTGAGGAAGCTGTGAGAATAATATCATCAACATAGAGAAGAAGGTAAGCAGTGTCGTTGTTGTGATGATAGGTGAAGAGGGAAGTGTCGGAACGGGAAGGAGTAAAACCTATGGTTTGAGCATAAGTAGAAAATCGTTGGAACCAGGCACGTGGTGCTTGTTTGAGACCATAAAGAGATTTTTGAAGAAGACAAACATGATTAGGATAGGAGGAATGTTCGAAGCCAAGAGGTTATTGGCAATAGACTGTTTCTTGAAGAGAGCCATGAAGGAAAGCATTCTTGACATCTAGTTGATGGATTGGCCAGGAGAAAGAGACAACGATGATAAGAACAATACGAATAGTGTTGGGCTTGACAACTGGAGAGAAAGTCTCATCATAATCGAGGCCGTGTTGCTGATAGTAACCATGACATACCCATCGAGCCTTATAACGTGCAAGACTCCCATCAGAATTAAATTTATGGCGAAAAATCCATTTGTCCGAGACGATATTTGTATTGGAAGGACGAGGAACCAACTGCCATGTGTCATTCTGAAGAAGGGCATCATATTCATCTTTCATAGCTGCGGCCCAATTAGGATCTAAGAGAGCTGATTTGTAAGATTTGGGAAGAGAGGAAGAAGATAGAGACGCATGAATATTGAGACGATCTTTTGCAGGTAAACGAAACCCGGACTTGGCACGTGTGCGCATGGTATGATCGTTAGTAGGAACTGGAACAGGAATAACATTAGTAGGGGGTGGGTGACATGGGTGACGCGTCCGGCATAGCGGAGCAAGCGGACGTGGGAGTTGGCGGCGGCGAAGATGGCGGCGGAGGGGACGATGGCGGTGGGAGGTCTGCCGCGACGGAGGTGGGCGCTGCAGGATCTGCTGCCGCGGTAGAGAGTTCGGCCGGTTGCTTGACAGGGGTCGTTAGGTGAACGAAGGGAAGATGATTGCGACGAGAGGGACTAGGAGACGGCATGGGTGAGGTCGAATCTGGATTGGGACGCTCGGAAAAGGGAAAAATAGTTTCAGCGAAAGTTACATGACGAGACACATGAACGCGACCAATAACAAGATCGAGACAATGATAACCCTTGTGCTTGTCAGAGAAACCTAAATGGACACACGGTGTAGAGCGCGGGGAGAGTTTGTTAGGAGAAGTGGAGTAGGAGTTTGGGAAACAATGACAACCGAAGACGCGAACATCAGAGTAATTGTGATGAGAGAGAAATAAGGAGAAGAAAGGTGTAGTTTTGGAGTTAACTTTAGATGGACGAATATTGAATAAGTATGTGGTCGTGTGGAGGGCTTCATCCCAAAACTTTGGAGGCATAGAAGATTGAACAAGGAGAGTGCGAGTGATTTCATTAAGAGTACGAAGAGAACGCTCGGCTTTGCCGTTTTGAGGGGAGGTATAAGGACAAGAGAAACGCAAAAGAATTCCAAATTGAAGAAAGAAATTTCGATTTTGAAAGTTGTCAAATTCGCGACCATTATCACATTGTACGAATCTTATAGGGAGGAAAAAGTGAACGAAGACATAGCGCTGAAAGTTGAGGAAGATATTGTAAATGTCGGATTTGTTGCGTAAAGGAAAATTCCAAACATAATGAGTGAAATCATCAAGAATCACGAGATAATACTTAAAACCAGATACACTTTCTATTGTTGGTGTCCAGAGATCACAATGAACTAATCAAAAGGAAAAGTACTAGAGGATTGAGAGGAGCTAAAGGGAAGACGAACATGTTTGCCCAATTGACATGACTGACACATAGAAGAATTATGAGAATCTCTATTACAAGGTATTGAAAATTCACTAAGAAGGGTGGATAACACATTTTTATTGGGATGGCCGAGACGTTGGTGCCATAGATCAACAGAGGCCATCATGGATGTTGGAGGAGCAGCGGCCGAAAGACCGTGGAGAGAGTATAAATCACCGGAGCTATTGAAGCGAGTGATCTCGGCCTTGGTCAGGTAGTCCTTCACAGACAAACCAAAGGGGTCAAACTCGACAGAAACATAATTATCAATGGTGAATTGGCGAACAGAAATCAGATTTTTAATAAGAGCAGGAGCTACAAGAACATCACGAAGAAGCAAGGGTTTAGATGGGGATGGGATTTGAGCCTGGCCGACACAGTAAATAGGAATAGAAGAACCATCATAGAGAGTAATGGAGGAAAAATATGAGGGTGTGCAAGAGGAAAGTAAGTTACTTGATGCAGACATATGACTAGAAGCACCAGAGTCGAAAATCCAATCCGTAACTGAGGTCCCTTGTGCAGCAAAGTTGTTCATGGCTTGTAGAAAGGCAGCTTGGTCCCAGCTCGGAGTCGAAGTAGAGGCCGGTGTAGTCATGGGAGCTTGCGGGTGTGGTGGCGTCGGCAGTAGGGCTGGCATCGGCGTAAATAGAGAGCCACCATCATTGTACTGTTGTATGTAGGGGGACGATGGAACGCCATAGGATGCTAAGGGCTGACGTTGTAGATCGGTGACGCGAAGGAGGGAGCAGCATGGTATGCGGCCATCGACTGTCGGGCCACGAGGACGGGCGCGCCGGTGTGAGGGCGGACACCGGGCCGCCAGCCACCGGTATAGGCATGCGGAGCACCATATGGTGTAGGAGCGGACCAGGGCATAGGCCATGCCTGGACAAGCCCTGTCCACGGATCAGGAGATGGGCGCCATCCGGGCGGCGGCGATGGTGCAGTTGGTGAAGACAAGGGCGATGGTGGTGTAGCTGGTGGAGCCGGGGCGGGCGCCGTGCGGAACGGCGGCGGCCGAGGGTTTTTACCCCGGTAGTTGGGACTTGGACGCCAGCCAGATGGTTGAGGAGGTGCTGTTGGAGGAGGCGGTGTCGGCATTGGCGCAGGCGGGCGAGGAGACACAGTGAAGACCTGAGGACGGGACTCCTTTGTAGCGAGGGCACGGTCGGCCCACTGGAGCATCGAGCGAACCTCGGCGAAGGAGGGATGCAGACGCATCATAGGGATGAAGGAGGCATGCTTTTCGAACCGCTCGCTGAGGCCGACGAGGAGGGCGTTGATGAGCTGGCGATCGTCGATCGGATCACCGAGTTCGCGGAGTTCATCCGCGATCGTCTTGAGGCGCTGGCAGTAGGCGCCGACGGGTGCATCACCTTGCACCCTGTTTCGAAGCTCGGTGTGGAGACTGTTGGCGCGAGCGTCGACGTTGTCCTGGAAGAGCTGGCGAAGGGCCGCCTGGAGATCGGCGGCGGAGGCACCGTCACGGTGGACGAGATTGAGGCGTCAGCGACGTGAGATCGAAGGTTGCATCGCCCAAGATGGACGTCGAAAAGATGACGCCAATGGTAGTAGTTGTGAGCAGCGAGGTCTAGGGTTACGGGGATGTAAGGGCTAATATCGGAGATGGTGTCGGTGAAAGAGATGGAAGGGGGTATTGGTGGAGGGAGAGCTATAGTAGAGGTAGAGGCGGAGAAGGCCGCGGCCGCGGCGACATTGGCGCCGCGCCGCTCGAAGTAGCCGGACGGCGGCGACGGCGGTGGGGTGGGTGGCGGAGCCATGCCTTAGGACCAAAAAAACTGATACCATGTAAAGTTGTATTGAACAATAATTCATAATGATATTGTGCCGGTTACAAAAGGTATATATAAGAAGGTAGCGACCTAGCCCTGTTATATGACTTGCATACCTTCTCTGGATTGCGAAGTCTTTCCTCAATACGTGTGGCAGCGTGAGGGTTAGCAACAAGGCGTCTCCGGCCAGAAACCAAATATGCGGTATTGCCAGCATCACAGGTTAGGCCGCATAGGAGAATCACAGGGCGCGCTGTCGTAGGAAAGGCAATGTTACTGCACGGTGACGTGAAACAAATAACTAAAACATGGTCAGTTGTTTAATAATATGAACATAAGTTTGCCACATCTATAAATTTGTTGACAAAGCGCCTGTTCGGTAGCCCTCCGCGGAGCGGAGCGGCCGGAACGCTGTATTAACAGCTTTCCAAATTAATACTAAATGCCATTTCACTCCGTCGCAGAGTTACGGACGGAGGGAGTCAAATACCATGTCAAAGCAATTATTCAGATTTCGTATTCTACAGCAAAATAAGAAGATTTAGTACTCAATATTTTTGTGATGAAATACCTTCAACAGTAGCATCATGTCTTTTTCTTTTTGTAGTATTATTACTGAACTTGTATCTTGATCCGTAGTCACCTAACTCTTTACAAGAAATTTTTGATCAGCTGAAAGAACAGATCAAGAAAGCATATTGGTTTATGTCCGGGCATCTAATAAAATCCAAAATTGTCAATGGGCACAAAACACGTTCTTCATTGGCAAATAATTTATATTCTCATATGCTGCTTTTATTGTTCTTAATTAGTACTTTTTCCGTCTTAAATTAAGTGACTCAAAAATGACTTCACTTTATACTAAATTAATACAAAATCGAGTTTTTTTTGAGTCACTTATTTTGAAACGAAGGTAGTACACGGCAAGAAAGTTTTTCCTTTGAAACAATTACATGGCAATGAAGTAGTCAAAAGAAAGAACATCGACTGATTTTAACAAACCTAGATCGATTTCGGTTTGGATCCACCGAGCATAACTTGGGAATAGGTCTGGCGGGTGTGACTTTTGATCCATCGATTATCGTTTGGGTCGACTGGGGCGTAATGGAAGACCAAATTACAGATTTGGGGAGACTGGAGAAGAAAGAATCGAGGGTTTGCTTGTTGTACGAGAAACCTTGCTGCCGGCGGCTATACGGTATTCCCTCCATTTCATAATATAGTGCGCCCGCACTTTCTGAGATTGAAGTTTGATCATTAATTTGACCAACGAGATCAATTAAGGCAGGCGCAAAAATTTATATCACTGAATTCGTATATTTGATATGAATTCAATGATATAATTTTTGCTCCCACCGCAATCGGTTTCGTTGGTTAAATTTATGGTCAAATTTCAAGCTTGAAAATCGATGACGCATTACATTATAGAATGGAGGGAGTATACGCCAGTGCACCAGATCACTAACCTAGACGTTCTTTTTACTGAGTGAATTAAGATTGCTGGCATGTGTTGAACTGCTTCGGCCAGGCCTAGTAGGCTGCAGACAGCGTACAAAGAACACAACTTCTGGGGGCCCCTTGGTGTGTGTGTGGGGGGGGGGGGCCGGGGCGGCCGCCTGCACCCCCTCAGGGCCAGGCCTGCAGGAGGGGAGACGTCCACGGTAACATTGCTAGCGACTCAGCTTACAGATCTATAGCAGGGCGCTCCTAACCCACCTCATACGATTCAAACAAATCATCTACTGATCGATCATGGAATTTTCATCTAACCAGGCATCTCAATCGAGTTTCAAATGTACGGACTAACCAGCACCCCTCATATTCAGCCTAAATATGGGATAAATATGAGGACGCTTGGATGCGTCCATCATGTCAGATCCGACAGCCTGATCCCATCGTAAATTGCGTCAAACCCACATCCAGAACAGCTAGATCATTTGCTTTTTCCTCTCTTCTTCCTTCTTATTTGGATATTGGAGAAGTTGTGGATATTCGAGAGGCCAAAGGGTTTTCAAGAATGCTCGGGTCAATTGATTCTATCCATTGACAATGAAAGAACTGCCACAAAGGTTTACGAGAAATGTATCAAGGACACACCAAAGAAACCCCCATCATACTAAAAGCGGTGGCATCACATGACTTATAGATTTGACATTATTTTTTTAAAATGTTGTGTTCTCACAATGACACCAACATGCTTCAATGATCTATGGTGTTCAGATGCTTTGTAATGGGGAATCACCGCCGTGCAACTACACGGCCAACAGTTAAGACTACAACATGGGATACTATCTTGTCGATGACATCTACCCTCGGTGGATGGCGTTTGTGAAGACCATATCCGAACCGCAAGCCATCTGCAAGAATGCAGGAATTGGCTAGGAAGAATGTGAAAAGGGCATTTGGTGTGCTTCAAGCTCGTTAGGATATTTCTTGGGTTGTAATGATGCGGGAATCAAAAACTTTGTGACAGCTAATGACATGTTGTGTTATTTTGCATAATATTTTGATCGAGGATGAGGTTGATTGTGTAGCTCAAACCAATAATTTTGAAGCACCTGGAGAACAAATTGAAGTTCTGAAAGATCAAAATACAGCTCAGCTTATGATCTTTCTGCAAATGCATCAGAATTTCCGAGATTATAAGATGCACACGCAACTACTCATCAACAATCTTATGGAGCATATTTGCACCGACAATGAAAATCAGAGAGCTGATGATTGATTATGCATTTAAAATAAATTTTATGTAAACAATATTTATGTTCGATACAAATGTTTGTTATTTACGTATGATAATGGTTTGTGTGATCGACGTGCATAATTTTGTATGAATTTGAGAATTTGATTTGAGATATGTGAATACGAGGAACGAAATAAAATGGACCGTGCGAATGTGTCCGTGGACCTGTCCTGTGAATTTATAGGGAGTCGGACGAGTGCGGCAGTAGATGCTCTTAGCGCGTCAGACCTCGTCGCGGAACCGTCTCCATCTTGGACGTCTGAGTCAAATACGCCACTCCACCCGCTCTCAAATTAGCAACAAGTTCGGACTTGCCTTCACGAAATCGACGACGACCAGTCCACATCACATAGCTCAACCATTTTCCGTCAGACGATCGATGGCATTCGATGCTCGTCTGAAAAATCGTCGCCAATCCATCTCAACAATACGCAGATACGTAGAAAGGAGCAAATTTATTCGAACTGTTCACTGTAGCGGATGCCATGGAATCCAGAGCAACGAGCACCACCAAAGCTCGTCTCCTCTTGCTCCTGCTACTGGCATGCACATGCGGCGGCGCCGTCTCTCCACGAACCGAAACCGACGCCGAAGCCAAAGCGCTTCTGACATGGAAGTCCACTCTGATGATCTCCGACGCAAACTCCTCATCTCCACTCTCGTCGTGGTCGCCGGCCAGCCCGGCCTGCGGTTCTTGGTCCGGCATCGCGTGCAACGGGGCCGGCCGTGTCGCCGAGCTGACGATTCCGGGAGCCGGGGTCGCAGGCACGCTCGACGCCTTCGACTTCTCCGCGTTGCCGACGCTCGCAAGCCTCAACCTCAGCGGCAACCATCTCGCGGGCGCCATCCCCGTCAACGTCTCCCTCCTGGCCTCGCTTGCCTCGCTCGACCTTTCGAGAAACAACCTCACCAGCGGCATACCGGCGGCGCTCGGGACGCTGCGCGGCCTGCGAGCTCTTGTTCTCCGCCACAACCCGCTCGGTGGGCGGATCCCGAGGTCCCTCGCCAAGCTCGCCGCGCTGCAGCGGCTGGACCTGCAGGCCGTGCAGCTCGTCGGTACGATTCCGGCGGAGTTGGGGCGCCTGAGAGCTCTCAGCTTCTTGGACCTGTCGAGGAACAGCCTCTCCGGCGAGCTGCCACCGTCCTTCGCCGGGATGACGAAGATGAAGGAGCTCTACCTGTCAAGAAACAACCTCTCGGGTCTGATTCCACCTGACCTCTTCACCAGCTGGCCAGAGGTAACTCTGTTCTTCCTGCACTACAATTCCTTCACCGGAGGCATACCGCCGGAGGTCGGCAAAGCAGCCAAGCTGCAGTTCTTGGCGCTTGAGGCCAACAACCTCACCGGCGTCATCCCGGCGGAGATCGGCAGCTTGACGGGCCTCGAGATGCTGGATTTGGGGAGGAACTCGCTATCCGGACCGATCCCTCCTTCTGTTGGAAACCTGAAGCTGCTTGTCGTCATGGCTCTGTACTCCAATGAACTCACTGGCTCGGTGCCCCCTGAAGTTGGCAGCATGTCGTTACTACAAAGCATTGACCTCAACGATAACCAGCTGGAGGGTGAGCTACCTGCAGCAATTTCATCGCTCAAGCATCTGTACAGTGTTGACTTCAGTAACAACAAGTTCACTGGTACAATCCCAAGCCTAGGCAGTAAGAGATTGCTCGTGGCTGCCTTTGCCAACAATAATTTCTCGGGGAGCTTTCCCGGGACATTTTGCGACATCACTTCACTGGAAATGTTGGATTTGTCTGGCAACCAACTGTGGGGTGAGCTCCCTAACTGCCTGTGGGACTTCCAGGATCTGTTGTTCCTTGATCTGTCTAGCAATGGTTTCTCCGGGAAGGTTCCGTCAGCTGGGTCCGCTAATTTATCGTCGTTGGAATCACTGCATTTGGCAGATAACAAATTCACAGGTGGGTTCCCAAGTATACTGAAGAAGTGTAAGCAGCTCATTGTCCTTGATATCGGTGAGAACTACTTTTCCAGCCAAATTCCAACATGGATAGGTTCAAATCTTCCTTTCCTAAGGATTCTCCGGCTACGGTCGAACTTGTTTAATGGTAGCATTCCCTGGCAACTATCACAGCTCTCCCATCTCCAACTACTCGACCTAGCTGCCAACCATTTTTCAGGTCCCATACCGCAGGGCTTGCTTGCCAATTTAACATACATGATGAAGCCACAGACAGAATTCAACTTGACCTCACTAGTCCACCATCAAGTTTTAAATCTAGATGCTCAGGTATGTATTGCCAACCGGATCGATGTAAACTGGAAGATGAAGAGCTACACATTCCAAGGGACGATTGCGCTTATGATAGGTATCGATTTGTCAGGCAATTCGTTCTCTGGCGAGATTCCAACTGAGCTAGCAAATCTCCAGGGCCTCCGGTTTCTGAATCTGTCGAGGAACCATTTATCAGGCCACATCCCTGAAAACATTGGTGATCTCAAACTTCTGGAATCCCTTGACTGCTCGTGGAATGAATTATCTGGTGCTATTCCTTCTAGCATCTCGAAACTGGCGTCTCTTAGTTCGCTCAATCTCTCCAACAATAACTTCTCTGGCGAGATACCAACCGGAAATCAGCTCCAAACACTAGACGACCCTTCCATTTACAACAACAATTCTGGGCTTTGCGGATTTCCATTGGTCGCATGCTCCAAAGGTTCTTCGGGTACTGTGGAAACACTGGACACAGAACTTGAAACCATGTATTTCTACTACTCAATAATTGCTGGACTTGTCCTTGGATTTTGGTTGTGGTTTGCGTCTCTAGTTTTCTTCAAGACGTGGAGAACTTCTGTTATCTGTTGTGTGGATAGCCTCCAAGATAAGGTTATGAAAAGATGCAGAGCGTTTCGTTGATGTGTGTCTATAGTTATGTATCCTTTTGTACTTGGGTGTAGGATATGGAATTTCTATATTTTTATTTACTCTTTGCACATAAGACATGTATTCCTATAGAAAAAAAATATAAGATGTTGCATATTAATTTTGATTGGAAAATGAGGTAATCCGTTACATTTTCTTTTGATGGCTGTTGCAGCGACGCCGAAGGTAGCTGACTGATTTTGGCGTCAAGCTAAGCGGATCATTCGGTCTTAATTATAAGTTTGTTTCTTGATTGATGGTTCTTTATGCCAAGACTAGAGTTCTACTGTATTCTTAGTTTTGTGAGGTCAGTAGCTTGTAACTTGGTTTTTATTATATGAATGAGACACATATTAACATGAAAAAAACATAACCATCGATCCGTCTACTCGATGTGCTTGTATGCAAGAGTGCTCATGTTTGCATGCAAAAGACAAGTTACTAAATGAGTAAATTGCTCAAAACTATCACATTTGTGACTAGGGTAGCAAGTTGCCTCCGTTGTTTTCAAAATCACAAATCACCATCACTTATATGGTAAGTGACTAACAAATTCATTGGTTCTGAAATCATCTTCATCTAATCACAAACTGACCAGTTGGCCCCACATGCCAGGCTGATTTGCCATTCCTATGTGTCTACAATATGTTGAGGTGGAAGATGGCCCCACTTGTCAGACTCTCATCTCCTTTCACCTCGTTATCGTTGTGGGTGTGACACACACATGATATGGCCTTGCAGGATGCCTTTGTGCAAGTGATCTTTCTGTGATCTGCACCGGTAGAGACTTGCTTGTCTGGACAGTTGTTGTATGGTCCCACAGAATTTTATAAATATTCTCTTCCTATGTCCTTTTAGGGAATTGGTGGTGCAAATTTCACCTATGTTCCCTCAGGGAATCGATGGTGCAAATTTCACTGCATACTGACAAGTATACGCGTCTAAAGGGAATACTACATCTACTGAGAGAGAGTATGAGCTCCCGCGACCTCGCCTGTGTCGGGTGAGTGTCGTTGGCCAGTTCTTCTCTCGCCACGCTCCTCTGTGCCTGCCTCTCCCGGATCCACACCCACGCCTTGTCCTCTCTCCGGCATACTACGGGCCCGCTCCAAGCTCATTCGCTGGCTCCCCAAGCCCAGCATGTCCCACTCCCGGTCCGCGACCACCAGCCTCTCGTGGTGGCGGCCACCCCGGTCGCGCTCCCGGCTCCCTCCCCTGCCATCGGAGGTCCACTGCCACCTCCACCTGTGGTTATCCCCATCGGTTTCCAGCCTCGCATCTTGCGGCTGCTGGCTCTGCTCGGCACGGCGAATCTCTATCCCGATCCGCTTTCATCAAGCAAACCTGCTCCATGCCCCAGCCTCCTCCCTACTGGTATGGTCGTGCCGAAATCGCCACTATGGGGGTGGGGGCCTTTGTGCTGGCGATGCTGATGCGGTGGTGCTGGTTGCCCCTGCTTCGTCCGCCGACAACGCCTTTGGTGACGGGCCGATGCGGCCCTGCTCGTCCTCCAGGATGGTCGTTGGCATGCTCCCACCATCCAGCTGCTCGAATCCATTGCCTGAAGCCCCTCTACCGCTGCCTCATCTCAAATCCATTGTGGTCCGGGAGCCCGCAGCCGAGGTGCGCACTGACGGCCGATCCAATGTTGCGAGGGTCGCTTCTGGAGTGTCGTGGGGTGCTTGTAGCGTGCGGGCTACCAAAGGTTGAGTCACCTGCCTCGGACCCTGGAGGATGGTTTTAGGTGCGAGGGAGTAAAGGATGTGCAGATGCTTCCCGAGGAGGCTGGGCAGGGCTGTCGTAACAGCGATCGTGGGTCAGTCCAGCTGAGCGCATCGCCTACCTCAAATGGATGGACGGACCATGCTTCCATTGTCTCAGCCGCAAGCGTTTCACGAAGGATTGCGAGGAGCCGCTAAAGTGTTGGCGTTGCTACAAGGATTTCCATCTTGCCAGTCAATGCAATGGGCCTTCGCCGAAACTTTCCTCGTAAGTGCCTCCCTCCGGTCCTTAGTTCGGTGCTGGGGTTCGACGTGACGCGTCGGCCATCCATGCTACTAGGCTGTTTTCGTACGTTGAGGCTCTCTTGGCGTCACCCTTTGACGATCATTCGGCTCGTCGTGTGGACTGTTGCATCTTTCCTCACGCTCTTGTCGAGAAGGATCTCCTTGCTGTTATGCTCTTGGCTAGGCCGATGGGCATCGATCCGTGGCATAATGATCCTATGATTGATGAAGCATTGAGGCCTTCTCCTTAGATTTTGCCATCCATCATCAGTCCTATAGTCTGCTTTGCTTGGGGTGATGATATGTGGTTGACCCATGCTGCCTCGTCGGTAGGGAGTGAGGAATCTTTTGATCCTATATGCTCGGAGGCTACACTTTGGTTGCCACTCTCTGGAGGCTCCTTCTTATCTTCCGTGGTCCAGTCCCTTGCATGTCCGATGCCAAATCTTGATGAGCCGCTTGGTTTCGATGTGCCCAACATTCTGGTTGAGCATGTGGTTGAGGTGTGCATCGTTGTTGCGAAGGTGGGGCAAACTAAAGCAACACCAGTATCTCTAGAGGATTTTTTTTGGTAAGGTTACTTGTCTGCTCCCACAACCTCTGCTTGGGACTCCAGTGCCTTAGAATGGTGAGAAGAATGACGGGTGATGGAGCGGGCTTCTGGATAAGAAGAACAAGATGTGCAACATCCTGACATCCAAGCACGCAAAGTATAGGATGTTGGAGGCTTTTGGTGAGCTGTCAGAGGTCAGCAAAGCAGAGGGGCCTGGCGAGGGAATGAGCCTGACAATAATACCACGGGTACAAATGGAGGGGAGAATCCTAGCTACGGCACAGGTGGTCACTCAGATGTGTACGAGTTCAGGACCCACTCGGAGGTGGTAAAAGCCCTACGTCTCGAGCCCGGGGGCTTTGGTGTTTGCTTACGGGGAGTAGAGGATTACAAGATGTCAGAACTCTTGTTATGGCGCCCGGTGGTGGCTTATATAGAGTACGCCACTACCGGTCGCGCGCCACCATTAACACTAATTAATGCTACATTATGGAAATTACAGATTAAGTGGAGCGTGACTGGTAACGCATAATTAACTACACTACGAGTGTCACTTCAAATCCTTCGGACGCTGCGTCTGCTGAACCGTTAAACTTCGACCATCCGAGTGAAGCCATGGACGTCTGAATGACTTCAATGATCCGAGTGAAGCTTCTCTTGCATCCGAATTCACTTTTACTTCAGGAGCTTTAATGACAATAAGGGACCACAGGTGGGCCCTAGATGTCAATCTTGTGTCCCTACCCATGGTAGGCGACCTCATCAGTAGCCCCCGAATCCATGAGGTTTTAGTGGTCAAGTGATCGACACTCAGAAGCATCGACGACACCTCGGAGGTGTCCAAGAAATGTCCTGCGTCGTTTCTCACTCAGCTTTAAACCTTGACGGATCAGGATTATCATTCCTTGACCAAATGATTTAGCTTGTGTATGTGAAACTATCCATTGAAATTGAAACGTTTCCCCAAAGAAATGGTATGTATGCCTGATTAACTCATTCGAGTGCTTAGCTGGAAACATGTTGATCATTTGGCTCGTAAACGAACCGTCAGGCGCTTCGGAGCGCCAAGCTTGTTCCGTTTAAGGTACAAAGGGATCCTTGTATGTTTGAAATCATGGAGAATGCACGCAGATGTGCGATAGAACGGACACATCGCAGGAATTTGGGGTAGTGGGCATGACGCCTCGATAAATGCGCCGAGATTTTCGCCACGTGTCCCCGAGGCTCTGAATAGTAGATTCACAGATCTCGCTCCGTTTACGGATTGACGGCCAGAGATCTCGCATAATTTTTGCTACAAAAGGCGAAGGCACTGTTGGGGACGAAACAAATCTCACCTTCTGCTCCTTTCTTCGTCTTCTCCGACGGACGTCGAGATCTTGCCACAAATTAGACCCGACCTCGCCAGAGATGAATCGCGGAGTGACTGCAAAGGGCGAGCGGGCGAAGAAGGTCGCACGCAGATCCTCCTCGCGCGTCGGCGCGCCGGTTGGGTGGACCCAAGGCGACTGGATGTCGTCGTGGGTCACCAAGGCTCGAATGCTTGAGCTGGAGGGCCAGCGCCTCTTGCTCAAGGGGAGTTGGCAGCTACCGGAGGTGAGCGGGGACGAGCCCTCGCTACGGGGGAACAAGCGTGTCCTCCTAGTGACTCACCTCGAGCGAGGTTTCTCTCTTCCTCTCATCCATTCTTCCGTAGGTTTTTAGATTTCTTCGGTGCTCAACTCCATCACATCCCTCCCAATGCTGTCGTTTACTTGGCTGCATTCGTTTCTTTCTGCGAAAACGTCCTGGGTTGTCATCCCCATTAGGGCTTGTTCAAACATCTTTTCACCTATCGAGTGATGATTGTGAAGAAGCCCACTCGGTCAGGTGACAAAAAACAAATGTAGCCCAGCTGTGTGGTGGTTCTGGGAATAAACTATGGGGCAAGGTCTTCTTCCCAATGATAACATTCCCAGACTTTGTGAAGGGCTGGCAGGAAAACTGGTTTTACTGCCAGGATGTTCCAGTCGGTGAGGGTCAGTCGGGACTCCCACCGTATTAGTTGGAACGCATTCGGTCTGTCCCCAGGCTGACTGGGACCAAGGACGAGAATACGGATGTAGATATCTTGGTGATAGCTCTGGTGTCCTTGGTGTAGAAAGGTGTCAACGGTCTAGATCTTCTCGAGGTTTTCTTCCAGAGGAGGATTCAACCGCTGCAAGCCAGGGCTCACCCCATGTGGGAATACACCAGACCGAATGACACCACCCGAACGCACTTGGATGACCTCAAAGCTGAAGAGGTGGCAGCCCAAATCAAGGCGATCACCCAAGCACGAAACAAACCCAGAGGGAGCAGACTCGTGCCTCCACCTTCATAAGAAAATCCAGCGAATTAGGTAACTTTCGAGGATCTATTACCGAGTGATATTCATGTACTTGTTGTATTCGACTTGATTGATTCGTCCTTCATTCGGCAGGCTTTCACGGAAGTGAATAGTCAAGTGCCAATCGTGGATCGAGGCCTAGTTAATGTGGCTACTTACACCGATAAACATGAGGTCTCGGCTGAAGCGGGTGAAAGGGAAGAAGATGATGGCGAGAGCGACAATGAGGAGGATGACTCGGACGACAACTACGAAGCGGAATCTTCGCGCTCAGACGATCGAGCGACCGAGTCCCGTTCTAAGGCGCACCAAGACCCGGGAGTCCGAGGTGGAGGCCCCAAGGGATCAAACATCGTCAAGCCAACTGCAACCCCCCCGACTCACAGATCGACGCGTGGACGTGGGGAACTTGGTTTGCCGCCCAAGAAGGCGGCAAAATAGGCCAAAGTCACCGCGGCCAAACCTTGGAAGGTTGTCCCTGTCCCGAAGATCAAGATGACTATTCCCATGGCTTCAGCGTAATTATTTTCACTTCAAGTGATATTGTTTTAAATTCAGCCAAATGATGTGACATTCCGAATGCTTTCCTTGCAGTGCTGACACTTCAACTTCTTCGCGTGATCTCCAAACTCTGGAGAAGGAGCGGTCTGGCGTCAATGTTGCGTCTTCGAAAGGTAAACTTTGAATTCTGTCCAATGCACGCCATGGTTTCCTTTTAGCTTATCTTCGAGTGCTTTGTGAACACTTGAAGCCCTGTGTGATGTGATCGACATCGATGTGGATGACAAGATTGACCCGCCAAACCCTTCTGCCCATGTGGACGTTGTGATACAGGAGCCATCGCTGGTCGATGCCTTGGTGCTAGCATCGGGAACCAGCTCGGGTGCCGGAGTCGCACTCGGAACTGCCTCACATCCTCCTTGCTGACTCCTCCTGTGACCAACATCTTCGCGTTGTATCGAGTCCCAGAGGGTTAGATGGGAGCAAACAAAGAAGCATTGATCCAGGTGGAGGTTTTGAGCGGGCATCTGAAGACGGCATATGATGTGAGTGCGGCATTACAGAAGAATGTCTGAGTAAGTGCTCTCGTAAGTACCTTCCTCACTCGGCTTCTGGTCCGAGTGTCTTTTGGTTTTGCTTTTGATCCCGAGTGGGTTTGCGTCTGGGCACACCCACTGGGTGTTTCTAGGTTCCAGTGGGGGCACGTTGAGCGCACCCATTGGGTGTAGTCCCCGAGGCTGCCGTCGACTGAAGTAGTCGGCGGTAGTATAAGAGTGTAGATGAATTTAATGTTTGATCCATAGTTGATTTTGAAGAAGAGGTCTTGCATTTGATCTTCCAGTGGGGGCACGTTGAGCGCACCCACTGGGTGTAGTTCCCGAGATTGTCGTCGATTGGAACAGTCGGCGGGAATCTTAGGGTGTGTTTGGCTAGAGAACAAAGTGTAATGGAATGTCATGGTTACATTCCACGGGAATGGAATGGTTCCATCTATGCGTTTGGTATGAATAATGAGAGGGAATGGAACGGTCCGTCTCTATATTTGGTTGGCGTAGTGGAATGGAATGAAAAATGTTCAAATTGGTGTTTGCTTTTCTCTCAAATATGCAATATATTGTATTTTCATCAGTATTTTTTTAAAATTCCAAGAACACATTTAATTTGTTGTTTCATCACCACTAATTTGTAACTTGCTTCACAATCATTCCAAATAAATGACATCATTAGTCTATACACACAATGATATACTTTACTAACAAATTTAGACATGCACAAATTTAGACAATTGGAACAGGCAAGGACAAATCATGGACCAATTGACAACAAAATTTGTCATCAATCTCAACAAGTGAGCAGTGCGGTCGTCGCCCTGCTGCCGCCCATCTTTCTGGCCATGAGCTGATCACCCGTTGCCCCGCTACTTCCGGTTGAATGCTCGATGCTGGCGCCTGTCTTCACGGTCGCGAGCCACGCATCCGCTACCTTGCAACTAATTGAGGAGATGAGGGCGAGGGGCAGACAGTGCTGCGAGGGAAGGAGAGCAGGAGCCGGCAGAGCAGATGGAAGGAGGGGAACAAATGACGGCATGGATCGAAGGAGGGTAGCGGCCGGCAGCGCGGATCGAAGGAGGGGAGCGGCCGGCAGCACGGATCGAAGGAGGGGAGCATCCGGCGACATGGATCGATAAAAGGGAGAGGCCGGCGGCGGGATGTAGCATCGAGGGAAGGAGGTGAAAGCGCCTCATGAGAGGCCGTTCCGCGTGATACCTCCGATTTGGAGGAATTCTTGTGTTCTGCATATTGACGGTATATTCGATTCAACAGCACGAGTTGGTTTCGTGCCCCGATCCAACTAAACACGAGGACGAGGCCCAGGGGAGGAATGGACTCGTTCCATTCCGGCCCGTGACCAAAAGCAAACACACCCTAAGTATCAGTCGAATTCCGACTAAGTTTTATTTTGTTTCCTGTTTGCAGGCTGTTTGTTAGCTTGGAAGCTACTACAATGCTCTGGAGAAGGAGGTGTTGACTCTGCGCCTCGACCTTGAAGCTGAGAAAACTAAGAACGCCCGATTGGAGCAGGAGAAGAAGGCGATTGAGGATATACTCATTCTGTCTGACTGACACCATAAATTCTCTTTCTCCCCATCCGACTAAGTCTACCTCGTCAGATCTCCGTGGAGAAAACTTGAAACTTGTCGAGAGGATAAAGAATTATATTTCTTTAGAAACTGTGAAGAAGGCCCTCGCGAAGGACACAAATCTGGCAGACGCGTAGAAGGAGGCCAGTCAAAAGGCCAAGGAGGCTGAGGAGAAGCTGAAGACGGTCCAGAAGCTGCAGGAGGAGAAGAAAACTCTGGAAGCTGCTGCGAAGAAAACCAAGGAGGAACTTGCTGAGCTGAAGAAACCGCACGCCGGATAGGAGGCCAAACTCAAGCACATTACTGCCAAGAAAGCCGAGGTGGAGCATTTCATCGAAGAATTTGGCGATGCTGCAAGTGAAAAGCTCAAAGGTAAACTTCCGAGTGTCTTTTGCACCCTTGTTTAGCCGAATGAAATTTGTTTCCCTCTGACTCTTTTCTTCACTTGATTGTATTCAGAGTTCTGTCACGATGTCGCCGAGGAGACTGAGAAGATCGAGAAGGAGCTGGATCCGTCCCGAGAGCTGCTCAAGGATAACATTGCCATGGCCGTTCTCCCCTTGGAAGAATGCATTGACGAAGTGGCTGCGTACATGAAGAGGCTCTCAACTACCGTTTTGGACATCGAGAAGGACATCTTCTGTGATGAAGAACCTTCAAAGGACCTGGAAACTGTTCTCACCCGAGTGAGAGATGTCCCGAGTCGGGTGAAAACTTGGAAGAAATCAGCGGCCCGAGCTGGAGCTGACATTGCTCTCTCACTCGTCCATGTCCACTGCAAGGGGGTGGATGAGAAGAAGTTGAAGTCCCTGGAGGTTGACAATAGGAAGCATGTCAAGCTTGAAGACTTCATTGAGATGTTCATGGAAGCTGCCACTCGGATTGCAAACAGCATCAACCTGGACACCTTCGTTGAAGCGGTGGTTTCACCATACTCCCAGTGATCGTCGGGTCAAAAAACTCCTTAAACTTTTTCCTCGGAATGTCGAGTGGCAACTGTACCCGTAAGACTTTGAATGAGACTGAGGCTCCTATCGTCCGCACTTACATTCATACTTTCGCTTCGAGTGGTGTAGTTTTATTTGCTTTACCTTCATTCGATCTTTGATCTCTGAGTGTTTATACGCAAGCTATTGCATGATCGCGCATGAGTTTCCGCATCCGAATGACATTCACATTTGGAATGGGTTTTCACTTAGGTGACGCAGGGTCACGGCTAAGTCCCCGAGTGTGGGTAAAGCGCACACCCGGAGTAGTTCGAACTTAGACGAACAATGATTGTCCTATTCATCTTGTCGTTTGAGTCTAGTGGATGTCCCACTCGAAGCGTTTTTAGCTTAGGCGACGCTAGGTCGCGGCTAAGCCCCCGAGAGTGGGCAAGTCCCACACTCGGAGAAGTTCATACTTAGAACAATGATGGTCATGTCCATCTTGTTGTTTGAGTGTGGAGGATGTCCTACTCGAAGCGTTTTTTAACTTAGGCGACGCGGGGTCGCGGCTAAGCCCCCGAGTGTAGGTGAAGACCCGCACTCGGAGTAGTTCATACTTAGACGAACAATTATGGTCCTCTCCATATTGTTTTTTGAGTGTGGAGGATGTCCCACTCGAAGCTTTTTTTAACTTAGGTGACGCGGGGTCGCGGCTAAGCCCCCGAGTGTGGGTGAAGACCCGCACTCGGAGTAGTTCGTACTTAGACGAACAATGATGGTCCTGTCCATATTGTCGTTCGAGGAGGATGTCCCACTCGAAGTGTTTATAACTTAGGCAATGCGGGGTCGCATCTAAGCCCCCAAGTGTGGGTGAAGACCCGCACTCGGAGTAGTTCGTACTTAGGAAAAACCAGGTTTGCAACTAAGTATTTTACACCCTCTGGAGGTGATAGGGGAAATTAATTCACCCGAGCAAAAAAACAAGTTAAATTTCGACAATATATAACGAAACAAAACTTTATTCATCAAGGTCACTCGGATTTATTGACAAACTACACTCGTCATGTCTTATATGTAGAACTTGCGAAGCAGGTCCACGTTCCAAGTTCGAGGCTCTTCTAAGTCATCTTTGATGTTGTATAGTTAATAAGCTCCATTGTGCAGGACATTGGAGATCGCGAATGGCCCTTTCCATGGAGGCACCAACTTATAGGGTCTCTGCTGGTCTAGTCGGAGAACCAGATCTCCTTCTTGAAAAGCTCGGCCCCTGACCTATCTATCATGGTAACACCTCAGATCTGATGACGAATAACTCCCTCTCTTCCTCCAGGATGTCCAAAACCGTCTTGATGTGCTGCTTCAGCCTCAACTTCATCGTATTGTTCCACTCGGGGGGAATTGTGTTGGAGATCACACGGCAGCACGGCTTTTGATCCGTACACCATGAAGAAGGGAGTGCGCTGTGTAGAGCGGTTAGGAGTTGTTCATATGACCCATAGAACGGATGGAAGATCTTCGAACCAAGCTCCCGCAGCATACTTTAGGTCCCTCATCAGTCAGGGTTTCAATCCCTGGAGTATCATCCCGCTTGCATGTTCTGCCTGCCCATTCGATTGTGGGTGACCCGTGGAGGCATAGTTAACCCGAGTGCCCTGGGAATAGCATAACTCAAGAAACTCGTCCGAATCAAAGTTCTTCCCGTTGTCTGTGATGATGTAGTGCGGCACACCAAACCTGAAGATAATCTACTGAATGACTGATGGTAGTGCCTGCATCCAAACTCTTGATGGGTTTTGCCTCAACCCACTTGGTGAACTTATCAACTGCTACAAGCAGGTGGGTGAATCGACTCGTTCCCGTCCGCAGGGGTCCGACCATGTCGAGGCCCCACATGAAGAATGGCCAAGTGAGCGGGATCGTCTTTAATGTGGATGTAGGCTTGTGGGACTTGTTTTTGTAGAATTGACACCCGACACAAAGATCGACCAGATCTTTAGCAGCTTCATTGGCTCGGGGCCAATAGAAACCCACTCGGAAAGCCTTGGTGACCAATGTCTGAGAGGACGCATGATGACCACAAGTTCCCGCATGAATATCATGTAAGATCTCTAGCCCTTCCTTCAGGGAGATGCATTTCTAAGTGATCTTTCGGGCATGCCCGATTGAGATGTTTGAAGTATATACACATACAGAGTGATTTATCCTTCATAGGCACCAGAACGACATTCGCAAGCCACTCGGAGTCGTATACCTCACGAATGAATTCGGAAGCCAAGAGTCGAGCTATTTCTTCACCAATCGCCTTCCGCTTCTCGACGGAAGATCGACGCAAGTACTCTTTGGCTGGCTTGACTTTAGGATCTGTTCAGAGTCAGTGCTCAACCAGATCCCTAGGAACACCGGGCATGTCAGACGGCTTCCATGCGAAGATGTCCCAGTTCCCATGGAGGCACTGGATGAGCTCGGCTTCCTATTTCTCACCGAGTGACGTGGAGATGTTCGTCAGCGCGGCGCTTGGATCAGTCGGATGAACATGGATGTGCTTTGTTTCGCGAGCCGACTGAAAAGCTGACTCGGAAGGTGGTCGCTTGGCCCTAAGCAAGTTAGCTACGGCCACCTCTCTCTTATATTCTTCGAGCTCAACCGCGAGCACCTCCTCATTGGTAATCTTGGATCCTTGCTGGCGGAATTCCTCGGCTATCTTCCATTCGCCTATCACAGTGATCATGCCATTCAGCCCTGGCATCTTTAACTTGAGATACATGTAGCATGGTCTGGCCATGAAGCGTGCATAAGCAGGCCTGCCTAGGATGGCATGATAAGCGCTGCGGAAGTTGATACGTCTCCAACGTATCTATAATTTTTTTATGATGGCATGCTATTATATTATCTGTTTTGGATGTTTTATATGCATTAATATGCTATTATATATATATATTGCGACTAACCTATTAATCTAGAGCCTACTGCCAGTTTCTGTTTTTCCTTGTTTTTGAGTTTTGCATATATGGAATATTAAACGGAGTCCAAACGGAATAAAACCTTCGGAAGCAATTTTTCTGGAAGGAAACAAATCAACCAGGCTTGGAGTGCACACCAAGACTTGTGACAGGAGGTCACAAGCCTGCTAGGCGCGGCCCCCTGGCCACGCCTAGCAGGCTTGTCGTCTCCCGACAGGTCTCCTAACCCTAATATTTGGCCTATAAATTCCAAAAAATTCCTCCCAACATCAGAACGAGCCACGCAAATACTTTTCCGCTGCCAGAAGCCTCCGTTCCCGAGAGATCCAATCTTGGAGTCTTTTCCGGTAATCTGTCGGAGGGGGTTTCGATCACACAGGGCATCTACATCAACTCCATTGCCCCTCCGATGATGCGTGAGTAGTCCACCACAGACCTACGAGTCCATAGCTAGTAGCTATATGACTTCTTCTCCATCTTTGATCTTCAATACCATGTTCTTCATGATCTTCATGGAGATCTATCCGATGTAACCCTCTTTTGTGGTGTGTTTGTCAAGATCCGATGAACTATGAGTTTATGTTCAGATTGTCCATGAATCTTATTTGAATCTCCTGTGAATTCTTATTTGCATGATTTCATATCCTTGTAAGTCTCTTTGAGTTATTGGTTTGGTTTGGCCAACTAGATTGGTAATTCTTGTAATGTGATAAGTGCTTGGTTTTGGGTTCAATCTTGCGGTGTCCTCACCCAGTGACATAGTAGGGGTAGCGAGGTATGTATTGTATTGTTGCCATCAAGGGTAACAAGATGGGGTTTTCATCATATTGCTTAAGTTTATCCCTCTACATCATGTCATATTTCTTAATGTGTTACTCTGTTCTTCATGAACTTAATACTCTAGATGCAGGTAGGAGCCGGTCGATGTGTGGAGTAATAGTAGTAGATGCAGAATCGTTTCGGTCTACTTGATACGGACGTGATGCCTATATGCATGATCATTTCCTTGGATAACTACATGATTATTCGCTTTTCTATCAATTGCTTGACAGTAATTTGTTTACCAAGCATGATATTTTCCTTCAAGTGAGAAGCCTCTAGTGAAACCTATGGCCCTCGCGTCTACTTTCCATAATATACTTTCAAATCTATAAACTAAAAATACCAAAATTAATTTTCTGCAATTTATTTACCTTTTACTTTCCTTTCTTGTTTACATCTATCTCTATCGGATCTAATCCTTGCAAATAATCGTGAAGGGATTGACAACCCCTTTATAGCGCTGGGTGCAAGAGTTTGATTGTTTGTGTAGGTGCATCCATTGGTGACTTGCTTGTTCCTCCTACTAGATTAATACCTTGGTTCTCAACAACTGAGGAAAATACTTATCTACTTTGCTGCATCACCCTTTCCTCTTCAAGGGAAAACCAACGCAAGCTCAAGAGGTAGCAAGAAGGATTTCTAGCGCCGTTGCTAGGGAGGATGCATAGCAAGTCAAGACAAGAACTCTCCCGTCAAGTTGCCAATTTCTGGCGCCGTTGCCGAGGAGGATACACAACAAGCCTACCAAGTACCCACCACAAACTCATCTCTTGCATTTACTTTATTTGCCATTTGCCTCTCGTTTTCCTCTCCCCCACTTCTAAAACGATTTCAGAAAATACCAAAAAGATTTGCCTTTTTATTCGCCCTTCGTATGTTTCCCTTTTACTTGCTTGCATGTTTTATCGATACGTTGCCACCATGTCTGAATCTGGGAAGGTTACCATTGAAAATTTTGAGGGTATTACTACTGCTAATCTTGAGAACAAATTTGGATCTTTCTCTCTAGATCATGAATCTAAACCTTCTCCTAATTATAAAGTTAAAACCTTTAAAGTCGGGGACGGTGATATTATTGGGAATAGTGTTGTTCAAGAGTTCTTTGATTGTATTGTAGTAATGCTTATGAACAGGAAATCTATTCTTCTTAGCACAAATTGTTATGTTGATGCCATTGCCATGCTTGTTGAAAAATTGGAAGGGAAATTTGTGCACCTTCATACCGCTTTGCAAGAATTGTTTTATGAACTTCCCAAAATTAATCATTCTAAATCCAAAAAGATTACCATGATTATCCTTATGCATGAATTTGATTTTATCATACAAGAAGCTAGGGAAAATTTTGCTTTCTATAAAAAGGACATTGTGTACCCCCCCCCCCCGATTAAAGAAATCCTATACGATAAAGAAACCTTGCGTGGCTTTGTGTTTGGGGATTATCAATCTTACCAAGATAATCTTAGAAGAAGAGTTCCCTATTCCAAAATTACCCAAACTATTTACCTTGAATCCTATGATGAATTTGGTTGGATCACTAGGGGTATTTATGTAGGATTCGATGATGATTTGTTAGAAGAAGAAATAGGTGAACCCGTTAAAAATAAGATACATATTTTATATGATGATATCTATGGTGATGATCCAGGTGATGAGAACGGATTTAATACCAAAGATGACAATACCTAGATATATTGAGTTTTGCCTAGCTAGGGGCGTTAAACAATAGTTCTTGTTGGGAGGCAACCCAATTTTATTTTTGTGTTCTATTTTTGCTTATGTTTTTGAGTGTTTCCCAAATTATTAATACTTTAGTAATAGTGTTTTGGTGTTTTAATTAAATTTTGAGCCAAGTAAAACCTTTGGGGGTGATCTATGGTAGTTGTTGATTTGATCTTGCTGAAAAATAGAAACTTTTGCACACAGTCCAGGAATTTTCTAATTTTTTCAGAGTGTAGGATGAGTCTGAAAGTTTTACACAAGATTTATATATAAATTTCCCAGGTTGTCCTAATTTTTAAGAATTTTTTGAGTTACAGAAATATACGAAGTTTCCAAATTTCTACAGACTGTTCTGTTTTTAAAAGATTCTGTTTTCTTTGAGTTGTTTGTCTATTTTGATGAATCTTTGGGTTGTATAATAGGGTATGAACCATGGAGAAGTTATAATACAATAGTTATAACACCAATATAAATAAAGAATGAGTTCACAACAGTACTTAAAGTGGTGATTTATTTTCTTATACTAACGGATCTCACGAGTTTTCTGTTAAGTTTTGTGTTGTGAAGTTTTCAAGTTTTGGGTAAAGATTTGATGGACTATGGAATAAGGAGTTGCAAAAGCTTAATCTAGTTCATGATATTGGAATAAGGAGTTGCAAAAGTTTTGGGTAAAGTTTTGGGTAAAGTTTTCATAGGGGGATGCCCAAGGTGTTGGAAATATTCCCTAGAAGCAATAATAAAATGGTTATTATTATATTTCCTTGTTCATGATAATTTTCTATTGTTCATGCTATAATTATATTAACCGGAAACCGTAGTACATGTGTGAATACATAGACCACACCATGTCCCTAGTGTGCCTCTAGTTGACTAGCTCGTTGATCAATAGATGGTCATGGTTTCCTATCCATGGACATTGGATGTCATTGATAATGGGATCACATCATTAGGAGAATGATGTGATGGACAAGACCCAATCCTAAGCATAGCACAAGATTGTGTAGTTCGTCTGCTAGAGCTTTTCTAATGTCAAGTATGATTTCCTTAGACCATGAGATTGTGAAACTCCCGGCTACCATAGGAATTCTTTGGGTGTATCAAACGTCACAACGTAACTGGGTGACTATAAAGGTGCACTACAGGTGTCTCCGAAAGTGTCAGTTGGGTTGGCATGAATCGAGACTGGGATTTGTCACTCCGTGTGACGGAGAGGTATCTTTGGGCCCACTCGGTAATACATCGTCATAATGAGCTCAATGTGACTAAGGAGTTAGTCACGTGATCATGTGTTACGAAATGAGTAAAGAGACTTGCTGGTAACGAGATTGAATAAGGTATAGGGATACCGATGATCGAAACTCGGGCAAGTAACATACCGATGGACAAAGGGAATTGTATACGGGATTAATTGAATCTCTGACATCATGGTTCCTCCGATGAGATCATCATGGAACATGTGGGAGCCAATAGGGGTATCCAGATCCCACTATTGGTTATTGTACGAAGAGGTGTCTCGGTCATGACTGCATGGTTCCCGAACCCGTAGGGTCTACACACTTAAGGTCCGGTGACGCTAGAGTTGTAATGGGAATTGTATGTGGTTATCGAAAGCTTTTCGGAGTCTCGAATGAGATACCGGACGTCACGAGGAGTACCAGAATGGTTCGAAGGTGAAGATTTATATATAGGAAGTCCAGCTTCAGTCACCAGAAAGGTTTTGGGGTTTATCGGTATTGTATCGGGACCACCGAAGGGGTTCCGGGGTCCATCGGGAGGGTCCATCTCTCCCAGAGGACCTAATGGGCTGTAGTTGGCTGGGAACCAGCCCCTTAGTGGGCTGGTGTTCCCCCCAAAGTCCCAAGGCGCCTAGGGTTGGAAACCCTAGGGGGTGGGGGCGCCTCCCACCTAACTTGTGGGGCAAGTCCCCCTCGGGGGGCCGCCGCCCCCCTCTAGATGGATCCCGGGGGGGGGGGGAGGGCGCCCCCCTCTAGATGGATCTAGGGGGGCCAGCTCCCTCTCCCCTTCCCCCTATAAATAGTGGGGGTGGGAGGGCAGCCGCACTCCTTCCCCTAGCGCAGCCCTCCCCCCTTCCTACACCTCCTCCTCCTCCGCAACGCTTAGCGAAGCTCTGTCAGAGAACCACGAGCTCCACCGCCACCATGCCATCGTGGTACCGGATCTCTCCCTCAACAACTCCTCCCCCCTTGATGGATCTTTAAGGAGGATACGTCCTCGGGCTGTACGTGTGGTGAATGCTACTTCTCGAGCATGCGTTGGTTTCCCGTGAAGAGGAACGGTTTGATGCAGCAAAGTAGATAAGTACTTCCCTCAGTTTTTCGAGAACCAAGGTATCAATCCAGTAGGAGATACAAGCGAGCCACCAATAGATATACCTGCACAAGGAATCAAACTCTTGCACCCAACGCTATGAAGGGGTTGTCAATCCCTTCACGGTTATTTGCAAGGATGAGATCTAGTAGAGATAGATATAATAGGATGCTTGAACGGAAAGTAAAACTAAAATTAAAAATAGGGCAGCAAGTATTTTTGGTGTTTTCGGTTTTAGATCGGAAAGAATAATATGGAAAATAGACCCGGGGGCCATAAGTTTCACTAGATAGCTTCTCTCATGATGGCAAGTGCGTGAAAAAATTACTTTCGAGCAATTGATAGAAAAGCGAATAATTATGAAGATATCCAAGGCAATGTTTATGCATATAGGCATCACGTCTGTGACAAGTAGACCGAAACGATTTTGCATCTACTACTATTACTCCACACATCGACCGACTCCTCCTGCATCAAGAGTATTAAGTTCATGAAGAACAGAGTAACACATTAGGTAAGATGACATGATGTAGAGGGATAAACTCAAGCAATATGATGAAAACCCCATCTTCCTACCCTCGATGGCAACAATACAATACGTGCCTCACTACCCCTACTTTGTCACTGGGTGAGGACACCGCAAGATTGAACCCAAAACTAAGCACTTCTCCTATAGCAAGAATTACCAATCTAGTTGGCCAAACCAAACCAATAACTCGAAGAGACTTGCAAAGATATGAAATCATGCATATATGAACTCAGGAAAGACTCAAATAATATTCATGGATAATATGAACATAAACCCACAATTCATCGAATCTCGACAAACACACCACAAAAGAGTATTACATCGGATAGATCTCCATGAAGATCATGAAGAACATGGTATTGAGAAGCAAAGAGAGAGAATAAGCCATCTAGCTACTAGCTATGGAGCCGTAGGTCTGTGGTGCACTACTCATGCATCATCGGAGGGGCAATGGAGTTGATGTAGATGCCCTTCGTGATCGAATCCCCCTCCGATAGATTACAAGAAAAGGCTCCAAGATTAGATTTCTCGGGAACGGAGGCTACTGGCGGCGGAAAAGTGTTTGCGTGGCTCGTTCTGATAATGATGGAATATTTAGGAATTTATAGGCCAAAGATTAGGGTTAGGGGAGTTGCCAGGGTCCCACAAGCCTGCCCAGCACGGGTGGCCCCCCTGGCCGTGGCAAGCGGGCTTGTGGCCCCGTGGCAGCTCCGCTGCCTTGGTTCTCAAGTCTCGTGGCTTCCTTTTATTCTAGAAAAAATCATTCCGGAGGTTTTATTCGGTTTGGACTCCGTTTAATATTCCTTATCTGCGAAATTCAAAAACAAGGAAAAACAGAAACTGGCACTACGCTCTAGATTAATAGGTTAGTCCCAAAAATAATATAAAATAGCATATTAATGCATATAAAACATCCAAAATAGATAATATAATAGCATGGAACAATCAAAAATTATAGATACATTGGAGACGTATCAACATCCCCAGGCTTAATTCTTGCTCGTCCTCGAGTAGGTAAATGATAAAAACAGAATTTTTGATGTGGAATGCTACCTAACATATTTATCCATGTAATATTCCTATTTGTGGCATGAATATTCAAATCCGTTAGATTCAAAAAAATAGTCTAATATTGACATAAAACAGTAATACGTCGAGGACACCAACAAGGTAGTCGTGTCCTTTCGAAATAACATGGCCTTAGAAAGTTATCCCTACAAAATCATATGATCTGGCTATGCTCAATCTTCCCCACACAACATATCTAAATCATGCACAACCCCGATGAACAAGTCAAGCAATTGTTTCACACTTTTGGTGTTCTCAAACCTTTTCAACTCTCTTGCAATACATGAGCGTGAGCCATGGATATAGCATTATAGGTGGAATAGAATATGGAGGAGGTGCAAAGGAAAAAAGGAGAAGATAGTCTCACATCAACTAGGCGTATCAACGGGCTATGGAGATGCCCATCAATAGATATCAATGTGAGTGAGTAGGGATTGCCATGCAACAAATGCACTTAGATCTATAAGTGTATGAAAACTCAAAAAGAAAACTAAGTGGTCGTGCATAATGAATATCCACTAGTTATATGAAAGTGACAAAATAGGAGACTCTCTATCACGAAGATCATGGTGCTACTTTGAAGCACAAGTGTGGAAAAAGATAGTAGCAATTGTCCCTTCTCTATTTCTCTCATTTTTTGGTGGGCTTCTTTGGCCTCTGTTATTTTTTTGGTTTCGGCTTTGCTGGCCTCTTTTATTTTTTGTAAAGTCTGGATACTCGTCCCAACTTGTGAGGGAGTCATAGCCTCTATCATCCTTTTCTATCTAGGAAAATGCTCTATTAATGAAAAATCATCACACTTTTATTTACTTATAACTCAAAGAAAAAGAAATTACAACTCGATTCCTATGACAAGATATAACTCTATATGCAATATGAAGTGATGATGCAAGTCTTAGAAAAACTACATGGTGGAAGTTGCATGGCAATATACATCGGAATGGCTATGAAAATGCCATAATATGTAGGTATGGTGGCTGTTTTGAGGAATATATGGTGGCTGTTTTGAGGAATATATGGTGGCTGATTTGAGGGAGGAGAGTTTGATGTACCGGCGAAAGTTGCGCGGTACTAGAGAGGCTAGCAAAGATGGAAGGGTGAGAGTGCATATAATCCATGGACTCACATTAGTCATAAAGAACTCACATACTTATTGCAAAAGTCTATTAGTTATCAAACAAAGCATTATATGCATGCTCCTAGGGGATAGGTTGGTAGGAGTTAACCATCGCGCGTTCCCGACCCTCACACAAAGGTTGACAATCATTAAACAAATCATACTCCAACTTCGTTACATAACGGTTCACCATACGTGCATGCTACAGGAATCACAAGCTTTAACACATGTATCTCTTCAATTCACAACTACACACTAGCATGACTCTCATATTACCATCCCTATTATCTCAAAAATATATGCAAGGAATTCAACTTCTCATAGTTGTTAATGCACTTAATATGAAAGTTTTATTATATCCCTTTTCGATGACATTATATTAGGACTAAATTCATAACCTAAAAAATTACCATGATGTTTTAAGAAACTATCAAAAGAATATAAGTGAGGAATTAGAGTTCAATAATTTCTATAAAATATAACACCACCATGCTCTAAAAAGATATAAGTGAAGCACTAGAGCAACATTGCCTAGCTCAAGAGATATAAGTGAAGCATATAGAGTATTCTAACAAATTCATGATTCAGTGTTACTCTCTAAAAATATGTGTGCAGCAATGATGATTGTGGCAAACTAACAAGCAAAGACTCATATCATACAAGACGCTCCAAGCAAAACACATATCATGTGGTGAATAAAAATATAGCCTCAAGTAAATTTACCGATGGATTGAAGACGAAAGAGGGGATGCCTTCCGGGGCATCCCCAAGCTTAGGATTTTTGGTATCATTGAATATGACTTGGGGTGCCTTGGTCATCCTCAATCTTAGGCTCTTGCCACTCTTTATTCCATAGTCCATCAAATCTTCACCCAAAACTTGAAAACTTCACAACACAAAACTCAACAGAAAACTCATGAGATCCGTTAGTACAAGAAAAATAAATCACCACTTTAGGTACTGTTTTGAACTAATTATTTATTTATATTTGTGTAATACCTAATGTATTCTAACTTTTCCATGACACATAACCCCCGATACGACCCATAGATATATCAAAATAAGCAAACAACACAAAGAAAACAGAATCTGTCAAAAACAGAACAGTCTGTAGCAATCTGTAAACTTTGAATACTTATGGAACTTTAAAATTTCTGAACAATTATGAAAACCAGGGAAATTTGTATATAAATCCTGTGTAAAAATTTCAGATCAATTTGACTCCCTGAAAAATTCATCAAAATCCTGGACTGAGCGCAAAAGTTTCTGTTTTCCAGCAAGATCAAATCAACAACTACCATAGATCACCCCAAAGGTTTTACTTGGCTCAAACACTAATTTATACAGAAAAACACAATTAATACAGAAGTAATAATGTGCCAAACACACCAAAACAGAAGCAAAAAGCTTAAAGCAAAATAAATTGGGTTGCCTGCCAACAAGCGCTATTGTTTAACGCCCCTAGCTAGGCAAAACGCAATAGATCTAGGTATTGTCATCTTTGGTATGTAATCCATAA
This sequence comes from Hordeum marinum, assembly GCA_022496015.1. NCBI lineage: Eukaryota > Viridiplantae > Streptophyta > Magnoliopsida > Poales > Poaceae > Hordeum > Hordeum marinum. Next base: position 49,571,540 of record CM039672.1, read on the forward strand.
GTAGCTCTCATCATAGATTAATCAGGCAATATTATTTCTTTATATTAAAGTGTGCCATGCCTTTCCTTAATGGATATTGGAATCTAATATTTCCTTCTTTCATGTCAATAATTGCACCAATCGTTCTAAGGAAAGGTCTACCAAGAATAATAGGACACGTAGGATTGCATTCTATATCAAGAACAATGAAATCTATGGGCACATAATTCCTATGTGAAACAATAGGAATATCATGAATCACATGGCAAGTATATTTAAGTCTAACACAATTCCTATGCATAGGGATTTTGTGAGCAAACAAATTATGGGAACAAAAATCCACTACCATAGAAAGGCAAAACAAGCATAACTTCCAAACTTTGAACACATAGAGAGGAAACTTGATATTATTGCAATATGTAAAAGCATATGTTCCTCTCTCATAGTAATTTTCAGTAACATCATGAAGGAAATCAACAATATAACTATCATATAAAATTTTCTCTTCATGATCCACACGCATGCAAAGTTGATACTCTTCCAAAATAGTGGGATTATCATTAAATAAAGTCATGACCTCTCCAAACCCACTTTTATCAAAAATTTCCTAAGATTGAACACTCTCCAAAATAGTGGGATAAATAATGCCTAAAGTGTTGGAAATATGCCCTAGAGGCAATAATAAAATGCTTATTATTGTATTTCCTTGTTCATGATAATTGTCTATTGTTCATGCTATAATAGTGTTAACTGGAAAACAAAATACATGTGTGAATACATACACCACAACATGTCCCTAGTGAGCCTCTAGTTGACTAGCTCGTTGATCAATAGATGGTCACGGTTTCATGACCATGGACATTGGATGTCGTTGATAACGGGATCACATCATTAGGAGAATGATGTGATGGACAAGACCCAATCCTAAGCCTAGCACAAGATCGTGTAGTTCGTTTGCTAAAGCTTTTCAATGTCAAGTATCGTTTCCTTAGACCATGAGATTGTGAAACTCCCGGATACCATAGGAATGTTTTGGGTGTGCCAAACGTCACAACATAACTGGGTGGCTATAAAGGTGCACTACGGGTATCTCCGAAAGTGTCTTTTGGGTTGGCACGAATAGAGACTGTGATTTGTCACTCCGTGTGACGGAGAGGTACCTCTGGGCCCACTCGGTAAGACATCATCATAATGAGCTCAATGTGACTAAGGAGTTAGTCACGGGATGATGTCTTATGGAACGAGTAAAGAGACTTGTCGGTAATGAGATTGAACAAGGTATAGAGATACCGACGATCGAATCTCGGGCAAGTATCATACCGATAGACAAAGGGAATTGTATACGGGATTGATTGAATCCCCGACATTGTGGTTCATTCGATGAGATCATCGTGGAGCATGTGGGAGCCAACATGGGTATCCAGATTCTGCTGTTGGTTATTGACCGGAGAAGTGTCTCGATCATGTCTACGTGTCTCCCGAACCCGTAGGGTCTACACACTTAAGGTTCAATGACGCTAGGGTTATAGGGAAATGGTACACATGATTACCGAAGGTTTTTCGGAGTCCCGGATGAGATCCCGGACGTCACGAGGTGCTCCTGAATGGTCTGGAGGTAAAGGTTGATATATAGGAAGTCCAGTTTTGGTCACCGGAAAGTTTTCGGGCTCATCGGTTGTATACCGGGAGTGCCGGGAGGGTGCCGGAGGACCCCCGGGAGGGGTGTGACGACCATAGGACTTTGTGGGCCCTTAGAGGAGGTGTGCCAGCCCTTATTGGGCTGGCCAAGACCTTCTAGAAAGGCCCATGCGGCTGGAGATCAAGGGATAAGGCAAAAGAAGTTTGAAAGGAGGGAGATCCACCTCCCTTGTGGGAGGTGGACTCTTCCCTAGCTTCGGCCGAAGCTCTCCTCCTTGGAGGAGGGGCCAAGGCAGACCTACCTCTCCCTCCTCCTATATATATGCAAGGGTTTGGGCTGATTTGAGACACGACTTCTCTCTCTCTCGGCGCAGCCCTACCCTTCCTCTTCCTCGTTCTCTATAGCGCTTGGCGAAGCCCTGCCGGAGTCCACGTAGCTCCACCGTCAACACGCCGTCGTGCTGCCGGAGCTCTCCCTCAACCTATCCTTCCTCCTTGCTAGATCAAGGTGTAGGAGACGTCATCAGGCTGCACGTGTGTTGAACGTGGAGGCGCCATTGTTCGGCGCTGAGATCGGAATCCACCGCGATCTAAATCGCTGCGAGTACGACTCCACCAACCGCGTTCTTGTAACACTTCGGCTTAGCAATCTTCAAAGGTATGAAGATGCAATCTCTCCCCTCTCGTTGCTGGTTTCTCCATAGATAGATCTTGGTGACACGTAGGAATTTTTTTGATTTAGTACTACGTCTCCCAACAGTGGCATCATGAGCTAGGTCTATGCGTAGAATCTATGCACGAGTAGAATACAAAGCAGTTGTGGGAATCGATCTTATTAATTTGCTTACCACTACTAGTATTATCTTGATTCGGCGGTATTGTGGGATGAAGCGGCCCGGACCGACTTTACACGTACGCTTACGTGAGACTGGTTCCACCGCCTGACATGCACTTGTTGCATAAGGTGGCTAGCGGGTGTCGGTCTCTCCCACCTTAGTCGGATTGGATTCGATGAAAAGGGTCCTTATGAAGGGTAAATTGCAATTGGCATATCACGTTGTGGTTTTGGCATAGGTAAGAAACTTTCTTGCTAGAAACCTACAGCAGCCACGTAAAAACTTGCAACTACAAATTAGAGGACGTCTAACTTGTTTTTGCAGCATATGCCTTGTGATGTGATATGGCCAAAGGATGTGATGTGATGCATTGTGATGTATGAGATTGATCATGTTATTGTAATAGGATTCATGACTTGCATGTCGATGAGTATGACAACCGGCAGGAGCCATAGGAGTTGTCTTATTTTATTGTATGACCTGCGTGTCAATCATAAACGCCATGTAATTACTTTACTTTATTGCTAAACGTTAGCCATAGTAGTAGAAGTAATAGTTGGCGAGACAACTTCATGAAGACACAATGATGGAGATCATGGTGTCGTGCCGGTGACAGTGATGATCATGGTGCCCCGAAGATGGAGATCAAAGGAGCAAGATGATATTGGCCATATCATGTCACTATATTGATTGCATGTGATGTTTATCATGTTTACATCTTATTTGCTTAGAACGACGGTAGTAAATAAGATGATCTCTCAATAAAATTTCAAGAAAAGTGTTCACCCTAACTGTGCACCATTGCTAAGGATCGTTGTTCCGAAGCACCACGTGATGATCGGGTGTGATAGGTTCTAACGTTCGCATACAACGGGTGTAAGCCAGATTTACACACGCGATACACTTAGGTTGACTTGACGAGCCTAGCATCTACAGGCATGGCCTCGGAACACGGAAGACCGAAAGGTCGAACATGAGTCGTATAGAAGATACGATCAACATGGAGATGTTCACCATGGATGACTAATCCGTCTCACGTGATGATCGGACACGGGCTAGTTGACATGGATCATGTTTCACTTGGATGACTAGAGAGATGTCTATCTAAGTGGGAGTTCATTAAATAATTTGATTATGTGAACTTAATTTTCACGAACTTAGTCTAAAATTGTCTTTACAATCTATATTGTAGATCCAATGGCCAACATGAATGTCACCCTAAACATCAACGCGTTCCTAGAGAAAACCAAGCTGAAAGATGATGGAAGCAACTATGCAGACTGGGTTCGTGGCTTGAGGATCATCCTCATAGCTTCCAAGAAATTGTATGTCCTTGATGCACCACTAGGTGACCCACCCCTTCTCCCAGCAGTGCAAGACGTTGCGAATGCTTGGCATTCTCGCTGCGATGATTACTCCCTTGTTCAGTGGGGCATGCTTTATAGTTTAGAACCGGGGCTCCAAAAGCATTTTGAGCAACACGGAGAATATGAGATGTTCCAAGAGCTGAAACTGGTTTTCCAAGCTCATGCCCGGGTCGAGAGATATGACGTCTCCGACAAGTTCTTCAGTTGTAAGATGGAGGAGAATAGTTCTGTCAGTGAGCACATCCTCAAGATGTCTAGGCTACACAACCGCTTGACTCAGCTGGGAGTTAACCTCCCAGATGACTCGGTCATTGACAGAATCCTCCAGTCGCTTCCACCTAGCTACAAGAGCTTTGTGATGAACTGCAACATGCAAGGGATGGAGAAGTCCATTCCTGAGTTCTACTCGATGCTGAAATCAGTAGAGGTCGAGATCAAAAAGGAGCATCAAGTGTTGATGGTGAATAAGACCACTAGTTTCAAGAAAGGCAAGGGTAAGAAGAACTTCAAGAAGGACGGCAAAGCTATCGCCGCGCCCGGTAAGCAAGTTACCGGGAAGAAGAACAAGAATGGACCCAAGCCTGAGATTGAGTGTTTTTACTACAAGGGTACCGCTCACTGGAAGCGGAACTGCCCCAAGTACTTAGCGGAAAAGAAGGCCGACAACCTTAAAGGTATATGTGATATACTTGTTATTGATGTGTACCTAACCAGCGCATGTAGTAGCTCCTGGGTATTTGATACCGGTGCAGTTGCTCACATTTGATATCTGGATCTCGCTTGACGCGAGATGGCTACTCATTTAAATATGAGAATAATGGTTGTTCTATTTATATGAGAGAAATGTTTTATGGTCATGCCCTGCTGGTCAATGGTTTATTTTTGATGAATCTCGAACGTGATGTTACACATGTCCATAGTGTGAGTACCAAAAACTGTAAGGTTGATAACGATAGTCCCACTTACATGTGGCACTGCCACCTTGGTCATATTGGTGTCAAACGCATGAAGAAGCTCCATGCTGATGGACTTTTGGAGTCTCTTGATTTCGAATCATTTGACATGTGCGAACCATGCCTCTTGGGAAAGATGACCAAGACTTCGTTCTCCGGAACAATGGAGCGAGCAACTAACTTGTTGGAGATAATACATACCGATGTATGCGGTCCAATGAGCGTCGAGGATCGCGATGGCTACCATTATGTTCTCACCCTCACTGATGACTTGAGCAGATATGGGTATGTCTACTTAATGAAACACAAGTCTCAAACCTTTGAAAGGTTCAAGGAATTTCAGAGTGAGGTAGAGAATCAACATGATAGGAAAATAAAGTGCCTACGATCTGATCGTGGCGGAGAATATTTAAGTCACGAGTTTGGCATGCACCTAAGGAAATGTGGAATTGTTTCACAACTCACGCCGCCTGGAACACCTCAGCGAAATGTTGTGTCTGAACATCGTAATCGCACTCTATTAGATATGGTACGATCTATGATGTCTCTTACCGACTTACCGCTATCATTTTGGGGATATGCATTAGAGACTGCCGCATTCACTTTAAATAGGGCACCGTCAAAATCCGTTGAGACGACACCGTATGAATTATGGTTTGGAAAGAAACCTAAGTTGTCATTTCTAAAAGTTTGGGGATGCGATGCTTATGTGAAGAAACTTCAACCTGAGAAGCTCGAACCCAAAGCGGAAAAGTGCGTCTTCATAGGATATCCCAAAGAGACTATTGGGTATACCTTCTACCTACGATCCGAGGGCAAAGTCTTTGTTGCCAAGAATGGCTCCTTTCTCGAGAAAGAGTTTCTCTCGAAAGAAGTAAGTGGGAGGAAAATAGAACTTGATGAGGTAATTTTACCTCCACTCGAACCAGAGAGTAGCGCAGCACAGGAAGTTGTTTCTCTAGAGCCTACACCGGCTGGAGAGGAAGTTAATGATGATGATCATGAAACTTCAGATCAAGTTACTATTGAACGTCGAAGGTCCACTAGGACAAATTCCGCACCAGAGTGGTACGGCAACCTTGTCCTAGAGATCATGTTGTTAGACAACGGTGAACCTTCGAACTATGAAGAAGCGATGGCGGGCCCAGATTCCAAGAAATGGCTTGAAGCCATGAAATCCGAGATAGGATCCATGTATGAGAACAAAGTGTGGACTTTGGTGGACTTGCCTGATGATAAGAGAGCCATTGAAAATAAATGGATCTTTAAGAAGAAGACTGACGCGGATGGTAATGTGACCATCTATAAGGCTCGGCTTGTCGCTAAGGGTTATCGACAAGTTCAAGGAGTTCACTACGATGAGACTTTCTCACCCGTAGTGATGCTGAAGTCTGTCCGAATCATGTTAGCAATTTCCGCATTTTATGATTATGAGATCTGGCAAATGGACGTCAAAACGGCATTCCTTAATGGCTTCCTCAAGGAAGAACTGTATATGATGCAGCCGGAAGGTTTTGTCGATCCTAAAGATGCTAACAAGGTATGCAAGCTCCAGCGCTCCATCTATGGGCTGGTGCAAGCATCTCGGAGTTGGAACATTCGCTTTAATGAAGTGATTAAAGCGTTTGGGTTTATACAGGTTTATGGAGAACCCTGTATTTACAAGAAAGTGAGTGGGAGCTCTGTAGCATTTCTCATATTATATGTGGATGACATACCGATAATGGGAAATGATACAGAACTCTTGGAAAGCATAAAGGCCTACTTGAATAAGTGTTTTTCAATGAAGGACCTTGGAGAAGCTGCTTACATATTAGGTATTAAGATCTATAGAGATAGATCGAGACACCTCATAGGTATTTCACAAAGCACATACCTTGACAAGATATTGAAGAAGTTCAATATGGATCAGTCCAAGAAGGGGTTCTTGCCTGTGTTACAAGGTGTGAGATTGAGTACGACTCAATGCCCGACCATGACAAAGGATAGAGAAGAGATGAGTGTCATCCCCTATGCTTCAGCCATAGGCTCTATTATGTATGCCATGCTGTGTACCAGACCTGATGTGAACCTTGCCATAAGTTTGGTGGGGAGGTACCAAAGTGATCCCGGAGCGGAACACTGGACAACGGTCAAGAATATCCTGAAGTACCTGAAAAGGACAAAGGACATATTTATCCTATATGGAGGTGCCGAAGAGTTTGTCGTAAAGGGTTACGTCGATGCTAGCTTCGACACAGATCCGAACGACTCCAAGTCGCAAACCGGATACGTGTATGTTTTAAACGGAGGGGCAGTCAGCTGGTGCAGCAGCAAGCAAAGCGTCGTGGCGGAATCTACATGTGAAGCGGAGTACATAGCTGCTTCGGAAGCAGCAAAGGAAGGAGTCTGGATGAAGGAGTTCATCACCTACCTAGGAGTAATTCCAAGTGCGTCGGGCCCGATGACTCTATTCTGTGACAACACTGGAGCTATTGCCCTTGCGAAGGAGCCTAGGTTTCACAAGAAGACAAGACACATCAAGCGCCGCTTCAACTCCATCCGTGATTACATTCAGGAAGGAGATATAGATATTTGTAAAGTGCATGCGGATCATAATATCGCAGATCCGTTGACTAAACCTCTCTCACGAGCAAAACATGATCAACACCAAATTGCTATGGGTGTACGATTCATCACAATGTAACTAGATTATTGACTCTAGTGCAAGTGGGAGACTGTTGGAAATATGCCCTAGAGGTAATAATAAAATGGTTATTATTATATTTCCTTGTTCATCATAATTGTCTATTGTTCATACTATAATTGTGTTAACTGGAAATCGTAATACATGTGTGAATACATAGACCACAACATGTCCCTAGTGAGCCTCTAGTTGACTAGCTCGTTGATCAATAGATAGTCACGGTTTCATGACCATGGACATTGGATGTCGTTAATAGCGGGATCACATCATAGGAGAATGATGTGATGGACAAGACCCAATCCTAAGCCTAGCACAAGATCGTGTAGTTCGTTTGCTAAAGCTTTTCAATGTCAAGTATCATTTCCTTAGACCATGAGATTGTGCAACTCCCAGATACCGTAGGAATTCTTTGGGTGTGCCAAACATCACAACGTAACTGGGTGGCTATAAAGGTGCACTATGGGTATCTCCGAAAGTGTCTGTTGGGTTGGCACGAATCGAGACTGGGATTTGTCACTCCGTGTGACAGAGAGGTATCTCTGGGCCCACTCGATAAGACATCATCATAATGAGCTCAATGTGACTAAGGAGTTAGTCACGGGATGATGTATTACGGAACGAGTAAAGAGACTTGCCGGTAACAAGATTGAACAAGGTATGGAGATACCGACGATCGAATCTCCGGCAAGTATCATACTGATAGACAAAGGGAATTGTATACGGGATTGATTGAATCCCCGACATCGTGGTTCATCCGATGAGATCATCGTGGAGCATGTGGGAGACAACATGGGTATCCAAATACACTATTGGTTATTGACTGGAGAAGTGTCTCGGTCATGTCTACGTGTCTCCCGAACCCGTAGGGTCTACACACTTAAGGTTAGATGACGCTAGGGTTATAGGGAAATGGTATACGTGATTACCGAAGGTTGTTCGGAGTCCCGAATGAGAACCCGGACGTCACGAGGAGCTCCGGAATGGTCCGGAGGTAAAGATTGATATATAGGAAGTCTAGTTTTGGTCACCTGAAAGTTTTCGGGCTCATCGGTAGTGTACCGGGAGTGCCGGGAGGGTGCCGGAGGACCCCCGGGAGGGGTGTGACGACCATAGGACTTTGTGGGCCCTTAGAGGAGGTGTGCCAGCCCTTATTGGGCTGTCCAAGACCTTCTAGAAAGGCCCATGCGGCTGGAGATCAAGGGATAAGGCAAAAGGAGTTTGAAAGGAGGGAGATCCACCTCCCTTGTGGGAGGTGGACTCTTCCCTAGCTTCGGCCGATGCTCTCCTCCTTGGAGGAGGGGACAAGGCAGCCCTCCCTCTCCCTCCTCCTATATATATGCAAGGGTTTGGACTGATTTGAGACACGACTTCTCTCTCTCTCTCGGCGCAGCCCTACCCTTCCTCTTCCTCGTTCTCCGTAGCGCTTGGCGAAGCCCTGCCGGAGTCCACGTAGCTCCACCGTCACCACGCCGTCTATGTGTTGATGAGATCTCGAGTAGAACACAAAAGGTTTGTGGGCGTTGATGCTTAGATTGCTTCCTCCCTTTGTTGGATTTTGGTTCAGCGGTATTGTGAGATAAAGCGGCCCGGACCAACATTACTCGTACGCTTACGAGAGACCGGTTCCCTCAACGCAACGTGTTGCCTAGATGGCTTGCGGGTGGCAGTTTCTCTCACTTTAGTTGGATCGGATTCGACAAAGGCGGTCCTTGAGAAGGTTGAAAAGCAAATTATGTATCACCGTTGTGGTTTATGCGTAGGTGAGAATCGTTCTTGCTAGAAACCCGTAGCAGCCACGTAAAACATGCAACAACAATTAGAGGACGTCTAACTTGTTTTTGCAGGGTATGTTGTGATGTGATATGGCCAATTACATGATGTGATATATGTGATGTATGAGATGATCATGTGATGTATAGAATTTCACGACTTGCATGTCGATGAGTACGGCAACCGGCAGGAGCCATAGGGTTGTCTTTAATTATTGTATGACCTGCGTGTCAATCATTACGCGCTATGTAATGCTTTACTTTATCGCTAAACGGTAGCAATAGTAGTAGAAGCATGTTGGGTGCGACAACCCCGATGGCGACACGTTGATGGAGATTAAGATGATGGAGATCATGGTATCTTGCCGGTGACGATGGAGATCATGTCGGTGCTTTCAAGATGGAGATCTAAAGCACAAGTTCATGGCCATATCATGTCACTTATGAATTGCATGTGATGTTAATCCTTTCATGCACCTTGTTTTGCTTAGTACGACGGTAGCATTATAAGGTGATCCATCACTTCAATTTCAAGATAAATTGTGTTCTCCCCGAGTGTGCACCGTTGCGAAAGTTCGTCGTGTTGAGACACCACGTGATGATCGGGTGTGATAGACTCTACGTTCACATACAACGGGTGCAAGCCAGTGTTGCACGCGCAGAACACTTGGGTTAAACTTGACGAGCCTAGCATGTACCGACATGGCCTCAGAACACAAGAGACCGAAAGGTCGAACATGAGTCATATAGTAGATATGATCAACATAATGATGTTCACCATTGAAGCCACCTCAACTCACGTGATGATCGGACTTGACTTGGTGGATTTGGATCATGTGACACTCAGATGACCTGAGGGATGTCAATTTGAGAGGGAGCTTTAGTAATTTGATTAACTAAACTCATTATCTTGAACAATAATCTAAGTAAACTTTGCATATTTATGTTGTAGATCAATGGCTCGCGCAGTAGCACCCCTGAATTTTAATGCGGTCCTAGAGAAAGCTAAGTTGAAAGATGATGGAAGTAACTTTATTTATTGGGCTCGTAATCTGAGGATTATCCTCACGGCTTCCCAGAAATCATATGTCCTTGATGCACCGCTTGGTGACCAACCAGAAGACATGACCTCCGAAGACGTTAAAAATGCTTGGGAGGCACGTACTGGAGATTACTCAATAGTTCAGTGTGCAATATTGTATGGCCTAGAACCAGGACTTCAAAGACGTTTTGAACATCATGGAGCATATGACATGTTCCAGGAGTTGAAGTTTATCTTTCAGAAGAACGCCCGGATTGAGAGGTATGAAACCTCCTATAAGTTCTATGCTTGCAAGATGGAAGAGAACGGGTCTATCAGTGAACATATACTTCGAATGTCTGGGTATTCAACTCGTCTAGCGGAGTTGGGAATTGCCCTTCCACCAGAAGCGATCACTCACAGAGTTCTTCAATCACTACCACCTAGTTACAAGAGCTTTGTGATGAACTATAACATGCACGGGATGAACAAGTCAGACGCCGAGCTGTTTGCGATGCTAAAAGTCGCTGAGTCTGAAATCCAGAAAGAACATCAAGTGTTGATGGTCAGTAAAACCACTAGTTTCAAGAAAAATGGCATAGTCAAGGGCAAGGGCAAGAAGGGTAAAACCAAGAAGGATGGCAAAGCAGTTGCTATTCCTGCAAAGATGCCCAAGCATGAACCCAAGCCAGAAACTGAGTGCTTTCATTGCAAGGGAACTGGTCACTGGAAGCGGAACTGCCCTAAGTACCTGGCTGACAAGAAGGCGGCTAACGACAAACAAGGTATATATGATATACATGTTATTGATGTGTACCTTACTAGCTCTCGTAGTAGTGCCTGGGTATTTGATACCGGTTCGGTTGCTCACATTTCCAACTCAAAGCAGGAACTACGGAATAAACGAAGGCTGGCAAAGGATGAAGTGACGATGCACGTGGGAAATGGTTCCAAGGTTGATGTGATCGCCGTCGGCACACTCTCTCTTCGATTACCATCGGGATTAGTGATGAACCTGAATAATTGTTATTTAGTGCATGCGTTAAGCATGAACATTATATCTGGATCTTGTTTATTGTGAGACAGTTACTCATTTAAATCAGAGAATAAAGGTTGTTCTATTTATATGAGTAATAACTTTTATGGTCATGCACCAAATGTTAGGGGTTTATTCATAGTGAATCTTGATAGTGATGACACACATGTTCATAACATTGATGCCAAAAGATGTAGAGTTGATAATGATAGTACCACTTTCTTGTGACACTGCCGTTTAGGTCATATTGGTGTAAAACGCATGAGGAAGCTCCATGCTGATGGACTTTTGGAGTCACTTGATTTTGAATCACTTGACACATGTGAACCATGCCTCATGGGCAAGATGACTAAAACGCCGTTCTCTGGAACAATGGAACGGGCGAGTGACTTATTGGAAATCATACATACTGATGTGTGCGGTCCAATGAATGTTACAGCGCGTGGTGGATATCGTTATTTTCTCACCTTCACTGATGACTTAAGTACATATGAGTGTATTTACTTAATGAAACACAAGTCTGAAACGTTTGAAAAGTTCAAGCAATTTCAGATTGAAGTTGAGAATCATCGTAACAAGAATATTAAGTTCCTACGATCTGATCAAGGAGGTGAATATCTGAGTTATGAGTTTGGTACTCACTTAAGACAGTGCGGAATTGTTTCGCAGTTGACACCGCCCGGAACACCACAGCGTAATGGTGTGTCCGAACGTCGTAATCAAACCTTATTAGATATGGTGCGTTCTATGATGTCTCTTGCTGATTTGCCACTATCGTTTTGGGGTTATGCATTAGAGACAGCTGCATTCACTTTAAATAGGGCACCATCAAAATACGTTGAGATGACGCCATATGAACTATGGTTTGGCAAGAAGCCAAAGTTGTCGTTTCTTAAAGTTTGGGGATGTGATGCTTATGTCAAAAAGCTTCAGCCTGAAAAGCTGAAACCCAAAGCGGAGAAATGCGTCTTCATAGGATACCCGAAAGAGACAGTCGGGTATACCTTCTATCTCAGATCCGAAGGCAAAGTGTTTGTCGCTAAGAACGGAACATTTCTTGAGAAAGAGTTTCTCTCGAAAGAATTGAGTGGGAGGAAAATAGAGCTTGATGAGGTTATTGAACCTTTACTTCAACCAGAAAGTAGCGCAGCACAGAAAGATGTTTCTGTGGAACCTACGACGGTAGAAGAGGAAGTTAATGATGATGATCATGAAGCTTCGGATCAAACTGCTATTGAACCTCATAGGTCGACAAGGCCGCGTACTACCCCTGAGTGGTACGACAACCCTGTCTTGGAGGTCATGTTGTTGGACAACAATGAACCTGCGAGCTATGGAGGAGCAGTGATGGGCCTGGATTCTGAGAAATGGTTAGAGGCCATGAAATCCGAGATGGGATCCATGTATAAACAAAGTATGGACTTTGGAAGTATTACCTGAAGGGCAAAAGGCCATTCAGAACAAATGGATCTTTAAGAAGAAGACAGACGCGGACGGTAATGTCACCGTCTATAAAGCTCGACTTGTGGAAAAGGGTTTTTCACAAGTTCAAGGATGACTACGATGAGACTTTCTCACCCGTAGCGATGCTTAAGTCTGTCAGAATCATGTTAGCAATAGCTGCTTATTTCGACTATGAAATTTGGCAGATGGATGTCAAAACAGCGTTCCTCAACGGTTTCCTTGAGGAAGAGTTGTATATGATGCAACCCGAAGGTTTTGTCAATCCAGAGAATGCTGACAAAGTTTGCAAACTCCAGCGATCCATTTATGGACTGGTGCAAGCATCTCGGAGTTGGAATAAGCGCTTTGATGAGGTGATCAAAGCGTTTGAGTTTATACAAGTTTACGGAGAAGCTTGTATTTACAAGAAAGTGAGTGAGAGATCTATAGCATTTCTAGTATTATATGTGGATGACATATTGCTGATTGGAAACAATATAGAAATGCTGGAAAGCTTGAAGGAATATTTGAACAAGAGTTTTTCAATGAAGGACCTAGGAGAAGTTGCTTTCATATTAGGCATTAAGATCTATAGAGATAGATCGAGACGCTTAATAGTACTTTCACAGAGCACATACCTTGATAAAGTTTTGAAGAAGTTCAAAATGGAACAGTCCAAGAAGGGGTTCTTGCCTGTGTTACAAGGTGTGAAGTTGAGTAAGACTCAATGCCCAGTAACTACAGAAGATAGAGAAAAGATGAGTGTCATCCCCTATGCTTCAGCCATAGGCTCTATCATGTATGCAATGCTTTGCACAAGACCTGATGTCAGCCTTGCCATAAGTATGGCCGGAAGGTTTCAAAGTGATCCTGGAATGGAGCACTGGCAAGCGGTCAAGAATATCCTTAAGTACGTGAAAAGGACTAAGGAAATGTTTCTCGTTTATGGAGGTGATGAAGAGCTCGTCGTAAAGGGTTACGTCGATGCAAGCTTTGACACTGATCCGGACGACTCTAAGTCGCAAACCAGATACGTATTTATTCTTAATGGGGGAGCAGTAAGCTGGTGCAGTTCCAAGCAAAGCGTGGTAGCTGATTCTACGTGCAAAGCGGAATATATCGCAGCCTCGGAGGCGGCAAAGGAAGGTGTCTGGATGAAGCAGTTCATGACAGATCTTGGAGTAGTGCCCAGTGCACTGAATCCAATGAACTTGTTCTATGACAACACTGGTGCCATTGCTCTGGCCAAGGAACCAAGGTTTCACAAGAGGACCAGACACATAAAGCGACGCTTCAACTCCATCCGCGATTACATCGTGGAGAAAGACATAAATATTTGCAAAGTGCACACGGATCTGAATGTTGCAGACCCGTTGACTAAACCTCTTCCAAGGGCTAAACATGATCAACACCAGAACTGCATGGGTGTTCGATTCATTACAATGTAAATCACATAGTGATGTGAACTAGATTATTGACTCTAGTGCAAGTGGGAGACTGTTGGAAATGTGCCCTAGAGGCAATGAATAAAGTGTTTATTATTGTATTTCCTTGTTCATGATAATCGTTTATTATCCATGCTATAATTGTATTAATTGGAAATATGGATACATAGACAAACACAATGTCCCTAGTATGCCTCTAGTGAACTAGCTTGTTGATCGAAAGATGGTTAAGGTTTCCTAGCCATGGACATGAGATGTCATTTGATAACGGGATCATATCATTAGGAGAATGATGTGATGGACAAGACCCAAACTACAAACGTAGCTTATGATCGTGTCAGTTTATTGCTATTGTTTTCTACATGTCAAGTATATGTTCCTATGACCATGAGATCATGGCAACTCATAGATATCGGAGGAGTACCTTGTGTGTATCAAACATCGCAACGTAACTGGGTGACTATAAAGGTGCTCTACAGGTGTCTCCGAGGGTGTCTGTTGAGTTGGCATGGACCAAGACTGGGATTTGTTACTCCGTGTGACGGAGAGGTATTTCAGGGCCCACTCGGTAATACAACATCACAATAAGCCTTGAAAGCAATGTGACTAAGTGTTAGTTGTGAGATCTTGTATTACAGAACGAGTAAAGAGACTTGCCAGTAACGAGGTTGAACTAGGTATGGAGATACCGACGATCGAATCTCGGGCAAGTAACATACCAAAGAACAAAGGGAACTTCATACGGGATTAACTGAATCCTTGACATAGAGGTTCGACCGATAAAGATCTTCGTAGAATATGTAGGAATCAATGTGGACATCCAGGTCCCACCATTGGTTATTGACCGTAGAGGTGTCTCGGTCATGTCTACATAGTTCTCGAACCCGCAGGGTCTGCACACTTAAGGTTTGGTGACATTTCGATAGTATAGAGTTATGTATGGTGGTGACCGAAGTTTGTTTGAAGTCCTGGATGAAATCCCGGACGTCACGAGGAGCTCTGTAATGGTCCGGAGGTAAAGATTCTTATATAGGAAGTCCTGTTTTGGTCGCTGAAAAAGTTTCGGGCTCATCGGTAGTGTACCGGGAGTGCCGGTAGTGTACCGAGAGACCTCCGGGAGGGGTATTTCGACCCAAGAGGCTACATGGGCTGTGGGAGAGTGGAAACCAGCCCTTAGTGGTCTGGTGGAACAACCACAAGAGGCCCATGCGTCTGGAAGAAAAAAGCCCAAGAGAAAAGGTGGGAAAAAAGGCAAAATAGGTGAATCCTAGTCCTACTAGGATTGGAGGTGGACTCCACCTCCTCCACCTTTTTTCGGCCGAAGCCCTTGGCTTGGGAAGCCAAGGCTGCCTCCTCTCCTCTCTTCCTCCTATATATACTGGTGGTATAGAGGGTTTTGCACTAGAATTTCAGCCACGTGCTACCCGTTCCTCCGGTGCATAGTTTCTCCTCTAGATTGGATTTTTGCAGTACTTAGGCGAAGCCCTGCCGGAATTGCTCCACCACCATCGTTGGAGCGCCGTCAGGCTGCCGGAGAACTCTTCTTCCTCTCTACTCCTTCTTGCTGGATCAAGACGGTGGAGATCGTCATCAAGCTGTACGTGTGTTGAACGCGGAGGTGCCGTCCGTTCGGTGCTAGATCGGAAGGATCGTGATCAAGTTTGTGGGACGGATCGTGATCAAGTTCGTGGGACGGATCGTGATCGGATCGCGGGACAGATCATGATTGGATCGCGGGACGAATCGTGATTGGATTGCGGGACGCACGGTGATTTGGATCGCGAAGACGTTCGACTACACCAACCGCGTTTCTTAACGCTTCCCGCTTAGCGATCTACAAGGGTATGTAGATTCACTCTCCCTCTCGTAGATGCTCATCACCATGGATAGATCTGCATGTGCGTAGGATTTTTTTTCCCATGCAACGTTGCCCAACAAAGACGTCATCGGGCTGCACGTGTGTTGAACGCGGAGGCGCCGTTGTTCGGCGCTGAGATCGGAATCCATCGCGATCTGAATCGCTGCGAGTACGACTCCACCAACCGCGTTCTTGTAACTCTTTCGCTTAGTAATCTTCAAAGGTATGAAGATGCAATCTCTCCCCTCTCGTTGCTGGTTTCTCCATAGATAGATCTTGGTGACACGTAGGAAATTTTTTGATTTACTACTACGTCTCCCAACATAAAGTTGACACTCTTCCAAACCCACTTTCAATATCATATTCATGATGAGTATTAAATAAATTATCAAGATCATAAGAAGCATTATCACCCCAATCGTGATCATTGCAATAAGTAGTGGTCATGGCAAACGCATCAAGTATAGCACCCCCAAGCTTGTAGTTTTGCATATCATTAGCATCATGGATATTCAGAGAATTCATACTAAAAACATGGCAATCATGCTTTTAATTCAAGGAACTATCATGAATCTCCTTACAAATTTGTTCTTTCAATACTTCATCAAAATTTCCAGATTCATGATTTTCAAACAAAACTTCATAGAGATAATCAAGTGCTCTCAACTCACTAGCAATTGGTTCATCATAATTTGGTCTTTTGAAAAGATTAGCAAGTGGATGAGGATCCATATCAATAGATTTTTAGCAAGCGAAGATGCAAGCAAATAGAAGGCACATGGCAACACAAGCAAAACAAAAGGCGAACGAAAAAGAGAGGGCTAATAAAATGGCAAACTTGTGAAGTGGGGGAGAGGAAAACGAGAGGCAAATGGAAAATAATGTAAATGCAAGAGATGAGTTTGTGACGGATACTTGGTAGGCTTGATGTAGATCTCCCCGCAACCAAACCAGAAATTGGCAAGTTGACGAGAGAGTTCTTATCTTAACTTGCTATGTATCTCCCCAACAACGGCGCTAGAAATCCTTCTTGCTACTTCTCGAGCATGCGTTGGTTTCCCGTGAAGAGGAACGGTTTGATGCAGCAAAGTAGATAAGTATTTCCCTCAGTTTCTGAGAACCAAGGTATCAATCTAGTAGGAGATACAAGCAAGCCACCAATAGATATACCTGCACAAGGAATCAAACTCTTGCACCCAACGCTATAAAGGGGTTGTCAATCCCTTCATGGTTATTTGCAAGGATGAGATCTAGTAGATATAGATATCATAGGATGCTTGAACGGAAAGTAAAACTAAAAGTAAAATAGGGAAGCAAGTATTTTGGTGTGTTTGGTTTTAGATCTGAAAGTATAATATCTGCGAAACTCAAAAACAAGGAAAAACAGAAACTGGCACTAGGCTCTAGATTAATAGGTTAGTCCCAAAAATAATATAAAATAGCATATTAATGCATATAAAACATCCAAAACAAATAATATAATAGCATGGAACAATCAAAAGTTATAGATATGTTGGAGACGTATCATTGAACGCAGAGGCGTCGTCCGTTCAGCGCTTGGATCGGATCTTCCGCGATTTGAATCGCCGCGAGTACGACTCCATCAACCGTGTTCTTTGTAACGCTTCCGCTTAGCGATCTTCAAGGGTATGAAGATGCACTCACTCTCTCTCGTTGCTAGCATCTCCTAGATTGATCTTGGTGACACATAGGAATTTTTTTGAATTATTACTACGTTCTCCCAACACAAGGCACCCCAAGTCATATTCAAGGATGCCAAAGAGCCTAATCTTGGGGATGCCCCGAAAGACAACCCCTCTTTCGTCTTCAATCCATCGATAAATTTCCTTGAGGGTATTTTTTATTCACCACATGATATATATTTTGCTTGGAGCGTCTTGTATGATATGAGTCTTGCTTGTTAGTTTGCCACAATCGTCCTTGTTGCACACATTTTTTGAGAAGGACACGCTGAATCGTGAATTTGTTAGAATGCTCTATGTGATTCACTTATATCTTTTGAGTTAGGAAATTTTGCTCTATGTGCTTCACTTATATCTTTTAGAGCACGGTGGTGTTTGCATTTTATACAAATAATTGAACTCTCGTACCTCACTTATATTATTTTGAGAGTCTCTAAACAACATGGTAATTGGTCTAGGTTATGAATTTAGTCCTAATATGATAGGCATCCTAGAGGGATATAATAAAAACTTTCATATTAAGTGCATTGAGTATTTATGAGAAGTTTGATTCCTTGCATAAAGTTTTGAGATATAAAGATGGTAATGTTAAGGGTCATGTTAGGAAGTAATTGTGATTTGGTAAAAATACTTGTGTAAATGTTTGTGATTCCCGTAGAATGCATGTATGGTGAACCTTTATTTAAGGAAGTCAGGGCATGACTTGTTTATAGATTGTCGACCTTTGTGTGAGGGTCGGGAGCGCGCAATGGTTAACTGCTACCAATCTATCCCCTAGGAGCATGTGTTTAATACTTTACTTCAATGACCAATAGACTTTTGTAATAAGTATGTGAGTTCTTTATGACCAATGTTGAGTCCATGGATTATATGCACTCTCACCGTTCCACCTTTGCTAGCCTCTCTAGTACCGTGCAACTTTTGTCGGTACAACAAACACCTTCCTCAAAACAGCCACCATATACCTTCCTCAAAACAGCCACCATATATCTTTCCTCAAAAAAGCCACCATACCTACCTATTATGGCATTTCCATAGCCATTCCAAGATATATTGCCATGCAACTTCCACCGTTTCCTTTTATGACATGCGCCATCACTTCCATATTGCATATAGAGTCATATTTTGTCATAGGTATCGAGTTGTAATTTTCTTTTGAGTTGTAAGTAAATAAAAGTGTGATGATTATCATTATTAGAGCATGTCCCATGTGAGGAAAGGATGATGGAAGCAATGATTCCCTCACAAGTGGGGATGAGATTCCGGACTTTATGAAAAATAAATAAAAGAGGACAGTGAAGCCCAAATAAAAAAATATAAAAAATAAAAGAGGCCTTAGATGCCCACCAATAAAAAATGAGAGAAAAGAGATAAGGGACATTGCTACTACATTTTTCCACAGTTGTGCTTCAAAGTAGCACCATGATCTTCATGATAGAGAGTCTCCTATTTTGCCACTTTCATATAACTAGTGGAATTTTCCTTCATGATGCACATCCACTTAGTTCCTTTTTGAGCTTTCATACACGTATAGCTCTAGTGCATCTATTGCATGGCAATACCTACTCACTCACATTGATATCTATTAATGGGCATCTC
Source organism: Hordeum marinum (assembly GCA_022496015.1). Taxonomy (NCBI): domain Eukaryota; kingdom Viridiplantae; phylum Streptophyta; class Magnoliopsida; order Poales; family Poaceae; genus Hordeum; species Hordeum marinum. The sequence goes on from CM039672.1 coordinate 49,590,873, forward strand.
CATAGCCCGTTGATACGCCTAGTTGATGTGAGACTACCGTCTCCCTTTCCTTGACAACCTCCACCATATTCTATTCCACCTATAGTGCTATATCCATGGCTCACGCTCATGTATTGCATGAGAGTTGAAAATGTTTGAGAAAGTAAAGGTGTGAAAACAATTGCTTGACTTTTCATCGGGGTTGTGCATGATATAAATACTTTGTGTGGGAAAGATGGAGCATAACCAGACCATATAATTTGGTAGGGATAACTTTCTTTTGCCATTATATTTTGAAGAGATATAATTGCTTTGCTAGTATGCTTGAAATGTTATTGTTTTTATATCAATATTAAGCTTTTGTTTTGAGTCTTATGGATCTGAATATTCATGCCACAACAAAGAATATTACACGGATAAATATGTTAGGCAGCACTCCACATCAAAAATTCTGTTTTTATCATTTACCTACTCGAGGACGAGCAGGAATTAAGCTTGGGGATGTTGATACGTCTCCAACGTAGCTATAATTTTTGATGGTGGAATGCTATTATATTATCTGATTTGGATGTTTTATATGCATTAATATTCTATTTTATATTATTTTTGGGACTAACCTATTAATCTAGAGCCTAGTGTCAGTTTTTGTTTTTCCCTTGTTTTTGAGTTTTGCAGATATGGAATATTAAACGGGGTCCAAACGGAACAAAACCTTTGGAAGGAATTTTTCTGGAAGGAAACAAATCAACCAGGCTTGGAGTGGACGCCAGGACTTGTGCCAGGAGGTCACAAGCCTGCTAGGCCCCACTGGCCACGCCTAGCAGGCTTGTCGTCTCCCGGCAGGTCTCCATACCCTAAACTTTGGCCTATAAATTCCAAAACATTCCCCCAACATTAGAACGAGCCACGCAGATACTTTTCCGCTGCCAGAAGCCTCCGTTCCCGAGAGATCCAAGCTAGGAGTCTTTTCCATTAATCTGCCGAAGGGGCTTTCGATCACAGAGGGCATCTACATCAACTCCATTGCCCCTCCGATGGTGCGTGAGTAGTCCACCATAGAGCTACAGGTCCATAGCTATAGATGGCTTGTTCTCTCTCTTTGATCTTCAATACCATGTTCTTCATGATCTTCATGGAGATCTATCCGATGTAACCCTCTTTTGTGGTGTGTTTGTCAAGAGCTGATGAATTGTGAGTTTATGTTCAGATTATCCATGAATGTTATTTGAATCTCCTCTATATTCTTATTTGCATGATTTCATATCCTTGTAAGTCTCTTCGAGTTATTGGTTTGGTTTGGCCAACTAGATTGGTAATTCTTGCAATGGGAGAAGTGCTTGGTTTTGGGTTCAATCTTGCGGTGTCCTCACCCAGTAACATAGTAGGGGTAGTGAGGCATGTATTGTATTGTTGCCATCAAGGGTAACAAGATGGGGTTTTCATCATATTGCTTGAGTTTATCCCTCTACATCATGTCATCTTTCTTAATGTGTTACTCTGTTCTTCATGAACTTAATAGTCTAGATGCAGGCAGGAGTCGGTCGATGTGTGGAGTAATAGTAGTAGATGCAGAATCATTTCGGTCTACTTGATACGGATGTGATGCCTATATGCATAATCATTGCCTTGGATAACTACATGATTATTCGCTTTTCTATCAATTGCTTGATAGTAATTTGTTTACCCACCATGATATTTTCCTTCGAGAGAGAAGCCTCTAGTGAAACCAATGGACCTCGGGTCTACTTTGCATAATATACTTTCAGATCTATAAACCAAATATAGCAAAAATACTTTGCTGCAATTTATTTACCTTTTACTTCCCGTTCTCGTTTACATCTATCTCTATCGGATGTAATCCTTGCAAATGACCGTGAAGGGATGGACAACCCCTTTATAGCGTTGGGTGCAAGAGTTTGATTGTTTGTGTAGGTGCATCCATTGGTGACTTGCTTGTTCCTCCTACTGGATTGATACCTTGGTTCTGAACAACTGAGGGAAATACTTATCTACTTTGTTGCATCACCCTTTCCTCATCAAGGGAAAACCAACGCAAGCTCAAGAGGTAGCAGAAGTCCACCACTTCGAAGGTCAACCGCTCTTTCCTGAAGTTCTTCTTGCTTCTTCCGAACACTATGTCCAGAGAGATCTTACCGAGTGATTACACTTTCTTTCCAGGGACAATCCCATGGAAATGCATGTTTCTCTTACTCGTTTGGGATATCGGGATGCACATCGCCTTGAGCATGTCAGCATAGATTATGTTGAGCCTGCTGCCTCCGTCCATCAGGACCTTATGCAGCCGGACGTCGTTCACAACTGGATCGACGACCAGCGCCTACCTCCCGGGGGTGGCTATGTATTTCGGATGGTCGGACTGATCGAAAGTAATTGGAGTCTCCGCCCAGTTGAGTTGTTTGGTGGCAGTCAGAACTGCCATGTTGACTTCCCGATTGACAACCTTCAACCGTCTCTTACTCTCGACATCAGCAAAGATCACCAGGACCTTGTCGACTGGTGGGTACTTGGGAGAACCCTCTACTTCATCGGCGTCATCTTTATCATCCAAGGACTCTTTTCCCATCGCCTACTTGAGCAGGCCACATTCCCGAGTAGTATGCTTCGGGAGCACAACGTTGCCTTCTTCATCCGTCTTGGTATGAACCTGGCAAGGCTGATCAAGAATGTCGGGTTTAGAGTCGGAACACTTCTTGGGAGTCCACTCTTTCTTCTTTTTCTTTGGCTTTGGCTTGCCTTGACCTTGTCCTGAGACGGCCGCAACCTCTGCCTTGCTGGAGGCATCGACCTTCCACTTCTGCTGCTTTTTCCCAGTGTTACCCTTGACTGAGGGGCATCGCCAGTTCATCCTTAGCCACTACGGAGGTGGTCTTGTTCTTTGCTGTTGGCGTACTTATTTGCGATCTCGATGGCCCGACTAAGGGATAGATCCCTAGCTCGACCAAACTTAAGAATCAATTCTCGATACCAAGTGCATGCCTTGAAGGCGCACACGGCCTGATGCTCAGTCACATTCTCCACAGTGTTGTGCAGGGTGGTCTAACGCTGGATGTACTCATGGAGAGTCTCATTGCTCTTTTGTACGCAATGTTGTAGTTCTGTCAGTCCACCCGGGCGCTTGTACGTGCCCTCGAAGTTTTTAACGAACACTCAGGCTAGGTCTTCCCAGCAATAGATGCAACTAGCGGGCAACTAGTTCAGCCACACCCGTGATGATGCTTCCAACATGAGTGGAAGGTGCTTCATCGCAATGAAATCATTGCCGCCGCCGATCTGGATGACCACTCAGTAGTCTTCGAGCCAGGTTTCCGTCTTCGATTCATTGTTGAACTTAGTGATCCCATCGCTAAACGGTAATTGGAGGGGTTCTCGGCCTCCCAGATGTATCTGCTAAAGCATCTGAGACCGGACACACCCCAGCCGCTCACTCGGTCTCTGTTATCTCTGTTCCGATCAACCACTCACTCAGTGATGTCGGATAGGGCGTCATAGCCTTTGTGCTGAGCGGGGCTCCACTCATGGTCCTGCTCGAATGGGTAGCCCCCGTCGAATGGACGTTGGCCATGCACGCCACCCCTCAGAGGGGGGTCCGACTGAAATCGCGGTCATCGCGCCCGCGTCCTCCGTACGGGCCTCTCGAAAGAGGGGGAGTTCACGGGTCTTTCCTTGGTGCGAGAGGACTGTGAGCAGACTAGACGGTGTCTGCTCGAGCGAACGCACTGTGAATGCGCTGGTGCGACTGCGACACCTCCGAATTTTGTTGCAAGGCAGTTTTCAGCAAGACCTGGATTTGCTGAATGCCCTCACCGGCTGTCGAGTTAGACGACTGGATTGAATCCGCAATCCGAGTGGCCGCTGCCAGATTCAGCAAGGGGGTGCGCATCACTGGGGTGGTGTATGTCCAATCCTTTGTGAATAGCTGGTGGCGACTCCGAATGGAACTGGGTATCTTCCTTGCCGCGTGCTCGTCGAGTGATCGTTGGAGCGGCTCGAGTCGCTCGCGCTCTGCCAAGGTGGCTTGGTGTGCAGCCTCCAAGGCCAACTCATCTGGGGTAGTTCCCGCGATGGGAGTGAGAAGAACCTGATCGTTCTTGCGCCTGATTTCTTCCGCTGCTCCCGAGTGAGGGATCAGGGAGCATAACCGTCGAAATTGATGTTGTTGCGGTCGTCGTCTCGGTCGCGGGTACCTCCTGCGGAATATCCAGGAGGTGGAGCATCTCGGGTCGGGCCAGCCATTAGAACCTCCACAACGTCCCCGCTGCTCTCGAGCTCGGCTGCACCGGAAGATTCGTCATCTGACGAAGGTAAAAGGCAATGAACGGACTCGTCGATGTTGTGTATGGCTATTTACTCAGCCGTGGCTTGAACCGCCACGACATGCTTGATCCAGCGCTGCAGCCATGAGCGCCCCGAGTGCCTGCGACAAGCCGCAACACTGGTTGATATGATGTGGATGGTTGTCGAAGGAGGACCCCATATGTCGTCGCGCTGAAATGCACCGCGCCTCGGGTGGGCGGTGCCTCAGCATCCAGCGGTGCTTCCTACAGCCACGCCGGATCGTCGATTGTGAAGCTGAGGGAACTGGCGTGGCTTGAGACTGCGGTGGTATTTCCCCGAAGTGGAAGGGATGATGTAGCATAGCGATGGTAAGTATTTCGCCCAGTTATGAAACCAATGTATCAACCCGTAGAGGAAGATCATGCACCCACGTAAACAACACCTGCACACAAACAACAAATACTTGCAATCTGAAGCGAAAGAGAGGTTGTCACGCTCTCTACGATAATAAGATAGATTAGTTAATGATAGATAGGAGAGATAGATATCTCAAGAACACAAAATAAAAAGCGTAAATATGCAGCAATATATTTTTGGTTTTTTGGTTTTGTAGATCTAAAAGCAAAGATTGCAAAAACATAGATCGCAAAGCAATATGACGGAAAAGTAGACTCGGGGTCGCAAGCTTCACTAGTGGCTTCTCTCATGAGTATAGCGCATGGTGGGTGAACAAATTACTGTTGGGCAATTGATAGAAAATCGAATAGTCATGACGATATCCAAGGCAATGATCATTATATAGGCATCACGTCCAAGATAAGTAGACTGACTCCTACCTGCATCTATCACTATTACTCCACACATCGATCGCTATCCAACATTCATCTAGTGTATTAAGTTCATGGAAAAACGGAGTAATGCAATAAGAACAATGACATGATGTAGACAAGATATATTCATGTAGGAATAGACCCCATCTTGTTATCCTTAATGGCAACGATACATGTGTGTCTTGCTGCCCTTTCTATCACTAGGAAAGAACACTGCAAGATCAAACCCATCACAGAGCACCTCTTCCCATGGCAAGAAAAATTGATCTAGTTGGCCTAACTAAACCAAAGAATCGAAGAAGAAATACAAGGCTATAAACACTCATGCATATAAGAGATCAAAGAAGACTCAAATAATATTCATGGATAGAAACTGATCATGAACTCAAAATTCATCGGATCCCAGCAAACACACCGCAAAAGTTTACATCAAATAGATCTTCAAGAGACCATTTTATTGAGAATAATAAGAGAGAGAAAGAGAGGAAGCCGTCTAGCTACTGCCTATGGACCCGTAGGTCTATGGTGGACTACTCACGCATCATCGGAGAGGCACCTATGATGAAGATGAACCCCTCCGTGATGGTGTCTAGATTAGATCTCAAGGTTGTGGAACTTGCGGCGGCTGGAATTGTGTTTCATCGACTCCCCTAGGGTTTTTGGAATATTTTGGAATTTATAGGAATCATAGGCAGTGTAGAGGGGCCCCAAGGAGGGCACAACCCACCAGGGTGCGGGCAGGCCCTCCTGGCGCAGTCTGATGGGTTGTAGTCTCCTCAGGCCACTCCCCCGGCACTTCTTTGGTCCATTCGGTGTCTTTTGGTCCAAGAAAAATCTCCAAAAAGTTTTGTCACAATTGGACTCCGTTTGATATTGATTTTCTGCGAAGTAAAAAACTAGCAAGAACAACAACTGGCACTTTGGTACTATATCAATAGGTTAGTCCCAAAAAATGATGTAAAGTGGTAATAAAATGATGGTAAATCATCCAATAATGATAATATAACAGCACGGAACAAGCAAAAATTATAGATACGTTGGAGACGTGTTAGCATCCCCAAGCTTAATTCCTACTTGTCCTCGAGTAGATAAATGATAAAAACAGAAATTTTTGATGTGGAATGCTGCCTAACATGTTCATCACATTCTTTTCTTTTGTATAACATGGACATTTTGACTTATAATGATTCAAAGCAATAGTCTAGTTTTAACATAATGACTTCAATACTCAAGCATGTCCACAGACAATCATTTCTTTCAAAATATAAACGCTAAAGTTATCTCTAGCCCATCATGCTCAATCATTGATCCATTCATGAAATGCACTCAAATATTAGATATGCCCAATGCTCAAGTACGATCATAGTGCCCCCTAGTTGGTGCTTATAAGAGAAGATGGAGACTCAAGCAAAAATAAAAATTGCATAAAGTAAATACATAGGCCCTTCGCAAAGGGAAGTAGGGATTTGTAGAGGTGCCAGAGCTCAAGTGTTTAAATTGAGAGAGAGAAAATATTTTGGGTGGCGTGCTTTTCCTGTCAACAAAAACGACAAAGTAGCTCAAAATAGTTTACATGCTATATATATCATCTAGCATGAAAAATATTGGATACTCCCCACCGTTTCATGAGCGGTACGGGCACACAAAAGAGAAAAAATATTTTAAAAATTTAGAGATGGCACATACAAATTTGCTTGGAGCGGAATGGAAATACCGCATATAGGTAGGTATGGTGGACTCATAAGGCAAAACTTGGTTTAAGGAGTTTGGATGCACAAGTAGTATTTCTACTTAGTACAAGTGAAGGCTAGAAAATAGATTGGTAAGAAACCAAACCAAGAAACAAAAATTCACGTAAGTGAGCATTGAACATAACTAACACCGAATAATGCACCACAAGTAGGATGTAACTTCATTGCATAACTATTGACTTTCGTGCATGCATGGGGAATCACAAACCTTAACACCAATATTCCTACTAAGCATAATTACTCATCAACATGGCTCACATATTACTATCATCATGTTTCAAAACTAATACAAGGAATCAAGTTAAATTTGTCCAATGATCTTCATGAAAGTTTTTATTATATCCTCCTTGGATATCTATCACTTTGGGACTAGTTTCATATATTGTCATTGCTTTTTGGCAAGCTCAAACAAATTTAAGTGAAGCACATGAGCATAAATATTTCATATCTCAAAAAGGTATAAGTGAAGTGTGAGATGATTTTTTTTTCAAAATTTACTAACTCTCAAATTAATGTAAGTGAAGCATCGGAGTATTTCTACAAACGTTTCCAAGCACACCGTGCTCAAAAAGATATAAGTGAAGCACTAGAGCAATTTTAACAAATGATAGCATGATTTTGGCTCTCTAAAATAGGTGTGTACAGAAAGTATACAAAGGAAAAACTAACAAACAAAGCAAGCAAAGATACAAGACACTCCAAGCAAAACACATGATATGTGCCGAATAAAAATATAGCTCCAGGTAAAATACCGATGGTCGTTAGAAGAGAGAGGAGATGCCACTCGGGGGCATCCACAAGCTTAGTTGCTTGTTTCTCTTTGTATATATCTTGGGGGTGTGGTAGCATTCCCAAGATTAGGATTTTGCTACTTCTTATTCCTTCATCCATTGTGATCTCACCCAAAACTTGAAAAATTCAATCACACAAAACTCAACAAAATCTTCGTGAGATCCGTTAGTATAAGAAAGCAAATCACTACTTTAGGTACTATTGCAAACACATTCATATTTTGTTATTGCATTATACCTACTGTATTTTAACTTTAACATGGCTTATACCCCCCAATACAAACCATAGATTCATCAAAACAAGCACACAATGCAACGAAAACAGAATCTGTCTTAAACAGAACAATCTGTAGTAATCTGTACTCTACCCATACTTATGGAACTCTAAAAATTCTGAAAACTTAGGACAACGTAAAAAAATTGAATGTCAATACTTTTTCAAAAGTTTAGCTCAATATCACATTCCAGTAAAAAATCAAAATTCATATATTGGACGCAAAGTTTCTGTTTCAGATTCAACATCGCTTCTACTCATCCTATGAATCATCCTAAAGGATTTACTTGGCACAAACACTAAATGAACCATAAAAACACAATCATAACAGAGTAATAATTGTGTCAACACAGAAACAGAAAGGGAAAAAGGAAAAAAAATATTCATTGGGTTGCCTCCCAACAAGCGCTATCGTTTAACGCCCCTAGCTAGGCATAATGGATAGATTCAAGTATTGTCATCTTTGGTTTTGGATCCATAGGATGCCCTCATGATTGATTCATATGGTGGCCTAATTATAGTTCTAGGGAAGTGTTCCATACCTTTTTTCAAGGGAAATTGAAACTTAATATTGTCTTCTTTCATATCAATCACGACACCTATAGTGCGTAAAAACGGTCTACCAAGTATAATGGGACAAGACGGATTGCAATCAATATCAAGCACAATAAAATCAATGGGCACATAATTCATATTTGCAAGAATAAGAAGATCATTATTTCTTCCCAAAGGCTTTTTAATAGTAGAATTCGCCAAGTGCAAATTAGCATTCTTCAATGTTGGTTAGACCAAGCACATCACATAGAGATTTTGGAATCGTGGAAACACTAACACCCAAATCGCACAAAGAAAATCATTCATAATTTTTAATATTGACCTTAATGGTAGGTTACCACTCATCATGCAATTTTCTAGGAATAGAAATCTCCAACTCGAACTTTTCTTGATAAGATTTCATCATGGCATCAACGAAAGCTTTATTTTGCTCATAAGCATGGGGTGAATTCAACATGGATTGCAGCAAAGAAATACATTCAATCAAATGGCAATTATCATAATTAAAGTCTTTGCAATCCAAGATAGTGGGCACATCACTAGTTAATGTTTTGACCTCTTCAAACCCACTTTTATCAAAATTTTCATCAAGATTTTGACTCTCCAAATTATTGGGACACCTTCTAGCTAAAGTTGACTCTACTTAAGTCCCTTCATTATAAATTTTAATATTACTAAACAGGTAATCAATATAAGAAGCACCAATCACTTTAAGATCTTCCTCGTTTTATAGCGGAAATCGCTAGAAGACGATTTTTCTAAGATTTCTCTTTTAGCTCTAAGCATAGCGGTTCTTTTCTTACTTTCATCCATATAGACATATAAATCTTTAATATATTCATCAAACTTAGGCACAAAATCTTTCAACTTGATATTTTCAACATCATGAGAAATTCTATCAATGCTTCTAGACATATCATCAATCTTATTCAGCTTTTCTTCTATCGTAGTATTGAAAGCCTTTTGCACATTGATGAATTCTTTAATATTACTATCAAGATCAGAGGTGTTCCTATTATTATTGTAAGAATAATTAACATAGGAAACACCATAATTATTAGAGGAATACCCATGAAAAGGCCTAGGATTAATATTACCTCTATAAGCATTGTTATTGAAATTGTTGCGCGAGACAAAATTCACATCTATGGATTCACTATTTTGCTTAATCAAAGTAGACAAAGGTACATTATTAATATCAATAGGATCATTTTTACTAGAAACCAATTTCATCAAAGCATCAACTTTATCACTAAAAGTACTATTTTCGTCTGCCGAATTAACCTTTTTACTAGTAGGTGCTCTTTCGGTATGCCATTGAGAATAATTAGCCATGATATTATCTAGAAATTTAGTAGCTTCACCTAAAGTAATCTCCATAAAAGTACCACCCACGGCGGAATCTAAAAGATTTCTAGAGACAAAATTCAATCCTGCATAAAAAATTGCATGATCATCCAAAGATTTAAACCATGTGTAGGACAATTTCTTATCATCAACTTCATTATTTCCCAAGATTGGGCAACATGTTCATGCTCAAGTTTCTTAAAATTCATGATTTGCATCCTAAGGGAAATAATTTTCGCTGGCGAAAAATACTTAGTGATAAAAGCATCTTTGCACTTATTCCAAGAATCGCTACTATTGCGAGGCAAAGAGGAAAACCAAATTTTTGCATGATCCGCAAGGAAAAAGGAAATAGTTTCAACTTCACAATATCATTGTCCACATCTTCTTTTCTTTTGCATATCACACAATTCAACGAACGTGTTTAGATGGGACGCGGCATCCTCATTAGGATTATTGGCAAATTGATCTTTCATGACAAGATTCAACAAAGCGCCATTAATATCACAAGACTCCGCAGTAGTGGCGGGAGAAGCAATAAGCGTTCTAATAAAATCATTAGTTATTAGTATTGTAAAAAACACACAACTTGGTGTTCTCCTGAGTCATCGTGACTACGGAAATAGGATTACAAACAAGGAAGAGATCCGGCAAGCAAAAGGGAAAACAAAAAAGAGGGTGAATAAAACGGCAAATTGGTGAAGTGGGGGAGAGGAAAACGAGAGGCAAATGGCAAATATGTAATAACAAGGAGATGAGATTTGTGATTAGGAACCTGGTAAATGAAATTGCTTCCTCCCCGACAACGGCGCCAGAAATTCCTTTGACGTGGCTTGAGACTGTGTTGGTATTTCCCCAAAGAGGAAGGGATGATGCAGCATAGCGATGGTAAGTATTTCCCTCAGTTATGAAACCAATGTATCAATCCGTAGAGGAAGATCACGCACCCACGTAAACAACACCTGCACACAAACAACAAATACTTGCAATCTGACGCGAAAGAGAGGTTGTCACGCTCTCTACGATAATAAGATAGATTAGTTAATGATATATAGGAGAGATAGATATCTCAAGAACACAAAATAAAAAGCGTAAATATGCAGCAATATATTTTTGGTTTTTTGGTTTTGTAGATCTGAAAACAAAGATTGCAAAAACGTAGATCGCAAAGCAATATGATGGAAAAGTAGACCCGGGGCCATAGGCTTCACTAGTGGCTTCTCTCATGAGTATAGCGCAAGGTGGGTGAACAAATTACTGTTGGGCAATTGATAGAAAATTGAATATTCATGATGATATCCAAGGCAATGATCATTATATAGGCATCACGTCCAAAATAAGTAGACCGACTCCTGGCTACATCTACCACTATTACTTCACACATCGACCGCTATCCAGCATGCATCTAGTGTATTAAGTTCATGAAAAAACGGAGTAATGCAATAAGAACGATGACATGATGTAGACAAGATCTATTCATGTACGAATAGACCCCATCTTGTTATCCTTAATGGCAATGATTCATGCGTGTCTTGCCGCCCTTTCTGTCACTGGGAAAGAACACCGCGAGATCGAACCCATCACAAAGTACCTCTTCCCATGGCAAGAAAATCAATCTATTTGGCCTAACTAAACCAAAGATTCGAAGAAGAAATACAGGCTATAAGCAATCATGCATATAAGAAATCAAAGAAGACTCAAATAATATTCATGGATAGAAACTGATCATGAACTCAAAGTTCATCGGATCCCAGCAAATACACCGCAAAAGTTTACATCAAATAGATCTTCAAGAGACCATTTTATTGAGAATCATAAGAGAGAGAAAGAGAGGAAGCCGTCTAGCTACTGCCTATGGACCCGTAGGTCTATGGTGGACTACTCACGCATCACCGGAGAGGCATCTATGATGAAGATGAACCCTTCTGTGATGGTGTCTAGATTGGATCTCGAGATTCTAGAACCTGTGGCAGCTAGAATTGTGTTTCGTCGACTCCCTAGGGTTTTTGGAATATTTAGCAATTTATAGGCATCAGAGGCGGTGGAGAGGGGCCCCAAGGAGGGCACAACCCACCAGGGCACGAGCAGGCCCCCCTAGCGCTGCTTGGTGGGTTGTGGTCTCCTCGGCCCACTCCCCCGGCACTTCTTTGGTGCATTGGGTGTCTTCTGATCCAGAGAAAATCTCTAAAAAGTTTTGTCGCGAATGGATTCCGTTTGATATTGATTTTCTGCGAAGTAAAAAATCAAGCAAAAACAACAACTGACACTTTGGCACTATGTCAACAAGCAAAAACAGCAACAATTAAAAACATCAACTGGCACTTAGTCTCTACCTAATAATAAAGTACGGAGTGTTTCTGTCCGTTCACCGTCATTTAAATTACCATCAAAGTTAATAAAAATTACCCACCAATGCCACCCATAAATATAAAAAACGATTCAGTTTTTTCCTTAAATTCGCCGCCGTCGCGTTTCGATGATGTATGACGTTATCCCTATGGCTACCATTACTACGAGGCTAGTGAATTGGTATGGGCCTTGTGCTTCCACACGGGAGACCGGAGATCAAATCCCCCTTCCTCCACCTTTTTCTGCACTTTCTCTTTGATTTCGTGTAGGCGTAACATAGAGCTACTTCGCCCAAGTGTCATCTTAATAGATGGGCTACACATTGTTCCAATTTTGGCCCGGTTATTTTCCTTTCAACCATTTTCTTTGGCAGATTCAAAAGTTTTTTAAAATATTCATATCTTTCAAACCCTAACTCTAAATTTAGAATGTTATATATGGAAATAGCTCAGAAAAATGTTTAGATTCCAATTATGATATTATCTTTCATGCTAATCATGTCTAGAATTATGTTTATGTTGCACCTTAATTAATACAATACTACTTTTATATAAGAAAATGCCTATTCGTTATGCATGTCCTTACAGATTGATTATTTTCGATGGAGATACCTAATATGTTTGCAACCAAATTAAGTCTTGATTTGGATTATAGTTGCAAACATGTATATTAACAAGGCAGAAATAATGCGCTTATGCACATGTTATCATTAAGTACTAAAGTGTATTTTGCTATTTTCAGTCCAATGCACTATTCTTTGGGTATGCAGCAAGGACGTGAATTGATACCGACAAATAGGTAGATATTTTCTTTGTCTAATAAACTTGAACAACTGTAGTACACTTAAAAATCGTTCCACTTTTATGTTTATGCACAACACCATATCAAGTTGTTTCTCGTATGGTACCATGAAAGAATTCAAATGATTTTCTGGTGTCGTCGATTGTGTATATGAGGGTTGATCTTTTTCTCCTGTTGCAACGGCCATGTTTGCTAGTCCCAAAAAATGATATAAAGTGGTAATAAAATGATGGTAAAATATCCAAGAATGATAATATAACAGCATGGAACAAGCAAAAATTATAGATACGTTGGAAACATATCAGGAACCGAAGAGGATCTCACCGCCGAGTGTCATCATGATGATCAGAAAAATGGAAATTCCACCTGCGCCGGAGTTCGCTAGACGTGCTGCCCCACGGTGGATGCCAACTGTCGAGGGAACGAGCTTGAAAATAATATCAGGGGTACGAATGGAGGGGCGAAGCCTAGCTACGGCACAGGTGTTCACTCGGATGTGTATGAGTTCAGACCCCATTCGGAGGTGGTAAAATCCCTACGTCTCGAGTCCGGAGGCTTTGGTGTTTGCTTATGGGGGGTAGAGGATTACAAGATGTCGGAACCCTTGTTGTGGCGTCCGGTGGTGGCTTATATAGAGTGCACCACTACCGGTCGAGCGCCACCATTAATGCTAATTAATGTTACGTTACAAAAACTGCTGATTAAGTGGAGCGTTACTGGTAACGCATAATTAACTACACCGCGAGTGTTGCGTCAAATCCTTCGGACGCTGCGTCTGCTGAACCGTTGAACTTCTACCATCCGAGTGAAGTCATGGACGTATAAATGAATTGAATGATCCGAGTGAAGCTTTTCTTGCATCCGAATGCACTTTTACTTCAGGAGCTTTAATGACAATAAGGGACCACAGATGGTCATAGATGTCAGTCTTGTGACCTTACCCATGGTAGGCGACCTCGTAAGGGCCAGAGCAAAATATGCAAGCATACCTGGACATGTACAAAACATCACTCTCACCGCAAGTGATCAAGGTGTTGAGCTCTTTGACGAGGATCGCAGGAAAGTCAAAGTTGGACCTCTCAGAATGTTTTTGACAAGATAATGTTAACACATGATTCTTTGAGGCCAAGACAGAAGAATCATTCGATATGGATGGTTTTCCTTCAGCGAATGGCAGTCAGTTTAATTGCACTTGAGCCTCGCCAAACTGCTTTGGGCCTAGGCGTGCTGGTGTCTGGTTTCGACGATGTCCCTTGATGCTGCATTTGTCTTGCCCCTATCCCAAGTTCTAGTGCCTCTTTTTCGTGTTTTCTTTTTTCTTTGTTTTGGGGTTTTCATTCGGTTTCCTTGATTAGTCGAGAATGTTAGGTTTTCGGATCCGGTTTTTCTTGTAAACTGGACCAGCTCTTTTCTTTTTAATGAAAAAAAAGCAGGAACCCCCGCCCCTTTCGAGGTGTTCTCGAAAAAAAAAGAGAATACTGCATACAAGTCGCATGAGTGGAAACAAAATGAACTAAGACAAAGAAAGATGATGACTGATGATGGTTGTTGAACCGTCTCCATCTTGGACGGCTGGGTCAATTAAGCCATGCTTCACCCGTTCTCAGCAGTAGTTTTGGACTTTCTCGAACATAATCGACAACGACCAGACCACATCCACACCACATGCATACACAGCCCAACAATTTTCCAGCAGAATCGCTGCCGGTCCATCTCAGTTCTCAAATCGCTCTCTGTTAATCATCGCGTGTTTTGACTTTTCCAAAAGGCAATTTGCTTGGTTCTAAAGTTATCCAGAAGCTATCGCCTACCGGTCCATCAACTAGACCAAAATCATATGGATTTTCTGAATTTTGTCACTCTTTTGTTTGTTTGTTGTGTGTTGTGTGAATTCCCTGACTTTTTCCACTTTTTTTATCTGCTGTTAGACGTTGATTAAATCTCGTCACTGTGAAGGGCACATGGGAGAAAAAGATATGACTTTTAGTTGATTTCAGCTGACATGGTGTTGTTGGAGTTGAAAACTGCGCACTTCTGTATTTGACAAAACTAACATTCCTCTGGTTGCTTACTTAATCTTAAAAATAGGGTTCTATTATCGGAACATTTTCAGTTAGTAGTACTTCAACATCATCCTAACGTAAAACAATGACAAAAAATGTTAAGATGATCCTTCACGCGCCATCTTGTTAATCACCTGGCCTGCACCCCACTAACAGACAGCTGATTCGTCGAGAACGGCGACTTATCGGAGTTCGACATCAGAGACATTGATGACCCCGAGCTTTCGCTCTTCGCGTTCGACCCCTTTACGTTGATGAACGGAGGCTCGGTAGGCCGGGGCAGCACCCTATCACCACTGCCCAGCATCTCCACCACCTTCCACATTGGTGGTCTGAGGTTCGGCGACGCCTGCGCGCACAGCAACCCGACTTGGAACACCTTGAGAGCTTCCACCTCCGAGCATTGGTCGCGGAGGTTCGGGTCCAGAATCTCCATCAGGGTGCCGGCGTTGTAGTGCTTCCATAACTGAGGATGGAAGGATGTCAGCATCAGGTTGTCTGAAATGCTACAGTGCACTAGTAGTATTTGACAACAGAGGTGAAATGGGAGGATTTACCTGTGACATGAGGGACAGTCCCTCGGCCGATGACGCCACGGAGTTGTGATTTTTGCGGCCGGTGACAATCTCAAGGACCAGCACGCCGTAGCTGTAGATGTCGGCCTTCTCCGTCAGCTGCCCGTGAACGATGTACTCTGGAGCCATATATCCACTGCAAAAATGTAGGCATGGTCAGTTCTATTTCTTCGGATATATTGCACAATTTATCACAAATTTTTCTTCACCCCTTGATCAGATTAGATATTTTGGACAAGTAAACTTACAATGTTCCAGCGAGGCCGGTGCTGAGGTGGGTCTGATCTTCCATGAAGTTCCTCGCCAGGCCGAAATCACCAATCTTAGGCCTGAACCTCTCATCCAACATCACATTGCTGGCCTTGATGTCCCTATGTATGATCCTCACCTCGGAGCCACTGTGGAGGTATGACAAACCCTCCGCCGCCCCGAGGACGATCTCCGACCGCCGCTCCCAATCCAACGCGTTCTTCTTGAACGCGTCTGCGTCAACAACAATGGAAGATCAATCAGAATGTAAACCTACCATTTCAAGTACTCCCTCTCATCAGCGACAATTAATATGGATCGGAGGGAGTATTAAAACAGTTCAGAATGCAGGCATTGTTTTCTTACCAAAGAGGTAGTGATCGAGGCTGGTGTTGCAGAGGTACTCGTAGACGAGGAGGCTCTCGGGGCCCTCGACGCTGCACCCGAGGAGCTTGACGAGGTTCTTGTGCTGCACCTGGCTGACGAGCTTCACCTCGTTGAAGAACTGGTCGGTCCACTGCCGCGTGTTGAGGTAGAGCCGCTTCACGGCGATCTCCCGGCCATCCGGAAGCACACCCTGTGATGTCCATCATATTATCAGGATGTCAAATTCAGATGAAGCAAGCATTTTTATTGAAAAATGATCAATGTAATCGGTGTTGCGTCTGGTGTTTCAAATGTACCTTGTAAACTGAACCGTAGCCGCCCTGGCCGAGCTTGTTGATCTGATTGAAGTCATCGGTCGCCTTGCGCAGCTCCTCGTACCGGAAGCCGAGCTGCGACGACATGATGGTGCGGATGATCTCCCCTGAGCGGTCCATGTCTGCAATGCAACAAAGCACGAAATACAGTGTCAGAAACTATCATAGTGACTGCAGCATCAGTTGTTGTACTTTTACAGTTTTGCATACCGTCGTGGAGGTGGTCTCTCCTGGGCCTCATTCGTGTCCAGATGAACACTATGCCTATGACAGCCATGGCGGAGAGGACGGAGGCGATGACGATGATGATTTTGTGCCGAGCTGCCATGGATGATTCAGAAGAAGAAAAAAGATGTCATATTCATGGCGTTTCATACGGATTTATTTTGCTGTTTCAGGCTCTGAAACCTGAAATATCGCTACGTGAATGCGCTGTTGCTGTCAGCAGAATTCAGACACGACACGGCACCACACTTGGACCAAGAACGGGATTACGACCGAGAATGTGTGCTGTACTCACTGGATGATCCGCCGCCGCCGGCGGCTTTCGCCGGCAGGTAGAAGGGCTGCGTCGAGTACCTGACGACGCAGCCGGCGTTGAGCCCGTATCCCTCGGCGGCGCCGGGAAGGCACTGTCGCACCACCCGGTCGCGCGCGCTCGCCGTGCAGGCCGCGCACGCGGTGGCGTTCAGCGACCTCCAGCACTGCGCCGCCGCGTACACCCGCGCGCCGGTCGGCATCGCCGACGCCGACGCCGACCCGGCGTAGTAGTACCCCTTCGCCCCCGGCGCGGTCGCCGTGACGTTGCGCACCAGCGCGGCGGCCGCGGCAGCGAATGCCGGGGTTGCCGGCGCGGTGTCGTTGGAGCAAACGAACGTGTCGCCGGCGTCGGAGGAGGCGGCGGTGAAGTTGCCGGCTCCGTAGCGGAGGAAGCATCCGTCGACGTAGATGCGGCCCCCGTCGGCCGGGAGGCAGTGGGGCAGCTTCACGCGGCTCTGCGCGTAGCAGAGCTGGCAGTCGGTCGGGGAGAGGTAGGCGAGGCACTGGCCGAGCCCGAAGACGGAGAAGTTGCCGGAGCCGGAGGAGGCGGCGCCGAACCCGGACCGCGTCACGTTCTGGTAGATGAGCTCCAGGGTGTTGACGAAGCTCACGTCGAACGACTCCGGGTCGGCCGCCTGCCTGGACCCGCACACCGTGTCCAGGATCGCCGGCGCCGCGTCAGCGTTCGAGCCGGCAGCGACGAAGGCGACGGCACCGGCGAGGACGAGGCACCGGAGCAAGTCCGCCGAGGCAGGGAGCATAGGGCGGCGGCGGCGGCGGGGTCTTCCCGGACGTCGTTGAATTTGCATGGCGGCGTGCTGGCGCGGTGACCGCGCACCTGCAGGCGTGCCAGAGCGTGCGTGCGTGCGCGCGGGTGAACGATTGTTTTGCTTCTGGGCGCGGTCGGTCTCCGGGTTTTGTACGGTGGCACGTTGCGCTGTGTCGCTTCTTTCTGGTCTGAACCGCTTGAAGTGGCCGGCCGGCCGGCTGCTACGGGTGCTGTGGACTGATGTGGCAGGTAGGTGGGACAGTTGAGGGCGTACGTGCCACATCATTCGGCGGCAGGTAATTAAGCAAGCAAACTCCTGTGATCCACTCACATAATTGAGATCCGAATATCTGATTTGCTGTTTATCTATCTACTATCTACTAGTATCTACTAATACTAATCTGTTAGAGCATCCATACAACTTCTCAAATGCCAGCCGAACACATAACTTCTCAAAGTGATCCTATATGTTCATGGACCCCTATTCAGCTCATATTAAAGAGTCCTGGTCGCGTTCAGACGTATTTGTCGCGACGGACTGCCGAGCAAAACTTACGTGGACACACATCGAAACCTATCAATCCAGTGGGGACACGTTCATATCGCCACTCCAGCGCATCGTCCGAGGGGTTAAATCTGGCTAAAGTCAAACAACGAGCCTCAACCCTAGCCACTCACATTTCCATTCTCTCCTTCTCGTCTACGCTCTCAATCCGCTTCGAGCTTACCATCCAGTCCCAACCCGCTCCAAGCTTGTCGTCCACTCCCAATCCGCTTCGAGCTCAACGTCCGTCGGTAGCCATGTTCCGCCAGCGGATCACCTCCTCAAGATGCTTACTCCGCAACGTATGTCAAAGACTCTAGCGGAGATGGAGTACGGTGTGTCGCTCGCATTATAGTCAGCTTGCCTTCGGGCTCTCGTGCAGGAGGAGGCAAAGCATGAGACGGAGTAGGGGACGCCTAAGGCAAAGAGGGAGGACGTGGAGACAGAGGAAGGCAAGGTCGATCGGGCGCCTCCTGCGGTCGGAATCGCCATGGACGATGCGTTTGCCGGGTTTAAGGTTGCCCAAGCGGAAGAGACAACAATGCACTAGGCTATCCTTGAGTCCATCTAGTCGGAGCTCGAGTCACGGGAAAAAGCCACTATCTCCTCGAGGCAAACATGGAGCTCGAGGAACTCTTCGTGGACATGGATTCCGACTAGGAACGGTGCGGTGGCCCGTGAGCAATAGCTAGGAGGCCAACCCGTCTGACACTTACAGCATGAAGGTCGTCAACATATGTGACAACGAGTAGAACTAGGATAGTTTCATCCATGGATGATGTAGTAAATAGCTTAATTTTAGGTTGCATGATGTAGGATGAAAATAGGGTGTGAGATTTAAGGTTTGTGATTGTAGCCCTAAAAAAATGAGGGGTGGCTTTTGATGTATGCAGTTGTGATGCTCTTAGAGATGATAGGACGCAAAATCTATGGATTGTTCCTTCTAATTTCTTTGATTTGTTTCTTGTACCTTTGTTGGCTTCCAAGTTATATTTTCTAAGTTATGGCACTCATCGAGCATTCGAAAGCTCGAGAAGCGTTGATGTAGATGCTCGAACGCCAAGATCATCCTTCCACTACAAGCAACTGCCTCCTTTCCAAAAGAAATTAGGGTTCATCTACTTCCCGCCAGTGCCGCCGCCAGTCCACCACGTCTCTGGTGGCCTTAGGGCCATGGGGGCGCGACGGACCCGCGCTTACAAATGGGAGGGCTCTGTCTGTAGATGTTTATTCGAATTTGTTAGGGTTTGTGTCCTACATGTTGGAAATATGCCCTAGAGACAATAATAAATTAGTTAGTATCATATTTCCTTGTTCATGATAATCATTTATTATCCATGCTATAATTGTATTGATCGGAAACTCAGATACATGTGTGGATACATAGACAACACCATGTCCCTAGTATGCCTCTAATAGTCTAGCTCGTTGATCAAAGATGGCTATGGTTTCCTAGTCATGGACATGAGATGTCATTTGATAACGGGATCACGTCATTAGGAGAATTATGTGATGGACAAGACCCAAACTACAAACGTAACATATGATCGTGTCAGTTTATTACTACTGTTTTCTGCATGTCAAGTATCTGTTCCTATGACCATGAGATCATGCAACTCACTAACACCGGAGGAGTGCCTTGTGTGTATCAAATGTCGCAACGTAACTAGGTGACTATAAAGGTACTTTACAGGTATCTTCGAGGGTGTCTGTTGGGTTGGCATGTATCAAGACTGGGATTTGTTACTCCGTGTGACGGAGAGGTATCTCAGGGCCCACTCGGTAATACAACATCACAACAAGCCTTACAAGCAATATGACTAAGTGTTAGTCACGTGATCTTGTGTTACGGAACGAGTAAAGAGACTTGTCGGTAATGAGGTTGAACTAGGTATGGAGATACCGACGATCGAATCTCGGGCAAGTAACATACCGAAGAACAAAGGGAACATCATACGGGATTAACTGAATCCTTGACATAGAGGTTCGACCGATAAAAATCTTCATAGAATATGTAGGAGCCAATATGGGCATCCAGGTCCCGCTATTGGTTATTGACCATAGAGGTGTCTCGGTCATGTCTACATAGTTCTCGAACCCGCAGGGTCTGCACACTTAAGGTTTGGTGACGTTTCGGTAGTATAGACTTATACATGGTGGTGACTGAAGGTTGTTTGGAGTCTCGGATGAGATCCCGGACATCACGAGGAGCTCTGAAATGGTCCGGAGGTAAAGTTTGATATATAGGAAGTTCTGTTTTGGTCGTCGAAAAAGTTTCGAGCTCATCAGTAGTGTACCGGGAGTGCCGATAGTGTACCGGGGGACCATCGGGAGAGGTATTTCGACCCAAGAGGCTACATGGGCTGTGGGAGGAGGTAAACCAGCCCCTGGTGGGCTGGCCGAAGCCTCCTATAAGGGACCATGCGGCTGGAATGGTTTGAGAAGGAAAAAATTCAAAGGTGGAGAGGTGGAAAGAGTTTCCAAGTGGAAAGGAGGAATCGTACTCCTAATAGGATTGGAGTAGGACTCCTCCACCTCCAATTTCGACCAAACCTTGAGGGTTTGAGGCTGCCTCCTCCCCTCCCTCCCTCCTATATATACTAGACGATTTAGAGGAAAAAGCTATCCCTAATAGCCACGTGCTACCTCTCCTCTAGTGCATAGTTTCTCCTCTAGATCGGTTTTCTGCAGTGCTTAGGTGAAGCCCTGTCGGAATAGCTCCACCACCATCGCCCCAACACCGTCGCGCTGCCGGAGAACTCTTCTACCTCTCCGCTCTCTCTTTCTGGATCAAGAAGTCGGAGATCGTCATTGAGCCGTACGTGTGCTGAACGCGGAGGTGTCGTTCGTTCGGCGCTAGATCGGAAGGAACGTGATCAAGATCGCGGGACGGATCGTGATGAGATCGCGGGACGGGTCGTGATGAGTTCACGGGACGGATCATGATTGGATCGCGAGATGGATCGTGATGAGATCGCGGGATACTCGGCGATTTGGATCGCGAAGACGTTCGACTACACCAACCGTGTTTCTTAACGCTTCCCGCTTAGCGATCTACAATGGTATGTAGATCCACTCTCCCTCTCGTAGATGCTCATCACCGTGGATAGATCTTGCATGTGCGTAGGAATTTTTTTGTTTCCCATGCAACGTTCCCCAACAGTGGCATCATGAGCTAGGTCTATGTGTAGATGAGATCTCGAGTAGAACACAAAGAGTTTGTGGGCGTTGATGCTTAGATTGCTTCCTCCCTTGGTCGTGTTTTGGTTCAGCGGTATTGTGGGATGAAGCGGCCCGGACTGACCTTACTCGTACGCTTACGAGAGACTGGTTCCATCGACTGACGTGTAACCTCGTTGCACAAAGATGGTTGGCGGGTGTCTGTTTCTCCTACTTTAGTTGGATTGAATTCGACAAAGGCGGTCCTTGAGAAGGTTGAAAATTGTTCTTGCTAGATACCCGTAGCAG
The DNA here is from genome assembly GCA_022496015.1 of Hordeum marinum. Taxonomy (NCBI): domain Eukaryota; kingdom Viridiplantae; phylum Streptophyta; class Magnoliopsida; order Poales; family Poaceae; genus Hordeum; species Hordeum marinum. Next base: position 49,612,755 of record CM039672.1, read on the forward strand.
CCACGTAAAACATGCAACAATAATTAGAGGACATCTAACTTTTTTTTGCAGGGTATGTTGTGATGTGATATGGTCAATTACATGATGAGATATATGTGATGTATGAGATGATCATGTGTTTTATAGAATATCACGACTTGCATGTCGATGAGTACGGCAACCGGCAGGAGCCATAGGGTTGTCTTTAATTATTGTATGACCTGCGTGTCAATCATTAAGCGTTGTGTAATGCTTTACTTTATCGCTAAATGGTAGCAATAGTAGTAGAAGCATGGTGGGCGCGACAACCCCGATGGCGACACGTTGATGGAGATCAAGATGATGAAGATCATGGTGTCATGCCGGTGATGATGGAGATCATGCCGGTGCTTTCAAGATGGAGATCAAAAGCACAAGTTCATGGCCATATCATGTCACTTATGATTTGCATGTGATGTTAATCCTTTTATGCACCTTGTTTTGCTTAGGACGACGGTAGCATTATAAGGTGATCCCTCACTTAATTTCAAGATAAATTCTGTTCTCCCCGAGTGTGCACCGTTGCGGAAGTTCGTCGTGTCGAGACACCACGTGATTATCGGGTGTGATAGACTCTATGTTCACATGCAACGGGTGCAAGCCAATGTTGCACATGTAGAACACTCGGGTTAAACTTGATGAGCCTAGCATGTACAAACATGGCCTCGGAACACAAGAGACCGAAAGGTCGAACATGAGTCATATAGTAGGTATGATCAACATGATGATGTTCACCATTGAAACCACCTCAACTCGCGTGATGATCGGACTTGAGTTGGTGAATTTGGATCATGTATCACTCGAATGACCGGAGGGATGTCAATTTGAGTGGGAGTTCTTCAGTAATATGTTGTAGATTTGAGTGGGAACTCATTATCATGAAAATAGTCAGTAGTGTCTTTGCAAAATATGTTGTAGATTACTTGCTCACACTGTAGCTCCCTTGAATTTTTATATGTTCCTAGAGAAATAGAGTTGAAAGATGATGGTAGCAATATTGCGAACTGGGTCCGTGATCTGAGGATTGTCCTCATTGCTGCAAAGAAGGCTTATGTCCTTAATGCACCGCTCAATGCGCCAACCCCTCTAGCATCCTCTGTAGATGTTTTGAACATATGATAGGCACGTTCTGATGACTACTTGATAGTTTAGTGCGTCATGCATTACGGCTTAGAATTGAGGCTCCGAAACGTTTTGAACATCACGGAACATATGGTATGTTCTAAGAGCTAAAATTAGGATCTCAGACTCGTGCCCGTGTTGCGAGATATGAGATCTCCAACAAGATTCTTTGCCTACAAGATGAAGGAGAATAGCTCAATCGTTGAGCATGTGCTCAGATTGTCTGGGTGCTACAATCACTTGAATCGAATGGGAGTTGATCTTCTAGATAAGATAGTGATTGATATAGTTCTCCAAGTCACTGTCACTAAGCTACTAGAACTTGGTGATGAACTATAAAACGCCAGGGATAGAAATAATGATCCATGAGCTGTTCGTGATGTTTGACACCCCGAAGGTAGAAATCAAGAAGGAGCGTCAAGTCTTGATGGTTAGTAAAACCACTAGTTTCGAGAAGGGCAGGAGCAAGGAGGAAAACTTCAGGGATAGCAAGTCAGTTGCTCCTCCAGTGAAGCAGCCCAAATTTGAACCCAAACCCGAGACTAAGTGCTTCGATTATGAGGAGAGCGGTCGCTGAAGCGGAACAACCCTAGATACTTGGTAGATAAGAAGGCTGACAACATCGACAGAAGTATATTTGATATACGTGTTATTGATGTGTACCTTACTAGTACTCCTAGTAGCACCTGGGTGATACCGGTTCGGTTGCTAAATGTTAGTAACTCGAAATAAAAGCTACGGAATAAACGGAGAACTAGCTAAGGGTGAGGTGACGATGTGTGTTGGAAATGTTTCCAAGGTTGATGTGATCAACATCGCACGCTCTCTCTACCTTTGGGATTAGTGACGAACCTAAATAAATGATATTTGGTGTTTTGCATTGAGCATGAACGTGATTAGATCGTGTTTATTGCAACACGGTTATTCATTTAAGTTAGAGAATAATGGTTATTCTGTTTACATGAATATTACCTTCAATGGTCATGCACCCAGTGAGAATGGTTTGTTGAATCTTGATTGTAGTAATACACATGTTCATAACATTGATGCCAAAAGATACAAAGTTAATAATAATAGTACCACATACTTGTGGCACTGCCGCTAAATGTCATATTGGTATAAAACGCATGAAGAAACTCCATGTTGATGGATCTTTGGACTCATTCGATTTCGAATCGGTTGAGACATGCGAACCATGCCTCTTGGTCGAGATGACTAAGGACCCCGTTTTCTGGTTTGATGGAGCGGGCAAGTGATTTATTGGAAATGATACATGTTGATGTATGCAATCCAATGAGTCTTATAGCGTGTCGTGGATATCGTTATTTTCTTACCTTCACTGATGATTTGAGTAGATATAGTGTATATTTACTTAATGAAACACAAGTCTGAATTGTTTGAAAGGTTCAAGCAAATTCAGAGTGAAGTTTAAGATCATCATGACAAGAAGAAATGTTTGCGATATGATCGTGGAGGTGAATATCTGAGTTACGAGTTTGGCATACAACTTTAGACAATGTGAAAGTTGTTTCACAACACATGCCACCTGGAACACCATAGCGTGATGGTGTGTCTGAACGTCATAGTCGTGCTCTATTGGATATGGTACGTGCTATGATGTCTCTTATCGTTTTGCTACTATAATTTTGGGGTTATGCATTAGAGACAACTACATTCACTTTAAATAGGGCACCATCTAAATCCGTTGAGATGACACCGTGTGAATTATGATTTGATTGAAACCTAAGATGTCATTTCTTAATGTTTGGGGCTGCGGCGCTTGTGTGGGAAAATGTTTTCACCTAATGAGCTCGAACCCAAAGCGGACAAATGCATCTTCATAGATTACCCTAAGAACAGTTGGGTGAACCTTCTATCTCAGATCCAAGCATAAAGTGGTTGTTGCTAAAATGGGTCCTTTCCCGAGAAAAAGTTTCTCTCAAAATAATTGAGTGGGAGGAAGATAGAACTTGATGAGGTTGTTGAACCATTGTTTCAACCAGAGAGTAGCGCATCGCAGAAAGATGTTTCTGTGGAACCTATGTCAGTTGAAGAGGAAGTAAATGATGATGATCATGAAGCTTCGGATCAAGTTACTATGGAATCTCGCAGGTCGACAAGGAGGTGTACTACTCCTGAGCGGTACGACAACCATGCCTTGGAGGTCATGTTGTTGGACAACGATGAACCTACGAGCTGTGGAGAAGCGATGATGGACCCGGATTCTAACAAATGGTTAGAGGCCATGAAATCCGAGAAAGGATCCATGTATGAAAACCAAGTATAGAATTTGGTAGACTTGCTCGTTGGACGGCAGGTCATTGAGTACAAATGGACCTTTAAGATGAAGACAGACGCTCATGGCGAATGTCATCATTTATAAAGCTCGACTTGTCGTAAAGAAGTTTCCGCCAAGTTCAAGGAGTTGACTGCAATGAGACTTTCTCACTCGTAGCGATGCTAAAGTATGTTAGAATTATGTTAGCAGTTGCTGCATTTTTCAATTATGAAATCTGGTAGATGGATGCCAAAACATCGTTTCCTTCCTTAAGGAAAGGTTGTATGAGATACAACCAGAAGGTTTTGTCAGTCCTAAGGATTCTAAAAGGTGTGCAAGCTTCAATGATCCTTCTATGAATTGAAGCAAGCACCTCGGAATTGGAATATACACTTTGATGAGGTGATCAAAGTTTTTGAGTCTATACAAGTTTATGAGAAACTTGTATTTACAATAAAGTGAGTGGGAGCACTATAGAGTTTCTGGTAAGCATATGTGGTTGACATATTGTTGATCAGAAATGATGTAGAATTTTTGGAAAGCATAAAAGGTTGTTTGAAAAGAGTTTTTCAAAGGAAGACCTGGATAAAGCTACCTAATTGTTGAGCATCAAGATCTATAGAGATAGATCAAGATGCTTGATGAGACTTTCAATGAGTACATACCTTGACAAGATTTTGAAAGAGTTCAAAATGGATCAGTCAGAGAAAGAGTTCTCATCTGATTTGTAAGGTGTGAAGTTGAGTGAGACTCAAAGCTCGACAACGGCAGAAGAAAGAGAAAGGACGAACGTCGTCCCCTATGCCTTGGCCATACGCTCTATATTATGCCATGTTGTGTACCGCACCTGGTGTGTGCCTTGCCATGAGTTTGTCAAGGGGTACAAAAGTGATCTAGGAGTGGATCACTGGACAGCGGTCAAGATTATCCTTAGTAACTAAAATACTAAGGAGATGTTTCTCGATTATGAAGGTGATAAAGGGTTCATCGTAAAGAGTTACGTCGATGCAAGCTATAACACTAATCCGGATGACTCTTAGTAGCAATCCGGATACGTATAGTGGAGCAACCATTTGGAATAGTACCAAGTGGAGTGTGGTAGGAGTGTTTATAGTTTGACATAGAGATTTGCAAAGTACACACGGATCGGAATGTCGCAGACCCATTGACTATAAGACCTCTCTCACATGCAAAGCATGATCGAGCCCCAGAACTCATTGGGTGTTAGATTCATAACAATACGAATCACATGGTGATGTGAACTAGATTATTGACTCTAGTGCAAGTGGGAGACTGTTGGAAATATGCCTTAGAGGCAATAATAAATTATTTATTATCATATTTCCTTGTTCATGATAATCGTTTATTATCCATGCTATAATTGTATTGATCGGAAACTCAGATACATGTGTGGATACATAGACAACACCATGTCCCTAGTATGCCTCTAATAGTCTAGCTCGTTGATCAAAGATGGCTATGGTTTCCTAGTCATGGACATGAGATGTCATTTGATACGGGATCACGTCATTAGGAGAATGATGTGATGGACAAGACCCAAACTACAAACGTAGCATATGATCGTGTCAGTTTATTGCTACTGTTTTCTGCATGTCAAGTATCTGTTCCTATGACCATGAGATCATGCAACTCACTAACACTGGAGGAGTGCCTTGTGTGTATCAAACGTCGCAGCGTAACTGGGTGACTATAAAGGTACTCTACAGGTATCTACGAGGGTGTCTGTTGGGTTGGCATGTATCAAGACTGGGATTTGTTACTCCGTGTGACGGAGAGGTATCTCAGGGCCCACTCGGTAATACAACATCACAACAAGACTTACAAGCAATATGACTAAGTGTTAGTCATGGGATCTTGTGTTACGGAACGAGTAAAGAGACATGCTGGTAATGAGGTTGAACTAGGTATGGAGATACCGACGATCGAATCTCGGGCAAGTAACATACCGAAGAACAAAGGGAACATCATACGGGATTAACTGAATCCTTGACATAGAGGTTCAACCGATAAAGATCTTCGTAGAATATGTAGGAGACAATATGGGCATCCAGGTCCCGCTATTGGTTATTGACCGTAGAGGTGTCTCGGTCATGTCTACATAGTTCTCGAACCCGCAGGGTCTGCACACTTAAGGTTTGGTGACGTTTCAGTAGTATAGAATTATGCATGGTGGTGACTGAAGGTTGTTCGGAGTCCCAGATGAGATCCCGGACGTCATGAGGAGCTCCAGAATGGTCCGGAGGTAAAGATTGATATATAGGAAGTCCTGTTTTGGTCGCCAGAAAAGTTTCGGGCTCATCGGTAGTGTACCGGGAGTGCCGGGAGTGTACCGGGGGACCATCGGGAGAGGTATTTCGACCCAAGAGGCTACATGGGCTGTGGGAGGAGGTAAACCAGCCCCTGGTGGGCTGGCCGAAGCCTCCTCTAAGGGCCCATGCGGCTGGAGTGGTTTGAGAAGGAAAAAATCCAAAGGTGGAGAGGTGGAAAGAGTTTCCAAGTGGAAAGGAGGAATCCTACTCCTAATAGGATTGGAGTAGGACTCCTCCACCTCCAATTTCGACCAAACCTTGAGGGTTTGAGGCTACCTCCTCCCCTCCCTCCCTCCTATATATACTAGAGGATTTAGATGAAAAAGCTAACCCTAATAGCCACGTGCTACCTCTCCTCTAGTGCATAGTTTCTCCTCTAGATCGGTTTTCTACAGTGCTTAGGCAAAGCCCTGTCGGAATAGCTTCACCACCATCGCCACAACGCCGTCGCGCTGCCAGAGAACTCTTCTTCCTCTCCTCTCTCTCTCTTGTTGGATCAAGAAGGCAGAGATCGTCATTGAGCCGTACGTGTGCTGAACGCGGAGGTGACGTCCGTTCGGCGCTAGATCGGAAGGACCGTGATCAAGATCGCGAGACGGATCGTGATGAGATCGTGGGATAGATCGTGATGAGTTCGCAGGACGGATCGTGATTGGATCGTGGGACGGATCGTGATGAGATCGTGGGATGCTCGGCGATTTGGATCGCGAAGACGTTCGACTACACCAACCGCGTTTCTTAACGCTTCCCGCTTAGCGATCTACAAGGGTATGTAGATCCACTCTTCCTCTCGTAGATGCTCATCACCATGGATAGATCTTGCGTGTGCATAGGAATTTTTTTTGTTTCCCATGCAACGTTCCACAACACTACACGGGAAGGCGAGACGACGGTGGCTCCCTGAAGATGGAATAAGGTTCTCCCTGCCTAGCCCTTATCCTAGTGGCACGCTTAGTATCCTCGTTGGGCGTGTGGAGGTGTCTCTCCGACGAATATGTCTTTGGTGGATTTGTTCGGATCTGGTTGTCATTCGTCTTCGTTCGTGTCTTCAGGTTGGATCCTTCCAATCTACTGTACTCTTCATCGGCGGTGGTTCCTGTTATGTTGTGTTGGTCCTATGGGGCCTTACCACGACGACTTTCGGACTGTCAACTACAACAAGTTTTGCCTAGCTCCGCTGAGGGAGGGGCGATGATGGCGGCACGCCTTCGACTCATTTCAATGCGGGTAGTCGTCTTGGTAGTCTATGGATCTTAATGTAATTTTTGCTATTTATGATATTCATTGTACTATCATGACTGAAGATAAATAGTTCGAAAGTTTTCCCACATGAAATATATATTTCTAAGTTGATAAAAGCTATATCTTGAAGTCAATAGAAACATAGCTACTCTAAAGATGGACATACCTGGATTGGGCCAGGTTTTGGGCTAGGCATTGAAAAGCTTGATTTTGAATGCCAAGCAAGAGATCACCTCAAAGCCTGGGAAAATTAAATACGATTTGCAATTTAAATATATTAATTTGAAAAAAAATGGAATCAATAAAGGTATAACATATTTTTTTAATAGATTGCAAATTAACGTATTTCGATCTTATTTTGGCTATTGGTCTGTACTCTGACAATAACAATCAAAGATTGTTCCCAACCCAAACCAATGCTTTGGGTCGGGCTGCCGCAGCTTCAGTCATTTCACATGACTAATAAATGCATACGTGCAATGCACGATGATATTAGGGAGGAAGTTGATTGCACGTTGATATTAGGTAACATATTAATTGCGTGTTAATTATGTGATTAACATATATGTTGATATTTGGTATGATATTAATTGTAGATAAATATTTTGAGTGCTCACCATGTGGGAATCTATGTTGTACATTGTTTGATGACCGAGATCCAATTAATCTTGGTCGTCAAACCATGTGGGTCATTAGAGCAATCTACGCCGTTAGATGGACATGATTTGATGACTGATATTAATTGAATCTACCTCTTTGAGTCTTTTAATGGTTTGAACGATATTAATTGAATCCATGGTTTGATGGACATGGTTCCTGGCCAAGGTGATTTTGATCACCGTTCTATGATATTTTCGAATGCTTTTGAAAAGTTTATCCCATATCAAAATGAGCCGCTAGAGAGGCGACGCGGGGCGTGAGGGTGAGTATGTGTGCATCTACGGTTGTACTATGTTAGAAAAAAGTCATCGCGAAGAGTGTTTCTTTTTCTTTGCAAAGAGTATGTGATGAGATTCGTGAAGCGCAAAGACTAGTGTTCCTGCCAGGTTAATTTATTTGTTGTTCATACAGTGTACATTTTTCATTCCCAATAACGCTGTGGCCATTCCTAACGCCATTGCGCTAATCTCACAAGGATCAAACTCAGGCGTGCAAGGAAGTCAATCCTTGACAAGTGCCTCGTCCCAAATCACGCGCGCTGTGGCGGCTGGGACGTATACGTGACCCCGATCGACAGCTCAGCGTAGCCAGATCGCCCTACGCGTGGCACCCGTCGTGTCCACCGGAGGTTAGCTACCTTTACGATGGCCAAGTGTTCCCGGCCGGCGGTGTCGAGCCCTGTTGACGTCGACCGCGTCGTTGTCGGGACAGCGCAAGAGCTTAGCCGTCGCCGACCACCGGCCGTACGCCGCCGGCGCGTCGCGATCGGCCGTGACGCGTTCCGACGGCAAGTCAGCAAAGCTACGCGTGCATTATCAACTTAGGCGACGGATCCTCTCGCTCTCTCGTGGTTAATCCTCTCGCACGGACCACCGTGCGTACGTTTCTGTTGGCGATGCATAGAGTGGCTGGCTCGAGCTATTGGTTCCGCCGAGGACTTGTCGGAGAAAATAATCAAGTACGTTGTGACTAGTCCGTCGTCGGCGTAGTTGAGCATGCGTCGTTGCGCGGGCTGCTTTTCAACCTCCTTGAGTCGAACGAGCGAATTCAAACGATCCAGAAACGAAAATTTGTTGACTCGATCAGGTCAGCTGCGTTGGTAGTAGAAAGGCAAAAGGCTTGTAGGATGCTTTGAATCCTTTTGAATTTCAGATCAGAGCAATCCTTCACAATTGTCCCGTCGAAATGATCACGGGCTACGTAGCCCGGAATGAATTGAATTGGTTGACTCCGCGGCCGCTAGTGAACGCGATACGCCTCGCGAATTCGACGCGTGGCGCGTGGTGTGCTGGCTGGCTGGCAAGAGCTCCTCTACTTGCTCCGTCTTGCGGTGTCCATCTCGCCGCGGTCTGCTGTACGCCCGTCGTTGTTGCCACAGCGCCAGCTTTAGCTTTAGCTTTGCGTGGACGCCCGCGGTGCCACCGCTTGGCCGCGGCCACCGGCCCTCACCGGTGTCCCGATCGATCGAGGGCGACCGCGAGGCGTATGTCATGTGATGCGCTTGGGTAGCAATATATGGAGCACATAATATTTGGCTGGCTATCTCTACGGATTGTTTTTCCACTTTTTTTTATCCAAATCGGTTCTTTCGTAAGTTGGTTATTTTTAGCAGGATTCGTTTTCATCGATCCAGTACGCACGGGCATACGGGCGTGACTTCACAATTCGCACGTCGTGTGCGCAGCTTGCTGCACGATGTTCTGATGGGCCGTACGAATTTCTCTTATGGGCTGCTACCGGGCTTCTTATATAAAGAAGAAGCCAAACCGGCAAAAACAATCTCCATGAGGATCGAATCGTATTGTCGTACAAGCTTGAAGCTGGGTTACCAATTGAGCTATGACATGTTTGTTGCTACAAATGAGTATTTTATAAATATATTATGAAAAGCATATAATGCACATGTATTCAGGGCTCAATAGTCCCACACCGGATCCCAATTTATATACAATCGCAAGTTTCCATGAATATCAATCAATAGACTTGGAAATCAAAAACAACAGAGGATGAGAAAGGATCACAAGTTGGCGCAATCAATTGAGTGCCATTAATAGCCGGTTTCTCCATAATCAAAGGAAGACCTGCCATGCTGCCTCACGCGATGAAAACTGGGTTTGTGAACATAATTAAAGGAAGGGAAACGGGGATTTGTGGGCAGCCACACTCTATGCATGGTAAAGTTTACATGGTTTTGCACCCATCGGTACACAAATACTCTATCTAGCATGGCTAACTTTGTGAGAAAAGTCAATCAGCTAAGTCCTAATTACTTGCGTAATTATTTGTGTTCCATCAAGCCAGATTAACATAGCATATGGGTTCCCTAGAGGCATGTATTTCTCTTAGCAAAAGAGCTTGCGTGTTGCATACAAACAATGACCACACGTTACTTCCTTTATTTGAACACATGGCATCTTATCACTCTTGTTGTTTAACCTTATTTCCAACAGGCATGCGTGGTTATAAAGAGTTTCTTTCGTCTCCATCTTTTTTGCTCAGGGGTTCATTTTTAATCAGGATCGGCACCACCATGGAAAGAAAGACGAGTCGTGCACAACTGATTAAGGTTGCATCCTAGATATCATTTTTAAAAATTATTAATAGATGAAACAACATCATATTTAGATTCTACACATTTTTCTAATCAATTTCCATATACAACATTTTAAAATTGAAGTTATGGTTTAAAGGATATGAATGTTTTATAAGGCATTTGAATATGTACTAAACATCATTTAAAAATGGTTAATGGGTAAAAATAACATGATATTCAAATTCTAGAATTTTTTTAATCAATTTTCATACACAACATGTTAAAACTGGAGTTACAGTTTAAAATATATTCATATATTTTTACAATATTTTAATATGTAAAAATATATTATTTTCTAGACATCTCGCGAGTTTATTAACCAAAATCTCAGAGGGTTTTCTGCAAAGGGTGAAACATTTTCTATTTTCACTTAAAACAGAGCCTCGGTACAGCCTCGGCATGTATATCTGTTGGGCTTTGTTTATTTTTGCTATCCTATATGTGTCGTACTTCATGACTTTCTTTCTTTGTTATTCCAGCAATCACACATAAGTACAGGATGTACACCGATGGAGAGAAGAGTCTTTTCACACGTAGATTCTCCATTGATGAAGAAAAATATTACGGGAACAAGTGCTCTCTTCGTAGGAATGGTTTGCAAGGACATGAGCTTATGGAAAAATATGCATGTGTTGATTCCTCACCATGGATGATCATCCTTGGTGTTTATGATCAATCATAATTTGGTGTTATGGTTTACAACTTCTTCAATGCTAAGCCAAGATGCGTCAAGGGACTCTGTTTTCATGCAATGATACCCTTCCTATCTCGTCACCACACAACAATACACCACAGAGGATTTACTTCTCACCTCACCCCTTCATCTCACCATTTGTGCATCTTTAGCGACGTTGTCCCATTGATGTTGTGTCATCGTCATTATGGCACTAAGCATCCTCTGTTATAAAGGGATGGAGGAACACCGACATCACATCTCGCTAGGTCCCGTCCCACCTCTATAGCCTTCCCTCTCACTTCGTACACGACGAGCTTTTCATCTCAGTTGATGTACCGCGACCTGGCTCCTTAACCCAACTAACTATGATTCATGCCGTTGTATAAAAAAAGAGTAGAAGTATGAGGGGAGGTGTATGGGTTAGGTGCAAGGAGTAGCCCGCAAAGGGCGGCCCACATGTTTAACTCATAGAGATTAGTTGTTAAATTTTCGAACACTTCCTTGTGTGGGCACAACGACATCTGTGATATACGGTGGTGAGTTCATCGCCTTAGATCGACAACATGACGTGTTGTAATTGGATGGACATCATGGTCATCGTGCGGTGAGGAGGTGAAAAGGAAGATAAACGATGACAAGATATATATTTTTTCTCCCGTTGCAACGCAAGGGCATGTTTTCTAGTAATTACCAATAACACTCTCGTTCCCCGTCCGCCGAAGTTAGACGGGCGACATATTTTTTTCTTTGAAAACAACATGACTCTTTCAATAAAGGAAATATATTAATATGATAAATATATCAATTACACCTAACATCTACACCAACAAGACATCAAAGACATCAATAATACACACAACAAAGAAAAAAATATACAAACAAAGACCACATCGCAACGGCGAAACACTCGCAACGGCAACACTCTAACAACCACCAAAGACAATGCTCAGACTACAGAAAAGATTCTTCAAAAACGACCACTTCAAGAAGGAAACAATGCACAAGCATTGTCATCATCCAATCAATGATCTTGAGTTTTCACCCTAAAGAGAGTCTGGGATCCCCAATACAATGTCTTTTCGAGACCATTGTCAAGTACAACCAATGTAAGTCGGACCTTGGGCTTTCACCCTGGAGATGACGGCTCGATACTCGACAACCACCCTTAAAAATGTTGTCCACATGTGTTACCGCCCCTCCCGCCAAGGCCACTGCTGCAAGTCCTCAACACCCAACACACAGGAAAAACATGCGTCACCATTTTTGAATGCAACCAAAACCCTTCTCCGCCATTACAAGCAACCACCTTGACTTTCTTCACCACTGTCAACGTCGTGGAAATCTGTACTTAGACATGTCACATGACACCGATAAGACAACGAAGCTTTGTGCCACGCCTCATGAAGCCTCTCTGGCCGAATATGAGGGCGCGCCCGACCGGATCAATTCCGATCTAGATACCCAATGACGCCATGAAAAACTGAGATCCCCGAGAGGAAGATCGGCACCTTTTCGATGTGCTCAAATTTGCCCCTAAAAAGCATTTTAGGTCACCTGAAATCCAGGATGCCCTTCCATCTGGTTAAAACTGTTTGACCGAAACTTTGAAAATTCATAACAAATTTATATGAACTCAAAAGAATGCAAATAAGATGTTAAAATGTTCATAAAAACATCATCTGTATGTTCATGTCATTTACGTTCATCATCTACAGGTGCATTTAATTGCATTCACCCTAAATAGTTTTCTTAATGTTATAAACCCTAAAAGGCTTTAAAGAATGGTTTTGTCATAATGTAAAGGACATGCACATATAGGTGATCTTTTTACGGACATTTTGATATCTTATTTTGCATTCTTTTAAATTCATATGAATTTTTAAATCTCTGATTAAACCACTTTGACCAGATGGTAAGACATTTTAACGACCTAAAATGTTTTTTGGCGGCAAATCTAAGCACATCAAAAAGTTATGGGTAAAATTGAATAGTGAGTTCGAGTTAGGAGGCACAAATGAATATTCCCGTATTGTTTGTCTAGAACGGAAGTTATCCCATAGTGCTAGTTTGGAACGAAGGGAGTACAAAATAAGCGTCTTGGTTTTGTTCACAGTTTTTCACAGGAATACTATATTGATAATTGAATCAGGAACCTGCGCTCAGATGCCCTCTATGAACAGTAAAGTAAATTAGATTTTTTTCTAAAACTTATTCTATTTTATATGGTTTTACTGTTCACCCACGGGCTCATTTATAGCTGGCTAAACGGACCGGGCTAACCAGGCCAGCACGCGAGCACACCGGCACGGCTCGTCATGGGCCAGACATGGCACTACCATAAACGGGCCGGGCCCGGCACGCTTTGGACCATGCCTAGGCCTGGAGGCTCGGCACACGGACCGGCACAACACGGCCCGTTTATTTTTGTTTGTATGTATTTTTAGATTTTTTTAATACATATATACTTAAAATACAACCTAATAGGCCTAAATATGAGTCCAACAGGCTAAATACGTGTAGGTCATCATGATAGACGGGCAAACGTGTTTGGGCCTGGAAGCGTAACCGACGAGCTAGCACGGCATGAATCATTTACTAAACATGTCTGAACGAACCGTACCGGTTTAAAGCCGTACAGGCCCAACCCGTTTGGTCAGGTCTGGGCTCAAGTTCCGAAATGCCGCGTCCATATACTACTTTAGCCTCCGTTTTTCCTTGTCTGCGGAACTCCTTTGAAGACTTGTTAAAGAAAAAGAATCCTTTGAAGACCAGTTAGAGAAAAGTGGTAGCCGCGGGCGTGCGATTTGCACGCGCGGGCATACTTTATTTTTCAACCGTGTTGGATTGAATTCAACAAGCAATCTTGAACCGTTGTTGACTCGATGGCACATGCGCTGCGTCATCCTGCAGCCAGACCAGTCTACTAAAATACACTTTAATTTCCTGAAAAGTTAGCGTAAAATCATCAACAAAATACGTATGCCGTACTACTTGAATTAAGCAGCCTTTGCGAAACACTGGTTGTCCGTATCGTCACGGGATTGCTTGAATTCAATTTGCTGACTTGCACGGACGCGCGCTGTGCCGGCCGGCCGGTGCATCCGATAGCGAGGTCGCATGGATGTCGTGGTGCCAGCGGCCTTCCCTCGCCGGTGCCGCCATCCACCGCTTCCGCGTGTGATGACTGTGATCGGCACGGGGCGGAGGAGCACGCCCGCCGCGTCCGGGAGCAGAGGGCGGCGTGTTCTGCCTCCCATTCCGGTCTGTTCACGGCGGCGAGGTAGCTCGTGATGCACGTCAGCATGCGCGACCGTGTGTGTGCCCGTGACCCTCTTTTTTTACACTCTTTGCGGTTTTTCTTTTTCTTAGAACATAGACTCTTTGTAAATGATCGAGGCGCTTCTCGTGTGTTAGTAGATGATCGAGGCGCATCCCAAATGCAGAAATGCTGACCGTCAAACAATTTGCATCAGTTAAGACCAAGCGGTCCGGGCGTTTTTATCATTCGATGTGATATCTCATTTGTTTGTGGACTGGTTTAGGCGTTTGTTTTTTCATAAACTGAACGTAAACGAAGAGGGGTCTTTACAGGAATCCGGACACCATCCACATAAGACTCCGACACACCTAGCCTATTGGAATCCCCCTTCTGGACCCTTTTTATACCACCTCATCCCTGCTCCTTCCCTTCTTTCATTCGCATCTTCGTTGTCTACCTCTGTCGGTGTATCTCGCCGGCCGCTGCTCAAGCATCTTCGGTTGTCCGCGAACCTCACCCAGGTGTCCGCTGTCCTTGGACTATGCCGCGGTCCATCCAAGAATTCCTTTGCATCCCTGCCGACGTCGTTCATAGCGGACACTGCGGCAACACGTGTTTGGTCAAATGTCATTGATCTCTTTTTGAACTTCTTATTGTTTTCTAGAGAAGCATGATGGTGAGGATACTTGGTGCTCGAGGATGAGTTATTGTGCGATGTGTGATTATCCGTTTCTGTACACTTTTGTAGGCATGAACAAGGGACCCTCAAAGTCCCTCCTAGTACGTCTGTAGGAAAAAACGGCAGGGGGGACTCTAGCCCTCGAAGCGCCCGGAGGTGAGTACTCAAGAATCATGTATATGAGTAATTTTTCTATACAAAATGAGTATGCTAGGTTGCGAGGGATGCCGCTTCACTGTCATAACTGCGGATGCCTTTATGTTTGTGACATGTGGGCCCAACCTACGACATCAAAGCTCAATCCGGTTGCGACCTCGATTCTGACCTTAGATGGGCTGCAGGTGCTTGACTCATTCTGCAGTCCTGGAGAGTGTGGAGGTGGCTACGATGGAGCTCGGCACCACAAACCCGCCAACCAAGGAAGGAGCGATGGAGCCTGCAGGCTATACAGTTGAGGAATCGGGCTAGCTCAACTTCGTCTCATCATACCAAATCGCTCCCCCAACTAACCTCTGCGAAGAGTACTTCTTAACTAGTGATTGTGCTCCCCCAACTGGGTTTACAAGCCAACGCTACTGGGCTAGCTTTGTTACATAGCAGGAAAGACACGCCCGGCCCATAGGCCGAGCAAAAGGGCAACTGCCCCAGGCCCTCGAGAGGAGAGGGGGCAAAAACTAAATTATAATAATAACTGCTATATTACTAGTAAATGGGTATGTGCAATAGGGAGAAAATTAATTGCACGCTGAAAATACGTACGATATCGATTACGCATTAATTATATAATTAGCACAAAAGTTGATTTTGGTATGGCATTAATTTTATACTAATTATATAAACATGTTTAGCACTCATCATTGAAGCAATTTAGGTCGTTAGATTGACATGGTTTGAGGATCTAGTTATTAAATATTATTTAATACATAAAAGGATAGTCCCTGTTTTGAGGAACGGAAGTTCATGCCACTTACAAACAGTGTATACCACATGGTAACAACCAAATTTGCTTGGTAATTGGAATAGTTGAGTTAGTTAGGCTGCTAGTCTCTCTTTGATGGGCATTGTGCATATCATCATAATTAGTGTGCTATGAAAAAACGGGCATTACATATGCAATGAACCAGTCAAACCAGTGCATTCTAGATATCAAATAACTAGATCATATGCACTTAAAGATATAATCAACAATATTTTGTATGTTTGTGCACAAGTCCAATTATTACTGGATACAACTTGCAAAAATATTTTTCATACACTAGAAGTTTCTATAGATTATTTACCTATAATACTGTATAAACTACTCTCTCCATCTCAAAATAAGTGTTTCGATATAAAATTGTACTAAGTCAATGACACTTATTTGGGACTGAGAGAGTATTATTTGGATATTTATTTTTAGTGTATGGATTGGAAATATCTAGCATGATACTAAAATGTATATGAACACATTCAACATACAGATTAAAATGAGTGAACAAACACATTAAAACGTGTCTATAAACATCCGATTCAGAAGATAAAAAGTTAAAATGTTTTCTATTTGTGAACAAAGGGAGTATAATTTATGCACTGTTTAAAAGAAAAAAACTTAAGTCATACAATTTAAATTTAGAAACAAAAATTTCATTGGCATACATTTCAATTATATAGTAATTAATAATATTGCTAGTACTATTTAACAACATTATCTGGTTCATTATCATAGAAACTAATATAAAATTATACACATCAAAACTCTATTATGGTGATTTTGATTAAAAAAAGTAAAATATTGTACAATTTATTTAAATTAGTATAAAATTTAGCATAAAATACTTATTTTAATATCTCCCGGTGCAAAAAATTATTTGGACCATTTGTGAAGAGAGACGGTGTATTTTATGGAGCAGATTGATTAACTATTTTTCGATATGAAACAAAAATAACAACTAGTGTTAGGTCTGCGCTTCGCTCACGCATGAATCCATCCAATATCTCTTAATCTGCAGTATAACACACACTATTGATGGTATTTATTTTGCGTGTTCTTAAAAAAATATCCTTTTAGTTGTAGGTTGCCATAAGGCCATAAGATTACGAGTTGAAGACTTAGTAAAAGTATCGCGTGTTCATTGCTCAAAACAATGTTCACAGTTTTGAAATGATTAAGAAGAATACAAATGCTTCAATGCAAATACTCGTTGGGAGTCCTCGGACTTTGAACATCCCATGATTAACAATGGTAAATCGTCAACATATTATGCGTAACAAATCCATATTAATAAGGAATGACTTTTAAAAGGAGGGCAAATTTAAGACCTCTCTAACCTATAACTATCGCCTCCATGCCCAGCTCTATTAGCAGCAAACCGTTTTCTTTTTCAATACTTAAGGTCTCTCATGACCAAATTCTTATTAAAGCCTTTTCTACTATTGAATTTGCCTTCAAAGCCAACCTATCGGCTTCTTACAACCTAGTCCTTCGAGACACTTGTACACATCGTCTTCAACAAGTTGTCAACCAACTCGAATCTATGGAAGCATCATCATTGGATCAACTATGTAAAGTGAAGCAGCCTATCGCAAAACAACTGAACCGAGATCTTGTGTCCCGTTGACCAAACACATCATGGTGCTCACCTGACTACATATCTGACGGCTCCGCCCGACAATGCGATGGTTTCAAAGTCCTTATATCATCGCCCTTGTACAACCTCCCAGATCCTCAAGCAGCAATGGAGGAAACACCCCCGACTCAAATGACCAAAGACATTGGTTGAGTCGCCACATGTGCCTCACCCGCCTAGCCCCGAACACAAACCTTGTTGCTAGACTTGGATACTGAGAAGACGGCTTGTACACAAATCTCGTTGCTAGACTTGAATACTGAGAATACGACGCGAGGAGCTCAAGGACTAGATTGCAAGGGCTTTGCCATAGCAGGAAACAAGTTGAGGTAAATATAACCCGATGCGATGTCGTCTCCGTCACGATTAAATCGCGCCCAAAAAAACCCTACATACATCTAGACGTTGACAAAGAACCGGGGTTCCCTCTTCCATCGCCAAACCGGCAATTGGAGGAGACCATAACTGATGGCCTTGTCGGTAGTCTATTGAGCGAATTTTTCTTTTTAAGAAAAAATAACCCTACAACCATCTACATGTTGACAAAGAACCGGGATTCCTTTATTCCATCGCCAAACCGATAGCTAGAGGAGACCATAACCGATAGCCGGAGGTCGATGGAGGGGATTTGATCACCTCCCTTATGCCGGTTAAGATCCCAAGATTACTTAGGACCCCATGATGCTTGTAGTTCGGTCACCTTTTTTTTGGAAAAACTTTGCTTTTGCCACTCTAGCTTTTGCCCACTTTGCTTATGTCATTCTAGAATTGCCACTCTTAACTTTTGACAAGACATCACAAATGCTATTTCATGGCAAAAGTAATAATTTTTTATTTTACTTTTGCCACTCTTAAATTTTGACAATGTATCACAACTGTCAATCTTAAATTATTGCTTTTGCCATGGAATGGCAATTGTCATGTATTGTCAAAAACTAAGAATGGCAAAAATGATATGTCAAATTCTAGCGTGGCATAAGTAAAGCGGGCAAAAACAAAGTTTTCCTCTTTCTTTTCCCCTTCCTCTAGATGGGTCTGTGGTGGATAGGTTAAAATCCGGCTCTCGTTTAGACCATACTTCTTCGTTCCCATAAGCAAATAAAAAAATGTTCATACCATAGAACTGTTCACCGTTTCAATGCAAAAAAAAAAACTATTAAAAATATATATAATGTTTCTATGGTTCGGTGAATTTGTCTATGGAAGGAAATCTGGAAAGAAAGAAAACAAGCAACGGTGAAAAAGAAACCCGCCAAGAACTTACAACTTACAGAGCACAAATGCATGCGAGGAAGAAAAGCACAGGCACAGGTAACCTTCAAACCAGCAAAGCTCCAAGAAATCTCATAAGCATATAATAAAGCAAAGTTCCAACAACTATGGTTCTGTTAATGTTTCTGATGCAAGTCCTCCTTTTGTTCACTGCTCCAGAATTAACATTCATTCTACAAGGTGTTCCAATATAGGTTGACAAGAGGGCAGCAGCGGGATCTCTAGGGAACTGTCTTTACAACATCATCATTTAACTCAAAGTGAACATGTCATCATGCCATCCTCCTTGAACGTATTTGGCTTGCAACCGCCTGAGGGCTTCAACTTGATCTGGGGATGCAGTTTCGACTAGGAATGTATGACCCCATATCTTCCGCAGTTCTGACCGGAAAAGAGTTGAGCAGAAGCAAATAGTGTATTGTCAAATGAATGATGTTGTGCAACTAGTTAACACTAGTACACTAGTACTCCCTCCGTAAACAAATATAAGATCGTTTAGATCACTAGAGTAGTGATCTAAACAATCTTATATTTGTTTACAGAGGGAGTATGTCCAAAGTCCAAATTCACAGATTCATTTGAAAAAGAAAAATCATCAGATCACTGGAATTGGAGGGAGGAGCCTACTCGTATTTAAAAATTGGCCTCCTAGTGACTCAATATAAATGTGTTCCCCTATCTAAGATGCCTTCACTGGGTTCTATTGCACATTTGTATATGATCCCTCTACTTTTCCTTATCAACATTCACATTATTTGAATGGTTTATGTATAGGCATGTCAAAATATACTACTCCCTCCATTCCTAAATATGTCTTTTTAGGGATTCCACTACGAACTACATACGGATGTATATAGACATACTTTAGAGTGTAGATTCACTCATTTTGCTTCGTATAAAGTCCATAGTGGAATCTCTAAAAAGACTTAGATTTAGGAACGGAGGGAGTACTTCCATATCAACATGTTCACGTGTGCACAACCCTCTGCTCAGCTCGATTTCCCCTCTTGATCCTCTCCGTATATTCTCTTTCTCCAAATCGTCAAGTCCACATCTGTGGTGACTGGTGGCCGCTTGGCAGCCAAATCTGCAGTAGACACAGAGTACTAGAGTAGACTTCTGCTGGCCTATACGCTCAACACTGCACCGCACCCTGACTTAACACCATGCCTCTCCGTCCCCCATCTCATCTCGGATCTCCGGGCCACCATCGCCCCGCCAATCAGTTCTGAACCACCTCCCTTCCATTTAAATATCCCGATACACTGCTATGACTTTGCCCTGGCAAATCTGTGGTGCTCCGCTGAATCTGCAACGGTGCCACCATCAAGAGCTCTTGCTCTTCCTTTGCTTGTTCTCCACCCTCCACTGCTCCACACATCCTTCCCCTGTGCTTTCACCCCCCCTCCAGATCAAGTTCACAGGACATGATGTTACGGATTGGGGAACGTGGATGGTAGGAAGGTCTCCCATAAAAAGCAGCTGCGCATAGAGGTAGGGAGGTGCAGTCCCACGTTCCTGGCATCCAGCGGTGCCAATCTAGCGACGTGAGCAGCACGGCTGCGATGTGGCAAATTTTAATTTTGCACTCTTACTGGGAAAACCTAGAAGCACAATGTGGCAGAACCTAAGGAGTCAACCTAATAATGGCCAATAAAGCTTGGATTATCCATCTCCCCACAAATGGATTAGACTACATCAGCGCCTAGCGTCCAAAGCTATACATACAATGTAGCACAGAAGTATAGACAAGCACAATTCATAGTATTTCATGATTTTTAAATAATACCAAGGGAATGACAGATGAGGGACTATCAATCTACTAACAATAATAAACAGCTGAGCATGATAAGGGAAAACAGACAATGGATGCAAGGGCAGCAAGTTCAAACATACCAGATTTATGCATGGGTGAGAGGCACATGATGATCAAGTCAAAGCGAGAAACTTTCGCCAAATTCTCCAAAATGCTAACTGCTAACACTGCATCATCCCTGAGTACATAATAAAAATAATAATAGGTAATAATAGTGCAGATCATGAGAGTATTGCAAGAGAATGTACTGAGGCACTTGAAAAAAACATAAGAGGCAAGCACACCTGAAAATTGAGGCTGTGCACTTCACGATATCAATCAAAAAAGCTGATGAAAGTGCATCCTTAAAAATCTCTGGTAGTCTCTCTGGTGGAATTGACTGATCACATAACAAGAAAGTGACAATTAGAAATGTACATATCACGATTAATTTAAGACACCAAAAAGAGGCTGACAATAAACCTTTAACAACTGTATTTGCTGGGTAAGGTCGTCAGAGATAGCTCTCCAAGAAACCTCAAAATCATAAGCTGTCTTTGGTGTCTTCACGCTTTTTGCAGTGCTCGACATATATCGTGAAGCAGCACGTGATGCAAGCTCTTGCACTGATATTCCTGGCCCAGGCTTCTGCTTAGCATCTCGAGGTTGCTGCATTAAATTAAAGAATTGAAATGTAACAGGAAGAAGCAACACTACTGCAAATTTCCCAAAGAAGTGCGCAAAATCAGTACTTTCCATCACATTCGCAGTAAAATAGTACTCCCTCCGTAGAGAAATATAAGAGCGTTTAAATCACTAAAGTAGGGATCTAAACGCTCTTATATTTCTTCACAGAGGGAGTAGAACGTAAATGTGCTCCTATACGCAGAACTTTAAGTATTGCTTCAATGGACTAGGGAGGGTTCGTCCTCTGCCTGCTCCTTCATGGTATTCCAACCACCGAAACATTCTGCTCCACCACAACATCAAAATCCGAATTAAAGAGTAAACTTGCCCAGTGGGCAGGTTTTCCTCTGCTTGAATTGGCATGTTTGCTGCTGGAAGCCAGTCCAGCTACCAAGCTTTGATGGATTTTGAGAACTCCAGATACATGAACCAGTTTTTTCATGTATCCATAAGGATCAAATACTGTATTTTAGCAAAATGCATGAACAAGCAGAGCAACTCATATGCTAAGCAGGCTATATCTTTGACAATGCTAACTATGCAATGGTATAAGCTGATAAGCACCTGCACATAAATCATGCATCTGTCAGTTTTAGCCAACTCCTATATAATGGGCGCACAATGTCATGGGCATTTATGATAGTCAGAAATGTTATAGTCAGATCGTACCTGCATATTGTTGTCTTTGAGGCTTACACCAGATTCTCCTTTGGACGCACCACCTGATAATTCTCTGACCCCAGCAGCAGCTCTCCCGGGCAAATCAACTTCCATGAAACTGTCCTGTAGAATTATATCACAAATAACAAATCCAAACATGTTTGCTGAATAGACCTCAGGTGGAATGTAACTAGCTCTACGGGGAACAGAACAGAGGGCTAGTTCAAAACCGCAGAGCCATGTGCATGAATGGATTATACTAAGCTGGCAAAGCATGTTAGGAAAACTTTACTCCTTAAAGGACAGACCCAGTGCTAGAACCTCCCACACCAGGTGAGGTCTGGGGAAGGATTATACGAGGCAAGCCTTACCCCTGCACAGTGAAATGCAGAGAGGCCGCGTCAAACCCAGGAACACTTGGCACAAGTGGGGAGTACTTGACCACGGCGCCAGGCCTGTTCCTTCACAACTTTACTCCTTATCAAGGGGAATACACGTAGCATGTCATGCAGTAGAACACTACAGCCTACCTTCTGGGGATCACTCGGTGGATGAGAAGTGATATCTTTTCTATCTCCAGCTTTATCAAACTCAGAAATTGTATGCTTAGCTTGAACTGAACTTCTCTTGGCCATTTTCTGCAGAAATAATAAACACATTATTACAGGCAATGGGGGGGGGGGGGGGGGGGATATCAGACAGTCATACTTTAATACAACATCTGAGATTGAATGTGGATACATAAGTAATGAATAGAGAATTGACCAAAGAGCTTAGATGTGAACACTAATGGTAACACATCAGATGAAAATTGAAGTAAATGGCTGCTCACCTCCATGAGTAGCGCCTTTATCTCAGAATATTGTTTCCTCAATTCTGGGTTGTTAGCATCAACACTTACAGCAAATTCAGCATCTGTTATGCAAATAAGTAATGTACACTAGTCGTCAATGTTCACGGACACAATAATTAAGCTTACGAGGAAAGCACTGTCAAAAGGGAGATGAAGAAGGGTTAAAACGCAGAATACCATCCATTGCTTCCTTAAGCTTCCCAAGTCCTTTTCTTGCAGTTATTCTGCGTGAGTATGCTTTAACATAACGGTCATCCAGATTCAAAGCCTCAGTGCAATCATTCTCTGCCTCCTCAAATCTAATAGGTTCCATATAAAAAAGTAAGACTAAACCAGATAGTGGTCGTAAAACATGACTCTCAAGTTCCACAGCAACAAAAATGTGAGATAACAACACAGATAGCAGAGAAGAATGTCAGAAGTCTGAGAGTTTCGCTTGATATATCTATCAACCAGAATTAAGGTTACAGCCACAAATAAGGTGTACTATAGTAAATCAAGTGAAGCTACCAGCACAATCAAACCCACAGCCTAGCAAACACAAGCATGGTTGTGTAGGAACTTGCCTTCTTAGTTTAAGATACGCCATAGCTCGATTGGCAAAGGCAACAGCCGTCGGTGACAATGCAATACTTCTTGAGTAGCACTCGATCGCTTCAGCAAACTTCTTCTGTTTGAAATACTCATTACCCTGCAAACACAACCACATAAACAACATGTATAGCTTCCCAGAACTGGTCTCAGCCTCTCAACAGAGCAGTCAAAAAATCATCACAAAAATTTGCATTGGGATGCCTATATACAGACCTGTTCCTTTTCCGACGTGGCGTCAGGCATTGGTTCGTCGCTCAGGTAGGAAGAGTAGTTTGTGCGATTGTACCGACCAGCCATCTCTAATGACAACAAGAAGGATATGGTTAGATTCGATAATGCACCCGAAAGGAAAGATGAGACCAGTTCGAGCAAGCACAATCTAGGGCCTCCTGGAGCTAGGATTCGAGCAAGCCAAGCCAAAGAATACAAAAAAGAATTGATTGACTGCAGTAGCATTATTTCAGAATTTGACATCGGTGCTTAATGATCCAACAAAGTAGGCCAAACTTCATATAATATCTTCATCTTGTTATTTCTATAATATAATGCGATTGGGAAGAAAATGCATCAAGTCAAAGCTCTAAGAAAGGAAAATTGGGAAAATCAGCTTGGTGTCCTAAGCATGCCAGGCCACTGTTTGACGGGGATTAGGGTACAGGATACTGGGAAAATCCATCACCTCTTGGAGCAGCGGCGCGGCGAGAGTGGGACGCGTGGGCGAGCTCGACCAGCAGGCGCCCCTGGCGGTGCAGCGGAGGCGAGCCTACAGGGGCGGGGTTCCGGCCTGACGCAGCGGCGCAGCAGCAGTCCAGTGGAGGCGGGGGACGGGTCAGAGGCGCAGCGTAAGCGGAGCGACGCGGCCGAGGCGGTGGGCGGGGGCAGTGCAGCGGCGCGTAGGCGCGGTGACCCGGGCTCTCTGTCTCTACCGAACGAAGCGCGAGGTCGGCCGGCGTCGAGGGAGGGAGGCGGCGGCGCTAGCGTTTCTTGGAAGAGGGAGCGGGCAGGATTTTGGCTGGCTCGGTCGAGCTCGACCACTTTGGTGCAGTACTACATTTTTATTTTTTTGAGAGGTGCAGTACTACATGGTTTAGGTCCAGCCGACTGGGCCAGCTTGTATGCAGATTTCACCCGAAAGAAACCGCTCTTTTGATTCATATATATAGGGAGGAAAATCATAGGAATAGAAAAGTCATAAGAAATAAAACAGCATGTATCTTACATCCTGTGAACAAGAATAGAAAAGAAGATTCCTTTTAATTTACACCATATGATTTTTTTTCATTAAGTCTAGATTAGGGCTTCTTTGATTCAAAGGAATTTTATAGGATTTTTGAAGGATTGATATCCTTAAGAATTTTTTCTATATTGGTCTTTTGATTCATTGGATTGGATCACATAGGAATTTTTCATATGAAGGGCTCCTTTGATTCAAAGGAATTCTACAAGGTTTTTGAATGATTGAGATCCTTAGGAATTACAAGGTTTTGGGAGGATTGAGATCCTTAGGAATTTTTACTACGTTGGTCCTTTGATTTGTAGGATTGAATCACATAGGATTTTTTCCTATGGAATATTTGGGACTAGAAAATCTAACATCCACTTCAACCTCTTTTTACAAAAAAAATGTTTTTTTATGGCATCAAACACTCCTTGTGCTAATCCTATAGGGTTTAATTGGACATGTCACTCCAACCCTATAATTTTCTTATTCATGAGTTTTCAAAATCCTACGAATCAAAAAGGCCCGAAATCTTTTGTACTACATTTCATAGAAAATCTAACATCCACTCCAACCTTTTTAGTTTACAATTTTTTGTTTTTTCTGTGACATCTAACACTCCTCCTATAGGGTTCAAATGAACATGTCACTCTAAACCTATACTTTTCCTATTTCCGCGGTTTTAAAATCCCGCGAATCAAGGAGGAATGTTATTTTCCTATAAAATATGTAGCATAGAGATAATTCCTCCATAGGAATAGGACTTCATTCCTACAAGCCAAAAAGCTCTAAATCAATATTTCCTGTGAAAATCGTACAAAATTCCTGTAAGGGGGACTTAGGAGATGTTTCGTTCCGGATCGGTAACGCAAACGTAAACGTAATGAGTTTACAGTGTTTCTTTTTTTTTTTTGACAGGAAGGCCTTCATGGCTAGATTTATTAAATTTAAATAACAGATACATCGTCTGCCAAAATATTGGCAATGAAACCTGGAGGTGCCTCGACCCACATAGACAGGTCGTTTGCATGTCCATAATCAGCTACCTCATGAGTTGTTATATTTGACTCTCTATTACAATGTTGAAGATTAACGTTCCCTAAGTCTCTAAGTATCTCTCTACAATCATCCAGAACCGGAGCCGCTCCCATCGATTGCCCTTTGTTAAGGTGTAGAGCGTTCACTACAATTATGTTGTCCATTCGTATGACAATGTTATTGTACCCATAATCTGGACTAGTTTCGGACCCTCATAAAGTGTTGCAACTTCAGCAGAGACTACATCTGCAACGTGTTCCAATCGTGAGGTAAAAGCTGCTATAAAATTCCCTCTATGATCTCTGATAATGGCACCCCAAGACCTTGTGTTATCCTCTTCACTAAAAGATGCACCAACGTTCAAGACTTGTTGCGTTGCCAGAACTGTTGGCCATGTATTTAGTCTTAGGACATTCGTTGGCTTGGTCATCCCTCGGGTAAAATTGAGGGTGAGCACATGAATTGATGGCTCAGTTCTCGCCGGTATTAAAATTTGTTTACGGTGTTAATGTAAACGGAATGGACAAAACTTCAAATTTGTTTGGCTACCTACTGTAATCAATACCGGTATTTCTCAAGAATTCACGATAGCGAACATGTGGATAGGCAGGCCGGAACGCCAGTGGCGGGCCATCGCTAGATATCATGGCGGAGTACAAGGGCCCGAACGATAAGAGCGTGAGTGAGCGCCGCAGCGGCCGCTACCACCGCCGGCCCCGGCGAGCGACGACTTGTGTTGAAAATATGCCCTAGAGGCAATAAATAAAGTGATTGTTATTATATTTCCTTGTTCATGGTAATCGTTTATTGTCCATGCTATAATTGTATCGATTGGAAACCAAATACATGTGTGGGCATATAGACAAACATTGTGTCCCTAGTATGCCTCTAGCGGGCTAGCTGGTTGATCAAAGGTGGTTAAGGCTTCTTGGCCATGGACATGAGATGTCATTTGATATGAGGGTCACATCATTAGGAGAATGATGTGACGGACAAGACCCAAACTATAAATGTAGCATATGATCGTATCAGTTTATTGCTACAATTTTCTGCATGTCAAGTATATGTTCCTATGACCATGAGATCATGCAACTCACTGACACCGGAGGAGTACCTTGTGTGTATCAAACGTCGTAACGTAACTAGGTGACTATAAAGGTGCTCTACAGGTATCTCCGAAGGTGTCTGTTGGGTTGGCATGGATCAACACTGGGATTTGTTACTCCGTGTGACGGAGAGGTATCTTAGGGCCCACTCGGTAATACAACAACACAATAAGCCTTGCAAGCAATGTGACTATCCACGGGATCTTGTATTACGAAATGAGTAAAGAGACTTGTCGGTAATGAGGTTGAACTAGGTATAAGGATACCGACGATCGAATCTCGGGCAAGTAACATACCGAAGGACAAAGGGAACATCATACAGGATTAACTGAATCCTTGACACAGAGGTTTGACCGATAAAGATCTTCGTAGAATATGTAGGAATCAATATGGGCATCCAGGTCCCGCTATTGGTTATTGACCGTGGAGGTGTCTCGGTCATGTCTACATAGTTCTCGAACCCGCAGGGTCTGCACACTTGTTGTGGGAACGAGCCTAACAGTAGAAGGTAGGGGTACGAAAGGAGAGGGCAGAGTCCTAGGTACGGCGAGGATGTACACACGGATGTATGAGTTCAGGCCCCTCTCGTGGAGGTAACAGCCCTACGTCTTAGTGCCCTGGAGCTTTGTCGTGTGGAGAATAGGGATTACAAAGGTTGCGAACCCTTGTGCCAGAGGGGAGGCGTGACTTATATAGAGTTCGCTGCCCCTCATAATTGCCAGGCATCCAAGGGTCCGATCGTGGGTATAAAGACTAGCGTTACTGGTAACGTACACATAATTGCTATTAATGATGACTGGCCTAACACCTACCTGTTGGTCTCTCAGGGGCGACTTCTGGTCTTCTAGTGTCCACTGGAAGTGGGGTCGTCCGAGTGACAGGTGACTGTCGAGTGGAGGAAGGAGCTACCGAATGGATTGATTGTCGAGTGACTTGAACGCCATGGTGAATCCAGTCAGAATCTCTCTTGTGATCCTTCAGATTTCCAATGCAGTTTCCTTAGGTAGGGTATATAGGTCAAGCCTAGGACCCTACCCTAGGTACATATCCTCGTCATTAGCCCCCAAAAGGATCAGGGTTCGAGTGGTGAAGGGGGGTATCGATGCCAGTTCGAAACAGGGCACCAAATCTTCCGAATGATTTTAGGGGCTTCAACGAAACTTGCGTCGACTGAATTCTTCGTCATTCGCCCTGATCGATTCTGTCTTGAAAGTGTCCAAGTGAATGTTCAATGCCAATTTAATTCTGTCGTGGTTTTATCACGGCAGATGCCCGGGTGAACGGACTTAGGTTCGAGGCCATCGCTAACGGGGTGGACTCAAAGGGGTTAGTCGGGAAAAAAGACACGGATTTACCCAGGTTCGGCCCCTCAAATCGAGGTAATAGCCTACGTCCTGCTTGTGTTTGTATTGCTTGCGTATCGATTACAAGGAGCTAGAAGCTTGACCTAGTTCTCGATTGCCTCTCCTCTAAGTCGCCCCGGGTCTGCCTTTATATAAGAGGTCAGGACCACCGAGTCGTTACAATTGCTAACCGAGTCTCTCTATCTTCTTGTCCGAGCCGTCTGCGAGTCGGCTTGCACGCCCGGGTCTTTCCCGTCCGGGCCGTTGTACGGCCCACACCTTGAGCCGCCTATCTCCCTGGGCCACTAGTCTTTACGACTCACCTTTGGGCTGGCTCACGAGCCATCAACATGACCCGGAGCCTCCGGGGCGGGTTATATCCCCAACATTAGGCCCCAGGTTGAATTGAGCTTGCTCACTTCATCCTTCTCTTCCACTTTTGGCGAGTCACCCGGAAATGACCCGGCGTGACGTCATGAGATCTGCTGATGTATCACCGAATCTTTCATTAACTGTCATCCCGAGAATCGAGGCGTCTGCTTTGGCAAAACGGTGTCATCGCCTGGATTTTCGCGCCTTCCTTAACCCTTTTTTTAAATATGACCTGTGCGGGTCGGGGTTTCCCATCCTTCCGCTCGTGCCTCTTCTTCTTCGTCTTCTTCCTGTCGCCGCCCTAGCGTCTTCGAGCTCTGCTCCGGCGTCGTCCGTACATCGTCCCCAACTTGGTCGCTGGATCACCCTGAACGTACCAGAGATTCGTCCGCCTTCGCCGCGCCATCTCCGGTGAGTTCTCCTGTTCCATAGATTGCCGTTGCCGTAGTAGGGTTTCCACCGGGGGCTCCGCCGCCGCTGCTCGGGCTCTGGCACCGCCATCGCGAGTGTATCTCGACACCGCTAACGCCTTTAGAATGCGCTCTTGCTCGCTGCCGCATGCGGGCTGGCCGCGCGTAATGCGCGGACCACGATGGCTCCAGTCCGTTTCCTTTTCTTCCGTTGTTCATCGCTAGGTTAGGATAAAATTTATTTTCTCTGCTTTTGTAGATCCGTAGACATAATAATATTTTGCGGAATCTGTTTTTAGGACTTAGCCGATTTTTCGATCTTCCTTTCCTCTGTTTGAGCCGCTAAGTCTCTCCGGCTCTCATCAGCCAAGTCTTCCACTTTATCCGTAGAGCCCTTAAACCTTTAAGCCATAAAAAATGTTTGCTTGCGCTTTGACTCATCGTGCCTTTTATCTTGCACAGCACTTAAGCCGCCAATATGTCTCGTGCGTCCAACTCATGCAACTGGGTTGGTTCTTGCATTACGGAGGAGTACTTAGCAGGTTTCATCGAATCGGGTGCTCTTCCTCCCAAAGAGGTTCTCAACTGGCGGGTTCCAGGCAACGAGACCCGGCCTTCTCCTCGAAAAGGAGAAATAGTAGTCTTTGCTGATCACATTGAGCGAGGGTTCATGCCACCCGGCTCTAAGTTTTTCCGGGACATTCTTCATTTGTATAAGCTGCACCCTCAAGATTTGGCCCCCAACTCTGTTTCAAATATATGCAACTTCCAAGTGCTCTGCGAGGCTTATCTGCAGTCCAGGCCGTCTGTGGGGTTCTTTCGGGAGTTCTTTTATGCCAACCGCCAAACCGAAATGAAGGGCGGTCAAAGTTTGGAGCTTGGAGGGATCTCTATTCAGCGCCGTAGAGACATCATTTTTCCGGCTACGCAAATGCCGAGTCACCCAAAGGACTGGAATAAAACCTGGTTCTACTGTAAGGATACCTCTCCTGAGGGTGAACGCCCCTTGCCCGGATATCGTCCGTCCCGACTCAAGACAGATTCAGAGCTTCCAGGCCGGCTCTCAGCCTCGGAGCATGCCAGATTTGAACCGGCTCATACCAAGCTCAAGGCGCTCATGGCCAATGGACTAACAGGAATAGACTTGATCCGCTTCTGGGTTTCTTGGTGGGTCATGCCCTTAAGCCACAGGGGCCGGCTTATGTGTGAATACGAAGGCAAGTACGACAGTTCCTTGTGTTTCAACAAATCATCTTTGACCGAAGATGACATCACCATGATCATCCGGAGCCTTGTCCACGAAGCCTCTGGCTCTTGCAGCGCCATCGGGTTGGCGTCTTTCTGCGTCAATCATCCGGCTCCGGACGTAAGTTAATCTCTTCCCATCCGTCTCTTGGATGTTGCTTGTATTTTGCTGATTTATTACTCCTTCCCCGGGTCACCCCTGTAGGCCGACTCAGACTTCTGGAAGAAGGAATATGTTGCCCCTCCAAAGAAATCTAGGAAGAAGGTCGTGACCAAGAGGGCTAAAAAAGATGCCCCGCAAGATAATTTGCTTGACCCGCCACCATCATCCAGCTCAGAGGTAAAATTTTAACTGCTTTGTTTGATCTTTTACCTTCCTGCTTTATTAATGCTTGTTTTACTCGCAGGATGAAGTGGAAACCAGCCGTGTCAATGCTCCTGAGGTAAGTTACTTTTCTTCCGGCTCAGAATGTTTCAGCCCCCGAAAGCCATCGCGGGTTATCAGAAAAGTTCCTCTTTCTCACCCTCTTGCTTATCTGGCTCCCGATTTTCTCTTAAAAAAGCAACAGCAAGTCGAGCGTCGACAGACTCGAAGCACCGGCTCTACTGAGCTCATGTCCGGGCTACCAAACTCTCCGGCTCCAAAGAAACGCCCCGCCGAGGTTTAAGTCTCTACTTTTCCTTTGAATTTCCTTTGTAAACTTTATACTTTCTTCACCTTTCTGTTTTATTCTTTGTAGAAATCTCCTTCCTCCGGCGACTCTTCGGCGTCAATTCTACCACCGCCCAAGATTAATCCGCTGTAAGCATTCCTTACCATGATATCTGGATATCCGGCTGTTAATATGATAGCAACATCTTCAACTGATGATCTTTCTATTTCGCAGTGCTCAAGCTAAACATCACAAGACCAACAAGCCCTCCTCTGGCCCAGTTATCGAAGAGCCGGAGCCCGAAAAACCGGAGGAGACTCAACCAGAAGAAAACCCGCCGGCTGCCTCCACGGAGCCGGCCGCTGAAGATGTCATCATGGAGAGCCCTCCAAGGGCTCCTTCAAAGCCGGCGACTCCTGCCAAGACCCCTGACACTCCGGATGTTGTTATCACCGGGTCTGGTCATCAAACGCCTCCGGCTCATGTGTTGACCAAACATACAGAGCCGGCTGAAGCCTCGAAGAAGCTGAACTTTGACTCTTCGTGCGAGAAGATGATAGTCGAAGAGCTCCACGCCGGGTATATAAGTCGGGTTACCACCAGCCGGGATCTGGAACTTCGGTTGATCTCTTCCATGAAGACAAAATATGAGGTACCTTTCCTTCTTACCATATCCTTACTTAGCCCCCAAGAGCAGGCTTAACATACCGAATCGTTGAGTCGGGTCTTTCTGTGACCTCTGTAGATATTGTCATGTCAAATTCCATTAAAATTGCTTTAGCTTTGTATTGTAAATAAAGTGAACCGCCAATCGTAGCCCCCAAGGGCCGTCTCAGATTATATTTGAGCCGGGTCTTTAATGTAGACAGCTTGAAGATCTAAACGTAGCTCCCAAGGGCCGGCTCAAACTTGATCAAGTTGAGTCGATACTTCCCTTATTAGTACATTGAAGAGCCATAGTGTCGCCCCAAGTTCCGGATTAACTTCGAAGGAGATGAACCGGAATTGCATTGCATACTGAAAGATCAAATATACATTAGCCCCCAAGTGTCAAATATATTGCTTGCAATCTGTTTGAGACTTGTATTTGCTTTTAACACTCGTCCTGTATTTTGGCAGCTTATCCTGTATTTTGATGTATTATAGGAAGATTTGAATGAAGTCGGGTCTCAGTTAACGGATCTGAAGGCCAACCTGGCGGCTCAACAAGAAGCCCAAAGCATTGCTGACGAAAAGTGTTGGCTTCTCTCTGGGGAGCTGGTCAATGTCACTGCTGAGCTTACCTCTTTGAAAGAGACGGTTGAATCTGAAAAGGCCGCTCTGACCAAACGGGCAGACGACACCGAGCAGCAGCTTATAGCTGTGGCGGAGGAACTTCAAGGCCTGAAGCAGCACATAGCGAAGATGTCAGACGCCCTATTTGGTAAGTTTCTGTTTTACTTTGTACTGTTAACATTGCTAGTGAAAAACTGGCGACTCATTAACTTTATCCGACTTATCTAGGTCCCAGGAGCCGGCAGTTGGCTTCTGATAGCCTTCTGCCACTGAAGGCCATCTACACTTTTGCGGAACAGCTATACTGCGGCGCCATCTTCACGATTAAGAGCGTGCAATATAAGGAGAAGATCCCCACTGCTCTTAAAGGGGTCTTGGAACTCTTCTCCACAATGCCCAAGCAGATAGAAGAGCTAAAGAAGTCCGCCTTCCGCCAAGGAGCCGTCGCTGGATTGAGCCGGGCTCTGACCTTCGCCCCCGAGCTAACGCCAGCTGAAATGATGGATGGTTACCCGTCTAAAAGAGATGACGGCTCAGAATTCACCGAAGAAGATTACATCCAGTGTGTCAAAGAGTCGCGGTATCTGGCCTCTGTACTGGCGGATGAAGCTGACTTGAGCACCTATCAGGCGGCTTATGACGCGGAGGAGAAGAGGATCTGCGGGCCTCTCTACGAGTGGAAAGATCTGACACCCGCCCGCAGTAAGGATCTCTTTCCTTGTGAGCTTGACGCATCCCCTTTCCTTGAAGGGTCTTTCGCTGCTCTGGCTGACTGTAATTGGGACTTGGGCAATCTCCAGATAAAGCCAGCAGTGTAGGGGAACGCGACAGAAAACAAAAAATTTCGGTATAGCGAGCACGCCCAGGACCACTATGGAGAATGCATACAAGGTTTGATCTGATCCGTACCGACTCGTAGCGCAGCGGAAGAAGAGTCGGTGGAGATCGTTGGTGCAGATCCCCGCAGCTAGGATTTACAACCTCCCAACCGCGAGGATGTACTCCCTCGTCGGACAGCCCTTCGGGAGGCGGTCGGACAGTCCCCCGGACGATGTCGCGGACAGCCCTTCGGGAGGACCCTCGAAACTCGAACGGAGACTCGGACGGCCCTTCGGGAGGACTCTCGAAACTCGACCCGAGATTCGGACAGCCCTTCGGGAGGACACTCGAACAGCCCCTCGGGCAAAAGATCGAAACTACGAACTCTCTACGGGGTTGCACACATACGGTGTCATCTATCCGGCAGGGCTTCGCCGTCCAGAACTAGTTCCTGCCGGAACCCAGACAGCCTTTCGGCTCTACGAAAAACTCTTTTCGTGGGAGGGAGAGAGAGAGCTTGCAAAGCAAAGCATGTGTATGAGAGCAAAGGATGAGTGTGGAGAGTGCATCTCCACCTCTATTTATAGGAAAACCCAAGGGATAGGGTGGCACTTGAAATACCCAAAATGCCCATGAGGTGAGCACACCACAAGGGCATAAAGGGAAAGCCTCCAAATAGTGTTGCCTGCATCACCATGCCTGCATCACCATGCCTGCATCATCCCCTAATAGTATTTCCACTATTCACAATAGTGTTTCCACTATTTACAATAGTGTTTCCACTATACATATATAGTGTTTCCACTATTTATATATATAGTGTTTCTACTATTCAAAATAGTGTTTTCACTATTCACGAAGACATTTTTCTACGTCCGTTAAATCCTAAATTATTTCTGTGTGCCTAGAATAATTCCAGTACCCACTAAAACAATTTTGGACGCGTTCCGAAACAATTCCGGAACAATGTTTTTCTTCAGCGAAAAGCTACCATAGCGGTTCCGGCGGCTCCGGAACACTTCCGGTTTTTTCCTCCGAAAAATCCCAGAAGTCCCCAGAATCATTCTGGCACCCTCCAAGAATTTCCAGACGTGTGCTGAAACCATTTTGACTTAATGGTATACTCCGAAACAACTTTTCGGTTTTACCGGAACTATTCCAATGTTCTCTCTCCGGAACTCTTCCGTTGTCTCCGAAACTTTTTCGGTGATTTTCTCTCAGACTCCCTGTCTAGTATTCAGCAGATAGATGACCCTTAAGCGTGTGACCCTATAGGTTCGGTGAAGTATAGACATGACCCGGAACACCTTCCGATCAATGATCAGCATCGGAGCCGGACACCCATATCGATCCCTATACCCACACGAATAAATATTCGAGTGAACCTCCAGTTGCCGTGAGCTATTCCTATTGCTTCGCGATATGTTACAATTACCCGAGGTGAGAAACATCGGCATCCTCGTGGATCAACACTTGTCCACAATGCCAGTTACCTCGTTGCCGGTATTGTTCTCTTTTCTCGTTCCCATGTTTTGGCATCCCCGTGATCAAATCACAAAGTGTCTGGCCAGACGATGATGGATACCGTAACACCGAGAGGGCCCAGAGATATCTCTCCATCACCGAAGGAGCAAATCCCAATCTTGAGCTATCAAGTTACTTGACATACTTTTCCATGAACCCGTAAGCCGCCGTAATAGCCACCCATTTACGGATGACGTTTAACAAACCCCAAAGTTCATGAAGCAAGCATGAAGAAACTCGATACTCGCATGGTCTAAGGAATTATGCAAACATTAACTTCTCTGTGTTATTAACCATAAACTTATGACGAATGTATCTCATAGCATAACATCAATTCGGATCGATTCAACACAAGTGTTCTACCAACATCGTGCCCTCAAAATTGCTGGCATGGCCATGCCCATGATCAGGAAAACAGGATCATCATGCAATACTTGAGCCAGTCTTAGAGGCAAGACTAGGAATACAATTTACCATTTATTATACCACACGTGCACATGAGTTTCCCTCCAAGCCTCGTTTTATTTGCAGACTCGAGAATCATTGCAGTTATAGCATGGATCATAAACATTCATTACAAACTTGGAGATACAAAAGTAACTGATATTACTGCCTCTAGGGCATATCTCCTACAGACTCCCACTTGCACTAGAGTCATAATCTAGTTACATGGCTTCCCTAACACCAATGGTAATCCGGTGTTGCTCATGCTTTGCTCGTGATAGAGGCTTCGTCATCGGGTCTGACACATTCAGATCCGTGTGAACTTTGCGTACTTTCACTAAACCTTCTTCGACATGATGTCGAATGAGTTTAAATTTGCGTTGAATATGCATTGTCTTATGGTGCGAACATGGCTCCCTTGCCTGAGCCACGGCGCCACTATTGTCACAATAGATCTCCACCGGGTCCAGAGCACTTGGAACCACACCAAGGTCTTCAAGGAATTGCTTGATACCGACAGCTTTCTTGGAGGCTTCTGAAGCAGCCACATATTCCGCCTCTGTTGTAGAATCCGCCACAGTCTTTTGTTTGGAACTTTTCCAATCAACTGCACCGCCGTTCAATAAGAAAACATAGCCCGATTGAGATTTGAAGTCATCTGGGTCAGTCATGAAGCCTGCATCAGTGTAACAACTTACAATGAGCTCTTCATCACCTCCGTACACAAGGAGTAAATCCTTGGTCCTCCTGAGGTACTTAAGAATACCCTTAACTGCGGCCCAGTGTTCCAATCCTGGATCACCTTGGTACCGTCTGCTAACACTTAGCGCATAGGAAACATCCGGTCTTGTACATAGCATGGCATACATAATAGAACCAACTGCCGAAGCATATGGAATATCATTCATTTGTACTCGCTCATCGAGGGTCCGAGGACACTGATTCTTGCAAAGCACTGTGCCAGGTGACATGGGGAGTAGGCCTTTCTTGGAGTTCTCCATGTTGAACCTTTTCAACACCTTGTCAATGTACGTGCTTTGGCTTAGCGCTATCAGGCGTCTTGATCTATCTCTATAGATCCTGATGCCCAATACATATGCCGCTTCGCCTAAGTCTTTCATTGAAAAACTCTTCTTCAATGAGTCTTTTATTTCGCTAAGAAATTCCACATCATTTCCAATCAACAATATGTCATCCACATACAAGATTAGAAATGCTTTTGCGCTCCCACTAAACTTCTTGTAAACACAAGATTCTTCATCGTTCCTGATGAAGCCAAACTCTTTGACCATTTCATCAAAACGAATGTTCCAGCTCCTTGATGCTTGCTTCAGACCATAAATGGCTTTCTGAAGCTTGCATACCTTTCTAGCATTCTTAGGATCGACAAAACCTTCTGGCTGTATCATGTATACATCCTGTTCAAGGTTTCCATTTAGGAAAGCCGTTTTGACATCCATCTGCCATATTTCATAATCGAAATAAGCAGCAATTGCTAGTAATATCTGAACAGACCTGAGCATGGCTACGGGCGAGAAAGTCTCGTCGTAGTCAACTCCTAGAACTTGCGTGAACCCTTTCGCGACAAGTCTAGCTTTGTGGATAGTAATGTTACCATCCGCGTCCGTCTTTCTTTTGAAAATCCATTTACAACCAATGGGTTTTACGCCATCTGGAAGTTCTTCCAAGTTCCAAACTTGGTTTTCGTACATGGATTCCATCTCGGATCTCATGGCCTTGTGCCATTCCCTTGAGCTAGGCCCCGCCATCGCTTCCTTGTAGTGCGCAGGTTCATCGTCTTCAAGAATGAAGATTTCGTTATGAAACCATTCAGGTGGCTGGATAGCCCTACCTGATCTGCGCGGTTCAGTTACAACTTTGTCTGAAGTTTCCGCATCACATGCGACAACTTCCGGCTCGGTTGTAGGGATAATTTGCGGAATTACTTCCGGTTCCTTAGCCATATCAACGGTTGC
Organism: Hordeum marinum; assembly: GCA_022496015.1. Taxonomy (NCBI): domain Eukaryota; kingdom Viridiplantae; phylum Streptophyta; class Magnoliopsida; order Poales; family Poaceae; genus Hordeum; species Hordeum marinum. The sequence continues at coordinate 49,649,503 of CM039672.1, forward strand.
CGAAGATTCACTAATCTCATTAAGCTGTACTGTCCTCCTACTCAATTCTTTAGCGAGAAACTCTTTCTCGAGAAAATGTGCAACCTTTGCGACAAACACTTTGCCCTCGGTTTGGTGGTAGAAGGAATATCCAATGGTGTTATTTGGATAACCTACAAAGTAACATTTGTCTGATCTAGGTTCTAGCTTGGTTGGCAGTAAACGTTTTACGTATGCCTCACAACCCCAAACCTTGAGATGTGACACACTAGGTATCTTCCCATACCACATCTCATGTGGTGTCGTCTCAACAGACTTAGACGGTGCTCTGTTTAATGTATAAGCAGCAGTTTCTAGTGCGTGACCCCAAAAAGATATCGGTAGATCTGTAAGAGACATCATCGACCTTATCATGTCTAACAGGGTTCCGTTACGTCGTTCCGACACTCCGTTTCGCTGTGGAGTTCCGGGAGGCGTAAGCTGTGAAACGATTCCACGATCACTCAGATGTTGGCCAAACTCGTGACTAAGATATTCGCCTCCGCGATCAGACCGCAGGAACTTAATCTTTTTGTTACGATGATTTTCTACCTCATTCTGAAATTCTTTGAACTTTTCAAAGGTTTCCGACTTATGCTTCATCAAGTAGATATAGCCATACCGACTCAAATCATCAGTAAAAGTCACGAAGTAAAAATACCCACCCCGTGTGGCCGTGTTCATTGGACCACATACATCACTATGTATTATTTCCAATAATTCACCCGCCCGTTCAGGATGACCCGTGAACGGCGTCTTGGTCATTTTTCCCATCAAGCAAGCTTCACATGTGTCAAATAATTCAAAATCAAGGGACGGTAAAACTCCATCTTTATGGAGTCTTTGCATGCGTTTCTTTCCGATGTGGCCAAGCCGACAGTGCCACAAGTAAGTGGCGGTGGTATCAGCCTTCTTAAGGCGTTTAGCATTCACGTTAAAGACATCATTTCCACATTCAAGATTTAGTATGAAAAGGCCCCCAACAATGGGTGCAAATCCATAAAACATATCCTTACAATAAAGTGAACAACCATTGTTCTCAGACTTGTAGGAGTACCCGTCGTGCACTAAACATGATCCAGAGATAATGTTTCTACACAACAACGGAACAAAATAACAGTTACTAAGTTCCAAAATAAATCCTGAAGGGAGACGTAGAGGCATAATGCCGACGGCTTGAGCGGCGATCCCAGCGCCATTCCCGACACGCATCACGACTTCATTCTTTGCCAGCTTGCGCACCTTCTGAAGCCCCTGTATCGAGTTGCAAATGTGAGCAACCGATCCGGTATCAAATACCCAAGACTTAGAATTTTCGCTAGCAAGCAAAACGTCAATGACATTAACTTGTATAACAATTATACCTTTTCCAGTTTTCCCGGATTTCTTATCTTCCAGATACTTCTTGCAGTTTCTCTTCGAGTGTCCTGTGCCCTTGCAGTAGAAGCACTCAGTTTCATTCTTGGCTCCGCCCTTAGATTTGCGTTGGAAGCCGGTCTTACCGGCGCCCTTGCCTTTCTTTGGCTTGCCTTTCTTTTTGAAACTGACAGTTTTATTCACAAGCAACACTTGCTTGCGATTTTTCTGCAGTCCTCCTTCAACAGTTTTCAGCATGGCAAGCACCTCATTAGGTGTTTTGTCCATCCCATTCATGTTGTAGTTCATGATAAAACCTCTGTAAGAAGGGGGGAGTGAACAGAGCAACATGTCCATTACATGCTCTTCTGGAAGTGGAAATTCCAGGGTTTTAAGCCTTTCAGCGTAGCCAATCATATTGACTACGTGCTCGCCAACTGAACTGCCCTCAGCCATCTTGGTCTCCGACATCATCTTCATGATATCAAAACGTTCAGACCTTGCATTAAACTTGTAAAGAGCATCCAGATCCTTGATCATATCAAAGGAGTTATGGAATTCAAAACGTTTTTGAAGCTCTGAACTCATGCAAGACAGCATGAGGCACTGCACTAAGTTGTAATCATCATCCTTAGTGGCCCAGACATTCTGTATGTCTACCGCGGTTGTTGCCGCCGGCTTTGGTGGAAGAGCTCCATCAAGCACGTACACTTTCTTAGCGCTCCTGAGGACAATCCTCAGGGTACGGACCCAGTCCGCATAGTTGTTTCCATTCGCAGCTAACTTCTCTTTCTCTAACATCGGGCCTAAGTTGAACGCGCTATTGCGAGCCATTTGATCTACAACGGAAAACACAAGTTCATTTTAGACATTGTTCATAATGATTTTCGGCACTAGTGAATAAACAATTTTATTCTAAAGTGCGCTCCCACTCAAATCAATATCTCTCATAATTGATTGTGAGTGATGCAAGATCCAACTTTCAATTTAGCGTCAAGGATGTAACCATCTCAAGTGACGAGAATTTCAATTGGTAGGCCAACTTGCCAATCACATCTCTATGTGACTCTTGTTCATCTTTCGATGCGTGTGTTCCGAGCTCATGACTTTCATGCCTGAACGTCAAGACAACCAACTGATCTCGCTGCGAGGTCTCAACTCACCCGCCTCACACTTCTCTAATCGTTCGTATCCATGTAACCATGTGATACCCCGAAGAGATAGGTGCCGTGACGGTGCTACACTTGGGAGAACACTATCTACTTGATATTTTTGTGAGAGATCACCCTAATAAAAAGCGACTACCGCGCAATCAAGAAGGGTGCATCAAGAGGGATAAACATCTCAGGCAATTCATAATAGCATGATATGATATAGCCCCTTCTGACGGAGAAGTCAAGTATTTCTTCGTCTTCGGCATTCGCGTCGGTGTTCACCTTTGCGAAGATTGCCACCACCTTGTCGATGCACCAAATAATATTGCTATCTCTATAGCTAATAAAATAAGTGCATTACATAAGGTTGACACGCAGGTCATTAAAGTGCAATCATATGGCTCCAGCCATCATGCCGAATCATGACACGCAGGTCATGTTAATTACATCATATAGCCATCTCATACATAATCAAATTGAATATGAGCATTGCTATACCACATCACATGCAAACCATCCTGCAAAACCAAGTTAGACGCCTCTAATCGGTTTATGCAAAATTTTATTTTACGTGGCTTCTAAGGTTTTGACTTAAACCGCAGCTACCAACGTTTATCATCAAGTATGATACTTCAAGTTGCTAGATTAACTTTCCAGGGTGTATGAAACACGAGATAGTAACATCTCGAGCCCCATACTAAACTTCGTCATACGCGTGACCCCCGTGCAGATCATATCTGCATTGCCCTTCGTCTGCGAAACATCCATCTTTCTTTAACTATGGTGGAACCCAAAGACACTGAAGCACTTCGTTGATCTGTCAATCAGCATACTCAGGAGCAGCATGAAAGGATCGCGGATTGCCAGAACTTTGTAAGATTCCACCATTCCGTCAAGATCAGGAGTACGCAAATTCACGGGAAGCAACAAGAACATCGGGAAACAGATTTCATCTGCTACCCGCACAAATAATTTTCAGCAATAGATCTCATCTACTACAAAATTATACTATGCAATACTCATACATCTCATGTATTCTAGATCATACCATGCATCTACTCATAGCCTGGCTCTGATGCCACTATAGGGGAACGCGACAGAAAACAAAAAAATTCGGTATAGCGAGCACGCCCAGGACCACTATGGAGAATGCATACAAGGTTTGATCTGATCCGTACCGACTCGTAGCGCAGCGGAAGAAGAGTCGGTGGAGATCGTTGGTGCAGATCCCCGCAGCTAGGATTTACAACCTCCCAACCGCGAGGATGTACTCCCTCGTCGGACAGCCCTTCGGGAGGCGGTCGGACAGTCCCCCGGACGATGTCGCGGACAGCCCTTCGGGAGGACCCTCGAAACTCGAACGGAGACTCGGACGGCCCTTCGGGAGGACTCTCGAAACTCGACCCGAGACTCGGACAGCCCTTCGGGAGGACACTCGAACAGCCCCTCGGGCAAAAGATCGAAACTACGAACTCTCTACGGGGTTGCACACATACGGTGTCATCTATCCGGCAGGGCTTCGCCGTCCAGAACTAGTTCCTGCCGGAACCCAGACAGCCTTTCGGCTCTACGAAAAACTCTTTTCGTGGGAGGGAGAGAGAGAGCTTGCAAAGCAAAGCATGTGTATGAGAGCAAAGGATGAGTGTGGAGAGTGCATCTCCACCTCTATTTATAGGAAAACCCAAAGGGTAGGGTGGCACTTGAAATACCCAAAATGCCCATGAGGTGAGCACACCACAAGGGCATAAAGGGAAAGCCTCCAAATAGTGTTGCCTGCATCACCATGCCTGCATCACCATGCCTGCATCATCCCCTAATAGTATTTCCACTATTCACAATAGTGTTTCCACTATTTACAATAGTGTTTCCACTATACATATATAGTGTTTCCACTATTTATATATATAGTGTTTCTACTATTCAAAATAGTGTTTTCACTATTCACGAAGACATTTTTCTGCGTCCGTTAAATCCTAAATTATTTCTATGTGCCTAGAATAATTCCAGTACCCACTAAAACAATTTTGGACGCGTTCCGAAACAATTCCGGAACAATGTTTTTCTTCAGCGAAAAGCTACCATAGCGGTTCCAGCGGCTCCGGAACACTTCCGGTTTTTTCCTCCGAAAAATCCTAGAAGTCCCCAGAATCATTCTGGCACCCTCCAAGAATTTCCAGACGTGTGCCGAAACCATTTTGACTTAATGGTATACTCCGAAACAACTTTTCGGTTTTACCGGAACTATTCCAATGTTCTCTCTCCGGAACTCTTCCGTTGTCTCCGAAACTTTTTCGGTGATTTTCTCTCAGACTCCCTGTCTAGTATTCAGCAGATAGATGACCCTTAAGCGTGTGACCCTATAGGTTCGGTGAAGTATAGAGACCCGGAACACCTTCCGATCAATGATCAGCATCGGAGCCGGACACCCATATCGATCCCTATACCCACACGAATAAATATTCGAGTGAACCTCCAGTTGCCGTGAGCTATTCCTGTTGCTTCGCGATATGTTACAATTACCCGAGGTGAGAAACATCGGCATCCTCGTGGATCAACACTTGTCCACAATGCCAGTTACCTCGTTGCCGGTATTGTTCTCTTTTCTCGTTCCCATGTTTTGGCATCCCCGTGATCAAATCACAAAGTGTCTGGCCAGACGATGATGGATACCGTAACACCGAGAAGGCCCAGAGATATCTCTCCATCACCGAAGGAGCAAATCCCAATCTTGAGCTATCAAGTTACTTGACATACTTTTCCATGAACCCGTAAGCCGCCGTAATAGCCACCCATTTACGGATGACGTTTAACAAACCCCAAAGTTCATGAAGCAAGCATGAAGAAACTCGATACTCGCATGGTCTAAGGAATTATGCAAACATTAACTTCTTTGTGTTATTAACCATAAACTTATGACGAATGTATCTCATAGCATAACATCAATTCGGATCGATTCAACACAAGTGTTCTACCAACATCGTGCCCTCAAAATTGCCGGCATGGCCATGCCCATGATCAGGAAAACAGGATCATCATGCAATACTTGAGCCAGTCTTAGTGGCAAGACTAGGAATACAATTTACCATTTATTATACCACACGTGCACATGAGTTTCCCTCCAAGCCTCGTTTTATTTGCAGACTCGAGAATCATTGCAGTTATAGCATGGATCATAAACATTCATTACAAACTTGGAGATACAAAAGTAACTGATATTACTGCCTCTAGGGCATATCTCCTACAGACTCCCACTTGCACTAGAGTCATAATCTAGTTACATAGCTTCCCTAACACCAATGGCAATCCGGTGTTGCTCATGCTTTGCTCGTGGTAGAGGCTTCGTCATCGGGTCTGACACATTCAGATCCGTGTGAACTTTGCGTACTTTCACTAAACCTTCTTCGACATGATGTCGAATGAGTTTAAATTTGCGTTGAATATGCATTGTCTTATGGTGCGAACATGGCTCCCTTGCCTGAGCCACGGCGCCACTATTGTCACAATAGATCTCCACCGGGTCCAGAGCACTTGGAACCACACCAAGGTGTTCAAAGAATTGCTTGATACCGACAGCTTTCTTGGAGGCTTCTGAAGCAGCCACATATTCCGCCTCCGTTGTAGAATCCGCCATAGTCTTTTGTTTGGAACTTTTCCAATCAACTGCACCGCCGTTCAATAAGAAAACATAGCCCGATTGAGATTTGAAGTCATCTGGGTCAGTCATGAAGTCTGCATCAGTGTAACAACTTACAATGAGCTCTTCGTCACCTCCGTACACAAGGAGTAAATCCTTGGTCCTCCTGAGGTACTTAAGAATACCCTTAACTGCGGCCCAGTGTTCCAATCCTGGATCACCTTGGTACCGGCTGCTAACACTTAGCGCATAGGAAACATCCGGTCTTGTACATAGCATGGCATACATACATCCGGTCTTGATAAGTCGGCATGATACAATATGTGATGATGATATTTCCTTCCTCAAAAAACTCATATGATGGCTCTTCTGCGTGGATTCGAACGGCTAAACTCATACCAGTTCAGGGTCTCTATCGAGATTGGCTGTCAATTTTTGAACCGGCTTAGGGTCTCTAAGCGAGATTGGCTGTCAATTTCTTGAACCGGCTCAGGGTTTCTTAAGCGAGATTGACTGGTAAGAGTATAGCGAACGTCGGCTGTCGATGGGAAATGTAAGATTTACCCCAAGGCAAGAAGCCTCCATCGATAGCCGCGGCTAATAATTAGCCTGAGACGGCAGAAAGCCGGCTGTTTGAAAGGAGAAGTAAGCTATACCCGAAGGCAAGAAGCCTCTTTCAATAGCTACAGTTGATAAGCAACTGAATTTTGGCGTAAATGCCGGTTGTTAGGGTGAGATAAGCGAACCCATCGGTAAGAAGCCCCCTTCGACAACCGCAGTTAATAAGTAACCGGAAGTGGCATAAAGCCGACCATTAGGGTGAGATAAGCGATACCCGTCGGTAAGAAGCCCCCTTCGATGGCCGCAGTTGATAAGCAACTGGAATTTGGTGTACACGCTGCTGTCTTAGGGTCCTGTAAGCTATACCAAAGGTAAGAAGCCTCCATCAACAACAACGCTTAATGTAACCAAACTAGGCATAAAGCCAACTGTGCAAGGGAGAAGTAAGCTATACCCGGAGGCAAGAAGCCTCCTTGCAACAGTTTAATAACAGCTGGCTGTGCAAAGGAGAAGTAAGCTATACCCGAAGGCAATAAGCCTCTTTGCAACAATGCTTAATTGGGCATATCGCCGGCTGTGCAAGGGAGAAGTGAGCTATACCCGAAGGCAAGAAGCCTCCTTGCACCAGCGTAAAAGCTGACTGCGCAGGGGAGATGTGAGCTATACCCGAAGGCAAGAAGCCTCCCTGCGACAGCGCTTGATAAGGCATAAAGCCGGATCAGCCATTTTGACGGCGAGTAAACCACTTTAACTCAAATTTTTGAGCCGGAAAAATTTCATCTTGATTGTACAAAGGTATACATAAGAGCAGAGGCCACATTCTTTTGCGGGGATGCTAGCTTTTACTCATGTAAGGATGATATATATAATGATAGCGGCTTTCAATGCCTGCTAAGTAAAGTATGGTCGCAGATGTGCGATATTCCATGGCCGCAACGTCTCTTGACCCGCGGTTTCCGACTCATCTCTGACATCAATGAGGTAATATGACCCATTGTTAAGGTTCCTGCTGATCACAAAAGGCCCCTCCCATGGTGGAGATAACTTATGCATTCCAGATTGGTCTTGAATCAATTGGAGCACCAGGTCACCTTCCTGGAACGTCCGGGTCTTTACCCTGCGGCTATGATAGCGTCGCAGGTCTTGTTGATAAATTGCCGACCTGGCTACTGCTAACTCTCGTGCTTCATCCAAGGCGTCCAACGCATCTTGGCACGCTACCTCATTGTCCGTATCAACATAAGCCGCCACCCTTGGTGATTCGTGCCGGATATCACTGGGTAGAACCGCCTCCGCACCATACACCATGAAGAAAGGCGTGAAACTTGTAGATCTGTTAGGTGTAGTCCTGATGCTCCATAAGACAGAAGGCAACTCCTCAACCCAACATCCGGGTGTCCGCTTCAAAGGAACCATGAGCCATGGTTTGAGACCTCTTAAAATTTCCTGATTGGCTCGCTCTGCCTGACCATTAGACTGTGGATGTGCCACGGCTGAAACATCAAGCCGGATATGCTCCTTCTCACAGAACGCTTTCATAGCTCCTTTGGATAGATTTGTTCCATTGTCCGTAATGATACTGTGCGGGTAACCAAAGCGATAAATCAGTTTCTTAACAAATTGAACTACTGTAGCTATGTCACATTTACTAACCGGCTATACCTCTACCCACTTAGTAAATTTATCAACTGCCACCAGAAGGTGTGTTTTCTTATCCTTGGATCTCTTGAAGGGCCCTACCATATCAAGCCCCCAGACCGCAAACGGCCAAGTAATTGGTATCATCCTCAACTCTTGAGCCGGAACGTGAGCACGCCGGCCAAACTTCTGACAACCGTCACACTTACGGACTAAGTCTTCTGCGTCCTTATGAGCCGTCAACCAGAAAAACCCATGTCGAAAAGCCTTGGCCACTAAAGATTTTGATCCGGCATGATGTCCACAGTCGCCAGCATGAATTTCACTCAAGATTTGTCGGCCCTCCTCTGGTGAGACGCAGCGCTGAAAGACACCCGTCACACTACACTTATGTAACTCACCATTGATAATCGTCATAGACTTAGAATGGCGAGTGATCTTCCTGGCCAGATCATCCTCCTGAGGTAACTCGCCGCGTGTCAGATATGCCAAATAAGGAATAGTCCAGTCTAGGGTAGCATGCAACACCAATTCCGCTTCCGGGTCAGGAATAGCCGGATCCTCCTTAGAGGGTATCTTGACAGTCGGATGATGCAATACATCTAGAAAAACATTAGGTGGTACCGGCTTTCGTTGAGAGCCTTGTTGGAAATATGACCTAGAGGCAATAAATAAACTTGACGAGCCTAGCATGTACAGACATGGCCTCGGAACACAAGAGACCGAAAGGTCGAACATGAGTCATATAGTAGATATGATCAACATAATGATGTTCACCATTGAAGCCACCTCAACTCACGTGATGATCGGACTTGAGTTGGTGGATTTGGATCATGTGACACCCAGATGACCTGAGGGATGTCAATTTGAGTGGGAGCTTTAGTAATTTGATTAACTAAACTCATTATCTTGAACAATAGTCTAAATGAACTTTGCATATTTATGTTGTAGATCAATGGCTCGTGCAGTAGCACCCCTGAATTTTAATGTGTTCCTAGAGAAAGCTAAACTGAAAGATGATGGAAGTAACTTTGTTGACTGGGCCCGTAATCTGAGGATTATCCTCACGGCTTCCCAGAAATCATATGTCCTTGATGCACCGCTTGGTGACCAACCAGAAGACATGACCTCCGAAGACGTTAAGAACGCTTGGGAGGCACGTACTGGAGATTACTCAATAGTTCAGTGTGCAATATTGTATGGCTTAGAACCGGGACTTCAAAGACGTTTTGAACGTCATGGAGCATATGAGATGTTCCAGGAGTTGAAGTTTATCTTTCAGAAGAAAGCCCGGATCGAGGGGTATGAAACCTCCGATAAGTTCTATGCTTGCAAGATGGAGGAGAACGGGTCTATAAGTGAACATATACTCAGAATGTCTGGGTATTCAACTCGTCTAGCAGAGTTGGGAATTGCCCTTCCGCCAGAGGCGATCACTGACAGAGTTCTTCAATCACTGCCACCTAGTTACAAAAGCTTTGTAATGAACTATAACATGCACGGGATGAACAAGTCAGTCGCCGAGCTGTTTGCGATGCTAAAAGTCGCTGAGTCTGAAATCCAGAAAGAACATCAAGTGTTGATGGTCAATAAAACCACTAGTTTCAAGAAAAATGGCAAAGTTAAGGGCAAGGGCAAGAAGGGTAAAACCAAGAAGGATGGCAAAGCAGTTGCTACTCCTGCAAAGAAGCCCAAGCATGGACCCAAGCCAAAAACTGAGTGCTTTCATTGCAAAGGAACTGGTCATTGGAAGCGGAACTGCCCCAAGTACCTGGCTGACAAGAAGGCGGCGAACGACAAACAAGGTATATATGATATACATGTTATTGATGTGGACCTTACTGGCTCTCGTAGTAGTGCCTGGGTATTTGATACCGGTTCGGTTGCTCACATTTGCAACTCAAAGCAGGAACTACGGAATAAACAAAGGCTGGTAAAGGACGAAGTGACGATACGCGTGGGAAATGGTTCCAAGGTTGATGTGATCGCCGTCGGCACGCTCTCTCTTCGATTACCATCGGGATTAGTGATGAACCTGAATAATTGTTATTTAGTGCCTGCGTTAAGCATGAACATTATATCTGGATCTTGTTTATTGCGAGACGGTTACTCATTTAAATCAGAGAATAAAGGTTGTTCTATTTTTATGAGTAATATCTTTTATGGTCATGCACCCAATGTTAGGGGTTTATTCATATTGAATCTTGATAGTAATGACACACATGTTCATAACATTGATGCCAAAAGATGTAGAATTGATAATGATAGTACCACTTTCTTGTGGCACTGCCATTTAGGTCATATTGGTGTAAAACGCATGAGGAAGCTCCATGCTGATGGACTTTTGGAGTCACTTGATTTTGAATCACTTGACACATGTGAACCATGCTTCATGGGCAAGATGACTAAAATGCCGTTCTCTGGAACAATGGAACGGGCGAGTGACTTATTGGAAATCATACACACTGATGTGTGCGTTCCAATGAATGTTACAACGTGTGGTAGATATCGTTATTTTCTCACCTTCACCAATGACTTAAGTAGATATGGGTATATTTACTTAATGAAACACAAGTCTGAAACATTTGAAAAGTTCAAGCAATTTCAAAGTGAAGTTGAGAATCATTGTAACAAGAAGATTAAGTTCCTACGATCTGATCGAGGAGGTGAATATCTGAGTTATGAGTTTGGCAGTCACTTAAGACAATGTGGAATTGTTTCACAGTTGTCACCGCCCGGAACACCACAACGTAATGGTGTGTCCGAACGTCGTAATCGAACCTTATAAGATATGGTGCGTTCTATGATGTCTCTTGTTGATTTGCCACTATCGTTTTGGGGTTATGCATTAGAGACAGCTGCATTCACTTTAAATAGGGCACCATCAAAATCCGTTGAGACGACGCCATATGAACTGTGGTTTGGCAAGAAGCCAAAGTTATCGTTTCTTAAAATTTGGGGATGTGATGCTTATGTCAAAAAGCTTCAGCCTGACAAGCTGGAACCCAAAGCGGAGAAATGTGTCTTCATAGGATACCCGAAAGAGACAGTCGGGTATACCTTCTATCTCAGATCCGCAGGCAAAGTGTTTGTCGCTAAAAACGGAACATTTCTTGAGAAAGATTTTCTCTCGAAAGAATTGAGTGGGAGGAAAATAGAGCTTGATTAGGTTATTGAACCTTTACTTCAACCAGAAAGTAGTGCAGCGCAGAAAGATGTTTCTGTGGAACCTACGATGGTAGAAGAGGAAGTTAATGATGATGATCATGAAGCTTTGGATCAAGCAGCTATTGAACCTCGTAGGTCGACAAGGCCACGTACTACCCCTGAGTGGTACGGCAACCCTTTTTTGGAGGTCATGTTGTTGGACAACAATGAACCTACAAGTTATGGAGGAGCAGTGATGGGCCCGGATTCCGAGAAATGGTTAGAGGCCATGAAATCCGAGATGGGATCCATGTATGAAAACAAAGTATGGACTTTGGAAGTATTACCTGAAGGGCGAAAGGCCATTCAGAACAAATGGATCTTTAAGAAGAAGACAGACGCGAACGCTAATATCACCGTCTATAAAGCTCGAGTTGTGGCAAAGGGTTTTTCACAAGTTCAAGGAGTTGACTACGATGAGACTTTCTCACCCGTAGCGATGCTTAAGTCTGTCAAAATCATGTTAGCAATAGCTGCCTATTTCGACTATGAAATTTGGTAGATGGATGTAAAAACAGCGTTCCTCAACGGTTTCCTTGAGGAAGAGTTGTATATGATGCAACCCGAAGGTTTTGTCGATCCAGAGAATGCTGACAAAGTTTGCAAACTCCAGTGATCCATTTATGGACTGGTGCAAGCATCTCGGAGTTGGAATAAGCGCTTTGATGAGGTGATCAAAGCGTTTGAGTTTATACAAGTTTACGGAGAAGCTTGTATTTACAAGAAAGTGAGTGGGAGCTCTATAGCATTTCTAGTATTATATGTGGATGACATATTGCTGATTGGAAACAATATAGAAATGCTGGAAAGCGTGAAGGAATATTTGAACAAGAGTCTTTCAATGAAGAACCTAGGAGAAGCTGCTTTCATATTAGGCATTAAGATCTATAGGGATAGATCGAGACGCTTAATAGCACTTTCACAAAGCACATGCCTTGATAAAGTTTTGAAGAAGTTCAAAATGGAACAGTCCAAGAAAGGGTTCTTGCCTGTATTGCAAGGTGTGAAGTTGAGTAAGACTCAATGCCGAGTAGCTGTAGAAGATAGAGAAAAGATGAGTGTCATCCCCTATGCTTCAGCCATAGGCTCTATCATGTATGCAATGCTATGCGCAAGACCCGATGTCAGCCTTGCCATAAGTATGGCCGGAAGGTTTCAAAGTGATCCTGGAATGGAGCACTGGCAAGCGGTCAAGAATATCCTTAAGTACCTGAAAAGGACTAAGGAAATGTTTCTCGTTTATGGAGGTGATGAAGAGCTCATCGTAAAGGGTTACGTTGATGCAAGCTTTGACACTGATCCGGACGACTCTATGTCGCAAACCGGATATGTATTTATTCTTAACGGGGGAGCGGTAAGCTGGTGCAGTTCCAAGCAAAGCATGGTAGCTGACTCTACGTGCGAAGCGGAATACATCGCAGCCTCGGAGGCGGCGAAGGAAGGTGTCTGGATGAAGCAGTTCATGACAGATCTTGGAGTAGTGGCCAGTGCACTGAATCCAATGAACCTGTTCTGTTACAACACTGGTGCCATTGCTCTGGCCAAGGAACCAAGGTTTCACAAGAGGACCAGACACATAAAGCGATGCTTCAACTCCATCCGTGATTACATCTTGGAGAAAGACATAAATATTTGCAAAGTGCACACGGATCTGAATGTTGCAGACCCGTTGACTAAACCTCTTCCAAGGGCTAAACATGATCAACACGAGAACTGCATGGGTGTTCGATTCATTACAATGTAAATCACATAGTGATGTGAACTAGATTATTGACTCTAGTGCAAGTGGGAGACTGTTGGAAATATGCCCTAGAGGCAATAAATAAAGTGTTTATTATTGTATTTCCTTGTTCATGATAATCGTTTATTATCCATGCTATAACTGTATTAATTGGAAACATGGATACATAGACAAACACAATGTCCCTAGTATGCCTCTAGTGAACTAGCTCGTTGATCAAAAGATGGTTAAGGTTTCCTAGCCATGGACATGAGCTGTCATTTGATAACGGGGTCACATCATTGGGAGAATGATGTGGTGGAAGGGACCCAAACTACAAACGTAGCATATGATCGTGTCAGTTTATTGCTACTGTTTTCTACATGTCAAGCATATGTTCCTATGACCATGAGATCATGCAACTCACAGATATCGGAAGAGTACCTTGTGTGTATCAAATGGCGCAACGTAACTGGGTGACTATAAAGGCGCAACGCAACGTATCTCCGAGGGTGTCTGTTGAGTTGGCATGGATCGAGACTGGGATTTGTTACTCCGTGTGACGGAGAGGTATCTCAGGGCCCACTCGGTAATACAACATCACAATGAGCCTTGCAAGCAATGTGACTAATTTTTAGTTGCAGGATCTTGTATTACGGAACGAGTAAAGAGACTTTTGGTAACGAGATTGAACTAGGTATGGAGATATTGACGATCGAATCTCGGGCAAGTAACATACCGAAGAACAAAGGGAACATCATACGGGATTAACTGAATCCTTGACATAGAGGTTCGACCGATAAAGATCTTCGTAGAATATGTAGGAACCAATGTGGACATCCAGGTCCCGCCATTGGTTATTGACCGTAGAGGTATCTCGGTCATGTCTACATAGTTCTCGAACCCGCAGGGTCTGCACACTTAAGGTTTGGTGACGTTTCGGTAGTATAGAGTTGTGTATGGTGGTGACCGAAGGTTGTTCGGAATCCCGAATGAGATCTCGGACGTCACGAGGAGCTCCTGAATGGTCCGAAGGTAAAGATTCATATATAGGAAGTCCCATTTGGTCGCCGGAAAAGTTTCGGGCTCATCGGTAGTGTACCGGGAGTGCCGGTAGTGTACCGGGAGACCTCCGGGAGGGGTATTTCGACCCCAGAGGCTTCATGGGCTATGGGAAAGTATTAACCATCCCATAGTGGGCTGGTGGAACCTCCACATAAGGCCCATGCAGCTGGAAGAAAGAGACCCAAAGGAAAAAGGTGGAAAAAGGCCAAAAAGGAGCAATCCTAGTCCTACTAGGATTGGAGGAGGAGAGTCCTCCTCTCCCTCCTTTCCTTGGCCGAATCCAAAGAGGGCCAGCCCTTGCACCCAGTCTCTCCTCTCCTCCTATATATATTGGTGGAATAGAGGGTTTTTGCACTAGTTTTCCCGGCCACGTGCTACCCGTTCCACCGGTGCATAGTTTCTCGTCTAGACCGTATTTCCGCAGTGCTTAGGCGAAGCCCTACCGGAATTGCTCCACCACCATCGCCGGAGCACCGTCACGCTGTAGGCAAACTCTTCCTCCTCTCCACTTCCTCTTGTTGGATCAAGACGGTGGAGATCGTCATCAAGCTATACGTGTGCTGAACGCGGAGGTGCCGTCCGTTCGGTACTAGATCGGAAGGATCGTGATCAAGGCCACAAGACGATCGTGATTGGATCGTGGGACGGATCATGATGAGATCGCGGGACGGTTCGTGATTGGATCGTGAGACGCTCGGCGATTTGGATCGCGAGGAAGTTCAACTACACCAACCACGTTTCTTAACGCTTCCCGCTTAGCGATCTACAAGGGTACGTAGATCAACTCCCCCTCTCGTAGATGCTCATCACCATGGATAGGTTTGCGTGTGCGTAGGAATTTTTTTGTTTCCCATGCAACGTTCCCCAACAAGCCTAACCGTGACAAAGCATCAGCCGCCTCATTCCTACGACGATTAATGTGATCCACCTGGTACCCCTTGAAGTGACCGGAAATGATATCAACCGCATGTCGATAAGCCGCCATCCGCGGATCCTTGGAGTCCCAAGTACCTGAAACTTGCCGAGCCACCAGATCTGAGTCGCCTAAACATCTGAACCGGCTTAAATTCATCTCTTTAGCGACTCTGAGACCATGGAGCAGTGCCTCATACTCAGCTGCATTATTAGTACAAGGGAACATTAACCGGAGCACATAACAAAACTTGTCACCCTTGGGGGAGGTGAGAACAACTCCTGCACCGGACCCCTCTAGCTGCTTGGATCCATCAAAGTGTATAGTCCAATACGTGTTATCCGGCTTCTCTTCGGGGGCTTGACATTCAGTCCAATCATTTATGAAATCCACCAAAGCTTGAGACTTAATTGCTTTACGAGGAACATACTTGATGTTAAGAGGACCCAGCTCTAAGGCCCACTTGGCAATCCTCCCTGTAGCTTCTCTATTTTGAATGATATCTCCCAACGGGGCGGAATTGACCACTGTTATTTGGTGCCCCAAAAAGTAATGTTTTAACTTGCGGTTGGCCATGAAAACTCTGTATACTAACTTCTGCCAATGCGGATACCTCTGCTTAGACTCTGCCAAAACTTCACTAATGTAATAAACCGGCCTTTGCACAGGATACTCCTTCCCCGCCTCCTTGCGCTCAACCACAATTGCTACACTGACCGCTCTGTTGTTAGCTGCCGCATAAAGGAGTAATGGCTCTTTCTCAACCGGAGCAGCTAACACTGGCGGCTCAGTCAACTGCTTTTTAAGAGCTTCAAGTGCTTCGGCCGTTGCTGTGCTCCACTTAAACTTGTCTGTCTTCTTCATCATCTGGTATAAGGGGATAGCTTTCTCCCCAAGCCGGCTTATGAAGCGGCTCAATGCAGCAATCCGTCCTGCAAGGCGTTGAACGTCATTAATGCACGTCAGCTCCCCCAAAGAAGTGATAGCCTTAATCTTATCCGGGTTAGCCTCGATGCCCTGCTCAGAGACCAAGAAACCCAAAAGTTTTCCTGTTGGAACACCAAAGACACACTTCGTCGGGTTAAGCATCATCTTGTATACCCGGAGATTGTCAAAGGTTTCTTTCAAATCCTCTAAGAGAGTTTCCTTCTTTCTGGATTTAACCACGATGTCGTCTACGTAAGCATGAACATTTCGGCCAATCTGACCGTGGAGGCAGTTCTGCACACAGTGTTGGTAAGTCGCCTGGGCACTCTTGAGCCCGAAAGGCATGGAGACGTAACAGAACGCCCAAAAAGGTGTAATAAACGCCGTCTTCTCTTGATCTTTCGTTGCCATCTTGATCTGATGATATCCTGAATATGCATCCAGGAAGCATAAACTTTCACATCCGGCTGTTGCATCAATAATTTGATTGATACGAGGGAGTGCAAAAGGGTCAGTCGGGCAAGCCTTGTTAAGGTCTGTGTAATCTATACACATACGCCAAGTGCCGTTCTTTTTTAACACTAGCATCGGGTTAGCCAACCACTCCGGGTGAAAAACTTCCACTATAAAGCCTGCGGCCAAGAGCCGGGCAACTTCCTCCCCAATAGCTTTACGTCTCTCTTCGTTGAACCATCGTAGAAACTGTTTGATCGGCTTAAACTTTGGATCCACATTAAGATTGTGCTCAGCGAACTCTCTCGGTACGCCCAGCATGTCAGAAGGCTTCCACGCAAAGATGTCCCGATTCTCACGGATGAATTCAATGAGCGTGCTTTCCTATTTTGGATCCATGTGAGCCCCAATGATGAACTGCTTGGATGAGTCGCCCGGATTGAAATCTACTGCCTTGGTATCATCCGCTGAAAGCTTGAGTGGCGGCTCAATTTCTGTCATAGGCTTCTTCAGCGGGGTCATATCCTCCGGGTCAATATTCTCCTTGTAAAATTTCAGCTCCTCCTGAGCACAGAGTGACCTAAAGGGATCTCTGGATGTGACGGGTTGCTCTGTCAGGCCCGGATCTTGCGGGATATGAAAATTTGGGAAGTGCGCGTGTCCGTGATGATGACGCCATGATCGGGGCAAGTGGGAGCACGACGCCTCGATTTGTGTGCCACTCATTTCGCCACGTACAGGGTGCCGTCTGCGGTTGGGATATGCAAGGATCTCGTGGGCCCACACGTCAGTGAGGCACTCGGCGGGGTATAAATCCTGAAGCGCCACAGCTCGCATAGTGTTTTCCCCTCAAATCTCCTCTCTTCCTTCGCCTCCCTCGTCTCCAGCGCCCCACTCTGCTCTACTCCGACAAACTCTGCCGCCATGATGACGAAGGGAGCCATGGAGAAGCTGGAGCACGCCAAGAAGGGAGCCGCGAAGGGCAAGGCCAAGAAGCCCTCGACCGCCCGGTTTACCGCGCTGGCGGGGTGGATCCAGGGGGGCTTTCTCCCATTGACAGTCACCACTACGGATGTCGAGAACCTTGTCGTCGACGGGCTCGTGGCGGACGGTTCGTGGAGGCTGTCGGAGGGGGAGCGCGAGCCGGAGCCGCGCGAGGGAGAGCGGGTTCTTCTCCTCTCCCACGTCGAAAGAGGTTTCTCCATGCCTCCCCATCTGTTCTTTAGAGGATTTTTGAACTTCTTCAGAGCTCAGTTCCATCACTTTCCTCCAAATGCAATTTCCTACTTGTCTGTCTTCATCATTCTGTGCGAGTGTTTCTTGGGCTGCTCTCCCCACTGGGGACTGTTCAAGCACATTTTCATTGTCAGATCTGAGATGGTAAAAAAGGCCCACCCCAAGGATGGAAAGACTCATGTAGTCCAGCTGTGTGGGGGTTTAGGAATCCAAAAGAGAGCTCGTAGTTCTTTTCCTTCCATGACTTTTCCCGAATCAGTTAGAGGTTGGCAGTCGACGGATCCAGCCTCTCCAAGCAAGGGATCACACTATGTGGCATTATTATGGCGGTCCTGAGGACTCGACCAGGACACACCCGGGGAGGTTTCACAAAAAACCGTCGAGCAGTGGCTTCGCAGTATCACCAGAGCTTGTGACAACCCCCTGGGTGCAAAGAGGATCCGACCCTACTCTGCCGCAAATCCGCCAAAGAATCTGGTAACTCTTGTCTTGTCGACTATCGTTCTATTCTGTCGAGTGATTGATTGAACTGTTGACTGACTTCACTGTTTGAATCATGCGGGAGTGGACGCACATGCACTCGCCTATACCCAACGGGAGCCAGCCTGAAGACGGTGGGGAAAGCAAGGGTGGCAGTATGGACGTCGACTGTGTTTATGACAGTGAAGACGAATATGAGGACTTGGGTGAGAATGAGGAGGAGGTCGAGTCTCCACCACGCGTCGAATGTCGATCCAAGTCACATCAGGACCCTGTCACTATTGTGGACAAGGCCCCGATTCCGACTGAAAGGAACCCGAAGCGGGATCGACCCTCGACTGTCGAGTCGGGCAAACGATCGGCAAAGTAGCCCAAGCCCAATACAGGAAAACCTCACAAAGCCCTGCCCCGCATGAAGATGGATGTGCCCGTCGTCTCAACGTAAGTGTTTGCTTTCATCTTTCGATGTCGATTACAACTTCTAATTCATGTTGAGCATGTGGGATTTGATCTACCAGTGTCGCTACCTCAATGACGTCGCCTCCACGGGATAGAGAGGAGCAAATGGATGTGGATACTGCTGATGCCGCCACTTCTCAGAGAGGTAAACAAATCCTTACGCAGCTCTGATTCTTGAAATTCGTCGATTGCAAGAGTCAATATTGCTGATTGGTATTTGCAGAAATCATTCAACTGGAGGATGATGAAGAACAACCATGGGGTACGGGGGTGAAGGTGAGACCTTAGGCACCCTGCGCGTACGCGCCCGAAGAACTCAGTCAGCATAGACGCTTCAGTGATCGACTGCTGGATCTTCCCAGGGAATAAGGGACTCGACACGGGTCAGAACCGATCTTGTGGTACCGCTGTCGAGTGCTCCACCAACTGTTTCAACCATCATGACGTCGACTCCAACTAGACCACCTTATACTACCTCGACTGTCCAAGCCGCAACATCGATCCTGCCGGTGACTGCTTTTCCTCTGCACCGCATTCCGGAAGATCAGACCGAGCCGCAAAGGAGGCCATGATCCAGGTGGAACAGATGATGCTGCACACCAAAGAGGCGTACAAGGCCAGCAAGTTGGCTTACAATGCCAGCACAGCGCTTCGCACCAATGTCCGAGTAAGTTCGATTGTAAGTATATTTCCGATTGAATTCCTGTCTTCTTTGATTGTACACCCAATGGGTGTTTTCCACTTGTATGATATTTGAAAGTTCTCCACTCGAATAGATCGGGTCTTAATCGAGTAGATTTTGGTCCAGTGGGGGCACGCTGAGTGCACCCACTAGGTGTAGTCCTCGAGACCGCTGTCGAGTGCTTGCATTGGTAGGGGTCTTACAGTTCGTCATGTGCGGAATACGTTTGCTACTCGACACGTCGAGCGAAGTTTGTCCTGGCCACACCACTCTGAAGCTATCTTGTAGGTTTCATGGATATCATTTCATCAACCATGATATGACGCTACTTCAAAGGTGCGGGGTGGGGTGGCGGATCACTCGACAGATCGAGTGTTAGCGGGTCCAATGGGGCACTCTGAGTGAACCCACTGGGTGTAGTCCCCGAGACCGTTGTCGAGTGCTTCCACTGCCAAGGGTCTTAGAAGAGACGATATTCATATGCTTGCACATGTTTTTTTATTCTCTGACACTCGACAGATCGAGAGTTAGCAGATCTAGTGGGGGCACGCTGAGTGCACCCACTCGGTGTAGTCCCCAAGACCGCCGTCGAGTGCTTGCACTGGCGGGGGTCTGATAGAGACCATCGAATGCTTAGACATGGTAGACCTTGTCGAATGTTTTAGGAACCAGTGAGGGCAAGCTGAGTGCACCCACTGGGTGTAGTCCCCGAGGCTACTGTTGATCATAGACGATGAGCAGTAGTCTTAAAAACTTGAACTTAGGACTTTTGTCGTACGCGGAGTACGCTTACCACTCGACACGTCGAGTGTACTTTTTTTCTTAGTTGTCCCACACCGAAGCTACCTTATAGGTTTCATGGACATCATTTCATCAACCATGATATGACGCTACTTCAAAGGTGCGGAGTAGGGTTGACAGGTCATTCGACAGATCGAGTGTTAGAAGTTCCAGTGGGTCTGAGTGCACCCACTGGGTGTAGTCCCTGAGACCGTCGTCGAGTGCTTGCACTGGCGGGGGTCTGATAGAGACCATCTTGAACTCTGGGTTGTTTATGGTACGCGAAGTACATGAGCCACTCGACATGTCGGGTGGACTTTTTGCTTGAATTCTTCCTCTCCTGAACGCAGGTTTCATGGATGTTATTTTGATCAACCATGATATGACGCTACTTCAGGGTAGTGGGGTGGGGCAGGGTGCGCCATCCGGTCGACTGTTTTTGACCTTCTGCACTCGGGAGTGTAGGTGTTTCTTGTCGACTGAATTTTTTCTTTGTTGATTTTAGAGAGCTTGCGAACTTGGTGCACAGTACAAGGACCTCGAGGAGGAAAGGAACCAGCTGCGAGTGGACTTGGAGGTCTCCAACAGTAGTTTGGAGTGAGTGCGGACTAAACTGAAAACTCTGGGAGGTAACTTCTATCGACCCAATGCATTCTTATCCTCACTTTCCATGCTTTGAATCGAGTGTTTTCACTCTAACAGACGTACGCGATGAAAACTGTCGACTCCAAGCGCGACTCAACAATGCTATTTCTTTAGATACCATGAAGAAGGCGCTGGAGGACAAGGACAAAGCGCTTCCTGATGCCCAACGGGTGGCGAGGGAGAAGACTGAAGCTGCTGAGCAGAAACTGGTCGCCGCCAAGAAGATGGAGGTGGAAAACTCCAAGCTGAAGCAGGAACGGGTGGAACTCATCAAGAAGACTAAGAAGCTGACCAAGAGGAGCAATGGCTTGGAGAAGCACTTGGGGGAGTTCGCGAGAAAGATGTATAGCATGCTCGACGGTAACCATCACTGTCGACTGAACTTCATAAAATCCTCGACGATGGTATTTCATTAAACCTCCTCTCATTCCTTCTTCCCAACAGAAATCAACCAGGACTTTAAAAAGGAAACCGAAGAAATCGAGCCCAATTTGGTGATGGAGTGGCCATGAACATGTTCCGACTCAACGTCAGACTCTAGGGCGTTCAAGCATATGTCCTCCGACTGAAAGCTGTGATGGAGAAGATCGACAAAAGAACTGTGGCCCGATGACACCCTTTAGCTTGATCTTACATCCATGATGGCACGCCTTAATGACCTTCCCAGTCGAGTGCAAGCTTGGAAAAAATCTGCCGCCCGCTGCGCAGCCGATGTGGCGCTCTCCCTCGTAAGAGTCCATTACAAGGAGGCAAGGGAGGACAAGTTGAAGGAGCTCCGAGTAATGAATACAAAGAAGCTTTAGTTTGAAGACTTCATGGAGACCTTCATTGATGCAGCCACGAGGATCGCACATGGGATTGACTTGGACATATTCGTCGAGCCAGCAAGCTCGTCGGGTGCTTGATAAACTTGATTAATGGGAAAACTTTATTTGCCTCGGTATGCCGAGTGGAAATGTGTTGACCTAAAAAATTCATTCAGGCCTTAAGCCTGAGCAGGTTTGCTTGCGTGCGAAACACTTATCTGCAATGAAGCCACTTAATTTATCCGTATTTGGCTTTCAATCGTTTGTTTGACTGGATTTGTTTTTTGACTTAGGCGAAAGCTGGTTCGCAGCTAAGCCCCCGAGTGTGAGGATTGCTCAACACTCGGAATAGTTTTGGACTTAGGTGAAGACTGGTTCGTAGCTAAGCCGTCGAGTGAATGGAACGCTATCCACTCAACAAGGTTTTAATCTTAGGCGAAGGCATGTTCGCAGCTAAGCCTCCGAGTGTGAGGATTGCTCAACACTCGGAGTAGTTTTGGATTTAAGCAAAGACTGGTTGGTTCTTAACTTAGGCGAAGGCATGTTCGCAGCTAAGCCCCCAAGTGTGAGGATTTCTCAACACTCGGAGCAGTTTTGAACTTAGGCGAAGACTGATTCGCAGCTAAGTTGTCGAGTGAATGGCCTGCTATCCACTTGCAGGGTTTTTAACTTAGGCAAAAGTATGTTCGCAGCTAAGCCCCCGAGTGTGAGGATTGCTCAACACTCGGAGTAGTTCTAAACTTAGGCGAAGACTTATTTGCAGCTAAGTTGTCGACTGAATGGACTGCTATCCACTCGACAGGTTTTTTAATTGAGGCGAAAGCATGTTCGCAGCTAAGCCCCTGAGTGTGAGGATTGCTCAACACTCAGAGTAGTTTTGAAATTAGGTGAACACTGATTCGCAGCTAAGTCATCGAGTGAATGGACTGTTATGCACTCGGCAGGGTTTTTAACTTAGGCGAAAGCATGTTCGCAGCTAAGCCCCCGAGTGTGAGGATTGTTGTGAGGACCCCGCCTCATAAGTCGTGATTACTGAATGCACGTGTATAGTGATCCCAGAGATCAATGCTCACTGAACACACAGAAGCTGAATAACAAGAGTCTTACATCCACACTTAATGTCTTACACAAATAAAGACCATAAAGGCCTAGTCTTACATAGATAGGGCCACGAGGGCCAAACGCTTAAATAGAACAAGCAGCAGAAATCCTGATCGAAAGCGTGAACCCATGCCATCTGCCTTAACCTACAGGCATTCTGACTAGGAAGCATCCTAGTTCACATGTTCGTCACCAACGAACTCTTCAACATACTCCTGTTCTTCCATGCATAGCTAATTAAATAACAAGTGGCAAGCCAACGAGTACTTTGAATGTACTCGCAAGCAACCCAAGTTGTGGAACAAGGTAACAAAGATGCATGATATAGCACTAAGTAGGTAATTTGCGGAAAGCTAGTTTTAAATGCAATGACATGATCAAGTAACTAGTAAGCATGCATCAACAATAGGCAGATATCCATATGAACAAGTTACATATATCATCATAAGTAGGGGTTGAACACCTCATGTTCATTCATCATGTTAAGTCATCGGACTTAGTTCAATTCTCATCTAAGTCATCGGACTTAGCTCATGTGACCTCTTTGTCACTATCACACCCATACTCACACCA
Source organism: Hordeum marinum (assembly GCA_022496015.1). NCBI lineage: Eukaryota > Viridiplantae > Streptophyta > Magnoliopsida > Poales > Poaceae > Hordeum > Hordeum marinum. The sequence goes on from CM039672.1 coordinate 49,672,911, forward strand.
AGTTTTTACGAAAACATCCGGACGTAGTTTAAGGAGGACCTCCAACTGTCCATGACCGCGGACGCGGCTATTCGAATAGTTTTACACTCTGTAAAGGTTGCACACTTTACCCACAAGATTCGAGGAACTTTCGTGTCATCCACGACCCGCGGTATATAACATACCCGAGGTAAGCACCCAAACAATGCCTTTCCCATGGTGATACTAAACAAAGAGTCCACTCGTTGGTGCCATCCCTCATGATATACATCACTTGTATCATCCATGAGGGCACGCAACGGTGTGCCCGGTGCCTGTAAAGACATCACATGGCCTTCCACTTCCGGGACGACCCCGTCTCAAGAGTGACCACTTCACTCTTGCCACTAGTAATGCGGGCTCCTTGCTAGCACCAACCACGGTAATCAACAAGGCCCCGTCCCATAAGGGGTATCGTGGTTGCGCATGTAAGGTTAGGACGGTCAACAGACCTTAAAACTCTTCATTTTTGAAAACACGCACTCACTTGCTCCGGCATACCACTTCTTTCTCAAGTGGTCACCCAACTCATCCTCATCTCCCTCGGGCATTAGTGGCACCCGACGGGTTTTTTGAAAAGTCTTTGAAATCATTTCTTCCTTTCCAACACTATGACTAAATCCCAAACCCACTTGTGTAGCATCTATTAGCATCCTATCTACACCCACCCACATAACCCTCATAAGGTGGTAGGGTCATGCTTGATGAAAGTGTCAATGGTAAAAGCATCGGAGGTAACCCACTGAAGGGGAACTCCACATCATGATCAATCATCGAAACAACAAGTGCTATATGTCATCCATGAAAAAGTTTCTTAACATGGTCAAAGGGCTGCTTGCCTAGCTCAACAAAGTCTCTAGAATCTTTGAAGTCTTTGGGTCCAACTTCCTCGTCAACAGCGCAATCTATCGTCGTGATAAAATAGCGATAAAAATAAGCATCACACAAAATAGAGCACACAAGCCACTATCAAAAATGCTACCCTACTCTGATAAATACTAGAGACTACAGTAAAAATGTTTGTTTAATATTTTGTTATGAAAAACATTTATAAAAACTATTAAACAGAGGCAGATAATGCCAAATAGGGGGTTTTAAATTAAAACAATACATAAAATTTGTTCAAACATTTTTACAAATGGCACTAATAAATTCTAGGGAATATTCTAGGAATTTAGGTGCAAAATTTATTATCATAGGGTTTTTATTGGGCTCTGTGGGATTTTTCATAGGGTTTTTATTGGGCTCTGTGGGATTTTTGCAAAAATCCCATAGAAAAGAAAAAGAAAAAGGCCACGGGACCCTAGGGCCAGAGGCGGCCAGTGGCTCGGCCGGCACAGCTGGCCAGCCAGCTGGCCTTGCGCGCGGCCAGGTTTAAACCTGACGCACGGGGCCCGGCCGTCAGCGACCGCGAGGCGGAGAGAGAGCACGGGAGAGGGAGAGAGAGGCCGATAGGTGGGTCCCACCTGTCGGATCCTTCTCCCACCTAAGGGCAGTGAGGGGAGAGGCTCACCAATGGCAGCGTGGGGCACGGCGACGACAGGCGATGGCGGGAACGGGCTCGGGGAGGAGTTGCCGTTCCAGCGGAGGTCGAAGGGAAGCCGGAGGTGGTCGGAGCCGCCGGCGGGAGAAGGTCGCAGTGGAGCCGCTTCGGGTGGGGGCCGCCGGCATCGCCTCTTGCAGCAAATCGGTCGAGAAAGACGGGGGGGAAGATGCGGGAGCTCTTTGGGGGCTCATTGGAGGTGGAAGGAAGGCCGGAGCGGGTCGGTAGCTCGAGATCGACGAAGCCCCGATTCGGCGGTGCCTCAGTCGATCCCAAGCACAGGAGCTCCGGGCGGTCACTAGGGCGGCTCAGGGGGGTTTGAAGGGGGCAGGGGGCTAGAGGAGGAGAGAGGAGGGCTCGAGGCCCTCTTTATAGCTGGGGCATGAGTCCACCGACGAGTCGTGCGCCGCAGAGGACGTGGCCGAGGCCAGAGGGGGCTTGCAGGGCTGCTCGGGGTGTACTTGGGGTTGGTCCATGACGAGCGGGAGCAAGGGAGAGAGAGGGAAGGGCACGCGTGCGAGGTTGCAGGTTGGCCGAGCCGGGCGGCGCTCGGCATGTGCGGGAGGAGGGAGAAGGAGGAGGAGAGAGGAGGGGGCCAACCGTGTTGCGTGTCACGGACGCCGAGGGTGTCTCGGGGGACATGAGGGGAGGCCCAAGATGCTCAGGAGCGCTCATTAGGTGACGGCTATAGTGCGGGAGCACACTATAGCGCGCTCTAGAGCGTGCATATGGCCGGCATGGCCGTTGCCCGCGCACTCTGGGGTGCCCCACCTTGTCCAGTAGCCTCTGGAGGGTCTCGAGATGCCCCTTGGATGCTATGGGGCTAGGGAGAGCTAGGGAGAAAAGAAAGGGGAGGGAGGAAGCTTCTGCCATGGTGAAACAGAGGTGAAAATGGGGTTTTTACCCCACCTCCCAGTGACCTGAGGGCTTGGGTTTTTTATTGGAGGTGCTTGGGCATTGCCAGAAGGTGTGGTAAAAGTTTGAAGGCAAGGGGAAGAGAGAAAGGAGGTGAAATCAGAGACTTACCATATCACCAGAAGGTGTTTGATGGGGTTTTGGGCAAGAAATTTATTCCATCTTACTGAGATATTCAATAGGGTCAAGGGCTAGGTAAAAAATGAGGTGATTCACCAAGTTTGAGCTCAAGTGGGAAAAGTTGACAATGGAAACTTGGTAAAACCTAGAAACCAACAGAATTAGGTTTCTGTAGAGCTAGTGATGCTAGGCTTTTACCCTTGATGCACCAGTTAGTGTAGCATCATTATTTGGTGATTAGAGCATGATCGCAAGGTTTGAGGCGAAGGGGAGAAACTTCACAATGTAAAGTTGCTCAAATTTTAATCTGGACAGGGAGGGTTTTGAGATGGTTTGATGAACCAAATCAACTTGGATTGAGGTGAAATCTTGCAAGATCATCACCTATGATAGTGTTGACTTTCTGCAATTTTCCTGGAATTTATTGAGAATATTTCTTATAGAAATATTTTAAAATCTTGATTTGAACAGAAAGGGTTTTGAGGGGTTTTGTCCATGATTTTAATATTCCCATGTGTTGAAACTTATATATATGGAAAATATATGTCCACTGAGTTTCCCTAAATTTTCTCAAATATTTTTAAAGCATTTAAATAATTTTTCCCTAAGAAAAACCATTTATGGTCTTGAGAAAAAGCCTTTAAATAAAATATAAAAATAATCTTTAAAATTAATATTTGGTGGTTTTGGAAAGTCTTATATGTAGTAGTTTTGAAATAAAGCCTTTGGGGAGAAGGATCCACCCAATTTGAGGACTTGCAGTGCAAACCTCAACTCAGGGTGTTTTGAAAACCTGATTTGGATAAATGCTTTTTGGCCAAAATAAAATTTGATAAAAATAGTTTTGGACTCTATTCACATGGCATGTTCATTGGGCAAGATGTTTGGGTCAAGGAAGATTAATAGGAAGAGGGATAGAATCTAAGAGTGTCATATACCACAATCATCAAGCAAGCAAACATCATTTCAAACAAGCACAAGCACTTGAAAAAGTTTATTTGGCTCCAAATTTTATAAATCCGAACATAACAAGGTGATACAAACACAGGGTGTGACAGACCTACCCCCTTAGAAGAATCTCGTCCCTGAGATTCCTAGGCTAAGCGCTAAAAAGATAAGGGAACTCTGATCTAAGACAGTCTTAATGCTCCCAGGTTGCTTCAGCTTCAGTGTGGTTGCTCCTCTGGACCTTGAAGTACTTGATGGTGCGGCTTCGGGTGCAACGTTCAGCTTCATCCAAAATGCGAACCGGACTCTCACGATAAGTAAGGTCTGGCTGAAGATCGATGGCTTGATGGTCGATGTCCTTGTAGAGGTCAGGGCGGTTGGGATCTTGGAGACACTTCCAGAGCTGTGACGCATGAAAGACGTTGTGCACATCCGACAGCTCGGAAGGTAGCTCTAGCTGATAGGCGACTTCTCCGCGCATAGCGGTGATCTTGAAGGGGCTGATGTATCTTGGTGCAAGCTTTCCCTTGACATGGAAACACTTGTTCCCTTTGAGAGGCGTGACTCAGAGGTAGACATGGTCACCGGCACAGAAGTTCACTTCTCAGCGGTGAGAGTCGGCGTGGCTCTTCTGTCTTGATTTGGCGGCCTCCAGACACTGTCGGACGAGTTGAACTTGCTCTTCTGCCTCGTGGAGGATATCTAATCCAAAAACTAATCCTTCTCCGGTCTCTGACCAGTTGAGGGGAGTACGGCACTTGCGTCCATACAACACCTCAAATGGTGCCATGTGAAGACTCGACTGATAGTTGTTGTTGTAGGAGAACTCGGTGAATGGTAGGCAATCTTCCAACTTGGCTCCATATGCCAAAACACAAGCGCGGAGCATATCTTTGAGTATCTGATTTACTCGTTCTGTTTGCCCACCGGTCTGGGGGTGAAAAGCAGTGCTTAAGGAGAGATTGGTTCCCATAGCTTCCTGAAACATCTTCTAGAATCTTGAGGTGAACTGGGTTTCTCGGTCCGACACAATTTCCTTTGGAACTCCGTGAAGACTCACGATTTGCTCGATGTAGAGACTAGCTAGCTTGTTACCGTCATAGGTGGTCTTGACAGGAATGAAATGGGCTACCTTGGTCAGGTGGTCAACAATGACCCAAATGGAATCATGTCCCTTGCTTGACCTTGGTAATCCGGTGATGAAAACCATCTTGACTTTGTCCCACTTCCATTCACGCACTTTGAGAGGTTGCAATAGTCCAGCGGGTCGCTGATGCTCAGCCTTGACTCTCTGGCATATGTCACACTTAGTAACGAACGTGCCTATCTCCTGTTTCATGCCATGCCACCAGAATCTTGCCTTGAGGTCTTGATACATCTTGGTTACTCTAGGATGGATGGAGTAGCGATTGTCATGAGCTTCTTGCAAGATCAGGTTCTTGAGCTCCTCCTTGTTGGGTACGCAAATTTGATTCCCGAACCATACAACTCCTTGTTCATCCACCGAGAATCCTGGGGCCTTGCCTGCCTTGATCTTCCTCTTGATGCCTTTAATGCTCTCATGTCCCTTCTGGGCTTCTTTGATATCATCCATCAAGGTAGGCTTTGCTTAGAGGTTGGCGAGGAATCCTGGTGCAACCAGTTCCAAGCTGAAGCTTTCCAGTTCTTCATACAGGGCGGGTAGCCTTTCCTTAATCATGGCATTCAAGGAACAAGCCTTTCTGCTTAAGGCGTCTGCTACCACATTGGCCTTTCCGGGGTGGTACTGAACACTGAGGTCGTAATCCTTGATCAACTCCAGTCATCTACGCTTCCTTATGTTCAATTCCCTTTGAGTGAAGATATACTTCAAACTCTTGTGGTCTGTGAATATTTCACATCGCTTCCCTAGAAGGTAATGTCGCCATGTCTTCAAGGCATGAACCACGGCTGCCAACTCGAGATCATGAGTTGCGTAGTTCTCTTCATGCGGTCGTAGCTGTTTGGATAGATATTCTACAACTCTGCCTTCTTGCATCAGAACACCTCCAAGCCCGGTTCTTGATGCATCACAATAAATCACAAACTCCTTGTGAATATCGGGGGTGGCCAAAACTGGGGTTGTGGTCAATCTCTTCTTGAGATCCTGGAAGCTTTCTTCACACTTAGTTGTCCATTCGAACTTCTTGTCCTTCTTCAAAAGTTGGGTCATGGGTCGAGCAATGCTCGAGAATCCTTCCATGAACTTGCGGTAATATCCAGCGAGTCCGAGGAAGCTCGTGACTTCCTTCACGGTGGTTGGGGTTTGCCATTCAGTCACAACTTCAATCTTGGCAGGGTCCACTGACAATCCTTCTGCTGTCAACACATGACCCAAGAATCCAAAATCATGCAGCCAAAATTCACACTTGCTGAACTTGGCATAAAGCTGGTGCTCTCGAATCTACTCTAGGACCAATCTCAAGTGTTCCTCATGCTCTTCTTTAGACTTAGAGAAGACGAGTATGTCATCAATGAAGATGACAACGAACTTGTCCAAGTACTCCATGAAGACCTTATTCATGAGGTACATGAAGTAGGCAGGGGCATTTCTTAACCTGAATGACATGACTGTGTATTCATACAGGCCATACTGGGTTACAAACGTCGTCTTAGGAATGTCTTGGGGTCTGATCTTCAGCTGGTAGTACCCAGACCTGAGGTCGATCTCAGAGAACACCATGGCTCCATTCAATTGATCAAACAGGTCTTCAATCTTAGGGAGTGGGTACTTGTTCTTTATTGTGACTTCATTGAGAGAACGGTAATTGACATAGAGTCTGATAGTTCCGTTCCTCTTTGACACAAATAGAACAGGCGATCCCCAAGGAGAGGCACTAGGGAGAATGAATCCTTTTCTGAGCTGCTCTACTAGTTGCTTCTTCAACTCAGCCAACTCTTCGGATCCCATCCTGTAGGCCTTCTTATAGATGGGCCTTGATCCGGGCATAAGCTCAATGATGAACTCAATGTCATGGTTAGGAGGCATTTCGGGAAGCTCATCAGGAAACACATCCGGGTATTCACATACCACTGGCACTTGATCCAACTCAACTCCCGATAAATAGTTAGCCTGAGGGGCTTGAGTGGAGGTAGGGTTGGGGACATACTTGACTTCCACTCCTTGGCTATTGGTCATGGTGACAATCCTCTTGGCATAATCTAACAAGCCTTGATGCTTGGTCAACCAATTCATGCCAAGGATGACGTCCAAGCCTGGTGAATCCAGAACTATAAGGTCTGCTAGGAAGTCTACCCCATTGATATCATTCTTCACTCCTTTGCACCCTATCTCGGACTTCATAACTGAACCCGGGGTTTGTATCAACATACGACTATCCAGGGGTATAGGTTTCATGCCACTCTCTAAGGCAAACTTTTGGGTGAAAAAAGAATGCGAAGCTCCACAATCAAACAGTACTGTTACTGGAGTTGAGTTGACGAGGAATGTACCCAGTATGACGTCCGGGTCTTCCTGGGCTTCCTCTGCGGTGACGTGATTCACACAACCCTTGCCATTGTTGGGCTGGTTGCAGGGAGCGGGGTTCCTTGGTGGTGATCCACGGGCTTGACCTTGGGTTGGCGCATTGGGGCACGGGGCATCTGGATTCCTGTTGGGGCAAAGCTTAGAGATGTGTCCAGACTAACCACATCCAAAGCAAGTGACTTGCCCAGGGTTGTTGTTGAAGCTTCTGCCACTGTTGTTGTTATTGGTTTGTTGTTGTAAGCTGGCCTGGGATTGGCATACTGCTGAGGCTGGTAGCTCGTACGTGGCGCAAGAGGTCTAGCTTGCTATGGCTGATAGGTTGGCTTGGCTGGGGCTGGCTGCCAGGGGCGAGGCTTCTAGTTGCTGGAGTTACCCTTGCTAATCATCTTGCACTTGCGAGTGTCGTCTATGGCATGACGCTTGTCTTCCAGCATGAGGGCCTTGTTTACTAGGTCGAAGAAGGTACGACAGTCGCAGACAATGAGCTGATACTGCAGGGTCTGTTGAAGTCCTTCCATGAAGCGTTCCTTCTTGGCAGTCTCTGTGTTGACATCTTCAGGTGCATACCTTGACAGCAGGTTGAACTTCTACAAGTACTCCTTGATAGAGCCACTTCCTTGCTTCAGCACTCGGAATTCTCTCTTCTTGATAGCCATGATCCCAGAAGGAATGTGGACGGTGTGGAATCCTTCCTTGAAGTCGTTCCAAGTGATCACACGTTCCCCTTGCATGACCTTGAGTCCATCCCACCAAGCTCGGGCGGTACCTCCGAGGCAGTGAGAGGCATAAAGCACCTTCTCACGATCCTCATTGCAATTGACCAGTGCAAGGAGGTCCTTGATGGTGCGGATCCAATCATCAGCATCCAATGGTTCAGCAGTCTCGGTGAAGGTTGGGGGCGAATTCCTCATGAACTTGGACAAAGTGGAGCGGCCATTGCCGTTCCTACCTTGTTGCTGGTTGTTCACAAGGGCTTGAGCCATCTGCTGGATAGCAGCATTGTTGGCCTGGCGTTCCTCTCGGAGAACTTGGAGAAGCTGAGCTATGGTCATGTTCTCCGGTGGAGGTGGTGGTGGGGGAATGTCGCCTTGTGGTTGCTCCTGGTGTTCTCCAGCATGAGCAGCCCCACCAGCTCCCTGTTGCTGGCTTGAGTTGCCGGATTCAGGGTTGGCGAAAGAGCTGTTGCAGGTAGCAGTCACCATCCTGTTTGGAGCAGCCAAGTCAAACAACTGGGATAGACGAGAGGAAAAGCAACAACGAAAAAGCACGCCTAAGGGGGTTGGTCAAGTGCAAGTGTGGTAAAAGAAAGGTCGAAAGACCAACATATATTAAGATAGACGATGGAGTCGCTTACATGTTGCCTAGGGCAAAAGCGCGACTTGCATCGGAACACAAACAGCAAAACAAACAACAAGCACACACGGTTTCATGTGAACCATTACACAGACTCGACTTCGCATGAGGGGTACATGACTGATCCTACCCTAGGGGTTCTCCTACTCAGGTGGTGGAGTTCTCAGTCTCGTAGTCACGCTCCTCTGGGTCTTCCTCCTGTTCATCATCTGAACAGGCATCATTCCCGGTCGAAGCAGTCGGGGAACGAGGAGGTCCATCTGATGACGCTTTGCTGGCGGGTCGGTGAAGAGCTCATGGTACTCCTTCGCACTCATGCAATGACGACGTGTAGGTGCATCACTAGCTGGGGGTACTCCTCCTTGATAAGCGACAGCTGGTCGTCCCTCGGGGGCTCCATCCTTCTTGATCTTGTCTGGCTTCGTCTTGGCTTGCCGAAGTAGCTCTCGGGTATTGTGAAGTTCCTCACGGAGCTTCACGGACTCCTGTATCAGGTTATGAACCAGACTATCGGCGGAGAGGCTAAAGTAGGTCTGGAACATGAGTGGTGTGCCATCCTCCTTGGTCAGAATAAGCGTCCAACTCTCAGCAAGATCATCCTTCCTGAAGGGAAGGTAGCGAGTAGCTGGCTCGTCAGCCATCTCTGGAATGATGCTCGAACGTGTAAGAGGGCCTTGCGTGCAGCAGTCTCGACCGCAATCATGGTCTCCATCCGTGGTCCTTCAAAGAACCAACTAGTCGGGGAGTCGTTTGCCTTCACGACCACATCCACATGGTACTCCTTGGTGACGGCATCGACCGAGTGCTCATGGTAGAGGAAAATGGGTGGTTGGCAAAACTGGCACTTCTCCAGGCTATCCCAAGGAGCAAGGGAAAGCCGAATGTCAGGAAGGCTTCGGGTACGACGGCCATCTAAAAAGGTTTGAAAGGAGGAGGGTCAGCAGAGTGTTGTGTGAAAAATAGAAGAGGTAAATAGTGCATAATTCCTAAGTACAAATGCTAGGTGTAGTTTTGAAAACGGTTTAATCCTGACTAACGTCCATGCTAACTAAGGGCTTCCTATAGTTAGGATGGCTCTGATACCAACTCTGTGGGGACCCCGACTCATAAGTCGTGATCACCGAATGCACGTGTACAGTGATCCCAGAGATCAATGCTCACTGAACACACAAAAGCCGAATATCAAGAGTCTTACATCCACACTTAATGTCTTACACAAATAAATACCATAAAGGCCTAGTCTTAGATAGATAGGGCCACGAGGGCCAAACACTTAAATAGAACAAGCAGCGGAAATCCTGATCGAAAGCGTGAACCCATGCCATCTGCCTTAACCTACATGCATTCTGACTGGGAAGCGTCCTAGTTCGCATGTTCGTCACCAACAAACTCTTCAACATACTCATGTTCTTCCATGCCTTGCCAATTAAATAACCAGTGGCAAGTCAATGAGTACTTTGAATGTACTCGCAAGAAACCCAAGTTGTGGAACAAGGTAACAATGATGCATGATATAGCACTAAGTAGGTAATTTGCGGAAAGCTAGTTTTAAATGCAACGACATGATCAAGTAACTAGTAAGCATGCATCAACAATAGGCAGATATCCATATGAACAAGTTATAGATATCATCATAAGTAGGGGTTCAACACCTCATGTTCATTCATCATGCTAAGTCATCGGACTTAGTTCAGTTCCCATGCTAAGTCACCGGACTTAGCTCATGTGACCTCTTTGTCACTATCACACCCATACTCACACCAAGTTTTTACGAAAACATCCGGACGTAGTTTAAGAAGGACCTCCAACTGTCCATGACCGCGGACGCGGCTATTCGAATAGTTTTACACTCTACAGAGGTTGCACACTTTACCCGCAAGACTCGGGGAACTTCCGTGTCATCCACGACTCGCGGTATATAACATAGAGGTAAGCACCCGAACAATGTCTTTCCCATTGTGATACTAAACAAAGAGTCCACTCGTTGGTGCCATCCCTTATGATATACATCACTCGTATCATCCATGAGGGCACGCAATGGTGTGCCTGGTGCCTCTAAAGACAGCGCATGGCCTTCCACTTTCGGGACGACCCCGTCTCAAGAGTGACCACTTCACTCTTGCCACTAGTAATGTGGGCTCCTTGCTAGCACCAACCACAGTAATCAACAAGTCCCCGTCCCATAAGGGTTATCGTGGTTGCACATGTAAGGTTGGGACAGTCAGCAGACCTTTAAACTCTCCGTTTTCGAAAACACACACTCACTTGCTCCGGCATACCACTTCTTTCTCAAGTGGTCACCCAACTCATCCTCATCTCCCTCGGGCATTAGTGGCACCCGACGGGGTTTTCAAAAAGTCTTTGAAATCATTTCTTCCTTTCCAACACTATGCATAAATCCCAAACCCACTTGCGTAGCATCTATTAGCATCCTATCTACACCCACCTGCATAATCCTCATAAGGTGGTAGGGTCATGCTTGATGCAAGTGTCAATGAAAAAAGCATCGGAGGCAACCCACCGAAGGGGGAACTCCACATCATGATCAATCATCGAAACAACAAGTGCTATATGTCATGCATGAAAAAGTTTCTTAACATGGTCAAAGGGATGCTTGCCTGGCTCAACAAAGTCTCCTGGGTCTTCGAAGTCTTCGGATCCAACTTCCTCGTCAACAGCGCAATCTATCGTCATGATAAAATAGCGATAAAAATAAGCATCACACAAAACACAGCACACAAGCCACTATCAAAAATGCTACCCTACTCTGATAAATACTAGAGACTATAGTAAAAATGTTTGTTTAATATTTTGTTATGAAAACATTTTTAAAAACTATTAAACAAAGGAAGATAATGCCAAATAGGGTTTTTTTAAATTAAAACAGTACACAAAATGTTTTCAAACATTTTTACAAATGGCACTAATAAATTCTAGGGAATATTCTAGGAATTTAGGTGCAAAAATTATTGTGATAGGGTTTTTATTGGGCTTTGTGGGATTTTTGCAAAAATCGCACAGAAAATAAAAAGAAAAAGACCACGGGACGCTAGGGCCAGAGGCGGACAGTGGCTAGGACAGCACAGTTGGCCAGCCAGCCGGCCTCACGCGCGGCTAGGTTTAAACCTGACGCGTGGGGCCCGACCGTCAGCGACCGCGAGAGGGAGAGAGAGCGCGGGAGAGGGAGAGAGAGGCCGAAAGGTGGGTCCCACCTGTCGGATCCTTCTCCCACCTCAGGGCAGAGAGGGGAGAGGCTCACCGGCGGCGGTGTGGGGCACGACGACGGCAGGCGATGGCGGGAACGGGCTTGGGGAGGAATCGCGGTTCCACGGGAGGTCGAAGGGAAGCCAGAGGTGTCGGAGCCGCCGGCGGGAGAAGGTCGTGGCGGAGCCGCTTCGGGTGTGGGTCGCCGGCGTTGCTTCTTATAGCAAATCTGTTGGGGAAGAAGGGGGAAGATGCGGGAGCTCTCTGGGGGCTCAATGGAGGTGGAAGGAAGGCCCGAGCGGGCCGGTAGCCCGAGATCGACGAAGCCTCGATGCGGTGGTGCCTCGGTCGATCCCGAGCACAGGAGCTCCGGACGGTCACTAGGGCGTCTTAAGGGGGGTTTGAAAGTTGCAGGGGGCCAGAGGAGGAGAGAGGAGGGCTCGGGGCCCTCTTTATAGATGGGGCGTGAGTCCACCGACGAGCTGTCCGCCGGAGAGGGGGACAGAGGCCGAAAGGTGGGTCCCACCCGTCGGATCCTTCTCCCACCTCGGGGCAGAGAGGGTAGAGGCTCACCAACGGCGGAGCAGGGCACGGCGACGATAGGCGATGGCGGGAACGGGCTCGGGGAGGAGTCGCCATTCTAGGGGAGGTCGAAGGGAAGCCGGAGGTGGTCGGAGCCGCCGGCGGGAGAAGGTCGCGATGGAGCTGGTTCGGGTGTGGGTCACCGGTGTTGCTTCTTGTAGCAAATTGGTCGGGGAAGAAGGGGGGAAGATGCGGGAGCTCTCTAGGGACTCAATGGAGGTGGAAGGAAGGCCGGAGCGGGCTGGTAGCCCGAGATCGACGAAGCCCCGATGCGGCGGTGCCTCGGTCGATCCCGGGCACAGGAGCTCTGGACGGTCACTAGGGAGGCTCAGGGGGGGGGGGGTTGAAAGTGGCAGGGGGCCAGAGGAGGAGAGAGGAGGGCTCGAGGCCCTCTTTATAGATGGGGCATGAGTCCACCGACGAGCCGTCCGCTAGAGAGGACGTGGCCGAGGCCAGGGGAGAGGGGGCTTGCGGGGCTGCTCGGGGGTTTACCTGGGGTTGGTCCACGTCGAGTGGGAGCAAGGGAGAGAGAGGGGAGGGCATGCATGCGAGGTTGCGGGTTGGCCGAGCCGGGCACCGCTCGGCACGCACGGGAGGAGGGAGAAGGAGGAGGAGGAGAGAGGAGGGGGCCGACTGCGTTGTGTGTCACGGACGCCGAGGGCGTCTTGGGGGACACGAGGGGGAGGCCCAAGGTGGTCGGGGGCGCTCATTGGGCAACGGCTACAGTGTGGGAGCGCATTGTAGCGTGCTCCAGAGCGTCCATATGGCCGGCATGGCCGTTGCCCGGACGCTCTGGGGTGCCCCACCTTGTCCAGTAGCCTCTGGAGGGTCTGGAGATGCCCCTTGGATGCTATGGGGCTAGGGAGAGCTAGGTAGAAAAGAAAGGGGAGGGAGGAAGCTTCTGCCATGGTGAAACATAGGTGAAAATGGGGGTTTTACCCGACCTCCGAGTGACCTGAAGGCTTGGGTTTTTAATTGGAGGTGCTTGGGCATTGCGAGAAGGTGTGGTAAAAGTTTGAAGGCAAGGAGAAGAGAGAAAGGGGGTGAAATCAGAGACTTACCATTTCACCAGGAGGTGTTTGATGGGGTTTTGGGCAAGAATTTTTTTTCCATCTTACTGAGATATTCAACAGGGTCAAGGGCTACGTAAAAATAAGATGATTCACCAAGTTTGAGCTCAAGTGGGAAAAGTTGACAATGGAAACTTGGTAAACCCTAGAAACCAACAGAATTAGGTTTTTGTAGATCCAGTGATGCTAGGCTTTTACCATTGATGCACCACTTAGTGTAGCATCACTATTTGTTGATTAGAGCATGATCACAAGGTGTGAGGCCAAGGGGAGAAACTTCACAATGTAAAGTTGCTCAAATTTGAATCTGGACAGGGAGGGTTTTGAGATGGTTTGATGAACCAAATCAACTTGGATTGAGGTGAAATCTTGCAAGATCATCACGTATGATAGTGTTGACTTGCTGGAATTTTCCTGGAATTTATTGAGAATATTTCTTATAGAAATATTTCAAAAGCTTGATTTTAACAGAAAGGGTTTTGAGGGGTTTTGTCCATGATTTGAATATGCCCATGTGTTTAAACTCCTATATATGGAAAATATATGTCCAGTGAGTTTCCCAAAATTTTCTCAAATATTTTGAAAGCATTTAAATAATTTTCCCTAAGAAAAACTATTTCTGGTCTTAAGAAAAAGCCTTTAAATAAAATATAAAAATAATCTTTAAAATTAATATTTGGTGGTTTTGGAAAGTCTTATATGTAGTAGTTTTGAAATAAAGCCTTTGGGGAAGAAGGATCCACCAAATTTGAGGACTTGTAGTGGAAACCTCAACTCAGAGGTTTTTGAAAACCTGATTTGAATAAATGCTTTTTGGCCAAAATAAAATTTGATAAAAATAGTTTTGGGCTCTATTCACATGGCATGTTCATTGGGCAAGATGTTTGGGTCAAGTAAGATGAATAGGAAGAGGGATAGAATCTAAGAGTGCCATATACCACAATCATCAAGCAAGCAAACATCATTTCAAACAAGCACAAGCACTTGAAAATTTTTTAGTTGGCTCCAAATTTTATAAATCCAAACATAACAAGGTGATACAAACACAGGGTGTGACAATTGCTCAACACTCAGAGTGGTCCCAAGCAAGAAATTACTTGATCAGAGTCGACGAAAAGACTGCAGAAGTCAAACTTGCATATATGACATGCTATGAAATATTTGTATTACATCAAAACCACTCTGTTCCTAAATATAGAAACACCAGAGCGAATCTGCGTTCCAAGCTCGTGGCTCGTCAATCTGCTTCTTGAGGTTGTACATGTGATAAGCTCTGTTGTTCAAAACCTTGGTGACGACGAAGGGACCTTCCCACACAGGAGCGAGCTTGTGGGGTCGCTGTTGATCCACTCGGAGCACCAAATCTCCCTCATGAAATGACCGACTCTTAACATTTTTCGCATGGAAACGGCACAGATCTTGCTGATAAGTTGTGGTCCGGATCAGATCCATCTCTCGCTCTTCCTCCAGGAGGTCTAAGCCATCCTGTCTTGCTTGTTCAGCTTCGGCTTCAGAATAAAGTTCGACTCGGGAAGTGTTGTGAAACAAATCACTCGGTAGGACAGCTTTGGCTCCATAGACCAGGAAAAAAGGAGTTTGTCCAGTCGACCAATTAGGCATTGTTCTCAAGCCCCATAAAACATTTGGCAACTCTGACACCCAGGCTCCTGTAGCATGATCCAAGTCGCGCATGAGACGAGGCTTCAAACCTTGCAGGATGAGACCGTTAGCTCACTCAACTTGACCATTGGTTTGGGGGTGTGCAACGGAAGCATAATCCACCCAAGTGCCTTGGCAGGTGCAGAAGTGTCTGAATTCTTCCGAGTCAAAGTTGGTGCCATTATCCGTGATGATGCTGTGGGGAACGCCGTACCGGTAAATTATTTCCCTCATGAATGTGACCGTCGTACGAGAGTTCAATTTCTTTAATGGCTTGACCTCAATCCACTTTGTAAATTTGTCGACCGCAATGAGCAAATGAGTGAATCCGCCTTTTCCAATCCAAAAGGGACCAACCATGTCTAGGACCCAGACAGCAAATGGCCAGGCAAGGGGGATTGTCTTTAGAGCAGACGCCGACTTCTGAGATAAGTTTGCATAGAACTGGCACCCATCACAATGATCGACAATGTCTTTGGCCATCTCATTGGCCCGTGGCCAGAAGAAACCAGCTTGGTACGCTTTAGTGACGATTGTCTGTGAGGACGCATGATGGCCGCAAGTTCCTGAGTGGATTTCATCCAGAATCACATGACCTTCTTCAAGGGAAATGCAATGATGCATCACGCCGGTCGCGCTTTCTCTGAATAGCTGATCTCCTAGCACAGTACAAGCTTTCGATCTGCCGTGCTTCTGTCTTGTCTTCACGGAGTTCTTGTCTAAGTATATATGCAATATAGGGCACCGTCCAATCGGGAATTGAAAGCACATTTGCTCCCTTGGTGGTTTTGGTAATTAATAACAACATATAAGTCATTGAACTAATGTTTCCACTAAGTATATTTCAGGAAATGTTCAATGATAGGATTGGCAAAAGGAGGTTGTAGACATACCCCAAGATGCAAGGAAATAGGTTGGCAAAGCTTCAAGCAAGAGGACTCTACATTTTATATTTATGAGAAATCACTTTGAGTCCGTAGGAAAGCCAATACTATTAAAAGGGGGTAAGGTTTTGTTGGTGAACAATATGCTCAAACGTGCACAAGTGATAGTCGCCAAAAACATCCACAAACTCTCCCACCAAAGTTTGTTCTATAACTAACACTCAAAATCGGTGCAACCAACTTCCCATACCGGTCCCACCGATTCCAGAACCTAGACAAAATCAGCCAAACCCTAGCCAGTTCGGTGCAACCGATTCCATACCGGTGCCACCGAGTTTAGGTTGTCAACTTTCTGTTACGCAAATTCACATTATCAGTACCACCGAGAATGTTGGATCGGCGTCACCGAGATTGGAAATCTGACCGTTGGTCACCTTATTGGTGCAACCAAGTTTCCTATATCGGTCTCATGGAGATTCAAAAGTTGACACCTTTTGGTCACTTCGGTACCACCAAGATTAACACATAGGTGTCACCGAGTTGGTCATTTTGTGTGTAACGATTGGATTTTTGGGGATGCCTGTATATACCCCTTCACCACCACCTACTCGAAAGTGAAGCACTCAGAACTATTCCACACTTGCCCCATCCAATTTTCTGAGAGAGAACCACCTACCCTTTTGTTGAGGTAAAGATCTTACACTCCAATCATATGGATCTTGATCTCTAGCCTCCCCAAGTAGCTTTCCACCAATCCCATCTCTTCCACCATGCCAAATCTGTGAGAGAGTGATTGGGTGCTGAGGAGTCTATCATCTTGAAGCACAAGAGCAAGGAGTTCATCGTCATTACCGAGCCTATTACCTTTTGGAGGGTGGTGCCTCCTAGATTGGTTAGGTGTCGCTTGGGAGCCTCCTACTTCGTGTTGTGGAGTGAACCAAGAAGTTTGTAAGGGCAAGGAGATCGCCTACTTCATGAAGATCTACCCATAGTGAGGCTAGTCCTTCGTGGACGGAAGCCCTTATGGAATAGTCAAGGTTGCTACTTCGTGGACCCTTTTGGGTGGAGCCCTTTGTGGACTCTCGCGACCGTTACCCTCCGTGGGTTGAAGACTCCATAAACATGGATGTACGATAGCGCCACCTATCGGAACCACGGGAAAAATCATTGTGTCTACAACTGCGTTTGATCTTCCTACCCTATCCCTTCTATACATGCTTGTTGTTACTTTCCGCTGCTATATACTCTTAGACTTGCATGTGTAGGTTGTACTTGACTTGCCATGAAATGCTAAAAAACTGTCAACCCTAAAAATTGGTATAGGCAAAACTTTTATTTGGTCAAGTAGTCTATTCACCCCCCCTCTAGACATACTTTCGATCCTATAACTGGTATCAGAGCGAGGTTTCCATTGCTTAGGTCTCACAACCTAGGAGAGTATGGCGTCTAGTGAGGGAAGTTATCACCATAGAGGTCCGTACTTTGATGGCACAAATTTTGCTTGTTGGAAGCACAAAATGAAAATGCATATTCTTGGTCATAACCCCGCCGTTTGGGCTGTTGTTCGTGTTGGCTTGCAAGGTGAGTTCTTTGCGGATGGACGGGAACCGTATCGTGAAGCGACGACGAATGAGTTGAAGATGTTGCAACTCAATGCTCAAGCATGCGACATTCTCTTCAACTGCTTATGCCCCAAAGAATTCAACAAAATCAACCGTCTTGAGAATGCAAAAGAGATTTGGGATACTTTGGTTGATATGCACGAAGGAACCGAGTCCGTGAGAGAATCCAAGTTAGATGTTCTTCAAGGTCAGCTTGACAAGTTCAAGATGAAGGATGGTGAAGGAGTCGCAGAGATGTACTCTAGGCTAGCTCTCATCACCAACGATATTGCCGGCTTAAGAAGCGAAGAAATGACCGACAAATTCATCATCAAGAAGATACTTAGAGCTTTGGATGAGAGATACAACACCGTGTGCACATTGATCCAAATGATGCAAAACTACAAAGAATCAAGCCTACGGAAGTCATTGGAAGGATTGTTGCTCATGAGATGACACTCAAAGATAAGGAAGAACTTCATCACAAGTCTAGCGGTGCTTACAAAGGCACAAGTGATGCTCCCGCAACTTCAAGCAACAACCTTGTCACCAATGAAGAGATAAGCCTCATGGTCAAGAAATTCAACAAGTTCTACAAGAATAGAGTCAAAGAAAGAAACTCCAACTCAAGATACGAAGAGAAGCGTTCGTCAATTCGTGAATGCAATTGCTACAATTGTGGGAAGCCCAGACACTACTCAAATGAGTGCACGACTCCCTACAAAAGAAGAGAAGAGTCACCTCAAAGACGAAGCTCAAGGAATGAATCACCACAAAGAGAGAGAAGGAGTAGAGATGATCGTTATGAACAGAGACACTCAAGGAGAAGCAGAGATTCTGAGAAGAAGGATAAGAACACCAAGATCTACATAAGAAGAAAACATCAAGCTCATGTTGGTGAATGGGTTTCCAGCTCCGACTCCGACAACAACTCTAGGAGAAGCTATCACTCCGACTCCGACTATAGTCAAGATGGTGGTGTTGCCGGAATTGCTCTAGTGACTACCAACTCCTACGATCTATTTGATTCACCAAACGAAGGGAGTGGAAGTTGCTTCATGGCTAAAGGCCCCAAGGTATCACACCCCAAGTATCTTGATTTTGATAGTGATGAAGATGATTTGCTTTGTGATGATAACTTGCTTTGTGATAAAACTAGTGATGCTGATCAAAATGAACTTGATAATTCTCATGCTAGTCAAGATGAATCATCTGATGATGATAAGATGAAAATAGAACAACTAACTAAAGAACTAAACACTCTTAAGTTAGCTCATGAATCTACTCTCAAAGATCATAGAGAGCTTGTGAGAACTCATGAGAAGCTACGCTTCGAGAAGCTCAACTTGGAGCAAGAGCATGAGTTTCTCAAAGCTATCAATGACGATATCCAAAAGAAGACTTCATATTATCTAGCCAAACAACTACTCTTGTCTACTTTCATGCCTCAAGTTAAACTAAGCAATCTAGTAACAAAGGCAAGAAAGGTTCTTCATCTAGTAGCAACAATAAAAATGCTAAACCCAATGATGTTGCTTCTAGTAGTTCTATTGATTCCACTAATGATGATTCTCTTAGCCAAGTTACACTTGAGCAAGAAAATGCTTTATTGAAAGGAATTATAGAAAAAGGTATCTACAAGAGTCATGTCGGATGTAAGCAATTTGAGGAAATTGTACGCAAGCACGGAGGATACCGGAAGAATCGTGGTGTTGGGTACTTCAACGCTAATGGAGTTGAGTGGGAAGAAGGTCAATATCCGAAGCCCAAGTTTGTTCCTAAAAAGGAGAAGTATGAAAATACTCTTCCCAAGGGGACAAACACTCAAGATGACTTTCCACCACAAGACCACAAGCTCAAGGGCAAGAACAAGCTTCAAGAGGACATTGACTCATATGAAGATGAACCCCTATCTTTGGTGGAATGGGTTCCCAAGGCTACTTCAAGATCAACTACTACAAAGTCTACTTCAACACCAAGGATCCCCATAAACTTGATGTGGGTCCCCAAGAAGAAGAACTAGTTAGTTCTTGAGGGGTGACTCCGCCAATGAAATTCACTCACATTCATTATTGGCAAGGACTTTTCGCACTCAACATCAACTCAATGCAATAGTTCATGGAGTCACACATTCCCTCAAAGGTAAGCAAGGGACAAGGTAATCAACTAACCAATGGACATAATAACATATGCTTTGCACTCCATGTCCATAGATATCCTTGTATTTGTCTCTTGTGTGTTGGGACTAACCCATGTAGGTGAGAGGGGTAAGGAAACAACAAGGATGCTCCCAACTCTTGGTGATCTTCATCAACATTGAGCATCCACAACTACCTCACCAACATGAAGTCTTCATTGACAAAACCCAAGGTTAGTTTATCCCTCTTATGGGGGATGTCACATTAAGGGGGAGCTTTACTCTAAAACTTGAGTCATAGCATATCTTAGTATGTGACAACATTAAATGCTTTATGTAAATGTGGTAACCCCACTTGTGCTTAAACGATGAGTATGACCTATGATCAAGTACTCTTACTTGGCTCCTAAGTCAAATACTCATATATAGATGACTTCGTCATCGCCCAAGTGCCTGTTAGATGCTAGTGTGTTTGTGCATGTTTGTCATGATTTCTTTTGACATCTTATTGTGTGAGCATGTTGGTCTGCATTTATTTTCTCGTTCAAGGACATCCAATTGTTGCTATTTGGTTATTGATTTTCTCTTTTGCCAATTGGATGGACAAGAATGCCTAGGACCACTCTTTATCTATCTATGCTTTCCCACCTCATATTCCATTCATGCTACATCACAAAATTTGAACAAGTGCTTTTTGATCCCTCTGTGTGTGGAGCACTCGGAGTTCCATATCGACAAGGACTGACCATTAAAACCTCCCAAGTGCATCGGTGGAACCAACCCCACAATCTCGGTCTCATCGAATGCCCAGGGTTGATATGTCTTTCAATCTCGGTACTGTCGATTTCATATTCTTGGTTACACCGAGTTTCCCTGTCAACTGACAGTTGTGAAACTCGGTGACACCGAAAACATAAAATCAGTATCACCGAGAGTGGAGGGTATATATACTGTGGACCCCGACGCTTTGAAATTCTATCTTCAAACGTCGTGCCTCAGAACCCTAAGCTGCCACCTCGAGACGCCTGGTCGTCGCTCTTATCTTCCTACGCTCCTCCGTCGCTAGGAATCGCCGCCCTCGACGAAATCTTCTCCATCGTCACCGTCGTAGCGGATCCGCACCAAGTTAGGGTACGGATTCGACCTCCCTTGCGCTCACTTCAGATTCTTGCGCATTGGACTTGATTTTATCTATAAGCCACTCATTGCGCGTATTCCTGTCCAACACAAAATCCCATAGGGTAGCGAACCATTGATTTTCTATGGTTTTGCCTTCTGCCCGACGCAACTCGGTAGAACCGAATCAACAAAATCGGTACCACCGATTTTCGTTTCTGTGTTGCTGAGAACTGTCTCGGTGAAACCGAGCACTCATTTTCGGTCTCACCGAAAAGGGTGCCAAGTTTCTGTTAAAAGGGGACAGTCAGTCTCGGTGTTACCGAAAATTTTGCTTCGGCCTTCCCGATTTGTTTCTGACAGAATGCATAAATTTGAAAATCTTTTGTTCAAAATTTCAAAAACCAGCTAATAATTTTGTGATGACTCATCTACTTATGCTCATCTATATTCCATTCATAGGGTCAGTATGTCAGATGCAGAGGACAGTCAGAACTTGCCAGAGCAGGGTGCAGATATGAGTTCAGGCACAAGCCTAGAGTCCAGTTCATTTTTAGATCCAGGCACCCCCAGCTCTCATGGGTTCCCCAAAGCTGCTACAAGAACCAGAAAGAAGCTGAATTCTGATGAAGAAGATTCGGACTTTGTTCCAGAAGAGATTCTTGCTAAGAAGCAAGAGAAAGCCGCTCAGAAATCTGCTACTGAAGCCATTTCTTCCAGGAGAGTTGTCAGCAAGATCTATGCACCTGCTTCAACCTTCAAGGCTCATGAGACTGCCAGAGCAACTATTTTAGTTGAGGTTCCCAAGAAAGCTATGCCTAAGAAGGCAGGAGAGAAGAAAGCAAGAAAGGGGGTTATTCATGTTATTGGCAGAAAAACCTCCATGTATGAGGATCCTGAAGAAGCTGCTGATGTTGATGCTGAAGAGTAGGAAGAGCATCTTGAGAAGGCCCCTCCCAAGAAAAAGCAAAAGAAGCTTATGGCTGATGCTATGCCAAAGACTAGCACATCCAAGAGGACTGCTTCTAGAGCTGAAGATGATGATGACTTGACTACTTTGATGAAGCTCAGACCACATCTTCCAGTACACAATGCCAGCTACCCACTAGCTGAGGATATGAAGAAGAGGAAGGATTCAGGATTGAGAGCATGGAGAGCTATAGATCCATATGCCTAGAGGAAGAAGACAACTGTGGACTACATATTTTATACCAAAGAGCAACAAGATTTCTATGATACTGTGCTTTTTGACAAGAGTCCAGCTGTGAGTGATATGCGATATGTTGATTGGAAATTCATCAAGGAGAATGAGGACTACTTTCCAAGTGTCCAAGACAATTTCCATTGCATAGGTTTGGATGAGTTTGTTGGAAGAGAATTCACTGCTTGGAATGATGATGATGTTGATGAGGATGAATCACCTCTCGGGACAGGCACACAGTTTCATACCCAGCCCAGATCAGCCACTATGCCAGCATCAGACTCGAGGCCCTCTTCATCAGCTCCTGCTGCTGTCACCTTAGCTCCTACTCCATCTGTTCCAGTTCCTTCAGTTGCCACTCCAACTCCATCCACGATATCTGCAGAGATCTTCGCCGACGCTGTTCTCTCAACTCCTTCATCAACAACCGGAGGAGATCAGCCCAAGAACGATTAGATGTATGCCTTTGAACTTTTTGGTAACTTGTTGCCAAAGGGGGAGAAGTGTATATAGATCTTTAGGCTTCGAGTGAGAGAGCATTTTGGTGTTTGTTGATTTTCAAAACATTTGGTCTTTTGGTTACTTGTGTTGAACATATGAGCATGTGTGTTATGCTACTATTTACGCTTTATATGTGATGCAACTATTTCCTATCATCTTAATGCTTATGAGATGATCATTCACCTTTGCTTGATTGTGTTTTGCATTGTTATTCATTCTAATTATTCTCACACACCACTAAGTTGTATGTGAGATGGAAGAAGTGCCCCACATACCTAATCGATTGTGCATTTGCATTCAAACGCAAATTCAAAATAATGCACAAATTTAGGGGGAGCTCTTACTTATCACATACCTCTCAAAGCGACGATTATATTCATTGATTTCATCATATGTCAAAACTTTGATCTATATGTTGTCATCAATTACCAAAAAGGGGGAGATTGAAAGCACATTTGCTCCCTTGGTGGTTTTGGTAATTAATAACAACATATAAGTCATTGAACTAACGTTTCCACTAAGTATATTTCAGGAAATGTTCAATGATAGGATTGGCAAAAGGAGATTGTGGACATACCCCAAGATGCAAGAAAATAGGTTGGCCAAGCTTCAAGCAAGAGGACTCTACATTTTATAATTGTGAGAAATCACTTTGAGTCCATAGGAAAGCCAATACTATTAAAAGGGGGTAAGGTTTTGTTGGTGAACAATATGCTCAAACGTGCACAAGTGATAGTCGCCAAAAACATCCACAAACTCTCCCACCAAAGTCCGTTCTATACCTAACACTCAAAATCGGTGCAACCAACTTCCCATACCGGTGCCACCATTTCCAGAACCTAGACAGACTCAGCCAAACCCTAGCCACTTCGGTGCAACCGATTCCATACCGGTGCCACCGAGTTTAGGTTGCCAACTTTTTGTTACGCAAATTCACATTATCGATACCACTGAGAATGTTGGATCGGCGTCACCGAGATTGGAAATCTGACTATTGGTCACCTTATCAATGCAACCGAGTTTCCTATATCGGTCTCACCGAGATTCAAAAGTTGCCACCTTTTGGTCACTTCGGTACCACCGATATTAACACATCGGTGTCACCGAGTTGGTCATTTTGTGTGCAACGGTTGGATTTTTGGGGATTCCTATATATACCCCTTCACCACCACCTACTCGAAAGTGAAGCACTCAGAACTATTCCACACTTGCCCCATCCAATTTTCTGAGAGGGAACCACCTACCCTAGTGTTGAGGTCAAGATCTTCCACTCCAATCATACGGATCTTGATCTCTAGCCTCCCCAAGTAGCTTTCCACCAATCCCATCTCTTCCACCATGCAAAATCTATGAGAGAGTGATTGGGTGCTGAGGAGTCTATCATCTTGAAGCACAAGAGCAAGGAGTTCATCGTCATTACCGAGCCTATTACCTTTTGGAGGTGGTGCCTCCTAGATTGGTTAGGTGTCGCTTGGGAGCCTCCTACTTCATGTTGTGGAGTGAGCCAAGAAGTTTGTAAGGGCAAGGAGATCGCCTACTTTGTGAAGATCTACCCATAGTGAGGCTAGTCCTTCGTGGACGGAAGCCGTTATGGAATAGTCAAGGTTGCTACTTCGTGGACCCTTTTGGGTGGAGCCCTCCGTGGACTCTCGCGACTGTTACCCTCAGTGGGTTGAAGACTCCATAAACATGGATGTACGATAGAGCCACCTATCAGAACCACGGGAAAAATCATCGTGTCTACAACTGCGTTTGATCTTCCTACCATATCCCTTATATACATGCTTGTTGTTACTTTTCGTTGCTATATACTCTTAGACTTGCATGTGTAGGGTGTACTTGACTTGCCATGAAATGCTAAAATACTGTCAACCCTAAAAATTGGTATAGGCAAAAAAATTATTTGGTCAAGTAGTCTAACCATCCCCCCTCTAGACATACTTTCGGTCCTACAGAAATGACGACCAAAATCTCCATGACTAAATCAATAACTGGAGGGACATCAACTTCAGTCAGATCGATGGAGCTCATAGCTTGCGGGGGCTCTTAGGTGAAAGGATCTTCTTGTACTGAAGGAGTATGGAGGTGTTCTAAAAACACATTGCTGGGAACAGGTCGTCGAGTGGATCCAATCTTTGCCAGCTCATCAGCTGCTTGATTCTTCACTCGGAGAACATGATGACGTTCCAGACCTTCAAATTCCTTCTCAAGCTTTCTAACATCACTTCAGTATCTAGTCATAGTGGGGTTTTGAACGTCCCACTCTTTCATCACTTGATTGACCACCAAATCTGAGTCGCCGTAAACCATCAGGCGCTTGACGCCGAGTGAGATAGCCATGCGAAACCCATATAAAAGTGCTTCATATTCTGCTTCATTGTTGGAGGAATCGAAGTGGATTTGCAAGACATAACTGAGTTTTTTGCCCTTCGGAGATACTAAGACAATGCCAGCACCGAACCCATTCAAGATTTTAGAGCCATCAAAGAACATGGTCCAGTGTGTCGAGTGAACCTGGATTGGTTGTTGCTGTTTAATCCACTCGGTCATAAAATATGCAAGTGCCTGAGAATTGATCGCTTTCTTGGCTTCAAACTCGATGTCAAAGTATAGGAGCTCGATTGCCCACTTAGCCACTCGACCAGTTGCATCCTGATTGTTGAGAATCTCGGATAACGAAGCATCACTGACGATTGAAATCGATTGGTCCTGAAAATAATGTGCCACCTTCTTTGCTGACAGATAAATACCATAAACCAACTTCTGGTAGTGAGGATATCTTTGTTTCGAAGGATTCAATACTTTAGACATGTAATAGACTGGATGTTGGACTTTGTAAGCCTTGCCCTCATCTTCCTGCTTGACTGTTAACACTATACTAACGACCTGATTAGTGGCCGCGATGTACAGGAGCAAGGGCTCTTTGCTGCGAGGAGCAGCAAGCACCGGCTAGGTGGAGAACAGGGCTTTGAGCTCGACAAATGCTGCTTCGGCCTCTAGAGTCCACTCGAACGTGTCTGACTTCTTCATCAGTTGGTACAAAGGCAATGCCTTCTCACCGAGACGAGAAATGAATCGACTCTATGCTGCCAAGCAACCTATGAGCTTCTGAACATCGTGCACTCGCACGGGAGTCTTCACTCGGGTAATGGCGCTGATTTTCTCAGGGTTGACATCGATCCCTTGTTCGGAAACGAGAAAACCGAGTAACTTGCCACTAGGGACACCAAAAGTACACTTAGCCAGATTTAGCTTTATATCGTACCTCCTCAGCTTGCCAAAAGTTTCGTCCAATTCAACCAGCAGGTCGGAACCTTTGCGGGACTTGACGACGATATCATCCATGTACGCCTCGACATTCCGAGGTATCTGGTCGAGTAAACACTTCTGAATCATGCGCATGAAAGTAGCACCAGCATTTTTCAAACGAAATGGCATGGTGATGTAGCAAAAACACCCGAATGGGGTGATGAAGGCTGTTTTCATTTCATCTGGGCCAAACAGACGGATCTGATGGTACCCGGAATAAGCATCTAGAAACGATAAACGCTCGCATCCTGCGGTCGAGTCAACAATCTGATCTATGCGGGGGAGCGGGAAATGATCCTTCGGGCAGGCCCGATTGATATGCTTGAAGTCAATACACATGCGTAGTGACTTGTCCTTCTTGGGAACCATGAAAACATTCAAGAACCACTCGGAGTGGTAAATCTCCCGAATGAACTTGGCTTGCTAGAGACGAGCCACCTCTTCACCGATTGCTTTACGCTTCTCTACCGCTGATCGACGCAAATGCTCCTTTACGGGCTTGGCCTTCGAGTCAACTCTCAGTCGGTGCTCAGCCAGCTCCCTCGGAACCCCCGGCATGTCAGCAGGCTTCCATGCGAAGATATCCCAGTTCTCACGGAGGAACTGGATGAGCTCGGCTTCCTATTTGCTGCCGAGTGTTGATGATATATTGTTCGGCACGACAGTTGAATCTGTCGGGTGGATGTGTACTTTCTTCACTTCCCCTGTCGACTGAAATGCGGAAGCAGGCTTCTTAGCGCGCAGCAAATCAGCAGGTCAGCACTCTTCTTGTATTCTTCCAGCTCAACCATAGCCATCTGGTGATCGGCGATTTTGGAGCCTTGCTGGAGGCACTCTTCAGCCCACTGACGATTGCCAGTGACTGTGATCACCCCCTAGGGCCCTGGCATCTTCAACTTGAGATATACTTAACATGGATGGCCCATGAAACGAGCATACGCGGGCGACCCAGAATGGCATGATAAGCGCTCTGGAAATCCACGACTTCAAACGTCAACTTTTCCTTTCGAAAATTTCTATCTGTTCTGAATGTCACATCCAATGCAATCTGGCCGAGTGACTTGGCCTTCTTCCCTAGAGTAACTCCGTGGAATTGCATGTTGCTCTCACTGAGTCGGGACATCGGAATGCCCATCCCTTTAAGGGTATCTACGTAAAGGATGTTCAGGCCACTGCCACCATCCATGAGGACCTTGCGGAGTCGAGTGTCCCCCACAACCAGATCAACCACCAAAGCCTGTCGACCGAGAGTGGTCACGTGAGCAGGATGATCCGACTGATCAAATGTGATGGTAGTCTGAGACCACATGAGGTAGGTGGGGGTGGGGGTACGGCCATGTTGACCTCCCTATTGATGACCTTCAATCGACTCTTGCTTTCAACATCAGCAAAAATCATCAGTGTAGCGGTGACATCAGGGAATGTTTCTTTGTCTTCATCATCCTTCTCAGGAGTTTTCTCACTCGATGGAGTCTCTTTGAACTGCTGAATGAGCAGTCGACACTGCCGAGTGGTATGCTTGGACAATATCAAGTTGCCTTCTTCGTCATTCCTCGTGTGGATTGCACATGGTAGATCCATCACATCAGTCCCCGACTGATTCTTTCCTTTCTTGGGGTTAAACTATCCTTTGGGCTTCCCCTTGTTCTTTCCTTGGGCCGCCAGAGTGTCCGCCTCTGCCTAGACAGGGCCATCAGCCTTCCGCTTCTGCTTCCGACTGGAATTGCTGCCGGCATCATTGTCGACTGCTTTTCCTTTGCCGATGTGGAGGTTCTCTTCTTCTTCGCCATTGGCATACCGAGTGGTGATTTCCATCCTTTTACTCAGTGAGATGTCGCCTGTTCGACCAAACTTCAAATAGAGCTCTATGTATTTCACTCCAGCCTTGAAAGCACAAATAGCCTGATGTTCAGAAACATTTTCCACTGTATGATGCAGAGTGAACCAGCGCTCAATGTAATCCCTCGAGGTCTCATTAGGCTTCTGAACACAATGCTGCTAGTCAATCAGCCCGGCAGGACGCTTGCAAGTGCCCTCGAAAGTTCTGAGGAACACTCGGGCGAGATCCTCCCAGCAGTGTATGCTAGATGGAACCAAGCGATTCAACCATGCACGAGCCGAACCATCAACCATCAAGGACAAATGTTTCATCGCGATGTTATCATTGCCACCACCATTCTGAACTGCCACTCGGTAGTCGTCCAACCAAGTCTTTGGCTTTGACTCACCAGAAAACTTCCCGATCCCCGCCGCCAACCAGAAGTTGGGGGGAATCTCTGCAGAACGTATGGCCCTGCTAAAGCACTCGGGACCAGAAATAACAGTTGTGCTGCCACTCGGAAAATCTCTGTCATGTCCATCTCTGTGGGCTCTGCCTCTGTCGATCCTCCTCTGAGTGAGGAGATCACGAGCATCAAACCCTGCATTCCGCTCATCACCGAACGAGCGCCTTTCGTCCTGGTGTCGAGGCACGAGCGGACCACCCTGCAAAGGAGTGGCCACTCGACGATGGTCTTCACGATGAAACTGATCTCTGAACTGATCTTCATGAAAACCTCCGCCCCTTCGGCACAAGGGAGATCTAGGACTATGCGCCGACTGAACAGTCTCTGCCTTTGGTGAATTACTGTGAATCCTATTGCGCGACTGCGAAACAACAGAATTCCGATGTTGCGCTGCATCCAGCAATGCCCTAATATGTACCAACCCTCTACCGGCCTCTGACCGTGATGGCCGAATGGAATCTGCTATCCTAGCGACAGATGCAATATTTAACACAGGAGTATGGTATACCTCAACATTATTATGAGATCCAGTCGGAAACAGCTGTCGCAGACGTCGACTAGAAACTGGTGGGCGCTGGCGAGCGCGCTCGTCGAGTTCTCTCTGGAGCTCTTCAAGCCGTATGCGTGTGGCCTCCAAGGCCTGGGCCTTGGCGGTCGTACCAACGATGGGAGTATGAAGGACTTCCCCATCGCGACGAGGTTGTTCACTCGACGGTCCGCCACCTTCCCGCTTGCTGTGGCCGAAGCCCGACGGAGGGCTTTGATGGGAACCAGCCATAAGGACCTCCATTGCAGGATCGCAGCTCTCGCACTCGGAAGGAACGTTAGATTGATCGGAGTCCGACTTGAACATGTCGTGAAGGGACTCGACGGGCTCGATCGCCGCAATCTATGGAGAAGAAATTTGTCAAGCCATTGCATGCCTAACCCAGCGCTAGAGTCGTGTGACCAGATCGCTTGCGACGATGAACAGTGGGGAAAGCCGATGAATACGTAGTCGACGGCTGCCGCAGAAGCATGCCGCAGGAACTCGTGCGGAAGTGCACAACCCCGTGAACTGGGAGCGCCTCGACGTCAAGATGCGCTTCTTGTAGCCATACTGAATCGTTGGCGATGAAGGTGAGCGCTCCGAAACGGATCTCGTGGCCCAGAGCGAAAACACCGCCGGAAGACATGACGAAGGGAGAAAACCGTAACCTCGCCGGAAGTCGCTTAGACGCCTGCCCCACGGTGGGCGCCAACTGTCGTGGAAACGAGCCTGATAGTAGAAGGTAGGGGTACGAAAGCAGAGGGTAGAGTCCTAGCTACGACGAGGATGTAAACACGGATGTATGAGTTCAGGCCCCTCTCGTGGGGGTAACAGCCCTACGTCTTAGTGCCCTGGAGCTTTGTCGTGTGGAAAATAGGGATTACAAAGGTTGCGAACCCTTGTGCTAAAGGGGAGGGGTGGCTTATATAGAGTTTGCTGCCCCTCATAATTGGTACGCATCCAAGGGTCCGATCGTGGGTACAAAGACTAGCATTACTGGTAACGTACACATAATTGCTATTAATGATGACTGGCCTAACGCCTGCTTGTTGGTCTCTCAGGGGCGACTTCTGGTCTTCTGGTGTCAACTGGAAGCGGGGTCGTCCGAGTGACAGGTGACTGTCGAGTGGAGGAAGGAGCTACCGAATGGATTAATTGTCGAGTGACTTGAACGCCATGGTGAATCCAGTCAAAATCTCTCTTGTGGTCCTTAAGCTTTCCAATGCAGTGTCCTTAGGTAGGGTAGATAGGTCAGGCCTAGGACCCTACCCTAGGTACATATCCTCGTCAACACTTAAGGTTCGATGACATTTTGGTATGATGAGTTATGTGTGTTGATGACTGAAGGTTGTTCGGAGTCCCGGATGAGATCCCGGACGTGACGAGGAGCTCCGGAATGCGGGCCGGGCCGGCCAAATACGGGCCCTGTGCCAAAATCTAAAATGGGGCCTATTTTTCAATGATGGAGCTACAAAGAAAAATTGAGCAGAATAATCTAAAGGAGAGCACAAAAGAGTTTAAATTCCAAACCATATATAATAGTGTTTCAATAGAAATAATAAATTCTAGATACCTTTTATTCCCGTTGAAGATCATATTGACGGATTCATCCTGGAAGCAACAAGGCCAGCTCAGCCCAGGAAACAGAAGAGAAGAGAGGGTTAAAGCCAACTATGGTAAACTTGATAAAATGTAGCAAGCCACTTGATAATTGGCTGTAAAATAGCAGGGCGAGTACATTGAAATTTGCACAAATAACTAAAACATAGACATCTTATGCACTGAAAATTGGACAACATCAAAGGTGAATTTTTGTACAACAAAAAATTGAAATTGGGACGGGTCATATTGAGATACACTGAAATTTGCATAGCAAGAAGAATAAACTTCTGACAAAAAATACAAATGAATGATGGACATAAACAAGAGTTAATCAGTGATACTTGTAGGCCCTCAACAAGGCTGGATCACTGTCAACGGTGAGCTGACTAGGAGGAGGCGATTCATTATTCAAGTGGCCCATCGCGTTGGCTTAGAGCTTCACCATGTCTGTGGAAAGTGCCATCGTACTTCTCCGTGGATGAGATTCAACCGGACTAGCGGGGGCCTTGCGTTCTTGGCAAGGTCACTTGCATGCGGCGGTGGATCATGTGTGCGGCGGCGGTTGCGTTCACTTTGCCCCTGCCCGATCCCGATTCTGAGCGGCAACACTCATTTTGTTTTCAGCAAAGCCGCAGCGGCAGCGCTCGTCGCTCGAGCCTCGATGGCCTCGTCATCTTGTTGCCTCGACTCCACGTTTCGGCCCAACTCCAGCGGGAGCAGCGCTCAGCGGCCCAATAATGCATAGATTTTTTTTCTTTTAATACTAGTCCTATCTAAAATTTTTGGCCCCCTCGAGATTTTGGGCCCTATGCAGGCCGCACAGTTGGCACCATTATGGGCCCGGCCCTGGGTCCGGAGGTAAAGTTTCATATATAGGATGTTCCGTATTGGTTATCGGGAAAAGTTCGGGCGTTACCGGTAACGTACTGGGGGTGCCGGGAGGGTCCCGAGGGTCCACCGGAAGGGCCACCAGCCCCAAAGGGCTACATGGGCTATGAAAGAGGGCACACCAGCCCCTGGTGGGCTGGCCGCCCCTGCCACAAAGGCCCATGCGGCTGGGGGGTTGGTGGGAGGGCCAACCCTAGGGTTGGCGCCACCTTACTTGGGTGGCAAGCCACCCTAGGGTGCCTTCACCCTTGGCTGCCGTCCCAAGGGGGAAACCCTAGGGGTTGGGCACACCACCCCTCCCCCTATATATATATATATGTGAGAGGGAGGAAGGTAGCCGGACCCCTAAGCCACAGCACGGTCCTTCCTCCCTCTCCGATAGCCTCTCCTCTAGATTGGTTCGGCGACGCTTAGCGAAGCTCTGCCGGATCAGCTCCACCACCACCGCCGTCATGCTGCTAGCGAACCCATCTACCTCTCCGCTCCCTCTTGCTGGATCAACAAGGCAGAGATCTTCATCGAGCTGCACGTGTGCTGAACGCGGAGGCGGTGTCCGTTCGGCACTTGATCGGGAGTTCGTGGGACGGCTTGCCATTCGAATCGCGGAGACGTACGACTACATCAACCACATTCTTTAATGCTTCCGCTTAGCGATCTACAAGGGTATGTAGATCCAATCTCTCCTCTCATAGATGCTCATCTCCTAAATTGATCTTGGTGAAGCGTATGATTTTTTTGTTTCCCATGCAACGTTCCCCAATAACTTGCCCCCGTCAAGGCTGAAGGAAGAGGTGAGGCTTCGAAGGCATGCTGAGGAGCGACGAGCCGACGCTGATGCCACCATTGGCTGGACAAGACCATCTAACCATGACCGGCGCTATAGGAACATATAGAGCCTCCAGTTAGACGCAAGGTTGGCTGATGGGCGAGAAGCTATTCCAGGCTCCGACCACCTCGTTGTTGATCTTCTTGTCCGACCATGTTTCAGCCATGACAGTGTCCAGGAACAGGCCAACGAGAAAACAAAGAGCACCGCCGAAGCTTCCTTGCCACGCGTGAGGAACGAGGGAGGCTGCATAGCTCGTGCGATGGCATCCGAGTGGGAGTTATTTACCGAAAACCACCACATTTGGGCTAGGGTAACAGGTTAGTATCAAATTTAAGTCAGGTCACAAGAAACCACAAGTTCTGAGCCTAATGCGTAACACGGAGCACTGATTGGCTGATTTGGCCGCGAAAACAGCAAAACCGATAGGTGGTTCCCACCTGTCGGGTTGACATGGCGCGGGGTGATGGGTGTCGTTAGACGACGACAGACGACCATTTTCTTGCGCGTGGCTTAGGTCTTCCACCGAACGTTTCCACCAATCCCCAATTTAGTTTCCTCTCGGGCAACTCATGGTGACCAGCTCTGGCAGCGGCGATGGCAGAGATGGTCTCGACGGCGGCGGTGCCTGTTCTTCTTTCGATTGCTATCGCCCGCAATGCGACCCCGTTGGAAAGCTTGGCCCCAACCCCGATGGCGTCTGCAACCTGGATTCGCACCCGTCGACGGTGGGAAAAGCTGTCCTACCGCCTCCGTCCCCGTATGTGGAGTATGCAGAGAAGGATGGTGCGGAGGCAGAGAAGGCTGCGACACCGGCTCATTCGTTAGGGGAGGAAGTACCCCCTTCACTCCATCTCCACCCAAGTAAATCTCAGTGCCAAAAACCTAGGGTTAGTTGTACCAATACTGCTTAGTTAGGAAAATGTGGGTTAGTTCTGATTTAATTGGTAGCTATAATGTCTGAATTTTTCTGAATTAAATGATATTCAAAATGTTGTTAGTTTTTATTTTCTCTGAATTACTTAATGTATCATGTCATAGATTTTATTGTGGCACTGTACTGAAAATGTTGTTATTTTCTTTTGTCTTCTATAGGCCTGAGGAGCCATGGCCATTATATTTTTGGTTTCCTTCTAAGGATGCTAAAAATGTATGCTCTTGTGAAGATGTATGAGAGAGACATCGGTTATGGCAGTTTGCTTAATGTGTTGGTTAGAAATGGATATGGAAGTGATGACAGTATTTGCTACTTGAGGAAGGAAGGCATAGGGCTGCAAGGGATTTCGGTCACGAGAAACAACATTGAAGTAGATGAGATGATTAATCAATTTAAAACCAGCGAGATATTGTGTTTGTATGTTGAAGAGGGGAAGTTAAATTTGAAGCAATCCCCAGTTCACAAAAATGCAGAAGATGAAGAAGTGGATCGAGCTGAAACAATTGAAGATTTAACAGTGGACCCAGTTGTTGTATTTGCTGTTAATGAGTCATGTGTTGTGCACAAACAACAGATGATTATGTTGGCGCATCATATTTTGTTGGTACACAAGAAAGTGTGAACTACATGCCAATAAAAGCAGTTCCTCCACCATGTCAATTACTTCTTGGGACACCCAATTGAGCCAGAGATGGCACATGTAGAGCAGGAAAATAATGCATTACAGCAGGTTAACACTCAAGTTAGTGCTAATTATGCAGATTCCCAGTTTGATACAGATGAGGAGGAGCATGCAAAAAATGAGGACACATCTGAGGAAGATGATGAATCAGTATTTGATGAAGATTTTGTACCTCATGTGGACCTCCCAGATGTAGAAGAAGAAGAATCAGAGTCAATGGATTATGAAGAACAGAGGAGGACAGTGGACAATGATTTGAAAGAAACAATTTCTGACATTAAGAGGAAGAGAGCTCGATACATGAGTAGTACGCACTATGAAGGGGACACAGACCCTGAAGATTTATATGACATAGACTTGGAGGAAGAGGGTGATGACTGTCAAGAGATTGCAGTTCCTGAGCCTGTTGAGAAGAAGGTAAAAAGGCCCGGGCCTACAAGTAGGTACCACTCTAGTGGTGCAAGAAGCATGAATGAGGACCGGTATCCATCTACAGAAGAGGATGATACAACCTTTGAAGCTGATGATGATGGCAATGAACCAATGTCCTTTGTAATCCCCTCTGGTAGAAGGAGTAGAGCTAAGAAAAGACCACAAGTAACTAGGACGGCAACAGTGCAACAAAACACCGAGCAAAAAGCCAAGCCTTCCACACTTTACCAAGTATATATGTGCATTAAATTAAATAGCAATAATATTGCGATAACAAAGAATGTCCATGTTGACACATGGAAGCAATTGCACCTACAGTTAGAAACGCTATAAGAAGGGCTGAGCAAGCGGTAACATAGCCAAACACAAGTTTGCTGGGATGTGGAGGGGTTAGAGACTTATCATGGCATATTTCGGAGGCTTGTCAAACAAGTGGTAGGTAGCGTGACATAGCGATAGAAAACGAGACAACTAGCATGGCAATGATAGTAGTGATATCCAGGGAAATATGTCATCTTGCCTGAGATCCCGCTTGGAAGAAGAACGAATCCATGAAGCAGACGAGCCAACGTCGTCGAACGAATCCTCACTCTCCGAACGCTTTCGGAACTCTATCGAGAAGGAACAATCTGAAAACAACAATCAACACACGGTACACCACCACATATGCAAGACATGATGCACAAACCAATATGATGCATGTCCATTAATTATGCAAGGCATGGCAAACACATCAATCAACTCCTACACATTAAGTGAAGCTCAATATGCAACAAGTTGCATATTGACGAAACTCCGCATTTGAATTACTTAGTTCATTCCCGTTAGGTACATGACAATATTAAATATTGGTACATAGCAAGAGGTGAAGCATAAACAACTACAACATCTAGGCATATTAAATGAGACCGGAAACAACTTATAGTATTTTCGAAACGACCCCATATCCAAATTATGAATTTAGTCCAGTTCTGTACTAACTCAATTTTAGAGTTGTTAAACAACAAAATAAATATCACCATGAGATTCTAACTGTTTTTCTAGTCAAGTTACATACGTAAAACATTTTAAAAAGAGCTACGGTTAATTAGTTATGAAATAAAACGTTTTCATGTGTCATTTACGCAAATTAAAACAAACAACAAGTTTAAATATTTAAAACATGCATGAAGGTGGCATATTGTGAATCTACACGAAATTCTAAACATTTTATATATATAAAACATTTTCGTTCGATGTGCAGTTATTTAGTTATTAATATTTTAAAACATGTCATTTATGCAATACAATAGACAAGTGAGAAAATCACTAGACAAGAAAAAAAAACAATACCGGCCGAGTTGCAACATAGGGCAGTAGCCCAGGATGAGATTTGGCCCAAGGAACTAAGTGTGTGTGTGTGCAAAATAAAAGGGAAAACACATGGCAAAAATTGTGTAGCCGAGGAATCAAACCGAGGACCTCCCAACAACACACGCTGAGCAGTTGGGATACAATAGAACTATGCTAAACGAGAAAATCACTAGACAAGAAAAAAAAACAATACCGGCCGAGTTGCAACATAGGGCAGTAGCCCAGGATGAGATTTGGCCCAAGGAACTAAGTGTGTGTGTGTGCAAAATAAAAGGGAAAACACATGGCAAAAATTGTGTAGCCGAGGAATCAAACCGAGGACCTCCCAACAACACACGCTGAGCAGTTGGGATACAATAGAACTATGCTAAACGATGAATTTAACCTTATATGAATCTACAGAACGAGCTAGCCTGAACCACTAGCAAAACGAAAAAAGGGGACCAAAACAGGGGCGCACTGGGAATCAAACCCCAGATCTCTCATGTTGCCAGCGAACAGACTAACCAGTTGATCTAACAAGCCTTTGCAATAAATAATGGACTGATTTGGGAACTAAACATGCATTAACGCTTGACCTGAACGAAGCTGAAAGCGCAACGGGGATCTAACCATTGGCAGCGAGCAAACGCGGCGGCCGATGAGAGATGCAGCAGAGCGGAGACTCCGGAGGCGAGGCAAGGAGGCCGGAAGGCGGGGATGAGGTCGGAGCAAACGGAGGAGGCCAGACCCGGCAGTTGACGGAGCTTCCCTGGGCTCCCATGGCAGCAGCCCGCTCCTGCTTGTGCTCCTGTCAGAGAAGACATGAACGAGAGTGGGAGATTGAACGCTCGCCGGCGCGGCGAGTGAGGCACCAGATCGGGGTAGGGCTGGGCGTTCGGTTTATATGGTTAATACGGTTAGGTTTATTCGGTCTTTTATAATTTTGGTTTTCAAGAAATAGAAACCGAAATAATCACATAAAATTTAAAAACCGAACCATATTAACCGTAATATATCGGTTCGGTTTGTTCGGTTAACCGAAAAACCAAAATACATGCTTGTCAGTATAAGTGTAATGACTCAAGAGCACTCATTTGGATTATATAATATGCATAAGATAATCACAAGAGCTAGCAACATTAATATCATTCTATGGTATATTCGGTCAAGCAAACTCGTAAATATAATTAAGTAAATAAAATCACATGAAACGTGAAATGTATTATGTGCGGAGAAATACGTGATGCCTCCAAACTATTGCACTTTTAAAAGCAAGTTATTACATGGGGTTTCTTACATATCGGTTAGTTCGGTCTATTCGGTTTCTGGGCACTGAAAACCGAACAAAAACAAAACACCAACCAATCTTAAAATTTCCCACCGAACCAAAAATCGAACCACCAAATTAACCGACATATCGGTTAATACGGTTTGGTTCGGTTCGGTTTTTCGGTTTTCGGTTTTACAGTGCCCACCCCTAATCGCGGGGGGGGGGGGGGGGTAGCTCGGGCAGCTTCCTTGCTCCTTGCAGAGAAGAGAAACGGGATGAGGGGAGGTCAGGGAAGAAAAGAACAACGGAGGAGAAGGGAACCGGGGCTCACCGGCGAGGTCGGTCGAAGCCGATAGCTTTGGGCATGGAGCTCGGGCTCTGGCTGCTACTGCTTGAGGCGACCGGATGCAGCGAGGTGAGAAGAAGAGTCGCCGGCGACGCTCCTCGGCTCGGGCACGACAGGGGAGGCTGGTCCTTGGGCGCGGCTTGCTCTGGTTGGGCACGGGCGAAGCGACGGATCGGGAGGAGCTTGCTGGTTGGGTGCGGGGATTTGGCAGATGGTTGGCTGGGCACGAAAATGGACGGAGGAGGCTGGTCAGGGCCTGGCGGTGGCCGAGCGAGGGATGAGACAATCCTCCTAGAAGGGATTTAGAATTTGAGGGATTTTGTCCGTTTTTGAATTGTTCGGTTCAAAAACGAAAGGGACTAGTTGGGTTAGGTTGGACCGTGTTAGAGGGGGTGTGGGCTGAGGAGAGAGGGAGATGGTGGCTCGTGACAAATGCTTCAAATACAGAAAACATCCGCTAATTAAGAAATGACGGTGACCCTACAATTGAACGTTAGGGTATCAAACGATCTCTAATTGCAACGAAATTTGGCAGGCTGTCTACCTACAATATAATAAGACCGCACGCCAACTTTCGATCAAATTAGAAAATATTTTATACTCACTTTAAAAAACAATATTTTATTGATGCCCCGGGCACGTGCGTGTGTGGTGGTTCTCGAAACGGTCAAGGACACGAAGGGACAGAACCGGCAGCTACAAACGGACGCAAATTTTCAAAAACAAGTGACGATGTTATGCAGATGATGCGAATGATGCAATGATGAATGCGATAAACAGACGAATCACACGACGAGAATGAAAATAAAAGAAGAATCTTTTAGAGCGTCGGTCCCGGGCTGTTATAGCCTGTCCTTCTTTTCTTTATCATACATGCTCCACAATTCAGCTATGCATAACTGCATAGCCACTGACCACTCAAGGCCTATCCACTCCAGATAGCTGCATTTTAGTTCTGCCTAAAATTCAAAAAAATAACTTGTTAATCATACTTCAACATAGATGTTCTCAATAAGAAATTGTGTTCATCAGTTATGAGCAGAAACAATTATTAAAAGCATTTGAAATTAATATATGTTGTCAATAAGAAATTATTGTCAATTATAACAGCATATAAAATAAATATATGTTGTAGAAACTCTTAGATGTTCTCAATATAGGTTGTCAATAAGAAATTATATTGTTAATTATTTACACTAATAAGCAGAGCATTATTTCCTACTGGCAAATGAATAGAGTAGAAACTAACTAATATTAACTAATTACAGTACTAACCAACTAACCTTCTCCTGAGCACAAGCAAGAAAACGCTGATCAGTGTCCATAGATTCAAATGCAACTAACCTGAGGCAAGGCTCTCGATGCAGACAGCAAGAAAATAGTTCATGAGCAATGCCACTCCATTCATAGCATGGGATACTCCTAGGAAGCTAAAAACCGAAGAAATTGAACAAATCAACGAGCTGGTAACAAATCCCCAACTAAAGAACCCTAACCCTAATTGATGGAATCCCCGAATGAACGTACCTGGCTTGTCATTGATTCATCGTCCGAAGAAGAGCTTGTCCCCTCGCTCCAAGAAACCATGGCCGAGCGGCGAACGACGGCAAGTCGACGATGGCGACCGTCACGAAGGTCGTCGAGGTCGAGACAAAGCGGGCGGTCTGATATGGTCTGGTCCGACCAGCCACCCGTGCGGGCCACTTGTAGACGGGTAAGGAAACGGCCGTCTGTCGCCGTCTAACGGCGCCCGTCAGCCCGCGCCACGTCTACCCGACATGTGAGACCCACCTGTCGGTTTTGCTGTTTTCGTGATGAAATCAGCCAGTCAGTGCTTCGCGTTACGCATTAGGCGCGAAGCTGGTGGTTACTTGTGACCCGGTTCAAATCTGATACTAACGTGTTACCCTAGCTCCAAGTGTGGTGGTTTTGAGTAAATAACTCGCGGAGTGGATATGGTTGCAGCGTAATCTATTAGTACAACGGATTTCCAACGGTATCAGTTTTGTATTAGGCTGGGATTTTTTTTTTGACGTCAAACACATGCGTTGGTTCAAATCTGATACTAACCTGTTACCGCTCTAAGTGTGGTGGTTTTGAGTAAATAACTCGCGGAGCGGATATGGCTGTAGGGTAATCTATTAGTACAACGGATTTCCAGCGGTATCAGTTTTGTATTAGGCTGGGATTTTTTTTTGACGTCAAACACATGCATTCATTTATTCAGAATGATCAGAAATCTCTGAAGCTACAATAGAAAGGATACAATCAGGTGGCTGCGTCGCGCAAACCTGACAAGTCGCGCTGCTAACGCACTCCCTAGCAAGCACACGTGCAGCAGAATTTGCTGCTCTTCTAACCCAATTTACCTCATGCTCTAACCGTGTACGTAGAAGCCTTTTAACCTTTTCAATCACCGGTCCAAGGTTTGGCAAGTTTTTAGCCGGCTGTTTCAACATAGCCACAATCCTTTTGCAGTCCATCTCCACATGTACTCGCTGCACATCCTTCTGAATCGCAAGTTTGACAGCACTTCGGCAGGCTAGTAGTTCGGCTAGTTCAGGATCAGAAACATGAGGAAATATGAAGCAAGCTCCCCCTCTAAAAGCACCCTCTTGGTCTCTGAACACCGCCCCACCGCCAGCTCTTCCACCCGCTGTCGAGACGGCTCCGTCTACATTAACTTTCGTCCAGCCATGATCCGGTGGGCACCATCTCTCCACCTCCGCTTGCTGCTTACTCACCATCTCCTTTCTGTGCACCGCATTCCATTCCGTACTATAAGCCATGACCGATCTTGCAACCTCTGTCGCTTCAGCGATCCTCTACCCATCGCGCGTTTCTTTTCTTGCTAACCATAGCGCGTATATACCCTGCACCATGATATCTCTCTCCTTTGCAGAAGCCTCAGCGAACCATGACAGCAACCACAAGGTAAGGGCACTCTGGGAGCTTGCAGAAACCGGTGGGATCACCACCGGAGCTCCCAATTCCGAGCGCAAAAATTTCCAAAACATCGCCGAGTGTGGGCATTCCCAAAACCTGTGGTACACCGTCTCATCTCGCCTGCACGCAGGGCAAAAAAATTCCACCTTTAATCCGTCTATGTCGCAACTCCGCTCCCACTGCAAGACCGTTTCGCATTAGCCTCCATGCATGAATCTTAGCCTTATTTGGAGCGCAGGTATCCCATAGTCCAAGGCACCAAGCCATCCCCTGTGATCAGCCACTGATGATGAAGGCCCTGGCTGTCCAGACTTCATCCGGTTCATCATCATTCGTAAGTGGTAAGCAGATTTTACATTAAACACTCCATTTTTCGTGTAGTTCCACGCGACATAATCCTCCTGTCCAGCCCCTCGTCCTGGAACAATCTGTAATATATCATGAGCATCATCAGGATTATATAGCAAGGGAAACAAACATGATTTAGTGGCACTGGCACCTGTTAACGTTGTAATCAGGTTACGTTACAGTTAGCGTGAACCAAACACCTCCTTTGTATGTGATTTGTGCTAGCTATGGCTACATACATGTATATTGTTTGTATTATTTTCTCCTTTTCTGGTATTTTTATACTCTGTCAGCTTGATGAACCCGATAGTACTATATTTGTCCGTGTAGTATGCATGCGACATCACTTCTCTCTCCCAAACAAATCCATAGGCTTTCTTTTATCCTAGACAATTTAAATCACTCATATCTTCTACACTATAATCTCTTTTTTGAAGCTTTATATATATTTGAATTTCTGATGCAAAGACCTTTAGAACAAGATCAACCTTGGATACATTTTGACTAGTTTAAAAAAAGTGAAATGTGTTATTCTGAAATGTTAATTTGTGAAATTGATATTTGAAAATGTGTAACAATTTATATTTCAAAAAAGTGAAATATGTTATTTCAAAAATGTGCAATTGAAATAGATTTGACTTGTTTGAAACAGGCTAGTGGAAAGTGAAATGTAATGTGAACATGTGAAATCATTTTTTTGAAAACGTGCAACAGTTTATTTCAAAAGAGTGAAGTATATCTAAAAAAATTGTAATTGAAATAGATGTGATTTTCGTGTAATATTAATTTGCATAGATCCGAATTAAACCAGCATTTGGCGTGCATGTGCAGATCATGCTATACAGTTTAGCTAGGGAAGAAGGCGGTCCATCCCGCAAAGCCCGCATACAAATCCATCTTCAGTTTTGTGTAGCCCCAACTGAAACCGCATCGACTATTTATCGTATTAAGCGGGTCCTTTTTTTTTAACAGAGAAAGGCACCAACAGGTGCCAATAATTCAGCTCAAGATCATGGTACAGTGCAAGGTTACAAGATCTTCCTGAAGATCAAGCCGAGAAAAACAGCAGAACTAGAGAAGAGGAGCTGAATAAAAGTCATATGTAACGGCAGGAATAACAAACCTTGCCGATGAACAATATGACTAAGAAAGCCTGGCAACAGGAGCAGAAAATGATAGATGAAATGAGGCTGCTGCCAGAGAAAGGAGGCTGAATAAAAAAGAGGGTCATCGGCCCCATC
Organism: Hordeum marinum; assembly: GCA_022496015.1. Classification (NCBI taxonomy): domain Eukaryota; kingdom Viridiplantae; phylum Streptophyta; class Magnoliopsida; order Poales; family Poaceae; genus Hordeum; species Hordeum marinum. The sequence goes on from CM039672.1 coordinate 49,714,244, forward strand.
TTGAAAAAGAGCAAAATCCAACAATCTCAGCTCCTGCACATCAGATGGAACAGCTGCAAACAAACACCACTGGAATGGCCAAAACAAGAAGTCCCATCTGGAGTTGGACCTCCACCATGGAAAATGCCTCCTCCTTTCCTTTAATATGGATTCTGCCACTGAAAAAGGTTCTTCACTTCTTCCTGAACTAGAAGCAATACACCATATGCAGCTGGGTACCTGCAAAATTAAAATCTGAAAGAGAGGCTGCCACAGGACAGGAACCATCTACATGAGTGAGAAGAACAAGTGAAAATAGGTCCTCCAGACACTTGGTAAACCTGCTTCGCAAGATTGTGAGCTACTCCATTCAAACTCCTGAAAATATGAAAAACTTGAGGATTGAAATTAGAAGTAGAATTCATAAAAGAAGCCAAATCCAACTGTCCGTGATAGCAAAAAGGGCACGACCTACTTGAAGCAAGACGTGCCAGTTTTCTCTGTTTCTTTAAAAAAAAAATCTACCATGTTTCTTTTCATCATTTTGCTTTTGTTTCTTCATTATTTTATATAAAAGTATTTTTTTCTCCGGGTTTTTCCATTTTTTTCTTCAGTTTTTTTCATTTTTCATTTTCCCTTTTATTTTTTGGTTTTCATTTTTGGGTTTTCTTTTGTTTCCTATTGTTTTCCATTCTGCATTTTTATATACATGATCAACATTCTTTCAAATACTTGTTCAATATTTTAAACACTTATTCAACATTTTTCATATTCATGATTCAATTTTGTTCAAATACTTGTTCAACATTAGTCAAATACATGTTCAACATTTTTTGAATAATTCTAAAATTTTCAAAAATCGGGCAGAAACTTGTACTCAAACCGGCATCAACTCTTCTCTTGTTTCCTCTTTTTCTCCTGAGTGGTTAGCGTCCTTTTTCCATTCTCCTTTTCATCCTCATCGTCCAGCACAAAACCTCTCATTATTGGCTTCGAAATATCCATACAAACTTTGATCCTTAGGAACTTACCCACTGCCGTTCCATAAGGTCTTGCATCCACCTCAATAGCTTCCCCAATTATGTCTCCTATCGCCAACCAAGCCTCACGGCACATCATACCTAACAGAAAGTCAAAAACTCTGACCCATATCGGAATCTTCCCGAACTCATGCTCCTTCACACTCTTGCTCGGGTCATAATCCTCAACCTCTAGTAGAGACTTCCCAAACATCCAAGGCCACTCATCTAGAGCCTTTATTTTACCTGACTGTTGATGGAAAGTTAACATGAAGATGTTGTCTTCCAAATCCTTACATCCTAATCCCCTCATTGGGCACCAGATCTTTCCCAATGTAGTCGCCATACCATCTGCAAAGGTTGGTTTGTCTGATATTGATTTTGCAATTGCTTGTGGTTCCACCATTCTCCCCTTCCTCGCATCCGTCCCAACAATCTTCCTACCCTTGCTTTCCAGATCAGGCAACTTCAACCCTTACATCAAGCCCTCAACACGCTCCATTTGGTAACATCGAAACCATGATTTGAAACTTGGAACACATAAACTAGGTTTTGCGGGAGAAGTACTATGGTGCCTCGGCAAGACTGGAGGATATGAGATGGTGGATGGGACAAGGGAATCTAGATTCCCGAACTAGGGATGGCAGATGCTAGAGAGAAAAGTGAAACCAGGCACTCTGCGAGGTGGATGGTGCATGACAACGGGCAATGCTCTGCAATGGTGGATGTGATAAGGGTGGAACTGGATTACCAGAACGAGGGTTGGGCGATGGGTGGGAAGTAGCAAGGCGAGGTCGTGGTGCACGGGGTCACAGTACAGGGGATGGTTGCGTAGTTACCAGGACGACGGCGGGGTTTGACTCGGGGTCAGCTACCGAGTCGCCACAGCAAGACCACTCCTTCACTCATGGGATGGACCTGCTATTTGAAGCTCACAATCTAGTGAGGCATACTTTATCTCTAGGGGTTGGCCGCCATATTTGGTTAGGTCATCCTCCAAAAACCTTTCATTCCTTCTTGTGAACATTCTGACAGGTTAATAATGCTCCATGAGATTGTCTACAAAAATCTAGCGCGTCATGGATTGCATCTCAATAATGTATGTATTTTGCTTTTTTGGATTGGCTTGCAACTGTGAATTAATCTTGATATTTGTTTCGGTTTTCGTGGATTTGCTTGTGGCAGCAATGCATGTTGAACATTTGTTTTTCTTTATTATCCTCGCAAAAAAATCTTCAATTTTGGCAACTAAGTACTTTCAACCTGGGTAATCAGGCATTCTTCAACATGTCAACTATGGTATTTTTTAGCATGATAAGCACTTTGTCACCTGATATCTAATCTGGTAATCGCGCATGTATTCAATATGGCAACTGAGCAATTTCAGTACTTGTAAGCTGGAAAATTAATTTTAGAAGCATGACAGCTAAGCACTTGTAATCTAGAAACTAAGTTTTATTAGCATGGCAGCTAAGCACTTGTAATCTGGAAACTGAGTTTTATTAGCATGGCAACTAAATTCACCCTAAAATACATATGGCAACTAAACACTTTATAACATGGCAACTAATCTGCAGCTACACATATTCACTATTCACTTTTCTTTCCTTTTCTTTCCCATTCTAAGAGAGTGGGGTCTGACATTCAACCCATTAGTGCGGTTGGCCAGTTCAGATATCAGTAATGCTAGAGCGACGAAGAGTTACGGAGCTTTACGGGATGAATTTGAGCTGTCAAATGGTGATTGGATTAAAGGGAGTGAGGGGCCCATCCACTGAAAATCAGGAGGGGGCATGTTTAGTTGCTTAGAACATGGTTAATAGTATAGCCAGCTGCTGCCATTGCCATGTCATATAGAACCCATCTTATAGCCAACATGTACAATAGAGTATACTAGTTTTTTGTTATGTGGCCCACCTTTTACTCACACAAAGTGCATAGGAACACGTGTTAGAGCTGGCTCTTCATGAAAAGCCCGTTTACCTTCTCTCTCCTTTTCTCTCTCTTCCAACTAAGCAAAAATATACTAATTTATTTCTTATAGCCTGCTGAGTCAGCTCTATTATACTTGCTCTTAGGAAGATGCCTGTAGATGTATGGAAGATCCCGTACTCTAGCATTTTTGCCAAAAAAAATCCACCCAACCTTTCAATCCTGCTCAGTGCTCAGCCCGTAACGATTACGTGTGCGTAGGTGTAGCAAAGCTCGTTTACCTTGCGCACGTACCGGGGCGCCGCCGCTGTGTAGCGATGTCCATAAATCTTACCAGTTTCATAGGTGTTTTTTCCAGACACGGTCCTACTCCTATTCCTATGGGCTACATGGCATGCAGTTCATAGGTTGCAGGAAGGCCCAGAAGATGATCAATGGTACTTGAAGGCTGCGTAGGTCTGGAGAATGGTGGAGACACTGGAGACGAAGGTGACCAAGGCCACGAACTCGGCCAGGAAGGTGTAGTAGTTGCGATCCACGTAGGCCCAGCTCTGGCTCCGCTCCCTCAGCCTCTCGACCAGCACGCACAGGTAGCTCGTCACCATCAGCTCGGCGCCGGCCGCCGACTCGCTCGCCGCGCCAACCATCCGGAAGAACCTCACCACCTCCTCTATGCTCTGGTTGCCCGCGCTACCGTCCTGCTGCACCACCTCCGCCGCCAACAGCAACCCCGCGTCCTCCGCCGTCTGCACCAGCTTCGTCATGAAACACACGTACGCCGACACGTCTTGCGCCGTCTTCATCCACGCCGACGCCCTGCTCGAACGCCGTCAGGTTCAGCAGCAGCGGCGCAGTGCGGAACTCGAGCCGCAACTGCGGCAGCAGCAGATGGTCCCCCCTGTGCATTAGCTTCACCACCAGAGGGACCGGGCCCATCACCGAGGCGATGCCGCATACCGCCTTGCTCCCTGCTCTGCCGCGTGCCTTGTTGAACTCCACCCGCATCCGCTTCATGCCGCTTGCCGACGGCACGTCCTCCCCCCGCAAGGGCCTCCGACCGTCCGACGGCCCTCCGGGACGATCCAGTACAGCAGCGGCGCCAAGACCAGCGACGGGAGACGGCGCACCAGCCGCCATGCCGCCTGCGCCCTGCCGCTGTCCAGGATGTGCGGTGGCGGATCCCACCGGGTTCGCGCCGTGGTGACCATCACTCGGAGCAGGTGCAATACGTGGGAGACCCCCTCGGCGGCCAGCAACTCCTCGCTTATGTCGCGGCCCTCTCGCCGGCCATGTAGTACAGCACGAGCTTCGCGAGCAGGACCGACGGGGCGTAGCCGGTGGCCTCGAACTCCGGCAGCCTGGTGTTTGAGATGAGGTCGACGAGGATGAAGAAGGGCATCTGGTTCTCGGCGAGGACGAGGTCGACGGAGAGCTGCGCGGGGCCGAAGGGTGTGCCGTACAGTGACGGCTCCTCGTGGGCCGTGGCGACGTTGACGAGGTGCTCGATGATGAAGCAGCCATCGAGCACCACCATCTGGATGAAGTTGTCGCTGGTGATGTCGGCGACCTCCTCGCTGACGTACATGGCCCGGGCCTCCTGCTCGCGGGCGGCGACGATGCGAACGTACTCCTGGATGACGGCGAGGTGGTGCGTCGGGTCCGGATGACCGCGGGAAATGAGGCTGTTGAGGTAGGCCACCTTGAGCCGCTCAGCGGGGCGAAGGCGCCGATCCTCGTGGTTGTGAAGCGGGCCAATGGCAACGAACCACGGCGTGTAGGCGTCGGCGTTGTTGTCACGGAGACGGGCGGGGACACGGGACACCCGATGACTGCTCACCATGGTCCGGTGCTGCTCCTCCGCCGCCACGCCCTCCTGCTTCTGCATCAGGCGGCGCGCCAGATGTTCCACGTGCACCGCGACGTAGCCGCTGCCGGCCATGCCTCCACCTTGCTCTCTAGCCATCGTTCGTTCGTGATGACGATCACTTGAAACGTATATATGCAGGGCTACATATACATATATAGAGAGAGAGGGGCAGAATGGAATCTAACGCAGAATGTAGTATTGCTTATATACAAATATATTCCTAGCTTTCGTCAGCGATAAAGATGGCATGCATGGGTAAAAGTGAGTGCTAATTCTTTTCTTTACTTGTAGTCCATGTACTACTGCTTCCGTTTCTAAATATAAGTTTTTTTAGAAATTTCACTATTATACTACATACGAATGTATATAGACATACTTTAGAGCGTAGATTCACTCATTTTGCTCCGTATGTAGTCCCCTATTAGAATGTCTAAAAAGACTTATATTTAAAAACGAAGGAAGTATATCATACGGGATTCAGTAATCGTCTTTGCATAAACAATACCCCCAACTTCCTTATTCGAGAAATCCCTTGACTTTATCATAGAAAATATACTTTTCTCTTTATCTAGGTCTCCGTGAAGTCTAAGTCAAGTATTATAGTATGCAAGAAAAAAACTGAAAAAAAAATTATTTACACGAATCTTGATGCAAAATCAACGGATTATAGCATCGACTTAGTCTTCGCGAAGTCTAAGTTGACCGATTTCTAGCAAAGCCGTTCTAATTAGGCTGCATTCACATCCCACATTCCCAATTAGCATACATACGCACCATCTGTATCATACTATACGTTCAGTTAGGGAATGCATACAAATCCCTGGAGTCTAGTATAGCCCCAGGTGAAGCAGGGGCAGCGCCATCGCTGAATAACACATTACATACTTGGGGAAACAGCAGATCAAACTTGGGGGCATAGACCATCTGGGCCACCGCTGCTGCCAAGCTCTCTGCGTCGCCTCGCGTTTGTGCATATGTCCAAGCATGGTTCCTTCAGGGCCTTGTCCGTGTCGAGAGGTGGGGGTGGCACTCCAAAGTTGAACTGCAGCAAGCAACATCGTTATTCGACAATGCTTCTTCGTGGCATTTGGTTGTGAAAAGGGATAACAATGAGCATGCCCATGAGATTTTGTTTTAGCATAGCAAGATGTACATGATTCCTGAATCCCCTATACCTGGCAACTATAGTCTTCAAAATTAGGCTCCATATACAGATCGACGCCCATGTGATCCTTGAAGAAGGTCTGAAAGATAGACATCGGTTTTTAGCAAAAGGCGCTCAATAAACTTCTCTTTTAGGCGAAGGAAGTATTTTTTTTTTCATGAAGCTCCAATGTAAGGATTGAAACTTAACCATTCAATGCTGGATCCGGTAGAATTTTGGGTGAGGAAAAAGTTCTCAACATCTATTCACAATTATGAAACATCGACGATGCTCAAGTAGGTTTCAGTAAGCAGATTATACAATTCCATTTTGCTAAATTGATATCACATCCCTTTGAGAAACATAAAAGTATTGCAGAAAAAAGACCGCGGAGAAGTACAGATCTGTAAATATAATATACACACCTGGGTTGGCAGTTTGCAGGTGTTAATACAAATGCCAAGACATTTGCTCTCTTCCAAATATTTACACTTCTCGATGAACACCTGGCAATTTCCATTAATGACATATTAACAATTCGAAAGTGTTCGTGAACGAAATGTAAATTGAAGACTGAACAGATATATACCCCACTTGACAACGACTTCCCATTGGGCAGTGTCACAGAATTCACCGAACATGTGCCCATCAGCCATTGGCACGAAAGCGCTGTTGCTCTAGCTTCACGAGTCAAATGAATCACAAGTAAGAAAAAGAAGACCGCCGATCATGCTAAGTTACGGCAAGTTAACTCTGCAGTTGATCTCTACGGGGAACTCAGTCTTGAAAGTATTACATGGAGTGCCTACAATTTCAGACTTGCAATGAACTCACCTACCATCAAGGAAGCAAGTTGGCCATTAGCAATCGGTGCTAAAAGAGCTTTGAAAAGGACTAGCAACAGAGGGGGGAACAGTGCCTGGAGTACTCGGACCTGAAATTTGTAAGAGAAGAGATACAGAGAAGGATAACTGAACTTAACTGTTACGTCATGTAAATATGACAGAAGAGTTGGGACCGGAGATGAACAAGAGAAATGGCATACAGCAGATTGCTCAGTCTCCGAAGCACATTTCCCCTTGATCATGAGTCGATTCGCAACTTCGATCAGCCCTTCGTATCCAGGCTTTTGAGAATCCCACCCAACCTCCTACAGCTTTGTGCACAGAGAATGAGAGAAATTAACAGATGTAAGGAGCACAGCATCAGCGAAAAAGGATGAGGTTCAGTCTCGGTTTATCATTCCATCATCTATCCAAATATACCAGAAAATTTTGAAACAAAATTGTCGAGAACTGAGGTTCAGACTAGCTAGTGAACTGAAAAAATTAACAAAAATCTGTATCATATCAGAACTTCTGCAGTCAACCTCATGAATCGAGAATCCTTTAACACCAAAGCTGCGGAGAAAAAATCACTTGCATGGCGGAGAGGAGATATGTAGCCAAGTAGAGAGAAGAAGGGGACGGGTGGATCGATGGGGCTCACCTCCACCATCTTGGCCCGGAAGAAGGCGAGGAGGAGGTCGTCGGCGAAGGAGGGCCGGTACTCGCCGCCCTTCCCCGGCGGTGGCGCTTCCGCCTGAAATACCACCACGAATCAAGAAACTGCGGCGCCCCTTCCAGGGCATGGAGGCTGGCTAGAAGACCTAATTACGTACCGGCGGCGAGGAGCAGTAGAGCCGAGAGGCAGACGGCCGGCGGCTGGGTCCCTGGGCTGAGGGGGCTGAGGAGGACGGGGCGCGAGGGGGGCGGGACGGGAGGGCGGGGAGGAGGTGGCGGTGGAGACGGCTCGTGGTCGGAGTCGCCATGTGCATGGACTGGCGAAGCGCCGGCGAGCTCGCTCCGGCTGTGAGCCTGTGACAAACCGTACGAATCAACCGCTCATTGGGTGGTGGATAGCCGGCAGATGCCCACACGTCGCGACCTCCACTCATTTCTTTTTTGATGTTCTATGTTTTATTATTCTCCGGGCGGCAATGCGGTCCAGACTGCCGATTCTCTGCCAGGCCCATGTATCCCTTTTGGCCCAAAAAATCAATCCACCAAAGCAACAGTGCACAAACTCAAAAAAAAAAGTGGAAAAGAACAGAGCCTACAAAAATCTCTTTAAGCAAAGAATATTTTACTAAAATCTGCAATCCATGTACAAGAGTGTACATAAAAGATACAGGAGTTCACAAAAAAGAGGGGCTAACTTAACTACAGTATGTAATAGTAGAATGCAAAGTTTCGGCTACCATATACTCCAGGGAGCTAGTCTTGACAGTTGACAGGAATGGTTCTAGTTCACGTCCCCAGATGACTGAGAAAAGCCCCAGCCAAGACTCGACGGCATTCTTGGTGGAGTATAACAAGGAAAAAAAATGTCTACACAAAATCTTGGTCATGCATGTGAAGAGTAAATCGAAGGAGTATTAACAGTCACTTGAGTTGGTACCAAACAACGCCTGAAACAATTCTCAGAATACCCTAAACCAGATTAAGATCATCAGCGAACTGTAACAAACACAAACTTGTCCAAAACATCTTCACAGAGCCCCAAGCAGAGTGTTGCCAACCCCATTGATGCCGGTCCAGCAAGATCTCAAGAGATAATGGAGATTCTTGTCAGTGTGGATCGATTTGACAAAACAAATAAAGTTAAGGAATATAAAGTTGAGTGTCAGGTTATTACATCATGCTGTGTGCTGCTCCTCTGTCTTTGCTCTCACTCTGATCCCTGGTCTATGCTGTAAAACAACTGCATTTCAAGTGGTAAAATAAAAAGTAGAAGTCGCGGTGGTGGAGCATTTTGTGCACCAAAACCGGACAGGACTGTAACACGCGCGTGAGAGCAAGAATTTCTCGTCAAGCAAGTGCTTTAGTTCCTTCTCCTCTGTCACCAAAATGGTGTTGGTACCTTGCGGACTTAAGCAAAAACTCGCACCGGCGAATTCTTAGCTATACTTTTCCCCACATTATGAGGAGCAGGAAAATAGTTGAATCTTCAATGAAGTGTGTTCTCAATAACATGAAGATAACATAGTGGCAATACTTTTATCACCTGTATTCAACAATCTCTTCTTTCTCGAACACTCAGGAGATCTGCATATCATTATTTATTTATTTTTTGCGAGAGAGCATATCATTATATTAAGAAGAAGAAATGGGACAAGACCCATACAGCACCCACTCACACACGCTACGCACACCACACTATTGTTCTTAGACTACATTCGTGCCTGTTTATCATTAAAAGAACGACCAGACAGGACTACGACGAAACAACTAAGCTCCAAGGGTCGGGGCAGTCAAGGAAGAGAAGCCCCGTCAGCCTGCAATCTCCCAAAGACACGGCTCATCGCCGGCAGTCTATTCAACAATCTCCATCAGTGCTACTGACAGCATAGACTATGAGACTCCAACATGAGGTTGAATATCCACTAAATGAAAATAGCATCAGCAATCTCAAAAATCCCTTCATTAGGAACCCGTTTGCCCTGACATAGTGACATATATCCCAAATTCCTCAAACTTAAAGTGAATCTACCCATGCAGGCATAGCTGAGAATGACATCTGCTAAAAATGCTTCATATCAAGGAAAGTGACTGGTTTAGAGATATTATAAAATCTTTGGTGGTTGGAACAAACCATGCTAGAAAAGCAAGAATTGGTGTTCATTGTACTTCTTATGGAAAGAGCACATGTCTATACCTTCCCTGTTCAATCAGAAGCCATTATGGCTAAAAATGCAACCAGTTCTGCTAGACTATGTGGTCCACCTTTCCATGCCCAAAGAAGCTTAATACATCCACAGATATGAACTGAATGAAAAACTGAAGGACCGGTTTTCTACAAGCAACTAATTTGCATTCATTATACCAGCAGGAGACCCAGATGGTAATGGAACAAATCAACTGTACCTTCCAAGGAGTTATACACATCCAATGAATCAACTACTCAACTGGGTCTGACTCCGAAAAATCGATGCCTTGCAGGGAGTGATTCTATTTGCTCGTGATATTTGCCTTCCCTTGAAAATAGATGCATCATCAACAAACCAGTTGAAGCTTCAAGTGAGATGATCTTCCCATCTACTTTAGACAAATAATTTCCAGACTTGACTATCTCACCTTTTTCTAGCAACATTCTGATGATATCATTTAACAGAACGGAGCTGGGAGCATAACCACTCGTCTCCATTGATGAAAACATATGATCAGCTTCTTCCATTGATCCTTCTTTTACAAGATTTGTTACCATAATTCTGTAAGTAGAAGCATTAGGTACCAATCCATTGGCAGATATTGCAGCAAACAAAATGCTAGCTTCTTCTATTCTTCGAACCTTGTACATTGCATCAATCATGGTATTGTATATTGTAATATCGAACTTCACATTCATTGCACCTGATTTGTGGAACAGTATGATTGCTTCCTCAGCGCAATCATTCCTACAAAGTTCTCCAAGAATTATACCGTATGTGGAAATGCTCACTGTTGTTCCACTTTCAATCATCTGATGGGCAATCTCCGCAGCTTCCTTGCTTCTTCCATGGCTGCAAAGGGAGGCCACGAATGAGTTGCGAGTACCATCATCTAGTATAAGGCCCTGGCTTGTCGTGTCTCTGAATATTTTTACGGCCTCTTTCCACCATCCCAAAGAGGAATATCCCTGGATCATACACTTATACGTCACGTTGTTGGGTTGAACATCATTATCGACCATCAGCTGAAGGAACGACTCTGCCTTGTCCATTGCTCTGGCCTTGCACAATGCATCGATTACAGAGGTGTATGTCACCACATTAGGCTTAACTCCTTGCTGCACCATTTCATTGAACAGATCGCATGCCTTGCTTACTTTGCCTTCCTTACAGAAGCCGTGGATGACCGTGCTATACGCCACCACGTTCGGGGCACAGCCACCTCTTCCTTTCGACATCATCTGGAGCAGGTCGAGCGCTCGCTGGCTCCTGCCATCGTCACATAAGACCTTCAGAACGAGGGAGTATGACAAGGCATCAGGCGCACAGGCGAGCTCAGGCAACCTATGGAGCAGCACGCTGACAGCCTCGTCTGTCCGTTTCGCGAGGCAGAAGCACTTGATGAGGGCGTACGCGTCGATGCCGTCCGTCCTGAGGCCCGTCCTGAGGAGGCGGCCGAAGAAGGCAAGCCCCAGGTCAGGGCGGCGCGCGCGGCAGCAGCAGCCCATGAGGATGCCGTAGGTGTGGACTGTAAGAAGAGGCGACGCGTGTGGGCCGTCGTCTTCGCGGCACAGGCGGTTGAAGAGTGACACGGCGAGGGCGGGGCTGTGTCTGCAGGCGGCGGAGGCTGGAGCACGGGCAAGGGCGGCGAGGAGGCCGTTCAGGGCTTGGCCGGGGACCGGGGTCGGCTCCTGCAGCAATTCGTCGAGCAGGTGGTGTGCGTCCGCGGGGCCGAGCGTCCCGGCGCGGACGCGCTCTGTGGCCGCGGCTAGGGCGGCGCTGGGGTCCCAGCGGCGTGAGGGCGCCGAGGTGGAGGCGGAGGCGGAGGAGAGGCGGCGGAGGAGGCGGGGCATGGGTGTGGTGGAGTGGAAGCGGGGCATCACTGGCATGGACACCGCGTGTTGGTGCTTGGAGTGTGCTTGTGGAGTGGCTGACAGTTTTCTTTTGTGTGGACTTAGAGTTGCAGTGTTTTTCGAGAGTCAGGCGCCTGAGAAACGGATTCATCTCAATCGGTTTTCTCATTTTTTTTTAGATCTCACAAAGCTTTATTACTGCATAATAATGTGTACAGGGATGAAAACAAGATCACCGGGTTGCCCAAGCCAAGTATGACGGCCAAACCCTAAAGATAAAGCATACTTTGCGAGATTATGGGCCTCCAATTGAAGGTCCTATACTCATGCCTAAAAGAGCAAGACACGAAAGAACTAGCTCGAGCACTAATCTCTTTGATAATGGCACCAAAGCTTGCCGAACTTCCTTCCTTGATTGCATCAACGACCACTTTGCAGTCCGAAGCCACGAAAATTTTGTTGAGATAGAGGTCCTCTAAAAACGCTAGTGCTTCCCGGATTGCCAAAGTTTCCAGCACCTGAGGTGCACGGATACCCCTTAGAACCAAGGACGAGGCTCCCATGAAAGAACCATCGCCATCTCTACACACCACCCCAACTGCTCCGAACGATCCCGAGCGAGAAATAGCTGCATCAACGTTGAACTTGAAATGATCAGCGGGTGGCCGTACCCACGTCCTTGGCCGCGGCGCTGCAATCACCCTTGTGGTCTCCCTCTTATGCAAAAATTCAGTGTCTGCCAAGAAGGACTTGATAAAATTGTCGGTAGCAAAAGGGGTTTGGAAAATCTCCTCATGAATAGCCTTTCTTCTAGCAGTCCAGATTGCCCACAGAGTAACTATCATCAACGTCAGTTTCTCCTTCGGGAGAGTCTCGCTCATAGCAAACAGCGATAACTTGGCATCAGGTCCCGTGGTCATTATCATATGTTCCACAAGATCATCATCTGAAAGTGCCCAAACACTTCTAGATGTGCTGCATTCAAGCAACGAGTGACGCCAATTATCCTGTCCTCCACACAAAGGGCAGGAACCAGAAGTAGCCATGTTACGATGGTGCAGAACATCTCCCGTTGGGAGGGAGTGTTGAGCCAGCCGCCATACAAAGAATTTCAGCTTCGGAGGAACAACCGATTTCCAAAGAGAGCTCCAGCCCCTCAAGGCAGCTTCAAAATTTGAATGATCCTCCCGGTCTTCTAACCATGCCTCGCGGCCCATTTTGATTCTGACAAGCATCTTATAAGCAGATCGCACTGAGAATTTTTCCTTTGGGATCGTCGTGCCAAGCCCAAAAGTCATCTACCTGCCTCGTACAAAGAGGAATTTGCAGGATAGCTTCTGCATCAAGAGGCAAAAACACTTGTCGGACCAGCTCCTCCTTCCATTCAGCTGTAGTGTATTCAATCAACTCTGAAACTAGCTGTGGTGGGTTAGCCACCAGGGACAATAGCGGCCTCATCAAGCCACTCCTGGGGATCCAATTGTGGCCCCAAATGCGTGTAGATAACCCATCTCCAATCTTTCTGATCGCTCCTTGGGTGATGACATCCCTACCATCAAGCATAGCGCGCCAAATCTGTGATGGGTGTGATCCAAGTTCAGCTTCAAGAATAGAGCAGTCCGGGAAGTATGTTGCTTTAAGAATCCGAGCACTCAAGGAGGTTGGGTCATTCATCAATCTCCAGACTTGGCGGGAAAGGAGCGCCAAATTAAAGATCTCCAAGTCTCTGAACCCCAAGCCTCCCAAGTTTTTCGGTCGTGTCATCAAATCCCAAGCAACCCAACATGGTTTCCGTTTCCCTCTTTTGCTCCCTCACCAGAACTGGCGGTTGAGCGAGGTGACACTCTCACAAAGGCCTCTTGGCAATCTAATACAGGACATAGAGAAAACCGGGATAGCTTGAGCCACCGATTTTATTAGCACGTCTTTGCCAACAACCGACAGAAGCTTCTCGAACCAGCCTTTAATCTTTTCCCATACTCTGTCTTTTAAATATTTGAATGTGCCATTCTTGGACTGTCCCACATCAGTAGGCATCCCCAAGTACTTTTCACTGAGAGTTTCGTTGTGCACATTGAGAGTGTTCTTAATATCCATTCTTAGATTATCCGGGCATCCCTTGCTGAAGAAGATGGAGGATTTATCATAGTTCACCCTCTGTCCCGGCGCCTGGCAATAATCATTAAGTAGGTTTGAAACCTCATTTGCTCCCTGAACATTAGACTTAAAAAGCAGCAGGCTGTCATCTGCAAACAGTAGGTGGTTCACAGCCGGAGCCGTGGGAGCCACCTTGATTCCGCCAAGAACTGATGACTGAGAACTGTGTTTTAAGAGGAACGAAAGGCCCTCTGCTGCAATTAAGAATAAGTAAGGGGAAATAGGATCTCCTTGCCGAATACCTCTGGATGGTGAGAATTTCTCTAGTTTTTCTCCATTAAACAAAACTAAGAAGGACACATAAGTGATCATACTCATCACTGTATTAATCCACTCATTAGCAAAACCAAGTTTACCCATTATAGCCTTGAGATATGGCCATTCAAGTCTATCATAGGCCTTCATCATATCCAATTTAAAGAGCAAAAAAACTATTGGTCTTTGACCTGTTCCTTTTCATAAAATGCAAGCATTCATATGCACATATGATATTGTGAGTAATAAGCCTCCCAGGTACAAATGCCGACTGCCCATTAGAGATAATATCAGGCAATATCAACTTCAGCCTGTTTGCAACTACTTTCGAAGCAATTTTGTATATCACATTGCAAAGACTTATTGGCCTAAATTGGGATAGCAGAGAGGGATTTAGTACCTTGGGGGTCAAAACGAGGATCGTCTCATTAATACAGGCTGCACTTTCATCCCCTCTGATAATATGAAGGACAACATTAGTAACCTCCTCCCCACAGATATCCCAATGGTGTTGATAAAAGTGTGCTGGAAAACCATCTAGGCTTGGGGTCTTCGTGGGAAACATCTGAAACAAAGCCTGCTTCACCTCCTTATTGGTGTAAGGAGCACAAAGAGTTGCATTCATCGCATGAGTGACTTTGCGGGGCACATGTTGGAGTACATCGTCCACACCCTGAACCCCCTCGGAAGTGTATAAGTTTCTATAGAAATCTGTCACAAGTTGTTTCAGTTCAGCCATGTCCTCCACACGCACACCCAACGCATTTTGAATGGCTCTAATCATGTTTTTCTTCCTCCTCAAGTTTGCTCGCATATGAAAAAATCTTGTATTACGATCCCCCATAGCCAGCCATTGGATTCTCGATCTCTGTCTCCACATTATCTCCTCTCTATGATAGAGTTCAACAAGGCGTTCATTCAGCTTCATCTCTGCATGATTTGGAGAAATCCTGGACGTAACATTGCGGAGCCTCTCAAGTTCGGCCTTGGCGTTCTTAATCTCCTTCCGCACACTACCAAAAGTGTCACTATTCCACGCCATGAGGTTTTGAGACAGAAGCTCCAGCTTTCTGCGAAGTGCATCCTCTCCTTGATCCCCTTGATACTCGCTCCAGCCCGAGCTGATAGTTTCACGCCATGCTTCATGGGACTCCCACATTACCTCATAGCGGAAAGTAGGTTTTGGCTTTGGTAAAGGCTCCTCCAACTGGATGAGTATATGGGTCCATGGTCCGAAGTGGCTGAGGTCAGGTGTGTCACTCTTGCCAATGGGAAGCATGCTGCCCACTCAGCTATGGCAAGCGCCCGATCCAGCCTCACTCGCGTGAAGGAGGAATCGCGTGAAGGATCCTCCTGTCACCTTCTCAAACGTCCAAGACCTACCATGGTATCCCAAGTCCATCAACATGCAAACATCAACAACGTCCTGAAACCCTTGTATTTGTGCATTACTCCGAATACCAATTCCTTCATGCTCACTTGGACGTAAAACTTCGTTGAAATCCCCCATGCAAGGCCAAGGGAGGTTATTCAGAGTTGCCAAGCTCTTCATAAGATTCCAAGTCTGATGCCTGAGATGCGTCTGGGCCTCCTCGTAAACACATGTTAACCTCCATGGATCTCTTCCATTCTCCTCAATCTTAGCAGCAATATGATAAGCAGAGTCACCCAAAAATTCAAGGTTAATTGTATTATTCCAAAAGATTCCTATACCACCACTTCTACCTTGGCTATCAATAGCAAAGGCGTTATCAAAACCTAGAGAATTTGCTAAAGCTTCTACACGTGCGCCCTTAATTTGTGTTTCAACAATGCATAGCACGATAGGGGTAAATTTCTTCGCTTTTTCGCGAAGCTCTTGGACCGTCGCGGCTTTACCCGCACCACGACAGTTCCAACAAAGGGAATTCATTGTACCTAGCGACACTCCTCGGGGGAGCCCGCCGATCTTGCTTCAACAATGTTGCTCTGTTCCACATCATCTGAATCCATCTCCGACACCTGTTCTGATGGCTGCGGCTCATGAAATAGGGCCCCTTTTATACCATTCCCTTTTCGGGGTCTCTTCACTTCTTTCCTCGGAGAAACATATACAAGGGGCAGGGGAGGCACCCCCGTAGGTTTCTCTATGACTGCCAAAGCTTTTGAATGAACCGTAGCTTCACTCCTTCGCTAGACACATGCGAGGCTCCTGGGAGCAGATTGTTGTCCGCTGACTGTCTCTTGTTGTTACTAGCCTGCACTCCTAACGGCTTGATGACCGGCTGGACAAGCACATTCAGCTCACTCGTCCCACCATCCTCCTGCGGTGGTGCAGCGTTGGACCTCGAATCATGCTGATCCTGCCCCGGCAGGGGCGCACTCTGATGAGCGTTGAACCTCCAGCTTTGGTTGGGATTATACGCATCCCTCCCTCTGCCTCTACCTCCAGCAGGGCGTGTGTCCCCTCTCTCTATGCACCAAAACCTCCTCTCCCACCTTGCCTGAAGCGCACATTATCAGCTAAGACAAAATCACCCCATTCAAACTTTGTTGCATCATGAATTCCATCACCACACTCCTCATGCCAGTGTCCCGTTTCACCATAGTTCTAGTAAAAAACGGCAGTTTTTCATATTTCACTTGGTATCGAACCCTCTCTTCTCCCTTCTTAGCCGTCACAAACCTCTTGATTTTTTCATTCATGTCTATCCTCACCCTGACTCGAACAAATTCCCCGAAGAATCCAGCCGGCAGCTTAAGCTGAACCTCCTCAACCTCCCCAATACGTGAAGCCATCCCCCTGACCGTGGGTTCAATTAAGAAATTATCGGGCAATCGATGAATCTGTGCCCAAACCGCCAACTTATCTAGCTTGATGCTATCAGGGTTCTTGAATCCATCATACTCGGCCATGATGACCGCATGATCTTTGAAGAGCCACGACCCCTCTACCATCGCCTTATTCCAATCCCCTAGGCAGCCAAATTGGGCGGTGAACAGATTTTCTCTAATATTCCTCCAGACCACCGGCTTTGCTGGGTTCCACGCAGCTCGCATGTCACCATACAGCGCATTAGGACTAAAGGTCTTTGTGGTGTGAACCCTAGCTATAGCCAGCCACTTCGCCGGCTCCCCTAACTCAGGCAATTCCTCCTCCCATACAAAGTCATCCTCCTCCTCCTCCTCCTGTAGATTCAATCTAGCAAGGAGTTCTTCCGTCGTCTCCTTCGTTTGCCGACCATGCGAGCTTCCCTCAGCATCCATTGCGCACAGTCAAGGACGTGCTCCACCAAAACCCTAGATCGGACAGTGCAAGGCAAAACCCAATCGAACCAAGGCCGGGTAAGGTCGCAAAGGACCTCCCTTGATCAGCCCGAGCCCGAGGGGTGCTAAACGCAAGAGATCCGCCCGGGAAACAAGGGCAACACCGGCGTCAGGCGCCGGAGTACGTCGAAACCCTAGGAAGTCGTCGTAGGGGAACCAACGCCAAGTAGTGAGGTTTGAGGAAGAAGGTCCTCATCTTCTTCTGTAACACCCGTATCGCACTGGGCTATGCACTGTTGTATGTGGGCCATGGGCCGAGACGACATGGGCTGGTGGCACTAATCATAGCCTACAAAGGCTCGCAGCAACGGAACACAAAGGATCGAGCAGAATAGAATTGGCTTGACTTCTTCCTCCTTCCCTTGTACCAGACAAGTGTATCCCTCTCCTTGATTCTCTCTTGCTACCTACCTTGATTCTATGCTCTTTTCATCCTGGATTCTCTTCTCTAGACTGTAGTTCGTTTGTGAACCTTGGTTTGGTGATTTGATTCATACACCAGGAACACTTGTATCGATGGATCTGGTGCTATTCGGTATCGATTTGTCACCTCCTGATCTAGGGGCGTGACATCTTCTTGCTCTGCAGCTGTGCACCGTCCCCGGCGCCGCTCACGACGGGCGGTGCCGCCTTGCCCGCGGCTGGAAATGCTGCTACGTGTCGCCTCGTCGCCTTGCCCCGCCCAAGCTACCCCTTCCGCCGCCGCCCCTGACCATTCCCTGAATGCCCACCGTTCTCCGGCGCCGACAAGCAACCTCGCATCTGAAACCGTCTACTGTCTACCTCTCCTCCACCAGTGATGATGCCGTGACCTCCTCGTCTCCGTCTTGCAGCTGCGCGTCGCTGAAAATCAAGGCGCCTGTCAAGAAACCAGCTCATTTATTATGATGTACCATCAACACCGTGGTTAATTTCCTACTAAGAAAGTGGCACTGTAAATTTCGTGTACAAGACGTGATATTGTCTCCTAAAAGTTGCTGGGCAGACCACTAAAAATCATGCCTAAATTAAATGGTGGATTATGTTTGTAGCACTACAGCCTACGCTTGGTTGCAAGTTTCTGCAACACAAACGATTCAACTAGTACTGTCCAAAAATAAATTCAGACTTCAGAGGAGCCAGATCCTCACCAGGGTTTCTAATTTCTTCAGAGAAGTTGCAACTGAATTTATGGCATCCTCGATGTGGTGGGTAATCGTAATGAAGGAAAACAAATGAGGCTGGAGCTGCTGAGGCAGTTAGTGGTCTTCAGGTCACTCCACCGGCTTTTTCGAGGGAAACATATCGGCTTAGCAACCCTCGCCGCCTGAGAAGGTTCAAACCTCGGAACCTTGTCAGCCAAACAACACAGTCTTCAGACATAACAAACTTTTGATTCCTCTGATCGGAACTCTGACATCAGAGGCATTGTGGCTCTCTTTATCACAGCATGAATATTGTAGCTGGACAGTTTTTCTTTGATTACCGTTTGCTCTGAACAATCATCATACAGCCCCCACAAAAAAGTAAAGAACAGTCTTCATACAGGGAAATGATCCTCCTTTGGTCACCCTAGAGGATCATCAACACCAGAGGATCATCTACATAAAGAAAATGGTTCATGCTAGGAGCAGCAGCACACTAGAGAACGCCATCAATGGATCTAGCTACATTCGCCAAATTAAAAAAACACAGACAGGCCCTCAGCACAGATAATGAATAGCTATGGAGACAACGGGTCTCCTGCCGTAAACCCCAGAATGCATGCATCGTATCTGTAAAATCACCATTGACTTTATAACTCGATAGGAGACACTGATCACACAAAGAATAATTTTGTACACTAAAGAGGAGGGAAACACGATTTGAGCATCATACCTTTGAGGAAACCCCACTCTACCCAGTCTTACATGTTGTTGTTCATATCAAGCTCGACCCCAGCCAACAATTCTTTTACCCTCCTCTTACCCCTAATATGTTGTGTGAACTCATAAGACAAGAGGATGTTGTTTGTCATCAATCTTCCCCTTCTTCCTGATAAGAAGGCACTCTGAATTAGTTCAGGTAAAACTAATTCCAGGCGATACACTAAAACCTTGGAGATGATTTTATAAGGAACGATAAGTGAGCTTATGGGTCGAAGATCTTTTAATCTCACCGGATGTTTGACTGGTGAGGTGAGGATCACCATTGCTTCCTCCATATGGACAACATGTCTGTTTTCAGAAAATTCAGCACCTCATCCTTAACTTGCTGCCCAAAAGGATCGCATAATATCTTGTAAAATATAAATTAAGAGGATATTTTATTTGTTTCTCGCTATTAGGATGTCAGCAGCATGTGTTTCATCTCATGTGTTATCCTTCGCTCAATAGCATTTGGCAGCCCTAGCTATCTGGAACCTGCATGGGAAGTGAAATGGCCTTTGTAGTAGTTACTACCAGGAGATTTCAACTACTCCATGTTAACATCACCTTTCAGCTTTTTAAAATTTGTTAGTTTTCATCCTCTCTGAAGGACAGGAAATAAGTACGAACTACTTCGATTTTCCTTGTGCAGAAAATCATTGTGAGCATATTGTTTCCAGTACAGGTTATGCTGATCCTTAGGCCTCTCCAACTTGTACTTTAGTAGATGTTTACGAGTCAAATTTCTTGCAACATATGAGTAGAGCTTAGCAATGTTGTGTGTGTATTCTTCGTTAACACTTTCCAGGCATAGAACATGCACATAGAGAGGCAGCATGAATGTGAATCTCTATTCCTCCAAAACCAGAGACCAAAAATACATGAGCTAGGAACACAAGACTTCTTTTATCAGAGTGCATCATCTACTCTGGAAATTATACCTACAATTAATATTTGAGATCGGAACATCATAACCTTTCGTGATGGTGTTACCCAGATAAAAATACGCTGTGGCAGTACGGAATTACAATAATACTTGGAGGAATCTTCAGACATTGGATGGAACTGTGCAGGCATATGTCTAGTATTTCATTTCAGATGCATCAGGCCATTAACAATGATGCAAGTCTTTCTCTCCATCCTAAAACATGAAAAAACAATAACAATGAGTATTTTTCACATTCACAATGAACAAAATTATTATATGCTAAATGCTCATTGCTTACGCATCATATAAAGTGCACTATGTAAATGGTATTGGAACTACAACTGTGGTGGGTTTACCCTAGCATAGTCATGTAGTTAGCTATTTGTATCATCATAATGCACACGGTGAATACTTTTATATTATGTAGCATGGTGACTAATTTGCAAGGGAAACAGAAGTTTAAAAAAGAATTACACAGTTTAAGGTTTGCAGTTGAATAACAAGTTAAGAACGTCGATTCGATGATTGCACAACTCTACTAATTAATATATAACAAAAACACAAAAATGAGCTGAATGAAAGAATGACTGACCGATTTTCTACAAGCAAGTAATCTGAATTCCTTAACCCAGCAAGAGGGCCTGATGGCACACAATAATTGAACTGTGCATTCTTAGGAGTTATACCCAAAGCCCCAAAACACAATGCACTACTCAACTGTGGTCGACTCCACCAAAAAATTGATACTTTACAGGAAGCAATTTTATTTGCTCCCTATGTTTGCCTTCCCTTGAAAAGAGACGTATCAACAGCGAAGTAATTGAAGCTTCAAGTGAGATGGTCTTGCCATCAACTCTAGACATATAATTTCCAGCCTTGACAACCTCGCCTTGCTCCAATAATATTCTGATGATATTATTTATAAGATGGGAGTCTGGAGCACAAGGGCTCTTCTCCATTGATGAGAGCATGTTTTCAGCTTCTTCCACTGATCCTTCTTTTAGAAGATTTGTTATCATTATGTGGTAGGTAGAAGCATTAGGTACCAATCCACTGGCTGATATTGCAGCAAACAAACCTTTAGCTTCTTCTCTTCTCCGAACTTTAAACATTGCAAGGATCATGGTATTGAGTATTGCAACATCCAACTTCACATTCATTGCACATAATTTCTGGAACAGTGTGATCGCTTCATCAGCGTAATTATTTCTGCGAAGTCCTCCAAGAATTATAGCGTATATTGAAAGGCTCACTGTTGTTCCACTTTCAATCATCTCATGTAACATTTTCTTCGCAGAAGCAGTTCTTTCAGCACGAAACAACCCATGAAGTATGGCGCCATATGTAGCAGTTGTCGGTTTAATTTTGTTATGCATCATTTCTCTGAATACGGCCAACCCATCATCAATCCTTCCATTTCTAGAATAGCCATCAAGAAGTGTATTGTGCGTGATAACATCAGGCTCAATGCCAGCTGATACCATGGCATCAAGTACTCCGAATGCTTTATCCATCTTCCCAAATAAACAATATCCGTCAATCAGCGAATTAAATGTAAAAGCGTTAGGCCTCTCACCAATGTTTATAGCCAGGTCAAAGATATGGTGTGCATCCGTAACTCTTCCTTCCTTGCATAGTCTGTTTATTACTGAGTTGAAGAACACAATGTTTGGACGAGGCATACCTTTGTTCATCATTTCAGAAACCAGCTCCTTCGCTTTCCCTAAATCACCATGTGTACAAAACCCCTGAATTAGGGACCTATAAGCAGCCGGCTCCGGTTGTAATCCCGTAGCAATCATCTCACTAAATTTGCCCATTGCATCAGCCATATTACCCATTCTGCAAAGTGCAGCTGTTACCGTTGAATAGGTGTATACATCCGGACTCACTCCTTGTTCCCGCATTTCGGTAAATATGAGCATAACTTCATGCATCATTCCACATTTAGCATATGCATGAATTAATATGTTGAAAACATTGCAGTTGGCTACAATACCATTGCCTTCCATTGAGTTAAAGAGATTAATCATATCGGCGAGGCATCCTTCCGTAGCATACCCGTGAAGAAGAGTACAGTACGTGACGATATCAGGTTTGATGCCCTTGGCGGTCATGGAGTCAAAAAATTCTGCAGCTTCTTTGCTTCTTCCATGCCTGCAAAGGGAGTACATGAATGAGTTCCAAGTGTAAATATTTGGTCGAACACCATTATCAATCATCTGCATAAGGACCAGCTTTGCCTTGTCCATCACCCCGACCTTGCACAACACATCGATAATGGAGCTATATGTGACCACATTAGGCACAATCCCTTCCTGCAGCATTGCATGGAACAGATCGCATGCCTTGCTTACTTCACTAAAGGTATTTTTTTAAATATTTTTTTTCAAAATTTTGAATTATTTGATAATTTAATCTCTAATCATCCCTCCTCACTGCTCTGGAATTATTTGACAATTTAATTTCTAATCACCCCTCATTCCAAATCGTCTAACTTCCCGGCCGGTCATCCATCCTCTCACTGCTCCAACCCCAGCACGCTTAACTTTCGAGTTCTATCACCCATAGTTTCCAAGTCTGCACTCGTTGTTTTCTTGACAATAATAAGCTATCAATCTTATTAACCCTTATGTCTTGATGTAACGTGATTTAATTTTTTGAATTCCAAACAATTATTAAAATAAACAACAATGATTAATTTAAAAACTCCAAAAAACTTCAAAAAGGCAAAAAATTCAAACAAAATCTCTAAAATCCTAAAAAAAAAATACGAGAAAACCAAAATAATAAAAAGTTCAAAATAAAATAAGTAATAATCATATTGAATTAAAATGAAATTAAAATAAGTAATAATATTATTTTATTCATTTTTGCAACTTATTCATTTAATATGGCATAATTAATATCTGTAAATCTGTAAATCGAAATTCGACAAATAATATATCCATTACTATCAGAAAAACGTGAGGAATCCAAATATGTCATCATTTATTAAAAAAAATCCATAACACTTTTTTTCGACATCCTTTGCAAAAGTTATAGCCGTTTTACTTTTTCATAACACTTTTTTTAATCTTGTTTCAACTCCAGATTTTTTGTGCATTCAACATGCATCATCCAAAGCCACATCATCAATTTTCAACCCTTTCCCACTTCATTCGCTATTTTTCATGCATTTATTAATTTTTCCATCTAAATGACCCTGAAATTGAAAGCACTACAAATAAACTCTGAAAAGGTTGAAACTTGGCATGATATCATCATTTCACCCACATAGCATGTGCTAAAAAGTTGAGAGGGTTACGGTAAAAACTAAATGCACTTCATGTACAAACTGGACAATCCCCTTCGAGGTATCAGAGTTTTGGACGAAAACTCATCTGTTACAAAAGGCATTTCATTTTTTAAAACTTAGTTAAACTCCAGAGTTTTTGTGCGTTCAACATGCACCATTCAAAGCCACATCATCAAGTTTCAACCATTTCCCACTTCATTCGTTATTTTTCATGCATTTTTTTTTTTTGAGCTAAATGACCCTGAAATTGAAAAACACTACAAATGAACTCTGAAAAGGTTGAAACTTGGCATGGTATCATTATTTCATCCACATAGCATGTGCTAAAAAGTTGAGAGGGTTACGGTAAAAACTAGATGCACTTTGTGTACAAACTGGACAATCTCTTTCGAAGTATCAGGGTTTTGGACGAAAAATCATCTGTTACAAAGGCATTTCATTCTTTTAAACTTATTTGAACTCCAGACTTTTTGTGCGTTCAACATGCACTATCTAACATGTGCCCAGGAGCAAAAATAATTAAATTAAAAACTATTTTTAAACTCAAGTTATTCACAATTTAGGGTTTGAAGCAAATTTGAACAAATTCAAATTTTAATACTAATTACACAAACACAAACTAGACAAAATTTTAAATCTAATGCAAAAAGAATCACTCAAAAACATCGAGTATCCTAAAAGATATAAGCAATTTAAAACAGAAACTAAAAACAGAAAACAGATAGAAAAAAAACTTTCAAAACCCTTTGGTCCCGGGACTAAAGGGTATCGGCCTCTTTAGTCCTGGTTGGTGTCTCCAACCGGGACTAAAGGTTCCATCTGAACCGGGACTGATGCTCGACCGGCGCCCTAGCCGCTTGAATCGGGACTAATGCTTAGATTAGTCCCGGTTCGTAATGCAACCAGGACTAATGTGTAGATCGAGCTGTGACGAAAGCCTTGTTTTCTACTAGTGCTTCCCCTTCCTTAAAGAAGCCGTGTATGATTATGCTATATGCCACCACACTAAGGGAGCAGGCACCTCCTTCTTTCCTCACCATCTGGAGCAGGTCGAGCGCTTGCTGGCTCCTACTATCGTCGCATAAGCTCTTAAGTACTATGCAGTATGAGATGGCATCAGGCATACATCCGAACTCGGGCATCCTATGGAGCAGCACGTGGATGGCCTCATCTGTCCGTCTTGCATGGCAGAGGCACTTGAGAAAGGTGTTGGCGACGATCTAGTTTACCTTGAGGCCTGTCCTGAGGAAGTGGCCAAAGAAGGCAAGGCCTACGTCCGGGCGGCGTGCCCGGCAGCAGCTGTCCATGAGGATGTTGTACGTGCAGACTGTGGGCGGTGCCACCCGCGGCCCTCCTTCTTCTCGGCAGACGCGGTTGAAAAGTCCGAGAGCAAGGGAGGGTCCCTCTCTGAGAGCAGCGGAGGACGGAGCGCGGGCGAGCGCGGCAAGGAAGCCGTTGAGGGAGCGCTCGGGGACGGGGTTGGCCTGCAGTAGCAATTCGTCGAACAGGTGGTGTGCGTCTTCAGGGCTGAGCATCCCAGCGCGGAAGCGCTCCGTGGCCGAGGCAAAGGCCGCAAGGCGTTCCAAGCGGCGTGAAGGCGACGAGGTGGCAGAGGAGGAGAGGAGGCGGCGGCGGGGCATGGGCGTGGTGGAGTAGAGGCGAGGCATGGGGCGGGCGTGGAATGGTGAGGCGAGAGGTGCGTGACGGTGAGTGAGGTGTCCACTGTAACCAATCGGAAAAAAGGGGTAAAATGTGAAACTTGGCCTCAACAGACAATAACTTTCTTTGTGTTCCTCAAGATCTCTCCTCCGTAAACTTTTATAGACGTTTTAGATCACTAAAATAGTGATTCTTATAAAAATGTACAGAGGTAGTAACTTTTTTATTGGTAGCGAACACTTTCTTCGTCTTCTTGCAAGCATCAACTTTCATAGGCATTTTATGTTGGCTAGGAGCTCGAAGACCTCTCGAACCATAGTTTGAAAATTAAAACCCCGGAATTTTCTAGCGGATGTCTTAACAAATGATATATCAATTTTTTTGCAGGAAATATAAATCGTCATGATGGCTTTTCCTAAAAAAAAAACTTTTATAGGCATTTTATGTTAAAAGCCTAACATTCAGGCAACACCAAGCAACAAGGGGTGAAATACCTTAATCGTGTTAACAATTGTTTCATGCGCAAGGCCTTGCAGCAGCATATTGAGATGTTTAGCAAGTATCTACCTGGTTAACAAAATGGAAAATTAATCTTGGCTATAGAAATTTTCAGCACGAGCAGATGATCGATGGGGGTCGAGATGATATGGACTGCGTGCGCGCTGGTGCCGCTATGGCGGCCGGCGGCTGGTGATGCGTGTGGCAGAGTTGAGGGCGCCCAAATATGGGCCGCGCTGGCCCTCCCAGGCCCGCTACAATCACTATGTCCTCATCTGCCCTTCTCCCTCCTCTCACCCCTCCCGGTCACCATCGGTTGTTGCCTCTGGGTTGGTAAGCATGTGCACGGTGACCCTGACGGCTGCTACTCTATTGTGCCTAGCAGATCTTGGCGACGAAGGTTGCGGGTGTTGTCGTTTTCTCAAGACAAATGCCATGGGGTGGCTTATCGAGTGTGGTTGGGTGCGAAGGACGCCAGTGGACTCCGACAACGGGATCAGGAACAAGCGGTGCGAGACACACGATGTACCCAGGTTTGGGACCCTCTGTGAGAGGTAACACCCCTAGTCCTGCCTGTCTGGTTGATGAACTAATAGGACTACAATGGACATGGAGAGTGGTGAGAATGGTTGCCCTTGCATGGGGGCGCCGAGGGGTTTTATAGGCCCCCCCGTGCGCTTACAATATGCATGGATGGTATTAGGACGGGGGACCCGACTGGCAGTCTCTCTAGCCGACCGAGGGTCCCGCCGTTCGAGCCGTCTCATCGCTCGTAGGGTCCACCAGCTGCGGGACCTCGCTGGGGCCCGCCGGCCGGCCTCCACTACTGGCCCACATCCACTTGCTCCGGCACATGCCGCACTTTGTGGCATCGCCTTGTGGAAGCCTGCCGCGGTCAGCAGTACGGACGGCCGCCCTGTAGCCACGCGAGGGGCAGGTAATGGAGTGGATGGGGGCGTGCCGGCACTGTCGCGGTCGCCCGCGGTCAGCGGTACGACAACTCGTACTGTACCCACGTGGTTCTCTCACAAGCGGTTACTGCAGCCATGGACGACCCGTCGTGGGGGTCGCGTCTTGTCACCATACACGGCTACGGTGGGAGGGGACCGGTGCTTGCCCACCCGAGGGTCGGCAGGGGAGCCGACCATTGTTATGCTCGCCGGCTTCTCGCTAGGAGGCCATGCGCCAGCCGGCCGCGTACCAGCCGACCATGCTTCAACAACCCGTACGCCAGCCGGCCGGCCGCCAGCCGGCCATATTGTTTTGAAAAGAGGTTGAACCTCCCTGCTTTGGCATGACAGGGGTTATATCCCCGTCAGTAGTCCCTGAAGCCGGCAAGGTCCCATGTTCTCCTTAACGCGAGGGAGCCGGCGGCTTCATACCTCCTCGAAAGGGGTGGCAGGTGTCTTGGAGTAATGGCCCGGCTAGTCAAATGCGTCGGTAGCCGCGCCTGGTGCCTCGGGTCTCGTGGCGACGCTTCACAGCGCACGTCGGGCCGCGACATGCCACGCGTGACGCCGCGAGCGCCGTGGGCCCTGCCCCTAGGGATGCGACGGGACATCGCTACAGGCCTAGCCTAGTAGGCATCAGGTCGTGGGCAGGGATCCTTTGCGACCGGACCCCGATGGTTGTGGCCCGAAGTGCCCATGTCTGGCGGATTTCTCAGGAACGTGGGCACAATTAATCCCCACAAGGAGCAGGTCGCAACGTATGTCAGCGCCGACGCTCCCCCTACAAATGCTACACCAGCTCAAATCAGGCACTGCCTCTCACCCGCCGACACTCTAGGCACATGGGTGCGAGGTAAGTCGTCCTGGGCAGGCCTGAAGCTGCAATCGTCTCTGGAGGTGTCTAGCAATGGCAGTGACGTTGCTCTGTCTTGACGCCTTGCCATTTTTGGCTAGAGGCAATGCCGGGAGAGGCATAATGTCATTGCGTGTCGGTAGTTAAGGGTACCTCCACACCTAGCTGTAGTCACTTGGTGAGGACCATTGTTGCATGTGTGTGTCTGTGTATGTCCCTCCTTCTAGAGGTTGTACTCCCGATGTCTTCCTGTTCAATGCAATGAAACACAAACTCATTTGTGTTTTATTGAAGAACAAAAAAGATCTTCATCAACATATATTAATTCATTTTCTTCCATAGAGTTCGGAATCTGGATCCAAATAAACCACACACACAAATACGCACACATACATACATATTTTTTGCATCCAAATCATTATGATTTCATAGACTAGTGAATTGCTTCCATACAAATATAGTATTGTTTCATTACAAAGATGAAGAAAAATATCACTTCAAATAACATGGGGAATATTTCCAAAGTGATGAACACATGTCTCTGTTAATTATTATTTTTGACGAACAAGGCAGGAGCTCTACCGATTTCATTAAGAGAGAAAAAAGCAAATACAGAATTGATCGCTTTATAAGGAAAAGTAGGCCAAAAACCGACATAAACAACCACAGACAACAACACAAACATCCCAACACCACTTAACATGACCACGACCTGGAGCGATTTTGAGCAAGATCTTCGGAGACGCCTTCGGGAAGGAAAAACAACGACCTCGGATGCCGTCTTCACCGGCATCGACCCCCTTTTTCGGGGGTGATTTACACTCCATGACTGTAACATTCAACACTATACGATTTAAGGATACATAAAGCATATTGTTTACTTCATCTAGATTTTTGTAGCTTACACACTAACATGTATGTTCTACATTTAAGAATTTAATTTTAATAGGTAAAAAAGTTAGTTAATTCATCATGTGTATGTTTATCATGTCTCCATGCCCAACCTTCAGGAGATGGTTCCCCTGAAATAATAACTATTTATTTCAAGCTACTTTGGAGCTTTGTTAATCTTAAAAATGAAATAAATTAGGTAACGGAATGTTATGAGAGAAAAGGGGAGTGTGAAAACAACAACAAGGTATTGAAACATCAATTTTAAAAAGGAGGAAAACATATTCCTATTTTCAGAGCGCCTAACTGCATAAATAAGCTCACATCAACTCATCAATTTTGGATCCAACTTGGTGTTAGGTTTTCCATTGCTGCAAATGTTAAACCTAATGGATAGGGGTAGATGAGGTGGAAAAACTGAACTTAAATAAATAAACAGTAAAGCAAAACAAATCTAGATAAAAGAGCCCGGATTCTAAATGAAGAAAATACGGAACAATCATTGTTGTTTTCATTTCGAAATGATATGTTGAATTTATTCAAATTTGATATCATGGAAATATATTTTAATCAAAAATTTAATACTAACAGTTTCACGTCACTAGGCTTAACATTTTCATGTTTCAACAGGGAAAAAGTAAAGTTTTCATACATCATGATTGATTTTTCTTGTTGTTACGATGGAGCACGGGTGAAAATCAGAGACATTACTCCGTCTGTCGTTGTTTTCTCACGACAGATGCCATGGGTAGGCTTATCGAGAGTGATTGGGGCCGAAAGGACGCCGACGGGCTCCGGGAACGGTATTAGGCACAAGCGGTGAGGGACACATGATGTACCCAGGTTCGGGGTCCTCCGTGGGAGGTAATACCCCTAGTCCTACTGGTTTTGCTATATGGTGGGTGATGTTTACAGTGGTGCTCCTTGAGCTGTCATCTAGAGGTGGAAGAAGGAGCAGTCGACTCCTCTTCCCTTGCTACGTGAGAGTGTGAGAGGGGAGAGTTCCTTCGTGCTGTGTGTGTGATGCATGGGGGGTTCGGGGGATTTTATAGGCCAACCCCCCGGTTTATAATATCCCTAAAGTACTGAGAGGGGGGACCCGGCTGGCAGCCTCTCCGGCTGGCTAGGGGCCTCCTTGTTGCGTCGTCTTGTCGCCCGTGGGGCGCGCCGGCTACGTGGTCCCATCGCCCACTAGGGGCCGCCAACCGGCTCTTCGATTGGTCCACGCTCACCTGCCGTGGCACGGGTCGCCCAAGTGGTGTTGCCTTGCGCCAGCCGGCCAAAGTCTCCGGTACGGCCGGCAATGTTGTAGCCATGCGGGGGCAGGTAATGGAGTGGGCTGAGGCGTGCCGGCACTATTGCCTTACCCAGTCGCGATCAGCCAAGGTCAGCGGTACGACCGGCCGAACTGTAGCCATGCGAGCCCGCGCGTCAGCGGTCACTGTAGCCATGCCAAGGTCCTCCATGAGGGTCTTGTCTTGCCGTTGTACTTGTTCACAATGAGAAGGGACGGGTGCCTGTTCGCCCAAAGGTCTGCGGAAGGGCCGGCCACGGGGCAGCCGACCACAGGCTGGCCAGGGGTCGGCTGGCCGGCTCCTTGATCAGCCGGCCACGGGCCAGCTAGGCGCGTGTTCGTAAGAGGCATGCCAGCCGGTCATGGAGCAGCCGGTCGCATGGGAAGCCGGTGGGGCCCCGAGTCCCTTCGACGAGGGGGAACCGGCGGCTTCATCAGGCGGCATCCACCTTTCGCGTGGGGTCGCACGACCGGCTACATTGGCGGTTGCCCCCAACGCCTTGGGCCCCATCGTGCCTCATCGGGTTCCGTGCTGGACCGCGACATGCCACGCCAGGCATAATGATGTCGTGGGGCCCGCCCTGGGGCAGACGGGACGTCGCCTTGGGCCTAGCCCGACAGGATGCGAGCATAGCCCAGTAGGCCTCGGGCCGCAAGCCAGGATCCTCTGTGCTTGGATCCCAACGGTTGTGGCCCGAGATGCCCACATTCTCGCGGATTCCTCGGGGGAGTGGGCGCAGTTAATCCCCACCTCCTCCAGGCGTCGCCCCCTTATTTATAAGGGGAGGGGGAGGGGCGAAGGAAGTTGCACACTCCCCATCCCGTCATCTTCTTCCTCTTGCCATCGCCACTCAACGTGCGCTGCTGCTTCGTTCGCTCGCCACACCTTGTCCACTACTGTAGAGATGGCCGACGGGCCTTCCGGCTGCTGGAGTGGCTCCGTCGTCACGGAGGAGGACATTGTGTGGCTCCGCCGAGCCCGCATGCTATCATCAGAGGACCGCGTGGCCACCCGTCCGCCGGGCGACGAGGTGATGCTCGCGCCCAAGGAGGGAGAATTCATGGTGTTCGCCTGGCACTTCCCACGCGGCTTCGGCCTGCCGGTGAGCTAGTTCTTTCGCCTTCTGATGGATACGTTCGATCTTCATCCACTCCACCTCAGACCCAATGCCATCCTCTATCTTGCGAGCTTTGTAACCCTGTGCGAGGGCTACCTTGGGCTCCTCCCCTTCATGGAGTTGTTCAAAAAGCTCTTCTTCCTCAAGGCTCTAAGGGATGGCGACGAGCCATACGCCTGTGGGGGTGTGGTGGTGTGCTTCCGCGGCCCGTTGTTCCCCCACATCACCCTCATCGACTCTGTCAAGAGGTGGAATCGAATGTTCTTCTACGTGAAGAACGTCGACTCGTAGCGGGACTACATCCGGCTGCTGGCCTTCGTCAACGCCCCATCCTCTGGAGTGAACTGGACGGGCACCGGCCCGCCCAGAGCAGTGGTCGGGGAGTTGGGCCGGCTCCAGGCCATGAGGAGTGGAGAAGGGCTTGTCGCGTCCTACCTGGTGGCCGCTTTCATCGAGCGTCGGGTGCTGCCCCTCTAGCAGAGGCCACACCGGATCTGTGACATGTCGGGCCGGTGGGACCCCTGCCGGCGGTCCATCTTCGAGCTAATGCCGGCTCGGGTGGTGAAGCGGGTGAACGCCATCACCAACTTCAAGCTGACGCCGGCGACCTGGACCTATGGCAAGGAGCCGTACAACTGGCATGACCTGGCGCCCCTGGTATGCCCCGTCGAGGTGACTTTCTTTCCTTTCGTGTCTTTTAGCCGGACCCTTGCTCACATGTCGTGCTGACTGCAACACTTTGTTCGACAGAACGTCGGACTGCCCGCATCCCCAGATATTCCAGGCGGAGCGCGCTAAGTCCGACCCAGAGGACTTCGAGCTGGGAGGCGGCACCGAGGAGGAGGTCGACTCCTCGAAAGATGTTGAGGCGGGCGAGGCGATGGGAGACCCGCGAACCTGTGGGTCTAGAGCGGCTAGTGAGTTCCCCTCCAGACCCTCGATCAAATATTGGATTGACGATGATGATGTCAAGATCCTGGACGCACCTCCCCCACAGCTCAGCGGGGGCCACGCGGGCGAAGCGAGGAGCAGCCAGCTCGAGGCCAGACGGTTGAGGCCTCCCATCGGGAGAAGAGGCTGTCTCCGAGGCAGCCATCGGCCTAGCCGCTAGCTCGCAAGTGAGTGCGAGCGGCCGCCGCGAAGCCGCCGGCATGAGCCAAGTGGGCCCTTCCCACAGTCGCGAGGTGAGTACTCTAGTTATTGTGGGGTTTTCAAGTTTACGAGCCGGCAAGCGCGTGACGGTTTGTTTGTTCCAGGGACCCCATCGAGCTCCATGACACGGAGTCAGCTGCCGGCCCGGGAGAGCCCACTAGCCGGCAAGGCCAGGAGCATGCGGCCAGGCTACGTGAAGATAAGAGGAGGCTTGCAGAGTTGCGGGCCTCGAAGACAGGAGTGAAGGGCGGGCCCTCGCGCTCGGGGGCCTCGAGTGATCGGAGGTGGAGGTGGCCCGCAGATCCGGCGCGTGCGTTCGACTCGGCGGCGGAATCGACGCGGATGTCGAGGCCTACGTCAAGAGAGCCACAAGAGCCGGCCAGGGAGATAGTCTTGTTTCCGCCCGGGGCAGAAGTGTCCTGGCCGAGGGGAGCAGCTCCCGAGCTGGCCCAGGAGAGGGCCCGGTAGGTGGAGCCCGTGGTGACACCGCCCACCGTCGAGCCGGCCACGGCCGACGTGTCGGTGGCCCCGACTGCGCTGGAGGTGGCAATGGAGATGTCGGCCGAGGGAGGAGATGCACCGGTCGCTGCGACCGTCAAGTCAAGCCGGCAGGAAGGGGAGGCGGCGACGGCGGACATGGGGCAACCGGGGGCCGACTCCCGTGCCCTGGTGGTCATCACCCGTCCCCCTACAGTAGGCGCCACAACGGACGCAAGTGCAAGCGGCAGGACGAGCCGGTCGAGAAGGACGATGCTCGACATGATTCAAGATTGGGAGGCATTGGCTCATGTCCCAGCCGTCTTGCCTCCACTGGCCATCGGCCCGGTCCCCGTACCCGGGGAACTGGGCAGTGTCCTGGCCCAGTGCTACGAAGGGTTGGCCAGGTTTGCGGAGGCCGCCGACTGCGCCCTACAACGCGCAGAAGTAAGTCTCTTTAGACCGCGTTGGATTTTCAGTGAGGGCGCGCGAGCGCACCCACTTGGTATAGCCCCCGAGATGCGAGCTGGCTAACCGGCTGCGCAACAGCCAGGCTGGATCTTATTTTGCTTTCTTTAAATTTGGCCTCTTGGTGCGGAGCAGGCAAGGAGCGCTAGGCGGTAGGAGCTTTTCGACAAGGCGGTTGCCATCCACAACCAGGGCAAGCACGACTTCTACCGGCTGGAGGAGGAGCTGAAGAGGACGCAAGGTATGCGTGTTCCAGTGAGGGCACGCAAGCACACCCACTGGGTGTAGCCCCGAGATTTGGGCCGACTGCCTTGTAGCCTGCACGAATCTTGTGCACTTTTAGTAACCAGGGTTGGTCTTTTTTCGCAAAAGAGCTGAATGCCCTGACCTCCATCCGGCAGAAGAGGGCCGAGATGGCCTCCGAGCGGGACCGGCTGGCGCGGGACGTCCAGGCGATCACGTCGGAGCGGGACTGGCTGGCTGGCCTGCTTGTGGATGGGCTGGCGTCCCAGGAGCGCCTGAGCACGGAGCTGCAGCGGGATGTGGTGGCCCGGGAGGCCGCCGCCAAGCAGGCGACGACCGCCGCCCAGCGGGCCACCGCCCTCCAAGGCGAGGTGACCCACCTCATAGCAGCGGCGGCAGGTATATGCTTGTGTATTCACAGGAATACCCAAGATTTAGATGGAATAAAAATTATATACATGTCCAGCACAGAAAGCATGCCCAGCCCACTCCCTGAAATCTCCCAAACTGATGCTTGCATCGACTCCTCACAGGCTCGCACTCCTTTGCTCCTCGCAGGTCGCAGTGCCGCAAGAGCTAGTGTAGCGCAACTTCAACAGTTCAGCTTTGGCAGGCCGTCGGCCGCATCGTCCTTTGCCCACATCGACGTGCCAACTCTCGTTGTTCTCCGCCGCTGCCTCCGGGTCTCCTCACGCTCCTCGCAGTCACAGGTCGCAGCACCGTCGAAGCTGCCGATGTCAACCGTCGGAGGGAGCAGCAGACAAGCTAGGACGAGCGACCCTGGCGGCGGTGCCCCGCCCCCCACGCCGACGGCTCCCACCCGGCCGGCCCCCTGCCCACCCCTCCTCTTCCACTCGGGCGACCTTGGCGGCGGCGCCCCGCCCCCCCCCCCCCCCGTGTCGGCGGCACCCGGCCAGCCTGCCCCCTGCCCGCCCCTCCTCTTCGGCTCGAAGGGAGCAGCTGCCGGACGGCTCGGAGGGAGCAGCAGCAGCTTGCCTCGCCCCTGCACGGCACAGAAACAGAAGGTGCTCGTGCGCCTCCGCCCCCAATTTGGGAATTTCTTAATTTGCTCTAATTTGCTAGATGCAGGTAGTTGGTTTATTTAACATATGCAAGTATTTGAATTTATGTTCCCCTTGTTTTTCTAACGTAGATGAAGAAGAGTGGAATTGTTGGCAGTAGCATATTTGCAATGTGGGAAAAGGCTTCGAAGGCAAGGAAAATAGATGAAGTATCCACACTGAATCAGACAGTAGCTGCATCCAGTACTTGGACTTCTCCTGTTCATTTTGAGAGCAATTTGCAATTGGTGTTATGGAAAGAACCGGAGAGTAGAGGAGAAACCTCAACACCTCATGTAGAAGGTGATGAACCTATTGATTAAGATGATGAACCGATGCAAGAAGATTTGGAGGCACTCGAACATGATCCTGGAAAATAGATTCCCATCTCAGTGTATGCTGTCAATGACCAAGAGAGAGTAAGAAGGAGATATATTGAGAAGGGGTCATGTCAACCAAAGAATCATAAGTTCAAGTTTACAAATAAAAGTGGAAAAGAGCGTTGCTTTTGCTGTTCTTGCTTTAAAGAATTTCCATGGATTGAGTATAGTGTGGACAAAGAAGCCGCTTTCTGCTTCGTTTGCTATTTGTTCAAGGATGAAACAAGATGTCCCGGTGGAGATGCTTTTGTGAAGAAGGGATTTCATAACTGGAAGGCGTTTATGTAATGGTGCGATCAATTACCACCGCTTCAAGGTTGATATGTTTGTGGGTGTCATTGATAGGCAAATCAGTGAGCTGAATGGCAGATTTGATGAGGTAAACACGGAGCTACTTTCTTGCATGGCAGCATTCTGTCCACTCCATCTATTTGATGCTTATGACCAAGAGAAGTTAGTTAGGCTTGCTACAAATTTTATGCTTTTGATTTTACAAGTGATGAACTAGCAAGACTTCCATGGAAACTAAACATGTATGTTACTAATGTGTGTAGAGATGAAAGGTTTCAAAATCTGAAAAATTTGTGTCAGCTTTAAGTTATGCTTGTTGAGAAAAAAAAGCATGAACAATATCATATTGTTTACAGGCTTCTTAAGTTGGTATTGATTCTGCCAGTTGCCACTGCTAGTGTCGAAAGGGTATTCTCTTAAATGAGCCATGTGAAGAATAAGTTAAGGAACAAAATGGGTGATGAATATTTGAACAATTGTTTGGTTACATTTGTTGAGAGAGAATTTTTCAATCAAGTGAAGGATGAAGATGTCATCAATCTCTTCCAAAAAGGCAACCGCCGAGTTATATTGTAAGAAGGATGTCATCACTTTATCAATCAAAAGGTTCTTATGTATTCATGTCGTTATGGTCTAATACATTGAAATATTGCTATTGCTATTATGTTACTGTTGTTTTGTTCATATATTGCTAGATGTTGTGTTGTTTGGTTTATATACTACATTTAGAGCAAAAAAATTGGATGAATACCCAGCCTTCATTTCCTAGCGCCGCCACTGCCACCTCGAGGGCGAGCTTGAGGCGTGTGGAGCCGCCCTCACCCAGTCGGAGATGGCGTTGGAGAGGCAGTAGAACATGGCCCTGCAGTTCGCCATCGAGATGGATGACGCCTTCCAGCGTAAGTTTTGCTTCTGAAGCTTCTTCCTCTGTCGGCTGCCTTTATCTTGCTTTTGACTCATTTGTTGACTCTTTTTCTTTTCTCGGAGAGGTTCCCAGAGACCCAGAGACGAGTCGAGCAGTTCGTGGCGGATCACCGAGAGTGCTTGCAGCAGCGCGGGCAGGAGATCGAGGAGAATGTCGGCTGGGACATGGCGGAGCTCAGGCTGGCCATGGAGAACCGGATGATCCATATTTAGTGTTGCATAGACCGGCCCAATACGACCGACAAGGAGGTGATCTCGGCCCTCTAGCCAGGTCGTGGTGCCCCGATGGGCCGCATGGCGATGTGGCTGGAGAATACGGTAGCTCGGCTCGAGGTTTGGAAGGCGGCGGCGGCTCGAGTCGGGGCGCAGATGGCCCTCCGGTTCGTCACATCTTGGTACTCCCATGTCAACCTAGACCGGCTAGCCACGATGCGCAACGTTCCGAAGGCGTAAAGGGTCGCCCTCGAAGGGGCCCTTATCCATGGAGCCAACAAGCTGGCCTCGTACGTTGACCCGCATGAACTTCTGCCGGCTCTTGGTGAGGACGACGAGCCGATTGCCGACGACTCATTCGGCAACCCCAAGGACCCGATGACGAGGAGGTCGCCGATGAGAGCACCGCCTCCAGTACCGGCAGCGACACCGAAGCCACGGAGGACCCAGAGGCGAACCCGAAGGCCGCGACACCCGAGCGAACCGTTGAGATGGCTGGCGATGCGTCGGCAGCTTGAGTGGCCCTCCGCCCTTTGTTTTCTTTTCCTTCTGCTACAAATCTCGTTTGATTAAGACGCATTTCCACCCGCTCGGGGTATATTGTAATGAACCCTTGGCCTGCGGCCTTTTGTCTTTTAACTTGCTAGCCGTTTGAAATGTATGTGTGCCAGCTCTTCCTTTGCCCTTTGCCTTTTGACTCGTATTTCACGCAGGAATTCCTTCCGGCTTCCGCCCGGCCTGTCAGCTAGCCAGAAGCCGGTCTGGGACAGGGATGGAGCATCATCCTTGGAAAAATGAGTGGGCCTTAGAGTCATCCGGCTATGGCTGGGGCGAGCCGGTAGTGCCTGGTTTCTAGGAGTAACATGATCCGGTTGGACCTGTCCAGCTACTACTCGTCAAGCGGTGTTCGTGTGAAAAGTTCCTTCCTACCCTGTGGTTTCACCAACCGGACAGCCGGGAGCCGGTATGTGGCCAGGTATGGGGGATAGTAAAGGGTTGCTTGCTCACATTACTTGTCCGCCTCGGAGAAGAGCTGGCGAGCCCCTGGGCCAGGGAGCCAGACCCGGACGCCATGCTTGAATAATGACAAACCTTTGAAGGAATTGAAAAAAGGGCGTGCCCCAAGTGCCGGCTCGGGCCCCCCATTGCATTCATGAAGTTTCAACAAAAGGGAAGATACATACATACATGGGCTTTCTTTTTCTTTAGCAGTAGAACGGTCGTAGGAGAGCCGCGTTCCATGGGCGCTCCGTCTCCTCGTCGGAGGCATCTCTCTTGCGCTTCTACGACTTCCGGGCGTCTATCAGATAGTACGCATTGTTGTGCAACTCCTTGCTAACGATGAATGGGCCCTCCCATGGGGAGACAACTTGTGTTGGCCGGCCGTTCGCTGGATCTGCGTGAGCACCAAGTCTCCTTTGCGGAAGGAGAGTGGCCAGATCCGCTTGCTGTGGTAGTGCCGAAGCTTTTGCTGGTAGATGGCCATCCGGCTCAGAGCCAGCTCGCGTGCCTCTTCGAGTAGGTCGACGATGTCTTCTCTTGCTTCCTTCACATCGTTCTCCGTATATAGCGCAACCTGAGGCAAATCGAACTCGATGTCGGTGGGGATGATTGCCTCGGACCCATACACGAGAAAGAAAGGGGTGTAGCCGATCGACCGGTTAGGCGTTGTTCTAAGGCTCTAGAGGAATGTCGGAAGCTCTTCGATCCACTAGTCGGCTAACCGAACAAGCGGTGCCACGAGACGAGGTTTGATGCCAGCCTGGATCGGGCCGTTTTCCCTCTCAACCTGGGCGTTTGACTGTGGGTGGGTGAGGGAGTTCTGGTTTAAGGGGTCCTCGGATAGGCGACCTGTTTCTCACGGGTCGGACTATGTGGGCCATTGGATGAGCGAAGGCCCCATTGCCCGGGTGGAAGCTTCAAGGAGACATGGCGTGTCCTCCAAGTTGTCGATAGTAGATAGGCATGCTTTTCCTTCGATGTGTAACCGACCATGTGTAAGCCCTAGGTACCCTCGGCGTCTATATAAGCCGGAGGGTTTTAGGTTGTAGACAGAGGACAATGCATCTAGGATTTAGCTATTTGATCTCGAGGTAGATCAACTCTGTAATCCACATATCATCAATACAATCAAGCATGACGTAGGGTATTACCTCCATAGGAGGGCCTGAACCTGGGTAAACATCGTCTCCTTCGTCTCCTCTTACCATAGATTCTATTCTCACAGCTCGGGTCCCCCTACCGAGATCCGCCGGTTTTGACATCGACATTGGTGCTTTCACTGAGGGTTCCGCTGTCATCACCAAAGGAATTGATGGGTCACCCTGTCACAAGCAATCAGATCTGCATCCAGGGGATTCTCGCCCCTGATCAGATTCTCATAGGCGGCCACATCTTGTCACACGCCGACCCGATCGGCCACCTTGGCCAGATCAGAAACTTTTCCCACGATCAGAGAATCAAGTTCATAGCCTTAGAGTTTGTCGCTGATTCACAGGGTAAACTTATCTTGATGGTACCCTCGGATCTTGAGAAGGAGCCTATAAATCTCGACGACTCGACGCCGAAGACATTGGGCCCCGCTCCCGATGAATTCGTCACCCCCGGGCGGTCTAGAACACCCAATCCAGCTAATGTGACCGGATCTACCACGACTAGACGGGAACCGGATCCGCTTTCACGCAGCTCCAGAATCGCGACGCTACATATCAACTCCACTCGCTTCAGCGACATGCATCCTTCCATCGCCTCATTTTTAAACGAGCTATTTGATCAGATTAAGACCATGCATATGTCGGAGGACCAGGTTCCGGTCTATGACCGGCTCGGGTTTAAACCCGACGATAAGGAGATTCACGTCCCCACGGTCACCCACCTGGTCGCTATCGTTGAGTATCCGGCCGAGGGCTCGTTCCCCCAACAACCGGAATTAAAAACGGTTTATACCCTGGTCTCCGATCACCAAGACTTCATTTGCAAATTGGATGCCGAAGTTTGCTTCGGACACGGACCGTTACTAGTCCCTGATCTATCACACAATTCGGAGTCCGTGATTCTGAACACACAATGTCGTGTGGAGTTGAATTTTTCCCACCCACCACCCAAGTCGATCATCCTAGTATCACACCAAAGCCCAAGCCTTCGGACTTACGGGATATTAAACAATTACCAGGAGAGTCAATTCATCATTTTTGGGCTAGACTACTACTCGCTAGAAGCAGAGAAAATGGTCTTAGTGACCAAGAGATAATGGCAACCTTCAATCGCAATTGCCATGATGAAGGGATTCTTAATGCCCTGGCTCACCGACACATTCGTGACTTTGCCGAGCTGTCCGACTTGGTACAAATTTTTTTTGCCATGGAAAGCGCTTGGCAAGCCGAACGGTTATTTTCGGAACCAACCTTCACCGAGCACCCTAGTGGAGATCGGAAAAAGAGGATACCTCCAAAGTGTCCAGCCAGATTCGAACTCGCCGAAAAGAGAAATAGGCCCCTTTCAGGGGTCAGTACTGTCCTTGATGGACTATTCGATAAACCATGCCCCATACATTCCGTATTGCTGAACACAAGCCTGAATCAGAGCCTTAGAGCTTGCTGGGTCATTAGGCAGGTCGCAAAAAGCGATGAGGCCATTCTTGAGGCGCTACCGCTGAATAAGCGCTCACCATCATCATACGAATAGAACACTGAAGTCCTGACGATCTATGAAATGTTCCATCAAGGAACAAGGGGGAAAGAGTCTTAAAGAACTCGAACAGGTCTATCACGTGGCAGCAACAAGTGCATGAGCAGACATACCCACTACCTTCGGAGATACTGACCAACCAACCATTCTTCCCGGTCATTCACCGGCCGCACTAGTCCTGAACCCCGTCGTCGATGGCTACAGGTTACACAAGGTGCTAATGGACGGCGACAGTGGTTAACCTGATCTACGAAGACACCCTGGAAAAAATGCAGTTCGACCAATCTCGCATCGAGCATAGCAACACGACTTTTTGAGGAATCATTCCGAGGAAAGAGGCGCGATGTTCATGACATATCGTCCTGGACGTAGTGTTCGGCACGCCCGAAAATTACCGATCCAAAGAACTCCTCTTCCATATCGTGCCATTCCCCAGCGGCTACTACACCCTATTGGGACGTGACGCCTTCACAAAATTCCAGGGTATACCCCATTACGGGTATATGAAACTCAAAATGCCAGGACCAATCGGAGTAATCACAATTGCTAGTGATACGAATATAGCCCTTCAGGCCGAAAACAAAACAACAGTGCTCGCCCTTGAGGCACTAGCCGATACCTTCACTGGAGAAGAACTAACCGCACTACGGTCAATAGTTAACAAAGATGATGTGATCCTTAGCAAAAGGCCCAAGTCCACATCCTTCAAACCCGCAGAAGAAATTGTTAAATTTCAAGTGCACCCGACGGACCCCAACAAGACAACGTCCATCGAAGCTCAAATCGATTCCATAGTGGACAAAGCACTACGAACATTTTTACGGGAAAACAGGGACATCTTCGCCTGGCATCCTTCCAATATGCCCAAAATCCCGTGGCGGCTGGCAGAACATAGTCTGAACGTCATTTCAGGCTTCAAGCCCATTAAACAGACTCTGCGCCACTTTTCCGAGCCCAAATGGCAAGCTATGGGTGAAGAATTAGCTAAACTGCTAGAGGCCGGATTCATTCGGGAGATTAAGCACCCCGAATGGTTGGCAAACCTGGTGATGGTACCGAAGAAAGATAAATCCTAGCGGTTGTCGGTCGACTTCAAAGACCTCAACAAGACCTGCCCTAAGGACCATTTCCCCTTACCACGCATAGACCAGATCATTGATGCCACTGTTGGACACGACTCTTTGTGTTTCCTTGACGCTTATTCCGGATACCAACAGATCAAAATGAAGGAATCGGACCAAGCAGCAACCACATTTATCACCCACTATGGGCTATTCTGCTTTAAGACGATGCCCTTTGGGCTAAAACATGACGGGGCTACATACCGACGCATGATCCAGACTTTCCTCGTGAAACAAGTAGGTAAGACAGTCAAGGCATACATG
Source organism: Hordeum marinum (assembly GCA_022496015.1). NCBI lineage: Eukaryota > Viridiplantae > Streptophyta > Magnoliopsida > Poales > Poaceae > Hordeum > Hordeum marinum. Next base: position 49,755,100 of record CM039672.1, read on the forward strand.
GATGACGTGGTAATCAAAACCAAACACGTCAGCCAGTTGATCGACGGCTTACGACAAACCTTTGCCAGCCTACGCGAGTATGACATACGACTCAATTCGGAAATGTGTATTCGGAGTTCCCTGTGGTCAACTGATCGGATTCATTGTCTCCCATAGAGGAATAGAAGCGAATCCGGCTAAGATCCGCGCTCTATCAGAACTTGCAATTCCCACAGAGCTAAATCATGTCCAGAGGTTTGCTGGTTGCGTAGCGGCGTTAAGCCGCTTTATCTCCCGCCTCGGAGAAAAGGCTTTACCGCTCTATAAGCTGCTAAAACGGACCAGCAATTTTGAGTGGACCAATGAAGCAGCGGCTGCGTTAGAGGAAATTAAAACACTGTTGGCAAGCAATCCCTTACTCACAACACCAGGTGCCTGTGATCCCATGTTATTATACATATCATCTACCAACCAAGTCGTTAGCGCAATGCTCATCGTCAAACGAGAGGAGGAGGGACACAAATTCCGGACTCAGAAGCCGATCTATTACGTGTCAGAAGTACTAATGCAGTGCAAGTCCACATACCCGCACTACCATGAGATAGCCTACACAATATTTCTTGCATCACGGAAACTCACACACTACTTCCAAGAGTGTCCGGTAACGGTGGCATCCGAAGTACCCCTGAATGATATAATCAACAACTGGGATGCCATCGAACGCATAGCCAAGTGTGCTATTGAGCTCCTTCCCTTTGAAATAACCTACAAGCCACACTGTGCCATAAAATCTCAGGTACTAGCAGATTTTCTGGCTAAGTGGACAGAGGCCGAGCTCCCCAAGGAATATAGTACATACTCCCATTGGACAATGTACTTTGATGGATCCAAAACCTTGGCCGGACTGGGGGCTGGAGTTATCCTCACATCCCCCTCAGGCGATAAAGCCCGATACATGTTGTAGATCATGTATGCCGATTCCAACAATGCAGCTGAATACAAAGCGCTCGTGCACGGTCTTCGGATGGCAGTATCAATGGGCATACGACGGGTGGAGGTACGGGGAGACTCCAACTTGGCCATCTCCCAAATCAATGGCGAATTTGACGTCAAAAACACGAAGATGGAGGCGTACAGAAATGCCGTCCTAAAGATATCCGCATAGTTCGTGGGGTTGGAATTTCACCATGTCGCTCGCGACAAAAACCAAGACGTCGACGTATTGGCCCGCATGGGGGCCAAACCAGACCCTGTCCCCAAAAACACCTTCCTGGAGCGGCTCTTTAAGACATCCATGGTTTGGCAGGACGATCATAAGGGCGTCGGTCTAAATACCACGAAAGAGGTTGTTCCCCCTATAAACGAACGAGACGATCAAATCATCAGCTGCTCCCTAATGGATGAAACACCTTCGGCTCATGAGGTTATGGCAGTAATCGCGCCATGGACCGAGCCTTTCCTCGCCTACCTTCTTCGCAAGGAACTCCCCGACGATCAGACAGAGGCCTGATGCATAGTTCGGTGATCCGAAGCCTACAAAGTGCACGAGGGGGACTTATACAAGAAAAGCATCACTGGAATATTACAGCGGTGCATATCTGAGGAAGAAGGACGAGAGCTCCTAGCCGAAGTCCACACATGCATGGGCGGCCACCACGCCTGTAACGGCCCAAGTGCACCCCTGGACTTATTTGTAATATATGCATGTGTGAACCTTCTATGAAATGCCATCATGAGATTTGAGAATATATTTTTGCTTCATATCATTTCTTGCATCATGGCATCATAGCATCATTCATATTTTGCATCAAGACTTGCATGTGGTGATGTGTGATGTGAGTGTGTGTGTGTGTTGCTTTGGTGTGCAAAACTTTGGTGTGAAGCCTACCCACAATTTCTATAAAAACTACCCCCACCCCTCTCATTTCAAATATATGCACATTTGGTATTTTTACTTGCGTATTAAATGTCTATAAAAATGTTGCACATCTTCCATATGTTCTATTTAGATTTGTGGAGTAGCTCATATACATGTTTGTAAATATTTATTTTGTAAACTTTGCAAAACCAGATGCATATGCTTCTAATAAGTGATTAATTTGTTTTGCCTTAAAAACAAAAAAACCTGATTCTATTTTTATTGAATAGGTTTGAATTTTGTGAGTCCAAAAGTATTTTTATGTATGCCAAAACCCTTTCTTTTATTATCTGTGAGTTTTGTTTTGTTTCAGTTTTATAATAAAAGAAACCTCTTTGTTCTTAAGTGAGAGAGAGAGAGAGAGGACAACCCTCCTCGGCCTCGTCCACCCCCGCGGCCCAACTAGAGCTTCCGCAGCCCAGCCGCTCGCCTGATGCTTACCTGCTCCATCCCCTTCCTCCGTCATAGTTTCAGAGAGAGAGAGAGCACGTGTGTTCACGGATGTCGAGGTCGCCATCAGTCCCCGCCTACTTATTCCCCTCGGCATGCGTGCCCCTCTCCTAAGGTTTCCCCCTTTGCTCGTGCCACCGCTACCCCCTCTCTTCCCTCCTTCCTCTTCCCCTCCAGGTAGGTTTTTGTCAGCTTAGAGAAGTTCAGAGAGAGGAGCAGGGGAGCGCCGCCCCTTCTTATTCGTCGTCGTCGCCTCTGGTGGCCGTGTCCGCTCCGTCCAAGATGTCGAGGTGGTCGTGGGTAGTGCCAGCGACCCTTTCCCCTCGCTAGGAGGAGGAGGTCGCCTCCTCACCGACGGCCCCTTCCCCATCTCCGTTGTGGCTCCGGTGTCGTTCGCACAATCCTCCTCGTTAGCGTGTCTCCGGCCTTCCTTGTCGTTTGCCACCCCGGTGAGCAAGCTTTCACTCTCTGTGCCTCCCCGCGTTCTGCCACCTCGCGTAGCCGTCGTAGCCCGTAGCGCTCGCCGTCTGTCGCTGCTTGCTTCCCTACTACCCGCCATGGTCGTAGCAGAGAGGTGCATCCCTACCGTGGGTCTCCTCCTCCCACGCGTCAATGTGTGTGGATGTAGGGATCGGGTTCCCCATGAGGCCCGCGACCCCTGCTGGTGGTTCTCCTCGTTGGAGACTGCCGCAGCCGCCGTTGATGTCGGCTTGCGCTAGGTAGAAGTAGAAGCCTCGACATTCTCTGTATTAGAAGAGTGCATCCCCTCCTCTGTTGAGTACCGCTACGTAGCGCACTGGTAGCGTACCTGAGGAGCGACCAAGAGGTTGTGGGTTCGATCCCTCCCCCGGCTCCTTTTATTCTTTCCCTTTTGTGCATTGTGTGAGATCTGACAGTGGCCCACATGGCCCACTTGTCACACTCACAGGGGTCCGTGGAGTTCACTGCCAGGTGGGTCCCCTCCTTTATTTGTTTTTCTTGTTTATTATTTTCTATGTTTTTGTGTGTTATTCCATTTCTGGAATAAGTCCAGATCTGGACATGGCCATTTTTGGCAGTAGCTAAATAGGGTAAGTTTTGACTTATAAGTGAATGTGTGTTTTTCGAGTTGAGTTTTGGGAGTTTTACAAATGCAAACATATGAGTATGGTATATGATTTTGGGGTTGAATTTTCCAAGGAATCCAACATTGTAGTTTGTTTTCACTTTTGAGCAAGTTTGCAAAAGTGCCATTTTGTGTTGGGGTGGCCTTTTGTTAATTTTGCATGAATTAATACTTGCATGCTATGATGATCTTGTCAACATGATTGTGGTAGTGTTTTGTGGGCACTAGGCCTAGGTATTTTCCTTTGCCATGAAATGTTTGTATGTTAGTGGGTATCTTGCTGCAAAGTAGCTAAGAATAGTTGCTATTGTCACATGATAAATATTTCTAAGTCTAGGAATCTGTAGTTATTTTCTATGCCATGTTTAGAGGATGCTACCAAGTGATATGTTGTGTTCTAGCTCATACTCAGTGCTAACTCAGAATCTGTTAAAAACTAGTATTTTCACTAAGTCCCTGAAATCTGTTTCAACATGCCATCTGGTGGGCTTCATTGCTATCGATCCATCCTTTCTTTGAAGTGTTTGTAGATAGATGATTTGTAAAGCTTGTTGTATACTTCATGTGCACGCTAAGGTTGTGGTTTATAGCTTGCTGTAGCTCTTGATACATGTGTTACAAGATGACATGTTGCTGTTTGTGGACAGATTGTGTGTGGAGTTGTTTTATGAGTTGTGGGATCTACACTCCATTGTTTTGTGTGATTCTTGGGTACATTATTGTTGGTTTTCATTTCCTATCCAGTGGCATCCTTGGAATACCAAGGAATAGCCTAGGACCTTCTCCATCTTTGCCATTGTACCTGTTAACGTTCGCAACTTGTCGTGAGCGTACTGTGAGGTACATTACTCCGTTTACAATGTTCTACATATGCATTTGCATTGATTTTGCATGACACATCCATATTTTCCATGTTCATGCATGTTCATACAACTAAACATGTGGTTCTGTACAGAATACTAACCAATTTAATATTTGCATGTGGAACATGACTAGGTTAGGTTGCCATGCCATATGCACTAATTTGGACATGCATCATCTTGTTTGTACATTGCATATTGGGTTGTATGTTTATCTGGTATCATTTGTCTTTGGGTAGACCCGGTTGTCGAGTCTGAGTACAAGGGTCCGGAGAGAACGACTACGAGGACCCAACTTTGTATCCCCCTAAAGATCCAACACACAAGATGACTCATTTCCCTGGATACCACTACTATCATTGCTATGCTAGTTGTCTTGCTTCCATCGTTATGTCTCGCTACCTACCACTTGTTTGTCAGGACTCCCAAAGTTGCCATGATAAGCCTCTAACCCCTCCACATCCCAGTAAACCTTTGTTTGGCTATGTTACCACTTGCTCGGCCCTTCTTATAGCGTTTCTAGGTACAGGTGCAATTGCTTCCATGTGTCAACATGGACATTCTTTTGTTATCAATATTATTGTTATTTAGTTTAATGCATATATATACTTGGTAAAGGGTGGAAGGCTTGGACTTCTTCTCGGTGTTTTGGTCCATCTTTGCCGCCATAGTTACTTGTGTACCGGTGTTGTTCCATAATTGAGCGCTCCTAACATGCTCGTGGTTGTTATAGGGACCCCCTTGATTTTCGTTTTAGGATAAAACTTGTTTGGCAAGGCCCAACATTGGTACTACATTTCCCCAACATAATAACACTAATTATTAATGTGACGCACAGGGAGTTAGCGCTACCCGAGGTTCGTTATTCAACATAATACAGGGGGGCCAGTGCTTCAGGTGTTGGTCCAAAACTAGAGCCACTTGTGGGGCCACCTCGGGGAAACTCGAGGGATTTCTATCAGACCACCGTACATACTGCTCATCTGGTAGTGCCCCGAGATAGAGATATGCACGGCTCCTATTGGGATTTGGCCTGTCGGGTGGCCTTGCTAGACTTGTTTTACCTTTCTCAAACGTCTTGCGCGTGGGATTTTGATGACACTTCGGGCTATCTCGAAGTTGAGATTTTCCATCGGGATTCCACAAATACTATGGGTGATTCCGTGCTTGAGGAATTCCAACGCGGCGTGTGGTTAATTTGTGATGGATGAGTTTGAGCACCCCTGCAGGTTTAAATCTTTAGGAAAGCCGTGCCCGCGGTTATGTGGCAACTTGGAAGCTTTGTTTAACACCCGGTCATAGCAAACTTGAAGTAAACTCTAATAAAATACACCAATTGTGTGCGTAACTGTGACTGTCTCTTCTCGTGAGTCCTTATCCGAGAGAGAACCCGATGGGGTTATGTTTGACGTAAGTAGGCCACCATATTAATAGTTCACGTCCATTATGCGTAGACCACCATATTTATTTTTTCTATACCCGTAATTTAGCCACTCAAATAAATGCTTAGTGCTTGCTGCAGCCTCACCACTTAACCATACCTCACCCATTGAGCTTTGCTAGTCTTGATACCCTTGGAAATGAGATTGCTGAGTCCATGTGGCTCATAGATTACTACAACAACAGTTGTAGGTATAGTTAATGTGATGCTTTGACGTGAGAGCGATGCTTGTTGGATTTGGAGTTCTTCTTCTTCTTCTTCAATCTAGGAGGAGTTCTAGGCGGCAGCCTGGGATAGCAAGGATGGATGTCATTTCATTGGTTGTTTTAATCCATAGCCGGACCCTGCTCTTCTATATGATGTTTGAAGATGTTGTTGTATTGGTGTGATATTGATGTAGCTTGTGGCGAGTGTAAGACAATTCCATATACTCATCTCTTATGTACATGTACTTGCAATGACATCCATTCTTGCAACACGACGAGATGCGCTCCTATCCCTGTCGAGGCCCTCGAGCCAAAATAAGGATAGGGCCGCATCTTGGGCATGACAAGTTGGTATTAGAGCATGTACCGACCTAGGAGCCCCCTTGATTGATCGAACTTGGTCGAGTCGAGTCTAGTAAAAAACTATTTGAGTCTAGTTACATTGGAGAGTAGGATTCTTTTTACTCCTCACCTATACTCTGGTGAGATATTTGACTTAGGAATTTTTAATTCTACTCCTCTTCCCTTTTTCACTCCAATTTTTTTAGGATCACACGGGTATTGTTGGGACTGTTCCAATATCTTTGTGACGAGAACATTGTTCTTGGTGCCTCCTGACATTTAGGGGTTGTGGCAGTGTCCCGGGGAGTCGAGCTCCGAGGTGTTGTCGTCACATTTGTATCATTGCAGTTCCGGAATACCAGAGGCCGCCGACATCAAAAACACTTCTATACTCTTTGTGGTGAGAGTAGTTGGCGCCACCCAATACTGGGGAGAGCGATCAGTTGTATTGCCAAAGCTAGTATATCGGATGTTTTTCGAAGGTCTGAGGTACACGATTTTTGAGGTTTTCTTGGTTATGTGTTGACGGATGGATACAGTTGGAGGGTAGGGCTTGTTAGTTGTGTGAGATATTTTGCCTCCCTGTATCCCCAACACCAGATTGCATACCTAGAAAGTTTTGGGAGTTCTTAGGTGGGAATTCGAGTAGGTACCTAGGATTATCTTTCCAACAAGTGCATAATGGGTATGTATTTGTTCTGGCTTGTTTCGTAAGCCTCATCCTTTGTTTTGTTTTGAATATGGTAATTCGTGATGCTTTGATGTCAAGTGGTGATTTCATATCTTTTCTAAGTAGTGTTCTCATATTTTACGGGAATGCTAATCCTTTTGTTCAACTGGAGTTGTCTTGAAATTCTTTTCAACCGTGCGCTCCTCATCAAGATATTCAATCATCTCCAATATTTGCCAGATCAATCCTCATATTTCTTTCCGGAGTTCTTTTCATCTGTCCCAAGGTTTTTTGTTTTCCCCACCCTCCCACCCTATTTCTTAAATGATTAAATTCTCATCCACATGCCTTTCTTTTCATCGATGCTTCCGCTATCTATTCTTTTGTATCGTATCCGGTGATTCATTGTGAAGATTCTCAAGCAATTCGAATTCATCATTTCTTTATTCTTTTTCCTTCCTGGCGCTTTCAATTCAAGATCTTGGTGTTCTTCACATCCTTTTCAATCGCTAAATGCTTCATCATGTCAGAAATTCTGGCCAACTATGTCTTGTTTCTCGTCTCTCTCTATTCTATCCGGAGTGCTGAAGATACCTCCGAAGACTTTCATTTCCATTCATATCCTCTTAAATTATTTCGAGGTTCTCACCTCATCAAGTTCTTAATTTTTCTGGTGCAATATCTCTTTCTAAACAATTGTCTCAATGGTGGTTTCTTTTGAGTGGGCCCATAACCCATAGGTTTTCCCCAGGATCTTACCTAGCTCTTCTAATCTTGTCCGGAGATGTTCACAAGTTCTCTTCAAATATGACATAAGAATGAATTTCATCAGTCATGTTCCTTCTTGAAGATCACTTCTAAATCATTTTCAATGTTGTCTCAACCTTCTTTATTCATTTTTTTATGGAGAGCCTCAGTAATTCTTTGTGGTGTTTCTCGCCATCATTCTCAGCATTGAAGACCAAAGAAGAGTTTCTCTTAAATATTTCTCCATTATCTTGAAGATTGTTCATATTAGCTTGATGCTATCCTCTTGAATTCTTTCCGATCATGAGAAATTCTTCCCATATCTATCCGGAGCATTTCAGATTTGTTGTCATTTTTGGATCGTCTGAAGGTCATCATTTTCGAAGATTTCTTTGTTCTCAGCTTTCTGCTTTCGTTCTCAAATTCTTCTCAATTGTTGTCTCTTTGTTCACATCTCAATTATTCTGGTGCTCCATATGTTCTGTTTAGATTTGTGGAGTAGCTCATATACATGTATGTAAATATTTATTTTGTAAACTTTGCGAAACTAGATACATATGCTTCTAATAAGTGATTAATTTGTTTTGCCTTAAAAAACTGATTCTATTTTTATTGAATAGGTCTCAATTTTGTAGTCCAAAAGTATTTTTATGTATGACCAAAACCCTCTCTTTTATTCTCTGCGAGTTTTGTTTTGTTTCAGTTTTATGATAAAAGAAACCTCTTTGTTCTTAAGTGAGAGATAGAGGACAGCCCTCCTGGGCCTCGTCCACCCCCGCGACCCAACTAGAGCTTCCGCAACCCAGCCCCTCGCCTGATGCCTACCTGCTTTGTCCCTTCCTCCGTCAAAGTTTCAGAGAGAGAGAGAGAGCATGTGTGTTCACGGACGTCGAGGTCGCCGTCAGTCCCTGCCTACTTATTCCCCTCGGCTTTTGTGCCCCTCTCCTAGGGTTTCCCCTTTCCTCGTGCCGCCGCTGCCCCTCTCTTTCCTCCTTCCTCTTCCCCTCTAGGTAGGTTTTCTATCAGTTCAGAGAAGTTTAGAGAGAGGAGTAGGGGAGCGCCGCCCTTCTTCGTCGTCGTCGTCGTCGCCTCCGGTGGCCTCGTCCGCTCCGTCCAAGATGACAAGACGGTCGTGGGTAGCGCCCGCGACCCATTCCTGTTGCTAGGAGGAGGAGGAGGTTGCCTCCTTGCCGACAGCCCCTTCCCCGTCTCCGTCGCGGTTATGGTGCCGTTCGTGTAGCCTTACTCGTCAGCGCATCTCCGGCCTTCCTTGTTGTGTGCCACCCCGGTGACCAAACCCATACTCTCCGTGCCTCCCCACATTCTGCCACCTTGCGTAGCCGCCATAGCCCGTAGTGCTCGCCGTCCGTCGCTGCTTGCTGCCGTGCTGCCCACCATGGCCATAGCAGAGAGGTGCAACCCTGTCGTGGGTCTCCTCCTCCCATGCGTCGACGCGTGTGGATGTAGGGATCGGGTTCCCCTCGAGGCCCGTGACCCCCGCCAATGGTTCTCCTCACCGGAGACTGCCGCAACCGCCGTTGACGTCGGCTTACGCCAGGTAGAAGCAGAAGCCCCGACCTTCTCTGTATTAGAAGAGTGCATCTTCTCCTCTATCCAGTACCGCTTCATAGCACAGTGGTAGCGTACTCGGGGAGCGACCAAGAGGTCGTGGGTTCGATCCCTCCCCTGGCTCCTTTTATTCTTTCACTTCTGTGCATTGTGTGAGATCTGACAGTGGGCCACATGGCCCACTTGTCACACTCACGGGGGTCCCTGGAGTTCACTACCAGGTGGGTCCCCTCCTTTATTTGTTTTTCCTGTTTATTCTTTTCTGTGTTTTGTGTGTTAGTCCATTTCTAGAATATGTCCAGATCTAGACATGGCCATTTTTGGCAGTAGCTAAATAGGGTAAGTTTTGACTTATAAGTTAATGTGGGGTTTTTCGAATTGAGTTTTGGGAGTTTTACAAATGCAAACATATGAGTATGATATATGATTTTGGGGTAGAATTTCCCAAGGAATCCAACATTGTTGTTTGTTTTCACTCGAGCAAGTTTGCAAAAGTGCCATTTTGTGTTGGGGTGGCCTTTTGTTAATTTTGCACGAATTAATACTTGCATGCTATGATGATCTTCTCAACATGATTGTGGTAGTGTTTTGTGGGCACTAGGCCCTGGTAGTTTCCTTTGCCATGATAAGCTTGTATGTTAGTGGGTATCTTGCTGCAAAGTAGCTAAGAATAGTTGCTATTGTCACATGATAAATATTTCTAAGTCCGGGAATCTGTAGTTATTTTCTATGCCATGTTTAGAGGATGCTACCAAGTGATATGTTGTGTTCTAGCTCATGCTAAGTGCTAATGAATTGTAGTGGGTGTTTCCCTCTACCATCCTGTTAATTTTCATGTCATAAAAATGTGTGTATCATATCTTGGACTTGTTGTTAATATGCCTACATGCTAACTCAGAATCTATTAAAAACTGGTATTTTCACTAAGTCTCTAAAATTTGTTTCAACATGCCATCTGGTGGGCTTCATTGCTATCGATCCATGCTTCCTTTTAAGTCGTGCAGATAGATGATTTGTCAAGCTTGTTGTACACTTCATGTACATGCTAAGGTTGTGGTTTATAGCTTGATGTAGCTCTTGATACATGTGTTACAAGATGACATGTTGCTGTTTGTGGACAGATTGTGTGTGGAGTTGTTTTGTGAGTTATGGGAGCTACACTCCATTGTTTTGTGTGCTTCTTGGGTCCAACTTGTTAGTTTTTCATTTCCTATTCAGTGGCATCCTTGGAATACCAAGGAATAGCCTAGGACCTTCTCCATCTTTTCCATTGTACCCGTTAACGTTCACAACTTGCCGTGAGCTTACCGTGATCTACATTACTTCGTGTACAATGTTCCACATATGGATTTGCATAGATTTTGCATGACACGTCCATATTTGCCATGCTCCTGCATGTTCATACAACTAAACATGTGGTTCTGTCCAGAATACTAAACAACTTAATATTTGCATGTGGAACATGACTAGCTTAGGTTGCCATGCCATATGCACTAATTTGGACATGCATCATCTTGTTTGTACAATCCATATTGGGTTGTATGTTTATTTGGTATCCTTTGTATTTTGGTAGACCCAGTTGTCGAGTTTGAGTATGAGGGTCCCAGAGAGAACGACTATGAGGACCCACCTGTGTATCCCCCTGAAGACCCAACAGGCAAGATGACACATTTCCCTGGATACCACTACTACCATTACTATGCTAGTTGTCTCTCTTCCATTGTTATGTCTAGCTACCTACCACTTGTTTGTCAAGACTCCCATCATTTCCGTGATAAGCCTCTAACCCCTCCACATCCCAGCAAACCTTTGTTTGGCTATGTTACTGCTTGCTCAACCCTTCTCATAGCGTTTCTAGCTGCATGTGCAATTGCTTCCATGTGTCAACATGGACATTATTTTGTTATCGCAATATTATTGCTATTTAATTTAATGCACATATATACTGGGTAAAGGGTGGAAGGATTGGCCTTTCGCACGGTGTTTTGTTCCACCTTTGCCGCCCTAGTTACTTGTGTATCGACGTTATGCTCCATAATTGGGCGCTCGTAACATGCTCAGGGTTGTTTGGGGAAACCCCTTGATTTTTGTTTTAGGATAAAACTTGTCTGGCAAGGCCCAACATTGGTACTACATTTTCCCAACATGATAACATTAATTATTAACTTGAAGCATAGGGAGTTAGCGCTACTAGTGCTTCGTTATTCAACATAATACAGGGGGCAGTGTTGCTGGTGCTGGTCCAAAACTAGAGCCACTTGCGGGGCCACCTTGGGGCAACGCAAGGAATTTCTATCAGGCCACCGTACATACTGTTCATCTGGTAGTGCCCCGAGACAGAGATACACGCGGCTCCTATTGGGATCTGGCCTGCCGGGCGGCCTTGCTGGACTTGTTTTACCTTTCTCGAACGTCTTGCACGTGGGATTTCGACGACACTTCGGGCTATCTCAAAGTTGAGATTTTCCATCGGAATTCCGCAAATACAACAGGTGATTATGCGGTTGAGGAATTCCAACATGGCGTGTGGTTAATTTGCGATGGATGAGTTGGAGCACCCCTACAGGGTTAAATCTTTCAGAAAGCCGTGCCCGTGATTATGTGGTAACTTGGAAGCTTTGTTTAACACCCGGTCATAGCAAACTTGAAGTAAACTCAAATAAAATATACCAACTATGTGCGTAACCATGACTGTCTCCTCTCGTGAGTCCGTATCCAAGGGAGAACACAGTGGGATTATGTTTGACGTAAGTAGGTATTCAGGATCACTTACTGACCATTAATAGGTCACGTCCGTTATGCATAGACCATCATATTTATTTTCTGTACTCGTAAGTTAGCCACTCAAATAAATGCTTAGTGCTTGTTGCAGCCTCACCAATTAACGATACCTCACCCATTAAGCTTTGCTAGTCTTGATACCCTTGGAAATGAGATTGCTGAGTCCCTGTGGCTCACAGGTTACTACAACAACAGTTGCAGGTATAGGTAATGCGATGCTTTAAAGTGAGAGTGATGCTTGTTTGATTTGGAGTTCTTCTTCTTCTTCGATCTAGGATGGGTTCCACACAGCAGCCTAGGATAGCAAGGATGGATATCATTTCATTGTTTGTTTTCGTCCATAGCCGGACCCTGCTCTTCCATAGGATGTTTGAAGATGTTGTTGTATTGGTGTGATATTGATGTAGATTGTGGCGAGTGTAAGCCAATTCCATATACTCATCTCTTCTGTACATGTACTTGTGATGATATCCATTCTTGCAACACGACGAGATGTGCTCCTATCCCTGTCGAGGCCCTCGAGCCAAATTAAGGATAGGGCCGCATCTTGGGCATGACAAGTTGGTATCAGAGCCTGTACTGACCTAGGAACCCCCTTGATTGATCGAACTTGGCCGAGTCGAGTCTAGTGAAAAACTATTTGAGTCTAGTTATATCGGAGAGTAGGATTATTTTTACCCCTCTCCTATACTCTGGTGAGGTATTCGACTTAGGAATTTTGAATTCTACTCCTCTTCTCTTTTTCACTCAAATTTGTTTGAGGATCATGCGGGTATTGTTGGGATCGTTCCGATACCTTTGTGACGAGAACATTGTTCTTGGTGCCTCCTGACATTTAGGGGTTGTGGCAGTGTCCCGGGGAGTTGAGCTCCGAGGTGTTGTCGTCACATTTGTATCGTTGTAGTTCCGGAATACCAGAGCTCACCGACATCAAAAACACTTCTATACTCTTTGTGGTGAGAGTAGTTGGCGCCACCCAGTACTAGGGAGTTCGTTCAGTTGTATTGCCACAACTAGTATATCGAAAGTTTTTCGAAGGTTTGAGGTACACGATTTCCGAGGTTTTCTTGGTTATGTGTTGACGGATGGATACAATTGGAGTGTAGGGATTGTTAGTTGTGTGAGATATTTGGCCTCCCTGTATTCCCAACACCAGATTGCATACACAGAAAGTTTCGGGAGTTCTTAGGTGGGAATTCAAGTAGGTACCTAGGATTATCTTTTCAACAAGTGCATAAGGGGTATGTATTTTTTTGGCTTGTTTCGTAAGCCTCATCCTTTTTTTGTTTTGAATATGGTAATTTGAGTTGCTTCGATGTCAAGTGGTGATTTCATATGTTTTCTAAGTAGTGTTCTCATATTTTACGGGAATGCTTCCTTTGGTTCAACTGGAGTTGTCTTGAAATTCTTTTTAACCGGTGCGCTCCTCTTCAAGATATTCAATCATCTCCAATATTTGCAAGATCAATCCTCATGTTTCTTTCCAGAGTTCTTTTCATCCGTCCCAAGTTTTTTTGTTTTACCCACCCTCCCGCCCTTTTCCTTAAATGATTAAATTCTCATCCAAATGCCTTTCTTTTCATTGATGATTCCGCTATCTTTTCTTTTGTATCGTATCCGGTGATTCAATGTGAAGATCGTCAAGCGAATTGAATTCATCATTTATTTATTCTTTTTTTCCTTCCTAGTGCATTCAATTCAAGATCTCGGTGTTCTTCATATCCTTTTCAATCGTTAAATGCTTCATCATGTCGGAAATTCTGTCCAAGTATCTCTTGTTTCTCGTCTCTCTCTATTCTATCCGGAGTGCTAAAGATATCTCGGAAGACTTTCATTTCCATTCATATCCTCTTAAATTATTTCGAGGTTCTCACCTCATCAATTTCTTAATTTTTCTGGTGCAATATCTCTTTCTAAACAATTGTCTCAATGGTGGTTTCTTTTGGGTGGGCACATAACCCACATGTTTTTCCCCAGGATCTTACCTGGCTTTTGTAATCTTGTCCGGAGATGTTCTCAAGTTCTCTTAAAATATGACGTAAGAATGAATTTCATCAGTCGTATTACTTCTCAAAGATCGCTTCTAAATCATTTTCATCGTTGGCTCAACCTTCTTTATTCATTTGTTCTGGCGTGCCTCAGTATTTCTTTGTGGTATTTCTCGCCATCATTCTCAGCATTGAAGACCAAAGAAGAGTTTCTCTTAAATCTTGCTCCATTTTATTGAAGATTCATCATATCAACTTGATGTTATCCTCTTGAACTGTTTCTGATCGTGAGAAATTCTTCCCATATCTATCCGAAGCATTTCAGAGTTATTGTCATTTCTAGATCCTCCGAAGGTCATCATTTGAGAAGATTTCTTTGTTCTCAGCTTTCAGATTGTGTTCTCAAATTCTTCTCAATTGTTGTCTCTTCGTTCGCAACTCAATTATTCCGGTGCTTCATTCAAGATTTCTCTAGACCACCATATTTATTTTATGTACTCGTAAGTTAGCCACTCAAATAAATGCGTAGTTCTTGCTGCAGCCTCACCACTTAACCACACCTCACCCATTAAGCTTTGCTAGTCTTGATACCCTTGGAATGAGATTGTTGAGTCCCTGTGGCTCACAGATTACTACAACAATAGTTGCAGATATAGGTAATGTGATGCTTTGATGTGAGAGTGATGCTTGTTTGATTTTTAGTTCTTCTTCTTCTTCGATCTAGGACGGGTTCCACGCGGCAGCCTGTGATAGCAAGGATGGATGTCATTTCATCGTTTCTTTCGTCTGTATCAGGACCCTACTATTCTATATGTTGTTTGAAGATGTTGTTGTATTGGTGTGATATTGATGTAGCTTGTGGCGAGTGTAAGCCAATTCCATATACCCATCTCTTATTTACATGTACTTGTAATGATATCCATTCTTGCAATACGACGAGATGCGCTCCTATCCATGCCAAGGCCCTCGAGGCAAAATAAGGATAGGGCTACATCTTGGGCATGACATTGCCATGGAAAGAGCCTTAGTTAGCAAGGCCTTCCGAGCTGGTATCTTTTGGCACACTGCTCGGGCGGACGCCCAGACACTTGTCAAATACTGCATGGGGTGCCAACTTTTTGCAACTCAAAGTCACATGCCCCCAACAGCTCTTCGGACTCTCCCGATTACCTGGCCTTTCGCGGTCGGGGGGCTGGACATGGTCGGACCCCTTAAAGCGGGACCAAGAAGAATAAATACCTACTGGTCATGGTTTTCAAGTTCACCAAATGGATAGAGGCAAAACATGTCAAATCAGCCAAGTCCGGACCAGTAATCGCCTTTATCTCTGGCGTAGTACACCGTCACGGTGTCCCACACATTATAATAACAGACTATGGATCCAACTTCACGGCCCAACAGGTCAAAGACGGGTGCGCAAAAATGGGCATAAAGCTCGATTACGCATCAGTGTATCATCCGCAGACCAACGGACAAGTCGAACGAGCAAACAACCTCATCATGAGCGGCATTAAGCCATGTTTGGTCTGATATCTTCATGAGTCCAACTTTCATTGGGTGGAGGAGCTCGACTTCGTTATATGGGGCCTGTGCACCACCCCGAACATATCAACGGGATACACGTCGTTCTTCATGGTCTATGGGGTAGAAGCAGTCCTCCCCTTCAACATTATTCATGACGTACCAAGGGTGTGCATGTACGAGTAAAAGGAGTCCGAGTTAGATCGGCAGGACGACATGGATGCCTTAGAAGGAGAGCGCAACATAGCTCGGGCTCGCTCTACTTTTTACCAATAGCAGGCCCGACGTTACCAGAGTAGGGAGGTTAGGGCAAAAGCATACATCATTGGCGAACTCGTCTTACGGCTCCCAAAGAAGCAGAAGCAGAAACTCAACCCCAAATGGGAGGGCCCCTTAATAATCGATGAAGTACTCACGGGAGGAGCTCACCGTCTTCGGAACCCGTCGCACAACCTCCTTGAACCAAACCCATGGAACACAACTCGTGTTCGACGCTTCTACGGATAAACCAGTGTTGTCACAATCTTTACCCTTTTGTTTTTCTCTTCTTTCTCTTTTTTCCTTCCCCTCCCACTCTGTTGTTTGGTAGGATTGAATTTTTTCCCTTTTCTTCCTATGTTCAGTTCGTCCGATCTTGTACTAAGACTCTCGGCTTACACCCTTAAGTGTTAAATCCAAACACAGCAATTGGGGGCTTCTTTCCGAAGCCAACACTTTTATCATAAGAATTTACCGACAGTTATTGTGTACAGATGTTTACTTTGTCGCGTTTTAAGCCATCATATGCATCAATTTGAACTAAGACTTTGCCAAGCTGGGTTGCCTCGCTCCTGTGCTTACCTTGTACGTTCCCGATTGTTCGGCTAGAGGGTAAAGGGAGTACCTCTGCAATTGTTACGACCGGGTCATCCGGATACGTACCTCAGATGGGTGAAGCCAAAAGCTATCTATCTTACATAGACAATTGGTTGGCCGTGACAGAATAAATTAATAAGACTATGGTTGTTATCACCATGGCTTGGGCTTCTCTTCTCTCGAAAGCCCTTAACCGCATACTAGCAGTATACGGCCTTCTACCTACGATCTTCGTAGAAACCTGAAAATAGGTATCCATAGAGGTACTATTTTACTCAGAAGATGTTTCTTACGCTAAACAGTAATATAACATATCTCCCTATGTGCTTTCCGTCTGTTTGCACCAAATGGCCGGATTGCCTGGTTCCCCGAACGTAATTTGCTCTTCTAGGGTGATAAATTATGAGGAACACTCCTGGGCTCTTTGCACGGGAGGTAGAAGCCGATGGCCGGTTAAGACAAAGTTTACAACACAGATGGAGCAACTACTCGATTGTTCATACATAGTTATATGTAATTATACATTCGGTTGCTGATCAAGATTGTCGATTATAGTGTCTAGGGAGCAGTCTTCTTGTGAGAGACGGGTGGCAGGCATAACCTGGTCGTACACCAGGTGGAGCGGCACTTCTTGTCCATTTGGCCCCACTGGCCCAACCTGAGCGATACGCTCGGGATTAAGTCCGACATAGCTGGTCTTGATCATCGCCCATGCCTCTCGTGCCCCCTCCCGACAAGTCGATGTCTTCCACAGCTCGAACCTACTCCAGGCCCCCTTGAATCGATCGACTAATTTGGCCATCCCCTCCGGAGGTTGCTCGGCGGACCATAGTGCCTTTACCATGCCTTTCATGGCCTTGTGAGCCCGCTCATGTAGGGCGGAAAGCTCCTTCAGAAGGCTCCCCGGTAGGATCCAATCTCTTCTTCGGGTCGCCCAGTCAGAAGACCTACACATGAGTCAAAGGCATGCCCATTATGCTTTATTTATAAGAAGTACTTCCTGATGGTAGAATCGCACTTACCGAACATGCGCCTCTGTAGGTTCCAGTTCTCTTCTTAGGCCCGGGCCAATTGAGTTTTTAAGCTCTCAATTTCTTCGGCCTGTTGTTTATTCTCCGCCTGGAGATGGTTCAAAACACGACAGCCAGCCTCGTGCTGGGACTCGGCATATCGCTGAGATTCTCGGGCTGCATCTAAATCTTTTTTGCATTTACCCTATTGATTCAGCTGCTCAAGAGTATGCTTGCGTCAACACAGGAATATACTAAGATTAGCAGCACAGACATACTCACCATGGCCTCCCGAGTAAAGCTCTTCACTTGCTCCAGCTCGGCCTTCACAGATTCCACCTATGTTCGGCTATCTTCTAGCTCCTTGGCCAGTTTCTTGGTCTGCTACTTCGAAGCCTACATTAGCAATAAAACAACACAAGGACCCTTAATTCAGTCGTTCCAACCAATTTAAGGCTCGGGGCTGCTGGGTTTACATGAGTGTTCGGACTCTACAAAACCGATTATTTACCTGTAGGCTGGACGATATTAATTTCATAGCTTCTCCGAACCCAGCTCGGGCAGCACCGATGTGCGCTTCTGCCATGCGTAGAGCACTGAACTCTTGTTCGGAGGATACTGGGTGATGCAGGGCCTCTCATCGTCGCTAATGATTCATGGCTCTTACTACTTCTGATTTGGTAACAGGCACAACGTCACCGAAATCGGCAGGAGCTAGATTGGCCATAGGAACCTCTATAGCAGGTTCGACATGAGCCGTAGATCTAGTATTTTGAGCACCGCCGAACACCCTAGCAACCTCTTCGACAGGAGAATTCTAGGCTTTTTGCCTGAGTATTTCGATGTAAAATCTGCTATAAGGCTCTATCAGTTGTGATAGTAAGCAAACAATCGAACAAAATACCTTTGGGTTGAGCGAGTAGACGGACTCGTCCTCGCATCCGTCTCATTCGTCGGATCCCTGTCGCTTTCTGATCCAGGCATTGCTTTCATTGCCGACGTATGACACGCGGATCGATGATGCTTGGGAGTAGGAGCCGGCGCGTCTGGGGCATTGGAGGATGCTTGCCTTTGGTGGGACTAGCTTTTCTTCTTATTGTTTGTTGCAGGACAATGGAACGATCCAGGGTAATCGGCTATGATAGCCACCTTGGAGCGGTCGAGACTCTCCTGGTAGAAGACCCCGTCTTCAAATTCAATTGGCAGATCCGGGTCCTCATGAAAACCCAAATCATCATCATGGGAATAGTTTTCGGGCTAAGGAGTCGGGCAGTTAATTGTCTTGACGAAGCTTCTCCAGTCCCGTTCACATGAAGTTAAAGACTTCGGTCAAAAAAGGGATGAAATGGAAACCCCGAACTGTGTTCACAGAGGTGAAAGGCTTACCCATTCAATGGGGTTGTGGCTTGAATATCCCTCCTTGGTCGACCGCCGAATAAAATCTACTTTCTCCCCTTTGTATAGGTCGGTAAGTGCGGCGGCCAACGTCGTCTGAGCGGCAGGACCTAGTCTTCGGGAGCATGTGGTGTCGCTTCTCCCGTTGTAATGCCACAAGGGATGTATCCTCTGTTGAAAAGGCTGCACGCACCGGGTGATGGCAGCGGTCATGACATCGATCATGGTCAGATTGTGGTGGGAAGGTATCCTCACCTGGGCTGCTAAGCGTTGCACTCCAACACTGTCCTCTTGGGACAAACTCTTTGGCCGCCAGTTGTACCTTTTCTTCAAGGGGGCGTCGGAGTACTCCAGCAGACCCCTCCGAGTTGGATCGAACACGGGGACGTCTTCGATATAAAACCATTCCGAAGACCATTCTTCAGACTCCTTTGGTGTTCCCACCGGATACCCCGTCTATGCTATGCGGCATACTTTGGCTCCGCCGACCTCCAATATTTTCTTGTCCCGAGTTCGAACAACAAGGCAGAAATATTTCCTCCAAAGTTAAAAATGTGCCTCGCTTCCCAAGAACATCTCAGAAAGGGCGACAAAGCCCGAGATCTACAGGATAGACCCTGGGGAGAGGTGGTGGAGCTAGATCCCATAAAATTCTAGAAACCCTCTCAAGAACGGGTGAATGGGAAACCCGAGACCCTGTAGAAGAAAGGGCTCTAAGCATACGCATTCCCCATTTGTGGATTGGGGAAATTCTCCGCAAAAACTTCGTTGTTGAAAGAGGATAAACCTGCATGGGTCACCGCCGGATCCAAAGAAGGGAGGTACCCCTGGGTCTCCAGATTGCGTAGTCGCAGGAGCGATACGGAGCAGCTGGTCCAGTCCCTGGGACGGGAGCCGTAGGGGTGCAAGGAAGAGCAGGGGGAGCTTGCCATGTTTTTCGTGGTGATCTTCCGCTAGGAGTTTTTTCCGGTGGAGAAGAGGAGGAGGATATGGTCTAAACCACGATTCTATTTGTTTAAATGGGAGGTGCCTCCATTGCAGAGGGGCAGTCCTATAAAATCACTGTATCACTCGTCTCCCCATGATGCGCGAAAATCAAGAAACGCTGGCGGTTATTATAATGGACCCAGCGAGCTCGTGACGCTTGGGATTTCGCCAATGACTAGTCGGTTGCCGAATAAGAAGGAGTGAAGGGACTCGCCTCGCAAGCTGAAGACCTCGACGCACAAAGATTGTTCGGATATAACTCGGTGTTGGAGGCCAGTCCGGGGGCTACTGAGGGAGTTCTGGTTTAAGGGGTCCTCCGATTGCCGAACTATTTCTCATGGGACGGACTGTGTGGGCCGTTGGATGAGCGAAGGCCCGTCGCCAGGGTGGAAGCTATAGGGAGACGTAGTAGTAAATGAAAATTTTCCTACGTGTCACCAAGATCTATCTATGGAGAAAACAACAACGAGTGGGGAGAGATTGCATCTTCATACCTTTGAAGATCTCTAAGTGGAAGCGTTACAAGAACGCGGTTGATGGAGTCGTACTCGCAGCGATTCAGATCACGGTGGATTCCGATCTAAGCACTGAACAACGGCGCCTCCGCGTTCAACACACGTGCAGCCCGGTGATGTCTCCTACGCCTTGATCCAGCAAGGAGGAAGGAGAGGTTGGGGAAGAGCTCCAACAGCAGCACGACGGCGTGGTGGTGGTGGAGTAGCAAGGTATTCCAGCAGGGCTTCGCCTAAGCGCTGCGAAGGAGGAAGAAGAGAGGTAGGGCTTTGCCGTGAGAGAGAGAGAGTTCAGAACTGTTCTCAAAAGGCCAAAACCTCAAGTATATATAGCAGGAGGGAGAGGGAGGGCTGCCTTGGCCCCTCCTCCAAAGAGGAGGGCTTCGGCCGAAGTGGGGATAGAGTCCACCTCCCACAAGGCAGGTGGATCTCCTCTTTTTAAAACCCTTTGCCCTTTATCTCTAGATTTCCAGCCGCATGGGCCTTTCTAGAAGGTCTTGGCCAGCCCAATAAGGGCTGGCACACCTCCTCTAAGGGCCCATAAAGTCCTATGGTCGTCACACCCCTCCCGGGGGTCCTCCGGCACCCTCCCGGCACTCCCGGTAGAATACCAATGAGCCCGAAAACTTTCCGGTGACCAAAACTGGACTTCCTATATATTAGTGTATACCTCCGGACCATTTCGGAGCTCCTCGTGACGTCCGGGATCTCATCCGGGACTCCGAACAACCTTCGGTAATCATGTATACCATTTCCCTATAACCCTAGCGTCATCGAACCTTAAGTGTGTAGACCCTACGGGTTCGGGAGACACGTAGACATGACCGAGACATCTCTCCGGTCAATAACCAACAGCGGGATCTGGATACCCATGTTGGCTCCCACATGTTCCGCGATGATCTCATCGGATGAACCACGATGTCGGGGATTCAATCAATCTCGTATACAATTCCCTTTGTCTACCGGTATGATACTTGCCCGAGATTCGATCGTCGGTATCTCCATACCTTGTTCAATCCCGTTACCGGCAAGTCTCTTTACTCATTATGTAATACATCATCTTGTGACTAACTCCTTAGTCACATTGAGCTCATTATGATGGTGTCTTACCGAGTGGGCCCAGAGATACCTCTCCGTCACACGGAGTGACAAATCCGAGTCTTGATTCGTGCCAACCCAACAGACACTTTCGGAGATACCCCTAGTGCACCTTTATAGCCACCCAGTTACGTTGTGACGTTTGGCACACCCAAAGCATTCCTATGGTATCTGGGAGTTGCACAATCTCATGGTCTAAGGAAACGATACTTGACATTGAAAAGCTTTAGCAAACGAACTACACGAGCTTGTGCTATGCTTAGGATTGGGTCTTGTCCATCACATCATTCTCCTAATGATGTGATCCCGTTATCAACGACATCCAATGTCCATGGTCATGAAACCATGACCATCTATTGATCAACGAGCTAGTAAACTAGAGGCTCACTAGGGACATGTTGTGGTCTATGTATTCACACATGTATTATGGTTTCCGGTTAACACAATTATAGCATGAACAGTAGACAATTATCATGAACAAGGAAATACAATAATAACCATTTTATTATTGCCTCTAGGGCATATTTCCAACAGTCTCCCACTTGCACTAGAGTCAATAATCTAGTTACATTGTGATGAATCGTACACCCATAGAATTCTGGTGTTGATCATGTTTTGCTCGTGAGAGAGGTTTAGTCAACGGATCTGCAACATTCAGATCCATTTGCACTTTACAAATATCTATATCTCCCTCCTAAATGTAATCACGGATGGAGTTGAAGCGGTGCTTGATGTGTCTTGTCTTCTTATGAAACCTGGGCTCCTTCATAAGGGCAATAGCTCCAGTGTTGTCATAGAATAGAGTCATCGGGCCCGACGCACTTGGAATTACTCCTAGGTCGGTGATGAACTCCTTCATCCAGACTCCTTCCTTTGCTGCTTCCGAAGCAGCTATGTACTCCGCTTCATATGTAGATGCCGCCACGATGCTTTGCTTGCTGCTGCACCAGCTGACTGCCCCTCCATTCAAAATATACATGTATCCGGTTTGCAACTTGGAGTCGTCTGGATCTGTGTCGAAGCTAGCATCGACGTAACCCTTTACGATGAGCTTTTCGGCACCTCCATATACGAGAAACATGTCCTTTGTCCTTTTCAGGTACTTCAGGATATTCTTGACTGTTGTCCAGTGTTTCGCTTCGGGATCACTTTGGTACCTCCCTACCAAACTTATGGCAAGGTTTACATCAGGTCTAGTACATAGCATGGCATACATAATAGAGCCTATGGCTAAAGCATAGGGGATGACACTCATCTCTTCTCTATCCTTTGCCGTGGTTGGGCATTGAGTCGTACTCAATCTCACACCTTGTAACATAGGCAAGAACCCCTTCTTGGACTGATCCATATTGAACTTCTTCAATATCTTTTCAAGGTATGTGCTTTGTGAAAGACCTATGAGGTGTCTCGATCTATCTCTATAGATCTTAATACCTAATATGTAAGCAGCTTCTCGAAGGTCCTTCATTGAAAAACACTTATTCAAGTAGGCCTTTACACTTTCCAAGAGTTCTATATCATTTCCCATTATCAGTATGTCATCCACATATAATACGAGAAATGCTACAGAGCTCCCACTCACTTTCTTGTAAATACAGGGTTCTCCATAAACCTGTACAAACCCAAACGCTTTGATCACTTCATTAAAGCGAATGTTCCAACTCCGAGATGCTTGCACCAGCCCATAGATGGAGCGCCAGAGCTTGCATACCTTGTTAGCATCTTTAGGATTGACAAAACCTTCCGGCTGCATCATATACAGTTCTTCCTTGAGGAAGCCATTAAGGAATGCTGTTTTGACGTCCATTTGCCAGATCTCATAATCATAAAATGCGGCAATTGCTAACATGATTCGGACAGACTTTAGCATCGCTATGAGTGAGAAAGTCTCATCATAGTCAACTCCTTGAACTTGTCGATAACCCTTAGCGACAAGCCGAGCCTTATAGACGGTCACATTACCATCCACATCAGTCTTCTTCTTAAAGATCCATTTATTTTCAATGGCTCGCTTATCATCAGGCAAGTCCACCAAAGTCCATACTTTGTTCTCATACATGGATCCTATCTCAATTTCATGGCTTCAAGCCATTTGTTGGAATCCGGGCCTGCCATCTATTCTTCATAGTTCGAAGGTTCACCGTTGTCTCACAACATGATCTCTAGGACAGGGTTGCCGTACCACTCTGGTGCGGAACGTGTCCTAGTGGACCTTCGTTGTTCAATAATAACTTGATCTGAAGTTTCATGATCATCATCATTAACTTCCTCTCCAGCCGGTGTAGGCTCCATAGAAACAACTTCCTGTGTTGCGCTACTCTCCGGTTCGAGTGGAGGTACAATTACCTCATCAAGTTCTATTTTCCTCCCACTTACTTCTTTCGAGAGAAACTCTTTCTCGAGAAAGGATCCATTCTTGGCAACAAAGACTTTGCCCTCGGATTGTAGGTAGAAGGTATACCCAATAGTCTCTTTGGGATATCCTATGAAGACGCACTTTTCCGCTTTGGGTTTGAGCTTCTCAGGTTGAAGTTTCTTCACATAAGCATCGCATGCCCAAACTTTTAGAAATGACAGCTTAGGTTTCTTTCCAAACCATAATTCATACGGTGTCGTCTCAACGGATTTTGACGGTGCCCTATTTAAAGTGAATGCGGCAGTCTCTAATGCATATCCCCAAAATGATAGCGGTAAGTCGATAAGAGACATCATAGATCGTACCATATCTATTGGAGTGCGATTATGATGTTTAGACACACCATTTCGCTGAGGTGTGCCAGGCGGCGTGAGTTGTGAAACAGTTCCACATTTCCTTAGGTGTGTGCCAAACTCGTGACTTAAATATTCTCCGCCATGATCAGATCGTAGGCACTTTATTTTCCTATCACGTTGATTCTCTACCTCACTCTGAAATTCCTTGAACCTTTCAAAAGTTTCAGACTTATGTTTCATTAAGTAGACATACCCATATCTACTCAAGTCATCAATGAGGGTGAGAACATAATGGTAGCCACCACGAGCCTCGACACTCATTGGACCGCATACATCTGTATGTATTATTTCCAACAAGTCAGTTGCTCGCTCCATTGTTGCGGAGAACGGAGTCTTAGTCATCTTGCCCATGAGGCATGGTTCACACGTGTCAAATGATTCGAAATCAAGAGACTACAAAAGTCCATCAGTATGGAGCTTCTTCATACGTTTGACACCAATATGACCAAGGCGGCAGTGCCACATGTAAGTGGGACTATCGTTATCAACCTTACACTTTTTGGTACTCACACTATGGACATGTGTAACATCACGTTCGAGATTCATCAAAAATAAACCATTGACCAGCGGGGCATGACCATAAAACATTTCTCTCATATAAATAGAACAACCATTATTCTCAGATTTAAATGAGTAGCCATCTCGCATCAAGCGAGATCCAGATACAATGTTCATGCTCAAAGCTGGTACCAAATAACAATTATTAAGGTTTAACACTAATCTCGAAGGTAGATGTAGAGGTAGCATGCCGACGGAGATCACATCGACCTTGGAACCATTCCTGACGTGCATTGTCACCTCGTCCTTTGCCAGCCTCCGTTTATTCCGCAGCTCCTGCTTGGAGTTACAAATGTGAGCAACTGCACCGGTATCAAATAACCAGGAGCTACTACGAGCGCTGGTTAGGTACACATCAATAACAAGTATATCACATATACCTTTAATGGTGCCGTCCTTCTTATCCGCTAAGTACTTGGGGCAGTTCCGCTTCCAGTGACCGGTACCCTTGCAGTAAAACCACTCAGTCTCAGGCTTGGGTCCATGCTTGTTCTTCTTCTTCCTGGCAACTTGCTTACCGGGTGCGGCAACAACTTTGTCGTCCTTCTTGAAGTTCTTCTTACCCTTGCCTTTCTTGAAACTAGTGGTCTTATTTACCACCAACACTTGATGCTCCTTTCTGATCTCGACCTCTGCTGATTTCAGCATCGAGTACAACTCAGGAATGGACTTCTCCATCCCTTGCATGTTGTAGTTTATCACAAAGCTCTTGTAGCTAGGCGGAAGCAACTAGAGGATTTTGTCAATGACCGAGTCATCCGGGAGATTAACTCCCAGCTGAGTCAAGCGGTTGTGTAGCCCAGACATCTTGAGGATGTGCTCACTCACAGAACTATTCTCCTCCATCTTACAGCTGAAGAACTTGTCGGAGACGTCATATCTCTTGACCTGGGCATGAGCTTGGAAAACCAGTTTCAGCTCTTGGAACATCTCATATGCTCCGTGTTGCTCAAAACGCTTTTGGAGCCCCGGTTCTAAACTGTAAAGCATGCCGCATTGAACAATGGAGTAATCATCGCAGCGAGAATGCCAAGCGTTCGCAACGTCTTGCTCTGCTAGGAGAAGGGGTGGGTCACCTAGTGGTGCATCAAGGACATACAATTTCTTGGAAGCTATGAGGATGATCCTCAAGCCACGGACCTAGTCCGCATAGTTGCTTCCATCATTTTTCAGCTTGGTTTTCTCTAGGAACGCATTGAAATTGAGGGTGACATTCGCGTTGGCCATTGGATCTACAATATAGATTGTAAAGATAATTTTAGACTAAGTTCATGATAATTAAGTTCACATAATCAAATTATTTAATGAACTCCCACTTAGATAGACATCTCTCTAGTCATCCAAGTGACACATGATCCATGTCAACTAGCCCGTGTCCGGTCATCACGTGAGACGGACTAGTCATCCATGGTGAACATCTCCATGTTGATCGTATCTTCCATACGACTCATGTTCGACCTTTCGGTCTTCCGTGTTCCGAGGCCATGTCTGTACATGATAGGCTCGTCAAGTCAACCTAAGTGTTTCGCGTGTGTAAATCTGGCTTACACCCGTTGTATGCAAACGTTAGAACCTATCACACCCGATCATCACATGGTGCTTCGGAACAACGATCCTTAGCAACGGTGCACAGTTAGGGTGAACACTTTTCTTGAAATTTTATTGAGAGATCATCTTATTTACTACTGTCGTTCTAGGCAAATAAGATGTAAACATGATAAACATCACATGCAATCAATATAGTGACATGATATGGCCATTATCATCTTGCTCCTTTGATCTCCATCATCGGGGCACCATGATCATCACTGTCACCGGCACGACACCATGATCTCCATCATCATGATCTCCATCATTGTGTCTTCATGAAGTTGTCTCGCCAACTATTACTTCTACCACTAGGGCTAACGTTTAGCAATAAAGTAAAGTAATTACATGGCGTTTATGATTGACACGCAGGTCATACAATAAAATAAGACAACTCCTATGGCTACTGCCGTTGTCATACTCATCGACATGCAAGTCGTGAATCCTATTACAAGAACATGATCAATCTCATACATCACAATGCATCACATCACATCCTTTGGCCATATCACATCACAAGGCATATGCTGCAAAAACAAGTTAGACGTCCTCTAATTTTTAGTTGCAAGTTTTTACAAGGCTGCTATAGGTTACTAGCAAGAACGTTTCTTACCTACGCCAAAACCACAACGTGATATGCCAATTGCTATTTACCCTTCATAAGGACCCTTTTCATCGAATCCAATCCAACTAAGGTGGGAGAGACAGACACCCGCTAGCCACCTTATGCAACAAGTGCATGTCAGGCGGTGGAACCAGTCTCATGTAAGCGTACGTGTAAAGTCGGTCCGGGCTGCTCCATCCCACAATACCTCCGAATCAAGATAAGACTAGTAGTGGTAATCAAATTAACAGAATCGATGCCCACAACTGCTTTGTGTTCTACTCGTGCATAGATTCTACGCATAGACCTAACTCATGATGCCACTGTTGGGAGACGTAGGAGTAAATGAAAATTTTCCTACGTGTCACCAAGATCTATCTATGGAGAAAACAGAAATGAGTGGGGAGAGATTGCATCTTCATACCTTTGAAGATCGCTAAGCGGAAGCATTACAAGAACGCGGTTGATGGAGTCGTACTCGCAGTGATTCAGATCGCGGTGGATTCCGATCTAAGCGCCGAACAACGGCACCTCCGTGTTCAACACACGTGCAGCCCGAGGACGTCTCCTATGCCTTGATCCAGCAAGGAGGAAGGAGAGGTTGGGGAAGGGCTCCAACAACAGCATGACGGCGTGGTGGTGGTAGAGTAGCAAGGTATTCCGGCAGGGCTTCGCCTAAGTGCTGCGGAGGAGGAAGAAGAGAGGTAGGGCTTTGCCGTGAGAGAGAGAGAGAGTTCAGAACTGTTCTCAAAAGGCCAAAACCTCAAGTATATATAGCAGGAGGTAGAGGGAGGGCTGCCTTGGCCCCTCCTCCAAAGAGGAGGGCTTCGGCCGAAGTGGGGATAGAGTCCACCTCCCACAAGGGAGGTGGATCTCCTCTTTTTAAAACCCTTTGCCCTTTATCTCTAGATCTCCAGCCGCATGGGCCTTTCTAGAAGGTCTTGACCAGCCCAATAAGGGCTGGCACACCTCCTCTAAGGGCCCATAAAGTCCTATGGTCGTCACACCCCTCCCGGGGGTCCGCCGGCACCCTGCCGGCACTCCCGGTACAATACTGATGAGCCCGGAAACTTTCCGGTGACCAAAACTGGACTTCCTATATATCAATCTTTACCTCCGGACCATTTCGGAGCTCCTCGTGACGTCTAGGATCTCATCCGGGACTCCGGACAACCTTCAGTAATCATGTATACCATTTCCCTATAACCCTAGCGTCATCGAACCTTAAGTGTGTAGACCCTACGGGTTCGGGAGAAACGTAGACATGACCGAGACATCTCTCCGGTCAATAACCAACAGCGGGATCTGGATACCCATGTTGGATCTCACATGCTCCACGATGATCTCATCGGATGAACCACGATGTCGGGGATTCAATCAATCCCGTATACAATTCCCTTTGTCTATCGGTATGATACTTGCCCGAGATTCGATCGTCGGTATCTCCATACCTTGTTCAATCTCGTTACCGGCAAGTCTCATTATTCGTTCCGTAATACATCATCCCGTGACTAACTCCTTAGTCACATTGAGCTTATTATGATGATGTCTTACCGAGTGGGCCCAGAGATACCTCTCCGTCACACAGAGTGACAAATCCCAGTCTCGATTCGTGCCAACCCAACAGACACATTCGGAGATACCCGTAGTGCACCTTTATAGCCACCCAGTTACGTTGTGACGTTTGGCTCACCCAAAGCATTCCTACGGTATCCGGGAGTTGCACAATCTCATGGTCTAAGGAAACGATACTTGACATTGAAAAGCTTTAGCAAACGAACTACACGATCTTGTGTTATGCTTAGGATTGGGTCTTGTCAATCACATCATTCTCCTAATGATGTGATCCCGTTATCAACGACATCCAATGTCCATGGTCATGAAACCGTGACCATCTATTGATCAACGAGCTAGTCAACTAGAGGCTCACTAGGGACATGTTGTGGTCTATGTATTCACACATGTATTATGGTTTCCGGTTAACACAATTATAGCATGAACAATAGACAATTATCATGAACAAGGAAATACAATAATAACCATTTTATTATTGCCTCTAGGGCATATTTCCAAGAGAAGCTTCAAGGAGCCGAGGCGTGTCCTCCAAGTTATCGATAGTATATAGGCATGTTTTTTCCTTCGACGTGTAACCGACCATGTGTAAACCCTAGGTACCATTGGCGTTTATATAAGCCAGAGGGTTTTAGGTTGTACACAGAGGACAACTAATCTAGGGTTTAGCTATTCGATCTCGAGGTAGATCAACTCTGTAACCCACATATCATCAATACAATCAAGCAGGACGTAGGGTATTACCTCCATAGGAGGGCCCGAACCTGGGTAAACATAGTCTCTATCGTCTCTTGTTACCATCGATTCTAGTCTCATAGCTCGGGACCCCGTACCCAAGATCCGCTGGTTTTGACGCCGACAGTGGGCGATGGAAGCCAAGTCGAGCCCGATGCCTTGCTTGGCATAGAAACGCGCTAGCGTGCCCTTGGCGAAGTTCGTGCCGTTGTCGATGATGATGCTGTGAGGGATGTCATAGCGGACTGTGATGTCCTCGATTAATCGGATGGCCGTGGGGCCGTCCAACTTCTTGATTGTCCTGGCCTCGGTCCACTTGGTGAACTTGTTGACATCTACCAACAAATACGTCATGTCGCCTTGTGCAGTCTTAAAGGGTCCCACCATGTCCAGCCCCCAAACGGCAAAGGGACACGAGAGGGGGATGGTCTAGAGGGTTGTTGCTGGCAGGTGGCTCTGGGTGATGAAACGCTGGCACGCCTCTGATATGTACTACACAACCTTCTTCTTGTAGACTCGTGTTGGGCCTCCAAGAGAAGAGTTTTGTAGGACAGTCACAATTTTCCCTCAAGTGGATGACCTAAGGTTTATCAATCCATGAGAGGTGTAGGATGAAGATGGTCACCCTCAATCAACCCTGCAACCAAATAACAAAGAGTCTCTTGTGTCCCCAACACACCAAATACAATGGTAATTGTATAGGTGCACTAGTTCGGCGAACAGATGGTGATACAAGTGTAATATGGATGATAGAAATAGGTTTTTGCAATCTGAAAATATAAAAACAGCAAGGTAACAAATAGTAAACGACGAGCAAAATGTTGTATAAATGCTTGGAAACAAGGCCTAGGGTCCGTACTTTCACTAGTGCAAGTTCTCTCAACAATACTATCATAGTTGAATCATATGTAAATCCCTTACATGCGGCAAAGAGTTCACTCCAAAGTTACAAATAGCGGAGAACAAACGTAGAAATTATTGTAGGGTACGAAACCACCTCAAAGTTATCTTTTCTGATCAATCTTATGAGCTATCCCTAGAAGTGTCACGAACAGCCCTAGAGTTCGTACTAAGATAACACCTTAAGATACACATCAACCAAAGCCCTAATGTCACCACTAGTAGAAAACAGACCTTTTGTCCCAAGCATTAGTCCCGGTCTAGTTACGAGCCGGTACTAAAGACGGTATTAGTCCCGGTTCATGCCGGCTCCAACGGCTAGGAGCAGGGCAACCTTTAGTACTGGCTCGTGAGCAATCTTTAGTACCGGTTCGTGTCACGAGCCGGTACTAAAGGGGCGTGGCAGGCTTTTGGTCAGACTTGGGCCTCGCGTGAACCTTTAGTACCGGCTAGTGACACCAACCGGTACTAAAGGGCAACCTTTAGTACCGGCTGGTGTCACCAGCCGGTACTAAAGACTTCCACGCAGCAGGTGTCAAATGTTTAGTCCCACCTCGCTAGTCGAGGCGAGACTGCACCTGTTTATAAGCCCCGATGTGCTTGACATGTCGAGCTCCGCTCATAGTGAAAATAGATGCCCTTACACTGAAAGTCAACCTAAATTCAAAGTGCTACCTAGGCACCTAACTAGCACTTTGAATTTAGGTTAAATTTCATGTATAAGGGCATCTATTTTCACTTTTGCTATTTTTTATGTTATTTCTTTACTATTTTTCCTGCTATTTAATATTACTTCGTTTTAACATTATATTGAATTTGGTAATTTTTAGGTTACCTTAAATGGTTGTTTAAATCAAAAACAGATTTTGTTATTTTAGTTTGCTATTAAAGTTTCACACAAAAAATTCTTTTTGCTAATATCAAATGAAGTCAGAAATGGTTGAAAATTGATGATGTGCCTTTGAATGGTGCATATTGAACACACAAGAAGTATGGAGTTAAAATAAGTTATTAAAAATGAAATCCTTTTGTAATAGATGAGTTTTCGTCTGAAACCCTCCTACTTGGAAAGAGATTGTCAAATTTGTACACGAAGTGCATCCAGTTTTTTTCGTAACCCTCTCAATTATTTACAGGTTGCTATGTGGGTGAAATAATGATGTCATGCAAAGTTACAAAATTTTCAGAGTTCATTTGTACTGCTTTTCAAATTCAGGGTTATTTAGCTCAAAATAAATCATTGGATGCATGAAAAATATCAAATGAGGTCAGAAATGGTTGAAAATTGATGATGTGCCTTTGAATGGTGCATATTGAACACACAAAAAGTATGGAGTTAAAATAAGTTATTAAAAATGAAATCCCTTTTGTAATAGATGAGTTTTCGTCCGAAACCCTCATACTTCGAAAGAGATTGTCCAGTTTATACACGAAGTGCATCCAGTTTTTGCCGTAACCCTCTCAACTCTTTACAAGTTGCTATGTGGGTGAAATTATGATGTCATGCCAAGTTACAACCTTTTCAGAGTTCATTTGTACTGCTTTTCAAATTCAGGGTCATTTAGCTCAAAATAAACCATTAAATGCATGAAAAATATCAAATGAAGTTAGAAATGGTTGAAAATTGATGATGTGCCTTTGAATGGTGCATATTGAACACACAAAAAGTATGGAGTTAAAATAAGTTATTAAAAATGAAATCCCTTTTGCAATAGATGAGTTTTCGTCCGAAACCCTCATACTTCAAAAGAGATTGTCCAATTTGTACACGAAGTGCATCCAGTTTTTGCCGTAACCCTCTTAACTCTTTAGAAGTTGCTATGTGGGTGAAATTATGATGTCATGCCAAGTTACAACCTTTTCAGAGTTCATTTGTACTGCTTTTCAAATTTAGGGTCATTTAGCTCAAAATAAATCATTAAATGCATGAAAAATATCAAATGAAGTCAGAAATGGTTGAAAAATTGATGATGTGCCTTTGAATGGTGCATATTGAACACACAAAAAGTATGGAGTTAAAATAAGTTATTAAAAATGAAATCCCTTTTGTAATAGACGAGTTTTTGTCCGAAACCCTCATAAAATAAATGAAATCCCTTTTGTAATAGATGAGTTTTCGTCCGATTTATGGATAGATATTAACTATGCCATATTAAATGAATAAATGGCAGAAAATGAATAAAATAGTATTATTACTTATTTTATTTTCATTGAAATTAAATATTATTATTAATCATTTATTGTTGTTTATTTTAATAATTGTTTGGAGTTCAAAAAATTAAATCGTGTGACATCAAGACCTAAGGGTTAATAGGATTGATAGCTTATTATTGTCAGGAAAACAACAAGTGTAGACTTGGAAACTAGGGATGATAGAACCTGAAAGTTAAGCGTGTTGGGGATGGAGTAGTGAGAGGATGGGTGACCGGCCGGGAAGTTAGATGATTTGGAATGAGTGCTGATTAGGGATTAGAGATTAAATTCTGAAGCAGTGAGGATCAGGAATGTTTACAGTATGTAGCACCGTAAAATAAATTTGAAATGAATGGAAAACACAATAAATAGAGAGGAAAACTAAAACCTAATTAAAATCTAAAACAAAAAAACAGAACATTTAGTACCGGTTGGTATCACCAACCGGTACTAAAGGTCCTCCACCACCAGCCCACGCAGGCAGCCACGTGGTGGACCTTTAGTACCGGTCCGTGGTCCAATCGGTACTAAAGGTCTGGACCTTTAGTCCCGACCCTTTAGTACCGGTAGGGGAACCGGTACTAAAGGCACATACCGACCGGGACTACTGATCGACATTCTACTAGTGCACCTAGATACTCCAATGTCACCACAAGTAACCGTGGGCTTGATTATACGATATGCATCACATAATTTCAGATTCATTAATCCAAGACAAAGAACTTCAAAGAGTGCCCCAAAGTTTCTACCGGAAAGTCAAGACGAAAACGTGTGCCAACCCCTATGCATAGATTCCCAAGGTCACGGAACCCACAAGTTGATTTCCAAAACATACATCAAGTGAATCAATAGAACATCCCATTGTCACCATAGATATCCCATCGCAAGACATACATCAAGTGTTCTCAAATCCTTAAAGACTCAATCCGATAAGTAAACTTCAAAGTGAAAACTCTACGCATCACAACTAGATAGAGAGGGGAACACTCCATATGATTCATCTATATTAATAAAGCTTGCGGTACATCAAGATCGTGCCATCTCAAGAACACGAGAGAGAAAGATCAAATACATAGCTACTGGTACATACCCTCGGCCCCGAGGGTGAACTACTCCATCCTCGTCATGGAGAGCATCGGGATGATGAAGATGGCCTCCGATGATGGTTTCCCCCTTTGGCAGGGTGCCGAATCGGGCTCCCGGTTTGTTTTTCATGGCTCTGGAGGCTTGCGGCGGTGGAACTCCCGATCTAGGTTCTGCGTTGGGGTTTCTGGAATATTTGACGATTTATAGAGCTAAGAGGGAGGTCGGCGGAGTCCCGAGGGGCCCACAAGGCTAGTGGTCACGACTAGGGGGGTGGCCACGCCCCTGGGGCTTGTGGCCTCCTTAGGAACCTTCTGTCCCAACTCTGATGCTCCGTGGGTCTCTTCTGGTCCATAAAAATCACCGTACTTTTTTATTCTGTTTGTACTCCGTTTGATATTCCTTTTCTATAAAACCCGAAAAAACAGAAAAAACAAGAACTGGCACTGGGCTCTATGTTAATAGGTTAGTCCCAAAAATAATATAAAGTTGTGGTAAAATGATTGTAAAACATCCAAAAATGATAATATAGCAGCATGGAACAAGCAAAAATTATAGATACGTTGGAGATGTATCAGCATCCCCAAGCTTAATTCCTGCTCGTCCTCGAGTAGGTAAATGATAAAAACAGAATTTTTGATGTGGAATGTTCTCTAACATGTTCATCATATTCTTTTCTTATATGTATAGCATGGACATTTGGACTAGTAAATGATTCAAAGCAATAGTCTAGTTTTAACATAATGACTTCAATACTCAAGCATGTCAACAAGCAACCATGTATTTCAAAATATGAACACTAAAGAAAGTTATCCCTAGACCATCATGCTCAATCATTGATCCATCCATGAAACACACTCAAATATTAGCTATGCCCAATGCTCAAGTACGATCATAGTGCCCCCTAGTTGGTGCTTATAAAATAAGATGGAGACTCAAAGCAAAAATAAAAATTGCATAAACTAAATAGATAGGCCCTTCGCAGAGGGAAGTAGGGATTTGTAGAGGTGCCAGAGCTCAAGGTTTATATTGAGAGAGAAAAATATTTTGAGTGGCATGCTTTTCGTGTCAACGAAAATGATGACGTAGCTCACAATACTTTCCATGCTAGATACATTATAGGTGGTTCCCAAACAGAATAGTAAAGTCTTTACTCCCCCTCCACCAATCAATCACACTCCACGGCGAGCCGAATCCACGGGTACCGTCCATACCAACAACATTCTAGGGGGAGTTTTGTTTCATTATATTTTGATTTGATTTTTGAGCATGGGACTGGGCATCCCAAATACCAGCCACTTTCTCGTGAATGATAGTGAATAAACACATATCGTGATAATAACACACCTAGCATGGAAAAATATTGGATACTCCCCACCGTTTCATGAGCGGTACGGGCACACCAAAGAGAAAATTTAGTTCAAGATTTAGAGATGGCACATACAAATTTGCTTGGAATGGCATGGAAATACCGCATATGGGTAGGTATGGTGGACTCACAAGGCAAAACTTGGTTTAAGGATTTTGGATGCACAAGTAGTATTTCTACTTAGTACAAATGAAGTCTAGCAAATAGATTGGGAAGCAACCAAACCGAGGAACGAAAAAGCACATAAGTGAGCATTGAGTCATAACTAACACCGAATAATGCACCACAAGTAGATTGTAACTTCATTGCATAACTATTGACTTTCGTGCATGCATAGGGAATCATAAACCTTAACACCAATATTCTTACTAAGCATAATTACTCACTAACATGACTCACATATTACTATCATCATGTTTCAAAACTATTACAAAAACTCAAGTTTAATTTGTCCCATGATCTTAATGAAAGTTTTTATTATATCCTCCTTGGATATCTATCACTTTGGGACTAGTTTCATATATTGACATTGCTTTTTGTCAAGCTCAAACAAATTTAAGTGAAGCACATGAGCAAATGACAAGGTACTCTCAAAAGATATAAGTGAAGATTAATGAGTAGTCAAACAGTTAAGTAGCTATGTGAGGATTCTCTTTCTCTCAATAAATATTTTCATATCTGAGTATTTTATTCAAACAGAAATCAAAATAAAAATAACACTCCAAGAATAGCACGCATCATGTGAACAAATAAAAATTTAGGCTCAACATAGGCTAACCGATAATTGTTGATGAAGAGAGGCGGGATGTGTAGCATCCCCAAGCTTAGGTGCTTGCGAGTTCTTAAAATATTTACTTGGGGTGACTTGGTCATTCCTAAGCTTGATATTTTGTATCTCGTTATATCCTCTCATACCACGGTTTCACCTATTCTTAAAAACTTCATCCACACAAAACTCAAAAAGAACTCGTGAGATAGGTTAGTACACATAATAATAAATCAACTCTTTATGTACTTCCAAGACAAGGTGCATAATAATTTTCAAACATTATGTACTGTATAATATCATTTCCACAATTTGTATCTACCAATATAGGGTATGGAAACTATAGGATAAGTAGATAACGAAACTATGACAGCAATCTGTCTAAACAGAGCAGTCTGTAGTAATTTATGAAAACAGTGTACTTATGTAACTCAAACAATTATGAAAATTTAGTACATGCTATAAATTTTATATGAACATACTGTGTCAAAATTTCAGAAACTTTCCACGTTCTGGTAAAATATGAAAATTCAAACAGTACAGCCAAAGTTTCTCTTTTTACACAACACTCATCAAAACATGCAATGCAAGCATACTAAAGGCAATTCTTGGAACTTTTTATTGAAAAACAAGATTATAAATAACATCTAACATAAATTAAAAAAATATAATGATGATCCAAGCAAAGCACATATTGTGTGACGAATAAAAATATAGCTCCAAGTAAGATATATCGATAGTGTTGAAGACGAAAGAGGGGATGCCTTCCGAGGAATCCCCAAGCTTAGGCGCTTGAATCTTCCTTGGATATTACCTTGGGGTTGCCTTGGGCATCCCCAGGCTTAGGTTCTTGTCACTCCTTATTCTTCTCATATCGGTATCTCACCCAAAACTTGAAAACTTCAATCACACAAAACTTAACGGAACTTCATGAGATGGGTTAGTATAATAAACAAAGATCATTCACTTTGGTACTATCAAGAAAAGATTCATAAATCTTACCACATGATACCTACTGTATTACATCATTACCACAATGTATAATACTTAATGTAAGCTATAAGAACACTTGAAACTAGCAAACTATGCATGCAAAACAGAATCTGTCAAAAACAAAACAATATGTGAAGATCTGTAGTGTAACCATACTTCCCTGTCTCTAAAAATTCTGAATAATTAGGAAAACCTGGGTAATTTTCATATAAATGTTCTGTAAATATTTCATAATTATTTGAGCTCTCGAGTAAAATGAGATAATTCATATACTGGACGCAAAACTTTCTGTTTTTGCACAGAATGTAACAAACAAGTATCCACACTATCCCAAAGGCTTCTTACTACAGTAGCTTAATCATGTGAACACAAAAAAAAACAAATTAAAAGTGTTGGGTTGTCTCCCAACAAGCGCTTTTATTTAATGCCTTTTAGCTAGGCATGATGATTTCAATGATGCTCGTATAGGAATAATAATTGAAACATGCAAAAGAGCATCATGAATCTCATGACAAGCACATTTAAGTCTAACCCACTTCCTATGGATAGGGATTTTGTGAGGAAACAATTTAGTTTCCATTAGGACCCCGCTACCATGGGAGGGTATGACAAAAGATGTCATGCAAGTTCTTTCCCATAAGCATGTATGACTATAGATGGAATACATGCCTACATTACATTGATGAATTGGAGCTAGTTCTGTGTCACCCTATGTTATAAATATTGCATGATGAATGTTATCCAACATAATTATTCATCACTGATCTGTTGCCTAGGATCTTTCCACACATTGATCTTTGCTAAGTTACTGTTCCGTTGCTACTGTTACAATCACTACAAAACTACTACTGTTACTTTTGCTACCGTTACCGTTAGTTCCATACTACTTTGCTACTGAATACTTTTCTGCAGATATTAAGTCTTATAGGTGTGGTTGAATTGAAAACTCATATGTGAATACTCGAGAATATTCTTTGGCTCCCCTTGTGTCGAATCAATAAATTTGGGTTGAATACTCTACCCTCGAAAACTGCTGCGATCCCCTATACTTGTGGGTTATCAGGAGACAACCCCAACACTTTTATTTTATGTTTTGATGTGTCCACATGATTAAGCTACTGTAGAAATCATGTTTTGTGTCTTTTATTTCAATTAAGTGCCAAGTAAAGCCTTTGGGATAGTGTGGATACTTGCTTGTTTGATTCTGTGCAAAAACAGAAAGTTCCACGTCCAGTATATGAATTATATGATTTTACTGGAGCGTTAGAAAATTCTGAAATTTTTACACAAACTTGATATGACAATTACTTGATTTTAAATTTTTTTCAGAATTTTTAGAATCAATTAAGTATGGTGATCATGCAGATCTTTACAGACTATTCTGTTTTTGATAGATTCTGTTTTGCATGCATAGTTTGCTTGTTTCAAGTGTTCTTATAGCTTATATTGAGTAATATAAATTGTGGGAATGATGGAATACAGTAGGTATCAAGTGGGAATACTTATTAATCTTGTCTTTATAGTACCTAAGTGAATGATCTATCTTTACTACACTAGCCCTTCTCATAGAGTTCAGTTAAGTTTTGTGTGATTGAAGTTTTCAAGTTTTGGGTGAGATACCGATATGAGGAGAATAAGGAGTGACAA
The DNA here is from genome assembly GCA_022496015.1 of Hordeum marinum. Taxonomy (NCBI): domain Eukaryota; kingdom Viridiplantae; phylum Streptophyta; class Magnoliopsida; order Poales; family Poaceae; genus Hordeum; species Hordeum marinum. The sequence goes on from CM039672.1 coordinate 49,793,313, forward strand.
GAACCTAAGATTGAGGATTCCCAAGGAACCCCAAGGTAATATTCAAGGAATACTCAAGCATATAATCTTGGGGATGCCCCGAAAGGCATCCCCTCTTTTGTCTTCAACACTATCGGTATATCTTACTTGGAGCTATATTTTTATTCGTCCTATAATATGAGTTTTGCTTGGAGCATCATTTTATTATGTTTTTATATGTTAGGAGTTATTTATATTCTTTTTTTTCAATAATAAGTTTCAATAATTGCCTTAGGATGCTTGCATTGCATGTTTTGATATGTGTTGTGTAAAAACAGAAACTTCTGTTGTAGTGTTTGAACTTTCATATTTTACTGGAATGTGGAAAGTTTTTGAAATTTTTGCACAATGTTTTCATATAAATTTTATAGAATTTCCTAAAATTTCATAATTGTTTGAGTTACATAAGTACACTGTTTTCATAAATTGCTATAGACTGTTCTGTTTGGACAGATTGCTATCATAAGTTTCATTATCTACTTATCCTATAGTTTCCATAGCCTATATTGGTAGATATAAATTGTGGAAATAATAGTATACAGTACCTAATGTTTGAAAATTATTGTGAAACTTGTCTTGGCATTACATGAAATGTTGATTTGTTCTTATGTGTACTAACCTATCTCACGAGTTCTATTCGAGTTTTGTGTGGATTAAGTTTTTGAGAATAGGTGAAACCGAGATATGAGGGGATTGAACGAGATACAAAAGCTCAAGCTTGGGTATGACCAAGGCACCCGAAGTAAATATTTCAAGAAGTGTCAAGCATCTAAGCTTGGGGATGCTACACATCCCACTTCTCTTCGTCAACTATTGGTTAGCCTATGTTGAGCCTAAATTTTTATTTGTTCACATGATGTGTGCTATTCTTGGAGTGCTATTTTTGTTTGGCTTGATGTTTAAATAAAAAACTCAGATATGAAATATTTATTGATATAGAGAGAGAAAGTCCTCACATAGCTACTTAATTGTTTAACTACTCATTGATCTTCACTTATATCTTTTGAGAGTAGTTTGATCACTTATATCTTTTGAGAGTAGTTTGATGTTTACTCTTGTGCTTCACTTATATCCTATGAGTAAATTGTGAATGAATTGAATATCATAAATCTGAAATTATATGTGTTTTATATGCTTATCCCATGGGGATTAATTACTTCACATATAAGTATAGGTGGTAAAATTTATTGAAAGTTAGCAAACACCGCATTGGTCACTTGAACCATTCATGAAAGAATATTGAAGGAAGAGAGATTTAACATATAAATATACTATCTTATACATCTTCTATGATTGTGAATACCCATTAATTATTTTCAAACTTGAGCAATTTAGTTGAAGTTGGACAAGGAAGAAAAAGTAATGAGTTATGCTTGGGTATATTTGTATAGAAGTTATATTGTTATGGATCCTCCAACATGTGGTGTTTGCTTCCATCTCATACTAGCCAAAACTCCCGCACCAAGTAGAAATACTACTTGTGCATCCAAACACCCTTAAACCCAAAGTTGTTCCATATGAGTCCACCATACCTACCTATATGCGTTATTTAGCTGGCGTTCCAAGTAAATTTGCATGTGCCAAACTCTAAACCTTCAAATAATATTCTGTTTTGTATGCCTGAATCGCTCATATAGTAACTAGGGGTAGTCAGTATCTTCCATGCTAGGTGGGTTATTCTCACGATATGTGTTGATTCACTATCATTCACGAGAAAATGTCTGGTAATAGGGATTCCCGGTCCCTAAATAAAAAAAATGCAAATAATTAAACAAAACTCCCCCAAGAATGTTGTTGGTATGGACGGTACCCGTGGATTCAGCTCGCCGTGGAGTGCAATTGATTGGTGGAGGGGGAGTAGAAACTTTACCATTCTGTTTGGGAACCGCCTATAATGTATCTATCATGGAAGATACCGAGATCTCTCGGTTGTTATTGTGAAAATGAAAGCATACCACTCAAAATTATTATTCATCTCTGTTTTAAAAGCTCGAGCTCTGGCACCTCTGCAAATTAATGCTTCCCTCTGCGAAGGGCCTATCTTTTACTTCCTAGTACTTACCTTTATGCAAGAGTCATGGTGATCTTCACGACTTCCTATATTTCTATTTTTTCTCTCTTGGAAAACGTCATGTGTTGGGGAAAGTTCCAAGCATATATGGCCATTCAAATATATTTGATCATGAATTATTATTGTTGACAATTATCTGTATGATAAATAAGTTGGGAGGCGAAACATTAAGCCCCTATCTTTCTCTGTGTTTGATGGATTATATTTGTTTTAAAAATATGCTTTGAGTGCTAGCAATCATGGAAGACTATATGATAGTTGAGTATGTGGAATTTGCTAAATCAAAGCTCTTACATAGACCCTTCCCGAAAATAAGATGAATTGCAATTGTTTGGTGACTCAAAGCATAGTTTGTTAGTCTATACTTTAACATGTGGATAGCTTGTTATTTCATAATGAGAAGTTTTATGAGATGAGCTACTATTTATGATACATAATGATGCTAGAAAAAGTGACTGGAATTATCAATGATCAAACTTGTGCACTTGCTATCATTCACACTTCGTAAATTATTTCTTTTATCATTTACGTACTCGAGGACGAACAGGAATTAAGCTTAGGGATGCTGATACATCTCCAACGTATCTATAATTTTTGAAGTATTCATGCCATGTTTACAATAATTCTATATGATTTTGGTATGACTTTATTATAACTAACCCGGACTGACGTTGTTTTCAACAGAACTACCATGGTGTCGTTTTTTGTGCAGAAATTAAAGTTCTCGGAATGGGCTGAAAATTTAGTATGATTTTTTGCTGACCAAAAGAGACCCTCGAAGCATTGGAGCTGGTACAAAAGAGCCATGAGGAGGCGACAAGCCTGCTAGGCGCCCCTAGTCCGCTAGCAGCAGGCTTGTCACCGCCTCATGGCCCCCCTTGACATGAGATCAACGCCAAAAATTCCTATAAATATAGAAACCTCCGAAAAGAAACCTAGATTGGGAGTTCCGCCGCCGCAAGCCTCCAGAGCCATGAAAAATCAATCGGGAGCCCATTCTGGCACCATGCCGGAGCGGGAAACCATCCCCGAAGGCCATCTTCATTATCCCAGCGGTATCCATGACGAGGAGGGAGTAGTTCACCCTCGGGGATGAGGGTATGTACCAGTAGCTATGTGTTAGAACTCTCTCTCTCTCATGTTCTTGAGATGACACGATCTTGATGTACCGCGAGCTTTATTGACATAGATGAATCCTATGGAGTTTTCCCCGCTCTATCTTGTTGTGATGAATTGAGTTTTCCCTTTGAAGTTTTCTTATCGCATTGAGTATTTAAGGAATTGAGAACACTTGATGTATGTCTTGCGATGGGATTTCCGTGGTGACAATGGGATGTTCTATTGATCCACTTGATGTATGTTTTGGTGATCAACTTGCGGGTTCCATGACCTTGGGAATCTATGCATAGGGGTTGGCACACGTTTTTGTCTTGACTTTCCAGTAGAAACTTTGGGGCACTCTTTGAAGTTCTTTGTGTTGGATTGAATATGATGAATCTGAAATTATGTGATGCATATCGTATAATCAAGCCCATGGGTACTTGTGGTGACATTGGAGTATCTAGGTGACATTAGGGTTTTTGTTGATGTGTATCTTAAGGTGTTATTTTAGTACAAACTCTAGGGCTGTCCGTGACACTTATAGGGATAGCTCATAAGATTGATCAGAAAAGATAACTTTGAGGTGGTTTCGTACCCTACAATAATTTCTTCATTTGTTCTCCGCTATTTGTGACTTTGGAGTGAACTCTTTGTCGCACGAGAGGTATTTACATATGATTCAACTATGTCAATAATGTTGAGAGAAGTTGCACTAGTGAAAGTATGGACCCTAGGCCTTGTTTCCAAGCATTTATACAAAATTTTGCTCTCTATTTACTATTTGTTAACTTGCTGCTTTTATATTTTCAGATTACAAAAACCTATATATACCATCCATATTACACTTGTATCACCATCTCTTCGCCGAACTAGTGCACCTATACAAGTTACCATTGTATTGGGTGTGTTGGGGACACAAGAGACTCTTTGTTATTTGGTTGCAGTGTTGTTTGAGAGGGACCATCCTCATCCTACGCCTCCCACAGATTGATAAACCTTAGGTCATCCACTTGAGCAAAAATTGCCACTGTCCTACAAAACTCTACACTTGGAGGCCCAACACGAGTCTACAAGAAGGTTGTGTAGTAGACATCATCACGCGGGTGGTCGCCATGATGTATGCGAGCATCGGCTCCTTCCCAATGGGAGCCGCCTGTTGGAAATATGCCCTAGAGGAAATAAATAAAGTTTTTATTATTATATTTCCTTGTTAATGATAATCATTTATTATCCATGCTATAATTGTATTAATTGGAAACACATTACATATGTGGGTAAATAGAGAATACTTTGTCCCTAGTATGCCTCTAGTGAACTATCTCGTTGATCAAAGATGGTCAAGGTTTGCTAGCCATTGACATGAGATGTCATTTCATAACGGGATCACATCATTAGGAGAATGATGTGATGGACAAGACCCAAACTATAAACGTAGCATTTGATTGTATTAGTTTATTGCTACTGTTTTCCGCATGTCAATTATATGTTCCTATGACCATGAGATCATGCAACTCACGGATACCGGAGGAATGCCTTGTGTGTATCAAACGTCGCAACATAACTGGGTGACTATAAAGGTGCTCTACAGGTATCTCCAAGGGTGTCTGTTGAGTTGGCATGGATCAAGACTAGGATTTGTTACTCCGGGTGACGGAGAGGTATCTCAGGACCCACTCGGTAATACAACATCACGATAAGCCTTGCAAGCAATGTGACTAATTGTTAGTTGCGGGATCTTGTATTATGGAATGAGTAAAGAGACTTGCCGATAACGAGGTTGAACTAGGTACGGAGATACCGACGATCAAATCTCGGGCAAGTAACATACCAAAGAACAAAGGGAACATCATACGGGATTAACTGAATCCTTGACATAGAGGTTCGACCGATAAAGATCTTCATAGAATATGTAGGAACCAATATGGGCATCTAGGTCCCTCTATTGGTTATTGACCGTAGAGGTGTCTCGGTCATGTCTACATAGTTCTCGAACCCGCAGGGTCTGCACACTTAAGGTTTGGTGACGTTTTGGTAGTATAGAGTTATGTATGGTGGTGACCGAATGTTGTTCGGAGTCCCGGATGAGATCCCGGACGTCACAAGGAGCTCCGGAATGGTCCGAAAATATTCATATATAGGAAGTCCTGTTTTGGTCGCCTGAAAAGTTTCGGGCTCATCGGTAGTGTACCGGGAGTGCCGGTAGTGTACCGGGAGACCATCGGGAGGGGTATTTCGACCCAAGAGGCTCCATGGGCTGTGGGAGAGTGTTTACCAGCCCTTAGTGGGCTGGTGGAAGTCCCACACAAGGCCCATGCGGTTTGGGAAAAAGGCGTAAAGAGAAATTGTGGAAAAAGGCAAAAAAGGGTGAATCCTAGTCCTACTAGGATTGGAGGTGGAGTCCACCTCCTCCACCTGGTTCGGATGACTCCTTGGAGGCTTGTCCCTTGTGCCAAGCCTCCTCCTCTCTTCCTCTTATATATACTGGAGGTTTTAGGGTTTTTGGACAGAATTTTAGCCACTTGCTGCCCGTTCCTCCAGTGCATAGTTTCTCCTCTAGATCGGTTTTCTGCAGCGCTTAGGCGAAGCCCTGTCGGAATAGCTCCACCACCATCGCCGGAGCGCCATCACGCTGCCGGAGAACTCTTCCTCCTCTCCGCTCCCTCTTTCTGGATCAAGACGGCGGAGATCGTCATCAAGCTGTATGTGTGTTGAACGTGGAGGTGTCGTCCGTTCAGCGCTAGATCGGAAGGATCGTGATCAAGTTGGTGGGACGGATCATGATCAAGTTCGTGGGACGGATCGTGATTGAATCGTGGGACGGATCGTGATTGGATCGTGGGATCGATCGTGATTGGATCACGGGACGCATGGCGATTTGGATTGCGAAGACGTTCGACTACACCAACCGCGTTTCTTAACGCTTCCCGCTTAGCGATCTACAAGGGTACATAGATCCACTCTCCCTCTCGTAGATGCTCATCACCATAGATAGATCTGCGTGTGCGTAGGAAATTTTTTGTTTCCCATGCGATGTTCCCCAACAGTGGCATCATGAGCTAGGTCTATGTGTAGATGAGATCTCGAGTAGAACACAAAAGGTTTGTGGGCGTTGATGCTCAGATTGCTTCCTCCCTTGGTCGGATTTTGGTTCAGCGGTATTGTGAGATGAAGCGGCCCAGACTAACATTACTCGTACGCTTACGAGAGAACGGTTCCCTCGACCGCAACTTGTTGCATAGATGGCTTGCGGGTGCTAGTTTCTCTCACTTTAGTTGGATTGGATTCGACAAAGGCGGTCCTTGAGAAGGTTGAAAAGCAAATAGTGTATCACTATTGTGTTTTTTGCGTAGATGAGAATTGTTCTTGCTAGATACCCGTAGCAGCCACGTAAAACATGCAACAACAATTAGAGGATGTCTAACTTGTTTTTGCAGGGTATGTTGTGATGTGATATGGCCAATTACATGATGTGATATATGTGATGTATGAGATGATCATGTTATGTATAGATTATCACGACTTGCATGTCGAAGAGTAAGGCAACCGGCAGGAGCCATAGGGTTGTCTTTAATTATTGTATGACCTGCGTGTCAATCATTAAGTGCTATGTAATGCTTTACTTTATCGCTAAACGGTAGCAATGCTAGTAGAAGCATGTTGGGCGTGACAACCTCGATGGCGACACGTTGATGGATATCAAGATGATGGAGATCATGGTGTCTTGCCGGTGACGATGGAGATCATGTCGGTGCTTTCAAGATGGAGATCAAAAGCACAAGTTCATGGCCATATCATTTCACTTATGATTTGCATGTGATGTTAATCCTTTTATGCACCTTGTTTTTCTTAGGGCGACGGTAGCATTATAAGGTGATCCCTCACGTAATTTCAAGATAAATTGTGTTCTCTCCGAGTGTGCACCGTTGCGACAGTTCGTCGTGTTGAGACACCACGTGATGATCGGTTGTGACAGACTCTACGTTCACATACAACGGGTGCAAGCCAGTGTTGCACGTGCAGAACACTCGGGTTAAACTTGACGAGCCTAGCATGTACATACATGGCCTCGAAATACAAGAGACCGAAAGGTCCAACATGAGTCATATAGTAGATATGATCAACATAATGATGTTCACCATTGAAGCCACCTCAACTCACATGATGATCGGACTTGAGTTGGTGGATTTGGATCATGTGACACTCAGATGACCTGAGGGATGTCGATTTGAGTGGGAGCTTTATTAATTTGATTAACTAAACTCATTATCTTGAACAATAGTCTAAGTAAACTTTGCATATTTATGTTGTAGATCAATGGCTCGCGCAGTAGCACCCCTAAATTTTAATGCGTTCCTAGAGAAAGCTAAGTTGAAAGATGATGGAAGTAACTTTGTTGACTGGGCCCGTAATCTGAGGATTATCCTCACGGCTTCCCAGAAATCATATGTCCTTGATGCACTGCTTGGTGACCAACCAGAAGACATGACCTCTGAAGACGTTAAGAACGCTTGGGAGGCACGTACTGGAGATTACTCAATAGTTCAGTGTGCAATATTGTATGGCTTAGAACCGGGACTTCAAAGACGTTTTGAATGTCATGGAGCATATGAGATGTTCCAGGAGTTGAAGTTTATCTTTCAGAAGGACGCCCAGATCGGGAAGTATGAAACCTCCGATAAGTTATATGCTTGCAAGATGAAGGAGAACGGGTCTATCAGTGAACATATACTCAGAATGTCTGGGTATTCAACCCGTCTAGCAGAGTTGGGAATTGCCCTTCCGCCAGAGGCGATCACTGACACAGTTCTTCAATCATTGCCACCTAGTTACAAGAGCTTTGTGATGAACTATAACATGCACGGGATGAACAAGTCAGTCGCCGAGCTGTTTGCGATGCTAAAAGTCGCTGAGTCTGAAATCCAGAAAGAACATCAAGTGTTGATGGTCAATAAAACCACTAGTTTCAAGAAAAATGGCAAGGTCAAGGGCAAGGGCAAGAACGGAAAAACCAAGAAGGATGGCAAAGCAGTTGCTACTCCTATAAAGAAGCCCAAGCATGGACCCAAGCCAGAAACTGAGTGCTTTCATTGCAAGGGAATTGGTCACTGGAAGCGGAACTGCCCCAAGTACCTGGCTGACAAGAAGGCGGCCAACGACAAACAAGGTATATATGATATACATGTTATTGATGTGTACCTTACTAGCTCTCGTAGTATTGCCTGGGTATTTGATACCGGTTCAGTTGCTCACATTTGCAACTCAAAGCAGGAACTATGGAATAAACGAAGGTTGGCGAAGGACGAAGTGACGATGAGCGTGGGAAATGGTTCCAAGGTTGATGTGATCGCCGTCGGCACGCGCTCTCTTCGATTACCATCGGGATTAGTGATGAACCTGAATAATTGTTATTTAGTGTCTGCGTTAAGCATGAACATTATATCTGGATCTTGTTTATTGCGAGACGGTTACTCATTTAAATCAAAGATTAAAGGTTGTTCTATTTATATGAGTAATATCTTTTCTGGTCATGCAACCAATGTTAGGGGTTTATTCATATTGAATCTTGATAGTGATGACACACATGTTCATAACATTGATGCCAAAAGATGTAGAGTTGATAATGATAGTACCACTTTCTTGTGGCACTGCCGTTTAGGTCATATTGGTGTAAAACACATGAAGAAGCTCCATGCTGATGGACTTTTGGAGTCACTTGATTTTGAATCACTTGACACATGTGAACCATGCCTCATGGGCAAGATGACTAAAATGCCGTTCTCTGGAAAAATGGAACGGGCAAGTGACTTATTGGAAATCATACATACTGATGTGTGCAGTCCAATGAATGTTACAACGCGTGGTGGATCTCATTATTTTCTCACCTTCACTGATGACTTAAGTAGATATGGGTATATTTACTTAACGAAACACAAGTCTGAAACGTTTGAAAAGTTCAAGCAATTTCAGAGTGAAGTTGAGAATCATCGTAACAAGAAGATTAAATTCCTGCAATCTGATCGAGGAGGTGAATATCTGAGTTATGAGTTTGGCAGTCACTTAAGACAGTGTGGAATTGTTTCACAGTTGACACCGCCCAGAACACCACAGCGTAATGGTGTGTCCGAATGTCGTAATCGAACCTTATTAGATATGGTGCATTCTATGATGTGTCTTGCTGATTTGCCACTATCATTTTGGGGTTATGCATTAGAAACAGCTGCATTCACTTTAAATAGGGCACCATCAAAATCCATTGAGACGACGCCATACGAACTATGGTTTGGCAAGAAGCCAAAGTTGTCGTTTCTTAAAGTTTGGGGATGTGATGCTTATGGCAAAAAGCTTCAGCCTGAAAAGCTGGAACCCAAAGCGGAGAAATGCGTCTTCATAGGATACCCGAAAGAGACAGTCGGGTATACCTTCTATCTCAGATCCGAAGGCAAAGTGTTTGTCGCTAAGAACGGAACATTTCTTGAGAAAGAGTTTCTCTCGAAAGAATTGAGTGGGAGGAAAATAGAGCTTGATGAGCTTATTGAACCTTTACTTCAACCAGAAAGTAGCGCAGCGCAGAAAGATGTTTCTATGGAAACTATGACGGTAGAAGAGGAAGTTAATGATGATGATCATGAAGCTTCGGATCAAGCTACTATTGAACCTTGTAGGTCGACAAGGCCGCGTACTATTCTTGAGTGGTACGGCAACCCTGTCTTGGAGGTCATGTTGTTGGACAACAATGAACCTACGAGCTATGGAGGAGCAGTGATGGGCCCGGATTTCGAGAAATGGTTAGAGGCCATGAAATCCGAGATGGGATCCATGTATGAAAACAAAGTATGGACTTTGGAAGTATTACCTGAAGGGCGAAAGGCCATTCAGAACAAATGGATCTTTAAGAAGAAGACAAACGCGGACGGTAATGACACCGTCTATAAAGCTCGACTTGTGGCAAAGGGTTTTTCACAAGTTCAAGGAGTTGAGTACGATGAGACCTTCTCACCCGTAACGATGTTGAAGTCTGTCAGAATCATGTTGGCAATAGTTGCTTATTTCGACTATGAAATTTGGCAGATGGATGTCAAAATAGCGTTCCTCAACGGTTTCCTTGAGGGAGAGTTGTATATGATGCACCCAGAAGGTTTTGTCGATCCAGAGAATGCTGACAAAGTTTGCAAACTCCAGCAATCCATTTATGGGCTGGTTCAAGCATCTCGGAGTTGGAATAATAGTTTTGATGAGGTGATCAAAGCGTTTGAGTTTATACAAGTTTATGGAGAAGCTTATATTTACAAGAAAGTGAGTGGGAGCTCTATAGCGTTTCTAATATTATATGTGGATGACATATTGCTGATTGAAACAATATAGAAATGTTGGAAAGCATGAAGGAATATTTGAACAAGAGTTTTTCAATGAAGGACCTAGGAGAAGCTGCTTTCATATTCGGCATTAAGATCTATTGAGATAGATCGAGACGCTTAATAGCACTTTCATAAAGCACATACCTTGACAAAGTTTTGAAGAAGTTCAAAATGGATCAGTCCAAGAAGGGGTTCTTGCTTGTGTTACAAGGTGTGAAGTTGACTAAGACTCAATGCCCAGTGACTGAAGAAGATAGAGAAAAGATGAGTGTCATCCCCTATGCTTCAGACATAGGCTCTATCATGTATGCAATGATGTGCACAAGACCGGATGTCAGCCTTGCCATAAGTATGGCCGGAAGGTTTCAAAGTGATCCTGGAATGGAACACTAGGCAGCGGTCAAGAATATCCTGAAGTACTTGAAAAAGACTAAGGAAATGTTTCTCGTTTATGGAGGTGATGAAGAGCTGGTTGTAAAGGGTTATGTCGATGCAAGCTTTGACACTGATCCGGATGACTCTAAGTCACAAACCAGATACGTATTTATTCTTAACGGGGGAGCGATAAGCTGGTGCCGTTCCAAGCAAAGCGAGGTAGCCGATTCTACATGTGAAGCGGAGTACATCGCAGCCTCGGAGGCGACGAAGGAAGGTGTCTGGAGAAGCAGTTCATGACAGATCTTGGAGTAGTGCCCAGTGCAGTAAATCCAATGAACCTGTTCTGTGACAACACTGGTGCCATTGCTCTGGCCAAGGAACCAAGGTTTCACAAGAGGACCAGACACATAAAGCGACGCTTCAACTCCATCCACAATTACATCAAGGAGAAGGACATAAATATTTTCAAAGTGCACATGGATCTGAATGTTGCAGACCCGTTGACTAAACCTCTTCCAAGGGCTAAACATGATCAACACCAGAACTGCATGGGTGTTCGATTCATTACAATGTAAATCACATAGTGATGTGAGCTAGATTATTGACTCTAGTGCAAGTGGGAGACTGTTGGAAATATGCCCTAGAGGCAATAAATAAAGTGTTTATTATTATATTTCCTTGTTCATGATAATCGTTTATTATCCATGCTATAATTGTATTAATTGGAAACAAATTACATGTGTGGGTAAATAGACAATACTTTGTTCCTAGTATGCCTCTAGTGAACTAGCTCGTTGATCAAAGATGGTCAAGGTTTCCTAGCCATTGACATGAGATGTCATTTGATAAAGGTATCACATCATTAGGAGAATGATGTGATGGACAAGACCCGAACTAAAAACATAGCATTTGATCGTATCAGTTTATTGCTACTGTTTTCCGCATGTCAAGTATATGTTCCTATGACCATGAGATCATGCAACTCACGGATACCGGAGGAATGCCTTGTGTGTATCAAATGTCGCAACGTAACTGGGTGACTATAAAGGTGCTCTACAGGTATCTCCGAGGGTGTCTGTTGAGTTGGCATGGATCAAGACTGGGATTTGTTACTCCGTGTGACGGAGAGGTATCTCAGGGCCCACTCGGTAATACAACATCACGATAAGCCTTGCAAGAAATGTGACTAATTGTTAGTTGCGGGATCTTGTATTACGGAACGAGTAAAGAGACTTGCCGATAACGAGGTCGAACTAGGTATGGAGATACCGACGATCGAATCTCGGGCAAGTAACATACCGAAGAACAAAGGGAAAATCATACGGGATTAACTGAATCCTTGACATAGAGGTTCGACCGATAAAGATCTTTGTAGAATATGTAGGAACTAATATGGGCATCCAGGTCCCACTATTGATTATTGACCATAGAGGTGTCTCGGTCATGTCTACATAGTTCTCGAACCCGCAGGGTATGCACACTTAAGGTTTGGTGACATTTCGATAGTATAGAGTTATGTATGGTGGTGACCGAATGTTGTTCAGAGTCCTGGATGAGATCCCGTACATCACGAGGAGCTCCGGAATGGTCCGGAGGTAAATATTCATATATAGGAAGTCCTGTTTTGGTTGCCGAAAAAGTTTCGGGCTCATCGGTAGGGTACCGGGAGTGCCGGTAGTGTACCGGGAGAACACCGGGAGGGGTATTTCGATCCAAGAGGCTCCATGGGCTGTGGGAGAGTGTTTACCAGCCCTTAGTGGGCTGGTGGAAGTCCCACACAAGGCCCATGTGGTTTGGGAAAAAAGTCCAAAAGAGAAAAAGTGGAAAAAGGCAAAAATAGGGTGAATCCTAGTCCTACGAGGATTGGAGGTGGAGTCCACCTCCTCCACCTAGTTCGGCCGACTCCTTGGAGGCTTGCCCTTGTGTCAAGCCTCCTCCTCTATTACTCTTATATATACTAGAGGTTTTAGGGTTTTTGGACAGAATTTTAGCCACATGTTGCCCCTTCCTCCAGTGTATAGTTTCTCCTCTAGATCGGTTTTCTGCAGCGCTTAGGCGAAGCCCTGCCGGAATAGCTCCACCATCATCGCCGGAGCACCGTCACGCTGCCGAAGAACTCTTCCTCCTCTCTGCTCCCTCTTGCTGGATCAAGACGGCGGAGATCGTCATCAATTTGTACGTGTGCTGAACGCGGAGGTGTCGTCCATTCGGCGCTAGATCGGAAGGATCATGATCAAGTTTGTGGGACGGATTGTGATCAAGTTCATGGGACAGATCGTGATTGGATCGCGGAATGGATCGTGATTGGATCGTGGGATGCACGATGATTTGGATCGTGAAGACTTTCGACTACACCAATCGCGTTTCTTAACGCTTCCCGCTTAGCGATCTACAAGGGTACGTAGATCCAGTCTCCCTCTCGTAGATGCTCATCACCATGGATAGATCTGCGTGTACGTAGGAAATTTTTTGTTTCCCATGCGACGTTCTCCAACACCGCCAGGACGGGAGTGCTATAGAGCGCGCGCTTGAGGTCGCGAAATGCCACGTCCGCCTGGTCGGTCCACTCGAACTTAGTCGTCTTCCTCATGAGCTGGTAGAGGGGCAGGGCCTTCTCCCCCAGCCGCCTGACAAACCGACTGAGTGAGGCAAGGCAACTGGCAAACTTCTAGACGTTGTGGAGCTTCGCTAGCTTCTGCATGCTCTCGATGGCTTTGATCTTCTCCGGGTTACCTTCGATGCCACGAGCGGACACGAAAAAACCCTAGAGTTGGCCGGCTGGCACACCAAGGACACATTTCTCCAGGTTGAGCTTGATCTTGTACTCGCGCAAGTTAGCGAATGTCTCCTGGAGGTCGTCGAGGAGGCTGAAATGCTTCTTGGTCTTGACGACGATGTTGTCCATGTAGACGTGGACGTTCCTGCCTATCTGAGGCAGGAGACACTTCTGCATGCAGCGCTGAAAGGTAGCACTTGCGTTCTTCAGGACAAAGGACATGGTGATGTAGAAGTAGGCCCCGAAAGGGGTCATGAAGGAGGTCTTTAGCCGGTCGGCTAGATCCAGCTTGATCAGGTGGTAGAGTGAGTAGGCGTCCAGGAAGGACAGCAGGTCGCAACCGGTCGTGGAGTCGATGACTTGATTGATCCGTGGTAGGGCGAACGGGTCCTTGGGATACGCCTTGTTCAGGCTTGTGTAGTTGATACACATGCGCCAAGTCTTGTTTTTCTTCAGCACTAGGACTGGGTTGGCCAGCCAGTCCGAGTGGAACACTTCCATGATAAAGCCGGCTACAAGCAGTCGGGCGATCTCTTCTCCTATAGTACGCCACTTCTCCTCGGAGAAACGGCGCAGGGGTTGCTTGACTGGCTTCGCATCCGGCCATACGTGAAGTTTGTGCTCGACGAACTTCCTCGGAACACTCGGCATGTCCTTTGGAGACCATGCATAAGATGTCCCGATTCTCACAGAGGAAGTCGATGACCTCACCTTCCTATTTGCTGTCGAGGCGGGCGCCAATGGCGACACACTGCTTGGGGTTGGTCGGGTCGAGTGGCACCTGTCTAGTGTCCTTGGATGGCTGGAACGATGCTTCGCCGGTTGACTGGGATGGAGGAGCCGGCATGGCCGGTTCGCCCGAGGTGTAGGCCATGAGTCGGTCCAGCTTTTGCTTCTCCTTCGTGATCTCCAGGGCTTCGGCCAGCCGGCTACCGTCGTGCGCACATACGATTGACATCTTGTAGTCGCCGGCGACGGTGATGATACCCTTGGGACCCGGCATCTTGAGCTTGAGGTAGGCATAATGGAGGACTGCCATGAACTTTACGAGTGCCAGTTGGCCCATCAACGCGTGGTAGGGACTTTCGAGGTCCACTACCTCGAACCATATCGGTTCATGGCAGAAGTAGCTCTAGCCACCGAAGAGAACATCGATCTCGATCTTGCCAATGGGGGTGCAGGACTTTCCCGACACGATGCCATGGAAAACCGTCCGACTCGCTTGAAGGTATTCCTCCTCGAGCCCCAGCTTGAGCTTCGTGTCGCGGTAGAGGATGTTCATGCTGCTACCCCCGTTGATGAACACCCGTGAGAAGCGGGAGGTGCATCTCTCGGAGACGATGGTGGGATCGAGGATGAGGGCGTAGCTGCCAGGGCTTGGCATTGCGGATGAGTGGTCAACCCGGCTCTAGGTAACCGGCTTCTTGGACCAGTGCATGAACAGGGGGGTGGAAGGCATGGTGGCATTCACCTCGCGCCAGAGCCGGCACTGAGCATGCTTGTCCGTCTCTTCACTGGAGAAGACGACATAGGAACCGTCCTGGTTGGGGAACTGATCGAGCAGGCGGCTGTCACGCGGGGCCGGAGCGGGAGCCGGAGCCGGTGGCGGCGCACGGAGAGGCGGCGCGGGAGGAGTCAGAAGTCCTTCCCCCCCCCCCCGAGCCACCTGCTATGAGAAGTTGCATTGCCGGAGCGTGTGCGTGGACGGATTGGCCCCGGAATGATGTTTGTGGGGAGGTCGAGCATCTGCTCGAAGGTGATCTTGGGCTGCCAGGCAGCCTTGCCGGTGTGCTGACGCTGGCCAAAAGCCTAGGCAGCCGACTGCTCTTCCTCAATGGTGGTGACCTGTCGGCTTCCGTAGCGGGAGTTCGGCTGGTCGGTTTTGCGCT
The DNA here is from genome assembly GCA_022496015.1 of Hordeum marinum. Classification (NCBI taxonomy): domain Eukaryota; kingdom Viridiplantae; phylum Streptophyta; class Magnoliopsida; order Poales; family Poaceae; genus Hordeum; species Hordeum marinum. The sequence continues at coordinate 49,808,901 of CM039672.1, forward strand.
TGTTGTTCTGTGGCTGCTGGTTGTCGGTAGCCGGTCGTGATGCAACCGGCGGTAGAGCTGCCTTGCGGGGCATGCTGACCTTGACCTGGATTACGGAGTCGGCCCTGGCGTACTTGTCCACCTTGGCCATGAGGTCTGCTAGCGTTGCTGGCTCGGAGCACAGGAGCTTGTGCTTGAGTTAGGTGCCATCGCGACAACCCTCGGTGAAGTACTGAATGGCCTGCATCTTGTGCACTCCCTCGCAAGAGTTGCGGAGCTCGGTCCATCGGGTGAGGTAGTCGCGGAGGGCCTCGTCCAGGCCCTGAACGCACATGGCTAGTTCTCAGGGGCGGACGGGCCGCTTGTAGGTGCCGTTGAAGTTGCAGAGAAATGCCTCTTCGATGTCCGTCCATGTGTTGATGTTGCCGGCCGCCAGGCTATTTAGCCAAGTGCGGGCTGAGCCGATTAGCATGAGGGGGGCATAGCGCACGGCTTCGCGCTTGTTTCCCCTGGCTATGTCGACCATGGTGGTGTAGTCGATCAGCCAGTCCTCTGGCTTGGCGGCGTCGTTGTACTTTGGGGTGTCACGGGGGAGCGTGAAGCCAGTCGGGAATGGCTCGTTGTGAATCCGGGGGCCGAAGCATGCCAAGCCAATCGAGCCCTCCTCCTCGAGGAGGGCCGACTGCGCCAGCCCGTCTAGGCGGAGACGCGTGTCATTCTCATTGTGGGGGACCTGCGGTCCGATCCGGGCCGTGAGATCAGCATGGACGGTCGGCGGGACAGACCGTGCCCGGTCCCGTCGTGGAGGCGGGGTGTGTCCAAGGCTATGCCAGCTACCGCCAGCCGGCGCCTCGTTGTGGTGGCTGCCGCCAGCCGGAATATCACTACACCAGTTGTTCACACCCGGCTGCTCATTCCCGCGCAGCTGGGAACGCCGGAGGGGAGCTGGAGTGTTGAGCCGGCTGACGGACAACAGCCCTAGTGCCCTCGCCCTCAGGACGGGGAGCCTCAGAGATGGCTCCACCGGGGTGGAGCCCGGCTTGCTGCGTGTTGACGGTGTCGATGAGGTCCTTGATGTGGCACTCACACGAGGCTCGCTCCTCGCCCTCCAAGGTAGCCATGTCTTCGTAGGCTACCTTGGCGGCCCATAGGTTGGCCGTGGGGGTGTCATAGATGGGGAGACTGCCGTCAAGGATCTCCACGACCACGCGGCCGCAGTCACGCATAGCCCCGCGGCGACTGGGCTCGGTGCCAGCCGAGGTGAGGCCATAAGCGGAGATATACTCCCGCTATGCGGCTTCCATCCGGCGTTGCTCGGCGCGAGGGCGTTGGCATCCTCGAACAGCTGACGGCAGGCCGCCTCCATCTCGGTTGTGGTGGTGATCGGGTTCGCCGTTAGAGCGATGGGGGTGCTTAGTCCCCGAAGGGTAGTGCCGAGCGGGTCGGAGGTATCGGGGCGGGCGGCGGCCGCGTCAGCCTCGGCCCGCGCTCAGCAGAAGAGGTGGCGGAGGTGGCGATGATTACCCTCGCGCGGACGTGTGAGCCGTCGACCTCGCCCAAGGTGAGTGCACCCATGGACAAGGGCGGGTCGGTGCAGTCGAGTACCTGGCTAGGGTACTCGTTGGCCGCAGGCTCATCGTCGAGGCTCAGTTTGCCGAAACGCTCGGTGAGCATGGCGACATCGATCAGAAGGTCGCCACCAAGGCACTCATCGAAGAGGCCGACAACGCTGCCCGTAGGGCCAGCGGGAACGAGGTCTCGGCCCGAAGGAGCAAGCCCCACGAGCATGCAGTTCCGCCCAAACGCGGGGCGGCCGAGGGAGGTGGTGAAGGGTCCCGCCCGGAGCATGACTCTGGCCGGCGCCGCGGGTGGCCACACGGTGGGCGCCAACTGTCGTCCTTTTCTCACGACAGATGCCATGGGTAGGCTTATCGAGAGTGGTTGGGGCCGAAAGGACATCAACGGGCTCCGGGAAAGGGATCAGGCACAAGCGGTGAGGGACACACGATGTACCCAGGTTCGGGGCCCTTCATGGGAGGTAATATCCCTAGTCCTGTTGGTTTTGCTATATGGTGGGTGATGTTTACAATGGTGCTCCTTGAGCTGTCGTCTAGAGGTGGAAGAAGGAGCAGCTGGCTCCTCTTCCCTTGCTATGTGAGAGTGTGAGAGGGGAGAGTTCCTTCGTGCTTGTGTGTGTGTGTGTGTGTGTGCGATGCATGGGGGCCTCGGGGGTTTTATAGGCCAACCCCCGGCTTACAATATCCCTAAAGTACTGAAAGGGGGGACCCGGCTGGCAAGGCCCCCCTTGTTGCGTCGTCTTGTCACTCATGGGGCCCGTCGGCTACGCGGTCCTATCGCCCACTGGGGCCCACCAGCCGGCTCTTCGATTGGTCCGCGCTCACCTGCTGCGGCACGGGTCACCCAAGTGGTGTCGCCTTGCGCCAGCCGACCGAAGTCTCCGGTACGGCCGGCAGCGCTGTAGCCATGCGGGGGCACGTAATTGACTGGGCTGAGGCGTGCCGGCATTATTGCCCTGCCCCGTCGCGATCAGCCAAGGTCAGGGGTACGACCAGTCGGAATGTAGCCATGCGAGTCCCGCGCGTCAGCGGTCGCTGTAGCCACGCCGAGGTCCATCGTGAGGGTCTTGTCTTGTCGTTGTACTTGGTCACGGTGAGAAGGGACGGGTGCCTGTTCGCCCAAAGGTCAGCAGAAGGGCCGGCCACGGGGCAGTCGACCACAGGCTGGCGAGGGGTCTGGTGGCCGTCTCCTTGATCAGTCGGTCTTGGGCCAGCCGGTCGCGGGTTTGCAGGTGGCACACCAGTCGGTTGCGGACCAGCCGTCCGCATGGTTTTTCTTCAAAAGGGGAAGAACTCCCTAGTCTTGGCCTACCTAGGGGTAATAACTCCATCACTGTCCGCTCATTTTTATAAGACGTTTTAGAAATTTAAAGCTACACCTAAAACAATTCAATTTCAGCTGTTTTAAATGTCTTACAAAAGTGAACAGAGAGATTTTTTTTTTTTTGGCACGGGTCACGCATGCAAATTTAACTGCACATACACTCCGACGTGACACATTTACGGAGAGGTGATATCGCGATGGTAAATGGCAGATCAAACTGAAACAGCAGATCCAACTTACTACATACTTGGGGAAACAACAGATCAAACTTGGGGGCATAGACAATCTGGGCCACCGCTGCTCGTCTCGCATTTGTGCATATGTCCAAGCATCGGTGTCGATTGGTGGGGGTGGCACTCCAAAGTTGAACTGCAACGAGCAACATTGTTATTGGAGAGTGCTTCTTCGGTGGCACTTGGTTGCAAAAAGGGATAAAAATGAACATAGCTGTGAGATTTTATTTTAGCATAGCAAGATGTACATGATTCGTGAATTTCCTTTACCTGGCAGCTGTAGTCTTCAAAATTTGGCTCCATATACAAATCGACGCCCATGTGATCCTTGAAGAAGGTCTGAAAGGTAGACATCAATTTTTAGTGAAAGCCACTAAATTCTCTCTTTTAGGCAAAGGAATTTTTTTCCCGAAGCTCCAATGCGGGACTGAAACTTAACTATTCAAGGAGCATTTCTTGCTGGATATAGTAGAATTTTTTTTTTTGAAACGGAACAGCGAGCACTCCATAGATCACGAAAGGCATTTTGGGTGAGGAAAAAGTGATACAGAAGATTATCTTCTCGTGCAACCAGGTCATCCTGTGTTTGAAACAAAGAACTCACGCCACGAACTAAATCGCTGCCCCTAATCCAACAAATTGTGAAATAATATACAAACCTTTTTCGGGAGTGATTTACCATCCATGACCATAACATTCAACACTCTATACGATTTACGGATACATAAAGCATATTGTTTACTTCATCTAGTCTTTTTAGCTTAGACACTAAAATGTATATTCTACATTTTTAAGAATTTAATTTTAATAGGTAAAAAAGTTAGTTGATTCGTCATGTGTATGTTTATCATGTCTTCATGCCCAACCTTTAGGAGATGGTTCCCCTGAAATAATAATTATTTGTTTCAAGCTAGTTCAGAGCTTTGTTAACCTTGAAAATGAAATAAATTATGTAATGGAATGGTATGAGAGAAAAAGAAGTGTGGAAACAACAACAAGATATCAAAACATCAATTTTAAAAAGAAGGAAACCATATTCCTATTTCCAGAGCGCCCAACTACATAAATAAGCTCACATCAACTCATCAATTTTGGATCCAACTTGGTATTAGGTTTTCTATTGCTGCAAATGGTAAACCTAATGGATAGGGGTAGAGGAGGTGGGAAAACTGAAATGAAATAAAATAAATAGTAAAGTAAAACAAATCGAGATAAAAGAGCATGTATTCTAAATGAAGGAAATATGGAACAATCATTGTTGTTTTCATTTCAAAATGATACTTTGCATTTATTCAAATTTGATATCATGGAAATATATTTTAATCACAAATTTAATATTATCAGTTTCACGTCACTAGGCATAACATTTTCCTGTTTTTGCATGGAAGTTTTCATCCATCATGATTGATTTTTGTTGTTTATACGATGGAGCACGAGTGAAAATCAGAGACATTACTCGTTCATTTTTGTAAGATGTTTTAGACGTTTAAGGCTACACCTAAAACAGTTCAATTTTAACTGTCTTGAATGTCTTAAAAGATGAACGGAGAGAGATTATTTTTTTGGCACGGGTCACGCATGCAAATTTAACTGCACATATACTCCGACGTGACGCATTTACAGAGAGGTGATATGGCGATGGTAAATGGCGAGCCAAGTGGCCGCGAAGAAGTGCCGACAAAGCGAAAGGAAAAGAAGGCAAGAGAGACAGGGAATGAGACGGCACGAGCAAGGAAGCCAAGCTCGATGTGAACTGAAGGAGCCAGCCAGACAGGGGAATGAAGGCGGGCCCCGCCCGTCCGGCAACAAGATCCCCTCGCCCGCACGCCCGCACGCACTGCTCCACTCCACTCCACACCACTCCTCTCCGAACCTCCCCGATCGATCGATCGAATCAAATCACACGCCCGCCCGCCCGCCCGCCGTTGCCGCCCGCTTTCCCTTCCACGCCTGGCCTAGCTCGCCTCCCCCTGCTGCTCCGCTCTGCCCCGCTCGACTAGATCGACGATGGACATGAGGTGGGCGCCGGCGCCGGCACGGCCCAGGGCGCCGAGGAGGCCGGCCGACCAGCCGTCCTTCTCCTCCACGCTGCTCGACGCGATATGCGACTCCATGGACGGCCCCGAGGCCAGAAGCGTGACGGCGGCAACAAGGGCGGCGGCTGCGGCCAAGAAGCAGGAGGAGGCCGCCCTGCATTACTACTACTACAAGCCGGCCTTGGCCGCCAGCCACCGGGCGCGCGGCGTGGCGCCGACGCAGGGCGCCGCGGCCGCGGACTGCTCCGGCCGAGGCTACTTCTCCTCGTCCGAGGTGGAGTGCTCCCTCGGCCGCCTCCACCGCATCCGCACCTCCGGCGGCGCGGCGCCGAGGCAGCAGCAGCAGCAGCAGCAGCAGCAGCATCCCGCCGCGGAGAAGACGGCGAGGAGAAAGAAGCCTGCGGCCGCCACCCGCGGGTGCAGCAGGCCGGCGTCCCCCGGCGCGCGGCTCGCCAGCCTGCTCAACTCCATCTTCGCCGGGAAGCGTCATTCGGCTCAGCGGACGGCCCCCGCGGATCAGGAGCCCGCGTGCTCCACAGCGCCTTCGTACGCGCGGTCCTGCGTGTCCAGGACGCCGCCGCCGTCTGGGGCGCGGGCAAGCCGGAGCCGGAGTGCTCGGACCGTGAGGTTCTTGGACATTGACGGTGAGCTGGCCGTGGCCGCCGCGGCAGTGGGGCGCTGCGGCCGAATTCCGGTGGTGGAGGTGGAGGAGGAGCTGCTCCGGCCGACGGACGTGGATGCGCACGTCGACGGCGGCGAGAAGAGCAGCGACGCGAGCTCCGACCTGTTCGAGCTCGAGAGTCTCGCGGCCACGGCTTCGGAGAGCGGCCGGTGGGATCGCGACGGGTCGTACGGTAATGAGCTGCCGGTGTACGGGACCACCGGAGTTGGCCTCCGCCGTGGCATTGGCCATCCCCGCCCGTACGAGTATGGACCGTATGGTCTCGGTCGAAGTTGTAGAAAGGTTGCTTGATTTCCAATAAGTAGAGGGTGCTCACCGTTAAATACTACTAGTAGTAGTCTATAACTGCTTCTTAATATACTGTAGTTTTTGCTGTTTTTTCTTAGATTGTGCTGTGGGTGATTTGTAGCTAATTAGTCGCTACACTTTGCACCTGTGTAACTCCATGTAGCCTATAATTGTTTCTTTTTTTAGGGGAACCTATAATTGTTTCTTGCTAGTTTTTGTTGTTAATTTTTGAGATTATCTACCTCATCCTCTTTACAAAGAAACAGAATGGGGAATGAAAAATATTTTGGGTGTATGTTGCTAGCATTCTTCTCTAAGAGCATCTCTAACTGAACCCCTAGGTTTATTTGCAAAAATAATAATTGAACCCCTAAGTTTCAACTCCTCAAATTTGAAAAGTTAAAACAAACGTGTAGCTAACTAAACCCTTAAACTTAGGACTCCACTAGCTGGCGACCGTCCGCCAACTATTGGGGTGACAGTTTTAGTGATTTTGAGGACGACAAAAAAATGGCATTTTGTTTATTTTAGCACAGTTTTCATCTAAAAATTGTCGTTGTTAGATCTTAATCGTGTGGCGTGTGCGGCATTCTTTGGGAGGGGACACCGCATCCCCCAGAATAGAGTCCCCGAGCACGAGGTCAGGGCCGTCCCCGCGTCGCCTTCTCTTGCGACTCGGGGGGGGGGGGGGGGGATCTCTCCGGCGCCGCCTCCACCCCACCCCACCACCTCCTCCTCCTCACCTCGCCGTCACCGGAGGAGCCCGCCGGCGAAGCCCGAGCTGGCTCCAGGGAAGGTGGCGGCGGGGCATCTCCCAGGAAGGCTCGGCGGCGGATCTGGTGAGCAGGGGTGTGCGGGTGCATCATGCGGGCGCAGCTCCGGCGCTTGGCGGCACAGATCTGGTGGCCCCTGAGGAGGATGGAGCAATGGACGGCTCGCGGCGGCCTCTAGCAGCGCGGACGCGGTGGGGATGGTGCGCGGGAGTGGTGGGGTTCCGGTCGGGCGTGGCGGGGCGCGCATTGAGGTGCGCGCATGGAGGTGGCTAGTGCGCGGCCAGGGCGCGACTCTGGGCGGGGTGGCAAGGAATGTGTGCGGCGTACGTGGCAGAGCCGGATCTTGCGCTCGGGCAGGCCTGCAATGGCAAGGGGCGGCTCGGGTGCACAACATTGACGTGAGGAGGAGGAGGAGGGGAGGGGCGACTCTGGTTCCCTACGCGGAGTGGATCTAGCGCGTCACGTGCAAGCGGAGCAGCCTCGGGTGTTCGGACGCCGGGGCGGCGGCCTCGGACCTCTACTTCAGCAACGACGGCCGTGGCGGCTGCATGGGTAGCGCCATGGCTGGGGCTTGGAGGTTTCGGTCCTCGTCGGCCCAGTCGCATCGGGGACGCCTGGCGCTGGCCGAGGGTTTGGTTGCTATCTCGAAGTGCAAATTTTGGCCAAACGTGGTCGGATCTAGATCTTGCGGCGGTTCGATTGGCTCCGGGCTCTGGTGGTGTGGTGGCGATTCTGGCGACCGGTGGCTTTTGTGTGCAGGTTCGCGAGGAGGGATTGCTTCGGCTGTTCGGGGCGAAGGCCTTGCTCTGGCTCTGGCCGGAGCAGACAACGGCGATACCTGTGGGTGCCGCACACCTTCATGGAGGCATTTGTTGGGAAACGTTGCATGGGAAACAAAAAATTTCCTACGCTTCACCAAGATCAATCTAGGAGATGAGCATCTACGAGAGGGGAGAGTGGATCTACATACCCTTGTAGATCGCTAAGCGGGAACTGTTAAGAAACACGGTTGATGTAGTCAAACGTCTTCGTGATCCAAATCGCCGAGCGTCCCGCGATCCAATCACGACCCGTCCCGATCTAGCGCCGAACGGACGGCACCTCCGCGTTCAACACACGTACGGCTTGATGACGATCTCCGCCTTCTTGATCCAGCAAGAGGGAGCGAAGAGGTAGATGAGTTCTCCGGTAGCGCGACGGCGTTGAGGCGATGGTGGTGGAGTAATTCCAGTAGGGCTTCGCCCAAGCACCGCTGAAAACCGATCTAGAGGAGAAACTATGATCTAGAGGAGAGGTAGCACGTGGCTCTTTTTTTGTGTCCAAAAAACCCTCAAAACCTCTAGTATATATAGGAGGAGGGGAGAGAGGAGGCTTGGACCCCAAGGGAGCCAACCCTAGTTCAGCCGAAGTGGGAGGGAGGAGTCCTCCTCCTCCACTCCTAGTAGGATTAGGACTCCTTCCTTATTTACCCACTTTTGCCTTCTTTCCACCTTGGGTTTTCTTCCCTAGCCGCATGGGCTTCCCGTGGGCCTTTTGCCAGCCCAATAAGGGCTGGTATTCCTTCACCCACCGCCCATGTAGCCTCTTGGGTCGAAATACCCCTCCCGATGGTCCCCCCGATACCCTCCCGGCACTCCCGATACACTACCGATGAGCCCAGAACTTTTCCGGTGACCAAAACAGGACTTCCTATATATCAATCTTTACCTCCATACCATTCCGGAGCTCCTCGTGACATCCAAGATCTCATCCGGGACTCCGAACAATCTTCGGTCACCACCATGCATAACTCTATCCTACCGAAATGTCACCAAACCTTAAGTGTGCAGACCCTACGGGTTCAGAACTATGTTGACATGACCGAGACACCTCTACGGTCAAAAACCAATAGCCAAACCTGGATACCCATATTGATTCCTACATATTCTACGAATATCTTTATCGGTCGAACCTCTATGACAAGGATTCAGTTAATCCCGTATGATGGTCCCTTTGTTCTTCGGTATGTTACTTGCCCGAGATTCGATCGTCGGTATCTCCATACCTAGTTCAACCATGTTACTGGCAAGTCTCTTTACTCATTTCCGTAATATAAGATCACGTGGCTAACACTTAGTCACATTGCTTGCAAGGCTTATTGTGATGTTGTATTACCGAGTGGGCCCTAAGATACCTCTCCGTCACACGGAGCAACAAATCCCAGTGTTGATCCATGTCAACCCAACAGACACCCTCGGAGATACCTGTAGAGCACCTTTATAGTCAGTCAGTTATGTTGCGACATTTGATACACACAAGGCACTCCTCCGGTGTCCATGAGTTGCATGATCTCATGATCATAGGAATATATACTTGACATGCAGAAAACTATAGCAATAAACTAACACGATCATATGCTATGTTTATAGTTTGGGTCTTGTCCACCCCATCATTCTCCTAATGATGTGATCCCGTTATCAAATGACATCTCATGTCAATGGCTAGGAAACCTTGACCATCTTTGATCAACGAGCTAGTTTACTACAGGCACACTAGGGACAAAGTGTTGTCTATATATCCACACATGCAATGTGTTTCCAATTAATATAATTATAGCATGGATAATAAACGATTATCATGAACAAGGAAATATAATAATAAACACTTTATTTATTGCCTCTAGGGCATATTTCCAATAGTCTCCCACTAGCACTAGAGTCAATAATCTAGTTCACATCACTATGTGATTTACATTGTAATGAATCGAGCACCCATGCAGTTCTGGTGTTGATCGTGTTTAGGGTTTTTAGGGTTTAGGGTTTAGGGTTTAGGGTTTAGGGTTTTTAGGGTTTAGGGTTTAGCCCTTGGAAGAGGTTTAGTCAACGGGTCTGCAACATTCAGATCCGTGTGCACTTTGCAAATTTTTATGTCCTTCTCCTCGATGTAATGGCGGATGGAATTGAAGCGTCGCTTTATGTGTTTGGTCCTCTTGTGAAACCTTGGTTCCTTGGCCAGAGCAATGGCACCAGTGTTGTCATAGAACAGACTCATTGGATTCAGTGCATTGGGCACTACTCCAAGATATGTCATGAACTGCTTCATCCAGACACCTTCTTTCGCTGCCTCCGAGGCTGCGATGTACTCCGCTTCGCATGTAGAATCGGCTACCACGCTTTTCTTGGAACTGCACCAGCATACCGCTCCCCCGTTGAGAATAAATACATATCCGGTTTGCGACTTAGAGTCATCCGGATAAGTGTCAAAGCTTGCATCGACGTAACCCTTCACGACAAGCTCTTGATTACCTTCATAAACAAGGAACATTTCCTTAGTCCTTTTCAGGTACTTAAGGATATTCTTGACCGCCGTCCAGTGATCCATTCTAGGATCACCTTGAAACCTTTCGGCCATACTTATGGCAAGGCTGACATCGGGTCTTGTGCATAGCATTGCATACATGATAGAGCCTATGGCTGAAGCATAGGGGATGACACTCATCTTCTCTCTATCTTCTGCAGTCACTGGGCATTGAGTCTTACTCAACTTCACACCTTGTAACACAGGCAAGAACCCCTTCTTGGACTGATCCATTTTGAACTTCTTCAAAACTTTATCAAGGTATGTGCTTTGTGAAAGTGCTATCAAGCGTCTCGATCTATCTCTATAGATCTTAATGCCTAATATGAAGGCAGCTTCTCCCAGGTCCTTCATTGAAAAACTCTTGTTCAAATTTTCCTTCATGCTTTCCAGCATTTCCATATTGTTTTCAATTAGCAATATGTCATCCATATATAATATTAGAAATGCTATAGAGCTCCCACTCACTTTCTTGTAACTACAAGCTTCTCCATAAACTTGTATAAACCCAAACGCTTTGATCACCTCATCAAAGCGCTTATTCCAACTCAAGATGCTTGCACCAGTCCATAAATGGACCGCTGGAGTTTGCAAACTTTGTTAGCATTCTCTGGGTCGACAAAACCTTCTAGTTGCATCATATAGAACTCTTCCTCAAGGAAACCGTTGAGGAACGTTGTTTTGACATCCATCTGCCAAATTTCATAGTCAAAATATGCAGCTATTGCTAACATGATTCTGACGGACTTAAGCATCACTACGGGTGAGAAGGTCTCATCGTAGTCAACTCCTTGAACTTGTGAAAAACCCTTTGCCACAAGTCGAGCTTTATAGACGGAGATATTACCGTCCACGTTCGTCTTCTTCTTAAAGATCCATTTGTTCTGAATGGCCTTTCGCCCTTCAGGTAATACTTCGAAAGTCCTATCTCAGATTTCATGGCCTCTAACCATTTTTCGGAATCCGGGCCCATCATCGCTCCTCCATAGCTCGTAGGTTCATTGTTGTCCAACAACATGACCCCCAAGACAGGGTTGTCATACCACTCAGGAGCAGTACGCGTCCTTGTCGACCTACGATGTTCAATAGTAACTTGATCTGAAGCTCCATGATCGTTATCATTAACTTCCTCTTCAAGTGTTGTAGGCTCCACAGAAACATCTTTCTATGTTGCGCTACTCTGTGGTTGAAGTAAAGGTTCAATAACCTCATCAAGATCTATTTTCCTCCCACTCAATTCTTTCGAGAGAAACTCTTTCTCAAGAAATGTTCCGTTTTTAGCGACAAACACTTTGCCTTCGGATCTGAGATAGAAGGTACACCCAACTATCTCTTTCGGGTATCCTACGAAGACACATTTCTCCGCTTTGGGTTCCAGCTTTTCAGGCTGAACCTTTTTGACATAAGCATCACATCCCCAAACTTTAAGAAATGACAACTTTGGCTTCTAGCCAAACCACAGTTCATATGACGTCGTCTCAAGGGATTTCAATGGTGCTCTATTTAAAGTGAATGCAACTGTCTCTAATGCATAACCCCAGAACAATAGTGGCAAATCGGCAAGAGACATCATAGAATGCACCAGATATTCTCCTCCTCGATCAGATCTCAAGAGTTTAATCTTCTTGTTACGATGATTCTCAACTTCACTCTAAAATTGTTTGAACTTTTCAAACGTTTTAGACTTGTGTTTCATTAAGTAAATATACCCATATCTACTTAAGTCATCAATGAAGGTGAGAAATAACGATATCCACTGCGTGCCGCAACATTCATTGGACCGCACACATCAGTATGTATGATTTCCAACAAGTCACTTGCCCATTCCATTGTTCCAGAGAACGGCGTTTTAGTCATCTTGCCCATGACGCATGGTTCACATGTGTCAAGTGATTCAAAATCAAGTGACTCCAAAAGTTCATCAGCATGGAGCTTCCTCATACGTTTTACACCAATATGACCCAAACGACAGTGCCACAAGAAAGTGGTACTATCATTATCAACTCTACATCTTTTGGCATCAATGTTATAAACATGTGTATCATCACTATCAAGATTCAACATGAATAAACCCCTCACATTGGGTGCATGACCATAAAAGATATTACTCATATAAATAGAACAACCATTATTCTCTGATTTAAATGAGTAACCATCTCGCAATAAACAAGATCCAAATATAATGTTCATGCTTAACGCATGCACTAAATAACAATTATTCAGGTTCATCACTAATCCTGATGGTAATCGAAGAGAGGGCATGCCGACGGTGATCACATCAACCTTGGAACCATTTCCCACACGCATCGTCACTTCGTCCTTCGCCAGCCTTTGTCTATTCCGTAGTTCCTGTTTTGAGTTGTAAATGTGAGCAACCGAACCGGTATCAAATACCGAGGCACTACAACGAGAGCTAGTAAGGTACACATCAATAACATGTATATCATATATACCTTGTTTGTTGTTGGCTGCCTTCTTGTCAGCCAGATACTTGGGGCAGTTCCGCTTCCAGTGACCAGTTCCCTTGCAATGAAAGCACTTAGTTTCTGGCTTGGGTCCAGCCTTGGGTTTCTTCACGGGAGGAGAAACTGCTTTGCCACCCTTCTTGGAGTTACCCTTCTTGCCCTTGCCATTCTTGTTGAAACTAGTGGTTTTATTGACCATCAACACTTGATGTTCTTTTTGGATTTCAGACTCAGCGACTTTTAGCATCGCAAATAGCTCGGCGACTGACTTGTTCATCCCATGCATGTTATAGTTTAGCACGAAGCTCTTGTAGCTTGGTGGCAATGATTGAAGAATTCTGCTAGTGATCGCCTCTGGCGGAAGGGGCATCCCTAACTCCGCCAGACGAGTCGAATACCCAAACATTCTGAGTATATGTTCACTGATAGACCCGTTCTCCTCCATTTTGCAAGCGTAGAACTTATCGGAGGTCTCATACCTCTCGATCTGGGCATTCTTCTTAAAGATAAACTCCAACTCCTGGAACATCTCATATGCTCCATGACGTTCAAAACGTCTTTGAAGTCCTGGTTCTAAGCCATACAATATTGCACACTAAACTATTGAGTAATCTCCAGAACGTGCCTCCCAAGCATTCTTAACGTCTTCGGATGACAAGTCTGCGGGTTGGTTACCAAGAGGTGCATCAAGGACATATGCCTTTTGGGAGGCCGTGAGGATAATCCTCAGATTAAGGGCCCTGTCCACAAAGTTACTTCCATCATCTTTCAACTTAGCTTTCTCTAGGAACACATTAAAATTTAGGGGTGCTACTACGCGACCCATTGATCTACAACATAAATATGCAAAGGTTAGTAAGACTATTGTTCAAGATAATGAGTTTAGTTAATCAATTTACTAAAGCTCCCACTCAAATTGACATACCTCAGGTCATTTGAGTGATACATGATCCAAATTCACCAACTCAAGTCTGATCATCACGTGAGTTGAGGTGGTTTCAATGGTGAACATCATCATGTTGATCATATCTACTATATGACTCATGTTCGACTTTTCAGTCTGTTGTGTTCCGATGCCATGTCTGTACATGCTAGGCTCGTCAAGTTTAACCCGAGTGTTCTGCATGTGCAACACTGGCTTGCACCCGTTGTATGTGAACGTAGAGTCTATCACACCCGATCATCACATGGTGTCTCGACCCGACGAACATTCAAAACGGTACACACTCGAGGAGAACACAATTCATCTTGAATTTTAAGTGAGGGATCACCTTATAATGATATCATCGTCCTAAGCAAAACAAGGTGCAGAAAAAGATTAACATCACATGCAAATCATAAGTGACATGATATGGCCATGAACTTGTGCTTTTGATCTCCATCTTGAAAGCGCTGGCATGATCTCCATCGTCACCGGCACAACACCATGATCTCCATCATCATGATCTCCCTCATTGTGTCGCCATTGGGGTTGTCGCGCCCACCATGCTCATACTATATAGCTACCATTTAGCGATAAAGTAAAGCATTACATAGCGCTTAATGATTGACATGCAGGTCATACAATAATTAAAGACAACCCTATGGCTCCTGCTGGTTGCCGTACTCATCGATATGCAAGTCGTGATATTCTATAGAACACATGATCATCTCATACATCACCTATATCTCATCATGTAATTGACCATAACACATCACAACATACCCTGCAAAAACAAGTTAGACGTCCTCTAATTGTTGTTGCAAGTTTTACGTGGCTGCTATGGGTATCTAGCAAGAACAATTCTCACCTACGCAAAATCACAACAGTGATACATAAGTTGCTTCAAGGTTGTCAGAATCGCAATTCTGTTATATGATTCTACGACTTTACGATCCAAACTAACCCCTCTGATTCTACGATTCTAGTTCATAGAATCTACGTTTCTAAGATTCTGATAGTGAAGATTCTATGATTTGCGATCCTACCATCGGAGTTCCGATCCGATCCAAAATCACGATTTTGAGAACCTTGAGTTGCTTTTCAACCTTCTCAAGGACCGCCTTTGTCAAATCTGATCCAACTAAAGTAGGAGAAACAGACATCCGCCAGCCATCTTTGTGCAACAAAATTACAAGTTAGTCGATGGGGCCGGTCCCTCGTAAGTGTACGAGTAAGGTTGGTCCGGGCCGCTTCATCCCACAATACCGCTGTGTTGGGGAACGTTGCATGGGAAACAAAAAAATTCCTACGCACACGCAGATCTATCCATGGTGATGAGCATCTACGAGAGGGAGAGTGGATCTACGTACCCTTGTAGATCGCCAAGCGGGAAGCGTTAAGAAACGCGGTTGGTGTAGTCGAACGTCTTCGCGATCCAAATCGTCGAGCGTCCCCCGATCCAATCACGATCTGTCCCGCGATCCAATCACGATCCGTCCCACGAACTTGATCACGATCCGTCCCGCGAACTTGATCACGGTCCTTCCGATCTAGCACCGAACGGACGGCACCTCCGCGTTCAACACACATACGGCTTGATGACGATCTTCACCGTATTGATCCAGCAAGAGGGAGCGGAGAGGAAGAAGAGTTCTACGATAGCATGACGGCGCTCCGGCGATGGTGGTGGAGCTATTCTGGCATGGCTTCACCTAAGCACTGCAGAAATCCGATCTAGACTAGAAACTATGCACTGGAGGAACGGGCAGCACGTGGCTAAAATTCTGTGCAAAATCCCTAAAACCCACTAGTATATATAGGAGGAAGGGAGGAGAGTCTTGGAGCAAGGGCCAAGCCTCCTTTGGTTCGGCCAAAGTGGGGAGGAGAGGAGGACTCCTCCTCCAATCCTAGTAGGACTAGGATTCCTCCTTTTTGGCCTTTTTTCCACCTTTTCCCTTTGGGCCTTTTTTCCCTAGCCGCATGGGCCTTGTGTGGGACTTCCACCAGCCCAAATAAGGCTATTAATTATTCTCCCACAACCCATGAAGCTTCTTGGGTCGAAATACCCCTCCCGATGGTCTCCCGATACACTACCGGCATTCCCGGTACACTACCAATTAGCCCAAAACTTTTCCGGCGACCAAAACAGGACTTCCTATATATGAATATTTACCTCCGGACCATTCGGGAGGTCCTCATGACGTCCGGGATCTCATCTGGGACTGCGAACAAACTTCGGTCACCACCATACATAACTCTATACTACCAAAACGTCACCAAACCTTAAGTGTGCAGACCCTGCGGGTTCGAGAACTATGTAGACATGACCGAGACACCTCTACGGTCAATAACCAATAGAGGGACCTGGATGCCCATATTGGTTCCTACATATTCTATGAAGATCTTTATCGTTCGAACCTCTATGTCAAGGATTCAGTTAATCCCATATGATGTTCCCTTTGTTCTTCCGTATGTTACTTGCCCGAGATTCGATCGTCGGTATCTCCATACCTAGTTCAACCTTGTTACTGGCAAGTCTCTTAACTTGTTTACGTAATACAAGATCCCGTGGCTAACACTTAGTCACATTGCTTGCAAGGCTTATTGTGATGTTGCATTACCGAGTGGGCCCTGAGATACCTCTCCGTCACACGGAGTAACAAATCCCAATGTTCATCCATGCCAACCCAACAGACACCCTCGAAGGTACCTGCAGAGCAACTTTATAGTAACCCAGTTACGTTGCGACGTTTGATACACACAAGGCACTCCTCCGGTGTCCATGAGTTGCATGATCTCATGGCCATAGGAACATATACTTGACATGAAGAAAACTGTAGCAATAAACTGACACGATCATATGCTACGTTTATAGTTTGGGTCTTGTCCATCCCATCATTCTCCTAATGATGTGATCTCGTTATCAAATGACATCTCATGTCAATGGCTAGGAAACCTTGGCCATCTTTGATCAATGAGCTAGTTTACTAGAGGCGCACTAGGGACAAAGTGTTGTCTATATATCCACACATGCAATGTGTTTCCAATTAATACAATTATAGCATGGATAATAAACAATTATCATGAACAATGAAATATAATAATAAACACTTTATTTATTGCCTCTAGGGCATATTTCCAACAGCGTTGTCGTCGGGGTGCCTACGCCTTCCCTTCGCCTCTCGCACTTCGGGGGAAACCCTTGTTCCATTCCTGGAGTGGGCGATGGTGGCGCTTCGGTGTCGTTGACCTTCTTGGAGGCATCGTTTTGCAGTGCTCTGGGCTTGAGAGTCATCGGCTCGGGTGGTGCGTGGCCTCGGGGACGGCGTGGAAGATGGAGCGACGGCTTCGAATCTCGTCATCATGGAAGGGTGCCGGCACTGGTCACGTGGGTGGCAGTGTCGTCTGCCAGCCTGGTGCGCGGCCTTGGGTTCGGTGTGGATGTTGGAGCGGCGGCTCCGGATATGCTTGCTGGGTGTCAGCTCCGGTTGCTCGGGTGACAAAGCTGGCGGCTCACCTGGTGCGTGGCCTCGGGGTCGGCGTGTGGGGTTACTGTTTGTACGTCCGAGCGGCGGCTTCGGGGATGTTTGTTGGGTGTCGACTCTAGTTTCTCGGGCGATAGAGCAGGCGGCCCGACTGGTGCGCGGCCTCGGGGTCAGCGTGGATGCCGGAGCGTCGGCTTCGGTTTAGGTTGTAGGGTGTCGACTTCGGGTTGCTTCGGTGACGGAGCCAGCGGCTCGCCTGGTGCGCGGCCTCGGGGTCGACATGTGTTGATGGTGTCCTGTTGGGACGTGTTGTAACGGTTTTTGCCTGGTTTTCCATTAATTAACCAGACAACTCTACCTTTTTTAATGAATCGGGCCCTAAGGGACCACGTTTAAAAAAATATCTTTGGGTGGGTGTTCTTGACAACCTTTTGCTAGGTAACATTACCATAAACTTAACTCCTCAAATGAATTAGACCCTACATGGAAGTCTCTCTTCCACTTTGCGTCTTTCTTCCACGTGGCAACGATAAATTCTCATCACTAGATGATGTTCATAAGATAGTTAAAACTATTGGAAATATCCCTAGAGCCAATAAATAAAGTGTTTATTATTGTATTTCCTTGTTCATGATAATCGTTTATTATCCATGCTATAATTGTATTAATTGGAAACACATTACATGTGTGGGTAAATAAACAACACTCTGTCCCTAGTATGCCTCTAGTGAACTAGCTCGTTGATCAAAGATGGTCAAGGTTTCCTATCCATTGACATGTGATGTCATTTGATAACGAGATCACATCATTAGGAGAATGATGTGATGGACAAGACCCAAACTACAAACATAGCATTTGATCGTATCAGTTTATTGCTACTGTTTTCTGCATGTCAAGTATATGTTCCTACGACCATGAGATCATGCAACTCACGGACATCGGAGGAGTGCCTTGTGTGTATCAAATGTCGCAACGTAACTGGGTGACTATAAAGGTGCTCTACAGGTATCTCTGAGGGTGTCTGTTGGGTTGGCATGGATCAAGACTGGGATTTGTTACTCCGTGTGACAGAGAGGTATCTCAAGGCCCACTCGGTAATACAATATCACAATAAGCCTTGCAAGCAATGTGACTAAGTGTTAGTTACGAGGTCTTGTATTACGGAACGAATAAAGAGACTTGCCAGTAACGAGGTTGAACTAGGTATGGAGATACCGACGATCGAATCTCAGGCAAGTAACATACCGAAGAACAAAGGCAACATCATACGGGATTAACTGAATCCTTGACATAGAGGTTCGACCGATAAAGATCTTCGTATAATATGTAGGAACCAATGTGGACATCCACGTCCCGCCATTGGTTATTAACCGTAGAGGTGTCTCGGTCATGTCTACATAGTTCTCCAACCCGCAGGGTCTGCACACTTAAGGTTTGGTGACGTTTCGGTAGTATAGAGTTATCTATGGTGGTGATCAAAGTTTGTTCGGAGTCCCGGATGAGATCCCGGACGTCACGAGGAGCTCCGGAATGGTATGGAGGTAAAGATTCATATATAGGAAGTCTTGTTTTGGTCGCCGGAAAAGTTTCGGGCTCATCGATAGTGTACCGGGAGTGCCGGTAGTGTACCGGGAGGCCACCGGGAGGGGTATTTCGACCCAAGAGGCTTCATGGGCTGTAGGAGGGTGTAAACCACCCCTTAGTGGGCTGGTGGAACATCCACAAGAGGCTCATGTGGCTGGAGGAAAAAGGCCTAAGAGAAAAAGTGAAAAAAGGCAAAATAGCGTGAATCCTAGTCCTACTAGGATTGGAGGTGGACTCCACCTCTCCCTCTCTCCTTCGGCCGAAGCAAGGAGGCCTTGGCCCTTGTGCCAAGGCCTCTCCTCCTCTCCTCTTATATATACTGGAGGTTTTAGGGTTTTTGCACTAGAATTTCAGCCACGTGCTGCCCGTTCCTCCAGTGCATAGTTTCTCCTCTAGATTGCATTTCTGCAGTGCTTAGGCGAAGCCCTGCCGGAATTGCTCCACCACCATCATGGGAGCACCGTCACGCTGCCGGAGAACTCTTCTTCCTCTTCACTCCTTCTTGCTGGATCAATATGGTGGAGATCGTCATCAAGTTGTACGTGTGCTGAACGCGAAGGTGTCGTCCGTTCGACGCTAGATCGGAAGGATCGTGATCAAGTTTGTGGGACGGATCGTGATCGGATCGCAGGACGGATCGTGATTGGATCGCGGGATGGATCATGATTGGATCGCGGGATGCACGGCGATTTGGATCGCAAAGACGTTCGACTACACCAACCGCGTTTCTTAACGCTTCTCGCTTAGCGATCTACAAGGGTATGTAGATCCACTCTCCCTCTCGTAGATGCTCATCACCATGGATAGATCTACGTGTGCGTAGGAAGTTTTTTGTTTCCCATGCAACGTTCCCCAACAGTGGCATCATGAGCTAGGTCTATGTGTTGATGAGATCTCGAGTAGAACACAAAAGGTTTGTGGGCATTGATGCTTAGATTGCTTCCTCCCTTGGTCGTATTTTGGTTCAGTGGTATTGGGAGATGAAGCGGCCCGGACCAACATTACTCGTACGCTTACGAGAGACCGGTTCCCTCAACGTAACTTGTTGCCTAGATGGCTTGCGGGTGGCAGTTTCTCTCACTTTAGTTGGATCGGATTTGACAAAGGCGGTCCTTGAGAAGGTTGAAAAGCAAATTATGTATCACCGTTGTGGTTTATGCGTAGGTGAGAATCGTTCTTGCTAGAAACCCATAGCAGCCACGTAAAACATGCAACAACAATTAAAGGACATCTAACTTGTTTTTGCAGGGTATGTTGTGATGTGATATGGCCAATTACATGATGTGATATATGTGATGTATGAGATGATCATGTGATGTATAGAATTTCACGACTTGCATGTCGATGAGTACGACAACCGGCAGGAGCCATAGGGTTGTCTTTAATTATTGTATGACCTACGTGTAAATCATTAAGCGCTATGTAATGCTTTATGTTATCGCTAAACGGTAGCAATAGTAGTAGAAGCATGTTGGGCGCGACAACCCCGATGGCGACACGTTGATGGAGATCAAGATGATGGAGATCATGGTGTCGTGCCGGTGACGATGAAGATCATGCCGGTGCTTTCAAGATGGAGATCTCAAGCACAAATTCATGGCATATCATGTCACTTATGAATTGCATGTGATGTTAATCCTTTTATGCACCTTGTTTTGCTTAGTACGACGGTAGCATTATAAGGTGATCCCTCACTTAAATTTCAAGATGAATTCTGTTCTCCCCGAGTGTGCACCGTTGCGAAAGTTCGTCGTGTCGAGACACCACGTGATAGATTCTACGTTCACATACAACGGGTGCAAGCGAGTGTTGCACACACAGTACACTCGAGTTAAACTTGATGAGCCTAGCATGTACAGACATGGCCTCGGAACACAAGAGACCGAAAGGTCGAGCATGAGTCATATAGTAGATATGATCAACATAATGATGTTCACCATTGAAGCCACCTCAACTCACATGATGATCGGACTTGAGTTGGTGGATTTGGATCATGTGACACTCAGATAACCTGAGGGATGTCAATTTGAGTGGGAGCTTTAGTAATTTGATTAACTAAACTCATTATCTTGACAATAGTCTAAGTAAACTTTGCATATTTATGTTGTAGATCAATGGCTCGCGCAGTAGCACCCCTGAATTTTAATGCGTTCCTAGAGAGAGCTAGGTTGAAAGATGATGGAAGTAACTTTGTTGACTGGGCCCGTAATCTGAGGATTATCCTCACGCCTTCCCAGAAATCATATGTCCTTGATGCACCGCTTGGTGACCAACCAGAAGACATGACCTCCGAAGACGTTAAGAACGTTTGGGAGGCACGTACTGGAGATTACTCAATAGTTTAGTGTGCAATATTGTATGGCTTAGAACCGGGACTTCAAAGACGTTTTGAACATCATGGAGCATATGAGATGTTCCAGGAGTTGAAGTTTATCTTTCAGAAGAACGCCCGGATCGAGAGGTATGAAACCTCTGATAAGTTCTATGCTTGCAAGATGGAGGAGAACGGGTCTATCAGTGAACATATACTCAGAATGTCTGGGTATTCAACTCGTCTAGCGGAGTTGGGAATTGCCCTTCCGCCAGAGGCGATCACTGACAGAGTTCTTCAATCACTACCACCTAGTTACAAGAGCTTTGTGATGAACTATAACATGCACGGGATGAACAAGTCAGTCGTCGAGCTGTTCACGATGCTAAAATTCGTTGAGTCTGAAATCCAGAAAGAACATCAAGTGTTGATGGTCAATAAAACCACTAGTTTCAAGAAAAATGGCAAGGGTAAGGGCAAGGGCAAGAAGGGTAAAACCAAGAAGGATGGCAAAGTAGTTGTTACTCCTGTAAAGAAGCCCAAGCATGGACCAAGCTAGAAACTGAGTGCTTTCATTGCAAAGGAACTGGTCACTGGAAGCGGAACTGCCCCAAGTATCTGGCTAACAAGAAGGCGGCCAACGACAAACAAGGTATATATGATATACATGTTATTGATGTGTACCTTACTAGCTCTCGTGGTAGTGCATGGGTATTTGATACCGGTTCGGTTGCTCACATTTGCAACTCAAAGCAGGAACTATAGAATAAACGAAGGCTGGCAAAGGACGAAGTGACGATGCGTGTGGGAAATGGTTCCAAGGTTGATGTCATCACCGTCGGCACGCTCTCTCTTCGATTACGATCGGGATTAGTGATGAACCTGAATAATTGTTATTTAGTGCTTGCGTTAAGCATGAACATTATATCTGGATCTTGTTTATTGCGAGACGGTTACTCATTTAAATCAGAGAATAAAGGTTGTTATATTTATATGAGTAATATCTTTTATGGTCATGCACCCAATGTTAGGGGTTTATTCATATTGAATCTTGATAGTGATGACACGCATGTTCATAACATTGATGCCTAAAGATGTAGAGTTGATAATGATAGTACCACTTTCTTGTGGCACTACCGTTTAGGTCATATTGGTGTAAAACGCATGAGGAAGCTCCATGCCGATGGACTTTTGGAGTCACTTGATTTTGAATCACTTGACACATGTGAACCATGCCTCATGGGCAAGATGACTAAAACGCCGTTCTCTGGAACAATGGAACGGGCGAGTGACTTATTGGAAATCATACATACTGATGTGTGCGGTCCAATGAATGTTACAGCGCGTGGTGGATATCGTTATTTTCTCACCTTCACTGATGACTTAAGTAGATATGGGTATATTTACTTAATGAAACACAAGTTTGAAACGTTTGAAAAGTTCAAGCAATTTCAGAGTGAAGTTGAGAATCTTCGTAACAAGAAGATTAAGTTCCTACGATCTGATCGAGGAGGTGAATATCTGAGTTATGAGTTTGGTAGTCACTTAAGACAGTGTGGAATTGTTTCATAGTTGACACCGCCCGGAACACCACAGCGTAATGGTGTGTCCGAACATCGTAATCGAACCTTATTAGATATGGTGCGTTCTATGATGTCTGTTGCTGATTTGCCACTATCGTTTTGGGGTTATGCATTAGAGACAGCTGCATTCACTTTAAATAGGGCACCATCAAAATCCGTTGAGACAACGCCATATGAACTGTGGTTTGGCAAGAAGCCAAAGTTGTCGTTTCTTAAAGTTTGGGGATGTGATGCTTATGTCAAAAAGCTTTAACCTGAAAAGCTGGAACCCAAAGCGGAGAAATGCGTCTTCATAGGATACCCGAAAGAGACAGTCGGATATACCTTCTATCTCAGATCTGAAGGCAAAGTGTTTTTCGCTAAGAACGGAACATTTCTTGAGAAAGAGTTTCTCTCAAAAGAATTGAGTGGGAGGAAAATAGAGCTTGATGAGGTTATTGAATCTTTACTTCAACCAGAAAGTAGCACAACGCAGAAAGATGTTTCTATGGAACCTACGACGGTAGAAGAGGAAGTTAATGATGATGATCATGAAGCTTCGGATCAAGCTGCTATTGAACCTCGTAGGTCGACAAGGCCGCGTACTACCCCTGAGTGGTACGGCAACCTTGTCTTGGAGATCATGTTGTTGGACAACAATGAACCTACGAGCTATGGAGGAGCAGTGATGGGCCCGGATTCCGAGAAATGATTAGAGGCCATGAAATCCGAGATGGGATCCATGTATGAAAACAAAGTATGGACTTTGGAAGTATTACCTGAAGGGCGAAAGGCCATTCAGAACAAATGGATCTTTAAGAAGAAGACAGACGCGGACGATAATGTCACCGTCTATAAAGCTCGACTTGTGGCAAAGGGTTTTTCACAAGTTCAAAGAGTTGACTACGATGAGACTTTCTCACCCGTAGCGATGCTTAGGTCTGTCAGAGTCATGTTAGCAATAGCTGCTTATTTCGACTATGAAATTTGGCAGATGGATGTCAAAATAGCGTTCCTCAACGGTTTCCTTGAGGAAGAGTTGTATATGATGCAACCCGAAGGTTTTGTCGATCCAGAGAATGCTGACAAAGTTTGCAAACTCCAGCGATCCATTTATGGACTGGTGCAAGCATCTCGGAGTTGGAATAAGCACTTTGATGAGGTGATCAAAGCGTTTGAGTTTATACAAGTTTACGAAGAAGCTTGTATTTACAAGAAAGTGAGTGGGAGCTCTATAACATTTCTAGTATTATATGTGGATGACATATTGCTGATTGGAAACAATATAGAAATGTTGGAAAGCGTGAAGGAATATTTGAACAAGAGTTTTTCAATGAAGGACCTAGGAGAAACTGCTTCCATATTAGGCATTAAGATCTATAGAGATAGATCGAGACGCTTAATAGCACTTTCACAGAGCACATACCTTGATAAAGTTTCGAAGAAGTTCAAAATGGATCAGTCCAAGAAGGGGTTCTTGCCTGTGTTACAAGGTGTGAAGTTGAGGAAGACTCAATGGCCAGTAATTGCAGAAGATAGAGAAAAGATGAGTGTCATCCCCTATGCTTTAGCCATAGGCTCTATCATGTATGCAATGCCGTGCACAAGATCCGATGTCAGCCTTGCCATAAGTATGGCCAGAAGGTTTCAAAGTGATCCTGGAATGGAACACTGGCAAGCGGTCAAGAATATCCTTAAGTACCTGAAAAGGACTAAGGAAATATTTCTCGTTTATGGAGGTGATGAATAGCTCGTTGTAAAGGGTTACGTTGATGCAAGATTTGACACTGATCTGGACGACTCTAAGTCGCAAACCGGATACGTACTTATTCTTAATAGGGGAGCGGTAAGCTGGTGCGGTTCCAAGCAAAGCGTGGTAGCTGATTCTACGTGCGAAGCGGAATACATCACAGCCTCGGAGGCGGCGAAGGAAGGTGTCTGGATGAAGCAGTTCATGACAGATCTTGGAGTAGTGCCCAGTGCACTGAATCCAATGAACCTGTTTTATGACAACACTGGTGCCATTGCTCTGGCCAAGGAACCAAGGTTTCACAAGAGGACCAGACACATAAAGCGACGCTTCAACTCCATCCACAATTACATCAAGGAGAAGGACATAAATATTTTCAAAGTGCACATGGATCTGAATGTTGCAGACCCGTTGACTAAACCTCTTCCAAGGGCTAAACATGATCAACACCAGAACTGCATGGGTGTTCGATTCATTACAATGTAAATCACATAGTGATGTGAGCTAGATTATTGACTCTAGTGCAAGTGGGAGACTGTTGGAAATATGCCCTAGAGGCAATAAATAAAGTGTTTATTATTATATTTCCTTGTTCATGGTAATCGTTTATTATCCATGCTATAATTGTATTAATTGGAAACACGTTACATGTGTGGGTAAATAAACAACACTCTGTCCCTAGTATGCCTCTAGTGAACTAGCTCGTTGATCAAAGATGGTCAAGGTTTCCTAGCCATTGACATGTGATGTCATTTGATAACGAGATCACATCATTAGGAGAATGATGTGATGGACAAGACCCAAACTACAAACATAGCATATGATCGTGTCAGTTTATTGCTACTGTTTTCTGCATGTCAAGTATATGTTCCTACGACCATGAGATCATGCAACTCACGGACATCGGAGGAGTGCCTTGTGTGTATCAAACGTCGCAACGTAACTGAGTGACTATAAAGGTGCTCTACAGGTATCTCCGAGGGTGTCTGTTGAGTTGGCATGGATAAAGACTGGGATTTGTTACTCCGTGTGACGGAGAGGTATCTTAGGGCCCACTCGGTAATACAACATCACAATAAGCCTTGCAAGCAATGTGACTAAGTGTTAGTTACGAGGTCTTGTATTACAGAACGAGTAAAGAGACTTGCCAGTAATGAGGTTGAACTAGGTATGAAGATACCGACCATCGAATCTCGGGCAAGTAACATACCGACGAACAAAGGGAACATCATACGGGATTAACTGAATCCTTGACATAGAGGTTCGAACGATAAAGATCTTCGTAGAATATGTAGGAACCAATGTGGACATCCATGTCCCACCATTGGTTATTGACCGTAGAGGTGTCTCGGTCATGTCTACATAGTTCTCGAACCCGCAGGGTCTGCACACTTAAGGTTTGGTGACGTTTCGGTAGTATAGAGTTATCTATGGTGGTGATCGAAGTTTGTTCGGAGTCCCGGATGAGATCCCGGATGTCACAAGGAGCTCCGGAATGGTCCGGAGGTAAAGATTCATATATAGTAAGTCCTGTTTTGGTCGCTGGAAAAGTTTCAG
Organism: Hordeum marinum; assembly: GCA_022496015.1. NCBI lineage: Eukaryota > Viridiplantae > Streptophyta > Magnoliopsida > Poales > Poaceae > Hordeum > Hordeum marinum. The sequence goes on from CM039672.1 coordinate 49,834,765, forward strand.
GCTCATCGGTAGTGTACCGGGAGTGCCGGTAGTGTACCGGGAGGCCACCGGGAGAGGTATCTCGACCCAAGAGGCTACATGGGCTGTAGGAGGATGTAAACCAGCCCTTAGTGGGCTGGTGGAACATCCACAAGAGGCCGATGCGGCTGGAGAAAAAAGGCCTAAGAGAAAAAGTGAAAAAAGGCAAAATAGGGTGAATCCTAGCCCTACTAGGATTGGAGGTGGACTCCACCTCTCCCTCTCTCCTTCGGCTGAAGCAAGGAGGCCTTGGCCCTTGTGCCAAGTCCTCTCCTCCTCTCCTCTTATATATACTGGAGGTTTTAGGGTTTTTGCACTAGAATTTCAGCCACGTGTTGCCCGTTCCTCCAGTGCATAGTTTCTCCTCTAGATCGAATTTCTACAGTGCTTAGGCGAAGCCCTGCCGGAATTGCTCCACCACCATCGCCGGAGCACCGTCACGCTGCCGAAGAACTCTTCTTCCTCTCCATTCCTTCTTGCTGGATCAAGACGGTGGAGATCGTCATCAAGCTGTACGTGTGCTGAACGCGGAGGTGTCGTCCGTTCGGCGCTAGATCGGAAGGATCGTGATCAAGTTCGTGGGACGGATCGTGATCGGATCGCGGGACGGATCGTGATTGGATCGCGGGACGGATCGTGATTGGATCGCGGGACGCACGGCGATTTGGATCGCGAAGACGTTCGACTACACCAATTGCGTTTCTTAACGCTTCCCGCTTAGCGATCTACAAGGGTATGTAGATCCACTCTCCCTCTCGTAGATGCTCATCACCATGGGTAGATCTGCGTGTGCGTAGAATTTTTTTTGTTTCCCATGCAACGTTCCCCAACAAAAACTAATGATAGATGTTGCGTCGAAGTAATTATAGCAGCTCACCTTGTGCGACATAAATGTGCAACAAAGTAACCGAGAAAGTAGGCGGAATTCATCCTTCACAGGACATGGCTTGGGCTCTTCTTCATATGGATGGGTTTTTCCACTCACCCTTCTCCTAGTGTCGCGACGGCGAGGTCCGGAATGCAAGGTTTCATCGAAATCTATGATGGCGATTGGTGATCACTTCTCTATGCATGTGTTTTCTTGTAAATCCATATTTAAACTTGTCGCCCACCTTAACCCAGAATAATATCCAGGGAAAATCCAAAGAATAAGGCACGATGATTTTTGGCCAATGAGACACTGGAGGTAGATGAATCGAAATTAAACATTGCATGGTGTTACCATTATCTAACTATCATTCTCGACGCAATATCTTTCAATGACTTGTAGATTTGGCATTACTACTTTGGCATTCCCAGCTCTCACAATGACATCAATGTCTTGAAGAGATTTTTTCTTTTCGCTAGACATGCATGCAACTTTAATGGTCAATGGCCATGATTATGCGATGGGCTACTATCTAACTGAGGACATCCATCCTTTATTGTCAATATTTATAAAAAACTACAAATCCTCAAGGTAAGAAGAGATCCCACATTGCCAAGGCTTAAGAAACAACGAGGAAAGATATTGAAAGAGCATTTGGAGCATTGCAAGCTCGATTTGTAATTGCCCAGAGGTGTTGCTCGATTGTAGGACAAGAAGACCTTGGAAAACGATCATGACAGCTTATGTGATGCCCCGGTGGACTATGCCTATGTTGGCTAAACTACCAAACCTCGTACGAACCATGACTGATTTCAGACTTTCTTTGAGGCCCGTAGAAATTTGAAGACGACATATCACGTGGGCATGTCCATGAGGATCTCACAGAGTACATGAGCGATAGTGTGTCTAAATTTATTTACTCATGGTTAATTTGGATTATTTGGTTTAGTTGGACCAAAATCTTTGTGTAAATTTGAATTTAATATTAGAATATATTGATTTCAAATGTTGTTGAATTGTTTCATGTTGAAGTTTGAGCTATATTTGTCCCAAAGTGCAGTTGGAATAAATTATGTACGCACACACATCGAAAAGAAAAGAACAGAGGAGAACACAATTATCAATGCTGAAGTTTTAGAGAGAAAAAACTGACTTTCCACACTTGCTTTTGCAAACTCCATTTTTGTTTAACAAAGAAGGAAGATATAAACCACCTTTACTTTAAAGACCTCTTTTTAGGGAATCTGCTAGAGCTGCATCCTCTAACAAAGCATGCACATGCTCTAACTATGATTTGCCCATGTGCCCGCTGTAAAATGTTGGTTAGGCTCAAACTTTTGGTGGATGGATCGAGTTTGGTCGAAACATGACTGCCGTAAGACGCAAGAAAGAAAGAGTGTTGAGTGTTTTGTTTTATAGTACCCTCTCCATTTAATGCGTCTATGTTTTCTAAAACTAAGTTTGACCATAAATTTAATCATCGAGACTGATTACGACGGGAATAAAAATTATATCGTTAAATTCATATCCGAATAAAGTTTTTGATAATACAAATTTTACATCCGTCGCAATCGATCTCGTTGGTTATATTTACGATCAACCTTACAGCTCGAAAATTGAGGATGCACTATATTATAAAATAAAGGGAGTAGTAGATTAGAAGAAGCTGTCAAGAACATTTCGAGTGCGCCTTTGAGGATAGCTCATCAGCTCGTGAATCCCTAAAGAGTTACATGGATGGGGGGCACACGCTTTGTCTGCCGCTGCGCGAGAAATCATCATCGCGAGAAAACCTCCATGGACGGAGTTGGCGACACGCGACCGCGTGCGGGTGAAGGGAGAATGATCCCGGCAGCGGCGAATTGGGTGAAAACCACTCGATGTTCCTCTCGCCCGTGCAGGGTCCAGAACCAACCGTCGTCGACGAGCTTGCAATTGCAGACGGCGCCGGCGGAGCGGCCGGCCCCGGCGAGCAGGAAAGAGGAAAGGGGCGGTGGGCAAAGGAAGAGAGAAGGGGGCGAAAGGACTTTTCGCTTCCTTTGAGGCGGGCAGTCAAAGTATCCATCGATCTCCGACTCCGACGCACACCCCACCTGATCGATCCGTCGAGGAAAGGAAAGGGAAAGGGAAAGGGAAAGGGAAGGAGGCACAGGCACGGCGCGGGCGGCGATCCCCAGGCCGGGCGCTGGGCTGGTGGGCAGGCGGAGAGCAGGAGGAATATTTGGGGGTTCGCCCCGCTGCGTCGCCGCCGCCTGATCTGCTTTCATCTCTCTCTCTCTCTGTCGCCGGTGAGTCGAACGGCCCCCTCCCTCTCATCTCCTCTTTTGCGACGTGGAAGGAGTAGGCGCCGCCGAAAAGCAGAGCGGCAAAGCGAAAGCGACGTCGCGGGCGCGGGAGTGCGCGCCGGATTGGTTCTTGGATCGGCCGCCGAGCTCGGACACGGGCGCGCGCGGCGGGGCCGTGGTCCTGTGCCACAGACGGCTTTGTTCGTTGCTTTTGTGTTGCGCGGGAGGTGCGTGCACCCGGACAGAATGCCATGTGAAAAACAGATTTACCGCGGGAACCGGTGAAAACCCAGATGGTTTGCATAGAACACCAAAAATTCCGTGTTCGAACATAAGTTCATTTGTTTTTGAACGATCAGCAGGGAAGAGAGGATCCCCACCTGAATATATTGTTCAAAAGCTACCAAACCAAGAATGACCCCTTGAATTTTGGCTGATCCAGCTTATAAGGAAAACCGGATCGAAAATCTAAACAAGCTGACCCGTTTACGAGAAAAATCAGGCCGAAAACCGATACACGTAACAAGATTACAGAAGATGAGAAAAAAATGCCACAAATCTAGCAAGTTCCCTTATAAATAAGCTGACCCTGTTTATGAGGGAAACCAGGTCGAAAAACGTACAGTTAGCAAGGTTACAATAGATGAAAAAAATAACACAAATTCATTTATGAGTTATGAAAACCACAAATCTAGCAATAAAAGAGCGCCGAGCAGTAAAATGACACCGTTGATTACTAAATTTTGTATTTTTATACTCGCTCCACCTCTAAATACAATGCTACTCCCTCCTTTTCGGTTTATAAGGCTCAAATCTAAAATCTCATCAACCAAGATGGATTGTGAGTGGATGGCACTAGTTTTAACTAGCCAATGAAATATTTTCCACCTCTTTGATTCCCAAAGCAATAAATGTAGCACCTACCCTCTCATTGGACTTGCATGGTGCATGTAGAAAACAATGCATGCATGATCACTACACCCTCCTTTCCGGTTTATAGGGCTCAAATCTGAAGTCTCATCAACCAAGATGAATTGTGAGTGAGTGACACTAGTTTTAACTAGCCAATGAAATATTTCTCACATATTCGATTTCCAAGGCAATAAATGTAGCGTCCTCTATCTCATTGGACTTGCATGGTGCATATAGAAAAAGATGCATGCATAACCACTAATTTCTTTTTTCTTATCTCTATGAATTAAATATGGCGTGAGACTCAAAGCATTTTAACTCAACTAGACTCAAAATGAGCCTAATATAATGCAAATCTGAATTTTTTGAGATGAGCCCTATAAACCGAAAAGAAGGGAGTAATTTGCTTTTGTGACGTGAGACTCAACACACCTTAACTCACTTAGACTCAAATTGAGCCTAATATAATGGAAATCTGAAATTTATGAGATAAGTCCTATAAACCGGAAAAAAGAGAGTATACGTTCGGGCTTCGGTGTCTGACTGTCCGGTCTATTTTTTGCGATCCAATGAGACATGTATATGTCCGCAGACCAATTCGGACCTACGTTTCCGACAAAGTGGAACTAAACTTGGGGCGGTTTGTGAGAGTCCGGACATTTGCATGTCCAACTAGAAGTCCGTTTCTCTAAGGTTAAATGTCCAACTAGAAGTCCATTTCTCTGAGATTTTCTCGACCGTGCTCGCTAGCTCGCTCAGGGTTTATGTCTTCTATGTGTTTAACATTTTTCATATACAAATTTACCATTTTTTAAATGCTTGATTAACGTTTTCAAATAAAAAGGAGGCCGTGGCCTCACTGGCGCTGGGTCGGCCCATTTCGGGAGGCGCCTAACAAGAGAGTACGCTAGGTCTCGCTATAAACTCCCCTCAAACAAAAAAAAATGTCTCGCTGTAAGCAAGACATAGCGTTGACCCCATGTACGTGGATCCTAATAATCATGTCCATTTGTCCACTAAAAAAAGATTAGTAATGTCCTTTGGGAGAGCCTTCTAGTGCAATGGCGAGTGCGTTTTGTTTCCACTCAAGCCATCTTGTTTCGAATCTTTCCGCCTACCTAACAACGAAAGTTAAGGGAGGGAACCCCTCCCCCCCCCCCCCCCCCCCCCTAGCCTTGTTCTGATGGCACGACGCCCTTTGACGATACAGATATTGTGTCTGCTTGTCATTTCTCTAATGTGCTGTTTCTTCCTCGATGCCATGTCCATGCATTCGATTTGAATTGATCTTCAGCCCGATGACAATGCTTTGATTTTGATATCTATTTGTTGTTTGAATACCCAAAGTTTGTGTTCCTGTTTCATCAAAGGAAAAGTGGACTGTACAACACTAAGAAAAGAGTTGCTCGTGTCAAAGAGGCAATTATATTTGACTTATCTAGGCGTGTCTTGTGATTATATTTTATCTTGTTCAATATAGCAATGATGGCATAGAAATAGCGGGTGGAGTCACTGGAAGGTACTCCCTTCGTCTCAAAATAAGTGACTTAACTTTGTACTAACTTTGTACTAGAGTTAGTATAAGGTTAAGTCACTTATTTCGGGAGGGAGGAAGTAGTACATCTGACTGGTGAACCCTGAAATGTTCGTTCATGTGTGTCTCAATGTTGTCGGTGCAGACAGGACAGACACGCCTGAAGAAAGCCATCCAAGTGGAACCTATAATTCATACACACACTTACTGTAATGTACTGTTTATGAGGTAGATTGACCTGGCACTAGATATCCTTGTTGTTTATGCTTCTATGAAACAGTTTAACAATCCAAATTCCAAATGCAGGAATGTTTTCACAGGAAAATGAGATTGTTGTTACAGTAAAAGAAGGAAAATGGGCCACCCTCTTACAGCATTCTGTTTGATGTTAAGCAATGATCTTCCTGCAGATGGTCATAAAGAAAGGGAGACTCCACTTCATTGTAAGCAGAAGGTGCTTCCCTCATACAAACAAAAATGTAACAGAAGAGACAAAGTTTCCCTGAATTGTCTACAAAAGATATGAATAGAAGCCTCAAACAATGAGCAACCCATGCCAAATGCCTTATTTCAATGATAATACAGACTGTGTCTGAACTTTGAGGCCTTGAGGTCGAGGGTGTATGTATGCGTGTTTTCACCATATTAATTGATGCATATGCTAGTGTGGAATGGTGCATGAAGCTATGCTCATATTTACCGAAATGTTGGAACAAGGAGTGAGTCCGGATGCATTCACCTATGCAACTGTAATAGCTGCACTTTCCAGAATGGGCAGTCTGTCTGATGCAATGGACAAACTCAGTCAGATGATTGCTACGGGATTACAACCGGACAAGGCTGTTTATTATTCCCTAATTCAGGGTTTTTGTACACATGGTGATTTGGGGAAAGTGAAGGAGCTGGTTTCAGTAATAAACGAGCATTAAATTCTTTGGCTTAGTTGGCGAAAAATTTCAAGGCCAAAAGAAAGTGGATGCCTTGACTTCTGTTTCTCCAGCTTTTCAACATTACCATGCTAGCTAGACAAGGATGGCGGTTACTGCAGGCAACAGAGTTTCCTATGGGTGTTCCTTTCCAAAACACACATGTTCTACATGGAGACTCGGGTATATGTCGTACAGCTGGCTAAGTATTCTGAAAGGTTTAAAGCTTCTCAAGACCGGCATTAGTTGGACGATTGGAGATGGACAAACAGTATATGGCATGATTCATGATTGCCGAGACGAGACACAATATATTGTGTTGATTATCGAATTTTGCATGCATTGAATCCTTCTAAAGTTTCAGAATATATATGAAGGGTATATCATGGAAGCAAGTTACACACAGTTTTCTTATGCAAGAACATATGCAGAAATTACAGGACGTGGAGCTCATCTCAAACATATGCACCACAAGTTGTATTTGATTTCCATTCACTGAAATCAAAGAGGTCAGCTTCTGAACTAAAGCATAAAGTGGCAACCAGGAGTTGGTTGCTGATCAACCCCAGCCTGGCACTACCTTACAGGATGCCTCCTTGAATCCAATCCCTGTTCCATTTGTGTCTCTTCTTTTTGTCTGCAAGATTGCCCGAAGCTTCAAACTATGGCCAGTTTAGAAGGTCACAGGGCGAGGGTGCACAATATATAATATTGCAAGTGAGATTTATTTGCCAGCTTCCAAATAGGCCATAAGATCCTGCTATACCACTCAGATAAAGAATTTATTCCCAGATTAAAGGCACAGTCAATTACCTCCAGATAAACTTAGCAAGGCACAGGAGAAGAATTGGTCTCCCAGATATTTCTAGCATGAACGCAAGGAATAGAACCTTTTCCTGCTCACTTTGTTCATCTGGATCAAGACATTCTCTGAATAAGCTTATCTATGATGGCAATCAACAGGAAAATCTTCTCAACAATCCTCCTGATGACACTCTTCCCTCCACACTGAAGAAATTAAGTCGATATGTGGTGGTAAGAATGCTGGAGTCTAGCTGAATTCACACTGCATTGCTAGACGTCTGTTCCTTCTTGCCTGTCTTTAGTTGTTCTTCTATCATCTGTTCACTAAATGCCACTCCTCTGCAGACTAAACCTCACCAAGGTTGATGTAGATTGGCACATGATGCTTAAGCTGAATGAGATTCGGACAGGATTGGCACAGACCAAACCTCACCAATGTCAGTATAGATTGGCACAGGATGCTATGCTTCCTTGTTGGTGCCCTCCACGATCACTCTGCACTTGAATTTCAGAGAAAAAGCATGTCAGAGAGACTAGACTTATCGTTGATTCAATGTTGTGACTACTAGCTGTCAGGTAATATGTTGTTTATCCTTTGTGTTTTGGCTTGGCTAGGTGGATGCATGTGCCCTCCTACAGTTTAAAAGAAGGAAGGTGCATGGTCTATATATATAGACCGGAGCCTTACATTGAAAGAAAAATTAGGCTTCAGTGCAAATTTCTGCTAGACACTCAATAAGCATAAAAATAATAATTACAACCACAGCTAGCTGATACTCTCCAGCATTTCTAGGTTCATGAGCTTGATGATTAGTTGTTTGACTTTTCATTCGCAACCAAGAAGTGCATGTAGTTCTCTCTTCCAACCAACTTACATCTGGGCCCCATTCACATGTTGCCGGAGTGGCCTTTACAGCTATATGCCAACCCCCAACACACAAACTCAGTGAATTGATTTTGATTTCACATTGCCTAAGTGAATTCAGCCTCCGAATAGTCACTCTTAAGAAAAGTTTTTGATGGTTGCCGGTGCAGTCAACGAATCAGGACTATACAATGAACAACACCTATGACTAAGTTCAATAATATAATGTTGTGCCTTGGTAGTATGGAGATGGCATACAAACTGGCGGAATTTCATTTCCTGGATCATCCTTCTACTGGCTTAAGAACACCCAATGTTTTCATTATTTCTAGTAATTGACTAGATGATTGAAACAATATTACAAGGTTGACCAAAGAATATCTCCTTTCATACTTGCTAATTATTACTAATTTTCCCCAATGGGCAGTAAAGTGTGCCATTGAGTAGCTCCTCTCATCCTTGATGATGATTATTAATTTTGCCCGATTGGCACTAAGGTGTGTCATTGGGTAGACAGAGGAACTGCAAGAAAAATAAAACATAATTAGGAACTGTGAGAAAAAATCCACACATTTTTACACCCATTCATCATACTGAGAGTGTAGATTTAATGGATGGTTATGGTAAACTGTGTTCTTTCCGTAAAAGTAAGTGCTTAGTGTCCCAACATAACTTGTGCCTTTACTTGGGAGTGTAGAGAAAAAAACATTCATTGCAGCTGGATTATATCTCCATTTACTCTTGCCTGCGAATTTTGATCAGAAGCCTGGACTCTGTTGTTGCATGCTTACTGTCAATACTGGTTACTATACCTATTTGCCTCCCTAAGTGTCCAGTGGACTCGTTTTTGCAATTAAGATGGACTGGATTTTATGTGGTACTAAACGCATCATGTCTGTAAGTATAATTTATGATAGCAGATTGTTTTAGTCCACTTCAGGTATTTTGGAGGCTAACTTATAACAGAGGAAGCAAAGAGAAGTTTCCCGTACAATAGAGCTTCCGTATAATGTAGAAGCACCTTAACTAGTTCTTGAAACTTATGAGTGATTTACAAACTTTAGCTGTCGAAATCAACTTCTCCATGGAACTTTATGGAAGGCGAGATGTGGTCGGCCAGTCATGTGGAATATGTTGTCAAATTATTGTTACTTTTTCATGAAAGGTGAGATGTGGTCGGCCAACCAGGTGGAATATGTTGCCAAACTATCGTTCCTTTTTTCTTTTCCCTTCTGGAGGGTAGTTAACAATAATCGAGGCACCTTGCCACCACATTTATCTGATGATAGACCAAACGTGACGAGACGGGGAGATAAGGGGGAATAAAGCGGTATAAGGAGTACTACTATAGTAAAAAATAACTATGTTGATAGCGAGTTATTTGGAAATAGTGAAGGTACTGATGCTCCATATTTGGAAAAGTGAACATAGAACAATTATGTGGATTCCAAAGGAATAATACAGTCTTCTTTTGCTACTTTGCAGATTATTGTGCCCCGGTGCCAATCAATTGATCATGCATGGCAGTCTCGGCGCCGCCATGCATGTGGTGGGATCGATTGAGCATGCACGGGAGTGCCTTAGCGGTCTCGGCCGACGAGCGAGAGGAGGAAGGTCCGGTAGTTCCCTGACGTCTCTGAGTGGATAGCTTCGGCCAGCGACCCCTTGTACTTGTTGTGGTACTCTGCTTTGATGTACTTCATGTCGACCTCGGTCCTCGTCACCGCCACCCGTATGAGCGCAGCGTTGCTGGTGCCCAGGCCTTTCATCGCCTTTTGCAGGACCTTGGCAAAGTACTTGGCCGGAGTGTCGGCGCACCTGAGGATGGTCAGCAGCCCGAACTGGAAGTTCCCTGTCGTCTCGCTCTTCACGGCCTGCAAATTCGGTGAGCAACGATGCCTTTATTTATTTATTTATTTGTTTATTTATTAGGCATGATTTGCACATGGAAGGAAGGTGAGAGGAGTTTCAAGCAAGTTGGAGATGAACATCACCTTCTCCAGGGACCGGGCGTACATGTGCTGGTAAGCGTTGGCAACGGACGCCAGGTGCACCCAGCTGCGTTCGCTGAAGATGCGGATGAAGGCCCGCTCATCGGTGCCCACCCTCTCCTCGCCGGCTCGATACAGCTCCCTCGCGTCGTCCGTCACCACCGAAGGATCAACTTCCGGGCCTTCGTTGCGTGGGACTCCCAGGCACGCAAGCAAAAGCTGCAATTATCAACACCGGAAAAAAAGCAGACAGTAATGACGATAGATTCAAACGCAGAACAGATCAAGAAAAGGCACGCATGTGCTGATGTCGATGGAAACAACAAACAGGGCTAACCTTCTGATGATCACCGTAGGTGCGTTCGGCGATGTCATGCTCGAGGTAGCAACTGAACCTCGCGCGGTGGGTTTGCTTCATGATCTGCAGCTGCGACGACGTCCTGGAGCAGATAACCTCGGTGGCTGCTCTCAGGTCGGTGATGTCGCCGTTGAGGGCTTGGTTCAGTATGGCCGCGTCACGCCCCGCGGGGTCGAGGACCCAAAGCAGCATAGCATTCTGCAACCACAGCCAGGCAGGTTCGTTTCGGGAGCAGAACTCCACTCGGTTTTAAGACGCAGAATATGTATGCATCCAGCTAGGTATGTGTAAACATGAAAAAATTGTACTCCTAGTTCGTTTTGCATGCCTTGTGGTTTCCACTGAGCTCAGTTGCTAGGCGATGGTAGAGATCCTGATGGTATATGGCTTTATACTCCTGTAGGATGAGCGCGCGCTGCGCCGCGTCGCGGTGAGCAAGTATGTTGGTCACCGCCGTGCTGTCGCAACCGAGCCCTGCACAATACAAGTCCACCAGCGGCCGTTACACATCATGAACAAAGGTATTTCTGGTCCTAACATTATGTTGCTAGACAGGATGGAAGGAACAGTTCATCGATTGTTCGTAGCATATGTGTAGGTACCTTTGAAGGCCTTGTGGAGAGCGACGGCGTCATGGCGCGGAGGCGTGAGCACCGGAGGCACGCTCAGGCTCGCCATCGCTCGCCTGCGTGCCTGCCTGCCTGGAGCTGCCTACGGGGTTTCTTTTCTGTGAGAGTGAGACTGTGAGCTGGTGCTGCGTACGGGGGGAGCTGTTTAAAGAGGGAGACGCGAAGCTTTCCCCTCAGACGCTAGATTCGGTTTCTCTTGGGAAATTACAAGGATGAGAAGCACAACCCACTCATTTTTTAACTCAGAAGTTTCTGAAACGATGCTATATTGTTATTTCCCACCGGATCAACGTCAATGTTTTATTTTTTGACTCTTCAGCCATGCCTGGCAAGCAACAGGTATAAAGTAAACATTTATAAATACCGAACGTTCGGATTTTAATATTTCGCCCCGAACTGACAAGTTTAGTTGCCACAAGGTGACAAGTTTAGTTGATAGAAGGTGACAACTTTAGCGACAAACAGGGCAATTTTTAAACCGAGACAAAGTTGTCATGTCTTAACAACTAAAGTTGTCACCTCACGTCAACTTAAGTTGCCATAAATAACGTTCGGAACGAAATGATAAAATCCGAACGCTTTGAAACTTATTGGATTCCAACATTTATGTGTTGTTCTTACTGATACTTGAACATTCTCTTTCCAGGAGGATTTTAATCAGCTCAGATGTATCATTACAAGTAGGACACTGATCTGCGCCGGCCGAAACTTTCGGCCGGTCGCGCGCGAGCTGTCAGATTGAACTTTATTGGCTGTCAGATCGAGCCATGCAGCAAAAATCGTCGATAGTAGCAAAAACAAGCAGTAATTTAGCAAATTTCGGTCACAGATGCATCAAAAACAAGGTTGCAGCAAAATCATCGTCGTCGTTGCGTGAGGTCGCAACACCGCCTTGATGAATGTAGCAAAAAAGTTAGCCGATAGTAGCAAAATGCAACTACGGTTGTAGCTTTCCTTGTTAGACAGAGCCCATTGAAACTTTCTCTGTTCATGGTTGAAGCTTTTTTAGATTACGGTTGTGACACTTGTATACGCGCGAACCCGGTTATGGCAGCAGGCGACGAGAACGAGGCGGCGACTGGAACTGGCGGAGCGGACGGCCTACGGGGACGGGCACCGACGATGCGGGCGATCAACGGGGGTAAGCACCGGTGATACGAGCGGCGGCGCGCAGGGCGATAACAGCACAGGGGCAACAGCAGCAGGCGTGCGTGGCCGTCAGATTCAGATGGATTGCGCGGATCCTACGCGACCGGTCCGAGCGTACATTTGCCTTACAAGTATTGTAATACCTTCTCTTGTTTTTATTTGAAAACACCTGACGATGAAGATTGCGTCAGGAGCCTCCATTGAGGCACTGGACTCAAAAAAGCATCCCCTTTCTTTCGGGCAAAACTAGTTTAATTAAGATTCTGGCAACCTTGCTAATGACTGACCGCGAGATTACTGCACGCCTGGGATGACAACTTTACAAACAAGACAAGGTCGACGGTTCTTATTGCCGTCCTCTAAAATATCTGGAAAAGAAGAAACACCAAAGCCTTCCGAAACATGCAACTCGAGCTGCACGACACGGCTATCTCTGCGGCATATGATCTACAACTTTGGTCGCATCGATGTAAAAATGCTTAGAAACAAAATATGCTCCGTGACTAGGGCTCTATGCTGTTCCACTTACCTGTGAGATTGTAGGCCATAAAAATATGTAATTTTCTTTTCCCTTCTCTGATAGGCGCGTTGTGATGTTGGTTGTTGGTTGTAAGCTATATGGTAGCTTACAAACCAAGCAAATGTGTGAAATGGGGGCATGGTTTTTTGTCTTCTAGACATTTTATATAATAGTGTTCATGGACGAGTACACTATAAATGACGTCGCCTACACTGCGTTCGATTGTTCGTCAATAGTGCGGGGTATGGCCGTCTTGTCAGCGCGTGTCCGACGGGACGTCGTAGTTGACTCCGGGCAGCCGGCTGGCGGGATCAGTCGGCAGGCGGGAGCAGCCGACGGTCGGCATGGCAGCCGGCCGGGTGGAGCAGCCGGCCCGAGCGGGCGGGCACCCCGTCCGACTCCCCGTCTTTGGGGTACCCGGGGGCCATCCCTCGATAGTAGCCTCCGAGCCTCTGGGCGACTTGCAGAGTCGGGCGGAGGGTTTTCGTAGTCGTTGTTGTTGCAAAAGTTGTCGATGACGGTCGATTGCGGGTTGGGGACGACGCGGATTGCTTCTAGCGGGGGCGCACCAGCGCACTCGCTAGGTGTAGCCTCCGAGCCTCCGGGCGACTCGAAGAGTCGGACGAAGGGTCTTTGCTATTGCTGAAGTAGACGGTGGCATCAAGGAAACCGGGCGCGGATGCGGAGTCCGTCGGCTGAAGGGCGTGAGGCGGTGCTGGGGGCGAACGCGGAATCCATCGGCTGGCGGTTTCCAGCGGGGGCGTGACAGCGCACCCGCTAGGTGTAGCCTCCGAGGCCCTGGGCAACTCGAGGAGTCGGGCGAAGGGTCTTTGTTGTTGCTGAAGCGGGCGGTGGCGTTGAGGATGCCGGGCACGGACGCGGAGTCTACTGGTTGAAGGGCGCGAGACGGTGCCGGGGCAAACGCGGGTCCATCGGCTGGCGGTTTCCAGCGGGGACGCGCCAGCACACCCGCTAGGTGTAGCCTCCGAGCCTCCGGGCGACGCGAGGAGTTGGGCGGAGGGTCTTTGCTGTTGCTGAAGCAGGCAGTGGCATCAAGGATGCCGGGTGCAGACGCGGGGTTCGTTGAGGTGGTTCTTTCTCATTTGGTATTCCCTAGCCGGTAGCCGGCCGGAGAACTTACATTGAAGTGCTGACCGCAGCTGCTAGTGCGACAGAACACGCCGGACGGCCCGCACCCGCAGATCTTCGAGGCGGAGCGCAAGGACTCCGACTCTCGAGACTTCCAGATGGGAGCCCCCCCGGAGGAAGGAGTGGACTTCTCGGGGGGGGGGGGGGGGGAGCCAGCGGATCCGCGAGGCGGCGCTCCTGGCGGGGTCGGAGGGTCCGGCATAGCCGGGGAACCCAGCGGAGCGGGTGAGTTCCCTCTTGCCCCCTCCATCCGGGACTGGACAGACGACAACGATGATGATGACGATTTGATGATTCTAGACGGACCTCCTCCCGCGGCGCGCCAGGGCCGTAGGAGCGAGGAGTGACCGGCTCGAGGCCCGGCGGCCGAAGCGGCCGGCCGGGGGAAGAGGCCGGCTCATGGGGGGCCGGCGGCCTTGCCGCCTGGCCCGAAGCGGGTGAAGGTGGCCGCGCGGAAGCCGCCACCACGCGCCATGCGGGCCCTGCCCCTTGTTATCGCGTAAGTTCTTCATCTTTGTGTGAGTTTTTGCTTTCGCCTTGCGAGCCGGTTAACGACCGGTTTTTGGACGCTGCAGTGACCCCATCGAGCTCCAAGATGAGGAGCTGGCGGGGGAGACGAAGGATGCCACCGGCCGGCTGGCCCGCAAGCACGCGGCCACCCAGCGGGAGAAAAAGAGGAGGCTCATGGAGCTGCGAGCCTCCCGGTCCGACACGCGAGGAGGGGCCGCGCACTCCGGGACCTCAAGTGCCCGGAGGCGGAGGGGGTCACGGACCCCCCACGAGCGATGGACTCGGCTGTGAAGTCCACCCGCATGTCGAGGCCTCCGTCAAGCGAGCCGCAGGGGGCGGCCATGGACTCGCCAGCGCCTCCGCCCGCGCAAGAAACGGCCCAGGTGAGGGAGGCGACGAAGGAGCCGGCTCCCGAGACGACCCAGCCTGAGGTGTCGGAGGTGACCCCTCCTGCGGCCGAGCTGGCCCGGATCGTGATGCCGGAGGTTCCGGTGGTCCCGGAGACGGCGTCGGAGGCGCCGCCGGAGACGACGGCCATGGAGGTGGAGGTACCTTCCGGCGCGACCGACACGCCGGAGCGGCCGGGAGAGGAGGCGGCTGCGGCACCGGGCGTGGGGCTGGCGGGAGGCGACTCCCGGCTCCTTACCGTCATCAACCCGCCCCCGGAGGTTGGAGCCATGGCGAGCCTAGGTGGCAGCGGTGGCCGGGCCCGGAGGGCCCTATGGTCGATGCAGGAGGTCATCCGGGACTGGGTCCCGCTGGCGAGCGCGCCGGCCCTACTGGCCCCCCAGGCAGGCGGACCGGTCCCGTCCTTCGCGGACTTGGGCAGTGTCCTGGACTGGTGCCGGCAAGAGCTGGCCCGGTTTGCGGAGGCGGTAGGCGCCGCCCTTCAGCGTGCAGAGGTAAGACGACACTTTTGCCTTAGAGTTTTCAGTGGGGGCGCGCGAGCGCACCCACTGGGTGTAGCCCCCGAGATGCGGGCCGGCTGACCGGCTGACGGGCAGCTGGGCCGTATCTCCTTTGAGCATGTCTTGACCTTTGCCCCCCTTTCTTGCTACATGAGGGAGCTTCTCTGTGGCAGAAGCTGTTTGCGGAAGTGGTTGCCATCCACGACCGCGACAAACATGGCTTCTACCGCCTAGAGGAGCTGGCGTGCGTGCAAGGTAGGTTGCACTTTGTAGGAGCGGCATATAGCCCCTGGGAATCGGCTAATGTTGGTTGCGTCTTGTAGGCGAGCTGGCCACCCTCTGGGGGGAGAAGACGGGGCTTGTCGCCGAACGGGACTGGCTGACGCGGGACGTCCAGGCGGCCGCGCAAGAGACGGACCGGCTGGCCGCGCTGCTAGTCGACATGGAGGCGGCCCGGGACCGGCTCAAGGCCGAGGTGGCGAAGAAGGTGGCGGCCCGGGAGGCGGCCGTCAAGGAGGCGGATGACGCTGCCCTGAGGACCGCCGCCCTTCAAGGCGAGGTGACCCGCCTTGAGAAGACGCTCGAGGAGTTCAAGGGTTCCCTCGCCACCTCGGAGGCGGCCCAGAAGTCGGAGCGCAAGGCGGCGCTCCACTTTGCCATTGGGGTGGACGACGCGATCGAAGTTAGGTGCCAATCTCTCTCTTTCCCCAGCCGGTTGCTCTTCCCTTTGCTGTTTCTCGTGTTTCATCTTGCTTTTTCTTTCCTTATCTTCTCCTTCCTTCCAGGGCGTTTCCCGGAAATTCATCGCCGCGCTGCGCGTGCCGTTGAGGAGCACCGGGAATACCTTCGGGAGTGCGGTCGCCCCATCGAGGAGCATGCCGCATGGGACATGGACGAGATTGGGATCACCGTCGAGATGCGGATGACCCATCTCGAGCGGAGCGTGGAGCGGCTCAAGACCGCCGGCAAGGAGGTCATCGCCGCGCTGTGGCCGAGCCGCGAGTTAGCTCCGACGCATACCATGGCTCAATGGCTGGAGCATGCCGTCCCCCACCTCGAGGCCTGGAAGGCATTGGCCGCCCAAGCCAGGGCATAGATGGCGCTTCGGTTCGTGATGTCTTGGTACCACGGCATGGACCTGGGCAGCCACAGAGCGGGAGGCCCACGAGCCGACCCTTATCCAGCGGGCCAACGAGCTCGCATCATATGTTGACGCGGACGAATTCCTGCCGGCCCTTGGCGAGGATGGCAAGCCGTTGCCCGAGGACTCCTTCGGCATCCCTCACGTCCCAGCAGATGATGAAGTCGCCGACGAGAGCACTGACTCGCGCGGCGAGACAGCCGAGACCGAGGAGCCCGCCTCGAAGGCCAAGGAGGCCGACCCAAAGACTGCGACTACCTCCGAGGCAAGGGCCGAGCCGCCTCGCGACGCGCTGGCTGGGGGCACGCCGACTGGTGACGCACCAGTGGCCTAAGTCCTCGGGCATCTTTTTTATCTTCTTTTTTCCCTGCATGTAAAACTTGAATCCACCCACTGGGGGTGTTTGTGTAACGAACCGCATGCTGGCCGTGGGCCATTTTTGCCTTAATGTTTATGCCATGAATATTCTGTTGTGTTTGCCTTGTGACTCATGCCGCCTCGTCCTTATCCCTTTTCGCCCGCCTCGACTCTTTCCGTCTCTACTCCTTTTCCCCTTTGGTTTTGGCCCCGCCAGCCTGCCAGCCGGGAGCCGGTCTGTAGCTGGGTCGGGGCGTCCGCCTCAGGGGAGCCGGTTAAAAACTTAGGAATCGCGAGTTTTTTTGGGATAAGTATAGTGGTAGAGACGCGGTGAGGGTCTGGCTGGGCCCCGAAGGGGTCTGCCTTTGTTTCGACCTTTCGTGTGAGCCAAACCTTGCTGCCCCGAGGCCCCGTCAGCCGGACAGCCAGGGGCCGGTTCTGTAGCTAGTAAGGGTGGGGAAGTTTGGCCGGCTCACGCTACTTAGCCATTTTTCAGAGAGGCGCTTCTAGGCCTAGCCGGCTAGCCCCCGGGCCCAGGAGCCAGGCCGGGGAGCCGATGAGTGAGGAACGCTTTTGAAAAAAACGAAACGGGGCACGCCCCAAGAGCCGGCTTAGGGTGCCCATTGCATTCATAAGCCCAAAAGGACAGGGATACATACATACATTGCTTTTCCTCAGCAGTAAAACGGGTGCAAGAGCGCTGCGTTCCATGGGCGCTCCGTTTCTTCACCGGAAGCATCTCTTTTGCGCTTCTGCGGCTTCTGGGCGTCTATCAAGTAATACGCGTTGTTGAGTAGCGCCTTGCTGATGATGAACGGGCCCTCCCATGGGGAGGATAGCTTGTGCTGTCCGGCGGTTCGCTGGATCCGTCTAAGGACCAGGTCCCCCTCGCGGAACGAGAGTGGCCGGATCCGCTTGCTGTGGTAGTGCCGAAGCTTCTGCTGGTAGATCACCGTCCGGCTCAAGGCCAGTTCGCGAGCTTCCTTGAGTAGATCGACGCCATCTTCTCTTGCCTCCTTTGCATCCTTCTCCGTGTACAGGGTGACCCGAGGCGAATCGAACTTGATGTCTGTGGGGATGATCGCCTCGGACCCATACACGAGGAAGAAGAGAGTGTAGCCGGTTGACCAGTTCGGGGTGGTCCTGAGACTCCAAAGGACGATTGGTAGCCCGTCGATCCAGCAGCCGGCCGACCTTACCAGCAGCGTCATGAGCCGAGGCTTGATGCTGGACAGGATGAGGCCGTTCGCCCTCTCGACCTGGCCGTTGGATTGCGGATGAGCGACGGAGGCCAGGTCGAGCCGGATTCCTCGCTTGGAGCAGAAACACGTGAGTGTGCCCTTGGCGAAGTTCGTGTCGTTATCGGTGATGATGCTGTGGGGAATGCCGTAGCGTACCGTGATGTCATCGATGAATCGGACGATCGTGGGGCCGTCCAACTTCTTGATTGGTCACGCCTCGATCCACTTGGTGAATTTGTCGATGGCCACCAGTTAGTGTGTCATGCCGCCTCGAGCGGTCTTGAATGGGACCACCATGTCCAGCCCCCAAACGGCGAAAGGCCACGAGAGGGGGATGGTTTGGAGGGCCGTTGTCGGCAGGTGGCTTTGCACGCTGAAGTGTTGGCAGCCCTCGCACTCGTCGACCAATTTCTTGGCCTCGTCGAGAGCCGTCGGCCAGAAGAAGCCGTGGCGGAAAGCCTTGGCCACTAGGGTCCGGGAGGCGGCATGATGCCCGCACTCGCCCTGATGAATGTCGAGGAGGATCTCCAGACCCTTTTCCGGCTCGACGCATCGCTGGAAGACGTCGGTGGTGCTGCGGTGGACGAGCTCGTTGTTGATGATGCCGTAGGCCGTGGCCCGGCGCTAGATTTGTGTAGCCAGAGCCTCGTCCAGAGGTAGCTCGCCCCGTAGAAGGAACGCTAAGATGGGTTGGGCCCACGAGGGGGCCATGACGGCGGACGGCTCGGGAGCCCCCAGGACTGGTTGATCAGTCCTCGGGACCGGTTCGCCGGCTCCCGAGGCCGGCTCGGGAGCCCCCGAGGCTGGTTGGCCAGCCCCTGGGTTTGGCTCGCCGGCCCCTAGGGCCGGCTGGCTGGTGATCACCATGACGGCTGTGCCGTCGGGGCTGGCCGCCTCGGGCGCCACCGGCTTGATTAGAGCCGGCTGGGCGGCCGACAATTCGAGGGCCGGCGGCGAAGTTACCGGAGAGGCGGCCGGGGCCGTCGATGGGCCGGCGACACCCGCCGGCACGAAGATTGACTCCGATTCTGGGGAAGGCTTGATCGATGGCTTGAGCAGCCGTTCGAGGGAGACGCCGGCTGGGATGGCCTGCCGGGTGGAGCCAATCTTCGCCAGCGCATCCGTCGCCTCGTTGTCCGCCCGTGGGACGTGATGAAACTCACAGCCCTCGAAGAAGCCGGTCAGCTATTGTACGACGGAGCGGTAGCTGGCTATGTTGGCTTCCCTGGCATCCCATTCACCAAAGACTTGCTGCACCACGAGGTCGGAGTCGCCAAAGCAGAGGATGCGCCTGATGCCGATCTCCTTGGCGAGCCGGAGGCCATGGACGATGGCCTCGTACTCTGCCACGTTGTTGGAGGCGGCGAAGTGGATCTGGAGGGCGTATCTGAGCTGATCACCTTTCGGGGAGGAGAGGACTATGCCGGTACCCAGGCTGGTCCTCATTTTCGAGCCGTCAAAGTGCATGCGCCAATGCGTGGAGTCCGGGGGAGGCGGAACAAACTCTGTCTCCGCCCAGTCGACGAGGAAGTCCGCCAACGCCTATGACTTGATGGCGGTTCTTGGCTCGTACCGAATCTCATGATCAGCGAGGGTGATGACCCACTTGGCGATTCGGCTGCTGGAGTCCCAGCCGCTCATGATCTCACCGAGCGGGGCCGTGCTCACCACGGTAATGGAATGCTCCTGGAAGTACTGCTTGACCTTCTTGGCAGCGAAGTATATGCCATAACACATCTTTTGGTAGTGGGGGTAGTTTTGCTTGGACGCGGAGAGGACCTTGCTGCGGTAGTAGACGGGTCGTTGGACCGGCAGGGACTTGCCCTCCTCCGGCCGCTCGACCACCAGGATGACGCTAATGACGCGGGTGGTCGCCGTGATGTAGGCGAGCAGCGGTTCCTTCTTAGCCGGCATGGCCAGGATGGGCGCATGGGTGAGAGCCTTCTTGAGGCCGCGGAAGGCCTTGTCCGCCTCGTTAGGCCAGTCAAAGACGCCCAGCCTCTTGGTTTGACCCGGCTCGATTAGAGCCATCTTGCGAAGGAGCCCATAGAGGGGCAGGGCCTTCTCCCCTAGCCGACTGATGAACCAGCTGAGCGAGGCGAGGCAACCGGTGAACTTCTGGACGTCGCGGAGCTGGGTCAGCTTCGGCATGCGCTCGATCGCGCTGATCTTCTCAGGGTTAGCTTCAATGCCGCGGGCGGACACGAAGAAACCCAAGAGTTGACCAGCGGGGACGCCAAAAACACACTTCTCCAAGTTGAGCTTGATCTTGTACTCGCACAGGTTCGCGAAGGTCTCCCGGAGGTCATCGAGGAGGCTGAAATACTTCTTGGTTTTGACAACGATGTCGTCAATGTAGACATGGACGTTCCTACCTATCTGAGGCAGGAGGCACTTCTGCATGCACCGTTGGAAGGTGGCGCATGCGTTCTTCAGGCTGAAGGACATGGTGATGTAGCGGTAGGCCCCAAAGGGCGTGATGAAGGAGGTCTTGAGCCGGTCTTCCGGATCCAGCTTGATCTGGTGGTAGCCTGAGTAGGCATCCAGGAAGGACAGCAAGTCGCAGCCAGCCATGGAGTCGATGACTTGATCGATCCACGACAGGGCGAATGGGTCCTTGGGACACGCCTTGTTCAGGCTAGTGTAGTCGATGCACATGCGCCGGGTCTTGTTTTTCTTCAGCACCAGGAATGGGTTGGCCAGCCAGGCCGGTCCTCATTTTCGAGCCGTCGAAATGCATGCGCCAATGCATGGTGTCTGGGGGAGGCGAGACGAACTCTGTCTCCGCCCAGTCGACGAGGAAATCTGCCAACGCCTGTGACTTGATGGTGGTTCTTGGCTCGTACCGGATCTCATGATCGGCGAGGGCGATGACCCACTTGGCAATCCGGCCAGTGGAGTCCCGGCCTCTCATGATCTCACCAAGCGGGGCCGTGGTCACCACGGTAATGGTATGCTCTTGGAAGTATTGCTTTACCTTCTTTTGATAGTGGGGGTAGTTTTGCTTGGATGCGGAGAGGACCTCACCGAGGTAGTAGACGGGTCACTGGACCGACAGGGACTTGCCCTCCTCCGGCCGCTCGACCACCAGAACGACGCTGATGACGCAGGTGGTCGCCGCGATGTTGGTGAGCAAGGGTTCCTTCTCAACCGGCGCGACCAGGATGGGCGCGCGGGTGAGAGCCTTCTTGAGGCTGCGGAAGGCCTCGTCCTCCTCGTCAGGCCAGTCGAAGGCGCCCTGCCTCTTGGTTTGACCTGGCTCGATCAGAGCCATTTTGCGAAGGAGCCTGTAGAGGGGTAGGGCCTTCTCTCCTAGCCGATTGATGAACCGGCTGAGCGAGGCGAGGCAGCCGGTGAACTTCTGGACGTCGTGGAGCCGGGTCGGTTTCCGCATGCGCTCGATCGCGCTAATCTTCTTAGGGTTAGCTTCGATGCCGCGGGCGGACACGAAGAAACCCAAGAGGTGTCCGACGGGTACGCCAAAGACACACTTCTCTGGGTTGAGCTTGATCTTGTACTCGCGTAGGTCAGCGAAGATCTCCCGAAGGTCGTCAAGGAGGCTGAAGTGCTTCTTGGTTTTGACGATGATGTCGTCGATGTAGACGTGGACATTCCTGCCTATCTGAGGCACGAGGCACTTCTGCATGCATCGTTGGAAGGTGGCGCCAGCATTCTTCAGGCCGAAGGACATGGTGATGTAGCAGTAGGCCCCGAAGGGCATGATGAAGGAGGTCTTGAGCTGGTCTTCAGGATCCAGCTTGATCTGGTGGTAGCCTGAGTAGGCATCCAGGAAGGACAACAAGTCGCAGCCGGCCGTGGAGTCGATGACTTGATCGATCCGTGGCAGGGCGAACGGGTCCTTGGGACATGCCTTGTTCATGCTAGTGTAGTCGATGCACATGCGCCAGGTCTTGTTCTTCTTCAGTACCAAGACTGGGTTGGCTAGCCAGTCTGGGTGGAATACTTCCATGATGAACCTGGCTGCGAGCAGCCGGGAGATCTCTTCGCCTATAGTACGCCACTTCTCCTCGGAGAAGCGGCGCAGGGGTTGCTTGACTGGCTTGATGTCCGACCGGACGTGGAGTTTGTGCTCGTCGAACTTCCTGGGAACACCCGGCATGTCCTTGGGGGACATGCAAAGATGTCCCGATTCTCACGCAGGAAGTCGACGAGCTCGCCTTCCTATTTGCTGTCGAGGCGGGAGCCGATGGGGACGCACTGAGCCGGGTTGGCCGGGTCGAGCGAGATCTGCTTTGTTTCCTTGGACGATTGGAAGGAGGCCTCGCCGGTGGATTGCGAGGGTGGAGCCGGCACGGCCGGCTGGTTGGCAGCAAGGGCCACAAGCCGGTCGAGATGCCGTTTCTCCTCGGTGATCTCTAGGGCCTCGGCCAATCAGCTGCCATCTCGAGCGCATTCGAGCGACATCTTGTAGTCGCCCTTGATGGTGATGATCCCCCTTTGGCCCTGCATCTTGAGCTTGAGGTAAGCATAATGGGGGACCACCATGAAGCTGACAAGAGCCGACCGGCCCAAGAACGCATGGTAGGGGCTCGCGAGGTCCACGACCTGGAACAACACTGGCTCGCGGCGGAAATGATCGGGTCCACCGAAGAGGACGTGGAGCGTGATCTTGCTGACGGGGGAGCAAGACTTCCCAGGCACGATACCATGGAAAACCGTCCGACTCGCCTGCAAGTTTTCTATCTTCAGCCCCAGCTTATGCATCGTGTCGAGGTAGAGAATGTTGATGCTGCTGCCGCCATCTATCAGCACCCGCGAGAAGCGGCAGGCTCGTTCCTTGGTGGCGATGGTGGGGTCGAGGACCAAGGCATAACTACCGGGATTCGGCATCACGGCGGGCTGATCGGCCTGGCTCCAAGTGACCGGCTTCTCCGACCAGTGCATGAACTGGGGAGTTGCCGGCATGGTGGTGTTCACCTCACGGCGGAGCCGGCGCTGAGCGTGTTTTCTCGTCTCTTCACTGGTGAAGACGATGTAGCAACCGTCTTGGTTGGGGAACTGGTCGATCAGGCGACCGTCGTTCGGAGCCGTTGCCGGCGCCGGGGCGACTGCTTGGGCTGGGGCCGACGCGCGGGCTGGCGGCACGGGAGGAGCCGGAAGGCCGTCCCCTGGGCCAATCGCTGTGAGAAGCTGCATTGCCGGAGCGTGTGCGTAGAGGGCTTGGCCCCTGAATGGTTCTTGCAGGGGAGATCAAGCATTTGCTCGAAGGTGAGCTTCGGCTGCCAGGAAGCCTTGCCGGTGCACTGGCGCCGGCCGGAAGGCTGGGCAGCCGGCTCTTGATCCTCGATGGTATTGACCTGCTGGCTCCTGTAGCGGGGATCTGGCTGGTCATTCTTGCGCTTGTTGTTCTGCGGCTGCCGGTTGTCGGCAGCCGGCCGGGTCATGGCCGGCGTTGTCGTTGCCTTGGTGGGCGGGGTCGTCTTGACCTGGATGGCCGAATCAGCCGTGGCGTATTTGTCCGCCTTGGTCATGAGCTCGGCGAGCGTGGCCGGCTTAGAGCACAGGAGCTTGTGCTTGAGAGGGGTTCCGTCCCGACAACCCTCGAGGAAGTACTACATGACTTGGACCTCGTGCACCCCCTCGCAGGAGTTGTGGAGCTCGGTCCATCGAGTGAGGTAGTCGCGGAGGGACTCGTCCGGCCCCTGAACGCACATGGCGAGTTCACGGGGATGGCCGGGCCGCTTGTAGGTGCCGGTGAAGTTGCGGACGAAGGCCTCTTTGAAGTCCGTGCAAGTGTTGATGCTGCCGGCCGCCAGGCTGTTGTGCCAGGTGCGGGCCGAGCCGATCAACATAAGGGGGGCGTAGTGAATCGCTACGCGCTTATTCCCCCTGGCAATACCCACCGCGGTGGTGTAATCGATCAGCTAGTCTTAGGGTTTGGCGGCCCCGTTGTATTTCGGAGTGTCCCTAGGGAGCGTGAAGCCGGTTGGGAATGGCCCGGTGCGAATCTAGGGGCCGAAGCAGGCCGGACCAATCGAGCCCTCCTCCTCGAGAAGGGCGGATTGCACGAGTTTGTCGATGCGGTTGCGGGCGTCGTTCTCACTGCGGGGGACATGTGGTCCGAGCTGAGCCGAGAGCACGGGGCGGATGGTGGGCGGCGCCGACTGCCGCGACTCGCACCGCGGAGGCGGCATGCGCCCCTGGCTGCGCCGGCTGCCGGATGCCGGTGCTTCGTGGTGGCGGCCGCTCCGAGGTGGCTCATTGGTGCGCCGGCTGCTAACAGCCGACTGCTCACTCCCTGGCGTCTAAGAGGGCCGGGTGTTGTTTGCTTCGGCCCGTCGGCCGAAAACGCGAGGGGAGCAGTAGTACTGGGCCGCCTAGCGGCCGGCAGTTCCCGTGCCCTCGCGCTCGGGCCGGGGGCCTTCAGTGCGGCGCCGCCCGTTGCGAGCAGATGCTACTGTGCATCAGCAGCATCGATGAGTTCCTTGATGTGGCGCTCGTGGGCAACACGCTCTTCGCCCTCCAAGGTAGCCAATTCCTCGTAGGCCACCTTGAGAGCCCACAGGTTAGCCATGGGGGTGTCGTAGACGGGCATTTTGTCGCCGAGGATTTCGGCGACCATGCGGCCGCGGTCGCGCACAGCCCCACGCCGGCTGTGCTTGGTGCCAGCCGGGGTGAGTCCGTAGGCGGAAGCGTACTCCCACTGTGCCACCTCCATGCGGAGCCACGTGGCCGTGAGGGCGGTGGAATCCTCGATCGGTGGTGTCAGGGTTCACCGTCGGGGCGATCGGAGTGCTCAAGCCCCGGAGGGCCACACCGAGTGGGTCGGACGTGCCGACGTGGGCGGCGGCAACGGTAGCCACAACCCGCGCCCATCCAGATGTGGTGGAGGAAGTGATGGCCATCACCCCCATGCGATCATGGGACCCGTTGGGCTGAGCCGCAGCGAGTGCGCCCACTGCTATGGGCGGGCCAGCGCAGACGAGCACCCCCGCGGGGTACTCGTCAGCGGCCGGAGCCTCGGCGAGGATGAGCCTACCGAAGTGCTCGGTGAGCGCGTCGATGTCGGCCATGAGGCCAATGGAGTTTCTCGCAGGGCGTGCTAAGGCAAGCCCCACGAGCTCCCCACGGTCTCGTCGGGACAAGCGGCAATGGCGGGGAATGGCGAGGGGTCCCACCTGGAGCATGAATCCGGCTGGCGCCATGTACGACCCCATGGTGGGCGCCAACTGTCGTCGTTTTCTCACGATAGATTCCATGGGGTGCCTTATTGTGACTGGTTGGGGTCGGAGGACGCCAACGGGCTCCGGTTGCGAGATTGGGCACAAGCGGTGGTGATACATGATGTACCCAGGTTCAGGGCCCTCCGTGGGAGGTAACACCCCTAGTACTGCTTGGTCTAGTTGGATGGATGGGTATGTGTACAAGGATGCTCCTGGAGCTGTGTCTAGAGGAGGAAGAAGGAGCAGCCAAGTCGTCTTCCTCTGCTACTAGAGGAGGGAATGAGAGTTCTGTGGGTGCGTGTCTGAGACCATTCGTCCGTCCCCGTTGCATGGGGGGCTCAGGGGGTTTTATAGGCCAACCCCTGGCTCTTACAATATGTCATAAGTACAATGGTGGGGGGACCCGGCTGGCAGTCTCTCCGGCTGGCTAGAGGGTCCCACCGCTCGTGCCGTCTTGTCGTGGGCGGGGCCCACCGGCCGAGCGGTCCCATCTCCTATTGGGGCCCGCCACCCGGCTCTGTGATTGGTCCTCGCCCACCTGCCACGGCACGGGCCGCCCGGGGGGCATCGTCTAGCGCTAGCTGGCTAAAGTCTCCGGTACGGCCGGCGACACCGTAGCCATGCCAAGACAGGTAATCAAGTGGCGAGGTTGTGCCAGCACTGTTCCCCCACCCGGTCGTGCTCATCGTGGTCAGCGGCCAGGACGGTTGGATTGTAGCCACGCGCTGCAGTGCGTAAGCGGCCACTGTAGCCACAGGGCTGCCTGTCGTGCCGGTCACATCGTGTCATCGTACCTGCGCGAGAGGGATGGGACGGGGCATGTCCGTCCTGATGTCAACGGAAGATCCAGCCCGTGGGCAGCCGGCCACGCCCAGCCGGCCGAGGGCCCAACCGGCTCCTTGATCAGACGTCCGGGGCGCCAGCCGGCACTGGCTTGCGCTGAACGTCCTCCAGCCGGCCACGGCCAGCCGACCGCGTAGTTTTTCTTCGAAGCGAAAAGGGGGAAGACCCCGTTGCTTTGTCCTACCTAGGGGTATAAACCCTGTCAATCTACCAATATAAGTCATGAAAACCATCGGAGAAGTAGATAACAAAACTATGACAACAATCTGTCTAAACAGGACATTCTGTAGCAATTAATTTACAAAGTGCACTTATGTTAGGACAGGATAACGGATTTATATGACAATTATGTGTAAAATTTTTAGAAAGTTTCCACGTTCCAGTAAAATCTAAAAATTCAAACACTACAACAAAAGTTTCTATTTTTACACAGCTCACATCAAACATGCAATTCAAGCATCCTAAAGGCAATTCTTGGAAAATTTTATTGAAAAAACAAGATTATAAATAAAATCTAACAGAGAATAACAAACTAAAATGACGCTCCAAGAAAAACTCATATTATGTGATGAATAAAAATATAGCTCCAAGTAAGATATACCGATAGTGTTGAAGACGAAAGAGGGGATACCTTCCAGGGCATCCCCAAGCTTAGACGCTTGAGTCTTCTTTGGATATTGCCTTGGGGGTGCCTTGGGCATCTCCAAGCTTAGGTTCTTTTCACTCCTTACTCTTCTCATATCGGTATGTCAC
This sequence comes from Hordeum marinum, assembly GCA_022496015.1. Lineage (NCBI taxonomy): Eukaryota > Viridiplantae > Streptophyta > Magnoliopsida > Poales > Poaceae > Hordeum > Hordeum marinum. The sequence goes on from CM039672.1 coordinate 49,861,710, forward strand.
CCAAAACTTGAAAACTTCAATCACACAAAACTTAACGGAACTTTGTGAGATGGGTTAGTATAATTCTTTTCACTCCTTACTCTTCTCATATCGGTATGTCATGCAAAACTTGAAAACTTCAATCACACAAAACTTAACGGAACTTTGTGAGATGGGTTAGTATAACAAATAAAGATCATTCACTTAGGTACTTTCAAGACAAGATTCATAATTGTTCTCACATAATAATTATTGTATTATACCGAAAATGCATTTTGGAGCTTGGCCTCCATGGAGGCCGGTTTTTGAAAACCTAAAATTCGTGAAAATTCATATTTTTACATTTCAAAAAAATCTGAAAAAATACAGATACACATGAAGGCATAACACACATTTGTGTAAATTTTTAGGACGAAATACATTGAAATCAAGGGTGTGCAAAAAAGACAAATCTAAGGCTTTTTGACACATGATACTATTCATCCACAAAGTCCAGAAATTTGTCTTTTTTGTACAGGTTACATTTCAAAGTATTTCATCTTGAATTTTACACGCACATACATTTCATCCTTGTATAGTTTCATAATTTTTTCAGAATTTTTGGAAGTCGAAAAGTTTGAATTTGGATTTTTTGCAAAATAAAGGGATCCATGGAGCTCGGTCCCCAAAACCCCTACTCGTATTATACCACTCACATAATTTATATTACTGAATATAAGCTATGGGAACACTAAATAAAGCAAACTATGCATTCAAAACAAAATCTGTGAGAAACAGAACAGTTTGTGAAGATCTATAGTATAACCATACTTCCATGTCTCTAAAAATTCTAAAAAATTAGGACAACTATTTGCATATAAATAACGGATAAAAATTTCAGAATTTTTTAACGCTCTCGTAAATTCATAGAAATTCTTTACTGGTGGCAAAAGTTTCTGTTTTTGCACAATATCAAATCAACAAGTATCCATACTATTCCAAAGGCTTTACTTGGCACATTATTGAAGTAAAATACACAAAACATGATTACCACAGTAGCCTAATCATGTGAAAACACAAAAACATAAATTAAAAGTGTTGGGTTGTCTCCCAACAAATGCTTTTCTTTGACGCCTTTTAGCTAGGCATGATGATTTCAATGATGCTCACATAGGAATAGTATTTGAAAGATGCAAAAGAGCATCATGGATCACATGGAAAGCACATTTAAGTCTAACTAACTTCCTATGCATAATTATTTTGTGAGCAAACAATTTCTGGGAGGAATAATCAACTAGCATAGGAAGGCAAAACAAGCATATCTTCAAAACGTTGAACATATAGAGGAAATTGATTTTATTGCAATTCCTACAATCATAAGTTCCTCCCTCATAATAAATTTGAGTAGCATCATGAATGAATTAAACAATATAATTATCACATAAATCATTCTTTTTATGACGCACACGCATAGAATTTTCATTTCTCTCCACATAAGCAAATTCCTTTTCATCCATGGTAGTGGGAGCAAACTCAAAAAAAATAACTATCATGAGACACTTGATTGACATAACCGCATTTAATATTAAATTCATTATGACAAGTTTCATGGTTACTATCACTCTTTATAGCATACATGTCATCATCATAATCATCATAGATAGGAAGCATGCCATCATCATAATAATTTTTCTCATTAAAACTCGAGGAACTAAAAATATCATCTTTATCAAACATAGCACCCCCAAGCTTGTGGCTTTGCATATCATTAGCATCATGGATATTAAGAGAATTCATACTAGCAATATTGGAATCATACTCATCATTAAAGGAATTCTCATAAAGTATTTTCATAAACTCTTCCTCTACAATTGAGCACAATTTTCTGAACGATCATTTTCACGAAAAACATAAAAAATATGAAAGAATTGAGGCAACCTAAATTCCATTTTTGTAGTTTTATTTTATAAAACCAAACTAGTGATAAACAAGAAACTAAAAGATTTAATTGCAAGGTCTAAACATATACCTTCAAGCACTCACCCCCCGGCAAAAGCGTGAGAAAATGACTTGATGTGTACTACGCAACTTTATTCTTGTAGACTTTATTGGGCCTCCAAGCGCCAAGTTTCGCAGGACAGTAGCAATTTTCCCTCAAGGGGATAACCTAAGGTTTATCAATCCATGGGAGTTGTAGGATGAAGATGGTCTGTCTCAAATGAACCTGCAATCAAATACAAGAAATCTCTTGTGTCCCCAACACACCCAATACAATGACAAATTGTGTAGGTGCACTAGTTCGGTGAAGAGATGGTGATACAAGTGCAATATGGATGGTAGATATAGGTTTTTGTAATATGAAAATATGAAAAATAGAAAGACAATAAATAGTAAACAACAAGCAAAATGATATATTAATGCATGGAAACAAGGCCTAGGCTTCATACTTTCACTAGTGCAATCTCCCAACAATGCTAACATAATTGAATCATATGATCATCCCTCAATGTGCAACAAAGAATCATTCGAAAGTTCCTATCTAGGGGAGAACAATAAGATGAAATTGGTGTAGGTAGTAGTACCACCTCAAAGTTATTCTTTCCGATCAATCTTTTGGGCTATTCCTATAATTGTCACAAACAGCCCTAGAGTTCCTACTAGTACAACACCAATGATACATATCAATCAACCCTAATGTCACCTAGAAAATCCAATGTCATCTCAAGTATCCGTGGGTAAATTATGCGACATGCATCAAAAAATTTCAGGTCTATCGTATTCAATCCAACACAAAGAACTTCAAGGAGCACCCCAAGATTTCTATCGGGAGAACATGTTATGAAAACATGCAATCAACCCCTATGCATAGATTCCCAAGGTCACCAGAATCTGCAAGTTGATGCCTCAACATATATCAAGTGAATCAATAGAATACCCCGATGTCACTATGGGTATCCCACGCAATACATACATCAAGTGTTCTCAAACCAAAATATTCAATCCAACATAATGAGATCTCATAGGTAAAGATTCAATTCATCACAACAAGGTAGCAAGGGAATAACATCATATGATCCGACTATATTAACAAAGCCCGTGATAAATCAAGATCGTGACATATCTAGAACATGAAATAGAGAGAGAGATGGAACACATAGCTACTTGTACATACCCTCGGCCCTGAGGGTGAACTACTCCCTCCTTGTCATGGCCTCCACCGGGATGATGAAGATGGCCACCGGTGATGGTTTCCCCTATCCGACAGGGTACTTGAATGTATCCAGATTGGTTTTTCATCGAAATAAAGAGTTTAGGCGGTGGAACGAGGAGTCTCTGTTTATTTCCGAGGTTTCTATGATTTTTTAGGATTTGTCAGCGTTGGAATCACGCCCAACGGAGCCTCGTGGGCCCCACCACATATCAGGGTGCGACCTAGGGGTGACCTAATGGCTTGTGCCCCATGAGGGGATCCCATCCGATGGTTCTTCGCTCCAATATTTCTTATTTCCTCTACAAAATCACAAAATGTTTTGGGCGGTTCCGAGAACTTTCATTTTCTGCACGAAAAACAACACCACGGTAATTCTGCTGAAAATAGCGTCAGTCCGAGTTAGTTCTGAATAAAACATATAAAGTGCATCAGAACCATATAACCGTATTGTAAACATAGGCAATCATGGCATGCATACATCATAAATTATTGATATGTTGGAGACGTATCAATGGCGCTGATGATTTTGTCGCGATGAAGCATCTCACTCTCACGCTAGAGGGATCCGCGTGGGCCTGGTTTAAGCACTTGCTTCCTAGAAGCATCTACTTCTGGGAAGACCCGGCTCAGGTGTTCCTCAATACATTTGAGGGCACTTACAAGCGTCTGGCTAGTTTGACGGAGCTGCAACACTGTGTACAAAAAATCAATGAAACTCTCCATGAGTACATTCAGCGCTGGACCATGCTACACAATACCGTTGAGAATCTTACAGAGCAAGCTGTCTGCACCTTCAAGGCAGGCACTCGGTATCAAGAGCTATGTTGAAGTTTGCCCGAGCTGGAGACCTGTCCCTTAGTCGGGCCATGGAAATCACCAATTGGTATGCCAAAGGCAAATAGGTCCGCCTCTGACGCGGTAAAGGACGAAGAGATGACACCCCTTAGTCAGGGGGAAACACTGGGAAAAAGCAAAAGCAGAAAGCCGATTCTTTGGGTAAAGCAGAAGTTGCAGCGGTCCCTGGCCAGAGGATGCCCAAACCGAAGAAGAAGGAATGGTCTAACAAGAAGAAGCCCGAGTAAAGATCCGAGGTATTGGATCAACCCTGTGTTGTCCATACTACTACCTCTTGAGCTTGCGTTGGTTTTCCCTTGAAGAGGAAAGGGTGATGCAACGAAGTAGATAAGTATTCCCTTAGTTGTTGAGAACCAAGGTATCAATCCATTAGGAGGAACAAGCAAGTTACCAATGGATGCACCTACACAAAAAAATCAAACTCTTGCACCCAACGCTATAAAGGGGTTGTCAATCCCTTCACAATTATTTGCAAGGATTAGATCCGATAGAGATAGATGTAAAAGATTGTGGAAAGTAAAAAGGTAAGTAAATTTCAGCAAGGCATTTTTGGTATTTTTGGTTTGTAGATCTGAAAATATATTATGGAAAGTAGACCGAGGGGCCATAGGTTTCACTAGAGGCTTCTCTCTTGAAGGAAAGTATCACAGTGGGTAAACAAATTACTGTCAAGCAATTGATAGAAAAGCGAATAATTATGAAGATATCCAAGGCAATGATTATGCATATAGGCATCATGTCCGTGTCAAGTAGACCGAAACGATTCTGCATCTACTACCATTACTCCACACATCGACCGACTCCTGCCTGCATCTAGAGTATTAAGTTCATGAAGAACAGAGTAACGCATTAGGTAAGATAACATGATGTAGAGGGATAAACTCAAGAAATATGATGAAAACCCCATCTGGTTACCCTTGATGTCAACAATACAATACGTGCCTCGCTACTCCTACTTTGTCACTAGGTGAGGACACCACAAGATTGAACCCAAAACTGAGCACTTCTCCCATTGCAAGAATTACCAATATAGTTGGCCAAACGAAACCAATAACTCGAAGAGACTTGCAAGTTATGAAATCATGCATATAAGAATTCAGAGAGGACTCAAATAATATTCATGGATAATCTGAACGTAAACCCACAATTCATCGGATCTCGACAAACACACCGCACAAGAGTACTACATCGTATAGATCTCCATGAAGATCATGAAGAACATGGTATTGAAGCACAAAGAGAGAGAAGAAGCCATCTAGATACTAGCTATGGACCCTTAGGTCTATGGTGGACTACTCACGCATCATCGGAGGGGCAATGGAGTTGATGTAGATGCCCTCCGTGATCGAATCCCCCTTCGACAGATTACCGGAAAAGGCTCCATGATTGGATCTCTCGGGAACGGAGGCTTCTGGCGGCTGAAAAGTATTTGCGTGGATATTTTTGGTATTGGGGGAATATTTTGGTATTTATAGGACGAAGATTAGGGCTAGGACTCTTGCCAGGGAGTCACAAGCCTGCCAAGCGCGACCAGAGGGGTGTCCGCGCCCCCTGGCTTGTAACTTCCTGGCAAGTGCCTTACCTTGCACTCCAAGCCTGGTAGGTCTCTTTCGTTCTAGAAAAAATCATCGCGAAGATTTTATCCCGTTTAATATTCCATATCTGCAATACTCAAAAACAAGGAAAAAACAGAAACTAACACTAGGTTGTAGATTAATAGGTTAGTCCCAAAAAAAAAAAAAATAGCATATTAATGCATATAAAACATCCAAAACAGATAATATAATAGCATGACACAATAAAAAATTATAGATACGTTGGAGATGTATCACATACCAAAAAGGACAAGGAGGGCAACGTGATATACCCGAAGCACACCACTTGGGAGTGCCTAATGCTGAAGCAGGAGATGGGAAGAGAGCCCTTGGGAGAGAAGGAAGACGATGAAGAAGGTGAGGATGCTCTTGAGTATCCAAATGTCGACAAGGTCCTCAGTATGATTGTTGTTGACACTGAAAGCAACATCCGGTTGAAGGTCGTCAATTGGGAGGTTAACATGGCAACTCCTCGTTACATTTGACCAATCGGATCTTCCAACCCAAATAGCTGCCCCTGGGAGGCAGGCGCTGGTTCTTGACCTATCCGTCAATGGAGTAGTACTGCGCAATGTCCTTATGGATCAAGGTAGCAGGCTCAACATGATCTACGCTGACATGCTTAGGGCAATGGACATTCCGATGTACCGACTAAGAAAGGGCAATATGCATTTCCATGGGGTCATCCCTGGGAAGAAGCCCGAGTCACTTGGCCAAATTTCTCTGGACATTGTGTTCGGAAGTGAGATGAATTTCCAAAAGGAATGCCTGACGTTTGAAGTGGTGGACTTTCGCAGCACCTATCATGCCATCCTGGGTAGGCCTGATACGTCTCCAACGTATCTGTAATTTTTGCTTGGTCCATGCTGTTATATTATCAATCTGGGATGTTTTACAATCATTTAATAGCAACTTTATATCATTTTTTGGGACTTTCACAACCCTAGAATTTGTTGCAATTAATTTTATTAGTTGCATCAGTCGCATTCATGTCATCATGTTTATTTTTCTTCAACATGAAATGGGTATTAACGGAAACCCTAGCACCTCACTAACAAAACATTCAACTATTTGTGATTTTTTCAATGGATCCAAAATGCCCTTAAAAATGTTCACTATTTCTGATAAATGTTGGAAACAACATATCAGGGGTGCATTTCATTTTCACAACAAGTTTGGCATTTTAAATAATTCGGAAAAGATGTCGTAAATGGCAAATAAAAGCACTATAAATATTTTAGTTTCTTCAAAATTGTTGAAACTTATTATGGGACTTGGTAATAATATACTTACCACCCCAGAATAAATTCTAGGGTTTTTGCCTTTAGGGTTTTTGCCCAAACATTTTAAACATAGAGCAAATAAATAGAAAAGAAAATAAAATAGGAAAAGGAGCAAACCTGGCGACTTACCTGCGTGTAGCCCATCTAGCCCAACTGGCCCAGTGGTCAGTCATCCCTGACCTCTCGCCAGGAGGACGAGAGGGCGCGTGCCCGATGCGCGAGGCCACATGCCAGGGCTACCTCTTGCGTGCTAGCCCGGCTGGAGGAGGGGATGAGGACCCCAGAGTCGTCCGCATCGATCCCACCTCTCTCCCCTCATTCCTCCCCTCTCCCTCGTCTGTGTGTCGCCATGGCCGAAGCCATCGCCGCCCTGCTGACGTCGCCCCCATAGCCACCGAGACCCCCTTGCCCTATCCCCGTGCCTAGAAGAATGGCGATGTCGACCCCGACCTCCTCACCGAGCCAAGCAACTAGAGGATCCCTTTATCGTCTCCATCGACATCGTCTTCAAGCTCCGGGTTCGGCATACCTCTCCAGCAATTCGCGGCCATCTGCACCTCCCCGTGCTCGCCGTCTGCCTCAACCGACCAGTTATGAGCTCCTGCGTTGAATCCCCCTAACCTCATGGCCCGTCCCTCGCCGTAGTCGTCGCCCCTTGCTTCCCGTAGTTCCATCCACCGCAAATGTGCTCACCGCTGTTGACTCTGACCACCCTGCGACCTCCTGGAGCCTCCCCTATATGCGATCGAGTGGGGGCTACCTGTAGGTGTCCTCCGCTCGTCGAATGGCCGCCCGTAGCGCAAGTCCGCCGAGCTTTCACCGTCAGTTTGGTCATCTCCGACCAACTCTGGTGACTGCCTATGTGGCAGGTCCATTAGTGACTAATCAAGCTACTAACTAAACCCATTAGTCACTCACAGCGGGCCCCTTAGTGAGTCAAAGCACGGGCCAACGCGGGGATTAACTCTGTGTAGATGACAGGTAGGTCCCGTGTGACAGGTTTGACCGCCTTTGACCTGCTGATGCAATCTAATGTCATGATGATGTCATAAAGCAATTTCTTAGAATTTCCTATTTTGAAATATATCTCTATATTCCAGAAAATGCTTAAAACTTCTAAAAAACATAGAAATTCAACCGTAACTCGGATGAAAATAATTTATATATGAAAAATGATTAGAAAAATCCAAAGAATGTGTTTATGCCATGTTCATGCATGTTAAAGAAAGTTAACATAACCAAATAGGACATTTCATGACTAGGACAAATTTGATAAATAGTTTGGAGATGGAATTTGATGTCTATTTAGATTCCACTTCTATTAATATGGATAAATATTGTATTAGGTGAATTCAGTACCTTGCATGCCATATCATACATCATGTTTGTTGCATTGCATCGAATGTGTTTCTTTTTTATTTTGCTAGTGTTTGTTCCCTCTTGTTAGACGATGGTTCCGACGATGTGATTGTTGACATTGATGAAGAGCTTTACCATCTTCAGAACTGTCAGGCAAGCAAACCCCCTTGAGCATACTGATATGAACCCACTCTCTCGCTCTTGCTCTCTTTTACTGCATTAGGACAACAACGATCCAACTGTTACATGTTATCAATAGTTGAACCCATTCCTTTGCATGACCTGTCCTTGTCACAGTAAATAGTTGAAACCACTTAGCATGAGTAGGAACTGTTTGAGCCTGCTTGTGCTTACTCATCCATGCTTGCTTACTTACTTTGCTTGCTATGCTTAGAATCATGTCGTGTGGGGTCTGATTCATCTGGGTGATGAATCGGAATGGATGTGTTCATGTCCTACTGTGTGAGAGCTAAGTGTGTGAACACGATTTGATAAAGGTAGCGATGAGAGGCCATGTAGGAGTACACAGAGGGTTGTCTCATTGGGACCGTCCTTAAGAACTAAGTTATGTGTATGTTATCCAAGACAAGATACCACCGCACATTAGGATACTTAATTGACCCTCTCGGCTTATTAATTGCCTAGATCTTTGTCCAAGAGTTGCAACTAGTTTCTGGTGTTTGTAGGAAAAGTGTTGGCAGACATGCATATCACTGCCCGACGGGGTGGGATGGGATGCGGTATAGGCACAGTGGCACGGTGTACCAAGTGGCACCCGAACGGTGGGCTTGGGAACCCTGCGCACATCGTTTGAGGCCATAGCGGAAACTTCGGACGGACTTCCGTGTGGGTTCAATCTCAAATAGGCGATAAACCTGGACTAGGGTCTTGTGTGATTGACGGTCGTGGTCGACTCCCTCGCTGGGCTACCGCTTGAAGGTTGCCGAGGTGCCTTTTTCGTGCATATGGCGATAAGTGGCGGGCTCATGTGCGAAGAAGTACACCCCTACAGGGTTATGAATCTATTCGAATATCCGCGTCCTCGGATATGGACTATTTGGATTGCTTATGTGGTTCATAGACAACTTGAAATGGATACTCTAAAATGTGCAAGATAAGTACAAGTGCTATGGATGGCCTTCTCGTAGGGATACGAGAGTGGATCCATAGTGGTGTATTGATTGGTGAATATGTTGACTCATGTGCACTATCCACCACAATGAAAGTACTTGTAGTCGTAGTATAGGTTAGCCAAGAGTCAAAGCTGGCTTGCTGCAATAAACTCCACAATCCCCTTTGTTGACAATGATGCATATGTAGCTAGATCTGATGTAAGTTTTGCTGAGTACCTTTGTACTCACGTTGCTTAATTTATGTTTTTGCAAAGGATACACCAGTCTCATTAGTGGTACTTATGACGTGAAGTTCGATGTTGACCGGATTAGCTTGGGAATCCTAGACAGAAGTCTGGTTCCTCTGGTAGGGTCGTTCTAGCTTTTCAGGCTCCTCCAGCCACTTTTAATAGATGTCTGTACCCAGACATATGTCTTCCTCTTGTTGGTTGTATGCTCTGAATGATGGGTCATGTGACCCCTATTTGTACCATTATTCTATGAAGGTTCTCTGGAACCTTCTAAATAAATGATATGTTGTTGTATGGTAATGTTGTGATGCCATAGTTGTATCCATGCATATTGGGCATGTCGTGCGTACGTGTTACGTGCAACGATATGTATGAGATCCGACACCTAGTTCTGTGCCTTAGGAGTACTATTTAGAGGGAACTACCTCTTTGTGCTTGCTACTGCTCCGGAAACATTGATTGACCGGCGTGTATCCTTCTTTGCTGCTATGTTTGTCCCTTCGGGGAAACATCTCGCAATGTAATGGAGTCCTTGTAGCCTGCTATGACTCGTCTACGCGCAGTTGATGACAGAAATGTCTCACGGGGTAATGGAGTGCATTTAGCTTGCTACGAATCGTCTACACACGCTGGAGGCTGACACCTGCATTGCTGGGTTATGTACGCTTGTCCCTGTACGAATGTGCTACTTGGGTTCTATGACTAGTCAGGGTTCTTTGTCATTTGAATGCTAGCGACATATTCACATACGTGAGCCAAAAGACACAAACGGTCCCAGCCCAGGTAAGGTGGCAGCAGTGGGGATAACCGTGCATGCGACCGCAAAGTGATGTGATGTGTTACATGCTAGATTCTTATGGCTTAGGATCAGGGCCCCGACAGGGAATAACCTATTGACCTAGTCCCAAAGTGCCAGTTGATGTTTTTGCTTGTTTTTTACTTCGCAGAAAATCAATACCAAACAGAGTCAAAATGTTACGGGGATTTTTTATGGACCAAAAGGAAGGCCATGAGCCAAAGAACACCAGAGGAGGGGTCCTAGGGTGGCGACGCCCCACCAAGGCGCGCTAGAGGCCCCTAGCCCGACCTAGTGGCTCGTGGGCACCTCGGGCACCTGCCCCATCCGACTATCGAGCCTATAAATTCCTTGAAAATACAAAAACGCTGGGGGAGTCGACAAAACACAATTCCAGCTCCGAAAGTTCTAGAACCGCGAGATCCAGTCTAGACACCATTACTGAGGGGTTCATCTTCATCATAGGTGTCTCTCCGATGATGCATGGGTAGTCCACCATAGACCTTCGAGTCCATAGGCAATAGCTAGATGGATTCCTTTCTTTCTATGTTTCTTAATGCCATGGTCTCTTAGAGATCCACTTGATGTAATGACTTTTGCGGTGTGTTTGTTGGGATACGATGAATTTTGAGTTCATGATCAGTTTTTATCCACGAATATGATTTGAGTCTTCTTTAATCCCTTATTTGCATGATTACTTATAGCCTCGTATTTGTTCTTAGAATCTTTGGTTTAGTTAGACCAACTAGATCAATTTTTCTTACCATGGGAAGAGGTGCTTTGTGATGGGTTAGTTCTTGTGGTGTTCTTTTCCAGTGATAGAAGGGTCAAGAAGACAACATGTATCACTACCATTAAGGATAAAAATATGGTGTCTATTCCTATGTGAATAGATCTTGTCTACATCATGTCACCATTATTCTTGCATTACTCCGTTTCTCCATGAACTTAATACACTAGATGCATCCTGGATAGCGATCGATGTGTGGAGTAATAGAAGTAGATGTAGAATCATTTCGGTCTACTTATCTTGGACATGATGCCTATATAATGATCATTGCCTAGATACCGTCATGATTATTTGATCTTCTATCAATTTTCCAATAGTAATTTGTTCACCCACCGTGTGCTACACTCATGAGAGAAGCTACTAGTGAAACCTATGGCTCCCGGGTCTACTTTTCCAACATATCGCTGTCCAATCTACTATTGGCACTTTTTGTTTTCAGATCTATAAAATGAAAACCCCAAAAATACCTTGCTGCACTTTTTTTATCTATTTTATTTTGTGTTCTTGCGAGATCTATTTGCCAAAACTATCACTACCTAATCTATCATATTACCATGGAGAGCTTGACAACCTCTCTTTCATGCCGGGTTGCAAGTATTTGTTGTTTCTATGCAGGTGCTGTCTACGTGGGTGCATGATATTCCTCTATGGATTGATACCTTGGTTTAATAAACTGAGGAAAATAATTATCGTCGCTATGCTGCATCATCCCTTCCTCTTTGCGGAACTACCGATGCAGTCTCAAGCCACATCAAAGGAATTGTTGGCGCCGTTGCCGGGGAGGAAGCAATCTTATCTACCAACATCCTAATGAAAAATCTCATCTCCTTGAAATTTACATTATTTTCCATTTGCCTCTTGTTTTCCTCTCCCCCACTTCACAAAATTGCTGTTTTATTCGCCCTCTCTTTTTCATTTGCCTTTTTCTCGTCAGATCTCTTGTTTTCTTGCAATCTTGTTTGCATAGTCACGATGACATAAGAAAATACCAAGTTGTGTGATTTTTCCAATACCAACAATAGTAATTTTATTAGCACTCCTATTGCTTCTCCCGCCACTAATGCGGAGTCTTGTGATATTAATGCTGATTTGTTGAATCTTGTCATGAAAGATCAATATTTCGGTACTCCTAATGAGGATGCCGCATCCCATATAAATACCTTCATGGAATTATGCGATATGCAAAAGTAAAAAAATATGTGGACAATGATATTGTGAAGTTGAAATTATTTCCCTTCTCTTTGCGGGATCGTGTAAAATTTTGGTTTTTTTCTTTGCCTCACAATAGTATCGATTCTTGGGATAAATGCAAGGACGCTTTTATTACTAAGTATTTTTCGCCCTCAAAAATTATTTCCCTTAGAACTCAAATCATGAATTTTAAGCAACTTGAGCATGAACATATTCCACAATCTTGGGAAAGAATGAAATTAATGCTAAGAATCACTCATGGTTTAATTCTTTGGATGGTCATTATTTTTAATATGCAGGATTGAAATTTGTCTCTAGAATTTTTTTAGATTCCGCCGTGGGTGGTACTTTTATGGAAATTACTTTGGGTGAAGCTACCAACTTGTTAGATAATATTATGGAAAATTATTCACAATGGCATACTGAAAGAGCACCTACTAGTAAAAAAGTTAATTCAGTAGAAGAAATTTGTACTTAGAGTGAAAAAGTTGATGCTCTTATGAAGTTGGTTGCTAGTAAAAATTCTCCTATTGATCTTAATTACATTCGTTTGTCTACTTTTATTGAGAAAAATAGTGATTCCATAGATATGAATTTCATCTTGCGAAACAATTTCAATAGCAATGCTTATAGAGGTAATTTTAATCCTAGGCCTTTTCCTGGAAGTTCCGCTAATAATTATGGTAATTCCTATGGTAATTCTTATAGTAATAATAATAGGAACATCTCCCATCTTGAGAATAGTTTTAAAGAATTTATCAATGCTCAGAAATCTTTCAATACTATGATGGAAGAGAAGTTGAATAAGATTCATGACATGTCTAGAAGCATTGATAGAATTCCCAATGAAGTATATAAAATATCAAGTTGCATGCTTTTACACCTAAGATTAATGAATCAATTAAGTCTTTATATGTTGCTATGGATGAAAGTAAGAAAAGAACCGCTATGCTTAGAAGCTAAATGATTTTTTAGAAGAAAAAAATGTTTTCTAGCTATTACTTTCATAACAATGATGAAGATCTTAAAATGATTGGTGTTTTCTCTACTGATTCCTTGTTTAGTAATGTTAAAATTGATGATAAAGTGATTGAAGAAGATTCAACTTTAGGTAGAGGATGCCCCTATGATTTGGAGGGTGAAAATCTTGATGAATTTTTTGATAAAAGTGGGTTTGGATAGGTCAAGACTTTAACTAGTGATGTGCACATTATTTTTTATTATAAAGACTTTAATTCTAAGAGTTGTTCCTTGGTTGATTGTATTTCTTTGCTGCAATCTATGATAAATTCACCCCATGCTTATGAACAAAATAAAGCTTTTACTAAACATATCGTTGGTGCCTTGATGAAATCCTTAGAAGAAAAGTTGGAATTAGAGATTTCTATTCCTAGGAAATTACATGATGAGTGGGAACCTACCATTAAAGTCAAGATTAAAATTTGCGAACGCTTTGCTTTGTGTGATTTGGGTGCTAGTGTTTCCACAATTCTGAAATCTCTATGTGATGTGCTCGGTCTTACCAATATTGAAGAATGTTCTCTTAATTTGCATTTGGTGGATTCCACTATTAAAAAGCATTTGGTAAGAATTAACGATGTTCTTATTCTTGCAAATAGGAATTATGTGCCCATTGATATTATTGTTCTTGATATTGGTTCCAATCCGTCTTGTCCTATCGTACTTGGTAGACCGTTTTTACGCACTAAAGGTGCCATGACTGATATGAAAGAAGGCAATATTATGTTTTAGTTTCCCCTTAGAAAGGGTATGAAACACTTCCCTAGAACAAGAATTAAGACACCGTATGAATCAAGCATGAGGGACTTTTATGGAGTGAAAACTAAAGATGCCAATACTTGAATCTATGTGTTATGCGTAGCTAGGGGCGTAAAACGATAGCGCTTGTTGGGAGGCAACCCAGTGAATAAATAAATTTTTATCTTTTCCCTTATGTTTTTGAGTGTTTGCACAATTATGCTTCTGTTATGATTGTGTTTTTATGTTTTGTTTAGTGTTTGTGCCAAGTAATGCCTTTAGGATGATCCATAACATGAGTAGAAACAATGCCGAATCTTAAACAGAAACTTTATTCCAGGTGCATGAATTTTCATTTTTTACTGGACGTGATATTAAGCTGAAATTTTAACACCATATTTCTATACAAATTCTTTATGTTTTCCTATTTTTTCAGAATTTTTAGAGTTCCAGAAGTATGGTTAGAGTACAGATTACTACAGAATATTCCGTCTCAAACATATTCTGTTTTCATTGCATTGTGTGCTTGTTTTGATGAATCGATGGTTTGTATTGGGCGGTATAAGTCATGGTAAAGTTAGAATACAGTAGGTATAATGCAATAATAAAATATTAATGGATTTGCAACAGTACCTAAAGTGGTAATGTGCTTTATTATACTAACGGATCTCATGAGAATTTTGTTGAGTTTTGTGTGATTGAAGTTTTCAAGTTTTGGGTGAGATCACGATGGATGAAGGAACAGAGAGTTGAAAGATTCAAATCTTGGGGATGCTACAGCACCCCAAGATAATATCCAAAGAGTATCAAGCAACTAAGCTTGGGGATGCCCCGAGTGGCATCCCCTCTTTCTTCTAACAACCATCGGTATACTACTTGGAACTATACGTTTATCCATCACATACATGAGTTTTGCTTGGAGCGTCTTGTATCGTTGCTTGTTTGATTTTTTGCATTTTCATTAGTATCGTTGTTAGACACACCTATTTGAGAGAGAAAAAATATGTTATGACTTGTTAGAATTGCTCTTTATGCTTCACTTAAATCTTTTGAGCAAAGGAATTGCTCTAGTGCTTCACTTATATATTTTTGAGCACGGCATGCTTTTACATGTTTGAAGAAATGCTCTCATGCTTAACTTATATTAATTTGATATTTGCTAATTTTCAAGAAATCATCTCATGCTTCACTTATACTATTTTGAGAGATGAAACTTGTATGCTCATGTTCTCCACTTATATCCATGTGAGCTTGTCAAAAGCAATTGCACTATATGAAAATAGTTCCAAAGTGATAGATATCCAAGAAGGATATAATAAAAACTTTCATGAAGATCATTGGAAAAATTAAACTTGATTCTTTGTAATAGTTTTGAGAAATGACAATAGTGATATGTGAGTTATGTTCGTGAGTAATTATGCTTAGTAAGATTATTGGTGTTAAGGTTTGTGATTCCCTATGCAAGATCAAAAGTCAATAGTTGTGCTACAAAATTATATCCTACTTATGGTGCATTATTCAGTGTTAGTTATGCTTAATGCTCGCTTATGTGATTTTTCGTTTCTTGGTTGGATGCTACTCAATCTTTTGATAGCCTTCACTTGTACTAAGTAGAAATACTACTTGTGCATCCAAAATCCTTAAACCAAGTTTTGCCATATGAGTCCACTATACCTACCTACATATGGTATTTCCATGCCATTCGAAGCAAATTTGTATGTGCCATCTCTAATTTTCAAAATAAAATTTCCTTTTTGTGTGCTCGTACTGCTCATGAAATGGTAGGGGGAGACCAATATTTTTCCATGCTAGATGTGTTGTTCTCAAGATGAGTGTTTATTCATTGGTCATTGCACAAGAGTATGGCAGTAATAGGGATTCCCAGTCTTGAAATCAAATGAAAAAGAAAATAATTTTACTTTATGTCAAATAATAAGTTCCTTGGAAAGTGTTGGTATGGAAGGCAACCGTGGATTCAGTTAGCCATGGAAAGTGAAAGTATGGTGGAAAAAGGAATGAACTTTATTTTCTGTTTGGGAGCCGCCTATGATGCATCTAGTGTGGAAAGATATTGAAATCTTTCGGTCGTTTTTGTTGACAGGAAAGACATGCCACCCAAAATATTTTTCTATATAAATTTAAACACTTGAACTCTGTCACCTCTACAAATCCCTACTTCCCTCTACGAAGGTCCTATCTATTTACTTTATGCACTTTTTATTTTTCAATTTGAGTCTCCATCTTCTCTTATAAAGCACCAACTAGGGTGCACTATGATCGTACTTAAGCATTAGGTGTAGCTAATATTTGAGTATGTATTGTGAATGGATCAATGATTGAGCATGATGGGCTAGGGATAACTTGCTTTAGCATTGATATTTTGAAAGACATGGTTGCTTGTTGATATGCTTGAGTATTAAAGTTTTCATGTCAAAACTAGACTATTGCTTTGAACCATATGAAAAGTCCAGATGTCCATGCTATAAAGAAAAAGATTCTGTGATGAACATGTTAGGAAGCATTCCACATCAAAAATTCTGTTTTTATCATTTACCTACTCGAGGACGAGTATGAATTAAGCTTGGGGATGCTGATACATCTCCAACATATCTATAATTTTTGCTTGTTCCATGCTGTTATATTATCAATCTTTGATGTTTTACAATCATTTTATAGCAACTTTATATCATTTTTCGTGACTAACCTATTGACCTAGTGCCAAAGTTGCTATTTTTGCTTGTTTTTTACTTCAAAGCAAATCAATACCAAACGAAGTCAAAATGCTGCGGGGATTTTTGTGGATTTTTTATGGACCAAAAGGAAGGCCTAGAGTGTTTGTGATGGTTCGATCTTGTGGTGTTCGTCCCCAGTGACAGAAGGGGCAGCAAGACACACATGTATCATTGCCATTAAGCATAACAAGATGGTGTCTATTACTACATGAGTAGATCTTGTCTACATCATGTCACCGTTCTTATTGCATTACTCCGTTTCTCCATGAACTTAATACACTAGATGCATGCTGGATAGCAGTCGATGTGGGGAGTAATAGAAGTAGATGTAGAATCATTTCGATTTACTTATCTTGGACGTGATGCCTATATAATGATCCTTGCCTGGATATCATCATGATTATTAGATCTTTTATCAATTTCCCAACATTAATTTGTTCACCCATCGTGTGCTATACTCGTGAGAGAAGCCACTAGTGAAACCTATGGCCCCCGGGTCTACTTTTCCAACATATTGCTTTCCGATCTACTATTTGCACCTTTTGTTTTCAGATATATAAAACCAAAAACCCAAAAATACCTTGCTGCACCTTTTGTTTATCTATTTTATTTTGTGTTCTTGCGAGATCTATTTGCCAAAACTATCACTACCTAATCTATCATATTACCGTGGAGAGCTTGACAACATATCTTTCGCATCGGGTTGCAAGTATTTGTTGTTTGTGTGCAGGTGCTGTCTATGTGGGTGCGTGATCTTCCTCTACGGATTTGTACCTTGATTTCATAAACTAAGGGAAATACTTATCGTCGTTGTGCTACATCATTTCCTCTTTGGGGAACTACTGATGCAATCTCAAGCCACGTCAAGGCCTACCTACACACGTTTCATGGCCCGTCCATATTATCTGTATCTTAAACTTAAGATGCCCAGGCCAAAAGGAGTGATAACGGTGACTAGCGATAGTATAGTCGCCGAAGAGTGCCTCCAGCAGGGCTCCAAGATTGCTAACAAGCAAGTACATGCAGTCGAACTTGACGGGTACAACAAGATGGTGGACACTGCAAATTTTCTCAAGTCCAAATGGCCAGCTACATAATCAGCTTTCCAGTCGGCCCATGAGACCAAGCAGGTTCACATTCATCCGAACGGTCCGAGTGCCTCTCCCACGAACATCTCGGCATCACTTGATGACAAATAGGAAGCCGAGCTCATCCAGTTCCTCCGTGAGAACTGGGACATCTTCGCTTGGAATCCATCTAACATGCCGGGGTTTTGATACGTCTCCAACATATCTATAATTTTTGCTTGTTCCACGTTGTTATAATACAATTCTTGGATGTTTAACCATCATTCTATTACCAGTTTATATTATTTTTGGGACTAACCTATTGACATAGTGCCAAAGTCCCAGTTGCTGTTTTTTGCTTGTTTTTACTTCACAGAAAATCAATACCAAACCGAGTCAAATTGCGAAGAAACATTTTGGATATTTGGTTTGGACCAGAAGACACCCAATGGACCAAAGAAGTGTCGAGGAAGTTGGCCGAGGAGACCACAACCCACGAGGCCGCGCTAGGGGGGCCTGCCCGTGCCCTGGTGGGTTGTGCCCTCCTCGGGACCCCTCTCCACCGCCTTTGATGCCTATAAATTGCCAAATATTCCAAAAACCCCGATGGGAGTCAATGAAACACAATTCTAGCCACCGCAAGTTCCAGAACACCGAGATCCAATCTAGACATCATCACGGAGGGGTTCATCTTCATCATAGGTGCCTCTCCGATGATGCATGAGTAGTCCACCATAGACCTACGGGTCCATAGGCAGTAGCTATATGACTTCCTCTCTCTCTCTCTCTATCTGTCTCTCTCTTATGATTATCAATACAATGGTATCTTGGAGATCTATTTGATGTAAACTTTTGCGGTGTGTTTGTTGGGATCCGATGAATTTTGTGTTCATGATCAGTTTCTATCCATGAATATTATTTGAGTCTTCTTTGATCTCTTATATGCATGATTTCTTATAGCCTCATATTTCTTCTTTGAATCTTTGGTTTAGTTAGGACAACTAGATCAATTTTTATTGCCATGGAAAGAGGTGCTTTGTGATGTGTTCTACCTTGAAGTGTTATTTCCCAGTGACAGAAGGGGCAGTAACACACACATGTATCATTGCTATTAAGGATAATAAGATGGGGTCTATTCCTACATGAATAGATCTTGTATACATCATGTCATCATTCTTATTGCATTACTCTGTTTTGCCATGAACTTAATACACTAGATGCATGCTAGATAGCGGTCGATGTGTGGAGTAATAGTGGTAGATGCAGGCAGGAGTCGGTCTACTTATCTTTGACGTGATGCCTATATAATGATCATTGCCTTGGATATTTTCATGAATATTCTATTTTCTATCAATTGGCCAACCGTAATTTGTTCACCCATCGCGCGCTATACTCATGAGAGAAGCCACTAGTGAACCCTATGGCCCCCGGGTCTATTTTTCCATCATATTGCTTTCCGATCTACATTTTTGCAATCTTTGTTTTTAGATCTACAAAACCAAAAAAACCAAAATATATTGCTGCATATTTACTCTTTTATTTTGTGTTCTTGCGAGATCTATCTCTCCAATCTATCATTACCTAATCTATCTTATTACCGTAGAGAGCGTGACAACCTCTCTTTTGCATCGGGTTGCAAGTATTTGTTGTTTGTGTGCAGGTACTGTTTAGGTGGGTGCGTGATCTTACTATACAGATTGATACCTTGGTTTCATAACTGATGGAAATACTTACCGTCGTTGTGCTGCATCATCCCTTCCTCTTTGGGGAAATACCGACGTAGTCTCAAGCCACGTAAAAGGAATTTTTGGAGTCGTTGCCGGGGAGGAAGCAATGTCATCTACCAGGTTCCTAATCACAAATATCATCTCCTCGCAGTTACATTATTTTCCTTTTTCCTCTCGTTTTCCTCTCCCCCACTTCACCAATTTGACGTTTTATTCACCCTCTCTTTTTCGTTTGCCTTTTTCTCGTCATATCTCTTTGTTTGCTTGTCACCATGAGTGATTCTAGTATGGAAGAAATGCATGATGACATGAATCCTAAAATTGGATCTTCTGCTAATCTTGATTCTAAAACTTTTGTTTTGGGGCAAGGGAACGTTATAGGAAAAGAGACTATCCAAGAATTTTTCAATTGCGTTGGGAATTTGACTCTCGATGATACTCCTATATTGAAAAGAACTAAATCCTATGCGGAAGCTATCTCGGCGCTAGTTTTGAAACATGAAAATATATTTATTCGTACCCATCCTACCTAGCAAAGATTGTTCTATGAGCTACCCATCATAAAGGATCCCAAAGCTAAGAAGGTAGCTACCCTTGTTCTCATAAATGAATTTGATCACATCGTACGAGAAGCTAGGATTTTTTGATCATTATTGTAAGAGTTGTGAAAAACCAGTAATAAATGAAATCCTTTATGAAAGAGATTATATGTTGATACATTTACTTGGGAATAATCAAATCTTTGATGAGAATCCTAGTAAGGAAGTTCCCGCTATAGATATGATCCAACAAACTTTTAATACTGTCAATCAGCAGTACTCTTGGGTCGTAGCCGGAAATCAAAGAGGATATATAGATGGACAACTTGATAATCCCAAAAATTCTATTGATAATGTGTTCCAAGTTGTATTCACAAAACCATTTGATGAAAACTTATCTATAAAGAAAATGAAGAAGGATGACAATACTTGAATCTATCCGTTATGCCTAGCTAGGGGCGTTAAACGGTAGCGCTTGTTGGGAGGCAACCCAATGAATAATTTTTTTTCTTTTTTCCTTTATGTTTTTGTGTGTTTACACAATTATGCTTCTGTTATGATTTTGTTTTTACGATTTATTTTTTAGTGTTTGTGCCAAGTAAATCCTTTAGAATGATTCATAGGATGAGTAGAAGTGATGCTGACTCTAAAACAGAAACTTTGCGTCCAGTATATGAATTTTCGTTTTTACTGGAACGTGATATTGAGATGAAATTTCAACATAGTGTTTATATACAAATTCTTTATGTTGAACTAATTTTCCAGAGTTTGAACAGTTCCATAGGTAAGGGTAGAGTACGGATTACTATGGACTATTCTGTTTAAGACATATTCTGTTTTCTTTGCATTGTGTGCTTGTTTTGATGAATCTATGGTTTGTATTGGGGGGGGGGGGATATAAGCCATGGTAAAGTGAAAATACAGTAGGTATAAGGCAATAAAAATATGAATGGGTTTGCAACAGTACCTAAAGTAGTGATTTGCTTTTTTATACTGACGGATCTCATGAATATTTTGTTGAGTTTTGTGTGATTGTTTTTTTTAAGTTTTGGGTGAGATGACGATGGATGAAGGAATAAGGAGTAGAAAAGCCTAAGATTGGGGATGCTACCGCACCCCAAAGATATATCCAAAGAGAAACAAGCAACTAAGCTTGGGGATGCCCCCGAGTGACATCCCCTCTTTCTTCTAACGACCATCGGTATTTACTTGGAGCTATATTTTATTCGCCACATATCATGTGTTTTGCTTGGAGCGTCTTGTATCTTTGCTTGCTTTGTTTGTTAGTTTTTCCTTTGTATCCTTGCTGTACACACCTATTTGAGAGAGCCAAAATCATGCTATCATTTGTTAGAATTGCTCATGTGCTTCACTTAAACTTTTTGAGCTATAGAAATTGCTCATGTGGTTCACTTAAACTTTTTGAGCTATAGAAATTGCTCTAGTGCTTCACTTTTATATTTTTGAGCACGGTGTGCTTGGAAAATTCTGTAGAAATACTCCGATGCTTCAGTTAGATGAATTTGAGATTTAGTAAATTTTGAAGAAACCCTCTCATGCTTCACTTATACCTTCAATAGGACGAGGAGGAGGAGAAGAAAGAAGAAGAAGAAGAAGAAGAAGAAGAAGAAGAAGAAGAAAAAGAAGAAGAAGAAGAAGAAGAAGAAGAAGAAGAAGAAAAAGAGGAGAGATGTGGGGAGGAAAAAAAGGAAAAAGGAAAAGAAGAAGAAGAAGAAGAAGAAGAAGAAGAAAAAGAGGAGAGAGGAGGAGGACAAGAAGAAGAGCAGAGAGAAGTTTTGTAAATTGTATTTGTGTTGATCAGGTGGATTCAATGTGTAGTTGTTTCGTCGCTGCGAGGGTCTGGTGTTCGATGACCTCCCCGTGCGTTAGACGAGCTCTGCCCCTACGTTCATGGGTGAGCACAAATGAATTCTCCTCCTCCCCCTTAATTTGCTATGTTCCGGTCTTCGTGCCGATGAAACTTGCTAGCTATAGGTGTCTTCAATCATCAGTATGCGTGAAAAGTATGGGTCTCCCATTCGAAAGGTAGACATATCTAAATATGCATGTCTTTGCATATTTATAACCACCGTCCATTCGAATCGTCTAACGTTATCCATGGATAGCCCGAGTATGTGTAGATTGGGTTCGTTTTCCCATATGCTCTGCTCCGGATCCGATGTAGAATTTCGTCAGTTCCTCCATGTTGATCTTTGGTACACATCCTCTCCGCTTATTGCCGAGATTTGTATCAGGAGAACAGCAAGGAGGTGCTGCCGAATTTCTATGTCAGATCTAGAGCAGAGCATGGGAAAACGAACCCAATCTACACATACTCACATGGGATTAGGACCTATCTTAACCTATTAGCATGTAGGTTGCATGGACATCATAAAACAAACAAACTTGATTAAATGAGGAATATATATGCTTAATTATATATATATTTCTTGTGTGTCCAGTAGCTAGGCAAGATGAGTGATCGTGCGTGTATGTACACCAGTCACACCAGTCAGAAAGACATGACCAAAGAATAGTTAAAAAATACAATGGGATTTGTGAGAGCCGCATTTGCAAATGGCCAGGAAAAAACATGGTGCCCCTGTCCCTTGTGCGACAACTATAAAAAGAAGAAAGAGGCTGAAATGGTTAAACACCTGCAGAAGTGGGGTTTTACGCCTAATTATACGATGTGGACTTTTCATGGTGAGTCTGCCCAACATGTCAGAGTTGAGGGGGTTCGTCGTCGCACCGACGAGCATTGTACCGGGATCGAAGACATGGTGCAAGAATTTGATGATGCTCGGGATTCGGACGATGAGATGGAGGAATCTGCAAAGGCATTCTATGAAATGTTGGAGTCTTCAAAACTTCCTCTCCACACGCACACTAAGCTTTGTCAGCTCAATGCCATTGCAGAAGTAATGGCTCGTTAGGCTCAATTCAACCTGGGCAGAGAATGCTACGACGCGGTGATGACAATATTTTGACGCTTTCTACCCAAAGATCATGTACTGCCTACAAACATGTACCAGTCGGACAAAATCCTCCGTGTACTTAAGATGCCCTATGAGAAGATAGATGCCTGTTAAAATGGATGTGCCTTATTTAGGCTTGAGTATGTGTACTTGAAGTATTGTCCCATTTCCAGGTCTTCCAGGTATGTTGTCGTAGACAATGGTATGGGTGAGAAGATGCAGAAAAAAATCCATGTTAACGTTCTTTGCTATATGCCAATCGTACCAAGACTTCAACGTCTTTTCGTGGTCGAAGAGATGGCCAGACAGATGACATGGCACAAATTGGTAAAAGGAACCGAACTAGATGCAGATGGGAATCAGATGTTCGTACAAACTTTAGACGCTTTTGCGTGGAAGCATTTCGATGCATTACATAAGGATAAAATGGCAGATCCAAGGCATCCTCAAGTCTCCATCACCATGGATGGGTTCGATGTGTTTGGTACGACGACAACCCAATACAGTTGTTGGCGTGAAAGGTTGGGATGTCGTTTATGATGTGCCGCCACATTTTAGACAACCTCCCCTCAATGAAGAGGATTATGAACCTCACATTAACCCAGACACATATGAAGGAGAATTCTTCCAAGAAAAAAGTATTTCCAAAAAACGTTTCAAGAACCGCTCTACTTCACCCCAGAACATTAACATGAACATTGAAGTACACAACGACAGTGAATCTGACTTAACCCCCGAGTCGGAACAGGAAGAGCTGGAACAAGAAGAGGTTACTGATGCAGATGATCTAACAATGCTTGAGCGATTAAATAAAGGAGGCCTTCCACATGTTGTTCCTGATAGTGATGATGATCATGCATTTATTTATGATAGTGATGATAACAACGCATTTATTGATCCTAGAGTATATAGACGATCAAGATTATTATTAATTCATGTCAGGTAATCAAATTTTATTCTCTCTCTATAGATATATTTAGTTCATGTTAGATATATGATGATACACTTAAATTATATACATTTTATAATTCATGTCGGTATTCAATTTTATGTTGTACTAATTTCGTTTACTATTTGTCATGGCAGTTGCTAAAAGATGGTGGGAAAGGGTCGAGAGCACTCTGCGGCTCCTTCTTCATCGGAGGCTGGTTGGATGGGTACTTCCATTCTTGCCAACTCTCTCCGGAGAACTTTGCTCTCTAGTTTGCATACACCGGCGCCCGATTTTC
Source organism: Hordeum marinum (assembly GCA_022496015.1). Lineage (NCBI taxonomy): Eukaryota > Viridiplantae > Streptophyta > Magnoliopsida > Poales > Poaceae > Hordeum > Hordeum marinum. Next base: position 49,886,141 of record CM039672.1, read on the forward strand.
TGTCGACCCCCGTGAGAGGAGATCGGGGGAAGAAGAGAGGTAGTAGAGGCACACGTGCGAGAGGAGGTCGTTGAGGGGGCCACCGTCTACCAGCGTGGTAGTACACGGCTCCCGCCCGTGCCAGCGACCCGCAAGCTGAGGTGGTCGAGTAGGCCTGATGGGGACAAGTAAGTGCATGTACTCTTTTTTAACCCTTTTCCTTCACATTTTTTCAAATATCTAATGTGGCTTTGTCATACTACAGGGGTTGGCATCAACCCAAGGATGCCCGCCGGCCCAACAGCGTCCTTGGTGTCCTTATCAGGCAAAACTTCCCGGGGTTTGTCAAGTTGCCTGGTGAGGGGCAGGTTCGAGAGTTAGGAATGCACTGGGAGCACTACTTGGTTGCACCGTCCCTGCCAGAGGAGAGGATCGACGGTGTTTTGTGCCACACGAGGGCAGACATGGTGATCATACAGTTTTGGGTAATTTCTCCTTTACACAATTAAAAATCAACAATAGCTAGTTATTGTACTAATTAATAAGTGTTGTCACATTTGATTGTAGACCTTATACAGGTGTGAGGAGGGATACGAGGAGGCCGCGGCAAAGGTCATCGATAACCAATGTAGGCACCTACTGCAAAACTTACAGCACGAGGCTCAGGTGCAGGCTATTCAAGACTACTACACCTTGCTGCGTATTAGGAAGGAGAAATCGACGTTCTGCAGAAAGAAGATGGAGAAGGAGCATTAAATGAAGATAATTACGTATTCTTAAGGCCTTGTACTTATTTTCCTTCATTTGATTTGTACGATTAGCGCTCAAATATCTCTTTATTAACTTAGGTGCCCCTGAGATGGTGTGCAGATAAGATGGATTGTTGGGAGGCGTTGGTGAATGGGTGGTGCTCAGAACAATGGCTAGCCGTACATAACAATGCCAAGGACCGGCGTGCCAAAATGGTTGGTGTGCCACACCATGAAGGGAGCGCCAACCTAAATCAGTTTGGTCAAAACTGGGTGACGAGGATATGTACCTAGGGTAGGGTCCTAGGCAAGGCCCACATACCCTACCTAAGGACACCACATGGGAGGACTTGAAGATCAAGCATGAACTTCCGAGTGGATCCCTGGAGACATTCAAAGTCACTCGAAAGTAATCCACTCGGAGACTCCCGCTCTCACTCGGCAGTCGCGTGTCACTCAGAAGACCTCGCTTTCACTCAACGCCAGAAGACCAGGATCCATCATCAAGAGCCCAACGGGCAGACCCTGGTTCAATGGTCATTAGTAGCTTTTATTACGTACGTTACCTATCACGGCAGACTTTAAACCCCACGACCAGGCCCTTAGATGCGGGATAATTATGAGGGGCAGCGAACTCTTTATAAGCCGCCCCTCCCCTCCTGCACAAGGGTTGGGAACCATTGTAATCTCAATATTCCACACGACATAAGCTCCCGAGCACTGAGACGTAGGGCTATTACCTCGACGAGAGGGGCCTGAACTCATACATCCTTGTGTACACCCTCACCGTAGCTAGGACTCTGCCCTCTCCCTTCGTACCCCTACCATCTACTGTCAGGCTCGTTCCCACGATCTTTGTTGCCCATCGTGGGTCAGGCGTCTAAGCGACTTCCGGCGAGGTTGCATTCTTCCTCCTTCAACATGTCTTCCGGCGGTGTATTTGCTCTGGACCACGAGATCTGTTTCGGAGCCCTCACCTTCATCACCGACGATTCGGCACGGCTCCAGGAAGCGCCTCTCAATGTCGAGGTGCTCCTGGTCTGCAGGGCCACGCACTTCCGCGCGAGTCCCTGCAGCATGTTGCTGCGACATCCATCGACTCCTTATGCGTCGGCTAGTCTTGCCGTTTGCAGTCGCAAGCGGTCTGGCTGCTCACGACTCCAGCATTGGGTCGAGCACGCAGCGGCATGTCAAACTTCTCTACAGATTGCAGCGCTCGAGCCCGCCGAGTCCCTTCACGGCATGTTCGAGTCGGATTCCGATCTGTCTGACGTGCCTTCCGAGTGCGAAAGCTGTGATCCTGCAGCAGAGGTCTTGATGGCGGGCTCTCATCAGAGTTCACCGCCTGGCTTCGGTCGTGGCAAGCACGAGACTGGAGGTCCGTCGAAAGAGCAGCCGCACCACGACAAGGAGGTTCTTCATACTCCCATCATCGGCACGACTGCCGAGGCCCAAGCGATGGAGGCCGCGCGCATTCGTTTGGAAGAGCTCCAGGCAAAGATTGATGAGCGTGCTCGCCAGCGCCCGCCATGCCCCAGACGACGTCATTGACAATTGTTTCCGACTGGTTCTGACGACGACGTTGAGGTATACCGAACTCCTGTGTTAAATGTACCTGCTGCTGCTAGGATAGCAGATTCCATTCAGCTGTCCCGATCAGAGGCTGGAAGAGGGCCGCTGCAGATCAGAGCACTGTTGGATGCAACGTAGCGTCAGAATTCAGTAGTTTCTCAGTCCCGTAACAGGATACACGGCAATTCGCCCAAAGCAGAGACCGTTCAGTCGGCACACAGCCCTGGATCACCCTTGCGTCGTCGAGGCGGCGGTTTCCGTAAAGAGCAAGACATAGATCAGCATCACCGTGAGGACCACTGTCGAGTGCCCGCTCCTCCGTGGAGTGGTCCGTACGCGCCCCGACGCCAGGACGACAGGCGCTCCTTCGGTGATGAGTAGGACACGGACTTTGACGCCCATGCCTACCTTGTTCAGAAGTGGATTGAGAAGGGCAAAGCCTATAGAGAAGGAGATGACAGAGATGTGCCGAGTGGAAGTTTAGCTGTGGTTTCTGGTCCTGAGTGTTTCAACAAAGCTATACGTTCTACAGAGATTCCCCCCAACTTCAGAATGACGGCGGGGATCCGAAATTTTTCTGGTGAAACAAAGCCAGAGACTTGGTTAGATGATTACCGAGTGGTTGTGCAGATTGGCGGCGGAAATGACAATGTTGCAATGAAGCACCCGCCCCTCATGTTGGATGGTTCAGCTCGAGCTTGGTTGAATCGTTTGGCTCCTTCCAGCATACATTGTTGGGAAGACCTTGCCGGAGTGTTTGTCTGGACATTTGAGGGCACTTGCAAGCGCCCAGCAGGTCTGGTCGACTTACAGCACTGCGTCCAGAAGCCCAATGAAACCTTAAGGGATTATATTTAGTGATGGTCAACCCTGCATCATACAGTGGAGAATGTGTCGGAACACCAGGCTGTTTATGCTTTCAAGGCTGGTGTGAGATACAGGGAGCTGTACCTGAAGTTCGGGCGCACTGGTGAAATTTCACTCGGCAAGATGATGGAAATTGCCACCCGGTGCACCAATGGAGAGGAAGAAGACCGCCTCCATAGCGGCAAAGGAAGAGTTGCCGCCAACGAGTCTGGCGGCGGCAACAATCGGAAACAAAAGCGGAAGGCTGAAGACCCGGCTCCGGCAAAGGCAGCGGCGCTGATGACTCAGTCGAAGAACAAGGGCAAAGCCAAGGCTCAGTATGCCCCCAAGAAGTGGAAAGGTCAGTCAGGAACTGATATCATGGATCAGCCATGTGTGATTCACACGAGGAAAGACGCAGAAGGCAACCTGATTTTGCCCAAGCACACCACTCGACAGTGTCGAACCCTTATCCAGCAATTCAAGGGAGACCAGTCAAGTGAGAAATCTCCTGAAAAGGGAGATGAAGATGAGGAAAAGGAAACATTCCCGGATGTCATTGCTACACTGGTGATCTTTGCTGATGTCGAGAGCAAGAGTCGTCTGAAAGTCATTAATAGGGAAATCAATATGGTTGTGCCAGACACCCCCACCTACCTTAAATGGTCCTAATATGCTATCACATTCGACCAGACAGACCATCCTGCTTGTGTGGCCACTCTCGGTCGACAGGCTCTGGTAGTTGATCCGGTGGTGCAGGGGACTCGACTCAGAAAGGTCCTCATGGACGACGACAGCGGCCTGAACATTCTTTATGTGGATACCCTGAAAGGGATGGGCATTCCGATGTCCCGTCTGAGCAAGAGCTGCATGCAGTTTCACGGGGTCATCCTAGGAAAGAAGGCCAAGTCACTCGGCCAGATAGCATTGGATGTGACATTTGGGAATGACAAAAATTTCCGAAAAGAAAAGTTAACATTTGAAGTCGTGGATTTCAAGAGTGCTTACCACGCCATTTTGGGTCGACCCCCTTATGCACGTTTCATGGACCAACCATGTTACGTGTATCTCAAGTTGAAAATGCGAGGCCCTAAGGGCATGATCACGGTCACTGGCAATCGACAGTGGGCCGAAGAGTGTCTCCAGCTAGGCTCCAAGATCGTCGATCAACAGATGGTCATGGTCGAGCTGGAGGAATGCAAGAAATCTGCTGACCCTGCTGATTTGCTCCGTGCGAAGAAGCCGACTTCCGGGTCGGCATTTCAGTCGGCAGGGGAAGTGAAGAAGGTGCACATCCACCCGATGGATCCAACTGCTGCCCCGACGAATATCTCAACAATACTCGACAGTAAATAGGAAGCCGAGCTCATCCAGTTCCTTCGTGAGAACTGAGATATCTTTGCATGGAAGCCTTCTGACATGCTGGGGATTCCCAAGGAGCTCGCTGAGCACCATCTGCGACTGAATCCGAAAGCCAAGCCCGTTAGGGAGCATTTGCGTCGATCAGCGGCGGAGAAGCGCAAGGCAATCGGAGAAGAAGTGGCCCGTCTTTGGCAAGCCAAGTTCATTCAGGAGATTTACCACTCCGCGTGGCTCCCGAATGTTGTGATGGTGCCAAATAAAGATAAGTCATTGTGCATGTGCATTGACTTCAAACATCTCAATAAGGTGTGCCCAAAAGACCATTTTCCGCTCCCCCGCATAGATCAAATTGTTGACTCAACAGCGGGGTGCGAGCGTTTATCGTTTTTGGACGCTTATTCTGGGTACCATCAGATCCGTCAGTATGGCCCGAACGAAATAAAGACAACCTTCGTCACCCCATTCGGGTGCTTTTGCTACATCATCATGCCTTTTGGTCTTAAGAATGCCGGCGCTACTTTTATGCGCATGATTCAGAAATGTTTACTCGACCAGATCCCTCGGAATGTCAAGGCATACATGGATGATATAGTGGTCAAGTCCCGCAAAGGTTCCGACCTGCTGGCTGACTTGGATGAGACATTCGCCAATCTGAGGCGATTCGACATAAAGCTGAATCCAGCCAAATGTACCTTCGGTGTCCCTAGCGGCAAGTTGCTCGGTTTTCTCGTTTCCGAGCGAGGAATTGATGTCAATCCCGAGAAGATCAGCGCCATTACCCATATGTAGACTCTCGTGCGAGTGCATATCGTTCGGAAGCTCACACGTTGCTTGGCAGCATTGAGTCGATTCATTTCTCGTCTTGGTGAGAAGGCTCTGCCCTTATATCAGTTGATGAAGAAGTCTGACATGTTCGACTGGACTCCCGAAGCCAAATCAGCGTTTGTTGAGCTCAAAGCCCTGCTCTCCACCCAGCCGGTGCTTGCCGCTCCTGCCAGCAAGGAGCCCTTTCTCCTGTAAATCACGACCACAAATCAGGTCGTCAGTACAGTGCTGACTGTCGAGCGAGAAGAGGAGGGTAAAACCTATCAAGTCCAGCGGCCAGTTTATTATATCTCAGAAGTATTGTCCCCCTCAAAGTAAAGATATCCACACTATCAGAAGCTGGTGTATGGTATTTACCTATCAGCGAAGAAGGTGGCGCATTATTTCCAGGACCATTCGATTTCAGTCGTCAGTGATGCTCCTTTGTCTGAGATTTTCAATAATCGCGACGCATCAGGTCGAGTGGCTAAATGGGCAATTGAGCTTGGACACTTTGACATCAGATTCGAGGCCAAGAAAGCAATCAAGTCCCAAGCATTGGCAGATTTCATGGCCGAGTGGACTGAACAACAACAACCCATCCAAGTTCACCCAGCGCATTGGACAATGTTCTTTGACGGCTCCAAAATGTTGAATGGGTCCGGTGTTGGTGTTGTCTTGATATCCCCCAGAGGCGACAAGCTCAGTTATGTCTTGGAAATTCACTTTGATTCCTCCAACAATGAGGCAGACTATGAAGCACTTTTGTATGGGTTACACATGGCTATCTCACTCGGCGTCAAGTGCCTGATGGTTTATGGCGACTCAGATTTGGTGGTGAATCAAGTGATGAAAGAGTGGGATGTTAGAAACACCGCTATGAACGGATACCGCAATGCAGTCCGGAAGTTGGAGAAGAAATTTGAAGGCTTGGAAACTCATCATGTTCCCCGACTAAAAAATCAAGCGACCGATGAGCTGTACAAGATTGGTTCCACTCGGTGGCCTATCCCCAGCTGTCGTGGATTTATCACAGCAGATGTCTGGGTGAACGGACTTAGGTTCGGGGCAAAGATGCAACTATGTGGCGGCTTGAAGGGGTTGGTCGGAATCGGGAGACACGGAGTTTACCCAGGTTCGGCCCCTCCGATGGAGATAAAAGCCTACGTCCTGCTTGTCTGATATTGATGATGATGAAGATCTCTCGGCTACAAGGATGCTAATTGCTACCTCTAATCATGAGAGCCTCTAATCTATCTATCTCTAATCTCTTGTGTTGTCTAAACTTGTGGACTTGTCAATCTTGTTCCTCTTAGGGGCGCTCTACCCCTCCTTATTATATAGGTGGAGAGGGTAGGCTTACAAATAGAGTCCTACTAGGAGTAGGATTAGGACTAGCCTCTCATGAATCCTACTCCAGGTCTTATTTCCTTTAAGGGAATCCTTCTCTCTTCGGGTCTTCTCTTGTGAGCCGCCAGGCGCCGGCTCACCCGCCGGGTCTTGGGCTTTGTCATCCTGCGACCCCTCTACCGGGTCATTAATGAAACGTCATGTCTTTGCCGGGTCTCCTGTGAGTCACCAGGCCGGGTCATACCGCGGGGTATATCCCCGACATTAGGCCCCAGGTTAGCTTGAATTTATTCATGGTAAGCTCCTGAAATAAGAGTAACAAATATGTTAAGCGGCCGATTTTCTCCTTTGGCTGGTTTATAAAATGTCTCCTCTGAAATCCAGGTCTTGATAATCATCTTGCTTGTCAATGTCCTTTGAAAAATATTGAGAATAGAACACCCATATGCCATTGAATCGGCTTCCAATACTCTTGGCGGGTCATCTCCTCCGGGTCATAATCATTGATGATGCTGGGTCATTATCACTGATGAGGCCGGGTCATTATCGTTGGTGACGCCGGGTCAAACAACTAGAATCCAGCTGACTTGATAAAAATATTGGGAAAAAACCCATCTGATGTAAGCCGGTCTTCCATTGTTGTGAAGCAGGGCGACTTATATAAACTCTAGCGGGTTATGATCTTTTGATGACGTCGGGTCTAACAATTGGACTTCATAATTAACATCTTGAAAACTCTCCTCAAAGTTTTTGATATGTCCATATTACCTGTAGCCCCCAAGCTCCGAGATTTTCCATGATAACTTGGTGCTTTGCAAATAACATTTTGGACTGTGTAGCCCCCCAAGTGTCGGGTTGTTCTGCCTGCAGCAGCCTGGGACTTATAATTGCCTTATACCTTATAAAGCTTTGGCGGGTGTAGCCCCCAAGGGCCAACTCATCAGAAAGTTTCGGCGGGTGTAGCCCCCAAGGACCGGCTTATCAGAAAGTTTCGGCGGGTGTAGCCCCCAAGGGCCGGCTCATCAGAATGTGATGCACCGGGTCTTCAATTTGAACCTCATAATCTGTTTAAACAGCTGAATACTATATCCCCCAAGTGCTGGGTCGCATGCTTGCAGCGACTTGGGACTTTGAAAAGTTGATCTGGGCGGTGTACTCCCCAAGTGCCGGGTCAGTAAGAATTGCTGGGCTGGGACTTTAGAAAAATATAGAAAGCCCGGCTCATCTCCTTGTGATAATATGGTCTTGCTGATAATAGTGATTTGAAAACTGGCTTGCATTAGCCCCCAAGTGCCGTGGTGCGTGCTTGTAGTGACAGGGGACTTGCGTATTTGATATAAACTGGCCTTGAATAATGTAGCCCCTAAGTGCTGGGTTGTCTGCCTGCGGCGACTCGGGACTATGTGAGAATAATATGACTCTTTGTTTGAATGAATCTTTGACCGTAGTTGTAATATAATCCAGAGTGAATATCCTGAAATAACTCCTTTGTCTTTGACATGAAATCCCTGCTCGTGGTTGCGATGCAACCCGGCAAATATATATTGGAAGAATTCCATGATTGTTGTAGATTACTAAAGTGCACAATTGAAGAAATCAGAGAACCGGCCAATTATATGACACGACATTATATCTGACAGGGCTGTTCTTCAAGAATAATCAACTTTCCAATATAATGACGACTCATCTTTAATAAACAATACCTGCAAAAACAAGACAGAATATGTTCCGTGTTGCAGTAAGGGTGGATTGAAAAAGCACAACCCGAAGATGTTATATCATTCATAACATTGCTCCTTCTTTCATAATCTGGCTCTGACCCGGCTTGAGAAGCCGGCATGACATGTGAATATGATGAAATATATGATGCAATGTATGATGCCATGTATGATGCAAGATGCAATGTATGATGTAATGTTAACTTGTCAACCTTTTTTGGCATAAAGCCGACGGATAGGCGTTAGAAGCTGTATCCGAAGGTAGGAAGCCGCCCTCGCCGCAACTCATTTTCCTGAGCCAGATTTTTTTGGCATAAAGCCTGGTGCCGCGACTCATTTTCCTGAGCCGGTTTTAACTTTAACCAGTGTAGGGTCTCTATCGAGAGTAGCCGTCAATTTCTTTGATCGGTTCAGGGTCTCTAGGCGAGATAAATAGCAAGAGTTTGATGGGTCAAGCCGTTTTAACTTTAACCAGTGCAGGGTCTCTATCGAGAGTGGCCGTCAATTTCTTTGAGCGGTTCAGGGTCTCTAGGCGAGAGTAACTGGTAAGAGTTCGGTGGGTTAAGCCGTTTTAACTTTAACCAGTGCAGGGTCTCTATCGAGAGTGGCCGTCAATTTCTTTGAGCGGTTCATGGTCTCTAGGCGAGAGTAACTGATAAGAGTTCGGCAGGTCAAGCCGTTTTAACTTTAACCAGTGCAAGGTCTCTATCGAGAGTGGCCATCAATTTCTTTGAGCGGTTCAGGGTCTCTAGGCGAGAGTAACTAATAAGAGTTCGGTGGGTCATGAGATTTTAGCTACCCGTCGGTAGAAAACCTCTCATAACCGCGGCTAAGCATGCTTTTAGCCGGAGATTTGGCATGAAGCCAGCCTATTGGGTGTTAGAAGCGATACCCGTCGGTAAGAAGCCCCCTTTTCGGCAATTACGACGCAAAGCGCGGGCGGATAGGCGTTAGAAGCTGTACCGGCTAAAGGTAGGAAGCCGCCCTCGCCGCGACTCATTTTTCTGAGCCGGAATTTTGTGCCTCTACGGCCGGCTAATAGGCGTTAGAAGCTGTACCCAGAGGTAAGAAGCCGCCGTTTGCCGATCTCAATTGATGTATCAACCGTAACATTTTTGAACTCTTCTTGTAAGTCGCCATCTTGTAAACCGCCATCTTGTATAAAGAAGCGACAGCAGCTCCAAGTGATGATCCAATAAATCTGGGCACCTATGTTTGAATGGTGCATTACGGCGGTTCGTCCTCTTGGGCAACTATAATCTTCCGTTAGTAATGTAATAGCCCCTAGAATTGTACTTTCTCTTGCAAAGATCCGGGGTTCTTGTTGAAAACGACTAAACGTGTCTCGCCATGTCTGTGGCCCCCGAGTCTTAAGTTGACTCGAAGAGGCGGCTTGAGAATCTTCACTGAAAGTTGAGGTTGGCCATGGCGGGTTATATATGATCCAGCAAGCACTGATATGTTTGATGTAGACTAGACCATAGGGTGGCGGGTCATGAGCGTCCATTGGGAGGCTCAAGTGAGCAGGCGCAGTACTGGCGTGTTGATATAGACGTAGAAGTCAGCCGCGACATTTGAAGATGGCGCGGTCGCGAGAGACAGCCGCGGCATTGTAAGTTGGCGCGGTCGTGAGAGACGACCGTGGCATTGTAAGCCGGCATGGTCGTGAGAGGCGGCCGCGACATTGTAAGCCGACGCGGTCGCAAGAGACGGCCGTGGCATTGTAAGCCGGCGCGGTGGTGAGAGATGGCCATGGCATTGTAAGCCGGCGCGGTGGTGAGAGAAGGCCACGACGTATGTTGGTGAAGACCATAAGGCAGGTATGGCGGCTTGTCGCACTCATTCGGCGGCTCATACTGGCGGGTGAACGCACGCGGTATCGGCAAATTGATGTAGATCGTCTGCGGGGACGACGACTCCCTTGCGTCCATCGAGCAATGCAACACGCCGGTGTGCACTCTAACTCCGCGGTATCATGCCACACGAACAATGGTCCTGCATGAAAATATTGCAAGAGATGGAGTAATTGTTGTCGAACGGGTTAACATGTATGAAAAAAATAGAATTAATACCACCTGATTTTTTTCGTCAGATAAATACAGATACTGATGGCACCTGTTTTTTTATTACCCACCCCTCCCCTCACTCCCTTTCCTATCTAGCCGCATCCTACCTCCCCTCCGTCCCCATGTGCAATAGAAGGCAAAGGAGGTGGGCTCGGGGTGAAGCCACGGGGAGCCGGCGGCGCAGAGCGGAAACCGTGGTAGGGGCGTGCACGCGAGGAGGAAAAGGAGCTAGGGGCGTCTCGGACATCTGCTGGTGGGTGCAGACGCGAGGCAAGCACTAGTGGCTCATACGGCGAGGCGCGCGTGGCGGCTCGAAGGTACTGCGAGGCCAGGCGGGCACAACGATGCGACGGCTCGGACGCAAGGCGACGGGGGGAACCAGAGCCAGTTCGAGGCAAAGGCGGGGCCGGCTCGGCATGGCAGCGGCGGTGGCGGAGCTTGGCACTACGGCGAACTAGCGAGGCGGGAGCAGCGGTTAGCGGCTACAGCGGCGGCCGGCTCGGCGCGTAGGCAATGCAGGGTGTTTTAGTGCCGGGTCGATGGAAGCGAGGTGACTTAGAGGCAGCCCGTTGCTGCGGGAGAGGGGGGCTAGGCGTGGGGGCAGCCATAGCGGAGGGTGGAGCCTCAGTGGCTACGATGGTTCGGCGTAGCGGGGAAAAGGGAGTGGGGGCCACGGCAACGGATGGCCCGGAGGCCGGCTTGGTGCGGGCGGAGGCGGAGCTGCAACAAGCTCAAGGAATGGCGGCTCATGGAGACAACTTGGAGAGGCCCCTGGCGGCTCAATGGTGGCTGGGCACGCGGTGCACGGTCGGAGCAGAGGCCCGCTGTTGCGGCTGCGGCTGGGCGGCGGCGGCGGCTGATGGCCGGGTGAAGCCATGACGGCGGGCCGCGCGGTGGAAGGCGAGGCGTGTGGGCGGCTCAGAGGCGCAGGACACGGCGGCGGTCCGTCCAAGCGACGACGGCAGCTCTCGGCCGGGTGAAACCATGGTGACGGGTCCGGCCAAGTGACGACCACGGCTCCCGGCCGGGCAAAGCCATGGTGGCGGGTGGATGCAGCAGCGAAGCAGCTGCTGAGGCGGAGGCTCGTGGGCTGGGAGCCGTGATGATGAGATGCACTGCGAGGCGGGAACGGCGGAGGCCATGGCAGCAGCTCAGCTATGGCAGAGGCCGGGTGCGGCCAGGTCCGGAGGCGGTGGAGTGGCAAGGCCAAACTGGCCACGGTGAGTCGCCATGGCGCGCGGCAGGCAGCCGGTGAAGCCAGCACGGCAAGACAGCGGAGCAAAAGCAAGGCGTGGGGATGGTGGCTTGACGGTAGTCAGCAATTTGAGGCGGCAGCTGAAGCCGTGATGGAAACTGGTCCGAGCAAGAAACAACCATTGACGCAGCCAACCGGGTGAGATGTGCAGTTGCGAAAGCACCTTGGTGCGGGGGAACAGGCCGTGACGACGAAGAGTCGGCCCGTTGCAGAGGCAGAGGTCGCGACGGCTCAGACGGCTTGGGAGGCAGCAAGTCGGCCGACGGCTCAAACGGCACAGGAGGCAAGGCAGTTTTAGAGGCGTAGACGGAGCTAAAGGCAGCCGCGGCGGCTCTACCACGGCAGAGGAAAAGCACGACCAGGTGTGAGAGAGCCGACGTCCTGGGCGGTGTAGACCAAGTCCGTGCCTGTCGCTAGACCATGGCCCGCTGGGCCAGTCCACGTCCGTGTCTGCTTCCTGGTCGTGGACTCCTTTCTTTCTTTCCATTGACGTGTTTAGCTTTTGCATGACTAGATGTAGCTAGAGGTCCCATCAATTGATTTGGATGGACTGTCTCCATGGATCATCGTTGCAGCGTACACCGGTCGTGGCAGAAAACAGCAGTTGACGGCGTCTCACAAAAATACTCCTTCCGATTTTGACTGGCCGTTTGCCTTTGCAATTCACGTGAGTATGTACACAAAAAATACTCAAAACGTCGACACGGAGAAATTCCATCGGGTAGACGCACACGTACGTGAGGGCAGTACCGTAGTTGATCCCCATGACAATGTTTTTGAGGAATCCATGCAAACAAAACATCCGGCTGACGTGGGGAAGTAGTCGTCAAGATTATTTTACGAAAAATTGGAACCCATACAAATAGAGTGTAACGCCGGATTTTTCTTCTGGTATTGATCTCAAATTAGATCAAAGTGGTCGTTGATGAAGATACTTCTGTGTCCGCTCTTTCTCATCTAGTTGATCACGGATTTCTTGATCCCTGCGAAAGATCCCTCCAAGAACACAAATCCACCGTGCTCAAGCCCCACGGTGGGCGCCAACTGTCGTGGATTTATCACGGCAGATGTCCGGGTGAACGGACTTAGGTTCGGGGCAAAGACGCAAGTATGTGGCGACTTGAAGGGGTTGGTCGGAATCGAGAGACACGGAGTTTACCCAGGTTCGGCCCCTCCGATGGAGATAAAAGCCTACGTCCTGCTTGTTTGATATTGGTGATGATGAAGATCTCTTGGTTACAAGGGTTCTAATTGCTACCTCTAATCATGAGAGCCTCTAATCTATCTATCTCTAATATCTTGTGTTGTCTAAACTTGTGGACTTGTCAATCTTGTTCCTCTTACGGGCGCTCTACCCCTCCTTCTATAGGTGGAGAGGGTAGGCTTACAAATATAGTCCTACTAGGAGTAGGATTAGGACTAGCCTCTCACGAATCCTACTCCAGGTCTTATTTCCTTTAAGGGAATCCTTCTCTCTTCGGGTCTTCTCTTGTGAGCCTCCAGGCGCCGGCTCACCCGCCGGGTCTTGGGCTTGGTCATCCTGTGACCCGTCTGCCGGGTCATTAATGAAATGTCATGTCTTTGCCAGGTCTCCTGTGAGTCACCAGGACGGGTCATACCGCGGGGTATAGCCCCGACACCAGCGGTGTGTTCCTAAAGCACTTGCACACTCCTTCTGTTCAAGAGGATCCCTTCACCGAAGAGCCCCCACAAGCTTTGAGCTCCTCTGACTCGACTGAAGTCGATGTTCCTGCTGTGATTGACCTGGTCATGGAGATTCTAGTTATCATTCCCTACTGGACTGTGCCATACATTGCCTATATCCTTAGACAAGAGCTCCCTGAAGATGAAGCAGAGGCTCGACAGATTGTGCGCAGGTCCAAGACTTTCACTGTGATGGGAGATCAGCTATTCAGAGAGAGTGTGACTGGTGTCACCTAGCGCTGCATTTCCCCCGAGGAAGGTCAGATGATTCTAGATGAAATCCACTCGGGAACTTGCGCCCACCATGCCTCTTCGAGGGCGATCATCGCTAAAGCATACCGAGCTGGTTTTTACTGGCCACGAGCTAATGAGATGGCTAAGGACATCGTTGATCACTGCGAGGGCTGCCAGTTCTATGCGAATCTGTAGCACAAGCCGACATCTGCTCTAAAGACAATTCCTCTCGCCTGGCTGTTTGTGGTTTGGGGACTCGACATGGTTGGTCCCTTCCGACCCAGAAAAGGAGGATTCACCCACGTGTTGGTAGGAGTCGACAAATTCACCAAGTGGATTGAAGCCAAGCCCATCAAGAAGCTGAATTCCCGTACAGCGGTCATGTTCATGAGGGAGATCATTATCCGATACGGCATTCTGCACAACATCATCATGGACAACGACACTAATTTTGACTCGGAAGAATTCAGGAGATTCTGTAACTCCCAAGGCACCCGAGTGGATTATGCTTCTGTTGCACATCCTCAAACCAATGGGCAAGTTGAGAGGGCAAATGGTCTCATTCTGCAAGGTCTAAAGCCTCGTCTCATGCGCGATTTGGATCATGCCGCCGAAGCGTGGGTAACTGAGTTGCCGTCTGTTATGTGGGGATTGAGGACAACGCCTAATCGGTCGACTAGACGAACTCCTTTCTTCCTTGTCTATGGCGCTGAAGCCATGTTGCCGAGTGACCTGGCCCACAATTCTCCTCGAGTGGAGCTATATTCTGAGGCTGAAGTTGAATAGGCCAGACAGGATGGGGTAGATCTTCTGGAGGAGGAGCGAGAGATGGCTTTGATCCGGACCACTCCCTATCAGCAAGACCTGCGGCGCTTCCATGCAAGGAATGTCAAGAGTCGAGCGTTCCATGAGGGAGATTTGGTGCTCCGGGTGAATCAACATCGACCTCACAAGCTTGCTCCTGCATGGGAAGGCCCTTTTGTCATCACTAAGGTGCTAAACAATGGAGCCTATCACCTGTATAATCTCATGAAACAGATAGATGAGCCACGAGCCTGGAATGCATATCTGCTTTGGTGTTTTTACACTTGAGACAAGAGTTCTTTGATGTAATAAGAATACTTCATCAATGCGATTCACGTTTCTGTGATATATACTTCGTCGATTCCAACCATGCAGTTACATTCTTGGGGATAATCCGAGCGATGAGCAATCCTCACACTCGGGGGCTTAGCTGGAAAACATGTTTCGCCTAAGTTAGAAACCCTGTCGGGTGGATAATAGTCCATTCATTCGACGGTCTATTTGTGAATCCGTCTTCGCTTAGGTTCAAAAAAAATACTCCGAGTGATGAGCAATCCTCACACTCGGGGGCTTAGCTGCGAAACACGTTTCACCTAAGTTAAAAACCTCGTCGGGTGGATAGTAATCCATTCACTCGACAACTTAGCTGCGAATCGACATTCGCCTAAGTTCAAAAATACTCTGAGTGATGAGCAATCCTCACACTCGGGGGCTTAGCTGTGAAACACGTTTCGCCTAAGTTAAAACCATCATCAAGTGGAAAGTAATCCATTCACTTGACAACTTAGCTGCGAATCGACATTCGCCTAAGTTCAAAAATACTCCGAGTGATGAGCAATCCTCACACTCGGGGGCTTAGCTGCGAAACACGTTTTGCCTAAGTTAAAAACCTCGTCGAGTGGAAAGTAATCCATTCACTCGACAACTTAGCTGCGAATCGACATTCGCCTAAGTTCAAAAATACTCCAAGTGATGAGCAATCGTCACACTCAGGGGCTTAGCTGCGAAACACGTTTTGCCTAAGTTAAAAACCTCGTCGAGTGGATAGTAATCCATTAACTCGACAACTTAGCTGCGAATCGACATTCGCCTAAGTTCAAAAATACTCCGAGTGATGAGCAATCCTCACACTCGGGGGCTTAGCTGCAAAACACGTTACGCCTAAGTTAAAAACCTCGTCGAGTGGATAGTAATATATTCACTCGACAACTTAGCTGCGAATCGACATTTGCCTAACTTCAAAAATACTCCGAGTGATGAGCAATCCTCACACTCGGGGGCTTAGCTATGAAACATGTTTCGCCTATGTTAAAAAGCACATCGAGTGGATAGTAATCCATTCACTCGACAACTTAGCTGCGAGTCGACATTTGCCTAAGTTCAACAATACTCCGGGTGATGAGCAATCCTCACGCGCGGGGACTTAGCTACGAAACACGTTTCGTCTAAGTTAAAAACCTCGTCGGGTGGATAGTAATCCATTCACTCGACAACTTAGCTGTGAATCGACATTCGCCTAAGTTCAAAAATACTCTGGGTGATGAGCAATCCTCACGCTCGGGGACTTAGCTGTGAAACACGTTTTGTCTAAGTTAAAAACCTCGTCGGGTGGATAGTAATCCATTCACTCGACAACTTAGCCACGAATCGACATTCGCCTAAGATCAAAAATACTCCGAGCGATGAGTAATCCTCACGCTCGAAGGATTAACTACGAAAGCATTTCGCCTAAGTTAAAAACAAAATCAGTCGAACAAATGATTGAAAGCCAAAGCACGAGTAAAATCCGAAGGTAAAACCGTGGATAAACGTCTTGTGCAGAAGCAAATGTGCTCAAGCCTACGGCCTGAATGAAGTTTTAGGGGATACAGTTCCACTCGACATACCGAGGAAACTTTAACTGTTTTTTCCAAAGACCCAAGTTCTGGTAGCTGCCTCGATGAAGGTTTCCATGAAGTCCTCGAACTGGAGTTTCTTCGTGTTTACCACCTGGAGCTCCTTCAGCTTCTCCTCCCTCACGTCCCTATAGTGGACCCTAACGAGTGACAATGCCACGTCGGCCCCGCAGCGAGCAGCAGATTTTTTCCAAGCTGGCACTCGACCGGGAAGTTTGTTCAGGCGAGCCATCATGGAATTGAGGTTGAGCTGAAGAGTGTCCACAGGCCATAGCTCCTTGTCGATTCTTTCCATGGCAGATTTCAGTCGAGTGATGTAGGCCTGGGCACCCTGGAGCCGAAAGTTGAGCCGCAACATATTCATCGCCACCGCATCAGCAACCGGTGACTTGATAGGGTCAAGCATGGGCTCAATCTCTTATGTTTCCTTTTCAAAGTCCTGGCAGAATTCTGTTGAAGAAGGGGAAATAGGAAGAGAATCGGTGAACTGCGACCCTCAAATTTTTTGCAAATGTCAGTTGACAAGAAATACTCACCGTCGAGCAGAAGATACATCTTCCTCGAGAATTCGCTCAGATGCTTCTCTAGGCCGTTACCCCTGTTGGTTAGTTGCTCGGCCTTCTTGAAAAGGTCCGCATGCTTCTGCTTCAGCTTGGTGTTCTCGTCCTCCAGCTCCTTGGCAGCCGCCAGCTTTCATTCCGCGGCTTCAGTCTTCTCCTTGGCCGCTCGTTGAGCGTCAGCAAGCGCCTTGTCCTTCTCCTCCAGTGCCTTCTTAATGGAATCTAAAGAAATAAAATTGTTGAGTCGCGCTCGGAGTCTATAGTTTTCATTGTGTACGTCTGTTCGAGTGAGAGCACTCGGTTAAAAACATGGAGAGTGAAGAGGAGAATGCAGAAAATTAGCAGTAATTACCTCCCAAAGTCTTCATCTCAGCACGCACTCGCTCCAGAGCATTGTTGGAGACCGCCAGATCGACTTGCAGCCGGTTCCTTTCGTCCTCCACGTCCTTATACTCCGCCCCAAGTTCACAAGCCCTCTGGAATCAACATAAAATAGAAATTCAATCGGCGAGTGACACTTGGGATAGTCGACTAGGTATCGAACGCCGGCGAGTGGCTATCTTAGGAGAATTCAGGCAGAAAGTCCACTTGACATGTCAAGTGGCTTTGGCACTCCGCACACCATAAACAAATTCAAAAAATTTCTCTATTAAGACCCCTGCCGATGCAAGCACTCGACAGCGGTCTCGTGGACTACACCTAGTGGGTGCGCTAAGAGCGCCCCACTAAGACGGTTAACTCTTGACCCGTCGAGTAACTCGTCAGAAAAAATATACACTCGACAAGGTCAGCCCTGTCACGACACTTGACCCATCGAATGACACACCTCCCTACTCTATGAAGTGTAGTCTATCCTTATGCAGTGTCATATCATGGTTTGCGAATAATATCCATGAAACCTCCAAGGTAGCTACAAAGTGGTGTGATTCAAGACGAGGTGTATCCTGTATACAACAGACTCTAAGACCCCTGCCGAGTCGCCTAGTACCCTAGTACCACACGTACTATCAATCCCAGTCCTACTCGACTACGATCCGGTCTATTCGAGTGGAGAAAATTCAAACATTCTACAGCAATCACCCACTGGGTGTACATCAGCCAAGAGAAGACATGAATTCAATCGACAATGCACTTACAATTGAACTTACTCGGACATTGGTACGGAGGGCTGCGCTGACATCATAAGCCAGTTTGCTAGCCTCGAGCACCTCCTTGGTCCTCAGCATGATCTGCTCCGCCTGGATCATGGCCTCCTTCGCTGCTCCGGTCTGATCCTCCGGGGTGCGATGCAGAGAGAAGGTCGTCATAGGTGGGGTCGGCCTGGTCGCTGGGGCAGCTGAGGCAGTCTGAAGGAGTCCATTTGGAGTCAACGTCACGACGGTCGAAAGAGATGGAGGAGCATGCGATAGAGGTGCTGTGGGTTCATCCCTGAGTCGTGCCGAGTCGCCTCTCCCCTGGGAAGACTCTGTAGTCGAGCGCTGAGGCGCCTGCACCGATGATGCCCTCCGGGTACAAGCGCACGAAGTTTCCAGTTGATACTCATCGTCCTCCACCTGAATGACCTCTGCAATGACAACCGATAGTGTTAACATCTACATGTGTCGAGTCCCATCTGGACGAACCAACAACTTTCTTACCTCTATGAGAAGTGGCTACATCAACATTGTCAACATCCATAGCTTCTTCTCCATCTCGATGAGGCGAGGTCACAGATGTAGCAGCTCTGACGGATTGAGTGGCATTCGTTCAGATACAACTCCAGACTTCAGTCGACAGAACAAGTACGGAAATAAACACTTACGTGGAGACGACAGGTATGGCCACCCTCATGCGAGGCAGAGCTTTGCGAGGTTTGGAGATGGCTTGCTTGGGTTGCTTGGCCAGCCTTTCACTCGACTCAACAGTCGAAGGGCGACTCCGTTTTAGGTTCTTCTCGCCAGGGCCTGGAGCTTTGTCCTCAGCAACTGCCGGATCCTTGCGGGCCTTGGTGCGACTTTTGCATCGGAGATGTGACTCGACCTCTTCTTCTTCGCCGGAGTCCTCGTATTCTTCCTCGGTGTCGGAAGAACCATCACCGTCCACACTGCCACCCTCGCTCACCACGCCATCTTCCACATGGTTCCCGTTGGAAACGGGCGAGTGCATGTTCGTCCACTCCTGCATGATTTAAGGGAGTAAGTCAGTTTATAAGTCAAAGTATCACCCGACAGTACAACATCAGTCGACACCTCACAACTCACCAGATTCTTCGGCGGGTTTTCGACCGAGTAAGGTCAGACCCTCTTGGCTCACAGAGGATTGTCGCAAGCTCTAGTGATGCTAGGAAGCCACTGCTCGACAGTTTTCTGTGGAACCTCCTCTGGATGGGTCCTGGTCGTGTCCTCTGGGCCCGCGTAATGCCACATGGTGTGGTCTTTGTCCTGGAGCGGCTGGATACGTCGACCGAGAAACGTCTCAAGCAAATCCATTCCGGTCACTCCGCCCTGGATCAATTGCACCACCGCTTCGACCAGGATACCCACTTGGACATGCTCCTCTTCGGTCACCCTCAAAGATTGGGGAACATCGGGGCGGTCGGGTGTATAGGGGGGAAGGCCATTCGACATATTAGGTGACACAACATCTTTGCAATAGAACCAAGTCGACTGCCAGCCTCTAACAGACTCGTGAAAAGTCATGGTAGGGAAGGAACTACTCTCTCTTTTCTGAACCCCTAAGCGTCCACACAACTGGAGCACATGAGTCTTCCCATCGGCAAGGAGAGCTTTCTTCACGGTCTGGGATCTGACCGTGAAGAGGTGCTTGAACAACCCCCAATGGGGAGAGCAGCCCAGGAAACATTCGCACAAAGTGACGAATGCAGACAGATAAGCGATGGTATTTGGCAAGAGGTGGTGTAGTTGAGCACCGAAAAAGTTCAAAAATCCCCTAAAGAATGGGTGGGGAGGCATGGAAAAACCTCTTTCGACATGGGAGAGAAGAAGAATCCGCTCCCCGTTGCGTGGCTCTGGCTCACGCTCCTTCCCCGCCAACCTCCAAGCGCCATCTGCCACGAGCCCGTCGGAGACGAGGCCCTCCATGTCCTCGCGAGTGACTACAGAGGGGATAAAATCCCCCTGCATCCAACCCGCCAGCGCGGTGAACCGGGCGGTCGAGGGCTTCTTACCCTTGAGCTTCGTCGCTCCCTTCTTCGCCCGCTCCAGCTTCTCCGTCGTGTTCTTCATCGTCAGCATGACAGCTCTCGTCGAGGAAGATCGGAGTGGGGTGCTGGGAGCAGAGGGGGCGGAGGAAAAGAGAGCAAGAACTAGCGGAGGTTCTATGTGAACCGTAGCATGGAAAGCTTTATATGCTGCCGAATGTCTCACTGACCAATGGACCCACGAGGTTACCGCGCACACCAACCGCTGACGGCTCCTGGTACGTGGCAATATGACCAGCGCGAAAATCAAGGTATCGTTCCTCCACTTGCCTTGATCGTGGCGTCATCATTGCGCGCGTGCATGCGCTTCCCCAAATTTTCGTATCCCGGAAAATTTGGGTTTGTCAGACCGACCCATTGCCTCCCAAGATACTGTCAGTTCACTCGGAGCAAAACAAATGTTGAATATCCACTCGGGCACTTTAAAGGCTGAATGGATCCGGGCGAGCAGAGAAGAATTCAATCGACGCAAGTTTCGTTGAAGCCCCGGACATCATTCGCAAGATTTTGCGTGTCGATCCTGAATGAACGCTAATGCTCAGAGTTCAATCAACACAAGTTCCATTGAAATCCCAAATATCATTCGGAGGATTTGATGCACTAACCCAAGGTCTATGTTGATACCTCCTCCCACCACTCAAACCCCGATCCATTCAGGGACTAATGACGAGGATATGTA
Source organism: Hordeum marinum (assembly GCA_022496015.1). Taxonomy (NCBI): domain Eukaryota; kingdom Viridiplantae; phylum Streptophyta; class Magnoliopsida; order Poales; family Poaceae; genus Hordeum; species Hordeum marinum. Next base: position 49,906,917 of record CM039672.1, read on the forward strand.
CATAGGGTAGGGTCCTAGGCAAGGCCCACATACCCTACCTAAGGACACCACATGGGAGGACTTGAAGATCAAGCATGAACTTTCGAGTGGATCCCTGGAGACATTCAAAGTCACTCGATAGTAATCCACTCGAAGACTCCCGCTCTCACTCGGCAGTCGCGTGTCACTCAGAAGACCTCGCTTTCACTCAATGCCAGAAGACCAGGAGCCATCAACAAGAGCCCAACGGGTAGATGCTGGTTCAATGGTCATTAGTAGCTTTTATTACGTACATTACCTATAATGGCATACTTTAAACCCCATGACCAGGCCCTTGGATGCGGGATAATTATGAAGGGAAGTGAACTCTTTATAAGCCGCCCCTCCCCTCCTGCACAGGGTTGGGAACCATTGTAATCTCAATATTCCACACGACATAAGCTCCCGAGCACTGAGACGTAGGGCTATTACCTCCACGAGAGGGGCTTGAACTCATACATCCATGTGTACACCCTTGCCATAGCTAGGACTCTGCCCTCTCCCTTCATACCCCTACCATCTACTGTCAGGCTCGTTCCCACGACACTAGGTATGTGGTTAGCTTCATGATTCATGCCATTCATTCTTGATTCTAGCTTGAGACCTTTAGTAATACTCTATTCCTCTCTCTCTCTTTTAGGCGCATCACAATAAAATGGAGGTGCCAAAGATGTACGACCTCTATGCAATGTCCCATACTGCCTCATACAAAAAGGTCAAGGCATTCTCTGAGTCTGAGCTCAATCATCCCGAGAAGTTCACCAACATCTCCTCCAACAACAAGCTCGTGAGGTACAGAGATGAGGGGAAGGCGAGGAAAGGGGAGGACTTTAACCCAAGCCAGGGGCCTATTGCTCCAGAGCTGGTGATGATAGCTGGCGACAGGAGGCCCCATGGCTCGATGGCCATTGGGATGGCCTTATACATTGTCCTAGCACTCTCCGGCAGATCAAGGCGTGCCAAACGAGCTCCTGTCCTAAGATAAGGCCTCGTCAACGGCCAGTCGATCTCGCCATCGAGGTTAGTTATACAGACTCGGATATGTTTCCTCATTATGTTGTGTGTGTGAACAAATATGATTACAATGCTAATGACGAGCTGTGTTGCAGGCCGCTACTCAGAAAGAGAGAGAGGCAACAAAGAGGCTTATGGTGGCGAAGGAGAAGGAGATGGAGGAGAGGATGTCTAGGTTGTTGGAGGAGCAGACGACACAGTCCGATGCGTCTTACCGGGCCATGTATGAGCTCTTCATGGTAAGATTCTTTTTCATATATGTCAAATATTGCATTTAATGTTCGTTTCATTAATAACGAATATCATTGACTTGTGAAAACCAAATGTGCAGACTATGTGCGAGAACAACGGCCAGACCGCTCCTTCGATGCCAGTCATTACCACGGTTGCAACGGTGAGTTTCATTTGAATGCAATGATCTTTTTAGTGTCATCATGCTAACGAGACATTGCAAATCATCTTTGGTGCAGCATAACTCTGGAGTCTCATTGCACGACCCTTCTCCAGGGCAGCCTCGATGCTTCACCTCTGTGATGACGAGGACATTAAGCCCCAATATGGCACTTACTTGGCTCATTTTCTCAAAGAAACACAAACTTAGCACTTAGACAAAATTACGTACTTTTGGTCTGTCGGAGATCCATGTGAGAGTTACATGTCTCTTCTTGATGGAGGAATCCCGACTGTTGTCGTGGGGGTCGTTTCTCCTTCTCCTTCTCTCCATATACACCTTGGTATACTACGGGAGAGGAGAAGGGGAAACGACCATCACCAAATGTCGAAATATTAGTGTTAGGTAGTGTCCACCAACATACACCACCATATAAGTGTGAGTGAGTGCGCACCATACACACCATGAGGCAAACCTCGAAAGACCTATCCTTCTTCCAAGTTCATTATCATCATCATCCTCTTGTTCTTCTTCTAGTATTCTTCATCTAACTTTCGTATTTCCCATTTTGTAGATTAGAGTCACTTCACGGAAGCTTGTATGGATGGAGTGCTTCTGATTTTGTATCGATGAACAATGTTAAACTTGCTACATATGTGAAACTTGCTACGTTTGATTTTGTGCTTGCTGGTGAACAATGTGACATTTGATTTTGTGCTTGTTGTTGGATGATACTTGTGACGTGTGCTGGTAGTTGGATGATATTTGTGCTTATTGGATGATCATCTGTATGGAAAGATTATGGTTATTGTGAAATATATACATATATAGCATATTATGCCTATGAAAATTGTTGGATATAAGAAAAAATAGAAAAAATTGGGGCAATATTGCCTCTTTTCCATCTACCACTGGCGGCGAAGTCCCTTTGTTGTCTGCTACCGACGGCAAAGGTGACACGTGGCACTCACCTGTGCCACCTGGGAGTACTAGGTCTGGGGCCATTTGGTCGCTTTGCCGTCCGGTGGCAGACGACAAAGGCGCGTGCACCATGACCGTCCAGGGGCATATGGCAAAGGCGTGTGGGCCATGACCGTCAGGGGGCTGACGACAAAGGAGCGTGGGGCATGACCGTCAGGGGGCTGATGACAAAGGCTACCATTAGCCACTAATGGGGCTAGCTCCAGTAGTAGGTCATCCATTACCTTTGTCGTCTGTCCCCTGATGACAAAATTCTCTGCCGTCCGCTTTGCCTAGGCAGACAACAAAGCGCCTCTTTACCGGAGTTCATAGTGCCAAAAATTTGGCCGTCTGCTGCCGGACGGCAAAGCCTTTCCGTCAATGGACCTACCCTTTGCCGTCACGACAAAGTACCTGATTCCTGTAGTGATTGGTGTTAGGGTTTGTGATTCAATGTAAAGAGTTATGCAATGAAGTTACATCCTACTTGTGGTGCATTATTCGGTGTTAGTTATGTTCAATGCTCACTTATGTGAATTTTCGTTTCTTTGTTTGGTCGCTTCCCAATCTATTTGCTAGCCTTCACTTGTATTAAGTAGAAATACTGCTTGTGCATCCAAAATCCTTAAACCAAGTTTTGCCTTATGATTCCACATACATACCTATATGCGGTATTTCCATGTCGTTCCAAGAAAATTTGTATGTGCCATCTCTAAATTTTCAAAATAATTTTTCTCTCTTGTGTTCCCGTACCGCTCATGAAACGGTGGGGAGTATCCAATATTTTTCGTGCTAGATGTGTTATTCTCAAGATGAGTGCTTATTCACTTGTCATTGCACGAGAGTGTGGCGGTAATAGGGATGCCCATTCCCGAAATGAAAAAGAAAAATAATATTTACTTTCTGCTGTCAAATAGTTAATTCCTTGGAAAGTGTTGGTATGGAAGGTAACCATGGATACGACTTACCATGGAAAGTGAAAGTTTGGTGGAAAAAGGAATACACTTTATTTTCTGTTTGGGAACCCCTTACGATATATCTAGCATGGAAAGTACTGTGAGCTACTTTGTCGATTTCATTGATAGGAAAAGCATGCCACCCAAAATATTTTTTCTCTCGCAATTTATCACTTGAGCTTTCGCACCTCTACAAATCCCTATTTCCTCTACGAAGGGCCTATCTATTTACTTTATGCAATTTTTATTTTTGCTTTGAGTCTCCCTCTTATCTTATAAGCACCAACTAGGGGGCACTATGATCGTACTTGAGCATTAGGCATAACTAATATTTGAGCATGTTTCATGAATGGATCAATGATTGAGGATGATGGGCTAGGGATAACTTTCTTTAGTATTGATATTTTGAAAGACATGGTTGTTTGTTGACATGCTTGAGTATGGAAGTCATTATGTTAAAACTAGACAATTGCTTTGAACCATTATAAGTCCAAATGTCCATGCTATGTACAAGAAAAGAATGTGATGAACATGTTAGGCAACATTCCACATCAAAAATTCTGTTTTTATCATTTACATACTCAAGGACGAGTAGGAATTAAGCTTGGGGATGCTGATATGTCTCCAATGTATCTATAATTTTTGCTTGTTCCATGTTGTTATATTATCATTGTTGGATGTTTTACCATCATTTTATTACCACCTTATATCATTTTTGGGACAAACCTATTGACATAGTGCGAAAGTGCCGGTTGCTGTTTTTGCTTTTTTTTTACTTCGCAGAAAATCAATACCAAACTGAGTCCAATCGCGACGAAACTTTTTGGAGATATGTTTTGGACCAGAAGGGACCCAATGGACCAAACAAGTGTCGGGGAAGTGGGACGAGGAGACCACAACCCACCAGGCCGTGCCAGCTGATGGAGATATGTACCTAGGGTAGGGTCTTAGGCCTGACCTACATACCCTACCTATGGACACTACATTGAAGAACTTAAAGATTACAAGGAAGACTCCGACTAAAATCACCATGGCGCATGAGTCAGTCGATAGAAAACCCACTCGGAGGTTTCTCCCTCCATTCAACAGTCGCCTTTCACTCGGAAAAACCAGAAGTCAGTCAATCGTAGAAGACCGGAAGCCACTCTAGGGAGGCCAACAAACAGGCGTTCGACTGATCGCCTTAAGTAGCATTTATTACATACATTACTAGTAGCGCTCACCTTTATTACCATGATTGAACCCTTGGTTGCTGGGTATTCATGAGGGGCAGCGCACTCTATATAAGCCACCCCTCCCCTCTGGCACAAGGGTTCGCATCCCCTATAACACACACATTCCACCTGACACAAGCTCCCGAGCACTAAGACGTAGGGTTGTTACCTCCACGAGAGGGGCCATAGCTAGGACTCTGCCCTCTCCTTATGTACCCCTAACCTCTACTGTCAGGCTCTTCCCATGACAGTTGGCGCCCACTGTGGGGTAGGCGTTTAAGCGACTTCTGGCGAGTTTGCAATTTTCTTCTTCGTCATGTCTTCCGGCGGCGGTTTGTACCTTGGCCACAAGATCCGTCTCGGTGCACTCACCTTCGTCGCCGATGACTCAGCATGGCTTCAGGAAGCGCCTCTAGACATTGAGGTGCTCCCGATCCGCTGGGTGGCACACTTTCGTGCAAGATCCTGTGGTGTTCTTCTTCGGCAGACATCGACTCCGTACATGTCACCTTCGACATCGTTCGATATCCCCTCTGTTCATCACCGCAAGCGATCTGGTCGCTTGCGGCTCCAACGTTGGGTGAGGCATGCAGCGGCTCGCTAGGCATCGTCTCTGCAGATTGCGGCTATCAAGCCCGCCGAATCACTTCACAGCGTGTTTGACTTGGCGTCGGATGAGTCTGATGTTCCTTCCGAGTGCGAGAGTTGCAATCTAGCAGCTGAGGTTCTTATGGTAGGTTCACATCAAAGCCTGCCTGGCTTCGGCCGCGGCGGACACGAGGTTGGAGGGCCGTCGAATGAGCAGTAGTGTCGAGATGAGACGGTTCTCCATATGCCCATTGTCGATGAGACTGTCGAGGCCTAGTCCTTGGAGGCCACGTGTCTTCGGCTAGAAGAGATGTAGAGGGCACTCGACGAGCGTACCCGCTAGAGTCCACCAGTTTCCAGTCGACGTGAGCGACCGTTTTTCCAAGTGGATCTCTGAACAACGTCCAGGTATTCCGTACTCCAGTTCAGAATGTTGCATCCGCTGCTAGAATTGCAAATTCCATTCAACCATCGCGTTCAGAGGCTAGAAGAGGTTTGTAGGAGATACGAGCATTGCTTGAGGCAGCACAACAACAGAATTCAGCTGTTTGTTAGTCGCGCAACAGGTTACACAGTAATTCGGTCAAGGCAGACACAGTTCAGTTAGCTCATAGCCCGGGGTCACCTATGCATCGCAGGGGAGGAGGTTACCGTGAAGATCAGTACCGAGATCAAGGACAAGAGTAGTTTGCTCCTCGTTATCACCGTGATGACTGTGGTCGAGTGCATTCTCCTCCATGGGTTGGTTCATACGTGCCCCAATACTATGGCGATCGGTGCTAGTTCGGCGATGAGCGGATTCCTAGGTTCAACGTGAGGTTTGTCCTCGTACAGAATCTGGTTGACAGGGGCAGGATTCATAGGGATGGTCATGATAGAGATCATCCGAGTGGAAGTGGTGTCGTTGTCTGTGGGCCCGAGTGTTTCTATAGAGCAATTCGATCCGCTAAGATTCCCCCTAATTTCAGGTTAGTGGCTGGAGTAAGTGCAAGATCACTAGAAGTGTATGTCTAGAGGGGGTGAATAGACTATTTGCGGGAATTTAAAACTACCTTAAGCATAAATCAAGTGTTGACAGTTTTATCATACATAGCAAACCTAGAACACCCTACACAGGCAAGTCATCAACTCTAGCAGCAGAAAGTAAAGACATTGCACATGGAAGTAAGGAGTAGAGATAGTGAGATCAAACACATGAGGGACAAAAGATTTTCCCCGTGGTTCCAATAGGTGGCGCTATCGTACATCCACGTTTATAGAGTCTTCAACCCACGGAGAGTAACAGTCGCAAGAGTCCACGGAGGGTTCTACGAAGAATCAACCTTCACTATACCATGATGGCTTATGTCCACGGAGGACTAGCCTAACTTGTGGTAGATCTTCATGAAGTAGGCAGTCTTCTTGCCCTTACAAACTTCTTGGTTCACTCCACAACACGAAGTAGGAGGCTACCAAGCGACACCTAACCAATCTAGGAGGCACCACCCTCCAAAAGGTAAAAGGCTCGATAGTGTCGATGAACTCCTTGCTCTTGTGCTTCAAGATGATAGACTCCTCAACACACAATCACCCTCTCACAAATTTGGCTTGGTAGAAGAGATTGATTGGGTGGAATGCAACTTGGGGAGGCTAGAGGTCAAGATTCATATGGTAGGAATGGAATGGCATGATCTCAACACATGAGTAGGTGGTTCTATCTCAGAAAATCAGTATGTATGAGTGGGGAATTGTTCTGAGTGCTTGTCTCGCAAGTGAGTGGTGGTGGAGGGGTATATATAGGCATCTCCAAAAATCCAACCATTACACACAAAATGACCAACTCGGTGATACCGATGTGTTAATCTCGCTGGTACCAAAGTGACCAAAAGGTGGAAACTTTTGAATCTCGGTGAGACCGATATAGGAAACTTGGTTGCATTGATAAGGTGACTAATGGGCAGATTGCCCAATCTCGATGACACTGATTCAATAATCTCGGAGCGACCGATATTGTGAATTTTCATAACAAAAAGTTGGGAGCCTAACTCGATGGCACCGAAGCAGAATTAGTTGCACCGAAAAGCTAGGGTTTTGGCTGAGTCTGTCTTAGGTTTGGAATCGGTGGCACCGAGTGGAAAGAGTTGGTTGCACCAATTTTGAATATTTGGCTTTGTACAGACTTTTGTGGAAGAGCTTGTGGGTGGGTGGTGACTATCACTCGTGCATATATGAGCATTTTGTTCACCAACAAAACCTTACCCCCTTTTAATAGTATTGGCTTTCCTATGGACTCAAAGTGATTTCTACAAATGTAGAATGTAGAGTCCTTTGCTTGAGGCTTTTCCAATGCTATTCCTTCTTCTTCTACTACTTCATGGGGATACTCTTCACACTCCTTTTGCCAACCCATCTCTCTCCATGGACCTTATCTAAAATACACTAGATGAAAGTATTAGTCCAAGTGACAATGTATGTTGTCATGAATTATCAAAACCACCAAGGGAGCACATTGTGCTTTCAATCTCCCCCTTTTTTGTAATTGATGACAACATACAATCAAAGCTTCAAATAAAGGTATGCATGGATATATCTAATGAAGACTTTGAGAGACTCATGACTTAGACTTGTTCCCCCTAAATGTGTGCAATCCATTTAAAGGATAGTTGCTTTGGAATGCATGGACACACATGTAGTATAAGGGACATGAAGAATTCATGTGTATCTTGGTCATATGCATCATATGTATAGGAATGAGGTGTATCCTTGTTCAAGACCTCACTCTTGCAAATAATATGTGCAAGAAGCAAGAGATCATCTTGATCAAGGATATGATGGATATACTTACCTTGAGTCCTTGAGCATTCTGGTAGTAGAGATACACTTGAGAAAACAATGTTAGGAAACAGAAGAGTATTCTGCCAATCAAAAGCAATAGAGGTCAAAGTAAACACCAATACATGGAGAACATATAGAAGATAGTATTCCTCAAGAATTGACATGTCTCCAAAACCACTTAGAAGTTTCTCCCCTAGATATCAAAATGGTATGTTATCGTTTCCCCTGAATCTTAGCATGTAGATATTGGGATTGGATAGGGTGAGAAAATTCTAACATGAGAAACCAAATGCAATAAACAGATCTTTCTCCAAAATATATTTTTCTCCCCCTACATTGGTATTCTCCCCTTGTTTATGTAATTAGAAACTTTGATATTCTCCTCTACCCCCAAATCATATCTCCCCCTTTGCATAAGCATGTATCTCCCCTTTTTAGCTTTGAAGCTTTGTATATTTCTCCCATGTTGGCATTAATTTCCAAAAAGGTCATACACAGGGTAGGATACAGGGATCATTGATTAAGAAGGGATCCTTGAGAACAAGGGTCATTGAATGTAGGATTCATAGAATATTAAGATTATGAAGGATTCATTGAAAATAATTTATTCCTTTGAATAAACTGAGAATTTGCAGAACTTCTCCTCCTTTGACATAGGGATCCTTGAATGTATTCACCCCCTAAGTTTTTTTATAATAATAATAAGGGATCATTGAAGTAACAAGGACATCATTATAAAGATACCAATTAAAATTCACTAAAGGAACATAGACTAAGAGAATAAACAAATTCGGTGACTCTGGGACAAATAAATCAGTGGAACTGAGATGAAGTTTTGCAGCTCATTTGCTAAATTGGTGGAACCGAGATATTTGTATCGGCGGCTCCGAGAAAGAAATAGAAACTTGGTAATGAGTTTTTGATATTGGAGACTTCTCAACCTCTGCCAAAAACACAGTGTTAAAAGAGATTTTTCAAAAAAATGCAATTTTTTTTAAAAAAGGGTATCAACTAGAGAAGATTTAAGTGGTTCCAAGAAATTTCGCGATTATAGAGTGAACCAACCTAAAACTTAAGTAGATGATGGGCGGTGACTAGGTCACCTATATTAGAGTATATTGACTTAGGAGCCAAGCAAGAATACTTGATCATAGGTCGTACTCTATGTTAAGCACAAAATGGGGTTACCATTTTTCGATTAAGCATTTTGATGTCTTCATATAACTTGAGTTTCTTTATCTCATGACTTGGAGTAAAGCTATATCAAGAATATGAGTACATACCTTTGAGTGATATTGTTGACTTAACTTGTAGGTGAACTTAATGAGGATCCTCGAAGTTGATGAAGATCATCTTGAGTTGGGAGCAATCCTCGTTGTTTTGTTCACTTTTCACCTACATCGGTCATGCAAGAAAAAACATGATATATCCAAATGACATGATACCAATTTGTGAGTTGATACTAGATGAGAAATATATGTCAAGGATATGTTTTGTTGTCTTCTTCCTTTCATCATCAAAGCAAGGTTGTGGATACTTGGTCATGACAAGATTGCTTAAGATATGAGTTGTTGGCAATCTTGTGGAGTGTTGTTCTTCCAAGTACCTACAAAAGCGTTATATGCAAGCCAAGGGAGCATAGAATTCTGAGATATATGATGTTCATAGTAATAGCATGGAATGGATATTGAAGCTCATCCCTTTGCATGCATCCGAGTGAGCTTACCTCAAGTTTGAAGCATCAATGATGTTCAACTCACTCCTCAAGTGACAGAACACTTTTTTCATCAAGTGTCTAGTAAAGATATCGACCAATTGCTTGTTAGTACGGACATGCTTAAGATTAATATCTCCTTTGGAAACATGATCACGAATGTAGGTGTACTAAAGTTTGGGTCTTTTTACTACCCCTTACTTGTGCACGGGCGGTTCTAGCCATGTGTTGGGGAACGTCGCATGGGAAACAAAAATTTTCCTACGCACACGTAGATCTATCCATGGTGATGAGCATATACGAGAGGGAGAGTGGATCTACATACCCTTGTAGATCGCTAAGCGGGAAGCGTTAAGAAACGCGGTTGGTGTAGTCAAACGTCTTTGCGATCCAAATCGCCGAGCATCCCGCGATCTCATCACGATCCGTCCCGTGAACTCATCACGATCCGTTTCGCGATCTTGATCACGATCCGTCCCGCGAACTCATCATGACCCGTCTCACGAACTCATAACGAACCGTCTCGCGATCTGAATCATGGTCCTTCCGATCTAGCGCCGAACGGACGGTACCTCCACGTTCAGCACACGTGCAGCTTGATGACGATCTCCACCGTCTTGATCTAGCAAGAGGAAGTGGAGAGGAAGAAGAGTTCACCGGCAGCGTGACGGTGCTCTGGTGATGGTGGTGGAGAAATTCCGGTAGGGATTCGCCTAAGCACTGCGGAAATCCGATCTAGAGGAGCACCGGTGGAACGGGTAGCACGTGGTCGTAAATCTTGTGCAAAAACCCTCAATACCACCAGTATATATAGGAGGATAGGAGAGGAGGCTGGCGCAAGGGCCAAGACTCCTATAGGAGTCGGCCTCTTGTGGTTGTTCCACCAGCCCACAAAGGGCTGGTTTCCACTCTCCCACAGCCCATGTAGCCTCTTGGGTCGAAATACCCCTCTCGAAGGTCTCCCGGTACACTACCGGCACTCCCGGTACACTACCGATGAGCCCGAAACTTTTCCGGCGACCAAACCAGGACTTCCTATATATGAATCTTTACCTCTGGACCATTCCGGAGCTCCTCTTGACGTCCGGGATCTCATCCGGGACTCCGAACAAACTTTGTTCACCACCATACATAACTCTATACTACCGAAACGTCACCAAACCTTAAGTGTGCAGACCCCGCGGGTTCGAGAACTATGTAGACATGACCGAGACACCTTGTAACATCCCAAAATTTGGAATGTTATAATAATTATTAGAATGATTGTTTGTTTGCTTGAGTGATTGAAATTGAGTGAAAATTTGAAACTTTTGAAAACTTTTGAATGAGAGGGAATAAAATGACTTTCCCAAAACTCTTACTCTGCATTTTTGATCCTCAGGAAATTCAAATCCATTTCATCACAAAACCCCAGAGTGAAGATGATATGACTTCTTCCATTTGATAAATGAAAAGGGAATAGAAAATGGTTTGAATTTCATTTGAAAATACTTCAAATTTAGAAGGAAAAAACTTCATGCAACTCAATGATTTTCATGAGAGAGGATAAAAGGACTTCTTCAAATTGTATGAAATATGAGTTGGAAGTTTAAAAGAAGGATTTGAAAGAGCTTTTGAGAACCTCTGAATTATTCTTTTGGAATCCATGTCATATTTGGTTCCTATTCAAATTTTCAAAGCATTCAAACCCCTCGAAGAATTTTCGAGAGGAGTAATGTGACACTCCAAACTAGGGGGTATTTTGTGAAGTTTTTGAAATCATAAAACCCAAGGGGTTATATGAAAAATAATTTGCAAAAATAAATAAAGCCATTTAGGAATTTTCTGACAATGTTTTTTTAGTATTTAATTTGGCCAGGGAAAAATGTCCATTAAATGGCATTAAATCCGCTGATAATTTCGGTATAAAGCTTTTTATTTTTAGACAAGTATTTATGGCCATTTCTTTGTTTTTGATTCGCTGGTAAATTAAATAGGAAAATCCTTAAAGGTTTTTAAAGCTCGCCGGCCCACTTCCCTTATTAGCCTCCCCGAAACTGCTCCCGACCGGTCGCCCGATCACCACGCCTCTCTTTCTCTCCCACTGACGCGTGGACCCCACCGTCCAACCGAAAATGCCGCCTCGGTCACCGCCTTCCTCCTCACACCGTCGCCGTCGTCAGAATCCCCTCGCCGTGATCTCCTCCCCTCCTTCCTTTCAGGACGCCCTGACCCCTCCTATATAAACCCCTGTCACCCCGCGCTCCTTTCCCCCTCCGAAGCCCCATCCCCGTGCCCTCTCCTTGCCGGAATCCCTCGCCGGACCCGAGCGCCGCCGCCGCATTCCTTCTCCCCTGCTGCTCCACCCCGACCACCCCTTCGCACCCGAGCCCACCACCGAGATCGCCGCACTCACCCGCACCTCCCCAACCACCTGACCGTGCTCCATTCTCCCTGGAACGACATAACCACCGCCCTCGCCGGAGTTGGATCCCCACCGAAGCTCAAGGAGCTCGTGCCCGTCGCCTCCATCGCCCTCGAGCCTCACCGACGCCACCATCGTCATCGTCGTGCTTCCCCGCGTCGACGAGTGCCAACGCCGTCACCGGAGACCCTCTAGAGCTGTCGCCCGCATCCCGCCGGAGACACCGCCAGCGGCAACCCTCCTCGGTGAGCCTCTCCCTCCTTCCCCATCCGTCCGATCCAGATGAACGGCGTGGATTAGACCCAACTTACCCCTTCGGTTCTTTTAGAAGAACCGGGCGGTTTTCTTTTAGTAAATGTTAGCCGAAACGATTTTTGTTAAGCTCCGGTTGTCCGCCCGAAACCCTCTATCACGCGCAACTTAGGACCAATCAGGAAGCGACACATCACCCCCCCGTCCGTTAATTAGGAAAACTTTGTATTTTCTGTTCTGTTTTGAAACAGAGATAGTCCTGATTTTGTTTTTAACATATCTTTTATGTTTTTATTTTTTTTAATTGATTCTTTTTTCATTGTGTCACAATTTTCATCTAGTTTCTGTAGATGTCAAGTTTGACCATTTTTGAATATTTAAATTTGAATTTAAACAGATTTGATTTAAATTTTGTTTTCTGAATATCTTGAGTTCTAAAATGTATTTTGAGTTGATTCTTTTTGCTGCTGGTCACTAGTGACCTTAGTTATCATTAGGTAGAGTTTGGGAATTTTTAGAACATTTTAAAATAGTATTTTCAACCAAAACAGATTCTGTTTAGTTCCTGTTAGGATTATTTATATTCCTTTTGTTTTAAATTGTTTTAAAATTATTTTCTTTTATAGTAGTTGATAAATTTTATAAAGTTTTCTGTTAGAAGATAGTAGTCCTTCAAAACAAATATTATTTTATTAGTTGATTGCATGGAATCAATTCTAGTTCAATTATAACTTGCAATTGAATTTCCATTGCTAGTTTGATTTGTTATTTGAAAAATACTTTTAATAAAAATTTTGTTTTATAAAATATACTTTCTGTTAACTTAGTTATTATATATTTTGTTTTCTGTTAGTTATCAGTAGTACTTCAACTAAACTTATTTTATGTTGATAGCATGAAATCAATTCTAGTTTCATAATAACTTGCAAATTGATTTCATTGCTAGTTGGAACTCTTATTTGAAAATATTTTCATAACTTGTTTTATAAGTTTTATTTTCTGTTAACTCAATTGTTTTATACTTTGTTTTCCCCTTATTTTAATATTGTATTGTTTTACTTGTTGTTAAGCTTAGTGGGCAAACCCTCATGTTGTGTAGGATGTTGTTTTCATAGTTTTACTTGTTCTTCAAAAGTAATTCTTTTTCCTAGTAAAATATTTACTAAAATACTTTTGTTATATTTTACTTTGTTTTTATTTTGTTACTATTTGAAAATAGTTGTTGTAGAGGAGAACTACCTTAGTTGTGTGCATGAAAACTTTGTTGATTTTGAGATTTGTCTTAAGTATTTCCTTCATCAACCTTGTTACTTTTGGTTTTTGTGTTACTTCTTGATTGTTAGAATTGATTGCTAGTATGATTGCTTATGAATGCAATGTTTGATCATATAGATTTCATCGGAGAGTGATGAATAGTTCTATCAAGTATTTTCTGAGAGCGATACTTATGTTCATCAACAGTACAGGCAAGTTCACTTTGACCATCTATTTCATACCTATGTTTTAATGCATGTAGTGACATCATTCAAAAAAATCCCTCCCGTAGTGTTATTGAAATTCTTGTAATTGAGTAGAATGCATGAGGTAGGAACCCACCACTTGTTACTAAAGCCCCGGGAACGCTAGTTAGTGCAATGCTATGCTAAAGTAGACGGGGTCTGGTATGAGTGTTCGTGAGTGGTGTGAAGAAGGACTCCACGTCAAAACGACGACTTCATGAAGGCTTCTTCAAGACCTGCATATTCAAGACCTCGAGACTCGAGAAACAAGTTTTTCAATACACACTACTGGGTGAGGGATGGTTGGAACGGTACCCTGGAGAAGCCAGTGGATTTGCCTAGGTGTTGCTGGAGATGGCCAGTATTCACGCGGAAAGCCTCACCCAGACTCAAAGGGAAGGATGAATACTTCATGCCCGGAAGCTTACCTGCACAGTCACAAGTCATTATGGGCTCTGGCTTGGTTGGATATCATGGTGACCCTCGACAGGCGGTGCTACGAGATGTAGAAGAATGGTAGGAAAGGATGGGCACCGACAGAGTCGTAGGGAAACCCTTTGGAAGACCATGTTTTGGTCATCCGTTTCTCAAACACCCTGAAGTGCGAGAAATCAAACGAAGGCGACCAAATCTTGTGGGCAACGTGTGCAACACTCTGCAGAGTTAAACCTAATCGATTAGCCGTGTCCCCGGTTACGGACAATTTGAGCTTCTAGACTTGGATCTATCTCTGAACTCTCAACACTGGACTGATAACTAATTGTGGGCAACTTAATGATACTTGTGGGCATTTGGACATCGGTTGGCGGAACCATGTCATGATAGGTAACTCTATAGTGAAAATTCCTGATATTCCTTTGTTGTAGGAAAATAAAATCAGCTTTTACGCAAAAACTTAGACACAGAGCCACAAAGCCTTTGCATATAGAATAGTCTTTATTCTTCTGCTTCTATGGTGATCCTGCCAGTACATTCCATGTACTGACCTACACGGCTGCAACGTCTTATGTTGCAGATACTCTTCTACGACGGGTAAGAGTACGATTCAGGGTTACGGTCCGCACTCAACTTGTCGTTGGTGTTATTGGGACTCCACTCCCGTTGACTGTATCCGTTGCTATTTTAAGGTATATATCAGTTTTATGTTATTACATGTGATTGCACTTTGATATATACATTGATGTACTGTGTGTGCCAGCATACTGATCCAGGGATGGCACAGAAAACACAGAGGCTTGACTCGTTTTGAGTCGGGTCGCTACACCTCTACGGTCAATAACCAATGGCGGGACCTGGATGTCCACATTGGTTCCTACATATCCTACGAAGATCTTTATCGGTCGAACCTCTATGTCAAGGATTCAGTTAATCCCGTATGATGTTCCCTTTGTTCTTCGGTATGTTACTTGCCCGAGATTCGATCGTCGGTATCTCCATACCTAGTTCAACCTCGTTACCGGCAAGTCTCTTTACTCGTTCCGTAATACAAGATCTCGTGACTAACACTTAGTCACATTGCTTGCAAGGCTTGTTGTGATGTTGTATTACCGAGTGGGCCCTGAGATACCTCTCCGTCACACGGAGTAACAAATCCCAGTCTTGATCCATGCCAACTCAACAGACACCCTCGGAGATACCTGTAGAGCACCTTTATAGTCACCCAGTTATGTTGCAACGTTTGATACACACAAGGCACTCCTCCGATGTCCGTGAGTTGCATGATCTCATGGTTACAGGAACATATACTTGACATGCAGAAAACAGTAGCAATAAACTGACATGATCATATGCTACGTTTGTAGTTTGGGTCTTGTCTATCACATCATTCTCCTAATGATGTGATCCCGTTATCAAATGACATCTCATGTCCATGGCTAGGAAACCTTAACCATCTTTGATCAACGAGCTAGTCCATTAGAGGGATACTAGGGACATGGTTTTGTCTATGTATCCACACATGCATCTAAGTCTCTAATCAATACAATTATAGCATGGATAATAAACGATTATCATGAACAAGGAAATATGATAATAACTAATTTATTATTGCCTCTTGGGCATATTTCCAACACCATGCTAGCGGCAAGGCCCACCAGGGGGCTGCGGGACGTAGGTACAAGGGCGTCAAGAAGGCAGTCAATCCAATGATCAAGACCGGAGAGCAAGATCTGGACCCTCGACAAGACCTTGCTAGGATGGCCTGCGAAGCCCTGGCAAGAAACATACCCGACAAGACCACGCAACCCAGCCAGTGCAGAGGCCAGGTGTCATCCCACCTAGCTCCCTTTTGCAGGGGGCTAGGTCAAGATACTCTTGTGTATAGAAATTGCTTTTCGGTCTCCTTATGGCCTCAAGAAAGCTGCGTCATTACTTCCAAGCGCATGAGATCAACGTCGTCACCCACTTTTTGCTGCAACCCATTTTGCAGAATCCAGATGCGACCGGCAAGATTGTGGAATGGGCCTTGGAGTTGTCAAGCTTTTGTCTCAAATTTGAAAGTACATCGTCTGTTCAAAGCAGAGCCTTGGCGGAATTCATTGCGGAATGGACTCCAACGCCAGACAAAGAGATCCAAGAAACAACCCTCCCCAGCAAGGAAACTAATCAAGAATGGGTCATGTATTTTGACGGAGCCTTCTCCCCGCAAGGGGCCGGTGCTGGGATCCTGCTTGTCGCACCCACCGGAGAGCACCTCAAATATGAGGTCCAGATGCATTTTTCCCGGGAGAGGTCAACCAACAACACTATAGAATATGAAGGACTGCTTGCCGGTCTCAGGATCGCAGCAGACCTTGGAATCAGAAAGCTCATCGTCAGAGGTGATTCACAGCTTGTTGTCAAGCATGTCAACAAAGACTATCAGAGTCCGTTGACGGAAGCCTACATGGATGAAGTGAGGAAGCTGGAGGAGCATTTTGACGGCCTGCAAATGGAGCACATTCCTCGTGCGAAGAACAACATTGCCAATGAGCTGTCGAAGCACGCTGCCCTCAAGTTACCTGTGGAACAAGGGTCTTTTGTGCTCAAACTAACTCAGCCATCCGTAGTATCATCAGCAAAACAAGATAACAGAAGGAAGTTGAATTTTGGCCAGTACTTTCCAGCAGAGCTCTTGGAGGCTGTCGGCAAGGAAGTTTCCGAGAAAGACGCCAAGCTTGCCAGGAAGCAACAAGCTCTGGCAGGACCTCAGGGCCTTGCCGTAGAGACAAATGCTCCCACGGCAGAAGACATGCCTTCAGTCCTAGCTGTCGAGCCTCAGGCTCCAGCTTGGGCACAACACATTGTTCGGTTCCTTCAATCAGGAGAACTTCCCGAGGAACATGAAGAAGTGGAGAAAGTAGCCCGTTAGTCCAGTATGTACCAGTTCGTGGACGACGTCCTATACACAAAGAGACCAAATAGTGTGAAATTGAAGTGCATTCCTCAGGAGGATGGTCTAGAGATGTTGGCAGAGATACATGGAGGCATATGTGGCTCCCACATAGGATCAAGAGGACTTGCCGGCAAGGCATTCTGGCAAGGTTTCTTTTGGTCTACTGCCCTCTAGGATGCAACTCCACTAGTAACCAAGTGTGAAGCATGCCAGTTCCATTCGAAGAAACTACATCAACCAGCTCAAGCTCTTCAGACAATCCCTCTCTCCTGGCCATTTTTGGCCTGGGGCTCGACATCTTGGGGACCTTCCCCCGTGCTACCCGGGGCTTTGAATACTTGTACATCGCAATCGACAAGTTCACAAAGTGGTGGGAAGTGGAAGCAGTGAGAAAGGTGACAACACAGTCACCCGTCAAGTTCTTCAAAGGACTAGTTTGCCGCATTGGTGTCCTAAACAGGATCATCACCGCCAACGACATGCAGTTCATAAGCCGCACCTTCATGCAGTATGTCCAAGACCTTGGCAGCAAAATCTGTTTTGCTTCTATCGCTCACCCGAGGAGCAATGGCCAAGCGGAAAGGGCAAATGCTGAAGTGCTTCGAGGGATTAAAACAAGAACTTTGGACAAGCTGCGCAAGCGCGGAAGACGCTGGATTGATGAGCTGCTGGCGGTTCTTTGGTGAATCCGAACGACACCAAATCGAGCCACCGGCCAGACACCCTTCTCCCTAGTATACGGGGTAGAAGCAGTTCTCCCCCATGGAACTCATATATGGGTCACCTCGAGTGCTCGCTTATGATGAGCTTGAGAAAGAGCAGTTGCGCCAAGATGACGCAACGCTCCTCGAGGAAGACCATCTTCAGGCTGTTGTGAGAACTGCTCGCTACCAGCAAGCTTTGCGTCGCTACCATAGCCACAAAGTTTGTGCCCGAAATTTTGAGGAAGGCGACCTTGTTCTTCGGCGCGTTCAGTTGGCCAAGAATTCAAACAAGTTGATACCAAAGTGGGAAGGCCCTTATCGAGTAGTGCGAGTCACCAGGAGATCGAGGATGTCATTCCGGTGAGCAACTCCTGGAATATCGAGCATCTTCGTAAGTTCTACCAGTAAGGCGCGGTTACCGGGCCCCCCGACAACCCATTTTGTACAAGTCTTGCCAGCAAGGCATATGATCCTTTGTACAAAGCCAGGCACATACACTGTGCATAGTCAATAAGATCGAGCGTCTTACAACTCTTGCCGATTTCCATGTTTTCTTATATGCATGTTTATCTGAGACGTTGCATTACGCTTATTCTCAGCAAGTACTGACGAACCACCAAGGTTTCATACCTCTATTTTCTCTCCTTTATTTTTCTTAAAGGATAGAAAGTTCTCTCACGTGCAAGTAGCCAGGGGGTGAGTGACGATATGACGATATGGATACCAAGGGCGACGTTCAAAATTGGCACCTTGCAGGAAGGGATAGCGCGACAAGAAGATAAGTTGCAAAACCCTAAGTAAATTTTTACTGAGAACCTGTTCTCCTTAGACGATTTTAATTTTTGTATGGGAAACCCGCACGTGAAGGAACCTTACCGTGATCGGTCGCGCCCTTGCTCTGCTTCGAGTCCGCTCAACAGTTCCAAGTGGATGCACTGAGAACGTTAGGATAACTTGTCATGATTGGTCATGCCCTTGCTCTGTTTCGAGTCCGCTCAACAGCTTAAGTGGCTGCACTGAGAATGTCAAGGTATCTTGCCGGCCGCGGCACCGCCAGCAGGCTGCCAAGGATCCGCTCCTCAAAGCATTCGCGGCAAAGCTGCCTGCGCCGGCAAGTTTTCCTAAAAAGCATAGGGGATGCACCATACAAGAAAAGAATCGACAAGAAGAATAACATGATTTCATTCAAAAAGATTGAAGATGGCACGAGATTGCGTCTCTTCCTAAGTACATCTTTATTTGACTGTCCCACCCTAGGGGCAGGTTACAAGGAAAAAAACATAGGAAGAAGACCCCCAACAGAAGCCTAGCCTGACCCCTCCTGGACCAGCACTGCGCGGAGAGGAGGGCTTCCAAAAGGGAGGACGAAACCAAAGTACACGAGCCTGCCAGGAGATCCAGCTGGAAGATGAGGCAGCTCCCGAGACAGGGAACCCCAACGAGGTCGTCCCGATGGGAGGGGGAGAGGCGTGAGCTAATGGTGATGGTGCGACCAGCGGTCAGTGTGAGCTCAGGTCATCGTATTTCGACTTGACAACCTGAGGCTCAGACTCTTCGTCGTCGTCTTCACCACTGTCATCCTCATCACTGTCGTTCGAGGAGGAACTTTCAGCGCCGCTCGAGCTCTCTTCGCAATAGCTGAGACGGACGCCTGAGCACCCATAAATCTTGACGGAGAGTAGATCGGCCTCTGTCATCTTGAAGCGGAGGACATGCCCATCCTGGAGGTTGTGGGTGCGGGCGAAGGTTTTCCAACAGCGCTTGAGGAATATGCCACAACACTCCGGGTGCTCAACGTCCACTCGTGCGGCACCATCTTAACAGCCATGCGCCCGCAACCATAGAGTGGGTGGTTTGTCGACCTCAATTGCCCTGGCAAAAGGGTGAGGGAGGCGCAGCCGGCTCCGAAGGGGACTGCGCAGCTTGAGGACGAACTCTAGTGACGTCCCCTCAGTGTGAGCCTTTTCGAGGAGAGGGTATGGCGTTGGAGGAAGAGGTGGGGTGGCACTCCGCCTCCCCAGTCATCGACCTCCATGTCGACCATGACCCCTCATGCCTCTTCCGCCACGCACGCTTGGACCACCTTCCACCCCTGCGACTGAAGCGGTGGCATGATCTAGACGGGAACCCCTCATGCCTCTTCCGCCACGCACGCTCGGACCACCTTCCACCCCTGGATGAGCATTGCCCTCACTACCCTTCAATTTATAGGGAGAAGCGCAGGGGTTGGTTCTCCCCCACTCCAAGAGTCGGTGCCCACCTCCTCCAATAGCATCACCCACGATCACAGGGCGAATAGGTAACCGTCCGGTTACCCCAATCCATGTAACTACAGTTTCTGCCTCGGCCAGGACTTTAAGTCATGGGCACCCATTGCCAACTCCCCGCTATGCATGCAGCGCACGTGGCGGAAACGGCCTGACACAGTAATTGAAAAATTGACGACCACTCCGCGGACGTATCCCACTATGCGCACCTTGCACACTTTGTGGGGAGGCACAGTAAGAGGAACAATTACAGTCGATGAGTCCTACCATGCAGCCCATGCACTTTTTGGGCCTAGCCCAACAACACCTCGCACCCATGTGTTGCCTAGGCCCGGGGCTCCTTTCGGTGTACTAAAGTTTGGGTTGTTTTAGTACCCCCTACTTGTGCATGGGTGGTTGTAGCCACGCCAGTGGCAAGGCCCACCAAGGGGCTGTGGGACGCAGGTACAAGTCCGTCAAGAAGGCAGTCAATCCAACGATCAAGACTGGAGAGCAAGGGCTAGACCCCGGCAATACCTTGTTGGGATGGCCTGCGAAGCCCCAGCAAGAAGCGCGCCCGACAAGCCCACGCCACCTAGCCAGCGTAGAGGCCAGGTGTTGTCCCACATGGGTACATGTTGAGGCGTTAGCGATGGGAAGAACTAAGTGGTTCCGATGGGACAGGGTCCTGTCCCGTCCCGTGGACGGTCAGCCGTCAGCGGTAGGTATGTAACACTGTAGCACTGTACACCCCGTGTATGTACAGTACGCCACTGTTGGGATCCCCTTGGTCATATACAAGGAGGCCCTAGGCATTACAGTAAGGGACCTTTTTTCAAACCCTCCGGCTCACACGTGTAGCAGCTGTGTACTATTTCACCACACAGCGCTCCTATAGCTACAACGCAAGAACACCCATAATACACAAAGTAGGAGTAGGGTTTTACGCTGCTTAGTGGCCCGAACCTGGGTAAAAATCCCTTGCGCCGCTCGTTTGATCTGCTCTTTGTGCATGCCAACTCCCTGTCGAACCGTAAAGGGACCTTCGAGTTCACATAGGTGTCGCATTCCCCCGACAACGAATGAACTGATGTCAAACTTGAATATGCTTGGTTCGAGTATGTTGCACATGATTATGCCCAATCTTAATAGCACTCTCATCGTCACAAAGTAATGGCACATTTTTAACATATATTCCATAATCTTTAAGAGTTTGTGTCTTCCATAACAATTGCGCACAACAAGATCCAGCAGGAATATATTCAGCTTCAGCGGTAGATACAGATACCGAGTTTTGTTTCTTGGAGGACCAAGACACAAGAGATCTACCAATAAATTCACATGTACCCGAGGTGGATTTTCCATCAACCTTGTCATTGGCGCGGAGTCGGAGTAGTCAACAAGATTAAAAGAAGATCCTTGGGATACCAAATGCCAAAGTTTGGTGTATGAATCAAGTATCTCACAATATGTTTCACAGCCTTAAGATGATATTCTTTGGGTGTAGCTTGATATCTAGCACACATGCAAACACTAAGCATAATATCGGGACGGGAGGCACATAGATAAAGCAATGAACCTATCATTGATTGACCTTTTGATCAACCGGTTCACCCTAGTGAGATCATCGTGTCCGCTAGTGGGCATGGGAGTTTTCATACCTTTCCACTCTTGCATGTTGAACTTATTTATAAAATCCTAGGTGTACTTAGTTTGAGATATGAATGCACCTTCTCTCGTTTGCTTGATTTGTAGACCAAGAAAGAATTTCAGCTCACACATCATAGACATCTCATACTTCTTTGACATCAACCTTCCAAACTTTTCACGAAATTGTGGGTTAGTAGATCCAAAGATAATATCATCCACATAAATTTGGCACACAAATAATTCACCATTAACTCTCTTTGTGAATAAGGTTGCATCAATTTTACCAATTTCAAATCCTTTTTCAATAAGAAACTTCGTTAGGCATTTATACCAAGCGCTAGGAGCTTTCTTAAGTCCATATAAAGCTTTACAAAGTTTGTAAACGTGGTCAGGTTTCTTAGGATTTACAAAACCAGGTGGTTGCTTAACATAGACATCTTCTTCAATCTCACCATTAAAAAAAACACTTTTAATGTCCATTTGATAAAGCGTGATATCATGGTGATTAGCATAGGCAAGAAGAATTCGAATGGCTTCTAATCTAGCAACTGGGGCGTAGGTCTCACCCTAGTCCATACCTTCGACTTGCGTATATCCTTGAGCTACGAGGCGGCCTTATTGTGAACGACTTGACCGTCTTCATCTTGCTTGTTGCGAAATACCCATTTCATGCCGATAATCTTTTTCTCATCCTTTGGTTTCTCCACGAGAGTCCACACTTCGTTCCTCTCGAAGTAGTGAAGCTCTTCATGCATAGCGTTCACCCAATCCGTGTCTTCAAGAGCTTGTTCAACCTTCAGGGGTTCAATGCTAGAGATGAAAGATCAATGCTCACATAAGTTAGCCAAGCGAGTTTTAGAGCGAGTGATCCTCCCTGTTTGTATGTCACCAAAGATTTGGTTCAGGCGATGGTTCTTGGTCACTTGTGCTCGAACTCGGGTCATCTTCTGATTGTTGGATGGTGGAGCTTCTTCATCATCATCATCACCTTTGTCTTCGTTGTTGTCGATGTGGTCATCTCCTTGAGGTGGTGGTGAAGGAGGTTGTGGTGGATCTTCATGATGCACTTCCTCCTCCTCTTCATCTTGTCGTGTACCACTTGTGGATGCTTCCATGTCTTACTGTCGGTAGCCTTGATCCGAAGTAGGAGCTTCCACTTGGGTTGATGAAGTTCTTTCCTTCACCTCCATGCGATGAATCTTATCGATGGGCAAGTCTTCGATAGCTTCCGAAGGATATTTATCACCTACATCATTTGGCAACTGTTCGACTTGCGAACCATTAGATTCATAAAACTTCACATCTATCATCTCTTCAACTTTTTGAGTGAAGTTGTTATAGACATGGTAAGTGTGAGAGTTCGATCAATAACCAAATAGGAAACCTTCATGAGATTTAGGAGCAAATTTAGCACGACAATCTTTATCAAGAATGTAACACTTGGAGCCGGATACCCGAATGTATCCAACTTGGGGTTTGTTACCGGTGAGAAGCTTGTATGCCATTTTACCGAGAAGCTTGTGCAAGTAAAGTCGGTTTGTGGCATGACATGCTATTTCCACGGCTTCTGCCAAAGAGTGTTTTGGCGTCTTGTATTCGTCAAGCATCGTTCTTGCCATCACAATGAGCGTTTGGTTCTTCCTCTCGACAACTCCATTTTGTTGAGGTGTGTACTTAGCTGAGAACTCATGCGAAATACCCTCTTCATCAAGAAAGGTATCCACATGGGTGTTCTTCAACTCCGATCCATTATCGCTTCGAACCTTCTTGACCTTCACTTCAAACTGATTTTGTGCTTTGCGTGCGAAGTTCTTGAAGGTCTTTTGTACCTGTGACTTTTCATCAAGAAAGAATACCCACGTAAATATAGAAAAATCATCAACTATAACGAGACCATAAGAGTTTTCACCGAGACTCTTGTAAGCATTGGGACCAAAGAGTTCCATATGAAGTAACTCGAGTGGTCTCCTGGTAGTCATGATATTCTTGACAGGATGACTTCCACGTACTTGCTTTCCTGCGTGACAAGCGCTACAAATTCTATCTTTGTCAAAGATAACATCCTTAACACCTAGAATGTGATCGCCCTTGATAAGCTTATCTAGATTGTGCATGCCTACATGTCCAAGCCTTCTATGCCACAGCCAACCTTTAGATGATTTTGCAATAAAGTAGGTACGAGGTTGGGCCTTTTTAGTGAAATCAACAATGTATAGATCACCTCTACAAATACCGGTAAATACAATTTTATGATTATCAAATTGAAACACTTGGCAATCTACTTTAGTAAATATCACATTGAAAATGAAGTCTGCTAGTCTAGATACAGAAAGAAAATTGTAGCCAAGGGATTCAACAAGCATCACATTTTAAATTGAGCTATCATGAGATATGGACACCTTACCAAGGCCAAGTACCTTACCCATAGAGTTGTCTCCAAAGGTAATGTACCTCTGAGGACCTTGATTAGTCGTGATCTCTTGGAACATGCCTTTATCACCAATCATGTGATCCGTGCATCCACTATCGAGAATCCAATCTTTTCCACAGGACTTGTAATCCTTGAGGTTTTCCATTAGACTTAGATTCTTCATGATCTTTAATGCTCGATATCAAACAACTCATCTTCATCATAGTAGCCATGTTCTTCATTGTCATCATTTTGTGGAATCTCCTCGTCATAGAAACCAAGAGACTTATTAGAATCATAACCATGACAATGTTCAAGTTTATGAATGCGAATGGCTTCAATAATAATGTTGTTGATAGTTGTGACATCTCCTTTAGCACGCATAAGATCATGAAGCTCAAATAGGCATTTATCAAAGTTTGGATCACTAGGATTCCTTTTGTGAAAATCAATAGTTTTATGAAGAATTTCATCAAGATTACCTAATAAAAGACTTGAGTATCATTTCTTCAAATCAGTTTGCAAAGTATAAGCACATGTAAAGTTCTTCAACTGAGAAAGCACGAATCTTGGTAAACATCTAACAATAAGATTGACAGTTCTTAGGTTACCAAGCATGTTAATTTCCTCTTCGTGTGTGGGATGCAATTCATCAATGGGGAGCACATAGGGATTTTCAATATGTTTTCTCAAATGGAATTTATCAAATAGATCAACCATGGCATTCTTCCACCGACTATAATACTCTCCATCAAGAATGTGCACTCTACAATACAAACTCTCCTCACTAGACACATCCATCTTCCTCCACGGTGTTGAAACCGAAGCAATGGAGACCAAAGCACCGATACCAATTGCGAGATCACTATAAGTGTATGTCTAGAGGGGGGTGAATAGACTAGTTGTAGGAATTTAAAACTACCTCAAGCATAAATCAAGTGTTGGCAGTTTTAGCATACATAGCAAATCTAGAACACCCTACACTTGCAAGTCATCAAGTATGGCAGCGTAAAGTAAAGACATTGGACATGGAAGTAAGGAGTAGAGATAGAGAGATCAAACGCATGAGGGACACGAGATTTTTCCCATGGTTCTGATAGGTGGCGCTATCATACATCCACGTTTATGGATTCTTCAACCCACGGAGGGTCGTGAGAGTCCACGAAGGGCTCTACCCACGGAGGGTTCCACGAAGAAGCAACCTTGACTATACCATGATGGCTTATGTCCACGGAGGACTAGCCTAACTTGCGGTAGATCTACATGAAGTAGGCGATCTCCTTGCCCTTACAAACTTCTTGGTTCACTCCACAACACGAAGTAGGAGGCTCCCAAGCGACACCTAACCAATCTAGGAGGCACCACCCTCCAAAAGGTAAAAGGCTCAATAGTGTCAATGAACTCCTTGCTCTTGTGCTTCAATATGATAGACTCCTCAACACACAATCACTCTCTCATAGATTTGGCTTGGTAGAAGAGATTGATTGGGAGGAAAGAAACTTGGGGAGGCTAGAGACCAAGATTCATATGGTAGGAATGAAATGACATGATCTCAACCTATGTGTAGGTGGCTCTCTCTCAGAAAATCAGTACGTATGAGTAGGGAATTGTTCTGAGTCCTTCTCTTGCGAGTGAGTGGTGGTTGTCGGTGTCAAAACCGTCGGATCTCGGGTAGGGGGTCCCGAACTGTGAGACTAGAATCAATGGTAACAGGCGGCAAAGGGGACACAGATTTTCCCAAGTTCGGGCCCTCCTATGGAGGTAATATCCTATGTCATGCTTGGTTGTATTGATGCTATAGGTGTTATAGAGTTGATCTACCTCGAGATCGAATAGCAAACCCTAGATGAGTTGTTCTGTCCTTATACCCTAACATCCTCCGGCTTATACAGACGCCAAGGATGCCTAGGGTTTGCACATGGTCGGTTACACGCCAAAGAGATAAACTTGCCTATTTGCTACATCAAACATGTATTGCAAGCCATGCTTCCCGAAGCTTCCATCTTGGAGACTGGGCCTTCAAATATTCCTGTGTTTGGCAAGCAGCCCATATAGTCCACCCCTCAAGAATAGGACGGCTTCCCGAGGACCCCTTAATCCAGGACTCCCTTAGTAGCCCCCGAACTTGCCTCCAACACCAAGGGTCTTCAACTCCAATTGCTTCATGAACAAAGTCTTCGGCTTGCGAGGTAAGTTCCTTTCGCGGAACAGAGTTTGGCCTCCGATGACAAATAACTTCCGAATAGCGGCACGTCCAAATACTGTGAAATAAGTTGGCTTCAAAGGCCAAACATTTGGGGGGAGAGATAACATTCCCTAACGACCTCTTTGACGAAAGGTCACGACCCACCACGACCGCTAAGCCAGTTACAGGAACTCGATGCGCGGTTCGAGGCCATTTCATCAGCACGATCTATCAGTGTGCATATCATGCTCCTTTTCACACATGATATATTTAATCATTCGTACGCAACTGTGCACGCCTCTCACGAAGTGGAGGGATTCGCGATGCGCTGGAGGGGGCTCAAACGATAAGCCTCATAAAAGGGGAAGAAAACCCCCGTGGCTATTCACGCTCCCCATCTGCTTCCGCTGCTATCCATAACTCTAAGACTCTGACGCCTAGATCTAAACCTTCGCCACCAACCTCTGAGCTCACCAATGGTGGGTTCCGACTCCAACGGCAAGTGGGAGGCCACCATGGTGACCGACAAGGACATCCATGACGTCAAGACGGTTGTATACTTCTTCGCCAACATCCCGCACCGCGCGCCGAAGAAGGGTCAAGTGATCCCCACCCCCAAGCCAGGCGAAAGGTTGGTTTTCATCCCCCACTTCATACGGGGGCTGATATTTTTGCTCCACCCCTTTGTTAGGGGGTTGATGTTCTTCTATGGTCTGGACTTCCACGACCTCCCACCGAATTCATTTATGCGCATATCGGCTTTTGTCCTCACCGGTGAGTCGTTCCTTCGGGTCGAGCTGCACTTCGGGCTTTGGCTCAAAGTATTCAATGTCAAGCCGAAGTGTGTTGGCGGCAAGCACGCAGATTGTGGCGGAGCTATCATCGGCAAGCTCACCCGCTTCGTGTGGCCGTCCGGCACATTCATCGATACCATCAAGGTATGGCAAAAGGTGTGGTTCTACATCACCGAACCACAAGAAGGAGGTCAGATCCCCTCTGCCCCATTCAGGTCCGGTCCCCCCACCCAATTAGCCTCATGGCTCGAAAAGGGCCTCGACTAGGGATCGAGCAAGGAGGTGGGTGACCTACAAAAGTGTATCACCACTAAGGTCGAGAAGGGCCTGACCCTGACCGATGTGGTCCAGGTCATGCTCCAAAGAAGCATCCACCCCTGCCAACGCCGGGATACTCCCTTGTGGTCCCGTCAGCTTGACGAGGCGCCCACAATCAAGAATCTCTTCTGCACTACGCGGAAGAAGCTGTGGAAGGCGCTCTTGAAATCACAAAAGAGCTGGCCATCCAAAGAAGAAGACAAAGGCCTTCACGCCAATAGGCCCGGCTCCCAGGTATAACATTAACTTTGCTTGACAGGCTTCATTTTCCATAAAGAAGACTTCTGACACTCCCTCCGATCACCCTCTGCAGTCATGGCTGAAGAAGGCCGCAACTATTAATAGTCCGGCACCCCAGCCCGAAGATGCCAAGTATGGTATGTTAGCGGTGATGCTCATGGTGAAGCCGTACAAGGCCCTCGAGAAGGAGGAGAAGAAGAAACCAGGCCGAACCGACCTTCGCATCAGGGACCAATCAGAGACTATGTACGGTGGCACCTCCTGCCCAGAAGAGAGCGCGACGGGCGCAGGTGGTCGCGTCCGATGACAACTCGGACTCAGACACTGAGTCCGATGACCTCGAGGCGGCTCCGCGAAGGAGCCACAGGGCCAAGCCCCTGCCCGAAGGTTAGGATCCGAAGACCCCTTGCTCATTTTTCAATAGGATTAAACTTTATTAACACGCAGGTGCTTATCGATTTTGTAGCCCCCCGCCCGTTCTTCTCACCGATCAAATATCAAACAAGGAGACACCGCCCGCCGAGCTGGCGAAGAGCGGGAATGCCTCACATCCCGCCATCCCTGGCGCCACGAAGGACACCACGGACGTGTCATCCCAACATGCTCCTATGGAGCCTGGCGCCAATGGCGGGGGAGACGACATAATGGCTGAGGCTAACGCCTCGGTCACTGAAGACCAGGGGAAGGTCCCCTGCCCGCACACTAAGGAGGCCGGATGAGCGGCCGCATAGTCCCCTCCAAGGGCATCCTCAGAGTGTGCCACGCCTCCGAAGGTACTGGTAAACCCCGGTTGGTGATCAAGTTATCCGATCACCTCCGGCACCGCCAACCAATGGGTGGTCAGTGATGGAGGAGGCTCTGACAGAGCCTCCTCCATATCCACCGCACCCTTATGGGTGCGGTATTAAAGAGCACCGAGTCTGTTGACAGCAGACTGAAGGAGGCCTTCAAAGGTCTCCTAACAGGTTTTCAAGTAAGTCACTAGATACTTTTATTTGCAAAGGTTTTATTTATTTCCATTGTACACATGGCAGCCCCCAATCCCTAGGTGAGTTTGAAAAAACTTACCTAGGGGTCAATCATGTATTTGATGCCAGACTAGATACACTTTAAGTGTCCGACATGTTAGGGTAGCTCTTAACAAGGTCTGACATATGATCGGATTGATGACAATGCGAGAGTTGGAAACCCATGTAATATGTCCATTGTATGTGTACTGGAGGCGTCGTCGTCAGCGGCGGTGATAAATAGCGCTGAGCAGGACGAGCTGACTCAGAAGCTAAAACACATCGATAATAAATTTGAAGACCTCAACAAGAGGTTCGACGAGGCACATGGTAAGTCTGAATAAAATCCGAATACTGTTGGAAATATGCCCTAGAGGCAATAATAAATTAGTTATTATCATATTTCCTTGTTCATGATAATCGTTTATTATCCATGCTATAATTGTATTGATTGGAGACTTAGATGCATGTGTGGATACATAGACAAAACCATGTCCCTAGTATGCTTCTAATAGACTAGCTCGTTGATCAAAGATGGTTAACGTTTCCTAGTCATGGACATGAGATGTCATTTGATAAATGGGATCACATCATTAGGAGAATGGTGTGATGGACAAGACCCAAACTACAAATGTAGCATATGATCGTGTTAGTTTATTGCTACTATTTTCTGCATGTTAAGTATATGTTCCTATGACCATGAGATCATGCAAATCGCGGATATCGGAGGAGTGCCTTGTGTGTATAAAACGTTGCAACGTAACTGGGTGACTATAAAGGTGCTCTACAGGTATCTCTGAGGGTGTCTGTTGAGTTGGCATGGATCAAGACGGGGATTTGTTACTCCGTGTGACGGAGAGGTATCTCAGGGCCCACTCGGTAATACAACATCACAATAAGCCTTGCAAGCAATGTGACTAAGTGTTAGTCATGGGATCTTGTATTATGGAACAAGTAAAGAGTCTTGACGATAACGAGGTTGAACTAGGTATGGAGATACCGACGATCGAATCTTAGGCAAGTAACATACCGAAAAACAAAGGGAACATCATACGGGATTAAATGAATCCTTGATATAGAGGTTTGACCGATAAAGATCTTCGTAGAATATGTCGAAACCAATATGGGCATCCAGGTCCCGCTATTGGTTATTCACCGTAGAGGTGTCTCGGTCATGTCTACATAGTTCTCGAACCCGCAGGGTTTGCACACTTAAGGTTTGGTGACGTTTCGGTAGTATAGAGTTATGTATGGTGGTGACCGAAGGTTATTCGGAGTCCTGGATGAAATCTCGGACGTCACGAGGAGCTCCAGAATGGTCCGTAGGTAAAGATTCATATATAGGAAGTCTTGTTTTGGTCGCCGGAAAAGTTTCGGGCTCATCGGTAGGGTACCGGGAGTGCCGGTAGTGTACCGGGAGACCATCGGGAGGGCTATTTCGACCCAAGAGGCTCCATGGGATGTGGGAGAGTGTTTACCAGCCCTTAGTGGGCTGGTGGAAGTCCCACACAAGTCCCATGCGGTTTGGTAAAAAAGGCCCAAAGAGAAAAGGTGGAAAAAGGCAAAAATACGGTGAATCCTAGTCCTACTAGGATTGGAGGTGGAGTCCACCTCCTCCACCTGGTTCGGCCGACTCCTTGGAGGCTTTTCCCTTGTGCCAAGCCTCCTCCTCTCTTCCTATTATATATACTGGAGGTTTTAGGGGTTTTGCACAGAATTTTTAGCCACGTGCTGCCCGTTCCTCAAGTGCATAGTTTCTCCTCTAGATCGGATTTCTGCAGTGCTTAGGCGAAGCCCTGCCGGAATAGCTCCACCACCATCGCCGGAGCATCGTCACGCTACCGGAGAACTCCTCTACCCCTCCGCTCCCTCTTGCTGGATCAAGAAGGCAGAGATCGTCATCGAGCTATACGTGTGCTGAACGCGGAGGTGCCGTCCGTTCGGCGCTAGATCGGAAGGACCGTGATCAAGCTCGCGAGACGGATCATGATGATTTCGCGGGACGGATCGTGATGAGTTCGCGGGACGGATCGTGATCAAGATCGCGAGACGGATCGTGATGAGTTCGCGGGACGGATCGTGATGAGTTCGCGGGACGGATCGTGATTGGATCGCGGGATGGATCGTGATGAGATCGTGGGACGCTCGGCGATTTGGATCGCGAAGACGTTCGACTACACCAACCGTGTTTCTTAACGCTTCCCGTTTAGCGATCTACAAGGGTACGTATATCCACTCTCCCTCTCGTAGATGCTCATCACCATGGATAGATCTGCGTGTGCGTAGGAATTTTTTTTATTTCCCATGCAACGTTCCCAAACAGTGGCATCATGAGCTAGGTCTATGTGTAGATGAGATCTCGAGTAGAACACAAAAGGTTTGTGGGCATTGATGCTTAGATTGCTTCCTCCCTTGGTCGGATTTTGGTTCAGCGGTATTGTGAGATGAAGCGGCTCGGACCAACATTACTCGTACGCTTACAAGAGACCAGTTCCCTCAACCGCAACTTGTTGCATAGATGGCTTGCGGGTGCCAGTTTCTCTCACTTTAGTTGGATCAGATTCAACAAAGGCAGTCCTTGAGAAGGTTGAAAAGCAACTAGTGTATCACTGTTGTGGCTTTTGCGTAGATGAGAATTGTTCTTGCTAGATACCCGTAGCAGCCACGTAAAACATGCAACAACAATTAGAGGACGTCTAACTTGTTTTTGCAGGGTATGTTGTGATATGATATGGCCAATTACATGATGTGATATATGTGATGTATGAGATGATCATGTGATGTATAGATTATCACGACTTGCATGTCAATGAGTACGGCAACCGGCAGGAGCCATAGGTTGTCTTTAATTATCGTATGACCTGCGTGTCAATCATTAAGCGCTATGTAATGCTTTACTTTATCGCTAAACGGTAGCAATAGTAGTAGAAGCATGTTGGGCGCAACAACCCCGATGGCGACACGTTGATGGAGATCAAGATGACGGAGATCATGGTGTCTTGCCGGTGACGATGGAGATCATGCCGGTGCTTTCAAGATGGAGATCAAAAGCACAAGTCCATGGTCATATCATGTCACTTATGATTTGCATGTGATGTTAATCCTTTTATGCACCTTGTTTTGCTTAGGACGACGGTAGCATTATAAGCTGATCCCTCACTTAATTTCAAGATAAATTGTGTCCTCCCCGAGTGTGCACCGTTGCGAAAGTTTGTCGTGTTGAGACACCACGTGATGATCGGGTGTGATAGACTCTACGTTCACATACAACGGGTGCAAGCCAGTGTTGCACGTGTAGAACACTCGGGTTAAACTTGATGAGCCTAGCATGTACAGACATGGCCTCGGAACACAAGAGACCGAAAGGTCGAACATGTGTCATATAGTAGATATGATCAACATGATGATGTTCACCATTGAAACCACCTCAACTCACGTGATGATCGGACTTGAGTTGGTGTATTTGGATCATGTGTCACTCGAGTGACCGGTGGGATGTCAATTTGAGTGGGAGTTCTTAAGTAATATGATTAATTGAACTCATTATCATGAACATAGTCCGTAATGTCTTTGCAAATTATGTTGTAGATTACTAGCTCGCGCCGTAACTCCCTTGAATTTTTATATGTTCCTAGAGAAATAGAGTTGAAAGATGATGGAAGCAATATTGCGGACTGGGTCCGTGATCTGAGGAATGTCCTCATTGCTGCACAGAAGGCTTATGTCCTTAATGCACCGCTCGGTGTGCCAACCCCTCTAGCATCGTTTGTAGATGTTGTGAACATCTGACAGGCACGTTCTGATGACTACTTGATAGTTTAGTGCGTCATGCATTACGACTTAGAATTGAGGCTCCGAAACATTTTGAACGTCATGGAACATATGAGATGTTCTAAGAGCTGAAATTAGGACCTCATGCTCATGCCCGTGTTGCGAGATATGAGATCTCCAGCAACATTCTTTGCCTGCAAGATGAAAGAGAATAGCTCAATCGTTGAGCATGTGCTCAGATTGTCTGGGTGCTACAATCGCTTGAATCGAGTGGGAGTTGATCTTCCAGATA
The DNA here is from genome assembly GCA_022496015.1 of Hordeum marinum. NCBI lineage: Eukaryota > Viridiplantae > Streptophyta > Magnoliopsida > Poales > Poaceae > Hordeum > Hordeum marinum. Next base: position 49,939,731 of record CM039672.1, read on the forward strand.
AGATAGTGATTGATATAGTTCTCCAAGTCACTGTCACTAAGATAGTAGAACTTGGTGATGAACTATGAAACACCGGCAATAGAAATAATGATCCCTGAGCTGTTCGTGATGTTTGACACCGCGAAGGTAGAAATCAAGAAGGAGCGTCAAGGGTTGATGGTTAGTCAAACCACTAGTTTCGAGAAGGGCAAGAGCAAGGAGGGAAACTTCATGGATAGCAAGTCAGTTGCTGCTCCAGTGAAGCAACCCAAAGTCTAACCCAAACCCGAGACTAAGTGCTTCGATGATGAGGACAACGGTCGTTGAAGCGGAACAACCCTAGATACTTGGTAGATAAGAAGGCTTGGAAAGTCGACAGAAGTATATTTGATATACATGTTATTGATGTGTACCTTGCTAGTACTACTAGTAGCACCTGGGTATTGGATACCGGTTCAGTTGCTAAATGTTAGTAATTCGAAATAAAAGCTACAGAATGAACGGAGAACTAGCTAAGTGTGAGGTGAAGATGTGTGTTGGAAATGTTTCCAAGGTTGATGTGATCAATATCGCACGCTCTCTCTACCTTCGAGATTAGTGACGAACCTAAATAAATGTTATTTGGTGTTTTGCGTTGAGCATGAATGTGATTAGATCATGTTCATTGCAAATATGGTTATTCATTTAAGTTAGAGAATAATGGTTATTCTATTTACATGAATAATACTTCAATGGTCATGCACCCAATGAGAATGGTTTGTTGAAACTTGATCGTAGTAATACACATGTTCATAACTTTGATGCCAAAAGATATAAAGTTAATAATAATATTACCACATACTTGTGGCACTACCGCTAAATGTCGTATTGGTATAAAACACATGAAGAAACAACATGCTGATGGATCTTTGGACTCATTTGATTTCGAATCGGTTGAGACATGCGAACCATGCCTCTTGGTCAAGATGACTAAGGACCCTATTTTCTGTTTTTGATGAAGCGGGCAAGTGATTTATTGGAAATGATACATGTTGATGTATGAAATCCAATGAGTCTTATTGCGTGCGGTGGATATCTTTATTTTCTTACCTTCACTGACGATTTGAGTAGATATAGTGTATATTTGCTTGATGAAACACAAGTCTGAATCGTTTGAAAGGTTCAAGCAAATTCAAAGTGAAGTTTAAGATCATCGTGACAAGAAGATAAAAAAGTCTACGATATGATCGTCGAGATGAATATCTGAGTTGCGAGTTTGGCATGAAACTTTAGACAATCTGAAAATTGTTTCACAACTGATGCCACCTGGAACACCATAGTGTGATGGTGTGTCTAAACGTCATAGTCGTGCTCTATTGGATATGGTGCATGCTATGATGTCTCTTATCGTTTTGTTACTATAATTTTGGGGTTATGCATTAGAGACAACTACATTCACTTTAAATAGGGCAACATCTAAATCCTTTGAGATGACATAGTGTGAATTATGGTTTGATAGAAACCTAAGCTATCATTTCTAAATGTTTGGGCTGCGACGCTTGTGTGGAAAATGTTTTCACCTAATGAGCTCGAACCCAAAGCGGACAAATGCATCTTCATAGAATACCCTAAGAACAGTTGGGTGAACCTTCTATCTTAGATCCAAGCATAAAATGCTTGTTGCTAAAACTGGGTCCTTTCTCGAGAAAAGTTTCTCTTGAAAGGATTGAGTGGGAGGAGGATAGAACTTGATGAGGTTATTGAACCTCTGTTTCAACCAGAGAGTAGCACAGCGCAGGAAGTTGTTTCTATGAAGCCTACGTTAGTTGAAGAGGAAGTTAATGATGATGACCATGGAGCTTCGGATCAACTTACTATCGAACCTCGTAGGTCGACAAGGACGTGTACTGCTCCTGAGTGGTGCGGCAACCTTGTCTTAGAGGTCAAGTTGTTGGACAACGATGAACCTACGAACTATGGAGAAGCGATGATGGGCCCGGAAACCAACAAATGGTTGGAGGCCATGAAATCTGAGAAAGGATCCATGTATGAAAACCAAGTATAGACTTTGGTGGACTTGCTCGTTGGACGGCAAGTCGTTAAGTACAAATGGATTTTTGAAATGAAGACAAACGCTGATGGTAAATGTCACCATTTGTAAAGCTCGACTTGTTGCAAAGAAGTTTACGACAAGTTCAAGGAGTTGACTGCGATGAGACTTTCTCACTTGTAGCAATGCTAAAGTCTGTTGAAATTATGTTAGCAGTTGTTGCACTTTCAATTATGAAATCTCGCAGATGGATATCAAAACATCGTTTCCTTAATGGTTTACTTGAGGAAAGGTTGTATGTGATACAACTAGAAGGTTTTGTCAGTCCTAAGGATGCTAAAAGGTGTGCAAGCTTCAGTGATCCTTTTATAGACTGAAGCAAGCATCTCGGAGTTGGAATGTACACTTTGATGAGGTGATCAAAGTTTTTGAGTCTATACAAAGTTTATGAGAAACTTGTATTTGCAATAAAGTGAGTAGGAGCACTATAGAGTTTCTGATAAGTATATGTGGATGACATATTCTATTCAGAAATAATGTGGAATTTCTGGAAAGCATAAACGGTTGTTTGAAAAGTGATTTTCAAAGGAAGACCTGAATAAAGCTACCTAATTGTTGAGCATCAAGATCTATAGAGATAGATCAAGATGTTTGATAAAGACTTTCAATGAGTACATACCTTGACAAGATTTTGAAAGAGTTCAAAATGGATTAGTCAGAGAGAAGTGTTCTCGCCTGCTTTGTAAGGTGTGAAGTTGAGTGAGACTCAAAGCTCGACCACGGCAGAAGAAAGAGAAAGGACGAATGTCGTCCCCTATGCCTTAGCCATAGGCTCTATATAGTATGCCATGCTGTGTACCGCACCTGTGTGTGCCTTGCCATGAGTCAGTCAAGGGGTACAAAAGTGATCTAGGAGTGGATCACTGGACAGCAGTCAAGATTGTCCTTAGTGACTGAAATACTAAGGAGATGTTTCTCGATTATGGAGGTGATAAAGAGTTTGTCATAAAGAGTTACGTCGATGCAAGCTTTAACACCAATCCAGATGACTCGTAGTAGCAATCTGGATACGTATGGTGGAGCAGCCATTTGGAATAGTACCAAGTGGAGTGTGGTAGCAGTGTTTACGGTTTGACATAGAGATTTGCAAAGTACACACGGATCTGAATATCGCAGACCCGTTGACTATAAGAGCTCTCTCACATGCAAAGCATGATCGAGCCCCAGAACTCATTGGGTGTTAGATTCATAACAATGCGAATCACATGGTGATGTGAACTAGATTATTGACTCTAGTGCAATTGGGAGACTGTTGGAAATATGCCCTAGAGGCAATAATAAATTAGTTATTATCATATTTCCTTGTTCATGATAATCGTTTATTATCCATACTATAATTGTATTGATCGGAGACTTAGATGCATGTGTAGATACATAGACAAAACCATGTCCCTAGTATGCCTCTAATAGACTAGCTCGTTGATCAAAGATGGTTAAGGTTTCCTAGTCATGGACATGAGATGTCATTTGATAAACGGGATCACATACTTATGAGAATGGTGTGATGGACAAGTCCCAAACTACAAACATAGCATATGATCGTGTCAGTTTATTGCTACTATTTTCTGCATGTCAAGTATATGTTCCTATGACCATGAGATCATGCAACTCACGGATACCGAAGGAGTGCCTTGTGTGTATCAAACGTCACAACGTAAGTGGGTGACTATAAAGGTGCTCTACAGGTATCTCTAAGGGTGTCTGTTGAGTTGGCATGGATCAAGACTGGGATTTGTTACTCCGTGTGACGGAGAGGTATCTCAGGGCCCACTCGGTAATACAACATCACAATAAGCCTTGCAAGGAATGTGAATAAGTGTTAGTCATGGGATCTTGTATTACGGAACGAGTAAAGAGACTGGCCGGTAACGAGGTTGAACTAGGTATGGAGATACCGACGATCGAATCTCGGGCAAGTAACATACCGAAGAACAAAGGGAACATCATACGGGATTAACTGAATCGTTGACATAGAGGTTCGACCGATAAATATCTTCGTAGAATATGTAGGAACCAATATGGGCATCCAGGTCCCGCTATTGGTTATTGACCGTAGAGGTGTCTCGGTCATGTCTATATAGTTCTCGAACCCGCGGGGTCTGCACACTTAAGGTTTGGTGACGTTTCGGTAGTATAGAGTTATGTATGATGGTGACCGAAGGTTGTTCGGAGTCCTGGATGAGATCCCGGATGTCATGAGGAGATCCGGAATGGTCCATAGGTAAAGATTCATATATAGGAAGTCCTGTTTTGGTCGCCGGAAAAGTTTCGGGCTCATCGGTAGTGTACCGGGAGTGCCGGTAGTGTACCGGGAGACTATCGGGAGGGGTATTTCGACCCAAGAGGCTCCATGGGCTGTGGGAGAGTGTTTACCAGCCCTTAGTGGGCTGGTGGAATTCCCACACAAGGCCCATGCGGTTTGGGAAAAAAGGCCCAAAGAGAAAAGGTGGAAAAATGCAAAAATAGGGTGAATCCTAGTCCTACTAGGATTGGAGGTGGAGTCCACCTCCTCCACCTGGTTCGGCCGACTCCTTGGAGGCTTGTCCCTTGTGAAAAGCCTCCTCCTCTATTCCTCTTATATATACTGGAGGTTTTAGGGTTTTTTCCCAAAAAATTTAGCCACGTGCTGCCCGTTCCTCCAGTGCATAGTTTCTCCTCTAGATCGGATTTCTGCAATGCTTAGGCGAAGCCCTGCCGGAATAGCTCCACCACCATCGTCGGAGTGCCATCATGCTGCTGGAGAACTCTTCTACCTCTCCGCTCCCTCTTGCTGGATCAAGAAGGCGGAGATCATCATCGAGTTGTACGTGTGCTAAACGCGGAGGTGCCGTCCGTTCGGCGCTAGATCGGGAGGACCGTGATCAAGATCGCGAGACGGATCGTGATGAGTTCGCGGGATGGATCATGATGAGTTCGCGGGATGGATCGTGATCAAGATTGCGAGACGGATCGTCATGAGTTCGCGGGACGGATCGTGATGAGTTCGCGGGACGGATCGTGATTGGATTGCGGGACGGATCGTGATGAGATCGCGGGACGCTCGGTGATTTGGATCGCGAAGACGTTCGACTACACCAACCGCGTTTCTTAACGCTTCCCGCTTAGCAATCTACAAGGGTACATAGATCCACTCTCCCTCTCGTAGATGCTCATCACCATGGATAGATCTGCATGTGCGTAGGAAATTTTTTGTTTCCCATGCAACGTTCCCCAAGAAATACCTCTTTCCCGAACACTGTCGTTACGCGTTGTCATATAGTTTAACATTTTTGCAGCCTCATCGAAGGAGATGGAAAAGCTCAAGGCCAAGCTTCAACGCGCCAAGGATGAAGCGGTTGTTGAGAGGGTGATGACCAAAGAGGCGACAACTGCATTCTCTGCCCTACGAGCCACCAGCGATAAGCATGAGGCTCGTGTGGCGGAGGTCCAGGATGAGCTCAAGGATGCCAGCAAAAAAGTGCGAGGCCGTTGAGCAGAAGGGCAAGGAGAGCGAGGCCGAACTGTCCACTCTGAAGACCGAACTCCAGAAAGAGCGGGCGGACAACGGTTCTACGAGGAGCAAGTCCGCCAAGCAAAGGATATAGCAGATGGTAAGCCATACTCACTAAAGTGCATCTTCAGGGATAGCAAATTCAGATTGCTTACCCAGGCATGGCGTTCCTCAGGCTCTTCCTCCAATCTCCAGAAGAGCATGGCGGACGCCAATCAGCCGTTCGCATTGCAGGAAGAGGGAGTTTAAGCTAGGATGTTCTTGGCATAGTTTGGAGCCCCTGAGCGTCCTCCTCTTCTGGTGGAGTAGCTGAAACAGCTGATGGAGCTGCACGAGATGGTGGAGCTGGCCATGAAGGACCTCTGCATCCTCTTATGTCCCGGCGAGCTGCTACCAGGCAGCTACTTTGGCCTGGTGCAAAAGTTGATTGCTGCTTCGCCCCGCCTTGACACCGTCAAGCACTCCTCCTGCATCGAGGGAGTCCAGATGGCCCTTGCCAGAGCGAAGGTGCATTGGCCAAGGCTAGATTCGATGAAGGTAGCCACTGTCCTGCTGCCTCCCGGGAAGGAGCATAGACGCCCCGAGTTGTACTTTGATGGAGTGATGGAGAGTGATCGGGTGATAACGTCCCACTGTCCAGGCGATAATTTATTTGAACGAACTGTAACGCGTCCGACGACTTGTTATTGTATGGTTTTGCATTCCTTTATAACTCCTGTGTGGTCGTTTAATACTGAAAGATGCGAGTCGTCAGCTTCATCCCCCATGTAGATACTATATGGGGTGTCTATGCCAATGCACTATGTTCCTTAGCCGAGTTATCGGAACCCTAAGGTGGTAAAGTGCGGCAGAATAGGCAAGCATACTATAGTGCTTTATTTCTTTCACTTAGCTGTAGGGTCACGAAAAGGACTATGGGAAGCGTACGATTAGCTACCGAAGTGTTGTGATGTTCGGACGAACCATGGACAAAGCCGCTATCACAAGTTTTGCATAAAGAGCAAAGTCCATGTATAACATGGAATAACTTCTTACAAGGATTGAAGTATAATACTTCTAGCTCGGCTTCACAAATCGGATCTCGCATACTATGAGAGTCAGTTTTCGGCTTTCTCCCCTAAGGCGCTTGACCAGACTATCCGGAAGCACAATCACAGGGGTTCTCCCTTTGCCCTTTTAGTCGAACGAGCGGAACATAAAGCGACAAGCACAGGAGCTGGGCAACCCAACTATTGACCCAAGACATAGTTCGGAACCGATGCATATAAAGTGAAAGCCAAGACACCGGACGCAAAATAAAACATGCATAAGGCAATTTTTTATATTAAAGTCGAGCCCCCGGTATATTAGCCGGTTGCCTCGCAACATACCGAACAGACTCACGAGAAGGGGGGAGAAGTGAAAACATGCGCCGAAAAGGACATATGAGGCATACTTGTGCCACACAGTTTATATTTTCCTCAACAACTCTTATATCTCAGATTGTCGAAGCAATTGTTTACAGGTATTTCAGAAAGAGAAATTATACAAGAGTGGTTGTACCCTGGGTCTTAGATTGATAACCTGACGTCCTCGATATGCCCCGTTGCTAGTTAACTCCTGCTCTTAGATGCACCTTAATGGGTCATGGTGTTCGGCGAACGGATCTTGCAAAAAAAGGTCTTGAGAAGCCGTCGGATTGTGGGTGAGCTTTACGCCATAGGCAGGCCTTTTAGGAGTACCTGCATATTGTCCGAAGACATGTGGAGGGTAGAAGTCGGGTCAGCCGGATACCCATCTTTATTTCCCCATGACTGCCTAGGGGATTTTAAATGCGAGGTTGTGCCTCATTGGCACGTACTTTGCTGGTCTTAGGGTTGTGCGGTGGGGTGCGAGTCCCTATTGAGGGGAGGAGGAAGGATATGAGTTTTCCATCAGGAGCCGAACTCGCTTCTCAGCCTTACGTGCCTTTACGTCGGATGCCAGAACTTGCCGGTCATCTTTGTAACTGAATTCGGCAGCCAGGGCCAGCGCATGTTCCTCAGTTCTAAGGGAACGCTCTGTATTGCCGTTAACAGTAATGATTCCCTTGGGGCTCAGCATCTTGAGCTTGAGGTATGCGTAATGTGGGACTACGTTGAAGCGAGCGAACGATGTCCAACCAATCAACATGTGATAGCCGTTGCGGAAGGGCACAATGTCGAAGATCAAGTCTTCGCCGCGAAAATTATCGGGTGAGCTGAACACAACCTCCAGGGTTACGGAACCCGTACATCGGGCCTCAACGCCTGGGATCACTCCTTTAAAGGTAGTGCTACTGGGTTTGATCCTTGACGAACCGATGCCCATCTTTTTCGACGTATTTGTGTAAATCGGCTTAAGGCTACTTCCTCCGTCCATTAGGAATTTTGTGAGGTGATACCCATCTATAATGGGGTATAGGACGAGGGCCGCCGAACCCCCATGACGGATACTTGTTGGGTGATCGCGTCGATCAAAGGTGATCGGGTATGCCGACCATGGGTTGTACTTCGGGGCTACAGGTTCCACAACGTAGACCTCCCGAAGGGCATGCTTCCTCTACTTCTTAGGTATATGGGTGGCATATATCATATTCACCGTTTTGACTTCGGGAGGAAATTTCTTCTGTCCGCCACCAATTGGACCCAGGGCTCATCCTTGTCCTCGCTGCGAGTGCTTTTGCCTTGGTCCTTTGGTGGTATATTGCCGGCCTGCTTAAACACCTAGCAATTGCGGTTTGTGTGGTTGGTGGGCTTCTCCGGAGTCCCATGGATTTGGTAAGGCCTTTCCATGATCTTCTCCTGCTGAGTGGGTCCATCGCGATTGCCTTTAGGAGGCTTCTTCCGCTGCCCAGGTCGGGAGTTGCGGAATCCGGCGTTTACAGCCGTGTCATCAGCATTGCTATTATTGTGCTGACTCTTATTCTTATGGCGCTTTGGTTTTTCCGTTGCCATCCCGAGCTTCAGAGGCTACGGGATCTTCGGAATTGTGGTTGCGTCTTGCCAGCCAATTGTCTTCGCCCGTGCAGAAGCGGGTCATGAGGGAAGTAAGGGCGGACATGGTCCGAGGTTTATCCTGGCGAAGCTGGTGGGTCAGCCATTCATCCCGAATATTGTGCCGGAAGGAGGCTATAGCCTCAGCATCCGGACAGTCGACAATTTGGTTCTTCTTAGTCAAGAACCGATTCCAGAATTGCCGAGTAGACTCGCCGGGCTTCTGGACGACGTTGCTGAGATCGGAAGAGTCAGGCGGGCGGACATAGGTTCCCTGGAAGTTAGAGCGGAACGCATCCTCTAGGTCTTCCCAGCATCCAATGGAATTTTTGGGGAGGTTGTTTAACCAGTGTCGAGCTGGCCCCTTAAGCTTAAGAAGTAGATATTTGATGGCATGGAGATCGTCTCCTCGTGCCATGTGGATATGAAGGAGGAAGTCCTCAATCCATAAGGTTGGGTCAGTACTCCCATCATATTGTTCTATATTCACAAGTTTAAACCCCTTGGGGAACTGATGTCGCATTACCTAATCTGTGAAGCACAATGGGTGAGCGGCGCCTCTGGCCCATGCTATGTCGTGCATGTATTCGGCGTCCGTGTGGGACCGGTTGCGTTCTTCGACTCTGTTGTTTTGGTCGAACCATGGTCTATACCCACCCTGCCTATCGGGTGAGTACTCTCTGGATCCGTAGATGGATATTGTACGGCCTGCTCTGTGATCCAGGTCATCTCGGAAGTCGAACATGTCATTGGGCTCTAATGGCTCCTTACCCCGTCTTCGGGGCATTGCCGATATATAACCGGTGTCGTCAGCCGTCCTATCCCGCTCGCGAGGGGGCGGTCCAGCTTGTCGTATGGAGTACGGTTCGGAGACGGAGTATCAGTGAGTTTGTCATCAAATTGCGGCAGCAGCCTTCTCCGTGGGTAGCTTTCGGGCTGGTCCGACAGACCGGTGCCATATACTTCCTCAGCTGAGAGGACTTTCGTCCATCGATCATTGAGGTCATCCTGTTCGGCTTTGAGTTGCCATTCTTTAGCTTTCAAGCTACGAGCTGTTGCTATGAGCCGCTGTTTGATCTCTTCCTGATCTTTGAGGTTATCAGGGATGTACAAGTCACCGGCTTCGGGTATATCTCCCTCCTCGACAGGGGGAAGGTAATTATCATCTTCGGAGTTGTTGACATTATTGGGGTTGTTCTGGTCCCCAGGCCCTTTTGGACCCTCGAACAAGTATTCGGGGATATCAGGATTGCCATGGTCAACAGGAGTATTGCCGTCCCCATTGCTGATAATAGTTGTCCTTCCCTTTTTGCCTTTGGACCGCTTATGCGGTTTCTGGCGCCTTGACGGTGCATCGCCTGACTTGTTGCCATCATTGTTAGGCGTGTTGTCACTGTTAGCGGCAGGAGTGTCTACCATGTAGACATCGTATGTGGAAGTGGCGGCCTGATGTTAACGGGGGTGGGAGCACAATCCTTTTCATCCATGTATTTTACCTCCTCAGAGGCATAGTCTAGCATGTTAGTTAAATCTTCGACAATGGCTATCAAGTGGGTGGTGGGTGGGTCGAAAAATTCGTCCTGACCTGCATCATAACTGATTTGAGCATAGCTCGGGGTTGGATTGTCGGTATTCATCGATGAGATCCGATCTAGGGCCTCGTCAATAGCCAAGGGCCCGATCGGATCAAGCTGTTCGGAACTTGCGGCGTTAAACTCCAAGGCGTCCGGACATGGGGGTGTTCGGCAAGAACATGTGTCCGGTCATCTGGTTCAGTGGCCGGACCAAGACAGGAGATCGGCCCATCGCCATGGGTGACCCCATTGGCATGTCCGAAGAAGGGACTTGAGGTTAAAGCCTCAGAGTCTTCGGGTGCTACAAGCGAAGCTGCGAGCCCGGTTAACGATAAGTCACCCCGAGAATCTATGGAGAACTCCAAGTTTCCGAATCTGACCTCTTGATCAGGGGCGAAGCTCTCAACATGATCTTGATGGCCAGTGGGACTAGCGTGCAGTACAATGCTGTCGAAGGCAATGAGTTGTCTAGGGACAAAGGTGTCCGTGTTGCGGACCTCTTCGTTGATGAAAAGGTGAGCCATCGATTCCTTTGGCGCTCACAGAGAACTCTCAATGAAAGCACCGATGTCGGTGTCAAAATCGGCGGATCTCGGGTAGGGGGTCCCAAATTGTGAGACTAGAATCAATGGTAACAGGAGGCGAAGGGGACACATATTTACCCAGGTTCAGGCCCTCCTATGGAGGTAATACCCTATGTGCTGCTTGGTTGTATTGATGATATAGGGGTTATAGAGTTGATCTACCTCGAGATCGAATAGCTAACCCTAGATGAGTTGTTCTGTCCTTATACCCTAACATCCTCCAGCTTATATAGAAGCCGAGGATGTCTAGGGTTTACACATGGTCGGTTACACGCCGAAGAGATAAACTTGCCTATTCGCTACATCAAACGTGGAGTGCAAGCCATGCTTCCCGAAGCTTCCATCTTGCAGACCAGTCCTTCAAATATTCATGTGTTCAGCAAGCAGCCCATATAGTCCGGCCCTCAAGAATAGGTCGGCTTCCCGAGGACCTTTTATTCCAAGACTCCCTCAGTGGTCGAGGGTATATATAGGCATCTCAAAAAATCCAACCGTTACACACAAAATGACCAACTCGATGACACCGATGTGTTAATCTGTGTGGTACCGAAGTGACCAAAGGTGGCAACTTTTGAATCTCGGTGAGACCGATATAGGAAAGTCGGTTGCACCAATAACGTGACCAACGGTTAGATTGCCCAATCTCGATGACGCTGATTCAACAATCTCGAAGGGACCGACAGTGTGAATTTGCGTAACAGAAAGTTGGCAGCCTAACTCGGTGGCACCGAAGCAGAATCGGTTTCACCGAAAAGCTAGGGTTTTCGCTAAGTCTGTCTTAGGTTTGGAATAGGTGGCACCGAATGGAAAGAGTTGGTTGCACCGATTTTGAATATTTGGCTTTGGACAGACTTTTGTGGAAGAGCTTGTAGGTGTATGTGGTGACTATCACTTGTGCACGTATGACCAGTTTGTTCACCAACAAAATCTTACCCCCTTTTAATAGTATTGGCTTTCCTATGGACACAAAGTGATTTCTCACAAATGTAGAATGTAGAGTCCTTTGCTTGAGGCTTTACCAATGCTATTCCTTCTTCTTCTTCTTCATGGGTATACTCTTCACACTCCTTTTGCCAACCCATCTCTCTCTATGGACTTTATCTGAAATACACTAGATGAACTAGTCGTCAACCCGTGCAACTGCACGGGCTAGTTTCTTAGATAATACATTATTATTCGAATGCTTTTGAAAATACTTATTATATTTAAAATAACTAATTTGAATTCATATGATTTGCGTTCAGATGTTGAAGTTAACATTATCAAGACAACAATTATCATGTAAGCATAGACACAAATATATTTGAATTTATTCAATATGATGATAGGCTTTTGTTACCTCATAGAATATGAATGTTTTCTTTGACATGTGCAAATAGCTTATGCAAAAAACAAAATGTTTATGTAGAACAATTAGTAACGTTTTGTGGGAACAAATAAGATTCTGACATTTACAAACAACCACAAACCACATACTAATTTCTTAAAGACTTGCCAATGTACAAAATAGCTAAATTAACATTATCCTGTGAGTTATTGAAAAATTTGTATGTTCATAAATACATGGTTTTCTTCATCATACTATTTCTATATTATCAAAGTGGAAATACTGAAAAGATGTACAAAGTGATGATCACAAACACGATCAGCCTATGTGTCTTTCATCCAAAATAATTAACTTACATACACTCCTGCACCTCTTTCAATTGTGACTATCGAAATAATCAAGCCCCGTAAGTATCACAATTTTCTTCAATTACCAGAATCTTTTATGATCAAATACATCCTTACAAAAAGATTTAATATAATACCATCATTGAATCCGCCAGTAGAAGTCACCTAATTATTTTTCCTATCTCACAGATCAAGTGGAAGGTGCTACCAAATATTCTTATTGTTATAAAGATCAGATGCATCGTAGTGGATGCTAGCGTCATGAGACACGCCAATTTATAAAGTATAAAACATAACTCGACTATATAGTTGCAAAGAGAAGAAATAGAGTGGGCGGAGATTAATATTGTTTCCTAATGACTTCTATAGAGGAACTGAAAACCTAGCATGACTTTGCCAAAACTTTTTTCTTGTAGAATCGTACATAAATGATTTTTTTAATTAGAAATAGGAGAAGCAAAAATGATGTAGTAGATGTACATGTTGCCTCGCTTCGTAACTTCGAGAAATAACAATCTAAAGTAGATATAAAACGGCACAACCAAGAGGTAACTCGTCCAATGGTAAAACGTAGCAATAACTTCTATCTGCTGGCTACTATGTACACATTCTAGGTTTTTGACATGATGTTGGTGATTCTTGCCAGCAAATAAATGGCTATCCAATGGGTTTGTTCAATAATAATTACTTGAGATGGGGAACTGAGAAAATGAGTAGTTTTGTACTTCACGGCTAGGCAGAACATATATTAAATGTGATTTTAAGATGGGAACATAATTTATGGAACAAAGAGGTGACAACATATTTTAAATTTGACACTTCATGAACAAATATATATTCTCTCTGATCTAGAAAAACACATCCTTTGCACCCAAAAACTCTGACGACTTGGGACGTTGTAGAAGCCAAATACATATTAGATTACGCCATCAACTCCTCTGGAAAAAAAAACTGAAGCATCCAGATCCAGTCCTATATTTAAGAAAGGGACACATGAGGCACATGCTAGCTATAGTGAGTACGTGCTTGTTCTCCTGCGTGTTTCACAAAAAAAAAACTATTTTTTGGAAATTGAGTGCTAGCGATCCTGGAGCAAAAGGCATAAATATGATTATGCTAAGGGTGGAATTAATATTAATCTAGCACCTGATCTCTACATAGAATGTATACAGAGCCATAAGTTCTGCAACTCTGCACCTCCTGCGCGTAGTTTATACTATTGCCGATTTTTGTTCATAAACAACTTCAGAGCCACATTGAAAATCTATTCAGGAGGACCAATTACCTGAGGTGAGTGCTAGTGTTACTTATGTTTTTTGCAAGAGGGCATCAGCGCCAGCAGCAGCCAGGCTAATTATTCGTCGTCTCCAATAGCAGGATGTGCTCCGCTTGCCTCATCTTTAGTGTCGTATCATCTGCACAACTGATTGGTCGCTTGGTAAAGCTGAAGGAGATAAGAGATGATGCAGCAGTAAGGGAAGACTGAGGCGGGACGGACAATAGAGAAATCAAGTGCTCGCTGTTGACACACGAACACGTCACCGTGGATCCTCGACGCCGGAGGTGATGCACCACAGCTCATGTCGAAGGAGGTCCGTCCGGCGGCGCGATACGCAAGACAGTCGGCGGACGCTTTTGCAGATCCGAAAGCTCGCACGTCCGGGAGGGACCCCGTCAGGGAGTGCGGCGGCTATGGACTACCCTAGGTCGATTCGCTCGCCCCTAGAGCCTCGGGATTCGCAACTCTCAAACGAAGAACAACGAAAACGAGATAGAAAACGAAGAACGTAGATGAAAAAGTAGTATAAATTGATTTGTTTGATTGTGTGTTGTTCAATCGGCCATCACCTCCAACATATATAAGAGGCGGCTGGACTTTTCGTACAAGCAAAATATTCGTCTAGGCTTTCCTTACAAGAAAATTATATTAATTCACGTCCTAAAGTCCTAGTTCTAGTCCCACTCGAATTCAGCCCAAGTCTAGCTCAATCTTCTGTCTTGCTCCTTGCGTGGGCCATGAAATCTGCATATGACCTCCGATGGAGATGGTCCAAACATCAATCTTGCGTGTCTCGACAAGACCAACAATCCATATGTTGATCACTTTCCCAAATAAAGTCATCTTGAATACTCCACGAGGTCATTTTTAACTTTGAATCGGACTCGGTCACGTAGCAGACTGGACTGTCCGCGTGTTGTAGTGTCTCTACAGGCCGCATACTATCTCAGATGATAATGACTTTAAAAGCAAAGTTGACCGTTACGAACTACTTTCATGTTGAACACTTTTCCATCCAAGGTCATTTTGAACTTTCACTCGACCGGCATTTTCACTCGACCGCTACCTTTCACTCGGACAACAATTTTCACTCGAACGGCAATTGCACTCAGCCGGTACTTTCACTCGACCGGTATTTTTCACTCGGACGGCAATTTTCACTCGAACGACAATTTCACTCGGACGGCAATTTCACTTGGCCGGACGGAAAACTTTTCACTCGACCGGGCGGTAAACGTTTCACTCGGCCATACAGCAAACTTTCACTGCAGTCCCTAGTGATACTCCATACTGATTTTGTTTTGCCTCTCTAGGTCGCATACGACCTCAGATTGAGAAAAATTATATAAGAAAATCCATCGTCTCAACGACGCGAAACTTTTTTATGTTGTAAGTTTTTCCATCCGAGGACATCATGAGGGCCGAATGACTCGCGCGACCCATCAGACATGTGTCTGATCTCCTGCGCCACATTTTGCTTTGTGGTAGGGCTGCACTCTGGTTGTTCTAACTTTTGCATACGACTCCAGACTGAGATGATTTACATACCAAAACCGATCAGCTCGACGAGATGAAGACAATCCATGTAGAATATTCCTTCATTCAAGGTTGTTCTGGAGGCGTAATCGACCAAAAAGCACTCAGAACATCTACATGACAATCTAAGTATAATTTGACCCTTGAAACGATGTCGAATGGTGATGGCCTAAACATCAAGGTGGTTTTACTCGGCAATATAAACTTTCTCATAGAAAAAGCCTTTTCGTTTGAGTCCATCTTTACTGCATTTTGCACTGTGCCAAAATCAGGTGTCAACACATGCCCCCCTATTTTTCGGCGATGCTAGCATGCCGAAAAATAATTTGCACTATGTTTGTCTAAGGACGATGTCAACACTCCATCGGTCAAATATATTTCTCAGGGCGATAATTATGTATCGTCCATGTTTATGCTAAGGGCGATAATCATATATCGGCCATTGCCTAATTAGGCTTCTTGCCACACACTCGGATGGTACTTCTTCAGATATCTGCCATTGAGAGCTCGAGGTAATAATACTCCTTGTATGGATTCCACTAAATATGAATTTCCAGGAACTATTCTTGCAATCCTGAAAGGACCTTGCCAGTTTGGAAACCACTTCCCGAATTTTCTATCTCTAGAACCAATCAGCAGAATCACTTTCCACACAAGATCGCCAACTTGAAAATTCTTCAACCGAACCTTTTTATTGTAAGCTCTTGCTACCCTCAATTTGTCCTTCTCTTTGGCCTTTAATGCAGACAAACATTTATCAGCAACCTCATCAATATTGTTCATCATCAAATCATAAAAGTCCACTGCCGATAAATCATTTTGTTTGGCTATTCTCAAAGCACTCAAATTTACCTCCACTAGTAAAACAGCCTCTTGAACGTATAGTAGTTCATGCAGAGTTACCTTTGTAGCACCATGCCTTGAGATCCTATGTGCCCATAAAGCCTCAGACAACAACTCATGCCATTTCCTTGGATTATCCTCAATCTTCTTCTTGATGAGCTTAATCAATATTTTGTTGCTAGACTTAGCTTGTCCACTAGCTTGGGCATAATACGGAGATGAATTTAGCAACTTTATGTTGTATGATTCGGCAAATTCTCTAACTTGATGTGACATGAAAGATGAACCTTGATCTGTAGTTAATGTCTGAGGAATGCCGAATCTATGAATAATGTGTTCGATTATTTATTGAATAACCTCTGCAGGTGTCATGTTCTTGGGAGGTACTGCTTCAGACCATGTAGTGAAATAATTGGTTGCCACCAACACGAACCGATGCCCCTTTGAAGAAGATGGATGAATTTGTCCAATGAAGTCTAAACCCCATCCTTTAAAAGGCCACGGCTTGATAACTGGATGTAACATAGCAGCAGGAGCCAACTAAATATCACCAAAATTTTGACAGGCTTCACACCCTTTATAATACTTGAACCAATCATTGATCATAGTCGGCCAATAAAATCCAGCATGTCGTAAGAGCCATTTCATTTAGGGTGCCGATTGATGAGTACCACAAATGCCTTCATATACCTCTCCCATAGCAACTATTGCTTCGTCTTCGCCCAAACACTTCAAAAGAACATCTCCAACCGTTCGGCGATAAAGACCATCATTTCTCATTGTATATTTGAAAGCCATACGCCGAACAGCCCTGTCCACCCTTTCACTTAGATTGCACAAGTAATCAATAATGGGCTTCCTCCAGTCATGATTTTCACCTGTACTAGATTTATTGTTAGTGGCCGAACCAGTGGGCTCTAGTTCGACCTCTCCCATATTAGCAAGACAAGACATCGGCTTTTGAGAAATATGAAACATGACATGATCAATATGATATCCGGATGCTTGTTGTGCTAACTCATTTGCTCTCCAATTGACATGTCTAGATATATGACCAATGCAAAAATAATCCAAAGTAGAAATCGCATCTAGACACTTATCAAGATAAACATTAAGTGATTCATCTAAACATTGAAAGACTTTGGACACTTGCAGCACTACTAATAACGAATCACCAAAAACCTCAACATGTGTAGCACCTATAGCGAGCAACATCTCTAAACCGAATAACAATGCATCATATTCGGCTTGATTATTTGTGCAAAAATATTTCAGTCGGCATGAGGCTTCAAAAACAGCACCGTGAGGAGATATATAAACAATACCAACACCTTGGCCATTGCTACAAACTGAACCATCAAAATATAACCTCCATGGCACTAATGATACAAGATTTATATCAACATCATGCTTGTCATCAATCCAATGCTCAACAATAAAATTAGCAACATTTTGTCCTTTCATGGTTTTTATAGATTCATAAGCCAAATCATACTCAATTAAAGCATAAGCCCACTTGCCAATCCTACCACTAAGAATTGGCCTATGCAACATGTATTTAATGACATCGGTTTGACAAGCTACTATGCAGGCACTCGACACAAGGTAATGTCTCAGTTTTGTGCAAGCATAACATAAACAGAGGCATAAGTTTTCAATGAATGTATACCTTGTCTCGGCATCCAATAAATGTCGACTCAAATATGCAATAGTATGTTCTCTTCCTTCAGTTTCTTGAGTCAATACAACACCAATAACACCGTCCTCCGCCGCAATGTAAAGCCTAAAGGGCTCTTTATGTTTAGGTGCTCTCATTACTGGAGGAGTGCTCAAATAGGTCTTGATCATGTCGAATGCCTCTTGTTGTTTTGCCCCCCAAGTAAAATCAGCATCATTTTTAACCGAAGGATAGGAGTGAATGCATCAACCTTCCCTAACAAATTAGCTATGAACCTTCTCAAATAATTGACCTTGCCAAGGAATTTTTGCATATCTCTCTTGTATGTTGGAGCCTCCACTTTTTGTATAGAGTCTATCTGTTTGGGATCAATTTCTATGTCATTCTCATGAATAATGAAACCCCAAAAACTTTCCAGCCAACACGCCGAGTGCACACTTCAAAGGATTCATCTTTAGTCCATATTTTTTCATCCTTTCGAAGGCCAAACGCAAATCGGCTAGATGAGATTCAAAAGCATCCGATTTGACAACAATATCATCAATATAAACCTCAAGTATAACACCGAGTAAATCATAAAAGATTAAATTCATAGCCCTCTGATATGTGGCGCCAGCATTCTCTAACCCAAAGGTCATTACTGTCCACTCAAATAAACCAAGGAATCCGGGTCACCGAAAAGCCGTTTTGGACATGTCCTCTTCGGCCATGAAAATCTAGTTATACCCTGCATTGCCATCCAGAAAGCTAATGACCTTATGTCTAGAAGCATCATTAATAAGCATATCAGCTATGGGCATGGGATACTCATCTTTGGGCGTAGCTCTATTCAAATCTCTGAAATCAATGCACACCCTTATCTTGCCAGAGCCCTTCTTCTTTACTGGCACAATGTTAGAAATCCACTTGGCATACCTGCAAGGTCTAATAAAATTAGCTTTAAGTAAACGACCGATCTCTTCTTTGATCTGATCATATGTTTCTGGGTTAAACTTCCTGGCCGATTGCTTATGAGGTCTAAAACCAGCCTTTATAGGTAACCCATGCTCTACTAACTCTCGGCTTAAACCGGGCATCTCATGATACTCCCATGCAAAGCAGCAAACATATTCTTTCAACAACTCGATCAACCTAGATTTATGATCGGCTCTTCAGTTTTCATTTACATACGTCGGCCTAGGAACTGAACCATCCCCTATATCTATTTCTTCTAATGGATCTGCCGATTGAAAACCCTGTCCTAATTTATCATGTCATCCAACTCCTCTACAGATTCATACATATCGTTCTCACTAGACCGATATTTTGCAAGACGTTTCTGCAACCACTCGGAATTAGAATCCATTTAAACATATCATACCTTGGAGTCGATTGCCACTAATCGGCTTTAAAGAGACGGGCACAAAGCCATTCTTCGTTGCGCTAAGGAAATCAAACTCTAACAAGTCGCATCCCGTCAAGCAAGTAGCATTGGGATGTTGCCAATCCACCGATGCATCGGCCAAAGCAACACAAGCCGAATTATCCGCATGAATGACTTCCACCTCATCATCAACCCACTGTATCAAAAACTGGTGCATGGTAGATGGCACGCACTGGTTTGCATGAACCCAATCACGGCCTAGTATGACGTTGTAGTTACCTTGCACCTCAGCGACAAAGAATGCAGTAGCCAAAGTTTTGCTCCCGACTGTAAGCTCCACATACATCACACCTTTGGCTTTAGTTTTCTCTTTGCCTTCAAACCCATTAAGCACCATATTGGTCTTGATTAACTCATCATCGGACAAACCCAATTTCTTGAAGACCGAATAGGGCATGAGATTCACAAAAGCACCACCATCAACAAGCATCCGAGTGAGTACTGATCCATTGATATGACCTCTAAGGTACAATGGTTTCAAGTGCGTCACTGGTTCTTTTGGCTTTTCGAATATTGCATTTCTGGGGCCAAAATCCATCTGAGCCACTTCCCCTTCCTCATCTACAACACGGAATTCAGCGGGTAAGTAATACATCATATTGATATACATACCTTCACAAACCGGTGTAGACTCATAGTCCAACAGATCGTCTTCCTCTTTGCATGCGTCTACTAAATCTGAATTATGTCCGAGTGAAGGAGAAGTGATAGGCGACTGAAACGATGTCATAGCTACATCGTCCTCTTTTGGTGGTGTAATTGCTACTGTGATAGATGTAGAAGCCACTATGTGTTGCATTGGTTTAGTCTTCCACACTTGCTTTGCTGGAATCATGGGCCGAGTGACATTGAACAACTCGTCCCTTTGCTTCTCAGCCTCTTGTTCTGCCATCTCTTGATTCCTCAACC
Organism: Hordeum marinum; assembly: GCA_022496015.1. Classification (NCBI taxonomy): domain Eukaryota; kingdom Viridiplantae; phylum Streptophyta; class Magnoliopsida; order Poales; family Poaceae; genus Hordeum; species Hordeum marinum. Next base: position 49,959,782 of record CM039672.1, read on the forward strand.
TCTGTAATTTCCTCTTTTGTGTCTTTGTTATCCCTGGAGGACACCACTTTGGCTGAGTGTATTTAGGATCAATTGGCTTCACTTGGCTGGTACTTGCTTCATGATCATTGGTCGAGTGCTTTAGCACGATAACAAGTATCGGCTCAGTTGGGTTGCTATGCACAGTCGGCTGTTGCGCGGTGAACATTTCACTTCCCAAGATGAGTGAGTCAGCATTGATATTTTCCTTGCCTTTCCCTGACTCCACCGCTACATCACTTGGCAGCTTGACGCGCCACTCTTGTCCACTTTTCTGTCCTACGAAGTTTTCACTCGGGCGCACCCTTTTATTCGGATGAAATCCATTCAGACGTTTGACTGAGTAGAATCCACTCGACCGTATTCTTTCATTCAGATAACTTCCACTCGGGTGCATTCTTACACTCGGTTAGTTTTCAGTTGGAGGCATATTTTGACCAACCGAGTAATGGACACCCATGCTTAGTCGGTTTTAATATGAGCATCCAAGTCGATCCCAAACAGGTTGTCGTTGTTCTTGTGGAAACGGCACCCTTGATCCAGTCGGTTTTGCATGCCGACTGAACACATCATCTGATGGTGACCTCGGTCGCTTCAGGTACGATGACCGATTAGAGCTAGAACCGACCGACTGATTTGCATATTTGGACGACAACATATCAAAAGTTGGCTTGATTCATTTACGATGTACCTTGGCTTCATTCCTCTTCCACATGCCAACTTCTGGACTCTTGGGTTTAACAAATTTAACACGAATGTCTTGTTGCACTTGTGGTTGCCCCCCGAGTGCAGGATTCTTGATGGTGATCTTGATTACTTCCTTGCCATTGGGTTGCTTGTCAAGCACAACCTGCCTCCCCAAGACCTTGCTGTCCTCCTTGCTTTTCCTAGGCTCACCAATAATGACATTAGTTTTATTATCCCATTCGGCTACCTTTGGCCGAATGAACAACTTTTTCCCCTCCAAATCCAGAGTGTTCATTGGGAAGGGCTGCTTATCAACTTGCATCTCAGAAAAGTTCAATCGTCCGTCATTAATGGCCGATTGTATCTGTCGTCGGAAAACATTGCAATCATTAGTAGCATGAGAAAAAGAATTATGATATTTGCAATAAGCACGCCGTTTCAACTCTTCAATCGATGGTAAATTGTAAGATATCCTAATGATCTTAGCTTGCAGCAAAGCATCAAATATTTTGTCACACTTAGCGATGTTAAAAGTAAACTTCATCTCTTCATCATGATTCTTATGAATCGGTTTCAGATCATTGCAAATAAGCGGTTTGGCCTTTGACGGCCAAACAAATTCAGCAGCATACATATCACCTTCATCGTCCGAGTGATCACTACCATACTCAACCATATTCATCTTAGGATGATCAGTTTTATATCTATGTACCTCCTTGAGATCTTTGCTCCGGCTCTCCTGAGCCAAAGCTTTTTGCAAGACTTGGTTGATACTTAAGAACACATAGCCTTCTATCTTTTCCCTAATGTGAGTTTTCAAACCACTGAGCACAAGGTCAGCCAAGTCCCTCTCGGTTATCACCAAACTATAGCACCGGTTCTTTGTATCTCTAAATCTCTTGACGTAATCGGAGACCGATTCATCATTTTTCTGCTTAACCGATGTAAGATGTGATAATTTAAGTTTGTTGTCGCCGCTATAAAAGTGATCATGAAATTTTTGTTCTAGCTGCGATCACACACGGATAGAACCATGTGGTAAAGAAGAAAACCATGAAAATGCAGTACCAGTTAATGATAAAGGAAACAAGCGCACTTTCAATTCATTCAGCGAGCCTTCTTCACACAGTTGTGCTAAGTATTGACTAACATGTTCCCATGTGGTTTTTGTGCCTTCTCCATTGAACTTAACAAAATATGGAATTTTATATCCCGGAGGGCATTGGATAGCGTCGAAGTACTCGGGGTACGGTTTTTGGTAAATCCGATTCCGAGGTAACTCAACTCCAAAATTCTCTCGAAGCAAATTAGCCATATCCTCTCTAAAACTAGCTAAAGTCTCATCCATAGTAGACGGTGAAGCTTGCTGTTGTGGGATGGGAGGAGTAGAATTACTAGCAGTAGGCAGTAACTGTGGCACATATGCCGAACCATAGTTCAGATGTGGCCGAGTGCTTGCACCTATAGGTACAGCTTGGTTCGGTATAGGTACCGAACTTGGCATGCTCATGATGGAATTAGCGGGTGCAGCCACAATTTGGTTGGTGTGTGTAGGATAGTAATTCATCAGCATGGGAGGTGCCGATGAAAGAGGCAAAGACATATTAGGGTTTTTTGCACTAGCAGCCACACCAATATTACCACTAGACAATTGAGGCATATTTTTCTACGCATTGGTATTTTCTATGAAAGTTTGATAGACCAAATTATTACCATCGGCAATACGACTCTCAATGTCAGCCCACTGCTCAGGAGAAAAGGTAGTACTTACATGAGGTTTAACCTGCTCGGCTTGAAGAGGAGGGAACTTGATTTCTCCAATCGGAGTGATATTGCCTTGGCGATCTTTCTTGAAGTTTCCAAGGAACTCCTGCAACTCCTTCTCTTCACGCGTCTTCTTGTAATCCTCATAAGCTTGGCGATGATTAGCCGATAGTTCATCAAGCTTGGGCTTAATGATGTTATCGGCATCTATCTCGGATGGCTTGGGAAGATTAGACATGATGGTTGATGAGGATGATTGATCTTTAGTCCCCAGCGGAGTCGCCAAAAAGTGTGTTGACACACGAACACATCACCGTGTACCCTCGACACCGGGGGTGATGCACCGCAGCTCACGTCGAAGGAGGTCCGTCCGGCAACGCGATACGCAAGACAGTCGACGAACGCTTTTGCAGACCCGAAACCCCGCATGCCCGGGAGGGACTCCGTCAGGGAGTGCGGCGGCTATGGGCTGCCCTAGGTCGATTTGCTCGCCCCGAGAGCCTCGGGATTCGCAACTCTCAAACGAAGAACAACAAAGAACGAGATAGAAAACGAAGAACGTAGATGAAAAGGTAGTATAAATTGATTTGTTCGATTGTGTGTTGTTCAATCGGCCGTCACCTCCAACATATATAAGAGGTGGCTGGACTTCCCATACAAGCAAAGGATTCCTCTAGGCTTTTCTTACAAGAAAATTACATCAATTCACGTCCTAGAATCCTAGTTCTAGTCCCACTCGGATTCAGCCCAAGTCTGGCCCAATCTTCTGTCTTGCTCCTTGCGTGGGCCGTGAAATCTACATATGACCTCCGATGGAGACGGTCCAAACATCAATCTTGTGTGCCTCGACGAGGCCGAAAATACACATGTTGATCACTTTACCAAATAAAGCCATCTTGAATACTCCACAAGGTCATCTTTAACTTTGAATCGGACTCGGTCACGTAGCAGACTGGACTGTCCGAGTGTTGTAGTGTCTCTGCAGGCCGCATACTATCTCATATGATAATGACTTTAAAAGCAAAATTGACCGTTTCGACGTTACGAACAACTTTCATATTGAACACTTTTACATCCGAGGTCATTTTAAACTTTCACTCGGCCGACATTTTCACTCGACCGATACCTTTCACTCGGACAACAATTTTCACTTGGACGGCAATTGCACTCGGCCGGTACTTTCACTCGACCGGTACTTTTCACTCGGACAGCGATTTTCACTCGAACGACAATTTCACTCGGACAACAATTTCACTTGGCCGGACAAAAAACTTTTCACTCGATCGGGCGGTAATCGTTTCACTCGGCCATACAGCAAAAACTTTCACTCGGCAGTCCCGAGTGATACTCCAGGCTGATTTTGTTTTGCCTCTCTACGTCGCATACAACCACGAATTGAGAATAATTATGTATCAAAATCCATCGTCTCGATGACGCGAAACTTTTTCATGTTGTAAGATTTTTCATCCGAGGACATCTTGAGGGCCGAATGGCCCACATGACCCATCAGACATGTCTCTGATCTCCCGCGCCACATTTTGCTTTGTGGTAGGGCTGCACCCTGGCCGCTCTAACTTTTGCATACGTCTGCAGATTGAGATGATTTATATATCAAAACCAATCAGCTCGACGAGACGAAGACAATCCATATAAAATATTCCTTGATTCAATGTTGTTTTGGAGGCGTAATCGACAAAAAGCACTCGGAACATCTACATGACAATCCAAGTGTAATTTGACCTTTGAAACGATGTTGAATGGTGATGGCCTAAACATTAAGGTTGTTTCATTCGGCAATATAAACTTTCTCATAAAAAAAAACTCTTTTCGTTTGAGTTCATCTTTACTGCATTTTATACTATGCCAAAATCAGGTGTCAACAGTCACCCTGGCCTTCAAGTGGATTCACTGGCCTGTGGCAGCGGCCTCCAGATTTTCCATCAAACGCTTTTTAGAGTCCATTAGAGCAGTAGCATAAGAAAGATGCAGAGGATGATGTGATGTGTCTGGAGACGGCGGTTGTATCAGGCTGGGTGATGGAGGTCGGACGTACAGCTGCAGCGTGGCTTCAAGATTGGGAGAAGTTGATAGGTGAGACATTATAGTAAAGGAAGGATAGATGTATCTGGACTCTAGACTCTACACCTACGGGTGAGAAAAAAAGACTCATGGAAGAGATTACAGAAAAGAAAGATATCTTGATCCAACGGTGAATAGTAGTTTTTTTGTATGAGGAAGAGATGACGCTCAGTTTTTTTGCTAGGAAAACATATAGGGACCAAGAGAAGGAGGACTCACCAACGTGGGATGGGAGAGATGGACTCTTGTTTAATCCAACGGGATCGTACATTAAATGTACGGCTGTAATTTCTTAATTCCAAGGATTAACGTGGTGTCTCGTATGATGCATCCAATCTTTTCCTAATCCCTATCCCTAATTCCTATTCCTAATCTTCCCTTAATATATATATATATAATATGTATATATAATAATAATAATATAATGTAAATATTAATATTAATATTATATTAATATTAATAATAATAATATTAACAAAGTGTCTATTGCTTTCGTCGGGTTCATCGTTGTTTTTTAATCTGACCCACGCATTAAAATTAAAAATTAAAAATTAAAACGGAGAAGAAAAATTGGTACCCGCTGAAGTGGATCCTTGGTCTGCAAGTAGAAGACTGACTAGCGAACTAGTCGAGCTACGCGAGAACGTATGAAAGATTGGGCGTCTGTCCCTTTAAGACAAAACAAGACAAGGTGTATGTACTCTTTTGATCAAAAAAAAAAGACAAGGTGTACTCGGGCTGGATGGTCACGGGCGTGCTGGGCAGGAGGGCTGCTGCAGCCCACGAGGCGGATAAGGGAAGCAGGCTGGAGGCTTTTTCATATTTGTTTGCTTATTGGATAGTCCCACCTTGCGATTTTACATTAATTTTCATCGGTTTATATACGTTGTTATGTTGTCAGACATCAAGGAGTTGCTTTGGAATCTATATAGCATTTTTTTACCTATATTTTCTCTTTCATTGCAGCGGACAACGTGACATGTTTTCCATGCATTTATGATCCTTACTAAAATTGCGCCAATTTTATAACACATTAAACTTTATGTTTGTGCATACAACCCCCACTAAATTTATGTCATATTTTTCTACCATTGTAACCCACGGGAATATATACTATATTTTTATAAATGGAGGTATAATTTTATTGGTCCTCTCATTTTGTATGTCCACGTCGTTTCTTCATACTTAGCTAGGCTATTCTACCGATCGTCTGACCTGGGCCACTGGGCCTCTGCCTCATATGTCCGTAGTGTTGCACCAATAAAGAAACCATGCCCTCCCAATCTGTCCGTGCAATCCGGCCCAACAAATCAGACCCGTTTAGGAGATGATGACAGGAATCAAACTCGCAACCTCCATTGTTTTCGGTGTTGATTGTTTTATCCCATAAAAAAGTGTTGATCGTTTTAACCTGAATTAAATTTGGTACGTGTTTGTGTCCTTCACGGACTCGTATTAAACTATTACGATGTAAAATCCGGAGAACACAAACAACAAGGCACAAGCATCGGATTATGCATATGTGGCCAAAATCTCAAATGCCGCTGTTAGCTGGTCTGTGCATGCAGGTGATGCAATTCTTTATTGGTTCAAAGCTTAGGTGGAATTTTCGCCGTGTAGTGGACATCGTTATCGATAATGATGACAAAGAAAAGAAATAACAGGGATGGAGCGTTAGGGGTGATAAAAAATTTCTCCCGTTGCAACGCATGAGCACTTTTGCTAGTAATAATAATAATAATAATAGTAATAATAATAATAATATAATAATAATAATAATAATATAATAATAATAATAATATAATAATAATAATAATAATAATAATAATAATATAAAGTGGCTATTGGTTCCGGTTCACCGTCAAGTATATTTTACAAAAAAGTCTTTCTATTATTGGATAATTAAACCCACACTCCCTATTTTAATGGATCTGGGGAAAACATTTTGTTTTTATAAAACACCCCCTGGATGTTTATGAACTCCACCGCGCTGCTTATCCGCGAGGGCGCGGCCCGGTGGCGATGTTCCTTGTCGAGGGCGCGGCCCGATGGCACTCTTCCTCGGCGAGGGCGCGACCCTGTGGCGCCGGATGTCGTTGCGATTTGGATCGGGTCCGCGGCGATTTGGATCGGGGCCGTGACGACGGCTGACCAAGGGCACAACTGGATTGATCGCTACGTCGGTACGTGCGTGCCTAGCTGAGCCGTGGCTTCGGTGTGGCTCAGGGTCCCTGCCCTGCTATTTCCTCTGTTTTGATCCATGGAGGCGAGATGCAGCAGCAGCTTGATCCTTCATCCGTGCGACCCCGTGGAGGAGGGAGGTTGGGGAGGTTGTTGCTTGGGCGTGCTCTCTCTCTCTCTCTGCAGCCTTAACTTTGAAGCATTTGCTTCATCAATGTAAACGCAAACACAGAGATAGGTTCACCCAATGGCTAATCAGGTCAGATATTGATCTGATTGATTGGAAGATAGCATAAAGTGAATACGTAGGAAGAAAGCAAGCATGCCGGTAACAACGCGAGGCGCTGGCAGGCCGGCAACAACCTGAGAGTGACCAGGGCAAGGCGTAAGGCAGGAACTAAAAAAACTAGCGTTCTGTACTTTGCTTCTCCTCACCGGTAGAGGCATGATTAGCTATTGCCATTTCGTTTTCTTGATACAGTGATAAATGTTTCAAGCAATCCTTGCGTATAATATACTCACTCCGTAAACTAATATAAAAGCGTTTAAATAACTAAAGTAGTGATTTAAATGTTTTTATATTAGTTTACAGAGGAAGTATATACATAATTTTTAATACTATTTTATTACATGTTCATATCTAAGAAATCTTGTTCTAACTTTGTGGTTTCTATACAGTATAAAGTTGTTCGACCTGATATTTAGTATAGGATGATCATACTTATGATTGACATCCAATTGACATGGTGCCTATCGTGGATAATCCTGCATATGCATGAACATACAGTAATTTCTGATGTTCTATTTATCAACTTTTGCTCTATATATAATTTCAAATATGGGTGCAATTTTCTGTGAGTTAATTTGACCATCTGGTTTTGTAAATATTTTATCTGGGAGATGCTTAAAACTGTCATCATGTAGCTCTACTTTTCCATTTTATTACTGGTGGGGTTTAGCGGAGGTATGCCTACTTCTCTGTCCGAAAAAGAAATTTCAAAAAAAATAAATCACGTGGAGTCTCAAGACTCCTATTGCTTTGGGTGACACATGGGTACATCGGCTCCTATTGCTTCGCGTGACACATGGGTAAGCCGGTTTCTATTGCTTTGAATGACACATGGGTACGCCAGTTTCTATTGCTTTGGGTGACAAAACACATTTCCTAGGTGATGAATGTATATCAAACAGATTATCTTTATTCATATAAAAAGTTATATGGTACATCAATGCCTTAGATATTATTTTTAAGTGTGTGCCTTAGATATTTAGGGAACAATGATTTACATTGTTTATTTCATAATATGGTATATTAATATTTATTTTCCCGTTGCAACGCACGGGCATCTAGTGGAGTTATATGAAATTTGGTTAGAAAAATATGTAGAATCTGAATATGATATTATTTTGCATGTTAACCATTTTAAATACTATTTGGGTTGCTATCTTAATCAACACTGCATTATCTGTTTTTCTTTCATATCGGTATCGTTCGGATCGGAAATAAACTCATCAGCAAAATTAGGATTGGAGATGGAATTGAAGGTAAATTTGCTAGAAACACTCATTAAATAAAGACATGCATGCATGACAGAAAATAAAAAAGGGGCCCAATAAAGATGGGATCTGCCCTACAAAAGAAATAAAAAGAGAATGCAGAAATTGCACATACAAAAGAAATATGTGTGCTGTTTGCAAAACAGATTAAATGAGAAGTGCAAACCATATCAAATGTAGCAATCTATGGTGATGGCTGGGCTTAAGGACAAAATAAATGCGACACCAACAACTTCTTTCGGACAGGTTGTAAACAACAAGGAATACTCTAAGATTATAGACCATCTTTTGCAGATTAAGAGCATGTGGTATTTTTTCTTCCGTTGCAATGCACGGTCATTTTTGCTAGTTATTAAATAAGAGAAGTATTAGTTCAATAGACAATGTATGTTGTCATGAATTATCAAAACCACCAAGGAAACACATTGTGCTTTTAGCAAGCAAGTTCACTAGTGAGTCGAATCCGTAAACATGGCTAGAAGATTACCGAGTGTGTTGGGGATATAACCCCACGGTGAGACCCGCCCCAGAGGCTCCGGGTCACACTAGACGGCTCGTACACCAATCCAAGAGTGGGCTGTGAAGATTTAAGCCCAAGACGTTTGGCGGCTTGACAAGATGGGCCGGAACATGGCCCGAACAGAGAAGATCCGGGCGAGTGAGCCGCCCGAAGACAATTTGGTTAGGAAGGCAAGATAAGGTAGAGATAGACTCAGACACATAGTGAGAGTCGGTTACGACTTGTATGACCCGTGATGTTGACCTCCTATATAAAGGCGAGACCCGGGGCGACTTAGAGATCAGATTATCGTTAACTAGGTTAAGCAATAGCTCCCTGGTAATCGATACGCCAAGCAATACAAACACAAGCAGGATGTAGGCTATTACCTCAACTTGAGGGGCCGAACCTGGGCAAACTCATGTCCTTCGTCCCAACCAACCCCTTTGAGTCCATCACCTTAGCGCTGACCTCGAATCCAAGTCCGTTCACCCGGACATCTGCCGTGATAAAACCACGACAGTTGGCACCCACCGTGGGGCTCGCGCTCGGTGGTGTTGAGTTCTCAAAGGGCTCTCTCCCAGGGCTCGAGGGATACGTGGTTGGAAGGATGAACAAAAGTCGCCGCGGCCAGCTCTACATCGATGACGCCGGCTGGGGTCCGGATGCTGGCTCTGTCGAATATGGTTTCTGGATTCCTTTCGACGGGATCCAGGTCTTCATCGACCGGATCGACGGATCTGCACCCGGGCCGGACATTTGCACCAACATCATCGAGCCGGCTCGGCGCACGCAACCCGCCCGCGATGTGTGACCTGCCTGTGTTAACCCGGGCCGGAAGCATGTCTTTATGGGATTCACTCAAGGTATGTATCTTGAAGCTTCTGCATCACAGGAGACTCTTGTCTGTTCAGAGGACGAGTCTTCGAGCGGGGAAACAAAGTCGATCTACCAGCTTCACAACAGCGGTCTCGGGGGCTACGACGAGCCTTACCCCGAGTCGGAGCATTCTGAGTCAGACGATTTCGGGCCGTTGGTTCATGTGGCCATGTTCATGGCAGGATCGGCCCCAGGTGCGAGCAGCACAGCCGCCGGAGCAGCAACCTCGGGGGCTAAGCCGCCACCGGCGGCTCAAGTTCTGCTAAATCTGATGAATGAACTCGCGGCCCTGATGGCCACTGAAGTCACACCAGATAATCAAGCCGCTCGGAACTTGGAGATTATGAGACTCAAGGACCAGATGGCGGAGGAGCAACAGAGGATAGCTGAGCTAAAAGTTCAGATGGAGGCAGGGGCAGAACGCATTAAGACAGATGCCTTTCGCCTCAGGCTAGAACAGCAGTCAGCGGCTGCGGTGCACCAGATGAGACATCAATCCTGTTTACCAGAACATTATGAGGCTAGGAATCTCTTTAACACGCCAGGTCCGGGACGAGCAGCGGATGCACCTGGAAGCCGGCCGACGGCTCGACCGTAGCTTAACTCGGCCCGACAAAACCAGGGCTCACCAGTGGTCTTCCAACGCCGGCGGGTCACTATTCCAACTCGGCAGAGAACATGGTGGCCGTGGCCACCCGGCTTGAAACAATCCCTATTCCGGATGAAGCGCCTTTTGCGGAAGAGGTACGAAACGCCATTGGATACCTTCAGACGATGATGGCCCAACAGGAGAAATATGCTTACAGCCGGAGCTGCGTTCATTCAACCCCTCTCCCCGGCCGCAGCTTCAGCCGGCGCTATGAATCGCCGGCGGTTTCCAATAGCGATCAGCATAGAGAGCAGCCGGGAGACGATCAGGCGGCTCTAGATGCGCAGGCGCTCGTCAACCGAGCAAGAAACCAGCAAGAGGCGGCAGCTTTGCCACAACGGCTCACCAAGAGCCCGCGCCCTCCGTGTCAGTAGGGGCGGGAGTGCCCACCAGGGCCGTGGGAGTGCCATGCTTAACACCGGCTCTGCAAAGTGAGCGGTGCCGAAGGATTTCAAAGGAACTCGCAAGGTCTCGAACTACACTGCTGACTTACCTCCGGAAGCTTGGATCGAAAGTTATGAGATGGCTATGGAGATGTTGGATGTTAGTGAGGCAGTGTGTGCTAAATAGTTCATCATGATGCTCGAAAGTCCGTCTCGCACGTGGTTAAAAGGTTTGCCACCCAATACCATTAATTCATGGTCTGAGTTGAGGGCAAGGTTCATCAAAAACTTTCAAGGGACTTGCAAACAACCTATGACTATTGTGGATCTCGATCATTGCGTTCAGCAGGAGAATGAGTCGGCTCATCATTGGGGCCGACGGGTGTCGACCATCATCCACTCATCTGAACAGATCACGGCGGCGCAAGCTATGCTGATCCTGGAAAAGAACTGCCACTTCATCCCTCTGAAGCAGAAGCTTGGCTGGCTCAAGCGTACGTGTCAGGACATGGGAGAACTCATGACGGCTCTCACAAAATACGCTGACTCTGATAACACAAAGGATCCAGGCTCTGATGAGGAGAAGGCTGGCCAGGGAAAGAGGAACAACCAAGGCAAGGGTGCGGCGAACAATGGTAACCAGAGTGAGCAGAAAAACCCAGATGGCGGGTCAGAACTGGTGGCCAATGCAAGCACCGGCTAGAATCATCCTAAAGGCAATGGGAAGTTCAGGTCGCCTTTTAACAAAAATAGGACTCCTTTCAATTTGGAGGAAATGCTCAAAAAACCCTGTCCGGAGCACAGCCGGCCCGACAAATCTTCAGCACACACATGGGGTGATTGCCATATCATGCAGAAGTTTAAGAATTACAATATGCAGCAGCACAACAACCATGGCGGTGGCCCGTCCGGTGGCTCAGGACCAGGCGGGTCAGGAGCCGGATTTGGACACGGCAGCTCAGGGTCTGGTCAGGGCAATCAAGGAGGACATCCTCAGCACTCTGGTAACAACAATCAGCAGCAGCCTAACCAGTCTGGGTATCAGAGTAATCCAAAGCAGCTCAGTTCGGGCCAGAATCATGTTTTCACGACCAACCTTAACAAGCGGGATCAGAAGTTGTGCAAGTGAGCGGTTAATGCAGTTGCGCTGGCTCTGCCGCAATACTTGAAGTGGTCTGAATATGACATAACGTGGAGCCGGGAGGATCACCCGCCGCCTGTTGATGACCCGAGGCGGATGGCCTTGGTTGTTGCCCCCCCAAGTGGGAGGTATATGGTGAATAAGGTGCTTATGGATGGTGGCAGTAGCATTAACATCCCACATTATGATACCTTCCAGCGGATGAAGTTGCTTGATAAAGGCCTTAAACCTTCATCAACCGTTTTTCATGGTGTGGTGTCGGGCGAGTCGGCTTATCCGATGGGTAGGATTTCTTTGGAAGTCGCCTTTGGTGACGAATATAACTATAGGGTGGAGCCCTTGTGGTTTGAAGTGGTCAAGATCAAGAGCCCTTATCATGTGTTGTTTGGGTGGCCGACTTATGCTAAGTTCATGGCTAGGCCCTATTATGTCTACTTACAACTCAAGATGCCCGAGTTAAAAGGTACGATTACCGTTCATGGTGATCGAAATACGGCTATTGAGTGCGAGGAAGGAGACGTGGCTTATGCGGAATCCAGTTGTGCTGAGGCGGAGCTTAAGTTTTATAAGGAGAATGTTGACCCGGAGGATATGACCCTGCTGAAAAAGCCCACGATCGAGGTTGAGCCGCCCCTCAAATTTTCGGCGGATGATACCAAGGCGGTAGATTTCACTCCGGGCGACTCATCCAAACAGTTCATCATTGGGGCTAACATGGATCCTGTCATGGTTTTATCACGGAGGATGTCCGGGTGAACGGAATTGGATTCAAGGCCATTGCTAAGGTGATGGACTCAAAGGAGTTGATCGGGACGAAGGATACGAGTTTACCCAGGTTCGGCCCCTCAAGTCGAGGTAATAGCCTACGTCCTGCTTGTGTTTGTATTACTTGATGTATCGATTACAAGGGAGCTATTGCTTAACCTAGTTCTCGATAGCCTAATCTCTAAGTCACCCCGGGTCTCACCTTTATATCGGAGGTCAAGACCATGGGTCATACAAGTTGTAGCCGACTCTCATTACATGTCCGAGTCTATCTCTACCTTAGTTTGCCTTCCTAACCAAGTTGTCTCCGGGTGGCTTACTGGCCCGGGTATTCTCTATCCGGGCCATGCTCCGGCCCATCCTGTCAAGCCGCCAAACGTCTTGGGCTTCAATCTTCGCAACCCACTCTTGGATTAACGTACGAGCCGCCTAGTGTGAACCGGAGCGTGCAGGGTGGGTCTCCCTATGGTATTATATCCCCAACATTAGGCCCCAGGTTGATTTGAGCTTGCTCACTTCAGCCTCCTTCTTAATCATCAGCGAGTTACCCTGAAATAATGACCCGCCCTGATGTCATGTCAAATCTGACAGAAAGATGCTCTGACGCACGCAACGGATCTTCCCTTATTAAATGGCTAATCCAAGAATCGAGGTGTCCGCCTTGGTCAAATGACAACCGACGCCTGGATTTTCGCGCCTGTTTCCGCCTTTTCCTGTTAAATAGGACCGCGAGGGGCAGCATTTTTCCTTCCTCCCGCTCACTCTTCGTCTCCTTCCTTCTAACACCTCCACTCCAGCGCATCTCGCTCCGGCGTTGTTTCCTCATCGTCGTCAACAAAGGCCGCTGCATCAACCTGTTTCATTCCAGAGCTCTCTCCGCGTCCGCCGTGCCGTCTCCGGTGTGTCCTTCTTCCCTTAGATCCATAGCTATCTCAATAGGGTTTCATCGAGCTCCTCCCGCCGCATAGAACACGAACCTCCTTCAATGCCGGCCAAACTTAGCCCGTAAATACTTGACGATAGCTTGTCTCCGAGGCGGCATTATGTAGAAGATCGATAGTACTACTGCGTGGATTTGCAACAGCTCCACCTGCCGTTTTTAAACTTTCTCCGCTTTTGTCAGTTCGTCTCTAGGTCTGAAATAGGAACATTTTCTTTGTTTTGTAGATCCGCAATCTTAGTGACACCTTGCGAAACCTGTTTTCCAGACTTAGTCGTATTTTCGCCCTGTCTTTTCATACCCTTGACCCGCCATGTTTTCCGGCTCTCACCAACCGGGCTCTGGCGGCTCAACCTTAAGGTCTTAATCTTTTAGCCGCCCGTAGATATCTGCCAATCCTTGACTCGCCATATATGGTTACTTTGCACAGTTTTAAGTTGCCGTCATGTCTTGCGCATCCAACTCCTACAACTGGGTTGGCTCTTGCATCATCGAAGAGTTCCTTATGGACTTTGTGCATGCGGACACCCTTCCCGCTAAGGATGTAATCCATTGGCGGGTTCCGGGTGATGAACTGAAGCCCATTCCTCGGGAGGGCAAAGTAGTGGTGTTTTCAGATCACATCGAGCGTGGGTTTGTACCCCCCGGCTCAAAATTCTTGTGGGATGTTCTTCACCTTTACAAGTTGCACCCTCAAGACCTCGCCCCCAATTCTTTCTCCAGCATCTGCAATTTCCAAGTGCTCAGCGAAGTTTATCTGCAAGCCGAGCCGTCTGTTGGTCTCTTCTGAGAGTTCTTCTATGCAAATCGCCAGACCGAGGTGAAGGCCGGCCCAAGCTTAGAGCTCGGCGGAATTTCAATACAGAGGCGCCGGGACATAACCTTTCCGGCTGTTCAGATGCCGACTCGCCCAAAGTATTGGAATAAGACCTGGTTTTATTACAAAGACACTTCTCCAGAAGGTGAACGCCCGCTGTCGGGTTATCGCCCGTCCCGGCTCAAGACGACCTCCGAGCTTCCTAGCCGATTGTCCACTGCTGAACGGGCGAGGCACGAGCCGGCTCATGCCAAGATTAAGGCCCTCCTGGCCAATGTGCTGATTGGGTTGGACTTGATCCGCCGCTGGCTCTCTTGGAGGATTATGCCCTTGAGACGGAGAAATCGCCTTATGTGCGAGTATCCGGGTCAGTACGATGATTCCCTCTGCTTCAGCCGGACGACGTTAACAGAGGATGACATTACAACTGTCATCCGTAGCCTTGCCCACGAGACTTCCGGTGCTTGCAGCGCCATTGGGCTGACACCTTTTCGCACTATTAATCCGACCCCAGAAGTAAGGCGTCTCTCCATAGTCTCTCCTATTTATTTAGTTATGACTTTGGCACCTCCTTACTACATGCCGGTTTTCCTTTTCAGGTCGACTCTGACTTCTGGAAGAAGAAATACGTCCCTCCTCTCAAGAAGGCCAAGAAGAAGGCCCCGGCCAAGAAGACAAAGAAGACCACTCCTCAAGAAGAATGGTTTGAACCACCGGAATCAGACAGCTCAGAGGTATAACTTGACTACTTTTTGCTGCTTTTTACTCACTTTACTGACAACAGCCACTCCCAGGACGAGGTAGAGATGAGCCACGCCAACGCCCCTGAGGTAACTTATATTTCGTCCGACTCGGAATATTTTGTGGCCCAAAAGATACGGCGGGTCGTTCGAAAAGTTCCCCTTTCTCATCCTCTTGCTTATTTGGATCCTCAATTTCTTTTGAAAAAGCAACAACAAGCCAACCGACGCCAGACCCGGAGTGCCGGCTCTACTGATCTCATGTCCGGGTTACCGAACTCCCCGGTTCAGAAGAAGCGCCTCGCAGAGGTATATATTCCTTCTCTGTTTGATTTTACTAGCTCTTCCTTTGTAATTCCAACAGTACCTTACATTATCTGAACTGTCTTTCAGGGGTCTTCGCCTTCATCTGGCGACTCTACGGCCACCGCTTAGCCGCCTCCAAAGATTAACCTGCTGCATGTGTTTTTTCAAACCTTGCGTTCGACTCTTTGGCGGTTGTAAACTTCCGGCTCTAATTTTATGCTTTTCCAGGGCTCAAGCCAAGCGAAGGAAAACCAACAAGTCCTCCCCTAGCCGTACCGCTCAAGATACGGAGCTTGCCAAGCCGAACGCTCCTATGCCGGATGCAAACCGTCCAGCGGCTTCTGCAGAGCCGGCAGCTGATGACGCTATTCTAGAGAGCCCGCAGAAGGACCATTCCAAGCCGCCGAGCCCTGCCAAGGCTGCTAATGACACCACTGCTCTGGACGTCGTGATTATTGGCGCCAACTTTCGCTCTCCTTCTCCTCACGTGTTGACAAAGCATGCTAAGACGGCTGAAACCTCCAGGAAGTTGGAGTTTGAGCTCCCTGCCCTCGAGAAGATGACAACCGATGAACTTCATGCTGGCTATATGAACCGGCTGTCTACAAGCCGGGATCTGGAGCTCAAACGTGTCAACTTAATGAAAAAGAAATATGAGGTATTCGGTTTCCTCTTTATACCCTTACTCAGCCCCCAAGAACCGGGTTAACATTTGCTGATGATAATCCGGTTCTTCCATCTTGGTAGAAGTAGAAATACTTAGCACGTAGGTCTTATCTTACTTAGAAGTAACCTTAAATCATCGTTGTCAGCCCCCAAGGGCCGGCTCAAAGTTGGTAACATTGAACAAGAGCTTTATGGAATATAGATAATGGAACCAACTGTAGCCCCCAAGGGCCGGCTCAATCTTGTCAAAGTTGAGGTGGGACTTCATTGAACATGGGTAATAGAACCAACTGTAGCCCCCAAGGGCCGGCTCAATCTTTGTCAAAGTTGAGCCGGGACTTTCATTCTTAACAGCCTTGAAAAATCAATATGTAGCCCCCAAGTTCTGGGTTAACTTGATAAAGATGATCCGGAACTGTCTTGAAAATAGACATTAGCTCCCAAGTGTCATGCATATTGCTTGCAATCTGTTTGAGACTTTCTCCATCTTTGAAATTTTCTCCCCCTGTCGGTTTATTCCATGCTTTTATATGTCACAGGAAGCTTTAATCGAAGCCGGGTCAGAATTGGCCGGCTTAAAAGGCAATCTAGTTGCTCAGCAATCCGCCCGGAGTGAAGCTGATGAGAAATGTCGGCTCCTTTGTGAAGAACTGACCAAAATCAAGGCCGACTTCACCACTTTCAAGGACTCCACTAAAGGTGAACAAGCCGCCTCGACCAAACGGGCGGATGATGCTGATCAGCGGCTTATGATTGTATCCGACGAATTGTAGTCCTTGAAGCGCCATATCATGAAGATGACAGCCGCCCTCTTTGGTAAGTATTTGACGACTTAACTCAATTTCTGTATTGTACTTGCGTTGGCGACTCACAACAAAGCATCCGTCTTATGTAGGTCCTAGGAGCCGCCAACTTGCTTACGACAGTTTGCTGCCCGTGAAAGCCATATATACTTTGACAGAACAACTCTACTGCAACGATGTATGCACAATCAAAGCTGTGCAGTACAAGGAAAATATCCCTTCAACTCTCAAAGGGGTCTTAGAGCTACTATCGACGATGCCGAAACAGATTGTGGAGTTGAAGAGATCAGCCGCCCACCAGGGGGCGATCACAGCCATAAGCCGGGCGTTGGCTTTCGCTCTGGAGCTAACTCCGGCTGATATGATGGATGACTTTCCCTCCAAGAAGGATGATGGCTCCGAATTAACAGACGCTGACTATGCCTGGTGTGTGAAGGATTCCAAAGTCCTAGCCTCCTCTTAGCAGAAGAGGTCAATCTAGCGACTTACCAGGGGGCTTACAGCGCAGATCAGAAAAGGATCCGTGTCCCTCTCTTTGAATGCAAGGATCTGACACCCGCTCGTAGTAAGAATCTTTTAGCCTCTGAACTTGACCCGTCCCCCTTCTTTGAAGAAGGAACCTTTGCGGCTTTAACCAACTGCAACTGGGACTTGGAAAATCTACAGATCAAAGCAGCCGAAGACTCGGAGCAGGGTGACCCGCCAGCTAGCTGATCACGCAGTAGATACCTGTTGATAGTCGGATATTAATGACCCGCCATGAGCGGTGTAAAAAGCTTGATGATATTTTTGGGCTCCACAGAGAGCATCTGTCATAGACTAGTAGTAACTTTTGCCTTTCTTTGAATTGTGCCATCGCGCTCATATGAAAAATCCGGCTTAACATATATGTCATCCTCTTTGTTCTTCTCATTGTATGCCTTACCAGCTCTTAGCAGCTTAATTTCCTACAAGAATAGATATACTATTAGGAGGGCGGCTTAAAAGCATAACCCGAAGACGCTGTGTCTTCCTAACGCGTTTGACGGAGTCAATTGCTTGGCTTAAGAGCCGGCCGATAGGGTTTGATGAGCTACACCCGTAGGGCAGGAAGCCCCCTCTATGGCTATGTTGAATTGTCAACATTTTTGGCGTAGAAGCGGGTTGTTAGGGTTAGATAAGCTACATCCGGAGGTGGGAAGCCCCCTTCGACAACCAAAGTTGACTTGACAACTTTTTTGGCATAAAGCTGGTTGTTAGGGTTAGATAAGCTATACCCAAAGGTAGGAAGCTCCCTTCAACAGCCAATGTTGATTTGTCAACATTTTTGGCGTAAGAGCCAGTTGTTAGGGATAGATAAGCTATACTCGGAGGTGGGAAGCCCCCTTCGACAACCAAAGTTGACTTGTCAACTTTTTTGGCATAAAGCCGGCTGTTAGGGTTAGATAAGCTATACCCGAAGGTAGGAAGCCCCCTTCGACAGCCAATGTTGACTTGTCAACATTTTTGTCATGAAAGACGGTTGTTAGGGATAGATAAGCTACACCCGGAGGTCGGAAGCCCCCTTCGACAACCAAAGTTGACTTGTCAACTTTATTGGCATAAAGCTGGCTGTTAGGGTTAGATAAGCTATACCTGAAGGTAGGAAGCCCCCTTTGATAGCCAATGTTGACTTGTCAACATTTTTGGCGTAAGAGCCGGTTATTAGGGATAGATAAGCTACACCCGGAGGTGGGAAGCCCCTTCGACAACCAAAGTTGACTTGTCAACTTTTTTTCGCATAAAGCCGGCTGTTAGGGTTAGATAAGCTATATCCGAAGGTAGGAAGTCCCCTTCGATAGCCAGTGTTGACTTGTTAACATTTTTGGCGTGAAAGCCGGTTGTTAGGGATAGATAAGCTACACCCGAAGGTGGGAAGCCCCCTTCGACAACCAAAGTTGACTTGTCAACTTTTTTGGCATAAAGCCGGCTGTTAGGGTTAGATAAGCTATACCTGAAGGTAGGAAGCCCCCTTCGACAACCAATGTTTTGGATTTTCCTTGCATCGATGAATATACGCGAAATGGTAGAGGCCCTAGCTGGTAGGGATGCTACTTTATTCATATATGAATACGATATGTACAATGATAGTATACATTGGTGATTCTCAACAATCTCAGGTGTAATAAGGCCGTAGATGCGCTATATTCCACGGCCGGCGGGTCTCCTGACCCGAAGTATCTGAGTCGTCCCGGATGTCAATGAGGTAATATGACCCGTTGTTGAGATTTCTGCTGACCACGAAAGGCCATTCCCATGGAGGAGATAACTTATGCATATTTGTCTGGTCTTGAATTAGCCGCAACACTAAGTCGCCCTCTTGAAATGTCCGGGTCTTGACCCTGCGGCTATGATAGCGGCACAAGTCTTCTTGATAGATCGCCGAACGGCCGCCGCCAGCTCTCGTTCCTCCTCCAAAGCATCCAACGCATCTTGACGCGCCGTCTCATTGTCCGTCTCAACGTAAGCCGCTACTCGTGGTGAGTCATGCCGGATGTCACTTGGTAACACGACCTCTGCACCGTAAACCATGAAGAAAGGTGTATACCTTGTGGATCTGTTGGGGGTAGTTCTGATGCTCCATAAGACGGACGGCAATTCTTCCACCCAACAACCTGGCGTCCGTTGTAAAGGGACCATAAGCCGGGGTTTGATACCTCTCAAGATTTCCTGATTAGCCCGTTCTGCCTGCCCGTTGGACTGTGTATGAGCAACCGCCAAAACATCAAGCCGGATGTGCTCCTCGTCGCAGAATTTTTTCATAGCCCCCTTGGACAATTTTGTGCCATTGTCCGTGATGATGCTATGAGGGTAACTAAAACGGTAGAACAGCTTTTTAATAAACTGAACCGCCGTAGCCGCGTCACACTTGCTGACCGGCTCAACTTCTATCCACTTGGTGAACTTATCAACTGCCACCAAGAGGTACGTTTTCTTATCCTTGGATCTCTTGAAAGGCCCGACTATATCAAGCCCCCAAACTGCAAATGACCAAGTAATTGGTATCATGCGCAATTCTTGAGCCGGAACATGAGCATGCCGGCCGAATTTTTGACAGCCGTCACACTTGCAGACCAGATCCTCTGCATCCTTATGAGCCGTCAACCAGAAGAAGCCGTGCCGAAAAGCCTTGGCCACTAGAGACTTTGAGCCAGCGTGGTGTCCGCAATCTCCAACGTGAATTTCATTCAAAATTTCCTTACCCTCCTCTGGTGAGACGCAACGTTGAAACACCCCGGTAACACTGCACTTATGCAATTCACCATTAACTATTGTCATGGATTTAGACCGCCGGGTGATCTGTCTGGCTAAATTTTCATCCTCGGGTAACTCGCCCCAAGTCAAATATGTCAAGTAGGGCACAGTCTAATCCGGAATAGCATCTAGAGCAGCCACCAATTGCCCCTTCGGGCCAGGAATAGCCAAATCTTCTTCTGAAGATAACTTCACAGTCGGGTGATGTAAGACGTCCAGAAAGATATTGGCGGCACCGACTTTCGCTGAGAGCCTAACCTTGACAAGGCATCAGCCGCCTCATTCCTGCGATGATCAATGTGATCCACCTGATAACCTTTGAAGTGACCAGCAATGACATCCACCGCCTGACGATAAGCCGCCATCCGCGGGTCCTTGGAGTCCCAAGTGCCTGAAACTTGCTGAGCCACAAGATCTGAGTCGCCAAAACAGCTTACCTGGCTTAAATTCATCTCCTTAGCCACTCTGAGGCCATGAAGTAGGGCTTCATATTCAGCCGCGTTATTGGTGCGAGGGAACATCAGCCAAAGCACATAACAGAACTTATCACCTTTGGGAGATGTCAGAACAATTCTTGCCCCTGATCCTTCCAACTGCTTGGATCCATCAAAGTATATAGTCCAGTACGTGGTATCCAGCTTTTCCTCATGAGCTTGACACTCTGTCCAATCGTTTATAAAATCCACAAGGGCTTGGGACTTGATAGCCGTACGAGGGACATATTTCAGATTGAGAGGCTCCAACTCTAGTGCCCACTTCGCGATCCTACCAGTGGCTTCTCTGTTCTGAATTACGTCCCCCAATGGAGCAGAGCTGACCACTGTGATCTGGTGCCCTAAGAAATAATGCTTTAACTTGCGGTTGGCCATGAACACCCCATACACTAGCTTCTGCCAGTGTGGATATCTTTGCTTAGACTCTGTCAGGACCTCACTGATGTAATAAAACGGCCTCTAAACTGGATACTCCTTCCATGCTTCCTTGCGCTCAACCACAATTGCAGCGCTGACAGCCCGGTTGTTAGCCGCCACGTACAGGAACAAAGGTTCTTTCTTAGCTGGAGCAGCCAATACCGGTGGCTCAGTGAGCTGCTTCTTGAGCGCCTCCAATGCTTCATCCCCTGCCGTACTCCAGACAAAATTGTCTGTCTTTTTCATCATCTGATATAGCGGGATAGCTTTCTCACCAAGGTGGCTTATGAACCGGCTCAACGCGATGATCCGCCCTGCCAAGCGTTGGACATCGGTAATACAAGCTGGCTCTGCCAGGTGGGTGATAGCTTTGATCTTATCTGGGTTAGCCTCAATGCCACATTCGAAAACCAGAAATCCCAAGAGCTTGCCAGCCGGAACACCAAAGACGCACTTTGCCGAGTTAAGCATCATCTTATAGATCCGGAGATTGTTAAAGGTTTCCCTTAAGTCATCCAAAAGGGTCTCCTTCTTCCTTGATTTGATCACAATGTTATCCACGTAAGCGTGAACATTGCACCCGATCTGACTGTGAAGGCAATTCTGCACACAGCGCTAATAAGTCGCCTGGGCACTCTTGAGCGCAAAAGGCATTGACACATAAGAGAAGGCTCCAAACGGTGTAATGAAAGCCGTCTTCACTTGGCCCTTAACTGCCATCTTGATCTGATGATATCCTGAATAAGCATCCAGGAAGCATAGGCTTTCACAACCCGTCGTAGCATCAATGATCTGATCAATACGAGGGAGAGCAAAAGGATCATCCGGACAAGCTTTGTTAAGGTCCGTATAATCCACGCACATACACCACGTGCCATTCTTCTTGAGCACCAGCACTGGGTTAGCAAGCCACTCCGGGTGAAAGACCACAACAACGAAACCCGCCGCTAAGAGCCGGGCAACCTCTTCTCCAATGGCCTTGCGTCTCTCCTCATTGAACCGCCGTAGAAACTACTTGACAATTTTAAACTTAGGATCCACATTAAGGTTGTTCTCAACGAACTCTCTCGGTACATGCGACATGTCAAAAGGTTTCCATGCAAAGATGTCCCGATTCTCACGGATGAATTCGATGAGCACGCTTTCCTATTTGGGATCCATGTTAGCCCCAATGATGAACTGTTTGGATGAATTGCCTGGAGTGAAATCTATTTCCTTGGTATCATCCGCCAAAAACTTGAGAGGCGGCTCAACCTCCGTTGTGGGCTTTTTCAGCGGGGTCATATTCTTCGGGTCAACATTCTCCTTATAGAACTTAAGCTCCGCCTGAGCACAACTAGATTCTGCATAAGCCGCGTCTCCTTCCTCACACTCAATAGCCGTATTCCGATCACCATGAATGGTAATCGCACCTTTTAACCCGGGCATCTTGACTTGTAAGTAGACATAATAAGGCCTAGCCATGAACTTAGCATAAGACGGCCGCCCAAACAACGCATGGTAAGGGCTCTTGGTCTTGACCACTTCAAACCAAAAGGACTCCACCCTGTAGTTATACTCGTCACCAACGGCGACTTCCAAAGAAATCCTGCCCACCGGATAAGCCGACTTGCCTGGCACCACACCATGAAAAACGATGGATGAGGGCTTAAGATCCTTGTCAAGCAGCTTCATCCGCCGGGAGGTATCATAATAGAGGATGTTAATACTGCTGCCTCCATCCATAAGTACCTTATTCACCATATATCCTCCCACTTGGAGGGCAACAACCAAGGCCAGCTGCCCCGGGTCATCAACACGCGGCGGGTGATCCTCCCGGCTCCACGTTATGTCATATTCAGACCACTTCAATTACTGCGATAGAGCCGGCGCAATTGCATTAACTGCTCGCTTATGCAATTTTTGATCCCGCTTGTTAAGGCTGGTTGTGAAAACATGATACTGGCCCGAGCTGAGTTGCTTCGTATTACTCTGATACCCAGACTGGTTATGCTGCCATTGATTGTTGTTACCAGGGTTCTGAGGATGTCCTTCTTGATTGCCCTAACCATGATGACCGGATCCTGAGCCGCCGGATCCAAATCTGGCTCCTGACCCGCCTAGTCCTGAACGGCCGTGTGGGCCACCGCCATGGTTGTTGTGTTGTTGCATGTGGTAATTCTTGAACTTTTGGATGATATGGCAATCACCCCATGTGTGCGCTGAAGGCTTACTGGGCTGGATGTGTTCCGGACAAGGCTTTTTGAGCATTTCCTCCAAATTGAAAGGGGTCCTGTTTTTATTAAAAGGCGGCCTGAACTTCCCATTGCCCTTAGGAGGATTCTGGCCGGTGCTGACCCGCCATCCGGGTTTTTCCGCTTACTCTGGTTACCATTGTTCACCGCACCCTTGCCTGGGTTGTTCATCTTACCTTGGCCGGCTTTCTCCTCATCAGATCTTGGATCCTTCATGTTATCAGAGTCAGCGTACTTTGTATGAGCCGTCATGAGTTCTCCCATGTCCTAACACGTACGCTTGAGCGGGCCAAGCTTCTGTTTCAAAGGGATGAAGTGATAGTTCTTTTCTAAGATCAACACTGCTTGAGCCGTCGTGATCTGTTCAGATGAGTGGATGATGGTTGTGTTGGGGAACGTCGCATGGGAAACAAAAAATTTCCTACACACACAAACCTATCCATGGTGATAAGCATCTATGAGAGGGAGAGTGGATCTACGTACCCTTGTAGATTGCTAAGCGGGAAGCGTTAAGAAACGCGGTTGGTGTAGTCGAACTTCTTCGCGATCCAAATCGCCGAGCATCCCGTGATCCAATCATGAAACGTCCCGCGAACACATCATGATCCATCCCGCGAACTCATCACGATCCATCTCACGATCTGTCCCGCGAACTCATCACGATCCGTTCCGTGATCACATCACGAACCGTCTCGCGATCTCGATCACGGTCCTTCCGATCTAGCGCCGAACGGACGACACCTCCGCGTTCAGCACACGTGCAACTTGATGACGATCTCCACCATCTTGATCCAGCAAGAGGAGGTGGAGAGGAGAGAGAGTTCACCGGCAGCGTGACGGCGCTCCGGTGATGGTGGTGGAGCAATTCCGCCAGGGCTTCGCCTAAGCGCTGTAGAAAACCGATCTAGAGGAGAAACTATGCACCGGTGGAACGGGTAGCATGTGGCCGGAAATTGTGTACAAAAACCACCCAATCTACTAGTATATATAGGAGGAGAGGAGAGGAGAGGCAGCCAAGGCCTTTGGGTCGGCCGAAATAGGAGGTGGGAAGCAAGCCTACTTCACCTCCAATCCTAGTTGGAGTAGGATTGCCTCCTATTGGCTGATTTTCCACTTTTTGCTTTAGGACTTTCTCTCCTGCGCCATGGGCCTTTGTGGCTGTTTTCCCAGCCCACAAAGGGCTGGTTATTATACTCCCACATCCCATGGACCTCTTGGGGTCGAAATACCCCTCCCGGAGGCCTCCCGGTACACTACCGGCACTCCCGGTACACTACCGATGAGTCCGAAACTTTTCCGGAAACCAAACTGGGACTTCCTATATATGAATCTTAACCTCCGGACCATTCCGGAGCTCCTCGTGACGTCCGGGATCTCATCCGGGACTCCGAACAAACTTCGGTCACCACCATACATAACTCTACACTACCGAAACGTCACCGAACCTTAAGTGTGCAGACCCTACGGGATCGAGAACTATGTAGACATGACCGAGACACCTCTACGGTCAATAACCAATGGCGGGACCTGGACATCCACATTGGTTCCTACATATTCTACGAAGATCTTTATCGGTCGAACCTCTATGTCAAGGATTCAGTCAATCCCGTATAACGTTCCCTTTGTTCTTCGGTATGTTACTTTCCCGAGATTCGATCATCGGTATCTCCATACCTAGTTCAACCTCGTTACCGGCAAGTCTCTTTAATCGTTCCGTAATACAAGATCCCGCAACTAACAATTAGTCACATTGCTTGCAAGGCTTATTGTGATGTTGCATTACCGAGTGGGCCCCAAGATACCTCTCCGTCACACGGAGTAACAAATCCCAGTCTGGATCCATGCCAACTCAATAGACACCATCGGAGATACCTGTAGAGCACCTTTATAGTCACCCAGTTACGTTGCGACGTTTGATACACACAAGGCACTCCTCCAATATCTGTGAGTTGCATGATCTCATGGTCATAGGAACACATACTTGACATGCGGAAAACAGTAGCAATAAACTGACACGATCATATGCTACGTTTGTAGTTTGGGTCTTGTCCATCACATCATTCTCCTAATGATGTGACCCCGTTATCAAATGACATCTCATGTCCATGGCTAGGAAACCTTAACCATATTTTGATCAACGAGCTAGTCTATTAGAGGCATACTAGGGACATGGTTTTGTCTATGTATCCACACATGCATCTAAGTCTCCGATCAATACAATTATAGCATGGATAATAAACGATTATCATGAGAAAGGAAATATGATAATAACTAATTTATTATTGCCTCTAGGGCATATTTCCAACAGTCTCCCACTTGCACTAGAGTCAATAATCTAGTTCACATCACCATGTGATTCGCATTGTTACGAATCTAACACCCAATGAGTTCTGGGGCTCGATCATGCTTTGCATGTGAGAGAGGTCTTATAGTCAACGGGTCTGCGATATTCAGATCCGTGTGTACTTTGCAAGTCTCTATGTCAAACCGTAAACACTGCTACCACACTCCACTTGGTACTATTTCCAAATGGCTGCTCCACTATACGTATCCAGATTGCTACTACTAGTCATCCGGATAGGTGTTAAAGCTTGTATCGACGTAACTCCTTACGACGAACTCTTTATCACCTCCATAATCGAGAAACATCTCCTCAGTCTCTTATTTACTGAGGATAATCTTGACCGCTGTCTAGTGATCCACTCCTGGTTCACTCTTGTACCCCCTGACGGACTCATGGCAAGGCACACACTGGTGCGGTACACAGCATGGCATAATATAGAGCCTATGGCTAAGGCATAGGGGACGAAGTACGTCCTTTCTCTTTCTTCTGCCATTGTCGAGCTTTGAGTCTCACTCAACTTCACACCTTACAAATCAGACAAGAACTATTTCTCTGGCTGATCCATTTTGAACTCTTTCAAAATCTTGTCAAGGTATGCACTCATTGAAAGTCTCATCGAGCATCTTGATATATCTCCATAGATTTTGATGCTCAACAATTAGGTAGCTTCATCCAGGTCTTCCTTTGAAAATCACTTTCCAAATGTCCGTTTTATGCTTTCCAGAAACTCTACATTATTTCTGATCAACAATATGTCATCCACATATACTTATCAGAAATTCTATAGTGCTCCCACTCACTTTATTACAAATACAAGTTTCTCGTAAACTTTGTATAAACATCAAAACTTTGATCACCTCATCAAAGCGTATATTCCAACTCCGAGATGCTTGCTTCAGTCCATGGAAGGATCACCGAAGCTTGCACACCTTTTAGCATCCTTAGGCCTGACAAAACCTTCTGGTTGTATCACATACAACCTTTCCTCAAGTAAACCGTTAAGGAAATTATGTTTTGACATCCATCTGCCAGATTTCATAATTGAAAACACAGCAACTGCTAACATAATTCTAACAGACTTTAGCACCACTACGAGTGAGAAAGTCTCATCGTAGTCAACTCCTTGAACTTGTCACAAACATCTTTGCAACAAGTCGAGCTTTACAAATAGTGACATTCACCATCAGTGTCTGTCTTCATTTTAAAGATCCATTTGTACTCAACGACCTGCCGTCCAACGAGCAAGTCTACCAAAGTCTACACTTGGTTTTCATACATGGATCCTATCTCGGATTTCATGGCCTCCAACCATTTGTCGGAATCCGGGCCCATCATCGCTTCTCCATAGCTCGTAGGTTCATCGTTTGTCCAACAACATGACCTCCAAGACAGGGTTGTCGTACCGCTTAGGAGCAGTACACATCCTTGTCGACCTACGAAGTTTGATAGTAACTTGAACCTGAAGCTTCATGATCATCATCATTAACTTCCTCTTCAACTAACGTAGGCTTCACAGAAACAACATCCTGCGCTGCGCTACTCTCTGGTTGAACAAAGTTTAAACAACCACATCAAGTTCTATCTTCCTCCCACTTAATTCTTTCGAGAGAAACTTTTCCTCGAGAAAGGATCCGTTTTAGTAACAAACACTTTGCACTTGGATCTGAGATAGAAGGTTCACCCAACTGATCTTAGGGTATTCTATGAAGATGCATTTGTCCGCCTTGGGTTCGACCTCATTAGGTGAAAACATTTTCCACACAATTGTCGCAGCCCCAAGTATTAAGAAATGACAGCTTAGGTTTCTATCAAACTATAATTCACATGGTGTCATCTCAACGGATTTAGATGGTGCCCTATTTAAAGTGAATGTAGTTGTCTCTAATGCATAACCCCAAAATTATAGTAGTAAAACGACAAGAGACATCATAGCACGCACCATGTCCAATAGAGCATAACTGTGATCTTCGGACACACCATCACACTATGGTGTTCCAGGTGGCGTTTAGTTGTGAAACAACTTTCACATTGTCTTAAGTTGTATGCCAAACTCGTGACTCAGATATTCACCTCCACGATCATATCACAGTCATTTTTATCTTCTTGTCACGATGATCTTTAAACTTGACTCTGAATTTGCTTGAACCTTTCAAACGATTCAGACTTGTGTTTCATTAAGTAAATATACACTATATCTACTCAAATCATCAGTGAAGGTGAGAAAATAACGATATCCACTGCACGCTACAAGACTCACTAGATTGCATACATCAACATGTATCATTTCCAATGAATCACTTGCCCGCTCCATCCAACGGGGTCCTTTAGTCATCTTGCCCAAGAGGCATGGTGCGCATGTCTCAACCGATTCGAAATCGAATGAGTCCAAATATCCATCACCATGGAGTTTCTTCATGCGCTTTATACCAGTATGACATTTTGCGGCAGTGCCACAAGTATGTGGTACTATCATTATTTAACTTTGTATCTTTTGACATCAATGTTATGAACATGTGTATTACTACGATCAAGATTTCAACAAACCATTCTCACTGGGTGCATGACCATTGAAGGTATTATTCATGTAAACAGAATAACTATTATTCTCTGACTTAAATGAATAACCGTATTGCAACAAACATGATCTAATCATGTTCATGCTCAACGCAAAACACCAAATAACATTTATTTAGGTTCGTCACTAATCTTGAAGGTAAAGAGAGCGTGCGATGTTGATCACATCAACCTTGGAAACATTTCCAACACACATCGTCACCTCACCCTTAGCTAGTTCTCCGTTTATTCCGTAGCTTTTATTTCGAGTTAATAACATTTAGCAACCGAACCGGTATCCAATACCCAGGTGCTACTAGGAGTACTAGCAAGGTACACATCAATAACTCGTATATCAAATATACTTCTGTCGATGTTGCCAGCCTTCTTATCTACCAAGTATCTAGGGTTGTTCCGCTTCAGCGACCTCTCACCTCATAATAGAAGCACTTAGTCTCGGGTTTGAGTTCAACTTTGGGTTGCTTCATTGGAGCAGCAACTGACTTGCTATCCATGAAGTTTCCCTCCTTTCTCTTGCCCTTTTCGAAACTAGTGGTTTGATTAACCATCAACACTTGACGCTCCTTCTTGATTTCTACCTTCGCGGTGTCAAACATCGCAAACAGCTCAGGGATCAATACTTCTATCCCTGGTGTATTATAGTTCATCACTAAGTTCTAGTAGCTTTAGTGACAGTGACTTGGAGAACTATATCAATCACTATCTTATCTGGAAGATCAACTCCCACTTGATTCAAGCGATTGTAGTACCCAGACAATCTGAGTACATGCTCAACGATTGAGCTATTCTCCTTCATCTTACAGGCAAAGAATCTTGTTGGAGATCTCATATCTCGCAACACAGGCACGAGCCTGAGATCACAATCTCTGCTCCTAGAACATCTCATATGTTCCGTGACATTCAAAACATTTCGGAGCCTCAATTCTAAGCTGTAATGCATGACGCACTAAACTATCAAGTAGTCATCGAAACGTGCCTGTCAGATGTTCACAACATCTATAGACGACGCTCGAGGGGGTGGCGCACCGAGCGGTGCATTAAGGACATAAGCCTTCTGTGCAGCAATGAGGACAATCCTCAGATCACGGACCTAGTCCGCAATATTGCTACCAACATCTTTCAACTCTATTTCTCTAGGAACATATAAAAATTTAAGGGAGCTACAGCGCGAGCTAGTAATCTACAACATAATTTGCAAAGACACTATTGACTATGTTCATGATAATGAGTTCAATTAATCATATTACTTAAGAACTCCCACTCAAATTGACATCCCTCGGGTCATTCGAGTGATACATGATCCAAATTCACCAACTCAAGTCCGATCATCACGTGAGTTGAGGTGGCTGCAATGGTGAACATCATTATGTTGATCATATCTACTATATGACTCATGTTCGACCTTTCGGTCTCTCGTGTTCCGAGGCCATGGCTGTACTTGCTAGGCTCGTCAAGTTTAACCCGAGTGTTCTGCGCGTGCAAATCTGGCTTGCACCCGTTGTATGTGAACATAGAGTCTATCACACCCGATCATCATGTGGTGTCTCAACACGACGAACTTTCGCAACAGTGCACACTCAGGGAGAACACAATTCATCTTGAAATTCAAGTGAGGGATCACCTTATAATGCTACCTCCGTACTAAGCAAAACAAGGTGCATAAAAGGATTAACATCTCATGCAATTCATAAGTGACATGATATGGCCATGAACTTGTGTTTAAGATCTCCATCTTCGAAACACCGGCATGATCTACATCGTCACCGGCACAACACCATGATCTCCATCATCTTGATATCCATCAATGTGTTGCCATTGGGGTTGTGGTGCCAGCCTTGCTTCTACTTCTATTGCTACCGCTTAGCGATAAAGTAAAGCATTACATAACGCTTAATGATTGACACGCAGGTCATACAATAATTAAAGACAACCCTATGGCTCTTGTCGGTTGCCGTACTCAACGACATGCAAGTCGTGAAATTCTATAGATCACATGATCATCTCATACATCACATATATCTCATCATGTAATTGGCCATATCACATCACAACATACCCTGCAAAAACAAGTTAGACGTCCTCTAATTGTTGTTGCATGTTTTACGTGGCTGCTACGGGTATCTAGCAAGAACGATTCTCACCTACGCATAAACCACAACGGTGATACATAGATTGCTTTTCAACCTTCTCAAGGACCGCCTTTGTCGGATCCGATCCAACTAAAGTGAGAGAAACTGTCACCGCAAGCCATCTAAGCAACAAGTTGCGTCGAGGGAACCGGTCTCTCGTAAGCGTACGAGTAATGTTGGTCCGGGCCGCTTCATCTCACAATCCTGCTGAACCAAAATCCGACCAAGGGAGGAAGCAATCTAAGCATCAACGCCCACAAACCTTTTGTGTTCTACTCGAGATCTCATCGAACCATCAACCTAGCTCATGATGCCACTGTTGGGGAACGTCGCATGGGAAACAAAAATTTTCCTACGCACACGCAAACCTATCCATGGTGATGAGCATCTACGAGAGGGAGAGTGGATCTACGTACCCTTGTAGCTAGCTAAGCAGGAAGCATTAAGAAACGCGGTTGGTGTAGTCGAACTTCTTCGTGATCCTAATCGCCGAACGTCCCGCGAACACATCATGATCCGTCCCGCGAACTCATCACGATCCGTCTCACGATCTTGATCACGATCTGTCTCGCGAACTCATCATGATCCGTTCCGTGATCACATCACGAACCGTCTCGCGATCTCGATCACGGTCCTTCCGATCTAGCGCCGAACGGACGACACCTCCGCGTTCAGCACACGTGCAGCTTGATGACGATCTCCACCATCTTGATCCAGCAAGAGGAGGTGGAGAGGAGAGAGAGTTCACCAGCAGCGTGACGGCGCTCCGGTGATGGTGGTGGAGCAATTCCGGCAGGGCTTCGCCTAAGCGCTGCAGAAAACCGATCTAGAGGAGAAACTATGCACCGGTGGAACGGGTAGCACGTGGCCGGAAATTCTGTCCAAAAACCACCCAAGCCACTAGTATATATAGGAGGAGAGGAGAGGATAGGCATCCAAGGCCTTTGGGTCGGCCGAAATAGGAGGTGGGCAGCAATCCTACTTCACCTCCAATCCTAGTTGGAGTAGGATTGCCTCCTATTGGCTGATTTTCCACTTTTTGCTTTAGGACTTTCTCTCCTGCGCCATGGGCCTTTGTGGCTGTTTTCCCAGCCCACAAAGGGCCGGTTATTCTAATCCCACAGCCCATGGACCTCTTGGGGTCGAAATACCCCTCCCGGAGGCCTCCCGGTACACTCCCGGCACTCCCGGTACACTACCGGCACTCCCGGTACACTACCGATGAGCCCGAAACTTTTCCGGAAACCAAACTGGGACTTCCTATATATGAATCTTTACCTCCGAACCATTCCGGAGCTCCTCGTGATATCCGGGATCTCATCCGGGACTCCAAACAAACTTTGGTCACCACCATACATAACTCTACACTACCGAAACGTCACCGAACCTTAAGTGTGTAGACCCTGCGGGTTCGAGAACTATGTAGACATGACCGAGACACCTCTATGGTCAATAATCAATGGCGGGACCTGGACGTCCACATTGGTTCCTACATATTCTATGAAGATCTTTATCGGTCGAACCTCTATGTCAAGGATTCAGTCAATCCCGTATAACGTTCCCTTTGTTCTTCGGTATGTTACTTGCCCGAGATTCGATCGTCGGTATCTCCATACCTAGTTCAACCTCGTTACCGGCAAGTCTCTTTACTCGTTCCATAATACAAGATCCCGCAACTAACAATTAGTCACATTACTTGCAAGGCTTATTGTGATGTTGCATTACCGAGTGGGCCTCGAGATACCTCTCCGTCACACGGAGTAACAAATCCCAGTCTGGATCCATGCCAACTCAGTAGACACCATCGGAGATACCTGTAGAGCACCTTTATAGTCACCCAGTTACGTTGCGACGTTTGATACACACAAGGCACTCCTCCAATATCTGTGAGTTGCATGATCTCATGGTCATAGGAACACATACTTGACATGCGGAAAACAGTAGCAATAAACTGACACGATCATATGCTACGTTTGTAGTTTGGGTCTTGTCCATCACATCATTCTCCTAATGATGTGACCCCGTTATCAAATGACATCTCATGTCCATGGCTACGAAACCTTAACCATATTTTGATCAACGAGCTAGTCTATTAGAGGCATACTAGGGACATGGTTTTGTCTATGTATCCACACATGCATCTAAGTCTCCGATCAATACAATTATAGCATGGATAATAAACGATTATCATGAACAAGGAAATATGATAATAACTAATTTATTATTGCCTCTAGGGCATATTTCCAACAGGTTGACACCCGTCGGACCCAATGATGAGCCAACTCACTCTCTTGTTGGACGCAATGATCGAGATCTACGATGGTCATAGGTTGTTTGCAAGTCCCTTGAAAGTTTTTGATGAACCTTGCCCTTAACTCAGCCCACGAATTGATGGTATTGGGCGGCAACCCTTTTAACCATGTGCGAGACGGACCTTCAAGCATCATGATGAAGTACTTAGCACACACCGCCTCACTGACATCTAGCATCTCCATAGCCAGCTCATAACTTTCAACCCAGGCCTCCGGAGGTAGATCAGCAGTGTAATTTGGAACCTTGCGAGGTCCCTTGAAATCCTTTGGCAACCATTCACTTCGTAGAGCCGGTGATAAGCATGGCACTCCCACGGCCCTGGTGGTTACCATGCTCCTACTGATACAGAGGGCGCGGGCTCTTGGTGAGTTGCCGTGGCCAAAGCTGCCGCCTCTTGCTAGTTTCTTGCCCGGTTTATGAGAGCTTGCGCATCGACAGCCGCCTGATCGTCCCCCGGAGGTCCTCTGTGCTGATCACTACTGGAAACCACCGGCAACTCATAGCGCCGGCTAAAGCTCCGGCTGGGGAGACGGGTTGAATGAACGCGACTCCGACTGTGAGCATACTTCTCCTGCTGGGCCATCGCCGTCTGAAGGTATCCAATGGCATTCCGTACCTCTTCAGCAAAAGGCGCTTCATCCGGAATAGGGATCGTTTCAAGACGGGTGGCCGCGGCCACCATGTTCTCAGCTGGGTTAGAATAATGACCCGCCGGTGTTGGAAAGACCACTCGTGAGGCCTGGTTTCGTCGGGCTGGGTGTGGCGTTGGTCGAGCCGCCGACTGGCTTCCAGGTGCATCCAGTGCCCCTCCCGTTCCTGGCGTGTTGAATATATTCCTAGCCTCAAAACATGCTGGTAAGCGGGATTGATGCCTCACCCGATGCACCGCAGCTGCCGATTGTTGTTCCAGCCCAAGGCAGAAGGCATCCGTCTTGATACGTTCTGCCTCTTCCTCCATCTGAACCTTTGGCTCAGCTATCCTTTGTTGCTCCTCCGCCATCCGGTCCTTGAGCCTCACAATCTCTAAGTTCCGAGCAGCTTGGTTATCTGGTGTAACTTCAGTGGCCATCAGGGCCGCGAGCTCGTTCATCATATCCAGAAGAACTTGAGCCGATGGCAGCGGCTCAGCCCTCGAGGCGGCTGCTCCAGCGGCTGTGCTGCTCGCACCCGGGGCCGACCCTGCCATGAACACTGCCGCATGAACCGGTGGCCCAAGATCGTCTGGCTCAGAGCGATCCGACTTAGGGTAAAGCTCGTCGTAGCCCCCGAGCCCACCGTTGTGAAGCTGGTAGATCGACTCTGTTTCCCCGCTCGAAGATTCGTCCTCCGAACAGACAAGAGTCTCCTGCGATGCAGAAGCTTCAAGATCCATACCTTGAGTGAAACCTACAAAAATGTGCTTCTGGCCCGGATTAACATGGGCGGGTTGCACAGCATGGGCGGGTTGCATGCACCGAGCTGGCTCGACGATGTCGGTGCACACGTCCGGTCCGGGCATAGATCCGTCAATCCTGCCGATGAAGACATGGATCCCGCCGAAAGGAACCCAAAATCCATATTCCACAGAACCAACATCAAGCCCCCAGCCGGCGTCGTCGATGTAGAGCCGGCCGCAGCGACTCTTGTTCATCCTTCCGACCACGTATCCCTCGAGCCCTGGGAGAGAACCCTTCGAGAACTCAACACCACCGAGCGCAGGCCCCACGGTGGGCACCATCTGTCGTGGTGAACGGACTTGGATTCGATGCCATCGCTAAGGTTATCGACTCAAAGGGGTTGATCGGGACGAAGGATACGAGTTTACCCAGGTTTGGCCCCTCAAGTCGAGGTAACAGCCTACGTCCTGCTTGTGTTTGTATTGCTTGATGTATCGATTACAAGGGAGCTATTGCTCGACCTAGTTCTCGATAGCCTAATCTCTAAGTCGCCTCGGGTCTCACCTTTATATCGGAGGTCAAGACCACGGGTCATACAAGTTGTAGCCGACTCTCATTACATGTCCGAGTCTATCTCTACCTTAGTTTGCCTTCCTGACCAAGTTGTCTCTAGGCGGCTTACTGGCCCAGGTCTTCTCTATTCGGGCCACGCTCCAGCCCATCCCGTCAAGCCGCCAAACGTCTTGGGCTTCAGTATTCGCAGCCCACTCTTCGATTAACGTACGATTCGCCTAGTGTGACCCGGAGCCTGCAGGGCGGGTCTCCCCGTGGGGTTATATCCCTAACAGATCCCAAATAGGAAAGCACGCTCATCGAATTCATCCGTGAGAATCGGGACATCTTTGGATGGAAACCTTCTAACATGCCGGGTATACCGAGAGAGTTCGCTGAGCATAACCTTAATGTGGATCCTAAGTTAAACCAGTCAAGTAGTTTCTATGGAAGTTCAATGAGGAGAGACACAAGGCCATTGGGGAAGAGGTCGCCCGGCTCTTAGCATCGGGTTTTATCGTCGAGGTCTTTCACCCGAAGTGGCTTGCTAACCCAGTGCTTGTGCTCAAGAAGAACGACACGTGGCATATGTGCGTAGACTATACGGACCTTAACAAGGCTTGTCCGGCTGATCCTTTTTCTCTCCCTCATATTGATCAGATCATTGATGCTACGACGGGTTGTGAAAGCTTATGCTTACTGGATGCTTATTCGGGATATCATCAGATCAAGATGGCAGTTAAGGACCAATAGAAGATGACTTTCATCATGTCTTTTGGAGCTTTTTGTTATGTGTCTATGCCTTTTGGGCTGAAGAGTGCCCAAGCGACTTATTAGCGCTGTGTGCAGAATTGCCTACACAGTCAGATCGGACGCAATGTTCATGCTTATGTGGATGATATTGTGATCAAATCAAGGAGGAAGGAGATCTTACTTGATGACCTAAGGGAAACCTTTGACAATCTCCGGATCTATAAGATGATGCTTAACCCGGCCAAGTGTGTCTTTGGTGTTCCGGCTGGCAAGCTCTTAGGTTTTCTGGTTTCTGAGCATGGCATTGAAGCTAACCCGGATAAGATCAAGGCTATCACCTCCCAGGCTGAGCCGACTTGTATTAATGATGTCTAATGCCTGGCAGGTATTATCTGCTCCGGTTGAGAAAGAGCCTTTGCTCCTGTACATGGCGGCTAGCAACCGGGCTATCAGTGCTGCAATTGTGGTCGAGCGCAAGGAAGCAGGGAAGGAATATCTGTTTCAGAGGCCGGTTTATTATATCAGTGAGGTCCTGACAGAGTCTAAGCAGAGATGTCCACATTGGCAGAAGCTAGTGTATGGGGTATTCATGGCCAACCGCAAGTTAAAGCATTACTTCTTAGGGCACCAGATCACCATGGTCAGCTCTACTCCGTTGGGGGATATAATTCAAAACATAGAATCCACTGGTAGGATTGCTAAGTGGGCATTGGAGCTGGGACCTCTCAATATAAAATATGAGCCTCGAACGGTTGTCAAGTCTCAATCCCTTGTGGATTTCATAAACGATTGGACAGAGTGTCAGGCACCAGAGGAAAAGACGGACAACACATACTGGACTATACACTTTTATGGATCCAAGCAGCTGGAAGGATTATGGGTAGGAGTTGTTTTAACATCTCTCAAAGGTGATAAGTTCTGTTATATGCTCCGGCTGATGTTCCCTTGCACCAACAATGTGTCTGAATACGAAGCCCTGCTTCATGGTCTTAGAGTCGCTAAGGAGATGAATTTAAGTCGGGTAAGGTGTTTTGGCGACTCAGCTCTTGTGGCTCAGCAAGTTTGAGGCACTTGGGATTCCAGGGACTCGCGGATGGCGGCTTATCATCAGGTAGTGGATGTCATTGCTGGTGACTTTAAGGGTTATCAGGTGGATCATATTGATCGTCGCAGGAACAAGGTGGCTGATGCCCTGTCAACGTTTGGCTCTCAGCGAAGGCTGGTGCCGCCCAATATCTTTCTAGACGTCTTACATCACCTGATTGTCAAGTTACCCTTAGAGGAAGATTTGGCTGTTCCTGACCCGGATGGGCAATTGGTGGCGGCTCTACATGCTATTCCGGATTGTACTTTGCCTTACTTAGCATATTTGACTCGGGGCGAGTTACCTGATGATGAAAATCTGGCCAGACAGATCACCCGACGGTCTAAGTCCATGACAATAGTTAATGGTGGGTTGCACAAGTGCAGCGTTACCGGGGTGTTTCAACGTTGTGTCTCACCAGAGGAGGGTAAGGAAAACTTGAGTGAAATTCACGCTGGAGATTGCGGACATCACGCCGGCTCAAAATCTTTAGTGGCAAATGCCTTCTGGCATGGTTTCTTCTGGTTGATGGCTCACAAGGATGCAAAGGATCTGGTTCGCAAGTGTGACGGCTGTCAAAAATTCGGCCGGCGGGCTCATGTTCTGGCTCACGAATTGCGCATGATACCAATTACTTGGAAGTTTGCAGTCTTGGGGCTTGATATGGTCGAGCCTTTCAAGAGATCCAAGGATAAGAAAACGCACCTGTTGGTGGCGGTTGATAAGTTCACAAAATGGGTAGAGGCTGAGCCGGTCAGCAAGTGTGACGCGGCTACGGCGGTTCAGTTTATTAAAAAGCTGACCTACCATTTTGGTTACCCTCACAGCATCATCACGGACAATGGTACAAACTTGTCCAAGGGGGCTATGAAAAAATTCTGCGATCTGGAGAACATCCGGCTTGATGTTTTGGCGGTTGCTCATCCAGAGTCCAACGGTGAGGCGGAGCGTGCTAATCAAGAAATCTTGAGAGGTATCAAACCCCGACTTATGGTCCCTTTACAATGGACGCCGGGGTGTTGGGTGGAAGAATTGTCGTCCGTCTTATGGAGCATCAGAACTACCCCCAACAGATCCACAAGTTATACACCTTTTTTCATGGTTTACAGTGCAGAGGCCGTGTTACCAAGTGACATCCAACATGACTCGCC
Source organism: Hordeum marinum (assembly GCA_022496015.1). Lineage (NCBI taxonomy): Eukaryota > Viridiplantae > Streptophyta > Magnoliopsida > Poales > Poaceae > Hordeum > Hordeum marinum. The sequence goes on from CM039672.1 coordinate 49,997,350, forward strand.
ATGAGTGGCGGCTTACGTTGAGATGGACAATGAGGCGGCGCGTCAAGACGCGTTGGATGCTTTGGAGGAGGAACGAGAACTAGCGGCTCCCCGTTCGGCGATCTATCAGCAAGACCTGCGCTGCTATCATAGCCGCAGGGTCATGACCCGGATGTTTCAAGAGGGCGACTTAGTGCTGCGGCTGATTCCAGACCAGACAAATATGCATAAGTTATCTCCTCCATGGGAAGGACCTTTCATGGTCAGTAGAAATCTCAACAGTGGGTCATATTATCTCATTCACAACCGGGACGACTCAAATACCTCGGGTTAGGAGACCCACCGACCGTGGAAAATAGCGCATCTACGGCCTTATTATACTTGAGTTGTTGAGAATCAACATTGTACACTATCATTGTACATATCATATTTATATATGAATAAAGTAGCATCCCTGTAAGCCGGGGCCTTTGCCATTTCGCATATCTTCATCCATACAAGAAAAATCCAAAACTTTTGTTGTCGAAGGGGGCTTCCCATCTCCGGGTGTAGCTTATCTAACCCTAACAACCGGCTTTCAAGCCAAAAAATGTTGACAAGTCACCATTAGCTATTGAAGGGGGCTTCCTACCTTTGGGTATAGCTTATCTAACCCTAACAGCCGGCTCTTATGCCAAAAAAGTTGACAAGTCAACTTTGGTTGTCGAAGGGGGCTCCCCACCTCCGGGTGTAGCTTATCTAACCCTAAAAACTGTCTTTCAAGCCAAAAAATGTTGACAAGTCAACGTTAGCTGTCGAAGGGGGCTTCCTACCTTCGGGTATAGCTTATCTAACCCTTACAGCCGACTCTTATGCCAACAAAGTTGACAAGTCAACTTTGATTGTCAATGGGGGCTTACCACCTCTGGGTTTAGCTTATCTAACCCTAACAACTGGCTTTCAAGACAAAAAATGTTGACAGGTCAACATTAGCTGTCGAAGGTGGCTTCCTACCTTCGGGTATAGCTTATCTAACCCTAACAGCCGGCTCTTATGCCGAAAAAGTTGACAAGTCAACTTTGGTTGTCGAAGGGGGCATCCCACCTCCGGGTGTAGCTTATGTGACCCTAACAACCGGCTTTCAAGCCAAAAAATGTTGACAAGTCAACATTAGTTCTCGAAGGGGGCTTCCAACCTTCAGGTATAGCTTATCTAACCCTAATAGCCGGCTCTTATGCCAAAAAAGGATGAAAAGTCAACTTTGGTTGTCAAAGGGGGCTTCCCACCTCCGAGGGTAGCTTATCTAACCCTAACAAACGGCTCTTACGCCAAAAATGTTGACAAGTCAACATAGCCATCCAGGGGGCTTCCTGCCCTACGGGTGTAGCTTATCAAACACTATCGGCCGGTTCTTAAGCCAAGCAATTGACTCCGTCAACACGTTAGGAAGATACAACATCTTCGGGTTATGCTTTTAAGCCGCCCTCCTAATGGTATAAGGATACATCTATTCTTGCAGGAAATTAAGCTGCTAAGAGCCGGTAAGGCATACAATGAGAAGCACAAGGAAGATGACATATATATATTTGTTAAGCCGGACTTTTCATATGTGCATGATGGCACAATTCAAGCAAAGGCAAACGTTACTACCAGACGATTACATATGCTCTCTGTGGAGCCCAAAAATATCATAAAGTTTTTTACACTGTTCATGGCGGGTCACAAAGAGCCGGCTATCAATAGGCGCTCACAATGCGATCAGCTGGCTGGCGGGTCACCCTGCTCTGGGTCTTCGGCTGTTTGGACCTGAATATTTTCCAAGTCCCAGTTGCAGTTGGTTTAAGACGCAAAGGTTCCTTCTTCAAAGAAGGGGGATGGGTCAAGTTTAGAGGCGAAAATATGCTTACTGCGGGCGGGTGTCAGATCTTTGGATTCAAAGAGAGGGCCACGGATCCTTTTCTTATCTGTGCTATAAGCCGTCTGGTAAGTCGCCAGGTTGACCTCTTCTGCTAAAACGGAGGCCAGGACTTTGGAATACTTCACACATCGGGCATAGTCAGCGTCCGTGAATTCAGAACCATCATCCTTTTTGGAGGGAAATCCATCCATCATATCAGCCGGAGTTAGCTCTGGAGTAAAGCTAATGCCCGGCTTATGGCCACGATCGCCCCCTGGCGGGCGGCTGATCTCTTCAACTCCACAATCTGCTTCGACAGCGTCGACAAAAGCTCTAAGTCCCCTTTGAGAGTTGAAGGGATATTACCCTTGTACTGCATAGCTTTGATGGTACACGCAGCGCCACAGTGCGGTTGTTCTGTAAAGGTATACATGGCCTTCAGGGGTAGCAGGCTGTCGGAGGCAAGTTGGCGGCTCCTAGGACCTGCATAAGATGGACGCCTCATCATAAGTCGCGAGCACAAGTACAAATACACAAATTGAGTTAATTCATCAAATACTTACCAAATATGGCGGTTGTCATTTTCATGATGTGATGCTTCAAGGCCTGCAGCTCATCAGATACGATCATAAGTAGCTGATCAGCGTCATCCACCCGTGTAGTCAAGGCGTCTTGTTTGGTCTTAGAGGATTCCTTGAAGGTTGCAAAGTCGGCCTAGATTTTGGTCAATTCTTCAGCAAGGCGCCAACATTTCTCATCAGCTTCACTCCGGGCAGCTTGCTGCATGGCTAGATTCTTTTTTAAGCCAACCATTTCCGACTCGGCTCCGTTTAAAGCTTCCCACGACATATCAAAGCATGGAATAAGCCGACAGGAGGAGAAGTTTCAAAGATTTAGCAAGTCTCAAACAGATCGCAAGCAATATGTATGAAAATTGGGGGCTAATGTCTATTTTAAAGACAGATCCGGATCATCTTTATCAAGTTAACCCGGAACTGTGGGGCTACATATTGTTTTTTCAGGCTGTTCAGAATGAAAGTCTCGACTCAACTTCGACAAAATTGAGCCGGCCCTTGAGGGCTACAATTGGCTCTATTACGCATTCTTAATAAAATCCCGACTCAACTTTGGAAAAGATTGAGCCGGCCCTTGGGGGCTACAATTGGCTCTATTATCTATCTTGTATAAAGCTCCGGTTCAATGTTATCAACCTTGATTCGGCCCTTCGGGGCTAACAACGATGATTTGAGGTTACTTCTAAGTAAGGTGAGACCTACATGCTAAATATTTCTACTTCTACCATGATGGAAGAGCCGGATTATCATCAACCAATGTTAACCCGACTCTTAGGGGCTGAGTAAGGGTATAAGGAGGAAAAAGAATACCTCGTATTTTCTCTTCATTAAGTTGACAAGTTTGAGCTCCAGATCTCGGCTTGTAGACAGCCGGCTCATATAGCCAGCATGAAGTTCATTAGCTGTCATTTTCTCGAGGACATGGAGCTCAAACTCCAGCTTCCGGGAGGCTTCAGTCGTCTCACTATGCTTTGTCAACATGTGAGGAGGAGGATAGTGAAAGCCGGCGCCGGTAATCACGATGTCCGGAGCAGTGGTGTCATCAGCAGCCTTGGCAGGGCTCGACGGCTTGGAATGGTGCTTCTGTGGACTCTCTGAAGTAACATCAGCTGTCGGCTCTGCAGGGGCACTAAGGGGTTTGCATCTGGCATAGGAGCGTCTGGCTTGGCAAGCTTCGGTTCTTGAGCGGTAGGGCCAGGGGCGGACTTGTTGATCTTCCTTTGCTTGGCCTGAGCCCTGGAAAAGCATAAGAGTTAGATCCCAAGGTTTACAACCGCCAAAGAGTCAGACGTAAAGCTTGAAAAACACGTACAACGGGTTAATCTTTGGCGGCGGCAGAGCGGTGGCCATAGAGTCGCCAGATGAAGGCAATGATCCTTGAAAGGCAGTTCAGATAATGTAAGGCAATGTTGGAATTACAAAGGAAGAGATAGTAAAATCAAGCAGAGAAGAAATACATACCTCTGCGGGGCGCTTCTTCTGAGTCGGGGAGTTAGCTAACCCGGACATGAGATCGGTAGAGCTGGCGCTCCGGGTCTGACGTTAGTCGGCTTGCTGTTGCTTTTTCAAAAGAAATTGGGGATCCAGATAAGCAAGAGGATGAGAAAGGGGAACTTTTTGAACGACCCGCCGTATCTTCTAGGGTATAAAATATTCTGAGTCGGACGAGATATAAGTTACCTCACGGGCGTTGCCGCGGCTCGTTTCTGCCTCGTCCTGTGGATGGCTGTTGTCAGTAAAGTGAATGAAGAGGCGGCAAGAAGTAGTCAAATTATACCTCTGAGCTGTCTGATTCCGGCTGTTCAAACCATTCTTCTTGAGGAATGGTCTTTTTCGTCCTCTTGACCATGGCTTTCTTCTTGGCCTTCTTCAGAGGAGGAACATATTTTTTCTTGCAGAAGTCGGAGTCAGCCCAAAAAGATAAGACGACAACTAGTGAGGAATTGCCAAGACATAGCTAAATAAAGAGAAGAGACTATGGAGAGTCGCCTTACTTCTGGGGCCGGGTTAATGACACAGAAAGGTGTCAGCCCAATGGCACTGCAAGCTCCTGAAGTCTCGTGGACAAGACTCTGGATGACAGTTGTAATATCATCTTCTGTTAATGTTGTCTGGCTGAAGTAGAGGGAATCGTCGTACTGACCTGGATATTTGCACATAAGGCGATTTCTCCGGCTCAAGGGCATAATTCTCCAGGAGATCCAACAGCGGATCAAATCCAATCCCGTCAGTCCGTTGGTCATGACAGCCTTAATCTTGGTGTGGGTCGGCTCGTGATTCGCCCGTTCAGCAGTTGACAGCCGTCCAGGAAGCTCGGAGGTCGTCTTGAGCCGGGATGTGCGGTAACCCGGCAGCGGACGTTCACCCTCTAGGGAGGTATGTTTACAATAAAACCAAGTCTTATTCCAATCTTTTGGGCGACTCGGCATCTGGATAGCCAGAAAAGTTATGTCCCGGCGCCTCTGAAATCCCGCCGAGCTCTAAGCTTGGACCGGCCTTCACTTCGGTCTGGCGGTTTGCGTAGAAGAACTCCCGAAAGAGACCAAGAGACGGCTCGGCTTGCAGATAGACTTTGCTGAGCACTTGGAAGTTACAGATGTTGGAGACAGAATTGGGGGCGAGGTCTTGAGGGTGCAGCTTGTAAAAGTGAAGAACATCCCGGAAGAATTTTGAGCCGGGGGGGGTACGAACCCACGTTCGATGTGATCTCAAAATACCACTACTTCGCCCTCCCGAGGAACGGGCTTCAGTTCATCGCCCGGAATCCGCCAATGGATGACATCCTTGGCCGGAAGGGTGTCCCCGTGTACAAAGTCCATCAGGAACTCTTCGGTGATGCAAGAGCCGACCCAGTTGCATGAGTTGGACGCACGAGACATGGCGGCAGTTTAAAACTATGCAAAGTAACAATGTACGACGAGTCAAGGAACTTAAGGTTGAGTCGCCAGGATCCGGTTGGTGAGAGCCGGAATTACATGGCGGGTCAAGAAGACAAAGAAAAATTTGGCTAAGTGCGGAAAACAAGTCTCACAAAGTATCACTAAGATTACGGATCTACAAAATGGAGAAAAATGTTTTTATTTCAGACCTAGAGATGAACTGATGAAATGGTGAAAGTTCGAAAATGGCAGGCAGAGCCATTACAAATCTACGCAGTGCTACTATCGGTCTCCTATAGAAGGCTGCATTAGGAACAAGATATCGTCAAGTTCTTATGGGCTAAAGCATGGCCGACATTGGGAGAGAATCTCGGGTTCAAAAGCGGCGGAAGAACTCCATGAAACCCTACCGAAATGGCTACGGATCTAGGGGAAGAAGAACTCACCGGGGACGGTGCGGCGGACGTGAGCGAAACTTTGGAACGAACAGGTCGATGCAGCGGCCTCGACAACAACGGCGTGGAGGCGGCACCGTAGCAAGGTATGCTAGAGCGGCGGCGCTGGAAGGAGGAAGATGAAGAGCGAGTGGGAAGAAAGGCAAGAGCCACCCCTCGCGGTCCTATTTAATAGGAAAAAGTGGAAACAGGTGCGAAAATCCAGGCGACGGATGTCATTTGACCAAAGCGGACGCCTCGATTCCCGGACCGTCCATTTAATAAGGGAAAAGATTCGTTGCGGACGTCAGAGGATCTTTCTGACATATTTGGCATGACGTCATGGCGGGCCATCATTTTCAGGTAGATTCGCCAATGATGAAGAAGGAGGCTAAAATGAGCAAGCTCAAATCAACCTGGGGCCTAATGTTGGGGATATAACCCCACTGTGAGACCCGCCCTAGAGGCTTCGGGTCACACTAGGCGGCTCGTACACCAATCCAAGAGTGGGATGTGAAGATTTAAGCCCAAGACATTTGGCGGCTTGACAAGATGGGCCGGAACGTGGCCCGAATAGAGAAGACCCGGGCGAGTGAGCCGCTCGAAGACAACTTGGTCAAGAAGGCAAGATAAGGTAGAGATAGACTCAGACACGTAGTGAGAGTCGGTTACAACTTGTTTGACCCGTGGTCTTGACCTCCTATATAAAGGCGAGAACCGGGGCGACTTAGAGATCAGATTATCGTGAACTAGGTTAAGCAATAGCTCCATGGTAATCGATACGCCAAGCAAAACAAACACAAGTAGGACGTAGGCTATTACCTCGACTTGAGGGGCCGAACCTGGGTAAACTCGTGTCCTTCGTCCCAACCAACCCCTTTGAGTCCATCACCTTAGCGATGGCCTCAAATCCAAGTCCGTTCACCCGGACATCTGCCATGATAAAACCACGACAGATTGGCTGTGCAAATCGATGGAGGAAATGACAATATAGCCATGAAGCATTTGCCTTTGATATTGGATGGTTCGGCCCGAGCGTGGCTGAATCGGTTGGTGCCTTCTAGCATCTACTGCTGGGAGGATCTTGCCCAAGTGTTCATCAGAACTTTCAAGGGCACATGCAAACGTCCTGCTGGTTTGACTGAGCTGCAACATTGTGTGCAAAAATCGAATGAAACTTCGAGGGATTACATTGAGCGTTGGACCACCCTCCATCACACTGTGGAAAAAAATTCCGAGCACCAAGCCATCTATGCCTTCAAAGCTGGTGTTAAGTAGAAAGAGCTTTATCTGAAGTTTGGCCAGACAGGAGATATATCCCTAAGCAAGATGATGGAGATTGCCACTTGGTACGCCAATGGAGAAGAGGAGGACCGCCTCCGCAGCGGCAAGGGAAAAGCAGTCGACAATGGTGTTGGTGGCGGCAATTCCAGTCGGAAGCAAAAGTGCAAAGCCGATGATTCTGCTCAGGCAGAGGCCGCTGCCCTGGTGGCACAAGGAAAGAATAAGGGGAAACCCAAAAGGAAATTTACCCCCAAGAAATCAAAGAATCAGTCAAGGACGAACGTCCTAGATTTGCCGTGTGCAATCCACATGAAGAAGGATGAGGAAGGCAATTTGATATTGCTAAAACACACCACTCGAGAATGCAGATTGCTGATCCAACAGTTCAAGGAAGGTCAGTCGAGTGGGAAAACTCCTGAAAAGGAAGATGATGAAGATAAGGAGGATTTTCCTGAGGTCAATGCCACTTTGATGATTTTTGCTGATTTAGAAAGCAAAAGTCGACTGAAAGTTATTAATAGGGAGGTCAACATGGTTGTTCCTGCAACCCCCGCGTACCTCAAGTGGTCTTAGACTCCTATCACATTTGACTAGTCGGACCACCCTGCTCATGTCACTAACCCCAATCGGCAAGCTTTGGTGTTGGATCCTGTTGTGGGAGGCACTCGACTCCACAAAGTTCTCATGGAGAGAGGGAATGGATTGAACATATTATATGCATATACCCTTAGGGGGATGGGCATTCTGATGTCTTGACTCAGTGAGAGCAACATGCAATTCCATGGAGTCATCCCTGGGAAGAAAGCCAAATCACTTGGTCAGATTGCGTTGGATGTGGTGTTCAACACTGACAGGAATTTTCGCAAGGAAAAGTTGATGTTTGAAGTTGTAGACTTCCAGAGCGCATATCACGCCATCCTTGGTCGACCGGCTTATGCCCGTTTCATGGCCCGTGCATGATACGTGTACCTCAAGCTGAAGATGCCCGCACTCAAGGGAGTGATCACAGTCATAGGGAATCGACAGAGGGCTAAGGAGTGCCTTCAGCAAGGCTCCAAGATTGCCGAGCAGCAAATGGATGTGGTCGAATTGGAACAATATACGAAGAATACTAATCCTACCAGTCTGCTACGTTCCAAGAAACCCGCCTCTGAGACTTCTTTTCAGTCAAAAGGGGACATGAAGGAAGTGAACATTCACCCGACTGATCCTAATGCTGCCCCAACCAACATCTCGACGACACTCGATAGCAAATAGGAAGCCACGCTCATCTAGTTCCTCCGTGAGAACTAGGACATCTTCGCATGGAAGCCTTCTATCATGCCGGGTGTGCCCAGGGAACTGGGTGAGCATCGATTGAGAGTTGACCAGAAGGCCAAAGCCATCAAGGAACACTTGCATCGGTCGGCAGCAACGAACCGGAAGGCAATCAACAAGGAGGTGGCTTGACTCTTGGAGGCTAAGTTCATACGCGAGATTTACCACTCCGAGTGGCTCGCGAATGCCGTCATAGGCCCCAAGAAAGACAAGTCACTCCAAAGGTCTATCAACTTTAAACATATCAGTCCTGCCTCCCCGAAAGATCATTTTCCGATCCCCCGCATCAATCAGATTGTCGACTCAACTACAGCATGCGAGCGTTTATCTTTTCTTGATGCATACTCTGATTACCATCAGATCTGTCTGTTTGGTCTAGATGAAATAAAGACGACCTTCATCACCCCTTTCAGATGTTTCTGTTATATCACCATGCCTTTTGGTTTGTAAATGTTGGCGCTACTTTCATGCGTATGATTCAAAAATGCCTGCTCAAGCAAATCCCTCAGAATGTTGAGGCCTATATGGATAATATTGTAGTCAAGTCTCGCAAAGGTTCCGACCTGCTGACTCACTTGGCGGAAACATTCTCCAACTGAAGGAAATATGATATCAAGTTAAACCCGTCCAAGTGCACTTTTGAAGTTCCTAGTGGCAAGTTGCTCAGTTTTCTCGTTTCCAAATGGGGAATCAACGACAATCCCTAGAAGATTGACACCATCACCTGAATGAAACGCCCTGAGTGTGTGCATGATGTCCAGAAGCTCATGGGTTGCTTGGCGGCGTTTTGTAGATTTATTTCTTGTCTTGGAGAGAAAACATTGCCTTTATACTGACCGATGAAGAAATCAGATACGTTCGAGTGGACTCCTGAGGCAGAAGCAGCGTTTGTCGAGCTGAAAGCCCTGCTTTCCACCCAGCCGGTGCTTGTTGCTCCGCACAACAAAGAACCCCTGCTTCTGTACATTGCAGCCACTAACCAAGTAATCAATACGGTTCTCACTGTCAAGTGAAAAGAAGAGGGCAAGGCTTATAAAGTCCAACGTCGAGTTTACTATACTTCTGAAGTGTTGACTCCTTCAATGCGAAGGTACCCTCATTACCAGAAGCTCGTCTATGGTATATATCTATCAGCGAAGAAGGTGGCACACTAGTTCCAAGATCACTTAGTATTAGTCGTTAGTGATGCTCCATTGTCTAAGATCCTCAACAATCGAGATGCAATTGTTCGAGTGGCCAAATGGGCTATTGAGATCCTCTACTTTGATATCAAGTTTGAAGCAAAGAAGGCAACCAAATCTCAAGTGCTTGCTGACTTCATGGCCGAGTGGATAGAACAACAGCAGCCAACCCAAATCCACTCGGCGCACCGGACCATGTTCTTTGATGGCTCTAAGATGTTGAATGGGTCTGGTGCTGGTGTAGTATTGGTATCTCCAAAGGGTGACAGGCTCAGTTATGTCCTTCAGATTCACTTTGATTCCTCCAATAATGAAGCTGCATATGAGGCACTCCTCTACGGGTTATGTATGGCAATCTCACTCGGCGTCCGGTGTGTGATGGTATATGATGACCCGGATTTGGTGGCTAATCAGGTGATGAAGGAGTGGGACGTCAAGAACCCTGCCATGACTGGATATTGCCATATAGTGAGAAAGCTTGAGAAGAAATTTGAAGGTTTGGAACTCCACCATATTCCCCGAGTGAACAATCAGGCAGCTGATGATTTAGCAAAGATCAGATCCACTCGGAGACCTATACCTAGCAATGTGTTTCTGGAACACCTACATTCTCCTTTGGTGCAAGAAGATCCATTCACTGAAGATCCCCCAGAAGCAATAAGTGCCTCCAATCCGACTGAGAGTTGATGTCCCGACAGTCATAGACCTGGTCATGGAGATTCTGGTGATTACGCCCGATTGGACGATGTCATATAGTGCATACATACTCAGGCAAGAACTCCCTGAAGATGAGGTTGAAGCTCGATAGATCGTCCGCATGTCCAAGGCCTTTACTGTGATGGATGGACAGCTTTACAGAGAAAGCATAACTGACGCAACTCAGCGGTGCATCTCTCCTGAGGAAGGTTGACTGATTCTGGAAGAAATTCACTCGGGGACCTGTGGTCATCATGCGTCCTCTCGGACGATTGTTGCCAAAGCATACCGAGCTGGTTTCGTCTGGCCGCGCGCCAATGAACTGGCTAAGGATATTGTTCACCACTGTGAAGGATGCCAGTTTTACGCAAACATGTCCCATAAGCCCATGTCTACCTTGAAGACTATTCCACTCGTCTGGCCGTCCGTTGTATGGGGTTTGGATAAGGTCGGTCCTTTCCGAACGGGCCAGAGTGGATTCACGCATCTGCTTGTAGCAATCGACAATTTCACCAAGTGGATTGAAGCTAAGCCCATAAACAAGTTGAACTCATGCACTGCTATCAAATTCATGAAAGAGAGAACATTCCGATATGGAGTTCCCCATAGTATCATTACATACAATGGCTTAAACTTTGAGTCGAAAGAGTTCAGACACTTTTGCTCTGCCCAAGGCACTCGGGTGGATTACGCATCCGTCGGGCACCCCCAGACTAATGGTCAAGCTGAGCGAGCAAATGGCCTTATCCTTCTAGGGCTGAAGCCTCGACTCATGCGAGATCTTGAACACGCAGCTGGAGCTTGGGTTACTGAATTTGCGTCTCTTCTGTGGGGGCTTGAGGACGACTCCTAATCAGTCGAAGGGGCGCACTCCTTTCTTCATGGCGTATGGAGCCGAGGCCGTTTTGCCGAGTGATCTCCTTCACAATTCTCCCCGTGTAGATCTTTACTCAGAGGTTGAGGCCAAACAATCATGGCAGGACGGTGTAGATCTCCTTGAAGAAGAACGTGAAATGGATCTGATTCGGTCGACTGTGTACCAGCAAGATCTGCATCGCTTCCATGCAAGGAATGTCAGGAGTCGGTCGTTCCATAAAGGCGATCTAGTGCTCCGAGTGGATCAGCACTGGCCTCACAAGGTCGCCTAGAGTGGGAAGGTCCTTTCGTCATCACCAAAGTACTTAACAATAGAGCCTACCACCTGTACAACCTCAAGAAGAACATCGATCAACCGTGTGCCTGGAAGGCGGATTTACTTCGACGTTGTTATACATGACGAGTGAGTTATTTGATGTAACAAAAGTACTCTAGAGAATGTTGTTTATCAAGGTTATGACTCCCATAGTCCTTTGTCGATTTCGATCGTGCAATCACATATTCAATAACACTCCGAGTGATGAGCGACCCTCTCACTCTGGGGCTTAGCTACGAACCAGTTTTCGCCTAAGTTAAAAATCTTGCTGAGTGAATCAGTCTATTCACTCAGAAACTTAGCTAAGTCTAAGCTAAGTCTCCGAGTGAGTAGCATTCTATTCACTCAGAAACTTAGCTGTGAATCAGTCTCCGTCTAAGTTGAAAACTCCTCCGACTGATGAGAAACCATATCACTTGGGGGCTTAGCCGCAAACAAGTTTTCGCCTAAGTTAAAAACCCTGCCGAGTGAATAGCATCCTATTCAGTCAAAAACTTAGTTACGAATCAGTCATCGTCTAAGTAGAAAACTCCTCCGAGTGACAAGTGACCCTCTCACTCGGGAGCTTAGCTACGAACCAGTTTTCGCCTAAGTTAAAAATCCTGCCGAGTGCATGGCATCCTATTCACTCGGAAACTTAGCTATGAATCAGTCTTCGTCTAAGTTGAAGACTCCTCCGGGTGACGAGAGACCCTCTCATTCGGGGGCTTAGCCGCGAACAAGTTTTTGCCTATGTTTAAAACCCTGTCGAGTGAATAGCATCCCATTCACTCAGAAACTTAGTTGTGAATTAGTCTTCATCTAAGTTGAAAACTCCTTCGAGGGGTGAGAGACCCTCTCACTCAGGGGCTTAGCTCCGAACCAGTTTTCGCCTGAGTTAAAAATCTTGCTGAGTGAATGGCATCCCACTCACTCGGAGACTTAGCTGCGAACCAGTCTTCGTCTAAGTCAAAAATTCTCCCGAGTGACGAGCATTCCTCTCACTCGGGGACTTAGCCGCGAACCAGTTTTTTCCTAAGTTCAAAATTGTTCGGAGTAATGGGCGTCCATTTCACTCGGAAACCAAACAAACTTAGCCAAGCAAAGGATTGGAAAGCAAAATGCAGATAAATCCAGAATTCCTAGCACGGATAAAAGTTGCCATGCAAACCGAAGTACTCAGGCTTAAGGCGTGAACGGAGTTTTAAACAGTTACACCATCACTCGGCATACCGAGGCAAATAAAATTTTCAACTGCAAGCAAAGTATGTCTCGAGCACCGGTGGGACTCGCGGGCTTGACGAAGGTGTCCAGATCAATCCCATTGGCGATCCGAGTGGCTTCTTGGATGAAGGTCTTCATGAAATCCTCGAATTGAAGTTTCTTCGTGTTGACCACCTAAAGAGTCTTTAGCTTGTCCTCCTTGTCCTCCTTGCAATGGACCCGGACGAGTGAAAGCGCCACGTCAGCTCTACAGCGAGCAGCAATTTTTCCATGCTTGTACTCGACCGGGAATCTCATTGAGGCGGGTCCTAATCAACTTGAGGTCAGTCTGGAAGGTGTCTTCTGGCCACAGTTCGTGGTCGATCTTCCCCAGCGTAACCCTCAGTCGAGTGATATACTCTTGAACACTTCTAAGACGAGCGTCAAGCCGAAACATGTTCATGGCCACAATGTCCCCGACAGGTAACTTGGCGGGGTCAAGATTTGGCTCGATCTCCTCGGTCTCCTTGTCAAAGTCTTGGCAGAATTCTACACGAAGGGGGCATGAAAAGTTGGTCACGCTACTGTCCTGTAGGAATTATGGAAGGTCACTCGTCGGAACAAAGTTACCTTCAAGCATGCGAACATCTTCCTCGCAAAGTCTCCCAAGAATTTCTCCAGACCACTACATCTTTTGGGCAGTTGTTCAGCCTTTTTGATCCAATCGACCCGTTCTTGCTTGAGTTTGGTGTTTTCTTCTTCCAACTTACTGGCTGCGGCAAGCTTCTTCTCGACGGCCTCGGTTTTCTCCCTCGCCACCTTGTGAGCATCAGTGAGCTCCTTGTCTTTATCTTCAAGCACCTTCTTCATGGTATCTAAAGAAATAACATTGTTAAGTTGCGCTTGAAGTCGGTGATTCTCACCATGCATGTCTATTCGAGTGAGGACACTCGGTTCAAAGGATAGAAAATAAAAGAGATAGTGCAATTGGTCGACAAGGATTACCTCCCATGGTGTTGAGCTCGGTTTGTACATGGTCTAGGTTCCTCTTGGCCACATCTAGATCCAGTTAAAGTTGGTTTTTCTCCTTCTCCAGGTCGACGTACTGAGTCCCAAGCTCACCAGCTCTCTGAAATTAACAAAAAAGTAGTTCAGTCGACACTTCAACTCCCGAGTGGAAAAGAGCAAGTCCAGTCGACTGGATGGCGGCCTGCTGCCCCACCCCACACCCCTGCAAAGTGCCATATCATGGTTGGTGGAAATGATGTCCATGAAACCTGGAGGATAGGTCTTAGTGGCCCGCCGCCCCACCCCACACCCCTGAAAGCATCATATCATGGTTGATGGAAATGTTGTCCATGAAACCCGCATGATAGGTCTTGCCGGTTCGGACCTCTCCATCCCTAAGACAAGCATTCAGAGGTGGAGACACTAAGAAAAAGAATTCACTCGACGAACCATGTGACAAGCATACTCCAAGTATGAAAAAGGACCCTGAGTCAAAGTTCTTAAGACTACTGCCAATCGTAAACGATCGATAGTAGTCTCGGGGGACTACACCCAATAGGTGCACTCAGCGTGCCCCCACTGTATACGACACCACTCGACCAGGTCCGACTTGTTAGAGTAAAAAAAAGAAAAAAAGAAAAGCGACCATGCCAACATTGTCTCTATCAGACCCCCACCCATGCAAGCACTCGACGGCGGTCTCGGGGACTACACCTAGTGGGTGCACTCAGCGTGCCCCCACTAGACCTACTATCTCTCGACGAGGCTGTCGAGTGACAAATTTGAGACCCCTGTCCATGTCACTGCCATTCGACAGCGGCCTGTGGGACTACACCCAGTGGGTGCACTCAGCATGCCCCCACTGGACCAGAAACCACTCGACTAAGACCTGATCTATTCGAGGGGGAAACAAGCAAGTATGCATCAAAAGAAAACACCCAATGGGTGTAGAGTCAATATGGATAGGAATTCAATCGGAAATGAACTTACAATCACACTTACTCGGACATTAGCGCTAAGCGCTGAGCTGGCAACATAAGCCAACTTGCTGGCCTCGTACTCCTCCTTCGTACAAAACATTATTTGCTCAGCCTGGATCATGGCCTCTTTGCCCAGTCCATTATGGTCCTCTGGGACACAATACAGAGGGAAGGCGGGTGTCAAATGAATCGGTGCTATGGTAGGGGTCACAAGAGTTCCTCGAGGTTGCCCAGTTGGTGCTCAGGCCATAGGAGTTGAAGTGGCTGGCGGGGCACTCAACAGCAGAACTGCAAATTCAGTTTTGGCTCGACAAGACTCACCAAGTTCTTGGGACAACGCAATAGTCGACCTACGAGGCGCGTGCCCAGAAGATGTCCTCCGAGCATATACGCGTGGGGTGCCCAAGGTCGCACCTTCACCCCCCGTACCCTGTTGTGGCTCCTCATCATCTTCCACCTGGATAACATCTGCAGCTACCAATCGACAATGCTAACTTATTCAATCGATGAATCGTCTTCAAAAAACAAAGCAGAGTGAAGATTTGTTACACCTCATTGAGAGGTGGCCGCGTCAGCAATGTCCACTTCCATATGCTCCTCTTCATCTTGTGCAGGCGACATCACCGAGGTAGAAACTCCGAAAGAAAAATTCCACTAGGTTAACAAAGACATGAAGTTCCACAACAGCAAAAGAAAAAGGGAAATGGACACTCACGTTGAGACGACGGGCACGGAGGTCTTCATGTGGGGCAGAGCCTTCTGAGGTTTTGGTGTGTCAGACCTGGGATATTTTGTGGCCCTTTCGGTCGACTCAAGTGTTCTAGCCCGGTCGCACATCGGATTCCTGGTGCTCGATGCGAAGGTTCTGCTTGGGGCAGCCACTGGGTCTTGGCGCTGCTTGGAATGATGCTCGGTGCGCAGAGTAGACTGGACATGTTCCTTGCTCACCTTCGAGTCCTCATCACTGCCTTCACTGTTCTTGGCGTAATCAACATCTATGCTGCCATATGTGCTCTCTTCTCTGTCATCAGGCTGCTCTCCGTTCGGCACGGGTGAATACATGTTTTTTTAACTCCTGCGAGATACAAACAGTAAAGTTAGTCAACCGAAGATCCAATCACTCGACGAAACATGAAAGCATTCGACAAATATATAACTTACCAGATTCGGCGACGGGTTGGTGGTAGAGAAGGGCAAGATTCGCTTGGCTCTCAAAGGGTTGTCACAGGCTCCGGTGATGCTTCGAAGCCACTATGCAACAGTCTTCTTAGAGACTTCCTCTGGATGTGTCCAAGTGGTGTCCCCAGCACCTGAATAGTGCCACATAGTGTGGTCCCTCGCTTGGAGAGGCTAGATTCGCCAACCGAGAAAGGCCTCTAGTAGGTCCATACCAGTCACTCCACCATGGACCAGCCCTACTACTGCATTCACTAAAATTCCTACCTCGGCTTTCTCTCCCTCTCTCACGGATAATGATCTTGGAACAGCGGGTCGCTCCAATGTGAAGGGGGGAAGGCCAGTCGACATGTTGGGAGATGCAACATCATTGCAGTAAAACCAAGTCGAACGCCAGCCCGAACGGATTCAGGAAAGGTGATCAAAGAAAACGCACTCCTGGCCCTCTTTTGGAGTCCTAGGCCACCACATAGCTGGATGACATGGATCTCACTATCATCGGGGTTGGCTTTTTTGACCGTTTGAGAACGGATGGTGAAGATGTGTTTGTACAAACCCAGTGAGGGGGACAGCCCAAGAAGCATTCACACATTGTTATGAACACAGCAAGATACACAATGGCATTCAAAGGGAAATGATGAAGTTGTACCTCGAAGGAGTTCAAGAGACCACGGACAAATGGGTGGGGAGGTAGAGAAAAACCTTGCTCGACATGGGTGAGGAGGAGGACTCGCTCGCCTTCGTGCGGCCCCGGCTCGATCTCTTCCTCCGGCAGCCTCCATGACCCATCAGCTATCAGCCCGTCGGTGACGAGGTTCTAGACGTCCTCCACCGTGACGGTCGACCAGGAAATCCCCTTGGAACCACCCCAGAGGCGCTATGTACCGGGCGGTCGACGACTTTTTCGCCTTAGCTCCCTTCTTGACACACTCGAGCTTCACCGTCTTCCCCTTCGTCATCACAACAGCAGTCGTCGAGGCGGGACCAAGTAGCACGTGTGGATTAGAGGAGGCGGAGGAAAAGAGGGGAATGTGAGAGGAGCACTATGCCAACCTTAGCGCCGTCCCGTCTTATAACCGCTCGGGTGAGTCGCTGACATGCAGGCCCACTGAATCTCTGTGTATCCCAGTTGCAGAGGCAACACAGTACGTGGCGGTAAAGGCGGCATGAAAATCGAGGCTTCATGCCCCCACTTGCCCCAGTCATCACGTCATCGTCACGCGGCGCGTACTTTTCGAATTTTCAAATCCCGTAAAATTTGGGCCTGACAAAGTGACCCGTCTCATCAAGATATCCTGCTGACCACTCAAATCCGAGTCTACGCTCAAGTTTACTCGAATGCATATCAGGCCAGAATCGATTAGGGTGAATGACAAAGATTCCAATCGACGCAGACTTCTATGAAGTCCTAAAGTGCATTCAGAATATTTGTGTCTTACCAGAACCTGCATCGATTTCTTTTTCACTCGATCCCCGATCCATTCGGGGGCTAATGATGGAGATATGTACCTAGGGTAGGATCTTAGGCCTTACTTACATACCCAATCTAAGGACACTACATTGGAGAACTTAAATATTACATGGACGACTCCAACTGAAATCACCATGGCGCATGAGTCACTTGATAGAAAACCCACTCGGAGGTTTCTCCCTCCATTCGACAGTCGCCTTTCACTCGAAAGAACCAGAAGTAAGTCGACCGCAAAAGACCAGAAGCCACTCCAGGGAGGCCAACGGACAGGCATTCGACTGATCGCCACAAGTAGCATTTATTACATACGTTATCAGTAACACTCCCATTTATTACCATGATCGAACACTTGGTTGCCGGGTATTCATGAGGGGCAGCACACTCTATATAAGCCACCCCCCTCCGTCACAAGGATTCGCACCCCCTGTAACACACACATTCCACACGATAGAAGCTCCCGAGCACTGAGGCGTGGGGTTGTTACCTCCACGAGAGGGGCTTGAACTCATATATCCGTGTGTACAATATGGTCGTAGCTAGGACTCTGCCCTCTCCTTACGTACCCCTAACCTCTACTTTCAGGCTTGTTCCCACCACACTAGGGGGCCCTGCCCATGCCCTAGTGTGTTGTGCCCTCCTTGGGATCCCTCTCCACCGCCTCTGAAGCCTATAAATTCCCAAATATTCCAAAAACCCTAGGGGAGTCGACAAAACACAATTCTAGCCACCGCAACTTCCAGAACCTCGAGGGGTTCATCTTCATCATAGGTGCCTCTTCGATGATGCGTGAGTAGTACACCATAGTCCTACGGGTTCGTAGGCAGTAGCTAGATGGCTTCCTCTCAATCCATCAAAATGCACATTCAGAATGCGATCAGGCATGCTACTCGGTTTTCTCATTTCCAAATGTGGAATCGATGCTAATCCTGACTAAATCGGCCCTATCGTTTGGATGAAAAAGCCTGTATGTCTGGACGACGTGCAAAAGCTTAAGGGGTGCCTTGCATCCTTGAATAGGTTCATCTCTAGACTCGGCGAGAAGCCTCTTTATTGATTGATGAAGAAGTCTGATAGCTTTGACTGGACACCTGAAGCACAAGATGCATTTGAATAACTCAAGGACTTTCTTTCCACACAGTCGGGATTAACTGCTCCGAGCAGCCTGAGAGCCTTTGCTCTTGTACATCGCGGCTAGGAGCCAAGTAGTTAGCACTATCCTCACTATGGAGCGCAAAGAATTAGGACCAACATTCAAAGTGCAAAGACCCATGTATTACATCTCAAAAGTCTTGAACCCCTCCAAGCAAAGGTATCCACACTACCAGAAGTTGGTCTATGGAATTTGCGTGACTGTTAAAAAGGTGGCTCATTACTTCCAAGAGCATCTGGTCACGGTTATCAGCGATGCCCCCCTGTCGGAAATCCTGCATAACAGAGACGCCACGGGTCGAGTGGAAAAATGGGCAATTGATCTCACCCCGTTGGAGATCAAGTTCGAAGGCAAAAAGGCAATAAAGTCTCAAGCACTGGTGGACTTTTTGGCCGAGTGGATAGAACAAGAACAGCCAGCTCCGAGTATGCGCGAACACTAGACAATGTTTTTTGATGGATCCAAGATGCTCCAAGGATCCAGTGTCGGGGTGGTTCTCATCTCCACCAGGGGAGACCGATTGAGTTGCGTCCTCCAAATCCACTTTGATTCGTCTAACAATGAGGCCGAATATGAGGCCTACCCATACGGGCTCCATATGGTCATCTCACTCGGTATCCGACGTTTGATGATATTCGGTGATTCGGACCTCGTTGTCAATCAAGTGATCAAAGAACGGGATATTCAGAGCCCGGCGATGACCGCGTATTGTAATGCAGTCAGAAAACTAGAGAAGAATTTTGAAGGTTTCGAGTTGCACCACATACCTCGAGTGAAGAACCAGGCGGCAAACAATCTGGTTAAGATCGGTTCCACTCGACAGGCCATGCCGAAAGGTGTATTCCTTGAATAGCTACGCGCTCCCACAATTAAATAAGATCCTTTCATTGAGGAGCCCTCACAGGCAGTCGAGCCTTCAAAACCGACTGAGGTTGACATTCTAGCCGTGGTGGACCTTGTCCATGAAATGTTGGTAATCTCTCTTGAGTGGACCCAACCTTACTTAGCATACTTGCTCCAGCAAGAACTCCCTAAAGACAAAGAGGAAGCCTGTCGAATCGTCCAACAGTCTAAGTCCTTCGAAGTGATAGGAGAATAGTTGTACAAGAAAAGTGCTACAGGCGTAACTCAAAAATGCATTTCCCCGGAGGAAGGACTGCAGCTCTTGCATGATATTTACTCGGGAACTTGTGGCCATCACGCGTCCTCTTGGACGTTGGTTGGAAAGGCATTCCGTGCAGGTTTTTATTGGCCCCGAGCCAATGAGGGAGCAACTAACTTGGTCCACTTATGTGTTGGGTGTCAGTTCTATAAGAATCAAATGCACAAACCTGCATCCGCACTGAAGACCATCCCACTCACCTGGCCATTTGCGGTCTGGGGTCTTGATATGGTCGGCCCTATACGGACCGGGTCAAGTGGGTTTACCCGCCTGTTAGTGGTTGTAGATAAGAGTACCAAGTGGGTCGAAGCTAAGCGCATCAAAAATTTGGATGCACAAACTGCGCTTAGTTTCATTCGACAGATTATCTTCAGATTTGGAGTTCCACATGATATCATCACTACCAATCACTAATTTCGACTCAGATGAATTTCGTGAGTTTTGCTACTCCCAAGGTAATCGGGTCAACTATGCCTCTGTGGCTCACCCGTAGACGAATGGACAAGTAGAGTGAGCAAATGGGATGATATTACAGGCGTTGAAACCTCGGCTGATGAGAGATTTGGAGTATGCTGCATGATCCTGGGTTGAAGAGCTACTATATGTTCGATGGGGCATTCGGACGACCCCGAATCGTTCCACTAAGCGTACTCTGTTCTTCATGGTCTACAGATCTAAAGTTGTCTTACCGAGTGACTTGCGTCATAATTCCCCCCGAGTGGAACTGTACGATCAAGATGAGGCTGAAGCAGCATGCCAAGATGGTCCGGATCTACTAGAAGAGGAGAGGCAGCTAGCCCTTGTCAGATTGCCACTTTATCAGCAAGATCTAAGGCGCTATCATGATAGACAAGTCAGGGGGCGTGCTTTCCAAGAGGGCGACCTAGTCCTCCGGTTGGACCAACAAAAGCCACACAACCTGGTGCCTCCGTGGCAAGGGCCTTTTGCAGTATCTAATGTCCTGAACAATGGAGCCTATCAGCTGTACAACTTCAAAACTAGAGCAGAAGAGCCCCGAACATGGAATGTGGATCTGCTCCGCAAGTTCTATACTTAAAATAGAAAACACTCTGTCATTCCTGTAATGAACTGTTGAGTGTATTTGATGAATAAAAGTATTTACTTTTTCTACACTTTGTCAAAACTTTTCGCTTTTTTCACCCTCGTGATCCTTGTAACTTTCCTCACCCCTAGTGGGTGTATGGATCGACTTAGGCGCGAACCTGATTTTTCCTATGTTTAAAAAACTACTCCGAGTGAAGACATCATCCACACTCGGAGGCTTAGCTGCAGTCTGGAAATCGCCAAATTATAAAAACTACTCGAGTGCAGACTTCATCCGTAGTAGAGGACTTAGCTGCGATCGAGAAATCGCCTAGGTATAAAAACTACTCCGAGTGAGGACATCATCCACACTTTGGGGCTTAGTTGCGGTCCAGAAATCACCTAAGCATAAAACTACTCCGAGTGAGGATATCATCCACACTTGGGGGCTGAGTTGCGATCCAAAAATCGCCTAAGTATAAAACTACTTCGAGTGAGGACTTTATCCACACTCGGGTGCTTAGTTGCTGGGTGAGTACATCGTCCACACTCGAAGGCTTAGCTGCGATCCAGAAATCGTCAAAGTGTAGAAACTACTCCGGGTGAGTACACCGTGAGAAGGCTTAGCTGCGATCCAAAAATCGCCTAAGTGAAAAAACTACTCCGACTGAGGACATCATCCACACTTGGGGGCTTAGCTGCAATCCAGAAATTGCCTAAGCGTAAAGACTACTCTAAGTGGGTACGTCATCCACACTCGAGGACTGAGCCAAACGCTCAAAAAGTCAAATGAAGGCAATCAAATTGTGTATAGTTCAAATCAAAGGTGCAGATAGTCATGGCCCCTAGGTCACGTCAAATGTACGGTTACATAAACCACTCGGCCTCCCAAGGCAAAGTTCATTTGAAGTTTTTTATCCAAGGATCAGTCGACAGTAGCCGGAGCTGCTACGTCACTAGAGGTGTCGAGGTCGATGAATTCCATAATTCGAGAGGCAGCCTCCAAGAACGTCTCCATGAAATCTTCTATCTTAGCATTCTTCCTGTTGACAACCTTCAATGACTTCAAATTCTCCTCATCTAGGCCCGTGCAACGGACGCGGACGCTTGAGAGGGTGATGATGTCTCTAGCACGAGCTACGGATTTCTTCCACGATTGCACTTGGCGAGGTGTATCTTGTAAACGGTTGATGAGAACATCCATGTCGTTCGATAACTCCTCCTCGGCGTGACTTCTTGGTCGATATCTTTGACGGTCGTGCGCATGCGGTTGAGGAAGACAGTCACCTCGCCGATGCATTCCTCCAGTGGGAGAAGAGCAAGTGTTGAGCTGTCACAAAGAATGCTCGTAGCCAGATCCAGTTCCTTCTCGATCTTGGATGCTGGCACCCATGCAAAACTCTGTTCAACATATGGGAGAAAAAGAACTATTGGAGGTCGATTGAAGAATCAAACTAACTTGAAACGCAATCGGGTTAATGGCATACCATTGGCATTCTCGTTCATTTCATTGCTGAAGTCTTCGATGAACTTCTCCAGCTCGAGTCTCTTGGATAACACTTGCTTCAACTTTGATTCAAAATCGATAGCCTCCTCTACGGATTTCTTGGCAGTAGCCTCCAGACTCTTCTCCTCCTCCTCCCACTTCTCGAGTGACTTCAACTTGTCCTCGGTCGCTTTCAACTTCCGATTGGCTTCCTTCTGGGAAGAAGCGAACTCAGTGTCTTTCTTCTCCATGGCCTCTTCCATGGTGTCTATAGAATTGGAAGCTCCAAGCCTCTTAGTAAGTTGAAGATTTTCACTATGTACATCTGATAAAGTGATTTTAGTCGGACAGGGAAGAAGAACAAATTCTACGGTAGTTGGGCAGATAGCGTTTACCTCCGAGTGATCACTTCTGTTGCTCCAGACGTATGCTCTTGGCCTTCTTAGCCTCAAGGCTGAGGTGTAGGTCCTGCACCTCTTTTTCCAGGGCGTTGTAGAGGGTCCCGAGCTCCCACACACTCTGCCGAAACAAAACAAAGAAACATTAGTGATAAAAATCGGATACCACGAAAGTATTCATTTAGTTAAACTTCAAGACTGTAAGACTCCTGTCGACTGATTCAGTCGACGGAAGTCTCGGGGACTACACCCAGTGGGTGCACTCAACACTCCCCCACTGGAACTATACTCGGGATGAGGAACTTCTAAAAACTTAGCAAAATGTTAAACCCACTTGGGAAGAGGTCCTCCTCACTCGGGGTGAGGTACTTCTACACGCTCAATAACAGGTTCTACCTACTCGAGATGATGTACTTCCACAAATTCAAAAAGGTTGTACCCACTTGGGAAGAGGTCCTCCTCACTCGGGATGAGGTACTTCCACAAGCTCAGTAACAGGTTCTACCTACTCGGAATGAGGTGCTTCCACAAACTCAACATCAAATTCTACACCCTGACTGACAACACCGAGAGGCTCTGATCCATGGACCATCACCGCATCCTCTTCGACAAGTATCACTTCACTCGAGATGAGGTATCTCTACAAGCATCATTCTAACTCTAAGACTTCCCCGGACTACTTCAGTGGACGGCAGTCTCGGGGACTACATCCAGTGGGTGAGCTCAGCGTGCTCCCATTGGATCCAAAAAACACCCAGTGGGTGTGCGCTCGACGCAAACCCACTCAGGACCCAAAGAAACAGCATACAGACAAAACTTTTGACTAATGATGGTACTTGGTACTTACTCGGACCCCGATCCTAAGCCATACGAATTTAGCATGTAACACATCATATCACATTGCAGCCTCACACTAGGTAATCCCACGGCTGCCACCTTACCTTGGTCGGGACCGTCTGCGCCTCTTGGCTCACGTATATGAATATCTCGCTAAAAATCATATGTCAAAGAATCCGGGTCGACATGACTAATTATAGATCCAAGTGGCACAACCGTAAAGGGACGGGCATACGTAACCCAGCTATGCAGGTGTCGGTCATCAGCGTGTGTAGACGAGTCATAGCAAGCTACAAGGACTCCCTTACATCGTGGGACATTAATTTCATCAGTCCACATAGACAAGTCGTAGCAGGCTATAGGGACTCCATTACACTGCGAGACATTTCCCCGAAGGGACAGATACAACAGCAAAGAAGGATACACGACAATCAATCAATGTGTTCGGAGCAGCAGCAAGCTACCAAGGCTCGGTGGAAGCACAAAGAGGGATTTCCCCGCAAAGAAGGCTACTATAGGCACACAACTAGGTATCGAATCCCACACATACCAATGCATTTCAAACATACACACAATATGCACGATATGTGTAGATACAACATGGCATCGTAACAAAACTCTACAACATAGCATTTTTTTAGAAGGCTCTAAAGAGCCAACATAGTATAATGTTACAAGCAGAGGGGGTCACCTGACCCAACATTCAGAGCATACAAACAACAAACAGAAGTTACATGTCTGGGTACACACATCAAATAAAAGCGGCTCGAAGAGCCTGAAAAGCTACAACGAACCTACCAAAGGAGCTAGACTACTATCTAGGTTTCCTAGCTATTCTATTGATGTCTATGTCAAGAAGAAACATAAAGTGAACAACTTCTATCTCTGCAAAAATATAAATAAGTAACAATGAGAACGAAGGTACTCAGCAAGTCTTACATCAGAACTATCTACTTATGCATCATGTATCAATGAACGGGGCTGTGCGGTTTACTTCAGAATGCCAGCTTTGACCTTTGGCTAACCTAGACTACAACAATGTATCTTCCCTCTCTCGTCTCCCTACGAGAGAGCATACATGAGTCCACATATCGACCACATCAATACACCACTATCGATCCTCTCCTATCTTCCTACGAGAAGGTCATCCGTAGCACTCACACTTATCTGGAGCATTTTAGAGTAACCGTTAAAGTTGTCTATGAACTGTATAAGTATCCAAGTAGTGCATATCCACGGAAGCGGCTATTCAAATATATAGATTGCCCTGTAGAGGTGTACTTCGTCACACATGCTCTCGCCACTTATCGCCATGTGCACGTAAAAAGGCACCTCGGCAACCTTCAAGCGGAAGCCCAGCGAGGGAGTCGGCCACAGACGTTAACCTTCAACGACTCCAGCCCAAGGTAGTCACCTAACTAAGGTGGTTACCACAATCAAGAATCTGGTCGTGTTTCACGATTCGGACTCAAAAGTTGTTTGCAGGGCCCCAAGCCGGTCCCGGTTGGGTCGTTCAGCCACTTCGCAGGCCCGGCCACATCCTATCAATGTTAATTGGTCGAGAGGGGTCGAGTTAGCGGAACCCGATGTGCGGTAGTAGCTAGTCTTGGAACACAAACACGGAACTTAGTTCCTATGAGCGGCTTCAATGAGACAACCCACCATGTACATTTACCAAAACAGGTTCAACCCCCCCTCATCATCAAGACACATCCATTTCACTCCGGTTCATCACCCAGATGAATCAAACCCAAAACAACTCTAAACATAGCAGCATAACAGGGTTATATCACAACATGGCTCAAGAATCTACCAGGTATGCTAGGTTTCTTGGTTTAGCTATTTACTGTGACAATGACAAGTCATGCAAAGGAGTGGGTTCAACTACCAAAACACAAGTAACCGTTAAAACATTTGTCCTAATGCATTGAAATGAGAGAAAGAGCGAGAGAGTGGGATTGTATAGAAATGCTCAAAGGGTTTTGCTTTCCTGTTGATCAGAAGAACTCAGTTGTTCTTCGATGTCATCGATAACTACGTCTCGCAAGTCTATCGACAAGATCAAACAAGGTACAAATTAAGCAAGGCAAATGCTTCACAATGATGCATGAGTATGACATGTTATAATGTTGCTGGTTTGATGTAATGCAAGTGGTCACAAGTTAAATGGGAGTTGTTTAATCAATATAGATCAATTTCAAACCCATTTATAAGCATTTACACGCCTTTAGTGAAATTGTCCTATCCAACAGGTTTAAGTTGCTCAAACATGCATGAAAGTGGTACCATCAGATTCATTGGATTTTTATGATAATTTTTCATGTCAAATTATTTTAATCCGACTTACAGATTATTTCTATGAATTTTTGAAGTCTATATCATTTTTTTGAATAATTTTTATTACAGAAATCATTTACTACATCAGCCTGACATCATCATGGTGTCAGCCAGTCCAAGGCCTAGGCCAAGTCAAACCTAACACTATGGGCCCCCCATGTCATTGACTTGGTGACTAATCTGGTTTTATGTAGCTAAACATGGGTTAGTTAAGGCGCTTGGGCCCACCAATCATGGGATCTCGTGGGGGATTAGTGGCTAAACTAATCCTGCCACGTCGGCTGGCTAAAGGGAGGTCGCCGGCGACCATAACAGTCGGCGAAGGCACACCGGAACGGCTGCTCTAGCACACATTCTTCACGCGGAGGGCACCCGGAGGGAGCTTTCGCTTTACCGCATCCAATGGGACCTATCGAAGGCCGTGGGATGGCTGGACACGACGGCCACAACGAGCTTAGCGACGATCGGCATTCAGCCGAGTGCAAGCGCAGGGCTCAACCAATGGGCGCGTTGGCCTCCTGGGGACACCTAGTGAGTGTTTAGGGGTGCGCACGCGAGCAATTCAAGCTCTAACCATGGCGGCGACATGGCCGGGCGGCAGTGAGCTTTGGCTTGCTTGGCCAGGGGGCTAGGGGCGCACGAGAGTAGGAGGGGTGAGGGGAAATGGTCGGGGACTCACAGCGGATCTAATGGCATCGATGGAGAGCTCGGGGAAGTAGGGGATGGTGCGAATCAATGGAGAGCTTCCGCCGGAGCCGAGGAGGAATACAGAAGATCGAAGGCATTTCGGTCCTCCTGTCGTTTCCTGGCTTGGTGGAGACGACATGCGTGTCGTGGCGGAGCTATTGAGCAACAGGGCGGGGCGAGGCGGAGCCGGTGGCTGCGGGTGTGGCGAGTGTCAGCGACGGACGCACTCGGGTGGAGGGAGAGAGAGAATAGAGAGGGGATGACGATGGGGAGGATCTCATGAGTGACTAGGGGGTGTCGTGGGCGCTCTTAGAGCCCTCCAAGAGAGGCAGGCACACAGGAGGCGGTCGGCGCGTGTGTGCGCGCCACAGGCACACACCCTCCCGTTCTTCTGTCCTGAGTAAGAAGACGGAGGTGCCACTTTGGGCTTGGTCGGCTGCCTCCTGGGCTAGGTAAGTGGCCGGGTGAGGCTCTGTCGTTTCTATTTTATTTCTCGTTCTCTTTCCTATTTGTTCTGACATTTGTTTTGGCTCCAAATAAAACATTTAGTCCGTTTTCTAAAATCCTGAAAATTGTTATGTGAGCTAGGCATAAATAACTAGTGCCACACAAAAAGTTTCAAAATTATTGAACTTATATTTTATATATAATAAATATAAATCCCATACAATTATTGTTTTATTAATTTATTGAAATGCCCAATATAAAATGTTTTTTTGATTCCAAAATATGGTTGGCAAGTTTACCTCATGTAAATATTTTAATACACATGAGGGACTTTTTCTTGGATATATTTGAAGCAATTTTTATATTGCTTATTTGACAAAGAAATGCATAGTGATGCTTGATCACCCCTCATTTCATTTTAAAAGAATTCTAAAATGCACGCATCAATGCATTGGCAAACATAACTAAACTAGGGCTGTGACAACTCACCCCCACTAAAAAAAATCTCGTCCCGAGATTCAAGAGTAGTCGGGAAGAGTGCAGGGTACTCAAGCCGAAGACGATCTTCGCGCTCCCAGCTTGCTTCATCGTCGGAATGGTGAGACCACTGAACCTTGAGAAACTTGATGTTGCAACGTCGAGAGCTGCACTCGGTTTCATCAAGAATGCGAACAGGATATTCTCGATATGAAAGGTGATCTTGAAGATCAAGCGTTTCATGGTCTACTTCACGGATAGGATCCTTCAAGCAATGCCTGAGTTGGGAAACATGGAACACATCATGGACTTTGGAAAGCTATCGGGGTAGTTCCAATTGGTTGGCAAGCTCTCTCGTTTAGCAAGAATGCAAAAAGGACCAATGTAACGAGGATCCAATTTGCCTTTGGTATTGAAATGATGGGTACCCTTAAGAGGTGAAACCCGAAGATAAGATTTCTTGTCAACTTCATAACTTACTTCCTTATGATGACAATCATGTTGGCTCTTTTGACGAGATTGGGCGGTTTTCAAATTCTCACGAATGTTGTGAACTCGTTCTTCTGCATCCTAGATCATATCCAATCCAAAGAATTTTCTTTCACCGGTTTCTGACCAGTTTAATGGCGTTCGACATCTTCGTCCATACAGATCTTCAAAAGGAGCTTTGCCCAGACTAGACTATAAGCTGTTCTTATAAGCAAATTTGGCCAATGGAAGACATTTCTCCCAATTCATTCCGAATGACATAACACAGGCTCTGAGGAAATCTTCGAGAATTTGATTGACTCTTTCTACTTGACCACTTGACTAAGGGTGATTAACGGTGCTAAAGGAGAGATGGGTTCCCATAGCATTCTGGAAACTTTCCCAAAATCAAGAAGTGGAAAGACTTCCACGATCAGAATTGTCTCAAGAGGAACACCATGAAGAGAAACTATTCGGGAAATATACATATCTGATAATAGACTTGCGGTTATACCTTCTCGAACTGGAAGGAAATGAGCAACTTTTGAAAGGCAATTGATGACCACAAAGGTGGCATCATTCCCTTTCTTGGTCTTTGGAAAGCCGGTGATGAAATCCATATCGACCTTGTCCCATTTCCACTCGGGAATAGCCAAGGGCTGAAGGGTGCTAGAAGGCCTTTGAAGCTCTGCTTTAACGCGATGACAAACGTCATAGTTAGCAATGAACTGAGGTATTTGTCTCTTCATCCGGGTCCACCAAAACCTCTGGCGTAGGTCCTGATACATCTTAGTACTACCTGGATGAAACGTGAGAGGAGATTCAGGAGCTTCCTTGAGGCTCAGTTCAAGAAGTTGCTGCTTCTTGGGAACCTCCAAGCGGTCCTCAAAGAATACAACACCTTGATCATCTACCGAGAAGGAACGAGGAACTCCCTTGGCAATGTTGCTCTTGATCCGGGAGATTAACGTATCATCCTTCTGGGCTTCTATAATCTGATCCACAAGAGTTGGTTTCACCACCATGGTAGAAAGGGATCCTCGAGGAATAATGTGAAGATTTAACTTACGAAATTCCTCGTGGAGAAGTGGTTGACTTTGTTGCAACATGTGGTGGTTACAATAAGATTTACAACATAGTGCATCAGCCATGACATTTGCTTTGCCTGGGGTGTAAGATATTCGTAAATCATAGTCCGTAATCAACTCAATCCACTGTCTTTGCCTGAGATTCAAATCCGGTTGAGTGAATATATATTTGAGACTCTGGTGATCTGTGTATATTTTGCAATGATTACCCAGAAGGTAATGTCGCCAAGTTACAAGTGCATGGACTACTGTGGCAAGTTCCAGATCGTGTGTTGGATAATTCTCCTCATGTGGAAGAAACTATCGATATGCGTAGGCAATCACATGACGATCTTGCACAAGAATGCAACCTAGACCTTGTTGCGAAGCATCATAGTAGATAACAAAGTCCTTTGTGAAATCCTTGGGTACAAGTACCGGGGCAGTAGTCAGTCGTCTTTTCAACTCTTGAAAACTTTCCTCACACTTTGGATTCCACTTGAACTTCTAATCTTTCTTGAGGAGTTCAGTTAGAGGTTTGGCAACTTTGGAGGAGTTATCTATGAAGCGGCGACAGTAGCTCGCTAATCCAAGGAAACTCCGAACTTGCTTCACCGATTCAGGTTGAGTCCAATCAAGGACAACTTGAAATCTCTCGGGATTGACAACAAT
The DNA here is from genome assembly GCA_022496015.1 of Hordeum marinum. Classification (NCBI taxonomy): domain Eukaryota; kingdom Viridiplantae; phylum Streptophyta; class Magnoliopsida; order Poales; family Poaceae; genus Hordeum; species Hordeum marinum. The sequence goes on from CM039672.1 coordinate 50,026,812, forward strand.
ACCTTTCGTAGAGATTACGTGATCCAGATAGGTCACTTCTATCAACCAGAATTCTTAGAGAATTTGGCATAATGGCGGTACTCTCAAAGTTTCATCAATACCAGCCTAAGATGCTCAACATGTTCTTTTTCGTTCTTTGAGTATATGCGGATATAATCGAGGTAAACCATGACAAATTTGTCCCAATATTCCATGATGATCGAATTCATTAAGTGGGAGAAGGTGGCTCTGGCATTGGTTAGGCCGAAGTACATGCCGATGTACTCGTATTGGCAATAACGAGTGAAAAAACTAGTCTTTGGAATGTCGTCATTCCTTATTTTGATTTGATGATAACCTAATCTCAAATCCATCTCGGAGAAGATTGCGGATCTAGCGAGCTGATCATACAGATTGTTGATCCTGGGAAGCGGATTTTTGTTCTTTATTGTGACCAGATTAACCGGTTGATAACAACCATCCGGTCCGTAGCATCCCTCTTCTTGACGAAGAGGACATGACAATCCCATGCAGAAGAAGTATGACAGATGAAACCTTTCTTCAAAGATTCATCGAGTTGGATCTTAAGCTTAGATAGCTCTTGGGGAGACATCTTATATGGTCTTCTAGCAATTGGAGCGGTTCTTGGAATAAGGTCTATGACAAACTCTGCTTCTCCGTCAGGTGGAACACCTGGAAATTCCTATGGAAAGACATCCAGGAAGTCACGGACTATTGGGATGTTTGCAAGCTCTGGAAGAGATTTGGCATTGACGGAATGCATCATGCCCTCTGGAATGTGGGTTTGGACATTTACTATCTAGACAGAAGGATGGGTAAGCTGGACAGACCTAGTCAAACAATCAATTTTGGCATGATGAGCTGTCATCCAGTCCATCCCCAAAATGATATTGATGTTCGAAGGCTTGAGAGCTATCAGAGAAGCAAGGAATACTAAAACATAAACAAGGATTTGATTTCCATGGCTTACTCTAACAGTTTTCCATCTAGAACCTGGAGTTTGAACTTCGAAAGGAGTTGGCATAATATCAAAAGACATATCATGCGACAGGGCATACCTTTAAGAAATGAAGGAGTGCGATGCTCCAGAGTCAAATAGAACTAAAGCTGGATGAGAATTGACAAGAAGCGTCTTAAGCACGACATTAGCATCATCTTCAACTTCTTCTGCAATTACATGGTGCAGACATCCACGAGTATAAACAATTGACCTGACATTAGGCTTCCTGGTTGGCGGCTTGCAATGAACAACACCACTTGCTGAAGAGGGTGGAACATAGCCACGCATGGGACAATCTCTTGAATAATGCCCTGGTTGGCTACATTTGAAGCATGCTCCATGAATGGGACATGTATCTGAGTTGAGCGTCCGGTTGATGAGGTTGTTCTGGTGAATACATGGCATCAGCAGGCGAGGCGCCACATAGGCTGGCCTCGGTGTATATCCTGAAGGAAGAGCGGTGTTCAGAATCCATATTCTACGCCTCTGAGATATAGAGACTGATGATAACCCAAAATCACAGTTGCGCTTGCGAGATTCGTCATAGGTCATCCTACCAGATTCTGCTTGGATGGATTTGTTCACAAGAACCGGGAAGGTAGCGAACTCATGCAAATTGAGGTCATGACATAGCTCTGGGTCGAGACCTTTCCTGAACCTTGCTTACTTCTTGGCATCAGTGGATACTTCTTCGGGTGCATAACACGCAAGGCGTCCAAATTCACGGCTATAGGCATCCACGTCCATCTTGCCTTGGGTCAGATTGCAAAACACTTCTTGCTTAGGATCTATCACGGCCTGCGGAATATGATGCTCAGGAAAAGCCTCACAAAATTCCTTCCATGAAGTAGCTTGGCCGGCAGGTCCGATGGCCTCGAAGTTCTCCCACCACAAACTGGTAGAACCCTCAAGGTGATATGTGCATAGGTAACCTTGTCTCCTTCAGCCACGTTTGCATAATGTATCTTATTGTTAAGCTACGGAGGCAATCATCTGCGTCCAGTCGCTCAATGGAGTGTTGGAAGGTGGGCGGTTGCAATTTGATGAAGTCTCGGATGGATACTAGCTCATTGCACCGATGGGCTGTATTCTGCTCGATGTGCTCCAACAAACAGTTGGTAGCATGCTTGTTCCTCTCAATTTCTAGCATGACCTCTGCCAACGAGGGTTGGCTAGGAGGATCTTTTCCATCCTTACCACCTCCATGGTTCTGACTACGATCAGCAGATTTCTGATTAGCTGGCGACATCTTGAAGGAAACACCACGATTTCAGAATCAAGGAAGATCACTAAAAGATAATGGATCCTAGGAACTCAGACATCATAACGACTATACGAGCATGAAATATGAGGCAACCTGCACAAGATTTGGGCAGCATAACCACTCAACTTCATGGTTCAAGGCACATATAGAACATATGCATCACTCTCAAGACTCCAATGGGACAACTATATGAGCATGAAATATGAGGCAACCTGCACAAGATTTGGGCAACATAACCACTCAACTTCATGGTTCAAGGCACATATAGAACATATGCATCACTCTCAAGACTCCGATGGGACAAAACTTGTCACATGACCATTCTATGAGTCTGTGGTCCAGTAAACCATCATCCTAGCAGATAGGTAAGAAGCTTAGTCCTTAATCCCCGTAGAAGATAAGAGGGTGACCTAGAATAGAGTAACTTGAGGAAAGGAGTAAAAAGAGCCTTATGTTCCCTTCCACAATCAATTCCCTTATATAACTAAAGCATTACTAGACTCAACATCGACCAGTTTGGCTTCGTAAACCTATAGAAAGTTCAGCTCTAATACCAATGCTATCGGGACCCTGATCCTAAGCCATGCGAATCTATCATGTAACACATCATATCACATTGCGGCCTCACGCACGGTAATCCCATGACTATCACCTTACCTTGGCCGGGACCGTTTGTGCCTTTTGCCTCACATATATGAATATGTCACTAGAAATCATATGTCAAAGAACTTGGGTCGACATGACTAATTATAGACCCAAGTGGCACAATCATACAGGGACATGCATACGTAACTCATACGTAACCCAGATATGCAGGTGTCGGTCTTCAGCGAGTGTAGATGAGTCATAGCAAGCCACAAGGACTCCATTACATCATGGGACATTAATGTCATCACTGCACGTAGACGAGTCATAGAAGGCTATAGGGACTCCATTACACTGTGAGATATTTCCCCGAAGGGACAGACAGAGTAGCAAAGAAGGATACGCCGGTCAATCAATGTGTTCGAAGCAGTAGCAAACTATCAAGGCTCGGTGGAAGCAAAAAGATGCGCTTCCCCATAAAGAAGGCTACCATAGGCACACAACTAGGTGTCGAATACCACACATACCAATGCATTTCAAACATACACACAATATGCATGATATGTGTAGATACAACATGGGGTCACAACAAAACTCTACAACATAGCATTTATTTAGAAGGCTCCGAAGAGCCAACATAGTATAATGTTACAAGCACAGGGGGTCACATAACCCAACATTTAGAGCATACAAACAATAAGCGGAAGTTACATGTCTGGGTATAGACATCTGATAAAAGTGGTTGGAAGAGCCTCAAAAGCTACAACGAACCTAGCAAAGGGGCCAAACCCCTGTATGGGTTTCCCAGTTATTCTGTCAATGTCAACGACAAGAAGAAACGTAAAGTGAACAACGTCCATGTTTGCAAAAATTTAAATAAGCAACAGTGAGTATGAAGGTACCTAGCAAGTCTTACATTAGAACTATCTACTTATGCATCATGTATTGATGAATGGGGTTCAGGGGTTTACTGCAGAATGCCAGCTTTGACCTTTTGCTAACCTAGACTACAACAATGTATCTTCCCTCTCTCGTCTCCCTACGAGAGAGGGAACACGAGTCCACATATCCACCACATCAATACACCACTATGGATCCTCTCTCGTCTTCCTACGAGAAGGCCATCCATAGCACTCACACTTATCTGGAGCATTTTAGAGTAACCGTTAAAGTTGTCTATGAACTGTATAAGTAACCAAGTAGTGCATATCCACGGACGCAGCTATTCGAATAGATAGATTGCCATGTAGGGCTGTACTTCGTCACACATGCTCTCGCCACTTATAGCCATGCACACATAAAAAGGAACCTCGCCAACCTTCAAGCAGAAGCCCAGCGAGGGAGTAGGCCATGGACGTTAACCTTCAATGACTCTAGCCCAAGGCAGTCGCCTAACTGAGTTGGTTACCATAATCGAGAATCCAGTCGGGTTTCACGATTCAGAGTCAAAAGTTGTGTGCAGGATCCAAGCTGGTCCCGGTTGGGCCATTCATCCACTTCGCAGGCCCGACCACATCCGATCAATGTTTCGAACTAGTGTGACTCCTAGGCAGAGAAGAGGGTAGGTTAATAGGCCGAGATGGGTCGAGTTATTGGAACCCAATGTGCAGTAATAGCTAGTCTTGGAACACAAACACGGAACTCAGTTCCTATGAGCGACTTCAATGAGACAACCCACTATGTACTCCCGCAGGGCCTCTGTCGTCGTTTTCTCACGACAGATGCCATGGGGTGGCTTATCGTAGGTGGTTGGGGCCGGAGGACGCCGACGGTCTCCGAGCGCGAGATTGGGCACAAGTGGTGATGACACACGATGTACCCAGGTTCAGGGCCCTTCGGCGGAGGTAATACCCCTAGTCCTGCTTGGTTTTGTTGGATGGATAGGTATAAGTACAATGATGCTCCTGGAGCTATGTCTAGAGGAGGAAGAAGGGGCAGTTGGCTCCTTTTCCTCCACTACTAGAAGGGGATGATCGTTCGTGTGTGGATGTGTCTTGGTGTGTCTGTTCCCCTATTGCATGGGGGGCTCGGGGTTTTTTATAGGCCAACCCCCCGGCTCTTACAATACGTTATAAGTACAAAGGTGGGGGAACCTAGCTGGCAGTCTCTCTAGCTGGCCAGGGGGTCCCGCCGCTCATGCCGTCTCGTCATTGGCGGGGCCTACCGGCCAAGCGGTCCCATCTCTCGTGGGGGCCAACCAGCCGGCTCCGCGATTGGCCCTCGCCCACCTGCCGCGCCACGGGCTGCCCGAGGGGGGCTTTGTCTAGCGCTAGCCGATCAAAGTCTCCGGTACGGCTGGCGGCACTGTAGCCATGCTGGGGTAGGTAATCGAGTGGTGAGGGCGTGCCGACACTATTCCCCTGCCCGGTCGCTCTCACCAAGGTCAGCGGCCGGGACAGTTGGACTGTAGCCACGCGCCACAGTGCGTCAGCAGCCACTGTAGCCACAGGGCCGCCCGTCCTGCCGGTCACATCGCGTCGCCGTACCCATGCACAGAGTGACGGGACGAGGCATGTCTGTCCCAGAGTCAGCGGACGAGCCGGCCCGTGGGCAGCCAACCGAGGGTCCAGCCGGCTCTTTGACCAATCGTCCGGGGCGCTAGCCGGCACTGGCTCGTGCCGGCCGTCCTCCAGCTGGCCATGGCCAGCCGGCCGCGTAGTTTTTCTTCGAAGAAAGAGGGGGAAGACCCCATTTCTTTGGCCTACCTAGGGGTAATAACCCCGTTAGTAGTCCCTAAAGCCGGCGAGGGCCCGTGTCTGGTGGACGGTGGGGAGCTGACGGCTTCCCCTCAGCGATACCTCCCTCCGGCTCGAAGGTGAAGGGGCGGCCAGGTCGGTCGTTGGACCTGGCGCCTCAGGTACCAGCATGCCGCCCCGGGACCCGCGCCGGCGCGCGGCACGCCACACGGAGAGTAATGATGTGGTGGGTCCCATGCATGCGGGGAGACGGGACGTCGCCAGGGCCTAGCCCACTAGGACCGAGGCGTAGCTGTAGGACCGAAAGTAGGTCTAGAGGGGGGTGATTAGACTACATGACCAATTAAATGTTTTACCTATGCCAAGTTTTAGGGTTGACAGTTTTTAGTATTTCTGACAAGTCAAGTACACCCTACACATGGAAGTCTAAGAGTATATAGCAGCAGAAAGTAACAACTAGCATGTATAGAAGGGATAGGGTAGGAATATCAAACGCAATTGTAGACACGATGATTTTTCCCTTGGTTCCGATAGGTGGTGCTATCGTACATCCACGTTTATGGAGTCTTCAACCCACGAAGGGTAACGGTCACGAGAGTCCACAAAGGGCTCCACCCCACCCAAAAGGGTCCATGAAGTAGCATCCTTGACTATTCCATACGGCTTCCGTCCACGAAGGACTAGCCTCACTATGTGTAGATCTTCACGAAGTAGGCGATCTCCTTGCCCTTACAAACTTCTTGGTTCACTCCACAACACAAAGTAGGAGGCTCCCAAGCGACACCTAACCAATCTAGGAGGCACCACCCTCCAAAAGGTAATAGGCTCAATAATGACGATGAACTCCTTGCTCTTGTGCTTCAAGATGATAGACTCCTCAACACACAATCTCTCTCTCACAGGTTTGACTTGGTAGAAGAGATGGGATTGGTGAAAGCAACTTGGGGAGGCTAGAAATCAAGATCCATATGATTGGAGTGGAAGATCTTGACCTCAACACAAGGGTAGGTGGTTCTCTCTCAAAAAATCTGATAGGATATGTATAGGATATGTATGCAGTGGAAGTTGTCCTGGACACTTGGAAAGTAGTCCTCATTCTCCTTGATGAACTTCCAATCAACGTACCGCATGTCACTGACAGCTGGACTCTTGTCAAAGAGCAAAGTCTCATAGAAGTCATGCTGCTCTCTGGTATAGAATCTGTAGTCCACAAGAGTCTTCTTCCTCTGGGCATAAGGATCTATTTCTCTCCATGCCCTCAATCCAGAATCCTTCCTCTTCTTCATGTCCTCAGCTAATGGGTAGCTGGCATTACGAACTGGGAGGTGTGGTCTAAGCTTCATCAGTGTTGTCAAGTCATCCACATCATCAACTCTGGAAGCGGTTCCTTTGTTCTTCTCAGAAGCTGGAATCTGCCTAGTTGTCCTCTTGGGCTTCTCAGCAGCCTTCTTGGATGTGAAGGTCTTAGGCATAGCATCAAACATAAACTTCTTTGCCTTCTTCTTGGGAGGAGCCTTTGTAGCTAGCTCAACCTCCTCTTCCTCAGCAGTAGCAACTTCTTCTGGATCCTCAAACATGGAGGTAGGCCTGCCAGTCACATGAATGATCCTCTTTCTGGACTTCTTCTCCCTTGCCTTGTTAGGCATAGCTCTCTTGGGGATCTCAACATACATTGTTGCTCTGGCAGTCTCATGAGCCTTGAAGGTAGAAGCTGGTGCATATATTTTGCTGACAACCCTTCTAGAGGAAGTAGCTTCAGTTGCAACTTTCTTGGCAGCCTTTTCTTGCTTCTTAGCACGAATCTCCTCAGGCACAAAGTCTGAATCCTCTTCATCTGAGTTCAACCTCTTCTTGGTTCTGGTGGCAGCCTTGGGCAACACATGAGAGCTAGGGGTGCCTGGATCTAAGAATGAACTAGGCTCTGGGCTTGTTCCAGAACTCATGTCTGCTCTCTGCTCTGACCTGTTCTGACTGTCTTCTGAACCTGACATGCTGACCCTATGAATAGAGTGTAGATGAGTAGAAGGAGATGAGTCATCACAAAATGAGGCAGTTTTTGAAATTTGAGCAGTGAGTTTTTCAAAAAAATTGCAATCTGTCAAATACATATCGGTGCAGCCGAAAAGAATTTTTCGGTGAGACCAAGACTGACCAACTCGTTAACAGAAACTTGGCAGCCTTTTTAGTAGGACCGAAAAGAGCTACTCGGTTCCACCAAGTTAGTTCTCGTCCTCACAGAAACGCATATCGGTGAGACCGATATTTCCGTTTCGGTTCCACCGAGATGTATCGGGCGGACAGCAAAACCCTAGAAAAATTCATCTAACTCGAGATTTTGCAGATTTGATTGGATTAATATATGAGCAAGGGGTGGCTTATAGAGAAAACTAAGTCCAATGTGCAAGAATCAGAATGGGAGTGCACTAAAGATCGAATCCGTACCCTAGCTTGGTGCGGATCCTCTATGGCGGCGATGTTGGTGTAGATTACGTCGACGACGGCAATTCCCAGCAGCAGAGGAGCTCGAGAAGTCAAGGGCGATGACCAGGGGTCTTGGGGCGGCAGCTTAGGGTTCTGAGGCACGAAGTTGAAGATAGAAATTTCAAGCGTTGGGGTCCACAACATATATACCCCTCACTGTCGGTGATACCTATTTTATGTTTTCGGTGTCATCGAGTTTCTCAACTGTCAGCTAACAGGGAAACTAGGTGTAACCGAGAATATGAAATCGGTGTTACTGACATTGAAAACAAGATCAACCCTAGGCAATCGATGAGACCGAGTTTTTGGAATTGGTTCCACTGAGTTGCACTTGGGAGGTTTTAATGGTCAGTCCTTGTCGATACAGAACTCCGAGTGCTCCACACACAGAGGGGTCGAAAAGCACTTGTTCAAATTTTGTGATGCAGCATGAATGGAATATGAGGTGAGAAAGCATAGATAGCTAAAGAGTGGTCCTAGGCATTCTTGTCCATCCAATTGGCAAAAGATAAATCAAAAGCCAAATAGCAACAATTGGATGTCCTCGAATGAGAAAATAAATGCACACCAACATGCTCACACAATAAGATGTCAAAAGAAATCATGTCAAACATGCACAGACACTCTAGCATCTAATAAGCCCTTGGGCGATGACAAAGTCAACTATATATGAGTATTTGACTTAGGAGCCAAGTAAGAGTACTTGATCGTAGGTCATACTCATCGTTTAAGCACAAGTGGGGTTACCACTTTTTCATAAAGCATTTAATGTTGTCACATACTAAGAGATGCTTCGACTCAATAATTAGAGTAAAGCTCCCCCTTAATGTGACATCCCCCCATAAGAGGGATAAACTAACCTTGGGTTTTGTCGATGAAGACTTCATGATGGTGAGGTAGTTGTGAATGCTCAGTGTTGATGAAGATTACCAAGAGTTGGGAGCATCCATGTTGTTTCCTTTCTCTTCTCACCTACATGGGTTAGTCCCAACACATAAGAGACAAATACAAGGATATCTATGGACATGGAGTGCAAAGCATATGTTATGATGTCCATTGATTAGTTGATTACCTTGTCCCTTGCTTACTTTGAGGGAATGTGTGACTCCTTGAAATATTGCATTGAGTTGATGTTGAGTGCAAAAAGTTCTTGCCAATAATGAATGTGAGTGAAATTCATTGGCGGAGTCACCCCTCAAGAACTTACTAGTTCTTCTTCTTGGGAACCCACATCAAGTTGATGGGGATCCTTGGTGTTGAAGTGGCCTTTGTAGTAGTTGAGCTTGAGGTAGCCTTGGGAACCCACTCCACCAAAGCTAGGGATTGATCTTCATACGAGTCAATGTCCTCTTGAAGCTTGTTCTTGCCCTTGAGCTTGTGGTCTTGTGGTGGAAGGTCTTCTCGAGTGTTTGTCCCCTTGGGAAGAGTATTTTCATACTTCTCCTTTTGAGAAAAAAACTTGGGCTTGGGATATTGACCTTCTTCCCACTAACTCCATTGGTGTTGAAGTAGCCAATTTTTCCACCATGATTCTTCCGGTATCCTCCGTGCTTGCGTACAATTTCCTCAAATTGCTTACATCCGGCAAGACTCTTGTAGATACCTTTTTCTATAATCCCTTTCAATAAAGAATTTTCTTGCTCAAGTGTAACTTGGCTAAGAGAATCATCATTAGTGGAATCAATAGAACTACTAGAAGCAACATCATTGGGTTTAGCATCTTTAGTGTTGCTACTAGATGAAGAACCTTTATTGCCTTTGTTACTAGATTGCTTAGTTTTAACTTGAGGCATGAAAGTAGACAAGAGTAGTCGTTTGGCTAGATAAGATGAGGTCTTCTTTCGTAGATCGTCATTGATATCTTTGAGAAACTCATGCTCTTGCTCCAAATTGAGCTTCTCGAAGCGTAGCTTCTCATGAGTTCTCACAAGCTCTCTATGATCTTCGAGAGTAGATTCATGAGCTAACTTAAGAGTGTATAGTTCTTTAGTTACTTGTTCTATTTTCATCTTATCATCAAATGACTTATCTTGACTAGCATGAGAATTATCAAGTTCATTTTGATCAATATCACTAGTTTTATCACAAAGCAAGTCATCATCACAAAGTAAATCATCTTCATCACTATCAAAATCAAGATACTCGGGGTGTGATACCTTGGGGCCTTTAGCCATGAAGCAACTTCCACTCCCTTCGTTTGGTGAATCAAATAGACCGTAGGAGTTGGTAGTCACTAGAGCAATTCCGGCAACACCTTCATCTTGACTATAGTCGGAGTCGGAGTGATAGCTTCTCTCAGAGTGGTTGTCGGAGTTGGAGCCGGAAACCCATTCACCAACATGAGCTTGATGTTTTATTCTTGTGTAGCTCTTGGTGTGCTTGTCCTTCTTCTCCAAATCTCTACTTCTCCTTGAGTCTCTTCGTTCATAACGATCATCTCTACTCCTTCTCTCTCTTTGTGGTGATTCATTCCTAGAGCTTCGTCTTCGAGGTGACTCTTCTCTTCTTTTGTAGGGAGTCGTGCACTCATTTGAGTAGTGTCCGGGGTTTCCACAATTGTAGCAATTGCGGTCATGACTTGACGAACGCTTCTCTTCATATCTTGAGTTGGAGTTTCTTTATTTGCTTCTATTCTTGTAGAACTTGTTGAATTTCTTGACCGTGAGGCTTATCTCTTCATTGGTGACAAGGTTGTTTCTTGAAGTTGCGGGAGCATCACTTTTGGCTTTGTAAGCACCGCTAGAATTGTGATGAAGCTCTTCTTTGTCTTTGAGTGTCATCTCATGAGCAACAATCCTTCCAATGACTTCCGTAGGCTTGAGATCTTTGTAGTTTGGCATCATTTGGATTAATGTGCACACGGTGCCGTATCTCTCATCCAAAGCTCTAAGTATCTTCTTGATGATGAATTTGTCGGTCATTTCTTCACTTCCTAAGCCGGCAATCTCATTGGTGATGAGAGCTAGCCTAGAGTACATCTCTGCGACTCCTTCACCATCCTTCATCTTGAACTTGTCAAGCTGACCTTGAAGAACATCTAACTTGGATTCTCTCACGGACTCGGTTCTTTCGTGCATATCAACCAAAGTATCCCAAATCTCTTTTGCATTCTCAAGATGGCTGATTTTCTTGAATTCTTCGGGGCATAAGCAGTTGAAGAGAATGTCGCATGCTTGAGCATTGAGTTGCAACATCTTCAATTCATCTGCGGTCGCTTCACGATCCGGTTCCCGGCCATCTGCAAAGAACTCACCTTGCAAGCCAACACGAACAACATCCCAAATGGCAGGGTTATGACCAAGAATATGCATTTTAATTTTATGCTTCCAACTAGAAAAATTAGTGCCATCAAGGTATGGACCTCTACGGTGATAACTTCCCTCACTAGATGCCATACTTCTCCTAGGTTGTGAGACCTAAGCAAAGGAGACCAATGCTCTGATACCACTTGTAGGACCTAAAGTAGGTCTAGAGGGGGTGATTAGACTACTTGACCAATTGAAAGTTTTGCCTATGCCAAGTTTTAGGGTTGACAGTTTTTAGTATTTCATGGCAAGTCAAGTACACCCTACACATGCAAGTCTAAGAGTATATACCAACGGAAAGTAAGAACTAGCATGTATAGAAGGGATAGGGTAGGAAGATCAAACGCAATTGTAGACACGATGATTTTTCCCGTGGTTCTGATAGGTGGCGCTATCGTACATCCATGTTTATGGAGTATTCAACCCACGGAGGGTAACTGTCGCGAGAGTCCGCGGAGGGCTCCACCCAAAAGGGTCCACGAAGTAGCAACCTTGACTATTCCATACGGCTTCCATCCACGAATGACTAGCCTCATGATGGGTAGATCTTCACGAAGTAGGCGATCTCCTTGCCCTTACAAACTTCTTAGTTCACTCCACAACACGAAGTACAAGGCTCCCAAGCGACACCTAACAAATCTAGGAGGCACCACCCTCCAAAAGGTAATAGGCTCGGTATTGACGATGAACTCCTTGCTCTTGTGCTTCAAGATGATAGACTCCTTAACACACAATCTCTCTCACACAGGTTTGACTTGGTAGAAGAGATGGGATTGGTGGAAGCAACTTGGGGAGGCTAGAAATCAAGATCCATATGATTGGAGTGGAAGATCTTGACCTCAACACAAGGGTACATGGTTCTCTCTCAAAAAATCTAATAGGATATGTATGGAATAGTTCTGAGTGCTTTTCTTTCGAGTAAGTGGTGGTGAAGGGGTATATATAGGCATCCCCAAAAATCCAACCATGACACACAAAATGACCAACTCGGTGAGACCGATGTGTTAATCTCGATGCTACCGAAGTGACCAAAAGGTGGCAACTTTTGAATCTCGGTAAAGCTGATATACAATTCTCGGTTGCACCGATAAGGTGACCAACGGTCAGATTTCCAATCTCGATGACGCCGATCCAACATTTTCGGTGGGACCTAAAATGTGAATTTGCGTAACAGAAAGTTGGCAACCTAAACTCGGTGGCACCGGTATGGAATCGGTTGCACCGAAGTGGCTAGGGTTTGGCTTGAGTCTCTCTAGGTTCTCGAATCGGTGGCACCAAAGTGGGAAAGTTGGTTGCACCGATTTTGAGTGTTAGGTAAGGAACAGACTTTGGTGGGAGAGTGCGTGGATGTTTTTGGCGACTATCACTTGTGCACGTTTGAGCATATTGTTCACCAACAAAACCTTACCCCCTTTTAATAGTATTGGCTTTCCTATGGACTCAAAGTGATTTCTCACAAATATAAAATGTAGAGTCCTCTTGCTTGAAGCTTGGCCAACCTATTTCCTTGCATCTTGGGGTTTCTCCACAATCTTCTTTTGCCAATCCTCTCATTGAACATTTCCTGAAATATACTTGGTAGAAACATTAGTTCAATGACTTATATGTTGTTATTAATTACCAGAACCACCAAGGGAGCAAATGTGCTTTCAGTAGCCCAGTAGGCCTCGAGGCACAGGGCAGGATCCTCTGTGCCCCAAAGCGGCCATTACGGCCCGGGGCCATCCACACGCGTGGAGTTTCCGGGGGGAGTGGGCACAATAAATCCTACATCCCCCGGTCGCGGCCTCCCCTATAAAAGGAGAGGAAGGGCAGGAGGCGGAGGTACCCGTGCCCCACTTGCCCCCTTGTTGCCCTTCTTCATCGCCTCTCTTCCTTCCTCTCACGCCGTCGCACCCGAGCACACACTCGCGCCCGCACGCCGCACCGCCGCTGCGATGGCCGATGGACGCGGTGGCAGCTGGGCTGGCTCCTTCGTGGTCAAGGTGGACATCGTCGAGCTACGCCGCGCGCATGTTGCCTCCGGTGGAGCGGGTGGCCGCACGCACGCCGGGCGATGAGATAGTGTCGACGCCACAACCAGGGGAACACGTCGTGTTCCTCTAGCACTTCTCCCGGGGTTTCGGGCCCCAGGTTAGTATCTTCTTCTGTCTTCTCCTTGATACCTTTGACCTCCAGCCGCACAACCTTGGCCCGAACTCGATTCTATACCTCTCTGCCTTCGTGACGTTGTGCGAGGGGTACCTTGGTATCATTCCTTTCATCGACCTCTTCAACGCTCTCTTCTATCTCAAACCTCTGAAAAGCGATGCCTGCGGGGGCACGGCGGTGTGCTGCCACGGCATCGCTTGCTTTCCTCCTATTTCCCTCATCGACTCCATCAAGGGGTGGCACCGGACGTTCTTCTATGTGAAGAACGTCGACACGAGGACGGATTACATCCGGCTGCCGCCATTTGAGTACAGGCAGTCCTCCCAGTAGAACTGGCTGGGGTCTGCCCCGCGCGGCGTGGCCTTTGACGAGCTTGGCCGGCTCATGCAGCTGAAGAGCTCCGAAGGGCTGGTCGCCTCCGACCTGGTGGCGACCTTTACCTCGCGCTGGGTGTGGCCCCTCCAGATGAGGCCACACCGGTTTTGTGACATGTCCGGCCGGCACGACCCCTGCCGGCTGTCCACCGTCGAGCTAACGCCGGCTCAAGTGACGAAGCGAGTGAACGTTGTCACGACGTTCAAGCTGAAGCCCGCCTCGTGGTCCTTTGGCATGGAGCCGTACGACCGCATCAAACGGTCTCCCCTGGTATGTTTCTCATCGAGGAGGTTCTTTTCTGCTTGATATTCTCTAGCCGGCAGCCGGCTGGAGAACTTACTTTGATGTGCTGACCGCAACTGTTGGTGCGACAGAACATGCCGGACGGCCCGCACTCGCAGATCTTTGAGGCGGAGCGTGAAGGCTCCGACTCCAAAGACTACTAGATGGGAGACCCCCCGGAGGAACGAGTGACTCCTTGGGAGGAGCCGACGAGCCGGCCGACCCGCGAACCGGCACTCCCAGTGGAGCCGGAGGATCCGGCGCGGCCGGGGAGCCCAACGGAGCGGGTGAGTTCCCTCTTGCCCCCTCGATCGAGGACTGGACGGATGACGACGATGATGATGATGCCTTGATGATTCTGAATGAGCCCCCCCTTCAGCATGCTAGGGCCAGAGGAGCGAGGAGCGGCCGGCTCAAGCCCCGACGGGCAGAGCGGTCGGCCGAGGGAAGAGGCCGGCTCAAGGAGGGCCGGTGGCCCCGCCGCCCGGCCCGAAGCGGGTGAAGGTGGCTACGCGGAAGCCGCCGCCACGCGCCAAGAGGGCCTTGCCCCTTGTCATCGGATAAGTATTTATTTCGCGTAAGTTTTTTGCGAGCCGGTTAATGACCAGTCCTTGGGCGTTGCAGCGACCCCATCGAGCTCCACGAGGAGGAGCCCGCGGGGGAGCCAACGGATGCCGCCAGCCGGCTGGCCCGCGATCACGCGGCCACCTAGCAGGAGGAGAAGAGGAGGCTCGCGGAGCTATGAGCCTCCTGGACGCAGGGAGGGGCCGCGCACTGCGGGACCTCGAGCAGCCGGAGGCGGAGGGGGTCGGTGGATCCTTCGCCCGCCTCGCACTCGGAAGCAGCGTCAACCCGCATGTAGAGGCCTCCGTCAAGCGAGCCGTGAGGGGTGGCTATGGACCTGCCAGCACCTCCGCCCGTGCAAGAGACGGCCCGAGCGAGGGAGGCAACAACGGAGCCGGCTCCCAAGGTGACCCGGCCTGAGGTGCCGGAGGTGACGCCGCCTCTAGCTGAGCCGGCGTGGGTCGAGGTGCCGGAGGTCTTGGCAGCCCCGGAGGCGGCGGCCATGGAGGTGGAAGGGCCTTCCGGCGCGACCGACGCGCCGGAGGCGAGGGCGGAGGCGGCGGCCATGGAGGTGGAAGGGCCTTCCGGCGCGACCGATGCGCCAAAGCGGCCGAAAGACGAGGCGGGGATGATGCTAGGCAGGGGGTCAATGGGGGGCGAATCTCGGGCCCTTGGCGGGGGGTCGTCAACCCGCCCCCGGCGGCTGGAGCCGCAGCGAGATTGGGCGGCAGCGGCGGCCGGGCCCGGCGGGCCCTGCGATCGATGCAGAAGGTGATCCGCGATTGGGGGGCGCTGGCGAGCACGCCGGCCCTACCAGCCCCTTAGGCAAGCGGCCCGATCCCCTGTTTTGTGGACCTCGGGACTGTCCTGGACCGGTGTCGGCAGGAGCTGGGCCGGTTCACGGAGGCGGCAGACGCCGCCCTTCAACGTGCGGAGGTAGGCCGACTACTTTGCCTTAGAGTTTTCAGTGGGGGCACGCGAGCGCACCACTGGGTGTAGCCCTCGAGATGCGGGCCGGCTGATCGGCTGACGGCCAGTCGGGCCGGATCTCTTTTGAGCATGTCTTGACCTTTGCCTTTTTCGCGACAGGAGGGAACCTCCCTATGATAGAAGCAATTCGCGGAAGTGGCCGCCATCCACGACTGTGGAAAATATGGCTTCTACCTCCTGGAGGAGGAGCTGGCATGCGTGCAAGGTAGGTTGAACTTCATAGGAGGGGCACATAGCCCCCGGGAATCGGCTGACATTGGTTGTGTCTTGCAGGTGAGCTGGCCACCCTTCGGGGGGAGAAGACCGGGCTTGTCGCCGAGCGGGACCGGCTGGCGTGGGACATCCAAGCGGCCGCGTAGGAGACGGATCGGCTGGCCGTGCTGCTGGTGGACAGGGAGGCGGCTCGGGACCAGCTCAAGGCCGAGGAGGCGAAGGAGGTGGCGGTCCGGGAGGCGGCCATCAAGGAGGCGGCTGACGCCGCCTGGAGGACCGCCGCCCTTCAAGGCAAGGTGACCCGCCTCGAGAGGACGCTCGAGAAAGGTCAAGGTTCCCTCGCCGCCGGGTGACCCGCCTCGAGAGGACGCTCGAGGACGTTCGGGAGTGCGGTCGCTCCATCGAGGAGCATGCCACGTGGGACATGGACGAGATCAGGCTCGCCATCGAGATGTAGATGACCCATCCCGAGCGGAGCGTGGAGCGGCTCAAGACCGCCAGCAAGGAGGTCAACGCCGCGCTATGGTCGGGCCACGGGGGAGCTCCGACGCACCGCGTGGCTCAGTGGCTAGAGCACGTCGTCCCCCGCCTTGAGGCCTGGAAGGCGTCGGCTGCCCGAGCGAAAGCACAGATGGCGCTCTGGTTTGTCACGTCGTGGTACTGCGGCGTGGACCTGGGCCGACTGACGACCATGTGGGACATGCCGGCCATGGAGCGGGAGGCCCGCGAGCCAGCCCTCATCCAGCGGACCAATGAACTTGCGTCGTACGTCGACGCGGACGAGTTCCTGTCGCCCCTTGGAGAGGATGGCGAGCCGCTGTCCGAGGACTCCTTCGGCATCCTGCAAGGCCCGGCGAATGACGAAGTCGCCGACGAGAGCACCGACTCGAGCGGCGAGATGGCTGAGACCGAGAAGCCCGCCTCGAAGGCCAAGGAGGCCGACCCGAAGGCCGTGACCACCTCTGAGGCGAGGACCGAGCCGCCCCGCGACGCGTGAGCTGGGGGCACGCTGACTGGCGATGCGCTGGTGGCCTTAGCCCCCGGGCGTCTTTTTTATCTTTCTCCTTTTTCTCCCTGCATGTAAAACTTGAATCCACCCATTGGGGGTGTTTGTGTAATGAACTGAATGCTGGCCGTGGGCCGCTTTTGCCATAATATTTATGCCACGGACAGTTTGCCCTGTTTGCCTTGCGACTCATTCCGCCTCGTCCTTATCCTTTTTTGCCTGCCTCGATTCTTTTTGTTTCTAATCCTTTTCCCCTTTAGTTTCGGCCCCACCAGCCCGACAGCCGGGAACCGGTCTGTAGCTGGGTCGGGGCGTCCGCCTCAAGGGAGCTGGTTCAAAAGTTAGGAATCGCAAGGGTCTTTCGGGATAAGTAGAGTGGTAGAGACGCGACGATGGTCCTGCTGGGCCTGGAAGGGGTCTCCTTTTGTTTTGGCCTTTCGTGTGAGTCGAACCTTGCCGCCCCGAGGCCCCGTCAGCCGGACAGCCGGGAGCCGGTTCTGTAGCTGGTAAGGGTGGGGAAGTTTGGCCGGCTCACATTACTTAGCCAATTTCTGGAGGGGCGTTCTAGGTCCAGCCGGCTAGCCCCCGGGCCCGGGAGCCGGGTCAGGGAGCCGATGAGTGAGGAACACTTTTGAGGGAAACGAAACGGGGCGTGCGCCAAGAGCCGGCTTAGGGCGCCCATTGCATTTATAATCCCAAAAGGGTGGGGATACATACATACACTGGATCCTTCAGCAGTAAAATAGGCACAGAAGGGTCGCGTTCCACGGGCGCTCCGTCTCCTCTCCGGAGGCATCTCTTTTGTTGTGTAGTGCCTTGCTGATGATGAAGGGCCCTCCCACGGGGAGGACAACTTGTGTTGTCCAGCCATTCGTTGGATCTGCCTGAGGACCAGGTCCCCCTCGCGGAACGAGAGCGGTCGGATCCGCTTGTTGTGGTAGTGCCAGAGCTTCTGCTGGTAGATCGTCGTCCGGCTCAAGGCCAGTCTGCGAGCTTCCTCGAGTAGGTCGATGTCGTCTTCTCTTGCCTCCTTTGCGTCCTTCTCCGTGTATAGGGCGACCCGAGGCGAATCGAACACGATGTCGGTGGGGACGATCGCCTCGGACCCATACACAAGGAAGAAGGGAGTGTAGCCGGTCAAACGGTTCGGGGTGGTACTAAGACTCCAAAGGACGGCCGACAGCTCGTCGATCCAGTAGCCAACCGACCTTACTAGCGGTGTCACGAGCCGGGGCTTGATGCCAGACAGGATGAGGCCGTTCGCCCTCTCGACCTGGTCGTTTGACTGTAGATGAGCGACGGAGGCCAGGTCGAGCTGGATCCCTTGCTTGGAGCAGAATATCGCGAGTGTGCCCTTGGCAAAGTTCGTGTCGTTGTCGGTGATGATGCTGTGGGGAACGCCATAGCGCACCGTGATGTCGTCGAAGAACCGGACGGTCGTGGGGCCGTCTAGCTTCTTGATTGGTCGTGCCTCGATCCACCAGGTGAATTTGTCGACAGCCACCAGCAAATGCATCATGCCGCCTCGAGTGGTCTTGAATCGGCCCACCATGTCCAGCCCCCGAACGGTGAAAGGCCACGAGAGGGGGATGGTTTGGAGGGCCGTTGCCGGCAGGTGGCTTTGCGTGTTGAAGCGTTGGCAACCCTCGCACTCATCGACCAACTTCTTGGCCACCTCGAGAGCCGTTGGCCAGAAGAAGCCGTGGCAGAAAGCCTTGGCCACTAGGGTCCGGGAGGCGGCATGATGCCCGCACTCGCCTGGTGAATGTCGAGGAGGATCTCTAGACCCTTTTCCGGCTCAACGCATCGCTAGAAGACGCCAGTGGTGTTGCGGTGGACGAGCTCGTTGTTGATGATACCGTAGGTCGTGGCCTAGTGCTGGATTTGCCTTGCCAGAGCCTCGTCCGGAGGCAGCTCGCCTCGCAAAAGAAACGCCATGATGGGTTGGGCCCACGAGGGGGCCGAGACGGCCGCGAGCTCGGGAGCCCCTGGGACTGGTTGATCAGTCCCCGGGACCGGCTCGGGCGCCCCCGAGGCTAGTTGGTCATCCCCCGGGTCTGGCTCGCCGGCCCCCGAGGCCGGCTGGTCGAGGATCATCATGACGGCCGCGCCGCCAGGACTGGCCGCCTCAGACGCCGCCGGCTCGATCAGAGCCAGCTGGGTGGCTTACGGTGGGCCGGCGACGCCCGCCGGCACGAAGATTGACTCTGACTCTGGGGAAGGCTTGATTGATGGCTTGAGCAGTCGTTAGAGGGAGACGCCGATTGGGAACCTGTCGGGTGGAGCCGATCTTTGCCAGCGCATCCGCCACCTCATTGTCCACCCGTGGGACGTGATGGAACTCACAGCCCTCGAAGGAGCTGGTGAGCTGTTGTACGAGGAAGCGGTAGCTGGCCATGTTAGCGTCCCTGGCGTCCCATTCACCAGATACTTGTTGCACCACGAGGTCGGAGTCTCCAAAGCAGAGCATGCGCCTGATGCCGATCTCATTGGCGAGCCGGAGGCCATGGACGATGGCCTCGTACTCTGCCACGTTGTTAGAGGTGGCGAAGTGGATCTGAAGGGCGTATCTGAGCTGATCACCTTTCGGGGAGGAGAGGACTATGCCGGCACCCAGGCCAGTCCTCATTTTCGAGCCGTCAAAGTGCATGTGCCAATGCGTGGAGTCTGGGGGAGGCGGAATGAACTCCGTCTCCGCCCAGTCGACGAGGAAGTCCGCCAATGCCTATGACTTGATGGCGGTTCTTGGCTCGTATCGGATCTCATGATCGGCGAGGGCGATGACCCACTTGGCGATCCGACTGTTGGAGTCCCGGCCGCTCTTGATCTCGCCGAGCGGGGCCGTGCTCACCATGGTAATGGAATGCTCCTGGAAGTACTACTTGACCTTCTTGGCGGCGAAGTATATGCCATAACACATCTTTTGGTAGTGGGGGTAGTTCTGCTTGGACGCAGAGAGGACCTCGCTGAGGTAGTAGACGGGCCGTTGGACCGGCAGGGACTTGCCCTCCTCCGACCGCTCGACCACCAGGATGACGCTGATGACGCGGGTGGTCGCCGCGATGTAGGTGAGCAGCGGTTCCTTCTTAGCCGGCACGGCCAGGATGAGCACGTGGGTGAGAGCCTTCTTGAGGCCGCGGAAGGCCTCGTCTGCCTCGTTAGGCCAGTCGAAGATGCCCGGCCTCTTGGTTTGACCCGGCTCGATTAGAGCCGTCTTGCGAAGGAGCCTGTAGAGGGGCAGGGCCTTCTCCCCTAGCCGGCTGATGAACCAGCTGAGCGAGGCGAGGCTGCCGGTGAACTTTTGGACGTCGTGGAGCCGGGTCGGCTTCGGCATGCGCACGATCGCGCTGATCTTCTCAGGGTTAGCTTCGATGCCGCGGGCGAACACGAAGAAACCCAAGAGTTGACCAGCGGGGACGCCAAAAACACACTTCTCTGAGTTGAGCTTGATCTTGTACTCGCGCAGGTTCGCGAAGGTCTCCCGGAGGTCATCGAGGAGGCTGAAATACTTCTTGGTTTTGACAACGATGTCGTCAACGTAGATGTGGACGTTCTTGCCTATCTGAGGCAGGAGGCACTTCTACATGCACCGTTGGAAGGTGGCGCCTGCGTTCTTCAAGCCGAAGGACATGGTGATGTAGCAGTAGGCCCCAAAGGGTGTGATGAAGGAGGTCTTGAGACGGTCTTCAGGATCCAGCTTGATCTGGTGGTAGCCTGAGTAGCTATCCAGGAAGGACAGCAAGTCGCAGCCGGTCGTGGAGTCGATGACTTGATCGATCCGCGGCGAAGCGAATGGGTCCTTGGGACACGCCTTGTTCAGGCAAGTGTAGTCAATGCACATGCGCCAGGTCTTGTTTTTCTTCAGCACCAGGAATGGGTTGGCCAGCCAGTCAGGGTGGAACACTTTGATGATAAACCCGGCTACGAGCAGCTAGGCGATCTCTTCGCCTATAGTACGCCACTTCTCCTCGGAGAAGCGGCGCAGGGGTTGCTTGACGGGCTTGACGTCTGGTCGGACATGGAGTTTGTGCTCGGTGAACTTCCTCGGAAGACCCGGCATCTCCTTCGGGGACCACGCGAAGATGTCCCGATTCTCACGGAGGAGTCGACGAGCTTGCCTTCCTATTTGCTGTTGAGGCGGGAGCCGATGGTGACGCACTGAGCCGGGTTGGCCAGGTCGAGCGGGATTTTCTTGGTGTCTTTAGACGGCTAGAAGGAGGACTCGCCGATGGATTGCGAGGGAGGGGCCGGCACGGCCGGCTGGCTGGCAGCAAGGGCCATGAGCCGGTCGAGTTGTCGTCTCTCCTCGGCGATCTCCAGGGCCTCATCCAGCCGGCTGCCGTCTCGAGCGCACTCGAGCGACATCTTGTAGTCGCCCTTGATGGTGATGATTCCCTTTTGGCCCGGCATTTTGCGCTTAAAGTAAGCATAATGGGGGACCGCCATGAAGCTGACAAGAGTCGGCCGGCCCAACAGCGCGTCGTAGGGGCTCGCAAGTTCCACGACCTCGAACAACACTGGTTCGCTGCGGAAATGTCCGGGTCCACCGAAGAGGACGTCGAGTGTGATCTTGCCGACATGGGAGCAGGACTTCCCAAGCACAATGTCGTGGAAAACTGTCCGGCTCGCCTGCAGGTCTTCTATCTTTAGCCCCGGCTTATGCATCGTGTCGAGGTAGAGAATGTTGATGCTGCTGTCGCCATCTATCAGCACCCGCGAGAAGTGGTAGGCTCGCTCCTTGGTGGAGATGGTGGGGTCGAGGACCAAGGCATAGCTGCCGGGATTCGACATCACGACAGGGTGATCGGCCTAGCTCCAAGTGACCGGCTTCTCCGACCAGTGCATGAACTGGGGAGTTGCCGGCATGGTGGCATTCACCTTATGGCGGAGCCGGAGCTGAGCGTGTTTGCCCGTCTCTTCACTAGTGAAGACGACATAGCAACCGTCCTGGTTGGGAAACTGGTCGATTAGACGACCGTCATTCAGAACCATTGCCGGTGCTGGGGCGGCAGCTTGGGCCGGGGCCGGTGCACGGGCTGGTGGCACGGGGGGAGCCGGAAGGCCATCCCATGGGCCAATCGTTGTGAGAAGCTGCACTGTCGGAGCGTGTGCGTAGAGGGTTTGGCCCCTGAATGATTCTTGCAGGGGAGATCGAGCATTTGCTCGAAGGTGAGCTTCAACTCCCAGGCAGCCTTGCCGATGCGCTGGCGTTGGCCAGAAGGCTGGGCAGCCGGCTCCTGATCCTCGACGGTATTGACCTGCCGGCTCCCGTAGCAGGGATCCGGCTGGTCGTTCTTGCGCTTGTTGTTCTACGGCTACCGGTTGTGGCCGGCGTCGTTGTTGCCTTGGTAGGCGGGGTCGTCTTGACCCGGATGGCTGAATCGGCTGTGGCGTATTTGTCCGTCTTGGTCATGAGCTCGGCAAGCATGGGCGGCTCGGAGCATAGGAGCTTATGCTTGAGAGGGGTGCCCTCCCGTCAGCCCTCGATGAAGTATTGCACGGCTTGCACCTCGTGCACCCCCTCGCAGGAGTTGCGGAGCTCGGTCCACCGGGTGAGGTAGTCGCGGAGGGATTCATTCGGCCCCTGAACGCACATGGTGAGTTCATGGGGACGGCCAGGCCGCTTGTAGGTGCCGGTGAAGTTGCGAACGAAGGCCTCCTCGAAGTCCGTCCAGGTGTTGATGTTGCCGGCCGCCAGGCTGTTGAGCCAGGTGCGGGCCGAGCCGATCAGCATGAGGGGGGCATAGTGAACGGCTACAAGCTTATTACCCCTAGCGTTACCCACCGCGGTGGTGTAGTCGATCAGCCAGTCTTCGGGCTTGGCGGCCTCATTGTATTTTGGGGTGTCCCTAGGGAAAGTGAAGCCGGTTGGCAGCGACTCGGTGCGGATCCGGGGGCCGAAGCAGGCCAGACCAATTGAGCCCTTCTCCTCGAGGAGGGCGGATTGCGCGAGTTTGTCAAGGCAGCTGCAGGCGTCGTTCTCGCTGCGGGGGATGCGTGGTCCGAGCCGAGCCGAGAGTTCAGGACGGACGATGGGTGGCGCTGACTGCTGCAACTTGCGCCTCGGAGGCGGCGTGTGCCCATGGCTGCGCCGGCTGCCAGATGCTGGCGCTTCGTGGTGGCGGCCGCTCCGAGGTGGCTCGTTGGTGTGCCGGCTGCTACTAGCCGGTTGTTCGCTCCCCAGCGTCTGAGAGGGCTGGGGGTTGTTTGCTTCGGCCTGGCGGCCGAAGACGCGAGGGGAGCAGGAGTACTGGGCCGCCTAGCGGCCGGCAGTTCTCGTGCCCTCGCGCTCGGGCCGGGGGCCTTCAGCGGCGGCGCCGCCCATCGCGAGCAGATGCTGGTGCGCATCAGCAGCATCGATGAGCTCCTTGATATGGCGCTCGTGGGCGGCATGCTCTTCGCCCTCCAAGGTGGAAAATTCCTTGCGGGCCACCTTGAGAGCCCGCAGGTTAGCTGCGGGGGTATCGTAGACGGGCATTTTGCCGCCGAGGATTTCGGTGACCACACGACCGCGGTCGCGCATAGCCCCACGCCGGCTGGGCCCGATGCCAGCCGGGGTGAGTCCGTAGGCGGAAGCGTACTCCCACTGTGCCGCCTCCATGCGGTGCCGCGTGACCGCGAGGACGATGGCATCCTCGAACAGGATGCGGCGAGCTGCCTCGAGGTCGGCTACGGCGGTATCGTGGTTCGCCGTTGAGGCGATCGGAGTGCTCAAGCCCCGGAGGGCCGCGCCGAGCGGGTCGGACGTGCCTTTGCGGGCCACGGCAGCAGTAGCCGTGACCCGTGCCCGTCCGGAAGCGGTGGAGGAAGTGATGGCCATCACTCCCATGCGATCGTGAGAGCCGTTGGGCTGAGCCGCCGCTAGTGCGCCAACTGCTGTGGTGAGCCTGCCGGGATGAGCCTGCCGAAGCGCTCGGTGAGCGCATCGATGTCGGTAGTGAGGCCGACGGCATTACCCGCAGGGCACGCCGGAGCAAGCCCCACGAGCCCCCCATGGTTTCGCAGGGATGAGCGGCGACAACGGGGAATGGAGAGGGGTCCTGCCCAAAGAATGAATTCGGCCGGCGCCATGTACGTCCCCACGATGGGCGCCAGCTGTCGTCGTTTTCTCACGACATATGCCATGGGGTGGCTTATCGTAGGTGGTTGGGGCCGGAGGACGCCGACGGGCTCCGGGTGTGAGATTTGGCACAAGCGGTGATGACACACGATGTACCCAGGTTCAGGGCCCTTCGGGGGAGGTAATACCCCTAGTCCTGCTTGGTTTTGTTGGATGGATAGGTATAAGTACAATGGTGCTCCTGGAGCTATGTCTAGAGGAGGAAGAAGGGGCAGCCGGCTCCTTTTCCTCCACTGCTAGAAGGGGATGATCGTTCGTGCGTGGATGTGTATGGGTGTGTTCGTTCCCCTGTTGCATGGGGGCTCGGGGGGTTTCATAGGCCAACCCCCAGGCTCTTACAATACATTATGAGTACAAAGGTGGGGGGACCCAGCTGGCAGTCTCTCCGGCTGGCCAGGGGGTCCCGCCGCTCGCCTCGTCTCATCGTTGGCGGGGCCCGCCGGCCGAGCGGTCCCATCTCCCATGGGGGCCAATCGGCCAGTTCCGCGATTGGCCCTCGCCCACCTACCGCGGCACGGGTCGCCCGGGGAGGCGTCGTCTAGCGCCAGCCGGCCGAAGTCTTCGGTACGGCCGACGGCACTATAGCCACGCCGGGGTAGGTAATCGAGTGGCAAGGGCGTGCCGACACTATTGCCCTGCCCGGTCGCGCTCATCAAGGTCAGCAGCCGGGACGGTTGGACTGTAGCCACGCGCCCCAGTGCGTCAGCGGCCACCCGTCGTGCCGGTCACATCGCGTCGCCGTACCCGCGCGTAGAGGGACGGGACGGGGCATGTCCTATTGGAAATATACCCTAGAGGCAATAAATAAAGGGTTTATTATTATATTTCCTAGTTTATGATAATTTTTATTGTCCATGCTATAATTGTATTGATTGGAAACCCATTACATGTGTGGATAAATAGACAACACTTTGTCCCTAGTATGCCTCTAGTGAACTAGCTCGTTGATCAAAGATGGTCAAGGTTTCCTAGCCATTGACATGTGATGTCATTTGATAACGGGATCACATCATTAGGAGAATGATGTGATGGACAAGACCCAAACTACAAACGTAGCATATGATCGTGTCAGTTTATTGCTACTGTTTCCTGCATGTCAAGTATATGTTCCTATGACCATGAGATCATGCAACTCACGAACAGCGGAAAAGTGCCTTGTGTGTATCAAACGTCGCAATATAACTTGGTGACTATAAAGGGCTCTACAGGTATCTCCGAGGGTGTCTGCTTGGTTGGCATGCATCAAGACTGGGATTTGTTACTCTATGTGACGGAGAGGTATCTCAGGACCCACTTGGTAATACAACATCACAATAAGCCTTGCAAGCAATGTGACTAAGTGTTAGTCTCGGGATATTGTATTACAGAACGAGTAAAAAGACTTGCCAGTAACGAGGTTGAACTAGGTATGGAGATAGTGACGATCGAATCTCGGGCAAGTAACATACCGAAGAACAAAGGGAACATCATATGGGATTAATTGAATCCTTGACATACAGGTTTAACCGATAAAGATCTTCATAGAATATGTAGGAACCAATATGGGCATCCATGTCCCGCTATTGGTTATTGACCGTAGAGGTGCCTCGGTCATGTCTACATAGTTCTTGAACCCGCAGGGTCTGCACACTTAAGGTTTGGTGATGTTTCAGTAGTATAGAGTTATGCATGGTGGTGACCTAAGGTTGTTTGGAGTCCCGGATGAGATCTCGGACATCATGAGGAGCTTCGGAATGGTCTGGAGGTAAAGATTGATATATAGGAAGTCCTATTTTGGTCGCCGGAAAAGTTTCGGTCTCATCGGTAGTGTATCGAGAGTGCCGGTAGTGTACCGGGAGACCATCGGGAGGGGTATTTCGACCCAAGAGGCTAAATGGGCTGTGAGAGAGTGAATACCAGCCCTTAGTGGGCTGGTGGAAGTCCCACACAAGGCCCATGCGGCTAGGAAATAAAAGCCGAAAGAGAAAAGGTGGAAAAATGCAAAAAAGGCAAAATAGGAAGGAGTCCTAGTCCTACTAGGATTGGAGGAGGATTCCTGCTATCCTATCCACTTCGGCCGAAGCCTCCTAGGGCTGGCCCTTTGGCCAAGCCTCCTCCTATCTTCCTCTTATATATACTACATGTTTTAGGGTTTTTGCACTAGATTTTCAGCCACGTGCTACCCTCTCCTCTAGTGCGTAGTTTCTCCTCTAGATCGGTTTTCTACAGTGCTTAGGCGAAGCCATGCCGGAATAGCTCCACCACCATCGCCGCAATGCCATCGCGCTTCCGAAGAACTCTTCTACCTCTCCGCTCCCTCTTGCTGGATCAAGAAGGCGGAGATCATCATCAAGCCATACGTGTGTTGAACGCGGAGGTGCCATCCGTTCGGTGCTAGATCGGGACGGATCGTCATTGGATCGCGGGACGCTCGGCGATTTGGATCGCGAAGACGTTCGACTACATCAATCATGTTTCTTAACGCTTCCCGCTTAGCGATCTACAAGGGTGCGTAGATCCACTTTCCCTCTCATAGATGCGCATCACCATGGATAGATCTTGCGTGTGCGTAGGAAAATTTTTGTTTCCCATGAAACGTGCCCCAACATGTCTGTCCCGTAGTCAGCGAAAGAGCTGGCCCGTGGGCAGCCGGCCACGCCCGGCCGGCCGAGGGTCCAGCCGGCTCTTCGACCAACCGTCTGGGGCGCCAGCCGGCACTAGCTCGTGTCGGTCGTCCTCCAGCCGGCCGCGTAGTTTTTCTTCGAAGAAAGAGGGGGAAGACCCTGTTGCTTTGGCCTACCTAGGGTTAATAACCCCGTCAGCCTCTCATCACTACCTTTACCAAAATAGGTTCAACACTTAACCCACATCATCAGGACATATCCATTTCACTCCGATTCATCACCCAGATGAATCAGACCTAACACAACTCTAAGCATAGCAAGCATAACTGGGTTATAGCAGAACATGGCTCAAGAATCTACCAGGTATGCTAGGTTGCTTGGTTTATCTATTTACTATGACAATGACACATCATTCAAAGGAGTCGGTTTAGCTACCGAAACACAAGTAACAGTTGAAGCATTTTCCTAATGCATTGAAATGAGAGCAAGAGCGAGAGAGTGGGATTGTATAGAAATGCTCAAAGGGTTTTTCTTGCTTGTTGATTAGAAGAACTCAGTTGTTCTCCAATGTCGTCGATAACTACATCTCGCAAGTCTATCGACAAGATCAAACAAGGTACAAATTATGCAAGGCAAATGCTTCACAATGATGCATGAGTATGACATGTTAACATGTTTCATGTGTGATCTAATGCAAGTGGTCACAACTTAAATGGGAGATGTTTGATCAATATATATCCATTTCAAACCCATTTATAAGCATTTAAACGCCATTAGTGAACTTGTCCTATCCAGGAGGTTTAAGTTGCTCAAACATGCATGAAAGTGGTACCATCAGATTCATTGAATTTTTCTTGTAATTTTTCTTGTGTAAATTTTTTTAATCCGACTTACATATTATTTTCTATGAATTTTTGAAGTTTATATCATTTTCTGGAATATTTTTAGTACAGAAATCATTACTACATCAGCCTGACATCATCATGACGTCAGCCAGTCAATGGGCCAGGCCAGGTCAAACCTGACACTGTTGGGCCCCCATGTCATTTACTCAGTGACTGATCTGGTTTTATTTAGCTAAACATGGGGTTAATTAGGGCGCCTGGGCCCACCTGTCATGGGCTATGGTGGTGGATTAGTGGCTAAACTAATCATGCCATGTCGGCTGGTTGGAGGGAGGTCGCCGGCGACCATAACAGGCGGCGAAGGCACACCGGAACGGCTGCTCCGGCACCCATTCGTCGCGTGGAGGGCACCCGGAGGGAGCTCTCGCTCGCCCGCATCCAATAGGCTCAACCAGAGGCCGCGGGATGGCCGGAAACAATGGCCATGCCGAGC
This sequence comes from Hordeum marinum, assembly GCA_022496015.1. NCBI lineage: Eukaryota > Viridiplantae > Streptophyta > Magnoliopsida > Poales > Poaceae > Hordeum > Hordeum marinum. Next base: position 50,054,785 of record CM039672.1, read on the forward strand.
TTGGCCCCGACCAGCATTCGACCGAGTGCGGGTGTGGGGCTAAAGTGCTCTAGGGGGGCAACCAACGGGCACGTTGGCCTCCTAGGGACACCCAGGGAGCGTTCAGGGGTGCACGCGTGAGCAGTTCAGGCTCTAACCGCGACGGCGACATGGCCGGGCGGTAGTGAGCTTCGGCTCACATGGCTAGGGGGGCTAGGGCACGAGAGAGTAGGGGGAGCGAGGGGAAACAGCCGGGGGCTCACGGCGAATCTGATGGTGTAGATGTTGAGCTCGAGGAAGCAGGGGATGGTGTGAATCGATGGCAAGCTTCGGCCGGGACCGAGGAAGAAGACGGGGGCTCGAAGGCATTTCGATCCTCCTGTCGTTTCCTGGCTTAGTGGGGATGGCTTGCTTGTCGTGGCAGAGCTATTGAATAGCATGGCGGCGCAAGGCGGAGCCGGTGGCTACGGGTGTGGCATGCGGCGGTGATGGACGCGCTCGGGTGCGAGGGAGGGAGAGAACAGAGAGGGGATGAGGATGGGAAGGACCTCATGAGTGACTAGGGGGTGTCGTGGCGCTCTTAGAGCTCTCCAGGCGAGGCAGGCACACAGGACATGGCTGGCGCGTGTACGCGCGCCGCGGGTACACGCCCTCCCGTCCTTCTGTCCTGAGGAAGAAGACAGACGTGCCCCTTTGGGCTGGTCCAGTTGCCTCCTGGGCTAGGTAAGTGGCCAGGTGAGGCCCTGCCTTTTCTATTTTATTTCCTGTTTTCTTTTCTATTTTTTCTGACATTTGTTTTGGCTCCAAAAAAATATTTAGCCATTTTTTAAATCATGAAAGTTGTTATGTGAGATAGGTATAAATAACTAGTGCCACACAAAAAGTTTCAGAATTATTGAACTTATATTTTATATATAATAAATATAAATCCAATGTTATTATTGTTTGATTAATTAAAATGCCCAATATAAAATGTTTTTGTGATTCAAAATATTGGTTGGCAAGTTTACCTCATGCCAATATTTTATTAGAACACTAGGGACATTTTCTTGGATCTATTTGAAGCAATTTTTATATTGCTTATTTGACAAAAAATTGCATAGTGAGGCTTGATCACCCCTCATTTCATTTTCAAAGAATTTTAAAACGCATGCATGAATGCATTGGCGAACATAATTAAACTAGGGTTGTGACAATAGGACTCTTTCAGCTTGTCCTTCATCAGCTCCAGCTGGATCAGCACCGCCCTACTCGCCCCCACCTAGTCCTCCGGGACGTGGTGCAGTTTGAAGATGTTAGACGCAGGAGGAGTTGGCAAGCAAGGTCCGAGTGCAGTCCCAGTGAGGGAGTCCTGGATTAAGGGGTCCTCGGGAGGCCGACCTGTTTCTTATGGGCCGGACTTTATGGGCCGCTTACCAAATATTGGATGGATTGAAGGCCCTGTCTCTAGGAAGGAAGCTTCAGGAATCGTGGCTTGTCCTCCATGTTTAATGTAGCGAATAGGCATGTTTATCTCTTCGTCGGCTAACCGACCATGTGCAAAACCCTAGGTACCCTCGGCATCTATATAAGCCTGAGGGTTTTGGGTTGTAGACAGAGAATAACTCATATAGGGTTAGCTATTCGATCTCGAGGTAGATCAACTCTGTAACCCACATATCATCAATACAATGAAGAGGGATGTAGCGTATTACCCCCATAGGAGGGCCCAAAACTGGGTAAAACCTTGTCAGCTTCGTCTCCTGTTACCATCGGTTCTAGTCTCACAGTTCATGACCCCCTACCCGAGATCCGCCGGTTTTGACAACGACATTCGTGCTTTCATTGAGAGTTCCGCTGTGATCGCCAAAGGAATCGATGTCTCGCCTTGTCATTGATACGTCTCCAACGTATCTATAATTTTTGATGATGTCATGCTATTATATTATCTTTTTTTGAAGTTTTATATGCATTAATATGCTATTTTATACAATTTTTGGGACTAACCTATTAATCTAGAGCCTAGTGTCAGTTTTTGTTTTTTCCTTGTTTTTGAGTTTCGCAGATATGGAATATTAAACGGAGTCCAAACGGAATAAAATCTTCAGAATGATTTTTCTGGAAGAAAGAGATCTACCAGACTTGGAGTGCATGCAAGGGCACCTGCCAGGAGGTTACAAGCCTTTGAGGCGCGACCACCCCCCTGGTCGTGCCTAGAAGGCTTGCCATCTCCTGGTAGGTCTCCTAACCCTATTCTTCATCCCATAATACCCAAATATTCCCCCAACACCAAAAAGAGCCACACAAATACTTTTCCGCCGATCGAAGCCTCCATTCCCGAGAGATCCAATCTTGGAGCCTTTTTCGGTAATCTACTGGAGGGGGATCCGATCACGGAGGGCATCTACATCAACTATGTTGCCCCTCCGATGATGCGTGAGTAGTCCACCACATAACTGCGGGTACATAGCTAGTAGCTATATGGCTTCTTCTCTCTCTTTGATCTTCAATACCATGTTCTTCATGATCTTCATGGAGATCTATCCGATGTAATACTCTTTTAATGTGTGTTTGTCAAGATCCGATGAATTGTGGGTTTATGTCTAGATAATTAATGAATCTTACTTGAATCTTCTCTGAATTCTTATATGCATGATTTCATGTCTTTGCAAGTCTCTTCGAGTTATTGGTTTGGTTTGGCCAACTAGATTGGTAATTCTTGCAATGGGAGAAGTGGCTAGTTTTGGGTTCAATCTTGCGGTGTCCTCACCCAGTGACAATAGAGGTAGCAGGGCACGTATTGTATTGTTGGCATCAAGGGTAACAAGATGGGGTTTTCATCATATTGCTTGAGTTTATCCCTCTACATCATGTCATCTTACCTAATGTGTTACTCTATTCTTCATGAACTTAATACTCTAGATGCATGCAGGAGTCGGTTGATGGGTGGAGTAATAGTAGTAAATGCAGAATCGTTTCGGTCTACTTGACACAGACATGATGCCTATATGAATGATCATTGCCTTCGATATCTACATGATTATTGGCTTTTCTATCAATTTCTTGACAGTAATTTCTTTACCCATCATGATATTTTCCTTCAAGAGAGAAGCCTCTAATGAAACCTATGGCCCCTAGGTCTACTTTCCATAATATATTTTCAGATCTATAAACCAAAAGTACCAAAAATACCTTTCTACAATTTATTTATATTTTACTTTCCGCAATCGTTTACATCTATCTCTATCACATATAATCCTTGCAAATAATCATGAAGGCATTGACAACCCCTTTATAGCGTTGGGTGCAAGAGTTTGATTGTTTCTGTAGGTGCATCCATTGACTTGCTTGTTCCTCGTACTGGATTGATACCTTGTTTCTCATCAACTGAGGGAAATACTTATCTACTTCGTTGCATCACCTTTCCTCTTCAAGGGAAAACCAACGCAAGCTCAAGAGGTAGCAAGAAGGATTTCTAGCGCCGTTGCCAGGGAGGATAGACATCAAGCCTACCAAGTACCCATCACAATCTCATCTCTTGCATTTATATTATTCCATTTGCCTCTTGTTTTCCTCTCCCCACTTCTAAAACGATTTTCAGAAAATACCAAAAAGATTTCCTCTCCCCAATTCTAGCACTCCCGAGAATGAAGTTCTTAATTTTAAGCAAACAAAAAAGGCAAAAAAATTGGTATTTTCTAAAAATCGTTTTAGAAGTGACGGAGAGGAAAACAAGAGGCAAATAGAAAATAATGTAAATGCAAGAGATGAGATTGTGATGGGTACTTGGTAGGCTGGATGTGTATCCTCCCTGGCAACGGTGCTAGAAATCCTTCTTCCTACCTCTTGAGCTTGCGTTGGTTTTCTCTTGAAGAGGAAAGGGTGATGTAGCGAAGTAGATAATTATTTCCCTCAATTGATGAGAACCAAGGTATCAATCCAGTAGGAGAAACAAGCAAGTCACCAATGGATGCACCTACACAAACAATCAAACTCTTGCACCCAACGCTATAGTGGAGTTGTCAATCCCTTCATGGTTATTTGCAAGGATTAGATCTGATAGAGATAGATGTAAACGATTGCCGAAAGTAAAAGATAAATAAATTGCAGCAAGGTATTTTTGGTGTTTTTGGTTTATAGATCTGAAAATATATTCTGGAAAGTAGACCCGGGGGCAATAGGTTTCACTAGAGGCTTCTCTCTTGAAGGAAAATATCACAGTGGGTAAACAAATTACTGTCAAGCAATTGACAGAAAAGCGAATAATCATGTAGATATCCAAGGCAATGATCATGCATATAGGCATCACGTCCGTGTCAAGTAGAACGAAATGATTCTGCATCTACTATTGTTACTCCACACATCGACCGACTCCTGCTTGCATCTAGAGTATTAAGTTCATGAAGAACATAGTAACACATTGGGTAAGACAACATGATGTAGATGGATAAACTCAATCAATATGATGAAAATCCCATCTTGTTACCCTTGATGGCAACAATACAATACGTGCCTCGCTACCCCTACTTTGTCACTGGATGAAGACACCAAAAGATTGAACCCAAAACTAAGCACTTCTCCCATTGCAAGAATTACCAATCTAGTTGGCCAAACCAAACCAATAACTCGAAGAGACTAGCAAAGATATGGAATCATGCCTACAAGAATTCAGAGAAGATTCAAATAAGATTCAGGGATAATCTGAACATAAACCCATAATTCATCAGATCTTGACAAACACACCGCAAAAGTGTATTACATCGGAGAGATCTCCAGGAAGATCATGAAGAACATGGTATTGAAGATCAAAGAGAGAGAAGAAGCCATCTAGCTACTAGCTATGGACCCGTAGGTCTGTGGTGGACTACTCACGCATCATCGGAGGGGCAACGGAATTGATGTAGATTCCCTCTGTGATCGGATCCCCCTCCGGTAGATTACCGGAAAAGGCTCCAAGATTGGATCTCTCGGGAACGGAGGCTTCTGTCAGCGGAAAAGTATTTGTGTGGCTCTTTTTTGTGTTGGGGAATATTTGGGTATTTATAGGACGAAGAATAGGGTTAGGAGACCTGCCAGGAGACGGCAAGCCTGCCAGGCACGAACTGGGGGGTGGTCGCGCCTCAAGGGCTTGTTACCTCCTGGCAGGTGTCCTGGCGTGCACTCCAAGTCTCATACATCTCTTTCCTTTCAAAAAAAATCATTCTGAAGATTTTATTCCGTTTGGATTCCGTTTAATATTTCATATCTGTAAAACTCAAAAATAAGGAAAAAACAGAAACTGACACTAGGCTCTAGATTAATAGATTTGTCCCAAAAATTATATGAAATAGCATATTAATGCATATAAATGCATATAAAAAATCAAAATCAGATAATATAATAACATGACATCATCAAAAATTATAAATACGTTGGAGACGTATCAGGTCACACCCACGGGATTAACCCCGGCGATGGCCCGATTCCTAGTTCGGATCCGCCCATAGCGTCAGAGGACCGGATACGTGTCCTTGCCGAACACTCCACTTGCCTGGACACATCGGAGATCGACTCCGAAAGCTCCGAGAAGTTCGATCCGATCGGGCTCTCGACATTCAACGAGGCCCTAGATTGAATCTCGTCGATGAAAATTACCGATGATGCAACCCCGATCTGTGCTCAAATCGGCTACAAAGCGGGTCAGGACAAATTTTTCGACCCAACCATCACCCAGCATTAAATTAGTTCTTCTTGTGTGTTGTGTCGTGTGTTTCAGTATACTCCTTGTCCCTCCATTCTTCGACACTAGCAACAGCTAGATTCTCATCCCTGGCGATCAACGTCAGAGTATCAGGGGTTTCAAGAGAAAAATCGGACTGATGATTTGGCAGCATAGAAGACCTGTAGTCATCGGGCAGACCAAGCTCCTTCCTTATGAGCCATAACGCGTGCATATTGAGAGTTCCGTCGGTAGACATCATGAGAAGTTTCTTGAGCCGCCGAACCACGGCGGGCTCATTTTCCCTGAGGACAGCATCTTCTTCCGCGACCAAGTCAGCCATCTTTTGGGTGATCCTGCAGCAATGGTTCCTTTTGACAGGGTGCACGTAGATCTCGAAGATGTGGGGGTATTTCTTGAGGTAAGCGCCGATCTCGGTGTTGAGGCCGATCTCACGCCTCCACCTCAGAAGGAGCTGGAGAGACGCGTAGCCGTTCCTCTGCTGGGAGATCACGGCGTGCAAGTCCAAGGCCAGCCTCAGGTTCTTGAGTTGGACCATCAGCTTGTCCAGCCTGTGGTCCCTTGTTCTGCCCTCCAGCCGGGTTCGCGCTGAGTCTACCGGCTTCTTCCACCTCCTCTGCGTGCTACGGCTGAACGGGTCGTAGCAGAACGCCTCGTCCAGCATGCGCGGCCTCGGGGAGAAGGCGTGCAGATTTTTTGGACTGAATAGCTTGGATGCTATTGATGTCGCTTGTGTGCCTAACAAACAGAATCCTTGCCCAGCTGAGAGGAATCTGTGGAGACAGTAGCAATGTCAAGATGTACGTACTGACACAAGACGCACGCATGCATCATGTGTGCAGCTGCGGATGCGATTGGAGAAAAAAGGGACGACTGCGAGCTGGGCATTTCATCGAACAGCATGTGCTCTAGAGGACAGGACAGGGCAGGATAGGGCAGGAGCGAGGTCTGCCTGGCGGAGCGTGGTCGCGGACGCGCGCGAGCAAGGAAGGAAGGAGGGGAGGGGCAGAGCCTGGTGGTTGTAGAGGACGAGGGCGACGGCGCGAGAAGTGGTAGCGGTAGCGGCGGCCGCGGGTGGTGGTGGACTCGTGGTATCGGCGCGGGAAAGGGGCAGTGAGTAGAGCGATGCGTGCGGTGCGGAGGTGAGACCCAAATGGCGAGGCTGCTTTCGTTCGGCCAGCCGTCTCTATCTCTCGGTCGCCGCTAGATTATCAGGAAGGGCAGATCCGCACCGTCCGTCCGTTCGCCCCTCCCGCCACCGTAGCTAATCACGACCGGTCACCTCGTTCCCTTTCCTTTTTCTCCCCGGTGGAGCAGCGGCCTCCGCCTGTCATGGGCTCGTGGCCATCCATCCGTGCTCTTCTAATCCTTGTCGCGAACTCAACGTGGCGAACGCCGTGCTGACTGAGCCTGAGGGCACCAACCTCTATCGACGTCCATCGTACCTCCAAAGTCGAAGCGAAGGCTCCTCCTCCCTTCCAGCCTTCCAGCCTCTATCGGCGATGTGATGTGAGCCATCTGAACCTCAATTTCTACTCCAAAGCTTTGCTCATAACATCAGCTCCTACTTCCTGCTAACCAAGTACACTACTCCTATATGGCATTATTGCTTAGATTTTATTCTTGTCAAGAGCAATGCCAATGCGTCCGGTAGCAAACAAACTCATGTGCCTTATGTGCATTATAGGCACCATTTCTGATTATATTTCATTTTTCAGGCATCAGTGAACTAAACTGTGTTTCGAGCTTACTTCAAGCCAATGATAATTACTCACTCCGCCCCGAATTACTTGTCATTTAAAAGGATGTATGTCACGCTATTTTTAGTGCTAGATACATCTATTTGAAAGACAAGTAATTTGGGACGGAGAGAATATTTTTTATATGGTTGCGATAGGTCAACAAGCGAAAGCAAATTAACAGAGGTGTCATCGTGGCAACCTTTTCATTTATACATGCTAGCGGCAGGTCAACAAGTAGTGTCATGATACCAGGATTGATCACATGAGGCCTCATAGGCAAATACCAGAAAAACAAACATATATTTATTTATCTATTTATCTATACTTCCAATGAACCAAGGAAGACAACTTTACATTTTGCTTGCGCCGACGTGTTATTGCGAAAAAGTTGCTAAAAAATGCATAAAAGTTGCTAAAAATATCTATAACTAATCGAAAGAAAAATGTAAGTTTAAAAATAAAGAAAATACAAAGGGTATAAAAATGAATTACTCTTAAAAGAATGTCAATGAATGTAAACTACATAGGTATGGTGCAAGCGGCAAGCATATATATTTTCAATAGAAAATCTAATGCAAAAAAAATAACTTGTGAGTAACATGCATAAATTGATGATGTGGTGCTTGCATCATCGAGTAATGCAAAAAAATGTAATGTATGACTTGTATGCATGACTTTCTCTTATGGCGTAGTTGCATGTCTAAAAAAAATAGCTAGTGGGTTATAGCTATTTAGAAATAGAAGATACACATGGGTAAACTTTTCCAATCTTTCCCTTACCTTATTAAAATGTCATGATGTCTGAAGTCCCCTCTTTTCCCACCCTTTTTTGTAATCCTTGCAGCTTCGTAGAGGCTTGCTTTTATTTATTTATTGAACGCATGGCGTAACTAGGACTCCCCAAATCATGTTTGAGCCTATGTTCACCCGGGCTACCACTCAATGTATCCTTCATTTTTTTTAAAGGAGGATATACCCCCGGCCTCTGCATCTGGACGATGCACGCAGCCATTTTATTAATTATTCTCAAAGACCTTACAAAGAAATACATCAGTAAGCCTGAAGCCACCATCTTGGCAACACATGCCTCTACTCCTATCCCCAAGATGAAAGGATGTCGAATGTCCGAGCCTAATACCAAACAGACATCGCACCAAACCCTGACAACTAAAGTCGGATGTCCCAGCCCAGCCACATACCGGGACTGGGTCCAAACCGGTCCGGCGCACAGGCCGTCATCGCCGTCTACCATCGCCCCATCTCCAAGGCCGGTGTTGATGCAGCGATCTTGCCAGGCCTGCCGTCGACGCCACCATGGTGCCAGATAGTGCCACCATCCTGCACGTATTCACCCACACGCGACCGTCGGCGAGACTCCGTAGCACCATGCCGCCGGGATCCGCTATCGGCCTTGCGGTGAATGTAACATAGCTCTTCCTCTTGTCCCCTTCAGCCAGCACTTGCTCCAAAACGATGCCCTCCGGGAGGGAGAACGACACCGAAAGCGTCGTCATCGTCCGGTCCGGTAGACCCAAATCTAGGGTTTCCCCCGAAACATCCCGATCAAGTTGACGTGACCTGCAACGATGATGCCTCGAGAAGGGAACGACGTCTGATATGCCGCCATCATCCGCCAAGACCGCAGTCAGGCTCAATTTTCACCGGAAGCCACGTCGTCCCGATCTACTGGCTGGCTGGAACTGCGTGGAGCCTCACCCTGAAGACGTACGCCGCCGTCGGTACACTAGAAGAGATCCTTCATCCCCTCGCCGGTCCCTCCACGCGCTGCCGGTCGGCGCAAGGCCACCCTACGGCAGATCCGATCGGGCTGTTGGATCCCCAGCCACCGCCGCCACCATATCCACATAGATCAGCCACCCCGCTGGATGGGACGCTGCCACCGCCGCTGACGAGGATATGTACCTAGGGTAAGGTCCTAGGCCTGACCTACATACCCTATCTAAGGACACCACATCGGAGGACTTAAAGATCACAGGAAAGATTCCGAGTGGATTCTTCATGATGCTCAAGTCACTCGACAAGCAATCCACTCGGAGATTTCTTCCTTCACTCGAGAGTCGCCCCAGTCGACACCAGAAGACCAAAAGCCATCCCCAGGAGGCCAACAGGCAGGCGTTAGGCCAGTCGTCATTAGTGTCATTTATGATGTACGTTACCAGTAACGCTAGTCTTTATACCCACAATTGAACCCTTGGATGTCTGGCAATTATGAGGGACAACAAACTCTATATAAGCCGCCCCTCTCACCTGGCACAAGGGTTTGCAACCATTGTAATCTCTACTCTCCACACGACAAAGCTCCAGAGCACTGAGATGTAGGGCTATTACCTCCACGAGAGGGGCCTGAACTCATACATCTGTGTGCACATCCTCGCGGTAGCTAGGACTCCGCCCTCTCCTTTCATACGCCTATCTTCTACTGTCAGGCTTGTTCCCACGACAGTTGGCGCCCACCGTGGGGACAGGCGTCTAAGCGACTTCCGGCGAGGTTGCGTTTTTTCTCCTTCGACATGTCTTCCGGCGGTGTTTTTGCTCTAGGCCATGAGATCCATTTCGAAGCGCTCACCTTCATCGCCGACGATTCGGCATGGCTTCATGAAGTGCCTCTCAACGTCGAGGCGCTTCCAGTCCACGGGGCTGCGCACTTCCGCGCGAGTCCCTGCGTCGTGCTGCTGCGTTAACCGTCGACTCCATACTCATCGTCTCCCCCGCTGATCGTCGTCGCAAGCGATCCGGTCGCTCACGACTCCAGCGTTGGGTCAGGCATACAACGGCATGCCAAACTTCTCTATAGATTGCAGCGCTTGAGCCCGCTGAGTCCCTCCAAGACGTGTTCAAGTCAGACTCCGATCAGTCCGATGTTCCTTCCGAGTGCGAGAGTTGCGATCCAGCAGCAGAGGTCCTTATGGCGGGCTCTCATCAAATCCCGCCACCGGGCTTCGTCCACGGCAAGCGAGATGCTAGCGGACCGTCTAGTGAACAGCCGCACCGCGATGGTGAAGTCCTTCATACTCCCATCGTCGGTACGACCGCCGAGGCCCAAGCCTTGGAGGCCACGCGTATTTGGCTAGAAGAGCTCCAGAGAGAACTCGACGAGCGCGCTCGCCAGCGCCCACCAGTTTCCGGTCGACGTCAGAGACAGCTATTCCTACTGGATCTCACAACAATGTTGAGGTATACCGTACTCCTGTCTTAAATGTTGTAGCTGCTGCTAGGATAGCAGATTCCATTCAGCCGTCACGGTCAGAGGTTGGTACAGGGTTGTTGCATATCAGAGCTTTGCTAGATGCAGCACAGCATCAAAATTTTGTGGTTTCATAGTCGCATAACAGGATACATAGCAACTCACCCAGGAAAGAAACCACCCAGTCGGCACATTGTCCTGGATCGCCCTTGCACCGAAGGGGCGGAGGCTTTCGTGAAGATCAGGTCAGAGATCAGTTTCACTGTGAAGACCACTGTCGAGTACCCACTCCTCCGTGGAGTGGTCCGTGTGTGCCTCGGCACCAGGACGAAAGGCGCTCATTCGGTGACAAGCTGGATGAAGGGTTTGATGCTCGTGATCTCCTCACTCAGAGGCAGATCGACAAGGGCAGAGACCACAGAGATGGTCAAGGCAGAGATTTTCCGAGTAGCAGATCAGCTGCGATTTCTGGCCTCGAGTGCTTTAGTAGGGCCATACGTTCTGCAGAGATTACCCCCAACTTCAGGTTGGCGGCTGGGATCGGGAAGTTCTCTGGCGAGTCAAAGCCAGAGACTTGGTTGGATGATTACCGAGTGGCTGTTTAGATTGGTGGTGGCAATGATAATGTCGCAATGAATAACCTGTCCTTGATGTTGGATGGTTCAGCTCGTGCATGGTTGAATCACTTGGCTCCATCCTGTATATATTGTTGGGAGGATCTTGCCGAGTGTTCATCCGAACTTTCGAGGGCACTTGCAAGCGTCTTGCCGGGCTAGTCGATTTGCAGCATTGTGTTCAGAAGCCCAATGAGACCTTGAGGGACTACATCCAGCGCTAGTCCACTCTGCATCATATAGTGGAGAAAGTTTCCGAACATCAGGTTGTGGGTGCCTTCAAGGCTGGTGTGAAATATAGGGAGCTTTACTTGAAGTTTAGTCGAACAGGTGTCATATCACTCAGCAAGATGATGGAAATCGCCACTCGGTACACCAATGGTGAAGAAGAAGACCGCATTCGCAGCGGCAAAGGAAAAACAGTCGTCAGTGATGCCGGCGGCAATTCCAGTCGGAAGCAGAAGCGGAAGGCTGATGGCCCTGTCCAGGCAGAGGCAGCTGCACTAGCGACCCAGGCAAAGAACAAGGGGAAATCCAAAGGACAGTTTGCCCCTAAGAAAGGAAAGAATCAGTCAGGGACTGATGTGTTAGATCTGCCGTGTGCAATCCACACGAGGAAAGATGAGGAAGGCAATGTGATTTTGCCCAAGCACACCACTCGGCAGTGTTGACTGCTCATCCAGCAGTTCAAAGAGACCCCGTCGAGTGATAAGACTCCTGAGAAGGATGATGAAGATAAAGAAACATTCTCGGATGTCACCGCTACACTTATGATCTTTGCTGATGTACAAAGCAAGAGTCGATTGAAGGTCATCAACAGGGAGGTCAACATGGCCGTACCTACCACCCCCACCTCCCTCAAGTGGTCGCAGTATGCCATCACGTTTGACCAAATAGACCATCCTGCTCATGTGGCCACTCCCGGTCGACATGCTCTGGTGGTTGACCCGGTGGTGGGGGGCACTCGACTCCGAAAGGTCCTCATGGACGGTGGCAGCGGCCTGAACATCCTCTATGCAGATACCCTTAAAGGGATGGGCATTCCGATGTCCCGACTGAGTGAGAGCAACATGCAATTTCACGGAGTCATCCCAGGGAAGAAGGCCAAGTCACTCGGCCGGATTGCATTGGATGTGACATTCGGGAATGATAGAAATTTTTGAAAGGAAAAGTTGACGTTTGAAGTCATGGATTTCCAAAGCGCTTATCATGCCATTCTGGGTCGACCCGCGTATGCTCGTTTCATGGCCCGCCCATGTTACGTGTATCTCAAGTTGAAGATGCCAGGCCCTAAGGGTGTGATCACGGTCACTGGGAATCGGCAGCGGGCCGAAGAGTGTCTCCAACAAGGCTCCAAGATCGCCGATCACCAGATGGCCATGGTTGAGCTGGAAGAGTACAAGAAGAGCACTGACCCTGCTGATTTGTTGCATGCTAAGAAGCCTACTTCTGAGTCGGCATTTTAGTCGTCAGGGGAAGTGAAGAAAGTGCACATCCACCCGATGGATCCAACTGCCGCCCCGACTAATAAAACCTGCGTTCAGGGTGAAGAAAGTGCGTCATATCATGGTTGATGAAATGATGTCCATAAAACCTGCGTTTAGGGGAAGAGGAATTAAAGCAAAAGTCCACCCGACATGTCGAGTGGCACGTGTACTCTGCGTACCATAAACAACCCTGAGTTCAAAATGGTTCCTATCAGACCCCCTCTAGTGCAAGCACTCGACGATGGTCTCGGGGACTACCCAGTGGGTGCACTCAGAGTGCCCTCACTGGAACTACTGACGCTCGATCCGTCGAGTGATCTGTCAACCCCACGCTGCTCCTTTGTAGCGTCACATCATGGTTGATGAAATGATATCCATGAAACCTACAAGTTATCCTCGGTGTGGGAACGGTTAAGAGAAATAAACTACACTCGACATGTTGAGTGAAGATCGTACTCCGCGTATAGCAGAAGCCCCGAGTTCAAGTTTTTAAGACTACTGCTCATCGTCTACGATCAACAGTAGCCTCGAGGACTACACCCAGTGGGTGCACTCAGCGTGCCCCCACTAGTTCTTAAAACATTTGATAAGGTCTGCCTTGATTGAGCATTCGACGGTCTCTATCAGACCCCCGCCAGTGCAAGCACTCGACGGCGGTCTCGGGGACTACACCCAGTGGGTGCACTCAATGTGCCCCCACTGGATCTGCTAACTCTCGATCCGTCGAGTGGCAGAAGAAAATCTACCACTCGATTTGTCGAGTGACATGTCCCACTTCGCACCCTTGGAATAGCGTCATATCATGGTTGATGAATGATATCCATGAAACCTACAAGATAGCTTCGAAGTGGTGCGATCTAGAACAAACGTATTCCACATACGTCGAACTCTAAGACCCCTGCCGGTGCAAGCACTCAATAGCGGTCTCGGGGACTACACCCAGTGGGTGCACTCAGTGTGCCCACACTGGACCAAAACCTACTCGATTAAGACCTGATCTATTCGAGTGGAGAACTTTCAAATGTTCTTCATGTGAAAAGCAAACACCAGTGGGTGTACAATCAAAGAAGACAGGAATTCAATCAGAAATTTACTTACAATCGAACTTACTTGGACATTGGTGCGAAGCGCTGTGCTGGCATCGTAAGCCAACTTGCTGGCCTCGTACGCCTCCTTGGCACGCAGCATCATCTGCTCCGCCTAGATCATAGCCTCCTTTGCATCCCCGGTCTGATCTTCCGGGAAGCGGTGTAGAGGAAAAGCAATCACCGGCGGGATCGGCGTAGTGGCTGGTGCAGTCGAAGTAGTCTGAGCTGGTTCAGTTGGAGTCGACGTCATGATAGTTGAGGCAGCTGGTGGAGCACTCGACAGAGGCACCGCTGGATCGGCTTTGACACGTGTCGAGTCGCTTATCCCCTGGGAGGATCCAGCAGTCGTCCGTTGAGGCGTCTGTGCCGACGGAGTTCTTCGGGTGCATATGCACGGGGTGCTTAAGGTCTCACCTTCACCTCTCGTACCCCGAGGTTGTTCCTCATCATCTTCCAATTGAATGATTTCTGCAAACATCAATCGTCAACATAAACCCTTGCAATCGACGAATCCCATTCGAGAAGCAGAACTAGGTAAAAATTTGTTTACCTCTGTGGGAAGTGGCAGCATCAGCAGTATCTACATCCATTGCCTCCTCTCCGTCCCGTGGAGGCGACGTCACTGAGGTAGCAGCTCTAGTAGATCAAACGACACTCAGTCAACAAGAATTCAAGGACACACTCGACAGCGAGAGTTGGGAGTAAACACTTACGTGGAGATGACATGCACAACCACCTTCATGCGGGGCACTGCTTTGCGAGGTTTTGCTGCGTTGGGATTGAGTTGCTTCGCCAATCGTTCACTTGACTCGACGGTTGGGGGTCGGCTCCGCTTCGGGTTCTTTTCACTCGGAATCGGGGTCTTGACGGGACTTGGAGCGGCGTTCAATGCATGGAGGGGACTCGACTTCCTCCTTGTTCTCACCCGAGTCTTCGTATTCGTTTGCACTGTCGTAAGAGCCCTCGACGTCCATGCTGCCACCCTCGCTCTCCCCCACCATCCTCAGGCAGGTTCTCGTTAGGCATGGGCGAGTAAATGTGCGTGCACTCCTGCATGGTCAAACAATGAAGTCAGTCACCAAATTAATCAACAACTCGATAGCATGGTGTATCAGTCGACAAGGTCTTATTTACCAGATTCTTCGGTGGATTTTCGGCTGAGTAAGGTTGGATCCTCTTGGCTCCTAGGGGATTGTGTTGGAAATATGCCCTAGAGGCAATAATAAATTAGTTATTATCATATTTCCTTGTTCATGATAATCGTTTATTATCCATGCTATAATTGTATTGATCGGAGACTTAAATGCATGTGTGGATACATAGACAAAACCATGTCCCTAGTATGCCTCTAATGGACTAGCTCGTTGATCAAAGGATGGTTAAGGTTTCCTAGCCATGGACATGAGATGTCATTTGATAACGGGATCAAATCATTAGGAGAATGATGTGATGGATAAGACCCAAACTACAAACATAGCATATGATCGTGTCAGTTTATTGCTACTGTTTTCTGCATGTCA